>JAUMIR010000002.1:300960027-305960027 GCA_030847615.1 Gambelia wislizenii | reverse complement strand
CTATTTCCTAACCTCCCCTTTGACTGACCAGGAGCATCTCTTTCTTGTCTGGATTAAGCTTTAATTTATTTGCCCTCATCCAGTTCATTACTGATGACAGACACTGATTTAGGACCAAGACAGCCTCCTTGGATTGGGGTGGAAAGGTATACTGGAGCTGGGTGTCTACATATTAAAGGCACCACATCCCAAATGTCTCCCAGCTCTTTCATGTACAGTTGTCCTTCTGTATCCACAGATTTGAATATTCACGGCTTGAAAATATTCTTTAAAAAATATAATGGGACTTGAGTATTCACGGATTTTGGTGTCCACAGGGGGTCCTGGAACCAAACCCCAGTGAATATGAAGGGACAATTGTATTTGTTAAATAGCACAGGGGACAAAACAGAACCCTGAGGGCCAGGGAGTAAAAAAGGAGTCCCCCAGCACCACCACCTGGGTTTGCTCTCTCCAGGAAGGAACAGAGCAACTGTAAAACAGTGCCTCCAAATCCTGTCTCAGCAAGGTGGCCCAGAAGGATACCATGGCTGGTGGTATCAAAAGCCACAGAGGGGTCCAACAGAACTGACAGGGACATGCTCCCTCTGTCCAGTTCCCTGCATAGGTCATCTACCAAGGTGACCAAAGTTGTCTCTGTCCATAGCCAGGCTTGAGACCAGAGTGAAATGGATCTAGATAATCTGTTTCATCCAGAAACCCCTGGAACTGGGAGGCTACCACATGTTCTAGTACCTTGCTAAAAATGGTATGTTGGACACTGACTGATAATTATCCACATAGAGGGATTGAGGGATAGCTTTTTCAGCAAAGCCCCCACAGCTGCCTCTTTTAGGCAAGTTGGAACTCTGCCCTGTTGTAAGGAGGCACTGACTACCCCCTTCACCCACTCAGCCAGCCTCCCCTCTGGCCTGTTTGACAAAGGGCAAGGATCTAGCAGACATGTGGTGGCTCTCACTTCTCCAAGGATCCTGTTCATACCCTCAGGCTGCAGAAACTGAAAAATATCCAATAACATTGAACAAACAGGAGCCAAGGTTACATCCACTGGAACTGTATAATTACAGCATCCAAGTCAGAGCAGTTCTGAGCTATTTTATCTGTAAAGTGCCATGCAAATGCTTCACTGCAGGCTGTTGAGTGGTCTGAATTTTCTACTAGAGGACAGTGTGTAATAGACCTCTGACCACTTGAAACATCTCTGCTGGACAGCTCCTTGCAGATGCAATGGTGGCAGCAAAAATAATTTACAGTATATGCTGCCCGCAATGCCAAGAAATAGGCCTTCAAATAAGCTCTAGCCTATGTTCAGTCAGACTCACTTCAAGTCTTCCTCCAACATTGCTCTAGTCTCCATATCAGCTGAGTAATCAACGACTATGTCCATTTGCTACGTACAGAAGAATGTCTAGAAACCTGACTGTATAGAATATAAAAATTAATTTGGAAAACATGCATTACCCAACAGTGCACTACGGTAAAAAACCTGCATGACAATTGGCCTTTCTACCTTTGTTTCCATTTGGAATGAAGCCTTCATAAACAATGTACTGTACAGACCCTTCCTTCCTCCTGACCTGTCTGTAACAGTCACTGGACACCTGACCAAAAAAAAAAAAAGAAAAAAAAAAGGGATTTCCTTGTTCTTGCCTCTTAAGTACATGACAAGCCTAAATTTCACACAAAATGAATACTCAGCCCTGAGTTCAGACTGAGTCACACTCAGAGCACCTGTGCAAGAAACAAGGGGCAATACAGAGCAATGGAATAATGGGAAGTGTCTAATAGAGACTTAAATGGTGGTGTTTGTTTTGTACCACTGTATGCTACCCCTTTGCAAAATGATTCCTAGGGCAGTTCATTATCAAATACAATGTATACATTTACATTAAATTGCATACACTATTCTCAGTACAGTATAAGAAAATAGGGTAGCCAAATTGCAATAGAAACTTTCAACTGAAAGCAGCAAACAAAACAGTGTAGAACTCCAAGGGTCTGAAAGGAAAAAAGAAGTTGCTGTAAGGTTTTGGAATGATGAGCAAGGCTCTCTAGGCAAGATACCATAGCTGATCACCACCCACTTCACTTCAGATAGTGAAGCCAACTAGAGAAATACCTGTCCTCATGACCTCAAGCACATGGGTAGGATGATGTGTGAACAAGAAGTGCTGTAGGTGTCCTACTCCAATGCTGTGTGGGGCTTTAACAGCTAAGCACTAAAATATTTATTTTTCTCAGAAATGAACCTAGAGTCAGTGAAATTTCTTGGCTGGTGCTGTAATATGCTCCTGGTCCCCTGGTGGCTTCCCTGGTAGTGGGACTGTGAATTTGCTCCAGCTTTAGCAGAGCTATCCAAGTTACTGAGCCTGTTTTAGGACTGAGCTCAACAACCTGGATAGCTCCTTTGAAACTCAGACTAAAACTAAGAGCAGATTTCTTGCCCCACTGGCATGGAAACCACCAGCTGCCACTGTTACACTGTCTGGTCCCAGTTAGTAGCGTCCTGGCCATATTACATTCTGCCTCTGGGATTCAAGGTAGCTTACAAAAACTAAAACCAACACCGCTAAACACATTTACAAAGAGAGGAGTAAGAAGATACAAGAAATTATTCTTGAAGTACAATTAAACAATAATAGAATTTAAACCCTTCAAAACAAATCCATCAAAAGACAAAAGATAAACATAAGCTGAACATCACACCATTAGAACAGTGTACCATTAAAAGCCATTGCAGTTAATGCCTTGAAAGCCTGTTGGAACAGAACATTTTTCACTTCTGGAGAAAAGGACAAGAAGGGAGTTGTCCTAGCCTCCCAAAGCCTGAGAGGAGCAACTGAGAAGGCCATCTCCTGTGTTCCCACCAAACATTACCTAGGAAGGTGATGGGATCAACAGGAGGACTCCCCTGGAGATCATAGAGCCTGAGAAGACTCACGTAGGGAAAGAATTCACCCAAAACTGACTACTGTCATGTATTATTTGTGGCTACTTTTGAAGACTGGCTGGAAAGTACACTTAATTCAAAATATGAGTTCTTTTCCTAGGTGAGTCTTCTTAGGCTCTAAGTGTACTTTCTAGGCAGTCTTCAAAGGTACCTCCACAAATAATATATTACAATAATCAATTCTGGATGATGCCAGAGGTTGGATTACAATGGCCAGGTTATCCCTGTCAAGTTGAGTTACTAGACCTCAGTTGATTAAAACTATTCCGTACCAGAGAGATGACCAGAACCGATAATGACATAGATGAATGGTAGAAGAATCCTTAACTGTTGAGCTCCATCTAGAACTGCGCAAATATAATTTTTATCAACAAATAAACCAACTACTTACAGCACCTCCATCTTGTCAGGACTAAATGTATTAGCCTTCATCCTGCCTATCACCAGCTCCAGACCCTGGTTAAATACTTGTGTGCCTCACCTGGCTCAGATCAGAATAAGAATTAGGATGGAACCCCACCTCAATCCTCAAATGACTTCACTGAGCAATTTCATACAGAAGTTAAAAAGCCAGGAGGAAGGGTGACAGAATACTGCTAGACATCATGGCCATAGAGGTCACAGGACCAGTAATCTCCCAGCATCAGTTTTTGGAAATGTCTTTTTTTGGGGGTGGGGGGAGAATCTATCCAGATGGTATCAAAAAACTGCTGAACAGTAAAAGATAATTAGCAGGGTTGCACTCCCCCGTCTTTCTCCTGGCATAGGTCCAGTCAGGCAAAAAAACACAAAAAACAACCCCTGAGCTAGTTCTGAGGGAAAAATAGGCTCCAAAACTAAACTGAAATGGGTCTCAATAATCAATTTCATCCAAAAAAATGTGTGGAGGTGCCTGGCCACCACACACTGAAAAGCCAGAGAGGGGGTATGTGTGACCACAGATCCAAATCTCAAAGTGAAGCAGAACCCAAGGCAGCCATTGCTTCTCTCACTCATCCTCTCCTTTGCTCCCCTCTTTTTCCTGCTGTAGAGAATAAGGACATTATCAGACAAGTGTGTTAAAAGGCTGTAATAACGCAAGTAAGGAAGGCAGAAGCACTGTGGCATTATAACTGAAATTATCAAACAGCCACCACTAGTGTTTTAAGAACAGGATTAAAGGTCTCGCGACAGCAGCACTTGTCTTTGAATTGCTTTCTAATAACACTGTAATGCCCACTTACTTCTGTGTTAGCTGGGGTGTGAGACCTTGGCGGTTCTCACAAGAAGATGTGTTTGCGTAAAAATACCAAAAACACTAAAAATAACAAACTAAACACACAGACAAGCCCTGAAACATACATTAAAAACTTGCCAGCAATACAGGACAGTTCATAAAAAGAGTGTCCTGTCATTCATTTTCATGTTGTCACCCAAAAGTTTTCTTGGTGGCAATGGGAACAGGGGAAAGAGGACTGCCCATTCATGCTCTATTCTCGTGAGTGCAGCAGGACTTGATTTCGCACACTCCTTAACATTGCAAAAACAGCAATATTGAAAATCTACTGATGGCTTAACCCATCAATTAAAAGTGACACCTTATTCATGGCTAGAGCACAGACTGGCCATGGGAGGAGGATGACATCTTCTGATAATTTTAGCCCATTATGTTATTATCACGTCATAATGATACAAATTTTGCCTTGTCTGATAAAGTCCTAAGACTCCATGTTTGCATATGGAAGGTTAGGAAGTGGTCTGATGGCACTGGAGATAGATTAGGTTTCTACTTTAAGATGATGTTTCAGGATCCACATCTGGTGTCCAGATTGTGAGGTGGTTAATCTTTCTGTGTTGACCAAAGATGGGCAACTTTATGGGGTTGGCCTCCCTGGGACACATGGGTGGGGGGAGCAGGTGCACTGTGACTGAATCTGCTGTTCCTGCATTTTCTAACAGAATTCGATGTCTACCACCTTTGAGTGGCAGAGCATCATCCCACACTTTAGGGCCCTATCAGACTATGTGGCAGAGAATCTCCTGGGGCTTCCAGTACAGATGGAAATAATATTCACTGCTATTCACTTCCTACCTGAAAACATAATGTCCCCAACACTCATTAAACTCAGTTGGGAAGAATAACACAGGGGTGAAAATTCTGCATAGCTTTCACGCACTATTCACACATCCCAAACTGTTTTGGGAAATTAGTCTGTGCAGAAATACATGAGAGGTTTTGGTGTGTGTAAAAACTGCTTTCATTGCGAAAACATCTCTGTATGTTCTTAAAGCCATTTCTGAGAAACACAGATTTTTCTGTGCATGATTGGTGTTCTCTGCATAAAACACAACAATTTTGCATCAAATGTGTAGTTCTGGAAACAGGTGTGCTTTTTTTCATGAAACCCCACAGTTTTTATCAACCCCACCCCCACATATTTCTGCACAAAAATGATTTCCCACAAAATGTCAGGATGTGCAAACACCAGGGGCTCATTCTGAATACTACACAATTATGAATACTACACAATTATAGTGCTGTAGTCTACTTTAACTGCCATGGCTGCATCCTATGGAATCCTGGGATTAATAGATCATGAGGAACTAGAGTTCTCTGGCTGAGAATTATAAAGGCTCCTCCTCATAGAATCATAGAATTGTAGAGTTGGAAGAGACCACAAGGGTCATCCAGTCCAACCCCCTGCCACGCAGGAAATCATGGTCAAAGCATCCCTGACAGATGGCCATCCAGCCGTTGGTTTAAAGACCTCCAAGGAAGGAGACCCCACCATGCTCCGAGGGAGTGTGTTCCACTGCCGAACAGCTCTTAGGAGATTTTCACACTACTCTGTTATAGTGTTACTATTCCACTTTAACTGCTCTGGCTTCCTCCTGTGGAATTCTGGGGTTTGTAGTTTAGTGAGACCAAAGTTCTCTCTGGCTGAGAGTTGTAAATGCCCATCCCTAAACTGCAAATCCCAGGATTCCACAGGAGGCAACCATAGCAAATAAAGTGGAATAGTAACACTATAACAGTGTAGTGTGAAAATCTCCTTACCATCAGAAAATTCCTCCTAATGTTGAGGTGGAATCTCTGTTCCTGGAGCTTGCATCCACTGTTCCGTGTTCTAGTCTCTGAAGTAGCAGAAAACAAGCTTGCTCTATCCTCAATGTGACACCCCTTCAAATACTTAAACAGGGCTATCATATCGCCCCTTAACTGTCTTTTTTCCAGGGTAAACATACCCAGCTCCCTAAATCTTTCCTCATAAGGCATGGTTTCCAGACCTTTTACCATTTTAGTCTCCCTCCTCTGGACATGCTCCAATTTGTCAATATCCTTTTTGAATTGTGGTGCCCAGAACTGGACACAGTATTCTAGGTGAGGCCTGACCAAGGCAGAATAGAGTAGCACTATTACTTCCCTTGATCTAGACATTATACCTCAAACTGACAATAGGACAGAATCATGGCAATTTAAAGTGGAATAATAGTGCTATAATTGTGTAGTGTGAATAGGCCCTGGGGGTGGGGGAAATTGTGCAGAAATACTAGTTTTCTTCCTGCAGCAGGGAGAAAATTGTAGAAATTTCCTCATGTGCAAGGATGAAATAGTAAAAGATTTATATCGCTAATTTCTAGAACCTAGATAAGATGTGGAACACATAGAGATACCTGATTGTGATTTCAGTGGTGACAACAAACAGCAAACCGGGCAAGGATTAGAATCTGGGGGGAGGGCAGCAGAGATGACAAAAATGGTTTGTGTGTGAAAGGAATACAGGTGGGTACATGGATCACATTATGCTCCTCACTTATGTTGACCAAATGAAAGACTATGGGCTTGTCTAGATGAGACAATAAAATATGGATAGCTCCTCAGTAATGGCACTTTGCAGCAGATGCTATTTGTCTTAATGGTTCTTTGGGCAGATTTTGGCAGACTGCAGGCATGCAAAGCTATCTGCATTTGCTGCAAATCAAGATGGCACCCATGAGTGAATTACACACATTTTTATTTACCTCAATTTGTCACTGCTGGACAGTATTTTTTTAAAAAACAAATCCAAGGTGCGAAAGAGCAATCTTTCACTTTAACAAAAAAAAAAAAAAAAAAAGGCAAACAAAAAAGCAACTTTCTTCCATTAGCACTCTAAGGAGAAAATCTGATATGGTGGCTCCAAGAGCCTGCCTTGTTAGCAAGTTTTGCCCCCTCCTACTCATCTGACCAATCAGCTTTCAGATTCCACTTGTATGGGAAAGTGATTCAATTTGTGTCGCTTGTCCCAATGAGCAGAAATGCGCATTCCCTGCACTGTTTTAAAAAAAACTCTGGGAAAATCCTGTGAAGTAGATTGCGTTTTTGGCCTCTGTCCTTCTGAATACAGCGAAGCGATAAGGAATCCCATTAAGACAGATAGCATTCTCCTCGCATTCTGTGAGGAGTATTTTTGCTGTTTAGACAACATCTGAATTACTTATAAAGAAAGGTGACCAGAAAACATATCCATCAGGATTGCTATTGCCACAAAAACTCTGTACTACCAGACTTATTTACTTGGTATGTAGAGTTAAAATTTATGGCCTCCACACTGAACACCATCTTGGGAGGTCTCCACACCACAAGTATGTGATTGAATTATTCCAGGAACTAGGAATCTAGTTTTATCCCCTTAGTAGAAGACGTATATAAAAGCTTTATACATCAACCAGCATTTGCCTGCAGTATAACCTTTCTCAGATATGCTTTGGTTTGGAATGGACATAAATCCTCTTAGATGGATTCTGTCTTCCCAAGGCTTATTAAATAACCGAGGCATCTATGCTTTTGCTTTTCCATTTCATCCAGCTTAGCTGTTCTGGCTTATGGCTTCTGTTGTTGTCTTCAAAGCCAGGATTGCTTCCTTATCTGCTTTTCTAGTTGTATGAGAGAGAATATAACCAAATTGTGACTTCTTCCCACTTTTCTCCACTCTTCACAGAGCTGGCCCTATTGTATTTAGTAAATGGGACCTTTCTTGAATCTGCAAGGTTACACAGACTGATTCAAATGTACACATATGTAGAACGTATTGTGTGCACTGATCACAGGTGGATCTGACTGAACCAGGAATGGAATCATGGAATTCAAACATTCAAAATACCTACAAACAAGCATATGTAACTGAGTCAGACATACTGTGTGCTCCTGCTGAATCCTGTTTATTAATCTACCAAACATGGAAGCACAGCCAGCATCCACCAGGGTCAGTCTGTTGACAGAACTGTTTCCACAGGCAGAACTTGGGGAGAAGGCTGATTGTTTTTCCCCATGGTGGCCAGCCTGCACCCTCAAAACCTAACCTGGAGCTCTGAGAAACCCTCTGGTGCAGAGTTTTTGTTTGTTTGTTTGTTTGTTTTTGAGCTTTAGAGGAAAGAAGAGTGAGCCCAGGGGTACACAACTGCAGAAAAGGCAGGAGCCAATATCTGCCCTTTGAGTGGGGCACCTAAACATGAACATCTGCAGAAAATGAAACCAGATATTTTGGGTAGGTGGGATGTATTTTATCTATACAGGTTGCCCTCCTGTATCCATGGGGGACACATTCTTGGACTTATTGTTTGTAAGGGTAACCATGGATAATAGCAAACCCTACTAAAATGAAGGGCTCCCAGTACAAACAGACCATGGAGTTGCACTGGAGAACCTAGCAATTCCTAGAGGGAACACCCCTCTAGGCATTTTCCAGTGTGATTCTATGGTAAGTGTTCCTGTTTCTTCAGCCATGCATAACTGAAACCATTGACATTGGTTTTGTGGTACAACACTCCTGAGTAGCAATTTATCTAGGCAACACTCCAAGAGTATTTTATCTATGCAACACTCCAAAGGTAGCAATTTACTAGTTTGGGTTAATCTTCACATTCCATGGATGCAGGGGTTAGGGGGTCATGGGGACAGTCCCTACAGTCCCCAAGGGCCACATTTTCCTCACTCCTATCTTAGTATATGGCTGCTAGCACAATATTGGGTTTAGGCCTACATATTACACCCCCCCAATATAACTTCTGAATTGGCTTCCAGTATTTCACTTATTTATGCTGCTTATAGAAAAAAATTACTGAGAAATGTCAGCTCAGCTCTAGTTAATGACTGTCTTAAAGCAGTAATGGGCTGGATGAGGAAAAACAGATTGAGATTAAATCCGGACAAAATGGAGGTGCTCACGGTAGCGGCCCCAAAACCAGGAGTTGGGTTGTAACCTCCAGTCCTGAACGGGGTCACGCTCTCCGTTAAGGACTGTGTTCGCAATCTGGGGGTGCTCCTTGATTCATCGCTTCAGATGGCGAGTCAGGTGAATGCGATGGTCAGGAGCGTCTGTTCGGCTGATACACCAGCTGCGCCCTTTCCTGGAAATAAGGGGCCTTGAGACTGTGGTGCATGCGATGGTAACCTCTCGTCTAGATTTCTGCAATGCGCTCTACATGACGCTACCCTCGTGCGTGGTCCAGAAACTTCAGTTGGTACAAAATATGGCAGCCAGAGTGGTCTCGGGAACATCTCAGAGAGACCATATAACTCCAGTATTAAAATCTCTCCATGGCCTGCCTATCAGTTTCTGGGCCCAGTATAAGGTGTTGGTTATTACCTTTAAAGCCCTAAATGGCTTGGGTCCAACTTATCTCTGGAACCGCCTCCTCCCATACAATCCTCCCCGCGCACTCCGGTCCTCTGGGAGGAATTTGCTTCAGCCACAAAAATCTAGGCTGTCTGCAACCTCCCAGAGGGCCTTTTCGGTAATCGCCCCCAAATTGTGGAATGGCCTGCCGAAAGAGATCCGTCAGATGACGAGGCTGAGTATCTTTAAAAAAGCACTAAAGACGGATCTCTTTCGGCAGGCCTTTCTTGATTAGATCGCAGCCTTGGGAGCTCCTGGCCTCTTTTAATCTGCTGGCTATTTATTATTTTTTAATGTGATTTTAGATTAGTTGTTTTTAATTATATTGGTTTAATATCTTCTATGCGGGATGGTGGGGATGGGTGGTGTTTAGGGATTTTAATCTGTATTTGTATTTTAATTTTTGCAAGCCGCCCCGGTTGTTTTTAACAGAGGGACAGGGTATAAATACATCATCATCATCATTATTATTATTATTATTATTATTATTCCTCCCCACGCACTCTGGTCCTCTGGGAGGAATTTGCTTCAGCCACAAAAATCTAGGCTGTCTGCAACCTCCCAGAGGGCCTTTTCAGTAATTGCCCCCAATTTATGAAATGGCGTGCCAAACGAGATCCATCAGATGACGAGCTTAAGTAGCTTTAAAAAAGCACTAAAGACAGATCTCTTTTGGCAGGCCTTTCCTGATTGGATCCCAGCCTCTGGAGCTGCGTCTCCTGGCCTTGTTTTAGTCTTGTTTTTATTTGTTTTTTTAAATGTGATTTTAGTTAGGTGGTTTTAATTTTATATTGTTTAATGTCTTTTTATGGGGGAGGGTGGGTGTGGGTGGTGCTTTTAGTCAGCATTGTAACATTTTAATTGTTGGAAGCCTCCCCAATTGTTTTTAGCAGAGGGGCGGGGTATAAATAAATATTGTTGTTGTTGTTGTTGTTGTTGTTGTTGTTTTTATTAGTTCCTGGAATATAGGTAGTACCTTATACCAGTTTAGGTTATTTATCCATCTTGCTATCATTTGCTTTGATTGGCATCAGGTCTCCAGAGTTCAGGGGATAAGTATTTCCCATTCTCTCAACATACCCAGACATACCTGGACATGAAATGATATGATTCACTGGAAAAGCTGATAATGTTTAGTAAAGTGGGAGGCAGTACAAAAATAAGAAGAGCACATTACAGGTGGATAGATGCAATCAAGGAAGCCACAGCCCTGAGTATGCAAGACCCGAGCAAGGCTGTTGATGACAGGATGTCATAGACATCTCTCATTCATAGGTTCACCATAAGTTGAGGCCAACTTGATGGCAATTAAGAACCACCACTATCAGATATTGACACCATTGGCAAAAACAAGATTTGAACCAGGGATGTTAGAATCAGTAGCATGGTGGTACCCTGTGCTCCACTGGTAGAATAACATGCATTAGAAAAACTCCAAGAGTGTGAGCGCTATCTTCTTGTTTTATGACTATGATGAAATATTTAAAAATGTGTCAGCTTTCCGTTCTTTTTGATGTCATTAAGGGAAATTAGTTTTGATTTAAAAATATTGGAAGACCTATTTAGCACGGAGGACCACACTGGAATGTCTAAGCCTCAGGGCTATTACTGACATTCATATGTGATTAATGTAAATAATATAGATTCCTTGTTGCTACTCTCATTCATGTCAAACCATGGCTGCTAAAGCAGAGTTTGCAGCCAATTCATCTGTAATTCTATCTATTGTTCCAATTCAGGACGAAGGGCAGGAACTATTATCAGATCTAAGTGCTGTAGGCGATGATGAATTACAACTTTTTGGCATTAACTCCAATGATTTCTTCCTCCTCCTCCTCCTCCTCAAGTAAACATGCATATTGGTGGGACATTAAAAAAGCGATACAAAGACTCCCTGAAACAACATCTCAGGCTTGGCCAAATTGATCACCAACAATGGTCCGCCCTTGCCTCACATCAGGAGGCATGGAGATGCACTATCCACAATGCTGCAGCCTTATTTGAGAACTCACACCGAACAAGTCTTGAAGAGAAATGACAACACAGAAAGAAGCACAACCCAGAAACATCACGCAAGGAGACCTTCTGCTGTGCTTTCTGCAACCGGACTTGTTTATCTCGGATTGGCCTTTTTAGTCATCAGCGCACTTGCAGAAAGCGCGGGATGAGTCCTTCCTGAATCTTCATTTGTGAAGAAAAGCCAGAGAGAAAGCTAGCCATTAGTTGTTCTTTTAAAATGAGCTCATACCTACCTCCTTTGTTAAATTATATCTGCTGTATATATCTGAAACTACATAGATCTTCTAGTGTCTGAGGCAGGGGGAACACTAGAAACATTAAAGCCCTGGTTCTTTGCACACTGTGTACTATAAACAGAACAAGGAACAACAAACAGGATGTAGAAATAATTTCAAGGAATTTGCATCATGTGCTTTTGGTATAGGCCAGAAATGTATAACAGAAGGCAGCCCTTTCAGAAAAGGAATTTTGCATCAGAAATGAAATATAGTTGCAATTATGAAGCTTATTTTTACACGCAACAGTAGGGCAGAACCCTTCATCAGCAGAATTAAGGAGATATTTCTGTAATAACACAGTTTGAAATTAGGATGTACAGCCTCCTGTAGGCTATGGTCAGGAAATATTTGAGTACTGACACAATGAATCATGTTCTGTTTTCATGATTCAAAGTATTTTGTTACCAAGGTACATCAGTCTTGAAAATCCTATGGATGTTTCACCTATTACACTACATCAAACCCAAGCTCAAGAGAAAATGAATGTTTAAACGATAGGCACGTTCAAATTCAAGCTCTCCTCATCCCTGGAAGTGGCACACACAGTTTGTAAACATGAATATTTTTTGGCATGGATTTTAGAACAACCTAGGGTCTAATTGCCAATGGTGATAAGAAAGCTGGGACCAATTCCCAGCTGTTCCTTGTTAAAAGGAAAAGACAGGAGGTATTTATTTGATCTCAGCATTGGCATTGGTGGAGTCCCTTTTAAGGAATCAGCATAACTCCCTCTCTAGGTATTGTGTTTTGCAGACAGGAAAATAACTGGGCATGGGTAGGGCAATACTGGTCAGAAAGGACTATGAGAAAAGAGTATTTCCTTTTGTAGTGCCATGGCTGTAATGAAATGTACAGGTCACACACACCCCCATATCTGTGGGGGATTTGTTCCTGGACTTACCTTTTTAAATGAAACTGCGGATAAAAGCAAACCCTATTTAAATAAAGGATTTTCAAAACAAATATACCATAGAGTTGTGTTGGAGGACCTAGCAATTCCTAGAGAGGACACCTCTCTAGACATTTTCCAGTGTGACTCTATGCTATGTGTTCCTATATTTTTCAGCTGCAGATAACTGAAACCACAGATATTCACTTTTAAAGTTATGTTTGGTAACTGTTGGTTGGCTTTTGTCAATGTAGCTATGTTTGTATAAATGGTGGATTTTTTTTCTTTTCTTTCTTTTTTGTTGTTGATGTGTATTTGATGTGAGAAGCTGGATGCATTTATGTATTCGATGTTATGTTATATGTTATGGTTGTGTTTGAAGTTATATCTGTTAGATTGTGTTATGACGATTTGATGCATTAGTTGTTTGTTTCTTTTCTTTATGTTTGTTTTTAAGAGTGAAAAGGTAATAAAGATGATTTTTAGGTGAAACCATGGATATTAGTTCCACAGATATAAGGAGCAAACCCCTATATCTGCCCTTCTTTTTTTAAAAAAAGGTAATGAATTGATCAAGATATCTTGATGTCATGTATTGGTTGAGCCTTGGGTGCAACCCATAAGACACGGGAGAAGGATGTTTGGTTCATATATAACTGGACTCCCTAAATTTAAATTTTGTAAAAAAAAAAAGAAAAAAGAACTTGGGGAGATGATTTTTTTAAAAAGACAAATTCAGGATGAAACAACAACAAAGGTGTCTATAAGGCAGATCTGCTATTATTTCTTTCCTTTGTTCACAGTCTTTGTCTATGTCTACTGGGACTATCATAGAGCAAGAATGGAGGAGATGCAGAGAAAGAGGTCAACAGCTCCTTCCAGTGCTCATCAAAGAAATACTGGCAAAAGTTGAATGGCCTTTGACATGGAAAGAGCACAAAATGCAAAGCCCTTAGCTTTGCTTCTGGACAAAAGCAGGTTCTTTAGAGCAGGATGACTGGCTTCTGTGAACCAGGATGACCTGCTTCAAAAGAAGAAATTGAGACCTGCCTACATGGTATTTCAAGTTTTTGAAAATTAAATTCAAAAAGCATACAAAATCATCTCATTAACAAAAAAAGCACTACTCCATTGTGAATATACATGATCTCTGATCTTGCCCTCTAGTATTACAAATTAATCTGTTACAGAGCCTATCTGCACAATAAATTTATATCAGTTGTATACAACTTTAACTCTGGCAGTGTCCCCCAAAGAATCTTGGGAGTTGTAATATAATAATAATATAATAATAAAATTTATTTATACCCCGCCCCTCTGTTAAAACAATCGGGGCGGTAATATGGTAAAGGGGCATTGCAAAATTTGTTAGCTTCTCATATAGAACAGCCCAAAGGGTTCCAAGGCAAAAACAATGGTTATATTAGATTTGCATCTGTGATGCAGATACTGTATACCCATTCATTTCTCTTACTCTTTCATTAACAACACTTTAAACTAGAGAGATATGAATTTTGATGACAAAGAATTTTAATTAAATTGAACCAGAAGAAACAAATCTCTAAACTGGTAAAATGAATGAATGAATGAAGGTCTAAATTTGAACAATATACAGTTGTCCCATCGCATTCGCTGGGTTTGGTTCCAAGACCCCCCGTGAATACCCAAATCCGTGAATATTCAAGTCCCATTATATGCAATGACATAGCAAAATGGTGTCCCTTATATAAGATGGCAAAATCAAAGTTTGCTTTTTGGATTATTAATTTTTAAAGAATATTTTCAAGCCATGAGTACTTAAAACTGTGAATGCCAAATCCGTGAATGTGGAGGGACAACTATATTTTCATTTCAATTTTACAAGCTTTACTTGATGGCAGCTATGTTAGGACTTTATCAGATGTGGAAAAAACCGCAGCATTAGGATACGATGATAGCAGAAAGGGCAGAAATGATCAGATGACGTCATCACTTACCTGTTCCCACTGCGTCCCGCTGGCGTGAATAAGGCATCACCTTTTATTGACGGCTTAGCCCATCAATAAAAAGTGACTCCTCAATTGCACCAGCACAATGCAGTGGGAACGGGTAAGCGATGAAGATGTCATATAATTTTGTCTTTTCTGTATCGTCGTGTCCCAAATTACAAGGTTTTTTCCGCGATTTGCCTCACCTGCTAAAGTCCTTAGTCTGCTGCACCAACACCTTAGTTTTTCTTGTTGTGTGCCTTCAGGTTGTTTCTGACTTATGGTGACCCTAAAACAAACTGATCACGGAGTTTTCTTGGCAAGATTTGTTCAGAGAGTGTTTGCCTTTGCCTTCCTTTGAGTCCAAGAGAGTGTGACTTGCCCAAGGCCACCCAGTGAGTTTCCATAGCCAAGCAGGGATTCTAACCCTGGTCTCCGGAGTCATCGTCCAATATTCAAAGCACTGCACCACACTGGATCACAGCAAAACCTACAGAGGCCTAAATCCAATTGCTAATGTCAAGTGGATGCACAGCAACAGTGGAATGTACATAAATGTTGATTTATCAAATTCCCATTAATTCAATGATTTGACTGTAGTTGGGACTAACAATTGCATTTAGGACGTAACGTCTTGTGGAACTTAAGACTGATCAGTTTTATCTGACATAGGTTTTTGTGGATTCCAGCTTACTTCACGTGATGAAGTAGGTTGCTGTCCATAAAATTTTATGCCAAATAACACCTTTTTTAAAAATAACATTTACGGAGATCCTAAATACTTTACTTGATTGATTTTATTTATTTATTTCCAAGTCTCTTTACTGGCTTGGGCAGCATTCCTAAATCACATCACCTTCTATTACAGGATTAACAACCAACATCTTCATAGAAAAATTGTTAGACAGAAAAGTGTTACATTTGATGGACAGTAAAAAAAAAAAGTCACTAGCTCTTTGTTTCTGTTTGTGTTAGACATGACACCCAAATATTACTTAAAGGGAGCATGGAGCTGAATTAAAAACCCTGATTAATTGACCACGTATAAAGAAGTGTTCACCCCTTTTCATTCCTTTATGAACTGCTCACTCCTGATAGATTGCTTCTCATCGGCTGCTCTTTGGATGCACCCAGCTGCACCACCAATGCTGCTTAGTTTCACACTGAATAGGTTCAGTTCAGAAGCTGATGGGGAGTGGGGAGCTTTGCCCTTCTAAAAAGGCAGAAGGGCTTGCTCTCTGCGGGTGGCTGCATACTGCACAATGCAGTTGCATGCTGCAAGAAAGAGATGCTTTTGCCACCATCTGTTCTCTACCCAGGTCATTTATTTTCCCCCAGAAAGTGCCTTAGGCATGGCCCCCACATCATGAAGCAGACCCCCAGGCCAAGATCTTTGGTGGGCCTCCTACCTGCTGCTAAGGTTAAGGTCAGTGAAATGCTCTATAGGATTTAGGATAAAAATTAATCAAGTCAGTTTAAATGATGACACCAAAGTAATATTTATATATTTTTTTAAAAAAAACCCTATTATGTATGGATTTACATAATAAAAACTTACAATAATATCATGCTAGGCCCCCCTCCTAATCCAGGGCCCCCTGGCCCCCGGCTAGAGCCCTGTCAGCCCCCCCTTGTGGAGGCCATGGTCTTAGGAAGATGCCCATCAGTGGTGATTCTTCTTTTAAACCTTAATCACATGACCTAGGAGAATACTGTTATCCACAAGATCCCCACAGGATAACTCCGATTCCAAGTTTTCTAGTTTTTCTAGCAATACTACTAGAAACAGTCACTGCCCAGTAGGCCCTCCCCCATCCTCACCTCTTAGCATCAGCTTTGTTCTATCCTTGTCAACAAAGTTTCTCCCAACTACAGATCGAAAGAACATTCACCACCACTGGTCTAACGAAATAATGGATTTCCCAATTTTTGGGAACCCCCTGGTGAGAAGAATAGTACAGTGGTGAGATTTTTCAAACTCTGCAAAGTTTTTCAAGGAATTATTCTGTGCAGAAAAACAGTAGGTTTTTTTTTAAAAATGTAAAACCCATACTTTTGGACAGAAAAGGTTTCCCTCTTCAGGAAACAGTGTATTTTGTGTAGAAAACACTTTTTCCTGCAAAGGGAACACTTTTTCTGTGTAAAACTATGTGTATTTCTTGGCAGCATAATTTGCAAAGTACAAATAGCTTTCAAATCTTTTTTTTTTACTGCAGCAGGAAGAAAGTGATGGAGTGTGCATGTGAGGAGAAAGAATGTGAAAATTTATATTCCTGTGACACATATTTACTGGAGAGTGAGTGGCTGCACCATAAGGGACTTAAGTCCAGACTCTGGATACATACAGAAGCAAAGAGAAACAGTTGGGAATCCAAACTTGCTAAAAGTGCCACAGTTTATACATTGTTAAACATTCCCTAGTTCTTTCAATGCTTGGAGCAGAATTTGGGAACACTATTTTTTGATCTACAGGTCCCAGATTCAGCCCCCAAGCCAGCTAGCTGGAGAATTTGACGACATGCAGTCCAGAAGCTCCAGCTGGGAGCTAGCAATACAGGATTAAACTTCTTTGGCAGGGGAGAGCATATATGATTTTAAAAAAGAATTCCATTTCTTTACAGATACAGTCCACAAATTTTACCTGAGTGGAATAACACCTATGTCTAACTTTCCTGATTCATGCTTCTCACAATCCAATTTCCTATGTGTTGTGCAGCTTCAGGCTTTCCTTTCACCTCTGAGCATGTCAACAGTCCAGTTGCATCATTAGCCACAGCACTACTTGTAGTTGTCCTCTGCTGTATCCAAGTAGCTTGTTGAATGCCTTCCGACCTGGGAGCGACATCTTCTGGCACTATCTCTTGTTTCATTCTGGATTGTCTCATGATGGGTAAAAGATCTTCAAAAGGAGGTTTGCCATGCTTCCCTCTGCACAGTGCTAACAAGCATTATCTATGATACCACTGCCGTTGTCTCTGAGAGATCCTCTGTCAGGGTCACCCTCCACTACTGCTGCTGCCCAGTAGCTGTGGGGCACATTTAGTCTGGCTCCTCACCAAAAGCCTGGCTGACATGGGAGACCATACTAGCAGCACTGCTGCCATCAGCATAGCCTCTGGCTTCACAGGAGCACGCAACCCACCACCATGGAAAGATACACCCTGCCCTATATCAAAAGATATCAGGGCTTCTTACAAATAGTATTAAACAGTTCAAAATGGTAAAATAATTTAAATAAGCTAAAAACATATTAAACAACATAATGAGTTAAAAAAGATTTAAAAGGTTAAAAAGTTTTAAAAACTAAATAAGTTACACTCTCTCAAAGCAATGGAATCCCCCTCCCGACAGGTTTGCCTTAGGGTCTCCATAAGTTGGGAATGACTTGAAGGCATACAACAAATTGTGTGTGTGTGCGTGCGTGTGTGTGTGTAAAATGCTCACTGTCTGCTACTGTCTGTCTTCTTGGTAGCCAGTGGCTGGCAGCTTCCATTTGTCTCCTCAAAGACCCTGGGGATAATGCTACATGATGATGTAGCACCACTTTGATGGGGATCTCTAAGGGGGGAAAATGGTAGCCACTGCCATGAATGAAATTAATCTCTAGTAAGGCTTAAATACTCTAAAGGCAGCAGATCCAATCTTATTTTGGAAGCTGACCAGGGCCAGCCTGGTTAGTACTTGGATGGGAACTACCAATGAATACTAGGCCTTGAAAGGTATATTTCAGAGGAAGGAACTGGGAAAACCACCTCTGAGTATTCTGTGCCTAAGAAAACCCTATGAAATTTATGGGGTCACCATAAGTCGACAAGTGACTTGAAGGCATAATCACACTGTGATGATAAATTTTAGCTCCTGTAGAATTTCACTGCCTGCACCTTAAAATCTGCAGAGGGATGTCCGTGCCCCCCTCTCAACTTGTTACCCTTAATGCTCTGGGGTCATGGTGACCCTCTGAATATTGATATTAAATTGGAGCATTTTAATATATTCAGCTTGGCAATGTGAGAGGTGGGTATCGGCAGGACCTTGTGACCAACTATACCAGTACTAAGGAGGAGACAGAAGCTAGATAGTATAACAAATGATTTTTATTTGAAAAACAATAATAAGAATATTCACACACACATTCAGGCATCAAGCATTCATGCAAGACTAGCGAACAAAGTGGGAAGATATTGAGTTAGAGGAATAGTAAAGGGAGATTTCAGTGGGTGATATAACACCTTTTCCTGTAGAGATGAGGTCACAAAAGAAACCAGTAGGGTGGGGGCCCCAATCTGGAACGGCTGCACAGATGAATGTAGTATCCACAGGAAGGGGATCTGTGAGCATTTGAATGCAGTTTTTGAAAGATTTTTATTGTCAATATTTGCCCTCTTGGGATGTGATTTAGAGTAGACAACAATGTTTCTCAGAGTTGCTCAAGGTAAGACAAAAGCACCCTGGATATGTTAATAGCATTTTGATGTGTGGATACTTTGGGAATGAAAGGGAAGAAGCAACTTCCTTTGTTTGGTAAGGTGAAAGAGTGGAGGGTTGTTTGCAGGTTTTGAGTTTGCCAGCCTGGGCAAATGGGATTAGCTGTGTGTAGTGTCTTCGGTTGCCTTGCAAATTAGCATTTCTTTATCATTTAGATGGTCTCTTCTAAGTGCATTCCTGACTGAGCAATGTTTGTCTTTGGGCTTTCTACTTTCCCCAGATTTATGTTAATGGCCACACTGTGTGGAAGACCACATGTTGACCTAATTATTAAATATTGCCAGTGATTAATATGGATATGGGGCTGGGGGTGTCTGGGTAGGTTACAAACTGGACCAGAATTTTCCACTTGATAACTTTAGACTTAGACCTAAACTAGCCTACAGCAGTGGAAAATAGATACTGTGGCAGCCCACACTTTCAGCCAGCTCATGGCTCTTGACATTTGCTCTGTCTTCTCCTCTTTATGTATACTAAATCAGAGTACAAATGACCTCCCCAACTTCTCACAACCTAATTGTGAGAAGAAACCTAATTGTGAGAGGAAAAATGTGTGTGGGCAGTGGGTACATTTTTATAGCTTCATTCATGTTATGGAGGGGCAGACGTTTCTGTCAAGTATTTGCCAATGAATTGAAAGAGGACATTCTCTTGAGAGAAATCTAGCAAAGGATGAAACTGCTTTTGAATTTTCTGAGAATTTTCATTTTCAAATACTCCTAAATAAACCTTTATTGTTAGTACAGATGAAGGAAACAAGGAGTTAAGGGAGGAGGACTGGAAGAAGTAGAGGCTAGACACAGTGTTTCCTATCTAGAATGTCAAAATGTACTGGAGTGGATCCGCATGTGCCTAAAATTCTCCGTTTTATTCATAGTGGGAATATTTAGGGTGGGGAGATATTTAACTTAGCCCTCCCAGTTCTATAAAAATTTGAGGAGAGCCCAACTCCCTCCCCTTGAGAATTTATTGGAAATTCTCCATTCCAACAGGAAGCTCTGTCCCAAATTGTTTACTGCCCCACCTCTATTCTGAAGTGTCACTTCTGAAGATTAGATTTCAGGTCCTCAAGGGAAAAAAATCCCTAGCAATTAAGGTTCTTTATGGTTCTTCTGGTTAACATCCTAACAATGACTCCCACAACTAGATATAAACACAGCCTGGTATCCAACAAGCACAAGCCGGTCCAATAGCTTGGGGGCATTCAGAGGGATCTTTGCTATTTTCTGTTTAAACAGAAGACCCCATAGTGTATCTCTAGTAGCTTCAAGGGCCATCCAGTCCAACCCCCTGCCATGCAGGAATACATAATCAAGGCATTCCCAACAGATGGCCATCCAGCCTCTGTTTAAAAACCTCCAAAGAAGGAGATTCCACCACACTACAAGGCAGTGTATTCCACTTCTAAACAGCTGTTACTGTCAGGAAGTTCTTCCTAATGTTTAGGTGGAATCTCTTTTCCTATAGTTTGAACCCATTGCTCCGTGTCCTAGTCTCTGGAGCAGCAGAAAACAAGCTTGCTCCATCCTCAATAGGACATCCTTTCAAATATTTAAACATGGCTATCATGTCCCTTCTCAACCTTCTCTTCTCCAGACTAAACATGCCCAGCTCCCTAAATCGCTCCTCATAGGGCATGGTTTCCAGACCACCCACCATCCTGGGTGCCCTTCTCTGGACACGGTCCAGCTTCTCAATATCCTTCCTGAACTGTGGTGCCCAGAACTGGACACAGTGCTCCAGACCAGGTCTGACCAAAGCAGAATAGAGTGGCACTATTAATTAATTAATTCCCTTGATCTAGACACTATACTCATATTAATTCAGCCTAGAATCACATTGACTTTTTTAGCTGCTGCATCACACTGCTGACTCATGTTCAGCATGTGGTCCACTAAGACTCCTAGATCCTTTTCGCATGTACTGCCATCAAGCCAGGTGTCACCCATTCTATATCTGTGCATTTCATTTTTACTGCTCAAGTGTAGTATCCTACATTTCTCCCTGTTGAAATTCATTTTGTTAATTTTGGCCCAGCTTTCTAATCTGTTGAGGTCATTTTGGATTCTGATCCTGTCCTCTGGGGTATTAGCTACCCCTACTAATTTGGTGTCATCTGCAAACTTGATAAGCCTACCCTCTATCCCTCATCGAAGTCATTGATAAAGATGTTGAATAGCACTGGGCCCAGGACAGAACCCCGTGGCACCCTACTAGTCACTTCTCTCCAGGATGAAGAGGAGCCATTGGTGACAGTGGTGACCTGTACACGGTCAACCCACCACCTTAACACTCCAACTTTAGGATGGCAGTCCTGTGGGGTCTCTTGCATCCCACTACTGCCCCCAAAAGAATGTGTGAAGCACCAACCACTTTCTATTGGGACAACCCTTTGTGTCCCTGATTTCAGGTAGCGTGGTTTAAATTAAACGGAGGCCAAGCAGCTTTAAACTCTAACCAACGTTTATTGAAAAATATAAAACAAATAAACTGTAGTTGAGTATTAAAGGTGTTAATCTTCTGAAAACTTAGCTACATCAGATTCCTTTTAAAATAGTAACACCAATCTAGATACACCAGCACTACTAACTCAGGTACAAAGTCCTAAATCCCCTTTATATACTTGGCTTGTTCTGAGCCTCTCCCTATTAGACTCTCCAAGTCTATTCAGTCCCTCTCTGGACCCTTAAGACCCTTCTGTGATTGTCAGACTGAAAAGTTCCCTCAGGAACTCTAAGAGCACACCCTCCCTTCGGTGTAACTCTTTCTTTCCAGTCAAACCTCAAAACAACTAACCCCCACTCACTCTCTGTCAGGCCTTTTTATAGCCATGTCCTGCTGCCTTCCTATTGGCTGGGCACCTGCTGCTCCGAGATTGGCTAAAAGAGTGGCCTTTTCATCACAGTGACTACCCTTTGGGTTCGGTCAGTCAACCAATTACAAATCCACCTAACAGTTGCATTGTCTAGCCCCCATGTTACTAACTTTTTTGCAAGAATGTCATGGGGGACCTTGTCAAAAGCCTTACTGAAATCAAGATACACAACATACACTGTGTTCTCTTCATCTATCAAGTTTGTAACTCTATCAAAAAAAAAAAAAGATGAGATTAGTCTGGCACGACTTGTTTTTGAGAAATCCCTGTTGACTGAGTATTTTTCAGTCTCTCCTTGAGAACTTCAGCATCTTTGTGTCTCCCATGAGGACATTATATTTCAGGGATTTAAAATCTCTTGTTAACACTCTTTTTAATCTGTTGAAGAGTATTCTCACCTCTTTATCACAGTGAATGATTTTAAGGTTTCAAAGATTTTAAGGTGATTTAAAAAAAACTCCAGCTGACTATTATTGCATAGTTACAAACCCAGTCACTGGGGACTTGCATGCTCTCATTACAGGAAATAATGTATCACTCACTGTCAGGAAGTGCTGAATTTGTGCATGTCTTCCCCATGTGGTTAACCACTGAACTTTAGGGGGAACCTTCTCCATTTAGACCTTTTGCACAGGATCTCCCTCCTGAATTAATGAATTTTTCATTCTGGAGATTTTCTAGAGTAGATGGTGAAAATACTCCTCACAGAATTCGCTGGGAATACCTTTTGTCCCAATGAGATCCTGCCTTATTCGGAAGGAGGAGGCGAAAAACCTTCACAGGTTTTCCTGTGTTTAAAAAAACAATACAAGGAAATGAGCATTAGCGCCTGTTAAGACAACCAATTTGACTTGCTGGGTAGTCTTGGAGAGGGTGGAACTAGAGATCTGATTGGTTGGATATACGTGAGGGGCAGGCTTGCCAGTAAGACAGTGCCTTCAAGCACCCTGTTGGATTTTTTGAGTTAGAGATCGTGCATTTCTTTGCTCCACCGATTGCTCAAATAATTTTTTTAGCAGGTCACACTTGTGTATCTCTGCTTTA
The DNA here is from genome assembly GCA_030847615.1 of Gambelia wislizenii. Lineage (NCBI taxonomy): Eukaryota > Metazoa > Chordata > Lepidosauria > Squamata > Crotaphytidae > Gambelia > Gambelia wislizenii. Next base: position 305,936,882 of record JAUMIR010000002.1, on the reverse strand, counting down.
ATGTTAAAAAAATAGATACAGTGTAGCAGCGACAGTGTTTATCACTCTAATTTACATCCGCCATCTTGATTCGCAGGCATCTGAACTTCAAACCATGGATAGCTTCTCAGGGTATCATTTTTTTGCAAAACATTGTGGAGACAAAAGAATGCAATTGTGAATTTTCCTGGTAAATGTCCACCCAAGTTAACCATGTCATCCTCCTGGGCTGGATGGAGAATCCAAAGGCTTCTTGCTCCACCTTGTGTTCCCTAGGCTTTAGTTAATTCCTGTATCCTTGGGTTCTGAATTTTTTGTTTTGGTCCTGACTTCTGGTTTGCTCCTTGACTTTGTCTCTTCGTTTGGCCTTTGGCTCTGCCTTTCCCTTTAATCCTGACTTTTGTTTTGCTCCTCAACCTTGTTTCCTTATTTCTCCTTTGGTCTGGAGTACTGGGTAGTTCCTAGCTTCTACTTCTCAATTCTCAGCTTACCCCAGAGTGCTGATTACTTCACAGCCCTGGCCTTCACCCTAGCATGCACAAAGCATATTTCCCAACATTTCACAGATGAAAACTGGGATACATGTGACCGAGCCACATCAAGGTGTGGTCAAAAGGTTGTGGCCAGGCAATAAGAAGCAAAAGCTATGGATAAGGAAGAACATAGAAAACCACTATTTGAAGCAGAGAAACCCTGGGTGTTGTCTAGATGGTGAAAAAAAATCCTCAAGGAATGTGGGCAGAATACCTTTTGTCCAGATGAGTTCTCAGTGGGATTTGCCATATTCAGAAGGAGGGCCCCCGAAAACTACAAGTACTTTGCGATATCAGCTTTCACTGTTTCTCACGATCTTTTTTTTTTTTTTTAAATGTTAAAAAATGCACATTACAGGCCATTTGAATTGGGGCACATCCCAGAAATGAAAACATGATTAGCTGGATCTGCTTGCTGGTGACGAAGTGGCCACAGCTGCCATTGTTGTCTTTCACCAAAGTGATTGTGCACTATTTTTTGAGCAGCAGAGAAAAAAAAAGTTTTTTAAGCATAAGATTTCTCTTCCATGTTTCTCATTTAACAAGGCAAAAAAAAGGGGGGGGGAATGGAGGGAGCTCTGGAGGATTAATAATGCAGACAATTCACTCGTGGTCACCACCTTTTCTTGCAGGCATGCTCTGCGTGAACTTCAAACTTGGATAACTTCCCATGCCAGTGATCTTGCAAATGCATCATGGGGACAAATGAACACTGCTGTGATAGTGAATTAATGTGCTTTTTTCTACAATTAATTCTCCCATCTAGCTGAGCTCCTGGATTTTATGGACAGTTTAGGAAGAACAAGACTCCACTCCCTCCTTTCCTTCTTGTGGAGTTAATTGAGTGCAAACTATTTTTGTTCTTTGCACTCATTTTGCAGCAATCCAAGTAAGCTGAGGACAAACTAGGAAAGTAAGAAGAGGAGAGAGAAACCAGGACATTTTAAAGACAGCTGAGAAAGCAGGACACTAGAAGATTAAGTGAGGCTGTCTCTGTCAATCTGGGACAGTTGGAGGGCTTGTCATAGCAGTTCAGGTGCTCATACCAAGCCTGTTGGCTACTGCTCCATCACCTGCCACACTGTGTATGGTCATTAGGGAAGGGAGCACTAAACTTTTGCCTCAAGGACCAACTTTAGCTGCACCACTATGTTTGTGAGGAGCGACAATACGCATAGCTATCAGTGTTCATCTTCATCGCTTCTAGATCAAGCCTCCTTAAACTTTTCCACTCGTGACGCCTTTTCACCTGAGAAATTTTTGTGTGAGCCCAAGTATATAGGTATATAAAATAGGTATACAAATCAAATTTACTGTTGCCAATTTTTTGTGACCCCGCCCCCGTTCAATTACGTAACCCCAGATGGGGTCGTGACCCACAGCTTTGTTCTAGATCAAATGTATCTGCCTACTTCTCAAGTAGTCTCAGTTCATTTGCATGGGTAAATGCACCTTCTGTCAGAAAACATAATCTGTATTTTGAGAGTCAGTTAATCTCTCTGAGTACCTTACGTTGTGGATTAATGAAAGTGAAATATCATAAAGGTAATCACAATGACCTATTATTTGAGAAGGTAACTGTTCTCTACAAGAGCTCAGTTTAAGGAGAGCAAGAGCTTGATAAGTTGCGCCACCGTCCATCCCATGCCACAATCTAAACCTGGGACTTCCAGAGGATTTCCTAATTTGTTTTTCCACCTGTACGTCAGTGTAATTTCTGTGCATGCATATTTTTTTAAAGGCTGCATTCTCTCTCTTCTCATTGCCTCACCCTATTCCCAGGAGCAGGTTCATTTCCTTTTCAAAGGATGTAAATAGTTTGGATGTAAATATTATTCTTCCTCAAGTTTATCTATTGTCCAGAAGAGCTGGATGCAGACAATGGGTCTATGTAGCCATGGCCATAATACTGAGTGGCCATTGTTGATTTGCACTCAAAGAATTTGTATGGGACAGGACACCCACTTGAAAATAAATAAGCCATTAATGTATGGAAGTGATGCTGAGTCAGGACAACAATGCTGTTTTTATTTGATGCTGCTGACTATTTTCTTTTATTAAAATTGTTGTTCTTTTATTGGTTTGTTTTGTACACAAGCATTGGCCTTGGGTATTGTTATGTTATTTTATTCCTCAAGTTTTTGTTGTGTGCCTTCAAGTAATTTCTGACTTACGCTCACCCTAAGAGAAACCTATCACAAGGTTTTCTTGGCAAGATTTGTTCAGAGGGAGTTTGCCTTTGCCTTCCTCTGAGGCTGAGAGAGTGTGACTTGCCCAAGGTCACCCAGTGGGTTTCCATGGCTGAGCAGGGATTCACACCCTGGTCGCCAGAGTCCTAGTCCAATGCTCAAACCACAACACCATGCTGGCTCTCCTTTTTCACTCCTCACTACCATATAATCTGTATATATATAGAGAGAGAGAAAAACAAAATGGTGATTATACTTAAGTGGCGATTTGTACACAAGGAAATAAAATGGTACAGTAATTACATTCAAGAAGTGGAATGGTTGCCGCATCTTTGGTGACAATTTCCACAGTGTAAGCCATGACTCCAAAGATTTCTTTAAGGGGTAACTGTCATTTTAAAGACTAACATATTTATAATAGCATGAGCCTCTGTTGAGCTTTCACCTAGTACTTAATGAGATGGATGGAGTGTTATTCAGAATGTCATATATATTATACATAACTAGGAAGAGGGGGTGGGTGAGAAGGAGGTCGGGAGGAAATTAAATGCAGAAAGCACTGACAATGCCAATTGCAATTAACTCATGCAGGCCAAAATCTAGTTAATCCCAACCAGAGTAGACCTACTGAATTCATTGTTTAATGGTAAGTCAACATGAAGGTAAACCCCATTCATTCAGTGGGGTCAATTGCAGCTGGGACTACCAGTAGGATTCAGGACACTGTGTGGTAAGAATCTGCTAATCCTGGTTCAAACTTCTGGAATTGTGCCATGAAGAAGCATTCTCACCCACCTCTAATTTCCCTTCAGAGTTTCTTTCCTCCACATTTCCTCCATGGTTACTTTAAGGTCAGTGACAGAATATCCAGGGGGAGTGGGAGTGAAGTGTTTTTCCCTCCGGCTTTTGAAAAAATCCATTTCTAATGTCAGATGTGTGTCCATTTTTGCATTGCAATTGTCCTGTTTGCCTTATGTAGGGTACACCAGAAGGAAACAAATGAGATGTTCAAACATACAACACCCCCCCACCCCAATGGTTCAATTTTCTGGCATTTGTGTATTTCCTAAAGACAGTGCCCAGGGCCTTGGCAGTCCAGTGTTTGAAAAGTTTGTTATGCAAGGGGGTTGTCTAAATGGTGAAAATACTCCCCATAGAATTTGAGGAGAATACCTTTGCTCCCAATGCGATCCTGCATCATTTCACTGTATTCAGAAGGAGGGAGTCCCAAAATGCCATATACTCTGTGGGGAAAACCTTTCCAGCTTTCCCCTAAGTTTTTTAAAAACAGCACAGGAAATGCGCATTCCTGCTCAATTGGGACAAGCTACGTGAACTGATGCGCTTTCCCAATACAAGTGGAAGTGGGAAGATGATTGGTCAGACATGCGCAGCAGGCTGCTGGAGCTTGCTGGCAAGGCAAGTGCCCGGAACTGCCATTTTGGATTTTCATCGTAGCAGTTGTGTGCTAGAGCGAGAAAATAGTCTTTTTATGTTTGCTTCTTTTTCAAAGCGAAACATCATACTTTTACACCTTGGATTTTTTAAAAAAAAAAACTCTGTTCAGCGGTGGCAACTTGAGGTAAATAAAAATGTAATTCACTCATTCCAAATCCATTCTTGATTTGCAGGCATGGCCATTTAAATAGCAAAAACAGATAGCTTCACATGCCTGCAATCTTCAAAAAACCCCACTGAGACAAAGAAAAGCTGCTGCAAGTTGGCATTACTGCACACCAATCCACATTTTATTGCCTCATACAGAGAAGGTTTATCAGTCCTGAAGAGACTGAGCTTCCAGAAATACCAGGAGGAAGCAAGTCCAGCAAGTAGTCTTGAACTGATGACAAAAGCAAACAGTAAATAGGCGGAGGCTCCTTATCCAATCTATGTTCGAGAACCATTGCTGGAGGACAGAACCATTGAGAACAAGTCCTTTAGTATCTCAAAATGGATCACAATGAGCAAATACCATCTTTGGTAGCCTTTGCAGCCTTTCTAGTACTGTTAAGCTCCTGGCCTGTTTTGAGGAGAAGGCAGCACATGGAACCTAGCATCCTCCTGCCTGGCACCCGGTCTGCACTTGCAAACAGGTCCTGAGGACTATTAAATCTTTGGTATTTAGAATGTAGGTTTCTCAGGGGAATCTGGCTTGAGTTGGACCGAACTGGGACCCTGCCATGACCCAGGTCTGACATTTCCACAGCTAGCACTTCTGTCTGTCCTACAATGTGGGCTGGCTCCTCTCTCAACATATCAACAGTCCTGATCACTGCTCATGGTTGCTCATGGCTTATGCCACAAGAACACTGGGTGCAAGTCATATCTGGACCTGTATGAGATGTAAAGTGGTGGGGCATTCCACATGTTTGTCACTATGTGTAAATGAGAACAGGAGGGAGTTGTACTTGCTGGTTAATGTGATATGGGTCATAGCAGTGCTCCACTGGTGGTTCTGGCAATAAACAAAATCAGCTTGAAGGCTGGAGCTGTTTCTCTGAATCAGGAGTGGGCAATTTGTGGGTTGCCAGATGTTATTGGATTGAAGTTCCCATGGCTCCTAGTCAGCACAGCCAATGACGAAAGATGATGGGAGATATAGTCTAACATCTGGAAGGCTACATGTTGTCCACTCATGCTTTGACTCCTTGGGGTCACTGTACTATGTGCACAACCCAAGCAAGTGCTGGTTTGATAGGTTGGCCTGCCCTAATATAGCACAATGTCAAATCTAAGATTGCAGTCTTAAAATGGGGCATTCAGTCAGCAATGCAATTTGATAATTAAGTGAATTAACTAAAATATGAATGATATGCGTTTTCCTTCACATTTTCCTTCACATTTGTTTGCCCTATTCTAAGCCAAGTGCTCGCAGAGCATGTTCCTTTGAGTTTGCCTACACAGAAGAAGAGAAGGAAATCTCTTGTAAAGAAATGGCAATGGTCACAGAATATACAACACAATCCTTATGCAGGTTTACTCAAAAGTAAATCTACGGCATCCATACATTGGCTGAAATCCAGTTGCTACTCCCAGCTACAGTAGGCCCACAGAATCAATGGTCAACACTTATGTTCATATTGAGGATGGAGCAAGCTTGTTTTCTGCTGCTCCAGAGACTAGGACACAGAGCAATGGGTTCAAACAACAGGAAAAGAGATTCCACCTAAATATTAGGAAGATCATTCTGATAGTAAGAGCTGTTCAGAAGTGGAATACACTGCATCGTAGTGTGGTGGAGTCTCCTTCTTTGGAGGATTTTAAGCAGGGGCTGAATGGCCAACTGTTGGGAATGCTTTGATTGGATACTCCTGCATGGCAGGGGGTTGGACTGGATGGCCCTTGTGGTCTCTTCCAACTCTATGATTCTATGTAAGTTCTATTGATTCAGCAAGTCTACCCCAATTGGGACTAACATTTAGGTTTAGGCCAATAGGATATGCTTTCAGTTAAATACATATATAAGATTATAGTGGCTATAACAAAAACACTTTGGTATTCATTGTAATCCTAAGGTCAGGGATGGGGAATCCGTAGCCTTCCAGATGATGCAGGACTCTAAATCTCACCAGAAAGGCTGGCTAGGTCTTAAAGGAGTTGCAGTCCACAAACTTTTAGAGGGTTCCACAAGCCTGAACTACATGGTCTTGTTGCTCAACAGATCAATTTCTAAAAACCAGGCCTGGGAACCTTTGAGGTCAACAATGCTGGGTTTGGAAGAGGGAATACCAAAGATATAAAAGAATAGTGAAGGAGTCAATATCTAATGATGGCAGGTTGGATCTCTCTCCTTTGGAAAGTGGGGAGAGGGGGCATGGAAGACCATCCAGTTCTGTTCATGTCACCAGCACCTTTCACACTCTTCACTGGTTGTATTGGGGGACATCTGTGGTTGTGGATTTGGAAGGTAAGGGAGGTCAGGTACCTTCATCTTGCTTGATGGAGCTTCAGTGTACTTCATTTTACTCTTTGATCTACTCAAGATTGAAAGTTACAGGAGCTCCATTCCATATCCGAGTGGACAACCTAAACAATATCTGTTATGTAATGTTCTGGTAAGCCATGGGTGGAGCTAAGGGTGGGATCAAGAGGAGTGCACCTTGCCAGTCAAGCCCACACACCAGTTGTTTGCATGAATTCAGTTTTTCTTGGTCAGAGAAGTAAAAGAATTACCGGTTAGAAACATGAAGCAATCCCCTCTCCCCCCATCGACTGAATATGAGCAGTCAGAGAAAAAAGTCCAAGACAAGGGTGGGTCTCTCTCATTTGTCACCCACTCCATGGACATAGAAAAAACAGCCCTAAGTATCAACAACAGCATCCTGCCTCCCTTCCGCTAACTTGATTTTTCCTTAGAGATTTTGTTTGTACAACAAACTTGCATTACACAAGGTAGCCTGTGACAAGAGCTGCTTGAGAGAAAAGCTGTTTCATCCCAGTGGGACAATAATTTCAAGGTTATTCCAAGTGCTCTTGTCCACAGCAAATCAAGCCAATCAGGAAGCTCCTTGATTCGTGGACTCTGTGCTCCATTTATTGTGTTCCACCCTTCAGTGTTTCCTGCCATTGTTCTTATGAATTTCTCTTCAAGTGAATGTGATTTGTGCCGGATCTGTGGAGTTGCCGCCCTTACCTTTGGTACAGGGAATTTGCGGGACTATTGAAGAGGAAATGAGACGGGGGGGGGGGAGCTCTTGGCTTCACATAGCCTTCAGTTTCCCAGGGCAGAGGGGGATTCTGGGATGACAGATGGGCAATGATAAATGCATGGAAGAAGCCCAGGCAAGCTGCCGCTCTGCCTTCTTTGTCATGTATGGTGCTCAAAACAGCTGGGAGTGAAGGCTAGCTGTCAAAAGAGGAACGGATTTGCTGCCTTATCCAGCAAGGTGTTTTGTTTTGTTTTTTTGGTGAGGGTAGTGACATGGAATGGAACATTTTTAATATGAGTTGCTCTTTCCCTATGGGCCATTCCACACTACACAATTTTAACACTATGATTCCACTTTAACTGCCATTGTTCTACCCTATGTTATATTGGGATTTGTCATTTATGGAGGGGAACTCTGCAATAGGGTCACGTTAGGGTCCCCATAAGTGGGAAATGACTTGAAGGCACACAATGACAATGACAAACTTAGAATTCTCAGCCAGAGCGCTCTAGTGTTTCACCAAACTACGATTCCCACGATTCCATAGGACGGAGCCATGGCAGTTAGAGTAGAATAAAAATGCTATAACAGTATAGTATAAAAGTGCTCCAGGTCTCTTCCTCTCCCTCTTTTTGAAGTTATCTCAAAAATGCCACTTCTGCTTAACAATTTTCAGTTCACACCGAATTTTCCCCTCATGTCTCTTCTCCGTACAATCTAGTCTTGAACATGTGTGGCAGCTGGTGCTTTCTTTGGAGATTACCAGACACAGGGAAATGTGGCAAAAAACCCACATCCCAAACCGCATCAGAAGAATGGGATGATAACAGAAAGGGCGACATTATCAGATGCCCACATCCTGAGCCATTTCCAGGGCGTAGAGCTGGTGCGGATGAGGCTTCACTTTTTTATTGAAGGGGCTAAGCTGTTAATAAAAAGGGATGCCTTATTCACACCCACGCTACATCCCCGGAACGCTGAAGGATGACTTCATCTGATAATGTTGCCCGTTTATGTTATTGTTGCATTCTTCTGACGTGGTTTTTGCTGCATCTGATAATCTCCTTAGTCAGTAGGTCAGTGAATCCACTTGGGTATTTGATCCGAACTTTAGAGGAGCTGCTGACCCCAACCTGCAACAGGCTTAGCACCTTGGACAGCTCCTGTAAAAGTTTGGACTAAAGCCCAGATTGGATTTACAACCTCAAGGAGAGCTGCTACTGTAAATGTGTTCACTTGGAAATAAATATTATAATAGGATGTAAAAAACAAAACAAATATGGGCTATGTGTCTCAATGACTGCGTGGGAACTCAGCAGAGCAGTCCCAAAACTGTAGAATCCATATGGTTTCCCTACAACCAGCTGTCCCTACAAATGGAAAAGGATATAGGGCAGGGGTGGGGAACTATTTTAAAGCAAAAGTTTGGATGCTAACCCCCATAGCAATCTAAAGGCATGATGATGTCACTTCCAAAGTAATGGAAGTCACAATCATAACTGTAAGTGATATGATACAATGTAATTTAGTCATGGATTTGTTACTGGTGTTGAGGGAGAGGAATTACTGTAATTACAAATAATTCCTGTTTCCAACTGGTTACTTCAAAATGCTGATTCCTACCCAGAGTTAAGAAATAAAGCAGCATTAAGTCTGCTCTGGGCCAGAGTTGAACAGGAAAAAAAAAAAGGTGGAAGCATAGCAGAAGAATATATTATTTCAAAGCTGGCCAAGTCAGAAGCTGGATATATCTATGGTTACGAAGACAGGAAATAAGGTCCAGAAATTGCATTTCTGATCCTTTGCTCACTTCAAATGCAGCTATCTTCAGCTGACTCACCACTGCCTCATCCCAGATGGCTTCCCAGTGAAAAAAATAAGCTCAGCAGGCTTAGCAGTGTCATCATGTCAACTGAAGCAACATCAATAACAACGACAACAACAACAAAAACCCACATGCAGATAATAGCAGAAAATCCCCTGTTGCCTCTGTGGAAAGCTGGAACCAGAGGGCCTGGAGTGTGGGAAGCAAAAAGATTCCAGACTACTTTCCTTCTCAGTTATTTCCAGTAAGAGGCAGCTTTTGACTTCCTGCCTGGACAGCTTGGGTCCCCGTCAAGTCCGGTGAAATTCTTGACCCTTAGGCCTTTCAAAACAGGGTGGAAGTTCCAATGCAAGATTAGAAAAAAAAATTGAAATGAAATGAAAACAGCCATCTGGACTGTTTCAAACTGAGAGGTAGGAAGCAAGGAGGGAACAGCACCTGCAGTCCAGACAAGTTGGCATAGACCTTGAAAGGGATTTCAGTTCAGACAGCTGACGGGCAGATCATGAAACAGAGCTCCCAGTTATTTCCAGACACCAGAAATACCACAAGTTATATTTAAGGGAAGGGTGGGAATCATGCAGCCTCAAGATGCTGTTGGATTGTGTGTCCCAACAGCCCCAGGCAGCATACTCGTAGGAATACCAGGAATTGCAGCCCATAAAGTCTGGAGCGCCCCATGAGTTTCACCCTTGTTTTAAGGGATGGCGTGGGACTGTACAGGAACCCCATGCAGTCCATGGAGTCTGCATGACTTCTAACCCACCACTGAATTCATCAAAATATTTTGGTCCTCCTTTGCTTATGCAGAGGAGACATTGTTTTCCCATGTTTACATCATGCAGGTTAAATCTGTGACCAACCCAAGAGAATGTGGTTCCTCAGCAACATATGGAAACTTGACACAAGCCTAATAAACCTCCTGCATCATCTGCCAGCCTGAGATTGCAAAAGCCTTTCAGACTACACAGCCATAGCATGTCCTCCTGATTTGGCAGGGACAGTTCCAATCAACCCTCTGGCATCCTACTTTTTCAGCTGCTTGTACAATGTCCCAGTTTCTCTTTCCTCTTTTCCCCTTTGTCCTCAGCTTACTTCAACTGCTGCAAATTGAATTCAAAGTGCAAAAATAAGTTTGCACACAGTTAACTCAGCAGGGGGGAGAGGAGAGGAGGAAGCAGAATCTTGTCCTTCCCTGAAAGCTCAGACAAAAACAAACTGTTACAGTCACTCCTAATTTGTGTATTCTTCCTCATTAACACCTTTCCCCATCTTGACCGCACTAATTTTGCTTTGCCACATCATTCTGATTTTCATCTGTGAAATGTTGGAGGGTATTGTTACAGCCATATACAGTTGTCCCTTCATATTCACGGATTTGGTATCCACAGATTTAAGTATTCACAGCTTGAAAATATTCTTTAAAAAATAATAATCCAAAAACCAAACCTTGATTTTGCCATCTTATATAAGGGACACCATTTTGCTATGCCATTGCATATAATGGGACTTGACTATTCATGGATTTTGGTATCCACGGGGGGTCCTGGAACCAAACCCAGCGAATATGAAAGGTATATGAAACTGTATATTTAACTTTAACGAGATGGTTCCATCCTATCAAATCTTGAGCTTTGTAGTTTGGTGATTTAGATAATTCTAAATACCTGTCCCTAAACTACAAATCCCAGGATTCCACAGGATGAAGCCATGGCAGTAAAAGTGAAATATAGCACTATAATTATGTAGTGTGTAAAGATCTTAAATGGTCTGCTGAGCACCTGATAGTTCACCGTATATGGTTGAAAGAGATGGTACAACGTTGCATTCTGATGAAACCCTTCAAGGCCATATAGGATACAATATACCAGTGATTCTTAAGCTGTGGTCTGGGGACCCCCAGAGGTCCGTGATGTCCTCACAGGGTGTCTACAAAGGCTTCAGGGTTGCTTGGCCCACTTCCTCCCTGTAGTGGAGTGGTCACATGACAAGCGCCAAGGCAAAGTTTGGCTGGCTGGCTTGGCCTGCACATTGTCATTCAATCCACTCCAGCCACAACATGCAGGAAGAAGCAGGAGAAATGTCTTCCCTCCCCCTCCAGTGCTTCTGAGGAAAGGTTTAATAGAGGGTGCATCATCATCATCATCATTTAAAATCTTGAGTTAAGTCTCGAGGTTCCACAGCAAGAAAATATATTTAAAGGGGGTCCCTGATAAAGAAAAGTTTAAGAGTCAATGAATATATGATACAACCTGAGGCCTATTTGAACAGGTACCTCACCTTGCCATTTTGCAGACCCAGGCAGGTAGCAAAAAAAAGGTCTCCTGAGGGAGTTCAGTTTAGTAGATCACCTGTTATGCCTCTTATGATATCTTACGTACTGGTATGACATCTCTCCTGCAATAATAAAGATCTGCTGTTGTTCTTTAGCTCATGGGGAGGCAACCTGTGGCTTTCTATCCCTCCGCTCCTACTCCCCCCACCACCTGCCTCACCTAGAGCTCTTGTAAACCATCCATCAACTGCCTCCAGAGCATACTCTTCCTTCCTTTGTTCTTGAAAGGCAGGTGTGGACTTGTTTCTCACAGAACAATTTCACAGAAGAATGCTTCTACATTTTGCTCCATACTTCAGTTACAATGGTGGCTAGAAACTTACTTTTCTGAAAAAATCAAAAGCTTGGAATCCAAATGATCCACACAGTGGGCTGAGACCCTGGGTAAAACCCATCCAAAACAGAGAGTGTGTGGTTGAGGTGTGTGCCAACCCTACAGTAACACTGCCCCCTAGTAGCTGAGAGCCATTTCTCCTTTAGAAATGCAGACTTTTTTTAATGTTAAACAGTGCAGGAAGGCCCTGCAACCTATTTTTTAAAAATGAATTTTCATGCCTGAAAGTTTCTAAGAGAGAGAATTTGACACCTTTTTGTCAGAAAAAGAGGGGTCCATGGATTCTGGACAGGTCAAAAGCTGGAAAAAAAAATCGGCTTTTTTCAACTGCATTTTGCCCACTCCTTGTATAGAGAGGAGTATGCCATCAGGATCAGCAGCCAAGTGCAATGGAGTTTCCTGCTCATATGGGCAGCCTCCACAAGTTCAGCTGGCTTTCATTTCACATCTGCCTAGTAAGAAAGGAATGAAAAAGGGGACAGCCCTGCTCCTCTTAATTCCCCTTATTGTCTTTCATGTGAGGGATGTGCGAAGGGGGCTACAGGATTGGCAATGAACAACAAACTATAATTTGGCTTTCGGAACTTTAGAACCTATGGTTAGACATAGGTATCTGAAGGCAGCCACCATGTAGGTCTGCATTCATAAGTAGCTGTTTCCTCACTGGAATGAAAGATATGAGACACCATAAACATTCCAAATTCTATTCTGTGTTGGCTTGATGTGAAATTGTCTGCTAACAGAAGCTGCACATATTTCTCAAGAGGTATTGGCCTGATAAAACCTTGTTGTTCTCTTGCCATACTCCAAGTAGCAGAGGGTCCAGGTGCAAGGCTCATCAGACTGCAAAACTTTACATGAGGCTGCTTGGGGCAAGCCATGGGGGTGCCAAGGAAGCAACTTGTGTGACTCAGGAATTGTGCTCCATATACTCTGTGTCACTATAGGAGTCCTGAGGCTCATCTTTCAGCTTGCTCCACTGCAGCCCACTGGGGTGGCAAAACGCCTTAGGCTGGTGCTGCTTAAAGACTGTACACTTAGGACTGTATCATACCACCCCCATAAAGGTTTTTTTGCCAGCATATTTTGAAACATTTTTATGCTGGCAAAAGAACCCCACTACAAGACTTACCTTGAGTTGCATCAGAAAGGCAGCCCTGGAAGTAACGGAGCACAAATGGAACTGTGTCTACTTCCAGGTTCCAAATCTCACCAATTCTCGTGAGAAGACGCTACCATGGCAAATTCAAAAATACATTTTAAAAACCTACAAAAGGTACACACAAGCACAGAAACACACTCATAAAGTCCCAAATACACTGGGGAGGTAAAAAAAAAGAGCACCCCCTACCCAACTGTCCTGATCTCACCTGGAAGTGTTCTGACAATTGATTCACTGAGCACAATGGTGTGAAGTTTCAAACACTGGCGATGCCAGCAAAAAAGCACCACAGGAGATCAACTGACGGCTTGGCCCATCAATAAAACAGTATGTCTTGACAGCACATGATTGCAAAAGGACAACGTCATATGGTATGCGTGCCCTTTATTGATCATTAGGCATCCTTATGATGCCATATTTGCCACATCTGATAAAGTCCTTAGTTGGTTAACACTAAATGGACAGATGGTCATGTTCTAATTCCTTTCTCCAGTGTCAGGTCCCCACCCTCTTTGTGGCTTCCCATTTAATTTTTATTTTTTTTATCCTGAACATTATCATAGGTTCTGTTTTTTTTTTATCACATTATTGAGCTTTTCAAACACTCAGGACCACCCACAGATTTCTTGATTTCCTATACACTTTATATAAAGCTCGGGGTTATTGGTTAAATGGCACTATCAGTTGTAAAAGCAATGCATATGGAAGTATCAGAACAGGAAAGTAAGTGGATAATGTAAAGGGAATGAATGTCACATGCAGTACAGGGATGGATAATTTCTCATTCTTTATATCTTAAGTTTGCTTATGTCATTTCCACATGATTCGATTTTTTTAAAATGCCTGTATGAAAATTCATAATCATTTTCACACACTTTTCTTCCAACATATGCATTTTTGTATGCATTTTTGCCTAAGGCATACATGTCATGCACTTGCATTCCCCAATGCAATTACCAACAGTTTCAGAGTGATCAGAAAATGTTATTGGCACAGAAATCCAAGAAGCATATCATCCAAGGTTGTTGCTGAGATCTGAAACTTAATAGACACAAACTATAATAAATGCATATTGCAATCTACAGAATCTGTCGGGCTTTCACACCATTGGCTAGCCATCCTCCCCTGACATGATATCCCCATACATTGTCCAGCCTCTCGTTGGCACAGAACACTCATTAGCACTTACAAAGGAAAATAACACAATTACAGTAGGACCCCCATGTCCACTGATTCATTATCCACTGATTCAAGTATCCATGGGACACAAAACAGCACACCTACCATAGAGTTTTCTTAGAAAATGTGTCCTCTCTAGCCATTTTCTAGGTCCTCCAAGGCAACTCTATGGTACTTTAAACCGGAAGTCCCGTTATTTTTAATAGCATTTGCTATTATCCACGTTTTTCGGTATCCACAGGGCCCCCCAGAACCAATCTCCAGCAGATTTGGGGTTCTACTGTAGTATCAAGGTTCCAGAAGGTTCCAGAGAACACACTGAAAATAGCAGGAAAAGGCACCATCAGGGGCTGATTCTGAGAACATGTTTGTAAGTAATAAATTAAACCCAATTGTTAGTCCCAGCTAGGAATTTACACATGTTCCATTGACTCTATGCCAGTTGTGACTAATAACTGGATTGAGGGTGATTTTTCCTAACAGAATGCATTTTTGAACATTATTTCCCCTAATAAAAAGTGCTTGCTTTCACCTACTCTGTTCATTTTTGTGCGTTTTTTTAAAATCAAAGAACTATGCCAAAAAATCCAGAGGCGTGCAAATGCTAAAGTATACTGCTTTTTGGTTTGATTGATGTGAATTAGGTCCATACTAAACAATTCCATTACTAAACAATATTCTCCCTCATCCCTACTGCAGTATGTGAAGGAAACACCAGGGGGCTGTCTTAACGGTCAAAATCATCCTCATAGAATTCGCTTGGAATCCTATCTGTCCTAATGGCATTCCGCATCAGATTGCAGTATTCAGAAGAAGGAGGGCCAAATCCACTTTGCAGCTTTTCCTGTATTTTTTTAAAAGCTCTGTAGAGAATGTGCATTGTCGCTCTTTTGGACAATCGGATTTGCATTCATTCGCATTAGTGAAAGAGTGAAAGTGGAAGCTGACTGGTCCAATGTGGGCAGGGGTGGAGCTTGCTAACAAGGCAAGCTCCTGGGACCGCGATCTTGGATTTTTGCTTTAGCAATCATGCATTCAGGAGATGAAACAGCCTTTTTCTTTTCTTTCAAAAATTTATTTAGGCAGAATATCGCACTTTCACACCTTGGATGTGCTTCTTCTTTTTTTAAAAAATACTGTTTGGCAGTGGCAACTGGCGACAATAAAAATGTGAGTAATTCACTTGTGCCCATCATCTTGATTCGCAGGCATGCCCGTTGGGACAGCAAAAGTGAATAGCTTTGCATGCCTGCAGTTTTGCCAGAAAACCATTAAGACAATAGAAACTGCTTCAAATTTGAGTTAGTGCACATCAATCCACATTTCCCCCCTCGTATAGACAGGCCCTAAGTCACACAATGAAAGTAGCTTTGGCTCAAAAGTCTATCAAGTGTAAATCCTACCGATTAAGTACAGAGCAATGATGATATTGTTTTGCTCTTTCACAAGCAGTTTCTCTTCTGAGGAGAGAGTACAAGTCGACCCCCGTATCCACGGTTTCAGTATCCAGAGTTTCACTTATCTACATCTGGAAAAAAAAAGTTCTCTGTAGGGATTTCTAGAACCTCCAATGTGGTAATTTTATGGTTAATGTCTGGTGTTTGTCTCATAGAAAATAATAGGGTTCCCTATTATCCATGGTTTCAGGTATACACAGGGGATCTTGGGACATATCCCCTGCAAATATAGGGATCGAACTGTACTAGCGATCTTGCATTTTTGTAATGTTTGTTGAAACTGAGCATGGGGGAGAACTTGGGAAAGCACCCAGACATTTAGTGCTAAGCTTCAAAGCAGCACCAATCCCTATATAAAGCAAACAGCACATATGGGGACTGTGTCTCCACCCCACCACACCCAGCTAAGAAAACAGAGACATCTGTCTCTTTGCTGAAGACATTTCAATTGATTCTCTTTAGACACCCATGCACAGACATTGACCTCAACCTCATCTTGACTAGCACATTGGTCCTCCAGCTAGTAGACACAAGCCACAGAACAAGCTTTCCCCAATCATTAGCACCCACTGGGGGGGGGGACATCTTTAGTTATTCGCAAAACAAAAGAATGTGGACTAGAGAAAACTAGATTTTTTTACTGACCCAATTCCACTTCATATTTTGATTACCTTGTTCTGGTAGCTGGAAGGGAAAGGGCATTAATGAGTAAATTCCCATAGATCAGGTCAGTTTCTTTATCTGGCTCTGTATCATTGACACATAGTTAGTTGTACTACCCTCTGTGTAATTCTTTTCTTTATTTTTTTTTTAAAATGGAAATTCCTGGTACTGAACTATGTGCAAAGTGCAGGTGCTTTACCACTGATATCTATCTAGACACCAAACACACATACACACACACTGCTTGGTAACGTAAGAACAATTCTTCTTGGGGAAAATGTACCAGGACATCACAGTATTTGTCGCTATAGTTCTCAGTTTTTTAAAATGTCCAAATGATGTTTCTGTTCTTCCGGACTCTTTTCTGGCAAGTTCTGGCACCAGTTGCAACATTTTATTCACACCCTTGAGTGTTTTCCTTTTCCGTTCCAAAACGCAACAGAACAAAATGGTACCATTTGTACCCTGAGGATGGAGCAAGGAGCAAGCTTGTTTTCTGCTGCTCCAGAGACTAGGACATGGAGCAATGGACTCAAACTACAGGAAAAGAGATTCCACCTAATCATTAGGAAGAACTTCCTGACTGCAAGAGCTGTTCGGAAGTGGAATACACTGCCTCAGAGTGTGGTGGAGTCTCCTCCTTTGGGGGTTCTCAAACAGAGGCTGGATGGCTATCTGTCGGGAATACTTTCATTGTGTATCCCTGCAGGGCATGGGGTTGGACTAGATGGCCCTTGTGGTCTCTTCCAATTCTATGATTCTATTATTCCTTTCCCTTTTTAGTTTTTTTTTAAAAAAAGAATTATAGTCCATCAATGCATCAGCAAAGCAGAAGTTATGCACGATAGTACTTTAACTCTTAAAAAAAAGTCAGAGGGGAGAAAATTTGCCCTTCAAACTATAGGATCAACTCAGCAAGCCATACCACAGTTTTTTTTTTAAACACTTTAGAAGAGTGAGAGACACTGCAGACTGGGCCAGCCAGAAAAATCAGCAGTAGCAGAACATGTTATAAACCAACCTGGACACAAAATGCTAATTAAAAACACTGAAATTCTGGACCAGGCCAACAACTATCATGTCAGAATGCACAGAGAAGCTATTGAAATCCACAAACACCTGGACAACTTCAACAGGAAAGAAGAAACCCTAAAAGTAAACAAAATCTGGCTCCCAGTTTTGAAAAACAATAGAATCAAAACTCAACACTTACAAAGGAATTCCACCCAGGGACAGGGGGAGTTCCAGCAGTTAATGGCCCATCAACCAACCATTAGCCAAACAGACACTAATAATCCTTGCATTTCTATACCCAGAAACTAACTGTTCAATTACACAAATTTACATATACTCCCCAACAGGGGTTCACAGTATATAAACTCCACACACACTCCTACCCAACCATTCTCTGAAGATGCCAGCCACAGATGCAGGCAAAATGTCAGAAAGAAACTATTCCAGAACACGGCCTCACAGCCCAGAAAAAAAACAAGGAAAATCTATGGATACCGGCCGTGAAAGTCTTCGACTTCCCTTTAGAAAAGCCTTAGTGCAAATTCAAACAACCAAAACAAATGCCCCCTCCCCAAAAGAATGGAATGAGTGGAGAAAACAACAACCAGCAAAACCCCAAAGAGCTAAACTGTGAGAAGTTATGCTTCTTTAGACCAAGTTGGAAAAGCCCTCTATCACAAGTCCTAATTCCTGAATTAAAAACCTATTTTTTCATACAATGTAGGGGGGCATCTAGTGGACACTTAATATTATAGCAAGTGCTATAAAAACGGAGAGAAGTTCTCTCCCTTTTGAATTAAAAGACTTCAGACTTATCCACACAAGGTCATTTTGAGTTATCTGAGCTGCACCATTCTCTGATATTTCATATCACTTATTGCCACTTCCCCTTCCAAATGCTGTCACATTTTTTTCTTGAGTGGTGATGTGGTTCATAAAAGTTCATTTGCCAACATCTGGTGGCAAAATGGGCTAGAGATGCTAGGATGCTAGTTATTGATGTGTTTAATTCCCCTTGCCACCCTACAAGTTTTCCTTCTGTCCCCAGGTGTGCTTCCAGTTTGGAATCTTCACATTTCCTTTTCCCCCTAATTTATTTTAATATTATTTTTTTTTTTAAAAAGAAATGTCCATAGAATGAGCTATAATAAGACAATGCACTGAAATTCCTTTCTCTCCAACCATCCCGATTCGGCAGGGACAGTCCTAATTAATCCTCTTTTATCCCACTTCCTCAGCTACATTTAAAATGCCCCAGTTTCTCTCTCTCTGCTTCCCACTTTGCTCCTTTGTCTTCAGCTTACTTCAGTTGCTGCAAACTGAGTTCAAAGTGTAAAAGTAGTATGTGCTCAGTTAACTCAGCAGGGGAAAAGAAGAGGAGGGGACAACATTTTTGCCCTTCCTTCCTAGTAGGCTTAGAGAAAAGCAAACTGCTGTATCCTCTCCTAGTTTGTGTGTTCTTCCTCATTAATAACTTTTGCCATCTTGACCACACTGTGATGTTGCGTAGCCACTTGTCTCCCAGTTTTCATCTGTGAAATGTTGGCAGGTATGAAATTCTGTCTTGCTAGTTAGTGCAGTAAATCATTGGGCTCATGGCACTATTGCTTCTCCTTTCTTGTCCGTGGACATTTTAATGTCTTGTAGTTCTCTTTTCCCTTCAACAGATCTTTCATTAAAAAAACCACAAACTCCTTGTGTTAGTAGAGGAGGTGAGAAGTTATGCTGCATTATCTCATGAGCAGTTTTTGCTTCTCCATTCCACTTATGGCCGCAGAGGAGGAAGGGAGTTACACTGCATATCTCATGTGAACTTTTAAATTCTTTGTTCGCCTTCCCAACTGGGCAACCATTTCAACATGATGATCTAGCATTAATAGATAAGAAGAACCCCAGTGGATTAGACTAAATGCTTATCTAATCCAGCATTTACTTTGTCAGTGGCCAGGCAGAAGTCTGTGGGTAGCCCACCAGCTGGGTGTGAGTGTAGTAACACCCCTTTGCTTGTCTTCTCCAGGATATGGGGCCCTTTCACACTACAAAATTATAGTATTATGATTCCACATTTAGCTTATGGAATCCTGGGGTCTGTAGTTTGGTGAGACACCAGAGCTCTCTGGCTGAGAATTCTGAATCCTCCTCCTTAAACTGCAACTCCCAGGATTCCATAAGATGTTGCTATGGCAATTAAACTGGAATATAGCATTATAACTATGTAATGTGAAAAGGCTGCTGGAACTAAGAGGTATACTGCCTCTGGTACTGGATGTAATGCACAGTCAGCCCTCCATATCTATGTGGGACTGGTTCCAGAAACCCCTGCTGATACCAAAACCCATGGATGAGTCCCTTATTTATAAAATGGCGTAGGGCAGCAGTGGAGGTGGTGGCAAGTCCTGGCCAGGACCAGTTTAAGGAATTTTGGGGACCCCTGCAATGCTTTATTTTGGGGGCCCATATGTTTATCTCAGGTCAATGTAACCTTACTCAGCCTAAGCTATTCACAGTACAGGATATTCAGATTATTGCTAATAATGCTTTTGCAGGAAGAGGGTTACTATGGGGGGACACAATGATGATGCCGGTGCCTTAAACTGGCCCTGGTCCTGGCTGCCAGATGTGCATTGTTAGGGCTCCCTGGAGGTGAATGAATGAGTAGGAGTGCCACCACCAACCTCTATGTCTCTGCAGAAGCTGCTCAAAAGTAGAAGTGGGCAGCTGGTGGGCCCCCCAGAGGTGGAGGAGCCTGAAGAATGCATGCCTGGTGGCCGTGGCTTGTCACTTCTCAGCTTGGTTGCATTGCATATGCACCGTGGGCTTCAACCTGGAGCTTGACCAGGCTGGGGAAGTGGGTGGGAGAGTCACAGGGCAAGGTTAATTTGGGTTCCTTTCTGCTCCCTCTGTATGTAAAGGTGCTCGCTTTGTTAGATCTCCTGTAAAAAAAATTAAAATATTTTGAATCCATGGTTGGTTAAATCCACAGATCCACAGCCTGTGGATACGGCGGACTGATGGTTGTGGAGCCATCATGACTAGTGGGTATTTATAGCCTTATCCTGCATGAGTCTATCTAATCCACTCAAAGTTAGCCAAAGTTGGTAGCCATCATTTCACCTTATGAAAAGGTGAGTTAGCCACTTCAACTTGTAGAAAGTAATAATTCCACAGGTTGATTATGCACTGCATGAAGAAATATTTCTACTATGCCAATCCACAATCCACTTCAAGATCTTAGGTTCTGGGATTAAGAGATGAGAAATTTTTTCTCCCTTCTTGTTTATAATTATGCAAGCCTAGGTCTGGCCTCAGACACCTTGACAAATCACCCTCTACATTGCCAAGAAGAGAAAAACAACAACCTCAAATGCCCATAAAGCTATCCACAAGTAGTTTTCACTTTTTCCAAAGGAGAGCCTAACATTCATGTTCATTCTTCCCATTTTATAGATACAGGGTTGTTTGAAAGTCAAAGTAATTTAAATTACTTAAAGTAATTTAAAATCCTGGATTATAAACCAGCTACATAAGCATTCTTCATTAAGCCGAATATATTTGTTTGGGTAGACTACCAAAGCACAAGCGGTTGGAATGTACATCAAAGGAGACATAAAGGTCCAAAGTAAGTTGATCCAAAGAAATTCAATGGAAATTTTGCCATATAAACTCATACACACACACGGATGAAATGCTTTTATCATTCTCTGAATTTGGGACAGAACCATGTTAGAAACCTGGGGGGTATGTATGGTGAAACATCACAGCAAATGCTAGACTAGTGTTCTGTCAAGTTCAGTATTTGGTTTGTTGACAGAAGGTGGCCAAAATGGATGCTGCAGAGAAAAACCAGGATCTTTGCAGAATCAAGGATTTTGAAGAGAGAGAAAAAAGGTTGAAGTGCAATGAAACACAAATGGGAAAGACAGGGCACAAGCTCTCTCATCAGATTTAGGAGTTGTTTAAATGGTGAAAATAACCCTCATGGAATTCAGTGGGAATACAACCTGTCTAAATGGGATTCCACATCAATCCACTGTATTCAGAAGGAGGGAGGTCCAAAACAGCAAAAACACTGCAGGAAAAGCCTTTGTGGCCTTCCCGTAGTTTTTTAAAAAAACTGCGAGGGGGGATATCAATCACTTTCCCATAGGAGAGGAAGTGCAAAGCTGATTGGCCAGGTGAGTGCAGAAGGCAGGACTTGCTAACAGGGCAAGCGCCCACAGTGGCCATGTTGGAATTTTGCCTTAGTGAGCGATCTCTAAGGTGATAAAACAGGGTTTTATCATCACCCTGGACAAAAAAGAAGCACAATAAAAAACATTGGTAGACATCACAAAAAGGATCTGCGAACCCCACTACTTGGAGGACGAACTGAAGCACCTAAACTGGGCTCTACAGGCTAATGGTTACTTCAGATCAGACATTGCAAGAGTGGCCAGACTTGGGAAAAACTACAGGAGTGAAGAAAAACAACCACCCAAAGGGAAGGTATTTTTTTACCATACATCAAAGGAGTCACAGACAGAATAGGGAAACTGATGAGGAAACACAACCACCAAGTGATCTACAGACCAACCAAAAAAATCCAAGAAATGCTGCACTCAGCGAAGGACAAAAAAGACCCTCTCACAGCCGTAGCAGTTTACCGCATACCATGCAGCTGTGGACAAGTCTATATAGGGACCACAAAAGGCAGTGTGCAAACACGAATCAAGGAACATGAGAGATACTGCAGACTGGGCCAGCCAGAAAAATCAGCAGTGGCAGAACACGTTATAAGCCAACCTGGACACAAAATGTTATTTAAAAACACCAAAATTCTGGACCAAACTAACAACTATCAGGTCAGAATGCATAGGGAAGCTATTGACATCCACAAACACCTGGACAACTTCAACAGGAAAGAGGAAACCTTAAAAGCAAACAAAGTTTGGCTACCAGCCCTGAAAAAACACCAAAATAAAAACTCAACATAGGTTTTCTGTGGGTTCTTTCTGGGCTGTGAGGCCATGTTCTGGAAGAGTTCATTCCTGACGTTTGACCTGCATCTGTGGCTGGCATCTTCAGAGAATGGTTGGGTAGGAGTGTGTGTGGGGTTTATATACTGTGTGCCCCTGCTGGAGAGGATATATAAATTTGTGTATTTAAATGGGTAGTTCCTAGAGTGGGAGGATATGCGAGGAGGATTAGTGTCTGTTTGGCTAATGGCCCATTATCTGCTGGAAATTCCCCTTTCCCTGGGTGGAGTTCATGTGCATGTGTTGAGTTCTGATTTTAGTGTTTTTCAGGACTGGTAGCCAAACTTTGTTTACTTTGGTAAGAAGAAACCCTTAAAGTAAACAAAGTTGAGTACCAGTCCTGAAAAACACCAAAATCAAAACTGAACACATGCAAATGAACTTCACCCAGGGACAGGGGGATTTCCAGCAGACAATAGACCATTAGCCAAACAGACGCTAATCCTCCTTGCATATCTCCCCCCAGAAACTAGCCATTCAAATACACAAATTTACATATCCAACAGGGACTCACAGTATATAAACTTCACACACCCCTACCCAACCATTCTCTGGAGATGCCAGCCACAGATGCAGGCAAAATGTCAGGAATGAACTCTTCCAGAACATGGCCTCACAGCCCAGAAAGAACCCATGGGAAACCTATGGATGCCAATCGTGAAAGCCTTTGACTTCACAAAAACTCAACACATGCAAATGAACTTCTCCCAGGGACAGGGGGCTTCCCAGCAGACAATGGACCATGAGCTAAATAGATACTAATCACCCTCGCATATCCTCCCACCCTAAGAATTGAACATCCAACAACTGAATACACAAATTTACATGTGAATCTTCTTAAACAGGGACTCACAGTATATAAATCTCACACACCCACACTGCCACCATTCTCTGAAGATGCCAGCCACAGGTGCAGGCAAAACATCAGGAATAAACTCTTCTAGAACACGGCCTCACAGCCTGGGGGAAAAAAATCACAAAAAACTTAAGGGATTATTAAATTTCCTGTTATATCAAAAAATTGCTCTAGCGCACCTTAGACATGGGTGATTTCATTTTTAAGTTTGGTGGTAGCAAACTGAGGTAAGTACAAACACAAATAAATTGCTAGCAGCCACCATCTCACATGCAAAGCTTATGGGGGCTTACATGGGCAAAAACACCATTAAAACAAGTTGCTGCTGCTGCCACATGCCATTTCTGTGAGGCACTCTGTTTCCCACCCTCATATATATGGGGCCCTAATCTTCACTGGTTTTGAGCCCCTGATGTTTAGAATGAAGAAACAAAGAACGCAAGAGTGACACTGATCTGGATTCAGAAGCAACAACTGCACCTCTTTCATCATGGATCAAATTGGGGGAAAAACCCAATGTGCCTAGCTGCTTAGCAGAATGATCTGGAAGTTGTGTTGGCCATGGACACTAGTTTACAGGGTAGTGGTTACCTATCACTGGCCCTTCAGATGTTTTGGACTTCAGCTCCCAGAAGCCCCACAGGGCATAGTAGAGGTAGCAACAGCAGGGGCAAAAGTTGGCATTGTCCCTGAATAAGAATTTCGCTCTCAGAAATAAAATTTCCCTTCAATCCCCAAATACTAGCATTGCAGTTGAGCCTTTTAGAAATACAGTACAGTTTAGGCATCCAAAGAAAAGGATACGGCAGACTCTGGCAAAACCCCAACACTAACACTTCACAAACCTTACCAGCATTTGGTGCATGGAAGCCTCCCCATGCATATACATTTTGTATGTAGCAAGACTAACCTTTGGTACATCTACAGCTGTGTGTGGAAATTCATTCTCAATTTTGACACATGTGTCGACACCATACAGGCACCCAGTGCTTCTTCAGAGAAAAGAAAATGAAATAGTCTTGGCTTTTGAAAGTAAAGTATTTAAAGGAATCCCGAGTGGGACAATTTCTCCAGAAGCTTCCAGAGAAATCACAGCACATTGGACTTTATGAACAATTCAAATCATTATAGTAGGATGACCTGCACAATAAATGCATTTACTTCCTAATCACTGTCATTTATTGTTGGTGATCAATTTGGCCGAGCCTGAGATGTTGTTTCAGGGAGTCTTTGTATCGCTTTTTTGGAGCACCCCTCTTACGCTGACCCGTGGCGAGTTCACCCTTCATGAATCTTCGTTTGCGAAGAAAAGCCAGAGAGAGAGACTGTCATTTAGTTTACCCAACTATTTTGTAGGAGAAAAATACTGTCCTTGCAATTGTTTGCTTCTTTTTTTTTGTACGGAAGCATCATAACACGTTTTGTAATTAAAATGCTATAATTGGGGTATTTTTGCCATTATCTATGATGCCCACCCAAAGAAACCTCTTTTATCTGACCAATGGCCAAAGCTTTCTGCTCCCCATTTTTGTCTCTGCCCCCCAATGAAAATGGTCTTGCTACACCTCTGAGTATTATATGCAAGGAGATCACAAAAAAGTGAGTGCTGAGTGGAACAGAGTGGATGGGATCCTGCCACACATATTTTGTTGCAGATCCCAGTTATTAAGAAATATGGCCTACTGAACTCAGGAGGACTTGCTATCCACACAAAATTATAACAGTTTTATCCCACTTTAACTGCCATGACTCCATCCTATGGGATCCTGGGATTGGTAGTTTGATGAGGGATATAGAACTCTCTACTCATTATAACAATTTGGCAGAGTATTCTAAGTCTCTCACCAAACTATAACTCCCAGGATTCCATAGGATGGGCAATTGCAATGAAAGTTGGATCAAAGTGGTATAATTGTGAAATACCCTGAACAATCTACGTAAGGTTGCATTCTAAACCCATTATTAGAACTTGCAATTCAGGAGAAGCGGCAGCAGAGGGAGCTGGGACGTGCGAGCCTTTGCATTAAGTTCTCTCTTACCCACATTTTCACCTTTGCAAAAGCATTGGGAAGGGGGAGATTAGGGGGTTGTCTAAATGGCGAAAATACTCACACAATGCAAGGATAATGCTATCTGTCTTAATGGGGTTCCCACATAATTCTGCTATATTGTAAAGGAGGGCCCCCCAAAACATCATATACTCTGCAGTAAAAGCCTTCGCAGCTTTTCCTGTAATTTTTGATAAACAGAGAAGGCAATGTGCATTCCTGCTTGTTGGGACAAGAAACTGAATTTATTCACTTCCCCAATACAAGCAGATGATTGATCAGAAGAGTGTGGGGGGCAGAGCTTGCTAACAAGGCAAGCCCCTAGAACCGCCAACTTGGATTTTTGTCTTACTATATTTTCAGACAACACTGTTATAGTGTTACTATTCCACTTTATTTGCTATGGCTGCCTCCTGTTGAATCCTGGGATTTGCAGTTTAGGGAGGGGCATTTACAACTCTCAGCCAGAGAGATCTTAGGCCTCACTAAACTACAAACTCCAGAATTCCACAGGAGGAAGCCAGAGCAGTTAAAGTGGAATAGTAACACTATAACACTGTAGTCTGAAAATCTCCTTAGTGAGTGAGCGTTAAGGTGATAAAATGGGGTATTGTAAAAAAAATGCTTTTTTGTTAAGGCGAAATATCACTCAGTGGTGGCAAATTGAGGTAAGTAAGAAAGCAAGTAATTCACTTGCGGCTGTCATCTTGATTTGCAGGCATGGTCATTTGCACAGCAAACACGGATAGCTTCGCATGCCTGAAATCTGCAAAAAAATAAAAATAAAAATAAAATACTGTAAGGACAAATAGCAGCTGCTGTGAATTGCCATTACTACAGAGCAGTCCGTTTTTGTGGGTGGGTTTTTTTTTTTTGCCTGCTATAGACAAGACCTAACAGGGATGGGTGAGAATTTTGTGTGGCTTATATGCTTTTGTAACAAGGGTAGACAACTGTGGAAGGCTGGGGGCTTCATTATTCCCCCCCCACACCAGGAGGTCTTGCAGGGTGAACCCCCATTGCAACCCATGCAACTGCTCATTTTTTGGACCCAAATGCTCCTTAGGGGATTTGCCCTGTTTTTAGGCCCTTGTGGGCCATTTTAGATTAAACTGAGGCCTTAAAAAAAAAAAAAACAGGAAATAAGTGAAAGTTGCTTCCTGTTTTTTTTTCCCAAAGGCATCTCCTAGTCTTAAATTGGCCGGGGGGGGGGAATTGGCAAAATGCCCCCCCCTGCATAGAGGGCATTTTCATTTGGAAATTTTTACTTGGTAAGTTTTTGACCGGGGAGGGGGATGCATGCAGCCTCTCCCCTGTTTTGTAAGGACTTGCCAAAATTTGAAAATGTCTTCATAAACTGGCTAGGGGAAAGCACGTAACTGCAGATTCTTCAATCTCTAGAGACCAAATGCATATTTTTTTCATTCACCACATAAACCTATTTTGCTTCTCCTATCCCACCACAGTATACCCTTGAAGTATACCTTCCTCTAAACACAACTCTACTGAAATGAGCTTGTCCTTGTAGACTGAACTTTCAAACATGAAAGCAATGCACAGGCTCTTCACAGAGTGCCAACATTACAGAGTGTTCCCTTCAGCTTTACCCACTCATTCCAGGTATCATCACGAAAGATTTATTATAAGGGTAAGTAAAGATTTATGAATGGAATTTGATTCTGCTCCCAGTAGTTCTCTGCTCATAACAATAAGTTGTGGAGTTGAAGTTCTGGAATCCCTTTCTAGACCTAAAACTAGGTTGCTCTGTCACAAGGACTCTCTCTTAGGGCTTTATCAGACCACCCTCCATAAACTTTTTTTTTTTTTTTTGCCAGCATATTTTGAACTGTTTTTATGCTGGCAAAAGAACCCCTTGTATCAGACCTACCTTGAGGAGCATTAAAGAGCAGCCCCAGCATAAACGGAGCACGGACAGAGCTCTGTTTATTTCCTGGTTTGAGATCTTACCGATTCTCGTGAGAAGACACGAGTGCGTCAAATTTTAAAAATAAAGCAAAATTAAGACATAGAACATTCACACAAGCACAGAAAGACACTTTAAAAGTTCAAAGTAAACTGGGGAGGTTCATAAAAAGAGCGCCCCCTACCTGGCTGTAGCGATCTCACCCGGACGTGTCCTGTCATTGATGCTGTATTCCCGTGAACACAATGGTGCGAAGTTTCGAACACCAGCAATGCCGGCAAAAAAGCACCATGGCAGAGCTATTGACGGCTTGGCCCATCAATAAAAAGGAACGGCTTTTGGACAATACGTGATTGCGAAAGGATATAATCTGATATGCGCACTCTTTCATGTTAATTAGGCATCATTATGACACCATATTTGCCTGGTCTGATAAAGTCCTCTGTTCTACCTTTCCTTCATTAATTTTATTTATTTGTTATATTTATATCCTTTCCTCCAAAGAGCTTAAGGCACTGTACATGGTTCTTCTTCTTTCCATTATATCCTTACAACAATCTGGTAAGGTAGGCCAGGCTCAAAGATAATGACTGGCCTAAACATAAGCATCTGAAGACCATTACACAAAATTCAAAATGCAAAATACACATAATACACCAAGCAGAAGGTGGAACCCCCCCCCTCGCATTACACTAGTTTTCAGAGCTTCTTCATTAGGGAAAAATGTTTAAAACATCATGCAGGTGAAACAAAAGCGATGCTGTTAAGAGTTTCAAAAGTCAGCAGGTCTGCATCTTTATACCTTCCAACTGGATCAGGACAGTTGGAGGGTATGTATCTTTGGTTTTCCAAACATCTTTCCTGTGTGCCTGTGTATGCATTTTCTCCATTTCTTTTATAAATATATATGAGAAATGCCAAAGAGCAGAAAGTTGATGAAAAATAACTTGCATGTGTAAATTCCAAATGAACTTTATACTTATAGGAAATGAGTGATTTTTTAAAAAAAATAGCGTGAGAGAAGAGGGGAAGGCAGACCCCTAGTGTACAGCCAATTGTCCTGAGGGTCAGAGTGAGCGACTCTGCCCAGTGCAGGACAACAGAAGCCACCATTCCCCACCCCGTCTTTGGTGCCGCCGGTGGCGGCTGTGCCTCCCCAGTACATATTGAACCCGTTACGATGCGTTCAGAAGGTAGAGCCAGAGGTGGAGGCATGGAGGAGGGGGGAAATGGTGCCTGTCAGGCAGCACTTGTCCTGCCTCCCCACCCTCCCCGAATCCAGTGTGGATCCTTTGTCTACACTATAGTTTTCTCTGGAGTTTCCAGCAAACTCCAGAGAAAACTCGGAGTCTTCCAAAATTGGGTTTTAGGTGGTATACCATGAGTCTGGTGCATACAGGGTTGCATGTTGTGTGGCACTATTGCACCAGATTTGGGAATAATGCAGCACATTGTGTGGCATTATCAGGCTAGATTTTTTTGGGGTGGAGATTCTGATTTTATCGCTAGTGTAGACAAGGCCTGAGAGAGAGAAAGATAGAAGTCCAACACTGTCTCTATTGTGTATCCATGGAAACTGATCCATCACCGAGGATGTATGTTTTTCACCCTAGTCAAGGAAAAAAAACCCAGAGCAGAATCTTCTAATTTTACACCAGGGAAGGATGTGTCTGCAGTGTATATTTACTTGCATTGGGCCTCAGTAATGCAGTTCTTACTGTTCTTAAATATCACAATGACTATGCTGGTCAGAGTACCATTTTGCTGGTATAAACAAATTATTATGATGCCTGAATGCTTATAATAGCAATTTACAAGGTAACAATAACCATAATGTGCTTCCACAGAATAGCTTGGGACATGCAGCCCATTACACTGACTAGCAAAGTCTTGCTGTAGAGTACTGTGCAAGAAGGTTATGAAAACACACGGTGGTCAAATGCTGGATTCTTGGGTTTATAGGAATTGTGGCAGTAGGTATTTTGTTCTGTGTGATAATCCACAAGCACATATTTACAAGCTGCCACACCTGGAATGGAATATCCATTCTAATTTTAGAAGAATACTTTACAAAGCAGCTGCAGCCAGCAGCCAATGGTGTGCAATTCACTGAGCCGCCTTAAGCTTTGCTTAGCTGATAGGCTCTAGAGTCTAGAGTGAGAAGCCAGAGAACTCAGTTCACCCAACAAAATGCCATTCCCAACTCATTCCACGGGAGGCAGTCAGTCATTGATCTAACAGTAAGAGGGCAGTGAAACCAACTATTCACACCATATTCCAATTCCTGCTTCACGTACTTGTGGAGAAGCTGGGGTGTATCAGATACCATTTGTGGTGGCGCATATCTGTTACATGTCCCACATTCCAGCTTTGCCTGTAGTGGATTTCTGAGCCAAAAGATCTCAGCACAAAGCCAGTAAAGCCAACTTCTAATTTTGGAAGAGAATGCAGTGTGTGTACTTGGCAACTTTCTCACAGCCGTGTCATTGCAGAGACAGAAACTCTTTCGTAAGACTCTCGCTGTCATTTGGGAAGCAACTACTCTATGGGGCAATGTATCCTGTTTTCTTTCCCAGAATGATTTGAACCAGAGGCTGAACTTCACTGTATTTGGATCTATTGTACCAATTAATACACCCATGTGTGTGCATGCATGCACGCACGCACACACACACACATTATATATGTATACAGTTGTCCCTTCATATTCGCTGGGGTTTGGTTCCCCCTGTGAATACCTAAATCTGTAAATACTCAAGTCCCATTATATGCAGTGGCATAGCAAAATGTTGTCCCTTATATAAGATGGCAAAATCAAGGTTTGGTTTTTGGATTATTATTTTTTTAAGAATATTTTCAAGCTGTGAATACTTAAATCCGTGGATACCAAATCCGTGGATATGGAGGAACAACTGTATATGTACTTATTTAAATTGCCCCTTTTAATAATAATTATTATTAAAACCGGACTTGCTTATCTCCGATTGGCCTCCGATTGGCCTTTCATCAGCACACTTGCAGAAAGCGCAGGATGAGTCCTTCCTGAATCTTCGTTTGCAAAGAAAAGCCAGGGAGAGAGAGAATAATAAAAATTATTTATATCCCACCCCTCTATGAAACGCAATCGGGGCAGCTTTTAACAGTTACAATGTCGGCATTTTACCATATGGCATATTTAGATCAAAGCAAATTGATAATTTAATTGTATCGAGGAGATAGAGAAATATTGGAGATATGTTGACAGGAAGAAATTATGGCTGAATAGGAAAGAATGGGGCTGTTAAACTCTTTTGAAATCACTGTTCCAAGAGTCATGATAGATGCTATTCTCAGAGATTGTAATGAATTTCAGAAATATACAGTTTTCTAGCTGCATTTTCTGGGACTGGCAAAATCACACACTGGCTGGATTAGCTGACTGTGCAAAATTGTTTTAATGGGGTCCAGAATGAACTAGGGTTATCTGTTATTAGCTAGCTGCCTCAGGGAGGTAGGGGCCTTTAAGATGTTCAAAATATCAGTTTTGACCTAGTTTGGATGTCTGGGTGAATAATTTGGCCCGCTCTGATTTAGATGACATCTGGTGATATTGCAGGCAAAGATGTCTTTTGACTGATCCAATTATGTGGGGAGGGGACTGCAGTTGTCAATCTAGTGGCCATCATAGAATCATAGAATTGCAGAGTTGGAAGAAACCACAAGGGCCATCCAGTCCAACCCCCTGCCACGCAGGAAATCACAATCAAAGCATCCATGACAGATGATCATCCAGCCTCTGTTTAAAGACCTACAAGGAAGGAGACCCCACCACGCTCCGAGGGAGTGTGTTCCACTGCCGAACAGCTCTTACTGTCAAAAAGTTCCTCCTAATGTTGAGGTGGAATCTCTGTTCCTGGAGCTTGCATCCATTGCTCTGTGTTCCTGTCTCTGGAGCAGCAGAAAACAAGCCTGCTCCATCCTCAACGTGACACCCCTTCAAATACTTAAACAGGGGAGCAGTACAAAGTCTGAATGGAAGGATACAAAAACAACAGGCCCTTCTCCCCAGAGCAAAACAAAGGAAACACTTGGGTGATAGCCAGATTGCAATGTGGAAGTATGTATCCTTCAAATCCAGCATCACAAACCAATGCCCTTCTTGCAACAGAGGCAGAATGGATCCAACAATAACCATACTGAAATGACTGGGCTCTGTGTAGAAGCTGATGTGCAGAAGTTGACCCTTGAGGAGAAGAGTGTTGACTTCTTCGTTGAGTTGATGTTCGGCACACCTGGAAGTGATATCATATTGTTTCCTGCTTTGTTTCGTGGGTGGAAACGTCCATTTTAAAATACCTTTTCTGAAGTTATGGTGAGTAGTGGGAACCAAATGAACCCATATTGCCATTTTCTGGTGATTTGGGGAGCAATTTTTACTACTCAAAGATTTTGGTTATTTTTTCAGGATGGGTGTTCTGGAGGGTTGTCGGGTTGGTAGTAGTCTTGTGAAGCACAGACCACACTTTCCCCACTTTTAATCCACTTGCTCTTATTCATTTCTCTTTCATTTCTCTTTCTACTCTTTGGAGATGATCAGACAGGAACACAAAAAAGCATTTCTGTCCCACAATCTCCAATCCCGACCCTGTCCTGGCACAATAATCCTCCCCACTGCACTTACCTTCTCTCCTTTCAACAGGCAGTCCAGGGACTTCTTGGACTGAAATCCCACCCATTCCCACGAGAAGATGTGGGTACGGGAAATTCAAAAATAAAAACAAAAATACACCCCAAAAAAGTTACAAAAAGCACATACACATGCTTTAAAACTTCCAAGTAAACCAGGGAAATTTTTAAAAAGTGTGTCACTGACCTGGATGTCCCAATCTCACCTGGAAGTGTTCTGGCAGGACCACCCATTCACAAGAGTTAAATGGCCAGAGGTTTCACATGCTGCAATGCCTGCACCAAAATGCAACGGGGGATCTATTGATGGCTCGACTCGATCCGTCAATAAAATGAAATGCCATAATGACTCAGTGGAACGCAAAATGATGTTGTTGTCTGATATTGTCATCATTTTGCGTTCCTCAGGCATCATTATGGTGCACCATTAGCCATATCTAATAATCTCCTTTGTTCCAAGTAGAAAAGTAGCAGATACTTAATCCCACCAAGACGTTCCCTCAAATAGACTTCCTCCTGGACTCAGTTGACATAGACCATGATGACATCTCCTGACTTTGTTTTTCATTCTCATTACCTAAGAGGGCAGGAAAATCATTTTACAAGTCCATTTTTAAAAAGGCCTGCTTCAGGAATGTTCCATGGGTGTCCTATTGTGGCTGGAACTGGATAAATCTAAGCCAAATCTTACTAAGTACTCTAGATCTGAATCTGGCATATAAAAGTTGCTGGAAGGCCCAGTTTCGTTCCTGAGCAGAAGGCAGAGTAACACGCTTATACCAAATGATGTAGAAAATGAACCTTCAAAGAAACTGAATTTCTTTTTGTCCTTGCATGAGAACCAGGATCTGCAAAAATGTCTTCTTACAGACATAGCAATGGATGGATCAGTCTCCTTCCACGCCTTCTCACTTTCATGTGTGTTCATTTGTAAGTCCATTTCATCTCATTTTTGCATTTAGCTATGATAAAATATTGTCATGAAATTCCACACAAAATAAACATCTCTAAGGCTATTTTCCCCTCAAGGGCTACGTTCTAAATATATAGTATTCTAACATACCCTCCAACTGTCCCAATTTGGCAGGGACAGACCCGATTAATCCTCAGTCCAATTTTTCAGCTCCATTTAAAATGTCCCAGTTTCTCTTTCATCCTTCCATTGTCCTCAGGTTACTTCCATTCTGCAGACTGAATTCAAAGAGCAAAAGTAGTTTGTGCTCTATTAACTGAATATGGGGGAGCGGGGGAGAAGAGTGGGGTAGAATCTCACTCTTCCCTGTAGACCCAGGCAAAAGCAAACTGCTGCAGCCTCTGCTGGCTTGTGTGTTCTCCTTCATTAATAACTTTTGCCATCTTGACCAGACTTCAGTGCTGCTTGGCCACACATATCTTGGTTTTCATCCATGAAATGTTGGCGGGTATGTTCTAGAGTAGTGGCTCTTAGCCTTTTCTTTACCAGGACCCTCGTTAAATATCTTTTGTTGCCATGGACCCCCAAGACTTAAAACAACAACAACAACCACTACTACACTCTCTCTGGTTTTTCTTCGTGAACGAAGATTCAGGAAGGACTCATCCTGCGCTTTCTGCAAGCGCGCTGATGACTGAAAAGTCCAATCTGAGATAAACACCTCCGGTTGCAGAAAGCACAACAGAAGGTCTCCTTGGGTGATGTTTCTGGGTTGTGATTCTTTCTGCATTGTCGTTTCTCTTCAAGACTTGTTCGCCGTGAGTTCTCAAATATGGCTGCAGCATTGTGGATAGTGCATCTCCATGCCTCCCGATGTGAGGCCAGGGTGGACCATTGTTGGTGATCAATTTGGCCGAGCCTGAGATGTTGTTTCAAGGAGTCCTTGTATCGTTTTTTTTTGGAGTGCCCCTCTTACGCTGACCTGTGGCGAGTTCACTGTAGAGTACTATTTTTGGGAGGCGATGGTCCTCCATCCTAGAAACGTGCCCTGCCCAGTGCAGCTGTGTTCTCAATATCATGGCCTCAATGCTGGTGACCCCTGCTTGCTCAAGGACAGCAACATTCGTCACATAGTCAGTCCAGTGTATATTTAGGATTGTGCGTATACAGCGCTGATGAAAGCGTTCAAGGAGTTGTAAGTGTTGGTGATAGGTGACCCATGTTTAAGACCTGTAAAGGAGAATAGAGAGTACAATGGCTCTATACACACTGATTTTTGTGCTTCGCCTCAGGTGTTTATTACTCCAGACTCTTTTGTAAAGTCTTCCAAATGCACTATATGCCTTTGCTAATCTGTGATCGATCTCTTTGTCAAACTTGGCATCTGAGATGATGCTTCCCAGGTAGGTGAACTGCTGAACAGACTTAAGAACAGATTTGCCTATGGCAATGTGGAGATGGTGGTGTTCATCCTGTGGTGCAGGCTGGTAGAGAACTTCTGTTTTCTTCAGGTTGACTTCCAGCCCAAACAGCTCTGCAGCTGTTGCGAAGCAGGATGTTAGGCACTGCAGAGCTGCTTCTGTGTGGGCAACAAGGGCAGCGTCATCGGCGAAGAGCAGCTCACGGACTAGATAGTTTAGAGTCTTAGTGCGAGCCCTCAGATGGCTTAAGATAAACAACCTACCATCAATACGGTAACGTATATAGATGCCGTCTTCTTCTTCGAGCTCTGCCGTAGCCCTTTGGAGCATCATGCTGAAGAAGATTGTAAATAAAGTTGGTGCAAGAACACAACCTTGCTTCACTCCATTAGTTATTAGAAAGGGCTCTGAAAGAGCATTGCTATATCTGACTTGACCGTGCTGGCCCTCATGTAGCAAGATAATTATTTTGAGGAATTTGGGGGGACATTCTAGTCTTACCAGGATCTACCACAGACCTTTTCTACTCACAGTATCGAAGGCTTAGGTGAGGTTGACAAATGTTACATAGAGTCTCTTATTCTGCTCTCTACATTTTTCTTGCAGTTGCCTAAGGGCAAATACCATGTCTGTAGTACTCCTATTGGCTCTGAAGCCACATTGGCTTTCAGGAAGAAGTTCTTCTGCAATAGCAGGAACTAGTCTATTCAGGAGTATCCTTGCAAGGATTTTTCCAGCAAATAACAACAACAACAACAACAACAACAATAATAATACAATCACACCATCCATTAAACCTTCCCTCAGAAACACTGGAGTGGGAGGGAAGACTTTTCTCCTGCTTCTTCCTGCAAGTTTGTGTCTGGAGTGGATTGAATAGCAATATGCAGGCCAAGCCAACCAGCCAGCTTTTGCCTTGGCTCCTGTCATGTGGCCACTTCCGCTGCAGGAAGGAGGTGGCTGGGTAGCCTTCAATCCTTCGAGGACCCCCTGTGAAAACATCACAGACCCCTGGAGGTCTGCGGACCACAGGTTAAGAACCACTATTCTAGAGCATCTATATTGTTTACATGCAGTTTGAAGCATTTTCTTAGCTGAAGATTGTATCACAAAGTTAAGAGAGCTGAGAAATCTGAGGGATAACTACTTTCTTATCCACACATTGATCCAGGATGTCCAGATCAGGGCAGTTTGCACCAGAATTTGTAAACAGTAAATGAAACTTCTCCACAGTTCACATCATTATTGTTTAACCAGACATATCATCGATGGTCCCAAATGACTGTAAACACAAAAGGTTTGACAGCTGTGGGCAGATATGTTACTGTGGATACTTGTCCAAATACTTTATGTGACTGAAACCTTTCCAGTGAAGATGCTTGTTACATGTGGCTGATTACTTGACTGCACGCAGCAACAGTCTAAATGAATTCACTACCATAGGAGCAAAAGAAACAAACAATAAAAATAAGTGGAAACAATGATATCACAGAAAATGTGTGGATTTCCCTTGCAGGAGATGAATGAGGCCATTGTGTCATATAGCAACCCTCCCTTTACTGTTTTTGTTGCCTTTTGCACATGCATGGGGGATCATTCTCCAGTGCTTTTGAGAGCATGCAGTCATGTTAGCTTGAGCGAAGTATTAAATAAAAATCCCATTGCACAAAAACGCCTTCTGAGAGGTTTGTGTGCTTGTATGTGCATGTGTGCTGTGTTGGAATCGGTCAGATGCTTCACCTACTTTTTTCATGAGATTGTGAGTGGGATTTATTACTTTTCATAGCCTTCGGTGACACTGGCAGGGAGGCAAAAAGAGCATCAAGTGTCTCTTTGGCTGGCATACTGCCACATGGAAAACAATGGCCTCCCACAATGAAGGGAAACCACAGCCATTCTATCAGGGCCACAGCTTATTGGTGACCTCAGGTTCCTGCATGAATAAGGCACGAGGTAAGAATAAAACTATATATGCAAAGCAATGACAAGTCCTTCTTTGGTACTTTGTCAGGCTAATATGACTGCAGAGCCAGCATGGTGTTGTGCTTTCATTGTTGGACTAGGGAGATTATCAGATGCAGCTAATGTGGTGCCAAAATGACGCCAGCAGAATGCAAATGGATGCCAACATCACACGACGTTGTCCTTTTGTGTTCCGCTGTTGTTCTTGTGGCATGTCTTTTTATTGACAGTCCGGAGCTGTAAGTGGATCGGCCATCCTGTTTTGGTGCTGCATTGCTGGTGTCTGAAACCTTGTGCCGTTTTTGACTCATGAATACAGCGTCAATGGGCAGTCCTGCCAGAACACTTCCAGGTGGGATTGCAAGAACCAGGTAGGCTACCCTCTTTTTTGTATCCTCCCTGGGTTACTTGTTATTTTTTAGTGTGTGTATGTGCTTTTATGAACTTTTGTGTGTGTGTATTTTTCTTTTTCTTTTTGAATTTCCCATGATCACGTCTTCTTGTGAGAACGGGCAGGATTTCTGTCCAGGAAGTGAACGGAGCTCCATTAGAGCTCTGTTCATGCCTGGACTGCCTTTGAATGCAAGAGAAGGTATTTGTGATGGGGAGGGTTATTGTGCTGGGACAGGGACGGGTCTGGAGGTTGTGGGACAGGAACACTTTTTGCGTTCCTATCTGATAATCTCCTAGGACTCTGGGAGGTCAGGGTTTGAATCCCAGTTGGCCATGGAAACACAGGAGGCTTGTCTAGATGGGCAATATACGCTGTCTTGCCCCAGCCTTTGAGTCCTGCAATCCTGATGACTCAGGATATTTGCCCCATTCTGCCCCCGGGCAGTCCTCATGACCCCCTAGGGCAGATATAGGGCTCAGATGGGAGGGAAGACAGGGTAGGGCATGATACACCATTTTAAAATTACACCTGTTTTACTCCATCTCCACCAGGAGGAGATAGATCAGGCCCCACGTGTCTGCAGGAGTCCATCCCAGCAGGCCAGCCCTCAATGCAGCTGCCGGTCTCCCTGGCTCTCCTGGAAGGCTGGAAGGAATCCCGCAGCATGTGACCAAGGCTGGTCACATGTATGGGGCTTGGTCACATGTTGTGGGCCAGCTTTCTGCTTTCTGAGACAGTGAGGGAGATGGCGGCAGCAGTGATGGGCCAGCATGCCTGCCTGGACTCTGGCTGTTTAGAGGTGGTAATGGGGTAACAATGGGCCTGATCCATGGCCAGGTGAGGAGCTGGTGTATCTTGGCTCATGCAGATGAGCCCTGAGTGACCTGGAGTAATTCATATTCTCTCAGCTTAAAACGAAGGCCATAGCAAGCTTCCTCTGAATAAATGTTTCCTAAAAAACCCTATGATAAGGTTGCCATTAGTTGGAGTTGACTTGAAGGCACATAACAACAACAAGAGCAATATGATTGCCCCAGATGTAGCATTATGTCCTTGACTGTCCATTAGGCAAAATAAGGTGGCTGCAAGGGGGCTTTGCAGGGAGAGCCTTCTGTGCCACTTGGGGCCCTTTCACGCCACACAATTATAGTGCTTTAACTGACATGACAACATCTTAAGGACTCCTGGGATTTCTAGTTGAGAGAGGGCATTTAGAATTCTTAGCCAGAGAGCTCTATGCTGGTTTCTATAGGATACAGCCATGACAGATAAAGTGGAATCATAGTGCTATGACTCTAGAGTGTGAAAGGGTCCATGGTCTATCCTGTCACCCCCTTAAACCTGGTTACTTCCAAAGGTGTGGTTACAATTTTGTAAGAATGCAAGGCAGAGAGATGCTAGGCATTCAGCTGTATCTGTCATCTAGTTTCACCTTAAACCAGTAAAATCAGATTATCTATACTAGAACTTGACAAGCCAATAAACTTTCTGTTCTTTCAGGCTGTCCCCACAATTGATCATGTTCTTAAGAGGCTCTGACCCACAGACTGGCAGGTCCTACTTCACTCAGACTGCCTGTATTTAATTTTGGGGGGCAACTCTAAATTCAGCCTGTTGTTAGCTTAATATATTTCTTTAAGAGATCTATTATAATATCGGTATCCTCCATCATCATCATCTTTATTTCTATCCTGAATTTTCCACAGTTTGGGACTCAGAGAGGTGTACAATAAAAAGACATTGTTAAAATCAGCAAAAAACAAAAGTTAAAACACAATAAAACAACTAAAAAATTTAAAAACAGCTAAAATTTTAAAAACATACACACATAAACACATACACAATACAAACATAAACCCCAGCACAACCATTAGTGGAGATCGGCAAAGGCCTGCCAAAACAAGGAAGATTTTACTTGGCTCCAGAAGGAAGGCAAGGAGGGTCTCAGTCTAACCTCACTTGGAAGGGAGTTCCAGAGATTTGGGGCAACCACTGAGAAAGCACTCTCCTGAGTTCCCAGCAGATGTAGCTGTGAGGGTGGGACAGAGAGTAGGACCTCCCCAGCAGATTGAACAGCCGAGGCTAGTTTCATAAGGGAGAATACGGTCCTTCAAATAGCCTGGA
Source organism: Gambelia wislizenii (assembly GCA_030847615.1). NCBI lineage: Eukaryota > Metazoa > Chordata > Lepidosauria > Squamata > Crotaphytidae > Gambelia > Gambelia wislizenii. The sequence continues at coordinate 305,898,241 of JAUMIR010000002.1, read as the reverse complement.
CCTGAGCCATGTAGGGCTTTAAAGGTCATAACCAGCACTTTGAATTGTCCCCAGAAACAGACTGGCAGCCAGTGGAGCTGCTGTAACAAGGGGGTTGTATGATCCCTTTAGCCAGCTCCTGTTAGCAATCTGGCTGCAGCTCTTTGAACTAGTCAAAAATAATTGATGAACATTCATTACCTTTTGTATGTGCTACTTTTGCATGGCTTGAGTTAAAGGAGATTATCACACGACCTTTTTAATCTGGAACAGGGATGACAGGAGATCGCCAAAGGGTTTTCTGTTCACACGACATCGTCCCCGCCCAGTTCTGCTCCTGTGCACCCTCTGTTCCGTTTCCATAACGGAATAAGGGGCTTGTGAACAGCTGTCCTGTTGTGCTGGTGCTATGCCAGCCACAGTGGGAGATCCCTCCCGGAGACTTCCAGGTGCGATCGGGACAAGGAGGTAAGTGGCACTCTTGTTTTTCCCCTCCCCGGGTTACCTGTATAATTTAAATGATGTTCAGGGGCTTTGTATCCTTTTTTTTTACATTTGGTTGTCTTTATATTTTTAAATTTCCCGCACATCATTCTCTCGCGAGAACGTGCAGGATTTGCTTTCCGGGATGTGAATGCAGCTTTACGACAGCTGCATTAACTCCCAGAGGACCAATGGGAGGGGGAGCAATGAATATTGCGGAACAAGGTGGGTGTATGAAAAAAAAGTGTTTTAACTTGAACAGGGACAGGAGTGGGGCAGGAGTGGGGCGGGTGTGGGGCGTAGCAGGATAGAAATGCTATCAGACAGTGTGTCTGATAATCTCCAAAGACAGGAAATGTGTCGCTGTTGTTGGAATGCAACATCAGTCCTAGCCAGCATAGGCAATGGTTGGAGGAGATGCAGTTGGAATATATCTGGAAGGCTTACCCCGGATTCAGAAGGATTATGTTTTGTCTATGAAGCAGTAGTAAGGAGGTGTTATGAATACTAGCAATTTGAAATGTTATTCATTTCAAGTTAAGGAGAAACATATTTTATGACTTTATTGGTCTACAGTAGTTTCCCACAACCTGGTGCCTTCCAGACACTTTGGACTACAATGTCCATCATTTGACCAATGGCCCTGCTGGCTGGGGATGATAGCACTTGAATCTGAATGAAATAGGCTTCTCCCAATAAGCAACCCCTTGTGGTGAATGAGTTAAACTTAAATGATGTAAAGCTGACCTTGTGCTAATTCCACTGTTGCAAGAAATCAGAGGTGAATACACAATTATTTTTATGTGTACAGGCAATAATGAGGTAGGGTGAATTTTGATGAGGATTTTTCCGGGGGGCTGCATTTGATTCAGGCAAACTGAAGACTTTTAAGCCCTATTGATTTCAGTGGGAGAGGCAAGCATGTGCTTAGATCTCCCTCATTAAAAACCAATAGGATTTTTAAAATGCACAGTTGTTTAATCAAGCCTTTGTGTCTGGCAGTTCACATAACTGGATCAGAAGGCGATTCCCAAAGCTTTTGCCACAACTTGCCAACTCTGAGATCAATATTTCTACACCCTGGACAGCAAAACAATGCCATTTCCCCTTTGACGTGGAAAAAGTTCTCCAACATATCTTGATTGTTTCTTATGAAATAGGCTCTATTTGGAAAATTGGAAAATGTTGGTATCAAAGAAATGCAACATTTGGGGGTTATTTGTATGGCTCCAATTTCATACTTATGGCTCTGTATGAAAGTGAGTGGAAACCTCAAAGAGAGATAAGTGAGAAATGGCCCAAGTGTGTTAAATCTCTCATATCAGTCCATTACACTTCAAAGAAGACAATTTGGAAGCACATGATGCAGCCAGTTCTACAACAGAAATAAGCAAGAAGTAGCCAGCATAGAAGACTGACAGGAATCAAATATATATTAGTCTGAGGCCTCCTTTATACGAGGCCAAAAGAAACGGATTGCGCTACAGAAATAGCAAGTCGCAGCAGCTGTGACTTGTCTTAACAGTTTTACAGCCCCCATAAATAAACTTTGCCCGCCCTGTAGCCAAGATGGCAGTCATGAGTGAATCACTCGTGTTTTTAAATCTGCTACCACCAAACTTTTTTTTAAAAAAACACCCTATTTCCATGGTGCGCACAAGCGATATTTCACCTTTACAAGAGAGAGAGAGAGAGAGAGAGAGAGAGAGAGAGAGACAACACAAATCCCCAGTCTATCGCCTTAGTGATCGCTTGCTAAGGTGAAAATCCAACATGGTGGCAGTGGGCACTTGCCCTGTTAGCAAGCCCCACCCCCTGCGCTCATCTGGCCAATCAGGTTTGTGCTTCCTCTCATATGGGAAAGTGTTTCAAAGCGAATCACTTGTCCTAATGAGCGGGAATGTGCATTCCCCGCGGAGCTTTTTAAAAACTTCAGGAAAAGCTGCGAAGGCTTTCCCAGTGTAGTTTTTGTAGTTTTTTGCCCCCCCTCCTTCTGAATATAGTGCATTGATGCGGGTTCCCATTAAGATAGCTCATATTCCCTGCGAATTCCATGAGGATTTTTTTTTTCACCATTTAGACAACCCCTGAGTTCCTCAAAAGAAACAGCAGTGTACAAAAGCATAACAAATACATTTGCACCTCACTGGGAAAGGCAATCTATAGAATTGAGTAGTATGTCTGGGGTGGAGGCAAAATCCAACATTGAGGATGTCAGGGGAAGGGATCAGATTTTGCCTCCCTCACAGCAATACTCACAGCTTAGTTTGGAATTTGTTGTCGTTGAGGTGAGCCTTCAAGTCATTTCCAACTTATGGTGATCCCATCACAGGGGTTTCTTGGCAAGATTTGTTCAGAGGAGGTTTGCCATTGCCCTCCTCTGAGGCTGAGAGAGGATGACTTGCCCAAGGTCACCCATTGGGTTTTCATGTCCGTGTGGGGATTCGAACCCTGGTCTCTAGAGTCATAGTCCAATGCTCAAACCACTAGTCCACACTGGCTCTCGTATTACTGAGTTGCAAGTAACACAGGTCACTGCATGAGTTACTTTGATTGGGAGAAGCAGATGAAGGTGTAACAAAGTTACATTTCAAACATAGCATAAGAAATATGAACAAAATTACTCATATTTGTGTAATGCTACTTCTTCAACGTTTTTACTAGTTACATTTACAAGTTTGCTTTAAACAGCCTTTGTAGACATTTCAGAGGCATTTTTACAGAAATTCTTCAAGTTTTATACTATTTATTTATACAGCCCCAAGAGCTTGCTTTAAAAAGCAACAAGCAGTGAATGAGTAATGCAACAAGTAACTTTTCAAACAGGCCAAGTAACAGCAATGAATTACTCTCTGAATAGTATGAGTAATGGGATTGAATTACTTTATAAGCATTACATTTATTTAACTAGGAGGAGCAACTAATACCCTAGATGACAGGATCAACAGTCAAAATGACCTGAATAGACTAGAAAGCTGGGCCAAAGCTAACAAAATTAAATTCAATACAGAGAAATGTAAGGTACTGCACTTAGGGCGGAAAAACAAAAAGCATAGATATAGGATGGGGGAGACCTGGTTGAACGAGGCTACATGCCAAAGGGATCTAGGATTCCTAGTACACCACAAGTTGAACATGAGCCAACAGGGTGATGCGGCAGCTAAAAAGGCCAATGCGATTTTGGGCTGCATCAATAGAAGTATAGTGTCTAGATCAAGGTAAGTAATAGTGCCACACTATTCTGCCTTGGTCAGGCCTCACTTAGAATACTGTGTCCAGTTTTGGGCACCACAATTCAAAAAGGATATTGACAAATTGGAGTGTGTCCAGAGGAGGGTGACTAAAATGGTGAAAAGTCTGGAAACCATGCCTTATGAGGAAAGACTTAGGGAGCTGGGTATGTTTAGCCTGGAAAAAAGACGGTTAAGGGGTGAGATATGATAGCCTTGTTTAAGTATTTGAAGGGGTGTCACATTGAGGATGGAGCAAGCTTGTTTTCTGCTGCTCCAGAGACTAGAACACAGAGCAATGGATGCAAGCTCCAGGAACAGAGATTCCACCTCAACATTAGGAGGAACTTTTTGACAGTAAGAGCTGTTCGGCAGTGGAACGCACTCCCTCGGAGCGTGGTGGGGTCTCCTTCCTTGGAGGTCTTTAAACAGAGGCTGGATGGCCACCTGTCAGGGATGCTTTGATTGTGATTTCCTGCATGGAAGGAGGTTGGACTGGATGGCCCTTGTGGTCTCTTCCAACTCTACAATTCCATGATTCTATGATTCTAGTCTATAAATAAGGGCTCATCTACACAAGGGGGAAACCTGAACTCACCTCAAACCTGGTGCAATCAGTCCAGACAACATATGGCTAGTTCTGCAGCAAAACCACCTCTTTTAGCCTTTAATCCAACATAAGAAAACCTACAGGTTACTCTGGAGCTTCCAGGAAACTTTGCTGTGGCCTCAGTGTTTTTGAAGTGTGGACAGCTGGATTGGGTTGGGTTTGGGAAAATCCAGTTGTGCACATGTCAAACACACCCACCAGGACAGATTGGTGGTGGAAGATGTCGCCATTTCCTGTCCCCCTAATGTTCAGCACTGGAACGATGTTGGATCCTCCCAAGGGCTTCTGCTGCCTTGCCAGCTAAGCAGCTCCCTCACAGAGCCTTGTTGGTGATATCGTTTCTGGTGATTCCCTCCTTGTTGATCACATTGCTTGTCACCCTCATTCTGACCTCACCATAAGTGATGTTGCCAGCAAGGCTCTGCCAGGAAGCTGCCTGGCTGGCAAGGTGGCAGTGGCGGTGACCCCAAGGAGAGGACAGGGCACTGGTGCTGATCCACAGCCAGTCCAGGAGGATGGTGTTGCATTGCTTTCATGCCAGTAAGTGTTGTGCTCACATAGTGGATTCGGGGTGGCTCTGGACCAGAATAGTCTGAATTCCATCTGCATTTTTGCTCCTGGTGTGGACAAGCCCTGAGAGCAGCGACTTTATCACACTCAGCAAATATGCCATCATAGCAATGCCACATAAATGCGAAAGCAGAAAACAAGTTTGCTCCTTCCTCAATAGACATCCCTTCAAATATTTAAACATGGCTATCAGGTCACCTCTCAACCTTCCCTTCTCCAGGCTAAGCATACCCAGCTGCCTAAGCTGTTTCTCATAGGGCGTAATGGCTTCCAGACCTCCCACCATCCTTCTCAGTATCTTTCTTGAATTGTTGTGCCCAGAACAGGAAACAGTATTCCGGGTGAGGTCTGACCAAAGCAGAATGGAGTGATACTATTGCTTCCCTTGATCTAGACACTACTCCTATTAATGTAGCCTAGAATCGCATTGGCATTTTTTGCTGCTGCATCACACTGCTAACTCATGTTCAGCTTGTAGTCCACTCTTTCTTTTCTTTGAGGAAATCTACACCGTTACGTTAATTGCTAATAAACAAAAAATATTATGTTAGTGCTTATAATATAGTTTTTAAACTAAATTATTGGTGGCAAATTATGTAATACAGTAGGCCCCTCTTATCCACTGGGGATTGGTTCTAGGGAGAAGCATGGATTCTGAAAACCATGAATAATAGTGAACACCATTGAAAATATGGAACTTCTGGTTTAAAATACCATAGAGTTGCCTCGGAGAGCCTAGAAAACAGCAGGGAGGACACATTTTCTAGGAAGACTCTATGGTAGGTGTGCTGTTTTGTGTGCCATGGATAATGAATCCATGGATACAGGGGTCCTACTGTAATCTGAACATCCTGTACGGTGAATAGGTTAGGTTACACTGACCTGAGATAAACATATGGGGCCCCCAAAATAAAGCATTGCAGGGGACCCCAAAATTCCTTAAACCGGCCCTGACTAAAAAGCATCTATTATTTTTTGTATAGAATAATTCCTGAAATCTGTATAGTCTTCAAAAATTGCATAGTTTTTGACGTCTTTCTCTAGTGAGACTGAAAATGGGAAAATTATTATTTCTTGCCTATCAGAACAACATTTATGAAGATTTACTTCCCTAGCCTGGAATCACAGTGCAGCAGTTTTCAAATCTGCTCTCATCACATTGTTTCTTCAGTGCTGTGAGTTCAAATATTCAGCAACCAGTCCTCAAGAATACAGTAACCAAGAGCTTGGTTACACAATTGCAGCATCAAGTGATTTGTACAGGTAGAGGCATCAAATGTACAACAGTAGAAACAGAACTTTCATTTGTCACTCACTTCATCTCAGACACAATGATTCAGTGGCATCAGTTCACACTGTGAGATGTAATGAACTATATCGAGAACCAGAACTGTGAAGCTCTCGAGGACTCCCAGCAGTCCTAGCCAGCATAGGCAGTGAAGAGGAATCACTGGAGAATAATAATGTGAGTAATTCACTCTTGGCAACCATCTTGATTTGTAGGCATGGCTGCATGTGCACTTCAAACATGGATAGTTTCGCATACCAGCGATTTTGCTAAAGGACTGCAGAGACAAATGAGTGTTACTGCGTATTTGGGATAATGCACATCCGTACTATATCGTATGGTCTAGTCAACCCCTTATACTGTAGGTGAGTCCTCCTTACAAGATAATATCAGCTATGTCACATAGTTCACAATGTGATAAACCAACTATACTGCTTCTGATTTACACTTCTGCCCCTCAGTCCAGCCTCCAGTGAGCTCCTCTATTCTCCCTTGACCCCATTGCTGATTGTCAATGCTACTTTTATGCCGAAGACCTAAAACTCTGAAAAAAAACACTGAAAAACTTTTCTACAGACACTACCAACATTTTTATTCATTCTTTTTACTGGTTTGTTTAGTGATTGGTCTTCTCAGTGCTTGGAAGTCTACTGTTTTAATAAGTTTTCATCACTCATTTTTAAAAGGTAAATTGTTAACGCTAGTTTATATTAGAAAACTTTTAGAACAAATAAAAAAGCAATGTGCTAGTAAAAAGCTATTCTTCAAATAAAAACTAAATAGAATATTTTATTTATTTATTTAAAGTGTTTCTTTAAAGCATTCATCTATTGCTTCTAAAACCACTGTCAGGGCAATGTAAAGTGGGTTAAAAACTAGGGGTAGAAAGAGTACTCAAAATTATTCAAAAATTTACCAAACCCCCCACATGTTTTCAAGTGTTGAACATCCCAGGTTAAGAAGGATCCTGGACTGATTAGAACCTTTACAATTTGGGACTTATTCTGTGCATGGTTGTTTGGTTCAGATAATGACTTTTCTTGAAGCTCAGGGCTAATTCTATGCAATATCAGCATGTGGACCTTCTGCTCAGAAATAGCATTTTCTCTATTGGAAACAGCTTTATGTACTGAGCAAATATGCTATATGTGCTGGCAATTTAATCTGCACCAAATTTGCCTGTGGTTATTTGCAAAGAACACAGGATTTTTTAAATGCAGGAAGCAGCATTTTCTACACACAAAATAAAAGTTCTATGCAGGCATATTATTTTCTGTGCAATTTCCTGTACAGGAAATGCTTTTTTTCTATGCAAAACAACTAAGTACAAATTTTATGTAAAATAAGCCCCAAATTGCAGAAATGTTTTATTTTTTTTTTAAAAAAATAACAAGGTTGCCACACTTATTACTCCAAAAGTGATGCATTAGAAGTACCATGGTTACTTCTGACATGTTTACTTCTAAGCTCAGGATCTATGCAGATTTTCCTATTTCTTCTCTTAAGCTTTTGCACTTTTCTTAACTGATGCAATTCACTCTTTCAATAGACCGCAGGACTCCCTGCACTGTTTAAATGTTTAAAAAACCACATTGTTTTTCAAAATACACCACCAGCCTGCCTTATTCACTGTATTTTACAAGGTCTTAATATGATGTCACCCTCCTCTCATAACCCTCCCTTGTTTTCCTAGTGTTTCTTCCATGCTTTTTTCCCCCTACCAGGGATATCACTAAGTGCGAAAAAAGAAGATGGAATAGCTGTAATGGGGGTTCTGGTTGACAGTATAAGGAACCTTCCATCTAGACACAGAAGGGTCACAAAGTTGTAAGCAACCACAAAGTAACCACAAGATCCTTCTGAACATAATCACCAACATCTATGGTGGCTTAACCTGCTCCAAACAATACACGTGCCTGGATTTCTGTCTGCTAGTAATACCCTCAACTCTCAATGATAAAACAGTTATAAATAATGTTGGAGGTGGGCGAGAAAATTGTGAATCAAAGTATTGCTGCCTTGTGTGTGGACAGGGCTTCTTATTCATGCTAATGCATTCTCCTTAGTCTCTTACAACGTAATCCTTCCTCTCCTAAATTCCAGTAAGTTCCAGGGGTTGGGAATTACTCGCAGGTAAGTGAATATAGGATAGCATCCTTAGTCTGTCATTTTACCTTTATACATATCTTGCTTGCATCCTGGTTATTGTATTGAAATAGCTTTTGACAACTGTTAGTGTGGATTTTGGGCACAAAGAAACAGCATTTAAATTGCATGTAACTGGAATCCTCATAAAAGACAGATGTGAAAGGCCTGCCCATGGGATCATGGGAATCCCACCCATTTATGAGTTATAAATAAGCACTTGGCAAACATGATCCCAATTAACTTCTGCCATTAAGATAGGGTTTCATCCCTAAGGCAAGATAGGCATGACTGTCTCAGTCCAAAACACCTGGAGGACCAGAGTTTGAGAACAAGTGGTATCTAATAATAATAATGATGATGATAATAACAATAATAATAATAATAATAATAATAAAATTTATTTATACCCTGCCCCTCTGTTAAAAAAATAAGAAGCACCAGATATTATGAAAAAATGGGAACCCTGTATTGAGTCATCCCCTACCCCTCTGTAATATTTAGGATGGGGTGGTTTCCAGATGTTTTGGCCAACACCTTCCACTCCAGCATGCACAATAGTAAGGGACTGTGGAAGTTGTAGCCCCAAACATCTGAAGGGCAAATTCCTTGCTAGGAACTGAGACTAGAACACAGAGCAATGGATTCAAACGACAGGTTAGGAGATTCCACCTAAACATTAGGAAGAACTTCCTGACAGTCAGAGCTGTCCAACAGTGGAATGTGCTGCCTTGGAATAGGGTGGAGTCTCCTTCTTTCCAGGTTTTAAAACAGAGGCTGGATGGCCATCTGTTGGGAGTGTTTTGATTGTGTATTTCTGCAAGGCAGAATGGGGTTGGACTGAATGGCCCTTGTGGCTTCTTCCATCTCTATGATTCTATGAACAACTTGCAAGGTGATAGTGCTATACAGAAGTGGAGCTTGCCATTGGTTTTTGCTAGAAAGATGGGGAGGAGTAGAGGATACTCAGTATAATGACATGAAGATTAGAATACTCTATACTACCTTGCTATGGACAGGAACTTGAGAAATCCAACAGAGGTAGCCATTTGGGTATGGCAGAGCCAATTTTTATGTAAACAGTATACAGAAGAAGGTCTGCTCTTAGAGGACAAAGGTGTGAAGGTAGGTGGAATATTTTTCCTGCTGAAGCTAGGCAAGATCTGGCCAAGTAAGCAGAACCCATAGGCCCCATGGCATAAGAGAACCATATGCAAAGTGCTCTAGTATCTAGGGGCACAATATGATAACCCCAGAGAACTCGTTACTTCTGCACTTAGAATAACTACAATGACCTATATCAGATGGATGAATAATGTTTTTTAATTCTGTCATTAATTACTGTTTAATTTCAGTGTTGTATGTTTTTGTACTATATATATATATATATATATATATATATAGTAACATTCTGTCATTTGTAAGCTGCCTTGAGTTCCAGTATTGGAAAAGGGCAGAGTATAAATAAAGTGAGGGATGGGTGGGTGGATGGATATCCTTAGATCTCAGGGCCTCGTACAACAAAATCAATTTAAACAATTTAAAAAGTGAAGCAATAACAAATAATTTAGAGTATAAACATATAATTAACTAACCAATTAAAACAAGTTAAAGCCACATGAAAACTGGATAAATTCATCAGACTCCTCCTGGCCATGCTTTAATTTGGCACTGAAATGAAGCTGACATTGGTGCCCATTGGGTCTGTATGGGGTGGACATTCCATAAAGAAATGAAACCTCTGCGGGAAGGGCCAAGAAGTTTTGAGGCAGAACAGAATGACGAATAGTACCCTTCACTTGCCCAAGTACTGGCATTACTAGAAGTGTGAGCGGGGTGCAGACCACACAGAGTGACACCATCAGAAGGGGTAAAACCAAAACAACTCTCTATAAAATGTTTATGGAGTGTTTCAGCAGAAAGGCATTAGTTTTTATATATAAAAAAGTCCCTGGCACCATGTCCAGTCAGGTGAGCCTTCCTTCTTGCTACTCTTCTGCATATAGGCTTTTGGTGACTCTCAAGAGTCGTGTTCAGATTGTGTAGACTGCTGGGATTACTAACAATCCTGTATGGTCTGGTACAGGAGGAGGTCCATGGGGGTGACACCATGAGTTCTGGGTGACACCAACGCTAGGGTGTACCCAAGTCAAGATGCATAGAAACCAAAGATTTGCAAGGGTTTTTTTTAGCACATGTGGAAGAAAATCCTATAAGCCCCCAGACCTAGCAGAAATAAATATAATGAGAACAAATGAAATATTTTTTTTTAAAATGCTGCTCTTTCATGATACCCAAAATTGGCTAACTGAGACATGTGCTTCACCCTTTCTAATGCTAGGGCCAGCCCCAGTAGGCACCCACAGAGGGTGCTTTCCACTTCAGTTTTGCATGATATATTGCTCTGGCCTTATTTCCTTGGTTGGAGAAAAGTGATTCTGATACACACACACACACACACACACACAAACACACAGAGTGTATTTAGATTCTCCAGTCACTTCTGGTGCAGAGATGCAGGAAAATTGCCTGCCCCAAGATACACATTTGAAGACCTACTAATTTTCTGCAATATATTTATAAAGTGCTAGTGTTGTTGGGACCCACCCTAGATCAGGCTGTGACCCAGTAGCACCCACTCACCAGCAGAAGACCAACTGTCACCAACTGAAAACCGTAGGAGGATAGTGAGTTACTTGGAGTAGGGGGAGGAGGGTAGCTTTCTCTAATGAATGAGAGTGCATCTATGAACTCAGGTCTGGGCTTTGGGGTAGAAGCCCAGTGCCTTCTTCATCAGAGCAGGAGAGCCCCCAAACACACCCTGGCTAATTGATTTCATTTTGAAGTGGCCAAAGTAACACATGATTATCCCCACTGCCAACAGAGAATTATGTCACAAGTCTAAAATTAACATGCTTTACAGTACTAAAACATTTAAAACATTTAAAATATTAAAATACAATAAAACTATATATGCCTTAAAAGCCAAACTGCACAGCATATATAAGCCCAGCCCCTATCAGACAGAAAATGCCTGATGGCACAAGAATGTTTTTACTTGTTGCCAAAAGGAGAGCAGAGATGGGACCATCTTAACCTCTGTAGGGAGGGAGTTGCAAAGTCTAGGAGCAGCCACTGAGAAGGCCCTCTCCCGCAATCCCACCAAATGACCCTGAGAAGGTGGTAGGACAGAGAGAAGGGCCTCTCCAGATGATTTAACAGCTCTAATGGACTCATAAAAAGAGATCTACTCATTATTTAACTCATTTGTTTATTATATTTAAATAAATGTATATATTCTAGAATAACAACATAGTTGTTTTTAAGTTGCTGAAGGAACTAAAAGAATGTAACACACAAGAGGTCCCACTCAAGTTTTTCTACTTTGCCTTGAAAGTTGTGTTCTGCTGCACAGCCTCCAAAACAGCTTACATAAGACACCGACTATAAGAACAAAAACTGCCAGAACATAAAACCAGCAAGAAAAGTTAAACAACACCAGCAATGAGAACACAACAGAATATTACTAATGGCCAGATCAGTCAAGACAAGAAAGCTTTCTCCATCTTTTGATCATTAGCAGAGAGCAACCCTACTACGCCTCATTGGCAAGTGAATTCTACAAATATTATTTCACAGACACCAGCTTAACCTTGGGCAGCAGGGGTGCAGGGAGCAAGCTGTCCTCAGAAAACATTACAAACAGACCATTTTTAATCTTTTGTCTTTTGTTCCTCACTACAGCAACAAACAGGTCAGAGCTAAAATGGCCTCAACTGCAAATTGGTCTGCCCTTCACTTCCAGGCCTTCTACTCTCCACCAAATCAAACTGGCCACCATGGAATAATCAACTAAAACTTTAACTTGGGGATGGAGAACATGTGACCCTCCAAATGTTGCTAGACTGCAGCTCCCATGATCCCTCACTATTGGTTAAGCTGGCTGGGAGTTGTGGCTCAACGATATCTTCCTCCTCCCCCCAACACCTCACAGATGAAAACTGGGACACATGAGGCCAAGCAACATCAGAATGTGGTCAAGATGGCAAAAACTATTAGTGAGGAAATACACACAAGCTAAGAAAGGGGGCAGCAGTTTGCTTTTGACTGACCCTACTGGGAAGAATTAGGTTCCTCCCCCTTCTCCCTTCTTACTCTGCTGAATTAACTGAATTTACACCCATAGAAATAACCTGAGGATGAAGGGGGAAGGTGTAGAGAGGGGGGTGGAATAAAGAGAAATAGAGAGAAACTGGGACATTTGAAAAGTAGATGCAAAGGGGGGATGATAGAGGATTTATTGGGAATGTCCCTGCCAAACCGGGACAGTTGGAGGGTATGCAATATCTAGAGGGCCACACGTTCTCTTTCCTTGCCCTAACTAACAAGTCTAGCAGTTGAAACCACTACAGTGTAATTTTTGCCCCTGTATTTTACTGTCTGTGGAGACAACATGACTATAGAAATGCTTCAAGGATCTGAAGATGTGAGAGAGAGATCTGGGTCATACCTATGGATGTTGCCTTCGAGCTTTTTCACTTTCAGCTCATCCTCTTCTGACTGCCTCTTTCTTGCTTCTTCTTCTGCTGGAGAACTGGCAGGGATTCCTTGCAACAACCATTTTTCACGAAGTGCTTTTGACTAAGGAGGTGGAAGATGACAGAGAAAAGAAAGAAAAAGCACACACTTAATGAGACATTAAGAGGAGTTGAGGTTTTAAATATTTGATAGTCCTCTCCAAGTGCTTTCAGTACTACACATATTCACAGCACTGGATAAATCCCTCAAGAACCAGTCCAGGTCTCTATTCTGCCAAGGTGTCAGATCTAGTTTATGTAATGCAGAGGGCATTGGTTTTTTGAACCAGAAAATTTTTAAATTTGCATCTGTATATAGATAATAAAGCTGATGGAATGAAGCAACCACATGAAGGCTGAAATTTTAAACCAGGTTCAGAGCCTTGGGGTCAGAATATGTTTAAAGGAAATGACAACCTAATGCCTCCAATACCACAATCTAATGAAGGGCACAAACTTTTGAAAGCAGCATGATTAGAAGCAAAGGGGAAAAAAAAGAGATTCTTTCTTCATTATAACTTATGTAGAAGAAGGAATGTTGCCAGGGGCACATTGTTGTAGGGGTAAGCAAAGTAGTGCCTGCTAAAATTCCCTGTTTGGATATTTATTTAAAACTCAGTAATACTGTCATTTTGTTATTTAGTCATCTCTGTTTGGTGTAACTATTAGTAGTGCATAATATACCTGGGAGAGTCAAGTAGGAGGCTTCAAATTGAAACAGTATTTACAGTCAAACTAGGTGTTGCCATATTCATTTCACATGTGCAAAATATTGTGTGCCTGCATGTCCAATTTTTACAAGAAAAAATGCAGGTCGAAGGTCAGAAAAGATGAACTCTCCTTCTCCTTGCTCCATTAATGTCGGCATTTTTCTCACAGACTGGATCTGATACTCATAGGGAGATAGGCTTAGATAGAAAAGTATCTGAAGCAATAGAGCAATACAAAGTAATGTAGGATGGGAGCAAGATTCTACTTATTTCACAGATGCCAAATTTCACAATCAAATGTGTTCTTCTGCAGGTGTGAACAGAGCAGGTGTATGTATAAAGAGACATTCTTTGTCCCTTGTTATTCTAGGAAACACATTTAGGGGTAGCCGTATTGGCTATGCAGCAAAACAAAACCCAACATCCACAAAGGTGGGGGGGGATACCTTTATTAGCCAACAAAATGCAAAACACACGATGCAAGCTTTCAAAGTTCTACTGGCTTCTTCATCGGGCAAAAAAAAAATGTTAAGGATTTTTTTTAAAAAGAAAAGTGACAATGTTGGAGCCATAGGCCTACATGTTGTTTCAGACATTACTTGTGCTGTTCAGGTGAGGGGTCTCATTCAGGCAGAGGCCACTCCTACTTCCTGGCCAGGTTGATCTAAGACAAAAGAGAAATTCCTCACTGCTGCAAAAGGATTTAAATTTTATTGCCTTTTGTCTCAGCTCCAAAAGAACCATCCCCTTCTCTGAGTAAATGGTGAAAGGTCTTTTTCAATGCGGGGGGGGGGGGAATGGCTGCAGCAGGGGCAACTGGCCCCCTGAGGCGGCACTGGCATTTCTTCCTCTCTGTGGAATGACCCTTGACTTATCCATGGGTCATATCAAAATCCATAATTTGGGCCCCAAAACCTACTCTTTACTTATATATGAGGTTGACTTACACATGAGTATATACAGTATTTTCTGTGCAGAAAATGTTGTTTCATGAGCAGGAAAGTCTGTACTTGGGGACTTCTTCTGAGCAAAATTCACACATGGCTTTTTTTACAGAAAACAAAATTTTCTGTACAGAAAATATTTCTGCACAGAAAAAAATATTTTCTACTCAGAAATTCTGTTTTCTCCACAACAATATGCAAATTTTGCATAACCTTAGCTTCTAACTGTGAATATTTTTGTCAGTCCAGGTTTTTCCTTGTCAGAATTTCCTGACACTCAAAAAACATATTTTGCAACCATTTTTTGATTATTATTTTTAAAAAAATGTTCTTTCTATCCCTATTCAAAAGCCCTCAGCACAAGCAAGCCTTAGTTTCCCATATTTATGTGCTGGCCATTAGAGCTTGGTTTTCAATGGGAGAACTTGCATGCCCTCCAGCCATTTAGCCTCACTTTGTACATCAGTATAAGACTGAAATCATAAGCTAATAAAGATACAGAATCGAGAAAAGGAAACATAGAAACTACTCTTGTTCTAATGGTTGTCCAAGGGCTCTGCAAACAGAAGACCATTTTTGGATTTCAGCCCACTTTTCTTGCAGAAGGCTAACATAGAAACAAGGGGGACAAGACACTTTTCTCTTGTGGAAGAGCACTTTTCCATCAAAACAATTTTTGTGAAAAGGCACTAGCAGACCTTTTAATGAGTCAACAAAAGACTTAGGGCTCATCTTTTAATGAATATTAATTGTTTTGTATGGATGTGTTGTTCCCCACCTCAATCCATGGGGAGGGGCAGGTAAGAAATATTATTATTATCTACATGGGCCAGACCTCTCCATTGACGCCCCCTTGTCGTGGGAGAGAGGCTTGCGTACCCTAATGATGTTTTGAGCTATGCTGGCGGTGGCATAATAGCCACTGGTAGGGTCTCCCATGCCAGACAGGTCAAAACCGAAGGGTCTGACAAAGAGCGTCAAAGGGCAGGATGGGCTCTCTAGCCTTGTGGCAACTGTCCTAGGAGAAGGAAAACTCTAATCCCAAACCCGGGCAGATGGTGCTCGTCCAACCCTGTAAGGTCAACCATCTAAGAGAAGGAAACTCTAATCAAACCTACGACCCGAGGACCTCGCTGCTACCGTCCATGCTTGCAAGGCCAGCAGATGAACCTTTGGTTTAAAGGGTGAGGCCAGTTCTGTGCACGCTGCGCTCCACCAGAAAAATCCATTGCACAGGCTCGAAGGACAAATATTGAGGCCATGATATTGAGAATGCAGCTGCGCTGGGCAGGGCACGTTTCTAGGATGGAGGACCATCGCCTCCCCAAAATACTACTCTATGGTGAACTCGCTGTGGGTCAGCGTAAGAGGGGCGCTCCAAAAAAGCGATACAAAGACTCCCTGAAACAACATTTCAGGCTCGGCCAAATTGATTACCAACAGTGGTCCGCCCTGGCCTCACATCGGGAGGCATGGAGACGCACTATCCACAATGCTGCAGCCTTGTTTGAGAACTCACGCCGAACAAGTCTTGAAGAGAAACGACAACGCAGAAAGAATCACAACCCAAAAACATCACCCAAGGAGACCTTCTGCTGTGCTTTCTGCAACCGGACTTGTTTATCTTGGATTGGCCTTTTTAGTCATCAGCGTGCTTGCAGAAAGCGCGGGATGTGTCCTTCCTGAATCTTCGTTTGCGAAGAAAAGCCAGAGACATGGGCCAGAATATGCCAGCTCTCCACCAACATATTCTTGCTGCAGATCTGGCCCACTCTTCCCCTGTTACCTGAACAAAATGGAATGGTGTCCAGACAGCCACACTGGCCCGCCCCTGCAGCCACCTCTGCCACTGGCATTGTTCTTGCCAAAGCCAGGAAGCCAGCCCGTAGCACACAATCAGCCCTGGTCACATGCTGTGGGACTCCCTCCTGGCTTTGGAGAGAGTGGCGTGGATGGCAGCTGCAGTGTGCCAGTATGGGCTCCTGTGTTCAAACAGGGCCCAATCCATTTCTTCTGAAAAGAAATTATTTTCTCTGGTGTTTTTCTGAAATGCTTTCTTGGGCTTAATCCCATTTTAGCCCCATCTCAGCCTCAGGGATTGTGATGACTGTGTGGGGCAAAATGGGACAAAAGCCCTGCATTGTTAGAATTGCAGGCCACCAGATCATTCTGAGTGGCCAGCTACAGGATTGTGTGATTGGCAGTTTTAAATAGCATATTTAAAAGAAACCATACCATGTAGGATTCAAAGGGATAAATAGGGGTTGAGCCAACCTTCTTTATCCCATCACAGACATAAGCATGTAAGCTTCATCATATCCAAAGCTTAACATCCATTTTCCAAGGGGTGAGCTTCATGTCAGGAAATCATAAAAGTATCATAAATAGTATACTTAAACATGGAAGTGCACAGCTAAATTTGTACACAACTGCAGTTGATTCTCCCTTTCTAGGGGATTTGACAGCAACACTAGAAGAACTGTAATGCCCACCACTATGTGTTATTCTGCCTGGTTGTAATTATGGTCAGAGAAGCAGGCCAAGCCAATACAGAAATCCATGTACATTCTACTCAACTAAGTCTGTGACCACATACACACAAAACCATGCCATTTCCAACTCATTCAGAACAGACCATTGGTTAATCCTTTCCTACTAATTATACCAGTCAAAAACACAAAACTGGGCCATTCCTATTCTTTTTAAAGCATCAGGACATCAGGAAGGAGGAGACTGCTGAGCACCTCAAGCTATTTTGGAGACTGGCAAGTCTCTTGCCACTGGTTTATTCTAGGCTCTTCACCATGCCTAATGTGAGGACAGGAAATGTCAGTAATGCATCAGTGATGGAAAACAGAGCTCTGGATAATAAGTAGATACAAACTGACAATGTTCTAGTGAAACCCAAAGGCACAGATTAAAAGAACTAAATGAACATTTTAGTTCAGCACAGGGAGGGATTCAGCTTTGGGCATGTCCAGATGGGCTATTTATCCCATCTTGTCCCCATTCCGGAGCTCTGCAGTCCAAATGATGCAAAGCTTTTGCCCTGCTTTGCCCCTGGGCAGTCCTGATGACACCCAGGCCAAAGATGGGAGGAAAGATGGGGTAGAGCCTGTTAAGCCATTTTATTAAAATATCTGGGAAAACCTGCTTCATGTGAGAAAACCCAGATCAGACCCTGTGGGAAAGCAGAAGTCCATACTTGCACGTTGGCCCGTATCTGCAGCTGCTGCAGCCACCACTGGCATCTCTCTGAAGCCAGGAAGGAAGCTCTCAGCATATGGTCAAGCCCCCCTTCATGTGACCAGCCTTGATCACATGCTGAGGGCCTCTGTCATGAAGGCAGTCCCATCATCCTGCAAAGGTGGTAGAACTCCCATCATTTTGCAAAGACTACATTTTCCATTATCTGCAAACAGTGATTGTCTGATCAGCATGACCGGGTAAACTAAGAGTTAAGGATTAAGACCAAGGTGGGAGGTGGAGGTCATCTCCTGAGATAGCATCATCATGGCATCACATCACCAGACACTGGACTGGCCAATGAGAATTTGGGAATGTTAATTTGAAAAGGTTTTATACTTTGGCTGGGCCAATAGGCAGGGAAACAAAAGAGAGCACTCTGAGTGGATGGATGTACCTCAGAGAACAATGCTCTGAATAAGCACGTGGCTGGGCCTTGCTTACAAGAGCATGTGGCTCAGCCCAGCTTGAATACTAACAGCAACCTTCATAGACTTCTATAATGTAAGTAGTTTTCTTTTGTGTAGGGAACAGTTTAGTTAGCTAATGTCAGGGGATTACTTTTTATTTTTTCCTTGAATGAATGTATGAATGCTTTGTATCTCTGTAACTTTAAGCTGAACCTGAAGAAATGAACAATTTCTTCATGAAGTGCTTTCCCTTTTAACTTCTCTTAAACTTGCTTGAATAAAAATAGGCCTTTCTATTTTTCCTGCTAAGCCACGCCTTACACGTGCCGTATTTCAGTCCTGCCTATCTTGGCTCTTCTCTGGGGACAGAGAAGTGGGGTTGGTAATATTTTAACAGAGCAAGTAGTTCCACTGGACAATCATAGAACTTTATTCAGTCTCCCAGTGGGCTAAGAAAAGAATGCATCTGGATGGTAGTAGCTTACCAAAAGAGAGACACAGTTCTGGGATTTCTAGGCTAGAGGAATCCTGAGAGTGCGTCTCAGAGGGATTAGGGTAGGAGTTTTTGGCAGAAGCACTCCTGAACTGGTTGTAAACACATGCAAGCCTTTCCTCTCCACACTTTGCTGGTGTGTATGCACAGAGAGAGAGGAGGCGCTACGTAACAGCCTCCTTCCTGGCTTCAGAGAAACACCAGCGGTGGCAGCTGCAGATATGGGCCAGCGTGCAGGTAGGAGCTCCTGTCCATTTGGTGGAGGTAATGGGCGGAAATGGGCCTCATCTGGGGACAGAATATGATGGTGGGAAGCTGACGTAGTCTGGTAGGTCTACACACACCCTTTGTCTCCGTGAAATACACAATACAGTTGTCCCTTCATATTCACTGGGGTTTGGTTCCAGGACCCCCCCAGATACCAAAATCCATGAATCCTCAAGTCCCATGATATGCAATGGCAGAGCAAAATGGTGTCCCTTATATAAGATAGCAAAATCAAGATTTGCTTTTCAGATTATTATTTTTTAAAGAATATTCTCAAGCTGTGAATACTTAAATCTGTGGATACCAAATCCATGGATACGGAGGGACAACTGTACACGTCAATGCATACAAACACACACACACTGTTTAGTTATTTAGGCCAAAAGTGCTGTACTGTTTGTATCTCACAGCCTACCAATCACTCTATCAAAGAACCTCATGCCTATGATGATAGAAACATTTTTTATTCTGAGGAGAACAGAATGTTTTATATGTTAACAATCGTTCTGCTACTATATTTTTCACTTGCAGTCAATTTTAACGACATAGAAATTGTACTACTATGGTTTAGACTAAATACAAACGAATTTAATACTTTCATTAGAAGCTGAATGAACTCTTACTCTCCGTAAAGAATAATTCTGCATCCCACCAGTGGGATGTGTACCAATGGCTGGGAACCCCATCTTTAGACAATGGATATGGCTTAACATTTGATGACTCAACAACACTGAATGAATCCTGCCCTTAAATTCTGCATCCCCTCCTCCCATTCCTATTGTAAAACACCTTATAGTATCTGGAGGTCTCTCAAGAGAGGCAGCAAGTAAATACTTTTAAAGAAAACAAATAGAGCATAAGGTATTGATTTATATCCAGATTTTTTTTAATCCAAAGATCACCCTTAGGAGCTCAATAAGATCATATGGAACAAATGGAACAAGAACAGGGATGTAAATTTTCACTTATTTTGATCTTATACACGAGAACAAAGAATTTAAAAGTTTTTTCTCTTCAGTGTAAGATGGTGAGAATTTTGGAACATTCAATGTTTTTCTTGACAAGAAAGGGTGTCAAAAATGTGACAAGAGATTTTCCACAGTTTTGGGAAGCTTTGGCAAATATTTTATTTGTGCAGAAAACCCCACCATATTTTGCAAAAAAATAATAATGATGTATTGGACAAAATATTTTTCATTTATGCAAAACTGTTGCATTTTGCACAAATAGATTTTTTAACAAAAAGTCTCAGTTTGAGAGAAAAAATGGAGTATAAATAATGTTAATAATATATTGTGTACAATATATTTTTTTGCACGTTACATTTTTGCAAAAAATGGCAAAAAATGAAAAGACAAAAAAGTAATGTAGTGAGACATGTCATGACATTTTTTTTTCTTATCAAGGATGAGGAAATGTTTGAATACAAACCTTAATCATCCACATCAGTCCATTCTCAGGTACAAGGGTGAAAGCCTATCCTCTTGGTTGTAGAGTGCTCTCACCAAAGAAGCTAGGAATTTATCACACAAGCATCTATAAACATTGTAATTCCGCAATTGTGGAAAGTGGATAGTGGCATGATTACATTAATCTTTGCACAAAGTTAAACAAGCAATACTATCGCTAAAGGAACATCACACAACTGCCTATTAGCGTTTTAAGAATGGGATTGAAGTTTGCACTACTGTAACACTTGTTTTCACATTGTGTTGGTATAGCACTGCATTGGTGCTTCGAGATGGCCCGTGCATGTGCCTTTAATTTTTTCTTCTTCTGGAATTTTGCAAGAATGCGGTTTTGGCTGTTTCCGCAAGAAGATGCCATTTCAATTAAACAAACCAAAAACAAAGAAATTAACAAATTAACAATTACACAAATTTTAAAATGTGCAGAGAAAAGGTGATGGTTTATTAAAAGAGCATCATGGAGGTCCTCTCCACGCTCTCTACCAGAAGTTGAATTATGTGTTCTCTTTGGGAATGGGGATGTGAAAAAAGGGAGGAATGCCCACTCATACTGTAATATCAGGACTACAGCAAGACTGAATTATTGCACTGAATTATTCCCAATACTGGGAAAAGAGTGATATTGATAGCTATTCACAGCTTTTGCTTGTGAATGAAAAGGTGTGTGAAAGTAACTGTTAAAGTGCACACTGACCACAGTATAACAATGACATCATGTGATAAATGTTAGCCATTACGGTGACTATCCTGGTGTAATTTCACAATTTCGGCCTCATGTGATAACGTTCTGAGTTTCGCTTGGTTGTCCATATAATCATTTCTTTGGTACCAGGTGAAAAAAGATAAAATGTTTTAATACTTTTTAAATACTGCTCTTTTGGCATGGTTGGATTTTACCTTGTTTTTTATTAGAACAGAACTAGCTGGGTGGTTCCGGAAGTCATGGTCCATTAAGTACATTTCCCAAGCTCTGGGTATTTTTTCTAATGTTGTTCTTCTCTGTTTTAGAGACTAAGGATACTTTATCCAGTAGAAGTCTGGTTGTATATTGAGATCATTCCCAGGGGCAGTAGCGTAGTAGAACTGGATGAAGACCTGGGACTTTTTGATTAGCAGGAACATGACATCATCTGCCATAGTACCCAAATTGCTCTGTTCCCTCTAAGTTTAGCTGCAACCCCCACAGTAATGGGAGGAGAAATTTCCCAGCAATGATATTTTGTTATGATCTATCTCTATTTTAATCCAAAGTATTTGGGGTAACTTTACCAAAGGCCTGGTCCTGGCAGAAATGAAAAATGCTAGAAATTGTTGTAGATCAGCACAGCCACTTGTGCTTTTGGACTGTTGTGTGTGGATTACTATAAAACCTGCCCCATACCTTCCAACTGTCTTGATTTGCCAGTGACAGTCCTGATTAATCCTCTGTCATCCTAGTTTTCCAGCTGTTTTTAAAAATGTCCCAGTTTTTCTCTCCTCTTCCCACTTTTCCCTTTTGTCCTTGGCTTGGTTCATTTGCTGCAAACTGAGTTCAAAATGCAAAAATAATTAACTAAGCAGCAGGAGTTGAGAGGAAGGGGTGGGATCCTGCTCTTTGCATAGTCTCAGACGAAAGCAAACTTCGGCAACCTCCCCAAGCTTGTATCTTCTTCCTCATTAATAACTTTTGCCATTTTCACCACACTCTAATGTTGCTTGGCCACACAGACCTGGTGTTCACCTCTGAAATGTTGGAGGGTATGCTGTTCTGGCAAGGGACTGCATTTTGAAATTTATCACTTGCATGACCCAACAAACCTGGGGATATGTTTATTTGGAACCAAAGAGAAGGCCAACCTCTGAAACTCTCTTCCAAGTTAGTCTTTTTACTTTATGAACCACCTTTCTGAAGCTGATAAAGCTCTTCCTTTTTAGCAATGCATTTAATAGGCCATTTTAAATACGCAGTTTTAATCTGTCCCTATCTTTTGAATATTTTAAATGCACTGACTTTTGCTGAAGTCTTATCATCTGTTGCTGACTTGGTGTTTTAATGTTTCACAGGGTGTCGTCCCCCCACCAAATGGTTAGGTTGTTTTTTATTGATAAACGTATGGTTTCTGTTGTCAGCTACCTTGAGCTCCCAGAAGGGAAGGGAATTTTTAAAAAACCAATCTGTGTTCTATATTTTATTTTATTTTTAGCTTTCACTGTGGACTGACCAGAGGTCATTTTTATTAATAGATAATGTAGGAATGATGTAAAGAAATCAAATAAATCAAACGGTTAAAAAAAAAAAACGGAAATGTGAGCGCACAAGAGCTAAAATCCAAAGGCAACATCCAAATTAGCCCTTTTCTCCTCTTTTCCTCAAACTGTGTACAAGTATCTGTAACCACTTCTGTTGTCCTTCAGTCTGTCTGACTTAACTGACCTTATCTGCCAAAGAAGCTACAAGAAGAAGAGCTACAACACATAATTCTATACCCTAGGAAGCTCAGTCAGGATATAGCCTTTCAGAGAAACAATTCACCGTAAATCCCATGATTCCTCACCATTAGGACTAGTTAGGACTCATGCCATTGCCAATCCACCTCCCTCTGGTGACTGCAAACGTGTTTTTTATAAGTATTTGGGCAATATCTGTTGAAATATGGCAGAAAGTGATGAAATAGCCAAATAAGGACTGAGACAGGCAATGGCTTTCAGAAAAAGGAATGGTTACCTATAGTGTGCATGCACCTTTCCATCTGTCACAAACTGGCCTTGTAGACTTTTGCATGGTTTGGAAGGAAAAAAAACACAACAAGCAAACTTGTGTGACAGAAGAGAGTGGGACAAGAGGAAACAATGTAGACTAGGGCTGGAAATCTGTGGTCCTCCGAATGTTGATGAACTGCTATTCCTGTTATTTGGGGACAGATGGGAATTGGAGCCCAGCATTAGTAGAGCCACAAGTCCCGTCCCCCCACCCCGCCATAGTGTATATCAAGAGAAGCAATGCCTCTCTTAAGCCACCTAAAGTACTAAGAGTCTCAGCAGTCATGTGTAGGTTTGCACAGCCAAGCATAATATATTGAACTTGTGTGGGACAAGCTGGGTTGCCAGGTCTCAGGGCCTGAACCACCTCCTCCAGTTCTCAGGGGCAGGGGAAGAATCTCAGGGTGAGAGCCCTGTCTTGAAAAGTGTGTCTGTGTTCTCCTTTCTTAGACTTTTAAAAAAATTTAACATACTCTGAGCAACTTTGGTTGATGCTTGATGTATGATGCTTGATGAAATCACCAGGACCATCCACTGTGACATCATACTCTCCAACTGTCCTGATTTGGTGGGGACGATCCCAATTAATCTCACTACTTCAGCCGCTGTCAAAATGTCCCAGCCTCTCATTCCTCCTCACACTTTCCCCCTTTGTTCTTAGGTTGCTTCAATTGCTGCAAACTGGTTTCAAAGTGCAAAAGTAGTTTGCACTTAATTAACCCAATGAGAGGAGAAGAGGAGGAAGAATATTGCCCTTCTCAGAAGACTCAGGAAAAGCAAATGGCTGTGGCCTATCCTAGTTTGTGCATTCTTCCCCCTTAATAATTTTTGCCATCTTGAGCACACTCTGATGTTAATTGGCTACGTGTCCCAGTTTTCATCTAGGCAATATTGAAAGGTATGTGACATCACCAGGGAGCCATCCCCTGGTTTCAAGATTTGTCCCTAAAAGCTCAGAACTTTTGATGGTACTAACTTGGCAACCGTAATGACAAGCTCTGTGGATAATGTCATTACATAGTTCAGCCACTGGATGGCACTGGACTTAGTCCTATCTGAGTAGAATTAGGAGTTGTCTCTTGTTGTTTTGTACTTAAGAGAAAAAAAGGAATTCTTATCTATCTTGTTTCAGGTGTTTTCACAATTCTTTTCACAATTTCACAATTCTTTTCACAACTGTCAAAATAGCTAATGCTGAAGACACCATAATTGGGGGAAGGGATTTTGATTTCTCTTTTTATATGAGATAACAATGTGGGGCTTTGGGGGAGGGTTGGGGCAAAGGTTCATGCTGTTTGGTGTTTTTGACTTGTTTTTTTTAAAAATCACCTAATTTTTTTTAATAATGAATTGTTGGGAGGGTTCACTGCTTGGGGAGAGGAGCTTCAGGAACTGCAGAGACTGCAGTGCAAAGAGAAATTATCAAAGCCCCTCTTTATCTACTTGGAGGCATCCACATCTGCTATTACACATGCAAGCAAATGTGCATACTGAACATAGAGATGCAAATGTAAATA
Organism: Gambelia wislizenii; assembly: GCA_030847615.1. Lineage (NCBI taxonomy): Eukaryota > Metazoa > Chordata > Lepidosauria > Squamata > Crotaphytidae > Gambelia > Gambelia wislizenii. The sequence continues at coordinate 305,873,564 of JAUMIR010000002.1, read as the reverse complement.
CACACTGGATCAGATCCAGCTTCTTTTCCCAATGACGGGAGCATCCCCCAAGCAGAGCTCCACTCAAAATATATTTGCCAGCAGGAGCCTATTTATACCCAAATATAGTGCTATGATTCTGCCTTAGCTGCTATAAGGTTAAGCCTGGTCTCTGTGTGTCTGCATATGCATGCACACCTTAGAAGCCAGATTTAGCCTTTTTGATCCACTCAGACAATGTCCACCTGGAGAACTCTCAAGCTGGATCCTTCTAGACACACTCCCAGGGATTCCTCTAACCTAGAAATCCTAAAAATGTCTTCCTTGCTGCCACCACCTCTTGATTTTAAGAGAACCCCTTTTCATGTGGTTCAAGAGGAAACCACGGGGTATCTAGGCTTTTCCAGCCCTGACTGAAATTTTACCAAACCCTCTCCCTTCTCTTCAGAAACAGAGGAGACTCACTGTAGCATGACTCAAAGCAGCAGACGCATGGAGCTTGGCTTATAGGAAAATTTAAAGGCTATTTTATTCAAGCAAGCAAACACATTTCAGAGGTAATCATTCCATGAAGAAAGCACCCTTTTTCTTCAGGTGCAGCTTAAGTTACAGAATATAGCAGTATAGAATTACATCCAGTTAAGGATAAAGCAAATTAAGGAGTCCCTGATGCAATCTAGCTATAACACTGTCCCTACACAAAAGAAGGTCTACTCACATTCTGGAAGTCCATAAAGAGCAAATCTGGTGTCCAATTTGGCTAGGCGACATGCTTAATCAGTAAGCCAGGCCCAGCACAGCCTCTGAGATTCATGTATGCTCAGAGAGAGTTCTGTGGTCTAACCGCATGGTCAGACCCAAGACATGTGCTCTGAACAAGAGGCTACAAAGTCTTCAAATTGCCATTACCCAAACCTCATTGGTCAGTCAGTCTGGTGATATCATGGTGATGTCATCCTAGGAGATGAGCCCCACTTCCCACTTCTCTTAACCCTTTGTTTACCTGTTCCTGATGATCAGAGAATTGCTGATTACAGATAATGGGAAAAGTAGTTCTGGCACATGATGGAAATTGCAATCAACCTCAAGGGAGGATAACAGAACTTCATCATGACAGCTGCCATGGTTCCATCCTCTGGAATCCTGGGTTTTACAATTGGATAAGGGCTGGAATTCTCTATGTCTCACAGTTCTAAATGTTCCTGCCTAAACTGCTAATCCCAGGATTCCATAGTATGGAATACTATTCCATACTATGGAATACTGGCAGTTAAAGTGGAATCATAGCTCTATAATTTGGTAGTGTGGATGAGCCTTAGAAAGGTGAGGTGGTGGCACAATTTTTACCAGTTCTCCCTCCCATAGTCCCAAGAGTCCCCAGTGTGCCAGAAGATTTTCCAGCAGTTCAAGAAGACTAGGGGAAGAGGTTCTATCCCCAGCATTAGGCAGATTGTATTTTGAAGTATCATGAAAATAAAGCAAATTTTCATTAAAAAAAAGTTGTTAGGGTGATTTATTTACCACTATGGACCGGGAGAAGTGCTCAAAGGATTTTCTGCCTCCTTACAATGCCAGAACAACTTGACTAGCTTTGGTTTTGCTGCATCTGAACTTGTGTGGATGGAACGGACTTTGGCGATTCTGCCTCAGCCAACAGAAGGTCTTGGGGAGGCAAGACCAAGGACTGCAGAAACATTGTGTCCTTCCCTGTTTCACCAGAGGAAATACTCTACTGGAGAAGGAGGTTTCACGATGGAAGGAGCCCTTACTGTTCATGGAAGGAAGAATAACCTTGGATTAAAAAAATGTTCCTTCTAACATGTAGCTTGGCTCTGAGCATCTTTCAGAACCAGTTATATCATGTTTCAGGGATGTAAATCCTCAATTATTTCATTCTCCCTTCAAGAACAAATAATTTTCTCTCTTTACAAACCTGCCATCTTTTTAAGATCCTCAAGGGGAGACTTTCTTTTGGTCCCAGCACCATCACAGGTCCATTTGGTGGGGACACAGGAAAGATCCTTCTCAGTGACTACTGCTTCAGCTTTCTGGAATTTTCTTCATTGGGAGGCTAGGCTGGCCTCACCCCCACCCCGCCGCTCTCCTTTGACCAGCAGTCAAATACCTTCTTGTTTTAAGCAGGCTTTTAATGGTTAATTGCTTGTAGGGAGACTTCTTATGGAAATGGGAGGGAGTGGCACTCTAACTTTAACTTCTGTATGTTTTTAATGATTTTATATTGTTTAATGTATGGCTTTAAAGATGGCAATATTCTAACTGTGCTTTAATTTTATTACAGTTGCCTCCACCCCATATCTGCAGAACCAATATCCTCAGTTTCAGTTATCTGCAGCTGAAAAAAAGGGGGCACATACCATAGAGTCACACTTGAAAATTCATAGAGAGGAACCCTCTCTAGGCATCTTCTAGATCCTCCAACAAAACTTTATGACATGTTTGTACTTGAATTACTTTATTTTAATAGGATTTACTATTACCTCGTTTCCAGTATCCATGGTAAATCCTAGGAACTGAACCCCGTGGATACGGAGTCTGACTGTACTATGTTTTTAGCTAATTTTGTTTGATTGTTTGTGAGCTGCCTTGAGTCCCACACTGGGAGAAAGGTGGCATATAAACACAGTAGTTTTCTCCCCACTGCAAGAGAAAAGAAATGTTCATTTACAGTATTCTCCTCATCTTCAAACTTCCTTAAGTATTGCATAGGAATTATTCTGTGGGGGGGAAACATATGTTTTGTGGGGGGCAGGGAAGTTTCCTGAACAGGAAAAAGGTGTTTTTTTCCCCCTGCAGGAAAACCACTTTCTAGGTAGAAAACATGTTTGTACAGAAAAACTCCCATGTGTTTTTCTCCACAGAATAATTCCTTCACAACACTTTAACATATTAAATACCAGGAGAAAACTGTACAAGGTTCTTGCTGGCCTATTATCCTTCCTGATGGGGTTCCCCAGCTATTGGGAGACCCATTTTTCAAACTGACAGTGAATAATTATGGATTTTCTTTCCATCCCTACAATGTTCTCATCGTTGTTAGTATGTAACAAGCAGGATATGATTGGGAAATTATGGTGATTTTAATAACTGTAGAGTTTAGGATTTTGATCTCTTGATACTGTGTCTTCCAGACTTTAGGAAAGCCTAGGCTTTCTTTCCAATTTAATGATTTTTTTTAAAAAAATGTTTAAAATAGAACTATGTGCAAGTGACCTCCCGAAATACAACATCCTATGTTGGGGCAGAGAAATTACAAGATGCATTTCATCAGATTAATCCAGGACCATTTCGCCAAGCTAATCCAAACAGAAGACAAATTCTTCAACAGCTTCTCAGGGTACAGTGAGAAATTCTCACCATGAACAAGGTCTTTGTTGGTGTTCCCCTCCCTACATTTGATGCTGCTACAAGTGGCAGTAGTAACAACTGTACTGGCAGCCCAGCTACTGTTTTCCATCATGGTCTAGAGATGTTTGGCAGTGGAATGCACTGCCTTGGAGTGTGGTGGAGTCTCCTTTGGAGGTTTTTAAACAGAGGCTGGATGGCCATCTGTTGGGAATGATTTGATTGTGTATTCCTGCATGGCAGAATGGGGTTGGACTAGATGGCCTTTGTGGTCTCTTCCAACTCTAGGATTCTATGATTCTAGATGAAGTGGAGGGGACAAGTGCCCCATAGGCAATAATCTTCAAACATCATCTCCCCCCAAAAAACGATGTGCCTGAAATTTAGCAGCACACTGTGGTTCCAAAACATAGTGGTAAAATGGGGAAAGCTCTAAAAGAAAGACGATGGGGAGGAAGAGGGGAAAAAAGGGAAATTGGCCCCTGGAACTGCTGATCATCCCTGCCTTAGACCTAGTGTTGTTGTGGAGCATTGTGAAATGGAAGCTTCCACAAAAATGACATTGATGACGACAACAACAACAGTGGAGAATACTTAAGAGAAAATTCTGCCTAATGACCCTGTTTTTCTCAGGGACAGTGCTGGTGACAAAAAAGAATACCTCTCAGGAATATTCTCAAAAAACATCAGAATTTTCATCTCATTGCACTCTTAAAATCTAAAGCAAGACTTTCCCTATGAAAGAACCTCTTTACCAATCGCTACGGCTAGAGTAAACCTCTTTCTGTGCCCTGCCTCCAACATATAAACATGTTTATGGTGTTTATGGCATAAAATAATGAACGGGTTAGAAATGAACGGGTAAGAAATATTTACAAAGCTACTATAAATGATATCCATTTACTATATAAATAAATATATTACATAAATTTAGTTGCCTGCACACTATCGACTACCTCAGTAGACATTAGGATCCATATCATCTACACTATGCACAAACTGCTCTCTCTCTCTCTCTCTCTCTCTCTTTCCCCCATCCCTTCTCTATGTGTGAATTTGCAGTGATAACCTGCATTTTCCTGGGAAGAGCATCACAATTTGTGTGGGGTTTCCAAATCTAGGCACTGCTTAGCTTTTAAGAGTAATCACAGTATCAGACTCCTATGTCAGGATCAGTTTGTTTTCAACAGAAAGGCGGCCAGAGGAAAACACTGACGTATATATACCACAGTACAGAAACACAGGAACCTCCCTTGAACAAGGTTAGACTATTTGTCTTTTCTACAAGCGGCTCACCAGGATTTTGGAGTAGGATTTTCCCCATAATCTGCCAAGCAGTCTTTTTGAGTGGAGATGCCAGGAATGGACGCTGCCACCTCCTGCATGTAAAGCATGTGCTCCACCACTCAGCTATGGCCCCTCCCAGAAGTATATTGGATGTTCACTAAAATCTGGACTGCTAGGGTTCAGGTAAGCAAGTGTGGATACATGTACAGATATATATGCCTGTATATGCTCCACAGTGTACAAAGTTTTCAGCCCTGAACCTTCCCATTGATCTATGTCAGCACAGAGCAGACCTTTGCTATAATTTGCATAATACTGGAGGTATATTTCATTTCAGCAGGTGCACAGCTTTACAGACACAGAAACACAGACAGAGAAGCACGGTAGAGATTAAATACTATGGTAATAAAAGACGGAAAAGCCTATGCAATTGTGTAGCTGGGAAGAAACCATTTAAGCAATACAGCAAACACACCCAAATCCACATTCATTTCATCTGATGGGCATGCAAGAAATAATGTGTTTATGGTTATTGCTGAGGCATTCGACATATGCCCCCCCTCGTTCCAGTCTGATTCTGCTCCATCCTTGATTTCCTCTTGCCACCCCCAGGAACAGTGGTACTGTAACTGAGAATCACACGCAGAAAAGAGGGAGCTGATTTGCTGGAAGAGGCAGGGCTGTGGCCGTGCAGGCTGCTTCATGTCTGAACAGGTTCTTCCCAGCTTTCCAATGTGTAATCTGTATGTCTAATAACAAGCATCTCTCTCTCTCTCTCCCTCTCTCTCAATCTCTCTTTCTCTCTCCCCCTCCTCTGGTCAATCCCTCCCCAGCCCTTACCTTGAAATGCTGCAGCTGAAGTATCTGGTCCTCGAGCTGTTGTCTCTTCCCTTCTATTTCCGTCTGCCTTTTCCTTTTTTCCTTGGCAAAGGGAGAGAAGGGGTGGGTGGGGAAAAACAGAAGAGAAATGAGCTGTCAGAGAGGTAGAGAGCATGAAGGATTTATTTTTTTTTGAAATATATATATATATTCTTCTTTGGTTAGAAAGGGATACAGAAGCCAAGCCCTTCTGCGTACGAGACACCGGATGAATTCATGCCAACGCTCCACCTGCCTCACTGTCTGAGGGGACAGAAACAGCAGCTTTACAGCAATAACATGTCAGCTAAGGACTAGCTACTTGTTCACAGAGGGGGAGAAGAACCGATCTCATCTCTCCCTCTCCCTCTCCCTTTCTCTCAGACTCAGCTATGGGAACAGCAATGGAGAGTCCCCCAGGGGGATGATGGCAGGCACAAAACCTAACAACTGAGTTTAAAGGGACAAACCCTATTGTGCGGGGCATCTTGTGTCTCCCACAAACTGCCCAGTGTGGCTCTGAGCAGAGCAAACAAATGCTCAGGAAGCTGGCAACAAATGTGTACAGTTATGGAAGAGGTAAAAGAAGGGTAAGTAAGTCAAACTTACAAGAGAGACCACTTGATAAATTATCTACAGAGGGTTTTTTGTTTTGTTTTGTTTTTTGGATTGGGGAAGGAACAGAGAAAGGGTCCTCCCCTCCTTGCTCAAGTAAAGTTTCACTGATTTTCCCATGGAGGTTTTTATTCACTTGTTTGCTTGTTTCCTACCATTTCTTCCAATCCATAAGGTATCTTGTATTCTGGCTTTGCACACTCCACTGCAGAGGTTAAGTAGTGAGTTAAAAGAGAACGGTGAACTCCTGCGCTGCTCCTCTCCAAACATGCAGAATTGCCATTTTGGCTATATTCGTGTGAAAATGGTACTGTTTTGGCTACATAAGTTAACAGTGTTCCCACAGGAAGACTGGAAATAGGCGTGCCTAAGCATGCTTCTAGAACACATGGCACCCTTTCACTCTACATCAATGTTGTCTAACCTATGGCCTTCCCGCTGTTTTGGACTCTGACCCCCAGAAGCCTGAGCCAGCTGGTCCAATGGTCTGGAATTCTGGGAGCTATAGTCCAAAACACCTGGAGGGCACAGGTTGGATACCACTGCTCTACACAGTTATAGGCACTGGTTCCAATGAAGAGCTTCTTCTGACAAACCCAGCTTTATCCTGACTTCCCAGAATCCAGCAAGGCCTACTTTTTGCTAGTTACAAAGACATTGCACAAGCACATCTTTTTAACCACTTTTCCTTTGTTGTTCATGCATGCTCAGTAAGGGTTTAAGGAGTTAGCTGTTGTTTATCTAGGCTGTTGTAGGCAAGCAGTAGGATTGTTGGAGTAGAATCCCATTCTTTCCCAGTTCAAGCTTTATTGCATTGTTTACTGCAGACATGCTGCTGCAACCTGACACTGAAAGTGTGTTTTTCAAGGCCTCCTTCACCATCTTTCCAATGCTATTGCTGCTAACAAATCTTCTAGCTACACAGAGGACAAGGAGGAAAATACTTCGTAAAAAGGTACTTCTTTGTCCGAGGCTGTATTAACCGAGGTATGCCATATTCTAAGTCAGGACCAACAATTGGATTTAGGCCTTTGCTTATGCTTAATAACACTTATATTCTGGATATTTGGGGGTGGGGAGATGCAGACTTACACTTTACCACACTACACTGTTATAGTACTATTATTCCACTTTAACTGCTCTGGCTGCCTCCTGTGGAATTCTGGAGTTTGTAGTTTACTGAGGCCTAAGAGCTCTCTGGCTGAGAATGCTAAATGCCCCCCTTAACTGCAAATCCCAGGATTCCACAAGAGGGACAAATAGTAGTTAAAGCAGTATAATAGCACTATAACAGTGTAGTGTGATAATCTACACAATTAAGGAGAGGGAAAGGTGCCTCTAAACTCCTAACCAAGCAGGGTCCATGGTTGACCCATGTAAAAAGCTGGCCCTCATGCTAGGCAAGAAAGTAGATCAATGCCAGTCTCAAATTCAGTACATTGACCAAGCACAGAGAAGCTCAGAAATAGTGTAATAGTCACTTGCCTTTAAAATAACATAAATAAAAAAAGAATCAAGTAACAAGGCTTATCAGGATTTGAAAAATATCTCATCAAAGTGGTTTTCAGGGGAGGAAATGCCCCTGAGCCTTTCTAGCACAGCTTCTTGGCTGATGCTGCTCTCCATGTGAACGAACACAAAGAAATCCCTTTCACATCCAAGCATATACAGTACTTCTTGGAGGCTGGGCAGCACTAGGGAAGGAAATGCAGACTGATGAATCAATAGCCTTGGATGATATACTCAGTGCAAGGGATTTCTCTGAGGCTGAGTCAGCTTTCAATGTGCAGAGAATGAGAAATTGGGGTCAACAACTGCTTGGCCATTCAGGCAGAAAGGAAACAGAAACCTAAGGAGCTTATATGCTTCTGTTCAGTTGAATGAGACACTCAGGAGTAATGGTGTTAGCTGGCCTAGGCCATTTCAGTATTCAAGAGGTCATCCAGGACTTCAACGGAATCTCTTTCTGAAGTGACACAAAAATCACCAAGGGTTTTCAGACCACCAAGACTGGATCCATTTGGTCACACCAGTGGCATCCATGTCAGGAATAGTGAAAAAGATGCCCCCCCCCTCCACCTAGACTTTAAAAGAACTCTTTGAGGTACTGAGCCTATTTTTGAGTGAAGTTTCAGTACCTTGGACAGTTTCTTTAAAGTCTGGGGGAAAGCCCTGTGTTTTTCACTATGCAGGAAGCCAATGATGCCACCAAATGAATAGATCCCAGGAGAGCTTCACCCCATCAGTGACATGGAAGCCACTGATTCAGTCTCCTGGGGTGACCATCAGTAATCAGTTTCCTAACCCTGCAGAGGCTTTGAGTTCCAGTGAGTCTAAACTCCACCAGAAAACCTGAACTACATCAGATCCACGACAATGAAATGGCATACAATTCCTCCATACCTAAAGCACCATTGTCCCACCCAAAGCAGGAAACTATGTCCGTAGAATGAATAGGCCTAGATAGAAATGGAGACCAACCTGTGATTAAGAGTGGCCTCATGTTGGATGTTGGAATCTACTAGCACAACAAGTACTCCAGCACCACTCCAACTGCTTTAGGAATGGAAGACTGCAAAACAGTGGTTCCTGGTAAAGGAACAGAATCACTGCATCATTGTCTCTGCACCCCCATGTCTCACCTGCCCAGAGACCTCAGATAGGTAAGACTGAGATAGATATACCACCTCCATGTCATCTGATCAGGTCTCTTTGTGATACAAGCCAGATCAATCAAGCCAGGTCCCTGCCTGGCTTCCAGGAGAACCAGGCATCTGGCAGCAGCAACAATGAATAGGCTCCTGTGGACACATGGAGCTCGATCTGGTGGTACCAGATTAAACAGGGTTTTTTCCTATAGTGGTTTATCAGGCCCTATCCTGGCTTGCCCCAGGGGTGGTAAGGGCTGCCCAGATGCAGACAGGGGTAAATGCTCTGTGTCATTTGGACTGCAGGGTTCAGGAACAGGGGAAAGCTGGGGTAAATTGCCCATTTAGATAAGCCCTTTACTCTTTATTTGCCCATTTCTCAAGAATATTTTGGTTTCTTAAAAGAAATATTCAAATACTACAAGCTGCTGACTTGTGGTAAAAGCACACTCTTCTCTCATGCACCTCATCATTACGTGAACACAAGTACACACATGTACAAGGCAGTAGCACAAAGCCAGCAAAAAACCAATCAACCAACCATTGGATATTTCTTTTCCACCATTCAGCTAAGCACTATCAGCTCTGGTTATGACTTGGATGGGAGACCACCAACAAATACCAAGTGCTGTAGGCTATATTTCAGGGGAAGGAATTGGCAAAACAATATCTGAGTATTCCTTGCCTAAGAAAACCCTATAAAAATTATGGGCTCAACCAGCGACTTGAAGGCACACACAATGACAGCAAACCATTCTGAGAGGCCACACCACCCTAACTAAAAAAATAATTAAAAAGTTACAAGTTTCACCACCAATGGAGTGATTTCTTGTTTACTTACAATAGTAATACAATGTAGTTATACCTTGAATACTGGAAACAGGAACCAATTACACACAGCTAGTTTTGTTCCTAGTTACATCCACGCTCTGGTAATAAGTTCTGAGGATTGCCTTAAAAAGGGATAGGAATGATGGCCCTCCTGATGTTGTTGGAGTGTATCCCATAGAATTAGCTATATTGGCTAGGGTTACTGGGAGTTATAGTCCAACAACATGTGGGAACTGCAAAATCTCTTCCTTGGTTTAAAATCAGCAACTTCATGGTCATGTGGAAGAAGAAAACTGGTATACCATTTATCTACAAAAGCCCTCTACTAACTCTGCCTTTATTTTCAGGGGACAGAAAGCAATTCTGATAGGGTCCCCTGCCCCAACTGGCTATTTAATCATAACCTCATGGGTGTAACTTTTCACAGGCAAAATAGCAGCTAAGGCTCTATTGGAGGAATAGCAAATGAAATTATCATTCCACAAATGTTAAAAAAAAAATTAGTATGTCCAACTATTTTAACTCTGTCAACTTGCATGGAACATAGGTGCCACTTTTCACCCACCCCCCATGGGCCATACTGGTGCATCATGGCCCCTAGAAGTTTACATGACTCTCAGTTGCCATTTTTGGCTGCTTTTCTGCTGAAAAATGGTGTGTGGGGGTTGTGGAAGCTGAACTTCCACATCTGCAGATGTTTTCGCATGTTTTCGATTGAAAAATCATCCTGAAAAAAATTAAAAATGGGGTGAGGGTCTGGGGAGCTGCCAGGTGGATTGGGGAACAAATGTAGGGCCCAAGGGCCACACTTTTACTACCACTAGTGTAAACTTTGGATCCATTACACTACTGTGGTACATTATGGGGTTGACGAAACAGTCGAACTATTCCTCATAGAATTCACTTGGAAATGGATCTGTCTTAACAGAAATCCACATTGATGCATTGAATTCAGAAGTGGGGCAGCTAAAAACTCCATGAACTGCACCCAGAGACCCTTCACGGCTTTTCTTGGAGTTTTTAAAAAGCTCTGTAGAGAATGTGCATATCTGCTCGTTAAGACGGTCGCATTTGCATCACTACGCTTTTCCATAGGAGAGGTAGCGCAAGCTGATTGGCTGGACAAGCATGGGGGTGGGGCTTGCAAACAGGGCAAATACCTGCTGCCACCATGTTGGATGTTTGGCTTAGTAAGCAATTGGTAAGGTGATAAAATGGCGATCTTTTCCTCTCTTTTATCTTTTTTTTTCTTTTGTAAATGTGAAACTTTATTTTTAAAAAGTTTGGTGGCTGCAGATTTATAAACATGAGCAATTCACTCATGGATGCCATCTAGGCTAAGGGGCATGTGAACTTTATCGGGGCTGTAAAACCATTAAGACAGTTCACAGCTGCTGCAAATTGTTACTACTGCAGAGCAAGTTCCCCCACCACCACCACCATATAGACGAGCTATATGTAATAGTTGTCTGAATCCCTTAGCAAGGATCATTTATAACACAGTTTGCGTCTACTCTATACAGGTTGCCCCTGTATCCATGGAAGCGATATCCGCAGTTTAACTTATCCATGTCAAAAAAATGTCCTCTCTAGGCATTTTCTAGGTCCTCCAGGTAAATTCTATGGTATGCTTCCACTGGACACTGGGCCAGAAGTCATTCCTCTGAATAAGGTTTGCTATTATCCACGGTTTTGCCTATCCATGGTAAGTCCGTGAACGTATGCCCGACAGATATAGGGTGTGTGAGACCTGTATTTGTATCACTGTCAGTTTGGGTTCTGCCCACACCATTCCTCCACTTTGTAAACAGCTTCCCAATGTTAGTTTGGATAGGGAGAAGAATTTACTCATGGCATTGATACAGAATAAATACAAGGGCACAGCACAAACAAGAAGAAGATTATAGTGTATGTTATTTTTGTCAACAGCTACAACAATAATTGCAGACTAGTGTGCTTAAGAATATTTTTTTCTTTTTAAAATAAAGCAGTTTTCTTCACAATAAATATGTAAATGTCAGTTTTGACAGTTTATTAGGCCACTACAGTTGGTATATAATCTTTAATAAGATAAAATAAAACATTTTCTTTTACTATCACTTTGAAAATGTACTAAACTGACTGCACAGCAAATGTATGGCTCCTCTTTTAAAATTAATAATTAAAAATGTTTAAAATCACTAGTGAAATAAATGCACAGTATTCTGGTGGTTATAGCAAATAATACTGTACAAGTGATGTGAGGTTAATTATCTCCTAATAACTGCACCACTATATCCTATGAACATATGATTAAAAATTTTCACCTTGGGACTGCATACAAAGATCAGAATAATAAGTAATACACAAGATCTTCACCTGTTTGCTGCTAAAGATGTATTTCCATTCTATCTTCTCTCAAGGTGAGCAGAAAGCATAATCTAAAATGTACATTCTACAAAGGCTCTACGAATATGGAGAATAGTCCAGCATCCCTTACACACTGCATAGTTACAAAGTCATGATTCCACTTTAACTGCCATGACTACATTCTCTGGAATCCTGGGGTTTGTAGTTTGGAGAGGCACTATTTCTATTTCTCTCTGGTTGAAAATTGCAAATACCCCTCCCTAAACTGCAAATCCCAGGATTCCATAGGATGAAATTATGGTAGTTAAAGTAGAATAATAGTGCCAGTGTGAAAAAGTCTCCCAGTCTGAATGTACTTTGCTCTGGAATGTTTTTTCTTAATTCTATCATATGTGTGTGTGTGTGTGTGTGTGTGTTTTACGTGTTTCTGTTGTAACCACACTATTTTCTCTGGCATCCAGGTGGTCTCTACCATCAGGCATAGTGAGGCAGATGCCTTAGGCACATGCAGGGATGGGGCAGCAGTGGCAGTCCCTTGTCTCTTCATCTTGACACTTCTTGCTATTCCACCTCTTTTGGAAGACAGACCTGTGTCTCAGCTGACCTCACCTACATCCCCTAAACAAACCCACTGCCCTCAGGAGTGGAGGCAGACCCATTACCAGTGCTGTCCTAAGACTTCAGTCAGCTTCTCTACATGGAATGGAGGAAGGTGTGTTCATGGGCTGCCATCTTGTCTGTTGTCTCAAGCTGCAAAATGTCCTGGGCTGACCCTGATAACAAAGACCCAATTCCAGTTGATACTCAGATATATTTCCATGGATAAAGTATATAGTTCCTCAGCTTGTCCTGTTATTTCTTTGTCCAACATCCATTCCTTAGTTTTTCCAGGCAACATGATCTGGAGGTATGACCATTTTGCATCTTGTTGAATCCAAGCCAATATAGGAAGCAGAGGAGAATAATGCTGACAACAGATAGCAGCCTAAGTTCTACCTGAAAAGGGGCAGACATTTTTCCTCGAATTAGTATCGAGGTCTCTGCTAAAAAGCACCCCAAAATAAACCAAAAACAAAATCTATTCCAGTTCCAATTTTGCTCCTTCACCCAAGCTTTGTTGATATAAACTTTAATGGCAGGATTTATCAACTTTCTACATGAGGGATTTTTTTAAAAAAGTATTTCATAGTTTATTAATATTCAAACTTTTGATGGTAGCCACATGCTATTGATAAAATATATTATGGTAAAATAAATACAGGTTGACCCCCGTATCCATGGGGGATATGTTCCAAGACCCCCTGTGGATACTGGAATCTGGATAATAGGGAACCCTACTTTCAGTGAGCTGAACACCAGAAGTTGGCAACAGAATCACATTGGAAGACCTAGAAATGCCTAGAGAGAACATTTTTTTAAATGTGGTAAGTGAAACCATGGATACTGAATCCGTAGATACAAGAGTTAACCTGTACATAAATAAATTTCCATGTAATTTCCTCACTAAAGGCAATACTGAAGTATTTAAAGGATTGTTCTTATAGCAAACTTTTTTTTTTATTTAGTTATTTATACCCCGCTCTTCAGCCACAAGGCTATCAGAGCAGCTTACAAATTGTTTTAAGCAATAGCAGTTTATACATCTACACTGCAATAAGCAGCTTCCAATGTGTGTTAGCTAACAGTAGTCCTTAGGTATTCATATGTGGTTTTGGATAGATACAGGTCAACACTTGTATTCCTGGACTTACAGCTTTCTTTCTTAAAGTGTCAGACACACTCAGGAAGTGATGGGAGAGAGAGAGTGGATGGAGGCAGTGCTGCTGAGCCGGGAAAGGGAGGAAACCTCTCCCTTCAGTAGGGAAAGGCCCCAGGAGCCTTAAAATTTTGGTCACAATAAGTGTCAGCCGTGGCGGTGGCAGTGGTGGTGATGGCAGCGGCAGCAATATATTATATAACAGTCCACTGAAAACTTCGAATCCCACATACTGCAAACGGTAGTAATATACCCTGAATTTCTGCAAATCTGGGCCATGCTATGTGTGGCCAGATAGCCCCAGATTTGGAGAAAAGGCCATGCCATGTGTGGTCTGATTGCAGCCAATTTGCAGGCTTTCACATAGGGATTTGGGGTAGTCAAACCTTTACTGAAGAATTACATTTCTACTTTAGGAGCAGGACAATCTGTTCTCTGGAATAACGGTAATTCTATGCAGGTGATCAGGTTCTGGATGCCTTGGAACCATTTTTCAGGCCCCAGAACCCTCTGGGGATATACTAGTCCTTCTAAATGAAACTAGAAGTGACCCAAAGATCATCTCAGGTTTTAAAAATCTAATTATTTTAAAAGTTTTGGAGGCATCCCCTACTATGTGGGCAAAGCCTTTGGGCTCCACTTTTGTGGCACCTGAGGCCCAGACCCCTCAAACCCCTCAATTATTTTTTAAAAAGTTTTGGCAAAATTTCCAAATAATCTTTGCCCCTCAACCATGTAGAAAGCCCTCCAAACATGTGAAAATATGCAAAAAAAAATTACACCCAACCCCCCCAAAGACTCCCAGAACCTCATAACACCCTCAAATACAGTACCTCCATTTTCCTTTGCAATCCCTCTCAACATAGCAAAAGGAAGTGTTGGGAAGTCACTTCCTGTCACCATTTTGACAGGGATTGCAGAATAAAATTTGGGCTTACTGTGTGTGCGTGTGTGTGTGCGAGCACAAGGGGTTGAGGGAAATTGCCCTTGGTCCCCATGCAGTTGCCCAACCCTGCTTTATAGCCACAATAGTCCTGGGGTCATTTGGGGAAAAGGTGCAGGTTTTTCCTCTGATGGCCCCAAAGTCGCCCCACGAGGCCACATGCAATCCATGAGCCCCATGAGTCCTACCCTGGTTTAGGTATTTCCTGGATTTCAAAGAATTCTGACAACGTTTATGATAAAGAAGAATAACTAAACTAAAAATGCAATCCAAACACAGTTTTCTGACAGTAAGCCTCTGTGAACTCAATATATTTTGCCTTCTGAGTATTTGTAATGTACTGGCATTCCTTGATGCAGTAAACTGAAAAATTTATTGGCAAAGAAATCCAGAAAGCAAACCATACAAAGTTGTTGCTCCGAACTGAAACTGAAGCAGCAAACAATACATTAAAAGCACATTACAATCTCAAAATCAGGTGGGTTATAATATCATTGGTTAATTATCATCTCTAGACCGCCTCTTCCTATAGAAACATCTAACCATTTTTCTCAAGTTCTGAGCCGCAGCTGCAAGGCTTCTCTTCCCACTTCAGTAGCTACCATTATACTCCCTTTCCAAATGAACCAAAACACTCATCAACCAACACACAAAAAGGAAAACACAATTAACAGCAAGGTTACACAAAAGACAGCGAAGATGACAGGAATGGGTGATGACAGAGATCATTCGACCAAAGTTACAGAGATGTCTTATCTTGAGAAATGTCATTCTTTGGTCCCATCTACACGATTTAAATAATACGTACGGCGTGTGGAAGTTCGCACTTCAGTACAAACGGCCGTTCGGATGCACACGAATCCAAAAGAGGGGGCCCCGGTTTTCCACCCTGAAATACGCACAAGCGGCATTCGGGAGGGAAAGCGGATCGTGAAGAGAAATCTGTACGCCGTTCGGACGGGTCTGTACGGTCCGTTCGCACACATATGAACAGGCAGGGTAATCTGATTGGCTGGCCGAGTAGAGGGGGTCGGGCTAGCACGGAGGGGAATTGGGAGCGGCCACCATGTTGGTTTCCCGGCTAGCGAGCGTCCGGTAAGTCCGTGAAATTATATGTTTATTTATTTTTATTTTATATTGTAAATATGGAAAACCGACTGTCCGTAAACCAGGAACCTTTAAAAAAAAAAAGTGGCGGGAGATTTAAAACTGCCGCTTGGCTTGCTCGCTGCAGCCAGCTGCGGGAAGAGGGAGTCATACGGAGCTTAAGGGGCTTAAAAATCGTATAGCCGGTTCGTATGCATACGAACGACAGGCTGTTTGTATTTTTTGCCCCCCCTACGGATTTTTTTATGATCGTATAGCCGCACCCTTGGAGGCAAGAATGAATAATTGTTTGTTTTCCACCCTTGCTACAAGAAAGTTGTCAAAACAGCATTTTTAAAAGACTATTCACAATGTGAGATGTACTTTGTGCAATATATATATATATATATATATATATATATATACACACACACACCCTCATATATATATACACACACTCATGGATTTTTTGGTGCAAAAAATTACGTTTCCAGCACAGAGAAGTTTGTTGTTTTGGTCCAGAAAACGCTGTTTTCTGTGCAGTAAATTGCTTTTCAGCCCAGAAAATACCATTTTCGGCATTAAAAAAAATGTGTATTTTTTGCACAGAATAAGTTCTGAACTGTGAAGATTCTTGTCCATCTAAGATTTTCCTTGACAGGGTTTCCAGACAACTAAGAAACCTGTTTTTTTGGTCATTCTAGAATGTTTTCAAATCGTTTTCAAATTGTAACTGTATGTGTTTGTTTGTTTTTTAATGATTGCCTTGTCTCATTCACTCCTTCTACTTCATGTCTGTGCATTTGAGCCTTTCCTGTTTCTTCTGTAATAGAGTAGGGCACTGTGCTGGAGAAGAAGTGCTGGCACTCTTTACAACAAAGAAGCCTGGCACTGGAAGCTCCTTATAGATTGCAACTCCTCCAAGCATCATCTGCAGTTGTAAACAGAACACAATGGATGCTGCAATGCTGGCAGAGAGAGTCAAAAAGAGAAGATGATGAGCCATTAGTAACAAAGGAGGCGGCGGGGGGGGGGAGTGGTAGAGGAGGGACTAAGTTGGTTGTACAAGCTGTGGCTTCTGCTTGTATTTATTGCTAAGATCATAAAGACGAGCATTTAATTTCCCCAGGAAAGCTAAATGAGTTAACAGATCACAACGGAGTCTTCTTGATCACAGCATTTTAAGTTCTAGCCTTCAGTGAAGAAGTAAGACAGCATTTTATTTTTGATATTTACTGCTTAGGTTGCCTTCCTTTTTTCTAATACAAATGAATCCCCAGCATTTTTTTTTTAAATCAGAAGCACACATTTCTTCTAACAGCTGCCTTACAATGAACCCATGTGGTCTAATCAATGCTGGAGAAAGATCATAGTAATGGCTAAGTTGTATGGTAAACAAGCAAACAAACAAAACATGGGCAAACAGACAAGATTGTTCTATCTTTCCAGCAGCCTGCACTGCAACCTGATATCTGTTTTGCACCAAGCCAAGGCTAAGGTAAGATGGTACAAGTCTTGGGGTCACATCTGACCTTGGAAGGGGAGAAGATCTGACCTCAGAACATCTCTCCCCCTGCCATGGAACTATCTGTGGCCTTGCCAATGCTAACAAAGAGAAAAATGGGACATTCTACGGGTGGACTGGAAGAAAGCTCAGACTCATGATCCTAGAATTAGGGGAAAGTGACACCCTCCTTGGAGCTAGCATATGTTGTTGTTGTTGTTGTTGTTGTTAGTATTTCTATCCCATCCCTCTGCAACGCAATTGGGGTGGCTTACAGTATAAAAACTCCATAATTACCTCAATACCCTAATCCACCCACCCCTTAAAATAATATTAAACTAAAAATATTAAAAACATACAATAATTTAAAAAAAACCATAGAGCAACTAATCACAGCAGCATAAAATAATTCAATGGCAGCTCAAAGGGGAAAAAAACAGTCGTTTTCATCCCATCTGAAAGGGGAATTGCAAGATTTAACAGGAGTAAGGGGGATAGAAACACTTCTCCCTCTTTTCTTCTATCCTGCTATTGCAAGATTGGGTGGCTTGTACATAAGATTGTTCTTCCATCTTCTCATGTAGTTCTCCTTCTGCCACCATTAAGATTGCACAGTAATTCTACACTCTGCCTTAAGATGCTTACAAAATGCAAACATTTGGATTTAAACATTGTGTCTAGCTTCCCCTTCTTCATATTTTTGCTTAAAATCCCTGAAGAAAAGTCCTGAATTGGTGGGGACAGTCCTGATCAATCCTCTGATATCAAACTATTTCAGTTGCTTTTAAAATTTTCCACTTTCCCCCTTGGTCCTCCGCTTACTTCAGTTGCTGCCAAGTAAGTTCTAAGTGTAAAAGTAGTTTGCACCACGTTAACTTGGTGGGGGGAGGAGAAGAGAGGAAGGGGGAGAACTCTTGCCCTTCCCAGTAGGTTCAGGCAAAAGTAAACTGCTGCAGCCTCTCTTAGCTTGTCTGTTCTGCCTAATTAATGGCCTTTGCTGCCTTGATGGCACTCTGATGTTACTTGGACATGTGTACACGGTTTTCATCTGCAAAATGTTGGAGGGTTTTTCTTTTTTAAAAATGTGACTATTGGCCAAAGCCCAGTTTTTACACTAAAACATGACTGGGCAAAGTGTGGCCTGTGGCTTAAACAAATTAAACAAATCTTTCATGTGGTTTATTGTGGCTTATTAATTTATTTTATTTTTATTTGTTTAATAAAATATTGATATCCCACCTTCTATCCATGGATCTCAGGGTTGTGCACAAGAAAATCAATTGGAACAATGTGAAAAAACTTAAAACAACAAGAATCATTCAAATGGACTAACAGTATATGGAACAATTTAAAAACTTAAAACGAGGCAGCTTAGAACCAGTTAAAAGAGTTTAAGAGAATTTAAAACCACACCCATAGGCTGGTTTGGATGAAATTGGTTAGGTTCCCAAAGGCAGCTTTAGCACAAAGCCATGGTGTCTGAAGGAAGCCAGAATCAGGGTCATTTCGGCCTTCAAGGAAAGGGCATTTCACAGCTGAGGTGCTGCAGCAGAGATGGGCCTCTCCATTGCCCTCCCCCACTGGTGTTACATAGAGGAGGGCCCCGATAGCGTTAAATTCACTATAGTCAATGGGAAAAGTAACTCAATGCACTGCAGTCAGTGGGACAGTCAATATCACAGTTTCAGTTTAGCTCAATGTCAGTAGTCAATATCATATTAACTAAAGTCAATTTAACTATGCTACAGTATATACTAAAACAAGGCCTTTGGGAAGAATAATGCTTCCCAGAGGCTTTTTACATGACAAAAATGTTGTGAGATGAACTTGTGATGAACCCTGGTTGTTCACACGTTCATTGTGACGATCTTGAGCTTTTCAGAAGAAAGGGGCACCATATATCCTCCAAGGAGTGTGACTTTCCATCTCTAAGTTTGTCCTGTGTTTTTAAAAAAGTCTCGGAAGGTTGTTGCAGAAAATTGGATATGTTAACAGGTCGTGACAAAATATCTCGGGAGTAGGTGATGGCCAGAAACTGAGGTGGGCAGGGGTGGGCTCAGAGTTCAGAGAAGGAGGGGTCAGTCACCTTTTCAATAGGTTAAGCCTCACTGGCTGAAAGCAAAGGCTTCCCTCCCGGCTGCACGAAGGTTTGTGTGTGTGTGTGCGTGTGTGTGTGTGTGCGCGCGCACACATGCCATAAGTCACCCTGTTCAATGGATTTTTACATTGCAAAGCCCTCACTCAGCTCCCAGATTGCCTCTCCCTTTTCCTTCCACCCCCGCTCCCCTGCACGGAGGGTTGTATGTTTTAAATGGACTTTCACACTGCCAACCTAGGGGCTCCCAGATTGCCTCTCCCTTTTCCTTCCACCTCCTCCCCTGCACAGAGGGTTTGTATTTTAAACGGACTTTCACACTGCCAACCTCAAGGCTCTAAGATTGCCTCTCCATTTTCCTTCCACCCCCCTCCCCTACACGGAGGGCTGTGTGTTTTAAATGGATTTTCACACTGCCAACGTTGAGGCTCCCAGATTGCCTCTCCCTTTTCCTTCCACCCCCCTCCCCTGCACAGAGCGTTGTGTGTTTTAAATGGACTTTCACACTGCCAACCTCAGGGCTCCCAGATCGCCTCTCCCTTTACCTTCTACCCCCCTCCCCTGCATGGAGGGTTGTGTGTTTTAAATGGACCTTCACACTGCCAGCCTTGAGGCTCCCAGATTGCCTCTCCCTTTTCCTTCTGCTTCCCCCTCCCCTGCACGGAGGATTGCGTGTTTTAAATGGACTTTCACACTGCCAACCTCGGGGCTCCAAGATTGCCTCTTCCCTTTCCTTCCACTGTCCTCCCCTGCATGGAAGGTTGTGTTTCTTAAAGGCTTGTGTGTGTGTGTGCCATCAATCTCCCTTTAAATGGATTTTTACATTTATTTGGCATAAACCACTTTGGCAAGCCCATCAGGGGATTTTTTAAAAAGAAATTGTGCAGAGGGGGTTGCCTTCACCTTCCTTCTCTGACCAATGCAGAAGCTTGAGCAAACATTTGTGGCAGCCAATAGCATTGCTTGTGGCGGGAAACTCCACAGGAAATACGTCACCAAGGTTGTGAAAAAAATGAGTAATCGCAACCTTGACTGACAGCTAAATATATATGTATATCCTGGAACTTTTTCCCATGTAAACAACAACAACAAAAAAACGGGATACTAGGTCTCGGGATCTTACTTTTGTCATGGAAAAGGTTGTTGTGTAAACAACAATCCCGGGATATTGTTCATCCCATGACAAATCATGTAAACAACAAGGGACAAACTTGGGATGAGGAAATCTTGCTTCTCCCCATGATAAAAACTGTCGTGTAACTGAGCCCTACGAGTCCAATCTCCTTGGCTGTGTGGGTGTGGGTTTTTGTTTGTTGGTCTGTGGGTGGCTGGAGGAGCAAGTGAAACTCATAAGTCGTATGGTGCCCAACCCTGGCTTAAAAGTGACCTGCTGGAAGAGGAGACACAGCCACAATAATACTGTGAATTCATGTTTGTTATTCTGCGGCCCCGTCTACACGATTTAAATAATACGTACGGCATGCGAAAGTTCGCACTTCCGTACAAACGGCCGTTCGGATGCACATGAATGCAAAAGAGGGGGGGCGGTTTTCCACCCTGAAATACGCACACGCGGCGTTCGGGAGGGAAAGCGGATCGCGAAGAGAAATCCGTATGCCGTTCGGATGGCCGACGGGTCTGTACAGTCCGTTCGCACACATATGAACAGGCTGTGTAATCTGATTGGCTGGCCGAGTAGAGGGGGTGGGGCTAGCACGGAGGGAAATTGGGAGCGGCCGCCATGTTGGTTTCTCGGCTAGCGAGCGTCCGGTAAGTCCGTGAATGTATATGTTTATTTATTTTTATTTTATATTGTAAATACAGAAAACCGAATGTCCACAAACCAGGAACCTTTTTTTTAAAAAAAAAAAAGCAGCGGGAGATTTAAAACTGCTGCTTGGCTTGCTCGCTCCAGCCAGCTTCGGGAAGAGGGAGTCATACGGAGTTTAGGGGGTTTAAAAAATCGTATAGCCGGTTCGTATGCATACGAATGACAGGCTGTTCGTATTTTTTGCCCCCCATACGGATTTTTTTATGATCGTATAGCCGCACCCTGAGCCTCACCACAACATTCTTCCAATAGCCTTGGGCAACAGAATCATCTTTTTTTTTTTTTTTTTTTTTGCAAACTAGCAAACTGTTGATAAAAGATTTAGACATATTCAAAACCACCAAGGCAGGCTTTAGGGTTTGATTTAAATGCCATTTCCACAAGCTACTTCTGATGCAGGGGAATTCTCTTTATTAGCAAGCACTCTGGCCCAAACAGGAACACTCAAGGCTCACTACTGACTCACCTGTCCTTTACCTCCTCCCACTGAATCATCATTCCCCCCCCCCCTATCCTTATATGCCATCCCTGGTAACTGGCCATTGTGTTTCCTTAGGGTGAAGAAATCATGATTAATATGGCTGGCAGCTCTTATTTGAAAGAGCCCATATGTATGTATGTGCCTTCAAGCTGCCTGTTGATTTATGATGACCCCATGAATTTCATAGGATTTTCTGAGGCAAAGAATACTCAGAGGTGGTTTTGTCAGGTCATTCTTCTGAAATATAGTTTACAGCACCTGGTATTTGTTGGCAGTCTCCCAGCAAGTACTAACCATATCTGCCCCTACTTAGCTTCCAAGATCAGACAGTTTCTGGTGCCTTTAGGGTATTTAGGCCACATGAACCTTATATTTTACCCTACCACTGCAAATACATAATTGATTAGGAAAGAAAGAAAAAAACCATAGCTCTATGGAAGAATACATATTCTGCATTCTGAAGACCCTCACTTCAGTCCAGTTAAGTTGCTGAGGTAGAGTAGGAAAGAGATCTACCAAGACTGGAAAGTTGCAGCCACCGAGAACAAAAGATTGTTGTCCTTGGAACAGAGTGGGCCTCCTGATGTTGTAGGGGTGCAACTCTCATCAGCCTTGGGGCCTGTCTACATTGCAGAAATGCAGCAGTTTGACACCACTTTATCCACCATAATTCTATCCTATGGAATCCTGGTATTTGTAGTTTGCTGAGGCACCAGAGTTCTCTGATAGAAAAGGCTGAATACCTCACAAAACTACAAATGCCAGGATTCCATAGCATAGAATTATGGTGGATAAAGTGGTGTCAAATGGCGGTATTTCTGCAGTGTAGACACAGGCCCCTAGACAGCATAGCCAATGGTAAGGGATGATGAGAGGTACAGTCCAACTTCACCCACAGGGCCACAAGTTGCCCAGATATATCCTAGATGGAACCAATGGTCCCACACATTATAAGGGTGCTTAAGAAGAAGGAAGTTTTAAACCAAGAGATTCTGTGGGATGAACTATTCCTTTTGTTTAAAAGATGCTCAAGCCCAGTTGATTCCAACTGGACTTATGTGTGTTCAAGTTTAATGCCCATATTTAATATATGGGTGAATGTGCACATCATCTAATGCCAGACATCTGACACCAGGACACTGTGCAACAGCTCGATCTCTGTTACCAAAAACAAAACTATACACTCCACGTATTGTATTTTAGGTATTTATCTAAAGATGAACAAGCAAATGAGACAATCAGTTGTTTTCAGATGCTCTTTGTACCTGTGAATATACTGAACAGTCAGACAGGATTGGTTTCAGCTGCTTGTACAATGGCTGCCTGCCTGGGTATGCTGCCATATAACATGTGGCACAGCGTACAGAGTTCCTTTATGTTAAAATTAGACTAAGAGAACTTCAGTGCAACATAAGAATGTGATAATCCTCTCTCTCTGGATCTCACACCACTGGAAATACAAGATGAATGATTACCCTCAACATGCTTAATTGCACATTCCTGGTGACATTTCTAACTCATTTTGGCATACCCCAAAGCAGGCTACTTAATTAAAATTTCCTCCCATATTTAAAACAAACAGAAGTATGGCTTTACTCCCCAAACAACTGCTCTTAACGAACTTAAGTTGCGGCAAGAAGAAAGTTCCTTTCCAAAGTGTTGCCTCAGAGGCTCTTTGGAAAGCAAAATTAGCAAAGGTTTCACTGAGAAACCCATGTGGGAGCTTCTGTGGATTCCTGGCAAATAAGGATAACTATTTCACATAGCTTAAGAAAACAATCTCCAACCACTGCTTACATTTAGCTATTGCAAGCTCAGAGGATTTATGGGGCTGGCCTCAAATATTCTGCTGACTGAGGTGAAGGATAATGTGGTGGCTCCGCCATTCAAGCTGGAGCAATGGTGGTTGAATCTTACTCTGCACTGGAGTCCGGAGGGACCACATCTTCCATGGCATTTGGGGGGGGGGGTGCAAGGCAAGACTGTGGCAACCACAGGTCCAATCTCAAATAAGAGGAAGGAGCAGGATCCTGCCTTGGCTGCTCCTTCCACATAACTCAGCGTCTGCTTTCTTCCTAAGCAGCCTTATAACGTGGGGACCATTGGCTCCATCTAGGACAGATCTGGGCAACTTGTGTGCCTCCAAGTGAAGTTGGTTACAACTCTCATCATCCCTCACCATTGGCTGCAAGTCCAGGGGCCTGTCTGCATTGCAGGAATACAGCAGTTTGACATCACTTTATCCATCATGGTTCTGTCCTATGAAATCCTGGAATTTGTAGTTTTGTGAGATATTAAGCCACCTCACTCTGCCTAACTATTGAAAAGGTGCTGGATGCATGAAGCAGAGGTGGGAATATATTCAACCCACTTCAAAGATTTACAACTGTTTCTGCTGTGATTTTCAGCTAGCCACAGACCCACTGAGTGCCAATTGGCAATCTTTTGTGTCAATCATTAAGCCACCTCCTCAATTTTGGGGAGCAGGACTGAACTTAATGGCAAGGAACTAGCCTTTGTGTCCCCCTGTGAAGCCACCCACATTTCCTTCGGCAAGCATCTAAAGAAAGGACCTGAGTCAAAAAGCCTGGGACTAAAGTGTGTCCACTCATTCACAGTCCCATTCTTTGGATGCAAAGGCTGAGAGGTTCTTTTTGCACTTTTCAGGGTGGGAATGAATCATTGTTAAAAATTCATTCAGAAAAGAATGAATAATTTATTTAATCCCCCCTTGTGAAAAAAAAATCATCAAACCCTCAAATTTTCAAAGACTATGCAAAGTTCAAGACTTAGGACTTTATCAGATGAGGTACTTACTACTACAAAACCGCATCAGAATGACAGAACAGTAACAGAGACAGGTGACATTATCAGACGCTCTTGTCGTTCAGCCATTCCAGGGGCATAGTGCTGGCACGGATGAGGCATCACTTTTTACTGATGGGTTAAGCTATCAATAAAAAGTGACACCTTATTAATGCCCTCCAATCTCGGATTGGCCTTTTTAGTCATCAGCGCGCTTGCAGAAAGCGCGGGATGAGTCCTTCCTGAATCTTCGTTTGCGAAGAAAAGCCAGAGAGATTAATGCCCTCACTATACCCCCAGAAAGGCTGAATGATGATGTCATCTAATAATGTTGCTTGTTTCTGTTATCATTGCATCCTTCTGACATGGTTTTTGTCGTGTCTGATAAATTCCTTAGTATGCACAATCAGTGGGGGTTTGTGCATAAAATCATGTTTTCTGCACAGGAAACTTGCCTCTTGCACAGAAAACCACATTTTCTGCACAGAAAACAATACTCCATGTTCTGTACACCTCCCCAACCACATCCCACCCCCCCACAAAGGGTCAGTCCCAAACTGTGAAGATCCTCATCATGCAAAATTCTTGTCATCAGGGTTTCCTGATACTCAGAAAATCTCCTTTTATCTGCTGCTTGAATATTTACAAATATTCTTTCCACCCCTAATCATGAAGCCAATTCAGAATGCAAACAAGGTTTCCTCCCGTTGTTATCATGTTGGTGGTACTTTGGTATTCATGAAATAATCCGAACTGGCAGGGATAACATTAGTTGGAAAACAAGACAGGGAAGAAAAGTGTTGGAATAGAAGATTGGAGAAAGCAACTGCAGCTCAACAGGTGGAGCAGAGTGGAGTTCGTGAAACGTTTGCCTTTACAGGTCCTTTTTGTACAATATGGCTAAGATCCCATGTAATTCTGACAGAGCACAAAACCCCACTGGCATTTTTTTTACAACAGATCTCCCTCCAGCTGGAGGTCAGCTGTTTCTAGAATGACCTGTTTTCTCAATGCCTGGCTCTTGAGGATCCTATGAGCCAAGGTAATTAGGGGAGGAGTGGCTTGGAAACCTGCCTGTGCCTTTTTGGCAGGCAATTTCCCAAGCTGCCCCTTCCGTAAGTAGCTTGGCTCATAGGATCCAGACTTCGATGAAACAGGGTGTGCTAAAAAGAGCCAACTGGCAGCTGGAGATGTGTGCTGGCTGGCGGCTCCCCCTCCTCGAGTGAGGTGTGAGCGTGTGACTGCTGCCACACTTTCACTTGTGCTTTGGATACCTGCCTGCATGAGAAACAGTCAAACCATCCATGAAATGGTCTGTTTCTCAAGCAATTTGACACTATAGGATTCTGGCCTAAGTGTTTATGTACAAATATTTGTCACAGTCCCAGTATACACTTTTTAAATCCAATTGCTAGCATCCCACAACCACCCAACATAGCCCAGGGCAAAGCTATGTACTCACAGGTTGTTTTGGTTCTCAGAGGTTCCTATTGAATTCTATAGAGGAAGGCAAAAAGGCTGCTGCCACACTGCAGAAAGAATGCAGCTTGACACCACTTTAACTATCATGGCTTAATCCTATGGAATCCTGGGATTTGTAGTTTGTTGTGGCACCAGAGCTCTCCGACAGAGAAGGCTAAATATCTGACAAAGCTACAAATCCCAGAATCCCATAGCATTCAGCCATGGCAGTTAAAGCGGTGTCAAACTGGATTATTTTTCCAGTGTGTCAACAGCCCAAGACAGCTGAGTATAATAACAACTTTTGAGCATTTCACTGTAATTAGTTACCTTGGTAACCAAAATTGGTATGGGGATGTAAATCCTCAACATACTGGGATAATACCTCAAATTATAATAATTTTCTCCCTGCTTTGGGAGAATATGAGTATTTCACAGTACTCTCCCTGTATTGGAAAGGGCCAAAGTATGGAGGTCTTATTCTGTGGAGAAAACTGCAGTATATGGGTTTTTATGCAAAAACCTATATTCTGTTCAGGAAACCCATTTTCTGAAAGAAAACAGGTTTTTTGTGAGTGCAAACAATCTCATGTTTTTCTCTGAATTCCTGCACAACTCTTCAAGATGTTAAATACCAGGGGATAACTGTGCAAAATTCACACTGCTTTATTATTATTCTTGACAAGGTTCCTGACTGTTGGGATATCCATTTCTTGACCTGGGGATGAATAATTATGAATATCCTCTCCATTTCTAGTTTGGTAATCAGTTTGATGTCACTTTAGAGGGGAATAGGAGGGGAGAAAACTTATAATGCATAATTGTTATGAGCCAATTTTATTTAGCTGATCATCCAATCTACCAGTCTATAAGTATTTCACAGCCCCTTTGTCAAGGTTGTGTTATCCTGGAAATTAGTGCCAAAAGAATATGGCAGCTCTCCCATTGGTCAGACATGACAAATTTAGCCCCGAGTAAAAACCAAAGGGCAATGTTATGATTGTTTCATGTGGTCTTAATGCTTATAAAAGCATTTTGAAAATGAAAGAAATTAAACCCCAGGTCCAGATTATTTTAAAGACTATATTCTCCCTTATGAACCAGCCTGAGCTCTTCAATCTGCTGGGGAGGCCCTTCTCTCTGTCCCAACACCCTCACAGGTACATCTGGTGGGAACTTGGGAGAGGGCCTTCTCTGTGGCTGCCCCCAGGCTCTGGAACGTTCTGCCCAGAGAAGTCAGATTGGCACCCTCCCTGTCTTCCTTCTGGAGCCAAGTAAAAACTTTGTTTTGGCAGGCATTTACCAGTCTCTGCTAATGGCTGTGCTGGGGTATGTGTGTGTGTTTACATTTTTTAACCGTTTTAACTTTTTGTTGTTGTTTAATTGTGTTTTAACTTTTGTATTTTCCTGATTTTAACAATGTCTTTTCATTGTACACTGCTTTGAGTCCCAAATTCGGGGGAAAGTGCGATAAAAATAATGACAACAACAACTGAACAAAATGCTGCTGTCCTCAGCTTAGTCATGAGTGTACCGGTACATGGGAAACTGATAACCATACTTATCTACAGAAGGAAACTGGGGCAGTTCAAGACTGGAGATCCCAGTTTGGGAAGTCTTTCCCATAGCTAGTGGGGAATGAGATAACACATCTTGTGCCTCTAGTTGTGTGTGTGTGTGTGTGTGTGTGTGTGCGTGTCTATATCTCAGATGAGGCACTTTAATCATTTCCTTGGTATACAGTACTATCCCTCAAAACCACATTTTGAGAAATGTGACTCCAGAATGTGGGAAAAGCACTACACAGAGATATTTTCAACTATCATTATTTATTAAAAACCCAGAGAACACACAACAACATTCTGGTTCTGCCTCTTAAAGAGTCATTATAGAGCAGAAGCATAAAGCTCCTTCTCTTTCTTGAGAGACCTACAATGGCTTTCTGTCCCTCTAGTCTTGAGATCATTTGTCTGACCAATGTGTGTACTTAGTGGGGGAATGTCTTGAATAGATCAAGGCTTAACGCTTCCATTTTGAGAATTTGTGAAAATGTGAGACTGTGAAGACCATGCGATACAAGAGTAAATGCTAACAGGTAATGCTACATACTGATGTCCAGTAAGATTTTATTAGGAAAGTAACTTATACAGTTTATCTTTCTTTGTTTCTTTATGTTTAAATTAAGTAGTTTTTAGGACTGATACAGAATCTTTGGTAAGGCTCATATGGTGGGCAGTGCCTAGCCCGGAGGCTACATGCATCCCCAAGGCCTCTTTTCCTTCCTCCCCACTGTTCTCTAAATATATATTAAAAACCCCTGTCATTGCAATTTGCCACCCAAATTCAGTGGCAAACTGCTAAATGCACTATAGTGAACAGTCAAAGGAATTAAACATCCTGTTGTACATCGGATAGTCAAGATTATAGCTAATTTAGTTTCTTTTAATCCATACCAATAGTCAGCATTGTAGTCAACATCATATTAACAAATGTCAGTTTAAGTACATTTAACATTCGTTAATACATAAATATGAACACAGTGATTATCAATCATGAGAGGGGTTTCATTTGACAATAAGTGTGTGAGGGGAACTTTAATGTATATAATAATATTCAATGAAGAATAGATTTTTAATTAATTTCATCTTATTTTTAATCTGCTTTAGCTGATGTGTAAAATACAGTAAAATGCACTTAGTGTATTTTTACCTAAAAACAATGCTTACCT
The DNA here is from genome assembly GCA_030847615.1 of Gambelia wislizenii. Lineage (NCBI taxonomy): Eukaryota > Metazoa > Chordata > Lepidosauria > Squamata > Crotaphytidae > Gambelia > Gambelia wislizenii. The sequence goes on along the minus strand of JAUMIR010000002.1, from coordinate 305,844,944 downwards.
CTCACCAAACCTTGAGCACTTGGCTAACCTGAAAAGTAGCCCCACCCCATCCCTCCCATGGTAGTCACCCAACCTTCCTACAGAAGGAAGAAGTTTCAAAGGAAGTGATATAAAAACGTATTATTTCCATTACTACACATAACTGGGACAGAAGTTATTCCTGACAGTTGCTTGGGATTACAACTCCAGTCTCCTGCCATCCCAGACTACTAACCATGTTGGCTGGGGCTAATGGGAGCTGTAGTACAAACCACTAGAAGCACACCAGTTTGTCTACTTCTGCTGCACAGGCACCATTATGTGAATAGGCTTAGTAGCACCTAGCATTGCACTTCAGTAACAACAGTGTATGAAAATTCGAATCCCTCCTCCCATTCCTCCTCCAAATCTTTTGTGTTTATCTCTATTCACAAGACCATCTAAGACACCATAACTAGAAAACCAGGAACAAAAATTATTAATAGCAAAAAAAAAAAAAAAGGAGGGGGGAGGAAATCAAATAAAAATCTAACGTTAACTTGTAGCTCAGTCCTGAGACTGGTCAGAAGAACAGGCCAGAACATCAGAACTTATTCCGGGGCTAGGGAAAGGGTAGCCTTCCAGCAGGGATGAAATTCTTCACTAATTCTTCACTAAGTTTCTTCTTGATGGTGGCAACAAGTAATTTCAGCAATTTTCTTCCTATTGCAAGAAAGTGTTCAAAAACCGTACAGTTTTCAAAAGCTATTATCAGCTCAGGACTTATCCGCACAAAATTCCCATGTGGTTGTTTTGCACAGAAAACAGCATTTTTTGTGCTGAAAACAGCATTTTCTGTATGGAAAATAATATTACAATGCAGAAATATAAATTCCAGTGAAGAAGGTGCTGTTTTCTGCACAGAAAACAGCATTTTCTGTACATGAAATAATATTTCTGCATTGAAATATTATCTTCCATGCAGAAAATGCTGTTTCCTGTGTGAATTCACACATTCACAAATGTGTGAATTTAGCACAGAATAAGTCCTGAACTGCAAAGTGATTCTCATGAGTCCAGGATTCTACTTGTCAGAGTTTCTCAACACCTTTCAGATGTTTGAGTGCCTTCCAGTGGTTGGGCTGCAACTCCCAGCAGCCCTAGCCAACCCAATAAATGGTGATGGATGATGGGAAGTCTAATCCAACAACATAGGATTTTAGAGGCCCATACCCCAAGCTCTGACTTCCTAAATTGTCCCTGAATTAATCTCTCCTCTATTACAGTGTTGTCCTTTGTCTGGCACAATGAAAAAACAATCTGAAAACTCCTAGCGATAATGCCTCTTCCTTGTCCTCCTCGGCATATCCATGGCAATTGTCAGCTTATCCCAAATCATGACTGCAAGAGCTAAATAGGTTACACACCAAAGGGGGAAAATCCATTCCTTTTTATGCCAAAATTCCAGAGTGGAAGGTAGTTACACTGGATGGATGGCTACATGCCAGTACGCCTGTCTCTTTGTAGATGCTGTAAAGCCTCTGGCACAGTGGTGGGACTACAACTTTGTAGCATAGCCAGGTTGTGGGGACGGAACAGCAGCAACCACAATAAAGCACCCCACAAAGTACAAAGGACCACACTCCAGGGTACCACCCTTTAAAAACCACTTTTAAAAAACACACTTCTTTGTTTTCTCTCTGTGACTAAACTTTACATAGCTTAAAGCCACATTTTCAAGGAAATTCTTTTATAACAAAGTTGTTACCCCCTCCTCAATCCTCCTTCAGATGAGCCTAATTAAAATGTGATGGATTCATCATTGCCTGAGATGGAAGCATCATTATGCACCTTGAACAGTAAACAACTATGGCCTCTGAAATGCTACTGCATTTCCTTGGAGTAACTCTGACACATCTGCTTATAAGAGTGCGGTAAAAATGTGTGTTGTAAAAATAAATAAGGCTTTCATTGTGACCCAGTTTCTAACTTCCAGCTATTACAAGTTTTAAAGCAGCAAAGGATTCTTACCAAAATACACAGACAAGGGAGGTATTGTGGGGACCAGGATAAAAAGTACAGCTAATCCCAAAGGTATGGAATATTATCTCTTCCTGTTTAGCCAGTGACATGCTATACAATAAGGGCTGGTCCATTAAACTTACTGCAACAATGCAAGAAACTGCTTTTATTAGGAGGACACCTTGACCAGAGGGTGATGGGAAGAGGAGTGCTGGCTAGCCCTGAGGCAATAGGTGTCGTCCCATACATACGTACACCCACTAGCTGGGATAGGGAAAAGATGACCTCTGGGAGGCCTCTGCATAAAACACATTGCAGCCCCTCTCCAATACTCCCATCAATACATCTGGACACCTCTGTCTCTGTTTTTGCAATTTTCTGGACATTTCTGAACTGTGGTGAGTGCTGTGAGTGAAAAATTTTCCTCCTAAAGGGAAGTCGCTTACCCTGGCAAATATTTGGGGTAGAACAGCGGTTCTTAACCTGGGGTCCAGGGACCCCCAGGGGGTCTATGTTGTCTTCACAGGTTGAAAAGGTTGGAGGGTTGAAAGTTGCTTGGCCCACCTTTTCCCTTCAGTGGACCAGCCATGTGTCAAGAGCCAAGGCTGGCTTGGCATGCGCACTGCCATTCAATCCACTCCAGCCACAATCATGCAGGAAGAAGCAGGGGAAAAAAGTCTTTCCTCCCTCTCCAGTGCCTCTGAGTAAAAGTTAATGGATGGTGTAATTGTATCATTATCATCATCATAATCATCATATATTATTATCATGTGTTGTTGTTGTTTTAAATCTTGGGGGACCACGGCAACAAAAGATATTTAAAGGGGGTCAATGATAAATAAAAGGTTAAGAACCACTGTGATAGAGAATATCTTTCATTAGACTGGAAGTGAGATCGGTATGCCAGTTGCTGCCCACTTATATATTCATTTTAGCCTTCAGTTTTACTTTGCACATAGACAATGATGCTGAATGAGAGACTAGAAGCTCAAAATACACAAAAAGCTTGTTTCCCTTTCTCTTTGGAAGTCTTTAAAACTGGGGCCCTTCAGATGTTTTGGGTCAGAAACCTCTATAATCCATCACCACTGAATATGTTGGCTAGGGCTGATGGGAGCTATAGCCTCAAACTCTGGATAGTCAAGAGTTGTTAACTTTTGTTTAAAGGTCTTGCCACCCTGCAAAGCCTTTTCAGGTATCAACAGGCATCTGAAAGAGAATGGAAAGATACACCATGTAATTATTTTATGAGAGAGTGTTTTTACCTAAGACGTATTACTCCTCTGGGTAGAAAGCTGCAAACTGTTTGTCTTTTGTACTTGCCACTTTACATAGTAACATATGCAATAAAATAAAATAAAATAAAAAATGATAGGCCCCTGCCCCAGAAAGCCTACAGTATACAATTTGAGAATATAATTTTCAATATAGCAGTACTTTACCTATGGATGCTCAAGGATTTAGCTCAGTCTGAATTTTTATGTGATCCAACACAATTTGTACTTCCTGATGTAGTATGCAACCCAAAACACTGTTATCTTTCAGACTATATGCATCTCTGAACTATGGATGGAAAGAATATTTGTAATTATTCATTCCCAGGTTGAAAAACGGGTTTCCTAATAATCAAGAAACTCCACTGGGAAGAATAATAGATAGACCAGCAAGGATTCTATGCTATTTTCCCCTAGCATTCAATGTTCTGAAGTGTTGGAGAAGAATTATTCTGTGGAGAAAAACACATGGGTTCCTGAGCATAGAAAATGCCTGTTTTCTGCACAGAAAATTGAATTCCTGCAGAGAAAACATGGTTTTTCTGCACAGTTTCAGGTTTGAATATAGCCATAAAGTGTTTAAAAAGGCAACAAAAAGCATATTTTTGGATAAAATGACTACTAAAATGTACATTTGACTAAGTATTTAAATGCACCATGTAAAACAACAATTTGCAGTTCACTGAATAAACAGAGGAACAGTATAATGAATGAACAACATATACCAAATGGGCACAGTCAAGAATTAGAGTGATCTATTCATCACCATAGGTCTACCCCCACCTTATCCACAACAAAAGCCTAGCAGAAGAAGTTGCGGGTATCTTTTCATACACATCTCTCCCCAGTGCAATTAATTTAGCATGCGTTCAGCAGTTTTTGAGGCATGGAAAATGCTCTGAGCGTGCCTACTCTGTAATCCCATTTTATGGCTTGTGCTACAGAGCTAGACCCTGTTGGAGGTGGCATTGTTCACTTTCTCAATAATTATCCACACCCAAAGTTGGGAAAAAACCAAGAAAGCCTTAAAAGCCAGCCCAAATACCTTTGGTAGCTGAGCTATCAATTACTACCCCAGTCACTACACTATCAGACAGGGAAATCCTGCTTTATTAAATCCTCTTCTTGAAAACAAAGTAAGCCAGCTGAAGTCACTATTTAAGAGAACACAGAGGCCTTTGTTGTTTATAGCCAAACCTAATAATCACAATGAAATCAGTACCTTAGTATGTTTGAATGGCCTGAATTCAGGATATTGGATCCTTTCTGATCTTATTATTTGTTTCTTTGGAATTTTTTCCCTGGTCACTCTCACTGGATCCAGGGAAGAGGAAAAGATGTCCAGGAGGCCGCCATATATGGAGTCATATCACTGGCTCCTCAAACTCAGTACATGCATTCCTCACTTAACAAAATCTTTGATACTGAAGCTCCTTATAACAAAGTCTTTTTTTTTTTGCCCACCCACCCCCTTTTCTGCCTTATCCTCTGTCTATCTAGAAGATTTTTAGCAACATCAGTACTGTGGGGATGGTGAAGGAGGGCTGGTGAAAAACAGACTGTTGGTTGGTGTTAGCCTGCAGCAGTGTGTCTACAGTAAACGCTACAATAAAACTTGAGCTGCGAAAGAATGTGATCCTATTCTAGCCAATCCTACTGCCTCTAAGGACATTATCACATAAGCCCTGTTGTCGCTGCAATCACGTTTGCAAAAGTGGGTGGATAGAAACTGGTTTAGCAGCCCTCAGTGTCGCATGTTCCTTCGGGTTGTTTCAGCCACTGAGGGTCCCTCCGCTCTCTTCTGGACTCTCCCTTAACCCCTCCTCCCTGCCCTATTGCCCTACCCAGCATGCTTTTAGTGTTTTTTTTTTTCATTTTTATTTTTAGTTGCAATGCAATTTGGCCATTATGGCAATGCAATTTAGTGAAACAAAGAAAAAAGAAAAGGAAAGAAAGTGGTGATGGTGGGGAGAAAACCAGTCTGTTTGGAGAAAGCAGGAGGGAGGGGGAGAGAGGAAGAGATTGAGACCATGTGACCACGTGGCCATGTGACCTGAGGACTCATGGCACAGCAGTGCGATTGGGAGCTTATTGATGGATGTTCACCATCAACAGAGAGGGACGCTCTAACCATGCTTTGGAGGCACAGTAGCAACAATTTGGAGGTGACGTCATGTGATAAGTATCACCGAAGGCATTATTATCCATCTTTAATTCTGCTTTAAAAGGCTTGTGTGATAAAGCCCTATGTGTACCTGCCTACAACAGGCAAAATAAACAACATCACTTCCAGAATCCCTTATGGAGCATGCACAAACAGTAAAACAAAGAGAAAAAGAAGGAGAACAGACTAACTTGCCTCACCAACTCCCCCTAGCATGTTAAAAAAATAGATGGGAAAATGGAACTCATAAAGAAAGGTGGTGGCTGGTGAAAGAAACTTAGAAGAAACTTTTAAGTGGTTGGCAGAAGGTGCAAAATGTTTTTGTTTACTGATGCAAGGCTTACTTGACCTGGTGGTTTCATTTCACATGTGCATATTGTTAGTTTTGAATAATAAGTTGCTGAAACATGTTGACCTATTCTCCTTTTGTGTATCTGTGATGTAGGAATCTACCCTATTCTTTCCATGGCCCCGTTTACATGGCAAAATAAGTCCGTGAACAATTCGCGAAGATTCCTAATAGTTCACACACATCACGCCACAATATCGCCTCATTCAGAAGGGGGGGAAGCTCAAAAACTCAAAGGTAGTATAATAAGGGCTTTTGCTACTTTTCCCGACTTTTTTGAAAAGTAGCGCAACTTAGCGCACTATCGATTGTGTGAACTACCATTTTGCAAAACTCTGTGTGAACTACCAGCAATCTTCCCGAAACAACAACAGCAGAGCAGAGCTGTGATTGGTTGAACTGACCAGGAAGCACGTGGACTTGTAAGAGATGGAGGAGCCTCAAATGAAAAGATCCAGCCACCGTTGTGTCCAGCCACGGAAAAGATCCAGCCAGTGCTATTCCCATCCCAATCGCCCAGCTGTCTGCTTCCTGGCTTGCTTGGCTGCTGGGGCTGAGGAATCCCCAGTTAGCCTGTTCCTGTGCGTGTGTGTGTGTGTGTGTGTGAGAGAGAGAGAGATTGAGTAGCAATCTGCTTCTCTGGCTGTTTGCTCCCTCATATTCCTGTGATCACATTTGTGTGTGTGTGTGTGCGTGTGCGTGTGTGTGTGTGTGTGAGAGAGAGAGAGGGTGAGGGGAAGGGGGGCTTGACAGGGAGATGGCTCCTCAGTGGCTAAAAGGCTGCCTCCTTCCTCCCACCCTTGTCGCTTTGGGAAGAAGAGGGAGCACTCCCTGCTAAGGGATGAATGCTAGCAGGCATTCCTCTGGTAATCAGAGGAGAGAAAGGTGCCAGCACTTTCTCTCTCTCTCTCTCTCTCTCTCTCTCTCTCTCTTTCCCTCCTTCTCATCTTCCCAGCATCTTCCCCCAGATGTGCTTGGGAGGCCACGCCCCCCCACCTTTGTCTGAGTGAACTAGAAAGTGGAAAACTAAACAGATCAACCAATTTCTCACTAGATCATGTAAACTATGCAGCACTGGTGTGAAAATGCACTAAAGCACAAACTACCGCAATAAAAACTGCCGTGTAACTGAGTCCCATGTTACTTTTGCCTCTGGCATCAAATCTTCTGCTAAAGAAGTAATGCCCAGGAACATATCTAGGGTTTCTATCCATACCAAGAAGTGCCAGTGACTGAACTGGAGGCTTCTACATGCAAAACATGTGCTTTGTCACCAAACTACATCCAGTGGAGCCTTGTGGCTCTGATGTCAGTAGGGCAGTAAATCCATTCTAGGTTTTCGTCTGAACTTCAAAGGAGCTATTCAAATAAGTCCAGGCTCTTTGATAACTTCTTAGAAGTTGAATATTAAAACCCAGAGCTGATTCATTACCTCACTGACACTGAAGTCCTCCTTTCACAAGAAAAGTTCCTGGCTGAGTATGGATTTCAAATTAAGCATCCCAGCCCTGATCTAACCCTCTAAACCAGGGGTTCTCAACCTTTGATCTTCCAGCTGTTTTGTACATCTGAGAAGCTTCTGCCATTGTAGCCAATGATGATAGATTCTGGGAGCTGAAGTCCAAAACATATGGAGGACTGAAAGATGAGAACCCATGCCCTACCACATAATTTGGTGGTGATTCCCAAAGTTTCCACAGCTGCTGCAGTAGCTCCCAAGATTTTGCAGCAACTGCAGTGCTTTTCACTGGTGCAGAAGGATCACTGTGTGCCTTCTTTCTCCTGTACCAGAGTCCTTAGTACTAGCAGAACAGACTGTCTTCTTCCTCGGGAAGGGAAGGGAAGAAAAGGGAAGGGGGGTAAGGGAAGAGCTAATTTTGTGTTACCTGCCCTGACACCCCCACTCTTTTGATAATTCATTAATTGGCCATATTTCATAAATTGGCTTTTCATTGGCACTCCATGCGGTTTGCAGTAGATCAGGGACTCCCAAGCACAAGGAATCGAGGTTTGCTCAGAAAACCTAAGAAAGTAGCCTGCTAAAATTCCTAAAAGACATGCTGGGTAAGGATTAAGTGAACCTCCTTTGAACTGGTGAGTTAGGGAGGAAATGGGCTAATCCTCCTGGGCGGATGTAGAAATGAGTCATTGAATAATCCCATCAAGGTAGATGGGCACTCTTTGTTACAAAACTGGTTTTTCGTCACACCTTTCCTAAAACAATAGGGGTTTGCTTGAGACTCATCAGTTTTAATGTTTTAACCATTAGCGGTTGTTAATACATCGGGAGAATCCATTGTTTAATCCTAGGAAACTCTGGCAGATATTGTATTCCATTCAAACTCACCCCTTTAGGGGGAATATTGAATATTACTCCAAAACACCACTGAAGTGTGCACAGCTTTCCTTCCTCCCATCACTCTGTCAGTCTGTGTCACCATGGGTCACAGCTTCTACATGAATCTCTGCTCATCAGACAGGTATAATATAACCCATCATCCCAAACTCTATTCTCTATCCCAATGCTTCCTACTTCCTTCAATAGCCTTGTGGGAGTGCTTGAAGCCTGAGTGTATGTGTGTGTGCATTCCCCTGATTATTTTTCAACATTTTTTAAAATCCTCTGGCTTGGAGTTTTCTCAGTTACTATACATACTTCAAAAGATCCTGCCATTACCCTGCCTCTCACTGCCACATTTGAGCTAATTAAAATTCCCCATAGAAATACTGGTTTTTGGTAATCATGCGTGGCATTTCCACAGACCTCAGTAATTCAGGTAACATCCCCATCACCAGATTTCTGCACTGTAGCTTTTGCGGAGGCAGTGGCAAGTGGTAGCATACCTCTTTTAATGGCAGAAAAGAGGCAGCATGGCACACACAAATGGCAGGAGTTACCTGTAGCTCACGGGCTGTGTGTTGCCCACCCATACATGCCCTATGAGGAGCGGCTTAGGGAACTGGGCATGTTTAGTCTCGAGAAGAGAAGGTTGAGAGGGGACACGATACCCATGTTTAAATATTTGAAGGGATGTCATACTGAGGATGGGGCAAGCTTGTTTTCTGCTGCTCCAGAGACTAGGACACAGAGCAATGGGTTCAAACTACAGGAAAAGAGATTCCACCTAAACATGAGGAAAAACTTTCTGACAGTAAAAGCTGTTCGGAAGTGGAATACACTGCCTCAGAGTGTGGTGGAGTCCCCTTCTTTGGAGGTTTTTAAACAGAGGCTGGATGGCCATCTGTTACGAATGATTTGATTGTGTATTCCTGCATGGCAGGGGGTTGGACTGGATGGCCCTTGAGGTCTCTTCCAACTCTATGATTCTATGATTCATACTCTACAGCATGCACCACAGGTAATAGGATGGTGTGTGTGTGTATTAGGAGCTTATCTTTGTTGTGGCTATGTGAGTAGCCATGGCCAATCCGGTCTGGGAGAATAACTATGCCCTAATCTAGTCCTGGAGTATATTTTTTCAACCCAAGACACTTTTTCATTTTTGGAACTGGGAATCTGAAAACCATCATGCTGAAAGGCCTGCTTTTGTAGACTATGGATTGGCAGTTCAGGAAGAGGAATTTAGAATTCTCAGCCAAAGCACTCCAGCAATTTACTAAACTGCAAACCCAGAATTCCATAGGATGAAACCCTGGCAGTTAAAAGTGCAATAATAACACTATAATTGTGTAGTGTGAATGGGCTCCTGGTCATAATTCTCAGTATCCTTTGAACCTAAAATTATTGGGACCTGAGTGAATCAGGCTCTCCAGATCAATACATAAGACGACACCTGTCACTAATGAATTTGTAAGTAAAGTTGTTTTTTTTTAAAATCTTTTGCTCAGTTAAGAATTTTTATGGATCAAAATGATGCCTAAACCATTCACAGCCTAAACATGACTGCAGTGTTTAAATAAGCCAAGGACTGTCACAGAGAGGAGCGTGCAGGCCTGTTCTCTGCTGCTCCAGAGGGAAGGACCAGGTCTAATGGTTTGAAGTTAAATGAGAGTAGAATTTGATTAGAAGGAACTTCTTTACAGTTAGAGCAGTTTGGCAATGGAACCAATTGCCTATAGAAGCAGCTGGGGATGCTTGAGCTGGAGATCCTGCACAGAGCAGGGGGCTGGACTCAATGGCCCATGAGGCACCTTCCAGCTCTATGATTCTATGAAAATACTATGGAATTTAAGCTCTATTTTTTTTATGCCAGACTAGGTCAACCCAAAATCTTAATATTGCTCATTTTTGAAATATAGGGGAAATCAGTCCCTCCTAGAAAATCACTCCCTCCCTCACCTCCTTCTAGAAGGTATTCAGTTAGCAGGAGGAGTAAACTGGCAACCAACCAAGGTGCTGGTTTTTTTCACTGTCTGTCCAAATCCCTGGCACTAGCCCCTGCAACCACCCAGCCACACACACACACACACACACACAAAAGTATGGAAATTTTGATTGGTTGATTCTATCTGTCACATGTTCAGTTCAGAGGCAATATCGCAGCTTGCCAGGTAATGAACTGGAGCTAGTGAGATAACAGTCATAAAGCAGCAACTATCGAGAAAGCAGAATTTATTCTTATATTTGAATAGAATATGAATTACTTATTTCAACTTGTTTTACTAAATAAGTGGAAGCAACCTGCTATAATTGTAACTGAGTCTCTGTTCTTTTTGGCAACTAAATCACAGATTTTATTCAACTGATATAATGAATTGGTAGTTTCCAAGTTACTGGTATATTGCATTGCTGACCAGTAACTTGTATTTTAAAATTGATGAATTGCACTGATTTCAGAAGACTCATTCACAAGGCCCCTTTTGTTACTTTTCACTTTATGTTGTTGGTACAACTTTGAACAGGATGAGGATACCATATAATGAAATAAGCAAGCAAGATAATATTTATTACGTGCTAGTGAAAACCAGAGGCTGTATAAGGCAGTTACATGGTAACTTCTTGAGGACTGAGCTCAGTGCCTTCCTGAAGCTGGAACTGTGAGCCGGATTTTAAAAATTCAGGGTAAAAGTTCAAACTTTCTGAACTTACAGGAAAGATGGAAGAAGCACTCTAGGAAACAGTCACACTGAAATTATATATATATAAAATAGAGTATACTTTAAAAGAACTGGTCAGGGATAACTTTTTATACTACATAATAGTAAGAGTACAGTTATTTGACGAGGGAGTTAGCTTTCTCTTCTTCAAGCCAAGGGATCTGTGCCTTTGGCAGGCATAGCTAATTCACAAAGCTCATTTAATTGTTTCTAATAATAGTCCCTCAGTAAGTAATCAGCAGAAGAGCCAGTAAGGAACAATCGGCTTGAAACGTGATGGGGGCGGGTGTCATGCCTTGTGAGCCTGATGAGGCTGTAGAGTCAGAGGAGGACATGGCAGGAAATGGCCCTAGGGACCCTGGCACAGGTTTATCTACACCTGTGCCAGCAGGGAACCCTGCCAACCTGGAGGCTCGAGCAGAAGAAGAGCTTGGTCCAAGTGGGTTGGCATCAATTCCAGCAGAGAGTCCTGCCCACTCAGAGAAGGAAGAAGAAGAGGAGAGGGACTTACCTCCACCATCGCATACCCAGCAGTGAGCTCAAAAGGAGGCTCAAAGGAGGTCTCTGAGAATTTATGAGAAGAACTTGCTAATTAAGAAACACCTGGCAAAGACTCAATTGCTTTAAATAGGGTGGAAGAGGCAATGAAGGCTTTGTCAGAGATCAACTGATCTCCCTGGAGAAAGCTTCCTTCAGATTTCATTGCCTGAATCCTTGCTGCCTTGACTCATGCCTTGACCTTAGATGGTTCCTGACCACCCTGTTGCCTGATCCTGCTGACCCACAGACCAACGTCTGGACAATGCTGCCTTCTGTAAGCCTTGACGTTTGAATTGTATTCTGGACTCTTCTCTGTGTGCCTTCTTGTCTGTATTGCTGCTTCTCCAAGAAATGGAACCTTGCTTGTTCTGAACTTTATCTGGCTCTCCCTAATTAACTATCATTGGGGCTTGGCCGCTTTCCCAGCCCTTGTTTATCCTGCTGGCATTTTGAGCTGCTTTTGTGGACAGTGGGGGAGAGAGTGGCGTAGTGGCCTTTCTAATCCTAGACAGAATGAAGAAAAGGATGTTGTGCATTCCCCATAGCCTGGAAGTAATTTGTTGCAGTAACAACCATCACCTATAACAAATCACACTAGCTGTACCCCCGAGTAACATACGCTGTTATGGTAGATTTGAAAGGTTATATATTAAGGCATCAAATGATTATACTCTTGAGAGAGCAACATATAGTTGCCCATGACTGGTGAGTGGCTGAGGGAGTGAGAGGAGGGAGGGGCCCTTGTGGGACTGGGGGTGTAGATGCAGATTGAGTGGCAGGGGTGGATTGTGAGGCGGAGAGGGAATTTGCATATGGGTGGTGATTGGCTGAGAGAGTGAGAGGAAGGAGGGGATTGGTTGGGTATGTTTCCTGAGTGGTCAATCAGCACACTGGGAGTGGAAACATATCCAAGCATTTTATATATATAGATTCTGGAATAACAAGAGGCAGCTTCATTGAGTTTCAAGAAAAATATGATTTTTTTCTTAGCCCAACAAGTAATATTTTTATATATTATTCATGTGGAGGGCATACTGGAGGGAGTGTTCCCTTAATTTAACCATGTAAAACTTGGGTGGACAACTTTGTGGCCCTCGAGATGCGACTCCCATCCTACCTCATCCCTGAGTATGCTGGCTAGGACTGATGGGAGCTGCAGCCCAAAAATTATCTGGAAGGCCACAAGCAGCTCACCTGATATACAGTTGGTTAGAAGGTTCTCTCTCCTCACCCCGCCCTGCTGCACAAAGCACTACAGAATATTTGCCTGCCTGGCTCTACCAACTGCTGCTGCTTGACCAGCTAGTAAAGTGCTTCAACTCTGATCATAAACTTTCATTTCAGTCATCCTACTCAGTGCAGTACTGTACTTCATCTGTGACCCTTGGCTCATAGGAGCTCTTGCCTCCAAGTGGAGTGGGGGGGTACAGTGTTCATTTAGGAAATGGTCAAGAAGGGGAGTGGCCTCTACATGCATTGAGATCCCTCCAGACCATCTTAACGGACAACAGAAGTAACACCTAAGACAAAATATAGGCCTGGAACTCTACCATCATCACTTTTCTTCTCCTGTACTATTTTTAACATCTTTGCCTGATGAAGAAGCCAGCGAAGCTTCGAAAGCTTGCATGATGCATTTTGTGCCTTTTGGGCTGGCACAATAAAAATATTGCTCTTTTGTAGATATTGTTGCATTTGGAAAATGTATCTTTTTGTCTGCTTATCTGATCGTCCATCTCTGCCAACTGTTGCTGCCATTTCAGCAAGCTGCCTTTCAGTGCATTGCCATATTCTTCATTGCAGAGATAGTACCTTTCTGCACCTTGAGGATACCCCTAGAGAGTTTCTACTACAGTGTGCCCAAAACTAACAAGACTGTTCTAGAGGGAAAACAACATGAACTGGCAAGACTGAGCACCGGATCAACTGTCCAAGGCTTTAAAAACCTTGGACAATTTTTAAAAGGCAAACTTTATAGTTGGTTAGTGCAAACATCCAAACTAAAAATCCTGGAGCTACTTGTCTGCTGTTTGGAAGGGTTTACTCACTCTGTTAGGACTACCTCCCCCTCTCTCTCACATGTACATTGCTGTCATTTTGTTGTCCCCATACAAGCCCATGGGAGTCCCAAAGACATGGATTTCCAAATGTCGAATTTGATTTGGTATCCAGGTTGGTTCCAAATTGACAGGGCAGGATCTGAATAACTGAAACAGACCCAGTGGCAAGTCACTCCAATGTTAGTGCCCCAGTGAATTTGCTCCAGGTTTTAGTCCTATTTTTAAAGAAGCTATCCAAGGTGCTGAACCTATTTGAAGACTAGGGGTATGGCCACATTACACAAATAATCCAGTTTGAAACTGGATTATTTGCCATGGCTCTTTCCTATGGAATCCTGGGATTTGTAGTTTAGTGAGGCACCAGCACACTCTGGCAGAGAAGGCTAAAGGCCTTGTAAAACTACAAACCCCAGGATTCCATAGGAAAGAGCCATAGCAAATAATCCAGTTTCAAAATGAATTATTTGTGTAGTGTTGATGCATCCTATGGCTGCTGGCACACTGCAGAAATAATGCAGTTTGACACCCCTTTAACTACTTCAACTAGTTTGTTGTGGCACCAGAGCTTTCTGACAAGAGAAGGCTAAATATCTCACAAAACTACAAGTCCCAGAATTCCACAGCATTGAGCCATGGCAGTGCCAAATTGCATTATTTCTGCAGTGTGCCAGCAGCCTAGGGTTCAGAAAAAAGAAAGAAGTGGCAACTCTAATTTAGCACTCAAATGAGGGAACCCAGAGATTCATTCCAGATCTTGAAGAGCTAAGCACCCATCCAAGCCCTGGATCTGGATTTTTAATTTCAGTTTCTCTCACATCTGAATTTTTGTAAGCTGAAGTTCTTTTCCTCATGACTTTCCTGAATTTTGTGAGTTTTTGCAAAATCATATAAAGAATGAGTTGAAACACCTCGAGTCTCACCCAACTCTAGATCAAAGGACATTTCATGCATTTTCATCCATACAGAGTAAACAGATGAGGGTGGGTGAAGCACATGACCAACACAAGCTCGTTTCAAAGCCAAGAATAATTTTACTTGTATACAGAGGCCCCATTGCTCCCCCTCATTTTATATATCCTCAGTACTGAGAATCAGAACTTGAAAACATCTTCTTTTTTTACTTTATAATACCAAGAATCCCCCACCATGGTTGCCATGCTGGCTGGGAGATTCTGGGAACTGCAATCCAAAAAAACTTTCCTCCAAATGCTGCTTAGAATATATGAAAGGGTTCAGTTGTCAATTGTGCCTATTTGTAAGTCCATAACTGGTAGGGTTACCATAATTCTCTGCCACAAAACCGGGACAAAACTATACAGGACTGAATTGGGTGGACCAAAAAAAAAAAGACAAAACCCCCACATTTTAACCAGGGAGGGGGAAGATGGTTCTCTCTTCCCTCTTCCCCACGGAAGCCTACCCACTGCTGCTGGGACAGGGGAGGTTGGCTCTCTCCTCCCCCCCCCCCGAAGCTTTCCCACCATCACCGCCACTGCTTGCACCAGGGAGGGGGAGGAATGGGGGATGGCTCTCTCCTCCTTGTTAGAGGCTTTGCATGCATGCAACGGAGGTAGCTGGTTTGACTCTGCTACAGCAGACTGGGGTGAGTAGGCTAGGAAGCCAGACTCACCACACAACTCTCCGCTGCTGGCCTTCTTTCCTTCACTCTTTTGCACTCTCTAAACTCTCCTGCCTTCTGGGCTCTGGGTCTAGCGTGCCTGTGCAATACAATTCCATGTGACCCAGAGCCTGCTGCCTGTAGAATCAGTCTTCTCACATAGTTTGCTGGCGGTTGCTGCCTTCAGCAGAGGAAGCTGGAGAAATCCAGGATCTGCTGCTTCAAGCAGCCCAGCCAGATGGGACAATTTTCAGTCCCTTCAATCCAGGATTTTCCTGGTTTTCTGGGACTAATGGCAAGTCTAATAACTGGGGTCCATCTCTGAAGGGCTAAAATTCTTTGCTCCAATTTGTCATGAACCAAAAGAAATTAGCCTTGAATTCAATGTCCAATGTTGATGCCGTATGAACATCAGGCTTCAAAGTATAAACTTTTCTTTCCATAGTTACTTTTCCTATAAGAAGCCAATATGTAAAGGGAAGGAGAAAATAAGGGCAGAAAGGGAGTGGGTAAATCATATCTCAGACAGACAATGGGGCCTTGTTCTCAAACATAAATGAAACACAGCTGCTATACAGCTGTGCCATTATGTTCCATAAGTTAAAACAGAAGACAGAATGCAAGTCACTACTAACCACTACGACGGTGGTTAGTATAATACACATTATACACATTATACATAATACACATAATTCCGCGTGGCCCATTCGGTTCTCCTGTGACCAATGAATAAACTATTTGATCCCTCATACTTCAATAACGTTTGGCAGAGGAATAAATTAGGTCACCATGAATTTCTCAGCTCCAAGAAACCTTACAGGTTGCTGATTTCTACACCAAACATATTTTATATGTGTATATATATATATATATAGAGAGAGAGAGAGAGAGAGAGAGAGAGAGCGCACTGGATGGAAAAAGTTACTGTGTGTGTGTGTGTGTGTGTGGAGGTAGGTTGCCAAGGCACACCTGCTATCCATGATCGTGATGTTATTTATTGTCTATCCAACAGCTCCATCCTCCATAGATTTCTTTGTCTGAGTTTGAATGCTAATTTGCACTGAATACCAAGCATTCCACCAACTTCATTTTGCATGGTCTATATGATTATACATCCTGGCTCCATTTAGACATAATGGTGGACTATGGCTTAGTGTTACATGAATGAGTCTTAGGAATTGTCTATATGGCAAAAATACTCCTCATAGAATTTGAGGAAAATGTGATTTGTCTAAATGGCATCTTGCATCGATCCTCCATGTTCGGAAGGAGAGGGCCCAAAACCGCCAAAAACTCCTGTATTTTTGAAAACTCCCACCCAGCCAAAGAAACCTAGTGGAAGACCTTGAGCAATTCACACTTGCTCACCCTTAGAGGAATAAATAAGCTCCGAGCACTCCAACCACCCTAGTTGACTGGGGGCATGGAGAGTTGGAGTCCAAAGATCTATAGAAGGGCAGAAATTCCCCACCCTTGATTTAAAATAAATAGGTGAGAGGCAATATGTCATACTGTACAGGCCAGGATTGGGGAAAGTGTAGTCCATGGGCCACGGGCAACTCCTGAGCCTCACTTTTACATACTTCGAAGCCCTTGCGCAAATCTCCCAAACTTTCCTATTAAAAAAAATATCAGGGGATTTTGGGGAGGTATCTTTCAGCCCTCAAATTGCTTAAACTGCCCCCAAACAACCAGGACACATGGTCACAGCTCTCTGAATAACTCAAATTGGCCCAAAAAATGGCTCAAGCTAGAAACCAGAACTGATGCAATGTCACTCCCAATCCACTGTCAGTACAGCATTTCAGCCTGTGGGGGTTTCATAGAAGCAAAACATGGTCCTATCCCCTCTGCCAAGGATGGAGAAAGCTTGGCCACATATGACTCCCAGGGCCACCCAATTCCCCCCCACACACAACATTTTATTGTCCCAAATACCCCAAACACCCTCCCCCTAGAGGGTGTGGGGGAAATTTTGCCATGTTCCACCCAAACATTTTAGACCTAGGAAGGTATTTTTTTTCTCAATAAGAAGTGACCCAGAAGTTGATTTTCGGCCACTTCCTGTTGAAAAATCACATGGTCTCACTATACACAATACAGCTGAGAGAAGGCAAAAACACAGCAAAATGACCTCCATGGCCCCTATAGGGTATTATTGGGGCATTTAGGCAAAGAAAATTGGGGTGGTGGTGGTTGGTGTTTTCCCACAAGGCTCCTTGCATGAGGAAAAGAATCCTCTTAACCCCTGACAGTTATCTACCCCACCCTACACAGATGCCTACCCCAGCATAGATTGCAGCTTGAATTGGAAAGACATTGCCACACAGTCACTGTGGGACAGGGGAGGTTGGCTCTCTCCTCCCTCCCCCCCTCCCGGAAGCTTTCCCACCATCACCGCCACTGCTTGCACCAGGGAGGGGGAGGAATGGGGGATGGCTCTCTCCTCCTCGTTAGAGGCTTTGCATGCATGCAACGGATACTTAGGAGATTATCAGACGCAGCAAATATGCCATGATGACAACGCCAAAAGAATGCGAAGGAGCACCCATATCACATGACATCGTGCTATGGCGTTATACAGTGTTAATAAGGCGTTCTTTTTTATTGATGGTCCAAAGCCAATTGATCTGCCGTGGTGTTTTTGTCATGGAATTGCAAGCATCTGAAACTGAACCATTCTGCTCTCATGAACACAGCATCAGTGGCAGTCCCTGCCAGAACATTTCCAGGTGAGAATGTGAAAACTAGGTATGGGACACTCTTTTTATGAACCTCCCAGTTTTGCGGGCAAGTTGCTTATGTGTTTGTTTTGTTTTTTAATTCAGCTGTTTTTAGCGTACTCACATCTTCTCACAAGAACTGCTGAGATAATGCGCCCTGGCGAACGAAGAAGTAAACAACGCTAGCATTCGCGCTCCGATAATGCTGGGGCTGCTCTTTCTCGTTATTACAGTGACATGTGATAAAAAGGGTTATTGTGCTTGGACACATGCTTTAAAATATCATGGGAGAAGAATTATTTAGAGGCTCCTCTGATAATCTCCTTATGAAGGAATCTCTGTGAGTAACTTTAGAGCTAGTTACTTTATCTCACCTTACCTACTTCATATAAGACTCCACAGCTAAAACTATGCTGCTCAGCAAAAGAATGGGATGTATGTATGTATGACAGATAATGAGGAAACAGTGGGATTGTTTAGTTGCCAGATCAAAACCAGTGCTTTTCACAATGCAATAGGCTTCACCACCATTTGGATTTTGGGACAAACTAGTATGCCTGAATTTTCAACCCTAAGAAATAGGAAATACAGCTCAGACACCTATGCTCCAAGTTAGCCTCAACTTCTCATTTTTGGGTTAACTGGGAAGACCAGGTGCAAGTTGTGCTCACAACAGACCAACATCCTATTATGTGGGATGAGGCAAAATGGCCACAAATTACAATTGTCCCTCTGTATCCACGGATTTGGTATTCACGGATTTAAGTATTCACGGCTTGAAAATATAATTTAAAAATAATAATCCAAAAAGCAAACCTTAATTTTGCCATCTTATATAAGGGACACCATTTTGCTATGCCATTGCATATAATGGGACTGGAGTATTCACAGATTTTGGTATCCACGAGGGGTCCTGGAACCAAACACCGGAGAATATGAAGGGACAACTGTACATGCCAAATGCTGTGGGGGTTCCACCTATTGCAAGCATGGTTGGTGCCCAATCTTTCTGCTCCTAGCTCTCCAGGTGAGTAGCACATGAGGCAATCGTAAACAAGAACAGGGCCTCTTGTGACAGTTCTGGAGATCTCTAATCGTGTAGGAAACCAGAATTCTTGCTAGAGGTCCTCCTCTCGTGAGACTTCATACAGGTTTTATATAGGCCTGTCCAACATAGTCTGGTCAGTATGAAGCTGGCCTAGCAATCAAGAAGACTGTCCTGTATTGTTATTTGGAAAACCTGTCAGGTTTCTGTGAACCAGGAAGAGTAGAATGGAACCAGACTTGGCCAGAAGGTTATGCTTTCCATGCTGCCTTACATCATCGTTTTTCAGTGTTCTGCCATTCTGATCCCATGGCAGACCGGATAAAACCACATCTTTTTGCTAACAGGTTTTTCCAGTTAGCAAAAAGACACGGCTTTACCTTTGTCTCCCATGGGACTGGAATGGAAGGACGACATTGTGCAGTAGGCAGCATGGAAAACAGAACCTTCCAGCTGCACTACTGCTTTACTTCAGTGTGTGGTAAGTTGTCTGGGAATGCAGCCCAAAATGTCAGCAGGATAAACAAGATCTGGGAAAGCAGCCAACCCACAGTGATAGCAAAGTTAATTAAGGGGAGCCAGATAAGGTTGGGAACAAGAAAGGGTCTGTTTCTTGAAGAAGCAGCAACACAGGCAAGAAGGCACACAGAGAAGAGGCCAGAATACAGACCAAAGGTCAAGGCTTACAGAAGGCAGCATTGTCCAGAAGTTGGCCTGTGGGTCAGCAGGATCAGGCAACAGTGTAGCTAGGAACAGTCCGAGGTCAAGGCAGGAGTCAAGGCAGCAAAGTTTAAGGCAACCAAGTCAGCAGGAAGCTTTCTCCAGAAAGATCAGTTGATCTCTAACAAAGCCTCCATCACCTCTCCCAGCCTATATAATGCAATTAAGGCTTTGCCAGGTGTTTCTTAATGAGCAGGTTTTTCTCTTAAAGCCTCAGAGATTTCTTTTGAGCTTCCTTTTGAGCTCGCTGCTGGGTATACAATGGTGGAGGTAAGTCCCTCTTCTTCTTTCTCCTTATCTGAATGGGCAGGACTCTCTGCTGGGACTGATGCCAACCCACTTGGACCAGGCTCTTCCCTTGCTCAAGCCTCTAGGTTGGCAGGGTTCCCTGCTGGTGCAGGTGTAGATAAACCTGTGCCAGAGTCCCTAGGGCCGTTCCCTGCCATGTCCTCATCCTCCTCTGACTCTATACCCTCCTCAGACTCATGGGGCATGACATAAGCCTCACATTTCTACAGAACAAATAAAATATTGTATAGACTGTTAGGTAAACTACTTTCAAGTTTTTTCCAGTTTGAACAGCAGAAATGCTTTCAATGTGCTCAGTCTCAGCACTTGAAGTAATCACCTGCCCCAACTAAGTAGATGTGCTCACCCTACCATACATACAACTGAGATGGGAGAAGTTACTTTATCAAGAAAATATTGCACCCAAAGAATTCTAAGTATGCAAAGCCTGTACTCACAATGGTTCTTAAGAACTCAGACCAAAGCCTTTGACTTTTGAATACATGTTACCACCATGGCTGAGTGTAGCATGTGCTGTTCAGGAAATATCAATCTGTGCTGGGAAATCTCTCTTAATAAGATTTGGCACAACCAGATGAGCTTTTTAATAAGAATGACGTCATTCTCTCCAAATGGAAGGTGCAAATATAGCCTTGGAAAAGGTGTGTCAAGCACCACACCCTGTCTGTTACTTGTCTCTTAAATCTCTCTCACATGCCCACACTCTCACAGAGAAGCACAAATTCTTATAGACTTGTTTCTAGGTTGTTGTTGTTGTTTTTTGTATCATTGAGCAAGATCAACATTCAAAATTCTTCCCCCTCACTAAAGGCTACTAGTTGTTGTTGTTTTGTGCCTTTCATTCATTTCTGACATATGCTCAGTTGAGCCTATCACAAGGTTTTCTTGGCAAGATTTATTCAGAGGAGGTTTGCCTTTGCCTTCTTCTGAGGCTGAGAGTGTGACTTGCCCAAAGTCACCAAATGTGTTTCCATGTCTGAGCAAAGATCTGAACCCTGGTTTCCAGAGTCATAGCCCAGCACTCTAACCATTATACCATGCTGGATCCTATTCTTACTGGTACTGGAGCTATTAGTGCTGATCCACTGAAGCTTAGGACTGGACATGGTTTTTTCTTTTTTTAAATCATGCTCTTGGTTTAGGCATAATAGTGGCTTTTCATTGGTTTATTAGCAGACTTGGCTGATGGGCAGGATTCTAGGACTTTATCAGATGCATGAAATACGGCATCGTAATAATGCCATATAAACGCGAAAGGGCGCACTTCCTATTGAAATATCCTGTTGTGAAGTGACACAATGTTGCCCTTTCATGTTTATGTCCCTGCCAAAACCTGTACTTTTTAATTGATGGCTGAAGCTGTCAATAGATCCCCCGTGGTGTTTTTGTGCCGGCATTACCGGCGTGTGTCTGGTGCAAATGCTTTCTGGTGAGATTGTGACATCCAGGTAAGTGACACACTTTTTATGAACCTCTCTGGATTGCTTGGGACTTTTAAAGTGTGTTCCTGTGCTTTGTTTAACTTTTTTAGTGTTATTTTTGTTTGTTTTTTTCAATTTCCCGCACGACGAAGTCTCGTGATAATCTGCGGGATTTCAAAGAGGGAAGTGAACAGTGCTCCGTTCACTTCCTCTTTCATTGCCAGGGAAGCCTTTGCCAGGAAAGGAGGTACGTGTGATGGGGAACGTTCTTTTGCTGGCATAAAAATATTTTAAGCAACAAACAAACCAACACACAAAAACGCTTTAAGGGGCTCGTCTGTTAAAGTCCCTAGTCGTTATTTCTATACACTAGCTTAGGTGAGAAATGACATTACTATACTGAAGATGAGCCAATTATGGTTGAAACACATTTGACTTCTGTTAGAATTTTTTCATATTGATTTGCTGTAGAAACACATTAAATTCCTTTTTCTTATTTTTTTTTGTGGTAAATACTGTAGTTACATTTTTCTGTAAAGGATTTGTTTAAAGTATTAATTTGCTCATCTACTGAATATTATATACAATGGGCCCCTTCCATCCATGGGGGTTTGGTTCTGCCCCCCCCCCATGGATAGGAAAAAACATGGACGCTCAAGCCCCATACTAATCAATGGCAACGTGTGCACATGGCCATGGACTTACATGGCTGCGTGGATGCACCATTATTGAATAATTTGGGGCATGGTGATCCACACAGTCCAATCTGTGAATGGCTCGCCTGCAGATAGGGCAGTCCCGCTCCATTCCAGTATGATTGTTGATTTTTCAGATTATTGCTGTCATAATGTCAGATATGCTAAAATTAGAGTGATTTGGAAAAACCTGACTGACTGACATGAGAACTAGGCACTTGTGAACACAAGAGCAAGAGCAGGCATAGAGGACTTCCTTTTTACCCAGCCTTTTTTTTTTTTTTTTTTTTTTTTTTTGGTAAATTGGTACACTGTTTCTGTTTTGGTTTTTCGCTATGACGTTCTAGATCCCTAAGATACGAAAGCCATGCCAAGCCTTTAACAAAAGTTACAGTGTAGTATCTGGAGCCATATTGGTATTACATAATCTGATCAGCTATTTAAAAGAAATACATTTAAAAGCATGCAAAGGCATTTGCCAAAAAGGCAAAGGATATTCACGCTCCATTCTAAGTTGGCCTCAAAGGAAAGCTTTGACAGACTACATTAGTGACTCCTTCAAAGCACAAACACAAAGGCCTTTTATTTATTTTAGACAAGGAAATTCTAAATTGTCACAAGGCAAAAAATAAACTTGCTCATGACATGGGGTCAGAAATTAAACCTGAGAAGCAGGAAATGGTTTAAAATAATGGATCTCACACTTCTAGATTTACAACAAGTTAGAGACACCATCCACAAGCTAGTGGGGAAGGATACATTATGATTTCCACACTACTGGCCTACAGAAGAGGGACCGTTGCGGACTGGAAATGGATAGAACCTGACTGGTCATGTTCGGAACTTAGAAGGTCCAGCAGGGCTGCCAAATGCTATTTTGTTGCCTGAGGCCCAGAAGGAAATGGTGCCTCATTCATCATGCATTCAAGACAAGGTGTCTTGTCCCAAATACCAGCCAACTTACTTTGGTACCTGAGCAAAAACAGCTCTCACACAGCTCTTTTCTGCTATTCAGCAGTAAAAATAATACATTAAATAAATAACAGTTTGATGCTCTTTCATGACACCCCAAATCTATTGCTGAGGCAGCTGCCTCATTCTGCCTAATAGGAAGACCAGCACGGGGAAGAGTAATAGAAGATAAAGGATGGAACAAGCTGAGAATCTAGTACAGTCAGAACAGTGACTGACTAGAGTTAGGCAAATAAAGATTAGGAACGGGGAGAGGGGGGCTTTTGGGTCATTACTGGTAAACTTCATCATGGGGTTATCTAAACGGTGAAAATACTCCTCATAGAATTCAAGGAGGATACAGTTTGTCTAAATGCCATCCTGCATCAATCCACTATATACGGAAGGCGAGGGCCAAATCCACCAACATCTCTGAAGGAAAACCTTCACTTAAATCTCCATATAGCTCCTAGGGCAGTGGTTCTTAACCTGTGGGTCCCCAGATGTTGTTGGACTACAGTTCCCAGGAGCCCTCTGAGGTCTCACCTTGACAGCCAGGTGGTCCTCCCAGTCATGAGTGAGGTTGTAGGAATGAACCAACAGCCTCACTAATGACTGGGAGGACCACCTGGTTGTCAAGGTGAGACCTCAGAGGGCTCCTGGGAACTGTAGTCCAACAACATCTGGGGACCCACAGGTTGAGAACCACTGACTTAGGGAATAGTTGAAATACAGGTTGCCCCCTGTATCCATGGTACCAATATCCACAGTTTCAGTTATCCACAGATGAAAAAGTAGGGATGCATAATGGAAAATGCCTACAGAGATGTCTTCTATAGGAATCGCTAGGTTCTCCAATTCAACTCTATGGTATGTTTGTACTAGAAGTCTTTTATTTTAATAGGGTTTTGATATTATCTCTGATTTCACTTATAAACTGTAAGCCCATGAACATATCCCTCATGGATACATGGGGACAGGCAATCTGTACTACCTTTCCATTGTTGTTGTGTACCCTCAACTCATTTCTGACTTATGGCTAGTTACCCTAAGGTGAATCTATCATGGAGTTTTCTTGGCAGAATTTGTTCAGAGAGGGGTTTGTCCTTGCTTTCCCCTCTGAGGCTAAGAGAGGGTGACTTGCCTAGGATCACCCACTGGGTTACCATGGCCAAGTGGGGATTCTAATCCTAGTCACCCAGTGCCCTAGTCCAAAATTCAAACCACTACACGGGCTCTCAATGGCCTTTCCATTGCCATTCCAAAAATATTTCATCAATTAACAGTCTGCCTTCTTTGCCTTCTTGGGAAAGAAAGCTAGATCAGTAACTGAACAGCTGCTGCTTTTTGAGGAACTGTGTTTCACTTCAGACTCCAACACCAATCTTGAGCATTCAGTTTTCACACACTTTTTTGGTCCTCCTTTGTAACCTTTTGACAATCAGTTCTCTACCTTTGGAGGTGAAATGCATGTCATTATTGGAAGATGTTCAGATGTACTGGGAACTGGAGTCCTGATGAGTTTAGATAAATAGATTCCTCTGAGGCACAAAGTATTAGCTGTTGCCAAACTGAACATCAACATTGTGGTATTTTCCAACTTCGATTAAACTCCTGTCATTTATGATTGTCATAGTAGCATCTGTTCACATGACACTTTACAGCAGGGTAAGAATCATGCAACCTTGCACATAATGTTGCACTCAGATGTCAGCATTTGATGTCATGGGCTATGCTGGCTAGGGCTGCTGGGAGTTGCAGTTCAACAACATCTGTACAGCTATACAATTACCACCCATTTTTGTTATAGTTAGCAACCTTTGCATGGCTATGCAAACTATGTGCTGACTTCCTGTTTGTTTGCTTTTCCACACCCACTCTCTTCCTGTACCACCCTGACTTGCAGCCATTTCTCTTTCTTGCTGTTCCATTAGACCATGTATTTGATTATAAGCAAGTGATCGTAAGTCAGGCTTATGTTACAAAGATAACATATGTTACAAAGATATATTTTCTCCGCCAGACTCTGGGTGTGGGTGGATGGGTGTGGGCCTGATAATTGTTCAGCTTCTGACTTCACAGTTTGATTACTCTGTTTGAGAGCGGCAGTACAGTAGCACCCCCACATCTGCTGATTCGCCAACCACTGATTCAATTATCTGCGGTTGGCGATGGTGGGAGGGAAGGGAGGGAGAGGAGGGATCTCCTTCCCCCTTCTTTCCCCCGGGAGAGCTCCGGTCATGGGGGGATGATGGCGATGGCGGGGGGAAGGGAGGGGGAAGAGGGATCTAGCTGCTCCCTCCCTTTCCCCAGGAGGGCTCTCAGTGGTGGCAATGGCAACAGGGGGGGCAAAGGGAGAGGAGAAGGAGTTCTCCCTCCCTTCTCCTTTTACCCCGGGATGGCTCTCAGTGACGGGAATGGCAACGGGTGTGTTTGCTATTATCCATGGATTTCACCATCCATGGTGGGGTCTGAAACCAATCCCCCCTTCTGTACTGTCTTTCACATTTCCCAAGTGTTTTACAGAATACAAGAGGGTAGG
Source organism: Gambelia wislizenii (assembly GCA_030847615.1). Lineage (NCBI taxonomy): Eukaryota > Metazoa > Chordata > Lepidosauria > Squamata > Crotaphytidae > Gambelia > Gambelia wislizenii. The sequence continues at coordinate 305,819,495 of JAUMIR010000002.1, read as the reverse complement.
TCTTTACTCCATGGAAATCACAATCCAAATTAAGAGTTCAGATAAGTTACTTTGTTGGGCTATAATTAATTCCCCCAATTCGCCAGTCAGCATGGACACTGGTCATGCAGGCTGGGGAATTCTGGGAGTTGTAGTTCAAAAAAAGTAACGGTTCTGAGCTAGATGTAAATTCAGCACAGGGGAAACAGTGGGGAGGCCATAAGAATTTCGAACAAGAGCTCTAGTTTGTGGTAATGTTTCTGAGCCCTGGTTATGTCAAGAAGTGTAAGTGGAATATCAGTTTAAAGAATCAATCTCAGGTTGGCATCTCAGAGTGTGCTCTGATAATTGGGCTCTGTGGCGATATTAGTGTTCATGTTCCTTTCAGATGGAAATATGAAGTGAGCAATGGGATGACTTTGACTGCCAACACTCTGTTTCGCACACACACCCCCCGTCCTTCTCCCAATCTCCATTTGTTCTCCCTCCACCCTGCTTTCATTTTCCTTCTGCTATTTTCCGCTATTTTTTTTTTACTAACAAAGAACTTCCATTAGTAAAAAATAGCAGAAAGAAAATGAAAGCAGGACGAAGGGAGAACAAATGGAGATCGGGAGAAGGACGGGGGTGTGCGAAACAGAGCGTTGGTAGTGGAGTAGCCCCATTTCTCTCCCGATCTCCGCGGGGATTATTTCCCCCATCTGACAATCTCCTAGATGTTTCAATACAGAATAAACAAAAGCCCCTCCTCAAGCCTGAAGGATATACTTGTGCAAAACGTAGCACACTCTTCTGTCAAGCACAGAGGAGAAAGGAGCTGGAATTCTGAATACCATACAAGGGATAGGCACCAAATGTTTCACATACGCACCTTGAAGATTTGATCAGAGATGTGCGTGTGTACACCTTATGCTCAGACATGCCATAATTACCAACTGAACAGAGACAACTAATATACAAAAAACACCTTGGCATTTTATTGTGAATTTATTAAATCTTGCCAAACCTCTCTTGCCTCCATGATAGGCTCACAGACTTGAAGACACACAACAAGAAGCCAACTTTAGAATCAGCAGGTACAGGCCTTCACAGTCTAGAATTAAAACCTACTCTTGTCTGTACTATGAAAGAGACAGCTATAGGAGTTAGTTGAAAGGTTGGCAACTGAATCAAACTATAAACGCAAAAAAGAAAAAAAATCCCCACTTCTGCTCTAAATCTACTCACAGTTGCTTTAATAACAAAGTTGGAGTTCTTTAGAGAGAAATATAACATAACAGAACAGCCTTTCATCTTGAACTTGGAGAGAGAAAGTTCAGTTTGAACCTGAGAGAAAACTTCTTTATGACTTGGCCTACATCTCACAGGGTGTAATTTGGAGGGGGGGGCAAACCCTCCCTTCTTAATGCATGCTGCTTTTTCTGACATTTAATATATCTCAGAGAAGACCTTTGAGTCTCACTGTGGGGTTCGGTTTCCTTGACTGAACCATCAACATGGCACCCCAGCGGCATTTCACTTATTAATTTATGAACAGCCCCAACATTTGTTTACTTAAGCAAAGAGTTAAGTTTATTAACATACACAAAGAATATTAAGATTGTAATCTGATATACTGAGGGTGGGGATGGGGGGAGATGGACATTGGCCTAAACCCAATTGCTAGTCTGATTGAATAGACCCACTGAATCAATTTCTGGGTGGTAAATCAACACTTAAGTAAATCCCATTTATTCTGTGGGTCTATTTATTGAATTTAGACCAATGTCCAGCTGCTCCCCTTTATCTTACTGCAATTTTATGTTCTTTATTTCTCATTCTCCTTGATTTCAATGGAAAAGACCCTGTTTTATTTATTTTAAAAGAATGTTTTATTTTGCTTGTCAGTTTGGTTAACCAATAAATTACAATAAGGATGTCATTGCAAAGCTTCAAAAATAGCCATTTAAAGATACAGAATGGGAGATTATTGGACTACCTTCCATCAGCCATAGCTAGCATGAGAGAAGATAGGAATGACAATCCATTTTGTCTTTCAATGAATTTTATATAGTTTTAACTATGTAGATTGTTTAATTGTGTATATGTAGTGTATTTTTAATTTGTACCAGTTTCAATAATTTGTAAGCCAACTTGAGACCCAATGTTGGTGGGAAAAGTGAGCAATAATAACAATAAACCTAATCTAAACATTCTTCAAAGGGGTTTTCGAAAAAGAGTTTGGAGGAGGGACTGAGGTGATGCTAACACGATGAAGCCATAGGTGTGCAGCCATCCTCTTTCAGGAAAAAGAGTCCCTGAAAAATGCCATTTCTCCGATCTCAACTCATTTGTCCTTATACGATGAAAGTATCTGGAAGAAGGTAGGAGCAGATGAGTACCATGTACTGGGAAGGGGCATACTCTCAAGTATCTGGGACTACTGCCATCTATGGCTTTGTGGATAAGCACCATCAACCTAGTCAGAGTGTTCGGGATTATTGCCTTGGTACACTTGCCATTAGCTGACTTAATAGGCTAGTGTTTATGACAGGAGTAGAGAAATATGTGGGTCTCCAAAAGCTACTGGACTACCACTCCATCAGCCCTGGCTAGCCTAGCCAATGGTGAGAGATGATGGGAACAGCAATCCAACAACATCTGGAGGGATACACATTCTTCATGTCTGGTATACAGTTTAGTTTAGAGAAGAATCCATAGGAAACACAGGAGTTTATAGTTTCAAAAACCTGGGATCCTCTTTAACCTTTGAGTACATAGGCACAATAGATAGATAATGAGATTCTACCATTTAATCATTACTGATGTGATAAAGGATCGATGGTAGAATGAACAATCATACCATACCATGCACTCATAATCAGTCATTACGTTTTTGAACATTTTGTTTAGAGTAAAATGTCCCAATGAAATATATTTTTAAAATCTCACCATTTAAAAATGCTATAATTATCCCATACAGTGGAAACATATAAAGGGGGGGGGAAACCTTGAGGGAATGAATCCAACCCTCTGCCAAACACAGAACACCGTTAATTATATAGGTTCAGATTTCTGATCCTTGGTAACTCTGTATTCTAATGGTTGCATTTCTCTATGAGAAACGTATGTCTACTGTCACATAATAAATGCAGCATGGGAACTGACTTCACATTAGGCATATTCATTATAAACAAGGATGTAAAAAAAATGTAAAGACTGCATTACTAGGACCACCATCCAAACATCGAAATCAGTTGATTGGTTGTTTTTAGAAAGTATTTCCCTTTATCTCTCGCCTTCCCCACAATGAGTTCAAGATGGTTTGTGAAGCTCTCTTCTTCATAATTTTAACTTTACAACAACCCTGTCAGGTACATCAGGGTAAGAGAGAGTAATTGGCTTAAAACCACCCAGTCAGCTTCATAGCTCTGTGGGGACTTGAATCCAGAACTCCCCAAACCCAATACAACACTCTGCCCACATCTTTAAAAACTTTTCTGCTTTACTTTGATATGAAACCTACACAAGTTCAATTCATTTGCAAATGAAACCCAGGACTGTGCAAGGGGGAAACAGCCCCCCCTTAAGCATACAATTTTGGGGGGATCAAGCAACAGAAACAATCAGTGGAAAAAGTGGTCGATTCAACCCTGATTTTTTTTCATGTCTTCCATGATGAGGAGCTCAGGGAAAGGAAGATTTCCCTCTGTTTCAGAATAAAAAGGGAGTGGGACCCAACCCTAAATGTATTGCCTCCTCTGCCTGCACGCAAGCAAGCATGCACGCACACACTCAGGGCTTGTCCGTATGGTGAAAAAATAATCCTAATGAGATGTGAATAGAAAGCAATCCGTTCATACAGACATTCATATAAATATGTGTCATTCGGAAGGGGGGCAGCCAAATCCACTGCAAAGTCCATGTGCATAGTGTCCGGGGCTTCGATCTGGATTTTTTAAAAAGCTCTGTACAACATGTGAGTGTGTAATCATTTGGATGATTGCATTTGTGTAGGTATGAACAGGCAGTGTAATCTGATTGGCTGGAGGAGGATGGTGGGGCAGGGCTAGCAAACAGGGAAAGTGGGGGGTCTGATAAGTCGATAAAATGGCAATCTTATACTCTTTTTTTCCTATTTGTAAATATGAAATATTGCATGTGCACACCATGGCAAACTGTTTTTTTTTTTTTAATTGTGGTGGCAGATTTAAAATCACAAGTAAGTCACTCATGGCTGCCATCTTGGCTAGTGGACATGCGGAGTTTAGGGGGGCTGTTTTGACCATTAAGACAGGTTGTATAATTGCAAATGGCTGCTTTTTCAGAGGCGTTTGTATCCCCCCCCCCGTTTAGACAAGTCCATAGTTTTACTCCTTCCCTGGGCAATCAATTTTAACACCTTCTCCCCTCCTCTTTAAATACCTAGGGTTCAGCTACACGGCAGAATTAAATAAGGGTTGCTTGATCTTCTGGCTGCAGCCAGAAAAAACAGATGAAACCTGCTGCTTTGGCTATTGTAAGAGGAAAGAGTTTAAGAACGCTCCATGCTGGACTCCTCCTCCCTTCTTCTGCCACTTTGCTTACTTTCAAAATCAGGAGAAAACTTTCAACTTCATTATAATCACTACCACTGACAAAAAGAGTTTCTTTCATTTCTTACTTTGAGGGGAAGTGAGGAGAAAAAACTAACAGGAGCTGAAAAGGGAAAGCAATTCCAACTAATCTCACACTACCAAACTAACTGTCACTCTTTTTTTTTTAATTAAAATTTGTTATATCCACACATTTTCCATCAGCTTTAGTAACACATCACATTCTTCGTAACAGATTTTTACATACTCGAAAAAAGAGAAATTTTAAACATAGGGCAACTTCTTTACCTATTATTACTTCACTTTTAAATAGATTTTAAAGGTCAATTTAAACATATTCCTCTATGTGACCCTTCCTTCTTTGTTTATGTGTGGTCCTATTCTTGTATTTTCCCCTCCTACCTGCTTGTTACATTCAACGTGTTTCATCTGGTTGTCACTAAACTCTTACTTCTGAAACCTACTTCCCATACCTTCACTCCTTTTTGCCCGCCTATTCCTATCCTTACCGAGGTTTCCTACCCCTTCTTTCCTGACCCATGGTGCGATTTAACTTCTGAAAAGTTTATTTAATGATTCCCATTCTTCTTCTATTTTTCCCCGTGATCTGCCCTTCAAAGAGGCCGTTAGTCTATCCATATCTACGCTGTCATACAGTTTGGTTAACCATTCCTCCTCAATAGTTGGCATGCTTTTCTCTTGCCAGAGGCTGGCATATATGATCCTGGCACTTGTTATCATATACAAAATAATTTTCTTTTTGACCACAGCTTTATGTCCTTTAATTTTATCTACCATGTTTAAGAGATACATTTCTGGTTCCACTGGATAATTACTTCCCAAGAACTCCTTTATCTTCATGTGTATCATTTTCCAAAAAGATTTTGCCCTTGAGCAATTCCACCAAATGTGTATTAAAGTGCCTTCAGCCTCCCCACATTTCCAGCATCATTTTTCGCCTGTTTTATACACCCTACCCAGCTTCACTGGTGTTAATTACCACTGGAAGAACATCTTTAAGTAGTTTTCCTTCATACTTTGCGACAGAGTAAATTTCTGCGTTCCCTCCCACGATTCTTCCCACCTGTCCATTTCAATAACATGACCTATGCCGCGGGCCCATTTTACCATTTGCTCCTTTACCTGTTCATTTTCCAAGTCTCTATCCAAAAGTATCTTATAATATCTCGCTATATGATGTTTCTCGTTTTCCAATAACACCTTATCTATTTCATTTGGTTCTGATTGGAAGTTCCTCAGTCTTAAATCCATACTGTATCTTTCCTGAATTTGCTTATAGAGAAACCAATTTATTTTAAATCCCTCACTTTCTAGCATCTCTCTTGGTTTGATTTTCATATTACCTTGAGTTTCCTTCCTTAATAATTCCTTGTATCTTAACCAATCTTGTTGTTTTATTTTTGACATCCCAAAAAAGGCTTCTTGTGTTGAAACCCATAACGGTAGTTTATAATAAAATCTAGTTTTCAGATTGGCCCACACTTTATATAGTGCCTTTCTAGCATAATGGTTCTCAAAGGCTCTATTCTCCTTTACAAACTGCCACTCTTAAAGGTAAAGGTGTACCTGCACCTTCACATGTACTCCTTCAGCCCAGCTTTTCTTGCCTTGAGCAAGCTTGCAAAAGCAGGAGGTCTTCTTGACTTCTGCTGCCAGCTCCAGGGTGGGAATAGGAAGGAAGTAAAAAAGACCCAATGCTGGATAATCTCCAACAGCCAGGCTGTGCAATAGCACATATTCAATTAAAAAATTACAACAACCCCCCACACCATTTTAAACAAGGTCACAGCTCACCCCACTAGCAGTTTCTAATCTTGGTTGCAGCCTAGTACCAGGGCTCAGTTCCCAGAGACTTTGGGAGGGGGGCATTGATTTTATTCAATTATTATTGACATGGGATCAAAGGTGGGTTACAATATAGATTTGGCAAGCCTAACGGTAACCGCATGAGATAATTTAGGAACCATTACTTCTGGAATCATTTTTCTATTTCTATATATCTGTATGCCAGTTTAGGTTCAATATATATGCATCACATAGAGTAATACCTTTTTCAGATCAAGCAAATTGCTACAAAAATGGGTACAAGCTTTCAAGATCTCCAGAGTTCTTCATCACACAGGTTGTGAGGAGTAGGAGAAAGGGGAAAGGAAAAATAACCCTAATGTGACTTCACCAAAACATTGTACAGTTAGTTGTCCCTTCATATTTGCTGGGGTTTGGTTCCAGGACCCCCTGTGGATACTAAAATCTGTGAATACTCAAGTCCCATTATATGCAATGGCATAGCAAAATGGTGTCCCTTATATAAGATGGCAAAATCAAGGTTTGCTTTTCGGATTCTTACTTTTTAAAGAATATTTTCAAGCTGTGAATACTTAAATCCGTGGATACCAAATCTGTGGATACGGAGGGACAACTGTATTTTGTTCCCAACCCCCGGCTCCTCCCACACCTCATGCTTGTAATATTTTGCATGACAAATAGAGATCTGGAGGTCTTGCAAGGTCAGCCACATTTGTGTGCTTTTTTGGTTGGCCCAATAAAGATACTACCCTAGTAGAGGTTTTGGGATTTTTTTTGGTGGCCAACATGGCTATCTCTCCTCTTTGCATCATACATGACTGCTAACTTGTTCAAGGTCTCCTTTAACCTCCACTGTATTATGAACAACTCAAACCCCTGCCGTGCACAGTCCCCATTTAAAAGAACAGTTATGGCATACAACAGTACAGTAGCTATAGGCACATTGTGGTAAATTGCCAGATGGTAAGTGGCATGCTTAAATGGGGGATTCATGAAGCAACACTGAGTGAGGATAGTTCTTTAGCCTTGAAGTGGAAGGCAAATTCTGTCTCCTTAGCTATCAGAAATCTGGACAGAATTACTGTACAAAAAGATGCAGAAATATTGCATGATAAATAAATCTATTTGGATCCACTTATAATAACAAATGCTAAGCAACAGCTAGGCCTCCTTTACACAACCTTGGTCTATATATGTGTAGGTCCATCTAAATGACATGTGTTGACTCAGAGTGCATTGTTGTCTATAAAGCAAGATGTAATTTGCAGCTGAACCTACAGAACTTTTTTTGCAGCATTATTACTATCTGTTTCTGTTTTGATGATGAGAACAAGTCTGGTAACTGAACAAAAATAAACTAGACATGGACACAAGCAAGATCTCCTAGTATGACAATCATGTTAATAGATTGATTATTAAGAGGGCCAAGGTCAAACCCATGAGCTGCCTTGATTAAATCATCCGTCATGTTGCAGTGGTCAACAAAGACAAATCTCTTAACATGTTCACAGGATGGCTTGCATCATTTCCATTAGTGTTCCAGCAGTACCTGAAGAGTGTACACCGAATCAAAATGTATTAGCTTATTTAGATTTACTGTTTCAGCTTTGGCAAAGGAAGTGACAAATTCAAGATGGGTATAACATAAATTGTATTTACATCGTTAAAACAGCAAAAAGATCACAACTCCAAAATCTCAAATGTTGTCTATCTCAGGTTCAGATCACACATTATGTTTCTAGAGTAAGTTATTTTTAAGAGCATATCTAAAAATGTAATGTGAATGACGTGACTCTTAGAAACAAGTACCAGACAGTCAAGAGTTAATTTCAGGTAGTTCCAGACAGACTCTATTCAACAGGACAAAATCTCCCCCTCCTTCTGAACTGGCTAGAATGCACATCCTCTAACATTTCACAGAGGAATCATAGAATCATAGAATTGTAGAGTTGGAAGAGACCACGAGGGCCATCCAGTCCAACCCCATTCTGCCACGCAGGAATAAACAATCAAAGCATCCCTGACAGATGGCCATCCAGCCTCTGTTTAAAGACCTCCAAGGAAGGAGACCCCACCACGCTCCGAGGGAGTGTCTTCCACTGCCGAACAGCTCTTACTGTCAAAAAGTTCCTCCTAATGTTGAGGTGGGATCTCTGTTCCTGGAGCTTGTGTCCATTGCTCTGTGTTCCAGTCTCTGGAGCAGCAGAAAACAAGCCTGCTCCACCCTCAATGTGACACCCCTTCAAATACTTAAACAGGGCTATCATATCGCCTCTTAACCATCTTTTTTCCAGGCTAAACATACCCAGCTCCCTAAGCCTCTCCTCATAAGGCATCGTTTCCAGACCTTTCACCATTTTAGTTGCCCTTCTCTGGACCCGCTCCAATTTGTCAATATCCTTCCTGAATTGTGGTGCCCAGAACTGGACACAGTACTGTATTCTAGGTGAGGCCTGACCAAGACAGAATAGAGTGGCACTATTACTTCCCTTGATCTAGACACTACACTTCTATTGATGCAGCCCAAAATTGCATTGGCCTTTTTAGCTGCCGCATCACACTGTTGACTCATGTTCAACTTGTGGTCATGGTGTTGTTGGCATAAAACTGCCAAATGGTGATAACAGTAAATGCATCCCATTAGGCAGTCTGGGCCACCAACACATACCCTTTAAGGTACTATAAGACTCTTTGGTTTTCTGTGCAATCACAGAGGCCCAGATAGAACACTGAGTTTCCAACCCCTGTTACAAATGGTTGGGAAAGCTGTGTGCTACATCATCCCAGTGAGGCCAAACTCAAGGAGAAGGAGAGGAGGAAAGCGGCCTTTTGAGGAAGAGGGGGAGGCAGAAGGAAGGCAACAGAGAGAGGGTCCCCTCTTCCTCCCTATCAAAACCCCAACAAAGCCCCTTTACCCCGAGTCTGGCCCTCCAGAGAATGGTCAGATTTCTGGGCCATAGGAAGCTGCTGGGGAGGATCCCCACTTTGTATGCAGAACAATGGCCTAGGACAGTGGTTCTTAACCTGTTGTCCAGGGAACCCCAGGGGGCTGTGGTGTCCTCACAGGGGGTCCGCAAGACTTGAAGGCTGCTCAGCCCACCTCCTCCCTGCAGTGGAGTGGCCACATGACAGGAGCCAAGGCAAAATTGGAACATGCATGGCCAAGCAATATCAGAGTGTGGTCAAGACGGCAAAAGCTATTAATGAGGAAGAACAGGCAAACTAGAAGAGGCTGCAGTAGCTTGCTTTTGCCTGAGTCTAAAGGGAAGGGAAAGATTCTCCTTCCCCTCCCCTTTTCTCCTCCTGCTGAGTCAATTGAGTACAAACTACTTTCGCACTTTGAACTCAGTTTGCAGCAACTCAAGTAACGTGAGGACAAAGGGGAAAAGTGAGAGGAGAAGGAAAATGGGACATTTTAAATGCAGCTGAAAAAGTGAGATGACAGAGGATTAATGGGGACTTGCCCCTGCCAAATCAGGACAGTTGGAGAGTATGATTTTATTGTAATGTTTAAAATCATGCTGTAAGATGCCTTGCATCCAGCTCTGAGAGAAAGGCAAGCTGTCACATGCATACATACATACATACATTGTTGTTGTGTGCCTGCAAATTGTTTTTGAATAATGGCGACCCTAAGGCAACCCTATCACAGGGTTTTCTGATACATACTGTTTATAGAAAGTTTTGCTTTGAGTACAAACTACTTTTGCACTTTGAACTCAGTTTGCAGCAACTCAAGTAACATGAGGGCAAAGGGGAAAAGTGAGAGGAGAAGAAAAATGGGACACTTTAAATGCAGCTGAAAAAGACCAAAGGCAATAGTGCAAAGCATGAGTAGACAAAGTGTAGTCCCCCAAATGCTATTGGACTTCAACTCCCAGCATTCCACACCATTGGCTATGCTGGCCAGGGATTGCTGGGACTTGTAGTCCAACAACATCCAGACGACTACGTTATTCCCCATTCCTGCTTTAGCAAGAGTTATTTAGTACCATCCAAATCCTTGCTGGTTCCTTTGGTCACATGGTCCTATGTGAGAGAAGAGGCTGCAGCAGAACGGAGGTGGGACAGGAAAGCTGTACTACTGGAACACAGCCAAAGGGGCAGCCTGGGTTCTGCTCCAGAATCCTTGATTTGAGTTACCTGGTGCTTTACAGATAGTTAGGGTTGGCTGTAGTGCTCTGTTAGCACGCCCTCTAACTATCCCTCTAACTATGGACTTTATCAAATGCAGCAAAAATTGCACGATTACAATGTTACGGTAGCACAAATGGTTTTCACTATCTTACAACGCTGTCATGTTCATATGGTCAATCTGTGCTCCAGCTGTGAATAAGGCGTTGCTTTTCACTGATGGGACAAGCCATCAACAACAGCCCTCAATTTTGCTCTTTTCATGGTATTGAAGAACATGCAAAAACATGTCCCACTGTAATCACAAGATTACAGGCAGTCCTCTTTTCCCCCCTCCCCATTCCTGGTGAGAAAACCTCCGGGTGAGAATGTGAAAACTATCCACAGGACATACTTTTTTATGAACTGTTCTGGTTTGTTTGCATGTTTTTAGGTTTGTTTAAGTGTTTGTGTGTTTGTTTATTTTGCAAATTAAGGTGTTTTTAAGCACGTTCGCATCTTCTCACAAGAACCACCAAAATCTCGCCCATGCTAAATCACGGAAGTTAAGTCCGGTTCTTAAAGTGTTCTAGTGGTGGTCATGCAATTATTCCATGAAAGTTTTTTCACACAATTACAGCAATGTGTGATAAGTGTAATAATGCCATTATGTTTCTGCTTTCCTCATTCGCAGAATTACAGCATTTTTAGATGCTGTCTGATAAAGTCCTATAGCCATTCGCTTGTCTGATATGTATGTGATGCATACATATAGAACCTGGAGAGACAGACAGACAGAGATTATAGATAGACAGAAATTACACTGTAGTGGTTTTAATTCCTAGACTTGTTAGAGCAAGGAAAGGGAATGTGTGACCCTCTAGATATTGCATACCCTTCAACTGTCTCACTTTGATAGGAATAATTCCAATGAGTCCTCTGTCATCCCACTTTCCAGCTACTTTTGAACTGTCCCACTTTTTATCTCCTCCTTGTACTTCTCCCTTTGCCCTCAACTTTCTTAATTAACTCGGGGAGGGGGGTGCCCTTCCCTGTAGGCTGAAGCAAAAGAAAACTGCTGCAGCCTCTCCTAATTTGTATTTTTTCATTATTAATAACTTTTGCTATGTTAACCGTTCTGATGTTGCCAGGCCATATATGTCCTGGTTTTCATCTCTGAAATGTTCACTGGTATATGTGTTAGGTGTACCTTCAATGGCAAACCCATGGGCCATGGAAAAGTCCTTAGCTGTCTCATACTGAAAGGCTTCTGAAAGGTTCCCAGACCCCTGCCCCAAAAGTGACCAAGGAGAAGGAACTGAACATGGATAAGTAACAGAGAATAACTGTTAAAGGCTCAAATTTTGCACCTTTTATCTAGGAATAAGGATGAGTGATGATTTCATTTCATTTACCAAATGTCTTAATATTCAGGAATGAAAGAACTTGAATTCAAATAAATATGAATGTAGGAGAAATCAAAACTGACATATTTGCCAATCTAGACCCAGGACTTTAGGTGCTTAACACTTAAAGGCCTGGGTTGGAATCCTTGTGTATTCAACCATATCAATGCTCTACGAGGGCTACAATCTTTTTCTCTGAAAAGCTCATCATCTTTAATACCCATAGAGTAGGCAGGCAGAACATGATTCTTTACATACTGTGACTACTTGCATCTACTGAATTTGGCCAGTGCAGACAGGGTCTGTTTAAAGACAATAAACACCAGTCTTAGAATTCCAAATGTTGACTGTCTCGGGATCATGCTGCTGGAGTATGTTATTTAAGTTTACAGTGGGCCCTTGGTATCCACTAGAGTTTGGTTCCAGGACCCCCAGTGGATACCAAAATCTGTTCAACTCCCATTATATACAATGGCACAGTAAAATGGCATCCCTTATACAAAATGGCAAAATCAAGATTAGCTTTCTGGATTGTTTTGGGGAAGACTTTCAAACCATGGTTGGTTGAATCCATGGATGCAAAATCTGTGGATACAGAGGCCTGACTGTATAACAAAATGCTAACTGTACCTTTACAAAATTTACTGTATTAAATATTACCTATACAATCTTTTTCCACTATTTCCTGTACAAATCATGGAATGTGGGGAATGAACTAGTGTGGACTATCCTTATGCAATGGTTCATTTGAAGGTTACCAAACCATACATATATCTTAAAGCTATTGGGCTGAACTTGCCTGCTGCGTCATCATAATTTGGCTTACCATCTGCACACCAAAAGCATCTCCTCAAAGACAACCTCTAACATTACAAACCTTTCAGTAGATCAAAGCCATGTTACTCTTTGCTAAACACACATGCCTCTTGCCATGATTCTTCCTTTTCAATCAATAAAGTCACAGCAAAAAATAACCAAAGACTGTTGATCAATACCCATAGATGTTCAGTGCAATGATTGAGAGTGTGTCAATTCAGTGGATTGATAATTCGATAGATTTTGTCTCTTGTGCATTTTTGTCACACATAAAGCACTCTACTGAAGCTGAAACAGATTTCCCCCTCCCCAAGACATCGAGCTATTAATTTTTTAAATGAGACAACACATCCTTCTGAGCCCCCCCGCCCCCCGCCAGTGCAAGCTTTTCTTTCTATATAGGACTTGGGGATGACAAACTACCCATGGAAGTTTCCTTCTCCTTCTTTGGGGTGAAAAGGACAGAGCTGAGATAAAGACGTATCCATTTAATTAAAACTTGAGAAAACATCACAGACTTTTCCCCTGTCCTGATTTCTGTTGCTGCTCCTAAAAGAACAGAATTTATTTTCAGTGAAACCTGTACTTGTCTACTCAGAAGAGCCTTCCACTGACTTCAAGGCACCCAAGGAAATAAGTACAGTAGGCCCTCTGGTTCTGTGGGGGTTAATTTCCAGACACACCCTGCCGGTGGATGACAAAACAATGCTAATGAACACATCCCAAAAATGCTAATGATCACTTCAGCACATTCATGTTCCCATTGCTGCCATTTAAAGTATAGGACATTACAATCTGTACAGTAGTTACTCAATCCCAGATCCAAGCCTGAAGATCAGGAGGGCCCAGGAAAGCAGTATATGTGCTGTTTATATCGGTATATGTTTTCCTTCTGAAGGGCATACATACGTACTAGCACTAGTGTGCACAAGAAAATTAAATGGTCAAGTTATCCATGACAGTGAAAAGCAGATTGGAGGGGCGGGTGGTGAAGTCAGAAAGAAGAATTTGGACTCACATAGGGATGGGGAGCCTATAGTTCTCCAGATATCTTGGACGTGACCTTCCAGGAACCCTAGCCAGTGTGGCTAGTGGCACACAATTATAGGAGATGAAGGCTAAAACACCTGATGGACTGCCAAGGTGGAACCCCTGAGCCATATGTCAGGGTGGGATGCCAGGTGCCACTTGCCCTGTGGTTGCCAAACTACACTTCAAGCTGGAGAAGCAGTGGTGACAGGATAAGTAGCCACTGCTGGTGGGCAGTAGGGTTGCTAGATGACTGAGGGTCTAGCCTGCCCTGGTGTCTTTTCCTTTCTCTTCTCTTCCCATTCCAGCCTTAGTGGGGAGAGGGGGTGTGGTAGATGCCCTGTGATGCAGAGTGAAGGCACAGCACCTGCAACAGCAGCCACAGTGGGTGCCTTTTTGCCATGGAATGAGTCAGGCTGCAGGAAGGAGAAGCTGCAGTGTCACTTGCTGGCAGAGAGAATGAATGAAGTAGGGTGGCAGTGGGCAGCATATGTGCAGGAGCAGAAGAAAGAAGGAGAAGAAGAGTGGCTCCTAGGGTTCCTTGAATGGGGAAAGAGGGATGGGGAAAGAAGAAGGATGGTGGAAGGGAGAATGATGGTTGAAAGGAGCCCTAGATTGCTAGGCTGGTGGCAGCAGCATCTCCAGCAAACAATCTTGGGTGTGACAGTGGCTCCTCTAGGGCCTGGATCTTTTCTAGTTCCTTGGGTCACAGTCAGATATCACTGGAACCTCGATGCTTCCACTACCAACCCCAAGCATGCTGGCTGGCCAAGAGCAAGGTGCTCCCCGTGACCCTCCCTGTCTCAGAAGGCCACAAGAAAGGGGCATTTCACTGTATTCCATGCAAAACAGTCTCTCCCTCCCCCCACCCCACCGACCAGGGAGGACCTGTGGAACAAACACCGAGTTCCCAGAAACTAATATGTTCTGGAGGACCAAATCTTCCCCATCCTTTGACTAGGATGACAGATATGGAACGGCATCCAAGGCTAATTGCAGGACTCCATATTAATACCAGGAGTTGTGGGACTATTTTTTCTAGGGCTGTGCTGAACATTTCTGGACCAACATTTGGGGGTTTCCAGGACCTTTAGAATCTTCTTGGAACCCACCCCCCGCCCACATCTTCCTCATTTATACCTGTCTGAGTTCTGGTGGCTGCCTCCATAACTAGCTGCTTTGGTGTTGTTGTTGATCATTATTTTTTTCACCTGCACTGTTTCTTCCTCATGTTGTGATCCTAGCTTATGAAGAGTGAAGTCATGACTCTGATATTACAATACAGGAAAGCCAATCAAATGTGGCACTCTAGCAATGCCACAGAGAGTAAACATAGTTAATTTCAGAGTGAGGGCAATGCTTTCTGTCATCACTCTAAACTTGGAGGGGAAGGGGAAAACATATTGGATGTGGAAGAGTGCAACTGCTACCACTCACTCATGGGTAAAATGGATGTAATTCAGCATATGTATATGTCTCTATGTGGCACATTTGCCATGCATTTAATGAGCTTCTGAATTTCTGAACCTTACAAAATTGTATAAATTGTGTGTCTAGAGATCCCACACCAGTGCTACATTCTGCAGATAAACATGCTGAGAACATGCAGTTCTCAGCTATAGCTGTGTTCTGCTGAAACCACCTATCAGTGGATTGAAGTATACATGGGATGGATCAGTGGAGGCCCAAAGGCTGAGAACTACTCACATAGATGACACCTTCAAATTCTTCCCTGAAAGCAAATAAAGAGGACTATCGAATAGCAGTGGCAATTCATCCCAAGACCCCCCACTCCTTTCCAAAATCAGATCAGGATGACAGGGCAATTGAGATGGAATTATACACAGAACTAATACAGGTTGTCAAAGGCCTTGGTCAAAAATCATCCACCCATCCCACTGCCCTGGAGCTTGTTAAAACTGCTGCTGGAAGAGGTACTTGTGCAGGGAAGGGTTGATCAACACTGATCACCTGGGTATTTCTCCTTGCTCCATACTCTCCCAGAGCCAGATAAAGTCCACCACCTTGAAGACAGTGCTAGAAAGGGTCCTTGATGAAAAACGTATTGGGAAACATCAAAATGCTAAGAGTGTGTGGGGACTGAAGGGAAAGTGACAGTCATAATATCTCCAGATGGGAGTTGGGAGGAAGGCTGCCACGTGGAGAGGTGTGGCTACTAACCAATCTGTGTGAGGAATCCCATATTCCTTTTGTAAAATGCAGATTTATTCAGCCTTTTAAGTACAGTAGTGTATTTTAGTGTCTGCATCATCCACAGATTGCCTCCCTTTGTATGAGTACATTTCCACCACTGACCATGTGTTTGGCTTGCTTCTGAAATGTATGCATCTTTTTAATTTTTTTTTAAAAAAAGTGTGCATTGTATGAAGAAGCTGCATTTGCAGCCATCCATCAGTGTGAGGATGATGGAATGCAAATAAATATCTGTGGACAATTCAGAAAGTGCAGACTGGGTGATGCATGATAAATTTACTGGAAAGAATTCCTTGCACACCTGTAATGTCTTTGTAGTTCTTTATTCTGTCTTTATTTGTACACTTTATTCTCTCCCCCTTGATTTCAAACTGTTACATTAGGGATGAATTAATACTGCCCAATTGTAGCTTCTCACTGTAACTTCCATGACTCCATCTTTTCTCTATTAGAAAGTGTTAAGCCACCCACTGCGCTGTAGCACTGGAGCTCTCTAGAAGAGAATTCTAAGCACCTCAACTCACTGGAGTACAAATCCCAGGATTCTGTAGCATGCAGTAATGGGACTTTATCACACCACACTTTTATAGTGCTATGATTCCACTTTAACTTCTATGGCTGCCTCCTGTGGAGTTCTGGGGTTTGTACTTTCCTGATGCCTAAGAGCTCTCTGGTTGAGAGTGCTAAATGCCCCTCCTTAAACTACAAATCCCAGGATTCCACAGGAGGCAGCCATAACAGTTAAAGTGGAATAATAGTGCTACGATAATCTCCGTTGTAGTTAAAGTCAGATCAAACTGCTACAGTGAAGTGTAGATACAACCTAAATCTGTTTATTAGCATTATTTTATGGAAAGTTGCACCCTGATTTATTGACAGATGTTCTTGTATTTCTTTATCAGCACTGTGACTGTTTGTAATTGTCATTGGTCTTACAATTTCTTAAAGAAGAGGAACTATTTGCTACTGCTCATCTGATTTATATACTGCTTTGGGTACAATTGGGAAGGAAGGAAGGATGGATGGATCTTTCCGACATATAGGAGATTATCAGATGCATCTAATGTGGTGCCAGCATAATGCCAGCAGAACGCAAAAAGACGCCAATATCACACGACATAGTCCTTTTACGTTCTGCTGGCATTATGCTGGTGTTTCTTCTTATTGATGGCTGAAGCTGTCAATAGATCCCCTAGTTCTGTTTTGGTGCCAGCATCGCCAGCGTATGAAACCTTGGGCCATTTAACTCACGTGAGTGCAGCATGAATGGCTGGTCTGGCGCGAATGCTTCCAGGTAAGATTGGGACATCCACGTAAGTTTCGCTCTTTTTATGACCCTCTCCCCAGGTTACTTGGGACTTTTAAATTGTGTTTAGGTGCTTTGTGTAACTTTTTTGTATTCATTTTTTAATTTCCCATGCTCGCATCTTCTCGCGAAAATGGGCGGGATTTCAGTCCAGGAAGTGAACAGAGCTCCGTTAGAACTCCATTCATTCCTGGGCTGCCTTATCGATGGGAAAGAAAGTAAGTGTGATGGGGAGGGTTATTGTGCTAGGACAGGGATGGGACTGGAGATTGTGGGACTTTGCAACAATATGTACCGAGGATAGGATGCCAATACATCTGCATGAGCCACCACTCAAAATTGGTGTCCCTAATTCAGTATAAAACTGAAAACGAATCCCATTCATGCCAATTTGAATCCATGATATGTCAAAATACATGTCTATGGTTGTTGGGTTTTTTGATGGATTGAACCTTATTGCTTTATTGGGTTTTTGTTATATTTTTATTATGTTAGTATGTTTTAAACTGAACTATACAGCATCTGTGAAGAAATCTGTTTTAGGCCATGTTTAACATATATGTTGTTGTTATGTGCATTTTTGACATTTAACAATCCTAAGGTAAACCTATTACAGGGTTTTTTCTTGGCAAGATTTGTTCAGAGAAGGTTTGCCATTGCCTTCCTCTGGGGCTGAGAGAGAGTGACTTGCCCAAGGTCACGCAGTGGGTTTTCATGTCCGAGCAGGGATTCAAACCCTAATTTCCAGATTCATAGTCCAACACTCAAACCACTACACCACGCTGGCTCTCTTAACATATATAATATATAAGATTTCAAGGGGGGCGGTCAGTGTATCCAGATCTCTCTGGATTGTGTCTAAGGTAGATAATTTTAAGTACTCCTTCCTACCTAACAACCCCCCTTTAATTACCCACCAATCTACTTTGCATTTGGGTTACACCTTGGGTCCCATTTTGGAAGAAAAGTGGGAAATAAATGAAATAAATAATAAACAATTAGGGTGGCTCTTAGCTGGTGCTACTAAACTTTAATAATGACTTTTTGGTGCAGGGTTGGGGAACCTCTGACCCTCCAGATGTTGGTAGATTCTAACTTCTGTCACATTGCAAATGATCAGTGATCCAGCACAGAGCCAGTCCCAATATTTTGCTGCCTGTGCAGAAGGCTAACACATCCCCTCCAACTCTTCAGAGACAAAAACTGTGACATATGTGGCCAAACAATATCAGAATGTGGCCAAAAAGGGTGTGGCCAGGCAACAATAGATCAAAAGTCACTGATGTGGAAGAATGCACAAAACTAATAGAGAACCCCTGGAATTTATGTACTGAGTTTTAGGAAAGCTAGAAGAAAGGGGGTGGGGAACCCTAGATGAACCTACTGGGAAAGGCAGAATGCCATTCTGCTATTCTCCCTCTTTAACTGAGTGTAAAGTACTTTTTCCACTTTGAACTCAGTTTGCAATCATTGAAGTAAGATGGTGATGAAAGAGGAAAGTGGCAGGAGGAGAGAAAAACTGGGACATTTTAAAAGCAGCTGAGAAAGTGGGACAGCAGAGGATTAAGTGGAACTATCCCTGCCAAATCAGGACTGCCGGAAGGTACAATAACATGATGCCCATTTCTCAATCCAAAGATGGTAGAAAAGGATCTGGAATACTTGGCTAATGGAGAAGCTCACATACAATGAGAAGATAATAAATGGAAATATCACACACATCTCTTTCGAGGATAGGTGGACTCCCTTTGTTGACTGCATCAGAGGTACATCGCATTGCCCTCTGGGTTTCCAACATCTCACCCAGGACTCTTAATTAAATGCTGTGCCAGGTGGACAGATTGATCGCTGACGCAAGTTCTGGGTGGCTATGTTGTATGTTGGTTTATTAAATTTGTGTTGTACAGTATTTACTAAAAATTTTTAAAAACCAAAAATAATATGATGCCTGTTTCATATTTGATATTAGAAGTCAGCTCGTGTGATTGTTGAATCCTGCTTTAACATTACCAAAGGGATAGTATCCATTCATGTAACAGAGGACAACTGCATGGGGGAGGCAGGATTGGCTGCATAGCACTTGCAGTTCTGTCCTCCAATACCTCATTTCTTTTCAGTTGCTGCTGAGTCAGCTGCCTCTGCCTAATGGTAGTGTTGGCCCATATGTGACAACACAGGTTCATCACCAGTGGACAGACCTTGGAAACAGTAGTTTTGTGGACCACCAACATCTCTCAGTGGCCCTGCTGGCTGAAGGGTTCTGAGGGTTTTAACCCCCAAATATAACTTTTCAAAGTTCTGTCCCTCCCTTAGTGTCTCACTAAAGGCCACCATATAGCCAGATCAGCAGCACAGTGAGGTACAAACTCCTTGTTCCAGCTGGTGAAGTGGTCTGGTGGATTTTTCTTTTTTTCTTGGGGATTTCATAAGGACTGGGATCCCTTATGTGTGAGATGGGGATATAGGAGCCTTTTTTTTCCCCCCCTCTGCCTACAATGTTCCTGCGTTCAAGGTTTCAGCTCCCATTTGCTTCAGTGGCTCCCCACCCCAATGTTGAAACACCAGTTGAACCAAATGATCAATGTCACATGTAGCTCGGGTCCCCAAGTCCCTCCACAGAAAGGGAGTTGATTTTTAGAGGAAAAAGGAAAACATTTCCTTGCATCTAAATGGCTAAAATATTAAATCTTTTCAATCATCAAAGGCTTTGTTCCTTCCAACCAGTGAACGCATTTGATGTTCTCTGGGAACAATTTCAAAGAATTTAATGCATAGTAGGTCTGCATATTTTAAATAGAAAGGCATATATAGTATTAGTGAATTAACTGATCTAAGAAAAACAACCTCCCCGAGCAACCAGGGGAACAGCCGTTCCTGGATCTACAAAGGAAATATAGAATCCATCTGGGGGCAGCTAGAGTAAAACACAACATCTGTTGATCATTGGCAACAGCCTGGCATAGTTCCCAAAATCCAAGCCGCCACAGTCGTGTGTTGTTTCCTCCCCCTGCCTTCTCACTTCAGACCTGAGATGCTCAGACGTCTGCTGCACAAACCAAGCCCAGCCCCTTGGAATCTGTTGCTTGCCTTATTCAGCAGATCGGCTGGGCGAAGAAGTGGGGAGGAAACACTCCTTATGGCTGCAGATGAATTGTCTGCACTACCTCAAGGACAAGGTCAGACAGGAGCACAGAAAGCACACGTGGGGTGTGGGTGTGTTTGTGTGGGGAGTACTGCAGTGGCATGGTTAACCATAAATGGCAGTTTGTCCTAGGATCAGTTTTAGATACAGAAAGCCTCATTTAAAACACACACACACACACACACACAAAACAAAACAAAACAACACTGAAGAGGGAGAAGTCCAGTTTCAAAAGATTGAGACCGATTTCCAGCTTCTTGTACAGTCTCAGGAATTCAGCAGAAGGAGGCTAGACTCATAAGTGATTGATCCTAGGCCAAAGAAGAAAATAGTTTATTTTGCTTGAGGTTTCTAATGGGGAAAATGAAAAAAAAAATCAACCAACCCTGAGCATCCTTCTGTGAGAACTTGGGAGGACAAAGACTTCCCCACAAATCCACAAGTAGGTTCTCTTTCGTCTGCCTCCCCAATAATAGGTTCATTAAAAGTCAACCCCAAACTTGGACCATTTTAATTCTTTGGAACGTTGCCCAAGATGTTAGAAACAAGGAGTGTGTCTGTCATCCTGTGGTGCTTAGGTGATGAAAGTGATCACAAACCTGGATTTTTTTAGTAGCCTTTTACCACGGGGAAGTAGACTTGAGATTCTTCCAACAGACAGTAAGCCCGTGACTCACCATTTCCTGGCTAAAACCATGTTGTGGTTCTCTGAGTCCTAGATCTGTAATTCCCAGCCTTGGTTCCCTAGGTGATGTCAAACTTCAACTTCCAGTTCTAGACAGTTTGGCCAGTGATGAGGGATTCCTGGACTGTAGTCCAACAACATCTGGGGACCACTGGTTGGGAACCACTCTTGGAAATTACTTTGGCATGTGCTATAGCATTTATCATTCAAGTCAGCATGCCAAGATACCAACTTTTGGTATCTTTACTATGCTGAAACAAAGGTTATGTGAAGCAACTTGGAAAGAGGTTTGGTTTTTGATGGGTTTCATACCTGGAACTCCCGTAGCACATGTGTTTTTTTTTTAACTTGACGTAATGTTTCTAATGAAAACTATTAGAACTTCAAATTCCATGGCAAACTTTCAATTCCATGGCAAGGCAATCAACAATTTCATCTGCAATCCTATAGCACATTTGTGTGTGTGTGTGTGCGTGCATGCCTTCAAGTCAACTTATGGCAACTCCCTTACTTTCACAGGGTTTTTTTTAGGCACAAAATACGTACAGGTGGCTTTGCCAGTTCCTTCCTCTGAAAATTCTAGCCTACAGTACCTGGTATTTGTTGGTGGTCTCCCATCCAAATACTAACCGAGGCTGACCCTGCTTAGCTTCCAGGACCAAACAGGATCTGATGCCTTTAGAGTATTTTGGCATATTGTTATGTGCCTTCAGGTTGTTTCCAAATTACGGCCACCCTATGGTGAATCTATCACAGGGTTTTCTGATTCAGAGAGTGTGTGACTTGCCTAGTTAGTTTTCATAGCCGAGCAGGAATTCGAACCCTGGTCTCCAGAGTTGTAGTCCAACACATATAGCCCGGAGTCATAGTCCAACAAATATATGCCGGCTTCTGGGGATAAACCATGCAGTTCTCCAGATCATATTGGGCTACAGGTTCCAGCAGCCCTAGCCAGCACAGCCAATAGTGAAGAATGTTGGGAGCTGCAGTCCAAAAACATCAGAGGGCCACACAATTCCCATCCCTGACTTACTTATTACTTCTGAATAAAACAACCCACCAAAGAGCGATACCTTTATTGGCCAGCTGAGATGCACAAAACACACATGCTTCTGAGCTTGCTACTTCTGAGAAGTAGTGCAACTGTTCAAAATCGCACTGTCGCTTGGCCATCCATCCGTGTGTGATAATGGGGCTTTGGTTTCATTCTTAACAAACAGGAACAACTGCAGTACAGCTTTGAATTCCAACCGAACCAGTGCAAGCCTTGAACCAGAGAAACACCACCTGCACCTGTCTTTAAAACCTCAAACCAGCCATTCTCCAAAGGACCCCTCTTCCAGCTCCAAGACCTCTCTCTCTGCCAACCTAATGCCACACGCCCAGCTTTGTGCTCAGAGGGAAGAGGATGCCTTACCCCTAATTCCCAGCTTACTCTTAGCCACGGTGCCCAACATGCCCAAATGCAGTCTCTCCCTGGTCTCCACCTTCAGGATCCAATCTGCCCCTGAACTCAGCACAACTTCACCAGACTCTCAAATAAAAAAACCACACCAAGAGGAAACCCAATTCCCCCCTGGGCCAGCCTGGGTGCTGGAATGCAGAGCGCCTTCTCTACTCCCCCCCCCACCCCATTCCATCCCCAGACAAAAGCGTAAGCCAAATGAAGCCGACTTACTGCAATCGCTTGCAGCCTTTCCTTGTGCAACTCAGCCTCCGCCATCCTGCGCACCAGAGAGGAGGGAAGGATGCAGCAAAGAAGAGTGGGGTGGGGAATGTCGGGGTGCGGAGGGCGAAGGAGAGGAGACTGCAGTCCACAGGGGAAGCCACGGAGTCTTTGCAAAGAGGAGAAGGCCAAAAAATTAAAAATAAAAAAATGAGGCAGGATCCCAGAGATATTAAATATATATATATATATATATATATTAAAATCAAGCAGACACCCAGGAGCAAAGCCACTGCAGAAGGCAGGCTCAGGGAAAAATGCTCATTTTAGCCACTGGGGCTGGACTGGTGCCTGCCTGCCAGCTGTATAGTAGAGCTGCTGCGTTGCCTCCCTCCTGCTGCGGCGGCTACTATTCCCGGGCGCTGTCGCTGGCCGCCCAGCCATCGATGCGCTCTTCTCGCTTCCAAGGGGAAAGTGGCTCGCATGGCCGTAGTTCTGGCGTGTGTGCCTTGACGTCTGACCGCGTGGTCGCTCCTCCTCCTCCTCCTTCTCCTCCACCACCTCCTCCTCTCGGAGTACCGGGTCACACGCGCGCACACACTCACACACCCTACTACAAGGGGCTTGATATCGGCGGCCGGCCAGAGTCATCCGAACCTGCAGGGAAAGAGCGAAGGCGGGGGAGTTCGCTGGCCCGCGCAGCCCTGGAAGGAAAGAGCCAGGGAGGGAGCCCGGCGGCTCTACAGTGGGAAGGAGGAGCTGAGAGGGAGGGAAAGTCTGCACGACTGTTCTGTTTTATTCTGCATTATGAGTGTCTGTGTTTTACCTGTAGTTAACCATTGTATTTTAATATTTGTGTTATTGGAATACCGTTCCCTCCATATCCACGGATTTAAATACAGTTGTCCCTCTGCATCCATGGATTTGGTAGCCACACATTTAAAAGTATTCAGGGCTTGAAAATATTCTTAAAAAAATAATAACCCAGAAAGCTAATTTTGCCGTCTTATATAAGGGATATCATTTTGCTATGCTACTGCATATAATCATAGAATTGTAGAGTTGGAAGAGACCACAAGGGCCATCCAGTCCAACCCCCTGCCACAATCAAAGCATTCCTGACAGATGGCCATCCAGCCTCTGTTTGAAGACCTCCAAGGAAGGAGACCCCACCACGCTCCGAGGGAGTGCGTTCCACTGCCGAACAGCTCTTACTGTCAGAACGTTCCTCCTAATGTTGAGGTGGAATCTCGAGAGCTTGCATCCATTGTTCCGTGTACTAATGTTCCTAGACCTTACATCCATTGCTCCGTGTACTAGTCTCTGGAGCAGCAGAAAACAAGCTTGCTCCATCCTCAGCGTGACATCCCTTCAAATACTTAAACAGGGCTATCATATCACCCCTTAACCATCTTTTTTCCAGGCTAAACATACCCAGCTCCCTAAGTCTCTCCTTATAAGGCATGGTTTCCAGACCTTTCACCATTTTAGTCGCCCTCCTCTGGACACGCTCCAATTTGTCAATATCCTTTTTGAATTGTGGTGCCCAGAACTGGACACAGTATTCTAGGTGAGGCCTGACCAAGGCAGAATAGAGTGGCACTATTACTTCCCTTGATCTAGACACTATACTTCTATTGATGCAGCCCAAAATTGCATTGGCCTTTTTAGCTGCTGCATCACTCTGTTGACTCATGTTCAACTTGTGGTCTACTAGGACTCCTAGATCCCTTTCACACATAGTCTCGTTCAGCCAGGTCTCCCCCATCCTATATCTATGCATTTTGTTTTTCCGCCTTAAGTGCAGTACCTTACATTTCTCCGTATTGAATTTTTATTTTGTTAGCTTGGGCCCAGCTCTCCAGTCTCTCCAGGTCATTTTGAATTTTGATTCTGTTCTCTAGTGTATTAGCTACTCTTCCTAATTTGGTGTCATTTGCAAATTTGATAAGTATGCCCCTAATTCCCTCATCCAAGTCATCTATAAAGATGTTGAATAGTACTGGGCCCAGGACAGAACCCTGTGGCACCCCACTGGTCAATCTTTCCAAATGAAGAGGAGCCTTTGGGTTTGGCCGGTCAACCAGTTACAAATCCATTTAACAGTTAACTTGTCTAGCCCATATTTTACAAGCTTGTTTGCAATAATGTCATGGGGAACCTTGTCAAAGGCCTTACTGAAATCAAGGTATGTGATATCCACAGCATTCCCTTCATCTACCAAGCTGGTAACTTTATCAAAAAAAGAGATCCTATTATTCTAGCATGACTTGTTTCTCTGAAACCCATGTTGACTTTTTGTAATTATGTGCATTGCCTTCTAAATGTTCACAGACTCTCTGTTTATGATCTGCTCTAGAATCTTCCCTGGTATTGAGGTCAGACTAACAGGACTGCTGGGATCCTCTGTTTTTCCCTTTTTGAAGATGGGTGACTTGAGTAGTCATGGATTTTTGTATCCACGGCGGGGGTGGGGGGTGGTTCCTGGAACCAAACCCCAGTGAATATGAAGGGACAACTGTATTCACAGCTTGAAAATATTCTTTAAAAAATAATCATCCAAAAAGCAAACTTTGATTTTGCCATCTTATATAAGGGACACAATTTTGCTATGCCATTGCATATAAAGGGACTTGAGTATCATGGATTTTGGTATCCACGGCGAGGGGGAGGGTGTCCTGGAACCAAACGCCAGCGAATATGAAGGGACAACTATAGTTACAATTGTTTTATTATTGTTGTTGTTGTTATTGTTTTAATTGTTTTTGTTTTATTATTAATTGTAATTGTTTTATTATTGTTTTATAACTGTTCTATTATTGTTGTTTTATTTACTTTCTGTAAAGCACCATGTACATGGATGGCTCTATTTAAATACATGATAAGAATAATAACAGTAACAAACACAGGGAAGTGAAGAGACAGGGTTTTCACCCACAGCATGTGGGAACTCCCAGGTGTTTTGATCTGGCTACATTTGAAAAGGAATTTTTGGAAATGAAAAACCTGCCAGAGGGTTTACTGGAGGAGCCTCATCCTTTGGCTACACCAGTGGTTCTGGCACAGAGGGGGAGAGGGAATCCTAGCCCCCACCATTAGATAGCTTGAGAGGCACTGATGTAGGGCACACATGCTCAATCTTTCCCCCTCTCCCCAACCTTTAGGATAAAGAACAAAGGCTGGATGGGAGAGGCTGCTTAACTTTCCCTTTTTTTCTACTCAAAATTTCACAAGTACTCCCCATGCTCATGCCAGCTTTCAGTTTACCCCAGCAATATCTTTAGTCATTTCTGATCTCTTTTATGGCAGAGTAACAAAAACAAGGTGTTGGTTTGAATCCCTACTAGACCATGGGTTGCCTTGGGCAAGTCACACTTTGTAGAATGGCAAGCCCCCTTGGGATACAAGAAAACAACGCGATAGATTTGCCTTTGCTTTGCCATAAGTCAGACAATACTTGAAGGCACACAACAATAAATAAATAAATGGAATCACCTGGAATCACCACCTCCTCCCCCTAGGTTCAAGAGAGAACTATGCTCCAGAAGAAGACATAGGGCTTGTCTAGACAAGAACATATAATGTGGATTGCTGCACACTAATGCACAATCGCAGCAGCATTTATTTGTCTCCACTGTTTTGGGGAGGACTGCTGATATGCGAAGTTATCCATGTTTGAAATTCACACTGAAGCATGCCTGTGAATAAAGATGGTAGCTGTGACTGAATTAGTCGCGTTATTATTCTCCAAAATTTGTCATCGAAGCAGTGGCTTTTTTTCACATTAAATCCAAGTTATAGAAGTGTTACCTTCCACTTGAAGAAGCTGTTCTGTCACCCTACTGCTCCAAAATTGTACACAATCACTATTGCAAAACTCAGAAATGGCAGTTCTGGTCATTTTGCTGCCATCAAGCCCACCCCCTGCATATGTCCACACAATCACCTTTTGATTTCCAGAATACGCTCTGCTGCAAATTGGTTGTCCAAATGGGTGGGACTGCGCATTTCTGCATATATATATATTAAAAAAAAACCTCAGGAAAAGCTGCTAATGCTTTTCTTGTGTAGTTTTTGAGGTTCCCCCCCACCTTCTGAATATGGTGAATCACACTGGAACAATGCAGGAAACTTATCCCAATGTCAAAGCCATCAGGAACCTGTTACCAAGACAATTGAGACTGCTATATGCTCAAGTGTACTAGGTGGCACTTTGTCATGTCATTCATTAATTCATTCATCTGTTCATAACATTTATATTCCCCCATGTCTCCAGTGAGCTCAGTGTAGCGCCCCTTCCTCTTTTATCCTCATGATAGCTCTGTGACATAAGACACACCTGCGAAAAACTTAGTCAAGGTCACTCAGAGGATGTCATGCTCAGTTGGGATATGAACTTAGATCTCCCAGGTCCCAGTCCAACAATGACCACTACACCACACTGCCTCCATGTAATTCACTCATAGCACAGTGTGGACACTTGCATTCATGTCTGGCAAAGCATAATTTTTTGCTCCCACCCCCTTTAAAGCCGCTATAGGTGCATGATCATAAATCCTTATAATGAAGTCTTACATTTTTACAGAATTAATTTGACCTGTTAAAATTAAGGGACATATATTGAATGCAGCTGGACAATGCCTATTTTTTTCTGCAAAGATAGCACAGAAGCCTAGTAGTGCTCTTTCTATCTTTTCCCTAACTGCAGGAAGCCAAATTCCAAAATTTGGAAAAACAGATTACATCTGCACATTCTAATCCCAGCTACCCTTCAATCCATCCATCCATCCATCTATCCATCCATCATCATGTAGCCAGAAGGAATTGATGCAGAAGAAAAATCTGCATAGCTAAGCAGCCTTTCACATAATTTTTTACAGTGGCAGCTGGTGGCTTTCCTGTCAGTGGGGCAATGAGCTTTAGGAGATGATCAGATGCATCAAAAATGGCTTTATAACGATGCCATGAGATCGCAAAAGGGCTTCATTATCAGATGACCTTGTGGCCCAGCATTATGCAAACATTCTGCTCCCGTTATGAGGGAGTTCTTTTTTTATTGTTGGGGAGAAGTCGGAAATTGATCTCCCATCGCATATGCATTCTGGATTTTCACGTGTGTGACAAGGTGCCCCATTCTGCTGGCGTGATTCCAGTGTCAATAGGCGGTCCTGCCAGAACACTTCTGGATGGGACCACGAGAACCAGGTAGGCTACCATCTTTTTTTTACCCTCCCTGGGTAACTTGTAATTTTTTTAGTGTTTTTATGTGCTTGTGTAAACCCTTTTCTTGTTTTGTTTGTTTGTTATTTTTTAATTTACTGCGCTCACATCTTCTCGTGAGAACAGGTGAGATTTTGATCCAGGAAGTGAATGGAGCTTCACTAGAGCTCTGTTCATGCCTGGGATGGAAGATAAGGTAAGTCGGATTGGGAGGGTTATTGTGCCAGTACAGGGATGGGATTGGAGATTCTGGGACAGGAATGCTTTTTGTGTTCCTGTCTGATAATCTCCTTAGTCTAAACTATAAGGGTGCTACCCAAGATGCTGAATCCTACCCCAAAATAGGTTCAGGACCTTGGATGGTTCCTTTAAAGTACAGACCAAAGCCCAGAGTGGATTCACCATCCCACTGACGTGACATGGAAGCAAGATGAAGATACATTTCTACACTCATCCTTTTCCATATCACATGCCACATTTGAGCTCTTGTAAACTGGCTGTATCCCTGATTTTATCTGGATAGCAGTTATCTTTTGATATGCTTCTTCATTTCTTATATATAGGTCACCCCCGTATCCACAGGGGATATGTTGCTGGACTTACCGTGTGTAAGTGAAACTGCTGATAATAGCAAACCCTATTAAAATAAAAGACTTCCAGTACAAACATACCATAGAGTTTTATTGGAGGATTTAGTAATTCCTAGAGAGGACACCTCTCTAGGCATTTTCCAGCACAACTCTATAGTATGTGTTCCAATTTTTTCAGCCGTGGATAACTGAAACTACAGATATTGGTTCCACAGATACGGTGTGTGTGTGTGTAACCTGTTCTTTATCATAAGCAATGGAACTGGTTGCCTATGAGACTATTTTTATTTTATTTTATTTGTTTATTTATTTAGGTATTTATACCCCGCTCTTCAGCCACAAAGGCTCCCATAGCAGCTTACAAACTGTTTTAAGCAATTGCAATTTACACATCTACGCTGCATTAAGCGGTTTCCAATGTGTGTTAGCTAATTGCCCCCACAAGTGGGGTACTCATTTTACTGACGTACAAAAGGATGGAAAGCTGAGTGAACCTTGGAGCCCTTGGGATTAAACTTGCAATGTTGTGGCTTGCAGTACTGGCATTTAACTACTGCGCCCCCTAATAAACAGGGGCACGGGGCTTTAAAAAATGCAAAATAAATTTTAAATTTTACCCCCCCCCTTTTATTTTTTATAACTACTCATTGTCTAAAATGTGTCAGAATTATTGGAAGCTGTGAAATGTTTTGACTCATCCCCTCATTCTCTCTCTTTAAAAAAAAGTAGAAGCATATGTTCAAAACACAGAATGTCCTATTATAACAGTCTGCTACAGCATAGGCAGGAGGCCTCCTTGAGAACCTCAAGATCCAATTAGTAAAGCTATATTTTATTAATCAGTACAACCTATTGAATGCTTCACAGCTTAGTTAGTTTTATTCTTTGGGAAGAAGCAGCCCTCTCGAGGAAATCCATTACCCAATAGGTGCTCCAAACAGAAGCAAACAACAGCTCAGAATAGCAAACCCTTCTATTTCGAAACCAGAATACAAGTGGCAGCGAGCCAGTTTGGACAAGGGACAGAATTAGAAACATCTGACACACTGCAATTTTATTCACCCTTTGTTGTCCAACAGGCAATCTGATCCTGGAAGACAGGAGGGATTGAAAAGGAAGAATAACAGGTGCCTTCAGACCACTAAGTTAGTGCTAAACTCCGTACCTTTAAGATGAACCCATGTGATACTGGGTTCATTGGCAGCAGACTCAAACATGTTAGACTGTTTCCAGATTCGTATAAGGTATGTGTAGGTGTGAGTGTGCTCACTTTTCTTCCAACAGAGTCCCAAAACTAGAAGTATGTCCCACCAGAAGGGGGAAAAAGTTGTGGGGATAAAGGGAAGCCCAAGCTGGATGTTGTGATGTTGTATTATGATGTTGTACAGGTGGACAGACTCTATCAAGGGAGTCACAGCTCTGAGTTCGCATAATCTGAGCAGGGCTATTGAGACAGGCTGTCTTGGAGGTCTCTTATTCATAGGGCCACTATAGGTAGAAGCTAATTTAGAATCATAGAATCACAGAGCTGGAAGAAACCACAAGGGCCATCTAGTCCAGCCCTCTGCCCTGCAGGGCAATGAACAACAATCATGATGTTGTGGTATCTGTGTTTTAAAAGGTGATGAAAACACCTTGGAACCAAAAATAATACCTGCCAGACCTCATTTTGACCTTTTAACTTGTAACACTAGCATTACCTCCTTTTCTTATTTTTATTCCAGGCATGTTTTTTCTTCTTCATTTGCTTCCCTGCATCAGGAGAATACACAATAGCTACCTCCAGGCATTCTTATGAACTTGTAGAAGAAGCTAGGGATACACACTTCGCCTGTACTCTTCCCACAGAGCAGGGGAATTTCTGACGGACTACAAAGAGCTATCATTATGGCCACCTGATTGAGGTTACAAAATATATTTATGACTTTATCACACAAGCTTCTAAAAATGTTCTTTTAGCACCATTTTTTGTGCTGGCAAAAGAACCCAAACTGTCAAATGTTGCCATGATCGTGTGAGAAAGAAGCCTCGGACTTCCACATTTGCTGCCAAGTGTGATCTCAGAAGTTCTCGCGAGAAGACGTGAGTGCACTTAAAAGTGTAAAAACAGCTAAATTAAAAAAACAAAACGAACACACAAGCACTGAATCACACTTAAAAACTTGCCTACAACATGGGGAGGTTCATAAAAAGAGCATCCCATGGCTAGTTTTTGCATTCCTACCTGGAGGTGTTCTGGTGGGGATCTCCCATTGATGCTGGAATCACGCCAGCAGAACGGGGCACGGTTTCACATGCTCACAATCACGGCAAAAAAACAAAAACAAAAAAACACACACACACCACAGGTGATCTATTGATGGCTTGGCCCAACAATAAAAACGGATGCCTTATTTACATTACATCATCATGAAAGCACAATGCCATCTGGTATTGGCACCCTTTTCCGTTCATTAGGCGTCATTATGACACCATATTTGCTGCATCTGATATGGACCTTAGTAATCCCAATTAGAGCAGATCCCCTGAACCCATAGAACTTCCATAGGCATGGACTTAGAAAGTCCCCATTGAGTCTATTTGTGTTGGAACCAACAACTGGACTTAGGACAAGGTGAGAGTTGTACAGCCCTTCAGGTGTGGTTGGTGTGCAACTCTTTGCAGCCCTAGCTAGCATAAGCAACGGTGAGGAGAGGTGAGACGTGCAATCTAGCAGCATTTGGATGGCCACATGATTCTCACCCCCGATTTAGGATCTCGCTTACAAACACATTAGTGCTTCTCGTAGTGCACATCCAATTGTAAATAATGATAACTATGGACTTTATTATGCAAGACTTTTAAAGCAGAATTAAAGTTGGATAATAACACCTTTGGTGATACTTATCACATGGTGTCGCCTCCAAATTGTTGCTACTGTGCCTCCAAAGCATGGTTAGAGTGCCCCTTACCATTGATGGGAAACACCTGTCAATAAGCTCCCAATTGCACTTCTGTGCCATGAATCCTCAGGTGCGATACATTTCTCCAGTCGCAGTCCTGAGATTGGGCAGCCACGTGGTCTCAGTCTCCTCCTCTTTCTCCCCCTCCCTCCTGCTCTCTTCAAACAGACTGGTTTTCTCCCCCCCCCCACTTTCTTTCCTTTTCTTTTTTCTTTGTTTCACTAAATTGCATTGCCATAAATGCCAAATGGTATTACAATTAAAAATAAAAATAAAAAAAAAACCACAAAAGGGATGCTAGCTAGGACAATAGGGCAGGGAGGAGGCTTTAAGGGAGAGTCCAGAAGAGAGCAGAGGGACCATCACTGGCTGAAACCACACCAGGTGTGCTATTGAAAGGACATGTGATACTGAGGGCTGCCAAACCATTTTCTGGCCCTTCACTTTTGCAAATGTGATTGCAGTGCCAATAGGGCTCATGTGATATTGTCCTATGTGCCTTATTTCAAAAGGGGGGAAAGGTGAGGGTTTTTTTTTAAAGCCAACACCATTTTCATTTTTTGGGTGGCGACACACAATAGCATAGCATATGCAGCCCATGGACCATACCTGTTTTAAAAATGATTAGATGGAGCAACTGGAGTCTTTGTTCATATATATATATATATATATATATATACACTTAATGCCACCAGACTCTACTATCTGATAAAACAGGTGGGGGTTTTTTTGAGCTCCAAGATCCACACCTTCCTGAGTTTCAGGGAACTAACTTCAAGAGACTTGATAGCAAAATAATCAAACATGAGCTGAACCATGAGATTTTGCTACATGTGTAGACTAGGTGCAGTAAGATTTCCTGCATCTCCTTGCATTCAGAATAAGAACAATAAGAAGGTACAAATGCTATGCTTTCTCAAGGTTGCTCACCATACGTTTTGTGCTAAGCTGAACACATGATGAAAGGATAGTATTGCATCCAGCTGGTTCCCACATATACCCTGAAACCTTCCTCTCCCAGCTCCCAATACATCTTGAAAGATCCTGCTATCTCAAGTTATTTGCATCCTTAGTTAGGGGCAAAGACTTCTTTGGATGCTCACCAAGAAGGGTAATGGCCATGGTGTCAAAAAGCTCTTTCCAACATGCCCAGAAATTTTGGCCGGAGCAAAGGCAGGCCATCAGTGATCAGCACCATTCCATTTTAGACAGACCAAATTTTGCTGGTTTCAGAAACAAAGAAGGGTGGAGCCTGGTAAACAATTAAATGGGAAACTGGATACACCAGGGACATCCAGGTAGAGCTGGAAAAGAATCCTACCCAAAATGCTGGAAAGTAGACATTAATATACTAGATGGAGCAATGGTCTGACTCAGTATAAGGCAGTTTTCCATGATCCTATGAGCCAGCATGGTTTGAACATTGGACTACAACTTTGGAGACCAGGGTTCGAATCCCCATTCAGCCATGAAAACCCACTGAGTGACCTGGGGCAATTCACACACTGCCAGCCTCAGAAAACCCCATGATAGGGTCCACTTAAGTCAGAAACAACTTGAAGGCATCCAACAACAACAAATATTCCTATCCTCTTTGTCACCGTTTGTAAAGGATAAACACAGCTGTGTCCTTTCCCATTCAATATGGATCACTGGCAGTGGGGTAGTGGACCTATGATTCACAGTGTTGGAATGCCAGGACTTTTTCATTTTGCGCATGCATGCATATGTGCCTTCAAGTCACCTATTGACTTATAGTGAACTCATAAATTTCATAGGGTTTTCTTAGGCAAGGAATACTCAGAGGTGATTTTGCCAGCTCTTTCCCCTGAAATATATAGCCTACAGCACCTGGTATTCGTTGGCAGTCTCCCATCTAAGTACTAACCAGGGCCGACCCTGCTTATCTTCCAAGATCAGACAGGATCTGGTACCTTTAATTGGCAGGGATGCTATCATCTGCCACACCCTCAAGGATTCCCTGTACCTTTTGATGTCATCCCTTTGCAATCTTCACAGCAGCTGGATTTTCCCCCGGGAGGAATATATTGTTGAGAGCTGGACTGTAGTTGTGGTAGCTTGGTCTTGACTAGACAAGTAAGACCCATTAGCTTTACAAATGACTTATTCCCAGTTGAGGTGAAAACTGCTAGAACTGTTTTGGTGAAATGAATCAGGATGGCTGCTTGCAATTTTTGGAGTCCCCCTGAAGGATATAGCTCTGGGAGCTGTCATAATGAATGCCTGCACTTCAAAACTTTACACCACTGAACAGATCAGCATGCTCATAGGGTTTGTGAGAAGGTTTAACTCACCTGATTTTCTTGAATTCTCCCAGTACACGGAGATGTATTTATTTATTTATTTAAGTCCACAAATATAAAGCATGGTACCCCACAGGAATGTAATGCTTCTGTTTTCCTTACTTCCACCCTTTCTTCCCCAACCCAAATTTGAATTTGGACAGCCAGCAGAAGTGGAAATGGCACATTTATTAGTCTGCACCAGATATCAAAGATTTATTTAATTTTCTCTACTGGCTTGACTTTCAAAAATGTAAATTCCTATAGAGCTAGTTTTACAATTCATGAGGTAGTTGCCATCAAGATCTAGCAAAGACGTATTTATGCCAGTAGCCCAAAGGGGTGATAATATACCTGAGTCTCATTTAATACTGCTTGCAGCCAGCCTTTAAATTACTAGCTATTATGTTAATTTTGGTTAGTTTTCAAAGAAGTAGCTGCGTTAGTCTCTTGCAAAATAAAAACCAGTTGTCTTAAAGGTGCTGCCACATTTCTTTATTTCCCCCTCCTCCATCCTTCCTCCTTTTTGGGTATTATGTTGGTAATGGAAATCGTAGGGCATGTCACTGTCACATCTATGATGGAAAATCAATCTCTAAGCTATACTATGTAGCTGGAACTCTTGGAACAACTGAGCTTTGCCAAAGCACACAGGAAAACAAACAAAAAGGACATTCATGTTATTTTTCTGGGCAAACAAAGAATGCATGAGAGGGGAGGGAGAGAGTGAACAAATGATACAGAGCCATAGAAACATCTCTGTGCTGACATGAGGCCTGGCTACAACCAGCTATGTTATAGTAATACTGTGAGGAAAACATAGCTCAAACATTGGGGGGGGGGGAATATAATGCCCCCCCCAATATGTTTCAACAAGCCCCAAATAGGCACAATTTTCCCTAAACAGGCATTGTTTCACAGATAGAAAGATTGTTCTATTTCTAGTTGGTTTTGCTTCTACAACCTCATGTAGATTTACAATCTCCCCCTGCAATGGTGGATTGTCCTTATAGGGAAAGATCTGTGAAATCTCATGGACTATGGAAGTCTCTCTCTCTCTCTCTCTCTCTCTCTCTCTCTCTCTCTCTCTCTCTATATATATATATATATATATATATATATCAAAATTCACATTTTATGCAGTTCTGAAGCTGAGATCATTCTCTGTTAAACATTTCACAGCAGATGCAAAATCACTGGAATAGCATTTTATTTTGAGAGGCATGGGTCAGAGAAAGGGAATGAAATACAATGATTTACAAGAGGAAAGTAGAGTTAAAATGGGTTCTGTTCTAGCTTGAATTTAAGCACTGGGGTCAAAAAACCAGCACAGCTCCTCACAAAGGAAATAACCCCCTCCCCCACCAGGATTAAGTCCTGGCTGGAGAAAACATTGCACTTCATGCAAGGGCTAGAAACAGGGCAAAACTTGGTTTTCAGTCTTATTGTAAATTCAGCCCCAATCTATTAATTCTGGAATTCTCAAAATTTGAATATTTCAAGTATCCCTATATTGCTTCCTCGGAGCATTTCAGAATGTAATGCAGAAAGAAGAACTTAAGCAGAGTTTCTAAATAAATGGTGCACAAGACCTATTTTGGTAATTCTTTATGAATGAAATTAATGTAGTGCCTCCTGCACATCAGTAAAATGAGGGAAAGGTCCTCCTTCCATCCTGTGTGATGCCCCATGCCCCTTCCAAATATCCTCTGGAGGGTTGGAGAACCCTCTTGAGAAGACTGGGAGGGCATGGGAAAATAGGGGCAAGGAAAGTTCAGACGCATGTCTGGAAGTCTTCTCACAATTTAATTCTACAACCCTGCCTTGAATAGGCTTTCTGTCCTGGTGCATAAATGCACTCAATAAATAAATAAAATAATAATTCTCTTTATGAAGTTGGTGGGAGCTGTATGAATAAGCTGCAAAGCATGAATATCTGCTATGCTGACTGAATATCTTGGGGTTCTTACATGTAACATGGGAGGAAGAGGAGAGAGAGCACATGACAATAGATGAAAATGGTACCAACTGGTAAGAAGACAGAGGGTGGAGGGAGAAACAAACTCTCTGTGGCATCTGGTCAAGGAAACCTGCATTTTCCAAGTCTATTGTTCTGATTGAGCACATTCTGGGGGAAGTGACTAAGCATGTTAAATTCACAAATTGTGTTTTTGTCTACATGACTATAGCACAGCACCCAGCATGTCTTTCCACAATGGTGTGGGGTGTTTGTTATCAATCTATAGAGTGTGACAGTGTACAAGAGCATATCTGCAAGTACACCCCTCCACAAAAACACAAAGAGTAGCAAGACCAAGGGTCTGTCTACACTACAGAAATACCACTTTATTCCCCATAGTTCTATCATTTGGAATCCTGATATTTCTAGTTTTGTGAGGCATTTAGCCTTTTCTTTCAGAGAACTCTAGTGTCTCACCAAACTACAAATACCAGGATTCCACAGGATAGAACTATGGTAGATAAAGTGGTCTCAAACCACTGTATTTCTGCAGTGTAGGCAGGCTCTAAGTTAGATGTAACCTTCTCCAAACACACCTATAATTTCTGATATTAATCCAGGCTTATCCATGCATAAGCCCCATTTGTGCTGCTGAGTGTAAACCTAGGTTATTGTTGCACATGATGGATATGGTGCATTATTAGGACATCTCTCTGTGGTATGACCAGCTCAGGGACCAGTTATCTGAGAGCACCAAATGACACCCGTTGTGTACCTGAGTCAAGGCGCATAGTACCTAAATTAGTCAACAATATTTCAGTACACGAGGCAGAGAATCCCACAAGCACCTCTTCTCCTGGCAGTAAAACAGCAACAAACAACAACTTAAATAACTAATGACTTGGCATCCAAAATTTGTTGCCTGAAGAGTTCACATCACTCTGCTTAATGGTAAACCTCTCCCTGCTCTTTAGGTAGAATCCATGTGGCTCTGAGAAGTCCGCACCTATCTTCATAGTAGTAAATTGGTAGTAAAAATTAGCCTGTGGACTCAGACATGATAAAATAGTTTGATAATATTATTAAATGGAAATCTGGAGTGTCCTATCTCGTACTTCCACTCACTCACTCACTCCTTCTCACTCACATTCTTACACCAGCTATCATGACAGGAGCTGAAAGGATAACCATTCAAGACAGATAGAATGAACCTGGCCCTTAGAAGAGAGTCAATGGCTGTTGGCATCTGTTCCCAGAACACGGACACTTGGAATGGTTGTCATTCCCCCATGCAGAAACTAAAAGGCCTTATAAGGTAAAGCCTGAGCAGGCGGCTAAATGCTCTGAAGTGCTCCTCATGTTGGAAATCCTCTGGAGAATTCACAGCATACCCCTGGCAAAGATTACAGCATATTTTATGGCAAGCTTTCATAGTAACACAACACAGATATTGTATCTTTAAATTTCAAACTCTGCAGGCTGCCTGGTCAGAAATAGAACAGCATTTCATTCCAGTTTACTAGCCTGCTTGGCTGAGATGGATCAGCTAGCTCATTCACTAAAATCCTGATCAAAAGGTACACACATTCTGTTTCATTCCCATTGACTTGAAGCAGTTACGCAGGGCCTGTGTGACCTTTGGAGAGTCACACAGGTCCTGTTCTCTCAGGGAATATTCTTCCGGAAGATCAGCAGAATAAATATTTATGCAGAGAAGTCAAAAGCATAAAAATGGAAAGATGTGCCAGTCCCCCCTCACTCCATGCTAGTAAAAAAAAATTAGTGCAATTTAACTTCCCTTCCTTAGAATCGTACAGGCATTGTATATAGGGGGAACAACTAATCTTCCATAAAATGACAATGCATTGAAATTTCATTTGACAGTTTTAATTCTAGTTGCCACTGCATTTTGCTCCATGTGAGACTCAAAGGAATTATTGGAGGGCCTTGCTTGGAGAAAAAAAAAACTGTAGGAATTTTTTAAAAAGTTAAGAACTGTGGCAAGGCTAGGCAAATTTACTGGTAGATACATAATCCTCCCATCACAAACCACCTTCCTTACAGATATTTTGTCCAGACAGGACCCTTTATCTCTGACATTTCACAGTTCAAAACTGGGACGTGTAGCCAAGAAACATCAGAGTGTGGTCAAGTTGGCAAATGTTATTAATGAGGGAGAACACTCAAGCTCACAGAGTCTATAGCAGTTTGGTTTTGCCTGAGTCTACTGGGAAAGGCAAGACGCCATTACCTCCTCTCCTCTCCAATCCCTCACTGAACTGGATGCAAATTACTTTAGTACTTTGCACTCTGTTTGTGCAACTGAAAGTAAGCTGAGAATGTAGGAGGAAGGTGGGAGGAGTAGAGAGAAAATGAGCCATTTAAAAAGCAGCTGAAAAAGTGGGGTGACAGAAGATTAATCAGGGCTGTCCTTGGCACATTAGAACAGTAATGGCTTGTCTATATGGCGGAGGAAATGTGGGTTGCTGTGGGGTAATGCCAACTCACAGCAGCTTTTATTTTTCCTAATGGTTTATTTGCAAGATCTCAGGCATCCGAAGCAAACTGTGTTCAGTGTTCCCATGGGCATGCCAGTGAATCAAAATGGCGGCCGTGAGTCGCTCACGATTTTATTTTCTCCAGGTTGCCCTTGCCAAACATTTTTAAAAAACAAAATACAAGGTGTGAAAGAGTAACCTTCTGCTTTAGCAAATGCGTGCAAAAAAAGAGGCTGTTTTCTCATTGTGGTGCAAGGTCACTATGAGGAAATGAAAACCAAGATGGCGGTTCCAGGCACTTGCCTTGCTGGCAAGGCTCCACCCCCCCATGCATGTCCAACCAATCAACTGCCAACTTCTGCTCATACTGGGAAAGTGAATCAATTTGGTCGCTTGTCCCAACAAGCAGGAATGCGCATTCCCCTAGCTGTTTCTCAAAAAATACAGGAAAAGCTGCAAAGTATATGGCATTTTGGGGGCCCCTGCTTCATAATACAGCAAATTTATGTGGGATCCCATTGGGACAAAACGTATTCATCTTGCATTCTGTGAGGAGTTTTTTTGCCATTTAGGACTTTTTCGGACAAAGTAAAAATAACGCTAGCAGCCTCACCAGGTTGCGAGGCTGCAGCGCTAGAGGGCGTCAGTTTCGCATGACGCCTCTTCCCAGCGGTACTGTTGCAGTACCGCCGGGAGATTTGACCGTCAGTTGACCGGCGATCGTGAGTAAAAATCTTCCAAATATGACAGTCAACTGACGGTCAAATCTCCCAGCGGTACTGCAACAGTACCACTGGGAAGAGGCGTCATGCGAAACTGACGCTCTCTAGCACTGCAGCCTCGCAACGTGGCGAGGCTGCTAGCGTTATTTTTACTTTGTCCGAAAAAGTCCTTAGACAACCCCTTAGAATGTATGAAGATCTCCCATTGCAGGAGAGGGAGAAAGCTTTTCATGCATGTAATCTCAACCAGAGAGTAGGCAACTGTGCCAGGACATGGGTCATATATGTAGGAGGACCACATCTCCCTCCATGACCCACTCCCATTTTTGTCTTCATTGTCTTTTTCTTTGCTGAAAAAGTCCTCCTTACCATCTCAGGGACCATGGGACAGCCCCCTCCCCCCCACACTTGTTTTAGATCCAAGAGAGGCTATTTACTCTAACCAAAAGTCACTTCCAGTTTGGGAGAAAGCCGCAGCAGTCACCTCTAGAGTGTCTGGGGGGCATGGAAGGCTTTTAAGGCAAAATGGCATTATAAAAAAAGATGGGGTCATGGGAGGACTGGGGGTTGCAAGTAACCCATAGGCCATACTTTGCCCAACCATGGTTTTAAACCATGGTTTAGCATTACATTCAAGCTAGGCTAAAGTTTCATTTTGACATGGTAGAGAGAGAACCATGATCCCTTTCACTCCCAAGCTCCACTCAAGGGCTATTTTACTAATAAGCTCTTAAAATTTTCCATATCACACTCCTTCATTCTTTTACGTAAAGGGCAACTGTGGCTGATATTGTGTTTTTGCATAACAACTGTGGGGAATATTAGATTAGGATCAGGATCTGGTATTCCCTGCAATCATTATACAAATACTAAATATCCTTTGCAAATACTAAATATCCTTGGCAACTCACACACCCCCTATGGTTCTGGTGAAAATCACCCCCAAATTGCTCTAATTTCAGCAGGAAATCTTCTATTGGTATCAACTCCCATGTCCTCTTGGTATGGTTCTGATCATGGGCACACATACCAATCAGAAATGTCAAGGGCATACATGCATTAACACACTCTCTTATTGGGTCCTAAGTACGGTAGAGTTGCAAAGTCAGGACTATGCCAGGCTCAGGGAGTTCAAGGCCAAAAAGAGTGCTAGGGATGTCCTAGGGAGCAGGCCATAGTGATCTCATTAAGCATGGCACATTAAGTGTCAACTGTAATTACAAAAAGTATGCCATTTAAATAAATAGAAACCACCAAGACTTACAAATGATTAAAATATAGGTTCACCCACATTCAAGGCAATGCTCTTGCCCTGAGATTTCTGTCCCTCCCCATGAGGACTAGAGAAAAGGATTAAGGATTAAGGTCCTGAGACTTAGGGGTTGTCTAAACAGCGAAAATACTCCTCATGGAATGTGAGGAGAATATGATGTGTCTAAATGGGATCCTGCATCATTTCACCATATTTGGAAGGAGGGGAGCCAAAAACACTATATACTTTTCAGGGAAAGCCTCCATGGCTTTTCCTGGAGTTTTTTTTTTAAAGGGGGGGAATGCACATTTCTGCTCATTGGGACAAGCAATGCAAATTGATTTGCTTTCTCATATGAGCAGAAGCTGAAAGCTGATTGGCCAGATGAGCATGGGGGAAAGGCTTGTTAACAAGATAAGCACCCGGAACCACCATGTTGGATTTTCACCTTAGCAAGTGAGTGCTAAGGTGGTAAAACGGGGTGAGGATTTTTTGTTTTTGTTTTTGGTTAAGGCAACATATGGGTATAGGGTTTTTTTAAAACATACTGTTCGGCGGCAGCAAATTGGTAAGTAAAAAGCATGAGTAATTCACTTGTGACCACCATCTTGATTTTCAGGCATGCCCGTTTGCACAGCAAGTGTGGATACCTTTGCATGCCTGCAATCTGTCCAAAAATCCATTTAGACAATTTAGAGCTGTTGCAAATTGCCATTATTGCAGAGCAATCCACTTTTTTTGCTTCATATAGATGAGTTCTAAGATCATGGCATGAGATCTGGGAATCCTAGCCAAAAGGTTGGTGTTGTTATAATACTTGTCTCCTGCTTCTTTCCCAGTTGAAGACTCATTAAGTAGCTTATGACAGTTGAAACACATATAGTTAATTTTTTTTTTTACAGTAAACAAAAGTATATGCCCGTCTAATCTGTCTAAAATGGGAGTTCCAGAACCTGGGAGAAGCCCTTGAGAAGGTGCTCCCCGGAGTCCAACAAAATATACTTGTGAGGGTGGTGGGACAGAGAGAAGGGTCTCCACAGAAGATCTCAAAGCACAGGCATGTTTGTATGGGAGAATATAGCCCTTCAAATAACCTGGACCTGAGCTCTCTAGGGCTTTGTAGGTCATAACCAGCACTTTGAATTATGCCCGGAAATGGATTGTCGGCTAGTGGAAGTGTTGCAAACAAGGGAGTTATGTGTTCTCTGTCACCAGCCCCAGTTAACAATCTGGCTGCAGCTCTTTGAACCAGATGCAGCTCTTTTCAAACACTCTTAAAAGGCAGGCCCATGTAGGCAGGCCCATGTTACAGTAATCCAAACAGGATACAACTAAGGCATATATCACCATGGCCAGATGTGATGTCTCAAGAAACAGGCATGGCTTGTACAGGAGCCTTAATGGTACAAATGTACTTCTGGCTACCACCAAAAACAGACCTTCCAGGCTCATGGTTGAATCCAGTACACCCAAGCTGTGGGCCTACGTCTTCAAGGAAAGTATAACCCAGTCCTGCACAGGTTGAATCCTGATTCCTTGATCTGCCTTTCAACTGACCAGGATCACCTCTGTCTTGTCCGGATTAAGTTTCAATTAATCCAGTCCATTACTGATAATATGCAGCAGTTTAAGACCAGTTC
Organism: Gambelia wislizenii; assembly: GCA_030847615.1. Lineage (NCBI taxonomy): Eukaryota > Metazoa > Chordata > Lepidosauria > Squamata > Crotaphytidae > Gambelia > Gambelia wislizenii. The sequence continues at coordinate 305,777,611 of JAUMIR010000002.1, read as the reverse complement.
AATCTTCACCCGCTCCATTACTGGTAACAGGCATCAGTTCAGGGCTGAAACAAATTCCTTGGAGTTAGAAGTAATAAAGCTGGATGTCATTCTCATGCTGATGGTGTTACCTTACTTGACAACCCCCACCTTTCTAATATCACATAATTGGCAATACCAAGGGTGTAGTTACGCACAACCTAGGGAGGAACTTTTCCAAATTCTTTAAACCGGTCATACCCAGGTCAGAGTTCTTCCTGAGAACACTTAGAAATGAGTCCTCCACTTAGAAATGAGTCCTCCACTTAGAAATGAGTCCTCCACTAATCCTACCAAGGATAGTTGCACATTCAGTATGTGAAATGGGTTTTTCCTCTTTTCTCTAGACCGCAATGGAAGGTTGCCTGTGCCCATTCAGTTCCAAATGTCTAACCCATCAATGATCATTAACACATCCTGAGAACCCTTTGTCTAGTCCTGGGAATCTCTGAGTGTCATTGTATTCCATTCTAAACTCCATCCTTTCGGGGGAGTTATTGAATATAAATATCACCCTAAAATGCTACCAAAGCATCCACAGCTCCTCTTCCTCCTTCCACTCTGTCCATTTGCTGTGGGACCCTCAGAGCTCCATCTGAGTAACATCTGCTGCACAAATCTCTGCTCTTCGGTATAGTATAATCCATAATCCCCTCAATCTATCCCTCTATCCAAATACTTCCTACTTTCTTTGTTAGCCTTGTGTGGTTGCTCGAAGCTTGAGTGTTAGCATGAATGTTGCTATGACTAAAGTCCAATAAAAATCATTTAATTGTACATTCTGGCTTGGAGTCTCCTCAATTACTACATAGGTCAAAAGATCCCACAGTTACCTGGCCTCTCGCTGCCATCTTGAGCTAATTAAAATTCCCCATAGTAGAATTCGGACACCCCATAGTAGAATTTGGACCCCACACAATTTGGGTAACAATGGCACTGAACCCCCAAACCCTGGACAACATCACCCAGTGGTTTTCATATATAAGTTAAATAGCATGATGGACAGAACTGAGCAGTGAGGGACCCCACAGGGCAATGTCCAAGTTGTTGAAAAGGAATACCTCCAGGAGGGAGTGGAACCACTCTAAAACAGTGCCTCCAAGTCCCAAGTCCAAAGCAGATGAGAAGTCCAAAAAAGCTAACAGGGACACACCCCTCCTGTTGAGTTTCTGGAGTTGGTCATCCACCAAGGTGGCCAAAGCTGTCCTGTCTCATAACCAAGGCTGAAACCTGGTTGAAATGGATCTCGATAATCCATCTCATTGAGAAAACCCTGGTGCTGGGAGGCCATCGCAGATTCCAGTACCTTGCCCCAAAAAAGGAATGTTGGAAACTAGCTGATAATTGTCCAATATGGTGGGATCCAGGTAGGGTTTTTTAAAGTCTCTCTGATTTTTCTTCGTGAATGAAGATTCAGGAAGGACTCATCCCGTGCTTTCTGCAAGCGCGCTGATGACTAAAAAGGCCAATCTGAGATAAACAAGTCCAGTTGCAGAAAGCACAGCAGAAGGTCTCCTTGGGTGATGTTTCCATGTTGTAATTCTTTCTGCGTTGTCGTTTCTCTTCGAGACTTGTTCGGCGTGAGTTCTCAAATGAGGCTGCAGCATTGTGGATAGTGCGTCTCCATGCCTCCTGATGTGAGGCCAGGGCGGACCATTGTTGGTGATTAATTTGGCCGAGCCTGAGATGTTGTTTCAGGGAGTCCTTGTATCGCTTTTTTGGAGCGCCCCCTTACTCTCACACACATGTGGTAGCCCTCATCTCTCCTGGAATCCTGTACAAACTGAAAAGTATTAATTATCACTGGGCAAGCAGGGACCAAAGTTACATGCACTGAATCTGTCTTAATTATAGCACTTTTATGCAACGTTCCCAAACTTAGATCTATTAATACTAGTGACGCAGATTCAAAGAACCATGTGAAAAGTTCTGCTCTCCCAAAAGAGGTTTAGATCTGTGCTTCTCAAACAGCAGTCTCTCATGCAGCATAAGATGCCTCTTTTGAAAATGAAAGGAATTTTCACAGGCAGTTTTTGATATGGCATCGGGTTTGTCATTCAAAGTCAAAAATGCCACTTGGTATTCCCAAGGCCTTAAGCATGCTCAAAGTAGCTCTATTAATTTCCTTTATGTTACAGGCCTTCAAGCCTGTATTTTTCATTTAAGATTTTGTGCAAATGAGTTCTGATACACACATGTGCACACACTTAAGCTAGTTCTCCCTAAGAATTATTTCCTCTTTTAAAAAAATATAGTCTACTGAGTCTGATAACTATTCTTCAATAATGTCTTTGAGATTATTCCATTCTCTTCCTCCATGTTGGTATTTAATTAGAGAATTATAATCTGGAAATGGATTCTTATTCCTTTATTTTATCAGTCATTCATATGAGAAATGTGTTACTGGCTTAAGCTAACTACCAAAGAAAGACAGGATTTATGGTACACATTAATTTGTGTACCAGGATTTGTGGCCATTACACATTAATAAAAGACAAATCTTAGAAACCATTATAAAGTCTTGCTATGGTTGTTCTGTTGATAGATTAAAAGAAAGATTTATCCACACAAAATCTCAAAAGACAAAAAAAGATTTGCATACAATTATTTTCATAACTATAAAATTGACAATCCACAGCATGTGGACAAAGGCACCTGCATGAAAATACCCTGCTCTGCTCCCCTGATAAGGAATACAGCTAGTTACTTGGATAACTTGTAAGAGTGGGAACTCCCAACTGAAAGCGTAGTTCCAGCCATTACAGGAAGTATGATTTGTGGAGTTTGCTATCCATGTGTACATCTAGCTGGTAGCATTTTCTGTAACATTTAAAAGCATTCTAATTTACACTGAAAGTCAGTTGAACTCAGGTATAGCTAAACCATACCTTCCAACTGTCTCAATTTGGCAAGGACAGTCCTGATTAATCCACTCTCCATCCATTTTTCAGCTGTTTTTAAAATGTCCCAGCCTGCTTCCACTTTCCCCCTTTGGCTTCAGCTTATTTCAATTGCAGCAAATTGAGTTCACAGTGCCTTAGTAGTTTTCACTAAATTAACTCAGCAGGGTGTAGAGGACAGGAGGGGGTGGAGTTTTTCCCTTCCCAGTAGGCTCAGGCAAAAGCAAACTGTTGTAGCTTCTCCTAATGTGTTTGTTCTTTCTCATTACAGTAATAGTTTTTGGCCATTTTGACTACACTGATGTTGCCTGGCCAGTTTACCAGTTTGCATCTATAAAATGTTGGAGGATATGGTTAAACACTCAATGGGCTTTCTTTCCTTTCATAGACAGTTGCTAAAATCCTATGTTAAGACCTTATGCCCATAGCGCTACTCAGGGAAAAAAAAACCCTGCTCCCATAACAAATTAAACTGGTCTTTCATGGGGTGGGGGGAGGGATGGAGGAATGAATAGCAGATATCCTCCATTATGTCTTAAATTATGAGGAAAGATAGCAAGAATATCTTCTCCTTAAGAACAGCTGAAGAGAGAGTCCTGTTAGCCCAATGGACAAAGATAAATACCATTCAGTTTCTTTATTTGGCCTTCATTCTTATACAAGCCTTCAGCTGCGTCTGTGCCATCACTAAGGTTGGTGTCACCCCTTCCCCCCAACGGTGTCACCTGGTCCAGTTCAACCTTTCCTCACCCCCCAGTACTGCCACTGAGTTGGGTCCATTGAACACTGAAGGGCTTACTTCCACATAAACATGCCTAGAAGATATAAAGGAGGCAGATATGAAAATCTGTTAAATCAGAAGCCCACTGACACCCTACAGTATATTGGGTTGTGGAACTGTTTTCACTTCCCACAAAGAAAGCCAGCCATTTTTGCGTATTTTCTTTCAAAATATATATTGTTTTCTAAAGTATATCTTTTAAAATACATTTTTCCTACTGACTAAACTGTGTTTTTGTGTATTCTGAATACACATAATTTTGTTCTGCACATTTTCCAAGTGTAAAGATGTGGGGTCTTTTTGTACAATTTGCCTGTGCCAATGTGTGTCACAAGCCTTGGAAATGAGCAGATTGCCAAGGTATGATGCACATTGAGCCACTACTGGTCTTCAGTGGTGTGGAATGGATTTTTTTTTTTTATAAAAAGGAAAGTACCAACCTAATGAGTTTCTTTTACATCCCTTAACAGCCCATATGGCACTTTCCTCACAAGTAGGGAGAAGGAGAAATTCAAATGTATGTGGAATCCTAATGATAAATCAGTATCTCAAAATATATTGTGAGTTGCTTTGGATCCCATAATGGAAGAAAGGTGGATATTAATTAACAACATAAATATAATAAAATAAATTTGTCTGACAGGGAGATGTGTAACATCAAAGACATAAAAAAGAAAATGAAAGATGTGCTGCCATAACTGAAAGAGAGGTACAGAGCTGTGTTCATCATTCATACCTAGACCTGTTAAGCCTTCTCAGCTTAGAGAAATAGGATTTTGTTACCAAATAAGAAGATAAGAAGAAACGAAGAGAGGAGGAGGAAGACGGAGAAGAGGAAGAAGAGGAGGAGGAGGAGGAAACAGAAGAGGAGGAGGAAGAACAAGGAGAAGGAGAGGATGAGGAAGGAGAAGTAGGGGAAGAAGAGGAGGAGGAAGAGGAAGCAGGAGACTAAAAGGAGGAGGAGGAGGAGGAAGAAGAAGAAAAAGAAGAAGAAATAATTTTAATAATACAATATTACCAGACTTATTTATCTCAGATTGGCCTTTTTAGTCATCAGCGCGCTTGCAAAAAGCGCGGAATGAGTCCTTCCTGAATCTTCATTTGTGAAGAAAAGCCAGAGGGAGATTGTTCACTGTGAATAAAGTCATCTTCATAGGTGGCTTCCGGCTTTATAGTCAGAACATAACCATTTTCTTATTAATAGTTTTGGATACTCAAGTGAATCCCAACTTCCTGTAGAAATTTAGCTTCTGTATTAAAATCCTAGCCTGTTTGGCTGTTCCAGTGGGCTTTTTAATAATTTACTTGATCAGGAAATAGATAATAAAATGTACACAAGAACTGACAGACTTGGCTAGTCCATAGATGGCATTTGAATTGTCATTTTATTTCAGTTTCTATTTATTGGCTCACATAATGAGAAATGTTATTAGAGATTTATCTTACTTTATGGGGGAACTTCGAAGAGCTTGCAAAAATATTTAACATTTTCAATAGATTCCAGGCATCTCTTCTGGGAATTAAAGTAATGCAATTTTGAGCTTTTACATATAGCTCTGAAAGTTATTACATTCACAGACAGGCAGAATAATATTCTAGCCAGACCTTAATTGACTAATAAATGTGAAAGGGTTGTATGCTGGTGGGCTGTGTTGGTGTTCCATTTACTACTTCAGTGAGTAGTCAATGGAAGTATGTGGGCTCTCTCTCTCTGGCTTTTCTTCGCAAACGAAGATTCAAGAAGGACTCATCCCGCGCTTTCTGCAAGCGCGCTGATGACTAAAAAGGCCAATCCGAGATAAACAAGTCCGGTTGCAAAAAGCACAGCAGAAGGTCTCCTTGGGTGATGTTTTTGGGTTGTGGTTCTTTCTGCGTTGTCGTTTCTCTTCAAGACTTGTTCGTCGTGAGTTCTCAAATAAGGCTGCAGCATTGTGGATAGTGCATCTCCATGCCTCCCGATGTGAGGCCAGGGCGGACCACTGTTGGTGATCAATTTGGCCAAGCCTGAGATGTTGTTTCAGGGAGTCTTTGTATCGCTTTTTTGGAGTTCACCGTAGAGTAGTATTTTTGGGAGGCGATGGTCCTCCATCCTAGAAACGTGCCCTGCCCAGCGCAGCTGTGTTCTCAATATCATGGCCTCAATGCTGGTGATCCCTGCTTGCTCAAGGACAGCAACATTCGTCACATAGTCAGTCCAGTGTATATTTAGGAAAGGCATATAGTGCATTTGGAAGACTTCACAAAAGAGTCTGGAGCAATAAACACCTGAGGCAAAGCACAAAAATCAATGTGTATAGAGCCATCGTACTGTCTATCCTCCTTTATGGATCTGAAACATGGGGGGTCATGTGGGCTGGAAGGGAGAGATATCTGGCATGGCTCCCATGGGTAACAGAATGTGTGTACACATTTGTCTCTGTGTGTCCAAGCAGCCACAGATCCTCAGGGAAATGGATTGTACGGGGAAATTCGGTAGCACTTGTCAAAGACAATGCAATGGGAATTCTCTGAGGATCTAAATTTTGGGTTTGCCTACCATGTTAAGTGTACTTTCTTGGAACCAAATTGGACTGAAATTGATTGGTTTTGCTATTAAACAAAGTGTGGGGAAGTCTGGTGAGTCCAAGGGTGAGTTTTGTGCTCCACACACTCTCCAAAAATGAACAATTTTCACACTTTCTCAAAACTGGAAGTGGTTAGTAGATTTTTAAAAGGTTTCTAGTCAGTGCAACTATCCGGGCTTGCACAGGGTTACAAATATCTGTTTTATTACTTTTACCCTATGCTGATGGTACTTATTCCTAAGTAAATGTGTTTAGTATCAGAATAGCAGAAGCTGCCCATTCTATTTCTGCAGTCAAGATGATACTATGATTTAATTGCATATGCTTAAGCATTTATTCTTTTTCTTCTTCTTAAAAAACAAACAAGTTGGCCTCAGGTTTTTGTTTTTTGCTCTCACTTATGTAGGTAAGGATGGATGAAGCTGTAGATTTTGATTTGATTTCTCATTTTCCAATCTTGAATTTGGTTTACCCTGAATTTTGGGGTTTTTTTGGGGGGAAACTTCAGTGGGTCCAGAATGCTATGGCCAGAATGTTGACCAGGGCCAGTTATAGGGAGCATATAACACCCATGTTAAAACAGCTGCATTGGCTACTGGTTTGTTTCTGGGCACAATTCAAATTGCTGGACTTGACCTATAAGGCCCCTATATGGCTTAGGTCCAGACTATCTGAAAGATCATATCTCCCTGTATGAACCTGCAAGGGTTTTATGTCAGATGGTAGCAAACACTTCCCTTTGTGAAATCTAACACAGAACTGCATAGCTCTCAGTCCAGTCTAGCTCTGCACAACTCTGCTCCAGGGCTGTGAGCTAATCAACACTGATACCTTTACCCAGCTCTCTTCTGAAAACTGCTGCTAACTCACAGTGCTGCAAACTGCAGACTGTTTGCTATATCTCAGCTCTTTACAGAATAAATCTACTGTATGTCCCAATATCCTGACAAAGGTCTGCAGGGGAAGGCTTACTCTCAGTTCCACCATTATCACAGACTCATTTGGTGAGGACACAAGAGAGAGCCTTCTCGGTGGCTGCTCCAACCCTTTGGAACTCCCTCCTGCAGGAGGCTAGGCTGGCTCCCTCCCTGTTGTCATTTTGCTGGCAGGAAAAAACATTCTTGTTTAAGCAGGCTTTGCCATATAATTGTGCCTTTTATCAATGTGATTTTTTATGTTGTTTTAATCTGTTTTTTACTTTGTATGTCTTAATTGGTTTTAATTGTGATTTTAATTGTTCTGTGAGGCACCTTGGGTACCACTTTGGGAGAAAGGCAGCATAGAAATTGCACAAATAAATAAACACATAAAATTTAAATGAAAATATGTGCATTTTTGTAAACATTTCTACATGCATTTTTGCATGGTGGGTGATCAAATATATACATTTTTGCAAGCAACTTTTTCAACATAGGCTAGGATCTTACATCAGCAATTATGATGTTTATCTTTTTGATGATTGAATTACATCGGTGACACAATACACAACCAGGTTAGTGAACTGTGATGACATACAATGAGGCACCATGCACAACCATGTCTGGTTGTGCACGGGGGCGCCTATTATGCAGTGGGACCTATGAAACAGAGTGTGTTGATCATGGGGGCACATGGCACACTGAGACACTTTGCAGAATGCCCATGTTGATGGCTCTGCTTGCACCGAGCTCCCAAAGGCACACAATATCTCCTTTCTTAAGAATACAAAAGTTGCACAATGGTGCAGTTCAACTATATACTAATGTGTGTTGGTTTAGAATGACATCCCAACAGGATGCCAGCCATATTTTTTTATGTTACTTCTTACAATATGTAGATTTTTCTGTGTTCTTCTTCCCTAATATACCCATTTTGAACACTTAAAAAAAAATGTCAAACGCCTGTAGAAAATTCCACATTTTTAAATTTGGGGAAGTACAAAATCTAATTGAGTTTCAATTCGTGTATTGCTTTCAAAATATGAAACAGGGTAGGTTGCTGCAAAATCTGATCTGAAAACCTCACCTGTTGGAGAGGATGCAAAGAAAAAGGTGCGTATCTCCACATGTGGTTTCATTGCCCTGTAGTTCAAAAATTTTGGTCTGAGGTACTCAGACTGATCTCACAAATTATGAAACAAACCATTAGCATGACTCCTAGCCTGGTACTCCTCTCTTGTTTCACTGATCAAAACACCACAGTCAAACATAGAAACTTGATATGATTTTTATTAGCAATAACAAGACTGGAAATTGCACAAAATTAGAAAACGGAAATTTACAATGGAAAAATGGTGGAATCGATTTTGGAACATTTGGCTAATGGAAAAACTTAAGGAACAAATTAGAGCATCCCAAGGCAGTCTTGCAAAAACAACCTTCACAGAAAAATGGTTCCTAATGATTGAATATATAAATCACAACCTGGTTCAACAAACCCCACCCGCCACCCATGGAAAACTGTGGAATGATATTCTGGAGAATTAAGATGTTAATTCCTGTACTATGCCATGTTAACTCCTGTACTGTATCATATAAATGCACTGTACAAAGTTCAGCACAACCAAATTGAATCATATATTAAGAAACTGCATACCAGACATATATAACAGCATAATTTTTCCTTTTAATATTTATCCTTATTTGTTTGTGTTGTTGTAGTTAATTATTTTTTCTTATCACCATATATGTTGAAAATATTATTGGTACTTGTCATTTTGTGGAGACTATCAACCACAAAATGGAATTGTTATGTATTTTATTATTATAAATGAATAAAAAGAAATTATACAAAAAAAAATCTGATCTGAATGAATTTCTATTCTCCCCCATCTCTATATCACCGGTATAGAAGCACAGCCTTGTTTGCCTTTTCCTTTATATTGCTGAAGAATCAACATCATCAAACAAATTAATCACTTATCTGCTGGTTAATTTACCATAGCCAAAAACCTTTTCAAATGTGTGTGAGGGAGATTCTTAAAAATTCTAAATAAAACACTGAAGTTCCAACAAATTCATAAAGCCAAAGGATGTGTGCTCCAGAAACCACTGCAATGGTCTTAATCCCACTGAAGTTAATGGGATTAAGCCAATGTAAGCATTTCATGGATCACACACAGTTTTCCAGTTATGACTACTATTAAATAATATATAATTTTTATCTTCGGTGTGTACTATACGTTATGTGTTTCTCACTCATTTCATGTGGCTTTTCTCATGCTATCCAAGAAATATTTATGGCACATTACAAAGAGATCTGGATGACCTTTCATTAGTGAGCAATGGGAATGGCTTGTGGATAATTTAAGTACCATAATGTGTAGCAGTCTTGAATTTAAGTACCATAATGTATAGCAGATTTGAAATGAAATTTAGTGGAGAGTTTTTTAAAGGAAGGGAGGGGGAATCCCTGGCTAGCTTTATTTTTATCCCCCTGGTGATTGCCACACAGACTATTTCCCTGATAATTTCATAAATATATTTTAGAACTATTTCTTTTGGAGTTGTGACTGGGAACATTTTAAAAATATATACAACTGGCATGCCCATTCAAATAGGGAAGTGCCTTTCAGATGTGGTCTTAGGAAAAGTAGTCTATTCCGAGGAAATGTCTGTGCCAAGAAATCTAGGAGAGGGTGCTCTCAGTATACAGTTGTCAATTCATATTCACTGGGGGTTGGTTCTAGGACCCCTCGTGGATACCAAAATCTGTGAATACTCAAGTCCCATTTATATGCAATGGAAAAGCAAAATGGTGTCCCTTATACAAGATGGCATAATCAAGGTTTGCTTTTTGGATTATTATTTTTTAAAGAATATTTTCAAGCCGTGAATACTTAAATCCGTGGATACCAAGTCTGTGGATACGCAGGGACAACTGTACATACAGGCAGCAAGGTCCAACTGAGACTGGCCTCTTCTCATATGCATTATCAAAATAGAGGGAATGCATCTTTTGCAAAGGGGGCAAAAGAAGACACAGCATATATAGATTTGAATGCAAACCTGTGTCTACTTTTGCCCCCTTTGCAAAAGATGCAGGGTGCAAGAGGACAGCATGAGGGAGCGGTGTGTGCACCATCGTGGGGGCGAGGTGTAGCATGTGGGGGAGAATGGTGTATATTACACCAGGTATAGCTAGTAGTAACAGATTACTTTAACAAATTTCAAGCCCTGAGTCTGACTCCAAGTAAGGCATTTTCAGACCAGATCATACCATGCGCACAATGATTTGTGTTATCATTAACAGACAAGGATACAATAGTAGGAGCCAGCGTGGCATAGTGGTCTGAGTGTTGGACTATGGCTCTGGAGACCAGGGTTCGAATCCCCACTTGGCCATGAAAACCCACTGAGTGACCTTGGGCAAGTCACACTCTCTAAACCCACAGAAAACCCCATGCTAGGTTTGCCTTAGGGTTGCCATAAGTCAGAAATGACTTGAAGGCACGCAACAACACCAATAGTAGAAAATTTGAAAATTCAGTTCTAAATCAAGACAAGTATAAAGTATAGATAGTCAGTCTTTTTTAAAAACTCCCCAAAACATTTTAAACATGCTGATTACGGGCTTAAGAGTTCTACAAAGGACCAGTTATTTCCTCAAAATACCAGTCTCAGTACAGAATACATGAGACTCATCCCTAGAGGCTCAGAACATTTCCTGCTTAACATATCATAACATTAAACAATGATCTCTTCCCCAAATGAACAAGTATTGGGTCCTTTAACTTTCCAATGCATTCACTGGTTTTTCTCCCTGTCTAAACTAGTTTTCTAAACTTTTTTAAAGAAAAACCTGTGACTAGTGGTACCATGAAACTATAACCATGCATAGATTTTCCTTGGTTTTTTTCTGGGCTGTGAGGTCAAGTTCTGGAATAGTTTCTTTCTGACATTTCACCTGCATCTGTAGCTGGCATCTTCAGAGAATGGTTGGGTAGGCGTGCGTGCGGAGTTTATATACTGTGAACCCCTTTTGGGGATTATATGCAAATTTGTGTAATTGAATGGTTGCATTTCTATACCCAGAAATTAACCATTCAATTACACAAATTTACATATACCTCCCAAAAGTGGTTCACAATATATAAACTCCACACACACTCCTACCCAACCATTCTTTAATGCATATATTTTACATAAAATGAGCCAATCAATGGTCCATGGTGGTCCTCCCATTTGGCTTGATATTATTTCTGTGAAAGGACAGGATCACAGCATAAACAATAATTACACACAAAGTTACTTTATGTATTCTTAGAATTCACAGCACAATGTGGAGACAGGAAAGACTTTATATGAATGAATGCATGTAAATTCAAAAATTATCTGAGCAGTCTTCCCATACTATGTGACAGTTATGAGTACTGGCTGATGTTTTCAGACTCCGTGCAAGGGAAGCCCCCAACTTGGATTGCCTTCATGGTGGATTTATTTAAGGAAGAACTACATCCACCCACCTGCCATTGCTTTGAGGAAGCAGCTGTTGTTGTTTTTTTGTTTTTGTTTTTTGTGACTATACATTGCTGATGCTATATTGCTCATGCAGTTAAAGAATTTGCAGTAGCAGAAATCAAACCTAGAAAAAGAAATCTTCCTCTCTTTCATTCTCACATGCAGGAATACTTCAATTAAAAACATTTCTCACCACAGAGTGAGATTATGAGAGTTTGGACACTTTTTTTCATTAAAAAAAGATTTGGGGCCTTTTTGTGAAAAAAATTGTTTGCACAGATAGATTTTCACAAAAAGTCCTAAAGTGTAAATGGATGTATAAATCTACGTATCTTACAGCAGTTGACCATTCACCTTGGTATGTTAAGACAGCATTTCTTATCAAGGATGAGAACAATTGTATCATGTATCACAGTTAGAGTGACCCGGTGAAATAAGGGAGAAGGCTCCTCCCCCTTTAATGGGTGGGTGCAAGAGGGAATTTCAACAGGTATTGCTTGTCACGCAAGCAACAACTGCTGAAATGTTCCCTTCTACATAACCTTTAAAGGTGCAGGAGCCTTCTCCCTTTTTTCAGCTGGTCACCCTAATCAGTTTAATCATAATGTAGCCTCCTTCCCTTCGTTATCTCCCAAACTCTCCAGGTTAAGTTAAATGAAATGCAGTTTCTTCATGATAAACACACACATTCAGAGCTGCTGCTCTTTGATTACTGTTTTAGTGCACAAGAGTAATGGCATGAGAAAACATCCTTCTTGCTGGAACCAGACTTAGGGCTTGTCTACACTGGCCAATCCCCCTGGCTTGCCCGCATTCCAGAGCCCTGTAGTCCAAACGTTACAGGGCATTTACCCCAATCTGCCCATGGGCAGTACAAATGACTCCGGGGCAGATATGGGGCAAAAGCGGGGGCATGCTGGGATAGGGTCCTTTATCACAATATATGATAATACCCAATTTACTCTGTTTCTGCAGGATCGGGCCTTGCATGCCTGCAGGGACCCATCCCAGAACTCCACTGCTCGCTGCCACTACCAGCTCCCTGACTGTCCCACAAGTGAGGCAGGGCTCCTGCAGCATGCGACTAAGGTTGGCACATGCAGGGGGCCTGCAGTCACATGTTGCTGGACCCCTTCCTGCCTTACAAGACAGCAAGAAGATGGCTGCAGCAGTGGAGGCAGTGGCTTCAGCAACAGACTAGTGTCCTCCTTGGACTCTGGCCTGTTTTCTGCAGATAACGGGAGGGGGGGTCACATCCAAAGCTAGGATACATTGACAGGGAACTGGTATATTCTGCTTGGTATAGATAAGCCCTTCATCTAGAGATCTTAATCTGACTTTTAGGAGATATATACATGTGTGCAAATGAAAAAAGCATTACTAGTTCCATCTCTCTCTCTCTGTCTCTCTCTCTCTGGCTTTTCTTTGCAAACGAAGATTAGGAAGGACTCACCCCGCGCTTTCTGCAAGCATGCTGATGACTAAAAAGGCCAATCCGAGATAAACAAGTCTGGTTGCAGAAAGCACAGCAGAAGGTCTCCTTGGGTGATGTTTCCGGGTTGTGATTCTTTCTGCGTTGTCGTTTCTCTTCAAGACTTGTTCGGCGTGAGTTCTCAAATAAGGCTGCAGCATTGTGGAGAGTGCGTCTCCATGCCTCCCGATGTGAGGTCAGGGCGGACCACTGTTGGTGATCAATTTGGCCAAGCCTGAGATGTTGTTTCAGGGAGTCCTTGTATGGCTTTTTTGGAGCACCCCTCTTACGCATAGACAGCGCTGATGAAAGCGTTCAAGGAGTCGTAGGTGGTGGCGATAGGTGACCCATGTTTCAGATCCATAAAGGAGGATAGACAGTACAATGGCTCTATACACATTGATTTTTGTGCTTTGCCTCAGGTATTTATTGCTCCAGACTCTTTTGTGAAGTCTTCCAAATGCACTATATGCCTTTGCTAATCTGTGATCGATCGTTTGTCAATCTTGGCATCTGAGGAGATGATGCTTCCCAGGTAGGTGAACTGCTGAACGGACTTGAGCACAGATTTGCGAACGGCAATGTGGGGATAGTGGTGTTCGTCCTGTGGTGCAGGCTGGTAAAGAACTTCTGTTTTCTTCAGGTTGACTTCCAGCCCAAACAGCTCTGCAGCTGTTGCAAAGCAGGATGTTAGGCGCTGCAGAGCTGCTTCTGTGTGGGCAACAAGGGCAGCATCATCGGCGAAGAGCAGCTCACAGACTAGATAGTTTAGAGTCTTAGTGTGAGCACTCAGACAGCTTAAGTTAAACAAGCTACCATCAGTACGGTAACGTATATAGATGCCGTCGTCTTCTTCAAGCTCTGCCATAGCTCTTTGGAGCATCATGCTAAAGAAGATTGTAAATAAAGTTGGTGCAAGAACACAACCTTGCTTCACTCCATTAGTTATTAGAAAGGGCTCTGAAAGAGCATCGCCATATCTGACTTGACCACGCTGGCCCTTGTGTAGCAAGATAATCATTTTAAGGAATTTGGGGGGACATCCTAGTCTTTCCAGGATCTGCCACAGACCTTTTCTACTCACAGTGTCGAAGGCTTTGGTGAGGTCAACAAATGTTACATACAGACCCCTTTTCTGCTCCCTACATTTTTCTTGCAGTTGTCTAAGGGCAAATACCATGGAGATTTTCACACGGAGCCAAAATGCCCCGTTACTGCCCTGCTACCTCCTCTCCCGTTCCTGTCACGGAATAACATAAATCTTTCACACACTCACCTTAATTCCACAGCAGGAATGGGCTCCCCCTCCCCTTGCTGGCCGGCCATAAATGCAGCCATTGTAAGGCTGCTTTTACAACCAGCCATCTGAAACGTTATCACGTTATCACGTGATAACGCCAGATGGTAAATTTAAAAAATAAAGCTTCCCCAAACATAAAATCAGTTCACCAAGCACAAAAACACTCTTTAAATCACATAATCAAAACAGGGAGGGTAAAATAAAGGGTGCCACTTACCTGGATGTCCAGATCGTACCAGGAAGTGCTCGGAACGGACCTCCCCTCCATGGCTGTCATTTCAGAACAGGAACGAGGCTCCTGTTCGCACACCTGTGATTGCATTATAGCGACGGAACAGGAGGTCTATTCACGATGAAAAATTGTGATTACATTGTTCTGGAACAGTCACGGGAGTAGGATGGATGCAGGACAGAACGGGGTCAACGTCGTCCGAAAGGGAAAACCTTTCCCGACCCTGTTCTGTTCCTGCCATAGGATATATAGCCCATGTGAAAATCTCCCATGTCTGTAGTACATTACTAGTTCCATCTAGGTGACAGCAAAATAGATGGGGCTTCAGACAAATCTGTTGAAAAAGACCTCTACCTCTACCTAAGCTTATATCTACATCTATGGAGATTATCAGATGAGTGTCTAAAAATATAATTATGGCACTATATTTTACAGAGTTTGTGTTCTGGCACAATGACACACTTTTTTGCACACTGCCATGATAATGATACAAAATCACCCCAAGAGTCCAGCAATATGAGTGCTCATGCCGTTTACTTCCACGTTTCTTCATGAACGAGATTTTGGCATGTCTCGTGAGAAGACATGAGCATGCTAAAAAGCCCCAAAACACCAAAATTAAAAAAAAAAATAGAAAAGCACAGATACATGTTTAAAAAAAGAGAAATGCAGTACATCTTACTGAAGTATTTTCAGTCCATGCTGAGCAGTTGCAACCCCTGCTCAAAGGCTGTGACCTGGAGACCTGCATGCTAGTGCATTATGCTGTTGCCCAAGTAATAAACTCTGGAAAGGAAAACCCAATGCCTCTAATGTCTTATTTTGTGGTCCTTTAACCACAAACAGAGGGCTGCCTTCTGTAAATTAGGAGAGGTTCATAAAAAGAGCATATGGTACCTAGTTTTCCCGTTCGCACCCAGACGTGTTCTGGCAGGACCGCCCATTGATGCTGGAAGCACACCAGCAGAGCAGGACATCTTTTCGATACACAAAAATCCAGAACACAAACCCTACGAAGATCAATTTTCGACTTCTTCCCAACAATAAAAAAAGAACTCCATTGTAACAGCAGCAGAATGCCTGCAAAACACTGGGGCACAACATTGTCTGATAAGGAAGCCCTTTTGAGAACTCATGGTGCTGTTATAAAACCATTTTTGATGTGTCTGATAATCTCCCATATTTATTTCTATCTATCAGCCCATCCATCTGTCCACCCATGTATCTTCCCTGATAACACAAGATGTCTTGACAAAAAAGAAAGTTTTGCTTTCTCTTCCAGTTTTCATTGGATCAGTATTCTTCAGAAATGTGTAATGAATTATCATGGATTCTCTTTACAGAATCAAAAGAAAGGCAGCAAATACAACATTAGCACAACAATGGCTACTCCCAAACTGGAATCATCCAAATGAAGCCCTGGTGGTGCAGTGGTTAAATGCCAGTACTGCAAGTCACCACATTGCAAGTTCGATTCCAGCGGGCTCCAAGGTTCACTCAGCCTTCCATCCTTTCGTAGGTCGGTAAAATGAGTACCCGGCTTGTGGGGGCAATTAGCTAACACACATTGGAAGCTGCTTATTGCAGTGTAGATGTGTAAACTGCTATTGGTTAAAAAACAATTTGTAAGCCACTCTGATAGCCTTGTGGCTGAAGAGCGGGGTATAAATAACTAAATAACTATTAAATAAATAAATAAATAAAATTAAGAGTGCACATGTCAGCTGGCCATGTCTCCTAATTTACAGAAAGCAGCCCTCTGTTTGTGGTTAAAGGACCACAAAATGAGACATTAGAGGGATTGGGTTTTCCTTTCCAGAGTTTATTACTTGGGCAACAGCATAATGCACTGGCATGCAGGTCTCCAGGTCATAGTCTTTAAGCAGGGATTGTAACTGCTCAGCAAGGACTGAAAATACTTCAGTAAGATATATTTCTCTTTTTCCAATGTTCATGGAGAATGAACAATTTGTAGTATACAAGGCAGTAGGAGAAAGTTAAGCATTTCAAATGAGAAGCCAATACCTGATAGTTAATTTAGAAGAACTGAAAAATACTAACCAGACTGAGTCACTTGGTCAACAGAATAAGTAACTAAAGAAAAATCTGAAGGCTGACGAAAGCAATTTGAAATGTGAGGAGTTAGATATTTTTGGAATTCACTGAGGAAATGGGCAACCCCTGTCAAAAATGCTTTGGCAGTGATTTACTTCCAAAGACTATAGGCTGGGTGGGGGATTTAACTCAAAACAATTTAAAGCTAAACTCCCATAGTATAAATGTAAAAGTTAAGTATGCAACCTGATTGATTTGTAATGTTTCTTTGGTTTGGTTCTACGCCATCAGTTGCCAGTGGAACTGGTGAAGGGTGAAATTCAACCATTCCCTAATGTCAAAATTGCTATACACTGTTAACAAAAGAGAGACTATTGCTTTGGGCTGAGTATGAAAGGACAGGGAAACAACCAAAAAGAAGAAAAGAAGAGAAAGTACAGTGGCTGGAGCTTTTAAAATGTGATTTCTCAATATCACAAAAATAAACACTACTAAGGTCCTGTCTAAATGATGAAAATAATCCAAATGGCAATCGCATGGTAGGCAATCTGTCCAAAGGTTATTCACATCAATATGTCTCATTCAGAAGGGGAGCAGCCAAATCCACTCCAGAGCTTTTCTCAGTGTTTTTAAAAAGCTCCGTAGGGCATGCAAATGTGTGATCATTAAGACAGTCACATTCGTGTTGCTGCGACCAGGCAGCATAAACTGATTGGCTGGATGAGATTGGGGGCAGGGCTAGCAAACAGGAAAAGTGCCTGCTGTCACCATGTTGGGTTTTCAGCTAAACGAAGCTCCAGTTAGTCGATAAAACAGCAATCTTTTACTCTCTCTCTCTTTTTTCTTTTTGTAAATATGAAATATCAAATGTGTGCACCATGGGTCCGTCTCCTTCCTGGTAGGCATCGCGACTGGATGAGGGGGTTTATGGAGCGGCAGCCAATCAGGACACAGCTTGCTCTGCTCTGATTGGCTGGAGTGTTCCCTTGGCAGCCAATCAGAAGTGAGCATCCAGCTCAAATCTGATTGGTTGGGGGAATAGGGGAGGCCACCTCTTTTTAGCAGGCTTCCCTCTGATCTGGTGGGCAGGTATATATTCCCGGTCACCTCGCTAAGCTAGCCAGTTGCTCTCTGCGAGCTGACCTACCCACCCTATAGGCAGGGACTGATTAAATGTGTTATGGTATTTTCTAACTGTCACAACTTTGGGGGTGGTGGTGGTTGGCATGGGTCCTAAATCCAAGGTTATCGGTCTTGGGGGTCTCTGTCACTGGGAGGTCACGGAGATTTCCTCTGGGGGTACGGGAGGCATGGGGCGGGAGGACTTGCCAGCTCGGGGCATGCACCTTCTGGATGCCCCCCACCTTTTTCTTTGAGGGGGAGGAGGTTGGTCAGCAGGCACCAGACTCCTCCCCTTTCTGGCTGTCACTTGTCAGCATGTGGGCTGACAAGGAGCTCATAAACCAACAGGTGGGTTGGTCGATGCCTGGATTTGGACCCATATGTTTGAGCCAACCAACTGCAGCTGTCATCAATAAAGTTGTGGCCATTTATTGCCAAAAATGTCCAAATTTTTGTGTCTGGCTTTTATTGGTGGGGGGATGGCATCTTGCTTGGAAACGCAACAGTAGTTACCTTCTTTGGCTTCTTTAGGAAAATCACACTAGTGATTAGATGCCGTCTGGTATCCTATTACTTCATTATTATCGGTCTTCTCAGCAACACATTACCTTCCGAGTGCTGGCTTGCTTTGATCTCTCTGTGTTTCTTTTTTATACATTTCATAGATTCTTGCATAAAAGCAAGGTCACAATCACAATTACTCCCCACCCTGTAAAAAAGAAAGCCCGACTTGCTGCTCTAAGATATTCCTTGACACTTATCCTGCATTTTCAGCTTTCATTTTAGAATAAAATAAAAGGAAATAGCCTAAGCACTTTATTAAACCTCATTTATATTAAAAACATTTGTGTATCTCTCACCAAGAGGGCAAGACCTACTAAGTTTTGGCTAGATTGTGTTTCCAGGCCCCAGACCTTTATCTTAAAGAAGATGCAAAGGAAAATATGCAGACAGCCATGTACTCAGTTGCTGAGGAGTGAATAAACTTGTGCCAGGATTCCGGGACTGAGATTGTTATGAAATAGGCACTATCAATGATCAGTTGGAACATATTTAAGTAGACGCTAAGTTCCCACTAAGCCTAGTAAACTAATTTCAGCTTTAGCATACTGAAGTAGTTGGTTCTGAACTGTTACATTCACTAATGTCTTATGGTGATTCCAACTTCCCTCCTGAGGCATTTAGTAACTCCCCCTTCTCCACCATAACCTGGAGTTGCCAGAGTGAAAACTGGAGATGGCTCCTGTACCTTTAATTGTTGTGTAGAAGAAATAATTTTTGCAGGTGTTGCTTCTCAAACAACCACGTAAAAAGAAACATCTGCTGAAATGCCCTCTTCTCTACATCCATTAAAGATACAGGAGCTGTCTCCCATTTTCCATCTGTCAACCCTAACTTTTCTAACTAGGCTTGCACCTTACCTAGGGCTGGAAAGAATATTAAAAACATATTCACAAAATGGTTTAAAAAACATGTTTTTCAAGTGCTGAGAAACCCCAATGAGATACATCTTGGACTGACAAGATTCTTACCAGCCCAAGGCTTATTCTGCTCAAATTTTGCACGTGGTTGTTTTGTGCAGAAAATAACATTATTTTGTACAGAATACAAGGTCTGTCTATTAAATAGAGAGACTGTGTTTCTACCTTTCAGATAAATCAGGGAGAACTGGTTTGTGAACACTTGAGTGTGACCTTGAACATGTCTGAACGTACATGACAAACATTAACACTCTCAACATTTCAGTTCATTGTCTCTCACTTAAAGCAGCTGCGTTGTCTGTTGTATGCTGGAAAAATGCTAAGCTTAAAAGCTGAGCAAGGTGTCAATTTGAAATTTTTAGTAAAATTGAACAAAACACCAACACCATCTTTTCAAATGCTTACTGAGGCTTATGGAGAAGACTGCATGCTTTGTGTGTGTGTGTCTGAGTGGCACAAAAGACTCAGAGAAGGACATGAGAATGTGGAAGACAATAAATGCCCTGGACAACCTTCAGCCAGATTGAGAAGACCACTGACTCAGTGTCCGAATGATAACTGAAGCTGTGAACACTGACAAAGATGTTAACTTTTGCATGAGGATCTCAACATGAGGAAAGTTTGTGCCATGATGGTCCCTAGGGTTCTCACACCAAAGCAAAGAGAGTACTGCAAGGAAATTTGCGCTGACATTAGGCAGCAACTTCAGACATACTTAAACCTTTTTCAAAAAATCACCACTTGTGATGAAACCTCAGTCTTTTAGTATGATCCTGAAACAAAATTACAGTCAATGCACTGGAAAACACCATCATCACCAAGAATGAAAAAAAGCATGTCAAAGCAAGTCCACATTCAAGTTCACATCCTCATGGTGGTGGTTGTTTCACATCAAGGGCATAATTTTGGCAGAATAGGTTCCAGAAGGCAGAACAATGAACCAGCATTATTATAAGGAAGTTTTGACAAAGCTGAGAGAAAGAGTAAGAAAAAAATAAAGGCCAGAACTGTGGGGAAATGGTTTCATTCTTCATCAAGATAATGCATCTGCTCATGCAGCACTTTCTGTGAAACATTTGTTCTACACCGGCAGCACCATCCTAGCTTGGGAGCCGTGCTGGGTTCTGGAGGGACAGAACCCTCCAGAAGCAGACAAAAATAATCATGCAGCAGTTTTGGTCTCAAATAGGCTACTTTTTATTAAAGACAGCAGATAGAAAAGCAAAAAGACACTGTTCTGGTTAACCAATATAGAAAAGGGCAAAAGCAAGAAAATGCACCCACCACTCAGAGCTGCACATGCTGAAAGGGAAGGCTCCGCTCCAGATCTATCTCTCCCTTACATGGGTTAGCTTTCACAAGCAGTGTAAGGAAAAACGAAACTCATGAGCACAGCTCATTAGTGGAGAAAAATGTTCTCAGGCCAATTAATTGGGGCTAGGTGCTCTCCGACCCAACATCCTTATCTTATAGGCCATGCTGTCTCTCTCTCTCCTTGACCTTCTCACAGGCAAACAAGGCCTAGCACATTCTCGTGAATCCTGAACCAAACTTTTTGGGGCTAGGCCCGAACACAGGGCCTAACACTGTTTTTGGCCGATAAATGCATTGCTACACTTGAACATCCTCCACATTTGCCAGATTTGGCACCATGTGACTTTTTTCTTTTCCCTAAAGTGAAATCGGTACTTAAAGGAACACGTTTTGAGTCAGTTGATGCAATAAAGAAGAAAATGGTAGATGTGTTGAAACAGCTGGCAGAAACTGATCTCGTTATCAGTCTCACTATTTAATAGACAGACAGATCCCAAATTGTGAACAGGCTTCAAAAACTATGTGGTTTTCAAAGACTACCTTGCAGTGGAAAGAAAATTGTTAAAATTACTCATTGCTTCCTTAGTGAAGAATTGCATCCTTAATCATACCCTACAACATTTCACAGGCAAACCCCCAGAGCACCATCCTCCTTCTTCTCCTAGGCACTGTGACTACCCTCAAAGCAGCCATCACTGCCATTGCTGTTTCCATCACAGACCTGCCTCCGCCCTCATCTCTTTTGCACCCATGGGCTATTGCTCCTCCACCACACAATTGCCCAGCTGGGGGAGAGCTATGGGGCTATGCTGGAGTAGCAGCTTGGATGGCTCTTCCTAAGACAGCGGTGAGGTGCTGCCACCTGGCATGGTCAATGAAGGCTCAGGTACGCTGGATGGAGGAAGTGGCAGTGGAGGCAGGAAATGCAAGGAGAGCTTTCACTGACCATGCTGACTGGTGGAGGCAGAACCTTGCTGGGTGGAGGGAGCAGTGGCAGTGATGATGATGATGAAGGCAGCAACTCAGCAACACCTTCACCACCTTCTTCCTCATCTTCACAGATGCTTCTTTGGCCCTCTTTCTTGTCTTCCCTACCCTACCTGAATGTTCACTGAGCGTGCTAGGCAGCTATGCCAAACCTTCACCCAGAGGAGGGTGACCAAAATAGTGGGAGGCCTGGAAGCCATGTCCTATGAGGAGTGGCTTAGGGAGCTGGGTATGTTTAGCCTGGAGAAGTGAAGGTTAAGA
This sequence comes from Gambelia wislizenii, assembly GCA_030847615.1. Classification (NCBI taxonomy): domain Eukaryota; kingdom Metazoa; phylum Chordata; class Lepidosauria; order Squamata; family Crotaphytidae; genus Gambelia; species Gambelia wislizenii. Next base: position 305,755,687 of record JAUMIR010000002.1, on the reverse strand, counting down.
GGGGACATGATAGCCATGTTTAAATATTTGAAGGGATGTCATATTGAGGATGGAGCAAGCTTGTTTTTTGCTGCTCCAGAGACTAGGACACTGAGCAATGGACTCAAAATGCAGGGAAAGAGATTCCACCTAAACATTAGGGGTAACTTCCTGACAGTAAGAGCTGTTTGGCAGTGGAATGTGCTGCCTTGGAGTGTGGTGGAATCTCCTTCTTTTGGAGGTTTTTAAACAGAGGCTGGATGGCCATCTATCAGCTGTGCTTTTATTGGGTATTCCTGCATGGCAGGGGGTTGGACTGGATGGCACTTGTGGTCTCTTCCAACTCTATGATTCTATGACCCACCATGCTAAGCTGGGTATGTGGGACATTTTTAAAGGAACTGAAAAAGGCAGATAGGAGACAGTTGAGCATGGCTTCCCCACTTAAAGTGGGGCAGTTGTAAGGTATGCTGCACAGATCACAGCAAAGAGCTAAATATATTTTATCTATAATGTGGTGGAGGGGAACATTATCCTTACATAAACTAGCCTCTCTTTAAAAAAAAAATCCCTCTCACTTTCTATAGATCTTTTGCTGGTCTGTTTTGTTTAGTCTGAGCTACAACATGTTCTGTGTAGCGCGAAGACAGCAATGATGAGTTGGTGATGGGTTTGTCCCACCTCATCCCAGGCCTTCAGGGACAGGGGCTGCAGCAAGTGGGTAATGTGCTGCAGTATCAAGAGCCTCCTCTTTCAAAGTGCACTATTAATAACAACCAGGAGTCTTGATTTGCTCACTCACTACAATAGAAAGGCTGGAATGTTTCAAGGCATCACAAGACACCCATCCTTGTTCACACCATATATGGTGCTTTCAGAGTACCCCAGCTGCTTCAAGGAGAAACATTTGCACATCTGTGTGTGTGTGTGTGCGTGCGTGCGTGCGCATGTGAGGGCCTCCTGTATAAATCAAGCCAGGAGCAGCACAAAGCATGAGTATGCCTGCCACAAGCAGTTTGACTGGAGCCTAGAAATCAAAGGACAAAAGTTAAACTGCAGTCTTAAGCAGATTCTGTTATTTCCAATAGGGCTGAACACACATGCGCACGCGTGCATACACGCACACACACAGTGAAGTCATTTGGGGTTACTTTGCATCAAGGTGGCTTTGTTGGGATGATGACTTTTATTATTGCTTTGATTATTTTATCACCTTTTGTGATTTTAGTTTGTGTTGTACACAGGAGTAGGAATTTTGACAATACTTTCCAGAAACCCTAACCACTAGCTATATTGGCTCTGGGGGCTTATTATCCAATCATACAGTGGGTACCAAACTCCTGGTTGGGTGACACCTGGTGAGAATTTGCCGTAAAATCATGGATCTTTTAAATAAATAAACCAGGTCAGGAATAAACAGGTTCAATGTAGGCATGGCTTAACCATGGCAAAGGGTAACCATGGGTTGCTACCTTAATTTTGTTTAAACCTCTGCTTTAGCTTCCTAAACTTATATTAGCTCCCAGAGTGCAAGGGGAGCTGCCTTCTCAGTGTTTAATCCAGTTTGGAGAGGGATTTTATACAATATTGTAGGAAAAGGTTACGCCTTCTTCCATGGTCAAGGGATTAAGGACACACCCCTTGGTGCTGTTCAGGCAATGTTAAACAAGTTTTGGATAGCAGTTTCCTCTTGATCAGGGTATGCAAATAGAAGCCTGAAGACCTAGATGGTCCTTGGGGTTGCCCACTATGGCCCCTGAAGCTCCCAGAAGTCTCCCAAAGCCTCCAGACCCCAAAGTGTTTTTTTTAAATCAGTCTGATTTTGGGGTATCTTTTGCCTGAAAGCAGCCCAAAGCCCCCTATGCCATCCACCCACAAATGCAGGGCTTTGCTTCTCTCAACCCCCCACCCCCAGCCTGACAATCCCCAAACCCTCAAAAAAAAAGGGGGGGGGAACAGCTGAATATCAACCAAAATGATAGCCAGAAGCGATGGTGCACTGAAATGCACCAGTATGGCTTGCCATGCAGGGGTGTGTGTGTGTGTGTAATAGGCCCCACCCCTCTGCATTTGCTCACTCCTGTCCTAGATCTTAAGTAACAATTTATTCTGCCAACACATTTTGCTATCAGACAGCCTGATTTATTTCCCCACACATTTCTTCTCCAGTTCAGGTTTGGCCCCAAAGTGGCAAAAAACAGCACCTCTGGGGAGAAATAGGAGCTGGCAGAAAACTGGTGTTGTGATGTCTTGATAAGGACAAGGCTATTGGTCCCCCCGCCCTAGAATAAAATAAGGTTTATTACAGAACTCAAATGATCCATCCCAAAAATCTATAGCAGAAAATGCAACTTTTACAAACTGTAGTTTATTATAACATGTATGAGTGGCGCTTAAAACAAAGATTAATGGTATCAAAGACATAGGCTTCATGCACTTTTCAGTTATCCATGTACAACTAAATAATTGAAGCTACAATCCAATATAGGTCACCCACTGATATCCATGGGGGATAGGTTCTGACATACTGCAGATATGGAAAATCACGTATAATAGTGAATTGCCATAGAATACCATAGAATCACACTGGAGGACCTAGAAAATGCCTAGAAAAGATGCCTCTCTAGGCATCTGGCATGACACTATGGTCCCCCAAATGCCTATGGTCCCCAAATACCTTTCCCTCCTGACCATGGGTAAGTGAAACCACGGGTACTGATCCCACATAAATGGGGTTGGTTTTTTTTTTTTTTACACTTATACGCAATTATCTCTTGAAGAATCCTAATTAAACTGCATGCTCTTGTTTCTCAGTGGACATGGATAGAATTACACGGTAAAATGCCCTGTAAAATTGGCAGACTTTCATCCTGCAGTGTGATAATCTCATGACCCCTCTGCATTCCCTCTTCCTGGCCTTGTATATGCTATGGTAAAATATGCATTTCTTTTTCCTCAATAAAAGAATATTTGTTCTGTGCACAGCCTAAGAATTACAACTTCCCTTATTCTTCTTTTCCAGGTTGCTGGGAGTGTGTGCTTACCTTGTTTTTGCAAAGCTGGTTAAAATTCTAAACGTTTTCTTCTGATAGATAGATGTTTGTATGTAGACTATTTTTCATGCTCCAAGAACTTAATGGTTCAGCTTACAGTTGTTGTAGTCAGGAATACAGAAGACGAGAATTTTGCAAAACAGAGAAAAGACAAGGGGAGGAGTATCCTCTGACAGGCAGCAGCCCCCCAATCTTTCCCTGTAAAAGAGGTGGCACATCTCTCTCATTTCAGGCTACTACCTAATAAAGAGAAATATGGAGCTCTACCAGACTACACAAAAGCTCTGTTATTTAGCCTAACTCATTACTGTGCTGACTGGATTTTTTTTTTTTAAGGTCCAGATGATGCTCCTCCTGTCCTGGGCTTTTGGGGAGTGCTTCTGTGGGTCAGACCTCAACTTTTTGCACTCAAGGCAGGAGGTACTTCTTTTCAAACCCCTGGGAGCTTCCAAGAGAGCCGGGGCAAGTTCATACACTCTGAGAGACCCAGGCTAAATTCATAACCCACCCCACCCCCGCAATTCATCAGGGGCAGCCCCCATTAATTCTGTGTCACCCCACTTTTTCAGCTGCTTCTAAAATGGCCCACTTTCTCCCTCCTCATCTCACTTTTTCTCTTTATCCTCAGCTTACTTCAGTTGCTGGAAATTGAATTCAAAGTGCCAAAGTAGTTTGTTCTCAAATAACTGAGGGTGAGAAGAAAAGCGAGAGTGGAATCTTGCCCCTCCCTGTAGGCTCAGGCAAAAGCACACTACTACCGACTCTCCTAGGGGTTGTCCAAATGGTGAAAAAAAACTCATGGAATGCGAGGAAAATCCTACCTGCCCTAATGGCATTCTGTGTGATTTCGCCACACTGTGAAGGAGGGGGGCAAAAAAGGTAAAAAACCTCACCAGAAAAGCCTTGGCAGCTTTTCCCATATTTTTTAAAAAACAGCGAGGGGATGCACGTTCCTGCTCATTAGGACAAGTGAGTCGATCTGATTTGCTTTTCCATGCAACAGGAATAGCAAATCTGATTGGCTGGATGAGCACAGGGGGCGGGGCTTGCTAACAAGGCAAGCACCCGCTGCTGCCATGTTGGATTTTCGCCTTAGAGAACAAGCACTAAGGCAACGAAATGGGGTGTTGGTTTTTTCCCCTGTGTGCTCAGTTGAAAAATTGGTCATTGCACCTTGGACATCATTTAAAAAAATAGGGTCATTGCAAATCGAGGTAAGTGCAAATGTGAGTAAATCACTCATGGCTGCCATGTTACTACCTGGCATGCAAAGCTTATTGGGGCAGGAAAACCTTTAGGACAGGTTGTAGCTGCTGTGAAATGCTATTACTGTGAGACATTCCTTTTTTTATGGGCTCTTTTGCACAGGCCCCTGGTTTGTCTGCTTTTCCTCATTAATAACTTCCATCATCTTGACCACAGTCTGATGTTGGTTGGCCGCATGCATCCTGGTTTTCATTAGTGAAAAGTTGGAGGATATGTAAACTCCCTATTGGCTTCCTTGTCTCAGCAGTTCCTCGTTTACTCCGGGGAGGCCTCCATTGATGAAAACATGGATGGGGGTGTGGGATGATCAGGACAGTCCCTGCCAAATGGTGACAGTTGGAGGATATGGGTCCACAAAGTAGCTAACCCCTTTGAAAGAACCAATTGCATGAAGGGGAGCATTTTGGTGTGGGGAGTCACTGCTGGGGAAGGAAAGGAAAATCCTCCCCTTGAATCACTGCCCCTACCCCATTTCAACCAGGCTTCAAAAAATCTATCTATCTATCTGATGTATATGCCACCTTTCTCCCAGAATGGGATCCAATGCAGATCATAACACATAAAAGCATACAATTAAAATGTAACAATTAAAAGTAAAAAAAAAAGCAATTAAAAGCATGACAGCTTAAAATTATATTAAGAAGTACAGAAGTTAAAAAATAAAAAAGCAATAAAACCACACCCCATTTTTTTTTTTTAAAAAGCCTCTGTGTACACATCTATGAATTCAAAGCCTGCTTGAATAAAAAAGCAGAGAGGGGGCCAGCCTAGCTTCCTGAGGAAGGCTGTTCCACAGGGTGTGAGTAGCCACCAAGAAAAGTCTTAGGACTTTATCAAATCAGGCAAATAGGGCATCGTAACAATGCCTAATGAACGTGAAAGGACACGCATATCAGAAGATATCCTTTTGTGATCATGTATTGTGAAAAAGCCGTCAATAGATCTCCTGTGGCACTTTTTTGCTGGCATTGCCAGTGTTTGAAACTTTGCACCATTGTGCTCATGGGAACACAGCATCAATGACAGAACAATTCTGGGTGAAATCGCGACAGCCAGGTAGAGGACACTTTTTATGAACCTCCCTGGTTTACTTGTAATTTTTAAAGTGTGTTTCTGTGCTTGTGTCTACGTTTTGTGTATTTATTTTGCTTTATTTTTAAAATTTGCCACACTTGTGTCTTCTCGTGAGAATCTGTGATATCTCAACCCCGGAAGTAAAAGGAGCTCTGTTTGTGCTCTGTTTATGCTGGTACTGCCTCATTGCCGCTGCTCAAGGTAGGTCTGGGGGGGGTGTGTGTCTTTTGCTGGCATAAAAACAGTTCAAAGTATGTCGACAAAATAATGTTTATGGAGAGTAGTCTGATAAAGTCCTTAGTTGTGTGCATGAAAATGGGGAAAATTACTTGGGGATTACATGCCTGCAGTGGAATGGCTATGGGATTTGCTTCTCCTCCTGCTGGCTGTAGCTCTGGTATGCTTGCATGGAGCCAATTTGGCCCTTGAGCCAAAATTGTGTGGTTTTATACTAACCAAGTGAGTTTTCAAAAGTACATTATGCTTAACTTTTGCAATTTCTAATATTAAGATATAATGTGAATGGAGAGAGTACCCTGCCCCTTCTATTATGCATTATTATCTTCAGATCTGATTACTTGTCAGACATGTTTAAGTCTATCTGTTATGAATTTCATGTGCCTTGCAGATCTCTATATATACAAGACTTCCCCCTACAGAATAATTATGTGCAGCTACACAGACACACAGGAAAGATTTACACCCAGTGATATTTATATCTCCATATGTTCCGGACAGACTGAAGCTTTCATGATGCCAAAAAGAAAAAGAAAAAAGAGAGAAAGCACAATTTAAAGAGACAACATAGATTTGCATGATATTTGCATCAGTGACTTTTGTGGAAAGATGCAAATAATTAGAAATTTGAAGTTAGAAATAATTAGAAAACGGTGATTAGAAATAATTAGAAAATGATGAGAAGTAATAATGATAATTTAAATAAAAATGTAATGTGTTTGACTATATTGAGAAACAGAGGCGCAAAACCCAAACTTGATTTCACAGCGTTTTCCCAACTTGCACTTCATTCTACTTTACATCCTTGTTTTGTACCAAGTTTCAAGACTTTGGGGGATGCACGTGGAAATTTTCTACAACTGTATTTCCTATTCCCCACTAGGCACAGTTATTTATATGTTTTACTCAATTTACCCTCCCCCCGCATTGATTAAAGTACAGTATATGGAAATTGTACAGTTGGCCCTCCATATCCGTGGATTCTGCATCCATGGAGTCAACCATCCACAGTTTGAATATACAGTATTTTAAAAATAATCTAAAAAGCTAACCTTGATTTTGCCATTTCATATAAGGGACACAATTTTACTATACCACTGTATATAATAGGACTTGAGTATCCATGGATTTTTGTATACACAGGGGGTTCTGGAACCAAACCCCAGTGGATACCAAGGGCCCACTGTATACATTTGCATTTTAAAATGTATATGTTGTTTTATGCATACCTTATGCCTCAAGTATGACTTGTAAGCCCACAAATGCATTCAATACAAAGTTTTCAAAGAAGTAGCAGTGTTAGTCTCTTGCACCATAAAAAAGATGAAGGGGGGGTGTTATCCAACCTTATACCCCATCTCTCCAATAATTCATAATTTGGCAATACTGGAAAGTTCACAAGCTCTAAGATAGACCAGAGCCAATGCCAATTAGGTTCAAGTGAAGGTCATCCAAAGGCTTAAAGAAGTTGTCATGGAAATTCTTCAACAAACATGCCCAGGATGGGATTAAGTGAAGCCCCTTAGTCAGAGTAATTAAGAAGGAATGTGCTAATCTTCCCTGGATGCACCTGGCAGTGAGTCATAGTCCAAAACAAACAGTGACCAGAATCCCTATTATCCACAAAATGTCTTTCCCTTGTACCTTTTCCTCTCCACAGTATAGAAGCTGCCATAAACCCATTAACTTTAATGTCTCAACCATTAGGGGCGATCAGCAAAGCCAGAGCCTCCATTGTTTATCTATGAGAAACCCATCTAAGCATTATTTGGAGTGTAAAAACACCCCTTAAAGGTAAGATATTGGGTATAAGTATTGCCCCCAAATCATAGCCAAGGTGTGTGCTACAGTTGGACACCATCACTCTGCCCGACTGCCAGACCACCCTCAGATTCACATCTGAGTCTTTCTTCATTGCATGAACCTCTGCTCATTGGACAGGTAATTATAGCCCATTTCACCAATTCTATCTCCTCTATCTTTCCTCCTGATTCTTCATTAGCCTAGTGTGGTTGCTTGTGAGCATGAGTGCATGTGTGAATGCTTCTGTGATTATTTTCCAATAATAACCATTTTTATTTCATTTTGGCATGGCATCTCATCTGTGGGAGTACTGGTATACATAAGTGCAAAAGATCTTGCAAGTTCCCTGACCTCTTGCAGCCACACCTTTGAGCTAATTAAAATTCTGCAGTTTAACAAGAAGGTCCCCACAGACACCCAGCAATTCAGGTAACAGGGGGGAGGAATGCAGCAGCACCATTAAGTCTAAGGAGATTTTCAGATGGGTTCAATATATCATGGCAGCAAATGAAACAGGGTTGAGAAAGGATTGTCCTTTTTGACGACATCGACCCCATTCTATCCTGCATCCGTGCTGCTCCCAGAATAAAGTATTCATGATGAAACATCATGAACAGAACATCAATTCCATGTCTGTCACAGAAATGAGCCCCGTTCCTGTTGCGAGATGACAGCCACGGGAGAGGAGGTCCATTCCCAGCACTTCCGGGCACAATTGGGACATCCAGGTAAGTGGCACCCTTTCCTCTCCCCTCTCCCTGGGTTACTTGTATTTTTTCTTATGTGTTTTTTGTGCTTTGTTTTCAATTTTGATGTTTGGGGTTTTTTATTTTTAAATCTCCCACACGACCGTTCTTTCACGAGAATGGGTGGGATTTCATTTGCTGGTCATAAATGCAGCCTTACGATGGCTGCATTATGACCAGCCAGCGAGGGGAGGGGGAGGATGTTCCTGCCGTGGAATGAAGGTAAGTGTGTGAACATTTTTCTTCTATTCTGTGGCAGGAACGGGAATGGAGGTGGTGGGGCAGGAATGGGGTATTTGGCCCCGTCTGAAAATGTCCTAATTGGTCTTTATTTTAGCATGAGCTTTCATGGATATAAACCTACTTCTTCATGTGCAGTACAGAGTGATATCCAGGCTTCAGAATACAAAGTATATTTACACAATTGTGGGAGTGGGAGTGGGATGGAAGGTAATAGGACCCAGAAAGATACAAATCAGGACCCTCACCCTAAATTTTCAAAGGGCTGCATAAGGTGATATAGGTCTTTTAGACCTTTACAGTGGTTGGTTAGTGTTGATATGTAAAAGCAATACATCTGTTTCCTAAAAGTCAGTTTCCTTGGATTCAAAACCTTCTCTGAGAAGATTCCTTTTGTAACATGTGCAATAGTGAGTTTCCTCTGTTATCAAAATAGCTTCTGCAGCTGATTTTTCATTCATGGAAATCCCTTGGTTTTTCTCTCACTTGCATCACAAGAACAAAATGGAACATAATAAAAAAAAATTAAAATGACCAGAAAGGGTTTGTATTTCTCCACTAAAACTTAATACTGAGATAACTCTGTAGACCCACCTCCTTTCTTTAGGGTAGAAATCCAGCTCTTCTTAGAAGAAACTATATATGATTTGATCCTGTGGGTTCAGAGACTCTTAAAAATGCTGTAGGGAGTGAAAAGACTGCATTCAGCTTCCTTAAGGTTAACTTGCTGCCAGTGGCTGTTTGGGATTTCTCACATGCACGCATGCACATTCATGTGTGTATGTGTGTGCTCACACATGCATGCACTCTCTCTCTCTCTCTCTCTCTCTTTCTCTCTCTCTCTCTCTCTCTGGCTTATCTTCCCAAACGAAGATTCAGGAAGATTCATGCATGCACACACACACACATGAATGCACACAGATGTAAAAACCTTACACCTTGGACTGCAGTAAAATCAGTCTAATCAAAACCTTCCTGTGCTGCTCAGCCCTAAAGAGAGTGTTTGATACAACCTTGTCCTATGCACAGAAGCCTTGTGTCTTATAAATGGATTGCACCAGAATCAGGGCAGTGTGTGTGACTCAAGCCCAGTGGTTTCCACCATTTGCTCTTCCAGATATTTTGGACTTTAACACCCACCAGCTTTTTCCATCATGGCCAATGGTCAGGGATTCTGGGAGTTGATGTTAACAATATCTGTAGGACCATCCCCTGCAGGGAGTTTTCCACTATTACTCTCATCATCTTTGGCCATTGACTATGTTGGCAAGAGTAGATAGGATCTGTATTCTGTAGCATTTGGAAGGGGAGGTTGTTCTGTTCTTTCTACAGTCTCTTTACATGGTGTAGGACTCTATATGCTGCCTGGTGACCCCTAGCTTTTGTCATAACTGGCAACGTTATCTAAGGTTGCTGGTGGCTGCACATCTAGATGGCCACACAATCCCTATCCTTGCTCTGCACCAAAAATTACAGGAATCTAATTCAGATTAGAGAAAAGTATTTAAAAAGACTGATACAATGTTTTGCTGCTTTTAACTCTTGACTGCACCTCCTCTGTTCTGGGATTGCAGTGGGAAGGAATTAACCTACACCAGCTCTATGGCTGGGGTAGATGGCTTGTCAGTTTTGGAGAGGGCCAGGGGAATGGATTGGATTTGTACAGGAAAGATTCAGACATTCTCCCATTCCCCGTATGCACAAGCCCAGAGTAAGGATGTGAAATCAAAGGCTTTCATGGCTGGCATCCATAGATTTTCCTTGGTTTTTTTCCGGGCTGTGAGGCCGTGTTCCAGAACACGGCCTCACAGCCTGGAAAAAAACCAAGGAAAATCCAGAGTAAGGACTTTATCAGATGAGCCCCTTAAAAGTGTTCTTTTGCTGTCATTAAAAAAATCATTTTTTTTTATGCCAGCAAAAGAACGCGCCACATTGCACTTAGCTCTAATCCCAGCAAAGGCTTCCCTGGCAATGAAAGACGAGTGAATGGAGCTCCGATCACTTTCTCCTTCAAAATCCCGTGTATTGTCGCGAGAATACATACTGCGGAAAATTTAAAAATAAAACTAACAAAAAAAAACACTAAAAAAAGTTACACCAAGCACCTGAACACACTAAAAAACTTCCAGACAACCTGAAGAGGGGTATAAAAAGTGTGTCATTTACCTGGCTGTCACAATCTCACCCGGTAGTGTTCGCACTGGACCGGCCATTGCCTCTGCATTGATGTGAGTACAATAGCATGAGGTTTTGCACACCGGCAATGCCAGTGCAAAAGCACCACGGGGGAATCTATTGACAGCTTCAGCCATCAATAAAAAAGACTACGGGTTTTGGCTAGGACAACCATGAAAGGGGTGACATTGACTGGTATACACACCCTTTCGCAATTATGTGGCATTGTTATGATGCCAGATTTTATGTGTCTGATAAAGTCCCAAGTCTCTCTCTCCCTCCCCCAACCTTGCTCCTACCAGTATTATAACTTTTATGTCAGTGAGCAAGGACTGTGAAAGATGGCTTCCCTGTCAATGGTAGGGACTGGTAAGCACTGGTAAGCACTGGTAAATTTTGTTTTTGCAGGCAAGAACTAATAAGTTGCCAGTTTTGCTTCTCCCTGCAAGAAAGTCATTGAAAACTGCACAGTTTTCAAAGGCTGCTTTGAGTGCCATTATGGAAGGATATAAATTGAAGGAAGGATGGCAGATAGGCAGGCAGACTATTTGCATTTTAGGATTTATTCTGTGCAAAAATGCCTGGTTTTTGCCCAGGAAGCAGAATTTTCTCTGCAGAAACTAAAAAAAACAAAAACAAAACAAAAACATTTCTATGCAGAAACTAATATTTCTGCACAGAAAACAAATTTACTCCACATAAAACAGCACTTTCTGTGCAGAAATTTTGTTTTTGGGTACAGGAAATGTATTTTCTGCCCAGAAAATACTGTGTTTCTTCAAAAACAAAACAAAACAAAACAAGTTCCCTGTGATGAAATGTGATTTTTCTGTTCAGGAAACTTGTTCTCAGCTGAGAAAATGCCATCTCCTGTGCAAAGCAAAACCACATGCATTTTTCATGCAGAAGAAATCCCCAAATGTAAAGGTTTTTGCCCAGCTAGGATTCTCCCCTTCAGGATTTCTTGACACTCTAAAAATCATTCTTTGGACATTTTCCCAATATTTTCAAATATTCTTTCCATTTTCTTAACATTAGTGACAGAAGCAAATTAAGTCTGAACTCTAAAGGAGGTTCCAAGTTTGTGAACCCTCTCCCTCAAATAGGTTCAGCATCTTGGATAGTGTGTGTAAAGTTCATACTAAAACCCAGAGCGGATTCACTGCTCCACTGACATATTAGCCACCAACAACTCCTGGCTCGTATGCATTTTTGTGGGAGCTGGTGGGGGCAGAAGCTAAATCTTCCCCTCTAAGACTAGACCTGTGTATGTGTGTGTCCTTGAGAAATGAGTTCCAGAACATCATATTGCCCTGGGTTACCCTCCTGAAGGGCATAGGATCACAGCCTTTGTGAACCAAGGAAACCCTGTGTGATTCAGACCGGCTGGGTGGTCTCTCTGTCAGTAACAGAGAAACCATTAAGCTGTAAGAAAATCCAGGCCTGGAAAAAAAAATCCCACCAACTTCTACTGAAGCCCCATAAAGCTCTTTAACAAGTAGGATTTTCTCTCTGTAAATACTCTCCACGGATATGACTGCCCGATAAAACACATCAACAGACTTATGGCATAATAACCACCAATTCAAAACTTTAAGCTTTAAGTATGTTATCTTTCTTGCAAGCATGAAGCCCTTGCTATGCTGCCTTACCAACAGAAGCTCAGGAGCAGTGGCAACACTAGGGGGGTGCGGAGAAGCTGAACAGCACCAGGTGACACCGTTCGGGGAAGTGGTGACACCAGCCTTAGTGACGCTACAGCTCAGGAGCCCCCCTTGCTCATATTTATGGGTATAAATTTAAGTTCAAACCTGTTTTAAGCTTGATGTACACCACCTTGTTGGGAGAAAGGTGGGATATAAAACAAGCAAACAGATGTATTTTATAAAATAGAAGTGCACCATTTGAAATGTGGGCCTACACTGGTCTGGTAGCAGTATAACCTGGATTCTCCATGAACAAATATAGCAAGTTCTAGACAAAATGCAAGCAATCTTACTACAGTCCATGAGTTGTTGTTGTTCTCGTTGTTGTAATCATTGTTGTCATGTGCCTGCAAGGTGTTTCCAACTTAGGGTGACTGTAAGGTAAATCTATCACAAATTTGGGAAGATTTGTTCTGAGGGGTTTTGCCATTGTCTTCGTCTAAGTCTGGGACAGTGTGACTTGTCTAAGGTCACCCAGTGGGTTTACATGGCCAAGCAGGGATTCAAATCCTGGTCACCCAAAGTGGTACTAGTCCAACACTCAAACCACTATACCACATTGGCTCTCTGTCCATCAGTACTACTGAATAAGGCAATAGTTTCACCCACTGCACTCAACTGATTGATATTGGTTCCTTCAGAGAACCAATATGATTTTTGCTTTATATGTTGCATTCCTATCAACTTTGCAGATGACACCAAATTAGGAGGGGTAGTTCATACCCCAGAGGACAGGGTCAGAATTCAAAATGACCTTAACAGATGGGAGAGCTGGCCCCAAACTAACAAAATTAATTTCAACAGGAAGAAATGTAGGATACTACACTTGGTCAGTAAGAATAAAATGCATAGATATAGGATGGGTGACACCTGGCTTGATGGCAGTATATGCAAAAGAGATCTAGGAGTCTTAGTGGACCACAAACTGAACATGAGTCAGCAATGTGATGCAGCAGCTAAAAAAGCCAATGTGATTCCAGGCTGCATCAACAGGAGTATCATGTCTAGATCAGTGTTTCTCAACCTGGGTTCTGTGGAACCCCAGGATTCCCCCAGAGATCGCCAGGGGTTCAGCTAGGAAATAAATTAATAAATCATGGAGAAGTGGTGAGCTGAAATGCCTCATCTCTCCCCTCCATAACAGAGAAAGCTGGGGAGGAATGAATGTGTGAATGGTTTCACTCCAACAGAGTGAAAGGGGCCTCTTATGGGTCAAGGGGTGGGGAAGGATGTTTACGTGCCAAATACCTTGCTCTCCCTCCCAGCTTTTGATTTGCCTTAGATGTGCTAATGAAGTTCCCTCATGTCAGGAAGGAGGCAAGGAATGAGTATGTGTGTGTGATTGAGTTTGCTTCCTGCAAGCAGCCTTGGATCCTTATTGTTTGCCAGAAGATGACACTGGATTACATAAAACTAATGTAAAGGTACAAATGCAAAATGAAGTTTTTTGTTTTTTGTTTTAGATCAGAACAACAGAAAGAGAAATGCAATACTGTACAGCTCTTAGCCAATTGGGGGAAACTAACCAAGTAATCCAAGTAATCCCCTGGTCAGTCAGCTACTCAGGTGCCAGCTGTGGATGGGAGAACTCTGATAAAAGTGATGTAGGACTCATTATTTTTAAACCAGATTTAGAGAGGACAGAGCCATTACAGTAAAGAGGTCATTATAGAGACAAGGTTCTTCAACTGTGGGTCTGGTAACTGAATGTGGGGGTCAGAGCTCAGTCATTGGGTCAGAGTCAGTGAGAATAGAGCAAGCTTGTTTTCTGCTGCTCCAGAGATTAGGACATGGAGCAATGGGTTCAAACTACAGGAAAGGAGATTCCACGTAAACATTAGGAGGAACTTCCTGACAGTAAGAGCTGTTCGGAAGTGGAGTATACTGGGAGTGTGGTGGAGTCTCCTTTGGAGGTTTTTAAACAGAGGCTGGATGGCCATCTGTCGGGAATGATTTGATTGTGTATTCCTGCATGGCAGGGGGTTAGACTGGATGGCCCTTGTGGTCTCTTCCAGCTCTATGATTCTATGTTGCTGGCTCAGGCAGTAGCTCATGGTAACCTGAACTCTCCTAGAAGCCAAGATGATTAAACTGAGACTGTCTTACTTTGGAGAGATATATTTATATTTATATCATATTTTATATTATATAAATTTCTGACCCTGCAAGTATCAAATATGTATTGCTATCAATGTGGAATATAATAAGCATCTATTTTCCCCCCACTGTTTCTGTAATTTTTTTAAAAAAGGGAGCTGTAGGTATAATGTTTACGTAGGGGTTCCCTAAGACCTGAAAATTATTTCAAGGGTTCCTCCAGGGTAAAAAGTTTGAGAAAGGCTGGTCTAGATCAAGGGAAGTAATAGTGCCACTCTATTCTGCTTTGGTCAGACCTCACCTGGAATAATGTGTCGAGTTCTGGGCACCACAATTCAGGAAGGATATTGACAAGCTGGAATGTGTCCAGAGGAGGGTGATCAAAATGGTGAGATGTCTGGAATCTATGCCTTATGGTGAGATGTCTGGAATCTATGCTTAGGGAGCTGGGTATGTTTAGCCTGTGGAAAAGAAGGTGAAGAGGGGACATGATAGCCATGGTTAAATATTTGAAAGGATGACATGTTGAAGAGGGAGCAAGCTTGTTTTCAACTGCTCCAGAGACTAGGACATGGAGAGCAATGGACTCAAACTCTTCTTGGCTTTTCTTCGCAAACGAAGATTCAAGAAGGACTCATCCCACGCTTTCTGCAAGCGCGCTGATGATTGAAAAGGCCAATCTGAGATAAATAAGTCCGGTTGCAGAAAGCACAGCAGAGGGTCTCCTTGGGTGATGTTTCCAGGTTGTGATTCTTTCTGCGTTGTCGTTTCTCTTTAAGACTTGTTTGGCGTGAGTTCTCAAATAAGGCTGCAGCATTGTGGATAGTGCGTCTCCATGCCTCCCAATGTGAGGCCAGGGCGGACCATTGTTGGTGATCAATTTGGCCAAGCCTGAGATGTTGTTTCAGGGAATCCTTGTATCGCTTTTTTGGAGCGCCCCTCTTATGCTGACCCATGGCGAGTTCACCGTAGAGTAGTATTTTTGGGAGGCGATGGTCCTCCATCCTAGAAATGTGCCCTGCCGAGCGCAGCTGTGTTCTCAATATCATGGCCTCAATGCTGGTGATCCCTGCTTGCTCAAGGACAGCAACATTCGTCACATAGTGAGTCCAGTGTATATTTAGGATTGTGTGTATAGAGCACTGATGAAAACGTTCAAGGAGTCGTAAGTGTTGGACTCAAACTACAGGGAAAGAGATTCCACCTAAACATTAGGAAGAACTTCCTGATGGTAAGAGTGTGTCAGCAATGGAATGCGCTGCCTCAGAGTGTGGTAGAGTTTCTTTGGAGGTTTTTAAACAGAGGCTGGCTGGCTATCTGTCAGGAGTGCTTTGATTGTACAGTCGTCCCTTCACATTCGCGGGGGTTCCGTTCCGCGGACCCCCGCGAACGTGAAAAATCCGTGAATAACTACACCCCTCCCCCTCCCTCCCCAGGCCTTCGCGGGGCCTTCCTAGGCCCCGCGGAGGTCTCCCCGGCCCTCCCTCCCTCCCTCCCCAGGCCTTCGTGGGGCCTTGCTAGGCCTCGTGGAGGTCTCCCCGGCCCTCCCTCCCCAGGCCTTCGTGGGGCCTTGCTAGGCCCCGCGGAGGTCTCCCCGGCCCTCCCTCCCTCCCTCCCCAGGCCTTCGCGGGGCCTTGCTAGGCCTCGCGGAGGTCTCCCCGGCCCTCCCTCCCCAGGCCATCGCGGGGCCTTGCTAGGCCCCGCGGAGGTCTCCCGGCCCTTCCTCCCT
Organism: Gambelia wislizenii; assembly: GCA_030847615.1. NCBI lineage: Eukaryota > Metazoa > Chordata > Lepidosauria > Squamata > Crotaphytidae > Gambelia > Gambelia wislizenii. The sequence continues at coordinate 305,739,582 of JAUMIR010000002.1, read as the reverse complement.
CCCTCCCCAGGCCTTCGCGGGGCCTTGCTAGGCCCCGCGGAGGTCTCCCCGGCCCTCCCTCCCCAGGCCTTCGCGGGGCCTTGCTAGGCCCCGCGGAGGTCTCCCCGGCCCTCCCTCCCTCCCTCCCCAGACCTTCGCGGCGCCTCCGGAGGGCCTCCGGGGGTCCCGCGAAGGCCTCCCCACCCCTCCCCAGGCCTTCGCGGCGCCTCCGGAGGGCCTCCGGGGGTCCCGCGAAGGTCTTCCCACCCCTCCCCAGGCCTTCGCGGGGCCTCCGGAGGGCCTCTGGGCGTCCCGCGAAGGCCTCCCCACCCCTCCCCAGGCCTTCGCGGGGCCTCCGGAGGGCCTCCGGGTATCCCGCGAAGGCCTCCCCACCCTCCCCAGGCCTTCGCGGGGCCTCCGGAGGGCCTCCGGGGGTCCCGTGAAGGCCTCCCCACCTCTCCCCAGGCCTTCGCGGGGCCTCCAGAGGGCCTCCGGGGGTCCCGCGAAGGCCTCCCCACCCCTCCCCAGGCCTTCGCGGGGCCTCCAGAGGGCCTCCGGGGGTCCCACGAAGGCCTCCCCATCCCTCCCCAGGCCTTCGCGGGGCCTCCGGAGGGCCTCCGGGCGTCCCACGAAGGCCTCCCCACCCCTCCCCAGGCCTTCGCGGGGCCTCCGGAGGGCCTCCGGGCGTCCCGCGAAGGCCTCCCCACCCCTCACCAGGCCTTCGTGGGGCCTCCGGAGGGCCTCCGGGCGTCCCGTGAAGGCCTCCCCACCCCTCCCCAGGTCTTTCACGGGGCCTCTGGAGGCCCCGTGTCGCGGTTTTTTGGGGGCCCAGGGGGGCCCTCCCAAAACCGCGAATAACCGAAACTGCGAATGTCAACTTTGCGAATGTGGAGGGACAACTGTATATTCCTGCATGGCAGGGGGTTGGACTGCATGGCCCTTGTGGTCTCTTCAAACTCTATGGGGTTGTTTACATGGCAAAATAAATCCACTAGTAATTTGCCAAGACTCCTAATAGTTCCGACATGTTTCGGTTCAAAGTCACCTTATTCAGAAGGAGGGGAGCCAAAAAACCCAAAAGTTGCGCAGTAAAAGCTTTTGCAGTTTATCCCGACTTTTAAAAAAAGTTTCAGAAGGTTGTGTAGCATTGGCTGTGTGAATTACCAGCAACAATTCTGAAGCATGGGCTCACAGCCGAGCTGAGATCCCATTGGTCGTTAGTCAGAGGGGGCGAGCTTGAAAGGGATGGCTTGCAAAACTTTATCACAATTTTTTCACCCTAGTGCTTTCCCCTTCCCTGTTCTGCTGCTGTTGTTGTCATTGGGTATTAGCCTTGGTGTGGAATGGGGTGGCCAGAACCCCAAGGACAGCAACAGTGCAGTGCCGTTGCTGTCGTTGGGTCTCGGCTGGTGCAGCGGTTTAAAACGCAACGCTGCTCCCGAGGCCTCCCTAAGGCCAGCGCCTTCGAAGTGGGGGGAAGGGTGACTGGAGGCCCAACGACAGCAATGGCACCATGTCTTTGCTATCGTTGGGTCTTGTCCGAGCCCCCACATCACACCACCTCTGAGGCCTCCAAGGCCTGCGCCCAGGCAGAGTCCCAAAAACAGCAATAGCGCTGTGCTGTTGTGTCGTTGGCGCTCAGCCATGGCCCCACCCCATGCCCCAGAGGCCCCGGGATGATGCTGCAGGAGGACAGGCAGGCAATGGGACTGTCAGCCCCATTGTCACCTGCCCTTTCTCCCTCTGGTGCCCCTCCCTCTTTATTCACCCTTCTCTTCTCATTCTCAAACAGCGAACGGGGAAGAGAATGGGGGGGGGATGTAGGAAGAAGCTGTAGCAGAGGACAAGTGGTAGATGGGACTCAGAGTCCCATCACCCACCTTTCCCCCACTGCTGCCTCTCCCTCCTGCCTCTCCCTTCTATCCCCCATTTGCAAGCAGCGAACGGGGAATAGGGGAGGGGATAGAGGAAGAGGCTGCAGCAGAGGAGAGTCAGTCGTTCGGACTCTGAGTCCCATCACCTGCCTTTCCCCAGCTGCTGCCTCTCCCTTCTGTTTCCCGTTTGCAAGCAGCCAATGGGGAAGAGAGGGGGGGGAATGGAGGAAGAGCCAGCAGCTGGGGAAAGGCAGGCAGTGGGACTCTGAGTCCCATCAACCACCTCTCCTCCGCTGCAGCCTCTTTCTCTACTTGCCTTCCCCTCTCTCTTCCCCATTTGCTGCTTGCAAACAGGGAAGAGAAGGGAGAGGCAAGAGGGAGAGGCAGGAGCCAGGGAAAGGTGGGCAATGGGACTATGAGTCCCATCAACCGCCTGTCCTCTGCTGCAGCCTCTTCCTCCATTCCTCCCCCCTATTCTCTTCCCCGTTTGCTGTTTGAGAATGGGAAGAGAAGGGTGAGTAAGGAGGGAGGGGCACCAGAAAGGGAAAGGGCGGGTGACGATGGGACTGACAGTCCCACTGCCTGCCGGTCCTCCTGTGTCTTCCCGGGGCCTCTGGGATGCGGGGTGGGGGCGCGGCCATGAGCCAACAATAGCAATGGCACAGCACCGTTGCTGTCGTTGGGCATCCAGCCTCCCCCTCGCAGAAGGTGATGGCCTTGGAGGCCTCTGGGGTGGTGTGGGTTGGGGCTCGGACAAGACCCAACGATATCCACGGCATGGCACCGTTGCTGTCATTGGGCCTGTGCCCCCCCCCCACGCAAGGTACTGGCCTCGGAGGCCGTGGAGTTGCGTGGCAGTTTAAAATGCTGCGCTGCTTCCCGAGGCCTCAGGGGCGGTGTAGTGTGGGGGCGCAGCAGAGGCCCAACCACAGCAACGGTGCAGCGCCATTGTTGTTGTTGAGCCTCTGTTCGCACGTGCACACACACACAGAAGGCGCTGGCCTTGGAGGACTCTGTTGCGCCACAGTCCTCCTTTCCGCCCTGGCAAGAGCTAGGCCTCCGTGACTGTCAGTCACAGAGACCACGCCTCCCCGTGTGAACTGCAAATTCGGAAAGCTTTCGGATGTTATCAGAGAAATGACTTTCTGGAGAAAATTGTGTAAACTAGTAGGCAGGCACTGGTTCGAAAGAGAAGTAAGCCAGCATTTTTCGAATTAAAAACTGTTGTGTGACCCCTATGATTCTATGATTCCCTAACAGGGTGGCTCAAGGTATGTTATTGGCAGAGGAGAAGGTCACATTTCTTCCCCTTTGTTGTACAAAAGCCAGTTGGACTACAATTAAAACATTCTATAATACTAGTAATGGGACAACATCATCTACCACACTAGAAAGAAGCAGACTACCTTGAGGATACAGCCAGTCCCACAGCACACAACTCTGTCTTTCAGGACCTCACTACCTATTCCTACCACCTGAGGTGCCAGCCTCCCTAATAGCAGAGTTGTCCCTGCTCCCTAGAGCTTCCTTTATTACGTGCATTTAATATTTCAGAAACTGAAAGCTGGAGGAAGGGGATTTCTGCAATTTGGAAGGAGTGCATGTGATATTGAATTTCTGTTGTTTGTTTTAGAGTCCAGCATGATATAAATAAGGAAACTGGCTAGAGGAGCCCTGAATCTCATCACAGTGAGATGCTGTAGTTCCTTAGGGAAAGTAATCGTGGCTGTACAGGAACATTTATTAGCATAACTCTGTAACCACTAAAGCTTTCCTTTAGGTAGCAGTCCAGAAATTCCACTCAGAAAACGTTTTTCATGAGGGTGGGGGTGGCTGGGACTCAAGTTCTGCTCTGACATTATTGATGACCTTTACCACTCCTGTAATCCTATGCAAAATGGAGTGCTGTTCATCAAGGTATTTCAGCTTTCCCCACACTGTGAGCTCACCCATCAGACACACAGCTTCTCGCTAACCCAATCCAGATGTCGAACAGGCTCTGTTTCCTGATTAGCTGATAACTGTCATCTGGAACAGAATGTTTTGGCCATGATCCCAAAATCCAACCGCTGAATTAACTTTCTAAATAAAACCCAAAGGCAAGTGCAAGCATGTAAATTAGCTGATGTATTTGCAGTGATGACAAATAGCCACTCTGGGAGGTGACCAGTCAAATGGTAATTGATGGTAGGAGTGCAGTTCAGTAAAAAGATCATTTACCACATTGGGTTCACTGTGAAATCCATCTGTACTTACAGAAGGTATTTTCTAACATTCCCAGATCTGGCACATAGAAATTGACACATAGAAATTGCCAATACTCTTGTTTTTTTATATGCCACCATCAACCCACATGGTGCCTTACTTCAGTAAGGGTGGGAAATGCCAGCCGTCCCGATGACTCAGCAGTGTGATGCTGCAACATAAGAAGGCAAATAATATTTTAACCTGCATTAACAGAATAGTTTCCAAGACAAAGGAAGTAATAGTCCCATATATTCTGTGCTGGTCAACCCTCATTTGGAATACTGCATCCAGTTCTGAGCACCTCATTTTATGAAGGATATAAACAAGATGGAATGGTTCAGAGAAGGTCAATAAGGATACTAAGGGATATGGAGACATACAAGGAAAAGTTGAAGGAGTTGGGCATGCTCAGCCTGGTGAAGACAAGACCCAGAGATGACATGATTGCACTCTTGAAATATCCTCATGACTGTCGCAGAGAGGAAGGAAGGTGCAGGATTGTCCTCTGCTGCCCCAGAGGAGGGGACCAGGTCTAATGTTTTTAAGTTACAGGAGGGCAGATTTTGATCTAAGATTAGGAGGAATTTCTTGACTGGTAAGAGCAGTTTGGCAAGGGAACCAATTACCCAGAGAGCCGATGGGGTCTCTTTCTCTGGATGTCTTCAAGAAGAGACCGGACAGTGACCTGCTGAGGATGCTCTAGCTGGAGGTCCTGCACCGAGCAGGGAGTTGGGCTTGATGTTCTATGGGCCCATTTTAACTTTATGATTCTGTTGTTGAACTTCAACAACCAAATGCTCTAGCCTGTACATCCAATGGCAAGGGATCATGGAAACTGCAGTCCAACAATAGCTGGAATTCCTACAATTATAGCCGTCGGCTCTTGGCCATAGGACAAATTTCAATGGTTAATGTTGTTGTTGTGTGCCCTCAAGTCGTTTCTAACTTACAATGATCCTAAGGTGAACCTTGGCAAGATTGGTTCAGAGGGGTTTTTGCCTTTGCTTTCCTCTGAAGCTGAGAGAGCATGATTTGGCCAAGGTCACCCAGCGGGTTTCCATGGCAGAGTGGGGATTTGAACCCTCATCTCCAGTATCCTAGCCCAGCATTCAAACCACTACACCACACTGGCTCTTGTTAGTAGTATAGATCCATTAAATCAGGGAATTTGGTAAGTTAAGATTTTTGTCATTTCTATTGATTTCATCTATCTTCTGTAGTTAGGACTAAGGATTACATTTAGGCCATAGTTAAATATGGATATCTTTAGTTGACAGCATCTCTGGAGAATTCAGGTAGACATTAGTGGTATGGCTCATACTATCACTCACCATTCAAAGATTTAGTAATTCACTGGCCAAAAAGCCTAGAGCAGGGCTGGGGAATTTGTGGCCCTCCAGATGTTGAATATCTCTTGCTGAACTACAGCTCCCATTGACCGTGATGGTAGGGAATAATGGAAAATGGAATCCCAAAGGGTTTGAAGGAAACCAGTACTACTGAAGCAGTTAAAACCAACAACAAAAGTTTGCAATCCAGATATGAGACGTGGGGCAAAATGTTTCCTCCCCCATCCCCACAGCCATGAACTCACAGATACAGAGATTTTGTGCTTGATTAAATTTTTGAAACTCAGAGGAGTTTCCACAGATTTATGCTGCTACTCATTAGACAGCTCCCAGCCCTTTAGGTACCACTTTCTTTGAAATTCTCTTTCTAGAATTTTCACTTTAGAATTAGCATCTCTTGAACTTTAAAGTCTGTAGATGCTGTCACAAAGCAGGCAGCTCACCATGAATTGTTGAGCCTGTGTAACTGGTACAGAAGTGGAATATCTGACAATTGCCTTTGAAGAAGAGGTGCCAAAATAAAAGTGGGTCAGGACTATATGAATAAATATTTCTTGCTGCAGAAATGAGATCAAAACTCCCCCAAATAATCTAGGCATAAACATTTTAGGCAATAGAAACTATACTTTCTGTAGCCTATCACCTGTTCTCCTTCCACTTTCTGCCATCCTGAGGAAGACATCCTTAACTGTGTAGCCCAGATGCTGTTGGACTACGTTTCCCTTTAGCTCCCAACTCCTATGACTGGGAGTTGGGGACTATGAGGGTTGTAGTCTAGCATTATCTGGACCCATGTTCGGGAAGGGCTGCTAGGTAAACTAGAAAAATTCCATGGCAATAACGTGTGCAGTGCTGGAGGTAGCAACCTTAGCATGCCTACACTCAATAGTTGCCAGTTTCCATGTCTCCCTAAGGTTTTAGGGATAGCATATATTTATGCCATTTCCTGTTTGTTGCTATTAGCTACACCCTCTCTCTTTCTGTATTGGTAAATCTGAGTTTGTTCAGCCTTCATTATGTACTTTGCATTTTTCTTTCTTTTTCTTCCATGTTTGAAAAGCACATGTAATACAGCCTTTCACCATGAAATATTGGAGATTTATCAGATGTGGCAAAAACCATGTCAGAAGATCACAATGAGAACAGGAAGGGCTGAGATTTTCAGATGACGTCATCTTCCAGCATCCTGAGGGCATAGCGTGGCTGTGAGTAAGACATCCCTTTTTTACTAGCAGATTCTCCCCATCAATCCAAAAGGGAAGCCTCGTCCGTGGCAGCGTTACACCCCCGGGATGGCTGTTGCCCTTTCTGTTCCCATCATGTTCTACTGATGCAGTTTGGAATGCAGTTTTTGGTCGCATTCCATCACGTCTGCTAATCTCCATTATGAAACCTTTAGTATTTGTAAGTAAACCTAATACATATGTTTTTACAAAAAGACTAAGCTGTGACATTTCTCTGCTACACCTTGCGTGCGGGAGGTGGTTGTGTGGGAGTGGTGGTTGCTCACCTCTTGCTTGGGAATACTAATTATCCTGCCTGTGAAATATGCTACTGTCTCTCACATTCCCCAACATGCAGCACTTGCACAGTTGAATATTTGTACAGCAGGAAATATAACTGCATCTCCTTGGAGCCACAAGCTCCACCACAACCCAATATGTGTGTATAAACTCTATGTGTTATTTCTATGTGTTCCTTGTATATGTAGGCATTTAGTTGAATGTATGAAAGGGGCTCTGTCAATAACACTTGAGAACAGCTAGGCATACCCACCCGGGTCCTTATTCCAGAGGCAAGGCCATCAGACCATTTACAGGCAATAGTCAAAGATGGTGGATATATCTTGTAGACATTCTGATATCCTATTGGTTTCATTAATTTTGTGGCCACCAGTTACTAACTGATCTAGTAGAGCATGGACAGGCAGGTTTGGTAGAGCTGGGGGCCAGATTTTCATCCTCAGTACTTGCCACAGGTTGTAAAAAGCCTAGAAATCTAGAAAATATGGAGGGGAATACAAACATTCAAAACCAGAAGTTTCTAGAATCCACTTCTGATAGTGATTTGGGAGGTAGCCTTGTCCTTCCCACTTGTGTTATGAAAAAAGCCCTCTTGTTTATAGAAGCATTTTGGTGGGGCTAGTGGTTGTGTGTGAGAGGTTGTCTTGGGAGCTGCATATGGTTGGCAGACAACATTTTGCACACACCCTCTCCAATGCCAACTGAAAAATAGAAGAAAAAAAAACAGGACCCCATATTTTCAGAAGATACTGATTCTGCTATGAAAAGAGCTCTTTCAATGCTCCCAGACAAAGGGGGTTTCTAAACAGCAAAAATGTTCCTCATATAATTCGAGGAGAATACAATTTGTCTAAATGCCATCTTGCATTCAGAAGGGGGGGGGGCAAAACTGCCAAAAACTCCATAGGAAAAGCCTGTGCAGCTTTCCCTGTATTTTTTAAAAAGCTCTGCAGGGAATAGACATTTCCACTCAATGGGACAACCCATTCGCTTTGATGCACATTCCTGATAAGAGTGGAAGTGGAAAGCTGATTGGTCGGATGTGCATAGGGGGTGGAGCTTGCTAACATGGCAAGTGCCAGAACCGCCATGTTGGAATTTTGCCGTAGCAATCGTGGGCTGAGGTGATGAAACAGCCTTCCCCCTTTTTTACTATTTATTTATGTGGAATATTGCACTTCTGCACCTTATATTTTTTTTAAAGTATTGTTCATCAGCAGCAACTGGTAACAATAAAAATGCAAGTAATTCACTTGCGCCCACCATCTTGATTCACAGGCATGCCTGTTGGAACAGCAAAAGTGGGTAGTGGTCCTGCCAAAAAAACTGATAACACAAATAGAAGCTACTGTGAATGGGAGTTAGTGTGCTTTTTTCCCCTTGTATAGACAAGCCCAAAATCATTATTTGTAGGCCAGGTCATAAATCTAGTGTGGAAAGTCTAGAAGAACTTTCCTTTAAAAGCAGATCTCACAGTGGAAACGATTTCCTTTTGGATCCATACAACTGTATTAAGAACTCTTTAAAAGAATAGAAGAAAAGTGATGCTGGATCAAACCAACGGCCCATCAAGTACAGCAGATGCCTGTCTCATACTCTCCAAGTGCCTGTCACCCCACATTTTCAGATGCTTTTAAAATGTCCCAGTTTCTCCCTCCTCCTACTGCTCTCCCCTTTTCTCCTCAGCTACTTCAATTGCTGCAAACCGAATTCAAATTGAAAAACTACTTTGCACACAATTAACTAAGCAGGGGGAGAAGACAGGAAGAGGTGGAATCTTGCACTTCCCAGTAAGCTCAGACAAAAGCAAACTGCTGCAACCTCCCCTAGCTTTTCTGTTCTTCCTCATTAATAACTTTTGTCTTCTTGATCATACTCTGATGTTGCTTGGCCACACATTTCTGGGTTTTCATGTGAAATATTGGAGGGTATGCTGTTTGCAAGAATTGCTAGCCACAAGCCTCTGGGAAACTCAGGGGCCCCCAGCATTTGCTCCTGACATGAACTATTCATGCACAGTAGAGGTGGGCAAACTGCTGCCCCTGAAGCCTCCCACAAAGGCCAAGACCTCCAGATATTTTTGTGCCTGGTTTTTTACCCCAAAGATTGCTCCAAATGGGTCACAGTGGTCTTGCTCCCACAATATGCCAAGTCTGCCACATACCCCTAAACTAGGTAAAAAAGTAAAAATTATTGGCTGACAATTGGCTGAAAATGAAACTGGGAGTGATGTGATGTCACTTTCTATTTACAGAGGGCATACTGGCATGGCTTGATTGGGGATGTCCCCTGCCCCCTCCATAGGTCCCAGTTTCTGGGCTATAGGGGTGGACAGATCAGACTATCTCTAGTTCTTATCAATTTCACATGTGTTCATGCATATATCATATCATATCATATTTTACAACTATATGCAGGAATGTCTACAGAAATATTTATTTAAATATGATTACACCTTTCTTATACTTATAAATGTATTTTATCAAAATATATGAATTTCTTAAATGTACTCTGTCACAAAAATACACATTTCAAAGCAGATCTGGATACATTTTGAAGTTGAGAATGGCATCACAGAAGTCAGGGAAGTGAATTATGTTCCACTCTGAATGTTAGTGCTAGAGAAACAGATCAGGTCATTTCACACTGGAAATTCCTCAGGTTTCCCTATGCAGAGGTATATATTGCACCTGAGATCCAAAGTTCCATTTAGCTACCATAGGCAATAGCCATTGATCAACTTGTCAATGAATATGTTGAATCCCATATATATATATATATATATATATATATATATATATATGTCTGAAACATGGGTCACCTATCAGCACCACCTACAACTCCTCAAACGTTTTCATCAGCACTGTATACGCACAATCCTAAATATACACTGGACTGACTATGTGACGAATGTTGCTGTCCTTGGGCAAGCAGGGATCACCAGCATTGAGGCCATGATATTGAGAACACAGCTGTGCTGGGCAGGGCACGTTTCTAGGAAGGAGGACCATTGCCTCCCCAAAATAGTACTCTACGGTGAACTCGCCACCGGTCAGCATAAGAGGGGCACTCCAAAAAAAGCGATACAAGTTCTCCCTGAAACAACATCTCAGGCTTGGCCAAATTGATCACCAACAATGGTCCGCCCTGGCTTCACATCGGGAGGCATGGAGATGCACTATCCACAATGCTGCAGCCTTATTTGAGAGCTCACACCGAACAAGTCTTGAAGAGAAACGACAACACAGAAAGAATCACAAGCCGGACACATCACCCAAGGAGACCTTCTGCTGTGCTTTCTGCAACCGGACTTGTTTATCTCGGATTGGCCTTTTTAGTCATCAGCGCACTTGCAGAAAGCGCGGGATGAGTCCTTCCTGAAACTTCGTTTGAGAAGAAAAGCCAGATACACACACACACACACACACACAGAGAGAGAGAGAGAGAGAGAGAGAGAGAGAGAGGGAGGGAGAGAGGGAGAGATCTCCACATTCCATGGCAATGATTTCTAGAAGTAAATTTGCATGTGAAGAAGTACTTTTTAGAACTGTGTACAAATGGCCTCATGAAATTGTCTATCCGTTTGTGAGAAGAGAACTTGGAACCACCATTTTACTGAATTTCTCCAGGGGGAGGAGCAGACCTTGAAAAGGAGTTATTTCCTGAGACTAACACTCCCAGAATCCCCCAGCAGTGGTCATACTGGTTGGAGGGGGTTATGGAAGTTTTAGTTCCTAAAAGTACAGTATATTCCGGCATATAAGACAACTGGGCATATAAGATGACCCCCCAATTTTCAACTAAAAATCTAGGGTTTGGCATATATTCGCCATATAAGACCACCACCACCCCCCAATTTGGCTGGCTGGCTGGCTGGCTGGCTGGCTGGCTGGGGGAGCCTTGCCAGCTGATCCTCTTTGTTTCCCAACTCAGGATGATCTCCTCGTGAGTTGGGAAAGCGAATAGGATCAGCTGGCAGGGCTCTCCCAGCCAGCCAGCCACAACATTCACCCCTCTTTTCCACCTTCAGTTGCTCCCCAAAGAGGGTGAAGGCAGAGGAGGGGGCCAAATGACCCTGGTTTGCCTCAACCACTGCCCATTCCCTCCTTCTTCGTTCCCTTTGCAACGGGAATGAAGATGGGGGGATGGGCAGAAGGGTGACTGGAGGGGGGGTATTCCCAGGTACCCACCCCCTCCCCGAAGCCGTGATCGGGAGCTTGATCACGGCATTATTATTATTATTATTATTATCATGGAATTACTTTTGCCATACAGTAGGACCCTGAATCTTTGTTTGCGAAGAAAAGCCAGAGAGAGAGAGAGAGAGAGAGAGAGAGAGAGAGAGAGAGAGAGTAGGACCCCCGTATCCACTGATTCAATTATCCACTTATCCACGGGACACAAAATGGCACACCTACCATAGAGTATTCCTAGAAAATGTGTCCTCTCTAGCCATTCTCTACATCCTCCAAGGCAACTCTATGGTATTTTAAACTGGAAGCCCCATTATTTGCAAAGTTCAGGTTAAAAAAATAATATTCAAAACAACTGTATGTAGCTCTCCTCTTCCAGTTTATCACATTACACTGTTATAGCGCTATTATTCTACTTTAACTACTATGGCTGCCTCCTGTGGAATCTTGGGATTTGCAGTTTAGGGAGGGGCAATTAGAACTGTCAGCCAGAAAGCTCTTAGGCCTCACTGAACTACAAACCCCAGAATTCCACAGGAGGAAGCCATAGCAGTTAAAGTGGAATGATAGCACTATAACAGTATAGTGTGATAAAGTTGGGCAAGTCACATTCTCTCAGCCTCAGAGGAAGGCAAAGGTAAACCCCCTCTGAACAAATCTTGCCACCCCCAAAAAACCCATGATCTGGAGCCGGATCGCGGCTTTGGGGAGGGTGGCTGGCTGGAGGGAGGACGCTGGAGGAAGGGGGCTTCGGGGAGGGTGGAAGGGTGGCTGGAGGAGGGGGTTCCCAGCCACCCACCCCCTCCTGGAAGCCACGATCGGGAGCTGGATCACGGCTTCGGGGAGGGTGGAAGGGTGGCTGGAGGGGGGGCTTTCCAGCAACATTCACCCCCCTCCTCTGTCTTCGGTTGCTTCCTAAAGGGGGAGAAGGCAGAGGAGGGGGGTCAAATGAACAGTAAGCACTTTGCCTCACACCCCCCCGCCTGATCTCCTGCCTCTTCGCTCCATTTGCGGAGCAAAGAGGCAGGAGTTCAGACGGCGGGGTGAAGCAAAGTGTATCCGCTGTATAAGACAACCTGTGATTTTGGAGCCTATTTTTCAGGGCTCAAACCTTGTCTTATACGCTGGAATATACGGTATTAGGGAGGAAAAATTCTCCAATACCTGTAGTTTCTGGGTGATAGGGCTCACCATTAGCAGTGGCAGTAACAAAACTTCTTTCTTTTTGTCCTATTTTCTTGCTGCCACTGCCAATGGCATCACCATCACTATCACTATCATCATCATCTGCAACAACAGCAACTGTGTTGGCAGCTAATCCACCATTTTGTTTCTCCACACAGTGGCATACATAGGCTGAGACCCTACACTGTTGAACATAGCATAAGAGTTCTGCAGGCAAAACTCTGCTACATCTCCACGCTGCCCACCTCTAGGACTCATGGTTTTGCTGCAACATCCCCCTTGAACAACCATTCATTCTCTGGCTTGTGGAGAATGGGGAGGGAGGCATCAGAGAAGCATCTGCTATGCCTCAAAGCCGGACACAGACCAATGGCATCTTTTGCCAACACCTGCCAGGTTCTCAGTAGATTATATCATTTGTCTACATCTGGCTATGAGGCATAGCAGATGCTTCCCTGACCCCCTCTTCCACATGCCACAGAATAGCTGTTGGAGGGGTCATTCTTTTCCAATCCCCTGTGCTCTCCATAAGTCACAGAATGGCTGTTAGAGGAGGGCTTCACAGCAAAACCATGAGTCCTTTGGTCATTGTGAATGATGGAAGAGAATACCAACCTCTGCAACAACCAAGAAAAGATACTGAAGCATGAGGTGGATTTAGGTTTGTGTATATCATTAACAGGATGCTGGCCATAGGACTTTATTAGACCACCCCCATTAATGTTCTTTTGTTGGCATATTTTGTGGCTTTTTTATGCCAGCAAAAGACACCCCCCCCAGCACCAGACCTACCTTGAGCAGTGGCAATGAGGAACCCCTAGCATAAACAGAGTACAAATGAAGCTTTGTTTACTTCCAGGGTTGAGATCTGATCAATTCTCGTGAGAAGACACAAGCATGGCAAATTAAAAAAAATAAAGCAACATAAACATATAAAACATACACCAAAGCACAAAGACACACTTAAAAAGCCCCAAGTGAACTGGAGAGGTTCATAAAAAGAGTGTCCCCTACTTGGCTGTCATGATCTCACCCAGAAGTTTTCTGCCAATTGAGACTGTATTCATTGAGCACAATGGTGCGAAGTTTCAAATGCCAGCAATGCCAACAAAAAAGCACCACAGGACATCAATTGATGGCTTGACCCATCAATATAAAGGAATGGGGTTAGGAGAATATATGATGGTGGATGACGTCATCTGGTATGCGCACCCTTTCATGATCATTAGGTGTCGTTATGGCGCCATATTGGCCTAGTCTGATAAAGTCCATAGTGTCATAGAATCATAGAATTGCAGAGTTGGAAGAGACCACGAGGGCCATCCAGTCCAACCCCCTGCCACGCAGGAAATCACAATCAAAGCATCCCCGACAGATGGCCATCCAGCCTCTGTTTAAAGACCTCCAAGGAAGGAGACCCCACCACGCTCCGAGGGAGTGTGTTCCACGCTCCGAGGGAGTGTGTCATTCTGAAGGCGATGCACATCACAAGCACACACAATGGGGAATAATTGGAGATAAACATCTGCAAAGTGACCTCCTTTTTCCAAAGGGAGTGAAATTCAGGAAAATCTCAGAGATTCTCAGAAAAAAAAAAGTCTTCTGACAAATATCAACTCAGCTTTGATTTCTTCACTTAATCAGCCCAGTACCAAGGGATTCTACCAAGAAAAGCCAAACACAATCAACATTGCTATTTTGTGACCACAACTATGGGTCTTGAGTCATATGTGGAAAGCTAATTGTGTTCCATGTTGCCCCCTATCATTTGGAGATGTTTTGCTGTGGTGTAGGGGGAGAGTTCCCTAAAGGAGAACTAAGTACACATTACTTACTTAAAAGAGGCAATAGGAAAACCAGCCAGGGGAGAGCAAGACAATAACTCAGGACCTGGATTAATGGCTGAAGTTCCTGTCCTCCACAGGAGTTTTAATATATACTATATTAAATACCTCATTTGTCCATCAATACAAATACCTTCCAGATAAGTGAAAGCCTTTTGGGGTAAATGGCTTGAAACTGAGCCTTCTGACTTAATTTAAAGCTTGCTGCTGAGATAGGCCTGCAGTGACAATAAACACAGTCTTCTTTGTGTACACTCCAGCAGTAGGAATGCCACATCTGGGTTTCATCTGGCAACTGAGGTTTGTATCTGGAGGTAACAGTCGGCCCTCTACATGACTCCAGGCTGATTGTAGCTTAGTCTTCATTTATGTTGTTAAGTGTCAACATCTGTCTTGGTTTTTTTAAAAGAAGAATTCTCCACAGAGGAATTCAATTACTTTTCTACAAATGAACCTTGACAACTCATTTTTTAAAATTAAAAAAAGTAAAGAAAAGAAATATGGTTGGTGCATTTGTTTTCATGCAAGGAACAAAAGAGTATCATTTTTGAATATGGTTATGGTGTATCTATGGAACTGATTTTTATAAGATTGGCTCAGTTATTATATGAAAGACATGGTTGCCTTAGATAGCAGATGATGGGAGTTGTGGGTAGAGTAGCAATAGAGTCCCCCCACCCAGTAATTCCTCCTTAGCCCCCTGACTATTTCTCTCTGCTATAGAATTTAGCTGTAAGTGCTGTGCAGCTTGCCTTGCACACTGTATGGACCCCAGCCATGCAAGGAACAGTGAGAATAGAGGTCCAGGAAGGCCAAATGTCTCTGTGACCTCAACTCCCAGAGTAAAGTGGACTGCCCAGTAATGTCACAGGGCTGCAGTTGTCCTATCTGCCTGCATATTTATTTCCTAGAGTATGTGGAACCTGTTTGTGTGTATGTATGTGCATGTATGTATATACAGTTGTCCCTCCACATTCGCAGGGGTTAGGGCTGCAAGACCCCCACGAATGTGAAAAAAACACAAATAAAAAATAGGTCACGCCACGCCCTCCCAGAAGCAGCAACGGGGCTTCTCAAGCCCTGTCACTGCTCCTCTCCACCCCTCACCCATCCTCCCAAAAGTGGCAACGGGGCCTCTAAAGCCCCGTTGCCACTTTTTTTTTTGGGGGGGGGCTCCCAAAAACCACGATTAATCAAAACCGCGAATGTTAAAGCCGCAAATGTGGAGGGGCAACTGTATATGTATGTTTGTATGTATGTATAGCAAGCATTTCCTCTCATTTACTTTTTATTTAGCTATGCTAGCTACCTAGCTGAGAGCCATCATGGTATAGTGGTTTGAGCATTGGATTACAACTCTGGAGACCAGGATTTGAATCCCTGCTCATCCATGGAAATCCACCAGGTGACCTTGGGCAAGTCATACTCTCTAAGCCTCAGAGGAAGGGCGTACTTAATTTTTCACACATGGCTTCTCCATTTGGGCTTTATTTTTGTTGAATAAATTGAGACATAGTGTGATATGTCATGTGTTGTTGTTCATCTGAGGTTGCATTTACCTGATTTTAAGACCTGCTAAGGAACAGATAGATGATTGTTATTATGTCCTGATGTATAAAAAGATAGACTTCAAAGAGGGTGTACTTTCTTTTCACACAACTGTACATGAGTATAAATGTTTTATCTCTGTTGCATCATGTCTCTTGAGAAGCTAATCGTTCTCTTTTTCCAAATTTGATTTGCAAATATGTATATTTTCTGATATCAATAATTATGCTTTGGATGATTTTTTTGCCTCATGGTTCTTCTTCCCCAAATGCTCAAGCATTTGCAAATTGGTCCCCAGATATTCATTTTCAATATAATTTGAATATATGATTGTGAGAAAACTGGGAGGCACTGATAACCGATTAGAGCACCCATGTTTGTTGCTGAAGGGCAAAGACCAAGTGGTAATGACTCACTAGATCTTAACTATCTGAATTATTTATTACTCTCTCTTGCCCATGATGTTCTGTTTTCCAATGCACAACTCTAGTTCATGCAACATCCCACAAACAGTTATCACTTGCTTCAGATTAGCAGCCTGTCCGAAAGCCCAAGAAACTTATCTGTCAGTAGCTATTAATCATGGCAGCTCAATCTTCATTGGGGACATCTGTTGGATTATTTGTTTATTTGTAAACTAGTAAAATCAGTCTTACACTTATCAAAGAGCTCATGGTAATATATAGAAGATAAATTGCAATCAAAACAGCCACATCCTTTAAAAACCAACAGATTCCTTCCGAAACCAGCAGCACATCTAAACACTATCTTTCTGTTCCTGTCTCCTAAAACTTAAAGAAAGCTGGAGAAAGCTGGGCCTCTGTAGAGTGAATATCCCAACACAGTGTCATCACCACAGCTGAGAAGGCTTCTACTTCATGCCCCTTTTGCAAAAATGACCTTAGTTGTCAAGAAGAACATCATCTGATTAGCAGATGTTGGGTACAACTAATTGGCAATGGTCTTCTCCAGCGTGCTCTGTTTCAGAGCCAGGAACATTTCCAGGAAACTTTGGTTAACCATAGAATACTGGTCTGGTCCACCATATTCAGTTCTTATATATCACCTTAGAAGTCTCAAAACTTGAGTGGGGATATATAGGGTACATGCAGCTGGTCACTATTTTACAAGGTTGATAACACTTGCCCACTAAGGCAGTACTGGATATACTTAAGATAGCATAGAAGGATCAACCTTGTGCAGAATAAGAATAGCTATAGACACCCCATATGATCTCACCCAAGTATTGAGATCTTCTGGGGAAGGATTTGTTTCTCAGTTCCACCAGCTAGATAGACACATTTGGTGGGGACATAAGACAGAGCCTTCTCAGTGGCTGCACTCAAGCCGAACCTTGTCTGACAAGAGGCTAGGAGCCTTACCACACTCTAAGGAAAAGTGGCAAAGCAGCAGGAATGTTCTGTCTTTCCTCCTGCCTTCCCACATGGCATTGTTTTTTTCATTTCAGTCCCATAAGGGACCAAGGCTTTTTGCTAACCAGAAAAACCCATTTGCAAAAAGGCGTAGTTTTAGCTCAGTCCCCCACAGGACAAGAATGGAAAGATGTTGGAAGGACATTGACGTCATGCAGGAAGCAAAAGAAAGATACTGTATTGCCGCTTTTCCTTGGAGTGCGGTAAGACTCTAGGATAGCCCCTTCTTCTACTCACCCTCAGCCAGCAGGAAAAGTCATTTTTATTTATACAAGCTTTTGGCCATTAACTGCACTGCAGAAGATTGTGTGTGTGAGAGAGAGAGCGAGAGAGAGAGAGAGTCTGTGTATTCCTTCCTCCCTATTTGGTATGTTTCAAATGTTTTAAAATGGTTTTTAAGTCAGGATCCATAGCTATTTTTTCTATGATCTTTCATATGATGGACCGTTAGTTATATTTTGTTTTATCATGTTGAAATCTCTCTAGGGTATTGAAAGGTGGAAAATAAAATAAAACAAGGAAATAATGCTTCAGCCACATCCGCATCCTTGGACACCATAGTCCCATGAGAAGTTACTATCCTTTACCACACTTACTCTCACTTACAGTACTGGTAGCTGTATTGTTCATAACTCAAAAAACAAACAAACAAAAACAAACAAACAAAAAAAAACCCCTGACCTAAGGCTATATGCAAATTAAATCCCATCCAGGCAAAACACCTGAGAGATTTTGCAGAAGTGTCAATTAGGCTGGAGAGATTTCCTCAATACTTCTTTGCCACTTGATTTCACATACATTTCATATAAGTGGAAATGTGTTACAAATGTGGGTGGTTTGTTTTTTCCAAACTGAGGAATCCTAAAGCATTTTTCTTAAGATTTCAGACAGTTAGAAACATTACTCAGATTAATTCTTCACATCTATAATTTGGATGTTGATACAGGTTAGGTTATAGAAACTATCCAAATTGGAGCGTGTCCAGAGGAGGGCGACTAAAATGGTGAAAGGTCTGGAAACAATGCCTTATGAGGAGAGACTTAGGGAGCTGGGTATGTTTAGCCTGGAAAAAAGACGGTTTAGAGGCGATATGATAGCCCTGTTTAAGTATTTGAAGGGATGTCACGCTGAGGATGGAGCAGGCTTGTTTTCTGCTGCTCCAGAGACTGGAACACGGAGCAATGGGTGCAAGCTCCAGGAACAGAGATTCCACCTCAACATTAGGAGGAACTTTTTGACAGTAAGAGCTGTTCGGCAGTGGAACGCACTCCCTCGGAGCGTGGTGGGGTCTCCTTCCTTGGAGGTCTTTAAACAGAGGCTGGATGGCCATCTGTCGGGGATGCTTTGATTGTGATTTCCTGCGTGGCAGGGGGGTTGGACTGGATGGCCCTCGTGGTCTCTTCCAACTCTGCAATTCTATGATTCCTTATGTCCCTTATTTCCCTTATGAAGCCGGTGCCTGAGCCAACATATGCAACTGCCGTATGAACCAAGGAACAGTAATTATTCTGCTAAAAATGAGAACTATCTTAGGCCAGTGGTTCTTGGCCTTTTCTTTACCAGGGACACCCATTAAACATCTAGAGGGAGGGGGAGGAAGACTTTTCTTCTGCTTCTTCCTACAAGTTTGTAACTGGAACAGATTGAATGGCAATGCTCAGGTCAAGCCAGCCTTTGCCTTGGTTCCTGTCACATGGCCACTCCACTGCAGGCAGGAGGTTGGCCAAGAAGCCTTCAAGCCTTTGTGGACCCCCTGTGAGAACATCGCAAAGCTCTGGGGCTCCCCGGACCACAGGTTAAGAACCACTGTCTTAGTCCTATCTTCAACATCACAGTACGGCCTGACTGACAGGATGGTAGAACTTTCACCCTCTTACAGATACTGCCTTCTTTGCACCTGAAAACCTGCTTTGGAGGGTCCTGTTAGCTCTGCAGAGCAGGTTGTAAGAGCGCACATATTAGAGCTGTGGAATACGGAGGAATCTATCCGCCTCCCAGATTCCACTGAGGTACCACTAGAAACCTCCTATTCTAGTTATAAAATGGAAATTATGGAAAAATAAGAAAGTAAAGGTATAAAAACTTTTGTGACTTGTAACAAACTGGAAAAAGTGTGTGTGTGTGTATATGTGTGTGTGTGTGTAAAATTCAATGTTCTTCAGCTCATTTACAGATATAGGTATATGCATTTTTGTGTTTGTATGTGAATGCTCATGTCCTTCAATCTCTTACCAATCTTCCAAGACAAAAAGATATTTATGTCATTGCGTTCTTATTTTTCCATAAAAGGAGCCTGCAAAACAAACAGAACTGTTAAAAAATAGGGTTTGGGATAGTCTATCATATCTCAATTTAACAATTGCACAGTTCTGCAGGAAGACATGCTGAAAGCAAATAGATTTGGGACTTGATCGGTAGGTAAATTTTTCAGTGTGTAAATATTAGCATAAAAATTGGATATATGAAGCAGAACATTAGAAATACATAAACACCAGGAACTTTTTAAAAAGCCCTGGAAGTTTTCCTCCATGAGTCATCCAATAACCTCTCTTGCCAAGTTCCCTACAGCTCCAGACAACCTTTCATGTGGATCTGGCAGATATGAGAGACTGACCCTGTTATGGTTTGGATCATTAAAGGTGAGAAATTACTGCCAGGGAGAAGGACTATTCATAACTTCCACTTAGCCACCTGTCTCCACCTCTTGGCCATCCTATATAGCTTGCTGAATTTCAAGATAGGTCAAATGGCTTAAAGAGGGGATTAGACAAATTCAGGAAGTTTAGGTCTACCAGCGGTTACGCCCTGGGAGGCAAGACTTGTGTGTGCTGTTTTTATGGGATCCCCAGAGGCATGTGGGTGGCCACTGTAAGAAACAGGATGCTGGAACAGATCAACCAATGAGGTCATTTAAGAGGGCTCTTCTATAGTCTCAGCATCTGTTTTGACAGACTTAAGCTCTTCTCATGAACTCACTAAGGGACTGTTCTTAGAACCACTTTTTTCAGCAGGTGTATCACCAAGAAAGACAAGCAAGAGAAATAGTCTTCTAAAAATAACTGTTTGCATGTCAACTGCTTACTCTTAACCCTACCCCTAGGGTTGGGGTTAGGGTTAGTGCCAAATGACCTTGCTCAGAGCAAAGTCAGAAGTAAAGTGTGAAGGCAGAAGGGACAAGACCCATATGGCTGGGATGTTGGCATAAAGCAGCTCTCTGTCTCTTTACCCCACCAACCCCCCCAAGAGGTTTAGGCAGGTAACCATGAAAGAGATGGGGTGGGAGAGGCTTCGCCACAAAAACAAACAAACAAACAAAAAAGGAAAGAAAGAATGAAAGAAAGAAAGCCCAGAGCTGGGCTCATTAGGCTAAATTAATCCCCTCTCCAAATTTTTTGGGAATGTGTGAATTTTTTTAAATGTTCTAGCCATATTTCCCACCCACCCATATTTTTAATCTATCCTAGGAAACTCTTTGTGTTAAGAGTGGCATAAAAAAAATGTGATAAATAAATCTCCCTCCATCTCAACTGCCATTGCCCTGGCCAAGGAGGGAGAGAAGGAAAGGCGGGCAGAGCTCCATCTTGCCTCAGCCCAGAAGCAGAATGGTCCTCCTCCATATCAACTGCCATTGCCCTGGCCAAGGAGGGAGAGAAGGAAAGGCAGGCAGAGCTCCATCTTGCCTCAGCCCAGAAGCAGAATGGCCCTCCTCCATTTCAACTGCCATTGCCCTGGCCAAGGAGGGAGAGAAGGAAAGGCAGGCAGAGCTCCATCTTGCCTCAGCCCAGAAGCAGAATGGTCCTCCTCCATCCCAACTGCCATTGCCCTGGCCAAGGAGGGAGAGAAGGAAAGGCAGGCAGAGCTCCATCTTGCCTCAGCCCAGAAGCAGAACGGTCCTCCTCCATCTCAACTGCCATTGCCCTGGCCAAGGAGGGAGAGAAGGAAAGGCAGGCAGAGCTCCATCTTGCCTCAGCCCAGAAGCAGAATGGTCCTCCTCCATCCCAACTGCTATTGCCCTGGCCAAGGAGGGAGAGAAGGAAAGGCAGGCAGAGCTCCATCTTGCCTCAGCCCAGAAGCAGAATGGTCCTCCTCCATATCAACTGCCATTGCCCTGGCCAAGGAGGGAGAGAAGGAAAGGCAGGCAGAGCTCCATCTTGCCTCAGCCCAGAAGCAGAATGGTCCTCCTCCATCCCAACTGCCATTGCCCTGGCCAAGGATGGAGAGAAGGAAAGGCAGGCAGAGATCCATCTTGCCTCAGCCCAGAAGCAGAATGGTCCTCCTCCATCCCAACTGCCATTGCCCTGGCCAAGGAGGGAGAGAAGAGAATGCTAGACTTAATCCCTTCCCCTACTGCCATCCCC
This sequence comes from Gambelia wislizenii, assembly GCA_030847615.1. NCBI lineage: Eukaryota > Metazoa > Chordata > Lepidosauria > Squamata > Crotaphytidae > Gambelia > Gambelia wislizenii. The sequence goes on along the minus strand of JAUMIR010000002.1, from coordinate 305,718,049 downwards.
TTTCCTTTTCTATCATGTCTTCATTAGATTGTAAGCCTGAGGGCAGGGAACTGTTCTGTTGTTCTTTTTCTTGTAAAGCTCCATGTACGTTGATGGTGCTATAGAAATAAAAGAGGACGACAATGATAAATAGGAAATTATTTTGCCCGTAAAACCATATACCAGCCTTTTCTTCAATAAATAACTCAGTTATTTTAACAGACTGGTGTTCTCTCTCTCTCTCTCTCTCTCTCTCTCTCTGTGTGTGTGTGTGTGTGTGTGTGTGTTTTAGAGTCACTAATAAATCTTTCCTGTATTACAATACTGGCTGAGACACATCTCCATATACAAATTTACACTACTACTGTAGAGTACATCTCCATGCGCACAGAATAAGCCACAATATGAACGACTGGAGGGAATTTAATACAAATCTTCTAAAGGACCTTTCCCCCATTGCAACTCTATTCCTTGTTCAATTGTCCTAGAAACTAGGAAGATACTTTATATTTTTCCTGTTCCATTAGGGACCCCACCATTCCTTCTAGATGATAGCACAGGTGAGAGTGATAAGGCAAGGTAGCTGGCTGAAGCAAGTCTGAGATAGAAAAGGTTCAACACCTTGAATAGAATGGCAGGTACTGATCCAAGGATTGTGAGCTCCAGTTCAGGACCATGGATAGCAATATCACAGATAAGGTTGAGGGGGAAAACAACCAAGCTACTCAGCACTGGCCAGGGGTAACTGGCAGGGTTTTATAGCTAGGCCAGAAGAGTCCTTCTGAGAGTTCTACCTCCTCAAGTGTTGTAGCTGGATTTAAAGGATCAGTATATTTCCTCCTCCTTCTGAGGGATTGAATGTGTGAGGACATGCTTGAGGAATGCTCCCCAGGGCCTCCCTGTTCACCATAAGGGTCTATTCCTGGATTAGAGAATAGTGGTACGTTCTAGAACGTGAGTGGACAAGGTATGGGATCTGAGTTGGAGGGCTACATTTGAGATTGATTCTGGTTCCTCTTCCAAGTTAGGAACTCATTTTGACTTCTCCTTGGAGTCACCAAAACTGGAGACCTCAGTCACTGCAGGTTCTTGTCTCTAGTTCATAACATTATTTTAGTCTATGTAGCTTAATATTGACAACAGCCCACCTCTCTAGACAAAGTATAACTGTCTAGATGACACTGTATTTCATACACATTCGAAGAAAAATATAATAAATGCAATACACATTGGGACACAGTATTGATCTCAGAAGCAGAGCAATGAAATTGGCCAAAAGCTGAACAACAACCAGCCCTGAGCTCATTCACCCAGCCACCCATCTACAGGGTGTAGCAGAGAAAAGAAACAAGCCTAGTCTTCTTTATAAACTATATAAAGCGAGCTTTACTTACATATGTTCATAATAAAACATGTGGTCTAATGAAGGAGACAGAAAAACATCACATGACTGCAGGGTAAAGTGAGATGCAGGAAGAGAGTGGGTGTGGTTAAAGAAGCAAACAGGAAGGCACCATAACACAAACTACCAATTAGTGAGCACAGGCATACAAACATTGCTAGCTGATGGATGTTAGCCTCATCCATCAGCTAAATCAGAGTTAAGCAACTCCTGCCTTCCAGATGATTTTGACCTACAGGTCTATCAGCCCTAGTCAGCATAACCAATGTTGAGCTGCAGTTCAAACACCATCTGAAGAACTATAGCTTTCCATCTCTGAACTAAACAAACAACCACCACAACCACTTGCTATTGAAGCAAAATCCACCAGCAAGGGAAAATCATCCTGGCCCAACCAGATACAAATTCCTGTTTACAACCCATCACTTCATTGTAGCCTTGAAGATTTGTTCTCTGCTCTCTTCATTTCCCTTCTGTTCCCCTTCCTTTGTGTGCCATCATCTCTCTTCTGTCTGTAAGCTTAAAAGGCTTCCTTTTAAATTGATGTGAGCAGCTTTGGGAAATAATGGTTACAATCCTGCATGGCTCAGCATGGCGTAGCAGTTCCACATGTGGGACTATGCTATGCTGATCCATTTAGTCCTGGGGCTGGTTTACACAGCAGATTTATTGCGACAACTTGCGGTTTAATTCTTTTCCGCAGCTGTGCCAGTCAGGTTTTTTTTTCCCTAATTATGTCGCTTTTAAGTTCAGACTTGAATAAGTGTGGGGGGCGTCGCCTTCCAAGCAGACAAAGGCTGTATGGGGAAGGGCATAGGGCAAGACTCACAGACTCTGCCCAAATAGCAGGGGGGAAAGATCAAAGTAGTGGCTCTGTCTCTGTCTCTGTAAATCTGCCTGTAAATGAACTCACTCCTGAAGCAGAGTGACAGTAATCTCTCTGCTAAAAGACCTTGCAGCCATGCCATGGATCCTAAGGTGAACCTATCGCAAGTTGTTCCAGCCTCCCCTCCCTCCCCCGTCTCTCTCTCTCTCTCTCTCTCTCTCTCTCCCCCCCTCTCTCCCTCCCCCAAGCAGAGCTGACCAGATGGGAACATTATGACTGGAAGGTCTTGGGAGTCCTTTTTCTTGGCAGACCTTCTACAAAATAGTAGAGAGGATTTTTCAGCTTCCTGATCACTACTGAACGCAGTACCTCTCTTTTAAGCCCGCCCCTTACATCATAGCAACCAATCACAATGCAGATCTGATGCAACCCTTAGTTTACACTGCCAATAAAGCGCTACATTGCAAATATGCCGGCAAAAATAGCGACATCCCTTGCCACGCTATATTTGGGTGTTTTACCTTCCCCCCCTTCTGAATGAATGAGGCGATGCTGTGCTGCAATCCATGGGAACTATGAGCTATCTTAGCGGTATATTTAGAGGAATATTTGCCCGTGTAAACGACCCCCTGCTCTCAGTACTGAACAATAGTTCAAAATACCAAAATAAGCAGCCATGAAAGCAAGCAGTATCTGGTATCAAGCATTCCAGCTCAAGAAAGCCATATATCAGAACAGAGTCTAAGGAGTTTGCCTGGAGACAGCTCCCTGCTTATATGCTATTGCCATTTTAAATATACAGTTGTCCCTCCACATTCATGGATTTCACATTCATGGTTTTAAGTATTCACGGCTTGAAAATATTCTTAAAAAAATAATTATCCAAAAAGCAAACCTTGATTTTGCCATCTTATATAAGGGACACCATTTTGCTATGCCATTGTATATAATGGGACTTGAGTATTCACAGACTTGGGTATTCATGGGGGCTCCTGTAACCAAACCCCAGCGAATGTGAAGGGACAACTGTATAGTATAGCATATGTAATACTGTAGCAGCAGGAAGAAAATACAGTTGTCCCTTCACATTCACTGGGGTTAGGTTCCTGGACCCCCCATGAATACCCAAATCCATGAATACTCAAGCCCCATTATATGCAATGGCATAGCAAAATGGTACCCCTTATCTCTGGCTTTTCTTCCCAGAGAAGATTCAGGAAGGACTCATCCCACGCTTTCTGCAAGCACGCTGATGACTAAAAAGGCCAATCCGAGATAAACAAGTCCGGTTGCAGAAAGCACAGCAGAAGGTCTCCTTGGGTGATGTTTCTGGGTTCTGATTCTTTATGTGTTGTCGTTGCTTTTCAAGACTTGTTCGGTGTGAGTTCTCAAATAAGGCGGCAGCATTGTGGATAGTGCGTCTCTATGCCTCCCGATGTGAGGCCAGGGTGGACCATTGTTGGTGATCAATTTGGCTGAGCCTGAGATGTAGTTTCAGGGAGTCCTTGTATCGTTTTTTTGGAGCGCCCCTCTTATGCTGACCCGTGGCGAGTTCACCGTAGAGTACTATTTTTGGGAGGCGATGGTCCTCCATCCTAGAAATGTGCCCTGCCCAGTGAAGCTCTGTTCTCAATATCATGGCCTCAATGCTGGTGATCCCTGCTTGCTCAAGGACAGCAACGTTCGTCACCTAGTCAGTCCAGTGTATATTTAGGATTGTGCGCATACAGCGCTGATGAAAGCGTTCGAGAAGTCATAAGTGGTGGCGATAGGTGACCCATGTTTCAGATCCATAAAGGAGAATAGACAGTACAATGGCTCTATACACACTGATTTTTGTGCTTCGCCTCAGGTGTTTGTTACTCCAGACTCTTTTGTAAAGTCTTCCAAATGCGCTATATGCCTTTGCTAATCTGTGATCGATCTGTTTGTCAATCTTGGCATCTGAGGAGATTATGCTTCCCAGCTAGGTGAACTGTTGAACGGACTTAAGCACAGATTTGCCTATGGCAATGTGGGGATGATGGTGTTCGTCCTGTGGTGCAGGCTGGTAAAGAACTTCCGTTTTCTTCAGGTTGACTTCCAGCCCAAACAGCTCTGCAGCTGTTGCAAAGCAGGATGTTAGGCGCTGCAGAGGTACTTCTGTGTGGGCAACAAGGGCATCATTATCAGCGAAGAGCAGCTCACGGACTAGATAGTTTAGAGTCTTAGTGCGAGCCCTCAGACAGCTTAAGTTAAACAAGCTACCATCAGTACGGTAACGTATATAGATGCCATCTTCTTCTTCGGTGTCCCTTATATAAGATGGCAAAATCACGGTTTGCTTTTTGGATTATTATTTTTTAAAGTATATTTTCAAGCCATGAATAATTAAATCCATGAATGCCAAATCCGTGAATATGGACAGACAACTGTATCATGTTTCGCTGTTACAGATCCTTTCTCAGTGTCCCCAATACCTGCTCATTGCTGCTATCATTTTAAATGTATAAAGCAGGTACATGATCTGTTTCTAAAACCCCAAATGCTGTGACTGTTTACAGGAGGAGCAGGCGATCTTTGGCCCTCCAGGATTTTTGGACTTCAACTCTCAGAAACTCCAGCCAGCAAAATCAATACTGAAGGACAGTGGCAATTGTAATTCAAATACTGACAGGTCCAATTTTTTTTCACCCCAGTTTTAGGGAAATTGTTCCAGATTTTGGATCCAAGAGTCACAGATCCAGTATCTGAAACAGTGCACAGGATATTATTTTAAAAGGGTTTCCACAAAGCTGTAGTCCTCCAGATATTGTAACAGAATCAAAAACTCTTCACTGTTAGTTAAAGGATATTGGTTCTCCAACCACACCATCATGGTTGCAATTATCTATAGTGAATTTCATGTGAAGCACCATCTTGTGAAACAACCTCAGCACGGGGGGAAAAAGTCCCCATGTAAAAGAATATAGTTAATGGGGCGGAAGTGGTGGGATCCTAAGGTGGGAGTGACAATATTCTCCTGGAGTTTGTTATACAGCTGAATCAGGAAGCCAAGTGTGTCAGACATGCATTCTATACTTTAAGAAAGTTAATTTCAGTAAATGTGGCAGAAATAGAGGAATACTAGGTGTGATCCCATGGTCAGGAATACTAAAAGGGAAGAGAGTTCCTCATAGATGGGAGTTTCTTAAAAGTGAGATATTGAAGGCACAATTTCAAATAGTTCCAATGAAGAGTAAAAATTGGAGGTGTCTAAAGAAACCGGAGTGGATGTCTAAAGAACTTTCGACTGAGCTAAGATGTAAAAGGGAAAGGAGGAAAGGAGGAAATCATCAAGGAGGAATTCAAATGAATGGCTAGCACAAGTAGGGAGAAAGTCAGAAAAGCTAAAGCACCAACTGAGCTCAGGCTTGTAAGAGAGGTTAAAGACAATAGAATCATAGAATCATAGAATTGTAGAGTTGGAAGAGACCACAAGAGCCATCCAGTCCAACCCCCTGCCACGCAGGAAATCTTGATCAAAGCATCCCTGACAGATGGCAATCCAGCCTCTGTTTAAAGACCTCCAAGGAAGGAGACCCCACCATGCTCCGAGGGAGTGTGTTCCACTGCCAAACAGCTCTTACTGTCAAAAAGTTCCTCCTAATGTTGAGGTGGAATCTCTGTTCCTGGAGCTTGCATCCATTGCTCCGTGTTCCAGTCTCTGGAGCAGCAGAAAACAAGCCTGCTCCATCCTCAGCATGACACCCCTTCAAATACTTAAACAGGGCTATCATATCGTCTCTTAACCGATAAAAAGGGCTTTTTTGGTTATGTCTGTAGCAAAAGGAAGAACAAGGAAATCGTAGGGCTGCTGTGTGAAGAAGATAGCGACAGAGAAAAGGCAGAACTACTCAACACCTTCTTTGCCTTGGTCATCTCTCAAAAGGAAAACAGTGTGGATGGGGCAGATGATGCAATAGGGGAAATACAGCACAGAATAGGTAAAGAGGTAGTACAGGAATACCTGCCTACTCTGAATTAAATCAAGACCCCAGGATCAGAAGAACTACATCCAAAGATATTAAAATAACTGGCAGAAGTAATCTCAGAACCACTGGCAATAACCTTTGAGAATCCCTGGAGAACAAGAGATTTGGAGGGCAAATGTTGTCTCCAACTTCAAAAAGAGGGGAAAAGAGGACCCAATGACTGCCTAGTCAGCCTAACATAACAGCAGGAAAGATTCTAGAGCAGATTATTAAACAGACAGTCCATAATCACTTAGAAAGGTATAACATTATCACTAAAAGTCAACATGGGTTTATTGAAACATTATGCCTGACTATTCTTCTCTCTCTTTAATAGAGTTACAAGCTTGGTAGATGATGGGAATGCTGTGGATGTAGCATATCTTGATTTCAGTAAGGCCTTTGACAAAGTCCCCCATGATATTCTTGCAAACAAGCTAGTAAAATGTAGGCTAGATAATACTAGTGTTAGTTGTATTTGTAATTGGTTGACCAACCTATCCCTAAGGCTGCTCACAAATAGCATCCTGGAGAGAAGTGACCAGTGGGGTGCCACAGGGCTTTGTCCTGTGCTCAGTGCTATTCAACATCTTTATCAATGATTTGGATGAGGGAATAGAGCGCATTCTTATCAAGTTTGCAGATGACACCAAATTAGGTAGCAAATACCCCAGAGGACAGGATCAGAATTCAAAATGACCTTAACAGTTTAGAAAGCTGAGCCAAAATGAATTTCAACAGGGAGAAATGTAAGGTTCTACACTTAGGCAGAAAAAAAATTTGAAATGGACAGATACAGGATGGGTGACACCTGTTTTGACAACAGTCCATATGAAAGGGATCTAGAGCTGCATTTACATGGGCAAATATTCCCCTAAATATACCGCAAAGATAGCTCATTGTTCCCACGGATCGCACCACAGCATCACCTCATTCAGAAGGGGGGGAAGGTAAAACACCCAAATATAGCGTGACAGGGATGTCACTATTTTTGCCAAGTTATTTGCAAAGTAGCGTGACTTAGTGCATTATTGCTAGTGTAAACAACCATTTCGCTAAGGGCTGTGTGAATTACCAGCAATCTTCCAATACAGTTGCAGCAGAGCTGCACTGTGATTGGTTGTTATGATGAAGGGGTTGGCTTAAAAGAGGTGGAGTGAGGAAGGGAGATTCAGTACTGATTAGGAAATTTTGAAAAATCCTCTCTGCTATTTTGCAAGTCTGTGAATCCAGTTTGCCAAGAAAAACTTGGCAAGTCCTTTCAGTCAGGGAAGATCTATTCCCCCATCAAGCCCCTCCTCTTTCTCCTCAGCTGTGAGCAGCTGGCTCTGCTTGGGAGTGAGAGAGAGATTGAGAGAGAAAAAGTTTTCTCTGATCTTTCCCCCTGCTATTTTGGCAGTCTGTGATTCTTTATTTGGCAAGAAAATGCAGGATTCCAAGTCCTTTCTTTAATGGAGGATGTATTCCCCCCATCAAGCCCCTCCTTCTCCTCAGCTGTGATCGCTGTCTCTGCTTGGGGGGGAGAGAGAGAGAGACTGAGAGAGAAAAAGTTTTCTCTGATCTTTCCCCCTGCTATTTTGGCAGTCTGTGATTCTTTATTTGGCAAGAAAATGCAGGATTCTAAGTCCTTTCAGTCACGGAGGATGTATTCCCCCCATCAAGCCCCTCCTCTGCTTGGTCTCTGCTTGGGAGGCCATGCCCCCACACCTTTGCCGAATCTGGACCATAAAGCAAAATAGTAAACAAAGTAACGGAATCCTCCATAAATTGTGTAAACTGACTGGCACAGCTGCGAAAAAGCACTAAAGCACAATTTGCCGCAATAAAATCTGCCCTGTAAATGCAACCTAGGAGTCTTAATAGACCACAAGCTGAACATGAGTGAACAATGTGATACAGCAACTAAAAAAGCCAATGTGATTCTAGGCTGCATCAATAGGAGTATAGTGTCTAAGTTGAGGGAAGTAATAGTACCACTGTTCTGCTTTGGTCAGACCTCACCACAATTCAAGAAGGATATTGACAAGCTGGAATGTGTTCAGGGGAGGCTGAACAGTCTGGAAGCCATGCCCTATGAGGAGCGGCTTAGGGAGCTGGGTATGTTTAGCCTGGAGAAGAGACAGTTAAGAGGGAACACGATAGCCATGTTTAAATATTTGAATGGATGTCCTATTGATGAGGAAGCAAGCTTCTTTTCTGCTGCTCCAGAGACTAGAACACAGAGCAATGTGTTCAAACTACAGGAAAGGAGATTCCACCTACAGATTAGGAAGAACTTCCTGACAGTAAGAGCTGTTGAGCAATGGAATACACTGCCTTGGAGTGTGGTGGAGTCTCCTTCTTTGGAGATTTTTTAAACAGAGGCTGGATGGCCATCTGTCAGGAGTGCTTTGATTGTGTATTCCTGCAGGGCAGAGTGGGATTGGACTGGATGGCCCTTGTGGTCTCTTCCAACTCTATGATTCTATGATTCTAACACTAGGGGTGTGGGGAAAATCTCCTTCAGCTTTCCATTCTATAGATCGGGGAGGAGAACTGTTGGCCCTGCAATTTTTTTTATTGCAGCTCCCAGAATCCCCATCATGCATGGCTAGTGATAAGAGACTATGGCAATTATAGTTTTAAAATCTACAGAGTCAAGGCTTCTGTTATTGAAGCTCATGGTCCATGAGAATAACACAAAACTGATATTTAGAAATATAATCTCTGGCAAAGATACCTTACACTTGTGGAGTCAAAGCAAACTGACTACACAACACTCCTTATACAAAGATCTTCGAAAAACAAACACATTTGCAAATCCCTACACACCCACATGTGAATGAGCACCAATGAACATATATTTTCATCTCACTGTTCATTCCTACATTATCTCACTAGATACTCAGATTTCCACCGCCTTTTTTCTTTCCCCCCTGTAAATTCTTTCAACCTGCCAAGAACTTAGAATTGCATTATACATAAAACTCCTTTTAAACCAGACTTTAGCATGCTTAGCATGGCAATTGGCACCAGCTCAACAAAGCTTAGACTAGCTCAAGGTTTCCTTTCTGATACTGGGTTCTCTGTTCTTTGATAAAAAGAGTGAAAATTGACATGTAAACAATGAAATCAGATACATTCCTCCCTCACCAATTAGGCCATTTGATCCCAGTACAGGACAGAGCTGCCACTGAAGGAGTCTTAATTATGAAAGGAAATATGGAGACAGCCTGATTCAGAACAACCAACATTTTCAAAGTGGAGCAGAATTTCTTGTGATTAAGGAACAGTAGATTTGGCAGCAGGTATGAAAAGAGGAGGATAAGCATGCTTTCTTGGTGTTTGCTTGGTGGGCTGCCATCCTGGAACAGAAACATGACGTCCTTAGACCTTTCCCAAATCAGTGTCAACTCTCTTCTAGCGATACTTTTCAAAGACGGTTTGGTAAGAAATGATCATCAGATGAGGTAAAGAAAAGAGGTGTGTATTTTTAGGCCTCAGACAATTACTTTATTTCTTGATTGTGTAGTGATTTCTTTAAACTATGGTCTCTGCATCCAGTTGCAATAGCTATCACGACCCAGCATTCAGACAAAGGCTGCTGCCATACCACAGAAATAATGCAGTTTGTCACTGCTTTAACTATCATGGCTCCATCCTATGGAATCCTGGGATTTGTGGCTTATCATGGCACCAGAGCTCTCTGACAGAGAAGGCTAAAGCCTTGTCTATACAAGAAAAAGAAAAAAAAAACCAGATTGCTCCAGAGTAGTAGCAATTCGCAGCAGCTGCGACCTGTCTTAACAGTTTTACAGCCCCCATTCAACTTTGCATGCCCCCTAGACAATATGGCAGCTGCAAGTGAATTACTCGGACTTTTAAATCTGTCACCACTGACCTTTTTTTAAAAAAAAATTACTATGGTGTGCACAAGTGATATTTCACCTTTACAAAAGGAAAAAAAAGATGAAAGAGAGGAAAAGATCACCATTTTATCACCGGACTGATCTCTCGCTTAGCTGGAAATCCAACATGGTGGGAGCAGGGATTTTCCCTGTTTGCAAGCCCTGCGCCCCATGCTCATCTGGCCAATCACGTTGAACTGCCTTGGTGCAGCAACGTGAATGCAACTGTCGTAAAGATCAGACATTCACATCCCCTATGGAGCTTTTTTAAAACTCTGGGAAAAGCTGTGAAGTCTTCCCCGATGGAGTTTACAGTGGATTTGGCTGCCCACCCTTCTAAATAAGATGTTTTGATGTGAATGTCCATTAAGATAAATCACCTTCCATTCTAATTCCATTAGGATTATTTGCACCATTTGCACAACCCCTAAATATCTGACAAAACTACAAACCCACAGCACTGGGCCATGGCACTTAGAGTGGTGTCGAACTGCATTATTTCTGCATTGTGTCAGCAGGGAAGGCTTCCAAAACAGATGGTACCATACAAACATAGAGATTCCCAACAATCCTACATGCGCTAAGGCTGCCCAATGGGAATGTAATTCCTTTCTTATTTTGTTCTCAAAGGAAACAATGAGTAATCTGAATCATTTTCTTTCCACTGTGTGTGAGAAAGTCTTCAAAAACTTCAGTTTTCAAAGACTTTTCACAGTTTGGGACTTATTCTGTGTGAAATTCTCACATGGTATTTTTGCACAGAAAACAGTATTTTCTGCCCCGGAAACAGTTGGGGGGCTTATTCTAAGCAAAGTTTGCATGTGTTGTTTTGCATTTTCTGAAACAGCATTTTTTGCACAGAAAATTATTTCCTAGTCTGAAAATCCTGTTTTCTGCACAGAAAATGTTTTCTGTGTAAACAAAACAAAAACAAAAACAACCCACATGCAAATTTTGCTCAGAGCAAGTCTGGAACTGCAATGATTCTTGTGAGTCCAGGTGTCTTTTTGCAAGGTTTTCTGAAACAGGGTTTTCAACCATGTTTTGGATATTTTCGAATATTCACTCCACCTCTCCAGCCAAAATAAGGAGGCAATGTATCTTATTTTATAGAGGTCTGTTCAATAAACTGTCACAGGATAGTCCAGAGGTTCATGGTTAGGAAATTTGTGGCCCTTCAGATGTCCCTGAGCCTTTCTCCCAATATAGGGACTCAAGGTGGCTAACAGTGAATTTAAAACAATACACAAACATTAAAAATATAAATATGAAATATAAAAAACAGATTAAACAATTTACAGTATTAAAACATTGAAAAAATAAAAATATTAAAATACAATAAAACTATATACACCTCAAAAACTGTGTTGGCTGTGATGGCTTAGGGATTCTGGGATTTGTGGTCCAACAGTGGACTTTATCAAGATCAGGCAAATACAGTGTCATAACGACACCTAATTAAAGCAAAAGGGCGCACATATCAAATGATGTCCTTTCGCAATCTTATATTGTCAAAAAGCCGTTCCTTTTTACTCATGGCCCAAGCCATCAATAGATCTCCCCTGGCACTTTTTTGCCAGCATTGCTGGCATTTGAAACCTCACAACATTGTGCTCACGTGATTACATCGTCAAGGACAGAACACTTCTGGTGAGATCGCAACAACCAGGTAGAGGACACTCTTTTAATGAACCTCCCTGATGTACTTGGGACTTTGCGAGTGTGTTTCTGTGCCTGTGTGTACTTTTTGAGGGGGATGGTTGTATTTTTGAATTTACCTGTGTTCGCGTCTTCTTGCAAGAGATCTGGAACCAGGAAGTAAACAGAGCTCCATTCCTGCTCCGTTAGTACTTTCATGCTACTCAAGGTAAGGTCTGGTGGTGGGGTTGGGGTTCTTTTGCCAGCAGAAAAACACCACAAAATGTGCTGGCAAAAGAACGTTTGAGGAGGGTGGTCTGATAAAGTCCAAAGTTTGCAGGGCATCCATCCCTGCTCTTTCTGAAGGTTCTCTGCCTTAAGAACCAAAATAACACATGACTGGTTTAGGTTACCATGACCTTTGCCTATGTACATCAGGCAGCAAAATATTTTGGGCTGGACCTTCTCTGGTTAATGTTTTATTGCTGAAGATGCTCTGTAAACTATTTTAATTTCTTGATTTTTTGGAATAAAGATGGATTCTTAAAATGGGTTTTGTCTGAATTTTATCTGCTCCTCTGCATGTGTTGCCTTATATTTTTGCTTTTTTAAATGCTTCTTTGGAACACCTTTTGCTAACTTGGATGTTGTATGGAGAAAGCAGGCTGCAATTTTTTTCAATACGTAATTTATATATATATATATATATATATATATATATATCACTATAATGTCCTGATAAGGCAGGCTAGTCTCATTATATATGACTTGCAGGGGGAGGGGGCTGACTCTGAAGGAGGATGGTCTGTCTAAAGCCACTTAGTGAGAAGGTGGCAAGGGAAACATTTAACAAAGAACGTCCTGATTCATTCCCAAGCTAAGAAACACAAATGCAACCCTATTTCTCTGCACTGTCATCTAGAGGTCTCTTAGAGTTAGGATTATGCTGACATAAGGCTAAAATTACAATGAAGCATCTGATTTAGCAATACAGCATAAGGTACCCAGCAGTTATAATTAGATCAAGAAACAAAATTATACAGTCAGCTTAAAGCCAATGAGAAAAGCAATATATTTTCATGGCCAGGACTAAGACATATACCACATCCAGATTCTCTCTCTTTCTCTCAGTGAATCATTGCTGAACAAATTAAATAGAAAGGGAGCTTGCTAATAGCCTTGTCTCATTGCTTTAATTATTCACAGCAATTCAGTAGGATTCCTTTCTGCCTTCTTATAAGTCATTCAACAGATAGACAAACATCTCCTCACTGCTGCAGACTACATCTTCTTACATCTAGCAAACGCCAGGCACAAATGTTCGTGGTAGTACACATGAGATTATTAAGATGCTAGGTACATTAACTTTGAAATATTTGCCCTTCCAAAGCTAAAACCAATGGCCTGCAGGAGACTGGGAAATTTAAGAGCTGGTTCATGCATGGAGTTACATGGGTTGAATACTCACCATATGATGAGTCACAGGTGAAGAAGTCCATTGCTACCTGGGATTGAAGGTACTGCTATAGTGACTTGTTGAAAAGTTAACAGCCCTATAATCACATAAAGGTTGTTATTCCCAGACTTTGGAATTCCTCCCCTAAGGAGGCTAATCTGGCTCCCTCCCTGCTCTCTTGCCAGGAGGTGTGGGAGTGCTGGAAATTCCTATTCCATCCGGTTTTTATGAATTGGCTGTGCTGGGACTTTATCAGACATGACAAAAATGGCAGGATTACAATGTTATGGTAGAACAAATGGCTGTGGCCATCACATGACATCATTGTCATCTCGTGGCTACCCTGTGCCCTAGCCGCGAATAAGGCATTCCTTTTAATTGATGGGATAAGGTGTCGATATTGACTGCCAATATTGCTTTTTCCGTGGTTTGGAGGACATGCAAAAACACATCCCCTTGTAACTGCGAGATTACAGCATGAATGGGCAGCCCTCAGCCAGCAAGCTTTCGGGTGAGAATGCGAAAATGAAGCACAGGACACTCTTTTTATGAACTGTCCCATCTAGTATGCATGTTTTTAGGTTTGTTTCAGTGCTTGTGTGTTAATTTTGTTAATTTAGGGTGTTTTTTGTTTTGTTTTGTTTTGTTTTTGAGTTTTAAGCATGCTTGCATCTTCTTGTGAGAACAGTCGAAATCTCATCCATGCTAAATCCAGGAAGTAAACCCCCATCCTTAAAGCGCTAATGGTCATTGTGCAATAATTCCATGGCATTTCTTTCACATGATTACAGCTACGTGTGATAATAAGTGTTATAATGCCACAATGTTCCCACTATCTTCATTCGCAGAATTATAGCTTTTTTAGACACTAGTCCAAAGTCTCTGGGCTTTAAATAGTGTGCTGTTTAGTTGATTCTTTTATGTTTTGTCTTTTAATGAATTGTAAATGATTTAACTCTATAGATTATTAATTGTTTTTTTTAAAAAAATACACATATATTCACAGGGGGTTGTGAGCCACTTTGAGTCCCATTATTGGGAAAAAGGTGGGAGATAAATCAGTGGTGGCAGTAGGGGGGTTCAGAGAGGCCAAACCACACCAGGTGGCACTGTCAGGGGGAGGAGTGATACCAGACTTAGTGATGCCACAGAGATAAATGCATAAAATAAAACAATGCCAATAACTTCTGTTTAGAACCATCCCAAACCCCACCCATCCTCATTCTTTTGTTTACTTATGTTTGGCTTTAAAAAGTTCAGAATGATGTATCCAGCCCTATGAGATCTGTGAAACCAGCCCTATGCTTGTCATGACCTATAAAGCCCTATACAGGTTGGGTCCAAACTAGTTGAAAGGCCGTATCTCCTGATACAAACCTGCCAGAATTTTAAGATCATCAGGGGAAGGTTTTCTCTCAGTCCCACCACCATCTCAGTTTTGCTTGATGAGGCCACCATAAAGAGCCTTCTCGGTGGCTGCTCCCACCTCGGTGGTTGCTTCCATGGGAGGCTAGGCTGACCCCCTTCTTGTTTTCCTTTTGCCAGCAGGCAAAAACAATTTTATTCCAGCAGGCTTTTAATTCATAGCTGCGTGCACAGAGGCTTTTATTGGGGTGTGGTTTTATTGTTATTTTTAAAAACTTTTATATGTTTTACATATCATTTTTAATTGTTACAATTTTAATTGTATTTAATTTCTAATTGTCATATTTTTAATTGTGTTTTATGTGTTGTGAGCCGCCTTGGGTCCCATTCTGGGAGAAAGGCAGGATATAAATCAAATAAATAAATGAGATGGGTTGGGCAGCAGGAGGGAGGGAGGAGATGGAGGGAGAAAAACTAGCCCATAGTTACCCAATGTGCATTGTGGCTGGATACAGATTATTTGAACACAGTGCTTCCAGTTCCTTTCCTAGCACTCTAATCAATGCATCACCTATATCTTGTTAGAATGGTACTGAGAATTAGTTAGTGCTTGATAGATATTTATAAGGATTAGGCCTAAGCTTGAGGTTTTCAGCCTGGCTACAATACAATTTTGGGGGATTTGTAATATCTGAAACCAGATCTCCAACCCTAAATCTTCCTTTGCTGAAATTGCTACCCCCAATCCCACCCCACTGCTCTTCCCTTATGCTTTATTTTACATGTGGAGTCAAATTTTATAACTGGGGTGCATATTAGCATTGTTTGTAAGCCATGTTTCTTGAAGGGCAATGATATCAAAGTTGAATATTGTCAAGGTTTCACCCTGCTGGCAGGGCCTCCAGCAAGCAATATTCCAAGAAAGGAGTTTAACTGACCCACAAATAGGTAATATGGGCTTTAAGAATGTGCTTGTTGCAGTGGATCAACTAGTGACAAGTCGTCACACTGAATTCCCAAAGGGACACTACTTCATCCCATGTTATCCTGTCTTTCAGGGAGTTCAAGTATCTTGTAAGAGTCATGCTTTGTATTTGAGAGATGACACTAAGAAGTGACATTGTTTGTCTTCTAGGGTACATTATAAATGGGATCTTGTGGTTGGACTGCATATCTCATCATCACACATATCCAATCAGCCAATGTTGATGGGCAGTGCAATCCAGCAACATCTGGAGGGCCAGGTGTTTGCTATTCCTGCTCCAAATTCACAATAGAGAAACCAATAGTCCTGGACTGGAAGCCATGAGTACCCAGTATACTTGGCTCCTAACACTCTCTGCAGTCACGCAAAAATTCTAGGCATGCAAGCATGGCCTGAAAGTCTCTTCTGAAAGCAGAATATTTCAAAATCCTTGCTAAACTACAGCTTCTCTCCCTCAGGGCTAGGGGCTAAGCCTAAAGAGTAAGGATATAAAGCTTTGCTTATTCCATCATCACAAATGAGATCAGGAAAAAAATCAAAATGTTTCTTCCCCACTGGGTGAGATTACAAATTTTTTTTGCACATTTTTCAATGACTTTTCACTTTTCTGGACTTTGTGAAAACAATAAAATAATAAGATTTTTTTTAAAAAAACTACATCTGTTGGGAAGTGCGGAATGGAGAATTCCCATCCCTGTTCTCAGCACTGAGCCCTTAGCAAGAAGGGAGCCTGGAGCAACTGCACCTGTTGAACTATTGATTATCCAGCCCTGGGGAGGGGGCTGCTGTTGTTGCATTGTGAGCATTACAATACTTCACAGGAAAAACTAGCATATGCATTGAGATGTGTTGACTCCGTGTTTAAAGCTTTCAGTTGTAACCAGTCAGGCAGCACAGGGGGCCTACAGGTTGTTCCTTCACCACACTGCATGGAAAAGCCCTGCATTTGGGGGCTACCAGCAAGCCAAACTGCAGGGATTTCTAACCTTTCTCTGAATATCCATTCCCTCAGCTGCTTGGGGAGAGATCACCAAAGTGAAACCACATTAACTTAGTAACCCTGCAGCATGGCCTTGAGTTGTCATTTTGATATCTATGACCCTTGCTTTATTAAGACTGTTGATAGGACATGGCTGTTAACCTTCAGCCCTGTCATTAGATCAGCTTTCATAAGCATTGAGCTCTCTTTAAAATATAGCACCCCAGAGATGTGCCTAATGAATATATATGTATATCTTTAAGGAGCCATATGTTATATACAGAGAGATATAAAACTGTGTATACATGAGAGAGATTATAAAAGCAAGTTTGTTTTATGACTTGAAATATTTTCCATATGTTATCACATATTCCAGAAGGTATAACCAGTCTCATAAAATTAGGCTCTATTTTAAAAGGATATGTTTGTTATTCTTTTAAATCAAGAGTTACAGGGTTCCCCCCCCCCTAACTGGAAAGAATATACCATACATCTTACATGTTTCTTCACAGATCCATAAAGAACAAGCAATCTTTTGGGGGGTGAAATGGTGGTCTAGATATTTAATCAAATGGCCTCCAGATTCCAAAAGCAAAGGTACTCAGGAGCAAATATATCCTACATTGTCATGGTGATTAGTGGCTTCTATGTGTGTGGAGCTGTGAATCCACTCTTTTTGTCTGAACTGAGTTCTCCAAGCTACTCCACCTTATCCCCCCCAAACAGGACCTTCAATAGCTCCTTTAAAGACTAAAACCCAGAGCAAATTCACCACCCTACAGGAATGATAGTCACCACTGCCCATGTCACAGTTTCTTACTCGTGTGATCTACTCTTGTCATTGGATTTAGCTAAGGGGAAGAGCACGCATTAGCCACTACAGAAAAAAATCTCACTGAAAATGGCCTAGCTGTAGAAAGTTATATTACCATATGAACCACAACATTTAGCTGGGCTGGGCCATACACAGCCCATTGATTGTATGTGATCCCCTCAGTCTGTCTTGCAATGCTTACCAGCCTGGCCACCCCTCACAAGTAGGCAGCATTATGTTATAGGACTACCCGATTTTGCATTAAAGCAATTTGCTCTGGAAGTGAGCACATTGTTTCAGAGGAGAATAATACTTTCTGGAGGCTTCTGGGGGCATGTTTCTTCTCAAAAACCAAGGCAACCACTGTCAGACTGCCTTATTTAGTATCAAAACACAGGTCATGAAAATTTGGAGTAGCATTTTCCCCACTTCCAATTACCACCATGCTGCCAAGTTTTCACAATGAATGGTGGTAGCATGGAGTACACCATGTAAAAAAATGGCTGGTCAACCTGGCAAAGTTGCCCACTTCTGGTTGAGAAACATGAACTCTGTGAATCTGCATGATCATTCTCACATCCTTTACTGGAAGGAGCATGAACATTCAAAATATCCCAGCCCAAAACTCCTTGCATGAAAGTTAAGGGCTGAGAAAGGGTTGCTTACCATCTTCAGTTACATGGCCATAATCATTGTGAGGAGATGGCAGATCC
The DNA here is from genome assembly GCA_030847615.1 of Gambelia wislizenii. Lineage (NCBI taxonomy): Eukaryota > Metazoa > Chordata > Lepidosauria > Squamata > Crotaphytidae > Gambelia > Gambelia wislizenii. Next base: position 305,700,013 of record JAUMIR010000002.1, on the reverse strand, counting down.
CTGTATAGCTTTCGCCACGTGGAGAACAATTGAACTACGGCAGCTTCTTTTTGAAGCCTAGTACTGTCTCTGCCTATCTGGACTGACCACTAAACTTTTCTGGACAGCAAGAAGTATCAGAAATCTTCCTGTTTCAGCTGAGCTTCGTTTAAGCAAAAATCTTCCAGAGTTTTTGTGTCTTCTTGTGATCTTGAGTATTCTTTGTCCCAACTCCTTGACAGAGATGGAAAAAATATTGGGGAAAAGGACAAAAACCAGGTGTCTCACATCTCAGGGAAGCCTAACATGGAGAATTCTAGATGGGTGAGAACCTTTGCCATTCAGAACATATTCTGTACAAAAAAATGCATGTGATTTCTTTGCATAGAAAATAGCATTTTCTGGTGCACATTTTTATTTGTATAGAATAGTTCCTGAATGGCAAATAATTTTAGAAAATGGCACAGTTTGACAACTTTGTCTCAGCAAGGAGAAAAAATGGTGAAATTATTTGTCCTTGCCTGCAAGAAAAAAAAAGTGAAGACCTATATCCCTACTGGTGGTTTGTAGTGCCCACTGCACTATTTGTCCACTAGTTCTTACTTGTTCTATATGTTTCATTTCTGGTTTGTTTCTGGACTCTTTCTCCTGGCTGGGTCCATGGTTTTGATGTATTCTTTGGTCCTGACTACCAAGCAGCTCCACAAGTACTGGTTTCCAATCCACTCACCCCAGAGACTGCTCCTAACACATTAGTCCCCTAGTTCACACTTAGAACTCCTATATTTGCTGTGTTAACATTCCTTGGTTAACTTTGCATATTCCCTTTCTTTGGAAGCCTCCACGGTATTTCTAAATACTCAACTGACTCAACTGAGGTTTTACATTACTGCAGTGTTAGAATTTGGGGACTGAAGGAAAGTTTCATAGGGAGGGCCCAGAATTTTTATTTGGGAGGGAATATCCTCACTTTGCCCACCCATCAATCCCCTGTAGCTACACCATTGTCCTTTGAACAGTAATGGGAGGAGATCACTCTTTTGCTAGCTCTGCCATAGTTTCTACTCCACCATCATTCTTTCAGTGGATATCAAAGCAAAAGGGGACACCTGGGTGGGCTTGTCAGGTTGGGATGCTGGTGAAATCCAGTACAGGAATCCACTGTTTCAAAGGGATGACATCTTTACAAGGCGGGGCTGCCTTCTCTCAACTTTTGGCCAGGCAGACAGAAACTGCTGCTCTTAAAAATTTCTGGAGACGAAGATTAAAGAATATATGATCAAGTGGTCATGAAATGTGGGTACAAATATATTGCTGGAAGATTGGGAGGTATTATGGAGAAAAAAACATGAAGTTCTCACCAAGTAGTGAATTGAGAGAGAATTGTTATAAAATGCAGTATCGATGGTATATAACTCCATCAAAATTAGCTAAAATGTATAAAGGGAAAATAAGTAAATGTTGGAAGTGGGCGAGACAGAGGGTACGTTTTATCATATGTGGTGGTCGTGTAAAGTCACAAAAGAATACTGGATAAAGGTTCACAATCTGATAAGAAAGATAATTTAAAAAGATTTCAGATTAAGTCTACAACTATATCTGTTAAATATGTTTGATAGAGACTTTCCAAAAGAATTTAAAAAGCGATGCTTTACATGATCACCACAGCAAGAATCGTGTTTGCTAGACATTGGAAACAAAAGGTGACTCCAAGATGTGATGAATGGATGGACAAGCTTTTGGAAGTAGCCCAAATGGAACAACTGACGTGCTGGGTTAGAAATCAATCTGTAAATGGATTTAGAAAAGAGTGGGAAAACTTAATTGATTATTGGAAAAATGAATGGAATAGATACGCAGTAATATGGTTCACGGATTAAATAGAGTTGATATAGAAATTGACAAATACAAAGGTATAAACTTCCTCAACTAACAAATTAGACCTTCTGTTGGGAAATACAGGGGATAAACGGAAAATTAGAAGAAATTGTAAAGGCATTATAGATACTGTATTGAAGTTTTTATGGTATAACATGACAAATGATGAATTTTTTTTCTTTACTTTGTAGAAAGCCAATAATAGAAACAATATAACAAATTCGAACTACAGTTGAGAAAGGAAGTAAAAACTTAGATTGTTCTGTTTTATTTTGCTTTGTTATCTTTGCTGTCATTTTTTTCTTTCACTTTGTTTTTCACTTTTTTATTGTATATGAAAACACTTTTTGAAAAAATAATAATAATAAAAAATTCTGGAGGATAGTTACATAAAAATCCCTGGAAACTATTAACATTACTTTCAAAAGTGATGGATGATGATAAAGGGGATACAAATAAAACAGAAGGAAGAAACAGCAAATTATAATTCTGTAGTTTTCCATAGTTTGAATGGGTTCATGCCACTAAGAAAAAAAATCCAGAAAAAGTGCTATGTGGGCAACAGAACAGATGAGTGCACCCACCTAGTGCAGGGTGGATTGTGTTTGCTTCATACATCATTCCTCTCAGGGGTGGATTGAGGAGGCATTGGATCTACTGTATCCAAAGCCCTCCCATTCTCACATGAGCTCCCCAGGATAGGACAAAAACTACATAGCAATAGCATTTATATTTCTATACTGCTTATCAGTACAAAGCACTCCCTAAGTGGTTTACAGTGTTAGCTAATTGCCCCAAACAAGCTGGGTACTCATTTTACTGACCTACAGAAGGATGGAAGGCTGAGTCAACCTTGGAGCCCTCTAGGATAGAACTTGCAACTTTGTGGCTACAGTACTAGCATTTAATCACTGCACCACCAGGCCATGCAGCTAGTTTTCCTCCTATTGGAACCAATGAGAGGATATTGTTTTGAGATAGAAAAACCCACAAAGTGATAGCAAAAACAAGAGAAGGGGAGGAGAAGGAAGAGGAGAAGCAGTACAAGCAGTTCCTCTATCTTGGACCTCCCTTCCCTCTTCCTTAGGATTACTCTGTAAATGGAAGCATCCAGTATGAAAACGAGAGTCTTGGAGCAGATCCTAACTAGGGCATGTGTTCTCTAGGAAAGCTTTCAAGCCAATTATATTCTCCTGAAAAGAACTCTGGCAAGCCATTGTGACTGACCTGCTATAAATGGGAATTGCAGCTCTTGGCATTCTTCCTAACAAAAAATGAAAGCTTTTCAGGGAAACAAGGCCGGGCTGTAGATGTCTGCGCCTGCAGGCACCGAAAAAGCTCTTGGCTCCCTTCCATCTGCTAAAAGTTTGGGGGTGAACATACATGCCAAAAGGAGACTCTTTTCTTAATTTGCCTTGCCACAACGTCCTTTGTGCTATATGAGCAGAAGTTAACTTTATAAATTTGAAGACACACACACACACAATTTGCTTTACCAAACAGCTAGATGACTAGGAAGTATGTAACTAATAATAGGAACTTTGTCAGAGGTGGCAAAAATCACATGATTACGATGTCACGGTAGTGCAAATGGTTCCCGCTATCTCACGACATTGTCATGTTCGTGTGGTCAATCTGTACTCCAGTCGCAAATAAGGTATTGCTTTTAATTCACAGGACAAGCCATCAATAGCTCTCAATATTGCTTTTTTTTTTTTTTTTGCAGTATTGAAGAGTGCGAAAACATGTCCCACTGAATGGGCAGTCCTCTTTCCCTCCTCCCCATTCCCAGTGAGAAAATGTCCAGGTGAGAACATGAAAACTATCCACAGGATGCTATTTTTATGAACTGTCCTGGTTTATTTGCATGTTTTTTAGGTTTGAGTGTTTATGTGTTCATTTACGTTGCAAATTAAGGGTGTTTTTGTGTTTTTAAGCAAGCTTGCATCTTCTCATAAGAACCACCGAAATCTTGGCCATGCTAAAGCATGGAAGTAAAGTCCCATTCTTAAAGTGCTAGTGGTGGTCGTGTGATAATTCCGTGGTGGTTCTTTCACATGATTACAGCAATATGTGATAATAAGTGTAATAATGCCAGTACATTTCCACTTTCCTCATTCACGGAATTACAGCATTTTTAGAAGTTTGTCTGATAAAGTCCTAGACCTACATACTGAGAACAATGCTGTCATTAAAACTGAAAGACCATGGACCATGTTTGAAACTGGATTATTTGTAATGTCTCCTTCCTATGGAATCCCAGGATTTGTAGTTTTACAAGTTCTTTAGCCTTTTCTGCCAAAGAGTGCTGGTGCCTCACCAAACTACAAATCCCAGGATTGCATAGGAAGGAGCCATGGCAAATTTGTGTAGTCTGGGTTTGGCCATATCTCCCTATATGAGCCTGCCTGAGTTTTATGATCTTCAGGGGGGAGCTTTCTCTTGGTCTTCACAGGCACAATTGAGGGGAAAGAGGAGAGAGCCTTCTTGGTGGCTGATCTCCAGCTGTGGCACTCCCTGCCACAGGAGATAAGACTGGCCACCTTCCTGCTCTCCTTGTGTCAGTAGGTAAAGACCTTTTTTTTTATTTGAGCAAGCATTTGTTATCTAAATGGTTACATGGAGAGGTCTTTTTGGGTGTGTGCGTGCACTACATTTTTATTGTTCTTGTGATATTTTAAAATGATTTTACATTGTTTTAAACTACTGGTGTTTTAATGTGGTAGTTTATTTTAAAATCATTTTATTATTGGGTTTGAATTCACGTACCTTGTTTTAATTTGGATTGTGAGGTGCTTTGGGTCCTATCAAGGAGAAAGTTGGAACATAATTTAAATATATGAATAATAAAAAATAAAATAAAACAAAAATGGTCTGCTTTGAGTCCACATTTTAGAATGATGACGTAAATCTTGATGACATAATAGTCAAGGAAGTCTTGCCTCTGATACCAAGACTAAGGCCCAGGTCTTATGAATAAGGACTTTACCAAACACATGAAATATGGCATCATAACAAAGCCACATAAATGTGAAGGGGCACGCATATCAGACAACGTCATCCTTTCATGTTTATGTAGTGTCCATAAGCCGTTCTATGTTACTGATGGCCCAAGCTGTCAATAGATTGGCTGTGGTGATGTTTGCCAGCGTTTGAAATCTCGTGCCTTTCCCCCCTCTCCATTACAACATGAATGGCCAGACTAGCCAGAACACTTCTGGGGTGAGACAGTGACATCCAGGTAGGTGACACTCTTTTTATGACCCTCTCTGGTTTACTTGTAAGTTTTTAAGTGTGTTTGTGTGCTTTCTGTAACTTTTTGAGTGTTATTTTTGTTTTGTTTTTTGAATTTCCCACACTAGGTATTCTCGTGAGAATCCACAGGATTTCAGATGAGGAAGTGAATAGAGATCCATTCACTCTTCATTTATTGCTGGAGCTGCCTTTTGCCAGGATGCAAAGTAAGTGAGGTATGGGTTGTTCTTTTGCCAGCATAAAAACGGCTCAAATTATGCCAGCAAAAGAATGTTTTTGGGTGGTTTGATAAAGTCCTAAGAATCAGGATAGAGAACAAGCTGAACAACAAGTAGAATTTGATATCCAAATTATTTGTCCACATTTAGCAAGAACTAGACTCTGAATGATTTGGGTTATTTGACGCTACAGAGTGATAGCACTTTTCTTCCACTTTAATTCTAATGGAATTTCCGTGTGGTTTTTCCGTGTGGTTTTCAGAATTCAGTGTGGTTTTTCCATGTGTTTTTTAGAATTCTCAGCAAGGGAGTTTTAGTGCCTCACTAAATTACAACTCTCAGGATTCCATAGGATAGACCCATGAGAATTAAAGTGGAATCAAAGTGCTGCAACTGTGTGGTGTGAAAGGACCCTCTCCACTTTGTCTCTTGTTCCAGCTATTACATTTCCTAGGATGAACTCATCTGGTGTGGAACGGGAACTATTGTTGGCCCAAGAACAAAACTAGTCTGGGATGTTGGGGGAATTGCATGTCAGCAAAGGGCAGAACCACCGCTGGTGGGCACCTTCCCACAATTATTTTCACACACACGTACACACTCACAAAGGTACCCATTCTTTCCACCCTCTCCTCTTCAGCTGATTCATACAGATCAGCACATGTGAGCAGCCTTTTCATCCCCATGCTGGGTGAGGACATCTAAACCTGTGACTCAGGTTGAAGCACTGGGTACAAAATAAATAAATAAATGTCATCTTCTTCATAGTTTGGTGGGAAGAGACCACATTCTTTATCCTCATGGCAGCGCACCATAGGATAAACACTGGGAACTCTTCATAACTCATCTGTGAAACTGCCAGAGTACCATGAACAAAGGTGAGGGAGTCACAAGGAGAAGCCATGGTTGGTCAGGAGCTCCTTACTGCATTGGGGACATTTGGGGGCAGGAGGTTCCCTGTGGCTAAACCAAACCAGCACATTCAGAAATAATGATTTGAGTCAACAAAAACAAGAACAAGAACAACAATAATGATTTTATTACCTGCCTCTCCCCTATATATTGAGGTGAGAAAAACCAGTGGACCAGACACATAATACCAGTTAAAAGAGCAAATAAAATGAATACATATTGAAAACAGTCAATACCTACTTTAAAATTGCTGATTTAAAAATAATCAGGGCAGGCCTGCCAAAAGACACGAGGCTTTACCAATGTTTTAAACTGAGGAAGTGTATGAAGCTGACAAATCTCCTCTAGCAGGTAATTCTACAATCGGGGGGAGGGTTTGAAGAAAATGTAGTCTAGGGGATTGTCTACACAAGGGGGGAAATCCATACCCCTCCCATGAATCTGGTGCAATAAGACCACACAACATGCAGCCTTATCCCCGAATCTGGTGCGCTAAGGGCACACGACATATGGTCCTATCAGCATGAAACCCGGGGTATTCCACCTTAACCCAGGTTTAAAGAACTCACTGTTTTGTCCAGAGTTTGCAGGAAACTGGTGTTTCCTGTAGTGTGAGCAATGGATCTGCCCTGGATTCAGGGGGTTGGATGGGTGGGTAGGCAGGATAGATTGCTGTCTGACAGGCACTGCCATTTACTTCAATGCCCCGGCCAATTCCTGGCCCGGAACAATTACAGAAAGGTTCAATGTGAAGTCGAAGGCTTTCATGGCCAGCACCCATAGATTTTCCTTGGGGTTTTTCCAGGCTGTGAGGCCATGTTCTGGAGTAGTTTCTTTCTGACGTTTCACCTGCATCTGTGGCTGGCATCTTCAGAGAATGGTTGGGTAGGTGTGTGTGTGGAGTTTATATGCTGTGAACCCCTGTTGGGGAGTGAATGGTTAGTTTCTGGGTATAGAAATGCAAGGCTTGTTAGTGTCTGTTTGGCTGATGGTTGGTTGACGTGTCTTTGTCTGCTGGGAATCCACCTGTCCCTGGGTTTTGCTGAGTTTTGATTCTATTGTATTGCAAAACTGAGTTTTGATTCTATTGTATTGCAAAACTGGGAGCCAGATTTTGTTTACTTTAAAGGTTTCTTGTTTTCTGTTGAAGTTGTCCAGGTGTTTGTGGATTTCAATAGCTTCTCTGTGCATTCTGACATGATAGTTGTTGGCCTGGTCCAGAATTTCTGTGTTTTTAAATAGCATTTTGTGTCCAGGTTGGTTTATAACATGTTCTGCTACAGCTGATTTTTCTAGCTGGCCCAGTCTGCAGTGTCTCTCATGTTCCTTGATCCGTGTTTGTACACTGCGTTTTAGTTGGAAAAAAAACCAAGGAAAATCTATATAATTACAGAAAGGTTTTTCCCTCCTCAGTGCTGCTGCTGCTGCTGGTGCAGTCACTTGCTCTGAGGTCAGAAACGAGGTGCCCAGGTCACATGGCTGGATGCCTTGTTTGCCTCAGTGCAAGCTACTACATGCCAGCAGTGCTGAGGAAGGAAAACCTTTCTGCAACTGTTCTAGGCTGGGAACTGGCTCGGACATTGAGGTAAATGGTGGCACCTGCCAGACAGCAGTCAGTCCTGGCTCTGCAGGGAAGATGATGGAGGAAAAGCAGTGGTGGCAAGCAAAGCAACGTCCAGATTCAGGGACCCATGTAGACATCTACCCAACATCCCTATGGATAAAATGGTAGTGAGGTGGCTCCAGGGAGGGCCCGGGACAGAACACGTCAGTGATCCATTTGGACTTTGGCCCTATGTAAAAGTTTTTGGCTGACTTGAAGTAAATTTCCCTCAGAGGATCTGACTGTACAAGGCAGATTACACAGGAGAAGGCAATCCCATAGGTAACATGGACCCAAACCTTGTAAAGCTTTAAGGTAACAACCAACAATTTATACTTTTCTCAGAAACCAACTGGGTCAAGGACTGGTTCCATTCCAGTCCACCTTTTAGGGCTGATAGATAGCATTTGCCAGTGAGTCTGTTCTGTCCCTAGCTCTTGATTTCTATGAATTAGCAACTCTGAAAGCTTCAGATTTTTTTTCAATAAGGAAGAATATAGGTCAAATATAGGTCACATATTGTAATAATTAAAAGATTAGGAATCAGCATGGCATAGCACTTTTATGTGGGCCTCCAAGCACAGAATTTTTAAAATATATTGTGGGGGTGGGGGATGACAGGGAAAAATCACATAAAGAGGTAATGCGTAAGATTCTGAAATTGACACTGATCAGTACCTTGAAGTCAGTGCTGGACTTTTAAGAGTTAAAATAACATTGGTTGGAGATCTTGCCAAACGTGAACAACCTATTATTGACATAGCCAGCACAGTATAGTACTTTGAGCATTGGACTATGAGTCTGGGAGATCTAGGTTCAAATCCCTGCTCAGCCACGGAAGCCCATTGGGTGACCTTGAGCAAGTCACACACCCTCAGCCTTAGGGGAAGGCAAAGGCAAACCCCCTCTGAACAAATCTTGCCAAAAAACCACCCTGGGAAAGATTTGCCTCAGGGTTGCTATAAGTTGGAGATGTCTTGAAGGCACACAACAACAAGAATATCTAGTGGGCACTGCATTGGAGAAAGCTAACCTACTATCTTTTTCTTGGCTTAGATTGACTCTGTTTATCCATTAAAACCCATGTTGATAAAAATCCACAAAATGTTGACCAGTGCTCCAAGAGGATCTGTTTAGAAAATGTTACTTGTATTTAAGAGTGGCTGTACTTTCACATGTTTATGCATGAGAAGGGTAGCCTCAGAAACTGATTGTAGAGCCACAGGCCTTGATATCAGTCACAAGTCAACCAACAGTGCTATTGATTTAACTGCAGTTGGACCAAGAGTGACTGCACCCAAATATTATCAAATTACAAATGTTATAACCCCTTCATTAAGGAGAGTCGTGTTGGGACAATTACTGTGTTTAAACTCAAGCTCAGTTCTGTTTCAATATAAAATAAAATGGTTGTTGCACAAGCATCATTACATCCAAGGATAATTGCTCAGTAGGAACCAGTACTACAAAACCTAGAAATTAAGGATAGCAATAGCATAAACCACATGGGACACATGAAGGATCTCATTCCTGTTTTGCTTAGCTAGCATGAAACCAACCCCTTGTGTTTTAATTAGGGATATGAAAATCTCTCAGTCTTGAGTTAGTTGCATTTCCCCAAAACCCACTTGCATTTTTTCCTGTATTTGTTTTCTATTGGGTTTGTGGTTTATTTCTCATGGAAATTAATGTTTATTTTGGTAGTCCCTTTTCCTAAGTGTGCACATTCATTTTTTTTCTTAATGTATATATTTTTGTATATATTTCTCCAATAAGCATTTGTGTATGCTTCCAACCCCATACATTTTAAATTGCATGCAATTATTTCTGTATAATTGACAATGAAAAGAACACAATGGCACTTGTGGTTTCTTCCCAATAATGAAAAATGAAAAAAATAGGCACAGACTTTTACCAATGTGATACATTTGTGAGGAGGAGGAGGAGGAGGAAGAAATATTTCCCTCTTTAAATATTTTCAGCGCTACAGGGGGTAAAAGCCAGTATGAATTTCTCAGCCAGAATGCTAGATATCAGCTACACCCATACCTCTAGCTTGAATAGTATTTTACAAACATTGGATAGCACTTTTCTGCTCCCATAATAAAAATGGAGGCACACTTTTTGCTTATACTGAAAAGTTGAGTGTATGAAGAGCAAGAACCTCTCACCTTCCATGGAACCCATCCACCACATCCTCTCTCTTGGCCACCTCTTCTTGCACCCCTGCCCTGTAGAACTACTGTACATTTTCAGCATCATCCGGGGGGGGGGATTAACTAGATGATCTTTGAGGTCTATTTCAACTCAGTTCTTCTGGGTCTGCCTCCCCATTCCACCACAGTGTGGTTGTAAGATCCTCCCAGGGTTTGCCTGGCAAGCTGCCACTGCCTCTCTCACACTCCGTGGCTGACCCCAAATGATCAAGGTGAGAGATTTTCACCACCACAGTGTTTTCTGTGGGAGAAAACAGATGGGGCAAATGTTGCAAGAGGTTATGGTGCTAGAAATTGTAGTTCTTAGGGCTGTTTTTTTAAAAATCTATACAACATTCCCCACTCCCCCATATTATTTGTTGGCAAATCTCAGCAACAGCTGCAAGTTTTTATTCTCACCCTCCTTTTTAAAAAAAAATTCTGAGACACTTCGGATCAAAACATCTCTCTTGTGATTCATGCTGAGGGGGGTTTGGCCACTACTCCAGTGATGTGTATAGTGATGCAGGCTGCAGCTTTTGCATGCTAGACAGTTTCAAGATTGACAGTGTGAAAAGTGAAGATACTTCTTTCATTCTCTTCTTCCATTTTTTCTCCTTTTAATTTTTCTTTTAAATTATATAAATTAAATTGAAATAGAGAAATAATACTTTTGTACTGAAATGCTATTACACTACAGCCAAAATCCTACATCAAAGGCTATAATACATCTCCTACAACTCTGCCGCACTCTGAAGAAAAGTGGCAAGAGAGCAGGAATGCTCCATCTTCCCCGCTGCCTTACCACATGACATCATTGTTTTTTCATTCCAATCTCATGGGGGACCATGAGATAAAACCATGTCTTTTTGCTAACCAGAAAAACCCGTTAGCAAAAATACACAGTTTCACCTCAGTCCCCCATGGGACCGGAATAAAAGAAAGCCAGAAGGATGACAATGTTGTGCGGTAAGGCAGCACAGAAAATGGAACGTTCCTGCTCCCTTGCTGATTTTATTCAGAGTGTGGTTAGGCCCCTAGTCTCATCCCTGAAACCAACCTTAAAAACCAGCCAAGTATCCTAAGCAATGGGGTTCTGCTGTGCTGGCAAGTGGTGATATGCTGCAGGATGACATGTGCAATGCAACAAAGAGTTAAGACAGGACCCTACATGGGTCCCTGCCTCTGCTCCTTGTTCTATCACTTGCTGGCAAGAGGGAGCTGGTCACATTATCCTACAGTGCCCTTCTCACCAGCACCAAAGAACTCCATAACTCAACCGACTGGTTTTTAAGGGAGGTTTCAGGGACATTTGCAGTTGTGGCTATGGGGCTGTGATCACAAATGTGAATACAAAGCAGTTACGAAGTTATATGTCTAGCTTGTGACATCATAGCTACCTAACAGGGCTTTAGGAAGAATAACAAAAAATGCAAACAAAAATTCAGAAGCCATTTGAAAACACAGAACACAACCTCAGCCATCCACATTCCCCAATTTAAAAAACCTTCTTGTCCCAATCCAAGAAATTGCTACATCCAGCAACAAAAAGCCTCCTCACCCCAATAACTGAAGAGAGCCCACTTACAGGGAACAAGTGGCTGTGTAGGCGAAAACAACTGGCAATACCTGGCAAAATACTGGTTTCCCTGCCTTGTCTCTATCCCCCAGTTCTTTGGCCTCTATCCATATTTGATGTTTTCCATGGTGAGTCAGGGATCTGAGAGGCTCAGATTCACAGTTCTCCTCTTCCAGTTCTATCTAGAAGCTCTGAGAAGCTAGGTGAGCCTTGTTCATTGTCAATTACTATCTCCAACTAGAAGGTGAAACCCTGTATAGTTCTCTTTCCTCTAAGCCAGTACATGTATCTGTTTGAATTTTATTTTTCTCTCTTATCTCCTCTTATTTTAAACCTGTTTCTTTTGACTCTTGCGTGGCCAAACCTGAGCTGCTGAAACTTGGAGGCCTAATACTAATGCGATTCTGCAAGTACAGTAGCACCCCCATATCCGCTGATTCGCCACCCACTGATGCAATTATCCACGGATGGCAACAGCAGGAGTTAGATGGGGAGGGAGGGGAGGAGGAGAGATCTCACCTCCCTTCTCCCTTCGCCCCCCAAGATTGCCTCCCCAGATCTCTCCCAGGGTGGGAATGACAACGTGGGAGAGAAGGGAAGAAAGGAGAGATCTCACCTCTCTTCTCCCCTGGGATTTCTCCTAGGATAGGAATGGGGACACGGGAGGGGAGAAGGGATCTCAACCCTTCTCTCTTCACCCCTGGGATCGCCCCTCAGGATCATTCACATTTTGGGAATGGCGATGGGGGTGAAGGGAGAGGAGGAGTAGATCTCACCTCGCTTCTCCCTTCACCCCCAGGATCACCCCTCGGGCTTGCTCCAATGGTGGGAATGGCAAGGGAGGGGAGGGAAGGGAAGGGGGAGAGATCTCACTTCCCTTCTCCCTTCACCCTGGGATCACCCATCTGGATTGCTCCCATGGCAGGAATAGTGATGGGGGGCGAAGGGAGGGGAGGAGGAGATCTCACTTCTTTTCTCCCTTCGCCCCCGGGATTGCCCCCCGGATTGCTCCCATGGCAGGAATGGTGACACTATTATCCATGGATTTCATTATCTGGGGGGTGGGCTGGAACCAATCCCCCATGGATACTGGGGTCTTACTGTAGTTGCTTCATTCTTTTCCCCAGCCCTCTGTTTGCTCCTTGTTTGGTGAACTCTAATGGCCCACCTCCATCTTCTCTTGATCCATCACTATTCAGAATCATCCAGTTGAATATGAGAGGGTAGAACGCTGAGCAATACTTTTTTTTCTGTAACCATTTATGGTACCATAAATCTATGTGCTGCTGTACATATATTATAGATGGAAAGACTGTTCAAAAATATTGGGGAAATGTTCAAAAAAGTTTTTCTTAGATGTTGGGAAATCTTGAGGAGGAACGCCCTGCACAGATGAGAATCTTTGCAGCTGAGGACTTACTCTGAGTGTTTTGCATGTGGGTTTTTTGTATGTGTGTGCAGGTAACAGCATTTCCTCTGTGCAGAAAATGTTGTTTTCTGCATACAAATGGTGCATGAATTTTGTGCAGAATAAGTCTTGGACTGCAAATAGTCTTGAAACTGGACTGTTTTTAAAGACTGATAAAATGACTTCTTGTTTCCTCTGAAAATGAATTGATTTAGTTAGTGATGAATCACATCCCTAGTCAATTTTCCCCATTTCATCTATGTGAAAGAAATAATTTGCCATTTGTGTATCATGCCTCTGCAGAAGATGGCAGTATTTCTGCATTAGTTGAGTACAGCTGAGATATGAATTTACATAGGCATCTGAATGAGGACATTCAACAGACTGTAGGATCAGGGCCGGGTTAACCATACCGCCAAATCAGCATCTGCGGGGGGGCCCACACAGGCAGGGGCCCCATCTGGACCTAACCCTCCTCCTGAAAAAACCTCCTGCTGGCTTTAAAAAAACAGCAAGTCTCCCAAACTAGAAAGCAAAAGCAAAAGAGAAAGATGGAGCTTTCTTTGGGTGGCTGATTCTGGAGGGAGTTTGTTGCTCCCTCCCCCCTCCTTCCAGGATCATCATCAAATGGAGAAGGGTGAGTGTGTGTGTGAGAGAGAGAGAGAAGGGGGGGAGGGAATGGGGTCATCTCTTGTTCTCCCCGCTCTATCTTCAGAAAAGGTTTTTTTTTATCCCTCTCTCTGTCCCTTCCTTCCTTCTTTCTTTGCCTCACTTCTTTCTGACTTTTTTTCACTCTCTTTTTCCTTCCTTTCTTTCTTTCTTTCTTTCTTTCTTTCTTTCTTTCTTTCTTTCTTTCTTTCTTTCTTTCTTTCTTTCTTCCCTTTCCTAACTTCCACATAGATCCCCTCCAGCCCATCTTTCCAGCTGCTCTTAACCTGTCCTTCTCTCCCCTTGGTCTTCTTCAGCTTCCTCCCCTTGCTGCCAACTGAGTTCAACCTGCAAAAGGAAATTGTGTGTGTTTGTCCATGTACCTTGAAGTAATTTCTGACGAAGGCCAACCTACCATGGGGTTTTCTAGGGAAGATTTGTTCAAAGGGGGTGTGCCTTTGCCTTCCTTTGAGGCTGAGAGAATGTGACTTGCCCAAGGTCACCCAGTGAGCATTCATGGCTGAGTAAGGATTCAAACCCTGGTCTCCATAGTCGTAGTGCAATGCTGAAACTTCTACAACACTCTGGTTCTTTTAACAGAAGAATATAAATAAACATTTGGAGTAAATATTACTGGGAACAATGGTTTTATTGTTGTCACTAAAACATCAGTATCCCATTAGTGCTATGTGAGAGCCATGGGCTAAGCAGTGGTTCTTAACCTTTTCTTTACCAGGGATCCCCTTTAAATATCTTTTGTTGCCCCAAGACTTAATGCAGGATTTAAAACCCAAATAATAATAGCTAACAACAAAAACAATACAACTACACCATCCATTAACCTTTCCCTCAGAGGCACTCTTGCTTCTTCCTGAATGTTTGTGGCTGGAGTGGATTGAATGGCAATGTGCAGGCCAAGCCAGCCAGCCAGCCTTTGCCTTGGTTCCTGTCACATGGCTGTTTCACTACAGGGAGGAGGTGGGCCAAGCAGCCTTCAAGCCGTTATGCACCCCCTGTGAGGAAATCATAGAATCATAGAATTGTAGAGTTGGAAGAGACCACAAGGGCCATCCAGTCCAACCCCCTGCCATGCAGGAAATGACTATCAGAGCATCCCTGGCAGATGGCCATCAAGCCTCTGTTCAAAGACCACTAGGCTAGAGAATGCTGGAAAAGGAACAATGCAACCAGACCTTGAGAAGGGTGCTGGCAGGGGGATTCTGAGAGGTGTAATCCAAAAGTAACTTCCCCAGGCTCTGAATGCAGCCTAGAATCATAGAATCATAGTGCTGGCAGGGACCCCAACAGCCATCCCATCGAATTGGCTCCTGCCCTGCAGGAACACACAATCAAAGCCCTCATGACAAATGGCCATCCAAACTCTCTTAAAAACCTCCAAAGAAGGAGACTCCACCACACTCCCAGGTAGTGCATTCCACTTCTGAACAGCTCTTACCATCAGGAACTTCTTCCTAATGTTTAGATGGAATCTTTTTTCCTGGAGTTTGAACCCTTTCCTCCATGTCCTAGTATCTGGAGCAACAGAAAACAAGCTTGCTCCATCCTCAGTATGACATCCCTTCGAATATTTAAATGTGGCTCTCATCTCACCTCTCAACCTTATCTTCTCCAGACTAAACCAGTTCCCTAAGCTGCTCCCCAGTCCCCCACTGCTTTATACATATTTGGAATTTTTATATATTTTTCTTTAGTCAAGGGAAAGACAGCAAACAGATCCTTTAACCTGAGTCTAGCAACCATTTCTTTTTTCTAGTTGTTTAATTTCCTTTCTTTTATCTGATTAAGTACAGCAAATATCAAGACTGATGTGACTTTCCATATTAACTATTGATGCCGTCGAGACAATCATATGACTTTCACATGAAATATATCAACTGTGATCCTCCCTGAAATCCTCAGTTATATATTTATTTATTTAATCTTGGAAAATCAGATATACTTTTCTGGAAATGAAGTGAACCTGCTCAGGTCCATACACTGTGTCATAAATATCACTTTACTGGCAACCCTTGGGGGATATTGCTTCTTTGATA
This sequence comes from Gambelia wislizenii, assembly GCA_030847615.1. Classification (NCBI taxonomy): domain Eukaryota; kingdom Metazoa; phylum Chordata; class Lepidosauria; order Squamata; family Crotaphytidae; genus Gambelia; species Gambelia wislizenii. The sequence continues at coordinate 305,684,284 of JAUMIR010000002.1, read as the reverse complement.
AATATGCTAAGATTACATTGACTGATGCATAAAGGATACACAGTTTCAGAGATCAAGATAAGGCTCATAATTACAGTTCTGCCCAAGGAAGGAAATGAACATTTGCAGTATGGCATCTTGTGAAGAAACATGCTTGTTTAATGTTATGAAATGAATGATTGGCAGGATGAGGCTTCCCAAACTTTATACTCAGGTGACTCACCATAAAAAAATTGCCCATCTTTGTCACTTTTATGTTGGTTTCAGAGTAAAAGGGAATTTTCTGTACTATATTATTCTCAATCCTTGCCAAGAATTTATAAAAATCACCTGCATTATATTTGTGGATTTGTGGATCTTGTCATCCCTTGTAAAAAAAAAAAAAAGCTTAGTAAAGTGTAACAAGAGGGCTAGTCACACTATATAATTATAGTACTATAATTGATGTTGGCAACTTAGGGAGGGGTATTAAGAATTCTCAGTCCAAGTGCTCTAATGCCTCACTAGACTATCAATCCCAAGAGTCCATATAATGGAACCATGTCAGTTAAAGTAGAACAATAGTGCTGCAACTCTGTAGTGTGAATGGTCCCCAGGTCTATTTGGTATAGTTTCCTAGAGCAGCTGTCTAGATACCTTTGGACACCAGAAAGGACATTAAGGAGATGGGCATATAACTTGTCATTCATTCCAAGAACCTGGTACTCAGCAGGATATTGCTACTGCATACATAGTGTATCGGTGGGGGGAAATTGGACACCTAAATTTGTTCAACTCTAGTTCCCATCAGCTCTTGCTGTTTTTGCTAACTGCCCTCAAGTTGACCTTGACTCATGGAGACCCTATGAATGAGACATTTCCAAGACACCTTATCCTCAACAGCTTTGCACAGGTCCTGCAGACTCAGGGTCGTGGCCTCCTTGATTATACATCTTGCATGCAGTTTTCCTCTTTTCCTACTGCCTTCTACCTTTCCTAGCATTATTGTCTTTTCTAGTGAGTCATGCCTTCTCATGATGTGGCCGAAGTACGACATCAATTTAGTCATCTTGGCTTCCAGGGAGAGTTCAGGTTTGATCTGTTCTGCAACCCATTTGTTTGTTGTTTTGGCCATCCATGGTATCTGCAGCACTCTTCTCAAATACCATGACTCAAATGAGTTGATTTTCTTTCTATCAGCTTTTTTTTTTTTACCTTCCAGCTCTTACATCCATACATAGTAATGGAAAATATGAACAATCCTAACTTTGGTGTTCGGTCATATCTTTGCACTTTGTGGGCAACATGGGCAGCATCATCAGCAAAGAGCAGCTCACGGACTAGATAGCTGCCCTCCCCAATTTTAGGAGATTATCAGACAATCAAATTAAAGCATTACAGGGACAACGGGAGATGGCAAAAAGGCTTCCCTTTCAGATGACGTTGTCCCTGTGTTGTTATGCTCCCATGCCCCTTCTGCTCCCCCGGTGCTCCTTTTTATTCAGAGACTAAGCCATGAATTGACCCGTTGTTCCATTTCTCTACTGGAATGAAAGATGAGTGAAAAGGTGCCCCGTTATGCTGGTGCAATGCCAGCATCATTGGGAGGTCCCTGCCGAACACTTCCGGTTGAGATCGGGACATCGAAGTAAGTAACACACTTTTTTTTTTACCCTCCCCGGGTTACTTGGGGTTCTTTGAATGTTTGTGTGTGTGTGTGTGTGTGTGTGTGTGTGTGTGTGTTTGGTTTAATTTTTTTACTTTTTCTTTTTCTTTTTGAATTTCCCGCACAATCGTCCTTTTGTGAGAACGGCTGGGATTTCCTTTCCAGCAAGTGAATGAAGCTCCATGTGAGCTCCATTCACTCCTGGACTGCTGGAGGGGAGGTGGTTTCTCTTCCATGATTAAGGTAGGTCTGAATATTTTTTTTAAAAAAAACTGCTATAGGGATGGGATTGGGGCAGGAGAGGAAATAGTGAGATGGGGATGCTATATTTGTCCCCATCTGATAATCTCCTTAGTCTTCTGATTTTTTGACTGCAGTCTACATTCTGATCAATGGTTGATCCAAGGTACGGGAAATCTTTAACTATTTAGATTTCAATGTAAATCCTCCATGGTCATTATTTTTCTTTCCTTAATGTTCAACAGTAAGCCTGTGTTAGCACTTTCTTGTTTGACTTTCTTTAGTAGTTTTCCAAGTCTTTGTTATTTTAAGCTAGTACTATATTATGGTGTCATCTACACATCTTAGATTGTTGACATTCCTTCTTCTGATCTTCACTCCTCCTTCCTCAAAGTCTAAACATGTTCTGTGTATGATATTTTCTGCATACAAGTGTAACAAGTAGGGGGATACAATGCAGCCTTGCCTGACCCCCTTTCTGATTGGGAACCATTCTGTTTCTCGGTATTCTGTTCTAATGGTAGCCTCTTGTCCTGAGTACAGGTTTTGCATCAGGACAATCAAATGTAGTGGCACACCCATTTTTTAAAAAGGCATCCACAGCTTTTTGTGATCTATGCAAATCATAGGCTTTGCTGTAGTCTATAACGCACATCTGAATTTCTTCTGGAATTCTTTGGTGTGCTCCATTATCCAACTTATGTTTGCAATGTGATCCCTAGTGTCTCTTCCTTTCCTGAACCCAACTTGCACCTCTCGAATTTCTTGCTCCATATCTCTCTCTGGCTACTCTTCGCAAGCGAAGATTCAGGAAGGACTCATCCCGCGCTTTCTGCGAGCGCGCTGATGACTAAAAAGACCAATCCGAGATAGACAAGTCCGGTTGCAGAAAGCACAGCAGAAGGTTTCCTTGGGTGATGTTTCCGGGTTGTGATTTTTTCTGTGTTGTCATTTCTCTTCAAGACTTGTTTGGTGTGTCCTGTGTGGGCAACAAGGGCAGCATCATCAGCAAAGAACAGCTCACGGACTAGATAGTTTAGAGTCTTAGTGCGAGCCCTCAGACGGCTTAAGTTAAACAAGGTCTTGCTCCATATATGAGTATGAGTATTTGCTGTAGAATTTTGAGCATGACTTTGCTTGCATGGGAGATTAATGCAATGGTCCTGTAGTTACTGCAATCTTTTGTGTCTCCTTTATCGTGGACAGGAATGTATATCAATCATTTTCAGTCTGTGAGCCATTGTTTTGTTTTCCATATTTGTTGGCAGATTTTAGTTAGAACTAAAGTCAATTCTGTCTTTGTAGATTTCAAGCAGTATTGGTAAGTCATTTGTTCCTGGTGATTTATTCCTCCCTATTGCTCTGAGTGCAGTTTTCATTTCAGTTTCCAAAATCTGGGGTTATTCTTCATATGATTCTTCTTCCTGTGTGTCATCTATCCTTTCCTCTCTTTTATATAGTTCTTCTGTGTATTTCTTCCATCATAGAGTATCCACATCCTTGGTTTAAATTTCCCTTTGATTTTCTGGAGGGGATGCTCTTTTTATGACCCGTCCCCATGTACGTGGGACTTTAAAGGTGTGTTTTTGTGTTTTGCTGTACTTTGTGCGTGTGTGTGTTTTGGCTTTATTTTTAAAATTTCCCGCGCTAGTGTCTTCTTGTGAAAATCCATGAGATCTCAAGCCCAGAAGTAAACGGAGCTCCGTTTATGCTCTGTTACTACCGGGGAAGCCTTTTCAATGCCAGTAAGGTAAGGTCTGGTATGGGGTGGTTCTTTTGCCAGCATAAAAATTACAGAATTTATGTCACAGTAGCGCACTGGTACCTCTGAGCATATCAAGAGGACCAAGCAGCAAAAGGTGTTGTAGCAGAGTTGGAATCATCAGGTGAAGAAATGAGCACACAGACACAGATGTGTGTCTAAACTGTTTCTCTTTACTAAAGCATATTGTAGTAATATTTACAGTGAGTCTGAGACTCCTATCATACAGACTACATATCGCGGCACACTGTACAGTGCAGTCCTGTCACTGTACAGCCCAGACTGAATGCACACAATCTGAGAGCAAAATCCAAGTCAAGAGCACAGAGACAGTGGTTCTCACACACATTTTCTCACAAAGTTAAGGCTCTGGCCTTCTTTCCTCCCCACACTTGTCTCTCAGGCATAATCTAGATATGCTAGCCAGCTGCATTTAGCCTTCTCATTACTGGCCCCTGCAGGCTATAGCATACCATACTAGCTTTTTATAGTATAAATTTCCAGTGATTGTATATCCCAGCATCCTGATAATTTATGCCTGCAAAAGACCATTAAAGTGAGAAGTCCTAAGATTCTTCTCAAAGGTAGCGATCAATAATTTCAGCAATTTTCTTCCCATGGTGAGAAAGTCTTTGAAAAACACAGTTTGCAATTTGGGAAAATTCACATGTTTGGTGCAGAAAACAGTATTTTCTGCATAATAATATTTCAATGCAGAAATATTAATTCCTGTGCAGAAAATGCTACACAAGATAAACCCCCAATTACAGCATTTTCTGCAGTGAAATTAATATTTTTGCATTGAAATATTATTTTCCATGCAGAAAATACTGTTTTGTTTTTTTTTTGCACACAACAACCATGTGTGAATTTTGCACAGAATAAGTCCTGAACTGTGAAGATTCTCTTCAGTCCAGTATTCTTCTCATCAGAGTTTCTCAACTCTCAAAAAACCCCACATTTTTCAACCATTTTCAGAATATTTACAAACATTCTTTCCATCCCTATCTGCCATCACATCTTACCATTAATTCTGGGGTTGGAAGGCTCTGCATTCCAGCAATACCTGGAGCTGAGTGCAGAAGCAACACCTTAAAAAAATATAGCAACCACTAAATAAAGGAAATCAGTGCATAATGCAGTCACATTTGAAAAATAATGTAATGAATAAGAGTGAAATTACTCTATTGGCATTAACAAGTTAAGAATTTTTAGTTAGTCACAAAAGCAACTTTAAGATCAGTTTTAGAGCACGTTGACATGATTTTTTCAGGTTTTAAACCAATCTCTTATCCATCCTAAGGATTTTTCTTTCAAAATATCCTAACAGCTAGTCCCATATTTCCTGTAATGGCTACCTCCGACATAGCTGGCAACTGTAGTTTCTCTTTACATTCCATGCAACTGGCTCATGGGGAACACTGGACAGCTCTTAACATTATCCAGACTCAGAGGTTTGACACACCACTATATATCAGGTGGGCAGACTGCTAAATATTCAAGGTTATACTGACTTGGCAAAGAAGGGAAGAGAATAAAATCCCAATCCAAACAATGTGTCCAGATGACATAAAATAGATAAAGAGAGGGTGGAAGTAAGGGTGAAGGCAGACCTGCCTAGTAAAGGGAAGTGCTGGAAGATCAGGCAACAATGTATCAGTTGTTTTATGGTATAAGCCTGTCATTTTTAGTGGTGCTTTTGTTGGGTTATAAAACCTAAAACCTTGTTATAAAAGAAATTAGTCTTAGATACCACAAAATACCTTTTCCCTCTCTATTAAAAAGGAAAAAAAAACTTGTATGGACAGCTTTGGAGAGACAATTTCCCTTTTAAAGGAAATTCTTGCACAATATGTCTTTGGCAACTGGATGCTCAGAATAAATGATGAAAGAGTGGCCATTACTTAACACCCTGGTTTTAAGGCACTAGCAGCTGAAGCAACATGGCTGACCAGTGTTGGGAGCAGAAAGACTGACTAGATGAGTCCCTAATTGAAATACAACTGCAATACTTAGATTTTAAATATCTTATTTCAATTTCATTTTAAGAAATTATTTCAATCTGGAAATAATTGTTTGCAAAAATGGTTGCCAGACATTCTTAGACAGTCTGAGAATGAACTATGCTAATGGGGCTTACAAGTTTGTCAGTGCAAACGCTATGTCCCATTGTAGGGATGAATAGATCTGTCAGTTTTGTACAGTTGCCCCTCCACATTTGCAGCTTTAAGATTTGTGGTTTTGACTATTTGCGGTTTGGGAGTGCCTCCCCCCCCCACCATCCAAAAAACTGCTAGGGGGTCGCTGCTCCTTGGGGGGGCAGGAGGGGGTGGGAGGAAGCAGCGACGAGGCGTGGCTAGCCCCGTCTCTGCTTCGGGGGGGAGGGAGAGGGGGGGAGGAAGCAGTGACGAGGCTTGGGTAGCCCCGTCGCCGCTCCTGGGGAGTGGGAGAGGGTGGGAGGAAGCAGCGAGGAGGCTTGGGTAGGGGCGAAGCAGCGGGGGTTGCAGGAGGGTGGTGGTGTGATCTAGTTTTTATTTGCGTTTTTTTCACATTTGCAGGGGTCTCACACCCCTAACCCCCGTGAATGTGGAGGGACAACTGTATTCTCTTGTGTTTGGTTTTAAAAAAAACAACTACAGTGCTTTCTCCTAGATTTATTGGGGTATTGCTAGTTCTGAGGTGCATCTCTAAAAAACAATCAGTGAAGTTCTCAACCATCCATTTGGGCCAAATTCAATAGGTGGATTCATTAGTGGATTGAAATCACCAAGCAATGAAGATAATTATGCTGTATCAGCCTGACATCTAGTTATTACAGATGAAGAGCATGCCTGGTGTGTGTGTTGGGGGAGTTACTATTATTTCAGCACCACAAATATGGTTGCATGTTTGTTGTTGTTAACTGCTGTGAAGTTGACTTTGACTTGACCCCATGAATGAGAGACCCCCAGGTCACGCTATCATCAACAGCCCTGCTCAGGTCTCGTAGACTCAGGGACGTGGCTTCCTTGAATCTATCTTTCTATAATACTATTTCTTTTCCTACTGCCTTCAACCTTACTAAGTATTATTGCTTTTTCTAGTGAGTCATGTCTTCTCATGATATGGCCAAAGTATGATAGTCTCAATGTGAAGTCGAAGGCTTTCATGGCCGGCATCCATAGATTTTCCTTGTTTTTTTTCCCGGGCTGTGAGGCCGTGTTCTGGAATGGTTTCTTTCTGACATTTCGCCTGCATCTGTGGCTGGCATCTATTGTTTTGAAATACAATAGAATTAAACTCAACACTTACAAAGGAATTCCACCCAGGGACAAGGGGATTCCCAGCAGATAATGGCCCATCAAACTAACCATCAGCCAAACAGACAATAACAAGCCTTGCATTTCTATACCCAGAAACGAACCATTCAGTTACACAAATTTACATATACTCCCCTACAGGGGGTCACAGCATGTAAACCCCAGACACACTCCTCCCCAACCATTCTCTGAAGATGCCAGCCACAGATGCAGGTGAAACGTCAGAAAGAAACTATTCTAGAACACGGCCTCACAGCCTGGAAAAAACCCAAGGAAAATCTATGATAGTCTCAGTTTCGTCATCTTGGCTTCTAGGAAGAGTTCAGGCATGATTTGCTCTAGGACCCACTTATTCCTCTTTTTAGCAGCCATGGTATCTGTAGAACTCTTCTCTAGTTCCACATTTCAAATGAGTTGATTTTCTTCCTAACAGCTTTCTTTACCATCCAGCTTTCACAACCATACATATAGATATTGGAAATATGATGGCACTGACAAACCTGATGTTAGTATTCAATGATATATCTTCACACTTCAGGACCTTGTCTAGTTCCTTTATAGCTGCCCTTCCAAGTCCCAGTCTTCTGATTTCTTGACCGCAGTCTCCATTCTGATGAATGATAGAGCCAAGGTATGAAAATCCTGAACTATTTCAAGGTCTTCATCAGCTGCTTTAAAGTTATGTCAACCATCTGTGGTCATTATTTTTGTTTTGTTTTCTTAATGTTCATCTTTAACCCTGGCTTTGGACTTTCTTCCTTGACTTTTTTTCACTAATTGTGCCAAGTCTGCTATTTTCTGCTAGTAGTATGGTCTCATCTGCATATCTTAAATTGTTGATTTTCCTTCCTTCTTCCTCTGAGTCTAAGCCTGCTTTTCGTATGATACGTTCAGCATACAAGTTAAACAGAAATGGTGGTAAAATGCAGCCTTTCTTGACCTGTTGCCAATTGAAAATCATCCAATTTCTCCACATTCTGTCCTAACAGTAGCCTCTTGGCCTGAGTACAGGTTACGTATCAGAACAATCAAATGTCTGGGCTGTCCTGCCCCTTTCTCTGTAGACAGAAAGGAATAAACCCTTTGAGAGCATCCAGTAGGCAGGGCAACCCTCCCACAAAGGCCAGTTATGTGACAGCTCAATGACCTGGTCTGAAGGAAGTATCCCTTCATTGAGAAGGGTTTGAAGGTCTCTTTCCCCCCCCCTTCCTTTCTTTTTTTCTTTTTGGAGAGAAAAGCTTATGATAAACCAGCAGGGGTAGACTGCACACCCACCAAAGGGAATACTGACAAGAGTGAAAACCAGAGTAACCTTAGCAGGTAAGTAACAGATTGCAGCAATAACTAATCAAATTCTGTTCTCACTGTTCTCACTACAGTAATAACTACGTTACCTACACCTGAGAGCCAATTGAATATATAGGGATTCAAATCTAGACTTCTAAGAACCAAACTCTCAAGGTCTCATCTTGGAAAGGCAAATCTATCAGTTTTGACAGTACCCAGATTCAATTTTTATGTTTAAAATCAAGTCCTTTCCATTACACTTATGAAGTAGTATGCAAATTTTGGAAACTTCTAAAAAACTGAACTAAATCAAAAGTTCTACTGTATTCAGAGTCTTCATGACAGAGGTAGGCAACCTGGAGACCTCCAGATGTTTGGAGTACAATCCCCCCAATTCCTGCCAGCAGGCCATGACAGATGTAATTGATCGGAATTGTAGTCCCAACTCGGGCACCAGGTTGCCAAGAACTGTGGAGGATCAATTTTTCATGTACAAAATGTTATTGCACTAACATACGGAGTATATTAGGAAATTGTGGTGCTATGAGGGTGGGCTGCTAACATCAAACTGCAGTACCTGGGATTGTCTGGTGATAAACTGTGACAATTAAGACCAGGCAAGGTAAGAGTGTTGTATTGTGTTAAGTCAAGTAAAACCACTTAAACAGACAATTAGGTTAACACAATCTACTTGGACTTCTTGTTGTACGTTTTAACACTATATATTAGTGTTAGGGATAGTGCTCTCATGTTACAAGTGGACTTTGGCTTGACATCACTGGACACATGACTTTACATGCAAGGCATTTTTTAAAAAAACTAGTAGTGCACTGAAATATCAATAAGAATTTCCAGCATCCTTTGAACATCTTAAACTTTGGAGTGTATATGCACTGCTTGCCTGATTTCAAAGTGCCTTCTCTGAGAGCAGAATGGTTTCTAAGGTAAGTTCCTGCTTACCTCACATCACTTCATATTTTAAAAGAATTATACTTGTGTTATATGACTGGATTCTCCATTTTCTCTCTATTCCTATTTGCTCTGATGCAAATGGAAAACTTAACAGGGTTTTGGTGTATATAAAATAACACAAACTACACAAAGAAAAGCTTGGTTCCATGGCCTGAATACACTATGCAGATTTGCATAGTTTCCCTTATGCTACATAATGTATTATGCTGTATCTCTGTTTTGTATATCTAGATCTGCACATGATAAAGGTCAGCAAGAACATACAACAGTAAGCACAACTGATTCTGGCCATTTTAATCAGATTCACTAAAGCAATGGAAGCAGTGACTTTGCATTGGACTATAACACTGGAGACCAGGGTTCGAATCCCTAATTGGCCATAAAACCGACTGGGTGACCTTGGGCATGTTGCACACTCTCAGCCTCAATGGAAGGCAACCCCCCTCTGAGCAAATATTGCCAAGAAAACCCCATGGTAGGGTTGCCTTAGGGTCACCATAAGTGGGAAGTGACTTGAAGGCACACCACGACAACAATGATAAGAGAGAGAGAGAGAACCCACCAGAAGAATTGTCCCAGAACTCATGCAAAAAAAACCAAACCAAAACAAAACAAAAAAAAAAAACCAATTTGAGACCCACTCTTAGCTTTTGGGGAGTTGCTACAAATTTATGGTCAGGTATAATTTTCAAAATATAATATCTTTTCTCAGCCCTGACTAACAGCTATTCAGAAAGAAATTTTTAGCATGCATGATCTGATGTGCCAGTAGATTCTGTGCCAAGAACAAAGTGACATTGAGATGCCAGAGATTTGCCAGAAAACAGAGCCAAAATCAATGGTGAGAAACCTATGGTACTCCAGCTGCTGTTGGATTCAGACTCCTCTGAGTCCCAGGATAATGGTCAGAACATATAGGGACTGTAGGATTGCAGGTTTCCCACCCCTACTCTGAAGCATTAAATTAAGATGCAAGAATTTCTTCAAGGTTACAACTTTTAAGAAAAGCAAAGAAGAGAAGTCCACTTAGAAGGCCAGCTGGTTGTCATTCCTGGGTTGTGGGCAGCAGTCCAAGGTGAGCCAGGAATCAAGTACCAATATAACTACGGTGGTTAGGATGGGGGAAAAAAGAAGTCAAATCCAAACTTGGAAAAATTGTAGGGCTGGACCATACTATGGCTCAAGGGGGATAGGAAACTTAGTCTATTCCTTCCTGCCCAGGAGGATTCAATGGTCAGCCTGGGTGGGCAGAGTCAGCCCAGGGCTTAAGAGTCCTTCACTGAGAAGCTGCTACCTGTAGTTCAAGGACTTAGGTATTACATGGGGCAGCTCAGCTGTCCATTGCTCCCAGCAGCACCTGCCACACAGAAAACATCATCCAGCTGTGTTGGGGGGTTTCACCCACTTCTCCTCATGACTGGATAGCTTCTTGGTTGCTGGTGAAGAAACTCAACATACAATAGGCAAAATTGTGGCCTGGTCATTGCCACTCCATATTGCTTAAAACAAAAGTTCATGATGAATTTGGAGGTTCCTGCCAACAAGAAACATCTTGAGACCACTGAGGAAAAACAATGCTGTCTTTCCCACCTTTTAAGTAACCATAAATGAAATCCTGTTTAAAGACTTTGCTGTCTGTCTTCTCCCTCAGATACAAGGCTGCATCAATAGGAGTAAAATGTCTAGATCAAGGGAAGTAACAGTGCCACTCTATTCTGCTTTGGACAGACCTCACCTGGAATACTGTGTCCAGTTCTGGGCACCACAATTCAGGAACGATACTGACAAGCTAGAACGTGTCCAGAGGAGGGCAGCCAAAATGGTAGGAGGTCTGGAAGCCATGCCCTATGAGGAGCAGCTTAGGGAGCTGGGCATGTTTAGTATGGAGAAGAGAAGGTTAAGAGGGGACATGATAGCCATGTTTAAAATATTTGAAGGGATTTCATACTGAGGATGGAGCAGCTTGTTTTCTGCTGCTCCAGAGACTAGGACATGGAACAATAGACTCAGACTACAGGAAAAGAGATTAAACATTAGGAAGAACTTCCTGACAGTAAGAACTGTTTGGCATTGGAATGCGCTGCCTCAGGGTGTGATGGAGTCTCCTTCTTTGGAGGCTTTTAAACAGAGGTTGGATGGCCATTTGCCAGGTATGCTTTGATTGTGTATTCCTGCAGGGCAGGGGGTTGGATTAGATGGCACTTATGGTCTCTTCCAACTCCATGATTCTACAATAAAGTGGAGTATTTGTTACTTTTGTATTTATTTTATTTATTTTGCATTTCACTCATAAAATTTAAGATCTCTAGATATCAGAGATGTCTCATCCCTATCTGCTTTCCTGCAAGGGCTATTTTCTAGCAGGGGGTGTAAGCATCTTAGGTGCATTTTCCCCTCAACTTCAGGGAAGCCAGCTCTAGAGGAACACAGGTTGTACACAAAGAAAATCTCAGGAGAAAAAAAAAAAGATGGTGGAATCCTGTATGACCATTACATACTGTGTAGCACTGTAACTATGTAGTACATCACACTTAGCACCATGCTATGTAGCACATTCTGGCAAGACCTCCCCAAACTCCACTTACCGGTCAGCAGCTGCTGGGATTGATGGCATCCATTCCCATTTCTCCGTTGCTCAAAAAATGACTGCCTGATGTTCCCACTCTCTCCCATGAGTGAGCTCTGCTGTGACAGGCAGAGAAAGGACCCCTGTCACAAATCCCCCTCATGCCAGAGATTGCTTGGGTGAGGGGTGGGTGGGAATGTCAGGTGGCTGCTTCTTGATTAACAGGGTAATAGACCCCCATTGATCCCAGTTGCTACTTATTGGTTGTGGGGTTTGGGGGGCTTTCACAGTCCCTGCATAGCCCCCAAACTAGTGAATATGTAGCAGTTATGAATGTGTAACTGTAGGTTATGCATTAGTAAGTGTCCAACAGCATTCCTGCCAGACTTGATTGTCAAGAGGGGCTAGGAAGAAAGTTAAAAATATTCAAAAATGGTGGGAAAACATGCTTTTTGAGTTTTGGGAAATCATGATAAGAAAAGTCCTGAGAATCTTAGCAGCTTGGTATATATTCAATGCAAAACTTGCATGTAGTATTTTTTTTCACAGAGAATTATTTTCTGCACAAAAATTGCTATTTTCTGTGCAAAAATATGATGTGAAAATTTTGCACAGAATAAGTCCTGAACTGTGAATAGCCTTTGAAAACTGCACAGTTTTTGAAGACTCTCATGGAGTGAGAATAAGGTTGCTCTAATTACCTGTTGCTTTCTTTGGGAATAAAATTAGCAAAGAATTCCATCTCTAAGATGGGGTCTGGCTCCTTAGCTAAGTAGGTATCCCATGCAAGGAAATATCCTCCTCATTTGACAATTATTACTTATGGTTTCTTATGATTTATTCCTATATTGGTTGTGTTTATATCTTGACATTCCTCCATTGAGTTCAAGGCAGTATTATATGGCTTTCTGTTTTTCTGCTTTTTCCTCACAATAACTCTGTGAGGTGGGTCAGGCTAAAAGAGACTGAGAACTTTTTCAGACAGGACTTACTGCGCAAGAAGACTCCAGAACAGTTACGATGCTGTCGCATGGCAGGGGGTCCATTTCGGACGATGCCGTCCCTCTCTCGGCGTTGTCCGTGACCGTTCCGGGTATGATTGAAGGCAACCATGCCATTTTTTACTCACGGAAGTTGTCCGTGAGTAAAAACTGGCACGGCTGGCTTCAATCATACACGGAACAGTCATGGATGAGGCCGAGAGAGGGACGGCATCGTCCGAAATGGACCCCCTGCTGCGCGACAGCATCGTAACTGTTCCGGAGTCTTCTTGCATGGTAAGTCCTGTCTGAAAAAGTCCTGAGTGGCTCAAGGTCACTTAATAAGTTTCTTGGTTTGATGGACAGTAGAACCTTGATCTTCCAAATTCCAGTCCAATACCTTGACCATTATGCTACACTGACCTGAAGGCACACAACAATAAGCGATTGAAAGAACTCTCCTTTAATATTTCTTCCACTTTTGAATTTTTAAAATTTCAAGTTCTTTCCACCCCAAATATGAAAATATTTGCAAATGTGAATAAATTCTTCCAGACTGAACTATGAAATCTCCTCATCTGAACTAGCCAAATCCAAGAGTACAGCTATTCTCAGTATGACACAAGCCACACTGTACCTTGCTTTCATATAGGTATACAGGTGCCCCCCCCCCGTATATGTGGGGGATATGTTCCCAGACTTACTGCAAATACTTGAAACCACAGGTAATAGCAAACCCCATAAAAACATGCTGGAGGACCTAGGAAATGCCTAGCAAGACGCCTCTCTAGGTATCTCCAGCATGACTCTATGGCAATTTCTGGCAGATGCTACCACAGAGTTGTACTGGAGGACCTATGAAATGCCTGGAGAGGCTACCTCTCTAGGCATCTCTAGCATGACTCTATGATAATTTCCAATAGAAGTTAACATAGAGTCATGCTGGAGGACCTAGGAAAAGCCTAGAGACACTATATTTTTCAGAACAACGAATAATTGAAACTGTGGGTACTGGTTCTGTGCATACAGGGGGTGATCTGTATAAAACATGAAGAATATCTAAAGGGTGGGGAGAATGCCAATTCTAATTTTCTATATGGTCTAAATGGATGAACCTGTCACGTTTGGCTTCTCCTACATGTGAATGTTTTTTTAAAAATATGTTTTATTTGTGCTTCAAAAGGTAGACAATCTTAAACTGCATTACATTTACGTTACATTGCATTTATATATATACACATTCATTCAATTTAATTTACACTTTACAATCATCACTTTACAACCGTCCTAGTCTTTCAATCATCCTAATCTTTCATTACCTCCTCTTTACCTCCATCTTAACTCTTCATTACCTTCTCTTAACTCTTCCCTTCTCCTACCTCTCCATCCATTCTCTTTTTCTTCTATCCCACCCATCCCATCCATACTTTCCCAAAACTTACTCTCACCATCTCACTTGCAATACCTTCCTTCTTTTCATCCATCCTTTTTACTTCCTTTAGTTCCATCCGATCAAGATATCCTTTTTGACTTTTTTTCCCCTTTATCTCCCTTTTTCCTCCTATCTCTAGAAATTTAAATCTCATTATCTTCCTTTACCTATCTTTTAATCATTTGCTTAAAACTTTCTTCCACTTTATATCTTGCTTTCCTTCTAATATATTAGCTTCCCGTTTCAGTGTCGTTTTGAGTGTTATGTTATTTTTATTTTGACATCACTTAGGCCCATCCTTATGTTAATATATTTCTTATATATGTTTTTTTTCCCCCTGATTTACACATTCTCTTTCATATTCCATCTTTTCTTCCAATATTCACGGACTGGAGACCATTCTTCTTCAAGCTTAGTCTTCTTTCCCTTATTTATAATATATGTAAGTCTATCATTTTCCATCATCTCCCAAAGTTTCAGCAGCCAATCTTCAACCGAAAGGTTGTCTTTTTTCTTCCAGTTGGCTCCTATTATTAATCTCGCTGCAGTTATTAAGTATAGCATTATTCTCCAGTATTGCTGAGTAAAATCCTTTTCTAAATTCAGTGTTATATTCAATAGATATAATTTAGGATCCATAACAAATTGAACATTGAAGATTTTTTGAATTATTTTATGGACTTTCATCCAGAATTTTTGTATTACTGGACACCCCCACCACATATGGTACATCGTCCCTATGTCTTTTTCACAGCGCCAACACTTGTTTTGTGTTTTATAAATTTTACTAAGTCTCGCAGGTGTTAAATACCATCTGTTTACTATCTTAAGATGGTTTTCTTTTAAGGCTAAGCATGCCGTAAATTTGTTAGTTTCTTTCCAAGCTTTCTCCCACTCTTCCAGGTTTATAGTTTCTTTAAGATCCTGCGCCCATTTAATCATTGCGTCTGATATAATTTCACTCTCCAAATTTCTTTCTAATAATAATTTGTAATATTGGGATATTTTGTGTTCTTTCTCTCCTCAAATCAGCTTATCAATCTCTGTTTTAGTTATTTCAAACCCATATTTACAGTTATCTTCTTGAAATCTCTCTTTAATTTGCAGGAATTTGAACCAGTTCATATATATGCCTTTTGCCTCTAATTCTTCTCTTGAATACATTGTAGTATCTTCTCCTTTTTTCCATTTCTCTTGATTAATCAAATCCTCATATCTTAGCCATTGATCCTCCTTCTCCCACCTTCCTAAAAAAGCCTCTTGTGGAGAGATCCATATAGGTAGCTTGGTATAAAATTGCTTTCTGATTTTTTGCCAGATTCTTTGAAGGGATTTTCTTATTATATGATTTTCAAATTCTTTATTTATTTGTTGTTTGTCATATCCTAAATATGCATGCCATCCAAATCTAAGCAAGTGTCCGTCTAAGGTTAATATTCTGGAATTTTCCAATTTTATCCAATCTGATAACCAATTTATTCCAGACGCAATATAATATAATTTTAAATTTGGTAGAGAGGCGCCTCCTGCTTCCTTGTTTGCTGTCAAAATCGATCCTTTTATCCTCGCTCTTCTTCCTTTCCATATAAATTTGCTTAGGTCAGATGTCCAATGTTGCAATGTTTTTTCATTTGTCAAGATGGGTAAGTTTTGAAAAAGGAATAAACATTTCGGTAGAACATTCATCTTTATAGCATTTATTCTCCCAAGTAAAGATAAATCAAGTTTATTCCATCTCTCTAAGTCTGCTTTTATTCCTTTCCATAACTTATTGTAATTGCTATCGTAAAGTTCGATATTCTCCTTATTGATCCATACTCCCAGGTATTTAACCCTCCTTTCAGTTTTACATCCTGATATCTCCTTCAACTGTTTTTCTTCTTTCAAAGACAAGTTTTTAGTTATTATAGCAGTTTTTTCTTTATTAAGTTTAAATCCGGCTAATTCCCCATACTTTTTAATTATATTAAGCAAATTCTCTATATTTTCTAGTGGATCTTCCAAAATTATGGCAATATCATCCGCAAATGCTTTTATTTTATATTCTTGATTTTTAATTTTAAGACCAGGTATCTGTTGATTGTTTCTTATTTGATTGTTTAGACTTTCTAGGGCCAGAATAAAAAGCATTGGCGACAGTGGGCAGCCCTGCCGCATTCCTTTAAAAATATCAAATGTTTCTGTATTTTCTCCATTTATTATTAATGAAGCTCTTTGGACTGTATATATCATTTGTATATTTTTAATAAATGTCTCTCCAAAATTCAATTCCATCAATGTTTTCATTATAAATGTCCAGTTTACATTATCGAAAGCCTTCTCCGCATCAATGAAAATAAAGGCAGCTTTCTTATTGTTAGCTTTTTCATAATATTCTATGGCATTTATCATCATTCTTATATTACTTGACATTTGTCTACCTTTTATAAAGCCGGTCTGGTCCTCGTGAATTATGTTCTTAATTACACTATTCATTCTGTTCGCCAATATCATTGTAAAGATTTTATAGTCCACATTTAACAATGATATGGGATGATAATTAGCAGTATTGGATTTATCTTTTCCCTCTTTTGGTATAAGAGCAATATTTGCCATTTGCCAAGATTCTGGTATGCCTTCTTTTGGTATCTTGTTGAAAACCTGTTGAAGTGGCATAATCAATTCTTCATGAAAAATTCTGATGTAAAACCGTCTTGACCTGGTGCTTTTCCCAACTTTAGTTGTTTAATTGCTTGCAGTATTTCCTCAACATCAATAGATTGGTCTAGCTTTTCTTTCATGTGTTCCTTTAGTTTCGTTTTCAGATTTTCTGCCAAGTATTTATCCATTGCTTCTAGTTTTGCCTCTGTTTCCTCCATTTTTGCATATAAAAGTTTGTAATATTCCACAAAACTTTTCTTAATATCTTTTTGTGTATTGTACCTTGTTTCTCCAACCTTAACTTCTGTAATTAGTTTTTTCTCTGTATCTTTTTTCAGTCTATATCCCAGCCAGCGGCCCGCTTTATTTGCTCTTTCAAAATACCTTTGTCTCATTCTTTTTAATTTTTTCCCAATTGATTCAGTTATGTCGGCTTTAAGAGTTTCTTGAATTAATTTTATTTCCATCTGTAATTTTGTGTTCTTTGGATTTTCCCTCAGTTTTCTTTCTTTTTCTTTCAGGTTGTTTACCAATTTTTGATTCTCCTCCTGCTTATGCTTTTTCATTTCAGCTCCTTTTTGAAGGAATATACCTCTAATAGTTGCTTTAAAAGCATCCCAAGTTGTTTTTTGAGATACTTCTTCCTTGTTTATTTTAAAAAATTCTTGTATTTCCTGTTTAACATTTTTTACAAACTGTTCATCTTTTAACAGTTCATCTTTTAATCTCCATATGTAGTTTCTTTTTGGATTCAGTAATTTTAACTCTATAGGATTATGGTCAGATAGTATTCTTTCCATTATTTCCATCTCTTCAATTTTTGTTAATAATTCGGTTGATATCCAATACATGTCAATCCTTGACATAGATTTATACGTTTCTGAAAAGAAGGTGTATTTTTATTTATTTATTTATTTATACCCCGCTCTTCAGCCATAAGGCTATCAGAGCGGCTTACAAATTGTTTTAAGCAATAGCTATTTACACATCTACACTGCATTAAACAGTTTCCAATGTGTGTTAGCTAATTGCCCCCCACAAGCTGGGTACTCAATTTACCGACCTACGAAAGGATGGAAGGCTGAGTGAACCTTGGAGCTGGCTGGAATCGAACTTGCGACATGGTGGCTTGCAGTGTATCCTGCTTTTCCATTATATTTTTTTGTCCATACATCTACCAATCCAAAATCTTCTAGCATATTTCTACAAATTTTTGGAAGTTTTCCATGAGGTTTCTTATTTGAATTTGTCGTTCTGTCTTGTTTTGCATCTAGAACTCCATTAAAATCTCCAACTATTATAATATTTTGTTTATTCAATGTTGCTATTTCTTTGTATAATTTTTTGTAAAATTGAACTTTTTGTTCTATCGGGGCATAGATAGCAATTAATATTACTTTCAGGTTAATCATGTTTATTTCTATCCCAATATAGTGGCCTTCTTTATCATTTAATATCTCCTACATGTGAATGTTTTAAAACTGCATGTTATTTCTATCTTGAATATGAAGAAATTGGATAAATTCTCATCAAATCCAAACTGAAAGAAAACTTTACTCCATCCATATTGATGGGGTTTGGGGAAATAGTCAACATAACTGAGAATTGGGAGGGATGCATGATAGCTCCAAGGTTTCACATCCTATCCTCAAAACAGACACAGAGAGGTGACATTTTCAGATTTCTAGAGTAATCCTTGTTTTGCCATCATATAAATAGATTCTCTTAGGGGGTGAGTAAACTGAAGACTCAGCTCTCTAAGTCACGAACAATAGATCCACTGTTACATTGAATAAATAAGGGAAATCAAGAAATCAAACCAAGTTCTATATTTGCTACAACAGTCTATTCACTCTCTCCTGCCAGGAGCAGAAATCCCAAGATGTGCAAATAACAAGCAGCAACATAATTCTCTCACACAGAATAAGTTTCACATTATTTTTAACTAGGTTTCTCTCTGCATCATTGTCAGCAAGCCCTGGGATTTGAAGAGGTCACAAAACAGCCCTTTCTTTCTTGATACATTGGAAATAATATAGGCTAGCTCAGTCTTGAAGGAAACACAAACGCTGGACTGTACTGGTGCCGTGTGTTTATAGTAAAAAGGCATTTGTATTGCTTCACAGAATGAGAGAAATATAGGATATCAGTCACCAGCTTGCCATCCAGCTTCAAATCTATTTTTAACCAGATAAAGCATTCAAGAGAAACCCACAAATCTGCAGAGGGAAATATTCCAAACCCATTCTTTTTCAGGGGGGGAAATGTGGAACTCATTAGCAGAAAAGCCTCAGAGTAGCCTTCATGCCTTCAGACAGAGTGCACTTCATTTTCAATGTTTCTGAAGGTACAGAATAGAGATATACACAGACACACAATGCAACTATGGTGCACTCAGCAACAGGAGAAAACCTCCTGAAACCCTACCTAGTGATAAGAATGAACTGAAGCTTCCTTGTTCAGAATTAGGACTTTGTCAGACCACGCAAATATGGCGTCATAATGACACCTAATAAACGTGAAAGGGTGTGCATATCAGACAACGTAGTCCTTTCACAATCATGTGCAGGGAATAAGGCATACTTTTTTATTGATGGGCCAAGCCGTCAATAGATCTCCCCTGGTGCTTATTTGCTGTCATTGCCGGCATTTGAAACTTTGTGTGCAGTGTGACTGACAGAACACCTCTGGGTGAGATTGGGACAGCCAGGTAGGGACCCTTTTTTTTAACCTCCACTGTTTACTTGTAATTTTTTTTATTGTGTTTTTGTGCATGTGTGAATGTTTTATGTATTTCTTTTTCTTTATTTTTAAAATTTCCCACACTCATGTCTTCATGTGAGATTCGCCGAGATCACAAGCACGGAAATGAACGGAGCTCCATTCTCTCTCCATCAATGCTGGGACTGCCTTTTACCAGGACTGAAGGTAAGGTCTGGTGGGGGTTTCTTTTGCTGGCATAACAGACACCCCCCCTGATCTTAAAGAATGGTAGATCCGGGGGAGGTGTTTTAATGATGGGCATGGAGACGAGCGCAGGGGTTGGCCAGGGCGTGGCTATGCCCTGGCTAGGAGGAGACAGGGGCGGGCCTGAGGCCAGGACTATTTTACCCTTTGCCGCCCCTGGCTTCCTCCTCTCCCTTTACAGGTGGGATACCCCAAGAAATACACAATAAATAGGTGAGATATCAATAAAGTGGCCCGTATTTCAAC
The DNA here is from genome assembly GCA_030847615.1 of Gambelia wislizenii. NCBI lineage: Eukaryota > Metazoa > Chordata > Lepidosauria > Squamata > Crotaphytidae > Gambelia > Gambelia wislizenii. Next base: position 305,664,269 of record JAUMIR010000002.1, on the reverse strand, counting down.
CCAAGCTTCTGTGTCTGGTCTCGTTATTTCATGCGTCAATCATTAAAAACAGCGCTAAGTATGCTGGCAAAAGAACAAGTAAAGAGGCTTGTCTGATAAATCCCTTAGTCCATTTGTCTGTATAACCTTGTGTGGTGCAAACAAATTAGGGGTGTGCTACATTAAATTATTTATTCCTGCAAGGGAAAACAAATAATTTAATCAATTTTCACCCTGCTGCAAGATGTTTTTTAAAACTATGCAGTTCTCAAAGAGGTCACATGGGAGGGAGTCTCCAGCAGAACCAAGGTGGTAGGGACATTCTCCCAGCCCATTTCCCTGTGAAACTAAAATGGGGAAAGTCAGACAAAGGTCAGGAGGTTATAGACTTCCAAGATCCTCTCCCAGCTACCCATCCCTGCCTGACCACCATGTAAACATCTTGAGTGGGTGGGTGAGTGGGGAAGCCTGACAAAGATTGTGGAGGCTATAGTCTCCCAGGATCCTCTCTTGGATCTCCACCCACCCACTCTGCAACATCAGGAAGGTGAGGGGAAAGCAAAGTGATTAGTGGGGGGGGCAGGTATAGCCTTATCACTTTAGTCTCTTAATGATGCAGAGGTCATCATTGTGTGCCGGCTATCAGAATACAGCCTGTGATGATGATGTGCCTCACAGGGCTGCTCCTGTGGGCAGAGACAAGAACTAGGTGATTCTAGCATCGAGTCTATTCAATAACTGGGTAAGAAAACCAAGAAAGAGGCCCAAGGAAGATTCTCCATGTTGAGTTTCTAGGCACCTTGAAAGGTCCTTCCAATTTTTATTCATCGAGCATTTTGGATATTCTTTTCATCCCTAAAATAAAGTGCTTATGTTTCACACAAAGATCCTTTCTATTGCTGCTATCTGAGATTAGGACTCAAAATTGATGGTTCCAGTCTGATTGGCCTTGGCAAGGAGTTGCACAGACAAAGTATTGCTACAGGAAAAGCCCTATCATGTGTACTCACCCATCTAGTCTTGTGGGTAACCTGAACTTCTCTACCATTTAGTGAAGAAACCTAATCATTACAAAAATCACCACAATGTACAGTTACATTGCAAACAGAGTGATCTTACATAATAATGTAATTTAGGTATGCCACGCTTATCACAATGAGGAATTAATTTACAATGTTCTCATTATTTGCAACTCATTATTGCTATCCGTGCTTGATAGCTCTCTGAATTTTGCAGTCACAGAAGCAAAAGAAAACATGTTTGGTTTATTGGTCACTTGGATGCATTACACTCATATATAACAGGGATGAGTTTAGGTTTACAACTCCCATGATGCCTTACGACTTCTGGGAGCTGAAGTCCAAATGATCTGAAGAACCAAAGGTCCACCACTCTTGCAATACTAAGATGCAGCTGATGAAATAGACTCAGGCTGCTGCCACACTGCAGAGTCATGAAGTTTGACACTGCTTTAACTGCCATGGCCCAATGCTGTGGAATTCTGGGATTTGTAGTTTTTGTGAGATATTTAGCCTTCTCTGTCAGATAGTTCTGGTGCCGCAACAAACTACAAATCTCAGGATTACACAGGATGGAGCCATGGTAGTTAAAGCGGTGTCAAATTGCATGATTTCTGCGATGTGGCAGCAGCCTCAGTCTATGGAAGTTTATGCTACAAACCAGTTTATCTCAAAGGTGCTACAATATTCCTTTGCATACTGATCCAGAGTAACACAGCTATGTCTTTGAATCCTATTATATAAGTTATGCGGGCCTGAAGCAGCTACCATAATAGTAATAGATAGTAATAATAATGCCCTCCAGCTCATCTAGCAGTAAGGGATAAACTAAGTGGAATTAGAAAACAATTCTGGAACAAGCATTGAATCCTGACAGTTAGGAAACTAGAGCAGTAGTTCTCCACATGGGGTCCGGAACCCCCAGGGTCCGCGATGTCCTCACAGGGGATCCACAAAAGCTTGCAGGCTGCTTGGCCCACCTCTCTCTGCAGTGGAGTGGCCACGTGACAAGAAATAAGGCAAAGGCTTGCCGGCTTGCCCTGTGCATTGCCATTCAATCAACTCCAGCCACAAATTTGCAGGAAGAAGCAGGAGAAAAGTCTTCCCTCCCCTTCCAGTGCCTCTGAGGGAAGGTTTCATGGATGGTCTATTTGTATTATTATCATCATCAGCTATTACTCCCCCCTTCCTCCCCCTCCTCCTCATTATGGTTTTATATCTTGGGTTAAGTCTTGGGGGGGGGTCCACAGCAACAAAAGATATTTAAAGAGGGCCCCTGGTAAAGATAAAGTTAAGAACCACTGATCCAGAGCTTTAACATTGGTTAAATATTTGGGGTTTGCAGACTTGTGACATCGCTCTGCCTTCCAGTGTGTTTCTCTTACAATAGCAAGTTATCTGTTCTTGTCATGTGGGCATTTGCCCCATCACTTTTGACTCAGTGGTATTTCAGCAGCCCAACAGTTACTTATTTCTAGTCTTCTGTAAGTCCTCTGAGATATTTATCAGCACAAAAAGGGGAGGACCGAATAAAAACAGGGAAATCCTAATTTATGAGTTTAATAAGTATCCCACTATGCTTCCTATGCTCACAATGGGATTTATAACACATGTAAGTCACTCAATCAGGATCCCCCCCCTCAACACCAGAACTGTGCTGAAGACTGGAAACACATAATACATCAGTTTACCAGGACAATTTCTTTCATATAGAAGATGTCTGAAATCTTTGCCCATCCAAGGTTCTGCCACATTTGCCTCTGCAAGGCTAACAAGAAAGATAGTGTCTGCTTACAAACTCAGTATTTTTTCTAAGGGAAATTATTATCCCAGATGGACAATTTGCCCCATTTGTGCATCTGTTTGCAGTTGAAGGGGGTTGAAAACTAACACATCTAAAAAAAACCCACCAGGCTGGGGGAGGCTGGCATAAGGTATACATAGCCTTTTCCTTTGAGAATTTCCTGTCTCTGACCTTAGCATGTCAGCTCCATAAGATGAGTCTTTTGTGTGATAGCTTCTTCTGTCTTCTAGAAAGGGCTATACCTGCCATTCTCATCTCTCTCTCTCTGAACTGTTTTGAAAATTGCCCTCTTTCCAAGAACAAAACTTGGAAAATTTACTCCCAAATTATGGGAGTTCAAGTGCATAAAGCCTTTACCAAGTTCTGGCCAGGGTTCAGTTAACTATGTGCAGTTTACCTCAAATTACCAAGGTGAAAACTAATTCCAAGATTCCTTTCAGCTGTTGATCTTCCTGCCATGCCTGCCTCCACAATCTGAAGCAAGAGTGGAAACTGTGCAGCATGAGCATTTCTTATGCTCCTTTGGAGGATCTAGTATAGCCCTTGGGCTTCCCAGAAACTCCCTCTCTGAAGGTATCCTCCATTTCTACTGCCAAAATGCATGAAAAATATTTTTTAATAAAACTTTGTGGGGTCGTTACGTGCTGTTTATGGTGGTGCTCCACCCAAAACAATGAACCCTCCAAAATGGCCTGAGCAGCAACCAGAAACCCTTTCACACTACCATTATAGCACTATGATTCCACTTTAATTGCTGTGGTTCCATCCTATTGAATCCTGGGATATGTATCCAGCTCACCTTCAGTGTCCACTTACATAGGCCTAATGATTGTTTTGTAGCTTTTTCTGGAACAATGTGCAAAAACAACAAAAAAAGTCTAAGAACACGAACTATGGAGAGCTGCTTTGAAGCAGAAGTGCTAGAATCTCCCCTCAATCTTCCTGCGGGCTGGATTATGTTAAGAAGTGTGGCCCTGACATCACTGGGTTCCCAACCAAAGTTTTGGTGTTTCAGGAGATTATCAGACAGGCGCGCAAAACCCCCCACAACATTCCTGTCCCACAATCTCCACTCCTGCCCCTGTCCCGGAACAATCACCCTCCCCACTGCACTTACCTCCTCTCCCATCAACAGGGCAGCCCAGGAGTGAACAGAGCTCTAACGGAGCACCATTCACTTCCTGGAGTGAAATCCTACAGATTCTTACAAGAAGATGCAAGCGTGGGAAATTAAAAAATAAAAATAACACAAAAAAGTAACACCAAGCACAAAAACACACTTTAAAACTTACAAGTAACCCAGAGAGAGTCATAAAAAGTGCATCATTTACCTGGATGTCCCAATCTCTCCCGGAAGTGTTCTGGCAGGGATCACCCACTAACGCTGGGATCTCACCAGCAACATGGGGCAAATTGTTGCACACACAGAAATCCATGACAGAAATGGAACAGGGCATCTATTGATGGCTTCTCCCGTCAATAAAAAACAGTGCTGGTGGAACAGGAGCAGAACAAGTGCATAACAATAGGGGATGACGCTGTGTGGTAAGGGAGTGTGTTGTGATCTTCTGGCGTTGTAATATCACTTTTGACACATCTGATAATCTCCTCAGTCTAGGAGCCCAGATTTGCTTGCCTTCCTTGAGGTGGTGGTAATGGGGGGGTGGGCGGGCAGGAGATGCACTTAGCTGATACTTTGGGAGACAACTGAATCTTAAGGCCCCCAGAGGCTTGAAGCACCAGTTGAGTGAGTTTGGCTTCACTCACCCATGTGGTGAAGGCAAATTAGGGCTGCCAGAGTGAAAACTGTAGATAATTCCTCTGTCTTTAATGCTTGTGTAGGAGAGGGAATTTCAGCAGGGGTTGCTTGTTATGCAACCAGGTAACAACCAACACCTGCTCCAATTCCCTCTTCTGCTCAACCATTAAAGACAGAGGAGCTATTTCCAGTTTTCATTCTGGCAACCCTAAGGGCAAGTGGAGTGTGGGGAGAGAAAGTGTGCAGGGCTAGACAGCAGGCTGGCTCCTGAAACTCTATCTAAGGGTGCCCACCTTTGTTCCTGCTTCACCTTCCCCACAGGTTAAGAGAAAGGGAAGTGAGCAAGTTGTATCCTTGAGGTCAAGTCTCACATTCTCTAAAGCGTCTGGGCTCTTGTGAGGTTAATGGGGGTAAATGTGCTTAAATTTGGCTACAATATGGCCATGGTAGTTCCCTCTACCCCAGTTCTTTTTTCTTGACTTACTGCTAAGACACAAACATCATTCTTTTGCTTGCGTAGACTATTTTTCCCTTACTCCAATGTCAACAGGCTAGAATTTTCCAAACGTGTTCTCGAACTAATTGTTTATGATAGCCAGGAATCACAGGAGCTTGGGAAAATGGCATAACTCAATTCCTTATTTCCCCTGTCCTAGCCAGGAATGTCTACAACAATGGTTTTTACTGTGCAGATGACCACCATTTTGTAGATTGCCTCTATGGCTTTGCTGTTGGGCACCAGTGATATGTTCAGTGGCAGGGGTGTGGCTATGGGGAGGATGAGGGCATTGCACCCCCATAAGAATTCTGTCCCCCATGACATTTTCCTTCAGTCTCCAAATTTCTAGCATGCCAGAGAATGAGCCATTGAAAATCACTCACACTTAGAATTCTTATATTTGCTGTATTCCCATTCCTTTGATAACTTTGCTAACCCTTTTTCTTTGGATAAATAAACTGCATTTCTAAATGCTTAACTGAAGTTCTAAGTTATTCCAGTGCTAGAAATTTGGGGACTGAAGGAGCATTTCATGGGGAGCAGAATGCTTAAGTAATTTGCTGATAATGAGCCTTATTTCTCCTATTCCAAAATGTGACAAGCTTGTTCTGCCAAGGAAGCAGACCCTCCAATGTATTCTGATAAGTAGAATATTGAAATATTGCCCCAAACGTCTGTGGAATATTGCTCAGTGGTGGACCTAGCATGTATATTTTAACACTCCCCCTTCTCTCTACAGCAAAATTATTTTCAGCCATAATCACCACCGTAGTCCACCTGCAATCCAGTAAAAGCTTTCCCTGCCACTGCCATGCTTATTTTGGATGTGGCCCTCATATGCTTGCCTGCCGGATCTTGTTTGAAGTCTCAGAAGACTGAAAATCCTGCAGAATATCATATGGGATTGGGCAGGCAGCCAAAGACTTCTGTTGTGCAATAGCAGTTCCTTTCTAGGTGGTTCATGCCTGCCTAGAAGGAGTGATCCTCAGTGGCATAGTGAAGTAAACACGGCAGGGGAGGGAAGCCACAACAGTGGTGGCTCCTTTCTCTCCCTGGCCCAGGGGAGAGAAAGCAATCACTGCTATCACCCCCGCCTGCCATCCTTACTTCACTGTGCCACTTACTTGGGGATCACCCCTTCCAGGCAGGCATGAACTGCTGTGGAGATTCATGCCTGCTGAGAAGGGTGACCTCCAAGTAAATGGCACAATGAAATAAGCATGGTGGGGGAGGGCATGCCATGACGATGGCGGCACCTTTTTCTCCCCAGCCCTGGTGAGAGAAAGCAACTGCCACCATTGTGGCCCCTCTGCTATGCTTACTCATTGTGCCGCTTACTTGGGGATCATACCCTCTAGGCAAGCATGAACCACTGTGGAGGTTCATGCTCGCCTAGAAGGGGTAACACCCTCCCCCGAGTAAACAGCACACAGCAAAGTAAGCACAGCAGGGAGGCATGCCATGCTGGTGGTGATTCCTTTCCTCTGGGCTTGGGAGAGAAAGGAACCATTGCACCCCCACCCCCGCTGTGCTCACTCGCTGTGTCACTTACTTGGGTATCACCCCCTATAGGCAGGCATGTACCACTGTGGAGGATTGTGCCTGCCTAGAAGTCGTGACCCCTGAGTAAGAGGCACAGCGAAGCAAGCGTGGGGGTGGGGTGCTGGTGACACCCCTGTAAAGGTGTCACCTGATGCCATCCGCATCCCCCACACCCACCTAGTGACACCCCTGATATTGCTCCAAAGTTCTGCCCTAAAGGCACCACTAAAACCCAACATAATTTACCCTTTCCATGTGATCTTCCATCTTGATGCTACTAGCAGCATCAGTGATTTGTTCTGTGAAGAACAATGGCTTCCTAGTGTTTTGGTTTTTAACATGCCAATGTAAATGGGGAACATGATTTTAATAAATAAATAAAACAGGGTATTGAACAAAGTTGGGGAAGTTGTGGCCCTCCAAATATTGTTGGGTTGCAACAACCATGAGCCCTGACCAGTATAACCAGTGGTGCGGAATGCTGGAAGTTGTTGTCCAAGAACATATGGAAAGCCAAACACCTGCATCCCGGCTCTAAAAGAAAATAGGGACTGAGGCTGAAGATTAGAAGAATAGCCAAAGAGCTACTGTGGTAGCATAGATGGCTATCATGGGCTTGTCAGAGGGTGTGTGTGTGGGGGGGGAGAAGACTTGGGTTGATGTTCCTACTTCCCCTCCATTTCCTAGTGTTTCCAGTGTTCATAGACTAAAGGCTATGTTATTTTCATTGCATGGTTAACAAACACAAGCTGGTATAGGTGTGAGTGTATTGTTAATTTTAGCAGCTGGGACTGCAACATGCTGGAGCCATGATGCTGATAAAAATCATCCCCTGCAAGGCAGTTGGCATTAGAAAAAAAGGCTTCCCATTTGTGCCAATCTGTCCCAATGAAACTCTTGCAGTTGAGATGAGCCAAATATAATGAAACAAAAGCAACTGTGGCCCAGCTACCCTATAGAAACCATTTAAAGTATTTCCAAGATGTAAAAGGGAAAAGAAGGTCCTCGTGGAGGCTCTGGGCTTTACAGAGAATGGTGTTTGGCTTTGAGAATTTGACTTGCAATCTATGTATACCTCGTATTTACTTTCAAAAGACTGTGGCTTCTCAGGCCTGTGCAATGCAGAAATTATGCCCTCCCCCATGGTTTCTGAAAGCATGAATGACCTGGCTGCCCCACTCACATTTTGGACATTCCAACACCCTGGTCTTCAGCTAGTAGTAAAACACAGCAGGCCAGACCAACTGCTTCAATCCATCAGAAGCGAAGCCATCCTTGGTCATGATATTTCAAGCCACATCATGATTCCTTTACTGTTTGGGAATGTACAGCTGTCTGGCACCACTGCTGATTAACAGGAATTGTCACTTTGAAACATCACTGTTGCTCTAAGGCTGACCATGTTAGTCAAGCTGGAACAAAGTCTGGTGATAAACCAAAGAAGAAAGCAAGACCTCTGGCAGAAATCCAAGGTGATCCCTCACTAAAGGTATTGAAAATAGGGCCGCTTGAAGAAAATTAAACCAGGGACATTAACTCATAACCATTTCTCAATGTTTAGAGAGGGCTCTTCTAATATCTGTTTGCTTTATCATTCCCTCTTCCTGCCATGAGTCTCTGAAATATGTTTTTATTTACAGAGCCATTTTAAAAGATTTGCATTTTCAAAGGGCCTCCCCACAGCTTTTAATTTTAGGGTGGTTTTGGGGGGTGCTTTTAAATGTTTGGATTTTTAAAATCTTTTTAAAAATGGTTTAATTGTATTCCACACTGAGTAATGAAATAGAAAAAGGCAGAAAAACATAACAGCCTTCTCCATCCTGGTAGCCCTCAGATGTCTCATCATCATCACCAGCCACCATGGCCATGGGGAGGCCTCTAATGTGGGGCTGGAGATTGGGTGGGTGGGTGTGGAGCATCAAGGGAGATTTTCCTCCAAGATTTTCCCACTTAGGCTCTTCTTAGCACTGGGGACTGACCAACACTGCTACCTGCTTGTTTGGAAGTGCTCCTAGCTGGCATCATGGCCACACCATGCATTAAGATGGCCAGCTGCATGACTAAGAAAGAAGAGCTTATTATCTCTTCCCCGATCCTGGTAATCACACAACAGTACAAAAAGCGCAACGTGGGTTTATGCAGCATAACCTTCTTTCCAGCTTAGTGAGAACCTAGAAAACAGCTCTAATCATCCCCCCCTGCCAAAATGGCTAGTTGTCATATTGACTGGGAGGTATAGTCCAAAAAAGTCACATTTCCAGGTTTTGAGTGCAAGTAGAAGATTAGGGTTGCCAGGCCAGAACTATACTTATTACATATGATAGATTTAGATGATAACAGAGACATAGAAATCTGAAAAGTTATTTAGTAACAACAGCAAGATTGGTACTTGCGAGACAGTGGAAAACCAATAAAATCCCAACATGTGTGGATTGGCTAGAAAAAGTAATGGAAATTGCTCAATTAGATAAATTAACAAATTTAGTGAGAAGAAACCCAACAGAAGTTTTTATGGAAGCATGGAAACCATTTATAGAATATCTTAAATTAAATTAATAAGAGGGGATACTAGTACCGTTGGATTTGATTATTGGCTAGAAAGTGGATTATTATCTTGGTAAATAGTAAGGTTAAATAAAGGAAACTGTAGATAAGACAAGTAGAAATAATTTTATTAATTAAGAAAGCAATTATGTGGGAAGTCTTATTTTTTATTAGGGGGATGGAGAGGGAGAAAACGGGTTGTCTTCATTGTTGTATGCTTACTTGTTATGTTTAATTGTGGTAGGTCAAATATCTTTTTGTTTGCTTTTTGTTTTTTTGTTTTTGTACATTATGTCAATGTTTATGTTTACTTATTGAATAAAACATTACCAGTATTTAAATGAGAAGTGTCTCCTTTTTGAATGATCTCTCCCCAGATTTCACCTTGTCTGTATAGTCTTAGTCCTCACAACGAATGTCAAGTAAAAGGACCACATGGCTGCCCTTGCCACTCCCTTGCCTTTTCACTCTTGCAGGATCAGGGAATGTCTAGCCTTTGGCTTTCCAGTCCTCTTTGTCCAGACCTTCTGGCCCTCCTGGGCCATCTCTCCTCATCAGCCCTGCTCTGGATTATGGACATTGTTTACTGGACTCTACCCAGCTCTATCCCAGATCATGTTGCTAGGCCTCAGGCTGCCTGCTGAATGTTGGGGGAATTGCTGAGCTTATCTGGGTCTCTAAGGAGGGAGAGAAGTCTCAGCACAAATAACATTGGAGCAAGAAGAGGACATTTGATTTTTGTATGTGAGATGGCTTTAAAACATGGGAATGTGCCTCCATCCATTCCCAGTTGGCACCAAGGATCTCTGGCTTAGCACAATGACATTTCTTTCTGTGTTGCATTTGTTCAGTGTTGGTGCCACAAAAAGCCAGGATGGGGCAAGGAGAAGAGTGGGGCAAGAGATGAATGCATGCATTCACTTGCATCCATCATGCCATTTGAAGCAAAGCAGGGAGTAGAGTACTAATGTTGCAACTCATGAGTCTTCTCATTGCATACGTACTGTACTAGTACCAGAGGCACAGCGCTTGAGGGAGCAAAAACACACCCTGAAGGGTTATGGTGAACCTTCCATGGGCTTCAGCAGCAGCACAGAACATGCAAGAACTTCCCATGTGACCTGTGGTGTATATGTTGTGTTGCTAGGTTTTTAAAAAAAAAACAGTAAAGGATGAGATTCATGATGTGCAGGATGGACAGTCAGGATGAAGCTATTAACCAAGCTTACATTCTACTGAAATACCAAATGAAAATATTGATTTCCATTCATTTAGCCATGGATTTCTCTGTAAAATTAGTATATTGCTCACATTAATAAATTACACATCACACACATTTTTGGCTTTATGGGATTTAAAATCTAAAATATTAGATTTTTGGTTTCTTATTCAGTCTATAGAAAAGGAAAAAGCTCTCCAAGCCTCAGATAGGGAACATTGCTTAAAATAAGGGACACCTACCAGTCCTATAGGGGACAAGCTTTGTGGTCCTCAAGTAAGAGAAATCCTTTTTAATAAGGGGCACCTGGCAACCCTAGCTATAGGTAAGATTGTGCAGAATGCAAGCCCTAGCAAAAATAGTGGCAACTGTTGCAACTGTTGGATACAACTTGTTGCTTGCCCAACCATAACAAATGCATTGTATTTTCTCCAGTAGCTTCTGCAGAATGCTGAGAAAAGGACAAGGATGCAGGAGTAATAAGCTTACAAAACAGGCAGTGGATATGTTAAGGAGCATCTGGAAAAGCTATCTTAAGATTCAGCATGCCCCAACAAACATGTACAGTGGGCTATCAGCTAAGCAAGGACTGTAAACAGCTGCTAAGGAGTGATAAGTCATCATGATCAGCAGTTTCAAAGTTAAGCATCTGTCACATATCACATTAGCTGCTAAATGTCCAAAAGACTGTGAAAAGACACTAGCAAATCAGAGATCATCCCATCTACCTGGATATACATTTGAGAGTGTGCTGTCTTTCCCCATTTGTTTTTGTTCCAGGATCCTTTTGTTGGACAGGGAAGTTTCTCAAATGCTGCTTGAGGACAAAAATATATAATATTTGCGTAACAAAGAGGTCTATGATGCAAATTTATCTCTAGGTTGTATGTAGCCTGCAGGATATGCAATTTCCACCCCTGCTGTACTGGAATGCAGACAGATTTTACTATTATAATGTCAGGGAAAATAAAATCATCCCCCTGGATCTGCTGTTCCCCCCCACACACACCTTTGAAGCTTGGATTGTAAATTCCACAGGGGTGGAGGCCAGCTCAATGGCATACATAATTCTGTAACATATATATTTATGTGGATAGTCCCAGTAAATAAAATGAATCAAGATTTGAATGCACCCTAGTAATACCAGCGAGATTTTGCATCACGTCTATTTAGCAATATCATTTGAGTACCTGTGCACTTTGGCACATGTTTGTATGATTTTAAATGACCACATTAAAGACACTCCACACAGACCCTCTTCAGCTGATGGAATTCTTAGTAAAACAATCTTTCTTCATTACTGTATAGTTATATTGAAAAGGCCAGATAAGAAATAAAATGTAAAGCCTTCTGGATGCCCCCAAAATCTCCAATTCTGATAAGTGCTTCTAGTTCACTAGACAAATGGGAGTTATGAGACTGTTCCCCCCACCACCACTTTAGCACCTTGTCTTCATGACTCTCCAACAAGTGTGATGCTTTCAGAGTGTATCTTTCTTGTGAAGTATTGACTGTTGGCAGCCAACCTGAAAGAAGCAGTCATCCTGCTTCATGTCAGAAGGCCCTTGATAGCCTCTAGATACACAACTATTTGAAGGAAGAGGCAGCAAAGAGGGGGAAAATTTTGGGAAGCTATTCCCCATGCAGGCCATAAGAAAATGACCTGATTTCCCATGTATATTTATTGTTTATCAGAAGGGGTATCAAAAGGTGAAGAGTTTACACTATTCTTACCCAGCAGCACTATCCCCATCATCACCTCAGAGGGTAAAGTTTCCAAGTAGCAACCTGGAGATGGATGCTGTATCTCTACAACCTCTGGTAAAGTAAACAACCCATTCTGTATGGTCTGTTCATTGGCCTCTGCAGAATTGTCTGCTCTGCAATGTACTTGGGATCCTGCTCCTCATTGCAATCAGAGGGACAGATTAAAAAAAAATGTGGGAAGGAGATAGGAGAGCTCATTGAGCTGGGTCTTCTGCTTTTTAAGGTACTGTATAGCATTCACCTCCAAGCTCCAGCCTGAAAAATCATAGAAAAGAGCTCCTAGTCCAGTTGTTCCCAAACTTAAATGCCCATTGTTGTTGGGCTAGACTCCCAGAATTCCTAGCCAGTATGGCTAATGATCTGGAATTCTGAGAGCTTTGGTCCAACAACAGGAACTCATATTTGGGGACCACTGGTCTCTCTTCAGTCATCACATACTTCTACCTGTCACTCTCCCAAACTTTACTCCCTTCTGGCTGTGCTCCCTGCCTTTGTAAATATTCAGGGATGCTTCGCTCTAACTGATCTTTGCAGAAGGAGTGAAAGAATATGAGTTGAGGAAACACATCATGCACATGGAAGACAAGCAAATCAGCAGCAGCCACACATTTCTCATAATACGAAGTCAGGTCCTGAGCACCAAGTAATTTGACAGTAGTCTGGAGCAAACCAGGAGGTGAAAATCAGGACTGAAGAGCTCTCAGGCTCTGAATGTAAAAGTGAAGAACAAGTCAGGAGTCATGACCAAAAACCAAACCGAACACAACTAGAATTGGAAGCCAAAGCAAACAATCAGAATTGGAAGCCAAAGTGCAAATCTAGCCACACCAGAGCTTACGAAGACCTTATTACTCAAGCAAAGTTCCATTGACACCAGAAGCCTTCTTACATTCCTTCCTGGCCTGAAGGAGCCAATGGCCACCTTGGTTGAAGACATTTGATGGCTCTTGTTCTTTTCTTCACTGTATGTTCTGGGACAGGCCCAAGACATTTTTGCAAGCAGGGGCAAATAAGCAGATGGTGCCCCCTTCCATTCCATGTACAAGAGGCTGAAACCACACTCCTTCCCCATTCACCTTGTTGTCATCTCAGCACCCATAATGGGGTCTGAGCCAATCCTTGAGCTATATAATCATTCCTCAGAGGAACTATAGAAGTAACTAAAACTAATGGTAAAATCATTTAAAGTTGCAGTTATATTGCAAAAGGAGTGAATTTGTGCCTCGTTAGGATCCAATTGGAATGTAATGTAGTTATGCTGTAATTATTGGGGAAAGAATTACAAGTAATGATTTATTTATAACTACAGTAGTTACATCTAAGCTTTGCAGAACATCTACCCTTCTCTTTCATGGAGCTACAACAGGTTGAGTTCATATAGTCCCACTAAGTTGTTTCTTCTTCTCTTCCTTTAGAGTTTGAAGTCCCAAATGACTTGGATTTCACTCTGACACACATTTAGCTGCTGCAGCTGCTGACAAATAGTGCTGACACAGTTATGATTTAGAAATAATGGCTGTTGCAGCAGCCACCCAGCAAGGAAATATTGAGCGAATGACGGAGCAGCTGAAATGTTGAAACTGACTCTGCCTGTGGATGAAACCCGAAAGACATTTATTCCAGCAGAAAGACCAAGACAGGGTGGGGTGACCCAACTTGTTTATTACAACAGATATCAAACAATGCTCTATTCCTCACTTTGTAGATGCACGGCACACACATGAACGGCTAAACAAAAAGCAGACTGGCCAGTTACCAGCATTGTTCCATCAGCCCCTGTTGGGTCCATCACCATGGAAACATACTTAGCAAGAAAGGATGTTTGCCACACTGAGCATATCAATACTCACTCCACTGCAAGAGTAAATGCTTCCTCCTCAGTTCTTTACCTGCTCGTGATGAGGTGCTGGTGCTGACTGGGTTGATCTCCTTTTGATTATTACCTCCACCAGAAGCTCTTGTGAATTTCAGGGGGGGCAATGAGAATATTATCATTATTTTCATTCATTCCTGCTCTCCTGATTTTTGTCTTCACTGCCAAGAGCATTAAAAACAACTGCCAAGCATGGTGCAGATTGCAAACAAAAGTGGAAGCAATTGGATAAGGCTCCCCTCCCCGCCTTGAAGCACATACCCAAACTAGACTGTGTGTATGTCTGCTGTTGCATGCATGTGCAAATAAATAAATAAATACATGATCAAAGTGTTAGTTTCCCTGAACTAACTGTAGTACAGGAAAATTAAAAGTTAATGGTGGGAGGGATAAAATGCTTATTTTAGTCGCTGCTATCCATAGATCTGAGAAATTATCTCAGGGACATGAATCCCCAAAGCTAACATGCCCATGCTGGTGGGGGTGGAGTTTCTGAAAGTTTTAATCCCAAAGTAACTTCTCTATGCTTTGCTCCTATTCATAGACTAGTCTGTTTTTGAGATGCCTGTCTTTTCTCACTGGTGTCTGCCCAGCTCCTCGATGCCCTATTTAATGATACGAGTCAACATTTGGGAATGTTCTGCATTCCTCTTAATTATAAAATAAAAATGTAGTTCCCGCACAAGAAAGGACAGACCTGAGCAGCCATAGAAAACACTGCTACTGTATTTCATATAATTTAAGATCAGACTAAGCTACATCTAGCTCAGAGAAGGGGGTACTTTTGGGTGGTTGGGGTCTAATTTCTGTTTGGAAAGGTCTTGGGGGCCACACAGCAGCAGTGGAACCAAAGGAAAATGCCCACTTTATTAAAGAAAGTGATTGATCAATATTGGAGACAGAATGGATCTAGTCTCTAAAAGAGGGGTGGGGGGAAGTCCCAAATCCTTTTTGTGGCCCCTGAAGTCTCCCCAGGACTCTCCCAAACTCCAACATTCCTAATTTTTAAAATAAAGAATGCTTTCTGGAAGTGACTGAGTATAAAAGCCATGAGAATCCAACAGCACTCTGATTTGGTGGACTCAGACTGAGAAAGATGGGATGGGGAAATCTCATGAAAATTCATAGTGATCTAATTTAATTTTTAAAAACATAATTAAATGCAAACCACCACCCACCACTTTACTTGTATCCCACTCTTTGGTAACATAGCTCACAATAATATCAGAACAGAATATGACAGTAAGAAAATACATAGACCCATTTTAATCAACGCTTTTTAAAGTGTTACCTTGTTATGTGGCAGCTCTTTCTACTGGAACTGTACGATATGTTCAAGGCAATGATACTAGTCCATGACAGTAACTCTCCTGTTTGGGCTTTTTCAGGGTTTTGAGATTATTATTATTTTTTTAGTTTCTGTGATTGACAGTTAAGGATGCCCCCCCTATACCCACTTACCTGGGAGTTCACCCTGCCTATGAATCCTTCTAAAGAGAACAGAACATTACATCCCTGTAGATGCTGAACTATGGGGATTTCAATGAGGGAAGCTATGTAAGAGATTATGGACATAGCCCTGAAATCTTGCACTAATTACATAAAAATCAAATCAACATTACAGCAGACCCATCAAAACATCTCAACTTGTGCCATTGTGTATATTCTGCCAAGACTCAGCAACACACTAAAGAGTTATAAAACCTAATAATAAAAATACCAAAAGCAAAATCTAGCTTAATAGCAAATTGATCTATTATCTCCAAAACAAACTATATCCCATACACAAACACTCACATATACTCCCGCCTAACATTTCAGCACAAATGAACACTTCCAGCAGGCTATGCAAAAGGCAGTACAGATCACTAAACTTATTCAAAATCATATTGAGGTTAAAACAGTCCACTATCATCAATTCTCAGGGAGAAGGTTTAACAGCAACCACCACCACCACCACGCACACACATGCATGAATGTTTATACATTCAGAAGTTCCAATAGGAAGATACTAAAACACAACAGTATAGTGATCTACCCATCTATACAATGAAAAAAATATGGGAGGGAGGGTTGCATTGTTGGATGGAAAAGCTGCCATTGTCCACAGTGGAAATACCCAACCCCCCATGTTAGCTCTCCCTAATTTAGATTACATAAAGAACATTTAGAAAGAGTTATTTATTTGGTCTCTTTTGTAGTGCCTGTCTCATTTCCTACTCCTTATTCCCTTCCACCCATTCCCTTAAAACAAGTTTCATAATTTGACTTTGGGTCCACATGGGGGAAATATCCAGGTATCAGATGAGCCACCTGCCAACGGATAACACCCACTCTGCCAAGCCAGTTGCTTGGGGGAACCAGAAGTAACAGGCTTTGAGTAACATTCAGGAGATACTAAACAAAAAACCACAGATCCTCTGATAAGGCAACACTGGACCAAAGTAACAGGTATAATATGAGCAGACCCAACACAGTTTTTTCTAGGTTTTTTCACAGTGCATATAGGAGTAACATGTATTTGAACTGAAAACAATACTATAGTCTTAACCTACAATGTAATGAGTGACTAGGTATCACCAATAAAGCTATCAATGAATCAATTTCTCTTGCTGAACTGGTGTGTGTTGAAAAATAGATTCCAGAAAAACAAAACAAGTACTAAAAATAATCTTTATCTATTCAATACATGAGCAACAAACAATATATCTACATGAAAACAATATACAAAACAAATAGAGAAAAGGTATTTTAAAAGAACAAGAGCAATGTAGCAAGCAAAATAACATTATACCAAACAGTAAAAGGCTGAGCAGGATACAATGCAAAAGAGGAAGCAGCTAAACTCACAGTAGTAGGAGCTAGCTTATAGAGGCTCCACAGCTGATACAGCTGAACACATACAGCTGAAGGCTATTTCAGTCTCAGTAACTCAACATTAACCCTATAATGACTGAAGTTCTAGATCTTGTCCTTATTTCAACAGTATGCTAACAGGAAAACAGTTTTTTAAAATAGTTTTATGGTTTATTACAAGCCAAAGAAAAACCAACACAACGGGGAAAAAGAACAAGCCAGAATTATCAATACAGAGAATTTCCACTACAGAGACATGAACTATGTGTCCAGGCACTTCATCTGGCTATTTCATGTTGTAAAAACATCCTTCCATAAGTGGTGTTGGTTGCTTGGTGGTAGAAGGCGCTGTGCATTGTTTGAGATGTATTCAATCAAAATAAACCAGTTCTCATGAAATAGTCCTGTCTTTGCATTTCTATTACAACTGCGAATAGAATAAGACATTTTTTTCCAACAACCAAGAAGCTCATATTTCCCCCCGACATCCCTCAATGGTAAAATGACCAGTCTTCCAATGTTTGGCAACCTTGTTTCTGGCAGCTACTAGCAGAAATGCAATAAGAAGGTTTATGTTTCAATGACTTGTTGCTGTCTAAGTACAAAGACAGTAGCAGGAAGGCAGGGCAGAGGTTGATTCGTTATTGGGTTATTTCTGAAATATAGGACAAAACTTTAGTCCAGAATATTCGCCTCTCTCTCTCTGGCTTTTCTTCACGAACAAAGATTCAGGAAGGACTCATCCCGTGCTTTCTGCAAGTGTGCTGATGACTAGAAGATGCCCATTGGCCACAGCTAGCCAACCAGGTAGCTGGGGATGAGCTTTCGTTAGGCCACCTTTTCTAGGCCCCTCTCCATATGGAGCAAGAGGTGCTCTCCTTAAAAAAGGCTGCTTGGTCGTTCAGGATGCTGCCGAATAAGTCTGTCATCTCCTGGGTCAGCCTTGAGCGACCAAAGTCCTGAACCGCCTGCATGCAGGGTTGGGTCTGCAGCTTCCAGTGCATCTTTACACCTGCCGTTTCATCCCTCGCCTATTGCTACAGGGCTTTTTTGGAATTGGATTTGTCCTTCAAGCCTGTGCAATGGATTTTTCTGGTGGAGCGCAGCGTGCACAGAACTGGCCTCACCCTTTAAACCAAAGGTTCATCTGCTGTGGCCTTGCAAGCATGCACGGTAGCAGCGAGGTCCTCAGGTCGTAGGTTTGATTAGAGTTTCCTTCTCTTAGATGGTTAACCTTACAGGGTTGGACGAGTACAATCTGCCCACGTTTGGGATTAGAGTTTTCCTTCTCCTAGGATGGTCGCCATAAGGCTAGAGAGCCCATCCTGCCCTTTGACGCTCTTTGTCAGACCCTTTGGTTTTGACCTGTCTGGCATGGGAGACCCTACCAGTGGCTATTATGCCACCACCAGCATAGCTCAAAACATCATTAGGGTACGCAAGCTTGTCTTCCATGACAAGGGGGCATCAATGGAGAGGATACGCACTAGTGGGCAGTCTATCCACATGTGTAGGTAGTTTTAAGCAAATAACAATCCTTTTGACTGTGTAACCCTTTAAAGCATATTAGTCTTATTAACAAGACTTCCTTTCTTAACACAATACTATTTTAACAAGATTTACATACATTTTAACCAAGTAATAGTCACTCAGTAACATTTTAACAGGATCACAGCAATTTTAACCAAGCAATGGTCCTTTTAACAACAATGTTTAAACAAAACAACAGTAATGATCCTTTAAACAGCAACATTTTGACAAAATCACTAAGCAACAAACAGAAATTTTAATTAAAACACTAAAACTCCTGAACAGATTAGTTCCTGCTATTGCAGAAGAACTTCTTCCTGAAAGCCAGTGTGGCTTCAGAGCCAATAGGACTACTACAGATATGGTATTTGCCCTTAGACAACGGCAAGAGAAATGTAGAGAGCAGAACAAGGGTCTCTATGTAACATTTGTTGATCTCACCAAAGCCTTCGACACTGTGAGTGGAAAAGGTCTGCGGCAGATCTTGGAAAGACTAGGATGTCCCCCCAAATTCCTTAAAATGATTATCTTGCTACATGAGGGCCAGCGCGGGCAAGTCAGATATGGCGATGCTCTTTCAGAGCCCTTTCTAATAACTAATGGAGTGAAGCAGGGTTGTATTCTTGCGCCAACTTTATTTACAATCTTCTTTAGCATGATGCTCCAAAGGGCTATGGCAGAGCTTGAAGAAGACGACGGCATCTATATACGTTACCATACTGATGGTAACTTGTTTAACTTAAGCCGTCTGAGGGCTCACACTAAGACTCTAAACTATCTAGTCCGTGAGCTGCTCTTCGCTGATGATGATGCCCTTGTTGCCCACACAGAAGCAGCTCTGCAGTGCCTAACATCCTGCTTCGCAACAGCTGCAGAGCTGTTTGGGCTAGAAGTCAACCTGAAGAAAACAGAAGTTCTTTACCAGCCTGCACCACAGGACGAACACCACCGTCCCCACATTGCCGTCGGCAAATCTGTGCTCAAGTCCATTCAGCAGTTCACCTACCTGGGAAGCATCATCTCCTCAGATGCCAAAATTGACAAAGAGATCGATCACAGATTGGCAAAGGCATATAGTGCATTTGGAAGACTTCACAAAAGAGTCTGGAGCAATAAACACCTGAGGCAAAGCATCAGGCGAACGGTGTCTCAAGAGCTGGTCTCGAGAGACAACTAGGGCTGAAGAGGAGTGCAGTCATCCAACCGGCGGAACGACATCGACAGCTGGAGAGATCTCCACAGTCACCACCTCCAGATCGGTCTGCAGAGGTAGTGGATGACGGGTTTCAGTATCCTGTGAAGACGGTGGTGGAGGACGGAGAAACTCCTCACCCTGCTCCTTCTGATCTCGAAGGGGGATGCATGGAGCAGGATGCTCTGCCGCCTTGGCCTTTTTCTCCTTCTCCTTTTTATCCCCAGCGTGCTTGGAGGTGTGCTTTTCCTTCTTCTTCTTCTTCGCTGGCTCCGAAGAAACAGCAGCAGAAGTGGATGGAGCAGGTTCAGCCTCCTTGGGTGTCGAGGGAATAGGCTCCTTAGCTTTGGCCGACCGGTCTCGAGCCGAATCCGAGGGTTGATGTCGATGGGCAGAGTGCACAGCCTCAGGATCCGACGCAGTCGAACGACATCGAGAAGGGCTACGGGACCGACGGCGTTTGCGATCTGCGGAAGGCGGAGATCGAGACCGGCCTCGGCTTCGAGGTTCGGATGGAGGAGCAGACACAGAAGTTGGCTGCGTAGTCGGAACCAGGGCCTTTTCGTAGAGGAAGGACTTGAGGCGTGAAAGTCTTTGCTTCCTAGCCTGCGGTGTAAAGGCCTGGCAGTGGATACACGAATCCACATTATGGGATTCTCCCAAGCAAATTAAACAACGGGAGTGGCCATCTGCACTTGGGAGCTTGGCCTGACATACCACACAATGTTAAAGGCCCCTTTGGTGGACATCATAAATCAGAATTGTCAGCACAGTCCGAGGTCAAAACACGAAAGTCAGAGGCGGCGACAAACCGAGGGAGCGAGCCAAAATCGTAGTCAAAGAGCCAAAGGAGTGAGTCGAGAGCCAGAAATCAGAGTCAGACGCCAAATCAGGGGGGTAGAGATAGCCGTTGTCAGAATCAAAAGCCAAGTCAAAACCGTTAAATTCACTAAAGCACTAGCGTACAGAGGTTCCTTAGCTGCTAACGCGGCAGAAAGAAAGGAACTGAGGGGAATTTGAGCGGGAAGCCCTTTTAAGGGACCGTTAGGGTGGGCGGAGTTACCGCCAAAAATGTATCAAAGCATGTTCTGCCTAGCGTTTCTAGAAGGTTCCGAAGCTCTGCGCAGGCGCAGGAGTAACCCAACTGTGTGATTCACAGAGACCACGAAGAAGATACATGGGTTACCTATCGCCACCACCTACGACTCCTCGAATGCTTTCATCAGCGCTGTATATGCACAATCCTAAATATACACTGGAGTGACTATGTGACGAATGTTGCTGTCCTTGAGCAAGCAGGGATCACCAGCATTGAGGCCATGATAATGAGAACGCAGCTGCGCTGGGCAGGGCACGTTTCTAGGATGGAGGACCATCGCCTCCCCAAAATAGTACTCTACGGTGAACTTGCCATGGGTCAGTGTAAGAGGGGCGCTCCAAAAAAGCGATACAAGGACTCCCTGAAACAACATCTCATGTTCAGCCAAATTGATCACCAACAATGGTCCACCCTGGCCTCACATCGGGAGGCATGGAGACGCACTATCTACAATGCTGCAGCCTTATTTGAGAACTCACGCCGAACAAGTCTTGAAGAGAAATGACAACGCAGAAAGAATCACAACCCAGAAACATCACCCAAGGAGACCTTCTGCTGTGCTTTCTGCAACCAGACTTGTTTATCTCGGATTGGCCTTTTTAGTCATCAGTGCGCTTGCAGAAAGCGCAGGATGAGTCCTTCCTGAATCTTCATTTGCGAAGAAAAGCCAGAGAGAGAATCCTGTTAAAATCAATTTTTAAACAAAACAGCAGCTGAAGTCCTATTAACAGAAACATTTTGACAAAACAGCTATGGAAAGTCCCAGATGTTCCTGTTTCCATTTTCATAATAGTTACCTATTTTATTTATTTATTTATTTATTTATTTATACCCCGCTCTTCAGCCACAAGGCTATCAGAGTGGCTAACAAATAGTTTTAAGCAATAACAATTTACACATCTACACTGCATTAAGCAGTTCCCAAGGTGTGTTAGCTAATGTTTTATAAATTTAAAATATTAGCTAAATAAATAAACATATTCTAATAGGTTTATTATACATTTATTATAATTTATTATAATGTGTTTATTTTATTATATATTATTATATTATAATTTATTATAATATGTTTAATATAAATAAACATATTAGGTAAAATTTAAAAAAATCTACATATCCTATTTACTACTAGTTCAAATTGGAGCGATACCAAGAGTGTAAGGTTTGAAACTTTCCTTAGATACAGTGCGATTCCCTCAACAACAATAGGGTAATATTTGCAATTAATAAACATAAAAAAGTTAACAGTAAACTACATAATTAACCCATAAGAAAGGAAATATAAAAGGACCTTACTCACTGGTAATTCACTTCCACTCATACATCCAAAGAGCAAAACATGTTAGCAAGGAAGTATAAAGATGTTCTGAAGAACCCAGTAAATGTATACTGTAAAACCAGAACCAACATCACTGGAACAAGGAACTTAATACACCTGTTACTCCTTATTAGGTAAAGGCTCCAATAGTTACTAGGAGAGGAGAGAGATCTAGAGAGAATTATACGCTTAAAGCAACAGTAATTAATGTAGAAAGGGAGAAAGATCTAGGGGAGGAATTAAACCCTTGAGGATGTAAAGACTTAAGATTATAAATCCATTCTTCTTGTTTTCTAAGTAAGAGGGTATTTGAATCATTCATATTGTATTTATGAGGAATGACTTTATCCACAACAAATTTTAATGATTCTCCATGGGAGTGGGAGACAAAATGTTCCACCAGGGGAGCATCCCTGGTATCTAATTTTAGAATTATGTTTCAAAATCTAAGTGCGCACTTTGCGAGTACATACCTACACACATTAGATTATATGGGCATATAATGCAGTATATGACCATCTTAGTGTTACAATTCGTAAAGTGTTGTAGTTTGAAACTATGATTGTCAATAGGATGTATGAAAATATTAGTCTGAATGGTAAATTCACACATAGTCCATCCTCCATATTTGAAATGCCCCTTCACTGGTATAGAAGAACAATTCAAGTACTCAAAATCTGAGTGAACCAACAAATCACGTAAATTTCTTGTCCTCTTCAAACCTACTTGGGGTGGCTGTTGACATCCTCGAATGTCTTCTACAATATGCCAGTGTTTCTTAAGGATCTTGATAATTGCGGAAGATAGAGGAGAAGATGTCAAGGAGAATGTAAGTGTCTCCTATTTATTCATAGTCTTCCCACTTAAAAGAGAAGTTCTGGTTAATGCATCAGGTTGTTGTTCTGCATGTTCATTATAGTGAATATCCCCTTTCCAACAATTCTGTTTTGTAACTCTCTTTAGCCTTAATGTAATCTCCTGTTAATATGGAATTTCTGTACTTACCTGTTTCCATTTTGCCACATGGGGCTTCTTCAGATGAATATGCAACTGAGTATTTTTTTACACTAATACACAGACATAACCATATTGTAGATTAACACAACAAGAAAAATACTTACAATTCTTTGTCCATTCCTTGATACCTATAACCTGCAGTTGGATTTTTTAATTATTGTATGTTTTAATTTTTTTTCTAATTTAATATATTTTTAATTATTGTATGTTTTTAATCCTTCATAATTTAATATTATTTTAAGGGGTGGGTGGGCTAGGGTATTGTAATTATGGAGTTTTTATATTGTAAGCCACCCCGATTGCGTTGCAGAGGGGCGGGATAGAAATAAATTATTAAATTATTATTATTATTATTATTATTATTACCTGTCTGGTATAACTATCTATCAACTCATTTCATTTTAAATACTCTAGGCACTAATGTTAAGCATCTGTGTAAACAAAGGTCAAAGCAGGACTAAATTGTTGAATGGGGCTACTAATTATTGGAGGCATTTAAGGAGCCATTCAAATCTTCAAGTAACCTGTCCCAGAGCTAAATAAAGCTGCTATTTATTAGGAACAATCAAGAAGCTGTTTGCTTATATAGATCCACCTGAAGGGAAATGCATTATCCCTTTATAAGAAGCAGGATAAATCAAGCCTATCATTTAAGCAAAAGGGCACTCCCGCTCTATCGGGAATGCAAATGAAAGCAAATCAGTTGTCTCAACGAGCAGGAATGTGCATTCCCCATGGAGCTTTTAAAAAACTTTGGGGAAAGCTGCAAAGACTTTTCCTTTGGAGTTTTTGGCAGATTTTCCCCCTTTCCTTCCAAATACCGTGGATTGATGCAAGATGGCATTTAGACAAATTGTATTCTCAAATTCTATGAGGAGTATTTTGTCATTTAGACAACCCCTAGGTTGTCTCCAGGATTGTCAATCTCAGCAGATTGGCCAATTCTTCCTGCAATTCCCAGAAACCCATGAAGCTGCATGGGCTCTCAGGAGTAACAGTAACAGTGGAGCCTGCCATGACTTGGCACCCTTTTGCAGGGTGCAAATGGGTATCTCTGGATAAGTCTGGGGTTCTAGGCTCTTGAAGCTTCTCTTACTCAAACATTAGGGTGGAGAGGTCTTAATAAGCATATGGTTGGGTGCGGCCATGACCCCATGGCAATTGAGAGCTGCTCATAGGTCTCAAGCCACAGCCATCACTATTAAATGATAGATAACTTGTGGAGGATAGCTTGTGGTGTAAAAGGAATCTCTATACTGCCAAGAGCATTATTTTTTAAAAACTAATTTGTTCCCATGGGGAGATGTTTAAAAATATGTCATTGTTATGAGTCATTGCAGCATTTGATAAGAGAATTTACTGTCAGAAGGCATCTAAAAACGCCTTTAAAATCCTTAAAGGTAACTTGAAATGTAACCAGGGGCCCTTTTGAACTATGCTTCCACTTTACCTGCCATGGCAACTTCTCATGGAATCCTGGGATTTGCAGTATAGGGAGGAGCATTTAGAATTCTCAGCCAGAGAGCTCTAGTGTCTCAGCACATTACAGATCCCGGGATTCCATAGAATGCTGCCATGGCAGTTAAAAGTACAGTCAGAACATTATAACTTTGTAGTGTGAAAGGGCCATAGGAAACATTATTTGTTATGCCAATAAAATTCCTTACATTATTTTGAAATGACTTCATTACATCATAGTTTTCCCAAAAGTAAAAGTAATTAAGATAAGTACATTTCTTGTAACTTGTTACTTGCAAACTATGATACTGAGAAACCTAATAGCTAGGGGTTTTTACACTCTGTTCTCGTCCTGCATGCACTTTGATTTGGTCAGGTTTAAAATATTCACATATTAGTGCAAACTCATGCAATATTTTTTGTCTGCCTAAGCAGTTGTTGACACTCAACAGCAACTTGTCATTTATAGTTCTATAAGCAGCACCTTCTATAAGTCACTCACCTTGGGCTGAAGACCAAAAATTAGATTAGATTTTAGTTTCAGTGTTTTGACCAAAAATAATAAATGAAATACTGACACAACTGAACAACTTCTGTGGGCTTGTCTACACCAGCCAAATAACTGTTCTCCCCCTGTCCCCACAGTGACCAGTCCAGATGATGCAGGGGCCAATCCCCGATTCTGGTGCAAACTGTCTTCAGGACATCCAGCCAGTTCAGCACTGAACCCACACTAAACCGCGCTTAAAACAGAATTTTAAAAAGTCACAATTTGTTCCTGATTTTACAAGAAAATCCAATGTACTCCACAGTGACACCAGATGGATGTTTTCACATGCATCTCCGCTGTGTTGCCTGGCGCCACCACTGCTGATGTGAGTTGCATCCTCCAAGGTCATAACAGGGTGCCCAACCATGTGTTCAATGCTGGGCACCTCTTTTCTGGCCTCAGAGGACGTGACACACACCAGTGGTGACAGTGCTGGGCAACACAACAGGGATGCATATGAAGACATCTGCCTGGTATCACCATGAAATGCACTGGTAACAGGGGAATCCAGGACCAGTATACACCAGGCTGCACCCAGATTATCTTGGCCAGTGTAGATGTGCCCTGTGGGTGGGTGGGAGGTGAGAAGTGTTATAGTATCCCCATCCTATTTCTTCAATCAAGGAAGCCAAGGCTCTGAATCTGTAAGACCTGAGCAGGGCTGTTGATAACTGGATGACTTGGAGGTCTCTCATTCATTGGGTTGCCATAAATCAAAGTTAACTTGACAACACTTACCAACAACAACAACCCTATTTCTTTGCCAGTCTTCAGCCAGACCTGTATCATGTCCTGTGACAAAGACTATGTCCAGGCATTACATATCCTCCTACATTTCACGGATGAAAACTGGGACACATGAGGCCAAGCAATATCAAAACATGGTCAGGATGGCAAAAGTTACTAATGAGGAACAACAAACAAGCAAGGATAGTCTGCACCAGTTTGCTTTGCCTGAGTCTGCAGGGAAGGTCAAGATTCAACCCCCCTTCCCTCTCCCCCCTGCTGTGCAAAGTACTTTTACACTTTCAGTTTGCAGCAACTGAAGTAAGATGAAGACAAAGGAGGGAAGGTGGGAGAAAGAAAGAGAAACTAGGACATTTTTAAAGGAGCTGAAAAAGTGGGATGACAAAGGATGAATTGGGGCTGTGCTTGCCAAACTGAGACAATTGGAGGGTACGCTATTACCAGGAATGGGAGGTCCTCCTCTGGCCTGGACCATGTTTGCCAGCTTCTTGAGCTTCAGAGAAGGCTGTTCATGGAGTTCTGAAGAGGAACAGGACTTCCATAGATTTTCAGGGAAGTGTGAAGGGGTCTCTAATTCCAGGGATTGGCTGAGAACAGCAACAAAAACCCTTGGTCAATGTCTATAGGGGGAACAAGGGCAGAAAAGAGGAGTCCATCATGTCTTACAACCTTATGGGGTATTCAACAAGTCCACCTCTTGTATGGACCTTTCCCTATTCTAAAATGTCTATCTAAAACAGAATCGAGCACAGTGAAGTTGGGGGACAGCATGCAGTCCCACCAGACACCCCAAGTACATTCCCCCATCCTACCTTTGTACCTTCCCATACATCTCCCCCATATATTTCTTTTTTAAAAAAATAACTGAAAATTTTCTGGTCACTTCTGATTTTGAGGGGGAAAGTATCTCACCCTACAGACCTAAAACAGGGTGGGGGAAACCTGGTGAAATTGCCTTCCACAGCTCTCTCAACAGAAGTAAAAATATTTTGCTTTTAGTTATTGTTTAGTTATTTATTTAAATATTTACATCTTATCCTTTATCATACAATCTCAGGAAAACATGCAACAAAATCAGTTTATCCAATAAAATAAAACAGGAAAAATAATTTAAATAGGCTAAAAGTTTTTCCTTGTTTTTTTTCCAGGGTGTGAAGTCGCGTTCTGGAAGAGTTTATTTCTGACGTTTCACCTGCATCTGTGTTTGGCATCTTCAGAGAATGGTTGGATAGGAGTGTGTGTGGGGTTTATATACTGTGAACCCCTGTTGGAGAGGATATGTAAATTTGTGTATTTGAATGGCTAGTTTCCGGATGGAGATATGCAAGAAAGATTAGTGTCTAGCTAAGTATATAAGTATACTTAGACAGTATATAAACCCAATACACACTCCTACCCAACCATTCTCTGAAGATGTCAGCTACAGATGGAGGCAAAATGTCAGAAATAAACTCTTCCAGAATACGGCCTCACAGCCCAGAAAAAAAAACAAGGAAAATCTATGGATGCCGGCCGTGAAAGCCTTTGACAGACTAAACATTTGTCAAGTTAAACAAGGCTATTAAAATAAGTTTGTTTAAAACAATTTAAAATTGTCATGTGTGCTAATTTGGGTAAAATCAGTAAGATACCACAGGCTTTAATAAAAATCCATGTTTTGACTTGGCACCAGAATGATGCAAGTGTTAGCATTAATATGGTTCTAAGGGGAGAGTTTTCCATAACTGGGGTCCCACAGCACAGAAGGCCTTCTCCCACCACCTGCAATAGTTTATTTCACCTACTGGTGGGACAAAGCAAAGGAATGCTCCAGGAGATCTCAGTCTCAAATAGATAGATAGATAGATAGATAGATAGATAGATAGACACACACACACACACACGGCTTTAAATTTTATCAAAAATACCCTGAATCCATACTGGATTCTTCTTTGAGACTGGTGTCGTCTCTACCTAATCTTCCAGTCAAAAATCTAACTGATGTGATTTGCAACAGCTGTAGAGTTGCTGCTGCTGCTGCTGCTGTTATTGTTATGATGTTCCTCCAAGTCAACCCTGACTTCTGGCAATCCTATCTTAGGATTTTATTCAGAGGAAGTTTGCCTTCATTTGAGGTTGGGAAAGTGTTGACTTACCCAAGGTCACTGGTTTTCCATGACTGAGTGGGGATTCAAGCCCTGGCCTTTCAGAGCCCTTCAAACACACAAACCACTATACCATACTAGCTAGCAGTCGCAGTGCATTTCACTTAATATTTCAGTAACATGTTAATATTTTGGATGGGCTGAGCAACATGTGGGTGTGGGTATGAAGAGTGTGCCCAACCTTACTCTAAAGTCCCAGACACTGACAATAAGTCCTTTAAGCTAAAATGTGTTGGTATTTTTGGCCCATTTGCCATTGATCTTTGCCAACCACTGGACTGACCTCAGTACAGAACTAGACCCGTGGGGAGTCATGCATTTCTATTACTTCTCATTGCAATTCTAGTTTCAGAGCATATTAAAATCCCTAAGTTCTTTTTCCCCCCTGTCTTTTTTGTGCTCATCCCCCAAAAGTCTTTATGAGTAGAATGATGGGCAGCCCCACCAGAAGGCATAGTGAGGAAGCTGCTTTGAGCAGCAGATGTTTGAAGACAATAGCAAGGTGACAAAGCAGGAGTGGGCAAGGGTAGAGGGCATGGGGCGAGGTGTTGCCCACCACCACAGGAGAGCATGCGTCAGGGCACCACTGGGCATGGCAACACCAAAATGGGAAGTTAGTTGCAATTTTGTTTTGGGCTGCTTTCAGCTGTTTTTCTTTGATCTAAGGGGCTTTGGCATTTGAGTTTTTATGCATGTGTCTGCAATCACCCCAATAGCCAAGGGAAAATGGTTTACCATTTTCAGGGCAATTTCCTTTCCCCCAATTTTCTTAGGGGATGAAGGAGGCTTCAGAATTGTTCTTGTAGGTGTCTCAGACCCCTTTCAAGGGTTGAATGTGGCCCAGAGTTTGCAGTTACCTCATCCCATAATAAGAGAGTCTGCCCTATATCTTCTGTCCTGCAAGCTAGGCTTCTGCCTTAGGTGCAATGGGGGGGTATTGTACCATTACCAGTTTTCCAGGAAGGTTCAATGGGCAGGGCAAGCCAGTAGCTTTTGTATATGCAGTGGGATGAGTTTCATCTTGGTCTTTGACTAAGGGCTTGTCTATATGGTGAAAATACTTGTCATAGAATTGGAGGAGAATATGTTTTCTCCCAATGGGATCCTGCATCATTTTGCTGTATTCAGAAGGAGGGGGGAAACTCCAAATACTCTGTGGAAAAAGCCTTTGTGGCTTTTCCCAACTTAAAAAAACTCTGAAAGAAAAACTCATTCCCGCTCATTGGAACAACTGGTTCACATTGCTGCACTTTCCTGATAGGAGCGGAAGTGAAGAGCTGATTGGTCAGATGTGTGCAGGGGATGGACCTTGCCGGCAAAGCAGCACTCAGAACCACCATGTTGGATTTTCACCATAGCAATCATGCACTGAGGTGACAAAACAGCCTTTTCTTTCTTTTTTTTTTCCTGTTTATTTAAATGGAAGATTGCACTTCCGCACCCTGGATTTGCTTTTTTTAAAAAAATACTGTCCAGCAGCAGCAACCAGTAACAATAAAAACATAAGCAATTCACTTGTGTCCGCCATCTTGATTCGTAAGCATGCCCGTTTGAAATACAAACATGTATGGCTTCACATGACTGCGATCTTGGAAAAAAGCATGGAGACAAACAAAAGCTGCTGCAAATTGGCATTACTGTACATCAATCCACATTTTATTGCCTCATATGGATGAGCCCTAACTAAATGCATTGGCCTGTTCTAAGTACAAGATTAGAAAGCTTGTAGAGAAAATTCATGATCTCTCATTCTTTCTCTCTCTCTTCCCACTTGCTCACAGAAAGAACAGGACGATGGGTGTTTTTAACCCTAGCATATTCCACACTGGTGTTTTGTGTATAAATGAAAATTGTTCCCCTGGCTTCCCTAAATTTTCTGCTCTTTGGCTGTCTTTGCTGTCACTTGGATGTATGCTGCCAATACATCTTTTGACAGGTGCAGGAGAAACCTTGGCAGAATATTGCACCCATGTGATACATAGGCCAAGAGCGTCAAAGCAGTGTCACACATCTGTCTCCTGTCTAATATTTCTTCCATAGAAGAAATGGAAGAACTGTCTGTTTACTTCACAGCTTTCAATGAGTCAATTTCCACCTATTGAACACCTGTGTAATGTCATGCTATATGTGTCTACTAAGAAGTAAGCTCTGTGGTTTTCATAGAATCATAGAGTTGGAAAGGACCACAAGGGCCATCCAGTCCAACCCCCTGCCATGCAGGAATACACAATCAAGTCATTCCCTACAGCTGGCCATCCAGCCTCTGTTTAAAAAATCTCCAAAGAAGGAGACTCCACCACACTCCAATACAGTGTATACCACTTCTGAACAGCTCTTCAACAAAGCTTATGCCAAGAGAAGCATAAAACCTCAGTCTAATGGTGCTCTCATTTACATGCCTAATCAGAAGTAAGCCCCACTGAGTTCACTTAGATTTGTTCGTAAGTATGTGCACATATAAGATTGCTACCTTAGTTTTTTCTTGCATATACACAGGTGCAGAAAGGGCTAGGTTGAGGCTTCAATCTTGTGCACACCTAAGTCAAAGTAAACCCCACTGAAACCCATGGAGGTTACATCTGAGTAAAGATTCTTTGTTAAGCAAAGAGTATACAGAGGTGTACAGTACAACAATATTTAAAACAAGCAATGAATAAAAGTGTGGAACTTAGCTGATGGGGTGGAAGTGGGGTTAAAATTCTCCCAACCCAAATTTTCTTGCAAAACGTACAAAGTTCTCCTAGTGAAATGGTTTAATAACCTTTGTGCTGCCTTCACTTTCCAATTACAGCAAGCGAACTGGTTTTCCCCAAAGAGAGTTCAGATGGATTTAGCAATTCAACAGAAGAACCCCAGCCTTCTCCAGTCCCACACACACTAAGGAGTAAAGCCCACAGAGGGACATACTTATGAATATTCATAGCATGCTCCTGCTAATTTTGCATTTTTAATGGCTGTGTATGTTTCCTTAAATTGACAAGTCATCTGCAGTGGTGGGTTCTAAGTCAATTACTAGGCAGACACAAGAGCTGGCAATTTGGGGAAGGCACAGGCAGAAAGAGAGAAATTAAGAAAGGGAGGGAGGGAGAGATGAGATATGGCGGAAGACACATTGGGAATGCAATGTCTGTTGGTGGGGATTTTATGTGCGGGTAATGGCATGTGGTTTAGGTAGTGTGCCTCCACTTACATACTATCAAGGCTCTTACATACTTACATACAAGGCACTTACATACTATCAAGTCAAGAGTGGGCAATGGTCAAGGCTTGGTAAGGCCTACATTGGCGCTCTGTGGGACCTCAGAGCACTGCAAACCTCTTTTCCTGTGCCCCTAGCCCCTTTGTTTCATTTTTAAAAATATTTAAACTCAAAATGCCCCTCATCTCCTCTAGATGGCATGAATACAATTTTGCAACGCTTTCCCCAGCTGTTTAAGGCCCAGATGAAACTGTTTTTAAAACCAGGAAGGGAGGTGGAAGTACAAAACAAACAAAAAAACTAGGTAGCATTTTTAGGATTTGGGGGAGATCTCTTCATGGGCTACAGTTTGCTCACTTCTGCCTTAAGTCATCAGTGCCCATCTCCTTCAAAAGAAACGAATTCCCCAGTGAATGGCTGGCCCTATCATTAGGCACGGAGGCTGTTACCTCAGGAATCCTAAGGGATAGGGTGCGAAGTGAGGTTCTGACAGACTTGTGTGAGTTACGTGGCCCAACCTGAGCCCCATAAGGTTGTGTGGTGAACTGTGGTCTTTAAGTGAAGCACAGAATAATGTCTCACTGCCAATGCCAAAGTAAGATTCAACTGCCAGTGTGTCCAGTTTTCATATAGTATATGGGCAGCTTTTGAATACATGTCACATCACAAAAAGTGAGCATATCAAAGCCAGGTCAGGGGCTGCATGTGTAACTGCACCCAAATGTAGACCTGGAAAGGTTCCTTGCAAAGGTTCTTGTTATCCTCTGAAGGAACTTGAAGGTCTTAAGTGGGAGTTTTGAGCTTCAGTCCATACTGCGGCAGGCACAAGATTCTGCTTATTTATTAGGCACACTTAATATTCTGTGTTTCTAACAGACACACAGAGGATGCAGACTATTAGGTAAAAAAGCCAATATAATTTTCCTCTTCTTCCAGTATGTGCATGATTTTGCTTACTTATAAGAAAACGATGGACTTTACCAGACAACAGTGGTAAATCACTGCAATCACGTTGTTTAAGCAACCGGAAACAACGGTATTGAAACACTCACTTTCCCACTGTCCTTACAATAGCACTGTGGTGCCACTGTGGTGATTCAAGATCCCGCAATCAGTCTTCCGACCACCTTGATAACTCCACTTTCATTTCCTTCCCCGCAGGCACTTAATTAAAAAAAAATCTTTGCTATAACTGCACAATTGTGCTTTTTTGAAATCTTGCATGATTCTTTGCTCCTCCTACACAGTCATGCAGTTTCATTGCTTCTCATGAGACTGCCATAATATCAGAACTGCAGTGGAATGACCCATCACACCACAGTGAGTACCGGAACAGCTGCGATATTAGCAACCATTCATGGGATTCTACTGCCAATGAAAAGATGCACAATACTGATGAGTGGAATGCAAAGCAGCAAAAGAACAACCATGATGTCATGTGATAAGGATCAGCCGAAGACACTATCATACTGCTGTTATTGCTATTTACACTCCCCATGATAAAGTTCAGTGTTTTACCACTTTGTTTCTCCACTCCCATCTTGATATTCTACAAGAATGTTTCACCAGCAAATTGTTCATCAGTATTGAATTAATAGAACCTTTACCTTGCTTTCTTTTCTGTTTTTTAAAGAGTAAAAGTAAAGGCAGTTAGTTCAATTTTCAATAGTAGGTACATATTTCAGAGTGTGACTAAATAGTGTATTGTTCATATGCTCTTCTTTGAAGCTAGAGTGTTGTTGACATCTTTTGCAAAGTATGGATGAATGGAAATTGAAAGCACTTGAATGGAACTTGGGAGAGAAGAAAGAACTCTATACCTGTATAAGGCAAACAAGGAGAGAAACTCAGAGAGCCTTCTTGGTGGCTGCTCCTGCCATCTGGAATATCCTTCCACAGGTGGCTTGGCTGGCTCCCTCCCTGTTTTCCTTTCGCTGGCAGGCAAAGGCCATTTTTATTAAAGCAGGTGTTTAATTTGTAGCTGCAGACACAGAGGCTTTTATGGGGATGTGTTTTTATTGTTTTTATTCTTTTAACTTTTATATGTTTTATATAATTTTAAATTGTAACTATTTTAATTGTTTTTAATCTTTTAACTGTTGTATTTTAAAAAAAATGTTTTTATGTGTTGTGACCCGCCCCCCTTGGGTCCCATTCTGGGAGAAAGGCAGCATAGAAATCAAAATAAATAAATAAGGTAAGTAAGTAGTCGTTTTGGAAGCATTCTATAAGACTTGCAAATATTTGTCACAGAAGGCTGTCCACTTCTGGAACAATGATTTGGCAACACCTAAAAGAAAACATTCAGCCCTCTCATTGGCTAAACTCCTACTGATTTCAGAGAGTGAATGAATGACCGCCTTACCTGTAAAACATCTAATTTTCTCATTAGATTTGAATGAATATGAAGTCCAGAACTGGAGAATGAGAAGAAGGAATGGTTGTGGGTCATTAGCTAGCCAAAGATGGAGGAGTGCTTTGAGAAGGATCAAAATCTCCCCCTTTGAAAGTTGAGATGATGGGGAAATCTATGGGACTTAATTCCTTGTAACACTTGTAGCAATATGGCTGTGTTCCCTATGGGGAGAGTTGCAGTTACTCTGTTATAAAGGAACATAAGAAGAATACTGATGGGTCAAAGGTACAACTAGCTTAGTTTTTATCTCAGCAGTATCCATACAGATACAGACACCTCTTTCACACACACATAAGGGATGCAAATAATATTTGCCAGGTTTTACATCCTTAACAAGAGTGTCTTGATACACTGAACTATCCTATCATAACAACTGTCAACCTCTGACATTTTACAGAGGTTGACACTTTCCCCTCCATGACAGTGAAAATACAAGCGCTTTATTGCTGTAATTGCTATATTCCATAAAAGAGTATTTTTGCATAAAAACAATGCCTTTGTGCACAAGTGATGCATTTCAAGCAAAACCATTTTTGTGCAAAAATATTCCTGAAAGGATCACAAAACACCCCTGTGGAACTGCAAATAAAAATAATCACCAGAATATGCAACATCTCTCCCAAATCTGCCCACTGTGGAGAAAGCATGTGATTGTTGATGTTGTTGTTATTGCATGCAACAACAGAATACACAAGGATATACCCCACCCCCGCCAACACAGAATTCCAAAGGCAGGCAGTTCAATATGAGGCTGGTAATTTTATTTTCACATTCCCTTTCTTAATGATGACACTTAACTGAAATTTGCCTCTCCCATCACACATGCTAGAAGTGTGAAAATAGTATCCATCCAACTTTTATTTCAGTCATCTTTCCTTTATTAATGGTTCAAAATCTTAGACTTTATATGGAGAAAGGATGTGTATTGCTGAAAATCATAAAGCACCCATAACATCATGTAGTTCAGAGATAGAGAACACTGTTAGACTACGACTACAATAAGCCCTTCCCACCAATGGCTGGAATCCTATTGAGTAGTTGCAAATGTGTAACTAAGGACTTTTTTGGACAAACAAAAAATAACGCTAGCAGCCTCGCCAGGTTGCGAGGCTGCAGTGCTAGAGGGCGCCGTTTCGCATGATGCCCATTCCCAGCGGTACTGTTGCGGTACCGCTGGGACATTTGACCATCATATTTTGCATTTGACCATCATATTTTACTCACGATCAACGATCGTGAGTAAAGAGTTACGCATTTGTGACTGCTTCATATTCATGATTCCTATGTATCTTCAAAGAGTTATGCATTTGTGCCTGCTTCATATTCATGATCCCTATGTATCCCCTCATTTAAGATTAAAGACTTATTTCTTGTGGCAGGCCTACCCAGTCAATTTTAAACTATGCATTTTACATTAGTATAATTTAAGTTTATGTATGGATGATTTTAATGTGTAATGGTTGTGTTTATGTGTTTTAACCTAAACATTAAATGGTTTTATACGTTTTAACTATATAATGTAGTTTAATCTATGCTTCACTCTGCCCAAGCTTTGGGGAGTGGTAGGAAATAAATAAATAAATAAATAAATAGTAGTAGTAGTTGCTGTTGTTGTTGTTGGGATACATAGGGACCATGAGAGTCCCCCAACCCAATTTACTGGTCAGCAACTGCTGCGATCAACAGGGGTCTGTTTCCCATCACTCAGGAAGTGGCTGACTGATGTTCTTAACTCCCCTTGTGTGAGTAATGTCTGCTGTGAGGGGGTATTGCAACAGGGACTCTGCTTCTTCCTGTCACAACAGAGATTAAGCATGTGAGGGGGTAGGATGTTCATCAGCCACTTCCCCAGAAACAGAGGACTAGACCTCCATTGATCACAGCAGCTGCTGACTGGTAAGTGGGTATGGGGCAGCGGGGTGGGGGGCTTGGGCCAGGATTTACCACATAGCTAGGTAACTGCTGTGGTGATATAGTAACGTAGTGCATAGAGGATTTTGGCCATTGTCAGTAGTGAGGCATTATGGGAATTGCAGTCCAACAACACTTGGGGGCCATGCTTTCCCCACCCCTCACATAGATAAACAAAAAGGAATTGGCTAGTCTCGAAAATGAGTCCATCAAAGTTACTGGACCACATTGCTTTTAGTAGCCTTCCTTCTTACACATAGGACTTTTTCGGACAAACAAAAAATAACGCTAGCAGCCTCGCCAGGTTGCAAGGCTGCAGCGCTAGAGGGCGTCCGTTTCGCATGACGCCCCTTCCCAGCGGTACTGTTGCGGTACCGCTGGGACATTTGACCATCATATTTTGCATTTGACCATCATCGTGAGTAAAATATGACGGTCAAATACAAAATATGACGGTTAAATGTCCCAGCCGTACCGCAACAGTACCGCTGGGAAGGGGCGTCATGCGAAA
Source organism: Gambelia wislizenii (assembly GCA_030847615.1). Lineage (NCBI taxonomy): Eukaryota > Metazoa > Chordata > Lepidosauria > Squamata > Crotaphytidae > Gambelia > Gambelia wislizenii. The sequence goes on along the minus strand of JAUMIR010000002.1, from coordinate 305,628,316 downwards.
CGGACGCCCTCTAGCGCTGCAGCCTCGCAACCTGGCGAGGCTGCTAGCGTTATTTTTTGTTTGTCCGAAAAAGTCTGTATATCTTAGTCATTAGTGAGCAGAAAGAAAGAAAAAGAAAAAAAAATGCTATCTTTTGTAAAGCTAGGGATAATTCTTGCTCAGTACAGGCTGCCATGCTAGTAGCTATTTAGAACACCGTCATAGGCATGGTTAAGAAAACATGAAAACATTTTCAGAGGCTCAGATAAAATAAATAACCAAACAGCACTGATTTCAGCTATACTCACATTTTTCTGGATTGACTTGCACCCAATGATTTTTTGTCCAAATCCTGAGAAAATGAAGATAGATGCAGATTAGGGTCTGAAGAAACACACATTAAAATGCCTGAAGCAAAAGCTGCAGGCATACTTGTGAAAGACCAATAATTTTCCAAGAAAAAAAATAAAGTTAGCGGTCTATTAATTTATGCAAAGCAAGAAGAACTGTATTAATTGACCCACAGACACACCAGAGCACTCCATATGGTAGTACTGAGATGCATCAGTCACTAATTCACAACAGTGTGAGAGTCAGTAAAAAAAACTACACTACACGGAGCATTGTTATTGTGTGCCTTCAAGTTGTTTCCAATTTATGGCAATCCCAAAGCGAACCTACCACAGGCTTTTTTTGGCAAGATTAGCTCAGGGAGCGGGGTTGTCTTTGCATTCCTCTGAGGGTGAGATTGTGTTTCTTACCCAAGGTCACCCAGTGGGTTTCCATGGCTGAGCAGGGATTCAAAGCCTGGTCTCCAGTCACAGTCCAATGCTCAAGCCACTATACCATGTTGGCTCTGTACATGTAACATATCTAGCTGTCCTCTCTCAATCGCCATACCTGTAAGCTCCATGGGAGCCGAGAGCTCCTTCCTTTATTCCTCTGTTCTGTACAGGGTTGTGCGCATGGAAGATCTGGTATCATTTAGGGATGTAAGGAATATTTGCAGTTTTTCTCATCTTGAGAAGGAAAGGTGTCGCAATACATTTCAACATGTTACCAGAGTTTTGGTGCAGTTTTGGTGATTTCTTTCTTTCTTTCTTTCTTTCTTTCTTTCTTTCTTTCTTTCTTTCTTGCAACTCATGATTTTTTTCCAAAATCCCATTTGCGTCAAAATATATTTTTGAATTTTAAAAAAAATGTTGCTCTGTGTAAAATGGCTTTTGTACAAAACACCACATTTTGCACAAATGACATTTTCACCAAAAAGTCCAGGAATGTGAAAAGATATTGAAAAATGCATAAAAGCTCACCATCTCCTCCATCAGCAAGAAGGTGTTTTTGAAATTTTTGCTCTTCTGTCTGAAAATGAAATAAGTGAAGATCTACAGTCCTGCTGCCATTAAAAATACAGGAGACCTGGAAACACATAGGTACTCAGAATGCCACAGAAAGGTGGTTGTCAACAAGAGATACTCTACAAAGCAGTGCTCAGATGCCTCTGTCAGCACTATACCAGCTAGTGAACTGCTCACACAGGGCTTTTCAACCCAATCTATAATGCAATCTATATACCTCCTGCACCAAATCAATTATATTTTAAAATGCAGCATTCTTTGTCCTTTGCTTTCATCATTTTTCTACTGATTTAAGCACTTGCAGAGGCAGTATGATTATTGTTTATAAAAAAACCTGCCATTTATTTATTTATTTATTTATTTACAAACGCACAGGCAAGCTTTCCTATTGCTATTTCAGAGGCATACCCACAGTCTGAGGGGTGTCAGGTTTTTACAAGTTTGTTCATTCTGAAGCTTTAAGTCTTCCAAATCTGCCTACTGAAAGGCTCTTATGGTGGTTTACAAAATGAGGCATCATTACATAGTGCAGCACAAAGAGGAATCTTGAAACCATCATAAGATAGTATAACCCAAACGGCACTGAGTTTACTAAAAGCATTGATCTCAGAACAAAAGAATCACTACCCCGACTCTTTTATCATAAATGAGGAAGCCTCCAAAAATTACAGACCTCAATGACAGAGGGAAAGAGTTTACTACAGGGATAAAAAAGAGGAAGGGGGAGGAATGTAGCAGCACCTTTAAGAAACAAAAACAGTCAAGCCTTAAAGGTGCTGCTACATTCCTTCTCCCCCTCCCTCCCTCTTTTTTATGCTACAAGAGACTAGCCAGAGACCAAACACAGCTGTTTCTCTTAAAACTACTACAGGGATAGGGTAAGCCAGGCAGGGCCGGTTTAAGGAATTTGGGGGGCCCCGCAATGCGTTATTTTGTGGGCCCCATATGTTTATCTCTGGTCAATCTAACCTAACCTAACCTATTGACAGTATGGGATATTCAGATTATTACTAATAATGTTTACGCAGAAGGAGGGTTACAAAGCCCCCCCCCCCAATGACGGGCCTTCCTGCGGTTTGTAGGGGCTGCGGGGCCCGTAAACTGGCCCTGACCAGTGGGCACAGACGGTGGACGGAGGGAGGGAGGAAGGCACCAGCATTTCTGGAAGGTGCCAAGTCTTTCTGCTGCTGGGCCTCCCGCCCTCTCTCCCCCCTCCAGAGGCAACTCCAAGGCAGGCCTTGGGCGCGGGGCTGTGTCAGAGTGCCAGCCAGCGGGAGAAGCTGTGGATGGGTCACCTGGCCCAGGCCCTCCGCTGCTACGTGCTGGCCGTGAAGGAACCCTGCCTCGTTGCCCCCAAAGTGGGGTACCAAAGTCTGAACTCCTGTGGGCCCAGAGCCAATGCTGCTTCCCGGGCGCTGCGACTCACCATGGCTGGGTCCCCCTTGGCAGGCCTCCCTGGTGCCTCAGCCTCCGCCTGGCTGGCTGGCTGCTCCGGCTGAGGAGGGGGAGGCAGTAGCCGCCACGCCATGCAGGGAGCTGCGTCCAGAGGCAGCGGCTGGGAAGCAGCGACGGCAGGGTGGGTGGCTGGGCAGGCCTGCGGGGCTGGAGGGGCGGCTCCATGGGTGGGCGAGGCTGGCTGGCCTGAGGCCCCCCCTGTGGCTGGGCCCCCCCGCCAATGCGGATTTGGCGGTAATGATTAAACCGGCCCTGAAGCCAGGGCAGGTTTAAGGAATTTTGGGAGCCCCTGCAATGCTTTATTTTGGGGGCCCCATAAGTTTATCTCAGGTCAGTGTAACCTAACCTATTCACAGTACAGGATGTTCAGATTACAGTAGATCCCCTGTATCCACGGATTCATTATCCAGGGGACACAAAACAGCACACCTACCATAGAGTCTTCCTAGAAAATGTGTCCTCCCTACCCATTTTCTAGGCCCTCCAAGGCAACTCTATGGTATTTGAAACCAGAAGTCCCATTATTTTCAATGACGTTCACTATTATCCACAGTTTTCAGAATCCTTGCCTGCACAGAAACAATCCCCAGCGGATAAGGGGAGCCTACTGTATTACATAATTTGCCACCAATAATTTAGTTTAAAAACTAATATTTTTTGTTAATTAGCAATTAACGTAATGGTGTAGATTTCCTCAAAAAAAAAGTGTGGACTGCAAGCTAAACATGAGTTAGCAGTGTGATGCAGCAGCAAAAAATGCCAATGCGATTCTAGGCTGCATTAATAGGAGTATAGTGCCTAGATCAAGGGAAGTAATATTGCCACTGTATGCTGCTCTGGTCACACCTCACCTGGAATACTGTTTCCAGTTCTGGGCACAACAATTCAAGAAAGATACTGAGAAGGATGGTGGGAGGTCTGGAAGCCATGATGCCCTATGAGGAGCGGCTTAGGGAGCTGGGTATGCTTAGCCTGGAGAAGAGAAGGTTGAGAGGGGACATGATAGCCATGTTTAAATATTTGAAGGGATATCATACTGAGAATGGAGCAGGCTTGTTTTCTGCTGCTCCAGAGACTAGGACATGGAGCAATGGGTTCAAACTACAGGAAAAGAGATTCTACCTGAATATTAGGAAGAACCTCCTAACAGGAAGAGCTGTTTGGAAGTGGAATACACTGCCTTGGCGTGTTATGGAGTCTTCTTTGGAGGTTTTAAAGCAGAGATCGGATGGCCATCTGTCATGAGGGCTTTGATGGTGTGTTCCTGCAGGATAGAAGCCGATTGGATGGGATGGCTGTTGGGGTCCCTTCCAGCCCTATGATTCTAGGCTGCACTCAGAGCCTGGGAAAATTACTCTTGGATTACACCTCCCAGAATCCCCCTGCCAGCACCCTTCTCAAGGTCTGGTTGCATTGTTCCTTTTCCAGCATTCTCTGGGGTGCACAATGTGCTCACAGGGGGTCCACAAACGCTTGAAAGCTGCTTGGCCCACCTCCTCCCTGCAGTGGAGCAGCCACGTGACAGGAACCAAGGTAAAAGCTGGCTGGCTCGCTTGGCCTGCACATTGCCATTCAATCCACTCCAGCCACAAACTTGCAGGAAGAAGCAAGAGTGCCTCTGAGGGAAAGTTTAATGGATGGTGTAATTGTATTGTTGTTGTTGTTAGCTATTATTATTAGCTATTATTGTTAATATTATTAGGGTTTTAAATCTTGAGTTAAGTCTTGGGACAACAAAAGATTTAAAGTGGTCCCTGGTAAAGAAAAGGTGAAGAACCACTACTCTACCCAAAGGCTCTCACATAACACTAATGGGATACTGGTGTGTTTTAGTGACAACAATAAAACCATTGTTCCCAGTAATATTACCCCAATTTTTTATTTATGTTCTTTATATTCTTCTGTTAAAAGAACTAGAGTGTTGTAGAATTTCAGTATTGCACTATGACTGTGAAGATCAGGGTTTGAATCCTTACTCAGTCATGAATACCCACTAGGTGGGTATTCATGTCACACTCAAGTCACACACGCAAGTCACACTCACTCAGCCTCAAAGGAAGTCAAAGGCACACCCCCTTTGAACAAACCTTGCCTAGAAAACCCCATGGTAGGATGGCCTTAGTCAGAAATTACTTCAAGGCACATGGGCAAACACACGCAATTTCCTTTTGCAGGTTGAACTCAGTTGGCAGCAAGTGGAGGAAGCTGAAGAAGACCAAGGGGGAAAGGGAGGAGAAAGAAAACAGGCATGTTAAGAGCAGGTGGAAAGATGGATTCAGGGGATCTATGTGGAAGGAAGGAAAGGGAAGAAAAAAAGAAAGGAAGGAAGGAAGTAGAGAAAGAAAGTCAGAAAGAAAGAAGGAAGGAAGGAAGGAAGGAAGGAAGGAAGGAAGGGAGAGACGGGGGATAAAAAGTGAGAAAGAAGGGAGAGAGAAAGAAAGAAAGAAGCCCTTTCTGAAGAGAGAGGAAAGAGATGCCTTCCACACACACACAACACACACACACTCTCACCTTCTCCTGGCTAGCTGGCCTTTTGACAATGATTCTGGCAGGAGGGGGCGAGTGACTAGCAAACTCCCTCCAGAATCAGTTTTGCTTTCTATTTGGGAGACGCTGTTTTTTTTTTAAGCCATCAGGAGATTTTTGCAGGAGGAGAGTTAGGACGGGTGGGCTGGGTGGGGCCGCATGGCTGGGTTGGGCCGGGGCCTCCCAGCAAATGCTGATTTGGCAGATTGGTTAAGCCGGCCCTGGGGTAAGCATTGTCACCATGTCTTTTCTGTGGACTGTGAAACCTCCAAATCTCTTCAAAGCCCCTACACCGCTACAGTTGTCCCTCCGTAGCCACAGATTTGGTATTCATGGTTTTAAGTATTCACGGCTTGAAAATATTCTTAAAAAAATAATAATCCAAAAAACAAACCTTGATTTTGCCATCTTATATAAGGGACACCATTTTGCTATGCCGTTGCATATAATGGGGCTTGAGTATTCACGGATTTTGGTATCCACGGGGGGTCCTGGAACCAAACCCCAGCAAATATGAAGGGACAACTGTATTATGAAGGGGTCAGTTGGTACTCTGGAGGTTTCCTCAAGTGGCAGATTAGTTTTAAATACCCCCAGACCCTTCAAAACCCTTTGAAACCCTGAAAATAGCTACCAGATGTCCCTTCTGGTTGTGATTTTACATAGGATTATTTTCAGCCTGAAATTTAGGTACTGTGTCCTGCCAGGGTGATGAAAATTGATCCCCTTCCTCTGTCATGGCTGCCCACCTCTGATTTACAGATTTGTAGTAGGTTTTTGTCTTTCCTTCATGGGTAGCATGGTCCCACTTCACTTGATGGACAGAATGTGTAGCAAAAAAAGCCACCTCAGGAGAAAGGTTTAAGAACCCCCTCTCCCCATCTGCTGTATATCACTGTCATATCCCCCCTGGATTCTTGGAGTTAGAGTTGAATCCAGTGCAGGCCTGACATGAGTTTGCTTCTGGGCCTCAGGGAATGCAGCCTGAGAATGTTTGGATGTTTTCTCTTTGATGTTTTCTCTCCCATGTAACTTTATGGCCGGGGCCATCTGGTCCCTAATCTCACTCCCTCTCACCCCTCCCTTCTATTCTCCCCCCTTGCACAGCCCAAGGGTTATCTGTTGTGTATTCTGAGTGTTTGCCTCAGAACTAGCTTTGCTGTGTTACTAGAACTACACTGCCTTGCTGAATAAAGATTTTCTTATAGAGCTAATGTGAGTGGGTTTACCGGTGCATCACAGTAAGCTAGTTCTCACAATTCTCCATACAACCTGCCTGTGTACCAGAGGCGTGATGTCTGAGGACACGGAGACTGGAACCCAGAAGGAGAAGGAACTGGTCCCAGACGAGGACCAGGGAGCTGGCACAGATGTCAGTGCAGACTTAGTGGAGGGAGAGCTGAGTCAAATACGATGGAGGGCTGGGAGACTGGACCCTCCTTTCAACCTCATGGAGTTGGGAGCCAGGCAGACCCTGGGGATGGGCAGCCTTACCTTCTCCGAGACCCCCTTGCGTGGAACAGGGGTGGCCATGGGAGCAAGTTGGCTCTGGCCAGATGAGCGAGGTCAAAATGAGTGGAGGTCTGCATGGTGGGACAGAACTCTAACTGGTGGTCTCCACGAACCGGAGATGAGAGACACCCACCCTGAGTTGGAGAGAGAGGTGCAGCAGCTGAACCAGCAGATGGAAGTAATGCAGATGAACCTAATGGAAATCATCCAGCCATTACCTCAACCACCCTAGGTACAGCCACCCCAGTTGCCAGCACCTCCAGGGGATGGGGTCCCTGGAGGGGAGACCTGGCTCCCTCGGCAGGTGGCCCAGTCCCGCCGACTCCCGGCCGTCCAGTACCACCTGCAGGTGCTGGCCCAGTTGAGCTGCAGCGCAGCCATGTGGGATCAAGCATCGGGACCTGAAGGCCACGTTCGACGGAGGTGCTGTGAAGCTGCCGTACTTCCTAACCCAGGTGATGGGATTCATGTCTCACTGGGAAAGAGAGTAACAGATGGAGGCCAAGAAGGTGCAGTATGTCTCCAACCAGCTGGAGGGAGAGGCTGCCCAATGGCTAGTGGGACTCTACGAGATGGGAGCTCTGGAGCTAGGAAGTTTCCATAACTTCATGATGGCCCTCCAAGCATAGTTCAAAGAACCGCTGAGGGTGAGGTGCACCTGTATGGAGCTGCAAGGTTTACGCCAGGGCTCGAGAGCAGTAACCGACTATACCTCTGAATGGACTGAAGCCACTAAGGTGCAGTACTTCCAAGATGGCCTCAATACACAAATCCTGGAATGGGCCTTGGTCTGAGGAAACCCCAAAACCCTACTGGGGTTGGTGCGATTGGCTGGGGAGGTGGGGACCCTGAGGCAGAGCATGAAGTTGGCCAGGCAGTGCCAAGGAAGGGCTAGAAAGCAAGTGTGGCAGAGCCCCAGGGAAGAAGACCAAGATGGCATGTCCGGCTGGCAGTGCAGCAGAGGAGTCGGAGAGAGATTGATGGATGCGGAAGGGCTTGTGCTTGCACTGTGGAAAGGGGGGCCATCGCATCGCTGAGTGTCCAGAAAGACAGCCGCGGGGCAACCCGACTGAGGAGGGAGCTAAGAAGGCAGAGGGAAAGGCGATGGCACCCAAGACACCATTCAAGCCGAAGCCCAAAGCAGCAGCTCGCTCTCTGGTGCCCAGCCACACAGCTGGGTAGTCGTCTGAGGAGATGGAGGACAGCGGGCCCTCATCCGACGTGGAGCCGGTGGGAAATGGATCCAGCCCACACTACTAAGTGCCCGAGGGTGGGCTAACCCGGAAGGGTGCCCAAATGCTGTAGTGAGTAGAGTGAAAGCCCAGTTTTTCATAAAGGCCAAGTTAGGGGTCATAGGCAAGGGGGTCCCCTGGAAAGTAATGGTGATGGTGGATTGTGGGTGCACGCAGGTGCTAATCCACCCCTCCCTAGTTAGAGAACTCTCCATCAAGACAATAAAGCTAGATAAGTCAGTGTGGATGTCCCAGATGGACAGAGGGATGATGAAGGGGGCCCTCGTGAGACGAATGACTGATGTAGTACAAATGAGGATGGGGAATCATCAAGAGGAACTCCAGTTTGTAATCGCACCAGGCCTATTGCCCGCCGTGGTGGTTGGCTTGAACTGGTTGAAGTTTCATAACCCCACCACAGACTGGGTCAAAGAGACTGTGACTTTTGCTGACTCTGTGTGCCAAATCATGGGGTTTATGAAAGGGGGATACCTCTCTCGAGAGGGGTCCCAATCAGGAGGATGGTCACCAGTGTTGTGAGGTGGCTGTGGTACAGGGGGAGATTAAAGATTTGCCGGTTGAATACAAGAAGTGGAGAATAGTGTTTGAGGAAAAAGAGTGTGACATGCTGCCTCCCCACCGACCTTTGGACTGCACTATTGAGTTAATCCCTGGGGCAGAGCTTCCAAAATCCAAGTTATATTCAATGACCCCAACTGAGATGGAAGCTCTGAGGGAGTACATAGATAAGAACTTGGCCAGGGGGTTCATCAGGCCCACCATGTCGGCCCTAGGGGTCCCCGTGTTGTTCCAATGCAAAAAAGATGGATCCTTATGTCTCTGCATAGACTACCATGGCTTAAACGCAGTGAGTGTGTCAAATCAGTACTCCCTCCCCCTGATGAAGGACATGTTGGCCCATTTGGCCAAGGGGAAGATATTCACCAAGTTAGACTTGCAGGAGGCATATTTCTGAGTCCAGATCAAGGAGGGGGATGAGTGGAAGACTGCGTTTAATTGCGAGCTGGGATCCTTTGAGTTCTTAGTAATGCCATTTGGAAAAGCCCCTGGGATTTTCATGAAATTGATCAATGATGTTCTGAGAGAGTTTTTGTACAAGGGAGCCCTGGTCTATTTAAACAATGTGCTGATTTACTCAGAGGACTACACATCCCATGTGAAATTGGTCCAGAAAGTACTGAGCAAACTTGCTGAAAACCATTTGTATGCCAAACTGTCAAAATGTGAGTTTCGTCAAACCCGGCTAGATTATTTGGGGTATCGCATCTGTAGCAAGGGGGTGGAAATGGACCCTGAGAAGGTTAAGGGAGTTCTCGCATGGGAGGCTCCCAGAACCAGGAAACAGCTTCAGAGCTTCCTGGGGTTTGCTAATTTTTATCGGTCCTTCATCCCAGAATTTGCTGATGTCGCGTTACCTCTCATCAAGCTGCTGGAGATGAAAGGGGTGGGGGGAAAGAAACGATCAGGTAAGGGGAAGGGCAAAAAGCCTCCCCCAAAGATAGTGTGGACGGATCAGTGCCAACAAGCATTCAAGAAGTTAAAAACCCTTTTCACCTCTGAACCCATCCTCAAACACCCCGACCCCGAACAACCTTTTGTAGTTCAGGTAGACACTTCAGATGTGGCGATGGAGGGGTGTTGTTGCAGCGGGACGAGAATGGAGAGCTTAGGCCCTGCACGTACCTGTCCAAGAAAATCAACGAGACCAAACAAAATTGGCCAGTGTGGGAGAAAGAAGCAGGGGCCATCAAAGTAGTGTTGGAGACTTGGCACCATGTACTAGAAGGATCCGCCCAATCTTTCGAGATTTGGATGAATCACAAAAACCTGGAGGCTTTGAAAACCCCATGCTGCTTGAGTCCCAAACAAATTCAGTGGGCCGACTTCTTTTACCGGTTTAACTTCATGTTGAAGTTTTTCCCAGGTAGAAGTAATTTCCTAGCCGACACATTGTCCAGGCTTCCCCAAGATAAAAGCAAATGGATAGAGGTGGTGGATACAGTGTTCTCCCCCTCTCAGTTGGGCCTTGCAATTCTCACATGCAGCCAGGCAAAGCAGAGAGAAGTGAAGGGAGATCCTGCAGCATCCCCTCTTCGCACGGGGGATCAGACTCCAGAAGAAGTAGCCAATTTTGCACCCCAAGCAGACACGGACCCAGGCACAAGTCTGGTCCCGGAGACGCAGGAGCCTCCCCATCAGATGTCGGGGGGGGGGGCAGGAGAAGGTTGGCAAGTTCAGAAGGCGGATGGCCTATCTAAGGACCCCTGGTTCCTCTCCCACAGAGGGGACTTGGTAGTGAAGGGGGGGTTGGCTTGGAAAGGGGAATGAATGTATGTCCCAGAAACCATGAGAGCAACTATACTAAAGCAATGTCATGATGTGAAAAGCACAGGTCACTTTGGGTATGTTTTGGTGTGTACACAGGACAGGATTTTCCCCGTGGCACTGCCCCACCTGTGGAACTCCCTGCCAAGGGGAGTTAGGCTGGCTCCATCTCTTATCAGGTTCCAGCAGACAGCTAAAACACTGTTGTCCCATGTGACCTTTGGACCATGAAACTGCACTGGCTGTTTTAAATATTGGGTGTTGAGTTACTTTTAAAGAGTGTTTTTAATTTGTTTTAAAGTTTTTATGTATGTATTGTTTTAAATGTTTTCATCCATTGTACATTGCCTAGGAGCCCTGGCAGGCTGAGCAGGCCATATATAAATGCCATAAATAAATAAATACCATACATACATACATGTGTGGTGGAGTGGGGGGGGTTGTGATTTCTTGAAGCAGTCCTTCTCAGCTGTCTCCCTTTGCAATTGAAAGAAGGAGATTGCCCCACACTACCAGAAAGCTAGGTCTACTTATCACCAAAGCTCTGAGTCAAATCAAAGAGCAACAAGTCTTCTCTCGTCATTCCCACCTCGTGGTGTCTAAACTGTGGAGAATGTAAACTGAGCCTAAGAAATCTGAGCAAGCCAGTATGCCTTTTCCTCAATTCCATTAAATGTGGAAATGATTGCTCTTTAAATAGGAGACTAAAGTGTCAATATTTTAACATCTCATCTACTTTGCAATTTATAGTCTTGGTACCATATCCATTTCAGCATTGTGTGTTTGCCTTGGCTGGTTTTCAGTGATATTACCATTCCACAACTACACCCCACTGTGAAATAGTGTTATGATAGTAAGATAAGGAAAACAGAGAAATACCAGAGTGGCTCATTTATTATTTTTCTGCATTTCAATAAGGCTCATGCAGTATTAGTGCTTTATTGTTACTACTCTGGTGAAGGTCAAAGGGAGGATTACACAAATCAGCCCAACATTTGATATAAGGAGATTTGGGTGCGAGAATTTTTTTTAAAGGTAGCAAATTAGGACTTTAGAATTAAATGGTGATAACATTTCCCATATATTACAGAATATATGGGAGTATGCTATCCTGTTGTTGTTGTGTTCCTTCAAGCCATTTCCGACTTATGGCAACCCTAAGGCAAACCTATCACTGGGTTTTCTTAGCAAGATTTCTTCAAAGGGGGTTTGCTTTTGCCTTCCTCTGAGGCTGAGAGAATGTGACTTGCCCAAGGTCACCCAGTAGGTTTCCATGGCCAATCAGGGATTTGAATCCTGGTCTCCAGATTCATAGTCCAATGGTTAGACCATACTGGCTCTCATAATACTCTTGTACTTCATAGCTAAAGCACTATGATTCCATTGTAATGGCATGGAAACATCCTATAGAATCCTGGGATGTGTGGTTTAGGAAGGGTACTTAGAACTCTCTGCCAGAAAGCTCTAGTGCCTCTCTAAACCACAAAGACCAGGATTCCATATAATGTAGCCATGGAAGTTAAAGTTGAATCAGAGTGCTATAACTGTGTAATGTGAAAGGCCCCTAGGATGACAGCAACATGTGGTATTGTAAAAAACATTCTGTTTTTCTCATATGGCCAGGTCTAGACGTGCATGATAACATATAACCTTCCAGCAAACCTGGCACTGTGACCAAGTGCTAAACTATGCAATGCTTTAAAGCTGGAGTGTGGAATCACTGGCCATGGAGCCTAATGCATCTGTCCTGGCATCCCTATCTAGTCCCCTGGAATTTCCCAGGTGGCTACAATCCTTTCCCTGTGACACTTTTGGTGGTTCTTGGCCATCTGGGTAAACTATGAATGAGCTCTAAAAACAATTTCTAGTCTCAGCTAGAGTAAAAACATTGACTCAGTAGAAGGGCTGATTTACCATTCAGTTATTGAGTCAATGGATATCTATATATATAATTCTCTTGGTATTTTGCCTTTTCCAGTGTGCTGATTGGCTGCTCAGGAAACACACCCAGCCAATCACCACCCACATGCAAATTCCCTCTCCACCTCACAATTCTCTCCTGCCACTCAATCTGTGGCCCAGATTGGGACCCAGACAGTCAACTGGTGGTGGCAATGGGCTTCCTGCAATGGGACCCAGGCAGCCAACTGGTGGTAGTGGTGATGGTGGTGTTGGCGGCGGCAGGGCAAAAAAGCGAGTCACCCTCAGCAATTCTGGGAAAGTGTGGAATGCTGAGAAGGGGGGGGACAATTTAAAAATCCATCACCCTACCTTACAGGGTTGTTGTGAGGTCTACCAGGTGTTTTTTAGGGAGATTTTCAATGGCATATGGTATGCCAGGTCTAGCTAGTATACTGTATTTGAAATGAGCAATTTGATTTAGGCAAGAATCTCTAGATAGGGTCCTACTACATTTCATGTCAATTCTGTGAAAGCAATCTGTGTGCTTGTTTTTCAATAGCTGAATAGCTGCTGTAGGTTAATAGAACAATCAGGATTTCAGCATACTGACAAGATCAAAACTGCCAGACTTACCTGGCGGAACACTTGCAGTCCCAGCTGGGCCCCCTGTTCTTCACCCCTCCATGTGGTGGTCAGGGGCTGCATGGCTGCTGCCATGCTTGTCCATCTTCTTCCTGGCAGGCCTTGAGGGCTGGGAGGAAGATGGAGCACTGACCAATCATTGGTCAGTTCAAACACTTCCCAGCCAATCAGATACAGACGCTGGCATTTAAATCTGATTGGCTGGGAAGGTGGGATGAGGCTACTTTTGCAGCAGTTTTCACTCTGGTCTGGCAGTCAAGTATAAATTGTGAAGTCGAAGGCCTTCATGGCCCAATTCTCTTAGATTTTCCTTGGTTTTTTTCTGGGCTGTGAGGCCATGTTCTGGAATACAGTAGTTTCTTTCTGATGTTTCGCCTGCATCTGTGGCAGGCATCTTCAGAGAATGGTTGGGTAGGTGTGTGTGTGGAGTTTATATGCTGTGAACCCCTGTTGGGGATTGAATGGTTAGTTTCTGGGTATAGAAATGCAAGGCTCATTAGTGTCTGTTTGGCTAATGATTGGTTGATGGGCCATTATCTGCTGGGAATCCTTCTGTCCCTGGGTGGAATTCTTTTGTAAGTGTTGAGTTTTGATTCTATTGTATTTCAAAACTGGGAGCCAGATTTTGTTTACTTTGAAGGTTTCTTCTTTCCTGTTGAAGTTGTCCAGGTGTTTGTGTATCAGACAATGATCTTTTTAAAAATCTTACCATAGATATATTTGCAATTGTACATACTTGTGCAAAACAAAACAAAAATGCTGACCTACCTATTCCAGGAGCTGGTCAGAATGATGTATCCTGGGAGAAATAAGAGCATATAAAAATGCAAGACATACTCCAAGATTCTAGATTTCCAGATGTCTTGTTTATACCCCATTTCACAAGCAGTGCAGCCAACAGCTTTGTAAACCCTGTATTACACTGTGAGATTCTCTTATCCTATGCCATCACGAGATAATTTGTTCTTGGCTATGTGTCTGTTGTTTCAGATGAACGGCTTGAAAATTTCAGGCCCAAAGTAACTGTTGAAATCACAAGGCCAGCCCTACCATTAGGCACAGTGAGGCAACTGCTTCACATGGCAGATGTTGGGAGCGGTGACACAAGACTCACAAGACTGTTTGTCCTGAGCCTGATAGCTAATCCTCCACTTTCTTGGGGAATAAAGTTTTGTGTTTCAAGGAGATTGCCCCAGTCCCTCTAGACTTGCTTGCTGCCCTCAGGTTGGTAGGATCAGTGCCATTCTAAGCATAGAAGTAAAACTCAACTGTCAGTCCACTTAGCTTATGTGCATACAATGGAAGGAGAACACCATTGTGTCCTCTTCAGGTAACAAATAGCTTGGTCCAGCCTTGTGAAATCATGTGCAAGACCCACAAGTCTTCTTCTTGAACCTATCTGGAATATTAACTTTCAGACATCTAACAGAGAGTGGTTCTATATGGGGAAGAAGCTAAGGACAACTATTACAACTACATGGAAGGGAATGAGATGGGAGGAAGAAAGAAAAAAAAGGGGGGTAGGAATTAGAATGGCCCAAAGGAAGTATGTTCAGACCAATGTTGAAGATGCAGAGAAACTGTTAGCTTAATAAGCAAATCATGAAGAAAGGAGAGTATCATTCTTCAGGGAATGTATGAACAAGAGGAGCATAGATAGAAGGATGCTTCCTGATGAGTTCTGCAGGGGAGCTATGAGAGACCTTGTGTCATTTTTCTTGCCTGGTGTGAGGAAGCGGGTGCCTCTACCAGCTGTCGACTTTCAGTCCTCCCATTTTCTGAGCAATGGTTGTCAATGAAATATGACTTCCACCATTAATTTGGGTTAATGAGGGGAGAGAGGGCACAATGATTCATTGAAAGGGGAAGTGGGATATATCTGAGGACACATTCACTGAACCAGGCAGCTCCAAGGTCTTTCATTAATACAGCAAATGGACTTTAGAAAATTTGTCTCTCTTGATTAAAGCACCTAATTCATTTCTTTTTAATAATAATAACAACACTCTCTTCTATCGTTTGATTTCCAGGGAGATGCTTTCCAGTTATAATAGAAAACATGGAAATCATGTTCCATTGGGACTGTTTCAGTGGGAAGGGATGGGGGTAACATGGAAGGGGATCTGGATCTTACTGTTTACATTTATTTTAGCTGTTTAAAGTTGGATTTTCTAGTTAATATGCTTTTAAGTCTCTCATTGCTCACCCTGTTAGGCCTTTGACATGGGCAACCTATAAACAATACATTCCCCAGAGTTTCATTGAAGGGATTATATTTATATGGGTAGGCACATTGTAAAAGAGTCTAGATTTGTGGGGGTTTTCACCCCTTTTACAAGGACTGGAGTAGAAATGCTGTGGTAGGAATATCAACAAAGATTATTCTGACATCTTTAACACTAATAGATTTATTTTGGCATGATCTTCCATGGATTAGAATCTATTTCCACAGATCCATATATGTTCATACTAAAATAAATGTTTTAGTCTAAAGGTAACACACATAATTCTTTGTTAATCTGGTGGAACAAACAAATAAATTTACCCTTTTGATAACTGGTAGGGAATCGACATAACACAGGGTTTTTTTTCATGTTAAGAGTGTGTGTAATGGTGCTGGGGAGCAGAACTTATAACGATTGAACAATGCCATCAATTTACTCATGAGGGTCTCTCACAGATCATCCATTGTGGAGTAATATTTGGTACAGCAGAAGGGAACAGTTCTCCTAACCCATTTGTTTGACTGGCATGATTAGCAAAGCCAAGAATTGTAGCTGCTTGGACTTGATTTGACCCTGTACAGTCATAGGTGGAATTCTGTCACTTCGGTCTCTCCATAATGAAGAGGAACCTTAGCCTTCCTCCCAAGGCTTGGAAGTGAATAATGAGCAGGCATTACTACGGTACACTTCTACAGGGGGCTTGTCTATATGGCAAAAATACTCCTCATAGAATTTGAGGAGAATACATTTTGTCCCATTGAGATCCTGCATCTTTTTGCCATATTTGGAAGGGGGGGGGGGGAAACTCCAAATACTCTGCGGGAAAAACCTTCATGGCTTTCCCCACGAAAAACCTATTTTCCCATATTTTTTTAAAAAAAAATCAGCAGGAAATGTACATTCTTGCTCATTGGGACAACTGATTGGCTTTGCTGCACATTCCTGATAAGAGATGAAGTGGAAAGCTTTTTGGTCAGATATGCTCAGGGGTGCAGCTTGCTGGCAAGGCAAGCGCCCAGAACCACCATGTTGGATTTTCGCTGTAGTGATCATGTGCTGAGGCAATGAAACAGCTTTCTCCCCCCCCCCCTGTTTATTTAAGCAGAAGATAACATTTCCACACTTTGGATTTGCTTTTTTTAAAAATACTGTTCGGCAGTGGCAACTGGTGACAATAAAAACTCGAGTAATTCACTTGTGCTTGCCATCTTGATTTGCAGGCATGCCTGTTTGAACATCAAATGTGTATGGCTTCGCATGCCTGAGATTTCAAAACAACAACAACATGGAGACAAATGAAAGCTGCTGCAAATTGGTGTTAGTATGCATCAATCCACATTTTATTGCCTCATATAGACAAACAGGAAAAAATGTTGTCCACTTCTGCAGCTTCAAAGGTACAAGGAACACTGGCTGGTCTCATCACACTCGCTGGACCATGGAGGTAGCATACTTGACATGCCATAGTGAACCTGCTAAGATGGTCCCATCTGCTATACTACTTCAGGATGCAGGAGATGCGAGGTGCCATTTTTGTGATTAAGCTTCAAGAATAGCTTACAAGCAGAAGTTGGGAAGAGCAGAAGGAGTAATTTGAAAGTCTCTCTGCCCTCTGCCATGGCCCTAGATGTTCACCACCTCAGCCAGGCTCTTTACATCTTTTGTGCCCCTGCATAGTATGCATAAACCTCTTCTCTTGCAGAACTGTAGGATATGGGCTCTTGCTAAAGCAAGCAGGAACAGAAGCAAAATGGCCTTGTGGATGTTTGTATGTGGCAAAAATTTAGAATAGTTGGCTTTGGCCAAGGTACTGGGTGCTTGGTGGTAGCCTACAACAAACACTGCCAGGCATGAGAAGGGATTTCTATGATTCATGTGCAGATGCTCCTTGGATGGAAGGCTCTTGGTTACATGTCTTTTGTGCACATTGGGTGGTATACAGATCTATCATCCAGGAATGGAAGAGTTCCACATGCAGAAGGTGAATTCCCACAAAACTGGTGGGTGATGGGACAACGAACATGGTTCATGCCCTCCAGTCCTCTCTGTAGTATTTTCAGGGGTCCTGAGGGGTTGTGGTGGGAATGAAGGGGTGATGACTACCACTTCTACCCACACAGTAGCAGATGCCTTGATTTGGTTTAAGGTTGCAGCCCACTGGTCCTCTATCTTGATTACCGTATAGTTACTTCCCTGCAAACACCCACAAATTGAAATTAAAAATATTGCCTTCCCCCACTTCCTTCTAGCTCATTTCAAGTGTCATGCTAAAATATAGTTTCTAATGTTTTTAATTATTGTAAAAGCTTTTCACTGAGTAACCGTTGGACTTATATATTTCCCCCTCTGCTCTGTTGCAAGCATGACCAGAAAAAGCAGATTGGGAAGCAATCTTAAATCTATATTTAAAATAATATAGATGTCAGAAAAGGAGACTGTGGGGGGAAAAAAGACCAGATGAATATTTCTGGTTCATGATTATGTGGAAACAATAAAAAATTCTTTTGAACTTTCCAATCTGCAAGTACAGAGGTAGGAAACTAACTACTGTAGTTCTGTTATGAGTTATGCTGTATAAATAGGAATTGAAGGGAGACTTTTGTTGCTTAAGGCAGGAAGCTGCCTATTGCTAAAGTCTATGCATGTAGGGCGTTATCAGACAAGGCAAATAAGCCATCATGAGGATGCCTAATGATCACAAGAGGGCACGCCTGCCACACAACGTCACCCTTTTGCAATTATGTCCTGTTTAAAAAAAAGTACTTTTTTATTGATTGCTCAAGCTGTCAATTGACCCCGTGGCGCTTTTGTGCCAGAATTGCCAGCATTTGAAACTTCACAGCATTGTTATCACATGAATGCCGCATCACTGGCCAGTCCAGTGAGAACACTTCCGGGTGAAATTGCGACATCCAGGTAGGTGACAATCTTTTTATGACTCCACAGTTTACTTGGGACTTTTTAAATGTGTTTAGATGCTTTTTGTAACTTGTAATGTCTTGTTTTTGTTTTTGTTTTTTAATTTCCTGCCCTATGTATTCTTTAGAGAATATGCGGGATTTCAAACAAGGAAGTGAACAGAGCTCCGTTCACTCCTTGTTCATTGCTGGGAAGCCTTTTATCAGGATTAGAGGTAAGTGTGGCATGAGGAGTTATTTTGCCAGCATAAAAATGGCAAAGTTATGTCAGCAAAGGAATGGGGTTTACGAGGGTGTTCTGGTAAAGTCCATAGTAACAGCCATATTTTGGAAAGTATTGGAAGGGTAGGTCAATGAAAAGCCTGGATCCTTGGCCATCTTGGAAAGTTAAGCCTCATTTTAAAGTACAAACTGGAGCTTCCCTCCCTTCTGCTGACAAGGAAATGGTCTCATTGAGAGCAATCAGTGCTGAGCTGCCTTGTTTACCTACATTGAACAGGAGACCTTGCCAAACGGACTCAGACTTGTACAACCCCCATTGTAAGATATTGTATAGTTTCCAGGGATATTGGGCAATCCTGATAGGATTTCAAAAGAGGGCACTTGATGGACATTGTACAGGGTGTGCAGCTCCATTGTCTGTCTCTTCCAGACCATTTAAGAGTGATTAACAGTGGCCAGAGGGTGAAAGGCAGTGGCCGCATTCACATCCGACCTTTGCACACAAGCCATAGGGTTTGGACTATTGCTGTCAGCACACGGAGCCTTTCAAACCCTACAACCATTCCCTGCCCAAGTTAGAAATGGGCTATATATAGGCCAGAAAGGAAGAGCGCTCTCACTCTCTCTCATTCTTCCTCCACTCTCCTTTCCAGAAGTTCTCCCAAGAAGACCTGGAATCTTCTTCACATCAAAAGGGTGAGAAAATCCATGTGTGTCTTAGCCTGTAGGACTTTAAGCTTAGCTACACCCCTCTAGCCACTCCTCCTCCGGATTGGCCAGGGGTAAGATTTTAGCATCCATGCTATTTCCCCCCTCTTTTACTTTGAAAAACAGCTTAGAAACAGCTTGTATTAAATATAGACTTCTGTTGGTTTCTACTGCTATCTTTTTCTGCCTTTTTAATAAAGAAATAATTCCTTTAGGTGCAAGATCAGCTTGTCCTTGACTTGATTTCCTTCACTTGGGTCACTCTGGTTAATTATCCATTTTTTAAACATTTAGCCTATAAGTGTAGTATGTGGGGAAATAATCATTGTAATGTAAAAGCAATCTTGTGTACCTCATTCACATCCTAAGATAAGTCTAGGATTTTCCCTGCATGCTTCTGTTCTCCCAAATTCCCTTTCTCTTATTTCACTGGGCCCTTCCAGCCAACTGGAGTGCTGGGTCATTCAACACATGACCTAATTTAAATTTATTGCTCTGTGTAAGTTCTCTTTTAAGTTAGAGTCTCCATGAGGCTGTAGCCATCTTAAACCATATTATCTTTGTTTAGACATCTTTCCTGCAACCATGCCATGATGTTCACCATGCAGCCTCTTACCGCTATAGGCTGGGTGAGTCTTTCTACCCTAAATCCTCTTAGTTAGTTAGGAACCTCTTTTTAAAGTTTGTTTTAGTATGTAGATTGAGATTGATATACTTTCAGTAAACTTTTGATTTACCTTTTTAAACTGATTCCTTTGTTTTTGTAATGAGTCTAATTTAACTAGGTGATCTCAGAGACCACAGACCTCTGAATACACTTTTAAATGTTAATTGAGCTTTGTCAGTCTGCATTCCTAAGTTGCACTCTGCATGAATTTAAAAGTAAATGATTTTTAACTCTTTTTTTTAAAGAAGATAATTTTTGTTGCTTTTAAAAGGACTAGATCCTGGAATTTTTAATACAATTTTATTTTTAGACTCATTACTTCCCACATTAAGGTCCTGCAGACAGTTAATCCCTCAGAGAGTTTTTTCCCCTGAACCAGTAAAACCCGTGTGCAGCTCTTAACATTTTTGGTGGAGAATGTAGGCAGGCAACACATGTTAAGTACATGCATGTCAGGAAATAATGTCTGAATACACATATGTGTTTTGAGAGGCAATTCAACCAAAAGTCTCCATTTGACTGGAGTGTTGCTAAAAGTGATTGCTTTTTAAGCTTCCTAGTGGTTTTCCATTGGCAAAATGGCAGAGGTTAGTGTTTTGTGAAGCCAGAGAAGGTAGGCAAGCTTAGGCAGTGGATCATGAATCAGGGCAAGTCCATATGGCACCCTGGGCATTTCAAAACGGGCAGAAATGTCAAAGTTGAGCTCTGCTGAGCAAATGCTGAACATTTCCATGGCTTCAAGCTCCACAGATAGCCAAAATCAGCAGTTGAAACTTGGGGAACATGGAAAGCTATTGGAGATTTACAGAAACTGAGGTATGAGCAGGCAGGCCTTATGGCAGACCTTGAGGGTCAGGTGAAGGAATTGAGGCTTAAGAGCCAGGAAAGCTTGGATCGCCTTGGGAATACATGGAGGAAGGGACTTGAGCAGTGTAGAAAGGAAAAGGAACAGATGGAAGAGAGCCTTAGGGCTGAACACAGTAGGTAAAGGCAGGGAAAGTTAGCCCTGACTGAAGAATTACAGCTTTTTTCGGACTGCAACGGCTACTGAGAAAGTCCAGCTGGTGGATTTAGCTCGAGATGTCAGGACAGGACTCTCACAGGCTCTAGAAGCAAAGGAGAGTGCAGATTCCCAAACGACTGCCCTTCAAAGGCAGCTGGAGGGTCTGCTGCAGAGTTCCTGGCAGCCAGGTTAATGAACAGGCAGAGAGTGTAAGTCGTGATGTTAGCATGCCTTACTACCACTTCCCACAAGATTCCATAACTGGACATATCAGACACTTTTTGGGGTCACATTGGCTGTAGGCAGTCAAAGATGACCTGAGATGTGTCTAGAAATATAATGGTGGGAAACCTCAAATTAGGGTTATATGGAAAGCCCCTGAAAGTAATGGGTTTATGCGAACAACCCAGTTGTTAAGGAGTATATGTTAATCCTTTCTCCCAGCCCTGGGTGCTTTGAGCAATAATTCTATCATGCAAACAAGTGACAATTCCTCAATCCATACCCTACAGAAATCTCTCCTCACATGCCTTCATGTTCAACCTTATGAGGCTGTCATAATCCCATCAATGTTCTATCTCTCCGAAACTAAAATTGAGTTTTGGTTTCTTTTGTCTGTTCCGTGGAAAAGCCATCCAGGCTTTGTTATTACTAACTCCCACCTCCAGGCATGGAATGGGTTATAAAAATCATAGCCCCAGCCCTAGCTAAGTGTGCCACAGTGTACAGACCCGGCCACTCTCTTTCTCAGCATACAATGGATCGGAACCTCCTGTGCCATCCTCAGCCACCTGTCAAAGTATCTTCACTGCACAGAACATTCTTCTCCTCAAGACTTTCCAGACCTCTCTCTCTCTCTCTCTCCAACCTTTCTGCCTTACAAGGCCTATAGCCTTGTATGGTTCATAAGAACGTATGTTGTGTATGTTAGTTTACTCTCCATATTATTCCAATAAAATACTTTATTTTACCTCAGCTGGAGCCTCCTCTACAGTTAGTACTGGTATACTTAGGTGGAAAGACCCCCGAAGTTACTCTCCTCTCACAGGCCTCCTATTTGAGCTCACAATCCCCCCAAATATTAAAGTAGACATTGGTATTGCGGGTGTAACACTAACATACCCCCCATCTCTTAGGATAACAATGATGCCTGTGAATTTAAGATTAAAAGCTTAGAAAGGTGCTTGCAGACACAGAAAGGGGTTGTTGTGGCTGGCTGTAGGACTGCTAATGTTGTCCCTGCCATGACAGAGGTCCTTCTAGCCCCGGTATGCTCATTGGAAGTGTGAAAATGCCAGCAACAGATGGCTTCATGGATCCAAGTACCTCAGCCATTCCAGAAGGAGTCCCAAAGGATCTCACACACACACACACACACATGGCATGGGTTATTATCATTGTAATAATCCTAGGCCTAACAAAACAACCAACTATACATTTTCTTATGGCATGCAATACACGTACTGGTAGACTCTATTCAGTTTACAAATTGCAATTCCCATTATGACCAATATAATGACTTGGCAAGTTACGGCTATTACAATGGGATGGAAAGCCAAATCCGTAAGGGCTTTCCCAGTAGTGGACCAACCAATTTGCAGGGGAGAGAGCCAGCAGGTCTTTTAGGACCCCCTCTGCTGTCCCTGCTATGGCAGAAAAATCCCAAAGATAGATCTGCTGCTGCCAGTTTTTTCCAGCAGAATTACTGTATTGTCTCATGTATAAGTCAACCCAGGCTATAGAATCCTGGAATTTGTAGTTTTACAAAGTCTTTAGCCTTCACTGCCAGTGAGTGCTGGTGCCCACCAAACTAAGAATCCCAGGATTCCATAAGAAGGAGCCATGGCAAATAATCCAATTTCAAACTGGATTCAGTCTTAGTTTCACTTTCAAATACTTTGTCAATGGAGACTGCACTTTGAATATTTACAATGCAAATTGTTTGTGCTCACTTGAGCATGATAAATCACCAACCGAGCCGGGGGAGGGGGTCCCCATCCCTGTTCAGCATGGGCCATCCAAGGGCCTTGAATAATATTGCCAATTTTAGAGATGCTTCTGTCTAGCCGACCTTAGTGAATCCTTGTGATTCTTCAGCTTTGTAGTGGAGAGTGTTGTAGTTTCCAGGGTGCATGTCTTTACCAGACAGCTCCCTGCTCCACTCCTGAGCTGGGGGGTTATCTGGGAGACTGCAGAAACAAATTTTACATTTTCCAGCTGGTTCTTTAGACAAAACCTAGTTCTACCCAAGCTCAATTCTCTTAGATTTTTTAGCAAAACTACTTCTTTCTTTTTGTTAGTCTCTCAGGATTGGAAAATTATAAAGTGTCATGGCATGAGCCAAGCATATACTGTAAATTGTAAAAGTAGCAGGGGGTAAAGAGTTGAGATTATAAAAGGAGAAAGGGACAGCAAAATAAGGTGGAGTGAATGAGAAGAGGGTTTTGAAAAATTCACCCAACTGTTTCCTTCTCCCTCAACCTCAAAACAAGGAAAAAGAGGAAGCAGGAATTAAATTATGGATGGCATTATATAGCTTAATTTACTTAAGAGTCTTAATTAAAGAATGTCTCTTATGTTTGAATGACAATTTAACATAAATGTAATAGTTAATTTTCCTCCAATCAGATGTAATTGAATTAGATTTTTTTATCTTGTTAATGATTAACTAACTAAACACTCTAATCTTTTCCTAGGAACCTGGGAGGCATTTTAAAAATCTGTCAGTTCCCTGAAAATCCAATCAAATGTCTATTTCTACCCTTCATTTGCCCATCTGCTTACCCTAAACCAGAGATTGTCTCCACAGCTTTCAAGCTCTACAAGTTGAAAAAAAACCCCACACCTTCATTGTAGTTAATTTCACTCACTCCTCACTCCTGGCCACCGGCTTGATTCACATAGTTCTGCATGTAGAACTACTACACTAAACTGAGCCTTTGTGGACTACCTGCTGTCCCAAGGACATTTTTGCAATCCCAAACTGCTGAAATTTGGAAGCAAACTAGTAAAAGTCATTAAGGCAAACATTTTCTGTTTGTTCCAGTGGCTTTTCCCGGTTTGCTGAAGAAATTCAGTGGCAGGATTTCTTGTCTAATTTCTGTGGCATAAAGATGGACTCTTGTGCACAGGTAGCTCACAGTGAGTTGCTGCGGAAGCACAACATTGCCATCCAGACCTGCCAGGGTTTCCTACTCCTAGACTAGGTGGGCTCATTGTCTTCCCCAACAATGTGATTCTTGCATTCTAATAAGTTCCTTTCCGAGGTACAGGCTGGGCTGGGCAAATTCCCTCCCTTCTCTGCTTGTGATGTATGTGTTGTGGTTGTCCCGACTTTACTTAGGATCTACAGCCCTGTGCCTTTCTGTTTCAGTGTGTGAAAAGGGAGGAGGACCAAGATCCACTGTCAAAGTTCCTTGAAATCTCCAATGTCAAGAGGACTACTTATGAACCTAGCACCTGCCGTCTCAGTAGGCTGTTCCTAACATACATTTTTATTAGTGGCATAAAACCCAAGAGGGGTTCATAAAACAAATTATGCTAACAGAAAACTGTTTTATTGCTTGCTGTGTAGTATAATCAAATACCCAACTTGCTTGCCAGTTACTTTTCAAGACATATTTTAAATTGGAAATGCCAAAATTAGTCGGTACTAATTTAGTCACATTTGTGGCAGGAATGTTATTCGATCCTGCCCCCTCCGCCAGAGCTATGGTACCCTGCCAATAAAAATAACCATTTCTCCATGGCACACCTCTCTTCTGTATGATCCCAGTCACAAAGAATCTCTGTTTTCCTTGGAGACCATAACAATTTCACTGTATGCCCAGGCAAATGGAACTTTGCAACTTTCCCCCTGTTCTGATTTATTAGCATATTTTGTCTTTCCACACTCCCTGGGCCCAGATAATTCCACATCCAAGCATGTGTATGACACAAAGATTCATAAATCACTCGAAGAATCTAGTTTTTGATATATCTTCCAGACACTGGCTTGGAAAATGGCAGCTAGATTCTCACTTAAGACCCTGCTGGTGATGGATGGGGGTGCTTTCATCTACATGGACTGTCTTATATTGTTGCATGTGAGACTATTGCCAGGTGGTTGTGTTTAACAGCTGGAAGATGCCTGTGTTTGCTATTCCCTCTCTCTATAAATACAATGGCGGGGTGGGGTCAATAAAACTGCATTCTTTTTCTTTTCTTTCTCAAATTCACTTTCATGCTTGTGGGAGTTCCTACATAGAGCTCCACAAAGATATGAGGTATGCTGTGCTGAAAAGCAGGAATTCCCAAATCCTGGTCAATGGTATCCAGCATTTTAGGTGTTTCTCAGAGAAAAACTGGCTTCACAAATCAAGATCCATAGGATGCATCTACACTGTAGAAATAATGGAGTTTGACACCACTTTAACTGCCATGACTCCATCCTACAGAATCCTGAGATTTGTAGTTTTGTGAAGCACCAGCACTCTTGGTCAGAAAGCCCTTGTAAAACTACAAATCCCAGGATTTCATAGGATAGAGCTACAGCACTTAAAGTGGTATCAAACTGCATTATTTCTACAGTGTAGATAAACCTTAAGAGTAACATTATTTTTATATGCAGTCTGTATGATAGGAGTCTCAGATTCATTGTAAATATTACTATAATATGCTTTAGTAAAGAGAAATAGTTTAAACACACATCTTTGTCTGTGTGCTCATTTCTTCGGCTGATGATTGCAACTCTGCTACAACAACTTTTGCTGCCTGGTCCTCTTGGTATGCTCAGAGGTACCAGTGCGCTACCATGACATTCTACCATGTAAGTACACCCTAAGAGTAACATTACTTTCGTATTACTCAGCCAAATCCTGGCTTTGGGTGGTATCTGAGGGTCTGCTCAAATCAGAACTTGCAATTTTGTAAAGACCAATGCTGCCCTCAATTTCCTGGCACAACCACTCTGGACTCTGGTCTGCAGAAATGAGGCTGCCTGTCGCTAGGTCAGCCTGGACCCCTTCTTCTAGAAAGTGAACAGCTAGCTTGTCAAGGGTAAGGTGCTAAAAGAAGTATGCAAAGATACACAAGGTTTGAGCTGTGGCATAAATGTGCCCAAGGCTGGCTATTGCATGCTTGCCCCCTGACTCTCTCTTTATTCTCTTTCCCCCAGATTTCTCTGGGACTTAGTGACAGAAAAGAGTTTTTCCTAGGCCAGCTGCCTAAAGCTACCAGTGAAGCATAGCCCTGCTGCCTGAGTTTGCCTTTTGAGGTTCTTCTTTCAGAATTAAAGAAGAACCACTATTGGAATTAAAAAGGTGTGTGTGAGAGAGACCACTACCTCTTATTCAGTGTCCAGTCACCAGGTAAAAACCAAGGGAAAGGAAGTAGTGAGCCAGCCCCAAGTAGTCACTGAGTCTTCCTGGTGATCAATCACACCGTGTGGATTTCTCCTCAGGGTCTCACATGGAGGTTCCACTGTATGGTTAACTTAGCTCTGAGCTCTAAGCGCCTTTTATCTGCCGATGTCTCAGGAGAGGAGAGGGCAGGGAGAATGAATGTTAACCTGAGTTACTCAAGAGTAATTTTATCTACTAGTCACAAGTAGGAGGAAACTGGCTGTACCAATAGTGTCTATAGCATGCAGCAAGCAGCATTGGGATCATGGATTAATTAGTCTGTTTGTTGGTTTCAGTAACTACAGTAGGAGATGATGTTCTTGTTAGCTATGGATCACCATATTCTCCTGCTTTCCTCCATTTCTAGTTTAAGAAGCAATAGTTCTGATTATCAAGATTTTCCACACCTTGGCTCAGTCATTAATCAGAATGAAGACTAGACTTGGAAGGGCAGCTAGGAAGGAGCTAGACAAGATCCTGAAGTGTCAATATATATTATTGAATATTAAAGCTAGGAATTTTTTTTTTAGCCACAAGGCTATCAGAGTGGCTTACAAATTGTTTTAAATGGCAATAGCAATTTACACATCTACACTGCATTAAGCACTTTCCAATTTCTGTTAGCTAATTGCCCCCACAAGCCAGGTACCCATTTTACCGACCTACGAAAGGATGAAAGGCTGAGTGAACCTTGGAGCCCTCTGGAATCGAACTTGCAACGTGGTGACTTGCAGTACTGACATTTAACCACTGTGTCAATCCAGGGCTTCAGGATTGTCCATGCCATTGTATTTCCTATGCCTATGTATGGTTGTGAAAGCTGGACAGTGAAGAAAGCTGATTGGAAGAAAATCAACTAATTTGAAATGTGGTGTTGGAGAATAATTCTACAGATACAGTGGACTGCTAAAAAGAGAAATAAATGGGCCCTAGAGCAAATCAAGCCTGACCTCTCCCTAGACGCCAAGATGACTGTTGTACTTTGGCCATACCATGAGAAGACGTGACTCACTAGAAAAGACAATAATGCTCAGTAAGGTAGAAGTCAGTAGGAAAAGAGGAAGATCACATTCCAGATGGATAAACTCAATCATGGAAGCCATGGTCCTGAGTCTGCAAGACCTGAGCAGAACTGTTGAAGATAGGGTGACTAGGAGGCCTCTCATTCATGGGATCACTATAAATTGAAGTCAAGTTTATCACTTTTAACAACAAGGTCTGACTGTGTGAAAACTCAGTGGCTCATTCACCTATACCAAGGATACATGACATGCTAATGCTGCCCACAAATAGCTTTGTGCACGTGGCAAAGTATCTTTTAGTGTAGATGTCACCTCTGCAAAGTATGTGTGTAGGCAAATGGGTGTCAGGCAAGCTTCTTATGGATTTTCCTTGGTTTTTTTCCGGGCTATGAGGCCGTGTTCTAGAATAGTTTCTTTCTGACATTTCACCTGCATCTGTGGCTGGCATCCTCAGAGAATTCTCTGGGGATGCCATCCACAGATGCAGGTGAAATGTCAGAAAGAAACTATTCCAGAACACGGCCTCACAGCTCAGAGAATTCTCTGAGGATGCCATCCACAGATGCAGGCGAAACGTCAGAAAGAAACTATTCCAGAACATGGCCTCGCAGCCTGGAAAAAACCCAAGGGAAATCTATGGATGCCGGCCATGAAAGCCTTCAACTTCAAATCTTCTTATGTTTCATTTGAGCCAGAGAAAGGAGGTGGGAAGAGAGAGCACAATTGGCTATCTAGAAAGCACCCCAAATAAATTTAGGAACTTGACATTCCATGAAAGAGGAGGATGCATGGCTCAGTACTAGAGCTTATTATTTGCATTCTAAAGTTTAATCCTCAACATCTCCAAATAGGGCTAGAAAGGGTACCCTTCTATAACTCTAGAGAGCTGCTTCCAAGTTTATGTACTGTATATCAGGATTGGGCAGCTGATAGATTGGGAACTACTACTAGACTGAGCAATTTCCAATACATCAAGAAAGTTCACAGCTTCTGTCATTCATCTTCTGCACTTGATGGACAACTTAAGAATTTTACTTGTGTATCATTAAGAATGGCATCCTGGCAGTCTGGATTTCAAGAACCAGCAGATGGAATACCTGGGATGCTGATGGAAGCAGACTGTCCATCCTGTCTCTTTTGCTGCTAGTGGTCTTCTTTGAAGAAGAAGCCATCTATGAAACATCCAGCCAAGTGAAAAGATCTCATTCTAATGTCTCTGTCATAGGTTCCAAGACTAACCCTGCTACTGAGATGTGGGTTAGCGTCTTTATTCTGTTAATTTTGGTTTTGGTTTTGCTTTAAAACTGTGGCTTGGACTCTGACTTAATTGAATTTTAAATAATTTTTTAAAAATAATTTAGAATAATACAATTTTAATCTCATTAGTTTCATCAAGTTCATATTAAGCACGACTGAGTCAGGATGGAACTGAATACATATTAAGGCCTCAATCCAATTGTTATTTCCAACTAGAATAGATCTGTTGAATCAGTGGAAATTGTTGACTCACGAAATTCCCATTGGTTCACTGAGTCTATTCTAACTGAGACTAGAAACTGGATTTAAACTGATCTTTCTATTTTCTGTATACAAGTTTATCCTAAAAATATTGAATAAGTGGTTTTTGTCTTATTTTAATATATTATTTTTGTTAGCACATTGGCACTGTGTTTCCCCCTTCCAGTATAATGTTGCAGTTGGATAATAATTTGACTCTTATTGTCAATCGCTTTGGGAAAAGAGGCATATAAGTAAATTAGCTGTACATATAAATAAATTAACTGTACATGGACATTTTCAAATCAAATTAGACATGAAACTGTTGAGAAAAGAGTGTATGGTTTTAGCCCACCCGAAAGTGAATGTGATGGTTTAGATCTCCTTTTGTTAATGTCCTTGAAAGAATAACTTTTGGGAAGTAGGGAAATATTAATTATTTCCTTTCAGCAATTCTCTGTATTGTAAAATAATAATAATATCCCTTTCCTGTTGAGACTATGTAGACTGATTTCATCCTCAAGAACATTTTAACAGTAGAATTTCTCATATAGAGCAACCATAATGGAAACTCAACACATACAGAGCCAAACTATAATCATCCTGTAAACGGAAGCGTGTGGTAAGGAAAAATCCACACATACTGTAAAGTGATGCAACAGAAGCCACACAAGCTTCTCATTATGGGACAAGGCCCAATATAAATGAAAATGAAGTGATTGTTTTGGGGTTGCTATAGTTACCTACTGGATAGGAATAGAAAGGAGACCTATGAATGGAATATCAATCAGAATTAGGTTAAGAAAAATTACCTGGAGAAGGCCAGCAGAAAAGTTCTAAGCCAAAATAATAGCATATATCGCGCTGGTCTGACATCAACAACATTGGTTGCCAGATCCTTCCCTGGCTGAAATTAAAGGCCTAGAATTAACCTTTAAATCTCTAAATGGTCTGCTGCTAGGGTCTGGTTATCTAAAGGGCCATCAGTGCATGTATGAATCCTCCTGAGCCCTGAGACAGGGCAAAGATAAGGGCCTCTGAAGAGACTATTGTTAGCGAAAAAGATCACACATGGTTACCAAGACCAGAGTCTTTTTGTTGGTGGCCCTGCAGCTGTAGAATGTACTACCCAAGATGCTGTAGTTTGCACTTCCCAAAATATTACTTTTTCTCTCTTTAAATTCCACTTGGCACTCTCTGCCTGATTTTTTTCTAGTTTCTGTAGATGATGGTGATGGTGGTGATGATCATGACGGTGACAACTGATGTGTTTTTAGCAGTGTTTGTTGGATTTTTTGGGACAAAGGCCCTGAGATCCTCATGCAAGGCCCTTCCTCAGTCCCACCACCATCACAGGTATGGTTGGTGGAAATATGAGTGAGGGCCTTCTCAGTGGCTGCCCCTAGACTTTGGAACTTTCTCCCTAGGGAGGCTAGAATGGCTCCCTCCTTGCTATCCTTCTCTCAAAAGGCAAAGGTTTTCTTTATTCAGGCAGGCTTTTAGAACTGAAGGCTTTTAAAGGAAAGGGCTACTAGAGCTGTGTTGTTTTAGTGTATTGTTTAATTTTTTAATTTTTTTTTTAAAAAATAAGATTTAAATATGGTTAACAGTTTAATTTGGTTTTAATGTTGGGGTTTTTTGCATGTTTTGGAGTAGCAAACACCTGAGATGAAGCACAAAAATCACTGTGTATAGAGCCATTGTACTGTCTATTCTCCTTTACGGGTCTGAAACATGGCTCACCTATCACCAACACTTATGACACCTCGAATGCTTTCATCAGCGGTGTCTATGCACAATCCTAAATATACACTGGACTGACTATGTGACGAATGTTGCTGTCCTTGAGCAAGCAGGGATCACCAGCATTGAGGCCATGATATTGAGAACGCAGCTGCGCTGGGCAGGGCATGTTTCTAGGATGGAGGACCATCACCTCCCAAAATAGTACTCTACGGTGAACTTGCCATGGGTCAGCGTAAGAGGGGCGCTCCACGAAAGCGATACAAGGACTCCCTGAAACTACATCTCAGGCTTGACCAAATTGATCACCAACAATGGTCCATCCTGACCTCACATCAGGAGGCATGGAGATGCACTATCCACAATGCTGCAGCCTTATTTGAGAACTCATGCCAAACAAGTCTTGAAGAGAAATGACAACGCAGAAAGTATCACAACCCAGAAACATCACCCAAGGAGACCTTCTGCTGTGCTCTCTGCAACCAGACTTGTTTATCTCGGATTGGACTTTTTAGTCATCAGCGTGCTTGCAGAAAGCACAGGATGAGTCCTTCCTGAATCTTCGTTTGTGAAGGTTGTGTTCTTGCACTTCACTCCATTAGTTATTAGAAAGGGCTCTGAAAGAGCATCACCATATCTGAGTTGACCACGCTGGCCCTCGTGTAGCAAGATAATCATTTTAAGGAATTTGGGGGGACATCCTAGTCTTTCCAGGATCTGCCACAGACCTTTTCTACTCACAGTGTCGAAGGCTTTGGTGAGGTCGACAAATGTTACATAGAGACCCTTGTTCTGCTCCCTACATTTTTCTTGCAGTTGTCTAAGGGCAGATACCATATCTGTAGTACTCCTATTGGCTCTGAAGCCACATTGGCTTTCAGGGAGAAGTTCTTCTGCAATAGCAGGAACTAATCTGTTCAGGAGTATCCTTGCAAGGATTTTTCCAGCAATAGGGAGCAGTGTTATGCCTCGATAGTTTGAGCAATCGGATTTTGCTCCTTTTTTCTTGTACAGGGTGATGATGACTGCATCTCGGAGGTCTGATGGCAGTTCCCCTTTTTCCCAGCAATTCACAAGGAATTCGTGCCTTTAAAATTCAGAAGAAAATCCAGAGCACATTCACCACCTTAATGACATGGAAGCCACAAGTCCCCATCGGCAAAAGGCTGAATTAGGCTGATTTGGTATTAAAAATGTAATTCAAGCAACATTTATCCACTTCCCTGCTCCTAACCGATGAGGGTTCCTCTATCGGTGATTGAGAGTAGCTTTGTTCTTCTTACCTGTGCAACCACAGAATTAATAGCCTAATCAAATCTGGGGTTTCCATTCCATTTGTTTGTCAATCTATAACCTGCTGGCAGAGCCAAACTAGACTTGACATGGGTGAAGCTTAATCAAGATCTCCAATGGTATTCCCCCCTCCACCCCCAGTTTATTTTTACATCAAAAGCAACTACATGCAGTTGCTGAATTCCTCAGTCAATGAACCCTGGAAGAGGAAGTGCTGAGTCCTTCTCCACCTCCTACTCTTAAATTGCCTTTCTCTCTTCTCTTCTAGGCAAGGTCACTGGAGCAGTGAACAAATTAAAGTATCACAGCATTCTTTTAATGTTCGACGCATGGAATAACGAGGCAAGACACAAGATCTGGGTTGAAGTATGGGCCACTTTATTGATTTTTGCCTATTTAGTTGTTTATTTCTGAGGGTATGCGAACCTACAAGGGGAGACCCATTGCGGGACCGGCTGGGGCAGACGGTCCTCCTGACCTGTCCCCCCAGCTTCCCTGGGCAAATCACCTGAGCCCCGGGGGGGATCCTGGTGTTCGGGTGCCCCCCGGGCGCCATCTGCTGGGAGGCCCGCGTCTGACTGCAAGCCCTCAAGCCTTACAGCTTCTGAAGAGGGGTTGAAAACAGACACCGGCCCCAAGGATAGCCTACCTCTGCTGCACACCATCCGTTGGGATGCCAGTGCTGCTCAGTACAGTCTATCCTTCCACTCAAATTGAGGTTGCCATAGGTGAATGCCAATTCTTCGTCTCCCCACTCCTGCAAGTGACCACCTATTTACTGAACCACACCCGAGCCAATTGTCCAAGTCCCAAGCGACAGTATGGGGTAGGCAAAACACCCCCCGGAAAAGGGGGTAAAAATTCCTACCCGGCCCATGACGCGACCAGAACTCTCATACTGTGGCAGAGGCGGGTGGGTGGGTTCTGATTCCAAGAAAAGAGGAGGAGGCAAGGGGCGGCAAAGGTTAAATAATCCTGCTCAACTCCGCCCCTGCCCCCTCCCAGCCGGGGCGTGGCTCCGCCCCCGCCATTGCTTACCCTCGTCCATGCACGTCATTAAAACACCTCCCCCGGATCATCCATTTCTGCAGATCCGGGGGGGTGCCTGTTAATGTTCGACGCATGGAATAACGAGGCAAGACACAAGATCTGGGTTGAAGTATGGGCCACTTTATTGATTTTTGCCTATTTAGTTGTTTATTTCTGAGGGTATGCGAACCTACAAGGGGAGACCCATTGCGGGACCGGCTGGGGCAGACGGTCCTCCTGACCTGTCCCCCCAGCTTCCCTGGGCAAATCACCTGAGCCCCGGGGGGGATCCTGGTGTTCGGGTGCCCCCCGGGCGCCATCTGCTGGGAGGCCCGCGTCTGACTGCAAGCCCTCAAGCCTTACAGCTTCTGAAGAGGGGTTGAAAACAGACACCGGCCCCAAGGATAGCCTACCTCTGCTGCACACCATCCGTTGGGATGCCAGTGCTGCTCAGTACAGTCTATCCTTCCACTCAAATTGAGGTTGCCATAGGTGAATGCCAATTCTTCGTCTCCCCACTCCTGCCACAGATAAGGGGCAAGTGTCTACTTAGCCCCTATCCCCCACAAGGGAGGCCAAGACGGCCCTCACCCCGGCTCGCATACCTTCAAGAAATAACTGGATCCCCTTGTCAGATAAGTGGACCCCATCAACCCTGTAAAGGTCCGGGGAACGATATGATATCCCCGGATACTGAATGTAATGGCCCAGGCCATTATCCATGGCAATGTGGACCGCTCTGTTGACCTTCTTACGGGCAATGTCCAGCTGTCTGGTGTCCCCTTCACCAGGATAAACAAGTCGTGGAATGATATCGGACCAGATCAAATGCACGTGTGGCCACGCAGTTTTGATAGATCGCAGGTCGTCAAGGGCCTGAAGAGACAGAGCCCTGCCCTTCAGCAGGCCGAGATCATTTCCTCCAAGGTGTATCACAAGGAGATGGGGAGGAGGGCCACGACGCTCCTGCAACAGCAAATTGATTAAACCATTCCACTTCAAACCCCTCTTGCCCAGCCATTCAAATGCGGCGGCCTCACCGAGACCCAGATGAGGACCCAGGTGGCTGGTTCTGGCATAGCGGGAAGCCCAATATACAAAGCTGTGGCCACATACCAATACACGGTACCTGATTACATCTGAAAGAAAAGAGAATACAGCAAAGACATTGAAAAGAGAACAGGTGATAACAAATAGGTGAGAAACTAGGAAATTAAAAATCAAACCTCAGAGGCAGATGGGACGCACATAGCCTTTGTACGCCCCAGACTTCCACCGGCCTAATTTCATGATTCCCTCTGGCCGCATGCCCATCGCAGCTGCAGTGGAGGCGGCTCCAATGCGAAAGGAGTGTGTGCAGAAGCGCACACCCCCTAACCCCAGGCGTGTTAACGCACTAGAAGTCAGAGACCAGAATTGATAACGAGTCAAGGGGGAACCGTCCACGTGACAGAATAAGGGGCCTGGAATGGCAGGGCGCAAAGCCAGATATTCCCTTAGGGCAGTCACCGGGCACAATGTCCTATCCTGACATGCCCGGAGCAGAATCCTGCTCCCTCGCCCCAACTGGTCAGTTTTAGAGCGTCGGATACGAATATTGACTTCATTAGGGGCCAAGGTGAGGTCACCCACATTAAGGGCCAGTCCTGTCTTGTCGCGCTTAGATGCAGCTACCAGCTCACTAATGCGCAAAGCACCAAAAAAGGCAGTAAGGGAAGCGGCATGCAGGAGAGCGGCCTCATAAGGTGAAGAACAAATGGTGGGCCAAATCTGGAACAACCCCTTCAGAATCGCCGGGGATAGGGGTTGTCTGGTATCGACAGGTTTACCCCGCTCGCGCGCCCAGCCCTCTAATGCCTTCCTAATTCTAAAATCAGATGTGGTATCTGGCAGCCCTTGAGCCTTGCTCCAGAAAGCCAAGGCCGCCAGTCTGGACCGTATGGATTGGGGGGCGAGGCCTCTGTCACTCAGGACCACACAAAAATGTAACAAATGGGGGACTGGTAACGGCCACGTATTGTCAAGGTGCATACTGGCCCGGAACTTAAAAAACTCAAGTATCGCCCTCTGATAAACCTTCCTCGTGCTGGGAGCGATAGAGTGGCTGATGGCTTTTACTATTTTGCACGTCCAAGCTCCCACAACTCCGGTGGCATTGGTTCCGGCATCTCGGCGGCTCCCGGTGCTAATTGCCTGAAGCGTTCCATCTGCATGCGGGAGAGAGCATCGGCAATGCCGTTGTCCACCCCCGCAATGTGCTTAGCAGTAAACAAGATATTATATTTTAAGCAGTTAAGGGTAAGCGCCCTAACCAGCACCATGACCCGCCTGGACTTGGATGTCAATGAATTGACCACCTGGACTGTGGCCAAGTTGTCACACCAGAAACGCACTGCGGAGTTGGCAAACTCAGCCGCCCACAGTCTGACCGCAACCAAAATCGGAAAGAGCTCCAAAAAGGTCAGATCAGCCGTGACAGCAGAATCAACCCAATCCCGCGGCCATCGTTCAGCACACCACCGCCCATCGTAGTAAACACCAAAACCTAAAGACCCAGAGGCATCGGACGCCACCTGCAGAGCGTCACGGACAAGCAGTTCATCCCTCCAAAATGATACCCCATTATAGTGCTCCAGGAAGGTGTGCCAAGTATCCAAGTCCAATCTAATTTCACGGGTAATCCGAATTCGGTGATGGGGTTGAGACACACCCACTGTGGCTTCCGCAAGCCTACGAAGGAAGGCCCTACCGGGAGCCACAACCTTACAGGCAAAATTGAGATGGCCAATCAATACCTGAAATTCCTGTAACGTGGCTTTCCTGCGACCCCGGAAGGAAGACAGCCTGGCAATCACATCATTTAGCTTAACCAAAGGAAGTCTACAGCATTGATTAACAGTATCAATTTCGATCCCCAGAAAAACCAACTGTTGAGAGGGACCTTCAGTCTTCTCATGAGCAAGGGGGACCCCAAATTCATCCATGAGGGAATGAAACTGTTCCAAAAGGGAGCGACAGACCCCAGAGCCGAACCTTCCGACAAAAAGGAAGTCATCCAAGTAATGGACCACCCCGCTGAACCCGGTGCGCTGCCTAAGCGCCCAGTCCAGAAAAGTGCTGAATTTCTCAAAAGCGGAACACGAAACGGAGCACCCCATAGGCATGGCCCGGTCCATGTAGAAGAACCCATCAAATGAGAAGCCCAGCAAGTCAAAATCGTCTGGATGAACAGGAAGGAGGCGAAAGGCCGATTTGATATCGCATTTCGCCAACTCAGCTCCAGGGGCGTGCTGTTTGATAATCCTAATGGCCGAATCAAATGAAGTGTAATGTACAGTGCACAATTCTGGAGGGATAAAATCATTAACAGACTGACCTCGTGGATAAGATAAATGGTGAATTAGGCGGAATTCCCCGGGAGCTTTTTTGGGGACAATACCTAAGGGGGATACCCGTAGCGTAGGAGAAGGCGGGGAAGAAAATGGGCCAACAACCCTGCCTTCGGCAACCTCCTTTTGAATTTTTTGCCTCACTACGTGTTCCAGGCCCCGTACTGATTTCAAATTATGTGACATGTAAGGTATGCGGTCACCAGTGAAAGGGATACGAAAACCATCTTGAAAACCCTCCCATAAGTATCGCGCTGCTGCCTGGTCGGGGTAAACCCGCAGCCATGCCGCGATACTGTCAAGTTTAATTGGACTGGGGCCCTTTTCCCGGATGTCCCGGGGGGCTGGTGGCAGGGTTGTTGGCACCCCTTCTTCCCCCTTGCTGGTCCCTGCCAGAATGGCCCTTCCCTTTTGGACAGTTCCGAAAGGAATGTCCCCCTCCACAGATGGAGCACTCGTGTCGAAAAAGGCAAGGGCGGCGAGAACAAGCCCCTTTAGTGCCAAACTCCCAGCACAAAAGCCGCCGCTGCTGATTAGGTGACTGTGACAACTGAACCTGTTGCCGTGGAAAGGTACCAGACTTGGCATTCTGCAGCAAATGACCACTCTGTGCCCGCTCTCCAATCATAGGCCGGCTCGGAGACATGACCTGCAACCACAGGTGCGAGTTAATCACATCCCACCTAAGGGACGGGTAAGAAGCAGCCATCAATCTAAATGACTCGTCATATTGAAGCCAAGCTGGACCAGAAAAATCCACATACGCCCTGTAGATGATGTCAAGGTACCTAATCAGAGCGTAGGCCTTATGAGGTTGATTCTGAGATACCACCCCAGCGTAGATAAGAAAACCCGCTAGCCAATTAGACCAGGTTCTGTCTACGCGACGTTTCTTAATCTTTTCTTTCTCTCTGTCATCAAGGTCATCCTTCTCTTTTTTATCCAATTCCCTATAAAGCAGGGAGAATATGTCAACATACTCTCCCTTCAAAATTTTTTCTTTGGTAGCAGGAGCCAAGTGCTCACCCAAGGCCGGTGCTTGATCAAAACCCAAAGGAGTATGGGGGGGAACCGATGGTGCTTGCCCCCCAACCGGTGTCCCCGGTGTCACGGGGGAACCCAGGTGAGTAAACGCATATGGTGACATGAATGGCAATCCCGGATACCAGCCAAACATGGCAGTAGTCGGGCTACCAGGGGGTACTGGGGTGTTGTTACCCGGCTCCGGCCAGCCCCACGGCCAAGCATGTGTGTCGGTGTTATCAGTGTGTAACTCACTAGGAACAGGAAGTGGAGCCGTCAGGTTCCCACTAGGTCCTTCGCCGGGTCCTTCACCGGGTGAATCCGCCTCGTCCAAATCATCACGATTCGCATCCTGGTCTTCCAAGGCCTGAATTCGAGCAAGAAGCTGATTAGCCACATCATTAGTTAAGCCCCCTTCATTCTCCCTAGCGGGTCGCTTCGGCCTCGGTTGGCGTGCCTCCTCCAAAGCCTGCAACCGCTCCAGTATTTTTTGCAAAACAGCCTCAGGAACAGGCACACTGTCTGGGGGAGGGGGTATTGGCTGCTTAGGAGCAGGCCCTTTTCCCTTTGGCCCACCCTTCCCTTTCCTGGGGGCCATGGTAACCAATTGGATCAGTAGCAATTAATTAGCTATATAATTCCCAGTTGATTAATTGATAGCAATTAATTAGCTATATAATTCCCAGTTGATAACTATAACTGAAGATTAAATTGATTTAATTCAATTTAAATTGATTTAATTCAATTAAACTCCCCAAATTGTAAATTCACACAATGAAGTCTAAAATCGATAACTGCAGATTAAATTGATAAATGAAAAATTTAATTGCAATGGTAGCAATGAACCCGTAAATTCCAAATTAATTCAAATGCAAATTAACTTGTAAAATTCCAAATTAATTCAAAATACAAAATGAGTTGCAAAAGTCCAAATTAATTCAAATACAAATTGAATTGTAAAAATTCAAAAATAATTAAAATTGCAAATTGAATTGTAAAATTCCAAATTAATTCCAAAT
This sequence comes from Gambelia wislizenii, assembly GCA_030847615.1. Taxonomy (NCBI): domain Eukaryota; kingdom Metazoa; phylum Chordata; class Lepidosauria; order Squamata; family Crotaphytidae; genus Gambelia; species Gambelia wislizenii. Next base: position 305,590,225 of record JAUMIR010000002.1, on the reverse strand, counting down.
ACAAATGAATTGCAAAATTCCAAATTAATTCAAAAACAAATTCCAAATACAAATGAATTGCAAAATTCCAAATTAATTCAAAATACAAAATGAATTATAAAGTCCCAAATTGAATCAAAAATGAATTGTAAAATTCCAAATTAATTCAAATACAAACTGAATTGGAAAATTCCAAATTAATTAAAAATGGAAATTGAATTGTAAAATTCCAAATTAATTCCAAATACAAAATGAATTGCAAAATTCCAAATTAATTCAAAATACAAAATGAATTATAAAGTCCCAAATTGAATCAAAATGCAAAATGAATTGTAAAATTCAAATTAACTCAAAATGCAATATGCAATTGCAAAATGCAATATGAATTGTAAATAACTCGAATCCGCTTTCAGAATTACCAAAATCAAAGAAAATGCAAACTAAACTGTATCAATTGTATAAAACAAATTGTTAAATTGAAAAAGAAATGCAACGCAAGAGGTAAAGGAAAATTAACTGCCAGTAAGCGAACGGAAAAGAAAAGGGGAATGAACACCAGTGATCCTGATGATTCGAATGACAAAATCAAAGAAACGAACACCAGTGATAATAATAAATTCAAAAGAACAAGCAAATGTAAGAAAATGAACACCAGTGATAATAATAAATTCAAAAGAACAAGCAAAAGCTCCAAACAAAGAGAGACAAAGCCGCCCGGCCACGCGGTGAAGCGCTAGCCGAAGAAACCCCTGAGCGCCTCCCCACGTGGAAACAAAACAAAGACCGTGCGGGGCCCCCCCGAAAACAAAGAGAGACAAAGCCGCCCGGCCACGCGGTGAAGCGCTAGCCGAAGAAACCCCTGAGCGCCTCCCCACGTGGAAACAAAACAAAGACCGCACGGGGCCCCCCCGAAAACACCCCCCAGGTAGGCCCTCTGCGCGAAGCCACGTGGTGAACACCCAAAAGAAAAAACTTGATGTAAAGCCACGCGGTGAAAGAAAGTAAAAACTCAGTGACCAACAGACACCCCTGCGCGGCCCCCTTTAAGCCCCCGGGTCCCGTTCAGCCACCCCGAGCACTCCGGTCGCTCCCCCGCCCAACCCCCACGGCTGCTCCGAATCCTCCTCAACCCCCCCCCGAACCGCCGCCCCGTCCGCAGCCAACCCTCGCCCACCGCCCCGATCACCCCCCCAGAACCCTCGCCCGCTCGCGCCACCACAAATCGAAAGGATCAAGGCGAGCGTAGGCGCAAAGCCAGCGGGGAAAGGGGAGTATAAGAGGCGAGGCAGAGAGCGAAGCGCGGAGCGAAGAGCAAAGGCAGAGGGGCACGGAGAAAGCGGGGAACCGGAGAGGCGGAGAGGGAACCGTAGAAAAGAGGAGGAGGCAAGGGGCGGCAAAGGTTAAATAATCCTGCTCAACTCCGCCCCTGCCCCCTCCCAGCCGGGGCGTGGCTCCGCCCCCGCCATTGCTTACCCTCGTCCATGCACGTCATTAAAACACCTCCCCCGGATCATCCATTTCTGCAGATCCGGGGGGGTGCCTGTTATATATTTTTTTAAAAAGTGGATGAAACTGATTTTAAAAACATGGCTCCTGTTTTGTTTTGTTTTTCCCCTTAGCAAATGCCCATGACACTTCAGGCAGCATTGTTTTGGGTACTTTATTAGAGAGATCTGAAGCTTAGTGAAAATAATTTAAAATGGCCTATGTGTCTATGTGTCTCTTTGCTTTAGCAAGAGAGGTATAGAGGCTCACTCCCTTCCATCAGTGCCACCTACAGTGCTAAAGTCAAAAAAAAGAAGAGAGGTGACATGATAGCTATCTTTAAACATCTGAAGGGATGCTGTGTAGAAGACAGAGCAGGCTTCTTATCTGCTGCTCTAGAGGCTAGAACACAAACCAATGGATTCAAATTACAAAAAAAGAGATTCCTCCTAAACATTAGAAAGAACTTCTTTCCTGTAAGAGATTTTTGTCAGTGGAATGGTCTGCCTCAGCGAGTGATGGAATCTCCTTCTTTGAATGTCTTTAAACAGAGGATGGATGGCCATCTTTCAGGAGTGCTTTAGTTGTATATTACTGCATGGCAGGGGGTTAGACTAGATGGCCCTTGTGGTCCCTTCTGACTCTAAGATTCTATGCTTCTATGAAATAGCAGTGCCTTCCATTTCAGTAGTTGTGCCTAATCTCTAACTCCTCATATCCAGTAAGAATTCTGGCTTTGGACATCTTCCAGATAAGAAATGGATATGGAAACTTGCAACATCTTTGCAAGGCTAAATGGATGTATGCTTTGTTTCCAAGAGATTCTATGTGCTTGGTCGTTGGCTTCCAAATACTACCACAACCACTGATGTTGGAAAAATAAATTTCTAGTCCTTTTGGAGGAACTTGCCATGCCTCATAAATCACTCAGCATCCAATATTACAAGATGCCTGCCAAGAGAGGAGATTTATGGTATATGTCCATGCTAGACAAGCAAATCATCAAATTAGTTCTTCACCCCAGTCCCCACTCTTCTCCCTTCCAATTCTTTTCACATGTTTAATGAAATAAATGCTGCACTGTTTGAAGAATTCATTAGCATCTAGTTATGTATTTCCCTACTTGTCTTTTTCATGCCCCTCTATGTGCATTACAGCAAGAGGAAGCATTGTTTGCTGAGTACTGGTAAGCAATGATAGTACTGGCACAAAACCACCATTTTAGTGCACTGAAACAAGTAGATTTTAATCACGGCAAATCAAAATGAAACCCCATAGATATACCCGTGGTCAAATTGGAAATGGAAATGCAGAGTACAGTAGAACCCCAGTATTCACTGGGTATTGGTTGGGGGGGGGGCATGGATACCGAAAACTGAGGATAATAGTGAATGCTATTGAAAATACTGTAATGGGACTTCTGGTTTAAAATACCATAGAGTTGCCCTGGAGGACCTAGAAAATGGCTAGAGGGGACACATTTTCTAGGAAGACTGTATGGTAGGTATGCTGTTTTGTGTCCTGTGGATAATTAAATCAGTGGATACATGGGTCCAACTATATTGTATTTTTTCTGGTTGCGTATAAGAATATAGGCTGGCTGGCGTTCTATATTGCAGTTATAAATTTGTAACCTAAAGAGCAGTGGCTCTTAACCTTTTCTTTATCAGGGATCCCCTTTAAATATCTTTTGTTGCCACAGACCCCTAAGACTTAACCCAAAATTTACAACCCTAACAATAATAATACTTGACAATACTAATACAAGTACACCATCAATTAACTCTTCCCTCAGAGGCACTGGAGGGGAAGGGAATACCTTTCTCTTGCTTCTTCCTGCATGTTTGTAGCTGGAGTGGATTGAACAGCAATGTGTAGGCCAAGCTAGCCAGCCTTTGCCTTGGCTCCTGTCACTTGGGTCTTCAAGCATTTGCGGACCCCCTGTGAGGACATCACAGCCCCCTGAGGGTCCATGGACCACAGATTAAGATCCACTGACCTAGAGTTATGGATCCATAATCGCTCCATATTCAGTAAGACTACACAGGCTTACTATAACACTATATAAATGCCCCTCAGCCCACCTTAACAGCCAACAACTACATTGAGTGAAGAACCTCTGTCCAGCTGTCCATCAGAGTGCAAGGAGAGGATGATGTTTCCCTTTCCTTCCCTCCAGTGACCAAGGCTGTCCCAAGGACTTGCGACAGAGGTCCTGCTTCTGATTTTTGCAGCCTCAATCAGTGCTGGAAACATCTTCCTCCTTGCACCCCAACTGACAGCTGAACATCTAACAGGCTAGGCTGATTTTTAGATTTCTGTTTGCCTCATTTAAGCTTTTGGAGCTGTAGAGAGGTATTGTAGAGTAGCATATTATGAAAATAAACTGATGTTAGCTCCACGAAGGAAGCCAGAAGTATAAACAAAGATCAGATGAAGGCAATTATGGACTTATAGTAATGGCCATCCTGACAGTACAAGGTTACTGACCTAATGCCAGCAAAACACCTTCATCCCTTGTACAAGAAAAGGAGACACCAGTAAAGTTGCGAGAGAAAATAAACTTACACTAGCTAGAACAGGTAGAATAGTACAGTCGGTCCTCCATATCCACAGATCCTGTATCTATGGATTCAGCCACCCACAGCTTGAAAATATTCAAAAAATAACAACCCATTTCATGATTTTGCCATTTTGTATAATGGACACCATTTTACTACACCATTATATAATGGGATTTGTATATCCATGGATTTTGGTATCCACTGGGAGGAGGGGGTCCTGGAACCAAATCCCATCACATACTGAGGGCCCACTGTAAAGATACCTTAGCTCAGATCCCTCTTCTGATTGGATGAGACAGCAAGGGAGGAGTGTAGATTTTCCAGCTGATTAGCTAAGTGCAAGTTGAAAATACAAGCCCTTTCAGCAGCAAAGCACAAAATTTTGCCCTTGGCAAAGTGGTTCACCTCTGCTGATGCTGTCAAGCCATTGCTGATCGAACTCCTACATGTGGTAAGATATTTCTTTTTTGATGAAGCTTGTCATGTAATACCCAACCTAATGCTGGTGTAGAGATAAGGTGAGACAGACATGCTAGGAGAGGGGGGTAATGCTTTGCTATGTCATTCTAACGGAGGTGCAAGATTGGGCCTAGATTAATCCAAGTTCTATGTAAACTGTGCCACTGAGGACAGTGTATTTACCTATGCTAATTTTGTTACTAGAATAAATCTTAATACAAAACTGTAATTTGTTCTCCTGTTAATTTCATGATAGACAAAGGGTTAAGAATACTCAAGGGGAATATGTATTTTGATCTGATTATTGGATAGGACTGGGTTTTGCAACCTTGGAAACCTAGGTGACCAACACGATAACTCTCAGAAGATCCAGAATCAGAGTGACAGGTATAAGGGAAAGAGCTTTCAACCTTCTACAAGATATAGGGGTGGAGGAGCTACACATGTGTCAAACAGACCTTCTTCACCCAATGCAACTGTTGTCTCTGTTTTTTTAAAATCTTTATTAACACAGGTTTTATAATCTAAAACAACATATGGGAGAAGCTACTACAACAAAAAACAAAAAACAAAAATACAAATACAACAACTAAATCTCTGGCTTTTCTCTCTCTCTCTCTGGCTTTTCTTCGCAAACAAAGATTAAGGAAGGACTCATCCCGCGCTTTCTGCAAGGGCACTGATGACTAAAAAGGCCAATCCGAGATAAACAAGTCCGGTTGCAGAAAGCACAGCAGAAGGTCTCCTTGGGTGATGTTTCCGGGTTGTGTATTGATAATGTAGTGGGGTGCCACAGGGTTCTGTCCTGGGCCCAGTGCTATTCAACATCTTTATCAATGACTTGGATGAGGGAATTAGGGGCATACTTATCAAATGTGCAGATGACACCAAATTAGGAGGAGTAGCTAATACCCTGGAGGACAGGATCAAAATTCAGAATGACCTGGATAGACTGGAGAGCTGGGTCAAAGCTAACAAAATGAAATTCAATACAGAGAAATGTAAAGTACTCATTTAGGGCGGAAAAATGAAATGCATAAATATAGGATGGGAGAGACCTGGCTGAATGAGACTACATGTGAAAGGGATCTAGGAGTCCTAGTAGACCACAAGTTGAACGTGAGCCAACAGTGTGATGCGGCAGCTAAAAAGGCCAATGCGATTTTGGACTCTATCAATAGAAGTATAGTGTCTAGATCAAGGGAAGTAATAGTGCCACTCTATTCTGCCTTGGTCAGACCTCACTTAGAATACTGTGTCCAGTTCTGGGCACCACAATTCAAAAAGGATATTGACTAAATTGGAGCATGCCCAGAGAAGGGCAACTAAAATGGTGAAAGGTCTGGAAACCATGCCTTATGAGGAGAGACTTAGGGACCTGGGTATGTTTAGCCTGGAAAAAAGATGGTTAAGAGGAGATATGATAGCCCTGTTTAAGTATTTGAAGGGATGTCACGCTGAGGATGGAGCAGGCTTGTTTTCTGCTGCTCCAGAGACTGGATGCAAGCTCCAGGAACAGAGGTTCCACCTCAACATTAGGAAGAACTTTTTGACATTAGTAACCTCACGTTTGGATTACTGTAATGCACTCTACATGGGGCTACCCTTGTGCCTAACCCAGAAACTTCAACTGGTACAAAATATGGCAACCAGGTTAATTACGGGTACATCTAGGAGAGAGCATATAACACCTGTGCTTAAATCTCTCCACTGGCTGCCGATTAGTTTCCGGGCACAGTACAAGGTGTTGGTTTTAAACTTTAAAGCCCTACATGGCTTGGGTCCATCTTATCTCTGGGACCGCCTCATCCCATATGATCCCCCCCGCACACTTCGGTCCTCTGGGAGGAACCTGCTACAGCCTATGAAAACTAGGCTGTCGCAGACCTCCCAGAGGGCCTTCTCTTCTACGGCTCCCAGACTTTGGAATGGCCTGCCGGATGAGATCCGTCTTATCGCTACTCTTGATAGCTTCAAGAATGCGCTAAAGACGGATCTCTTCCAGCAGGCCTTCCCGGAATAACTTCCTGGTTCAAGTGGATTGATTGCTACCCACCCCCTCACCGTCGTTGCTTTTATTTATTTATTTATTGTATTTTATCTTTGTTTTAACTCTCTATTTGTTTAATTTAGTTTTAAGGGGTGGGAGGGTAGGATGGGGAAGGACTGTTTTAACTTGATGTTGTTTTAGTCTTGCTGTAAGCCACCCCGGTTGCCGAGCAGAGGGGCGGGTTAAAAATAAAAAAATATTATTTATTATTATTATTATTGACAGTAAGAGCTGTTCGGTAGTGGAACGCACTCCCTCGGAGCGTGGTGGGGTCTCCTTCCTTGGAGGTCTTTAAACAGAGGCTGGATTGCCATCTGTCGGGGAAGCTTTGATCAAGATTTCCTGCATGGCAGGGAGTTGGACTAGATGGCCCTCATGGTCTCTTCCAACTCTGTAATTCTATGATTCTAAGTGGGCAAAGTGTGCCCAGGAGGTTCTTGACTTCTCCAGGCTCCCCATACCAGCCTTTTTCTGGCCAGGAGGGAGGGAGGGAGAGGAAAAGGGTGGGAGGGGCATGGCCTTTGGAAGATTTCAAGAGAGTCAATTCACCTTTTATAGACATTATAGGGCCCTTCTACACTATTTAACATTACAATAAAGTTTTTGCAGTTTCCCCCACAAAAAACAGAAACAGACCTCTAACCACTTTTGGTTTTCTTTTACTGGCTTTTTTGGCACTCCATGCCACCCTGAGGGTCCCAGGGCAGAAAACTGGCCCCAGGCCCACCAGTGTTTCCTATTTTTGCAATAGTTTTTTAGAAGCCATCAACAATATTCTACATTGGCCACTTAGTTACAAAGTAATGTCTCCTGGCCAAAACCTACCCCTAGCCCATGTTAACATCCTACAGATTGAAAGCATTGAGAGATTTTGAAGGAAAAAACTCCAGATTACAGAGTAAGAATTAATGTTTTAATTAATATTTAAAGGGTGAGAACAAGATATTTTTGCTCTGGTATGAGAATCCTTGGGACCATCTTGGCACAAACTTTTCTCATGTTGAGATCATCAACCTTATTTACCTTTTTGTGATAAGGACAAGGTCAATCTGTGGTCTGTGTCCCAGTAAGAAGTGAACTGTGAACTTTAATTTCTGAGTCAGAGAGCATTGAGTCTAAGCAAGAGTGGCTACTAACTGAATGAAAGAAATGGAGACACCTAGAGGCAGTAAAGACTAATAGCAACTTGTAGAATTCTTTCTTGCTTGGCTTTGAATTTGACAACTTGACAGCTGCCAAAATGACTACCGATACAAAATCAAAGATCTCTCTGGCTTTTCTTCACAAATGAAGATTCAGGAAGGACTCATCCCGTGCTTTCTGCAAGCGCACTGATGACTAAAAAGGCCAATCCGAGATAAACAAGTCCGGTTGCAGAAAGCACAGCAGAAGGTCTCCTTGGGTGATGTTTCTGGGTTGTGATTCTTTCTGAGTTGTTCATTTCTCTTCAAGTCTTCTACGGCATGAGCTCTCAAATAAGGCTGCAGCATTGTGGATAGTGCGTTTCCATGCCTCCCAATGTGAGGCCAGGGTGGACCTCCCACCCTTTTCCTCTCCCTCTCTCCCTCCTGGCCAGAAAAAGGCTGGTATGGGGAGCCTGGAGAAGTCAAGAACCTCCTGGGCACACTTTGCCCATTTACATAATATAACTTTCCCTGAATAATACATTATCAATACACAACAAACCCATTTCTCATTTTAATTAATGCCAATGTGTTCCTGGAATATGCCATATAAGGAACAAATGGCCACCATTTTGACATTGTGCCCAAAAGAGGGAAAAGTGCATTGCAAAAAAAGGATGCAAATTTTTCTTAAATATACACATAAATACATAGGTATCGATGCAAATTTAGAAACAATTACTAGACTGTCAATAGAAATAGGGTATAATGCATGTTACTCACAGTGGGGAAGACTGTGAGCAATAATGCAATAATGCTGTTACTTTTGATGGGTAACTTGAACTTCATACAACTCTTCCTGGACAGCTTTTTGTTTCAAGGAATCCTTCAACCAGAGGAATGTCCTCTAGTGGCCCATCAAAAATTGGAGAATCCTTTCTAAAGTTAGATATATGGCAACCCACAGAATGTCTGACCAAGCATCTATCTAACTCAGCTAGATTTGCCAACTAGAAGCCAAAACTATTGGGGCCCACACAAACAGGGCATTAAGTCAGGGCAATCACACACTAACCACAAGGGGCAAAAAACATCTGAACATGAAATTCTATCTTAGCTAACTTTCCTGACACTCATGAAACATGGTTTTGTGGCATTTTAAAAATATTTTGAAATGTTGCCTTAAACTTGTGTCATCACAATGTACAGGTGTGACAGTTGAACAATGAGGAAAGCTGATAGAAAGAAAATCAACTCATTTGAGACATGGTACTTAGAAGCGTTCTGCAGATACCGTGGATGTCCAAAAAGACAAACAAATGGGTTGTAGAACAGATTAAGCCTGAACTCTCCCTGGAAGCCAAGATAACTAAATTGAGGCTGTCATATTTCAGTCACATCATGAGAAGGCATGGCTCACTAGAAAAGACAATACAGCTGTCCCTTCATATTTGCTGGGGTTTGGTTCCAGGACCCCCAAGTTCATACCAAAATCCGTGAATACTCAAGTCCCATTGTATGCAATGGCATAGCAAAATGGTGTTCCTTATATAAGATGGCAAAATCAAGGTTTGCTTTTTGGATTATTATTTTTTAAAGAATATTTTCAAGCCGTGAATACTTAAATCTGTGGATACCACATCCGTGGATAGGGTGGAACAACTGTAATGCTAGGAACGGTGGAGGGCAGTAATAAGAGAGGAAGACCATATACCAAATGGATAGACTCAATCAAGGAGGCCATGACCCTGAGCCTACAGGACCTGAGCAAAGTGGTTGAGGACAGGGGGTCTTGTAGGTGTCTTGTTCATGGGGTCACCATGGGTTGAAGTTGACTCAAAGGCAGTTAACAACAACAACAACAAAGTCAACTTGTGGGTGTGGGAAATTGAAGTGAGCGGTTCCGCAATATCCATATTCACTTGGAGGCTGCTGCAAAGTTATTATGTGTGGGCGTCCATTGCACAATGGTGGAATATGTCCAAATGGGTAATGTGCACCACTGTACATCAGGGTATTTCCCAATGTGAATCTGGATGCTAGCTAGGATGTGCTGGAACTTGACAGAAGTGTCCAATGTGCATCAGAAATGCCCAGTGCATAATGATGCACTCTTGCTAGTAACCTGACACACATCTTTGCAATTCACTAAGAGGGTTTAATTGCACCTCTGCAATGTAGCTAAGGATTCATAATTTTTTGCAATATAGACCATGATGTAGCATTCCCATACCTATTCTACTCTAAATGGAAAGTCTTTGCTCTTGAGCATTGGCTCTTAACCTTTTTTTTTCAAGGACCCCCTTTAAATATTTTTTATTTTTTTTGTTCCTGTGGACACCTGAAACTTAACTCAAGATTTAAAACAACAACAATAATACCTGAACACTGAACCATTAACAATTATACCATCTGTTAAACCTTCCCTCAGAGGTGCCGGAGGGAGAGGGAAGACTTTTCTCCTGCTTCTTCAGTATAGCTTGCATCTGGAGTAGATTGAATGGCAATGTGCAGGCCCAGCCAGCAGCCAGCGTTTGCTTGGGTCCTGTCACATGGCGCTCTGCTTCAGGGAGAGGGTGGGCTGAGCAGCCTTCAGGTCTTCAAGGACCCCCTGTGAGGACATCATGACCCCCTGGGAGGGGGTCTATGGACCACAGGTTAAGAAGCACTGCTCTAAAGGAATTTCTCCTTCCCCAAATTCTGTAAAGTCCTTTCAAATTTTTTTTTGTTCCTTTACACTTTATCACCTGGATTTGCCACTCAACAGGGTGGAGTGCCATATCAGACACCCTCCGTCAGAGTTATTTGAACCTACATGACAAACATCAACACTCTTGGCTGTTCAGTTAATTGTCAGTCATCATTTAAAGCAGCTGTGTTGTCCGTTGTGTGCCAGAAAAGTGCTAAGTTTAAAAGTCGGGCAACATGTCAATTTGAATTTTTTAGAAAAATTGAACAAAACTCCAATGGAATCTTTTCAAATACTTACTGAGGCCTATGGGGAAGACTGCATGTCTCGTGCCAATGTGTTTGAGTGGCACAAAAGATTCAGAGAAGGACACGAGAATGTGGAAGACGATGACCACCCTGGATGACCTTTCACTTTAAGAGCTGAAGAAATTGTGGGGGGAAATCAGACAGATTGTTCAAGAAGACTGCCATTCAGTGTCTGAAGGACAGCTGAAGCCGTGAACATTGACAAAGACACTGCGTGAAAAATTTTGCATGATGATCTCAACATGAGAAAAGTTTGTGCCAAGATGGTCCCAAGGATTCTCATACCAGAGCAAAAAGAGTGCTGCATGGACATTTGGGCTGACATTCTGCAGCAACTTGAAGTGGACCGAAACTGTTTTCAAAAAACCATCACTTGCAATGAAACCTGGATTTTTCAGTATGATCCTGAGACAAAACGACAGTCAATGCACTAGAAAACACCATCATCACCAAGAATGAAAACAGCACCTCAAAGCAAGTCCACATTCAAAGCCATGTTCATTGGGGTTTTCTGACATCAAGGGAGTAATTTTGGCAGAATGGGTTCCAGAAGGTAGAACAGTGAACTGGCATTATTATATGGAAGTTTTGACAAAACTGAGAAAAAGAGTCAGAAAAAAAATGCCAGAACTGTGGAAAAATGATTTCATTCTTCATCAAGACAATGTGCCTGCTCACACAGCACTTTCTGTGAAGCAGTTTTTGGCCAATAAACACATGATTACACTTGAACATCCTCCATATTCACCAGATTTGGCACCATGTGACTTTTTTCTTTTCCCTAAAGTGAAATTGGTGCTTAAAGGAACACGTTTTGAGTCAATTGCTACAGGACAAAGAAAACGGTGGATGTGTTGACACAGCTGACAGAAACTGATCTGCTCCACGCCTTCAACCAGTGGAAAACAAGACTGCATTGGTGTGTGAGTGTGAACAGGGAATATATTAAAGGGGATAAGCATTCGAACTGTAATACATGTAAATAAAGATGGGTTATTGTATCTGTCTCATTATTTAATAGACAATCCTCATATGTTGCATTTTCTTCTTGTAGACACAGCCCAGTTTCATTGTGTGTACATCTAAGATCCCTTTTTTCTAAGTGCTTACAAATAATATGCAAAGAGTCTTGTGATATTAAGGGACTCGGCTCAGTTGTAGTTCAAGAAGAAACATCATTATTGCAATATTTTGTCTTGCAGCACTGGGCTATAAAAACATTAAAACACACAAAATGGGCCTCCCTTTTTTTGCATTTGTGAGGAAGAGATTGTATTTGCCACCCCTTTCTGAAATACACCAAAGGACAGCAGCTTTCAGTTCTAAACTTCAGTTTTCTGTACTCTCCTATGAACAATGATTTATCATAGTTCCTTCTCTGATTTTGTGCCAGATGCCACATGAAAGACAGGAAAGGCTTGAGTAAAACAAACTGTTAGTGTTTGATTCCAAAAGTGAATGGAAAATAACATTCTCAGACCCCATGTTTGTTGTGTCTGTCTTATGCTAATTTATTTCCCTGACTGCCACTTCTTCAGTCATATGACATGATACTTAAGCCTTTAAAACTTAAGGTCACTTATGTCTCCATGATTCTAGTGGGAGAGATTTAAGGTCTACAGTTGCCACAGAAATTTCACTAAAATGAAATTTGAAGGGAACAGAGGAGGTTCCTCTTCCAGCAAAACTTTTATATGCTTAATGCAGTGTAGATGTGTAAATTGCTATTGCTTAAAACAATTTGTAATCAGCCGCTCTGATAGCCTTGTGGCTGAAGAGTAGGGTATACATAAATAAATAAATAAATAAATTGTAGAATTATGCAGGAATTCAAGCATGTTTTGGGGAGATAACTGGAATTTCTCAGGGGTGTTTCACACACACACACACACACATCATTCTTTACTGAAATGAAGTGGGCTGAAAGGTCTTTGGCTGAATTATGGCCATAACAAAAAATCTGAGAGCTATCGTTTGGGTTTTATTTTTGGAGCCCAGTCTTAAAGCAGTTTACAGACTGGCAAACTATCTTGATTCAGTAGGAGTTCATTCTGGGTTTCAGTGTAGACATCTTCTCCAAGCCATGTACTTGTGTAGCACTTTAAATATGTGGCATTAATAGAGAGTTGAAAGAATTAGAGCCATTAAAACATGAGGATCTTCTACCTGTGGTGACTAACAGGGTCCCTCCAAGATATTTGCTATGTGATATAAAGGATAAGATGACTCCATTCCATGTACAGAAGAATCCAGAGGCTTCCATGTCAATGGGGCAGTGAATCCATTCTGGGGTTTCGTCCAGAATGGGTTCACTTTAAAACAGCTATTCAATTTGCTGAACCAATTTGAGGGATAGAGTTCTGAACCTGGATAGCTCCTTTAAAATTCAGATTAAATGTGTAGTGGATTCACTGCCCCATTGACATGGAAGCCACCAAACACCACTGGAAGACTCTTACTCAGACATTGGTGAGAGAAAAGTTTTCTTCAGGGACTGGGGAGGAGGAGTTCTACCCCCAAGCACCTGTTATGAATGTGTTACCTGAATTGCGTGGGGGTGTGTGTGGGGACTCACTAGTGACACTAAACTTCCAATATTAATTTGGGAAATTTAATTAGCTCAAAGGTGTGGCTGTGAGAGGGGATCTTTGTACCTGTGTACTTACATGAACTTTGCACCTGTGTACAAATTATTCTCCATCCTTGTGACCCCCCTGTCCCATCCCCTCCTCCCCTCGAGCAAGTGTGCTAGCAAGACAATGCATACGTAGCTGGGTCCAGCCAGCCTGCCAGTTTGATTTCCTCCCAGTAACACCAGTGTTGTCCAAGTGGTCAAAACGGCAGAGGGAAGCAGTGGAGGTGGGCCAAATAATCTGTGAAGAAGAAGCAAATCTGCAAAAGGGAAACCCGCAAATGTGGAGGGAGCACTGTAATAAGTTTATGTACTCTCAACACATAATTCTGCCTTCAAGTTTACAAACTATTCTAAGAAAACATTTTAAGATTCTTGTGAGGGGTGTCTCTCAACATAAACAAAATACTATGGCTTGCTTGGTGTAATAAAAGTATGCTGGCTTGAGCTTAGGAACCTGAGCACTGAGTACCTCCTATTCTCCATTCTGTCTCAGAGTGGTCAAGTTGGATGACATAATAAGCAACATTTCTGTTATTCCTGCACACATCTGCAGAGGCATGCAAACTTTGTCCATGTGGGCCTCCTATGCCAGAAGTGTCATCCTAAGAGATTTTCAGACAACACTGTTATAGTGTTACTATTCCACTTTATTTGCTATGGCTTCCTCCTCTTGAATCCTGGGATTTGCAGTTTAGGGAGGGGCATTTACAACTCTCAGCCAGAGAGATCTTAGGCCTCACTAAACTACAAACCCCAGAATTCCACAGGAGGAAGCCAGAGCAGTTAAAGTGGAATAGTAACACTATAACAGTGTAGTCTGAAAATCTCCCTACTGTGAGCTACAGTCAAGACAACAATCCTCATGGTTTAGTTTTGATTACTGCCCGCTGATCTACAGATCCCAATACATTACTGGAAGGTCAGGCATTTATAGACCCCCAATAATGCTACAGAAAAAAAGTCCTCCTCTTCCAGTCCAATCAGCCCACAAAATTTTGCTGTCAACTGGTACAACTGGTCAGCCATGTAGATATTTAGGTGTACCCACTCATTCTAATTGGTCTCGTAACCAGCCAAGATTTTCAGTCACCCCAATGTGTCCCTCTTCCTCATGGGAGTACAGGGAGTTGTCAGGTGTCAGTTTGAACTCTGGAAGCATCCAGAAGATTTCTGATAAGTTCCAAAACTCTGAGAACAATTCCCCAGCTCTTTATCTACACTAGCTAGCAAGACCATAAAGCAGAGAGATGGGCCTCAGCTGGGCAGAGAATGTGCACCATAACAAATTTGAGGAAGACTGCTTCCACATAATGGTTTGGGAAGGATAAGTCTTAACATTTTTGTTAAATCTAATGTCTGGTTTTTCTAAGGACACTAGCATCAATATTACCTATTTATTACAGGAATCTTCTTTTAGTCACCTCTATATAGTCAGGCCCCTGTATCCACTGAACCAATATACATGGTTTAAGTTATCCACTGGACACAAAGTAGGGGACACATACCATAGAGTTGCGCTGGAAAATGCCTAGAGAGGCTTCCTCTCTAGGCGTCTTCTCAGTCCTCCAATACAACTGTATGGTATATTTTTTCTGGAAGTCCTTTATTTTAATAGGTTTTGCTGTTATCCACAATTTCTGGTATCTGGGGTAAGTGTGGGAACAGAACCATTGTGGACTTCGGGGTGCAACTATATAAACACTGTCCCCATAAGAAATTACTAAACACCTGGTTTTCAGTGCTGCAAAGAGGAATTTAAGCATTATACTATGACTCTGGAGACCAGGGTTCAAATATTTGCTCAGACATGAAAACCCACTGGATTACCTTTGCAAATCACACTTTCTCAGCCTCAGAGGAAGGCAGTGGCAAACCTCCTCTGAAAGAAAACCTTGTGATAAATTCTCCTTAGGGTCACCATAACTCAGAAATGAATCGAAGGCACACAACAACAACAACAACAACAACAACAACACATTTCCAATAATAAAAAATTCCTCCTTCCCCTCTTCCTCCCCCACCCTGCCCTGCTTTCTTTAGCTGCCCCTGGCTTAATATCATAATTTTTAAATTAGTAAAAATATTAATTTTTTAAAAAAAGTTAAGTTGTATTTGTGAAATACATACACTTGTTAACTTTATTGTGCTAGATTAGTTGTTTTGCATTTGTAATAGAAAAAGTAGACCTAATATAAAGAAATAGTCATGGGGGTGCTAGGGTTTTCGCCCAAGAAGTTTGGGGACCAGTGTTCTACAGCAAGAAAGATGGAAAGGAGACTATAAAATCGGGGAGGAGGCAAGGAGAGTGACAAACGGGCTATTAGCTATGAAGTGATTGTGCAATATATTTAGCTTCCAGTCAGATAGTGTAAAATCATGCCCACCATGTTGCCTGATTCACTGCAACGAGAGTCATACCATATGTTGACCACATCATTCTGGTGGTGGTTTTGCAGCTTCCCCTTGTGAGATTCCACAGATACCAAGTGAGATCCCAAGACATGTCAAAAGAATTTGTTATTTGTCTTTGTAAGGCCATCTTAATACCACTTTTCATTCTAAAGATCTCCAAGTAGTTTCAATTTTTAAAAAATCAAGTTAAAATAATAAAACAATACTAGCTGGACCCAGAGTACCATACGCCATTTAAAAACTCCCCCCAAAATGCCCAGGAGACCTCAAGACAACCCTTTGAGGTAGGCTGGTGGTTTAAGTCACCCACCCACCACTCGTTCTGCCCCCTGCCTCCCCCACTGCTTGTTCTGCCCCTTGCTGCCCCCCACTGCTCATTCTGCCCCCACCAATCATTCTGCCCCTCCCACCACTTGTTCTGCCCCTCCCCCACTCGTTCTGCCCCTCCCCTTATTTTGCACCTCCCCTACTCGTTCTGCCCCTCCCACCCCTTATTTTGCTCCTCCCCACTCATTCTGCTCCTCCCACCCCTTATTTTGCTCCTCCCCACTCATTCTGCTCCTCCCACCCCACCCTCTGCACTCCAGAACACACACGCACACACCACATCCACCCCGATGTTACTCACTCTCCAGCTCCAGTGGCCATGTTTGAGATCTACATGATCCCGCCCCCAGCATCATGATTGGCTGCCCAATAGACCTGTGATTGGTTGGTCAGGTCCCTAAGCAGCCAATCAGCACACTGGAAACGGCAACACACCCAAGAGAATTATATATATAGATTGAACCATTTTTAAAAACACACACACTAATAAACCCCATTAAAATCCATTCAGTAAAAATCAGGGCTAAATGACTACATTAATATTCAGGAAAATAACTGGGAAAAGAAATACAGTAGGACCCCCGTATCTGTGGAACCAATATCTGCAGTTTCACTTATCCGTGGGACACAAAACAGAACACATACTGTAGAGTCTTCCTAGAAAATGTCTAGAGAGGCATCCTCTCTAGACATTTTCTAGGTCTTCCAAGGGACCTCTATGGTATTTTAAATGGAACATCCCATTAGTTTTAGTGGTGTTTGCTGTTGTCCGCAGTTTCTGGTATCCACAGTAAGCCCGGAAACTGAACTCCCGTGGATACAAGTATGTCTTTGGCATGCTTTTAGAAAAAGGAGCTGGCTCACAAGCTTGACTCCCCGAGGGTTCTTTAGGCAGTGAAATGTGGATGCTTGAAGCAGTAATTCTGAAAACCTGAATCTTACCAGTAATCCAAACTAGATCAGACCCATTAAACCAATGTGATTTACCTAAGTGTTGGCTCACCATTCAACAACTGATTCAGTGGGTTTAGTCTAGCGGAGACAAGCAAAACAATTCAGACACAACACAACTGTAGCCCTGTGATTCCACCTGTAATTCCCACAGCTGCTTCCTGTGGAATCCCAGGGTTTGTGGTTTGGACAGAGGTACTAGAAGAGCCCTCTGACTGAGAATTCAAAATGCCCTTCCCTGAACTGCAGATCCCAGGAATCCTTAAGATGGTGCCATGGTAGTTAGGGTGCAATCATGGCACTATAACTGTGCAGTGTGAAAGGGCTCTAAGTCTAAATGTTTCACACTGAACACAGAACTCTATGCCATAGGTTGAAAGTAAGCCATAAGTTGTGAGTCAGGCAAGTAAGGACAGGCTACTTACCTGTAACTGTAGTTCTTTGAGTGGTCATCTATGAAATACCAGAAGTGGGTACTGCACAATCTAATGGAGTAGCAGGACCCCATAAAATAAAGCAAAAGACACATTGTCAGGTGCAAATAAGAGGAAAATTGTATTAGAAACTCAAATGAGGCCTATAAGACCCATAAGCCAAACAGAAAATCTGTTATAAACACATAAACATGTGAAAAAATAAGCATGGTAAATATCCAAAATGAAGGCTACCGCCTCATAATAACAAATGAAGGAAATAATTCATAATCCATACAAAACAGAATATTCAACAAAGTGACAAGCGCTAGGATGTTATGGAAAACAAAAATGAACATTATTTATTTATCACTATCAGGCATACACAGAACATGAATACAGCCCTGCCAAAACCAGCATCAGTTCTTACGAGTTTATCAGACACAGGGAAACACAGCACAAAACCGCATCCCAAATCACGTCAGAAGAACGGGAGCATAACAGAAAGAGCAACATTATCCGATGCCCACATCCTCAGCTGTTCTGGGTGTGTAGCGCGGGCGTGAATAAGGCATCTCTTTTTTATTGATGGGCTATATGCCATAGGTTGAAAGTAAGCCATAAGGTATGAGAAAGCCAAGTAAATGAAACTTTCCAGAGGGGTAGCCATGTTAGACTTGGGGCTTTAAAATATTTTAAATGACTTTAAAATATTCTTATGGCAAACAACCCAATGGAGTACATTTTGGCCTCTGGAAGTTTACACCACAATAATATTATTTACTTCATGATGACACAAAAATCATGCTGGTTTCCTCATCTTCAACCTAAGATAAACATGATTTTAGGAATGGTTGCACAATTTGTATCAGTTCATTTTGGAAAAAGTTACCACAATTTGCTAATCACAGGATGGAACAAACTTGTGTTTTTAAATTTTTAATGTGGGAGAAAGTAAAGCTGACAAGATTTTTTTTTTTAAAAAAATGAGATGTATGATTGTATTTAGGGAATAATTTGGATCCATGCAAGAGATTTGTTATAAACAACATACTGTATTAAAAAGCGCTTTCCAATCGGCTCTTCAGATGTTTCTGTGAAGCAAGAGTGACATCTAGTGGATATCCCACCTCATTCAAGAAGCACAATTCATTTCATTTTAATGAATAATTTACCCAAATATTTTTTTTAAAAAACCATAAAAAATATGAACTTTGTGGGGCATAAAATTTAAGCAATTATCTGTTGGAGCATATTTGCTATCAGAAAGTCATCAAACCTCCACTTGTCAGATGGTGTTGGCTCTCCGATGGTTCCTAGCAGTTACATGGACCCAACAGATTCAGCTTGAGCCCCAATTCAGTACTTCACAACATGGCCCATTTCAGCTCTGGGGAGGTTATCACACTACCCTGTTACAGAGCTATCATTCCACTTTAACTGTTGTGGTTGCCTTCTGTGGGATCCTGGGATTTGCAGTTTAGGGAGGAGTATTCACAGCCAAAGAGCTCTTAGGCCTCAGTAAACTACAAACCCCAGAATGCCACAGGAGGCAGCCAGAGCAGTTAAAGCGGAATAATGGAAGTATCACAGTGTAGTGTGAATAGCTGTAGTTCCCTTTGAAAAAAAACATGTCAGAAGTATGTAGTATAAAAAGCCACTTATCTGTAATACGGCAGGCCTAATGTCCTACCACGGAGCTTGTAAATACAGTATCTGCAAATATAATCTAATTGAGATTCTTCCATGCGAAACTACAACAGAAACAACATCTGATACAAAATGTAGGCCTGTGGCTCCAACACCACCATCTCTTTTCTTCGCCTGTATGATTTTTTTAAACGTCTTTTGGCTAATGAGGAAACCAGTGGAGCTTCTAAAGCTTCCATGAAGTGTTCTGTGCACCTGCTGCGTCTTGTACCCCAAACCAGAATTTGGATTCAAGAACCCAATGTCTTGTGTCTCCTGCTGAGTTACCTTAGGACATTAAATGTATATATATATATATATATATATATATAGCACCTTGGTTATTTTATAAAAACAAAATCCCCAAAAGAACACTACATTTATTGGCAACCAAAATGCACACGACACTTCATGCAAGCTTTTGAAGCTCCGCTGGTTTCTTCGTTAGGCAAAAGATGTTTTAAAAATCGTGAAGGAGAAGAAAAGAAAAGTGATGGTGGTGTTGGAGTCGCAGGCCTACATTTTGTATCAGATGTTGTTTCTGATGTAGTTTTGTATGGCAGGATCTCAATTAGATGATATTCAGATATTTACAAGCCCTGTGGTAGGACATTAGGCCTGCCATATTACAGATAAGTGGCTTTTTATACTACATGCTTCTAACATGTTTTTTTCAAAAGGAACTATAACTTTTCACACTACACTGTGATAGTGTGATTATTCCGCTTTAACTGCTCTGGCTGCCTCCTGTGGAGTTCTGGGATTTGTAGTTTAGGGAGGCCTAAGAGCTCTCTGGCTGAGAGTGCTAAATGCCCCTCCCTAACCTGCAAATCCCAGGATTGCACTGGAGGCAGCCAGAGCAGTTAAAGTGGAATAATAGTTCTAGAACAGTGTAGTGTGATAATCATTTTTTGGCCAATCACTTTGGAAGAAATCTACAGATTTAGCAGCCCCTTGAGAGGGTTTAAGACTGGTAAATTGCAAGTAAAGATGTGCACGAATTTGGGGGCAAAGGCAGCCTTTCTGTTTGGAGGCTAACAAATGACCTGCTAAAAGGTCCTGTCCAATCCAGTGTGTAAGGAGGCCTTTCCTGGCTCCAGGTTATCCTTATCCAAGGGGGGCATAAACCCAGGAGGTGGGGCTCATTTTCTAGACCATCATGGTGGGGAGTCAACACCAAATCCTTTTTGAAGGAGTATGTCTTTCGAACATCACAAGGGGCAAAGCACATATTTCCTCCCCTCATTATTAAAGGTGTCATGCAAAGAACAATGAATATGATCATTGTTATTTTTGTCAGATTTAGGGTGCATCCACACTACACAAATAATCCCGTTTGAAACTGGATTATTTTCCATGGCTCCTTTCTATGGAATCCTGGGATTTGTAGTTTGGTGAGGCACCAGCACTCTGGCTGAGAAGGCGAAAGACCTTGTAAAACTACAGATCCCAGGATTCCATAGGAAGGAGCCATGGTAAATAATCCAGTTTCAAACTGGATTATTTGTGTAGTGTGGATTAGGCCTTAGATGCTCTTTGGACAAATCATCAGAATATACGCTTTGGCTGGCAGGTTATTAGTGTGCTCCTCAATTTCCTTCTGGCAAATAGAGAGAATGGCACTGTATAGGCATGTCCTGTAAGAGACTCTTTCTAATAATAGGTGAGCTTATGGGTCTGAAACATGGGTCACCTATCGCCACCACTTAACGACTCCTCGAACGCTTTCATCAGCGCTGTATATGCACAATCCTAAATATACACTGGACTGACTATGTGACGAATTTTGTTGTCCTTGAGCAAGCAGGGATCACCAGCATTGAGGCCATGATATTGAGAACACTGCTGCGCTGGGCAGGGCACATTTCCAGGATGGAGGACCATTGTCTCCCAAAAATAGTACTCCACGGTGAACTCGACACAGGTCAGTGTAAGAGGGGCGCTCCAAAAAAGTGATACAAGGGGGATTATGGGAGGTTTGATCCAAAAGTAACATTCCCAGGCTCTGAATGCAGCCTAGAATCATAGAATCATAGGGCTGGAAGAGACCTCAAGGGCCATCCAGGCCAACCCCCTGCCATGCAGGTATACACAATCAAATCATTCCAGATACATGGCCATCCAGCCTCTGTTTAAAAACCTCCAAAGAAGGAGACTCCACCACCCTCCAAGGCAGTGTATTAGACTTCCAAACTGCTATTACTGTCAGGAAGTTCTTCTTAACATTTAGGAGGAATCTTTTTTCCTATAGTTTGAAACCACTGCTCCTAGTCTCTAGAGCAGCAGAAAACAAGCCTGCTCCATCATCAGTATGACATCCCTTCAAATATTTAAACATGCCTATCATGTCCCCTCTCAACCTTCTCTTCTCCAGGCTAAAAATACCCAGCTCCCTATGCCATTCCTCATAGGGCATAATGGCTTCCAGACCTCCCACCATCCTTCTCAGTATCCTTCTTGAATTGTGGTGCCCAGAACTGGACACATTATTCCAGGTGAGGTCTGACCAAAGCAGAATGGAGTGGTACTATTACTTCCCTTGCTCTAGACACTATACTCCTATTAATGCAGCCTAGAATCACAGTGGCTTTTTTTTTTTTTTTGCTGCTGCTGTATAACACTGTTGACTCATGTTCAGCTTGTAGTCTACTCTTTCTTTCCTTTGAGGAAATCTACACCATTATGTTAATTGATAATAAACAAAAAATATCACGTTAGTGCCTATAATATATTGGTGGCAAATTATGTAATATAGTAGACCCCCTTATCCACTGGAGATTGGTTTTTGGGGGGGCTTGGATACCGAAAACCATGGAAAATAGTGAACACTTTGAAAAAGTGGGACTTCTGGTTTAAATACCATAGAGCTGCCTTGGAGGACCTAGAAAATGGCTAGAGATGACACATTTTAGGAAGACTCTATGGTAAGTGTGCTGCTTTGTATCCCATTGGTAATTGAATCAGACGATAATGAATCTGTGGATACAGGGGTCCTACTGTAATCTGAACATCCTGTACTGTGAATAGGTTAGGTTGCATTGACCTGAGATAAACAAATGGGCCCCCCGAAATAAAGCATTGCAGGGCCCCCAAAAATCCCTTAAACCAGCCATGGTTGGACTGGATGGCCCTCGTGGTCTCTTCATACTCTAGGATTTTATGACCATCTTCATCATGACCATCATCTGTGTTTGTATTCAACCTGTCTCCCAAAATTGAGGCCTTGTTGTTCATCCCATTTCCAACTTATGCCAACACTAAGGCCATCATTACTCAGGGGTGGGAACCATGTGGTCCCTCCAGCCCCTCTCAGCAATCCCCACCTTTGGCTATGCAGGTAAGATTTCTTCAGAGGGAGGTTGCCCCTGCCTTCCCGTGAGGCTGAGAGACTCTTGCTTGTCCGAGGTCACCCACGGGGTTTCCATGACCAAGTGGATATTTGAAATGGAGTCTCTCAGAGTCCCAGTCTGACTCTCAAACCACTGCACCACGCTGGCTCTAAAATTAAGACTAGCAGACTTTTATAGACCAGCTTTAAGGAAATAAATAATGGGCTTTTATCAACCAGCTGTAAGGAAATATTAGTCTGTTTGCCTATAAGACAGTTTGGAAACCATGCTTCCTGAGTTGATTCTCCTGCTGCAAGAAAATGGGTCAGTCCTAAATATTCTTGCTCTCTCATTCAGGGGACCAGGGGCCTGGAATTTGGAGAAAGCCTACCCACACCTTCCTGTTTTGATGTTCTCATTTAAGTGGCCCTAATGTGACTTTAAAGGGGGTCTGTGGAATGTAAAGAACTCTCCCCCCCATCTTATTTCCTCCATTTATTCCAAAACAGGCCTCAAGATGCAAATCTGTAGCTAAGTGTTTTGTAGACCCTGTTCAGTTAAACTCATGTTGGTCTCCCCCCATCTTCTGTTTTTTCTCCAGTTCTGCTTGCCTGAATCATGGGCAAGCCTGACTGTGTGTCTCCCTGCACAAGGCCTGGCCTGGGCCTTCTCTACAGTAGAAGCATCCGAGAGTCATGGGACCAATGGATTCCTCCCTCCCTCTTTCCAAACAGAATAAATTAATCTTCATTCCAGGGATCCCTTAAAACCCAGGTGTCTGTTTGAAATGGATTGGTCTGAGAGAGATACTGTCCATAGTGACCTTCAAACTTCACTGAAGGTCATGGAAACAAATTATTGATGTTCCAGGCTCCGAAAAGAACATTTTGTTATTGGGAAGAGAGCCAAGGTGAATCTACAGGTGGGAAATTATACAGCCAGGCTGAGGCTGGTGGACTGCAACTCGCAGCAGTCCTAGTGTGAGAAATGGTCCACATTTTTACCTAAAGAAATACTCAGGAACAATCAGATGAAGCAGTCTTACTCAATTTATTATACGTTTGTGCAGAAGCAGGCACCTTCAGAGTGAGAGGACACCCCTGGTATAAAAATCATTCACATTTTATACTCTATTGCAGCCGTAAATTTCCCTATTCTGACTGCCCATTGGATAGGGCTATCAGAAGTCACAGCCCCTCCGGATGTCTAAGTTTTGTACAGGATGTCTCACCTGGGTTTATATGCCCACTCCCCTAATTTTTCAGCCCTATACTCTGACTTACCATTTTCCATATAAGGCTTGACTTAGAGCACTCTCCCTCTCCTCTGTTACTAACTGAACAAGCTCTAAAACTTTCTTTCATTCTCCAGCCTTTGAACATGCATAGTTGTGGAAGAGACATCATGGAATATGATAAGACTCTGTCTGGTTTGTTTGGTGATTAGATACTTTCTCCTTGCCTGCTTATTTCTTTTTTTCTTCTTGTCTAGCTAGTTTATAAATGGAATGATACTACATACATTGTTCTCTGTTTGCTGAAGTTAAATTCTATTTATTTCTATCACTAGCTGCCATAGCTGATGATGAGAAATGATGGGAGTTGTAATCTAGCAAGCTGTGGACGATTCCCACCCCTGCTTAATAACCAACAATGTGCCAAGCTCTGACCATAACATTTTCTCAATGGGAAGAAAGCGAAGGTTAATCTAGAGGTATGTCATAGGTGAGGGCTGAGTGGATGATGCATCCTGAAATACGAAGAAGCTTCCATGATGTGGGTCAGTGCCTCTTCTTGAGCCACCTGGGTGGTCCACTGTGACATGTCCCCTGTTGGCTGCCCTTGAAGAGGCATGACTGACCGTGGCTCTTTGTAGGGAGTCAGGATATCGAGAGAGAAGGAAAGAGGAGTTAGAGTTAGTTATCTTAAAATCCTTTACTTGAATTAGTTATTTAGGTTAGTTTTATATATGGTTAGTTATATATTGTTATTAGTTATAAATGCCTTTATTAGGATTTGTTATTGGTTTTTTTTCTTTATCAATCTTTATTATATAAATAAGTGCTTACAGCAAAAGAAATTCACTTACAGAAATGAAAAATCATATTGTGCTACATTATACAATCCTTGTTCTTTTTCTTTACTTTATATTTTCCCCCAGACAAATATATCTGAGGTTCAATAGCTGTGTGTTTGTTATTTATCTGTTATTTAGCTAAGTTAGTTTATTTAGGTAGTTGTTAGGATCAATTAGGAAGTTAGGAAGGGAGTTAGGAAGTTGGCTGCCCTTGAAGAGGCCTGACTGACCCTGCTTGGCTCTTTGTGGAGACTCAGGAGATTCAGAGAGAAGGAAGGAGGAGTTGGAGCAGATCAGGGAGTTAGAGAGAGTTAGTGGTCTTAAAATCCTTTATTCGAATGAGTTATTTAGGTTAGTTTTATATATCGTTAATTATATATAATTATTATTTATCAAAACCTTTATTAGAATTTGTTATTGTTTTTTTTTTAGTTACAGATTCCTCAAGTTCATTAACTGTGTGTATGTTATTTATCTGTATTTAGCAAAGTTAGGTTATTTAGCTAGTTGTTAGAACCAGTTAGGAAGTTAGGAAGGGAGAGAAAAGAAAGAGGTCTCCTGAAAGATTTGAGTACAATTTTCTTCATCCCCAATGCGATAATAAGTGATTCAAGGAAAACCATTCACTCTTTTCTTGGCATTTGAATTGAGGAATGGGCCAGTAGCAGGTTTCGGATGGGAAGTCCTCAGTGGGTCCAACTCCGTAATACTTTCCCCACAAGCCATTTGATTGTCCTGTCCCTCTGGTTACAATAACAATGCTCAGGACAGCCCAAGCATTGGGCAAAGTGAAGCTTTTTCCTTGAGTGGCACAAGTGAAGAAGGGGCAAGTAAATGTGGGCCAAGGCCTCAGGGGCACACCTACTGCAGCTGCAATAGGAATAGCATTGAGATAGCATTGATATATAGCTGCCTACCTTTTGTGGCCTCCACACACAAAACTGCTTGGGTTGCTGTGGCACCTCTTCCACCCAATCTGCTAATTTGACCACCAATCCCCACTCTCTCTTCCATGAGCCAGCTGAGCTTCTCAGAATTAACTAGGGTCCCCAGATCCCAAGGTTGGGGGGTTCTGGGTGTAGTTTCAGAGATGGAGCCTTCTCCTTTGGCCTCAGAGCAGAGTGAGGAATGTATGGAGGCCTCAGGGAGGGGGTCCAAGCTCAATGCAGGTAGAAAGAGCCAATCCAGACACTGAGACCCCTCTTTTCAATTCCTGTCTTCCTTCTGTTCTAGGCTGGGACAGCTGCAGTATGTCTTCCACAGGAGGGGCAGAAAAGGGTTCCTTAGCTCCAACCGGCCTCTCCGTTGGCATCCCTAAAACACCTAGGGATGATGGGAAGAAAAATGCCACAACCCATTGCTAGTGAAACAGAAGGGGATGCAAAGTCTACCCCTTGTTCTGCAGGTGCACCGTCCCCTAAATCCATATTGATCAGCACAACGTGATCAACAGGCTTTACAATATTTTTGAGGATAGAGCCAAAGCCAGTGTCTGTGCTATGGGTGAGTAGATATGGAGGACCTCTGAGGAATTTTGGGTTTGGAGCCAAGGAGCCAGTGAACTGGAGGAATGGGAGGCGATGCCTAGCATTCCAGCTTTATGATTTGAGAAACGTTCAAAGGAAAAGAGCTCCCATCTCTTACTAGATTGAGGAAGGCCATGCTAATTTCCCCTGACTTGTGCCATGCCCTTCTGCCTGAACAGAAATGGAAGACCCTTCCTAGCCTCTCCCAACCCTCCCGTCGGAGAGCAACCTGCTCTCAATCATAAAGCCATCAAGAAAATGTTGAAGAAAATCAGGGCCAGAAAACAGGTACAAATCTCCCCCCCCACAAATGCGAATGGAAGCCTCTACTGAATCCAGAGCTTGAATCACACATCCTGTGTCTAGTATTTCATGGGGTCTTTGCCATGGAAACCGCAGGGTCCCACAGTCAGATACGTTTGAATCCTTCCCATTGTGCTCTTGTCCGAACCCCTCCTTTAACGGACCTCACAAAAAACTGTTCATGACTGGACCCAGGAAGGGCCATGGAAGAAGAGGTTGTCCATGGGGGCATTTCCACAGCCTGTCTTTCAGCAGGCCATTATGGCAAGGAGGATCACTCACGCTTAAAAGTAATTGTTCATCCAGAGGATGTAGACCAACTAAAGAAATGCTATTTACCCACTCCCATGGATGCCCTGGGTCCCTAATTGGTAGGATTTTCAAGAGAGTGGAGATCTCCATCTCCACTCCTTCACATGCCTCCTTTTCTCCTTCCTGTCATGATTTCTACCCCTGACTTTGGAGCTCCTGCTCAAGGGATTGCTGGCCAGGGACCCCACAGCCAGCCACCTTGTCTTCCTGCTCAATTGAAGTGTGTTAAAGAGGTCAGCCACCCATTTTCCTCTTCAAATTCCAAAGGAGACTCCCTCAGGGCACTTGGTCAGTGGTCACTCCCACACAAGGAACAGGTACTGAGCTGCACACGTTCTGAACGACTGCTTCCTTCCTCAGCATATCAACTTCTGGGTAGACGCCTAGCATTCGGAAGCAAGTCAGGGCCATCAGTTGTGTTTCAGATGTCCTTCATGAAGCCAGTAATCTTGTAACCTTGAGGTGAGCATCCCATGCACTCGCCTGACTTGGAAACCTCAGTTTTCAGGAGAGAGAGGAATTAAAGCCAAAGGAGAATTGGACAGAGACGTACAGAGAAGTAAGATATCTCAATTTCATTTTCTTCAGAGTTCAGCAACACTCCCTGGCTTAGGATGTCTGGTGACCATGTATGGCTTGAACATAATATCGTTCCTCTCATAGGAGATCTGCCAAGGCAGGGAGGCCCTTTCATGCCTCCACACATTCCTCCTCTACCAGAGGGGTAAAAAAGCTGGAAAGGAGCATACCAGCACTCTCGGATGGAAAAGCAACAGAAAGACCCAGAATGCCAAGAAATGCCAAGAAACCACCTTCTTTTTTCTTTCTCCCAGGACATCAGGAACATACAATGGAAGACCAAGGCAAGGCAATGCTAACTATCATTGACACTTGCAGAGTCAGGGAGGTAAGGATATTCCTGCTCTCCTTTTCTTAATTAATATTCTTTTGAGGAGAAGCTGTAGGGCTGAGTGCTGATGGATCTTGAAGCCATAAGGCCAGGAGCCAGGGTAAAATGTGAGGCTTTTCGCATCCTGGGTGACACTGCAAAGGAAGGCTTCAGGAGGAGGATAGTCTGTTGCCCTTCAAAGGGAGCCTTTGTGAAAACAGGCCAGGAGAAAGCGGGTGTGACCTTGGCCTCAGCAGGCTGGCCCCACAGTTTCCAGCTCTGGCTGCCTGTCACGGCCACCCTATGTGGTGACCATCTCCAAGACTGGGGGATAACGATAGGTAAAGAGCGGTTCTTTCGTTTAGTGGGCGACGTCCTCCCACTCAAGCTGTCTGCCTTCCCTCCCGTCTCTCTCCAGGGACTCCTCCTTCTGTTTATCCCTCCCGGCTCTCCCATCCCAACTGCCGTTCTCTCAGGCTCTCTCTGGCAGAGGCCCCGCCCACCAGGGCCTCCTGGGCTGGGATTGGCTGCTTCTCAGGCACGCCTTCAAGCACCCCTCTTCCCAGGGGAAAGAGCAGCCCTGGGAGGGAAAGCAAGGCCCTGCCCTGCCAGGAGGAGGAGGAGGATGCCCCACAGTCTTAAACTGCTCCCCCTAGTATGCCTGGTCTATGGGGGTGGATAATGCAGATTGAAGCGTATTTTACAGAATGCCAGCGGGATCACTCTGTCTTTATGGTCAATCACACCATGTTATTTATATTGCTTCAAAAAGCAGCCCTGGGAGGGCAAGCAAGGCCCTGCCCTGCCAGGAGGAGGAGGAGGATGCCCCACAGTCTTAAACTGCTCCCCCTAGTATGCCTGGTCTATGGGGGTGGATAATGCAGATTGAAGCGTATTTTACAGAATGCCAGCGGGATCACTCTGTCTTTATGGTCAATCACACCATGTTATTTATATTGCTTCAAAGAGCAGCCCTGGGAGGGAAAGCAAGGCTCTGCCCTGCAAGGGAGGAGGAGGAGGAGGAGGATGCCTCACGGTCTTAACCCGCTCCCCACAGTAGGCCTTGTCTATGGGGGGTGTATAATGCAGATTGAAGTGCATTTTTACAGAATGCTCAGCAAGATCACGCTGTCTTTATGGTCAATCACACCATGCTATTTATATTGCCTCAAAGAGAATTTTTACTGTCCGGACATAGCTGGTATGTGAATAAAGATGGTGGTTGGAAGTAATTACTAGCGCTTTATATTTGTCCCAATGGCAGTGTGCGATTCGAGTTGCCCCATAATATGTTTTTTGCTGTCAATCAAGGTTGTGCACATGTGAAGTTTTTGAAACTGATCCCTGACCCGCGTTCACACGAAAGATGCCATTACTGCAGGCATTTTGCTTATTGTCGCAGACAGCCTCTGCATGGTGAGCACACAGCTGTTCCCACCTTTTTGTCTGATGTTACCAGATGTCTCTCTAGTTATTCAGACCCAATAGTTTTTTACAAACCTAATTGGACCAAAGAGCTTTTTAAAAGCTATTGTTCGATTTTTGTTTATGGAGACATTTCCCCACTTTTTTTTGGTTGGCACCGCTACCCAGGAATGGAGGTGCTGTTGAACTCTGCCAGGTCTTAATGGCTCTTATGTGGGTGAGAATTGAGCTTGGTGATAATATGAGCATCATCACCACTGAATTAGAGCAGATCGCCTTCTTGTCTTAATGAGTGCTGGGAAAAGCCAGTGGCTTGTGGTTGGGGAAGAGGAAGATGATGACCATGTGGAGCAATTCTGTGGCACAAGTGGTGTGGCAAGCAGGACAATGGGACACGTCCAGCATAGCATAGGCAATCCAGCCTACTCCAGTCCTTCAAGACCATTGTTGGTGTGTGTACCTGGCCAGCAAGGTATGGTTCATAGAATCATAGGATCATAGAATCATAGAGTTGTAAGATACCATGAGGGCCATCTAGTCCAATCCCATTCTGCCATGTAGGAATACACAATCAAATCATTCCTGAAAGATGGCCATCTAGACTCTGTTTAAAAACCTCCAAAGAAGGAGACTCCGCCACA
Organism: Gambelia wislizenii; assembly: GCA_030847615.1. Classification (NCBI taxonomy): domain Eukaryota; kingdom Metazoa; phylum Chordata; class Lepidosauria; order Squamata; family Crotaphytidae; genus Gambelia; species Gambelia wislizenii. Next base: position 305,560,639 of record JAUMIR010000002.1, on the reverse strand, counting down.
CTACAAGGCGGTGTATTCCACTTCCGAACAGCTCTTACTGTCAGGAAGTTCTTCCTAATGTTTAGGTGGAATCTCTTTTCCTGTAGTTTGAACCCATTGCTCTGTGTCCTAGTATCCAGAGCAGCAGAAAAAGAAGCTCAGTATGACATCCCTTCAAATATTTAAACATGGCTATAATGTCCCCTTTCAACCTTCTCTTCTCCAGACCTTTGTTATCACCGTTTAGTCAGATGAGAGGTGGCAGGTTGTACTGGGACGCCATTAACCAATTTGGGGTTGGTCACTCCACTGTGACTGCCGTTCGTATAAATTATTTTTTAGGAAAAGTCAATGTAAAAACAAGTTTCAAGAAAGAAAATATAAATAAACCAGAACTTCCTCCCTCAGCTGTGTGGAACTTGGTTAATACATGTATGCACTTTCCTAATCAATAATCCATGTTACTTCATAATAATAATACATCCAGAATAACAATACATTTTATATTTCTACTAAATCAGAAGAGTCTTTGTACACAATTAGCCCCTGAAACATGTTATCGCCTCTTCTCCCAATTCTGTCTTCTAAAACGCGATTAAAGGTTTCCAACTTTCCCTAAATTTTGCTACAGATTCATTTTCAACTCAACATGTTAATTGTTCCAACCTTGCCATTTCTTGCAGTTTAATCAACCACTCCTCTCCAGTTGGCATGTGGCTGCTGTCTTTATAGAGAGCATCCTGGCCATGGAGAAGCTTTTCCTGCCTTGCATTATCAACCTAGGAGACGCTCACAAGGTATGTGTGGCTGAATTTTTTTTTTTAAAGGGGGGGATTCATTGTGCAATGCTACTATCGCACATCTGTTGTCATGATAATAATGTATAGGTTTTTGACATATTATTGACTAGTCTGTTTTGTTATATTCTTTTCAGTTTCATGCTTGTAATGTGTTTCCTGGGATTTTGGGGTGGGTGTTTCCAGTGAAGCAAATGTTTTGTTTGGTTTTTTTGGTTGCTTTCCATCCATTTCTCTTGAAATGGATGTTATTATAGCTTGATTCAGGAACACGCTGGTTCTCCTGTATGTGTTAATCATTGTGTACTTTTTCTCATTCTGTTTCTCTCCTCCCCACCCCACTTTTCTCAATGTCCAGATTAACACAGATGACCAGAAAAGGAAGGAGGGAGAAACAATGAGAAAGATACTCACAGATTTCTTCTGGAGGGAGGCTCACCCTCAGTAGAAATTGTTGAACAATCCCCAACACTCACCTCCCTTCTCCACCAGTTCGGATATTAATCCTTATGAAATGCTACCTTGTTGTGCACTTTGCATTTTCCATGACCACCTGCCCCTCATGCTGACTAGCACTTCATCCCTTGTGAATAAAAGTGGCACTACCTTTTGATGAAATCAGGTTGCTGTCCTTCTTTTTTATACATAGAGCCCAGTCATGTTTGCCGAGTTTGGTTGGCATTCACACTGTCTGTCGGGGTTAGCTGGTGGCCAGAATGGGAGGCCTGCACCTGATCATGAGTGCTTTGCCACCCTAGGCCTTCCTGTTGCCTGCTAGTATCAGCATCAAAGCACCCATACACGGGAGAAGACAAACGCCCTAACAGAAATTTGACATATAGGGGCTTCAGTGGGGGGATGGTATAATGACCACTTTCCAATCATAAATTAATATGGGGGGAAACACAAGGCACAATGCAAGACATCTCCCCAGGTCGATGGCGGTACCATTGCCAGGGTTGTGGGGTGACGGCAGTGGAAGGCCAGGACCCAAGCATATGCAGAGTGCACTTTTGAGAAACCACACCCAACAAATCATACCCTTGGAGACAGAGAAGGCCTCCAGGTGCATATATTTTCAAGAACTCAATGCAACATCCGATGGCCTATCTTTGTTATGAAAAGGACAAATTAAACAAAGACTTTAATAAGCATTTTGTTAGAACAGCCTTATTATTGGTCTGGGGGAAAATAAAAAAAAGTTCTATACCAAATTACCAAAATTGACTTCTTCACAAGAAACTTTCCAAAATAGATAGAAATCCACAGATCATTAGTTAAGCTATAAAGAAATAGGAATGAAAGACCCAAATGGTCAATCTGTAATGAAATCAAAATAATATTTTTAAAACCTATAATATTAATTGGTTTGTTTGCCATCAATTAAAAGCTAGGTTTACTGAAGATTCAAAAAATGAAAATATAGAATTGGAAGAAAATGAATTAGATACGATCATTTGGGTGGAGCAAAAGGGGAAAAAAAGATTACTAAAATATATAAATTACTGTTAAAGCGAGGTTTAGAAATGGACAGTATCAAAGACACTGGGCAAAAGATCTGGGATATCCTTTAGAAACTAAATCCTGGGAAAATTCTAGGAGAAAAACTAGCAAGTTCACAAAATATTAAAATTTGAAAGAAAATTATTTGAAAATAACTGATAGGTGGTATTATACCCCTTCCAGACTTAACAAAATGAATAAATTGATCAACAGCAACTGTTGGGAATGCCAAAACAATGTTGGCTCCCTACTATACATGTGGTGGAGCTATAAGGTGATTAAAAAATTCTTGAACAAAATACACAGAACAATTGAAAATATATTACAGATTCATTTCAAGGCCAAGCCAGAGTTATTTTTGCTGAATATGACAAAGATATTGAAGAAAGAAGATGAGCTATGGCATTGGAAAATTCTGTATCTGATTTCAATCGCTAGAATAACGATAGCCCAAAAATGGAAAACAGCAAACTCACCTACCATTGATGAATGGCTTCAAAAAACCTAGGAAATGCTAGAACTAGATATACTCACAGCTAAAATACATAATTTACTGAAAGAGAAATCTTTAGAAAAATGGCTACCAGTATTAAAGTGTTGGGAAAAAAGGGGGATGGGATATATGTAAAACATGTTATTATTATGACCAGATATTCATCATAACCCTTTGGGTGGGGAAAAAGAAGAACTTAGAAAAGGGGGTAGTATGAGACATTTCCTTAAATATGTAGGGTGTAACCTGTTATATTTCAGTGATAACAGAAGTCAATAAACATAAAGTTATATAAGCTTTATTTACTCCAAAAGTGTTGAACATCTAGGAAGTCATGGAAAATCTTATTTATCTTTATTATTATTTCAATTTGGTTATTCATAAAAAAATTATTTATTTGTTATAATTTAATGATCAGATGTATGAATGTACAAATGAAGCTTAAGAGACATTACAGATAAATATACAGTAGAATGCATGACTAAATAGGTGGTGGTGGTTGGGATCTATGAGCTTAGCAAAAGACCCACTCCTTCTGCAATGGGAACAGCTAGAACTGGTTTCTCTATATGGATCAACCCAGCATCCTACACTTTTGGATGCTTCCTGGAAACACAGTGAGGGGGAATGATATGGTGTGTGACACCACTCCACAATGGAGCCCCATGGATGAAATGGGGAGAAGGGGACTGATATGGTTTGAAAAATGTTTTAAAGTTGCAGGTCCTGACCCCCAGAAAGCCCTGAAAGGTTTTCCTGAAGTATATGCAATTTCAATACACCCCAACACAGAGTGAGAGAGCAAAACACTGCCAAGTCTGATGGGTTGCCTTTCCAGTCTTCGGACTAGAGCAGTTCAAGGAGGTCCCCAGGCCCCTGCAGATCCTCATCCACACCTAAGGTAACAGCCCTGCCAAATGCCTGGATACCTGGAATTTCTCTGGGACCAGGAAAAAGGACTCAGTAATTGATCCTCTTAGGTCTGTCTGTCTAAGAGGTCCCTCAGTTGTGTTTTCTCTGGATCTTGCTCTCTTGCTCCTTGGCCAAAGGAGCAAGATGCCTGTGTCATGAGACACTGCATGGATTAATATCAAGGTGGAGATGAGAGGCCAGAGACTTGCCCTTCCCAGTAGGCTAAACAAACAAAAGCAAACTGTTGTAGCCTCTCCTAGCTTGTGTCTTTTTCCTCATTAATAAATTCTGCCAACATGACCATACTCCCATGTTGCTTAGCCATATGTGTCCCGGTTTTCACCTTTAGAAATGTGGGAGGATATGGTACAGTGCTTGGCACTCATTCTCCTTGTGAAGTCGAAGGCTTTCATGGCTGGCATCCATAGGTTTTCTGTGGGTTTTTTTCTGGGCTTTGAGGCTGTGTTCTGGAAGAGTTTATGCCTGACATTCCGCCTGCATCTGTGGCTGTGGCTGGCATCTTCAGAGAATGGTTGGGTAGGGTGTGTGTGGGGGTCTATATACTGTGAGCCCCTGTTCAAGAGGATATGTACATTTGTGTATCTGAATGGCTAGTTTCTGGTCCTGAAAAACACTAAAATCAAAACTCAGCACATGCAAATGAACTCCGCCCAGAGACAGGGGGGTTTCCAGCAGACAATGGACCATTAGCCAAGCAGACACTAATCCTCCTTGCATATCTCCACCAAGAAACTAGCCATTCAAATACACAAATTTACATATCCTCTCCAACAGGGGCTCACAATATATAAGCCCCCCACACCCAACCCAAGCATTCTCTGAAGATGCCAGCCACAGATGCAGGCAAAATTTCAGGAATAAACTCTTCCACAACACGGCCTCACAGCCCGGAAAAAACCCACAAAAAACTCATTCTCCTTGTTTGCTTGCCCAAGTTGACCCTCTTTAAACTTATTTTCAACTTTGTCCTCTGATTCCATATGATATTAGAAATCCCACAGTTTAATCCCTGGCTGTGGATGGTGGGCATTATCATCCAAAATTTTGGGAAATTTCCAAGTTAGGAAGACGTAGCCTAACATCATGGTGTCTAATGGGGTATCTTTCATATTTTATCACAGATCGACATCACTTTCTTCTTGCCTTCTTTGCCCATCAGACCCAGTGGCACATACAGTAGCCCCCCCCCCGTATCTGCTGATTCTCCATACACTGACTGACTTAACCATGATTGCTGACAGCAGGGGAGGGGTGGATGTGGGAAAGAGGGAAGGAGGAGGGGTCTCTCCTTCCTTCTACCTTTCCCCTATGGGATGGCTCCCTTGAATGGTGATTGAGGGGGGACTATGGGAGGGGAGGGGAGTTCTCACCTTCCTTCTCCCCCTGTGATGGCTCCTATGGTGGCAATGGTGACGGGTGGGCAAAGGGAGGGGAGGAGAGATTTCATCTCCCTTCATTTGCCTCCCAGGATGGCTCCCATGGCTCCCATGGCGACGGAGGGGGGCATTCGCTATTATCTGCAGGGGACCCTGGAACCAATCTCCCGTAGATACAGTGGTCCTACTGTATACCCTTTTCACAACTTTGTGGTATAGCTCAATTAACAAAGTAGATGTATTCCTGAGGATCACTTCTTTAGCAGAAATGCTAGTACCAGAGGTAGAAATAATATGGAAAGAAAAGGAATGGGTTCCTACACCACAAAAAAGAAGAGCAGTTTTGACATCTTTCAGCAAATTCTTTCTTTAAAACTAGCATGATACACATATAAAATCAAACCACCAGGCCATCTCAGTTTTGCATAAGTAGACAAAAATGTTGGAATCCTTGACAGACCCACTTGAAATTTTCCTTCAAAATGTATCTTGGGATGATTTTTTTTTTCACTTGCTGTCAATGTTCTTATGATTTCCGTTTGGATAGCAAAACATAAGCAATCTCTCCTTTTTTCAACATGCCAGGGAAGTAGGCTAATTTACTTTTCGTCCCCCGCCCCCTTCTTTTTGGGGAGTCATAGCAAAATCCAGTTGCTCATGGCTGGGGATCATGTAGCCCTCCAGCAACCCTCAGCATTCCTCACCATTGGATATGTAGGCCTGGATTGATGGGATTTATGGTTGAACAATTGGAGGGCCACAAGATTCCTACCTCTGCAAAATGGAGGGAATATTGTAAATCAACCCAAATTATGTCAAATGGGAGAGGGAATCATGCCACCTTCCAGACTCTGAAGAAGTATTTCTTCAATAGTTTGATGAAATTTAAACCAGAGGCTTTCTTCCTAGGGATCTCCCCGTTTGATAAGAAAATGGGAAAGGAATGTGGCAGATTATATTGGTTCATGATAACTACCGCCAGAATACTCCTAGGAAAATATTGGAAAACCCGTGAAATTCCGAAGAAAGAGGAATGGCTAGGGAAGATAATAGAAATTGCTGAGATGGACAAACTATGATATATGCTGAACGGAAAATCAAATACTAAATTTGTAAAGGATTGGGGGAAATTATGGGAATATTTACAATGTAAATATGGTGAAAATATGATTTTAGGATTCAAAAATTAAAAATTTATGGAGATAAATGAAATATTCTAAAGTAGATGTCACGTGTCAGAAGTGTCAAACTTAAAGGAGAGGTAAAGATTAAGAAACAGATGAATATATATATACTCCTTTAAAATAGCAAAAAGAAGGTTGATAAATGTTTTATAACAGCTGGGTTGTTGATTCATGGGAAGTCGATATGGTTAATTATAAATGATAAATAGAAAGATATGTGTTATGGACTGGGGGGCAAGGGAGAGGGAGGATGTTTATGTAGTTGTAGATATTTTGTGATGTTAAATATTGTATGTTACGTGATGTGTGTTTTTTATGTCTTTATGTAAATAAATTATATATATATATATATATATATATATATATAATATTCATCAATATATATATTGATGAAATTCTCTTGAAATGCTTGGTTTGGCACAGTCGTGCCTATTTTTGCCTAGGCTGCAACTGCTATCATCATCAGCAGAAATACACCAGAAGAAGGATGAGAATTCAAAATGACCTTAAAAGATGAGAGAGCTGGACCAAAAGTAACAAAATGAATTTCAACAGGGAGAAATGAAAGTACCACATTTAAGCAGAAAAAAATGAAATCCACAGAGATAGGATGGGTGACACTTGGCTTAACAACAGTCCATGTGAAAAGGCTCTAGGAGTCTCAGCGTTTATCTATATGAGGGGGGGGGAATATGAACGCCTCCAAAAAAGCAGCCATCCACAACGCAGCAGTCTGTCTTAACAGTCAAAACAGCCTCCCTAAACTCATCACGGCCCCCAGCCAAGAGAAGAGCTGTGAATGGTTAACTCATGATTTTAAATCTGCTGTTGCCAAGTTTTTAAAAATATTACATTGGTACGCACGTGTGATATTTCGTATTTACAAACAGGAAAAGAAAAAAGAAAGAAAGTATAAGATCGCCATTTAATCGACTTACCAGACCCTCACTTAGTTGAAAAACCAACATGGCAGCAGCAAGTGCTTTCCCCGCTTGCTAGCTCCTTCCTCCATGCTCATCCAGCTAATCAGCTTACACTGTGTGTTCATAATAACGCGAATGTCAGTGTCCAAAGGATCACACATTTGCATATCATAGGGAGCTTTGTAAAAAAATCTGGTCGAAACCCCAGAGGTTTGCCACATGGACTTTCAGGTGGATTTGGCTGCCTCACTTCTGAATGACACGTATTTACCGAATGTCCATTTGTACAGATTGCCGTCCATACAATTGCCATTAGGATTATTTTTACCATATTGACAAGCCCTTAATAGACCACAAGCTGAACATGAGTGAACATTGTGATATGGCAGCTAAAAAAGCCAATGTGATTCTAGGCTGCATCACTAGGAGTATAGTGTCTACATCAAGGGATGTAATATTACCACATTACTCTGCTCTGGTCAGACTTTACCTGGAATACTGTGTCCAGTTCTGGGCCACACAACTCAAGAAGGATATTGACAAGCTAAAGGTGTCCAGAGGAGGGTGACCAAAATGGTGAAAGATCTGGAAGCCATGCCTTATGTATGAGGAGTTGCTTAGGGAGCTGGGCATGTTTAGCCTGGAGGATAAAAGTTCAGGAGATGACATAATAGCCATGTTTAAATACTTGAAAGGAAGTCATATTGAAGAGGGAGCAAGCTTGTTTTTCACTGCTGTGGAGACTAGGGACTTTTTCAGACGGGCTATTTATTCCATGGAAGACATGGAACAGGGTCAGGAAAAAGTCCTTCCTGCTGCAGAATGAATGTAAGTGAACATTTTCCCTTTATTCTGTGGCTGGAAAGGGATTGGGGCTTGCGGGGCAGGAATGGGGCATTTGCCCCAGTCTGGAAAAGTCCTAGGACACAGAGCAGTGGACTCAAACTGCAGGAAAAGAGATTTGACCTACACATTAGGAAGACCTTCCTCATGGTATGAGTGTTTCGACAGTGGAATGCACTGCCTTGGAGTGTGGTGGAGCCTCTTTTTTTTCGAGGTTTTTAAACAGAGGCTGGAATGCCATGTGTCGGGAGTGCTTTGATTGTGCATTTGTGCATGGCAGAATGGGGTTGGACGAGATGGCCCTTGTGGTTTCTCCCAACTCTAGGCTTATCACCATCATCTTTAATTGTATCCAACCTGTCTCCCAAAATTAAGCCCTTGTTGTTCTTCCCATTTCCAACTCATGCCAACCCTAAGGCCATCATTACTCAGGGGTGGAAACCACGTGGCCCTCCAGCCCCCCTCAGCAATCCTGTCTGTTGGCTATGCAGGCAAGATTTCTTCAGAGGGAGGTTGCCACTACCTTGATCTGGGGCTGAGAGAGTTTGATGTGTCCAAGCTAACAATGGTGGTTTTCATGACCAAGCGAGCATTCGAACCCAGAGTCCCAGTCTGACACTCAAACCATTACACCATGTTGGCCCTAAAATTGAGGCTATTGGAGAATTATAGACCAGCTTTAAGGAAATATCAGTTTGCTAATATAACAGGTTGGTAACCATGTTTCCTGAGTTGATCCTTGTGCTGCAAGAAGAGGAGTAGCCACAACTACCCTTGCTCTCTCATTCAGGGGACCAGGGGCCTGGAATTCGGAGCAAGCCTACACACCCCCTTCTGATTTTGATCTTCTGTCTTACTTAAGTGGCCCTAAGGTGGCTTTAAAGGGGGTCAGAAGAATGTAAAGGGCTCTTCCCTCCCCCAATCTGAATCTTAGAATCATAGAATCATAGAATTGCAGAGTTGGAAGAGACCACGAGGGCCATCCAGTCCAACCCCCCTGCCACGCAGGAAATCTTGATTAAAGCATCCCCGACAGATGGCCATCCAGCCTCTGTTTAAAGACCTCCAAGGAAGGAGACCCCACCACGCTCCGAGGGAGTGTATTCCAGTGCCGAACAGCTCTTACTGTCAAAAAGTTCCTCCTCATGTTGAGGTGGAATCTCTGTTCCTGGAGCTTGCATCCATTGCTCCGTGTTCCAGGCTCTGGAGCAGCAGAAAACAAACCTGCTCCATCCTCAGCATGACATCCCTTCAAATACTTAAACAGGGCTATCATATCGCCTCTTAACCGTCTTTTTTCCAGGCTAAACATACCCAGCTCCCTCAGTCTCTCCTCATAAGGCATCGTTTCCAGACCTTTCACCATTTTAGTTGCCCTTCTCTGGACACGCTCCAATTTGTCCATATCCTTTCTGAATTGTGGTGCCCAGAACTGGACACAGTATTCTAAGTGAGGTCTGACCAAGGCAGAATAGAGTGGCACTATTACTTCCCTTGATCTAGACACTATACTTCTATTGATACAGCCCAAAATTGCATTGGCCTTTTTAGCTGCCGCATCACACTGTTGGCTCATGTTCAACTTGTGGTCTACTAGGACTCCTAGATCCCTTTCGCACGTAGTCTCATTCAGCCAGGTCTCTCCCATCCTATATTTATGCATTTCATTTTTCCGCCCTAAATGCAGTACTTTACATTTCTCCGTATTGAATTTCATTTTGTTCGCTTTGGCCCAGCTCTCCAGTCTATCCAGGTCATTCTGAATTTTGATCCTGTCCTCTAGGGTATTAACTACTCCTCCCAATTTGGTGTCATCTGCAAATTTGATAAGTATGCCCCTAATTCCCTCATCCAAGTCATTGATAAAGATGTTGAATAGCACTGGGCCCAGGACAGAACCCTGTGGCACCCCACTGGTCACATCTTTCCAAGACGAAGAGGAGCCACTGCTGAGCACCCTTTGGGTTCGGACGGTCAACCAATTACAAATCCATTTAACAGTTAACTTGTCTAGCCCACATTTTACAAGCTTGTTTGCAAGAATGTCATGGGGAACCTTGTCAAAGGCCTTACTGAAATCAAGGTATGTGATGTCCACAGCATTCCCTTCATCTACCAAGCTGGTAACTTTATCAAAAAAAAGAGATCAGATTAGTCTGGCATGACTTGTTTCTCTGAAACCCATGTTGACTTTTTGTGATTATGGCATTGCCTTCTAAATGTTCACAGACTCTTTGTTTAATGATCTGCTCTAGAGTCTTCCCTGGTATTGATGTTAGACTAAGTGGACGGTAATTGTTGGGATCCTCTTTCCCCCCCTTTTTGTAGATGGGGACAACGTTTGCCCTCCTCCAGTCTGCTGGGACTTCTCCTGTTCTCCAGGAGTTCTCAAATATTATTGCCAATGGCTCTGAGATTATATTTGCCAGCTCTCTCTCATTCCCTCCATTTTTTACAAAGCAGGCCTCAAGATGCAAGCCTGCAGCTAAGCGTCTTGTAGACCCTGTATGGTTAAACTCACTTTTCTCTCCTCCCCTCTTCTGTTTTCCCTCCTGTTCTGCTTGGTCTGGAAGCCATGTCCTATGAGGAGCGGCTTAGGGCACTGGATATGGTTAGCCTGGAGAAACAAAAGGTTGGGAGATGACATGATAGCTATACAGTCTCCCCTCCACATTCGCGAACCTGACATTCGTGATTTTGATTATTCACGGTTTTGGGAGGGCCCCCCCGGCCCCCCCAAAACCGTGACACGGGGCCTCCGGAGGCCCCGTGAAAGCCCTGGGAGGGAGCGGGGAGGGCCGGGAAGACCTCCACGGGGCCTTCGGAGACCCTCCAGAGGCCCGCGAAGGCCTTGGAAGGGAGGGGGGAAGGCTGGGGAGGCCTCCGGGGGGCCTTCAGAGACCCTCTGGAGGCCCCGCGAAGGCCTTGGGAAGGAGGGGGGAGGGCCAGGGTGGCCTTCACGGGGCCCCCAGAAACGCTCCGGAGGCCCCATGAAGGCCCGGGGAGGGGGTGGGAAGGGCTGGGGAGGCGATCATGGGGCCTCCGGAGATGCTCCGGAGGCCCCATGAAGGCCTGGGAGAGGGCTGTGGAGGCCTCTGAGGGGGGAGGGCCGGGAGAGGCCTTCGCGGGGCCTTGCTAGGCCCCATGAAGGCCCGGGGAGGGAGGGGGGCGGGCCGGGAGAGGCGTCCATGGGGCCTCCGGAGACGCTCCGGAGGCCCCATGAAGGCCTGGGGAAGGGCTGGGGAGGCCTCCATGGGGCCTCCGGAGCGTCTCCAGAGGCCCCATGAAGGCCCGTGGAGGGGGTGGGGAAGGCCGGGGAGGCCTCCATGGGGCCTCCGGAGATGCTCCGGAGGCCCCACGAAGGCCCGGGGAGGGAGGGATAAGGGCCAGGAGAGGCCTCTGCGGGGCCTTGCTAGGCCCTACGAAGGCCTGGGGAGGGAGGGGGGAGGGCCGGGAGAGGCCTCCGTGGGGCCTTGCTAGGCCCCACGAAGGCCCGGGGAGGGAGGGGGGAGGGCTGGGAGAGGCCTCCATGGGGCCTCTGGAGACGCTCCGGAGGCCCCATGAAGGTCTGGGGGAGGGCTGCAGAGGCCTCCCTGGGACCTCCGGAGACCCTCTAGAGGCCCCACGAAGGCCCGGGGAGGGAGGGGGGAGGGCCGGGAGAGGCCTCCGCGGGGCCTTGCTAGGCCCCATGAAGACCCGGGGAGGGAGGGGGAGGGCCGGGAGAGGCCTCCATGGGGCCTCCGGAGTGTCTCCGGAGGCCCCATGAAGGCCTGGGGGAGGGCTGGGGAGGCCTCCATGGGGCCTCCGTAGTGTCTCCGGAGGCCCCATGAAGGCCCATGGAGGGGGTGGTGAGGGCCGGGGAGGCCTCCATGGGGTTATTTCCCTTCCAGACTTAACAAAACGAATACATCGATCAACAGCAGCTGTTGGAAATGTGAAAACAGTGTCGGCTCCCTAATACACATGTGGTGGGGCTGTAAGGTGATTAAAAAATTCTGGAGCAAAATACACAAAACGATTGAAAATATATTACAGATTCATTTCAAGGCCGAAGCAGAGTTACTTTTGTTGAATATGACGAATGTATTAAAGAAAGAAGATGAACTATGACACTGGAAAATTCTTCTGTATCTGCAGCTAGAATAACGATAGCCCAAAAATGGAAAACAGCAAACCCACCTACCATTGATGAATGGATTCAAAAAACCCAGGAAATACCAGAACTAGATATACTCACAGCTAAAATACATAATTTACTGAAAGAGAAATCTTTAGAAAAATGGCTACCAGTATTAAAGCATTGGGAAAATGGGGGATGGGATATTATATGCAAAACTTGTCATTATTATGACCAGATATTCATTGTAATCCTTTTTGGGGGGGGAGGAAGGACTTAGAAAAAGAGGTAGTATGAGACATTTCTTTAAATATACAGGGTGTAATCTCTTATATTTCAATGATAACAGAAATAAATAAACATAAAGGTATATAAGCTTTATTTACTCCAAAAGTGTTGAACATCTAGGAAGTCATGGAAAATCTTATTTATCTTTATTATTATTTGGATTTGGCTATGAATTAAATCTTTATTTATTTGTTATAATTATAATTATAATGGCGATGGGTGGGCAAAGGGAGGGGAGGAGAGATTTCATCTCCCTACTCCATTTGCCTTCTGGGATGGCTCCCATGGCTGCAATGGTGACGGAGGGGGACATTCGCTATTATCCGCAGATTTCATTTCCATAGTTTGATGAAATTTAAACAAGAGGCTTTCCTCCCAGGGATCTCTCCGTTTGATAAGAAAGTGGGAAAAGAATGTGGCAGATTACATTGGTTCATAACTACCGCCAGAATACTACAGAATACTACTTTCCAAATACTGGAAAGCCAGAGAATTTATGAAGAAAGAGGAACAGCTTAGGAAGATACTAGAAATTGCCAAGATGGACAAACTAACATATATGCTGAAAGGAAAATCAAATACTAAATTTGTAAAGGATTGGGAAAAATTATGGGAATATTTACAATGTAAATATGGTGAAAATATGATTTTAGGATTCAAAAATTAAAAATGTATGGAGATAAATGAACTATTCTGAAGTAGACGTCACACGTCAGAAGTGTCAAACTTAAAGGAGAGGTAAAGATTAAGAAATAGATGAATACATATCCTTTAAAATAGCAAAAAGAAGTTTGACAAATGCTTCATAATGCCTGGTTTCTTGATTCATGGGAAGCCGATATGGTTAATTATAAATGATGAATAGAATGATATGGCGTATGGGGTATGGGGCAGGGAGGGCATGGGAGCGGGAGGATGTTTATGTAGTTGTAGATATTTTGTGATGTTAAATATTGTATGTTATGTGATGTATGTTTTTTATTTCTTTATGTAAATAAATAAAATAATATATATAAAAATTAATGTTGATGAAATTCTCTTCAAATGCTTGGTTTGGCACAGCCGTGCCTATTTTTGCCTAGGCTGCAACTGCTATCATCATCAGGAGAAATGCCCCAGAAGAAGGATGAGGATTCAAAATGGCCTTAAAAGATGAGAAAGCTGGACCAAAAGTAATAAAATGAATTTCAAGAGGGAGAAATGTAAGGTACCACATTTAGGCAGAAAAAATGAAACCCACGAAGATAGGATGGGTGACACCTGGCTTGACAACAGTCCACGTGAAAAGGATCTAGGAGTCTCATAGCTTGTCTATACGAGGGGGGCAGAATACGAACACCTCCAAAAAAGCAGCCATTTACAATGCAGGAACCTGTCTTAACAGTCAAAACAGCCCCCCTAAACTCATCATGACCCCTGGCCAAGAGGGGAGCTGCGAATGATTTACTTCTGATTTTAAATCTGCCGTTTCAAAAAAAAAAAATTACATTGGTACACGCGTGATATTTCCTATTTACAAACAGGAAAAAAAGAAAGAAAGCATAAGATTGCCATTTAATCAACTTACCAGACACTCACTTAGCCGAAAAACCAACATGGCAGCAGCAAGTGATTTTTCTTGCTTGCTAGCCTTTTCCCCCATGTTGGTCCAGCTAATCAGCTTACATTGTGTGTTCATACTAACGCGAATGTGAATGTCCAAAGGATCACACATTTGCATGTCATACGGAGGTTTTTAAAAAATCCGGTCGAAACACTGGAGGCTTGTCACATGGACTTTCAGGAAGATTTGGCTGCCTTGCTTCTGAATGGCACATATTTAGCAAATGTCCGTTTGTACAGATTGCCTTCCATGCAATCGCCAGTGGGATTATTTTTACCGTATTGACAAGCCCTTAGTAGACCACAAGCTGAACATGAGTGAACAGTGAGATATGGCAGCTAAAAAAGCCTATGTGATTCTAGGCTGCATCACTAGGAGTATAGTGTCTACATCGAGGGATGTAATATTACCACATTATTCTACTTTGGTCAGACCTCACCTGGAATACCATGTCCAGTTCTGGGCAACATAATTCAAGAAGGATATTGACACACTAAAAGTGTCCAGAGGAGGGAGACCAAGGTGAAAGATCTGGAAGCCATGCCCTATGTATGAGGTGTTGCTTAGGGAGCTGGGCATGTTTGGCCTGGAGGATAAAGGGTCAGGAGATGACATAATAGCCATGTTTAAATACTTGAAAAGAAGTCATATTGAAGAGAGTGCAAGGTTGTTTTCTGCTGCTCTAGAGACTAGGGACTTTTTCAGACGAGCTATTTATTCCATGGGAGACATGGAACAGAAGATGTTGATCCTTTTCTGTGTCTCCCCCATCCCTATTCCCAATTCCCCATGATATTTTCATCACGGGGAAACCTCATTTTTGGACCACCCATTGCGTTGTAGTAATGAAATCACAGCTGGTCTGAAAGGTGTCCAGTTCCTCTCCAGCGATGACAGCTCCCGGAGGAGGTCCGTTCTGGACACTTCCGGGCACGAACAGGACACTCAGGTAAGTGGCACCGTTTTTTCCTGACTCCCCAGGATACTTGATTTTTTAAATGTGTCTTCGTGTTTGCTGTGCTATTTTGAAGTTTGGTTTAAAAAAAATAATTCCTCCACAGCTGTTTTCTTGCAAGAACGTGCAGGATTTCAGCTGCTGGTCATAAAGGCAACCTTACGAGGGCTGCATTTATGACTGGACAGCATGGGGAGAGAGGTAGGACATTTCCTGATGTGGAATGAAGGTTAGCGTTTGAACATTTTCCCTTTATTGTGTGGCAGAAAAGGGATTGGGGCTTGCGGGGCAGGAATGGGGCATTTGGCCCCATCTGAAAAAGTCCTAGGACACAGAGTAGTAGACTCAAACTGCAGGAAAAGAGATTTGACCTACACATTAGCAAGACCTTCCTGATGGTAAGTGTTTCGACAGTGGAATGTGCTGCCTTGGAGTGTGGTGGAATCTCGTTTTTTCAAGGTTTTTAAACAGAGGCTGGATGGCCATGTGTCGGGAGTGCTTTGATTGTGCATTTGTGCATGGCAGAATGGGGTTGGACGAGATGGCCCTTGTGGTTTCTCCCAACTCTAGGCTTATCACCATCATCTTTAATTGTATCCAACCTGCCTCCCAAAATTAAGCCCTTGTTGTTCTTCCCATTTCCAACTCTAAGGCCATCATTACTCAGGGGTGGAAACCACGTGGCCCTCCAGCCCCCCTCAGCAATCCTCTCTGTTGGCTATGCAGGCAAGATTTCTTCAGAGGGAGGTTGCCATTACCTTGATCTGAGGCTGAGAGAGTTTGATGTGTCCAAGCTAACAATGGTGGTTTTCATGACCAAGCGAGTATTTGAACCCAGAGTCCCAGTCTGACACTCAAACCATTACACCATGTTGGCCCTAAAACTGAGGCTATTGGCGAATTATAGACCAGCTTTAAAGAAATATCAGTCTGTTTGCTTATATGACAGTTTGGTAACCATGTTTTCTTAGTTGACCCTCGTGCTGCAAGAAAAGGAGTCAGGGGAGCAGGGGCCGGTAATTCGGAGCAAGCCTACCCACCCCTTCCCATCTCGATCTTCTGTCTTACTTAAGTGGCCCTAAGGTAGCTTTAAAGGGGGTCAGTGGAATGTAAAGGGCCCTTCCCTCCCCCGATCTGGATCTTCTCTCTCATTCCCTCCATTTTTTACAAAGCAGGCCTCAAGATGCAGGTCTGCAGCTAAGCGTTTTGTAGACCCTGTATGGTTAAACTCACTTTTCTCTCCTCCCCTCTTCTGTTTTCCCTCCAGTTCTGCTTGCCTGAATCATGGGCAAGCCTGACTGTGTGTCTCCCTGCACAAGGCCTGGCCTGGCCCTGCTCTGGAGTTGACCCCCCCGAGAGTCATGGGACCAACGGATCCCCCCTCCCTCTTTCGCCAGGAAAAAAAATTAATCTTCATTCCAGGTGTCTCTTAAAACAGGGGATCTGTCTGAAATGGATTGGTCTGAGAGAGATACTGTCCACAGTGACCTTCAAATGTCACTGAAGGTCATGGAAACAAATTAATGATATTCCAATCTCTGAACAGACTATTTCGTCTTTGGGAAGAGAGCCAAGGTGGATCTACAGATGGGAAATTATAAAGCCATGCTGAGGATGGTGGACTACATTCTCAGCAGTCCTAGCTCCCATTGCTGGTGGTGAGAAATGATGGGAGTTGCAGTCCAGCAAGCTGGGGACAGCTCCACAATTTCTACCCCTGCTTAATAACAAAGGATGTGCCAAGCTCTGAATGTAACATTTTCTGACAGGGAAGAAAGCCAGGATAATCTACAGGTATATCATAAGTGAGGGCTAAGTGGATGATGTGCCCTGAAATACTAGGCTTCCATGATGCGGCCTAGTGCTGTACTGGAGCCACCCGGGTGCTCCATTGTGACACGTCCCCTGTTGGCTGCCTTTTAAGAGGCCTGACTGACCCTGGCTCTTTGTGGGGAGTCAGGAGATTCGGAGAAGGAGGGAGGAGTTGGAGCAGATCAGCGAGTTAGAGAGAGTTAGCGGTGTTCAAATCTTTTTCTTTTTTAATTTGTTATTTTGGTTAGTTTTATTTATAGTTAGTAATATAGTTACTAGTTAGTAATATATAGTTATTAGTTTTAAAAGTTTTTTTAGTTTTATTTATAGTTAGTAATATAGTTACTAGTTAGTAATATATAGTTATTAGTTTTAAAAGGCTTTTTTAGTTTTATTTATAGTTAGTAATATAGTTACTAGTTAGTAATATATAGTTATTAGTTTTTAAAGGCTTTTTAAAGTTTTATTTATAGTTAGTAATATAGTTACTAGTTAGTAATATATAGTTATTAGTTTTAGAAGGCTAGATTAGAATTAGTTATTGCTTTTTTAGTTAGTTTCCCATCAAGCAGGTAGTTGTTGGGATCAGTTAGGTACGTAGGAAGGGAGAGAAAAGAAAGGAATCTCCTGAAAGATGTGAGTACAATTTCCTTCTATTTTCTACTCATGTTTAAATGCTGTCATGATTTGCGGTATTTGGTGAGCCAGGGGCAGACTCTCCACCTCTAGCCAAGGCCAGGATTTGTACTCAATGCCATAGTAAGTGATTCAAGGGGGACCGTTCACTCTTTGCTGGCAGGTGAATCAAGGAAGGGGACAAGGACAGGTTTTGGATAGGAAGTCCTCCAGGGGTGCAACTCCTTGATACTTTCCACATGGGCCATTTGCTCGGCTGGTCCCTCTGGTTCCAGCAGGCATTCCTCAGGACAGCTGAACCCATCAGGCAATGTTTTTCCTTGAGTGGCACAAGTGAAGAAGGAGGGAATAAATACGGGCCAAAACGTCAGCTGATCACCTACTGCACTTGTGTTACTGTCTGTTTCTGGAAAGCTTTGTAAGATCTCTGGAAGGGAATTGTTCTATTAACCAAGGAAAATATTCCCAGGGTTTTCCAGAGCAACAGCTGCTTCTACGTTCCCCAGTCCTCGTGGTGCACCCCTCTTGGGGAACATCTGGTTGTGAGAGCCCCTCTACCTGCATAAACTGGGAGAGACACAGCCTCTCTCGGTTGCCCTGTTGCTTCCAAAAGAGTTACCTTAAGCAGAGAGAGGTCATGACTGATGTAAAAGAGAGATGATGCCCACAGAGTCCAAAGCCATCTTTCTGCCAGTGATGCCCAGCAGCTTGAGAGGAAAACCTCCCTCTGCACACATAAAGATCCACTGGCCCTTTAGCTAGGGGTTCAAGCACCCTCCCCAAATGGCTCATTGACACGCAGCCCTGGCCAGTCTGGTAGTCTACCCTTGCGTCCCTGCATTTGGGAAGTCTGTATTTTCCCTTGTGAACTAACCATATAAGCCAAATTGTAAATTATAGCAAATTGATGAATTATTGGAAGGGTGGGGAGTGTCAGGGTATATGAGAGACCCCTCTTCTTACCTTCGGTCCGCCTTTTGTTCTAGGCTGGGACGTCTGAGGCGTCTGTTTTGCAGAAGGGGCAACAAAGTGGCCCCAGACCCAACTGGCCTTCCCATCGGCCTCCCAAATACACCTGGGGCTGATGAGAAGAAGAACACTATATCCCATCGCTGGTGGAGCTGCAGGGGATGCAAAGTCTACCCCCTGCTCTGCAGGCCACCTGTCCCAAAAGACCATATCGATCCGCAGCACCTACTCGACAGGGTCTATGATGTGGTTGAGGAAAGAGCCAGAGCCAGAGCCCGTGCCATGGGTGAGTAGATATGGAGGGCTGCTGAGGAACTGTGGGGAGAGAATGCCCCATCTCCCAGATTCCAGAAGTGTTCAAGGTTAAAGAGCTCCGGCATCTTATTGGACTGAGGAAGGCGAGACTCATTTCCCCTGACTTGTGCCATGTCCTTCTGCCTTCTTTCCTCAACAGAAATGGAAGACCCTACCTGGCCTCTCCCTACCCTCCAATCGGAGAGCAACCTGCCCCTTGATCCTAAAGCCATCAAGGATATGGTGAAGAAAATCAGGGCCAGGAAGCAGGTACAAGTCTCCCCCCTCCACACACAAACAACAATGGAAGCCTGTGTTTCCATAACCCTTTCGTCTCGGGTGCCCAGGTTGGCCTCCATCCTCAGTTTCAGAGAATCCCAGTGGGCCTGGGTGTTCAAGAAAACTGGCCATCCTGGCTGCACAGGGCTAGACTTCATGGCATGGAAGGTTCTGGCTAGGATGGGTCCTCTTCCCACTTCTGACCTGGGCCAGGGGGGACTGGATGGCTGGAGGTGATGAGGCAAATCACCTCATCACCTCCCTGCTCACAGACGGGTTCTCTTCACTTCCAGCACATTCTGGAGTGCCCGGCTAGCGAGAAGCTACGGTTCCTCCGTGCTGTGTCCGCAGGTTGCATGGAGGCACTAAAGAGGAGCCAGGCTGCCCCAGAGCTCCCGCTCCCAAAGGCAGACCTGGCCAGGGCCATTGTGGTAAGTAAGATGCAGCACTTGGATTCCAGAAGCAGAAAAGGGCTGATGAGGAGGAGCCCTGGATTTGGGAAACCTGGGAGGGATGTTTGGGGAAGCCTATTCATCTTTCCTTCTGTTTCCTCTTGGGGCAGGCCAGGGGATGAATTGGCCCTTTGATTTTTCACCTTTCTCTGTCTCCCAGGTGGTGATGGAGAGCCTGCCTATGCCCGCTGTGCCCTCTCCTGTCCTCTGCTGCTCCATGCTTGCGCTTTACCACCTCAGGTATCAAGACTACTTCTGTGCCAGGGCCATCGGCACTAGCCGAGCCTTCTGCAAGCTCACAGTGGGTGTGGGGAAGACGGAAGGTCCTCCTCTTGAAGCCGACTGAAAGATCCTCTCACCCTCCCTCCTTTCCTCCATCTAACTGACTGTTTTTCTTTCTTTTTTTCCCCTCTCACCAGCAAGTTCCAGCCTCCCCTGGACCGAGAGCTGGAATCACACATACTGCGGCTTGTATTTCATGGGGTCTTTGCCATGGAAAGCACAGAGTTCCCCAGTCAGGTAACTTTAAATCAATCCCTGCATGGTCCTTCCCAACCCCTCCTTCAATGGACCTCACAAAGAATGGTAATTGTATCATTGACCTCCCAAGAATTCCTTGTGGGGGCGTTTCTGCAGGTAATCTTTCCGCAGGCTAGGTTTGCAAGGAAGATCACTTTGGCTTAAAACTCATTATGCATCCAGAGAATAAAGTCCAACTGAAGGAAGGCTGTTTACAAAAGTTCCCCCATTCCCATAGATTCCCTGGGACATGTGTAGCTTGGATTTTTAAGAGAGTGGATATCTCCATCTCCAGTCCTCCTCATGCCTCCTTTTCTCCTTCCTGTCAGGATTACTACGTCTCAGCAGCCCTGACTCTGGAGCTCCTGCTCAAGGGATTGCTGGCCGGGGATCCCACAGCCAGCCACCTAGTCTTTGTGCTGAATGTAAGTGTGTTAAATAGGCCAGCCACCCATCTTCCACTTCAAATTCCAGAAGAGACCCCCTTGGGGCAGTTGGTCAGTGGTCTCTCCCTAGGGAACACATTAGTCTAGACAAGGCACAGGTTCTGAGCTGCACATGTTCTGAACTGCTGCTTCCTTCCACAGCATATCAACTTCTGGATAGAGTCACCCAGCATAAGGAAGCACATCAGGGCTTTCAGCTGTGCTTCAGCCGTCCTTCGTGAGGCCAGTAGCCTCATAAGCCTCGAGGTAAGCATCCCATGGACTCGCCTGACTTGGAGAACTCAGTTTTCAGGAGAGAGAGGAATTAAAACCAAAGGAGAATTGGAGAGATACTTACAGAGTAGTAAGATGTCTTGGTTTCTTTTTCTTCAGACCTCAGAAACAGTCCCCGGCTTAGGACGTCTGGTGACCTTCTATGGGTTGAACATAATATCGTTCTTCCCAGACGTCAGCTGTGAAGCCAGGGAGGCCCTTTCATGCCTCCACACATTCCTCCTGCACCAGAGGGGTAAGGAAGCTGGAGAGGAGCTTACCAGCATTCTCACAATGAAAAGAACAGAAAGACCCAGAATGCTAAAAGATGCCACAGAACCATCTTTTTTTCTTTCTCTCAGGACTTCAGGAACATCCAGCAGAAGACCTCTGGTGCCAGGAAGACCTTGGCAAGGCAATGCTAGATTTCATTGACACTTGCCGAGTCGGGGAGGTAAGGATTATCCCCCTGTCATTTCCTTACCAACTATTCCTTTGAGGAGAAGCTATACGGCAGAGGGCCTATGGAGCTTGAAGGCATAAGGCCAGGAACCAGGGTAGAATGGGAGGTTTTTAGCATCCTGGGTGACACAGCAAAGGAAGCTTTCAGAAGGAGGATATTCTGTTGCTCTTGAAAGAGAGCTTTTGTGAATAGTGGAAAGAACATGGAGCAAAAGAACAACCTTTGAAGAGAAACAAGTGCAACAGCCCTGCAAATGATGATGCCCCACATTCCTAACCTGCTCTCCCTAGTAGTCCAAGGCTCCTTCTGTTTCTGCTGGTTGAACTCTTGTAGAGAAACACTTCTGTAGGACTGTCCCCCATTTTTCTGCTCTATCACTCTGGGTACAGTCTTTTAGGAATGAAATCCCTTTCTTGTTTCAGGCATTTGGAGACATTCTGAGGGAAGAGGAGAAATCAGAAATGATTTCAGCGGCTTGGCTGGCTGCCTGCAGTTACTGGATTACAGTTAGCGTGCCGGCAATTCTCCTTCTCTACGGTGTGGTGGGGAAATCGTATCTATTTTTAAGGGACAGAAATGTAAGTCAGCTGCTAACATAGGCTTAAAAGGGGGGAAACCGCGGGGTCTGTTCCTTTCTCAGGTTCAGTGAGGCAGTGGAGGAAGTGCTCGTAGGGATTTTCATCACAGGGTTTGGATTGTGGTGGTGGTGGTGGTGGTGGGTAGCAATTATTAGTTTAACAAAAGACCCACTCCTGCTGTAATGGGAACTGCCAGAATTGGTTCCACCATATGGATCAACACCTTTGGATAATTCCTGGATACAGAGTGAAGGGGACTGATATGGTTTGTGGCACCATTCCACAAGTTCCAGGCCCCCACCCGAGGAAAACTCTGAAGGGTTTTCCCGAAATATATGCAGTTTCCATACACCCCACCACAGAATGACAAAGCGACACATTGCCAAGTCTGATGGGTTGCCTTTCCTACCTTTCTAGCCAGAGCTGGTGGCGTCGAAGGCAGTACAAATAGTCTTCAGATTACAGGAGCACAAGGAGGTCCCCAGGCACCTGCAAATCCTCATCCAACCCCAAGGTAACAGCCCTTCCAAATGCCTAAACTCCTGAAATTTCTCTTCAGACCTGAAACAAGGACATGCTTCTTGATCCTCTTACGTCTGTCTGTCTAAGAGGTCCATCTGTTGTGTTTTCACTGAATCTTGCTCTATTAATCCTTGGCCAAAGTTGAAATGCCTGTGTCACGAGACACTGCATGGCATAGACATTGTCAATGGGGAGAAGGGTCTTTGGAGCATGCTAGCATGTCATTTTCACACATACAAAACACCTTTTAAAAAAAGAAAACACAAATTCTAGACAAGGGGGGGAAACAGGCATAATCTAGTTTCCTACGCTATAGTTTACTACACGTATTTTTGCAAATATCCTTGCCACCTATGAGCAATTCCTTAATTTTTCACCTCCCAACCATAAAATTGTCCCCATTTGGAAGAAAGTTTGCTGTCCCTCCCAATTTCAGTGGGTCACCCCAGTTCATCAAAAGAAGAGATAGGTCAAGAATCATTAAAAGAGGTCAATATCAAGAGTTTTCATCTTTTCTATGTTAATAGGAACTTTGATAGGCTGCTAAGAGTCAATGTCCCTTTTCTGCTTTTCTCTTTCATACAGATGATGTGGTGCTTGAAGAGTTTGAAGACTGAGGCTGCCTTTCGCAGGACTGTAAACATAGCCTTCCCAGAAGAGCCTCAACAAAAGCATGGTAAAAACCAGCAAGAAATACAAGAGCAACAAGGCAAATAATGGGGAGAATCTTGCTGACACACAGCTCTGCTCTGTCTTTTGCCGGTGTGTGTGTGGGAAAGGAAGGCAAGTGTGGAGGATCATGAATGAATCTCTGGAAGATCCTACAGAGATGCCTCCAGCCAGCAGCCAATAATGCTGAAATATAGGGAGGCTGGGTGATTGATTGAAGGATTGCTTGAAGGGTGAACCTTTGGAGAATGAGCCTACAATTTTGGAGAGTAAAAGTGCTCTCACTGCACTTGGAAGAAGTGGATTGCCAGGAAGAAATGGAGACAGCAATGGAGGTCTTGAACACTAAAAAGCACAATTCAAGAAATACTGCCAACAAATGTGGAATACAAAACAAGTGCTCCACACACTGGAAATGCTCGATAAATATTCCAGTGGCCAAGAGAGGAGATACCAGGGTTTGTGAAACCATCAGACTATTGCACCGATCTCCCTTGTAAACAAACCTATGGTCAGCATTTTATAACAAAGACATTTACCATTGAAAGAAGCAGAACTGTCAGATATCCATGCTGGTTTCCAAAAAGGAAGTGGCATGAGGGATCATATTGCAAATATACGTCGGATACCAGGGCACACGAAAGAATTTCAGGGGGAAAAACCAATCTATTTTATGGATGATACTAAAACCGTTGGTTGTGTAGATGATGAGAAATTCCGATTTGGCCTCAAACCAAAGAGAGTGCCATGACATCTGATTATTCTGCATGACCTCCAAGTCAGACAAGAGGCCTTTGTTAGGACACTATATGGAAAAAGGAAAAGATTTCCACTGAGAAGGGGATCCAGGAAGGGAGAGGAAAATAGCCAACGTAAACAACTTGCTCCGTAGATGGTGTCGCTGAGAACAATTTGGATTCTTGGACCATGGGCTGCGCTTCCATGAGGGGGGACTTCTGACAAGAGATGGGGTGCATCTTATGACAGTTGGCAGAAATATTTTTGCCAACAGTCTCCAGAATTTGATCAGGATGGCTTTAAACTAAGTCAAATGGGGAGAGAGACACTATTCTGGAAGGCAAAAAGGCTGGAGAAAATAGTCAAACTGTCATAGAGGAAACAAGGCAAACAGCGCAAGGACCCAACAGTGGGAGGCAAAAAACTTGCACAGGCAGCAAGTAAAGGGAACACATGGTCTTAGATGTCTCTACACTAATGCACAGAGCATGAGAAATAAGCAAGATGAACTTCAACTCATAGCACAACAAAGCAAATATGATATAATAGGCATTACTGAAACCTGGTGGGTTGAGTCACAAAAAGGGGGACCAACCTGAGGAGAATGGACCAGAGGACACAATAGGGGAAATCCAGCAAAGAATACGCAAAGAGGTAGTACAGGAATACCTTCTTAATCTAAATGAATTTTAATCTTCAGGACCAGATGAACTACATCCAAGAGTATTGAAAGAGCTGGCAAATGTGATCTCAGAACCATTGGCAATAATCTTTGAGAACTCTTGGAGAACAGGAGAAGTCCCAGCAGACTGGAGGAGGGCAAATGTTGTCCCCATCTTCAAAAGGGGGAAAAAAGAGGATCCCAACAATTATCGTCCAGTTAGACTGACATCAATACCAGGGAAGATTCTAGAGCAGATCATTAAACAGAGAGTCTGTGAACATTTAGAAGGCAATGCCATAATCACAAAAAGTCAACATGGGTTTCAGAGAAACAAGTCATGCCAGAATAACCTGATCTCTTTTTTTGATAAAGTTACCAGCTTGGTAGATGAAGGGAACGCTGTGGACATCACATACCTTGATTTCAGTAAGGCCTTTGACAAGGTTCCCCATGACATTCTTGCAAACAAGCTTGTAAAATGTGGGCTAGACAAGTTAACTGTTCAATGGATTTGTAATTGGTTGACCGTCCGAACCGAAAGGGTACTCAGCAGTGGCTCTTTTTCGTCTTGGAAAGATGTGACCAGTGGGGTGCCACAGGGTTCTGTCCTGGGCCCACTGCTATTCAACATCTTTATCAATGACTT
This sequence comes from Gambelia wislizenii, assembly GCA_030847615.1. Classification (NCBI taxonomy): domain Eukaryota; kingdom Metazoa; phylum Chordata; class Lepidosauria; order Squamata; family Crotaphytidae; genus Gambelia; species Gambelia wislizenii. The sequence goes on along the minus strand of JAUMIR010000002.1, from coordinate 305,535,706 downwards.
GGATGAGGGAATTAGGGGCATACTTATCAAATTTGCAGATGACACCAAATTAGGAGGAGTAGCTAATAGCCTAGAGGACAGGATCAAAATTCAGAATGACCTGGATAGACTGGAGAGCTGGGCCAAAGCTAACAAAATGAAATTCAATACGGAGAAATGTAAAGTACTGCACTTAGGGCGGAAAAATGAAATGCATAGATATAGGATGGGAGAGACCTGGCTGAATGAGACTACGTGCGAAAGGGATCTAGGAGTCCTAGTAGACCACAAGTTGAACATGAGTCAACAGTGTGATGCGGCAGCTAAAAAGGCCAATGCAATTTTGGACTCTATCAATAGAAGTATAGTGTCTAGATCAAGGGAAGTAATAGTGCTGCTCTATTCTGCCTTGGTCAGACCTCACCTAGAATACCGTGTCCAGTTCTGGGCACCACAATTCAAAAAAGATTGGAGCATGTCCAGAGAAGGGCAACTAAAATGGTGAAAGGTCTGGAAACCATGCCTTATAAGGAGAGACTTTGGGAGCTGGGTATGTTTAGCCTGGAAAAAAGATGATTAAGAGGAGATATGATAGCCCTGTTTAAATATTTGAAGGGGTGTCACGTTGAGGATGGAGCAGGCTTGTTTTCTGCTGCTCTAGAGACTGGAACATGGAGCAATGGATGCAAGCTCCAGGAACAGAGATTCCACCTCAACATTAGGAGGAACTTTTTGACAGTAAGAGCTGTTCGGCAGTGGAACACTCTCCCTCAGGGCGTGGTGGGGTCTCCTACCTTGGAGTTCTTTAAACAGAGGATGGATTGCCATCTGTCGGAGATGCTTTGATAAAGATTTCCTGCGTGGTAGGGTGTTGGACTGGATGGCCCTTGTGGTCTCTTCCAACTCTACAATTCTATGATTCTATGAATACTATGAACTGTCAAACCAATGAATGGATCCTAGACCAAAAGGAGAAGGTGACTAAGTCATGGAAAAGCAGCTGTGGGGGAAGGATCCTCAAGTAAAAAAATATGTCAGAAAATACCAAAGTCAGAATCATCCCTGCAGAGTATTTCCCATTTCTATGCAAGGTTGTGAAAGCTGGACAGAGGAAAAGGCTCACAGGAAGAAAATCAACATTTGAAACATGCGCAGGACAAAAGTGCTCCAGATACCATGGAGTCTCAAGCAACTGAATGGGTCCCAGAGCAAATGAAGCCTGAACTCATTTCAGTGGAGGCCGCTATATGATGATGCCCAGGAGGAGGAGGTGAATTTTGTGTCTTCCTTCAGAAACCCTTGACAAGGCCAGGAACAGGAAGGAGAAGCCGTGCCAAAATAGAGCACTCCATCTGTTGCCTACCAGTCCAGAGAGGTACAAGACACTCCCTGAACCTGGTGGTAACACAAGGCATGTAAACCTAATTTCGAATCCAAGCAAAAGTGGTAGGCTTTCTTGTGCCTTTGAAGAAACATTTCCTTGTCTGTTCCCCAGAGCTGTCGTCCTACTACTTTAGCAGGGATAGCTTCAGCATGTCATTGAATTCCTGAATGTAAGTTTTCAGTGACTCTTCTGTACCGATAAAGAGAACAGTTGTCATAATCAAGGCAAAAGGAGAGAAAAGGAAAGGAGGAGGAGCAGGGACAAGATAACAGACATGGAAGATCAAGAAACCTATTCCACAAATTCTGAGAAATGAAAGAGATATTAAAACTGATGTTCAGAATGGGATATGTCCAAGAAGGAGAATGCAGATAGTGTATAATCAAGATAATATAAATCAGGTCAGAAAAAATACACTCAGGAACAATATCAAAAAGATGAAAGGATGATAGCTTTTTTTCCAAAGAGGAACCTTTTGAAAATGAACCCACAATTTTACAAACGGAAGAAAAAGCTCTTTCCAAGCACTTGGAAGAAAGATATGGCCAGGAATAGATGACATACCTATAGAGCTGTTTTTAAGCTATAAGAGAGAGAATCCATCCGAATGACTTGCTCTATATATGGAGCGTGTCATGCCAGATGTCCAAACTGCGATTAGAAAAAGAAGAGGCATCGAGGACTGTGTTACAACCGGATATTGGATATTGGATTAGACCAAACATTGTGCGAAGAAAATCAACCTCTGCTTTAGAGATGACAGCAAAGCCTTTGCTCATGTCTGTAGATTATGGGGAAATGCAGATCACTGTAAAAGAAATGAGAGTGCACAAGAATTGACTGTCTTCTTCTTCTTCTTCTTTTTTTGAATCTAAAACTTTTTTAGCTTTCTCACAAGTCCAGCTAGCATGCTCAAAATTTGGAAGTTTGCATAAATTGTCTAGACAGCTGAGACAATTTCTCAGGTGTCATATACCAAGTATACATCATCTTGTAAAAATTTTCTATAAGATCATACTATAGAACAAATGTCAAACCCTTTCTCCCCATTGTTCCATCTGTATATTATAGCCAACAATTTTTTGGCCTTTCAATCATAGAATCTTTAACCTGTTCGTCTGCCAGGTCAAATTTCAACAAACGTTTATAGATTATAGTCCTAAAATGTTTCCCATCCATCCATAACTGCTTTTCAAACTCTAGTTTATCTTGTTCAAAACCACATTCCTTTTTTCTGCTTTAGATCTCTGAAACAATTGTAAATACGAAAACCATTCAGGTTTAAACCCCTCTTTGGCTTTGCTTTTTAATTTTATATTCACCTAGACAATTCCCCAGTAAGTCTTTGTAAGTTAGCCATCTTTAACCGGCCTCAGCTCTCTTCTGTAAATGGCTTTCTGCACGGAAACCCAAAAACGCATGTTGAGACATAAGTACTTTCCTATTTAACCCATATTCTTATTATGGCACATCTTACAAAATGATTCTTAAAGTCTACATTGACTTGACCTTTATTAACCATTAATGTCCATGCCACCCAAATCTCAACTCATGTCACTCCAGCTCGAACAACTGTTCATTTCTTAATGTCATCATCAGCAACTGCCCTCAATTTACAGACTTCTTTTCTAACTTTTATACTTGAACTCTGTCATCAAAACCTAAATCCCTGTTCAATGCTTCCCACACCAGAAAAAATAACAATGTACAGTTGTCCCTCCACATTCGCGGGGGTTATGGGCGTGAGACCCCCACGAATGTGAAAAAACCATGAATAAAACTAGGTCTGGCCACAGCCCTCCTGCAACCGCCTCTGCTTCTCTTCCCCGCCCCCAGGAGCAGCGACGGAGCTACCCAAGCCTTATCGCTGCTTCCTCCCACCCTTCCCAGCCCCCAGGAGCAGTGACAGTGCTTTTGTCGCTGCTTCCTCTCACATTTCCTGCCCCCCAGGGAGCAGGACGGTGCTTCCCAAGCCTCGTCAAAGCTTCCTCCCACCCTTCCCGACCCCCCCAGGAGCAGCGACGGGACTAGACAAGCCTCGTCGCTGCTTCCTCCCCCCCTCTCCTGCCCACACCAGGAGCAGCGACAGTGCTTGCCAAGCCTCGTTGCTGCTTCCTCCCACCCTTCCTGCCCCCCAGGAATAGCGATGGTTCTTGCCCAGCCTTGTTGCTGCTTCCTCCCACGCCCTCCCGCCCACCCCAGACATGGATACGGTGCTTGCCACGCCTCGTTGCTGCTTCCTCCCACCCTTGTGCCACCCCAGGAGCAGCAACAATGCCTGCCAAGCCTCGTCGCTGCTTCCTCCCACCCTCTCCTGCCACTCCCAGGAGCACTGACGGGTCTTGCCAAGCCCCATCGTTTCTTCCTCCTACCCTTCTCGACACCCGAGGTGCAGCGATGGTGATTCCGAAGCCTTGTTTCTGCTTCCTCCCACCCCCTCCCACCCACCCCAGAAGCAGTGACGGTGCTTGCCATGCCTCGCTGCTGATTCCTCCAACCCTTCCCGGCCCCCGAAGATCAGTGACGGGGCTACCCAAGCTTCGTCGCTGTTTCCTCGCGCCCCTCAGGAGCAGCGACACTGCCTGCCAAGCCTTGTCGCTGATTCCTCCAAAATATCCCGGCCCCCCAGGAGCAGCAAAGATGCCTGCCAAGCCTCGTCGCTGCTTCCTCCCATACTTCCCGCCCGCCAGGAGCAGCGACAGTGCCTGCCAAGCCTCTTCGCTGCTTCCTCCCATACTTCCCGCCCGCCAGGAGCAGCGACAGTGCCTGACAATCCTCATCACTGCTTCCTCTCACCCTTCCTGACCCCTCAGGAGCAGCGACTATACTTGCGAAGCCCCGTCACTGCTTCCTCCCACCCCGTCCCGCCGACACCTGGAGAAGCTACGGTGCTTGCCAAACCTCGTTGCTACTTCCTCCCAAATTTCCCGCCCCCCGAGAAGCAGCTATGGGGCTACCGAAGACTCATCGCTGCTTCCACCCACTCTTCCCACCCCTCAGGAGCAGCGAAGGTGCCTGCCAAACATGGTTCCTGCTTCCACCCACTCTTCCCACCCCCCCAGGAGCAGCGAAGGTGCATGCCAACCTTGTCACTGTTTCCTCCAATGCTTCCCGCCCCCCCCCAAGAGAAGCGACAGTGCTTGTCAAGCCTCGTCGCTGCTTCCCCCCACCACTTCCCGCCGACACCAGGAGAAGCTACGGTGCTTGCCAAACCTTGTTGCTGCTTCCTCCCACCCCTCGAGAAGCAGCTATGGGGCTACCCAAGCCTCGTCACTGCATCCTCCCACCCTTCCCGTCCCCGAAAGAGCAGCGTCGGTGCCTGCCAAGCCTCATCACTGCTTCCTCCCACCCTTCCCCCCCCAGGATCCGCGACAGTGCCTGCCAAGCCTTGTCGCTGCTTCGTCCCATTCTTCCTGCCCCCAGGAGCAGCAATGGTGCAACCCAAGCCTCGTCACTGCTTCCTCCCACCCTTCACGACCCTCAGGAGCAGCGAAGGTGCCTGCCAAACATAGTTGCTGCTTCCCCCATCCCTTCCCACCGACCAGAGGAGCGGCTAAGTTGCTTGCCAAGCCTTGTCGCTGCTTCTTCCCACCACCTCCCGCCCACCCCAGAAGCAGCTACGGTGCTTGCCAAATCTCGTCGCTGCTTCCTCACACCCTACCCGCTCCCTTAGAAGCAGCGATGGTGCTACACAAGTCTCTTTATTGCTTCCTCCCACCCACTCCCGCCATCCCAAGGAACAGCGACGGGGCTTGGCAAGCATCGTTGCTACTTCCTCCCACATTTTCCGCCCCCCTAGGAACAGTGACGGTGCTTGCCAAGCACTGTAGCTGCTTCCTCCCACCACTTCCCGCCCAACCCAGGAACAGTGACGGTGCTTGCCATGCCTCATTGCTGCTTCCTCCCACCCTTCCCACCCTCAGGACAGTGACGGGGCTACCGAATCCTCGTCGCTGCTTCCTCTCACCCTTCCCAGCATTTTAGGAGCTGCGACGGTGCCTGCCAAGCCTCGCCGCTGCTTCTTCCCATACTTCCCGCCCGCCAGGAGCAGCGACAGTGCCTGCCAAGCTTCTTCGCTGCTTCCACCCACACTTCCCGCCCCCCTGGTACAGCGACAGTGTCTGCCAATCCTCTTAACTGCTTCCTCCCACCCTTTCACCCCTCCCCAGGAGCAGCAACGGTGCCTGCCAAACCTTGTCGCTGCTTACTCCCACCCTTCCTGCCCCCCCAGGAGTAGCAAGGGGGCGTCCCAAGCCTCTTTGCTGCTTCCTCCCACCCTTCCTGCCCTCTCAGGTGCAGCGACTGTACTTGCCAAGCCTCGTCGCTGCTTCTTCCCACCCCGTCCTGCCGACACCAGGAGAAACTACGGTGCTTCCAAACCTTGTTGCTACTACCTCCCGCCCTTCCCGCCCCCCGAGAAGCAGCAATGGGGCTACACAAGACTTGTTGCTCCTTCCTGCCACCCTCTCCCAACACCCCAGGAGCAGCGATGGTGCTCGCCCAGCCTTATTGCTGCTTCCTCCCACCCCCTCCCACCCACCCCATAAGCAGTGGCTGTGCTTGCCATGCCTTGTCGCTGCTTCCTCCCACCCTTCCCGCCCCTCAGGAGCAGCGACAGTGCCAGTCAAGCCTTGTTGCTGATTCCTCCAAAACATCCTGGCCCCCCAGGAGGAGGGAAGATGCTTGGCAAGCCTCTTCTCTGCTTCCTCCCACCCCCTCCCACCCACCCCATAAGCAGTGGCTGTGCTTGCCATGCCTTGTCGCTGCTTCCTCCCACCCTTCCCGCCCCTCAGGAGCAGCGACAGTGCCAGTCAAGCCTTGTTGCTGATTCCTCCGAAACATCCCCGCCCCCCAGGAGGAGGGAAGATGCTTGGCAAGCCTCTTCGCTGCTTCCTCCCACCCTTTGTGCCGCCAAGGAACAGTGACTGTTGCTTGCCAATCCTTGTCGCTGCTTCCTCCCACCCTTCCAACCCCCCCAGGAGCAGCGACGGTGCTTGCGAAACATCATTGCTGCTTCCTCCCACACTTCCACCCCCCCGAGGAGCAGCGACAGTTCTTGCCAAACTTTTTCGCTAATTCCTGCGACCCTTCCCGCCCCCCAGGAGCAGCAACAGTGGTTGCCAAGCCTTGTTGCCGATTCCTTCCACCACCTCCCGCCAACCCCAGGAGCAGTGACGGTGCTTGCCATGCCTTGTTTCTGATTCCTCCAACCTTTCCTGCCCCCCGGGAGCAGTGACGGGGTAGCCCAAGCCTCATTGCTGCATCCTCCCACCCTTCCCGTCCCCCAAGGAGCAGAGACGTTGCCTGCCAACCTTGTCACTGCTTCCTCCAATGCTTCCCGCCCCCCCCCAAGAGCAGCGACAGTGCTTGCCAAGCCTCATTGCTGCTTCCTCCCATGCTTGCTGGTACCCGAGGAGGAGTGACGATGCCTGCCAAGACTTGTTGCTGCTTCCTCCGCCTCTTCCCGGCCCCCCAGGAGCAGAAAAAGTACCTGCCAAGCCTCATTGCTGCTTCCTCCCTCCCTTCCCCCTCCCCACGAGCATTGACGGTGCCTGCCAAGCCTCATCGCCACTTCCTGCCACCCTTCTGCCCCCCCAGGAGCAGCAACAGGTCTACCGAAGCCTCATCGCTACTTCCTCACACCCTCTCCCGCCCACCCCAGGAGCAGCGACAGTGCCTCCCAAGGCTGGTTGCTGCTTCCTCCCTATCTTCCGACCCCCCCAGGAGCAGCTACTGAGCTTGCCAAAGCTCGTCGCTGCTTCCTCCCACCCTTCCTGCCCCCTGAGAAGCAGCAATGGGGCTACACAAGCCTCGTTGCTCCTTCCTCCCACCCTCTCCCGCCGCTCAGGAGCAGCGACAGTGCCTGCCAAGCCTCGTTGCTGCTTCCTCCCACCCTTCCAGCCTCCCCCAGTAGCACGACGGGGCTACCCAAGCCTCATCACTGCTTCCTCCTACCCTATCCTGCTCACCTGAGGAGCAGCTACGGTGCTTGCCAAACTTCGTCGCTGCTTCCTCCCACCTTTCCTACCCCCCGAGAAGCAGCGATGGGGCTACCCAAGATTCGTTGCTCCTTCCTCCCACCCGCTACCCGCCACCTCCAGGAGCAGTGACGGGGCTTTCCAAGTCTCATTGCTGTTTTCTCCTACCCTTGCCAAGCCTCATTGCTGCTTCCTCCCACGCTTGCTGGCCCCCGAGGAGCAGCGACGGTGCTTGACAAGCCGTGTTACTGCTTCGTCCCACCCACTTCCGCCCAACCCAGCAGCAGCGATGGTGCCTGCCAGGCCTCGTCGCTGCTTCCTCCCACCCTTCCCACCCACCAGGAGCAGTGACAGGGCTACCCAAGCCTCGTCGCTGCTTCCTCCCACTCTTCCCAGCTCCCCAGGAGCAGCGATGCTGCCTGCCAGGCCTCGTCGCTGCTTCCTCCCACACTTCCCATCCCCCAGGAGCAGCGACAGTGCCTGCGAATCCTTGTAACTGCTTCCTCCCAACCTTCTCGCCCACCCAGGAGCAGCTACGGTGCCTGCCAAAACTTGTGGCTGATTACTCCCAACCTTCCTGCCCCCCAGGAGTAGCAACGGGGTGTCCCAAGCCTCTTCGCAGCTTCCTGCCACCCTTCCTGCCCCCTCAGGAACAGTGACTGTACTTGCCAAACCTCGTCGCTTCTTCCTCCCACCCCATCCCGCCGACACCAGGAGAAGCTACGGTGCTTGCCAAACCTTGTTGCTACTCCCTCCCACCCTTCCTGCCCCCCGAGAAGCAGCGATGGGACTACCCAAGACTTGTTGCTGCTTCCTCCCACCCTCTCCTGTCACCCTCAGGAGCAGCGACGGTGCTGGCCAAGCCTCATTGCTGCTTTCTCCTAACCTCCCGACACCCCAGGAGCAGCGACGGTGCTTCCCAGCCTTGTTGCTGCTTCCTCTCACCGCCTCCTTCCCACCCCAGAACCACTGGTGGTGCTTGCCATGCCTCGTCGCTGCTTCCTCCCACTCTTCCCGGCCCGTGAGGAGCAGCGACGGGGCTACCCAAGCCTCATTGCTGCTTCCTCCCACCCTTTCCACCCCTGAGGAACAGCGACAGTGCCTGCCAAGCCTTGTTGCTGATCCCTCCGAAACATCGTGGCCCCCCAGCAGGAGGGACGATGTCTGCGAAGCCTCTTCGCTGCTTCCTCCCACCCTTCCAACCTCCCCAGGAGTAGCAAGGGGGCGTCCAAAGCCTCTTTGCTGCTTCCTCCCACCCTTCCTGCCCTCTCAGGTGCAGCGACTGTACTTGCCAAGCCTCGTCGCTGCTTCTTCCCACCCCGTCCTGCCGACACCAGGAGAAACTACGGTGCTTCCAAACCTTGTTGCTACTACCTCCCGCCCTTCCCGCCCCCCGAGAAGCAGCAATGGGGCTACACAAGACTTGTTGCTCCTTCCTGCCACCCTCTCCCAACACCCCAGGAGCAGCGACGGTGCTCGCCCAGCGTTATTGCTGCTTCCTCCCACCCCCTCCCACCCACCCCATAAGCAGTGGCTGTGCTTGCCATGCCTTGTCGCTGCTTCCTCCCACCCTTCCCACCCCTCAGGAGCAGCGACAGTGCCAGTCAAGCCTTGTTGCTGATTCCTCCAAAACATCCCCGCCCCCCAGGAGGAGGGAAGATGCTTGGCAAGCCTCTTCGCTGCTTCCTCCCACCCTTTGTGCCGCCAAGGAACAGTGACTGTTGCTTGCCAATCCTTGTCGCTGCTTCCTCCCACCCTTCCAACCCCCCCAGGAGCAGCAACGGTGCTTGCGAAACGTCATTGCTGCTTCCTCCCACACTTCCACCCCCCCGAGGAGCAGCGACAGTTCTTGCCAAACTTTTTCGCTAATTCCTGCGACCCTTCCCACCCCCCAGGAGCAGCAACAGTGGTTGCCAAGCCTTGTTGCCGATTCCTTCCACCACCTCCCGCCAACCCCAGGAGCAGTGACGGTGCTTGCCATGCCTTGTTTCTGATTCCTCCAACCTTTCCTGCCCCCCGGGAGCAGTGACGGGGTAGCCCAAGCCTCATTGCTGCATCCTCCCACCCTTCCCGTCCCCCAAGGAGCAGCGACGTTGCCTGCCAACCTTGTCACTGCTTCCTCCAATGCTTCCCGCCCCCCCCCAAGAGCAGCGACAGTGCTTGCCAAGCCTCATTGCTGCTTCCTCCCATGCTTGCCGGTCCCCGAGGAGGAGTGACAATGCCTGCCAAGACTTGTTGCTGCTTCCTCCGCCTCTTCCCGGCCCCCCAGGAGCAGAAAAAGTACCTGCCAAGCCTCATTGCTGCTTCCTCCCTCCCTTCCCCCTCCCCACGAGCATTGACGGTGCCTGCCAAGCCTCATCGCCACTTCCTGCCACCCTTCTGCCCCCCCAGGAGCAGCAACAGGTCTACCGAAGCCTCATCGCTACTTCCTCACACCCTCTCCCGCCCACCCCAGGAGCAGCGACAGTGCCTCCCAAGGCTGGTTGCTGCTTCCTCCCTATCTTCCGACCCCCCCAGGAGCAGCTACTGAGCTTGCCAAAGCTCGTCGCTGCTTCCTCCCACCCTTCCTGCCCCCTGAGAAGCAGCAATGGGGCTACACAAGCCTCGTTGCTCCTTCCTCCCACCCTCTCCCGCCGCTCAGGAGCAGCGACAGTGCCTGCCAAGCCTCGTTGCTGCTTCCTCCCACCCTTCCAGCCTCCCCCAGTAGCACGACGGGGCTACCCAAGCCTCATCACTGCTTCCTCCTACCCTATCCTGCTCACCTGAGGAGCAGCTACGGTGCTTGCCAAACTTCGTCGCTGCTTCCTCCCACCTTTCCTACCCCCCGAGAAGCAGCGATGGGGCTACCCAAGATTCGTTGCTCCTTCCTCCCACCCGCTACCGCCACCTCCAGGAGCAGTGACGGGGCTTTCCAAGTCTCATTGCTGTTTTCTCCTACCCTTGCCAAGCCTCATTGCTGCTTCCTCCCACGCTTGCTGGCCCCCGAGGAGCAGCGACGGTGCTTGACAAGCCGTGTTACTGCTTCGTCCCACCCACTTCCGCCCAACCCAGCAGCAGCGATGGTGCCTGCCAGGCCTCGTCGCTGCTTCCTCCCACCCTTCCCACCCACCAGGAGCAGTGACAGGGCTACCCAAGCCTCGTCGCTGCTTCCTCCCACTCTTCCCAGCTCCCCAGGAGCAGCGATGCTGCCTGCCAGGCCTCGTCGCTGCTTCCTCCCACACTTCCCATCCCCCAGGAGCAGCGACAGTGCCTGCGAATCCTTGTAACTGCTTCCTCCCAACCTCGCCCACCCAGGAGCAGCTACGGTGCCTGCCAAAACTTGTGGCTGATTACTCCCAACCTTCCTGCCCCCCAGGAGTAGCAACGGGGTGTCCCAAGCCTCTTCGCAGCTTCCTGCCACCCTTCCTGCCCCCTCAGGAACAGTGACTGTACTTGCCAAGCCTCGTCGCTTCTTCCTCCCACCCCATCCCGCCGACACCAGGAGAAGCTACGGTGCTTGCCAAACCTTGTTGCTACTCCCTCCCACCCTTCCTGCCCCCCGAGAAGCAGCGATGGGACTACCCAAGACTTGTTGCTGCTTCCTCCCACCCTCTCCTGTCACCCTCAGGAGCAGCGACGGTGCTTGCCAAGCCTCATTGCTGCTTTCTCCTAACCTCCCGACACCCCAGGAGCAGCGACGGTGCTTCCCAGCCTTGTTGCTGCTTCCTCTCACCGCCTCCTTCCCACCCCAGAACCACTGGTGGTGCTTGCCATGCCTCGTCGCTGCTTCCTCCCACTCTTCCCGGCCCGTGAGGAGCAGCGACGGGGCTACCCAAGCCTCATTGCTGCTTCCTCCCACCCTTTCCACCCCTGAGGAACAGCGACAGTGCCTGCCAAGCCTTGTTGCTGATCCCTCCGAAACATCGTGGCCCCCCAGCAGGAGGGACGATGTCTGCGAAGCCTCTTCGCTGCTTCCTCCCACCCTTCCAACCTCCCCAGGAGCAGCGACGGTGCTTGCGAAACCTCATTGCTGCTCCCTCCCACACTTCCCGCCCCCCCCTCGAGAAGCAGCGACAGTGCTTACCAACCCTTTTCTCTAATTCCTCCGACCCTTCTTGCCCACCCAGGAGCAGCGACAGTGCTTGCCCAGCCTTGTTGCTGCTTCCTCCCACCCCCTCCCGCCCCCCCAAAAGCAGTGGCGGTGCTTGCCATGCCTAGTCGCTGCTTCCTCCCACACTACCCGGCCCGCGAGGAGCAGTGACGGTGCTTCCCTTGCCTCGTTGCTGCTTCCTCCCACCCTTCCTGCCCACCAGGAGCAGTGACAGGGCTACCCAAGCCTCGTCGCTGCTTCCTCCCACCCTTCCCGTCCCCCAGGAGCAGCGATGGTGCCTGCCAGGCCTCGTCGCTGCTTCCTCCCACCCTTCCCGTCCCCCAGGAGCAGCGACTGTGCCTGCCAAGCCTCTTCGCTGCTTCCCCCAACCCTTCTCGCCCACCCAGGAGCAGCTAAGGTGCTTGCCAAGCCATGTTGCTTCCTCACACCCCCTTCTGCCCAACCCAGCAGCAGTGACGGTGCTTGCAACGCCTCTTTGCTGCTTCCTCCCACCCTTTGCGCCACCCCTGGAGCAGTGACGGTGCTTGCCACGCCTCGTCGCTGCTTCCTACCACCCTTCCCCCCCAGGAGCCGCGACAGTGCCTGCCAAGCCTAGTCGCTGCTTCGTCCCATTCTTCCTGCCCTCAGGAGCTGCGACCGTGCTACCCAAGCCTCGTCACTGCTTCCTCCCACCCTTCCTGCCCCCCGAGTTGTAGCGATGGGGCTACACAAGCCTCGTCGCTGCTTCCTCCCACCCTATCCCGCCCCCCAGGAGGAGTGGCGATTCCTGCCAAGACTCGTTGCTGCTTCCTCCGCCCCTTCCCGGCCCCCCAGGAGCAGAAACAGTGCCTGCCAAGCCTCGTTGCTGCTTCGTCCCTTCCTTCCCCCTCCCCAGGAGCATTGACAGTGCCTGCCAAGCCTTTTCGCCACTTCCTGCCACCCTTCCGCACCCCCGGGAGCAGCAACGGGGCTACCGTAGCCTCGTCACTACTTCCTCCCACCCTCTCCCGCCATCCCAGGAGCAGCGAAGGTGCCTCCCAAGCCTAGTTGCTGCTTCCTCCCACTCTTCCGACCCCCCGCCAGGAGCCTCGACGGTGCCTGCCAAGCTGGGTCGCTGATTCCTCTCACCCTTCCCCCCCCGGAGCAGCGATTGGGCGACCCAAGCCTCATCGCTGCTTCCTCTCACTGTCTCCCGTCCACGCCAAGAGCAGCAACTTTGCTTGAAAAAGCTCATCGCTACTTCCTACCACCCTTCCCACCCCCTGAGTAGTAGAGATGGGGCTACACAAGCCTCGTCGCTGCTTCCTCCCACCCTATCCCGCCACCCCCAGGAGCAGTGACCGGTCTTGCCAAGCCTCGTCGCTGCTTCCTCTCACCCTTCCCGCCCCTCAGGAGCAGTGAAGGTGCCTGCCAAGCCTTGTCGTTGCTTCCTCCCACCCTTTCCCGCCCACCCCAGGAGCGGCGAAGGTTCCTGCCAAGCCTTGTCGCTGCTTCCTCCAATGCTTTCCCCCCCCAAGTGCAGTGACAATGCTTGCCAAGCCTCATCTCTGTTTCCTCCTACCCTTCTCGCCCCTCCCCCAGGAACAGCGACGATGCTTGCCAAGCCTTGTTGCTGCTTCCTCCCACCACCTCCCACCACCTCCCGCCCACCGCAGGAGCAGCTATAGTTCTTGCCAAATCTCGTCGCTGCTTCCTCACACCCTACCCGCTCCCTGAGAAGCAGCAATGGGGCTACCCAAGCCTCGTCGCTGCTTCCTCCCACCTTTTGAGCCCCCCTAGGAACAGCGACAGTGCTTGCCAAGCCTTGTTGCTGCTTCCTCCCACCCCTTTCCGCCCAACCCCGGAGCAGTGACGGTGTTTGCCAAGCCTCATTGCTGCTTCCTCCCACCATTCCCGCCCCCCAGGAGCAGTGACGGGGCTACCGAATCCTCGTCACTGCTTCCTGCCACCCTTCCCAACCCTCCAGGAGCCGCGACCATGCCTGCCAAGCCTCGTTGCTGCTTCCTCCCTCCCTCCCCCCCCCAGGAGCAGCAACGGTTCCTGCCAAACCTCTTCGCTGCATCCTCCAACCCTTCTTGCCCCCCCAGGAGCAGCAACGTGGCGTCCCAAGACTCGTCGCTGCTTCCCCCCACCCTATCCTGCTCACCCTAGGAGGAGCGACGATAATTGCCAAGCCTCGTCGCTGCTTCCTCCCACCCTTCCCGCCCCCTGAGGAGCAGCGAAAGTGGTTGCCAAGCTTCGTCGCTGCTTCCTCCCACCCTTCTCGGCCCCCCTGGAGCACCGACGGTGTTTGTCAAATCTCGTCGTTGCTTCCTCCCACCCTACCCGCCCCCTGACAAGAGCGATTGGGCTACAGAAGCCTCATCGCTGCTCCTCCTACCCTCTCCTCCCACCCCCAGGAGGAGCGACGTGGCTTGCCAAGTCTCGTCGCTGCTTCCTCCCACTCTTTGAGCCCCACCAGGAGCAGTGACGGTGCTTGCCATGCTTCATTGCTGCTTCCTCCCACCCTTCCCAGCCCTCCAGCCCTTCCTCCTCCCCTTCCATCCCCCCAAGGAGCAGTGACAGTGCCTGCCAAACCTCGTCGCTGGTTCCTCCAAACTTCCCACCCCCCGAGGAGCAGCGACAGTGCCTGGCAAGCCTCGTTGTTCCTTCCTCCTACCTTTCCCGTCCCCCAGGATCATTGACAGTGCCTGCCAAGCCTCATCGCTGCTTCCTCCCACCCTCTCCTGCCCCCCGAGGAGCAGCGACAGTGCTTGCCAAGCCTTGTTGCTGCTTCCTCCCACCCTTCCCGCCCCCCCAGGAGCAGTGACAGGGCTACGCAAGCCTCGTCACTGATTCGCCCCACCCTTCCCACCCCCGAGGAGCAGCGACGGGGCTACCTAAGCCTTTTCGTTGCTTTCTCCCACCCTCCCCACCCACCCCAGGAACAGCGACCCCATTGCAGTTTTTTGGATGGAGGGGCATTCTCAAAAACCGCAAATAGTCACAACCGCAAATCTTAAGCCGCGAATGTGGAGGGGCAACTGTATTTCACAATTTGTTAAGGTCAATTCTCTGTTCACAATTATTTGTGCATTGTATGAAGTGTAAACTGATTTAACCCATTTGATCAAGTTATCTCAAAAATCCATTTTTTCCAATACCTGTAAAAAAAAAAGAGAGAGAGAAATGTCTAGTCCAAAATATCAAAAGCTTTTTCAGCATCCAAAAATATCAGTGCATCCCCAGTTCTCATTATGGCATTGTAGGCATTAAGACATCCAAGACAATTCCAACATTATTTCTTAGGTGTCTCTTAGGCCAAACACTGCATTGGTTCTCATGGATAAAAATCTTGTAAAATTATTTTCAACACTTTAGCCAAAATCATCTTATGAAAATTTAATAATTATTACTCAACAAAGAAATTGACATATAATTATTGTCATTGCCAAATCCTGGTCTTATTATTATTAGATCTTCTTAGGTATCCATGCAATATTTGCTTCTTTCCGACATTCTGGTATCTGCCATTTCTGCAAGATGGAGTTCATCACTGGTGTAAGGCCAGTGGTATTTCCTATTCAGAACATTTACAGTCAGCCCTCCTCATTTGTGGAGGTTAGGAGCTCAGGGCCCCTGAAAAAGTAGAAAAACATGATCATTTTAAGTCCCCCCCCCCAACATGCATGCAAAAATCTCTGGTTCACTCCCAGGCCACCTCTACTAGACCTCCATCGCTAGTTTCTAATTGTTCCATCCTCCACCTCACAGGATGAGGAGAAGGAAGAGAAAGTTGACAACACTAAAGAAGATTTTCCAAGCAGCCACAGCAGAGCTGGACTGATGGTATGGGTGGCATCAGTATCACATCACCTGTCTCCTCCCTGTTTCCTTCCCACCAACAGTTCCCTCCAGACCTTGGTGCGTGTGGTCCACAACTGAGGTGGTTTCAGCCAACTGCTAGCCTGCCTGCTCCCTCGCCTGTTGGCTCACCTGCCCTCTTGCTCGCTGGCTCCTTCCGTTTGCCTCGGTCAGCCTGTGTGCAGCTCTGGCTGCCCCTCCATTTCCCCCTCCTGATCACTGGGGGCACCTCCCCACCACCTCTGCCCTCTCAGACCCCTAACAACAATGTAAAAGCGGAGGCCAGCTGGAGTGAGGGGGTGGGAGTGGGGAATGGGGAGGGTCATTGGCTGCTGCTTTTGCAAAATGCCTCTTCCTTCCAAAGAAATGTAAACAGATGGAAAATCAAAGCCATGATCTTGAAAAGGAAACTGTTGAGATTTGCTGGTGGGGTATACAACTGGGGGAGAGAATGATCTGGTGGGAATCTGGTACTGAGATGGAAGAAGAGAATCCACCCTGCAGCTTTCAGTGTTAGGAAGGTCTTCTTTGTCATCATCATCATCTTCTTCTTCCTCCTCCTCCTATTATGACCCTTGCAGGATTTCTCTCTTCCTGGGGCATGGTGAGTCCCAATTGGGATGGGGGGATGAATTCTTTTGCTTCTCCTCTCTAGAGTAGACCCATGGAGTCAGTGGGATTTACTCCTGTGTGGACCCACCCTCCAAGTGTTGATTCTGTAGCCCCCACAGAAGAAGAGGAAGAATTGAAAAGGGGGAAAGGTGAAGGTGACCTGAGTGGGGAGAATAAGGAGGGGCAGAGGCTTTCCTGCTCCGGACAACTGGGATCCTCCCTCTCTCGTTTCTCTTCCTCTCTTTAAAAGTCTTCCATACACTGAAAAGGTGCAGCACAGTTTCTCATCCTCTGTCCTCTCTGGAGGAGATTCCCACCAGATCTTTCTCTCTCACCACCCCAACCCACCCCACCCCAGTTTGATCCTCCACCAGGGATTCTCACCGGGCCTCCTCCTCCTTTTCAGCCTCTTTGTTACCATGTGTAACATTTTCCTTCTTATAAAAGAAATATATATGAGAAAAAGAAATTGTCTGTCTGTCTATCTATCTATCTATCTATCTATCTATCTATCCACACACAGACACAGTGTTTCCCAATGGATTTTTCTTCCATTCCCCCCCCCCAGTTTGATTGCTTTGCTATTCTGCGATGAATGTCTTCATTCCTTCTATTGTCAATATAAACTTTTACATAGGTTATTTTCAAGTCATTTCTAACATTGCTTCATCCTTCCATTTTATTCCATGTTGGCTTTAGGCATTTAGGTTGCTTAATTTCCCCATCCCTTTCCCCACTGCATTTTTATCCATTTCCATTCTTCTTCTGCTTGATTTATTGATGTTTCCTTTAGCATTGCTGTCAGTTGGTCTGAGTGCATCATGGCTTTTAATTTGATAACCAGTCTTCTACTGTAGGGATATTTTTCTCTTTCCATTTCTGTGCGTATTGCAGTTTAGCAAAGCTAACCATATAAAGCACTATTTTCCAGTGCTTCTACACATATTTTTTGGTCTATGTTATCCATAAGGTTAAGTAAGTAAAGTTCTGGATATATTGCAAACTTTACTCCTACCATTTCCTTTCTTTGATTCTGTATTTTATTCCAGAATGTTTTAGCCACTCGGCATCTCCACGACATATGGGAAAAGGTGCCAATTATTTACCATCGATGACGCATTTTCAAGCTTTGGCAAAGCATAAAGTTGTGTGCTGTTTTCCAGAATTTCCCCCATGCTTCAAATACTATGTTATGACCGCTACCCTGGGCCCATCTGGCCATCTGTTCTTTAATGGCTTCTTGTTCTAGCTCTTTCCACTGAAAATCTGCAGCATCCTCCATCCTCTCAAGAGGAAATTCCCACCAGATCTTGCTCTCTCCCCGCACCCCACCCCACCCAGTTTGATCCTCCACCAGGGATTCTCACTTAGTCTCCTCTTTTTCAGGCTCTTGGCTTTGATTTTGCATCTCTTCATGTTTGTCTGGCAAGAGGAGGCATTTGCAAAAGGAGCAGCAGATGGCCATTCCCCCCTTCCCCCTCACTCTTGCTGGCCTTGGCTTTAACATTTTCATTGGGGGCCTAAGAGGGCAGAGGCGGGAGGGGAGGATGCACCATCCAGTGGCTGACAATGGAGGGGCAGCAGCATGGTATGAGGGCTGAACAAAATTAACAGAATGAACCAACGAGGAAGAGTGCAGGAAAGTGGTGAGGAATGCTGGGGCACCAGAGCATTGTGTGGGCCAAGGGAGGCAAAAAGATTGAGCCAACGAACGAGAGGGTAGGCGAGCTGACAGGTGAAGGAGCGGACAGGCTAGTGGTGGGCAGAAGCCACCGCAATCACAGATCACATGCAACATGGGCGGGAGGAGGAAGCTGGTGGGAAAGGAGGTGGAGAGGAGGAGGGTGAGCCCTTACGGCCACTGTCACTGTGACCACCAGCAGCAGCCCGGCCCTCACACAGATGCTGCCGAAATCTCCTTTATTTAGTCTTGTCATCCTCCTCCATTCCAATCTCTGCCTCCAAACATAATTTATAAGCAGATTCCAACAACTTGACCAATAGTTCTTAATAGGAAACTGAATTATTTTCATTCAGTATGCACACCCCCAAAATCAATGTTCTCACTCCTCAAGCATTAATTTCTAGCCCCACAAATCTATCATGATCGTCCACCAAAACTGCCACTCTTCCTTTAGATGGTCCAGGAGTGACAAATTCCTCCCCAAGACCCTTACAAATTAAATATTTTACATTTTTTCTTAATACCATAGGACCCCAGTATCTTCGGGGGACTGGTTCTAGGAGTCTCCACGGATACTGAAATCAGCAGATAACAGTGAGTGGAGGACGGGAGAAGGGAGGCAAGTGCTTCTCCGCTTCCTTCAACCTTCCCTCCGGTCACCACTGCTGCCAGAGGAGCCATCACAGGGGAAGGAAGAATGGAAGACAGATCTCGCTTCCTCCTCTTCCTTCTCTCCTCCCCATCACCAATGCCGCCACCAGAGCCATCATGGGCGATGGGAGAAGAAAGGCAAGAGAGCCATCCTCCTCCTTCCTCAGCCCCACGGGAGTGAGTGAAGAGGTGGCAATGAATCTGGGGGAGAGGGCTCTTTCAATTTCTTCCCCTTTCCTTGGCCCCACGGGTGGGCAGGAGGCAGAGAAACCAAAGAGGGAAAGAGGCTCTTTCCCCCTCTTCCCCCTTCCTCGGCCCCAAGGGTGTGAGTGCACAGGCAGCAGATCAACCGGGGGAAATTGTCCTTTTCCTCTCTCTCCCCTTCCTTGGCCCAACGGTTTGGCAGGAGGCAAAGAAACCAAAGAGAGAAAGAGGGCTCTTTCCCCCTCTTCGCCATTCGTCGGCCCTACAGGAGGGTACGTGCGTGGGTGGGCAGGGGAGAAACCGAGGGAGGAGGAAAAGAGCTCTTTCACCCTTTCCCCCCTTCCTCAAACCCACTGGCGGGTGGCAGAGAAACTGGGTAGCGGGTGGGGGGTGGTTGCAGTAGAGGGAGGGAACCAGGGAAGTAAGAAGGAGGAGAGAGCCTCCTCACTTCTCTGCCCCAGCGGTGGTGGTGGAGGCAGTGGCGGGGGTAGGAGGTGATAAGGACAGCCGCCCTCCCCCTTCCCCATCCCTGATCATTGGGGGGGGGAAATGGTTGCTGCTGGCTGCGTGCCTTGCTAGCAAGCTCTGCCCCCTGCCCTTGTCTGACCAATCAGGGTCACGCTTCCTCTCCTTTGGGCAAATGAATAAGATCGAGTCCGCTGTCCTAATGTGCTGGAATGCGCCCCACCTCCTTGTTTTAAGAAAAGAAAAGTCAGGAAGGCTTTTCTGGTGAGTTTTTTGGCCTTTTTTGCCCACCTCCTTCACAATAGGGTGAAATTACATGGGATGCTATTAGGACAGGTAAGATTCTCCTCGCATCCTGTGAGGAATTTTTTCACTATTAGGACAACGCCCAATATTTTGCCAGCAGTAATCAAGCAGCTGAAATCATGTCTAGTAGTCCCTCCCCCCCAATGCCTCTTTTCATCTTCTCTTCCTAATACATTTGCATATTTAGTAGATAGAGTTTAGGATTTAATGGATATGTGATCCAGAACATGTTCTTTATTGTGTTATTTATAGTAGAACATTTTTTAATTGATGGGGAATTCCACCACATGTGGATAACAGTTCCTTTAACTTTATGACATTTCCAGCACTTCTTATTAGACTATTTTCATAGTGTTGCTGTGACATCAAATCACTTATCAATTTCTTAGTAAAGTGGACGAAGGCATCCATTGGCATTTTTCTCAGTTTTGCATAGCATGAATTTATTCTATATTCTGTCTGTTTCCATCACCATGTCTGAAAAGTCTTGTTCTAAAAAATCTGCCAATGCTGTAGTCCTCCTCTCCATAGTATCTGGGTCAAAGCTCTCTGCCACACTTCTAAATCTCAAACAAAATTCTTTCTCCAATAATTCTGCCCAACCCAAATTGTCGAAATCTTCCTTCATCTCCAAATCTATAAGATCAGCTTTTGTCTCCCAAACCTGCACATTTCCATTAACTTGTTTCATCTCAGCACTTACTTGAGATAAAGTACCATTCGAATCTTTAATCTTATTCTTAAATTCTCTTCTCAAGTCCAGTCTCAACGGAGTCTTCTTCTCCATTATTCATTTATGTTAATCCTGGGCTATTTGAAAAACATCCAGTGATCCAGATCTGTCTCCAGTCATGGAACATATCAAACAGAAAGCAGGATTAGACTTGGAGAACAAATGTATAAATATTGGGCCAAGGAACACCAGCAGTTGAAGATCATGAGATGATACCATGTTATTAACAGAGAATAATAAAGATTTGAAACAACTACTGATGAAAACCAAACTGGAACTACCATACTTGGGACATATGGAAAGACAATTTGACTGACTGGAGAAAAAACATCATGCTCAAGAAACATGGAAGGCAGCAGGGAAAGAGGAAGACCACATTATGGGTTGGATTGATTCAGTCAAGGAAGCCACAGCACAGAGTTTGCAAGACAGGAGTGGTGCTGTTGAGGACTGGGGCTCCCAGAGGGCTCTCATCCATAGAGTTGACCTAGCTGTCAAGCTAACTTGATAGCAAATAACAACAGCAATACTTTGTTGTTATCCCTATTATTTTGGCAGGGTTTTTATTCAAATCAAATAAAGGGTCAAACATCAAAATGGGCTGCTTGAAAAAAATTGTATGTACTAAGATGCTAGCTCATGGGTCTTCATGCAAAAAGTCATGTACAATTAGGGGTGGCTCTTGCTTATCCTGAATCCACCCTTCTCTGGTAGGGAATGGGTGGTTTTATACTCTAGTGTATTTGAGTCCAGTAAACAGAGAGACCTTTTAGCACCTTTGAGATGAACTGAGAGAGAAAAAATTATAGCATAAGTTTTTGTAGAAAATTATAACATGCCCTGTCTATACAAGGGGGGGGGGATGGAGAACCTTGCAGTAATGGCATTTGACAACAAGGAGGGAGTTGCCTTAACCGTGTTTTTGCCCCCAGAAGCTTCGCATGCCAGATGGCCGCCATCTTACCGCCAAGGCTTTTCCGGCATTGTTTTTGACATTTGGGGGCCCCTCCCTCGAAATACTGTGGATTGATGGAGGATGAAAGTTTGTGTTCACGGCGCATTTCCTGAGGGTTATTTTCACTATCCAGAGAAACCTTTGTCTACTTCTTCAGATATAATGGGGAATATTTGAATCCAGTGTATGCAGGTTGCTTCCCTGTAACAACTGAGTCTCCAAATGGTTGTTCCTGCTCAGACACATTAAAATACTTTTTTATAAATGCCTGAAAGCAGTCTGAAAACAACCCTAGAATCCTCTTTTGAAACTGTTAAAACAGCCATTTCAAGCACTGCATGCCATGCGGAAGGGAACTATTTTGGTTGCCGGCTGGAAGCTTAAAAGAGATGCGGCCAGCCTAACTTCCTTGGGTTGGGAGTTTCACAATGGAGGTGCTGCTACGGAGAAAGCCCTGTTGAGTGCACCCACCAACCTAATTTCAACAGGTGTTGGCACACACAACTGGGCAACCCATGAAGAGCTCACATTCCTGGCAGGCTGATATGGGAGGAGCTGGTCTTTCAGATATCTTCTCCCCAAGATGTTTAGGGCCTCAAGATCAACACCAGCGCCTTGAATTAAGCTCTGAAGGAAATTGAAAGCAAGTGCAGTTCTTGCAGGGCTGGTGTTATATGGTCTGTAAAATGCATACCTGACACCACTCTGGTTGCTTCATTTGGCACTAGATGCAATTTCTGAAAAGGTTTTCAAGGGCTGTCCCATGTAGAACACACTAAGGTAGTTGTGTAGACCCTGGGGAAAACCTCAATAAACTTTGGATGAAAAAGTTGTATTTTCTACATCCCCCCCCCCACTTAATTTTCTGGGGAAAAAATGGGAGGAAAGGAACTATGGAAGATTTGCTTTTAGACCAAGAAATGGCATGTTTCAGACAAGGTATTCTTGTATTTAGCCCCATTACCCCAAATTATGTCTAAAAACTATGCAATGGGAACATTTTTTTATGTAAGATTATATACAAGATCAGATCATTGCAACCCATGGTCCTAGGTTTTATTTTTCTCGGGCCTTTCGATGGGAAACAGAGACAGCATGGAAGACGAGAGGAGACAACATTGGCTGAGATCCTGCATTGGGGCATGCTTGTTTATTTATTTATTTATTTCTACCCCGCTCTTCAGCCACAAGGCTATCAGAGCGGCTTACAAATTGTTTTAAGCAACAGCTATTTACACATCTACACTGCGTTAAACAGTTTCCAATGTGTGTTAGGTAATTGGCCCCACAAGCTGGGTGCTTGTGTCTCGTGCAGCTGTGTCTCTGCAGCTCTGGCCCGCAATGCTACCCCTTAAACCCACTCTGTAAGTCCCACAGAGAAAGTGGGTCAGTGGCAACTCCTTCAGCTGCTTTCCTTGAACTCCTTGATTCCTGAAGTGGGTGGTATGGTCCCCTTGGGGGTGGTGGAAATCTCCAGGTGGGCAGTGAGGAAAAAGGGGGCAGTCATGGGGTGGTGAGGTAAAGGAGGGGCAGTCAGGGGTAATGAGGAGGAGGATGCCATGAAACGTCTCTTTTTGGGGTGCCTGAAAAGCGCCACTCACAGCCTTGCTGATCGCTCCTTGTGGCGGCAACTCCTGCTCTTTGCACCAGGCACTTTCCTTGCTTGCCTGCATGCATTCACTCCCTTAGCCACCTTTTGCTAGCAGTGAGGGCAGCAGTTGGGAGACTCTTGTGAGGCTTGGGCACAGGGCATCGCTTCTGCAGCTCAGAGTAGCACCATTCGGGGACAGACTGACTGACCTGTGCAGGAGTAAGTGCATGGGGTAGCATGGGAGAATTGGCAGCAGGGGAAAGGCGCTTTCAAATTTGAGACCCTGTTTAAGATTTGTGAGTTTTGCCAGGACTTTTCCTTGCAAAGAGAAGAGGTACTAGAAGAAAAAAGATCCTAGTGTGGGGATGACGACTTGATGCTTGATGTCACTTCTTCTGTGATATTTTCCTCATTCCTGCCTGCCTGAGTGAACAAACAAACACACACACTCACCCTCCTCATGTCCCCTCATCCCACCCCCTTCCTAAAAGTCTGGGCAAATAAGTAAGTGAGCAAATGCACACAGAATTCTCCATCCTTGTGACCCCTGTCCCATCTCCTCCTCCCCTAGAGCAAGTGTGCTAGCGAGAGAATGCTTATGCATCCAGGCCCAGACATCCTTCCAGTCTGATTTCCTCCCAGTGACACCAGTGTTGTCCAGGTGGTCAAAATGTCATAGAGAAGCAGTGTATGTGGGGCAAATAATCTGTAAAGAAGAAGCAAATCTGCAAAAGGGAAAGCCGCAAATGTGTAGGGAGGATTGTAAGTAATTTTACGTACTCTCCACAGATAATTTTGCCTTCTAGTTGGCAAACTATTCTAAGCAAACATTTTAAGATTCTTGTGGGGGGTGTCTCTCAACACAAACATCCAGGGCAAAATATTATGGATTGCTTGGTGACGTAAAAGTATGCTGGCCTGAGCATAGCAACCTGAGCACTGAGGAGCTCCTATTCTCCATTCTATCTCAAAATGGTTCGGCTGGACGACGCAATAAGCAACATTTCTGTTATCCCTGCACACATCTGCAGAGGCATGCAAACTCTACTCATGGTGGTCCTCCTATGCCAGAAGTGTCATTCTACAGTGAACTACAGTCAAGACAACAATCCTCATGGTTTAGTTTTGATTACAGCCCACTGATCTACAGATCCCAATACATTACTGGTAGGGCAGGCATTTTCAGACCCCAATAATGCTACAGAAAAAAAGCCCTCCTCCTACAGACCAATCATCCCACAAAATTTTGCTGTCAAGCTGGTACAACTGGTCAGCCTTGTAGATATTTAGGTGTATCCACACATTCTCAATGGTCTCGTAACCAGCCAATATTTCCAGTTACCCCAATGTGTCCCTCTTCCTCATGGGAGTACAGGGAGTTGCAGGTGTCATTTTGAATTCAGAAGCATCCAGAAGATTTCTGATAAGCTCCAAGACTCTGAGAACAATTCCCCAGCTCTTTGTCCACTCTAGCTAGCAAAAACATAAAGCAGAGAGATGGGATTCAGCTGGGCAGAGAATGCTCACCATGACAAATTTGTGGAAGACTCCTTCTAAATCATGGTTTGGGATGGAAAAGTCTGACATTTTTGTTAAATATAATGTCTTATTTCTCTAAGGCCATTAGCACTAATATTATCTATTTATAACATAGAAATCTGTACCTATTTATAGCACAGGCTTCCTCTCATGGCATCTCCCAAGTCCTCAAATGCAACTCTATAGTATGTTTTTACTGGAAATCCTTTATTTTAAATATCTGGTTTTCAGTGCTGCAAGCAGGGATTTTCCACAGCTGTGTGGTATAGTGGTAGTGGCTCTGGAAACCAGGCTTTAAATCCTCACTCGGAGATGAAGGCTCACTGGATAACCTTTGGCCAATTATATTCTCTCAGCCTCAGAGGAAGGTAATGCCAAACCTCCTCTGAACAAATCTTGCCAGGAAAACCCCGTGATAAGTTGGCCTTAGTGTTGCTGTAAATCAGAAATGACTTGAAGGCACACAACAACAAGATCAACACATTTCCAACAATAAAAAATTTACCCCTTCCCCACACACCCCAACTTTCTCTCTTTAGCTGGTCTTGGCTTAACATCATCATGTTTATATTATTAAATACATTAAATATACTGTTTTTAAAAGTTAAGTTTTACTTCTGAATTACATAGAGTTATTCCACTTAATTGTGCTGGAATCACAGAATGAGAGAGTTGGAAGAGACCACAGGGGCCATCCAGTCCAACCCCCTGTCATGCAGGAATACACAATCAAATAATTCCTAGCAGATGACCATCCAGCCTCTGTTTAAAAAGCTCCAAAGAAGAAGACTCCGCCACACTACAAGGCAGTGTATTCCACTTCCAAACAGCCCTGGATTTGGGAGACCTGGGAGAAAAGTTTGGGGAGGCCTCTTGATCTTTCTTTCAGTTTCCTCTTGAGGCAGGCCAGGGGATGACTGGGCCCTCTTTCCCTCTCTCCCAAGTGGTGATGGAGAGTTTGCCCACGTCTGCTGTGAATTTGCCTTTCCTCTTCTGCACATATAAAGTATGGGTGACACCTGGATTGACAACAGTCCACGGGAAAGGGCTCTTTTAAGCCCTTAGTAGACCACAAGCTGAACATGAGTGAACAGTGTGATGCAGTAGCTGAAAAGGCCAATGCGATTCTAGACTGCATCATGAGGAGTATAGTGTCTAGATCAAGGGATGTTATAGTACCACATTATTCTGCTTTGGTCCGACCTCACCTGGAAGAGTGTCCAGTTCTGGGCACCAAAATTCAAGAAGGATATTGACAAGCTGAAGGTGTCCAGAGGAGGGTGAACAAAACGGTGAATGATCTGGAAGCCATGCCGTATGAGGGGTAGGTTAGTGTGCTGGGTATGTTTAGCCTGGAGAAGAAAAGGTTAGGGTATGACATGAAACCCATCTTTAAATACTTGAAAGGAAGTCCTATTGAAGAGGGAGCAAGCTTGTTTTCCACTGCTCCAGAGACTAGGACACTGAGCAATGGATTCAAACTATAGAAATAGAGATTCTACCTAAACATTAGGAAGAATGTCCTGATAGTAAGACTGTTTTGACAATAGAATACACAGCCTTAGAGCGTGTTGGAGTCTCCTTCTTTGGAAGTTTTTAAGCAGAGGCTGGATGGCCATGTGTTGGGAATGCTTTGATTGTGCATTTGTGCCTGGCAGAATGGGGTTGGACTGGATGTCCCTCGTGGTCTCTTCATGCTCTAGGATTTTGTGGTCATCTTCATCATGATCATTATCTGTATTTGTATCCAGCCTGTCTCCCAAAATTGAGGCCTTGTTGTTCATCCCATTTCCAACTCATGCCACACTAAGGCCATCATTACTCAGGGGTGGGAACCATGTAGCCCCTCCAGCCCCTCTCAGCAATCCTCACCTTTGGCTATGCAGGCAAGATTTCTTCAGAGGGAGGTTGCCCCTGCCTTCCCGTGAGGATGAGAGACTCTTGGTTCTCTGAGGTCACCCAGGGGGTTTCCATGACCAAGCGGATATTCAAAATGGAGTCTCTCAGAGTCCCAATCTGACTCTCGAACGACTGCACCACGCTGGCTCTAAAATTGAGACTACTGGACTTTTATAGACCAGCTTTAAGGAAATAAATACTGGACTTATATCAATCAGCTATAAGAAATTATTAGTCTGTTTGCCGATATGACAGTTTGGATACCATGCTTCCTGAGTTGATCCTCGTGCTGCAAGAAAAGGAGTCCGCCATAAATATCCTTGCTCTCTCATTCAGGGCACCAGGGGCCTGGAATTTGGAGAAAGACTACCCACCCACTTCCTGTTTCCATCTTCTCATTTAAGTGGCCCTAGTGTGACTTTAAAGGGGATCTGTGGAAAATAAAGGGCTCCCCCTCCATCTTATTCCCTCCATTTTTTCCAAAACAGGCCTCAAGATATGAGTCTGGACTATGTGTTTTGCAGACCCTGTACATTTACACTCACTTTGTCTCCTCCCCTCTTCTGTTTTTCCTCCAGTTCTTCTTGCCTGAAACATGGGCAAGCCTGACTGTGGACTTTTTCGGATGCTGAAAAATAATGCAAGCAGCCTTGTCAGCTTGCGAGGCTGCTGCGCTGCAAAGCATCAGTTTTGGATGACGCTCGCCCCTGTCGGTACTGTTGCGGTACCGCGGGGAGAGTTGAGCGTCATATTTCCTTGATTTTTACTCACAAAAGTTGATCATGATTAAAAATCAAGGAAATATGACACTCAACTCTCCCCGCGGTACTGCAACAGTATCAGCAGGGGTGAGCGTCATCTGAAACTGATGCTTTGCAGCGCAGCAGCCTCGCAAGCTGACGAGGCTGCTTGCGTTACGTTTTAAACATCCGAAAAAGTCCTGTGTGTCTCTCTGCAGAAGGGCTGGCCTGGGCCTTCTCTAGAGTTGAAACATCCGAGAGTCATAAGACAAGTGGATCCCTCCCTCTTTCCAAACAGAAAACCTCAATCTTCATTCTAGGTATCCCTTAAAACCAGGGATCTCTCTGAAATGGACTGATCTAAGAGAGATACTGACTCCAGTGACCTTCACATTTAACTGAATGTAATGAGAGCGAGAGGACACCCCTAGTACAAAAAGCATTCACATTTTATACCCTTTTGCAGCCGTAACTTTCCCTATTCTGACTGACCATTGGATAAGGCTATCAGAAGTCACAGTCTCTCGGGATGTCTAAATTTTGTACAGGATGTCTCGCCTAGGTTTATATGCCCACTCCCCTAATTTTTCAGCCCGATACTCTGATTTACCGTTTTCCATATAAGGCTTGACTTAGAGCACTCTCCCCCTCCTCTATTCCCAATTGAACAATCTCTAAAACTTTCTTTCATTCACCAGCCTTTGAACATGCATAGCTGAGGAAGAGACATCCTTGAATAAGATAAGACTCTGACTAGTTTGTTTGGTGATTAAAAGCCTTCTCCGTGCCTGCTTATTTCTTTTCTTCTTCTTGTCTAGCTAGTTTATAAATGGAACAATACTACATACACTATTCTCTGTTTGCTGAAGTTAAATTCTATTTATTTCTATCACTAGCTGCCATAGCTCATGATGAGAAATGATGGGAGTTGTAATCCAGCAAGCTGCGGACAATTCCCACCCTGCTTAATAACATGCGATGTGCCAAACTCTGAACATAATAGATTTTCCTTGGTTTTTTCCCAGGCTGTGAGGCCATGTTCTGGAATAGTTTCTTCTTCAAACCATTCTCCAAAGATGCCAGTCACAGATGCAGGCGAAACGTAAGAAAGAAACTATTCCAGAACACAGCCTCACAGTCTGGCAAAAACTTAAGGAAAATCTATGGATGCCGGCCGTGAAAGCCTTCGACTTCACTCTGAACGTAATACTTTCTCAATGGGAAGAAAGCCAAGGTTAATCTATAGGTATATCATAGGTGAGGTCTGAATGGATGATGTGCCCTGAAATACAAAGAAGCTTCCATGATGTGGGTCAGTGCCTCTTCTTGAGCCACCGGGTGGTCCACTGTGACACGTCCCCTGTTGGCTGCCCTTGAAGAGGCCTGGCTGACTGTGACTTTTGGTAGGGAGTCGGGAGATTGAGAGAGAAGGAAGGAGGAGTAAGAGTTAGTGATCTTAAAATCCTTTATTCAAATTAGTTATTTAGGTTAGTTTTATATAGAGTTAGTTATAGTTACTTATATATCATTATTAGCTATAAACACCTTTATTAGGATTTGTTATTGGTTTTTTTCTTTATTAATCTTTATTAGATAAATAATAAGTCCTTACAGCAAAAGAAATTTACTTACAGAAATGAAAAATCATATTGTGCTACATTATACAATCCTTGTTCTTCTTCTTTACTTTATATTTTTCCCCAGACAAATATATCTGAAGTTCAGTAGCTGTGTGTTTGCTATTTATCTATTATTTAGCTAAGTTAGTTTATTTAGGTAATTGTTAGGATCAATTAGGAAGTTAGGAAGGGAGTTAGGAAGTTGGCTGCATCTGAAGAGGCCTGACTGATCCTGGCTCTTTGTGGAGACTCAGGAGATTCAGAGAGAAGGAAGGAGGAGTTGGAGCAGATCAGGGAGTTAGAGAGAGTTAGTGGTCTGAAAATCCTTTATTCGAATTAGTTATTTAAGTTAGTTTTATATATCGTTAATTATATATAATTATGGTTTATCAAAGCCTTTATTAGAATTTCTTATTGGTTTTTTTTTAGTTACAGATTCCTCAAGTTCATTAACTGTGTGTATGTTATTTATCTGTATTTAGCAAAGTTAGGTTATTTAGCTAGTTGTTAGAACCAGTTAGGAAGTTAGGAAGGGAGAGATAAGAAAGAAGTCTCCTGAAAGATTTGAGTACAATTTCCTTCATCCCCAATGCGATAATAAGTGATTCAAGGAAAACCATTCACTCTTTTCTTGGCATTTGAATTGAGGAATGGGCCAGTAGCAGGTTTCAGATGGGAAGTCCTCAGTGGGTCCAACTCCATAATACTTTCCCCACAAGCCATTTGATTGTCCTGTCCCTCTGGTTACAGTAACAATGCTCAGGACAGCCCAAGCATTAGGCAAAGTGAGCTTTTTCCTTGAGTGGCACAAGTGAAGAAGGGGCAAATAAATGTGGGCCAAAGCCTCAGGGGCGCACCTACTGCAGCTGCAATAGGAATAGCACTGAGATAGCATTGATATATAGCTGCCTACCTTTTGTGGCCTCCACATACAAAGCTGCTTGGCTTGCTGTGGCACCTCTTCCACCCAGTCTGCTGGTTTGACCACCAATCCCCACTCTCTCTTCCATGAGCCAGCTGAGCTTCTCAGAATTAACTAGGGTCCTCAGATCCCAAGGTTGGGGGGTTCTGGGTGTGGTCCCAGATATGGAGCCTTCTCCTTTGGCCTCAGAGCAGAGCGAGGGCTATATGGAGGCCTCGGGGGGGGGCAAGTTCAGTATAGGTAGAAAGAGCCAATCCAGATGGCGAGACCCCTCTTGTCAACTCTTCTCTTCCTTCTGTAATAGGTTGGGATGGCTGCTGTATCTCTTTCGCAGGAGGGGCAGCAAAGGGTTCCCTAGCTCCCATTGGCCTCTCTGTCGGCATCCCTAAAACACCTGGGTATGATGGGAAGAAAAACGCCACAATCCATTGCTAGTGAAACTGAAGGGGATGCAAAGTCTACCCCCTGTTCTTCAGGTGGACCATCCCCCAAAGCCATATTGATCAGCACAACTTGATCAACAGGTTTTACGATATTTTTGAGAACAGAGCCAGAGCCAGAGCCTCTGCTATGGGTGAGTAGATATGGAGGACTTCTGAGGAGTTTTGGGGAGGGAGCCAAGGAGCCAGTGAATTGGAGGAATGGGAGGGGATGCATAGCACTCCAGTTTTATGATTTGAGAAACGTTCAAAGGAAAAGAGCTCCCACCTCTTATTAGATTGAGGGAGGCCATGCTCATTTCCCCTGACTTGTGCCATGCCCTTCTGCCTGAACAGAAATGGAAGATCCTTCCTAGCCTCTCCCAACCCTCCAGTCAGAGAGCAATCTGCCCTTGATTGTAAAGCCATCAAGAAAATGTTCAAGAAAATCAGGGCCAGAAAACAGGTATAAATCTTCCCCCTCCACACAGAAACATGAATGGAAGCCTCTACTGAACCCAGAGCTTGAATCACACATCCTGCGGCTAGTATTTCATGGGGTCTTTGCCATGGAAACCGCAGGGTCCCACAGTCAGATACCTTTGAATCCATCCCTGTGTGCTCTTGTCCAAACCCCTCCTTTAACAGACCTCACAAAAAACTGTTCCTTCTTCAGCAGCCAGTCTGCAGGAAATGCCTGGCCCCAGGGAGGGCCATGGAAGAAGGGGTTGTCCGTGGGGGCATTTCCACAGCCTGTCTTTCAGCAGGCCTTTTTGGCAAGGAGGATCACTCACGCTTAAAAGTAATGGTTCATCCAGAGGATGTAGACCAACTAAAGAAATGCTATTTACCCACTCCCATGGATGCCCTGGGTCCCTTATTGGTAGGATCTTCAAGAGAGTGGAGATCTCCATCTCCACTCCTTCACATGCCTCCTTTTCTCCTTCCTGTCATGATTTCTACCCCTGACTTTGGAGCTCCTGCTCAAGAGATTGCTGGCCAGGGACCCCACAGCCAGCCACCTTGTCTTCCTGCTCAATTGAAGTGTGTTAAAGAGGTCAGCCACCCATTTTCCTCTTCAAATTCCAGAAGAGACTCCCTCAGGGCACTTGGTCAGTGGTCACTCCCTCACAAACACCTTAGTCTACACAAGGAACAGGTACGGAGCTGCACACGTTTTGAACTACAGCTTCCTTCCACAGCATATCACCTTCTGGGTAGAATCACCTAGCATTCGGAAGCAAGTCAGGGCCATCAGTTGTGCTTCAGATGTCCTTCACGAGGCCAGTAATCTTGTAACCTTGAGGTGAGCATCCCATGCACTCGCCTGACTTGGAGACCTTAATTTTCAGGAGAGGGAGGAATTAAAGTCAAGGGAGAATTGGACAGAGACTTACAGAGTAGTAAAATGTCTCAATTTCTTTTTCTTCAGAGCTCACCAGAACTCCCTGGCTTAGGACTGCGGGTGATCATGTATGGCTTGAACATAATATCGTTCCTCCCAGAAGAGATCTGCCAAGGCAGGGAGGCCCTTTCCTGCCTCCACACATTCCTCCTCTATCAGAGGGGTAAGGAAGCTGGAAAGGAGCATACCAGCACTCTCGGATGGAAAAGCAACAGAAAGACCCAGAACGCCAAGAGATGCCATGAAACCACCTTCTTTTTTCTTTCTCTCAGTTCTCTGGGAACATCGGACGGAAGGCCTCTGGTGCCAGGAGGACCATGGCAAAGCAATATTATTTTTCATTGACACTTGCAGAGTCAGGGAGGTAAGGATAATCCTGCTGTCCTTTTCTTACTTAATATTCTTTTGAGAAAGAAGCTGTAGGGCTGAGTGCTGATGGATCTTGAAGCCATAAGGCCAGGAGCCAGGGTAAAATGTGAGGCTTTTCGCATCCTGGGTGACATGGCAAAGGCAGGCTTCAGGAGGAGGATAGTCTGTTGCCCTTCAAAGGGAGCCTTTGTGAAAACAGGCCAGGAGAAAGCGGGTGTGACCTTGGCCTCAGCAGTTTCCAACTCTGGCTGCCTGTCACGGCCACCCTATGTGGGGACAACCTTCAAGACTGGGGGATAATGATAGGTAAAGAGCAGTCCTAAAGTTCCAGACCCCCACCCCCAGAAAGCCGTGAAGGTTTTTTTCTGAAATATATCCATTTTCCATACACTTCACCACAGAATGAAAATGCCACAGATTGCAAAGTCTGATGGGTTGAATTTCCCATCTTTCTAGCCAGAGCTGGCAGAGTCAAGGGCAATAGAAATAGTCCTCAGATAACAAGAGTTTAATGAGGTCCCCAAACCCCGGCAAATCCTCATCTAAACCCAAGGTAAAAGCCTTTCCAAATGCCTAAACACCTGGAATTTCTCTGGGACCAGGAACAAGGACTTGCTAATTGATCCTCTTTGGTCTGCCCGTCTAAGAGGTCCATCAGTTTTGTTTTCTCTGGATCTTGCTCTCTTGCTCCTTGGCCAAAGTTGAAATGCCCGTGTCATTAGATATCGCATGGAGTGATGATGACGACGACAATGACAACGATGATTTCTTACCCACCTCTCCCTATGGACTGAGGTGGAGATGAGTGGCCAGAGACTTGTCCTTCCCAGTAGGAACAGACAAAAGCAAACTGTTGTAGCCTCTCCTAGCTTGTGTCTCCTTCCTCATCGGTAATTTCTGCCAACTTGACCATACTCCCTTCTTCCTCGGCCACGTGTCTCCTGGTTTTCACCTTTAGAAATCTGGGAACATATGGTACTGTGCTTGACACTCCTTTACCTTGTTTGCTTCACCAGGTTGACCCTTTTAAAACTTTTTTTCTTAACTTCGCGCTCAGATTCCACATTGTACTACAAATCCCACAGTTTAATCTCTGGCTGAGGATGGTGGGCTTTATCATCAAAACTTTGGGAAATTTCCATGTTAGGAAGTAGTCTTACATCATGATATCTAATAGGTTATCTTTCATATTTTATCACAGATCAATACCTCTTTCTTCTTGCCTTCCCTGCCCATCAGCCCCAGCTACAAATACAGTAGCAGCCTGAATCCGCTGATTCGCCATCCAGTCATTCAATTATCCACAGTTGGCAACAGCTAGGGTTGGTTGATGGTGGAGGGAGTGGAGGAGGAGAGATCTCGCCTCCCTTCTCTCTTAGTCCCCTGGGATGGCTCCCGTGATGGCAATGGTGACAGGGCGGGGAAGGGAGGGGAGGAGAGGTCTCACCTCTGTTCAGTGTGAAACAGCAGCTGAAAAGGCCAATGCAATTCTAGGCTGGATCACTAGGAGTATACTATCTAGCTAGAGGGATGTACTATCTAGCTAGAGGGATCGCGAGTAAAATATAATGCTGGGAAGGGAAAAAATCACGCTCAAATGTCCCAGCGGTACTGCAACAGTACCGCTGGGAAAAGCGTCGTTCGAAACTGGCGCCCTCTTGTGCAGCAGCGTCGCAACCTGGCGACACTGCTTGCGTTACTTTTCTTCCATCCAAAAAAGTCCTAGGACACAAAGCAATGGACTCAAACTACAGGAAAAGAGATTCCACCTAGACTTTAGGAAGAATTTTCTGACAGTAAGAGTGTTTTGGCAATGGAACACACTGCCTTGGAGTGTGGTGGAGTCTCCTTCTTTGGAGGATTTTAAGCAGAGGCTGGATGGCCATGTGTCACGAGTGCTTTGATTGTGCATTTGTGCATGGTAGAATGGGCTTGGACTGGATGGCCCTTGTGATTTCTCCCAACTCTAGGATTCTTTGTCGTCAACATAATCTTTATTGGTCTCTAACTTTTGTCGTCACCATCATCTTTATTTGTTTCTAACCAGGTTAGAGACAAATACGTTGCCATTTCCGACTTATGGCAACACAAGGACCATCATTTCTCATGGGTGGGAATCATGTGGTCCCTCCAGCCCCTCTCAACAAGTCTCACTTTTCGGTATGCAGGCAAGATTTCTTCAGAGGGAGGTTGTCACTGCCTTCCTATGAGGCTGAGAGAGTCTGACTTTTCCAAGGTCTCCCAGGTGGTTTCCATGATCAAGCGGGGATTCAAACCCAGAGTCCCAGTCTGACACTCAAACACTACACTACGCTGGCTCTATATTGAGTCTATTGGACTTTTATAGACTAGCTTTAAGGAAATATCAGTCCGTTTGCTTATATGACAGTTTGGAAACTAGGCTTCCTGAGTTGATCCTCCTGCTGCAAGAGAAGGGGTCAGCCATAACTAGCCTTGCTCTCACATTCAGGGGACCAGGGGCTTGGAATTCAAAGCAAGCCTACCCACCCCTTCCCATCTCGATCTTCTGTCTTACTTAAGTGGCCCTAAGGTGGCTTTAAAGGGGGTCAGTGGAATGTAAAGTGCTCTTCTCTCCCCCCATCTGGATCTTCTCTCTCATTCCCTCCATTTTTTACAAAGCAGACCTCAAGATGCAGGTCTGCAGCTAAGCGTTTTGTAGACCCTGTATGGTTAAACTCACATTTCTCTCCTCCCCTCTTCTGTTTTCCCTCCAGTTCTGCTTGCCTGAATCATGGGCAAGCCTGACTGTGTGTCTCCCTGCACAAGGCCTGGCCTGGCCCTGCTCTAGAGTAGAACCACCCGAGAGTCATGGGACCAACGGATCCCTCTCTCCCTCTTCCCCCCGTACCCCCCCCTTAATCTTCATTCCAGCTGTCCCTTAAAACCTGGAGATCTCTCTGAAATGGATTGGTCTGAGAAAGATACTGTCCATAGTGACCTTCAAACTTCACTGAAGGTCATCGAAACAAATTAATAATGTTCCAACTTCTGAACTGAACATTTGGTCATTGGGAAGAGAGCCAAGGTGGATCTAGAGGTGGGAATTATAAAGCCATGCTGAGGATGGTGGACTACAACTCTCAGCAGTCCTAGCTCCCATAGCTGATGGTGAGAAATGATGGGAGTTGCAGTCCAGCAAGCTGGAGAGGACTCTGCAATTCCCACCCCTGCTTAATAACAAACAGTGTGCCAATCTCTGAATGTAACATTTTCTCACAGGGAAGAAAACCAAGGTCAATCTAGAGGGATGTCATAGGTGAGGGCTGAGTGGATGATGTGCCCTGAAATACGCAGAAGCTTCCATGATGTGGGTCAGTGCCTCTTCTTGAGCCACCCGGGTGGTCCACTGTGACACGTCCCCTGTTGGCTGCCCTTGAAGAGGCATGACTTACCGTGGCTCTTTGTGGGGTGTTAGGAGATCCAGAGAGAAGGAAGGAGGAGTAGAGCTAGAGTAGATCCGGGAGGTAGAGAGAGTTAGTGGTCTGAAAATCAGTCAGTCTTTATTAGAGTTACACTACACTGTGATACTATTCCACTTTAACTGCTTTGGCTGCCTCCTGTGGAAATCTGGGGTTTAAAGTTTACTGAGGCCTAAGAGCTCTCTGGCTGAGATTGCTAAATGCCCCTCCCCAAACTGCAAATCCCAGGATCCCACAGGATTCAGCCAGATCAGTTAAAGTGGAACGATAGTAATGATAGCAGAAATCGGCCATTTTGTGAAGTACTGAATTGGGGTTCAAGCTGAATCTGTTGGGTCCTCTGCTAGGAACCACCGGAGAGCCAACACCATCTGACTGACCATGGCACTTTGTTGGGAGTAAAGAGATTCAGAGAGAAGGAAGGAGGAACTGGAGCAGATCAGGGAGTTAGAGAGAGTTAGTGGTCTTAAAATCCTTTATTCGAATTAGTTATTTAGGTTAGTTTTGTATATAGTTATTTATAGTTAGTTATATATAGGTATTAGTTATAAAAGCCTTTATTAAAATTAGTTATTGGTTTTTTAGTTAGAGATACCTGAAGTTCAGTAGAATGTGTTTGTTATTTATCTGTTATTTAGGTATCTTAGGTTATTTAGGAAGTTGTTAGGATCAGTTAGGAAGTTAGGAAGGGAGCCAGGAATTTGGCTGCCTTTTAAGAGGCCTGACTGACCCTGGCTCTTTGTGGGGAGTCAGGAGATTCAGGGAGAAGGAAGGAGGAGTTAGAGTTACTGGTCTGAAAATCCTTTATTCAGATTAGTTATTTAGGGTAGTTTTGTATATAGATAGTCATTTATAGTTATTAGTTAAAAAAGCCTTTATTAGAATTAGTTACTGTTTTATTTAGTTAGAGATACCTGAAGTTCAGTAGCAGTGTGTTTGTTATTTATCAGTTATTTAGATATGCTAGGTTATTAGGTAGTTAGGAAGGGAGCAGAAAGAATCTCCTGAAAGATGTGAGTACAATTTTCTTCTGTTTTCCACTCACATTTTAATCCTGTCATGATTTGGGATATTTGGGGAACCTGGGGCAGACTCTCCACCTCCAGCTACGGCCAGATTTCATCCTCAAGGCCATACTAAGTGATTCAAGGGAAACAGTTCACTCTTTCCTTGGCAAATGAATGGAGGAAGGGGCCAGTGACTGGTTTTGTATGTGAAGTCCTCTGTGGGTACTACTCTTTGATACTTTCCACACGGGCCATTAGCTCGTCAAAAATTCATGGTCAGGAAGAAAAAAACATGGTCAAGAGAATCAGAGCCAGGAAAGAGGTACAAATCTCCCCCCTCCACACACACACAAACACGAATGGAAGCCTGTGTTCCCATAACCCTTTCCTTGACATATGTTCCCTTTGTGAGACTCTCGGGTGCCCAGGTTGGCCCCCTTCCTTAGTTCCAGGGAATCCCAATGGGCCTGCCTGTTCAAGAAATCTGGCCAGCCTGGCTGCACAGGGCTAGATTTCATGGCATGGAAGGCTCTGGCTAGGAAGGGTCCTATTCCCACTCACGACCTGGGCCAGGGGGGCTTGGATGGCTGGAGGTGAGGAGGCACATGAGCGAATCCTCCCTGCTCACAGACGAATTCTCTTGACTTCCAGCACATTCTGGACTGCCTGTCTAGTGAGTAGCTGCCGTTCCTCCGTGCTGTGCCTGCAGGTTGCATGGAGGCACTGAAGAGCAGCCAAGATGTCCCAGAGCTCCCACTCCGAAAGGCAGACCTGGCCAGGGCCATCGTGGTGAGTGAGATGCAGCACTTGGATTCTAGAAGCAGAAAAGGGCTGATGAGGAGGAGCCCTGGATTTGAGAAACCTGGGAGGGAAGTTTGGGAGGCCTCTTCATCTTTCTTTCTCTTTCCTCTCAGGCCAGGCCAGGGGATGACTGGGTCCTCTTTCTCTCTCTCCCAAGTGGTGATAGAGAGCCTGCCTTTGCCTGCTGTGCCCTCTTCTGTCCTCTGCTACTCAATGCTTGCGCTCTACCACCTCAGGTAGCAAGACTGCTTCTGTGCCAGGGCCGTTGGCACTGGCTGAGCCTTCTGCAAGCTCACAGTGGGTGTGGGAAGGATGGAAGGTGACCAGGGTTTGTAGCCCTGCTCTTGGTCACTTCCTGAAACCCAGACAAAGCTTTTCCTTACTCTTATGTAGAGGTTTGTCATTCCTGACTCTTGAGGGCCATCAGAGGCCAAATAGGATCTGATTCAGTTGCTTCCTGAGTGGCAGTGCCCTTGTGGTGAGAAGCTGCGGTTCCTCTGTGCAGTGTCCGCAGGTTGCATGGGGGCACCAAAGTGCAGCCAGGATGCCCCAGAACTTCCGCTCCAAAAGGCAGACCTGGCCAGGGCCGTTGTGGTGAGTGAAGTGAGACCCAGCACTTGGATTCCAGAAACAGAAAAGGGCTGATGAGGAGGAGTCCTAGATTTAGGAAATGTGGAAGGCCTCTGCAAAACAGAGAGTGATTGGTGTGTCCCTCCCAGGTTCTTCTGTTGAAGCAGACTGAAGGATCCTCTCCTCTCCCTCCTTTCTCCCTCTAATAGACAGCATTTCTTTCCTTTTTTCACCCTCCCACCAGCAGTATTTCAAGGTGTCTTTGCCATGGAAAGTGCAGGGTCCCACAGTCAGGTACCTTTAAATCCATTCCTGTGTGTTCATTCCCAACTCCTCCTTTAACGGACCTCACAAAGAACTGTTCCATCTTCAGCAGCCAGTCTGCAGGAAATGCCTGTCCCCAGAGAGGGCCATGGAAGAAGAGGTTGTCCGTGGGGGCATTTCTGCAGCTTCTCTTTCAGCAGGCCATGTTGGCAAGGAAGATCACTTTGATTTAAAACTTATTATTCATCCAGAGGACACAGACCAACTGAAGGAATCATAGAATCATAGAATCATAGAATTGCAGAGTTGGAAGAGACCACGAGGGCCATCCAGTCCAACCCCCTGCCACGCAGGAAATCTTTATCAAAGCATCCCCGACAGATGGCAATCCAGCCTCTGTTTAAAGACCTCCAAGGAAGGAGACCCCACCACACTCCGAGGGAGTGTGTTCCACTGCCGAACAGCTCTTACTGTCAAAAAGTTCCTCCTAATGTTGAGGTGGAATCTCTGTTCCTGGAGCTTGCATCCATTGCTCCATGTTCCAGTCTCTGGAGCAGCAGAAAACAAGCCTGCTCCATCCTCAGCGTGACATCCCTTCAAATATTTAAACAGGGCTATCATATCGCCTCTTAACCGTCTTTTTTCCAGGCTAAACATACCCAGCTCCCTAAGTCTCTCTGCATAAGGCATCGTTTCCAGACCTTTCACCATTTTAGTTGCCCTTCTCTGGACACGCTCCAATTTGTCAATATCCTTTTTGAATTGTGGTGCCCAGAACTGGGCACATTATTCTAAGTGAGGTCTGACCAAAGGCAGAATAGAGTGGCACTATTACTTCCCTTGATCTAGACACTATACTTCTATTGATACAGCCCAAAATCGCATTGGCCTTTTTAGCTGCCGCATCACATTGTTGACTCATGTTCAACTTGTGGTCTACTAGGACTCCTAGATCCCTTTCGCATGTAGTCTCGTTCAGCCAGCTCTCCCATCCTATATCTATGCATTTCATTTTTCCACCCTAAATGCAGTACTTTACATTTCTCCGTATTGAATTTCATTTTGTTAGCTTTGGCCCAGCTCTCCAGTCTATCCAGGTCATTCTAAATTTTGATTTTGTCCTCTAGGCTATTAGCTACTCCTCCTAATTTGGTGTCATCTGCAAATTTGATAAGTATGCCCCTAATTCCCTCATCCAAGTCATTGATAAAGATGTTGAATAGCACTGGGCCCAGGACAGAACCCTGTGGCACCCCACTGGTCACATCTTTCCAAGACGAAGAGGAGCCACTGCTGAGCACCCTTTGGGTTCGGCCGGTCAACCAATTACAAATCCATTGAACAGTTAACTTGTCTAGCCCACATTGTACAAGCTTGTTTGCAAGAACGTCATGGGGAACCTTGTCAAAGGCCTTACTGAAATCAAGGGATGCGATGTCCACAGCGTTCCCTTCATCTACCAAGCTGGTAACTTTATCAAAAAAAAGAGATCAGATTAGTCTGGCATGACTTGTTTCTCTGAAACCCATGTTGACTTTTTGTGATTATGGCATTGCCTTCTAAATGTTCACAGACTCTCTGTTTAATGATCTGCTCTAGAATCTTCCCTGGTATTGATGTTAGACTAAGTGGACGGTAATTGTTGGGATCCTCTTTCCCCCCCTTTTTGTAGATGGGGACAACGTTTGACCTCCTCCAGTCTGCTGGGACTTCTCCTGTTCTCCAGGAATTCTCAAATATTATTACCAATGGCTCTGAGATTATATTTGCCAGCTCTTTTAATACTCTTGGATGTAGTTCATCTGGTCCTGGAGATTTAAATTCATTTAGATTAAGAAGGTATTCCTGTACTACCTCTTTACTTATTCTGTGCTGGATTTCCCCTATTGTGTCCTCTGCTCCATTATCCTCAGGTTGGTCCTCCTTTTCCTTTTCTGAAAACACTGAGGCAAAGAAGGTGTTGAGTAATTCTGCCTTTTCTCTGTCCCCTGTTAGCATTTTGCCATCTTTTCCACGTAGTGGCCCTACCATTTCCTTCTTCCTCCTTTTGCTGCGGACATACCCCCAAAAACCCTTTTTATTGTTCTTAACCTCCCTAGCAAGCCTGAGCTCATTTACACAGGAAGGCTATTTACAAAAGTCCCCCCATTCCAATAGATTTCCTGGGTCTCCTGTAGATAGGATTTTCAAGAACGTTGAGATCTCCAACTCCAATCCTCATGCCTCCTTTTCTCCTTCCTGTCAGGCTTACTATGGATTGTCAGCTCTGACTTTGGAGCTCCTGCTTAAGGGGTTGCTGGCTGGGAATCCGACAGCCAACCGTCTTGTCTTCCAGCTCTATGTAAGTATTTTAAAGAGGCCAGCCATTTATTTTCCAATTGAAAATTGAAATTAGACTCCCTTCAGGCAGTTGGTCAGTGGTCACTCCCTCACAAACACCTTAGGCTAGACAAGGAATGGTTCTTAACTGCTCATGTTCTGGACTGCTGCTTCCTTCCACAGCATATCCATATCTTAGTAGAATTGCCAAGCATTCAGAAGCAACTTAGGGCCATCAGCTGTGCTTCAGCCATCATTCACAAGGCCATTCATCTCCTAAGCCTTGGGATGAGCATCCCATAGACTCACCTGACTTGGAGACCTCAGTTTTCAGGAGAGAGAGAAATTAAAGCCACAGGAGAATTGGACAAAGGCTTTCACAGTACAGGTAGTAAGATGTCTTGGGGTTCGTTTACACGGCAGATTTATTGCGGCAACTTGCGCTTTAATTCTTTTCCATAGCTATGCCAGTCAGGGTTTTTTTTCTAATTATGCTGCTTTTACGTTCAGACTTGAAAAAGTGCGGGGGGGCGTGGCCTCCCAAGCAGAGAAAGGCTTTATGGGGAAGGGCATAGACCCTCATTTGAAGCCCTGCATTTTTGGGCTAAAGAAAGACTCACAGACTGCCAAAATAGCAAGGGGGAAGATCAAAGAAGTGGCTCTGTCTCTGTATCTCTCTAAATCTGCCTGTAAATGAACTCAAGTCACTCCCCGAAGCAGAGACACAGCAATCTCCCCATCTGCCCTGGCATCTCTGCTGAAAAACCTTGCTGCCATACTGTGGATCCTAAGGTGAACCTATCACAAGTTTTTTCAGCATGATTTGTTTAGTCAGGGTTCACAGACTTGCAAAATAGCAGAGGATTTTTCAAAGCTTCCTGATTGCTACTGAAACTCCCTCCCTCAGTCCCCCTCTTTTAAGCCCACCCCATCATAGCAACCAATCACAGTGCAGCTCTGCTGTAGCCCTTAGCGGAATGGTTGTTTACACTGCCAATAATGTGCTACATTGCAAATATATTGGCAAAAGTAGAGACATCCCTTGCCACGCCATATTTGGGTGTTTTACCTCCCCCCCTTCTGAATGAGGTGATGCTGTGCTGCGATCCATGGGAACAATGAGCTATCTTTGCGGAAAATTTAGAGGAATATTTGCCCGTGTAAACGGGTCCTTGTTTTCTTTTTTCAGATCTCAGAAACTCTTCCCGGCCTCGGACATCTGATGACTCTCTCTGCAATAACATCACTTCATTTCTCCCAGACATGAGCTGCCAAGGCAGGGAGGCCCTTTCATGCCTCCACACATTCCTCCTGCACCAGAGGGGTAACGAAGCTGGAAAGGAGCATACCAGCACTCCCAGACTGAAAAGCAACACAAAGACCCAGAATGCCAAGAGAAGCCACGAAAACACCTTCTTTTTTCTTTCTCTCAGGACATCGGGAACTTCCAACGGAAGACCTCTTGTGCCAGGAGGGCCATGGCAAAGCAAAGTTATATTTCATTGACACTTGCAGAGTCATGGAGGTAAGGATTAATCCCGCTGTCCTTTTATTACAAAATGTTCGCTTGAGAAAGAAGCTATATGGCAGAAGGCCGATGGAACTTGAAGGCATAAGTTCAGGAGCCAGGGTAAAATTCGAGGCTTTTTGCA
Source organism: Gambelia wislizenii (assembly GCA_030847615.1). Lineage (NCBI taxonomy): Eukaryota > Metazoa > Chordata > Lepidosauria > Squamata > Crotaphytidae > Gambelia > Gambelia wislizenii. The sequence goes on along the minus strand of JAUMIR010000002.1, from coordinate 305,494,287 downwards.
TCCTGGGTGACACTGCAAAGGAAGGCTTCAGGAGGAGGATAGTCTGTTGCCCTTCAAAGGGAGCCTTTGTGAAAACAGGCCAGGAGAAAGCGGGTGTGACCTTGGCCTCAGCAGGCTGGCCCCACAGTTTCCAGCTCTGGCTGCCTGTCACGGCCACCCTATGTGGGGACAACCTCCAAGACTGGGGGATAACGATGGGTAAAGAGCGGTTCTTTCGTTTAGTGGGCGACATCCTCCACTCAAGCCGTCCGCCTTCCCTCCCGTCTCTCTCCAGGGACTCCTCCTTCTGTTTATCCCTCCCGGCTCTCCCATCCCAACTGCCGTTCTCTCAGGCTCTCTCTGGCAGAGGCCCCGCCCACCAGGGCCTCCTGGGCTGGGATTGGCTGCTTCTCAGGCACGCCTTCAAGCACCCCTCTTCCCAGGGGAAAGAGAAGCCCTGGGAGGGAAAGCAAGGCCCTGCCCTGCAAGGAGGAGGAGGAGGAGGGTGCCCCACAGTCTTAACCTGCTCCCCCCAGTACGCCTTGTCTATGGGGGTGGATAATGCAGATTGAAGCGCATTTTACAGAATGCCTGCAGGATCACTCTGTCTTTATGGTCAATCACACCATGTTATTTATATTGCTTCAAAAAGCAGCCCTGGGAGGGAAAGCAAAGCCCTGCCCTGCAAGGGAGAAGGAGGAGGATACCCTTCAGTCTTAACCCACTCCCCCCAGTACTTCTTGTCTATGGGGTGGATAATGCAGATTGAAGCACATTTTTACAGAATGCTCAGCAGGATCACTCTGTCTTTATGTTCAATCACAGAAAGCTATTTAGCTCACCTCAAAGAGAATTTTTACTGTTCAGAAATCACTGGTATGTGAATAGAGGTGGTGGTTGGGTGTAAATAGCACTTCATATTCGTCCCAATGGGAGTGTGCAATTCGAGTTGCCACAGAATAGATAGAGGGCATCCTGGCCATGGAGAAGTTTCTTCTGCCTCTGGTTATCCACCTAGGAGACGCTCACAAGGTATGTGTGGCTGAATTATTGTTGTTTTTTTTTTTAAAGGAGGGATTCATTATGCAATGCTACTACCGTGCATCGTTTGTCATGATAATAATGTACAGGTTTTTGACATATTATTCTCTAGTCGATTTTGTGATAATTTTTTCAGTTTCATGCTTGTAATGTGTTTCCTGGGATTTTTGGGTGGGTGTTTCCAGTGAAGCAAATGGTGGGTTTTTTTTGGGGGGGTGTTTGGTTGTTTTCAATGCATTTCTCATGAAATGGATGTTATTATAGCTTGGCTCAGGAATGTGCTGGTTCTCCTGTATGTGTTTGATCCTTGTGTAATTATTCTCATTCTGTTTCTCTCCCCACCCCTGCTTTTCTCAATGTCCAGATTAACACAGGTGACCAGAAAAGGAAGGAGGGGAAAGCAATGGGAAAGCTACTCAGATTTCTTTGGAGAGAAGCTCACCCTCAGTAGAAATTGTTGAACAATCCCCAACACTCACCTCCCTTCTCCACCAGTTGGGATATTAATCCTTATGAAATGCTACCTTGTTGTGCACTTTGCATTTTCCATGACCACCTGCCCCTTGTGCTGAGTAGCACTTCATCCCTTGTGAATAAAAGTGGCACTACCTTTTGATGAAATCAGGTTGCTATCTTTCTTTTTTATACATTGAGGCCAGTCATGTTTGCCCTGCTCTGGGCAGTTAAGGTGGGGAAGATACTGGAGGGGAGTTTGGTTGGCATTCACACTGTATGTCGGGGTTAGCTGGTGGCCGGAATGGGAGGCCTACACCTGAGCATGTGCGCCTTGCCACCCTAGGCCTTCCTACTGCCTGCCGGTTGCAGCATCAAAGCACTGGGAGAAGACAGATGCCCTAACAGAAATGTGACATTTCGGGGCTTCAGAGGAGGGATCGTATAATGACCACTTTCCCATCATAAATTAATATGGGGGAACACAATGCAAGGCATCTCCTGAGGCGGATGACAGTACCATTGTGAGGGTTGTGGGGTGGTGGGAGTGGGAGGTCAGCATTGAAGCATGTGCAGAGTGCACTTTTGTGAAATCACGCACAAAAAAATTTGCTGCCTGAGGCACATTGCCACTCAAGGCCTTCTTCTTGCCAGCTATCTAGCTTTACAATCCCACATTTAGGCAGAAAAAATGAAACCCACGAAGATAGGATGGGTGACACCTGGCTTGACAACAACCCATGTGAGAAGGATCTAGGAGTCTCATAGCTTGTCTATACGACGGGGGCAGAATACGAACACCTCCAAAAAAGCAGCCATTTACAATGCAGGAACCTGTCTTAACAGTCAAAACAGCCCCCCTAAACTCATCATGACCCCTGGCCAAGAGGGGAGCTGCGAATGATTTACTTGTGATTTTAAATCTGCCGTTTCAAAAAAAAAAAAAATTACATTGGTACACGCGTGATATTTCCTATTTACAAACAGGAAAAAAAGAAAGAAAGCATAAGATTGCCATTTAATCAACTTACCAGACCCTCACTTAGCCGAAAAACCAACATGGCAGCAGCAAGTGCTTTTCTTGCTTGCTAGCCTTTTCCCCCATGTTCGTCCAGCTAATCAGCTTACATTGTGTGTTCATACTAACGCGAATGTGAATGTCCAAAGGATCACACATTTGCATGTCATACGGAGGCTTTTAAAAAATCCGGTCCAAACACTGGAGGCTTGTCACATGGACTTTCAGGAAGAATTGGCTGCCTTGCTTCTGAATGGCACATATTTAGCAAATGTCCGTTTGTACAGATTGCCTTCCATGCAATCGCCAGTGGGATTATTTTTACCGTATTGACAAGCCCTTAGTAGACCACAAGCTGAACATGAGTGAACAGTGAGATACGGCAGCTAAAAAAGCCTATGTGATTCTAGGCTGCATCACTAGGAGTATGGTGTCTACATCGAGGGATGTAATATTACCACATTATTCTGCTTTGGTCAGACCTCACCTGGAATACCATGTCCAGTTCTGGGCAACATAATTCAAGAAGGATATTGACACACTAAAAGTGTCCAGAGGAGGGAGACCAAGGTGAAAGATCTGGAAGCCATGCCCTATGTATGAGGTGTTGCTTAGGGAGCTGGGCATGTTTGGCCTGGAGGATAAAAGGTCAGGAGATGACATAATAGCCATGTTTAAATACTTGAAAAGAAGTCATATTGAAGAGAGTGCAAGGTTGTTTTCTGCTGCTCTAGAGACTAGGGACTTTTTCAGACGAGCTATTTATTCCGTGGGAGACATGGAACAGAAGATGTTGATCCTTTTCTGTGTCTCCCCCATCCCTATTCCCAATTCCCCATGATATTTTCATCACGGGGAAACCTCATTTTTGGACCACCCATTGCGTTGTAGTAATGAAATCACGGCTGGTCTGAAAGGTGTCCAGTTCCTCTCCCGCGATGACAGCTCCCGGGGGAGGTCTGTTCTGGACACTTCCGGGCACGAACAGGACACTCAGGTAAGTGGCACCGTTTTTTCCTGACTCCCCAGGATACTTGATTTTTTAAATGTGTCTTCGTGTTTGCTGTGCTATTTTGAAGTTTGGTTTAAAAAAAAAATAATTCCTCCACAGCTGTTTTCTTGCAAGAACGAGCAGGATTTCAGCTGCTGGTCATAAAGGCAACCTTACGAGGGCTGCATTTATGACTGGCCAGCATGGGGAGAGGTAGGACAATTCCTGATGTGGAATGAAGGTTAGCTTTTGAACATTTTCCGTTTATTGTGTGGCAGAAAAGGGATTGGGGCTTGCGGGGCAGGAATGGGCCATTTGGCCCCATCTGAAAAAGTCCTAGGACACAGAGTAGTGGACTCAAACTGCAGGAAAAGAGATTTGACCTACACATTAGCAAGACCTTCCTGATGGTAAGTGTTTCGACAGTGGAATGTGCTGCCTTGTCGTGTGGTGGAATCTCGTTTTTTCCAGGTTTTTAAACAGAGGCTGGATGGCCATGTGTCGGGAGTGCTTTGATTGTGCATTTGTGCATGGCAGAATGGGGTTGGACGAGATGGCCCTTGTGGTTTCTCCCAACTCTAGGCTTATCACCATCATCTTTAATTGTATCCAACCTGCCTCCCAAAATTAAGCCGTTTTTGTTCTTCCCATTTCCAACTCTAAGGCCATCATTACTCAGGGGTGGAAACCACGTGGCCCTCCAGCCCCCCTCAGCAATCCTCTCTGTTGGCTATGCAGGCAAGATTTCTTCAGAGGGAGGTTGCCACTACCTTGATCTGAGGCTGAGAGAGTTTGATGTGTCCAAGCTAACAATGGTGGTTTTCATGACCAAGCGAGTATTCGAACCCAGAGTCCCAGTCTGACACTCAAACCATTACACCATGTTGGCCCTAAAACTGAGGCTATTGGCGAATTATAGACCAGCTTTAAGGAAATATCAGTCTGTTTGCTAATATAACAGGTTGGTAACCATGTTTTCTTAGTTGACCCTCGTGCTGCAAGAAAAGGAGTCAGGGGAGCAGGGGCCGGTAATTCGGAGCAAGCCTACCCACCCCTTCCCATCTCGATCTTCTGTCTTACTTAAGTGGCCCTAAGGTAGCTTTAAAGGGGGTCAGTGGAATGTAAAGGGCCCTTCCCTCCCCCAATCTGGATCTTCTCTCTCATTCCCTCCATTTTTTACAAAGCAGGCCTCAAGATGCAGGTCTGCAGCTAAGCGTTTTGTAGACCCTGTATGGTTAAACTCACTTTTCTCTCCTCCCCGCTTCTGTTTTCCCTCCAGTTCTGCTTGCCTGAATCATGGGCAAGCCTGACTGTGTGTCTCCCTGCACAAGGCCTGGCCTGGCCCTGCTCTGGAGTTGACCCACCCGAGAGTCATGGGACCAACGGATCCCCCCTCCCTCTTTTGCCAGGAAAAAAAATTAATCTTCATTCCAGGTGTCTCTTAAAACAGGGGATCTGTCTGAAATGGATTGGTCTGAGAGAGATACTGTCCACAGTGACCTTCAAATTTCACTGAAGGTCATGGAAACAAATTAATGATATTCCAATCTCTGAACAGACTATTTCGTCTTTGGGAAGAGAGCCAAGGTGGATCTACAGGTGGGAAATTATAAAGCCATGCTGAGGATGGTGGACTACATTCTCAGCAGTCCTAGCTCCCATTGCTGGTGGTGAGAAATGATGGGAGTTGCAGTCCAGCAAGCTGGGGACAGCTCCACAATTTCTACCCCTGCTTAATAACAAAGGATGTGCCAAGCTCTGAATGTAACATTTTCTGACAGGGAAGAAAGCCAGGATAATCTACAGGTATATCATAAGTGAGGGCTAAGTGGATGATGTGCCCTGAAATACTAGGCTTCCATGATGCGGCCTAGTGCTGTACTGGAGCCACCCGGGTGCTCCATTGTGACACGTCCCCTGTTGGCTGCCTTTTAAGAGGCCTGACTGACCCTGGCTCTTTGTGGGGAGTCAGGAGATTCGGAGAAGGAGGGAGGAGTTGGAGCAGATCAGCGAGTTAGAGAGAGTTAGCGGTGTTCAAATCTTTTTCTTTTTTAATTTGTTATTTTGGTTACGTTTATTTATAGTTAGTAATATAGTTACTAGTTAGTAATATATAGTTATTCGTTTTAAAAGGGTTTTTTTTAGTTTTATTTATAGTTAGTAATATAGTTACTAGTTAGTAATATATAGTTATTAGTTTTAAAAGGCTTTTTTTAGTTTTATTTATAGTTAGTAATATAGTTACTAGTTAGTAATATATAGTTATTAGTTTTTAAAGGCTTTTTAAAGTTTTATTTATAGTTAGTAATATAGTTACTAGTTAGTAATATATAGTTATTAGTTTTAGAAGGCTAGATTAGAATTAGTTATTGCTTTTTTAGTTAGTTTCCCATCAAGCAGGTAGTTGTTGGGATCAGTTAGGTACGTAGGAAGGGAGAGAAAGGAAAGGAATCTCCTGAAAGATGTGAGTACAATTTCCTTCCATTTTCTACTCATGTTTAAATGCTGTCATGATTTGCGGTATTTGGTGAGCCAGGGGCAGACTCTCCACCTCTAGCCAAGGCCAGGATTTGTACTCAATGCCATAGTAAGTGATTCAAGGGGGACCGTTCACTCTTTGCTGGCAGGTGAATCAAGGAAGGGGACAAGGACAGGTTTTGGATAGGAAGTCCTCCAGGGGTGCAACTCCTTGATACTTTCCACATGGGCCATTTGCTCGGCTGGTCCCTCTGGTTCCAGCAGGCATTCCTCAGGACAGCTGAACCCATCAGGCAATGTTTTTCCTTGAGTGGCACAAGTGAAGAAGGAGGGAATAAATACGGGCCAAAACGTCAGCTGATCACCTACTGCACTTGTGTTACTGTCTGTTTCTGGAAAGCTTTGTAAGATCTCTGGAAGGGAATTGTTCTATTAACCAAGGAAAATATTCCCAGGGTTTTCCAGAGCAACAGCTGCTTCTACGTTCCCCAGTCCTCGTGGTGCACCCCTCTTGGGGAACATCTGGTTGTGAGAGCCCCTCTACCTGCATAAACTGGGAGAGACACAGCCTCTCTCGGTTGCCCTGTTGCTTCCAAAAGAGTTACCTTAAGCAGAGAGAGGTCATGACTGATGTAAAAGAGAGATGATGCCCACAGAGTCCAAAGCCATCTTTCTGCCAGTGATGCCCAGCAGCTTGAGAGGAAAACCTCCCTCTGCACACATAAAGATCCACTGGCCCTTTAGCTAGGGGTTCAAGCACCCTCCCCAAATGGCTCATTGACACGCAGCCCTGGCCAGTCTGGTAGTCTACCCTTGAGTCCCTGCATTTGGGAAGTCTGTATTTTCCCTTGTGAACTAACCATATAAGCCAAATTGTAAATTATAGCAAATTGATGAATTATTGGAAGGGTGGGGAGTGTCAGGGCATATGAGAGACCCCTCTTCTTACCTTCGGTCTGCCTTTTGTTCTAGGCTGGGATGTCTGAGGCGTCTGTTTTGCAGAAGGGGCAACAAAGTGGCCCCAGACCCAACTGGCCTTCCCATCGGCCTCCCAAATACACCTGGGGCTGAAGGGAAGAAGAACACTATATCCCATCGCTGGTGGAGCTGCAAGCGATGCAAAGTCTACCCCCTGCTCTGCAGGCCACCTGTTCCAAAAGACCATATCGATCCGCAGCACCTACTCGACAGGGTCTATGATGTGGTTGAGGAAAGAGCCAGAGCCAGAGCCCGTGCCATGGGTGAGTAGATATGGAGGGCTGCTGAGGAACTGTGGGGAGAGAGTGCCCCATCTCCCAGATTCCAGAAGTGTTCAAGGTTAAAGAGCCCCGGCATCTTATTGGATTGAGGAAGGCGAGACTCATTTCCCCTGACTTGTGCCATGTCCTTCTGCCTTCTTTCCTCAACAGATATGGAAGACCCTACCTGGCCTCTCCCTACCCTCCAATCGGAGAGCAACCTGCCCCTTGATCCTAAAGCCATCAAGGATATGGTGAAGAAAATCAGGGCCAGGAAGCAGGTACAAATCTCCCCCCTCCACACACAAACAACAATGGAAGCCTGTGTTTCCATAACCCTTTCGTCTCGGGTGCCCAGGTTGGCCTCCATCCTCAGTTTCAGAGAATCCCAGTGGGTCTGGGTGTTCAAGAAAACTGGCCATCCTGGCTGCACAGGGCTAGACTTCATGGCATGGAAGGTTCTGGCTAGGATGGGTCCTCTTCCCACTTCTGACCTGGGCCAGGGGGGACTGGATGGCTGGAGGTGATGAGGCAAATCACCTCATCACCTCCCTGCTCACAGACGGGTTCTCTTCACTTCCAGCACATTCTGGAGTGCCCGGCTAGCGAGAAGCTGCGGTTCCTCCGTGCTGTGTCCGCAGGTTGCATGGAGGCACTAAAGAGGAGCCAGGCTGCCCCAGAGCTCCCGCTCCCAAAGGCAGACCTGGCCAGGGCCATTGTGGTAAGTAAGATGCAGCACTTGGATTCCAGAAGCAGAAAAGGGCTGATGAGGAGGAGCCCTGGATTTGGGAAACCTGGGAGGGATGTTTGGGGAAGCCTATTCATCTTTCCTTCTGTTTCCTCTTGGGGCAGGCCAGGGGATGAATTGGCCCTTTGATTTTTCACCTTTCTCTGTCTCCCAGGTGGTGATGGAGAGCCTGCCTATGCCCGCTGTGCCCTCTCCTGTCCTCTGCTGCTCCATGCTTGCGCTTTACCACCTCAGGTATCAAGACTACTTCTGTGCCAGGGCCATCGGCACTAGCCGAGCCTTCTGCAAGCTCACAGTGGGTGTGGGGAAGATGGGAGGTCCTCCTCTTGAAGCCGACTGAAAGATCCTCTCACCCTCCCTCCTTTCCTCCATCTAACTGACTGTTTTTCTTTCTTTTTTTCCCCTCTCACCAGCAAGTTCCAGCCTCCCCTGGACCGAGAGCTGGAATCACACATACTGCGGCTTGTATTTCATGGGATCTTTGCCATGGAAAGCACAGAGTTCCCCAGTCAGGTAACTTTAAATCAATCCCTGCATGGTCCTTCCCAACCCCTCCTTCAATGGACCTCACAAAGAATGGTAATTGTATCATTGACCTCCCAAGAATTCCTTGTGGGGGCGTTTCTGCAGGTAATCTTTCCGCAGGCTAGGTTTGCAAGGAAGATCACTTTGGCTTAAAACTCATTATGCATCCAGAGAATAAAGTCCAACTGAAGGAAGGCTGTTTACAAAAGTTCCCCCATTCCCATAGATTCCCTGGGACATGTGTAGCTTGGATTTTTAAGAGAGTGGAGATCTCCATCTCCAATCCTCCTCATGCCTCCTTTTCTCCTTCCTGTCAGGATTACTACATCTCAGCAGCCCTGACTCTGGAGCTCCTGCTCAAGGGATTGCTGGCCGGGGATCCCACAGCCAGCCACCTAGTCTTTGTGCTGAATGTAAGTGTGTTAAATAGGCCAGCCACCCATTTTCCACTTCAAATTCCAGAAGAGACCCCCTTGGGGCAGTTGGTCAGTGGTCTCTCCCTAGGGAACACATTAGTCTAGACAAGGCACAGGTTCTGAGCTGCACATGTTCTGAACTTTTGCTTCCTTCCACAGCATATCAACTTCTGGATAGAGTCACCCAGCATAAGGAAGCACATCAGGGCTTTCAGCTGTGCTTCAGCCGTCCTTCGTGAGGCCAGTAGCCTCATAAGCCTCGAGGTAAGCATCCCATGGACTCGCCTGACTTGGAGAACTCAGTTTTCAGGAGAGAGAGGAATTAAAACCAAAGGAGAATTGGAGAGATACTTACAGAGTAGTAAGATGTCTTGGTTTCTTTTTCTTCAGACCTCAGAAACAGTCCCCGGCTTAGGACGTCTGGTGACCTTCTATGGGTTGAACATAATATCGTTCTTCCCAGACGTCAGCTGTGAAGCCAGGGAGGCCCTTTCATGCCTCCACACATTCCTCCTGCACCAGAGGGGTAAGGAAGCTGGAGAGGAGCTTACCAGCATTCTCACAATGAAAAGAACAGAAAGACCCAGAATGCTAAAAGATGCCACAGAACCATCTTTTTTTCTTTCTCTCAGGACTTCAGGAACATCCAGCAGAAGACCTCTGGTGCCAGGAAGACCTTGGCAAGGCAATGCTAGATTTCATTGACACTTGCCGAGTCGGGGAGGTAAGGATTATCCCCCTGTCATTTCCTTACCAACTATTCCTTTGAGGAGAAGCTATACGGCAGAGGGCCTATGGAGCTTGAAGGCATAAGGCCAGGAACCAGGGTAGAATGGGAGGTTTTTAGCATCCTGGGTGACACAGCAAAGGAAGCTTTCAGAAGGAGGATATTCTGTTGCTCTTGAAAGAGAGCTTTTGTGAATAGTGGAAAGAACATGGAGCAAAAGAACAACCTTTGAAGAGAAACAAGTGCAACAGCCCTGCAAATGATGATGCCCCACATTCCTAACCTGCTCTCCCTAGTAGTCCAAGGCTCCTTCTGTTTCTGCTGGTTGAACTCTTGTAGAGAAACACTTCTGTAGGACTGTCCCCCATTTTTCTGCTCTATCACTCTGGGTACAGTCTTTTAGGAATGAAATCCCTTTCTTGTTTCAGGCATTTGGAGACATTCTGAGGGAAGAGGAGAAATCAGAAATGATTTCAGCGGCTTGGCTGGCTGCCTGCAGTTACTGGATTACAGTTAGCGTGCCGGCAATTCTCCTTCTCTACGGTGTGGTGGGGAAATCGTATCTATTTTTAAGGGACAGAAATGTAAGTCAGCTGCTAACATAGGCTTAAAAGGGGGGAAACCGCGGGGTCTGTTCCTTTCTCAGGTTCAGTGAGGCAGTGGAGGAAGTGCTCGTAGGGATTTTCATCACAGGGTTTGGATTGTGGTGGTGGTGGTGGTGGTGGGTAGCAATTATTAGTTTAACAAAAGACCCACTCCTGCTGTAATGGGAACTGCCAGAATTGGTTCCACCATGTGGATCAACACCTTTGGATAATTCCTGGATACAGAGTGAAGGGGACTGATATGGTTTGTGGCACCATTCCACAAGTTCCAGGCCCCCACCCGAGGAAAACTCTGAAGGGTTTTCCCGAAATATATGCAGTTTCCATACACCCCACCATAGAATGACAAAGCGACACATTGCCAAGTCTGATGGGTTGCCTTTCCTACCTTTCTAGCCAGAGCTGGTGGCGTCGAAGGCAGTACAAACAGTCTTCAGATTACGGGAGCACAAGGAGGTCCCCAGGCACCTGCAAATCCTCATCCAACCCCAAGGTAACAGCCCTTCCAAATGCCTAAACTCCTGAAATTTCTCTTCAGACCTGAAACAAGGACATGCTTCTTGATCCTCTTACGTCTGTCTGTCTAAGAGGTCCATCCGTTGTGTTTTCACTGAATCTTGCTCTATTAATCCTTGGCCAAAGTTGAAATGCCTGTGTCACGAGACACTGCATGGCATAGACATTGTCAATGGGGAGAAGGGTCTTTGGAGCATGCTAGCATGTCATTTTCACACATACAAAACACCTTTTAAAAAAAGAAAACACAAATTCTAGACAAGGGGGGGAAACAGGCATAATCTAGTTTCCTACGCTATAGTTTACTACACGTATTTTTGCAAATATCCTTGCCACCTATGAGCAATTCCTTAATTTTTCACCTCCCAACCATAAAATTGTCCCCATTTGGAAGAAAGTTTGCTGTCCCTCCCAATTTCAGTGGGTCACCCCAGTTCATCAAAAGAAGAGATAGGTCAAGAATCATTAAAAGAGGTCAATATCAAGAGTTTTCATCTTTTCTATGTTAATAGGAACTTTGATAGGCTGCTAAGAGTCAATGTCCCTTTTCTGCTTTTCTCTTTCATACAGATGATGTGGTGCTTGAAGAGTTTGAAGACTGAGGCTGCCTTTCGCAGGACTGTAAACATAGCCTTCCCAGAAGAGCCTCAACAAAAGCATGGTAAAAACCAGCAAGAAATACAAGAGCAACAAGGCAAATAATGGGGAGAATCTTGCTGACACACAGCTCTGCTCTGTCTTTTGCCGGTGTGTGTGTGGGAAAGGAAGGCAAGTGTGGAGGATCATGAATGAATCTCTGGAAGATCCTACAGAGATGCCTCCAGCCAGCAGCCAATAATGCTGAAATATAGGGAGGCTGGGTGATTGATTGAAGGATTGCTTGAAGGGTGAACCTTTGGAGAATGAGCCTACAATTTTGGAGAGTAAAAGTGCTCTCACTGCACTTGGAAGAAGTGGATTGCCAGGAAGAAATGGAGACAGCAATGGAGGTCTTGAACACTAAAAAGCACAATTCAAGAAATACTGCCAACAAATGTGGAATACAAAACAAGTGCTCCACACACTGGAAATGCTCGATAAATATTCCAGTGGCCAAGAGAGGAGATACCAGGGTTTGTGAAACCATCAGACTATTGCACCGATCTCCCTTGTAAACAAACCTATGGTCAGCATTTTATAACAAAGACATTTACCATTGAAAGAAGCAGAACTGTCAGATATCCATGCTGGTTTCCAAAAAGGAAGTGGCATGAGGGATCATATTGCAAATATACGTCGGATACCAGGGCACACGAAAGAATTTCAGGGGGAAAAACCAATCTATTTTATGGATGATACTAAAACCATTGGTTGTGTAGATGATGAGAAATTCCGATTTGGCCTCAAACCAAAGAGAGTGCCATGACATCTGATTATTCTGCATGACCTCCAAGTCAGACAAGAGGCCTTTGTTAGGACACTATATGGAAAAAGGAAAAGATTTCCACTGAGAAGGGGATCCAGGAAGGGAGAGGAAAATAGCCAACGTAAACAACTTGCTCCGTAGATGGTGTCGCTGAGAACAATTTGGATTCTTGGACCATGGGCTGCGCTTCCATGAGGGGGGACTTCTGACAAGAGATGGGGTGCATCTTATGACAGTTGGCAGAAATATTTTTGCCAACAGTCTCCAGAATTTGATCAGGATGGCTTTAAACTAAGTCAAATGGGGAGAGAGACACTATTCTGGAAGGCAAAAAGGCTGGAGAAAATAGTCAAACTGTCATAGAGGAAACAAGGCAAACAGCGCAAGGACCCAACAGTGGGAGGCAAAAAACTTGCACAGGCAGCAAGTAAAGGGAACACATGGTCTTAGATGTCTCTACACTAATGCACAGAGCATGAGAAATAAGCAAGATGAACTTCAACTCATAGCACAACAAAGCAAATATGATATAATAGGCATTACTGAAACCTGGTGGGTTGAGTCACAAAAAGGGGGACCAACCTGAGGAGAATGGACCAGAGGACACAATAGGGGAAATCCAGCAAAGAATACGCAAAGAGGTAGTACAGGAATACCTTCTTAATCTAAATGAATTTTAATCTTCAGGACCAGATGAACTACATCCAAGAGTATTGAAAGAGCTGGCAAATGTGATCTCAGAACCATTGGCAATAATCTTTGAGAACTCTTGGAGAACAGGAGAAGTCCCAGCAGACTGGAGGAGGGCAAATGTTGTCCCCATCTTCAAAAGGGGGAAAAAAGAGGATCCCAACAATTATCGTCCAGTTAGACTGACATCAATACCAGGGAAGATTCTAGAGCAGATCATTAAACAGAGAGTCTGTGAACATTTAGAAGGCAATGCCATAATCACAAAAAGTCAACATGGGTTTCAGAGAAACAAGTCATGCCAGAATAACCTGATCTCTTTTTTTGATAAAGTTACCAGCTTGGTAGATGAAGGGAACGCTGTGGACATCACATACCTTGATTTCAGTAAGGCCTTTGACAAGGTTCCCCATGACATTCTTGCAAACAAGCTTGTAAAATGTGGGCTAGACAAGTTAACTGTTAAATGGATTTGTAATTGGTTGACCGTCCGAACCCAAAGGGTGCTCAGCAGTGGCTCTTTTTCGTCTTGGAAAGATGTGACCAGTGGGGTGCCACAGGGTTCTGTCCTGGGCCCACTGCTATTCAACATCTTTATCAATGACTTGGATGAGGGAATTAGGGGCTTACTTATCAAATTTACAGATGAAACCAAATTAGGAGGAGTAGCTAATACCCTAGAGGACAGGATCAAAATTCAGAATGACCTGGATAGACTGGAGAGGTGGGCCAAAGCTAACAAAATGAAATTCAATACGGCAAAATGTAAAGTTCTGCACTTAGGGCAGAAAAATGAAATGCATAGATATAGGATGGGAGAGACCTGGCTGAATGAGACTACGTGCGAAAGGGATCTAGGAGTCCTAGTAGACCACAAGTTGAACATGAGTCAACAGTGTGATGCGGCAGCTAAAAAGGCCAATGCAATTTTGGACTCTGTCAATAGAAGTATAGTGTCTAGATCAAGGGAAGTAATAGTGCTGCTCTATTCTGCCTTGGTCAGACCTCACCTAGAATACCGTGTCCAGTTCTGGGCACCACAATTCAAAAAAGATATTGACAAATTGGAGCATGTCCAGAGAAGGGCAACTAAAATGGTGAAAGGTCTGGAAACCATGCCTTATAAGGAGAGACTTTGGGAGCTGGGTATGTTTAGCCTGGAAAAAAGATGATTAAGAGGAGATATGATAGCCCTGTTTAAATATTTGAAGGGGTGTCACGTTGAGGATGGAGCAGGCTTGTTTTCTGCTGCTCTAGAGACTGGAATATGGAGCAATGGATGCAAGCTCCAGGAACAGAGATTCCACCTCAACATTAGGAGGAACTTTTTGACAGTAAGAGCTGTTCGGCAGTGGAACACTCTCCCTCAGGGCGTGGTGGGGTCTCCTACCTTGGAGTTCTTTAAACAGAGGATGGATTGCCATCTGTCGGAGATGCTTTGATAAAGATTTCCTGCGTGGTAGGGTGTTGGACTGGATGGCCCTTGTGGTCTCTTCCAACTCTACAATTCTATGATTCTATGAATACTATGAACTGTCAAACCAATGAATGGATCCTAGACCAAAAGGAGAAGGTGACTAAGTCATGGAAAAGCAGCTGTGGGGGAAGGATCCTCAAGTAAAAAAATATGTCAGAAAATACCAAAGTCAGAATCATCCCTGCAGAGTATTTCCCATTTCTATGCAAGGTTGTGAAAGCTGGACAGAGGAAAAGGCTCACAGGAAGAAAATCAACATTTGAAACATGCGCAGGACAAAAGTGCTCCAGATACCATGGAGTCTCAAGCAACTGAATGGGTCCCAGAGCAAATGAAGCCTGAACTCATTTCAGTGGAGGCCGCTATATGATGAAGCCCAGGAGGAGGAGGTGAATTTTGTGTCTTCCTTCAGAAACCCTTGACAAGGCCAGGAACAGGAAGGAGAAGCCGTGCCAAAATAGAGCACTCCATCTGTTGCCTACCAGTCCAGAGAGGTACAAGACACTCCCTGAACCTGGTGGTAACACAAGGCATGTAAACCTAATTTCGAATCCAAGCAAAAGTGGTAGGCTTTCTTGTGCCTTTGAAGAAACATTTCCTTGCCTGTTCCCCAGAGCTGTCGTCCTACTACTTTAGCAGGGATAGCTTCAGCATATCATTGAATTCCTGAATGTAAGTTTTCAGTGACTCTTCTGTACCGATAAAGAGAACAGTTGTCATAATCAAGGCAAAAGGAGAGAAAAGGAAAGGAGGAGGAGCAGGGACAAGATAACAGACATGGAAGAACAAGAAACCTATTCCACAAATTCTGAGAAATGAAAGATATTTCAACTGATGTTCAGAATGGGATATGTCCAAGAAGGAGAATGCAGATAGTGTATAATCAAGATAATATAAATCAGGTCAGAAAAAATACACTCAGGAACAATATCAAAAAGATGAAAGGATGATAGCTTTTTTTCCAAAGAGGAACCTTTTGAAAATGAACCCACAATTTTACAAACGGAAGAAAAAGCTCTTTCCAAGCACTTGGCAGAAAGATATGGCCAGGAATAGATGACATACCTATAGAGCTGTTTTTAAGCTATAAGAGAGAGAATCCATCCGAATGACTTGCTCTATATATGGAGCATGTCATGCCAGATGTCCAAACTGCGATTAGAAAAAGAAGAGGCATCGAGGACTGTGTTACAACCGGAGATTGGATATTGGATTAGACCAAACATTGTGCGAAGAAAATCAACCTCTGCTTTAGAGATGACAGCAAAGCCTTTGCTCATGTCTGTAGATTATGGGGAAATGCAGATCACTGTAAAAGAAATGAGAGTGCACAAGAATTGACTGTCTTCTTCTTCTTCTTCTTCTTCTTCTTCTTCTTCTTCTTTTTGAATCTAAAACTTTTTAGCTTTCTCACAAGTCCAGCTAGCATGCTCAAAATTTGGAAGTTTGCATAAATTGTCTAGACAGCTGAGACAATTTCTCAGGTGTCATATACCAAGTATACATCATCTTGTAAAAATTTTCTATAAGATCATACTATAGAACAAATGTCAAACCCTTTCTCCCCATTGTTCCATCTGTATATTATAGCCAACAATTTTTTGGCCTTTCAATCATAGAATCTTTAACCTGTTCGTCTGCCAGGTCAAATTTCAACAAACGTTTATAGATTATAGTCCTAAAATGTTTCCCATCCATCCATAACTGCTTTTCAAACTCTAGTTTATCTTGTTCAAAACCACATTCCTTTTTTCTGCTTTAGATCTCTGAAACAATTGTAAATACGAAAACCATTCAGGTTTAAACCCCTCTTTGGCTTTGCTTTTTAATTTTATATTCACCTAGACAATTCCCCAGTAAGTCTTTGTAAGTTAGCCATCTTTAACCGGCCTCAGCTCTCTTCTGTAAATGGCTTTCTGCACGGAAACCCAAAAACGCATGTTGAGACATAAGTACTTTCCTATTTAACCCATATTCTTATTATGGCACATCTTACAAAATGATTCTTAAAGTCTACATTGACTTGACCTTTATTAACCATTAATGTCCATGCCACCCAAATCTCAACTCCTGTCCCTCCAGCTCGGACAACTGTTCATTTCTTAATGTCATCATCAGCAACTGCCCTCAATTTACAGACTTCTTTTCTAACTTGTATACTTGAACTCTGTCATCAGAACCTAAATCCCTGTTCAATGCTTCCCACACCAGAAAAAATAACAATGTACAGTTGTCCCTCCACATTCGCGGGGGTTATGGGCGTGAGACCCCCACGAATGTGAAAAAACCATGAATAAAACTAAGTCTGGCCACCGCCCTCCTGCAACCGCCTCTGCTTCTCTTCCCCGCCCCCAGGAGCAGCGATGGGGCTACCCAAGCCTCATTGCTGCATCCTCCCACCCTTCCCAGCCCCCCAGGAGCAGTGACAGTGCTTTTGTCGCTGCTTCCTCTCACATTTCCCGCCCCCCAGGGAGCAGGACGGTGCTTCCCAAGCCTCGTCAAAGCTTCCTCCCACCCTTCCCGCCCCCCCAGGAGCAGCGATGGGACTAGAGAAGCCTCGTCACTGCTTCCTCCCACCCTCTCCTGCCCACACCAGGAGCAGCGACAGTGCTTGCCAAGCCTCGTTGCTGCTTCCTCCCACCCTTCCTGCCCCCCAGGAATAGCGATGGTTCTTGCCCAGCCTTGTTTCTGCTTCCTCCCACCCCCTCCCGCCCACCCCAGACATGGATACGGTGCTTGCCGAGCCTCGTTGCTGCTTCCTCCCACCCTTCGAACACCCCCACGAGCAGCGACAGTGCCCGCCAATCCTCGTCGCTGCTTTCTCCCATCCTCTCCTGAAACCCCTAGGTGCACCGACGGCTATGAAAACCTCATTGCTGTTTCCTCCCGCCCCACAGGAGCTGCGACAGTGCCTGCCAAGCCTTGTCACTGCTTCCTCCGAAACATCCCAGCCCCCAAGGAGCAGCAACGATGCCTGCCAAGCCTCGTTCCTGCTTCCTCCCAGCCTTCCAGCCCCCCAGGAGCAGCGACAGTTCCTGCCAAGCCTCGTCGCTGCTTCCTCCCAGCCTTCCAGCCCCCCAGGAGCAGCGACAGTTCCTGCCAAGCCTCGTCGCTGCTTCCTCCCACCACTTTCCCCCCCCCAGGAGCCGTGACAGTGCCTGCCAAGCTTTGTCGCTGCTTCGTCCCATTCTTCCTGCCCCCAGGAGCAGCGAAGGTGCTACCCAAGCCTCGTCGCTGCTTCCTCCCCCCCACCCCCATAAGCAGTGACGGGTCTTGCCAAGCCTCATCACTGCTTCTTCCCACCCTTCCCGCCCATCAGGAGCAGCGACGGTGCCTGCCAAGCCTCGTCGCTGCTTCCTCCCACCCTTCAAACCCCCCAGGAGCAGCACAGTGCTTGCCACGCCTCGTTGCTGCTTCCTCCCACCCTTCTCGCCCACCCAGGAGCAGCGATGGTGCTTGCCATGCCTCGTCGCTGCTTCCTCCCACACTTCCTGTCCCCCAGGAGAAGCAACTGTGCCTGCCAAGCCTATTCGCTGCTTCCTCCCACCCTTCTCGCCCACCCAGGAGTAGCTACGGTGCTTGCCAAGCCTTGTTGTTGCTTCCTCCCACCCCCTTCTGCCCAACCCAGGCGCAGTGACGGTGCTTGCCAAGCCTCGTCGCTGCTTCCTCCCACCCTTCAAACCCCCCAGGAGCAGCGACAGTTCCTGCCAAGCCTCGTCGCTGCTTCCTCCCAGCCTTCCAGCCCCCCAGGAGCAGCGACAGTTCCTGCCAAGCCTCGTCGCTGCTTCCTCCCACCACTTTCCCCCCCCCAGGAGCCGTGACAGTGCCTGCCAAGCTTTGTCGCTGCTTCGTCCCATTCTTCCTGCCCCCAGGAGCAGCGAAGGTGCTACCCAAGCCTCGTCGCTGCTTCCTCCCCCCCACCCCCATAAGCAGTGACGGGTCTTGCCAAGCCTCATCACTGCTTCTTCCCACCCTTCCCGCCCATCAGGAGCAGCGACGGTGCCTGCCAAGCCTTGTCGCTGCTTCCTCCCACCCTCTCCCGCCCACGCCAGGAGCAGCGAAGGTGCCGGCAAGCATGGTTGCTGCTTCCTCTCACCCTTCTCGCCCACCCAGGAGCAGCGATGGTGCTTGCCATGCCTCGTCGCTGCTTCCTCCCACACTTCCTGTCCCCCAGGAGAAGCAACTGTGCCTGCCAAGCCTATTCGCTGCTTCCTCCCACCCTTCTCGCCCACCCAGGAGTAGCCACGGTGCTTGCCAAGCCTTGTTGTTGCTTCCTCCCACCCCCTTCTGCCCAACCCAGGAACAGTGACGGTGCTTGCCAAGCCTCGTCGCTGCTTCCTCCCACCCTTCAAACCCCCCAGGAGCAGCACAGTGCTTGCCACGCCTCATTGCTGCTTCCTCCCACCCTTGAGCCACCCCAGGAGCAGCAACAGTGCCTGCCAAGCCTCGTCGCTGCTTTCTCCCACCCTCTCCTGCCACTCCCAGGAGCACTGATGGGACTTGCCAAGCCCCATCGTTGCTTCCTCCTACCCTTCTCGACACCCGAGGTGCAGCGATGGTGCTTCCGAAGCCTTGTTTCTGCTTCCTCCCACCCCCTCCCACCCAGCCCAGAAGCAGTGACGGTGCTTGCCATGCCTCGCTGCTGATTCCTCCAACCCTTCCCGGCGCCCGAGGATCAGTGACGGGGCTACCCAAGCCTCGTCGCTGTTTCCTCGCGCCCCTCAGGAGCAGCGACAGTGCCTGCCAAGCCTTGTCGCTGATTCCTCCAAAATATCCCGGCCCCCCAGGAGCAGCAACGATGCCTGCCAAGCCTCGTCGCTGCTTCCTCCCATACTTCCCGCCCGCCAGGAGCAGCGACAGTGCCTGCCAAGCCTCTTCGCTGCTTCCTCCCATACTTCCCGCCCGCCAGGAGCAGCGACAGTGCCTGACAATCCTCATCACTGCTTCCTCTCACCCTTCCTGCCCCCTCAGGAGCAGCGACTATACTTGCGAAGCCCCGTCACTGCTTCCTCCCACCCCGTCCCGCCGACACCTGGAGAAGCTACGGTGCTTGCCAAACCTCGTTGCTACTTCCTCCCAAATTTCCCGCCCCCCGAGAAGCAGCTATGGGGCTACCGAAGACTCATCGCTGCTTCCTCCCAACCTTCCCACCCCTCAGGAGCAGCG
Organism: Gambelia wislizenii; assembly: GCA_030847615.1. NCBI lineage: Eukaryota > Metazoa > Chordata > Lepidosauria > Squamata > Crotaphytidae > Gambelia > Gambelia wislizenii. The sequence continues at coordinate 305,474,814 of JAUMIR010000002.1, read as the reverse complement.
ACAGTGCCTGCCAAGCCTTGTCGCTGCTTCGTCCCATTCTTCCTGCCCCCAGGACCAGCGACGATGCAACCCAACCCTCGTCACTGCTTCCTCCCAACCTTCACGCCCCTCAGGAGCAGCGAAGGTGCCTGCCAAAGGTGGTTGCTGCTTCCACCCACTCTTCCCACCCCCCAGGAGCAGCGAAGGTGCCTGCCAACCTTGTCACTGTTTCCTCCAATGCTTCCCGCCCCCCCCAAGAGAAGCGACAGTGCTTGTCAAGCCTCGTCGCTGCTTCCCCCCACCACTTCCCGCCGACACCAGGAGAAGCTACGGTGCTTGCCAAACCTTGTTGCTGCTTCCTCCCACCCCTCGAGAAGCAGCTATGGGGCTACCCAAGCCTCGTCACTGCATCCTCCCACCCTTCCCGTCCCCGAAAGAGCAGCGTCGGTGCCTGCCAAGCCTCATCACTGCTTCCTCCCACCCTTCCCCCCCCCAGGATCCGCGACAGTGCCTGCCAAGCCTTGTCGCTGCTTCGTCCCATTCTTCCTGCCCCCAGGACCAGCGACGATGCAACCCAACCCTCGTCACTGCTTCCTCCCAACCTTCACGCCCCTCAGGAGCAGCGAAGGTGCCTGCCAAAGGTGGTTGCTGCTTCCACCCACTCTTCCCACCCCCCAGGAGCAGCGAAGGTGCCTGCCAACCTTGTCACTGTTTCCTCCAATGCTTCCCGCCCCCCCCAAGAGAAGCGACAGTGCTTGTCAAGCCTCGTCGCTGCTTCCCCCCACCACTTCCCGCCGACACCAGGAGAAGCTACGGTGCTTGCCAAACCTCGTTGCTACTTCCTCCCGCCCTTCCCGCCCCCCGAGAAGCAGCGATGGGGCTACCGAAGACTCATCGCTGCTTCCCCCTACCCTTCCCGACACCCCAGGAGCAGCGACGGTGCTTGCCCAGCCTTGTTGCTGCTTCCTCCCCCCCCCTCCCGCCCACCCCAGAAGTAGTGGCAGTGCTTGCCATGCCTCATCGTTGCTTCCTCCCACCCTTCCCGCCCCTCAGGAGCAGCAAAAGTGCCTGACAACCTTGTCGCTGCTCCCTCCAATGCTTCCCGCCCCCCCAAGAGCAGCGACAGTGCTTGCGAAGCCTCATTGCTGCTTCCTCCCACGCTTCCTCCTACCCTTCGCTGCTTACTCCTACGCTTCCCGACACCCCAGAAGCAATGACGGTGCTTACCATGCCTTGTCGCTGCTTCCACCCACTCTTCCCACCCCCCAGGAGCAGCGAAGGTGCCTGCCAACCTTGTCACTGTTTCCTCCAATGCTTCCGGCCCCCCCCAAGAGAAGCGACAGTGCTTGTCAAACCTCGTCGCTGCTTCCCCCCACCACTTCCCGCCGACACCAGGAGAAGCTACGGTGCTTGCCAAACCTTGTTGCTACTTCCTCCCTCCCCTCGAGAAGCAGCTATGGGGCTACCCAAGCCTCGTCACTGCATCCTCCCACCCTTCCCGTCCCCCAAAGAGCAGCGTCGGTGCCTGCCAAGCCTCATCGCTGCTTCCTCCCACCCTTCTCCCCCAGGATCCGTGACAGTGCCTGCCAAGCCTCGTCGCTGCTTCTTCCCACCCCGTCCTGCCGACACCAGGAGAAGCTACGGTGCTTGCCAAACCTTGTTGCTACTTCCTCCCGCCCTTCCCGCCCCCCAAGAAGCAGCAATGGGGCTACCCAAGACTTGTTGCTCCTTCCTGCCACCCTCTCCCAACACCCCAGGAGCAGCGACGGTGCTCGCCCAGCCTTATTGCTGCTTCCTCCCACCCCCTCCCACCCACCCCATAAGCAGTGGCTGTGCTTGCCATGCCTTGTCGCTGCTTCCTCCCACCCTTCCCGCCCCTCAGGAGCAGCGACAGTGCCAGTCAAGCCTTGTTGCTGATTCCTCCAAAACATCCTGGCCCCCCAGGAGGAGGGAAGATGCTTGGCAAGCCTCTTCTCTGCTTCCTCCCACCCTTTGTGCCGCCAAGGAACAGTGACTGTTGCTTGCCAATCCTTGTCGCTGCTTCCTCCCACCCTTCCAACCCCCCCAGGAGCAGCAACGGTGCTTGCGAAACGTCATTGCTGCTTCCTCCCACACTTCCACCCCCCCGAGGAGCAGCGACAGTTCTTGCCAAACTTTTTCGCTAATTCCTGCGACCCTTCCCGCCCCCCAGGAGCAGCAACAGTGGTTGCCAAGCCTTGTTGCTGATTCCTTCCACCACCTCCCGCCAACCCCAGGAGCAGTGACGGTGCTTGCCATGCCTTGTTTCTGATTCCTCCAACCCTTCCTGCCCCCCGGGAGTAGTGACGGGGTAGCCCAAGCCTCATTGCTGCATCTTCCCACCCTTCCCGTCCCCCAAGGTGCAGCGACGGTGCCTGCCAACCTTGTCGCTGCTTCCTCCAATGCTTCCCGCCCCCCCCCAAGAGCAGCGACAGTGCCTCCCAAGCCTGGTTGCTGCTTCCTCCCTATCATCTGACCCCCCAGGAGCAGCAATGGTGCCTGCCAAGCTGTGTCGCTGATTCCTCCCACGTTCCCCCCCCCCCAGAGCAGCGCTGGGGCTACTCAAGCCTCGTCGCTGCTTCCTCCCACACTTGCCGCATGTCAGGAGCAGTGACAGTGACTGCCAAACCTTGTCTCTGCTTCCTCCAAAACATCGCTGCCCACCAGGAGCAGCGACGATGCCTGCCAAGCCTCTCCTCTGCTTCCACCCATGCTTCCCGCCCCCCAGGACCAGCGACAGTGCCTGCCAAACCTAGTCGTTGCTTCCTCCCACACTTCCAACCCCCCCCAGGAGCAGCTACTGAGCTTGCCAAAGCTCGTCGCTGCTTCCTCCCACCTTTCCTGCCCCCTGAGAAGCAGCAATGGGCTACACAAGCCTCGTCGCTGCTTCCTCCCACCCTCTCCCGCCGCTCAGGAGCAGCGACAGTGTCTGCCAAGCCTCGTTGCTGCTTCCTCCCACCCTTCCAGCCTCCCCCAGTAGCACCGACGGGGCTACCCAAGCCTCGTCACTGCTTCCTCCTACACTATCCTGCTCACCTGAGGAGCAGCAACGGTGCTTGCCAAACTTCGTCGCTGCTTCCTCCCACCTTTCCTACCCCCCGAGAAGCAGCGATGGGGCTACCCAAGATTCGTTGCTCCTTCCTCCCACCCTTCCTGCCCCCTCAGGAGCAGCGACTGTACTTGCCAAGCCTCGTCGCTGCTTCTTCCCACCCCGTCCTGCCGACACCAGGAGAAGCTACGGTGCTTGCCAAACCTTGTTGCTACTTCCTCCCGCCCTTCCCGCCCCCCAAGAAGCAGCAATGGGGCTAATCAAGACTTGTTGCTCCTTCCTGCCACCCTCTCCCAACACCCCAGCAGCAGCGACGGTGCTCGCCCAGCCTTATTGCTGCTCCCTCCCATCCTTCCCGCCCCTCAGGAGCAGCGACAGTGCCAGTCAAGCCTTGTTGCTGATTCCTCCAAAACATCCTGGCCCCCCAGGAGGAGGGAAGATGCTTGGCAAGCCTCTTCTCTGCTTCCTCCCACCCCCTCCCACCCACCCCATAAGCAGTGGCTGTGCTTGCCATGCCTTGTCGCTGCTTCCTCCCACCCTTCCCGCCCCTCAGGAGCAGCGACAGTGCCAGTCAAGCCTTGTTGCTGATTCCTCCGAAACATCCTGGCCCCCCAGGAGGAGGGAAGATGCTTGGCAAGCCTCTTCTCTGCTTCCTCCCACCCTTTGTGCCGCCAAGGAACAGTGACTGTTGCTTGCCAATCCTTGTCGCTGCTTCCTCCCACCCTTCCAACCCCCCCAGGAGCAGCGACGGTGCTTGCGAAACGTCATTGCTGCTTCCTCCCACACTTCCACCCCCCCGAGGAGCAGCGACAGTTCTTGCCAAACTTTTTCGCTAATTCCTGCGACCCTTCCCACCCCCCAGGAGCAGCAACAGTGGTTGCCAAGCCTTGTTGCTGATTCCTTCCACCACCTCCCGCCAACCCCAGGAGCAGTGACGGTGCTTGCCATGCCTTGTTTCTGATTCCTCCAACCTTTCCTGCCCCCCGGGAGCAGTGACGGGGTAGCCCAAGCCTCATTGCTGCATCCTCCCACCCTTCCCGTCCCCCAAGGTGCAGCGACGGTGCCTGCCAACCTTGTCACTGCTTCCTCCAATGCTTCCCGCCCCCCCCCCAAGAGCAGCGACAGTGCTTGCCAAGCCTCATTGCTGCTTCCTCCCATGCTTGCTGGTACCCGAGGAGGAGTGACGATGCCTGCCAAGACTTGTTGCTGCTTCCTCCGCCTCTTCCCGGCCCCCCAGGAGCAGAAAAAGTACCTGCCAAGCCTCATTGCTGCTTCCTCCCTCCCTTCCCCCTCCCCAGGAGCATTGACGGTGCCTGCCAAGCCTCATCGCCACTTCCTGCCACCCTTCTGCCCCCCCAGGAGCAGCAACGGGGCTACCGAAGCCTCATCGCTATTTCCTCACACACTCTCCCGCCCACCCCAGGAGCAGCGACAGTGCCTCCCAAGCCTGGTTGCTGCTTCCTCCCTATCTTCTGACCCCCCAGGAGCAGCAATGGTGCCTGCCAAGCTGTGTCGCTGATTCCTCCCACGTTCCCCCCCCAGAGCAGCGCTGGGGCTACTCAAGCCTCGTCGCTGCTTCCTCCCACACTTGCCGCATGTCAGGAGCAGTGACAGTGACTGCCAAACCTTGTCTCTGCTTCCTCCAAAACATCGCTGCCCACCAGGAGCAGCGACGATGCCTGCCAAGCCTCTCCTCTGCTTCCACCCATGCTTCCCGCCCCCCAGGACCAGCAACAGTGCCTGCCAAACCTAGTCGTTGCTTCCTCCCACACTTACAACCCCCCCCAGGAGCAGCTACTGAGCTTGCCAAAGCTCGTCGCTGCTTCCTCCCATCCTTCCTGCCCCCTGAGAAGCAGCAATGGGGCTACACAAGCCTCGTCGCTGCTTCCTCCCACCCTCTCCCGCCGCTCAGGAGCAGCGACAGTGTCTGCCAAGCCTCGTTGCTGCTTCCTCCCACCCTTCCAGCCTCCCCCAGTAGCACCGACGGGGCTACCCAAGCCTCGTCACTGCTTCCTCCTACACTATCCTGCTCACCTGAGGAGCAGCAACGGTGCTTGCCAAACTTCGTCGCTGCTTCCTCCCACCTTTCCTACCCCCCGAGAAGCAGCGATGGGGCTACCCAAGATTCATTGCTCCTTCCTCCCACCCTTCCTGCCCCCTCAGGAGCAGCGACTGTACTTGCCAAGCCTCGTCGCTGCTTCTTCCCACCCCGTCCTGCCGACACCAGGAGAAGCTACGGTGCTTGCCAAACCTTGTTGCTACTTCCTCCCGCCCTTCCCGCCCCCCAAGAAGCAGCAATGGGGCTAATCAAGACTTGTTGCTCCTTCCTGCCACCCTCTCCCAACACCCCAGCAGCAGCGACGGTGCTCGCCCAGCCTTATTGCTGCTCCCTCCCATCCTTCCCGCCCCTCAGGAGCAGCGACAGTGCCAGTCAAGCCTTGTTGCTGATTCCTCCAAAACATCCTGGCCCCCCAGGAGGAGGGAAGATGCTTGGCAAGCCTCTTCTCTGCTTCCTCCCACCCCCTCCCACCCACCCCATAAGCAGTGGCTGTGCTTGCCATGCCTTGTCGCTGCTTCCTCCCACCCTTCCCGCCCCTCAGGAGCAGCGACAGTGCCAGTCAAGCCTTGTTGCTGATTCCTCCGAAACATCCCCGCCCCCCAGGAGGAGGGAAGATGCTTGGCAAGCCTCTTCTCTGCTTCCTCCCACCCTTTGTGCCGCCAAGGAACAGTGACTGTTGCTTGCCAATCCTTGTCGCTGCTTCCTCCCACCCTTCCAACCCCCCCAGGAGCAGCGACGGTGCTTGCGAAACATCATTGCTGCTTCCTCCCACACTTCCACCCCCCCGAGGAGCAGCGACAGTTCTTGCCAAACTTTTTCGCTAATTCCTGCGACCCTTCCCACCCCCCAGGAGCAGCAACAGTGGTTGCCAAGCTTTGTTGCTGATTCCTTCCACCACCTCCCGCCAACCCCAGGAGCAGTGACGGTGCTTGCCATGCCTTGTTTCTGATTCCTCCAACCTTTCCTGCCCCCCGGGAGCAGTGACGGGGTAGCCCAAGCCTCATTGCTGCATCCTCCCACCCTTCCCGTCCCCCAAGGTGCAGCGACGGTGCCTGCCAACCTTGTCACTGCTTCCTCCAATGCTTCCCGCCCCCCCCCCCAAGAGCAGCGACAGTGCTTGCCAAGCCTCATTGCTGCTTCCTCCCATGCTTGCCGGTCCCCGAGGAGGAGTGACAATGCCTGCCAAGACTTGTTGCTGCTTCCTCCGCCTCTTCCCGGCCCCCCAGGAGCAGAAAAAGTACCTGCCAAGCCTCATTGCTGCTTCCTCCCTCCCTTCCCCCTCCCCAGGAGCATTGACGGTGCCTGCCAAGCCTCATCGCCACTTCCTGCCACCCTTCTGCCCCCCCAGGAGCAGCAACGGGGCTACCGAAGCCTCATCGCTATTTCCTCACACACTCTCCCGCCCACCCCAGGAGCAGCGACAGTGCCTCCCAAGCCTGGTTGCTGCTTCCTCCCTATCTTCTGACCCCCCAGGAGCAGCAATGGTGCCTGCCAAGCTGTGTCGCTGATTCCTCCCACGTTCCCCCCCCAGAGCAGTGCTGGGGCTACTCAAGCCTCGTCGCTGCTTCCTCCCACACTTGCCGCATGTCAGGAGCAGTGACAGTGACTGCCAAACCTTGTCTCTGCTTCCTCCAAAACATCACTGCCCACCAGGAGCAGCGACGATGCCTGCCAAGCCTCTCCTCTGCTTCCACCCATGCTTCCCGCCCCCCAGGACCAGCGACAGTGCCTGCCAAACCTAGTCGTTGCTTCCTCCCACCCTTACAACCCCCCCCAGGAGCAGCTACTGAGCTTGCCAAAGCTCGTCGCTGCTTCCTCCCACCTTTCCTGCCCCCTGAGAAGCAGCAATGGGCTACACAAGCCTCGTCGCTGCTTCCTCCCACCCTCTCCCGCCGCTCAGGAGCAGCGACAGTGTCTGCCAAGCCTCGTTGCTGCTTCCTCCCACCCTTCCAGCCTCCCCCAGTAGCACCGACGGGGCTACCCAAGCCTCGTCACTGCTTCCTCCTACCCTATCCTGCTCACCTGAGGAGCAGCAACGGTGCTTGCCAAACTTCGTCGCTGCTTCCTCCCACCTTTCCTACCCCCCGAGAAGCAGCGATGGGGCTACCCAAGATTCGTTGCTCCTTCCTCCCACCCTCTACCGCCACCTCCAGGAGCAGCGACGGGGCGTTCCAAGTCTCACTGCTGTTTTCTCCTACCCTTGCCAAGCCTCATTGCTGCTTCCTCCCATGCTTGCTGGCCCCCGAGGAGCAGCGACGGTGCTTGACAAGCCGTGTTACTGCTTCGTCCCACCCACTTCCACCCAACCCAGCAGCAGTGATGGTGCCTGCCAGGCCTCGTCGCTGCTTCCTCCCACCCTTCCCGCCCACCAGGAGCAGTGACAGGGCTACCCAAGCCTCGTCGCTGCTTCCTCCCACTCTTCCCAGCTCCCCAGGAGCAGCGATGCTGCCTGCCAGGCCTCGTCGCTGCTTCCTCCCACACTTCCCGTCCCCCAGGAGCAGCGACAGTGCCTGCGAATCCTTGTAACTGCTTCCTCCCAACCTTCTCGCCCACCCAGGAGCAGCTACGGTGCCTGCCAAAACTTGTGGCTGATTAGTCCCACCCTTCCTGCCCCCCAGGAGTTGCAACGGGGTGTCCCAAGCCTCTTCGCTGCTTCCTGCCACCCTTCCTGCCCCCTGAGTAGTAGAGATGGGGCTACACAAGCCTCGTCGCTGCTTCCTCCCACCCTCTCCCGCCGCTCAGGAGCAGCGACAGTGTCTGCCAAGCCTTGTTGCTGCTTCCTCCCACCCTTCCAGCCTCCCCCAGTAGCACCGACGGGGCTACCCAAGCCTCGTCACTGCTTCCTCCTACCCTATCCTGCTCACCTGAGGAGCAGCAACGGTGCTTGCCAAACTTCGTCGCTGCTTCCTCCCACCTTTCCTACCCCCCGAGAAGCAGCGATGGGGCTACCCAAGATTCGTTGCTCCTTCCTCCCACCCTCTACCGCCACCTCCAGGAGCAGCGACGGGGCGTTCCAAGTCTCACTGCTGTTTTCTCCTACCCTTGCCAAGCCTCATTGCTGCTTCCTCCCATGCTTGCTGGCCCCCGAGGAGCAGCGACGGTGCTTGACAAGCCGTGTTACTGCTTCGTCCCACCCACTTCCACCCAACCCAGCAGCAGCGATGGTGCCTGCCAGGCCTCGTCGCTGCTTCCTCCCACCCTTCCCGCCCACCAGGAGCAGTGACAGGGCTACCCAAGCCTCGTCGCTGCTTCCTCCCACTCTTCCCAGCTCCCCAGGAGCAGCGATGCTGCCTGCCAGGCCTCGTCGCTGCTTCCTCCCACACTTCCCGTCCCCCAGGAGCAGCGACAGTGCCTGCGAATACTTGTAACTGCTTCCTCCCAACCTTCTCGCCCACCCAGGAGCAGCTACGGTGCCTGCCAAAACTTGTGGCTGATTAGTCCCACCCTTCCTGCCCCCCAGGAGTTGCAACGGGGTGTCCCAAGCCTCTTCGCTGCTTCCTGCCACCCTTCCTGCCCCCTCAGGAGCAACGACTGTACTTGCCAAGCCTCGTCGCTTCTTCCTCCCACCCCGTCCCGCCGACACCAGGAGAAGCTACAGTGCTTGCCAAACCTTGTTGCTACTCCCTCCCACCCTTCCCGCCCCCCGAGAAGCAGCGATGGGACTACCCAAGACTCGTTGCTGCTTCCTCCCACCCTCTCCCGTCACCCTCAGGAGCAGCGACGGTGCTTGCCAAGCCTCATTGCTGCTTCCTCCTAACCTCCTGACACCCCAGGAGCAGCAACGGTGCTTCCCAGCCCTGTTGCTGCTTCCTCTCACCGCCTCCTGCCCACCCCAGAAGCACTGGCGGTGCTTGCCATGCCTCGTCGCTGCTTCCTCCCACCCTTCCCGGCCCGTGAGGAGCAGCGACGGGGCTACCCAAGCCTCATTGCTGCTTCCTCCCACCGTTTCCACCCCTGAGGAGCAGCGACAGTGCCTGCCAAGCCTTGTTGCAGATCCCTCCGAAACATCGTGGCCCCCCAGCAGGAGGGACGATGTCTGCGAAGCCTCTTCGCTGCTTCCTCCCACCCTTCCAACCTCCCCAGGAGCAGCGACGGTGCTTGCGAAACCTCATTGCTGCTTCCTCCCACACTTCCCGCCCCCCCGAGGAGCAGCGACGGTGCTTACCAACCCTTTTCTCTAATTCCTCTGACCCTTCTTGCCCACCCAGGAGCAGCGACAGTGCTTGCCCAGCCTTGTTGCTGCTTCCTCCCACCCCCTCCCGCCCCCCCAAAAGCAGTGGCGGTGCTTGCCATGCCTAGTCGCTGCTTCCTCCCACACTACCCGGCCCGCGAGGAGCAGTGACGGTGCTTCCCTTGCCTCGTTGCTGCTTCCTCCCACCCTTCCTGCCCACCAGGAGCAGTGACAGGGCTACCCAAGCCTCGTCGCTGCTTCCTCCCACCCTTCCCGTCCCCCAGGAGCAGCGACTGTGCCTGCCAAGCCTCTTCGCTGCTTCCCCCAACCCTTCTCGCCCACCCAGGAGCAGCTAAGGTGCTTGCCAAGCCATGTTGCTTCCTCACACCCCCTTCTGCCCAACCCAGCAGCAGTGACGGTGCTTGCAACGCCTCTTTGCTGCTTCCTCCCACCCTTTGCGCCACCCCTGGAGCAGTGACGGTGCTTGCCACGCCTCGTCGCTGCTTCCTACCACCCTTCCCCCCCAGGAGCCGCGACAGTGCCTGCCAAGCCTAGTCGCTGCTTCGTCCCATTCTTCCTGCCCTCAGGAGCTGCGACCGTGCTACCCAAGCCTCGTCACTGCTTCCTCCCACCCTTCCTGCCCCCCGAGTTGTAGCGATGGGGCTACACAAGCCTCGTCTCTGCTTCCTCCCACCCTATCCCGCCCCCCAGGAGGAGTGGCGATTCCTGCCAAGACTCGTTGCTGCTTCCTCCGCCCCTTCCCGGCCCCCCAGGAGCAGAAACAGTGCCTGCCAAGCCTCGTTGCTGCTTCGTCCCTTCCTTCCCCCTCCCCAGGACCATTGACAGTGCCTACCAAGCCTTTTCGCCACTTCCTGCCACCCTTCCGCACCCCCGGGAGCAGCAACGGGGCTACCGTAGCCTCGTCACTACTTCCTCCCACCCTCTCCCGCCATCCCAGGAGCAGCGAAGGTGCCTCCCAAGCCTGGTTGCTGCTTCCTCCCACTCTTCTGACCCCCCGCCAGGAGCCTCGACGGTGCCTGCCAAGCTGGGTCGCTGATTCCTCTCACCCTTCCCCCCCAGGAGCAGCGATTGGGCGACCCAAGCCTCATCGCTGCTTCCTCTGACCGTCTCCCGTCCATGCCAAGAGCAACAACTGTGCTTGAAAAAGCTCATCGCTACTTCCTACCAAACTTCCCACCCCCTGAGTAGTAGAGATGGGGCTACACAAGCCTCGTCGCTGCTTCCTCCCACCCTATCCCGCCACCCCCAGGAGCAGTGACGGGTCTTGCCAAGCCTCATCGCTGCTTCCTCTCACCCTTCCTGCCCCTCAGGAGCAGCGACGGCGCCTGCCAAGCCTTGTTGCTGCTTCCTCCCACCCTTTCCCGCCCACCCCAGGAGCAGCGAAGGTGCCTGCCAAGCATGGTTGCTGCTTCCTCTCACCCTTCCCGCCCCACCAGGAGCAGCGACGGTGCCTGCCAAGCCTTGTTGCTGCTTCCTCCAATGCTTTCCACCCCCCAAGTGCAGCGACAATGCTTGCCAAGCCTCGTCGCTGCTTCCCCCCCACCACTTCCCGCCGACCAGAGGAGATGCTACGTTGCTTGCAAAACCTCTTGGCTGCTTCCTCCCACCCTTCCCGCCCCCCGAGAAGCAGGGATGAGTATATACAAGCCTCATCCCTTCTTCCTTCCACCCTCTCCCGCCACCCCCAGGAGGAGCGACGGGCTTGCCAAGCCTCCTCTCTGTTTCCTCCTACCCTTCTCGCCCCTCCCCCAGGAACAGCGAGAATGCTTGCCAAGCCTCGTCGCTGCTTCCTCCCACCACCTCCCACCCACCCCAGGAGCAGCTACAGTTCTTGCCAAATCTCGTTGCTGCTTCCTCACACCGTACCCGATCCTTGAGAAGCAGCAATGGGGCTACCCAAGCCTCGTCACTGCTTCCTCCCCCTTTATGAGCCCCCCCAGGAACAGCGACTGTGCTTGCCAAGCCTTGTTGCTGCTTCCTCCCACCCCTTTCCGCCCAACCCAGGAGCAGTGACGGTGTTTGCCAAGCCTCATTGCTGCTTCCTGCCACCCTTCCCAACCCTCCAGGAGCCACGACCATGCCTGCCAAGCCTCGTTGCTGCTTCCTCCCTCCCTCCCCCCCAGGAGCAACAATGGTTCCTGCCAAACCTGTTCGCTGCTTCCTCCAACCCTTCCTGCCCCCCCAGGAGCAACAACGTGGCGTCCCAAGACTCGTCGCTGCTTCCCCCCACCCTATCCTGCTCACCCTAGGAGGAGCGACGATAATTGCCAAGCCTCGTCGCTGCTTCCTCCCTCCTTCCCGCCCCCTGAGGAGCAGCGAAAGTGGTTGCCAAGCTTCGTCGCTGCTTCCTCCCACCCCTTCCCGCTGACCCCAGAAGCATCTTCTGTGCTTGCCACACCTTGTCGCTGCTTTCTTCCCACCCTTCTCGCCCCCCCCCCCGGAGCACCGACGGTATTTGTCAAATCTCGTCGCTGCTTCCTCCCACCATTCCCACCCTCCAGGAGCAGTGACGGGGCTACCCAAGCCTCATCGCTGCTTCCTCCCACCCTTCCCAGCCCTCCAGCCCTTCCTCCTCCCCTTCCAGCCCCCCAAGGAGCAGTGACAGTGCCTGCCAAACCTTGTCGCTGGTTCCCCCAAACTTCCCGGCCCCCGAGGAGCAGCGACAGTGCCTGCCAAGCCTCGTCGTTCCTTCCTCCTACCTTTCCCGTCCCCCAGGAGCATTAACAGTGCCTGCCAAGCCTCATCGCTGCTTCCTCCCACCCTCTCCTGCCCCCCAAGGAGCACCGACAGTGCTTGCCAAGCCTTGTTGCTGCTTCCTCCCACCCTCTCCTGCCCCCCGAGGAGCAGCGACAGTGCTTGCCAAGCCTTGTTGCTGCTTCCTCCCACCCTTCCCGCCCCCCCCCACGAGCAGTGACAGGGCTACGCAAGCCTCCTCACTGATTCGCCCCACCCTTCCCACCCCCGAGGAGCAGCGACGGGGGCTACCTAAGCCTTTTCATTGCTTTCTCCCACCCTCCCCACCCACCCCAGGAACAGTGACCCCATTGCAGTTTTTTGGATGGGGGGGCATTCTCAAAACCCGCAAATAGTCACAACCGCAAATCTTAAAGCCACGAACGTGGAGGGGCAACTGTATTTCACAGTTTTTTGAGGTCAATTCTGTGTTCACAATTATTTGTGCATTGTATGAAGTGTAAACTGATTTAACCCATTTGATCAAGTTATCTCAAACATCCATGTGTTCCAATACCTGTAAAAAAAAAGAAAAAAAGAAATGTCTAGTTCAAAATATCAAAAGCTTTTTCAGCATCCAAAAATATCAGTGCATCCCCAGTTCTCATTATGCATTGTAGGCATTAAGACATCCAAGACAATTCCAACATTATTTCTTAGTTGTCTCTTAGGCAAAACACTGCATTGGTTCTCATGGATAAAAATCTTGTAAAATTATTTTCAACACTTTAGCCAAAATCATCTTATGAAAACTTAATAATTATTACTCAACAAAGAAATTGACATATAATTATTGTCATTGCCAAATCCTGGTCTTATTATTATTAGATCTTCTTAGGTATCCATGCAATATTTGCTTCTTTCCGACATTCTGGTATCTGCCCTTTCTGCAAGATGGAGTTCATCACTGGTGTAAGGCCAGTGGTATTTCCTATTCAGAACATTTACAGTCAGCCCTCCTCATTTGTGGAGGTTAGGAGCTCAGGGCCCCTGAAAAAGTAGAAAAACATGATCATTTTAAGTCCCCCCCCCAACATGCATGCAAAAATCTCTGGTTCACTCCCAGGCCACCTCTACTAGACCTCCATCGCTAGTTTCTAATTGTTCCATCCTCCACCTCACAGGATGAGGAGAAGGAAGAGAAAGTTGACAACACTAAAGAAGATTTTCCAAGCAGCCACAGCGGAGCTGGACTGATGGTATGGGTGGCATCAGTATCACATCACCTGTCTCCTCCCTGTTTCCTTCCCACCAACAGTCCCCTCCAGACCTTGGTGCATGTGGTCCACAACTGAGGGAGTTTCAGCCAACTGCTAGCCTGCCTGCTCCCTCGCCTGTTGGCTCACCTGCCCTCTTGCTCGCTGGCTCCTTCTGTTTGCCTCAGTCAGCCTGTGTGCAGCTCTGGCTGCCCCTCCATTTCCCCCTCCTGATCACTGGGGGCACCTCCCCACCACCTCTGCCCTCTCAGACCCCTAACAACAATGTAAAAGCCGAGGCCAGCTGGAGTGAGGGGGCGGGAGTGGGGAGTGGGGAGGGTCATTGGCTGCTGCTTTTGCGAAATGCCTCTTCCTTCCAAAGAAATGTAAACAGATGGAAAATCAAAGCCATGATCTTGAAAAGGAAACTGTTGAGATTTGCTGGTGGGGTATACAACTGGGGGAGAGAATGATCTGGTGGGAATCTGGTACTGAGATGGAAGAAGAGAATCCACGGTGCAGCTTTTCAGTGTAAGGAAGGTCTTCTTCTTCGTCGTCATCATCATCTTCTTCTTCCTCCTCCTCCTATTATGACCCTTGCAGGATTTCTCTCTTCCTGGGGCATGGTGAGTCCCAATTGGGATGGGGGGGATGAATTCTTTTGCTTCTCCTCTCTAGAGTAGACCCATGGAGTCAGTGGGATTTACTCCTGTGTGGACCCACCCTCCAAGCGTTGATTCTTTAGCCCCCACAGAAGAAGAGGAAGAATTGAAAAGGGGGAAAGGTGAAGGTGACCTGAGTGGGGAGAACAAGGAGGGGCAGAGGCTTTCCTGCTCCGGACAACTGGGATCCTCCCTCTCTCGTTTCTCTTCCTCTCTTTAAAAGTCTTCCATACACTGAAAAGGAGCGGCACAGTTTCTCATCCTCTGTCCTCTCTGGAGGAGATTCCCACCAGATCTTTCTCTCCCACCACCCCACCCCACCCCAACCAGTTTGATCCTCCACCAGGGATTCTCACCGGGCCTCCTCCTCCTTTTCAGCCTCTTTGTTACCATGTGTAACATTTTCCTTCTTATAAAAGAAATATATATGAGAAAAAGAAATTGTCTATCTATCTATCTATCTATCTATCTATCTATCTATCCACACACAGACACGGTGTTTCCCAATGGATTTTTCTTCCATTCCCCCCCCCCCAGTTTGATTGCTCTGCTATTCTGTGATGAATGTCTTCATTCCTTCTATTCTCAATATAACCTTTTACATAGGTTATGTTCAAGTCATTTCTAACATTGCTTCATCCTTCCATTTTATTCCATGTTGGCTTTAGGCATTTAGGTTGCTTAATTTTCCCATCCCTTTCCCCACTGCATTTTTATCCATTTCCATTCTTCTTCTGCTTGATTTATTGATGTTTCCTTTAGCATTGCTGTCAGTTGGTCTGAGTGCATCATGGCTTTTAATTTGATTAGCCAGTCTTCTACTGTAGGGATATTTTTCTCTTTCCATTTCTGTGCATATTGCAGTTTAGCAAAGCTAACCATATAAAGCACTATTTTCCAGTGCTTCCACACATATTTTTGGTCTATGTTATCCATAAGGTTAAGTAAGTAAAGTTCTGGACGTATTGCAGACTTTACTCCTACCATTTCCTTTCTTTGATTCTGTATTTTATTCCAGAATGTTTTAGCCATTCGGCATCTCCACGACATGTGGGAAAAGGTGCCAATTATTTACCATCGATGACGTATTTTCAAGCTTTGCCAAAGCATAAAGTTCTGTGCTGTTTTCCAGAATTTCCCCCATGCTTCAAATACTATGTTATGACCGCTACCCTGGGCCCATCTGGCCATCTGTTCTTTAATGGCTTCTTGTTCTAGCTCTTTCCACTGAAAATCTGCAGCATCTTCCATCCTCTCAGGAGCAGATTCCCACCAGATCTTGCTCTCTCCCCGCGCCCCACCCCACCCAGTTTGATCCTCCACCAGGGATTCTCACTTAGTCTCCTCTTTTTCAGGCTCTTGGCTTTGATTTTGCATCTCTTCATGTTTGTCTGGCAAGAGGAGGCATTTGCAAAAGGAGCAGCAGATGGCCATTCCCCCCTTCCCCCCTTCCCCCTCACTCTTGCTGGCCTTGGCTTTAACATTTTCATTGGGGGCCTAAGAGGGCAGAGGCGGGAGGCGAGGATGCACCATCCAGTGGCTGACAATGGAGGGGCAGCAGCATGGTATGAGGGCTGAACAAAATTAACAGAATGAACCAATGAGGAAGAGTGCAGGAAAGTGGTGAGGAATGCTGGGGCAGCCAGAGCATTGTGTGGGCCAAGGGAGGCAAACAGATTGAGCCAACGAACGAGAGGGTAGGCGAGCTGACAGGTGAAGGAGCGGACAGGCTAGTGGTGGGCAGAAGCCACCGCAATCACAAATGGCATGCAACATGGGCGGGAGGAGACAGCTGGGGGGAAAGGAGGTGGAGAGGAGGAGGGTGAGCCCTTACGGCCACTGTCACTGTGACCACCAGCAGGAGCCCGGCCCTCACACAGATGCTGCCGAAATCTCCTTTATTTAGTCTTGTCATCCGTCTCCATTCCAATCTCTGCCTCCAAACATAATTTATAAGCAGATTCCAACAACTTGACCAATAGCTCTTAATAGGAAAACGAATTATTTTCATTCAGTATGCACACCCCCAAAATCAATGTTCTCACTCCTCAAGCATTAATTTCTAGCCCCACAAATCTATCTTGATCGTCCACCAAAACCGCCACTCTTCCTTTAGATGGTCCAGGAGTGACAAATTCCTCCCCAAGACCCTTACAAATTAAATATTTTACATTTTTTCTTAATACCATAGGACCCCAGTATCTTCGGGGGACTGGTTCTAGGAGGCTCCACGGATACTGAAATCAGCAGATAACAGTGAGTGCAGGATGGGAGAAGGGAGGCAAGTGCTTCTCCGCTTCCTTCAACCTTCCCCCCGGTCACCACTGCTGCCACAGGAGCCATCACAGGGGAAGGAAGAATGGAAGACAGATCTCGCTTCCTCCTCTTCCTTCTCTCCTCCCCATCACCAATGCCGCCACCAGAGCCTTCATGGGCGATGGGAGAAGAAAGGCAAGAGAGCCATCCTCCTCCTTCCTCAGCCCCACGGGAGTGAGTGAAGAGGTGGCAACGAATCTGGGGGAGAGGGCTCTTTCAATTTCTTCCCCTTTCCTTGGCCCCACGGGTGGGCAGCAGGCAGAGAAACCAAAGAGGGAAAGAGGCTCTTTCCCCCTCTTCCCCCTTCCTCGGCCCCAAGGGTGTGAGTGGACAGGCAGCAGATAAACCGGGGGAAATTGTTCTTTTGCTCTCTCTCCCCTTCCTTGGCCCAACGGTTTGGCAGGAGGCAAAGAAACCAAAGAGAGAAAGAGGGCTCTTTCCCCCTCTTCGCCTTTCGTTGGCCCCACAGGAGGGTACGTGCGTGGGTGGGCAGTGGAGAAACCGAGGGAGGAGGAAAAGGGCTCTTTCACCCTTTCCTCCCTTCCTCAAACCCACTGGCGGGTGGCAGAGAAACTGGGTAGCAGGTGGGGGGTGGTTGCAGTAGAGGAGGGAACCAGGGAAGTAAGAAGGAGGAGAGAGCCTCCTCCCTTCTCTGCCCCAGCGGTGGTGGTGGAGGCAGTGGCGGGGGTAGGAGGTGATAAGGACAGCCGCCCTCCCCCTTCCCCATCCCTGATCATTGGGGGGGGGGAAATGGTTGCTGCTGGCTGCGTGCCTTGCTAGCAAGCTCTGCCCCCTGCCCTTGTCTGACCAATCAGGGTCACGCTTCCTCTCCTTTGGGCAAATGAATAAGATCGAGTCTGCTGTCCTAATGTGCTAGAATGCGCCCCACCTCCTTGTTTTAAGAAAAGAAAAGTCAGGAAGGCTTTTCTGGTGAGTTTTTTGGCCTTTTTTGCCCACCTCCTTCACAATAGGGTGAAATTACATGGGATGCTATTAGGACAGGTAGGATTCTCCTCGCATCCTGTGAGGAATTTTTTCACTATTAGGACAATGCCCAATATTTTGCCAGCAGTAATCAAGCAGCTGAAATCATGTCTAGTAGTCCCTCCCCCCCAATGCCTCTTTTCATCTTCTCTTCCTAATACATTTGCATATTTAGTAGATAGAGTTTAGGATTTAATGGATATGTGATCCAGAACATGTTCTTTATTGTGTTATTTATAGTAGAACATTTTTTAATTGATGGGGAATTCCACCACATGTGGATAACAGTTCCTTTAACTTTACGACATTTCCAGCACTTCTTATTAAACTATTTTCATAGTGTTGCTGTGACATCAAATCACTTATCAATTTCTTAGTAAAGTGGACGAGGGCATCCATTGGCATTTTTCTCAGTTTTGCATAGCATGAATTTATTCTATATTCTGTCTGTTTCCATCACCATGTCTGAAAAGTCTTGTTCTAAAAAATCTGCCAATGCTGTAGTCCTCCTCTCCATAGTATCTGGGTCAAAGCTCTCTGCCACACTTCTAAATCTCAAACAAAATTCTTTCTCCAATAATTCTGCCCAACCCAAATTGTCGAAATCTTCCTTCATCTCCAAATCTATAAGATCAGCTTTTGTCTCCCAAACCTGCACATTTCCATTAACTTGTTTCATCTCAGCACTTACTTGAGATACAGTACCATTCGAATCTTTAATCTTATTCTTAAATTCTCTTCTCAAGTCCAGTCTCAACTGAGTCTTCTTCTCCATTATTCATTTATGTGAATCCAGAGCTCTTTGAAAAACATCCAGTGATCCAGATCTGTCTCCAGTCATGGAACATATCAAACAGAAAGCAGGATTAGACTTGGAGAACAAATGTATAAATATTGGGCCAAGGAACACCAGCAGTTGAAGATCATGAGATGATACCATGTTATTAACAGAGAATAGCAAAGATTTGAAACAACTACTGATGAAAACCAAACTGGAACTACCATACTTGGGACATATGGAAAGACAATTTGACTGACTGGAGAAAAAACATCATGCTCAAGAAACATGGAAGGCAGCAGGGAAAGAGGAAGACCACATTATGGGTTGGATTGATTCAGTCAAGGAAGCCACAGCACAGAGTTTGCAAGACAGGAGTGGTGCTGTTGAGGACTGGGGCTCCCAGAGGGCTCTCATCCATAGAGTTGACCTAGCTGTCAAGCTAACTTGATAGCAAATAACAACAGCAATACTTTGTTGTTATTCCTATTATTTTGGCAGGGTTTTTATTCAAATCAAATAAAGGGTCAAACATCAAAATGGTCTGCTTGAAAAAAATTGTATGTACTAATTGTATGCAACTAAGGGAGTTGCCTTAACCGTGTTTTTGCCCCCAGAAGCTTCACATGCCAGATGGCCGCCATCTTACCGCCAAGGCTTTTCCGGCATTGTTTTTGACATTTGGGGGGGGGGCTCCCTCGAAATACTGTGGATTGATGGAGGATGAAAGTTTGTGTTCACGGCGCATTTCCTGAGGGTTATTTTCACTATCCAGAGAAACCTTTGTCTACTTCTTCAGATGTAATGGGGAATATTTGAATCCAGTGTATGCAGGTTGCTTCCCTGTAACAACTGAGTCTCCAAATGGTTGTTCCTGCTCAGACACATTAAAATACTCTTTATAAATGCCTGAAAGCAGTCTGAAAACAACCCTAGAATCCTCTTTTGAAACTGTTAAAACAGCCATTTCAAGCACTGCATGCCATGCGGAAGGGAACTATTTTGGTTGCCGGCTGGAAGCTTAAAAGAGATGCGGCCAGCCTAACTTCCTTGGGTTGGGAGTTTCGCAATGGAGGTGCTGCTACGGAGAAAGCCCTGTTGAGTGCACCCACCAACCTAATTTCAACAGGTGTTGGCACACACAACTGGGCGACCCATGAAGAGCTCACATTCCTGGCAGGCTGATATGGGAGGAGACGGTCTTTCAGATTTCGTCTTCCCAAGATGTTTAGGGCCTCAAGATCAACACCAGCACCTTGAATTAAGCTCTGAAGGAAATTGAAAGCAAGTGCAGTTCTTGCAGGGCTGGTGTTATATGGTCTGTAAAATGCACACCTGACACCACTCTGGTTGCTTCATTTGGCACTAGATGCAATTTCTGAAAAGGTTTTCAAGGGCTGTCCCATGTAGAACACACTAAGGTAGTTGTGTAGACCCTGGGGAAAACCTCAATAAACTTTGGATGAAAAAGTTGTATTTTCTACATCCCCCCCCCACTTAATTTTCTGGGGAAAAAATGGGAGGAAAGGAACTATGGAAGATTTGCTTTTAGACCAAGAAATGGCATGTTTCAGACAAGGTATTCTTGTATTTAGCCCCATTACCCCAAATTATGTCTAAAAACTATGCAATGGGAACATTTTTTTATGTAAGATTATATACAAGATCAGATCATTGCAACCCATGGTCCTAGGTTTTATTTTTCTCGGGCCTTTCGATGGGAAGAAGAGACAGCATGGAAGATGAGAGGAGACAACATTGGCTGAGATCCTGCATTGGGGCATGCTTGTTTATTTATTTATTTATTTCTACCCCGCTCTTCAGCCACAAGGCTATCAGAGCGGCTTACAAATTGTTTTAAGCAACAGCTATTTACACATCTACACTGCGTTAAACAGTTTCCAATGTGTGTTAGGTAATTGGCCCCACAAGCTGGGTGCTTGTGTCTCGTGCAGCTGTGTCTCTGCAGCTCTGGCCCGCAATGCTACCCCTTAAACCCACTCTGTAAGTCCCACAGAGAAAGTGGGTCAGTGGCAACTCCTTCAGCTGCTTTCCTTGAACTCCTTGATTCCTGAAGTGGGTGGTATGGTCCCCTTGGGGGTGGTGGAAATCTCCAGGTGGGCAGTGAGGAAAAAGGGGGCAGTCATGGGGTGGTGAGGTAAAGGAGGGGCAGTCAGGGGTAATGAGGAGGAGGATGCCATGAAACGTCTCTTTTTGGGGTGCCTGAAAAGCGCCACTCACAGCCTTGCTGATCGCTCCTTGTGGCGGCAACTCCTGCTCTTTGCACCAGGCACTTTCCTTGCTTGCCTGCATGCATTCACTCCCTTAGCCACCTTTTGCTAGCAGTGAGGGCAGCAGTTGGGAGACTCTTGTGAGGCTTGGGCACAGGGCATCGCTTCTGCAGCTCAGAGTAGCACCATTCGGGGACAGACTGACTGACCTGTGCAGGAGTAAGTGCATGGGGTAGCATGGGAGAATTGGCAGCAGGGGAAAGGCGCTTTCAAATTTGAGACCCTGTTTAAGATTTGTGAGTTTTGCCAGGACTTTTCCTTGCAAAGAGAAGAGGTACTAGAAGAAAAAAGATCCTAGTGTGGGGATGACGACTTGATGCTTGATGTCACTTCTTCTGTGATATTTTCCTCATTCCTGCCTGCCTGAGTGAACAAACAAACACACACACTCACCCTCCTCATGTCCCCTCATCCCACCCCCTTCCTAAAAGTCTGGGCAAATAAGTAAGTGAGCAAATGCACACAGAATTCTCCATCCTTGTGACCCCTGTCCCATCTCCTCCTCCCCTAGAGCAAGTGTGCTAGCGAGAGAATGCTTATGCATCCAGGCCCAGACATCCTTCCAGTCTGATTTCCTCCCAGTGACACCAGTGTTGTCCAGGTGGTCAAAATGTCATAGAGAAGCAGTGTATGTGGGGCAAATAATCTGTAAAGAAGAAGCAAATCTGCAAAAGGGAAAGCCGCAAATGTGTAGGGAGGATTGTAAGTAATTTTACGTACTCTCCACAGATAATTTTGCCTTCTAGTTGGCAAACTATTCTAAGCAAACATTTTAAGATTCTTGTGGGGGGTGTCTCTCAACACAAACATCCAGGGCAAAATATTATGGATTGCTTGGTGACGTAAAAGTATGCTGGCCTGAGCATAGCAACCTGAGCACTGAGGAGCTCCTATTCTCCATTCTATCTCAAAATGGTTCGGCTGGACGACGCAATAAGCAACATTTCTGTTATCCCTGCACACATCTGCAGAGGCATGCAAACTCTACTCATGGTGGTCCTCCTATGCCAGAAGTGTCATTCTACAGTGAACTACAGTCAAGACAACAATCCTCATGGTTTAGTTTTGATTACAGCCCACTGATCTACAGATCCCAATACATTACTGGTAGGGCAGGCATTTTCAGACCCCAATAATGCTACAGAAAAAAAGCCCTCCTCCTACAGACCAATCATCCCACAAAATTTTGCTGTCAAGCTGGTACAACTGGTCAGCCTTGTAGATATTTAGGTGTATCCACACATTCTCAATGGTCTCGTAACCAGCCAATATTTCCAGTTACCCCAATGTGTCCCTCTTCCTCATGGGAGTACAGGGAGTTGCAGGTGTCATTTTGAATTCAGAAGCATCCAGAAGATTTCTGATAAGCTCCAAGACTCTGAGAACAATTCCCCAGCTCTTTGTCCACTCTAGCTAGCAAAAACATAAAGCAGAGAGATGGGATTCAGCTGGGCAGAGAATGCTCACCATGACAAATTTGTGGAAGACTCCTTCTAAATCATGGTTTGGGATGGAAAAGTCTGACATTTTTGTTAAATATAATGTCTTATTTCTCTAAGGCCATTAGCACTAATATTATCTATTTATAACATAGAAATCTGTACCTATTTATAGCACAGGCTTCCTCTCATGGCATCTCCCAAGTCCTCAAATGCAACTCTATAGTATGTTTTTACTGGAAATCCTTTATTTTAAATATCTGGTTTTCAGTGCTGCAAGCAGGGATTTTCCACAGCTGTGTGGTATAGTGGTAGTGGCTCTGGAAACCAGGCTTTAAATCCTCACTCGGAGATGAAGGCTCACTGGATAACCTTTGGCCAATTATATTCTCTCAGCCTCAGAGGAAGGTAATGCCAAACCTCCTCTGAACAAATCTTGCCAGGAAAACCCCGTGATAAGTTGGCCTTAGTGTTGCTGTAAATCAGAAATGACTTGAAGGCACACAACAACAAGATCAACACATTTCCAACAATAAAAAATTTACCCCTTCCCCACACACCCCAACTTTCTCTCTTTAGCTGGTCTTGGCTTAACATCATCATGTTTATATTATTAAATACATTAAATATACTGTTTTTAAAAGTTAAGTTTTACTTCTGAATTACATAGAGTTATTCCACTTAATTGTGCTGGAATCACAGAATGAGAGAGTTGGAAGAGACCACAGGGGCCATCCAGTCCAACCCCCTGTCATGCAGGAATACACAATCAAATAATTCCTAGCAGATGGCCATCCAGCCTCGGTTTAAAAAGCTCCAAAGAAGAAGACTCCGCCACACTACAAGGCAGTGTATTCCACTTCCAAACAGCCCTGGATTTGGGAGACCTGGGAGAAAAGTTTGGGGAGGCCTCTTGATCTTTCTTTCAGTTTCCTCTTGAGGCAGGCCAGGGGATGACTGGGCCCTCTTTCCCTCTCTCCCAAGTGGTGATGGAGAGTTTGCCCACGTCTGCTGTGAATTTGCCTTTCCTCTTCTGCACATATAAAGTATGGGTGACACCTGGATTGACAACAGTCCACGGGAAAGGGCTCTTTTAAGCCCTTAGTAGACCACAAGCTGAACATGAGTGAACAGTGTGATGCAGTAGCTGAAAAGGCCAATGCGATTCTAGACTGCATCATGAGGAGTATAGTGTCTAGATCAAGGGATGTTATAGTACCACATTATTCTGCTTTGGTCCGACCTCACCTGGAAGAGTGTGTCCAGTTCTGGGCACCAAAATTCAAGAAAGGATATTGACAAGCTGAAGGTGTCCAGAGGAGGGTGAACAAAACGGTGAATGATCTGGAAGCCATGCCGTATGAGGGGTAGGTTAGTGTGCTGGGTATGTTTAGCCTGGAGAAGAAAAGGTTAGGGTATGACATGAAACCCATCTTTAAATACTTGAAAGGAAGTCCTATTGAAGAGGGAGCAAGCTTGTTTTCCACTGCTCCAGAGACTAGGACACTGAGCAATGGATTCAAACTATAGAAATAGAGATTCTACCTAAACATTAGGAAGAATGTCCTGATAGTAAGACTGTTTTGACAATAGAATATACAGCCTTAGAGCGTGTTGGAGTCTCCTTCTTTGGAAGTTTTTAAGCAGAGGCTGGATGGCCATGTGTTGGGAATGCTTTGATTGTGCATTTGTGCCTGGCAGAATGGGGTTGGACTGGATGTCCCTCGTGGTCTCTTCATGCTCTAGGATTTTGTGGTCATCTTCATCATGATCATTATCTGTATTTGTATCCAGCCTGTCTCCCAAAATTGAGGCCTTGTTGTTCATCCCATTTCCGACTCATGCCACACTAAGGTCATCATTACTCAGGGGTGGGAACCATGTGGCCCCTCCAGCCCCTCTCAGCAATCCTCACCTTTGGCTATGCAGACAAGATTTCTTCAGAGGGAGGTTGCCCCTGCCTTCCCGTGAGGCTGAGAGACTCTTGGTTCTCTGAGGTCACCCAGGGGGTTTCCATGACCAAGCGGATATTCAAAATGGAGTCTCTCAGAGTCCCAGTCTGACTCTCAAACGACTGCACCACGCTGGCTCTAAAATTGAGACTACTGGACTTTTATAGACCAGCTTTAAGGAAATAAATACTGGACTTTTATCAATCAGCTTACCTATCCCTCCAGTCGGAGAGGGATCTGCCCCTTGATCACAAAGCTATGCAGGGACCTGGTCTAGAAATTCAGGGCCAGGAAACAGGTACAAATCTCCCCCCTTCACACACAAGTGCAAATAGAAGCCTTTGTTCCCACAGCTCTTTCCTTGACATATGTCCCTCTGTGGAACTCTCGGGTGCCCAGGTTGGCCTCCTTCCTCAGTTCCAGGGACTCTCAGTGGGCCTGGCTATTCAAGAAATCTGGCCACTGGCTGCACAGGGTTAGACTTCATGGCATAGAAGGCTCTGGCTAGGAAGGGTCGCAGACAAATTCTCTTGACTTCCAGCACATTCTGGACTGCCCTTGTAATGAGAAGTTGCAGTTCCTCTGTGCAGTGTCCGCAGGTTGCATGGGGGCACCAAAGTGGAGCCAGGATGCCCCAGAACCTCCGCTCCAAAAGGCAGACCTGGCCAGGGCCGTTGTGGTGAGTGAAGTGAGACCCAGCACTTGGATTCCAGAAACAGAAAAGGGCTGATGAGGAGGAGTCCTAGATTTGGGAAATGTGGAAGGCCTCTGCAAAACAGAGAGTGATTGGTGGGTCCCTCCCAGGTCCTTCTCTTGAAGCAGACTGAAGGATCCTCTCCTCTCCCTCCTTTCTCCCTCTAATGGACAGCATTTCTTTTTTTTCCCCCTCCCACCAGCAGTATTTCATGGAGTCTTTGCCGCGGAAAGCAGAGGGTCCCACAGTCAGGTACCTTTGGATCCATTCCTGTGTGGTCTTTCTCAACTCCTCCTTTAACGGACCTCACAAAGAACTGTTCCATCTTCAGCAGCCAGTCTGCAGGAAATGCCTGTCCCCTGAGAGGGCCATGGAAGAAGAGGTTGTCCGTGGGGGCATTTCTGCAGACTTCTCCTGTTCTCCAGGAATTCTCAAATATTATTGCCAATGGCTCTGAGATTATATTTGCCAGCTCTTTTAATACTCTTGGATGTAGTTCATCTGGTCCTGGAGATTTAAATTCATTTAGATTAAGAAGGTATTCCTGTACTACCTCTTTGCTTATTCTGTGCTGGATTTCCCCTATTGTGTCCTCTGTTCCATTCTCCTCAGGTTGGTCCTCCTTTTCCTTTTCTGAAAACACTGAGGCAAAGAAGGTGTTGAGTAATTCTGCCTTTTCTCTGTCCCCTGTTAGCATTTTGCCATCTTCTCCACGTAGTGGCCCTATCATTTCCTTCTTCCTCCTTTTGCTGCGGACATACCCAAAAAAACCCTTTTTATTGTTCTTAACCTCCCTAGCAAGCCTGAGCTCATTTACACAGGAAGGCTATTTACAAAAGTCCCCCCATTCCGATAGATTTCCTGGGTCTCCTGTAGATAGGATTTTCAAGAGAGTTGAGACCTCCATCTCCAGTCCTCCTCATGCCGCCTTTTCTCCTTCCTGTCAGGCTTACTATGGATTGTCAGCTCTGACTTTGGAGCTCCTGCTTAAGGGGTTGCTGGCTGGGAATCCGACAGCCAACCGTCTTGTCTTCCAGCTCTATGTAAGTATTTTAAAGAGGCCAGCCATTTATTTTCCAATTGAAAATTGAAATTAGACTCCCTTCAGGCAGTTGGTCAGTGGTCACTCCCTCACAAACACCTTAGGCTAGACAAGGAATGGTTCTTAACTGCTCATGTTCTGGACTGCTGCTTCCTTCCACAGCATATCCATTTCTTAGAATCGCCAAGCATTCAGAAGCAACTCAGGGCCATCAGCTGTGCTTCAGCCATCATTCGCAAGGCCATTCATCTCCTAAGCCTTGGGATGAGCATCCCATAGACTCACCTGACTTGGAGACCTCAGTTTTCAGGAGAGAGAAATTAAAGCCACAGGAGAATTGGACAAAGGCTTTCACAGTACAGGTAGTAAGATGTCTTGGGGTTCGTTTACACGGCAGATTTATTGCGGCAACTTGCGCTTTAATTCTTTTCCACAGCTGTGCCAGTCAGGGTTTTTTTTCTAATTATGCTGCTTTTTCTTTCAGACTTGAAAAAGTGCGGGGGGCGTGGCCTCCCAAGCAGAGAAAGGCTTTATGGGGAAGGGCATAGACCCTCCTTTGAAGCCCTGCATTTTTGAGCTAAAGAAAGACTCACAGACTGCCAAAATAGCAGGGGGGAAGATCAAAGAAGTGGCTCTGTCTCTGTATCTCTCTAAATCTGCCTGTAAATGAACTCAAGTCACTCCCCGAAGCAGAGACACAGCAATCTCCCCATCTGCCCTGGCATCTCTGCTGAAAGACCTTGCTGCCATGCCGTGGATCCTAAGGTGAACCTATTACAAGTTTTTTCAGCACAATTTGTTTAGTCAGGGTTCACAGACTTGTGAAATAGCAGAGGATTTTTCAAAGTTTCCTGATCGCTACTGAATCGTCCCCCTCCCTCCCCCAATCACAATGCAGCTCTGCTGCAGCCCTTAGTGAAATGGTTTCTATCTCTCTCTCTCTCGCTCCCCCAAGCAGAGCTGACAGATGGGAACTTTATGACTAAAAGGTCTTGGGAATCCCTTTTCTTAGCAGACTTGCAAAATAGCAGAGAGGATTTTTCAAAGTTTCCTGATCGCTACTGAAACTGCCTCCCTCAGTCCCCTCTTTTAAGCCCACCCCATCATAGCAACCAATCACAGTGCAGCTCTGCTGTAGCCCTTAGCGGAATGGTTGTTTCCACTGCCAATAATGCGCTACATTGCAAATATACCGGCAAAAGTAGCGACATCCCTTGCCACACTATATTTGGGTGTTTTACCTTCCCCCTTCTGAATGAGGTGATGCTGTGGTGCGATCCATGGGAACAATGAGCTATCTTTGCGGTATATTAACAGGAATATTTGCCTGTGTAAACGGGCCCTTGTTTTCTTTTTTCAGATCTCAGAAACCCTTCCCGGCCTCGGACATCTGATGACTCTCTCTGCAATAACATCACTTCATTTCTCCCAGACATGAGCTGCCAAGGCAGGGAGGCCCTTTCATGCCTCCACACATTCCTCCTGCACCAGACGGGTAACGAACCTGGAAAGGAGCATACCAGCACTCTTGGATGGAAAAGCAACAGAAAGACCCAGAATGCCAAGAGAAGCCATGAAACCACCTTCTTTTTTCTTTCTCTCAGGACATCGGGAACTTCCAACAGAAGACCTCTTATGCCAGGAGGGCCATGTCAAAGCAAAGTTACATTTCATTGACACTTGCAGAGTCATGTTGGTAAGGATAAATCCTGCTGTCCTTTTATTACAAAATGTTTTTTTTGAGAAGAAGCTATATGGCAGAAGGCCGATGGAACTTGAAGGCATAAGTTCAGGAGCCAGGGTAAAATTTGAGGCTTTTTGCATCCTGGGTGACATGGCAAAGGAAGGATTCAGGAGGAGAATAGTCTGTTGCCCTTCAAAGGGAGTGTTTGTGAAAACAGGCCAGGAGAAAGCGGGTGTGATGCCTATATGGTGGCAACATCCAAGACTAGGTGATAACGATAGGTAAAGAGTGGTTCTTTTGTTTCGTGGGAGATGTCCTCCCACTCAGCCATCCGCCTTCCCTCCCGTCTCTCTCCAGGGACTCCTCCCTCCGTCTCTCCCTCCCGGCTCTCCATCCCAACTGCTGTTCTCTCAGGCTCTCTCTGGCAGAGGCCCCGCCCACCAGGGCCTCCTAGGCTGGGATTGGTTGCTTCTCAGGCATGCCTTCAAGCACCCCTCTTCCCAGGAGAAAGAGCAGCCCTGGGAAGGCGAGCAAGGCCCTGCCCTGCAGGGAGGAGGAGGAGGATGCCCCATGGTCTTAACCTGCTTCCCAGTGTATGCCTTGTCTATGGGGGGGAATAATGCAGATCGAAGCGCATTTTAGTGAATGCTCAGCAGGATCACGCTGTCTTTATGGTCAATCACACCATGTTGTTTATATCACCTCAAAGTGAATTTTTACTGTCTGAACATAGCTGGTATGTGAATGAAGACGGTGGTCAGGCATAAGTAATAGCAATTTATATTTGTCCCAATGGAAGTCCGTGATTTGAGCCATCACAATTTTTTTTACCCTTTTTTTTAAACTGTTGAACTCTGCCTGGCTCTTTTGTGGGTGACGATTGTGCTTGGTGATGAATATGAGCATCAGCACCACTGAATTAGAGCACATTGGCTTCTTGTCTTAATGAGAGCTCAGAAAACCAGCGGCTTGTGGCCAGGGAAGAGGAAGACGATGACCATGTACAGTAAATCTGTGGCAGAAATGTGGTGGCAAGCATGGACTACAGAACACATCCAGCACGGCATAGGAACTCCAGCCCGACTCCCATCCTCGAAGACTGTCGTTGTTAGGTGTACCTGGCCAGCAAGGAGTGGTTTGAGACCTTTGTGATCACTGTCTGGTCAGATGAGAAATGGAAGTTTGTATGGGAAAGCCAGCAACCAATTTGGGGTTGGTTTCTCCACTGTGGCTGCCATCTGTATAAATTATTTTATTTTTTAACAAAAGTCAACATAATAACATGTTTCAAGAAAGAAAAAATAAATAAACCAAATCTTCCTCCCTCAGCTGTGTGGAACTTTGTTAACACATGTATGCAGACTTTCCTAATCAATAAGCCATATTACTTCATAATAATAAGAATACATCCAGGGTGCCAGTTACATGGCAATTTTTGTCGCGGGGCTTACCGTGACTTCCTGATACCGTATTCGTCCCTCACTGTTTATACGATTTTTTTCACTTTTCTGGAAATCCTGGATGGTCCTGTGACTGATATTTACATGTCAAAAGTTCAGTTTTTTATTTTGGGTCCCACGGTGCTATATCCAGTGCTTTTCTTGTTTACACACATTTAGCGTACCGGGATTTTTTTTTTTAGCTGTCAATCAAGGATGCGATTATTTGTTTTTTCACAGTTTGAGCTACGTGTTTCCGGTTCTTTTTCCTGCCACAGATGCAGCGATTGGCTACATTTTGAACAAAGAAGGACATCATATGTCCTTTTGATGTACCTCTTCTCCTATCCAGAATTTTATGGCAACATGGAGGTGAGCACATTGGCTGCTCTGGCTACCGCTGCCCGTTTGTGGTTATCTCTTTCAGCTCTGAAGAGGCAGGCAATCATCAGACATAGAAGAAGGATGCTTCTTATTTTCCTGATCCTTATCCATTCACAAACGATGGAATCGGCTATTTTCCATCCACAGTGTATGCACTTTGTGGCCGTGGACCCACCGGAGGTTCTGATGCATGTTCACCCCAACCGCCGGAAGCAACGGTGGGAGGTGGACCCAACAACGGAGGAGTGGTGGGAGCAATTTGTGATGAACATCTGGTCAGACGAATGATGGATAATGTACTTCAGGATGCCTCGGTTCCTCTTCATGCGTCTTGCCGAGATACTCCGTCCAGAGATTGCAAAGTCGGACACGAACAAGAGGAAAGCCATACCTGTGGAGAAGAGATTCGCAATAGCTGTTTTATTTCTCGCCCACCGCTGCTCATATGGGGTTGTTTCTCAGCTATTTAGTGTCGGAAGAGCAATGGTGTATAAGATTTTCGTTGAGGTCATCCTCGCTATAGAGAAGCTACTTCTAAAGCAGACAGTATTCCTTGGAGATCATAGAAATGTATTTTTTCTTTATACAGTCGTCCCTTCACATTCGCGGGGGTTCCGTTCAGCGGACCCCCGCAAATGTGAAAAATCCGCGAATAAAGACTCCCCTTCCCCCTCCCTCCCCAGGCCTTCGTGGGGCCTTGCTAGGCCCCGCGGAGGTCTCCCCGGCCCTCCCTCCCTCCATCCCCAGGCCTTCACGGGGCCTTGCTAGGCCCCGCGGAGGTCTCCCGGCCCTCCCTCCCTCCATCCCCAGGCCTTCGCGGGGCCTTGCTAGGCCCCGTGGAGGTCTCCCCGGCCCTCCCTCCCTCCCCAGGCCTTCGTGGGGCCTTGCTAGGCCCCGCGGAGGTCTCCCCGGCCCTCCCTCCCTCCCTCCCTCCCCAGGCCTTCATGGGGCCTCCGGAGGGCCTCCGGGCATCCCACGAAGGCCTCCCCACCCCTCCCCAACCCTTCGCGGGGCCTCCGGAGGGCCTCCGGGGGACCCGCGAAGGCCTCCCCTCCCCTCCCCAGGCCTTTGCGGGGCCTCCGGAGGGCCTCCGGGCGTCCCACGAAGGCCTCCACCCCTCCCCAAGCCTTTGCGGGGCCTCCAGAGGGCCTCCGGGGGACCCGCGAATGCCTCCCCACCCCTCCCCAGGCCTTCGCGTGGCCTCTGGAGGGCCTCCGGGCATCCCGTGAAGACCTCCCCACCCCTCCCCAGGCCTTCGCGGCGCCTCCGGAGGGCCTACGGGCGACCCGTGAAGGCCTCCCCACCCCTGCCCAGGCCTTCGCGGGGCCTCCGGAGGGCCTCCGGGGGTCCCGCGAAGGCCTCCCCACCCCTGCCCAGGCCTTCGCGGGGCCTCCGGGGGTCCCGCGAAAGCTTCCCCACCCCTCCCCAGGCCTTCGCGGGGCCTCCGGAGGGCCTCCAGGCGTCCCGCGAAGGCCTCCCCACCCCTTCCCAGGCCTTCACGGCGCCTCCGGAGGGCCTCCGGGGGGTCCCGCGAAGGCGTCCCCACCCCTCCCCAGGCCTTCGCGGCGCCTCCGTAGGGCCTCCAGGCGTCCCGCGAAGGCCTCCCCACCCCTTCCCAGGCCTTCACGGCGCCTCCAGAGGGCCTCCGGGGGGTCCCGAGAAGGTGTCCCCACCCCTCCCCAGGCCTTCGCGGCGCCTCCGGAGGGCCTCCAGGCGTCCCGCGAAGGCCTCCCCACCCCTCCCCAGGCCTTCATGGGGCCTACGGAGTGCCTCCGGGGGCCCCGTGGAGGCCTCCCCGGGCCTCCCTGCTCCCTCCAGGTCTTTCACGGGGCCTCTGGAGGCCCCGTGTCACGGTTTTGGGGGGGCCCGGGGGGGCCTTCCCAAAACCGCGAATAACCAAAACCGCGAATGTCAAGTTCGCGAATGTGGAGGGACAACTGTATTTTATTTCCTTGTGAAAATTTGGCTAATCGCATGGATTCCTAAGAATTAACGAAACCAAAGTTATAACATATATACCTTCCCTACTGTTCTATTGTGGCAACTGGGTATCAT
This sequence comes from Gambelia wislizenii, assembly GCA_030847615.1. Taxonomy (NCBI): domain Eukaryota; kingdom Metazoa; phylum Chordata; class Lepidosauria; order Squamata; family Crotaphytidae; genus Gambelia; species Gambelia wislizenii. The sequence goes on along the minus strand of JAUMIR010000002.1, from coordinate 305,443,868 downwards.
GCCAAAGGCTTCCGCAATATTTCTGTATGTACATAGGTGTTTAATTGAAAACTCCTGTTTCTGTGATCTGATATATTCCTTTTTTTTGGGCTTTGCAATATTTAGGTAATGGATGCCTTTACTGCAATAGGATACCCACAAGTGCTTGCTTGCTTTGATGAATGCCATGTTAATACAATCCCCCCCATCCGGCAAGGAGATGAATTTATCAACAGGAAGAATAGGTACAGCGTTCTTCTGCAAGGAACTTGTGATCATAGAGGAGTTTTTATTGATGTGGAGATCAGTTGGAGCGGGAAGAATCATGATGCCCGAATGTTAAGGAACTCTGGTTTTTTCGAGACTATGGAGGCTGGCATCTTTGTGCCTGGTAATCCAACAATAACAATTATGGGGAAACAGGTAGTGCCATTAACTCTTGTTGATGGTGCATATCCTATTAGGAATTGGCTGCTGACACCTTATAGAGGGACAACAAATGCCAAACAGAGACTGTACAACAAAATTTGATCGATGGTGGAAAAGTGCTTCGGCCATTTGAAATCGAGATGGAGGGCATTAAGATACTGTGTTGAGGTTGCTGTGGAAAATGTATGTTCTGTCATATGTGCATGTGTTATTCTACACAATATATGTGAAGCCAAAAGTAGTATCCTTGATGATCCTCATCGGCGTGTGCAAAGGTTTTTACTTGACACGCTTGGAGCATCGATGGTTAATAATGATGCTGTGGAGAAGGAGCGGGTGGAGGCTGTTCACAACACTTTGAAAGAATACTTTTTGGCTTGAACATCATCAGGGAAGGAATAAGTAACTATACTGTTTCTTTTGTATCATTACCTGAAATAGATTAACTTCTGCTTAATAAAATCATCTGCCTTTCAAAAAGTGAACTGCACTTGCTTTACCCTATTTAAAATGCACCTCACTTTTCCCTCTGATATATTAGCAGTGTTCTTTCCCGTAGAATTATGAATGTCTCCTTCGCACTTTATGGCCAGCTGAACTATAGTTTATTTTAAAACAATCAGCCAGATAAGAAACATTATTGTGGTTTGGGTGGTTAAAGGAATTGGCGGGCTTTTGCAAGGGATTAGGCTTTCTGGTAAAGGATCCAGACACTGCAGAATTCCTTTACATAGTTTCCTCCGCTAATACACCAATCGATTAGGCTACACAATTTAAATTTTAAAAAGTTAAGGTTATTCCTAACACCATAGGCTTATTTTAAAAATGAAACAGTCAACTCTTATAAACTTATAAACTCATAAACTTATAAACTCAAGTTTCCGCATCCCGCCACATGGCGTTACAATGGCCAAAGGGGGAGAGGACGTGCCAGGCCGGGTCGGCACATCACCTACTGGGGCACCAGGGAGACCAACCTCCTGTTGGAATCCCACGCCCAGCAGGCCGGTGTGCCGGACCGGCAGATGCAGTCCTCTAACCGGAGGAACCGCTACTTCTTCATGGAGGCAGCGCGGTTCCTCCAGTCGAGGAGCTACATCAGAACTGGCCTCCAATGCTGCTCAAAATTCAAGACCCTCAAGGGTAAATTCTTCGTGGCATTGGAGGCCAGTGATGGCAGACCACCCCCCCCAAAGGCGGATGCCTTTTTATGTCATCCTACACGACCTGTGGGTCCATGCAGGGTGGCCAAGCTGGTGCAACAGACTCTCACAAGGTAAGTTTTGCAAAGGAATCTCTGGTCCTCATTAATGTGTAGCCTTGTGAGAGTGCGCGCGTGTGTGTGTGTCTGCCTGCACATGGAGCTAACATAATTTTTTTGTGGTTTTTGTGTTACAGCTGTTTGAATTCAGAGACAGGCTGTCGGTGAGCCCATCTCTGATTCGTCTGAGGAGGAAGAAGCAGACCCAGCACCGGCTGCACACACACACACCCCAGGTACCTGTCATTTTTGTTTTTATTAAGCACATTTATAGGGAACATAAGAAATATTATTGATTAGTTATTATAAGTAAAGTCACACCTATGCTTTACTTTTTTAAAGGTCCCCAGGCTGCACAGGAGGCGGCAGCCCAATCGGCTGGCCTCAATATAACAGCCAGGATTGAGGAGCTTGGTAAATATATTTAAGTATAACTTTTAAAAAGGGCTTTTACTTTGCACATACCATCATTTGCTGAGAATTAATTATTTGTTATTGCCCACTACAGGGAGGAGTCTTAGCAAGGAAATATGGGACCTGGTGAGGAGGGTGCAAGCCATTGAGGAAAGGCTTACTATGCAAATATTGTACATGGTTCTTGCAAATATTGTAAATAGTTTATTGCTGCAAATAATGTTGTAAATATTGTTTATATTAATATTGTAAATATAGTTCATTGTCTGCAAAAAAAATACATGTATACATATCTTGTAAATAGTTTTGTAAAACACCTGTTTCCTATGTTTACTATTATTTATGTATGGTTTCTTTGTATTTATTCCCTGTATGTTACCCCAAAAAGTGTATTTTTTTTGTTAACACTGTCATTGTTATTCTTTCTCATCCAAATGTACCCATTTATATAATTTTTATGTCTATGTCATCAATATTTATTCTTGGTTGTTATTTATTATTAAAAACATTCCATGTAAATATGAATCATTGTTTGTATTATTGTATCCTGTAAATATGTAAATATATCATTTTTTCACAAACAATGTAACTTGTAAATATGTATATCTTGAGCTACTTTTTAAAAATAAACCGTTTATGTTTTGAATTGAAATGCCTGTTTATTTTCAGTAATATCGTCATGTCTTTCTCATAACTGTAAACTTTTACATTCATCATTGGTATAAGTACATGCTTAATATTTGTGATAGAGAAATATTTTAGCAGCAATAGAAAAAATAACAACACTGTACATTACATCTTTTCCCCTATTAAAAAGAAAGCCACTGATACTGATTAAAGAAAACTATAATGATAGGAGCACTTTTTTAAATTACCCTCATAGGCCTACATGAAGTTGAAGCACTCCCCCCCAAACTTTTGGTGGGTGTACATTAATGGTTTTCTTGGGAGTTCTCTTTATTTTCTTCACCTACATTTTTGGGATTACACACTCTCTTTACCACAACACGTTTCTTAGAATTATCCAAAGACTTAATGTGAGTTACAAGGTCCCCAAATAGATCATTTTGCCTTTGTATTTCTTTGAGCATTTGCTGAGATTCCTCAACTGAATGCTCATAGACTTTCTCTAGGTACCCTTGCAAAGACAAGGTCTGCTTCTAAGATATTTTTTCCATCTTAGAAAGAAACAATTCAGCTATTGATCTAGAGTTCGCTGTCAGATCATTCACATCAGAAGACCATTTCTTCCTGTGAAATAACGCCAACCTTTCAGTGGGGGATAAAGTGGCAGTAGCGTTACTCAAATCTGCAACTGAGAAAAGAGGAAAAAATTAATGATATTCCAAGTGTGCCACAATTATTTTCTATGTCACAGGAGATATCTTATATATAAATGAAGTGATATATACCATTACGTGCTGGGGTAGTTGCCCACACAGTATCAATCTCTGTTACTACAACCGTGGCATTTTCCTCAGTCTCATTAACTACCAAGGTTTCCGTAGGCTCCCCAGTTAAGGTAACTGTAACAGCAGATTCATCAGATCCCTGGGTACCTGAAACATCTGATTGAAAAGAAAAATGATGAAAAATAAGAGAGTTGGGTAACAAAAGACAGAGAAGCACAGTGATTATTTCTTCAGGTAAAATACTGCACAGCTGCTGGCAGAGGTAAACAAAGAATAGTCTTCTTTATTTATGGCTGCGACAGGAGACGCCATAGCAAACGAGCCAAGATGCACGCACTAGTTTACATGCCAAGGGCACATACACAGAATCACGCCATTTGGCTTTAACAGCCTTAATTTGCAAAATAAAGGAGAATTGACAGACCACTGCAGCATCTTCTGAGGCCATGTAGGCAAATATGGTGAAATGGTCCTTTCTAACAAGGTATAAAGACATGGAGCTATGGATCATGACTTCACTACAGAATGCAAAGTTACAGATGCGGTTGTGAAATTGTGAAAACGGATTTTTAAACATCGGAGTTTTCACATTAATGCCTTTTATTTTGGCTACTGACATTAAACCATATAAATTATAAATGTAACAGCCTGCACAAGTAAAATACATATCATGCATATCATGTATGGAATTGCCATGAGCACATTAAAAAACAAAGTACAGATCTTAATTGGCTAGATTTTGAAATCTGAGTACGTGCTTAATTGAGTTTTCACATAATACGAACTCATTTTAAAAAATGAAAAAAAATGGAAACCTTACCTAGGGGATGTGAGAACAATTCCTCCGAGTATCCCTGCAGCATCTCCTGGGATGAGAGAGGGAATCCCACGTCTTCATCGGGGAGGGGAGCATGATGGGAAATCACTGACCCACGCAGAACACGCACAATATCGGTTGTGCTCCCCAGCCGCTTTGGGTGGTAGTTGGCATCGCCGCCCAGAATGGCATGGAGTTCTTTATAAAAGGGCATGGTGGCCGCATTGTTGCCACTTTTAGAGTTGTGGGCGTTTACCTGGTGGTAATTTTTACGCAGTGATTTTAGGGTTTTGCCTCACCCACTGCCGCTCTCCTAGGCCTTTGCTTCCCCCGCCCCAAAGGGAGCAAAGACCCAGGAGAGTGGCAGTGAGTGAGGCAAAGCCTCTAAAATCACCCCTCTCCTGGGTTTTCGCTCCCTTTGGGAGGGAAGTGAAGGCTGAGGAGAGCAGTGATTTTAGGGTTTTGCCTCACCCACCGCCGCTTTCCTGGGCCTTCACTTCCCCCTCAAAAGAAGCGAAGACCCAGGAGATAAGTGGCAGATGAGGTGGAGGATTGCCCCTCTCCTGGGCTTTCACTCCCTTTGTGGGGGAAGCGAAGGCCCAGGAGAGTGGCGATTTTAGGGGTTTGCCTCACCCTTCACCACTCTCCTGGGCCTTCGTTCCCCCCCAAAAAGGAGCGAAGACCCAGGAGAGTGGTGGCAGGTGAGGCAAAGCCTCTAAAATTGCTCCTCTCCTTGGCCTTCCCTCCATTTATGGGGGAAGCAAGACCCAGGAGGGGGCGATTTTTATTTCTATTTTTTCACATTTGTGGGGGTCTTGCAGCCCTAACCATGTGAATATAAAGGGATGACTGTACTCTCGACACCTAATTTTGCCTTCTAGTTTACAAACTATTCTAAGGAAACATTTTAAGATTCTTGTGGGGCGTGTCTCTCAACATAAATATCCAGGGCAAAATATTATGGATTGCTTGGTGAAATTAAAATATGCTGGCCTGAGCATAGGAACCTGAGCACTGAGTAGCTCCTATTCTCCATTCTATCTCAGATTGGTCAGGTTGGATGACGTAATAAGCAACATTTTTGTTAAACGTGCACACAGCTGCAGAGCCATGCAAACTCTGTCCATGGTGGGCCTCCTATGCCAGAAGTGTCATCCTACTGTGAGCTACAGTCAAGACAACAATCCTCATGGTTTAGTTTTGATTACAGCCCACTGATCTACAGATCCCAAGACATTACTGGCAGGGCAGGCATTTGTAGACCTCAATAATGCTACAGAAAACAAGTCCTCCTCCTCCAGACTAATCAGCCCACAAATTTTTGCTGTCCAATCAATTGGTCAGCCATGGAGATATTTAGGTGTATCCACACATTCCAATCGGTCTCGTAGCCATCCTAGATTTTCAGTCACCCCAATGTGTCCCTCTTCCTCATGGGAGTACAGGGAGTTGTCCGGTGTCATTGTGAACACCATAATTCTGAGCAGGGTTGGTTTAAGGCACCAGTGGTGTCAGCATCCACAGGGGGGCCCATCATTGTAGGGGGGGCGTAGTAACCCTCCTCCTGCAAAAACATTATTAGTAATAATCTGAATATCCTGTACTGTGAATAGCTTAGGTTGAGTTAGGTTACATTGACCTGAGATAAACAGATGCTCCCCCCCAAAATAAAGCATTGCAGGGGCCCACGAAATTCCTTAAACCAGTCCTGACTCTGAGAACAATTCCCCAGGTCTTTGTCTACTCTAGCTAGCAGACGCTAAAGCAGATAGATCAGACTCAGCTGGGCAGAGAATGCACACCACTACAAATTTTTGGAAGACTGCTTCTACCTGATGGTTTGGGAAGGCCAAATCTACCATTTTTGTTCAATATAGTGGTTTCTCTAAGGACACTAGCACCAATATTACCTATTTATAACATAGAAATCTTCTTTTAGTCACCTCTATACAGTAAGGCCCCCCTATCCACTGAACCAATTCCCACAGTTTCAGTTATCCACGGGATGCAAAGTAGGGGAGACATACCATAGCATTGAACTGGAAAATGCCTAGAGAGGCTTCCTCTCTAGGCATCTTCCAAATCCTCCAATGCAATTTTGTGGTATGCTTTTTCTGGAAGTCCTTTATTTTAATAGGGTTTGCTGTTATCGAGAGTTTCTGGTATCTGTGGTAAGCCTGGGAACCAAACCATTGTGGATATAGGGGTGTGATTATATGAACACTCTCCTGATAAGTAATGACTAAACATCTGGTTTTTAGTGCTACATGGAGGAATTTGAGCATTGTGCTATGACTCTGGAGACCAGGGTTCAAATTTTTCCTCAGACATGAAAACCCACTGGATGGCCTTTGGCAAATCACACTCTCTCAGCTTCAGAGGAAGGCAATGCCAAACCTCCTCCCAACAAATCTGCCAAGAAAACCCTGTGATAAGTTTGCCTTGGGGTCACCATAAGTCAGAAATGATTTGAAGGCATGCAACAACAAGACATTTCCAATAATAATAATAATAATAATAATAAATCCTTCCCCGCTTCCTCCCCCGCTCTCTCTTTAGATGCCCTTGACTTAATATCATCATTTTTATATTATTAAAAACATTAAATAAATTGTTTTTAGAAGTTATGTTTTATGTGTGAAATACATACACTTTAACTTTATTGTGCTGGACTGGTTGTTTTGCATTTGTAATAGAAGAAGTAGACCTAATATCAAGAAATAGGCAAGGGGGAGGGCTAGGGTTTTCGCCCAAGAAGTCTGGGGACCACTGTTCTATAGCAAGAAAGATAGGATGGAGATTACAAAATGGGGGAGGGGGAAAGGAGAGTGACAGACAGGTTATTAGCTATGAAGTGATTGTGCAGTATATTTTTAAATTCTAGTCAGACAGTGTAAAATCATGCCCACCATGTTTCCTGATTCACCACGAAGAGAGTCATACCATATGTTGACCACATCATTCTAGTGGTAGTTTTGCAGCTTCTCTGTGTCAGATACCACAGATACCAAGTGAGATCCCAAGAAATGTCAATAGAAGTTGTTATTTATTTTTGTAAGGCCATCTTAATATCATTTTTCATTTTCAAGATCTCCAAGTAGTTTACAATTTAAAAAAAATCAAGTTAAAAATAATAAAATAATATTGAACCATTTAAAAAAGCTAACAAACTCCATTAAAAACAGTTCAATAAAAACCAGGGCTAAATAATTACACTAACATTCAGGAAGATAATTGGGAAAAGCCATGGGAAAAGAAATACAGTAGGACCCCCATATCTGCGGAATCAATATCCGCAGTTTCAGTTATCTGCGGGACACAAAAGAGAGCACATAGTATAGAGTCTTCCTACAAAATGCCTAGAGAGGCATAGTCTCTAGACATTTTCTAGGTCCTCCAAGGGAACTGTCAGAATCCAAAATGACCTCAACATATTAGACAGCTGGCCAAAACTAGCAAAATGAATTTCAACAGGGAGAAATGTAGGATACTACATTTGCACAGTAAAATGAAAAGCACAGATATAGGATGGGTGACACCTGGCTTGATGGCAGTATATGTGAAAGGGATCTAGGAGTCTTAGTGGACCACAAGCTGAACATGAGTCAGCAATGTGATGCAGCAGCTAAAAAAGCCAATGTGATTCTAAGCTGTGTTAAAAGGAGTATAGTGTCTAGATCAAGGGAAGTAATGATGCCACTCTATTCTGTTTTGGTCAGACCTCACCTGGAATACTGTGTCCAGTTGTGGGCACCACAATTCAGGAAGGTTATTGAGAAGCTGGAACATGCCCAGAGGAGGACAACCAGGATGCTGGAGGTCTGGAAGCCATGCCCTATGAGGAACGGCTTAGGGAGCTGTGCATGTTTAGTGTGGAGAAGAGAAGGTTAAGAGGTGATATGATAGCCATGTCTAAATATTTGAAGGGATGTCATACTAAGGATGGAGCAAGCTTGTTTTCTGCTGCTCCAGAGACTAGGACACAGAGCAATGGGTTCAAACTACAGGAAAAGGGATTTCACCTGAGCATTAGGAAGAACGTCCTAACAGTAACAGCTGTTCGGAAACAGAATACACTGCCTTGGAGTATGGGGGAGTCTCCTTCTTTGGAGGTTTTTAAACAGAGGCTGGATGGCCATCTGTTAGGAATGATTTCATTGTGTATTTCTGCATGGCAGGGGATTGGACTAGATGGCCCTTGTGGTCTCTTCCAAATCTATGACTGTATGATTCTATGGTATTTTAAATCGGACATCCCATTATTTTCAATGGCGTTCACTGTTATACGCAGTTTCCAGTATCCACCGGTAAGTCCGGTAAGTGAAGCCCTGCAGATACGGGGTCCTACTGTACGTCTTTGGCATGCTTTTAGAAAAAAGAGCTAGCTCACAAGATCGACTCCCCCAGGATTCATTAGGCAGTGGAATGGGGATGCTTCAAGCAGTAATCCTGAAAACCTGAAACTTACCAGTAATCCAAACTAGAGGAGACCCATTAAACCAATGTGATTTACCTAAGTGTTGGCTCACCATTCAACAACTGATGCAGTGGGTTTAGTCTAGCGGAGACAAGCAAAACAATTCAGACACAACACAACTGTAGCCCTGTGATTCCACCTGTAATTGCCACAGCTGCTTTCTGTGGAATCCCAGGGTTTGTGGTTTGGACAGAGGCACTAGAGGAGCCCTCTGACTGAGAATTCAAAATGCCCTTCCCTGAACTGCAGATCCCAGGAATCCTTAAGATGGTGCCATGGCATTTAGGGTGGAATCATGGCACTATAACTGTGCAGTGTGAAAGGGCTCTAAGTCTAAATATTTCACTTTGAACACAGAACTCTATGCTATAGGTTGATCGCTTCTCGGCCTTTTGGCTAAGATCAAGTGTGTGAAAGTAAGCTATAAGTTGTGAGTCAGGCAAGTAAGGACAGGCTACTTACCTGTCACTGTCCAGTTTTGGAAGGGGTATTTAGCACTCTCAGCCAGAGGGCTCTTAGGCCTCCCTAAACTACAAACCCCAGAACTCCACAGGAGGCAGCCAGAGCAATTAAAGTGTAGTAAGATCGGATACAAAATGTAGGCCTGTGGTTCCAACACCACCATCACTTTTCTTTTCTTCTCCTGTATGATTTTTTTAAACATCTTTGAGCTAATGAGGAAACCAGTGGAGCTTCTAAAGCTTGCACGAAGTGTTCTGTGCACCTGCTGTGTCTTGTACGCCAAACCAGAATTTTAATTCAAGAACCCAAAGTCTTGTGTCTCCTGCTGAGTTACCTTAGGACCTTTAAAAAAATAAGATAACCTTGGTTCTTTTATAAAAACAAAACAAATTCCCCAAAAGAACAATACCTTTATTGGCAACCAAAATGCACACGACACTTCATGCAAGCTTTCAAAGCTCCACTGGTTTCTTCATTAGGCAAAAGATGTTTAAAAAATCATGAAGGAGAAGAAAAGTGAACGTGTTGGAGTTGCAGGCCTACATTTTGTATCAGATGTTGTGTCTATTGTAGTTTTGTATGGAAGGATCTCAATTAGATGATATTTACAGATATTTACAAGCCCCATGATAGGACATTAGCCCTGCCATATTACAGACAAGTGGCTTTTTATACTACATGCTTCTAACATGTTATTTTCAAAAGGAACTATAACTTTTCACACTATACTGTGATAGTGCGATTATTCCGCTTTAACTGCTCTGCCTGCCTCCTGTGGGGTTCTGGGATTTGTAGTTTACGGAGACTTAAGTGCTCTTGGTTGAGAGTGCTAAATGCCCCTCCCTAACCTGCAAATCCCAGGATCGCATAGGAGGCAGCCAGAGCAGTTAAAGTGGAATAATAGTTCTAGAACAGTGTAGTGTGATAATCATTTCTTGGCCAATCAATTTGGAAGAAATCTACAGATTTAGCAGCCCCTTGAGAGGGGTTAAGACTGGTAAATTGCAAGTAAAGATGTGCACGAATTTGGGGGCAAAGGCAGCCTTTCTGTTTGGAGGCTAACAAATGACTTGCTAAAAGGTCCTGTCCAATCCAGTGTGTAAGGAGGCCTTTCCTGGCTCCAGGTTATCCTTATCCAAGGGGGGGGGCATAACCCCGGGAGGTGTGGCTCATTTTCTAGACCATCATGGTGGGGAGTCAACATCAAAATCCTTTTTGAAGGAGTATGCCTTTGGAATATCACAAGGGGTGAAGCACATATTTCCTCCCCCCCTCCATGATTAAAGCAGTTGTGCAAAGGACAATTAATATAACAATTGTTATTTTTATCAGATTTAGGGTGCATCTACACTACACAAATAATCCAGTTTGAAACTGGGTTATTTTCCATGGCCCCTTTCTAAGGAATCCTGGGATTTGTAGTTTGGTGAGGCACCAGCACTCTTTGGCAGAGAAGGCTAAACACCTTGTAAAACTACAGATCCTAGGATTCCATAGGAAGGGTCCATGGCAAATAATCCAGTTTCAAACTGGATTATTTGTGTAGTGTGGATTAGGCCTTAGATGCTATTTGGACAGATCATCAGAACATACACTTTGGCTGGCAGGTTATTAGTGTGCTCCTCAATTTCCTTCTGGCGAATAGGGAGAGAGGCATTGTATAGGCATGTCCTGTAAGAGATTATTTCTAATAATAGGTGAGAATACATGTGTAGGGAACAAGAGATGGAAAGAGTTTGTATTATTTTTCATTTCCCAGTCAAAAAAAAAGTGGGGGGGAGGGGTTAGGGTTAGGGTTAGGAAATCCCAGTTAACATTCTCCAGAAAAAAAAAGTTTCCCCTAACATTTAGGAAGTTCTCAACTTTGGCTGGGAATTTCACTACTTTTTAATATAAAGTTATGAAGACAGAACCTAGACAAACCTGGTTAGAGCCAGCCAATCAAAGCTCGTGAAATGGCCTATGGTGGGGGAGCTATAACCAGAGGCTCGTCTGGAGGTTAAGGCATTCAGAGTCAGAATAAAGAACAAGGAGGAAGGACTTTATCAGACTAGCATCTAAAAATGCTGCAATTCTGCAACTGAGGAATGTGGAAATGTAGTGTCACAATTACAGTAATTATTGCATGTTGCCTAAATCGCACAATACTACCTCCACAAGATTATTGCATGACCACCACTAGCAGTTGAAGATCAGGATTTCAGCTCTCACTATAAAACCTTGTCTTCACATTGCCTTCTAATTACCGAGTATTAACCCCTCCTGCTTGCTGGCCCAGGAGCCTTTAATTTTTTCCTACTTCCGCAATTTTACATGGGTGAGATTTTGGCTGTTCTCACGAGAGATGACTTCACTCTAAAACACTAAAAACAAATAAATAATCAAAGAAATCCACAAATAAACACTTAAACAAACATTGAAAGGTACCAACAAAAGGCAACGGTTCATTAAAAGAGTGTCCGGTAGGTCCTCTTCACGTTCTCCCTCTGATGTTTAATTACGTGTTCTCATTGGGAAAGGGGAGGGGGAGATGAGAACCACCCATTCACACTGGAATCGCACGATAACAGTGGGATGTGATTATCACACACTTATCAATACCGTGAAAAGAGTGATATTGAGGGCTATTGTCAGCTTTGCCTATCAATTAAAAGTTACACCTAATTAATGGGTGGAGCACAGAGCATAGGAGAATGACATTGTCGTCCGATAACAGGAAGCCATTTGTGATAGTATTGTGTTGAAATTCCGCGATTTCAGTCCCGTCTAATAAAATCTGAAGAGAGAAATTGATAAGATCAAAATAGGGTTCTGAGAGCTGCAATGTGGACAGAGTTCAGAGACTACGGACTTTTTCATACGTCTTAAAATCTGTGAGGAGAGGGCGGGAGAGGTACGTGGCTATCGCGTGGCAGGGAGTCCGTTTTGGATGATGCCGTCCCTCTCCTGTCGTTGTCCATGTTGCTTCGGTTTTCGATTGAAGGCAACCGTGCCATTTTTTACTCACAAAAGTTTTTTCTATTCTGCTCGGGTCAGATCTCACCGTGAATACTGTGTCCACTTCTGGGCACCACAATTCAAGAACGATGTTGACAAGCTGAAGGTGTACAGAGGAAGGCAACCAAAATGGTAAGATCTGGAAGTCATGTGCTATGAGGAGCAGCTTAGGGTACTAGGTATGTTTAGCCTGGAGAAGAAAAGGTTAGAAAAGAGATTCCACCTAAAGAGGAAGAAACTCCTGCTGGTAGGATTGTTCAAGAGTGGAGGTATACATTGCCTTGGAGTGTGGTAGAGTCTCCTTTAGATATTTTTAAACAGAGGCTGAATGGCCAACTGTCGGGATTGCTTTGATTGTATATCCGTGCATGGCAGAATGGGGTTGGACTGGATGGCCCTCGTGGTCTCTCCCAACTCTAGCATTCTATGAATATCTTCTTTGTCACCATCATCGTTATTTGTATCCAAACTGTCTCCCAAAACTGAGGCCTCTTGGTTCTTGCGGGCCTTCAAGCCACTTCTGATTTCTGAAGACCCTAAGGCCATCATTACTCAGGGGTGGGAAGCATGTGGCCCTCCAGCTCCTCTAAAAACTTACCAATGAAGTTGTACATGTCCAACAAACAACTACAAAGCTGTTCCTAACCTCCCCCCGCCAATTAGGGCATTGGAGAACTCAGAATAGCAAAGGAATCAGAGCATAACAGGTTTCAGAAGGCATTAGATATCAGAAGTAGCTATAAGACATTATTCGGATTAAAAGATCCCTACGCATATACAAATTCATTAGGAAGCTTGTATTAATTTTTATTTCAAAAGATCATGGTAATTATTATAGTATACGCTAGCTATATACCCGGTGTAGTATACACTGTTAAGGAAAATGCAACATGGGACATACAGTGAAAGAAATAAAATATGTATGTGAAAGTCACAATGACTAAGCAAGAGCAATTATGGGGATACACAGGTGAAACTGCTAATGTAATCTAGAAGGCCTGAGAGCCAAGGACAGAGGTACTGAATGCAGAATGGAAACACCTGAGAATCATTAAGTGTACAAGGTGAAATGTTGAAATACATGGGTTGGTCTTAAGCATGGGTGGAACTACGTGGACCAATCAGAATGGAAGTACACACCCACTGGGTGGAAACTAACTAGTGGGTGGTGATAAACAATGGCTATAAAATTGCAATGTTTGCCAATGTATTGTGGTGGAGTAGAGGTGGTGTAGTGTATAGAGATTGTGATTTGTTGACCATATAGTATATTTATATAGAAGAATAAAGTAGGTTTTATATAAAACTACTGAGTTGCCTGAGTGAATCCTGGAGACGTTTTGGAGACACCTGGAGAAGAGTGAGAAGGCTTGGAGAGTTTGTCAGGATCTTCAGCCTATTCTCTGAAACTCTGCTGCTTTGGAGAAAAGCATTAACCACTGATCTAAGCTGGTTGGCTCTGCTGCATAAAAAGGTGGTGAGTTTGAGCCAGAGGTGAAGAGCTACAACTCCCATCATCCCTGACAAGGGTTATGGGCCCAGTTACTAGAGCACCCAGCATCCACAGAAGCTGAAAGTTCCAGAGAGTGGAAGAAAGCTTTGTGGACGACAGATCAGAGCAAGTTGTTTGTGCTGCACTGATAAGCCTCGTGAGTAAATCATTTTGTGTTTTGCTTAAGCCCAGACGGGTCGGCTGTGCATACTCAGAAGGACTGTGTCAAATTGAGTCACTGCACAAATCAAGATGGAAATTCTAAAGTTTAGTAAATTAAATAGAAACAACTACTCTACCTGGAAGATTTATGCCCAATCTCTACTAGTAAAGGAAGGTCTGTGGTCAACAGTTGAAACAGGGCTGGCAGCTGATGCTGATGAAGCCACTAAAGAGAGAGATAGTAAAGCAAAAGCCTGTCTTTATCTCATGCTTGAAGAAGACTTAATTAATGACGTCAGAGATAAAACGTCCGCCAAGGATGTGTGGGATACCTTGCAGAGATTACACACTCCTTCAACTGCTTTTGCAAAAATGCTATGGTCTAAAAGAATATACAGGCAAAAGATGACTAAAGGGCAGTGTGTGATAGAACATTTAAAAATAATGCAAGACTTGTTTGTGCAAGCTGAACTGAGGGGAGTGCAAATTAGCAAAGAGCAGCAATGCTACATTTTAATAGAATCGCTAGACTCTTCGTGGGACAACATAACGAACAGCTTGCAGAACTTGCCAGAAGCTGAGCTTAACAGAGACTTAATTGTGGCCAGAATACTGGAAGAGAACCAGAGAAGAATGTCTGAGCAGGGTGACTCAGCAAGTTTAAAGACTGTGCCAAAACAACAAACAACTCCTGACTGGCGAATGCAGGAGGAAGCAGCCTCTACAAGGGAGCAACGGAGGTGCTTTTATTGTAAGAAGATTGGTCATCTGCAGAGACATTGTAAACATTTTGCAGCTGAGAGACGCAAGCAAGCAGAGAGCAGATGGCAGCCGCGGCAGTATCAAAAACAGTCCAGACCTCCATTTTTGAGGGACAGTGGTAATAAAAAGGGGTTTGCAACCATGATTAAGGAAAAACAAAATGCAAATTCTAAATGGCTAGTTGATTCAGGAGCCACATCTTCGATGTGTAATGATATAAATGTAATAAGTAATAGAAAATCAGCTAATGTAAATGCTGTAGTTTTGGCTGACGGGAAAGAGCTAAGTACTGTAAATCAAATGGGTACTGTGTACATTCCAGGGCTAAAAGAGAATTTTAATGATGTCTTACATGTAAAGGAGTTAGAAAATAATTTGTTATCAGTAAGTAGATTAACAGAAAGAGACTACACAGTCATCTTTGAAAAGAACATGTGTAAGATAAAACTGAATGGGGAATTGCGTGGCATAGGTTTGAAAAAGGACAAACTTTATTATTTGGAGGACAATATTGATAGCTACAGGGTTGAAGAAGCTAATAACATAGAAAATATTCCAATCCACAAAGACTGCATACACGAGCTTCACAGAAAATTCGGCCATGCAAGCTTCAAATGTTTAAAGAATTTAATCAGTATGTGTCCAGATTTAAAAGTTACTGAATGCAAAAACCACTTAGATTGTACGGTATGTCAACAGGTAAAGGTCAGAGCTTTTCCAGTAGCTAAGAAAACAAAAAGAGTTGCTCAGAGACCATTTCAGTATGTACATGCAGATGTTGCCCAAGCTAATTGCTTGTCCTTAGGGGGAAGCAAGTATTTCCTAGTAATTGTTGATAGGTATACAAGGTTTGCATTTGTGAGAATAATGAAAAACAAATCTGACGCTGGGCAAAGTTTAAAAGCATGGGTAAGAATGGTGGAAAGACAATTTGATAGCAGAGTAGGCACCATTATTACTGATAGAGGAGGAGAATTCTTAAATAAACAATTGTTTAACTGGTTTCAAAAGGTGGGAATAAGGCATGAAACTACAAACCCTGCTTGTCCTAGTGAGGATGGGTTAGCAGAGAAGAAAATACAAGATATAAAAAGAATTACTGCTTGTATGATGGCAGATGCAGGGGTGAAAGATAGTTTTTGGGCAGAAGCAACTTTGACTGTAATACATATCAGTAACAGATTGTATCATTCAGAAATTGAAGACATTCCCTACAGGGTATTGTATGGGAGAATGCCAAATTACAAGTACTTAAGGGTTTTTGGACAATTTGCTCATGTTTACACACCTGCTTGTTTCAGGAGGAAAGGAGAACCCAAAAGCAAAAGGCTTAGGTTTTTGGGGTATTCTGGAAATAGCTATAAGTTTCATTTGGGAGGAAAACAAGTGCAATATTCTAGGTCTGCAAATTTTGAGAGACATGCTGGTTGGGACAAACTGCATGCCAATAAAGAAGTGTTTTTGAGATTAGGGAGTTCAAATGAGCCAGAAGCACAAACTGAACCAACCTCAGGAAACGGAGGGGTTTCAGTTAAGCAGGAAGCATCACCTAGCAGCAGTGGTAGTTCTTCTGATGATGAGATAGCATCTAGGCCTACTACTACTCGAATGACTGAAGACAAGAGATTTAGTCATAGAACTACAACTCCCAGTAGAGAAAGTGAGGATGAAAGAGACAGAACAGCAGATTTTATTCCCAGGCGTAGTCATAGAGTTAGAAAGCCTCCAGATAGGTTTGTTGTGACAAAGGCAAGAGCTTGTTTAGCAGCAGAAGAGCCTGAAAGTTTTGAAGAATTGGAAAGTTATTCTAGTGAAGAACAGGAAAGATGGTTTGATGCAATGGATAATGAGTTTGGTTGCCTGGTAAATAAAGATGTTTTTGAAATTGTTGACAGACCCAAAGACAAGAAAGTAATTGGTTGTAAATGGGTGTACAAAAGGAAAGAAATGCCAGATGGAAGTATCAAATATAAAGCTAGGTTAGTGGCTAAGGGTTTTGCACAACAGCAGTATGAGAACTATGATAAGACATATTCTCCAACTGCAAAGCCAGAAAGTCTGAGAATGGTTCTAGCTGTAGCAGTAAAAAGGAATTTAGTTGTAGAACATTTTGATTTTGAAACAGCTTACTTGAATGCGGTTTTGAATGAAGAAATATTTATGGAACAGCCACAAGGTTTTGAAGAAAATGGTAGTCAGAGAGTTTATAAATTAAAGAAAGCGTTGTATGGTTTAAAACAAAGTGCCAGAGCGTGGAATCTGTGCATCAATGATGAGCTAGTTAAGCTAGGTTACAAGAGGAGCATTGCAGATGCTTGTGTTTATACAAAAGGAGACATAGTATTAGTGATTTATGTAGATGATTTGTGCGTAGCAGCAAAGTCAAAACAGGAAATTGAGTCAGTAAAAAGAGAATTGTCTGAGAAGTTTGTTTTGAAGGACTTAGGTGTATTGAAGTCTTATTTAGGTATTTGCGTTGAATGGACAGAAGAAGGACATTGTTTATTAAGTCAGAGAAATAAAATTGAAAGACTGATTGAAAAGTGTGGATTACAGAATGCAAAAATAGTAAGAGCTCCAATGACAACTGGTTTTGTGTCTGAGGAAACAACTAGAGCGTTTGAGGACAAGATTCTCTTCAGAAGTATAATAGGATCTTTACAATTCATATCTTGCCACACCAGACCAGACATTTCCTATGCTGTAAATGTATTGTCTAGAAGGGTTAATGATCCAAAAATTGAAGACTGGACAGCGGTAAAACATTTATTGAGATATTTGAAAGGAACCTTAGATAGGAAATTGATTATAAGAAGCAGTAGTTCAGATCTAGATTGTTATGTAGACAGTTCATTTGCATCAGAATTAGGAGACAAGAAGTCAGTTACAGGAATGATAATTAAATATAATGAAAGTCCAATAGTTTGGAGAAGTAGAAAACAAACTAATGTAGCGATAAGCACAACGGAAGCCGAATTCGCTGCTTTGAATGAGATAGTAAATGAGGTACAGTGGATTAAGCAATTGCTAAATGATTTAAATGAAAGTTACAAGATACCAGTGGAAATACTGGAAGATTCACAGTCATGCATAGCAATGGCTGAAACTGAAAGTTTGAAGAACAGAACAAAATATGTTGGTGTAAGATATCAAAATGTGCGAGACATGGTTCAGAAGGGGGAAATAGAATTGAGATATATAGAAACACAACACAACATAGCAGATTTGTTCACAAAAGCATTGACAGCAGAAAAACATGAAAGGCTGACACAAATGGTTGGAATGACATTGTAAGACACATACAATATTTTATTTCGGAGGGGATTGTTAAGGAAAATGCAACATGGGACATACAGTGAAAGAAATAAAATATGTATGTGAAAGTCACAATGACTAAGCAAGAGCAATTATGGGGATACACAGGTGAAACTGCTAATGTAATCTAGAAGGCCTGAGAGCCAAGGACAGAGGTACTGAATGCAGAATGGAAACACCTGAGAATCATTAAGTGTACAAGGTGAAATGTTGAAATACATGGGTTGGTCTTAAGCATGGGTGGAACTACGTGGACCAATCAGAATGGAAGTACACACCCACTGGGTGGAAACTAACTAGTGGGTGGTGATAAACAATGGCTATAAAATTGCAATGTTTGCCAATGTATTGTGGTGGAGTAGAGGTGGTGTAGTGTATAGAGATTGTGATTTGTTGACCATATAGTATATTTATATAGAAGAATAAAGTAGGTTTTATATAAAACTACTGAGTTGCCTGAGTGAATCCTGGAGACGTTTTGGAGACACCTGGAGAAGAGTGAGAAGGCTTGGAGAGTTTGTCAGGATCTTCAGCCTATTCTCTGAAACTCTGCTGCTTTGGAGAAAAGCATTAACCACTGATCTAAGCTGGTTGGCTCTGCTGCATAAAAAGGTGGTGAGTTTGAGCCAGAGGTGAAGAGCTACAACTCCCATCATCCCTGACATACACCATTTCCCCTACTGCCCTCCCCAGCCCCCCACGCGCACACATGCACGTCGCTCCCTCCCTACCCCCCACTGACTCCCTCTCCTTCCGCCGTCCACTCCTCCATGTGGCACATGCCTCCACGTGGCCCTTCCCTTCCCCTGCCGCCCTCCACACACCCCCGTGCACGCACACGCACGCACACACACACTCACACGCTGCTCCCTCCCCCACCACCTCCCTCTCCACCACGTGGCACCTGCCCCCCCGTGGCTGTCCCTTCCCCTTCTGCCCTCCCCAGCCCCCCGCGCGCACACATGCACATCGCTCCCTCCCTACCTCCGCTGCCTCCCTCCCCTTCGCCCTCCACACCCCACGCATGCACGCATACACACACACGCTGCTCCCTCCCCACCTCCCCCACCACCTCCCTCTCCGCCATGTGGCACCTGCCCCCCGGGGCTGTCCCTTCCCCTACTGCCCTCCCCAGCCCCCCGCACGCACATGCACACACATACCACTGCCTCCCAACCCCCCTGCAGCCTCCCTCTCCCCCACGGGGCACCTGCCCCCCCCACGACCCTCGCCACCCCCTGTCGCCCTCCCTGAGCCCTGCGCACACACCATGTGACACACACCCCAGCTAATCTATCCTTGCCAGCCATGTTTACACTGGAGGTAAAAGTCCACATGTTCCCGCCTCCAGTGTGCTGATGGGCTGCCCAATCAAGCTGTGATTGGTTGGTGAGTTCCCTAAGCAGCCAATCAGCACACTGGAAACGGCAAAATACCCAAGAGAATTATATATATAGGTCTTCTGCAATATAGCAGTTGTTGATGTTGAACATTAAGTTCACACGCTTTTGTATTAATAACTGCAGCTATTGAGGAGAAAGGAAGAAACAAAAACTGAAGAAGCATCAAAATGGCTGGAAAATGCGAGACTCGCCATCTTTCTGTTTTGTTTGAGGAACTTTTAGAGCTCTCTGGATTTCTATTTTGTTTGAGGACCTTTTGGAGAACTCTGGAAAGTCTTTTTGCCAGTTGTCTGAAGGACTGAGGATTTGTGAATGATTTTGCAGTAATTTACAGCAACAAAGGATTCATATCCAGGCAATTACACAACATCAAACTGTTCTTGTTTGTTTATTATTTATATTCATTATGCTTTAAAGCTCATTGCTCGTATAGATAATTTACAGCATTATATGAATAATAATACTAGGTTCTGCCTTAAGGAAGGAGGAGGATTGCCTTCCACTGGGTTTATAAGAATCACAACGAAAGCGCCAAGGAGGAGAGACGAGCCATGAAAAGCACAGAATTTCAACATCACTTGAGCAGGTTAGAGCATAAGATTTCCCGTCTGGAGGATATAATGGAGAGAATAATCCAGCACCAGAGACCTTAAGCATCCTCCTCTCCCTTTCCCTCCCCCTCCCCTCCCCCCAGTAAACACCCCCATTCCCTCCCCCTGCCCCCAACAAAGCCCACAAAGACTCATACTGCCTACCCTGTGAATAAAACAAGGCATTCCATTCACGCTGCGCTCTGTACAGCATTATATTCCTCAGGACAGCCCAACCATTAGGCAAAGTGAAGCATTCCCCTCGAGTGGCACAAGTGAAGGGGGGGCATATGGGCCAAAGCCTCAGCTGGTCACCTCCTCCAGCTGCCCACCCTTCTTCCCCCCTTCTGACCTCCTTCTAGGCTGGGAAGACTGCAACGTCTCTTTCGCAGAAGGGGCAACAAAGTGTCCCCAGCTTCACCCAGCCTCTCTGTCGGCATCCCCAAAACACCTGGGGATGATGGGAAGAAAAATGCCACAACCCATCACTGGTGGAACTAAAGGGGATGCAAAAGCTACCCTCTGTTCTGCAGCCGGACATCCTCCAAAGCCATATTGATCAGCAGGGAAATGGGAGGGGAATGCCTAGCACTCCAGCTTCCTGATTCCCGAAGGGTTCAAGGGGAAAGAGATCCTACATCTTATTGGATTGAAGAATGCTTTGCTCATTTCCCCTGACTTGTACCATGCCCTTCTGCCTGAACAGAAATGGACGACCCTTCCTAGCCTCTCCCAACCCTCCAATGGGAGAGCAACATGCCCCTTGATCACAAAGCCATGCGGGACATGGTCAAGAAAATCAAGGCCAGGAAACAGGTATAAATCTTTCCCCTCCACACACAATCGTGAATGGAAGCCTATGTTTCCACAACCCTTTCCTTGACATAAGCTCCCCCTGTGGGACTTTTGGGTGCCCAGGTTGGCCTCCTTCCACTGTTCCAGAGAATCCGAGTGGACCTGGGTGTTCAAGAAATCTGGCCAGCCTGGTTGCACAGGGCTAGTAGTCTTCATTGTATGGAAGGCTCCGGCTAGGAAGAGTCCTATTCCCACTCATAACCTGGACCAGAGGGGATTGGATGTCTGTAGGTGATGAGGCACACAAATAAGTCCTCCTGACTCACAGACGGATTCTCTTTACTTCCAGCACATTCTGGACTTCCCATCTAGCAAGAAGCTGTGGTTCCTCTGTGCTGTGTCTGTGGGTTGCTTGGAGGCACTGAAGAGCAGCCAGGATGCCCCAAAGCTCCTGCTCCCAAAGGCAGACCTGGCCAGGGCCATTATGGTGAGTGAGTCAGCACTTGTATTCCAGAAGGAGAAAAGGGCTGACAAGGAGGAGCTCTGGATTTGGGAAACCTGGGAGGGAAGTTTGGGGAGGTCTCTTCATCTTTCTCTTTCCTCTTGGAGCAGGTCAGGGGATGACTGGGGCCTCTTCTTCTCTCTCCCAGGTGGAGGCTCCTCTCACCCTCCTTTGTTTTGCCCTCTAACGGACTGCTTTTCTTTCTTCTTTCCCCTCTCACCAGCAAGTTCCAGACTCCACTGAATCGAGGGCTTGAATCACACTTCCTGTGGCTTGTAATCTGTTCCATCTTTAGCAACCAGTCTCAAGGAAATGCCTGGCCCCAGGGAGGGCCATGGAAGAAAATGTTGTCTGTGGGGGCATTTCCACAGCCTTTCTTTCAGCAGGCCGTTTTGGCAAGGAGGATCATTCAAGCTTAAAAGTAATTGTTCATCCAGAGGGTGTCACCCATCTGAAGAAATGCTATTTACCCATTCCCATGGATTCCCTGGGTCCCCTATTGGTAGGATTTCCAAGACAGTTCAGATCTCCATCTACATCCTTCACATGCTTCCTTTTCCCCTTCTTGTCAGCCCTGATTGTGGAACTCCTGCACATGGGACTACTGCCCGGGGTCCCACAGCCAACCACCTTGTGTTCCTGCTCAACTGAAGTGTGTTAAGAGGCTAGCTACTCATTTTCCATGAGTGATCCTAAGTGATCACTCCCTTAGGAACACATTAGGCTAGACAAGGCAGAGGTTCTGAGCTGCACACGTTCTGAACTGCTGCTTCCTTCCTCAGCATATTAACTTCCCATGGACTTGCCTGACTTGGAGACCTCAGTTTCCAGGAGAGATTGGAATTAAAGCCAAAGGAGAATTGGACAGGGACTTACATAGTAGTAAGATGCGTCAGTTTCTTTTTTCAGATCTCAGAAGCACTCCCCGGCCTGGGACGTCTGGTGACTCTCTCTGCAGTTAACATGACTTCATTCCACTCAGAGGACAGCTGCCAATGCAAGGAGGCCCT
This sequence comes from Gambelia wislizenii, assembly GCA_030847615.1. NCBI lineage: Eukaryota > Metazoa > Chordata > Lepidosauria > Squamata > Crotaphytidae > Gambelia > Gambelia wislizenii. The sequence goes on along the minus strand of JAUMIR010000002.1, from coordinate 305,421,589 downwards.
TTCATGCCTCCACACATTCCTCCTCTACTAGGGGGGTAAAAGGGCTGGAAAGGAGCATACCAGCACACTCAGACCGAAAAGCAACAGAAAGACCCAGAATCCCAAGAGATGCCATGAAACCACCTTCTTTTTTCTTTCTCTCAGGACATTGGGAACATCCAACGGAAGGCCTCTGGTGCCAGGAGGACCATGGCAAAGCAATATAGTTTTTCATTGACACTAGCAGAGTCAGGGAGGTAAGGATTGTCCCACTGTCATTTCCTTACCAAATATTCTTTTGAGGAGAAGGGATATGGCAGAGGGCCTATGGAGCTTGAAGGCATAAGGCCAGGTGCCAGGGTAAAATGAGAGGTTTTTAGCATCCTGGGTGACACAGCAAAGGAAGGCTTCATGAGGAGGATCTTCTGTTGCCCTTCAAAGAGAGCTTTTGTGAATACAGGAAAGAACATGGGGCAAAAGAACAACCTTTAAAGTTCAGAAACAAGTGCAGCAACCCCACAAATGATGATGCCCCACTTTCCTAACCCAATCTCCCCAGTAGTCCAAGGCTCCTTCTGTTTCTGCTCGTTGGACTCTAGTAGAGAAATGCTCTTGCAGGATTGTCCCCTGTTTTTCTGCTCTATCACTCCGGGCAGTCTTTCAGGAATGAAGCCCCTTTCTTGTTTCAGGCATTTGGAAAAATTCTCAAGGAAGAGGAAAAATCAGAAATGATTTCAACGGTCTGGCTGGCTGCATGGAATTACTGGATTACAGTTAGCGTGCTGGCAATTCTCCCCCTCGACGGTGTGGTGGGAAAATTGTATCTGTTTTTATGGGACAGAAATGTAAGTCAGCTACTAACATAGGCTAAAAGGAGGAAAAACATTGGCCCTGTTTCCTCCTCAGGTTCAGTGAGGCTGTGGAGGAAGTGCTCAGAGGGCTTTTCATCACAGGGTTTAGATGGTGGTGGTGAGTAGCAATTAATAGTTTAACAAAATCCCCACTCTCTGTGTAATGGGAACTGCCAGAATTGGTTTCACCATATGGATCAACACTTTTGGATATTTCCTGGATGGATGGCGAGGGGGTCTGATACGGTGTGTGACACCACTCCACAAGTTCCAGGGCCCCACAGAAGGAAAGCTCTGAAGGGTTTTTCTGAAATATATTATATGCAGTTTCCATACACCCCACCACAAAATGATAAAGCGACACATTGCCAAGTCTGATGGGTTGCCTTTCTTACCTTTCTAGCGAGAGCTAGTGGAGTTAAGGGCAATAGAAATAGTCTTCAGACTACAGGAGTACAAAGAGGTCCCCATACACTTGCAAATCCTCATCCAAACCCAAGGTAACAGCCCTTCCAAATGCCTAAACACCTGGAATATCTCTACAGATCAGGAACAAGGATGTGCTTCTTGATCCTCTTACGTCTGTCTGTCTACAAGGTCCATTAGTTGTGTTTTCTCTCAATCTTGCTCTATTAATCCTTGGCCAAAGTTGAAATGCCTGTGTCACGAGACACCACATGGAATAGACATTGTCAATGGGGACAAAGATGTTTGAAGCATGCCAGCAGGTAGGTAGCATGTCATTTTCACACACACAAACCCTTAAAAAAAGAAAGCACAACTCCTGGACAAGGCATAATCTAGTTTACCAGGCTATAGTTTGCTATGCGTATTTTTGGAAATATCCCTGCCACCTATGAGCAATTCCTTCATTTTTCATTTTCTAACCCTGAAATTGTTCCCGTTTAGAAGAAAGTTTGCTGCCCCTCCCAATTTCAGTTGGTCACCCAAGACCATCAAAAGAAGAAAAGGTCAAGAATCATTAAAAGAGATCAAGATCAAGAGTCAATATGAACTTTGATAGGCTGCTAAGAGTCAATGTCCCTTTTCTGCTTTTCTCTTCCATACAGATGATGTGGTGCTTGAAGATTTTGAAGAGTGAAGCTACATTTCACAGGACTTTAGAGGTAGCCTTCCTGGAAGAACCTTGAGAAAAACACCGTGAAAATCAGCAAGAAAAACAACAGCAACAAGGCAAATAATAGGAGAGACTTGCTGACACACAGCTCTGTGGTCTTCTGCAGGTGCACGTGGGAAAGCAAGGCAAATGTGGAAGACCATGAATGGTTCTCTAGAAGAGCCATCACCTAGATAGATGCCTCCACCCCAAGGAAGCATGCCAGATGTGGCATGGTGGGAAAATTGTTTTGATTTTTATTGGACAAAAATATAAGTCACCTGCTAACATAGGCTAAAAGGGGGGAACCACAGGGCCTGTTTCCTTTTCTGGTTCAGTGGGGCAGTGAAGGAAGGGTTCACAGGGCTTTTGATCACAGGGTTTGGATGGTGTTGGTGCTGGTGGGGTGTTTAGCAATAACTGGTTTAACAAAAGACCAATTCCTTCTTTAATGGGAACTGCTAGAACTAGTTTCTCCATTTGGATCAACACTTTTGGATGCTTCCTGGATACACAGCAAGGGGGACTGATATAGTGTGTGTTACCACTCCACAATTTCCAGGCCACGATCCCCAGAAAACTCTGAAGGGTTTTTCTGAAATAAATGCAGTTTCCATACAGCCCACCACAGAATGACAAAGCGACACATTGCCAAGGCTAATGGGTTGCCTTTCCTACCTTTCTATCCAGAGCTGGCAGAGTCGAGGGCAGTAGAAATAGTCTTGAGAGTAGAAGAGTACAAGGAGTTCCCCAGACCTCTGCAAATCCTCATCCAAACCCAACTTCTGGGTAGAATCATCCAGCATTAGGAAGCAAGTCAGGGCCATCATCTGTGCTTCAGTCATCCTTCATGAGGCTAGTAATCTTATAAGCCTTGAGGTGATCATCGCATGCACACAACTGCACATAATAATAATAATAAAATTTATTTTTTACCCCGATCCTCTGTTAAAAACAATTGGGGCGGCTTACAAGAATTAAAAAATTAAAATACAAATGCAGATTAAAATCCCTAAACACCACCCACCCCACCCTCCCCAATGAAAAGATATTAAGCCAGTATAAAATTGAAAAACCAACTAATCTAAAAGCATATTAAAAAAACTTGATAGCCAGCAAGACTAAAAGAGGCCAGGCGCTCCTGAGGCCAGGATCTAATCAGGAAAGGCCTGCCAAAAGAGATCTGTCTTTAGAGCTTTTTTAAAGCTACTCAAGGTCGTCATCTGATGGATCTTGTTCGGCAGCCCACTCTAGAATTTGTGGGTGATGACCAAAAAGGTCCTCTGGGAGGTTGTAGACAGCCTCGAATTTTGTGGCTGAAACAAAGTCCTCCCAGAGGACCAGAGTGCGTGGGGAGGATTGTATAGGAGGAGGTGGTTCCAAAGATAAGTTGGACCCAAGCCATTTAGGGCTTTAAAGGTAATAACCAACACCTTATACTGGGCCCAGAAACTGATAGGCAGCCAGTAGAGAGATTTTAATACTGGAGTTATATGGAGATGTCAATTTTCAGGAGAGAGAGAAATTAAAGCCAAAGGAGAATTGGACAGAGACTTTTCTTCAGACCTCAGAAAGTCCTGGGTTTAGGATGTCTGGTGACCCTCTATCATTCCTCCTAGAGGAGATCTGCTAAGGCAGGGAGGCCCTTTCATGCCTCCACACATTCCTCCTCTACCAGAGGGGTAAGGAAGCTGGAAAGGAGCATACCAGCACTCTCGGGTGGAAAAGCAACAGAAAGACCCAGAATGCCAAGAGATGACAAGAAACCACCTTCTTTTTCCTTTCTCTCAGGACATCGGGAACAGACAATGGAAGACCAAGGCAAGGCAATGCTAACTATCATTGACACTTGCAGAGTCAGGGAGGTAAGGATAATCCCGCTCTCCTTTTCTTAATTAATATTCTTTTGAGGAGAAGCTGTAGGGCTGAGTGCTGATGGATCTTGAAGCCATAAGGCCAGGAGCCAGGGTAAAATGTGAGGCTTTCCGCATCCTGGGTGAGACTGCAAAGCAAGGCTTCAGGAGGAGGATAGTCTGTTGCCCTTCAAAGGCAGCCTTTGTGAAAACAGGCCAGGAGAAAGCGGGTGTGACCTTGGCCTCAGCAGGCTGGCCCCACAGTTTCCAGCTCTGGCTGCCTGTCACGGCCACCCTATGTGGGGACAACCTCCAAGACTGGGGGATAACGATGGGTAAAGAGTGGTTCTTTCGTTTAGTGGGCGACGTCCTCCACTCAAGCGGTCCGCCTTCCCTCCCGTCTCTCTCCAGGGACTCCTCCTTCTGTTTATCCCTCCCGGCTCTCCCATCCCAACTGCCGTTCTCTCAGGCTCTCTCTGGCAGAGGCCCCGCCCACCAGGGCCTCCTGGGCTGGGATTGGCTGCTTCTCAGGCACGCCTTCAAGCACCCCTCTTCCCAGGGGAAAGAGCAGCCCTGGGAGGGAAAGCAAGGCCCTGCCCTGCAGGGAGGAGGAGGAGGAGGATGCCCCACAGTCTTAACCTGCTCCCCCCAGTACGCCTGGTCTATGGGGGTGGATAATGCAGATTGAAGTGCATTTTACAGAATGCCTGCAGGATCACTCTGTCTTTATGGTCAATCACACCATGTTATTTATATTACTTCAAAGAGCAGCCCTGGGAGGGAAAGCAAGGCCCTGCCCTGCAAGGAGGAGGAGGGTGCCCCACAGTCTTAACCTGCTCCCCCCAGTATGCCTTGTCTATGGGGCTGGGGAATAATGCAGATTGAAGCGCATTTTACAGAATGCCTGCAGGATCACTCTGTCTTTATGGTCAATCACACCATGTTATTTATATTGCTTCAAAAAGCAGCCCTGGGAGGGAAAACAAGGCCTTGCCCTGCAAGGAGGAGGAAGGTGCCCCACAGTCTTAACCTGCTCCCCCCAGTACGCCTGGTCTATGGGGCTGGGGAATAATGCAGATTGAAGTGCATTTTACAGAATGCTCAGCAGGATCACTCTGTCTTTATGTTCAATCACAGAAAGCTATTTAGCTCACCTCAAAGAGAATTTTTACTGTTCGGAAATAGCTGGCATGTGAATAGAGATGGTGGTTCGGTGTAAATAGCACTTCATATTCGTCCCAATGGGAGTGTGCAATTCGAGTTGCCACAGAATAGATAGAGGGCATCCTGGCCATGGAGAAGTTTCTTCTGCCTCTGGTTATCCACCTAGGAGACGCTCACAAGGTATGTGTGGCTGAATTATTGTTTTTTTTAAAAAGGAGGGATTCATTGTGCAATGCTACTACCGTGCATCTGTTGTCATGATAATAATGTATAGGTTTTTGACATAATATTCTCTAGTCGATTTTGTGATAATTTTTTCAGTTTCATGCTTGTAATGTGTTTCCTGGGATTTTGGGGCGTACGTTTCTAGTGAAGTAAATGGTGTTTTTTGGGGGGGGGTTGGTTGCTTTCAATGCATTTCTCATGAAATGGATGTTATTATAGCTTGGCTCAGGAATGTGCTGGTTCTCCTGTATGTGTTTGATCCTTGTGTAATTATTCTCATTCTGTTTCTCTCCCCTCCCCTTCTTTTCTCAATGTCCAGATTAACACAGGTGACCAAAAAAGGAAGGAGGGGAAAGCAATGGGAAAGCTCCTCAGATTTCTTTGGAGAGAAGCTCACCCTCAGTAGAAATTGTTGAACAATCCCCAACACTCACCTCCCTTCTCCACCAGTTGGGAGATTAATCCTTATGAAATGCTACCTTGTTGTGCACTTTGCATTTTCCATGACCACCTGCCCCTTGTGCTGACTAGCACTTCATCCCTTGTGAATAAAAGTGGCACTACCTTTTGATGAAATCAGGTTGCTATCTTTCTTTTTTATACATTGAGGCCAGTCATGTTTGCCCTGCTCTGGGCAGTTAAGGTGGGGAAGATATTGGAGAGGAGTTTGGTTGGCACTCACACTGTATGTCGGGGTTAGCTGGTGGCCGGAATGGGAGGCCTTCACCTGAGCATGTGCGCCTTGCCACCCTAGGCCTTCCTACTACCTGCCGGTTGCAGCATCAAACCACTGGGAGAAGACAGATGCCCTAACAGAAATGTGACATTTCGGGGCTTCAGAGGAGGGATCGTATAATGACCACTTTCCCATCATAAATTAATATGGGGGAACACAATGCAAGGCATCTCCCGAGGCGGATGACAGTACCATTGTGAGGGTTGTGGGGTGGTGGGAGTGGGAGGTCAGCATTCAAGCATGTGCAGAGTGCACTTTTGTGAAATCACGCACAAAAAAATTTGCTGCCTGAGGCACATTGCCACTCAAGGCCTTCTTCTTGCCAGCTATCTAGCTTTACAATCCCCTGAACAAGGATAGTGTGCTTTGCCAGTCAGGAGTGGGAGGCCAGCACCCAAGCATATGCAGAGTGCACTTTTGAGAAACCACACCCAACAAATCACACCCTAGGAGACAGAGAAGGCCTCCAGGTGCATATATTTTCAAGAACTCAATACAACATCTGATGGCCTATCTTTGTTATGAAAACGACAAGTTAAACAAAGACTTTAATAAGCATTTGTTTAGAAGAGCCTTACTATTGGTCTGGGAAAAAATAAAAAATGTTCTATACCAAATTACCAATATAGACTTCTTCACAGGAAACTTTCCAAAATAGATAAAAATCCACAGATCATTGGTTAAGCTATAAAGAAGTAGGAATGAAAGACCCAAATGGTCAATCTATAATGAAATCAAAATAATATTTAGAAGAAACCTTGAATATTAATTGGTTTGTTTACAATCGATTAAAAGCTAGATTTATAAAAGATTCAAAAAATGAAAATATAGAATTGGAGGAAAATGAATTAGATAAGATCATTTGGGTGGAGCAAAAGGGAAAAAAAGATTACTAAAATATATAAATTACTATGAAAGAGAAGTTTAGAAATGGACAGTATCAAAGACTTTATGATCCACTGGACAAAAAATCTGGGATATCCTTTAGAAATTGAATCCTGGGAAAATGTCTGATTTTTCTAAGGACACTAGCATCAATATTACCTATTTATTACAGGAATCTTCTTTTAGTCACCTCTATATAGTCAGACCCCTGTATCCACTGAACCAATATACATGGTTTAAGTTATCCGCTGGACACAAAGTAGGGGACACATACCATAGAGTTGCGCTGGAAAATGCCTAGAAAGGCTTCCTCTCTAGGCGTCTTCTCAGTCCTCCAATACAACTGTATGGTATATTTTTTCTGGAAGTCCTTTATTTTAATAGGTTTTGCTGTTATCCACAATTTCTGGTATCTGGGGTAAGTCTGGGAACAGAACCATTGTGGACTTCGGGGTGCAACTATATAAACACTGTCCCCATAAGAAATTACTAAACACCTGGTTTTCAGTGCTGCAAAGAGGAATTTAAGCATTATACTATGACTCTGGAGACCAGGGTTCAAATATTTGCTCAGACATGAAAACCCACTGGATTACCTTTGCAAATCACACTTTCTCAGCCTCAGAGGAAGGCAGTGGCAAACCTCCTCTGAAAGAAAACCTTGTGATAAATTCTCCTTAGGGTCACCATAACTCAGAAATGAATCGAAGGCACACAACAACAACAACAACACATTTCCAATAATAAAAAATTCCTCCTTCCCCTCTTCCTCCCCCACCCTGCCCTGCTTTCTTTAGCTGCCCCTGGCTTAATATCATAATTTTTAAATTAGTAAAAATATTAATTTTTTAAAAAAAGTTAAGTTGTATTTGTGAAATACATACACTTGTTAACTTTATTGTGCTAGATTAGTTGTTTTGCATTTGTAATAGAAAAAGTAGACCTAATATAAAGAAATAGTCATGGGGGTGCTAGGGTTTTCGCCCAAGAAGTTTGGGGACCAGTGTTCTACAGCAAGAAAGATGGAAAGGAGACTATAAAATCGGGGAGGAGGCAAGGAGAGTGACAAACGGGCTATTAGCTATGAAGTGATTGTGCAATATATTTAGCTTCCAGTCAGATAGTGTAAAATCATGCCCACCATGTCGCCTGATTCACTGCAACGAGAGTCATACCATATGTTGACCACATCATTCTGGTGGTGGTTTTGCAGCTTCCCCTTGTGAGATTCCACAGATACCAAGTGAGATCCCAAGACATGTCAAAAGAATTTGTTATTTGTCTTTGTAAGGCCATCTTAATACCACTTTTCATTCTAAAGATCTCCAAGTAGTTTCAATTTTTTAAAAATCAAGTTAAAATAATAAAACAATACTAGCTGGACCCAGAGTACCATACGCCATTTAAAAACTCCCCCCAAAATGCCCAGGAGACCTCAAGACAACCCTTTGAGGTAGGCTGGTGGTTTAAGTCACCCACCCACCACTCGTTCTGCCCCCTGCCTCCCCCACTGCTTGTTCTGCCCCTTGCTGCCCCCCACTGCTCATTCTGCCCCCACCAATCATTCTGCCCCTCCCACCACTTGTTCTGCCCCTCCCCCACTCATTCTGCCCCTCCCCCTTATTTTGCACCTCCCCTACTCGTTCTGCCCCTCCCACCCCTTATTTTGCTCCTCCCCACTCATTCTGCTCCTCCCACCCCACCCTCTGCACTCCAGAACACACACGCACACACCACATCCACCCCGATGTTACTCACTCTCCAGCTCCAGTGGCCATGTTTGAGATCTACATGATCCCGCCCCCAGCGTCATGATTGGCTGCCCAATAGACCTGTGATTGGTTGGTCAGGTCCCTAAGCAGCCAATCAGCACACTGGAAACGGCAACACACCCAAGAGAATTATATATATAGATTGAACCATTTTTAAAAACACACACACTAATAACCGCCATTAAAAACCATTCAGTAAAAATCAGGGCTAAATCAGGTCCCAGGAAATAACTGGGAAAAGAAATACAGTAGGACCCCCGTATCTGTGGAACCAATATCTGCAGTTTCACTTATCCGTGGGACACAAAACAGAACACATACTGTAGAGTCTTCCTAGAAAATGTCTAGAGAGGCATCCTCTCTAGACATTTTCTAGGTCTTCCAAGGGACCTCTATGGTATTTTAAATGGAACATCCCATTATTTTTAGTGGTGTTTGCTGTTGTCCGCAGTTTCTGGTATCCACAGTAAGCCCGGAAACTGAACTCCCGTGGATACAAGTATGTCTTTGGCATGCTTTTAGAAAAAGGAGCTGGCTCACAAGCTTGACTCCCCGAGGGTTCTTTAGGCAGTGAAATGTGGATGCTTGAAGCAGTAATTCTGAAAACCTGAATCTTACCAGTAATCCAAACTAGATCAGACCCATTAAACCAATGTGATTTACCTAAGTGTTGGCTCACCATTCAACAACTGATGCAGTGGGTTTAGTCTAGCGGAGACAAGCAAAACAATTCAGACACAACACAACTGTAGCCCTGTGATTCCACCTGTAATTGCCACAGCTGCTTCCTGTGGAATCCCAGGGTTTGTGGTTTGGACAGAGGCACTAGAAGAGCCCTCTGACTGAGAATTCAAAATGTCCTTCCCTGAACTGCAAATCCCAGGAATCCTTAAGATGGTGCCATGGTAGTTAGGGTGCAATCATGGCACTATAACTGTGCAGTGTGAAAGGGCTCTAAGTCTAAATGTTTCACACTGAACACAGAACTCTATGCCATAGGTTGAAAGTAAGCCATAAGTTGTGAGTCAGGCAAGTAAGGACAGGCTACTTACCTGTAACTGTAGTTCTTTGAGTGGTCATCTATGAAATACCAGAAGTGGGTACTGCACAATCTAATGGAGTAGCAGGACCCCATAAAATAAAGCAAAAGACACATTGTCAGGTGCAAATAAGAGGAAAATTGTATTAGAAACTCAAATGAGGCCTATAAGACCCATAAGCCAAACAGAAAATCTGTTATAAACACATAAACATGTGAAAAAATAAGCATGGTAAATATCCAAAATGAAGGCTACCGCCTCATAATAACAAATGAAGGAAATAATTCATAATCCATACAAAACAGAATATTCAACAAAGTGACAAGCGCTAGGATGTTATGGAAAACAAAAATGAACATTATTTATTTATCACTATCAGGCATACACAGAACATGAATACAGCCCTGCCAAAACCAGCATCAGTTCTTACGAGTTTATCAGACACAGGGAAACACAGCACAAAACCGCATCCCAAATCACGTCAGAAGAACGGGAGCATAACAGAAAGAGCAACATTATCCGATGCCCACATCCTCAGCTGTTCTGGGTGTGTAGCGCGGGCGTGAATAAGGCATCTCTTTTTTATTGATGGGCTATATGCCATAGGTTGAAAGTAAGCCATAAGGTGTGAGAAAGCCAAGTAAATGAAACTTTCCAGAGGGGTAGCCATGTTAGACTTGGGGCTTTAAAATATTTTAAATGACTTTAAAATATTCTTATGGCAAACAACCCAATGGAGTACATTTTGGCCTCTGGAAGTTTACACCACAATACAGTAATATTATTTACTTCATGGTGACACAAAAATCATCCTGGTTTCCTCATCCTCAACCTAAGATAAACATGATTTTAGGAATGGTTGCACAATTTGTATCAGTTCATTTTGGAAAAAGTTACCACAATTTGCTAATCACAGGATGGAACAAACTTGTGTTTTTAAATTTTTAATGTGGGAGAAAGTAAAGCTGACAAGATTTTTTTTTTAAAAAAATGAGATGTATGATTGTATTTAGGGAATAATTTGGATCCATGCAAGAGATTTGTTATAAACAACATACTGTACTGTATTAAAAAGCACTTTCCAATCGGCTCTTCAGATGTTTCTGTGAAGCAAGAGTGACATCTAGTGGATATCCCACCTCATTCAAGAAGCACAATTCAATTCATTTTAATGAATAAGTTAGGTATTTACCCAAATATTTTTTTAAAAAAAACATAAAAAATATGAACTTTGTGGGGCATAAAATTTAAGCAATTATCTGTTGGAGCATATTTGCTATCAGAAAGTCATCAAACCTCCACTTGTCAGATGGTGTTGGCTCTCCGATGGTTCCTAGCAGTTACATGGACCCAACAGATTCAGCTTGAGCCCCAATTCAGTACTTCACAACATGGCCCATTTCAGCTCTGGGGAGGTTATCACACTACCCTGTTACAGAGCTATCATTCCACTTTAACTGTTGTGGTTGCCTTCTGTGGGATCCTGGGATTTGCAGTTTAGGGAGGAGCATTCACAGCCAAAGAGCTCTTAGGCCTCAGTAAACTACAAACCCCAGAATGCCACAGGAGGCAGCCAGAGCAGTTAAAGCGGAATAATGGAAGTATCACAGTGTAGTGTGAATAGCTGTAGTTCCCTTTGAAAAAAAAACATGTCAGAAGTATGTAGTATAAAAAGCCACTTATCTGTAATACGGCAGGCCTAATGTCCTATCATGGAGCTTGTAAATACAGTATCTGCAAATATAATCTAATTGAGATTCTTCCATGCGAAACTACAACAGAAACAACATCTGATACAAAATGTAGGCCTGTGGCTCCAACACCACCATCTCTTTTCTTCACCTGTATGATTTTTTTAAACGTCTTTTGGCTAATGAGGAAACCAGTGGAGCTTCTAAAGCTTCCATGAAGTGTTCTGTGCACCTGCTGCGTCTTGTACCCCAAACCAGAATTTGGATTCAAGAACCCAAAGTCTTGTGTCTCCTGCTGAGTTACCTTAGGACATTAAATGTGTATATATATATATATATATATATATAGCACCTTGGTTATTTTATAAAAACAAAATCCCCAAAAGAACACTACATTTATTGGCAACCAAAATGCACACGACACTTCATGCAAGCTTTTGAAGCTCTGCTGGTTTCTTCGTTAGGCAAAAGATGTTTTAAAAATCGTGAAGGAGAAGAAAAGAAAAGTGATGGTGGTGTTGGAGTCGCAGGCCTACATTTTGTATCAGATGTTGTTTCTGATGTAGTTTTGTATGGAAGGATCTCAATTAGATGATATTCACAGATATTTACAAGCCCTGTGGTAGGACATTAGGCCTGCCATATTACAGACAAGTGGCTTTTTATACTACATGCTTCTAACATGTTTTTTTCAAAAGGAACTATAACTTTTCACACTACACTGTGATAGTGTGATTATTCCGCTTTAACTGCTCTGGCTGCCTCCTGTGGAGTTCTGGGATTTGTAGTTTAGGGAGGCCTAAGAGCTCTCTGGCTGAGAGTGCTAAATGTCCCTCCCTAAACTGCAAATCTCAGGATCCCACAGGATTCAGCCAGAGCAGATAAAGTGGAATAATAGCTCCAGAACAGTGTAGTGTGATAATCATTTCTTGGCCAATCAATTTGGAAGAAATCTACAGATTTGGCAGCCCCTTGAGAGGGGTCAAGACTGGTAAATTGCAAGTAAAGATGTGCACGAATTTGGGGGCAAAGGCAGCCTTTCTGTTTGGAGGCTAACAAATGACCTGCTAAAAGGTCCTGTCCAAGCCAGTGTGTAAGGAGGCCTTTCCTGGCTCCAGGTTATCCTTATCCAAGGAGGGCATAAACCCAGGAGGTGGGGCTCATTTTCTAGACCATCATGGTGGGGAGTCAACACCAAATCCTTTTTGAAGGAGTATGTCTTTCGAACATCACAAGGGGCAAAGCACATATTTCCTCCCCTCATTATTAAAGGTGTCATGCAAAGAACAATGAATATGATCATTGTTATTTTTGTCAGATTTAGGGTGCATCCACACTACACAAATAATCCCGTTTGAAACTGGATTATTTTCCATGGCTCCTTTCTATGGAATCCTGGGATTTGTAGTTTGGTGAGGCACCAGCACTCTGGCTGAGAAGGCGAAAGACCTTGTAAAACTACAGATCCCAGGATTCCATAGGAAGGAGCCATGGTAAATAATCCAGTTTCAAACTGGATTATTTGTGTAGTGTGGATTAGGCCTTAGATGCTCTTTGGAGAAATCATCAGAATATACGCTTTGGCTGGCAGGTTATTAGTGTGCTCCTCAATTTCCTTCTGGCAAATAGAGAGAATGGCACTGTATAGGCATGTCCTGTAAGAGACTCTTTCTAATAATAGGTGAGCTTATGGGTCTGAAACATGGGTCACCTATCGCCACCACTTAACGACTCCTCGAACGCTTTCATCAGCGCTGTATATGCACAATCCTAAATATACACTGGACTGACTATGTGACGAATTTTGTTGTCCTTGAGCAAGCAGGGATCACCAGCATTGAGGCCATGATATTGAGAACACTGCTGCGCTGGGCAGGGCACATTTCCAGGATGGAGGACCATTGTCTCCCAAAAATAGTACTCCACGGTGAACTCGACACAGGTCAGTGTAAGAGGGGCGCTCCAAAAAAGTGATACAAGGGGGATTATGGGAGGTGTGATCCAAAAGTAACATTCCCAGGCTCTGAATGCAGCCTAGAATCATAGAATCATAGGGCTGGAAGAGACCTCAAGGGCCATCCAGGCCAACCCCCTGCCATGCAGGTATACACAATCAAATCATTCCAGATACATGGCCATCCAGCCTCTGTTTAAAAACCTCCAAAGAAGGAGACTCCACCACCCTCCAAGGCAGTGTATTAGACTTCCAAACTGCTATTACTGTCAGGAAGTTCTTCTTAACATTTAGGAGGAATCTTTTTTCCTATAGTTTGAACCCACTGCTCCTAGTCTCTAGAGCAGCAGAAAACAAGCCTGCTCCATCATCAGTATGACATCCCTTCAAATATTTAAACATGCCTATCATGTCCCCTCTCAACCTTCTCTTCTCCAGGCTAAAAATACCCAGCTCCCTACGCCATTCCTCATAGGGCATAATGGCTTCCAGACCTCCCACCATCCTTCTCAGTATCCTTCTTGAATTGTGGTTCCCAGAACTGGACACATTACTCCAGGTGAGGTCTGACCAAAGCAGAATGGAGTGGTACTATTACTTCCCTTGCTCTAGACACTATACTCCTATTAATGCAGCCTAGAATCACAGTGGCTTTTTTTTTTTTTTTGCTGCTGCTGCTGCTGTATAACACTGTTGACTCATGTTCAGCTTGTAGTCTACTCTTTCTTTCCTTTGAGGAAATCTACACCATTATGTTAATTGATAATAAACAAAAAATATCACGTTAGTGCCTATAATATATTGGTGGCAAATTATGTAATATAGTAGACCCCCTTATACACTGGAGATTGGTTTTTGGGGGGGCTTGGATACCGAAAACCATGGAAAATAGTGAACACCATTGAAAAAGTGGGACTTCTGGTTTAAATACCATAGAGCTGCCTTGGAGGACCTAGAAAATGGCTAGAGAAGACACATTTTAGGAAGACTCTATGGTAAGTGTGCTGCTTTGTATCCCATTGGTAATTGAATCAGACGATAATGAATCTGTGGATACAGGGGTCCTACTGTAATCTGAACATCCTGTACTGTGAATAGGTTAGGTTGCATTGACCTGAGATAAACAAATGGGCCCCCCGAAAAAAAGCATTGCAGGGCCCCCAAAAATCCCTTAAACCAGCCATGGTTGGACTGGATGGCCCTCGTGGTCTCTTCATACTCTAGGATTTTATGACCATCTTCATCATGACCATCATCTGTGTTTGTATTCAACCTGTCTCCCAAAATTGAGGCCTTGTTGTTCATCCCATTTCCAACTTATGCCAACACTAAGGCCATCATTACTCAGGGGTGGGAACCATGTGGCCCCTCCAGCCCCTCTCAGCAATCCCCACCTTTGGCTATGCAGGTAAGATTTCTTCAGAGGGAGGTTGCCCCTGCCTTCCCGTGAGGCTGAGAGACTCTTGCTTGTCCGAGGTCACCCACGGGGTTTCCATGACCAAGTGGATATTTGAAATGGAGTCTCTCAGAGTCCCAGTCTGACTCTCAAACCACTGCACCACGCTGGCTTTAAAATTAAGACTAGCAGACTTTTATAGACCAGCTTTAAGGAAATAAATAATGGACTTTTATCAACCAGCTGTAAGGAAATATTAGTCTGTTTGCCTATAAGACAGTTTGGAAACCATGCTTCCTGAGTTGATTCTCCTGCTGCAAGAAAATGGATCAGTCGTAAATATTCTTGCTCTCTCATTCAGGGGACCAGGGGCCTGGAATTTGGAGAAAGCCTACCCACACCTTCCTGTTTTGATGTTCTCATTTAAGTGGCCCTAATGTGACTTTAAAGGGGGTCTGTGGAATGTAAAGAACTCTCCCCCCCATCTTATTTCCTCCATTTATTCCAAAACAGGCCTCAAGATGCAAATCTGTAGCTAAGTGTTTTGTAGACCCTGTTCAGTTAAACTCATGTTGGTCTCCCCCCATCTTCTGTTTTTTCTCCAGTTCTGCTTGCCTGAATCATGGGCAAGCCTGACTGTGTGTCTCCCTGCACAAGGCCTGGCCTGGGCCTTCTCTACAGTAGAAGCATCCGAGAGTCATGGGACCAATGGATTCCTCCCTCCCTCTTTCCAAACAGAATAAATTAATCTTCATTCCAGGGATCCCTTAAAACCCAGGTGTCTGTTTGAAATGGATTGGTCTGAGAGAGATACTGTCCATAGTGACCTTCAAACTTCACTGAAGGTCATGGAAACAAATTATTGATGTTCCAGGCTCCGAAAAGAACATTTTGTTATTGGGAAGAGAGCCAAGATGAATCTACAGGTGGGAAATTATACAGCCAGGCTGAGGCTGGTGGACTGCAACTTGCAGCAGTCCTAGTGTGAGAAATGGTCCACATTTTCACCTAAAGAAATACTCAGGACCAATCAGATGAAGCAGTCTTACTCAATTTATTATACGTTTGTGCAGAAGCAGGCACCTTCAGAGTGAGAGGACACCCCTGGTATAAAAATCATTCACATTTTATACTCTATTGCAGCCGTAAATTTCCCTATTCTGACTGCCCACTGGATAGGGCTATCAGAAGTCACAGCCCCTCCGGATGTCTAAGTTTTGTACAGGATGTCTCACCTGGGTTTATATGCCCACTTCCCTAATTTTTCAGCCCTATACTCTGACTTACCATTTTCCATATAAGGCTTGACTTAGAGCACTCTCCCTCTCCTCTGTTACTAACTGAACAAGCTCTAAAACTTTCTTTCATTCTCCAGCCTTTGAACATGCATAGTTGTGGAAGAGACATCATGGAATATGATAAGACTCTGTCTGGTTTGTTTGGTGATTAGACACTTTCTCCTTGCCTGCTTATTTCTTTTTTCTTCTTGTCTAGCTAGTTTATAAACAGAATGATACTACATACATTGTTCTCTGTTTGCTGAAGTTAAATTCTATTTATTTCTATCATTAGCTGCCATAGCTGATGATGAGAAATGATGGGAGTTGTAATCTAGCAAGCTGTGGACGATTCCCACCCCTGCTTAATAACCAACAATGTGCCAAGCTCTGACCATAACATTTTCTCAATGGGAAGAAAGCGAAGGTTAATCTAGAGGTATGTCATAGGTGAGGGCTGAGTGGATGATGCATCCTGAAATACGAAGAAGCTTCCATGATGTGGGTCAGTGCCTCTTCTTGAGCCACCCGGGTGGTCCACTGTGACATGTCCCCTGTTGGCTGCCCTTGAAGAGGCATGACTGACCGTGGCTCTTTGTAGGGAGTCAGGATATCAAGAGAGAAGGAAGGAGGAGTTAGAGTTAGTTATCTTAAAATCCTTTACTTAAATTAGTTATTTAGGTTAGTTTTATATATGGTTATTAGTTATAAATGCCTTTATTAGGATTTGTTATTGGTTTTTTTCTTTATCAATCTTTATTATATAAATAAGTGCTTACAGCAAAAGAAATTCACTTACAGAAATGAAAAATCATATTGTGCTACATTATACAATCCTTGTTCTTCTTCTTTACTTTATATTTTCCCCCAGACAAATATATCTGAGGTTCAATAGCTGTGTGTTTGTTATTTATCTGTTATTTAGCTAAGTTAGTTTATTTAGGTAGTTGTTAGGATCAATTAGGAAGTTAGGAAGGGAGTCAGGAAGTTGGCTGCCCTTGAAGAGGCCTGACTGACCCTGCCTGGCTCTTTGTGGAGACTCAGGAGATTCAGAGAGAAGGAAGGAGGAGTTGGAGCAGATCAGGGAGTTACAGAGAGTTAGTGGTCTTAAAATCCTTTATTCGAATGAGTTATTTAGGTTAGTTTTATATATCGTTAATTATATATAATTATTATTTATCAAAACCTTTATTAGAATTTGTTATTGTTTTTTTTTTAGTTACAGATTCCTCAAGTTCATTAACTGTGTGTATGTTATTTATCTGTATTTAGCAAAGTTAGGTTATTTAGCTAGTTGTTAGAACCAGTTAGGAAGTTAGGAAGGGAGAGAAAAGAAAGAGGTCTTCTGAAAGATTTCAGTACAATTTCCTTCATCCCCAATGCAATAATAAGTGATTCAAGGAAAACCATTCACTCTTTTCTTGGCATTTGAATTGAGGAATGGGCCAGTAGCAGGTTTCGGATGGGAAGTCCTCAGTGGGTCCAACTCCGTAATACTTTCCCCACAAGCCATTTGATTGTCCTGTCCCTCTGGTTACAGTAACAATGCTCAGGACAGCCCAAGCATTGGGCAAAGTGAGCTTTTTCCTTGAGTGGCACAAGTGAAGAAGGGGCAAATAAATGTGGGCCAAGGCCTCAGGGGCACACCTACTGCAGCTGCAATAGGAATAGCATTGAGATAGCATTGATATATAGCTGCCGACCTTTTGTGGCCTCCACACACAAAACTGCTTGGGTTGCTGTGGCACCTCTTCCACCCAGTCTGCTGGTTTGACCACCAATCCCCACTCCCTCTTCCATGAGCCAGCTGAGCTTCTCAGAATTAACTAGGGTCCCCAGATCCCAAGGTTGGGGGGTTCTGGGTGTGGTTTCAGAGATGGAGCCTTCTCCTTTGGACTCAGAGCAGAGTGAGGAATGTATGGAGGCCTCAGGGAGGGGGTCCAAGCTCAATGCAGGTAGAAAGAGCCAATCCAGACACTGAGACCCCTCTTTTCAATTCCTGTCTTCCTTCTGTTCTAGGCTGGGACAGCTGCAGTATCTCTTCCACAGGAGAGGCAGAAAAGGGTTCCTTAGCTCCAACCGGCCTCTCCGTTGGCATCCCTAAAACACCTAGGGATGATGGGAAGAAAAATGCCACAACCCATTGCTAGTGAAACAGAAGGGGATGCAAAGTCTACCCCTTGTTCTGCAGGTGGACCGTCCCCTAAATCCATATTGATCAGCACAACGTGATCAACAGGCTTTACAATATTTTTGAGGATAGAGCCAAAGCCAGTGTCTGTGCTATGGGTGAGTAGATATGGAGGACCTCTGAGGAATTTTGGGTAGGGAGCCAAGGAGCCAGTGAACTGGAGGAATGGGAGGCGATGCCTAGCATTCCAGCTTCCTGATTCCAGAAATGTTCAAGGGAAAAGAACTCCCACCTCTTACTAGATTGAGGAAGGCCATGATAATTTCCCCTGACTTGTGCCATACCCTTCTGCCTGAACAGAAATGGAAGACCCTTCCTAGCCTCTCCCAACCCTCCCGTCGGAGAGCAACCTGCTCTCAATCATAAAGCCATCAAGAAAATGTTGAAGAAAATCAGGGCCAGAAAACAGGTACAAATCTCCCCCTCCACACACAAATGCGAATGGAAGCCTCTACTGAATCCAGAGCTTGAATCACACATCCTGTGTCTAGTATTTCATGGGGTCTTTGCCATGGAAACCGCAGGGTCCCACAGTCAGATACGTTTGAATCCTTCCCATTGTGCTCTTGTCCGAACCCCTCCTTTAACGGACCTCACAAAGAACTGTTCATGACTGGACCCAGGAAGGGCCATGGAAGAAGAGGTTGTCCATGGGGGCATTTCCACAGCCTGTCTTTCAGCAGGCCATTATGGCAAGGAGGATCACTCACGCTTAAAAGTAATGGTTCATCCAGAGGATGTAGACCAACTAAAGAAATTCTATTTACCCATTCCCATGGATGCCCTGGGTCCCTTATTGGTAGGATTTTCAAGAGAGTGGAGATCTCCATCTCCACTCCTTCACATGCCCCCTTTTCTCCTTCCTGTCATGATTTCTACACATCATCACCCCTGACTTTGGAGCTCCTGCTCAAGGGATTGCTGGCCAGGGATCCCACATCCAGCCACCTTGTCTTCCTGCTCAATTGAAGTGTGTTAAAGAGGTCAGCCACCCATTTTCCTCTTCAAATTCCAAAGGAGACTCCCTCAGGGCACTTGGTCAGTGGTCACTCCCACACAAGGAACAGGTACTGAGCTGCACACGTTCTGAACGACTGCTTCCTTCCTCAGCATATCAACTTCTGGGTAGACGCCTAGCATTCGGAAGCAAGTCAGGGCCATCAGTTGTGTTTCAGATGTCCTTCATGAAGCCAGTAATCTTGTAACATTGAGGTGAGCATCCCATGTACTCGCCTGACTTGGAAACCTCAGTTTTCAGGAGAGAGAGGAATTAAAGCCAAAGGAGAATTGGACAGAGACGTACAGAGAAGTAAGATGTCTCAATTTCATTTTCTTCAGAGTTCAGCAACACTCCCCGGCTTAGGATGTCTGGTGACCATGTATGGCTTGAACATAATATCGTTCCTCTCATAGGAGATCTGCCAAGGCAGGGAGGCCCTTTCATGCCTCCACACATTCCTCCTCTACCAGAGGGGTAAAAAAGCTGGAAAGGAGCATACCAGCACTCTCGGATGGAAAAGCAACAGAAAGACCCAGAATGCCAAGAGATGCCAAGAAACCACCTTCTTTTTTCTTTCTCCCAGGACATCAGGAACATACAATGGAATACCAAGGCAAGGCAATGCTAACTTTCATTGACACTTGCAGAGTCAGGGAGGTAAGGATATTCCTGCTCTCCTTTTCTTAATTAATATTCTTTTGAGGAGAAGCTGTAGGGCTGAGTGCTGATGGATCTTGAAGCCATAAGGCCAGGAGCCAGGGTAAAATGTGAGGCTTTTCGCATCCTGGGTGACACTGCAAAGGAAGGCTTCAGGAGGAGGATAGTCTGTTGCCCTTCAAAGGGAGCCTTTGTGAAAACAGGCCAGGAGAAAGCGGGTGTGACCTTGGCCTCAGCAGGCTGGCCCCGCAGTTTCCAGCTCTGGCTGCCTGTCATGGCCACCCTATGTGGGGACAACCTCCAAGACTGGGGGATAACGATGGGTAAAGAGTGTTCTTTCGTTTAGTGGGCGACGTCCTCCACTCAAGCTGTCTGCCTTCCCTCCCGTCTCTCTCCAGGGACTCCTCCTTCTGTTTATCCCTCCCGGCTCTCCCATCCCAACTGCCGTTCTCTCAGGCTCTCTCTGGCAGAGGCCCCGCCCACCAGGGCCTCCTGGGCTGGGATTGGCTGCTTCTCAGGCACGCCTTCAAGCACCCCTCTTCCCAGGGGAAAGAGCAGCCCTGGGAGGGAAAGCAAGGCCCTGCCCTGCAGGGAGGAGGAGGAGGAGGATGCCCCACAGTCTTAACCTGCTCCCCCTAGTACGCCTGGTCTATGGGGGTGGATAATGCAGATTGAAGCGCATTTTACAGAATGCCTGCAGGATCACTCTGTCTTTATGGTCAATCACACCATGTTATTTATATTGCTTCAAAAAGCAGCCCTGGGAGGGAAAGCAAGGCCCTGCCCTGCAGGGAGAAGGAGGAGGGTGCCCCACAGTCTTAACCTGCTCCCCCCAGTACGCCTGGTCTATGGGGGTAGAAAATGCAGATTGAAGTGCATTTTTACAGAATGCTCAGCAGGATCACTCTGTCTTTATGGTCAATCACACCATGTTATTTATATTACTTCAAAGAGCAGCCCTGGGAGGGAAAGCAAGGCCCTGCCCTGCAAGGAGGAAGAGGAGGAGGAGGGTGCCCCACAGTCTTAACCTGCTCCCCCCAGTATGCCTTGTCTATGGGGCTGGGGAATAATGCAGATTGAAGTGCATTTTACAGAATGCCTGCAGGATCACTCTGTCTTTATGGTCAATCACACCATGTTATTTATATTGCTTCAAAAAGCAGCCCTGGGAGGGAAAGCAAGGCCCTGCCCTGCAGGGAGGAGGAGGAGGAGGAGGAGGAGGAGGGTGCCCCACAGTCTTAATCTGCTCCCCCCAGTACGCCTTGTCTATGGGGCTGGGGAATAATGCAGATTGAAGTGCATTTTACAGAATGCCTGCAGGATCACTCTGTCTTTATGGTCAATCACACCATGTTATTTATATTGCTTCAAAAAGCAGCCCTGGGAGGGAAAGCAAGGCCCTGCCCTGCAGGGAGGAGGAGGAGGAGGAGGGTGCCCCACAGTCTTAACCCGCTCCCCCCAGTACTTCTTGTCTATGGGGGTAGAAAATGCAGATTGAAGTGCATTTTTACAGAATGCTCAGCAGGATCACTCTGTCTTTATGGTCAATCACACCATGTTATTTATATTGCTTCAAAGAGCAGCCCTGGGAGGGAAAGCAAGGCCCTGCCCTGCAGGGAGGAGGAGGAGGAGGAGGGTGCCCCACAGTCTTAACCTGCTCCCCCCAGTATGCCTGGTCTATGGGGGTGGATAATGCAGATTGAAGCGTATTTTACAGAATGCCAGCGGGATCACTCTGTCTTTATGGTCAATCACACCATGTTATTTATATTGCTTCAAAAAGCAGCCCTGGGAGGGCAAGCAAGGCCCTGCCCTGCAAGGAGGAGGAGGAGGATGCCCCACAGTCTTAAACTGCTCCCCAGTGTACGCCTTGTCTATGGGGGGGAATAATGCAGATCGAAGCGCATTTTACAGAATGCACAGCAGGATCACCCTGTCTTTATGGTCAATCACACCATGTTATTTATATTGCTTCAAAGAGCAGCCCTGGGAGGGAAAGCAAGGCTCTGCCCTGCAAGGGAGGAGGAGGAGGAGGAGGAGGATGCCTCACGGTCTTAACCCGCTCCCCACAGTAGGCCTTGTCTATGGGGGGTGTATAATGCAGATTGAAGTGCATTTTACAGAATGCTCAGCAAGATCACGCTGTCTTTATGGTCAATCACACCATGCTATTTATATTGCCTCAAAGAGAATTTTTACTGTCCGGACATAGCTGGTATGTGAATAAAGATGGTGGTTGGAAGTAATTACTAGCGCTTTATATTTGTCCCAATGGCAGTGTGCGATTCGAGTTGCCCCATAATATGTTTTTTGCTGTCAATCAAGGTTGTGCACATGTGAAGTTTTTGAAACTGATCCCTGACCCGCGTTCACACGAAAGATGCCATTACTGCAGGCATTTTGCTTATTGTCGCAGACAGCCTCTGCATGGTGAGCACACAGCTGTTCCCACCTTTTTGTCTGATGTTACCAGATGTCTCTCTAGTTATTCAGACCCAATAGTTTTTTACAAACCTAATTGGACCAAAGAGCTTTTTAAAAGCTATTGTTCGATTTTTGTTTATGGAGACATTTCCCCACTTTTTTTTGGTTGGCACCGCTACCCAGGAATGGAGGTGCTGTTGAACTCTGCCTGGTCTTAATGGCTCTTATGTGGGTGAGAATTGAGCTTGGTGATAATATGAGCATCATCACCACTGAATTAGAGCAGATCGCCTTCTTGTCTTAATGAGTGCTGGGAAAAGCCAGTGGCTTGTGGTTGGGGAAGAGGAAGATGATGACCATGTGGAGCAATTCTGTGGCACAAGTGGTGTGGCAAGCAGGACAATGGGACACGTCCAGCATAGCATAGGCAATCCAGCCTACTCCAGTCCTTCAAGACCATTGTTGGTGTGTGTACCTGGCCAGCAAGGTATGGTTCATAGAATCATAGGATCATAGAATCATAGAGTTGTAAGATACCATGAGGGCCATCTAGTCCAATCCCATTCTGCCATGTAGGAATACACAATCAAATCATTCCTGAAAGATGGCCATCTAGACTCTGTTTAAAAACCTCCAAAGAAGGAGACTCCGCCACACTACAAGGCAGTGTATTCCACTTCCGAACAGCTCTTACTGTCAGGAAGTTCTTCCTAATGTTTAGGTGGAATCTCTTTTCCTGTAGTTTGAACCCATTGCTCTGTGTCCTAGTATCCAGAGCAGCAGAAAAAGAAGCTCAGTATGACATCCCTTCAAATATTTAAACATGGCTATAATGTCCCCTTTCAACCTTCTCTTCTCCAGACCTTTGTTATCACCGTTTAGTCAGATGAGAGGTGGCAGGTTGTACTGGGACGCCATTAACCAATTTGGGGTTGGTCACTCCACTGTGACTGCCGTTCGTATAAATTATTTTTTAGGAAAAGTCAATGTAAAAACAAGTTTCAAGAAAGAAAATATAAATAAACCAGAACTTCCTCCCTCAGCTGTGTGGAACTTGGTTAATACATGTATGCACTTTCCTAATCAATAATCCATGTTACTTCATAATAATAATACATCCAGAATACCAATACATTTTATATTTCTACTAAATCAGAAGAGTCTTTGTACACAATTAGCCCCTGAAACATGTTATCGCCTCTTCTCCCAATTCTGTCTTCTAAAACGCGATTAAAGGTTTCCAACTTTCCCTAAATTTTGCTACAGATTCATTTTCAACTCAACATGTTAATTGTTCCAACCTTGCCATTTCTTGCAGTTTAATCAACCACTCCTCTCCAGTTGGCATGTGGCTGCTGTCTTTATAGAGAGCATCCTGGCCATGGAGAAGCTTTTCCTGCCTTGCATTATCAACCTAGGAGACGCTCACAAGGTATGTGTGGCTGAATTTTTTTTTTTAAAGGGGGGGATTCATTGTGCAATGCTACTATCGCACATCTGTTGTCATGATAATAATGTATAGGTTTTTGACATATTATTGACTAGTCTGTTTTGTTATATTCTTTTCAGTTTCATGCTTGTAGTGTGTTTCCTGGGATTTTTGGGTGGGTGTTTCCAGTGAAGCAAATGTTTTGTTTGTTTTTTTTGGTTGCTTTCCATCCATTTCTCTTGAAATGGATGTTATTATAGCTTGATTCAGGAACACGCTGGTTCTCCTGTATGTGTTAATCATTGTGTACTTTTTCTCATTCTGTTTCTCTCCTCCCCACCCCACTTTTCTCAATCTCCAGATTAACACAGATGACCAGAAAAGGAAGGAGGGAGAAACAATGAGAAAGATACTCACAGATTTCTTCTGGAGGGAGGCTCACCCTCAGTAGAAATTGTTGAACAATCCCCAACACTCACCTCCCTTCTCCACCAGTTTGGATATTAATCCTTATGAAATGCTACCTTGTTGTGCACTTTGCATTTTCCATGACCACCTGCCCCTCATGCTGACTAGCACTTCATCCCTTGTGAATAAAAGTGGCACTACCTTTTGATGAAATCAGGTTGCTGTCCTTCTTTTTTATACATAGAGCCCAGTCATGTTTGCCGAGTTTGGTTGGCATTCACACTGTCTGTCGGGGTTAGCTGGTGGCCAGAATGGGAGGCCTGCACCTGATCATGAGTGCTTTGCCACCCTAGGCCTTCCTGTTGCCTGCTAGTAGCAGCATCAAAGCACCCATACACGGGAGAAGACAAACGCCCTAACAGAAATTTGACATATAGGGGCTTCAGTGGGGGGATGGTATAATGACCACTTTCCAATCATAAATTAATATGGGGGGAAACACAAGGCACAATGCAAGACATCTCCCCAGGTCGATGGCAGTACCATTGCCAGGGTTGTGGGGTGACGGCAGTGGAAGGCCAGGACCCAAGCATATGCAGAGTGCACTTTTGAGAAACCACACCTAACAAATCATACCCTTGGAGACAGAGAAGGCCTCCAGGTGCATATATTTTCAAGAACTCAATGCAACATCCGATGGCCTATCTTTGTTATGAAAAGGACAAATTAAACAAAGACTTTAATAAGCATTTTGTTAGAACAGCCTTATTATTGGTCTGGGGGAAAATAAAAAAAAGTTCTATACCAAATTACCAAAATTGACTTCTTCACAAGAAACTTTCCAAAATAGATAGAAATCCACAGATCATTAGTTAAGCTATAAAGAAATAGGAATGAAAGACCCAAATGGTCAATCTGTAATGAAATCAAAATAATATTTTTAAAACCTATAATATTAATTGGTTTGTTTACCATCAATTAAAAGCTAGGTTTACTGAAGATTCAAAAAATGAAAATATAGAATTGGAAGAAAATGAATTAGATACGATCATTTGGGTGGAGCAAAAGGGAAAAAAAGATTACTAAAATATATAAATTACTGTTAAAGCGAGGTTTAGAAATGGACAGTATCAAAGACACTGGGCAAAAGATCTGGGATATCCTTTAGAAACTAAATCCTGGGAAAATTCTAGGAGAAAAACTAGCAAGTTCACAAAATATTAAAATTTGAAAGAAAATTATTTGAAAATAACTGATAGGTGGTATTATACCCCTTCCAGACTTAACGAAATGAATAAATTGATCAACAGCAACTGTTGGGAATGCCAAAACAATGTTGGCTCCCTACTATACATGTGGTGGAGCTATAAGGTGATTAAAAAATTCTTGAACAAAATACACAGAACAATTGAAAATATATTACAGATTCATTTCAAGGCCAAGCCAGAGTTATTTTTGCTGAATATGACAAAGATATTGAAGAAAGAAGATGAGCTATGGCATTGGAAAATTCTTCTGTATCTGATTTCAGTCGCTAGAATAATGATAGCCCAAAAATGGAAAACAGCAAACCCACCTACCATTGATGAATGGCTTCAAAAAACCTAGGAAATGCTAGAACTAGATATACTCAAAGCTAAAATACATAATTTACTGAAAGAGAAATCTTTAGAAAAATGGCTACCAGTATTAAAGTGTTGGGAAAAAAGGGGGATGGGATATATGTAAAACATGTTATTATTATGACCAGATATTCATCATAACCCTTTGGGTGGGGAAAAAGAAGAACTTAGAAAAGGGGGTAGTATGAGACATTTCCTTAAATATGTAGGGTGTAACCTGTTATATTTCAGTGATAACAGAAGTCAATAAACATAAAGTTATATAAGCTTTATTTACTCCAAAAGTGTTGAACATCTAGGAAGTCATGGAAAATCTTATTTATCTTTATTATTATTTCAATTTGGTTATTCATAAAAAAATTATTTATTTGTTATAATTTAATGATCAGATGTATGAATGTACAAATGAAGCTTAAGAGACATTACAGATAAATATAGAATGCATGACTAAATAGGTGGTGGTGGTTGGGATCTATGAGCTTAGCAAAAGACCCACTCCTTCTGCAATGGGAACAGCTAGAACTGGTTTCTCTATATGGATCAACCCAGCATCCTACACTTTTGGATGCTTCCTGGAAACACAGTGAGGGGGAATGATATGGTGTGTGACACCACTCCACAATTGAGCCCCATGGATGAAATGGGGAGAAGGGGACTGATATGGTTTGAAAAATGTTTTAAAGTTACAGGTCCTGACCCCCAGAAAGCCCTGAAAGGTTTTCCTGAAGTATATGCAATTTCAATACACCCCAACACAGAGTGAGAGAGCAAAACACTGCCAAGTCTGATGGGTTGCCTTTCCAGTCTTCGGACTAGAGCAGTTCAAGGAGGTCCCCAGGCCCCTGCAGATCCTCATCCACACCTAAGGTAACAGCCCTGCCAAATGCCTGGATACCTGGAATTTCTCTGGGACCAGGAAAAAGGACTCAGTAATTGATCCTCTTAGGTCTGTCTGTCTAAGAGGTCCCTCAGTTGTGTTTTCTCTGGATCTTGCTCTCTTGCTCCTTGGCCAAAGGAGCAAGATGCCTGTGTCATGAGACACTGCATGGATTAATATCAAGGTGGAGATGAGAGGCCAGAGACTTGCCCTTCCCAGTAAGCTAAACAAACAAAAGCAAACTGTTGTAGCCTCTCCTAGCTTGTGTCTTTTTCCTCATTAATAAATTCTGCCAACATGACCATACTCCCATGTTGCTTAGCCATATGTGTCCCGGTTTTCACCTTTAGAAATGTGGGAGGATATGGTACAGTGCTTGGCACTCATTCTCCTTGTGAAGTCGAAGGCTTTCATGGCTTTGAGGCTGTGTTCTGGAAGAGTTTATGCCTGACATTCCGCCTGCATCTGTGGCTGTGGCTGGCATCTTCAGAGAATGGTTGGGTAGGGTGTGTGGGGGGGTCTATATACTGTGAGCCCCTGTTCAAGAGGATATGTACATTTGTGTATCTGAATGGCTAGTTTCTGGTCCTGAAAAACACTAAAATCAAAACTCAGCACATGCAAATGAACTCCGCCCAGAGACAGGGGGGTTTCCAGCAGACAATGGACCATTAGCCAAACAGACACTAATCCTCCTTGCATATCTCCACCAAGAAACTAGCCATTCAAATACACAAATTTACATATCCTTTCCAACAGGGGCTCACAATATATAAGCCCCCCACACCCAACCCAACCATTCTCTGAAGATGCCAGCCACAGATGCAGGCAAAATTTCAGGAATAAACTCTTCCACAACACGGCCTCACAGCCCGGAAAAAACCCACAAAAAACTCATTCTCCTTGTTTGCTTGCCCAAGTTGACCCTCTTTAAACTTATTTTCAACTTTGTCCTCTGATTCCATATGATATTAGAAATCCCACAGTTTAATCCCTGGCTGTGGATGGTGGGCATTATCATCCAAAATTTTGGGAAATTTCCAAGTTAGGAAGACGTAGCCTAACATCATGGTGTCTAATGGGGTATCTTTCATATTTTATCACAGATCGACATCACTTTCTTCTTGCCTTCTTTGCCCATCAGACCCAGTGGCACATACAGTAGCCCCCCCCCGTATCTGCTGATTCTCCATACACTGACTGACTTAACCATGGTTGCTGACAGCAGGGGAGGGGTGGATGTGGGAAAGAGGGAAGGAGGAGGGGTCTCTCCTTCCTTCTACCTTTCCCCTATGGGATGGCTCCCTTGAATGGTGATTGAGGGGGGACTATGGGAGGGGAGGGGAGTTCTCACCTTCCTTCTCCCCCTGTGATGGCTCCTATGGTGGCAATGGTGACGGGTGGGCAAAGGGAGGGGAGGAGAGATTTCATCTCCCTTCATTTGCCTCCCAGGATGGCTCCCATGGCTCCCATGGCGACGGAGGGGGGCATTCGCTATTATCTGCAGGGGACCCTGGAACCAATCTCCCGTAGATACAGTGGTCCTACTGTATACCCTTTTCACAACTTTGTGGTATAGCTCAATTAACAAAGTAGATGTATTCCTGAGGATCACTTCTTTAGCAGAAATGCTAGTACCAGAGGTAGAAATAATATGGAAAGAAAAGGAATGGGTTCCTACACCACAAAAAAGAAGAGCAGTTTTGATATCGTTCAGCAAATTCTTTCTTCAAAACTAGCATGATGCACATATAAAATCAAACCACCAGGCCATCTCAGTTTTGCATAAGTAGACAAAAATGTTTGGAATCCTTGACAAACCCACTTGAAATTTTCCTTCAAAATGTATCTTGGGATGATTTTTTCCCACTTGCTGTCAGTGTTCTTATGATTTCCGTTTGGATAGCAAAACATAAGCAATCTCTCCTTTTTCAACGTGCCAGGGAAGTAGGCTAATTTACTTTTCGTCCCCCGCCCCCTTCTTTTTGGGGAGTCATAGCAAAATCCAATTGCTCAGGGCTGGGGATCATGTAGCCCTCCAGCAACCCTCAGCATTCCTCACCATTGGATACGTAGGCCTGGATTGATGGGATTTATGGTTGAACAATTGGAGGGCCACAAGATTCCTACCTCTGCAAAATGGAGGGAATATTGTAAATCAACCCAAATTATGTCAAATGGGAGAGGGAATCATGCCACCTTCCAGACTCTGAAGAAGTATTTCTTCATGATGAAATTTAAACCAGAGGCTTTCTTCCTAGGGATCTCCCCGTTTGATAAAAAAGTGGGAAAGGAATGTGGCAGATTATATTGGTTCATGATAACTACCGCCAGAATACTCCTAGGAAAATATTGGAAAACCCGTGAAATTTCGAAGAAAGAGGAATGGCTAGGGAAGATAATAGAAATCGCCGAGATGGACAAACTATCATATATGCTGAACGGAAAATCAAATACTAAATTTGTAAAGAATTGGGGGAAATTATGGGAATATTTACAATGTAAATATGGTGAAAATATGATTTTAGGATTCAAAAATTAAAAATTTATGGAGATAAATGAAATATTCTGAAGTAGATGTCACGTGTCAGAAGTGTCAAACTTAAAGGAGAGGTAAAGATTAAGAAACAGATGAATATATATATACTCCTTTAAAATAGCAAAAAGAAGGTTGATAAATGTTTTATAACAGCTGGGTTGTTGATTCATGGGAAGTCGATATGGTTAATTATAAATGATAAATAGAAAGATATGTGTTATGGACTGGGGGTAGGGGGTAGGGGGGCAAGGGAGGGGGAGGATGTTTATGTATTTGTAGATATTTTGTGATGTTAAATATTGTATGTTACGTGATGTGTGTTTTTTATGTCTTTATGTAAATAAATTTTATATATATATATATATATATATATATATAATATTCATCAATATATATATTGATGAAATTCTCTTGAAATGCTTGGTTTGGCACAGTCGTGCCTATTTTTGCCTAGGCTGCAACTGCTATCATCATCAGCAGAAATACACCAGAAGAAGGATGAGAATTCAAAATGACCTTAAAAAATGAGAGAGCTGGACCAAAAGTAACAAAATGAATTTCAACAGGGAGAAATGAAAGTACCACATTTAAGCAGAAAAAAATGAAATCCACAGAGATAGGATGGGTGACACTTGGCTTAACAACAGTCCATGTGAAAAGGCTCTAGGAGTCTCAGCGTTTATCTATATGAGGGGGGGGGGAATATGAACGCCTCCAAAAAAGCAGCCATCCACAACGCAGCAGTCTGTCTTAACAGTCAAAACAGCCTCCCTAAACTCATCACGACCCCCAGCCAAGAGAAGAGCTGTGAATGGTTAACTCATGATTTTAAATCTGCTGTTGCCAAGTTTTTAAAAATATTACATTGGTACGCACGTGTGATATTTCGTATTTACAAACAGGAAAAGAAAAAAGAAAGAAAGTATAAGATCGCCATTTAATCAACTTACCAGACCCTCACTTAGTTGAAAAACGAACATGGCAGCAGCAAGTGCTTTCCCCGCTTGCTAGCTCCTTCCTCCATGCTCATCCAGCTAATCAGCTTACACTGTGTGTTCATAATAACGCGAATGTCAGTGTCCAAAGGATCACACATTTGCATATCATAGGGAGCTTTGTAAAAAAATCTGGTCGAAACCCCAGAGGTTTGCCACATGGACTTTCAGGTGGATTTGGCTGCCTCACTTCTGAATGACACGTATTTACCGAATGTCCATTTGTACAGATTGCTGTCCATACAATTGCCATTAGGATTATTTTTACCATATTGACAAGCCCTTAATAGACCACAAGCTGAACATGAGTGAACATTGTGATATGGCAGCTAAAAAAGCCAATGTGATTCTAGGCTGCATCACTAGGAGTATAGTGTCTACATCAAGGGATGTAATATTACCACATTACTCTGCTCTGGTCAGACTTTACCTGGAATACTGTGTCCAGTTCTGGGCCACACAACTCAAGAAGGATATTGACAAGCTAAAGGTGTCCAGAGGAGGGTGACCAAAATGGTGAAAGATCTGGAAGCCATGCCTTATGTATGAGGAGTTGCTTAGGGAGCTGGGCATGTTTAGCCTGGAGGATAAAAGTTCAGGAGATGACATAATAGCCATGTTTAAATACTTGAAAGGAAGTCATATTGAAGAGGGAGCAAGCTTGTTTTTCATTGCTGTGGAGACTAGGGACTTTTTCAGATGGGCTATTTATTCCATGGAAGACATGGAACAGGGTCAGGAAAAAGTCCTTCCTGCTGCAGAATGAATGTAAGTGTTTGAACATTTTCCCTTTATTCTGTGGCTGGAAAGGGCTTGGGGCTTGCGAGGCAGGAATGGGGCATTTGGCCCCATCTGAAAAAGTCCTAGGACACAGAGCAGTGGACTCAAACTGCAGGAAAAGAGATTTGACCTACACATTAGCAAGACCTTCCTGATGGTAAGTGTTTCGACAGTGGAATGTGCTGCCTTGGAGTGTGGTGGAGCCTCTTTTTTTTCGAGGTTTTTAAACAGAGGCTGGATGGCCATGTGTCGGGAGTGCTTTGATTGTGCATTTGTGCATGGCAGAATGGGGTTGGACGAGATGGCCCTTGAGGTTTCTCCCAACTCTAGGCTTATCACCATCATCTTTAATTGTATCCAACCTGCCTCCCAAAATTAAGCCGTTTTTGTTCTTCCCATTTCCAACTCTAAGGCCATCATTACTCAGGGGTGGAAACCACGTGGCCCTCCAGCCCCCCTCAGCAATCCTCTCTGTTGGCTATGCAGGCAAGATTTCTTCAGAGGGAGGTTGCCACTACCTTGATCTGAGGCTGAGAGAGTTTGATGTGTCCAAGCTAACAATGGTGGTTTTCATGACCAAGCGAGTATTCGAACCCAGAGTCCCAGTCTGACACTCAAACCATTACACCATGTTGGCCCTAAAACGGAGGCTATTGGAGAATTATAGACCAGCTTTAAGGAAATATCAGTCTGTTTGCTAATATAACAGGTTGGTAACCATGTTTCCTGAGTTGATCCTTGTGCTGCAAGAAGAGGAGTCAGCCACAACTACCCTTGCTCTCTCATTCAGGGGACCAGGGGCCTGGAATTCAGAGCAAGCCTACGCACCCCCTTCTGATTTTGATCTTCTGTCTTACTTAAGTGGCCCTAAGGTGGCTTTAAAGGGGGTCAGAGGAATGTAAAGGGCTCTTCCCTCCCCCAATCTGGATCTTAGAATCATAGAATCATTGGTTTGACAGTTCATAGTATTCATAGAATCATAGAATTGTAGAGTTGGAAGAGACCACGAGGGCCATCCAGTCCAACCCCTCTGCCACACAGGAAATCTTGATTAAAGCATCCCCGACAGATGGCCATCCAGCCTCTGTTTAAAGACCTCCAAGGAAGGAGACCCCACCACGCTCCGAGGGAGTGTATTCCAGTGCCGAACAGCTCTTACTGTCAAAAAGTTCCTCCTCATGTTGAGGTGGAATCTCTGTTCCTGCAGCTTGCATCCATTGCTCCGTGTTCCAGGCTCTGGAGCAGCAGAAAACAAGCCTGCTCCATCCTCAGCGTGACATCC
This sequence comes from Gambelia wislizenii, assembly GCA_030847615.1. Taxonomy (NCBI): domain Eukaryota; kingdom Metazoa; phylum Chordata; class Lepidosauria; order Squamata; family Crotaphytidae; genus Gambelia; species Gambelia wislizenii. Next base: position 305,389,445 of record JAUMIR010000002.1, on the reverse strand, counting down.
CTTCAAATACTTAAACAGGGCTATCATATCGCCTCTTAACCGTCTTTTTTCCAGGCTAAACATACCCAGCTCCCTCAGTCTCTCCTCATAAGGCATCGTTTCCAGACCTTTCACCATTTTAGTTGCCCTTCTCTGGACACGCTCCAATTTGTCCATATCCTTTCTGAATTGTGGTGCCTAGAACTGGGCACAGTATTCTAAGTGAGGTCTGACCAAGGCAGAATAGAGTGGCACTATTACTTCCCTTGATCTAGACACTATACTTCTGTTGATACAGCCCAAAATTGCATTGGCCTTTTTAGCTGCCGCATCACACTGTTGGCTCATGTTCAACTTGTGATCTACTAGGACTCCTAGATCCCTTTCGCACGTAGTCTCATTCAGCCAGTTCTCTAACATCCTATATTTATGCATTTCATTTTTCCGCCCTAAATGCAGTACTTTACATTTCTCCGTATTGAATTTCATTTTGTTCGCTTTGGCCCAGCTCTCCAGTCTATCCAGGTCATTCTGAATTTTGATCCTGTCCTCTAGGGTATTAGCTACTCCTCCCAATTTGGTGTCATCTGCAAATTTGATAAGTATGCCCCTAATTCCCTCATCCAAGTCATTGATAAAGATGTTGAATAGCACTGGGCCCAGGACAGAACCCTGTGGCACCCCACTGGTCACATCATTCCAAGACGAAGAGGAGCCACTGCTGAGCACCCTTTGGGTTCGGCCGGTCAACCAATTACAAATCCATTGAACAGTTAACTTGTCTAGCCCACATTTTACAAGCTTGTTTGCAAGAATGTCATGGGGAACCTTGTCAAAGGCCTTACTGAAATCAAGGTATGCGATGTCCACAGCATTCCCTTCATCTACCAAGCTGGTAACTTTATCAAAAAAAGAGATCAGATTAGTCTGGCATGACTTGTTTCTCTGAAACCCATGTTGACTTTTTGTGATTATGGCATTGCCTTCTAAATGTTCACAGACTCTTTGTTTAATGATCTGCTCTAGAATCTTCCCTGGTATTGATGTCAGACTAACTGGACGATAATTGTTGGGATCCTCTTTTTTCCCCTTTTTGAAGATGGGAACAACGTTTGCCCTCCTCCAGTCTGCTGGGACTTCTCCTGTTCTCCAGGAGTTCTCAAATATTATTGCCAATGTCTCTGAGATTATATTTGCCAGCTCTCTCTCATTCCCTCCATTTTTTACAAAGCAGGCCTCAAGATGCGAGCCTGCAGCTAAGCGTTTTGTAGACCCTGTATGGTTAAACTCACTTTTATCTCCTCCCCTCTTCTGCTTTCCCTCCTGTTCTGCTTGGTCTGGAAGCCATGTCCTATGAGGAGCGGCTTAGGGCACTGGATATGGTTAGCCTGGAGAAACAAAAGGTTGGGAGATGACATGATAGCTAAACAGTCTCCCCTCCATAATCCTTTTGATTATTCGCGGTTTTGGGAGGGCCCCCCCGCCCCCCCCCAGAACCGTGACACGGGGCCTCCGGAGGCCCCGTGAAAGCCCTGGGAGGGAGCGGGGAGGGCCGGGAAGACCTCCACGGGGCCTTCGGAGACCCTCCGGAGGCCCCGCGAAGGCCTTGGAAAGGAGGGGGGAAGGCTGGGGAGGCCTCCGGGGGGCCTTCAGAGACCCTCTGGAGGCCCCACGAAGGCCTTGGGAAGGAGGGGGGAGGGCCAGGGTGGCCTTCACGGGGCCCCCGGAGATGCTCCGGAGGCCCCATGAAGGCCCGGGGAGGGGGTGGGAAGGGCTGGGGAGGCGATCATGGGGTCTCCGGAGATGCTCCGGAGGCCCCATGAAGGCCTGGGAGAGGGCTGCGGAGGCCTCCGTGGGGCCTCCGGAGCGTCTCCGGAGGCCCCATGAAGGCCCGTGGAGGGGGTGGGGAGGGCCGGGGAGGCCTCCAGGGGGCCTCCGGAGATGCTCCGGAGGCCCCACGAAGGCCCGGGGAGGGAGGGGTAAGGGCCAGGAGAGGCCTCCGCAGGGCCTTGCTAGGCCCTACGAAGGCCTGGGGAGGGAGGGGGGAAGGGTCGGAAGAGGCTTCTGTGGGGCCTTGCTAGGCCCCATGAAGACCCGGGGAGTGAGGGGGAGGGCTGGGAGAGGCCTCCATGGGGCCTCCGGAGACGCTCCGGAGGCCCCATGAAGACCTGGGGGAGGGCTGCGGAGGCCTCCCTGGGGCCTCCGGAGACCCTCTGGAGGCCCCACGAAGGCCCGGGGAGGGAGGGGGGGCCGGGAGAGGCCTCCGCAGGGCCTTGCTAGGCCCCATGAAGGCCCGGGGAGGGAGGGGGAGGGCCGGGAGAGGCCTCCGCAGGGCCTTGCTAGGCCCCACGAAGGCCCAAGGAGGGAGGGGGAGGGCCGGGAGAGGCCTCCATGGGGCCTCCGGAGATGCTCCGGAGGCCCCATGAAGGCCTGGGGGAGGGCTGGGGAGGCCTCCATGGGGCCTCCGGAGCGTCTCCGGAGACCCCATGAAGGCCCATGGAGGGGGTGGTGAGGGCCGGGGAGGCCTCCATGGGGTTATTTCCCTTCCAGACTTAACAAAACGAATACATCGATCAACAGCATCTGTTGGAAATGTGAAAACAGTGTCGGCTCCCTAATACACATGTGGTGGGGCTGTAAGGTGATTAAAAAATTCTGGAGCAAAATACACAAAACGATTGAAAATATATTACAGATTCATTTCAAGGCCGAAGCAGAGTTACTTTTGTTGAATATGACGAATGTATTAAAGAAAGAAGATGAACTATGACACTGGAAAATTCTTCTGTATCTGCAGCTAGAATAACGATAGCCCCAAAATGGAAAATAGCAAACCCACCTACCATTGATGAATGGATTCAAAAAACCCAGGAAATACCAGAACTAGATATACTCACAGCAAAAATACATAATTTACTGAAAGAGAAATCTTTAGAAAAATGGCTACCAGTATTAAAGCATTGGGAAAATGGCGGATGGGATATTATATGCAAAACTTGTCATTATTATGACCAGATATTCATTGTAATCCTTTTTTGGGGGGGAGGAAGGACTTAGAAAAAGAGGTAGTATGAGACATTTCTTTAAATATGCAGGGTGTAATCTGTTATATTTCAATGATAACAGAAATCAATAAACATAAAGGTATATAAGCTTTATTTACTCCAAAAGTGTTGAACATCTAGGAAGTCATGGAAAATCTTATTTATCTTTATTATTATTTGGATTTGGCTATGAATTAAATCTTTATTTATTTGTTATAATTATAAATATAATGGCGATGGGTGGGCAAAGGGAGGGGAGGAGAGATTTCATCTCCCTACTCCATTTGCTTTCCGGGATGGCTTCCATGGCTGCAATGGTGATGGAGGGGGACATTCGCTATTATCCGCAGATTTAATTTCCATAGTTTGATGAAATTTAGGGTAGAATACGAACACCTCCAAAAAAGCAGCCATTTACAATGCAGGAACCTGTCTTAACAGTCAAAACAGCCCCCCTAAACTCATCATGACCCCTGGCCAAGAGGGGAGCTGCGAATGATTTACTTGTGATTTTAAATCTGCCGTTTCAAAAAAAAAAATTACATTGGTACACGCGTGATATTTCCTATTTACAAACATGAAAAAAAGAAAGAAAGCATAAGATTGCCATTTAATCAACTTACCAGACCCTCCCTTAGCCGAAAAACCAACATGGCAGCAGCAAGTGCTTTTCTTGCTTGCTAGCCTTTCCCCCCATGTTCGTCCAGCTAATCAGCTTACATTGTGTGTTCATACTAACGCGAATGTGAATGTCCAAAGGATCACACATTTGCATGTCATACGGAGGTTTTTAAAAAATCCGGTCGAAACACTGGAGGCTTGCCACATGGACTTTCAGGAAGATTTGGCTGCCTTGCTTCTGAATGGCACATATTTAGCAAATGTCCGTTTGTACAGATTGCCTTCCATGCAATCGCCAGTGGGATTATTTTTACCGTATTGACAAGCCCTTAGTAGACCACAAGCTGAACATGAGTGAACAGTGAGATACAGCAGCTAAAAAAGCCTATGTGATTCTAGGCTGCATCACTAGGAGTATAGTGTCTACATCGAGGGATGTAATATTACCACATTATTCTGCTTTGGTCAGACCTCACCTGGAATACCATGTCCAGTTCCGGGCAACATAATTCAAGAAGGATATTGACACACTAAAAGTGTCCAGAGGAGGGAGACCAAAATGGTGAAAGATCTGGAAGCCATGCCCTATGTATGAGGTGTTGCTTAGGGAGCTGGGCATGTTTAGCCTGGAGGATAAAAGGTCAGGAGATGACATAATAGCCATGTTTAAATACAGTCATCCCTTCACATTCGCGGGGGTTAGGTTCCCCAGACCCCCGCGAATGTGAAAAATCCGCGAATAACAATTGCCCTCCCCCTTCCCCGCCAAAGCGACCACAGGGCCTCCAGAGGCCCTATGGTCGCTTTTCCCCGCCTCCGCCTCCCTCCCCAGGCCTTTCTGGGGCCTCCGGAGCTCTCCCGGGGGGCCCTCCCAAAACCGCGAATAATCAAAACCGCGAATCTCAAGTCCGCGAATGTGGAGGGACAACTGTACTTGAAAAGAAGTCATATTGAAGAGACTGCAAGGTTGTTTTCTGCTGCTCTAGAGACTAGGGACTTTTTCAGACGAGCTATTTATTCCGTGGGAGACATGGAACAGAACATGTTGATCCTTTTCTGTGTCTCCCCCATCCCTATTCCCAATTCCCCATGATATTTTCATCACGGGGAAACCTCATTTTTGGACCACCCATTGCGTTGTAGTAATGAAATCACGGCTGGTCTGAAAGGTGTCCAGTTCCTCTCCCGCGATGACAGCTCCCGGAGGAGGTCCGTTCTGGACACTTCCGGGCACGAACAGGACACTCAGGTAAGTGGCACCGTTTTTTCCTGACTCCCCAGGATACTTGATTTTTTAAATGTGTCTTCGTGTTTGCTGTGCTATTTTGAAGTTTGGTTTTAAAAAAATAATTCCTCCACAGCTGTTTTCTTGCAAGAACGAGCAGGATTTCAGCTGCTGGTCATAAAGGCAACCTTAGGAGGGCTGCATTTATGACTGGCCAGCATGGGGAGAGGTAGGACAATTCCTGATGTGGAATGAAGGTTAGCGTTTGAACATTTTCCCTTTATTGTGTGGCAGAAAAGGGATTGGGGCTTGCGGGGCAGGAATGGGGCATTTGGCCCCATCTGAAAAAGTCCTAGGACACAGAGCAGTGGACTCAAACTGCAGGAAAAGAGATTTGACCTACACATTAGGAAGACCTTCCTGATGGTAAGTGTTTCGACAGTGGAATGTACTGCCTTGGAGTGTGGTGGAATCTCGTTTTTTCAAGGTTTTTAAACAGAGGCTGGATGGCCATGTGTCGGGAGTGCTTTGATTGTGCATTTGTGCATGGCAGAATGGGGTTGGACGAGATGGCCCTTGTGGTTTCTCCCAACTCTAGGCTTATCACCATCATCTTTAATTGTATCCAACCTGCCTCCCAAAATTAAGCCGTTTTTGTTCTTCCCATTTCCAACTCTAAGGCCATCATGACTCAGGGGTGGAAACCACATGGCCCTCCAGCCCCCCTCAGCAATCCTCTCTGTTGGCTATGCAGGCAAGATTTCTTCAGAGGGAGGTTGCCACTACCTTGATCTGAGGCTGAGAGAGTTTGATGTGTCCAAGCTAACAATGGTGGTTTTCATGACCAAGCGAGTATTCGAACCCAGAGTCCCAGTCTGACACTCAAACCATTACACCATGTTGGCCCTAAAATTGAGTTAGTAATATATAGTTACTAGTTAGTAATATATATTTATTAGTTTTAGAAGGCTAGATTAGAATTAGTTATTGCTTTTTTAGTTAGTTTCCCATCAAGCAGGTAGTTGTTGGGATCAGTTAGGTACGTAGGAAGGGAGAGAAAAGAAAGGAATCTCCTGAAAGATGTGAGTACAATTTCCTTCTATTTTCTACTCATGTTTAAATTCTGTCATGATTTGCAGTATTTGGTGAGCCAGGGGCAGACTCTCCACCTCTAGCCAAGGCCAGGATTTGTACTCAATGCCATAGTAAGTGATTCAAGGGGAACCATTCACTCTTTGCCTGGCAGGTGAATCAAGGAAGGGGACAAGGACAGGTTTTGGATGGGAAGTCCTCCAAGGGTGCAACTCCTTGATGCTTTCCACATGGGCCATTTGCTCGTCCGGTCCCTCTGGTTCCAGCAGGCATTCCTCAGGACACCTGAACCCATCAGGCAACGTGAAGCTTTTTCCTTGAGTGGCACAAGTGAAGAAGGAGGGAATAAATATGGGCCAAACCCTCAGCTGATCACCTACTGCACTTGTGTTACTGTCTGTTTCTGGAAAGCTTTGTAAGATCTCAGGAAGGGAATTGTTCTATTAACCAAGGGAAATATTCCCAGGGTTTTCCGGAGCAACAGCTGCTTCTACGTTCCCCAGTCCTCATGGTGCACCCCTCTTGGGGAACATCTGGTTGTGAGAGCCCCTCTACCTGCATAAACTGGGAGAGACACAGCCTCTCTCGGTTGCCCTGTTTCTTCCAAAAGAGTTACCTTAAGCAGAGAGAGGTCATGACTGATGCAAAAGAGAGATGATGTTCACAGAGTCCAAAGCCATCTTTCTGCCAGTGATGCCCAGCAGCTTGAGAGGAAAACCTCCCTCTGCACGCATAAAGGTCCACTAGCCCTTCAGCTAGGGGTTCAAGCACCCTCCCCAAATGGCTCATTGATATGCAGCCCTGGCCAGTCTGGTAGTCTAAGCTGAGTGCAGGTAGGAAGAGCGCATCCAGACAGCGAGACCTGTTACCCAAAGTGCATCGGGTGCATGAAGAACCCACTTGTGGCAAGATATTCATATGGGAAATTTTATTTAGCTCAAATATGGCAGCCAGAATTTGGGTAACTATACGATCTTTTGACCTATATAAACCGGTACTCAGTGATGAAACTCCAAACCAGGAAGTAAAATAAAATGGTTTTTATTGAAAAATAATTACAGAACCACTCACACATATGCTCAACTTTCAAGCAATCACACAAGGCTAACGAACGATAGGAGGAAGTATTGGGATAAAGGAACTGAATTTGGGGTGATAGGCTATAATGTGCTTGTCCGATGAGCAGACATTTGTGTAGTAGAAGATACTCAGATGGAGCTCTGAGGTTCACACAGCAAACTGACAGAGGGACGGGAGGTATGAAGGCTGTGCGCGCTTTGGTTGTGTTTTGGGGTAATATTAATACTCAATATTTACCCTTAAGGGGTATTCTGAGGAGAAGACAATGCTAGATGGAGTTTCCCACAGTTGGACAATGGAAGCTCCAGCTTCATTAATGGCTGATACGGCTTAAACGTTAAAACTGATGGGTTTTGAGGCAATTTTCTATTGTTTGGAAAAGAGGTGTAAAGACAAACCATTTTGCAGAGTTCTGGGTGTTCTGGCCACTGCATTGTTTGAGTCTATGACTCATTACAAGGTGCGTCCAGGAGAATTAACACATTCAACACTATCTATTGTCTTTGAGTAATTACTCACCAGGTGTGCCTGTTTTGGAGTATTTTCCAAGATCTCTTCTCAGGCTTTTGAGTAAACCCTTGAGTCCCTGCATCTGGGAAGTCTGTATTTTCCCTTGTGACCTATCCATATAAGCCAAATTGTGAATTATAGCAAATTGATGAATTATTGGAAGGGTGGGGAGTGTCAGGGCATATGAGAGACTCCTCTTCTTACCTTCGGTCCGCCTTTTGTTCTAGGCTGGGGCGTCTGAGGCGTCTGTTTTGCAGAAGGGGCAACAAAGTGGCCCCAGACCCAACTGGCCTTCCCATCGGCCTCCCAAATACACCTGGGGCTGATTGGGAGAAGAACACTATATCCCATCGTTGGTGGAGCTGCAGGGGATGCAAAGTCTACCCCCTGCTCTGCAGGCCACCTGTCCCAAAAGACCATATCGATCCACAGCACCTACTCGACAGGGTCTATGATGTGGTTGAGGAAAGAGCCAGAGCCAGAGCCCGTGCTATGGGTGAGTAGATATGGAGGGCTGCTGAGGAACTGTGGGGAGAGAGTGCCCCATCTCCCAGATTCCAGAAGTGTTCAAGGTTAAAGAGCTCCGGCATCTTATTGGATTGAGGAAGGCGAGACTCATTTCCCCTGACTTGTGCCATGTCCTTCTGCCTTCTTTCCTCAACAGAAATGGAAGACCCTACCTGGCCTCTCCCTACCCTCCAATCGGAGAGCAACCTGCCCCTTGATCCTAAAGCCATCATGGATATGGTGAAGAAAATCAGGGCCAGGAAGCAGGTACAAATCTCCCCCCTCCACACACAAACAACAATGGAAGCCTGTGTTTCCATAACCCTTTCGTCTCGGGTGCCCAGGTTGGCCTCCATCCTCAGTTTCAGAGAATCCCAGTGGGCCTGAATGTTCAAGAAAACTGGCCATCCTGGCTGCACAGGGCTAGACTTCATGGCATGGAAGGTTCTGGCTAGGATGGGTCCTATTCCCACTTCTGACCTGGGCCGGGGGGATTGGATGGCTGGAGGTGATGAGGCAAATCACCTCATCACCTCCCTGCTCACAGACGGGTTCTCTTCACTTCCAGCACATTCTGGAGTGCCCGGCTAGCGAGAAGCTACGGTTCCTCCGTGCTGTGTCCGCAGGTTGCATGGAGGCACTAAAGAGGAGCCAGGCTGCCCCAGAGCTCCCGCTCCCAAAGGCAGACCTGGCCAGGGCCATTGTGGTAAGTAAGATGCAGCACTTGGATTCCAGAAGCAGAAAAGGGCTGATGAGGAGGAGCCCTGGATTTGGGAAACCTGGGAGGGATGTTTGGGGAAGCCTATTCATCTTTCCTTCTGTTTCCTCTTGGGGCAGGCCAGGGGATGAATTGGCCCTTTGATTTTTCACCTTTCTCTGTCTCCCAGGTGGTGATGGAGAGCCTGCCTATGCCCGCTGTGCCCTCTCCTGTCCTCTGCTGCTCCATGCTTGCGCTTTACCACCTCAGGTATCAAGACTAGTTCTGTGCCAGGGCCATCGGCACTAGCTGTGCCTTCTGCAAGCTCACAGTGGGTGTGGGGAAGATGGGAGGTCCTCCTCTTGAAGCCGACTGAAAGATCCTCTCACCCTCCCTCCTTTCCTCCATCTAACTGACTGTTTTTCTTTCTTTTTTTCCCCTCTCACCAGCAAGTTCCAGCCTCCCCTGGACCGAGAGCTGGAATCACACATACTGCGGCTTGTATTTCATGGGGTCTTTGCCATGGAAAGCACAGAGTTCCCCAGTCAGGTAATCAATCCCTGCATGGTCCTTCCCAACCCCTCCTTCAATGGACGTCACAAAGAATGGTAATTGTATCATTGACCTCCCAAGAATTGCTTGTGGGGGCGTTTCTGCAGGTAATCTTTCCGCAGGCTAGGTTTGCAAGGAAGATCACTTTGGCTTAAAATTCATTATGCATCCAGAGAACAAGTCCAACTGAAGGAAGGCTGTTTACAAAAGTTCCACCCTTCCCATAGATTCCCTGGGACATGTGTAGATTGGATTTTTAAGAGAGTGGAGATCTCCATCTCCAGTCCTCCTCATGCCTCCTTTTCTCCTTCCTGTCAGGATTACTACATCTCAGCAGCCCTGACTCTGGAGCTCCTGCTCAAGGGATTGCTGGCCGGGGATCCCACAGCCAGCCACCTAGTCTTTGTGCTGAATGTAAGTGTGTTAAATAGGCCAGCCACCCATTTTCCACTTCAAATTCCAGAAGAGACCCCCTTGGGGCAGTTGGTCAGTGGTCTCTCCCTAGGGAACACATTAGTCTAGACAAGGCACAGGTTCTGAGCTGCACATGTTCTGAACTGCTGCTTCCTTCCACAGCATATCAACTTCTGGATAGAGTCACCCAGCATAAGGAAGCACATCAGGGCTTTCAGCTGTGCTTCAGCCGTCCTTCGTGAGGCCAGTAGCCTCATAAGCCTCGAGGTAAGCATCCCATGGACTCGCCTGACTTGGAGAACTCAGTTTTCAGGAGAGAAAGGAATTAAAACCAAAGGAGAATTGGACAGATACTTACAGAGTAGTAAGATGTCTTGGTTTCTTTTTCTTCAGACCTCAGAAACAGTCCCCGGCTTAGGACGTCTGGTGACCTTCTATGGGTTGAACATAATATCGTTCTTCCCAGACGTCAGCTGTGAAGCCAGGGAGGCCCTTTCATGCCTCCACACATTCCTCCTGCACCAGAGGGGTAAGGAAGCTGGAGAGGAGCTTACCAGCATTCTCACAATGAAAAGAACAGAAAGACCCAGAATGCTAAAAGATGCCACAGAACCACTTTTTTTTCTTTCTCTCAGGACTTCAGGAACATCCAGCAGAAGACCTCTGGTGCCAGGAAGACCTTGGCAAGGCAATGCTAGATTTCATTGACACTTGCCAAGTCGGGGAGGTAAGGATTATCCCCCTGTCATTTCCTTACCAACTATTCCTTTGAGGAGAAGCTATACGGCAGAGGGCCTATGGAGCTTGAAGGCATAAGGCCAGGAACCAGGGTAGAATGGGAGGTTTTTAAGCATCCTGGGTGACACAGCAAAGGAAGCTTTCAGAAGGAGGATATTCTGTTGCTCTTGAAAGAGAGCTTTTGTGAATAGTGGAAAGAACATGGAGCAAAAGAACAACCTTTGAAGAGAAACAAGTGCAACAGCCCTGCAAATGATGATGCCCCACATTCCTAACCTGCTCTCCCCAGTAGTCCAAGGCTCCTTCTGTTTCTGCTGGTTGAACTCTTGTAGAGAAACACTTCTGCAGGACTGTCCCCCATTTTTCTGCTCTATCACTCTGGGTACAGTCTTTTAGGAATGAAATCCCTTTCTTGTTTCAGGCATTTGGAGAAATTCTGAGGGAAGAGGAGAAATCAGAAATGATTTCAGCGGCTTGGCTGGCTGCCTGCAGTTACTGGATTACAGTTAGCGTGCCGGCAATTCTCCTTCTCTACGGTGTGGTGGGGAAATCGTATCTATTTTTAAGGGACAGAAATGTAAGTCAGCTGCTAACATAGGCTTAAAAGGGGGGAAACCGCGGGGTCTGTTCCTTTCTCAGGTTCAGTGAGGCAGTGGAGGAAGTGCTCGTAGGGATTTTCATCACAGGGTTTGGATTGTGGTGGTGGTGGTGGTGGTGGGTAGCAATTATTAGTTTAACAAAAGACCCACTCCTGCTGTAATGGGAACTGCCAGAATTGGTTCCACCATATGGATCAACACCTTTGGATAATTCCTGGATACAGAGTGAAGGGGACTGATATGGTTTGTGGCACCATTCCACAAGTTCCAGGCCCCCACCCGAGGAAAACTCTGAAGGGTTTTCCCGAAATATATGCAGTTTCCATACACCCCACCATAGAATGACAAAGCGACACATTGCCAAGTCTGATGGGTTGCCTTTCCTACCTTTCTAGCCAGAGCTGGTGGCGTCGAAGGCAGTACAAACAGTCTTCAGATTACGGGAGCACAAGGAGGTCCCCAGGCACCTGCAAATCCTCATCCAACCCCAAGGTAACAGCCCTTCCAAATGCCTAAACTCCTGAAATTTCTCTTCAGACCTGAAACAAGGACATGCTTCTTGATCCTCTTACGTCTGTCTGTCTAAGAGGTCCATCTGTTGTGTTTTCACTGAATCTTGCTCTATTAATCCTTGGCCAAAGTTGAAATGCCTGTGTCACGAGACACTGCATGGAATAGACATTGTCAATGGGGAGAAGGGTCTTTGGAGCATGCTAGCATGTCATTTTCACACATACAAAACACCTTTTAAAAAAAGAAAACACAAATTCTAGACAAGGGGGGGAAACAGGCATAATCTAGTTTCCTACGCTATAGTTTACTACATGTATTTTTGCAAATATCCTTGCCACCTATGAGCAATTCCTTAATTTTTCACCTTCTAACCATAAAATTGTCCCCATTTGGAAGAAAGTTTGCTGTCCCTCCCAATTTCAGTGGGTCACCCCAGTTCATCAAAAGAAGAGATAGGTCAAGAATCATTAAAAGAGGTCAATATCAAGAGTTTTCATCTTTTCTATGTTAATAGGAACTTTGATAGGCTGCTAAGAGTCAATGTCCCTTTTCTGCTTTTCTCTTCCATACAGATGATGTGGTGCTTGAAGAGTTTGAAGACTGAGGCTGCTTTTCGCAGGACTGTAAACATAGCCTTCCCAGAAGAGCCTCAACAAAAGCATGGTAAAAATCAGCAAGAAAAACAAGAGCAACAAGGCAAATAATGGGGAGAATCTTGCTGACACACAGCTCTGCTCTGTCTTTTGCCGGTGTGTGTGTGGGAAAGGAAGGCAAGTGTGGAGGATCATGAATGAATCTCTGGAAGATCCTACAGAGATGCCTTCAGCCAGCAGCCGATAGGCTGGGTGACTGATTGAAGGATTGCTTGAAGGGTGAACCTTTGGAGAATGAGCCTACAATTTTGGAGAGTAAAAGTGCTCTCACTGCACTTGGAAGAAGTAGATTGCCAGGAAGAAATGGAGACAGCAATGGAGGTCTTGAACACTAAAAAGCACAATTCAAGAAATACTGCCAACAAATGTGGAATACAAAACAAGTGCTCCACACACTGGAAATGCTCCATACATATTCCAGTGACCAAGAGAGGAGATATCAGGGTTTTTGAAACCATCAGACTATTGCACCGATCTCCCTTGTAAACAAACTTATGGTCAGCATTTTATAACAAAGACATTTACCATTGGAAGAAGCAGAACTGTCAGATATCCATGCTGGTTTCCAAAAAGGAAGTGGCATGAGGGATCATATTGCAAATATACGTCGGATACCAGAGCACACCAAAAAATTTCAGGGGGGAAAAACCAACCTATTTTATGGATGATAGTAAAACCATTGGTTGTGTAGATGATGACAAATTCTGATTTGGCCTCAAACCAAAGAGAGTGCCATGACATCTGATTATTCTGCATGACCTCCAAGTCAGACAAGAGGCCTTTGTTAGGACACTATATGGAAAAAGGAAAAGATTTCCACTGAGAAGGGGATCCAGGAAGGGAGAGGAAAATAGCCAACGTAAACAACTGGCTCCGTAGATGGTGTCGCTGAGAACAATTTGGATTCTTGGACCATGGGCTGCGCTTCCATGAGGGGGGACTAGGAAAATAGTCAAACTGTCATAGAGGAAACAAGGCAAACAGCGCAAGGACCCAACAGTGGGAGGCAAAAAACTTGCACAGGCAGCAAGTAAAGGGAACACATGGTCTTAGATGTCTCTACAGTAATGCACAGAGCATGAGAAATAAGCAAGATGAAAAAAGCAAATATGATATAATAGGCATTACTGAAACCTGGTGGGATGAGTCACGAAAGGGGGACCAACCTGAGGAGAATGGAACAGAGGACACAATAGGGGAAATCCAGCAAAGAATAAGCAAAGAGGTAGTACAGGAATACCTTCTTAATCTAAATGAAATTAAATCTCCAGGACCAGATGAACTACATCCAAGAGTATTAAAAGAGCTGGCAAATGTGATCTCAGAGTTATTGGCAAAAATCTTTGAGAACTCTTGGAGAACAGGAGAAGTTCCAGAAGACTGGAGGAGGGCAAATGTTGTCCCCATTTTTAAAAGGGGGAAAAAAGAGGATCCCAACAATTATCGTCCAATTAGTCTGACCTCAATACCAGGGAAGATTCTAGAGCAGATCATTAAACAGAGAGTCTGTGAACATTTAGAAGGCAATGCCATAATCACAAAAAGTCAACATGGGTTTCAGAGAAACAAGTCATGCCAGAATAATCTGATCTCTTTTTTTGATAAAGTTACCAGCTTGGTAGATAAAGGGAATGCTGTGGACATCGCATACCTTGATTTCAGTAAGGCCTTTGACAAGGTTCCCCATGACATTCTTGCAAACAAGCTTGTAAAATGTGGGCTAGACAAGTTAACTGTTCAACGGATTTGTAATTGGTTGACCGTCCGAACCCAAAGGGTGCTCAGCAGTGGCTCCTTTTCGTCTTGGAAAGATGTGACCAGTGGGGTGCCACAGGGTTCTGTCCTGGGCCCAGTGCTATTCAACATCTTTATCAATGACTTGGATGAGGGAATTAGGAGCATACTTATCAAATTTGCAGATGACACCAAATTAGGAGGAGTAGCTAATACCCTAGGGGACACGTTCAAAATTCAGATTGACCTGGATAGACTGGAGAGCTGGGCCAAAGCTAACAAAATGAAATTCAATACGGAGAAATGTAAAGTACTGCACTTAGGGCAGAAAAATGAAATGCATAGATATAGGATGGGAGAGAACTGGCTGAATGAGACTACGTGCTAAAGGGATCTAGGAGTCCTAGTAGACCACAAGTTGAACATGAGTCAACAGTGTGATGCGGCAGCTAAAAAGGCCAATGAGACTGGAACATGGAGCAATGGATGCAAGCTCCAGGAACAGAGATTCCACCTCAACATTAGGAGGAACTTTTTGACAGTAAGAGCCTTTCGGCAGTGGAACACACTCCCTCAGAGCGTGGTGGGGTCTCCTTCCTTGGAGGTCTTTAAACAGAGCCTGGATTGCCATCTGTCGGAGATGCTTTGATAAAGATTTCCTGTGTGGTAGGGGGTTGGACTGGATGGCCCTTGTGGTCTCTTCCAACTCTACAATTCTATGATTCTATGAATGCTATGAACTGTCAAACCAATGAATGGATCCTAGAGCAAAAGGAGAAGGTGACTAAGTCTTGGAAAAGCAGCTGTGGGGGAAGGATCCTCAAATAAAAAAATATGTCAGAAAATACCAAAGTCAGAATCATCCCTACAGAGTATTTCCCATTTCTATGCAAGGTTGTGAAAGCTGGACAGAGGAAAAGGCTCACAGGAAGAAAATCAACATTTGAAACATGTGCTGGACAAAAGTGTTCCAGATACCATGGAGTCTCAAGCAACTGAATGGGTCCCAGAGCAAATGACGCCTGAACTCATTTCAGTGGAGGCCGCTATATGATGATGCCCAGGAGGAGGAGGTGAATTTTGTGTCTTCCTTCAGAAACCCTTGACAAGGCCAGGAACAGGAAGGAGAAGCCGTGCCAAAATAGAGCACTCCATCTGTTGCCTACCAGTCCAGTGAGGTACAAGGCACTCCCTGAACCTGGTGGTAACACAAGGCATTTAAACCTAATTCCGAATCCAAGCTAAAGTGGTCGGCTTTCTTGTGCCTTTGAAGAAACATTTCCTTGCCTTTTCCCCAGAGCTGTCGTCCTACTACTTTAGCAGGGATCGCTTCAGCATGTCATCGAATTCCTGAATGTAAGTTTTCAGTGACTCTTCTGTACCGATAAAGAGAACAGTTGTCATAATCAAGGCAAAAGGAGAGAAAAGGAAAGGAGGAGGAGCAGGGACAAGATAACAGACATGGAAGATCAAGAAACCTATTCCACAAATTCTGAGAAATGAAAGAGATATTAAAACTGATGTTCAGAATGGGATATGTCCAAGAAGGAGAATGCAGATAGTGTACAATCAAGATAATATAAATCAGGTCAGAAAAAATACACTCAGGAACAATATCAAAAAGATGAAAGGATGATAGCTTTTTTTTCCAAAGAGGAACCTTTTGAAAATGAACCCACAATTTTACAAACTGAAGAAAAAGCTCTTTCCAAGCACTTGGAAGAAAGATATGGCCAGGAATAGATGACATACCTATAGAGCTGTTTAAGCTATCAGAGAGAGAATCCATCCGAATGACTTGCTCTATATATGGAGCGTGTCATGCCAGATGTCCAAACTGCAATTAGAAAAAGAAGAGGCATCGAGGACTGTGTTACAACCGGATATTGGATATTGGATTAGACCAAACATTGTGCGAAGAAAATCAACCTCTGCTTTAGAGATGACAGCAAAGCCTTTGCTCATGTCTGTAGATTATGGGGAAATGCAGATCACTGTAAAAGAAAAGAGAGTGCACAAGAATTGACTGTCTTCTTCTTCTTCTTCTTCTTCTTCTTCTTCTTCTTCTTCTTCTACAAAATATTTTTATTAAATTAAAAGGAAAGTATGGTAAAACAAAACAAAAAAGATTTTCTACAACTAAAATTACAAAATATCTTCCAGTAAAAACATCAGAGAGATAAAGAGAAGAGAAAAAAGGCCAAGTCCATCAACTTTGCCATCCAGTCATCTGCGGTTGGTATTGCTAAATCTTTCTATTTCTGTGAATACACCAGTCTTGCTACTGTAATCATATACTGCAATAATCTTCGATAATATTTTTCTAAATGTGGGTCCATAAATCCCAAAAGGAGAAGTTGAGGCTGCATGTGAATATTTCTTTTTAAAAAACTCTAGAACAATGTATGTTTTTGAATCTAAAAGTTTTAAGCTTTCTCACAAGTCCAGCTAGCATGCTCAAAATTTGGAAGTTTGCATAAATTGTCTAGACAGCTGAGATAATTTCTCAGGTGTCATATACCAAGTATACATCATCTTGTAAAAATTTTCTATAAGATCATACTATAGAACAAATGTTAAACCCTTTCTCCCCATTGTTCCATCTGTATATTATAGCCAACAATTTTTTGGCCTTTCAATCATAGAATCTTTAACCTGTTCGTCTGCCAGGTCAAATTTCAACAAACGTGTATACATTATAGTCCTAAGATGTTTCCCATCCATCCATAACTGCTTTTCAAACTCTAGTTTATCTTGTTCAAAACCACATTCCTTTTTTCTACTTTAGATCTCTGAAACAATTGTAAATACGAAAACCATTCAGGTTTAAACCCCTCTTTGGCTTTTCTTTTTAATTTTATATTCACCTAGAGAATTCCCCAGTAAGTCGTTGTAAGTTAGCCATCTTTAACCGGCCTCAGCTCTCTTCTGTAAATGTCTTTCTGCACTGAAACCCAAAAAACGCATGTTGGGACATAAGTACTTTCCTATTTAACCCATATTCTTATTATGGCACATCTTACAAAATGATTCTTAAAGTCTACATTGACTTGACCTTTATTAACCATTAATGTCCATGTCACCCAAATCTCAACTCATGTCCCTCCAGCTCGAACAACTGTTCATTTCTGAATATTATCATCAGCAACTGCCCTCAATTTACAGACTTCTTTTCTAACTTTTATACTTGAACTCTGTCATTAGAACCTAAATCCCTGTTCAATGCTTCCCACACCAGAAAAAATAACAATGTACAGTTGTCCCTCCACATTCGCGGGGGTTAGGGGCGTGAGACCCCCACGAATGTGAAAAAACCATGAATAAAACTAGGTCTGGCCACCGCCTTCCTGCAACCGCCTCTGCTTCTCTTCCCCGCCCCCAGGAGCAGCGATGGGGCTACCCAAGCCTTATTGCTGCTTCCTCCCACCCTTCCCAGCCCCCCAGGAGCAGTGACAGTGCTTTTGTTGCTGCTTCCTCTCACATTTCCCGCCCCCCAAGGAGCAGGACGGTGCTTCCCAAGCCTCGTCAAAGTTTCCTCCCACCCTTCCCGCCACCCCAGGAGCAGCGACGGGACTAGACAAGCCTCGTTGCTGCTTCCTCCCACCCTCTCCCACCACAACCAGGAGCAGCGACGGGGCTTGCCAAGCCTCGTTGCTGCTTCCTCCCATCCTTTCTGCCCCCCAGGAATAGCGATGGTGCTTCCCAAGCCTTGTCACTGCTTCCTCCCACCCCTCCCGCCCACCCCAGAAGCGGAGACGGTGCTTGCCAAGCCTTGTTGCTGCTTCCTCCCACCCTTCCCGCCCCCCAGGAGCAGCGACGGGGCTACCCAAGCCTCGTCACTGCTTCCTCCCACCCTCTCCAGCCCAACCCAGGAGCAGAGACAGTGCCTGCCAAGCCTCGTCGCTGCTTCCTCGCACCATTCCCACCCCCCCAGCAGCAGCGACGGTGCCTACCAAGCCTTGTCGCTACTTCTTCGCAGACTTCCTGCCCCCAAGGAGCAGCGACGGGGCTACCCAAGCATCGTCGCTGCTTCCTTCCACACTCTCCTGCCCACCCCAGGAGCAGCGACGCTGCTTGCCAAAGCCTCGTCTCTACTTCCGCCCACCCCAGGACTCCAGGAGCAGTGACAGTGCTTGCCAAATGTCGTCGCTGCTTCCTCCCACCCTTCCTGTCCCCCGAAAAGCAGCAATGGGAGTATGCAAGCCTCGTTCTGCTTCCTCACACCCTCTCCCGCCAGAACCAGGAGCAGCGACGGGGCTTGCCAAGCCTTGTTGCTGCTTCCTCCCATCCTTCCCGGCCCCCCAGGAGCAGCGACGGTGCATGCCATGCCTGGTCGCTGCTTCCTCCCACCCTTCCCACCCCCTAGAAGTAGCGACGGGGCTTGCCAAGTCTAATTGCTGCTTCTTCCCACTGCCTTCCGCCCCACCCAGGAGCAGTGATGGTGCTTGCCATACCTTGTTGCTGTTTCCTCCCACACTTCCGGCCCCCCGAGTAGTAGCGAAGGGGCTACACAAGCCTCATCGCTGCTTCCTCCTACCTTTCCCGACACCCAGGAGCAGCGACGGTGCTTGCCCAGCCTTGTTGCTGCTTCCTCCCAACCCATCCCGCCCACCCCAGAAGCAGTGGCGGTGCTTGCCATGCCTCGTCGCTGCTTCCTCCCACCCTTCCCGGCCCGCATGAGCAGCGACAGTGCCTGCCAAGCCTTGTTGCTGTTTCCTCCGAAATATCCTGGCCCCCAGGAGGAGGGACTATGCCTGCCAAACCTCTTCGCTGCTTCCTCCCACCCTTCCCGCCACCAGGAGCAGCGACACTGCCTACGAAGCCTCGTCGATGCTTCCTCCCACCCTTTGTGCCACCAAGGAACAGTGACGGTTGCTTGCCAATCCTTGTCGCTCCTTCCTCCCACCCACTTCTACCCAACCCAGGAGCAGTGGTGGTGCTTGCCAAGCCATGTTGCTGCTTCTTCCCACCCACTTCCGCCCAACCCAGCAGCAGTGACGGTGCTTGCCATACCTCGTTGCTGCTTCCTCCCAACCTTCCCGCCCACCAGGAACAGTGACAGGGCTATCCAAGCCTCGTCGCTGCTTCCTCCCACACTTCCCGTCCCACAGGAGCAGCAACTGTGCGTGCCAAGCCTATTCGCTGCTTCCTCAAACCCTTCTCGCCCATCCAGGAGTAGCTACGGTGATTGCCAAGCCTTGTTGTTGCTTCCTCCCACCCCCTTCTGCCCAACCCAGGAGCAGTGATGGTGCTTGCCACGCCTTGTCACTGCTTCCTCCCACCCTTGAGCCACCCCAGGAACAGTGACGGTGTTTGCAAAGCCTCGTCGCTGCTTCCTCCCTCCCTTCAAACCCCCCAGGAGCAGCAACAGTGCCTGCCAAGCCTTGTCGCTGCTTTCTCCCACCCTCTCCCGCTACCCCCAGGAGCACCGACGGGACTTGCCAAGCCTCATCGCTGCTTCCTCCTACCCTTCTCGACACCCGAGGTGCAGCGATGGCGCTCCCGAAGCCTTGTTGCTGCTTCCGTGCACCCGCTCCCACCCACCCCAGAAGCAGTGACCGTGCTTGCCATGCCTCGTTGCTGCTTCCTCCCACCCTTCCCGGACCCCGAGGATCAGTGACGGGGTTACCCAAGCCTCGTCGCTGTTTCCTCCTGCCCCTCAGGAGCAGCGACAGTGCCTGCCAAGCCTTGTCACTGCTTCCTCCGGAACATCCCCCCCCCGGAGCAGCAACGATGCCTGCCAAGCCTCCTTGCTGCTTCCTCCCAGCCTTCCCGCCACCCAGGAGCAGCGACAGTGCCTGCCAAGCCTCGTCTCTACTTCCTCCCAGCCTTCCCGCCCCCAGGAGCAGTGAGAGTGCCTGCCAAGCCTCGTTGCTGCTTCCTCCCACACTTCCCGCCCGCAGGTGTAGCACCAGTGCCTGCCAATCCTCGTCACTGCTTCCTACCACCCTTTCAACGCTCCCAGGAGCAACAACGGTGCCTGCCAAACCTTGTCACTGCTTCCTCCCACCCTTCCTGCCCCCCCAGAAGTAGCAACGGGGCGTCCCAAGCCGCTTCGCTGCTTCCTCCCACCCTTCCTGCCCCCTTAGGAGCAGTGACTATACTTGCGAAGCCTCGTCGCTGCTTCCTCCCACCCCGTACCGCCGACACCAGGAGAAGCTACGGTGCTAACCAAACCTCGTTGCTACTTCCTCCCGCCCTTCCTGTCCTCTGAGAAGCAGCGATGGGGCTACCCAAGACTCATCGCTGCTTCCTCCCACCCTTCCCGCCACCAGGAACAGCGACAGTGCCTGCCAAGCCTCGTCGCTGCTTTCTCCCACCCTTTGTTCCACCAAGGAACAGTGACGGTTGCTTGCCAATCCTTGTCGCTGCTTCCTCCCACCCTTCCAACCCACCCAAGAGCAGCGACGGTGCCTGCCAAGCCTTGTCGCTACGTCATCCCATTCTTCCTGGCCCAGGAGCAGCGACGGTGCTACCCAAGCCTTGTCACTGCTTCCTCCCACGCTTCCCGCCCCCCGAGTAGTAGCGATGGGCTACCCAAGCCTCGTTGCTGCTTCCTCCCACCCTCTCCCACCCCCCCAGGAGCAGGGACGGGGCTTGCCAAGCCTCACTGCTGCTTACTCCTACCCTTCCCGCCCCCCAGGAGCAGCGACGGTGCCTGCCAAGACTTGTTGCTGCTTCCTCCCACCCCCTCCCGCCAACCCCAGGAGCAGTGACGGTGCTTGCCATGCCTTGTCTCTGATTCCTTGAACCCTTCCCCCCCCAGGAGCAGGGACGGGGCTTGCCAAGCCTCACCGCTGCTTACTCCTTCCCCCTCCCGCTCCCCAGGAGCAGCGACGGTGCCTGCCAAGCCTTGTTGCTGCTTCCTCCCACCCCCTCCCGCCAACCCCAGGAGCAGTGACGGTGCTTGCCATGCCTTCTCTGATTCCTCGAACCCTTCCCGTCCCCCGGGAGCAGTGACGGGGCAACCTAAGTCTCGTCGCTGCAATGCCATGCCTCATTGCTGCTTCCTCCCACCCTTCCTGCCCCCCGAGAGGCAGCAATGGGGCTACACAAGCCTTGTCGCTGCCTCCTCCCACCCTCTCCCGCCACTCAGGAGCAGCGACAGTGCCTGCCAAGCCTTGTTGATGCTTCCTCCCACCCTTCCAGCCTCCCCCAGTAGCACCGACAGGGCTACCCAAGCCTTGTCACTGCTTCCTCCTACCCTATCCCGCTCACCTGAGGAGCAGCTACGGTGCTTGCCAAACTTCATCGCTGCTTCCTCCCACCTTTCCTGCCCCCCGAGAAGCAGCGATGGGGCTACCCAAGATTTGTCGCTCCTTCCTCCCACCCTCTATCGCCACCCCCAGGAGCAGCGACAGGGCTTTCCAAGCCTCATTGCTGTTTTCTCCTACCCTTCTCGCCCCCCCAGGAGCAGCGATGTTGCTTCACAAGCTGTGTTGCTGCTTCTTCCCACCCCCTTCCACCCAACCCAGCAGCAGTGACGGTGCTTCCCAAGCCTTGTCGCTTCTTCCTCCCACCCTTCCCAGCTCCCCAGGAGCAGCGATGGTGCCTGCCAGGCCTCGTCGCTGCTTCATCCCACACTTCCCGCCTCCTAGGAGCAGCGACTGTGCCTGCCAATCCTCGTAACTGCTTCCTCCCACCCTTTCAACCCTCCCAGGAGCAGCGACTGTGCCTGCCAATCCTCGTAACTGCTTCCTCCCACCCTTTCAACCCTCCCAGGAGCAGCAGCGGTGCCTGCCAAAACCTGTCTCTGCTTACTCCCACCCTTCCTTCCCCCCAGGAGTAGCAATGGGGTGTCCCAAGTCTCTTCGCTGCTTCCTCCCATCCTTCCTTCCCCCTCAGGAGCAGCGACTGTACTTGCCAAGCCTCGTCACTTCTTCCTCCCACCCCATCCCGCCGACACCAGGAGAAGCTACGGTGCTTGCCAAACCTTGTTGCTACTTCCTCCCACCCTTCCCGTCCCCCAGGAGCAGCGACTGTGCCTGCCAAGCCTCTTCGCTGCTTCCTACCACCCTTCTCACCGACCCAGGAGCAGCTACGGTGCTTGCCAAGCCTTGTTGCTTCCTCCCTCCCCCTTCTGCCCAACCTAGGAGCATTGACGGTGCTTGCAACGCCTCTTTGCTGCTTCCCCCCACCCTTTGCACCACCCCAGGAACAGTGACGGTGCTTGCCAAACCTCGTCGCTGCTTCCTCCCTTCCTTCCCCCTCCCCAAGGGCATTGACAGTGCCTGCCAAGCCTCGTCGCCACTTCCTGCCACCCTTCCGCACCCCCAGGAGCAGCAACGGGGCTACCGAAGCCTCATCACTACTTCCTCCCACCCTCTCCCGCCCACCCCAGGAGCAGCGACGGTGCCTGCCAAACCTGGTTGCTGCTTCCTCCCACTCTTCTGACCCCCCACCAGGAGCCTCGACGGTGCCTGCCAAGTTGTGTCGCTGATTCCTCCCACCATCCCCCCCCCAGGAACAGTGACGGGGCGACCCAAGCCTCATCGCTGCTTCCTCTCACCGTCTCCCGTCCACGCCAAGAGCAGCAACTGTGCTTGAAAAAGCTCATCACTACTTCCTCCCACCCTTCCTGCCCCCCGAGTAGTAGCGATAGGGCTACACAAGCCTCGTCGCTGCTTCCTCCCACCCTCTCCCGCCACCCCAGGAGCAGCGACGGGCTTGCCAAGCCTCATCTCTGTTTCCTCCTACCCTTCTCGCCCCACCAGGAACACTGACAATACTTGCCAAGCCTTGTTGCTTCTTCCTCCCACCCCCTTCCACATACCCCAGGAGCAGTGACGGTGCTTGCCAAGCCTCATTGCTGCTTCCTCCCACAATTCCCACCCCCCAGGAACAGTGACGGGGCTACCGAATCCTCGTCACTGCTTCCTGCCACCCTTCCCAATGCTCTAGGAACCGCGACCGTGCGTGCGAAGCCTTGTCGCTGTTTCATCCCTCCCCCCCCCAGGAGCAGCAACGGTTCCTGCCAAACCTGGTCGCTGCTTCCTCCAACCCTTCCTGTCCCCCCAGCAGCAGCAACGTGCCGTCCCAAGCTTCGTCGCTGCTTCCTCCCATCCCTTCCCGCTGACCCCAGGACCATCTACTGTGCTTGCCACACCTTGTCACTGCTTTCTTCCCACCCTTCTCGCCCCCCCTGGAGCAGCGACGGTGTTTGTTAAATCTCGTCGCTGCTTCCTCTCACTCTACCCGCCCCCTGAGAAGAGCGATTGGGCTACAGAAACCTCATCACTTCTCCTCTCACCTCTCCTCCCACCCCCAGGAGGAGCGATGTGGCTTGCCAAGCCTCGTCGCTGCTTCCTCCCACTCTTTGCGCCTCACCAGGAGCAGTGACAGTGCTTGCCATGCCTCATTGCTGCTTCCTCCCACCATTCCCGCCCCCCAGGAGCAATGACGGGGCTTCCCAAGCCTCATCGCTGCTTCCTCCCACCCTTCCCAGCCCTCCAGCCCTTCCTCCCCCCCTTCCAGCCCCCCAAGGAGCAGCGACAGTGCCTGCCAAACCTCATCGCTGCTTCCTCCAAACTTCCTGGCCCCCGAGGAGCAGCGACAGTGCCTGCCAAGCCTCGTCGTTTCCTTCCTCCTACCTTTCCCGTCCCCCAGGAGCATCGACAGTGCCTGCCAAGCCTCGTCGCTGCTTCCTCCCACCCTCTCCCGCCCCCCAAGGAGCAGTGACAGTGCTTGCCAAGCCTCGTCGCTGCTTCCTCCCACCCTTCCCGACCCCCCCCAGGAGCAGTGACAGAGCTACACAAGCCTCGTCACTGCTTCGTCTCACCCTTCCTGCCCCCGAGGAGCAGTGACGGTGCCTGCCAAGCCTTGTCGCTGCTTCCTCCCACCCTCTCCCGCCCACCCCAGGAGCAGCGAAGGTGCCTGCCAAGTATGGTTGCTGCTTCCTCCAATGCTTTCCGCCCCCCCCCCAAGTGCAGTGACAGTGCCTGCCAAGTCTCGTCGTTCCTTCCTCCTACCTTTCCCGTCCCCCAGGAACATCGACAGTGCCTGCCAAGCCTCGTCGCTGCTTCCTCCCACCCTTCTCCCCCCCAGGAGCAGTGACAGGGCTACGCAAGACTCGTCACTGCTTAGTCCCACCCTTCCCGCCCCCGAGGAGCAGTGACGGTGCCTGCCAAGCCTCGTTGCTACTTCCTCCCAACCTTTCCGGGCACCCAGGAGCAGCGACGGTGCCTGCCAAGCTTTGTCTCTGCTTCGTCCCATTTTTCCTGCCCCCAGGAGCAGCGACGGTGCTACCCAAGCCTCGTCACTGCTTGCTCCCACCCTTCCCGCCCCCCAGGAGCAGTGACGGGGCTTCCCAAACCTCGTCACTGCTTCCTCCCTCCCATCCCACCTCTATAGGAGCAGCGACGGGGCTACCCAAGCCTCGTCGCTGCTTCCTCCCACCCTTTCCCACCCCCCAGGAGCAGTGGCAGGGCTTGCCAAACCTCATCGCTGCTTCTTCCCACCCTTTCTGCCCGTCGTAGGAGCAGCAATGGGGCTTAGCATGCCCCATTGCTGTTCCCCCCCCCCGAGAAGCAGTGACGGGGCTACCTAAGCCTTGTCGCTGCTTTCTCCCACCCTCCCCACCCACCCCAGGAACAGCGACCCCATTGCAGTTTTTTGGATGGGGGGGTACTCCCAAAATCCGCAAATAGTCAAAACCGCAAATCTTAAAGCCGCGAATGTGGAGGGGCAACTGTATTTCACAGTTTTTTGAGGTCAATTCTATGTTCACAATTATTTGTGCATTGTATGAAGTCTAAGCTGATTTAACCCATTTGATCAAGTTATCTCAAAAATCCATTTGTTCCAATACCTGTTAAAAAAAAAAAAGAGAGAGAGAAATGTCTAGTTCAAAATATCAAAAGCTTTTTCAGCATCCAAAAATATCAGTGCACCCCCAGTTCTCATTATGTCATTGTAGGCATTAAGACATCCAAGACAATTCCAACATTATTTCTTAGCTGTCTCTTAGGCAAAACACTGCATTGGTTCTCATGAATAAAAATCTTGTAAAATTATTTTCAACACTTTAGCCAAAATCATCTTATGAAAACTTAATAATTATTACTCAACAATGAAAATTGACCTATAATTTTAGTCATTGCCAAATCCTGGTCTTATTATTATTAGATCTTCTTAGGTATCCATGCAATATTTGCTTCTTTCCGGCATTCTGGTATCTGCCCTTTCTGCAAGATGGAGTTCCTCACTGGTTGTAAGGCCAGTGGTATTTCCTATTCAGAACATTTACAGTCAGCCCTCCTCATTTGTGGAGGTTAGGAGCCCAGGGCCCCTGAAAAAGTAGAAAAACATGATCATTTTAAGTCCCCCCCCCAACATGCATGCAAAAATCTCTGGTTCACTCCCAGGCCACCTCTACTAGACCTCCATCGCTAGTTTCTAATTGTTCCATCCTCCACCTCACAGGATGAGGAGAAGGAAGAGAAAGTTGACAACACTAAAGAAGATTTTCCAAGCATCCACAGCGGAGCTGGACTGATGGTGTGGGTGGCATCAGTATCACATCACCTGTCTCCTCCCTGTTTCCTTCCCACCAACAGTCCCCTCCAGACCTTGGTGCGTGTGGTCCACAACTGAGGTAGTTTCAGCCAACTGCTAGCCTGCCTGCTCCCTCGCCTGTTGGCTCACCTGCCCTCTTGCTCGCTGGCTCCTTCTGTTTGCCTCAGTCAGCCTGTGTGCAGCTCTGGCTGCCCCTCCATTTCCCCCTCCTGATCACTGGGGGCACCTCCCCACCACCTCTGCCCTCTCAGCCCCCTAACAACAATGTAAAAGCCGAGGCCAGCTGGAGTGAGGGGGTGGGAGTGGGGAGTGGGGAGGGTCATTGGCTGCTGCTTTTGCGAAATGCCTCTTCCTTCCAAAGAAATGTGAACAGATGGAAAATCAAAGCCAGGATCTTGAAAAGGAAAGTGTTGAGATTTGCTGGTGGGGTATAAAACTGGGGGAGAGAATGATCTGGTGGGAATCTGGTACTGAGATGGAAGAAGAGAATCCACGCTGCAGCTTTTCAGTGTTAGGAAGGTCTTCATCATCTTCTTCTTCTTCCTCCTCCTATTATGACCCTTGCAGGATTTCTCTCTTCCTGGGGCATGGTGAGTCCCAATTGGGATGGGGGGATGAATTCTTTTGCTTCTCCTCTCTAGAGTAGACCCATGGAGTCAGTGGGATTTACTCCTGTGTGGACCCACCCTCCAAGCGTTGATTCTGTAGCCCCCACAGAAGAAGAGGAAGAATTGAAAAGGGGGAAAGGTGAAGGTGACCTGAGTGGGGAGAATAAGGAGGGGCAGAGGCTTTCCTGCTCTGGAGGACTGGGATCCTCCCTCTCTCGTTTCTCTTCCTCTCGTTAAAAGTCTTCCATACACTGAAAAGGTGCGGCACAGTTTCTCATCCTCTGTCCTCTCTGGAGGAGATTCCCACCAGATCTTTCCCTCCCACCACCCCACCCCAGTTGGATCCTCCACCAGGGATTCTCACCGAGCCTCCTCCTCCTTTTCAGCCTCTTTGTTACCATGTGTAACATTTTCCTTCTTATAAAAGAAATATATATGAGAAAAAGAAATTGTCTATCTATCTATCTATCTATCTATCTATCTATCCACACACAGACACGATGTTTCCCAATGGATTTTTCTCCCATCCCCCCCCCCAGTTTGATTGCTTTGCTATTCTACGATAAATGTCTTCATTCCTTCTATTCTAAATATAAACTTTTACATAGGTTATTTTCAAGTCATTTCTAACATTGCTTCATCCTTCCATTTTATTCCATGTTGGCTTTAGGCATTTAGGTTGCTTAATTTTCCCCTCCCTTTCCCCACTGCATTTTTATCCATTTCCATTCTTCTTCTGCTTGATTTATTGATGTTTCCTTTAGCATTGCTGTCAGTTGGTCTGAGTGCATCATGGCTTTTAATTTGATAACCAGTCTTCTACTGTAGGGATATTTTTCTCTTTCCATTTCTGTGCATATAGCAGTTTAGCAAAGCTAACCATATAAAGCACTATTTTCCATTGCTTCCACACATTTTTTTTTGTCTATGTTATCCATAAAGTTAAGTAAATAAAGTTCTGGACCTATTGCAGACTTTACTCCTACCATTTCCTTTCTTTGATTCTGTATTTTATTCCAGAATGTTTTAGCCACTCGGCATCTACACGACATGTGGGAAAAGGTGCCAATTATTTACCATCGATGACGGATTTTCAAGCTTTGGGAAAGCATAAAGTTCTGTGCTGTTTTACAGAATTTCCCCCATGCTTCAAATACTATGTTATGACCGCTACCCTGGGCCCATCTGGCCATCTGTTCTTTAATGACTTCTTGTTCTAGCTCTTTCCACTGAAAATCTGCAGCATCCTCCATCCTCTCAGGAGCAGATTCCCACCAGATCTTGCTCTCTCCCCGCGCCCCACCCCACCCAGTTTGATCCTCCACCAGGGATTCTCACTTAGTCTCCTCTTTTTCAGGCTCTTGGCTTTGATTTTGCATCTCTTCATGTTTGTCTGGCAAGAGGAGGCATTCGCAAAAGGAGCAACAGATGGCCATTCCCCACTTTCCCCCTTCCCCCTCACTCTTGCTGGCCTTGGCTTTAACATTTTCATTGGGGGCCTAAGAGGGCAGAGGCGGGAGGCGAGGATGCACCATCCAGTGGCTGACAATGGAGGGGCAGCAGCATGGTATGAGGGCTAACAAAATTAACAGAATGAACCAATGAGCAAGAGTGCAGGAAAGTGGTGAGGAATGCTGGGGCACCAGAGCATTGTGTGGGCCAAGGGAGGCAAACAGATTGAGCCAACCAACGAGAGGGTAGGTGAGCTGACAGGTGAAGGAGCGGACAGGCTAGTGGTGGGCAGAAGCCACCGCAATCACAGATCACATGCAACATGGGCAGGAGGAGACAGCTGGTGGGAAAGGAGGTGGAGAGGAGGAGGGTGAGCCCTTACGGCCACTGTCACTGTGACCACCAGCAGCAGCCCGGCCCTCACACAGATGCTGCCGAAATCTCCTTTATTTAGCGTTGTCATCCTTCTCCATTCCAATCTCTGCCTCCAAACATAATTTATAAGCTGATTCCAACAACTTGATCAATAGTTCTTAATAGGAAACCGAATTATTTTCATTCAGTATGCACACCCCCAAAATCAATGTCCTCACTCCTCAAGCATTAATTTCTAGCCCCACAAATCTATCTTGATCATCCACCAAAACCGCCACTCTTCCTTTAGATGGTCCAGGAGTGACAAATTCCTCCCCAAGACCCTTACAAATTAAATATTTTACATTTTTTTCTTAATACCATAGGACCCCAGTATCTTCAGGGGACTGGTCCTAGGAGGCTCCACGGATACTGAAATCAGCAGATAACAGTGAGTGCAGGACGGGAGAAGGGAGGCAAGTGCTTCTCCGCTTCCTTCAACCTCCCCCCCGTCACCACTGCTGCCAGAGGAGCCATCACAGGGGAAGGAAGAATGGAAGACAGATCTCGCTTCCTCCTCTTCCTTCTCTCCTCCCCATCACCAATGCCGCCACCAGAGCCTTCATGGGCAATGGGAGAAGAAAGGCAAGAGAGCCATCTTCCTCCTTCCTCGGCCCCACGGGAGTGAGTGAAGAGGTGGCAATGAATCTGGGGGAGAGGGCTCTTTCAATTTCTTCCCCTTTCCGTGGCCCCACGGGTGGGCAGGAGGCAGAGAAACCAAAGAGGGAAAGAGGCTCTTTCCCCCTCTTCCCCCTTCCTCGGCCCCAAGGGTGTGAGTGGACAGGCAGCAGATAAACCGGGGGAAATTGTCCTTTTCCTCTCTCTCCCCTTCCTTGGCCCAACGGTTTGGCAGGAAGCAAAGAAACCAAAGAGAGAAAGAGGGCTCTTTCCCCCCTCTTTGCCTTTCGTCCGCCCCACAGGAGGGTACGTGCGTGGGTGGGCAGTGGAGAAACCGAGGGAGGAGGAAAAGGGCTCTTTCACCCTTTCCCCCTTCCTCAAACCCACTGGCGGGTGGCAGAGAAACTGGGTAGCGGGTGGGGGGTGGTTGCAGTAGAGGAGGGAACCAGGGAAGTAAGAAGGAGGAGAGAGCCTCCTCCCTTCTCTGCCCCAGCGGTGCTGGTGGAGGCAGTGGCGGGGGTAGGAGGTGATAAGGACAGCCGCCCTCCCCCTTCCCCATCCCTGATCATTGGGGGGGGGGAAATGGTTGCTGCTGGCTGCGTGCCTTGCTAGCAAGCTCTGCCCCCTGCCCTTGTCTGACCAATCAGGGTCACGCTTCCTCTCCTTTGGGCAAATGAATAAGATCGAGTCCGCTGTCCTAATGTGCTGGAATGCGCCCCACCTCCTTGTTTTAAGAAAAGAAAAGTCAGGAAGGCTTTTCTGGTGAGTTTGTTGGCCTTTTTTGCCCACCTCCTTCACAATAGGGTGAAATTACATGGGATGCTATTAGGACAGGTAAGATTCTCCTCGCATCCTGTGAGGAATTTTTTCACTATTAGGACAACGCCCAATATTTTGCCAGCAGTCATCAAGCAGCTGAAATCATGTCTAGTAGTCCCCCCCCCAATGCCTCTTTTCATCTTCTCTTCCTAATACATTTGCATATTTAGTAGATAGAGTTTAGGATTTAACGGATATGTGATCCGGAACATGTTCTTTATTGTGTTATTTATAGTAGAACATTTTTTAATTGATGGGGAATTCCACCACATGTGGATAACAGTTCCTTTAACTTTATGACATTTCCAGCACTTCTTATTAGACTATTTTCATAGTGTTGCTGTGACATCAAATCACTTATCAATTTCTTAGTAAAGTGGACGAGGGCATCCATTGGCATTTTTCTCAGTTTTGCATAGCATGAATTCATTCTATATTCTGTCTGTTTCCATCACCATGTCTGAAAAGTCTTGTTCTAAAAAATCTGCCAATGCTGTAGTCCTCCTCTCCATAGTATCTGGGTCAAAGCTCTCTGCCACACTTCTAAATCTCAAACAAAATTCTTTCTCCAATAATTCTGCCCAACCCAAATTGTCAAAATCTTCCTTCATCTCCAAATCTACAAATCTACAAGATCAGCTTTTGTCTCCCAAACCTGGACATTTCCATTAACTTGTTTCATCTCAGCACTCACTTGAGATAAGGTACCATTCAAATCTTTAATCTTATTCTTAAATTCTCTTCTCAAGTCCAGTCTCAACTGAGTCTTCTTCTCCATTATTCATTTATGTTAATCCGGGGCTCTTTGAAAAACATCCAGTGATCCAGATCTGTCTCCAGTCATGGAACATATCGAACAGAAAGCAGGATTAGACTTGGAGAACAAATGTATAAATATTGGGCCAAGGAACACCAGCAGTTAAAGATCATGAGATGATACCATGTTATTAACAGAGAATAGCAAAGATTTGAAACAACTACTGATGAAAACCAAACTGGAACTACCATACTTGGGACATATGGAAAGACAATTTGACTGACTGGAGAAAAAACATCATGCTCAAGAAACATGGAAGGCAGCAGGGAAAGAGGAAGACCACATTATGGGTTGGATTGATTCAGTCAAGGAAGCCACAGCACAGAGTTTGCAAGACAGGAGTGGTGCTGTTGAGGACTGGGGCTCCCAGAGGGCTCTCATCCATAGAGTTGACCTAGCTGTCAAGCTAACTTGATAGCAAATAACAACAGCAATACTTTGTTGTTATCCCTATTATTTTGGCAGGGTTTTTTGTTCAAATCAAATAAAGGGTCAAACATCAAAATGGTCTGCTTGAAAAAAATTGTATGTACTAAGATGCTAGCTCATGGGTCTTCATGCAAAAAGTCATGTACAATTAGGGGTGGCTCTTGGTTATCCTGAATCCACCCTTCTCTGGTAGGGAATAGGTGGTTTTATACTCTAATGTATTTGAGTCCAGTAAACAGAGAGACCTTTTAGCACCTTTGAGATGAACTGAGAGAGAAAAAATTATAGCATAAGTTTTTGTAGAAAATTATAACAAGCCCTGTCTATACACGGGGGGGGGGGGATGGAGAACCTTGCAGTAATGGCATTTGACAACAAGGAGGGAGTTGCCTTAACCGTGTTTTTGCCCCCAGAAGCTTCGCATGCCAGATGGCCGCCATCTTACCGCCAAGGCTTTTCCGCACTGTTTTTGACATTTGGGGGGCCCCTCCCTCGAAATACTGTGGATTGATGGAGGATGAAAGTTTGTGTTCACGGCGCATTTCCTGAGGGTTACTTTCACTATCCAGAGAAACCTTTGTCTACTTCTTCAGATGTAATGGGGAATATTTGAATCCAGTGCATGCAGGTTGCTTCCCTGTAACAACTGAGTCTCCCAATGGTTCTCCTTCTCAGACACATTAAAATACTCTTTATAAATGCCTGAAAGCAGTCTGAAAACAACCCTAGAATCCTCTTTTGAAACTGTTAAAACAGCCGTTTCAAGCACTGCATGCCATGCGGAAGGGAACTATTTTGGTTGCCGGCCGGAAGCTTAAAAGAGATGCGGCCAGCCTAACTTCCTTGGGTTGGGAGTTTCACAATGGAGGTGCTGCTACGGAGAAAGCCCTGTTGAGTGCACCCACCAACCTAATTTCAACAGGTGTTGGCACACACAACTGGGCGACCCATGAAGAGCTCACATTCCTGTCAGGCTGATATGGGAGGAGACGGTCTTTCAGATATCTTCTTCCCAAGATGTTTAGGGCCTCAAGATCAACACCAGCACCTTGAATTGAGCTCTGAAGGAAATTGAAAGCAAGTGCAGTTCTTGCAGGGCTGGTGTTATATGGTCTGTAAAATGCACACCTGACACCACTCTGGTTGCTTCATTTGGCACTAGATGCAATTTCTGAACAGTTTTCAAGGGCTGTCCCATGTAGAGCACACTAAGGTAGTTGTGTAGACCTTGGGGAAAACCCCAGTAAACTTTGGATGAAAAAGTTCTCTTTTCTACATCCTCCCCAGCCTTAATTTTCTGGAAAATAATGGGGGAGGGAGAGGAATTATGGAAGATTTGCTTTTAGACCAAGAAATGGCATGTTTCAGACAAGGTATTCTTGTATTTACCCCCATTACCCCAAATTATGTCTAAAAACTATGAAATAGGAACATTTTTTTAATGTAAGATTGTGCACAAGATCAGATCATTGCAACCCATAGTCCTAGGTTTTACTTTTCTCGGGCCTTTAGATGGGAAGCAGAGACGGCATGGAAGATGAGAGGAGACGACATTGGCTGCGATCCCACATTGGGGCATGCTTGTGTCTCATGCAGCTTTGTCTCTGGAGCTCCGGCTCGCAATGCTACCCCTTAAACCCACTTTGTAAGTCCCACAGAGAAAGTGGGTCAGTGGACCCCTTAGGGTGGTGGAAATCTCCAGGTGGGCAGTGAGGAAAAAGGGGGCAGTCAGGGGGTGGTGAGGTAAAGGAGGGGCAGTCGGGGATGATGAGGATGAGGGTTCCATGAATTGTCTCTTTTTGTGGTGCCTTAAAAACACCACTCAGCCTTCTCATTGGTCTCATAACCAGCCAAGATTTTCAGTCACCCTAATGTGTCCCTCTTCCTCGTGGGAGTACAGGGAGTTGCAGGTGGCATTTTGAACTCAGAAGCATCCAGAAGATTTCTGATAAGCTCCAAAACTCTGAGAACAATTCCCCAGCTCTTTGTCTACTCTAGCTAGCCAGAACATAGAGCAAAGAGATGGGATCCAGCTGGGCAGAGAATGCTCACCATGACAAATTTGTGGAAGACTCCTTCTAAATCATGGTTTAGGATGGAAAAGTCTGACATTTTTGTTAAATATAATGTCTGGTTTCTCTAAGGCCATTAGCACTAATATTATCTATTTATAACACAGAAACCTGTACCTATTTATAGCACAGGCTTCCTCTCATGGCATCTCCCAAGTCCTCAAATGCAACTCTATGGTATGTTTTTACTTGAAGTCCTTTATTTTAAATATTTGATTTTCAGTGCTGCAAGCAGGAATTTTCCACAGTTAATACACTGTGTGGTGTAGTGGCATGAGCATCATACTACAGCTCTGGAAACCAGGCTTCAAATCCTCACTCGGACATGAAAACCCACTGGATACCTTTGTGCAATCAAACTCTCTCAGCCTCAGAGGAAGGCAATGCCAAATCTCCTCTGAACAAATCTTGCCCGTGATAAGTTGGCCTTAGTGTTGCTGTAAATCAGAAATGACTTGAAGCCACACAACAACAAGATCAACAAATGTCCAATAATAAAAAGTGTCCCCCTTCCCCACTCCCCCCCTTCTCTTTTTGGCTGGTCTTGGCTTAACATCATCATTTTTATATTATAATATACATTAAATACATTGTTTTTAAAAGTTAAGTTTTACTTCTGAATTACATAGATTTATTCAACTTAATTGTGCTAGAATCATAGAATGACAGAGTTGGAAGAGACCACAGTGGCCATCCAGTCCAACCTCCTGCCATGCAGGAATACACAATCAAATAATTCCTAGCAGATGGCCATCCAGCCTCTGTTTAAAAAGCTCCAAAGAAGAAGACTCCACCACACTACAAGGCAGTGTATTCCACTTCCAAATAGCCCTGGATTTGGGAGACCTGGGAGAAAAGTTTGGGGAAGCCTCTTGATCTTTCTTTCCGTTTCCTCTTGAGGCAGGCCAGGGGATGACTGGGCCCTCTTTCCCTCTCTCCCAAGTGGTGATGGAGAGTTTGCCCACGTCTGCTGTGAATTTGCCTTTCCTCTTCTGCACTTATAAAGAATGGGTGACACCTGGATTGACAACAGTCCACGTGAAAGGGCTCTTTTAAGCCCTTAGTAGACCACGAGCTGGACATGAGTGAACAGTGTGATGCAGTAGCTGAAAAGGCCAATGCGATTCTAGACTGCATCATGAGGAGTATAGTGTCTAGATCAAGGTTTATAGTACCACATTATTCTGCTTTGGTCCGACCTCACCTGGAAGAGTGTGTCCAGTTCTGGGCACCAAAATTCAAGAAGGATATTGACAAGCTGAAGGTGTCCAGAGGAGGGTGAACAAAACGGTGAATGATCTGGAAGCCATGCCGTATGAGGGGTAGGTTAGTGTGCTGGGTATGTTTAGCCTGGAGAAGAAAAGGTTAGGGTATGACATGAAACCCATCTTTAAATACTTGAAAGGAAGTCCTATTGAAGAGGGAGCAAGCTTGTTTTCCACTGCTCCAGAGACTAGGACACTGAGCAATGGATTCAAACTATAGGAATAGAGATTCCACCTAAACATTAGGAAGAAGGTCCTGATAGTAAGAGTGTTTTGACAATAGAATACACTGCCTTGGAGCGTGTTGGAGTCTCCTTCTTTGGAAGTTTTCAAGCAGAGGCTGGATGGCCATGTGTTGGGAGTGCTTTGATTGTGCATTTGTGCCTGGCAGAATGGGGTTGGACTGGATGGCCCTCGTGGTCTCTTCATGCTCTAGGATTTTGTGGTCATCTTCATCATGATCATTATCTGTATTTGTATCCAACCTGTCTCCCAAAATTGAGGCCTTGTTGTTCATCCCATTTCTGACTCATGCCAACACTAAGGCCATCATTACTCAGGGGTGGGAACCATGTGCCCCCTCCAGCCCCCCTCAGCTATCCTCTCTGTCGGCTATGCCAGGTGATTTCCAGGTGATTTCTATGCCAGGTGATTTCCAGGTGATTTCTGGCTGAAATCATGCAGACAAGATTTCTTCAGAGGGGAGATTGCCACTACCTTGTTCTGAGGCTGAGAGAGATTGACCTGTCCAAGGTTACCCTGGTGGTTTTCATGACCAAGCAGGGATTCGAACCCAGAGTCCTAGTCTGACACTCAAACCATTATACCACGCTGGCTCTAAAATTGAAGCTACTGGAGATTTATAGGCCAGCTTTAAGGAAATATCAGTCTGTTTGCTTATATACTGGTTTGCTCAGGTAACCATGTTTCCTGAGTTGATCCTCGTGCTGCAAGAAAAGGAGTCTGCCACACCTACCCTTGCTCTCTCATTCAGGGGACCAGGGGCCTGTAATTCGGAGCAAGCCTACCCAGCCCTTCCCATCTCCATCTTCTGTCTTATTTAAGTGGCCCTAAGGTGGCTTTAAAGGGGGTCTGTGGAATGTAAAGGACTCTTCTCTCCCCCCATCTGGATCTTCTCTCCATTTTTTATAAAGCAGGCCTCAAGATGTGGGTCTGCAGCTAAGCGTTTTGTAAACCCTGTGTGGTTAAACTCACATTTCTCTCCTCGCCTCTTCTGTCCACCCCCCCAGTTCTGCTTGCCTGAATCATGGGCAAGCCTGACTGTGTGTCTCCCTGCACAAGGCCTGGCCTGGCCCTGCTCTGGAGTTGACCCACCCAAGAGTCATGGGACCAACGGATCCCCCCTCCCTCTTTCCCCCCAACCCCCCCTTAATCTTCTTCCAGGTGTCCTTTAAAACCTGGAGATTTCTCTGAAATGGATTGGTCTGAGAGAGATACTGTCCACAGCGGGGGTGGAGGAGGGGGGGTGGAGGAGAGTGACTGCGGGGGCTTCATAAGCCCCCGCAGCCACTCTGGGAAGGGCGGGGGGGATGGAGGAGAGTGACTGCGGGGGCTTCATAAGCCCCCGCAGCCACTCTGGGAAGGGCGGGGTGGTGGTGGCGGAGAGTGACTGCGGGGGCTTCAGGAGCCCCCGTAGCCACTCTGGGAAGGGCGGGGGGGGGTGGAGGAGAGTGACTGCGGGGGCTTCAGGAGCCCCCGTAGCCACTCTGGGAAGGGCGGGGGGGTGGCGGAGAGTGACTGCGGGGGCTTCATAAGCCCCCGTGGCCACTCTGGGAAGGGCGGGGGGGTGGCGGAGAGTGACGGCGGGGGCTTCAGAAGCCCCCGCGGCCACTCTGGGAAGGGCAGGCGGGTGGCAGAGAGTGACTTCGGGGGCTTCAGAAGCCCCTGCGGCCACTCTGGGAAGGGCGGGGGGGTGGCGGAGAGTGACTGCGGGGGCTTCAGAAGCCCCCGCGGCCACTCTGGGA
Organism: Gambelia wislizenii; assembly: GCA_030847615.1. Classification (NCBI taxonomy): domain Eukaryota; kingdom Metazoa; phylum Chordata; class Lepidosauria; order Squamata; family Crotaphytidae; genus Gambelia; species Gambelia wislizenii. The sequence goes on along the minus strand of JAUMIR010000002.1, from coordinate 305,353,494 downwards.
AGGGCGGGGGGGTGGCGGAGAGTGACTGCGGGGGCTTCATAAGCCCCCGTAGCCACTCTGGGAAGGGCGGGGGGGTGGCGGAGAGTGACTGCGGGGGCTTCATAAGCCCCCGTAGCCACTCTGGGAAGGGCGGGGGGGGTGGAGGAGAGTGACTGCGGGGGCTTCATAAGCCCCCGTAGCCACTCTGGGAAGGGCGGGGGGGGTGGCGGAGAGTGACTGCGGGGGCTTCATAAGCCCCCGTAGCCACTCTGGGAAGGGCGGGGGGTGGTGGCGGAGAGTGACTGCGGGGGCTTCATAAGCCCCCGTAGCCACTCTGGGAAGGGCGGGGGGGGTGGCGGAGAGTGACTGCGGGGGCTTCATAAGTCCCCGTAGCCACTCTGGGAAGGGCGGGGGGGTGGCGGAGAGTGACTGCGGGGGCTTCATAAGCCCCCGCGGCCACTCTGGGAAGGGCGGGGGGGTGGCGGAGAGTGACTGCGGGGGCTTTATAAGCCCCCGTGGCCACTCTGGGAAGGGCGGGGGGATGGAGGAGAGTGACTGCGGGGGCTTCATAAGCCCCCGCAGCCACTCTGGGAAGGGCGGGGGGGTGGCGGAGAGTGACTGCGGGGGCTTCATAAGCCCCCGTAGCCACTCTGGGAAGGGCGGGAGGTGGTGGCGGAGAGTGACTGCGGGGGCTTCATAAGCCCCCGCAGCCACTCTGGGAAGGGCGGGGTGGTGGCGGAGAGTGACTGCGGGGGCTTCATAAGCCCCCGCAGCCACTCTGGGAAGGGCGGGGGGTGGAGGAGAGTGAGCGCGGGGGCTTCATAAGCCCCCGCAGCCACTCTAGGAAGGGCGGGGGGGGTGGCGGAGAGTGACTGTGGGGGCTTCATAAGCCCCCGTAGCCACTCTGGGAAGGGCGGGGGGTGGTCGCGGAGAGTGACTGCGGGGGCTTCATAAGCCCTCGTAGCCACTCTGGGAAGGGCGGGGGGGGGTGGCGGAGAGTGACTGCGGGGGCTTCATAAGCCCCCGTAGCCACTCTGGGAAGGGCGGGGGGGTGGCGGAGAGTGATTACGGGGGCTTCATAAGCCCCCGCAGCCACTCTGGGAAGGGCGGGGGGGTGGCGGAGAGTGACTGCGGGGGCTTCATAAGCCCCCGCAGCCACTCTGGGAAGGGCGGGGGGGGGTGACGGAGAGTGACTGCGGGGGCTTCATAAGCCCCCGTAGCCACTCTGGGAAGGGCGGGGGGGTGGCGGAGAGTGACTGCGGGGGCTTCATAAGCCCCCGTAGCCACTCTGGGAAGGGCGGGGGGGTGGCGGAGAGTGACTGCGGGGGCTTCTGGAGCCCCCGCGGCCACTCTGGGAAGGGCGGGGGGGATGGAGGAGAGTGACTGCGGGGGCTTCATAAGCCCCCGTGGCCACTCTGGGAAGGGCGGGGGGGGGTGGCGGAGCGTGACTGCGGGGGCTTCATAAGCCCCCGCAGACACTCTGGGAAGGGCGGGGGGGTGGCGGAGAGTGACTGCGGGGGCTGCATAAGCCCCCGTAGCCACTCTGGAAAGGGCGGGGGGGTGGCGGAGAGTGACTGCGGGGGCTTCATAAGCCCCCGTAGCCACTCTGGGAAGGGCGGGGGGGGTGGCGGAGAGTGACTGGGGGGGCTTCATAAGCCCCCGCAGCCACTCTGGGAAGGGCGGGGGGTGGCGGAGAGTGACTGCGGGGGCTTCATAAGCCCCCGCAGCCACTCTGGGAAGGGCGGGGGGTGGAGGAGAGTGAGCGCGGGGGCTTCATAAGCCCCCGCAGCCACTCTGGGAAGGGCGGGGGGGTTGGCGGAGAGTGACTGCGGGGGCTTCATAAGCCCCCGTAGCCACTCTGGGAAGGGCGGGGGGGGGCGGAGAGTGACTGCGGGGGCTTCATAAGCCCCCGCAGACACTCTGGGAAGGGCGGGGGGGGGTGGCGGAGAGTGAGCGCGGGGGCTTCAGAAGCCCCCGCAGCCACTCTGGGAAGGGCGGGGGGTGGAGGAGAGTGACTGCGGGGGCTTCATAAGCCCCCGCAGCCACTCTGGGAAGGGCGGGGGGTTGGAGGAGAGTGATTGCGGGGGCTTCAGGAGCCCCCGCGGCCACTCTGGGAAGGGCGGGGGGTGGAGGAGAGTGATTGCGGGGGCTTCATAAGCCCCCGTGGCCACTCTGGGAAGGGCGGGGGGGTGGCGGAGAGTGACTGCGGGGGCTTCATAAGCCCCCGCAGCCACTCTGGGAAGGGCGGGGGGGTGGAGGAGAGTGATTGCGGGGGCTTCAGGAGCCCCCGCGGCCACTCTGGGAAGGGCGGGGGGGGATGGAGGAGAGTGACTGCGGGGGCTTTATAAGCCCCCGTGGCCACTCTGGGAAGGGCGGGGGGGTGGCGGAGAGTGACTGCGGGGGCTTCATAAGCCCCCGTAGCCACTCTGGGAAGGGCGGGGGGGTGGCGGAGAGTGAGCGCGGGGGCTTCATAAGCCCCCGCGGCCACTCTGGGAAGGGCGGGGGGGGTGGAGGAGAGTGACTGCGGGGGCTTCAGGAGCCCCCGCGGCCACTCTGGGAAGGGCGGGGGGGTGGAGGAGAGTGACTGCGGGGGCTTCAGGAGCCCCCGCGGCCCCTCTGGGAAAGGCGGGGGGGCGGAGAGTGAGCGCGGGGGCTTTAGGAGCCCCCTCAGCCACTCTGGGAAGGGTGGGGGGTGGCGGAGAGTGACTGCGGGGGCTTCAGGAGCCCCCGCGGCCACTTTGGGAGCAGCGTCTGTTATTCGCGGTTTTTCCACATTCGCGGGGGTCTCAAGAACCTAACCCCCGCGAATGTGGAGGGACAACTGTACTTTCTTTATTGTGCTGGACTGGTTGTTTTGCATTCGTAGTAGAAAAAGTAGATCTAATATCAAGAAATAGGCAAGGGGGAGGGCTAGGGTTTTTGCCCAAGAACTTTGGGGACCACTGTTCTATAGCAAGAAAGATAGGATGGAGATTACAAAATGGGGGAGGAGGAAAGGAGAGTGACAGACAGACTATTACCTATGAAGTGATTGTGCAATATATTTAACTTCCAGTCAGACAGTGTAAAATCATGCCCAGCATGTTTCCTGATTCACCACGAAGAGAGTCATACCATATGTTGACCACATCATTCTAGTGATAGTTTTGCAGCTCCTCCTTGTCAGATACCACAGATACCAAAGGAGATCCCAAGAAATGTCAATAGAATTTGTTATTTTTTTATTTTTATTTATTTTATTTAGTTATTTATACCCCGCTCTCAGCCACAAGGCTATCAGAGCGGCTTACAAATTGTTTTAAGCAATAGCTACTTACACATCTGCACTGCATTAAACAGTTTCCAATGTGTGTTAGCTAATTGCCCCCACAAACTAGGTACTCATTTTACTGACCTACGAAAGGATGGAAGGCTGAGTGAACCTTGGAGCCCTCTGGAATCGAACTTGCAACGTGGTGGCTTGCAGGACTGGCATTTAACCACTGCGCCACCAGGGCTCCCTATTTATTTTTGTAAGGCCATCTTAATATCATTTTTCATTTTCAAGATCTCCAAGTAGTTTACAATTTTAAAAAACTTAAGTTAAAAATAATAAAATAATATTGAACCATTAAAAAAACTAATAAACTCCATTAAAAACAGTTCAATAAAAACCAGGGCTAAATGACTACACTAACATTCAGAAAAATAATTGGGAAAAGGCATGGGAATAGAAATACAGTAGGACCAATATCTACAGTTTCAGTTATCTGCGGGACAGAAAAGAGAGCACATAGTGTAGAGTCTTCCTACAAAATGCCTAGAGAGGCATTGTCTCTAGACATTTTCTAGGTCCTCCAAGGGAATTGTCAGAATCCAAAATGACCTCAACATATTAGAAAGCTGGCCAAAACTAGCAAAATGAATTTCAACAGGGAGAAATGTAGGATACCACAGTTGGACAGTAAAATGAAAAGCACAGATATAGGATGGGTGACACCTGGCTTGATGGCAGTACATGTGAAAGGGATCTGGGAGTCTTAGTGGACCACAAGCTGAACATGAGTCAGCAGTGTGATGCAGCAGCTAAAAAAGCCAATGTGATTCTAAGCTGTGTTAAAAGGAGTATAGTGTCTAGATCAAGGGAAGTAATGGTGCCACTCCATTCTGCTTTGGTCAGACCTCACCTGGAATATTGTGTCCAGTTGTGGGCACCACAATTCAGGAAGGATATTGAGAAGCTGGAACGTGTCCAGAGGAGGACAACCAGGATGCTGGGAGGTCTGGAAGCCATGGCCTATGAGGAACGGCTTAGGGAGTTGGGCATGTTAATCCTGGAGAAGAGAAGGTTAAGAGGGGACAGGATAGCCATGTTTAACTATTTGAAGGGTTGTCATACTGAGGATGGAGCAAGCTTGGTTTCTGCTGCTTCAGAGACAATGACATGGAGAAATGGGTTCAAACCACCTGAGCATTAAGAAGAACTTCCTAACAGTAAGAGCTGTTCAGAAACAGAATACACTGCCTTGGAGAATGGGGGAGTCTCCTTCTTTGGTGGTTTTTAAACAGAGGCTGGATGGCCATCTGTTGGGAATGATTTCATTGTGTATTTCTGCATGGCTGGGGGTTGGACTAGATGGCCCTTGTGGTCTCTTCTAAATCTATGAGTCTATGATTCTATGGTATTTTAAACCAGAGGTCCCATTATTTTCAGTGGTGTTCACTGTTATCCACAGTATCTGGTATCCACGGTAAGCCCGGAAACTGAACCCCCGTGGATACACAGTTCTACTGTACATCTTTGGCATGCTTTTAGAAAAAGGAGCTAGCTCACAAGATCGACTCCCCCTGGATTCATTAGGCAGTGGAATGGGGATGCTTCAAGCAGTAATCCTGAAAACCTGAATCTTACCAGTAACCCAAACTAGAGGAGACCCATTAAACCAATGAGATTTACCTAAGTGTTGGCTCACCATTCAACAACTGATGCAGTGGGTTTAGTCTAGCGGAGACAAGCAAAACAATTCAGACACAACACAACTGTAGCCCTGTGATTCCACCTGTAATTGCCACAGCTGCTTCCTGTGGAATCCCAGGGTTTGTGGTTTGGACAGAGGCACTAGAGGAGCCCTCTGACTGAGAATTCAAAATGTCCTTCCCTGAACTGCAAATCCCAGGAATCCTTAAGATGGTGCCATGGCATTTAGGGTGGAATCATGGCACTATAACTGTGCAGTGTGAAAGGGCTCTAAGTCTAAATGTTTCACACTGAACACAGAACTCTATGCCATAGGTTGAAAGTAAGCCATAAGTTGTGAGTCAGGCAAGTAAGGACAGGCTACTTACCTGTCACTGTCCAGTTTCGGAAGGGGTATTTAGCACTCTCAGCCAGAGAGCTCTTAGGCCTCCCTAAACTACAAACCCCAGAACTCCACAGGAGGCAGCCGGAGCAGTTAAAGTGTAGTAACATCGGATACAAAATGTAGGCCTGTGGCTCCAACACCACCATCTTTTCTTTTCTTCTCCTATATGATTTTTTAAACATCTTTGAGCTAATGAGGAAACCAGTGGAGCGTCTAAAGCTTGCACGAAGTGTCTTGTACACCAAACCAGAATTTGGATTCAAGAACCCAAAGTCTTGTGTCTCCTGCTGGGTTACTTTAGGGCATTTAAAAAATAAGATAACCTTGGTTCTTTTATAAAAACAAAACAAAATCCCCCAAAAAACAATACCTTTATTGGCAACCAAAATGCACATGGCATTTCATGCAAGCTTTTGAAGCTCCACTGGTTTCTTCATTAGGCAAAAGATGTTTAAAAAATAATGAAGGAAAAGAAAAGTTACAGTGTTGGAGTTGCAGGCCTACAGATATTGTTTCTGTTGTAGTTTTGTATGGAAGGATCTCAATGAGATGATATTTACAGATATTTAAAATAGTAGGGATTTATTTTTATCTTTTTATTAGTGGATTTAATATAATAAGGTGTGACCAGTTTTTCCCTTTCAGGTGTTAAATAAAAACAGGCTGTCACAATTGTAGAAAATAAAACTAGTAAAGATTTACTACATAACAATTAAGTTAACCATTCAGGACTTTTTCAGATGCCTTAAAATCCATGAGGAGAGGGCGGGAGAGGTACGCGGCTATCGCACTGCGGGAGATCCATTTTGGACGACACCGCCCCTCTCCCGTCGTTGTCCGTGTTACTTATGTGTTCGATTGAAGCCAACCATGCCATTTTTTATTCAAGAAAAACTTCCATGAGCAAAAAATGGCGCGGTTGCCTTCAATCGAACATGGAAGCAACACGGACGACGACGAGAGAGGGACGGTGTTGTCCGAAACGGACCCCCTGCCGCGTGATAGCCGCATACCTCTCCCGCCCTCTCCTCACAGATTTTAAGATGTCTGAAAAAGTCTGTAGTCTCTGAACTCTGTCCACATTGCAGCTCTCAGAATCCTATTTTGATCTTATAAATTTCTCTCTTCAAACTTTATCAGACGAGACTGAAATAGCAGAATTACAACACAATACTATCACAAATGGGTTCCTGTTATTGGAAAACAATGTCATCCTTCTGTGGTCTGTGCTCCAACCATTAATTAGGTGTAACTTTCAATTGATGGGCAAAGCTGTCAATAGCCCTCAATATTGCTCTTTTCATGGTATTGATAAGCGTGTGATAATCTCATCCCGTTGTAATCATGCGATTCCAGCGTGAATGGGTGGTCCACTTCTCCCCCTCCCCTTTCCCAATGAGAATACGTAATTAAACATCAGAGGGAGAACGTGAAGAGGACCTACCAGACAATCTTTTAATCAACCGTTGCCTTTTCTTGGTACCTTTCAATGTTTGTTTAAGTGTTTATTTGTGGATTTCTTTGATTATTTATTTGTTTTTAGTGTTTTAGAGTGAAGTCATCTCTCATGAGAACAGCCAAAATCTCGCCCATGTAAAATTGCAGAAGTAGGAGAAAATTAAAGGCTCCTGTGCCAGCCAACAGCAGGGGTTAATACTCGGTAATTAGAAGGCAATGTGAAGACAAGGATTATTATAGTGAGAGCTGAAATCCCATTCTTCAACTGCTAGTGGTGGTCATGCAAAAATTCTGTGGCGGTAGTATTGTGCGATTATGACAACATGCAATAATTACTGTAATGGTGACACTACGTTTCCCCATTCCTCAGTTGCAGAATTGCAGCATTTTTAGATGCTCGTCTGATAAAGTCCTTCCTCCTTGTTCTTTATTCTGACTCTGAATGCCTTAACCTCCAGACGAGCCTCTGGTTATAGCTCCCCCACCATAGGCCATTTCACGAGCTGTGATTGGCTGGCTCTAACCAGGTTTGTCTAGCTTCTGTCTTCAAAACTTTATATTAAAAAGTAGTGAAATTCCCAGCCAAAGTTGAGAACTTCCCAAATGTTAGGGGAAACTTTTTTTTTTGGGGGGGGGTTGGACTGGAGAATGTTAACCAGGATTTCCTAAATGCTGAGAAATCCCCCTCCCCCTCTTTTTTTTGACTGGGAAATGAGAAATAATACAAACTCTTTCCATCTCTTGTTTCCTACACATGTATTCTCACCTATTATTAGAAATAATCTCTTACAGGACATGCCTATACAATGCCTCTCTCCCTATTCACCAGAAGGAAATTGAGGAGCACGCTAATAACCTGCCAGCCAAAGTGTATGTTCTGATGATCTGTCCAAATAGCATCTAAGGCCTAATCCACACTACACAAATAATCCAGTTTGAAACTGGATTATTTGCCATGGACCCTTCCTATGGAATCCTAGGATCTGTAGTTTTACAAGGTGTTTAGCCTTCTCTGCCAAAGTGTGCTGGTGCCTCACCAAACTACAAATCCCAGGATTCCTTAGAAAGGGGCCATGGGAAATAACCCAGTTTCAAATGGGATTATTTGTGTATTGTAGATGCACCCTAAATCTGACAAAAATAACAATTGTTATATTAATTGTCCTTTGCACGACTGCTTTAATCATGGGGGGAGGAAATATGTGCTTCACCCCTTGTGATATTCCAAAGGCATACTCCTTCAAAAAGGATTTTGGTGTTGACTCCCCACCATGATGCTCTAGAAAATGAGCCCCACCTCCTGGGCTTATGCCCCCCTTGGATAAGGATAACCTGGAGGCAGGCAGGGCCTCCTGACCCACTGGCTTGGACAGGACCTTTAAGTGGGTCGTTTGTTAGATAGCCTCCAAAGAGAAAGGCTGCACTTGCCCCCAAACTCCTGCACCTTTTTACTTGCAATTTACCAGTCTTGATCCCCTCTCAAGGGGCTGCCAAATCTGTAGATTTCTCACAAATTGGTCAAGAAAGGATTATCACACTACACTGTTCTAGAACTATTATTCTGCTTTAACTGCTCTGGCTGCCTCCTGTTCAATCCTGGGATTTGCAGGTTAGGGAGGGGCATTTAGCACATTTAGCCAGAGAGCTCTTAGGCCTCAGTAAACTACAAACCACAGGAGGCAGCCAGAGCAGTTAAAGTGGAATAATCACACTATCACAGTGTAGTGTGAAAAGTTATTGTTCCTTTTGAGAATAACATGTTAGAAGCGTGTAGTATAAAAAGCCACTTATTTGTAATATGGCAGGCCTAATGTCCTACCACAGGGCTTGTAAATATCTGTAAAATATACTATTTTAATATGTCAGTAGATTCATCGGATAAGGGGATGCTGAGGGTAACAAGGCAAGGTGAGTGCCTGGGGCCCAAGAGCTGGATAGGGGTTCCATCAAGAAAAGAAAGAGAGTTGGGGTTTGTGGGTGGCATTTGGGGGGGGCCAAAAAACATCCCCCACTTTTCTGGGGAGGATGCTGGCGAGGCCTTGAAGGTTTCAAAAACTGCCTTGAGCTCCACATGTTACCCATGCATCATACTTTCCCCACCTCTGAATATCATAATTTTTACTTGTGAAATACATACACTTTTTAAAACTTCATTGTGCTAGATTGGTTGTTTTGAATTTGCACTAGAAGAATAGACATAAAATCAAGCAATAGGCATGTGGGGGGGGGTCTAGGGTTGTCACCTAAGAGAAAGGGGGCAGAAGCCTGAAAAGTTTTGGGGACCACTTTACTACATTTAGGATGAAAAAATGAAATGCACAGATATAGGATGGGTGAATCCTGGCTTGACAAGAGTCCCCCCTCAATGGGATCTAGGAGTCTTAGTACACCAAAGTTGAACATCAGTGAACAATGTAATACAGCAGCTTAAAAAGGCCAATGTGATTCTAGGCTGCATCAATAGGAGTATAATGTCTCCTTTAGATTGAGGGTTGTAATAGTGCCACTCTATTCTGCTCGGGTCAGATCTCACCGGGAATACTGTGTCCACTTCTGGGCACCACAATTCAAGAAGGATGTTGACAAGCTGAAGGTGTACAGATGAGGGCAACCAAAATGGTAAGATCTAGAAGTCATGTGCTATGAGGAGCAGCTTAGGGCGCTAGGTATGTTTAGCCTGGAGAAGAAAAGGTTAGAAAAGAGATTGCACCTAAACAATAGGAAGAACCTCCTGCTGGTAGGATTGTTCAAGAGTGGAATACATTGCCTTGGAGTGTGGTAGAGTCTCCTTTGGATGTTTTTAAACAGAGGCTGAATGGCCAACTGTCAGGATTGCTTTGATTGTGTATCTGTGCATGGCAGAATGGGGTTGGACTGGATGGCCCTCGTGGTCTCTCCCAACTCTAGCATTCTATGGGTATCTTCTTTGTCACCATCATCGTCATTTGTATCCAAACTGTCTCCCAAAATTGAGGCCTCTTTGTTCTTGTGTGCCTTCAAGCCATTTCCGATTTCTGAAGACACTAAGGCCATCATTACTCAGGGGTGGGAAGCATGTGGCCCTCCAGCTCCTCTACAAACTTACCAATGAAGTTGTATATGTCCAACAAACAACTACAAAGATGTTCCTAACCCGCACCCCCATTTGGGCATTGGAGAACTCAAGAGAGTAGCAAAGGAGTCAGAGCATAACAGATTTCAGAAGGCATTAGATATCAGAAGTAGCTACAAGACATTATTCGAATTAAAAGATCGCTACGCGTATACAAATTCATTAGGAAGCTTGTATTAAAAAAAACATTTCAAAAGATCATGGTAATTATTATAGTATACACTAGCTATATACCCGGTGTAGTATACACCGTTTCCCCATCTGCCCTCCCCAGCCCCCCGCGCGCACACACGCACGTCACTCCCTCCCTACCTCCGCTGCCTCCCTCCCCTTCGCCCTCCACACCCCACACACGCACGCAACCACACACACACACACGCTGCTCCCTCCCCACCTCCCCCACCACCTCCCTCTCCGCCACGTGGCACCTGCCCCCCGTGGCTGTCCCTGCCCCTACTGCCCTCCCCAGCCCCCCGCACGCACATGCACACACATACCACTGCCTCCCAACCCCCCTGCAGCCTCCCTCTCCCCCACGGGGCACCTGGCCCCCACCACGGCCCTCGCCACCCCCTGTCGCCCTCTCTGAGCCCTGCGCACACACCATGTGACACACACCCCAGCTAATCAATCCTTGCCAGCCATGTTTACACTGGAGGTAAAAGTCCACATGTTCCCGCCTCCAGTGTGCTGATGGGCTGCCCAATCAAGCTGTGGTTGGTTGGTCAGTTCCCTAAGCAGCCAATCAGTACAGTGGAAACAGCAACATACCCAGGAGAATTATATATATAGGTCTTCTGCAATATAGCAGTTGTTGATGTTGAACATTAAGTTCACACGCTTTTGTATTAATAACTGCAGCTATTGAGGAGAAAGGAAGAAACAAAAACTGAAGAAGCATCAAAATGGCTGGAAAATGCGAGACTCGCCATCTTTCTGTTTTGTTTGAGGAACTTTTAGAGCTCTCTGGATTTCTATTTTGTTTGAGGACCTTTTGGAGAACTCTGGAAAGTCTTTTTGCCAGTTGTCTGAAGGACTGAGGATTTGTGAATGATTTTGCAGTAATTTACAGCAACAAAGGATTCATATCCAGGCAATTACACAACATCAAACTGTTCTTGTTTGTTTATTATTTATATTCATTATGCTTTAAAGCTCATTGCTCGTATAGATAATTTACAGCATTATATGAATTATAATACTAGGTTCTGCCTTAAGGAAGGAGGAGGATTGCCTTCCACTGGGTTTATAAGAATCACAACGAAAGCGCCAAGGAGGAGAGACAAGCCATGAAAAGCACAGAATTTCAACATCACTTGAGCAGGTTAGAGCGTAGGATTTCCCGTCTGGAGGATATAATGGAGAGAATAATCCAGCACCAGAGACCATAAGCATCCTCCTCTCCCTTTCCCTCCCCCTCCCCTCCCCCCAGTAAACACCCCCATTCCCTCCCCCTGCGCCCAACAAAGCCCACAAAGACTCATACTGCCTACCCTGTCAATAAAACAAGGCGTTCCATTCACGCTGCGCTCTGTACAGCATTATATTCCTCAGGACAGCCCAACCATTAGGCAAAGTGAAGCATTCCCCTTGAGTGGCACAAGCGAAGGGGGGGCATATGGGCCAAAGCCTCAGCTGGTCACCTCCTCCAGCTGCCCACCCTTCTTCCCCCCTTCTGACCTCCTTCTAGGCTGGGAAGACTGCAACGTCTCTTTCGCAGGAGAGGCAACAAAGTATCCCCAGCTTCACCCAGCCTCTCTGTCGGCATCCCCAAAACACCTGGGGATGATGGGAAGAAAAATGCCACAACCCATCACTGGTGGAACTGAAGGGGATGCAAAAGCTACCCTCTGTTCTGCAGCCAGACCATCCTCCAAAGCCATATTGATCAGCAGGGAATTAGAGAAATGGGAGGGGATGCCTAGCACTCCAGCTTCCTGATTCCCGAAGGGTTCAAGGGGAAAGAGATCCCACATCTTATTGGATTGAAGAATGCCTTGCTCATTTCCCCTGACTTGTACCATACCCTTCTGCCTGAACAGAAATGGAAGACCCTTCCTAGCCTCTCCCAACCCTCCAATGGGAGAGCAACATGCCCCTTGATCACAAAGCCATGCGGGACATGGTCAAGAAAATCAGGGCCAGGAAACAGGTATAAATCTTTCCCCTCCACACACAATCGTGAATGGAAGCCTATGTTTCCACAACCCTTTCCTTGACACATGCTCCCCCTGTGGGACTTTTGGGTGCCCAGGTTGGCCTCCTTCCACTGTTCCAGAGAATCCAAGTGGGCCTGGGTGTTCAAGAAATCTGGCCAGCCTGGCTGCATAGGGCTAGTAGTCTTCATGGTATGGAAGGCTCCGGCTAGGAAGAGTCCTATTCCCACTCATGACCTGGGCCAGGGGGGGATTGGATGTCTGTAGGTGATGAGGCACACAAGTAAGTCCTCCTGACTCACAGACGGATTCTCTTGACGTCCAGCACATTCTGGACTTCCCATCTAGCAAGAAGCTGTGGTTCCTCCGTGCTGTGTCTGCTGGTTGCTTGGAGGCACTGAAGAGCAGCCAGGATGCCCCAAAGCTCCTGCTCCCAAAGGCAGACCTGGCCAGGGCCATTATGGTGAGTGAGTCAGCACTTGTATTCCAGAAGGAGAAAAGGGCTGACGAGGAGGAGCTCTGGATTTGGGAAACCTGGGAGGGAAGTTTGGGGAGGTCTCTTCATCATTCATTCTCTTTCCTCTTGGAGCAGGCCAGGGGATGACTGGGGCCTCTTCTTCTCTCTCCCAGGTGGAGGCTCCTCTCACCCTCCTTTGTTTTGCCCTCTAACGGACTGCTTTTCTTTCTTCTTTTCCCTCTCACCAGCAAGTTCCAGACTCCACTGAATCGAGAGCTTGAATCACACATCCTGTGGCTCGTAATCTGTTCCATCTTTAGCAACCAGTCTCAAGGAAATGCCTGGCCCCAGGGGGGGGGGGCATGGAAGAAAATGTTGTCTGTGGGGGCATTTCCACAGCCTTTCTTTCAGCAGGCCATTTTGGCCAGGAGGATCATTCAAGCTTAAAAGTAATTGTTCATCCAGAGGGTGTCAAAAGCAACAGAAAGACCCAGAATGCCAAGAGATCGCATGAAACCACCTTCTTTTTTCTTTCTCTCAGGACATCGGGGACATCCAACGGAAGGCCTCTGGTGCCAGGAGGACCATGGCAAAGCAATGTTGTTTTTCATTGACACTTTCAGAGTTAGGGAGGTAAGGATTATCCCACTGTCATCTCCTTACCAAATATTCCTTTGAGGAGAAGTGATATGGCAGAGGGCCTATGGAGCTTGAAGGCATAAGGCCAGGAACCAGGGTAAAATGAGAGGTTTTTAGCATCCTGGGTGACACAGCAAAGGAAGGCTTCATGAGGAGGATCTTCTGTTGCCCTTCAAAGAGAGCTTTTGTGAATACAGGAAAGAACATGGGGCAAACGAACAACCTTTAAAGTTCAGAAACCAGTGCAACAGCCCTGCAAATGATGATGCCCCACATTCCTAACCCAATCTCCCCAGTAGTCCAAGGCTCCTTCTGTTTCTGCTGGTTGGACTAGAGAAATGCTCTTGCAGGATTGTCCCCTGTTTTTCTGCTTTATCACTCCGGGCAGTCTTTCAGGAATGAAGCCCCTTTCTTGTTTCAGGCATTTGGAAAAATTCTCAAGGAAGAGGAAAAATCAGAAATGATTTCAATGGTCTGGCTGGCTGCATGGAATTATTGGATTACAGTTAGCGTGCTGGCAATTCTCCCCCTCTATGGTGTGGTGGGAAAATCGTATCTGTTTTTATGGGACAGAAATGTAAGTCAGCTACTAACATAGGCTAAAAGGAGGGAAAACATTGCTCCTATTTCCTCCTCAGGTTCAGTGGGGCTGTGGAGGAAGTGCTCAGAGGGCTTTTCATCACAGGGTTTGGATGGTGGTGGTGAGTAGCAATTAATAGTTTAACAAAATTCCCACTCTCTCTGTAATGGGAACTGCCAGAATTGGTTTCACCATATGGATCAACACTTTTGGATATTTCCTGGATGGATGGCGAGGGGGTCTGATATGGTGTGTGACACCACTCCACAAGTTCCAGGGCCCCACAGAAGGAAAGCTCTGAAGGGTTTTTCTGAAATATATTATATGCAGTTTCCATACACCCCACCACAAAATTATAAAGCGACACATTGCCAAGACTGATGGGTTGCCTTTCTTACCTTTCTAGCGAGAGCTAGTGGAGTCGAGGGCAATAGAAATAGTCTTCAGACTACAGGAGTACAAAGAGGTCCCCATACACTTGCAAATCCTCATCCAAACCCAAAGTAACAGCCCTTCCAAATGCCTAAACACCTGGAATATCTCTACAGACCAGGAACAAGGATGTGCTTCTTGATCCTCTTACGTCTGTCTAAGAGGTCCATTAGTTGTGCTTTCTTTCAATCTTGCTCTATTACTCCTTGGCCAAAGTTGGGATGCCTGTGTCACCAGACACCGCATGGAATACATTGTCAATTGGGAGAAAGATCTTTGAAGCATGCCAGTAGGTAGCTAGCATGTCATTTTCATGCACACAACCCCTTAAAAAAAAGAAAACACAACTCCTGGACAAGGCATAATCTAGTTTACCAGGCTATAGTTTACTATGCGTAATTTTGGAAATAGCCTTGCCACCTATGAGCAATTCCTTCATTTTTCACTTCCTAACCCTGAAATTGTCCCCATTTAGAAGAAAGTTTGCTGTCCCTCCTACTTTCTGTTGGTCACCCAAGATCATCAAAAGAAGAAAAGGTCAAGAATCATTAAAAGAGATCAAGATCAAGAGTCAAGATGGACTTTGATAGGCTGCTAAGAGTCAATGTCCCTTTTCTGCTTTTCTCTTCCATACAGATGATGTGGTGCTTGAAGATTTTGAAGAGTGAAGCTGTATTTCACAGGACTTTAGAGGTAGTCTTCCTGGAAGTACCTTGAGAAAAACACAGTGAAAATCAGCAAGAAAAACAACAGTAACAAGGCAAATAATAGGAGAGACTTGCTGACACACAGCTCTGTGGTGTCTTCTGCAGGTGCACATGAGAAAGCAAGGCAAGTGTGGAAGACCATGAATGGTCCTCTAGAAGAGACATCACCTAGATAGATGCCTCCACCCCAAGGAAGCATGCCAGATGTGGCATGGTGGGGAAATTGTTTTGATTTTTATTGGACAAAAATATAAGTCACCTGCTAACATAGGCTAAAAGGGGGGAACCACAGGGCCTGTTTCCTCTTCTGGTTCAGTGGGGCAGTGAAGGAAGGGTTCACAGGGCTTTTGATCACAGGGTTTGGATGGTGTTGGTGCTGGCGGGGTGTTTAGCAATTACTGGTTTAATAATAATAATAATAATAATAATAATAATAAAATTTATTTATACCCCGCCCCTCTGTTAAAACAATCGGGGCGGCTTACAAAATTTAAAATACAATACAAATAAAATCCCTAAACACCCCCACTCCCACCCTCCCCCATAAAAAAACATTAAACAAATATAAATTAAAACAACTAATCTAAAATCACTTTTAAAACTATAAATACAATAAATTTAACAAAAGACCAATTCCTTCTGTAATGGGAACTGCTAGAACTGGTTTCTCCATATGGATCAACACTTTTGGATGCTTCCTGGATACACAGCAAGGGGGAATGATATGGTGTGTGACACTGCTGCACAAGTTCCAAGCTACCACTCCCAGAAAACTCTGAAGGTTTTTTTCTGAAATAAATGCTGGACAGAGGCTGGATGGCCATCTGTCGGGGATGCTTTGATTGTGATTTCCTGCGTGGCAGGGGGGTTGGACTGGATGGCCCTCGTGGTCTCTTCCAACTCTGCAATTCTATGATTCTATGATTCTATGAAATGCAGTTTCCATACACCCCACCAGAGAATGACAAAACGACACATTGTCAAAGATGATGGTTTGACTTCCCTACCTTTCTATCCAGAGCTGGCAGAGTCGAGGGAAGTAGAAATAGTCTTGAGAGTACAAGAGGACAAGGAGTTCCCCAGACCTCTGCAAATCCTCAACCAAACCCAACTTCTGGGTAGAATCGTCCAGCATTCGGAAGCAAGACAGGGCCATCAGCTGTGCTTCAGTCATCCTTGACGAGGCCAGTAATCTTGTAAGCCTTGAGGTGATTATCGCACGCTCTCAACTGCGCATGCAATGGAGATGGTAGTTTTCAGGAGAGAGAGGAATTAAAGCCAAAGGAGAATTGGACAGAGACTTTCACAGTGGTAAGGTGTCTTGGTTTATTTTTCTTCAGAGCTCAGAAACAGTCCCAGGCTTAGGATGTCTGGTGACCCTCTATGGCTTGAATATAATATCATTCCTCCTAGAGGAGATCTGCTAAGGCGGGGAGGCCCTTTCATGCCTCCACACATTCCTCCTCTACCAGAGGGGTAAAGAAGCTGGAAAGGAGCATACCAGCACTCTCGGGTGGAAAAGCAACAGAAAGACCCAGAATGCCAAGAGATGGCATGAAACCAGCTTCTTTTTTCTTTCTCTCAGGACATCGGGGACATACAATGGAAGACCAAGGCAAGGCAATGCTAACTTTCATTGACACTTGCAGAGTCAGGGAGGTAAGGATAATCCCACTCTCCTTTTCTTAATTAATATTCTTTTCAGGAGAAGCTGTAGGGCTGAGTGCTGATGGATCTTGAAGCCTTAAGGCCAGGAGCCAGGGTAAAATGTGAGGCTTTTCGCATCCTGCGTGACACTGCAAAGGAAGGCTTCAGGAGGAGGATAGTCTGTTGCCCTTCAAAGGCAGCCTTTGTGAAAACAGGCCAGGAGAAAGCGGGTGTGACCTTGGCCTCAGCAGGCTGGCCCCACAGTTTCCAGCTCTGGCTGCCTGTCATGGCCACCCTATGTGGGGACAACCTCCAAGACTGGGGGATAACGATGGGTAAAGAGCGGTTCTTTCGTTTAGTGGGCGACGTCCTCCACTCAAGCCGTCCGCCTTCCCTCCCGTCTCTCTCCAGGGACTCCTCCTTCTGTTTATCCCTCCCGGCTCTCCCATCCCAACTGCCGTTCTCTCAGGCTCTCTCTGGCAGAGGCCCCGCCCACCAGGGCCTCCTGGGCTGGGATTGGCTGCTTCTCAGGCACGCCTTCAAGCACCCCTCTTCCCAGGGGAAAGAGCAGCCCTGGGAGGGAAAGCAAGGCCCTGCCCTGCAGGGAGGAGGAGGAGGAGGGTGCCCCACAGTCTTAACCTGCTCCCCCCAGTACGCCTTGTCTATGGGGCTGGGGAATAATGCAGATTGAAGCGCATTTTACAGAATGCCTGCAGGATCACTCTGTCTTTATGGTCAATCACACCATGTTATTTATATTGCTTCAAAGAGCAGCCCTGGGAGGGAATGCAAGGCCCTGCCCTGCAAGGGAGGAGGAGGAGGATGTCCCAGTCTTAATCCACTCCCCCCAGTACGCCTGGTCTATGGGGGGGGGGGGATAATGCAGATCGAAGCACATTTTTACAGAATGCTCAGCAGGATCATTCTGTCTTTATGTTCAATCACAGAAAGCTATTTAGCTCACCTCAAAGAGAATTTTTACTGTTCAGAAATCGCTGGCATGTGAATAGAGATGGTGGTTGGGTGTAAATAGCACTTCATATTCGTCCCAATGGGAGTGTGCAATTCGACTTGCCACAGAATAGATAGAGGGCATCCTGGCCATGGAGAAGTTTCTTCTGCCTCTGGCTATCCACCTAGGAGGCGCTCACAAGGTATGTGTGGCTGAATTATTATTATTATTATTTTTTAAAGGAGGGATTCATTGCACAATGCTACTATCGCACATCTGCTGTCAGGATAATAATGTATAGGTTTTTGACATATTATTCTCTAGTCGATTTTGTGATAATTTTTTCAGTTTCATGCTTGTAATGTGTTTCCTGGGATTTTGGGGCGGACGTTTCCAGTGAAGCAAATGGTGGTTTTTTTTGGGGGGGGGGTGTTTGGTTGTTTTCAATCCATTTCTCATGAAATGGATGTTATTATAGCTTGGATCAGGAATGTGCTGGTTCTCCTGTATGTGTTTGATCCTTGTGTAATTATTCTCATTCTGTTTCTCTCCCCATCCCTGCTTTTCTCGATGTCCAGATTAACACAGGTGACTAGAAAAAGAAGGAGGGGAAAGCAATGGGAAAGCTACTCAGATTTCTTTGGAGAGAAGCTCACCCTCAGTATAAATTGTTGAACAATCCCCAACACTCACCTCCCTTCTCCACCAGTTGGGATATTAATCCTTATGAAATGCTACCTTGTTGTGCACTTTGCATTTTCCATGACCACCTGCCCCTTGTGCTGACTAGCACTTCATCCCTTGTGAATAAAAGTGGCACTACCTTTTGATGAAATCAGGTTGCTATCTTTCTTTTTTATACATTGAGGCCAGTCATGTTTGCCCTGCTCTGGGCAGTTAAGTTGAGGAAGATATTGGAGAGGAGTTTGGTTGGCATTCACACTGTATGTTGGGGTTAGCTGGTGGCCGGAATGGGAGGCCTACACCTGAGCATGTGCGCCTTGCCACCCTAGGCCTTCCTACTGCCTACTAGTCGCAGCATCAAAGCACTGGGAGAAGACAGACGCCCTAACAGAAATGTGACATGTCGGGGCTTCAGAGGAGGGATCATATAATTACCACTTTCCCATCATAAATTAATATGGGGGAACACAATGCAAGGCATCTCCCGAGGCGGATGACAGTACCATTGTGAGGGTTGTGGGGTGGTGGGAGTGGGAGGTCAGCATTCAAGCATGTGCAGAGTGCACTTTTGTGAAATCACGGACACACGAAATTGCTGCCTGAGGTGCATTGCCACTCAAGGCCTCCTTCTTGCCAGCTATCTAGCTTTACAATCCCCTTAACAAGGATAGTGTGCTTTGCCAGTCAGGAGTGGGAGGCCAGCACCCAAGCATATGCAGAGTGCACTTTTGAGAAACCACACCCAACAAATCACACCCTAGGAGACAGAGAAGGCCTCCAGGTGCATATATTTTCAAGAATTCAATACAACATCCGATGGCCTATCTTTGTTATGAAAACGACAAATTAAACAAAGACTTTAATAAGCATTTGTTTAGAAGAGCCTTACTATTGGTCTGGGAAAAATTAAAAAATGTTCTATACCAAATTACCAATATAGACTTCTTCACAGAAACTTTCCAAAATAGATAAAAATCCACAGACCATTGGTTAAGCTATAAAGAAATAGGAATGAAAGACCCAAATGGTCAATCTATAATGAAATCAAAATAACATTTAGGAGAAACCTTGAATATTAATTGGTTTGTTTACAATCGATTAAAAGCTAGATTTATAAAAGATTCAAATATATCAAATATGTAAAAGATTCAAATGAAAATATAGAATTGGAGGAAAATGAATTAGATAAGATCATTTGGGTGGAGCAAAAGGGAAAAAGGATTACTAAAATATATAAATTACTATGAAAGAGAAGTTTAGAAATGGACAGTATCAAAGACTTTATGATCCACTGGACAAAAGATCTGGGATATCCTTTTGATATTGAATCCTGGGAAAATGCTAGGAGAAAAACTAGCAAGTTCACAAAATGTCAAAATTTGAAAGAAAATTATTTGAAAATAACTCATAGGGGGCATTATACCCCTTGCAGACTTAACAAAATGAATACATCGATCAACAGCAACTGTTGGAAATGTGAAAACAATGTCGGCTCCCTAATACACATGTGGTGGAGCTGTAAGGTAATTAAAAAATTCTGGAGCAAAATACACAAAACAATTGAAAATATATTACAGATTCATTTCAAGGCCAAAGCAGAGTTACTTTTGTTGAATATGACGAATGTATTAAAGAAAGAAGATGAACTATGGCACTGGAAAATTCTTCTGTATTTGCAGCTAGAATAATGATAGCCCAGAAATGGAAAACAGCAAACCCATCTACCATTGATGAATGGATTCAAAAAAACCAGGAAATACCAGAACTAGATATACTCACAGCTAAAATACATAATTTACCAAAAGAGAAATCTTTAGAATAATGGGTACCAGTATTAAAGCTCTGGGGGGAAAGGGGGATGGGATATGATATGCAAAACTTGTCATTATTATGACCAGATATTCATTGTAATCCTTTTGGAGGGGGGAGGAAGGACTTAGAAAAAGAGGTACTATGAGACATTTCTTTAAATATGCAGGGTGTAATCTGTTAGATTTCAATGATAACAGAAGTCAATAAACATAAAGGTATATAAGCTTTATTTACTCCAAAAGTGTTGAACATCTAGGAAGTCATGGAAAATCTTATTTATCTTTATTATTATTTGGATTTGGCTATGAATTAAATCTTTATTTATTTGTTATAATTATAATTATAATGGCGATGGGTGGGCAAAGGGAGGGGAGGAGAGATTTTATCTCCCTACTCCATTTGCCTTCCGGGATGGCTCCCATGACTGCAATGGTGATGGAGGGGGGCATTCGCTATTATCCGCAGATTTCATTTCCATAGTTTGATGAAATTTAAACAAGAGGCTTTCCTCCCAGGGATCTCTCCGTTTGATAAGAAAGTGGGGAAAGAATGTGGCAGATTATATTGGTTCATAACTACCACCAGAATACTACAGAATACTACTTTCCAAATACTGGAAAGCCAGAGAATTTATGAAGAAAGAGGAACAGCTTGGGAAGATACTAGAAATTGCCAAGATGGACAAACTAACATATATGCTGAAAGGAAAATCAAATACCAAATTTGTAAAGGATTGGGAAAAATTATGGGAATATTTAAAATGTAAATATGGTGAAAATATGATTTTAGGATTCAAAAATTAAAAATGTATGGAGATAAATGAACTATTCTGAAGTAGACGTCACACGTCAGAAGTGTCAAACTTAAAGGAGAGGTAAAGATTAAGAAATAGATGAATATATATACTTTACAATAGCAAAAAGAAGTTTGACAGATGCTTCATAATGCCTGGTTTCTTGATTCATGGGAAGCTGATATGGTTAATTATAAATGATGAATAGAATGATATGGCGTATGGGGTATGGGGCAGGGAGGGCATGGGAGCGGGAGGATGTTTATCACACATTTGCATGTCATACGGAGGTTTTTAAAAAATCCAGTCGAAACACTGGAGGCTTGCCACATGGACTTTCAGGAAGATTTGGCTGCCTTGCTTCTGAATGGCACATATTTAGCAAATGTCCGTTTGTACAGATTGCCTTCCATGCAATCGCCAGTGGGATTATTTTTACAGTATTGGCAAACCCTTAGTAGACCACAAGCTGAATATGAGTGAACACTGAGATACGGCAGCTAAAAAAGCCTATGTGATTCTAGGCTGGATCACTAGGTGTATAGTGTCTACATCGAGGGATGTAATACTACCACATTATTCTGCTTTGGTCAGACCTCACCTGGAATACCATGTCCAGTTCTGGGCAACACAATTCAAGGAGGATATTGACACACTAAAAGTGTCCAGAGGAGGGAGACCAAAATGGTGAAAGATCTGGAAGCCATGCCCTATGTATGAGGTGTTGCTTAGGGAGCTGGGCATGTTTAGCCTGGAGGATAAAAGGTCGGGAGATGACATAATAGCCATGTTTAAATACTTGAAAGGAAGTCATATTGAAGAGAGTGCAAGGTTGTTTTCTGCTGCTCTAGAGACTAGGGACTTTTTCAAACAAGCTATTTATTCCGTGGAAGACACGGAACAGAAGATGTTGATCCTTTTCTGTGTCTCCCCCATCCCTATTCCCAATTCCCCATGATATTCTCATCACGGGGAAACATCGTTTTTGGACCACCCATTACGTTGTAGGAATGAAATCACAGCTGGTCTGAAAGGTGTCCAGTTCCTCTCCCGCGATGACTGCTCCCGGGGGAGGTCCGTCCTGGACACTTCCGGGCACGAACAGGACACTCAGGTAAGTGGCACCGTTTTTTCCTGACTCCCCAGGATACTTGATTTTTTAAATGTGTCTTCGTGTTTGCTGTGCTATTTTGAAGTTTGGTTTAAAAAAAATAATTCCTCCACAGCTGTTTTCTTGCAAGAATGAGCAGGATTTCAGCTGCTGGTCATAAAGGCAACCTTAGGAGGGCTGCATTTATGACTGGCCAGCATGGGGAGAGGTAGGACAATTCCTGATGTGGAATGAAGGTTAGCGTTTGAACATTTTCCCTTTATTGTGTGGCAGAAAAGGGATTGGGGCTTGTGGGGCAGGAATGGGGCATTTGGCCCCATCTGAAAAAGTCCTAGGACACAGAGTAGTGGACTCAAACTGCAGGAAAAGAGATTTGACCTACACATTAGGAGGACCTTCAGGATGGTAAGTGTTTTGACAGTGGAATGTGCTGCCTTGGAGTGGGGTGGAATCTCGTTTTTTCAAGGTTTTCAAACAGAGGCTGGATGGCCATGTGTTGGGAGTGCTTTGATTGTGCATTTGTGCATGGCAGAATAGGGTCGGACGAGATGGCCCTTGTGGTTTCTCCCAACTCTAGGCTTATCACCATCATCTTTAATTGTATCCAACCTGTCTCCCAAAACTGAGGCCTTGTTGTTCTTCCCATTTCCAACTCATGCCAAGACTAAGGCCATCATTACTCAGGGGTGGAAACCACGTGGCTCCTCCAGCCCCCCTCAGCTATCCTCTCTGTTGGCTATGCAGGCAAGATTTCTTCAGAGGGAGGTTGCCACTACCTTGATCTGAGGCTGAGACAGTTTGATGTGTCCAAGCTTACCCTGGTGGTTTTCATGACCAAGCGAATATTCGAACCCAGAGTCCTAGTCTGACACTCAAACCATTATACCATGCTGGCTCTAAAATTGAAGCTACTGGAGAATTATAGGCCAGCTTTAAGGAAATATCAGTCTGTTTGCTTATATACTGGTTTGCTCAGGTAACCATGTTTCCTGAGTTGATCCTCGTGCTGCAAGAAAAGGAGTCAGCCATAACTACCCTTGCTCTCTCATTCAGGGGACCAGGGGCCTGTAATTCGGAGCAAGCCTACCCAGCCCTTCCCATCTCCATCTTCTGTCTTATTTAAGTGGCCCTAAGGTGGCTTTAAAGGGGGTCTGTGGAATGTAAAGGGCTCTTCTCTCCCCGCATCTGGATCTTCTCTCCATTTTTTACAAAGCAGGCCTCAAGATGCAGGTCTGCAGCTAAGCGTTTTGTAGACCCTGTATGGTTAAACTCACTTTTCTCTCCTCCCCTCTTCTGTTTTCCCTCCAGTTCTGCTTGCCTGAATCATGGGCAAGCCTGACTGTGTGTCTCCCTGCACAAGGCCTGGCCTGGCCCTGCTCTGGAGTTGACCCACCTGAGAGTCATGGGATCAACGGATCCCCCCTCCCTCTTTCCCAAGAAAAAATTAATCTTCATTCCAGGTGTCTCTTAAAACAGGGGATCTGTCTGAAATGGATTGGTCTGAGAGAGATACTGTCCACAGTGACCTTCAAATTTCACTGAAGGTCATGGAAAGAAATTAATGATATTCCAAGCACTGAAAAGAACATTTAGTCTTTGGGAAGAGAGCCAAGGTGGATCTATAGGTGGGAAATTATAATGCCATGCTGAGGATGGTGGACTACAACTCTCAGCAGTCCTAGCTCTCATTGCTGGTGATGAGAAATGATGGGAGTCCAGCAAGCTGGGGACAGCTCCACATTTTCTACCCCTGCTTAATAAGAAAGGATATGCCAAGCTCTGAATGTAACATTTTCTGACAGGGAAGAAAGCCAGGATAATCTACAGGTATATCATAAGTGAGGGCTAAGTGGATGATGTGCCCTGAAATACTAGGCTTCCATGATGCGGCCTAGTGCTGTACTGGAGCCACCCGGGTGCTCCATTGTGACACGTCCCCTGTTGGCTGCCTTTTAAGAGGCCTGACTGACCCTGGCTCTTTGTGGGGAGTCAGGAGATTCAGAGAAGGAGGGAGGAGTTGGAGCAGATCAGCGAGTTAGAGAGAGTTAGCGGTGTTCAAATCTTTTTCTTTTTTAATTTGTTATTTTGGTTAGTTTTATTTATAGTTAGGAATATAGTTACTAGTTAGTAATATATAGTTATTAGTTTTAAAAGTTTTTTTAGTTTTATTTATAGTTAGTAATATAGTTACTAGTTAGTAATATATAGTTATTAGTTTTAAAGGGCTTTTTTAATTTTATTTATAGTTAGTAACATAGTTACTAGTTAGTAATATATAGTTATTGGTTTTAAAAGGCTTTTTTAAAGTTTTATTTATAGTTAGTAATATAGTTACTAGTTAGTAATATATATTTATTAGTTTTAGAAGGCTAGATTAGAATTAGTTATTGCTTTTTTAGTTAGTTTCCCATCAAGCAGGTAGTTGTTGGGATCAGTTAGGTACGTAGGAAGGGAGAGAAAAGAAAGGAATCTCCTGAAAGATGTGAGTACAATTTCCTTCTATTTTCTACTCATGTTTAAATTCTGTCATGATTTGCAGTATTTGGTGAGCCAGGGGCAGACTCTCCACCTCTAGCCAAGGCCAGGATTTGTACTCAATGCCATAGTAAGTGATTCAAGGGGAACCATTCACTCTTTGCCTGGCAGGTGAATCAAGGAAGGGGACAAGGACAGGTTTTGGATGGGAAGTCCTCCAAGGGTGCAACTCCTTGATGCTTTCCACATGGGCCATTTGCTCGTCCGGTCCCTCTGGTTCCAGCAGGCATTCCTCAGGACACCTGAACCCATCAGGCAACGTGAAGCTTTTTCCTTGAGTGGCACAAGTGAAGAAGGAGGGAATAAATATGGGCCAAACCCTCAGCTGATCACCTACTGCACTTGTGTTACTGTCTGTTTCTGGAAAGCTTTGTAAGATCTCTGGAAGGGAATTGTTCTATTAACCAAGGGAAATATTCCCAGGGTTTTCCGGAGCAACAGCTGCTTCTACGTTCCCCAGTCCTCATGGTGCACCCCTCTTGGGGAACATCTGGTTGTGAGAGCCCCTCTACCTGCATAAACTGGGAGAGACACAGCCTCTCTCGGTTGCCCTGTTTCTTCCAAAAGAGTTACCTTAAGCAGAGAGAGGTCATGACTGATGCAAAAGAGAGATGATGTTCACAGAGTCCAAAGCCATCTTTCTGCCAGTGATGCCCAGCAGCTTGAGAGGAAAACCTCCCTCTGCACGCATAAAGGTCCACTGGCCCTTCAGCTAGGGGTTCAAGCACCCTCCCCAAATGGCTCATTGATATGCAGCCCTGGCCAGTCTGGTAGTCTAAGCTGAGTGCAGGTAGGAAGAGCGCATCCAGACAGCGAGACCTGTTACCCAAAGTGCATCGGGTGCATGAAGAACCCACTTGTGGCAAGATATTCATATGGGAAATTTTATTTAGCTCAAATATGGCAGCCAGAATTTGGGTAACTATACGATCTTTTGACCTATATAAACCGGTACTCAGTGATGAAACTCCAAACCAGGAAGTAAAATAAAATGGTTTTTATTGAAAAATAATTACAGAACCACTCACACATATGCTCAACTTTCAAGCAATCACACAAGGCTAACGAACGATAGGAGGAAGTATTGGGATAAAGGAACTGAATTTGGGGTGATAGGCTATAATGTGCTTGTCCGATGAGCAGACATTTGTGTAGTAGAAGATACTCAGATGGAGCTCTGAGGTTCACACAGCAAACTGACAGAGGGACGGGAGGTATGAAGGCTGTGCGCGCTTTGGTTGTGTTTTGGGGTAATATTAATACTCAATATTTACCCTTAAGGGGTATTCTGAGGAGAAGACAATGCTAGATGGAGTTTCCCACAGTTGGACAATGGAAGCTCCAGCTTCATTAATGGCTGATATGGCTTAAACGTTAAAACTGATGGGTTTTGAGGCAATTTTCTATTGTTTGGAAAAGAGGTGTAAAGACAAACCATTTTGCAGAGTTCTGGGTGTTCTGGCCACTGCATTGTTTGAGTCTATGACTCATTACAAGGTGCGTCCAGGAGAATTAACACATTCAACACTATCTATTGTCTTTGAGTAATTACTCACCAGGTGTGCCTGTTTTGGAGTATTTTCCAAGATCTCTTCTCAGGCTTTTGAGTAAACCCTTGAGTCCCTGCATCTGGGAAGTCTGTATTTTCCCTTGTGACCTATCCATATAAGCCATATTGTGAATTATAGCAAATTGATGAATTATTGGAAGGGTGGGGAGTGTCAGGGCATATGAGAGACTCCTCTTCTTACCTTCGGTCCGCCTTTTGTTCTAGGCTGGGGCGTCTGAGGCGTCTGTTTTGCAGAAGGGGCAACAAAGTGGCCCCAGACCCAACTGGCCTTCCCATCGGCCTCCCAAATACACCTGGGGCTGATGGGGAGAAGAACACTATATCCCATCGTTGGTGGAGCTGCAGGGGATGCAAAGTCTACCCCCTGCTCTGCAGGCCACCTGTCCCAAAAGACCATATCGATCCACAGCACCTACTCAACAGGGTCTATGATGTGGTTGAGGAAAGAGCCAGAGGCAGAGCCCGTGCTATGGGTGAGTAGATATGGAGGGCTGCTGAGGAACTGTGGGGAGAGAGTGCCCCATCTCCCAGATTCCAGAAGTGTTCAAGGTTAAAGAGCTCCGGCATCTTATTGGATTGAGGAAGGCGAGACTCATTTCCCCTGACTTGTGCCATGTCCTTCTGCCTTCTTTCCTCAACAGAAATGGAAGACCCTACCTGGCCTCTCCCTACCCTCCAATCGGAGAGCAACCTGCCCCTTGATCCTAAAGCCATCATGGATATGGTGAAGAAAATCAGGGCCAGGAAGCAGGTACAAATCTCCCCCCTCCACACACAAACAACAATGGAAGCCTGTGTTTCCATAAGCCTTTCGTCTCGGGTGCCCAGGTTGGCCTCCATCCTCAGTTTCAGAGAATCCCAGTGGGCCTGAATGTTCAAGAAAACTGGCCATCCTGGCTGCACAGGGCTAGACTTCATGGCATGGAAGGTTCTGGCTAGGATGGGTCCTATTCCCACTTCTGACCTGGGCCGGGGGGATTGGATGGCTGGAGGTGATGAGGCAAATCACCTCATCACCTCCCTGCTCACAGACGGGTTCTCTTCACTTCCAGCACATTCTGGAGTGCCCGGCTAGCGAGAAGCTACGGTTCCTCCGTGCTGTGTCCGCAGGTTGCATGGAGGCACTAAAGAGGAGCCAGGCTGCCCCAGAGCTCCCGCTCCCAAAGGCAGACCTGGCCAGGGCCATTGTGGTAAGTAAGATGCAGCACTTGGATTCCAGAAGCAGAAAAGGGCTGATGAGGAGGAGCCCTGGATTTGGGAAACCTGGGAGGGATGTTTGGGGAAGCCTATTCATCTTTCCTTCTGTTTCCTCTTGGGGCAGGCCAGGGGATGAATTGGCCCTTTGATTTTTCACCTTTCTCTGTCTCCCAGGTGGTGATGGAGAGCCTGCCTATGCCCGCTGTGCCCTCTCCTGTCCTCTGCTGCTCCATGCTTGCGCTTTACCACCTCAGGTATCAAGACTAGTTCTGTGCCAGGGCCATCGGCACTAGCTGTGCCTTCTGCAAGCTCACAGTGGGTGTGGGGAAGATGGGAGGTCCTCCTCTTGAAGCCGACTGAAAGATCCTCTCACCCTCCCTCCTTTCCTCCATCTAACTGACTGTTTTTCTTTCTTTTTTTCCCCTCTCACCAGCAAGTTCCAGCCTCCCCTGGACCGAGAGCTGGAATCACACATACTGCGGCTTGTATTTCATGGGGTCTTTGCCATGGAAAGCACAGAGTTCCCCAGTCAGGTAATCAATCCCTGCATGGTCCTTCCCAACCCCTCCTTCAATGGACGTCACAAAGAATGGTAATTGTATCATTGACCTCCCAAGAATTGCTTGTGGGGGCGTTTCTGCAGGTAATCTTTCCGCAGGCTAGGTTTGCAAGGAAGATCACTTTGGCTTAAAATTCATTATGCATCCAGAGAACAAGTCCAACTGAAGGAAGGCTGTTTACAAAAGTTCCACCCTTCCCATAGATTCCCTGGGACATGTGTAGATTGGATTTTTAAGAGAGTGGAGATCTCCATCTCCAGTCCTCCTCATGCCTCCTTTTCTCCTTCCTGTCAGGATTACTACATCTCAGCAGCCCTGACTCTGGAGCTCCTGCTCAAGGGATTGCTGGCCGGGGATCCCACAGCCAGCCACCTAGTCTTTGTGCTGAATGTAAGTGTGTTAAATAGGCCAGCCACCCATTTTCCACTTCAAATTCCAGAAGAGACCCCCTTGGGGCAGTTGGTCAGTGGTCTCTCCCTAGGGAACACATTAGTCTAGACAAGGCACAGGTTCTGAGCTGCACATGTTCTGAACTGCTGCTTCCTTCCACAGCATATCAACTTCTGGATAGAGTCACCCAGCATAAGGAAGCACATCAGGGCTTTCAGCTGTGCTTCAGCCGTCCTTCGTGAGGCCAGTAGCCTCATAAGCCTCGAGGTAAGCATCCCATGGACTCGCCTGACTTGGAGAACTCAGTTTTCAGGAGAGAAAGGAATTAAAACCAAAGGAGAATTGGACAGATACTTACAGAGTAGTAAGATGTCTTGGTTTCTTTTTCCTCAGACCTCAGAAACAGTCCCCGGCTTAGGACGTCTGGTGACCTTCTATGGGTTGAACATAATATCGTTCTTCCCAGACGTCAGCTGTGAAGCCAGGGAGGCCCTTTCATGCCTCCACACATTCCTCCTGCACCAGAGGGGTAAGGAAGCTGGAGAGGAGCTTACCAGCATTCTCACAATGAAAAGAACAGAAAGACCCAGAATGCTAAAAGATGCCACAGAACCACTTTTTTTTCTTTCTCTCAGGACTTCAGGAACATCCAGCAGAAGACCTCTGGTGCCAGGAAGACCTTGGCAAGGCAATGCTAGATTTCATTGACACTTGCCGAGTCGGGGAGGTAAGGATTATCCCCCTGTCATTTCCTTACCAACTATTCCTTTGAGGAGAAGCTATACGGCAGAGGGCCTATGGAGCTTGAAGGCATAAGGCCAGGAACCAGGGTAGAATGGGAGGTTTTTAGCATCCTGGGTGACACAGCAAAGGAAGCTTTCAGAAGGAGGATATTCTGTTGCTCTTGAAAGAGAGCTTTTGTGAATAGTGGAAAGAACATGGAGCAAAAGAACAACCTTTGAAGAGAAACAAGTGCAACAGCCCTGCAAATGATGATGCCCCACATTCCTAACCTGCTCTCCCCAGTAGTCCAAGGCTCCTTCTGTTTCTGCTGGTTGAACTCTTGTAGAGAAACACTTCTGCAGGACTGTCCCCCATTTTTCTGCTCTATCACTCTGGGTACAGTCTTTTAGGAATGAAATCCCTTTCTTGTTTCAGGCATTTGGAGAAATTCTGAGGGAAGAGGAGAAATCAGAAATGATTTCAGCGGCTTGGCTGGCTGCCTGCAGTTACTGGATTACAGTTAGCGTGCCGGCAATTCTCCTTCTCTACGGTGTGGTGGGGAAATCGTATCTATTTTTAAGGGACAGAAATGTAAGTCAGCTGCTAACATAGGCTTAAAAGGGGGGAAACCGCGGGGTCTGTTCCCTTCTCAGGTTCAGTGAGGCAGTGGAGGAAGTGCTCGTAGGGATTTTCATCACAGGGTTTGGATTGTGGTGGTGGTGGTGGTGGTGGGTAGCAATTATTAGTTTAACAAAAGACCCACTCCTGCTGTAATGGGAACTGCCAGAATTGGTTTCACCATATGGATCAACACCTTTGGATAATTCCTGGATACAGAGTGAAGGGGACTGATATGGTTTGTAACACATATTCCACAAGTTCCAGGCCCCCACCCGAGGAAAACCTGAAGGGTTTTCCCGAAATATAAGCAGTTTCCATACACCCCACCACAGAATGACAAAGCGACACATTGCCAAGTCTGATGGGTTGCCTTTCCTACCTTTCTAGCCAGAGCTGGTGGCGTCGAAGGCAGTACAAACAGTCTTCAGATTACGGGAGCACAAGGAGGTCCCCAGGCACCTGCAAATCCTCATCCAACCCCAAGGTAACAGCCCTTCCAAATGCCTAAACTCCTGAAATTTCTCTTCAGACCTGAAACAAGGACATGCTTCTTGATCCTCTTACGTCTGTCTGTCTAAGAGGTCCATCTGTTGTGTTTTCACTGAATCTTGCTCTATTAATCCTTGGCCAAAGTTGAAATGCCTGTGTCACGAGACACTGCATGGAATAGACATTGTCAATGGGGAGAAGGGTCTTTGGAGCATGCTAGCATGTCATTTTCACACATACAAAACACCTTAAAAAAAGAAAACACAAATTCTAGACAAGGGGGGGAAACAGGCATAATCTAGTTTACTACGCTATAGTTTACTACACGTATTTTTGCAAAATCCTTGCCACCTATGAGCAATTCCTTAGTTTTGCACCTCCTAACCATAAAATTGTCCCCATTTGGAAGAAAGTTTGCTGTCCCTCCCAATTTCAGTGGGTCACCCCAGTTCATCAAAAGAAGAGATAGGTCAAGAATCATTAAAAGAGGTCAATATCAAGAGTTTTCATCTTTTCTATGTTAATAGGAACTTTGATAGGCTGCTAAGAGTCAATGTCCCTTTTCTGCTTTTCTCTTCCATACAGATGATGTGGTGCTTGAAGAGTTTGAAGACTGAGGCTGCCTTTCGCAGGACTGTAAACATAGCCTTCCCAGAAGAGCCTCAACAAAAGCATGGTAAAAACCAGCAAGAAAAACAAGAGCAACAAGGCAAATAATGGGGAGAATCTTGCTGACACACAGCTCTGCTCTGTCTTTTGCCGGTGTGTGTGTGGGAAAGGAAGGCAAGTGTGGAGGATCATGAATGAATCTCTGGAAGATCCTACAGAGATGCCTCTAGCCAGCAGCCAATAATGCCGAAATATAGGTAGGCTGGGTGACTGATTGAAGGATTGCTTGAAGGGTGAACCTTTGGAGAATGAGTCTACAATTTTGGAGAGTAAAAGTGCTCTCACTGCACTTGGAAGAAGTGGATTGCCAGGAAGAAATGGAGACAGCAATGGAGGTCTTGAACACTAAAAAGCACAATTCAAGAAATACTGCCAACAAATGTGGAATACAAAACAAGTGCTCCACACACTGGAAATGCTCGATAAATATTCCAGTGGCCAAGAGAGGAGATACCAGGGTTTGTGAAACCATCAGACTATTGCACCGATCTCCCTTGTAAACAAACCTATGGTCAGCATTTTATAACAAAGACATTTACCATTGAAAGAAGCAGAACTGTCAGATATCCATGCTGGTTTCCAAAAAGGAAGTGGCATGAGGGATCATATTGCAAATATACGTCGGATACCAGAGCACACGAAAGAATTTCAGGGGGAAAAACCAATCTATTTTATGGATGATACTAAAACCATTGGTTGTGTAGATGATGAGAAATTCCGATTTGGCCTCAAACCAAAGAGAGTGCCATGACATCTGATTATTCTGCATGACCTCCAAGTCAGACAAGAGGCCTTTGTTAGGACACTATATGGAAAAAGGAAAAGATTTCCACTGAGAAGGGGATCCAGGAAGGGAGAGGAAAATAGCCAACGTAAACAACTGGCTCCGTAGATGGTGTCGCTGAGAAAAATTTGGATTCTTGGACCATGGGCTGCGCTTCCATGAGGGGGGACTTCTGGCAAGAGATGGGGTGCATCTTACGACAGTTGGCAGAAATATTTTTGCCAACAGTCTTCAGAATTTGATCAGGATGGCTTTAAACTAAGTCAAATGGGGAGAGAGACACTATTCTGGAAGGCAAAAAGGCTGGAGAAAATAGTCAAACTGTCATAGAGGAAACAAGGCAAACAGCGCAAGGACCCAACAGTGGGAGGCAAAAAACTTGCACAGGCAGCAAGTAAAGGGAACACATGGTCTTAGATGTCTCTACACTAATGCACAGAGCATGAGAAATAAGCAAGATGAACTTGAACTCATAGCACAACAAAGCAAATATGATATAATAGGCATTACTGAAACCTGGTGGGATGAGTCACAAAAAGGGGGACCAACCTGAGGAGAATGGAACAGAGGACACAATAGGGGAAATCCAGCAAAGAATACGCAAAGAGGTAGTACAGGAATACCTTCTTAATCTAAATGAATTTTAATCTTCAGGACCAGGTGAACTACATCCAAGAGTATTAAAAGAGCTGGCAAATGTGATCTCAGAGCCATTGGCAATAATCTTTGAGAACTCTTGGAGAACAGGAGAAGTCCCAGCAGACTGGAGGAGGGCAAATGTTGTCCCCATCTTCAAAAGGGGGAAAAAAGAGGATCCCAACAATTATCGTCCAGTTAGACTGACATCAATACCAGGGAAGATTCTAGAGCAGATCATTAAACAGAGAGTCTGTGAACATTTAGAAGGCAATGCCATAATCACAAAAAGTCAACATGGGTTTCAGAGAAACAAGTCATGCCAGAATAACCTGATCTCTTTTTTTGATAAAGTTACCAGCTTGGTAGATGAAGGGAACGCTGTGGACATCACATACCTTGATTTCATAAGGCCTTTGACAAGGTTCCCCATGACATTCTTGCAAACAAGCTTGTAAAATGTGGGCTAGACAAGTTAACTGTTAAATGGATTTGTAATTGGTTGACCATCCGAACCCAAAGGGTGCTCAGCAGTGGCTCTTTTTCGTCTTGGAAAGATGTGACCAGTGGGGTGCCACAGGGTTCTGTCCTGGGCCCACTGCTATTCAACATCTTTATCAATGACTTGGATGAGGGAATTAGGGGCTTACTTATCAAATTTGCAGATGAAACCAAATTAGGAGGAGTAGCTAATAGCCTAGAGGACAGGATCAAAATTCAGAATGACCTGGATAGACTGGAGAGCTGGGCCAAAGCTAACAAAATGAAATTCAATACGGAGAAATGTAAAGTACTTCACTTAGGGCGGAAAAATGAAATGCATAGATATAGGATGGGAGAGACCTGGCTGAATGAGACTACGTGCGAAAGGGATCTAGGAGTCCTAGTAGACCACAAGTTGAACATGAGTCAACAGTGTGATGCGGCAGCTAAAAAGGCCAATGCAATTCTGGACTGTATCAATAGAAGTATAGTGTCTAGATCAAGGGAAGTAATAGTGCTGCTCTAATCTGCCTTGGTCAGACCTCACCTAGAATACTGTGTCCAGTTCTGGGCACCACAATTCAAAAAAGATATTGACAAATTGGAGCATGTCCAGAGAAGGGCAACTAAAATGGTGAAAGGTCTGGAAACCATGCCTTATAAGGAGAGACTTTGGGAGCTGGGTATGTTAAGCCTGGAAAAAAGATGATTAAGAGGAGATATGATAGCCCTGTTTAAATATTTGAAGGGGTGTCACGTTGAGGATGGAGCAGGCTTGTTTTCTGCTGCTCTAGAGACTGGAACATGGAGCAATGGATGCAAGCTCCAGGAACAGAGATTCCACCTCAACATTAGGAGGAACTTTTTGACAGTAAGAGCTGTTCGGCAGTGGAACACACTCCCTCAGGGCGTGGTGGGGTCTCCTACCTTGGAGGTCTTTAAACAGAGGATGGATTGCCATTTGTCGGAGATGCTTTGATAAAGATTTCCTGCGTGGTAGGGGGTTGTACTGGATGGCCCTTGTGGTCTCTTCCAACTCTACAATTCTATGATTCTATGAATACTATGAACAGTCAAACCAATGAATGGATCCTAGAGCAAAAGGAGAAGGTGACTAAGTCTTGGAAAAGCAGCTGTGGGGGAAGGATCCTCAAGTAAAAAAATATGTCAGAAAATACCAAAGTCAGAATCATCCCTGCAGAGTATTTCCCATTTCTATGCAAGGTTGTGAAAGCTGGACAGAGGAAAAGGCTCACAGGAAGAAAATCAACATTTGAAACATGCGCAGGACAAAAGTGCTCCAGATACCATGGAGTCTCAAGCAACTGAATGGGTCCCAGAGCAAATGAAGCCTGAACTCATTTCAGTGGAGGCCGCTATATGATGATGCCCAGGAGGAGGAGGTGAATTTTGTGTCTTCCTTCAGAAACCCTTGACAAGGCCAGGAACAGGAAGGAGAAGCCGTGCCAAAATAGAGCACTCCATCTGTTGCCTACCAGTCCAGAGAGGTACAAGGCACTCCCTGAACCTGGTGGTAACACAAGGCATGTAAACCTAATTTCGAATCCAAGCAAAAGTGGTAGGCTTTCTTGTGCCTTTGAAGAAACATTTCCTTGCCTGTTCCCCAGAGCTGTCGTCCTACTACTTTAGCAGGGATCGCTTCAGCATGTCATCGAATTCCTGAATGTAAGTTTTCAGTGACTCTTCTGTACCGATAAAGAGAACAGTTGTCATAATCAAGGCAAAAGGAGAGAAAAGGAAAGGAGGAGGAGCAGGGACAAGATAGCAGACATGGAAGATCAAGAAACCTATTCCACAAATTCTGAGAAATGAAAGAGATATTTCAACTGATGTTCAGAATGGGATATGTCCAAGAAGGAGAATGCAGATAGTGTACAATCAAGATAATATAAATCAGGTCAGAAAAAATACACTCAGGAACAATATCAAAAAGATGAAAGGATGATAGCTTTTTTCCCCAAAGAGGAACCTTTTGAAAATGAACCCACAATTTTACAAACTGAAGAAAAAGCTCTTTCCAAGCACTTGGAAGAAAGATATGGCCAGGAATAGATGACATACCTATAGAGCTGTTTCAAGCTATAAGAGAGAGAATCCATCCGAATGACTTGCTCTATATATGGAGCATGTCATGCCAGATGTCCAAACTGCGATTAGAAAAAGAAGAGGCATCGAGGACTGTGTTACAACCGGAGATTGGATATTGGATTAGACCAAACATTGTGCGAAGAAAATCAACCTCTGCTTTAGAGATGACAGCAAAGCCTTTGCTCATGTCTGTAGATTATGGGGAAATGCAGATCACTGTAAAAGAAATGAGAGTGCACAAGAATTGACTGTCTTCTTCTTCTTCTTCTTCTTTTGAATCTAAAACTTTTTAGCTTTCTCACAAGTCCAGCTAGGATGCTCAAAATTTGGAAGTTTGCATAAATTGTCTAGACAGCTGAGACAATTTCTCAGGTGTCATATACCAAGTATACATCATCTTGTAAAAATTTTCTATAAGATCATACTATAGAACAAATGTTAAACCCTTTCTCCCCATTGTTCCATCTGTATATTATAGCCAACAATTTTTTGGCCTTTCAATCATAGAATCTTTAACCTGTTCGTCTGCCAGGTCAAATTTCAACAAATGTTTATAGATTATAGTCCTAAAATTTTTCCCATCCATCCATAACTGCTTTTCAAACTCTAGTTTATCTTGTTCAAAACCACATTCCTTTTTTCTGCTTTAGATCTCTGAAACAATTGTAAATACGAAAACCATTCAGGTTTAAACCCCTCTTTGGCTTTGCTTTTTAATTTTATATTCACCTAGACAATTCCCCAGTAAGTCTTTGTAAGTTAGCCATCTTTAACCGGCCTCAGCTCACTTCTGTAAATGGCTTTCTGCACGGAAACCCGAAAACGCATGTTGAGACATAAGTACTTTCCTATTTAACCCATATTCTTATTATGGCACATCTTACAAAATGATTCTTAAAGTCTACATTGACTTGACCTTTATTAACCATTAATGTCCATGTCACCCAAATCTCAACTCATGTCCCTCCAGCTCGAACAACTGTTCATTTCTTAATGTTATCATCAGCAACTGCCCTCAATTTACAGACTTCTTTTCTAACTTTTATACTTGAACTCTGTCATCAAAACCTAAATCCCTGTTCAATGCTTCCCACACCAGAAAAAATAACAATGTACAGTTGTCCCTCCACATTCGCGGGGGTTAGGGGTGTGAGACCCCCACGAATGTGAAAAAACCATTAATAAAACTAGGTCTGGCCACGGCCCTCCTGCAACCGCCTCTGCTTCTCTTCCCCGCCCCCAGGAGCAGCGATGAGGCTACCCAGGCCTCATCGCTGCTTCCTCCCACCCTTCCCAGCCCCCCAGGAGCAGTGACAGTGCTTTTGTTGCTGCTTCCTCTCACATTTCCAGCCCCCCAGGGAGCAGGACGGTGCTTCCCAAGCCTCGTCAAAGCTTCCTCCCACCCTTCCCGCCTCCCCAGGAGCAGCGACGGGGCTAGACAAGCCTCGTCGCTGCTTCCTCCCACCCTCTCCTGCCCACAGCAGGAGCAGTGACAGTGCTTGCCAAGCCTCGTTGCTGCTTCCTCCCACCCTTCCTGCCCCCCAGGAATAGCGATGGTTCTTGCCCAGCCTTGTTGCTGCTTCCTCCCACCCCCTCCCGCCCACCCCAGACATGGATACGGTGCTTGCCGAGCCTCGTCGCTGCTTCCTCCCACCCTTCGAACACCCCCAGGAGCAGCGACAGTGCCTGCCAATCCTCGTCGCTGCTTCCTCCCACCACTTCCCCCCCCCCCAGGAGCGGTGACAGTGCCTGCCAAGCTTTGTCACTGCTTCGTCCCATTCTTCCTGCCCCCCAGGAATAGCGATGGTGCTTCCCAAGCCTCGTCAAAGCTTCCTCCCACCCTTCCCGCCCACCCAGGAGCAGCGACGGGGCTAGACAAGCCTCGTTGCTGCTTCCTCCCACCCTTCCTGCCCCCCAGGAATAGCGATGGTTCTTGCCCAGCCTTGTTGCTGCTTCCTCCCACCCACCCCGCCCACCCCAGACATGGATACGGTGCTTGCCGAGCCTCGTCGCTGCTTCCTCCCACCCTTCGAACACCCCCAGGAGCAGCGACAGTGCCTGCCAATCCTCGTCGCTGCTTCCTCCCACCACTTCCCCCCCCCCCAGGAGCGGTGACAGTGCCTGCCAAGCTTTGTCACTGCTTCGTCCCATTCTTCCTGCCCCCCAGGAATAGCGATGGTGCTTCCCAAGCCTCGTCAAAGCTTCCTCCCACCCTTCCCGCCCACCCAGGAGCAGCGACGGGGCTAGACAAGCCTCGTTGCTGCTTCCTCCCACCCTTCCTGCCCCCCAGGAATAGCGATGGTTCTTGCCCAGCCTTGTTGCTGCTTCCTCCCACCCACCCCGCCCACCCTAGACATGGATACGGTGCTTGCCGAGCCTCGTCGCTGCTTCCTCCCACCCTTCGAACACCCCCAGGAGCAGCGACAGTGCCTGCCACTCCTCGTCGCTGCTTCCTCCCACCACTTTCCCCCCCCCCAGGAGCGGTGACAGTGCCTGCCAAGCTTTGTCACTGCTTCGTCCCATTCTTCCTGCCCCCAGGAACAGCGAAGGTGCTACCCAAGCCTTGTCGCTGCTTCCTCCCCCCTCCCCCCCACCCCCATAAGCAGTGACGGGTCTTGCCAAGCCTCATCACTGCTTCTTCCCAACCTTCCCGCCCACCCAGGAGTAGCTACGGTGCTTGCCAAGCCTCGTCGCTGCTTCCTCCCACCCTTCAAACCCCCCAGGAGCAGCACAGTGCTTGCCACGCCTCGTTGCTGCTTCCTCCCACCCTTCTCGCCCACCCAGGAGCAGCGATGGTGCTTGCCATGCCTCGTCGCTGCTTCCTCCCACACTTCCTGTCCCCCAGGAGAAGCAACTGTGCCTGCCAAGCCTATTCGCTGCTTCCTCCCACCCTTCTCGCCCACCCAGGAGTAGCTACGGTGCTTGCCAAGCCTTGTTGTTGCTTCCTCCCACCCCCTTCTGCCCAACCCAGGCGCAGTGACGGTGCTTGCCAAGCCTCGTCGCTGCTTCCTCCCACCCTTCAAACCCCCCAGGAGCAGCGACAGTTCCTGCCAAGCCTCGTCGCTGCTTCCTCCCAGCCTTCCAGCCCCCCAGGAGCAGCGACAGTTCCTGCCAAGCCTCGTCGCTGCTTCCTCCCACCACTTTCCCCCCCCCCAGGAGCCGTGACAGTGCCTGCCAAGCTTTGTCGCTGCTTCGTCCCATTCTTCCTGCCCCCAGGAGCAGCGAAGGTGCTACCCAAGCCTCGTCGCTGCTTCCTCCCCCCCACCCCCATAAGCAGTGACGGGTCTTGCCAAGCCTCATCACTGCTTCTTCCCACCCTTCCCGCCCATCAGGAGCAGCGACGGTGCCTGCCAAGCCTTGTCGCTGCTTCCTCCCACCCTCTCCCGCCCACGCCAGGAGCAGCGAAGGTGCCGGCAAGCATGGTTGCTGCTTCCTCTCACCCTTCTCGCCCACCCAGGAGCAGCGATGGTGCTTGCCATGCCTCGTCGCTGCTTCCTCCCACACTTCCTGTCCCCCAGGAGAAGCAACTGTGCCTGCCAAGCCTATTCGCTGCTTCCTCCCACCCTTCTCGCCCACCCAGGAGTAGCCACGGTGCTTGCCAAGCCTTGTTGTTGCTTCCTCCCACCCCCTTCTGCCCAACCCAGGAACAGTGACGGTGCTTGCCAAGCCTCGTCGCTGCTTCCTCCCACCCTTCAAACCCCCCAGGAGCAGCACAGTGCTTGCCACGCCTCATTGCTGCTTCCTCCCACCCTTGAGCCACCCCAGGAGCAGCAACAGTGCCTGCCAAGCCTCGTCGCTGCTTTCTCCCACCCTCTCCTGCCACTCCCAGGAGCACTGATGGGACTTGCCAAGCCCCATCGTTGCTTCCTCCTACCCTTCTCGACACCCGAGGTGCAGCGATGGTGCTTCCGAAGCCTTGTTTCTGCTTCCTCCCACCCCCTCCCACCCACCCCAGAAGCAGTGACGGTGCTTGCCATGCCTCGCTGCTGATTCCTCCAACACTTCCCGGCCCCCGAGGATCAGTGACGGGGCCACCCAAGCCTCGTCGCTGTTTCCTCGCGCCCCTCAGGAGCAGCGACACTGCCTGCCAAGCCTTGTCACTGATTCCTCCAAAATATCCCGGCCCCCCAGGAGCAGCAACGATGCCTGCCAAGCCTTGTCGCTGCTTCCTCCCATACTTCCCGCCCGCCAGGAGCAGCGACAGTGCCTGACAATCCTCGTCACTGCTTCCTCCCACCCTTCCTGCCACCTCTGGAGCAGCGACTATACTTGCGAAGCCTCGTCACTGCTTCCTCCCACCCCGTCCCGCCGACACCAGGAGAAGCTACGGTGCTTGCCAAACCTCGTTGCTACTTCCTCCCGCCCTTCCCGCCCCCCGAGAAGCAGCTATGGGGCTACCGAAGACTCATCGCTACTTCCCCCTACCCTTCCTGACACCCCAGGAGCAGCGACGGTGCTTGCCCAGCCTTGTTGCTGCTTCCTCCCCCCCTCCCGCCAACCCCAGAAGTAGTGGCAGTGCTTGCCATGCCTCATCGCTGCTTCCTCCCACCCTTCCCACCCCTCAGGAGCAGCGAAAGTGCCTGACAACCTTGTCGCTGCTTTGACCCATTCTTCCTGCCCCCAGGAGCAGCAATGGTGCAACCCAAGCCTAGTCACTGCTTCCTCCCACCCTTCACGCCCCCCAGGAGCAGCGAAGGTGCCTGGCAAACATGGTTGCTGCTTCCCCCATCCCTTCCCACCGACCAGAGGAGCGGCTAAGTTGCTTGCCAAGCCTTGTCTCTGCTTCTTCCCACCACCTCCTGCCCACCCCAGGAGCAGCTACAGTGCTTGCCAAATCTCGTTGCTGCTTCCTCACACCCTACCCGCTCCCTGAGAAGCAGCAATGGGGCTATACAAGTCTCTTTGTTGCTTCCTCCCACCCTCTCCCGCCGCCCCCAGGAGCAGCGATGGGGCTTGCCAAGCATCGTCGCTACTTCCTCCCACCTTTTACGCCCCCCCAGGAGCAGCGAAGGTGCCTGCCAGCCTTGTCACTGTTTCCTCCAATGCTTCCCCCCCCCAAGAGCAGGGACACTGCTTGCCAAGCCTCGTTACTGCTTCCCCCATCCCTTCCCACCGACCAGAGGAGTGGCTAAATTGCTTGCCAAACCTCTTGGCTGCTTCCTCCCACACCTCCCGCCCCCTGAGAAGCAACAATGGGGCTACACAAGCCTCATCCCTGCTTCCTCCCACCCTCTCACTCCAGCCCCAGGAGCAGCGACGGCCTTGCCAAGCCTCATCTCTGTTTCCTCCTAACCTTCCCCCCCCCCAGGAACAGCGATGATGCTTGCCAAGCCTTGTCGCTGCTTCTTCCCACCAACTCCCGCCCACCTAAGGAGCAGCTACGGTGCTTGCCAAATCTCGTCGCTGCTTCTTCACACCCTACCCGCTCCCTTAGAAGCAGTGATGGTGCTACACAAGTCTCTTTATTGCTTCCTCCCACCCACTCCCGCCACCCCAAGGAGCAGCGACGGGGCTTGGCAAGCATCGTTGCTACTTCCTCCCACATTTTCCGCCCCCCCAGGAACAGTGACGGTGCTTGCCAAGGACTGTAGCTGCTTCCACCCACCACTTCCCGCCCAAGCCAGGAACAGCTTGCCATGCCTCATTGCTGCTTCCTCCCACCCTTCCCATTCCTCAGGACAGTGACGGGGCTACCGAA
This sequence comes from Gambelia wislizenii, assembly GCA_030847615.1. NCBI lineage: Eukaryota > Metazoa > Chordata > Lepidosauria > Squamata > Crotaphytidae > Gambelia > Gambelia wislizenii. The sequence continues at coordinate 305,313,169 of JAUMIR010000002.1, read as the reverse complement.
TCCTCGTCACTGCTTCCTCTCACCCTTCCCAGCACTTTAGGGGCAGCGACGGTGCCTGCCAAGCCTCGCCGCTGCTTCTTCCCATACTTCCTGCCCGCCAGGAGCAGCGACAGTGCCTGCCAAGCCTCGTAGCTGCTTCCTCCCACACTTCCCGCCCCCCTGGTGCAGCGACAGTGCCTGTCAATCCTCTTAACTGCTTCCTCCCACCCTTTCAAACCCCCCCCCAGGAGCAGCAACGGTGCCTGCCAAACCTTGCCACTGCTTCCTCCAATGCTTCCCGCCCCCCCCCCCAAGAGCAGCGACAGTGCTTGCCAAGCCTCATTGCTGCTTCCTCCCATGCTTGCCGGTCCCCGAGGAGGAGTGACGATGCCTGCCAAGACTTGTTGCTGCTTCCTCCGCCTCTTCCCAGCCCCCCAGGAGCAGAAAAATTACATGCCAAGCCTCATTGCTGCTTCCTCCCTCCCTTCCCCCTCCCCAGGAGCATTGACGGTGCCTGCCAAGCCTCATCGCCACTTCCTGCCACCCTTCTGCCCCCCAGGAGCAGCAACGGGGCTACCGAAGCCTCATCGCTACTTCCTCACACCCTCTCCCGCCCACCCCAGGAGCAGCGACAGTGCCTCCCAAGCCTCGTTGCTGCTTCCTCCCACCCTTCCAGCCTCCCCCAGTAGCACCGACGGGGCTACCCAAGCCTCGTCACTGCTTCCTCCTACCCTATCCTGCTCTCCTGAAGAGCAGCAACGGTGCTTGCCAAACTTCGTCGCTGCTTCCTCCCACCTTTCCTACCCCCCGAGAAGCAGCGATGGGGCTACCCAAGATTCGTCGCTCCTTCCTCCCACCCTCTACCGCCACCTCCAGGAGCAGCGACGGGGCTTTCCAAGTCTCATTGCTGTTTTCTCCTACCCTTGCCAAGCCTCGTCGCTGCTTCCTCCCACACTTCCCATCCCCCAGGAGCAGCGACAGTGCCTGCGAATCCTTATAAGTGCTTCCTCCCAACCTTCTCGGGGCCCCCCCTGAGCAGTTACGGTGCCTGCCAAAACTTGTGGCTGATTACTCCCACCCTTCCTGCCCCCCAGGAGTAGCAACGGGGTGTCCCAAGCCTCTTCGCTGCTTCCTCCCACCCTTCTTGCCCCCTCAGGAGCAGCGACTGTACTTGCCAAGCCTCATCGCTTCTTCCTCCCACCCCGTCCCGCCGACACCAGGAGAAGCTACGGTGCTTGCCAAGCCTTGTTGCTACTCCCTCCCACCCTTCCCGCCCCCTGAGAAGCAGCGATGGGACTACCCAAGACTCATTGCTGCTTCCTCCCACCCTCTCCCGTCACCCTCAGGAGCAGCGATGGTGCTTGCCAAGCCTCATTGCTGCTTCCTCCTAACCTCCCGACACCCCAGGAGCAGCGACGGTGCTTCCCAGCCTTGTTGCTGCTTCCTCTCACCGCCTCCTGCCCACCCCAGAACCACTGGCGGTGCTTGCCATGCCTCGTCGTTGCTTCCTCCCACCCTTCCCGGCCCGTGAGGAGCAGCCACGGGGCTACCCAAGCCTCATTGCTGCTTCCTCCCACCCTTTCCACCCCTGAGGAGCAGCGACAGTGCCTGCCAAGCCTTGTTGCTGATCCCTCCGAAACATCGTGGCCCCCCAGCAGGAGGGATGATGTCTGCGAAGCCTCTTCGCTGCTTCCTCCCACCCTTCCAACCTCCCCAGGAGCAGTGACGGTGCTTGCGAAACCTCATTGCTGCTTCCTCCCACACTTCCCGCCCCCCCCGAGAAGCAGCGACAGTGCTTACCAACCCTTTTCTCTAATTCCTCCGACCCTTCTTGCCCACCCAGGAGCAGCGACGGTGCTTGCCCAGCCTTGTTGCTGCTTCCTCCCACCCCCTCCCGTCCATGCCAAAAGCAGTTGCGGTGCTTGCCATGCCTCGTCGCTGCTTCCTCCCACACTACCCGGCCCGCGAGGAGCAGTGACGGTGCTTCCCATGCCTCGTTGCTGCTTCCTACCACCCTTCCCCCCCAGGAGCCGCGACAGTGCCTGCCAAGCCTAGTCGCTGCTTCGTCCCATTCTTCCTGCCCTCAGGAGCTGCGACCGTGCTACCCAAGCCTCGTCACTGCTTCCTCCCACCCTTCCTGCCCCCCGAGTTGTAGCGATGGGGCTACACAAGCCTCATCGCTGCTTCCTCCCACCCTATCCCGCCCCCCAGGAGGAGTGGCAATTCCTGCCAAGACTCGTTGCTGCTTCCTCCGCCCCTTCCCGGCCCCCCAGGAGCAGAAACAGTGCCTGCCAAGCCTCGTTGCTGCTTCGTCCCTTCCTTCCCCCTCCCCAGGAGCATTGACAGTGCCTGCCAAGCCTTTTCGCCACTTCCTGCCACCCTTCCGCACCCCCGGGAGCAGCAACGGGGCTACGGTAGCCTCGTCACTACTTCCTCCCACCCTCTCCCGCCATCCCAGGAGCAGCGACGGTGCCTCCCAAGCCTGGTTGCTGCTTCCTCCCACTCTTCTGACCCCCCGCCAGGAGTCTCGACGGTGCCTGCCAAGCTGGGTCGCTGATTCCTCCCACCCTTCCCCCCCAGGAGCAGCGATTGGGCGACCCAAGCCTCATGGCTGCTTCCTCTCACCGTCTCCCGTCCACGCCAAGAGCAGCAACTGTGCTTGAAAAAGCTCATCGCTACTTCCTCCCACCCTTCCCACCCCCTGAGTAGTAGAGATGGGGCTACACAAGCCTCGTCGCTGCTTCCTCCCACCCTATCCCGCCACCCCCAGGATCAGTGACGGGTCTTGCCAAGCCTCATCGCTGTTTCCTCTCACCCTTCCCGCCCCTCAGGAGCAGCGACGGTGCCTGCCAAGCCTGGTCACTGCTTCCTCCCACCCTTTCCCGCCCACCCCAGGAGCAGCGAAGGTGCCTGCCAAGCATGGTTGCTGCTTCCTCTCACCCTTCCCGCCCCACCAGGAGCAGCGACGGTGCCTGCCAAGCCTTGTTGCTGCTTCCTCCAATGCTTTCCGCCCCCCCACGTGCAGCGATAATGCTTGCCAAGCCTTATCTCTGTTTCCTCCTACCCTTCTCGCCCCTCCCCCAGGAACAGCGACGATGCTTGCCAAGCCTTGTTGCTGCTTCCTCCCACCACCTCCCACCACCTCCCGCCCACCGCAGGAGCAGCTATAGTTCTTGCCAAATCTCGTCGCTGCTTCCTCACACCCTACCCGCTCCCTGAGAAGCAGCAATGGGGCTACCCAAGCCTCGTCGCTACTTCCTCCCACCTTTTGAGCCCCCCCAGGAACAGCGACAGTGCTTGCCAAGCCTTGTTGCTGCTTCCTCCCACCCCTTTCCGCCCAACCCCGGAGCAGTGACGGTGTTTGCCAAGCCTCATTGCTGCTTCCTCCCACCATTCCCGCCCCCCAGGAGCAGTGACGGGGCTACCGAATCCTCGTCACTGCTTCCTGCCACCCTTCCCAACCCTCCAGGAGCCGCGACCGTGCCTGCCAAGCCTCGTTGCTGCTTCCTCCCAACCTCCCCCCCGGAGCAGCAACGGTTCCTGCCAAACCTGTTCGCTGCTTCCTCCAACCCATCCTGCCCCCCCAGGAGCAGCAACGTGGCGTCCCAAGCCTCGTCGCTGCTTCCCCCCACCCTATCCTGCTCACCCTAGGAGGAGCGACGATAATTGCCAAGCCTCGTCGCTGCTTCCTCCCTCCTTCCCGCCCCCTGAGGAGCAGCGAAAGTGGTTTCCAAGCTTCGTTGCTGCTTCCTCCCACCCCTTCCCGCTGACCCCAGGAGCATCTTCTGTGCTTGCCACACCTTGTCGCTGCTTTCCTCCCACCCTTCTCCCCCCCCCCCCGGAGCACCGACGGTGTTTGTCAAATCTCGTCGTTGCTTCCTCCCACTCTATGAGCCCCACCAGGAGCAGTGACGGTGCTTGCCATGCCTCATTGCTGCTTCCTCCCACCATTCCCACCCCCCAGGAACAGTGACGGGGCTACCCAAGCCTCATTGCTGCTTCCTCCCACACTTCCCAGCCCTCCAGCCCTTCCTCCTCCCCTTCCATCCCCCCAAGGAGCAGCGAAAGTGGTTGCCAAGCCTCGTTGTTCCTTCCTCCTACCTTTCCCGTCCCCCAGGAGCATTGACAGTGCCTGCCAAGCCTCATCGCTGCTTCCTCCCACTCTCTCCTGCCCCCCGAGGAGCAGCGACAGTGCTTGCCAAGCCTTGTTGCTGCTTCCTCCCACCCTTCCCGCCCCCCCCAGGAGCATTGACAGGGCTACGCAAGCCTCGTCACTGATTCGCCCCACCGTTCCCACCCCCGAGGAGCAGCGACGGGGCTACCTAAGCCTTTTCGTTGCTTTCTCCCACCCTCCCCACCCACCCCAGGAACAGCGACCCCATTGCAGTTTTTTGGATGGGGGGGCATTCTCAAAAACCGCAAATAGTCACAACCGCAAATCTTAAAGCCGCGAATGTGGAGGGGCAACTGTATTTCACAATTTGTTAAGGTCAATTCTCTGTTCACAATTATTTGTGCATTGTATGAAGTGTAAACTGATTTAACCCATTTGATCAAGTTATCTCAAACATCCATGTGTTCCAATACCTGTAAAAAAAAAGAAAAAAGAAATGTCTAGTTCAAAATATCAAAAGCTTTTTCAGCATCCAAAAGTATCAGTGCATCCCCAGTTCTCATTATGCATTGTAGGCATTAAGACATCCAAGACAATTCCAACATTATTTCTTAGGTGTCTGTTAGGCAAAACACTGCATTGGTTCTCATGGATAAAAATCTTGTAAAATTATTTTCAACACTTTAGCCAAAATCATCTTATGAAAACTTAATAATTATTACTCAACAAAGAAATTGACATATAATTATTGTCATTGCCAAATCCTGGTCTTATTATTATTAGATCTTCTTAGGTATCCATGCAATATTTGCTTCTTTCCGACATTCTGGTATCTGCCCTTTCTGCAAGATGGAGTTCGTCACTGGTTGTAAGGCCAGTGGTATTTCCTATTCAGAACATTTACAGTCAGCCCTCCTCATTTTTGGAGGTTAGGAGCTCAGGGCCCCTGAAAAAGTAGAAAAACATGATCATTTTAAGTCCCCCCCCCCAACATGCATGCAAAAATCTCTGGTTCACTCCCAGGCCACCTCTACTAGACCTCCATCGCTAGTTTCTAATTGTTCCATCCTCCACCTCACAGGATGAGGAGAAGGAAGAGAAAGTTGACAACACTAAAGAAGATTTTCCAAGCAGCCACAGCAGAGCTGGACTGATGGTATGGGTGGCATCAGTATCACATCACCTGTCTCCTCCCTGTTTCCTTCCCACCAACAGTTCCCTCCAGACCTTGGTGCGTGTGGTCCACAACTGAGGTACTTTCAGCCAACTGCTAACTGCTAGCCTGCCTGCTCCCTGGCCTGTTGGCTCACCTGCCCTCTTGCTCGCTGGCTCCTTCTGTTTGCCTCAGTCAGCCTGTGTGCAGCTCTGGCTGCCCCTCCATTTCCCCCTCCTGATCACTGGGGGCACCTCCCCACCACCTCTGCCCCCTCAGACCCCTAACAACAATGTAAAAGCGGAGACCAGCTGGAGTGAGGGGGTGGGAGTGGGGAGTGGGGAGGGTCATTGGCTGCTGCTTTTGCGAAATGCCTCTTCCTTCCAAAGAAATGTAAACAGATGGAAAATCAAAGCCAGGATCTTGAAAAGGAAACTGTTGAGATTTGCTGGTGGGGTATACAACTGAGGGAGAGAATGATCTGGTGGGAATCTGGTACTGAGATGGAGGAAGAGAATCCACGGTGCAGCTTTTCAGTGTAAGGAAGGTCTTCTTCTTCGTCGTCATCATCATCTTCTTCTTCCTCCTCCTCCTATTATGACCCTTGCAGGATTTCTCTCTTCCTGGGGCATGGTGAGTCCAAATTGGGGGCGGGGATGAATTCTTTTGCTTCTCCTCTCTAGAGTAGACCCATGGAGTCAGTGGGATTTACTCCTGTGTGGACCCACCCTCCAAGCGTTGATTCTGTAGCCCCCACAGAAGAAGAGGAAGAATTGAAAAGGGGGAAAGCTGAAGGTGACCTGAGTGGGGAGAATAAGGAGGGGCAGAGGTTTTCCTGCTCCGGACAACTGGGATCCTCCCTCTCTCGTTTCTCTTCCTCTCTTTAAAAGTCTTCCATGCACTGAAAAGGTGCGGCACAGTTTCTCATCCTCTGTCCTCTCTGGAGGAGATTCCCACCAGATCTTTCTCTCCCACCACCCCACCCCACCCCACCCCAGTTTGATCCTCCACCAGGGATTCTCACCGGGCCTCCTCCTCCTTTTCAGCCTCTTTGTTACCATGTGTAACATTTTCCTTCTTATAAAAGAAATATATATGAGAAAAAGAAATTGTCTATCTATCTATCTATCTATCTATCTATCTATCTATCCACACACAGACACAGTGTTTCCCAATGGATATTTCTCACATTCCCCCCCCCCCAGTTTGATTGCTTTGCTATTCTTCGATGAATGTCTTCATTCCTTCTATTCTCAATATAAACTTTTACATAGGTTATTTTCAAGTCATTTCTAACATTGCTTCATCCTTCCATTTTATTCCATGTTGGCTTTAGGCGTTTAGGTTGCTTAATTTTCCTATCCCTTTCCCCACTGCATTTTTATCCATTTCCATTCTTCTTCTGCTTGATTTATTGATGTTTCCTTTAGCATTGCTGTCAGTTGGTCTGAGTCCATCATGGCTTTTAATTTGATAACCAGTCTTCTACTGTAGGGATATTTTTCTCTTTCCATTTCTGTGCATATTGCAGTTTAGCAAAGCTAACCATATAAAGCACTATTTTCCAGTGCTTCTACACATATTTTTTGGTCTATGTTATCCATAAGGTTAAGTAAGTAAAGTTCTGGATATATTGCAGACTTTACTCCTACCATTTCCTTTCTTTGATTCTGTATTTTATTCCAGAATGTTTTAGCCACTCGGCATCTCCACGACATGTGGGAAAAGGTGCCAATTATTTACCATCGATGACGCATTTTCAAGCTTTGGCAAAGCATAAAGTTGTGTGCTGTTTTCCAGAATTTCCCCCATGCTTCAAATACTATGTTATGACCGCTACCCTGGGCCCATCTGGCCATCTGTTCTTTAATGACTTCTTGTTCTAGCTCTTTCCACTGAAAATCTGCAGCATCCTCCATCCTCTCAGGAGCAGGCTCTTGGCTTTGATTTTGCATCTCTTCATGTTTGTCTGGCAAGAGGAGGCATTTGCAAAAGGAGCAGCAGATGGCCATTCCCCCCTTCCCCCCTTCCCCCTCACTCTTGCTGGCCTTGGCTTTAACATTTTCATTGGGGGCCTAAGAGGGCAGAGGCGGGAGGCGAGGATGCACCATCCAGTGGCTGACAATGGAGGGGCAGCAGCATGGTATGAGGGCTGAACAAAATTAACAGAATGAACCAATGAGCAAGAGTGCAGGAAAGTGGTGAGGAATGCTGGGGCAGCCAGAGCATTGTGTGGGCCAAGGGAGGCAAACAGATTGAGCCAACCAACGAGAGGGTAGGCGAGCTGACAGGTGAAGGAGCGGACAGGCTAGTGGTGGGCAGAAGCCACCGCAATCACAGATCACATGCAACATGGGCGGGAGGATACAGCTGGGGGGAAAGGAGGTGGAGAGGAGGAGGGTGAGCCCTTACGGCCACTGTCACTGTGACCAGCAGCAGCAGCCCGGCCCTCACACAGATGCTGCCGAAATCTCCTTTATTTAGTCTTGTCATCCTCCTCCATTCCAATCTCTGCCTCCAAACATAATTTATAAGCAGATTCCAACAACTTGACCAATATTTCTTAATAGGAAACCGAATTATTTTCATTCAGTATGCACACCCCTAAAATCAATGTTCTCACTCCTCAAGCATTAATTTCTAGCCCCACAAATCATCATGGGCGATGGGAGAAGAAAGGCAAGAGAGCCATCCTCCTCCTTCCTCAGCCCCACGGGAGTGAGTGAAGAGGTGGCAATGAATCTGGGGGAGAGGGCTCTTTCAATTTCTTCCCCTTTCCTTGGCCCCACGGGTGGGCAGGAGGCAGAGAAACCAAAGAGGGAAAGAGACTCTTTCCCCCTCTTCCCCCTTCCTCGGCCCCAAGGGTGTGAGTGGACAGGCAGCAGATAAACCGGGGGAAATTGTCCTTTTACTCTCTCTCCCCTTCCTTGGCCCAACGGTTGGGCAGGAGGCAAAGAAACCAAAGAGAGAAAGAGGGCTCTTCTCCCCTCTTCGCCTTTCGTCGGCCCCACAGGAGCGTACGTGCGTGGGTGGGCAGTGGAGAAACCGAGGGAGGAGGAAAAGGGCTCTTTCACCCTTTCCCCCCTTCCTCAAACCCACTGGCGGGTGGCAGAGAAACTGGGTAGCGGGTGGGAGGTGGTTGCAGTAGAGGAGGGAACCAGGGAAGTAAGAAGGAGGAGAGAGCCTCCTCCCTTCTCTGCCCCAGCGGTGCTGGTGGAGGCAGTGGCGGGGGTAGGAGGTGATAAGGACAGCCGGCCTCCCCCTTCCCCATCCCTGATCATTGGGGGGAAATAGTTGCTGCTGGCTGCGTACCTTGCTAGCAAGCTCTGCCCCCTGCCCTTGTCTGACCAATCAGGGTCACGCTTCCTCTCCTTTGGGCAAATGAATAAGATCGAGTCCGCTGTCCTAATGTGCTGGAATGCGCCCCACCTCCTTGTTTTAAGAAAAGAAAAGTCAGGAAGGCTTTTCTGGTGAGTTTTTTGGCCTTTTTTGCCCACCTCCTTCACAATAGGGTGAAATTACATGGGATGCTATTAGGACAGGTAGGATTCTCCTCGCATCCTGTGAGGAATTTTTTCACTATTAGGACAACGCCCAATATTTTGCCAGCAGTAATCAAGCAGCTGAAATCATGTCTAGTAGTCCCCCCCATGCCTCTTTTCATCTTCTCTTCCTAGTACATTTGCATATTTAGTAGATAGAGTTTAGGATTTAAGGGATATGTGATCCAGAACATGTTCTTTATTGTGTTATTTATAGTAGAACATTTTTTAATTGATGGGGAATTCCACCACATGTGGATAACAGTTCCTTTAACTTTATGACATTTCCAGCACTTCTTATTAAACTATTTTCATAGTGTTGCTGTGACATCAAATCACTTATCAATTTCTTAGTAAAGTGGACGAGGGCATCCATTGGCATTTTTCTCAGTTTTGCATAGCATGAATTCATTCTATATTCTGTCTGTTTCCATCACCATGTCTGAAAAGTCTTGTTCTAAAAAATCTGCCAATGCTGTAGTCCTCCTCTCCATAGTATCTGGGTCAAAGCTCTCTGCCACACTTCTAAATCTCAAACAAAATTCTTTCTCCAATAATTCTGCCCAACCCAAATTGTCAAAATCTTCCTTCATCTCCAAATCTATAAGATCAGCTTTTGTCTCCCAAACCTGGACATTTCCATTAACTTGTTTCATCTCAGCACTTACTTGAGATACAGTACCATTCGAATCTTTAATCTTATTCTTAAATTCTCTTCTCAAGTCCAGTCTCAACTGAGTCTTCTTCTCCATTATTCATTTTACGTTAATCCGGGGCTCTTTGAAAAACATCCAGTGATCCAGATCTGTCTCCAGTCATGGAACATATCAAACAGAAAGCAGGATTAGACTTGGAGAACAAATGTATAAATATTGGGCCAAGGAACACCAGCAGTTGAAGATCATGAGATGATACCATGTTATTAACAGAGAATAGCAAAGATTTGAAACAACTACTGATGAAAACCAAACTGGAACTACCATACTTGGGACATATGGAAAGACAATTTGACTGACTGGAGAAAAAACATCATGCTCAAGAAACATGGAAGGCAGCAGGGAAAGAGGAAGACCACATTATGGGTTGGATTGATTCAGTCAAGGAAGCCACAGCACAGAGTTTGCAAGACAGGAGTGGTGCTGTTGAGGACTGGGGCTCCCAGAGGGCTCTCATCCATAGAGTTGACCTAGCTGTCAAGCTAACTTGATAGCAAATAACAACAGCAATACTTTGTTGTTATCCCTATTATTTTGGCAGGGTTTTTATTCAAATCAAATAAAGGGTCAAACATCAAAATGGGCTGCTTGAAAAAAATTGTATGTACTAAGATGCTAGCTCATGGGTCTTCATGCAAAAAGTCATGTACAATTAGGGGTGGCTCTTGCTTATCCTGAATCCACCCTTCTCTGGTAGGAAATGGGTGGTTTTATACTCTAGTGTATTTGAGTCCAGTAAACAGAGAGACCTTTTAGCGCCTTTGAGATGAACTGAGAGAGAGAAAATTATAGCATAAGCTTTTGTAGAAAATTAAACATATGCCCTGTCTATACAAGGGGGGGGGATGGAGAACCTTGCAGTAATGGCATTTGACAACAAGGAGGGAGTTGCCTTAACTGTGTTTTTGCCCCCAGAAGCTTCACATGCCAGATGGCCGCCATCTTACCGCCAAGGCTTTTCCGCACTGTTTTTGACATTTGGGGGGCTCCTCCCTCGAAATACTGTGGATTGATGGAGGATGAAAGTTTGTGTTCACGGCGCATTTCCTGAGGGTTACTTTCACTATCCAGAGAAACCTTTGTCTAATTCTTCAGGTGTAATGGGGAATATTTGAATCCAGTGTATGCAGGTTGCTTCCCTGTAACAACTGAGTCTCCCAATGGTTGTTCCTGCTCAGACACATTAAAATACTCTTTATAAATGCCTGAAAGCAGTCTGAAAACAACCCTAGAATCCTCTTTTGAAACTGTTAAAACAGCCGTTTCAAGCACTGCATGCCATGCGGAAGGGCACTATTTTGGTTGCCGGCTGGAAGCTTAAAAGAGATGCGGCCAGCCTAACTTCCTTGGGTTGGGAGTTTCACAATGGAGGTGCTGCTACGGAGAAAGCCCTGTTGAGTGCACCCACCAACCTAATTTCAACAGGTGTTGGCACACACAACTGGGCAACCCATGAAGAGCTCACATTCCTGGCAGGCTGATATGGGAGGAGACGGTCTTTCAGATATCTTCTTCCCAAGATGTTTAGGGCCTCAAGATCAACACCAGCACCTTGAATTAAGCTCTGAAGGAAATTAAAAGCAAGTGCAGTTCTTGCAGGGCTGGTGTTATATGGTCTGTAAAATGCATACCTGACACCACTCTGGTTGCTTCATTTGGCACTAGATGCAATTTCTGAAAAGGTTTTCAAGGGCTGCCCCATGTAGAGCACACTAAGGTAGTTGTGTAGACCCTGGGGAAAACCTCAATAAACTTTGGATGAAAAAGTTGTATTTTCTACATCCCCCCCCCCCACTTAATTTTCTGGGGAAAAAATGGGAGGAAAGGAACTATGAAAGATTTGCTTTTAGACCAAGAAATGGCATGTTTCAGACAAGGTATTCTTGTATTTAGCCCCATTACCCCAAATTATGTCTAAAAACTATGCAATGGGAACATTTTTTTATGTAAGATTATATACAAGATCAGATCATTGCAACCCATGGTCCTAGGTTTTATTTTTCTCGGGCCTTTCGATGGGAAGCAGAGACAGCATGGAAGACGAGAGGAGACAACATTGGCTGAATCCTGCATTGGGGCATGCTTGTTTATTTATTTATTTATTTATACCCCGCTCTTCAGCCACAAGGCTATCAGAGCGGCTTACAAATTGTTTTAAGCAACAGGTATTTACACATCTACACTGCGTTAAACAGTTTCCAATGTGTGTTAGCTAATTGCCCCCACAAGCTGGGTGCTTGTGTCTCGTGCAGCTGTGTCTCTGCAGCTCTGGCCCGCAATGCTACCCCTTAAACCCACTCTGTAAGTCCCACAGAGAAAGTGGGTCAGTGGCAACTCCTTCATCTGCTTTCCTTGAACTCCTTGATTCCTGAAGTGGGTGGTATGGACCCCTTGGGGGTGGTGGAAATCTCCAGGTGGGCAGTGAGGAAAAAGGGGGCAGTCATGGGGTGGTGAGGTAAAGGAGGGGCAGTCAGGGGTAATGAGGAGGAGGATTCCATGAAAGGTCTCTTTTTGGGGTGCCTGAAAAGCACCACTCACAGCCGTGCTGATCGCTCCTTGTGGCGGCAACTCCTGCTCTTTGCACCAGGCACTTTCCTTGCTTGCCTGCATGCATTCACTCCCTTAGCCACCTTTTGCTAGCAGTGAGGGCAGCAGTTGGGAAACTCTTGTGAGGCTTGGGCACAGGGCATCGCTTCTGCAGCTCAGAGTAGCACCATTTGGGGACAGACTGACTGACCTGTGCAGGAGTAAGTGCATGGGGTAGCATGGGAGAATTGGCAGCAGGGGAAAGGCGCTTTCAAATTTGAGACCCTGTTTAAGATTTGTGAGTTTTGCCACAAATTGCAGGTGTCATTTTGAATTCAGAAGCATCCAGAAGATTTCTGATAAGCTCCAAGACTCTGAGAACAATTCCCCAGCTCTTTGTCCACTCTAGCTAGCAAAAACATAAAGCAGAGAGATGGGATTCAGCTGGGCAGAGAATGCTCACCATGACAAATTTGTGGAAGACTCCTTCTAAATCATGGTTTGGGATGGAAAAGTCTGACATTTTTGTTAAATATAATGTCTGGTTTCTCTAAGGCCATTAGCACTAATATTATCTATTTATAACATAGAAATCTGTACCTATTTATAGCACAGGCTTCCTCTCATGGCATCTCCGAAGTCCTCAAATGCAACTCTATAGTATGTTTTTACTGGAAATCCTTTATTTTAAATATCTGGTTTTCAGTGCTGCAAGCAGGGATTTTCCACAGCTAATAACCTGTGTGGTATAGTGGTAGTGCCTCTGGAAACCAGGCTTTAAATCGTCACTCGGAGATGAAGACTCACTGGATAACCTTTGGCCAATTATATTCTCTCAGCCTCAGGGGAAGGTAATGCCAAACCTCCTCTGAACAAATCTTGCCAGGAAAACCCCGTGATAAGTTGGCCTTAGTGTTGCTGTGAATCAGAAATGACTTGAAGGCACACAACAACAAGATCAACACATTTCCAACAATAAAAAATTTACCCCTTCCCCACACACCCCAACTTTCTCTCTTTAGCTGGTCTTGGCTTAACATCATCATGTTTATATTATTAAATACATTAAATATACTGTTTTTAAAAGTTAAGTTTTACTTCTGAATTACATAGAGTTATTCAACTTAATTGTGCTGGAATCAAAGAATGAGAGTTGGAAGAGACCACAGGGGCCATCCAGTCCAACCCCCTGTCATGCAGGAATACACAATCAAATAATTCCTAGCAGATGGCCATCCAGCCTCTGTTTAAAAAGCTCCAAAGAAGAAGACTCCGCCACACTACAAGGCAGTGTATTCCACTTCCAAACAGCCCTGGATTTGGGAGACCTGGGAGAAAAGTTTGGGGAGGCCTCTTGATCTTTCTTTCAGTTTCCTCTTGAGGCAGGCCAGGGGATGACTGGGCCCTCTTTCCCTCTCTCCCAAGTGGTGATGGAGAGTTTGCCCACGTCTGCTGTGAATTTGCCTTTCCTCTTCTGCACATATAAAGTATGGGTGACACCTGGATTGACAACAGTCCATGGGAAAGGGCTCTTTTAAGCCCTTAGTAGACCATAAGCTGAACATGAGTGAACAGTGTGATGCAGTAGCTGAAAAGGCCAATGCGATTCTAGACTGCATCATGAGGAGTATAATGTCTAGATCAAGGGATGTTATAGTACCACATTATTCTGCTTTGGTCCGATCTCACCTGGAAGAGTGTGTCCAGTTCTGGGCACCAAAATTCAAGAAGGATATTGACAAACTGAAGGGTCCAGAGGAGGGTGAACAAAACGGTGAATGATCTGGAAGCCATGCCGTATGAGGGGTAGGTTAGTGTGCTGGGTATGTTTAGCCTGGAGAAGAAAAGGTTAGGGTATGACATGAAACCCATCTTTAAATACTTGAAAGGAAGTCCTATTGAAGAGGGAGCAAGCTTGTTTTCCACTGCTCCAGAGACTAGGACACTGAGCAATGAATTCAAACTATAGAAATAGAGATTCTACCTAAACATTAGGAAGAATGTCCTGATAGTAAGACTGTTTTGACAATAGAATACACTGCCTTAGAGCGTGTTGGAGTCTCCTTCTTTGGAAGTTTTTAAGCAGAGGCTGGATGGCCATGTGTTGGGAATGCTTTGATTGTGCATTTGTGCCTGTCAGAATGGGGTTGGACTGGATGTCCCTCGTGGTCTCTTCATGCTCTAGGATTTTGTGGTCATCTTCATCATGATCATTATCTGTATTTGTATCCAGCCTGTCTCCCAAAATTGAGGCCTTGTTGTTCATCCCATTTCCGACTCATGCCACACTAAGGTCATCATTACTCAGGGGTGGGAACCATGTGGCCCCTCCAGCCCCTCTCAGCAATCCTCACCTTTGGCTATGCAGGCAAGATTTCTTCAGAGGGAGGTTGCCCCTGCCTTCCCGTGAGGCTGAGAGACTGTTGGTTCTCTGAGGTCACCCAGGGGGTTTCCATGACCAAGCGGATATTCAAAATGGAGTCTCTCAGAGTCCCAGTCTGACTCTCAAACGACTGCATCACGCTGGCTCTAAAATTGAGACTACTGGACTTTTATAGACCAGCTTTAAGGAAATAAATACTGGACTTTTATCAATCAGCTATAAGGAAATATTAGTCTGTTTGCCGATATGACAGTTTGGATACCATGCTTCCTGAGTTGATCCTCGTGCTGCAAGAAAAGGAGTCCGCCATAAATATCCTTGCTCTCTCATTCAGGGCACCAGGGGCCTGGAATTTGGAGAAAGACTACCCACCCACTTCCTGTTTCCATCTTCTCATTTAAGTGGCCCTAGTGTGACTTTAAAGGGGATCTGTGGAAAATAAAGGGCTCCCCCTCCATCTTATTCCCTCCATTTTTTCCAAAACAGGCCTCAAGATATGAGTCTGGACTATGTGTTTTGCAGAGCCTGTACATTTACACTCACTTTGTCTCCTCCCCTCTTCTGTTTTTCCTCCAGTTCTTCTTGCCTGAAACATGGGCAAGCCTGACTGTGGACTTTTTCGGATGCTGAAAAATAATGCAAGCAGCCTTGTCAGCTTGCGAGGCTGCTGCGCTGCAAAGCATCAGTTTTGGATGACGCTCGCCCCTGTCGGTACTGTTGCGGTACCGCGGGGAGAGTTGAGCGTCATATTTCCTTGATTTTTACTCACAAAAGTTGATCATGATTAAAAATCAAGGAAATATGACACTCAACTCTCCCCGCGGTACTGCAACAGTACCAGCCGGGGTGAGCGTCATCTGAAACTGATGCTTTGCAGCGCAGCAGCCTCGCAAGCTGACGAGGCTGCTTGCGTTACTTTTTAAACGTCCAAAAAAGTCCTATGTGTCTCTCTGCAGAAGGGCTGGCCTGGGCCTTCTCTAGAGTTGAAACATCCGAGAGTCATAAGACAAGTGGATCCCTCCCTCTTTCCAAACAGAAAACCTCAATCTTCATTCTAGGTATCCCTTAAAACCAGGGATCTCTCTGAAATGGACTGATCTAAGAGAGATACTGACTCCAGTGACCTTCAAATTTAACTGAATGTAATGAGAGCGAGAGGACACCCCTAGTACAAAAAGCATTCACATTTTATACCCTTTTGCAGCCGTAACTTTCCCTATTCTGACTGCCCATTGGATAAGGCTATCAGAAGTCACAGCTTCTCGGGATGTCTAAATTTTGTACAGGATGTCTCGCCTGGGTTTATATGCCCACTCCCCTAATTTTTCAGCCCGATACTCTGATTTACCGTTTTCCATATAAGGCTTGACTTAGAGCACTCTCCCCCTCCTCTATTCCCAATTGAACAATCTCTAAAACTTTCTTTCATTCACCAGCCTTTGAACATGCATAGCTGAGGAAGAGACATCCTTGAATAAGATAAGACTCTGACTAGTTTGTTTGGTGATTAAAAGCCTTCTCCGTGCCTGCTTATTTCTTTTCTTCTTCTTGTCTAGCTAGTTTATAAATGGAACAATACTACATACACTGTTTTCTGTTTGCTGAAGTTAAATTCTATTTATTTCCATCACTAGCTGCCATGATGGGAAATGATAGGAGTTGTAATCGAGCAAGCTGCGGACAATTCCCACCCTGCTTAATAACATGTGATGTGCCAAACTCTGAACATAATAGATTTTCCTTGGTTTTTTCCCAGGCTGTGAGGCCATGTTCTGGAATAGTTTCTTCTTCAAACCATTCTCCAAAGATGCCAGTCACAGATGCAGGCGAAACGTAAGAAAGAAACTATTCCAGAACACAGCCTCACAGTCTGGCAAAAACTTAAGGAAAATCTATGGATGCCGGCCGTGAAAGCCTTCGACTTCACTCTGAAAGTAATACTTTCTCAATGGGAAGAAAGCCAAGGTTAATCTATAGGTATATCATAGGTGAGGTCTGAATGGATGATGTGCCCTGAAATCCGAAGAAGCTTCCATGATGTGGGTCAGTGCCTCTTCTTGAGCCACCGGGTGGTCCACTGTGACACGTCCCCTGTTGGCTGCCCTTGAAGAGGCCTGGCTGACTGTGACTTTTGGCAGGGAGTCGGGAGATTGAGAGAGAAGGAAGGAGGAGTAAGAGTTAGTGATCTTAAAATCCTTTATTCAAATTAGTTATTTAGGTTAGTTTTATATAGAGTTAGTTATAGTTAGTTATATATCATTATTAGCTATAAACACCTTTATTAGGATTTGTTATTGGTTTTCTTCTTTATTAATCTTTATTAGATAAATAATAAGTCCTTACAGCAAAAGAAATTTACTTACAGAAATGAAAAATTATATTATGCTATATTATACCATCCTTGTTCTTCTTCTTTACTTAATATTTTTCCCCCAGACAAATATACCTGAATTCAGTAGCTGTGTGTTTGCTATTTATCTGTTATTTAGCTAAGTTAGTTTATTTAGGTAATTGTTAGGATCAATTAGGAAGTTAGGAAGGGAGTTAGGAAGTTGGCTGCATCTGAAGAGGCCTGACTGATCCTGGCTCTTTGTGGAGAGTCAGGAGATTCAGAGAGAAGGAAGGAGGAGTTGGAGCAGATCAGGGAGTTAGAGTTAGTGGTCTGAAAATCCTTTATTCGAATTAGTTATTTAAGTTAGTTTTATATATCGTTAATTATATATAATTATGGTTTATCAAAGCCTTTATTAGAATTTCTTATTGGTTTTTTTTTAGTTACAGATTCCTCAAGTTCATTAACTGTGTGTATGTTATTTATCTGTATTTAGCAAAGTTAGGTTATTTAGCTAGTTGTTAGAACCAGTTAGGAAGTTAGGAAGGGAGAGAAAAGAAAGAAGTCTCCTGAAAGATGTGAGTACAATTTCCTTCATCCCCAATGCGATAATAAGTGATTCAAGGGAAACTGTTCACTCATTCCATGGCGCTTGAACGGAGAAAAGCACCAGTGGCAGGTTTCGGATGGGAAGTCCTCAGTGGGTCCAACTCCGTAATACTTTCCCCACAAGCCATTTGATTGTCCTGTCCCTCTGGTTACAGTAACAATGCTCAGGACAGCCCAAGCATTGGGCAAAGTGAAGCTTTTTCCTTGAGTGGCACAAGTGAAGAAGGAGCAAATAATTGTGGGCCAAAGCCTCAGGGGCGCACCTACTGCAGCTGCAATAGGAATAGCACTGAGATAGCATTGATATATAGCTGCCTACCTTTTGTGGCCTCCACATACAAAGCTGCTTGGGTTGCTGTGGCACCTCTTCCACCCAGTCTGCTGGTTTGACCACCAATCCCCACTCCCTCTTCCATGAGCCAGCTGAGCTTCTCAGAATTAACTAGGGTCCTCAGATCCCAAGGTTGGGGGGTTCTGGGTGTGGTCCCAGAGATGGAGCCTTCTCCTTTGGCCTCAGAGCAGAGCGAGGGCTATATGGAGGCCTCGGGGGGGGGCAAGTTCAGTATAGGTAGAAAGAGCCAATCCAGATGGAGAGACCCCTCTTTTCAACTCTTGTCTTCCTTCTGTAATAGGCTGGGATGGCTGCTGTATCTCTTTCGCAGGAGGGGCAGCAAAGGGTTCCCTAGCTCCCATCGGCCTCTCTGTCGGCATCCCTAAAACACCTGGGTATGATGGGAAGAAAAACGCCACAATCCATTGCTAGAGAAACTGAAGGGGATGCAAAGTCTACCCCCTGTTCTTCAGGTGGAGCATCCCCCAAAGCCATATTGATCAGCACAACTTGATCAACAGGTTTTATGATATTTTTGAGAACAGAGCCAGAGCCTCTCCTATGGGTGAGTAGATATGGAGGACTTCTGAGGAGTTTTGGGGAGGGAGCCAAGGAGCCAGTGAATTGGAGGAATGGGAGGGGATGCATAGCACTCCAGCTTTATGATTCGAGAAACGTTCAACGGAAAAGAGCTCCCACCTCTTATTAGATTGAGGGAGGCCATGCTCATTTCCCCTGACTTGTGCCATGCCCTTCTGCCTGAACAGAAATGGAAGATCCTTCCTAGCCTCTCCCAACCCTCCAGTCAGAGAGCAATCTGCCCTTCATTGTAAAGCCATCAAGAAAATGTTCAAGAAAATCAGGGCCAGAAAACAGGTACAAATCTTCCCCCTCCACACAGAAACATGAATGGAAGCCTCTACTGAACCCAGAGCTTGAAGCACACATCCTGCGGCTAGTATTTCATGGGGTCTTTGCCATGGAAACTGCAGGGTCCCACAGTCAGATACCTTTGAATCCATCCCTGTGTGCTCTTGTCCAAACCCCTCCTTTAACAGACCTCATAAAAAACTGTTCCTTCTTCAGCAGCCAGTCTGCAGGAAATGCCTGGCCCCAGGGAGGGCCATGGAAGAAGGGGTTGTCCGTGGGGGCATTTCCACAGCCTGTCTTTCAGCAGGCCTTTTTGGCAAGGAGGATCACTCACGCTTAAAAGTAATTGTTCATCCAGAAGGATGTAGACCAACTAAAGAAATGCTATTTACCCACTCCCATGGATGCCCTGGGTCCCTTATTGGTAGGATTTTCAAGAGAGTGGAGATCTCCATCTCCACTCCTTCACACGCCTCTTTTTTCTCTTTCCTGTCATGATTTCTACACATCATCACCCCTGACTTTGGAGCTCCTGCTCAAGAGATTGCTGGCCAGGGATCCCACAGCCAGCCACCTTGTCTTCCTGCTCAATTGAAGTGTGTTAAAGAGATCAGCCACCCGTTTTCCACTTCAAATTCCAGAAGAGACTCCCTCAGGGCACTTGGTCAGTGGTCACTCCCTCACAAACACCTTAGTCTAGACAAGGAACAGGTACTGAGCTGCACACATTCTGAATGACTGCTTCCTTCCTCAGCATATCAACTTCTGGGTAGAATCGCCTAGCATTCGGAAGCAAGTCAGGGCCATCAGTTGTGCTTCAGATGTCCTTCACGAGGCCAGTAATCTTGTAACCTTGAGGTGAGCATCCCATGCACTCGCCTGACTTGGAAACCTCAGTTTTCAGGAGAGAGAGGAATTAAAGTCAAGGGAGAATTGGACAGAGACTTACAGAGTAGTAAAATGTCTCAATTTCTTTTTCTTCAGAGCTCACCAGAACTCCCTGGCTTAGGACTTCGGGTGATCATGTATGGCTTGAAGATAATATAGTTCCTCCCAGAAGAGATCTGTCAAGGCAGGGAGGCCCTTTCATGCCTCCACACATTCCTCCTGCACCAGAGGGGTGAGGAAGCTGGAAAGGAGCATACCAGCACTCTCGGATAGAAAAGCAACACAAAGACCCAGAATGCCAAGAGAAGCCACGAAACCACCTTCTTTTTTCTTTCTCTCAGGACATCGGGAACATCCAACGGAAGGCCTCTGGTGCCAGAAGGACCATGGCAAAGCAAAGTTACATTTCACTGACACTTGCAGGGTCATGGAGGTAAGGATTAATCCCGCTGTCCTTTTATTACAAAATGTTCGCTTGAGAAAGAAGCTATATGGCAGAAGGCCGATGGAACTTGAAGGCATAAGTTCAGGAGCCAGGGTAAAATGTGAGGTTTTTCACATCCTGGGTGACATGGCAAAGGAAGGCTTCAGGAGGAGGATATTCTGTTGCCCTTCAAAGGGAGCCTTTGTGAAAACAGGCCAGGAGAAAGCGGGTGTGACCTTGGCCTCAGCAGGCTGGCCCCACAGTTTCCAGCTCTGGCTGCCTGTCACGGCCAGCCTATGTGGGGACAACCTCCAAGACTGGGGGATAACGATAGGTAAAGAGCGGTTCTTTCGTTTAGTGGGCGACGTCCTCCCACTCAACTGTCCGCCTTCCCTCCCGTCTCTCTCCAGGGACTCCTCCTTCTGTTTATCCCTCCCGGCTCTCCCATCCCAACTGCCGTTCTCTCAGGCTCTCTCTGGCAGAGGCCCCGCCCACCAGGGCCTCCTGGGCTGGGATTGGCTGCTTCTCAGGCACGCCTTCAAGCACCCCTCTTCCCAGGGGAAAGAGCAGCCCTGGGAGGGAAAGCAAGGCCCTGCCCTGCAAGGAGGAGGAGGAGGAGGGTGCCCCACAGTCTTAACCTGCTCCCCAGTGTACACCTTGTCTATGGGGGGGAATAATGCAGATCCAAGCGCATTTTACAGAATGCTCAGCAGCATCACTCTGTCTTTATGGTCAATCGCGGCATGTTATTTATATTGCTTCAAAGAGCAGCTCTGGGAGGGAATGTAAGGCCCCGCCCTGCAAGGGAGGAAGATTCCCCACAGTCTTAATCTGCTCCCCACAGTACGCTTTGTCTATGGGGGGGAATAATGCAGATTGAAGCGCATTTTAGAGAATGCTCAGCAGGATCACACTGTCTTTATGGTCAATTACACCGTGTTATTTATATTGCCTCAAAGAGAATTTTTACTTTCCGGACGTAGCTGGTATGTGAATGAAGATGGTGGTCAGGAGTAAGTAATAGCACTTTATATTTGTCCCAACGGGAGTCCGCAATTTGAGTCGTCAAAGATTTTTTTAAACTGTTTTTTTAACTTTTGAACTCTTCCTGGCCTTAATGGCTCTTTTGTGGGTGACGATTGTGCTTGGTGATGCATATGAGCATCACCATCACCGAATTAGAGCACATTGGCTTCTTGTCATAATGAGAGCTCAGAAAACCAGCGGCTTGTGGCCAGGGAAGAGGAAGATGACGACCATGTAGAGTAAATCTGTGACAGAAATGTGGTGGCAAGCATGGCCTACAGAACACACCCAGCACGGCATAGGAACTCCAGCCCGACTCCCGTCCTCGAAGACCGTCGTTGGTAGGTGTACCTGGCCAGCAAGGAGTGGTTTGAGACCTTTGTTATCACTGTCTGGTCAGATGAGAGGTGGAAGGTCGTATGGGGAAGCCAGCAACCAATTTGTGGTCGGTCTCTCCACCGTGGCTGCCATCTGTATAAATTATTTTATCTTTTTAACAAAAGTCAACATAAAAACATGTTTCAAGAAAGAAAAAATAAATAAACCAAATCTTCCTCCGTCAGCTGTGTGGAACTTGGTTAATACATGTATGCAGACTTTCCTAATCAATAAGCCATGTTACTTCATAATAATAATAATACATCCAGGGTGCCAGTTACATGGCAATTTTTGTCGCGGGGCTTACCGTGACTTCCTGATCCCGTATTCATCCCTCGCTGTTTATACGATTTTTTGTCACTTTTCTGGAAATCCTGGATGGTCCTGTGACTGATACTTACATGTCAAAAGTTCTGTTTTTTATTATGGTTCCCGCGGTGCTATATCCTGTGCTTTTCTTGTTTATACACATTTAGCGTACCGGGATTTTTTTTTTTTGTTTAGCTGTCAATCAAGGATGCGATTATTCGTTTTTTCACACTTTGAGCTACGTGTTTCTGGTTCTTTTTCCCGCCACAGAAGCAGCGATTGGCTACAATGTGAACAAAGAAGGACATCACATGTCCTTTTGATGTACCTCTTCTCTTATCCAGCAGTTTATGGCAACATGGAGGTGAGCACATTGGCTGCTCTGGCTACTGCTGCCCGTTTATGGTTATCTCTTTCAGCTCTGAAGAGGCAGGCAATCATCAGACATAGAAGAAGGATGCTTCTTATTTTCCTGATCCTTATCCATTCACAAACAATGGAATCGGCTATTTTACATCCACAGTGTATGCACTTTGCAGCCGTGGACCCACTGGAGGTTCTGATGCATGTTCACCCCAACCGCCGGAAATGACGGTGGTGGGTGTACCCGACAACGGAGGAGTGGTGGGAGCAATTTGTGATGAACATCTGGTCGAATGAATGATGGATAATGTACTTCAGGATGCCTCGGTTCCTCTTCATGCGTCTTGCTGAGATACTCCATCCAGAGATTGCAAAGTCGGACACGAACAAGAGGAAAGCCATACCTGTGGAGAAGAGATTCTCAATAGCCATTTTATTTCTCGCCCACCGCTGCTCATATGGGGTTGTTTCTCAGTTATTTAGTGTCGGAAGAGCAATGGTGTATAAGATTTTCGTTGAGGTCATCCTCGCTATAGAGAAGTTACTTC
The DNA here is from genome assembly GCA_030847615.1 of Gambelia wislizenii. Lineage (NCBI taxonomy): Eukaryota > Metazoa > Chordata > Lepidosauria > Squamata > Crotaphytidae > Gambelia > Gambelia wislizenii. The sequence goes on along the minus strand of JAUMIR010000002.1, from coordinate 305,290,678 downwards.
TAAAGTGGACAGTATTCCTTGGAGATAATAGAAAGGTATTTTTTCTTTATATTTTATTTCCTTGTGAAAATTTGGCTAATCGCATGGATTCCTAAGAGTTAACGAAACCAAAGTGATAACATATATACATTCCCTACTGTTCTATTGTGGCAACTGGGTATCATGCCAAAGGCTTCCACAATATTTCTGTATGTACATAGGTGTTTAATCGAAAATCCTGTTTCTGTGATCTGATATATTGTTTTTTTTGGGGTGGGGGGGCTTTGCAATATTTAGGTAATGGATGCCTTCACTGCAATAGGATACCCACAAGTGGTTGCTTGCTTAGATGAATGCCATGTTAATATAATCCCCCCATCCGGCAAGGAGATGAATTTATCAACAGGAAGAATAGGTACAGCGTTCTTCTGCAAGAAACTTGTGATCATAGAGGAGTTTTTATTGATGTGGAGATCAGTTGGAGTGGGAAGAATCACGATGCCCGAATGTTAAGGAACTCTGGTTTTTTCGAGACTATGGAGGCTGGCATCTTTGTGCCTGGTAATCCAACGATAACAATTATGGGGAAACAGGTAGTGCCATTAACTCTTGTTGATGGTGCATATCCCATTAGGAATTGGCTGCTGACACCTTATAGAGGGACAACAAATGCCAAACAGAGACTGTACAATAGGTGCCATAACAAAATTTGATTGACGGTGGAGAGCTGCTTCGGCCATTTGAAATAGAGATGGAGGGCATTAAGATACTGTATTGAGGTTGCTGTGGAAAATGTATGTTCTGTCATATGTGCATGTGTTATTCTACACAATATATGTGAAGCCAAAAGTAGTATCCTTGATGATCCTCATCGGCGTGTGCAAAGGTTTTTACTTGACACGCTTGGAGCATCGATGGTTAATAATGATGCTGTGGAGAAGGAGCGGGGGGAGGCCGTTCACAACGCTTTGAAAGAATATTTTTTGGCTTGAACATCATCAGGGAAGGAATAAGTAACTATACTGTTTCTTTTGTATCATTACCTGAAATAGATTAACTTCTGCTTAATAAAATCATCTGCCTTTCAAAAAGTGAACTGCACTTGCTTTACCCTATTTAAAATGCACCTCACTTTTCCCTCTGATATATTAGCAGTGTTCTTTCCCGTAGAATTATGAATGTCTCCTTCGCACTTTATGGCCAGCTGAACTATAGTTTATTTTAAAACAATCAGCCAGATAAGAAACATTATTGCGGTTTGGGCGGTTAAAGCAATTGGCGGGCTTTTGCAAGGGATTAGGCTTTCTGGTAAAGGATCCAGACACTGCAGAATTCCTTTACATAGTTTCCTCTGCTAATACACCAATCGATTAGGCTACACAATTTAAATTTTAAAAAGTTAAGGTTATTCCTAACACCATAGGCTTATTTAAAAAATGAAACAGTCAACTTGAAAACTTATAAACTCGAGTTTCCGCATCCCGCCACATGGCGTTACAATGGCCGAAGGGGGAGAGGACGTGCCAGGCCGGGTCGGCGCATTACCTATTGGGGCACCAGGGAGACCAACCACCTGTTGGAATCCCAGGCCCAGCAGGCCGGTGCGCCGGACTGGCGGATGCAGTCCTCTAACCGGAGGAACCACTACTTCTTCATGGAGGCAGCGCGGTTCCTCCAGTCGAGGGGCTACATCAGAACTGGCCTCCAATGCTGCTCAATATTCAAGACCCTCAAGGGTAAATTCTTCGCAGCATTGGAGGCCAGTAATGGCAGCCCCCCCCAAAGGCAGATGCCTTTTTATGTCATCCTACACGACGTGTGGGTCCGTGCAGGGCGGCCAAGCTGGCGCGACAGACTCTCACAAGGTAAGTTTTGCAAAGGAATCTCTGGTCCTCATTAATGTGTAGCCTTGTGAGAGCGTGTGTGTGTGTGTGTCTGCCTGCGCATGGAGCTAACATAATTTTTTTGTGGTTTTTGTGTTACAGCTGTTTGAATTCAGAGATGGGCTGTCGGTGAGCCCGTCTCTGATTCGTCTGAGAAGGAAGAAGCAGACCCAGCACCGGCTGCACCCTCCCAGGTACCTGTCATTTTTGTTTTTATTAAGCGCATTTATAGGGAACATAAGAAATATTACTGATTAGTTATTATAAGTAAAGTCACACCTATGCTTTATGTTTTTAAAGGTCCCCAGGCTGCACAGGAGGCAGCAGCCCAATTGGCTGGCCTCAATATAACAGCCAGGATTGAGGAGCTTTGTAAATATATTTAAGTATAACTTTTAAAAAGGGCTTTTACTTTGCACATACCATCATTTGCTGAGAATTAATTATTTGTTATTGCCCACTACAGGGAGGAGTCTTAGTGAGGAAATACGGGACCTGGTGAGGAGGGTGCAAGCCATTGAGGAAAGGCTTACTATGTAAATATTGTACATGGTTCTTGTAAATATTGTAAATAGTTTATTGCTGCAAATAATGTTGTAAATATTGTTTATATAAATATTGTAAATATTGTTCATTGTCTGCAAAAAAAATACATGTATACATATCTTGTAAATAGTTTTGTAAAACACCTGTTTCCTATGTTTACTATTCTTTATGTATGGTTTCTTGGTATTTATTCCCTGTATGTTACCCCAAAAAGTGTAATTTTTTTGTTAACACTGTCATTGTTATTCTTTCTCATCCAAATGTACCCATTTATATAATTTTTATCTGTATGTCATCAATATTTATTCTTGGTTGTTATTTATTATTAAAAACATTCCATGTAAATATGAATCATTGTTTGTATTATTGTATCCTGTATATATGTAAATATATCATTTTTTCACAAACAATGTAACTTGTAAATATGTATATCTTGAGCTACTTTTTAAAAATAAACCGTTTATGTTTTGAATTGAAATGCCTGTTTATTTTCAGTAATATCCTCATGTCTTTCTCATGACTGTAAACTTTTACATTCATCATTCGTATAATTACATGCTTAATATTTGTGATAGAGAAGTATTTTAGCAGCAACAGAAAAAATAACAACACTGTACATTACATCTTTTCCCCTATTATAGGGAAAGCCACTGATACTGATTAAAGAAAACTATAATGATAGGAGCACTTTTTTTTTAATTACCCTCATAGGCCTACATGAAGTTGAAGTACTCCCCCCCAAACTTTTGGTGGGTGTACATTAATGGTTTTCTTGGGAGTTCTCTTTATTTTCTTCACTTACATTTTTGGGATTACACACTCTCTTTACCACAACACGTTTCTTAGAATTATCCAAAGACTTAATGTGAGTTACAAGGTCCCCAAATAGATCATTTTGCCTTTGTATTTCTTTGAGCATTTGCTGAGATTCCTCAACTGAATGCTCATAGAATTTCTCTAGGTACCCTGGCAAAGACAAGGTCTGCTTCTCAGATATTTTTTCCATCTTAGAAACAAACAATTCAGCTATTGATCTAGAGTTCGCCATCAGATGATTCACATCAGAAGACCATTTCTTCCTGTGAAATAACGCCAACCTTTCAGTGGGGGATAAAGTGGCAGTAGCGTTACTGAAATCTGCAACTGAGAAAAGAGGAAAAAAAATTAATGATATTCCAAGTGTGCCACAATTATTTTCTATGTCACAGGACATATCTTATATATAAATGAAGTGATACATACCATTACGTGCTGGGGTAGTTGTCCACACAGTATCAATCTCTGTTACCACAACCGTGGAATTTTCCTCAGTCTCATTAACTACCAAGGTTTCCGTAGGCTCCCCAGTTAAGGTAACTGTAGTAGTAGTAGTAGAATCTTTATTACGGTCATAGATCGGCACAGGTAAAAAGGGGATACAGAATAAAGATAAAAACACAGGATAAAAACAGGATAAAAGCAGTATTTAAAATATTAGCTCCAGTATAACAAGACTAGGTTGATACTATTCTACTGTTGAGGACATTGTCTGTCGAATTTTAACCGCAGCTGCGCAGAATCTGGCAACATTATAAGTTGTTCCTGGGTTGGTGTCTGAAAGCAACAAGTTTATGTAGAATTGTCCAGTGTGCCCTTGATATTTATGCAACAGGGGTGAAATTAGGCTGAGACGTATGTCCCTGTAGTATGGGCACTGGAGTAATACATGCTCTGTTGTTTCTATTTGGCCCGAATTGCAGGGGCACAGTCTGTCTGAGAAGGGGATCTTCTTGTATCGGCCTTCAAGGACAGCTGAAGGGAGGGCACGATACCGTGCAAAAGTAAAGGCCCTTCGATGTTTAGGTATTTCAAGTGTTGCTAAGTATGCCAAAGGAGAGGCCAGATATCTATTGGAGTCACTAGCAATGAAGGTTGGAGTACTGGCTAGATCCAGTTGTTGCTCTATATCTACTACCCGTTGTTTGATAGTAGCTTTCACCCTATTATACTCCAGGCTAAGCAGAAGATCTGGAGAAAGGCCCAGCATTGAAATTTTAGTCATCACTGTCTGTTTCCAGCTGGATTGGAAATCATCACTTAAGGTTAGTGGAGCAAGGCTAGTGTGAAAGAGGGATAGTCTGATCCAGTAGCTGAGTATGGTCACCCACACTCTGGCCTCCACTTTCATAAATCCTGACTCCAGTCTCAGAGCTGCGTTAGAGACACATTTTGGAGTTTGGAAAGCTGATCTTAAAAATTTGGATTGGACAAGTTCTAATGGAGCAGGGTTGGGGAAGGGTCCCAATTGGGATCCATAAAGCAGTTGAGCTACTGGTTTGGCTTCAAAAAGTTTGAGCGCTGCAGGTAAATAGTGGCCTCCTCTTGTCTTAAGAAATTTGGGAATGGCTGTTGTACTCCTCTGCGTATTGCAAGCAGCATACTCCCCATGTGCTTTCCTACTACCAGTGGCTTGAAAAATTACCCCCAGGTATTTGAAGCAAGAGACCTGCTCAATCTTGTGGCCATCTATATTCCAATTGTAGTTCTTAGGCCTTTTAGCGAATGCCATGATTTTAGTTTTTTTGATAGTTGAGTTCTAGCTGTTCCACTCTGCAATATTGTGTTAGTGCTCTTAGGGCTCTTTTTAGTCCAATGGGAGTTCTTGAAAGTACTGCTGCATCATCCGCATAAAGCAGCGTTGAGATATGCCTTCCCTCTAATTTTGGGGGGTGGAAGTTAGTGTTGTTGAGGTGATCCACAAAATCATTGATTTAGAAGTTAAACAGGAGTGGAGCTAGAATGCAGCCTTGCTTGACACCCTTCTCAGTGACAATGTCATTGGTGAGATGTCCCTGGGGGTTACATCTTACTTTTAATGAGGTTCCTTCATGCAGCATACGTATTAGGTGGAGTAAACGTCGGTCAATCGAAGAAGCCTCCAATTTTTTCCATAGTTTGGTTCGGGATATAGAGTCAAAAGCTGCTTTGAAGTCTATGAAGGCAGCATAGAGTGAAACTGTGCTGCAGGTGGAGTATTTTTCAATAAGGTGGTGGAGTACAAGGCACTGATCTATGGTGGAGCGGCCTTCCCTAAAGCCAGCTTGCTCTTCTGCAAGTATGTTTTCTTGTTCCAACCAGGTCTGAAATTTCCACTGTAAGTGTCATAGAGTTTGCTGATTGTACTGAGGAGACTAATTGGTCTGTAGGTAACTGTAACAGCAGATTCATCAGATCCCTGGGTACCTGAAACATCTGATTGAAAAGAAAAATGATGAAAAATAAGAGAGTTGGGTAACAAAAGACAGAGAAGCACAGTGATTATTTCTTCAGGTAAAATACTACGCAGCTGCTGGCAGAGGTAAACAAAGAATAGTCTTCTTTATTTATGGCTGTGGCAGGAGACGCCATAGCAAATGAGCCAAGATGCATGCACTAGTTTACATGCCAAGGGCACATACACAGAATCGCGCCATTTGGCTTTAACAGCCTTAATTTGCAAAATAAAGGAGAACTCACAGACCACTGCAGCATCTTCTGAGGCCATGTAGGCAAATATGGTGAAATGGTCCTTTCTAACAAGGTTTAAAGACATGGAGCTATGGATCATGACTTCACTACAGAATGCAAAGTTACAGATGCAGTTGTGGAGTTGTGAAAACGGATTTTTAAACATCCGAGTTTTCACATTAATGCCTTTTATTTTGGCTACTGACATTAAACCATATAAATTATAACTATAACAGCCTGCACAAGTAAAATACATATCATGCATATCATGTATGGAATTGCCATGAGCACATTAAAAAACAAAGTACAAATCTTAATTGGCTAGATTTTGAAATCTGAGTACATGCTTAATTGAGTTTTCACATAATACGAACTCATTTTAAAAAATGAAAAAAATGGAAACCTTACCTAGGGGATGTGAGAACAATTCCTCCGCGTATCCCTGCAGCATCTCCTGGGATGAGAGAGGGAATCCCACGTCTTCATCGGGGAGGGGAGCGTGATGGGAAATCACTGACCCACGCAGAACATGCACAATATCGGTTGTGCTCCCCAGCCGCTTTGGGTGGTAGTTGGCATTGCCGCCCAGAATGGCATGGAGTTCTTTATAAAAGGGCATGGTGGCCGCATTGTTGCCACTTTTAGAGTTGTGGTCGTTTACCTGGCGGTAATTTTTACGCAGTGATTTTAGGGTTTTGCCTCACCCACTGCCGCTCTCCTAGGCCTTTGCTTCCCCCGCCCCAAAGGGAGCAAAGACCCAGGAGAGTGGCAGTGAGTGAGGCAAAGCCTCTAAAATCGCCCCTCTCCTGGGTTTTCGCTCCCTTTGGGAGGGAAGCGAAGGCTGAGGAGAGCAGTGATTTTAGGGTTTTGCCTCACCCACCGCCGCTCTCCTGGGCCTTCACTTCCCCCTCAAAAGAAGCGAAGACCCAGGAGATCAGTGGCAGATGAGGCGAAGCCTTTAATATTGCCCCTCTTCTGGGCTTTCACTCCCTTTGTGGGGGAAGCGAAGGCCCAGGAGAGTGGCGATTTTAGAGGTTTGCCTCACCCTTCACCACTCTCCTGGGCCTTCGTTTCCCCCCCCCCCCACAAAAGGAGCGAAGACCCAGGAGAGCGGTGGCAGGTGAGGCAAAGCCTCTAAAATTGCTCCTCTCCTGGGCCTTTGCTCCATTTGTGGGGGAAGCAAGGCCCAGGAGGGGGCGATTTTTATTTCTGGTTTTTTCACATTTGTGGGGGTCTTGCAGCCCTAACCATGTGAATATAAAGGGATGACTGTACTCTCGACACCTAAGTTTGCCTTCTAGTTTACAAACTATTCTAAGGAAACATTTTAAGATTCTTGTGAGGGGTGTCTCTCAACATAAATATCCAGGGCAAAATATTATGGATTGCTTGGTGAAATTAAAATATGCTGGCCTGAGCATAGGACCCTGAGCACTGAGTAGCTCCTATTCTCCATTCTATCTCGGAATGGTCAGGTTGGATGACGCAATAAGCAACATTTTTGGTATCCCTGCACACAGCTGCAGAGCCATGCAAACTCTGTCCATGGTGGGCCTCCTATGCCAGAAGTGTCATCCTACTGTGAGCTACAGTCAAGACAACAATCCTCATGGTTTAGTTTTGATTACAGCCCACTGATCTACAGATCCCAATACATTACTGGCAGGGCAGGCATTTGTAGACCCCAATAATGCTACAGAAAACAAGTCCTCCTCCTCCAGACTAATCAGCCCACAAATTTTTCCTGTCCAATCAACTGGTCAGCCATGGAGATATTTAGGTGTATCCACACATTCCAATCGGTCTCGTAGCCATCCAAGATTTTCACTCACCCCAATGTGTCCCTCTTCCTCATGGGAGTACAGGGAGTTGTCAGGTGTCATTTTGAACTCTGGAAGCATCCAGGCCATTTCTGATAAGCACCATACTTCTGAGCAGGGTTTTTTTAAAGGCACCAGTGGTGTCAGCATCCACAGGGGGGGGCATCATTGTGGGGGGGCATAGTAACCCTCCTCCTGCAAAAACATTATTAGTAATAATCTGAATATCCTGTACTATGAATAGCTTAGGTTGAGTTAGGTTACATTGACCTGAGATAAACAGATGCTCCCCCCCAAAATAAAGCATTGCAGGGGCCCACGAAATTCCTTAAACCAGTCCTGACTCTGAGAACAATTCCCCAGGTCTTTGTCTACTCTAGCTAGCAGACGCTAAAGCAGATAGATCAGACTCAGCTGGGCAGAGAATGCACACCACTACAAATTTTTGGAAGACTGCTTCTACCTGATGGTTTGGGAAGGCCAAATCTACCATTTTTGTTTAACATAGTGTCTGGTTTCTCTAAGGACACTAGCACCAATATTACCTATTTATAACATAGAAATCTTCTTTTAGTCACCTCTATACAGCCAGACCCCCCTATCCACTGAACCAATTCCCACAGTTTCAGTTATCCACGGGATACAAAGTAGGGGAGACATACCATAGCATTGAACTGGAAAATGCTTAGAGAGGCTTCCTTTCTAGGCATCTTCCAAATTCTCCAATACAATTTTGTGGTATGCTTTTTCTGGAAGTCCTTTGTTTTAATCGAGAGTTATCGAGAGTTTCTGGTATCTGTGGTAAGCCTGGGAACCAAACCATTGTGGATATAGGGCTGTGATTATATGAACACTGTCCTTATAAGTAATGACTAAACATCTGGTTTTTAGTGCTACATGGAGGAATTTGAGCATTGTGCTATGACTCTGGAGACCAGGGTTCAAATCTTTGCTCAGACATGAAAACCCACTGGATGGCCTTTGGCAAATCACACTCTCTCAGCTTCAGAGGAAGGCAATGCCAAACCTCCTCCCAACAAATCTGCCAAGAAAACCCTGTGATAAGTTCGCCTTAGGGTCACCAGAAGTCAGAAATGATTTGAAGGCACACAACAACAAGACATTTCCAGTAATAATAATAATAATAATAACAAATCCTCCACTGCTTCCTCCCCCGCTCTCTCTTTAGCTGCCCTTGACTTAATATCATCATTTTTATCTTATAAAAAACATTAAATAAATTGTTTTTAGAAGTTATGTTTTATGTGTGAAATACATACACTTTAACCTTATTGTGCTGGACTGGTTGTTTTGTATTTCTAGTAGAAAAAGTAGACCTAATATCAAGAAATAGGCATGGGGGAGAGCTAGGGTTGTCGCCCAAGAAGTTTGGGGACCAGTGTTCTATAGCAAGAAAAATAGGATGGAGATTACAAAATGGGGGGGGGGGAGGCAAGGAGAGTGACAGACAGGCTATTAGCTATGAAGTGATTGTGCAGTATATTTTTAAATTCTAGTCAGACAGTGTAAAATCATGCCCACCATGTTTCCTGATTCACCACGAAGAGAGTCATACCATATGTTGACCACATCATTCTAGTGGTAGTTTTGCAGCTTCTCTGTGTCAGATACCACAGATACCAAAGGAGATCCCAAGAAATGTCAATAGAATTTGTTATTTATTTTTGTAAGGCCATCTTAATATCATTTTTCATTTTCAAGATCTCCAAGTAGTTTACAATTTTTAAAAAATCAAATTAAAATAATAAAATAATATTGAACCATTAAAAAAACTAATAAACTCCATTAAAAACAGCTCAATAAAAACCAGGGCTAAATAACTACACTAACATTCAGGAAGATAATTGGGAAAAGGCATGGGAAAAGAAATACAGTAAGACCCCCATATCTGCGGAATCAATATCCACAGTTTCAGTTATCTGCGGGACACAAAAAAGAGCACATAGTATAGAGTCTTCCTACAAAATGCCTAGAGAGGCATAGTCTCTAGACATTTTCTAGGTGCTCCAAGGGAACTGTCAGAATCCAAAATGACCTTAACATATTAGAAAGCTGGCCAAAACTAGCAAAATGAATTTCAACAGGGAGAAATGTAGGATACTACATTTGCACAGTAAAATGAAAAGCACAGATATAGGATGGGTGACACCTGGCTTGATGGCAGTACATGTGAAAGGGATCTAGGAGTCTTAGTGGACCACAAGCTGAACATGAGTCAGCAGTGTGATGCAGCAGCTAAAAAAGCCAATGTGATTCTAAGCTGTGTTAAAAGGAGTATAGTGTCTTGATCAAGGGAAGTAATGATGCCACTCTATTCTGTTTTGGTCAGACCTCACCTGGAACACTGTGTCCAGTTGTGGGCACCACAATTCAGGAAGGATATTGAGAAGCTGGAACGTGTCCAGAGGAGGACAACCAGGATGCTGGGAGGTCTGGAAGCCATGGCCTATGAGGAGCAGCTTAGGGAGCTGTGCATGTTTAGTCTGGAGAAGAGAAGGTTAAGAGGTGATATGATAGCCATGTCTAAATATTTGAAGGGATGTCATACTAAGGATGGAGCAAGCTTGTTTTCTGCTGCTCCAGAGGCTAGGACATGGAGCAATGGATTCAAACTACAGGAAAAGGGATTTCACCTGAGCATTAGGAAGAACGTCCTAACAGTAAGAGCTGTTCAGAAACAGAATACACTGCCTTGGAGTATGGGGGAGTCTCCTTCTTTGGTAGTTTTTAAACAGAGGCTGGATGGCCATCTGTTGGGAATGATTTCATTGTGTATTTCTGCATGGCTGGGGGTTGGACTAGATGGCCCTTGTGGTCTCTTCCAAATCTATGAGTGTATGATTCTATGGTATTTTAAACCGGACATCCCATTATTCTCAATGGCATTCACTGTTATACGCAGTTTCCAGTATCCACTGGTAAGTCCGGTAAGAGAAGCCCTGAAGATACGGGGTCCTACTGTACGTCTTTGGCATGCTTTTAGAAAAAAGAGCTAGCTCACAAGATCGACTCCCCCAGGATTCATACCCTAACCCATTAAACTAATGAGATTTACCTAAGTGTTGGCTCACCATTCAACAACTGATGCAGTGGGTTTAGTCTAGCGGAGACAAGCAAAACAATTCAGACACAACACAACTGTAGCCCTGTGATTCCACCTGTAATTCCCACAGCTGCTTCCTGTGGAATCCCAGGGTTTGTGGTTTGGACAGAGGCACTAGAGGAGCCCTCTGACTGGGAATTCACAATGTCCTTCCCTGAACTGCAAATCCCAGGAATCCTTAAGATGGTGCCATGGCATTTAGGGTGCAATCATGGCACTATAACTGTGCAGTGTGAAAGGGCTCTAAGTCTAAATGTTTCACACTGAACACAGAACTCTATGCCATAGGTTGAAAGTAAGCCATAAGTTGTGAGTCAGGCAAGTAAGGACAGGCTACTTACCTGTCACTGTCCAGTTTCGGAAGGGGTATTTAGCACTCTCAGCCAGAGAGCTCTTAGGCCTCCCTAAACTACAAACCCCAGAACTCCACAGGAGGCAGCCGGAGCAGTTAAAGTGTAATAAGATTGGATACAAAATGTAGGCCTGTGGCTCCAACACCACCATCACTTTTCTTTCCTTCTCCTGTATGATTTTTTAAAACATCTTTGAGCTAATGAGGAAGCCAGTGGAGCTTCTAAAGCTTTCACAAAGTGTTCTGTGCACCTGCTGTGTCTTGTACCCCAAACCAGAATTTGGATTCAAGAACCCAAAGTCTTGTGTCTCCTGCTGAGTTCCTTAGGACCTTTTAAAAAATAAGATAACCTTGGTTCTTTTATAAAAACAAAACAAAATCCCCCCAAAAACAATACCTTTATTGGCAACCAAAATGCACACGACACTTCATGCAAGCTTTCAAAGCTCCACTGGTTTCTTCATTAGGCAAAAGATGTTTAAATAATCATGAAGGAGAAGAAAAGTGACAGTGTTGGAGTCGCAGGCCTACATTTTGTATCAGATGTTGTTTCTGTTGTAGTTTTGTATGGAAGGATCTCAATTAGATGATATTTACAGATATTTACAAGCCCCGTGGTAGGACATTAGGCCTGCCATATTACAGACAAGTGGCTTTTTATACTACATGCTCCTAACATGTTATTCTCAAAAGGAACTATAGCTTTTCACTGTGATAGTGCGATTATTCTGCTTTAACTGCTCTGCCTTCCTCCTGTGGGGTTCTGGGATTTGTAGTTTACTGAGGCTTAACTGCTCTTGGTTGAGAGTGCTAAATGCCCCTCCCTAACCTGCAAATCCCAGGATCGCACTGGAGGCAGCCAGAGCAGTTAAAGTGGAATAATAGTTCTAGAACAATGTAGTGTGATAATCATTTCTTGGCCAATCAATTTGGAAGAAATCTACAGATTTAGCAGCCCCTTGAGAGGGGTTAAGACTGGTAAATTGCAAGTAAAGATGTGCAGGCATTTGGGGGCAAAGGCAGCCTTTCTGTTTGGAGGCTAACAAATGACCTGCTAAAAGGTCCTGTCCAATCCAGTGTGTAAGGAGGCCTTTCCTGGCTCCAGGTTATCCTTATCCAAGGGGGGCATAAGCCCAGGAGGTGGGGCTCATTTTCTAGACCATCATGGTGGGGAGTCAACACCAAAATCCCTTTTGAAGGAGTATGCCTTTGGAACGTCACAAGGGGTGAAGCATATATTTCCTCCCCCCTTCCATTATTAAAGCAGTCGTGCAAAGGAAAATTAATATAAACATTGTTATTTAGGGTGCATCTACAGTACACCTATAATCCCGTTTGAAACTGGGTTATTTTCCATGGCCGCTTTCTAAGGAATCCTGGGATTTGTAGTTTGGTGAGGCATCAGCACACTTTGGCAGAGAAGGCTAAACACCTTGTAAAACTACAGATCCTAGGATTCCATAGGAAGGGTCCATGGCAAATAATCCAGTTTCAAACTGGATTATTTGTGTAGTGTGGATTAGGCCTTAGATGCTATTTGGACAGATCATCAGAACATACACTTTGGCTGGCAGGTTATTAGTGTGCTCCTCAATTTCCTTCTGGCGAATAGGGAGAGAGGCATTGTATAGGCATGTCCTGTAAGAGATTATTTCTAATAATAGGTGAGAATACATGTGTAGGAAACAAGAGATGGAAAGAGTTTGTATTATTTTTCATTTCCCAGTAAAAAAAAAAGGGGGGGGATTTTCCAGCATTTAGGAAATCCCAGTTAACATTCTCCAGTAAAAAAAAAAAAAAAAAAGTTTCCCCTAAGATTTAGGAAGTTCTCAACTTTGGGAGGCAATTTCACTACTTTTTAATATAAAGTTATGAAGACAGAAGCTAGACAAACCTGGTTAGAGCCAGCCAATCACAACTTGTGGAATGGCCTATGGTGGGGGAGCTATAACCAGAGGCTCCTCTGGAGGTTAAGGCATTCAAAGTCAGAATAAAGAACAAGGAGGAAGGACTTTATCAGACTAGCATCTAAAAATGCTGCAATTCTGCAACTGAGGAATGGGGAAACGTAGTGTCACAATTACAGTAATTATTGCATGTTGCCAAAATCGCACAATACTACCGCCACAGAATTATTGCATGACCACCACTAGCAGTTGAAGAACGGGATTTCAGCTCTCACTATAATAACCCTTGTCTTCAATTGCCTTCTAATTATAGAGTATTAACCCCTCCTGCTGGCTGGCCCATAAACCTTTAATTTTCTCCTACTTCCACAATTTTGCATGGGCGAGATTTTGGCTGTTCTCGCGAGATGTGACTTCACTCTAAAACACTAAAAACAAATGAATAATCAAAGAAATTCACAAATAAACACTTAAACAAACATTGAAAGGTACCAAGAAAAGGCAACAGTTCATTAAAAGAGTGTCTGGTAGGTCCTCTTCACGATCTCCCTCCGATGTTTAATTACGTGTTCTCATTGGGAAAGGGGAGGGGGAGATGAGAACGACCCATTCACACTGGAATCGCACGATAACAGCGGGATGTGATTATCACACACTTACCAATACCGTGAAAAGAGTGATATTGAGGGCTATTGACAGCTTTGCCCATCAATTGAAAGTTACACCTAATTAATGGGTGGAGCACAGAGCACAGGAGAATGACATTGTCCAATAACTGGAACCCATTTGTGATAGTATTGTGTTGAAATTCCACGATTTCAGTCCCGTCTAATAAAGTCTGAAGAGAGAAATTGATAAGATCAAAATAGGGTTCTCAGAGCTGCAATGTGGACAGAGTTCAGAGACTACGGACTTTTTCATACATCTTAAAATCTGTGAGGAGAGGGCGGGAGAGGTACGCGGCTATCGCGTGGGAGTCCATATTGGACGATGCCGTCCCTCTCCTGTCGTTGTCCATGTTGCTTCCATTTTCGATTGATGGCAGCCGTGCCATTTTTTACTCACAAAAGTTATTTCTATTCTGCTTGGGTCAGACCTCACCGGGAATACTGTGTCCACTTCTGGGCACCACAATTCAAGAAAGATATTGACAAGCTGAAGGTGTACAGAGGAAGGCAACCAAAATGGTAAGATCTAGAAGACATGTGCTATGAGGAGCAGCTTAGGGTGCTAGGTATGTTTAGCCTGGAGAAGAAAAGAAAAGAGATTCCACCTAAACAATAGGAAGAACCTCCTGCTGGTAGGATTGTTCAAGAGTGGAATACATTGCCTTGGAGTGTGGTAGAGTCTCCTTTAGGTATTTTTAAACAGAGGCTGAATGGCCAACTGTCGGGATTGCTTTGATTGTGTATCCGTGCATGGCAGAATGGGGTTGGACTGGATGGCCCTCGTGGTCTATCCCAACTATAGCAGTCTATGAATATCTTCTTTGTCACCATCATCGTTATTTGTATCCAAACTGTCTCCCAAAATTGAGGCCTCTTGGTTCTTGTGTGCCTTCAAGCCATTTCCGATTTCTGAAGACACTAAGACCATCATTACTCAGGGGTGGGAAGCATGTGGCCCTCCAGCTCCTCTACAAACTTACCAATGAAGTTGTACATGTCCAACAAACAACTACAAAGCTGTTCCTAACCCGCCCCCCCCCATTTGGGCATTGGAGAACTCAAGAGAATAGCAAAGGATTCAGAGCATAACAGGTTTCAGAAGGCATTAGATATCAGAAGTAGCTACAAGACATTATTCGGATTAAAAGATCCCTACGCATATACAAATTCATTAGGAAGCTTGTATTAAAAAAACATTTCAAAAGATCATGGTAATTATCATAGTATAAACTAACTATATACCCAGTGTAGTATACAGTTTCCCCTACTGCCCTCCCCAGCCCCCTGCGTGCACACATGCACGTCTCTCCCTCCCTACCCCTCGCTGCCTCCTTCCCCTTTCGCCGTCCACTCCTCCATGTGGCACATGCCCCCCATGGCATTTCCCTTCTCCTGCCGCCCTCCACACCCCCCGCATGCACACACACACACACACTGCTCCCTCCCCACCTCCCCCACCACCTCCCTCTCCGCCATGTGGCACCTGCCCCCTGTGGCTGTCCCTTCCCCTACTGCCCTCCCCAGCCCCCCGCACGCACATACACTCACACACCACTGCCTCCCCACCCCCTGCCGCCTCCCACTCCCCCACATGGCACCTGGCCCCCCACCATGGCCCTCGCCACCCCATGTCACCCTCCCTGAGCCCTACGCACACACCATGTGACACACACCCCAGCTAATCAATCCTTGCCAGCCATGTTTACACTGGAGGTAAAAGTCCACATGTTCCCGCCTCCAGTGTGCTGATGGGCTGCCCAATCAAGCTGTGATTGGTTGGTCAGTTCCCTAAGCAGCCAATCAGCACACTGGAAACGGCAACATACCCAAGAGAATTATATATATAGGTCTTCTGCAATATAGCAGTTGTTGATGTTGAACATTAAGTTCACACGCTTTTGTATTAATAACTGCAGCTATTGAGGAAAAAGGAAGAAACAAAAACTGAAGAAGCATCAAAATGGCTGGAAAATGCGAGACTCGCCATCTTTCTGTTTTGTTTGAGGAACTTTTAGAGCTCTCTGGATTTCTATTTTGTTTGAGGACCTTTTGGAGAACTCTGGAAAGTCTTTTTGCCAGTTGTCTGAAGGACTGAGGATTTGTGAATGATTTTGCAGTAATTTACAGCAACAAAGGATTCATATCCAGGCAATTACACAACATCAAACTGTTCTTGTTTGTTATTATTTATATTCATTATGCTTTAAAGCTCATTGCTCGTATAGATAATTTACAGCATTATATGAATAATAATACTAGGTTCTGCCTTAAGGAAGGAGGAGGATTGCCTTCCACTGGGTTTATAAGAATCACAACGAAAGCGCCAAGGAGGATAGACAAGCCATGAAAAGCACAGAATTTCAACATCACTTGAGCAGGTTAGAGCGTAGGATTTCCCGTCTGGAGGATATAATGGAGAGAATAATCCAGCACCAGAGACCTTAAGCATCCTCCTCTCCCTTTCCTCCAAAGCCATATTGATCAGCAGGGAATTAGTGAAATGGGAGGGGATGCCTAGCACTCCAGCTTCCTGATTCCCGAAGGGTTCAAGGGGAAAGAGATCCCACATCTTATTGGATTGAAGAATGCCTTGCTCATTTCCCCTGACTTGTACCATACCCTTCTGCCTGAACAGAAATGGAAGACCCTTCCTAGCCTCTCCCAACCCTCCAATGGGAGAGCAACATGCCCCTTGATCACAAAGCCATGCGGGACATGGTCAAGAAAATCAGGGCCAGGAAACAGGTATAAATCTTCCCCCTCCACACACAAACAAAAACGGAAGCCTGTGTTTCCATAACCCTTTCGTCTCGGGTGCCCAGGTTGGCCTCCATCCTCAGTTTCAGAGAATCCCAGTGGGCCTGGGTGGGGGACACAGCAAAAGAAGGCTTCATGAGCAGGATCTTCTGTTGCCCTTCAAAGAGAGCTTTTGTGAATACAGGAAAGAACATGGGGCAAACGAACAACCTTTAAAGTTCAGAAACAAGTGCAACAACCCCGCAAATGATGATGCCCCACATTCCTAACCCAATCTCCCCAGTAGTCCAAGGCTCCTTCTGTTTCTGCTGGTTGGACTAGAGAAATGCTCTTGCAGGATTGTCCCCTGTTTTTCTGCTTTATCACTCCGGGCAGTCTTTCAGGAATGAAGCCCCTTTCTTGTTTCAGGCATTTGGAAAAATTCTCAAGGAAGAGGAAAAATCAGAAATGATTTCAATGGTCTGGCTGGCTGCATGGAATTATTGGATTACAGTTAGCGTGCTGGCAATTCTCCCCCTCTATGGTGTGGTGGGAAAATCGTATCTGTTTTTATGGGACAGAAATGTAAGTCAGCTACTAACATAGGCTAAAAGGAGGGAAAACATTGCTCCTATTTCCTCCTCAGGTTCAGTGAGGCTGTGGAGGAAGTGCTCAGAGGGCTTTTCATCACAGGGTTTGGATGGTGGTGGTGAGTAGCAATTAATAGTTTAACAAAATTCCCACTCTCTCTGTAATGGGAACTGCCAGAATTGGTTTCACCATATGGATCAACACTTTTGGATATTTCCTGGATGGATGGCGAGGGGGTCTGATATGGTGTGTGACACCACTCCACAAATTCCAGGGCCTCACAGAAGGAAAGCTCTGAAGGGTTTTTCTGAAATATATTATATGCAGTTTCCATACACCCCACCACAAAATGATAAAGCGACACATTGCCAAGTCTGATGGGTTGCCTTTCTTACCTTTCTAGCGAGAGCTAGTGGAGTCGAGGGCAATAGAAATAGTCTTCAGACTACAGGAGTACAAGGAGGTCCCCATACACTTGCAAATCCTCATCCAAACCCAAGGTAACAGCCCTTCCAAATGCCTAAACACCTGGAATATCTCTACAGACCAGGAACAAGGATGTGCTTCTTGATCCTCTTACGTCTGTCTAAGAGGTCCATTAGTTGTGCTTTCTTTCAATCTTGCTCTATTACTCCTTGGCCAAAGTTGGGATGCCTGTGTCACCAGACACCGCATGGAATACATTGTCAATTGGGAGAAAGGTCTTTGAAGCATGCCAGTAGGTAGCTAGCATGTCATTTTCATGCACACAACCCCTTAAAAAAAAGAAAACACAACTCCTGGACAAGGCATAATCTAGTTTACCAGTCTATAGTTTACTATGCGTAATTTTGGAAATAGCCTTGCCACCTATGAGCAATTCCTTCATTTTTCACTTCCTAACCCTGAAATTGTCCCCATTTAGAAGAAAGTTTGCTGTCCCTCCTACTTTCTGTTGGTCACCCGAGTTCATCAAAAGAAGAAAAGGTCAAGAATGATTAAAAGAGATCAAGATCAAGAGTCAATAGGAACTTTGATAGGCTGCTAAGAGTCAATGTCCCTTTTCTGCTTTTCTCTTCCATACAGATGATGTGGTGCTTGAAGATTTTGAAGAGTGAAGCTGTATTTCACAGGACTTTAGAGGTAGTCTTCCTGGAAGTACCTTGAGAAAAACACAGTGAAAATCAGCAAGAAAAACAACAGTAACAAGGCAAATAATAGGAGAGACTTGCTGACACACAGCTCTGTGGTGTCTTCTGCAGGTGCACATGAGAAAGCAAGGCAAGTGTGGAAGACCATGAATGGTCCTCTAGAAGAGACATCACCTAGATACATGCCTCCACCCCAAGGAAGCATGCCAGATGTGGCATGGTGGGGAAATTGTTTTGATTTTTATTGGACAAAAATATAAGTCACCTGCTAACATAGGCTAAAAGGGGGAAACCACAGGGCCTGTTTCCTTTTCTGGTTCAGTGGGGCAGTGAAGGAAGGGTTCACAGGGCTTTTGATCACAGGGATTGGATGGTGTTGGTGCTGGCGGGGTGTTTAGCAATTACTGGTTTAACAAAAGACCAGTTCCTTCTGTAATGGGAACTGCTAGAACTGGTTTCTCCATATGGATCAACACTTTTGGATGCTTCCTGGATACACAACAAGGGGGAATGATATGGTGTGTGACACTGCTGCACAAGTTCCAAGCTACCACTCCCAGAAAACTCTGAAGGTTTTTTTCGGAAATAAATGCAGTTTCCATACACCCCACCACAGAATGACAAAGCGACACATTGTCAAAGATGATGGTTTGACTTCCCTACCTTCCTATCCAGAGCTGGCAGAGTCGAGGGAAGTAGAAATAGTCTTGAGAGTACAAGAGGACAAGGAGTTCCCCAGACCTCTGCAAATCCTCAACCAAACCCAACTTCTGGGTAGAATCGTCCAGCATTCGGAAGCAAGACAGGGCCATCAGCTGTGCTTCAGTCATCCTTGACGAGGCCAGTAATCTTGTAAGCCTTGAGGTGATTATCGCATGCTCTCAACTGCGCATGCAATGGAGATGGTAGTTTTCAGGAGAGAGAGGAATTAAAGCCAAAGGAGAATTGGACAGAGACTTTCACAGTGGTAAGGTGTCTTGGTTTATTTTTCTTCAGAGCTCAGAAACAGTCCCAGGCTTAGGATGTCTGGTGACCCTCTATGGCTTGAATATAATATCATTCCTCCTAGAGGAGATCTGCTAAGGCAGGGAGGCCCTTTCATGCCTCCACACATTCCTCCTCTACCAGAGGGGTAAAGAAGCTGGAAAGGAGCATACCAGCACTCTCGGGTGGAAAAGCAACAGAAAGACCCAGAATGCCAAGAGATGGCATGAAACCAGCTTCTTTTTTCTTTCTCTCAGGACATCGGGGACATACAATGGAAGACCAAGGCAAGGCAATGCTAACTTTCATTGACACTTTCAGAGCCAGGGAGGTAAGGATAATCCCGCTCTCCTTTTCTTAATTAATATTCTTTTGAGGAGAAGCTGTAGGGCTGAGTGCTGATGGATCTTGAAGCCATAAGGCCAGGAGCCAGGGTAAAATGTGAGGCTTTTCGCATCCTGGGTGACACTGCAAAGGAAGGCTTCAGGAGGAGGATAGTCTGTTGCCCTTCAAAGGGAGCCTTTGTGAAAACAGGCCAGGAGAAAGCGGGTGTGACCTTGGCCTCAGCAGGCTGGCCCAGCAGTTTCCAGCTCTGGCTGCCTGTCACGGCCACCCTATGTGGGGACAACCTCCAAGACTGGGGGATAACGATGGGTAAAGAGCGGTTCTTTCGTTTAGTGGGCGACGTCCTCCACTCAAGCGGTCCGCCTTCCCTCCCGTCTCTCTCCAGGGACTCCTCCTTCTGTTTATCCCTCCCGGCTCTCCCATCCCAACTGCCGTTCTCTCAGGCTCTCTCTGGCAGAGGCCCCGCCCACCAGGGCCTCCTGGGCTGGGATTGGCTGCTTCTCAGGCACGCCTTCAAGCACCCCTCTTCCCAGGGGAAAGAGCAGTCCTGGGAGGGAAAGCAAGGCCCTGCCCTGCAAGGGAGGAGGAGGAGGAGGGTGCCCCACCGTCTTAACCTGCTCCCCCCAGTACGCCTTGTCTATGGGGAGAATAATGCAGATCGAAGCGCATTTTACAGAATGCCAGCAGGATCACTCTGTCTTTATGGTCAATCACACCATGTTATTTATATCGCCTCAAAGAGCAGCCCTGGGAGGGAATGCAAGGCCCTGCCCTGCAGGGAGGAGGAGGAGGAGGGTGCCCCACAGTCTTAACCTGCTCCCCCCAGTACGCCTTATCTATGGGGCTGGGGAATAATGCAGATTGAAGTGCATTTTACAGAATGCCTGCAGGATCACTCTGTCTTTATGGTCAATCACGCCATGCTATTTATATTGCTTCAAAGAGCAGCCCTGGGAGGGAAAGCAAAGCCCTGCAAGGGAGAAGGAGGAAGATACCCTACAGTCTTAACCCACTCCCCCCAGTACGCCTGGTCTATGGGGGGGATAATGCAGATCGAAGCACATTTTTACAGAATGCTCAGCAGGATCATTCTGTCTTTATGTTCAATCACAGAAAGCTATTTAGCTCACCTCAAAGAGAATTTTTACTGTTCAGAAATCGCTGGCATGTGAATAGAGATGGTGGTTGGGTGTAAATAGCACTTCATATTCGTCCCAATGGGAGTGTGCAATTCGAGTTGCCACAGAATAGATAGAGGGCATCCTGGCCATGGAGAAGTTTCTTCTGCCTCTGGCTTTCCACCTAGGAGGCGCTCACAAGGTATGTGTGGCTGAATTATTGTTTTTTTTTTTTTTTTAAAGGAGGGATTCATTGCACAATGCTACTATTGCACATCTGCTGTCAGGATAATAATGTATAGGTTTTTGACATATTATTCTCTAGTCGATTTTGTGATAATTTTTTCAGTTTCATGCTTGTAATGTGTTTCCTGGGATTTTGGGGCGGACGTTTCCAGTGAAGCAAATGGTGTTTTTTTTGGGGGGGGGGGTGTTTGGTTGTTTTCAATCCATTTCTCATGAAATGGATGTTATTATAGCTTGGATCAGGAATGTGCTGGTTCTCCTGTATGTGTTTGATCCTTGTGTAATTATTCTCATTCTGTTTCTCTCCCCACCCCTGCTTTTCTCGATGTCCAGATTAACACAGGTGACTAGAAAAGGAAGGAGGGGAAAGCAATGGGAAAGCTACTCAGATTTCTTTGGAGAGAAGCTCACCCTCAGTATAAATTGTTGAACAATCCCCAACACTCACCTCCCTTCTCCACCAGTTGGGATATTAATCCTTATGAAATGCTACCTTGTTGTGCACTTTGCATTTTCCATGACCACCTGCCCCTTGTGCTGACTAGCACTTCATCCCTTGTGAATAAAAGTGGCACTACCTTTTGATGAAATCAGGTTGCTATCTTTCTTTTTTATACATTGAGGCCAGTCATGTTTGCCCTGCTCTGGGCAGTTAAGGTGGGGAAGATATTGGAGAGGAATTTGGTTGGCACTCACACTGTATGTTGGGGTTAGCTGGTGGCCGGAATGGGAGGCCTACACCTGAGCATGTGCGCCTTGCCACCCTAGGCCTTCCTACTGCCTGCTAGTTGCAGCATCAAAGCACTGGGAGAAGACAGATGCCCTAACAGAAATGTGACATTTTGGGGCTTCAGAGGAGGGATCATATAATGACCACTTTCCCATCATAAATTAATATGGGGGAACACAATGCAAGGCATCTCCCGAGGCGGATGACAGTACCATTGTGAGGGTTGTGGGGTGGTGGGAGTGGGAGGTCAGCATTCAAGCATGTGCAGAGTGCACTTTTGTGAAATTACGCACACACGAAATTGCTGCCTGAGGCACATTGCCACTCAAGGCCTTCTTCTTGCCAGCCATCTAGCTTTACAATCCCCTTAACAAGGATAGTGTGCTTTGCCAGTCAGGAGTGGGAGGCCAGCACCCAAGCATATGCAGAGTGCACTTTTGAGAAACCACACCCAACAAATCACACCCTAGGAGACAGAGAAGTCCTCCAGGTGCATATATTTTCAAGAATTCAATACAACATCCGATGGCCTATCTTTGTTATGAAAACGACAAATTAAACAAAGACTTTAATAAGCATTTGTTTAGAAGAGCCTTACTATTGGTCTGGGAAAAAATAAAAAATGTTCTATACCAAATTACCAATATAGACTTCTTCACAGAAACTTTCCAAAATAGATAAAAATCCACAGACCATTGGTTAAGCTATAAAGAAATAGGAATGAAAGACCCAAATGGTCAATCTATAATGAAATCAAAATAACTTTTAGAAGAAACCTTGAATATTAATTGGTTTGTTTACAATCGATTAAAAGCTAGATTTATAAAAGATTCAAATATATCAAA
Source organism: Gambelia wislizenii (assembly GCA_030847615.1). Lineage (NCBI taxonomy): Eukaryota > Metazoa > Chordata > Lepidosauria > Squamata > Crotaphytidae > Gambelia > Gambelia wislizenii. The sequence goes on along the minus strand of JAUMIR010000002.1, from coordinate 305,268,188 downwards.
TATGTAAAAGATTCAAATGAAAATATAGAATTGGAGGAAAATGAATTAGATAAGATCATTTGGGTGGAGCAAAAGGGAAAAAGTATTACTAAAATATATAAATTACTATGAAAGAGAAGTTTAGAAATGGACAGTATCAAAGACTTTGTGATCCACTGGACAAAATATCTGGGATATCCTTTCGAAATTGAATCCTGGGAAAATGCTAGGAGAAAAACTAGCAAGTTCACAAAATGTCAAAATTTGAAAGAAAATTATTTGAAAATAACTCATAGGGGGCATTATACCTCTTGCAGACTTAACAAAATGAATACATCGATCAACAGCAACTGTTGGAAATGTGAAAACAATGTCGGCTCCCTAATACACATGTGGTGGAGCTGTAAGGTAATTAAAAAATTCTGGAGCAAAATACACAAAACAATTGAAAATATATTACAGATTCATTTCAAGGCCAAAGCAGAGTTACTTTTGTTGAATATGACGAATGTATTAAAGAAAGAAGATGAACTATGGCACTGGAAAATTCTTCTGTATTTGCAGCTAGAATAATGATAGCCCAGAAATGGAAAACAGCAAACCCATCTACCATTGATGAATGGATTCAAAAAAACCAGGAAATACCAGAACTAGATATACTCACAGCTAAAATACATAATTTACCAAAAGAGAAATCTTTAGAATAATGGGTACCAGTATTAAAGCTCTGGGGGGAAAGGGGGATGGGATATGATATGCAAAACTTGTCATTATTATGACCAGATATTCATTGTAATCCTTTTGGAGGGGGGAGGAAGGACTTAGAAAAAGAGGTACTATGAGACATTTCTTTAAATATGCAGGGTGTAATCTGTTAGATTTCAATGATAACAGAAGTCAATAAACATAAAGGTATATAAGCTTTATTTACTCCAAAGTGTTGAACATCTAGGAAGTCATGGAAAATCTTATTTATCTTTATTATTATTTGGATTTGGCTATGAATTAAATCTTTATTTATTTGTTATAATTATAATTATAATGGCGATGTGTGGGCAAAGGGAGGGGAGGAGAGATTTCATCTCCCTACTCCATTTGCCTTCCGGGATGGCTCCCATGGCTGCAATGGTGACGGAGGGGGACATTCACTATTATCCGCAGATTTCATTTCCATAGTTTGATGAAATTTAAACAAGAGGCTTTCCTCCTAGGGATCTCTCCATTTGATAAGAAAGTGGGAAAAGAATGTGGCAGATTATATTGGTTCATAACTACTGCCAGAATACTACAGAATACTACTTTCCAAATACTGGAAAGCCAGAGAATTTCTGAAGAAAGAGGAACAGCTTGGGAAGATACTAGAAATTGCCAAGATGGACAAACTAACATATATGCTGAAAGCAAAATCAAATACTAAATTTGTAAAGGATTGGGAAAAATTATGGGAATATTTAAAATGTAAATATGGTGAAAATATGATTTTAGGATTCAAAAATTAAAAATGTATGGAGATAAATGAACTATTCTGAAGTAGACGTCACACATCAGAAGTGTCAAACTTAAAGGAGAGATAAAGATTAAGAAATAGATGAATATACATCCTTTAAAATAGCAAAAAGAAGTTTGACAAATGCTTCATAATGCCTGGTTTCTTGATTCATGGGAAGCCGATACGGTTAATTATAAATGATGAATAGAATGATATGGCGTATGGGGTATGGGGCAGGGAGGGCATGGGAGCGGGAGGATATTTATGTAGTTGTAGATATTTTGTGCTGTTAAATATTGTATGTTATGTGATGTATGTTTTTTATTTCTTTATGTAAATAAATAAAATAATATATATAAAAATTAATGTTGATGTAATTCTCTTCAAATGCTTGGTTTGGCACAGCCGTGCCTATTTTTGCCTAGGCTGCAACTGCTATCATCATCAGGAGAAACGCCCCAGAAGAAGGATGAGGATTCACAATGGCCTTAAAAGATGAGAAAGCTGGACCAAAAGTAATAAATTGAATTTCAAGAGGGAGAAATGTAAGGTACCACATTTAGGCAGAAAAAATGAAACCCACGAAGATAGGATGGGTGACACCTGGCTTGACAACAGTCCACGTGAAAAGGATCTAGGAGTCTCATAGCTTGTCTATACGAGGGGGGCAGAATACGAACGCCTCCAAAAAAGCAGCCATTTACAATGCAGGAACCTGTCTTAACAGTCAAAACAGCCCCCCTAAACTCATCACGACCCCTGGCCAAGAGGGGAGCTGCGAATGATTTACTTGTGATTTTAAATCTGCCGTTTCAAAAAAAAAAAAAATTACATTGGTACACGCGTGATATTTCCTATTTACAAACAGGAAAAAAAGAAAGAAAGCATAAGATTGCCATTTAATCAACTTACCAGACCCTCACTTAGCCGAAAAACCAACATGGCAGCAGCAAGTGCTTTTCTTGCTTGCTAGCCTTTTCCCCCATGTTCGTCCAGCTAATCAGCTTACAGTGTGTGTTCATACTAACGCGAATGTGAGTGTCCAAAGGATCACACATTTGCATGTCATACGGAGGTTTTTTAAAAATCCAGTCGAAACACTGGAGGCTTGCCACATGGACTTTCAGGTAGATTTGGCTGCCTTGCTTCTGAATGGCACATATTTAGCAAATGTCCGTTTGTACAGATTGCCTTCCATGCAATTGCCATTCAGATTATTTTTACAGTATTGGCAAACCCTTAGTAGACCACAAGCTGAATATGAGTGAACACTGAGATACGGCAGCTAAAAAAGCCTATGTGATTCTAGGCTGGATCACTAGGAGTATAGTGTCTACATCGAGGGATGTAATACTACCACATTATTCTGCTTTGGTCAGACCTCACCTGGAATACCATGTCCAGTTCTGGGCAACACAATTCAAGGAGGATATTGACACACTAAAAGTGTCCAGAGGAGGGAGACCAAAATGGTGAAAGATCTGGAAGCCATGCCCTATGTATGAGGTGTTGCTTAGGGAGCTGGGCATGTTTAGCCTGGAGGATAAAGGGTCAGGAGATGACATAATAGCCATGTTTAAATACTTGAAAGGAAGTCATATTGAAGAGAGTGCAAGGTTGTTTTCTGCTGCTCTAGAGAGTAGGGACTTTTTCAGACGAGCTATTTATTCCGTGGAAGACACGGAACAGAAGATGTTGATCCTTTTCTGTGTCTCCCCCATCCCTATTCCCAATTCCCCATGATATTTTCATCACGGGGAAACATCATTTTTGGACCACCCATTACGTTGTAGGAATGAAATCACGGCTGGTCTGAAAGGTGTCCAGTTCCTCTCCCGCGATGACAGCTCCCGGGGGAGGTCCGTCCTGGACACTTCCGGGCACGAACAGGACACTCAGGTAAGTGGCACCGTTTTTTCCTGACTCCCCAGGATACTTGATTTTTTAAATGTGTCTTCGTGTTTGCTGTGCTATTTTGAAGATTGGTTTAAAAAAAATAATTCCTCCACAGCTGTTTTCTTGCAAGAACGAGCAGGATTTCAGCTGCTGGTCATAAAGGCAACCTTAGGAGGGCTGCATTTATGACTGGCCAGCATGGGGAGAGGTAGGACATTTCCTGATGTGGAATGAAGGTTAGCGTTTGAACATTTTCCCTTTATTGTGTGGCAGAAAAGGGATTGGGGCTTGTGGGACAGGAATGGGGCATTTGGCCCCATCTGAAAAAGTCCTAGGACACAGAGTAGTGGGCTCAAACTGCAGGAAAAGAGATTTGACCTACACATTAGGAGGACCTTCAGGATGGTAAGTGTTTTGACAGTGGAATGTGCTGCCTTGGAGTGTGGTGGAATCTCGTTTTTTCAAGGTTTTCAAACAGAGGCTGGATGGCCATGTGTCGGGAGTGCTTTGATTGTGCATTTGTGCATGGCAGAATAGGGTCGGACGAGATGGCCCTTGTGGTTTCTCCCAACTCTAGGCTTATCACCATCATCTTTAATTGTATCCAACCTGTCTCCCAAAACTGAGGCCTTGTTGTTCTTCCCATTTCCAACTCATGCCAAGACTAAGGCCATCATTACTCAGGGGTGGAAACCACGTGGCTCCTCCAGCCCCCCTCAGCAATCCTCTCTGTTGGCTATGCAGGCAAGATTTCTTCAGAGGGAGGTTGCCACTACCTTGATCTGAGGCTGAGACAGTTTGATGTGTCCAAGCTTACCCTGGTGGTTTTCATGACCAAGCGAATATTCGAACCCAGAGTCCTAGTCTGACACTCAAACCATTATACCATGCTGGCTCTAAAATTGAAGCTACTGGAGAATTATAGGCCAGCTTTAAGGAAATATCAGTCTGTTTGCTTATATACTGGTTTGCTCAGGTAACCATGTTTCCTGAGTTGATCCTCGTGCTGCAAGAAAAGGAGTCAGCCACACCTACCCCTGCTCTCTCAATCAGGGGACCAGGGCCCTGTAATTCGGAGCAAGCCTACCCACCCCTTCCCATCTCGATCTTCTGTCTTACTTAAGTGGCCCTAAGGTAGCTTTAAAGGGGGTCAGTGGAATATAAAGGGCTCTTCCCTCCTCCAATCTGGATCTTCTCTCTCATTCCCTCCATTTTTTACAAAGCAGGCCTCAAGATGCAGGTCTGCAGCTAAGCGTTTTGTAGACCCTGTGTGGTTAAACTCACTTTTCTCTCCTCCCCTCTTCTGTTTTCCCTCCAGTTCTGCTTGCCTGAATCATGGGCAAGCCTGACTGTGTGTCTCCCTGCACAAGGCCTGGCCTGGCCCTGCTCTGGAGTTGACCCACCTGAGAGTCATGGGACCAACGGATCCCCCCTCCCTCTTTCCCAAGAAAAAATTAATTTTCATTCCAGGTGTCTCTTAAAACAGGGGATCTGTCTGAAATGGATTGGTCTGAGAGAGATACTGTCCACAGTGACCTTCAAATTTCACTGAAGGTCATGGAAAGAAATTAATGATATTCCAAGCACTGAAAAGAACATTTGGTCTTTGGGAAGAGAGCCAAGGTGGATCTATAGGTGGGAAATTATAAAGCCATGCTGAGGATGGTGGACTACAACTCTCAGCAGTCCTAGCTCTCATTGCTGGTGATGAGAAATGATGGGAGTCCAGCAAGCTGGGGACAGCTCCACATTTTCTACCCCTGCTTAATAAGAAAGGATGTGCCAAGCTCTGAATGTAACATTTTCTGACAGGGAAGAAAGCCAGGATAATCTACAGGTATATCATAAGTGAGGGCTAAGTGGATGATGTGCCCTGAAATACTAGGCTTCCATGATGCGGCCTAGTGCTGTACTGGAGCCACCCGGGTGCTCCATTGTGACACGTCCCCTGTTGGCTGCCTTTTAAGAGGCCTGACTGACCCTGGCTCTTTGTGGGGAGTCAGGAGATTCGGAGAAGGAGGGAGGAGTTGGAGCAGATCAGCGAGTTAGAGAGAGTTAGCGGTGTTCAAATCCTTTTCTTTTTTAATTTGTTATTTTGGTTAGTTTTATTTATAGTTAGTAATATAGTTACTAGTTAGTAATATATAGTTATTAGTTTTAAAAGGGTTTTTTTTAGTTTTATTTATAGTTAGTAATATAGTTACTAGTTAGTAATATATAGTTATTAGTTTTAAAGGGCTTTTTTAGTTTTATTTATAGTTAGTAACATAGTTACTAGTTAGTAATATATAGTTATTAGTTTTAAAAGTCTTTTTTAAAGTTTTATTTATAGTTAGTAATATAGTTACTAGTTAGTAATATATTGTTATTAGTTTTAAAAGGCTAGATTAGAATTAGTTATTGCTTTTTTAGTTAGTTTCCCATCAAGCAGGTAGTTGTTGGGATCAGTTAGGTACGTAGGAAGGGAGAGAAAAGAAAGGAATCTCCTGAAAGATGTGAGTACAATTTCCTTCTATTTTCTACTCATGTTTAAATGCTGTCATGATTTGCAGTATTTGGTGAGCCAGGGGCAGACTCTCCACCTCTAGCCAAGGCCAGGATTTGTACTCAATGCCATAGTAAGTGATTCAAGGGGAACCGTTCACTCTTTGCCTGGCAGGTGAATCAAGGAAGGGGACAAGGACAGGTTTTGGATGGGAAGTCCTCCAAGGGTGCAACTCCTTGATGCTTTCCACATGGGCCATTTGCTTGTCCGGTCCCTCTGGTTCCAGCAGGCATTCCTCAGGACAGCTGAACCCATCAGGCAACATGAAGCTTTTTCCTTGAGTGGCACAAGTGAAGAAGGAGGGAATAAATATGGGCCGAACCCTCAGCTGATCACCTACTGCACTTGTGTTACTGTCTGTTTCTGGAAAGCTTTGTAAGATCTCAGGAAGGGAATTGTTCTATTAACCAAGGGAAATATTCCAGGGTTTTCCAGAGCAACAGCTGCTTCTACGTTCCCCAGTCCTCATGGTGCACCCCTCTTGGGGAACATCTGGTTGTGAGAGCCCCTCTACCTGCATAAACTGGGAGAGACACAGCCTCTCTCGGTTGCCCTGTTTCTTCCAAAAGAGTTACCTTAAGCAGAGAGAGGTCATGACTGATGCAAAAGAGAGATGATGTTCACAGAGTCCAAAGCCATCTTTCTGCCAGTGATGCCCAGCAGCTTGAGAGGAAAACCTCCCTCTGCACGCATAAAGGTCCACTGGCCCTTCAGCTAGGGGTTCAAGCACCCTCCCCAAATGGCTCATTGATATGCAGCCCTGGCCAGTCTGGTAGTCTAAGCTGAGTGCAGGTAGGAAGAGCGCATCCAGACAGCGAGACCTGTTACCCAAAGTGCATCGGGTGCATGAAGAACCCACTTGTGGCAAGATATTCATATGGGAAATTTTATTTAGCTCAAATATGGCAGCCAGAATTTGGGTAACTATACGATCTTTTGACCTATATAAACCGGTACTCAGTGATGAAACTCCAAACCAGGAAGTAAAATAAAATGGTTTTTATTGAAAAATAATTACAGAACCACTCACACATATGCTCAACTTTCAAGCAATCACACAAGGCTAACGAACGATAGGAGGAAGTATTGGGATAGAGGAACTGAATTTGGGGTGATAGGCTATAATGTGCTTGTCCGATGAGCAGACATTTGTGTAGTAGAAGATACTCAGATGGAGCTCTGAGGTTCACACAGCAAACTGACAGAGGGACGGGAGGTATGAAGGCTGTGCGCGCTTTGGTTGTGTTTTGGGGTAATATTAATACTCAATATTTACCCTTAAGGGGTATTCTGAGGAGAAGACAATGCTAGATGGAGTTTCCCACAGTTGGACAATGGAAGCTCCAGCTTCATTAATGGCTGATACGGCTTAAACGTTAAAACTGATGGGTTTTGAGGCAATTTTCTATTGTTTGGAAAAGAGGTGTAAAGACAAACCATTTTGCAGAGTTCTGGGTGTTCTGGCCACTGCATTGTTTGAGTCTATGACTCATTACAAGGTGCGTCCAGGAGAATTAACACATTCAACACTATCTATTGTCTTTGAGTAATTACTCACCAGGTGTGCCTGTTTTGGAGTATTTTCCAAGATCTCTTCTCAGGCTTTTGAGTAAACCCTTGAGTCCCTGCATTTGGGAAGTCTGTATTTTCCCTTGTGAACTAACCATATAAGCCAAATTGTAAATTATAGCAAATTGATGAATTATTGGAAGGGTGGGGAGTGTCAGGGCATATGAGAGACCCCTCTTCTTACCTTCGGTCTGCCTTTTGTTCTAGGCTGGGACGTCTGAGGCGTCTGTTTTGCAGAAGGGGCAACAAAGTGGCCCCAGACCCAACTGGCCTTCCCATCGGCCTCCCAAATACACCTGGGGCTGATGGGAAGAAGAACACTATATCCCATCGCTGGTGGAGCTGCAAGCGATGCAAAGTCTACCCCCTGCTCTGCAGGCCACCTGTTCCAAAAGACCATATCGATCCGCAGCACCTACTCGACAGGGTCTATGATGTGGTTGAGGAAAGAGCCAGAGCCAGAGCCCGTGCCATGGGTGAGTAGATATGGAGGGCTGCTGAGGAACTGTGGGGAGAGAGTGCCCCATCTCCCAGATTCCAGAAGTGTTCAAGGTTAAAGAGCTCCGGCATCTTATTGGATTGAGGAAGGCAAGACTCATTTCCCCTGACTTGTGCCATGTCCTTCTGCCTTCTTTCCTCAACAGAAATGGAAGACCCTACCTGGCCTCTCCCTACCCTCCAATCGGAGAGCAACCTGCCCCTTGATCCTAAAGCCATCAAGGATATGGTGAAGAAAATCAGGGCCAGGAAGCAGGTACAAATCTCCCCCCTCCACACACAAACAACAATGGAAGCCTGTGTTTCCATAACCCTTTCGTCTCGGGTGCCCAGGTTGGCCTCCATCCTCAGTTTCAGAGAATCCCAGTGGGCCTGGGTGTTCAAGAAAACTGGCCATCCTGGCTGCACAGAGCTAGACTTCATGGCATGGAAGGTTCTGGCTAGGATGGGTCCTCTTCCCACTTCTGACCTGGGCCAGGGGGGACTGGATGGCTGGAGGTGATGAGGCAAATCACCTCATCACCTCCCTGCTCACAGATGGGTTCTCTTCACTTCCAGCACATTCTGGAGTGCCCGCCTAGCGAGAAGCTGCGGTTCCTCCGTGCTGTGTCCGCAGGTTGCATGGAGGCACTAAAGAGGAGCCAGGCTGCCCCAGAGCTCCCGCTCCCAAAGGCAGACCTGGCCAGGGCCATTGTGGTAAGTAAGATGCAGCACTTGGATTCCAGGAGCAGAAAAGGGCTGAGGAGGAGGAGCCCTGGATTTGGGAAACCTGGGAGGGATGTTTGGGGAAGCCTATTCATCTTTCCTTCTGTTTCCTCTTGGGGCAGGCCAGGGGATGAATTGGCCCTTTGATTTTTCACCTTTCTCTGTCTCCCAGGTGGTGATGGAGAGCCTGCCTATGCCCGCTGTGCCCTCTCCTGTCCTCTGCTGCTCCATGCTTGCGCTTTACCACCTCAGGTATCAAGACTACTTCTGTGCCAGGGCCATCGGCACTAGCCGAGCCTTCTGCAAGCTCACAGTGGGTGTGGGGAAGATGGGAGGTCCTCCTCTTGAAGCCGACTGAAAGATCCTCTCACCCTCCCTCCTTTCCTCCATCTAACTGACTGTTTTTCTTTCTTTTTTTCCCCTCTCACCAGCAAGTTCCAGCCTCCCCTGGACCGAGAGCTGGAATCACACATACTGCGGCTTGTATTTCATGGGGTCTTTGCCATGGAAAGCACAGAGTTCCCCAGTCAGGTAACTTTAAATCAATCCCTGCATGGTCCTTCCCAACCCCTCCTTCAATGGACCTCACAAAGAATGGTAATTGTATCATTGACCTCCCAAGAATTGTTTGTGGGGGCGTTTCTGCAGGTAATCTTTCCGCAGGCTAGGTTTGCAAGGAAGATCACTTTGGCTTAAAACTCATTATGCATCCAGAGAATAAAGTCCAACTGAAGGAAGGCTGTTTACAAAAGTTCCCCCATTCCCATAGATTCCTTGGGACATGTGTAGCTTGGATTTTTAAGAGAGTGGAGATCTCCATCTCCAGTCCTCCTCATGCCTCCTTTTCTCCTTCCTGTCAGGATTACTACATCTCAGCAGCCCTGACTCTGGAGCTCCTGCTCAAGGGATTGCTGGCCGGGGATCCCACAGCCAGCCACCTAGTCTTTGTGCTGAATGTAAGTGTGTTAAATAGGCCAGCCACCCATTTTCCACTTCAAATTCCAGAAGAGACCCCCTTGGGGCAGTTGGTCAGTGGTCTCTCCCTAGGGAACACATTAGTCTAGACAAGGCACAGGTTCTGAGCTGCACATGTTCTGAACTGCTGCTTCCTTCCACAGCATATCAACTTCTGGATAGAGTCACCCAGCATAAGGAAGCACATCAGGGCTTTCAGCTGTGCTTCAGCCGTCCTTCGTGAGGCCAGTAGCCTCATAAGCCTCGAGGTAAGCATCCCATGGACTCGCCTGACTTGGAGCACTCAGTTTTCAGGAGAGAGAGGAATTAAAACCAAAGGAGAATTGGAGAGATACTTACAGAGTAGTAAGATGTCTTGGTTTCTTTTTCTTCAGACCTCAGAAACAGTCCCCGGCTTAGGACGTCTGGTGACCTTCTATGGGTTGAACATAATATCGTTCTTCCCAGACGTCAGCTGTGAAGCCAGGGAGGCCCTTTCATGCCTCCACACATTCCTCCTGCACCAGAGGGGTAAGGAAGCTGGAGAGGAGCTTACCAGCATTCTCACAATGAAAAGAACAGAAAGACCCAGAATGCTAAAAGATGCCACAGAACCATCTTTTTTTCTTTCTCTCAGGACTTCAGGAACATCCAGCAGAAGACCTCTGGTGCCAGGAAGACCTTGGCAAGGCAATGCTAGACTTCATTGACACTTGCCGAGTTGGGGAGGTAAGGATTATCCCCCTGTCATTTCCTTACCAACTATTCCTTTGAGGAGAAGCTATACGGCAGAGGGCCTATGGAGCTTGAAGGCATAAGGCCAGGAACCAGGGTAGAATGGGAGGTTTTTAGCATCCTGGGTGACACAGCAAAGGAAGCTTTCAGAAGGAGGATTTTCTGTTGCTCTTGAAAGAGAGCTTTTGTGAATAGTGGAAAGAACATGGAGCAAAAGAACAACCTTTGAAGAGAAACAAGTGCAACAGCCCTGCAAATGATGATGCCCCACATTCCTAACCTGCTCTCCCCAGTAGTCCAAGGCTCCTTCTGTTTCTGCTGGTTGAACTCTTGTAGAGAAACACTTCTGCAGGACTGTCCCCCATTTTTCTGCTCTATCACTCTGGGTACAGTCTTTTAGGAATGAAATCCCTTTCTTGTTTCAGGCATTTGGAGAAATTCTGAGGGAAGAGGAGAAATCAGAAATGATTTCAGCGGCTTGGCTGGCTGCCTGCAGTTACTGGATTACAGTTAGCGTGCCGGCAATTCTCCTTCTCTACGGTGTGGTGGGGAAATCGTATCTATTTTTAAGGGACAGAAATGTAAGTCAGCTGCTAACATAGGCTTAAAAGGGGGGAAACCGTGGGGTCTGTTCCCTTCTCAGGTTCAGTGAGGCAGTGGAGGAAGTGCTCATAGGGGTTTTCATCACAGGGTTTGGATTGTGGTGGTGGTGGTGGTGGGTAGCAATTATTAGTTTAACAAAAGACCCACTCCTGCTGTAATGGGAACTGCCAGAATTGGTTCCACCATATGGATCAACACCTTTGGATAATTCCTGGATACAGAGTGAAGGGGACTGATATGGTTTGTAACACATATTCCACAAGAAACAGGCCCCCACGCGAGGAAAACTCTGAAGGGTTTTCCCGAAATATATGCAGTTTCCATACACCCCACCATAGAATGACAAAGCGACACATTGCCAAGTCTGATGGGTTGCCTTTCCTACCTTTCTAGCCAGAGCTGGTGGCGTCGAAGGCAGTACAAACAGTCTTCAGATTACGGGAGCACAAGGAGGTCCCCAGGCACCTGCAAATCCTCATCCAACCCCAAGGTAACAGCCCTTCCAAATGCCTAAACTCCTGAAATTTCTCTTCAGACCTGAAACAAGGACATGCTTCTTGATCCTCTTACGTCTGTCTGTCTAAGAGGTCCATCTGTTGTGTTTTCACTGAATCTTGCTCTATTAATCCTTGGCCAAAGTTGAAATGCCTGTGTCACGAGACACTGCATGGAATAGACATTGTCAATGGGGAGAAGGGTCTTTGGAGCATGCTAGCATGTCATTTTCACACATACAAAACACCTTTAAAAAAAAAGAAAACACAAATTCTAGACAAGGGGGGGAAACAGGCATAACCTAGTTTCCTACGCTATAGTTTACTACACGTATTTTTGCAAATATCCTTGCCACCTATGAGCAATTCCTTAATTTTTCACCTCCTAACCATAAAATTGTCCCCATTTGGAAGAAAGTTTGCTGTCCCTCCCAATTTCAGTGGGTCACCCCAGTTCATCAAAAGAAGAGATAGGTCAAGAATCATTAAAAGAGGTCAATATCAAGAGTTTTAATCTTTTCTATGTTAATAGGAACTTTGATAGGCTGCTAAGAGTCAATGTCCCTTTTTTGCTTTTCTCTTCCATACAGATGATGTGGTGCTTGAAGACTTTGAAGACTGAGGCTGCCTTTCGCAGGACTGTAAACATAGCCTTCCCAGAAGAGCCTCAACAAAAGCATGGTAAAAACCAGCAAGAAAAACAAGAGCAACAAGGCAAATAATGGGGAGAATCTTGCTGACACACAGCTCTGCTCTGTCTTTTGCCGGTGTGTGTGTGGGAAAGGAAGGCAAGTGTGGAGGATCATGAATGAATCTCTGGAAGATCCTACAGAGATGCCTCTAGCCAGCAGCCAATAATGCCGAAATATAGGTAGGCTGGGTGACTGATTGAAGGATTGCTTGAAGGGTGAACCTTTGGAGAATGAGTCTACAATTTTGGAGAGTAAAAGTGCTCTCACTGCACTTGGAAGAAGTGGATTGCCAGGAAGAAATGGAGACAGCAATGGAGGTCTTGAACACTAAAAAGCACAATTCAAGAAATACTGCCAACAAATGTGGAATACAAAACAAGTGCTCCACACACTGGAAATGCTCGATAAATATTCCAGTGGCCAAGAGAGGAGATACCAGGGTTTGTGAAACCATCAGACTATTGCACAGATCTCCCTTGTAAACAAACCTATGGTCAGCATTTTATAACAAAGACATTTACCATTGAAAGAAGCAGAACTGTCAGATATCCATGCTGGTTTCCAAAAAGGAAGTGGCATGAGGGATCATATTGCAAATATACGTCGGATACCAGAGCACACAAAAGAATTTCAGGGGGAAAAACCAATCTATTTTATGGATGATACTAAAACCATTGGTTGTGTAGATGATGAGAAATTCCGATTTGGCCTCAAACCAAAGAGAGTGCCATGACATCTGATTATTCTGCATGACCTCCAAGTCAGACAAGAGGCCTTTGTTAGGACACTATATGGAAAAAGGAAAAGATTTCCACTGAGAAGGGGATCCAGGAAGGGAGAGGAAAATAGCCAACGTAAACAACTGGCTCCGTAGATGGTGTCGCTGAGAAAAATTTGGATTCTTGGACCATGGGCTGCGCTTCCATGAGGGGGGACTTCTGGCAAGAGATGGGGTGCATCTTACGACAGTTGGCAGAAATATTTTTGCCAACAGTCTTCAGAATTTGATCAGGATGGCTTTAAACTAAGTCAAATGGGGAGAGAGACACTATTCTGGAAGGCAAAAAGGCTGGAGAAAATAGTCAAACTGTCATAGAGGAAACAAGGCAAACAGCGCAAGGACCCAACAGTGGGAGGCAAAAAACTTGCACAGGCAGCAAGTAAAGGGAACACATGGTCTTAGATGTCTCTACACTAATGCACAGAGCATGAGAAATAAGCAAGATGAACTTGAACTCATAGCACAACAAAGCAAATATGATATAATAGGCATTACTGAAACCTGGTGGGATGAGTCACAAAAAGGGGGACCAACCTGAGGAGAATGGAACAGAGGACACAATAGGGGAAATCCAGCAAAGAATACGCAAAGAGGTAGTACAGGAATACCTTCTTAATCTAAATGAATTTTAATCTTCAGGACCAGATGAACTACATCCAAGAGTATTAAAAGAGCTGGCAAATGTGATCTCAGAACCATTGGCAATAATCTTTGAGAACTCTTGGAGAACAGGAGAAGTCCCAGCAGACTGGAGGAGGGCAAATGTTGTCCCCATCTTCAAAAGGGGGAAAAAAGAGGATCCCAACAATTATCGTCCAGTTAGACTGACATCACTACCAGGGAAGATTCTAGAGCAGATCATTAAACAGAGAGTCTGTGAACATTTAGAAGGCAATGCCATAATCACAAAAAGTCAACATTGGTTTCAGAGAAACAAGTCATGCCAGAATAACCTGATCTCTTTTTTTGATAAAGTTACCAGCTTGGTAGATGAAGGGAACGCTGTGGACATCACATACCTTGATTTCAGTAAGGCCTTTGACAAGGTTCCCCATGACATTCTTGCAAACAAGCTTGTAAAATGTGGGCTAGACAAGTTAACTGTTCAATGGATTTGTAATTGGTTGACCGTCCGAACCCAAAGGGTGCTCAGCAGTGGCTCTTTTTCGTCTTGGAAAGATGTGACCAGTGGGGTGCCACAGGGTTCTGTCCTGGGCCCACTGCTATTCAACATCTTTATCAATGACTTGGATGAGGGAATTAGGGGCTTACTTATCAAATTTGCAGATGAAACCAAATTAGGAGGAGTAGCTAATACCCTAGAGGACAGGATCAAAATTCAGAATAACCTGGATAGACTGGAGAGCTGGGCCAAAGCTAACAAAATGAAATTCAATACGGAGAAATGTAAAGTACTGCATTTAGGGCGGAAAAATGAAATGCATAGATATAGGATGGGAGAGACCTGGCTGAATGAGACTACGTGCGAAAGGGATCTAGGAGTCCTAGTAGACCACAAGTTGAACATGAGTCAACAGTGTGATGCGGCAGCTAAAAAGGCCAATGCAATTTTGGACTGTATCAATAGAAGTATAGTGTCTAGATCAAGGGAAGTAATAGTGCTGCTCTATTCTGCCTTGGTCAGACCTCACCTAGAATACCGTGTCCAGTTCTGGGCACCACAATTCAAAAAAGATATTGAGAAATTGGAGCATGTCCAGAGAAGGGCAACTAAATTGGTGAAAGGTCTGGAAACCATGCCTTATAAGGAGAGACTTTGGGAGCTGGGTATGTTTAGCCTGGAAAAAAGATGATTAAGAGGAGATATGATAGCCCTGTTTAAATATTTGAAGGGGTGTCACGTTGAGGATGGAGCAGGCTTGTTTTCTGCTGCTCTAGAGACTGGAACATGGAGCAATGGATGCAAGCTCCAGGAACAGAGATTCCACCTCAACATTAGGAGGAACTTTTTGACAGTAAGAGCTGTTCGGCAGTGGAACACACTCCGTCAGGGCGTGGTGGGGTCTCCTACCTTGGAGGTCTTTAAACAGAGGATGGATTGCCATCTGTCGGAGATGCTTTGATAAAGATTTCCTGCATGGTAGGGGGTTGTACTGGATGGCCCTTGTGGTCTCTTCCAACTCTACAATTCTATGATTCTATGAATACTATGAACTGTCAAACCAATGAATGGATCCTAGAGCAAAAGGAGAAGGTGACTAAGTCTTGGAAAAGCAGCTGTGGGGGAAGGATCCTCAAGTAAAAAAATATGTCAGAAAATACCAAAGTCAGAATCATCCCTGCAGAGTATTTCCCATTTCTATGCAAGGTTGTGAAAGCTGGACAGAGGAAAAGGCTCACAGGAAGAAAATCAACATTTGAAACATGCGCAGGACAAAAGTGCTCCAGATACCATGGAGTCTCAAGCAACTGAATGGGTCCCAGAGCAAATGAAGCCTGAACTCATTTCAGTGGAGGCCGCTATATGATGATGCCCAGGAGGAGGAGGTGGATTTTGTGTCTTCCTTCAGAAACCCTTGACAGGGCCAGGAACAGGAAGGAGAAGCCGTGCCAAAATAGAGCACTCCATCTGTTGCCTACCAGTCCAGAGAGGTACAAGACACTCCCTGAACCTGGTGGTAACACAAGGCATGTAAACCTAATTTCGAATCCAAGCAAAAGTGGTAGGCTTTCTTGTGCCTTTGAAGAAACATTTCCTTGCCTGTTCCCCAGAGCTGTCGTCCTACTACTTTAGCAGGGATAGCTTCAGCATATCATTGAATTCCTGAATGTAAGTTTTCAGTGACTCTTCTGTAACGATAAAGAGAACAGTTGTCATAATCAAGGCAAAAGGAGAGAAAAGGAAAGGAGGAGGAGCAGGGACAAGATAACAGACATGGAAGAACAAGAAACCTATTCCACAAATTCTGAGAAATGAAAGAGATATTTCAACTGATGTTCAGAATGGGATATGTCCAAGAAGGAGAATGCAGATAGTGTATAATCAAGATAATATAAATCAGGTCAGAAAAAATACACTCAGGAACAATATCAAAAAGATGAAAGGATGATAGCTTTTTTTCCAAAGAGGAACCTTTTGAAAATGAACCCACAATTTTACAAACTGAAGAAAAAGCTCTTTCCAAGCACTTGGCAGAAAGATATGGCCAGGAATAGATGACATACCTATAGAGCTGTTTTTAAGCTATAAGAGAGAGAATCCATCCGAATGACTTGCTCTATATATGGAGCATGTCATGCCAGATGTCCAAACTGCAATTAGAAAAAGAAGAGGCATCGAGGACTGTGTTACAACCGGATATTGGATATTGGATTAGACCAAACACTGTGCGAAGAAAATCAACCTCTGCTTTAGAGATGACAGCAAAGCCTTTGTTCATGTCTGTAGATTATGGGGAAATGCAGATCACTGTAAAAGAAATGAGAGTGCACAAGAATTGACTGTCTTCTTCTTCTTCTTCTTCTTCTTCTTCTTCTTCTTCTTCTTCTTCTTCTTCTTTTTGAAACTAAAACTTTTTAGCTTTCTCACAAGTCCAGCTAGCATGCTCAAAATTTGGAAGTTTGCATAAATTGTCTAGACAGCTGAGACAATTTCTCAGGTGTCATATACCAAGTATACATCATCTTGTAAAAATTTTCTATAAGATCATACTATAGAACAAATGTCAAACCCTTTCTCCCCATTGTTCCATCTCTATATTATAGCCAACAATTTTTTGGCCTTTCAATCATAGAATCTTTAACCTGTTCGTCTGCCAGGTCAAATTTCAACAAACGTTTATAGATTATAGTCCTAAAATGTTTCCCATCCATCCATAACTGCTTTTCAAACTCTAGTTTATCTTGTTCAAAACCACATTCCTTTTTTCTGCTTTAGATCTCTGAAACAATTGTAAATACGAAAACCATTCAGGTTTAAACCCCTCTTTGGCTTTGCTTTTTAATTTTATATTCACCTAGACAATTCCCCAGTAAGTCTTTGTAAGTTAGCCATCTTTAACCGGCCTCAGCTCTCTTCTGTAAATGGCTTTCTGCACGGAAACCCAAAAACGCATGTTGAGACATAAGTACTTTCCTATTTAACCCATATTCTTATTATGGCACATCTTACAAAATGATTCTTAAAGTCTACATTGACTTGACCTTTATTAACCATTAATGTCCATGCCACCCAAATCTCAACTCCTGTCCCTCCAGCTCGGACAACTGTTCATTTCTTAATGTCATCATCAGCAACTGCCCTCAATTTACAGACTTCTTTTCTAACTTTTATACTTGAACTCTGTCATCAGAACCTAAATCCCTGTTCAATGCTTCCCACACCAGAAAAAATAACAATGTACAGTTGTCCCTCCACATTCGCGGGGGTTAGGGGCGTGAGACCCCCACGAATGTGAAAAAACCATGAATAAAACTAAGTCTGGCCACCGCCCTCCTGCAACCGCCTCTGCTTCTCTTCCCTGCCCCCAGGAGCAGCAACGGGGCTACCCAAGCCTCATCGCTGCTTCCTCCCACCCTTCCCAGCCCCCCAGGAGCAGTGACAGTGCTTTTGTCACTGCTTCCTCTCACATTTCCTGCCCCCCAGGGAGCAGGACGGTTCTTCCCAAGCCTCGTCAAAGCTTCCTCCCACCTTTCCCGCCCCCTCCAGGAGCAGCGATGGGACTAGACAAGCCTCGTTGCTGCTTCCTCCCCCCTCCCCCCACCCCCATAAGCAGTGACGGGTCTTGCCAAGCCTCATCACTTCTTCCTCTCACCCTTCCCGCCCATCAGGAGCAGCGACGGTGCCTGCCAAGCCTTGTCGCTGCTTCCTCCCACCCTCTCCCGCCCACGCCAGGAGCAGCGAAGGTGCCGGCAAGCATGGTTGCTGCTTCCTCTCACCCTTCTCGCCCACCCAGGAGCAGCGACAGTGCTTTTGTCGCTGCTTCCTCTCACATTTCCCGCCCCCCAGGGAGCAGGACGGTGCTTCCCAAGCCTCGTCAAAGCTTCCTCCCACCCTTCCCGCCCCCCCAGGAGCAGCAACAGGACTAGACAAGCCTCGTCGCTGCTTCCTCCCACCCTCTCCTGCCCCCCAGGAATAGCGATGGTTCTTGCCCAGCCTTGTTGCTGCTTCCTCCCACCCCCTCCCGCCCACCCCAGACATGGATACGGTGCTTGCCGAGCCTCGTCACTGCTTCCTCCCACCCTTCGAACACCCCCAGGAGCAGCGACAGTGCCTGCCAATCCTCGTCGCTGCTTTCTCCCATCCTCTCCTGAAACCCATAGGTGCACCGACGGCTACGAAAACCTCATCACTGTTTCCTTGTCACGGCTTCCTCCGAAACATCCCGTCCCCCCAGGAGCAGCAACGATGCCTGCCAAGCCTCGTTGCTGCTTCCCCGCAGCCTTCCAGCCCCCCGGGAGCAGCGACAGTTCCTGCCAAGCCTCGTCGCTGCTTCCTCCCACCACTTCCCCCCCCCAGGAGCCGTGACAGTGCCTGCCAAGCTTTGTCGTTGCTTCGTCCCATTCTTCCTGCCCCCAGGAGCAGCGAAGGTGCTACCCAAGCCTCGTCGCTGCTTCCTCCCCCCCACCCCCATAAGCAGTGACGGGTCTTGCCAAGCCTCATCCCTGCTTCTTCCCACCCTTCCCGCCCATCAGGAGCAGCGACGGTGCCTGCCAAGCCTTGTCGCTGCTTCCTCCCACCCTCTCCCGCCCACGCCAGGAGCAGCGAATGTGCCGGCAAGCATGGTTGCTGCTTCCTCTCACCCTTCTCGCCCACCCAGGAGCAGCGAAGGTGCTACCCAAGCCTCGTCGCTGCTTCCTCCCCCCTCCCCCCACCCCGATAAGCAGTGACGGGTCTTGCCAAGCCTCATCACTGCTTCTTCCCACCCTTCCCGCCCCTCAGGAGCAGCGACGGTGCCTGCCAAGCATTGTCGCTGCTACCTCCCACCCTCTCCCGCCCACGCCAGAAGCAGCGAAGGTGCCGGCAAGCATGGTTGCTGCTTCCTCTCACCCTTCTCGCCCACCCAGGAGCAGCGACGGTGCTTGCCATGCCTCGTCGCTGCTTCCTCCCACCCTTCTCGCCCACCCAGGAGCAGCAATGGTGCCTGCCAGGCCTCGTCGCTGCTTCCTCCCACACTTCCCATCCCCCAGGAGAAGCAACTGTGCCTGCCAAGCCTATTCGCTGCATCCTCCCACCCTTCTCAGCCCCCCAGGAGTAGCTACGGTGCCTGCCAAGCCTTGTTGTTGCTTCCTCCCACCCCCTTCTGCCCAACCCAGGAGCAGTGACAGTGCTTGCCACGCCTCGTCGCTGCTTCCTCCCACCCTTGAGCCACCCCGGGAACAGTGACGGTGGTTGCCAAGCCTCGTCGCTGCTTCCTCCCACCCTTCAAACCCCCCAGGAGCAGCACAGTGCTTGCCACGCCTCGTCGCTGCTTCCTCCCACCCTTGAGCCACCCCAGGAGCAGCAACAGTGCCTGCCAAGCCTCGTCGCTGCTTTCTCCCACCCTCTCCTGCCACTCCCAGGAGCACTGATGGGACTTGCCAAGCCCCATCGTTGCTTCCCCCTACCCTTCTCGACATCCGAGGTGCAGCGATGGTGCTTCCGAAGCCTTGTTTCTGCTTCCTCCCACCCCCTCCCACCCAGCCCAGAAGCAGTGACGGTGCTTGCCATGCCTCGCTGCTGATTCCTCCAACACTTCCCGGCCCCCGAGGATCAGTCACGGGGCTACCCAAGCCTCGTCGCTGTTTCCTCGCGCCCCTCAGGAGCAGCGACAGTGCCTGCCAAGCCTTGTCGCTGATTCCTCCAAAATATCCTGGCCCCCCAGGAGCAGCAACGATGCCTGCCAAGCCTCGTCGCTGCTTCCTCCCATACTTCCCGCCCGCCAGGAGCAGCGACAGTGCCTGCCAAGCCTCTTCGCTGCTTCCTCCCATACTTCCCGCCCGCCAGGAGCAGCGACAGTGCCTGCCAAGCCTCTTCGCTGCTCCCTCCCATACTTCCCGCCCGCCAGGAGCAGCGACAGTGCCTGACAATCCTCATCACTGCTTCCTCCCACCCTTCCTGCCCCCTCAGGAGCAGCGACTATACTTGCGAAGCCTCGTCACTGCTTCCTCCCACCCCGTCCCGCCGACACCAGGAGAAGCTACGGTGCTTGCCAAACCTCGTTGCTACTTCCTCCCGCCCTTCCCGCCCCCCGAGAAGCAGCGATGGGGCTACCGAAGACTCATCGCTGCTTCCCCCTACCCTTCCCGACACCCCAGGAGCAGCGACGGTGCTTGCCCAGCCTTGTTGCTGCTTCCTCCCCCCCCTCCCGCCCACCCCAGAAGTAGTGGCAGTGCTTGCCATGCCTCATCGTTGCTTCCTCCCACCCTTCCCGCCCCTCAGGAGCAGCAAAAGTGCCTGACAACCTTGTCGCTGCTCCCTCCAATGCTTCCCGCCCCCCCAAGAGCAGCGACAGTGCTTGCGAAGCCTCATTGCTGCTTCCTCCCACGCTTCCTCCTACCCTTCGCTGCTTACTCCTACGCTTCCCGACACCCCAGAAGCAATGACGGTGCTTACCATGCCTTGTCGCTGCTTCCACCCACTCTTCCCACCCCCCAGGAGCAGCGAAGGTGCCTGCCAACCTTGTCACTGTTTCCTCCAATGCTTCCGGCCCCCCCCAAGAGAAGCGACAGTGCTTGTCAAACCTCGTCGCTGCTTCCCCCCACCACTTCCCGCCGACACCAGGAGAAGCTACGGTGCTTGCCAAACCTTGTTGCTACTTCCTCCCTCCCCTCGAGAAGCAGCTATGGGGCTACCCAAGCCTCGTCACTGCATCCTCCCACCCTTCCCGTCCCCCAAAGAGCAGCGTCGGTGCCTGCCAAGCCTCATCGCTGCTTCCTCCCACCCTTCTCCCCCAGGATCCGTGACAGTGCCTGCCAAGCCTCGTCGCTGCTTCTTCCCACCCCGTCCTGCCGACACCAGGAGAAGCTACGGTGCTTGCCAAACCTTGTTGCTACTTCCTCCCGCCCTTCCCGCCCCCCAAGAAGCAGCAATGGGGCTACCCAAGACTTGTCGCTGCTTCCTCCCACCCTTCCCGCCCCTCAGGAGCAGCGACAGTGCCAGTCAAGCCTTGTTGCTGATTCCTCCAAAACATCCTGGCCCCCCAGGAGGAGGGAAGATGCTTGGCAAGCCTCTTCTCTGCTTCCTCCCACCCTTTGTGCCGCCAAGGAACAGTGACTGTTGCTTGCCAATCCTTGTCGCTGCTTCCTCCCACCCTTCCAACCCCCCCAGGAGCAGCGACGGTGCTTGCGAAACATCATTGCTGCTTCCTCCCACACTTCCACCCCCCCGAGGAGCAGCGACAGTTCTTGCCAAACTTTTTCGCTAATTCCTGCGACCCTTCCCGCCCCCCAGGAGCAGCAACAGTGGTTGCCAAGCCTTGTTGCTGATTCCTTCCACCACCTCCCGCCAACCCCAGGAGCAGTGACGGTGCTTGCCATGCCTTGTTTCTGATTCCTCCAACCCTTCCTGCCCCCCGGGAGCAGTGACGGGGTAGCCGAAGCCTCATTGCTGCATCCTCCCACCCTTCCCGTCCCCCAAGGTGCAGCGACGGTGCCTGCCAACCTTGTCGCTGCTTCCTCCAATGCTTCCCGTCCCCCCCCCAAGAGCAGCGACAGTGCTTGCCAAGCCTCATTGCTGCTTCCTCCCATGCTTGCTGGTCCCCGAGGAGGAGTGACGATGCCTGCCAAGACTTGTTGCTGCTTCCTCCGCCTCTTCCCGGCCCCCCAGGAGCAGAAAAAGTACCTGCCAAGCCTCATTGCTGCTTCCTCCCTCCCTTCCCCCTCCCCAGGAGCATTGACGGTGCCTGCCAAGCCTCATCGCCACTTCCTGCCACCCTTCTGCCCCCCCAGGAGCAGCAACGGGGCTACCAAAGCCTCATTGCTACTTCCTCACACCCTCTCCTGCCCACACCAGGAGCAGCGACAGTGCCTCCCAAGCCTGGTTGCTGCTTCCTCCCTATCTTCCGACCCCCCCCCAGGAGCAGCAATGGTGCCTGCCAAGCTCTGTCGCTGATTCCTTCCACGTTCCCCCCCCCAGAGCAGCGCTGGGGCTACTCAAGCCTTGTCGGTGCTTCCTCCCACACTTGCCGCATGTCAGGAGCAGCGACAGTGCCTCCCAAGCCTGGTTGCTGCTTCCTCCCTATCTTCCGACCCCACACCAGGAACAGCAATGGTGCCTGCCAAGCTGTGTCGCTGATTCCTCCCACATTCCCCCCCCCAGAGCAGCGCTGGGGCTACTCAAGCCTCGTCGCTGCTTCCTCCCACAGTTGCCGCATGTCAGGAGCAGTGACAGTGACTGCCAAACCTTGTCTCTGCTTCCTCCAAAACATCGCTGCCCACCAGGAGCAGCGACGATGCCTGCCAAGCCTCTCCTCTGCTTCCACCCATGCTTCCCGCCCCCCAGGACCAGCGACAGTGCCTGCCAAACCTAGTCGTTGCTTCCTCCCACGCTTACAACCCCGCCCAGGAGCAGCTACTGAGCTTGCCAAAGCTCGTCGCTGCTTCCTCCCACCCTTCCTGCCCCCTGAGAAGCAGCAATGGGGCTACACAAGCCTCGTCGCTGCTTCCTCCCACCCTCTCCTGCCGCTCAGGAGCAGCGACAGTGCCTGCCAAGCCTTGTTGCTGCTTCCTCCCACCCTTCCAGCCTCCCCCAGTAGCACCGACGGGGCTACCCAAGCCTCGTCACTGCTTCCTCCTACCCTATCCTGCTCACCTGAGGAGCAGCAACGGTGCTTGCCAAAGTTCGTCGCTGCTTCCTCCCACCTTTCCTACCCCCCGAGAAGCAGCGATGGGGCTACCCAAGATTCGTTGCTCCTTCCTCCCACCCTCTACCGCCACCTCCAGGAGCAGCGACGGGGCTTTCCATGTCTCATTGCTGTTTTCTCCTACCCTTGCCAAGCCTCATTGCTGCTTCCTCCCACGCTTGCTGGCCCCCGAGGAGCAGCGACGGTGCTTGACAAGCCATGTTACTGCTTCGTCCCACCCACTTCCGCCCAACCCAGCAGCAGCGATGGTGCCTGCCAGGCCTCGTCGCTGCTTCCTCCCACCCTTCCCGCCCACCAGGAGCAGTGACAGGGCTACCCAAGCCTCGTCGCTGCTTCCTCCCACACTTCCCAGCTCCCCAGGAGCAGCGATGCTGCCTGCCAGGCCTGGTCGCTGCTTCCTCCCACACTTCCCGTCCCCCAGGAGCAGCGACAGTGCCTGCGAATCCTTGTAACTGCTTCCTCCCAACCTTCTCGCCCCCCCCCCGAGCAGCTGCCAAAACTTGTGGCTGATTACTCCCACCCTTCCTGCCCCCCAGGAGTAGCAACGGGGTGTCCCAAGCCTCTTCGCTGCTTCCTGCCACCCTTCCTGCCCCCTAACGAGCAGCGACTGTACTTGCCAAGCCTCGTCGCTTCTTCCTCCCACCCCGTCCCGCCGACACCAGGAGAAGCTACGGTGCTTGCCAAACCTTGTTGCTACTCCCTCCCACCCTTTCCGCCCCCCGAGAAGCAGCGATGGGACTACCCAAGACTCGTTGCTGCTTCCTCCCACCCTCTCCCGTCACCCTCAGGAGCAGCGACGGTGCTTGCCAAGCCTCATTGCTGCTTCCTCCTAACCTCCCGACACCCCAGGAGCAGCGACGGTGCTTCCCAGCCTTGTTGCTGCTTCCTCTCACCGCCTCCTGCCCACCCCAGAAGCACTGGCGGTACTTGCCATGCCTCGTCGCTGCTTCCTCCCACCCTTCCCAGCCCGCGAGGAGCAGCGACGGGGCTACCCAAGCCTCATCGCTGCTTCCTCCCACCCTTCTCACCCCTGAGGAGCAGCGACAGTGCCTGCCAAGCCTTGTTGTTGATCCCTCCAAAACATCGTGGCCCCCCAGCAGGAGGGACGATGTCTGCGAACCCTCTTCGCTGCTTCCTCCCACACTTCCAACCTCCCCAGGAGCAGTGACGGTGCTTGTGAAACCTCATTGCTGCTTCCTCCCACACTTCCCGCCCCCCCGAGGAGCAGCGACGGTGCTTACCAACCCTTTTCTCTAATTCATCCGACCGTTCTTGCCCACCCAGGAGCAGCGACGGTGCTTGCCCAGCCTTGTTGCTGCTTCCTCCCACCCCCTCCCGCCCACCCCAAAAGCAGTGGCGGTGCTTGCCATGCCTCGTCGCTGCTTCCTACCACACTACCAGGCCCGCGAGGAGCAGTGACGGTGCTTCCCATGCCTCGTTGCTGCTTCCTCCCACCCTTCCTGCCCACCAGGAGCAGTGACAGGGCTACCCAAGCCTCGTCGCTGCTTCCTCCCACCCTTCCCAGCTCCCCAGGAGCAGCGATGGTGCCTGCCAGGCCTCGTCGCTGCTTCCTCCCACCCTTCCCGTCCCCCAGGAGCAGCGACTGTGCCTGCCAAGCCTCTTCGCTGCTTCCCCCAACCCTTCTCGCCCACCCAGGAGCAGCTAAGGTGCTTGCCAAGCCATGTTGCTTCCTCACACCCCCTTCTGCCCAAACCAGCAACAGTGACGGTGCTTGCAACGCCTCTTTGCTGCTTCCTCCCACCATTTGCGCCAACCCAGGAGCAGTGACGGTGCTTGCCACGCCTCGTCGCTGCTTCCTACCACCCTTCCCCCCCAGGAGCCGCGACAGTGCCTGCCAAGCCTAGTCGCTGCTTCGTCCCATTCTTCCTGCCCTCAGGAGCTGCGACCGTGCTACCCAAGCCTCGTCACTGCTTCCTCCCACCCTTCCCACCCCCCCGAGTTGTAGCGATGGGGCTACACAAGCCTCGTCTCTGCTTCCTCCCACCCTATCCCGCCCCCCAGGAGGAGTGGCGATGCCTGCCAAGACTCGTTGCTGCTTCCTCCACCCCTTCCTGGCCCCCCAGGAGCAGAAACAGTGCCTGCCAAGCCTCGTTGCTGCTTCCTCCCTTCATTCCCCCTCCCCAGGAGCATTGACAGTGCCTGCCAAGCCTTGTCTCAACTTCCTGCCACCCTTCCGCACCTCCGGGAGCAGCGACGGGGCTACCGTAGCCTCGTCACTACTTCCTCCCACCCTCTCCCGCCATCCCAGGAGCAGCGAAGGTGCCTCCCAAGCCTGGTTGCTGCTTCCTCCCACTCTTCTGACCCCCCGCCAGGAGCCTCGACGGTGCCTCCCAAGCTGGGTCGCTGATTCCTCTCACCCTCCCCCCCCAGGAGCAGCGATTGGGCGACTCAAGCCTCATCGCTGCTTCCTCTCACCGTCTCCTGTCCACGCCAAGAGCAGCAACTGTGCTTGAAAAAGCTCATCGCTGCTTCCTCCCACCCTATCCCGCCACCCCCAGGAGCAGTGACGGGTCTTGCCAAGCCTCATCGCTGTTTCCTCTCACCCTTCCCGCCCCTCAGGAGCAGCGACGGTGCCTGCCAAGCCTCGTCGCTGCTTCCTCCAACCCTTTCCCGCCCACCCCAGGAGCAGCGAAGGTGCCTGCCAAGCATGGTTGCTGCTTCCTCTCACCCTTCCCGCCTCACCAGGAGCAGCGACGGTGCCTGCCAAGCCTTGTCACTGCTTCCTCCAATGCTTTCCGCCCCCCCAAGTGCAGCGACAATGCTTGCCAAGCCTCATCTCTGTTTCCTCCTACCCTTCTCGCCCCTCCCCCAGGAACAGCGACGATGCTTGCCAAGCCTTGTTGCTGCTTCCTCCCACCACCTCCCACCACCACCCGCCCACCCCAGGAGCAGCTACAGTTCTTGCCAAATCTCGTCGTTGCTTTCCTCCCACCCTTCTCGCCCCCCACTAGAGTACCGACGGTATTTGTCAAATCTCGTCGCTGCTTCCTCCCACCCTTCCCAGCCCTCCAGCCCTTCCTCCTCCCCTTCAAGCCCCCCGAGGAGCAGCGACAGTGCCTGCCAAACCTCGTCGTTCCTTCCTCCTACCTTTCCCGTCCCCCAGGAGCATTGACAGTGCCGGCCAAGCCTCATCGCTGTTTCCTCCCACCCTCTCCTGCCCCCCGAGGAGCAGCGACAGTGCTTGCCAAGCCTTGTTGCTGCTTCCTCCCACCCTCTCCTGCCCCCGAGGAGCAGCGACAGTGCTTGCCAAGCCTTGTTGCTGCTTCCTCCAACCCTTCCCGTCCCCCCAGGAGCAGTGACAGGGCTACGCAAGCCTCGTCACTGCTTCGTCCCACCCTTCCTGCCCGCAGGAGCAGCGACGGTGCTACCTAAACCTCGTCACTGCTTCCTCCCACCCTTCCCACCCCCCCCCAGGAGCAGTGACAGGGCTACCCAAGACTCATGGCTGCTTCCTCCCACCCTCTCCCACCCCCCCAGGAGCAGTGACAGGGCTTGCCAAACCTCATCACTGCTTCTTCCCACCCTTTCCGCCCACCGTAGGAGCAGTGATGGGGCTTAGCAAGACCCATCGCTGTTCCCTCCCCCTCCCCCGAGGAGCAGCGACGGGGCTACCTAAGCCTTGTTGCTACTTTCTCCCACCCTCCCCACCCACCCCAGGAACAGCGACCCCATTGCAGTTTTTTGGATGGGGGGGCACTCCAAAAAACCGCAAATAGTCAAAACTGCAAATCTTAAAGCCACGAATGTGGAGGGGCAACTGTATTTCACAGTTTTTGAGGTCAATTCCCTGTTCACAATTATTTGTGCATTGTATGAAGTGTAAACTGATTTAACCCATTTGATCAAGTTATCTCAAAAATCCATTTTTTCCAATACCTGTAAAAAAAAAAGAGAGAGAGAGAGAGAGAGAAATGTCTAGTTCAAAATATCAAAAGCTTTTTCAGCATCCAAAAATATCAGTGCATCCCCAGTTCTCATTATGCATTGTAGGCATTAAGACATCCAAAACAATTCCAACATTATTTCTTAGGTGTCTCTTAGGCAAAACACTGCATTGGTTCTCATGGATAAAAATCTTGTAAAATTATTTTCAACACTTTAGCCAAAATCATCTTATGAAAACTTAATAATTATTACTCAACAAAGAAACTGACATATAATTATTGTCATTGCCAAATCCTGGTCTTATTATTATTAGATCTTCTTAGGTATCCATGCAATATTTGCTTCCTTCCGACATTCTGGCATCTGCTCTTTCTGCAAGATGGAGTTCATCACTGGTGTAAGGCCAGTGGTATTTCCTATTCAGAACATTTACAGTCAAGCCTCCTCATTTTTGGAGGTTAGGAGCTCAGGGCCCCTGAAAAAGTGGAAAAACATGATCATTTTAAGTCCACCCCCCAACATGCATGCAAAAATCTCTGGTTCACTCCCAGGACACCTCTACTAGATCTCCTTCGCTAGTTTCTAATTGTTCCATCCTCCATCTCACAGGATGAGGAGAAGGAAGAGAAAGTTGACAACACTAAAGAAGATTTTCCAAGCAGCCACAGCGGAGCTGGACTGATGGTATGGGTGGCATCAGTATCACATCGCCTGTCTCCTCCCTGTTTCCTTCCCACCAACAGTCCCCTCCAGACCTTGGTGCGTGTGGTCCACAACTGAGGTAGTTTCAGCCAACTGCTAGCCTGCCTGCTCCCTCGCCTGTTGGCTCACCTGCCCTCTTGCTCGCTGGCTCCTTCTGTTTGCCTCAGTCAGCCTGTGTGCAGCTCTGGCTGCCCCTCCATTTCCCCCTCCTGATCACTGGGGGCACCTTCCCACCACCTCTGCCCTCTCAGACCCCTAACAACAATGTAAAAGCCGAGGCCAGCTGGAGTGAGGGGGTGGGAGTGGGGAGTGGGGAGGGTCATTGGCTGCTGCTTTTGCGAAATGCCTCTTCCTTCCAAAGAAATGTAAACAGATGGAAAATCAAAGCCAGGATCTTGAAAAGGAAACTGTTGAGATTTGCTGGTGGGGTATACAACTGGGGGAGAGAATGATCTGGTGGGAATCTGGTACTGAGATGGAAGAAGAGAATCCACGCTGCAGCTTTTCAGTGTTAGGAAGGTCTTCTTCTTCGTCGTCATCATCATCTTCTTCTTCCTCCTCCTCCTATTATGACCCTGGCTGGATTTCTCTCTTCCTGGGGCATGGTGAGTCCAAATTTGGGGGGGGGGGATGAATTCTTTTGCTTCTCCTCTCTAGAGTAGACCCATGGAGTCAGTGGGATTTACTCCTGTGTGGACCCACCCTCCAAGTGTTGATTCTGTAGCCCCCACAGAAGAAGAGGAAGAATTGAAAAGGGGGAAAGGTGAAGGTGACCTGAGTGGGGAGAATAAGGAGGGGCAGAGGTTTTCCTGCTCCGGACAACTGGGATCCTCCCTCTCTCGTTTCTCTTCCTCTCTTTAAAAGTCTTCCATACACTGAAAAGGAGCGGCACAGTTTCTCATCCTCTGTCCTCTCTGGAGGAGATTCCCACCAGATCTTTCTCTCCCACCACCCCAACCCACCCCAACCAGTTGGATCCTCCACCAGGGATTCTCACCGGACCTCCTCCTCCTTTTCAGCCTCTTTGTTACCATGTGTAACATTTTCCTTCTTATAAAAGAAATATATATGAGAAAAAGAAATTGTCTATCTATCTATCTATCTATCTATCCACACACAGACACGGTGTTTCCCAATGGATTTTTCTTCCATTCCCCCCCCCCAGTTTGATTGCTTTGCTATTCTTTGATGAATGTCTTCATTCCTTCTATTCTCAATATAAACTTTTACATAGGTTATTTTCAAGTCATTTCTAACATTGCTTCATCCTTCCATTTTATTCCATGTTGGCTTTAGGCATTTGGGTTGCTTAATTTTCCCATCCCTTTCCCCACTGCATTTTTATCCATTTCCATTCTTCTTCTGCTTGATTTATTGATGTTTCCTTTAGCATTGCTGTCAGTTGGTCTGAGTGCATCATGGCTTTTAATTTGATTAGCCAGTCTTCTACTGTAGGGATATTTTTCTCTTTCCATTTCTGTGCATATTGCAGTTTAGCAAAGCTAACCATATAAAGCACTATTTTCCATTGCTTCCACACATTTTTTTTTTTGTCTATGTTATCCATAAGGTTAAGTAAATAAAGTTCTGGATATATTGCAGACTTTACTCATACCATTTCCTTTCTTTGATTCTGTATTTTATACCAGAATGTTTTAGCCACTTGGCATCTCCATGACATGTGGGAAAAGGTGCCAATTATTTACCATCGATGACGGATTTTCAAGCTTTGGCAAAGCATAAAGTTGTGTGCTGTTTTCCAGAATTTCCCCCATGCTTCAAATACTATGTTATGACCGCTACCCTGGGCCCATCTGGCCATCTGTTCTTTAATGACTTCTTGTTCTAGCTCTTTCCACTGAAAATCTGCAGCATCCTCCATCCTCTCAGGAGCAGATTCCCACCAGATCTTGCTCTCTCCCTGCGCCCCACCCCACCCAGTTTGATCCTCCACCAGGGATTCTCACTTAGTCTCCTCTTTTTCAGGCTCTTGGCTTTGATTTTGCATCTCTTCATGTTTGTCTGGCAAGAGGAGGCATTTGCAAAAAGAGCAACAGATGGCCATTCCCCACTTTCCCCCTTCCCCCTCACTCTTGCTGGCCTTGGCTTTAACATTTTCATTGGGGGCCTAAGAGGGCAGAGGCGGGAGGTGAGGATGCACCATCCAGTGGCTGACAATGGAGGGGCAGCAGCATGGTATGAGGGCTGAACAAAATTAACAGAATGAACCAATGAGGAAGAGTGCAGGAAAGTGGTGAGGAATGCTGGGGAACCAGAGCATTGTGTGGGCCAAGGGAGGCAAACAGATTGAGCCAACGAACGAGAGGGTAGGCGAGCTGACAGGTGAAGGAGCGGACAGGCTAGTGGTGGGCAGAAGCCACCGCAATCACAGATGACATGCAACATGGGCGGGAGGAGACAGCTGGGGGGAAAGGAGGTGGAGAGGAGGAGGGTGAGCCCTTACGGCCACTGTCACTGTGACCACCAGCAGCAGCCCGGCCCTCACACAGATGCTGCCGAAATCTCCTTTATTTAGTCTTGTCATCCTCCTCCATTCCAATCTCTGCCTCCAAACATAATTTATAAGCAGATTCCAACAACTTGACCAATAGTTCTTAATAGGAAACCGAATTATTTTCATTCAGTATCCACACCCCCAAAATCAATGTTCTCACTCCTCAAGCATTAATTTCTAGCCCCACAAATCTATCTTGATCGTCCACCAAAACTGCCACTCTTCCTTTAGATGGTCCAGGAGTGACAAATTCCTCCCCAAGACCCTTACAAATTAAATATTTTACATTCTTTCTTAATACCATAGGACCCCAGTATCTTCGGGGGACTGGTTCTTGGAGGCTCCACGGATACTGAAATCAGCAGATAACAGTGAGTGCAGGACGGGAGAAGGGAGGCAAGTGCTTCTCCGCTTCCTTCAACCTTCCCCCCGGTCACCACTGCTGCCAGAGGAGCCATCACAGGGGAAGGAAGAATGGAAGACAGATCTCGCTTCCTCCTCTTCCTTCTCTCCTCCCCATCACCAATGCCGCCACCAGAGCCATCATGGGCGATGGGAGAAGAAAGGCAAGAGAGCCATCCTCCTCCTTCCTCAGCCCCACGGGAGTGAGTGAAGAGGTGGCAATGAATCTGGGGGAGAGGGCTCTTTCAATTTCTTCCCCTTTCCTTGGCCCCACGGGTGGGCAGGAGGCAGAGAAACCAAAGAGGGAAAGAGGCTCTTTCCCCCTCTTCCCCCTTCCTCGGCCCCAAGGGTGTGAGTGGACAGGCAGCAGATAAACCGGGGGAAATTGTCCTTTAACTCTCTCTCCCCTTCCTTGGCCCAACAGTTTGGCAGGAGGCAAAGAAACCAAAGAGAGAAAGAGGGCTCTTTCCCCCTCTTCGCCTTTCTTCGGCCCCACAGGAGGGTACATGCGTGGGTGGGCAGTGGAGAAACCGAGGGAGGAGGAAAAGGGCTCTTTCACCCTTTCCCCCCTTCCTCAAACCCACTGGCGGGTGGCAGAGAAACTGGGTAGCAGGTGGGGGGTGGTTGCAGTAGAGGAGGGAAGTAAGAAGGAGGAGAGAGCCTCCTCCCTTCTCTGCCCCAGCGGTGGTGGTGGAGGCAGTGGCGGGGGTAGGAGGTGATAAGGACAGCCGCCCTCCCCCTTCCCCATCCCTGATCATTGGGGGAAAATGGTTGCTGCTGGCTGCGTGCCTTGCTAGCAAGCTCTGCCCCCTGCCCTTGTCTGACCAATCAGGGTCACGCTTCCTCTCCTTTGGGCAAATGAATAAGATCGAGTCCGCTGTCCTAATGTGCTGGAATGCGCCCCACCTCCTTGTTTTAAGAAAAGAAAAGTCAGGAAGGCTTTTCTGGTGAGTTTTTTGGCCTTTTTTGCCCACCTCCTTCACAATAGGGTGAAATTACATGGGATGCTATTAGGACAGGTAGGATTCTCCTCGCATCCTGTGAGGAATTTTTTCACTATTAGGACAACGCCCCATATTTTGCCAGCAGTAATCAAGCAGCTGAAATCATGTCTAGTAGTCCCCCCCATGCCTCTTTTCATCTTCTCTTCCTAATACATTTGCATATTTAGTAGATAGAGTTTAGAATTTAATGGATATGTGATCCAGAACATGTTCTTTATTGTGTTATTTATAGTAGAACATTTTTTAATTGATGGGGAATTCCACCACATGTGGATAACAGTTCCTTTAACTTTATGACATTTCCAGCACTTATTATTAAACTATTTTCATAGTGTTGCTGTGACATCAAATCACTTATCAATTTCTTAGTAAAGTGGACAAGGGCATCCATTGGCATTTTTCTCAGTTTTGCATAGCATGAATTTATTCTATATTCTGTCTCTTTCCATCACCATGTCTGAAAAGTCTTGTTCTAAAAAAATCTGCCAATGCTGTAGTCCTCCTCTCCATAGTATCTGGGTTAAAGCTCTCTGCCACACTTCTAAATCTCAAACAAAATTCTTTCTCTAATAATTCTGCCCAACCCAAATTGTCAAAATCTTCCTTCATCTCCAAATCTATAAGATCAACTTTTGTCTCCCAAACCTGGACATTTCCATTAACTTGTTTCATCTCAGCACTTACTTGAGATAAAGTACCATTCGAATCTTCAATCTTATTCTTAAATTCTCTTCTCAAGTCCAGTCTCAACGGAGTCTTCTTCTCCATTATTCATTTATGTTAATCCGGGGCTCTTTGAAAAACATCCAGTGATCCATATCTGTCTCCAGTCATGGAACATATCAAACAGAAAGCAGGATTAGACTTGGAGAACAAATGTATAAATATTGGGCCAAGGAACACCAGCAGTTGAAGATCATGAGATGATACCATGTTATTAACAGAGAATAGCAAAGATTTGAAACTACTACTGATGAAAACCAAACTGGAACTACCATACTTGGGACATATGGAAAGACAATTTGACTGACTGGAGAAAAAAACATCATGCTCAAGAAACATGGAAGGCAGCAGGGAAAGAGGAAGACCACATTATGGGCTTGATTGATTCAGTCAAGGAAGCCACAGCACAGAGTTTGCAAGACAGGAGTGGTGCTGTTGAGGACTGGGGCTCCCAGAGGGCTCTCATCCATAGAGTTGACCTAGCTGTCAAGCTAACTTGATAGCAAATAACAACAGCAATACTTTGTTGTTATCCCTATTATTTTGGCAGGGTTTTTATTCAAATCAAATAAAGGGTCAAACATCAAAACGGGCTGCTTGAAAAAAATTGTATGTACTAAGATGCTAGCTCATGGGTCTTCATGCAAAAAGTCATGTACAATAAGCCACCTCTTGCTTATCCTGAATCCACCCTTCTCTGGTAGGGAATGGGTGGTTTTATACTCTAGTGTATTTGAGTCCAGTAAACAGAGAGACCTTTTAGCACCTTTGAGATGAACTGAGAGAGAAAAAATTATAGCATAAGTGTTTGTAGAAAATTATAACAAGCCCTGTCTATACAAGGGGGGGGGATGGAGAACCTCGCAGTAATGGCATTTGGCAACAAGGAGGGAGTTGCCTTAACCGTGTTTTTGCCCCCAGAAGCTTCACATACCAGATGGCCGCCATCTTACCGCCAAGGCTTTTCCGCACTGTTTTTGACATTTGGGGGGGCCCTCCCTCGAAATACTGTGGATTGGTGGAGGATGAAAGTTTGTGTTCACGGCGCATTTCCTGAGGGTTACTTTCACTATCCAGAGAAACCTTTGTCTACTTCTTCAGATGTAATGGGGAATATTTGAATCCAGTGCATGCAGGTTGCTTCCCTGTAACAACTGAGTCTCCAAATGGTTGTTCCTGCTCAGACACATTAAAATACTCTTTATAAATGCCTGAAAGCAGTCTGAAAACAACCCTAGAATCCTCTTTTGAAACTGTTAAAACAGCCGTTTCAAGCACTGCATGCCATGCGGAAGGGAACTATTTGGGTTGCCTGCCAGAAACTTAAAAGAGATGCGGCCAGCCTAACTTCCTTGGGTTGGGAGTTTCACAATGGAGGTGCTGCTACGGAGAAAGCCCTGTTGAGTGCACCCACCAACCTAATTTCAACAGGTGTTGGCACACACAACTGGGCAACCCATGAAGAGCTCACATTCCTGGCAGGCTGATATGGGAGGAGATGGTCTTTCAGATACCTTCTTCCCAAAATGTTTAGGGCCTCAAGGTCAACACCAGCACCTTGAATTAAGCTCTGAAGGAAATTAAAAGCAAGTGCGGTTCTTGCAGGGCTGGTGTTATATGGTCTGTAAAATGCATACCTGACACCACTCTGGTTGCTTCATTTGGCACTAGATGCAATTTCCGAAAAGGTTTTCAAGGGCTGTCCCATGTAGAACACACTAAGGTAGTTGTATAGACCCTGGGGAAAACCTCAGTAAACTTTGGATGAAAAAGTTGTATTTTCTACATCCCCCCCCTTAATTTTCTGGAAAATAATGGGGGGTGGGGAGGAATTATGGGAGATTTGCTTTTTGACCAAGAAATGGCATGTTTCAGACAAGGTATTCTTGTATTTAGCCCCATTACCCCAAATTGTGTCTAAAAACTATGAAATAGGAACATTTTTTTATGTAATATTATATACAAGATCAGATCATTGCAACCCATGGTCCTAGGTTTTATTTTTCTTGGGCCTTTCGATGGGAAGAAGAGACAGCATGGAAGATGAGAGGAGACGACATTGGCTGAGATCCTGCATTGGGGCATGCTTGTTTATTTATTTATACCCCGCTCTTCAGCCACAAGGCTATCAGAGCGGCTTACAAATTGTTTTAAGCAACAGCTATTTACACATCTACACTGCGTTAAACAGTTTCCAATGTGTGTTAGCTAATTGCCCCCACAAGCTGGGTGCTTGTGTCTCGTGCAGCTGTGTCTCTGCAGCTCTGGCCTGCAATGCTACCCCTTAAACCCACTCTGTAAGTCCCACAGAGAAAGTGGGTCAGTGGCAACTCCTTCATCTGCTTTCCTTGAACTCCTTGATTCCTGAAGTGGGTGGTATGGACCCCTTGGGGGTGGTGGAAATCTCCAGGTGGGCAGTGAGGAAAAAGGGGGCAGTCATGGGGTGGTGAGGTAAAGGAGGGGCAGTCAGGGGTAATGAGGAGGAGGATGCCATGAAACGTCTCTTTTTGGGGTGCCTGAAAAGCACCACTCACAGCCGTGCTGATCGCTCCTTGTGGCGGCAACTCCTGCTCTTTGCACCAGGCACTTTCCTTGCTTGCCTGCATGCATTCACTCCCTTAGCCACCTTTTGCTAGCAGTGAGGGCAGCAGTTGGGAAACTCTTGTGAGGCTTGGGCACAGGGCATCGCTTCTGCAGCTCAGAGTAGCACCATTTGGGGACAGACTGACTGACCTGTGCAGGAGTAAGTGCCTGGGGTAGCATGGGAGAATTGGCAGCAGGGGAAAGGCGCTTTCAAATTTGAGACGCTGTTTAAGATTTGTGAGTTTTGCCAGGACTCTTCCTTGCAAAGAGAAGAGGTACTAGAAGAAAAAAGATCCTAGTGTGGGGATGACGACTTGATGCTTGAAGTCACTTCTGTGATATTTTCCTCATTCCTGCCTGCCTGAGTGAACAAACAAACACACACACTCACCCTCCTCATGTCCCCTCATCCCATCCCCTTCCTAAAAGTCTGGGCAAATAAGTAAGTGAGCAAATGTACACACAATTCTCCATCCTTGTGACCCCTGTCCCATCTCCTCCTCCCCTAGACCAAGTGTGCTAGCGAGAGAATGCCTATGCATCCAGGCCCAGACATCCTTCCAGTCTGATTTCCTCCCAGTGACACCAGTGTTGTCCAAGTGGTCAAAATGTCATAGAGAAGCAGTGGATGTGGGGCAAATAATCTGTAAAGTAGAAGCAAATCTGCAAAAGGGAAAGCCGCAAATGTGTAGGGAGGATTGTAAGTAATTTTATGTACTCTCAACAGATAATTTTGCCTTCTAGTTGACAAACTATTCTAAGCAAACATTTTAAGATTCTTGTGGGGGGTGTCTCTCAACACAAACATCCAGGGCAAAATATTATGGATTGCTTGGTGACGTAAAAGTATGCTGGCCTGAGCATAGCAACCTGAGCACTGAGGAGCTCCTATTCTCCATTCTATCTCAAAATGGTTCGGCTGGACGACGCAATAAGCAACATTTCTGTTATCCCTGCACACATCTGCAGAGGCATGCAAACTCTACTCATGGTGGTCCTCCTATGCCAGAAGTGTCATTCTACAGTGAACTACAGTCAAGACAACAATCCTCATGGTTTAGTTTTGATTACAGCCCACTGATCTACAGATCCCAATATGTTACTGGTAGGGCAGGCGTTTTTAGATCCCAGTAATGCTACAGAAAAAAGCCCTTCTCCTCTAGACCAATCATCCCACAAAATTTTGCTGTCAAGCTGGTACAACTGGTCAGCCTTGTAGATATTTAGGTGTATCCACACATTCTCAATGGTCTCGTAACCAGCCAATATTTCCAGTTACCCCAATGTGTCCCTCTTCCTCATGGGAGTACAGGGAGTTGCAGGTGTCATTTTGAATTCAGAAGCATCCAGAAGATTTCTGATAAGCTCCAAGACTCTGAGAACAATTCCCCAGCTCTTTGTCCACTCTAGCTAGCAAAAACATAAAGCAGAGAGATGGGATTCAGCTGGGCAGAGAATGCTCACCATGACAAATTTGTGGAAGACTCCTTCTAAATCATGGTTTGGGATGGAAAAGTATGACATTTTTGTTAAATATAATGTCTTATTTCTCTAAGGCCATTAGCACTAATATTATCTATTTATAACATAGAAATCTGTACCTATTTATAGCACAGGCTTCCTCTCATGGCATCTCCCAAGTCCTCAAATGCAACTCTATAGTATGTTTTTACTGGAAATCCTTTATTTTAAATATCTGGTTTTCAGTGCTGCAAGCAGGGATTTTCCACAGCTAATAACCTGTGTGGTATAGTGGTAGTGCCTCTGGAAACCAGGCTTTAAATCGTCACTCGGAGATGAAGACTCACTGGATAACCTTTGGCCAATTATATTCTCTCAGCCTCAGAGGAAGGTAATGCCAAACCTCCTCTGAACAAATCTTGCCAGGAAAACCCCGTGATAAGTTGGCCTTAGTGTTGCTGTAAATCAGAAATGACTTGAAGGCACACAACAACAAGATCAACACATTTCCAACAATAAAAAATTTACCCCTTCCCCACACACCCCAACTTTCTCTCTTTAGCTGGTCTTGGCTTAACATCATCATGTTTATATTATTAAATACATTAAATATACTGTTTTTAAAAGTTAAGTTTTACTTCTGAATTACATAGAGTTATTCAACTTAATTGTGCTGGAATCATAGAATGAGAGAGTTGGAAGAGACCACAGGGGCCATCCAGTCCAACCCCCTGTCATGCAGGAATACACAATCAAATAATTCCTAGCAGATGGCCATCCAGCCTCTGTTTAAAAAGCTCCAAAGAAGAAGACTCCACCGCACTACAAGGCAGTGTATTCCACTTCCAAATAGCCCTGGATTTGGGAGACCTGGGAGAAAAGTTTGGGGAGGCCTCTTGATCTTTCTTTCCGTTTCCTCTTGAGGCAGGCCAGGGGATGACTGGGCCCTCTTTCCCTCTCTCCCAAGTGGTGATGGAGAGTTTGCCCACGTCTGCTGTGAATTTGCCTTTCCTCTTCTGCACATATAAAGTATGGGTGACACCTGGATTGACAACAGTCCACGGGAAAGGGCTCTTTTAAGCCCTTAATAGACCATAAGCTGAACATGAGTGAACAGTGTGATGCAGTAGCTGAAAAGGCCAATGCGATTCTAGACTGCATCATGAGAAGTATAGTGTCTAGATCAAGGGATGTTATAGTACCACATTATTCTGATTTGGTCCGACCTCACCTGGAAGAGTGTGTCCAGTTCTGGGCACCAAAATTCAAGAAGGATATTGACAAACTGAAGGTGTCCAGAGGAGGGTGAACAAAACGGTGAATGATCTGGAAGCCATGCCGTATGAGGGGTAGGTTAGTGTGCTGGGTATGTTTAGCCTGGAGAAGAAAAGGTTAGGGTATGACATGAAACCCATCTTTAAATACTTGAAAGGAAGTCCTATTGAAGAGGGAGCAAGCTTGTTTTCCACTGCTCCAGAGACTAG
The DNA here is from genome assembly GCA_030847615.1 of Gambelia wislizenii. Classification (NCBI taxonomy): domain Eukaryota; kingdom Metazoa; phylum Chordata; class Lepidosauria; order Squamata; family Crotaphytidae; genus Gambelia; species Gambelia wislizenii. The sequence goes on along the minus strand of JAUMIR010000002.1, from coordinate 305,230,665 downwards.
GACACTGAGCAATGGATTCAAACTATAGAAATAGAGATTCTACCTAAACATTAGGAAGAATGTCCTGATAGTAAGACTGTTTTGACAATAGAATACACTGCCTTAGAGCGTGTTGGAGTCTCCTTCTTTGGAAGTTTTTAAGCAGAGGCTGGATGGCCATGTGTTGGGAATGCTTTGATTGTGCATTTGTGCCTGGCAGAATGGGGTTGGACTGGATGTCCCTAGTGGTCTCTTCATGCTCTAGGATTTTGTGGTCATCTTCATCATGATCATTATCTGTATTTGTATCCAGCCTGTCTCCCAAAATTGAGGCCTTGTTGTTCATCCCATTTCCAACTCATGCCACACTAAGGCCATCATTACTCAGGGGTGGGAACCATGTGGCCCCTCCAGCCCCTCTCAGCAATCCTCACCTTTGGCTATGCAGGCAAGATTTCTTCAGAGGGAGGTTGCCCCTGCCTTCCCGTGAGGCTGAGAGACTCTTGGTTCTCTGAGGTCACCCAGGGGGTTTCCATGACCAAGCGGATATTCAAAATGGAGTCTCTCAGAGTCCCAGTCTGACTCTCAAACGACTGCATCACGCTGGCTCTAAAATTGAGACTACTGGACTTTTATAGACCAGCTTTAAGGAAATAAATACTGGACTTTTATCAATCAGCTATAAGAAATTATTAGTCTGTTTGCCTATATGACAGTTTGGATACCATGCTTCCTGAGTTGATCCTCGTGCTGCAAGAAAAGGAGTCCGCCATAAATATCCTTGCTCTCTCATTCAGGGGACCAGGGGCCAGGAATTTGGAGAAAGACTACCCACCCACTTCCTGTTTCCATCTTCTCATTTAAGTGGCCCTAGTGTGACTTTAAAGGGGATCTGTGGAAAATAAAGGGCTCCCCCTCCATCTTATTCCCTCCATTTTTTCCAAAACAGGCCTCAAGATATGAGTCTGGACTATGTGTTTTGCAGACCCTGTACATTTACACTCACTTTGTCTCCTCCCCTCTTCTGTTTTTCCTCCTGTTCTTCTTGCCTGAAACACGGGCAAGCCTGACTGTGGACTTTTTCGGACGCTGAAAAATAATTCAAGCAGCCTCGTCAGCTTGCGAGGCTGCTGCGCTGCAAAGCGTCAGTTTTGGATGACGCTCGCCGCTGTCGGTACTGTTGCGGTACCGCGGGGAGAGTTGAGCGTCATATTTCCTTGATTTTTACTCACAAAAGTTGATCATGATTAACAATCAAGGAAATATGACACTCAACTCTCCCCGCGGTACTGCAACAGTACCAGCAGGCGTGAGCGTCATCTGAAACTGATGCTTTGCAGCGCAGCAGCCTCGCAAGCTGACGAGGCTGCTTGCGTTACTTTTTAAACGTCTGAAAAAGTCCTATGTGTCTCTCTGCAGAAGGGCTGGCCTGGGCCTTCTCTAGAGTTGAAACATCCGAGAGTCATAAGACAAGTGGATCCTTCCCTCCCTCTTTTCAAACAGAAAACCTCAATCTTCATTCTAGGTATCCCTTAAAACCAGGGATCTCTCTGAAATGGACTGATCTAAGAGAGATACTGACTCCAGTGACCTTCAAATTTAACTGAATGTAATGAGAGCAAGAGGACACCCCTAGTATAAAAAGCATTTACATTTTATACCCTTTTGCAGCTGTAAATTTCCCTATTCTGACTGACCATTGGATAAGGCTATCAGAAGTCACAGCCTCTCGGAATGTCTAAGTTTTGTACAGGATGTCTCGCCCGGGTTTATATGCCCACTCCCCTAATTTTTCAGCCCGATACTCTGATTTACCGTTTTCCATATAAGGCTTGACTTAGAGCACTCTCCCCCTCCTCTATTCCCAATTGAACAATCTCTAAAACTTTCTTTCATTCACCAGCCTTTGAACATGCATAGCTGAGGAAGAGACATCCTTGAATAAGATAAGACTCTGACTAGTTTGTTTGGTGATTAAAAGCCTTCTCCGTGCCTGCTTATTTCTTTTCTTCTTCTTGTCTAGCTAGTTTATAAATGGAACAATACTACATACACTGTTCTCTGTTTGCTGAAGTTAAATTCTATTTATTTCTATCACTAGCTGCCATGATGAGAAATGATGGGAGTTGTAATCCAGCAAGCTGCGGACAATTCCCACCCTGCTTAATAACATGTGATGTGCCAAACTCTGAACATAATAGATTTTCCTTGGTTTTTTTCCAGGCTGTGAGGCCATGTTCTGGAATAGTTTCTTCTTCAAACCATTCTCCAAAGATGCCAGTCACAGATGCAGGCGAAACGTAAGAAAGAAACTATTCCAGAACACAGCCTCACAGTCTGGCAAAAACTTAAGGAAAATCTATGGATGCCGGCCGTGAAAGCCTTCGACTTCATTCTGAACGTAATACTTTCTCAATGGGAAGAAAGCCAAGGTTAATCTATAGGTATATCATAGGTGAGGTCTGAATGGATGATGTGTCCTGAAATACGAGGAAGCTTCCATGATGTGGGTCAGTGCCTCTTCTTGAGCCACCGGGTGGTCCACTGTGACACGTCCCCTGTTGGCTGCCCTTGAAGAGGCCTGGCTGACTGTGACTTTTGGTAGGGAGTCGGGAGATTGAGAGAGAAGGAAGGAGGAGTAAAAGTTAGTGATCTTAAAATCCTTTATTCAAATTAGTTATTTAGGTTAGTTTTATATAGAGTTAGTTATAGTTAGTTATATATCATTATTAGCTATAAACACCTTTATTAGGATTTGTTATTGGTTTTCTTCTTTATTAATCTTTATTAGATAAATAATAAGTCCTTACAGCAAAAGAAATTTACTTACAGAAATGAAAAATTATATTATGCTATATTATACCATCCTTGTTCTTCTTCTTTACTTAATATTTTTCCCCCAGACAAATATACCTGAATTCAGTAGCTGTGTGTTTGCTATTTATCTGTTATTTAGCTAAGTTAGTTTATTTAGGTAATTGTTAGGATCAATTAGGAAGTTAGGAAGGGAGTTAGGAAGTTGGCTGCATCTGAAGAGGCCTGACTGATCCTGGCTCTTTGTGGAGAGTCAGGAGATTCAGAGAGAAGGAAGGAGGAGTTGGAGCAGATCAGGGAGTTAGAGTTAGTGGTCTGAAAATCCTTTATTCGAATTAGTTATTTAAGTTAGTTTTATATATCGTTAATTATATATAATTATGGTTTATCAAAGCCTTTATTAGAATTTCTTATTGGTTTTTTTTTAGTTACAGATTCCTCAAGTTCATTAACTGTGTGTATGTTATTTATCTGTATTTAGCAAAGTTAGGTTATTTAGCTAGTTGTTAGAACCAGTTAGGAAGTTAGGAAGGGAGAGAAAAGAAAGAAGTCTCCTGAAAGATGTGAGTACAATTTCCTTCATCCCCAATGCGATAATAAGTGATTCAAGGGAAACTGTTCACTCATTCCATGGCGCTTGAACGGAGAAAAGCACCAGTGGCAGGTTTCGGATGGGAAGTCCTCAGTGGGTCCAACTCCGTAATACTTTCCCCACAAGCCATTTGATTGTCCTGTCCCTCTGGTTACAGTAACAATGCTCAGGACAGCCCAAGCATTGGGCAAAGTGAAGCTTTTTCCTTGAGTGGCACAAGTGAAGAAGGAGCAAATAATTGTGGGCCAAAGCCTCAGGGGCGCACCTACTGCAGCTGCAATAGGAATAGCACTGAGATAGCATTGATATATAGCTGCCTACCTTTTGTGGCCTCCACATACAAAGCTGCTTGGGTTGCTGTGGCACCTCTTCCACCCAGTCTGCTGGTTTGACCACCAATCCCCACTCCCTCTTCCATGAGCCAGCTGAGCTTCTCAGAATTAACTAGGGTCCTCAGATCCCAAGGTTGGGGGGTTCTGGGTGTGGTCCCAGAGATGGAGCCTTCTCCTTTGGCCTCAGAGCAGAGCGAGGGCTATATGGAGGCCTCGGGGGGGGCAAGTTCAGTATAGGTAGAAAGAGCCAATCCAGATGGAGAGACCCCTCTTTTCAACTCTTGTCTTCCTTCTGTAATAGGCTGGGATGGCTGCTGTATCTCTTTCGCAGGAGGGGCAGCAAAGGGTTCCCTAGCTCCCATCGGCCTCTCTGTCGGCATCCCTAAAACACCTGGGTATGATGGGAAGAAAAACGCCACAATCCATTGCTAGAGAAACTGAAGGGGATGCAAAGTCTACCCCCTGTTCTTCAGGTGGAGCATCCCCCAAAGCCATATTGATCAGCACAACTTGATCAACAGGTTTTATGATATTTTTGAGAACAGAGCCAGAGCCTCTCCTATGGGTGAGTAGATATGGAGGACTTCTGAGGAGTTTTGGGGAGGGAGCCAAGGAGCCAGTGAATTGGAGGAATGGGAGGGGATGCATAGCACTCCAGTTTTATGATTTGAGAAATGTTCAAAGGAAAAGAGCTCCCACCTCTTATTAGATTGAGGAAGGCCATGCTCATTTCCCCTGACTTGTGCCATGCCCTTCTGCCTGAACAGAAATGGAAGATCCTTCCTAGCCTCTCCTAACCCTCCAGTCAGAGAGCAATCTGCCCTTGATTGTAAAGCCATCAAGAAAATGTTCAAGAAAATCAGGGCCAGAAAACAGGTACAAATCTCCCCCCTCCACACAGAAACATGAATGGTAGCCTCTACTGAACCCAGAGCTTGAATCACACATCCTGCGGCTAGTATTTCATGGGGTCTTTGCCATGGAAACCGCAGGGTCCCACAGTCAGATACCTTTGAATCCATCCCTGTGTGCTCTTGTCCAAACCCCTCCTTTAACAGACCTCACAAAAAACTGTTCCTTCTTCAGCAGCCAGTCTGCAGGAAATGCCTGGCCCCAGGGAGGGCCATGGAAGAAGGGGTTGTCCGTGGGGGCATTTCTACAGCCTGTCTTTCAGCAGGCCTTTTTGGCAAGGAGGATCACTCACGCTTAAAAGTACAGTTGTCCCTCCACATTCACGGATTTGACATTCACGGATTTGAGTATTCACGGCTTGAAAAATATTCTTAAAAAAATAACAATCCTAATAGCAAACCTTGATTTTGCCATCTTATATAAGGGACACCATTTTGCTCTGCCATTGCATATAATGGGACTTGAGTATTCACGGATTTGGGTATTCACGGGGGGTCCTGGAACCAAACCCCAGCGAATGTGAAGGGACAACTGTAATTGTTCATCCAGAGGATGTAGACCAACTAAAGAAATGCTATTTACCCACTCCCATGGATGCCCTGGGTCCCTTATTGGTAGGATCTTCAAGAGAGTGGAGATCTCCATCTCCACTCCTTCACATGCCTCCTTTTCTCCTTCCTGTCATGATTTCTACACATCATCACCCCTGACTTTGGAGCTCCTGCTCAAGGGATTGCTGGCCAGGGACCCCACATCCAGCCACCTTGTCTTCCTGCTCAATTGAAGTGTGTTAAAGAGGTCAGCCACCCATTTTCCTCTTCAAATTCCAAAGGAGACTCCCTCAGGGCACTTGGTCAGTGGTCACTCCCACACAAGGAACAGGTACTGAGCTGCACACGTTCTGAACGACTGCTTCCTTCCTCAGCATATCAACTTCTGGGTAGACGCCTAGCATTCGGAAGCAAGTCAGGGCCATCAGTTGTGCTTCAGATGTCCTTCACGAGGCCAGTAATCTTGTAACCTTGAGGTGAGCATCCCATGCACTCGCCTGACTTGGAAACCTCAGTTTTCAGGAGAGAGGGGAATTAAAGTCAAGGGAGAATTGGACAGAGACTTACAGAGTAGTAAAATGTCTCGATTTCTTTTTCTTCAGAGCTCACCAGAACTCCCTAGCTTAGGACTGCGGGTGATCATGTATGGCTTGAACATAATATCATTCCTTCTAGAGGAGATCTGCTAAGGAAGGGAGGCCCTAGCATGCTTCCACACATTCCTCCTCTATCAGATGGGTAAGGAAGCTGGAAAGGAGCATACCAGCACTCTCGGATGGAAAAGCAACAGAAAGACCCAGAATGCCAAGAGATGCCATGAAACCACCTTCTTTTTTCTTTCTCTCAAGTCTTTGGGAACATTGGACGGAAGGCCTCTGGTGCCAGGAGGACCATGACAAAGCAATGTTGTTTTTCATTGACACTTGCAGAGTCAGGGAGGTAAGGATAATCCTGCTGTCCTTTTCTTACTTAATATTCTTTTGAGAAAGAAGCTGTAGGGCTGAGTGCTGATGGATCTTGAAGCCATAAGGCCAGGAGCCAGGGTAAAATGTGAGGCTTTTCGCATCCTGGGTGACATGGCAAAGGCAGGCTTCAGGAGGAGGATAGTCTGTTGCCCTTCAAAGGGAGCCTTTGTGAAAACAGGCCAGGAGAAAGCGGGTGTGACCTTGGCCTCAGCAGTTTCCAGCTCTGGCTGCCTGTCATGGCCACCCTATGTGGGGACAACCTCCAAGACTGGGGGATAACGATAGATAAAGAGCAGTCCTAAAGTTCCCGTCCCCCACCCCCAGAAAGCCGTGAAGGGTTTTTTCTGAAATATATCCATTTTCCATACACTTCACCACAGAATGAAAATGCCACAGATTGCAAAGTCTGATGGGTTGAATTTCCCGCCTTTCTAGCCAGAGCTGGCAGAGTCAAGGGCAATAGAAATAGTCCTCAGATAACAAGAGTTTAATGAGGTCCCCAAACCCCAGCAAATCCTCATCTAAACCCAAGGCCTTTCCAAATGCCTAAACACCTGGAATTTCTCTGGGACCAGGAACAAGGACTTGCTAATTGATCCTCTTTGGTCTGCCCGTCTAAGAGGTCCATCAGTTCTGTTTTCTCTGGATCTTGCTCTCTTGCTCCTTGGCCAAAGTTGAAATGCCCGTGTCATTAGATATCGCGTGGAGTGATGATGACGATGACGATGATTTCTTACCCACCTCTCCCTATGGACTGAGGTGGAGACGAGCGGCCAGAGACTTGCCCTTCCCAGTAGGAACAGACAAAAGCAAACTGTTGTAGCCTCTCCTAGCTTGTGTCTCCTTCCTCATCGGTAATTTCTGCCAACTTGACCATACTCCCTTCTTGCTCGGCCACGTGTCTCCTGGTTTTCACCTTTAGAAATGTGGGAGCATATGGTACTGTGCTTGACACTCCTTTACCGTGTTTGCTTCACCAGGTTGACCCTCTTTAAACTTTTTTTTTAACTTCGCCCTCAGATTCCACATTGTACTACAAATCCCACAGTTTAATCTCTGGCTGAGGATGGTGGGCTTTATCATCCAAAACTTTGGGAAATTTCCATGTTAGGAAGAAGTAGCCTTACATCATGATATCTAATAGGCTAGCTTTCATATTTTATCACAGATCAATACCTCTTTCTTCTTGCCTTCCCTGCCCATCAGCCCCAGCTGCAAATACAGTAGCAGCCCGAATCCGCTGATTCGCCATCCAGTCATTCAATTATCCACAGTTGGCAACAGCTAGGGTTGGTTGATGGCGGAGGGAGTGGAGGAGGAGAGATCTCGCCTCCCTTCTCTCTTAGTCCCCTGGGATGGCTCCCGTAGTGGCAATGGTGACAGGGCGGGGAAGGGAGGGGAGGAGAGGCCTCACCTCTGTTCAGTGTGAAACAGCAGCTAAAAAGGCCAATGCAATTCTAGGCTGGATCACTAGGAGTATACTATCTAGCTAGAGGGATGTAATATTACCACATTATTCTGCTTTGGTTAGACCTCACCTGTAATACTGTGTTCATTTCTGGGCAACACAATTCAAGAGGGATATAGACAAGCTGAAGGTGTCCACAGAGGGTGACCAAAATGGTGAAAGGTCTGGAAGCCATGTCCTATGAGAAGTGGCTTAGGGCACTGGATATGGTTAGCCTGGAGAAACAAAAGGTTGGGAGATGACGTGATAGCTATGTTTAAATACTTGAAAGGATGTCAAATTGAAGAGGGAGCAAGCTTGTTTTCTGCTGCTCCAGAGACTAGGACACAAAGCAATGGACTCAAACTACAGGAAAAGAGATTCCACCTAGACTTTAGGAAGAATTTCCTGACAGTAAGTGTGTTTTGGCAATGGAACACACTGCCTGGGAGTGTGGTGGAGTCTCCTTCTTTGGAGGATTTTAAGCAGAGGCTGGATGGCCATGTGTCACGAGTGCTTTGATTGTGCATTTGTGCATGGCAGAATGGGCTTGGACTGGATGGCCCTTGTGATTTCTCCCAACTCTAGGATTCTTTGTCGTCAACATAATCTTTATTGGTCTCTAACTTTTGTCGTCACCATCATCTTTATTTGTTTCTAACCAGGTTAGAGACAAATACGTTGCCATTTCCGACTTATGGCAACACAAGGACCATCATTTCTCATGGGTGGGAATCATGTGGTCCCTCCAGCCCCTCTCAACAAGTCTCACTTTTCGGTATGCAGGCAAGATTTCTTCAGAAGGAGGTTGTCACTGCCTTCCTATGAGGCTGAGAGAGTCTGACTTTTCCAAGGTCTCCCAGGTGGTTTCCATGATCCAGCGGGGATTCGAACCCAGAGTCCCAGTCTGACACTCAAACACTACACTACGCTGGCTCTAAATTTGAGTCTATTGGACTTTTATAGACTAGCTTTAAGGAAATATCAGTCCATTTGCTTATGTGACAGTTTGGAAACTATGCTTCCTGAGTTGATCCTCCTGCTGCAAGAAAAGGGGTCAGCCATAACTACCCTTGCTCTCTCATTCAGGGGACCAGGGGCTTGGAATTCAAAGCAAGCCTACCCACCCCTTCCCATCTTGATCTTCTGTCTTACTAAAGTAGCCCTAAGGTGACTTTAAAGGGGGTCAGTGGAATATAAAGGGCTCTTCTCTCCCCCCATCTGGATCTTCTCTCTCATTCCCTCCATTTTTTACAAAGCAGGCCTCAAGATGCAGGTCTGCAGCTAAGTGTTTTGTAGACCCTGTATGGTTAAACTCACTTTTCTCTCCTCCCCTCTTCTGCTTTTCCTCCAGTTCTGCTTGCCTGAATCACGGGCAAGCCTGACTGTGTGTCTCCCTGCACAAGGCCTGGCCTGGCCCTGCTCTGGAGTTGACCCACCTGAGAGTCATGGGACCAATTGATCCCCCCTCCCTCTATCCCAAGAAAAAATCAATCTTCATTCCAGGTGTCTCTTCAAACAGGGGATCTGTCTGAAATGGATTGGTCTGAGAGAGATACTGTCCATAAGGACCTTCAAACTTCACTGAAGGTCATGGAAACAAATTAATAATGTTCCAACTTCTGAACTGAACATTTGGTCATTGGGAAGAGAGCCAAGGTGGATCTAGAGGTGGGAAATTATAAAGCCATGCTGAGGATGGTGGAGTACAACTCTCAGCAGTCCTAGCTCCCATAGCTGATGGTGAGAAATGATGGGAGTTGCAGTCCAGCAAGCTGGGGAGGACTCTGCAATTCCTACCCCTGCTTAATAACAAACAGTATGCCAAGCTCTGAATGTAGCATTTTCTCACAGGGAAGAAAACCAAGGTCAATCTAGAGCGATGTCATAGGTGAGGGCTGAGTGGGTGATGTGCCCTGAAATACGGAGAAGCTTCCATGATGTGGGTCAGTGCCTCTTCTTGAGCCACCCGGGTGGTCCACCGTGACACGTCCCCTGTTGGCTGCTCTTGAAGAGGCATGACTGACTGTGGCTCTTTGTGGGGTGTTAGGAGATCCAGAGAGAAGGAAGGACGAGTAGAGCTAGAGTAGATCCGGGAGGTAGAGAGAGTTAGTGGTCTGAAAATCAGTCAGTCTTTATTAGAGTTACACTACACTGTGATACTATTCCACTTTAACTGCTCTGGCTGCCTCCTGTGGAAATCTGGGGTTTAAAGTTTACTGAGGCCTAAGAGCTCTCTGGCTGAGAGTGCTAAATGCCCCTCCCCAAACTGCAAATCCCAGGATCCCACAGGATTCAGCCAGATCAGTTAAAGTGGAATGATAGTAATGATAGCAGAAATCGGCCATTTTGTGAAGTACTGAATTGGGGTTCAAGCTGAATCTGTTGGGTCCTCTGCTAGGAACCACCGGAGAGCCAACACCATCTGACTGACCGTGGCACTTTGTTGGGAGTAAAGAGATTCAGAGAGAAGGAAGGAGAAACTGGAGCAGATCAGGGAGTTAGAGAGAGTTAGTGGTCTTAAAATCCTTTATTCGAATTAGTTATTTAGGTTAGTTTTGTATATAGTTATTTATAGTTAGTTATATATAGGTATTAGTTATAAAAGCCTTTATTAAAATTAGTTATTGGTTTTTTAGTTAGAGATACCTGAAGTTCAGTAGAATGTGTTTGTTATTTATCTGTTATTCAGGTATCTTAGGTTATTTAGGAAGTTGTTAGGATCAGTTAGGAAGTTAGGAAGGGAGCCAGGAATTTGGCTGCCTTTTAAGAGGCCTGACTGACCCTGGCTCTTTGTGGGGAGTCAGGAGATTCAGGGAGAAGGAAGGAGGAGTTAGAGTTTATGGTCTGAAAATCCTTTATTCAGATTAGTTATTTAGGATAGTTTTGTATATAGCTAGTCATATATAGTTATTAGTTAAAAGCCTTTATTAGAATTAGTTACTGGTTTTTATAGTTAGAGATACCTGAAGTTCAGTAGCAGTGTGTTTGTTATTTATCAGTTATTTAGGTATGCTAGGTTATTTAGGTCATTGTTAGGATAAGTTAGGGAGTTAGGAAGGGAGCGAAAGGAATCTCCTGAAAGATGTGAGTACAATTTTCTTCTGTTTTCCACTCACATTTTAATCCTGTCATGATTTGGGATATTTGGTGACCCTGGGGCAGACTCTCCACCTCCAGCCACGGCCAGATTTCATCCTCAAGGCCATACTAAGTGATTCAAGGGAAACAGTTCACTCTTTCCTTGGCAAATGAATGGAGGAAGGGGCCAGTGACTGGTTTTGTATGTGAAGTCCTCTGTGGGTACTTCTCTTTGATACTTTCCACACGGGCCATTAGCTCGTCAAAAAAATCATGGTCAGGAAGAAAAAAACATGGTCAAGAGAATCAGAGCCAGGAAAGAGGTACAAATCTCCCCCCTCCACACACACACAAACACGAATGGAAGCCTGTGTTCCCATAACCCTTTCCTTGACATATGTTCCCTTTGTGGGACTCTCAGGTGCCCAGGTTGGCCCCCTTCCTTAGTTCCAGGGAATCCCAATGGGCCTGCCTGTTCAAGAAATCTGGCCAGCCTGGCTGCACAGGGCTAGATTTCATGGCATGGAAGGCTCTGGGTAGGAAGGTCCTATTCCCACTCATGACCTGGGCCAGGGGGGCTTGGATGGCTGGAGGTGAGGAGGCACGTGAGAGAATCCTCCCTGCTCACAGACGAATTCTCTTGACTTCCAGCACATTCTGGACTGCCTGTCTAGTGAGTAGCTGCCGTTCCTCCGTGCTGTGCCTGCAGGTTGCATGGAGGCACTGAAGAGCAGCCAAGATGTCCCAGAGCTCCCACTCCGAAAGGCAGACCTGGCCAGGGCCATCGTGGTGAGTGAGATGCAGCACTTGGATTCTAGAAGCAGAAAAGGGCTGATGAGGAGGAGCCCTGGATTTGAGACACCTGGGAGGGAAGTTTGGGGAGGCCTCTTCATCTTTCTTTCTCTTTCCTCTCCGGGCAGGCCAGGGGATGACTGGGTCCTCTTTCTCTCTCTCCCAAGTGGTGATAGAGAGCCTGCCTTTGCCTGCTGTGCCCTCTTCTGTCCTCTCTGCTACTCAATGCTTGCGCTCTACCACCTCAGGTAGCAAGACTGCTTCTGTGCCAGGGCCATTGGCACTGGCTGAGCCTTCTGAAAGCTCACAGTGGGTGTGGGGAGGATGGGAGGTGACCAGGATTTGTAGCCCTGCTCTTGGCCACTTCCTGAAACCCAGACAGAGCTTTTCCTTACTCTTATGTAGAGGTTTGTCATTCCTGACTCTTGAGGGCCATCAGAGGCCAAATAGGATCTGACTCAGCTGCTATCTGAGTGGCAGGGTTTCTGTCTCTTCTTCACTCCTTCCTTCATATCAGTGAACATGAAAGGTCATGAGCTCTCAGTGCATGTCGATTTTACCACATGGAGCTGTGGAGGGAGAAGATGGTGATCAAAACTGACATCAAGGCATGTTAAAAGGACCCGCTGAACATTTCCACCTGTGCACAACTGTCAATCCGGACCTCCCTCTCTACCACTGATTTTCAATGTGGAAACTCACTTTGGGAATTCCACTGCAGTTTCAACCGATTCAATGGAGGGTCTCAACCAATGGATGTCCGATATAATTTGAGGTTTGGAAGAAAGAGTGAGGGGTACTATTTTAGTGTGAGGAAGCAAAAATATCATGAACTTTGTGGTGCTTTGTGGTGCTTTGACATACAACTTTGGTTTAGCATCAAACAAAGTAGGCTGGTGTCATCAAAAGTTTCCAGAGAAACAGATATGACCATTCTCATGGTGCTGCAAGACTCCTTCTTGTTCCGTGGGTGACCTTCAGTTCCCCCTTTTCCCTTTCCTATGCTTGATGATGTACTTGACATTTTTAACACTCTGTAGGAAAATTGTTTTGGGGATCAGGAGGAACTATGCCTCTAATTACCATCAAGACAAATTCTGAGAAGAATCTATGAGATTTTTGGAAATCCAGGATCCAATAGATTTCCATGTCTTTTATCTCTTCAAAAAAGGAGGATGGGCAGATTTCCTGGGAGGCCTCTGCAAAACAGAGAGTGATGGGTGGGTCCTGCCAAGGTCCTCCTCTTTAGGCAGACTGAAGTATCCTCTCATTCTCCCTATTTTCTCCCTCTAATGGACTGCTTTTTTTTTCTTTTTTCCCCACCAGCAAGTTCCAGCCTTCACTGAATAGAGAGCTTAGATGGCACCTCCTGTGGCTAGAATTTCATGGGGTCTGCTGAGGAATTGTGGGGAGGGAGTGCCCCAGCTCCCTGATTCCAGAAGGGTTTAAGGTAAAAGAGCTCCAGCATCTTATTGGATTGAGGAAGGCCATATTCATTTCCCATAACTTGTGCCATGCTTTTCTGCCTTCTTTACTCAACAAAAATGAAAGACCCTTCGTGGCCTTACCTATCCCTCCAGTCGAAGAGGAATCTGCCCCTTGATCACAAAGCTATGCAGGGACCTGGTCTAGAAATTCAGGGCCAGGAAACAGGTACAAATCTCCCCCCTTCACACACAAGTGCAAATAGAAGCCTTTGTTCCCACAGCTCTTTCCTTGACATATGTCCCTCTGTGGAACTCTCGGGTGCCCAGGTTGGCCTCCTTCCTCAGTTCCAGGGACTCTCAGTGGGCCTGGCTATTCAGGAAATCTGGCCACTGGCTGCACAGGGTTAGACTTCATGGCATAGAAGGCTCTGGCTAGGAAGGGTCGCAGACAAATTCTCTTTACTTCCAGCACATTCTGGACTGCCTTTGTAGTGAGAAGTTGCAGTTCCTCTGTGCAGTGTCCGCAGGTTGCATGGGGGCACCAAAGTGCAGCCAGGATGCCCCAGAACTTCCTCTCCAAAAGGCAGACCTGGCCAGGGCCGTTGTGGTGAGTGAAGTGAGACCCAGCACTTGGATTCCAGAAGCAGAAAAGGGCTGATGAGGAGGAGTCCTAGATTTGGGAAATGTGGAAGGCCTCTGCAAAACAGAGAGTGATTGGTGGGTCCCTCCCAGGTCCTTCTCTTGAAGCAGACTGAAGGATCCTCTCCTCTCCCTCCTTTCTCCCTCTAATAGACAGCATTTCTTTTCTTTCCCCCCCCCCTCCCACCAGCAGTATTTCATGGAGTCTTTGCCACGGAAAGCAGAGGGTCCCACAGTCAGGTACCTTTGGATCCATTCCTGTGTGGTCTTTCTCAACTCCTCCTTTAACGGACCTCACAAAGAACTGTTCCATCTTCAGCAGCCAGTCTACAGGAAATGCCTGTCCCCTGAGAGGGCCATGGAAGAAGAGGTTGTCCGTGGGGGCATTTCTGCAGCTTTTCTTTTGGCAGGCCATGTTGGCAAGGAAGATCACTTTGGTTTAAAATTTATTATTCATCCACAGGACACAGACCAACTGAAGGAAGGCTATTTACAAAAGTCCCCCCATTCCGATAGATTCCCTGGGTCTCCTGTAGATAGGATTTTCAAGAAAGTTGAGATCTCCAACTCCAATCCTCCTCATGCCTCCTTTTCTCCTTCCTGTCAGGCTTACTATGGATTGTCAGCTCTGACTTTGGAGCTCCTGCTTAAGGGATTGCTGGCTGGGAATCCCACAGCCAACCGTCTTGTCTTCCAGCTCTATGTAAGTATTTTAAAGAGGCCAGCCATTTATTTTCCAATTGAAAATTGAAATTAGACTCCCTTCAGGCAGTTGGTCAGTGGTCACTCCCTCACAAACACCTTAGGCTAGACAAGGAATGGTTCTTAACTGTTCATGTTCTGGACTGCTGCTTCCTTCCACAGTATATCAATTTCTTAGTAGGTAGAATGGCCAGCATTCAGAAGCAACTCAGGGCCATCAACTGTGCTTCAGCCATCATTCGCAAGGCCATTCATCTCCTAAGCCTTGGGATGAGCATCACATAGACTCACCTGACTTGGAGACCTCAGTTTTCAGGAGAGAGAGAAATTAAAGCCACAGGAGAATTGGACAAAGGCTTTCACAGTACAGGTAGTAAGATGTCTTGGGGTTCGTTTACACGGCAGATTTATTGCGGCAACTTGCTCTTTAATTCTTTTCCGCAGCTGTGCCAGTCACGTTTTTTTTCTAATTATGCTGCTTTTTCGTTCAGACTTGAAAAAGTGCGGGGGGGGGGGTGGCCTTCCAAGCAGAGGAAGGCTTTATGGGGAACGGCATAGACCCTCCTTTGAAGCCCTGCATTTTCGAGCTAAAGAAAGACTCACAGACTGCCAAAATAGCAGAGGGGAAGATCAAAGAAGTGGCTCTGTCTCTGTATCTCTCTAAATCTGCCTGTAAATGAACTCAAGTCACTCCCCGAAGCAGAGACACAGCAATCTCCCCATCTGCCCTGGCATCTCTGCTGAAAAACCTTGCTGCCATGCCGTGGGTCCTAAGGTGAACCTATCACAAGTTTTTTCAGCACAATTTGTTTAGTCAGGATTCACAGACTTGCAAAATAGCAGAGGATTTTTCAGTTTCCTGATCGCTACTGAATCGTCCCCCTCATAGAATCATAGAATCATAGAATTGCAGAGTTGGAAGAGACCATGAGGGCCATCCAGTCCAACCCCCCTGCCACGCAGGAAATCTTGATCAAAGCATCCCCGACAAATGGCCATCCAGCCTCTGTTTAAAGACCTCCAAGGAAGGAAACCCCACCACGCTCCAAGGGAGAGTGTTCCACTGCCGAACAGCTCTTACTGTCAAAAAGTTCCTCCTCATGTTGAGGTGGAATCTCTGTTCCTGGAGCTTGCGCCCATTGCTCCGTGTTCCAGTCTCTGGAGCAGCAGAAAACAAGCCTGCTCCATCCTCAGCGTGACATAGCTTCAAATACTTAAACAGGACTATCATATCGCCTCTTAACCGTCTTTTTTCCAGGCTAAACATACCCAGCTCCCTAAGTCTCTCCTCATAAGGCATCATTTCCAGACCTTTCACCATTTTAGTTGCCCTTCTCTGGACATGCTCCAATTTGTCAATATCCTTTCTGAATTGTGGTGCCCAGAACTGGACACAGTATTCTAAGTGAGGTCTGACCAAGGCAGAATAGAGTGGCACTATTACTTCCCTTGATCTAGACACTATACGTCTATTGATACAGCCCAAAATCGCATTGGCCTTTTTAGCTGCCACATCACACTGTTGGCTCATGTTCAACTTGTGGTCTACTAGGACTCCTAGATCCCTTTCGCACGTAGTCTCATTCAGCCAGGTCTCTCCCATCCCATATTTATGCATTTCATTTTTCCGCCCTAAGTGCAGTACTTTACATTTCTCCGTATTGAATTTCATTTTGTTAGCTTTGGCCCAGCTCTCTAGTCTATCCAGGTCATTTTGAATTTTGATCTTGTCCTCTAGGGTATTAGCTACTCCTCCCAATTTGGTGTCATCTGCAAATTTGATAAGTATGCCCCTAATTCCCTCATCCAAGTCATTGATAAAGATGTTGAATAGCACTGGGCCCAGGACAGAACCCTGTGGCACCCCACTGGTCACATCTTTCCAAGACGAAGAGGAGCCACTGCTGAGCACCCTTTGGGTTCGGCCGGTCAACCAATTACAAATCCATTGAACAGTTAACTTGTCTAGCCCACATTTTACAAGCTTGTTTGCAAGAATGTCATGGGGAACCTTGTCAAAGGCCTTACTGAAATCAAGGGATGCGATGTCCACAGCATTCCCTTCATCTACCAAGCTGGTAACTTTATCAAAAAAAGAGATCAGATTAGTCTGGCATGACTTGTTTCTCTGAAACCCATGTTGACTTTTTGTGATTATGGCATTGCCTTCTAAATGTTCATAGACTCTCTGTTTAATGATCTGCTCTAGAATCTTCCCTGGTATTGATGTCAGACTAACTGGACGATAATTGTTGGGATCCTCTTTTTTCCCCTTTTTGAAGATGGGAACAACGTTTGCCCTCCTCCAGTGTGCTGGGACTTCTCCTGTTCTCCAGGAGTTCTCAAAGATTATTGCCAATGGCTCTGAGATTATATTTGCCAGCTCTTTTAATACTCTTGGATGTAGTTCATCTGGTCCTGGAGATTTAAATTCATTTAGATTAAGAAGGTATTCCTGTACTATCTCTTTACTTATTTTGAGCTGGATTTCCCCTATTGTGTCCTCTGTTCCATTATACTCAGGTTGGTCCTCCTTTTCCTTTTCTGAAAACACTGAGGCAAAGAAGGTGTTGAGTAATTCTGCCTTTTCTCTGTCCCATTAGCATTTTGCCATCTTCTCCACGTAGCGGCCCTATCATTTCCTTCTTCCTCCTTTTGCTGTGGACATACCCCAAAAAAACCCTTTTTATTGTTCTTAACCTCCCTAGCAAGCCTGAGCTCATTTTGCGCTTTAGCTTTTCTGACTTTACTCCTACACGTGTTCGCTATCTGTTTGAATTCTTCTTTGGTGATTTCTCCCCTTTTCCATTTCCTATACATGTTCAGTTTAAAACTTAGCTCCATTGAAAGTTCTTTAGTCATCCATCCTGGTTTATTGAGACACCTCCCATTTTTCTTCCTCAATGGTACTGTTTGAAATTGTGCCTTCAGTATCTCCCTTTTGAGAAACTCCCATCCGTATTGAGGTCTCTTCTCTTTTAGTATTCCTGACCATGGGATCACCCCCAGTATTTCCCTGAGTTTATTGAAATCAGCTCTCCTAAAGTCAAGAATGCGTGTCTGACTATGCCTGGCTTCTCCTTTCCATTGTATAACAAACTCCAGGAGAACATGATCACTCTCACCTAAGGATCCCACCACTTGGACCCCATTAACCAGGTCATCTCTGTTGGTTAGGATCAGATCTAAAATAGCTGACCCCCTTGTTGCCTCTTCCACCTTTTGGACCATGAAATTGTATTCCAGGCATGTAAGAAATTTGCTAGACCTTGTAGTTTTGGCTGAGTTAGATTGCCAGCAAATATCAGGATAGTTGAAGTCCCCCATCACTACTACATCTCTCCTTTCTGCATGTGTGTTCATCTGTTCTAGAAAGGCAACATCCAATTCCTCCGTCTGATTTGGGGGTCTGTAGTAGAGTCCCACAATAACATCCCTGTTGTTTCCCTCCCCTTTAATTTTTATCCAGATGCTCTCCACCTGGCTTCCAGTATTGATGTCGTGGATGACTTCACTGGTGTAAATATCCCTGACATATAATGCTATTCCTCCTCCTTTCCTGTTTGGCCTGTTTCTCCTATAAAGGTTATACCCCTCTATTCCTACATTCCAGTCATGAGACTCGTCCCACCAGGTTTCAGTAATGCCTATTATATCATATTTGTTTTGTAGTGCGAGGAGTTCAAGTTCATCTTGCTTATTTCCCATGCTCTGTGCATTAGTGTAGAGACATCTGAGACCATGTGTTCCCTTTACTTGCTTCCTGTGCAAGTTTTTTTGCCTCCCACTGTTGGGTCCTTGTGCTGTTTGCCTTGTTCCCTCTATGACAGTTTGACTATTTTCTCCAGCCCTTTGGCCTTCCAGAATACTGTCTCCCTCCCCCATTTGGCTCAGTTTAAAGCCCTCCTGATCAAATTCTTGAGACTGTTGGCAAAAATGTTTCTTCCAACTGTTGTAAGATGCACCCCATCTCTCGCCAGAAGTCCCCCCGCATTGGAAGCGCAGTCCATGATCCAAGAATCCAATTTGTTCTCGGCGACACCATCTACGGAGCCAGTTGTTTACGTCGGCTATTTTCCTCTCCCTTCTTGGACCAAGCCCTTCAACTGGCAGAAGAGACAAGATGACCACCTGTGCGTCCATTTCTTTCAGCTTCCTCCCCAGGGCCTCATAATCTCTTCTGATCTTGGGAAAGCTGTGCCTTGCTGTATCATTGGTTCCCACATGGACCAAAAGGAAGGGGTAATGATCCGTAGGCTTGACGAGTCTTGTCAGCCTCTCGGTCACATCACAGATCTTTGCCCCAGGGAGACAACACACCTCCCGAGTCATCTTGTCAGGCCCACATACCACTGCTTCTGTACCCCGCAGCAAGGAGTCCCCCACCACCACCACATGCCTCCGCTGAGGCTTCGCAGCTGCTGTTCCTTGCGGTGGTCCTCTCAAGGTCCGCTGCTCTACCCCTGAAGTCTGTCCCTCCCCCCCAATCACAATGCAGCTCTGCTGCAGCCCTTAGTGAAATGGTTTCTCTCTCTCTCTCTCTCCCTCCCCCAAGCAGAGCTGACAGATGGGAACTTTATGACTGAAAGGTCTTGGGAATCCCTTTTCTTGGCAGACTTGCAAAATAGCAGAGAGGATTTTTCAAAGTTTCCTGATCGCTACTGAAACTCCCTCCCTCAGTCCCCTCTTTTAAGCCCACCCCATCATAGCAACCAATCACAGTGCAGCTCTGCTGTAGCCCTTAGCAGAATGGTTGTTTACACTGCCAATAATGCGCTACATTGCAAATATACCGGCAAAAGTAGCGACATCCCTTGCCACGCTATATTTGGGTGTTTTACCTTCCCCCCTTCTGAATGAGGTGATGCTGTGGTGCGATCCATGGGAACAATGAGCTATCTTTGCGGTATATTTAGAGGAATATTTGCCTGTGTAAATGGGCCCTTGTTTTCTTTTTTCAGATCTCAGAAACCCTTCCCGGCCTCGGACATCTGATGACTCTCTCTGCAATAACATCACTTCATTTCTCCCAGACATGAGCTGCCAAGGCAGGGAGGCCCTTTCATGCCTCCACACATTCCTCCTGCACCAGAGGGGTAACGAAGCTGGAAAGGAGCATACCAGCACTCCCAGACTGAAAAGCAACACAAAGACCCAGAATGCCAAGAGAAGCCACGAAAACACCTTCTTTTTTCTTTCTCTCAGGACATCGGGAACTTCCAACGGAAGACCTCTTATGCCAGGAGGGCCATGGCAAAGCAAAGTTACATTTCATTGACACTTGCAGAGTCATGGAGGTAAGGATTAACCCTGCTGTCCTTTTATTACAAAATGTTATTTTGAGAAAGAAGCTATATGGCAGAAGGTCGATGGAACTTGAAGGTATAAGGCCAGGAGCCAGGGTAAAATTCGAGGCTTTTTGCATCCTGGGTGACATGGCAAAGGCAGGCTTCAGGAGGAGGATAGTCTGTTGCCCTTCAAAGGCAGCCTTTGTGAAAACAGGCCAGGAGAAAGCGGGTGTGACCTTGGCCTCAGCAGGCTGGCCCTGCAGTTTCCAGCTCTGGCTGCCTTTCACGGCCACCCTATGTGGGGACAACCTCCAAGACTGGGGGATAACGATGGGTAAAGAGCGGTTCTTTCGTTTAGTGGGCGACGTCCTCCCACTCAAGCCGTCCGCCTTCCCTCCCGTCTCTCTCCAGGGACTCCTCCCTCCGTCTCTCCCTCCTGGCTCTCCCATCCCAACTGCCGTTCTCTCAGGCTCTCTCTGGCAGAGGCCCCGCCCACCAGGGCCTCCTGGGCTGGGTTTGGCTGCTTCTCAGGCACGCCTTCAAGCACCCCTCTTCCCAGGTGAAAGAGCAGCCCTGGGAGGGAAAGCAAGGCCCTGCCCTGCAGGGAGGAGGAGGAGGGTGCCCCACAATCTTAACCTGCTCCCCCCAGTATGCCTGGTCAATGGGGGGGGAATAATGCAGATTGAAGCACATTTTGCAGAATGCTCAGCAGCATCACTCTGTCTTTATGGTCAATCACGCCATGTTATTTATATTGCTTCAAAGAGCAGCTCTGGGAGGGAATGTAAGGCCCCGCCCTGCAAGGGAGGAAGATTCCCCAGAGTCTTAATCTGCTCCCCCCAGTACGCCTTGTCTATGGGGAGGAATAATGCAGATTGAAGCGCATTTTAGAGAATGCTCAGCAGGATCACACTGTCTTTATGGTCAATCACACCGTGTTATTTATATTGCCTCAAAGAGAATTTTTACTGTCCGGACATAGATGGTATGTGAATGAAGACGGTGGTCAGGAGTAAGTAATAGCACTTTGTATTTGTCCCAACGGGAGTCTGCAATTTGTGTCGTCAAAGATTTTTTTAAACTGTTTTTTTTTAACTGTTGAACTCTGCCTGGCCTTAATGGCTCTTTTGTGGGTGATGATTGTGCTTGGTGATGAATATGAGCATCAGCACCACCGAATTAGAGCACATTGGCTTCTTGTCTTAATGAGAGCTCAGAAAACCAGCGGCTTGTGGCCAGGGAAGAGGAAGATGACGACCATGTAGAGTAAATCTGTGGCAGAAATGTGGTGGCAAGCATGGACTACAGAACACATCCAGCACGGCATAGGAACTCCAGCCCGACTCCCGCCCTTGAAGACCGTCGTTGGTAGGTGTACCTGGCCAGCAAGGAGTGGTTTGAGACCTTTGTTATCACTGTCTGGTCAGATGAGAGGTGGAAGGTCGTATAGGGAAGCCAGCAACCAATTTGGGGTCGGTCTCTCCACCGTGCCTGCCATCTGTATAAATTATTTTATCTTTTTAACAAAAGTCAACATAAAAACATGTTTCAAGAAAGAAAAAATAAACCAAATCTTCCTCCGTCAGCTGTGTGGAACTTGGTTAATACATGTATGCAGGCTTTCCTAATCAATAAGCCATGTTACTTCATAATAATAATGATACATCCACAGTGCCAGTTACACAGCAATTTTTGTTGCGGGGCTTACCGTGACTTCCTGATCCCGTATTCGTCCCTTGCTGTTTATACGATTTTTGTCACTTTTCTGGAAATCCTGGATGGTCCTGTGACTGATATTTACATGTCAAAAGTTCTGTTTTTTATTTTGGGTCCTGCGGTGCTATATCCCGTGCTTTTCTTGTTTACACACGTTTAGCGTACCGGGAATTTTTTTTTTTTTAGCTATCAATCAAGGATGCGATTATTTGTTTTTTCACAGTTTGAGCTACGTGTTTCCGGTTCTTTTTCCCACCACAGATGCAGTGATTGGCTACATTTTGAACAAAGAAGGACATCACATGTCCTTTTGATGTACCTCTTCTCTTATCCAGCAGTTTATGGCAACATGGAGGTGAGCACATTGGCTGCTCTGGCTACCGCTGCCTGTTTGTGGTTATCTCTTTCAGCTCTGAAGAGGCAGGCAATCATCAGACATAGAAGAAGGATGCTTCTTATTTTCCTGATCCTTATCCATTCACAAACGATGGAATCGGCTATTTTCCATCCACAGTGTATGCACGTTGCGGCCTTGGACCCACCGGAGGTTCTGATGCATATTCACCCCAACCGCTGGAAGTGACGGTGGTGGGTGTACCCAACAACAGAGGAGTGGTGGGAGCAATTTGTGATGAACATCTGGTCGGACGAACAATGGATAATGTACTTCAGGATGCCTCGGTTCCTCTTCATGCATCTTGCCGAGATACTCCGTCCAGAGATTGCAAAGTCGGACACAAACAAGAGGAAAGCCATACCTGTGGAGAAGAGATTCACAATAGCCGTTTTATTTCTCGCCCACCGCTGCTCATATGGGGTTGTTTCTCAGCTATTTAGTGTCGGAAGAGCAATGGTGTATAAGATTTACGTTGAGGTCATCCTCGCTATAGAGAAGTTACTTCTAAATCGGACAGTATTACTTGGAGATCATAGAAAGGTATTTTTTTTCTTTATATTTTATTTCCTTGTGAAAATTTGGCTAATCGCATGGATTCCTAAGAGTTAACCAAACCAAAGTGATAACATATATACCTTCCCTACTGTTCTATTGTGGCAACTGGGTATCATGCCAAAGGCTTCCGCAATATTTCTGTATGTACATAGGTGTTTAATCGAAAACTCCTGTTTCTGTGATCTGATATATTCCTTTATTTTGGCTTTGCAATATTTAGATAATGGATGCCTTCACTGCAATAGGATACTGACAAGTGGTTGCTTGCTTAGATGAATGCCATGTTAATATAATCCCCCCCATCCAGCAAGGAGATGAATTTATCAACAGGAAGAATAGGTACAGCGTTCTTCTGCAAGGAACTTGTGATCATAGAGGAGTTTTTATTGATGTGGAGATCAGATGGAGCGGGAAGACCTGGGGAGGGTGGGGGGAGTCCACGGGGGCCTTCACGGAGCCTTGGAAGAGTCCACGGGGGCCTTCACGGAGCCTTGGAAGGCTCTGTGAAGGCCCCGGGGAGGGAGGGGGGAGGATGGGGGAAGGCCTTCACAGAGCATTGGAAGGCTCCGTGAAGGCCTGGGGAGGGTGGGGGAAGGCCCCGGGGAGGGAGGGGGGAGGATGGGGGGAGGCCTTCACGGGGAGGGCAATCAATATTCGTGGTTTTTTGACATTCGCGGGGGTCCGTGGAACCTAACCCCCGCGAATGTCAAAGGAAAACTTTATTGTTTATATAAATATTGTAAATATTGTTCATTGTCTGCAAAAAAAATACATGTATACATATCTTGTAAATAGTTTTGTAAAACACCTGTTTCCTATGTTTACTATTATTTATGTATGGTTTCTTTGTATTTATTCCCTGTATGTTACCCCAAAAAGTGTATTTTTTTTGTTAACACTGTCATTGTTATTTTTTCTCATCCAAATGTACCCATTTATATAATTTTTATGTGTATGTCATCAATATTTATTCTTGGTTGTTATTTATTATTAAAAACATTCCATGTAAATATGAATCATTGTTTGTATTATTGTATCCTGTAAATATGTAAATATATCATTTTTTCACAAACAATGTAACTTGTAAATATGTATATCTTGAGCTACTTTTTAAAAATAAACCGTTTATGTTTTGAATTGAAATGCCTGTTTATTTTCAGTAATATCGTCATGTCTTTCTCATAACTGTAAACTTTTACATTCATCATTGGTGTAATTACATGCTTAATATTTGTGATAGAGAAGTATTTTAGCAGCAATAGAAAAAATAACTACACTGTACATTACATCTTTTCCCCTATTAAAAAGAAAGCCACTGATACTGATTAAAGAAAACTATAATGATAGCAGCACTTTTTTTAATTACCCGCATAGGCCTACATGAAATTGAAGCACTCCCCCCCCCCAAACTTTTGGTGGGTGTACATTAATGGCTTTCTTGGGAGTTCTCTTTATTTTCTTCACCTACATTTTTGGGATTACACACTCTCTTTACCACAACACGTTTCTTAGAATTATCCAAAGACTTAATGTGAGTTACAAGGTCCCCAAATAGATCATTTTGCCTTTGTATTTCTTTGAGCATTTGCTGAGATTCCTCAACTGAATGCTCATAGAATTTCTCTAGGTACCCTTGCAAAGACAAGGTCTGCTTCTCAGATATTTTTTCCATCTTAGAAACAAACAATTCAGCTATTGATCTAGAGTTCACCATCAGATCATTCACATCAGAAGACCATTTCTT
Source organism: Gambelia wislizenii (assembly GCA_030847615.1). Lineage (NCBI taxonomy): Eukaryota > Metazoa > Chordata > Lepidosauria > Squamata > Crotaphytidae > Gambelia > Gambelia wislizenii. The sequence continues at coordinate 305,206,732 of JAUMIR010000002.1, read as the reverse complement.
CCTGTGAAATAACGCCAACCTTTCAGTGGGGGATAAAGTGGCAGTAGCGTTACTCAAATCTGCAACTGAGAAAAGAGGAAAAAAATTAATGATATTCCAAGTGTGCCACAATTATTTTCTATGTCACAGGACATATCTTATATATAAATGAAGTGATACATACCATTACGTGCTGGGGTAGTTGCCCACACAGTATCAATCTCTGTTACTACAACTGTGGAATTTTCCTCAGTCTCATTAACTACCAAGGTTTCCGTAGGCTCCCCAGTTAAGGTAACTGTAACAGCAGATTCATCAGATCCCTGGGTACCTGAAACATCTGATTGAAAAGAAAAATGATGAAAAATAAGAGAGTTGGGTAACAAAAGACAGAGAAGCACAGTGATTATTTCTTCAGGTAAAATACTGCACAGCTGCTGGCAGAGGTAAACAAAGAATAGTCTTCTTTATTTATGCTTGCGGCATGAGACGCCATAGCAAACGAGCCAAGATGCACGCACTAGTTTACATGCCAAGGGCACATACACAGAATCGCGCCATTTGGCTTTAACAGCCTTAATTTGCAAAATAAAGGAGAATTGATAGACCACTGCAGCATCTTCTGAGGCCATGTAGGCAAATATGGTGAAATGGTCCTTTCTAACAAGGTATAAAGACATGGAGCTATGGATCATGACTTCACTACAGAATGCAAAGTTACAGATGCGGTTGTGAAATTGTGAAAACAGATTTTTAAACATCGGACTTTTCACATTAATGCCTTTTATTTTGGCTACTGACATTAAACCATATAAATTATAAATGTAACAGCCTGCACAAGTAAAATACATATCATGCATATCATGTATGGATTTATTTATTTATTTATTTATACCCCGCTCTTCAGCCACAAGGCTATCAGAGGGGCTTACAAATTGTTTTAAGCAACAGCTATTTACACATCTACACTGCATTAAACAGTTTCCAATGTGTGTTAGCTAATTGCCCCCCACAAGCTGGGTACTCAATTTACCGACCTACGAAAGGATGGAAGGCTGAGTGAACCTTGGAGCTGGCTGGAATAGAACTTGCAATGTGGTGGCTTGCAGAGCACATTAAAAAACAAAGTACAGATCTTAATTGGCTAGATTTTGAAATCTGAGTACGTGCTTAATTGAGTTTTCACATAATACGAACTCATTTTAAAAAATGAAAAATATGGAAACCTTACCTAGGGGAAGTGAGAACAATTCCTCCGAGTATCCCTGCAGCATCTCCTGGGATGAGAGAGGGAATCCCACGTCTTCATCGGGGAGGGGAGCGTGATGGGAAATCACTGACCCACGCAGAACACGCACAATGTCGGTTGTGCTCCCCAGCCGCTTTGGGTGGTAGTTGGCATCGCCGCCCAGAATGGCATGGAGTTCTTTATAAAAGGGCACGGTGGCCGCATTGTTGCCACTTTTAGAGTTGTGGTCGTTTTACCTGGCAGTAATTTTACGCACCAGTTTCGTTTTCGTCCTGCACTCCTCTGCGGTGCGCTCATGCCCTTTGGTTTTCATTTCGGCAGCAATTTTTTTCAAAAAGATCAATATTTCTATGGGACCCCCTCAGCTGCTCCTGCACCTTTTCCTTGCCCCATATTGCCAAAAGCTCTATGGTCTCATTGTAGGACCAGGAGATCCCACGGGTGCCTTTCCTGGGGCAAGGTGCGGTTTCAGCATCCATCACTGAAACTGCACAGGTAAACGGCCATGAGAACAATGGAGATGTATCTTCAAATTTGGGGCTGGTCAGAAAAGGGGCAGGTAGACCTCCCACTTACTGGGCAGAGCCCGCCCATGGTCAGGGCAACTTCCCCCGCCCCAAAGGGAGCAAAGACCCAGGAGAGTGGCAGTGAGTGAGGCAAAGCCTCTAAAATCTCCCCTCTCCTGGGATTTCGCTCCCTTTGGGAGGGAAGCGAAGGCTGAGGAGAGCAGTGATTTTAGGGTTTTGCCTCACCCACCGCCGCTCCCCTGGGCCTTCACTTTCCCCTCAAAAGAAGCGAAGACCCAGGAGATAAGTGGCAGATGAGGTGGAGGATTGCCCCTCTCCTGGGCTTTCACTCCCTTTGTGGGGGAAGCGAAGGCCCAGGAGAGTGGCGATTTTAGGGGTTTGCCTCACCCTTCACCACTCTCCTGGGCCTTCGTTTCCCCCCCCCCCACAAAAGGAGCGAAGACCCAGGAGAGCAGTGGTGGGTGAGGCAAAGCCTCTAAAATTGCTCCTCTCCTGGGCCTTCGCTCCATTTGTGGGGGAAGCAAGGCCCAGGAGGGGGCAATTTTTATTTCTGTTTTTTTCACATTTGTGGGGGTCTTGCAGCCCTAACCATGTGAATATAAAGGGATGACTATCCTCTCGACACCTAATTTTGCCTTCTAGTTTACAAACTATTCTAAGGAAACATTTTAAGATTCTTGTGGGGGGGTGTCTCTCAACATAAATATCCAGGGCAAAATATTATGGATTGCTTGGTGAAATTAAAATATGCTGGCCTGAGCATAGGAACCTGAGCACTGAGTAGCTCCTATTCTCCATTCTATCTCAGAATGGTCAGGTTGGATGATGTAATAAGCAACATTTTTGTTATCCCTGCACACAGCTGCAGAGCCATGCAAACTCTGTCCATGGTGGGCCTCCTATGCCAGAAGTGTCATCCTACTGTGAGCTACAGTCAAGACAACAATCCTCATGGTTTAGTTTTGATTACAGCCCACTGATCTACAGATCCCAATATGTTACTGGCAGGGCAGGCATTTGTAGACCCCAATAATGCTACAGAAAACAAGTCCTCCTCTTCTAGTCTAATCAGCCCACAAATTTTTGCTGTCCAATCAATTGGTCAGCCATGGAGATATTTAGGGGTATCCACACATTCCAATCGGTCTCGTAGCCATCCTAGATTTTCAGTCACCCCAATGTGTCCCTCTTCCTCATGGGAGTACAGGGAGTTGTCCGGTGTCATTTTGAACTCTGGAAGCATCCAGGCCATTTCTGATAAGCACCATACTTCTGAGCAGGGTTTTTTTAAAGGCACCAGTGGTGTCAGCATCCACAGGGGGGGGCATCATTGTGGGGGGGCATAGTAACCCTCCTCCTGCAAAAACATTATTAGTAATAATCTGAATATCCTGTACTATGAATAGCTTAGGTTGAGTTAGGTTACATTGACCTGAGATAAACAGATGCTCCCCCCCAAAATAAAGCATTGCAGGGGCCCACGAAATTCCTTAAACCAGTCCTGACTCTGAGAACAATTCCCCAGGTCTTTGTCTACTCTAGCTAGCAGACGCTAAAGCAGATAGATCAGACTCAGCTGGGCAGAGAATGCACACCACTACAAATTTTTGGAAGACTGCTTCTACCTGATGGTTTGGGAAGGCCAAATCTACCATTTTTGTTTAACATAGTGTCTGGTTTCTCTAAGGACACTAGCACCAATATTACCTATTTATAACATAGAAATCTTCTTTTAGTCACCTCTATACAGCCAGACCCCCCTATCCACTGAACCAATTCCCACAGTTTCAGTTATCCACGGGATACAAAGTAGGGGAGACATACCATAGCATTGAACTGGAAAATGCCTAGAGAGGCTTCCTCTCTAGGCATCTTCCAAATCCTCCAATGCAATTTTGTGGTACGCTGTTTCTGGAAGTCCTTTATTTTAATAGGGTTTGCTGTTATCAAGAGTTTCTGGTATCTGTGGTAAGCCTGGGAACCAACCCATTGTGGATATAGGGGTGTGATTATATGAACACTCTCCTTATAAGTAACGACTAAACATCTGGTTTTTAGTGCTACATGGAGGAATTTGAGCATTGTGCTATGACTCTGGAGACCAGGGTTCAAATTTTTCCTCAGACATGAAAACCCACTGGATGGCCTTTGGCAAATCACACTCTCTCAGCTTCAGAGGAAGGCAATGCCAAACCTCCTCCCAACAAATCTGCCAAGAAAACCCTGTGATAAGTTTGCCTTAGGGTCACCATAAGTCAGAAATGATTTGAAGGCACGCAACAACAAGACATTTCCAATAATAATAATAATAATAAAAAATCCTCCACCGCTTTCTCCCCCGCTCTCTCTTTAGATGCCCTTGACTTAATATCATCATTTTTATATTATTAAAAACATTAAATAAATTGTTTTTAGAAGTTATGTTTTATGTGTGAAATACATACACTTTAACTTTATTGTGCTGGACTGGTTGTTTTGTATTTGTAATAGAAGAAGTAGACCTAATATCAAGACATAGGCAAGGGGGAGGGCTAGGGTTTTCGCCCAAGAAGTTTGGGGACCACTGTTCTATAGCAAGAAAGATAGGATGGAGATTACAAAATGGGGGAGGAGGCAAGGAGAGTGACAGACAGACTATTAGCTATGAAGTGATTGTGCAATATATTTTTAAATTCTAGTCAGACAGTGTAAAATCATGCCCACCATGTTTCCTGATTCTCCACAAAGAGAGTCATACCATATGTTGACCACATCATTCTAGTGGTAGTTTTGCAGCTTCTCTGTGTCAGATACCACAGATACCAAGTGAGATCCCAAGAAATGTCAATAGAAGTTGTTATTTATTTTTGTAAGGCCATCTTAATATCATTTTTCATTTTCAAGATCTCCAAGTAGTTTACAATTTAAAAAAATCAAGTTAAAAATAATAAAATAATATTGAACCATTAAAAAAAGCTAACAAACTCGATTAAAAACAGCTCAATAAAAACCAGGGCTAAATAACTACACTAACATTCAGGAAGATAATTGGGAAAAGGCATGGGAAAAGAAATACAGTAAGACCCCCATATCTGCGGAATCAATATCCACAGTTTCAGTTATCTGCGGGACACAAAAAAGAGCACATAGTATAGAGTCTTCCTACAAAATGCCTAGAGAGGCATAGTCTCTAGACATTTTCTAGGTGCTCCAAGGGAACTGTCAGAATCCAAAATGACCTTAACATATTAGAAAGCTGGCCAAAACTAGCAAAATGAATTTCAACAGGGAGAAATGTAGGATACTACATTTGCACAGTAAAATGAAAAGCACAGATATAGGATGGGTGACACCTGGCTTGATGGCAGTACATGTGAAAGGGATCTAGGAGTCTTAGTGGACCACAAGCTGAACATGAGTCAGCAGTGTGATGCAGCAGCTAAAAAAGCCAATGTGATTCTAAGCTGTGTTAAAAGGAGTATAGTGTCTAGATCAAGGGAAGTAATGATGCCACTCTATTCTGTTTTGGTTAGACCTCACCTGGAATCCTGTGTCCAGTTGTGGGCACCACAATTCAGGAAGGTTATTGAGAAGCTGGAACGTGTCCAGAGGAGGACAACCAGGATGCTGGGAGGTCTGGAAGCCATGGCCTATGAGGAGCGGCTTAGGGAGCTGTGCATGTTTAGTCTGGAGAAGAGAAGGTTAAGAGGTGATATGATAGCCATGTCTAAATATTTGAAGGGATGTCATACTAAGGATGGAGCAAGCTTGTTTTCTGCTGCTCCAGAGACTAGGACACAGAGCAATGGGTTCAAACTACAGGAAAAGGGATTTCACCTGAGCATTAGGAAGAACGTCCTAACAGTAACAGCTGTTCGGAAACAGAATACACTGCCTTGGAGTATGGGGGAGTCTCCTTTTTTGGAGGTTTTTAAACACAGGCTGGATGGCCATCTGTTGGGAATGATTTCATTGTGTATTTCTGCATGGCAGGGGGTTGGACTAGATGGCCCTTGTGGTCTCTTCCAAATCTATGAGTGTATGATTCTATGGTATTTTAAACCGGACGTCCCATTATTCTCAATGGCGTTCACTGTTATACGCAGTTTCCAGTATCCACCGGTAAGTCCGGTAAGTGAAGCCCTGCAGATACGGGGTCCTACTGTACGTCTTTGGCATGCTTTTAGAAAAAGGAGCTGGCTCACAAGATCGACTCCCCCAGGATTCATTAGGCAGTGGAATGGGGATGCTTCAAGCAGTAATCCTGAAAACCTGAAACTTACCAGTAATCCAAACTAGAGGAGACCCATTAAACCAATGTGATTTACCTAAGTGTTGGCTCACCATTCAACAACTGATTCAGTGGGTTTAGTCTAGCGGAGACAAGCAAAACAATTCAGACACAACACAACTGTAGCCCTGTGATTCCACCTGTAATTCCCACAGCTGCTTCCTGTGGAATCCCAGGGTTTGTGGTTTGGACAGAGGCACTAGAGGAGCCCTCTGACTGAGAATTCAAAATGCCCTTCCCTGAACTGCAGATCCCAGGAATCCTTAAGATGGTGCCATGGCATTTAGGGTGCAATCATGGCACTATAACTGTGCAGTGTGAAAGGGCTCTAAGTCTAAATATTTCACTTTGAACACAGAACTCTATGCTATAGGTTGATCGCTTCTCGGCCTTTTGGCTAAGATCAAGTGTGTGAAAGTAAGCTATAAGTTGTGAGTCAGGCAAGTAAGGACAGGCTACTTATCTGTAACTGTGCAGTTTTGGGAGAGGCATTTAGCACTCTCAGCCAGAGGGCTCTTAGGCCTCCCTAAACTACAAACCCCAGAACTCCACAGGAGGCAGCTAGAGCAGTTAAAGTGTAGTAAGATCAGATACAAAATGTAGGCCTGTGGTTCCAACACCACCATCACTTTTCTTTTCTACTCCTGTATGATTTTTTAAAACATCTTTGAGCTAATGAGGAAACCAGTGGAGCTTCTAAAGCTTACACGAAGTGTTCTGTGCACCTGCTGTGTCTTGTACACCAAACCAGAATTTTAATTCAAGAACCCAAAGTCTTGTGTCTCCTGCTGAGTTACCTTAGGACCTTTAAAAAAATAAGATAACCTTGGTTCTTTTATAAAAACAAAACAAAATCCCCCAAAGAACAATACCTTTATTGGCAACCAAAATGCACACGACACTTCATGCAAGCTTTCAAAGCTCCACTGGTTTCTTCATTAGGCAAAAGATGTTTAAAAAATCATGAAGGAGAAGAAAAGTGAACGTGTTGGAGTTGCAGGCCTACATTTTGTATCAGATGTTGTTTCTGTTGTAGTTTTGTATGGAAGGATCTCAATTAGATGATATTTACAGATATTTACAAGCCCCATGATAGGACATTAGCCCTGCCATATTACAGACAAGTGGCTTTTTATACTACATGCTTCTAACATGTTATTCTCAAAAGGAACTATAACTTTTCACACTATACTGTGATAGTGCGATTATTCCGCTTTAACTGCTCTGCCTGCCTCCTGTGGGGTTCTGGGATTTGTAGTTTACCGAGGCTTAAGTGCTCTTGGTTGAGAGTGCTAAATGCCCCTCCCTAACCTGCAAATCCCAGGATCGCACAGGAGGCAGCCAGAGCAGTTAAAGAGGAATAATAGTTCTAGAACAGTGTAGTGTGATAATCATTTCTTGGCCAATCACTTTGGAAGAAATCTACAGATTTAGCAGCCCCTTGAGAGGGGTTAAGACTGGTAAATTGCAAGTAAAGATGTGCACGAATTTGGGGGCAAAGGCAGCCTTTCTGTTTGGAGGCTAACAAATGACCTGCTAAAAGGTCCTGTCCAAGCCAGTGTGTAAGGAGGCCTTTCCTGGCTCCAGGTTATCCTTATTGAAGGGGGGGGGCATAACCCCGGGAGGTGGGGCTCATTTTCTAGACCATCATGGTGGGGAGTCAACATCAAAATCCTTTTTGGAGTATGCCTTTGGAATATCACAAGGGGTGAAGCACATATTTCCTCCCCCCCTCCATGATTAAAGCAGTTGTGCAAAGGACAATTAATATAACAATTGTTATTTTTGTCAGATTTAGGGTGCATCTACACTACACAAATAATCCTGTTTGAAACTGGGTTATTTTCCATGGCCCCTTTCTAAGGAATCCTGGGATTTGTAGTTTGGTGAGGCACCAGCACTCTGGCTGAGAAGGCGAAAGACCTTGTAAAACTACAGATCCTAGGATTCCATAGGAAGGGTCCATGGCAAATAATCCAGTTTCAAACTGGATTATTTGTGTAGTGTGGATTAGGCCTTAGATGCTATTTGGACAGATCATCCGAACATACACTTTGGCTGGCAGGTTATTAGTGTGCTCCTCAATTTCCTTCTGGCGAATAGGGAGAGAGGCATTGTATAGGCATGTCCTGTAAGAGATTATTTCTAATAATAGGTGAGAATACATGTGTAGGAAACAAGAGATGGAAAGAGTTTGTATTATTTTTCATTTCCCAGTCAAAAAAAAGGGGGGGAGGGGTTAGGGTTAGGGTTAGGAAATCCCAGTTAACATTCTCCAGAAAAAAAAAGTTTCCCCTAACATTTAGGAAGTTCTCAACTTTGGCTGGGAATTTCACTACTTTTTAATATAAAGTTATGAAGACAGAAGCTAGACAAACCTGGTTAGAGCCAGCCAATCAAAGCTCGTGAAATGGCCTATGGTGGGGGAGCTATAACCAGAGGCTCGTCTGGAGGTTAAGGCATTCAGAATCAGAATAAAGAACAGGGAGGAAGGACTTTATCAGACTAGCATCTAAAAATGCTGCAATTCTGCAACTGAGGAATGGGGAAACGTAGTGTCACAATCAGTAATTATTGCATGTTGCAAAATCGCACAATACGACCACCACAGAATTATTGCATGATCACCACTAGCAGTTTAGGAACGGGATTTCAGCTCTCACTATAATAACCCTTGTCTTCACATTGGTTTCTAATTATAGAGTATTAACCCCTCCTGCTGGCTGGCCCAGGAGCCTTTAATTTTCTCCTACTTCCGCAATTTTGCAAGGGCGAGATTTTGGCTCTTCTCGCGATATGTGACTTCACTCTAAAACACTAAAAACAAATGAATAATCAAAGAAATTCACAAATAAACCCTTAAACAAACATTGAAAGGTACCAAGAAAAGGCAACGGTTCATTAAAAGAGTGTCCGGTAGGTCCTCTTCACGTTCTCCCTCCGATGTTTAATTACGTGTTCTCATTGGGAAAGGGGAGGGGGAGATGAGAACCACCCATTCACACTGGAATCGCACGATAACAGTGGGATGTGATTATCACACACTTATCAATACCGTGAAAAGAGTGATATTGAGGGCTATTGTCAGCTTTGCCCATCAATTAAAAGTTACACCTAATTAATGGGTGGAGCACAGAGGACAGGAGAATGACATTGTCGTCCGATAACAGGAAGCCATTTGTGATAGTATTGTGTTGAAATTCCGCGATTTCAGTCCCGTCTAATAAAATCTGAAGAGAGAAATTGATAAGATCAAAATAGGGTTCTGAGAGCTGCAATGTGGACAGAGTTCAGAGACTACGGACTTTTTCATACGTCTTAAAATCTGTGAGGAGAGGGCAGAAGAGGTACGTGGCTATCGCGTGGCAGGGAGTCCGTTTTGACCGATGCTTTCCCTCTCCTGTCGTTGTCCATGTTGCTTCCGTTTTCGATTGAAGGCAACCGTGCCATTTTTTACTCACAAAAGATTTTTCTATTCTGCTCGGGTCAGACCTCACTGGGAATACTGTGTCCACTTCTGGGCACCACAATTCAAGAAGGATATTGACAAGCTGAAGGTGTACAGAGGAAGGCAACCAAAATGGTAAGATCTGGAAGTCATGTGCTATGAGGAGCAGCTTAGGGCGCTAGGTATGTTTAGCCTGGAGAAGAAAAGGTTAGAAAAGAGATTCCACCTAAACAATAGGAAGAACCTCCTGCTGGTAGGATTGTTCAAGAGTGGAATACATTGCCTTGGAGTGTGGTAGAGTCTCCTTTGGATATTTTTCAACAGAGGCTGAATGGCCAACTGTCAGGATTGCTTTGATTGTGTATCTGTGCATGGCAGAATGGGGTTGGACTGGATGGCCCTCGTGGTCTCTCCCAACTCTAGCATTCTATGAGTATCTTCTTTGTCACCATCATCGTCATTTGTATCCAAACTGTCTCCCAAAATTGAGGCCTCTTTGTTCTTGTGTGCCTTCAAGCCATTTCCGATTTCTGAAGACACAAAGGCCATCATTACTCAGAGGTGGGAAGCATGTGGCCCTCCAGCTCCTCTACAAACTTACCAATGAAGTTGTATATGTCCAACAAACAACTACAAAGATGTTCCTAACCCCCCCACCCCCATTTGGGCATTGGAGAACTCAAGAGAGTAGCCAAGGAGTCAGAGCATAACAGATTTCAGAAGGCATTAGATATCAGAAGTAGCTACAAGACATTATTCGGATTAAAAGATCGCTATGCGTATACAAATTCATTAGGAAGCTTGTATTAAAAAAAAAACGTCAAAAGATCATGGTAATTATTATAGTATACACTAGCTATATACCCGGTGTAGTATACACCGTTTCCCCATCTGCCCTCCCCAGCCCCCCGTGCACCCACACGCACGTCGGTCCCTCCCTACCTCTGCTGCCTCCCTCCCCTTCGCCCTCCACACCCCACCCATGCACACACACACACACACACACACACGCTGCTCCCTCCCCACCTCCCCCACCACCTCCCTCTCCGCCACGTGGCACCTGTCCCCCGTGGCTGTCCCTGCCCCTACTGCCCTCCCCAGCCCCCCGCACGCACATGCACACACATACCACTGCCTCCCAACCCCCCTGCAGCCTCCCTCTCCCCCACAGGGCACCTGGCCCCCACCATGGCCCTCGCCACCCCCTGTCGCCCTCCCTGAGCCCTGCGCACATACCATGTGACACACACCCCAGCTAATCAATCCTTGCCAGCCATGTTTACACTGGAGGTAAAAGTCCACATGTTCCCGCCTCCAGTGTGCTGATGGGCTGCCCAATCAACCTGTGATTGGTTGGTCAGTTCCCTAAGCAGCCAATCAGCACACTGGAAACACCAACATACCCAGGAGAATTATATATATAGGTCTTCTGCAATATAGCAGTTGTTGATGTTGAACATTAAGTTCACACGCTTTTGTATTAATAACTGCAGCTATTGAGGAGTAAGGAAGAAACAAAAACTGAAGAAGCATCAAAATGGCTGGAAAATGCGAGACTCGCCATCTTTCTGTTTTGTTTGAGGAACTTTTAGAGCTCTCTGGATTTCTATTTTGTTTGAGGACCTTTTGGAGAACTCTGGAAAGTCTTTTTGCCAGTTGTCTGAAGGACTGAGGATTTGTGAATGATTTTGCAGTAATTTACAGCAACAAAGGATTCATATCCAGGCAATTACACAACATCAAACTGTTCTTGTTTGTTTATTATTTATATTCATTATGCTTTAAAGCTCATTGCTCGTATAGATAATTTACAGCATTATATGAATAATAATACTAGGTTCTGCCTTAAGGAAGGAGGAGGATTGCCTTCCACTGGGTTTATAAGAATCACAACGAAAGCGCCAAGGAGGAGAGACAAGCCATGAAAAGCACAGAATTTCAACATCACTTGAGCAGGTTAGAGCGTAGGATTTCCCGTCTGGAGGATATAATGGAGAGAATAATCCAGCACCAGAGACCTTAAGCATCCTCCTCTCCCTTTTCCTCCCCCTCCCCTCCCCCCAGTAAACACCCCCATTCCCTCCCCCTGCCCCCAACAAAGCCAACAAAGACTCATACTGCCTACCCTGTGAATAAAACAAGGCGTTCCATTCACGCTGCGCTCTGTAAAGCATTATATTCTTCAGGACAGCCCAACCATTAGGCAAACTGAAGCATTCCCCTCGAGTGGCACAAGTGAAGGGGGGCATATGGGCCAAATCCTCAGCTGGTCACCTCCTCCAGCTGCCCACCCCTCCTCCCCGCTTCTGACCTCCTTCTAGGCTGGGAAGACTGCAACATCTCTTTCGCAGGAGGGGCAACAAAGTGTCCCCAGCTTCACCCAGCCTCTCTGTCAGCATCCCCAAAACACCTGGGGATGATGGGAAGAAAAATGCCACAACCCATCACTGGTGGAACTGAAGGGGATGCAAAAGCTACCCTCTGTCGGACATCCTCCAAAGCCATATTGATCAGCAGGGAATTAGTGAAATGGGAGGGGATGCCTAGCACTCCAGCTTCCTGATTCCCGAAGGGTTCAAGGGGAAAGAGATCCCACATCTTCTTGAATTGAAGAATGCCTTGCTCATTTCCCCTGACTTGTACCATGCCCTTCTGCCTGAACAGAAATGGACGGCCCTTCCTAGCCTCTCCCAACCCTCCAATGGGAGAGCAACATGCCCCTTGATCACAAAGCCATGCGGGACATGGTCAAGAAAATCAGGGCCAGGAAACAGGTATAAATCTTTCCCCTCCACACACAATTGTGAACGGAAGCCTATGTTTCCACAACCCTTTCCTTGACATAAGCTCCCCCTGTGGGACTTTTGGGTGCCCAGGTCGGCCTCCTTCCACTGTTCCAGAGAATCCGAGTGGGCCTGGGTGTTCAAGAAATCTGGCCAGCCTGGCTGCACAGGGCTAGTAGTCTTCATGGTATGGAAGGCTCCGGCTAGGAAGAGTCCTATTCCAACTCATAACCTAGAACAGAGGGGATTGGATGTCTGTAGGTGATGAGGCACACAAGTAAGTCCTCCTGACTCACAGACGGATTTTCCTTACTTCCAGCACATTCTGGACTTCCCATATAGCAAGAAGCTGTGGTTCCTCCGTGTTGTGTCTGTGGGTTGCTTGGAGGCACTGAAGAGCAGCCAGGATGCCCCAAAGCTCCCATTATGGTGAGTGAGTCAGCACTTGTATTCCAGAAGGAGAAAAGGGCTGACGAGGAGGAGCTCTGGATTTGGGAAACCTGGGAGGGAAGTTTGGGGAGGTCTCTTCATCTTTCTCTTTCCTCTTGGAGCAGGTCAGGGATGACTGGGGCCTCTTCTTCTCTCTCCAAGGTGGAGGCTCCTCTCACCCTCCTTTGTTTTGCCCTCTAACGGACTGCTTTTCTTTCTTCTTTTCCCTCTCACCAGCAAGTTCCAGACTCCACTGAATCGAGAGCTTGAATCACACTTCCTGTGGCTCGTAATCTGTTCCATCTTTAGCAACCAGTCTCAAGGAAATGCCTGGCCCCAGGGAGGGCCATGGAAGAAAATGTTGTCTGTGGGGGCATTTCCACAGCCTTTCTTTCAGCAGGCCGTTTTGGCAAGGAGGATCATTCAAGCTTAAAAGTAATTGTTCATCCAGAGGGTGTCACCCATCTGAAGAAATGCTATTTACCCATTCCCATGGATTCCCTGGGTCCCCTATTGGTAGGATTTCCAAGACAGTTCAGATCTCCATCTACATCCTTCACATGCTTCCTTTTCTCCTTCTTGTCAGCCCTGATTTTGGAACTCCTGAACATGGGACTACTGCCCGGGGGTCCCACAGCCAACCACCTTGTGTTCCTGCTCAACTGAAGTGTGTTAAGAGGCTAGCTACTCATTTTCCATTTCAAAGTCCAAAGGAAATTCCCTCAGGGCAGTGGATCAGTGATCACTCCCTTAGGAACACATTAGGCTAGACAAGGCAGAGGTTCTGAGCTCCACACGTTCTGATCTGCTGCTTCCTTCCTCAGCATATTAACTTCCCATGGACTTGCCTGACTTGGAGACCTCAGTTTTCAGGAGAGATTGGAATTAAAGCCAAAGGAGAATTGGACAGGGACTTACATAGTAGTAAGATGCATCAGTTTCTTTTTTCAGATCTCAGAAGCACTCCCCGGCCTGGGACGTCTGGTGACTCTCTCTGCAGTTAACATGACTTCATTCCACTCAGAGGAGAGCTGCCAATGCAAGGAGGCCCTTTCATGCCTCCACACATTCCTCCTCTACTAGGGGGGTAAAAGGGCTGGAAAGGAGCATACCAGCACACTCAGACCGAAAAGCAACAGAAAGACCCAGAATGCCAAGAGATGCCATGAAACCACCTTCTTTTTTCTTTCTCTCAGGACATTGGGAACATCCAACGGAAGGCCTCTGGTGCCAGGAGGACCATGGCAAAGCAATATAGTTTTTCATTGACACTAGCAGAGTCAGGGAGGTAAGGATTGTCCCACTGTCATTTCCTTACCAAATATTCCTTTGAGGAGAAGGGATATGGCAGAGGGCCTATGGAGCTTGAAGGCATAAGGCCAGGTGCCAGGGTAAAATGAGAGGTTTTTAGCATCCTGGGTGACACAGCAAAGGAAGGCTTCATGAGGAGGATCTTCTGTTGCCCTTCAAAGAGAGCTTTTGTGAATACAGGAAAGAACATGGGGCAAAAGAACAACCTTTAAAGTTCAGAAACAAGTGCAACAACCCTGCAAATGATGATGTCCCACTTTCCTAACCCAATCTCCCCAGTACTCCAAGGCTCCTTCTGTTTCTGCTCGTTGGACTCTAGTAGAGAAATGCTCTTGCAGGATTGTCTCCTGTTTTTCTGCTCTATCACTCCGGGCAGTCTTTCAGGAATGAAGCCCCTTTCTTGTTTCAGGGATTTGGAAAAATTCTCAAGGAAGAGGAAAAATCAGAAATGATTTCAACGGTCTGGCTGGCTGCATGGAATTACTGGATTACAGTTAGCGTGCTGGCAATTCTCCCCCTCGACGGTGTGGTGGGAAAATTGTATCTGTTTTTATGGGACAGAAATGTAAGTCAGCTACTAACATAGGCTAAAAGGAGGGAAAACATTGGCCCTGTTTCCTCCTCAGGTTCAGTGAGGCTGTGGAGGAAGTGCTCAGAGGGCTTTTCATCACAGGGTTTAGATGGTGGTGGTGAGTAGCAATTAATAGTTTAACAAAATCCCCACTCTCTCTGTTATGGGAACTGCCAGAATTGGTTTCACCATATGGATCAACACTTTTGGATATTTCCTGGATGGATGGCGAGGGGGTCTGATATGGTGTGTGACACCACTCCACAAGTTCCAGGGCCCCACAGAAGGAAAGCTCTGAAGGGTTTTTCTGAAATATATTATATGCAGTTTCCATACACCCCACCACAAAATGATAAAGCGACACATTGCCAAGTCTGATGGGTTGCCTTTCTCACCTTTCTAGCGAGAGCTAGTGGAGTCAAGGGCAATAGAAATAGTCTTCAGACTACAGGAGTACAAAGAGGTCCCCATACACTTGCAAATCCTCATCCAAACCCAAGGTAACAGCCCTTCCATATGCCTAAACACCTGGAATATCTCTACAGACCAGGAACAAGGATGTGCTTCTTGCTCCTCTTACGTCTGTCTGTCTACAAGGTCCATTAGTTGTGTTTTCTCTCAATCTTGCTCTATTAATCCTTGGCCAAAGTTGAAATGCCTGTGTCACGAGACACCGCATGGAATAGACATTGTCAATGGGGACAAAGATGTTTGAAGCATGCCAGCAGGTAGGTAGCATGTCATTTTCACACACACAAACCCTTAAAAAAAGAAAGCACAACTCCTGGACAAGGCATAATCTAGTTTACCAGGCTATAGTTTGCTATGCGTATTTTTGGAAATATCCCTGCCACCTATGAGCAATTCCTTCATTTTTCATTTCCTAACCCTGAAATTGTTCCCGTTTAGAAGAAAGTTTGCTGCCCCTCCCAATTTCAGTTGGTCACCCAAGACCATCAAAAGAAGAAAAGGTCAAGAATCATTAAAAGAGATCAAGATCAAGAGTCAATATGAACTTTGATAGGCTGCTAAGAGTCAATGTCCCTTTTCTGCTTTTCTCTTCCATACAGATGATGTGGTGCTTGAAGATTTTGAAGAGTGAAGCTACATTTCACAGGACTTTAGAGGTAGCCTTCCTGGAAGAACCTTGAGAAAAACACAGTGAAAATCAGCAAGAAAAACAACAGCAACAAGGCAAATAATAGGAGAGACTTGCTGACACACAGCTCTGTGGTGTCTTCTGCAGGTGCACGTGGGAAAGCAAGGCAAATGTGGAAGACCATGAATGGTTCTCTAGAAGAGCCATCACCTAGATAGATGCCTCCACCCCAAGGAAGCATGCCAGATGTGGCATGGTGGGAAAATTGTTTTGATTTTTATTGGACAAAAATATAAGTCACCTGCTAACATAGGCTAAAAGGGGGGAACCACAGGGCCTGTTTCCTTTTCTGGTTCAGTGGGGCAGTGAAGGAAGGGTTCACAGGGCTTTTGATCACAGGGTTTGGATGGTGTTGGTGCTGGTGGGGTGTTTAGCAATAACTGGTTTAACAAAAGACCAATTCCTTCTTTAATGGGAACTGCTAGAACTGGTTTCTCCATTTGGATCAACACTTTTGGATGCTTCCTGGATACACAGCAAGGGGGACTGATATAGTGTGTGTTACCACTCCACAATTTCCAGGCCACGATCCCCAGAAAACTCTGAAGGGTTTTTCTGAAATAAATGCAGTTTCCATACAGCCCACCACAGAATGACAAAGCGACACATTGCCAAGGCTAATGGGTTGCCTTTCCTACCTTTCTATCCAGAGCTGGCAGAGTCGAGGGCAGTAGAAATAGTCTTGAGAGTAGAAGAGTACAAGGAGTTCCCCAGACCTCTGCAAATCCTCATCCAAACCCAACTTCTGGGTAGAATCATCCAGCATTAGGAAGCAAGTCAGGGCCATCATCTGTGCTTCAGTCATCCTTCATGAGGCCAGTAATCTTGTAAGCCTTGAGGTGATCATCGCATGCACACAACTGCACATAATAATAATAATAAAATTTATTTTTTACCCCGATCCTCTGTTAAAAACAATTGGGGCGGCTTACAAGAATTAAAAAATTAAAATACAAATGCAGATTAAAATCCCTAAACACCACCCACCCCACCCTCCCCAATGAAAAGATATTAAGCCAGTATAAAATTGAAAAACCAACTAATCTAAAAGCATATTAAAAAAACTTGATAGCCAGCAAGACTAAAAGAGGCCAGGCGCTCCTGAGGCCAGGATCTAATCAGGAAAGGCCTGCCAAAAGAGATCTGTCTTTAGAGCTTTTTTAAAGCTACTCAAGGTCGTCATCTGATGGATCTTGTTCGGCAGGCCACTCTAGAATTTGTGGGTGATGACCAAAAAGGTCCTCTGGGAGGTTGTAGACAGCCTCGAATTTTGTGGCTGAAACAAAGTCCTCCCAGAGGACCAGAGTGCGTGGGGAGGATTGTATAGGAGGAGGTGGTTCCAAAGATAAGTTGGACCCAAGCCATTTAGGGCTTTAAAGGTAATAACCAACACCTTATACTGGGCCCAGAAACTGATAGGCAGCCAGTAGAGAGATTTTAATACTGGAGTTATATGGAGATGTCAATTTTCAGGAGAGAGGGGAATTAAAGCCAAAGGAGAATTGGACAGAGACTTTTCTTCAGACCTCAGAAAGTCCTGGGTTTAGGATGTCTGGTGACCCTCTATGGCTTGAATATTATATCATTCCTCCTAGAGGAGATCTGCTAAGGCAGGGAGGCCCTTTCATGCCTCCACACATTCCTCCTCTACCAGAGGGGTAAGGAAGCTGGAAAGGAGTATACCAGCACTCTCGGGTGGAAAAGCAACAGAAAGACACAGAATGCCAAGAGATGCCAAGAAACCACCTTCTTTTTCCTTTCTCTCAGGACATCGGGAACATACAATGGAAGACCAAGGCAAGGCAATGCTAACTTTCATTGACACTTGCAGAGTCAGGGAAGTAAGGATAATCCCGCTCTCCTTTTCTTAATTAATATTCTTTTCAGGAGAAGCTGTAGGGCTGAGTGCTGATGGATCTTGAAGCCTTAAGGCCAGGAGCCAGGGTAAAATGTGAGGCTTTTCGCATCCTGCGTGACACTGCAAAGGAAGGCTTCAGGAGGAGGATAGTCTGTTGCCCTTCAAAGGCAGCCTTTGTGAAAACAGGCCAGGAGAAAGCGGGTGTGACCTTGGCCTCAGCAGGCTGGCCCCACAGTTTCCAGCTCTGGCTGCCTGTCATGGCCACCCTATGTGGGGACAACCTCCAAGACTGGGGGATAACGATGGGTAAAGAGCGGTTCTTTCGTTTAGTGGGCGACGTCCTCCACTCAAGCCGTCCGCCTTCCCTCCCGTCTCTCTCCAGGGACTCCTCCTTCTGTTTATCCCTCCCGGCTCTCCCATCCCAACTGCCGTTCTCTCAGGCTCTCTCTGGCAGAGGCCCCGCCCACCAGGGCCTCCTGGGCTGGGATTGGCTGCTTCTCAGGCACGCCTTCAAGCACCCCTCTTCCCAGGGAAAAGAGCAGCCCTGGGAGGGAAAGCAAGGCCTTGCCCTGCAAGGAGGAGGAGGGTGCCCCACAGTCTTAACCTGCTCCCCCCAGTACGCCTGGTCTATGGGGGTGGATAATGCAGATTGAAGTGCATTTTACAGAATGCCTGCAGGATCACTCTGTCTTTATGGTCAATCACACCATGTTATTTATATTACTTCAAAGAGCAGCCCTGGGAGGGAAAACAAGGCCTTGCCCTGGAAGGAGGAGGAAGGTGCCCCACAGTCTTAACCTGCTCCCCCCAGTACGCCTGGTCTATGGGGCTGGGGAATAATGCAGATTGAAGTGCATTTTACAGAATGCTCAGCAGGATCACTCTGTCTTTATGTTCAATCACAGAAAGCTATTTAGCTCACCTCAAAGAGAATTTTTACTGTTCGGAAATAGCTGGCATGTGAATAGAGATGGTGGTTGGGTGTAAATAGCACTTCATATTCATCCCAATGGGAGTGTGCAATTCGAGTTGCCACAGAATAGATAGAGGGCATCCTGGCCATGGAGAAGTTTCTTCTGCCTCTGGTTATCCACCTAGGAGACGCTCACAAGGTATGTGTGGCTGAATTATTGTTTTTTTTTTTAAAGGAGGGATTCATTATGCAATGCTACTACCGTGCATCTATTGTCATGATAACAATGTATAGGTTTTTGACATAATATTCTCTAGTCGATTTTGTGATAATTTTTTCAGTTTCATGCTTGTAATGTGTTTCCTGGGATTTTGGGGCGGACGTTTCCAGTGAAGCAAATGGTGGTTTTTTTGGTGGGGGGGGTGTTTGGTTGTTTTCAATCCATTTCTCATGAAATGGATGTTATTATAGCTTGGATCAGGAATGTGCTGGTTCTCCTGTATGTGTTTGATCCTTGTGTAATTATTCTCATTCTGTTTCTCTCCCCACCCCTTCTTTTCTCAATGTCCAGATTAACACAGGTGACCAGAAAAGGAAGGAGGGGAAAGCAATGGGAAAGCTACTCAGATTTCTTTGGAGAGAAGCTCACCCTCAGTAGAAATTGTTGAAAAATCCCCAATACTCACCTCCCTTCTCCACCAGTTGGGATATTAATCCTTATGAAATGCTACCTTGTTGTGCACTTTGCATTTTCCATGACCACCTGCCCCTTGTGCTGACTAGCACTTCATCCCTTGTGAATAAAAGTGGCACTACCTTTTGATGAAATCAGGTTGCTATCTTTCTTTTTTATACATTGAGGCCAGTCATGTTTGCCCTGCTCTGGGCAGTTAAGGTGGGGAAGATATTGGAGAGGAGTTTGGTTGGCACTCACACTGTATGTCGGGGTTAGCTGGTGGCCGGAATGGGAGGCCTACACCTGAGCATGTGCGCCTTGCCACCCTAGGCCTTCCTACTGCCTGCTAGTTGCAGCATCAAAGCACTGGGAGAAGACAGATGCCCTAACAGAAATGTGACATGTCGGAGCTTCAGAGGAGGGATCGTATAATGACCACTTTCCCATCATAAATTAATATGGGGGAACACAATGCAAGGCATCTCCCGAGGCGGATGACAGTACCATTGTGAGGGTTGTGGGGTGGTGGGAGTGGGAGGTCAGCATTCAAGCATGTGCAGAGTGCACTTTTGTGAAATCACGCACAAAAAAATTTGCTGCCTGAGGCACATTGCCACTCAAGGCCTTCTTCTTGCCCAGCTATCTAGCTTTACAATCCCCTGAACAAGGATAGTGTGCTTTGCCAGTCAGGAGTGGGAGGCCAGCACCCAAGCATATGCAGAGTGCACTTTTGAGAAACCACACCAACAAATCACACCCTAGGAGACAGAGAAGGCCTCCAGGTGCATATATTTTCAAGAACTCAATACAACATCTGATGGCCTATCTTTGTTATGAAAACGACAAGTTAAACAAAGACTTTAATAAGCATTTGTTTAGAAGAGCCTTACTATTGGTCTGGGAAAAAATAAAAAATGTTCTATACCAAATTACCAATATAGACTTCTTCACAGGAAACTTCCAAAATAGATAAAAATCCACAGATTCATTGGTTAAGCTATAAAGAAGTAGGAATCAAAGACTCAAATGGTCAATCTATAATGAAATCAAAATAATATTTAGAAGAACCTTGAATATTAATTGGTTTGTTTACAATCGATTAAAAGCTAGATTTATAAAAGATTCAAAAAATGAAAATATAGAATTGGAGGAAAATGAATTAGATAAGATCATTTGGGTGGAGCAAAAGGGAAAAAAAGATTACTAAAATATATAAATTACTATGAAAGAGAAGTTTAGAAATGGACAGTATCAAAGACTTTATGATCCACTGGACAAAAAATCTGGATATCCTTTAGAAATTGAATCCTGGGAAAATGTCTGATTTTTCTAAGGACACTAGCATCAATATTACCCTATTTATTACAGGAATCTTCTTTTAGTCACCTCTATATAGTCAGACCCCTGTATCCACTGAACCAATATACATGGTTTAAGTTATCCGCTGGACACAAAGTAGGGGACACATACCATAGAGTTGCGCTGGAAAATGCCTAGAAAGGCTTCCTCTCTAGGCGTCTTCTCAGTCCTCCAATACAACTGTATGGTATATTTTTTCTGGAAGTCCTTTATTTTAATAGGTTTTGCTGTTATCCACAATTTCTGGTATCTGTGGGTAAGTCTGGAAACAGAACCATTGTGGACTTCGGGGTGCAACTATATAAACACTGTCCCCATAAGAAATTACTAAACACCTGGTTTTCAGTGCTGCAAAGAGGAATTTAAGCATTATACTATGACTCTGGAGACCAGGGTTCAAATATTTGCTCAGACATGAAAACCCACTGGATTACCTTTGCAAATCACACTTTCTCAGCCTCAGAGGAAGGCAGTGGCAAACCTCCTATGAAAGAAAACCTTGTGATAAATTCTCCTTAGGGTCACCATAACTCAGAAATGAATCGAAGGCACACAACAACAACAACAACAACAACAACACATTTCCAATAATAAAAAATTCCTCCTTCCCCTCTTCCTCCCCCACCCTGCCCTGCTTTCTTTAGCTGCCCCTGGCTTAAATCATAATTTTTAAATTAGTAAAAATATTAATTTTTAAAAAAAGTTAAGTTGTATTTGTGAAATACATACACTTGTTAACTTTATTGTGCTAGATTAGTTGTTTTGCATTTGTAATAGAAAAAGTAGACCTAATATAAAGAAATAGTCATGGGGGTGCTAGGGTTTTCGCCCAAGAAGTTTGGGGACCAGTGTTCTACAGCAAGAAAGATGGAAAGGAGACTATAAAATCGGGGAGGAGGCAAGGAGAGTGAGCAAATGGGCTATTAGCTATGAAGTGATTGTGCAATATATTTAGCTTCCAGTCAGATAGTGTAAAATCATGCCCACCATGTCGCCTGATTCACTGCAACGAGAGTCATACCATATGTTGACCACCTCATTCTGGTGGTGGTTTTGCAGCTTCCCCTTGTGAGATTCCACAGATACCAAGTGAGATCCCAAGACATGTCAAAAGAATTTGTTATTTGTCTTTGTAAGGCCATCTTAATACCACTTTTCATTCTAAAGATCTCCAAGTAGTTTTCAATTTTTTAAAAATCAAGTTAAAATAATAAAACAATACTAGCTGGACCCAGAGTACCATACGCCATTTAAAACTCCCCCCAAATGCCCAGGAGACCTCAAGACAACCCTTTGAGGTAGGCTGGTGGTTTAAGTCACCCACCCACCACTCGTTCTGCCCCCTGCCTCCCCCACTGCTTGTTCTGCCCCTTGCTGCCCCCCACTGCTCATTCTGCCCCCACCAATATCATTCTGCCCCTCCCACCACTTGTTCTGCCCCTCCCCCACTCGTTCTGCCCCTCCCCTTATTTTGCACCTCCCCTACTCGTTCTGCCCCTCCCACCCCTTATTTTGCTCCTCCCCACTCATTCTGCTCCTCCCACCCCTTATTTTGCTCCTCCCCACTCATTCTGCTCCTCCCACCCCACCCTCTGCACTCCAGAACACACACGCACACACCACATCCACCCCGATGTTACTCACTCTCCAGCTCCAGTGGCCATGTTTGAGATCTACATGATCCCGCCCCCAGCATCATGATTGGCTGCCCAATAGACCTGTGATTGGTTGGTCAGGTCCCTAAGCAGCCAATCAGCACACTGGAAACGGCAACACACCCAAGAGAATTATATATATAGATTGAACCATTTTTAAAAACACACACACTAATAAACCCCATTAAAATCCATTCAGTAAAAATCAGGGCTAAATGACTACATTAATATTCAGGAAAATAACTGGGAAAAGAAATACAGTAGGACCCCCGTATCTGTGGAACCAATATCTGCAGTTTCACTTATCCGTGGGACACAAAACAGAACACATACTGTAGAGTCTTCCTAGAAAATGTCTAGAGAGGCATCCTCTCTAGACATTTTCTAGGTCTTCCAAGGGACCTCTATGGTATTTTAAATGGAACATCCCATTAGTTTTAGTGGTGTTTGCTGTTGTCCGCAGTTTCTGGTATCCACAGTAAGCCCGGAAACTGAACTCCCGTGGATACAAGTATGTCTTTGGCATGCTTTTAGAAAAAGGAGCTGGCTCACAAGCTTGACTCCCCGAGGGTTCTTTAGGCAGTGAAATGTGGATGCTTGAAGCAGTAATTCTGAAAACCTGAATCTTACCAGTAATCCAAACTAGATCAGACCCATTAAACCAATGTGATTTACCTAAGTGTTGGCTCACCATTCAACAACTGATGCAGTGGGTTTAGTCTAGCGGAGACAAGCAAAACAATTCAGACACAACACAACTGTAGCCCTGTGATTCCACCTGTAATTGCCACAGCTGCTTCCTGTGGAATCCCAGGGTTTGTGGTTTGGACAGAGGCACTAGAAGAGCCCTCTGACTGAGAATTCAAAATGTCCTTCCCTGAACTGCAAATCCCAGGAATCCTTAAGATGGTGCCATGGTAGTTAGGGTGCAATCATGGCACTATAACTGTGCAGTGTGAAAGGGCTCTAAGTCTAAATGTTTCACACTGAACACAGAACTCTATGCCATAGGTTGAAAGTAAGCCATAAGTTGTGAGTCAGGCAAGTAAGGACAGGCTACTTACCTGTAACTGTAGTTCTTTGAGTGGTCATCTATGAAATACCAGAAGTGGGTACTGCACAATCTAATGGAGTAGCAGGACCCCATAAAATAAAGCAAAAGACACATTGTCAGGTGCAAATAAGAGGAAAATTGTATTAGAAACTCAAATGAGGCCTATAAGACCCATAAGCCAAACAGAAAATCTGTTATAAACACATAAACATGTGAAAAAATAAGCATGGTAAATATCCAAAATGAAGGCTACCGCCTCATAATAACAAATGAAGGAAATAATTCATAATCCATACAAAACAGAATATTCAACAAAGTGACAAGCGCTAGGATGTTATGGAAAACAAAAATGAACATTATTTATTTATCACTATCAGGCATACACAGAACATGAATACAGCCCTGCCAAAACCAGCATCAGTTCTTACGAGTTTATCAGACACAGGGAAACACAGCACAAAACCGCATCCCAAATCACGTCAGAAGAACGGGAGCATAACAGAAAGAGCAACATTATCCGATGCCCACATCCTCAGCTGTTCTGGGTGTGTAGCGCGGGCGTGAATAAGGCGTCTCTTTTTTATTGATGGGCTATATGCCATAGGTTGAAAGTAAGCCATAAGGTATGAGAAAGCCAAGTAAATGAAACTTTCCAGAGGGGTAGCCATGTTAGACTTGGGGCTTTAAAATATTTTAAATGACTTTAAAATATTCTTATGGCAAACAACCCAATGGAGTACATTTTGGCCTCTGGAAGTTTACACCACAATAATATT
The DNA here is from genome assembly GCA_030847615.1 of Gambelia wislizenii. NCBI lineage: Eukaryota > Metazoa > Chordata > Lepidosauria > Squamata > Crotaphytidae > Gambelia > Gambelia wislizenii. Next base: position 305,182,715 of record JAUMIR010000002.1, on the reverse strand, counting down.
ATTTACTTCATGATGACACAAAAATCATGCTGGTTTCCTCATCTTCAACCTAAGATAAACATGATTTTAGGAATGGTTGCACAATTTGTATCAGTTCATTTTGGAAAAAGTTACCACAATTTGCTAATCACAGGATGGAACAAACTTGTGTTTTTAAATTTTTAATGTGGGAGAAAGTAAAGCTGACAAGATTTTTTTTTTTAAAAAAATGAGATGTATGATTGTATTTAGGGAATAATTTGGATCCATGCAAGAGATTTGTTATAAACAACATACTGTATTAAAAAGCGCTTTCCAATCGGCTCTTCAGATGTTTCTGTGAAGCAAGAGTGACATCTAGTGGACATCCCACCTCATTCAAGAAGCACAATTCAATTCATTTTAATGAATAAGTTAGGTATTTACCCAAATATTTTTTTAAAAAAAACATAAAAAATATGAACTTTGTGGGGCATAAAATTTAAGCAATTATCTGTTGGAGCATATTTGCTATCAGAAAGTCATCAAACCTCCACTTGTCAGATGGTGTTGGCTCTCCGATGGTTCCTAGCAGTTACATGGACCCAACAGATTCAGCTTGAGCCCCAATTCAGTACTTCACAACATGGCCCATTTCAGCTCTGGGGAGGTTATCACACTACCCTGTTACAGAGCTATCATTCCACTTTAACTGTTGTGGTTGCCTTCTGTGGGATCCTGGGATTTGCAGTTTAGGGAGGAGCATTCACAGCCAAAGAGCTCTTAGGCCTCAGTAAACTACAAACCCCAGAATGCCACAGGAGGCAGCCAGAGCAGTTAAAGCGGAATAATGGAAGTATCACAGTGTAGTGTGAATAGCTGTAGTTCCCTTTGAAAAAAAAACATGTCAGAAGTATGTAGTATAAAAAGCCACTTATCTGTAATACGGCAGGCCTAATGTCCTACCATGGAGCTTGTAAATACAGTATCTGCAAATATCATCTAATTGAGATTCTTCCATGCGAAACTACAACAGAAACAACATCTGATACAAAATGTAGGCCTGTGGCTCCAACACCACCATCTCTTTTCTTCGCCTGTATGATTTTTTTAAACGTCTTTTGGCTAATGAGGAAACCAGTGGAGCTTCTAAAGCTTCCATGAAGTGTTCTGTGCACCTGCTGCGTCTTGTACCCCAAACCAGAATTTGGATTCAAGAACCCAAAGTCTTGTGTCTCCTGCTGAGTTACCTTAGGACATTAAATGTATATATATATATATATATATATATATATAGCACCTTGGTTAATTTATAAAAACAAATCCCCAAAAGAACACTACATTTATTGGCAACCAAAATGCACACGACACTTCATGCACGCTTTTGAAGTTCTGCTGGTTTCTTCGTTAGGCAAAAGATGTTTTAAAAATTGTGAAGGAGAAGAAAAGAAAAGTGATGGTGGTGTTGGAGTCGCAGGCCTACATTTTGTATCAGATGTTGTTTCTGATGTAGTTTTGTATGGAAGGATCTCAATTAGATGATATTCACAGATATTTACAAGCCCTGTGGTAGGACATTAGGCCTGCCATATTACAGACAAGTGGCTTTTTATACTACATGCTTCTAACATGTTTTTTTCAAAAGGAACTATAACTTTTCACACTACACTGTGATAGTGTGATTATTCCGCTTTAACTGCTCTGGCTGCCTCCTGTGGCGTTCTGGGATTTGTAGTTTAGGGAGGCCTAAGAGCTCTCTGGCTGAGAGTGCTAAATGTCCCTCCCTAAACTGCAAATCTCAGGATCCCACAGGATTCAGCCAGAGCAGATAAAGTGGAATAATAGCTCCAGAACAGTGTAGTGTGATAATCATTTCTTGGCCAATCAATTTGGAAGAAATCTACAGATTTGGCAGCCCCTTGAGAGAGGTTAAGACTGGTAAATTGCAAGTAAAGATGTGCACGAATTTGGGGGCAAAGGCAGCCTTTCTGTTTGGAGGCTAACAAATGACCTGCTAAAAGGTCCTGTCCAAGCCAGTGTGTAAGGAGGCCTTTCCTGGCTCCAGGTTATCCTTATCCAAGGAGGGCATAAACCCAGGAGGTGGGGCGCATTTTCTAGACCATCATGGTGGGGAGTCAACACCAAATCCTTTTTGAAGGAGTATGTCTTTCAAACATCACAAGGGGCAAAGCACATATTTCCTCCCCTCATTATTAAAGTTGTCATGCAAAGAACAATGAATATGATCATTGTTATTTTTGTCAGATTTAGGGTGCATCCACACTACACAAATAATCCCGTTTGAAACTGGATTATTTTCCATGGCTCCTTTCTATGGAATCCTGGGATTTGTAGTTTGGTGAGGCACCAGCACTCTGGCTGAGAAGGCGAAAGACCTTGTAAAACTACAGATCCCAGGATTCCATAGGAAGGAACCATGGTAAATAATCCAGTTTCAAACTGGATTATTTGTGTAGTGTGGATTAGGCCTTAGATGCTATTTGGACAAATCATCAGAATATACGCTTTGGCTGGCAGGTTATTAGTGTGCTCCTCAATTTCCTTCTGGCAAATAGAGAGAATGGCACTGTATAGGCATGTCCTGTAAGAGACTCTTTCTAATAATAGGTGAGCTTATGGGTCTGAAACATGGGTCACCTATCGCCACCACTTAACGACTCCTCGAACGCTTTCATCAGCGCTGTATATGCACAATCCTAAATATACACTGGACTGACTATGTGACGAATTTTGTTGTCCTTGAGCAAGCAGGGATCACCAGCATTGAGGCCATGATATTGAGAACACTGCTGCGCTGGGCAGGGCACATTTCCAGAATGGAGGACCATTGTCTCCCAAAAATAGTACTCCACGGTGAACTCGACACAGGTCAGTGTAAGAGGGGCGCTCCAAAAAAGTGATACAAGGGGGATTATGGGAGGTTTGATCCAAAAGTAACATTCCCAGGCTCTGAATGCAGCCTAGAATCATAGAATCATAGGGCTGGAAGAGACCTCAAGGGCCATCCAGGCCAACCCCCTGCCATGCAGGTATACACAATCAAATCATTCCAGATACATGGCCATCCAGCCTCTGTTTAAAAACCTCCAAAGAAGGAGACTCCACCACCCTCCAAGCAGTGTATTAGACTTCCAAACTGCTATTACTGTCAGGAAGTTCTTCTTAACATTTAGGAGGAATCTTTTTTCCTATAGTTTGAAACCACTGCTCCTAGTCTCTAGAGCAGCAGAAAACAAGCCTGCTCCATCATCAGTATGACATCCCTTCAAATATTTAAACATGCCTATCATGTCCCCTCTCAACCTTCTCTTCTCCAGGCTAAAAATACCCAGCTCCCTATGCCATTCCTCATAGGGCATAATGGCTTCCAGACCTCCCACCATCCTTCTCAGTATCCTTCTTGAATTGTGGTTCCCAGAACTGGACACATTATTCCAGGTGAGGCCTGACCAAAGCAGAATGGAGTGGTACTATTACTTCCCTTGCTCTAGACACTATACTCCTATTAATGCAGCCTAGAATCACAGTGGCTTATTTTTTGCTGCTGCTGCTGTATAACACTGTTGACTCATGTTCAGCTTGTAGTCTACTCTTTCTTTCCTTTGAGGAAATCTACACCTTTATGTTAATTGATAATAAACAAAAAATATCACATTAGTGCCTATAATATATTGGTGGCAAATTATGTAATATAGTAGACCCCCTTATCCACTGGAGATTGGTTTTTGGGGGGGCTTGGATACCGAAAACCATGGAAAATAGTGAACACTTTGAAAAAGTGGGACTTCTGGTTTAAATACCATAGAGCTGCCTTGGAGGACCTAGAAAATGGCTAGAGATGACACATTTTAGGAAGACTCTATGGTAAGTGTGCTGCTTTGTATCCCATTGGTAATTGAATCAGACGATAATGAATCTGTGGATACAGGGGTCCTACTGTAATCTGAACATCCTGTACTGTGAATAGGTTAGGTTGCATTGACCTGAGATAAACAAATGGGCCCCCCGAAATAAAGCATTGCAGGGCCCCCAAAAATCCCTTAAACCAGCCATGGTTGGACTGGATGGCCCTCGTGGTCTCTTCATACTCTAGGATTTTATGACCATCTTCATCATGACCATCATCTGTGTTTGTATTCAACCTGTCTCCCAAAATTGAGGCCTTGTTGTTCATCCCATTTCCAACTTATGCCAACACTAAGGCCATCATTACTCAGGGGTGGGAACCATGTGGTCCCTCCAGCCCCTCTCAGCAATCCCCACCTTTGGCTATGCAGGTAAGATTTCTTCAGAGGGAGGTTGCCCCTGCCTTCCCGTGAGGCTGAGAGACTCTTGCTTGTCCGAGGTCACCCACGGGGTTTCCATGACCAAGTGGATATTTGAAATGGAGTCTCTCAGAGTCCCAGTCTGACTCTCAAACCACTGCACCACGCTGGCTCTAAAATTAAGACTAGCAGACTTTTATAGACCAGCTTTAAGGAAATAAATAATGGGCTTTTATCAACCAGCTGTAAGGAAATATTAGTCTGTTTGCCTATAAGACAGTTTGGAAACCATGCTTCCTGAGTTGATTCTCCTGCTGCAAGAAAATGGGTCAGTCCTAAATATTCTTGCTCTCTCATTCAGGGGACCAGGGGCCTGGAATTTGGAGAAAGCCTACCCACACCTTCCTGTTTTGATGTTCTCATTTAAGTGGCCCTAATGTGACTTTAAAGGGGGTCTGTGGAATGTAAAGAACTCTCCCCCCCCCAATCTTATTTCCTCCATTTATTCCAAAACAGGCCTCAAGATGCAAATCTGTAGCTAAGTGTTTTGTAGACCCTGTTCAGTTAAACTCATTTTGGTCTCCCCCCATCTTCTGTTTTTTCTCCAGTTCTGCTTGCCTGAATCATGGGCAAGCCTGACTGTGTGTCTCCCTGCACAAGGCCTGGCCTGGGCCTTCTCTACAGTAGAAGCATCCGAGAGTCATGGGACCAATGGATTCCTCCCTCCCTCTTTCCAAACAGAATAAATTAATCTTCATTCCAGGGATCCCTTAAAACCCAGGTGTCTGTTTGAAATGGATTGGTCTGAGAGAGATACTGTCCATAGTGACCTTCAAACTTCACTGAAGGTCATGGAAACAAATTATTGATGTTCCAGGCTCCGAAAAGAACATTTTGTTATTGGGAAGAGAGCCAAGGTGAATCTACAGGTGGGAAATTATACAGCCAGGCTGAGGCTGGTGGACTGCAACTCGCAGCAGTCCTAGTGTGAGAAATGGTCCACATTTTTACCTAAAGAAATACTCAGGAACAATCAGATGAAGCAGTCTTACTCAATTTATTATACGTTTGTGCAGAAGCAGGCACCTTCAGAGTGAGAGGACACCCCTGGTATAAAAATCATTCACATTTTATACTCTATTGCAGCCGTAAATTTCCCTATTCTGACTGCCCATTGGATAGGGCTATCAGAAGTCACAGCCCCTCCGGATGTCTAAGTTTTGTACAGGATGTCTCACCTGGGTTTATATGCCCACTCCCCTAATTTTTCAGCCCTATACTCTGACTTACCATTTTCCATATAAGGCTTGACTTAGAGCACTCTCCCTCTCCTCTGTTACTAACTGAACAAGCTCTAAAACTTTCTTTCATTCTCCAGCCTTTGAACATGCATAGTTGTGGAAGAGACATCATGGAATATGATAAGACTCTGTCTGGTTTGTTTGGTGATTAGATACTTTCTCCTTGCCTGCTTATTTCTTTTTTTCTTCTTGTCTAGCTAGTTTATAAATGGAATGATACTACATACATTGTTCTCTGTTTGCTGAAGTTAAATTCTATTTATTTCTATCACTAGCTGCCATAGCTGATGATGAGAAATGATGGGAGTTGTAATCTAGCAAGCTGTGGACGATTCCCACCCCTGCTTAATAACCAACAATGTGCCAAGCTCTGACCATAACATTTTCTCAATGGGAAGAAAGCGAAGGTTAATCTAGAGGTATGTCATAGGTGAGGGCTGAGTGGATGATGCATCCTGAAATACGAAGAAGCTTCCATGATGTGGGTCAGTGCCTCTTCTTGAGCCACCTGGGTGGTCCACTGTGACATGTCCCCTGTTGGCTGCCCTTGAAGAGGCATGACTGACCGTGGCTCTTTGTAGGGAGTCAGGATATCGAGAGAGAAGGAAAGAGGAGTTAGAGTTAGTTATCTTAAAATCCTTTACTTGAATTAGTTATTTAGGTTAGTTTTATATGGTTAGTTATATATTGTTATTAGTTATAAATGCCTTTATTAGGATTTGTTATTGGTTTTTTTTCTTTATCAATCTTTATTATATAAATAAGTGCTTACAGCAAAAGAAATTCACTTACAGAAATGAAAAATCATATTGTGCTACATTATACAATCCTTGTTCTTTTTCTTTACTTTATATTTTCCCCCAGGCAAATATATCTGAGGTTCAATAGCTGTGTGTTTGTTATTTATCTGTTATTTAGCTAAGTTAGTTTATTTAGGTAGTTGTTAGGATCAATTAGGAAGTTAGGAAGGGAGTTAGGAAGTTGGCTGCCCTTGAAGAGGCCTGACTGACCCTGCTTGGCTCTTTGTGGAGACTCAGGAGATTCAGAGAGAAGGAAGGAGGAGTTGGAGCAGATCAGGGAGTTAGAGAGAGTTAGTGGTCTTAAAATCCTTTATTCGAATGAGTTATTTAGGTTAGTTTTATATATCGTTAATTATATATAATTATTATTTATCAAAACCTTTATTAGAATTTGTTATTGTTTTTTTTTTAGTTACAGATTCCTCAAGTTCATTAACTGTGTGTATGTTATTTATCTGTATTTAGCAAAGTTAGGTTATTTAGCTAGTTGTTAGAACCAGTTAGGAAGTTAGGAAGGGAGAGAAAAGAAAGAGGTCTCCTGAAAGATTTGAGTACAATTTTCTTCATCCCCAATGCGATAATAAGTGATTCAAGGGAAACCATTCACTCTTTTCTTGGCATTTGAATTGAGGAATGGGCCAGTAGAAGGTTTCGGATGGGAAGTCCTCAGTGGGTCCAACTCCGTAATACTTTCCCCACAAGCCATTTGATTGTCCTGTCCCTCTGGTTACAATAACAATGCTCAGGACAGCCCAAGCATTGGGCAAAGTGAAGCTTTTTCCTTGAGTGGCACAAGTGAAGAAGGGGCAAATAAATGTGGGCCAAGGCCTCAGGGGCACACCTACTGCAGCTGCAATAGGAATAGCATTGAGATAGCATTGATATATAGCTGCCTACCTTTTGTGGCCTCCACACACAAAACTGCTTGGGTTGCTGTGGCACCTCTTCCACCCAATCTGCTAATTTGACCACCAATCCCCACTCTCTCTTCCATGAGCCAGCTGAGCTTCTCAGAATTAACTAGGGTCCCCAGATCCCAAGGTTGGGGGGTTCTGGGTGTGGTTTCAGAGATGGAGCCTTCTCCTTTGGCCTCAGAGCAGAGTGAGGAATGTATGGAGGCCTCAGGGAGGGGGTCCAAGCTCAATGCAGGTAGAAAGAGCCAATCCAGACACTGAGACCCCTCTTTTCAATTCCTGTCTTCCTTCTGTTCTAGGCTGGGACAGCTGCAGTATGTCTTCCACAGGAGGGGCAGAAAAGGGTTCCTTAGCTCCAACCGGCCTCTCCGTTGGCATCCCTAAAACACCTAGGGATGATGGGAAGAAAAATGCCACAACCCATTGCTAGTGAAACAGAAGGGGATGCAAAGTCTACCCCTTGTTCTGCAGGTGCACCGTCCCCTAAATCCATATTGATCAGGACAACGTGATCAACAGGCTTTACAATATTTTTGAGGATAGAGCCAAAGCCAGTATCTGTGCTATGGGTGAGTAGATATGGAGGACCTCTGAGGAATTTTGGGTTTGGAGCCAAGGAGCCAGTGAACTGGAGGAATGGGAGGCGATGCCTAGCATTCCAGCTTCCTGATTCCAGAAATGTTCAAGGGAAAAGAGCTCCCATCTCTTACTAGATTGAGGAAGGCCATGCTAATTCCCCCTGACTTGTGCCATGCCCTTCTGCCTGAACAGAAATGGAAGACCCTTCCTAGCCTCTCCCAACCCTCCCGTCGGAGAGCAACCTGCTCTCAATCATAAAGCCATCAAGAAAATGTTGAAGAAAATCAGGGCCAGAAAACAGGTACAAATCTCCCCCCCCACACACAAATGCGAATGGAAGCCTCTACTGAATCCAGAGCTTGAATCACACATCCTGTGTCTAGTATTTCATGGGGTCTTTGCCATGGAAACCGCAGGGTCCCACAGTCAGATACGTTTGAATCCTTCCCATTGTGCTCTTGTCCGAACCCCTCCTTTAACGGACCTCAGAAAAAACTGTTCATGACTGGACCCAGGAAGGGCCATGGAAGAAGAGGTTGTCCATGGGGGCATTTCCACAGCCTGTCTTTCAGCAGGCCATTATGGCAAGGAGGATCACTCACGCTTAAAAGTAATTGTTCATCCAGAGGATGTAGACCAACTAAAGAAATGCTATTTACCCACTCCCATGGATGCCCTGGGTCCCTAATTGGTAGGATTTTCAAGAGAGTGGAGATCTCCATCTCCACTCCTTCACATGCCTCCTTTTCTCCTTCCTGTCATGATTTCTACCCCTGACTTTGGAGCTCCTGCTCAAGGGATTGCTGGCCAGGGACCCCACAGCCAGCCACCTTGTCTTCCTGCTCAATTGAAGTGTGTTAAAGAGGTCAGCCACCCATTTTCCTCTTCAAATTCCAAAGGAGACTTCCTCAGGGCACTTGGTCAGTGGTCACTCCCACACAAGGAACAGGTACTGAGCTGCACACGTTCTGAACGACTGCTTCCTTCCTCAGCATATCAACTTCTGGGTAGACGCCTAGCATTCGGAAGCAAGTCAGGGCCATCAGTTGTGTTTCAGATGTCCTTCATGAAGCCAGTAATCTTGTAACCTTGAGGTGAGCATCCCATGCACTCGCCTGACTTGGAAACCTCAGTTTTCAGGAGAGAGAGGAATTAAAGCCAAAGGAGAATTGGACAGAGACGTACAGAGAAGTAAGATATCTCAATTTCATTTTCTTCAGAGTTCAGCAACACTCCCCGGCTTAGGATGTCTGGTGACCATGTATGGCTTGAACATAATATCGTTCCTCTCATAGGAGATCTGCCAAGGCAGGGAGGCCCTTTCATGCCTCCACACATTCCTCCTCTACCAGAGGGGTAAAAAAGCTGGAAAGGAGCATACCAGCACTCTCGGATGGAAAAGCAACAGAAAGACCCAGAATGCCAAGAGATGCCAAGAAACCACCTTCTTTTTCCTTTCTCTCAGGACATCGGGAACATACAATGGAAGACCAAGGCAAGGCAATGCTAACTTTCATTGACACTTGCAGAGTCAGGGAGGTAAGGATATTCCTGCTCTCCTTTTCTTAATTAATATTCTTTTGAGGAGAAGCTGTAGGGCTGAGTGCTGATGGATCTTGAAGCCATAAGGCCAGGAGCCAGGGTAAAATGTGAGGCTTTTCGCATCCTGGGTGACACTGCAAAGGAAGGCTTCAGGAGGAGGATAGTCTGTTGCCCTTCAAAGGCAGCCTTTGTGAAAACAGGCCAGGAGAAAGCGGGTGTGACCTTGGCCTCAGCAGGCTGGCCCCACAGTTTCCAGCTCTGGCTGCCTGTCACGGCCACCCTATGTGGTGACCATCTCCAAGACTGGGGGATAACGATAGGTAAAGAGCGGTTCTTTCGTTTAGTGGGCGACGTCCTCCCACTCAAGCTGTCTGCCTTCCCTCCCGTCTCTCTCCAGGGACTCCTCCTTCTGTTTATCCCTCCCGGCTCTCCCATCCCAACTGCCGTTCTCTCAGGCTCTCTCTGGCAGAGGCCCCGCCCACCAGGGCCTCCTGGGCTGGGATTGGCTGCTTCTCAGGCACGCCTTCAAGCACCCCTCTTCCCAGGGGAAAGAGCAGCCCTGGGAGGGAAAGCAAGGCCCTGCCCTGCAGGGAGGAGGAGGAGGAGGGTGCCCCACAGTCTTAACCTGCTCCCCACAGTATGCCTTGTCTATGGGGCTGGGGAATAATGCAGATTGAAGTGCATTTTACAGAATGCCTGCAGGATCACTCTGTCTTTATGGCCAATCACACCATGTTATTTATATTACTTCAAAGAGCAGCCCTGGGAGGGAAAGCAAGGCTCTGCCCTGCAAGGGAGGAGGAGGAGGAGGAGGATGCCTCACGGTCTTAACCCGCTCCCCACAGTATGCCTTGTCTATGGGGGGTGTATAATGCAGATTGAAGTGCATTTTACAGAATGCTCAGCAAGATCACGCTGTCTTTATGGTCAATCACACCATGCTATTTATATTGCCTCAAAGAGAATTTTTACTGTCCGGACATAGCTGGTATGTGAATAAAGATGGTGGTTGGAAGTAATTACTAGCGCTTTATATTTGTCCCAATGGCAGTGTGCGATTCGAGTTGCCCCATAATATGTTTTTTAGCTGTCAATCAAGGTTGTGCACATGTGAAGTTTTTGAAACTGATCCCTGACCCGCGTTCACACGAAAGATGCCATTACTGCAGGCATTTTGCTTATTGTCGCAGACAGCCTCTGCATGGTGAGCACACAGCTGTTCCCACCTTTTTGTCTGATGTTACCAGATGTCTCTCTAGTTATTCAGACCCAATAGTTTTTTACAAACCTAATTGGACCAAAGAGCTTTTTAAAAGCTATTGTTCGATTTTTGTTTATGGAGACATTTCCCCACTTTTTTTTGGTTGGCACCGCTACCCAGGAATGGAGGTGCTGTTGAACTCTGCCAGGTCTTAATGGCTCTTATGTGGGTGAGAATTGAGCTTGGTGATAATATGAGCATCATCACCACTGAATTAGAGCAGATCGCCTTCTTGTCTTAATGAGTGCTGGGAAAAGCCAGTGGCTTGTGGTTGGGGAAGAGGAAGATGATGACCATGTGGAGCAATTCTGTGGCACAAGTGGTATGGCAAGCAGGACAATGGGACACGTCCAGCATAGCATAGGCAATCCAGCCTACTCCAGTCCTTCAAGACCATTGTTGGTGTGTGTACCTGGCCAGCAAGGTATGGTTCATAGAATCATAGGATCATAGAATCATAGAGTTGTAAGATACCATGAGGGCCATCTAGTCCAATCCCATTCTGCCATGTAGGAATACACAATCAAATCATTCCTGAAAGATGGCCATCTAGACTCTGTTTAAAAACCTCCAAAGAAGGAGACTCCGCCACACTACAAGGCAGTGTATTCCACTTCCGAACAGCTCTTACTGTCAGGAAGTTCTTCCTAATGTTTAGGTGGAATCTCTTTTCCTGTAGTTTGAACCCATTGCTCTGTGTCCTAGTATCCAGAGCAGCAGAAAAAGAAGCTCAGTATGACATCCCTTCAAATATTTAAACATGGCTATAATGTCCCCTTTCAACCTTCTCTTCTCCAGACCTTTGTTATCACCGTTTAGTCAGATGAGAGGTGGCAGGTTGTACTGGGACGCCATTAACCAATTTGGGGTTGGTCACTCCACTGTGACTGCCGTTCGTATAAATTATTTTTTAGGAAAAGTCAATGTAAAAACAAGTTTCAAGAAAGAAAATATAAATAAACCAGAACTTCCTCCCTCAGCTGTGTGGAACTTGGTTAATACATGTATGCACTTTCCTAATCAATAATCCATGTTACTTCATAATAATAATACATCCAGAATAACAATACATTTTATATTTCTACTAAATCAGAAGAGTCTTTGTACACAATTAGCCCCTGAAACATGTTATCGCCTCTTCTCCCAATTCTGTCTTCTAAAACGCGATTAAAGGTTTCCAACTTTCCCTAAATTTTGCTACAGATTCATTTTCAACTCAACATGTTAATTGTTCCAACCTTGCCATTTCTTGCAGTTTAATCAACCACTCCTCTCCAGTTGGCATGTGGCTGCTGTCTTTATAGAGAGCATCCTGGCCATGGAGAAGCTTTTCCTGCCTTGCATTATCAACCTAGGAGACGCTCACAAGGTATGTGTGGCTGAATTTTTTTTTTTTAAGGGGGGGATTCATTGTGCAATGCTACTATCGCACATCTGTTGTCATGATAATAATGTATAGGTTTTTGACATATTATTGACTAGTCTGTTTTGTTATATTCTTTTCAGTTTCATGCTTGTAATGTGTTTCCTGGGATTTTTGGGTGGGTGTTTCCAGTGAAGCAAATGTTTTGTTTGGTTTTTTTGGTTGCTTTCCATCCATTTCTCTTGAAATGGATGTTATTATAGCTTGATTCAGGAACACGCTGGTTCTCCTGTATGTGTTAATCATTGTGTACTTTTTCTCAGTCTGTTTCTCTCCTCCCCACCCCACTTTTCTCAATGTCCAGATTAACACAGATGACCAGAAAAGGAAGGAGGGAGAAACAATGAGAAAGATACTCACAGATTTCTTCTGGAGGGAGGCTCACCCTCAGTAGAAATTGTTGAACAATCCCCAACACTCACCTCCCTTCTCCACCAGTTCGGATATTAATCCTTATGAAATGCTACCTTGTTGTGCACTTTGCATTTTCCATGACCACCTGCCCCTCATGCTGACTAGCACTTCATCCCTCGTGAATAAAAGTGGCACTACCTTTTGATGAAATCAGGTTGCTGTCCTTCTTTTTTATACATAGAGCCCAGTCATGTTTGCCGAGTTTGGTTGGCATTCACACTGTCTGTCGGGGTTAGCTGGTGGCCAGAATGGGAGGCCTGCACCTGATCATGAGTGCTTTGCCACCCTAGGCCTTCCTGTTGCCTGCTAGTATCAGCATCAAAGCACCCATACACGGGAGAAGACAAACGCCCTAACAGAAATTTGACATATAGGGGCTTCAGTGGGGGGATGGTATAATGACCACTTTCCAATCATAAATTAATATGGGGGGAAACACAAGGCACAATGCAAGACATCTCCCCAGGTCGATGGCGGTACCATTGCCAGGGTTGTGGGGTGACGGCAGTGGAAGGCCAGGACCCAAGCATATGCAGAGTGCACTTTTGAGAAACCACACCCAACAAATCATACCCTTGGAGACAGAGAAGGCCTCCAGGTGCATATATTTTCAAGAACTCAATGCAACATCCGATGGCCTATCTTTGTTATGAAAAGGACAAATTAAACAAAGACTTTAATAAGCATTTTGTTAGAACAGCCTTATTATTGGTCTGGGGGAAAATAAAAAAAAGTTCTATACCAAATTACCAAAATTGACTTCTTCACAAGAAACTTTCCAAAATAGATAGAAATCCACAGATCATTAGTTAAGCTATAAAGAAATAGGAATGAAAGACCCAAATGGTCAATCTGTAATGAAATCAAAATAATATTTTTAAAACCTATAATATTAATTGGTTTGTTTACCATCAATTAAAAGCTAGGTTTACTGAAGATTCAAAAAATGAAAATATAGAATTGGAAGAAAATGAATTAGATACGATCATTTGGGTGGAGCAAAAGGGAAAAAAAGATTACTAAAATATATAAATTACTGTTAAAGCGAGGTTTAGAAATGGACAGTATCAAAGACACTGGGCAAAAGATCTGGGATATCCTTTAGAAACTAAATCCTGGGAAAATTCTAGGAGAAAAACTAGCAAGTTCACAAAATATTAAAATTTGAAAGAAAATTATTTGAAAATAACTGATAGGTGGTATTATACCCCTTCCAGACTTAACAAAATGAATAAATTGATCAACAGCAACTGTTGGGAATGCCAAAACAATGTTGGCTCCCTACTATACATGTGGTGGAGCTATAAGGTGATTAAAAAATTCTTGAACAAAATACACAGAACAATTGAAAATATATTACAGATTCATTTCAAGGCCAAACCAGAGTTATTTTTGCTGAATATGACAAAGATATTGAAGAAAGAAGATGAGCTATGGCATTGGAAAATTCTGTATCTGATTTCAATCGCTAGAATAACGATAGCCCAAAAATGGAAAACAGCAAACCCACCTACCATTGATGAATGGCTTCAAAAAACCTAGGAAATGCTAGAACTAGATATACTCACAGCTAAAATACATAATTTACTGAAAGAGAAATCTTTAGAAAAATGGCTACCAGTATTAAAGTGTTGGGAAAAAAGGGGGATGGGATATATATAAAACATGTTATTATTATGACCAGATATTCATCATAACCCTTTGGGTGGGGAAAAAGAAGAACTTAGAAAAGGGGGTAGTATGAGACATTTCCTTAAATATGTAGGGTGTAACCTGTTATATTTCAGTGATAACAGAAGTCAATAAACATAAAGTTATTTAAGCTTTATTTACTCCAAAAGTGTTGAACATCTAGGAAGTCATGGAAAATCTTATTTATCTTTATTATTATTTCAATTTGGTTATTCATAAAAAAATTATTTATTTGTTATAATTTAATGATCAGATGTATGAATGTACAAATGAAGCTTAAGAGACATTACAGATAAATATACAGTAGAATGCATGACTAAATAGGTGGTGGTGGTTGGGATCTATGAGCTTAGCAAAAGACCCACTCCTTCTGCAATGGGAACAGCTAGAACTGGTTTCTCTATATGGATCAACCCAGCATCCTACACTTTTGGATGCTTCCTGGAAACACAGTGAGGGGGAATGATATGGTGTGTGACACCACTCCACAATGGAGCCCCATGGATGAAATGGGGAGAAGGGGACTGATATGGTTTGAAAAATGTTTTAAAGTTGCAGGTCCTGACCCCCAGAAAGCCCTGAAAGGTTTTCCTGAAGTATATGCAATTTCAATACACCCCAACACAGAGTGAGAGAGCAAAACACTGCCAAGTCTGATGGGTTGCCTTTCCAGTCTTCGGACTAGAGCAGTTCAAGGAGGTCCCCAGGCCCCTGCAGATCCTCATCCACACCTAAGGTAACAGCCCTGCCAAATGCCTGGATACCTGGAATTTCTCTGGGACCAGGAAAAAGGACTCAGTAATTGATCCTCTTAGGTCTGTCTGTCTAAGAGGTCCCTCAGTTGTGTTTTCTCTGGATCTTGCTCTCTTGCTCCTTGGCCAAAGGAGCAAGATGCCTGTGTCATGAGACACTGCATGGATTAATATCAAGGTGGAGATGAGAGGCCAGAGACTTGCCCTTCCCAGTAGGCTAAACAAACAAAAGCAAACTGTTGTAGCCTCTCCTAGCTTGTGTCTTTTTCCTCATTAATAAATTCTGCCAACATGACCATACTCCCATGTTGCTTAGCCATATGTGTCCCGGTTTTCACCTTTAGAAATGTGGGAGGATATGGTACAGTGCTTGGCACTCATTCTCCTTGTGAAGTCGAAGGCTTTCATGGCTGGCATCCATAGGTTTTCTGTGGGTTTTTTTCTGGGCTTTGAGGCTGTGTTCTGGAAGAGTTTATGCCTGACATTCCGCCTGCATCTGTGGCTTTGGCTGGCATCTTCAGAGAATGGTTGGGTAGGGTGTGTGTGGGGGTCTATATACTGTGAGCCCCTGTTCAAGAGGATATGTACATTTGTGTATCTGAATGGCTAGTTTCTGGTCCTGAAAAACACTAAAATCAAAACTCAGCACATGCAAATGAACTCCACCTAGAGACAGGGGGGTTTCCAGCAGACAATGGACCATTAGCCAAACAGACACTAATCCTCCTTGCATATCTCCACCAAGAAACTAGCCATTCAAATACACAAATTTACATATCCTTTCCAACAGGGGCTCACAATATATAAGCCCCCCACACCCAACCCAAGCATTCTCTGAAGATGCCAGCCACAGATGCAGGCAAAATTTCAGGAATAAACTCTTCCACAACACGGCCTCACAGCCCGGAAAAAACCCACAAAAAACTCATTCTCCTTGTTTGCTTGCCCAAGTTGACCCTCTTTAAACTTATTTTCAACTTTGTCCTCTGATTCCATATGATATTAGAAATCCCACAGTTTAATCCCTGGCTGTGGATGGTGGGCATTATCATCCAAAATTTTGGGAAATTTCCAAGTTAGGAAGACGTAGCCTAACATCATGGTGTCTAATGGCGTATCTTTCATATTTTATCACAGATCGACATCACTTTCTTCTTGCCTTCTTTGCCCATCAGACCCAGTGGCACATACAGTAGCCCCCCCGTATCTGCTGATTCTCCATCCACTGACTGACTTAACCATGGTTGCTGACAGCAGGGGAGGGGTGGATGTGGGAAAGATGGGAGGAGGAGGGGTCTCTCCTTCCTTCTACCTTTCCCCTATGGGATGGCTCCCTTGAATGGTGATTGAGGGGGGACTATGGGAGGGGAGGGGAGTTCTCACCTTCCTTCTCCCCCCGTGATGGCTCCTATGGTGGGAATGGTGACGGGTGGGCAAAGGGAGGGGAGGAGAGATTTCATCTCCCTTCATTTGCCTCCCAGGATGGCTCCCATGGCTCCCATGGCGACGGAGGGGGGCATTTGCTATTATCTGCAGGGGACCCTGGAACCAATCTCCCATAGATACAGTGGTCCTACTGTATACCCTTTTCACAACTTTGTGGTATAGCTCAATTAACAAAGTAGATGTATTCCTGAGGATCACTTCTTTAGCAGAACTGCTAGTACCAGAGGTAGAAATAATATGGAAAGAAAAGGAATGTGTTCCTACACCACAAAAAAGAAGAGCAGTTTTGACATCTTTCAGCAAATTCTTTCTTTAAAACTAGCATGATGCACATATAAAATCAAACCACCAGGCCATCTCAGTTTTGCATAAGTAGACAAAAATGTTGGAATCCTTGACAGACTCACTTGAAATTTTCCTTCAAAATGTATCTTGGGATGATTTTTTTTCACTTGCTGTCAATGTTCTTATGATTTCCGTTTGGATAGCAAAACATAAGCAATCTCTCCTTTTTTCAACATGCCAGGGAAGTAGGCTAATTTACTTTTCGTCCCCCGCCCCCTTCTTTTTGGGGAGTCATAGCAAAATCCAGTTGCTCAGGGCTGGGGATCATGTAGCCCTCCAGCAACCCTCAGCATTCCTCACCATTGGATATGTAGACCTGGATTGATGGGATTTATGGTTGAACAATTGGAGGGCCACAAGATTCCTACCTCTGCAAAATGGAGGGAATATTGTAAATCAACCCAAATTATGTCAAATGGGAGAGGGAATCATGCCACCTTCCAGACTCTGAAGAAGTATTTCTTCAATAGTTTGATGAAATTTAAACCAGAGGCTTTCTTCCTAGGGATCTCCCCGTTTGATAAGAAAATGGGAAAGGAATGTGGCAGATTATATTGGTTCATGATAACTACCGCCAGAATACTCCTAGGAAAATATTGGAAAACCCGTGAAATTCCGAAGAAAGAGGAATGGCTAGGGAAGATAATAGAAATTGCTGAAATTATGGGAATATTTACAATGTAAATATGGTGAAAATATGATTTTAGGATTCAAAAATTAAAAATTTATGGAGATAAATGAAATATTCTAAAGTAGATGTCACGTGTCAGAAGTGTCAAACTTAAAGGAGAGGTAAAGATTAAGAAACAGATGAATATATATATACTCCTTTAAAATAGCAAAAAGAAGGTTGATAAATGTTTTATAACAGCTGGGTTGTTGATTCATGGGAAGTCGATATGGTTAATTATAAATGATAAATAGAAAGATATGTGTTATGGACTGGGGGTATGGGGTAGGGGGGCAAGGGAGGGGGAGGATGTTTATGTAGTTGTAGATATTTTGTGATGTTAAATATTGTATGTTACGTGATGTGTGTTTTTTATGTCTTTATGTAAATAAATTTTATATATATATATATATATATATATATATAATATTCATCAATATATATATTGATGAAATTCTCTTGAAATGCTTGGTTTGGCACAGTCGTGCCTATTTTTGCCTAGGCTGCAACTGCTATCATCATCAGCAGAAATACACCAGAAGAAGGATGAGAATTCAAAATGACCTTAAAAGATGAGAGAGCTGGACCAAAAGTAACAAAATGAATTTCAACAGGGAGAAATGAAAGTACCACATTTAAGCAGAAAAAAATGAAATCCACAGAGATAGGATGGGTGACACTTGGCTTAACAACAGTCCATGTGAAAAGGCTCTAGGAGTCTCAGCATTTATCTATATGGGGGGGGGGAATATGAACGCCTCCAAAAAAGCAGCCATCCACAACGCAGCAGTCTGTCTTAACAGTCAAAACAGCCTCCCTAAACTCATCACGACCCCCAGCCAAGAGAAGAGCTGTGAATGGTTAACTCATGATTTTAAATCTGCTGTTGCCAAGTTTTTAAAAATATTACATTGGTACGCACGTGTGATATTTCGTATTTACAAACAGGAAAAGAAAAAAGAAAGAAAGTATAAGATCGCCATTTAATCGACTTACCAGACCCTCACTTAGTTGAAAAACCAACATGGCAGCAGCAAGTGCTTTCCCCGCTTGCTAGCTCCTTCCTCCATGCTCATCCAGCTAATCAGCTTACACTGTGTGTTCATAATAACGCGAATGTCAGTGTCCAAAGGATCACACATTTGCATATCATAGGGAGCTTTGTAAAAAAATCTGGTCGAAACCCCAGAGGTTTGCCACATGGACTTTCAGGTGGATTTGGCTGCCTCACTTCTGAATGACACGTATTTACCGAATGTCCATTTGTACAGATTGCCGTCCATACAATTGCCATTAGGATTATTTTTACCATATTGACAAGCCCTTAATAGACCACAAGCTGAACATGAGTGAACATTGTGATATGGCAGCTAAAAAAGCCAATGTGATTCTAGGCTGCATCACTAGGAGTATAGTGTCTACATCAAGGGATGTAATATTACCACATTACTCTGCTCTGGTCAGACTTTACCTGGAATACTGTGTCCAGTTCTGGGCCACACAACTCAAGAAGGATATTGACAAGCTAAAGGTGTCCAGAGGAGGGTGACCAAAATGGTGAAAGATCTGGAAGCCATGCCTTATGTATGAGGAGTTGCTTAGGGAGCTGGGCATGTTTAGCCTGGAGGATAAAAGTTCAGGAGATGACATAATAGCCATGTTTAAATACTTGAAAGGAAGTCATATTGAAGAGGGAGCAAGCTTGTTTTTCACTGCTGTGGAGACTAGGGACTTTTTCAGACGGGCTATTTATTCCATGGAAGACATGGAACAGGGTCAGGAAAAAGTCCTTCCTGCTGCAGAATGAATGTAAGTGTTTGAACATTTTCCCTTTATTCTGTGGCTGGAAAGGGATTGGGGCTTGCGGGGCAGGAATGGGGCATTTGCCCCAGTCTGGAAAAGTCCTAGGACACAGAGCAGTGGACTCAAACTGCAGGAAAAGAGATTTGACCTACATACACATTAGGAAGACCTTCCTCATGGTATGAGTGTTTCGACAGTGGAATGCACTGCCTTGGAGTGTGGTGGAGCCTCTTTTTTTTCGAGGTTTTTAAACAGAGGCTGGAATGCCATGTGTCGGGAGTGCTTTGATTGTGCATTTGTGCATGGCAGAATGGGGTTGGATGAGATGGCCCTTGTGGTTTCTCCCAACTCTAGGCTTATCACCATCATCTTTAATTGTATCCAACCTGTCTCCCAAAATTAAGCCCTTGTTGTTCTTCCCATTTCCAACTCATGCCAACCCTAAGGCCATCATTACTCAGGGGTGGAAACCACGTGGCCCTCCAGCCCCCCTCAGCAATCCTGTCTGTTGGCTATGCAGGCAAGATTTCTTCAGAGGGAGGTTGCCACTACCTTGATCTGGGGCTGAGAGAGTTTGATGTGTCCAAGCTAACAATGGTGGTTTTCATGACCAAGCGAGCATTCGAACCCAGAGTCCCAGTCTGACACTCAAACCATTACACCATGTTGGCCCTAAAATTGAGGCTATTGGCGAATTATAGACCAGCTTTAAGGAAATATCAGTCTGTTTGCTAATATAACAGGTTGGTAACCATGTTTCCTGAGTTGATCCTTGTGCTGCAAGAAGAGGAGTCAGCCACAACTAGCCTTGCTCTCTCATTCAGGGGACCAGGGGCCTGGAATTCGGAGCAAGCCTACGCACCCCCTTCTGATTTTGATCTTCTGTCTTACTTAAGTGGCCCTAAGGTGGCTTTAAAGGGGGTCAGAAGAATGTAAAGGGCTCTTCCCTCCCCCAATCTGAATCTTAGAATCATAGAATCATAGAATTGCAGACTTGGAAGAGACCACGAGGGCCATCCATTCCAACCCCCCTGCCACGCAGGAAATCTTGATTAAAGCATCCCCGACAGATGGCCATCCAGCCTCTGTTTAAAGACCTCCAAGGAAGGAGACCCCACCACTCTCCGAGGGAGTGTATTCCAGTGCCGAACAGCTCTTACTGTCAAAAAGTTCCTCCTCATGTTGAGGTGGAATCTCTGTTCCTGGAGCTTGCATCCATTGCTCCGTGTTCCAGGCTCTGGAGCAGCAGAAAACAAGCCTGCTCCATCCTCAGCATGACATCCCTTCAAATACTTAAACAGGGCTATCATATCGCCTCTTAACCGTCTTTTTTCCAGGCTAAACATACCCAGCTCCCTCAGTCTCTCCTCATAAGGCATCGTTTCCAGACCTCTCACCATTTTAGTTGCCCTTCTCTGGACACGCTCCAATTTGTCCATATCCTTTCTGAATTGTGGTGCCCAGAACTGGACACAGTATTCTAAGTGAGGTCTGACCAAGGCAGAATAGAGTGGCACTATTACTTCCCTTGATCTAGACACTATACTTCTATTGATACAGCCCAAAATTGCATTGGCCTTTTTAGCTGCCGCATCACACTGTTGGCTCATATTCAACTTGTGGTCTACTAGGACTCCTAGATCCCTTTCGCACGTAGTCTCATTCAGCCAGGTCTCTCCCATCCTATATTTATGCATTTCATTTTTCCGCCCTAAATGCAGTACTTTACATTTCTCCGTATTGAATTTCATTTTGTTCGCTTTGGCCCAGCTCTCCAGTCTATCCAGGTCATTCTGAATTTTGATCCTGTCCTCTAGGGTATTAACTACTCCTCCCAATTTGGTGTCATCTGCAAATTTGATAAGTATGCCCCTAATTCCCTCATCCAAGTCATTGATAAAGATGTCGAATAGCACTGGGCCCAGGACAGAACCCTGTGGCACCCCACTGGTCACATCTTTCCAAGACGAAGAGGAGCCACTGCTGAGCACCCTTTGGGTTCGGTCAACCAATTACAAATCCATTGAACAGTTAACTTGTCTAGCCCACATTTTACAAGCTTGTTTGCAAGAATGTCATGGGGAACCTTGTCAAAGGCCTTACTGAAATCAAGGTATGTGATGTCCACAGCATTCCCTTCATCTACCAAGCTGGTAACTTTATCAAAAAAAGAGATCAGATTAGTCTGGCATGACTTGTTTCTCTGAAACCCATGTTGACTTTTTGTGATTATGGCATTGCCTTCTAAATGTTCACAGACTCTTTGTTTAATGATCTGCTCTAGAGTCTTCCCTGGTATTGATGTTAGACTAAGTGGACGGTAATTGTTGGGATCCTCTTTCCCCCCCTTTTTGTACATGGGGACAACATTTGCCCTCCTCCAGTGTGCTGGGACTTCTCCTGTTCTCCAGGAGTTCTCAAATATTATTGCCAATGGCTCTGAGATTATATTTGCCAGCTCTCTCTCATTCCCTCCATTTTTTACAAAGCAGGCCTCAAGATGCAAGCCTGCAGCTAAGCGTCTTGTAGACCCTGTATGGTTAAACGCACTTTTCTCTCCTCCCCTCTTCTGTTTTCCCTCCTGTTCTGCTTGGTCTGGAAGCCATGTCCTATGAGGAGCGGCTTAGGGCACTGGATATGGTTAGCCTGGAGAAACAAAAGGTTGGGAGATGACATGATAGCTATACAGTCTCCCCTCCACATTCGCGAACCTGACATTCGCGATTTTGATTATTCACGGTTTTGGGAGGGCCCCCCCCGGCCCCCCCAAAACCGTGACACGGGGCCTCCGGAGGCCCCGTGAAAGCCCTGGGAGGGAGCGGGGAGGGCCGGGAAGA
Organism: Gambelia wislizenii; assembly: GCA_030847615.1. Lineage (NCBI taxonomy): Eukaryota > Metazoa > Chordata > Lepidosauria > Squamata > Crotaphytidae > Gambelia > Gambelia wislizenii. Next base: position 305,160,692 of record JAUMIR010000002.1, on the reverse strand, counting down.
CCTCCACGGGGCCTTCGGAGACCCTCCAGAGGCCCGCGAAGGCCTTGGAAGGGAGGGGGGAAGGCTGGGGAGGCCTCCGGGGGGCCTTCAGAGACCCTCTGGAGGCCCCGCGAAGGCCTTGGAAAGGAGGGGGGAGGGCCAGGGTGGCCTTCACGGGGCCCCCAGAAACGCTCCGGAGGCCCCATGAAGGCCCGGGGAGGGGGTGGGAAGGGCTGGGGAGGCGATCATGGGGCCTCCGGAGATGCTCCAGAGGCCCCATGAAGGCCTGGGAGAGGGCTGTGGAGGCCTCTGAGGGGGGAGGGCCGGGAGATGCCTTCGCGGGGCCTTGCTAGGCCCCATGAAGGCCCGGGGAGGGAGGGGGGCGGGCCGGGAGAGGCATCCATGGGGCCTCCGGAGACGCTCCGGAGGCCCCATGAAGGCCTGGGGAAGGGCTGGGGAGGCCTCCATGGGGCCTCCGGAGCGTCTCCAGAGGCCCCATGAAGGCCCGTGGAGGGGGTGGGGAGGGCCGGGGAGGCCTCCGTGGGGCTCCGGAGATGCTCCGGAGGCCCCACGAAGGCCCGGGGAGGGAGGGGTAAGGGCCAGGAGAGGCCTCTGCGGGGCCTTGCTAGGCCCTACGAAGGCCTGGGGAGGGAGGGGGAGGGCCGGGAGAGGCCTCCGTGGGGCCTTGCTAGGCCCCACGAAGGCCCGGGGAGGGAGGGGGGAGGGCCGGGAGAGGCCTCCACGGGGCCTTGCTAGGCCCCATGAAGACCCGGGGAGGGAGGGGGAGGGCCGGGAGAGGCCTCCGCAGGGCCTTACTAGGCCCCACAAAGGCCCAAGGAGGGAGGGGGAGGGCCGGGAGAGGCCTCCATGGGGCCTCCGGAGTGTCTCCGGAGGCCCCATGAAGGCCTGGGGGAGGGCTGGGGAGGCCTCCATGGGGCCTCCGGAGCGTCTCCGGAGGCCCCATGAAGGCCCATGGAGGGGGTGGTGAGGGCCGGGGAGGCCTCTATGGGGTTATTTCCCTTCCAGACTTAACAAAACGAATACATCGATCAACAGCAGCTGTTGGAAATGTGAAAACAGTGTCGGCTCCCTAATACACATGTGGTGGGGCTGTAAGGTGATTAAAAAATTCTGGAGCAAAATACACAAAACGATTGAAAATATATTACAGATTCATTTCAAGGCCGAAGCAGAGTTACTTTTGTTGAATATGACGAATGTATTAAAGAAAGAAGATGAACTATGACACTGGAAAATTCTTCTGTATCTGCAGCTAGAATAACGATAGCCCAAAAATGGAAAACAGCAAACCCACCTACCATTGATGAATGGATTCAAAAAACCCAGGAAATACCAGAACTAGATATACTCACAGCTAAAATACATAATTTACTGAAAGAGAAATCTTTAGAAAAATGGCTACCAGTATTAAAGCATTGGGAAAATGGGGGATGGGATATTATATGCAAAACTTGTCATTATTATGACCAGATATTCATTGTAATCCTTTTTTGGGGGGGAGGAAGGACTTAGAAAAAGAGGTAGTATGAGACATTTCTTTAAATATACAGGGTGTAATCTCTTATATTTCAATTATAACAGAAATAAAGAACCATAAAGGTATATAAGCTTCATTTACTCCAAAAGTGTTGAACATCTAGGAAGTCATGGAAAATCTTATTTATCTTTATTATTATTTGGATTTGGCTATGAATTAAATCTTTATTTATTTGTTATAATTATAATTATAATGGCGATGGGTGGGCAAAGGGAGGGGAGGAGAGATTTCATCTCCCTACTCCATTTGCCTTCCGGGATGGCTCCCATGGCTGCAATGGTGACGGAGGGGGACATTCGCTATTATCCGCAGATTACATTTCCATAGTTTGATGAAATTTAAACAAGAGGCTTTCCTCCCAGGGATCTCTCCGTTTGATAAGAAAGTGGGAAAAGAATGTGGCAGATTACATTGGTTCATAACTACCGCCAGAATACTACAGAATACTACTTTCCAAATACTGGAAAGCCAGAGAATTTCTGAAGAAAGAGGAACAGCTTAGGAAGATACTAGAAATTGCCAAGATGGACAAACTAACATATATGCTGAAAGGAAAATCAAATACTAAATTTGTAAAGGATTGGGAAAAATTATGGGAATATTTACAATGTAAATATGGTGAAAATATGATTTTAGGATTCAAAAATTAAAAATGTATGGAGATAAATGAACTATTCTGAAGTAGACGTCACACGTCAGAAGTGTCAAACTTAAAGGAGAGGTAAAGATTAAGAAATAGATGAATACATATCCTTTAAAATAGCAAAAAGAAGTTTGACAAATGCTTCATAATGCCTGGTTTCTTGATTCATGGGAAGCCGATATGGTTAATTATAAATGATGAATAGAATGATATGGCGTATGGGGTATGGGGCAGGGAGGGCATGGGAGCGGGAGGATGTTTATGTAGTTGTAGATATTTTGTGATATCTACAACTACATAAACATGTATGTTATGTGATGTATGTTTTTTATTTCTTTATGTAAATAAATAAAATAATATATATAAAAATTAATGTTGATGAAATTCTCTTCAAATGCTTGGTTTGGCACATCCGTGCCTATTTTTGCCTAGGCTGCAACTGCTATCATCATCAGGAGAAATGCCCCAGAAGAAGGATGAGGATTCAAAATGGCCTTAAAAGATGAGAAAGCTGGACCAAAAGTAATAAAATGAATTTCAAGAGGGAGAAATGTAAGGTACCACATTTAGGCAGAAAAAATGAAACCCACGAAGATAGGATGGGTGACACCTGGCTTGACAACAGTCCACGTGAAAACGATCTAGGAGTCTCATAGCTTGTCTATACGAGGGGGGCAGAATACGAACACCTCCAAAAAAGCAGCCATTTACAATGCAGGAACCTGTCTTAACAGTCAAAACAGCCCCCCTAAACTCATCATGACCCCTGGCCAAGAGGGGAGCTGCGAATGATTTACTTCTGATTTTAAATCTGCCGTTTCAAAAAAAAAAAAATTACATTGGTACACGCGTGATATTTCCTATTTACAAACAGGAAAAAAAGAAAGAAAGCATAAGATTGCCATTTAATCAACTTACCAGACCCTCACTTAGCCGAAAAACCAACATGGCAGCAGCAAGTGATTTTTCTTGCTTGCTAGCCTTTTCCCCCATGTTGGTCCAGCTAATCAGCTTACATTGTGTGTTCATACTAACGCGAATGTGAATGTCCAAAGGATCACACATTTGCATGTCATACGGAGGTTTTTAAAAAATCCGGTCGAAACACTGGAGGCTTGCCACATGGACTTTCAGGAAGATTTGGCTGCCTTGCTTCTGAATGGCACATATTTAGCAAATGTCCGTTTGTACAGATTGCCTTCCATGCAATCGCCAGTGGGATTATTTTTACCGTATTGACAAGCCCTTAGTAGACCACAAGCTGAACATGAGTGAACAGTGAGATACGGCAGCTAAAAAAGCCTATGTGATTCTAGGCTGCATCACTAGGAGTATAGTGTCTACATCGAGGGATGTAATATTACCACATTATTCTACTTTGGTCAGACCTCACCTGGAATACCATGTCCAGTTCTGGGCAACATAATTCAAGAAGGATATTGACACACTAAAAGTGTCCAGAGGAGGGAGACCAAGGTGAAAGAGCTGGAAGCCATGCCCTATGTATGAGGTATTGCTTAGGGAGCTGGGCATGTTTAGCCTGGAGGATAAAGGGTCAGGAGATGACATAATAGCCATATTTAAATACTTGAAAAGAAGTCATATTGAAGAGAGTGCAAGGTTGTTTTCTGCTGCTCTAGAGACTAGGGACTTTTTCAGACGAGCTATTTATTCCATGGGAGACATGGAACAGAAGATGTTGATCCTTTTCTGTGTCTCCCCCATGCCTATTCCCAATTCCCCATGATATTTTCATCACGGGGAAACCTCATTTTTGGACCACCCATTGCGTTGTAGTAATGAAATCACAGCTGGTCTGAAAGGTGTCCAGTTCCTCTCCCGTGATGACAGCTCCCGGAGGAGGTCCGTTCTGGACACTTCCGGGCACGAACAGGACACTCAGGTAAGTGGCACCGTTTTTTCCTGACTCCCCAGGATACTTGATTTTTTAAATGTGTCTTCGTGTTTGCTGTGCTATTTTGAAGTTTGGTTTAAAAAAAATAATTCCTCCACAGCTGTTTTCTTGCAAGAACGTGCAGGATTTCAGCTGCTGGTCATAAAGGCAACCTTACGAGGGCTGCATTTATGACTGGCCAGCATGGGGAGAGGTAGGACATTTCCTGATGTGGAATGAAGGTTAGCGTTTGAACATTTTCCCTTTATTGTGTGGCAGAAAAGGGATTGGGGCTTGCGGGGCAGGAATGGGGCATTTGGCCCCATCTGAAAAAGTCCTAGGACACAGAGTAGTAGACTCAAACTGCAGGAAAAGAGATTTGACCTACACATTAGCAAGACCTTCCTGATGGTAAGTGTTTCGACAGTGGAATGTGCTGCCTTGGAGTGTGGTGGAATCTCGTTTTTTCAAGGTTTTTAAACAGAGGCTGGATGGCCATGTGTCGGGAGTGCTTTGATTGTGCATTTGTGCATGGCAGAATGGGTTGGACGAGATGGCCCTTGTGGTTTCTCCCAACTCTAGGCTTATCACCATCATCTTTAATTGTATCCAACCTGCCTCCCAAAATTAAGCCCTTGTTGTTCTTCCCATTTCCAACTCTAAGGCCATCATTACTCAGGGGTGGAAACCACGTGGCCCTCCAGCCCCCCTCAGCAATCCTCTCTGTTGGCTATGCAGGCAAGATTTCTTCAGAGGGAGGTTGCCACTACCTTGATCTGAGGCTGAGAGAGTTTGATGTGTCCAAGCTAACAATGGTGGTTTTCATGACCAAGCGAGTATTTGAACCCAGAGTCCCAGTCTGACACTCAAACCATTACACCATGTTGGCCCTAAAACTGAGGCTATTGGCGGATTATAGACCAGCTTTAAAGAAATATCAGTCTGTTTGCTTATATGACAGTTTGGTAACCATGTTTTCTTAGTTGACCCTCGTGCTGCAAGAAAAGGAGTCAGGGGAGCAGGGGCCGGTAATTCGGAGCAAGCCTACCCACCCCTTCCCATCTCGCTCTTCTGTCTTACTTAAGTGGCCCTAAGGTAGCTTTAAAGGGGGTCAGTGGAATGTAAAGGGCCCTTCCCTCCCCCGATCTGGATCTTCTCTCTCATTCCCTCCATTTTTTACAAAGCAGGCCTCAAGATGCAGGTCTGCAGCTAAGTGTTTTGTAGACCCTGTATGGTTAAACTCACTTTTCTCTCCTCCCCTCTTCTGTTTTCCCTCCAGTTCTGCTTGCCTGAATCATGGGCAAGCCTGACTGTGTGTCTCCCTGCACAAGGCCTGGCCTGGCCCTGCTCTGGAGTTGACCCACCCGAGAGTCATGGGACCAACGGATCCCCCCTCCCTCTTTTGCCAGGAAAAAAAATTAATCTTCATTCCAGGTGTCTCTTAAAACAGGGGATCTGTCTGAAATGGATTGGTCTGAGAGAGATACTGTCCACAGTGACCTTCAAATTTCACTGAAGGTCATGGAAACAAATTAATGATATTCCAATCTCTGAACAGACTATTTCGTCTTTGGGAAGAGAGCCAAGGTGGATCTACAGATGGGAAATTATAAAGCCATGCTGAGGATGGTGGACTACATTCTCAGCAGTCCTAGCTCCCATTGCTGGTGGTGAGAAATGATGGGAGTTGCAGTCCAGCAAGCTGGGGACAGCTCCACAATTTCTACCCCTGCTTAATAACAAAGGATGTGCCAAGCTCTGAATGTAACATTTTCTGACAGGGAAGAAAGCCAGGAAAATCTACAGGTATATCATAAGTGAGGGCTAAGTGGATGATGTGCCCTGAAATACTAGGCTTCCATGATGCGGCCTAGTGCTGTACTGGAGCCACCCGGGTGCTCCATTGTGACACGTCCCCTGTTGGCTGCCTTTTAAGAGGCCTGACTGACCCTGGCTCTTTGTGGGGAGTCAGGAGATTCGGAGAAGGAGGGAGGAGTTGGAGCAGATCAGCGAGTTAGAGAGAGTTAGCGGTGTTCAAATCCTTTTCTTTTTTAATTTGTTATTTTGGTTAGTTTTATTTATAGTTAGTAATATAGTTACTAGTTAGTAATATATAGTTATTAGTTTTAAAAGGGTTTTTTTTAGTTTTATTTATAGTTAGTAATATAGTTACTAGTTAGTAATATATAGTTATTAGTTTTAAAAGGCTTTTTTTAGTTTTATTTATAGTTAGTAATATAGTTACTAGTTAGTAATATATAGTTATTAGTTTTTAAAGGCTTTTTAAAGTTTTATTTATAGTTAGTAATATAGTTACTAGTTAGTAATATATAGTTATTAGTTTTAGAAGGCTAGATTAGAATTAGTTATTTCTTTTTTAGTTAGTTTCCCATCAAGCAGGTAGTTGTTGGGATCAGTTAGGTACGTAGGAAGGGAGAGAAAAGAAAGGAATCTCCTGAAAGATGTGAGTACAATTTCCTTCTATTTTCTACTCATGTTTAAATGCTGTCATGATTTGCGGTATTTGGTGAGCCAGGGGCAGACTCTCCACCTCTAGCCAAGGCCAGGATTTGTACTCAATGCCATAGTAAGTGATTCAAGGGGGACCGTTCACTCTTTGCTGGCAGGTGAATCAAGGAAGGGGACAAGGACAGGTTTTGGATGGGAAGTCTTCCAGGGGTGCAACTCCTTGATACTTTCCACATGGGCCATTTGCTCGGCTGGTCCCTCTGGTTCCAGCAGGCATTCCTCAGGACAGCTGAACCCATCAGGCAATGTTTTTCCTTGAGTGGCACAAGTGAAGAAGGAGGGAATAAATATGGGCCGAACCCTCAGCTGATCACCTACTGCACTTGTGTTACTGTCTGTTTCTGGAAAGCTTTGTAAGATCTCTGGAAGGGAATTGTTCTATTAACCAAGGAAAATATTCCCAGGGTTTTCCAGATCAACAGCTGCTTCTACGTTCCCCAGTCCTCGTGGTGCACCCCTCTTGGGGAACATCTGGTTGTGAGAGCCCCTCTACCTGCATAAACTGGGAGAGACACAGCCTCTCTCGGTTGCCCTGTTGCTTCCAAAAGAGTTACCTTAAGCAGAGAGAGGTCATGACTGATGTAAAAGAGAGATGATGCCCACAGAGTCCAAAGCCATCTTTCTGCCAGTGATGCCCAGCAGCTTGAGAGGAAAACCTCCCTCTGCACACATAAAGATCCACTGTCCCTTTAGCTAGGGGTTCAAGCACCCTCCCCAAATGGCTCATTGACACGCAGCCCTGGCCAGTCTGGTAGTCTACCCTTGAGTCCCTGCATTTGGGAAGTCTGTATTTTCCTTTGTGAACTAACCATATAAGCCAAATTGTAAATTATAGCAAATTGATGAATTATTGGAAGGGTGGGGAGTGTCAGGGTATATGAGAGACCCCTCTTCTTACCTTTGGTCCGCCTTTTGTTCTAGGCTGGGACGTCTGAGGCGTCTGTTTTGCAGAAGGGGCAACAAAGTGGCCCCAGACCCAACTGGCCTTCCCATCGGCCTCCCAAATACACCTGGGGCTGATGAGAAGAAGAACACTATATCCCATCGCTGGTGGAGCTGCAGGGGATGCAAAGTCTACCCCCTGCTCTGCAGGCCACCTGTCCCAAAAGACCATATCGATCCGCAGCACCTACTCGACAGGGTCTATGATGTGGTTGAGGAAAGAGCCAGAGCCAGAGCCCGTGCCATGGGTGAGTAGATATGGAGGGCTGCTGAGGAACTGTGGGGAGAGAATGCCCCATCTCCCAGATTCCAGAAGTGTTCAAGGTTAAAGAGCTCCGGCATCTTATTGGACTGAGGAAGGCGAGACTCATTTCCCCTGACTTGTGCCATGTCCTTCTGCCTTCTTTCCTCAACAGAAATGGAAGACCCTACCTGGCCTCTCCCTACCCTCCAATCGGAGAGCAACCTGCCCCTTGATCCTAAAGCCATCAAGAATATGGTGAAGAAAATCAGGGCCAGGACGCAGGTACAAGTCTCCCCCCTCCACACACAAACAACAATGGAAGCCTGTGTTTCCATAACCCTTTCGTCTCGGGTGCCCAGGTTGGCCTCCATCCTCAGTTTCAAAGAATCCCAGTGGGCCTGGGTGTTCAAGAAAACTGGCCATCCTTGCTGCACAGGGCTAGACTTCATGGCATGGAAGGTTCTGGCTAGGATGTGTCGTCTTCCCACTTCTGACCTGGGCCAGGGGGGACTGGATGGCTGGAGGTGATGAGGCAAATCACCTCATCACCTCCCTGCTCACAGACGGGTTCTCTTCACTTCCAGCACATTCTGGAGTGCCCGGCTAGCGAGAAGCTACGGTTCCTCCGTGCTGTGTCCGCAGGTTGCATGGAGGCACTAAAGAGGAGCCAGGCTGCCCCAGAGCTCCCGCTCCCAAAGGCAGACCTGGCCAGGGCCATTGTGGTAAGTAAGATGCAGCACTTGGATTCCAGAAGCAGAAAAGGGCTGATGAGGAGGAGCCCTGGATTTGGGAAACCTGGGAGGGATGTTTGGGGAAGCCTATTCATCTTTCCTTCTGTTTCCTCTTGGGGCAGGCCAGGGGATGAATTGGCCCTTTGATTTTTCACCTTTCTCTGTCTCCCAGGTGGTGATGGAGAGCCTGCCTATGCCCGCTGTGCCCTCTCCTGTCCTCTGCTGCTCCATGCTTGCGCTTTACCACCTCAGGTATCAAGACTACTTCTGTGCCAGGGCCATCGGCACTAGCCGAGCCTTCTGCAAGCTCACAGTGGGTGTGGGGAAGATGGGAGGTCCTCCTCTTGAAGCCGACTGAAAGATCCTCTCACCCTCCCTCCTTTCCTCCATCTAACTGACTGTTTTTCTTTCTTTTTTTCCCCTCTTACCAGCAAGTTCCAGCCTCCCCTGGACCGAGAGCTGGAATCACACATACTGCGGCTTGTATTTCATGGGGTCTTTGCCATGGAAAGCACAGAGTTCCCCAGTCAGGTAACTTTAAATCAATCCCTGCATGGTCCTTCCCAACCCCTCCTTCAATGGACCTCACAAAGAATGGTAATTGTATCATTGACCTCCCAAGAATTGCTTGTGGGGGCGTTTCTGCAGGTAATCTTTCCGCAGGCTAGGTTTGCAAGGAAGATCACTTTGGCTTAAAACTCATTATGCATCCAGAGAATAAAGTCCAACTGAAGGAAGGCTGTTTACAAAAGTTCCCCCATTCCCATAGATTCCCTGGGACATGTGTAGCTTGGATTTTTAAGAGAGTGGAGATCTCCATCTCCAGTCCTCCTCATGCCTCCTTTTCTCCTTCCTGTCAGGATTACTACATCTCAGCAGCCCTGACTCTGGAGCTCCTGCTCAAGGGATTGCTGGCCGGGGATCCCACAGCCAGCCACCTAGTCTTTGTGCTGAATGTAAGTGTGTTAAATAGGCCAGCCACCCATTTTCCACTTCAAATTCCAGAAGAGACCCCCTTGGGGCAGTTGGTCAGTGGTCTCTCCCTAGGGAACACATTAGTCTAGACAAGGCACAGGTTCTGAGCTGCACATGTTCTGAACTGCTGCTTCCTTCCACAGCATATCAACTTCTGGATAGAGTCACCCAGCATAAGGAAGCACATCAGGGCTTTCAGCTGTGCTTCAGCCGTCCTTCGTGAGGCCAGTAGCCTCATAAGCCTCGAGGTAAGCATCCCATGGACTCGCCTGACTTGGAGAACTCAGTTTTCAGGAGAGAGAGGAATTAAAACCAAAGGAGAATTGGAGAGATACTTACAGAGTAGTAAGATGTCTTGGTTTCTTTTTCTTCAGACCTCAGAAACAGTCCCCGGCTTAGGACGTCTGGTGACCTTCTATGGGTTGAACATAATATCGTTCTTCCCAGACGTCAGCTGTGAAGCCAGGGAGGCCCTTTCATGCCTCCACACATTCCTCCTGCACCAGAGGGGTAAGGAAGCTGGAGAGGAGCTTACCAGCATTCTCACAATGAAAAGAACAGAAAGACCCAGAATGCTAAAAGATGCCACAGAACCACTTTTTTTTCTTTCTCTCAGGACTTCAGGAACATCCAGCAGAAGACCTCTGGTGCCAGGAAGACCTTGGCAAGGCAATGCTAGATTTCATTGACACTTGCCGAGTTGGGGAGGTAAGGATTATCCCCCTGTCATTTCCTTACCAACTATTCCTTTGAGGAGAAGTTATACGGCAGAGGGCCTATGGAGCTTGAAGTCATAAGGCCAGGAACCAGGGTAGAATGGGAGGTTTATAGCATCCTGGGTGACACAGCAAAGGAAGCTTTCAGAAGGAGGATATTCTGTTGCTCTTGAAAGAGAGCTTTTGTGAATAGTGGAAAGAACATGGAACAAAAGAACAACCTTTGAAGAGAAACAAGTGCAACAGCCCTGCAAATGATGATGCCCCACATTCCTAACCTGCTCTCCCCAGTAGTCCAAGGCTCCTTCTGTTTCTGCTGGTTGAACTCTTGTAGAGAAACACTTCTGCAGGACTGTCCCCCATTTTTCTGCTCTATCACTCTGGGTACAGTCTTTTAGGAATGAAATCCCTTTCTTGTTTCAGGCATTTGGAGAAATTCTGAGGGAAGAGGAGAAATCAGAAATGATTTCAGCGGCTTGGCTGGCTGCCTGCAGTTACTGGATTACAGTTAGCGTGCCGGCAATTCTCCTTCTCTACGGTGTGGTGGGGAAATCGTATCTATTTTTAAGGGACAGAAATGTAAGTCAGCTGCTAACATAGGCTTAAAAGGGGGGAAACCGCGGGGTCTGTTCCTTTCTCAGGTTCAGTGAGGCAGTGGAGGAAGTGCTCGTAGGGATTTTCATCACAGGGTTTGGATTGTGATGTTGGTGGTGGGTAGCAATTATTTGTTTAACAAAAGACCCACTCCTGCTGTAATGGGAACTGCCAGAATTGGTTTCACCATATGGATCAACACCTTTGGATAATTCCTGGATACAGAGTGAAGGGGACTGATATGGTTTGTGGCACCATTCCACAAGTTCCAGGCCCCCACCCGAGGAAAACTCTGAAGGGTTTTCCCGAAATATAAGCAGTTTCCATACACCCCACCATAGAATGACAAAGCGACACATTGCCAAGTCTGATGGGTTGCCTTTCCTACCTTTCTAGCCAGAGCTGGTGGCGTCGAAGGCAGTACAAACAGTCTTCAGATTACGGGAGCACAAGGAGGTCCCCAGGCACCTGCAAATCCTCATCCAACCCCAAGGTAACAGCCCTTCCAAATGCCTAAACTCCTGAAATTTCTCTTCAGACCTGAAACAAGGACATGCTTCTTGATCCTCTTACGTCTGTCTGTCTAAGAGGTCCATCCGTTGTGTTTTCACTGAATCTTGCTCTATTAATCCTTGGCCAAAGTTGAAATGCCTGTGTCACGAGACACTGCATGGAATAGACATTGTCAATGGGGAGAAGGGTCTTTGGAGCATGCTAGCATGTCATTTTCACACATACAAAACACCTAAAAAAAAGAAAACACAAATTCTAGACAAGGGGGGGAAACAGGCATAATCTAGTTTCCTAAGCTATAGTTTACTACACGTATTTTTGCAAATATCCTTGCCACCTATGAGCAATTCCTTAATTTTTCACCTCCTAACCATAAAATTGTCCCCATTTGGAAGAAAGTTTGCTGTCCCTCCCAATTTCAGTGGGTCACCCCAGTTCATCAAAAGAAGAGATAGGTCAAGAATCATTAAAAGAGGTCAATATCAAGAGTTTTCATCTTTTCTATGTTAATAGGAACTTTGATAGGCTGCTAAGAGTCAATGTTGCTTTTCTGCTTTTCTCTTCCATACAGATGATGTGGTGCTTGAAGAGTTTGAAGACTGAGGCTGCCTTTCGCAGGACTGTAAACATAGCCTTCCCAGAAGAGCCTCAACAAAAGCATGGTAAAAACCAGCAAGAAAAACAAGAGCAACAAGGCAAATAATGGGGAGAATCTTGCTGACACACAGCTCTGCTCTGTCTTTTGCCGGTGTGTGTGTGGGAAAGGAAGGCAAGTGTGGAGGATCATGAATGAATCTCTGGAAGATCCTACAGAGATGCCTCCAGCCAGCAGCCGATAGGCTGGGTGACTGATTGAAGGATTGCTTGAAGGGTGAACCTTTGGAGAATGAGCCTACAATTTTGGAGAGTAAAAGTGCTCTCACTGCACTTGGAAGAAGTGGATTGCCAGGAAGAAATGGAGACATTAATGGAGGTCTTGAACACTAAAAAGCACAATTCAAGAAATACTGCCAACAAATGTGGAATACAAAACAAGTGCTCCACACACTGGAAATGCTCCATAAATATTCCAGTGGCCAAGAGAGGAGATACCAGGGTTTGTGAAACCATCAGACTATTGCACAGATCTCCCTTGTAAACAAACCTATGGTCAGCATTTTATAACAAAGACATTTACCATTGAAAGAAGCAGAACTGTCAGATATCCATGCTGGTTTCCAAAAAGGAAGTGGCATGAGGGATCATATTGCAAATATATGTCGGATACCAGAGCACACCAAAGAATTTCAGGGGAAAAAACCAATCTATTTTATGGATGATACTAAAACCAGTGGTTGTGTAGATGATGAGAAATTCCGATTTGGCCTCAAACCAAAGAGAGTGCCATGACATCTGATTATTCTGCATGACCTCCAAGTCAGACAAGAGGCCTTTGTTAGGACACTATATGGAAAAAGGAAAAGATTTCCACTGAGAAGGGGATCCAGGAAGGGAGAGGAAAATAGCCAACGTAAACAACTGGCTCCGTAGATGGTGTCGCTGAGAACAATTTGGATTCTTGGACCATGGGCTGCGCTTCCATGAGGGGGGACTTCTGGCAAGAGATGGGGTGCATCTTACGACAGTTGGCAGAAATATTTTTGCCAACAGTCTCCAGAATTTGATCAGGAGGGCTTTAAACTGAGTCAAATGGAGAGAGAGACACTATTCTGGAAGGCAAAAAGGCTGGAGAAAATAGTCAAACTGTCATAGAGGAAACAAGGCAAACAGCGCAAGGACCCAACAGTGGGAGGCAAAAAACTTGCACAGGCAGCAAGTAAAGGGAACACATGGTCTTAGATGTCTCTACACTAATGCACAGAGCATGAGAAATAAGCAAGATGAACTTGAACTCATAGCACAACAAAGCAAATATGATATAATAGGCATTACTGAAACCTGGTGGGATGAGTCACAAAAAGGGGGACCAACCTGAGGAGAATGGAACAGAGGACACAATAGGGGAAATCCAGCAAAGAATACGCAAAGAGGTAGTACAGGAATACCTTCTTAATCTAAATGAATTTTAATCTTCAGGACCAGATGAACTACATCCAAGAGTATTAAAAGAGCTGGCAAATGTGATCTCAGAGCCATTGGCAATAATCTTTGAGAACTCTTGGAGAACAGGAGAAGTCCCAGCAGACTGGAGGAGGGCAAATGTTGTCCCCATCTTCAAAAGGGGGAAAAAAGAGGATCCCAACAATTATCGTCCAGTTAGACTGACATCAATACCAGGGAAGATTCTAGAGCAGATCATTAAACAGAGAGTCTGTGAACATTTAGAAGGCAATGCCATAATCACAAAAAGTCAACATGGGTTTCAGAGAAACAAGTCATGCCAGAATAACCTGATCTCTTTTTTTGATAAAGTTACCAGCTTGGTAGATGAAGGGAACGCTGTGGACATCACATACCTTGATTTCAGTAAGGCCTTTGACAAGGTTCCCCATGACATTCTTGCAAACAAGCTTGTAAAATGAGGGCTAGACAAGTTAACTGTTAAATGGATTTGTAATTGGTTGACCGTCCGAACCCAAAGGATGCTCAGCAGTGGCTCTTTTTCATCTTGGAAAGATGTGACCAGTGGGGTGCCACAGGGTTCTGTCCTGGGCCCACTGCTATTCAACATCTTTATCAATGACTTGGATGAGGGAATTAGGGGCTTACTTATCAAATTTGCAGATGACACCAAATTAGGAGGAGTAGCTAATAGCCTAGAGGACAGGATCAAAATTCAGAATGACCTGGATAGACTGGAGAGCTGGGCCAAAGCTAACAAAATGAAATTCAATACGGAGAAATGTAAAGTACTGCACTTAGGGCGGAAAAATGAAATGCATAGATATAGGATGGGAGAGACCTGGCTGAATGAGACTACGTGCAAAAGGGATCTAGGAGTCCTAGTAGACCACAAGTTGAACGTGAGTCAACAGTGTGATGCGGCAGCTAAAAAGGCCAATGCAATTTTGGACTCTATCAATAGAAGTATAGTGTCTAGATCAAGGGAAGTAATAGTGCTGCTCTATTCTGCCTTGGTCAGACCTCACCTAGAATACCGTGTCCAGTTCTGGGCACCACAATTCAAAAAAGATATTGACAAATTGGAGCATGTCCAGAGAAGGGCAACTAAAATGGTGAAAGGTCTGGAAACCATGCCTTATAAGGAGAGACTTTGGGAGCTGGGTATGTTTAGCCTGGAAAAAAGATGATTAAGAGGAGATATGATAGCCCTGTTTAAATATTTGAAGGGGTGTCACGTTGAGGATGGAGCAGGCTTGTTTTCTACTGCTCTAGAGACTGGAACATGGAGCAATGGATGCAAGCTCCAGGAACAGAGATTCCACCTCAACATTAGGAGGAACTTTTTGACAGTAAGAGCTGTTCGGCAGTGAAACACACTCCGTCAGGGCGTGGTGGGGGTCTCCTACCTTGGAGGTCTTTAAACAGAGGATGGATTGCCATTTGTTGGAGATGCTTTGATAAAGATTTCCTGCGTGGTAGGGGGTTGTACTGGATGGCCCTTGTGGTCTCTTCCAACTCTACAATTCTATGATTCTATGAATACTATGAACTGTCAAACCAATGAATGGATCCTAGAGCAAAAGGAGAAGGTGACTAAGTCTTGGAAAAGCAGCTGTGGGGGAAGGATCCTCAAGTAAAAAAATATGTCAGAAAATACCAAAGTCAGAATCATCCCTGCAGAGTATTTCCCATTTCTATGCAAGGTTGTGAAAGCTGGACAGAGGAAAAGGCTCACAGGAAGAAAATCAACATTTGAAACATGCGCAGGACAAAAGTGCTCCAGATACCATGGAGTCTCAAGCAACTGAATGGGTCCCAGAGCAAATGAAGCCTGAACTCATTTCAGTGGAGGCCGCTATATGATGATGCCCAGGAGGAGGAGGTGGATTTTGTGTCTTCCTTCAGAAACCCTTGACAAGGCCAGGAACAGGAAGGAGAAGCCGTGCCAAAATAGAGCACTCCATCTGTTGCCTACCAGTCCAGAGAGGTACAAGACACTCCCTGAACCTGGTGGTAACACAAGGCATGTAAACCTAATTTCGAATCCAAGCAAAAGTGGTAGGCTTTCTTGTGCCTTTGAAGAAACATTTCCTTGCCTGTTCCCCAGAGCTGTCGTCCTACTACTTTAGCAGGGATAGCTTCAGCATGTCATTGAATTCCTGAATGTAAGTTTTCAGTGACTCTTCTGTACCGATAAAGAGAACAGTTGTCATAATCAAGGCAAAAGGAGAGAAAAGGAAAGGAGGAGGAACAGGGACAAGATAACAGACATGGAAGAACAAGAAACCTATTCCACAAATTCTGAGAAGTGAAAGAGATATTTCAACTGATGTTCAGAATGGGATATGTCCAAGAAGGAGAATGCAGATAGTGTATAATCAAGATAATATAAATCAGGTCAGAAAAAATACACTCAGGAACAATATCAAAAAGATGAAAGGATGATAGCTTTTTTCCCAAAGAGGAACCTTTTGAAAATGAACCCACAATTTTACAAACTGAAGAAAAAGCTCTTTCCAAGCACTTGGAAGAAAGATATGGCCAGGAATAGATGACATACCTATAGAGCTGTTTTTAAGCTATAAGAGAGAGAATCCATCTGAATGACTTGCTCTATATATGGAGCGTGTCATGCCAGATGTCCAAACTGCGATTAGAAAAAGAAGAGGCATCGAGGACTGTGTTACAACCGGAGATTGGATATTGGATTAGACCAAACATTGTGCGAAGAAAATCAACCTCTGCTTTAGAGATGACAGCAAAGCCTTTGCTCATGTCTGTAGATTATGGGGAAATGCAGATCACTGTAAAAGAAATGAGAGTGCACAAGAATTGACTGTCTTCTTCTTCTTCTTCTTCTTTTTGAATCTAAAACTTTTTAGCTTTCTCACAAGTCCAGCTAGCATGCTCAAAATTTGGAAGTTTGCATAAATTGTCTAGACAGCTGAGACAATTTCTCAGGTGTCATATACCAAGTATACATCATCTTGTAAAAATTTTCTATAAGATCATACTATAGAACAAATGTCAAACCCTTTCTCCCCATTGTTCCATCTGTATATTATAGCCAACAATTTTTTGGCCTTTCAATCATAGAATCTTTAACCTGTTCGTCTGCCAGGTCAAATTTCAACAAACGTTTATAGATTATAGTCCTAAAATGTTTCCCATCCATCCATAACTGCTTTTCAAACTCTAGTTTATCTTGTTCAAAACCACATTCCTTTTTTCTGCTTTAGATCTCTGAAACAATTGTAAATACGAAAACCATTCAGGTTTAAACCCCTCTTTGGCTTTGCTTTTTAATTTTATATTCACCTAGACAATTCCCCAGTAAGTCTTTGTAAGTTAGCCATCTTTAACCGGCCTCAGCTCTCTTCTGTAAATGGCTTTCTGCACGGAAACCCAAAAACGCATGTTGAGACATAAGTACTTTCCTATTTAACCCATATTCTTATTATGGCACATCTTACAAAATGATTCTTAAAGTCTACATTGACTTGAGCTTTATTAACCATTAATGTCCATGCCACCCAAATCTCAACTCATGTCCCTCCAGCTCGAACAACTGTTCATTTCTTAATGTCATCATCAGCAACTGCCCTCAATTTACAGACTTCTTTTCTAACTTTTATACTTGAACTCTGTCATTAGAACCTAAATCCCTGTTCAATGCTTCCCACACCAGAAAAAATAACAATGTACAGTTGTCCCTCCACATTCGCAGGGGTTAGGGGCGTGAGACCCCCACGAATGTGAAAAAACCATGAATAAAACTAGGTCTGGCCACAGCCCTCCTGCAACCGCCTCTGCTTCTCTTCCCCACCCCCAGGAGCAGCGACGGAGCTACCCAAGCCTCATCGCTGCTTCCTCCCACCCTTCCCAGCCCCCAGGAGCAGTGACAGTGCTTTTGTCGCTGCTTCCTCTCACATTTCCTGCCCCCCAGGGAGCAGGACGGTGCTTCCCAAGCCTCGTCAAAGCTTCCTCCCACCCTTCCCGCCCCCCCCAGGAGCAGTGACGGGACTAGACAAGCCTCGTTGCTGCTTCCTCCCCCCCTCTCCTGTCCACACCAGGAGCAGCGACAGTGCTTGCCAAGCCTCGTTGCTGCTTCCTCCCACCCTTCCTGCCCCCCAGGAATAGCGATGGTTCTTGCCCAGCCTTGTTGCTGCTTCCTCCCACCCCCTCCCGCCCACCCCAGACATGGATACGGTGCTTGCCAAGCCTCGTCGCTGCTTCCTCCCACCCTCTCCTGCCACTCCCAGGAGCACTGACGGGTCTTGCCAAGCCCCATCGTTGCTTCCTCCTACCCTTCTCAACACCCGAGGTGCAGCGATGGTGCTTCCGAAGCCTTGTTTCTGCTTCCTCCCACCCCCTCCCACCCAAACCAGAAGCAGTGACGGTGCTTGCCATGCCTCGCTGCTGATTCCTCCAACCCTTCCCGGCCCCCGAGGATCAGTCACGGGGCTACCCAAGCTTCGTCGCTGTTTCCTCGCGCCCCTCAGGAGCAGCGACACTGCCTGCCAAGCCTTGTCGCTGATTCCTCCAAAATATCCCGGCCCCCCAGGAGCAGCAAAGATGCCTGCCAAGCCTCGTCGCTGCTTCCTCCCATACTTCCCGCCCGCCAGGAGCAGCGACAGTGCCTGCCAAGCATCTTCGCTGCTTCCTCCCATACTTCCCGCCCGCCAGGAGCAGCGACAGTGCCTGACAATCCTCATCACTGCTTCCTCTCACCCTTCCTGCCCCCTCAGGAGCAGCGACTATACTTGCGAAGCCCCGTCACTGCTTCCTCCCACCCCGTCCCGCCGACACCTGGAGAAGCTACGGTGCTTGCCAAACCTCGTTGCTACTTCCTCCCAAATTTCCCGCCCCCCGAGAAGCAGCTATGGGGCTACCGAAGACTCATCGCTGCTTCCTCCCAACCTTCCCACCCCTCAGGAGCAGCGACAGTGCCTGCCAAGCCTTGTCGCTGCTTCGTCCCATTCTTCCTGCCCCCAGGACCAGCGACGATGCAACCCAACCCTCGTCACTGCTTCCTCCCAACCTTCACGCCCCTCAGGAGCAGCGAAGGTGCCTGCCAAAGGTGGTTGCTGCTTCCACCCACTCTTCCCACCCCCCAGGAGCAGCGAAGGTGCCTGCCAACCTTGTCACTGTTTCCTCCAATGCTTCCCGCCCCCCCCAAGAGAAGCGACAGTGCTTGTCAAGCCTCGTCGCTGCTTCCCCCCACCACTTCCCGCCGACACCAGGAGAAGCTACGGTGCTTGCCAAACCTTGTTGCTACTTCCTCCCGCCCCCCGAGAAGCAGGGATGGGGCTACCCAAGCCTCGTCACTGCATCCTCCCACCCTTCCCGTCCCCGAAAGAGCAGCGTCGGTGCCTGCCAAGCCTCATCACTGCTTCCTCCCACCCTTCCCCCGCCCCAGGATCCGCGACAGTGCCTGCCAAGCCTTGTCGCTGCTTCGTCCCATTCTTCCTGCCCCCAGGAGCAGCAATGGTGCAACCCAAGCCTAGTCACTGCTTCCTCCCACCGTTCACGACCCTCAGGAACAGCGAAGGTGCCTGCCAAACATAGTTGCTGCTTCCCCCATCCCTTCCCACCAACCAGAGGAGCGGCAAAGTTCCTTGCCAAGCCTTGTCGCTGCTTCTTCCCACCACCTCCCACCCACCCCAGGAGCAGCTACGGTGCTTGCCAAATCTTGTCGCTGCTTCCTCACACCCTACCCGCTCCCTTAGAAGCAGCGATGGTGCTACACAAGTCTCTTTATTGCTTCCTCCCACCCACTCCCGCCATCCCAAGGAACAGCGACAGGGCTTGGCAAGCATCGTTGCTACTTCCTCCGACATTTTCCGCCCCCCAGGAACAGTGACGGTGGTTGCCAAGCACTGTAGCTGCTTCCTCCCACCACTTCCCGCCCAACCCAGGAACAGTGACGGTGCTTGCCATGCCTCATTGCTGCTTCCTCCCACCCTTCCCACCCTCAGGACAGTGACGGGGCTACCGAATCCTCGTCGCTGCTTCCTCTCACCCTTCCCAGCATTTTAGGAGCAGCGACGGTGCCTGCCAAGCCTCGCCGCTGCTTCTTCCCATACTTCCCGCCCGCCAGGAGCAGCGACAGTGCCTGCCAAGCTTCTTCGCTGCTTCCACCCACACTTCCCGCCCCCCTGGTACAGCGACAGTGTCTGCCAATCCTCTTAACTGCTTCCTCCCACCCTTTCACCCCCCCCAGGACCAGCAACGGTGCCTGCCAAACCTTGTCGCTGCTTACTCCCACCCTTCCTGCCCCCCCAGGAGTAGCAAGGGGGCGTCCCAAGCCTCTTCGCTGCTTCCTCCCACCCTTCCTGCCCTCTCAGGTGCAGCGACTGTACTTGCCAAGCCTCGTCGCTGCTTCTTCCCACCCCGTCCTGCCGACACCAGGAGAAACTATGGTGCTTCCAAACCTTGTTGCTACTACCTCCCGCCCTTCCCGCCCCCCGAGAAGCAGCAATGGGGCTACACAAGACTTGTTGCTCCTTCCTGCCACCCTCTCCCAACACCCCAGGAGCAGCGACGGTGCTCGCCCAGCCTTATTGCTGCTTCCTCCCACCCCCTCCCACCCACCCCATAAGCAGTGGCTGTGCTTGCCATGCCTTGTCGCTGCTTCCTCCCACCCTTCCCGCCCCTCAGGAGCAGCGACAGTGCCAGTCAAGCCTTGTTGCTGATTCCTCCAAAACATCCTGGCCCCCCAGGAGGAGGGAAGATGCTTGGCAAGCCTCTTCTCTGCTTCCTCCCACCCTTTGTGCCGCCAAGGAACAGTGACTGTTGCTTGCCAATCCTTGTCGCTGCTTCCTCCCACCCTTCCAACCCCCCCAGGAGCAGCGACGGTGCTTGCGAAACGTCATTGCTGCTTCCTCCCACACTTCCACCCCCCCGAGGAGCAGCGACAGTTCTTGCCAAACTTTTTCGCTAATTCCTGCGACCCTTCCCGCCCCCCAGGAGCAGCAACAGTGGTTGCCAAGCCTTGTTGCCGATTCCTTCCACCACCTCCCGCCAACCCCAGGAGCAGTGACGGTGCTTGCCATGCCTTGTTTCTGATTCCTCCAACCCTTCCTGCCCCCCGGGAGTAGTGACGGGGTAGCCCAAGCCTCATTGCTGCATCTTCCCACCCTTCCCGTCCCCCAAGGTGCAGCGACGGTGCCTGCCAACCTTGTCACTGCTTCCTCCAATGCTTCCCGCCCCCCCCCAAGAGCAGCGACAGTGCTTGCCAAGCCTCATTGCTGCTTCCTCCCATGCTTGCTGGTACCCGAGGAGGAGTGACAATGCCTGCCAAGACTTGTTGCTGCTTCCTCCGCCTCTTCCCGGCCCCCCAGGAGCAGAAAAAGTACCTGCCAAGCCTCATTGCTGCTTCCTCCCTCCCTTCCCCCTCCCCAGGAGCATTGACGGTGCCTGCCAAGCCTCATCGCCACTTCCTGCCACCCTTCTGCCCCCCCAGGAGCAGCAACGGGGCTACCGAAGCCTCATCGCTACTTCCTCACACCCTCTCCCGCCCACCCCAGGAGCAGCGACAGTGCCTCCCAAGCCTGGTTGCTGCTTCCTCCCTATCTTCCGACCTCCCCAGGAGCAGCAATGGTGCCTGCCAAGCTGTGTCGCTGATTCCTTCCACGTTCCCCCCCCCAGAGCAGCGCTGGGGCTACTCAAGCCTTGTCGCTGCTTCCTCCCACACTTGCCGCATGTCAGGAGCAGTGACAGTGACTGCCAAACCTTGTCTCTGCTTCCTCCAAAACATCGCTGCCCACCAGGAGCAGCGACGATGCCTGCCAAGCCTCTCCTCTGCTTCCACCCATGCTTCCCGCCCCCCAGGACCAGCAACAGTGCCTGCCAAACCTAGTCGTTGCTTCCTCCCACACTTACAACCCCCCCCAGGAGCAGCTACTGAGCTTGCCAAAGCTCGTCGCTGCTTCCTCCCATCCTTCCTGCCCCCTGAGAAGCAGCAATGGGGCTACACAAGCCTCGTTGCTCCTTCCTCCCACCCTCTCCCGCCGCTCAGGAGCAGCGACAGTGCCTGCCAAGCCTCGTTGCTGCTTCCTCCCACCCTTCAAGCCTCCCCCAGTAGCACCGACGGGGCTACCCAAGCCTCGTCACTGCTTCCTCCTACCCTATCCTGCTCACCTGAGGAGCAGCAACGGTGCTTGCCAAACTTCGTCGCTGCTTCCTCCCACCTTTCCTCCCCCCCGAGAAGCAGCGATGGGGCTACCCAAGATTTGTCGCTCCTTCCTCCCACCCTCTACCGCAACCTCCAGGAGCAGCGACGGGGCTTTCCAAGTCTCATTGCTGTTTTCTCCTACCCTTGCCAAGCCTCATTGCTGCTTCCTCCCACGCTTGCTGGCCCCCGAGGAGCAGCGACGGTGCTTGACAAGCCGTGTTACTGCTTCGTCCCACCCACTTCCGCCCAACCCAGCAGCAGCGATGGTGCCTGCCAGGCCTCGTCGCTGCTTCCTCCCACCCTTCCCACCCACCAGGAGCAGTGACAGGGCTACCCAAGCCTCGTCGCTGCTTCCTCCCACTCTTCCCAGCTCCCCAGGAGCAGCGATGCTGCCTGCCAGGCCTCGTCGCTGCTTCCTCCCACACTTCCCGTCCCCCAGGAGCAGCGACAGTGCCTGCGAATCCTTGTAACTGCTTCCTCCCAACCTTCTCGCCCACCCAGGAGCAGCTACGGTGCCTGCCAAAACTTGTGGCTGATTACTCCCAACCTTCCTGCCCCCCAGGAGTAGCAACGGGGTGTCCCAAGCCTCTTCGCAGCTTCCTGCCACCCTTCCTGTCCCCTCAGGAACAGTGACTGTACTTGCCAAGCCTCGTCGCTTCTTCCTCCCACCCCATCCCGCCGACACCAGGAGAAGCTACGGTGCTTGCCAAACCTTGTTGCTACTCCCTCCCACCCTTCCTGCCCCCCGAGAAGCAGCGATGGGACTACCCAAGACTTGTTGCTGCTTCCTCCCACCCTCTCCCGTCACCCTCAGGAGCAGCGACGGTGCTTGCCAAGCCTCATTGCTGCTTCCTCCTAACCTCCCGACACCCCAGGAGCAGCGGCGGTGCTTCCCAGCCTTGTTGCTGCTTCCTCTCACCGCCTCCTTCCCACCCCAGAACCACTGGCCGTGCTTGCCATGCCTCGTCGCTGCTTCCTCCCACTCTTCCCGGCCCGTGAGGAGCAGCGACGGGGCTACCCAAGCCTCATTGCTGCTTCCTCCCACCCTTTCCACCCCTGAGGAACAGCGACAGTGCCTGCCAAGCCTTGTTGCTGATCCCTCCGAAACATCGTGGCCCCCCAGCAGGAGGGACGATGTCTGCAAAGCCTCTTCGCTGCTTCCTCCCACCCTTCCAACCTCCCCAGGAGCAGCGACGGTGCTTGCGAAACCTCATTGCTGCTTCCTCCCACACTTCCCGCCCCCCCCCGAGAAGCAGCGACAGTGCTTACCAACCCTTTTCTCTAATTCCTCCAACCCTTCTTGCCCACCCAGGAGCAGCGACAGTGCTTGCCCAGCCTTGTTGCTGCTTCCTCCCACCCCCTCCCGCCCACCCCAAAAGCAGTGGCGGTGCTTGCCATGCCTCGTCGCTGCTTCCTCCCACACTACCTGGCCCGCGAGGAGCAGTGACGGTGCTTCCCATGCCTCGTTGCTGCTTCCTCCCACCCTTCCTGCCCACCAGGAGCAGTGACAGGGCTACCCAAGCCTCGTCGCTGATTCCTCCCACCCTTCCCGTCCCCCAGGAGCAGCGACTGTGCCTGCCAAGCCTCTTCGCTGCTTCCCCCAACCCTTCTCGCCCACCCAGGAGCAGCTAAGGTGCTTGCCAAGCCATGTTGCTTCCTCACACCCCCTTCTGCCCAAACCAGCAACAGTGACGGTGCTTGCAACGCCTCTTTGCTGCTTCCTCCCACCATTTGCGCCAACCCAGGAGCAGTGACGGTGCTTGCCACGCCTCGTCGCTGCTTCCTACCACCCTTCCCCCCCAGGAGCCGCGACAGTGCCTGCCAAGCCTAGTCGCTGCTTCGTCCCATTCTTCCTGCCCTCAGGAGCTGCGACCGTGCTACCCAAGCCTCGTCACTGCTTCCTCCCACACTTCCTGCCCCCCGAGTTGTAGCGATGGGGCTACACAAGCCTCGTCGCTGCTTCCTCCCACCCTATCCCGCCCCCCAGGAGGAGTGGCGATTCCTGCCAAGACTCGTTGCTGCTTCCTCCGCCCCTTCCCGGCCCCCCAGGAGCAGAAACAGTGCCTGCCAAGCCTCGTTGCTGCTTCGTCCCTTCCTTCCCCCTCCCCAGGACCATTGACAGTGCCTACCAAGCCTTTTCGCCACTTCCTGCCACCCTTCCGCACCCCCGGGAGCAGCAACGGGGCTACCGTAGCCTCGTCACTACTTCCTCCCACCCTCTCCCGCCATCCCAGGAGCAGCGAAGGTGCCTCCCAAGCCTGGTTGCTGCTTCCTCCCACTCTTCTGACCCCCCGCCAGGAGCCTCGACGGTGCCTGCCAAGCTGGGTCGCTGATTCCTCTCACCCTTCCCCCCCAGGAGCAGCGATTGGGCGACCCAAGCCTCATCGCTGCTTCCTCTGACCGTCTCCCGTCCATGCCAAGAGCAACAACTGTGCTTGAAAAAGCTCATCGCTACTTCCTACCAAACTTCCCACCCCCTGAGTAGTAGAGATGGGGCTACACAAGCCTCGTCGCTGCTTCCTCCCACCCTATCCCGCCACCCCCAGGAGCAGTGACGGGTCTTGCCAAGCCTCATCGCTGCTTCCTCTCACCCTTCCTGCCCCTCAGGAGCAGCGACGGCGCCTGCCAAGCCTTGTCGCTGCTTCCTCCCACCACCTCCCGCCCACCCCAGGAGCGGCGAAGGTTCCTGCCAAGCATGGTTGCTGCTTCCTCTCACCCTTCCCGCCCCACCAGGAGCAGCGACGGTGCCTGCCAAGCCTTGTCGCTGCTTCCTCCAATGCTTTCCGCCCCCCCAAGTGCAGTGACAATGCTTGCCAAGCCTCATCTCTGTTTCCTCCTACCCTTCTCGCCCCTCCCCCAGGAACAGCGACGATGCTTGCCAAGCCTTGTTGCTGCTTCCTCCCACCACCTCCCACCACCTCCCGCCCACCCCAGGAGCAGCTATAGTTCTTGCCAAATCTCGTCGCTGCTTCCTCACACCCTACTCGCTCCCTGAGAAGCAGCAATGGGGCTACCCAAGCCTCGTCGCTGCTTCCTCCCACCTTTTGAGCCCCCCCAGGAACAGCGACAGTGCTTGCCAAGACTTGTTGCTGCTTCCTCCCACCCCTTTCCGCCCAACCCAGGAGCAGTGACGGTGTTTGCCAAGCCTCATTGCTGCTTCCTCCCACCATTCCCGCCCCCCAGGAGCAGTGACGGGGTTACCGAATCCTCGTCACTGCTTCCTGCCACCCTTCCCAACCCTCCAGGAGCCGCGACCGTGCCTGCCAAGCCTCGTTGCTGCTTCCTCCCTCCCTCCCCCCCCCGGAGCAGCAACGGTTCCTGCCAAACCTGTTCGCTGCTTCCTCCAACCCTTCCTGCCCCCCCAGGAGCAGCATCGTGGCGTCTCAAGCCTCGTCGCTGCTTCCCCCCACCCTATGCTCACCCTAGGAGGAGCAATGATAATTGCCAAGCCTCGTCGCTGCTTCCTCCCACCCTTCCTGCCCCCTGAGGAGCAGCGAAAGTGGTTGCCAAGCTTCGTCGCTGCTTCCTCCCACCCTTCTCGGCCCCCCTGGAGCACCGACGGTGTTTGTCAAATCTCGTCGTTGCTTCCTCCCACCCTACCCGCCCCCTGACAAGAGCGATTGGGCTACAGAAGCCTCATCGCTGCTCCTCCTACCCTCTCCTCCCACCCCCAGGAGGAGCGACGTGGCTTGCCAAGTCTCGTCGCTGCTTCCTCCCACTCTTTGAGCCCCACCAGGAGCAGTGACGGTGCTTGCCATGCTTCATTGCTGCTTCCTCCCACCCTTCCCAGCCCTCCAGCCCTTCCTCCTCCCCTTCCATCCCCCCAAGGAGCAGTGACAGTGCCTGCCAAACCTCGTCGCTGGTTCCTCCAAACTTCCCGCCCCCCGAGGAGCAGCGACAGTGCCTGCCAAGCCTCGTTGTTCCTTCCTCCTACCTTTCCCGTCCCCCAGGATCATAGACAGTCCCTGCCAAGCCTCATCGCTGCTTCCTCCCACCCTCTCCTGCCCCCCGAGGAGCAGCGACAGTGCTTGCCAAGCCTTGTTGCTGCTTCCTCCCACCCTTCCCGCCCCCCCAGGAGCAGTGACAGGGCTACGCAAGCCTCGTCACTGATTCGCCCCACCCTTCCCACCCCCGAGGAGCAGCGACGGGGCTACCTAAGCCTTTTTGTTGCTTTCTCCCACCCTCCCCACCCACCCCAGGAACAGCGACCCCATTGCAGTTTTTTGGATGGAGGGGCATTCTCAAAAACCGCAAATAGTCACAACCGCAAATCTTAAAGCCGCGAATGTGGAGGGGCAACTGTATTTCACAATTTGTTAAGGTCAATTCTCTGTTCACAATTATTTGTGCATTGTATGAAGTGTAAACTGATTTAACCCATTTGATCAAGTTATCTCAAAAATCCATTTTTTCCAATACCTGTAAAAAAAAAAAGAGAGAGAAATGTCTAGTCCAAAATATCAAAAGCTTTTTCAGCATCCAAAAATATCAGTGCATCCCCAGTTCTCATTATGGCATTGTAGGCATTAAGACATCCAAGACAATTCCAACATTATTTCTTAGGTGTCTCTTAGGCCAAACACTGCATTGGTTCTCATGGATAAAAATCTTGTAAAATTATTTTCAACACTTTAGCCAAAATCATCTTATGAAAATTTAATAATTATTACTCAACAAAGAAATTGACATATAATTATTGTCATTGCCAAATCCTGGTCTTATTATTATTAGATCTTCTTAGGTATCCATGCAATATTTGCTTCTTTCCGACATTCTGGTATCTGCCCTTTCTGCAAGATGGAGTTCATCACTGGTGTAAGGCCAGTGGTATTTCCTATTCAGAACATTTACAGTCAGCCCTCCTCATTTGTGGAGGTTAGGAGCTCAGGGCCCCTGAAAAAGTAGAAAAACATGATCATTTTAAGTCCCCCCCCCCAACATGCATGCAAAAATCTCTGGTTCACTCCCAGGCCACCTCTACTAGACCTCCATCGCTAGTTTCTAATTGTTCCATCCTCCACCTCACAGGATGAGGAGAAGGAAGAGAAAGTTGACAACACTAAAGAAGATTTTCCAAGCAGCCACAGCAGAGCTGGACTGATGGTATGGGTGGCATCAGTATCACATCACCTGTCTCCTCCCTGTTTCCTTCCCACCAACAGTTCCCTCCAGACCTTGGTGCGTGTGGTCCACAACTGAGGTGGTTTCAGCCAACTGCTAGCCTGCCTGCTCCCTCGCCTGTTGGCTCACCTGCCCTCTTGCTCGCTGGCTCCTTCCGTTTGCCTCGGTCAGCCTGTGTGCAGCTCTGGCTGCCCCTCCATTTCCCCCTCCTGATCACTGGGGGCACCTCCCCACCACCTCTGCCCTCTCAGACCCCTAACAACAATGTAAAAGCGGAGGCCAGCTGGAGTGAGGGGGTGGGAGTGGGGAGTGGGGAGGGTCATTGGCCGCTGCTTTTGCAAAATGCCTCTTCCTTCCAAAGAAATGTAAACAGATGGAAAATCAAAGCCATGATCTTGAAAAGGAAACTGTTGAGATTTGCTGGTGGGGTATACAACTGGGGGAGAGAATGATCTGGTGGGAATCTGGTACTGAGATGGAAGAAGAGAATCCACCCTGCAGCTTTCAGTGTTAGGAAGGTCTTCTTTGTCATCATCATCATCTTCTTCTTCCTCCTCCTCCTATTATGACCCTTGCAGGATTTCTCTCTTCCTGGGGCATGGTGAGTCCAAATTGGGGGCGGGGATGAATTCTTTTGCTTCTCCTCTCTAGAGTAGACCCATGGAGTCAGTGGGATTTACTCCTGTGTGGACCCACCCTCCAAGCGTTGATTCTTTAGCCCCCACAGAAGAAGAGGAAGAATTGAAAAGGGGGAAAGGTGAAGGTGACCTGAGTGGGGAGAATAAGGAGGGGCAGAGGCTTTCCTGCTCTGGAGGACTGGGATCCTCCCTCTCTCGTTTCTCTTCCTCTCTTTAAAAGTCTTCCATACACTGAAAAGGTGCAGCACAGTTTCTCATCCTCTGTCCTCTCTGGAGGAGATTCCCACCAGATCTTTCTCTCTCACCACCCCACCCCACCCCACCCCAGTTTGATCCTCCACCAGGGATTCTCACCGGGCCTCCTCCTTTTCAGCCTCTTTGTTACCATGTGTAACATTTTCCTTCTTATAAAAGAAATATATATGAGAAAAAGAAATTGTCTGTCTGTCTGTCTGTCTATCTATCTATCTATCTATCTATCCACACACAGACACGGTGTTTCCCAATGGATTTTTCTTCCATTCCCCCCCCCAAGTTTGATTGCTTTGCTATTCTGCGATGAATGTCTTCATTCCTTCTATTCTCAATATAAACTTTTACATAGGTTATTTTCAAGTCATTTCTAACATTGCTTCATCCTTCCATTTTATTCCATGTTGGCTTTAGGCATTTAGGTTGCTTAATTTCCCCATCCCTTTCCCCACTGCATTTTTATCCATTTCCATTCTTCTTCTGCTTGATTTATTGATGTTTCCTTTAGCATTGCTGTCAGTTGGTCTGAGTGCATCATGGCTTTTAATTTGATAACCAGTCTTCTACTGTAGGGATATTTTTCTCTTTCCATTTCTGTGCATATTGCAGTTTAGCAAAGCTAACCATATAAAGCACTATTTTCCAGTGCTTCTACACATATTTTTTGGTCTATGTTATCCATAAGGTTAAGTAAGTAAAGTTCTGGATATATTGCAGACTTTACTCCTACCATTTCCTTTCTTTGATTCTGTATTTTATTCCAGAATGTTTTAGCCACTCGGCATCTCCACGACATGTGGGAAAACGTGCCAATTATTTACCATCGATGACGCATTTTCAAGCTTTGGCAAAGCATAAAGTTGTGTGCTGTTTTCCAGAATTTCCCCCATGCTTCAAATACTATGTTATGACCGCTACCCTGGGCCCATCTGGCCATCTGTTCTTTAATGGCTTCTTGTTCTAGCTCTTTCCACTGAAAATCTGCAGCATCCTCCATCCTCTCAAGAGCAGATTCCCACCAGATCTTGCTCTCTCCCCGCACCCCACCCCACCCAGTTTGATCCTCCACCAGGGATTCTCACTTAGTCTCCTCTTTTTCAGGCTCTTGGCTTTGATTTTGCATCTCTTCATGTTTGTCTGGCAAGAGGAGGCATTTGCAAAAGGAGCAGCAGATGGCCATTCCCCCCTTCCCCCTCACTCTTGCTGGCCTTGGCTTTAACATTTTCATTGGGGGCCTAAGAGGGCAGAGGCGGGAGGGGAGGATGCACCATCCAGTGGCTGACAATGGAGGGGCAGCAGCATGGTATGAGGGCTGAACAAAATTAACAGAATGAACCAACGAGGAAGAGTGCAGGAAAGTGGTGAGGAATGCTGGGGCACCAGAGCATTGTGTGGGCCAAGGGAGGCAAAAAGATTGAGCCAACGAACGAGAGGGTAGGCGAGCTGACAGGTGAAGGAGCGGACAGGCTAGTGGTGGGCAGAAGCCACCGCAATCACAGATCACATGCAACATGGGCGGGAGGAGGAAGCTGGGGGGAAAGGAGGTGGAGAGGAGGAGGGTGAGCCCTTACTGCCACTGTCACTGTGACCACCAGCAGCAGCCCAGCCCTCACACAGATGCTGCCGAAATCTCCTTTATTTAGTCTTGTCATCCTCCTCCATTCCAATCTCTGCCTCCAAACATAATTTATAAGCAGATTCCAACAACTTGACCAATAGTTCTTAATAGGAAACTGAATTATTTTCATTCAGTATGCACACCCCCAAAATCAATGTTCTCACTCCTCAAGCATTAATTTCTAGCCCCACAAATCTATCATGATCGTCCACCAAAACTGCCACTCTTCCTTTAGATGGTCCAGGAGTGACAAATTCCTCCCCAAGACCCTTACAAATTAAATATTTTACATTTTTTCTTAATACCATAGCACCCCAGTATCTTCGGGGGACTGGTTCTAGGAGTCTCCACGGATACTGAAATCAGCAGATAACAGTGAGTGCAGGACGGGAGAAGGGAGGCAAGTGCTTCTCCGCTTCCTTCAACCTTCCCTCCGGTCACCACTGCTGCCAGAGGAGCCATCACAGGGGAAGGAAGAATGGAAGACAGATCTCGCTTCCTCCTCTTCCTTCTCTCCTCCCCATCACCAATGCCGCCACCAGAGCCATCATGGGCGATGGGAGAAGAAAGGCAAGAGAGCCATCCTCCTCCTTCCTCAGCCCCACGGGAGTGAGTGAAGAGGTGGCAAGGAATCTGGGGGAGAGGGCTCTTTCAATTTCTTCCCCTTTCCTTGGCCCCACGGGTGGGCAGGAGGCAGAGAAACCAAAGAGGGAAAGAGGCTCTTTCCCCCTCTTCCCCCTTCCTCGGCCCCAAGGGTGTGAGTGCACAGGCAGCAGATAAACCGGGGGAAATTGTCCTTTTCCTCTCTCTCCCCTTCCTTGGCCCAACGGTTTGGCAGGAGGCAAAGAAACCAAAGAGAGAAAGAGGGCTCTTTCCCCCTCTTCGCCTTTCGTTGGCCCCACAGGAGGGTACGTGCGTGGGTGGGCAGGGGAGAAACCGAGGGAGGAGGAAAAGAGCTCTTTCACCCTTTCCCCCCTTCCTCAAACCCACTGGCGGGTGGCAGAGAAACTGGGTAGCGGGTGGGGGGTGGTTGCAGTAGAGGGAGGGAACCAGGGAAGTAAGAAGGAGGAGAGAGCCTCCTCCCTTCTCTACCCCAGCGGTGGTGGTGGAGGCAGTGGCGGGGGTAGGAGGAGATAAGGACAGCCGCCCTCCCCCTTCCCCATCCCTGATCATTGGGGGGTGGGGAAATGGTTGCTGCTGGCTGCGTGCCTTGCTAGCAAGCTCTGCCCCCTGCCCTTGTCTGACCAATCAGGGTCACGCTTCCTCTCCTTTGGGCAAATGAATAAGATCGAGTCCGCTGTCCTAATGTGCTGGAATGCGCCCCACCTCCTTGTTTTAAGAAAAGAAAAGTCAGGAAGGCTTTTCTGGTGAGTTTTTTGGCCTTTTTTGCCCACCTCCTTCACAATAGGGTGAAATTACATGGGATGCTATTAGGACAGGTAAGATTCTCCTCGCATCCTGTGAGGAATTTTTTCACAATTAGGACAACGCCCAATATTTTGCCAGCAGTAATCAAGCAGCTGAAATCATGTCTAGTAGTCCCTCCCCCCCAATGCCTCTTTTCATCTTCTCTTCCTAATACATTTGCATATTTAGTAGATAGAGTTTAGGATTTAATGGATATGTGATCCAGAACATGTTCTTTATTGTGTTATTTATAGTAGAACATTTTTTAATTGATGGGGAATTCCACCACATGTGGATAACAGTTCCTTTAACTTTATGACATTTCCAGCACTTCTTATTAGACTATTTTCATAGTGTTGCTGTGACATCAAATCACTTATCAATTTCTTAGTAAAGTGGACGAAGGCATCCATTGGCATTTTTCTCAGTTTTGCATAGCATGAATTTATTCTATATTCTGTCTGTTTCCATCACCATGTCTGAAAAGTCTTGTTCTAAAAAATCTGCCAATGCTGTAGTCCTCCTCTCCATAGTATCTGGGTCAAAGCTCTCTGCCACACTTCTAAATCTCAAACAAAATTCTTTCTCCAATAATTCTGCCCAACCCAAATTGTCGAAATCTTCCTTCATCTCCAAATCTATAAGATCAGCTTTTGTCTCCCAAACCTGCACATTTCCATTAACTTGTTTCATCTCAGCACTTACTTGAGATAAAGTACCATTCGAATCTTTAATCTTATTCTTAAATTCTCTTCTCAAGTCCAGTCTCAACGGAGTCTTCTTCTCCATTATTCATTTTACGTTAATCCGGGGCTATTTGAAAAACATCCAGTGATCCAGATCTGTCTCCAGTCATGGAACATATCAAACAGAAAGCAGGATTAGACTTGGAGAACAAATGTATAAATATTGGGCCAAGGAACACCAGCAGTTGAAGATCATGAGATGATACCATGTTATTAACAGAGAATAGCAAAGATTTGAAACAACTACTGATGAAAACCAAACTGGAACTACCATACTTGGGACATATGGAAAGACAATTTGACTGACTGGAGAAAAAACATCATGCTCAAGAAACATGGAAGGCAGCAGAGAAAGAGGAAGACCACATTATGGGCTTGATTGATTCAGTCAAGGAAGCCACAGCACAGAGTTTGCAAGACAGGAGTGGTGCTGTTGAGGACTGGGGCTCCCAGAGGGCTCTCATCCATAGAGTTGACCTAGCTGTCAAGCTAACTTGATAGCAAATAACAACAGCAATACTTTGTTGTTATTCCTATTATTTTGGCAGGGTTTTTATTCAAATCAAATAAAGGGTCAAACATCAAAACGGGCTGCTTGAAAAAAATTGTATGTACTAAGATGCTAGCTCATGGGTCTTCATGCAAAAAGTCATGTACAATAAGCCACCTCTTGCTTATCCTGAATCCACCCTTCTCTGGTAGGGAATGGGTGGTTTTATACTCTAGTGTATTTGAGTCCAGTAAACAGAGAGACCTTTTAGCACCTTTGAGACGAACTGAGAGAGAGAAAATTATAGCATAAGTTTTTGTAGAAAATTATAACAAGCCCTGTCTATACAAGGGGGGGGGAATGGAGAACCTCGCAGTAATGGCATTTGACAACAAGGAGGGAGTTGCCTTAACCGTGTTTTTGCCCCCAGAAGCTTCGCATGCCAGATGGCCGCCATCTTACCGAAAAGGCTTTTCCGGCATTGTTTTTGACATTTGGGGGGCCCCTCCCTCGAAATACTGTGGATTGGTGGAGGATGCAAGTTTGTGTTCACGGCGCATTTCCTGAGGGTTACTTTCACTATCCAGAGAAACCTTTGTCTACTTCTTCAGATGTAATGGGGAATATTTGAATCCAGTGCATGCAGGTTGCTTCCCTGGAACAACTGAGTCTCCAAATGGTTGTTCCTGCTCAGACACATTAAAATACTCTTTATAAATGCCTGAAAGCAGTCTGAAAACAACCCTAGAATCCTCTTTTGAAACTGTTAAAACAGCCGTTTCAAGCACTGCATGTCAGGCGGAAGGGCACTATTTGGGTTGCCGGCCGGAAGCTTAAAAGAGATGCGGCCAGCCTAACTTCCTTGGGTTGGGAGTTTCACAATGGAGGTGCTGCTACGGAGAAAGCCCTGTTGAGTGCACCCACCAACCTAATTTCAACAGGTGTTGGCACACACAACTGGGCAACCCATGAAGAGCTCACATTCCTGGCAGGCTGATATGGGAGGAGACGGTCTTTCAGATTTCTTCTTCCCAAGATGTTTAGGGCCTCAAGATCAACACCAGCACCTTGAATTAAGCTCTGAAGGAAATTGAAAGCAAGTGCAGTTCTTGCAGGGCTGGTGTTATATGGTCTGTAAAATGCACACCTGACACCACTCTGGTTGCTTCATTTGGCACTAGATGCAATTTCTGAAAAGGTTTTCAAGGGCTGTCCCATGTAGAACACACTAAGGTAGTTGTGTAGACCTTGGGGGAAAAACCCAGTAAACTTTGGATGAAAAAGTTCTCTTTTCTACATCCTCCCCAGCCTTAATTTTCTGGAAAATAATGGGGGATGGGGAGGAATTATGGAAGATTTGCTTTTAGACCAAGAAATGGCATGTTTCAGACAAGGTATTCTTGTATTTACCCCCATTACCCCAAATTATGTCTAAAAACTATGAAATAGGAACATTTTTTTAATGTAAGATTGTGCACAAGATCAGATCATTGCAACCCATAGTCCTAGGTTTTACTTTTCTCGGGCCTTTAGATGGGAAGCAGAGACGGCAT
This sequence comes from Gambelia wislizenii, assembly GCA_030847615.1. Lineage (NCBI taxonomy): Eukaryota > Metazoa > Chordata > Lepidosauria > Squamata > Crotaphytidae > Gambelia > Gambelia wislizenii. Next base: position 305,127,309 of record JAUMIR010000002.1, on the reverse strand, counting down.
GGAAGATGAGAGGAGATGACATTGGCTGCTATCCCACATTGGGGCATGCTTGTGTCTCATGCAGCTTTGTCTCTGGAGCTCCGGCTCGCAATGCTACCCCTTAAACCCACTTTGTAAGTCCCACAGAGAAAGTGGGTCAGTGGACCCCTTAGGGTGGTGGAAATCTCCAGGTGGGCAGTGAGGAAAAAGGGGGCAGTCAGGGGGTGGTGAGGTAAAGGAGGGGCAGTCGGGGATGATGAGGATGAGGGTTCCATGAATTGTCTCTTTTTGTGGTGCCTTAAAAACACCACTCAGCCTTCTCATTGGTCTCGTAACCAGCCAAGATTTTCAGTCACCCCAATGTGTCCCTCTTCCTCGTGGGAGTACAGGGAGTTGCAGGTGGCATTTTGAACTCAGAAGCATCCAGAAGATTTCTGATAAGCTCCAAAACTCTGAGAACAATTCCCCAGCTCTTTGTCTACTCTAGCTAGCCAGAACATAGAGCAAAGAGATGGGATCCAGCTGGGCAGAGAATGCTCACCATGACAAATTTGTGGAAGACTCCTTCGACATCATGGTTTGGGATGGAAAAGTCTGATATTTTTGTTAAATATAATGTCTGGTTTCTCTAAGGCCATTAGCACTAATATTATCTATTTATAACAGAAATCTGTACCTATTTATAGCACAGGCTTCCTCTCAAGGCATCTCCCAAGTCCTCAAATGCAACTCTATAGTATGTTTTTACTTGAAGTCCTTTATTTTAAATATTTGATTTTCAGTGCTGCAAGCAGGAATTTTCCACAGTTAATACACTGTGTGGTGTAGTGGCATGAGCATCATACTACAGCTCTGGAAACCAGGCTTCACATCGTCACTCGCACATGAAAACCCACTGGATACCTTTGTGCAATCATACTCTCTCAGCCTCAGAGGAAGGCAATGCCAAATCTCCTCTGAACAAATCTTGCCAAGAAAACCCTGTGATAAGTTGGCTTTAGTGTTGCTGTAAATTGGGAATGACTTGAAGGCACACAACAACAAGATCAACAAATGTCCAATAATAAAAAGTGTCCCCCTTCCGCACTCCCCCCCTTCTCTTTTTGGCTGGTTTTGGCTTAACATCATCATTTTTATATTATTAAATACATTAAATATATTGTTTTTAAAAGTTAAGTTTTACTTCTGAATTACATAGAGTTATTCAACTTAATTGTGCTGGAATCATAGAATGACAGAGTTGGAAGAGACCACAGTGGCCATCCAGCCCAACCTCCTGCCATGCAGGAATACACAATCAAATAATTCCTAGCAGATGGCCATCCAGCCTCGGTTTAAAAAGCTCCAAAGAAGAAGACTCCGCCACACTACAAGGCAGTGTAGTCCACTTCCAAACAGCCCTGGATTTGGGAGACCTGGGAGAAAAGTTTGGGGAGGCCTCTTGATCTTTCTTTCAGTTTCCTCTTGAGGCAGGCCAGGGGATGACTGGGCCCTCTTTCCCTCTCTCCCAAGTGGTGATGGAGAGTTTGCCCACGTCTGCTGTGAATTTGCCTTTCCTCTTCTGCACATATAAAGTATGGGTGACACCTGGATTGACAACAGTCCACGGGAAAGGGCTCTTTTAAGCCCTTAGTAGACCACAAGCTGAACATGAGTGAACAGTGTGATGCAGTAGCTGAAAAGGCCAATGCGATTCTAGACTGCATCATGAGGAGTATAGTGTCTAGATCAAGGGATGTTATAGTACCACATTATACTGCTTTGGTCCGACCTCACCTGGAAGAGTGTGTCCAGTTCTGGGCACCAAAATTCAAGAAGGATATTGACAAGCTGAAGGTGTCCAGAGGAGGGTGAACAAAACGGTGAATGATCTGGAAGCCATGCCGTATGAAGGGTAGGTTAGTGTGCTGGGTATGTTTAGCCTGGAGAAGAAAAGGTTAGGGTATGACATGAAACCCATCTTTAAATACTTGAAAGGAAGTCCTATTGAAGAGGGAGCAAGCTTGTTTTCCACTGCTCCAGAGACTAGGACACTGAGCAATGGATTCAAACTATAGAAATAGAGATTCCACCTAAACATTAGGAAGAATGTCCTGATAGTAAGACTGTTTTGACAATAGAATACACTGCCTTAGAGCGTGTTGGAGTCTCCTTCTTTGGAAGTTTTTAAGCAGAGGCTGGATGGCCATGTGTTGGGAGTGCTTTGATTGTTCATTTGTGCCTGGCAGAATGGGGTTGGACTGGATGTCCCTCATGGTCTCTTCATGCTCTAGGATTTTGTGGTCATCTTCATCATGATCATTATCTGTATTTGTATCCAACCTGTCTCCCAAAATTGAGGCCTTGTTGTTCATCCCATTTCTGACTCATGCCAACACTAAGGCCATCATTACTCAGGGGTGGGAACCATGTGCCCCCTCCAGCCCCCCTCAGCTATCCTCTCTGTCGGCTATGCCAGGTGATTTCCAGGTGATTTCTACGCCAGGTGATTTCCAGGTGATTTCCAGAAATCCAGGTGATTTCTGGCTGAAATCATGCAGACAAGATTTCTTCAGAGGGGAGATTGCCACTACCTTGTTCTGAGGCTGAGAGAGTTTGACCTGTCCAAGGTTACCCTGGTGGTTTTCATGACCAAGCAGGGATTCGAACCCAGAGTCCTAGTCTGACACTCAAACCATTATACCATGCTGGCTCTAAAATTGAAGCTACTGGAGAATTATAGGCCAGCTTTAAGGAAATATCAGTCTGTTTGCTTATATACTGGTTTGCTCAGGTAACCATGTTTCCTGAGTTGATCCTCGTGCTGCAAGGAAAGGAGACAGCCATAACTACCCTTGCTCTCTCATTCAGGGGACCAGGGCCCTGTAATTCGGAGCAAGCCTACCCAGCCCCTTCCCATCTCCATCTTCTGTCTTATTTAAGTGGCCCTAAGGTGGCTTTAAAGGGGGTCTGTGGAATGTAAAGGGCTCTTCTCTACCCCCATCTGGATCTTCTCTCCATTTTTTATAAAGCAGGCGTCAAGATGTGGGTCTGCAGCTAAGCGTTTTGTAGACCCTGTATGGTTAAACTCACTTTTCTCTCCTCCCCTCTTCTGTTTTCCCTCCAGTTCTGCTTGCCTGAATCATGGGCAAGCCTGACTGTGTGTCTCCCTGCACAAGGCCTGGCCTGGCCCTGCTCTGGAGTTGACCCACCCGAGAGTCATGGGACCAATTGATCCCCCCTCCCTCTATCCCAAGAAAAAAATAATCTTCATTCCAGGTGTCTCTTCAAACAGGGGATCTGTCTGAAATGGATTGGTCTGAGAGAGATACTGTCCATAAGGACCTTCAAACTTCACTGAAGGTCATGGAAACAAATTAATAATGTTCCAACTTCTGAACAGAACATTTTGTCATTGGGAAGAGAGCCAAGGTGAATCAATAGGTGGGAAAATATACAGCCATGCAACAACAACTCTCAGCAGTCCTAGCTCCCATAGCTGATGGTGAGAAATGCTGGGAGCTACAGTCCAGCAAGCTGTGGAGGGCTCTGCAATTCCCACCCCTGCTTAATAACAAAGTGTGCCAAGCTCTGAATGTAACATTTTCTCACAGGGAAGCAGGGTCGGTTTAACCAGTCTGCCAAATCAGCATTGGCAGGGGGCCCCAAGGTCAAGCCCCCCCCCCCGCTGAGCTCCTTATCTGATGAAGGAGACAGCCAGGAGACAGCCAGGAGGAGCTGCTGCTTTGTAGCCCCCTCCTACCCTCCTCCTCCAAAAACCTCCTGCTGGCTTTTAAAAAAAACCAAAAAAACCCAGTGTCTCCCAAACTAGAAAGAGAAAGAAGCAGCAGCCCTCCATGGCAGAAGCTGCAGGGAGTTTGCTGCTGCAAAATGCAAGCCAGCCAGGCATGTCAGAGAGGGGTGAGTGTGTATGTGTGCATGTGTGTGAGAGAGAGAGGGGGGAATTTGAGGCTTGTCTCTTTCCCTCAGAAAGGGCTTCTTTCTTTCTTTCTTTCTTTCTTTCTTTCTTTCTTTCTTTCTTTTGTTCTTCCTTCCCTTTCCTTCCTTCCACATAGATCCCCTCCAGCCTATCTTTCCAGCTGCTCTTAACATGGTTTCCTGGGGTCTCTCCCCTCCCTCCCTCCCCCCCTTGGTCTTCAGCTTCCTCCCCTTGCTGCCAACTGAGTTCAGCTTGCAAAAGAAATTTGTGTGTGTTTGCCTATGTGCCTCCAAGTCATTTCTGACTAAGCCGAACCTACCATAGGGTTTTATAGGCAAGGTTTGTTCAAAGGGTGTATGACTTTGCCTTCCTTTGAGGCTGAGAGAGTGTGACTTGCCCAAGGTCACCCAGTGGGTATTCATGGCTGAGTAAGGATTCAAACCCTGGTCTCCATAGTCATAGTGCAATGCTGAAACTTCTACAACACTATAGCCCTTTTAACAGAAGAATATAAAGAATATAAATTAAAATTTGGAGTAATATTACTGGGAACAATGGTTTTATTGTTGTCACTAAAACACCAGTATCCCATTAGTGTTATGTGAGAGGCATTGGCCTAGAGCAGTGGTTCTTCACCTTTTCTTTACCAGGGACCCCCTTTAAATATATTTTGTTGCCCCAAGACTTAACTCAAGATTTTAAACCCTAATAATAATAGCTAATAATAATAGCTAACAACAACAACAACAATATAATTACACCATCCATTAAACTTTCCCTCAGAGGCACTCTTGCTTCTTCCTGCAAGCTTCTGGATTGAATGGCAATGTGCAGGTCAAGCCAGCCAGACTTTGCCTTGGTTCCTGTCATGTGGCTACTCTACTACAGGAAGGAGGTGGGCCAGGAAGCCTTCAAGCCTTTGTGGACCCCCTGTGAGGACATTGTGGACCCCAAGTTAAGAACCACTGGGCTAGAGAATGCTGGAAAAGGAACAATGCAACCAGACCTTGAGAAGGGTGCTGGCAGGGGGATTCTGGGAGGTGTAATCCAAGAGTAACTTTCCCAGGCTCTGAATGCAGCCTAGAATCATAGGGCTGGAAGGGATCCCAACAGCCATCCCATCCGATCGGCTTCTGCCCTGCAGGAACACACAATCCAAGCATTCCTGACAGATGGCCATCCAACCTATGTTTAAAAAAACCCAAAGAAGGAGACTCCACCACACTCCAAGGCAGCAGTATATTCCACTTCTGAACAGCTCTTTCTGTCAGGAGGTTCTTCCTAATATTCAGGTGGAATCTCTTTTCCTGTAGTTTGAACCCATGGCTTCGTGTCCTAGTCTCTGGAGCAGCAGAAAACTAGCTTGCTCCTTCCTCAGCATGACATCCCTTCAAATATTTAAACATGGCTATCACGTCACCTCTCAACTTTCTCTTCTCCAGGCTAAGCATACCCAGCTCCCTAAGCCGTTCCTCGTAGGGCGTAATGGCTTCCAGACCTCCCACCATCCTTCTCAGTATCTTTCTTGAATTGTTTTGCCCAGAACTGGAAACAGTATTCCATGTGAGGTCTGACCAAAGCAGAATGGAGTGATACTATTGCTTCCCTTGATCTAGACACTACTCCTATTAATGCAGCCTAGAATCGCATTGGCATTTTTTGCTGCTGCATCACACTGCTAACTCATGTTCAGCTTGTAGTCCACTATTTCTTTTCTTTGAGGAAATCTACACCATTATGTTAATTGCTAATAAACAAAAAATATTATGTTAGTGCCTATAATATAGTTTTTAAACTAAATTATTGGTGGCAAATTATGTTATACAGTAGGCCCCTCTTATCCACTGGGGATTGGTTCGGGGGAGGGCGTGGATTCTGAAAACCATGGATAATAGTGAACACCATTGAAAATAATGGGACTTCTGGTTTAAAATACCATAGAGTTGCCTTGGAGGGCCTAGAAAACGGCTAGGGAGGACATATTTTCTAGGAAGACTCCATGGTAGGTGTGCTGTTTTGTGTCCCATGGATAATGAATCCATGGATACAGGGGTCCTACTGTAATCTGAACATCCTGTAAGGTGAATAGGTTAGGTTACAATGACCTGAGATAAAGATATGGGGGCCCCAAAATAAAGCATTGCAGGGGGCCCCAAAATTCCTTAAACCGGCCCTGCAGGGAAGAAAGCCAAGGTTAATCTACAGTATGTCATAGGTGAGGGCTGAGTGGATGATGTGCCCTGAAATACGAAGAAGCTTCCATGATGTGCGTCAGTGCCTCTTCTTGAGCCACCTGGGTGGTCCACTGTGACACGTCCCCTGTTGGCTGCCCTTGAAGAGGCATGACTTACCGTGGCACTTTGTGGGGTGTTAGGAGATCCAGAGAGAAGGAAGGAGGAGTAGAGCTAGAGTAGATCCGGGAGGTAGAGAGAGTCAGTGGTCTGAAAATCAGTCAGTCTTTATTAGAGTTACACTACACTGTGATACTATTCCACTTTAACTGCTCTAGCTGCCTCCTGTGGAAATCTGGGGTTTAAAGTTTACTGAGGCCTAAGAGCTCTCTGGCTGAGAGTGCTAAATGCCCCTCCCCAAACTGCAAATCCCAGGATCCCACAGGATTCAGCCAGATCAGTTAAAGTGGAATGATAGTAATGATAGCAGAAATCGGCCATTTTGTGAAGTACTGAATTGGGGTTCAAGCTGAATCTGTTGGGTCCTCTGCTAGGAACCACCGGAGAGCCAACACCATCTGACTGACCGTGGCACTTTGTTGGGAGTAAGGAGATTAAGAGAGAAGGAAGGAGGAACTGGAGCAGATCAGGGAGTTAGCGGTCTTAAAATCCTTTATTCAAATTAATTATTTAGGTTAGTTTTGCATATAGTTAGTTATATATAGGTATTAGTAATAAAAGCCTTTATTAAAATTAGTTATTGGTTTTTTAGTTAGAGATACCTGAAGTTCAGTAGAATGTGTTTGTTATTTATCTGTTATTTAGGTATCTTAGGTTATTTAGGAAGTTGTTAGGATCAGTTAGGAAGGGAGCCAGGAATTTGGCTGCCTTTTAAGAGGCGTGACTGACCCTGGCTCTTTGTGGGGATTCAGGAGATTCAAAGAAGGAAGGAGGAGTTAGAGTTTATGGTCTGAAAATCCTTTATTCAGATTAGTTATTAAGTATAGTTTTGTATATAGCTAGTCATATATAGTTATTAGTTATCAAAGCCTTTATTAGAATTAGTTACTGGTTTTTTTTAGATACCAATACCTAAAGTTCAGTAGCAGTGTGTTTGTTATTTATCAGTTATTTAGATATGCTAGGTTATTAGGTAGTTAGGAAGGGAGCAGAAAGAATCTCCTGAAAGATGTGAGTACAATTTTCTTCTGTTTTCCACTCACATTTTAATCCTGTCATGATTTGGGATATTTGGTGACCCTGGGGCAGACTCTCCACCTCCAGCCACATCCAGATTTCATCCTCAAGGCGATACTACAGTTGTCCCTCCACATTCGCGGGGGTTAGGTTCTGGAGACCCCCGCGAATGTGGGAAAACAGCGAATAACAGATGCTGCTCCCGCGGGACCCCCTGAGGGAGGGAGGCAGCAGGAGGGTGTCTGGCCAGCCTGGCTGGCCTCTCTGCGGCCTTTCTAAGGGGACTCCAGGCCTTAGAAGTCCCGGAGCCTGCTGAGGCAGGCCGGGGAAAGCAGCGTGTGGGCAGGGAGAAGGCTGCGCTGCCTCTCTCCGGCCTTCCAAAGCAGGCGCTGGGGCTTTGGAGCCCCGCAGCCCACTTAAAAAGGCTGGGGAAGGACGCGGGCGGGCGGCTGTCTTCTTCTCCCCGGCCTTCCTGAGTGGACTCCAGGGCTTAGAAGCCTTGGAGTCCGCTCAGGAAGGCAGGGGAGGGCAGCGGGCGGGCGGGAGGGAAGCTGCCCGGCCTCTCCCCGGCCTTTCTGAGGGGACTCGGGGTCTTAGAAGCCTGGGAGTCCCCTTAGGAAGGCTGGGAAATGCGGAGGGAAGGAGGCTGCCCGCCCCACCCCCCGGACTTCCTGAGCAGACTCTGGGGCTTTGAAGCCCCGGAGCCGCCTCTGGAAGGCCGTAGAAGGTGCAGGCAGGAGGTTGCCCCGCCTCTCGGCAGCCTTCCCTAAGGGGCTGGGGCTAAACCGCGAGTGTGAAAGCCGCGAATGTTGAGGGGCAACTGTAATTAATTCAAGGGAAACAGTTCACTCTTTCTTTGGCAAGTGAATGGAGGAAGGGGCCAGTGACTGGTTTTGCATGTGAAGTCCTCTGTGGGTACGACTCTTTGATACTTTCCACACAGGCCATTTGCTCGTCAAAAAAATCATAGTCAGGAAGAAAAAAACATGGTCAAGAGAATGAGAGCCAGGAAAGAGGTACAAATCTCCCCCCTCCACACACATACAAACACGAATGGAAGCCTGTGTTTCCATAACCCTTTCCTTGACATATGTTCCCTTTGTGGGACTCTCGGGTGCCCAGGAGAGGGAATGCCAATGGGCCTGGATGTTCAAGAAATCTGGCCAGCCTGGCTGCACAGGGCTAGATTTCATGGCATGGAAGGCTCTGGGTAGGAAGGGTCTTATTCCCACTCATGACCTGGGCCAGGGGGGATTGGATGGCTGGAGGTGACGAGGCACATGAGCGAATCCTCCTTGCTCACAGACAGATTCTCTTGACTTCCAGCACATTCTGGACTGCCTGTCTAGTGAGTAGCTGCCATTCCTCCGTGCTGTGCCTGCAGGTTGCATGGAGGCACTGAAGAGCAGCCAAGATGTCCCAGAGCTCCCACTCCGAAAGGCAGACCTGGCCAGGGCCATCGTGGTGAGTGAGATGCAGCACTTGGATTCTAGAAGCAGAAAAGGGCTGATGAGGAGGAGCCCTGGATTTGAGAAACCTGGGAGGGAAGTTTGGGGAGGCCTCTTCATCTTTCTTTCTCTTTCCTCTCCGGGCAGGCCAGGGGATGACTGGGTCCTCTTTCTCTGTCTCCCAAGTGGTGATGGAGAGCCTGCCTTTGCCTGCTGTGCCCTCTTCTGTCCTCTCTGCTACTCAATGCTTGTGCTCTACCACCTCAGGTAGCAAAACTGCTAATGTGCCAGGGGCATCGTCACTGGCTGAGCCTTCTGCAAGCTCACAGTGGGTGTGGGGAGGATGGGAGGTGACCAGGATTTGTAGCCCTGCTCTTGGCCACTTCCTGAAACCCAGACAGAGCTTTTCCTTACTCTTATGTAGAGGTTTGTCATTCCTGACTCTTGAGGGCCATCAGAGGCCAAATAGGATCTGACTCAGCTGCTATCTGAGTGGCAGGGTTTCCGTCTCTTCTTCATTCCTTCCTTCATATCAGTGACATGAAAGGTCATGAGCTCTCAGTGCATGTTGATTTTACCACATGGAGCTGTGGAGGGAGAAGATGGTGATCAAAACTAACATCAAGGCATGTTAAAAGGACCCGCTGAACATTTCCACCTGTGCCACAACTGGCAATCCAGTCCTCCCACTCTACCACTGATGTTCAACGTGGAAACACACTTTGGGAATTCCATTGCAGTTTCAACCGATTCAATTTACAGTCTCAACCAATGGATGTCCTATATAATTTGAGGTTTGGAAGAAAGAGTGAGGGGTACTATTTTAGTCTGAGGAAGCAAAAATATCATGAGCTTTGTGGTGCTTTGAGGACATACAACTTTGGTTTAGCATCAAATGAAGTAGGCTGGTGTCGTCAAAAGTTTCCAGCGAAACAGATATGGCTGTTCTCATGGTGCTGCAAGACTCCTTCTTGTTCCATGGGCGACCTTCAGTTCCCCCTTTTTCCTTTGCTGTGTTTGATGATGTACTTGACATTTTTAACACTCTGTAGGAAAATCGAGTTGGGGATCAGGAGGAACTATGCCTCTAATTACCATCAAGACAAATTCTGAGAAGAATCTATGAGATTTTTGGAAATCCAGGATCCAATAGATTTCCATGTCTTTCATCTCTTAAAAAAAGGAGGATGGGCAGATTTCCTGGGAGGCCTCTGCAAAGCAGAGAGTGATAGGTGGGGCCCTCCAAGGTCCTCCTCTCGAGGCAGACTGAAGTCCTCTCATTCTCCCTATTTCTCCCTCTAATGGACTGCTTTTCTTTTCTTTTTTTTTCCCCCACCAGCAAATTCCAGCCTTCACTGAATCAAGAGCTTAAATGGCACATCCTGTGGCTAGAATTTCATGGGGTCTGCTGAGGAATTGTGGGGAGGGAGTGCCCCAGCTCCCTGATTCCAGAAGCGTTCAAGGTAAAAGAGCTCCAGCATCTTATTGGATTGAGGAAGGCCATATTCCTTTCTCATAACTTTTACCATGCCCTTCTTCCATCTTTCCAGAACAGAAATGGAAGACCCTTCCTGGCCTCTCCCAACTCTGCTGTTAGATAGCAACCTGCCCCTTGATCACAAAGCCATGCAGGACATGGTCAAGAAAATCATGGCCAGGAAAGAGGTACACATCTCTCCCCTCCACACACATATGCAAATAGAAGCCTTTGTTTCCACGGCCCTTTCCTTGACATATGTCCCTCTGTGGAGGTCTCAGGTGCCCAGGTTGGCCTCCTTCCTAAGTTCCAGGGAATCGCTGTGGGCCTCGCTGTTCAAGAAATCTGGCCGCTGGCTGCACAGGTCTAGACTTCATGGCACAGAAGGCTCTGGCTAGGAAGGGTCACAAACAAAGTCTCTTGACTTCCAGCACATTCTAGACTGCCTTTGTAGTGAGAAGCTGCAGTTGCATGGGGGCACCAAAGAGCAGCCAGGATGCCCCTGAACTCCTGCTCCTAAAGGCAGACCTGACCAAGGCCATTGTGGTGAGTGAAGTGAAACGTAGCACTTGGATTCCAGAAGCAGGAAAGGGCTGATGAGGAGGAGTCCTAGATTTCAGAAATGTGGGAGGCCTCTGCAAAACAGAGAGTGATTGGTGGGTCCCTCCCAGGTCCTTCTCTTGAAGCAGACTGAAGGATCCTCTCCTCTCCCTCCTTTCTCCCTCTAATGGACAGCATTTCTTTTCTTTTTCCCCCCTCCCACCAGCAGTATTTCAAGGGGTCTTTGCCATGGAAAGCGCAGGGTCCCACAGTCAGGTACCTTTGAATCCATTCCTGTGTGTTCATTCCCAACTCCTCCTTTAACGGACCTCACAAAGAACTGTTCCATCTTCAGCAGCCGGTCTGCAGGAAATGCCTGTCCCCAGAGAGGGCCATGGAAGAAGAGGTTGTCCGTGGGGGCATTTCTGCAGCTTCTCTTTTGGCAGGCCATGTTGGCAAGGAAGATCACTTTGGCTTAAAACTTATTATTCATCCAGAGGACACAGACCAAATGAAGGAAGGCTATTTACCAAAGTCCCCCCATTCCGATAGATTCCCTGGGTCTCCTGTAGATAGGATTTTCAAGAAAGTTGAGATCTCCAACTCCAATCCTCCTCATGACTCCTTTTCTCCTTCCTGACAGGCTAACTATGCCTTGTCAGCTCTGACTTTGAAGCTCCTGCTTAAGGGGTTGCTGGCTGGGAATCCCACAGCCAGCCATCTTGTCTTTCAGCTCTCTGTAAGTGTGTTAAAGAGGCCAACCATTTATTTTCCAATTGAAAATTGAAAGAAGACTCCCTTCAGGCAGTCGGTCAGTGATCACTCCCTCGCGAACACATTAGCCTAGACAAGGAACAGGTTCTTAACTGTTCATGTTCTGAACTGCTGCTTCCTTCCACAGCATATCAATTTCTCCATTGACGCCCTCTTGTCGTGGGAGAGAGGCTTGCGTACCCTAATGATGTTTTGAGCTATGCTGGCGGTGGCATAATAGCCACTGGTAGGGACTCCCATGCCAGACAGGTCAAAACCGAAGGGTCTGACAAAGAGCGTCAAAGGGCAGGATGGGCTCTCTAGCCTTGTGGCGACCGTCCTAGGAGAAGGAAAACTCTAATCCCAAACCCGGGCAGATGGTGCTCATCCAACCCTGTAAGGTCAACCATCTAAGAGAAGGATCCTGGAAAGACTAGGATGTCCCCCCAAATTCCTTAAAATGATTATCTTGCTACACGAGGGCTAGCGTGGTCAAGTCAGATATGGCGATGCTCTTTCAGAGCCCTTTCTAATAACTAATGGAGTGAAGCAAGGTTGTGTTCTTGCACCAACTTTATTTACAATCTTCTTTAGCACGATGCTCCAAAGGGCTATGGCAGAGCTTGAAGAAGACGACGGCATCTATATACGTTACCGTACTGATGGTAGCTTGTTTAACTTAAGCCGTCTGAGGGCTCACACTAAGACTCTAAACTATCTAGTCCGTGAGCTGCTCTTCGCCGATGATGCTGCCCTTGTTGCCCACACAAGCAGCTCTGCAGCGCCTAACGTCCTGCTTTGCAACAGCTGCAGAGCTGTTTGGGCTAGAAGTCAACCTGAAGAAAACAGAAGTTCTTTACCAGCCTGCACCACAGGACGAACACTACCATCCCCACATTGCCGTCAGCAAATCTGTGCTCAAGTCCGTTCAGCAGTTCACCTACCTGGGAAGCATCATCTCCTCAGATGCCAAGATTGACAAAGAGATCGATCACAGATTAGCAAAGGCATATAGTGCATTTGGAAGACTTCACAAAAGAGTCTGGAGCAATAAACACCTGAGGCAAAGCACAAAAATCAGTGTGTATAGAGCCATCGTACTGTCTATCCTCCTTTATGGATCTGAAACATGGGTCACCTATCGCCACCAGCTACGACTCCTCGAGCGCTTTCATCAGCGCTGTCTACGCACAATCCTAAATATACACTGGACTGACTATGTGACGAATGTTGCTGTCCTTGAGCAAGCAGGGATCACCAGCATTGAGGCCATGATGTTGAGAACACAGTTGCGCTGGGCAGGGCACGTTTCTAGGATGGAGGACCATCGCCTCCCAAAAATACTACTCTACGGTGAACTCGCCACGGGTCAGCGTAAGAGGGGCACTCCAAAAAAGCGATACGAAGACTCCCTGAAACAACATCTCAGGCTCGGCCAAATTGATCACCAACAGTGGTCCGCCCTGGCCTCACATTGGGAGGCATGGAGACGCACAATCCACAATGCTGCAGCCTTGTTTGAGAACTCATGACGAACAAGTCTTGAAGAGAAACGACAATGCAGAAAGAATCACAACCCAAAAACATCACCCAAGGAGACCTTCTGCTGTGCTTTTTGCAACCGGACTTGTTTATCTCGGATTGGCCTTTTTAGTCATCAGAGCGCTTGCAGAAAGCGCGGGATGAGTCCTTCCTGAATCTTCGTTTGCGAAGAAAAGCCAGAGAGAGAGAGAATGGCCAGCATTCAGAAGCAACTCAGGGCCATCAGCTGTGCTTCAGCCATCATTCGCAAGACCATTCATCTCCTGAGCCTTGAGGTGAGCATCCCATAGACTCACCTGACTTGGAGACCTCAGTTTTCAGGAGAGAGAGAAATTAAAGCCACAGGAGAATTGGACAAAGGCTTTCACAGTAGAGGAAGTAAGATGTCTTGTTTCTTTTTTCAGATCTCAGAAACACTCCCCCGGCCTCGGACATCTGATGACTCTCTCTGCAATAACATCACTTCATTTCTCCGAGACGTGAGCTGCCCTTTCATCCCTCCACACATTCCTCCTCAACCAGAGGGGTAAGGAAGCTGGAAAGGAGCATACCAGCACTCCCAGACTGAAAAGCAACACAAAGACCCAGAATGCCAAGAAAGGCCATGAAACCACCTTCTTTTTTCTTTCTCTCAGGACATCGGGAACATCCAACGGAAGACCTCTGGTGCCAGGAGGACCATGGCAAGGCAAAGTTATATTTCATTGACACTTACAGAGTCATGGAGGTAAGGATTAATCCCGCTGTCCTTTTAATACAAAATGTTCTTTTGAGAAAGAAGCTATATGGCAGAAGGCCGATGGAACTTGAAGGCATAAGTTCAGGAGCCAGGGTAAAATGTGAGGCTTTTCGCATCCTGGGTGACATGGCAAAGGAAGGATTCAGGAGGAGGATATTCTGTTGCCCTTAAAAGGGAGTGTTTATGAAAACAGGCCAGGAGAAAACGGGTGTGACGCCTGTCACGGCCACCCTATATGGTGGCAACATCCAAGACTAGGTGATAACGATAGGTAAAGAGTGGTTCTTTTGTTTTGTGGGAGATGTCCTCCCACTCAGCCATCCACCTTCCCTCCCGTCTCTCTCCAGGGACTCCTCCCTCCATCTCTCCCTCCCGGCTCTCCATCCCAACTGCTGTTCTGTCAGGCTCTCTCTGGCAGAGGCCCCGCCCACCAGGGCCTCCTAGGCTGGGATTGGTTGCTTCTCAGGCATGCCTTCAAGCACCCCTCTTCCCAGGGGAAAGAGCAGCCCTGGGAGGGAAAGCAAGGCCCTGCCCTGCAGGGAGGAGGAGGAGGATGCCCCACGGTCTTAACCTGCTTCCCAGTGTACGCCTTGTCTATGGGGCTGGGGAATAATGCAGATTGAAGCGCATTTTAGTGAATGCTCAGCAGGATCACGCTGTCTTTATGATCAATCACACCATGTTATTTATATTTTCATTTATATCACCTCAAAGTGAATTTTTACTGTCTGAATATAGCTGGTATGTGAATGAAGACAGTGGTCAGGCATAAGTAATAGCGCTTTATATTTGTCCCAATGGAAGTCTGTGATTTGAGCCATCACAATTTTTTTTACCCTTTTTTTTAAACTGTTGAACTCTGCCTGGCTCTTTTTTGGGTGACGATTGTGCTTGGTGATGAATATGAGCATCAGCACCACCAAATTAGAGCACCTTGGCTTCTTGTCTTAATGAGAGCTAGGAAAAGCCAGCGGCTTGTGGCCGGGGAAGAGGAAGATGACGACCATGTACAGTAAATCTGTGGCAGAAATGTGGTGGCAAGCATGGACTACAGAACACATCCAGCACGGCATAGGAACTCCAGCCCGACTCCTGTCCTCGAAGATAGTCATTGGTGGGTGTACCTGGCCAGCAAGGAGTGGTTTGAGACCTTTGTTATCACTGTCTGGTCAGATGAGAAGTGGAAGTTTGTATGGGAAAGCCAGCAACCAATTTGGGGTTGGTTTCTCCACTGTGGCTGCCATCTGTATAAATTATTTTATTTTTTAACAAAAGTCAACATAAAAACATGTTTTTTTTAATTTATTAATATTTTTATTACAGTTACATTTAATAAGCTTAATCCAATATATGGAATATATACATTCACTTGTATTTTCTCATAATACATGTAACCTTATTATTATTACATTGCTAAAAATGGAAAATAAAAAAACATAAATAAAGAATTTTGATGAATAAGGTACTGTATCTTCTCATTTATCCTACCTATTTTCACTTTACCTTTTTTTCTCCTGTCATTCCAGCAATGTATTAGGCAATTACAGTTATCTCTTTGCCCTATTTCCTGACTTCCATATAGTCCCCCCAAGGAATAAACAGGGATACCTTTCCTTGTTCTTATATTCACACATATATACTTATATACAAATATATTAGTATATACATTCAGAATCCTTATTTTTGTGTCCTTCCATGTATCTTCTAAATTTCTTGTATGACCCAAGTTAATTTGGATAATATTTGATGTTAATCAATCTGAATGGAGAAATCTGTCTAAATTTATATACATACATCTACAACTCCAAACTGAATGTTTCTATTTCAATTCAAAAGTCCAAATTATTCATGATAGTCCAATTTCGTTTCCAGAACTTTTGGATGGGTTCCCATTCGATCTCTATCATCGTATTAGTCTTATCTTTTAATAGTGCCGTTAATTTATCCATTTCCATCATTTCACAAAGTTTTATTGACCAATCCTCGAGTGTTGGGAGTTCTTTCTTTTTCCACTTTGAGGCGAACAGTAGTCTTGCCGCTGTAATCATATATAGGAGTACCCTCCAAGAGGATACTTTAATCTTCTCTTTTAGTTGATCCACCATGTTTAATAGATATATTTCAGGTTTCAATGGGAATTTTAAATTTAATATTTCGGAGATCTTAGTATGTATTTTTCTCCAGTAGCTTTTAGTTCAGGGGCAGTTCCACCATATGTGAAAAAGAGTTCCCTTAGCACTTTCACATTTCCAGCAGTTCTGTTTGCCAGTTTTGTAGATCTTATCCAATTTGACAGGAGTAAGATACCACCTATAGAATATCTTCAAATAGTTTTCTTTTAAATTTTGCGATAAAGTAAATTTTGGGGTATCCCTCCACGCTTTTTCCCATTTTTCAATTGGAATTTGTTCTCCTATATCTTGGGACCACCTAATCATTTGTTCTTTTATGGTTTCATCTTCTAGTTCTCTTCCTAAAAAAATTTTTATAGTATTTTGCAATGTGATGTTTTTTATCGTCAAATATAATTTTATCTAAATCGTTCTGACCCAAATCGAAATTCTCTAGTTTGAGGTCCATTTTGTACCTTTCATATAATTGTTTATAGGAAAACCAATTCAGTCTAAATCCTTTCATTTCTAATTTTTCTCTTGTGAGTATTTGAATTTGTCCCTTAGGTTCCTTATTCAACAGATCTAGATATTTTATCCATGATTCTTTTTTGGGTTTAGTTCTTCCAAAAAAGGCTTCTTCGGGTGAAATCCACATAGGTATTTCTCTATAGTATTGCTTTTTTATATTTGCCCATATTCTGTATAGTGCTTTTCTTAATATATGATTGTCAAATCCTTTGTGATCCTTTTTCTTTTCATACCATAGATACGCATGCCACCCGAATCGAAGGTCAAATCCTTCTAGAGTTAACAATCTGTCATTTCTTAGGGTGATCCAGTCTTCTATCCAGGATAATGCACATGCCTGAAAATATATTCTTAACTCAGGGAGTGCACAGCCACTTCTGTCTTTTTTATCAGTTAGAAGTTTCCATTTTATTCTTTGTCTCTTCCCACTCCATAGAAATTTTGAAATTTCAGTTCGCCAAATGTTAAAGCATTTAGTATTGTATATAATGGGCAGGTTTTGAAAAAGATACATAAATTTAGGTAAGATGTTTGTTTTAACTGCTTCTATCCTTCCTAGAAATGATAGATTTAATTTAGCCCATTTGCTTAGTTCAACTTTAATTTCTTTCCATAGCTGGTTATAATTATTTTCAAACAGGTCCATAATTCTTTTTGTGATCCATATCCCGAGATACTTTATTTTTCTTTCAGTTCTGAACCCTGTCTCCTTAGATAGTTGTTCCTCATGTAATTTAGAGATGTTTTTAGTTAGGACCATCGTTTTGTCTTTGTTTACCTTAAAACCTGCTATCTTTGAAAATTGATCCAATGTTTTTCCAAGCTCTTTAAGTTGTTTTATAGGGTCCTCTAAGAAGATTACAAGATCATCCGCATAGGCTTTTATCTTGAACTCGTGACCTTTAATCTTTGCTCCTTGGAGATTTTCATTATCTTTAATGCTGTTAATCAGTATTTCAATCACTAGGATAAAAAGTAAAGGGGAAAGCGGACATCCTTGCCTCGTACCATTTCTAATCTGGATTTTCTCCGTTTTCCCCCCGTTTATTAACAACTGAGCTTCTTGATCTTTATATATCTGATTTATCCATTCAATAAAATTACTTCCCATATCCATTTTTGTTATCACTCTTTTCATGAAATTCCAGCTTACCTTATCAAATGCCTTTTCGGCATCTATGAAAAACATAGCTATGTTTTTTTCGTTGTGAACCTCATAGAATTCAAGAAGATCGATAATCGTTCTTATATTGTTTTTGGGGTGTCTGTTAGTCAAGAAGCCGTTTTGGTCGTTTTGTATAATCTCGGAGAGGATCTTTTTTAGTCTTTGGGCTAGGATAGAGACGAAGATTTTATAGTCACAATTCAAAAGAGAAATAGGTCTGTAGTTCTTTGGGTCTTTTGAATCTTTACCCTCCTTTGGTATCATAACGATATGAGCCTCCTTCCAAGTATTCGGAATCCCGTCATTTTTTATCTTATTGAACATTTTATATAGGGGCATGGCTAGTTCTTCTTCCAATAGTTTGTAATATAAAGAAGTAAATCCGTCAGGACCCGGGGCTGTATCCGTTTTCATTTTCCTAATGGATTCCACCACTTCTGCCATTGTTATATTGCTATTTAAATTTTGTTTCTGTTCTGGTGTTAACCTCGTTATCTTCTGACTTTCTAGATATAGATCTATTTTATCAATGCCAGTATTTTCCATAGAAGTATCATTGTACAGTTTAGCATATACGTCTTGAAACCCTTTTTTAATCAAGTTACAGTCTGTAATTAATTTCCCTTTATATTTTATCTCAGTTATTACTTTCTTTTCTCTGAGATGTCTAAGTTTTTGTGACATCCATTTCCCGGCTTTGTTTGCTGTCTCGAAGTGCTTCTGTCGCGTCAATCTCATTGAGGCTTCTATTTCTTCAGTCTGTAATGCCTGTATTTGTTTAGTTAGCAATCTAATTTCTCCTTTTGCAATTTTGTCTTCTGGGGAGTTTTTCAATCTCTCTTCCCTCACTGCTATTTCGCTCAATAGCATCTGTTCTTTTTCTCTTTTTTTCTTTTTATGTTCTGTTGCTTGTTTTATAAAGAAACCACGCATAACTGATTTGCTTGCCTCCCAAATAGTAGTTAACCTTATATCTTCTGTTGTATTTTCTAGAAAGTATAATTTCAGAGTTTCTTTGGCCTTCCTTAAAGTTTCTTCATCTTTTAACATATTATCGTTTAATCTCCAACTGAACTCTCTTTTCCTATCCACTAATTTTAATTGAATCGGATTATGATCCGAGATCCATTTTGGTAAAATTTCCATACTTCTCACTGATGAAAGTAAGTTCTTTGAGACTAGAAACATATCTATTCTGGAATGTGTGTGGTGTACTTCCGAATAAAAAGTATAAACCTTAGCATCTCGATATTTCCACCTCCACAATCTATTAATCTTTGTTCTTCCATCAACTCAAAGAAGCTCTTAGGAAGCCTACCTTGATTTTTTCTTATAGTCCTTGTTGATAATCTGTCTATTGTTGGGTCAATGACCCCGTTCCAATCCCCCTAACAACAGTAGGTCCTCGATTCCTGCATTTCCTATTTCTTTCACCAGTCTTTTGAAAAAGATTTCCTTCTTCTCAATGGGTGTGTATATTCCTATTATTAATATCCGTTTATTTGCCGTGTTTATTATCACTCCAATGTAGGATCCTTCTGGATCTTTGAATTGTAGCTTTGGTTCAAATTTTTTATGTATATATAAAGCAACTCCTTTCTTCTTTTCTATGTTAGAGGCTATGAAATTTTGTCCCAATTTCATGTTCCTCAGATACTTATTATCCAATTCTCTAATCCGTGTTTCTTGTAGACACACTATATCTTGTCTCATTTTTTCTAAATAATGAAATATTTGTTTCCTTTTATGATTGGAGTTCAGTCCTTTAACATTCCACGATATAATTTTTGTTTCCATCTTTTACTTTATATTTAGATTTATGAATTATCTCTTATATTTTTATGTATATTTATGAGTTTGGGAGCCAATCAACTTTCTTGTTCCTCTAATTCATTATCTTCTTTTTCTCTTCCCTCTTCTTTATCGACGGATCATTTCCTGGTCAAGACTGAACTAAGAGTCTCTTCCCGCCCCACCAGGGGTGGTGGAGCCATTAGAATGGTCCACCCCCGAAGGCTAATGGAACCAATAGGATTCCAGAAAGCCTTGGAGGGTTTAATGGTTGGTAACACCGGTGACCCTGTCGAAGCTTTGGTTAATACCTAGAACACTGACCTTACCAAGGCTAGCAACACGATCGCTCCCAAGCATCCTTTCCAACCCGCCTCTAACCATAAGCCATGGTATACTTCAGAGCTTAGGAAAATGAAACAGGTTGGACAACGACTAGAGCGCAACTGGCGGAAAACTTGACTCTTATCCGGCAGGACTCGACATAGGAATTTTCTTCGGTCCTATCGAGAGGCAATACGTGCAGCGCAGAGATCCTTCTCCTCTGCACGTATTGCGTCTGCAGAGTCCCGTCCAGCAGAGCTGTTTAGGGAGGTAAGGGAGATGACGCAGGTTATACCTGCACAGAACCCATTCTTAACCCAACAACGGCCTGCTGTGATGCATTTAACAACTACTTTGCAGATAAAATCTCTCGGATAAGAGCCGACTTAGATGCCAGCATTTTGACAGAAACAATTGACGAGGTGTCCAGCAACTCCGTTGATGTAAGTTTACTGAATCAATTTCAATCTGTGAGTACCGAGGACGTGGACAAGCTACTTGGTAGAGTGAGGAAGACGACCTGCCCTCTTGATCCTTGCCCTTCATGGCTGGCCATCCAGGGGGGGACTGCCTTGATGGTGTTCCTTAAGGACATCATCAATGCATCCCTCAGGGAAGGGTGTGTTCCATCTTGTTTAAACGAAGCGGCGGTTAGGCCGCTCCTGAAAAAACCTTCTCTAGACCCCTTGGACATGAATAACTATAGGCCGGTTTCTATGTTACCATTCTTGAGCAAAGTGATCGAGAGGGCAGTTGATCTTCAACTCCAAGTGGTCTTGGATGAAACTGATTATCTAGACCCATTTCAAACTGGCTTCAGGACGGGATTTGGAGTTGAGACTGCCATGGTTGCCTTGACCGATGATCTGCATCTAAGCATCGACAGGGGTAATGTGTCCCTGTTGGTGCTTCTGGACCTCTCAGCGGCTTTCGATACGATAGATCATGGCATTCTCCTGGATCGCCTGAGAGGGTTAGGAATTGGAGGCACTGCGCTCCAGTGGTTCCGGTCCTTCCTCTCGGGCAGGTCCCAGAGGGTGCGGCTTGGGGACAGCTGCTCCAGCAGAAAGGAGCTTACTTGTGGTGTTCCACAGGGTGCCATCCTGTCCCCGATGCTGTTTAACATCTATATGAAGCCGCTGGGTGAGATTATTCGGGGTTATGGGGCTGGGTGTTATCAGTACGCTGATGACACCCAGATCTATTTCTCCTTGTCCCGATCATCGGCCTCGAATCCCAATGGCATCTCTCCTCTTAATGACTGTCTTAAAGCTGTAATGGGCTGGATGAGGAAAAACAGATTGAGATTAAATCCAGACAAAACGGAGGTGTTCAAGGTAGCGGCCCCGAAACCAGGAGTTGAGTTGCAACCTCCAGTCCTGGACGGGGTCACGCTCTCTGTTAAGGACTGTGTTCGGAGTCTGGGGGTGCTCCTTGATTCATCGCTTCAGATGACGAGCCAAGTGAATGCAACGGTCAGGAGCGCTTGTTATCAGCTTCGGCTGATACGCCAGCTGTGCCCTTTCCTGGAAGTAAGGGACCTTGAGACTGTGGTGCACGCGCTGGTAACCTCTCGTCTAGATTTCTGCAATGCGCTCTACATGGGGCTACCCTCGTGCTTGGTCCGGAAACTTCAGTTGGTACAAAATATGCCAGCTAGAGTGGTCTCAGGAACATCTCGGAGAGATCATATAACTCCAATACTAAAATCTCTCCACTGGCTGCCTATCAGTTTCCGGGCCCAGTATAAGGTGTTGGTTATTACCTTTAAAGCCCTAAATGGCTTGGGTCCAACTTATCTCTGGAACCGCCTCCTCCCATACAATCCTCCCCGCATACTCCGGTCCTCTGGGAGGAATCTGCTTCAGCCACAAAAATCTAGGCTGTCTGCAACCTCCCAGAGGGCCTTTTCAGTAATCGCCCCCAAATTGTGGAATGGCCTGCCGAATGAGATCCGTCAGCTGACGAGCTTGAGTAGCTTTAAAAAAGCACTAAAGACGGATCTCTTTCGGCAGGCCTTTCCTGATTAGATCCCGGCCTCAGGAACTCAGTCTCCTGGCTTTTAAAAAATTATGTATATATTTGTATTTAATGTGTTTTTTTAGCTAGAAGGTTTTAATCTTATTGTGTTTAATGTCTTTTTATGTGGGAGGGTGGGGGTGGGTGGTGTTTTTAGTCATTATTATAATGTTTTAATTGTTGGAAGCCGCCCCGATTGTTTTTAGCAGAGGGGCGGGGTATAAATAAATTTTATTATTATTATTATTATTATTATTATTCAAACTCAATTGATTCTCCTTTCTCTGAGTCCTCGCCCTGCTCTTCTTCTTCCACTTCTCCCTCTGCTTCCCCCTCCTCTACCCCTTCTCTCGTTTCGTCTTCTCTTTCAGTTGTTTTTTTCCTGTACGATCTATCAAATTGATCTTCTTGAGGTTTCTTTCCATTAGTTTCCTTCTCTTGTTTGTCTAGTTTCTTGCAGAACTCTTTTGCTTTTATTATTGAGTTAATCTTAATTCTTTTCTGTCTGTAATTAAAGGAAAGACCTTCCAACCTGTCCCATCTATAGTTTATATTCCTACTTGTTAATCTTTGTGTTAGAAACTTATATTCTTGTCTTTTTTTTAACACTTGCGGAGAGATGTCTTTGAAGATACTTATTACATTCCCCTCAATTTGTAGTTTATCTTTGTAACTCTTATCTACAATTTGATCTCTTAGTCTGTTTCTCGTGAAGCATACCACAATGTCTCTGGGAATTTTTCTCTCCTTCGCTATTGCAGAGTTTACTCTAAACAACTTGTCTACTTCCAAATCCATTTTATCTTGAGGGATCTCAATGTAGTTAGCCATTGCCGATATCACTCTTTCTTCCAATTTTTCGTTGATATTTTCGGGTAGACCCCTTAATTTAAGGCATCTATCTCTATATCTTATTTCACTTAGAAGCAAATCCTTTTTCATTTTAATTTGTTCTTGAGATATTTCTTGAGTATTATTTTCCAGTGATTCAGATTTTAACTTTATATTCTCCATTTCTTGTTTAATTTCTTTCATATCTTCTGCCATTCTATCTAATTTCTTCCCAAAATTGTTCAATTCTTTCCTTAAATCTGTTTTAAATTCTGTTCGAATCTCTTTCAGTTCCTCTCTAATTTCTGATCTCATTTTTTCATCTCTTTTCTCATTTCATCTAATAGAAGAGCGCTTAGATCTGTCATTTTTGCAGATCCTTCAAATGATGGTCTTCTTTGTGTTACTAATTGGGATTGGGCTTGTACTGCAGCTTTTCTTTGAGATGTAGCCATCTCTTACCTGTTGGTTGAATCGTATTGTTTTTATGGTAGAATTGGTATTGATAGTGACCCCTCTTTTCTCTGTTCTATTCCACTATCTCTCAAACTTTCAAGCTTCCCAATATCCCAAATCAGTCCTTGTGTGGTATCTCCTTCTCTTAAAAAAAAAACACAGTTCAACACTTTCCTCTGTCGCCTTCTTTAAAAACAAATTGTTGTGTTGCCGCACTTTATCCTGTTTTGTTCAGAGTGTAGATTTTGTTAACTCAACGATCTGTTTCTCAAATAAATAGTAATGATTACTAATCAGTAATTAATAAGAATTAATAGTTAGTTCTATGCTGCAATCATCTAGTTTGAATCAAATCTTTATAAGCTTATAACCATCAATCTTAAACAAAAGCAGAAACATAAACCTTCTCAAAGGACAATAATGATCCCATATCAAATTTAAGGGACAAAGAGTCTCGGGGTAAATATCTAGGGATAAATATTTACATATAAAATTGTTACTTAGCAGAAGTTCTTCTCGCTAGCTTTCCCTTAAGACCAACAACAGATATCAATTACTTTTCAATAATTGTTTTCATTAAATCCACGTCTTAATTCATGCAAATTTTCAAGTTATAATCTGGAAAAAAGGAAAAGAAAAAGAGGAAAAAAAAAGGAAGAAAAAGAAAAAAAACAAAGGTTAACTACAGGAAAATTACTACAGAGAAAATATAATTTTTAGCTATATATAACAAAGAAAGAAAAGAAAAAAAGAAAGGAAGGAAGAAAAAGACCTATAGAAGAGATGGAGGGGAGAGGGGGGGAGGGAGAAAGAAAAAGATCTTATCGGCTTCTCTTTGTAGTATCCTGTTGGCGTAATACTTTCCTCTGAGTCACAATCCTTCTTGTGGTCTCCTTTATAGCAAGGTCTGTTATTTCTCTTTCTCTGTTAAGGTCTTAGGAGTGTTAAATGAATCAATATCTTATTGTGGCTTTTGTTTAGAACAGTTAGTTCAACTCTTGAAATCTATATCTGTGTTCTGATATTCGCCTTGGGCTTTAGTCACCTTTATCAGTCCAGTCTTATAGTCCTATTTTAGTCGTTAACTCCGATTTCTCCTCCTTTCCCTGTGCTTCTTCCAGTTAACCCCTGCAGTTCCCACTAGTTCTTCTATTCTGTTCTCCCTCTGTCTTTCTCTCTCTCTCTCCGTTTCTCCTTCTGCCTCGCTTCTCGCCACTCGGTTCCCACTCTCCACTCCAGTATCCTCGCTGTTGTATCCATTAAGCTTACACCCTTTCCTCTTACCGCTGGTCTTCTGTCTCGCTTCTTGCCTCTCGGTTCCCACTCTCCACTCCACTATCCTCGCTGTTGTGTCCGTTAGCCGCTGGTCTTCTGTCTTGCTTCTCGCCTTTCTGTTCCCGCTCTCCACTCCACTACCCTGGTCTTCTATCTCGCTTCTCGCTTCTCGGTTCTCGGTTCCCACTCTCCACTCCACTATCCTCGCTGTTGTGTTCGTTAAGCTCACACCCTTTCCTCTTACCGCTGGTCTTCTGTCTCGCTTCTCGCCTCTCGGTTCCCACTCTCCACTCTCCACTCCACTATCCTCACTGTTGTATCCGTTAAGCTTACAACCTGTCCTCTAACCGCTGGTCTTCTGTCTCGCTTCTCACCTCTCTGTTCTCGCTCTCCACTCCACTGCCCTCGCTGTTGTATCCGTTGAGCTTACACCCTTTCCTCTTACCGCTAGTCAGTGAGTAGTTCTTTCTTACTATAAGTATTTTACTCTTTCTTGATTTTAGAAGAAGATAAATCTGAAAGGATAAACAAAAAAAAACCCCGTCTTCTCCAGGGCTGTTGTTAAGCAATCCAGTCTTTCACATGTTGAGATACTAGACCTCTTTTTTTTTTTAAAGACGCTGGCGTCGCTAGCCCCTGCCTCGCGGTTCTTGGCTCGGCAATGCTGCCCTTCGGTCTCCTCAGCCTATTCGTACTTTCCACCGGGGTGGATCATACCAGGTCTGGAATCGACCCCCAACGGGCTCCCACTCCCCACCTTTCCTGAGGTGGGATTGCCGTTTGTTTGTAATCCGGTTAAGCCAAGCCAAGACAGCTGCCCGGAGCGCACCCTCCTTGCAGCCGAATGTGACGCCGTCATGCTGGAAAATGATTCCTGAACCACACTCACATGAAAGACGCCATTGCCACTGGCATTCTGGTTAGTGTCGCAGACAGGATCTCATGAAAAAGGTCATGTCCACAGCACATTCCATAAGTGTTATTTTCACCATTCAAATAACCCCTTAGTCCACGTCTTCAGATGCTGGAGGGAATATTTGAATCCAGTGCAAAATTGGCAGTGCTACTGTGGTCCTGATGGGGAGGAGGAGGAAGAGGAAGTGGAGGCAGGGAGAGGGAGGTCTGGGGGGCCAAGGAACTCCAGCTGCCTGAGTTCTGCCTGGATTGCTTGGTGAAATTAAAATATGCTGGCCTGAGCATAGGAACCTGAGCACTGAGTAGCTCCTATTCTCCATTCTATCTCAGAATGGTCAGGTTGGATGACGTAATAAGCAACATTTTTGTTATCCCTGCACACAGCTGCAGAGCCATGCAAACTCTGTCCATGGTAGGCCTCCTATGCCAGAAGTGTCACCCTACTGTGAGCTACAGTCAAGACAACAATCCTCATGGTTTAGTTTTGATTACATCCCACTGATCTACAGATCCCAATACATTACTGGCAGGGCAGACATTTGTAGACCCCAATAATGCTACAGAAAACAAGTCCTCCTCCTCCAGACTAATCAGCCCACAAATTTTTGCTGTCCAATCAATTGGTCAGCCATGTAGATATTTAGGTGTATCCACACATTGCAATCGGTCTCGTAGCCATCCAAGATTTTCAGTCACCCCAATGTGTCCCTCTTCCTCATGGGAGTACAGGGAGTTGTCCGGTGTCATTGTGAACACCATAATTCTGAGCAGGGTTGGTTTAAGGCACCAGTGGTGTCAGCATCCACAGGGGGGCCCATCATTGTAGGGGGGGCGTAGTAACCCTCCTCCTGCAAAAACATTATTAGTAATAATCTGAATATCCTGTACTGTGAATTGAGTTAAGTTACATTGACCTGAGATAAACATATGGGCCCCCCAAAATAAAGCATTGCGGGGGGGGGGCAATGTTCCTTAAATCGGTCCTGACTATGAGAACAATTCCCCAGGTCTTTGTCTACTCTAGCTAGCAAGACCCTAAAGCAGATAGATCGGACTCAGCTGGGCAGAGAATGCGCACCATGATAAATTTTTGGAAGACTGCTTCTACATCATAGTTTGGGAAGGACAAGTCTACCATTTTTGTTCAAGATAGTGTCTGGTTTCACTAAGGACACTAGCGCCAATATTACTTATTTATAACACAGAAATCTTCTTTTAGTCACCTCTATACAGTCAGACCCCCGTATCCACTGAACCAACATCCATGGTTTCAGTTTACCATGGGACACAAAATAATGGACACATACCATAGCATTGCACTGGAAACTGCCTAGAGAGTTTCTGGTATCTGTGGTAAGTCCGGAAACTGAACCCTCACAGATATTGGGGTGCGGTAGTATATAAACACAGTCCGCATAAGAAATTACTGAACAATTGGTTTTCAGAGCTGCAAAAAGGAATTTTCCATGGGAAATACCCTGCGGGATGTAGTGATTTGAGCATTGTACTATGACTCTGGAGACCAGGGTTCAAATCCTTGCTCAGACATGAAAATTGCCTGGATGATCTTTGTCAAATCACACTCTTTTAGCCTCAGAGGATGGCAATGGCAAACCCCCTCCCAACAAATCTTGCCAAGAAAACCCTGTGATAAGTTCACCTTAGGGTCGCCATAACTCAGAAATGATTTGAAGGCACACAACAACAAGACATTTCCATTAATAATAATAATAATAATAATAAATCCTTCCCCGCTTCCTCCCCCTCTCTCTTTAGCTGCCCTTGACTTAATATCATCATTTTTATTATTAAAAACATTAAATAAATTGTTTTTCAAAGTTATGTTTTATGTGTGAAATACATATACTTTCTTTATTGTGCTGGACTGGTTGTTTTGCATTTGTAGTAGAAAAAGTAGATCTAATATCAAGAAATAGGCAAGGGGGAGGGCTAGGGTTTTCGCCCAAGAAGTTTGGGGACCACTGTTCTATAGCAAGAAAGATAGGATGGAGATTACAAAATGGGGGAGGAGGCAAGGAGAGTGACAGACAGCCTATTAGCTATGAAGTGATTGTCCAATATATTTTTAAATTCTAGTCAGGCAGTGTAAAATCATGCCCACCATGTTTCCTGATTCACCACGAAGAGAGTCATACCATATGTTGACCACATCATTCTAGTGGTAGTTTTGCAGCTTCTCCTTGTCAGATACCACAGATACCAAAGGAGATCCCAAGAAATGTCAATAGAATTTGTTATTTATTTTTGTAAGGCCATCTTAATATCATTTTTCATTTTCAAGATCTCCAAGTAGTTTACAATTTTAAAAAACTTAAGTTAAAAATAATAAAATAATATTGAACCATTAAAAAAACTAATAAACTCCATTAAAAACAGTTCAATAAAAACCAGGGCTAAATGACTACACTAACATTCAGAAAAATAATTGGGAAAAGGCATGGGAAAAGAAATACAGTAGGACCAATATCTACAGTTTCAGTTATCTGCGGGACAGAAAAGACAGCACATAGTGTAGAGTCTTCCTACAAAATGCCTAGAGAGGCATTGTCTCTAGACATTTTCTAGGTCCTCCAAGGGAATTGTCAGAATCCAAAATGACCTGAACATATTAGAAAGCTGGCCAAAACTAGCAAAATGAATTTCAATAGGGAGAAATGTAGGATACCACAGTTGGACAGTAAAATGAAAAGCACAGATATAGGATGGGTGACACCTGGCTTGATGGCAGTACATGTGAAAGGGATCTAGGAGTCTTAGTGGACCACAAGCTGAACATGCGTCAGCAGTGTGATGCAGCAGCTAAAAAAGCCAATGTGATTCTAAGCTGTGTTAAAAGGAGTATAGTGTCTAGATCAAGGGAAGTAATGGTGCCACTCCATTCTGCTGTGGTCAGACCTCACCTGGAATATTGTGTCCAGTTCTGGGCACCAAAATTCAGGAAGGATATTGAGAAGCTGGAACGTGTCCAGAGGAGGACAACCAGGATGCTGAGAGGTCTGGAAGCCATGGCCTATGAGGAACGGATTAGGGAGTTGGGCATGTTAATCCTGGAGAAGAGAAGGTTAAGAGGGGACAGGATAGCCATGTTTAACTATTTGAAGGGATGCCATACTGAGGATGGAGCAAGCTTGGTTTCTGCTGCTTCAGAGACAAGGACATGGAGAAATGGGTTCAAACCACCTGAGCATTAAGAAGAACTTCCTAACAGTAAGAGCTGTTCAGAAACAGAATACACTGCCTTGGAAAATGGGGGAGTCTCCTTCTTTGGTGGTTTTTAAACAGAGGCTGGATGGCCATCTGTTGGGAATGATTTCATTGTGTATTTCTGCATGGCTGGGGGTTGGACTAGATGGACCTTGTGGTCTCTTCGAAATCTATGAGTCTATGATTCTATGGTATTTTAAACCAGAGGTCCCATTATTTTCAGTGTTCGCTGTTATCCACAGTATCTGGTATCCACGGTAAGCCCAGAAACTGAACCCCCGTGGATACACAGTTCTACTGTTCGTCGTTGGCATGCTTTTAGAAAAAGGAGCTGGCTCACAAGATTGACTCCCCCAGGATTCATTAGGCAGTGGAATGGGGATGCTTCAAGCAGTAATCCTGAAAACCTGAATCTTACCAGTAACCCAAACTAGAGGAGACCCATTAAACCAATGTGATTTACCTAAGTGTTGGCTCACCATTCAACAACTGATGCAGTGGGTTTAGTCTAGCGGAGACAAGCAAAACAATTCAGACACAACACAACTGTAGCCCTGTGATTCCACCTGTAATTGCCACGGCTGCTTCCTGTGGAATCCCAGGGTTTGTGGTTTGGACAGAGGCACTAGAAGAGCCCTCTGACTGAGAATTCAAAATGCCCTTCCCTGAACTGCAGATCCCAGGAATCCTTAAGATGGTGCCATGGCATTTAGGGTGGAATCATGGCACTATAACTGTGCAGTGTGAAAGGGCTCTAAGTCTAAATATTTCACTTTGAACACAGAACTCTATGCTATAGGTTGATCGCTTCTCGGCCTTTTGGCTACGATCAAGTGTGTGAAAGTAAGCTATAAGTTGTGAGTCAGGCAAGTAAGGACAGGCTACTTATCTGTAACTGTGCAGTTTTGGGAGAGGCATTTAGCACTCTCAGCCAGAGAGCTCTTAGGCCTCCCTAAACTACAAACCCCAGAACTCCACAGGAGGCAGCCAGAGCAGTTAAAGTGTAGTAAGATTGGATACAAAATGTAGGCCTGTGGTTCCAACACCACCATCACTTTTCTTTTCTTCTCCTGTATGATTTTTTTAAACATCTTTGAGCTAATGAGGAAACCAGTGGAGTTTCTAAAGCTTGCACAAAGTGTTCTGTGCACCTGCTGTGCCTTGTACCCCAAACCAGAATTTGGATTCAAGAACCCAAAGTCTTGTGTCTCCTGCTGAGTTACCTTAGGACCTTTAAAAAAATAAGATAACCTTGGTTCTTTTATAAAAACAAAACAAAATCCCCAAAACAATACCTTTATTGGCAACCAAAATGCACACGACACTTCATGGAAGCTTTCAAAGAGGTTGCCCATGATTGAAATATGGCGCTGAGCCGTCCCAAGCTTCACGGAAGTGACACGGACGGTTTCGCGAGAGGCACAGCGTCGTCCGAAGTAGACCCTTGCCGCGCAGCAGTTTCGGGAGGCTGCTCGCGCGGCAAAACGGCATTTTGGCAGGTCTGAAAATCTCCATTGTTTTTGTTGTAGTTTTGTATGGAAGGATCTCAATGAGATGATACTTACAGATACTTAAAATACTAGGGATTTATTTTTATTTTTTTTATTAGTGGATTTAATATAATAAGGTGTGACCAGTTTTTCCCTTTCAGGTGTTAAATAAAAACAGGCTGTCACAATTGTAGAAAATAAAACTAGTAAAGATTTACTACATAACAATTAAGTTAACCATTCAGGACTTTTTCAGATGCCTTAAAATCCATGAGGAGAGGGCGGGAGAGGTACGCGGCTATCGCACTGCGGGAGATCCATTTTGGACGACACCGCCCCTCTCCCGTCGTTGTCCGTGTTACTTATGTGTTCGATTGAAGCCAACCATGCCATTTTTTATTCAAGAAAAACTTCCATGAGCAAAAAATGGCACGGTTGCCTTCAATCGAACATGGAAGCAACACGGACGACGACGAGAGAGGGACGGTGTTGTCCGAAACGGACCCCCTGCCGCGTGATAGCCGCATACCTCTCCCGCCCTCTCCTCACAGATTTTAAGATGTCTGAAAAAGTCTGTAGTCTCTGAACTCTGTCCACATTGCAGCTCTCAGAATCCTATTTTGATCTTATAAATTTCTCTCTTCAAACTTTATCAGACGAGACTGAAATAGCAGAATTACAACACAATACTATCACAAATGGGTTCCTGTTATCGGACAACAATGTCATCCTTCTGTGGTCTGTGCTCCAACCATTAATTAGGTGTAACTTTCAATTGATGGGCAAAGCTGTCAATAGCCCTCAATATTGCTCTTTTCATGGTATTGATAAGCATGTGATAATCTCATCCCGTTGTAATCATGCGATTCCAGCGTGAATGGGTGGTCCACTTCTCCCCCTCCCCTTTCCCAATGAGAATACGTAATTAAACATCAGAGGGAGAACGTGAAGAGGACCTATCAGACACTCTTTTAATCAACCGCTGCCTTTTCTTGGTACCTTTCAATGTTTGTTTAAGTGTTTATTTGTGGATTTCTTTGATTATTTATTTGTTTTTAGTGTTTTAGAGTGAAGTCATCTCTCGTGAGAACAGCCAAAATCTCGCCCATGTAAAATTGCAGAAGTAGGAGAAAATTAAAGGCTCCTGGGCCAGCCAACAGGAGCAGTTAATACTCAGTAATTAGAAGGCAATGTGAAGACAAGGGTTATTATAGTGAGAGCTGAAATCCCGTTCTTCAACTGCTAGTGGTGGTCATGCAAAAATTCTGTGGCGGTAGTATTGTGCGATTATGACAACATGCAATAATTACTGTAATGGTGACACTACGTTTCCCCATTCCTCAGTTGCAGAATTGCAGCATTTTTAGATGCTCGTCTGATAAAGTCCTTCCTCCTCGTTTTTTATTCTGACTCTGAATGCCTTAACCTCCAGATGAGCCTCTGGTTATAGCTCCCCCACCATAGGCCATTTCACGAGCTTTGATTGGCTGGCTCTAACCAGGTTTGTCTAGCTTCTGTCTTCAAAACTTTATATTAAAAAGTAGTGAAATTCCCAGCCAAAGTTGATGACTTCCCAAATGTTAGGGGAAACTTTTTTTGGGGGGGGGGGTTGGACTGGAGAATGTTAACCAGGATTTCCTAAATGCTGAGAAATCCCCCTCCCCCTCTTTTTTTTGACTGGGAAATGAAAAATAATACAAACACTTTCTATCTCTTGTTTCCTACACATGTATTCTCACCTATTATTAGAAATAATCTCTTACAGGACATGCCTATACAATGCCTCTCTCCCTATTCGCCAGAAGGAAATTGAGGAGCACACTAATAACCTGCCAGCCAAAGTGTATGTTCTGATGATCTGTCCAAATAGCATCTAAGGCCTAACCCACACTACACAAATAATCCAGTTTGAAACTGGATTATTTGCCATGGACCCTTCCTATGGAATCCTAGGATCTGTAGTTTTACAAGGTGTTTAGCCTTCTCTGCCAAAGAGTGCTGGTGCCTCACCAAACTACAAATCCCAGGATTCCTTAGAAAGGGGCCATGGAAAATAACCCAGTTTCAAACGGGATTATTTGTGTAGTGTAGATGCACCCTAAATCTGACAAAAATAACAATTGTTATATTAATTGTCCTTTGCACAACTGCTTTAATCATGGAGGGGGGGAGGAAATATGTGCTTCACCCCTTGTGATATTCCAAAGGCATACTCCTTCAAAAAGGATTTTGGTGTTGACTCCCCACCATGATGGTCTAGAAAATGAGCCACACCTCCCGGGGTTATGCCCCCCCCCCTTGGATAAGGATAACCTGGAGCCAGGAAAGGCCTCCTTACACACTGGCTTGGACAGGACCTTTAAGTGGGTCGTTTGTTAGATAGCCTCCAGAGAGAAAGGCTGCACTTGCCCCCAAACTCCTGCACCTTTTTACTTGTAATTTACCAGTCTTGATCCCCTCTCAAGGGGCTGCCAAATCTGTAGATTTCTCGCAAATTGGTCAAGAAAGGATTATCACACTACACTGTTCTAGAACTATTATTCTGCTTTAACTACTCTGGCTGCCTCCTGTTCGATCCTGGGATTTGCAGGTTAGGGAGGGGCATTTAGCACATTTAGCCAGACAGCTCTTAGGCCTCAGTAAACTACAAACCACAGGAGGCAGCCAGAGCAGTTAAAGTGGAATAATCACACTATCACTGTGTAGTGTGAAAAGTTATCGTTCCTTTTGAGAATAACATGTTAGAAGCGTGTAGTATAAAAAGCCACTTATTTGTAATATGGCAGGCCTAATGTCCTACCACAGGGCTTGTAAATATCTGTAAAATATACTATTTTAATATGTCAGTAGATTCATCAGATAAGGGGATCCTGAGGGTAACAAGGCAAGGTGAGTGCCTGGGGCCCAAGAGCTGGATAGGGGTTCCATCAAGAAAAGAAAGAGAGTTGGGGTTTGTGGGTGGCATTTGGGGGGGGGCCCAAAAAACATCCCCCACTTTTCTGGGGAGGATGCTGGCGAGGCCTTGAAGGTTTCAAAAAATTTCCTTGAGCTCCACATGTTACCCATGCATCATACTTTCCCCACCTCTGAATATCATAATTTTTACTTGTGAAATACATACACTTTTTAAAACTTCATTGTGCTAGATTGGTTGTTTTGAATTTGCACTAGAAGAATAGACATAAAATCAAGCAATAGGCATGTTTGTGGGGGGGTCTAGGGTTGTCACCTAAGAGAAAGGGGGCAGAAGCCTGAAAAGTTTTGGGGACCACTTTACTACATTTAGGATGAAAAAATGAAATGCACAGATATAGGATGGGTGAATCCTGGCTTGAAAAGAGTCCCCCCTCAATGGGATCTAGGAGTCTTAGTACACCAAAGTTGAACATCAGTGAACAATGTAATACAGCAGCTTAAAAAGGCCAATGTGATTCTAGGCTGCATCAATAGGAGTATAATGTCTCCTTTAGATTGAGGGTTGTAATAGTGCCACTCTATTCTGCTCGGGTCAGATCTCACCGTGAATACTGTGTCCACTTCCGGGCACCACAATTCCCAAAGGACGTTGACAAGCTGAAGGTGTACAGATGAGGGCAACCAAAATGGTAAGATCTAGAAGTCATGTGCTATGAGGAGCAGCATAGGGCGCTAGGTATGTTTAGCCTGGAGAAGAAAAGGTTAGAAAAGAGATTCCACCTAAACAATAGGAAGAACCTCCTGCTGGTAGGATTGTTCAAGAGTGGAGGAATACATTGCCTTGGAGTGTGGTAGAGTCTCCTTTGGATGTTTTTAAACAGAGGCTGAATGGCCAACTGTCAGGATTGCTTTGATTGTGTATCTGTGCATGGCAGAATGGGGTTGGACTGGATGGCCCTCGTGGTCTCTCCCAACTCTAGCATTCTATGAGTATCTTCTTTGTCACCATCATCGTCATTTGTATCCAAACTGTCTCCCAAAATTGAGGCCTCTTTGTTCTTGTGTGCCTTCAAGCCATTTCCGATTTCTGAAGACACTAAGGCCATCATTACTCAGGGGTGGGAAGCATGTGGCCCTCCAGCTCCTCTACAAACTTACCAATGAAGTTGTATATGTCCAACAAACAACTACAAAGATGTTCCTAACCCGTCCCCCCATTTGGGCATTGGAGAACTCAAGAGAATAGCAAAGGAGTCAGAGCATAACAGATTTCAGAAGGCATTAGATATCAGAAGTAGCTACAAGACATTATTCGGATTAAAAGATCGCTACGCGTATACAAATTCGTTAGGAAGCTTGTATTAAAAAAAACATGTCAAAAGATCATGGTAATTATTATATTATACACTAGCTATATACCCGGTGTAGTATACACCGTTTCCCCATCTGCCCTCCCCAGCCCACCGCGCGCACACACGCATGTTGCTTCCTCCCTACCTCCGCTGCCTCCCTCCCCTTCGCCCTCCACACCCCACGCATGCACACAATCACACACACACATGCTGCTCCCTCCCCACCTCCCCCACCACCTCCCTCTCCACCACGTGGCACCTGCCCCCCGTGGCTGTCCCTTCCCCTACTGCCCTCCCCAGCCCCCCGCACGCACATGCACACACATACCACTGCCTCCCAACCCCCCTGCAGCCTCCCTCTCCCCCACGGGGCACCTGCCCCCCCACGACCCTCGCCACCCCCTGTCGCCCTCCCTGAGCCCTGCGCACACACCATGTGACACACACCCCAGCTAATCAATCCTTGCCAGCCATGTTTACACTGGAGGTAAAAGTCCACATGTTCCCGCCTCCAGTGTGCTGATGGGCTGCCCAATCAAGCTGTGGTTGGTTGGTCAGTTCCCTAAGCAGCCAATCAGCAGAGTGGAAACAGCAACATACCCAGGAGAATTATATATATAGGTCTTCTGCAATATAGCAGTTGTTGATGTTGAACATTAAGTTCACACGCTTTTGTATTA
The DNA here is from genome assembly GCA_030847615.1 of Gambelia wislizenii. Classification (NCBI taxonomy): domain Eukaryota; kingdom Metazoa; phylum Chordata; class Lepidosauria; order Squamata; family Crotaphytidae; genus Gambelia; species Gambelia wislizenii. The sequence continues at coordinate 305,092,463 of JAUMIR010000002.1, read as the reverse complement.
ATAACTGCAGCTATTGAGGAAAAAGGAAGAAACAAAAACTGAAGAAGCATCAAAATGGCTGGAAAATGCGAGACTCACCATCTTTCTGTTTTGTTTGAGGAACTTTTAGAGCTCTCTGGATTTCTATTTTGTTTGAGGACCTTTTGGAGAACTCTGGAAAGTCTTTTTGCCAGTTGTCTGAAGGACTGAGGATTTGTGAATGATTTTGCAGTAATTTACAGCAACAAAGGATTCATATCCAGGCAATTACACAACATCAAACTGTTCTTGTTTGTTTATTATTTATATTCATTATGCTTTAAAGCTCATTGCTCGTATAGATAATTTACAGCATTATATGAATAATAATACTAGGTTCTGCCTTAAGGAAGGAGGAGGATTGCCTTCCACTGGGTTTATAAGAATCACAACGAAAGCGCCAAGGAGGAGAGACAAGCCATGAAAAGCACAGAATTTCAACATCACTTGAGCAGGTTAGAGCGTAGGATTTCCCGTCTGGAGGATATAATGGAGAGGATAATCCAGCACCAGAGACCTCAAGCATCCTCCTCTCCCTTTCCCTCCCCCTCCCCTCCCCCCAGTAAACACCCCCATTCCCTCCCCCTGCCCCTAACAAAGCCCACAAAGACTCATACTGCCTACCCTGTGAATAAAACAAGGCGTTCCATTCACGCTGCGCTCTGTACAGCATTATATTCCTCAGGACAGCCCAACCATTAGGCAAAGTGAAGCATTCCCCTTGAGTGGCACAAGTGAAGGGGGGGCATATGGGCCAAAGCCTCAGCTGGTCACCTCCTCCAGCTGCCCACCCCTCCTCCCCACTTCTGACCACCTTCTAGGCTGGGAAGACTGCAACGTCTCTTTCGCAGGAGGGGCAACAAAGTGTCCCCAGCTTCACCCAGACTCTCTGTCGGCATCCCCAAAACACCTGGGGGTGATGGGAAGAAAAATGCCACAACCCATCACTGGTGGAACTGAAGGGGATGCAAAAGCTACCCTCTGTTCTGCAGCCAGACCATCCTCCAAAGCCATATTGATCAGCAGGGAATTAGTGAAATGGGAGGGGATGCCTAGCACTCCAGCTTCCTGATTCCCGAAGGGTTGAAGGGGAAAGAGATCCCACATCTTATTGGATTAAAGAATGCCTTGCTCATTTCCCCTGACTTGTACCATACCCTTCTGCCTGAACAGAAATGGAAGACCCTTCCTAGCCTCTCCCAACCCTCCAATGGGAGAGCAACATGCCCCTTTATTACAAAGCCATGCGGGACATGGTCAAAAAAAATCAGGGCCAGGAAACAGGTATAAATCTTCCCCCTCCACACACAAACAAAAATGGAAGCCTGTGTTTCCATAACCCTTTCGTCTCGGGTGCCCAGGTTGGCCTCCATCCTCAGTTTCAGAGAATCCCAGTGGGCCTGGGTGGGGGACACAGCAAAAGAAGGCTTCATGAGCAGGATCTTCTGTTGCCCTTCAAAGAGAGCTTTTGTGAATACAGGAAAGAACATGGGGCAAACGAACAACCTTTAAAGTTCAGAAACAAGTGCAACAACCCCGCAAATGATGATGCCCCACATTCCTAACCCAATCTCCCCAGTAGTCCAAGGCTCCTTCTGTTTCTGCTGGTTGGACTAGAGAAATGCTCTTGCAGGATTGTCCCCTGTTTTTCTGCTTTATCACTCCAGGCAGTCTTTCAGGAATGAAGCCCCTTTCTTGTTTCAGGCATTTGGAAAAATTCTCAAGGAAGAGGAAAAATCAGAAATGATTTCAACGGTCTGGCTGGCTGCATGGAATTATTGGATTACAGTTAGCGTGCTGGCAATTCTCCCCCTCTATGGTGTGGTGGGAAAATCGTATCTGTTTTTATGGGACAGAAATGTAAGTCAGCTACTAACATAGGCTAAAAGGAGGGAAAACATTGCTCCTATTTCCTCCTCAGGTTCAGTGAGGCTGTTGAGGAAGTGCTCAGAGGGCTTTTCATCACAGGGTTTGGATGGTGGTGGTGAGTAGCAATTAATAGTTTAACAAAATCCCCACTCTCTCTGTAATGGGAACTGCCAGAATTGGTTTCACCATATGGATCAACACTTTTGGATATTTCCTGGATGGATGGCGAGGGGGTCTGATATGGTGTGTGACACCACTCCACAAGTTCCAGGGCCCCACAGAAGGAAAGCTCTGAAGGGTTTTTCTGAAAAATATTATATGCAGTTTCCATACACCCCAACACAAAATGATAAAGCGACACATTGCCAAGTCTGATGGATTGCCTTTCTTACCTTTCTAGCGAGAGCTAGTGGAGTCAAGGGCAATAGAAATAGTCTTCAGACTACAGGAGTACAAAGAGGTCCCCATACACTTGCAAATCCTCATCCAAACCCAAGGTAACAGCTGTTCCAAATGCCTAAACACCTGGAATATCTCTACAGACCAGGAACAAGGATGTGCTTCTTGATCCTCTTACGTCTGTCTAAGAGGTCCATTAGTTGTGCTTTCTTTCAATCTTGCTCTATTACTCCTTGGCCAAAGTTGGGATGCCTGTGTCACGAGACACCGCATGGAATAAATTGTAAATTGGGAGAAAGATCTTTGAAGCATGCCAGTAGGTAGCTAGCATGTCATTTTCATGCACACAACCCCTTAAAAAAAAGAAAACACAACTCCTGGACAAGGCATAATCTAGTTTACCAGGCTATAGTTTACTATGCGTAATTTTGGAAATAGCCTTCCCACCTATGAGTAATTCCTTCATTTTTCACTTCCTAACCCTGAAATTGTCCCCATTTAGAAGAAAGTTTGCTGTCCCTCCTACTTTCTCTTGGTCACCCGAGTTCATCAAAAGAAGAAAAGGTCAAGAATGATTAAAAGAGATCAAGATCAAGAGTCAATATGAACTTTGATAGGCTGCTAAGAGTCAATGTCCCTTTTCTGCTTTTCTCTTCCATATAGATGATGTGGTGCTTGAAGATTTTGAAGAGTGAAGCTGTATTTCACAGGACTTTAGAGGTAGTCTTCCTGGAAGTACCTTGAGAAAAACACAGTGAAAATCAGCAAGAAAAACAACAGCAACAAGGCAAATAATAGGAGAGACTTGCTGACACACAGCTCTGTGGTGTCTTCTGTAGGTGCACATGAGAAAGCAAGGCAAGTGTGGAAGACCATGAATGGTCCTCTAGAAGAGACATCACCTAGATAGATGCCTCCACCCCAAGGAAGCATGCCAGATGTGGCATGGTGGGGAAATTGTTTTGATTTTTATTGGACAAAAATATAAGTCACCTGCTAACATAGGCTAAAAGGGGGAAACCACAGGGCCTGTTTCCTTTTCTGGTTCAGTGGGGCAGTGAAGGAAGGGTTCACAGGGCTTTTGATCACAGGGTTTGGATGGTGTTGGTGCTGGCGGGGTGTTTAGCAATTACTGGTTTAACAAAAGACCAATTCCTTCTGTAATGGGAACTGCTAGAACTGGTTTCTCCATATGGATCAACACTTATGGATGCTTCCTGGATACACAGCAAGGGGGAATGATATGGTGTGTGACACTGCTGCACAAGTTCCAAGCTACCACTCCCAGAAAACTCGGAAGGGTTTTTTCGGAAATAAATGCAGTTTCCATACACCCCACCACAGAATGACAAAGCGACACATTGTCAAAGCTGATGGACTGACTTCCCTACCTTTCTATCCAGAGCTGGCAGAGTTGAGGGAAGTAGAAATAGTCGTGAGAGTACAAGAGGACAAGGAGTTCCCCAGACCTCTGCAAATCCTCAACCAAACCCAACTTCAGGGTAGAATCATCCAGCATTCGGAAGCAAGACAGGGCCATCAGCTGTGCTTCAGTCATCCTTGACGAGGCCAGTAATCTTGTAAGCCTTGAGGTGATTATCACACGCTCTCAACTGCGCATGCGATGGAGACGTTAGTTTTCAGGAGAGAGAGGAATTAAAGCCAAAGGAGAATTGGACAGAGACTTTCAGAGTGGTAAGGTGTCTTGGTTTATTTTTCTCAGACCTCAGAAACAGTCCCAGGCTTAGGATGTCTGGTGACCCTCTATGGCTTGAATATAATATCATTCCTCCTAGAGGAGATCTGCTAAGGCAGGGAGGCCCTTTCATGCCTCCACACATTCCTCCTCTACCAGAGGGGTAAAGAAGCTGGAAAGGAGCATACCAGCACTCTCGGGTGGAAAAGCAACAGAAAGACCCAGAATGCCAAGAGATGGCATGAAACCAGTTTCTTTTTCCTTTCTCTCAGGTCTTTGGGAACATCCAACTCTGGCGCCAGGAGGACCATGGCAAAACAATGTTGTTTTTCATTGACACTTGCAGAGTCAGGGAGGTAAGGATAATCCCGCTCTCCTTTTCTTAATTAATATTCTTTTGAGGAGAAGCTGTAGGGCTGAGTGCTGATGGATCTTGAAGCCATAAGGCCAGGAGCCAGGGTAAAATGTGAGGCTTTTCGCATCCTGCGTGACACTGCAAAGGAAGGCTTCAGGAGGAGGATAGTCTGTTGCCCTTCAAAGGCAGCCTTTGTGAAAACAGGCCAGGAGAAAGCGGGTGTGACCTTGGCCTCAGCAGGCTGGCCCCGCAGTTTCCAGCTCTGGCTGCCTGTCATGGCCACCCTATGTGGGGACAACCTCCAAGACTGGGGGATAACGATAGGTAAAGAGCGGTTCTTTCGTTTAGTGGGCGACGTCCTCCCACTCAAGCTGTCTGCCTTCCCTCCCGTCTCTCTCCAGGGACTCCTCCTTCTGTTTATCCCTCCCGGCTCTCCCATCCCAACTGCCGTTCTCTCAGGCTCTCTCTGGCAGAGGCCCCGCCCACCAGGGCCTCCTGGGCTGGGATTGGCTGCTTCTCAGGCACGCCTTCAAGCACCCCTCTTCCCAGGGGAAAGAGCAGCCCTGGGAGGGAAAGCCAGGCCCTGCCCTGCAAGGAGGAGGAGGAGGATACCCTACAGTCTTAACCCACTCCCCCCAGTATTTCTTGTCTATGGGGGGAATAATGCAGATTGAAGCACATTTTTACAGAATGCTCAGCAGGATCACTCTGTCTTTATGTTCAATCACAGAAAGCTATTTAGCTCACCTCAAAGAGATTTTTTACTGTTCAGAAATAGCTGGTATGTGAATAGAGGTGGTGGTTGGGTGTAAATAGCACTTCATATTCGTTCCAATGGGAGTGTGCAATTCGAGCTGCCACAGAATAGATAGAGGGCATCCTGGCCATGGAGAAGTTTCTTCTGCCTCTGGTTATCCACCTAGGAGACGCTCACAAGGTATGTGTGGCTGAATTATTGTTTTTTTTTTTTTTTAAAGGAGGGATTCATTATGCAATGCTAGTACCGTGCATCTGTTGTCATGATAATAATGTATAGGTTTTTGACATAATATTCTCTAGTCGATTTTGTGATAATTTTTTCAGTTTCATGCTTGTAATGTGTTTCCTGGGATTTTGGGGCGGACGTTTCCAGTGAAGCAAATGGTGTTTTTTTGGGGGGGGGGGTTGGTTGTTTTCAATCCATTTCTCATGAAATGGATGTTATTATAGCTTGGATCAGGAATGTGCTGGTTCTCCTGTATGTGTTTGATCCTTGTGTAATTATTCTCATTCTGTTTCTCTCCCCACCCCTGCTTTTCTCAATGTCCAGATTAACACAGGTGACCAGAAAAGGAAGGAGGGGAAAGCAATAGGAAAGCTACTCAGATTTCTTTGGAGAGAAGCTCACCCTCAGTAGAAATTGTTGAACAATCCCCAACACTCACCTCCCTTCTCCACCAGTTGGGATATTAATCCTTATGAAATGCTACCTTGTGCACTTTGCATTTTCCATGACCACCTGCCCCTTGTGCTGAGTAGCACTTCATCCCTTGTGAATAAAAGTGGCACTACCTTTTGATGAAATCAGGTTGCTATCTATCTTTTTTATACACTGAGGCCAGTCATGTTTGCCCTGCTCTGGGCAGTTAAGGTGGGGAAGATATTGGAGAGGAGTTTGGTTGGCATTCACACTGTATGTTGGGGTTAGCTGGTGGCCGGAATGGGAGGCCTACGCCTGAGCATGTGCGTCTTGCCACCCTAGGGCTTCCTACTGCCTGCTGGTTGCAGCATCAAAGCACTGGGAGAAGACAGATGCCCTAACAGAAATGTGACATGTCGGGGCTTCAGAGGAGGGATCGTATAATGACCACTTTCCCATCATAAATTAATATGGGGGAACACAATGCAAGGTATCTCCCGAGGCGGATGACAGTACCATTGTGAGGGTTGTGGGGTGGTGGGAGTGGGAGGTCAGCATTCAAGCATGTGCAGAGTGCACTTTTGTGAAATCACGCACAAAAAAATTTGCTGCCTGAGGCACATTGCCACTCAAGGCCTTCTTCTTGCCAGCCATCTAGCTTTACAATCCCCTTAACAAGGATACTGTGCTTTGCCAGTCAGGAGTGGGAGGCCAGCACCCAAGCATATGCAGAGTGCACTTTTGAGAAACCACGCCCAACAAATCACACCCTAGGAGACAGAGAAGGCCTCCAGGTGCATATATTTTCAAGAACTCAATACAACATCCGATGGCCTATCTTTGTTATGAAAAGGGTACACTAAACAAAGACTTTAATAAGCATTTTGTTAGAAGAGCCTTACTATTGGTCTGGGAAAAAATAAAAAAAAGTCCTATACCAAATTACCAATATGGACTTCTTCGCAAGAAACTTTCCAAAATTGATAGAAATCCACAGGTCATTGGTTAAGCTATAAAGAAATAGGAATGAAAGACTGAAATGGTCAATCTGTAATGAAATAAAAAGAAAACTTGAATATTAATTGGTTTGTTTACAATCAATTAAAAGCTAGATTTATAAAAGATTCAAAAAATGAAAATAGAGAATTGGAGGGAAATGAATTAGATAAGATCATTTGGGTGGAGCAAAAGGGAAAAAAGATTACTAAAATATATAAATTACTAATAAGAGAAGTTTAGATATGGACAGTATCAAAGACTTTATGATCCACTGGACAAAAGATCTGGGATATCCTTTAGAAATTGAATCGCTGGAAAATGGTAGGAGAAAAACTAGCAAGTTCACAAAATGTCAAAATCTGAAAGAAAATTATTTGAAAATAACTCATAGGTGGCATTATAACCCTTCCAGACTTAACAAAATGAATACATCGATCAACAGCAACTGTTGGAAATGTGAAAACAATGTGGGCTCCCTAATACACATGTGGTGGAGCTGTAAGGTGATTAAAAAATTCTGGAGCAAAATACACAAAACAATTGAAAATATATTACAGATTCATTTCAAGGCCGAAGCAGAGTTACTTTTGTTGAATATGACGAATGTATTAAAGAAAGAAGATGAACTATGACACTGGAAAATTCTTCTGTATCTGCAGCTAGAATAACGATAGCCCAAAAATGGAAAACAGCAAACCCACCTACCATTGATGAATGGATTCAAAAAACCCAGGAAATACCAGAACTAGATATACTCACAGCTAAAATACATAATTTACTGAAAGAGAAATCTTTAGAAAAATGGCTACAAGTATTAAAGCGTTGGGAAAAAAGGGGGATGGGATATTATATGCAAAACCTGTCATTATTATGACCAGATATTCATTGTAATCCTTTTGGAGGGGGGAGGAAGGACTTAGAAAAAGAGGTAGTATGAGACATTTCTTTAAATATGCAGGGTGTAATCTGTTATATTTCAATGATAACAGAAATCAATAAACATAAAGGTATATAAGCTTTATTTACTCCAAAAGTGTTGAACATCCAGGAAGTCATGGAAAATCTTATTTATCTTTATTATTATTTGGATTTGGCTATGAATTAAATCTTTATTTATTTGTTATAATTATAATTATAATGGCGATGGGTGGGCAAAGGGAGGGGAGGAGAGATTTTATCTCCCTACTCCATTTGCCTTCCGGGATGGCTCCCATGACTGCAATGGTGATGGAGGGGGGCATTCGCTATTATCCGCAGATTTCATTCCCATAGTTTGATGAAATTTAAACAAGAGGCTTTCCTCCCAGGGATCTCTCCGTTTGATAAGAAAGTGGCGAAAGAATGTGGCAGATTATATTGGTTCATAACTACCACCAGAATACTACAGAATACTACTTTCCAAATACTGGAAAGCCAGAGAATTTATGAAGAAAGAGGAACAGCTTGGGAAGATACTAGAAATTGCCAAGATGGACAAACTAACATATATGCTGAAAGGAAAATCAAATACCAAATTTGTAAAGGATTGGGAAAAATTATGGGAATATTTAAAATGTAAATATGGTGAAAATATGATTTTACGATTCAAAAATTAAAAATGTATGGAGATAAATGAACTATTCTGAAGTAGACGTCACACGTCAGAAGTGTCAAGCTTAAAGGAGAGGTAAAGATTAAGAAATAGATGAATATATATACTTTACAATAGCAAAAAGAAGTTTGACAGATGCTTCATAATGCCTGGTTTCTTGATTCATGGGAAGCTGATATGGTTAATTATAAATGATGAATAGAATGATATGGCGTATGGGGTATGGGGCAGGGAGGGCATGGGAGCGGGAGGATGTTTATGTAGTTGTAGATATTTTGTGATGTTAAATATTGTATGTTATGTGATGTATGTTTTTTATTTCTTTATGTAAATAAATAAAATAATATATATAAAAATTAATGTTGATGAAATTCTCTACAAATGCTTGGTTTGGCACAGCCGTGCCTATTTTTGCCTAGGCTGCAACTGCTATCATCATCAGGAGAAATGCCCCAGAAGAAGGATGAGGATTCACAATGGCCTTAAAAGATGAGAAAGCTGGACCAAAAGTAATAAAATGAATTTCAAGAGGGAGAAATGTAAGGTACCACATTTAGGCAGAAAAAATGAAACCCACGAAGATAGGGATGGGTGACACCTGGCTTGACAACAGTCCACGTGAAAAGGATCTAGGAGTCTCATAGCTTGTCTATACGAGGGGGGCAGAATACGAACACCTCCAAAAAAGCAGCCATTTACAATGCAGGAACCTGTCTTAACAGTCAAAACAGCCCCCCTAAACTCATCATGACCCCTGGCCAAGAGGGGAGCTGCGAATGATTTACTTCTGATTTTAAATCTGCCGTTTCAAAAAAAAAAAAAAAATTACATTGGTACACGCGTGATATTTCCTATTTACAAACAGGAAAAAAAGAAAGAAAGCATAAGATTGCCATTTAATCAACTTACCAGACCCTCACTTAGCCGAAAAACCAACATGGCAGCAGCAAGTGCTTTTCTTGCTTGCTAGCCTTTTCCCCCATGTTCGTCCAGCTAATCAGCTTACATTGTGTGTTCATACTAACGCGAATGTGAATGTCCAAAGGATCACACATTTGCATGTCATACGGAGGTTTTTAAAAAATCCGGTCGAAACACTGGAGGCTTGCCACATGGACTTTCAGGAAGATTTGGCTGCCTTGCTTCTGAATGGCACATATTTAGCAAATGTCCGTTTGTACAGATTGCCTTCCATGCAATCGCCAGTGGGATTATTTTTACCGTATTGACAAGCCCTTAGTAGACCACAAGCTGAACATGAGTGAACAGTGAGATACGGCAGCTAAAAAAGCCTATGTGATTCTAGGCTGCATCACTAGGAGTATAGTGTCTACATCGAGGGATGTAATATTACCACATTATTCTACTTTGGTCAGACCTCACCTGGAATACCATGTCCAGTTCTGGGCAACATAATTCAAGAAGGATATTGACACACTAAAAGTGTCCAGAGGAGGGAGACCAAGGTGAAAGATCTGGAAGCCATGAGGTGTTGCTTAGGGAGCTGGGCATGTTTAGCCTGGAGGATAAAAGGTCAGGAGATGACATAATAGCCATGTTTAAATACTTGAAAAGAAGTCATATTGAAGAGAGTGCAAGGTTGTTTTCTGCTGCTCTAGAGACTAGGGACTTTTTCAGACGAGCTATTTATTCCGTGGGAGACATGGAACAGAAGATGTTGATCCTTTTCTGTGTCTCCCCCATCCCTATTCCCAATTCCCCATGATATTTTCATCACGGGGAAACCTCAGTTTTGGACCACCCATTGCGTTGTAGTAATGAAATCACGGCTGGTCTGAAAGGTGTCCAGTTCCTCTCCCGCGATGACAGCTCCCGGGGGAGGTCCGTTCTGGACACTTCCGGGCACGAACAGGACTCTGAGGTAAGTGGCACCGTTTTTTCCTGACTCCCCAGGATACTTGATTTTTTAAATGTGTCTTTGTGTTTGCTGTGCTATTTTGAAGTTTGGTTTAAAAAAAATAATTCCTCCACAGCTGTTTTCTTGCAAGAACGTGCAGGATTTCAGCTGCTGGTCATAAAGGCAACCTTACGAGGGCTGCATTTATGACTGGCCAGCATGGGGAGAGGTAGGACATTTCCTGATGTGGAATGAAGGTTAGCGTTTGAACATTTTCCCTTTATTGTGTGGCAGAAAAGGGATTGGGGCTTGCGGGGCAGGAATGGGGCATTTGGCCCCATCTGAAAAAGTCCTAGGACACAGAGTAGTGGACTCAAACTGCAGGAAAAGAGATTTGACCTACACATTAGCAAGACCTTCCTGATGGTAAGTGTTTCGACAGTGGAATGTGCTGCCTTGGAGTGGGGTGGAATCTCGTTTTTTCAAGGTTTTTAAACAGAGGCTGGATGGCCATTTGTCGGGAGTGCTTTGATTGTGCATTTGTGCATGGCAGAATGGGGTTGGACGAGATGGCCCTTGTGGTTTCTCCCAACTCTAGGCTTATCACCATCATCTTTAATTGTATCCAACCTGCCTCCCAAAATTAAGCCGTTTTTGTTCTTCCCATTTCCAACTCTAAGGCCATCATTACTCAGGGGTGGAAACCACGTGGCCCTCCAGCCCCCCTCAGCAATCCTGTCTGTTGGCTATGCAGGCAAGATTTCTTCAGAGGGAGGTTGCCACTACCTTGATCTGAGGCTGAGAGAGTTTGATGTGTCCAAGCTAACAATGGTGGTTTTCATGACCAAGCGAGTATTCGAACCCAGAGTCCCAGTCTGACACTCAAACCATTACACCATGTTGGCCCTAAAACTGAGGCTATTGGCGAATTATAGACCAGCTTTAAGGAAATATCAGTCTGTTTGCTTATATGACAGTTTGGTAACCATGTTTTCTTAGTTGACCCTCGTGCTGCAAGAAAAGGAGTCAGGGGAGCAGGGGCCGGTAATTCGGAGCAAGCCTACCCACCCCTTCCCATCTCGATCTTCTGTCTTACTTAAGTGGCCCTAAGGTAGCTTTAAAGGGGGTCAGTGGAATGTAAAGGGCCCTTCCCTCCCCCGATCTGGATCTTCTCTCTCATTCCCTCCATTTTTTACAAAGCAGGCCTCAAGATGCAGGTCTGCAGCTAAGTGTTTTGTAGACCCTGTATGGTTAAACTCACTTTTCTCTCCTCCCCTCTTCTGTTTTCCCTCCAGTTCTGCTTGCCTGAATCATGGGCAAGCCTGACTGTGTGTCTCCCTGCACAAGGCCTGGCCTGGCCCTGCTCTGGAGTTGACCCCCCCGAGAGCCATGGTATCCAACTGATCCCCCCTCCCTCTTTCGCCAGAAAAAAAAATTAATCTTCATCCCAGGTGTCTCTTGAAACAGGGGATCTGTCTGAAATGGATTGGTCTGAGAGAGATACTGTCCACAGTGACCTTCAAATTTCACTGAAGGTCATGGAAACAAATTAATGATATTCCAATCTCTGAACAGAATATTTTGTCTTTGGGAAGAGAGCCAAGGTGGATCTACAAGTGGGAAATTATAAAGCCATGCTGAGGATGGTGGACTACATTCTCAGCAGTCCTAGCTCCCATTGCTGGTGGTGAGAAATGATGGGAGTTGCAGTCCAGCAAGCTGGGGACAGCTCCACAATTTCTACCCCTGCTTAATAACAAAGGATGTGCCAAGCTCTGAATGTAACATTTTCTGACAGGGAAGAAAGCCAGGATAATCTACAGGTATATCATAAGTGAGGGCTAAGTGGATGATGTGCCCTGAAATACTAGGCTTCCATGATGCGGCCTAGTGCTGTACTGGAGCCACCTGGGTGCTCCATTGTGACACGTCCCCTGTTGGCTGCCTTTTAAGAGGCCTGACTGACCCTGGCTCTTTGTGGGGAGTCAGGAGATTCGGAGAAGGAGGGAGGAGTTGGAGCAGATCAGAGAGTTAGAGAGAGTTAGCGGTGTTCAAATCTTTTTCTTTTTTAATTTGTTATTTTGGTTAGTTTTATTTATAGTTAGTAATATAGTTACTAGTTAGTAATATATAGTTATTAGTTTTAAAAGTTTTTTTAGTTTTATTTATAGTTAGTAATATAGTTACTAGTTAGTAATATAGAGTTATTAGTTTTAAAAGGCTTTTTTTAGTTTTATTTATAGTTAGTAATATAGTTACTAGTTAGTAATATATAGTTATTAGTTTTTAAAGGCTTTTTAAAGTTTTATTTATAGTTAGTAATATAGTTACTAGTTAGTAATATATAGTTATTAGTTTTAGAAGGCTAGATTAGAATTAGTTATTTCTTTTTTAGTTAGTTTCCCATCAAGCAGGTAGTTGTTGGGATCAGTTAGGTACGTAGGAAGGGAGAGAAAAGAAAGGAATCTCCTGAAAGATGTGAGTACAATTTCCTTCTATTTTCTACTCATGTTTAAATGCTGTCATGATTTGCGGTATTTGGTGAGCCAGGGGCAGACTCTCCACCTCTAGCCAAGGCCAGGATTTGTACTCAATGCCATAGTAAGTGATTCAAGGGGGACCGTTCACTCTTTGCTGGCAGGTGAATCAAGGAAGGGGACAAGGACAGGTTTTGGATGGGAAGTCCTCCAGGGGTGCAATTCCTTGATACTTTCCACATGGGCCATTTGCTCGGCTGGTCCCTCTGGTTCCAGCAGGCATTCCTCAGGACAGCTGAACCCATCAGGCAACGTGAAGCTTTTTCCTTGAGTGGCACAAGTGAAGAACGGGGGAATAAATACGGGCCAAAACGTCAGCTGATCACCTACTTCACTTGTGTTACTGTCTGTTTCTGGAAAGCTTTGTAAGATCTCTGGAAGGGAATTGTTCTATTAACCAAGGAAAATATTCCCAGGGTTTTCCAGAGCAACAGCTGCTTCTACGTTCCCCAGTCCTCTTGGTGCACCCCTCTTGGGGAACATCTGGTTGTGAGAGCCCCTCTACCTGCATAAACTGGGAGAGACACAGCCTCTCTCGGTTGCCCTGTTGCTTCCAAAAGAGTTACCTTAAGCAGAGAGGGGTCATGACTGATGCAAAAGAGAGATGATGCCCACAGAGTCCAAAGCCATCTTTCTGCCAGTGATGCCCAGCAGCTTGAGAGGAAAACCTCCCTCTGCACACATAAAGATCCACTGTCCCTTTAGCTAGGGGTTCAAGCACCCTCCCCAAATGGTTCATTGACACGCAGCCCTGGCCAGTCTGGTAGTCTACCCTTGAGTCCCTGCATTTGGGAAGTCTGTATTTTCCCTTGTGAACTAACCATATAAGCCAAATTGTAAATTATAGCAAATTGATGAATTATTGGAAGGGTGGGGAGTGTCAGGGCATATGAGAGACCCCTCTTCTTACCTTCGGTCCGCCTTTTGTTCTAGGCTGGGACGTCTGAGGCGTCTGTTTTGCAGAAGGGGCAACAAAGTGGCCCCAGACCCAACTGGCCTTCCCATCGGCCTCCCAAATACACCTGGGGCTGATGGGAAGAACACTATATCCCATCGCTGGTGGAGCTGCAGGCGATGCAAAGTCTACCCCCTGCTCTGCAGGCCACCTGTCCCAAAAGACCATATCGATCCGCAGCACCTACTCGACAGGGTCTATGATGTGGTTGAGGAAAGAGCCAGAGCCAGAGCCCGTGCCATGGGTGAGTAGATATGGAGGGCTGCTGAGGAACTGTGGGGAGAGAGTGCCCCATCTCCCAGATTCCAGAAGTGTTCAAGGTTAAAGAGCTCCGGCATCTTATTGGATTGAGGAAGGCGAGACTCATTTCCCCTGACTTGTGCCATGTCCTTCTGCCTTCTTTCCTCAACAGAAATGGAAGACCCTACCTGGCCTCTCCCTACCCTCCAATCGGAGAGCAACCTGCCCCTTGATCCTAAAGCCATCAAGGATATGGTGAAGAAAATCAGGGCCAGGAAGCAGGTACAAATCTCCCCCCTCCACACACAAACAACAATGGAAGCCTGTGTTTCCATAACCCTTTCGTCTCGGGTGCCCAGGTTGGCCTCCATCCTCAGTTTCAGAGAATCCCAGTGGGCCTGGGTGTTCAAGAAAACTGGCCATCCTGGCTGCACAGGGCTAGACTTCATGGCATGGAAGGTTCTGGCTAGGATGGGTCCTATTCCCACTTCTGACCTGGGCCAGGGGGGATTGGATGGCTGGACGTGATGAGGCAAATCACCTCATCACCTCCCTGCTCACAGACGGGTTCTCTTCACTTCCAGCACATCCTGGAGTGCCCGGCTAGCGAGAAGCTACGGTTCCTCCGTGCTGTGTCCGCAGGTTGCATGGAGGCACTAAAGAGGAGCCAGGCTGCCCCAGAGCTCCCGCTCCCAAAGGCAGACCTGGCCAGGGCCATTGTGGTAAGTAAGATGCAGCACTTGGATTCCAGAAGCAGAAACGGGCTGATGAGGAGCAGCCCTGGATTTGGGAAACCTGGGAGGGATGTTTGGGGAAGCCTATTCATCTTTCCTTCTGTTTCCTCTTGGGGCAGGCCAGGGAATGAATTGGCCCTTTGATTTTTCACCTTTCTCTGTCTCCCAGGTGGTGATGGAGAGCCTGCCTATGCCCGCTGTGCCCTCTCCTGTCCTCTGCTGCTCCATGCTTGCGCTTTACCACCTCAGGTATCAAGACTACTTCTGTGCCAGAGCCATCGGCACTAGCCAAGCCTTCTGCAAGCTCACAGTGGGTGTGGGGAAGATGGGAGGTCCTCCTCTTGAAGCCGACTGAAAGATCCTCTCACCCTCCCTCCTTTCCTCCATCTAACTGGCTGTTTTTCTTTCTTTTTTTCCCCTCTTACCAGCAAGTTCCAGCCTCCCCTGGACCGAGAGCTGGAATCACACATACTGCGGCTTGTATTTCATGGGGTCTTTGCCATGGAAAGCACAGAGTTCCCCAGTCAGGTAACTTTAAATCAATCCCTGCATGGTCCTTCCCAACCCCTCCTTCAATGGACCTCACAAAGAATGCTAATTGTATCATTGACCTCCCAAGAATTGCTTGTGGGGGCGTTTCTGCAGGTAATCTTTCCGCAGGCTAGGTTTGCAAGGAAGATCACTTTGGCTTAAAACTCATTATGCATCCAGAGAATAAAGTCCAACTGAAGGAAGGCTGTTTACAAAAGTTCCCCCATTCCCATAGATTCCCTGGGACATGTGTAGCTTGGATTTTTAAGAGAGTGGAGATCTCCATCTCCAATCCTCCTCATGCCTCCTTTTCTCCTTCCTGTTAGGATTACTACATCTCAGCAGCCCTGACTCTGGAGCTCCTGCTCAAGGGATTGCTGGCCGGGGATCCCACAGCCAGCCACCTAGTCTTTGTGCTGAATGTAAGTGTGTTAAATAGGCCAGCCACCCATTTTCCACTTCAAATTCCAGAAGAGACCCACTTGGGGCAGTTGGTCAGTGGTCTCTCCCTAGGGAACACATTAGTCTAGACAAGGCACAGGTTCTGAGCTGCACATGTTCTGAACTGCTGCTTCCTTCCACAGCATATCAACTTCTGGATAGAGTCACCCAGCATAAGGAAGCACATCAGGGCTTTCAGCTGTGCTTCAGCCATCCTTCGTGAGGCCAGTAGCCTCATAAGCCTCGAGGTAAGCATCCCATGGACTCGCCTGACTTGGAGCACTCAGTTTTCAGGAGAGAGAGGAATTAAAACCAAAGGAGAATTGGAGAGATACTTACAGAGTAGTAAGATGTCTTGGTTTCTTTTTCTTCAGACCTCAGAAACAGTCCCCGGCTTAGGACGTCTGGTGACCTTCTATGGGTTGAACATAATATCGTTCTTCCCAGACGTCAGCTGTGAAGCCAGGGAGGCCCTTTCATGCCTCCACACATTCCTCCTGCACCAGAGGGGTAAGGAAGCTGGAGAGGAGCTTACCAGCATTCTCACAATGAAAAGAACAGAAAGACCCAGAATGCTAAAAGATGCCACAGAACCACTTTTTTTCCTTTCTCTCAGGACTTCGGGAACATCCAGCAGAAGACCTCTGGTGCCAGGAAGACCTTGGCAAGGCAATGCTAGATTTCACTGACACTTGCCGAGTCGGGGAGGTAAGGATTATCCCCCTGTCATTTCCTTACCAACTATTCCTTTGAGGAGAAGCTATACGGCAGAGGGCCTATGGAGCTTGAAGGCATAAGGCCAGGAACCAGGGTAGAATGGGAGGTTTTTAGCATCCTGGGTGACACAGCAAAGGAAGCTTTCAGAAGGAGGATTTTCTGTTGCTCTTGAAAGAGAGCTTTTGTGAATAGTGGAAAGAACATGGAGCAAAAGAACAACCTTTGAAGAGAAACAAGTGCAACAGCCCTGCAAATGATGATGCCCCACATTCCTAACCTGCTCTCCCCAGTAGTCCAAGGCTCCTTCTGTTTCTGCTGGTTGAACTCTTGTAGAGAAACACTTCTGCAGGACTGTCCCCCATTTTTCTGCTCTATCACTCTGGGTACAGTCTTTTAGGAATGAAATCCCTTTCTTGTTTCAGGCATTTGGAGAAATTCTGAGGGAAGAGGAGAAATCAGAAATGATTTCAGCGGCTTGGCTGGCTGCCTGCAGTTACTGGATTACAGTTAGCGTGCCGGCAATTCTCCTTCTCTACGGTGTGGTGGGGAAATCGTATCTATTTTTAAGGGACAGAAATGTAAGTCAGCTGCTAACATAGGCTTAAAAGGGGGGAAACCGCGGGGTCTGTTCCCTTCTCAGGTTCAGTGAGGCAGTGGAGGAAGTGCTCATAGGGGTTTTCATCACAGGGTTTGGATTGTGGTGGTGGTGGTGGTGGGTAGCAATTATTAGTTTAACAAAAGACCCACTCCTGCTGTAATGGGAACTGCCAGAATTGGTTCCACCATGTGGATCAACACCTTTGGATAATTCCTGGATACAGAGTGAAGGGGACTGATATGGTTTGTGGCACCATTCCACAAGTCCCAAGCCCCCACCCGAGGAAAACTCTGAAGGGTTTTCCCGAAATATATGCAGTTTCCATACACCCCACCACAGAATGACAAAGCGACACATTGCCAAGTCTGATGGGTTGCCTTTCCTACCTTTCTAGCCAGAGCTGGTGGCGTCGAAGGCAGTACAAATAGTCTTCAGATTACAGGAGCACAAGGAGGTCCCCAGGCACCTGCAAATCCTCATCCAACCCCAAGGTAACAGCCCTTCCAAATGCCTAAACTCCTGAAATTTCTCTTCAGACCTGAAACAAGGACATGCTTCTTGATCCTCTTACGTCTGTCTGTCTAAGAGGTCCATCCGTTGTGTTTTCACTGAATCTTGCTCTATTAATCCTTGGCCAAAGTTGAAATGCCTGTGTCACGAGACACTGCATGGAATAGACATTGTCAATGGGGAGAAGGGTCTTTGGAGCATGCTAGCATGTCATTTTCACACATACAAAACACCTTTTAAAAAAAGAAAACACAAATTCTAGACAAGGGGGGGAAACAGGCATAATCTAGTTTCCTACGCTATAGTTTACTACACGTATTTTTGCAAATATCCTTGCCACCTATGAGCAATTCCTTAATTTTTCACCTCCTAACCATAAAATTGTCCCCATTTGGAAGAAAGTTTGCTGTCCCTCCCAATTTCAGTGGGTCACCCCAGTTCATCAAAAGAAGAGATAGGTCAAGAATCATTAAAAGAGGTCAATATCAAGAGTTTTCATCTTTTCTATGTTAATAGGAACTTTGATAGGCTGCTAAGAGTCAATGTCGCTTTTCTGCTTTTCTCTTCCATACAGATGATGTGGTGCTTGAAGAGTTTGAAGACTGAGGCTGCCTTTCGCAGGACTGTAAACATAGCCTTCCCAGAAGAGCCTCAACAAAAGCATGGTAAAAACCAGCAAGAAAAACAAGAGCAACAAGGCAAATAATGGGGAGAATCTTGCTGACACACAGCTCTGCTCTGTCTTTTGCCGGTGTGTGTGTGGGAAAGGAAGGCAAGTGTGGAGGATCATGAATGAATCTCTGGAAGATCCTACAGAGATGCCTCCAGCCAGCAGCCAATAATGCTGAAATATAGGGAGGCTGGGTGACTGATTGAAGGATTGCTTGAAGGGTGAACCTTTGGAGAATGAGCCTACAATTTTGGAGAGTAAAAGTGCTCTCACTGCACTTGGAAGAAGTGGATTGCCAGGAAGAAATGGAGACAGCAATGGAGGTCTTGAACACTAAAAAGCACAATTCAAGAAATACTGCCAACAAATGTGGAATACAAAACAAGTGCTCCACACACTGGAAATGCTCCATAAATATTCCAGTGGCCAAGAGAGGAGATACCAGGGTTTGTGAAACCATCAGACTATTGCACCGATCTCCCTTGTAAACAAACCTATGGTCAGCATTTTATAACAAAGACATTTACCATTGAAAGAAGCAGAACTGTCAGATATCCATGCTGGTTTCCAAAAAGGAAGTGGCATGAGGGATCATATTGCAAATATACGTCGGATACCAGAGCACACCAAAGAATTTCAGGGGAAAAAATCTATTTTATGGATGATACTAAAACCATTGGTTGTGTAGATGATGAGAAATTCTGATTTGGCCTCAAACCAAAGAGAGTGCCATGACATCTGATTATTCTGCATGACCTCCAAGTCAGACAAGAGGCCTTTGTTAGGACACTATATGGAAAAAGGAAAAGATTTCCACTGAGAAGTGGATCCAGGAAGGGAGAGGAAAATAGCCAACGTAAACAACTGGCTCCGTAGATGGTGTGGCTGAGAACAATTTGGATTCTTGGACCATGGGCTGCGCTTCCATGAGGGGGGACTTCTGGCAAGAGATGGGGTGCATCTTACGACAGTTGGCAGAAATATTTTTGCCAACAGTCTCCAGAATTTGATCAGGAGGGCTTTAAACTGAGTCAAATGGGGAGAGAGACACTATTCTGGAAGGCAAAAAGGCTGGAGAAAATAGTCAAACTGTCATAGAGGAAACAAGGCAAACAGTGCAAGGACCCAACAGTGGGAGGCAAAAAACTTGCACAGGCAGCAAGTAAAGGGAACACATGGTCTTAGATGTCTCTACACTAATGCACAGAGCATGAGTAATAAGCAAGATGAACTTGAACTCATAGCACAACAAAGCAAATATGATATAATAGGCATTACTGAAACCTGGTGGGATGAGTCACAAAAAGGGGAACCAACCTGAGGAGAATGGAACAGAGGACACAATAGGGGAAATCCAGCAAAGAATATGCAAAGAGGTAGTACAGGAATACCTTCTTAATCTAAATGAATTTTAATCTTCAGGACCAGGTGAACTACATCCAAGAGTATTAAAAGAGCTGGCAAATGTGATCTCAGAGCCATTGGCAATAATCTTTGAGAACTCTTGGAGAACAGGAGAAGTCCCAGCAGACTGGAGGAGGGCAAATGTTGTCCCCATCTTCAAAAGGGGGAAAAAAGAGGATCCCAACAATTATCGTCCAGTTAGACTGACATCAATACCAGGAAAGATTCTAGAGTAGATCATTAAACAGAGAGTCTGTGAACATTTAGAAGGCAATGCCATAATCACAAAAAGTCAACATGGGTTTCAGAGAAACAAGTCATGCCAGAATAACCTGATCTCTTTTTTTGATAAAGTTACCAGCTTGGTAGATGAAGGGAACGCTGTGGACATCACATACCTTGATTTCATAAGGCCTTTGACAAGGTTCCCCATGACATTCTTGCAAACAAGCTTGTAAAATGTGGGCTAGACAAGTTAACTGTTCAATGGATTTGTAATTGGTTGACCGTCCGAACCCAAAGGGTGCTCAGCAGTGGCTCTTTTTCGTCTTGGAAAGATGTGACCAGTGGGGTGCCACAGGGTTCTGTCCTGGGCCCACTGCTATTCAACATCTTTATCAATGACTTGGATGAGGGAATTAGGGGCTTACTTATCAAATTTGCAGATGAAACCAAATTAGGAGGAGTAGCTAATACCCTAGAGGACAGGATCAAAATTCAGAATGACCTGGATAGACTGGAGAGCTGGGCCAAAGCTAACAAAATGAAATTCAATACGGAGAAATATAAAGTACTGCACTTAGGGCGGAAAAATGAAATGCATAGATATAGGATGGGAGAGACCTGGCTGAATGAGACTACGTGCGAAAGGGATCTAGGAGTCCTAGTAGACCACAAGTTGAACATGAGTCAACAGTGTGATGCGGCAGCTAAAAAGGCCATTGCAATTTTGGACTGTATCAATAGAAGTATAGTGTCTAGATCAAGGGAAGTAATAGTGCTGCTCTATTCTGCCTTGGTCAGACCTCAACGAGAATACCGTGTCCAGTTCTGGGCACCACAATTCAAAAAAGATATTGACAAATTGGAGCATGTCCAGAGAAGGGCAACTAAAATGGTGAAAGGTCTGGAAACCATGCCTTATAAGGAGAGACTTTGGGAGCTGGGTATGTTTAGCCTGGAAAAAATATGATTAAGAGGAGATATGATAGCCCTGTTTAAATATTTGAAGGGGTGTCACGTTGAGGATGGAGCAGGCTTGTTTTCTGTTGCTCTAGAGACTGGAACATGGAGCAATGGATGCAAGCTCCAGGAACAGAGATTCCACCTCAACATGAGGAGGAAGTTTTTGACAGTAAGAGCTGTTCGGCACTGGAACACACTCCCTCAGGGCGTGGTGGGGTCTCCTACCTTGGAGGTCTTTAAACAGAGGATGGATTGCCATCTGTCAGAGATGCTTTGATAATGATTTCCTGCGTGGTAGGGGGTTGTACTGGATGGCCCTTGTGGTCTCTTCCAACTCTACAATTCTATGATTCTATGAATACTATGAACAGTCAAACCAATGAATGGATCCTAGAGCAAAAGGAGAAGGTGACTAAGTCTTGGAAAAGCAGCTGTGGGGGAAGGATCCTCAAGTAAAAAAATATGTCAGAAAATACCAAAGTCAGAATCATCCCTGCAGAGTATTTCCCATTTCTATGCAAGGTTGTGAAAGCTGGACAGAGGAAAAGGCTCACAGGAAGAAAATCAACATTTGAAACATGCGCAGGACAAAAGTGCTCCAGATACCATGGAGTCTCAAGCAACTGAATGGGTCCCAGAGCAAATGAAGCCTGAACTCATTTCAGCGGAGGCCGCTATATGATGATGCCCAGGAGGAGGAGGTGAATTTTGTGTCTTCCTTCAGAAACCCTTGACAAGGCCAGGAACAGGAAGGAGAAGCCGTGCCAAAATAGAGCACTCCATCTGTTGCCTCCCAGTCCAGAGAGGTACAAGACACTCCCTGAACCTGGTGGTAACACAAGGCATTAAACCTAATTTCGAATCCAAGCAAAAGTGGTAGGCTTTCTTGTGCCTTTGAAGAAACATTTCCTTGTCTGTTCCCCAGAGCTGTTGTCCTACTACTTTAGCAGGGATAGCTTCAGCATGTCATTGAATTCCTGAATGTAAGTTTTCAGTGACTCTTCTGTAACGATAAAGAGAACAGTTGTCATAATCAAGGCAAAAGGAGAGAAAAGGAAAGGAGGAGGAGCAGGGACAAGTTAACAGACATGGAAGAACAAGAAACCTATTCCACAAATTCTGAGAAATGAAAGAGATATTTCAACTGATGTTCAGAATGGGATATGTCCAAGAAGGAGAATGCAGATAGTGTATAATCAAGATAATATAAATCAGGTCAGAAAAAATACACTCAGGAACAATATCAAAAAGATGAAAGGATAATAGCTTTTTTTCCAAAGAGGAACCTTTTGAAAATGAACCCACAATTTTACAAACGGAAGAAAAAGCTCTTTCCAAGCACTTGGCAGAAAGATATGGCCAGGAATAGATGACATACCTATAGAGCTGTTTAAGCTATAAGAGAGAGAATCCATCCGAATGACTTGCTCTATATATGGAGCGTGTCATGCCAGATGTGCAAACTGCGATTAGAAAAAGAAGAGGCATCGAGGACTGTGTTACAACCGGATATTGGATATTGGATTAGACCAAACATTGTGCGAAGAAAATCAACCTCTGCTTTAGAGATGACAGCAAAGCCTTTGCTCATGTCTGTAGATTATGGGGAAATGCAGATCACTGTAAAAGAAAAGAGAGTGCACAAGAATTGACTGTCTTCTTCTTCTTCTTCTTCTTCTTCTTCTTCTTCTTCTTCTTCTTCTTCTTTTTTTGAATCTAAAACTTTTTAGCTTTCTCACAAGTCCAGCTAGCATGCTCAAAATTTGGAAGTTTGCATAAATTGTCTAGACAGCTGAGACAATTTCTCAGGTGTCATATACCAAGTATACATCATCTTGTAAAAATTTTCTATAAGATCATACTATAGAACAAATGTTAAACCCTTTCTCCCGATTGTTCCATCTCTATATTATAGCCAACAATTTTTTGGCCTTTCAATCATAGAATCTTTAACCTGTTCGTCTGCCAGGTCAAATTTCAACAAACGTTTATAGATTATAGTCCTAAAATGTTTCCCATCCATCCATAACTGCTTTTCAAACTCTAGTTTATCTTGTTCAAAACCACATTCCTTTTTTCTGCTTTAGATCTCTGAAACAATTGTAAATACGAAAACCATTCAGGTTTAAACCCCTCTTTGGCTTTGCTTTTTAATTTTATATTCACCTAGACAATTCCCCAGTAAGTCTTTGTAAGTTAGCCATCTTTAACCGGCCTCAGCTCTCTTCTGTAAATGGCTTTCTGCACGGAAACCCAAAAACGCATGTTGAGACATAAGTACTTTCCTATTTAACCCATATTCTTATTATGGCACATCTTACAAAATGATCCTTAAAGTCTACATTGACTTGACCTTTATTAACCATTAATGTCCATGCCACCCAAATCTCAACTCCTGTCCCTCCAGCTCGAACAACTGTTCATTTCTTAATGTCATCATCAGCAACTGCCCTCAATTTACAGACTTCTTTTCTAACTTTTATACTTGAACTCTGTCATCAAAACCTAAATCCCTGTTCAATGCTTCCCACACCAGAAAAAATAACAATGTACACTTGTCCCTCCACATTCGCGGGGGTTAGGGGCGTGAGACCCCCACGAATGTGAAAAAACCATGAATAAAACTAGGTCTGGCCACGCCCTCCTGCAACCGCCTCTGCTTCTCTTCCCCGCCCCCAGGAGCAGCAACGGGGCTACCCAAGCCTCATCGCTGCTTCCTCCCACCCTTCCCAGCCTCCCAGGAGCAGTGACAGTGCTTTTGTTGCTGCTTCTTCTCACATTTCCCGCCCGCCAAGGAGCAGGACGGTGCTTCCCAAGCCTCGTCAAAGCTTCCTCCCACCCTTCCCCCCTAGGATCCGTGACAGTGCCTGCCAAGCCTTGTCGCTGCTTTGACCCATTCTTCCTGCCCCCAGGAGCAGCAATGGCTCCACCCAAGCCTCACCAGTCCTTCCTCCCACCGTTCACGACCCTAAGGAGCAGCGAAGGTGCCTGCCAAACATGACTGCTGCTTCCCCCATCCCTTCCCACCGACCAGAGGAATGGCTAAGTTGCTTGCCAAGCCTTGTCGCTGCTCCTTCCCACCACCTCCCGCCCACCCCAGGAGCAGCTACGGTGCTTGCCAAATCTCGTCGCTCCTGCCTCACACCCTACCCGCTCCCTGA
This sequence comes from Gambelia wislizenii, assembly GCA_030847615.1. Lineage (NCBI taxonomy): Eukaryota > Metazoa > Chordata > Lepidosauria > Squamata > Crotaphytidae > Gambelia > Gambelia wislizenii. The sequence goes on along the minus strand of JAUMIR010000002.1, from coordinate 305,068,596 downwards.
GAAGCAGCAATGGGGCTATACAAGTCTCTTTGTTGCTTCCTCCCACCCTCTCCCGCCGCCCCCAGGAGCAGCGATGGGGCTTGCCAAGCATCGTCGCTACTTCCTCCCACCTTTTCCGCCCCCCCAGGAGCAGCGAAGGTGCCTGCCAGCCTTGTCACTCTTTCCTCCAATGCTTCCCCCCCAAAGAGCAGGGACAGTGCTTGCCAAGCCTCATTGCTGCTTCCCCCATCCCTTCCCACCGACCAGAGGAGTGGCTAAATTGCTTGCCAAACCTCTTGGCTGCTTCCTCCCACACTTCCCGCCCCCCGAGAAGCAGCAATGGGGCTACACAAGCCTCATCCCTGCTTCCTCCCACCCTCTCACTCCAGCCCCAGGAGCAGCGACGGCCTTGCCAAGCCTCATCTCTGTTTCCTCCTAACCTTCCCCCCCCCAGGAACAGCGATGATGCTTGCCAAGCCTTGTCGCTGCTTCTTCCCACCAACTCCCGCCCACCTAAGGAGCAGCTACGGTGCTTGCCAAATCTCGTCGCTGCTTCCTCACACCCTACCCGCTCCCTTAGAAGCAGCGATGGTGCTACACAAGTCTCTTTATTGCTTCCTCCCACCCACTCCCGCCATCCCAAGGAGCAGCGACAGGGCTTGGCAAGCATCGTTGCTAATTCCTCCCACATTTTCCGGCCCCCCCCCAGGAACAGTGACGGTGCTTGCCAAGCACTGTAGCTGCTTCCTCCCACCACTTCCCGCCCAACCCAGGAACAGTGACGGTGCTTGCCATGCCTCATTGCTGCTTCCTCCCACCCTTCCCATTCCTCAGGACAGTGACGGGGCTACCGAATCCTCGTTGCTGCTTCCTCTCACCCTTCCCAGCACTTTAGGAGCAGTGACGATGCCTGCCAAGCCTCTCCTCTGCTTCCACCCATGCTTCCCGCCCCCCAGGACCAGCGACAGTGCCTGCCAAACCTAGTCGTTGCTTCCTCCCACCCTTACAACCCCCCCCCAGGAGCAGCTACTGAGCTTGCCAAAGCTCGTTGCTGCTTCCTCCCACCCTTCCTGCCCCATGAGAAGCAGCAATGGGGCTACACAAGCCTCGTCGCTGCTTCCTCCCACCCTCTCCCGCCGCTCAGGAGCAGCGACAGTGCCTGCCAAGCCTCGTTGCTGATTCCTCCCACCCTTCCAGCCTCCCCCAGTAGCACCAACGGGGCTACCCAAGCCTCGTCACTGCTTCCTCCTACCCTATCCTGCTCACCTGAGGAGCAGCAACGGTGCTTGCCAAACTTCGTCGCTGCTTCCTCCCACCTTTCCTACCCCCCGAGAAGCAGCGATGGGGCTACTCAAGATTCGTTCCTCCTTCCTCCCACCCTCTACCGCCACCTCCAGGAGCAGCGACGGGGCTTTCCAAGTCTCATTGCTGTTTTCTCCTACCCTTGCCAAGCCTCATTGCTGCTTCCTCCCACGCTTGCTGGCCCCCGAGGAGCAGCGACGGTGCTTGACAAGCTGTGTTACTGCTTCGTCCCACCCACTTCCGCCCAACCCAGCAGCAGCGATGGTGCCTGCCAGGCCTCGTCGCTGCTTCCTCCCACCCTTCCCGCCCACCAGGAGCAGTGACAGGGCTACCCAAGCCTCGTCGCTGCTTCCTCCCACTCTTCCCAGCTCCCCAGGAGCAGCGATGCTGCCTGCCAGGCCTCGTCGCTGCTTCCTCCCACACTTCCCGTCCCCCAGGAGCAGCGACAGTGCCTGCGAATCCTTGTAACTGCTTCCTCCCAACCTTCTCGCCCACCCAGGAGCAGCTACGGTGCCTGCCAAAACTTGTGGCTGATTACTCCCACCATTCCTGCCCCCCAGGAGTAGCAACGGGGTGTCCCAAGCCTCTTCGCTGCTTCCTGCCACCCTTCCTGCCCCCTCAGGAGCAGCGACTGTACTTGCCAAGCCTCGTCGCTTCTTCCTCCCACCCCGTCCCGCCGACACCAGGAGAAGCTACGGTGCTTGCCAAACCTTGTTGCTACTCCCTCCCACCTTTCCCACCCCCCGAGAAGCAGCGATGGGACTACCCAAGACTCATTGCTGCTTCCTCCCACCCTCTCCCGTCACCCTCAGGAGCAGCGACGGTGCTTGCCAAGCCTCATTGCTGCTTCCTCCTAACCTCCCGACACCCCAGGAGCAGCAACGGTGCTTCCCAGCCTTGTTGCTGCTTCTTCTCACCGCCTCCTTCCCACCCCAGAACCACTGGCCATGCTTGCCATGCCTCGTCGCTGCTTCCTCCCACTCTTCCCGGCCCGTGAGGAGCAGCGACGGGGCTACCCAAGCCTCATTGCTGCTTCCTCCCACCCTTTCCACCCCTGAGGAACAGCGACAGTGCCTGCCAAGCCTTGTTGCTGATCCCTCCGAAACATCGTGGCCCCCCAGCAGGAGGGATGATGTCTGTGAAGCCTCTTCGCTGCTTCCTCCCACCCTTCCAACCTCCCCAGGAGCAGCGACGGTGCTTGCGAAACCTCATTGCTGCTTCCTCCCACACTTCCCGCCCCCCCGAGGAGCAGCGACGGTGCTTACCAACCCTTTTCTCTAATTCCTCCGACCCTTCTTGCCCACCCAGGAGCAGCGACGGTGCTTGCCCAGCCTTGTTGCTGCTTCCTCCCACCCCCTCCCGCCCACCCCAAAAGCAGTGGCGGTGCTTGCCATGCCTCGTCGCTGCTTCCTCCCACCCTTCCCGTCCCCCAGGAGCAGCGACTGTGCCTGCCAAGCCTCTTTGCTGCTTCCCCCAACCCTTCTCGCCCACCCAGGAGCAGCTAAGGTGCTTGCCAAGCCATGTTGCTTCCTCACACCCCCTTCTGCCCAACCCAGCAGCAGTGACGGTGCTTGCAACGCCTCTTTGCTGCTTCCTCCCACCCTTTGCGCCACCCCAGGAGCAGTGACGGTGCTTGCCACGCCTCGTCGCTGCTTCCTACCACCCTTTCCCCCAGGAGCCATGACAGTGCCTGCCAAGCCTAGTCGCTGCTTCGTCCCATTCTTCCTGCCCTCAGGAGCTGCGACCGTGCTACCCAAGCCTCGTCACTGCTTCCTCCCACCCTTCCTGCCCCCCGAGTTGTAGCGATGGGGCTACACAAGCCTCGTCGCTGCTTCCTCCCACCCTATCCCGCCCCCCAGGAGGAGTGGCAATGCCTGCCAAGACTCGTTGCTGCTTCCTCTGCCCCTTCCCGGGCCCCCAGGAGCAGAAACAGTGCCTGCCAAGCCTCGTTGCTGCTTCGTCCCTTCCTTCCCCCTCCCCAGGACCATTGACAGTGCCTGCCAAGCCTTTTCGCCACTTCCTGCCACCCTTCCGCACCCCCAGGAGCAGCAACGGGGCTACCGTAGCCTCGTCACTACTTCCTCCCACCCTCTCCCGCCATCCCAGGAGCAGCGACGGTGCCTCCCAAGCCTGGTTGCTGCTTCCTCCCACTCTTCTGACCCCCTGCCAGGAGTCTCGACGGTGCCTGCCAAGCTGGGTCGCTGATTCCTCCCACCCTTACCCCCCAGGAGCAGCGATTGGGCGACCCAAGCCTCATCGCTGCTTCCTCTCACCGTCTCCTGTCCACGCCAAGAGCAGCGACTGTGCTTGAAAAAGCTCATCGCTACTTCCTACCACCCTTCCCACCCCCTGAGTAGTAGAGATGGGGCTACACAAGCCTCGTCGCTGCTTCCTCCCACCCTATTCCGCCACCCCCAGGAGCAGTGACGGGTCTTGCCAAGCCTCATCACTGCTTCCTCTCACCCTTCCCGCCCCTCAGGAGCAGCGACGGTGCCTGCCAAGACTTGTCGCTGCTTCCTCCCACCCTTTCCCGCCCACCCCAGGAGCAGCGAAGGTGCCTGCCAAGCATGGTTGCTGCTTCTTCTCACCCTTCCCGCCCCACCAGGAGCAGCGACGGTGTCTGCCAAGCCTTGTTGCTGCTTCCTCCAATGCTTTCCGCCCCCCCAAGTGCAGCGACAATGCTTGCCAAGCCTTATCTCTGTTTCCTCCTACCCTTCTCGCCCCTCCCCCAGGAACAGCGACGATGCTTGCCAAGCCTTGTCGCTGCTTCCTCCCACCACCTCCCGCCCACCCCAGGAGCAGCTACAGTTCTTGCCAAATCTCGTCGCTGCTTCCTCACACCCTACCCGCTCCCTGAGAAGCAGCAATGGGGCTACCCAAGCCTTGTCGCTACTTCCTCCCACCTTTTGAGCCCCCCCAGGAACAGCGACAGTGCTTGCCAAGCCTTGTTGCTGCTTCCTCCCACCCCTTTCCGCCCAACCCCGGAGCAGTGACGGTGTTTGCCAAGCCTCATTGCTGCTTCCTCCCACCATTCCCGCCCCCCAGGAGCAGTGACGGGGCTACCGAATCCTCGTCACTGCTTCCTGCCACCCTTCCCAACCCTCCAGGAGCCGCGACCGTGCCTGCCAAGCCTCGTTGCTGCTTTCTCCCTCCCTCCCCCCCCAGGAGCAGCAACGGTTCCTGCCAAACCTGTTCGCTGCTTCCTCCAACCCTTCCTGCCCCCCCAGGAGCAGCAACGTGGCGTCCCAAGACTCGTCGCTGCTTCCCCCCACCCTATGCTGCTCACCCTAGGAGGAGCGACGATAATTGCCAAGCCTCGTCGCTGCTTCCCCCCACCCTTCCCGCCCCCTGAGGAGCAGCGACAGTGGTTGCCAAGCTTCGTCACTGCTTCCTCCCACCCCTTCCCGCTGACCCCAGGAGCATCTTCTGTGCTTGCCACACCTTGTCGCTGCTTTCCTCCCACCCTTCTCGCCCCCCCTGGAGCACCGACGGGCTACAAAAACCTCATCGCTGCTCCTCCTACCCTCTCCTCCCACCCCCAGGAGGAGCGACGTGGCTTGCCAAGTCTCGTCGCTGCTTCCTCCCGCTCTTTGAGCCCCACCAGGAGCAGTGACGGTGCTTGCCATGCCTCATTGCTGCTTCCTCCCACCATTCCCACCCCCCAGGAGCAGTGACGGGGCTACCCAAGCCTCATCGCTGCTTCCTCCCACCCTTCTCAGCCCTCCAGCCCTTCCTCCTCCTCTTCCATCCCCCCAAGGAGCAGCGAAAGTGGTTGCCAAGCCTCGTTGTTCCTTCCTCCTACCTTTCCCGTCCCCCAGGAGCATTGACAGTGCCTGCCAAGCCTCATCGCTGCTTCCTCCCACCCTCTCCTGCCCCCCGAGGAGCAGCGACAGTGCTTGCCAAGCCTTGTTGCTGCTTCCTCCCACCCTTCCCCCCCCCAGGAGCAGTGACAGGGCTACGCAAGCCTCCTCACTGATTCGCCCCACCCTTCCCACCCCCGAGGAGCAGCGACGGGGGCTACCTAAGCCTTTTCATTGCTTTCTCCCACCCTCCCCACCCACCCCAGGAACAGTGACCCCATTGCAGTTTTTTGGATGGGGGGGCATTCTCAAAACCCGCAAATAGTCACAACTGCAAATCTTAAAGCCACGAACGTGGAGGGGCAACTGTATTTCACAATTTGTTAAGGTCAATTCTCTGTTCACAATTATTTGTGCATTGTATGAAGTGTAAACTGATTTAACCCATTTGATCAAGTTATCTCAAACATCCATGTGTTCCAATACCTGTAAAAAAAAAGAAAAAAAGAAATGTCTAGTTCAAAATATCAAAAGCTTTTTCAGCATCCAAAAGTATCAGTGCATCCCCAGTTCTCATTATGCATTGTAGGCATTAAGACATCCAAGACAATTCCAACATTATTTCTTAGGTGTCTCTTAGGCAAAACACTGGATTGGTTCTCATGGATAAAAATCTTGTAAAACTATTTTCAACACTTTAGCCAAAATCATCTTATGAAAACTTAATAATTATTACTCAACAAAGAAACTGACATATAATTATTGTCATTGCCAAATCCTGGTCTTATTATTATTAGATCTTCTTAGGTATCCATGCAATATTTGCTTCTTTCCAACATTCTGGTATCCGCCCTTTCTGCAAGATGGAGTTCATCACTGGTGTAAGGCCAGTGGTATTTCCTATTCAGAACATTTACAGTCAGGCCTCCTCATTTTTGGAGGTTAGGAGCCCAGGGCCCCTGAAAAAGTGGAAAAACATGATCATTTTAAGTCCACCACCCAACATGCATGCAAAAATCTCTGGTTCACTCCCAGGACACCTCTACTAGACCTCCATCGCTAGTTTCTAATTGTTCCATCCTCCACCTCACAGGATGAGGAGAAGGAAGAGAAAGTTGACAACACTAAAGAAGATTTTCCAAGCAGCCACAGCAGAGCTGGACTGATGGTGTGGGTGGCATCAGTATCACATCACCTGTCTCCTCCCTGTTTCCTTCCCACCAACAGTCCCCTCCAGACCTTGGTGCGTGTGGTCCACAACTGAGGTAGTTTCAGCCAACTGCTAGCCTGCCTGCTCCCTCGCCTGTTGGCTCACCTGCCCTCTTGCTCGCTGGCTCCTTCTGTTTGCCTCAGTCAGCCTGTGTGCAGCTCTGGCTACCCCTCCATTTCCCCCTCCTGATCACTGGGGGCACCTCCCCACCACCTCTGCCCTCTCAGACCCCTAACAACAATGTAAAAGCCGAGGCCAGCTGGAGTGAGGGGGTGGGAGTGGGGAGTGGGGAGGGTCATTGGCTGCTGCTTTTGCGAAATGCCTCTTCCTTCCAAAGAAATGTAAACAGATGGAAAATCAAAGCCAGGATCTTGAAAAGGAAACTGTTGAGATTTGCTGGTGGGGTATACAACTGAGGGAGAGAATGATCTGGTGGGAATCTGGTACTGAGATGGAAGAAGAGAATCCACGCTGCAGCTTTCAGTGTTAGGAAGGTCTTCTTTGTCATCATCATCATCATCATCTTCTTCTTCCTCCTCCTCCTATTATGACCCTTGCAGGATTTCTCTCTTCCTGGGGCATGGTGGGTCCAAATTGGGGGCGGGGATGAATTCTTTTGCTTCTCCTCTCTAGAGTAGACCCATGGAGTCAGTGGGATTTACTCCTGTGTGGACCCACCCTCCAAGCGTTGATTCTGTAGCCCCCACAGAAGAAGAGGAAGAATTGAAAAGGGGGAAAGGTGAAGGTGACCTGAGTGGGGAGAATAAGGAGGGGCAGAGGCTTTCCTGCTCTGGAGGACTGGGATCCTCCCTCTCTCGTTTCTCTTCCTCTCTTTAAAAGTCTTCCATACACTGAAAAGGTGCGGCACAGTTTCTCATCCTCTGTCCTCTCTGGAGGAGATTCCCACCAGATCTTTCTCTCCCACCACCCCACCCCACCCCACCCCACCCCAGTTGGATCCTCCACCAGGGATTCTCACCGGGCCTCCTCCTCCTTTTCAGCCTCTTTGTTACCATGTGTAACATTTTCCTTCTTATAAAAGAAATATATATGAGAAAAAGAAATTGTCTATCTATCTATCTATCTATCTATCTATCTATCCACACACAGACACAGTGTTTCCCAATGGATATTTCTCACATCCCCCCCCCAGTTTGATTGCTTTGCTATTCTACGATGAATGTCTTCATTCCTTCTATTCTAAATATAAACTTTTACATAGGTTATTTTCAAGTCATTTCTAACATTGCTTCATCCTTCCATTTTATTCCATGTTGGCTTTAGGCATTTGGGTTGCTTAATTTTCCCATCCCTTTCCCCACTGCATTTTTATTCATTTCCATTCTTCTGCTTGATTTATTGATGTTTCCTTTAGCATTGCTGTCAGTTGGTCTGAGTGCATCATGGCTTTTAATTTGATAACCAGTCTTCTACTGTAGGGATATTTTTCTCTTTCCATTTCTGTGCATATTGCAGTTTAGCAAAGCTAACCATATAAAGCACTATTTTCCATTGCTTCCACACATTTTTTTTTTGTCTATGTTATCCATAAGGTTAAGTAAATAAAGTTCTGGATATATTGCAGACTTTACTCCTACCATTTCCTTTCTTTGATTCTGTATTTTATTCCAGAATGTTTTAGCCACTTGGCATCTCCATGACATGTGGGAAAAGGTGCCAATTATTTACCATCGATGACGGATTTTCAAGCTTTGGCAAAGCATAAAGTTGTGTGCTGTTTTCCAGAATTTCCCCCATCCTTCAAATACTATGTTATGACCGCTACCCTGGGCCCATCTGGCCATCTGTTCTTTAATGACTTCTTGTTCTAGCTCTTTCCACTGAAAATCTGCAGCATCCTCCATCCTCTCAGGAGCAGATTCCCACCAGATCTTGCTCTCTCCCCGCGCCCCACCCCACCCAGTTTGATCCTCCACCAGGGATTCTCACTTAGCCTCCTCTTTTTCAGGCTCTTGGCTTTGATTTTGCATCTCTTCATGTTTGTCTGGCAAGAGGAGGCATTTGCAAAAGGAGCAACAGATGGCCATTCCCCCCTTCCCCCCTTCCCCCTCACTCTTGCTGGCCTTGGCTTTAACATTTTCATTGGGGGCCTAAGAGGGCAGAGGCGGGAGGTGAGGATGCACCATCCAGTGGCTGACAATGGAGGGGCAGCAGCATGGTATGAGGGCTGAACAAAATTAACAGAATGAACCAATGAGGAAGAGTGCAGGAAAGTGGTGAGGAATGCTGGGGAACCAGAGCATTGTGTGGGCCAAGGGAGGCAAACAGATTGAGCCAACGAACGAGAGGGTAGGCGAGCTGACAGGTGAAGGAGTGGACAGGCTAGTGGTGGGCAGAAGCCACCGCAATCACAGATCACATGCAACATGGGCGGGAGGAGACAGCTGGGGGGAAAGGAGGTGGAGAGGAGGAGGGTGAGCCCTTACGGCCACTGTCACTGTGACCACCACCAGCAGCCAGGCCCTCACACAGATGCTGCCGAAATCTCCTTTATTTAGTCTTGTCATCCTTCTCCATTCCAATCTCTGCCTCCAAACATAATTTATAAGCAGATTCCAACAACTTGACCAATAGTTCTTAATAGGAAACCGAATTATTTTCATTCAGTATCCACACCCCCAAAATCAATGTTCTCACTCCTCAAGCATTAATTTCTAGCCCCACAAATCTATCATGATCGTCCACCAAAACCGCCACTCTTCCTTTAGATGGTCCAGGAGTGACAAATTCCTCCCCAAGACCCTTACAAATTAAATATTTTACATTTTTTCTTAATACCATAGGACCCCAGTATCTTCGGGGGACTGCTTCTAGGAGGCTCCATGGATACTGAAATCAGCAGATAACAGTGAGTGCAGGATGGGAGAAGGGAGGCAAGTGCTTCTCCGCTTCCTTCAACCTCACCCCCCGGTCACCACTGCTGCCAGAGGAGCCATCACAGGGGAAGGAAGACTGGAAGACAGATCTCGCTTCCTCCTCTTCCTTCTCTCCTCCCCATCACCAATGCCGCCACCAGAGCCATCATGGGCGATGGGAGAAGAAAGGCAAGAGAGCCATCCTCCTCCTTCCTCAGCCCCACGGGAGTGAGTGAAGAGGTGGCAACGAATCTTTCAATTTCTTCCCCTTTTCTTGGCCCCACGGGTAGGCAGGAGGCAGAGAAACCAATGAGGGAAAGAGGCTCTTTCCCCCTCTTCCCCCTTCCTCGGCCCCAAGGGTATGAGTGGACAGGCAGCAGATAAACCGGGGGAAATTGTCCTTTTACTCTCTCTCCCCTTCCTTGGCCCAACGGTTTGGCAGGAGGCAAAGAAACCAAAGAGAGAAAGAGGGCTCTTTCCCCCTCTTCGCCTTTCTTCGGCCCCACAGGAGGGTACGTGCGTGGGTGGGCAATGGAGAAACCGAGGGAGGAGGAAAAGGGCTCTTTCACCCTTTCCCCTCTTCCTCAAACCCACTGGCGGGTGGCAGAGAAACTGGGTAGCAGGTGGGGGGTGGTTGCAGTAGAGGAGGGAACCAGGGAAGTAAGAAGGAGGAGAGAGCCTCCTCCCTTCTCTGCCCCAGCGGTGGTGGTGGAGGCAGTGGCGGGGTAGGAGGTGATAAGGACAGCCGCCCTCCCCCTTCCCCATCCCTGATCATTGGGGGGGGGGAATGGTTGCTGCTTGCTGCGTGCCTTGCTAGCAAGCTCTGCCCCCTGCCCTTGTCTGACCAATCAGGGTCACACTTCCTCTCCTTTGGGCAAGTGAATAAGATCGAGTCCGCTGTCCTAATGTGCTGGAATGCGCCCCACCTCCTTGTTTTAAGAAAAGGAAAGTCAGGAAGGCTTTTCTGGTGAGTTTTTTGGCCTTTTTTGCCCACCTCCTTCACAATAGGGTGAAATTACATGGGATGCTATTAGCACAGGTAGGATTCTCCTCGCATCCTGTGAGGAATTTTTTCACTATTAGGAGAACGCCCAATATTTTGCCAGCAGTAATCAAGCAGCTGAAATCATGTCTAGTAGTCCCTCCCCCCCAATGCCTCTTTTCATCTTCTCTTCCTAATACATTTGCATATTTAGTAGATAGAGTTTAGGATTTAACGGATATGTGATCCAGAACATGTTCTTTATTGTGTTATTTATAGTAGAACATTTTTTAATTGATGGGGAATTCCACCACATGTGGATAACAGTTCCTTTAACTTTATGACATTTCCAGCACTTATTATTAAACTATTTTCATAGTGTTGCTGTGACATCAAATCACTTATCAGTTTCTTAGTAAAGTGGACGAGGGCATCCATTGGCATTTTTCTCAGTTTTGCATAGCATGAATTTAATCTATATTCTGTCTCTTTCCATCACCATGTCTGAAAAGTCTTGTTCTAAAAAATCTGCCAATGCTGTAGTCCTCCTCTCCATAGTATCTGGGTCAAAGCTCTCTGCCACACTTCTAAATCTCAAACAAAATTCTTTCTCCAATAATTCTGCCCAACCCAAATTGTCGAAATCTTCCTTCATCTCCAAATCTACAAATCTACAAGATCAGCTTTTGTCTCCCAAACCTGGACATTTCCATTAACTTGTTTCATCTCAGCACTCACTTGAGATAAAGTACCATTCGAATCTTTAATCTTATTCTTAAATTCTCTTCTCAAGTCCAGTCTCAACTGAGTCTTCTTCTCCATTATTCATTTATGTGAATCCGGGGCTCTTTGAAAAACATCCAGTGATCCAGATCTGTCTCCAATCATGTAACATATCAAACAGAAAGCAGGATTAGACTTGGAGAACAAATGTATAAATATTGGGCCAAGGAACACCAGCAGTTGAAGATCATGAGATGATACCATGTTATTAACAGAGAATAGCAAAGATTTGAAACAACTACTGATGAAAACCAAACTGGAACTACCATACTTGGGACATATGGAAAGACAATTTGACTGACTGGAGAAAAAACATCATGCTCAAGAAACATGGAAGGCAGCAGGGAAAGAGGAAGACCACATTATGGGTTGGATTGATTCAGTCAAGGAAGCCACAGCACAGAGTTTGCAAGACAGGAGTGGTGCTGTTGAGGACTGGGGCTCCCAGAGGGCTCTCATCCATAGAGTTGACCTAGCTGTCAAGCTAACTTGATAGCAAATAACAACAGCAATACTTTGTTGTTATCCCTATTATTTTGGCAGGGTTTTTATTCAAATCAAATAAAGGGTCAAACATCAAAATGGTCTGCTTGAAAAAAATTGTATGTACTAAGATGCTAGCTCATGGGTCTTCATGCAAAAAGTCATGTACAATTAGGGGTGGCTCTTGCTTATCCTGAATCCACCCTTCTCTGGTAGGGAATGGGTGGTTTTATACTCTAGTGTATTTGAGTCCAGTAAACAGAGAGACCTTTTAGCACCTTTGAGATGAACTGAGAGAGAAAAAATTATAGCATAAGTTTTTGTAGAAAATTATAACAAGCCCTGTCTATACACGGGGGGGGGGGGGATGGAGAACCTTGCAGTAATGGCATTTGACAACAAGGAGGGAGTTGCCTTAACTGTGTTTTTGCCCCCAGAAGCTTTGCATGCCAGATGGCCGCCATCTTACCGCCAAGGCTTTTCCGGCATTGTTTTTGACATTTGGGGGGCCCTCCCTCGAAATACTGTGGATTGATGGAGGATGAAAGTTTGTGTTCACGGCGCATTTCCTGAGGGTTACTTTCACTATCCAGAGAAACCTTTGTCTACTTCTTCAGATGTAATGGGGAATATTTGAATCCAGTGCATGCAGGTTGCTTCCCTGGAACAACTGAGTCTCCAAATGGTTGTTCCTGCTCAGACACATTAAAATACTCTTTATAAATGCCTGAAAGCAGTCTGAAAACAACCCTAGAATCCTCTTTTGAAACTGTTAAAACAGCCGTTTCAAGCACTGCATGTCACGCGGAAGGGCACTATTTGGGTTGCCGGCCGGAAGCTTAAAAGAGATGCGGCCAGCCTAACTTCCTTGGGTTGGGAGTTTCACAATGGAGGTGCTGCTACGGAGAAAGCCCTGTTGAGTGCACCCACCAACCTAATTTCAACAGGTGTTGGCACACACAACTGGGCAACCCATGAAGAGCTCACATTCCTGGCAGGCTGATATGGGAGGAGACGGTCTTTCAGATTTCTTCTTCCCAAGATGTTTAGGGCCTCAAGATCAACACCAGCACCTTGAATTAAGCTCTGAAGGAAATTGAAAGCAAGTGCAGTTCTTGCAGGGCTGGTGTTATATGGTCTGTAAAATGCACACCTGACACCACTCTGGTTGCTTCATTTGGCACTAGATGCAATTTCTGAAAAGGTTTTCAAGGGCTGTCCCATGTAGAACACACTAAGGTAGTTGTGTAGACCTTGGGGGAAAAACCCAGTAAACTTTGGATGAAAAAGTTCTCTTTTCTACATCCTCCCCAGCCTTAATTTTCTGGAAAATAATGGGGGAGGGAGAGGAATTATGGAAGATTTGCTTTTAGACCAAGAAATGGCATGTTTCAGACAAGGTATTCTTGTATTTACCCCCATTACCCCAAATTATGTCTAAAAACTATGAAATAGGAACATTTTTTTAATGTAAGATTGTGCACAAGATCAGATCATTGCAACCCATAGTCCTAGGTTTTACTTTTCTCGGGCCTTTAGATGGGAAGCAGAGACGGCATGGAAGATGAGAGGAGATGACATTGGCTGCTATCCCACATTGGGGCATGCTTGTGTCTCATGCAGCTTTGTCTCTGGAGCTCCGGCTCGCAATGCTACCCCTTAAACCCACTTTGTAAGTCCCACAGAGAAAGTGGGTCAGTGGACCCCTTAGGGTGGTGGAAATCTCCAGGTGGGCAGTGAGGAAAAAGGGGGCAGTCAGGGGGTGGTGAGGTAAAGGAGGGGCAGTCGGGGATGATGAGGATGAGGGTTCCATGAATTGTCTCTTTTTGTGGTGCCTTAAAAACACCACTCAGCCTTCTCATTGGTCTCATAACCAGCCAAGATTTTCAGTCACCCTAATGTGTCCCTCTTCCTCGTGGGAGTACAGGGAGTTGCAGGTGGCATTTTGAACTCAGAAGCATCCAGAAGATTTCTGATAAGCTCCAAAACTCTGAGAACAATTCCCCAGCTCTTTGTCTACTCTAGCTAGCCAGAACATAGAGCAAAGAGATGGGATCCAGCTGGGCAGAGAATGCTCACCATGACAAATTTGTGGAAGACTCCTTCTAAATCATGGTTTAGGATGGAAAAGTCTGACATTTTTGTTAAATATAATGTCTGGTTTCTCTAAGGCCATTAGCACTAATATTATCTATTTATAACAGAAATCTGTACCTATTTATAGCACAGGCTTCCTCTCAAGGCATCTCCCAAGTCCTCAAATGCAACTCTATAGTATGTTTTTACTTGAAGTCCTTTATTTTAAATATTTGATTTTCAGTGCTGCAAGCAGGAATTTTCCACAGTTAATACACTGTGTGGTGTAGTGGCATGAGCATCATACTACAGCTCTGGAAACCAGGCTTCAAATCCTCACTCGCACATGAAAACCCACTGGATACCTTTGTGCAATCATACTCTCTCAGCCTCAGAGGAAGGCAATGCCAAATCTCCTCTGAACAAATCTTGCCAAGAAAACCCTGTGATAAGTTGGCTTTAGTGTTGCTGTAAATTGGGAATGACTTGAAGGCACACAACAACAAGATCAACAAATGTCCAATAATAAAAAGTGTCCCCCTTCCGCACTCCCCCCCTTCTCTTTTTGGCTGGTTTTGGCTTAACATCATCATTTTTATATTATTAAATACATTAAATATATTGTTTTTAAAAGTTAAGTTTTACTTCTGAATTACATAGAGTTATTCAACTTAATTGTGCTGGAATCATAGAATGACAGAGTTGGAAGAGACCACAGTGGCCATCCAGCCCAACCTCCTGCCATGCAGGAATACACAATCAAATAATTCCTAGCAGATGGCCATCCAGCCTCGGTTTAAAAAGCTCCAAAGAAGAAGACTCCGCCACACTACAAGGCAGTGTATTCCACTTCCAAACAGCCCTGGATTTGGGAGACCTGGGAGAAAAGTTTGGGGAGGCCTCTTGATCTTTCTTTCAGTTTCCTCTTGAGGCAGGCCAGGGGATGACTGGGCCCTCTTTCCCTCTCTCCCAAGTGGTGTTGGAGAGTTTGCCCACGACTGCTGTGAATTTGCCTTTCCTCTTCTGCACATATAAAGTATGGGTGACACCTGGATTGACAACAGTCCACGGGAAAGGGCTCTTTTAAGCCCTTAGTAGACCACAAGCTGAACATGAGTGAACAGTGTGATGCAGTAGCTGAAAAGGCCAATGCGATTCTAGACTGCATCATGAGGAGTATAGTGTCTAGATCAAGGGATGTTATAGTACCACATTATACTGCTTTGGTCCGACCTCACCTGGAAGAGTGTGTCCAGTTCTGGGCACCAAAATTCAAGAAGGATATTGACAAACTGAAGGTGTCCAGAGGAGGGTGAACAAAACGGTGAATGATCTGGAAGCCATGCCGTATGAGGGGTAGGTTAGTGTGCTGGGTATGTTTAGCCTGGAGAAGAAAAGGTTAGGGTATGACATGAAACCCATCTTTAAATACTTGAAAGGAAGTCCTATTGAAGAGGGAGCAAGCTTGTTTTCCACTGCTCCAGAGACTAGGACACTGAGCAATGGATTCAAACTATAGAAATAGAGATTCTACCTAAACATTAGGAAGAATGTCCTGATAGTAAGACTGTTTTGACAATAGAATACACAGCCTTAGAGCGTGTTGGAGTCTCCTTCTTTGGAAGTTTTTAAGCAGAGGCTGGATGGCCATGTGTTGGGAATGCTTTGATTGTGCATTTGTGCCTGGCAGAATGGGGTTGGACTGGATGTCCCTCGTGGTCTCTTCATGCTCTAGGATTTTGTGGTCATCTTCATCATGATCATTATCTGTATTTGTATCCAGCCTGTCTCCCAAAATTGAGGCCTTGTTGTTCATCCCATTTCCGACTCATGCCACACTAAGGTCATCATTACTCAGGGGTGGGAACCATGTGGCCCCTCCAGCCCCTCTCAGCAATCCTCACCTTTGGCTATGCAGACAAGATTTCTTCAGAGGGAGGTTGCCCCTGCCTTCCCGTGAGGCTGAGAGACTCTTGGTTCTCTGAGGTCACCCAGGGGGTTTCCATGACCAAGCGGATATTCAAAATGGAGTCTCTCAGAGTCCCAGTCTGACTCTCAAACGACTGCACCACGCTGGCTCTAAAATTGAGACTACTGGACTTTTATAGACCAGCTTTAAGGAAATAAATACTGGACTTTTATCAATCAGTTTACCTATCCCTCCAGTTGGAGAGGGATCTGCCCCTTGATCACAAAGCTATGCAGGGACCTGGTCTAGAAATTCAGGGCCAGGAAACAGGTACAAATCTCCCCCCTTCACACACAAGTGCAAATAGAAGCCTTTGTTCCCACAGCTCTTTCCTTGACATATGTCCCTCTGTGGAACTCTCGGGTGCCCAGGTTGGCCTCCTTCCTCAGTTCCAGGGACTCTCAGTGGGCGTGGCTATTCAAGAAATCTGGCCACTGGCTGCACAGGGTTAGACTTCATGGCATAGAAGGCTCTGGCTAGGAAGGGTCGCAGACAAATTCTCTTGACTTCCAGCACATTCTGGACTGCCCTTGTAATGAGAAGTTGCAGTTCCTCTGTGCAGTGTCCGCAGGTTGCATGGGGGCACCAAAGTGGAGCCAGGATGCCCCAGAACCTCCGCTCCAAAAGGCAGACCTGGCCAGGGCCGTTGTGGTGAGTGAAGTGAGACCCAGCACTTGGATTCCAGAAACAGAAAAGGGCTGATGAGGAGGAGTCCTAGATTTGGGAAATGTGGAAGGCCTCTGCAAAACAGAGAGTGATTGGTGGGTCCCTCCCAGGTCCTTCTCTTGAAGCAGACTGAAGGATCCTCTCCTCTCCCTCCTTTCTCCCTCTAATGGACAGCATTTCTTTTTTTTTTCCCCTCCCACCAGCAGTATTTCATGGGGTCTTTGCAACGGAAAGCAGGGTCCCACAGTCAGGTACCTTTGAATCCATTCCTGTGTGGTCTTTCTCAACTCCTCCTTTAACGGACCTCACAAAGAACTGTTCCATCTTCAGCAGCCAATCTGCAGGAAATGCCTGTCCCCTGAGAGGGCCATGGAAGAAGAGGTTGTCCGTGGGGGCATTTCTGCAGACTTCTCCTGTTCTCCAGGAATTCTCAAATATTATTGCCAATGGCTCTGAGATTATATTTGCCAGCTCTTTTAATACTCTTGGATGTAGTTCATCTGGTCCTGGAGATTTAAATTCATTTAGATTAAGAAGGTATTCCTGTACTACCTCTTTGCTTATTCTGTGCTGGATTTCCCCTATTGTGTCCTCTGTTCCATTCTCCTCAGGTTGGTCCTCCTTTTCCTTTTCTGAAAACACTGAGGCAAAGAAGGTGTTGAGTAATTCTGCCTTTTCTCTGTCCCCTGTTAGCATTTTGCCATCTTCTCCACGTAGTGGCCCTATCATTTCCTTCTTCCTCCTTTTGCTGCGGACATACCCAAAAAAACCCTTTTTATTGTTCTTAACCTCCCTAGCAAGCCTGAGCTCATTTACACAGGAAGGCTATTTACAAAAGTCCCCCCATTCCGATAGATTGCCTGGGTCTCCTGTAGATAGGATTTTCAAGAGAGTTGAGACCTCCATCTCCAGTCCTCCTCATGCCGCCTTTTCTCCTTCCTGTCAGGCTTACTATGGATTGTCAGCTCTGACTTTGGAGCTCCTGCTTAAGGGGTTGCTGGCTGGGAATCCGACAGCCAACCGTCTTGTCTTCCAGCTCTATGTAAGTATTTTAAAGAGGCCAGCCATTTATTTTCCAATTGAAAATTGAAAGAAGACTCCCTTCAGGCAGTTGGTCAGTGGTCACTCCCTCACAAACACCTTAGGCTAGACAAGGAATGGTTCTTAACTGCTCATGTTCTGGACTGCTGCTTCCTTCCACAGCATATCCATTTCTTAGAATCGCCAAGCATTCAGAAGCAACTCAGGGCCATCAGCTGTGCTTCAGCCATCATTCGCAAGGCCATTCATCTCCTAAGCCTTGGGATGAGCATTCCATAGACTCGCCTGACTTGGAGACCTCAGTTTTCAGGAGAGAGAAATTAAAGCCACAGGAGAATTGGACAAAGGCTTTCACAGTACAGGTAGTAAGATGTCTTGGGGTTCGTTTACACGGCAGATTTATTGCGGCAACTTGCGCTTTAATTCTTTTCCACAGCTGTGCCAGTCAGGGTTTTTTTTCTAATTATGCTGCTTTTTCTTTCAGACTTGAAAAAGTGCGGGGGGCGTGGCCTCCCAAGCAGAGAAAGGCTTTATGGGGAAGGGCATAGACCCTTCTTTGAAGCCCTGCATTTTCGAGCTAAAGAAAGACTCACAGACTGCCAAAATAGCAGGGGGGAAGATCAAAGAAGTGGCTCTGTCTCTGTATCTCTCTAAATCTGCCTGTAAATGAGCTCAAGTCACTCCCCGAAGCAGAGACACAGCAATCTCCCCATCTGCCCTGGCATCTCTGCTGAAAGACCTTGCTGCCATGCCGTGGATCCTAAGGTGAACCTATTACAAGTTTTTTCAGCACAATTTGTTTAGTCAGGGTTCACAGACTTGTGAAATAGCAGAGGATTTTTCAAAGTTTCCTGATCGCTACTGAATCGTCCCCCTCCCTCCCCCAATCACAATGCAGCTCTGCTGCAGCCCTTAGTGAAATGGTTTCTATCTCTCTCTCTCTCGCTCCCCCAAGCAGAGCTGACAGATGGGAACTTTATGACTAAAAGGTCTTGGGAATCCCTTTTCTTAGCAGACTTGCAAAATAGCAGAGAGGATTTTTCAAAGTTTCCTGATCGCTACTGAAACTGCCTCCCTCAGTCCCCTCTTTTAAGCCCACCCCATCATAGCAACCAATCACAGTGCAGCTCTGCTGTAGCCCTTAGCGGAATGGTTGTTTCCACTGCCAATAATGTGCTACATTGCAAATATACCGGCAAAAGTAGCGACATCCCTTGCCACGCTATATTTGGGTGTTTTACCTTCCCCCTTCTGAATGAGGTGATGCTGTGGTGCGATCCATGGGAACAATGAGCTATCTTTGCGGTATATTAACAGGAATATTTGCCTGTGTAAACGGGCCCTTTTTTTCTTTTTTCAGATCTCAGAAACCCTTCCCGGCCTCGGACATCTGATGACTCTCTCTGCAATAACATCACTTCATTTCTCCCAGACATGAGCTGCCAAGGCAGAGAGGCCCTTTCATGCCTCCACACATTCCTCCTGCACCAGACGGGTAACGAAGCTGGAAAGGAGCATACCAGCACTCTTGGATGGAAAAGCAACAGAAAGACCCAGAATGCCAAGAGAAGCCATGAAACCACCTTCTTTTTTCTTTCTCTCAGGACTTCGGGAACTTCCAACAGAAGACCTCTTATGCCAGGAGGGCCATGTCAAAGCAAAGTTACATTTCATTGACACTTGCAGAGTCATGTTGGTAAGGATAAATCCTGCTGTCCTTTTATTACAAAATGTTTTTTTTGAGAAGAAGCTATATGGCAGAAGGCCGATGGAACTTGAAGGCATAAGTTCAGGAGCCAGGGTAAAATTTGAGGCTTTTTGCATCCTGGGTGACATGGCAAAGGAAGGATTCAGGAGGAGAATAGTCTGTTGCCCTTCAAAGGGAGTGTTTGTGAAAACAGGCCAGGAGAAAGCGGGTGTGATGCCTATATGGTGGCAACATCCAAGACTAGGTGATAACGATAGGTAAAGAGTGGTTCTTTTGTTTCGTGGGAGATGTCCTCCCACTCAGCCATCCGCCTTCCCTCCCGTCTCTCTCCAGGGACTCCTCCCTCCGTCTCTCCCTCCCGGCTCTCCATCCCAACTGCTGTTCTCTCAGGCTCTCTCTGGCAGAGGCCCCGCCCACCAGGGCCTCCTAGGCTGGGATTGGTTGCTTCTCAGGCATGCCTTCAAGCACCCCTCTTCCCAGGAGAAAGAGCAGCCCTGGGAAGGCGAGCAAGGCCCTGCCCTGCAGGGAGGAGGAGGAGGATGCCCCATGGTCTTAACCTGCTTCCCAGTGTACGCCTTGTCTATGGGGGGGAATAATGCAGATCGAAGCGCATTTTAGTGAATGCTCAGCAGGATCACGCTGTCTTTATGGTCAATCACACCATGTTGTTTATATCACCTCAAAGTGAATTTTTACTGTCTGAACATAGCTGGTATGTGAATGAAGACGGTGGTCAGGCATAAGTAATAGCAATTTATATTTGTCCCAATGGAAGTCCGTGATTTGAGCCATCACAATTTTTTTTACCCTTTTTTTTAAACTGTTGAACTCTGCCTGGCTCTTTTGTGGGTGACGATTGTGCTTGGTGATGAATATGAGCATCAGCACCACTGAATTAGAGCACATTGGCTTCTTGTCTTAATGAGAGCTCAGAAAACCAGCGGCTTGTGGCCAGGGAAGAGGAAGACGATGACCATGTACAGTAAATCTGTGGCAGAAATGTGGTGGCAAGCATGGACTACAGAACACATCCAGCACGGCATAGGAACTCCAGCCCGACTCCCATCCTCGAAGACTGTCGTTGTTAGGTGTACCTGGCCAGCAAGGAGTGGTTTGAGACCTTTGTGATCACTGTCTGGTCAGATGAGAAATGGAAGTTTGTATGGGAAAGCCAGCAACCAATTTGGGGTTGGTTTCTCCACTGTGGCTGCCATCTGTATAAATTATTTTATTTTTTAACAAAAGTCAACATAATAACATGTTTCAAGAAAGAAAAAATAAATAAACCAAATCTTCCTCCCTCAGCTGTGTGGAACTTTGTTAACACATGTATGCAGACTTTCCTAATCAATAAGCCATATTACTTCATAATAATAAGAATACATCCAGGGTGCCAGTTACATGGCAATTTTTGTCGCGGGGCTTACCGTGACTTCCTGATACCGTATTCGTCCCTCACTGTTTATACGATTTTTGTCACTTTTCTGGAAATCCTGGATGGTCCTGTGACTGATATTTACATGTCAAAAGTTCAGTTTTTTATTTTGGGTCCCACGGTGCTATATCCAGTGCTTTTCTTGTTTACACACATTTAGCGTACCGGGATTTTTTTTTTTAGCTGTCAATCAAGGATGCGATTATTCGTTTTTTCACAGTTTGAGCTACGTGTTTCCGGTGCTTTTTCCTGCCACAGATGCAGCGATTGGCTACATTTTGAACAAAGAAGGACATCACATGTCCTTTTGATGTACCTCTTCTCCTATCCAGAATTTTATGGCAACATGGAGGTGAGCACATTGGCTGCTCTGGCTACCGCTGCCCGTTTGTGGTTATCTCTTTCAGCTCTGAAGAGGCAGGCAATCATCAGACATAGAAGAAGGATGCTTCTTATTTTCCTGATCCTTATCCATTCACAAACGATGGAATCGGCTATTTTCCAAACACAGTGTATGCACTTTGTGGCCGTGGACCCACCGGAGGTTCTGATGCATGTTCACCCCAACCTCCGGAAGCAACGGTGGGAGGTGGACCCAACAACGGAGGAGTGGTGGGAGCAATTTGTGATGAACATCTGGTCAGACGAATGATGGATAATGTACTTCAGGATGCCTCGGTTCCTCTTCATGCGTCTTGCCGAGATACTCCATCCAGAGATTGCAAAGTCGGACACGAACAAGAGGAAAGCCATACCTGTGGAGAAGAGATTCGCAATAGCTGTTTTATTTCTCGCCCACCGCTGCTCATATGGGGTTGTTTCTCAGCTATTTAGTGTCGGAAGAGCAATGGTGTATAAGATTTTCGTTGAGGTCATCCTCGCTATAGAGAAGCTACTTCTAAAGCAGACAGTATTCCTTGGAGATCATAGAAATGTATTTTTTCTTTATACAGTCGTCCCTTCACATTCGCGGGGGTTCCGTTCAGCGGACCCCCGCAAATGTGAAAAATCCGCGAATAAAGACTCCCCTTCCCCCTCCCTCCCCAGGCCTTCGTGGGGCCTTGCTAGGCCCCGCGGAGGTCTCCCCGGCCCTCCCTCCCTCCCTCCCCAGGCCTTCGCGGGGCCTTGCTAGGCCCCGCGGAGGTCTCCCCGGCCCTCCCTCCCTACCTCCCCAGGCCTTCACGGGGCCTTGCTAGGCCCCGCGGAGGTCTCCCGGCCCTCCCTCCCTCCATCCCCAGGCCTTCGCGGGGCCTTGCTAGGCCCCGTGGAGGTCTCCCCGGCCCTCCCTCCCTCCCCAGGCCTTCGTGGGGCCTTGCTAGGCCCCGCGGAGGTCTCCCCGGCCCTCCCTCCCTCCCTCCCTCCCTCCCTCCCTCCCCAGGCCTTCATGGGGCCTCCGGAGGGCCTCCGGGCATCCCACGAAGGCCTCCCCACCCCTCCCCAACCCTTCGCGGGGCCTCCGGAGGGCCTCCGGGGGACCCGCGAAGGCCTCCCCTCCCCTCCCCTCCCCAGGCCTTTGTGGGGGCTCCGGAGGGCCTCCGGGCATCCCGCGAAGGCCTCTCCACCCCTCCCCAGGCCTTCGCGTGGCCTCTGGAGGGCCTCCGGGTGTCCCGCGAGGCCTCCCCACCCCTCCCCAGGCCTTCGCGGCGCCTCCGGAGGGCCTACGGGCGTCCCATGAAGGCCTCTCCACCCCTCCCCAGGCCTTCGCGGGGCCTCCGGAGGGCCTCCGGGGGTCCCGCGAAGGCCTCCCCACCCCTGCCCAGGCCTTCGCGGGGCCTCCGGGGGTCCCGCGAAGGCTTCCCCACCCCTCCCCAAGCCTTCGCGGGGCCTCCGGAGGGCCTCCAGGCGTCCCGCGAAGGCCTCCCCCACCCCTTCCCAGGCCTTCACGGCGCCTCCAGAGGGCCTCTGGGGGGTCCCGCGAAGGCCTCCCCACCCCTCCCCAGGCCTTCGCAGCACCTCCGAGGGCCTCCAGGCGTCCCGCGAAGGCCTCCCCACCCCTCCCCAGGCCTTCATGGGGCCTACGGAGCGCCTCCGGGGGCCCCGTGGAGGCCTCCCCGGGCCTCCCTGCTCCCTCCAGGTCTTTCACGGGGCCTCTGGAGGCCCCGTGTCACGGTTTTGGGGGGGCCCGGGGGGGCCTTCCCAAAACCGCAAATAACCAAAACCGCGAATGTCAAGTTCGCGAATGTGGAGGGACAACTGTATTTTATTTCCTTGTGAAAATTTGGCTAATCGCATGGATTCCTAAGAATTAACGAAACCAAAGTGATAACATATATACCTTCCCTACTGTTCTATTGTGGCAACTGGGTATCATGCCAAAGGCTTCCGCAATATTTCTGTATGTACATAGGTGTTTAATTGAAAACTCCTGTTTCTGTGATCTGATATATTCCTTTTTTTGGGGCTTTGCAATATTTAGGTAATGGATGCCTTTACTGCAATAGGATACCCACAAGTGCTTGCTTGCTTTGATGAATGCCATGTTAATACAATCCCCCCCATCCGGCAAGGAGATGAATTTATCAACAGGAAGAATAGGTACAGCGTTCTTCTGCAAGGAACTTGTGATCATAGAGGAGTTTTTATTGATGTGGAGATCAGTTGGAGCGGGAAGAATCACAATGCCCAAATGTTAAGGAACTCTGGTTTTTTCGAGACTATGGAGGCTGGCATCTTTGTGCCTGGTAATCCAACAATAACAATTATGGGGAAACAGGTAGTGCCATTAACTCTTGTTGATGGTGCATATCCTATTAGGAATTGGCTGCTGACACCTTATAGAGGGACAACAAATGCCAAACAGAGACTGTACAACAAAATTTGATCGATGGTGGAAAAGTGCTTCGGCCATTTGAAATCGAGATGGAGGGCATTAAGATACTGTGTTGAGGTTGCTGTGGAAAATGTATGTTCTGTCATATGTGCATGTGTTATTCTACACAATATATGTGAAGCCAAAAGTAGTATCTTGGATCATCCTCATCGGCATGTGCAAAGGTTTTTACTTGACACGCTTGGAGCATCGATGGTTAATAATGATGCTGTGGAGAAGGAGCGGGTGGAGGCTGTTCACAACACTTTGAAAGAATACTTTTTGGCTTGAACATCATCAGGGAAGGAATAAGTAACTATACTGTTTCTTTTGTATCATTACCTGAAATAGATTAACTTCTGCTTAATAAAATCATCTGCCTTTCAAAAAGTGAACTGCACTTGCTTTACCCTATTTAAAATGCACCTCACTTTTCCCTCTGATATATTAGCAGTGTTCTTTCCCGTAGAATTATGAATGTCTCCTTCGCACTTTATGGCCAGCTGAACTATAGTTTATTTTAAAACAATCAGCCAGATAAGAAACATTATTGTGGTTTGGGCGGTTAAAGGAATTGGCGGGCTTTTGCAAGGGATTAGGCTTTCTGGTAAAGGATCCAGACACTGCAGAATTCCTTTACATAGTTTCCTCCGCTAATACACCAATCGATTAGGCTACACAATTTAAATTTTAAAAAGTTAAGGTTATTCCTAACACCATAGGCTTATTTTAAAAATGAAACAGTCAACTCTTATAAACTTATAAACTCATAAACTTATAAACTCGAGTTTCCACATCCCGCCACATGGCGTTACAATGGCCAAAGGGGGAGAGGACGTGCCAGGCCGGGTCGGCACATCACCTACTGGGGCACCAGGGAGACCAACCTCCTGTTGGAATCCCACGCCCAGCAGGCCGGTGTGCCGGACCGGCAGATGCAGTCCTCTAACCGGAGGAACCGCTACTTCTTCATGGAGGCAGCGCGGTTCCTCCAGTCGAGGAGCTACATCAGAACTGGCCTCCAATGCTGCTCAAAATTCAAGACCCTCAAGGGTAAATTCTTCGTGGCATTGGAGGCCAGTGATGGCAGACCCCCCCCCCCAAAGGCGGATGCCTTTTTATGTCATCCTACATGACCTGTGGGTCCATGCAGGGTGGCCAAGCTGGCGCAACAGACTCTCACAAGGTAAGTTTTGCAAAGGAATCTCTGGTCCTCATTAATGTGTAGCCTTGTGAGAGTGCGCGCGTGTGTGTGTCTGCCTGCACATGGAGCTAACATAATTTTTTTGTGGTTTTTGTGTTACAGCTGTTTGAATTCAGAGACAGGCTGTCGGTGAGCCCATCTCTGATTCGTCTGAGGAGGAAGAAGCAGACCCAGCACCGGCTGCACACACACACACCCCAGGTACCTGTCATTTTTGTTTTTATTAAGCACATTTATAGGGAACATAAGAAATATTATTGATTAGTTATTATAAGTAAAGTCACACCTATGCTTTACTTTTTTAAAGGTCCCCAGGCTGCACAGGAGGCGGCAGCCCAATCGGCTGGCCTCAATATAACAGCCAGGATTGAGGAGCTTGGTAAATATATTTAAGTATAACTTTTAAAAAGGGCTTTTACTTTGCACATACCATCATTTGCTGAGAATTAATTATTTGTTATTGCCCACTACAGGGAGGAGTCTTAGCAAGGAAATATGGGACCTGGTGAGGAGGGTGCAAGCCATTGAGGAAAGGCTTACTATGTAAATATTGTACATGGTTCTTGCAAATATTGTAAATAGTTTATTGCTGCAAATAATGTTGTAAATATTGTTTATATTAATATTGTAAATATAGTTCATTGTCTGCAAAAAAAAATACATGTATACATATCTTGTAAATAGTTTTGTAAAACACCTGTTTCCTATGTTTACTATTATTTATGTATGGTTTCTTTGTATTTATTCCCTGTATGTTACCCCAAAAAGTGTATTATTTTTGTTAACACTGTCATTGTTATTCTTTCTCATCCAAATGTACCCATTTATATAATTTTTATGTCTATGTCATCAATATTTATTCTTGGTTGTTATTTATTATTAAAAACATTCCATGTAAATATGAATCATTGTTTGTATTATTGTATCCTGTAAATATGTAAATATATCATTTTTTCACAAACAATGTAACTTGTAAATATGTATATCTTGAGCGACTTTTTAAAAATAAACCGTTTATGTTTTGAATTGAAATGCCTGTTTATTTTCAGTAATATCGTCATGTCTTTCTCATAACTGTAAACTTTTACATTCATCATTGGTATAATTACATGCTTAATATTTGTGATAGAGAAATATTTTAGCAGCAATAGAAAAAATAACAACACTGTACATTACATCTTTTCCCCTATTAAAAAGAAAGCCACTGATACTGATTAAAGAAAACTATAATGATAGGAGCACTTTTTTAAATTACCCTCATAGGCCTACATGAAGTTGAAGCACTCCCCCCCAAACTTTTGGTGGGTGTACATTAATGGTTTTCTTGGGAGTTCTCTTTATTTTCTTCACCTACATTTTTGGGATTACACACTCTCTTTACCACAACACGTTTCTTAGAATTATCCAAAGACTTAATGTGAGTTACAAGGTCCCCAAATAGATCATTTTGCCTTTGTATTTCTTTGAGCATTTGCTGAGATTCCTCAACTGAATGCTCATAGACTTTCTCTAGGTACCCTTGCAAAGACAAGGTCTGCTTCTCAGATATTTTTTCCATCTTAGAAAGAAACAATTCAGCTATTGATCTAGAGTTCGCTGTCAGATCATTCACATCAGAAGACCATTTCTTCCTGTGAAATAACGCCAACCTTTCAGTGGGGGATAAAGTGGCAGTAGCGTTACTCAAATCTGCAACTGAGAAAAGAGGAAAAAATTAATGATATTCCAAGTGTGCCACAATTATTTTCTATGTCACAGGAGATATCTTATATATAAATGAAGTGATACATACCATTACGTGCTGGGGTAGTTGCCCACACAGTATCAATCTCTGTTACTACAACCGTGGCATTTTCCTCAGTCTCATTAACTACCAAGGTTTCCGTAGGCTCCCCAGTTAAGGTAACTGTAACAGCAGATTTATCAGATCCCTGGGTACCTGAAACATCTGATTGAAAAGAAAAATGATGAAAAATAAGAGAGTTGGGTAACAAAAGACAGAGAAGCGCAGTGATTATTTCTTCAGGTAAAATACTGCACAGCTGCTGGCAGAGGTAAACAAAGAATAGTCTTCTTTATTTATGGCTGCGGCATGAGACGCCATAGCAAACGAGCCAAGATGCACGCACTAGTTTATATGCCAAGGGCACATACACAGAATCGCGCCATTTGGCTTTAACAGCCTTAATTTGCAAAATAAAGGAGAATTGATAGACCACTGCAGCATCTTCTGAGGCCATGTAGGCAAATATGGTGAAATGGTCCTTTCTAACAAGGTATAAAGACATGGAGCTATGGATCATGACTTCACTACAGAATGCAAAGTTACAGATGCGGTTGTGGAGTTGTGAAAACGGATTTTTAAACATCGGAGTTTTCACATTAATGCCTTTTATTTTGGCTACTGACATTAAACCATATAAATTATAAATGTAACAGCCTGCACAAGTAAAATACATATCATGCATATCATGTATGGAATTGCCATGAGCACATTAAAAAACAAAGTACAGATCTTAATTGGCTAGATTTTGAAATCTGAGTACGTGCTTAATTGAGTTTTCACATAATACGAACTCATTTTAAAAAATGAAAAAAAATGGAAACCTTACCTAGGGGATGTGAGAACAATTCCTCCGAGTATCCCTGCAGCATCTCCTGGGATGAGAGAGGGAATCCCACGTCTTCATCGGGGAGGGGAGCGTGATGGGAAATCACTGACCCACGCAGAACACGCACAATATCGGTTGTGCTCCCCAGCCGCTTTGGGTGGTAGTTGGCATCGCCGCCCAGAATGGCATGGAGTTCTTTATAAAGGGGCATGGTGGCCGCATTGTTGCCACTTTTAGAGTTGTGGGCGTTTACCTGGTGGTAATTTTTACGCAGTGATTTTAGGGTTTTGCCTCACCCACTGCCGCTCTCCTAGGCCTTTGCTTCCCCCGCCCCAAAGGGAGCAAAGACCCAGGAGAGTGGCAGTGAGTGAGGCAAAGCCTCTAAAATCACCCCTCTCCTGGGTTTTCGCTCCCTTTGGGAGGGAAGTGAAGGCTGAGGAGAGCAGTGATTTTAGGGTTTTGCCTCACCCACCGCCGCTCTCCTGGGCCTTCACTTCCCCCTCAAAAGAAGCGAATACCCAGGAGATAAGTGGCAGATGAGGTGGAGGATTGCCCCTCTCCTGGGCTTTCACTCCCTTTGTGGGGGAAGCGAAGGCCCAGGAGAGTGGCGATTTTAGGGGTTTGCCTCACCCTTCACCACTCTCCTGGGCCTTCGTTCCCCCCCCCAAAAGGAGCGAAGACCCAGGAGAGCGGTGGCAGGTGAGGCAAAGCCTCTAAAATTGCTCCTCTCCTTGGCCTTCCCTCCATTTATGGGGGAAGCAAGACCCAGGAGGGGGCGATTTTTATTTCTATTTTTTCACATTTGTGGGGGTCTTGCAGCCCTAACCATGTGAATATAAAGGGATGACTGTACTCTCGACACCTAATTTTGCCTTCTAGTTTACAAACTATTCTAAGGAAACATTTTAAGATTCTTGTGGGGGGTGTCTCTCAACATAAATATCCAGGGCAAAATATTATGGATTGCTTGGTGAAATTAAAATATGCTGGCCTGAGCATAGGAACCTGAGCACTGAGTAGCTCCTATTCTCCATTCTATCTCAGAATGGTCAGGTTGGATGACGTAATAAGCAACATTTTTGGTATCCCTGCACACAGCTGCAGAGCCATGCAAACTCTGTCCATGGTGGGCCTCCTATGCCAGAAGTGTCACCCTACTGTGAGCTACAGTCAAGACAACAATCCTCATGGTTTAGTTTTGATTACAGCCCACTGATCTACAGATCCCAATACATTACTGGCAGGGCAGACATTTGTAGACCCCAATAATGCTACAGAAAACAAGTCCTCCTCCTCCAGACTAATCAGCCCACAAATTTTTCCTGTCCAATCAACTGGTCAGCCATGGAGATATTTAGGTGTATCCACACATTCCAATCCGTCTCGTAGCCATCCAAGATTTTCAGTCACCCCAATGTGTCCCTCTTCCTCATGGGAGTACAGGGAGTTGTCCGGTGTCATTGTGAACACCATAATTCTGAGCAGGGTTGGTTTAAGGCACCAGTGGTGTCAGCATCCACAGGGGGGGCCATCATTGTAGGGGGGGCGTAGTAACCCTCCTCCTGCAAAAACATTATTAGTAATAATCTGAATATCCTGTACTGTGAATAGCTTAGGTTGAGTTAGGTTACATTGACCTGAGATAAACAGATGCTCCCCCCCAAAATAAAGCATTGTAGGGGCCCACGAAATTCCTTAAACCAGTCCTGACTCTGAGAACAATTCCCCAGGTCTTTGTCTACTCTAGCTAGCAGACGCTAAAGCAGATAGATCAGACTCAGCTGGGCAGAGAATGCACGCCACTACAAATTTTTGGAAGACTGCTTCTACCTGATGGTTTGGGAAGGCCAAATCTACCATTTTTGTTCAATATAGTGGTTTCTCTAAGGACACTAGCACCAATATTACCTATTTATAACATAGAAATCTTCTTTTAGTCACCTCTATACAGTCAGCCCCCCCTATCCACTGAACCAATTCCCACAGTTTCAGTTATCCACGGGATGCAAAGTAGGGGAGACATACCATAGCATTGAACTGGAAAATGCCTAGAGAGGCTTCCTCTCTAGGCATCTTCCAAATCCTCCAATGCAATTTTGTGGTATGCTTTTTCTGGAAGTCCTTTATTTTAATAGGGTTTGCTGTTATCGAGAGTTTCTGGTATCTGTGGTAAGCCTGGGAACCAAACCATTGTGGATATAGGGGTGTGATTATATGAACACTCTCCTGATAAGTAATGACTAAACATCTGGTTTTTAGTGCTACATGGAGGAATTTGAGCATTGTGCTATGACTCTGGAGACCAGGGTTCAAATTTTTCCTCAGACATGAAAACCCACTGGATGGCCTTTGGCAAATCACACTCTCTCAGCTTCAGAGGAAGGCAATGCCAAACCTCCTCCCAACAAATCTGCCAAGAAAACCCTGTGATAAGTTTGCCTTAGGGTCACCATAAGTCAGAAATGATTTGAAGGCACGCAACAACAAGACATTTCCAATAATAATAATAATAATAATAATAAATCCTTCCCCGCTTCCTCCCCCTCTCTCTTTAGATGCCCTTGACTTAATATCATCATTTTTATTATTAAAAACATTAAATAAATTGTTTTTAGAAGTTATGTTTTATGTGTGAAATACATACACTTTAACTTTATTGTGCTGGACTGGTTGTTTTGTATTTGTAATAGAAGAAGTAGACCTAATATCAAGAAATAGGCAAGGGGGAGGGCTAGGGTTTTCGCCCCAGAAGTCTGGGGACCACTGTTCTATAGCAAGAAAGATAGGATGGAGATTACAAAATGGGGGAGGGGGAAAGGAGAGTGACAGACAGGCTATTAGCTATGAAGTGATTGTGCAGTATATTTTTAAATTCTAGTCAGACAGTGTAAAATCATGCCCAGCATGTTTCCTGATTCACCACGAAGAGAGTCATACCATATGTTGACCACATCATTCTAGTGGTAGTTTTGCAGCTTCTCTGTGTCAGATACCACAGATACCAAGTGAGATCCCAAGAAATGTCAATAGAAGTTGTTATTTATTTTTGTAAGGCCATCTTAATATCATTTTTCATTTTCAAGATCTCCAAGTAGTTTACAATTTTAAAAAAATCAAGTTAAAAATAATAAAATAATATTGAACCATTAAAAAAAGCTAACAAACTCCATTAAAAACAGTTCAATAAAAACCAGGGCTAAATAACTACACTAACATTCAGGAAGATAATTGGGAAAAGCCATGGGAAAAGAAATACAGTAGGACCCCCATATCTGCGGAATCAATATCCGCAGTTTCAGTTATCTGCGGGACACAAAAGAGAGCACATAGTATAGAGTCTTCCTACAAAATGCCTAGAGAGGCATAGTCTCTAGACATTTTCTAGGTCCTCCAAGGGAACTGTCAGAATCCAAAATGACCTCAACATATTAGACAGCTGGCCAAAACTAGCAAAATGAATTTCAACAGGGAGAAATGTAGGATACTACATTTGCACAGTAAAATGAAAAGCACAGATATAGGATGGGTGACACCTGGCTTGATGGCAGTATATGTGAAAGGGATCTAGGAGTCTTAGTGGACCACAAGCTGAACATGAGTCAGCAGTGTGATGCAGCAGCTAAAAAAGCCAATGTGATTCTAAGCTGTGTTAAAAGGAGTATAGTGTCTAGATCAAGGGAAGTAATGGTGCCACTCCATTCTGCTTTGGTCAGACCTCACCTGGAATACTGTGTCCAGTTCTGGGCACCACAATTCAGGAAGGTTATTGAGAAGCTGGAACGTGTCCAGAGGAGGACAACCAGGATGCTGGAGATCTGGAAGCCATGCCCTATGAGGAGCGGCTTAGGGAGCTGTGCATGTTTAGTGTGGAGAAGAGAAGGTTAAGAGGTGATATGATAGCCATGTCTAAATATTTGAAGGGATGTCATACTAAGGATGGAGCAAGCTTGTTTTCTGCTGCTCCAGAGACTAGGACACGGAGGAATGGGTTCAAACTACAGGAAAAGGGATTTCACCTGAGCATTAGGAAGAATGTCCTAACAGTAAGAGCTGTTCGGAAACAGAATACACTGCCTTGGAGTATGGGGGAGTCTCCTTCTTTGGAGGTTTTTAAACAGAGGCTGGATGGCCATCTGTTGGGAATGATTTCATTGTGTTTTTCTGCACGGCAGGGGGTTGGACTAGATGGCCCTTGTGGTCTCTTCCAAATCTATGAGTGTATGATTCTATGGTATTTTAAATTGGGCATCCCATTATTTTCAATGGCGTTCACTGTTATACGCAGTTTCCAGTATCCACCGGTAAGTCCGGTAAGTGAAGCCCTGCAGATACGGGGTCCTACTGTTCGTCTTTGGCATGCTTTTAGAGAAAAGAGCTAGCTCACAAGATTGACTCCCCCAGGATTTATTAGGCAGTGGAATGGGGATGCTTCAAGCAGTAATCCTGAAAACCTGAAACTTGCCAGTAACCCAAACTAGAGGAGACCCATTAAACCAATGTGATTTACCTAAGTGTTGGCTCACCATTCAACAACTGCTTCAGTGGGTTTAGTCTAGCGGAGACAAGCAAAACAATTCAGACACAACACAACTGTAGCCCTGTGATTCCACCTGTAATTGCCACAGCTGCTTCCTGTGGAATCCCAGGGTTTGTGGTTTGGACAGAGGCACTAGAGGAGCCCTCTGACTGAGAATTCAAAATGCCCTTCCCTGAACTGCAGATCCCAGGAATCCTTAAGATGGTGCCATGGCATTTAGGGTGGAATCATAGCACTATAACTGTGCAGTGTGAAAGGGCTCTAAGTCTAAATATTTCACTTTGAACACAGAACTCTATGCTATAGGTTGATCGCTTCTCGGCCTTTTGGCTAAGATCAAGTGTGTGAAAGTAACCTATAAGTTGTGAGTCAGGCAAGTAAGGACAGGCTACTTATCTGTAACTGTGCAGTTTTGGGAGAGGCATTTAGCACTCTCAGCCAGAGGGCTCTTAGGCCTCCCTAAACTACAAACCCCAGAACTCCACAGGAGGCAGCCAGAGCAGTTAAAGTGTAGTAAGATTGGATACAAAATGTAGGCCTGTGGTTCCAACACCACCATCACTTTTCTTTTCTTCTCCTGTATGATTTTTTAAAACATCTTTGAACTAATGAGGAAACCAGTGGAGCTTCTAAAGCTTGCACGAAGTGTTCTGTGCACCTGCTGTGCCTTGTACCCCAAACCAGAATTTGGATTCAAGAACCCAAAGTCTTGTGTCTCCTGCTGAGTTACCTTAGGACCTTGAAAAAAATAAGATAACCTTGGTTCTTTTATAAAAACAAAACAAAATCCCCAAAAGAACAATACCTTTATTGGCAACCAAAATGCACACGACACTTCATGCAAGCTTTCAAAGCTCCACTGGTTTCTTCATTAGGCAAAAGATGTTTAAAAAATCATGAAGGAGAAGAAAAGTGAACGTGTTGGAGTTGCAGGCCTACATTTTGTATCAGATGTTGTTTCTGTTGTAGTTTTGTATGGAAGGATCTCAATTAGATGATATTTACAGATATTTACAAGCCCCGTGGTAGGACATTAGCCCTGCCATATTACAGACAAGTGGCTTTTTATACTACATGCTTCTAACATGTTATTCTCAAAAGGAACTATAACTTTTCACACTATACTGTGATAGTGCGATTATTCCGCTTTAACTGCTCTGCCTGCCTCCTGTGGGGTTCTGGGATTTGTAGTTTACCGAGGCTTAAGTGCTCTTGGTTGAGAGTGCTAAATGCCCCTCCCTAACCTGCAAATCCCAGGATCGCATAGGAGGCAGCCAGAGCAGTTAAAGTGGAATAATAGTTCTAGAACAGTGTAGTGTGATAATCATTTCTCGGCCAATCACTTTGGAAGAAATCTACAGATTTAGCAGCCCCTTGAGAGGGGTTAAGACTGGTAAATTGCAAGTAAAGATGTGCACGAATTTGGGGGCAAAGGCAGCCTTTCTGTTTGGAGGCTAACAAATGACCTGCTAAAAGGTCCTGTCCAATCCAGTGTGTAAGGAGGCCTTTCCTGGCTCCAGGTTATCCTTATTGAAGGGGGGGGGCATAACCCCGGGAGGTGGGGCTCATTTTCTAGACCATCATGGTGGGGAGTCAACATCAAAATCCTTTTTGAAGGAGTATGCCTTTGGAATATCACAAGGGGTGAAGCACATCTTTCCTCCCCCTCTCCATGATTAAAGCAGTTGTGCAAAGGACAATTAATATAACAATTGTTATTTTTGTCAGATTTAGGGTGCATCTACACTACACAAATAATCCTGTTTGAAACTGGGTTATTTTCCATGGCCCCTTTCTAAGGAATCCTGGGATTTGTAGTTTGGTGAGGCACCAGCACTCTTTGGCAGAGAAGGCTAAACACCTTGTAAAACTACAGATCCTAGGATTCCATAGGAAGGGTCCATGGCAAATAATCCAGTTTCAAACTGGATTATTTGTGTAGTGTGGGTTAGGCCTTAGATGCTATTTGGACAGATCATCAGAACATACACTTTGGCTGGCAGGTTATTAGTGTGCTCCTCAATTTCCTTCTGGTGAATAGGGAGAGAGGCATTGTATAGGCATGTCCTGTAAGAGATTATTTCTAATAATAGGTGAGAATACATGTGTAGGGAACAAGAGATGGAAAGAGTTTGTATTATTTTTCATTTCCCAGTAAAAAAAAAAGGGGGGGAGGGGTTAGGGTTAGGGTTAGGAAATCCCAGTTAACATTCTCCAGGGGAAAAAAAAAAGTTTCCCCTAACATTTAGGAAGTTCTCAACTTTGGCTGGGAATTTCACTACTTTTTAATATAAAGTTATGAAGACAGAACCTAGACAAACCTGGTTAGAGCCAGCCAATCAAAGCTCGTGAAATGGCCTATGGTGGGGGAGCTATAACCAGAGGCTCGTCTGGAGGTTAAGGCATTCAGAGTCAGAATAAAGAACAAGGAGGAAGGACTTTATCAGACTAGCATCTAAAAATGCTGCAATTCTGCAACTGAGGAATGGGGAAATGTAGTGTCACAATTACAGTAATTATTGCATGTTGCCTAAATCGCACAATACTACCTCCACAGGATTATTGCATGACCACCACTAGCAGTTGAAGAACAGGATTTCAGCTCTCACTGTAATAACCCTTGTCTTCACATTGCCTTCTAATTACCGAGTATTAACGCCTCCTGCTGGCTGGCCCATGAGCCTTTAATTTTCTCCTACTTCCACAATTTTACATGGGTGAGATTTTGGCTGTTCTCACGAGAGATGACTTCACTCTAAAACACTAAAAACAAATAAATAATCAAAGAAATCCACAAATAAACACTTAAACAAACATTGAAAGGTACCAAGAAAAGGCAGCGGTTGATTAAAAGAGTGTCTGATAGGTCCTCTTCACGTTCTCCCTCTGATGTTTAATTACGTATTCTCATTGGGAAAGGGGAGGGGGAGAAGTGGACCACCCATTCACGCTGGAATCGCATGATTACAACGGGATGAGATTATCACACGCTTATCAATACCATGAAAAGAGCAATATTGAGGGCTATTGACAGCTTTGCCCATCAATTGAAAGTTACACCTAATTAATGGTTGGAGCACAGACCACAGAAGGATGACATCGTTGTCCGATAACAGGAAACCATTTGTGATAGTATTGTGTTGTAATTCCGCGATTTCAGTCCCGTCTGATAAAGTTTGAAGAGAGAAATTGATAAGATCAAAATAGGGTTCTGAGAGCTGCAATGTGGACAGAGTTCAGAGACTACGGACTTTTTCATACGTCTTAAAATCTGTGAGGAGAGGGCGGGAGAGGTGCGTGGCTATCGCGTGTCAGGGAGTCTGTTTTGGATGATGCCGTCCCTCTCCTGTCGTTGTCCATGTTGCTTCCGTTTTCGATTGAAGGCAACTGTGCCATTTTTTACTCACAAAAGTTTTTTCTATTCTGCTTGGGTCAGATCTCACCGGGAATACTGTGTCCACTTCTGGGCACCACAATTCAAGAAGGATGTTGACAAGCTGAAGGTGTACAGAGGAAGGCAACCAAAATGGTAAGATCTGGAAGTCATGTGCTATGAGGAGCAGCTTAGGGTACTAGGTATGTTTAGCCTGGAGAAGAAAAGGTTAGAAAAGAGATTCCACCTAAATAGGAAGAAACTCCTGCTGGTAGGATTGTTCAAGAGTGGAGGTATACATTGCCTTGGAGTGTGGTAGAGTCTCCTTTAGATATTTTTAAACAGAGGCTGAATGGCCAACTGTCGGGATTGCTTTGATTGTGTATCCGTGCATGGCAGAATGGGGTTGGACTGGATGGCCCTCGTGGTCTCTCCCAACTCTAGCATTCTATGAATATCTTCTTTGTCACCATCATCGTTATTTGTATCCAAACTGTCTCCCAAAACTGAGGCCTCTTGGTTCTTGTGGGCCTTCAAGCCACTTCTGATTTCTGAAGACCCTAAGGCCATCATTACTCAGGGGTGGGAAGCATGCGGCTCTCCAGCTCCTCTAGAAACTTACCAATGAAGTTGTACATGTCCAACAAACAACTACAAAGCTGTTCCTAACCTCCCCCCGCCAATTAGGGCATTGGAGAACTCAGAGAATAGCAAAGGAATCAGAGCATAACAGGTTTCAGAAGGCATTAGATATCAGAAGTAGCTACAAGACATTATTCGGATTAAAAGATCCCTACGCATATACAAATTCATTAGGAAGCTTGTATTAATTTTTTCCCCAAAAGATCATGGTAATTATTATAGTATACACTAGCTATATACCCGGTGTAGTATACACCGTTTTCCCATCTGCCCTCCCCAGCCCCCCGCGCGCACACACGCATGTTGCTCCCTCCCTCCCTCCGCTGCCTCCCTCCCCTTCACCCTCCACACCCCACGCATGCACACAATCACACACACACATGCTGCTCCCTCCCCACCTCCCCCACCACCTCCCTCTCCGCCACGTGGCACCTGCCCCCCGGGGCTGTCCCTTCCCCTACTGCCCTCCCCAGCCCCCCGCACGCACATGCACACACATACCACTGCCTCCCAACCCCCCTGCAGCCTCCCTCTCCCCCACGGGGCACCTGCCCCCCCCACGACCCTTGCCACCCCCTGTCGCCCTCCCTGAGCCCTGCGCACACACCATGACACACACACCCCAGCTAATCAATCCTTGCCAGCCATGTTTACACTGGAGGTAAAAGTCCACATGTTCCCGCCTCCAATGTGCTGATGGGCTGCCCAATCAAGCTGTGATTGGTTGGTGAGTTCCCTAAGCAGCCAATCAGCACACTGGAAACGGCAACATACCCAAGAGAATTATATATATAGGTCTTCTGCAATATAGCAGTTGTTGATGTTGAACATTAAGTTCACACGCTTTTGTATTAATAACTGCAGCTATTGAGGAAAAAGGAAGAAACAAAAACTGAAGAAGCATCAAAATGGCTGGAAAATGCGAGACTCGCCATCTTTCTGTTTTGTTTGAGGAACTTTTAGAGCTCTCTGGATTTCTATTTTGTTTGAGGACCTTTTGGAGAACTCTGGAAAGTCTTTTTGCCAGTTGTCTGAAGGACTGAGGATTTGTGAATGATTTTGCAGTAATTTACAGCAACAAAGGATTCATATCCAGGCAATTACACAACATCAAACTGTTCTTGTTTGTTTATTATTTATATTCATTATGCTTTAAAGCTCATTGCTCGTATAGATAATTTACAGCATTATATGAATTATAATACTAGGTTCTGCCTTAAGGAAGGAGGAGGTTTGCCTTCCACTGGGTTTATAAGAATCACAACGAAAGCGCCAAGGAGGAGAGACAAGCCATGAAAAGCACAGAATTTCAACATCACTTGAGCAGGTTAGAGCGTAGGATTTCCCGTCTGGAGGATATAATGGAGAGAATAATCCAGCACCAGAGACCATAAGCATCCTCCTCTCCCTTTCCCTCCCCCTCCCCTCCCCCCAGTAAACACCCCCATTCCCTCCCCCTGCCCCCAACAAAGCCCACAAAGACTCATACTGCCTACCCTGTGAATAAAACAAGGCGTTCCATTCACGCTGCGCTCTGTACAGCATTATATTCCTCAGGACAGCCCAACCATTAGGCAAAGTGAAGCATTCCCCTTGAGTGGCACAAGTGAAGGGGGGGCATATGGGCCAAAGCCTCAGCTGGTCACCTCCTCCAGCTGCCCACCCTTCTTCCCCCCTTCTGACCTCCTTCTAGGCTGGAAAGACTGCAACGTCTCTTTCGCAGGAGGGGCAACAAAGTGTCCCCAGCTTCACCCAGACTCTCTGTCGGCATCCCCAAAACACCTGGGGATGATGGGAAGAAAAATGCCACAACCCATCACTGGTGGAACTGAAGGGGATGCAAAAGCTACCCTCTGTTCTGCAGCCAGACCATCCTCCAAAGCCATATTGATCAGCAGGGAATTAGAGAAATGGGAGGGGATGCCTAGCACTCCAGCTTCCTGATTCCCGAAGGGTTGAAGGGGAAAGAGATCCCACATCTTATTGGATTGAAGAATGCTTTGCTCATTTCCCCTGACTTGTACCATGCCCTTCTGCCTGAACAGAAATGGACGACCCTTCCTAGCCTCTCCCAACCCTCCAATGGGAGAGCAACATGCTCCTTGATCACAAAGCCATGCGGGACATGGTCAAGAAAATCAGGGCCAGGAAACAGGTATAAATCTTTCCCCTCCACACACAATCGTGAATGGAAGCCTATGTTTCCACAACCCTTTCCTTGACATAAGCTCCCCCTGTGGGACTTTTGGGTGCCCAGGTTGGCCTCCTTCCACTGTTCCAGAGAATCCGAGTGGGCCTGGGTGTTCAAGAAATCTGGCCAGCCTGGCTGCACAGGGCTAGTAGTCTTCATGGTATGGAAGGCTCCGGCTAGGAAGAGTCCTATTCCCACTCATAACCTGGACCAGAGGGGACTGGATGTCTGTAGGTGATGAGGCACACAAGTAAGTCCTCCTGACTCACAGACGGATTCTCCTTACTTCCAGCACATTCTGGACTTCCCATCTAGCAAGAAGCTGTGGTTCCTCCCTGTTGTGTCTGCGGGTTGCTTGAAGGCACTGAAGAGCAGCCAGGATGCCCCAAAGCTCCTGCTCCCAAAGGCAGACCTGGCAAGGGCCATTATGGTGAGTGAGTCAGCACTTGTATTCCAGAAGGAGAAAAGGGCTGACGAGGAGGAGCTCTGGATTTGGGAAACCTGGAAGGGAAGTTTGGGGAGGTCTCTTCATCTTTCTCTTTCCTTGGGAGCAGGTCAGGGGATGACTGGGGCCTCTTCTTCTCTCTCCCAGGTGGAGGCTCCTCTCACCCTCCTTTGTTTTGCCCTCTAACGGACTGCTTTTCTTTCTTCTTTTCCCTCTCACCAGCAAGTTCCAGACTCCACTGAATCGAGAGCTTGAATCACACTTCCTGTGGCTCGTAATCTGTTCCATCTTTAGCAACCAGTCTCAAGGAAATGCCTGGCCCCAGGGAGGGCCATGGAAGAAAATGTTGTCTGTGGGGGCATTTCCACAGCCTTTCTTTCAGCAGGCCGTTTTGGCAAGGAGGATCATTCAAGCTTAAAAGTAATTGTTCATCCAGAGGGTGTCACCCATCTGAAGAAATGCTATTTACCCATTCCCATGGATTCCCTGGGTCCCCTATTGGTAGGATTTCCAAGACAGTTCAGATCTCCATCTACATCCTTCACATGCTTCCTTTTCTCCTTCTTGTCAGCCCTGATTTTGGAACTCCTGCACATGGGACTACTGCCCGGGGGTCCCACAGCCAACCACCTTGTGTTCCTGCTCAACTGAAGTGTGTTAAGAGGCTAGCTACTCATTTTCCATTTCAAAGTCCAAAGGAAATTCCCTCAGGGCAGTGGATCAGTGATCACTCCCTTAGGAACACATTAGGCTAGACAAGGCAGAGGTTCTGAGCTGCACACGTTCTGAACTGCTGCTTCCTTCCTCAGCATATTAACTTCCCATGGACTTGCCTGACTTGGAGACCTCAGTTTTCAGGAGAGATTGGAATTAAAGCCAAAGGAGAATTGGACAGGGACTTACATAGTAGTAAGATGCGTCAGTTTCTGTTTTCAGATCTCAGAAGCACTCCCCGGCCTGGGACGTCTGGTGACTCTCTCTGCAGTTAACATGACTTCATTCCACTCAGAGGAGAGCTGCCAATGCAAGGAGGCCCTTTCATGCCTCCACACATTCCTCCTCTACTAGGGGGGTAAAAGGGCTGGAAAGGAGCATACCAGCACACTCAGACCGAAAAGCAACAGAAAGACCCAGAATGCCAAGAGATGCCATGAAACCACCTTCTTCTTTCTTTCTCTCAGGACATTGGGAACATCCAACGGAAGGCCTCTGGTGCCAGGAGGACCATGGCAAAGCAATATTGTTTTTCATTGACACTAGCAGAGTCAGGGAGGTAAGGATTGTCCCACTGTCATTTCCTTACCAAATATTCCTTTGAGGAGAAGGGATATGGCAGAGGGCCTATGGAGCTTGAAGGCATAAGGCCAGGTGGCAATTCTCCCCCTCGACGGTGTGGTGGGAAAATTGTATCTGTTTTTATGGGAAAGAAATGTAAGTCAGCTACTAACATAGGCTAAAAGGAGGGAAAACATTGGCTCTGTTTCCTCCTCAGGTTCAGTGAGGCTGTGGAGGAAGTGCTCAGAGTGCTTTTCATCACAGGGTTTGGATGGTGGTGGTGAGTAGCAATTAATAGTTTAACAAAATCCCCACTCTCTCTGTAATGGGAACTGCCAGAATTGGTTTCACCATATGGATCAACACTTTTGGATATTTCCTGGATGGATGGCGAGGGGGTCTGATATCGTGTGTGACACCACTTCACAAGTTCCAGGGCCCCACAGAAGGAAAGCTCTGAAGGGTTTTTCTGAAATATATTATATGCAGTTTCCATACACCCCACCACAAAATGATAAAGCGACACATTGCCAAGTCTGATGGGTTGCCTTTCTCACCTTTCTAGCGAGAGCTAGTGGAGTCAAGGGCAATAGAAATAGTCTTCAGACTACAGGAGTACAAAGAGGTCCCCATACACTTGCAAATCCTCATCCAAACCCAAGGTAACAGCCCTTCCAAATGCCTAAACACCTGGAATATCTCTACAGACCAGGAACAAGGATGTGCTTCTTGCTCCTCTTACGTCTGTCTACAAGGTCCATTAGTTGTGTTTTCTCTCAATCTTGCTCTATTAATCCTTGGCCAAAGTTGAAATGCCTGTGTCACGAGACACCGCATGGAATAGACATTGTCAATGGGGACAAAGATGTTTGAAGCATGCCAGCAGGTAGCTAACATGTCATTTTCACACACACAAGCCCTTAAAAAAAGAAAGCACAACTCCTGGACAAGGCATAATCTAGTTTACCAGGCTATAGTTTGCTATGCGTATTTCTGGAAATATCCCTGCCACCTATGAGCAATTCCTTCATTTTTCATTTCCTAACCCTGAAATTGTTCCCGTTTAGAAGAAAGTTTGCTGCCCCTCCTAATTTCAGTTGGTCACCCAAGATCATCAAAAGAAGAAAAGGTCAAGAATCATTAAAAGAGATCAAGATCAAGAGTCAATATGAACTTTGATAGGCTGCTAAGAGTCAATGTCCCTTTTCTGCTTTTCTCTTCCATACAGATGATGTGGTGCTTGAAGTTTTTGAAGAGTGAAGCTGTATTTCACAGGACTTTAGAGGTAGCCTTCCTGGAAGAACCTTGAGAAAAACACAGTGAAAATCAGCAAGAAAAACAACAGCAACAAGGCAAATAATAGGAGAGACTTGCTGACACACAGCTCTGTGGTGTCTTCTGTAGGTGCACATGGGAAAGCAAGGCAAGTGTGGAAGACCATGAATGGTTCTCTAGAAGAGACATCACCTAGATAGATGCCTCCACCCCAAGGAAGCATGCCAGATGTGGCATGGTGGGGAAATTGTTTTGATTTTTATTGGACAAAAATATAAGTCACCTGCTAACATAGGCTAAAAGGGGGAAACCACAGGGCCTGTTTCCTTTTCTGGTTCAGTGGGGCAGTGGAGGAAGGGCTCATAGGGCTTTTGATCACAGGGTTTGGATGGTGTTGGTGCTGGTGGGGTGTTTAGCAATTACTGGTTTAACAAAAGACCAATTCCTTCTTTAATGGGAACTGCTAGAACTGGTTTCTCCATTTGGATCAACACTTTTGGATGCTTCCTGGATACACAGCAAGGGGGACTGATATGGTGTGTGTTACCACTCCACAAGTTCCAGGCCACCATCCCCAGAAAACTCTGAAGGGTTTTTCTGAAATAAATGCAGTTTCCATACAGCCCACCACAGAATGACAAAGCGACACATTGCCAAGGCTAATGGGTTGCCTTTCCTACCTTTCTATCCAGAGCTGGCAGAGTCAAGGGCAGTAGAAATAGTCTTGAGAGTAGAAGAGTACAAGGAGTTCCCCAGACCTCTGCAAATCCTCATCCAAACCCAACTTCTGGGTAGAATCGTCCAGCATTCGGAAGCAAGTCAGGGCCATCATCTGTGCTTCAGTCATCCTTCATGAGGCCAGTAATCTTGTAAGCCTTGAGGTGATCATTGCATGCACTCAACTGCACATAATAATAATAATAATAATAATAATAATAATATTTATTTTTTACCCCGATCCTCTGTTAAAAACAATTGGGGCAGCTTACAAGAATTAAAAAATTAAATACAAATGCAGATTAAAATCCCTAAACACCACCCACCCCACCCTCCCCCATGAAAAGATATTAAGCCAGTATAAAATTGAAAAACGAGCTAATCTAAAAGCATATTTAAAAAAACTTGATAGCCAGCAAGACTAAAAGAGGCCAGGAGCTCTTGAGGCCAGGATCTAATCAGGAAAGGCCTGCCAAAAGAGATCTGTCTTTAGAGCTTTTCTAAAGCTACTCAAGGTCGTCATCTGATGGATCTTGTTCGGCAGGCCACTCTAGAATTTGTGGGTGATTACCAAAAAGGTCCTCTGGGAGGTTGTAGACAGCCTCGAATTTTGTGGCTGAAACAAAGTTCTCCCAGAGGACCAGAGTGCGTGGGGAGGATTGTATAGGAGGAGGTGGTTCCAAAGATAAGTTGGACCCAATCCATTTAGGGCTTTAAAGGTAATAACCAACACCTTATACTGGGCCCAGAAACTGATAGGCAGCCAGTAGAGAGATTTTAATACTGGAGTTATATGGAGATGTCAATTTTCAGGAGAGAGAGGAATTAAAGCCAAAGGAGAATTGGACAGAGACTTTCACAGTGGTAAGGTGTCTTGGTTTATTTTTCTTCAGACCTCAGAAAGTCCTGGGTTTAGGATGTCTGGTGACCCTCTATGGCTTGAATATTATATCATTCCTCCTAGAGGAGATCTGCTAAGGCAGGGAGGCCCTTTCATGCCTCCACACATTCCTCCTCTACCAGAGGGGTAAAGAAGCTGGAAAGGAGCATACCAGCACTCTCGGGTGGAAAAGCAACAGAAAGACCCAGAATGCCAAGAGATGGCATGAAACCAGTTTCTTTTTTCTTTCTCTCAGGTCTTTGGGAACATCCAACTCTGGCGCCAGGAGGACCATGGCAAAACAATGTTGTTTTTCATTGACACTTGCAGAGTCAGGGAGGTAAGGATAATCCCGCTCTCCTTTTCTTAATTAATATTCTTTTGAGGAGAAGCTGTAGGGCTGAGTGCTGATGGATCTTGAAGCCATAAGGCCAGGAGCCAGGGTAAAATGTGAGGCTTTTCGCATCCTGGGTGACATGGCAAAGGAAGGCTTCAGGAGGAGGATAGTCTGTTGCCCTTCAAAGGCAGCCTTTGTGAAAACAGGCCAGGAGAAAGCGGGTGTGACCTTGGCCTCAGCAGGCTGGCCCCGCAGTTTCCAGCTCTGGCTGCCTGTCACGGCCACCCTATGTGGGGACAACCTCCAAGACTGGGGGATAACGATGGGTAAAGAGCGGTTCTTTCGTTTAGTGGGCGACATCCTCCACTCAAGCCGTCCGCCTTCCCTCCCGTCTCTCTCCAGGGACTCCTCCTTCTGTTTATCCCTCCCGGCTCTCCCATCCCAACTGCCGTTCTCTCAGGCTCTCTCTGGCAGAGGCCCCGCCCACCAGGGCCTCCTGGGCTGGGATTGGCTGCTTCTCAGGCACGCCTTCAAGCACCCCTCTTCCCAGGGGAAAGAGCAGCCCTGGGAGGGAAAGCAAGGCCCTGCCCTGCAGGGAGGAGGAGGAAGAGGGTGCCCCACAGTCTTAACCTGCTCCCCCCAGTACGCCTGGTCTATGGGGCTGGGGAATAATGCAAATTGAAGTGCATTTTACAGAATGCCTGTAGGATCACTCTGTCTTTATGGTCAATCATGCCATGTTATTTATATTACTTCAAAGAGCAGTCCTGGGAGGGAAAGCAAGGCCCTGCCCTGCAGGGAGGAGGAGGAGGATACCCTACAGTCTTAACCCACTCCCCCCAGTATTTCTTGTCTATGGGGGGGATAATGCCGATTGAAGCACATTTTTACAGAATGCTCAGCAGCATCACTCTGTCTTTATGTTCAATCACAGAAAGCTATTTAGCTCACCTCAAAGAGAATTTTTACTGTTCAGAAATCGCTGGTATGTGAATAGAGATGGTGGTTGGGTGTAAATAGCGCTTCATATTCGTCCCAATGGGAGTGTGCAATTCGAGCTGCCACAGAATAGATAGAGGGCATCCTGGCCATGGAGAAGTTTCTTCTGCCTCTGGCTATCCACCTAGGAGACGCTCACAAAGTATGTGTGGCTGAATTATTGTTTTTTTTTTTTTTTTTTAAAAAGGAGGGATTCATTGTGCAATGCTACTACCGTGCATCTGTTGTCATGATAATAATGTATAGGTTTTTGACATAATATTCTCTAGTCGATTTTGTGATAATTTTTTCAGTTTCATGCTTGTAATGTGTTTCCTGGGATTTTTGGGCGGACGTTTCCAGTGATGCAAATTTTTTGGGGGGGGGGTTGGTTGTTTTCAATGCATTTCTCATGAAATGGATGTTATTATAGCTTGGCTCAGGAATGTGCTGGTTCTCCTGTATGTGTTTGATCCTTGTGTAATTATTCTCATTCTGTTTCTCTCCCCACCCCTGCTTTTCTCAATGTCCAGATTAACACAGGTGACCAGAAAAGGAAGGAGGGGAAAGCAATGGGAAAGCTACTCAGATTTCTTTGGAGAGAAGCTCACCCTCAGTAGAAATTGTTGAACAATCCCCAACACTCACCTCCCTTCTCCACCAGTTGGGATATTAATCCTTATGAAATGCTACCTTGTTGTGCACTTTGCATTTTCCATGACCACCTGCCCCTTGTGCTGAGTAGCACTTCATCCCTTGTGAATAAAAGTGGCACTACCTTTTGATGAAATCAGGTTGCTATCTTTCTTTTTTATACATTGAGGCCAGTCATGTTTGCC
The DNA here is from genome assembly GCA_030847615.1 of Gambelia wislizenii. Taxonomy (NCBI): domain Eukaryota; kingdom Metazoa; phylum Chordata; class Lepidosauria; order Squamata; family Crotaphytidae; genus Gambelia; species Gambelia wislizenii. The sequence goes on along the minus strand of JAUMIR010000002.1, from coordinate 305,024,172 downwards.
CTGCTCTGGGCAGTTAAGGTGGGGAAGATATTGGAGAGGAGTTTGGTTGGCATTCACACTGTATGTTGGGGTTAGCTGGTGGCCGGAATGGGAGGCCTACACCTGAGCATGTGCGCCTTGCCACCCTAGGCCTTCCTACTGCCTGCCGGTTGCAGCATCAAAGCACTGGGAGAAGACAGATGCCCTAACAGAAATGTGACATGTCGGGGCTTCAGAGGAGGGATCGTATAATGACCACTTTCCCATCATAAATTAATATGGGGGAACACAATGCAAGGCATCTCCTGAGGCGGATGACAGTACCATTGTGAGGGCTGTGGGGTGGTGGGAGTGGGAGGTCATCATTGAAGCATGTGCAGAGTGCACTTTTGTGAAATCACGCACAAAAATATTTGCTGCCTGAGGCACATTGCCACTCAAGGCCTTCTTCTTGCCAGCTATCTAGCTTTACAATCCCCTGAACAAGGATAGTGTGCTTTGCCAGTCAGGAGTGGGAGGCCAGCACCCAAGCATATGCAGAGTGCACTTTTGAGAAACCACACCCAACAAATCACACCCTAGGAGACAGAGAAGGCCTCCAGGTGCATATATTTTCAAGAACTCAATACAACATCCGATGGCCTATCTTTGTTATGAAAACGACAAGTTAAACAAAGACTTTAATAAGCAATTGTTTAGAAGAGCCTTACTATTGGTCTGGGAAAAAATAAAAAATGTTCCATACCAAATTACCAATATAGACTTCTTCACAGGAAACTTTCCAAAATAGATAATAATCCACAGATCATTGGTTAAGCTATAAAGAAGTAGGAATGAAAGACCCAAATGGTCAATCTATAATGAAATCAAAATAATATTTAGAAGAAACCTTGAATATTAATTGGTTTGTTTACAATCGATTAAAAGCTAGATTTATAAAAGATTCAAAAAATCAAAATATAGAATTGGAGGAAAATGAATTAGATAAGATCATTTGGGTGGAGCAAAAGGGAAAAAAGATTACTAAAATATATAAATTACTATGAAAGAGAAGTTTAGAAATGGACAGTATCAAAGACTTTATGATCCACTGGACAAAAAATCTGGGATATCCTTTAGAAATTGAATCCTGGGAAAATGCTAGGAGAAAAACTAGCAAGTTCACAAAATGTCAAAATTTGAAAGAAAATTATTTGAAAATAAGTCATAGGGGGCATTATACCCCTTCCAGACTTAACAAAACGAATACATCGATCAACAGCAGCTGTTGGAAATGTGAAAACAGTGTCGGCTCCCTAATACACATGTGGTGGAGCTGTAAGGTGATTAAAAAATTCTGGAGCAAAATACACAAAACAATTGAAAATATATTACAGATTCATTTCAAGGCCGAAGCAGAGTTACTTTTGTTGAATATGACGAATGTATTAAAGAAAGATGAACTATGGCACTAGAAAATTCTTCTGTATCTGCAGCTAGAATAACGATAGCCCAAAAATGGAAAACAGCAAACCCACCTACCATTGATGAATGGATTCAAAAAACCCAGGAAATACCAGAACTAGATATACTCACAGCTAAAATACATAATTTACTGAAAGAGAAATCTTTAGAAAAATGTCTACCAGTATTAAAGCGTTGGGAAAAAAGGGGGATGGGATATTATATGCAAAACTTGTCATTATTATGACCAGATATTCATTGTAATCCTTTTTTGGGGGGGGGGGAGGAAGGACTTAGAAAAAGAGGTAGTATGAGACATTTCTTTAAATATGCAGGGTGTAATCTGTTATATTTCAATGATAACAGAAATCAATAAACATAAAGGTATATAAGCTTTATTTACTCCAAAAGTGTTAACATCCTGGAAATCATGGAAAATCTTATTTATCTTTATTATTATTTGGATTTGGCTATGAATTAAATCTTTATTTATTTGTTATAATTATAATTATAATGGCGATGGGTGGGCAAAGGGAGGGAAGGAGAGATTTTATCTCCCTACTCCATTTGCCTTCCGGGATGGCTCCCATGACTGCAATGGTGATGGAGGGGGACATTCGCTATTATCCGCAGATTTCATTTCCATAGTTTGATGAAATTTAAACAAGAGGCTTTCCTCCCAGGGATCTCTCCGTTTGATAAGAAAGTGGGGAAAGAATGTGGCAGATTATATTGGTTCATAACTACCACCAGAATACTACAGAATACTACTTTCCAAATACTGGAAAGCCAGAGAATTTATGAAGAAAGAGGAACAGCTTGGGAAGATACTAGAAATTGCCAAGATGGACAAACTAACATATATGCTGAAAGGAAAATCAAATACCAAATTTGTAAAGGATTGGGAAAAATTATGGGAATATTTAAAATGTAAATATGGTGAAAATATGATTTTAGGATTCAAAAATTAAAAATGTATGGAGATAAATGAACTATTCTGAAGTAGACGTCACACGTCAGAAGTGTCAAACTTAAAGGAGAGGAAAAGATTAAGAAATAGATGAATATATATCTTTTACAATAGCAAAAAGAAGTTTGACAAATGCTTCATAATGCCTGGTTTCTTGATTCATGGGAAGCTGATATGGTTAATTATAAATGATGAATAGAATGATATGGCGTATGGGGTATGGGGCAGGGAGGGCATGGGAGCGGGAGGATGTTTATGTAGTTGTAGATATTTTGTGATGTTAAAGATTGTATGTTATGTGATGTATGTTTTTTATTTCTTTATGTAAATAAATAAAATAATATATATATAAATTAATGTTGATGAAATTCTCTTCAAATGCTTGGTTTGGCACAGCCGTGCCTATTTTTGCCTAGGCTGCAACTGCTATCATCATCAGGAGAAACGCCCCAGAAGAAGGATGAGGATTCACAATGGCCTTAAAAGATGAGAAAGCTGGACCAAAAGTAATAAAATGAATTTCAAGAGGGAGAAATGTAAGGTACCACATTTAGGCAGAAAAAATGAAACCCACGAAGATAGGATGGGTGACACCTGGCTTGACAACAGTCCACGTGAAAAGGATCTAGGAGTCTCATAGCTTGTCTATACGAGGGGGGCAGAATATGAACACCTCCAAAAAAGCAGCCATTTACAATGCAGGAACCTGTCTTAACAGTCAAAACAGCCCCCCTAAACTCATCATGACCCCTGGCCAAGAGGGGAGCTGCGAATGATTTACTTGTGATTTTAAATCTGCCGTTTCAAAAAAAAAAAAAATTACATTGGTACACGCGTGATATTTCCTATTTACAAACAGGAAAAAAAGAAAGAAAGCATAAGATTGCCATTTAATCAACTTACCAGACCCTCACTTAGCCGAAAAACCAACATGGCAGCAGCAAGTGCTTTTCTTGCTTGCTAGCCTTTTCCCTCATGTTGGTCCAGCTAATCAGCTTACATTGTGTGTTCATACTAACGCGAATGTGAATGTCCAAAGGATCACACATTTGCATGTCATAAAGAGGTTTTTAAAAAATCCGGTCGAAACACTGGAGGCTTGCCACATGGACTTTCAGGAAGATTTGGCTGCCTTGCTTCTGAATGGCACATATTTAGCAAATGTCCGTTTGTACAGATTGCCTTCCATGAGGTGTTGCTTAGGGAGCTGGGCATGTTTAGCCTGGAGGATAAAAGGTCAGGAGATGACATAATAGCCATGTTTAAATACTTGAAAAGAAGTCATATTGAAGAGAGTGCAAGGTTGTTTTCTGCTGCTCTAGAGACTAGGGACTTTTTCAGACGAGCTATTTATTCCGTGGGAGACATGGAACAGAAGATGTTGATCCTTTTCTGTGTCTCCCCCATCCCTATTCCCAATTCCCCATGATATTTTCATCACGGGGAAACCTCAGTTTTGGACCACCCATTGCGTTGTAGTAATGAAATCACGGCTGGTCTGAAAGGTGTCCAGTTCCTCTCCCGCGATGACAGCTCCCGGGGGAGGTCCGTTCTGGACACTTCCGGGCACGAACAGGACTCTGAGGTAAGTGGCACCGTTTTTTCCTGACTCCCCAGGATACTTGATTTTTTAAATGTGTCTTTGTGTTTGCTGTGCTATTTTGAAGTTTGGTTTAAAAAAAATAATTCCTCCACAGCTGTTTTCTTGCAAGAACGTGCAGGATTTCAGCTGCTGGTCATAAAGGCAACCTTACGAGGGCTGCATTTATGACTGGCCAGCATGGGGAGAGGTAGGACATTTTCTGATGTGGAATGAAGGTTAGCGTTTGAACATTTTCCCTTTATTGTGTGGCAGAAAAGGGATTGGGGCTTGTGGGGCAGGAATGGGGCATTTGGCCCCATCTGAAAAAGTCCTAGGACACAGAGTAGTGGACTCAAACTGCAGGAAAAGAGATTTGACCTACACATTAGCAAGACCTTCCTGATGGTAAGTGTTTCGACAGTGGAATGTGCTGCCTTGGAGTGTGGTGGAATCTCGTTCTTTCAAGGTTTTTAAACAGAGGCTGGATGGCCATGTGTCGGGAGTGCTTTGATTGTGCATTTGTGCATGGCAGAATGGGGTTGGACGAGATGGCCCTTGTGGTTTCTCCCAACTCTAGGCTTATCACCATCATCTTTAATTGTATCCAACCTGCCTCCCAAAATTAAGCCGTTTTTGTTCTTCCCATTTCCAACTCTAAGGCCATCATTACTCAGGGGTGGAAACCACGTGGCCCTCCAGCCCCCCTCAGCAATCCTCTCTGTTGTCTATGCAGACAAGATTTCTTCAGAGGGAGGTTGCCACTACCTTGATCTGAGGCTGAGAGAGTTTGATGTGTCCAAGCTAACAATGGTGGTTTTCATGACCAAGCGAGTATTCGAACCCAGAGTCCCAGTCTGACACTCAAACCATTACACCATGTTGGCCCTAAAACTGAGGCTATTGGCGAATTATAGACCAGCTTTAAGGAAATATCAGTCTGTTTGCTTATATGACAGTTTGGTAACCATGTTTTTTTAGTTGACCCTCGTGCTGCAAGAAAAGGAGTCAGGGGAGTAGGGGCCGGTAATTCGGAGCAAGCCTACCCACCCCTTCCATCTCGATCTTCTGTCTTACTTAAGTGGCCCTAAGGTAGCTTTAAAGGGGGTCAGTGGAATGTAAAGGGCCCTTCCCTCCCCCGATCTGGATCTTCTCTCTCATTCCCTCCATTTTTTACAAAGCAGGCCTCAAGATGCAGGTCTGCAGCTAAGTGTTTTGTAGACCCTGTATGGTTAAACTCACTTTTCTCTCCTCCCCTCTTCTGTTTTCCCTCCAGTTCTGCTTGCCTGAATCATGGGCAAGCCTGACTGTGTGTCTCCCTGCACAAGGCCTGGCCTGGCCCTGCTCTGGAGTTGACCCACCCGAGAGTCATGGGACCAACGGATCCCCCCTCCCTCTTTTGCCAGGAAAAAAAATTAATCTTCATTCCAGGTGTCTCTTAAAACAGGGGATCTGTCTGAAATGGATTGGTCTGAGAGAGATACTGTCCACAGTGACCTTCAAATTTCACTGAAGGTCATGGAAACAAATTAATGATATTCCAATCTCTGAACAGAATATTTTGTCTTTGGGAAGAGAGCCAAGGTGGATCTACAGGTGGGAAATTATAAAGCCATGCTGAGGATGGTGGACTACATTCTCAGCAGTCCTAGCTCCCATTGCTGGTGGTGAGAAATGATGGGAGTTGCAGTCCAGCAAGCTGGGGACAGCTCCACAATTTCTACCCCTGCTTAGTAACAAAGGATGTGCCAAGCTCTGAATGTAACATTTTCTGACAGGGAAGAAAGCCAGGATAATCTACAGGTATATCATAAGTGAGGGCTAAGTGGATGATGTGCCCTGAAATACTAGGCTTCCATGATGCGGCCTAGTGCTGTACTGGAGCCACCCGGGTGCTCCATTGTGACACGTCCCCTGTTGGCTGCCTTTTAAGAGGCCTGACTGACCCTGGCTCTTTGTGGGGAGTCAGGAGATTCAGAGAAGGAGGGAGGAGTTGGAGCAGATCAGCGAGTTAGAGAGAGTTAGCGGTGTTCAAATCTTTTTCTTTTTTAATTTGTTATTTTGGTTAGTTTTATTTATAGTTAGGAATATAGTTACTAGTTAGTAATATATAGTTATTAGTTTTAAAAGTTTTTTTAGTTTTATTTATAGTTAGTAATATAGTTACTAGTTAGTAATATATAGTTATTAGTTTTAAAAGGCTTTTTTTAGTTTTATTTATAGTTAGTAATATAGTTACTAGTTAGTAATATATAGTTATTAGTTTTAGAAGGCTAGATTAGAATTAGTTATTTCTTTTTTAGTTAGTTTCCCATCAAGCAGGTAGTTGTTGGGATCAGTTAGATACGTAGGAAGGGAGAGAAAAGAAAGGAATCTCCTGAAAGATGTGAGTACAATTTCCTTCTATTTTCTACTCATGTTTAAATGCTGTCATGATTTGCGGTATTTGGTGAGCCAGGGGCAGACTCTCCACCTCTAGCCAAGGCCAGGATTTGTACTCAATGCCATAGTAAGTGATTCAAGGGGGACCATTCACTCTTTGCTGGCAGGTGAATCAAGGAAGGGGACAAGGACAGGTTTTGGATGGGAAGTCCTCCAGGGGTGCAACTCCTTGATACTTTCCACATGGGCCATTTGCTCGGCTGGTCCCTCTGGTTCCAGCAGGCATTCCTCAGGACAGCTGAACCCATCAGGCAACGTGAAGCTTTTTCCTTGAGTGGCACAAGTGAAGAAGGAGGGAATAAATACGGGCCAAAACGTCAGCTGATCACCTACTTCACTTGTGTTACTGTCTGTTTCTGGAAAGCTTTGTAAGATCTCTGGAAGGGAATTGTTCTATTAACCAAGGAAAATATTCCCAGGGTTTTCCAGAGCAACAGCTGCTTCTACGTTCCCCAGTCCTCGTGGTGCACCCCTCTTGGGGAACATCTGGTTGTGAGAGCCCCTCTACCTGCATAAACTGGGAGAGACACAGCCTCTCTCGGTTGCCCTGTTGCTTCCAAAAGAGTTACCTTAAGCAGAGAGGGGTCATGACTGATGCAAAAGAGAGATGATGCCCACAGAGTCCAAAGCCATCTTTCTGCCAGTGATGCCCAGCAGCTTGAGAGGAAAACCTCCCTCTGCACAAATAAAGATGCACTGTCCCTTTAGCTAGGGGTTCAAGCACCCTCCCCAAATGGCTCATTGACACGCAGCCCTGGCCAGTCTGGTAGTCTACCCTTGAGTCCCTGCATTTGGGAAGTCTGTATTTTCCCTTGTGAACTAACCATATAAGCCAAATTGTAAATTATAGCAAATTGATGAAATATTGGAAGGGTGGGGAGTGTCAGGGCATATGAGAGACCCCTCTTCTTACCTTCGGTCCGCCTTTTGTTCTAGGCTGGGACGTCTGAGGCGTCTGTTTTGCAGAAGGGGCAACAAAGTGGCCCCAGACCCAACTGGCCTTCCCATCGGCCTCCCAAATACACCTGGGGCTGATGGGAAGAAGAACACTATATCCCATCGCTGGTGGAGCTGCAGGCGATGCAAAGTCTACCCCCTGCTCTGCAGGCCACCTGTCCCAAAAGACCATATCGATCCGCAGCACCTACTCGACAGGGTCTATGATGTGGTTGAGGAAAGAGCCAGAGCCAGAGCCCGTGCCATGGGTGAGTAGATATGGAGGGCTGCTGAGGAACTGTGGGGAGAGAGTGCCCCATCTCCCAGATTCCAGAAGTGTTCAAGGTTAAAGAGCTCCGGCATCTTATTGGATTGAGGAAGGCGAGACTCATTTCCCCTGACTTGTGCCATGTCCTTCTGCCTTCTTTCCTCAACAGAAATGGAAGACCCTACCTGGCCTCTCCCTACCCTCCAATCGGAGAGCAACCTGCCCCTTGATCCTAAAGCCATCAAGGATATGGTGAAGAAAATCAGGGCCAGGAAGCAGGTACAAATCTCCCCCCTCCACACACAAACAAAAATGGAAGCCTGTGTTTCCATAACCCTTTCGTCTCGGGTGCCCAGGTTGGCCTCCATCCTCAGTTTCAGAGAATCCCAGTGGGCCTGGGTGTTCAAGAAAACTGGCCATCCTGGCTGCACAGGGCTAGACTTCATGGCATGGAAGGTTCTGGCTAGGATGGGTCCTCTTCCCACTTCTGACCTGGGCCAGGGGGGACTGGATGGCTGGAGGTTATGAGGGAAATCACCTCATCACCTCCCTGCTCACAGATGGGTTCTCTTCACTTCCAGCACATTCTGGAGTGCCCGGCTAGCGAGAAGCTGCGGTTCCTCCGTGCTGTGTCTGCAGGTTGCATGGAGGCACTAAAGAGGAGCCAGGCTGCCCCAGAGCTCCCGCTCCCAAAGGCAGACCTGGCCAGGGCCATTGTGGTAAGTAAGATGCAGCACTTGGATTCCAGGAGCAGAAAAGGGCTGAGGAGGAGGAGCCCTGGATTTGGGAAACCTGGGAGGGATGTTTGGGGAAGCCTATTCATCTTTCCTTCTGTTTCCTCTTGGGGCAGGCCAGGGGATGAATTGGCCCTTTGATTTTTCACCTTTCTCTGTCTCCCAGGTGGTGATGGAGAGCCTGCCTATGCCCGCTGTGCCCTCTCCTGTCCTCTGCTGCTCCATGCTTGCGCTTTACCACCTCAGGTATCAAGACTACTTCTGTGCCAGGGCCATCGGCACTAGCCAAGCCTTCTGCAAGCTCACAGTGGGTGTGGGGAAGATGGGAGGTCCTCCTCTTGAAGCCGACTGAAAGATCCTCTCACCCTCCCTCCTTTCCTCCATCTAACTGACTGTTTTTCTTTCTTTTTTTCCCCTCTTACCAGCAAGTTCCAGCCTCCCCTGGACCGAGAGCTGGAATCACACATACTGCGGCTTGTATTTCATGGGGTCTTTGCCATGGAAAGCACAGAGTTCCCCAGTCAGGTAACTTTAAATCAATCCCTGCATGGTCCTTCCCAACCCCTCCTTCAATGGACCTCACAAAGAATGCTAATTGTATCATTGACCTCCCAAGAATTGCTTGTGGGGGCGTTTCTGCAGGTAATCTTTCCGCAGGCTAGGTTTGCAAGGAAGATCACTTTGGCTTAAAACTCATTATGCATCCAGAGAATAAAGTCCAACTGAAGGAAGCCTGTTTACAAAAGTTCCCCCATTCCCATAGATTCCCTGGGGCATGTGTAGCTTGGATTTTTAAGAGAGTGGAGATCTCCATCTCCAGTCCTCCTCATGCCTCCTTTTCTCCTTCCTGTCAGGATTACTACGTCTCAGCAGCCCTGACTCTGGAGCTCCTGCTCAAGGGATTGCTGGCCGGGGATCCCACAGCCAGCCACCTAGTCTTTGTGCTGAATGTAAGTGTGTTAAATAGGCCAGCCACCCATTTTCCACTTCAAATTCCAGAAGAGACCCCCTTGGGGCAGTTGGTCAGTGGTCTCTCCCTAGGGAACACATTAGTCTAGACAAGGCACAGGTTCTGAGCTGCACATGTTCTGAACTGCTGCTTCCTTCCACAGCATATCAACTTCTGGATAGAGTCACCCAGCATAAGGAAGCACATCAGGGCTTTCAGCTGTGCTTCAGCCGTCCTTCGTGAGGCCAGTAGCCTCATAAGCCTCGAGGTAAGCATCCCATGGACTCGCCTGACTTGGAGAACTCCGTTTTCAGGAGAGAGAGGAATTAAAACCAAAGGAGAATTGGAGAGATACTTACAGAGTAGTAAGATGTCTTGGTTTCTTTTTCTTCAGACCTCAGAAACAGTCCCCGGCTTAGGACGTCTGGTGACCTTCTATGGGTTGAACATAATATCGTTCTTCCCAGACGTCAGCTGTGAAGCCAGGGAGGCCCTTTCATGCCTCCACACATTCCTCCTGCACCAGAGGGGTAAGGAAGCTGGAGAGGAGCTTACCAGCATTCTCACAATGAAAAGAACAGAAAGACCCAGAATGCTAAAAGATGCCACAGGACCACTTTTTTTTCTTTCTCTCAGGACTTCGGGAACATCCAGCAGAAGACCTCTGGTGCCAGGAAGACCTTGGCAAGGCAATGCTAGATTTCACTGACACTTGCCGAGTCGGGGAGGTAAGGATTATCCCCCTGTCATTTCCTTACCAACTATTCCTTTGAGGAGAAGCTATACGGCAGAGGGCCTATGGAGCTTGAAGGCATAAGGCCAGGAACCAGGGTAGAATGGGAGGTTTTTAGCATCCTGGGTGACACAGCAAAGGAAGCTTTCAGAAGGAGGATTTTCTGTTGCTCTTGAAAGAGAGCTTTTGTGAATAGTGGAAAGAACATGGAGCAAAAGAACAACCTTTGAAGAGAAACAAGTGCAACAGCCCTGCAAATGATGATGCCCCACATTCCTAACCTGCTCTCCCCAGTAGTCCAAGGCTCCTTCTGTTTCTGCTGGTTGAACTCTTGTAGAGAAACACTTCTGCAGGACTGTCCCCCATTTTTCTGCTCTATCACTCTGGGTACAGTCTTTTAGGAATGAAATCCCTTTCTTGTTTCAGGCATTTGGAGAAATTCTGAGGGAAGAGGAGAAATCAGAAATGATTTCAGCGGCTTGGCTGGCTGCCTGCAGTTACTGGATTACAGTTAGCGTGCCGGCAATTCTCCTTCTCTACGGTGTGGTGGGGAAATCGTATCTATTTTTAAGGGACAGAAATGTAAGTCAGCTGCTAACATAGGCTTAAAAGGGGGGAAACCGCGGGGTCTGTTCCCTTCTCAGGTTCAGTGAGGCAGTGGAGGAAGTGCTCGTAGGGATTTTCATCACAGGGTTTGGATTGTGGTGGTGGTGGTGGGTAGCAATTATTTGTTTAACAAAAGACCCACTCCTGCTGTAATGGGAACTGCCAGAATTGGTTCCACCATATGGATCAACACCTTTGGATAATTCCTGGATACAGAGTGAAGGGGACTGATATGGTTTGTGGCACCATTCCACAAGTTCCAGGCCCCCACCCGAGGAAAACTCTGAAGGGTTTTCCCGAAATATATGCAGTTTCCATACACCCCACCATAGAATGACAAAGCGACACATTGCCAAGTCTGATGGGTTGCCTTTCCTACCTTTCTAGCCAGAGCTGGTGGCGTCGAAGGCAGTACAAACAGTCTTCAGATTACGGGAGCACAAGGAGGTCCCCAGGCACCTGCAAATCCTCATCCAACCCCAAGGTAACAGCCCTTCCAAATGCCTAAACTCCTGAAATTTCTCTTCAGACCTGAAACAAGGACATGCTTCTTGACCCTCTTACGTCTGTCTGTCTAAGAGGTCCATCCGTTGTGTTTTCACTGAATCTTGCTCTATTAATCCTTGGCCAAAGTTGAAATGCCTGTGTCACGAGACACTGCATGGAATAGACATTGTCAATGGGGAGAAGGGTCTTTGGAGCATGCTAGCATGTCATTTTCACACATACAAAACACCTTTTAAAAAAAGAAAACACAAATGCTAGACAAGGGGGGGAAACAGGCATAATCTAGTTTCCTAAGCTATAGTTTACTACACGTATTTTTGCAAATATCCTTGCCACCTATGAGCAATTCCTTAATTTTTCACCTCCTAACCATAAAATTGTCCCCATTTGGAAGAAAGTTTGCTGTCCCTCCCAATTTCAGTGGGTCACCCCAGTTCATCAAAAGAAGAGATAGGTCAAGAATCATTAAAAGAGGTCAATATCAAGAGTTTTCATCTTTTCTATGTTAATAGGAACTTTGATAGGCTGCTAAGAGTCAATGTCGCTTTTCTGCTTTTCTCTTCCATACAGATGATGTGGTGCTTGAAGAGTTTGAAGACTGAGGCTGCCTTTCACAGGACTGTAAACATAGCCTTCCCAGAAGAGCCTCAACAAAAGCATGGTAAAAACCAGCAAGAAAAACAAGAGCAACAAGGCAAATAATGGGGAGAATCTTGCTGACACACAGCTCTGCTCTGTCTTTTGCCGGTGTGTGTGTGGGAAAGGAAGGCAAGTGTGGAGGATCATGAATGAATCTCTGGAAGATCCTACAGAGATGCCTCCAGCCAGCAGCCAATAATGCTGAAATATAGGGAGGCTGGGTGACTGATTGAAGGATTGCTTGAAGGGTGAACCTTTGGAGAATGAGCCTACAATTTTGGAGAGTAAAAGTGCTCTCACTGCACTTGGAAGAAGTGGATTGCCAGGAAGAAATGGAGACAGCAATGGAGGTCTTGAACACTAAAAAGCACAATTCAAGAAATACTGCCAACAAATGTGGAATACAAAACAAGTGCTCCACACACTGGAAATGCTCCATACATATTCCAGTGGCCAAGAGAGGAGATATCAGGGTTTGTGAAACCATCAGACTATTGCACCGATCTCCCTTGTAAACAAACTTATGGTCAGCATTTTATAACAAAGACATTTACCATTGAAAGAAGCAGAACTGTCAGATATCCATGTTGTTTTCCAAAAAGGAAGTGGCATGAGGGATCATATTGCAAATATACGTCGGATACCAGAGCACACCAAAGAATTTCAGGGCAAAAAACCAATCTATTTTATGGATGATACTAAAACCAGTGGTTGTGTAGATGATGAGAAATTCTGATTTGGCCTCAAACCAAAGAGAGTGCCATGACATCTGATTATTCTGCATGACCTCCAAGTCAGACAAGAGGCCTTTGTTAGGACACTATATGGAAAAAGGAAAAGATTTCCACTGAGAAGGGGATCCAGGAAGGGAGAGGAAAATAGCCAACGTAAACAACTGGCTCCGTAGATGGTGTGGCTGAGAACAATTTGGATTCTTGGACCATGGGCTGCGCTTCCATGAGGGGGGACTTTTGGCAAGAGATGGGGTGCATCTTACGACAGTTGGCAGAAATATTTTTGCCAACAGTCTCCAGAATTTGATCAGGAGGGCTTTAAACTGAGTCAAATGGGGAGAGAGACACTATTCTGGAAGGCAAAAGGGCTGGAGAAAATAGTCAAACTGTCATAGAGGAAACAAGGCAAACAGCGCAAGGACCCAACAGTGGGAGGCAAAAAACTTGCACAGGCAGCAAGTAAAGGGAACACATGGTCTTAGATGTCTCTACACTAATGCACAGAGCATGAGAAATAAGCAAGATGAACTTGAACTCATAGCACAACAAAGCAAATATGATATAATAGGCATTACTGAAACCTGGTGGGATGAGTCACAAAAAGGGGGACCAACCTGAGGAGAATGGAACAGAGGACACAATAGGGGAAATCCAGCAAAGAATACGCAAAGAGGTAGTACAGGAATACCTTCTTAATCTAAATGAATTTTAATCTTCAGGACCAGATGAACTACATCCAAGAGTATTAAAAGAGCTGGCAAATGTGATCTCAGAGCCATTGGCAATAATCTTTGAGAACTCTTGGAGAACAGGAGAAGTCCCAGCAGACTGGAGGAGGGCAAATGTTGTCCCCATCTTCAAAAGGGGGGAAAAAGATGATCCCAACAATTATCGTCCAGTTAGACTGACATCAATACCAGGGAAGATTCTAGAGCAGATCATTAAACAGAGAGTCTGTGAACATTTAGAAGGCAATGCCATAATCACAAAAAGTCAACATGGGTTTCAGAGAAACAAGTCATGCCAGAATAATCTGATCTCTTTTTTTGATAATGTTACCAGCTTGGTAGATGAAGGGAACGCTGTGGACATCACATACCTTGATTTCAGTAAGGCCTTTGACAAGGTTCCCCATGACATTCTTGCAAACAAGCTTGTAAAATGTGGGCTAGACAAGTTAACTGTTAAATGGATTTGTAATTGGTTGACCGTCCGAACCCAAAGGGTGCTCAGCAGTGGCTCTTTTTCGTCTTGGAAAGATGTGACCAGTGGGGTGCCACAGGGTTCTGTCCTGGGCCCACTGCTATTCAACATCTTTATCAATGACTTGGATGAGGGAATTAGGGGCTTACTTATCAAATTTGCAGCTGAAACCAAATTAGGAGGAGTAGCTAATACCCTAGAGGGCAGGATCAAAATTCAGAATGACCTGGATAGACTGGAGAGCTGGGCCAAAGCTAACAAAATGAAATTCAATATGGAGAAATGTAAAGTACTGCACTTAGGGCGGAAAAATGAAATGCATAGATATAGGATGGGAGAGACCTGGCTGAACGAGACTACGTGTGAAAGGGACCTAGGAGTCCTAGTAGACCACAAGTTGAACATGAGTCAACAGTGTGATGCAGCAGCTAAAAAGGCCAATGCGATTTTGGACTGTATCAATAGAAGTATAGTGTCTAGATCAAGGGAAGTAATAGTGCTGCTCTATTCTGCCTTGGTCAGACCTCAACGAGAATACCGTGTCCAGTTCTGGGCACCACAATTCAAAAAAGATATTGACAAATTGGAGCATGTCCAGAGAAGGGCAACTAAAATGGTGAAAGGTCTGGAAACCATGCCTTATAAGGAGAGACTTTGGGAGCTGGGTATGTTAAGCCTGGAAAAAAGATGATTAAGAGGAGATATGATAGCCCTGTTTAAATATTTGAAGGGGTGTCACGTTGAGGATGGAGCAGGCTTGTTTTCTGCTGCTCTAGAGACTGGAACATGGAGCAATGGATGCAAGCTCCAGGAACAGAGATTCCACCTCAACATTAGGAGGAACTTTTTGACAGTAAGAGCTGTTCAGCAGTGGAACACACTCCCTCAGGGCATGGTGGGGTCTCCTACCTTGGAGGTCTTTAAACAGAGGATGGATTGCCATCTGTCGGAGCTGCTTTGATAAAGATTTCCTGCGTGGTAGGGGGTTGGACTGGATGGCCCTTGTGGTCTCTTCCAACTCTACAATTCTATGATTCTATGAATACTATGAACTGTCAAACCAATGAATGGATCCTAGAGCAAAAGGAGAAGGTGACTAAGTCGTGGAAAAGCAGCTGTGGGGAAGGATCCTCAAGTAAAAAAATATGTCAGAAAATACCAAAGTCAGAATCATCCCTGCAGAATATTTCCTGTTTCTATGGAAGGTTGTGAAAGCTGGACAGAGGAAAAGGCTCACAGGAAGAAAATCAACATTTGAAACATGTGCTGGACAAAAGTGCTCCAGATACCATGGAGTCTCAAGCAACTGAATGGGTCCCAGAGCAAATGAAGCCTGAACTCATTTCAGTGGAGGCCGCTATATGATGATGCCCAGGAGGAGGAGGTGAATTTTGTGTCTTCCTTCAGAAACCCTTGACAAGGCCAGGAACAGGAAGGAGAAGCCGTGCCAAAATAGAGCACTCCATCTGTTGCCTACCAGTCCAGAGAGGTACAAGGCACTCCCTGAACCTGGTGGTAACACAAGGCATTAAACCTAATTTCGAATCCAAGCAAAAGTGGTAGGCTTTCTTGTGCCTTTGAAGAAACATTTCCTTGTCTGTTCCCCAGAGCTGTTGTCCTACTACTTTAGCAGGGATAGCTTCAGCATGTCATTGAATTCCTGAATGTAAGTTTTCAGTGACTCTTCTGTAACGATAAAGAGAACAGTTGTCATAATCAAGGCAAAAGGAGAGAAAAGGAAAGAAGGAGGAGCAGGGACAAGATAACAGACATGGAAGAACAAGAAACATATTCCACAAATTCTGAGAAATGAAAGATATTTCAACTGAATATCTCGGGTGCCCAGGTTGGCCTCCATCCTCAGTTTCACAGAATCCCAGTGGGCCTGGGTGTTCAAGAAAACTGGCCATCCTGGCTGCACAGGGCTAGACTTCATGGCATGGAAGGTTCTGGCCAGGATGGGTCCTATTCCCACTTCTGACCTGGGCCAGGTGGGACTGGATGGCTGGAGGTGATGAGGCAAATCACCTCATCACCTCCCTGCTCACAGATGGGTTCTCTTCACTTCTAGCACTTTCTGGACTTCCCATCTAGCAAGAAGCTGTGGTTCCTCCGTGCTGTGCCTGCAGGTTGCATAGAGGCACTGAAGAGCAGTCAAGATGTCCCAGAGCTCCCGCTCCGAAAGGCAGACCTGGCCAGGGCCATTGTGGTAAGGAAGATGCAGCACTTGGATTCCAGAAGCAGAAAAGGGCTGATGAGGAGGAGCCCTGGATTTGGGAAACCTGGGAGGGAAGTTTGGGGAGGCCTCTTCATCTTTCATTCTCTTTCCTCTCGGGACAGGACAGGGGATGACTGGGTCCTCTTTCTCTGTGTCCCAAGTGGTGATGGAGAGCTTTCCTATGCCCACTGTGCCCTCTTCTGTCCTCTGCTACTCAATGCTTGAGCTCTACCACCTCAGGTAGCAAGACTGCTTCTGCACCAGGGCCATTGGCACTGGCTGAGCCTTCTGCAAGCTCACAGTGGGTGTGGGGAGGATGGAAGGTGACCCAGATTTCTACTCCTGCTCTTGGGCCACTTCCTGAAACTATCCACTCTGAGAAGAATCAGTGAGATTTTTGTAGAAAATCCAGGATCCAGTAGATTTACAGGCTTTTCATCTCTTTTAAAAAGGAGGATGGGCAGTTGTTTTGTTTGAATTGATGTTTATACTGGTATCATAATAAAAATGTTTTTTTAAAAAAAGAAAGGAGGATGGGCAGATTTCCTGGGAGGCCTCTGCAAAACAGGGAGTGATGTATGGGTCCCTCCAAGTTCCTCCTCTTGATGCAGACTGAAAGATCCTCTCACCCTCCCTCCTTTCCTCCATCTAACTGGCTGTTTTTCATTTTTTTTCCCTCTCACCAGCAAGTTCCAGCCTCCCCTGGACCGAGAGCTGGAATCACACATACTGCGGCTTGTATTTCATGGGGTCTTTGCCATGGAAAGCGCAGGGTTCCACAGTCAGGTAACTTTAATCCATCCCTTTGTGGTCTTTCCCAACTCCTCCTTCAATGGACCTCACAAAGAATGGTAATTGTATCATTGACCTCCCAAGAATTATTTTTTTGTTTTTTTTTTTTTCCAGGCTGTGAGGCTGTGTTCTGGAAGAGTTTATATCTGACGTTTTGTCTGCATCTGTAGCTGGCATCTTCAGATGCAGATCCAGCCACAGTTGCAGGCGAAATGTCAGATTTAAACCCTTCCAGAACATGGCCTCACAGCCCAGAAAAAAACACGGAATATCTATGGATGCCGGTCATGAAAGCCTTCAACTTCACACTCCCAAGAATTGCTTGTGGGGGCGTTTCTGCAGGTAATCTTTCCGCAGGCTAGGTTTGCAAGGAAGATCACTTTGGCTTAAAACTTATTATTCATCCAGAGAACAAGTCCAACTGAAGGAAGGCTGTTTACAAAAGTTCCCCCATTCCCATAGATTCCCTGAGACATGTGTAGATTGGATTTTTAAGAGAGTGGAGATCTCCATCTCCAATCCTCCTCATGCCTCCTTTTCTCCTTCCTGTCAGGATTACTACATCTCAGCAGCCCTGACTCTGGAGCGCCTGCTCAAGGGATTGCTGGCCGGGGATCCCACAGCCAGCCACCTGGTCTTTGTGCTGAATGTAAGTGTGTTAAATAGGCCAGCCACCCATTTTCCACTTCAAATTCCAGAAGAGACCCCCTTAGGGCTGTTGGTCAGTGGTCTCTCCCTAGGGAACACTTTAGTCTAGACAAGGCACAGGTTCTGAGCTGCACATGTTCTGAACTGCTGCTTCCTTCCACAGCATATCAATTTCTGGATAGAATCGCCCAGCATAAGGAAGCACATCAGGGCCATCAGCTGTGCTTCAGCCATCCTTCGTGAGGCCAGTAGCCTCATAAGCCTTGAGGTAAGCATCCCATGGACTCGCCTGACTTGGAGAACTCAGTTTTCAGGAGAGAGAGGAATTAAAACCAAAGGAGAATTGGAGAGATACTTACAGAGTAGTAAGATGTCTTGGGGGTCGTTTACACGGGCAAATATTCCCCTAAATATACCACTAAGATAGCTCATAGTTCCCACGGATCGCAGCATAGCATCGCCTCATTCAGAAGGGGGGAAGGTAAAACACCCAAATATAGCGTGGCAGGGCATGTCGCTATTTTTGCAGGAATGTTTGCAATGTAGTGCTGTATTGGCAGTGTAAACTAGCATTCCGCTAAGGGTTAAAGCACAGCTGCATTGTGATTGGTTGATGATGCAGGGGTGGGCTTAAAAGAGGGGCAAGGAGGAGGCAAAGACAGTAGCCATTAGAGAATAAACTTGCAAAAATCCTGTCTGCTATTTTGCGAGCCAGTTTGCAAAAAAAGAGAAAAAAGGATTCCCAACAACTTTCATTCAGAGAGCATTCCTTCTCATCCTCTGCTGTTTTGAAAGTATGTAAAAGCTCGTTCGTCACTTTTATCCTGTGCACGGGGGAGGGAGAGAAGCCATTTCACAAAGGGCTGTAGCAAGCTGAACTGCTATCTTCCCTCTCTCTCTCTCTCTTTCTGCTTGGGGGAGGGAGGGAGGGGGAGATAGAGAGACAGAGAGAGAAAGCAGCTGGAAAAACTTGCGATCCACGCATGGCAGCAAGGTCTTTTAGCAGAGAGATTACTCTCTCTCTGCTTTATGGAGTGAGTTCATTGACAGGCAGATTTACAGAGACACACAGAGCCACACCCCCCACACTTATTCAAGTCCGAACTTCAAAGCGACATAATTAGAAAAAAAACCTGACTGGCACAGCTGCGGAAAATAATTAAACCGCAAGTTGCCGCAATAAATCTGCTGTGTAAATCGGCCCTTGGTTTCTTTTTCTTCAGTTCTCAGAAACAGTCCCCGGCTTAGGACGTCTGGTGACCTTCTATGGGTTGAACATAATATCGTTTTTCCAAGATGTCAGCTGTGAAGCAAGGGAGGCCCTTTCATGCCTCCACACATTCCTCCTGCACCAGAGGGGTAAGGAAGCTGGAAAGTATCTTACCAGTTTCTCACAATGAAAAGAACAGAAAGATTCAGAATTCCAAAAGATGCCAGAAAACAACCTCCTTTTTTCTTTCTCTCAGGACTTCAGGAACATCCAGCAGAAGACCTCTGCTGCCAGGAAGACCTTGGCAAGGCAATGCTAGATTTCATTGACACTTGCCAAGTCGGGGAGGTAAGGATTATCCCCCTGTCATTTCCTTACCAAATATTCCTTTGAGGAAAAGATGTATAGCAGAGTGCCTATGGAGTTGGAAGGCATAAGGCCAGGAGACAGGGCGAAATGAGAGGTTTTTAACATCCTGGGTGACACGGCAAAGGAAGTATTCAGGAGGAGGATATTCTGTTGCTCTTGAAAGAACGCTTTTGTGAACACAGGAAAGAACATGGGGGAAAAGAACAGCCTTTGAAGAGAAACAAATGCAACAACCCTGCAAATGATGCAGCACATTCCTAACCCAATCCCCCTGTAGTCCAAGGCTCCTTTAGTTTCTGCTGGTTGGACTGTAGTAGAGAAACGCTCCTGCAGGATTGTCACCCATTTTTCTGCTCTTTCAGTCCAGGCACAGTCTTTCGGGAATGAAACCCCTTTCTTGTTTCAGGTATTTGGCAAAATTCTCAAGGAAGAGGAGAAATCAGAAATGATTTCATCGGCTTGGCTGGCTGCATGCAGTTATTGGATTACAGTTAGCGTGCCGGCAATTCTCCTTCTCTACGGTGTGGTGGGGAAATCGTATCTATTTTTAAGGGACAGAAATATAAGTCAGCTGCTAACATAGGCTTAAAAGGGGGGAAACCGCGGGGTCTGTTCCTTTCTCAGGTTCAGTGAGGCAGTGGAGGAAGTGCTCGTAGGGATTTTCATCACAGGGTTTGGATTGTGGTGGTGGTGGTGGTGGGTAGCAATTATTAGTTTAACAAAAGACCCACTCCTGCTGTAATGGGAACTGCCAGAATTGGTTCCACCATATGGATCAACACTTTTGGATGCTTCCTGGATACACAGCGAAGGAGACTGATAAGGTGGGTGACACCACTCTACAAGTTCCAGGCCCCCACCCCCAGAAAGCTCTGAAGGGTTTTCCTGAAATATATGCAGTTTCCACACACCCCACCACAGAATGACAAAGTGACACATTGCCAAGTGTGATGTGCTGCCTTTTCTACCTTTCTAGCCAGAGCTGGTGGAGTTGAGGTCAGTAGAAATAGTCTTCAGACTACATGAGTACAAGAAGGTCCCCAGACCCCTGCAAATCCTCATCCAAACCCAAGGTAAGAGCCTTTCCAAATGCCTAAACACCTGGAATTTCTCTTCAGATGAGGAACAAGGACGTGCTTCTTGAACCTCTTACATCTGGCCGTCTAAGGGGTCCATCAATTGTGTTTTCACTGAATCTTGCTCTATTACTCCTTGGCCAAAGTTGAAATGCCTGTGTCACGAGACACTGCATGGAATAGACATTGTCAATGGGGAGAAAGGTCTTTGAAGCATGCCAGTAGGTAGCTAGCATGTCATTTTCACACACACAAGCCCTTAAAAAAAAAAGAAACCACAAGTCCTTGACAAGGCATAATTTAGTTTACCACACTATAGTTTACTACATATATTTTTGGAAATAGCCTTGCCACCTATGAGCAATTCCTTCATTTTTCACTTTCTAACCCTGAAATTGTCCCCATTTGGAAGAATGTATGCTGTCCCTCCCAATTTCAGTTGGTCACCCGAGTTCATCAAAAGAAGAAAAGGTCAAGAATCATTAAAAGAGATCAAGATCAAGAGTCAATATGAATTTTGATAGGCTGCTAAGGGTCAATGTCCCTTTTCTGCTTTTCTCTTCCATATAGATGATGTGGTGCTTAAAGATTTTGAAGAGTGAAGCTGCACTTCACAGGACTTTAGAGGTAGCCTTCCCCGAAAAACCTTGAAAAAAACAAAGTGAAAACCAGCAAGAAAAACAACAAAACAAGGCAAATAATAGGAGAGACTGGCTTACACACAGTTCTGTTGTGTCCTCTACAGGTGTGCATGTGGAAGCAAGGCAAGTGTGGAAGACCATGAATGGTTCTGTAGAAGCGCTATCACCTCGATAGATGCCTCCACCCCAAGGAAGCATGCCAGATGTGGCATAGGGGGGAAATTGTTTTGCTTTTTATTGGACAAAAATGTAAATCAGCTGCTAACATAGGCGAAAAGGGGGAAACCACAGGGTCTTTTTCCTTTTCTGGTTCAGTGGGGCAGGGGTAGGAAGGGCTCACAGGGCTTTCCATCACAGGGTTTGTATGGCGGTGGTGATGGTGGGGCAGTTAGCAATTATTGGGTTAACAAAAGACCGATTCCTTCTGCAATGGGAACTGCTAGAACTAGTTTCTCCATATGGATCAACAATTTTGGATGCTTCCTGGATACACAGTGAGGGGGACTGATATGGTGTGTGACACCACTCCACAGTCGAGCCATGGGATGCACATTAGATCCAAGTCCCATGGATGAAGTTTGGGGAAAAGGAAGGATCATGTGGGAAATGCTTTAAAGTTCCAGGTCCAGACTCCCCGAAAGTCCTGAACGATTTTCCTGAAATATATGCAGCTTCTGTACAGCTCACCACATAATGCAACGTTGGTTACTTACCATGAAGGTGCATTCTGGAGTTCTTAGAGGAGGAATCCAGGACTCCATTACATTTCAGATACTTCCTTTCATCACCCAGAGAGAGGCAGGGAAAAGAAGACAAAGTCTTATGATAGCTGATGAGGGATGTTTGCTCCTCCCCCTCAGCTCTTCCCAAGGCCACTTCTCTGACTAGCAAAGCCTAGAATGAAGGGTTTGTAGAGGATTAGTTTTAAGGAATGTAGGGAGTCCCTGAGGGAGGGGTGGATTCCTCCTCTCTACCAACCCCATAATGCATCTTCACAGTAAGTAACCAATGTGGCATTCTCTGGGTTGGTGAGAGCAGGAATCCAGGAATCCATTATGATTGGGATTTACCCAAACTTCTTAGGATTTAGGGAGGGAGTGACTGCACAAGAATCTTCTTAGACCTTGACAATCCCTTGTAGGACCTTCTTGCCAAAGGCTGTATCCACCAGTCTGAGCTAGTCAAACTTGTACTGAGGGACAGCATTAGCAATAGCATTGATATTTCTATCCTGCTTATCAGTCCCAAAGCACGCCTAAGCAGTTTACAATTTGTTAGCTAATTACCTCCAACAAGTTGGGTACTCATTTTACCATGGGAGGATGGAAGGCTGAGTTAACCTTGGAGCCCTCTGGGATCGAACTCATAACATTGTGGCTTGCAGGAAGGCAGAAAGAAGAACTGGCTTCATGGAGAGCTGAGGAGAGGAAGCAAGCATCCCTTGACAGCTATTGCAAGACTTTGTCTTCTTCTTCCTGCCTCTCTCTGGGAAATGAAAGGAAGTAACCCAAACGTAATTGATTCCCGGATTCTTCCTCTCACCAACTCAGACAATGACAAAGAGACACATTGCCAAGTCTGATAGGTTGCCTTTCCTACCTTTCTAGCCAGAGCTGGTGGAGTCAAGGCCTGTAGAAATAGTCTTCAGTCTACAGGAGTACAAGGAGATCCCTAGATGACTGCAAATCTTCATCCAAACCCAAGGTAAGAGCCCTTCCAAATGCCTAAACATCTGGAAGTTCTCTACACACCAGGAACAAGGATGTGCTTCTTGATCCTCTTTCGTCTGGCCATCTAAGTGGTCCTCCAGTTGTATTTTCTCTTGGTCCTCCTCTCTTGCTCCTTGGCCAAAGTTGAAATGCCTGTGTCACGAGACACCACATGGAATATACATTGTCAATGGGGAGAAGGGTCTTTGGAACATGCCAGCAAGCATGTTATTTTCATGCATACATACCCTTAAAAAAAGAAAAGAAAGAAAACACAACTCCTGGACAAGGGGGAAAACAGGCATAATCTAGTTTACTACGCTATAGTTCATTACATGTATTTTAGGAAATAGCCTTGCCACCTATGAACAAGTCCTTCATTTTTCACCTCCTAACCATGAAATTGTCCCCATTTGGAAGAAAGTTTGCTGTACCTCCCAATTTCAGTTCATCTAAAGAAAAAAAAAAGGTGAAGAATCATTAAAAGTGGTCAAGATCAGGAATTTTAGTATTTTCTAAGTTAATAAGAACTTTGATAGGCTGCTAAGAGTCAATGTCCCTTTTCTGCTTTTTTCTTCCCTACAGATGATGTGGTGCTTGAAGATTTTGAAGAGTGAGGCTGAATTTTGCAGGACTTTAGATGCAGCCTTCCAAAAGAACTTCAACAAAAGCATAGTAAAAGTCAGCAAGAAAAACATGAGCAACAAAGCAAATGATGGGGAGAAACTTGCTAACAGACAGCTCTGCTCTGTCTTCTGCAGGTGTGTGTAGGAAGGGAAGGCAACTGTGGAACACCATAAATGATTCTCTGGAAGATCCTATAGAGATGCCTCCACCCTGAGGAAGCAGTCAATAATGCTGAAATATTGGGAGGCTGGGTGAACAATTGAAAGATTGCTTGAATGATGAATGTTTGGAGAATGATCCCACAATTTTAGAGAGTGAAATTGCTCTCACTGCACTTGGAAGAAATAGATTGCCAGGAAGAAATGGAGACAGCAATAGAGGTGTTAAACGCTAAAGAGCAGAATCCAAGAAAACTTTATCAAAAGACTGCCAACAAATATGGAATACAAAACGATGCTCCACACACTGGAAATGCTCCATATATATTCCAATGCTCAAGAGAGGGGATATCTGGGTTTGTGAAAACATCAGACTATTGCACCCATCTCCCATGCAAACAAACTTATGGTCAGCATTTTATAGCAAAGACATTTATCATTGATGGAACAAGAACTGTCAAATGTTCATGCTCTTTTCCGAAAAGGAAGTGGCATGAGGGATCATATTGCAAATATACATTGATTACCAGAGCACACCAAAGAATTTGAGGGGAAAAAACCAACCTATTTTATAGATGACAGTAAAACCATTCGTTGTGTAGATGATGCGAAATTCTGATTTGGCCTCAAACAAAAGAGAGTGCCATGACATCTAATTATTCTGCATGACCTCTGTGTCAGATAAGAGGCCATTGTTAGGACACCATATGGAAAAATGAAAAGATTTCCACCGAGAAGGGCATCAATACCATGGACTGTCAAACCAATGAATGGATCCTTGAGCAGAAGGAGAAGGTGGCTAAGTCATGGAAAAGTAGGTGTGAGGGAAGAATCCTCAAGTCCTTTCCTTTTCTCCAGAGCTGTCATCCTACTACTTTGGCAGGGATAGATTCAGCATGTTGTTGGACTCCTGAATGTAAGTGTTCAGTGACTTTTCTGTAAGGATAAAAAAACCAGTTGTCATAATAAAGGCAAAAGAAGAGAAAAGGAAAGAGGAGGAGGAGGGACAAGATAACAGACGTGGAAGTACAAGAACCCTATTCCTCAAATTCTGAGAAATGAAAGAGATATTTAAACTGACATTCAGAATGGCATATGTCCAAGAAGGATAATGCATATACTGTATAATCAAGAAAAAACAAATCAGGACAGAAAAAATACACTCAGGAACAATATCAAAAAGATGAAATGAATCCCAAAAGGAGAATTCCAGGCTGTATTTCAAGATTTCTTTCCAAAACTCTCTAGAACAATGTATGTTTTTGAATCTAAAACTTTTTTGCTTTCTCACAAGTCTAGCAAGCATGCTCAAAAGTCCCTTCTTGTTTTGCACATTTCCAACATCTATTAGCAGCATCTCTAGACAGCTTAGACAGCTTCTCAGGTGTCATATACCAACGATACATCATCTTATAATTTTTTTTCTTTAAGCTCATACTATAGAGCAAATTTTAAACCTTTTCTCCCCATTGTTCCATCTGTATATTATATCCAACATTTTTTTGGCCTTTTGACCAAAGAATCTTTAACCTGTTCTGCCAAATCAAATTTTAGAAAACATTTATACACTATAGCCCTAAGATGTTTCCCATTCATACATAATTCCTTTTCAAATTCTGGTTTATCTTCTTCAAAACCACATTCTTTTTTATCTATTTTACACCTCTTAAACAATTGTGAATATGAAAACCATTGACTAGTAAACCCGTCTGATCACAATTGGCTTTTCTTCTTAATTTTATATTCACCTAGAGAATTTCCCAATATGTCTTTGTAAGTTAGCCATCTTTTCCCACCCTTAGGAGTCTTCTGTAAAAGGCTTTCTGCACTGAAATCCAAAAATGCATGTTGGGACATAACTTACTTTTATGTTTAACCCATATTCTTATTATGGCACATCTTACAAAATGATTCTTAAAGTCTACATTGACTTGAAGTTTATTTACCATTATTATCCATGCCACCCAAATCTCAACTCATGTCCCTCCAACTCGAAAAAAACGTTCATTTCTTAACGTTATCGTCAGCAAATGCCCTCAATTTAAAGATCTATTTTCTAACTTTTATACTTGAACTCTATCATCTGAACTTATTCTGTGTTCAATGCTTCCAACACCAGAAAAAACAACAATGTATTTCACAGTTTTTTGGGTCAATTCTCCATTCACAATTATTTGTGCATTCTATGAACTGTAAATTGATCTAACCCATATGATCACGTTATCTCAAAAATCCATTTGTTCTAACACTTTTTTTAAAAGTAATGTACAGTTGAAATTATCAAAAGCTTTTTCAGCATCCAAAAATATCAGTGCACCCCAGTTCTCACTATGGCATTGCAAGTATTAAGACATCCAAGACAATTCCAACATTATTTCATAGTTGTCTCTTAGGCAAAACACTGCATTGGTCCTCATGAATAAAATCTTGTAAAATTATTTTCAACGTTTCAGCCAAAATCATCTTATGAAAACTTAATAATCATTATTCAACAATGAAATTGGCCTATAATTTTTCATCTTTGCCAATCCTGCTCCTCTTAGGTATCCATGCAATATTTGCTTCTTTCCAACATTCTGGTATCTGCCCTTTCTGCAAGATGGAGTTCATCTCTGGTTGTAAGGCCAGTGGTATTTCCTATTCAAAACATTTACAGTCAGCCCTCCTCATTTGTGGAGATTAGGGGTTTAGGGCCCCTGCAAATTCGGGAAAAACATGATCATTTTAAGCCCCCCTCAACATGCATGCAAAAACCTCTGGCTCACTCCCAGGCCACCTGCGCTAGACCTCCATCGCCAGTTTCCAAGCCTTCTGCCCTCTGCCTCCCAGGACAAGGAGAAGGAAGAGAAAATTGACAACACTAAAGAAGATTTTCCAAGCAGCCACAGCAGAGCTGGACTGATGGTATGGGTGGCATCAGTATCACATTGCCTGCCTCCTCCCTGCCTCCTTCCCACCAACAGTCCCCTCCAGACCTTGGTGCGTGTGGTCCACAACTGAGGTAGTTTCAGCCAACTGCTAGCCTGCCTGCTCCCTCGCCTGTTGGCTCACCTGCCCTCTTCCTCGCTGGCTCCTTCTGTTTGCCTCGGTCAGCCTGTGTGCAGCTCTGGCTGCCCCTCCTTTTGCTCACTCTCTTTGCTTCCCTCAGCCCATGCACTGCTCTGGCTGCCCCTCCATTTCCCCTTCCTGATCACTGGGGGCACCTCCCCACCACCTCTGCCCTCTCAGACCCCTAACAACAATGTAAAAGCCGAGGCCAGCTGGAGTGAGGGGGTGGGAGTGGGGAGTGGGGAGGGTCATTGGCTGCTGCTTTTGCGAAATGCCTCTTCCTTCCAAAGAAATGTGAACAGATGGAAAATCAAAGCCAGGATCTTGAAAAGGAAAGTGTTGAGATTTGCTGGTGGGGTATAAAACTGGGGGAGAGAATGATCTGGAGGGAATCTGGTACTGAAATGGAGGAAGAGAATCCACGCTGAAGCTTTTCAGTGTTAGGAAGGTCTTCTTCGTCCTCTTCATCATCATCTTCTTCTTCCTCCTCCTCCTATTATGACCCTTGCAGGATTTCTCTCTTCCTGGGGCATGGTGAGTCCAAATTGGGGGCGGGGATGAATTCTTTACAGTAGACCCATGGAGTCAGTGGGATTTACTCCTGTGTGGACCCACCCTCCAAGCGTTGATTCTGTAGCCCCCACAGAAGAAGAGGAAGAATTGAAAAGGGGGAAAGGTGAAGGTGACCTGAGTGGGGAGAACAAGGAGGGGCAGAGGCTTTCCTGCTCCGGACAACTGGGATCCTCCCTCTCTTGTTTCTCTTCCTCTCTTTAAAAGTCTTCCATACACTGAAAAGGTGCGGCACAGTTTCTCATCCTCTGTCCTCTCTGGAGGAGATTCCCACCAGATCTTTCTCTCCCACCACCCCACCCCAGTTGGATCCTCCACCAGGGATTCTCACCGGGCCTCCTCCTCCTTTTCAGCCTCTTTGTTACCATGTGTAACATTTTCCTTCTTATAAAATAAATATATATGAGAAAAAGAAATTGTCTGTCTATCTATCTATCTATCTATCTATCTATCTATCCACACACAGACACAGTGTTTCCCAATGGATTTTTCTTCCATTCCCCCCCCCCAGTTTGATTGCTTTGCTATTCTGTGATGAATGTCTTCATTCCTTCTATTCTCAATATAAACTTTTACATAGGTTATTTTCAAGTCATTTCTAACATTGCTTCATCCTTCCATTTTATTCCATGTTGGCTTTAGGCATTTAGATTGCTTAATTTTCCCATCCCTTTCCCCACTGCATTTTTATCCATTTCCATTCTTCTTCTGCTTGATTTATTGATGTTTCCTTTAGCATTGCTGTCAGTTGGTCTGAGTGCATCATGGCTTTTAATTTGATTAGCCAGTCTTCTACTGTAGTAATTTCTGGGGACACCTCCCCACCGCCTCTGCCCTCTAAGGCCCTAACAGCAATGTTAAAGCCAAGTCTGGTAGGAATGAGGGGGTGGGAGTGGGGAATGGGGAACGGTCATTCGACGCTGCTTTTGCGAAATGCCTCTTCCTTCCAAAGAAATGTGAACAGATGGAAAATCAAAGCCAAGATCTTGAAAAGGAAACTGTTGAGATTTGCTGGTGGGGTGTAAAACTGGGGGAGAGAATGATCTGGTGGGAATTTGGTACTGAGATGGAAGAAGAGAATCCACGCTGCAGCTTTTCAGTGTAAGGAAGGGTCTTCCTCCTCCTCCTCCTCCTCCTAGTGTGTCCTTCGCTGGATTTTTCTCCTCCTGGGGCATGGTGAGTCCCAATTGGGGGGGGGAATGAATTATGTTGCTTGTCCCCTCTAGAGTAGACCCATGGAGTTAATGGGATTTGCTCCTGTGTTGAGTCACCCTCCAAGTGCTGATTCTGTGGGTCTTTTGTAGCCCCCCACACAAGAAGAGGAAGAAGAGAAAAGGGGGGAGAAGTGAAGCGAATGAGGAGGGGCAGACGCTTGCCTCTGGAGGACTGGGCTCCTCCCTCTCTTGTTCCTTTTTGGACTCCATGTCTCTTCCTTTAAGTCTTCCATACACTGAAAAGGTGCAGCGCAGTTTCTCATCCTCCATCCTCTCAGGAGCAGATTCTCACCCACTCTTTCTCTCCCCCCCACCCCACCCCAGTTTGATCCTCCACCAGGGATTCTCACCTGGCCTCCTCCTTTTCAGGCTCTTTGTTGCCATGTGTAACATTTTCTTTCTTATAAAAGAAATATATATGAGAAAAAGAATCTGTCTATCTATCTATCTACAGAGAGAGAGAGAGAGAGACAGTGTTTCCCAATGGATGTTTCTCCTACTTCCTGCTTAGTTTTCCTGGAATTCAAGTCCCTCCCCCAGTTTGATTGCTTTGCTATTCTATGATAAATGTCCTCATTCCTGACTCTCAATATAAACGTGACATAGGTTATTTTCAAGTCATTTCTAACTTTGCCCCATCCTTCCATTTTATTCCAGGTTGGCTTTAGAAGTTTAGGTTGCTTAATTTTCTCAACCATTTTCCCACTGCTTTTTTATCCGTTCCCTTTCTTTTTCTGCTTGATTTATTGATGTTTCCTGTAGCATTGCTGTCAGTTGTTCTGAGTGCATCATGGCTTTTAATTTGATTAGCCAGTCTTCTACTGTAGTAATTTCTGTACCTTCAATTTCTGTGCATATTGCACTCTAGCGGCTCTAACCATATATAGCACTATTTCCAGTGCTTCCTCACAATTGTTTCTTGTCTATGTTATCCATCCAGGTTAAGTATAGTTTTAGATATATTGCAGACTTTACTCCTACTCATTCCATTATTGGATTATGTATTTTATTCCAGAAATTTTTTAGCCACTGCGTATCTCTGCCACATGTGGAAAAAGGTGCCATTCATTTGCCATCGATGAAGGATTTTCAAGCTTTGGCAAAGTGTAAAGTTGTGTGCTTTTTTCCAGAATTTCTCCCATGCTTCAAATGCTATGCTGTGACCACTGTCCTGGCCCATTTAGCCATCTGTTCTTTAACAACTTCTTGTTCTAGTTTTCTTTCCACTGAAAATCTGCAGTGCAGTTTCTCATCCTCCATTGTTTCAGGAGCAGATTCCTACCAGATCTTGCTCTCTCCCCTCACCCCACCCCACCCCACCAAGTTTAATCTTCCAGCAGGGATTCTCATCTGGCCTCTTCCTTTTCAGGCACTTGGCTTTGATTTTCCATCTGTTCATATTTGCTTGGCAGGAGAAGGCATTCGCAAAAGGGGCAACAAATTACCATTCCCCACTTTTCCCCTGCCCCCTCACACCTGCTGGCCTTGGCTTTAACATTGTTGTTGGGGGCCTGAAAGGGCAGAGGACGGAGGGGAGGATACACCCATCCAGTGGCTGGCAATGGAGGGGCAGGCAGCATGGCATGAGGGTTGAGTGAGGGAAATAGAATGAGCCAACAAGCAAGAGGGTAGATGAGCTGATGGGCCAGGGAGCTCACAGGCTAGCAGTGGGCAGAAGCCACCTCAGTGAAAGACCACATGCAACATGAGCCAGAGGGGACAGTTAGTACTAAAGGAGGTGGGGAGGGTGAGGGTGAGCCATTGTTTCCATGGTCTGCTGCAATCACCACCAACCCAGGCCTGCCACAGCTGCTACCAAAGTCTCTTTTAGTGTTGTCATCTTTCTTCATTCCAATCTCTGACTCCAAATATAATTTTCAAGCTGATTCCAACAACTTGACCAATAGTTCTTAAAAGAAAACTGAATTATTTTCATTCAGCATGCACACCCCCAAAATCAAAGTTCTCGGTCCTCGAGTATTAATTTCTAGCCCCATAAATCTATCTTTATCAAACATCAAAACTGATTATATATAAAAACACACCTCTTGGGGACTTCCAGTTGAGAACAGGGAGGCATTGGATGCTGGGTGTTGGAGCTCATCAATAGGTCCGCAGCAGCTCCGTCTGTCCGTGGCGAGAGATTCTCCAGTAGCTGTTTTGGAGGCTCAAACTCTGGGAAGAGTAAGTGAGAAGGCAGCGTGAAGAAGAGTGAAATGCTGGTCAGAGGGTGGAACAGAGGTTCCTCCTCTATGAATACAGCATATCGCGGAAGGGCTTCCCTCCGCCATGGCTGCAGTTCCCAAACGCTAGCCGAGCCGTGCAACCTAAAAAGGACTGCTTATTTGTGGAAAAGTTTAAAACAACAAATAACGCTGGTGAGACTGAAAGTGGAGGAAGAGAAGAAGACAAAGACAAAGAAGCAAGAAAGAAAGAGGAAAGAAATTACGCGTCCCGACCTCCCAGGAAGGTGCAGAGTGAGTGTGTAGTGTGGTGTAGGATGGGTATGGAGTAAGAGTAGATGGAAAATCTGGTCTCAACTCAAAGATACTTTGTGACTTCAGAGGTTATTTTGCTACTTTGTTGCTGACAGTTATTGAATGTACTGAGGGATTGAGAGTCTGTTATTTTGGTTTGAATATCTTTGAGGAGTAAATATTGGCAATTAGCATTAAGCATCCAGCTGAATTACTGTTTTGAGTAAACGAACTCGCAGAACGATAGAACGGGAGACATATCCCTTTTTTTCTTTATCTCTCCTCTTCCACCCCCACCCCGCTTTGAGGATTCTTTTAACTGCGATTTTGAGTTAACCAGTTTTGAAAGAGTCAGGGACTTTCCTGACCTTGAATAATTTGGTAGTAGTTTTTTTTTTTCCCAGATGAGTAACTCCGTAATAGCAAAAAGAGGGACAAACACCAGATACTAAGTTTGGGAAGGAAATATAGAGAAGAAAGAACACAGATTCAAAAGAAAATGCATACCTCTGGTATGGGAAGATAAAGGAGAACAAAGATTTTAATAACCACTATATTAGGAAAGCGCTTATAAAAATATGGCTGAAACTAAAGACAACCTTTTACAGAAAAATCCTGCTTTGGATCTCACCCGAAGAAGCCTTTTTTGGCAGGACTAAAAATAAAGAAGAAACGTGGCTAACCTATAAGGAAATGGTAACAAAGGATAGATTAGAGATTGGGATAAAGACGAGAGAACAATTAGAAAGGGAAGAACACACTATGAATTGGTTCTTATATAAACAGCTTTATTAACATTTCAGAATGGATTAAAAACTAGAGAATTTTGAAATGGACAAAAATCAACTAGATGAAATCATTTGGGACAACAAGAAGCATCATATAAAGAAATACTATAATACTTTACTAGAAAGGATGCTAGAAATGGAATATATTAAAGAACCAATGATCAAATGGGCGAAGGACATAGGATACAATATTGATTTAGATAGATGGGAAAAAGCTTGGCTTTGTATGCAAAAATTCACTATGTCCCAAAACCTAAAAGAAAATTTTTTGAAGATGTTTTATAGGTGGTATTTGACTACATAAGATGTATAACACAGGTGATAACCTATGCTGGAAATGTGAGGAAGCCAAGGGCACTTTAATCCATATCTGGTGGAATTGCCAATGGACAAAAAAATTCTGGAAGAAAATTCATTACGCTATCTCTGAGATGTTAGGAATAAGATTTTCCATGGACCCCGAAATGTATTTATTAAATATGATAGATAGGATTAAGGAGAAAAATATTAACTGCAAATGGAAAGTCTTACTATACATGATCTCAGAGGCGAGATTAACATATGCCTCAAAATGGAAGGCAAAAGATCACCCTACTGAAGAGGAATGGTTAATTAAACTGCAGGAGATGAAGGATATGGATATTTTAACTGCTATAATAAAAGAGAAGATGATTAATGAGGTTAAAAGAGATTGGGAACCCATAAAAGATTATTGGAAGAAGAAATGGAAAAACCTAGAAAAATTTGACTTTTAGATCAATTTTTTATAGATAAGGGTATAGAATTTAGGTCAAATTTCATGTACATCTAAAGGCTAAACTTAGAAGAACAGTAAAGTATTCAAGGAACGGGAAATAGGATTTAACTATATATTAATAAATTACTCCGGGGGAGAAGAAAGGTCATGGAAATATGATATGGTAAAAACAGAACTAGAAGAAGAAGTAGCATGGATATATGATGTATAATATATAATAGAGATTACGAAGATGAGAGATTTTGTTTTAATATTGAAAAAGTATGGATGATATTTGTGTAATTTCTGCTGTGACAATCTTAATAAAGAACATAATAAAAAAAGAAAATAACTAACAGAAAAGAAATAAAACACAGAATATTGAAGGTTGGAAGCTGCATGATACCTGTATGAGCCCACATGGAAAAAGACTGTAAAAAGATTGTTAAAGGACTGTAACATGATCTGCTCAGCTTATTGGAGAAAAAAAATATACCTTGAGCTTGTTTGGAAGTTCTAGCAGGAGAGTGTTAGACTTGTTTTAAAACCTAAGTCGGTAGCTAGAACTGTTAGAACTCAAACTGTGGCCAGCCGTCTGTGGACCAACCTGCCCCCAATAGGAAAATTTGGAATTCACATAGACGGTGAAAGTTAATAAAACTGGAAAAGAAGGTGGATCAAGGTCTCGAAGATAGAAGCGTGGTGGAAAATTGAACTAGAAAGGAATAGGGGGAAGGGGGACGTTGGGGCATTGGTAATATTTAGTAGTAATCAAAGGTGACAAGGATAATTGGAATTTGTTACAAGGGATAAAGATAATTGGTATCTGTTATAAATAAATTGGGTGTATAGCATATAAATGAAATATATAATAGATAAAGTAAAGTAAAATTTGGTATATAACAAACAGAGAATAGAAGGACAAAAGGGAAAAAGGGAAAAATTATATTTTGTATTATTTGTGTATTATCTGTATCATTTACAGTATTTATATTATTTACAGTATCTGTATCACACTATATTGTATACATAAACATAAAACATTGGGGTGTGTATGAAGATTAGTTTAAAGTGTATGACTAATTAATTAATTATACAATCAGGCATTTATATCAGGAAAGAATTTTATTTAAGCAATATGAGAATCTTTGTTGGTATTGATATTAGTTTGTATTGGTTTCTGGAATATTGAAAGTTAATCTCAAGTATAATTTTAGAGAATTACATAACATAAATTATATCTATATAATACGTTGTATTATCATAATATATCATGGAATACTTTACAGAATATAATATATTATTACGGTTTGTATCATTAATATATATTACGGATTATATTATGATATATATATTAAGATATATTAAGTTAGTTAATAAGATTTTATTACGTAATATTACTATGATGTTTACTATGGTGTATATTATTACGGGGTATATTATGATAGATTAAGACATAATATCACGATATATATTGCAATATTGATTACGTTATATAGGACCGTATATTCTGGTGTATAAAACGACCTTTGAAAAATATCCTCCAAAATCAGGGGTCGTCTTATACGCCGGATACACTTTGCTTCACCCACCATTCCTACACAAACAGAGTGAAGATGCAGGAGATCTGGCAGGGGGGGTGAGGCAGAGTGTTTACCAGTTCATTCTCCCACCTCCTCTGCCTTCACCCCATTTGGGGAGCAACCGAAGATAGAGGAGGGGGTGAACGTTGTGGTTTGCCGTGGCTGCTGCTCGATCTCCTGTGTGTTTGTTCCCCAAAGAGAACGAACACACAGGAGATCGAGCGGCAGCCCAGGCAAACCAGGTACGTTTGCTCCTTTCTTGCACCTTCCTGGAAAGTGGAAGAGA
The DNA here is from genome assembly GCA_030847615.1 of Gambelia wislizenii. Classification (NCBI taxonomy): domain Eukaryota; kingdom Metazoa; phylum Chordata; class Lepidosauria; order Squamata; family Crotaphytidae; genus Gambelia; species Gambelia wislizenii. The sequence continues at coordinate 304,990,300 of JAUMIR010000002.1, read as the reverse complement.
GGGGTGAATGCCAAAATTTGCCATGGACACCGCCCATCCCCTCCTTCTTCATTCCCTTCCAAAGAGAATGAAGACGGAGGGAGGGGGTGGACCATGCGAACCGGGTATTTTCACCCCTGTCATCCATCTTCGAGTCAAGGGTGACTGGAAGGTGGAAGAGAGGGGCGAATGCCACGATTTGCCACGGACACTGCCCATTCCCTCGGTCTTCATTCCCTTCCAAAGAGAATGAAGATGGAGGGAAGGGGGCGGATGAGGCAAACCGGGCATTTTCGCACCTGTGTCCACCTTCCAGTCAAGGGTGACTGGAGGGTGGAAGAGAGGGGCGAATGCTGTGGTTTGCCACAGATGCCGACCATCCCCTCTGCCTTCATTCCCTTCCAAAGAGAATGAAGACAGAGGAGGCAAACTGGGTATTTTTGCCCCTGTAGTCCACCTTCCTGGAAGGTGGAAGATAGGGGCGAATCCTGCAGTTTGTAATGGTTGCTGCCCATCCCCTCCATCTCTCTTCTCTTACAAAGACAATGAAGATGGAGGGAGGGAGGGAGGGAGGGAGGTGGACAAGGCAAACCGGGTATTTTTGCCCCTTTCATCCAGCTTCCTGGAAGGTGGAAGAAAGGGGCGAATGCCATGGTTTGCAACGGCTGCTGCCCATCCCCTCTGTCTTCATTCCCTTCCAAAGAGAATGAAGATGGAGGGAGAGGGTGGAGGAGGCAAACTGGGTATTTTCGCCCCTGTCGTCCACGTTCCTGGAAGGTGGAAGAAAGGGACAAATACCGTGGTTTGCAACAGCCACTGCCCATTCCCTCCATCTTCATTGCCTTCCAAAGGGAATGAAGATGGAGGGAATGGGGGCACACGAGGCAAACTGGGTGTATTCATCCCTTTCGTCCACTTTCGAGTCAAGTTTGACTGGAAGGTGGGAGAGAGGCAAATGCCATGGTTTGCCATGGATGTTGCCCATCCCCTCCGTCTTCATTCCCTTCGCAAAGGGAATGAAGATGGAGGGAATGGGTGGTGGCCAAGGCAAACCGGGTTCATTCGGCCCCCTCCTCTGCCTTCATCCCCTTTTGGGAGCAACTGAAGGTGGAAGAGAAGGGCTAATGTAGTGGCTGGCTGGCTGGGATAGCCCTGCCAGCTGATCCTGTTTGCTTTCCCAACTCACGAGGAGATCCTTGTGAGTTGGGAAAGAAAGAAGATCAGCTGGCAAGGCTCCCCTAGCCAGCCAGATAGCCAGCCAAATGGGGGGGTGGTCTTATATGGCAAATATATGCCAAACTCTATATTTTTACTTGAAAATTGGGGGTCGTCTTATACGCCGGAATATACGGTACATTATATTTTATATTATATTATAGAATATATTGTGGATCTATAATATATAACGAGAGTCGGAGTACATTATTACGGAGTATACTACGATACAAAATACGAAATAGATTAAGATATAATATTACGATATATATTGCAATATTGAATATTTTATATAGTATATTATATTTTACGGTATATTGCGGGTCAGCGTAAGAGGGGCGCTCCAAAAAAGCAATACAAAGACTCCCTGAAACAACATCTCAAACTCCGCCAAACTGATCACCAACAGTGGTCCACCCTGGCCTCACATTGGGAGGCATGGAGACGCACTATCCACAATGCTGCAGCCTTATTTGAGAATGCACGCCAAACAAGTCTTGAAGAGGAACGACAACACAGAAAGAATCACAAGCCAAAAACATCACCCAAGGAGACCTTCTGCTGTGCTTTCTGCAACCGGACTTGTTTATCTCGGATTGGCCTTTTTAGTCATCAGCGTGCTTGCAGAAAGCACGGGATGAGTCCTTCCTGAATCTTCATTTGCAAAGAAAAGCCATAGAGGGAGAGGGAGAGAGATTATATAATAGAATATATTGTGGATCTATAATATATTACATGAGCCAAGATTACAATATAGATATTATAGTGAGGAAAAAAAGAAGAAAGGATAAGTGTAACTTAACAGTGAGGAAAGGAGAGTAAACTAAAATGGCATATAGTACAAGGAAAGCTATGGCCTCCCAGCAGATGCACCCAACATCAGCTAGAAGGTGCTCATTAGAAACCCTGAAGATACCTGAATTGGATAATGTAATATTAGATGAGCTTAGAGCAGAATTAAAAAACTTCAAGCAGGAAATAAAGAGTGAGCTGAAAGATATAAGAAAAGAGATTAAACAAGATTTTAGAAAGAAGCAGAAATAATTGGGGAAAAGATAGACAAAATCAATAAAGATTTGGAAGAAATGAGAACGGAGATAGGATATCTAAAAGAAAAATCAAATAGATCAGAAGACATTACAACAAAATTAAAGCAACAGCAAGAAAAGGATGAAACATTATTGTGGAACCAAGAACTTAGATACCGGGATAAATGACTGAAACTGAGAGAATTATCAGAAAAACCTTACAAACATTTATCGAAGGATTAATCCCGCCATTAGCTAAATACATAGACATGACAGAAGAATATCTTGAAGAGGAAATGGAAAAAAATGTTTAGAGTCAACTCAAGAGTTGCCAAAGAAAGAAATCTACCCAGAGATATCGTTATTACATTTAATAAAGTAAGAATAAGGGACAGAATCCTGCAACAGAGTTATGAATCTACGTTTATAGCAGAGGAAGATGAAATAAGAATATTTAAGGATATTCCAGCAGTGATCCAGAAAAAAGAAAAGATTACAAACAAATTACCCAACTGCTTACAAAAAATGGGATTAATTTCTTATGGGAAAGGATAGAGGGGATATCGTTCACTTATAAACAGAAAAGACACAAAATAGACTCAGTTGAAAAAGCAAAGGAGTTCTGTAAAAGATTTGAAAGAAAAAAACAACAGAAAGAAGAGGAGCAAGGGGGAATAGACAAAGGAACTAAGGATGGAGATGTGGAACAAGAAAGCGGAAAGGGAAAAGATCGAAGTAAGACAGAGAACAGTGGAAAACAAATGACCGAAGAAATGAAAGAGCAAGAAGAAAAAGAAGAAGAAAGACAAGGAATGAAAGTAGAGGAAAGTAGAGGATGAAGAATTTAGATTAAAAGAAAGAGGAGTGGAGCTGGAGGAAGAAAAGGTATATAGTAATATAGACTTGGAAGATGACAATTGACCTAGTTTCATGGAATATAAAAGGCATGAACTCAGTATATTAGAGGAGACAGATCTTTCATTTCTTAGGGAAATTAAAAGCTGATGTAGTCTGCCTGCAAGAAACTAAAATAAGTCAGGAAGATTACAGATTTATGAAAAATAGAAAATTAGGACATTTAATATAATCTGCAAATGAAAAAAGAGAAAAAGAGGTGTGACACTTTACATAAATCCAAAATATAACGTGAAGGAATTATTCTAAGATAATGAAGAATAATTAATAGGAGTCGAAGTGCACTTACAAGATTTGAGAGTTGTAATAGTAGGAATTTGTGCTCCCAACATAAAACAAGAAAAAATTTATAGGAAACTACACAAACTATGAGAAGGATTTGGAAAAGAGAACCTGTTATTAATAGGTGATTTTAATGTGGTCATTGACTCCGCTACAGATAGGCTTTCAAAGAAAAGAACAACATGGAAAATTTCCCCAAAGTTTTTTTTAACATGAAGGCGGAATTAGGGTTAAAAGAAATTTGGACATCAAAATGTGGGAAGGAGAAAGGATACACTTTCTACTCTGAGAGCTGCAAATCAATGTCACGTATTGATATGGGCTTGATATCCAAAAACCTTCTAACTCAAATTAACGATATAGAAGTACTCACAAAAATAACATCAGATCATTTCCCAATTAAAATATCACTAAAAGTAAAGAAAAGAAGCTTCAGTTGGAGACTGAATGAATCCCTACTAAAAGAAGAAAAATTCTTTAAAAATCTTTAAAAAGAAGTCAAACAATACTTTAGGGAGAATGAAACACCAGACTCCCAAGCTAAAACCGTGTGGGATGCAGGGAAAGCTGTTTTTAGAGGTATATTAATAAAGAAAGGAGCAGAGAAGAAAAGGCAAAATTCAGAAAGATACAATTTTCTAGTAGAAGAATTAAAAAAGAAAGAGGAGAATTTGAGATTTAACCCAAATAATGATAATACAATCAGGCAAATAAAACTAATTCAAAAACAAATAGACTGGGAGACCATGATGGTAATAGAAAGGCAGTTTAAAAAAATGACATCAAAATAACTTTGAATTCACAAACAAGTCCAGCAAGTGGCTAGCAAATAAGCTGAGAAAAGAAATGGAAAATAGAATAATTTCAGAAATAAACAATAAAAAATAGAACAGTGACCAGGCAAGAAGAAATAATACAAGCTTTTGAAGAATTCTATACCAAACTATATGACCAGAAAGAGGTGAAGAAGGACCACAAAAAGAAAATGGAAGAATATCTAGATGAACAAAATATTCCAAAAGTGGATGAAAATCAAAGGAAAATAGTAAATGCCCCAATCTCAATGATGGACATAGTGGAAGCAATAAGAGGCCTAAAACTGAATAAGTCCCCAGGGCCATATGGCTACACTGAAATGTTCTATAAGAAACTGGAAAATGAATTAGGCTTACCATTGCAACGAACGTTCAATTACATCGAGAAGAATGGTATCCCTAGCTCTTGGGCAAATGCTAATATAACTCTTATTCTAAAAGAAGGGAAAGACGGGTGAGAAGTGGCTAATTATCACCTGATATCCCTACTCAACATAGACTATAACATTTATACAACAATTTTGACACAGAGGTTGAAAAAGGTTTTGCAGAGCATCATTCACGAAGACCAGAATGGATTCCTTCCCAGAAGATGCATAAGCCAAAATACGAGGTTAATTATGGATTTACTAGAATATTATGAAGCCCATAACAAAAAGAAATTTGGATTAATGTTTATCGATGCAGAAAAAGCATCTGACAACATAAACTGGGTCTTCATGATAGCAGTAATGGAGAGAATGGGGATAGGAGCTGAATTTGGTAAAAGAATACAACAGATCTACAAACATCAGTCAGCACAACTTATCATAAATGGAGGGAAATTGGAAACAATTAATATCAAAAAAGGAACAAGACAAGGATGTCCTATTTCGCCACTGCTATTCATCATTGTGACTGAAGTGTTAAACAACAGTATTAGATCTAATATAAAAATTCCTGGAGCCAAAATTCAAAAATATTCATATAAGCTTAGAGCATTCACCGATGATCTGGCTCTTATTTTGTAAAATCCAGCTAACCAAATAGAAGAGCTTATGAAAACTCTATTGAAATTTGGAGAATTGTCCGGATTCAAAGTAAACAAAGACAAAACAACAATTCTGACTAAAAATATGAATAAAATAGAAGAAGATAATTTAAGGAAGATATCAGGCTGTGAGATTACTAAAATGACTAAATATCTCGGGATTACTCTGACAAAGAGAAATGGAAACTTATTCGATAACAATTATAAAAAGCTGTGGATAGGAATTAAAAAAGATCTAGATGTATGGAGGAAACTAAACTTGTCACTCTTAAGGGAAATAGCAGTAATCAAGATGGTGGTGCTACCAAAATTGATGTACCTTTTTCAAAATTTGCCCATAATCTCAAATGAAAAGGTTTTTGAAACATGGGGAAAAGATCTAAGAGAGTTCATATGGGATAGGAAAAGACCCAGAATAAAATGGCGCTACCTCAGACAAAACTGTAAAAGGAGGATGTGGACTACCTGACTTGAGAACCTACTATGAATCAGCTGCCCTAGTCTGGATAACAGATTGGATAAAGCTAACAAATCGAAAACTACTTAATGTAGAAAGACAAGGCCTTCGTTTTGGCTGGCATGCATATCTGGTATACAATAAGGATAAGGTAAACAGGGAATTTGGTAATCATTGTGTTAGAAGAGGGTTATTAAAGACCTGGTTAAAAATAAAAAGGAAATTTTACTTCAAAATCCCTATTTGGACATCAATACAAGAAGCTTTTCAAGTAAGATGGAATGATACCAGCATCTGGTTTAGATACTCAGATATAACTAAGAAAGGAAGTAAGGAAGCCAGAGTACTAACGGAAAAAGAACAGCTACAAAAAGAATTCAAACTAAATTGGTTCAATATACACCAACTAAAGGGAAGATTCAAAGATCAGGAAAAGGAAGGAATAGAGCCAGAATTAAATGAGATGGATAAGTTGCTTTAGGCTGAGAATCAGAAGTTGTTATCAAAACTATATAAGGTGCTGCTAGCTAGAAAACTTGAGCAAGACTACGCCAAAGATTACATGTTGAGATGGGCTCAAGATTTAGGTCAACCTTTGGACATAGAAGACTGGGAAACAGCAAGGCGGAGATCCATGAAATTCACTGCATGCCAGAGCTTGAAAGAAAACTACATAAAAATTACTCAAAGATGGTATTATACACCAGTAAAATTAAATAAAGCAGGTATAATAGTTAATAACAACTGTTGGAAGTGTGAGAAAGCACAAGGATCTCTCATCCATATGTGGTGGCAATGTGAAAAAGTTAAGAAATTTTGGGTTAAAGTGCACCAGAATATCAACCAAATTCTACAGACCAAATTGGAATTTATCCCAGAACTCTATATACTGAACATGATTAAAGGCTTAAATAAAAAGGAAGAATTTAAATACTGGAAGATCGTATTATATATGATAATGACTGCTAGAGTGATGATAGCGAAGAAATGGAAAATAAAAGATGAAAAGAATTGAGGATTGGAATGTGAAATTGTTAGATCTGTTAGAGATGGATGAAATGAAAAATAGAATGAGGAGTAATAGAAGTAACAAAACAAGAAGAGATTGCTTACCATTATTAGATTGTTGGAAAAAAGTAGGAAATGAATATAAAGGTATTATAGAAGATTTAGAAAACTAGAAGGTTTAGGTTTAGTAAACGGGGAATATAGGTAGAAAGACAATAGTTAAGTGGGATGAACAGTAAGATCGTGAATGAATCTGTGGTCAAAAATGTTAAGTATATTAAGATAATCATTTATGGAGAATATATATATATACACTGAAATTATACAAATAGATAATATGGAAAATTTAGTAATAATGTTTACTTTAGATTGGACAAAGAACTAGGGAAACAACTAAATACTGAATTTAGATAACGAAGTTATTCAAGGAACATATAAAGGAGGTTTAAGGATTAGAATTCTGTAAAATATTCAAGAAATAGTAAGATATGTGTGTATATACATGTGTGTGTGTATATATCTGTATGTAAAAATGTGAAAAGAAGGAAGGTTGATGAATTTAGCAGATACCTAAATTGCACTGTAAAGGACTTGTAACCACTTGTCAATCTTTGAATTAAAAAAAAACACGTAAGAAACAAAACAAAACACACCTCTTCCTTTAGATGGTCCAGGAATGAAAAATAACTCAAGACCTTTACAAATTAAATCTTTTACATTTTTTTCTTATGACTGTAGGACCCCCATGTCCATTGCCACTGGAGCCATCATGGAGGAAGGGATCTCCCCACCTCCTCTCCCTTCGTCCCCCCCATAACCACTGCTCCCACAGGAGACATCACAGGGAAAGGAGAAGGGAGGATAGATCTCCCACTTCCTCTCCCTTTGCCCCACCGTCACCACTGCCATAACCGTTGCCAACACGAGGAAAGGAGAAGGAAGGCAAGATCTTCCCTCCTCCTCTCCCTTCACCCCCACATCACCACTGTCACCATCATGGGGGATGGGAGAAGGGAGGTGAGATCTTTCTTCCTCCTCTCCCTTCACCCAACCCATCGCCACTGCTGCCACTGGAGCCATCGAGGGAAGGGAAAAGGGAGGTGAGCTCTCCCCTCCTCCTCTCCCTTCTCCTCTCCTCATCGCCAATGCCACCACCAGAGCCATCCTGGGGGAAGGGAGAAGGGAGGCAAGAGAGCTCACTTCGCCCTCTCTTGGCCCCACAGGAGTGAGCGACAGGCAGCAGAGAAACTGGCAGAAAGGGCTCTTTCACCCTCTTCCCCCTTTCTTGGCCCCATGGGTGGGCAGGAGGTGGAGAAACCAAAGAGGGGAAAAGGACTCTTTCCCGCTCTTCCCCCTTCCTGGGCCAAACAGATGGTGGACAAACCGAGGGGAGGGAAGAACACTTTTCATCCTTTTTGCCTTCCTTGACCCCATGGGCGGGTGGCAGGAAAAGGGGCAGGGAACCAGGGAAGAAGGGGGAGAGAGCTCTCCTCACTTCTCCTCCCCCAGCAGTGGTGGTGGTGACAGCGGTGTGGGTAGGGGGTGAAAATGACAGCTGCCCTCACCCATTCCCCATCCACGATCATTTGGGTGGGGGTTGGTGGCTGCTGGCTGCTTGCCTTGCTAGGAAGCTTGGCCCCCTGCACTTGTCTGGCCAACCAGGGGAACACTTACTCTCATTTGAGAATGTGAATCAGATTGATTCACTAGTCCTAACAAGCAGGAAGGCGCCTCACATCCTTGTTTTCAAGAAAAGATGAAAAAAGTCATAAAGTCTTTTCTGGTGAGCCTTTTGGCCTTTTTTGCCCACCTCCTTCACAATAGGGTAAAGTCACATAGGATGCCATTAGGACAGGTAGGATTCTCCTTGCATTCTGTAAGGAATTTTTTCCACTGTTAGGACAACCCCTGAGGTTTAGCCCGGAATAATTTAGCAGCTGAAATCATATCTAGTAGTATTTTTCCAATGTCTCTTTTCATCTTCAAAATACATTCAAATATTTAGTAGATAGAGTTCAGGCTTTAAAAGATATGTGATGCAGAACATGTTCTTTACTGTGTTTGTATTTTAGACAAAAAAAAATATTAATGGGCAATTCTACCACATGTGGATAACAGTTCCTTTAACTTTATGACACTTCTAGCACTTATTATTAGACTATTTTCATAGCGTTGTTGTGACATCACACCCCTTATCGATTTTTTAGTAAAGTGGACGAGCACATCCCTTGGCATTTTTCTCAGTTTTGCATAGCACAAATTTATTCTGTATTCTCTGTTTCCATCACCATGTCTGATAACTCTTGTTCTAAAATATCTGCCAATGCTATAGTTCTCCTCACCTTAAGATCCGGACCAAAGCTCTCTGCCACACTTCTAAATCTCAAACAAAATTCTTTCTCCAATAATTCCATCCAAGCCAAATTGTCCAAAACCTTCCGCATCTGCAAATTCATAAGATGAGCTTTTGTCTCCTAAACCTGGACTTCTCCATTAACTTGTTTCATCTCAGCACTCACTAGAGATAAAGTGCCATTCAAATCTTTAATCTTATTCTTAAATTCTCCTCTCAAGTCCAGTCTCAATTGAGTCATCTTCTCCATTATTCATTTAAGTTCATCTGGGGCTCTTCAAAAAACTTTCAGTGATCCAGATCCATCTCCAGGCATGGAACAGATGAAACAGAAAGTAGGATCAGACTCAGAGGGAAAAGATGGAAAAATCAGGACAAGGAACACCAGCAGCTGAGATCAGCAGATGGTACCATATTATTAACAGAGAATAGCAATGATTGGGAACTACTACTGATGAAAACCAAACTGGAACTATCGTACTTTGGACCTGTGGAGAGATAACATGACTCATTAGGGGGAAAACATCATGCTCAAGAAACATGGGAGGCAGCAGGGAAAGAGGAATACCATATTATGGGCTGGATTGATTCAGTCAAGGAAGCAACAGCACAGAGTTTGCAAGACAGGAGTGGTGCTGTTGAGGACTGGGGCTCCCAGAGGGCTCTCATCCATTGAGTTGACCTAGCTGTCAAGCTGACTTGGCAGCAAATAACAACAACAGCAACACTTAGTTGTTATTCCTATTATTTTGGCATGGTTTTTAATCAAATAAAGGGTAAAATATCAAAATGGGCTGCTTGGAAAAAATATTTGTATATTACGATGCTAGCTCATGGATCTTCATTGAAAAAGTCATGTGCAACTAGGGGTGGCTTTTGGTTATCCTGAATCCACCCTTCTCTGGTAGGGAGTGGATGGTTTTACATTCTAACATAGTTGAATCCAGTAAACAAAGGGACCTTCTAGCACCTTTGAGACTAAGGAGATTTTCAGACTACACTGTTATAGTGTTACTATTCCGCTTTAACTGCTCCGTCTTCCTCCTGTGGAATTCTGGGGTTTGTAGTTTAGTGAGGCCTAAGAGCTCTCTGGCTGAGAGTTGTAAATGCCCCTCCGTAAACTGCAAATCCCAGAATTCCACAGGAGGCAGCCATAGCAAATAAAGTGGAATAGTAACACTATAACAATGTAGTGTGAAAATCTCTTAAGAGAGAAAAAATGGTAGTATAAACTTTTGTAGACTTGGGTCCATCTATACAAGGGGGAGGCTGAAATGGATAACCTTGCAGTAATGGCATTTCACAGCAGGAGTGAGTTGCCTTAATGGTGTTTTTGCCCCCAGAAGCTTTGCATGCCAGACAGAGCTTCACTATCATCTTGCATTAGGAAGCTGCCAAAATTATATATAAAAAAAGATGTCTAAGGTGCACTGAAGTGATAGAAAGATTTTTCAATGGTTTTTTGCCTTAACGGTCACTCACTAAGGTAAAAATCCAACATGGTGGCAGTGGGCGCTTGCCCTGTTAGCATGTCCCGACCCCTGCACTTCCTTGGCCAATCGGCTTTGTGCTTCCTCTCATGCGGGGAAGTGATTCGTTTTCAGCAGGAATGCACACACACCCTCACTGTTTTTAAAAAACTACGGGGAAAGCTGCCAAGGCTTTTCCTGCCCTGTTTTTGTCATTTTGGGGCCCCTCATTCTGAATACTGTGGATTGATGCAGGATCCCATTAAGACAGGTTGTATTCACAGCACATTCCATGAGGGTTATTTTCACTATGTAGACAACCCCTTAGTCTACTTCTTCTGATGCAGGAGGAAATATCTGAATACAGTGCATCCAGGATGCTTTGCTGTGACAACTGAGTCTCCAAATGGTTGTTCCTGCTTAGACACATTAACACTAAAATACTCTTTATAAACAAAGAATGCAGATTCAGGTCAACTTAGAAGAGAATGCCAGAAAGGCTGCCTGTGATGAGAGAGCCCATGATCCAGATGTTTACCTACAGACCCTTGCTCCACTGTCAACTCCAGAGGATAAAAAGACCAGGCAGACTGTAGTCCTTTCCTGTGTGTCGCAGTCCACCCCTGATACCCAGAAGAAGTTACAGAAGACTGAGGGGTTTTGAAGATATGTCCCTGGTCCCAACTGAAAGCTATAGCAGATAAGGTTTACCTCAGTAGAGAAGTTAAAGAGAGGCAAGAAGCCATCAAGCAGATGAAAGAAAAGGCCAGTCTGCTAGCTGCAGCTTTACAGCAAAAAAACAACAACCAGTGTGATGCATAAATAACATACTCATATTAACTCAACAAGTATCCCTTATTGAACAAGACACTGCATTCTGATAACATGCAAAAAGCCAGAACTAAAGCTCCCATAACCACAGCCAACAGATAAGCCCTCTAGTGTAAGAACAGTATGTAGGGGGAGGAAGAAGATAGATGCACCCAGGTGGCACGCAGCCTTGAAACCCCAAAAAGAGAAAAACATTCCCAGGCTAGAAGGCGGCTGGCTGAATTCCAGGAACTGAGAGGCCAAGCAGGGAACCAGGCTAGGAACCTCGTGTCAGGGCCTACCATGAATTCTACTCTAATACCCAGAATTTGGGACAGGGCACAGCACCCCACCCCCAACAACAGTTATACAGTTACTGGGGTCAAAAGAGACAGATGTCTGTTTAGCTTCAGAACTAGCGTATCGCAATTTTTGGGCCAACTGCAAGCGAGCAAAACAGCAGGACCCTAATTTGTTGAAAGCCTATGAGGTAGTCCCTTTGTTCCGAAGTGATACCAAAGTCCTTACCATTAGTTTTAGAACAACCACAATACCCAAAGAGGATGTGGCTCAGTGGGTCTCAAAATATGCCACCATCCTTTCAGGACCTGAAAAGGTAAGAGATACCGCTGGTTTCTGGAATGGAGAGTACCGCTGTATTGTATCTTTCAAGAATGATGACTCTCAGTTCAGGAGAGGCAAAATCCCCAAGTATTTTTTCCTAGGGGCTGACCGAGGAATCACCAGATACAGCGGGCAGCCAGCCGTCTGTTTTCAATGCGGCTCTTATGAGCACCAGAGGCGTACTTGTCACACACCCTTATGTTCCCGCTGTGGAGCAAGAGGTCACCCCTCTGTCGCCTGTCAGGCAAGCATTCGGTGCAATTTTTGTGAAGAATTTGGGCATACCTATTTTTGGTATCCCAAGGCCTTTTATAATTGTCAAGATGCACAGCGTCTGGAAAAAGCAAACCAGGTGGCTAAGTCAGGCAGAGAGAAGGCTAGAGAGAAAGAAGTGAGAACTCAGTCCCGGGAGAGAGGAGGTCAGTTTCAAAAAGTTGATCAAGAAAGGGAAAAGAGGGAGGAAGAAGGTAACAAACCAAAAGGAACTCAAAGATCAACAGAGATTGGAGGGAAGCCCGAAGGAAAGGAGCAGACAGAGAAGGATGAATGGAGTACAGTGGACAAAAAGAAAAAAGGGAAAGTGGGGAGGAAATCACCACAGAAGGGGGAGTTGTATCAGAAGGGAGGTGAGGTGGCTCAGAAAAACAGGTTTGAATTGTTGATAAAAGGGGAAGAGAAAGAGGCTATTGGGGATGGTGATCAAGTTCCAGAGAAGAAGGAAGAGAAGCAGGCTGCTGTGGGTGTACGAGAAAGTACAGAAAGAGAAATAACTGATCAGGAATTGCTTCAGGAGTCTACAGTCATGGAAATGGACCATCAGAAGAGCTTGGAGAAAAAGGAAAAAGAAGGGGAGGCGTTTGAAAAAGAATCAGGGGAGGAAACGAGAGATGGAGTGGAAGAGATAGATACAAGTGAACAAGGTTGTTCTCTGATTCCAAAGGTTAGCTCTCGAGACTCCTTGATCCCAGAGCAGCTTTTGGTATCATACCCTTTGTCCCCTGAACTCCCTAAACCTCCAGACCCATGCCCCTTGGCTCCTGACCCTTCCTTTTCATCCCAACCCCCTTTCACCCCATCCTCACCTCCCTCCATCTCCAACACTTGTAAGGCTACACCTCAGGAAAATCCTGAGGAGGTAGAGGTGATGCATTCAGAGGAACAAGAGATACAGTCACCAGAGCTGTGTTGAAAAAGAATGTGTTAAAAATGAGAGTTTTAATAAGTTGGACTGAAAACTAGATTTCAGTTAAGTTAGACTTTAAGTTAGATTTTTAGTAGAAAAACAATTATTTCAATCTTCATGGCCAATATACTTCTGTTAGTTTTTGGTTATTTATAACGGAGGCCTCAATACATTTTTAGGTACATAAAACAATGGGTTCATTAAAAATTGCCACATGGAATGTTCGTGGCTTGCGAACTGAGGATAGGTGCAATGAGATTTTGCCCTGCCTTGGCGGCCTGCGTTATGACATCATTGTGTTGCAGGAAACTCATATCTGTAACGAACAACAGCGGAGCCGGTGTCAGAGATTGTGGACACAAGGACCTTCTGTATGGTCATATGGGGAGTGTGGCGGTTGGGGAATAGGGGTACTGTTTAGGTCCAGGAACAATCTGACCATTGATTTCATGTTAGAAGTAGTTTTGGGGAGGTTGGTGGTGGTGGATTTTAGTATGGAGGAAAAGCAGAAAGATGGAAGAGTAGAAAAGAAAGCTTTCAGGCTGTGTGGGCTTTATGCTCCTGTAAAATATGCCGAACGGAAAAAGTTTTGGGGGTATTTAAAAAATCAGTGTAACACTCGACGGCATCTTATTATCGTAGGAGATTTCAATAACAGGGCAAGGATGATGGACAGGAGTGCTTACGCAGACCAGAAAGAGCGGACAAAGTTGTCCCTGCCCAAACCCCTGACAGCAGAAGAAAGAGAGTTGGAGTCTTTTCTAGAGAGGCAAGGTCTTAAGGATGCAGCTCTTGATGTGGAGAATGAGTTAGAATTTTTTCCTGTTTTTTGCAGAAAGGCTTTTGGTTCAGATTTTCCCCCAATGGAAGGAGTTCGATTTACTCATTATCACAAAACCTCAGCCAGCAGAATAGACCGTGTGAGAACAGTGAAGGAAATGAAGGTGGAAAAGTGCACTGTTATGATCACTCCTTGGTCGGATCATGGGCTCTTGGCTGTAGAGTTCAGTATAGGTCAGGTTTACCCCAAAGGAAGACCTCTCTGGAGGTTGCGCCCTAAATTTTTGGAAGATGGGGCATATAAAGAGCGCATCGCCTCAGCACTAGCCCACAGCCTAACTCTTGCGGACATGTACAAGGATGATTTGTGCAGGTGGTGGGAACGTGTGAAACGCGCAGTTCGGGCCACTAGCCGGGCCTACGAGACCAACATTAATGGGAAACAGATTCAGGAGTATCATTTGGCCATTTATCATTTTTTGAAGTGTCATTATCGATTGAACCAAGGTGTTCCTTTTTCAGAACAAGAGCTTAACTGGGCGAAGGGAGTGATAGCAAGATTTTGCCAAAAGCAAAGACAAAACAGAAAGAGGAGTAAAAATTTCAGGACTCGAGGTGGTGTGGTTGACATGGATGAGTGGGCAGGCGTCCGGAGTCCAAGGGCTCCGATTGAATTAAACGGCTTGAGAGCCTCCGAGTCAGACCCTATTGTATTTAGACCAAGTGAGATGCTGGATATCATGGAAGGATATTACAGGCAGTTATATGCTAGGAAAAATATAGATATAGAAGAGATTAAGGGTTTTTTTCAAGCTTTTTCAGAGGACCAGATGGGCACCCTCTATAAGGGTCTGAGTCCAGAGGATAGGAAGAGGTTGGTCTCTCCTATAACAGAACAAGAAGTTCATGAGGTCATAGTTCAAGGGAAGGGTAAGTCTGCCCCTGGCCCAGATGGCCTCAGTTGGAATTTTTATAAAGTTTACAGGAAGTGGATTGTTCCCCCTTTAACGACTTTGTTTAATTTTTTGTGGGATAATAATGAGCTCCCTGAGACATTTTATCAAGGGGTCCTGATTTTTTTCCCAAAGGAGGGTGATCCTACCCTCCCAAAAAACTGGCGCCCCATAGCTCTGACCAACATAGACTACCGTATGTTGGCAAAAATACTGAACAATCGGCTGGCTAAGGTGGCTGATAAGATTGTGATGGAAGCACAGACCAGTGCTGTGCCGGGTAGGACTATGGTGGACTCTCTTTGTTTGTTTCGGGAAGTGTTCCGACTCAGCAAGGAGGGAGATTGGACTGGTCAAATCCTACAGGTCGACCAGATGAAAGCTTTTGACAATGTAGATCATACGTTCCTATGGGAAACTCTCAAGTGGAAAGGGGTGCCAGAGAGATTTATTGCTTTAGTTAAATTGTTTTATAGGGATGCAGAGGTAGTTTTGCAAGTCAATGGTCATAGAGGAAAGAGGATTAAGTTAAATTCTGGGGTGAGGCAAGGTTGTCCCCTAAGCCCTCTTTTGTATGTTATTGCGTTGGATGCTATTCTGTGTAAGATTAGTTTGGACAAGAGCATCTCGGGGATCCAAATTCCGCGTCCGTTGGACAGTTCATGGTTGATTCGATATGAATCTGTTAAATTTGTTGCCCATGCTGATGATGTGTCCTTCTTGGTTAAGGACAGGATGGAAGTTAGAAAGATTAAAGATGCTTTTGAGGCCTACGGTCGAGTTTCTGGTGCTCGACTTAACATGGAAAAGAGTTTTTTGATCAGGATTTTTGCTGCAGAGGACAAGATGGCAGCTATTCCTCTAAAGGACGTAGTTGGAGAAAAGGAAAGGTGGCAAGCAGAGCAAGAGGCAAAGATGGATAGGGTGAAGATCCTGGGGCTGAATTTTGCGTTGGCTCCAGAGGGATGGAAAGAAAATTGGTATCGCTGGTTGGAAAAAGTAAAAGAGAGGGTGGCCCTCTGGCAGAGATGGAAGCTGACCATTTACCAGAGAGCCGCTTTTGTAAATACCTACCTGCTTCCCGTGGCAGCCAACTTGGCGGCTGTTTTCCCACCTCCAGATTCAGTGATTAAAGAAGCTGATCGGGTTCTCTTCAAGTTCCTTTGGGGAATGGCCACGTTCCCCCTGGCAAGGGCAGTGGCTTATGGGCAGGTAGAACAAGGGGGCCTGGACTTCCCAGCCCTGGGACCTAAGTTCATCGCCATCTTTTCTGCTCAAAACTTTGGGAAAGTTTCTCTGTTACAAAAGGGTCAGATTCAACCTCAGGCTTGGCTAGTTTTGTTTTGTGAGTGCTGGATAGGGACTAGATGGGGAAAGACTTGGTGGGAGGAAGGCTCATTAAGTTTTAGGTTTTCTTTGCCTGAAAAATTGAAAGCACCAGATTATTTGAAAGACTTTGTTTTTTACATAAAGAAATATAAAATTCATGCTGAGGAGTTGAAGGGGGAAGACAGACCAGGTCAGAGCATCAAGAGGACTTTGTACAGGAAAATAGTGGAGGAGATTTATGTTAACCCGTTTTTGCAAAAGCGTCAGGCCAAACTAGATTTATCAGAATACCTAAATCACCAGACTAACCCAATTGAGTATTTCATGGACAAAAGGGTCCCCAAAAAGTTGTGGGACTTGAGGTGGAGGCTCTACCATCAGGTTCTTAATCTGAGGGGAAAGAGACCATGGACCGCAGAGGATGAGCAGACCTGTCCGCGTCTGAAATGTAAAAAGGCTGAGATTTTGAGTGGCGTGGCACAAAAGGAGACGATCAGACATTTTGTCCAGGACTGCCCGAGTGCCCGGGAAACATGGGAGGAGGTGGCCCGGGTCCTGGATTGGCCCGATTTGGCACAGCAGGCTTGGGAGACAGTGCTTTCGGGGACTGAACCTCCAGAGGGTGTCAGGGGACCCAGAAAGTCAGTGGGCCAAAAGAGGAAGAGGAAGGAGTCTGTTTCCGCCATGGCTGAGAGGTTTTGGAAAGTACCCTGGTCCACGGTGCACCTGGTAAACCTCTATGTGATGTTAGGGTTAGTTTTCCAGAGAAAAAAGGAGGTGAAAAGTCAAAATCTGCAGGATGTAAAAGGCACTGCCTATTATGTGAAGAATGTAATTGAAAATTTAGCTCTGAGTGAAAAAGAGAAATTGCCAAGCTATCGTTGGAAAAAGTTTTGGCCGTGGTTTAGTGAGACGACCCCAGCAATAACATAAAATAATATTTTAAATAAATATTTTATTAATTTTGTATTATTTTGTATTATTATTTTTAATTAATATTTTATTGGGTTTTTTTTCATTTCTAAGTAGGTATAATTATAATGTGTAAATATAATGTGATTATAGTGTGTTTAGATTAAAGGGAAAAATACATTAGTGTTAGGATAGATTTACTTTTGTATTAGTAAGAAAAGAGGAAAATAATTAGTATTGTTTTTGTATTATTGTTATGGCCTTTTGCGGTCGGGTGTATTTTTTAGTAGAATGGTCTTACTCCAATAAAAAAAATCCCCCCCAAAAAAATTCCCAACAACAACCACATCAACATCCTGGGGTTGCCACTGATTCATACCACCAGTCCCTGTTGGGACAGAACCAAGGTGCTTACTGCAAACAAGAAGGCCACTGGAAGGATCAACGTCCTGAAAAGCAACCGCCCCTGACGGCTTTGTGGAAGAGGATGCTCATGGCTTGTGAAGAGCCCGGGTGAATGAAATGGAGCCAAATAAAAAATTATTATTATTATTATTATTATTATTAACAGGTACCGTGACTGCATTGGCAGAAACCACTGCACAGAACTGAGGATAAAGGTACTAGAACAGCAGCAAGAAGTTACTTGCCTACAAGAAGTGTGGATGAGAAAAAAACATGCTCACTTGTTGGTCCCCCCCCAAAAAAAATTAGGGAAAAAAATGCTTCCTTAGGAAACACTAAAAAAAAATGGTGTGGTTTTGTATATAAAAGAGAATTTAGAACCAAAATTAATAGTAGTGGATAAAAAAGTAAGGTTTGTTGTGGTGGAAATAAATATAAAAGACAGTAAAATGTTGGTGATAGGGATATATGCCCCAATAAACAAAAGAAGTACATTTTATAAGGAATTAAAAGATAAAATAGTACAATTAGATTATAAAAGTTGGTGTTTATTAAATTTTAATGGGGTTGTGAATACCCAATTGGATAGATTCTCAGACCAAAAAATTATTTTAAAAGGTCAAGGAAAATTAGGTCAGGCTTTTTTTGATCTGATAGAAGTACAGTATTACAACTAGTGGATACACGGAGAATCAAAGAGAATGATTAAAAAAAAAAAAGAGTTTACCTGTTTTTCAGATGTCCACAAATCCCTGTCCAGAATATTTACACAGATGAACATAATTTGGAGAAAGAAAAGAATGGAAAGAATATAATTAATGATGAAATAAAAGAAAAGGAATTAGATCTTGTAAAAAAAAACACCCTAAAGTAAAAAGAAATTGAATCAATAGAAAATACTGAGAGAGCAATTAAAAATGTTAATGGTTGAAGAGGTAAAAGTGAAATTAGATTTTATTAAGAATTTTTTTGAGGGAGTTAATAAGCCAGGTGGATGGCTGGCATGTAGATTGAAAAAAAGAAAAGGCAAAAAGAATGATAGTAAAATTAAAAGAAGGGAAGAGAATTATTACTAAAGAAAATTTAATACAATAACTATTTCAAAATTATTTTGCAACATTATATAAAAAACAGGAAATACCTTTAGAGAAACAGAGTGAGTATATCCAGAAACAGAATGTTTTAAAATTTCTCCAAAACATAGAGAGGAGTTGAATAAAGAAATTTCATTAGAAGAAATTAAGGAAGCCATCAAAAAAGCAAAATTAGGAAAAACACTGGGTCCATATGGATTAATGGTACTTTATTATAAAAAGTTCTCGGAAGTTTTGATCTGGCCTTTTCAAAAGTTTATCAATGGTTAAAATATCAAACTGGAAAGATTAGCAAAGATTCATAAAGGAATTAGCAACCTATGCTGGAGATGTGGATAGCAGATTGGATCCTTTTTCCATATATGGTGGACTTGTAAAAAGACTAGGAAATTTTGGTTCAAAGTAAGCAAATGGATGAGTAAAATTTTGAAAATTAAATCACACCGAGACCAGAGTTGTGTATATTAAACATGATTAATAAGGATGATAAAGCTGAAAAAAGATTTAATTTGATTCAGTATATGGTAACAGACACAAGAATTAGTTTTGCAAAAAGTTGGAAGGTAAATAGAATACCAGATTATAAAGAATGGATAGAAAAAATATTAGAGATAGCGACAATGGAGAAATTAACAAATTATATTAAAGGGAGATCCCTAGACTTCTTTATAGACATTTGGAAACCAGTTATAGATTTTATGAAGGGCAAAGAGGGGAGATAAGTATCATAGGCTTTGAATATTAATTAATTATTGGGGTAGCCAGAATTTAATAAAAGAAACATAGTAAGTCTTATAGAGATTATTATATGTTAGATTGGGATATTGAGTATATAAAGTGTTATTTGTATGTATTCAATGAAAGCTATTAAAATAGAATGAATGTAAATGTAATTGTATAATTTATACTCTAGCTAGCAAGAACATAGAGCAAAGAGATGGGATCCAGCTGGGCAGAGAATGCTCACCATGACAAATTTGCGGAAGACTCCTTCTACATCATGGTTTGGGATGGAAAAGTCTGGCATTTTTGTTAAATATAATGTCTGGTTTCTCTAAGGCCATTAGCACTAATATTATCTATTTATAACACAGAAACCTGTACCTATTTATACCACAGGCTTCCTCTCATGGCATCTCCCAAGTCCTCCAATGCAACTCTATGGTATGTTTTTACTTGAAGTCCTTTATTTTAAACATTAGGTTTTCAGTGCTGCATGCAGGAATTTTCCACAGCTAATACCCTGTGTGGTGTAGTGGCATGAGCATCATACTACAGCTCTGGAAACCAGGCTTCAAATCCTCACGCAGACAAGAAAATGCACTTGATGACTTTTGTGCAATCATACTCTCTCAGCCTCAGAGGAAGGAAATGGCAAACCTCCTCTGAAAAAATTTTGCCAAGAAAACCCTGTGATAAGTTGGCTTTAGGGTCGCTATAAGTCAGAAATGACTTGAAGGCACACAACAACAAGATCAACAATTTTCCAATAATAAAAAGTTTCCCCCTTCCCCACTCCCCCCACCCTCTCTCTTTAGCTGGCCTTGGCTTAACATCATCATGTTTATATAATTACATACATTAAATACACTGTTTTTAAAAGTTAAGTTTTACTTGTGAAATGCATACAGTTGTTTATCTTAATTGTGCTACACTGGTTTTGAATTTGCAGTAGACAAGTAGGCCTAATATCCAGACGCAGGGATGGGGGCACTAGGGTTGTCGTCCAAGAGGAAAGGGGGCAGGAGCCTGAAAAAAATTGGCGACCGCTGTACTACATTTAGGCATGGGTAGTGCTGCTACTCTCAAGGGTAGTCTGCTCCCCTCACACAGTGCAATACTTGCCCAGCCTCAGTAGACTCACTACAGGGAGAGCATGGCCCAATGCTGGTACTTCAAAACCCTGGGATGTGTAGTTCAGCAAGGCACAAGGGTAGTCTGCTCCTCTCATGAAGGGCAACACTCTGCCCACCTCAGTACACTCGCTAGATGCATACCTTCACTACGGGGGGTGGGGTGGACACAGCCCAATGCTGGTACTTCATACCACCCCGGGATACGTAGTGCAGCTAGGCTAGGAAAAAGTGTTGCAAACTTGCTCTCATTCAGGCCTTCACCTCACCTGTCACTGTATATTCACCTGGACAGTTCCTTCACTGTGTGGGGGAACTAGACCATTTCCAGGAACTACATACCCCTGGGATGTATAGTGCGGCAAGGCAGAGGGTACTCCTCTCTCCTCATACAGGCCAGCACTTCACTCACCTCAGTACAGTCTCTTGAGGCATATCTTCAGTGTGTGTGGGGGGCACAACCCAATGCTGATTCTTCATGCCACCCCCCAGGATATGTAGTGCAGCTAGGCTAGGAACAAGTGTTGCAACCTTCCTCTCATTCAGGCCTTCACTGGACCCACCACTGTACACTCGCCTGGACAGTTCCTTCAGTGCATGGGGGAACTAGGCCAATACCTGGAACTACATACCCCTGGGATGTGTAGCGCAGCAAGGTGCAAGGGTACTCCTCTCTCCTCATACAGAGCAGCAGTTCACTCGCCCCAGTACAGCCACTTGAGGCATACCTTCAGTACAGGGAATGCCAGGCCAAATGCTGGTAATTCACACCTCTGGGACATCTAGTGCTGCTAAACACAAGGGTACACTGCTCCCCTCATTCATGCATGGGTGCACTCCACCCACCCCAATACACTCGCTTGAAGTATCCCTTCAGTATGGTGGTGGCGGCAACACAGAATGGATACATCACACCCCTGGGACATCTAGTGCAGCCAATTACAAGGGTAGACTGCTCCCCTCATGCATGCAGGAGAACACTCCACCCACCCCAATACACTCACTTGAGGTGTACCTTCAGTTACAGGGGGGGGCAATAATATAGAATGCTGATACATCACATCCCTGGGATGTCTAGTGCAGCTAAGTACAAGAGTACACTGTTCCCCTCATGCATGCAGGAGAACACTCCACCCACCCCAATACACTTGTTTGAAGCATCCCTTCAGTCCGGGGGTGGTGGTGGTAACACAGAATGCTGATACGTTACACCCTGGGACATCTAGTGCAGTTAAGTACAAGGGTAGACTGCTCCCCTCATGCATGCAGGAGAACACTCCACCCACACCAATACACTCACTTGAAGCGTACCTTCAGTACGCGGGGGGGGGGGCGCTGAATGCTGGTATGTCACACCCCTGGGATGTCTAGTGCAGCTAAGTACAAGGGTAGACTGCTCCCCTCATGCATTTAGGAGAACACTCCACACACCCCAGTACACTCACTTGAAGCGGACCTTCAGTACGGGGGGGGGAACGCTGAATGCTGGTATGTCACACCCCTGGGACGTCTAGTGCAGCTAAGTACAAGGGTAAATTGCTCCCCTCATGCATGCAGGAGAGCAGTCCACCCACCCCAGTACACTCACTTGAAGCATACCTTCAGTACAGAGCGGGGGGGCAACGCCAAATGCTGGTACATCAGACCCCTGGGATGTCTAGTGCTGATAGGCACAAGCGGTAGCAACCTTTTTGTACCCGATGACTCCCAAAAGTTTTAGAACTTCTTTCTCTTAACTGTTTCATAGTTAAGATGCTGCACATGATGCTGCACATCATGTGCAGCAAGGGAAGGGTGTATTATGCCTGCTGATAACAAGTTTTTCAGAAAACATTGTGTTTCTCTGGCAAACTTTTACTGCAGCACCAACTGCACAGTTCCCTGGGATTCCTGCTCTGTGCATGCAGATAGGCCATGTGCAACATGGTGTGCCAATCACTACGCACATCCTTGTGAGCACCGTGAAAATCTTTAAACAATCGCTACTGAATACAACTTCCTCCTTCATTTTTGGGAGGGCAAACAGCTTCCTTCTCATCTTTTCAGATAATCATTTCTTTTCCCTTTCCTGCAAATCCACCTGTGTTGCATGTCAATTCTGGAAAACATCCACAATGCTCATGGCTTGCGAAGAGCCCGGGTGAATGGAATGGAGCCAAATAAAATATTAGTATTATTATTATTATTATATTATTATTATTAACAGGTACCGTGACTGCATTGGCAGAAACCACTGCACAGAACTGAGGATAAAGGTACTAGAACAGCAGCAAGAAGTTAGTAAACTCATAGCAGAAAATAACCATGCAATTGCCACCCTCCAAGATTCAATGAAGGATCTATGCAGGATGTTAGAGAATTGTAGTTGCTATAATTGTCCCAAAGAAGACCATATTTTCTTCTTTCCTCATTCCCTAGAAAAATCTATTTCTGATGTGACAGAAATACTCTTTGTTGCACTGTCGGATAGGGGTGCATGGATATCCACCCCTGTTACAGCCCCACAGCAGAAGAGATTTGCACTTGAGCAAGAAATTGGCTCAGTCACACGTCCAGGGAAGGGTGGAAGACCATTATCAAATAGCAAATCAGTACTACAAAACAGAAAGTTAAGCTGTCATACTCAAAACATCTCTGTTTTGCTTTTTTTAAACTACAATGTACAAATCATGCTGTGATTATAATAACCTATCAGGTACTATAGATTTTCCTTGGGTTCCCCCCCCCCGGGCTGTGAGGTTGTGTTCTGGAAGAGTTTATTTCTGACATTTCACCTGCATCTGTAGCTGGCATCTTCAGAGAATGGTTGGGTAGGAATGGGGGGGTTAGATATTGTGAGCCCCTGTTGGAGAGGATATGTCAATTTGTGTATTTGAATGGTGGTTTGGGGGGGGGGAATATGCAAGGAGGATTAGTGTCTGTTTGGCTAATGGTTGGTTGATGGTCCATTGTCTGCTGGAAATCCCCCTGTCCCTGGGTGGAGTTCATTTGCAAGTGTTGAGTTAAACAGAGTATACCAAGGCGGGTGGAGTGTTGCCTAGCATGAGTGGAGTAAAGTACCCTAATGACTAGCTGCACTACACATCCCAGGTGTGGTATGAAGTACCAGCATTGGGCCATGCTCCCCCCCCCATATTGAAAGTATACCTCTACTGAGTGTACTGAGGTGGGCAAAGTGTTGCTCTGCCTGAGGGGAGCAGACTACCCTTGTGGCTAGCCGCACTACACATCCCATGGGAATGAAGTTTCAGCATTTGGGCCTCCCCCTCCCCACAGTTAAGGTATGCTTAAACAGAGTGTACTGACACAGGTGGAGAGTTCCACTGTATGAGGGGAGCAGGCTACCCTTGTGGCTAGCCACACTACACATCCCATGGGAATGAAGTTTCAGCTTCCCTCCCCCCGCAGTTGAGGTACGCTTAAACAGAGTGTAGTGACATAGGTGGAGTGTTCCACTGTATGAGGGGAGCAGGCTATCCTTGTGGCTAGCCGCACTACACATCCCATGGGAATGAAGTTTCAGCATTTGCCCCCCCCCCGTCAGTTAGGGTATGCTTAAACAAAGTGTACTGAGGTAGGTGAATTGTTGCCCAGTAAGAGGGTGGGAGTAAATTACCCTTATGACTAGCTGCACTACACATCCCATGGTTATGAAGTACAGTACAAGCATTCAGCCTTGCACCCCTGTATTGGAGATATGCCTCTAGTGAGTGTACTGAGGCAGCCAAAGTGTTGCCCTGCAACAGGAATACTTTCCAAATGTTAAGGAAGAAATCATGCCTATCTTTCAATAGTTTCTCAGCGGAACCATTTTCCGAAGTAGAACATGTTCTATTGCAACACATGCTTGTATCACACGTTCCGCCACTGTTGATGTCCCAACACTGAACGTTGCCGCAGTCTTATGATAGAGCAAAGGTGAAGACAGCCACCATATTGCAATTGCCACCCTCTCCTCTATTGAAATGGGTATGCTGCTTCTCCAAGTTAGGTCTAAGTGAATTGGCAATGTCAAAAAGAGTCTCTTTTGTCATCCGGAAATTTTTGATCCACATCTCATCATCCCAAAGAAGAAGCACCTCCTCCTTCCAGAAACCTCTTCCCTCATGACAAGGTCAAACCCACCACCTACAAGGAGAAGGAAAGGTAGCAACCCAAGCAAGCACACTGCCGTTCACTATTCGGTTTTGCTTTGCCAAAATCTCCAAGAGTGCTGTTCTCCACTGAATAAGCATGGAGAACATACACAACACAAGTTGTCGTCTGTGATGCCAAAGTACCTCTCCTGTTCTGTATACCAGAAGCAGCAGTTCAGCCTGCAAAAGAAGAGTTTCCAAAACAGGATCCATTTTGATCGGGGGGAAAGGGAGTTGAACAGAATAAAGAGGGATATTATACTCCCCTCATAGGGAAGCACAAGGACACACAGCTCTTGGGAGAGTGTGAAAGTACGACCAGGTTGAAAGAAAGTACCGAGAACTTGCGACGTAACGCTGCTGCAATAATTTTTTAAAATGAAGCGTGCACAGAAGACGTTAAGGAAGTGACGACAAAAGAGAAGCCACGGAGAAAGTAGCATGTAGGCATGGCTACAAAGAACTGTGCAGTGAGTTTGTAGCGCTTTGGGGACATTGAGTACCGTTTGAACGAAAGGGAGGCTGTTGTGCGGTGCGCAGTGCTAGCATTGCACAATTGTTCCACTTCAATAAAGGGCATTAGCATGTCTGGAAAATAGATTCGTGTAGTATTCCTCCAAGAGGGGGGCAAACAGGGATATAAGTACCATCAATGGCACCTATGCGGTGCGGAAACCCGAGCCACTCAAACCCATCCTTTATCTGTGGAGGTAGAGAAAAGAATATATTATTATTAGAAACATTAGAAAATATCATTATTATCTCATTTATATCCTGAAATACTACAGCACCACAAGGCAATTAATAAAAATTGCATTAAAAGTCACGTAAAAACAAACCATGAGAAGGCCTGCCACAAAAAGAGTGAACCATACAAACATTTAAAGTCACGCACTATGGAGCAAAGCCCTTAATTTCATCCTGAATCCCCCAATAGTTTATGAGTACAGTAAATCTCTTAAATTTTTTATCTTTAACCTCTTTCTTAACCCCTGAGGATGTTTTCTTAAACTTATTTTGTAACAGGACTACAATTCCAACTCCTCCTCCTAGCCTAGAGTTAACCTTAAATTTTCTGAGCCCTATATCCCCAACAGTTTTTACAATTTCCCCTCTAAATGAGGTGTGTACTGCAGTTAGATTGATTGGTTTAATAACCTCACTAGAAAACTCCATAACATGCTGGGATCACAACAGCACAAATGAGTTTCCAACCCCGCATCCCAAACCGCACCTATATTTTACAAGAAATGATCGCTGTAAAAATAAATAAATAAATAAAATTGGACAAATGGCTCAACAGTATGCCCCCAAAACCTATTTTCTACCAATAGAAGGTTTCCCATAGCTGATGAGATATTAGTCACACAAAGGAAGGCAGAAACCACCCTTTTTAAGCATTATCATTATCACACATGAATGTGCAAAAAGTAAAGTCAAAATATCTTGTATCAGCAGAACACGAATAAAGATATGCCCTATCACCAAATGATAGCAAATATGTAGAGGTTATCAAAGTGTCACATCAAATTCATCAGTCTCACACACAATCAGTGACAGGAAATGGAAGAGGTTGCAAAGGATTTTAGAGACAGCTAAAATCACAATTTAAGAAGGCATATTAGAAAATGAACTCCCCCACTGCTTTTATTTTAAAACAAAACCCTTCTAAAAAGGAACATATCAATATCCTTCTCCCTCTATAACTTTTATAATTAAAGAAAGAAATTCCCCATCTTCTGTTGCCAAAAGTTGGTCTATCTAAAGAACAATAAATAAATAAATAAATAAATAAATATTTTAAAAAATCACAACAAGTCCCAATGCTTGACGGCAAAGACATAATAACTATCGGAACTGTGCCGATTTATAATGACATCACCATTTTATATGGAAAAAAAGACAACAAATATTTTTGAAAACTAAAATGTGAGACAATACTTTTACAAATACACAATCTAATGTGTCTTTACAAGCCATGAAAAAAAACAGTTATCATAGGAAAAGGAAAAGATACTATCCCACCCACCACCCAATGGTCGCACATCAGTGTAGCAGTATCACCCCTAGGTGCATTCTTCAAGTATAAACAAGAATCTTGGTCCATCTACCCAGAAATAAGGCACTACAATAAACACAACTAGATAGAACAAATAATGCATAGGCAGGCCCCCAGCTGAAGAGAAATCCCATTCCTGCATTTAAGAAACGTTTCTTTATATAAAAGCATAATGTATCCCAAAAGCATCACATTCCGACACACCCTGATAAAATATATATTTTAAAAACAAACAAACATTCACAGTAAAACATCCCCCTGCATATTTAAACCATAGTTAAAGTTATCACATGCAACCGCAATCTACTTTAATTCCTGCAGCGATATCAGTAGCCTTCCAAAAGGATCCACTGTGATAACAATATGGTATCATTTTTTATTTGTAGTGTGCCAGAAACAAAATATAATGGTGTGCAAAAATTAAGTGATGCCCTTGTAATACGAACACGGAACATGCAAAAACTATAGTGATGCTTGTGTGATGGCCCTGCTATGCTTTATCCTGTTATGGCTCCGTTTTAAAACATTGGTCTGAAAAAGTCCCAAGTGTGCCTGAAGGGTAAAGAGATAATGTTCTGCTTAGAATAAGCTTCCTTTAAAGTTCTCCCTTCTTCACCCTCTCTTTCACATGCCTGCTCGGTCTCCACATGGGTGGGAGTAGGAAAAGTTGTGCAGCAACAGAATGGAGAGCACAAGTTGAACCCCAGCAGCATTCCATTGCATTGCTGGGCAAAGGGAATTCAAAACAGTGGGTGCTGGCAGCAGTATAAGATGGTCTCTAGGTGTCTCAGCCTACTCAGGCAGAAGTAGGAGGAAGGGACCCCTAGAAACTAATAATAGGGTGAAAGGTTTAACAGATGTATTAATACAGCAGCCACAGTTCTTAAGGCATAAGATAGTGAAGATGGTACTATTACAAAATCTCACTAACCATACTTATTTCTCTTCAGCTCTTGTGAGCCCTAGGTGACAACAGTGGAGATATGCCAGGCCATCAATGTGTAGCACCCTCACCAGTTGTCCTGGTCTGCACTGAGCTCTCTAGGGCAATTCCTCAGGGGTTCTTATAGGCAAAGCCTCACTGGACTATGTGCTATCTTATCACTCCTGACAAATCACCCCAGCCTTATGCTTGTCATGTTCCCTTAAACCTGTGATCTCATTTATTCTGCTAAATTGTTAAACAGATAACTGAATCTATGCTTATCACAGGTGCCTCGTATAAATTCTTCCCTTCACTCCAAAGCTACAATAAGGATAAACATGTTCAGCCAGCAAGATTATATCAGCATAAACAAAGAGAGCCAAGATTAGCACTCCAAAGGTTTAAGAGAGCACTATGCCAAGAAGATAAGTATAATAGAAATGTTTTACACATGGCAACCTAAATTTCCTCATACAACGCTTTTCCCAGTGATTTCCACTACACAAGCAAGCCTAATTCTGACATGTAATTGCCTTACATACATTTCCCCCTATGATTTACTATACAGTACTTCTTTTTAGATTCATAAGACAGTGGAAATAACAGTCTAGTGTCGAAAACTACTAGAGTTGCCCCTCCACATTCCCGGCTTTAAAATTCGTGGTTTTGATTATTCATGGTTTTTGGGAGCCCCCCCTCCCAAAAGTGGCAACGGGGGTTTAGAAGCCCAATTGCCGCTTTTGGGAAGATGGGTGGGGGGTGGAGAGTAGTAGTGACGGGGGCCTCAGAAGCCCCCCTCGCTGTTTCTGGAAGGGTGGGGGTGGAGAGGAGAAGTGAAGGGGGGCCTCAGAAGCCCCCCTCGCTGTTTCTGGAAGGGGGGGTGGAGAGGAGCAGCAACGGGGGTCTCAGAAGCCCCCACCACTGCTTCTGGGAGGGCGGGGGGGTTCCGGGAGGGCGTGGCGTGACCTATTTTTTATTCGTGTTTTTTTCACATTCGTGGGGGTCTTGCAGCCCTAACCCCCGCGAATGTGGAGGGACAACTGTATATATAAGGGGAATCAGTAGCCTGGACAGTTACTTTTTTTTTTAACAATATAGTTTCCATCATAGTTCTCAGACTGGTTAGATCTGTAACTGCTGCATTAGTTATTGTCATAGCTACAGGTGTTTTTTTTTAAGGTAACACCATATGTTTTCCATTCAGCACAGGAATGCATAGTGTGAGCCAGCGCTTGAGTCATGTAATATTCTGCCACCACCATTTAGTTGGGCTGCGCCCCTGTAACTATAAAAATAACTCAAACGTTACAGTTATACTCTGAAAAAAGTGCTGTTATCCATTACAAAATTACAGTCATAATTTAACATAGGGCTTGTCGACACAAAGCAAAAACCCCTCACATACACACACCCCAAACTGGTGTGATAAGGCCACATAACGTACAGCCCTATCCTCACCAAACGTTGAGTATTACCATTTTAACCCAGGCTAAAAAAAAACCCCTCACAGTTTGCTCCATAGTTTGCTGGAAACTCCAGTGTTTTCACTCTGGATTTGAGGGTGGGGAGGAGGGAAGAGGCAGGACAGGTCACTGCCTGGCAGGTGCCACCATTTCCCTCACTGTCCAGGCCAGTTCCTGGCCCAGAATGGTGAAGAAAGTTTTTTTTACCTCCTCAGTGTTGTTGCCACTGGTGCACAGCACTTGCTCTGAGGCAAGCGAGGTACCCAACCATGTGACCTGGACACCTTGTTTGCCTCAGAGCAAGTGACTGTTTGCCAGTGGTGGTGGCAACAAGGTGGGAAAAAACTTTCCGATACCATTTTGGGCAGGGAACTGGCTTAGACATCCAGGGAAATGTGGTTCCTGCCAGGTAGCAATTTGCCCTGGCTCTCCCCTTGAATCCAGGGCAAAAGCACCAGAGTTTCCAGAAAACTCCAAAGCAAACAGTGAGTTTTTAAAACCCAAGTCAAAGTGGTAATACCCCAGGTCTGGTGTTGGTAAGGCTGTACATCACGTGGTCAGAGAGCTGACGGAGAAAGGGAGCAGCTGCGGACCCAAGCAACCTGCGGATGTGGGGACACGTGTAGGGAATGTCCCTGATGTCCCTGTGGAGTGACAGGTTGTGGGGTGGCTGCAGGGTGGGAGTCCATTTACACTTTTGCCCCTAGTATAGACAAGCCCTTAGAAACATAATGTCATTTAGTTATTGCTTCTTTAATGGAAAAAAAGAATTCGTTATTAGTAATCAATTGTGCCCAGACTCTGGAGGATCACAAGGGATTCACACTTGCTTCCAAATCATGAGGATTCCTTTGAACACACAAAAGATTTCATGTCAATAAATGTTTCCCCTTCCACCTGTTATTTTCCATAATCCCCCCATACCAGCATTTCTCTACTTGCTGTACTTAAGATGAGTTGGACTACAACTGTCATCGTTCCCTGCTTTCATGGCCAGCGACCATAGCACCATTTTGGGAAAGACTGTTCTCTACAATATGGCATTCTATATAGAACTGTCCGGAGCGGGGGCGGGGGGATAGTTTTATAAGAATTTCTGCAGAAGAAATACCATCTATGCAATGGCTCAGCCATGACGTTCAGGAGTTTTTAACAAGCTGCTTCCGTGACAGATGCTCATCATAATTATTAAGGACTGCAACACCATTTGGCGTAATTATTCCTTAAATGTTTCAGCAATTCTGTGGTGTGGTTTCTTCAGAAAAATAAAAGCAACAGCTGCTCACTTTCTGGCTACCAAAATAAATTATTATAATAAGCTCTTTCTGCCCTTGCAGGAAAATTAAAGATTATTGATACTGATTAGATCAGCCATGTCAACATCCTCCTAGAGTCAGATTCTATCCTTCTGAGACATATCTCTTCTTGGTTTAAAACTGATAAGTGCTAAGTAGGTGCACATTTATGTAAGCCCACCAGATTAAAAACAACTGCAGTGAAATTATTATAAAAAGAGTAATGTGGCAACATAAATATTTTTCCTCCATAGGGGGCAGGCAAGAATTAGAAATGGAGAAAACTGTGAATTCTGGTTTTATTTATTTCACCATTTTTTCTGACTTGACATTCATTTTGTCCTTTTTTCATATCAATCTGATATTTAAAAGTACACACACGCTCGTACACAACTGTGTAAAAATATGTTTGTGGCATTATTTCCTATTATGCACACTTTTACAAGACATTCCCCCAATACACACACACACACACACACACAATTTTGTGTGTGTGTGTGTGAGAGAGAGAGAGAATATGCACATTTTTGCATGCAATTTCCTCTAGCACACACATTTTTGTATCCATTTATACTGAGAACGAGCTAGCGTGGTGTAGTGGTTTGAGTGTTGGACTAGGACACTGGCAGACCAGGGTTCAAATCCCTGCTTAGCCATGGAAACCTACTGGGTGACTTTGGGCAAGTCACACTCTCTGAGCCTCAGTGGAAGGCAAGAGCAAACCTCCTCTGAACAAATTCTGCTGATAAAACCCCATGATAAGTTTGCCTTAGGGTTGCCCTAAGTCAGAAATGACTTGAAGGCACACAATGATAACAACACTGAAGAACAATATTTTAAAACTGGGAGAAATATGACATAGGTGCATGGCATTCAAAATGAAAAATACACACACACATCATTTTCTTCCCCATTCTTACTTGGAATATAAGATGATAATTGGTGTACGATAGAGTGGGGACACAGTTTCCGCAAGGTAACTGTCTATTGCCCAAATTCAATTTTTCATTACAATTAAAGAACACCCTTAGAATTAATGAAATTTACATATGTGTTGGTTTATCAACTTTTCATTGATTCAATTGGTCTGTTCTAGTTGAGATCAACAATTGGATTTAGGTCTTTCTGCCTTCCCAAAAGTAATATACAATGGAACACATGTGTCTTTATAGTATATCTTTATAATATCTCAAGACATTGTAGGTCTACTTGCAAATAATTTTTTGGAACATTTTTATTACATTCTTTGTATTAAAGACTAGCTCTTGAAGCCATAAACATCATTAAAAGCAGATTAAAAAGAAATTACTGTAGATAATAAAGTATCATAACAATGGAAAGATCAATATCCAATTATTGGCCATAACTAGAGTGACTAATTAATGAGAACCTTTTAAGTCAACATTTAGGTAAATGCCATTTAGTCAATGGCTCTACTCTAGCTGAAACTAACAACTGGATTTACACCTGGTTTTGCTTCTGCCCACACCCCCCCCCATCCTTCTCTCCTTTTGTGTTATGTCTTTCAAACTGCAAATCTGAACACTGGGATCATATTTTTTTTTATTGATCTGTATGACTTTTGGGAGACAATGCAGGTGAAGAACAAGGAAAATGCCTGAAGTGAAAAAATATACAGTACTCTTTACCACTGGCACATATAATATCAGAGCACTTCATATTTAGATCTTTTTATTCTGATAAAACATACGCCATAAGTGGCAGCTCTTAGTCAAGCATTGAGACCCTAGTAGTGTAGGGGTTAACATGAAAAATGAGGCTCTATTAGAAGCAAACAATTTAAGGATGCTACAGAGCACATATCCTCTATTTCTCAGTCAAAGCAATCAACCCTGTCAAAAGGAATACCATCCAACTGTGAGCCTAAAGATATTGTTTCCATTCTGCCTTCACAGTGAGAGATGTCTAAACACACAGCTTCTCCCCTTGTTAATGCCCACTAGAGTCAAATTAACAAATGCATTCCGTTAATGAGGATTATTTTAATTTCAGGCATAGTGTGCTTTCTGGGTGGTCGCTTCAGTGTTCAGAATATAAAGCTATAGGAATGGATGTGAATAAAAGACACCCCCCCCACACACACACACACACAAAGCCAAGTATTTGTGTCCTGTTTTCTCAGATATAAAAATTAACAACTTCATCTTGGCAGGCAATGCCATTTTAGTAAACTGCACAAATTGCAGAGGCATGACATAGTAAATCTGCTCGTTGGGTAATATACTCCTGGGTTCAGCAAATCTATTTTGCAAGTTAAGATGTTGTATGTTATGGGGCTGTATGCATTCCACATCTATGAAATCTCTATTTTGGAGATGGGTCAACACAACTTACAGTGGGTGCTTGTGGCCAGGAGCAGAGATTTTTGAATCTATCATCCGGTGTCCCCTACTTCTATAGATCTGCTACTTTCCCCACTGGATAGAGAACATTATCAGATGTGGCAAAACTTGCGGGATTATGGCATCATGGTAGCATGAATGGGCCCTGCAATTGCACAATGTTGGCATCTTTGCGTGGCTACTCTGTATTCCAGCCATGAAAAAAGTGTTGCTTCTGAATGAGGGGACAAGCTTTCAATAGATTGACAATATCACTTTTTTTTGTAGTGTTGATGGCGTGTGAAACCACATCCTGTTGTAATCATGAGATTACAGCATGAATGGGCAGTCCTCAGTGAGAAAACGTCTGGGTGAGAACAGAAAACCAAAGCACAGGATGCTCTTTTTATGAACTGTCCTGTTTAGTTTCAATGTTTTAAGGTTTGTTTCAGTGCTTAACAAGGTTTGTTAATTAAGGTGTTTTTGGAGTTTTAAGTGTGCTCGTGTATTCTTGTGAGACTTGCTGAAATCTTGCCTATGCTGAATCGTGGAAGTAAACTCCTGTTCTTAAAGTGACAATGGTTGTTGTGCAATAATTCCTTGGCAGTTCCTTCGTGTGATTACAGTGACGCGTGATAGCAAGTGTAATAATGCCATGATGTTTCCACTATCCTCATATGTGGAATTACATCATTTTAAGATGCTCGGCTGATAAAGTCCTAAGGCTCTGCTATCTTCTACAGTAACATTTGATTGACTGCTTGATCAGAACCTGCTGTTTCTCCCTTCCCAGGCCTTCACCTTTCTGGGTGGTAAGGATATACCAAGCTGAGCCTTTCCACTGGTGGCAGGTTGCCCGTCACTTCCTGTGGATTTGAGACCCAATGAGTCACACCAAAGCATCTTCACACCTTTGGGTCACCACTTCATGGGAACACCGCCTCTTTTTTTGGTGTTAAAAAAATAGACCTTGAGTAAAAGGCAAAGTCTCATTAAATAATGTCACCCACAAAGGTATTGTGGATGGATTCTATTGGGAGGCCAGTGGTGGCACAAGGGGTGTGTGGAGAGGCTGACCCATGCTAGGTGACACCATTGGGGGAAGGGATGACAGAAGCCTCAGTGATGCCACAGTGGGAAGCTATATCCAGGGTCCCTGCGTGAGAGTCAGGGATTGCAAGGAGGAAGAATTTGGATTGTCGATATGAAAGGGGAGCACTGTGGTAGAAGTGTCTGAGGGATGTAGATGAGTGGAAGAAGCATTTAAACATCCTGGAATCTCATTCCAGGTGGTCATTTAAACATCTGGCCTTGCACATGCAGTTGTTTTGACCTGCTGCAGTGGCACCTTGTAATTACTTGTTCATTTTTTTTGTGCTTTTACATACTGAACATGTGTTTGGGTGAATCACAGGTGAGGAGGAGGAATTAAGCACCCTTGTTGGCATATTCTTGGGCAGAAGAAGGTATGGCACTGGCAACTGGACAGGTTGCCCTGTCAGCCCCCTTTAGGTCTGTTTGTGCTTTTTTTGATTGCCAAATTGATGCACAATAAATCCACCACTTTTAACTTTTGTCATGGATTAGACTTGGTCTGTATTGTTAAGATGCTGATGGATGAGCTCGGTGTGTCAGCTTTGTCTAGCTGGGTACTTAGTGCAACACCAACCAAGAGTGGACTGGTAGGGTGGGAATCCAAAAGGATTCCATCGCTTTCATGAGAATACCCATCCATCCTGCTTTGCACTGGGGTAAAGAGACAGAACAGGTAACCTGATAGTATACTAGCCATCAGTCTCATTGATTGATCTGGTGAAGGTGGTCTTGGAGGTGTTGGTACAAAACCTCCAGGATTGTGATTTTGGGAGACTTCAACATCCACACCAAAGCTGCTGTCCTAACTGGGTCTGCTTGAAACCTCATGGCTACCATGCCAATAAGAGGCCAGTTTTGACACACTGTTGACCCAACTCATGTAGTAGAACATACTTTATTTTTTGCTGTTGGGTGGGTGCGAAATGATCTGTTACAGGGGCACAGTTTCCAACAATGCTGTTGTCATGGTCAGATCACTTGGAATCATAGACTCATAGAATTATAAAGTTGGAAGAGACCACAAGGGCCATCCAGTCCAAACCCCTGCCACGCAGGAATCACGATCAAAGCATCCCTGACAGATGGCAATCCAGCCTCTGTTTAAAGACCTCCAAGGGAAGGAGACCCCACCACGCTCCGAGGGACTGTGTTCCACTGCCGAACAGCTCTTACTGTCAAAAAGTTCCTCCTAATGTTGAGGTGGAATCTCTGTCCCTGGAGCTTGCATCCATTGTTCTGTGTTCTAGTCTCTGGAGCAGCAGAAAACAAGCTTGCTCCATCCTCAATGTAACACCCCTTCAAATACTTAAACAGGGCTATCATATTGCCTCTTAACTGTCTTTTTTCCAGGCCAAACATACCCAGCTACTTAAGTCTTTCCTCATAAAGTATGATTTCCAGACCTTTCACCATTTTAGTTGCCCTCCTCTGGACACGCTCCAATTTGTCAATATCCTTTTGGAATTGTGGTACCCAGAACTGGACATAGTATTCTAGGTGAGGCCTGACCAAGGCAGAATAGAGTGGCACTATTGCTTCTCTTGATCTAGACACTATACTAGATCAAGTACCTGAAAAAAATCGCATTGGCCTTTTTAGCTGCCGCATCACACTGTTGACTCATGTTCAACTTGTGGTCTACTAGGACTCCTAGATCCCTTTCGCACGTAGTCTCATTCAGCCAGGTCTCCCCCATCTACTTGTTTGTGAAGTTTGGCTTGGCAAAATCTCCCTGTAGGTGGTGGTGGGGAATAGCCTGCCCTTGGACACCTATGGAATTCAAATTATTCCTCAGTGCTCTGGGGGATCTGGGGAGGTTGGAAATGAAAAGTCATGCAATGCCTCTACTATTGCATCCTTGACATTCCACCCAGCAGAATTATTCCAAGTGGTGACAGGCCTATTGAGATCAGGCTCAGAGAAGCGATCAGTGAAAGCCTCAACAACTCTTGGATTCAAAACATCATCACAACATTGTTCAGTTATGTATAGATTCATCATGCCATTGTATTCCTTCTTCTTAAAATAACTTTCCAAGCTGTGTCAAAGATTAGCAAACATTTAAAATACCTTTCCTGACTAAAAGCCAGAGAGCCCAAACAACCCAACCCAATGAGGAGTAAGCATATCTAATAGCCATGAAATATACACTCTTTGGACAGAGATTGAAAAACAGGAGGGGAAGGGGAAGGGGATAGTCTAGAAAAATGTCATGGCTGGCTATCTGGTTCCCCAAATGGGAGTGCTTCACATTAGAACAGAATCCTCTCAAAATCAGTGGCTTTAAAACCAGTCTCTTCAAACTGAATCCATGACTTCTGAAGGAAAAGGCTTGTTTTACTATGGAAAAAAGCCAACCCAGAGGCAAAAGTATGCAAACTTTGAGATGAACCATTGTAACTATGCTACAACAGGCCATACACATTATGAATATTTATTTAAATTGTCAACCATATAGTGTGGACATTTACTTTTCATTCCGTGGGATAAACACCTTTCTGTACGTCACAACCAGCTGTTGACTTCTGGAAACTTATAGGCATTTTGTCTTCAGACAACTAATTACTTATATGTCTATGGAGACTAGAGCAAGGTCAAAACTCTTATTTTCATAATTGCTCTCACAAAGTGAGATTAGGGCAGTGAATGGTAGGCAAATCTAGGAGACCACTTGGCTGGCACTTGGGATTTCATATTCTCCAGTTGCCAGCTGCTTGCCTTGCCACATATCAAAATGTAGATGTGATATACTTAACCAAACCATAACAGTACTTGCATCATGTATTTTGCAGTTTGGTTGGCCAATAAAGGTATCACTTTTTTGTGGATTCTGGATTTTGTTTTGCTACATGGCCAACATGGCTACCCCGAATGTGTTTCCTAGATTTGAGGATAATTCATTTTGCCGCAACAGGGGAATCCTAAGCAAGAGGGAAATACAGTCTGGAGCTAAACGTCCGAGGTTTCTACCTCCAATAAAGGTAAAACTTCTCTTTTGGACTATAATTAGCTAAGTTTTACCAGTACCACACTTGAAAGTTTCTTTTCCAGATGTAGCAGTACAGAGACTTGTACAGAAATCCAATGATCTCTGCCTAACAAAGGAGCCCAGCCTTCACAAACTGGTCAGAGTCAGGCTGGAAACCAAAAGAGGTTGCCTTGGTGCTGCAGAAGGAGTTAAATGTTACTGCCCTTCTCTCTGCACCACATGTCCAAAAGGTAGGAGTGGCCTCTGCCTGCATGAGATCCCTCACCTGAACAACAACACAAGCAACATCTGAGAAAACATGAAGTCCTGTGACTCCAGCTCCATCACTTTTCTTTATTTTTTTTAACATCTTTTCCCTGATGGAGAAGTCAGTAGAGCTTCGAAAGCTTGTATCATGTTTTTGCAGTTTGGTTGGCCAATAATCACTTTTTTATGAATTTTGCGTAACATAGGACAGTACTAGTAAAAAGTTAGTATCATTTCAGGAAGAAGTCCCACTTATACCCAGGTACGGTAAGTCTGTACAGGACTGTGGATTTAAGCAGATACAAATCATAATTGTATGGTGCAAAAGGCAGATGGATTGCAGTGCTTTAAATTAAGCTCCTGAGTGGTATAAGGAGTCTATTGAGATGCAAATATATGTTTTCTTAATTGTTATGGCTCGAGTTGTGCTGTGTTCTTGTTTATGAATATATGAATTAGAAAGCAGAAAACTTGATTTAAATTGCCCTGTTTTTTCTTGGTGATTTTAAATAAATGATTTAAACTGCTTTGATTTAGATCAATCCACCCTGTCTTTTGAAGTCTCTTTTACCTTCAGGCAACTTAAATTCCTCAGAGAAATAAAGTCTAGATGAGCTTCTTTTCTTTCCCCACCCCACAATATGACAGAAGGCACTG
The DNA here is from genome assembly GCA_030847615.1 of Gambelia wislizenii. Taxonomy (NCBI): domain Eukaryota; kingdom Metazoa; phylum Chordata; class Lepidosauria; order Squamata; family Crotaphytidae; genus Gambelia; species Gambelia wislizenii. Next base: position 304,952,599 of record JAUMIR010000002.1, on the reverse strand, counting down.
GCAAAGTATGTCCCCTCTTCTGGAAGGTGGAAGAACTGTTTCACTGGAATAGTTTTTAGTTCTTTAGCTTCAGTTGCCACATCTTTTTCAATTCCATAGAAAAAGCTATGGCAACAAGGGAACTTTTTCCCATTGGATTCTAACTTTGGTTGATACTGTTCTAATGAAGATATGTTAAGTTAGGGATGGAGGAGAATAACATTTGATCTGCCTTTTATGCCACTAATTTAATTTGTACTCCTTGGACTAATAAATAGGTCAGAGGGCTTATCCAGTTTTCTCAATTCCCTGAATTTTGTGATGGAGTATTTAAGTCAAAATTATGCAGAAAAATACCTGCCTTCTTAAAATTATTTGTGCTGCAGTTTCATTTTAAATGATGATTGCAATTCACATTATTTCTTGGAAAAGTTCCTGCAGCAGGTCTTTCAATTGTTTTGCTTCTCTCAAAGTGGGAGATGATGTCTAAGCTGATGTAATCCTGCTTATATTGCATAAAGACTTTCTTTCCCCATTTCACTTTTAAATATGCATTTTCAATGACCCCCTAGGCTTTTTGAAGCTTTGTAGAGTACAATCCAGTATACATCAATTAGAGGAAGGCCCACTGGTTTCAATGGAGCTCACTCCCAGGAAAATGTGTATTTACATGTCTGCTCAGAAGTAAGCTGCACTAACTAAGGGCTCATCTCTCATCTACATGGGCCAGGATACACCGGCTCCCTAACGTGTATTCTGGCTGTGGATCTAACCCATTCCTTCCTCATTACCCAGCCAAACAGGATGGAGTCCAGACCACCATGCTGGTCCATCTCTGCAGCCGCCACGGCATCCATCCACTTCACTCTCTCCTCAGCCAGGAAGCTGGCATACAGGATGTGATCAAAGTCCCCTGCATGTGACCAGCTTTGGTCACATGCTGTGGGCCTGCTTCCTGTCTGCAGAGAAAGCAACATGGACAATGGGCTCGTGTGTTGGCAATGGGGTAGTGTGTTGGTATGGGCTTTGGCAGACCTGTGGGGCCTGGACCATTTCCCCCTGAAAAGAAACTTTCCCCCAGGTATTTTGCTGAAACATTGTATCAGGCTTTCCCCCCGTCTTAGTCCTGGGTGTCATGTGGACTGCCTGGGGGCAAAATGGGGCAAAAGCCCTGTGTTGTCAGGACTGCAGGGCTCTAAGATGGTGGGGAAAAGGGTAAACAGACCACCTAGACAAGACATAAGAAAAGGAAAAAACTAAGTGGGATCTTATGCATAATACTTACTACAGAGAAAAGCCTAATTGCAACAGTGGATTTCTTACCTGAGAAACAAAAGGGTTGGAGGGAGAGCAAGCAAGTGGGTGAGTGGATTGCATGTCTATGTGAGATGTCGTCTTCCCTCCCCTCTCCATCACACAATAAATACCAGACACAAGTTTGTTGGAAAATGTTGGCAATAAATGGGCACAACTTTATTGATGACAGCTGCAACTGGTTGGCACCATGCATGGTTCCGGATCCAGCCATCAACCAACTCACCTGTTCATTGATGTACCCGTTGTCAGCCCAGATACTGACAAATGCCAGAAAAGGGAGAAGAGTCCCTCCAGGCCCCCAAATGTCTGCTATCCAACCTCGTCCTCCCTCTTCCTCCACAAATGGGAGGCATCCAGAAGGTGCATACACTGAACTGGCACGTCCTTCCAGCCAATACCCCCTCCTTTCATAACCAGGGTCTCCGTGACCTTGACCTTGACCTTGTCAGTGGCCTTGATGGAGACCCCCAATATGGATGACCTTGGATCCAGGACCCATGCCAACCGCCAACAAAAGGTGGGCCCAGGCAGGCCCATCTTTCACCAACCTGCTGCAGCTGCCACCAACAAGGCTGAAAGGAGCTTCCCCACCTATTCCCATGTGCACACAGCAGTGAGCCTGCCAGCAGTCCTGGCCCTGACCAATATGAGACCATACATCTGGACCACAACCATGACTCTCAAACATTGATGGTTATGTCCGGCTGGAGGTACCCAGCAAAGGCCCTGGCACTCCACCTAGCCAGGAACTTGATAGTCTCTGCAGGAAGGCCACTTGACGCTGGCGTGGTGGCCACTCCAATCCTGAAAGGATGTCTACCAAACTCCAGTGCTGGGAGGCCCAGCTGCCTCACCTCACCTCATCCTGAAGACACTGATGAACTGGAATTGTGTGAGTGGAGATATGTCCCTGTGAATGAAAAAAGAGGATCTGGCACTGTAGATCGTACTGCCAGGAACCTACACATGGTGTTGACAGGGTGAGGAGACACCATGCTTTTGTGGGAAGGGGGATAGAAGCTCCTCGCCAGGACCGCAAAATGACTGCCAGGTGAGTCTGGCAGCCTTATTACATGGGAAGAACCAGGAAGTGCTGCTACTTCTGCATGACAGCTCACATGGTCTGCAATCACACATATTGGCCAGAAAATGTGGCTGACAAATATGGCTTGGACAACAAGTGGAAACAGAATATCACCAGTATGGGATGGGAATAAGACAGATCAAGATTCTCTGAAATAAGTGACTGCAATGAAATTCTCTCTTTAAAAGCATGAATGAAAAGGTGCTGGTTGTGGTAGGAATTGTAACAGAGAACTACAAATGGTTACATGCATCATATGACTTGCAGATTTACATTCTGAATCACTGGCACACTAACACATGCAGAAAAAGTCACATTCATCCATGTGAATGTGCCTTAAGTTAAAGGAAATGCACCCTACCCTTGCTTTCAGGCAGGGCCGGTTTAACCTGTCTGCCAAATCAGCATTGGCAGGGGTCCCCGAGGTCAAGAGGGGGCCCCGTGTTGGCCTCCTTAATCTGACGGAGACAGCCAGGAGACAGCCAGGAGGAGCCCCCTCTTACCCTCCTCCTCCAAAAACCTCCTGCTGGCTTTTTTTAAAAAAAAACAAAACAGCCTCTCCAAAACTAAAGAGAAAGAGAAAGAAACAGCAGCCACATCGGAGAGGGTGAGTGTGTGTGTGTGAGAGAGAGACAGGGAATTTGAGGGTTGTCTCCCTCAGAAAGGGCTTCTTTCTTTCTTTCTTTCTTTCTTTCTTTCTTTCTTGTCCATGTGCCTTCAAGTCATATGGGGGCCCCAAAGTAAAGCATTGCAGGGGGCCCCAAAATTCCTTAAACTGGCCCTGCTTTCAGGAGCTGATATAGCAGGACATGAGTGGTCAGTGGTATCAAAAGTCACTGAGAAATCAAGGCAGATCAACAATAGCACTCTTCATGACTTTCACCCAGACTAGGTTATCAGTCAGGGCATCTAAGGCTGTTTTGACACCACATCATGGCCTGAATGAGAATAAAATGGCTCCAAATAATCTGTTTCCTCAAACAACATCTGAAGTTGCATGGATACCGTATGCTCATGCCCCAAAGGAGCTATTAGTGATAAGCCAGTAGTTCTCACATACCTCTGAGTGCAGGAAGGGCCTCTTCAAGAGAGAGTTACTACAGCTTCCTTTAAAGCACTGACATCATGAGACATTTACATATCTCCCCCTCCCCATACACCTCATCAATCCATCTCTGCTAGAACTTATCAGCAAAGTTGGGTAAGGGTCAAAATTATATGTGGTAGGATGGATTGATCTCAGCATCTTGCCCATACCGACAGATTGCAACTGTAGAAAATGACCCCAAGGAATTCAACCAGATTGCACAATGGACATTTCCTCAGACTCTGCGAGAACTGTGGAGTCAAGTTCTAAGTGAATATGAGCAACCTGCTCCTGAGGTTCCTAGCAAATTTGTCATAGTAGGTGTTAGTGTTGCTATTTTATTCACTGCTCTTAACCTAGTACTTTTATGAGATTACTCAAGTGTTTTTTTTTTCAACCGCTGTACTATAAGTTGTATTATCCGTATTTTGTTTTAACCTTCTTTGGGTATATAAGTATACCCTACCTTTCCCCAGAACTGAAATCTAAAGATCTTTATTACATTAATAAGAATAAACAGGTAGAAATGAAATTCATATACATTCTGCTTAAAAGTAACTTTGGGTCCCCCTCCCCAACACAAGCCTACTCAAACTTCCCCTCTGTATGTGGAGGACTCACTACCAGAATTGTGGCCAATAAGTTAGATATAACAATGTTGGGTAGCAACCACCAGTCCTTGGCGGGGTCACGCTCTTTGCTAAGGACTGTGTTCGCAGTTTGGGGGTACTCCTAGACTAGTTGCTTCACATGACTGCTCAGGTGAACATGACAGTCAAGAGCGCCTGTTATCAGCTTTGGCAGATAGTACTTTTTAAAAAATAAAATACATTTAGATTTCCCCCACTAGAACATTGTACTGTACACCCTAGAAGGCAGCTCAGGAAGCTTTCAATTCCTACATCTCAGGGATCTAAACACTGATGCAGATATAAATCATCTGCATTTTGCTCAGACCCAGACATCAGGGAAGCAATTTCCAAATGGATAGTGGAGGAGGATCTCCCTCCATTTTTCAAAATCTTGCACTGGAAAATAGTTATAAATGGCTTTCCATTCTGCCACATATCAGAAGATGCCTGCACATATACAGACATGAATATGCCTTGCATTCATATTAGCACAAGATCTATCATTAAGTCTTGTGCAGACTGGGGGATTCCTCCCCCTCCCTCCATTTCAGCTATGATAGCTATTATTTTTAATGATGTCCCTGCTGGTGTAAATTGATTGTAGTTTATAAATGATAATCCATTTAAGAAACAAAAGGGGAGAGACAGAGGATGTAAGGGATAGGCAGAACAGACAAAAATATTGATTTCAAAGTGAAAAGAAACATTTGATTCATATTATATGGTGCAACCCATGAACTACTGAAGAAGAGCACACAGCCTCAAAATGGAGACAAAACTCCATTATTATATGAAGAATAATAATGCAATCTGCAGAAGTTTGGACAACAGTGATCATAGCATCTTAGTCTGTGGCACTTTATAGATACAGCAGAATGAAATAAAACTTCTCCCAAGACTATACCAATTTAGACTGTACCTGTGTGGACACAACCATCGCCATGAAACATATTTCCTGCAGTGAGAAATTTAGGAAGTCCGGGAAAGAGCTACTTAACAGTGGTCAATTTTTCTCTCTCACTTCCTTCCTTGTGTTATGTGTAGGGATTTTTCCTCCCACGGGGAGCATTCAGCGAAGGGATTCCCCCACTGGCATCTTTAGGAGGATCACAACCAAGAAAAAATAGAATTAATTAATATATAAATAGAATTACTAAATGTATAAAGAACAGAAGATACAGCCTTAAATTAGGTCAGGCTATTGTCTTGACACTCACTGGTGACTGCTTTTCAAAGTTTCTGCAAGCAGATCATTTTATTCCAACACTGAGCTAAGGCTGGTATCCCTCTCTACACTACACCAGCTATCAAGGGTTTGTCTACACAAGGGGAAAAACCCATACTTCCCCCAAATCTGACTTGATAGGGTCATATGATGTGCAGCCTTTTCCACAAATCTGGTGAGAAAAAGGCATACAATGTATGGCCCTGTGCACACCAAATACAGCGTATATCTTAACCTGTTAAAAGAGTTCTCCCCAGAGATAGCAGGAAACTCCAATGTTTCCTGTAGTGTGAACAATGGATCTGCCCCTGGATTCAGGGCTAGGGGTGTAGGGAAGCAGGACAGATCACTGCCTGTCAGACACAGCAATTTCCCTCAATGTTTGAGCCAGTCCTGACCCAGAACAGTTACAGAAAGGTTTTTCCCTTCTCAGGAGATTTTCACACGGGGCCAAAATGTTCCGTTACTGCCCCACCACCTCCTCTCCCGTGCCTGCCATGGAATAATGTAAATCTTTCACACACTTACCTTAATTCCATGGCAGGAACAGGCTCCCCCTCCCCTTGCTGGCCAGCTGTAAATGCAGCTGTTGTAAGGCTGCTTTTACGACCGGCCTTCTGAAACATTATCGCGTTATTGCTTGATAATGGCCAGGCAGTAAATTTAAAAAATAAAGCTCCCCCAAACATAAAATCAGTTCACCAAGCACAAAAACACACTTTAAATTACACAATCAAAACAGGGAAGGTAAAATAAAGGGTGCCACTTACCTGGATGTCCAGATCGTACCAGGAAGTGCTCAGAACGGACCTCCCCTCTGCGGCTGTCATTTTGGAACAGGAACGGGGCTCCTGTTTGCACACCCGTGATTGCGTGATAGCGACGGAACGGGAGGTCTATTCACAATGAAAAATTGTGATTACATTGTTCCAGAACAGTCATGGGACCAGGATGGATGCAGGACAGAACGGGGTCAATGTCATCCAAAAGGGAAAAGCTTTCCTGATCCTCTTCTGTTCCTGCCACGGGATATATAGCCCATGTGAAAATCTCCTCAGTGCCCTGTTGCTGCTGGCATGCAGTCACTTGCTCTAAGGTTTTTTTAATGGTTGGGAGAGGTTGCTTGTTTCTGAGGGGTGTGGAGCTTCTGGGAGTTTGAATTTTTTTAAAACTCTTGGGAGAGGCTGCTTGTTGTTGAGGGGTGGAGCTTCTGTGAGTCACACCTGTGAGTCACTAAGGGGTGAGTGGCCAAACAAAAATACAGCATACCTAAAAGTACAGCTTAGAGTTCTCAGCATTAACTAAGAGTTCTAAAAGCTCTCACCATGGACACTGAGGGGGCTGCTGCGGTCACCTGCAACACTTGTGGGATGTTTATCTTCTTGTCCACAGACGTGGGGAACTTCACATGCACCAAGTGCAAGTGGGTAACCCTCTTGGAGGAGAAAGTCCAGCAGCTAGAGACCCGGGTAGCTACACTTCAACAGATTTGGGAGCAAGAGGTTTTCCTGGACAGAACAAAATGAACAGTCTTGGGCGAGGACTGCACAGAGGAACTGGCTGGGGAGGAGAGGGTCACTCCACAGACACAGGAGATTGATAGCTGGAGGAATGTCACACACAGAACAAGAAAATCCAGGGATTCTTCGAGCAGATTGCAGCTACAGAATTGATTCAAAGCCCTCTCCCTTATCAAGGACAATGAGGAAGAACAGCAGGGACACACTTCAGGGGCAGAGCAGGGAATCTTGAAAGTACCACCACAAGGAACAGCAGCTGTGAAGCCTCAGGGGAGGTGTGTGGTGGTGGGGGGGGACTCCTTGCTGCGGGGTACAGAAGCAGTGGTTTGTGGGCCTGACAAGATGTCTTGGGAGGTGTGTTGTCTCCCTGGGGCAAAGATCTGTGATGTGATGGAGAGGCTGACAAGACTCGTCAAGCCTACAGATCATTACCCCTTCCTTTTGGTCCATGTGGGAACCAACAATACTGCAAGGCAAAGCTTTCCGGAGATCAGAAGAGATTATGAGGCTCTGGGAAGGAAGCTGAAAGAAATGGATGCACAGGTTGTCATCTCGTATCTTCTGCCAGTTGAAGGGCATGGTCCAGGAAGGGAGAGGAAAATAGCCGACATAAACAACTGGGTCCATAGATGGTGTCACCGAGAATGATTTGGATTCTTGGATCATGGGCTGCAGTTCCATGAGGGGGGACTTCTGGCAAGAGATGGGGTGCATCTCATGACAGTTGGCAGAAACATTTTTGCCTACAGTCTCAAGAAGTTGATCAGGAGGGCTTTAAACTGAGTCATATGGGGGAGGGAGACAGTATTCTGGAAGGTAAAAGGGCTGGAGAAAATAATCAAACTGTCATAGAGGGAACAAGGCAAACAGCACAAGGACCCAATAGTGGGAGGCAAAAAAACTTGCACAGGCAGCAAGTAAAGGGAACACATGGTTTTAGATGTCTCTACACGAATGCACAAAGCATGGGAAATAAGCAAGATGAACTTGAACTCCTAGCACAACAAAGCAAATATGATATAATAGGCATTACTGAAACCTGGTGGGATGAGTCTCATGATTGGGATGTAGAAATAGAGGGGGTATAACCTTGTAGGAGTAATGAGTCTAAAAAATAAAATTGTATTAAAAATTCCAGGATCTTTTTAAAAGCAACAAGAAATATCTTCTTTAAAAAAGAGGGTTAAAAATCATTCATTTAATTTTAACTTCATGCAGAGTGCAACTTAGGAATGCTAAGACCAGCTCAATTAACATTTAAAAGGTGTGTTCAGAGGTCTGAGATGACTCAGTTAGACTCATTACAAAACAAAGGAGTCAGTTTAAAATGCAAATCAAAGTTTACTGAAGGTATATCAATCTCAATCTACATACTAAAACAAACTTTAAAAAGAGGTTCCTAACTAACTAATGGTATTTAGGGTAGGAAAAAAAACTCACCCAGCCTACAGCAGTAGAAGGCTGCATGGTGAAACATCATGGCATGGTTACAGGAAAGATGGTATAGCTTAAGATGGCTTAAGATTAAGATGGCATAAGATGGCTACAGCCTCATGGAGACTCAAACTTAAAAGAGAACTTACACACAGCAATAAAATTTAAATTAGGTCATGTGTTGAATGACCCAGCACTCCAGTTGGCTGGAAGTGCCCAGTGAAATAAGAGAAAGGGAATTTTGGGAGAACAAAAGCATGCAGGGGAAAAACCCTAGACTTATCTTAGGATGTGAATGAGGTACACAAGATTGCTTTTACATTACAATGATTATTTCCCCACATACTACAAACCTTTATAAGAGAAACAGGCCAAACAGGAAAGGAGGAGGAATAGCATTATATATCAGGGATATTTACACCAGTGAAGAGATCCATGTCATCAATACTGGAAGTCAGGGGGAGAGCATCTGGATAAAAATTAAAGGGGAGGGAAACAACAGGGATGTTATTGTGGGGCTCTACTACAGACCCCCAAGTCAGATGGAGGAATTGGATGATGCCTTTCTAGAACAGATGAACACACACACAGAAAGGAGAGATGTAGTAGTGATGGGTGACTTCAACTATCCTGATATTTGCTGGAAATCAAACTCAATCAAAACGTCAAGGTCTAGCAAATTCCTTACTTGCCTGGAAGACAATTTCATGGTCCAAAAGGTGGAAGAGGCAACAAGGGGGTCAGCTATTTTAGATTTGATCCTAACCAACAGGGATTACCTGGTTAATGGGGTGCAAGTGGTGGGATCCTTAAGGGAGAGTGATCATGTTCTCCTGGAGTTTCTTATACAATGGAAAGGAGAAGCCAGGCATAGTCAGACACGCATTGTCGACTTTAGGAGAGCTGATTTCAATAAACTCAGGGAAATACTGGGGGTGATCCCATGGTCAGGAATATTAAAGGAGAAGAGACCTCAAGATGGATGGGACTTTCTCAAAAGGGAGATACTGAAGGCACAATTTCAAACAGTACCATTGAGGAAGAAAAATGGGAGGTGTCTCAAGAAACCAGGATGGATGACTAAAGAAATTTCAATGGAGCTAAGTTTTAAACAGAACATGTATAGGAAATGGAAAAGGGGGGAAATCACCAAAGAAGAATTCAAACAGATAGCGAACACGTGTAGGAGTAAAGTCAGAAAAGCTAAAGTGCAGAATAAGCTCAGGCTTGCTAGAGAGGTTAAGAACAATAAACAGTGTTTTTTTGGGTATGTCCGCAGCAAAAGGAGGAAGAAGGAAATGGTAGGACCACTACGTGGAGAAGATGGCAAAATGCTAACAGGGGACAGAGAAAAGGCAGAATTACTCAACACCTTCTTTGCCTCAGTGTTTTCAGAAAAGGAAAAGGGGGACCAACCTGAGGATAAAGGAACAGAGGACACAATAGGGAAAATCCAGCACAGAATAAGCAAAGAGGTAGTACAGGAATACCTTCTTAAACTAAATGAATTTAAATCTCCAGGACCAGATGAACTACATCCAAGAGTATTAAAAGAGCTGGCAAATATAATCCCAAAGCCATTGGCAATAATCTTTGAGAACCCCTGGAGAGCAGGAGAAGTCCCAGCAGACTGGAGGAGGGCAAATGTTGTCCCCATCATCACAAAAAGTCAACATGGGTTTCAGAGAAACAAGTCATGCCAGAATAATCTGATCTCTTTTTTTTTGATAAAGTTACCAGCTTGGTAGATGAAGGGAACGCTGTGGACATCGCATACCTTGATTTCAGTAAGGCCTTTGACAAGGTTCCCCATGACATTCTTGCAAACAAGCTTGTAAAATGTGGGCTAGACAAGTTAAATGTTCAATGGATTTGTAATTGGTTGACCGGCCGAACCCAAAGGGTGCTCAGCAGTGGATCCTCTTCGTCTTGGGAAGATGTGACCAGTGGGGTGCCACAGGGTTCTGTCCTGGGCCCAGTGCTATTCAACATCTTTATCAATGACTTGGATGAGGGAATTAGGGGCATACTTATCAAATTTGCAGATGACACCAAATTAGGAGGAGTAGCTAATACCCTAGATGACAGGATCAAAATTCAAAATGACCTGGATAGACTGGAGAGCTGGGCCAAAGCTAACAAAATGAAATTCAATATGGAGAAATGTAAGGTACTGCACTTAGGGTGAAAAAATGAAATGCATAGATACAGGATGGGGGAGACCTGGCTGAATGAGACTACATGTGAAAGGGATAATAGGAGTCCTAGTAGACCACAAGTTGAACATGAGTCAACAGTGTGATGCGGCAGCTAAAAAGGCCAATGCGATTTTGGGCTGTGTCAACAGAAGTATAGTGTCCAGATCAAGGGAAGTAATAGTGATGCTCTATTCTGCCTTGGTCAGGCCTCACCTAGAATACTGTGTCCAGTTCTGGGCACCACAATTCAAAAAGGATATTGACAAATTGGAGCGTGTCCAAAGAAGGACGACTAAAATGGTGAAAGGTCTGGAAATGATGCCTTATGAGGAGAGACTTAGGGAGCTGGGTATGTTTAGACTGGAAAAAAGACACTTAAGGGGTGATATGATAGCCCTGTTTAAGTATTTGAAGGGGTGTCACGTTGAGGATGGAGCAGGCTTGTTTTCTGCTGCTCCAGAGACTGGAACACGGAGCAATGGATGCAAGCTCCAGGAGCAGAGATTCCACCTCAACATGAGGAGGAACTTTTTGACAGTAAGAGCTGTTCGGCAGTGGAACACACTCCCTCAGGGCGTGGTGGGGTCTCCTTCCTTGGAGGTCTTTAAACAGAGGCTGGATTGCCATCTGTCGGGGATGCTTTGATCAAGATTTCCTGCGTGGCAGGGGGGTTGGACTGGATTACCCTTGTGGTCTCTTCCAACTCTACAATTCTATGATTCTGTGATTCTATGATTCTAAGGTCAGAATGAGGCACCCAGCCATGAGATCAATGGTGAGAAGCTCTCATGGCTGGGCACTTTGTTCTGACCTCAGAGCAAGTGATTGCACGCCAGGGCTCTGTCTTCCCAGCAAAGCACAGTTGCTTGCTCTGAGGTCAGAATCAAGTGCCCAGCCATGCAATCAACAATTTGAAATCATTTGGATAGGCATGCTAGAAGGGGGGTAGCCCAATCCACCTCCTCATCATTGATATCATGGTTGGGCGCCTCATTTTAAACTCAGAGTGAGTGGCTGTGTACCAGTGGGGCTGTGCTGTGGATGCACCTGGCTGGGAAGACAGCACAGCAGACAGCAATGAAGTGGTGCAGATTTGGACTTCTGGTCAGATAGGTGTGACTCTTAATTCCTGGCCAGAGTGGTCCAAATTTCATCCAAATTTTTACTCCCAGTGTAGATGAGCCCCTGGTGTACCTAGGTTCATCTTGTAATTAGACAAAGATAGTTTGGAAACTGCTGCAAGATGGCGTCTTCCCAAACTGCTGCCACACACATGAAAAAACGTGGCTCAGATGATGCTCCCTTTGTGCTTCTGGAACAGCACTGCAGCAGTTTACTTGCCACAACACCAGTCTCATGTAAGAAGAGGCCCCATGCCATATGCTGAAGGAAGAATTAAACACATGTCTAAATGTAGCAAGAATAACTTTTGATAAGCTGGTTCAGTCATACCAAATAGAAGTGAGCTGCACTGAACTCCAGTGGGACATATTTAGGCATGTGTTCGAATGCTTTCATCAGCGCTGTCTACACACAATCCTAAATATACACTGGACTGACTATGTGACGAATGTTGCTGTCCTTGAACAAGCAGGGATCACCAGCATTGAGGCCATGATATTGAGAAAACAGCTGCGCTGGGTAGGGCACATTTCTAGGATGGAGGACCATCGCCTCCAAAAATAGTACTCTATGGTGAACTCGCCACAGGTCAGCATAAGAGGGGGGCTCAAAAAAAGCAATAAAAGGACTCCCTGAAACAACATCTCAGGCTTGGCCAAATTGATCACCAACAATGGTCTGCCCTAGCCTCACATCGGGAGGCATGGAGACGCACTATCCACAATGCTGCAGCCTTATTTGAGAACTCACACCGAACAAGTCTTGAAGAGAAACAACAACACAGAAAGAATCACAACCCAGAAACATCAGCCAAGGAGACCTTCTGCTGTGGTTTCTGCAACCGGACTTGTTTATCTTGGATTGGCCTTTTTAGTCATCAGCGTGCTTGCAGAAAGCGTGGGACGAGTCCTTCCTAAATCTTTGTTTGTGAAGAAAAGCCAGAGAGAGAGAGAGAGAGAGAGAGAGAGAGAGAGAGAGAGAGAGAATTCTTCCACTGAAACCAATAGCATGCTCTTTAAGAAATGTTGGGTTTATGGTCTGTTTTGTTGTTAGTTAAATAATGTCTCTTTTTATATCATAGCAAAAATGAACAGGTTAGAAATACTAGGCTGCATATTCAGCTGATTTGGTATCAACTTGCAAATGTGAGAATTCTTTGCATTTCAAAAGGGAGTTTCCAGGCTATGGAATCCACTCCCTGAGAAAGCTTGCCTCCCCCCGCCCTGCTCTCTTTCCACCAGCACACAGACTTCTTTGTTGACCCCTAGACTGTGGAACAACCTGCCAGAAAAGATTAGACAGTGAAATACACTGTCCAAATTTAAAACAGCATTAAAGACCAGTCTTTTCTAGCATGCCTATCCAAATGATTTCAAATTGTGAATTTTAAACTATAATTTAAAAGTGAAGTCGAAGGCTTTCACTACCGGCATCCATAGATGCGAAAAACCCCAAGGAAAATCTATACAGTAATTTAAAATATGGATCAATAGTTTTAATAGGTTTTTAACATATTTGTTCTTTTCAATTGACTATCTAGATTTTCAGACAACATTGTTATAGTGTTACTATTCCACTTTATTTGCTATGGCTGCCTCCTGTTGAATCCTGGGATTTGCAGTTTAGGGAGGAGCATTTACAACTCTCAGCCAGAGAGCTCTTAGGCCTCACTAAACTACAAATCCCAGAATTCCACAGCAGGAAGCCAGGGCAATTAAAGTGGAATAGTAACACTATAACAGTGTAGTCTGAAAATCTCCTATGTGTCTTAATAGATGTTGTGTGTTTTTAACATATGTTATATGTTGTATGTTAATCTGTTGTTGTTCTCCACCTCAATCCATCGGGAGAAGCAGGTAAGAAATAATAGTAATAGTAGTAGTAGTAATAATAATAATAGAGTCCTTTGACTCTTAACATACCGTTGAATGTTTTAAATTTGGATGTGTGATATTTTTTATCATTATAATGCCTTAGTTGCCCTTTCAACTGCTTAAAATTGATGTTTTAATATGATTATTTTTAAAACACTTATCCATTGTTTTATCCATATTTTGTTTTAACTTATACTGTGAGTCATCCTCAGTCCCAAATGGGGAGAATCACACACACCCAGCACAGTGTAGTGTTGCATGGGGAGGGGTGCTTTGATGGCCTTGTCTGAGGCGAGACCTGCTGTAAAATACATATGGCACCCACACCATGACGTAAGAGGCTGGGGGGCAGAGCGTGAGGTGTTTAAGCTCTAGCCACCCCCAGCATCTTCCTCTTTGGGTTTCTTTGGAGGTTTAGATCATGGCTCAAACTCATGGAGCCGCATTTTAAAAAAATACAGAGACAGAGAAAAAAAGGGGTCAGGAGAAAGAGAAGGAGAGATAGGGGGCGGCTGCATGGGCTGCTATTTTGTGGGCCTAACTTGGTAGCCCAGCACACCGGCCAGGGTAAGGGTTTCATCTCCTCCCTCAGCAGCCTCCAATTGACACCCAGTATTCCGGCAGGGATTGGGTGGTTTTGGCCCTTGTTCGCCCTGTTTACTGCGCAACCTAGCGATAGCCTGACCCGGGGGTTAGGGAGGGGTGGATTTGCAGCCCATTAAGCCCCCTATGCTTTTTATTGCCCTCTTGGGCTTGTTGTTTTGACCCAATTTAGGCCTAATTTGAACCCAGCTAAGGGGTTGTGGGTAGGACAATCCACATCCGTGTTCAACAGGAGACTTGCCTTTGCAAGCTCTGGGCCTTATAAACTGTGCATGTGTGAACCCTGGTGGTTGTTTAGTATGAATATAGGCCAGGGTGTAGTTTTTATTTTTGGGACTAGGCCTCTATAGGCCATGTGGTAAGGCCCTACAGGTCTTGTCTTAATAGAAGTGGATTAGCAGCTGCAACAGCTCACTTGGTAAAGTCCTAGCCTAGGATCTAAGGGTTGCTGCTTCAATTCCTAGTTTGTCTTTTCAATATGTAGAGTTAGTTCATTAATTTTTAAATACTTATCCTTGACATGTTGTTGTTGTTGTTGTTGTTGTTGTTGTTGTTGTTGTTACTATTGTTGTTGTTAAATAGTGACAATAAGGAGACTAATTTGGCAATAATTAAAAAAAATATTTTAATTAGGTATTTGTACTCCGCTCTTCAGCCACAAAGGCTATCAAAGTGGCTTACAATTTGTTTTAAGCAATAGCAATTTACACATCTACACTGCATTAAGTAGTTTCCAATGTGTGTTAGCTAATTGCCCCCACATTATTAAAAAATAATTATTTTTATAATATCCAGTTTTCCCTTCATATTCACTGGGGTTTAGTTCCAGGACCCCCTGTGGGAACCAAAATCCATGAATACTCAAGTCCCATTATATGCAATGGCATAGCAAAATGGTGTCCCTTATATAAGATGGCAAAATCAAGGTTTGCTTTTTGGATTTTTTTTTTTTTAAGAATGTTTTCAAGCCGTGAATACTTAAATCCATGGATGCCAAATCCGTGGATATGGAGGGACAACACTCTCTCTCTCTCTCTCTGTATATGTGTGTGTGTGTGTGTAAAATAAGAAATAAAATTATAATTTTATTATTACTATAATAAAAATTATCAGTTTGCTATAATAGGATATGGTGATTTTGAGTTAATATTGAAAGGACATTAGCTTCAGTATACTAACTGTTGTTTTATTTTCAGATAAAGACATCATATCAGCTATTGCTATTCAGGTGAACACATATCCTATTACAAATAGTATAGTTATTTGGTTGTATTAATAGTGGTAAGAGGGGATAGCATGGTTCCAAAGAGGGATGGGTCTAAAGGCAAATGCCCTGCTAAGAAGACAGCACCCCAAGCAACCACCCCCACAAGTCCCATCATCTTCAGAGGATGAAGGGCTGGATATTAATCATGAAATTTTACCCTGTATCCAAGCCCTTGAAGAAGCTAGTCAGTCAGAACATGCCAGGAAAGGTGGAAAAGGGGAGAGCTTTCAACAAAATCTAAAGTGACACCTGATGCTTTGGCCATGATTGCTGCCCTAGAATGAGCTGCGAAGATGGACTCTGGGACATCTGAGGTTTGTGATGATGATGAAGAAAGAGCCCAGCCATTTTCTGTAGAACTCAGTGGATCTCAGTACAATCTGGCTCCACCTGTGGTTGTTGGTGAGTCACAAGAAGCACATATGGGGTATTCTGGCCAGTTTAGCTGGCCTTGGGGGCCACCAAATCCCCCTCAGACACCCTCAACTAATGGTTGGACCATGTAATGCACTAGTGATGGATGTATACTGACAGTGTCACATGATTGGGGTTTTAAGCAGCAACAACCATACCCAAATTATGGACAACCCTTGTGGTTGTCTTCTTTGCCAGGAGCAATGCTTGGTTGTGGTACTAGTTTTGTAGGACAACAAGTTGTTTTTGGAGCGGTTTGAACCTGAATTCTCCCTTTGGGGAGGAGGTCCCTACACTGGGTGAACATCTCTCTCAAAATACTAGAGAAAGAATTTTACAAGGGGAATGTATTGATATTTTTTTCTGTTGTACAGAGAATTGGAAAAGAAGAAAAGGATAAGCTAGAAGATATGGAGAAAGAAAAATTAAGGAAACATAGGATAGACAGACACTAGCTGTCAGGATTTTTTATATATGCAGGGGTGATTGTGCTTGCTCAACCACATAGAGCTTATTTCCTAATTAGATATATGGACCTTATTTATAGGGCTTATGTTGATTTTTCTGGGCCGGCGTGGTTGCAATATGATGAATCATTTTGTTTAATGGCAGCTACATACCCTGGCATGTGCTGGGATGCAATTCACTCTCAGCTATGGCTGCAGGTGATGTCACCAGCATAGCCAACCATAGGGAAAAAGACACAGAACGGTCATCTTTTACAAAATGACAAGGCAAATGTTTTAACCCAACTTCAGGCTTCCCAAAGACAGCAGCCCTGCCTGTTGCATTGGGAGTTTGAAGCTAAGGGTACATGTACACTCCAGCCTTGTAATTTTAGACATGAGTGTTCGATATGTGGGGTTGGTCATTTCTTTCAGAATTGCCCTAGGACATGGGAGCAGTTTGGGGGTGGAAAAGAACAGAAAGGAGGAGGGTAAGGAGCAGGTAATCCTCCTCTACCTCGAAAAGGGACTTAGCCCAGTTAGACTGGATAGGTTACTGATTTGGCTGTTTATTTATTTATAATAGTCAGGCAGCAAATTACTTGAGGGAGGGTTTTCAATTTGGCTTTAGGATCCCCTATCAAGGTGAACACCATTCTTTTATGGCTCACAATTTAAAATCTCTTAATGGTTTGGAACATAGAATTCGGGGGGAAATTGAAAAAGAAATAGCTGACGGTAGGTTGGTGGGCCCCTACAGTGGGCCCCTAGTTCCTAGCTTAAGAGTATCCCCATTGGGAGTTGTTTCTAAAAAATCACCTGGTGAGTTACTCACCACCTTACTTACTCCCGGGGCGAGACAGTCAATGACTGTATCCACAAGGATCTTTGTACAGTCAAGTACACATCATTTGATTCAGCTACTCAGACAGTTAAGAAACACGGGTTGGGTGCTAAGCTGGCTAAATGCGACACTAAGTCAGCATGTTGCCTGCTACCATTTCACCCCAAAGATTTTGAGCTTCTGCACTTCTTGTTTTACATGGATCTGGCCCTGCCAATGGGATGCTCTGTTTCATGCACTGCTTTTGAGAAGTTCAGTACCTTTTTGGAATGGGCAATTAAACAGCAGTCTGGGTTTAACAGAATCGTTCACTATTTGGGTGATTTCTCGTTTATTGGAAGCTGTGGCACAGGCATTTATGGCCATAATTTAGCTGAGTTTAGTGCCCTTATGGGAGACCTTGGTGTGCCTTTGGCACATGAAAAAACAGAAGGTCCAATCCAAAAGTTAGAGTTTTTAGGGACTGAAATTGACACAGTGAACCAGTTATCTAGATTGGCATTAGAAAAAGGTGGAGGATTTCGGTCAAAGGGTACAAACTTTTTTAGTCAGGAATAAAGTTACTCTTAAGGAATTTCAGGAGCTGATAGGCCATCTTAAATTCTCTTGTAAAATGGTGACTCCTGGTAGGGCTTTTCTCAGATGGCTTTGTGATGCTATTGAAGGGGTTTCTTTGCAACATCACCAAATTAGAATCACAAGGCACTTTAAGGAGGACCTATAGGTTTGGGAACAATTTTTGAGTGAGTTTAATGGGGTATCATTTTGGAGGGAGGAAATTAATTTACATACACAATGCGCTTCAGGTAACATCAGATACCTCAGGATCTTTGGGTTTGGGGGTTTATTTTAGAGGAAAATGGTGTGCTCAGACCTGGCCACCAGACTGGTCAGCTACGGGGTCACCACTGACCTGACCTTTCTGGAATTTTCCCATGTTTTAGTCATTGTAAAGATTTGGACAGGGGAGTTTGCCAATTCCTCTGTACATTTTTGGTGTGACAACATGGCCACGGTACAGGTTATTAATTCTCTGTCATCTTAATCACACAGGGTGATGAGGCTTGTAAGGGAATTTACACTTCATTGTTTAAGATACAATATTTTGTTTTCTGCCATCCACATTGCAGGAGTGGACAACAGACTAGCCAGTGCTCTCTCATGCATGCAGATGGATCAATTCAGACAATTGGCACCCAAGGCAGCAGACAACCCAGACCCAATGTCAGTGGAACTCTGGGAACGTTGAAGAATAAAGTAGTCAGAGCCATTGGCTTGTCCTTAGTCTTCAGCATTACAAAGGCTTATATGAAGGTGGTCAGGGAATGTATGGCTTTTAGAAATTTAAATAGTTTAGAAGACCAGTGGCCCATTCCAGTTTACCATTTGTGACATTTTTGTGTGTATTCCAAAAGTAAAGGTTTTTACCCTTGGTCCATAAGGGAAAGGCTTGCTGCCATTGCCTTTAGGGTTAAAGCACAAGGGATTAAGAACACAACAGGGGACTTTAGGATTCATAAAGTTTTGGAGGGGTGGACAAGGAAAAAAGGTAAGGTGACAGATACTAGACAGCCCCTGTCCTCTGCCGTCCTTCAGGGTCTGAGCAATATGTGGTCCACAATATGTAGGTCAGACTATGAAATGTGCCTATTTCATGCAGCAGCCCATACTGCCTTTTGGGAGCCATTCTGTATTAGTAAATTGCCTTGCCAAAGGGAGATGTGTCCTCCAGGTGTTTTCAATTTCATGATTTGGTTTTGGGTGCCCACCAAGTTAAATTGCAGATTCGTAGGTCTAAGACTAACCAAAAGGCAGAGGTCCAGTAGTTACATTACAATCTTGTTCAGATCAGACTCTCTGTCCAGTTAGAGCCTTGGGTGGCTGTGTTAAATTAGAAGGTATTTTTTCCAGCCCTTTGTTTTGCCATGAGAACAGGTCCCCATTGACTAATTACCAGTTCTGGTCTGTCACCTCCAGGGCTCTGGATGCACTGGGGCTAAAAGGGATTAGGTTTTGCACCAACTCCTTTCGGATTGGGGCCACTTTTACAGCAGCTGCTATGGGTTTTAATGCAGAAGAAATTCAGCAAATAGGGTACTGGAAGTCATCGGCCCATTGAAGATATGTCAGTCGGATATAACATTAGCTTCTCTTGCTTTCATCTTTTACAGATGCTATGCCACAGCCAAAGAGATTCCAAGTGTTGATCTGCGGCCATAGTTTCATCTTTTAGGTAGCTTGGCACGCAAAGAGAGGCCATTTCAGGCTCAACTTGGGTTTGGGCCATTTGGCATCAATTGAATGGCTGGGCAAATGTGGCCTGCGTTGGCACGGTTTGCTGCCAGCACTGTTTGAGATTGCCGTGGGCCTCCGCCACACATTCTTGCGTTACATTTGCAGGAAAATGATTTGGGATTGCTCCAGGATATAGCACTACATTTACAGGCCATTCAGGATATGCAACAAATCCAGTCCTCATGGCCGCAGGTATCTATAATTTGGTCCTCTATTCTACCTCGACAGGTTTGGCCTGGAGAGGGAGATCCCAGGAGTATTGTTTTGGCCAGAAAAATAGTTAACAGGGCAATCATGAAGGCCATGATGACCGGATTGGGGCATTATTTGCCCCACCCTCTAATAGTGTATAAAAGGCCTGACTTGTATAGAGCTGATGGGGTTCACTTATCCGAAGAAGGGATCCAACTATTCCTGGTAGACCTGCAAGAAGGTATGAAGGCACTTTTGGCCAGCCTGGTGGGGGAAAGGAGCTAAGCAGATGCTTGCCCCTTGTCCATGGCAGGAAGTGGGGGGAGATGGGATTAGGTTAGGTGTACACCTATGGCAGCCCTTTTGTGTGAAGGATGGTAGTCTGCAACTACCCACACAGGTTATACGACTTGGGGTGGGGAGGGGGACATTCCTTGGCACTGACCCGAGGGTTAGACACTCGATAGAAGTCTTACGACTTGGGGCTCTTGCTTTCAGGTTTTGCCTTCCAGTAGATGGTGCCCGGGATACAACCAAGTTACTGGGATCTCCCCCAGGGCTTAGGTGTTTCACCCAGGGAAAATGGGAGATGCGTCTGGGTTAGACCACCAGCTCCAAGTTTTCCCACACAAGGTACTCCCCCCTTGCTTGCAGCTTTCCAGGAATGAAGATAAATAGGTGATTGTTAAATAAAGTGGCCCTGTTTTCAACCCAATGATCTTGTGTGGTCTCATTATTTCAAGCATTGGCTCATCAAAGATGGCATATTAAACAAACAAGGAATATAGATATCATTTGACCAATAGTCATTATAATTGCTAGATTTGTGAGCTCTATTCGTTTTCGCTTACATTCTGAAATAAGCACACATGTGAGAGTTTCTAAAACAGACAAATTTCTTCACAAATGCCTCAGGAAAACTGAGGGAAAATGGAATGTGGGGGAAAGTAATAGAGAAGATTTGTCTATGCAGGGAGAATGCATTGAGTCCATAGCTTATAAACAGTTTGGATATATTATTTATGTATTCAGCAATATTTGTGGTATTGAATAAGAGTTGCCACCTCTTTTTTCACCATAGGTCCCTCATTTTAACATGCGCAGGGCACACAGAGAGAATAGGAGCCTCTTCACATACAGTGAACAGCTACATCTATTGCATTTGGACAGTGCAGAGAACAGAAAATGATGGACATCTGGGTACGTTTGTACACGTGTGGCTTGAATGCCCAAGCGTCTGGAGGTTTTGGTCCTCAACACTTGACGTTATTAGCAAAATCACCACCCAGGCCATAAACCCCTCTCCAGAACTACTTTTGCTACTACTGTTCACCAATTCTAATAAGAATGTAAAACATAAGAAGATTATTGTCTTCTTACTTGCCATCTCCCGGACAGTGATTGCTAAAAATTGAAAAAATGAAATGCCCAATATGAGTGCTTGGTGGGATAAGTTCTGGGACATATGGTTTATGGAGAAGCTCTCTGCTAATATTCAGAAGTCGACCGCTGGCGATGCTGCTGACACCTTCATCAAACAATGGTTTCCTATAGTTACATATCTTTCCGAAGCCGGATCTGCAGCACAACCTCCACCACATAACAGTAGAATGTGGAATGATGTTTTCTCTGTCCCACCTCAATGAAATCGCATGTCTGGACTGAAGTACTGTGGTCGTGTTATACTTCCAACTTCACATCCCTTCTCTGACTGTTTGTTGTATTTTATTTTTGGTTATGTTAGTGTTGATATAATAAGATTTCTGTAACAAACTGACACTTATTCATGTTTATTTTTATTAATAAAAACTTATTTTAAAAAAGGGGGAAAAAAGAAAATGATGGACATATGTATCATATGGATAAATAATGTTGTTCAGTTTGCTTTAGATTAGAATGCACCAAAAACCTAAATTTCCTCAGAGATGAGATGTAAGGTTTGGAAGAGATTTTAAGAGGTCAAATGTGGAGGAAAGCAAAATGGATGGATCAGTCCTTTCCTAGGTCATCCATGTTGTTGTGTGCCTGCAAGCCATTTCCAACTTACACTGACCCTAAGGCAAACCTGCCACGGGGTTTTCTTGGCAAGATTTCTATAGAGAGGGTTTGCCATTGCCCTCCTCTGAAGCTGAGAGAGCATGACTTGCCCAAGGTCACCCACTGGGTTTCCATGGCCAAGTGGAGATTCGTATCTGTGCTGTCATTGTTATGTGCCAACAAGCTGACTATGACTTAGATGACCCTATTGTACGGTTTTCTTGGCAAGATTTATTCAGAGGAGGCTGGCCATTGGCTTCTTCTAAGACTAAGAGAGCATGACTTGTCCAAGTCCACCCAGTGGGATTCCATGTCTGAGCAGGGGTTCCAACCCTGGTCTCCTAGAGTCTTAGTTGAACTCCCAAACCACTACGCCACACTGGATCTTCACTTATCTGTGACTACCTGTTAATTTGATTATCCATAGCACCAATTTGAAGAGGAGAACCTATCACTTTTGGTATCCTTCCAGAAGAGATTCAGTGCTTTTAAAACTGAAAGTAGAAACCATATAGCAATGGGTGCAGTTTATTAATCTGATGTGTGGAAGAAACTCAGGGAACATTCATGCACAGTTCCAAATGTAGCCATTAACAGAAGACAATACCCACCTAAATGTTTTATTAGTCCTTTCAGATTAGTCAGTTATGTGCAACTGTTTAGGTTATGAAACTTATGAAGGATCATTTCTTTCCTATTATCACTTTTATCCTCTCCTCAGCATGCAGAATCAGATAGAATCTATTTTGGGTGTATGGATTTTTAAAATAAAAAAATATATTAATATTTTGAATTTATATTCTTCCCTGGATGCCATGATAACTGTGGAGACCTTTTGGTGTGTCACCACTAATCCAGTCCAGACAAACTGCAGTCACAGCTGCTCATTATAGCCTATGGTGAATAAAAATCACTTTCAGTTCCCAAGCCAGCCATTACACTCTCTTTGGAGATAGCAAGAGACCTTTTAAAACAGTCTGATTATCAGATGGGGGAAAAATGCATGAACCAGTGTGGTTTAGTGGTTAGAGAACTAGGAAAATATTGGGAAAGGTTGTTTTCGAACTCTGGTCATGCTCATGTGGAGGATGGGCCGTTTTAGTCCAAAAAGTAACCTAAGCAATGAGTCTGGCACATGTGAGATGCAGGCTCTACCCTCTGTGAACTGACTGGATGATCATGAATCAATCACATACTCTCAGCAACCTTCCAGAGTTGCTGTGAGAATAAATAGGGGCAGGAGAGCCGTGTATGTAATAAATATGAGCCCTCATAAATGTTAAATAAGTTGCATACATCCCTCACTGTAACATAAGAAAAATACTCATTTTTCAAAACCAGAAATGAAATTCTTGTCGTTTCCAGGTTTATTTTTGTTTGTTTGGCATTTTTATTAGTGTGTGCAGAAAATTACACCCTGGACCCTTCATAGTTGCCAGCCCCTAAATAAAAAAATATGTTTTGAGCTTCCTAAATCATTTTAACTTCCAATCCAGTGTCACTCCCTAGAGTTCAGAGAGAGCAGATGAATTTCTTGAAAAATCTACTATATTAGATAGGCAAGACTTGCAACAATTTTCACAAACCAATTTTCTCCTTCCACTGGACATGCAAAATGACAGGAACAGTGTGCTGGAGACATGAATAGTGTACTTGCCTACTATGGGCAACACCTTTAAAAATGCAGAGAGGGACTGTGAAAATCCAAATGTACTTTCCATATTACCTGTTGTATCATACACATGATGGAACAACATACTCATGTGCCCACTTACCAGCTCGTATACATAAGAATGCTGTTAAGATTTCAGCATGGCATGGCCTGTCTTGTAGTCTAGGAGAAGGAAATGGGAATTCTTAATTCAGATGGTTACAGCTCACACAGAATTAATACCAGTTTCTTCTCTATTTCAATCTGATAACCATATCCACCCCTTCCAAAACTTGTTTTCCAAGCACTCAGTCTAAAGTCCCCATCCTTCCACTGAGATAAGACCCTGTCCTTTGCAACCAACCATTAACTTGAAGAGTGCTATAAAGCAGCTGCATTGGGCCCCAACCTTACTTTAAAAGGAAGCAAATCAAATCTTTAAAAGTGTATTAAGAGCAGTTCTTGTTACTCTGAAGCAAAACCCAATGAAACCTTCTTTGTTAAACATTTACAGGCTGCTATAAACTTGGCCTTGCTATATATTTCAAAGGCTTGTGCATTTTTGTAGATATTGCATTCATACTGATAATGGTACAGCAAATAATCAATACATGTAACAGAAACCAGCAGAGATGTCCTCACATCAGGAAAGGATTTTATAGATAGCTCCATAAGCAACCTATTGACCTTTTGGACTTTGGTTGTTGATGAACTGTTTATGAAGACCTCTATTACACACTTAGTGATTTCTATCACAATTCCATTAATTAAAAAGGTTGACCCTAATTTTAAGGATGGAGGATTGCCTTCATCACCATCAGTGCTGGCCTTTTGACCCACTAGACAATATATGCAGGCATACATTGTGTTACCCTGGGTGTTCATTTTCTTCTTCCCTTCCTACTCTCTCTTTCATTTGCTGTCACTTTCCTTGCATGGCAGATGGTGGCTTCCATGTCGGTGGGGTTGATGAATCTACCTCAGGTTTTAGTATCTTAGAGTTTGTGCAAAACACTACATTTTTGCAAAAGAAATCTACATCACAGAAGGATAGCACATTTTCCTATCCCAATGTTGTATTTTATGCTAAAGCAATGGTTTTGTACAAATGATTTTTTTATTAAAAAAAAATTGTGAGGAGTGAAGAATAATTTTAAAAATGCACAAAACCTCTTCTAACATGTCAAGATATTTTATAACACCCTTCTCCTACCAAGAACATACACAAATATTCTCTTATATCCCTAATGGCCACATGGCTATTTACATAGCTGATCATTTGCCAGCATGGTGTAGTGGTCACCATACTGGAAGTCTGGAAGAGCTGGAATCCCTGCTCAGCCATGGAAACCTATTGGGTGAGTCATACTCTCTCAGCCTTGGTGGAAGGCAATGGCAAACACCCTTTTGACAAATTTGGTCAAGAAAACCCCATGATAGTTTTACCTTAGGATCGTCATAAATTGGAAACAACTTGAAGGCACAAAACAAAAAGAACAACATAAGAGAGGATTTTCAACATGTTTCATCCTCTGATATATCCAGTTACCATGTACATTAATGAGATGCTGAAATGAGCAAGGGATTCTTTGGAACAATATATAGCTAACAATGCAAGGAGGTTTTTGTAACCTTATTCTCTTTACAGCACAACGTTCATAGGGTCTGAGATAAGAAAAAGGAGCTGCCTTGTTTATTCTAATTTAAAACAAACTAACAACACAAAAAAAACTGGGTTGGTTTTGTCAACTTTCAGTGTAGTGATTGAAACGAAACCCTGTTGGAAATGATTTACATCACCTTTTTTATACTGAGAAATTAATGTTGTAATGAACGAGTTGCTCACACAAGAAATGGACCTATTTATCTTGTCTGCTGTTCATTTTGCAGGCATTAAAAGATTCCTCCCTTTTCAGAGACTTTCAGAACTTGTTCAGAACATGGTCATTTCTTTTCAGTGCCATTTCCCTCACTGCAGTCTTCTTTCTCCTTATTAGCAGGCCTCAGTCTCATTTTCTTTGACCATCACTCGATCCTACTGGTTGGGAGAACCCAAGTGAATTTGATGATGACACCAGCAATGGTTTCCCATAGAAGTAATATGAGTTGCTACAGCCAATAAGATTTAATAATTGAGGTCAAGGATTGTGAAGGCAAAGAAGGCAAAAGCAAAATGGCATCAGTAAGCAGCAGCTGCAGAGGCAACGAGAGGAACCAAAAGACTCTCAAAAGCATCAACACAATGCAATTATTCTATGATGGCACAATGAAAGCAAATAGCAAAGTAAGAGAGTCCTGGAACTACAAGCAGTCATTCCTATTTTCATGTGAAATGGACTTTATACACATGTCGTAATTTGGGAAGACATTTATCATATAATGTCCAGACTTAATGGTCTCATAATTTGTGACAGTATTTTTGAAGCATTTTGGTTAATATATATATATATATATATATATACACACACACACATTTGTCCCTCTGTATCTATGGATTTGGCATCCACGGATTTAACTATTCACAGCTTGAAAATATTCTTTTAAAAAAAAATAATAATCCAAAAAGCAAACCTTGATTTTGCCATCTTATATAAGGGACACCATTTTGCTTATGCCATTGCATATAATGGGACTTGAGCATTCACGGATTTTGGTATCCACGGGGGGTCCTGGAACCGAACCCCAGTGAATATGAAGGGACAACTGTATATATATTCAAAAATCACCCACTCCTCTGCCACCTTAAACATCAAATGTTAATGAACGCTATGAAAACAGACAGCAATGCAAAAAGCACACAGTTCAAAGTGATAAATAAAACAAAAGGTCACCAAAATGTCTACATATGGTTACACGGAGCTATTAATTGGCAATTGCTTTGTTAAAAGAGAGAAACATGTGAACCAAGGTTGGGCCCCAGAGATACTAATGGCAGTGGAAGCAGTTGCCATGGCAACCAAGAAGAGAGGCCAACCAAAGGAGTTACTAATTCATATGAGCATAAGCGTGTCTGACATTGAATAATGCAGTTTGACTCCAACGGTCCCAGCACGGTTTTCTGAACCTGAAGCAACACAGCAACACTTTAACCACCTACAACTGGATGGGAGTGCTCTGCAGCAAACCAGCAGCAAAGGTTTGTTTTATTCAGGTGTGCATTAAACAGGAATGAACTGTATCTCTCTGCCCTTTTCAGTCAGCTGCAAGAAGGAATGAATATGAAGGCCGTTCATCTTTTAAGCTAGGGTTTAGCCCACTGCAGACTACACTGTCGTACCTTGCAAGGGAAGAGGGGAGGGAAAAAAGAATCAATACGAGCATCATTAGTAAAGTAAAGCCATTATAAAAGATTGCTGTTCTCATTAACATACATAATAGCCCAGCGTACACATCTGCTTCCTCTTTTCTTTCTTCCCTCACAGTTTTCATATTATTACTGTCTCCCTAAATAAAAGCTATTATTCAGTAAAAAAAGGGAACCCAAATCCTTGAAAGAGAGAGAGAGAGAATCATCCCTTTGTATTCTCCCATGTACAGAGCTTTACAGAAGTATTCAGGCACACGCTCCTTTGACTTTTCCACATTTTGTGGAAATAACCTTTGCAACTGACAAGCACCAGTTTGCTATTGTTTACTTGACTTTGGGGCCACCATAAAAATATTTTGTATCTTCACACTGCTCAGCAGGGATGAAAAGACTATTTAAAGACTGGGAGAGGGGTTTCCTGAGTGTCAGGGTGCGGCTATACGATCATAAAAAAATCCGTATGGGGGGCAAAAAATATGAACAGCCTGTCATTCGTATGCATACGAACCGGCTATACGATTTTTAACCCCCCTAAACTCCGTATGACTCCCTCTTCCCGAAGCTGGCTGGAGCGAGCAAGCCAAGCGGCAGTTTTAAATCTCCCGCCGCTTTTTTTTTTTTAAAGGTTCCTGGTTTGCGGACATTCGGTTTTCCGTATTTACAATATAAAATAAAAATAAACATATAAATTCACGGACTTACCAGACGCTCGCTAGCCAGGAAACCAACATGGCGGCCGCTCCCAATTCCCCTCTGTGCTAGCCCCACCCCCTCTACTCGGCCAGCCAATCAGATTACCCTGCCTGTTAATATGTGTGTGAACAGACCGTACAGACCCGTCAGCCATCCGAACGGCGTACGGATTTCTCTTCGTGATCCGCTTTCATTCCCGAATGCCACGTG
This sequence comes from Gambelia wislizenii, assembly GCA_030847615.1. NCBI lineage: Eukaryota > Metazoa > Chordata > Lepidosauria > Squamata > Crotaphytidae > Gambelia > Gambelia wislizenii. The sequence goes on along the minus strand of JAUMIR010000002.1, from coordinate 304,925,168 downwards.
TGCGTATTTCAGGGTGGAAAACCGCCCCCCTCTTTTGCATTCGTGTGCATCCGAACGGCCATTTGTACGGAAGTGCGAACTTTCGCATGCCGTACGTATTATTTAAATCATGTAGACGGGACCTCAATAAACCCTGATGACCTATCCCGGCTAAAAGCTCCAGTTCCATTCATCTCTTGAATCATCAAATAGCCCCAGAGAACTACAGTTGTCCCTCTGTATCCATGGATTTGGTATTCACGGCTTGAAAATATCCTTAAAAAAATAATAACCCCAAAAGCAAACCTTGATTTTGCCATCTTTTATAATGGACACCATTTTGCTATGGAATTGCATATAATAGGACTTGAGTATTCACAGATTTTGGTATCCACAGGGGGTCCTGGAACCAAACCCCAGCGAATGTGAATGGACAACTGTATATCGCACATCTTACGTATCATATGTAACTTCTACAGAAAAAAAAATTAAAAATAAATATAAAATATACAGTTACTTAAATATGAAATTTCATTTCAATTTGACTTCCTGTAGTTTACTCAATCTTGAAGATCTTATCGATAGTTATTTCATTAAGTTCTTTACCTACATTAAATACCAAAGAAAAATTGTAGACATGACTGCAATGGGCATTTTAACAGCATGTATAAACAATAGATCTACAGAAAGAGTTAAGAAAGATTGGGACCCAGTAGTCAAAGAGGGTGACTACACGATAAAAAAAATACGTATGGCGTTCGAAAGATCGATCATGTGTACACACGTCCATTTGGATGCATACGTGTCTTTTGGAAGGGGGGCTAGCGAATCCCCCGTAAACTACGTGGATTCGGCATTCAGGAGGATTAGCAGATCTCGACCTAAAATCCGCACAGCCATTTGAATTGTTGATTGTCTGTACCCCCCATTTGCACACATATGAACAGGCAGTGTAATCTGATTGGCTGGCTGAGCAGAGGGGGTGGGGCTAGCAAGGAGAGGAATTGGGAGCAGCCGCCATGTTGGATTCCGGGCTAAGTGAGAATCCGGTAAGGGCATGAAACGGAGATGTTTACATATATTTTTATTTTACACTGTAAATAGGGAAAACCGACTGTCCGCAAAACAGGGACCTTTTTAAATAAAAAAACAGTGGTGGGAGATTTAAAATCGCTGCTTGGCTCGCTCGCTTCAGCCAGCTGGGGAAGGGGGGGGTCATACAGAGTATAGGGGGTGTAAAAAATCATGTAGGCAGATCATATGCATTTGTATGACTGCCTTTTCATATTTTTTACCCCCCCACCCAATGGATTTTGTTTTAGTTGTGTAGATACGCCCAAATATTGGTCAAATAAATGAACATTGAATTGTGAAAGCACAAGCATAAAAGACAAATTATGTTTAGTTTATGTAACTTATATAAATAGAAATTTAAGGGCAGAAATTTTATGTAGCCTTTTAATGTAATGGTAAGGGGTATACATTCATTGAATAGGTAGAATGAGTTGGTTTAAGGTTTTGTTTGTTTGTTTGTTTATATTTCAATCTGATATTTTGCTCAACTTTTAATAAAGGGTGACTCCTTTCTACTTTCAGTAAAAGGTCACTTCCAACCTTAGGGCACAACTGACCCGGATCTTTACAGATATTGTGCTTTGATGGAGAAATTTTAACACACTTGCTTCCACTTTCATTTGTTCAATTGCTAATTTGTTCTGTAGCAAGCATTGCAGTTTGTGATTTGTAGTCAAGTTGTTTAAAATTCTGGCTTTCGTGATTTCAAAATGCTTCATTTTCTTTTTCCTGAAGTATTTTTCAACCAAACCCTCTCTTACTTCCCACCCATTTATTTGAATTCAGTTCCCTCTCTCTGTTTCATTAATCATATATGTCTCCCACATTTTTCAGTGTGTGCTTGCTTTGCTTTCTTTTGTGAAAAACTTAACATGAAAAAAAATATTTAACCCAACACACATTTTCTTCTTACAAATTCTGATTTTTTAAAAAAATATCAATCCATTTTTTATTCAGCTGAATTGCCTTCTGTTCCTTGTTTCGGTTGGTAATGTCATCTAATTTAGTTTTCCTTCTCAATCATCACAGTATTATTTCCCCAACTTTTCTCCTCTCCAATTCCAGTTCAATGAATTTCAGCATATTATTATTCCATGAATTGTCATCTAAACTCTATTTCTTCTGTCTGGTGTTTATATACATGCATGAATACACACACACAGATACCTTGTTCATTGCTTTTCTTTTCTGTATGCCTTACTTTTTCTGATGGAGGACAACTTTATATAAAACAAGCAGTTCATCCACTACTCCACTTTGGTTAACTGATGCTCTGAAATTAACTTTTTGCTCATCATCTGTGCATTTTGCATTCTTCTTGATATTATATTAATTATTATATGAAATTATGTACCATCTCATATCTATAGGTAAATGTGCTGTCTCATATTATGTGACTTCAACCTGCCTCTTTTTCTGGATGCCTTGACTTTTTCCTGTCACCTCACAGTGGGTTTGGGGCTACCAAAAGTTGGCTGGAATGCACTCATGCCCTCTTATGTGCTCAACCTACCTATTATTGTCAGTACTCATTTGCATCTAGATAATGCCACATTTATGGCCCCCACAAGGGGGGGGCAATGTGGCCCTAGCCTGGGAGTCTGGAATTAGGAGGGGTCCCCAACATGATATTATATGTTTTTATTATGTAAATCCATTTAGTTTTTTAAAAATAAATATAATTACTATGGTATCATCATTTAAACCAACTTAATCTTTATCCAAATCCCGTAGAGCATCTTGCTGCCCTTAACCTTAGTAATAGGCAGGGGACCCACCAAAGATCCTGGCCTGGGAGCCCGCTTCAGGATGTGGTGGCCATAGCCATATGCTTCTGTTCTTGTGGCAGCAGCATCACCTGATATTCTCAGAATAAAACCAAGTGACTTTTATTCCTTCCTGCTTCATAGGGATTGACTTAACTGAATAGGACTGGAATAGTGCTGGAGATGAGCAGTTTGGTAGCTTCCAATAAGTGCTTTAGGACCATTCCAGTTGAGACATGGCATCCTTTTAATGTTTGAGCAGTCAGCACATTGAAATCCCCAAATCTCACCAATTCTTGTGCCATTGCTCCTTCTTTCTCTGACATGCACTTCCAGCATCTTTTGTGCAGAATTACATTTTCCTCCCAAATCCTGGCACATATGATGCCTAATTGTTTTTCCTGCAGCGGCCAACTCCTTTGAGGCTGTGGTGAAATAACCTGAAAACCTGAGGTGCAACCTTCCCAGCCCCAAATAACATCCCACCTGATGAGGTGGTGTTTGTGAGAGACAGAGCCAATGTTTTACAAGTCCACTGTCCTGAAGAGTAGCCCCACTGCATACCCTATCTTTAAAGTGGGATGCAGAGATTTGCTTCTTATACAAGAATGAAGAATTTCAAAACTTTAACACTGGGTGACTCAGATTATAAGCGTTTTGTCCATCTTAGGCCACAAGGTATACAGAAAACCCCCACACGTGGACAGATACCTACATAAGAACTCCAATCATCACCCAGGACAAAAAAAGAACCACAATAAAAACATTGGTAGACTGTGCAAAAAGGATCTGTGAACCCCACTACCTGGAGGACGAACTGAAGCGCCTAAACAGGGCCCTACAGGCTAATGGTTACTCCAAATCAGACATCACAAGAGCAGCCAGACCCAGAAAAAGCCACAGAAATGAGGAAAAACAGCCACCCAAAGGGAGGGTATTTTTACCATACATCAAAGGAGTCACAGACAGAATAGGGAAACTGATGAGGAAACACAACCTCCAAACCATCTACAGATCAACCAAGAAAATCCAAAAAATGCTACGCTCAGTGAAGGACAAAAGAGGCCCTCTCACAGCAGCAGGAGTTTACTGCATACCATGTAGCTGTGGACAAGTTTACATAGGGACCACTAAACGCAGTGTGCAAACACGAATCAAGGAACATGAGAGACACTGCAGACTGGGCCAGCCAGAAAAATCAGCAGTAGCAGAACATGTTATAAACCAACCGGGACACAAAATGTTATTTAAAAACACAGAAATTCTGGACCAGGCCAACAACTATCATGTCAGAATGCACAGAGAAGCTACTGAAATCCACAAATACCTGGACAATTTCAACAGGAAAGAAGAAACCCTAAAAGTAAACAAAATCTGGCTGCCAGTTTAGAAAAACAATAGAATAAAAATTCAACAATTACAAAGGAATTCCTCCCAGGGACAGGGGGATTTCAAGCAGTTAATGGTCCATCAATCAACCATTAGCCAAACAGACACTAATCATCATTGCATTTCTACACCCAGAATCTAACCATTCAAATACACAAATTTACATATCCTCTCCAACAGGGGTTCACAATATATAAATCCCCCCCACACTCTTACCCATCCATTCTCTGAAGATGCCAGCCACAGATGCAAGTGAAACATCAGAAGCAAACTCTTCTGGAACACGGCCTCACAGCCCGGAAAAAAAACAAGGAAAATCTATAGTTTTGTCCATCTTTTTTCATTATTTTAAAAAAAACTTATTTATTGGGTTTATATCCCAGCTGTCTCCTAAAGGAGACCCAAGGTGGCTCACACATGAGTTAAAACAACATACATGAATTGTAAAAAAAGGTGTCCTGATCAGTAGAGAGTGGCATGGCCCAACACTACCCCCACTCCTCAAGTTGCCTGTGGACTTATGGCAACCCCCTGAATTTCATAGGGTTTTCTTAGGTGTTACCTGAATTGCTTGGGGTTCGTGGAGACCCTCTAATATTAAATTGGGGAATTTAGTTAACTCAACTTAGCATGTGAGAGTTTGTGCAATGGCAGGGCCTTTTATCCTATGTATAATGGTAATAACCAAGGAGACTCTAAGCCAAAAGGTACAATTAAATGATCTTTATTGGAAATTAATAGCAACAACATTCACACAAACAATCAGGCTTCAGGCACTCACACAATATTATCAAAGATAGTTGAAAGTATTTGGGTAGAGGAATAGAGTAAGGTGGTTGCAGGTTATGTTGTACCAATCCTTCAGAATGGAGATCGCAAAGTACACTGACAGTGAGGAGGCCTGGAAGATGGAATGGTTACAAAGTCTGATGTGGAGTCACTAGGAAGTGGAACAGTGCAAACTTGAGTGGTGTTTTGGCATGATATTTATATAATTCCCCTGAAGGGATAGGGTCTTAAGTGAAATGGTTCTCAGAGGTTCCCAGGCCAAAAGAAAGGGTACTCCGGAAGAGCTAACAATGATTGTTAATGGTTGATGCTTTTAGATTTGAATAGGAAACAGGCAAGGTCTTTTGTTGGAGGGGAGCAGGAGAGGAAGGACCCATTTTACATACACTAAGGTCTCTGGCTATTGTTGGGTGGATTAGTGAATGTCTCACCTCCAGATGTTAAGTCCTGATCTTAAGTATTTGTTTGGAGAATTTCCAAAGGCCCTTCCCTTGGTCTTACATGAATCCCACCTTGGTATTTGTGGGTCACCACATGGATGGCCACCTTAAGCCAAATTATTTCTAGCCAATCATTAGATGTTCCAAGATGGGGCTATCAGGGTAGGTAACATAGGCAAGAAATACTCAAAGCTGGTTTGCCAGTTCCTTCCTCTGAAATATAGCCTACAGCACCTGGTATTCATTGGTGGTCTCCCATCCAAGTACTAACCATGGTTGACCCTACTTAGCTTCCAAGATTAGACAGGATCTGGTGCCTTTAGGGTATTTAGGCCACATTCCATCCAACATTTCACAGATAAAAACCAGGATGCATATGGCCAAACAATATCAGAGTGTGGTCAAGATGGTAAATGTTATTAATGAGGAAGAACACACAAGCTTGGAGAGACAGTAGAAGTTTGCTTTGACCTGAGCCTACAGGGAAGGGCCAGATTCCTCGCCCTCCTCTCCTCTCTCCCTTGCTGACTTAACTGAGTGCAAATTACTTTTGCACTTTGAAATCAGTTTGCAGCAATTGAGGAAAGCTGAGGACAGAGGGGGAAAGTGGGAATAGGAAAGAGAAACAGATCTTTTAAAAGTAGCTGAAAAAGTGGGGTGACAGGAGATTAACTGGTCAAAATTACAACAGTTGGGCAATATAGATGCACAAATGTTTGGGTTATGCTCTCCTTGTACAGTTTTTTCTCTGAAGAAACTCAAGCATAGGAAACAAGACATATTATACTAGCCCATATAGGTCCCTAAATGACTTAAGAGGCAGGCAGGCAGGAAGGCAGCCAGGCAGGCAGATAGCTGTGGAGAGGTGAGGACATAAGTATATAATGCATAACAATACCATGACTCTCCTTGCCAATCTTCTGAAAACATAACCTATTATGTATGCATGTCAAAACACCGTTTCTCATTGAGAATGAGAAAATTTGCGAACATTCTTTACACCTCTATTTCAAATAGTGCTGACTTCTGTGATCCTGTCCCCAAACAGCTGCCACCAGCACAAGAAGGAAAGCATCTGATATCAGAGATTAAGTGCACCGTCTGCACCTCTGGTCTCCATAGCAGAACCCACCCTGCCCCCCCTGGTTTGCTGGGACAGGAAGGGCCATGCTGTTCTGCTCAAGGTGGTGTAAGGCTGCAGAGAAAGCAGCTTGTAAGATGGGCCCACTAGTTTATTTCTTCTATAGAATGACAATGTGGATATCAGATTATGTTTGTTTAAGAAGGCTGTGAAATGTCCTCTCACTTGGATATATTCACCGCAATTCATTTATTATACACCAGCCACCAAACTTGATGGTAGCTTCCTGATACTTGCTATTTTAAGCCAAACCATATACTTTGTTCTCACAGCTGTGTCTTTTGAGGTTGCTCCTAGAAATCTATTCAGGATTTAACTTGCTGGATATTAACACTGCTATTCTACAAGCAGCCAGGCTCATTAAATCTCATTGGCATTACTAGAACTGAAGTAGCTTCTCAGTGCCTGGGCCTAATGCCCAAGCCATTTTGGGATTAACAGGCGAAGAGTCAAACTTAAATCCAAATCCCTGCAAACCTCCCATAGGAAATCCAAGAATGATGAAAATATCAATAGAAGTATTGATGCAGGGTTTTAGATTGCTCAGCTATCAAGAGGGAACTAATATGGCTATGCTGCTTGAATTTTGGACTTTGTCCAGAGAGTCCTATAAAATTCCTTCCCAGCTATGATGCTCACAAGCATGGTAGTTATTTTCTGTTGGTCTAATATAATCCAAGCATTGGTATGAGGATAAAATGGAGAAATCCTCATATGTGTTACCCTGAGCTACTTAAAGGGTGGGATACAAATGTAAATAAGTTAGATACCAAACCCACATGTCATCATTAGGTCTGTAGACTGGTGGTGCAGTTGATTCAAACTCTGAAAATCTACTGGGCTACCAGTTGTATTTCATAACAGTACTGTTGAAACCATCATAATTCTACATATATAAGAGCTGAGGAACACCTATTTCTTCAGAAATTGTTGGATCACAGTTCCTATCCTCCCTTACCATTGACTATTCTGGCTATGGCTGAAGGAAGCTGCAGCCCAACAATACCGAGGGCCACATACTTTCTAGCCTTTATATGTGATATACCAACATATGTGTACCATGAAATTGGTGTGCCAACATAATAACTGTAACAGGATGATGAGTAAATTACCTACCACATCTTGTGTTCAAGACAGAGATGATGACAGACTACCCCATTTAGAAGATTTGAAGGTAGCTGTTGCTATTGTTGCATTGACATGAACACACACACACACACACACAGAGAGAGAGAGAGAGAGAGAGAGAGAGAGAGAGAGAGAGAGAAGTAATCTCTGATTAAACTGTTTTTGTAGGTTTTGAAGCATCTCCAAAAGCCTGAAAACCTCTTTGAATGGATCAGAAAACTGAAAATGAAGATGACAGTCCCTTCATTAAGCTCTTTCCATATCAGCCCCTATTCTCTGGGGGGAAAAAACCCTATAAGATACAGTCTGTTTTCCTCCTTGTAATTAGAACATTTTAAAGAAATACTATCTGAGCTCCACTACATAATCTATAGCGTAATCAACCTGAGCACAGGAATTTGGGTCTAGGTAGTATGTTTAAGGCACTGACTCATTACAATGCATCCTATTTATCGTGCAAATATATTTTCTGCTCCAAGGAAAGTGCTGAAATGAGCAAGAATATATTATTTGTATTCAGCTTTTTATCCCAGACTCTTACAATAACTCTCTAGTGAGAAAAGTGGGAAGTGGATGATTCCCCCCCCCACTCCCAAGCATAGTTCACAGTGGAGATTATCAGGCGACCTTGTAAATCTAGAACAGGGACGACAGGAGAGCGCCAAAGGGCTCTTTTTTCAGATGACATTGTCCCTGTCTAGTTCTGCTCCTGTGCACCCTCCATTCCAGTTGCATTCTCTTCTATTGACAGATAAATTCATCAATAGATTGTCCGTTCTGTTTCTATAATGGAATAACAGGCTTGTGAAGAGGTGCCCCATTATGCTAGCGCTATGCCAGCCATGGCAGGAGGTCCCTCCCAAAGACTTCTGAGTGAGATCGGGACAAGAAGGTAAGTGGCACCCTTGTTTTCCCCATCCCTAGGTTACTTGTTTAATTTTTAGGGTGTTTGGAGGCTTTGTTTTGTTTTGTTTTGTTTTGTTTTTTGATGTTTGCTTTACTTTTTATTTTTAAATTTCCCATGGATCATTCTCTTATGAGAATGGGTGGGATTTGCTTTACAGGATGTGAATACAGCTTTATGACAGCTGCATTCAGTCCTGGAGGGCCGAGGGGAAGGGGAGCAGTTCTTATTGCAGTATAAGGTAGGTGTCTGATTTTTTTTAATGGAACAGGGACAGGAGTGGGGCAGGAGTGAGTTGAGTGAGGGGTGGCAAGACAGGGAGGCTATCAGAGGGCTCATCTGATAATCTCCAGTGTCTGGAGGAAGCCAGAATTTTGCAGATTAGCTATGAAGTCCAATCTCTAAATCTGGAAGTTTATGTCCTGCCAATCTCAGTGTGGCTGCTTGAAGGATCGCTACATTGTAGTCCAACTGATTACTTTGAAGAAGGAATCCTTCCCCTTATAGCACTAGCCTTTAAGGCCACAGTGAGTTAACAATCAAAGCTATATACTGAAAGGTTCTGTCCCTATTTCTCTAAATGTCAGGTCTTTAATAGCAAGTGAAAGCCTCACTTGGCAGGTATATCTCAACTGACCAAATACATTCAGCCCTCTGTATCCACAGATTCTGCATCCATAGATTAAACCATCCAGAGTTCAAATTTTTTTTTTAAATAATTAAAAAAACCCTTAATTTTCCTGTTTTATATAAAGGGTGCCATTTTACTACACCATTGTATATAATAGGACGTGAGCACCCATGGATTTTGGTATCCCAGGGGACTTGGAACCAAACCCCTGTGGATACCGAGGGCCCACAAGATTGTTATATACTACAAGCATACTGACTTTAAAATGTGTTAGGATGATACATTCCTGATAGGTGTGATGTGTGTGTCGGGGGGTGGAGGGAGAATATTTTTGAATATGTTGATATATTTTTTTATATTTAAAAAGTGAATGGTCTTTTTTTTAATGTAGAGGACATTTTCTCATTTCTCATGCAAATAAACGACTTCCTGGGAACTGTAGCCTTAAACGCATTAAAAATAAATAAATCCAAATACATATTATGCAGCGACCACCAAGAACATTGGGCTTAGATGGAGGATTGACTGGTCTTTGCTTCTCTGAATTCTTTCCAGAAAAAAATAATAATAACTTGTCTAAATATCCAAGAAATGCAAAGAATTAGCACTGCAGATATAAACTCTTGACATTTCTTTCAAAAAGTAATTACAAACAGAATTTGCAAAGCGTTGGCAATTTTTACCAAGCAACATACCAAAGCGATAACTACCAAACTTAGGTGAAGGAGCTGCATTACTATGCAAAGCCTTTTCAGCTGTTTAAGTTCTTCCCGTGAATGCTTTTCTGGTGTGCTTATTAAACTGTTATTTTCTATAGATGTAGGGAAAATGTGTTCATCTGATTTTTCTTTTAAATAAGAAATTTATTTAATTCTCACCACCCAAACCCTAATCTGGAACCCAATGCAGTCTTTAAGCTGAAAATCTATACATTTCAAACCTGGTGGTGGGTTCTGTGAAAAGAAAACATGTATTTCTATATAAAAAAAAGTTGTGATCACATGTATGCATCTGAAAATGGGGAAAGAAAACTGCATCCAGTTCCAAAATGTGCTCTCACACACAGTTTAGTCAATGCATGCAATATGTACAAAACTAGAAACATTCAGACTGTGTGTAAATATGCATACATTTGATAAAAGCACATCTACATTCATGCAAATTTCTGAATATGTGAGTCATGGTGAGGAGGCTTGTTTGTCAAAATGAACTTTGTGTTGGAATAATGAGAATGTGAATGGGGTTACTATTGTTACCCTAAACACTTGGGGATCTTAAGGATCTGCCAAATATCGATATTAATTTGGGGAATTAATATACTCAGCTTGGCTATGCAAGAGGGGGCTACAGATAGCAGGACCTTTTAACCTATTTATACTGGTAATAAGGAGAAGATGTTAAGCTAGATAGTACAATTATTGGTCTTTATTTGAGAAAGCAATAATAACAACGTTCACACACACACTAAGGCTTCAAGCATTCATACAAGGCTAGCAAATAAAGTAGAAAGTATTGGGATATAGTAGAGAAGGGGGTTGTTTTGGGGTGATACTGTACCAATCTTAGGAGATGAGATAGCAGAAGAAACCAGGAGTGATGGTCCTGAAGCCAGAATCGTGACACAGTCTGATGTGGAGTCCAGAGGAAGACAACCTATGTGCTTGGCTACACAGATAGACATAGTGTCCACAGGAAGGGAATCTTTGCACACTTGAGTGGGGTTTTTATACTCAATAATTTCCTTCAGGGGATGGGATTGAGTGCAAGACAATGCTTCTTGGAGGTTTTCAAGACAAGGGACACTCTGGATATCCTAATGATCCTTATATTTTGTGATTTAATAGAGGAAGCTACTCTGTTTGGGGGACAGTAGAAGTATGAGGATTCTTTACAAATTTGAGTATCTCATCTTAGGTTGATGGGATTTAGCCAGATGTTGAGGCAAGACATTGCCTTGCAAATTATCCATCTTTGGAATTTGTGCTGGCCCCTCCTTTCATTATTTTGGTACTAACATGTGACTAATGTGTTATGGGTAATATAAATACTCCATGCATGCTATGGACCACACACTTCCCATCATGCTTAACCTAGATGAAATTACCAATATGTCCAAAAGACATCAAATTCTGACAACCTCATAATTTATCCTTTAGCATAGGTTTTTAAAACATTCTAAAGGAAAGTGTCCCTACAGAAGAAAGAAAAATCAATATGATTTGGCCTCTCTTAAGTGGTGAAGTCTAGCAGTTATTACCTTCTAAAAATTAGAGACCCACAGGGTGAAATCAAGTCAGTTATTATGGCTGTCTTTGGTGAAAAAAAAAATGATTTGATGGGCAGATAGGTGGCTGGGTCAGGTGAAAGTGAAGCCTGTTTCTCCAATTAACTTAACCTTGGATTGTTTTCTTTCCTGCCTCACACTCTGCTGCTATATAATGATGCTATCACTATTGACAGCAACCCCAACAGATGTCTTAAATTGTTCTTGGCTATCTTTGCTAAAATGCTTCATCTCTGCCCAGGGGAATCCTTTCGTCAAAACTGTTCCATCTAAACTAAGAATCTCATCTAACTCTGTAATCATTACATTCTCAGCAGGTGATGCCAACATTGCACTCCTAAGAACAGCAGTTTTCATATTGCAACATATCTCAGAGCACACAAGCTTACCACCCTCGTCTATTAGCCCCGGGACAGTTTCATTCCCCATTGTCTCACTCTGAAAGTGAGCAACGCTTGAGTCCAACTTCAGAGTTGTCTCATTCTGAGGTGTTCTATATTAATTAATATATGGCTATGCTATTGATGGTCAGTCTATAGCTCAGGAGTCACAAGAGAAGAGAAGTTTTGTTTTGTTTGTTTGTTTGTTCTTATTAAGGAAATTAGAACAGCAGTAGACAAGGCTGGTTCTGCCGTTAAACAGAGAGAAGACAGAACCACTTTAGGTGGCTGATACTGAAGAGCAGGAGCAGTGGAACACCAGGAGTTCCTTCTGAGCCCTGTGACCATTGCTTGCTCTCAGAGGATAGTGCTCTGTGTGCCACACAACCTGTCTGCATCTTTCTAAAGTGGTCTGCTGCTCTCAGATGTGGCAGAAAATCCTATCCCATTAGCAGGTTGAACTGCTTGTCCAGTTGCTATTGGAAAAGAAGGGGTGCCATCTTGTCCTTCGGCCCAGGCAGAAAAATGCATTGGACTGTCTCTGGGAATAGCCAGCTTTGGCTTGATTATGCCAGTGAGGCTGCTCTACATTCACATAGGTAACTGAAAAATATCAAAACCCATGTGTTTCATCCTGACCTTCTCAACTGAAGGGCAGGATAGAAATGTGCTACTTAACATCAACACTGATAAATATAAATATTTCAGTGTCAGCATCCATTTCAAGACTTGTTCCCTACAACAGTACTCTATTTTCCTAAACCTATCTGATTGAATCTGCTGTTCCCAAATCAAACAACTATGAAGATACATTGATTACCTTCAGAGTTACCCAGTATAGCATCTTTCCCTCTTTCCCTTCCCCAAATTAATACATCTTCTAGAGAGGATGGAAAATTAAGCAAAATTAAGTTGTTACATAGGAAATCAATAGCAATATCCATCCATCCATCCAAAAACCACACTTCACTGGAGATTTAGATGCTTAAAAATAAAGTTGTCTTTTCACCTAGAAATAATTTATCTGTAGAGGAAACATTTAAAAAGTAAAAAAAAGACATGCATAAAGTATCAAGAAAAAAATTAATAACTGACTGTAAACTCAGATCATCTGGGCTGCTGCAGTAGGCTGAGCTACATATAGGTTGAGCAACATTAGGTTGCATATTTTGTCATATCATCATAGAGTTTAATAGACACAAACTCTATTTTGTACTCTCTAATTGTGATATTGTTTGTTTTGTTGACTTACCTGCATAATTTTTATCTTGCACCTCCGGAGTTTTTTTTTTCCATGTGAGGAGGAAAGATGAAGTTGGATTGACAAGGTTATAACACTGTTATAACAAGTTAGGCAACTAATCCAAGAAGCACTCTCAGTTGATTTCATTTGCCTTCAGTAACACCACCACATTACCAAATGATGTGGAAAGGTAGGACTCACCAGAGGTTTCTGCCTTGCCTGCTCCCAGCTTCCTGACCTGAGGAGTGAATGACAAACAGCTGCTAACTTCAGTTAAAATCTCTTGGGGACAGTGAGGAGCCAAGAGGCCAAAACAAGATCACTAACTGACTCTGAAGAGATGCAGACTGCTCCTTATAGACCTGAGCTGGGAAGGACAGAGGACTGTTACCCAGCTCTTATGTAACACCCTGCCTGGTGCCTTGCCTGTCTGCCAGAGTTGAGAGGATACCCAGTAGACCAATAGGAGATTTTCAAACGGGGCCAAATGCCCCATTCCTGCTCTGCAAGCCCCAATCCTGTTCCTACCACAAAATAAAAGTAAAATGTTCAAACACTTGCCTTAATCCTGTGGCAGGAACGTCCTCCCTCTCCCCTCGGCTTCTCTGCTGTAAAAGCAGCTGCCATAAACCTGCTTTTACAGCAGTGAAGCCAAATCCCACTCATTCTCGTGAGAGACTGGGTGGGAGAGAAATTCAAAAATAACACCCCCAGCTGTCAAAAAAGAAAAGGAAGCAAAAAAATAATAATAATTAAAAAATACAAGTAACCCGAGGAGGGGGGGAAGGGTCCCACTTACCTAGGTGTCCTGTTCCTGTCCAGAAGTGTCCAGAACGGACCTCCCTCCTGAGGCTGTCATTGTGGGAGAGGAAAGGGACACCTTTCAGACCACCCTGATTCCATGACAGAAACAGAGTGGGTGGTCCAAAAACAATGTTTCCTCGTGATGAAAATATCATGGGGAAATCCGGAGTAGGGACGGGGGAGACACGGAAAAGGGTCGACATCTTCTGAAAAGAAGACTTTTTTCTGAACCTGTTCCATGTCTCCCATGGATTTAATTGCGGATCTGAAAATCTCCTTAGAGGCAGTGGGGAGATGAGCCCTTCTACAAAAAGGAAACCAGGTAATTTGGCAAGGAAAAGAGAAGTGTAGAGATGACTGATGCTAAGCGCCTTTTCTCATATCTTCAGCCGCTTTGCCTCTGTTGGTTTATTTGTATGTTTACTTGCTTCCTGGGACTCTAAATCTTTCAGTCCACACCATCCTCAGCTTCTCATCCTGCAACTACTTACCTGTGCCCTATGAAGGTCCTTATTGTGAGACCAGTTACCTGCACACCACAGACACTCATCCTAAAGTTATTTCACTGGTTCCTCATCCAAATGGCTGAGTACTCTCTAAACTTAAAATAAAAGCTCCTTTTCCTATGTATGTGGTACTGAGCTTGAAAGAACAAGCATTCAAACTAGGGGCAACATGTACTCCTTCCCAAAGAGGTTACAATCTCTATGACAGTTAGCTATGTATGGCAGTAGTGGTATATAGTCTGCTACCCTGTGACTAATCCAGGAAGCAGGAGTAACACAGGTTGTTGTTGGTGCTAAAGCAGCAGTGGAAAAGAAAAACAAGGACATCTTCACACTCATAGCACTTGGAGTAAAATATATCTTTCTTTTCTCTAATTACTATTTTAGGATAAAAAAAGGGAGGGGGGAACACTTGGCACAAGTCATAGCTCCTATCAGCTTTGTAGTTCACCCTGGACTTGAGTAAATTTTCTAGTACAACCAGTTGCTGTCTTAATTCTAACTACTTTTTTTGGTAGAAAAGCAAATTTCAGCTACATGTTAAATGATCTTCTCTTATCTTTCCAATGTTGTCACCATTTCACCATCCACAAGGCCTTAGCCCATGCAAGTTTTTGTTCGATGTGCTGTTGCTTCTTCTGAGGCAAAGGACATGAACATTTGCACCAGAATCATCTTATGGTTTTACAGTAGTGTAACCAGGGGTTGTGCTGGTATGACTACTTTTTACTTATGTTGCATAAAAAGCTATTCAATATATGATTAGGCAATGCTTTTGCCAGGCTCCACAATAGGTGCCAGATGGCATATAGTCACAACTCTACCTCGGACATTTTCAGATGGGGCTAAATACCCCGTTCCTGCCCCACCACCTCCATTCCCGTTCCTGCCATGGAACAGAAGAAAAATGTTCACACACTTACCTTCATTCCATGGCAGGAATGTCCTCCCCCTCCCCTTATTGGCTGGTCGTAAATGCAGCCATCATAAGTCTGCATTTATGACCGGCAAATGAAATCCCGCCCATTCTCGTGAGAGAACGGGCATGTGGCAAATTTAAAAATACCCCCCAATGTCAAAACTGAAAACAAAGCACAAAAACACAGAAAAAAATACAAGTAACCCGGTGGGGGGGGGGGAAGGTGCCACTTACCTGGATGTCCCAATCGTGCCTGGAAGTGCTGGGAATGGACCTCCCCCCTGCGACTGTCATCTCGCAACAGGAACAGGTCTTCTTTTCCCACACCCCTGATTCCATGACAGACATGAAATGGGTGGTCTATTCATGATGTTTAACCATGAATAGAATATTCCTGGAGCAGCGCGGGGGCAGGACGGAAGCAGGATGGAACAGGTGACGTCGTCCGAAAGAGAGACCCTTTCTCAACCCTGTTCCATGTCTGCCACAGAATATTGAGCCCATCTGAAAACCTCCCTCCTAACTAAGTGACCACTGATAAGCCAGAAATATACTGGAGAAAGCTTTCTCATGCTTCAGCATGGCTGGCTGTATTCATTCTCCTCTCTCACTGGCTTCCTTTCACCTTCACCCTGCTGAACTTCTGTGTAAGTACCTGGGTACAACTTTATGCCCCACTAGCTTCAAACAGGACTTCAGCCTTAAATAGCATGCCTGCCAATGAAACCCTAAGGTAGGGAAACTATGGCTTTCTGAACATTGAACTTCAACTCCCACTTTCCCTGACCATCTGGAGACTTGTAGGTTTCCCACTTCTGTCCCAGACTCCCTATTGAAAGAGTGGAGAACCACAAGTAACCCCCAGGGCCATGCTTAGAGCCCCCAGCACTCCACTAAAGATGTCAATTGTTTTACAATGTTTTGCCCTCCAAACTCCACAGCAGCCTAGATGTGATCCAGATTAGTTCCTATTCACTTCCTTTCAGTTTTCAGATTACTTCCTGTTGAAGAAAGACCTCTCTTGTTCCTAAAATAGTGATACTGGCCCTAAAGGGATTTGGGAGACATTTTGATGCATTTTTTGAAAACAAAACTGAAGGTGGGGAAGAAAGGGGTTTTTCCAAGTTCCCCTTGGGGGGTCAGTACAGCTCCCTAACCTCCAACAATTGGCCACCACTGCTCTGGTGGGTATTCTATCTTGGTTTGGAATACACTCTTACACAAAATCCATCTCAACCAGACTAACTTGGGTAACAGCTGGTTTCTTCTCTATGTGCTTGGGGATATGTTTGTCCACATTAGTGAATGAAGTTTTGCAGCTGTGGTTTGCTTGAAAAAGCGCCATGATTCATGCTAAAGGTAAAGAGCCTCAGTCTTGACTGTCTACTTCTTTCCATCAAGAAAAGCAACTCCAGATTAGTTGCCCTGATTATACAAGATAAATGAAAACACTGTCTCTCTCCCTCTGCTGCTTTAAAAAGCTTCAAAAGCAAGTTTGAAAGTTGAATAGATACCTATAGATTGTATGAGATGTCAGACCAGCATCCAAAACAACAGCTGAATCTTGTTCAGGATCAGGAGTTAGCTCCTTTTCAACGTGTAGAATACCTTCAGGTGTATAATGTATAATCAACAAGGAAATCAAAAGCTCTTGATTGGAATCAGATATATAAAGTTCACACAGGTCGACTCAAAATTACAGTTGGCAAAAGTTCAAAGGAATGGACCCAGCAGAGGGGAACCTAGCCATGGTAGCTGCCAGAGTGCAATCATAATGCATGCTCGAGCTCCCAAAGATAGCTTATCATCACACCCAACTTCTCCAAGGATATTAACATCAATGAGTGGTGTTAAACAGACTGAAAAAGCAAGAGGGAAATGTGATTTCTCAAAAAAGAAAACACTTCTTCTTTCTTAAAGAAAAGAGGTCTAATCCTTGAAGTGTCCATGCTTTTCTCCCTTACTGACTTCTGAGCTTTTGGCTGTGATACTAAGTCAGTCAAATGAAATCACATCACATAATTTAAAATTCTTCAGTCCACCAGAATTTTTTTTCTTGTTGAGCTTCAGTTGATTTAATCTGATAGGTTAATCAACTAAATTGTCAGTAGATTAAGTGTCAGTCAAGGTTAAATTTTAGTTGGTGGAGATTAAGAGCCTGAAATGTCTCATGGTCAAGTCAAGTTAAAAAAGCAAGACATAACAAGAGTAAAATTTAGTCAAATTCACAAACATTTTTCCTTAGCTTAACCCACAGTCCTCAAAACCAAAGCCAGAACTTGGAAAAAAATGGAACAAATCCCAGAATTCCTTAACCAGCAGGGCCACTGGTCATGTTGACTGGAGGATTCTGGGAGTTATTGTCCTAAATGCTATTGGTAGTCCTGACCAAATTAGACCCATTGAATCAAATGTTGAATGGTAAATCAATACATATGTTAATCCCATTGATTTAGGGAGTCTGCTTTAGTTGATACTAGCAATGGCTCTCAGCCCATTGTCTTAAAAAGCAACTTTTCCAAGCTCTGCATATAGTCTTTAGTAAATGAAACTAGCTACACCCTTTGCCCAGTCAAAGACCTGGAGCATTTGTACCTATTGTATAGCCTCCAACTGTCTTGACTCGGCAGGGATAGTCCCGTGGAAGTGCTGTTCCACTTTTTCAGCTTGTCTCAGTTTGTCTCTCTTCTGCCTACTTTTCCCCTTCTTCCTGAGCTTACTTTAATTGCTGTCAATGAGTTCAAAGTACAGAAGTAATCTACATTCAATTAACTGATGGGGGGATAGGAGGGGGCAGAATCTTGTCCATCCCAGTAGGCTCAAGCAAAAGCAAACTGCTGAAACCTCTCCTAGCTTGTGTGTTTTCCCTCATTAGTAACTTTTGCTATCTTGACCACAACCTGATGTCACTGGCTCACAATTGTCTCAGTTATCATCTGTGAAATGCTAGAGGGTATGCAACTGAACCACTGATCATCTGACCTGGCTCGAGTATCATGTCCTGCTCAGAAACATGGGATCGTTGTATCCTCTGCCTTCTTAGTCAGTTTGAGATTGAGGAGGAAAGTACAAATCCCATGATTCCAGCAGGAAATGTTTTGCAGAGTTGGTGTACATATATATTTGCAGGCCACAGAAAATATATTGTCATCAAATGTCATATTTGGATGGTTCAGTGATGGATGACTTCCCCTTCCTCCCCTCAAAATCCCCTGATGCTCAGGAGTCCAAGTAGCATTTCCTACCAAGGTTCTCCCCTCTTCCTGGGTTTACCTGCCCCACCAGTTGAACCTCCTACTTCACAAGGAGCAGAGCTTTCACTTGGGACTGGTAGTGTGGCTTTCTAGGGATGTTTCCAACATTTTAAGGATGGGTGAGACTTTTGTTTCAGGTCATTTATGAGAAGATTTAGCCATAATTCACACACTTATTTTGTTATGGGGAAAACTTGTTTTGTTTTGTGCCTTCAAGTCATTTCTGACTTACGGCAACCCTAAGGCGAACATGTGGTGTTTTCTAAGGCTGAGAGTGTGTCTTGCCCAAGGTCACCCAGTCAGTTTTCATGGCTGAGCGGGGATTCGAACCCTGGTCTCCAGAGTTGTGGTCCAACACTCAAACCACTATACCACACTGGCTCTGGGGAGCACTTGAGTCTTTTTGTCTTTTTTAAAAAAATCAATGTGGGATGGAAAATTTTGTCCATGCGGGCTCAGGGCTTTGAATGTTTTAATCCAGGGGATGGAGACTTGTGTGATGTTTTCCCCCAGGTCACATTTCTTTTTCCTGAGTCGCTTTTCATCATTAACATTTCTTCAGGCTGGGACAATATGGTCCTCTCCAAGCTGGGAATTTCTATACCTATTGAATGTGTTTAGTACAAATGGGAGAAAATTGTCATGGATGTTTCACCTCATTTTTGAAGAATCTATAAAAACTTACAAATGGCATATTCAGAATGGAAATAACCTGAGGCTTTTTTTGTTTATTTGCTTGCTTTAAATCCAAATGCAGGGGGAAAGCAAAAATAACAAATTTTCACTTTGTTAATCAGAAAAGCTTGAAAATGTCAATGATTTCTTCAGTGCATTCTCCAGGAGAACATGTGGTGGGGTGGGGGGTGGGGGGAGGAGGAATGGAAAAATTCCAAAATCAGGCATGGGGCTTTTTGCCCACCATTACAATTACACAAGTACCTATGGCAATGCGATTTCCTTGTCCACAAAAACATCATATCCCCACCAGTTTTGTGATGCATGGATGCATTAATGGGTCTTTGGTTATATCCCCTCCCCCCACTGGCAGAAGTGTACCCCCTGCCTCTAAAGCATTTTGTTATACAAATTGCAGCAACAAAGCTATGAGATTTGCTTTAATTAAGGATTATAGATACCAAGTCTTTCCTAAGTCCTCAGCCTCAACTAGCCAGAAGAGTGCAGCAGCCTTGGGCGGTTACAATAAAGCAGATACTAATTCAATCTAAGTGACAATGCTGTATTGGATTTGCATAATTCATATGAATATTAAAAGACAGCATCATGATGATGTTGGTACATGATGCCAAGGGAATTGATAAGACTGAACACTTATCTCAGTGTTCCTCACCTTCAAAAGCCTGTTATCAACATTTGCTGATTATTTCATTCCCAGAGGTTCCTGAGATGAAGAAAACCATGAATTCCCCCCATTTTACAGACAGGGGCTTGAGGGCACACATGATTACTAACTACATTGCATTCCCAAGCTATAGAAATTTCTAACATTCAACAGCCCAAGAC
Organism: Gambelia wislizenii; assembly: GCA_030847615.1. Lineage (NCBI taxonomy): Eukaryota > Metazoa > Chordata > Lepidosauria > Squamata > Crotaphytidae > Gambelia > Gambelia wislizenii. The sequence goes on along the minus strand of JAUMIR010000002.1, from coordinate 304,905,016 downwards.
CCAAATTGGCTGACAGTTGTGCCTTTTGACATGGGATCCTTGCTAGATTTTCAGACAACACTGTTATAGTGTTACTATTCCACGATATTTGCTATGGCTGCCTCCTGTTGAATCCTGGGATTTGCAGTTTAGGGAGGGGCATTTGCAACTCTCAGCCAGAGAGCTCTTAGGCCTCACTAAACTACAAACTCCAGAATTCCACAGGAGGAAGCCAGAGCAGTTAAAGTGGAATAGTAACACTATAACAGTGTAGTCTGAAAATCTCCTTTCATGCTACATAATTATAGCACCATGATTCCACTTTAGCTGCCATGCCTAGTTCCTATGGAATTTGCACCAAACTAAAAACCCCAGGATTCCACAGGAATGCAGCCATGACAGCTAAAATGGTATCAAAGGAGATTTTCACACGAGCTATATATCCCGTGGCAGGAACAGAACAGGGTCAGGAAAGGTTTTCCCTTTTGGATGACGTTGACCCCATTCTGTCCTGCATCCATCCTTCTCCCATGACTGCTCTGAAACAATGTAATCACGATTTTTCATCATGAATAAACCTCCCATTCCGTTGTTATCACACAATCATGGGTGTGCGAACAGGAGCCCCGTTCCTGTTCCGAAATGACAGCTGCAGAGGGGAGGTCCGTTCTGAGCACTTCCTGGTACGACCTGGACATCCAGGTAAGTGGCACCCTTTATTTTACCCTCCCTGTTTTGATTGTGTGATTTAAAGTGTGTTTTTGTGCTTGGTGAACTGATCTTATGTTTGGGGGAGTTGTATTTTTTAAATTTACCGCCCAGCCGTTATGACGCTATAACGTGATAATGTTTCAGACGGCTGGTCATAAAAGCAGCCTTACAACAGCTGCATTTACGGCCAGCCAGCGAAGGGAGGGGGAGCCCGTTCCTGCCACAGAATTAAAGTAAGTGTGATTTATGTTATTCCATGGCAGGAACGGGAGAGGAGGTGGCGGGGCAATAATGGGGCATTTTGGCCCTGTGTGAAAATCTCCATAGTGCTATAATTATGTAGGAGATTATTAGACAGGTGCCTAAAAACATTATTATGGCACTATATTTTACAGTGTTTGTGTTCTGGCACGACACATGTTTTTGCACCCTGGAAGGAAGGGACAGCCCTAACTAGGGTTGCCAGGCCAAAAACTGAATAGGGCCCCTGTGCTGTTAATGGTTATGTAGGAGAGGGAATTTCAGCTGGTGTTACCTGGTTGCATTACCTGGCAACCCTACCATAAAGTTAGTGCACTATGCTGGCTTAATGTACATTGCTCTGGCATAGTGCCTTGTTTGCCCTTCGTGCAGTGACATGTGGGAGATGGCAGAGAAAGCTGTCACTGTGAGGAAAGAAAGCTGCCAGTTCCTGAGAAGTCAGTTTTTGCAATGCCTCATCCAAGGTGAGTCCTTGAAACCAAGATGCCCTGGGAATGCTGTGCTGCCTTGAAAAATCACCTGTCCCATCATGGCCTTCACAGAATACCTTACTCTTCAAGGATTCATCTGGAACCTAGGCATGGAAGAACCAGGCTGCTTTGGGCCAGCAGCTTTCTCCCTTCATGACAATGGTGATGACTTTCTCAGTCTTCCACTTGTGTCACATCTGTGGCACTTTTACTTATGCCCCAACCATGCTGCTCCTCAAGTCACCAACTTTAAAGGCCTTACCAAAAGAAATGATGCAAGTAGGTACTAAAAGGAGGCTGCCTTAGTGGTAATACTCCAGCTATGGCATAGCCTCCCCAGACAGGGTTGTCTCCCCAGAGAGGGTTGTCTGCCTTCTTTATGATCTTTTAAGTGGCACAGAAAGATCTTTTCATTCTCCCATGCCTTTGAAACCAACACATGGTGTTAAATGAATTTGAAGCTCTTATTTTAAAAAAAATAAATACCAAATTGCTGATGGTTTTGTTTTGCCTGTGCTTAAGTCCCTTCACCAGTTCACCTACCTGGGAAGCATCATCTCCTCAGATGCCAAGATTGACAAAGAGATTGATCACAGATTAGCAAAGGCATATAGCACATTTGGAAGACTTTACAAAAGAGTCTGGAGCAATAAACACCTGAAGCAAAGCACAAAAATCAGTGTGTATAGACCCATTGTACTGTCTATTCTCCTTTATGGGTCTGAAACATGGGTCACCTATTGCCAACACTTATGACTCCTCGAACACTTTCACCAGTGCTGTCTATGCACAATACTAAATATACACTGGACTGACTATGTGACGAATGTTGCTGTCCTTGAGCAAGCAGGGATCACCAGCATTGAGGCCATGATATTGAGAACACAGCTGCGCTGGACAGGGCACATTTCTAGGATGGAGGACCATCGCCTCCCCAAAATAGTACTCTACGGTGAACTCACCACGGGTCAGCGTAAGAGGGGCACTCCAAAAAAGCGATACAAGGACTCCCTGAAACAATATCTCAGGCTTGGCCAAATTGATCACCAACAGTGGTCCGCCCTGGCCTCACATCGGGAGGCATGGAGAGCACTATCCACAATGCTGCAGCCTTATTTGAGAACTCACGCCGAACAAGTCTTGAAGAGAAATGACAACGCAGAAAGAATCACAACCCAGAAACATCACCCGAGAAGACCTTCTGCTGTGCTTTCTGCAACCGGACATGTTTATCTCGGATTGGCCTTTTTAGTCATCGGCACACTTGCAGAAAGCGCGGGATGAGCCCTTCCTGAATCTTCATTTGCGAAGAAAAGCCAGAGAGAGACTAGAACAGAAGTTTTTATGCCATATCATTATAATTTCCAATTGGTTTTCGTTATGTTAGGTGGGGTCCGATTAAGTCATTCCACTGTTATGGGTGCATTTGACAACCCTTCTGCATCATCTCCTGGTACACCCTCAAAATCTTGTCCAGAGATCTGTGGAATGAGCAGAACTTTGGGGCTGCAGGAAGGAAATATGATGAAATTCCCCTGATGTGAGTAGACTTCTGCTTGTATGATGCTGGATTCTATTCCTTGGTTTTTTAAATACTGGATATGTTCCTTCCTTCCTTCCTTGAGTGTTCAAATTGTTGTTGAGTGTTCAAATAAATTTAATCAGTCAATCAATTAGGAATGAGCAGAACCTTGCTTTCAGTGTTACTTTTGATTGGCTGAAGTTACTGTTGTTTTACAGTTAAGTGCAGTACCTTTATGGGGAATGTCCTATGTCTTATCAAAATCCATTTGTCTTCCTTGAAAATATCTTGGATAGTTTATTTGAAGAGGAATCTTTCATTGTGAAAATTCAGAGGTATTCTACACTATCATAGCTGCTAGAATCCATTAGGCCTATTATGAGATCCATTGCTGTATGAGCCAAATTTGATAGTCTGCAAATCCTTCCTCCAATACCATCTGAAGATAAAGTGCATAGGTTATGTGACTTTTTCTTTTCTTTGTATTCTTTTTAAAAGTGTTTTTGACCAATGGAGATGTTACAAAAGCTCACACAGATATTTTTGTGCCTTTCTTTGGTTGGCCTAATAAAGGTAATCCCACAATAAGGACTTTAGCATTTGTTTTATGGTCAACACAGCTGCTCCTGCATTTGTATCACTTAACCACCCAGCAATGAGATCTTACACAGGAGAAAGAGAACTTTATACTTTTTCAAAAAGGAACTTTGGACTTTATCAGACCCCCCCTCCCCATTATTGTTCTTTTGCCAGCATATTTTAAAACATTTTTATGCCAGCAAAGACCTCTGCAACCTACCTTTTGTAGCATTAAAGAGGCAGCCCAGGCACTAACGGAGAGTGAATAGAGCTCTGTTCACTTTTACACTCATGATCTCTGTGAATCTTGTGAGAAGATGCAAGTACAGAAAATTTAAAATAAAAGTAAAATAAAGACATAAAAAGTTAACACAAGCACAGACACACACTTAAAAAGCCCCAAGTACACGGGGGCGGGGGCATAAAAAGTGTCCCCTACCTGGCTGTCCTGATCTCACCCAGAAGTGTTCTTTCATTCATGCTGCATTCACATGAGCACAATGGCGTGAAGCTTCAAATGCAGCAACACTGGCAAAAAAGTGGAATGGGAGATCTATTGATGTTTTGGCCCGTCAATAAAGAAGTACGGCTTATTGACAAGATATGATCATGAAAGGACGACACTGTCTTGTATGCCCTTTAGCAATGATCAGGCATCCTTATATGGCGCCATATTTTCTGCGTCTGATAAAGTCCTTTGTTTCCCCTCAGAGATTATTCTCTCCAAAAGCAAGTCTATCCAAATTGGCATCTACAGTCATCCCTCCATGTTTGTAGGTTAAGCATTTGTGGATATGATTATTTGCGAATTACTATATTTACTGCCGCCTCCACTACTGCCTTATCTGTGGCCAAAAAATATGTTCTCTCTAGGCATTCAGAGACGTGTTATCTTGAGTTAAAAAAAATAGTGTCCTATATTCATAGTTTTTCCACTTTCACAAGCATCCTGAGCCCGTAACCCCCACATAAGTTGAGGTCTAACTATATTTACTTGCTTAGCCTAACCCAGCACTTAAATTCATTTCTATCCCTGATGTTATAGAGGTTACCTGAGGAACTTACTTCTCTCTGCCTACAAAGAGCCCTTTGCACTAGAAAGAAGCAGGTTTGAGATTTCAAGGAGATCTTTTACATTCTCAAATGGAGAATATATTTTTATTGCTCTGCTTTTATTGCCTTTCTTGTATTGAATAGGCTAAGGACAATGGGGTTATGACCTGGATTTGACAGTACGCAGAGGACAACTCTCTCACACCATCTGAGGACAACTGCAGACTACATGCATCTTCTTTTCTATGCATTTTTTATAAAAAAAAAAAAGCATGCCTGATAAAGAGTACTTGTGGTCTCAAAAGGTTATATAGTATAGAGATTTTTATGGGTTTTTTTGTGGTTATTATTTTGTGGTTGGCCTGATACAGGTACTACCACAATGTCAGCTCTGAAAGATGAAATTACTGTATTTGTTTTAAAGGAGCAAAGAGGGACCTATATCACACATCGCCTTGCTCGATTTATGAGGAAACCTTAGGGCTTGTCTACATGAAGGAAAAAACAATGGACTACTCCACAGTAATAGCAAGTCGCAGTAGCTTCAACCTGTCTTAAAGGTTTTCCAGCCCCCATAAACTTTGCATGCCTGTAGCTGAGATGGTGGCCGCAAGTGGATTACTCACGTTTTTAAATCTGCCGTGGCCGGACTTTTTTTTTAAGAAAACAATTTTTATGGTGCAAACAAGTGATATTCCACCTTTCCCTAAAAGAAAGAGAGAGAAAAAATAGCACAAACCTCCATTTTATCACCTTAGCAATCACTCGCTAAGGCAAAAATCCAACATGGTGGCAGCGGGCACTTGCCCTGTAACTCAGCCCCGCCCCCTGCACTCATCCAGCCAATCAGGTTTGCACATTGTCATGCATGGAGAAGTAATTCACGTCGAATTGCCTGTCTTAATGTGTGAAAATGCACATATCCCTGGAGCTTTTTTAAGAGGCCGGGAAAAGCTGCAAATGCTTTTCTCGTGTATTTTTTCTCTTTTTGGCACCTCACCTTCACAATACAACGAGACAATGCAGGATCCTTTTAAGACTGTTTTCTGAGCAAATTCTGTGAGGGATATTTTCACCATGTGGACAACCCCTTAGATCCATTTGAAAGGAAAGTTTATTTTCAACTAATGCTTATATTCAAGTCTTACCTGCTATGGGATGAGAATTTACAAATATGACAGCTACATCACCATTCAGAGTGTGACAAATGCAAGTGTTGCAGATATGAATGAGGTGATTGAATCAGAGGAGGAAATAATAGCATCTGGTAGATGTAATTGATCTAGTAGAAACATGTTTAATTTATTGTTTTACTATTAATTGCATGCATTAGTGTATGTTGTGACATTTGAGCCCTGATTGGGCTCTGGCAGTCTGATACATGGATGTTTAAAGGTACACATCTGTCTTAATTCTTTGTCTGCTTGCTGTGGGCACAGACTTATACTGTGAACATGCTTGCTTTTCAAAATGTGAAGCTTCTCTGAATCAGTTTAAGCTAGATCAAAAATAGTTAATGGAATACAATATTAACATATAAAATGTGATGCATAAACATATGAAATAAATCATGCAAAAAACAGCCCATTAAGAAAGTGATCCAGGGCCTTCTACAGACATAGTACCCAGTTTTGAGTGGGATGCAAGTGAGAAATTAGAATGGTAGGAAATTAAGTAGGGAAAATGTAATTATCCAACTCTGGAGTCAAGCCAGGACAACAGTGTTCAATCATGCTAGCATATTCCCCTCCTTCCACCAATACATTAATATACACACAAAGCCCAAAGGTTGCATTCAGCAAGCAATTATAAAAGGAATCTGGCCTCAAGCACTTATAAAAGTGGGTTGCTAACACCATTACACTGTTCAAGTGCCTTTTTCCAGAATGCTTCCACTCGGCTTTGTTTTTAATTTTATTTTGGTGGAGCTCACACTGTGGAGTCTTGAAGTTAAAAAAAAACCAAAATAGCATGGTGATATTCACTTCTCTTTGCAATCTGAAAGAATACAACATTTTGCCTGAAATGTATTTATCACCAACTTTCTACGAAAAAATGATGCTCACTCGTACCAACGGTCTCATCACTTTCAAGCTAAAATTTCCTGGGGAAAAAAGTAGCTTCAGCTTAACTGAGAGCATAACATTGATATACAAGAGCCAAAGGCTACAGAGTGCTTATCTATACAAGGCAATAAAATGTGGATTGGTGTACAGTAATGCCAATTCACACCAGCTTTCATTTGTCTCCATGGTTGTTTTTTTCAAGATCACAAGACATGCAAAGCCATACGTGTTTGTTGTTCAAATGGGCATGCCTGTGAATCAAGATGGTGGGTGCAAGTCAATTACTCATGTTTTTATTGTCATCAGTTGCTGCCATGGAACAGTATTTTTTTTTTAAAAAAATGAAAAACAAATCCAAGGTGCAGAAGTACGATCTTCTACTTAAATAAACAGGAACACCCGCCTCCCCAAAAGGCTCCTTCATTGCTTCAGTGCACAATCACTATGCTGAAAATCCAACATGGCAGTTCCGGGCACTTGCTCCGCCCCCCCCCCGTGCACATCTGGCCAATTCACTTTCCACTTCTGCTCTTATCAGTAAAATGCAGCAAAGCAAAGCGGTTGTTCCAACAAGTGGGAACATGCATTTCCTTCTGAGGTTTTAAAAAAAACAACAACGGGAAAAGCCGTGAAGGCTTTTTCCCACTGAGTATTTGGAGATTTTGGCCCCCTCCTTCCAAAGATGATGAAATGATGTGGAATCCCATTTGGCCACAATGTATTCTCCTCGAATTCTATGAGCAGTATTTTCGCCATATAGACAAGTTCAGAGAAAGTTTTCTTTTACTGTGAATGTCCCAAATCCAACTTGTACTTTACCTTAATGATGTGAGGATTCCTTTGCTGTATCCTCTTCAACAAAAGGGTGCTGTGAAAAAGAATATTTACCTGGACTTTATTAGTATGTTATCGAATTATATTATCACACTGTACTGATTAAAGTGTATAGAAATGTAATATACTGTAAATTATATTCAAGTAGATACATTTATGAGAAAAATATGAGATAGTTTGAATTATATGTACTAAGAGATATTTGTATAACTATATTTGATTCACTTGACAAATAGGATAGATAATAATATGTTTAAAAAATAGACGATCTTCATTAAACTCAGATGCAAGAGGATATTTAAAGATAGGACATAATACAACCAACACTAGAAAGGAAGTTAAAGTAATATTTATTTTAATATGGTATAAGATAAGAAGACATAGAACTGTGAAGATTTACTTACTTTATACAATTATTCATTGATCAGTCTTTTTTATTTTATTTTATACTATGTTTTATACTATGATGTATAATAATGATAATAATAATAATAATAATAATAATAATAAGTGCTGATGGGTACATAGAACCCTAGAAAGAGATGCCATGGTAAATCAAGTGGACTAACAAATCATTTGGACTAACATGGAGAATATCTGTATTTGTTTTTTGGTGTCCTGTCTGGTAAGTTACTCCAATCCTGTAGCTCACAAGATCTCAAAACTGTCAGAAAGTAATGTACATCACCTTGAGCTTATTGGAGGAAGGGAGGGATATAAATGTAGCACAGGTAGCATGGACTAGGGCTGATTCCATGTCTGAGGAAATTCAGAGCAATCTGCATTCTGGTGACCCCCTATTCCATTGGTAGGCCCTCATTTACCTTTCTGGCTGTGGAGAACAACACAGGCACTCCAAACCTTAGACTGTCCACCATACACTAGAGTAACATTATGTAGAGGTATTGTGGGAAACTAAAAAGGAGCCTAGCACCCAGGCTGGGGGTTATTGCAATTCTGGAATTTTGGAGCTGAAGGAAAGTTTCATCTGGGGAGGCAGAATACTTGGTTGGGAAGGCAATGCCACTAGAGTTTAAAAAGAAAAGAAAAGCTCTCCCTACACACAACCATGCTGGTTTGATTACAGTCATACCGTATCCATGGGGATTCGGTTACCGGACTTACTGTGGATACCAGAAACCGCAGATAACAGCAAATGCCATTGAAAATAATGGGACTTCTGGTTTAAAATATCATAGAGTTGCCTTGGAGGACCTAGAAAATGGCTAGAGAGGATGCCTCTCCAGACATTTTCTATGAAGACTCTATGGTATGTATTCCTCTTTTGGTGTTCCACAGATAACTGAATCCACAGATACTGGTTCCACAGATATGGGGGTCCAACTGTATTTTGATTTTTAAAACAGGAAAGGTTTCATCTTCTCCCATCCACACACTATGTTCCCAATTTTTTGCTCCATGCACTTGCTTCTGAGTAAGGCCTTGTCTAAGCTAGTGATAAAATTCACACACCCCCTCAAATCTAGTCCAATAATGCCACACAACATGTGGCTTTATCACTGAATCTGGTGTGATAGCACCATATGATGTACAGTCCTATCTGCACCAGACTTGGGGCATATCACCTAAAACCTGGTTTTGGAAAACTCACAGTTTTCTCCATAGTTTGCAGGAAACTCTAGAGAAAACTGTAGTGTGGACAAAGGATCCACACTGGATTCGGGGGTGGAGAGGCAAGACAAGCACTGTTGTTTAGTGCTGGTCAGAGTTGCTTACTCTGACTCTCAGAACAAGCAGCTGTATGCTAGAAGTCTGCTTTCCTGGCATACAGCTATGCCTTCTGAGGGCAGAGTGAGTGACTGTACCAGGCAGAGTTGCTCGCTGTTGCCCTCAGAAGCAGCGGCCATGTGCTGGGGATCTGCCTTCCCAGTGTATGGCTACTCCCTCTGAGGATCACAACAGCCAACTCTGCCTGGCACAATCGCTCCCTCTGACCTCAGAAGGAGCGGTAGCATGCTGGGGGTGGGGGTCTGTCTTGTTAAAGAGTATGTATGAAGCTCTTTGGAAAGAGGTGCCTGGCTCGATGGCAGCAGTAGACCTTCATCAGGGGGTAAAAATCTGGTGGGGAGATTTGGACTTCTTGGCCATGTAGGTGTGGTCCTTAAATCTGGACCAGAGTGGCCTGAATATCATACGGGGAAGCTCTGGCACAGCTCTGGGCCAAAGGAGTCTGATTTTTCAATTGGATTTTTACCTCCCTGTATAGTCAAGCCCTTTGTGAGAAAATATCTTCCAGCTGCATGGTATGGATTTAATATGGGATAACTGAGAAAGAGTAGGTTTGGTTGTCCATTCTTTCCAGCTTATGTGCGTTGTGAGAACTTTCTGTTCATATAAAAGTCAAAAGTCATAACAGTGTCACTGCCTTATGTCTCAGGGTGTTTTTTCACAGTTTTTCAGTCTTCACGGCTTTATGCTTCCAACCCCTCTGGAGGAAATCAAAAGGGAGTCTTATAAAGTGTGAAAAGAACAAAGGTTGAGTATGCCAGAGCCTTTCACATTTCGACATCACTCAAAGGGATTGTTGGGGCCGGCATTCTTATATAACCATGCGTTGCTGCGGAATGAAGCAGACATAATTGTCTGAAGTGGAAAATGCTGTTTTCAGAGTCTCTTCCCACCCCTTCCCTAGCTGTGAAGCAGTTTGATGGGCAGACATACACCCAAGGACACAAGTCGATGTTGTGTGTGTATTCTTTGTGAGATTCCTACCCCAGTCAGGTTTTGTGTTGCAAAGCCACTTGTAACAATGGAATGTGAAATAGTGAGATGCACATCTGGATCTGTATCCAAATTGCAGCTAATACAGTGTGCCAAAGAACATCAGAATCCAGATGTACATTCAAATTTGCATCATGAGCATTTGACTTTTCTTCTGATTCTTGATCCAGCAAATGAGTAGAGAAGTTTGCTTCTGTGCTAGGATTTCCTATCTCAATTAAGGCATCCATTTTAGAGGTTATTACTAGAAGACAGAGATGTCAACCAATTAACGTAACTCAGTTCATTAATAATCTTCCTATTAATTATTCAATTAGGCAAATGTAAACAGATCTGCTTATTAGCCAGACCTCAATATATGTCCTTTTAAAGATGCTGAATGAAAGAAGCATTAGATAGCTACAGTATTAATAAATAGAAGCTTGCCACTTCAGCGGTGAGGACATTCATGACATTTTTGGTAGTGTTTCCCATACATAAATATTTTGTACCTCTACAGCCTTGATAAAATCTAAACCAAATCCCTTTTCTTTCCCAGTTGCCTTCTGAATGTCCTGATTTTTCTGTTACCAATGAAATCAAGAAAAGTGTTACCCAAATAACTGAGTAAAAATGCATGAGAGAAGGCTGTTAGTTTCATGGAGATTGTGGGCCTGAGCATGTCTTCGCACATGAAGATGAGTGTGCCATTTTGTATTGTATTTTATATTTTATTTATTATTTATCTATGCCATCATTCCGAGAATACTCTCACAAAATGTTGGAATCACTCCAGGACCCCAACCAACTTAATCGGGCCTTGTTCCTGAACATACTCAGAATATGATTTCCAACCTATCTGTTTGCTTGCTTGGTTTAAAAACACAACATAAACCTCCAGCTGTCTCAGTTTGTCAGGGACAGTTCTGATTAATCCTCTATCATCCCACTTTGTCAGCTGTTTATTTAAAATGCCCCATTTTCAGTCTCTTCCTTCTACACTCCCCCTTTTCCCTCACTTATTTAAATTGCTGCAAACTGAGTTCAAAGTGAAAAATAGTTTGCACTCAATTAACTAATAATAATAATAATAATAATAATAATAATAATAATTTATACCCTGCCCCTCTGCTAAAAACACTTGGGGCAGCTTACAATAATTAAAACTCTACAATACCAACTAAAAACACCACCCACCTCACCCTCCCCCATAAAAAGACATTAAGCAATATAAAATTAAAACCATCTAGCTAAAATCGCATTAAAAACAAATATACACAAGACTAAAAAAGGCCAGGAGATGCAGCTCCTGAGGCTGGGATCTAATCAGGAAAGGCCTCGCGAAAGAGATCCGTCTTTAGTGCTTTTTTGAAGCTAATTAAGCTCGTCATCTGACAGATCTTGTTCGGCAGGCCATTCCATAAATTGAGGGCAATTACTGAAAAGGCCCTCTGGGAGGTTGCAGACAGCCTAGACTTTTATGGCTGAATCAAAATCCTTCCAGAGGACCGGAGTGCATGGGGAGGATTGTATGGGAGGAGGTGGTTCTGAAGATAAGTTGGACCCAAGCCATTTAGGGCTTTAAAGGTAATAACCAACAGCTTATACTGTGCCCGGAAACTGATATGCAGCCAGTGGAGAGATTTTAATACTGGAGTTATATGGTCCCTCCGAGATGTTCCCGAGACCTCTGGCTGCCATATTTTGTACCAACTGAAGTTTCCGGACCAAGCACGAGGGTAGCACCATGTAGAGCGCATTGCAGAAATCTAGATGAGAGGTTACCAGCGCGTGCACCACAGTCTTGAGATCCCTTACTTCCAGGACAGGGCGCAGCTGGCGTATCAGCCGAAGCTGACAACAAGCGCTTCTGACCGTCGCTTTCACCTGAATTGTCATCTGAAGCGATGAATCAAGGAGAACCCCCAGACTGCGAACACAGTCCTTAACAGAGAGTGTGACCCCATCCAGGACTGGAGGTTGCAACCCAACTCCTGGTTTCAGGGCTGCTACCGTGAGCACCTCCGTTTTGTCCGGATTTAATTTCAATCTGTTTTTTCTCATCCAGCCCATTACTGCTTTAAGACAGTCATTAAGAGGAAAGATGCCATCAGAATTCGAGGCCGATGATTGGGACAAGGAGAGATAGAGCTGGGTGTCATCAGTGTACTGATAACACCCAACCCCATAACTCTGAATAATCTCACTCAGCAGCTTCATATAGATGTTAAACAGCTTCTGGGACAGGATGGCACTCTGTGGAATGCCACAAGTAAGCTCCTTTCTGCTGGAGCAGCTGTCCCCAAGCAGCACCCTCTGGGACCTGCCCGAGAGGAAAGACCAGAACCACTGGAGTGCAGTGCCTCCGATTCCTAACCCACTCAGGCGATCCAGGAGGATGCTATGATCTATCGTATCGAAAGCCACTGAGAGGTCCAGAAGCACCAACAGGGACACATTACCCCTGTCGATGCTTAGACAGAGGTCATCAGTCAAGGCAACCATGGCAGTCTCAACTCCAAATCCCATCTTGAAGCCAGTTTGAAATGGGTCTAGATAATCAGTTTCATCCAAGACCACTTGGAGTTGAAGAGCAACTGCCCTCTCGATCCCTTTGCTCAAGAATGGTAACATAGAAACTGGCTAATAGTTGTTCATGTCCAGGGGGTCCAGGGAAGTTTTTTTCAGAAGCAGCCTAAACACCGCTTCCTTTAAACAGCATGGAACACACCCTTCCCTGAGGGATGCATTCATGATGTCCTTAAGGAACACCATCAAGGCACACACACACACACACACGATGGCCAGCCATGAAGGGCAAGGATCGAGAGGGCAGGTCATTGTCTAAGAATGGGGGAGGGAAGGAGAGGAAGGCCATGCCTTACTAAGAAGGGGGGAGGGAAGGAGAGGAAGGGCAAAATTATTCTCTTCCGAGTAGACTCAGGACATTATCAGACATGGCAAAAATCACAGGATTACGACATCATGCTAGTGCAAATAGGGCCCTGCTATTGCACAACATGGTCATCTTCATGTTGTTACCCCATGCTCCAGCTTTTGTATTCTTCCTCATTAATAACTTTTGCTGTCCTGACCCTACTCTGATGTTGCTTGGCTACACATGTTCCAGTTTTTATCTTTGAAATGCTAGAGGGTATGAAATGAGGGCAAGGCTCCTCCTGTCTACAGCAAGCCCTCCCACCACCAGTAAACAATCTCTTTTTAAGAATAAGTTTTTGTTTTGCTTGGAAATGGGTGAGACTGGCAAGGAATATTAGGTGAGTGTGCGGCTATTATTAGACTGAATCCAGAGGGCTCTAGGCTTGGCTTACAATGGGCTGAAGTGTCTGGCCTATGGAGCCAATGTGATCTAATAGTTTGAACATTGGACTAGGACTCCAGGAGACCATGGTTCAAATCCTCACTCAGCCATAGAAACCTAGTGAATAACTTTGGAAAAGTCATGCCCTCTCAGCCATAAAGGAAGGCAATGACTAATAATAATAATAATAATAAAATTTATTTATAACCCGCCCCTCTGCTAAAAACAATCGGGGCGGCTTCCAACAATTAAAACATTATAATAATGACTAAAAACACCACCCACCCCCACCCTCCCACATAAAAAGACATTAAACACAATAAGATTAAAACCTTCTAGCTAAAAAACACATTAAAAACAAACTTCCTCTGAATAAAACTTTCCAAGAAAACTTTAAGATAGGGTCAGCAGAGGTTGGAGTCAACTTGAAGGCAGACAACAACAAAAAACAACCAATTCCACAGGTCTGTAATTCTAATCTGGCACATAAATCCACATACAGACAGTGTCTGAAAGGTGTTTGAGAATAACAAGTAGCTGCCACCATGGAGGAGCAAAGTTTTTGGATTAGAGTTCCCAGAACTCTCCTAGTGCCATTGTCACTGACCATGTTGGCTGGTGGTCCCTGGAAAATGTAGTCCACAAAAGTAACTTTTCCAGGTTCTGGGATTCCACTGTTTATTACCCTATATGGAACAACAGCAAGGTACTAAGCTGTGTGTGTGTGTTTGCGTGCCCTTCAAGTTCCTGTTGACTTATGGTGAGCCCATGGATTTCATATGGTTTTCTTAGGCAAGGAATACTCAGAGGTGGTTTTGCCAGTTCCTTCCTCTGAAATAAATAGCTGCATCTTACCCTTTTTTCGTATTAGAAGTGAATTGATGCTGGCCAGCAATCAGTTTGACCAGTTCCCCTCCTTTTTAAAAAACTCACTGACAGAGATTATTTACATTTTATATTATTTGTCTGGCAAAGAATGGTCTTTTTGTACATTATCAGGAGTATTCCTCTGTATAAAAACATCTCATTACTAAGAGGCAAAGCATTTTCTTTTCTTTTATTTTGCTTTGGCATATATTCTATTCAGGTTCTCAACACAAACCTGGGAAATGCCTTTCAAAAGCACTTTAAACAATGTAGCTACCATCTGGCACACATTATTCTCTCTCTTTCTTCTTCTCATTCCCCCAGAGTCATGGCTGCATTCTTATAGTTTAATGCAATTATGCACACACTGTGCTATGCAATAATTACCGATGAATACAATAGGAGAGTTTTCCTGGGTGTGTGTGTGTGGGGGGGGAGTACAGTCCAAAGTTATAGCCCCAAATGTACCTACAACGTAAGCATGGGTATTTAAATTTGTGACCTGTTGGGCCAGAACACATTTTAAAATGCATATATAATCTACTGCACAATCAATTGTAAAAACAGTAGCAAGTGGAACAATGGCACCCACATTCAGAAGTACAGTAGGACCCCCGTATCCACTGATTCATTATCCACTGATTCAGTTATCCAGGGGACACAAAACAGCACACCTACCATAGAGTTTTTCCTAGAAAATGTGTCCTCTCTAGCCATTTTCTAGGTCCTCCAAGGCAACTCTATGGCATTTTAAACCAGAAATCCCATTATTTTCAATGGCATTCACTATTATTCACGGTTTTCAGTATTCACTGGGACCCCCAGAACCAATCCCCAGTAAATACGGAAGTCCTACTGTATAACTAAAAGTATCTTTAGGTGCATGTTATGGCCAAATTTCCTGGCCTGTGAAATGATATCTACATTGCAACCTGCTGAAGGTGGCAATCCTATAACTTATTTGCCATGGTGTAAGGTCCAATGAACTCCTTCTGAGGAGATGAAAATGCGATTCTGCTGTTAAGGTGGCATGTCCTTAGCTGAGCCTGAGAGGCCTGGTGCCAGAGCCAAGGAACCCTAGAGTGGGTGGAGATATATGCCCAGCTTATAAAGCCACCTCACATGCAGGAATCAACCATCCTGCTCTCCAGCGCCACGTGCCTTGAGATTTTACTCCCTACCTGGAGATTCAAAGAACAATCCCCTGAGATTTCAGCCAACATCTTGAGACCTGGTGATGCTACGCATGAGAGAAAGATGGTGCCCCAGCATTCCATGTTCAAAAGCTCCCTCCAACTATCTTGCTTTTGGAGGAGCAGGCATGCTAACTTATCTGCCCTCCCTCTTTTTCAGCTGCTTTTAAAACGGCCCATGTTTTCCATCCCAATTCCAAGTTTTTATTTTAAAAAACCCAAGCAAATGTCTAGCTCCTCTGAGAACACAGTGATAGGGCTAAATGTGCAGCACCTGCCCTGACTTGGGCAGCTGCTCCTCAGGTCACATCGAAGTGCTGCCATTCAACATGGCTGGCAAAGGCTTGGCTAGGCCGAACAGAGGTGGTATGGCAACTTGGCCCTTAGCAACATGGTGTTGCTCGTGACAGCAGCAAATAGAACAATGGAAGCTACTGATTCCTCTTCTTCATATAAGGTGTGAGGCGAGGTGGTAGCAGCTTAGGCCCTGCTGTTAGTAGTGGTGATGGTGGTGATGCTACTGGGTGATCGGGTAGTCATCCCTGGTAGAGGAAGGAGGATGGGAGCTCCAGTTTTCATCTGTGAAATGTTGGAGGGTATGAAGTGGACCAGAAGTTGACTCTTCCTTTGATTCTAGTTATTGAAAACCATCTACTGCCACACCTGAAGGTGTGTGTGGGGACATGCTATGGCCAAATCCACACTACACAAATAATCTAGTTTGAACCTGGATTATTTGCCATGGCTCCTTCCTATGGAATCCTGGGATTTGCAGTTTGGTGGGGGACCAGCACTCTTTGGCAGAGAAGGCTAAAGACCTTGTAAAACTACAAATCCCAGGAGTCCATAGGAAGGAACCATGGCAAATAATCCAATTTCAAACTAGATTATTTCTGCAGTGTGAATTTGGCCTAATGTGGCATAGAGCCAATCTCCTCTGACATTTTGCTGCTGCCTCCCACTATTGCATCACCATCTGCTGCCTGAAACAGCTCACAACCCCTGCTTAATGGTAGGGGCAGCCTATTTTTGCTCAACTTGTGCCCTGCTAAGCCAAACACCACTAAGCTATAGCACACCATAAGCTTCATGCACCTCTTGGAAGGGGGGGGGGGACATGCAGGGAAGGTGAGGCAGTCAGATCCCTAGCAAGCCACATTGAAGATTTGCATCAAGGGCTTGCTTTCATCCCACCCTCTTCCCCTCCACTCTCATCTTCTGCATTGCAGAAGAAGGAAGCAAAAAGATGGCCATTGCTCCTTGCCCACAGGGGACTTGTCTTTTTTGCTTTACAAAGCACCTTGCAAACACTGCATAAATAAGCCAGAGCCTTCATTAAGGGAACACAAACTTGGCTTTCTGTTAAAGAAGCAGGAGTCTTGTCTGGTATTAGGTATTAAGGCTGTTCTTTAACTGCAAAGGGAGATGGAAGCTTGGGGCAGACATAATAGGAATCTTGCAAGCAGGTCACCTTATTGATCAGTTCTCAGCAGGTACCAGCCATACAGTTTCATAAAGGCCAGCAGGAGACATTGGCAAGCACTAGATAGAGGACATGCAGCACAATAGAAGGTCACTGGGGCAAGGATGTGGGTCAGGTGCTGAGGCTTTCGTAATTAGATACTCCACAAGGAAAGGGCAGTAAACCCAGCTGCTGTGGATGCGGAGAAAAGAAAATGAATGATGGGTAATTCCAAACCATGGTGAACATGTACTTTTAAAAAACGTGCTGGCATCAAAGAAAGGTTTAAGAGGTGAGTTGTACAAGGCTGACACAGATCTGTAAAATGGCAAATCTTCCTATAAAAACAGGGTGAGCCCATACAAAAGAAGACCAGAACCCTGAGCTTCTGTTACTCTTACTAATATATTGATATTTTCAAGAGAACACAGCAAAGAAAGTGATCTGTACAGCAAACCAACATTGCATTAAAAATGTGAAATATATTTTCACACCTCCTGCAGTATTTTCTAATCCAAACCAATTTGATTGTCCACAGCCTTTCAAGAAATAAATGCTTGACATTTATTTTGAAATACAATTATTTGGTTAGCACTGATTTCTTTAAAATGATGTAAGAAGCAACCTTTTCTATTAGGATCACTTTCCAAATCTTAATAAGTGATTAATGGTTGCAACCCGCTTCTTCTTCCCACATCTTAACAAGCCAATTTTTGTCCCTAATTTTGCTTGAAATACTGTCACTACCTCTCTCTCTCTGGCTTTTCTTCGCAAACGAAGATTCAGGAAGGACTCATCCCGCGCTTTCTGCAAGCGCGCTGATGACTAAAAAGGCCAATCCAAGATAAACAAGTCCGGTTGCAAAAAGCACAGCAGAAGGTCTCCTTGGGTGATGTCAACAGCTGCAGAGCTGTTTGGGCTGGAAGTCAACCTGAAGAAAACAAAAGTTCTTTACCAGCCTGCACCACAGGACAAACACCACCATCCCCACATTGCCGTCGGCAAATCTGTGCTTAAGTCTGTTCAGCAGTTCACCTACCTGGGAAGCATCATCTCCTCAGATGCCAAGATTGACAAAGAGATTGATCACAGATTAGCAAAGGCATATAGTGCATTTGGAAGACTTCACAAAAGAATCTGGAGCAATAAACACCTGAGGCAAAGCACAAAAATCAGTGTATATAGAGCCATCGTACTGTCTATCCTCCTTTATGGATCTGAAACATGGGTCACCTATCACCACCACCTATGACTCCTCGAATGCTTTCATCAGTGCTGTTTACGCACAATCCTAAATATACACTGGACTGATTATGTGACGAATGTTGCTGTCCTTGAGCAAGCAGGGATCACCAGCATTGAGGCCATGATACTGAGAACGCAGCTGCGCTGGGCAGGGCACGTTTCTAGGATGGAGGACCATCGCTTCCCAAAAATACTATTTAGTTATTTAGTTATTTATACCCCGCTCTTTAGCCACAAGGCTATCAGAGCGGCTTACAAATTGTTTTAAGCAATAGCTATTTACACATCTACACTGCTTTAAACAGTTTCCAATGTGTGTTAGCTAATTGCCCCCACAAGCTGGGTACTACCTCTCATACTACTACTAAAACTAAATGTTAAACAATTACACGTTTAGGCCATCATTCTTCCAACAAGCTTTGGGGGTAACATGTGGGGCTTGTCTATACGAGGGGGGGGAATGTGGCTTGATGTGCACTAACGGCACTTTGAAGCAGCTTTGATTTGTCTTAATCGTTTCTTGGAAAAATCGCAGGCATGCGAAGGTATCTGCTTTTGCTGTCTGAACAGGCATGCCTGAAAATTAAGATGGCAGGTGAGAATGAATTACTTACGTTTCTATTGTTGCCAGTTGCCACCACTGAACAATATATTTTTAAAAAGAGTATCTGAGGTGTGAAGGTTCAATATTCCCTCTAAATAATTTTTTTTTAATGAAAGAAAAAGGCTGTTTTGTCACTTTAGCACACGATCACTAAGGCTAAAATCCAAGATGCCAGTTCTAGGTGCTTGTCTTGTTAGCAAGTTCCACCCCCTGCCCATGTCCAACCAATCAGCTTCCTACTTCCGCTCTTCTGGGGAATGTGAATCGGTTGTCCCAATGAGTGGGAATGCACATTTCACTCGCATTATTGTAAAAACTTCGGGAAAACCCATAAAGGCTTTCCCTGCGTAGTTTATGGTGGATTTAGCTCGCTTCCTTCAGAATACAGCAGATTGATGCAGGATCCCATTAAGACAGATCGTATTACCAGAGAATTCCATGAGGATTATTTTCACCATTTAGACAACCCCCATGGTTTCCTTTTAATCTACATAACATGCTAGTGTAGAAGAATTGATCCCAGTTGCAAGTCCAGCACTCTAACCACTACACCACATGAGAGACTTTTTCTGCTTTTGGTATAGCACAGAGAATGTTGGTAAGGTCATATGTTCTCACCGTCTGCAAAGAGTTAGAGGGTGGATGTGAAGGTTTCTCCTTAGGTAAAACATCTCAGAACTTTTGAAAACTAACCATTTTTTTCTTATAGGAGAGTCCTACATATTCCTATGTAGTCTGCCAGGTCTATCCTGCCCCAAATCCCTAGCACTGTCTACATTTATGGAAGTTCACAGGATATCCAGACAACATTGTGTTCCAATGGTATGTCTCTTTTGTAATATTAAGGAAAAACATACCCTCCAACTGCCCAGATTTGGCAGGGACAGTCCCAATTAACCCTCTGACATCCTACTTTTTCAGCTGCTTTTAAATTATTCCATTTTCTCTCTCCTCTTCTCACTTTCCTACTTTGTCCTCTCCTTACTTAAATTGCTGCAAAACTGAATTAAAAATGCCAAAGTAGTTTGCACTCAACTCAGCAGGGTGGAGAGGAGGAGGAGGAAACTTTGCCCTTCCCAGTAGTCTCTGGCAGAAGCAATCTGCTGCAGCATCTCCTAGGACTTTGTCAGATGCAGCAAATATGGTGTCATAAGGATGCCTAATGATCATGAAAGGATGTACATACCAGACATTGCCCTTTTGCAATCATGTTTTGTGAAAAACATGCTCCTTTTTATTGATGGGTCAAGCCATCAATTGATCTCCCCTGGTGATTTGTTGCCAGCATTACTGGTTTTTGAATTCTTGCGCCATTGTACTCTTGTGAATATAGCGTCAATGGGCAAATACTTCCAGGTGAGATCACAATAGCCAGGTAGAGAACGCTCTTTTTATGACCCCCCCCAATGTACTTGGAACTTTTAAAGTGTGTTTTTGTGCTTTCCTATACTTTTTATGTGTTTGTTTTACTTTTATTTTTGAATTTTCCATGCTAGCGTCTTCTCACAAGAATCAGTGAGATCTTGAACCAGGAAGTGAATGGAGCTCTGTTCACTCTCCGTTAGTGCCTGGGCTGCCTGTGAAGGCTGCTAAAGGTAGGTCTGACCAAGGGGGTTCTTTTGATGGCAATAAAAACATTTTAAAATATGCCAGCAAAAGAATGTTATGGAGGGCAGTCTGATAAATGGAGGGCAGTCTGATAAAGTTGCTAGTCTGATGTCACTTGGCCACAAATGTCCTGGTTTTCATCTGTGAAATGTTGAAGGGTATGGGGGTAGAATGGAATAGCTCCATAATACCTTTTAATTGTAAGCCATTTAAAGGGGCAGCCCAAGCAATCCTGCTGACTGAGGCAAAGACCTCCTTTCGCCATCACACCACCAGGTGGCCATGTTCCTTCCTGGGGTGCAACCTTGGGCAGCTGGCAGGATGTGGTCAAGGAACCATCCATGGCAGCAGCCACATTTACTTCTTCTGCAAACAGCTCTGGTCACCTGCTCAGACCAACTGTTATTCATTTGCCACTCCCCAGTGCCCTGCCCCCTGAGGCCACTGCTTCACTGAGGCTCATGGCAGAAGACGGCTTGGCAACTTGCTCCGGAAGCACCTTGAGTGCCCTATGTAAAACAGTCTGTGCTATTAGAACTTAATTCAACGTGTGTGAGATGGTTCCCCCCCTCCCCCCAGAATGCAGCCTGGCCAAGTCAAATCTTGACAAAAACAGCAGCAGGCAGGAGATGAAAGCAAGCAGGAGTCTGGCTGCTTTCCCTGTCCCTACACATTCTTTTCCCCTTTTATGTCATGTCCTTCAGACTGCAAGCTTGGGGACAGAGACTGCTTGTTTGTTATGGGTTTCAGTGATCTTATGCAAGCTCCCCTGGGAGACTTCTTGCCTGAACAGCAGGGTTTGGGGTTTTTTCTTTTTCTTTTAAAGGTTTAGAAACAAATAATTGTGTGGGTGGAAAGGGATGCCCTCCATGCATGTTTACTCATCAGAAGAGATGAGTGAGAATTCGGTTTTTTGATACGGAGTTTCCAAAATGTACAAATTTCTACATCAGTGTGATGGGGAAAACTTGACTTAAAAAAAAAAAATCAAATGTGGGTGAGTATGTAAGCTCTTAAAGACTTTAGTATGAGTCCTGCGTATTCAACCCTGTTTGTGATTTTGCATTAGGGTTGTTTCCTTTCTCTCTCTCTCTCTCTCTCTCTCTCTCTCTCTCTTTTTTTTTTTTTCTTCTTCTTCTTCTTCTTTTTTTCCCCCTGACAGACTCCTTGTCCTGAGGGTCTAAGATGGTCCTTTCCTTTCTTGGAAAAGCCACACATTTTGACTGTGACCAGTGCAGATGGTTGAAAATTTCATCCGTTGGTGGTGGTGGTGCTGGTAAGAACTAAGCAAAGTTAATATTTTTCCATGAAAGTACTTAAGCTTTTCAATAATTCAGAAAACAAACTGACTGATTTGGATACCCTTCCACTATTTCAGTCAGCAGTCATAGCAACTTGTGGCTCAAGAGCATAAAAAGCCCTATGCCATTCTTTTATTTTGGTGGGAAAGTGGCCCATCTAAAAGAGACTGCTCTAGCTTTTCAGGGGATAGCCCTCTGTTTCAAAGTCATCTAGCCCAAGCCCAATTTTAAGGGGTTGCCAGACTGAAGACTGGAGATGGCTCATGTACTTTTAATGGTACAGGGAATTTCAGCAGCTGTTGCTTGGTTGTATGTCAAGGAATACCTGTTGAAATTCACTCTTCTACACAACTATTTAAGGTATAGGAATCATCTCCAATTTTCAAATGTGGTAACCCTAGTAAAAATCATTTGAAAGTAGAGGAAGGGGCCTTGAAGTTTCCCATCCACCAGTAGCACCCAGATAGCAGGGTGAGCAGGCAGACTGGTGGTCACAGTCTGCCCTAAAGTGGTGACATGTATTGTATTTCTGTTTATACAATAGTAATTTCCCCCCTAAAATTGCATCTACGTGTATAAACCAGCACATGCATATTTTATGTGAATCTTATTTACTTATTTACTGCAGTCCATATGTGTCCCCTGCTACATGAGAGATATTTTCCTGTAGTAAGATCACTGTTCAATCTGAATATAGGAATCACATGGTCAAGGCCAGTTGCACCATTTTATTGCATGCTGGAGTCCTAGCTTCCAGTCTTGTAGCTTACCTGGATCTATGCATGCCACTCTTGGTTTAAACTGGTGGGTTGTGGGACTGTCTATACTACTACTGCTGCTGAATAGGAATTGTGCCTCAAATGCACCCAACTGCATTTGTTTCTCTACCCCTTTCATTCCTGGTATCTTTTTATTCTTTTCTTTCATTTCCACAAGGCTGTGATTTGAGTTCTCTGTCTCTGTTAAAGTCAACAGGCTTAATTTTTAAAACTTTTTTAAAGGAGGAGACCATGCTATCTGGGGAATTCTGGAAGTAGCTCTCAAAAAGTATTTTTTTTTCCAAGCTCTGGAAAGTCATAGGTCTCACCATGATGTTAATCCACCACTCATTTCTTCATTTTCAGCAGATACTGAGCAAGGAGATGCATGACACACATCTGCATTATTTCTCTTCTCTGCTTCTTTAAAAACCCATATCTTCCTTCAGTATGGATGGTGTGGTTTAACCCTGCTGGAAACTGGTGCTTCATGTCTCCACTCTGAAGAGTCTGTCCTCATTTGCAGCCATCACTGACTATGGCAAGTACTACTGACTATTCTCAGTGGGCTGCAAACAAGCAAGAAGAGCTATGAATCTGTCCAATTTCTGTTGTGTTCTCTGAAGAGCATTTTCAAAGCCTCTTTCTTCACGAGCTTTTGATGTTTATACCTATCCTTTATTGCCTCAAGTCAATCTCACATAATAAGATTCCAGCAATTTAAAACTGGCATGTGCTACTTCTTACCAACTGCCAAGAAACATAGCGTGGGGCTTATACTTTATACACGTGTACCACTGGCATCACAACAGATATGAATTTTTGAAACCCCTTGGGAAATTTTGTGATGGTAATGAAAATATCCGATATCCTGCAAAACCCCATTACTGTTTACTCAAAATCCTCAAATATAAACCCTCAAAATGTCACCTCAAATTTTGACTCAGTTTTCTGGAAATTTTAGGCAAGACTATGGACTTTATTGGCATATCCCCCTAAACCCCATTCTTTTGCTGGCATAACTTTGCAGTTTTTATGTCGGAAAAAGAACTCCCCATGCCACGCTTACCTTGCATCCTCACTAAAGGATTCCCCAGCAACAAATGAGGAGTGAACGGCGCTTCACTCACTTCTTCTATTGAAATCCCATGGATTCTTCCTAGAATAGATTGTGTGGGAAATTAAAAAATAAAAATAAAAAGAACACTCAAAAAAGTTTTTAAAAGCACAAAAACACTCTTAAAAACTTAAAAGTAAACTGGGGAGGGTCATAAAAAGTGCATCACCTACCTGGATGTCATGATCTCACCCGGAAGTGTTCTTGCTGGATTGGCCATTGATGCTGCATTCACATGAGTAAAATGGTGCACAGATTCAAATGCTGGCAATGCCAGCACAAAAGTGCTAGGGGAAATCTATTGAAAGCTTGAGCCGTCAATAAAATAGGACGGGTTTTAGACTAGACATAAACACGAAAGGGCGACATCATCTGGTATGCGCGCCCTTTCACACTTACGTGGCATCATTATGATGCCTTATTTGGATGGCCTGATAAAGTCCTAAATGTAAAGCATAATCTTACAAATTAACTAGGGCTAGTGCCACCAGATGTTTAGGCCTGCAGCTCCCAGCAACACCACCCTCCATGGCCAATAGTAAGGATAGCTGTAGTCCATAATATCTGGCAGATCAAAGGTTACCCATCCCTGGAATGGTGTCTCCTGTAGTCTTTCATTCCTCCACCCTCATGCAGATTTTTAAATGGAGGCTAAGGCACAAAGGATGTGCCTCCCAAAGATGTGAAGTGCAACCTTTGAGAAGAGAAAGGCGAAGGGAATAATGATGTCGGTATTACTTATAAAAAGGGAAAGGCACTCAGGAGAAAGACATATGGCATAGCCAGCAGCAACTCAATGTTTTGAAGGAAGCAAAGGCAGTAAAATAAATAAATAAATACAATGGTCCCCATGAGATCCATGTGATGTAGACAGTTTGTCAGTGTGTGTGGAGACTATATGTACCCAGGGGAGAAACAAAGTGTTAGGCAAAAGCATAAAGTATTTTGAATACCCATATGTTTGAGGGACTGTACCTCAGCTGGTTTTAAAGTCCCAAAAGAGCAAGTCATAATTCAGGTTGACTGAGATGATGCTAAAGATTTGGCCCAATACATTTAAGAAGTGATTTAAAAAGCGGGAGGGGGATCATTAGTATAAATGATTTATTCGAGAATGGCATGGAAAAATCCATTGTGTCATCCCCCCCACCCTGTGATATATTATCATTTTAAAATAAAATAATGTGCCTCTTCTTGTCAGCGGCTGGCATTTAAAATACACAAAAAGAAATTTCAAGGATTTGTATGTCAGGTGACAAGATCCTTGTTCTGACATCATAAATGTATGTTTATATTTTGGAGGTTTTTAAACAGGGGCTGGATGGTCATCTGTCAGGAATGATTTGATTGTGTATTCCTGCGTGGCAGGGGGTTGGACTGGATGGTCCTTGAGGGCTCTTCCAACTCTATGATTCTATGATATTACAGCTACTCTCCTTATGTTTTGTTGGGATTCCTTTTTATTTCACCATCATCACTTGTTTATTACAATCTATAGATCCATCAAAAGAAGAACTCAAGCTTAAGAGAAAATAGACAAAATACCAGAAAAATCAGAAGAATAAAGCAATTATAATTGACTTTTGTCTAATACACAATGAACTCTAATCCTGGCCACCTCTGTAAGAAATTTAGCAACAGCTAGGGTCACTTTTGGGAAATTGTCTTCCAATAGGAACCTATGTAAAATTGGTCTGAACTTCCAAGAAATTTATTCAACAGTAATTATAGAGTAGTGGACCTGATTATAAAAGCTACAAGACAGAAGAATATGCTTCATCAACTCAATTCCATATTACTGCAAGGGTACCATCTTTCCAGATATGAGACAGAAGCAAAGCTGCCTCAAAGTTCTTTTTATTTTGTTTTGTTTTGTTTTGAGGGGATTAATGCTTCGGAACTAAACAGAAATACAAGATTTGCATCTACACTGTAGAAATAATGTGCAGTTTGACAGCACTTTAACTGCCATGGCTCCATCCTGTAGAATCCTGGGATTTGTGGTTTTGTGAGACACCAGCAGTTTTTGACAGAGAAGGCTAAAGGCTTTGTAAAACTACAAATTGCAGGAGCCCATAGGATGAAGCTACAGCACTTAAAGTGGTGTCAAACTGCATTATTTATACAGTGTAGATGTACCCAAGGAATGACATCAATTATAACACTATTGGGTGGGGCATTTGCATTGACCTCACAGTTGTTGTTGTTGTTGTTGTTGTTAATCTGGTGGTTTGGTGATGCAGCAACAATAACGGAGCGCTGATTCCTGCCACTCCCATTCTTTTTTTCCAGAATGCCTCTGGGAAGAAAACTATGATAGTGCAGCTTCCCAATCCCAAATCTACTCCAGGAAAGAAGAATGGCAGTGGTTAGGACTGTGTTGCTGTTGTGCCACACCAACAGAACTGTCAGCTTTAAAAAGTGGTCTTTTCTTTAAAAAGAGGGGTTAAAAGGAAAAAAAAAAAGACCAGCACAAAGAAAGTATAAGAAATGCCTCCCACCAGTACAATTGCTACCCCCGTAACCATTTCAGAAGTTGAATTATGATCTCTGAGATGGATCTAAACCAGCCATTGCCATTTCCTGGCCTCTGTTTGGCTTCAGACACATATTTGTAACATACATAGTTTATATTTTAAGTAAACAGTTTTTTAAAAACACACACATACACAATGTGTGGAATTTCTTTATTAACTATGTACTTATGGTATTTGTTTATTGCCTCACAAACCACCTGTGCTCTCAAAGGGATGTACAGTGAATAAAAACATTCAAAACATTACATACATAAAAAACCATGCAAAACAAACCAAAATTTTTCTTCAAAAATAATGCTAGACCTATCAAATGGAAAGGCCATCTGACTTTAGGACATACAAGCTGCAGTCTCTCACTGCTGTGTGAAAAGCATTTGTATTCCTGCTCATATCACCTGATCACCACCTGTTCACCACCTCTGCTTCTAAAAGCAAGCATGTAGCCTAATATGGGAAGAGACAGGGCTAAACTGCTGTGGCTAGGAGTAACAGGGTGTAGATACAAGACTAAGAGTTGAGTCTCCCTTATCTGGAATTCCAAACAGATCCAAAATCCAAAATTGTCCACGTGGGTGGCAGAGATAGTGACAAGTTTGTTTTCTGATGGTTCAATGTACACAAACTTTGTTTCATGCACGAAAATATTAAAAATATTGTGTATAAGATTACCTCCAGGCTATGTATCTGAAACATAAATGAATTTTGTGTTTAGACTTGGGTCCCATCTCCAAGATATCTCATTATGTATATGCAAGTATTCCAAAATCTGAAATATTCCAAAATACCTCTGATCCCAAGCATTTTGGATAAGGGAGATTCAACCTGTAGTTGCAAAAGATTCTTCTCTCCAGTGGGTGTCTCTGCCTCAGAGTTTGCATGAGCTCCCTGCATTCATAGCAGAGATGGAAACTTTTTTCAGGGCCCAGGCTTGGCCTCAACCTCCAGTAGTCCCAGTGGAAGGTTACCAACTGGAGCCTTAAGTTCAGCCTCTGATTCCACCTGCTGGGGCCCAGCATCCCGGTTCTTCTCTTCTTCTGAGGCAGATTCCTCTTGGTAAGGCATGACACCATGGCTGCTTTTCTGAAACATATGTGTGCTGGTGATGACCTATAAAGTCCTAAACCCTTGGACCTGGGCTATTTGAAGGACTTTATCTTCTTTTATGAGCCCATAAGAGCTCTAAGATCTTCTGGAGATACCTTTTCTCTCTGCCCCACCATCTTCTCGGGCTTACTTGGAGGGAACAAGTGGCTGCTCCCAGACTTTGGAACTCCCTCCCTAGAGAAGTCAGAATGGCCTGTCCTTGCTCTCCTTCCATCAGCAAGTTAAGACATTTTTATGTCATCAGGTTTTTAGAAACTGGGGTAGGATTTTAAAGCAGTATGGCCCTGTTTTTAAGGTGTATGTGTTGTCTTTCAATGAATTTTAATGTTTAATGTTTTAACTATCAATTGCTTTAACTGTTTTTAAAGTTTTTATATTTATATATTTATTCAAAGCATTTGTATAATTTTAATTTGTATTGTTTTTAAATATGATGTTAGCTGCCTTGAGTCTCATTACTGAGAGAAAGGTGGGATATACATGAATAAAATGACAACAACCTCTCTCCTCTCTGGCTTTTCTTTGCAAATGAAGATTCAGGAAGGACTCATCCTGCACTTTCTGCAAGCGCGCTGATGACTAAAAAGGCCAATCCGAGATAAACAAGTCTGGTTGCAGAAAGCACAGCTGAAGGTCTCCTTGGGTGATGTTTCCAGGTTGTGATTCTTTCTGTGTTGTCATTTCTCGTCAAGACTTGTTTGGCGTGAGTTCTCAAATAAGGCTGCAGCATTGTGGATAGTGTATCTCCATGCCTCCCGATGTGAGGCCAGGGCAGACCATTGTTGGTGATCAATTTTGCCAAACCTGAGATGTTGTTTCAGGGAGTCCTTGTATCACTTTTTTGGAGTGTCCCACTTATGCTGACCCATGGCGAGTTCACCGTAGAGCATTATTTTTGGGAGGCGCACAACAACAACACTGTAAAAAAATTAATAAATTATTAGTTTTAGTGACATTTCCCCCTTCAGAAATACATTGCATTCCTAACATTATTATCTAGTTACTATGGTTTTTTTGCTCAGCTATCTGAAGCATCAACCTGGACTGTTATCTGTTTAGAATAGGTAGGATAATAAGACTGTTAACAAGTGGGACCTACCACAAAATATTACAAAGTGGAGAACTCCTGTTCCCTGTTCCACTGAAGCCGTGGTCTTCTTCACAATACAGTAGGACCCCCATATCCATGGAACCAATAGCCGCAATTTCAGTTATTCCACAGAACACAAAACAGAACACATACCATAGAGTCTTCCTAGAAAATGCCTAGAGAAGCATCCTCTGTAGACATTTTCTAGGTCCTCCAAGGCAACTCTATAGTATTTTAAACCGGAAGTCCCATTATTATCAATGATGTTCGCTGTTATCTGAAGTTTCCGGTATCAACGGTAAGTCCGGGAACTGAACCCCCACTGATATAAGGGCCCTACTGTATTCTATTCTGGTGCTTCTACAATCTCATTTTCCATTTTTTCCCCTTCTCAACAGTCAATCAGCTGTCCATGAGCTGAGTAGGTATCTTCTCACATCTCTGGCTCCAAAAAAGGCAGATAGTTTTTCCTTAAAGACTTTTCCTTTAGTGTTTTTCACATTTTGGAGTTTTCTCAAGCCAGGTGGTGCCTCCTTCTTGTGTGTTGGTAGTCAGTTTTCCCGGCATAAGCATCAGCCCTAACTTCTGGGCATTGTAAATAGACAGAATGTAGATAGGGGTAATGAAGGAAAAAAGAATGAAAAAGAGGACTTGCAGGGAAATGAGAGGTAGGAATCATCTTGCTCATTTTAGGAGGGTGGATCAATACTTGGCTTATTTCTGCTTATTGCTTTTATTTTGTACTGAAGGTTGGATATAAAT
Source organism: Gambelia wislizenii (assembly GCA_030847615.1). Lineage (NCBI taxonomy): Eukaryota > Metazoa > Chordata > Lepidosauria > Squamata > Crotaphytidae > Gambelia > Gambelia wislizenii. Next base: position 304,875,850 of record JAUMIR010000002.1, on the reverse strand, counting down.
CTGTAAAATAAGTAATATCTCCAGAATGTTTTCATCTTTACACCAGTTCAAAATATAACTTTAAAAAATGATCACAGTTGGAGGCCCTACTCTTCCATCAGCTGTCAATACTGAAGTTATAAATACATTTCAGCCCATCTGTGTTAAAAAGTATTGGGCTTGAGAATTTTCAAGAAATTTGCCTCCAATTTGGAAGGCAGTGTCTCTCTTAGAGAAAGTCATTTTAGGCAAAGGAAAGTTGAAGCAGTTCTCTCCCCTTCCCTTTGCTCTTTGTATGTGTGTGTGTGAGAGAGAAAGAGACAGAAAACTCCTTGGCCTTGGCTCATTTGGAAAGCAAAAAATGTCTTCTGGCAGCTCTAAAAATATCATGCTCATACAAAATTTATGTTAACCATGACAAACAAGTTGTTATGAAATGGATATTAACATGGGTAACCTCTATTAATGAGTCAGCTTTGCTTTTGGAATGATAAGTTAATGGGAAAGGCGGGAGGAAGATGAGACACAAGTGCCTTATCGGTCACAGCTCGCCCTCCCAGTCTCTCCCAGCATCTGGCTTAAATTAAAAGAGGCAGTGCTGCAGTGTGTGCTCAAGATTTTTGCGGACACACCGTGTCAATAATATAACACAGACATTGATGAATATTTTATATTACCTCATCTCTGGATGTCCCTAAATGTTTTATAATTTATGGACTGGGGCAGGAGGTGGCCATGGAAAATTTGGCCTTTTCCTTTTGCAAAAGACACAGCCAGAGATAAATCTATCCAGTGCTTTATGACAGAAGAAATTAGGCTCCTCTGTGGGTAATCTGCAGAGGCTTGACATGAAAAGGAAAAAGACACAAAAATATAGAGACATAAACTGTTTTCCATTGAAAATAAAGCATAGATGTGAAGCAGGCTTACCGTAGATGAAACTTTATGTACTCTCCCTGTCCAACAGAGATCTGTAAAGGCAGCTGTGAGGGAGCCTTCCTTCCTTCCCCTTACACCGGGGTAAAGGCAGCTGAGACAGCTGAGCAGGGAGTTGGGGTGTGGCCAGGAGTGGCTAGCCTTAAAAGTCACTCCACCACCCCCACCCCAGAACACCTACCAGCCAGCCAGCCAGCCAGCCAGCCTGAAGAAGACTCTGCAGGGCTGTGAGGGAGCCTTCCTTTCTTCCCCTTACACTGGGGTAAAGGCAGCTGAGACAGCTGAGCAGGGAGGTGGGGTGTGGCCAGGAGTGGCTAGCCTTAAAAGTCACTCCACCACCCCCACCCCAGAACACCTACCAGGGGCCGGGAATGATCTGGGAGCGGGAATTGAGGTTGTGTGGGGGAAGGGAAGGTATGGCGGCAACAGAGTGAAAAATTGTTACAAAAGAAGGCGGGATCGATGTTTAATATCTATCCCGCCTTCAGTTCACTCTGTTTCCCAGAATAAATTGGAGAGCGTACCAACCATTCCACAGACCCTTACTCTGCTCCTTTGCAATGCCAGGTCGGTTAAAAACAAGACGCATATTATCCATGACCTCTTATTGGATGAGGCTGCCGACCTGGCATGCTTTACGGAGACCTGGCTGGGAGAGGCCAGTGCTGCGACTTGGGCGCAGGCACTCCCGGCCGGGTACTCAGTTAGTGAGCAGGTAAGGAAAAGTGGGCGGGGGGGCGGAGTGGCTCTGGTTCATAAAAACAATCTAACCTTGACCAGGAAGCCTATCCGGAACACAGTCCACATCGAGTGTATGTACCTAAGCCTGAGGTCCAGGGATAGCTTAGGGATTCTGTTAGTGTACCGGCCACCCCGTTGTCTAACAGACTCCCTAACCGAGCTAACACAGTTGGTCTCAGAGTTGCTGCTGGAGTCGCCCAGACTTTTAGTTCTTGGCGACTTCAACATCCCACTTGAGACCAGCTTGCTAAATCTAACTGGTGCAGCTTGGGAGTTCATGGAATCCATGACAAACATGGGCCTATCCCAATTGGTTGTCGGGCCTACTCACTGTGCAGGTCATACCCTCGATGCGGCCTTTAGTACGGAACAGGAATATCCGTGGGCGGAGGTTATTAAAACCGCCGCATTGTCATGGACGGATCATTTCCTGGTCAAGATGGAGCTAAGAGCCACTGTCTGCCCCACCGGGGGTGGTGGACCCATTAGAATGGTCCGCCCTCGAAGGCTAATGGAACCAATTTGATTCCAGAAAGCCTTGGAGGGTTTAATGGTTGGTAACGCCGGTGTTTCTGTTGAAGCTTTGGTTAATATTTGGAACACCGACCTCACCAAGGCTATCGACACAATCGCTCCCAAACGTCCTTTCCAGCCTGCTCCTAACCGTAAGCCCTGGTATTCAGAGGAGCTTAGGAAGATGAAGCAGGCTGGACAACGACTAGAGCGCACCTGGCGGAAGACTCGACTCTTGTCCGACAAGACTCGTCATAGGAATTTCCTTGATTCTTATCGAGAGGCAATACGTGCAGCGCAGAAGTCTTTCTCCTCTGCACATATTGCGTCTGCAGAGTCCCGTCCAGCAGAACTGTTTAGGGTGGTGGGGGAGCTGACGCAGATTCCACCTGCGCAGAACCCCTTACTTAACCCGACAACGGCCTGCTGTGATGCGTTTAATATCCACTTTGCAGATAAAATCTCTCGGATAAGAGCCGACTTAGATGCCAGTGTTATGACAGAATCTATAGATGAGGTGTCCAGCAACTCCGTTGATGAAATTTTATTGGATCAGCTTCAATCTGTGAGTACCGATGACGTGGACAAACTCCTTGGTAGAGTGAGAAAGACGACCTGTCCCCTCGATCCCTGTCCATCTTGGCTGGCCACCCAAGGGGGCAATGCATCGAGAGTACTCCTCAGGGATATTATCAATGCGTCCTTCAGGGAGGGGTCTGTTCCACCCTGTCTGAAGGAAGCGGCGGTTAAGCCGCTCCTGAAAAAGCCTTCCCTGGACCCCTTGGACAGGAACAACTATAGACCAGTCTCCTTGCTGCCTTTTCTAAGCAAGGTGATTGAGAGGGCGGACGCTTCCCAACTCCAAGCTGTCTTGGATGAAACCGATTATCTAGATCCATTTCAAACTGGCTTTGGGACAGGATATGGAGTGGAGACTGCCATGGTTGCTCTGGCTGACGACCTCCGCTTGAGTATCGACAGGGGCAGTGTGACCCTGTTGGTGCTCCTGGACCTCTCAGCGGCTTTTGATACAATAGACCATTCCATCCTCTTGGATCGCCTGAGGGGGTTAGGAATTGGAGGCACTGCTTTGCAGTGGTTCCGTTCCTTCCTCTCGGGCAGATCCCAGAGGGTGAGGCTCGGGGACAGCTGCTCTACCAGAATAGAGCTTAACTGTGGCGTTCCTCAGGGTGCCATCCTGTCCCCGATGCTATTTAACATCTATATGAAGCCGCTGGGAGAGATCATTCGGAGGCATGGAGTGTGTTGTCATCAGTATGCTGATGACACCCAGATATACTTCTCCATGTCTCGGTCATCAGCTTCGACTTCAGATGGCATCTCTCCTCTCAATGATTGTCTTAAAGCAGTAATGGACTGGATGAGGAAAAACAAATTGAGACTGAATCCAGACAAAACGGAGGTACTAACAGTTACAGGCCCGAAACCATGTCTGGGAATACAACTTCCAGTCCTGGATGGAACTACACTCTCCTCCAAAGACTGTGTTCGCAGTCTGGGGGTGCTCCTGGACCCGTCGCTCCAGATGACTAATCAGGTAAATGCGACGGTCAGGAGTGCCTGTTATCAACTTCGGCTGATACGCCAGCTGCGCCCTTGCCTGGAAACTAGGGACCTCGAAACTGTGGTACATGCACTGGTAACCTCCCGTCTGGATTTCTGTAATGCGCTCTACATGGGGCTACCCTTGTGCTTAACTCGGAAACTTCAACTAGTTCAGAACATGGCAGCCAGGTTGATTTCTGGTGTTTCCAGAAGAGAGCATATAACACCTGTGCTAAAAGCTCTCCACTGGCTGCCTATTTGTTTCCGGGCACAGTACAAGGTGTTGGTTATAACCTTTAAAGCCCTACATGGCTTGGGTCCAACTTATCTCCGGGACCGCCTCCTTCCGTACGACCCTCCCCGCGCACTTCGGTCCTCTGGGAGGAATCTGTTACAGCCTATGAAAACAAGGCTGTCGGTGACCTCCCAGAGGGCCTTCTCCGCTGCTGCTCCCAGATTATGGAATGGCCTGCCGGACGAGATCCGTCTTATTAACACCTTAGACGGCTTTAAAAAAGCTGTCAAGACGGATCTTTTCCGGCAGGCCTTTCCTGAATAACTATCCCGGCCCAAGACTCAGCTGTCCTCCCTGAGCTGTAATCATTTTTTTTTTAAACCTATTGTATGTTTTAATATTTTCTAATTTATATATTTTTAATTTACTGTATGTTTTTAATCTTTTATAGTTTAATATTGTTTTAAGGGGGGGTGGGCTAGGGTACTGGGACTATGGAGTTTTTATATTGTAAGCCGCCCCGATTGCGTTGCAGAGGGGCGGGATAGAAATAAAATTTTATTATTATTATTATTATAAAACTCTGGGCTTCTAGACTTGGTAGGTAAATCCAGGGTGCCAATTAGACAGAAATTTTTGTTGCGGGGCGTCCTGGGATTTCTTGGTCCTGTATTCGTCCCTCCCTGTTTACACGATTTCTGTCTCTGAACTGGATATCCCGGGAGATCCCGGGATCATTGTTTACATGGCATCCCGTCCCATGATATATACCTTCTCCCACTATATACTACCCCAGGTTTTTTTTGTTTACACGAGTTTACGGTCCCAGGATATTTTTTTAGCTGTCAATCAAGGATGCGATTACTCGTTTTTTCACAACCTCAGTGACGTACTTCCTTTAGAGTTCTGCGCCACGAGCGATTCTATTGGCTGGCTCAAATGTTTGTTAAAGCTTCTGCATTGGGGATGAGGGGATGAATGAGTGTTGCATTGGGGATGAGGCACTGAGGGGATGGGGGGAGGAATCCAGGGGAGGGGGTGGAAGGAGCAATCAGTGCCTAAACCCTGCGCTTTCCTTTAGAAATGAAAGATAACCATTTAAAGCCACCTAAACTGGGGAGGAATGAGTAATCAGTTGGTGCTGGGGAGTGTGAGAGAGATCAAAAGCAGAGCGGACTGGAGCCCATGCATGCACACACACAAGCCCAAGCCAGTACAAGCCGAGTGCAGGGGGCCAGAGGCTTGCAGTTGTCCTGTCTCTTTAAAATGTTAACCCTTTAAGCAGAGGCAGCTGTGGAGTGAAGGTTTCAAGCCAGTGCAGGGATCATAAGGGGAGGACACACAAGGCATTTTGAAAGACCCAGATGCTGGCATTTTTTACTGTGCCTTGTGGTGGGGGATGAATGAATGTGTGATCATCTGCTCAGACGCTGGCATTTTTTACTGTGCCTTGGGGTGTGTGTGTGGATGAATGTTTGATTATCCATTCAGACCCAGGGAGGGGATCCAGGCAGGGGATGAATGGGCCACAATCTCTTTATAATTTACTCTCTCTTTAAAATTTAAACTCACCATGCAGGAGAGGAAAAGGTTAAAGCTGAAGGGTTTGCAGTGTAGAAATCCATTGAACAGGGTGATTTAGTACATGCACACACACACACAAACCTTCGTGCAGCTGGAAGGGATGTCTTTGTTTTCAGCTGGTGAGGCTGAATCTGTTGAACGAGTGACTGACCCCTCCTTTTCTGGTCGCTGATTTCTGAGGCCGCCCCCAGTCACCATTTCCTGTCATCACCTAGTACCGAGATAGCTTGTCCCGGGCTGTTTACATTTCCGATTTTCCGAATCCTCCCGTGACTTTTTTAAAAACCGCCACAAACCGCGGGACTGGAAGTCCCACAGGTTGTGGGATAAAAGGTGGTCCCCCTTCTGAAAATCATGTGCCCGACCCGATGTACGTGTAAACAACCAGGGTTCGACATGAATTCTTCCCACTACATTTTCATCATGTAAACGGCACCCAGTTCTTCTGATACGTTTCTGGGTAATTTCCAGTATATGAGCAAAGATGTCTGACTCCCAATTGTTTAAAACTGGCCACAATAAAATGTCTTCCTCCATTCCTAACCTTTGCTGAAAGAGAAATCTGGAAGTTATTTTAAAATATCAATTCATTAAAAAATTAATTGTTTAAACATATAATTGATTGTCATTATAGTTCTCAGGCCCCCAAATAGCTATTGTTATAGTTACAATTTTTAAGTAACTTTTTACATTCTTGTTTCCCACAACTGGTCTCTCCACGACAACTTCTATATGTCCCAGCTAGCATTGGAGTTACAGTCCAAAAACCCCAGAAAGCACCAAAATATTTATCTTTAATTTAGTATGTTTGTAGAGACACAGTGCTATCCACAACACTAAAGAATGCTTCTCAACTTTCCAATTGCCAAGGCTTCTTTAAAACTCGAGGCACATTTTATATCCAAAAAGCTTTAATTTCACATTCTGTGAGAGTAAATCCCAAACCTCAAAGGAGCCCATTCAGTGTGCCATTGTGTGAGTCAAAATTTTGGGCATGTAGGCCTGCTACTCCCATCAGGTAGAGAAAGGACCATTCTTCTGTGCTGAAGGACAGAGCTCTTTGTACTCCATGACCTGCCTTATATCCTAGCCTGTGGGTGTCTATGGCTGTCATGTTCAGTGAAAGACACTATCCTGTTGCCGTTACTGTTGAACTCAGATTCACCTGCCAGTCTAACCTGGTTCCTTAAATGAGCATTTACAGTTCCATCTTGTCTTTCACTTCTGGTGGCAAAAAGTCTTAGGCTTATTGATGTAAAGGAGGCATGCCCAGGAAAGGGACTCTAGCAGATAACAAGTGTGCTGTGTCTTTTGGTTGTGTGTAGCGATGAACAGATGATGAAACCAATAAGGAAGCTGATAGGAAAGCCAGAACAACCAATCAGACAAAGGCAGCAGCTCTTCTGTGGGTGAGTCCATTTATTTCTCTCAGCACACTAGCAGTTATGCTGTGACATACAGTAGCATTCTCTAGAAGTGCCCTTTCCCCCTCCATTTTATGATGCATTTTATCCTGCAGATTCACAAATCCCACCTAGTCTTCTCTTCCGAGTTATTTTCTTTGCGTAGCATCACCACCTATATCTCAATGCTACTGGAAAGCCTGCATGTGAAAGATAACAATTCAGTGTCTTAGCTGGATTTGGGAATGCTACCCTCCCTTATTCTGAGAGCTTGGTTTTAAATATTAATGCTTCTAAAATGAACAATTTTCAGTTCTGTTTTTCTCCAGCTGTTATGCCATAACATTGGCATAACAGCTGGAGAAAAACAGAACTGAAAATTGTTCATTTTCAAATGTGCACACCTTCTCTCCCTTTACTTTATTACTGTAAATGGTACCTACAGCAACCAAAACACAGGTTTCAAGACATTTAGTGATAGTAGCTAAATCTCATCTCTTTTGCAGAAGAATTATTCTTAGAGCAGGAACTGCACAGCTTTGTTGTACCAAATCCGTGGATAAAGAGGGACAACTGTATATTGTTTTCTCACATGTTTGCAGACCTAATACACTGCATGAATACTTGATCTTCTGGACTTATGACAAGGGACATGGATAGTCTGATCAGAGCTTGGAGAAGTTAGTTGCTTGAATTACAAAAAGTACAGTTGTCCCTCCGTATCCATGGATTTGGTATTCACGGATTTAAGTATTCACAGCTTGAAAATATTCTTTAAAAAATAATAATCCAAAAAGCAAACCTTGATTTTGCCATCTTCTATAAGGGACGCCATTTTGCTATGCCATTGCATATAGTGGGACTTGAGTATTCACAGATTTTGGTATCCACGAGGGGTCCTGGAACCAAACACTGGAGAATATGAAGGGACAACTGTATATTTTCCCCCAAACCCAGAGTTCGATATTGTCAAGTGTTGAGAACCAAGCAGAGAATGGCCACTTACTGCCATGTTGTATTTGTGTACTTGAAGAGAGATTTGGTTAGATCTCAGAAAAACCAGAAAAAGATGCCACAGCACAGTCCTATGCCTGCATATCCAAACGTCTCACTGTGTTTACTGCAGCTTACTGTTGAGTTAGTGTGCAAATGCTTAGCTCCAATGGTATGATCTGACAAGGCCGTTCTCTGCTTCATCAGAGATTCAGTCATCTGCCATGGTGCCATGAAACACATAGCCAACAGAGTAGGGGCAGGACATAAGTGATTCAGAACTACTGCTAGTATGAAAGGGAGAAGTCTTTTGATTCTGATTTCAGGACCATGGAGAGCAGCACTCAATTACAAACACTTTACCCTATACTGAGCTAGAGCAGGGCTGGCTATCTTCTGTGGTGCTCTGATACTGACTGGATAAAAAATCTGTGGTTAATGAAATGATGATGAACTATGGCTAAGCTGAGGATTTCTGTTCTGTTTCATTCTGAAAAAGAAACTGCTTTGAGTTAAAGGTCACATCAATGAAGAGAAGCCTTAAGTACAGGTCACGCGCACACACAAACACACACACACTGTATCCATGGAATCAATATCCACGATTTCAATTATCTGTGACTGAAAAAAATCAGGACACATACCATACGGTCACACTGGAAAACACCAGGAGAAGTGTCCTCTCTAGGAATCACTAGGACTTCCAACACACTTCTATGGTATGTTTGTATCAGAAGTCCTTTATTTTAATAGGGTTTGCTATTATCCACGGTTTTGCTTATAAATAGTAAGTCCAGGAATGTATCCCTAGTGGATACAGGGGGTGACCTGTACCTGAAAGGTTCAGCATTGACTTCCTGAAAACACAATCAATTAAGTTTCAGAGGCACTCATGAACCAACTCCTGATTATGATTTTTCTCATGTTTACTTCATTTTATTTGTTGTTTGAGTTAGACTTGCTAGGTCGAATATAGGATAGGTCTCCTTTACCTTTAATGGTTGTGTTTTTGTTTGTTGGGTGTGCCTTCAAGTTGTTTCTGACTTAGGATGACCCTAAGGCAAGCTTATCATGGGTTTTCATGGCAAGATTTGTGGGAGGGGGTTCCTCTGAGGCTGAGAGAGTGTGACTTGCCCAAGGTGACCCAGTGAGTTTCATGGCCAAATGGGAATTTGAACCCTGGTCTCCAGAATCATAGTCCAATGCTCAAACCACTACACCTCACTGGCATCACTTGCTGAAATTCCCTCCTCTACACAACCATTAAAGGTGAAGGAGCCCTATCCTGTATTTCTTCTGGCAACCCTAATTCGAGGTAACATTTTAGTTGAATATTATTTGAGTCCTATTCTATTTCATTTAATGCCACTTTGACCTTAATCTTTTAAAAATTTACATTTTATTTTTTTTGGTGCAGACTTATCAACTGATAAAACTTATTTTAAACAATTACATTTGGTAAAATGTTTTGTGGTGACCCACGGATCTTTGGTCACAAAATACCTTAATGTGAATTTAATCCAGTGATTAGGGTGGGTGAAACTAGTTTTACAGTCCATGCACAATTGACTAGGCTGCAGCATTCCCCATAGTTAGGCTGCTCAAATCCCATTATGGAGTTTTTCTGGCCCTACTGATGGTTTAGATGGGTGATTCCCTTAAAAATTAGACTATGGGGTTGTCTAAATGGCAAATATACTCCTCACGGAATGTGAGGAGAATCCTACCTGTCTTAATGGCATGCCATATTGTTTCACTGTATTGTGAAGGAGGGGGGCCAAAATACCAAAGACGATGAAGGAAAACCCTTAATGGCTTTTTCCTGAGTTTTTAAAAACAGCGGGGGTGTGCATTCCCCCTCATTGGGACAAGCAATTTGATATGAATTGCTTTCCCATATGAGAGGAAGCACAAAGATGATTGGCCAGCTGAGTATGGGGGTGGGGCTTGCTAACAGGGCAGGCACCTGGCACCACCATGTTGGATTTTTGCCTTAGCAAGTAAGCGCTAAGATGAGAAAACAGGGTGTTTTTTTCTTTTTTAGGAAAGGCAAAATATCTCTCCAGAGCATGTTGGAAATAGTTTTTTTAAAAAAATAATAAAAGTTCAGTGGCTGCAAATTAAGGTCAGTAAAAAGGGGATGGATCACTCACTGCTTTCATTTTGACTTGCAGGCATGCAAAGCTTATGCTTGCCAAAAAAACCCAATAAGGCGAGTAGCAGCTGCTGTGATTTGACATTACTATGGAGAAATCCGGGGGGTGGGGTTTGGCTCGTATAGACAAGCCCTATGTGTACAGTCATAAATATTCCACATGCAAATTTTGTGCAGAATAATTCCCCAACTACAGCATTTTCTGTGCATGGAACATCATTTTCTGTGCTGAAAATGATATTTTCTGTCCCAAAATACATTGTGCAATGACTTTGGCATAGAATAAGTCCCAAGCTGGAAGTAGTCTTCAAAAACTATAGTATTTGCAAAGACACTGTAGGAAGAGCAGTGCTAAAATTCCTCATTGCTTCTTTCAAGAACGAAAACACCTCTGCTTTGATAAGAGTAGGAAGTCATACGTTTTGTCTGTTTGGGTGTTTGTATACATACTGTTAGACTTTCATTCATTTTTCATAATCTTGATATTGATGATGCTAATCTTGGATGTTGCTTTCTTTTTTTCTTACCTTTCTATTGCAGATGGGAATGTTTGAATTTTAAAAAATGGTATTAAAGAAGAAGTACATCCCTAATCTTTAGGACCACATGAGTCCTGTATTGAGAGAAAGGCAGGATATAAATTTAAATAAGGAAGGAAGGAAATGTCCTCCACCCCCTGCTTCTGTTCCTAAATACTGAATCACCCTGGAGTACACTTGGTTGGTGCATATTATTATTATTATTATTATTATTAATATTAATATTAATATTAATATTATTATGTTTGACTGCAGTTTGTGCATGTTATTGCCTCAATATAATTTGACAATTGCTCCTTATTCCCCCAGGGAGCTCAATTGCTCCCGTTCAATTCTACTTAAACTATTGGAGTGAAATTACCCCCCCCCATATGTTTTTCCTCCAGCCTGTGGCCGTCCTCCAGATCCTTGGCATAAATCTCTGTAAAAACTGCTTATGCCGTTAGATTTTACCATAGGGAGACAAATAATAAAGAAATGCATTTCCCTTGTCTTTGTTGTGCTAAACACGGGAGCTGTTTCTACAAAATTAAGCTGTCACTCTCATGCACTCAGATAAAGATGGGCTCCTGCTCTTTCTAAGATGTGAAAGGATCCTACCTAGGGCTCCATGGAGCTGGAGACAAGTGAATGACAGACAGAGAATCAATGCAATTGCCAAGTGATTTATTGAGATTTTGTTTTTTTTGTTTTTTGGCTCAGAGTCTCAATTTAATATCCATAGCAACATTACAATATATGCTGTCATTTAGAAAGAGCTCATGGTATATGAAAGACTCTTAGCTTCCCCAAAGGATAGTCATTGTCCTGTAATGTTTTAAAGCACTGAATGGATAACAAAAACCTTCTCAGCACCCTATAGGATTGTTCAACACATAATGTAGAGTGGACTAGTAGACATATTTGATGCACAATTTTAGAGGAATCCAGTTGTTTGATTTCATTTTAATGTGGAGGAGGAGTCTTCCAAATATAGCATCTTAGTGTGGTAAAATAGCAGTCCTACTGTGTCCTTTTTGAGAAAGCTAGCAATTCTATATCTGTTTTGGATTACATGGTGAACAATCCTCAAACATGAAGGGATTGCGATATTGCAAATTTATGCCTCTAGGTATGCAACTGAGCATGGTACAATACACCATGATTTATACAGTGTGGATATTTATTAATTTATTTTTGTAATGCACCACATCTTCACCACTTGTGGACCGATAGTGATCATTTTCAGATAGTGGTGTAAATTTGGTTCTTTTGTGAAAAGTGTACAAGTATTATATGAGTCTTTGTGTTTTATATAATGCTCAGTCGTCTACACATACATGGTCAATGTCAGAGGCCTCTCTATATCTCAAAACTGAGATCTGAACATTGTTGTTGTTTTTATTTGCTTTCAAGTCGTTACTGATTTATAGTAACGCTAAGGCAAACGTATCACAGGATTTTCTTGGCAAGATTTGTTCAGAGCAGGTTTGCTTTTGCCTTCAACTGAGCCTGAGAGAATGTGACTTGCCCAAGGTCACTCAATGAGTTTCCATGGCTGAGTGGGGATTTGAACCCTAGTCTCCAGAATCATAGTCCAATGCTTAAACCTCTATACCATGCTGGCTCTATTTCCAGGTGATAATTCAAAATTGGTGTAACTTTGGTGTGAAAATGTGTGATTGTTGGGCAAAATTAGATTTTTTTTGGGTTGCAAGTGCCACAAACCCTTGATGAGAGCTGCATTTTTTTTAATGTTGTTTATATTTGTTTTAAATGTGATTTTAGCTAGGTTGTTTTAATTTTATATTGTTTAATGTCTTTTTATGGGGGAGGGTGGGGGTGGGTGGTGCTTTTAGTTGGTATTGTAGAGTTTTAATTGTTGTATGCCGCCCCGATTGTTTTTAACAGAGGGGTGGGGTATAAATACATTTTATTATTATTATTATTATTATTATTATTATTAAAATGAAGGCTGCTATCACACTGGTTGTACCCCTCCCATACCTGACCAAACTCAAAGGGTAGTCAACAATGGCTTCTCTTCATCCTGGAGAGAAGTGACTAGTGGGGTGTCACAGGGTTCTGTCCTGGGCCTAAGGCTATTCAACATCTTTATCAATGACTTGGACAAGGGAATAGAGGGCATTCTTATCACGTCTGCAGATGACACCAAATTAGGAAGGGTAGCTAATACCCCAGAGGACAGGATCAGAATCCAAAATGACCTGAACAGATTAGAAAGCTGGGCCAAAACTAACAAAATTAATTTCAACAGGGAAAAATGTAGGATACTACACTTGGACAGTAAAAACGAAAAGCACAGGTGTAGGATGGGTGACACCTGGCTTGATGGCAATACATGTGAAAGGGATCTAGGAGTCTTAGTGGACCACAAACTGAATGTGAGTCAGCAGTGTGATGCAGCAGCTAAAAAAGCCAATGCAATTCTAGGCTGCATTAATAGGAGTATAGTGTCTAGATCAAGGGAAGTAATGGTGCCACTGTATTCTGGTTTGGTCAGACCTCACCTGGGATACTTTGTTCAGTTCTGGGCACTACAATTCAGGAAGGATATTAAGAAGTTGGAACGTGTCCAGAGGAGGTCGACCAGGATGATGGGAGGTCTGGAAGCCATGTCTTATGAGGAGCGGCTTAGGGAGCTGGGTATGTTTAGTCTGGAGAAGAGAAGGTTAAGAGGTGACATGATAGCCATGTTTAAATACCATATTTGAAAGGATGTCATACTGAGGATGGGGCAAGCTTGTTTTCTGCTGCTCCAGAGACTAGGACAAGGAGCAATGGACTCAAACTACAGGAAAAGAGATTCCACCTAAACATTAGGAAGAACTTCCTGACAGTAAGAACTGTCCGGAAGTGGAATACACTGCCTCGGAGTGTGGTAGAGTCTCATCCTTCGGAGGTTTTTAAACAGAGGCTGGATGGCCATCAGTCAGGAATGATTTGATTGTTTATTCCTGCATGGCAGGGGGTTGGACTGGATGGCCCTTGTGGTCTCTTCCAACTCTATGATTCTATGATTCAGTCTCACATTGTATAGCAAAGGGCCCTCCCTCCTGGGCACCCCAATTATGGAATATGCTCCTTGGAATATGACTCCAAAACCAGTGTCATTCCAGTGCCAAGTCAATACGTGGCTTTTAGCTTTTAGGTCCTAACTGATTTTATCCAAACTTGTACTTGTGTTATTGTTTCAGTTATTCTGAACTGCTTTGGCTGGTTTTAAATTGTCTTAAGTGTTGAGTGGTTTAGTTTGCTTTTAGTCTTCTAAAGTTTTTCTTATTGTTTTAAACTACTTTAAATTAATTTTATTGCATGCTGCCATGAGATCCTCTGATATAGCATAGGATATAATTCCCCACCACCACAAATAGCACTACCTTTCTGTAGTGGTGGGATTGCGTGCTCCTGTGAGGCAAGAGGCTATACTGACAGTAGCACCGCTGTGGTAGGGTCTCCCTTGTCAGACAGGATTTTGCTGAGTAGCCAGACTAAATGTGCCAAACAGCAAATGGGCAGCGGCAGTAGTGGAGGGTGATGTTAGTTCCCCTAATGAGCCCCACCTCCAGAAACCCCCAAAACTGACTTATTAATAATTTAGCGTAATAATGTGGTCTTCCATGAGGAAGAGCAGTAAAATATCAGGGACTCGCTGTAAGGATCCCAAAAGACACATGTTAAGCCACATATCATCCCAGGAAGGGCTATTAACAAATTCCAAACTATGAGGAAACATAATGAGGTCAAGAGAACATTTGCCTGCACATACCCTAAGTGACAGTCAATTGATCCCATCATCGGTGGATGGAGCACCCCTTTGTCTGAAGATATCCCCTTCCCTTAACCACACACCCAGCTACTAAGGAGGCAGCTCAAGCTTTGTGAGGCTAATCACCAAGACATTAAGAGTAGCTGAACACATCAACATCATCAGAAACTCATTGTTCAAAACCAGGAGTTTCTTGAAACTCATTGTTCAATCTCTGAGAGACACCTGGAATCCATTGTTTCAACACACAAAATCGAATCACCTGAGGGCACATTTTTGGTATAAATACTATTGCACACAGATTCATTTCCAGGAGACACTCTGTCTCTCTGTGTGTTACCAGGTGCACAGAACTCTTCCTGGAGATACTACATCTCTCTGTGTTAGCCATTCCTGCTTCATCCATCCATGCTGCCAGTCTGCCTTGAGACTTTGGACTATGAGACAGGTGTCACATATCCCCTGAAAACTCCCTATATATCCCTCTGTCAATCTTTCTTTTTCCATTCCTAGCAGTCTTTGTGTGAATGCCTTATTGTATGGATGTGTGTCTGTTTGGTGTTATTACTTTTAAGTCCTTAATAAATATCATTTTTAATTTTTCATTTTGTGTTTGTGTCTGTCAATTCAGAGTTAGTAGGGGTATACAATTGGTGTAAAGATCCTCTTGTTGCCCCCTTTCGCATTGCTAAAGTCGAGTTGCTGCTAATTTCCCCAACATACTAGAAACTTGATATTTTCATGCATGGAATTTCCACGAGCAATTTGGGTGACAGTGACACTGATGAAGGAGCTCTCAGAGACAACAGCAGTAATGCCATAGATAGCACTTGTTATTACTGTGCAGAAGGAGGCACTGTAAATCCCCTTTGAATGTCTTTTACCATGAAAACTCTATGATGAGACATGCCTAATTTAAACAAAAGATAGTGCCAGAGGATGAAACTCCCAGGTAGGATGACACTCAGCAAGCTACTAGGGTGCAGCAGAGGACAACTACAAGTAGAGCTGTGACTAAAGACACAACTGGACTAAAGCCGGCAGGATGTTCAGCTGTTGACATGCTCAGAGATGAGAGGAAAATTTGCACAACACATATGGAATGTGAGAGGCATGAATCGGGAAGCTAGACATAGTAGAACAAGAAATGGAACATATAAACATTGCAGTTCTTGGGGTGAGTGAGATAAAGTGGACAGGAATTGGACATTTTGAGTTGGATAATAAGACAGTGTTTTACTCGGAAAATGAAAATTTAAGAAGATAAATAGTGAGGAGAGATGGAGCAAAAGCAGTCAAAGGGTATAACGCAAAGTCCGACCAAAACATATCAATAAACATATCAATAAGAATTCAGGGAAAACCCACTTGTAACCATAATTCAAGTTTATGCTCTTAGCTACAGAGGCAGAAGAAGAGGAAATGGCAAGATTCTGTGCTGGAGTCCGGGGGGTGGGGGTGGGACTGACCACGCTCCAAACCAGGGCATCTTGTTAATTATGGGCAATTGGAATGCAAAAGTAGGAAACAGAGCAGCATCAAAGATTGTAGTAAAATTTGGCCTAGGATCATGAAATGAAGCATTGATCGCTCTGTTCCAGCATTGTTTCAAACTGGCTACAGCAAACCCCACAGGACTTTGCAGACTTAAGATACCCAAAATGAAGTCACAGATGCTAGGAAGTAAACATATGTAGTCCTATAATTTAGCCTCCACTTCTCTCTAATAGAAAATTGGGGGGATTAAACTGCAAGCTGGGCCCACTTAAAAATGTACCCATTCACCTCATGTTTTTCTCATGCTTGGGCCATGATTCCATAGGCTATCCCACAGCCAAATTCACTAACTTGGAACATTTCACTTAAATAATTGCTTATTCCATTAACCTGGATGAGGTAAAGCACTTTCCATCCATGTACTTGAGCTTAGCTTCAAGAGGTGCAGCTACCATATTGAATGGCTGCACCAATTTGTTAGAGTAAATTCCCACTTAATAGTATTTGAGAGGGAAATATTCTTCAAAGGTTATGTACTCTAGAGAGACTGATTAAGAACATTTGCCAAATATAAATGGGAATGTTGAACTACACCCAAATGCTCTGATTAAGATTGCTATCCAGTCTGCTGGCACTTTCATTTTTACAATGGCCCTGTGCCCGAGTGAGACAGGCAAGCAAAAAATATACCCAGTAATGCTATCATTCTCATTTCTAAATCAGTGGCCTCATAAAGCTAGTTCAAGGCTGGATTGTTTTTCCAAAATGTACATTACTTTATTCACCTCCAGCAAACATTCATCGCAGTCTGTATGCATAGCATTAAAATAATGACATTTGCAAAAGGCTTAAGTCATCTTAAATGAAAAAGCAAACATTATTAATCCTATTGAACTTCTTTGGGCGGGGAGGAATCTGACACAGTTTTTTTAAAAAATAGAACAATTGTGTAAGGTGTGTGTGTTACAGAGAGACAGAGATCACACTTTCTCAAAGTAATCGCAGCCATTTCTTTGAGTCTAGCCACTTAACTTGAGTAGGGAGCATTTCTATAATATCAGAAACTCTCTCTTTAGTTAAAGAAAATACTAAAAGAAGATTCACAGGAATAAATGGCTGTGCTATTGTGGGAAGACAGTAAGAGGTGGGAATTTAAAGTAAGCTTTCCCCAGAATCTGTGACAATGAAATTAGGGTTAACATTGCTGTTTCACCACTTTCACCAAGCCTGAATGTTGTTGTAACCATCATTCTTAAGCTCAAGATTCCTCTCAGCAAATCTACATATGGCTCACACTTCCAGGAAATATCATTACATGTTCTCTTGATATATGTGGTGTTTCAACTTTGCCGCACACTGTATTTAAAGTAAATAATGCTTACAATGTATATAAAGGACTCATTCAGACTGGCCAAACATATCAGGAGATGGTGGCTTTTACTCCTCTGCTTATCACTTGATAGCCAGTGTAGTGTAGTGGTTTGAATGTTGGACTAAGATTCTGGAAGACCCGAGTTTGAATCCCTACTCAGCCATGGAAACCCACTGGGTAACCTTTGGCAAGTCTCTCTCTCTCAGCTTTAGAGGAAGGAAATGGCACACCTCCCTTGAATCAATCTTGCTAAAAAAAAAGCCCTGTGTCACCATAAGTCAGAGTTGAC
The DNA here is from genome assembly GCA_030847615.1 of Gambelia wislizenii. Taxonomy (NCBI): domain Eukaryota; kingdom Metazoa; phylum Chordata; class Lepidosauria; order Squamata; family Crotaphytidae; genus Gambelia; species Gambelia wislizenii. The sequence goes on along the minus strand of JAUMIR010000002.1, from coordinate 304,858,279 downwards.
CTAAGGCACATAACAACAAAAACTTATAGCTTCTATTTCCAAGGTCCAGGTGATATTTCTAGTAGTTACAGAATGTTTTGAGTTCCTCCTTCCTTTCCTGAGTTTCTTATTTGTACCAGCAAGATTTTTTTTAAAAGATACATCCTGGTCGTTAGGCTTCTCCCTTTCATTCCCTTCATGTTTTAACTTGGATCTGGTATGTCATATGTGTGCAGCTTTCACAGACAGGGTAGGGAGGAAAGAAGAGGGAGGGAAGACACCATCTCTATCTTTTCTCATTGTTTTGCAAGACTGTTGTGGGATTGAGGGGACCAGAGAGGTGGTGAAGAGAGCAAAGGGGAGTTTAGGAAAGAGATCACCAGTAAGATTCCTTGATTGCTTTAAAGTGCCAGATGACAGTCTTGGTGTGTGTGTGTGTGTGTGTGTGTGTGTGTGTTAGGCTGGAGGAGGAGGAGGAGGAGACCATTCATTTTTGTAAAAAGGTATGTTGATGAGGAAGTGGGAAGAAGCACCTTAGAGCAACAGGCTGTGACATTAAATGGAGCTGATTCAATCAATTGACTCAATGGGCTCATTTACACAGCTGGTTTTATTACGATTAATTGCGCTTTAGTGCTTTCCCGCATCAGTGGTGGGTAGTTTACACGGTGTATGTTTACACAGCTATATATTGTGGCTCTTTGATTTTTTCCACTTTGAGATTCACACAGCCAAATGTGGTCGGGGCATGGCCAAGCATTGGAGAGGAGACAAAGGAATGCCATAGGAATGTCTGCCCTGGCCCCAACTCCGTGTGCTTAACAGCTGAAGGATGAAGAATGTCACCCTTTGCCTCTTCCCTCCCCCCAGCTCACTGCCCACAAATCAAACTCCAAATAGAAGGTTTTTTCTCCTTGTTTAACAGCATTTTCTTGCCAAATAAACAGACTGTCAAAATAGTAGGGAGAAAGAGAAAAGTTTCTCTCTCTCTCTCTCTCTCTCTCTCTCTCTCTCTCTCCCCCAATCACAGTGCAGCTCTGCTGCAGCCCTTAGTGAAATGGTTTCTCTCCCTCCCCCAAGCACACGATCACAGCTGATGAGACAGAGCTTTACAGACTTGCAAAATAGCAGAGAGGAGGAGAAGGAATGTTCCCTGACTGAAAATTGTTGGGAATCCTTTTTGTTTTCAAACTGGCTTGCAAAATAGCAGAGAGGATTTTTGAAAGTTTCCTAATCGCTACTGAATCTCCCGCCCTCCCCCCTTCCTTTAAGCCCACCCCTTCATCATAGCAACCAATCACAGTGCAGCTCTGCTGCAGCCCTTAGTGGAATGGTTGTTTACACTACCAATAATGCGCTACTTTGCAAATATACCGGCAAAAGTAGTGACATTCCTTGCCACACTATATTTGGGTGTTTTACCTTCCCCCCTTCTGAATGAGGCGATGTTGTGGTGCGATCCGTGGGAACAATGAGCTATCTTTGCGATATATTTAGAGGAATATTTGCCCATGTAAATGAACCCAATGGCACTACTCATCAGTCTGGAGAGACCTGATACTGGACGAGCCCAAATCCTTAAATTAGGTAGTTTAAAATCAGTATTATACACATTCTGCATTTAAACAGGGGCCCACAAATTTAGTAGCCACTCATTACCAGCAGCCATGTTGCCTCCACCCCAGCCCAAGAAGGGTAGAATCAGATTAATAGTACTTCTGAGTGTGAAATGAGAGGCTAGCCCCCGCCTTCCTCTAAGTTTTCTGTGGGTACTACAGCTATGACCGGGATATCTGTGTCCCTCCAGATTGGGTATCAGCCACAGCTATCAGTGCCATTGGCCAGGCATTATAGGGCTGAAATCCAGAAGTGAAAGATCACCACCACCTCAAAGTCCTCTCTGGTGTTTGAACAATTATAGGAAGGGAGATAGAGTTCAGTGACAAAACATATGCTTTGCCTGAAGAAGGCCTGCCATGATGACACATGTTTTCGGATGCTGCTGTGATAATGATACAGAATTGCCCCAAGAATCCAGCAATATGAGTGCTTACTTCTGCGTTTCTCGTGAACATGATTTCGGTGCATCTTGTGAGAAGACGCAAGCATGCTAAAAAGCCCCAAAACACCAAAATTAAAAAAGAAAATGTTCAGAAAAGTGCAGATACACATTCAGAAACTTGCAAGCAAGACAGGGAGGTTCATAAAAAGAGCATGCAGCACCTAGTTTTCCCATTTGCACCTGGAAGTGTTCTGGTAGGAATGCTCATTGATGCTGGAATCGCGTCAGCAGAATGGGGCGCCTTGTCACACACACAGAAATCCAGAACATAAACACTATGGGAGATCAATTCATTACTTCTCCCCATCAATAAAAAATAACTTCCTTATAATGGCAGCAGAACATTGCTGGGGCACAACGTTGTCTGATAAGGAAGACTTTTTGCAATCTCATGGCGTTGTTATAACACCATTTTTGATGTGTCTGATAATCTCCTCCGTAGGGCTGGGAAAGACTGAAAACCTGGAGACCTGGTGCTGGTCAGTGTAGATGATGTGGAGTTAATAGACCAGTGACTCAGTTGAGTGTCTGGCAGCTTCCCGTGGCCTAAATCCAATGCAGAGTTAGGCTTTCTTAATTTGAATGCAATAACATCCTACATCAACACTCAAATCAATGGGTTTTAAGTATTAAGTATGTAAATTAAGTGTTAGGGATGTAAATCTTTGCTTATTTCGTTCTCTTATATGTGGGGGATTTTTTTTTCTTTATTTAAACAAAATTCTCCCTGCTTTGTGAGATTATGAGATGTTTTGTACATTTTCTATATTTTTAAAAACATTTCAGAACTTCTTTGCAAAAATTTCATTTGTGTAACAACCATTGTGCAAAATGCAATGGTTTGTACAAAAACACGTCATGCCCTTTGCATAGTTTCAAGGAAAATGTTGTGTTCTGCACAACATCCACTATTTTCTGCACAAACCCAAAGTCCCCCCCAAAAAAATCATTAAAAATTTACAAACCTCTCATAACACATCAAAACGTGTCTGAAGCAAGAGGCTGGGCAAGGCTGTGTAGAGCCACCCAATCACAGCTTATCTAATGCTATGAGGGGGAAGGATATAACCTTGAGGCATGCCTGATCAACATTTAGGCCAGTCAGAAAGAGAGAGTTATTATGAATTGGTAGGATCTGAGTAGAGTTTGTGGGAGCTGAGAATGTGGGGAAATTTCAAAGAGAAGAGTTATTTTGTTTGAAACTGAGGCGTTGCCATGTACTGTACATGGAACCAGCATAAAACTAGATGCTTATTATGTTACAATAAATCTCTCCTGTTTTTATTTTCTACAACTCTAGATGTTTTAATTGAATAATTAACAAGGCAGACTGGCCATGTTTTACCACACTGAACCCACTAAGTCACACAGCCACTTGTTTAGGATAGTGGGTACCTTTAGGCCTCAGTAACAGCTCCAGGAAAGGATCTTGAGGGTAGAAGGGCAAGGTGAGTGATAGGACCCAGGGGTTGGAACTGCAGGGCCAACCTGTACACATATGTCAAGACACTCATTTTCACAGAGAACAAGAATATTTTTCTGAATATTCTTTGTATTCTGATTAAATATTCCTAAACAGGTTTGTATTGTTACCCAAAATGCTCCTTGGAAAATTCCAAGAAAATATCAAGTTTCTAATATGTTGGGGAAATGAGCAGCAACTCGACTTAGCTATGCAAAAGGGGGTAACAATGGAATCTTTTTAAACCAATTATACCAGTACTAGTCTGGATGGAATACACAGTACACATTTAAATTAAGTATTTTTTTTAATTAAGGAGTTCAAAAATAACACCAAACACACCCCCATTCACCCAGAAGAAGCATTCACTCAAGGCTATAGAAAGAAACAGTAGGAAAACTTGGATAGGGGGTAGCAAGAGGATCTTGAGGTGATACAGATCTGTCCTGTAGTCAATCGGGCAGAGTGGATGGAGGAAACTGGGTGTGGCAACACATAGCAACAGAGTGTCCCCCTGTTACTGGATGTGCGCAAAGAGCCATATTTTGGGGGGTCTTTTATACCTCCAAATACACCTGAGGGGATTGGTTGCTTCATGGGTTAAACAATGAATTCCATGAGCCTTCATGGATTGCACAATGAGTTTCCTGGTTTGACAAAAGGTGAGGAAGATGCTAAATGTGTTTCTTAATGTCCAATGATTCATTTTTTACAGCTTTGAGCAACTTCTTTTAGGTTGGGAACTGAGGAGAGGAAATTTCACAATCAGAAAGTACAAAAGGGTTTCTCCCATCCATTAACCTCCCATTTATGTGGAATGTGTCTTCTTTTGGCTTCTTAGCCCCAGGCCTTCCTTTCCAGGGAAAAACCAGAAATGACCTTTTCTGAGATCATCCTGTCTTTTCCCTTGTACAAGGGCACAGTAATGAACCAAGTTGGCCAGTTTCTGAGGCCTACAGCCAATGCTAACATTCCAGAAGTGGGGTGCCTTGGAAGTGGGGTTACAGTATTTCTAACTCAGAGAAGGAGATCACCTTGAAAGGAACAAGGTGGTTGCTCGAAAGGAATTTGTTGTTTATCCATAACCATTAAAACCATAAAACCTATGATAAAGTCCAACTGCAAGTAAAAGATAAATGTGTGAAAACATCAAACTCTTAAAAACCAAACTGCTGACTAAAAGAAGGTGCATCTAGAACTAACCAACATGTGAATTAACAGGTGAATTCTCTGCAGAAACACACTGTCAAGCAACAGGTTGTACAATTTTGGTATACACTGATTCAGAAGGTTACTTTGTACACAATGTAGAAAATTGGGCGGAAATTAATAAATTAAAATTCAATAGAAGCAAATGCAAAATTCTACATTTAGACCACAAAAACCAAATGCACAGATACAGGATGAGGACACATGGCTCAGCAGTACTACATGCAAAAAGGACCCTGAGATTATTGTTGATCATAAGTTGAACACGAGCTAGCAATGTGATGCTGCAGCAAAGAAAGTGAATGCTATTTTAGCCTGCACTCATAGGACTTTTTTGGATGCATGAAAAGTAACGCAAGCAGCGTCGCCAGGTTGCGACGCTGCTGCGCAAGAGGGCGTCCGTTTCGGACGACGCTCCTCCCAGAGGTACTGTTGCAGTACCGCTGGGACATTTGAGCGTGATTTTTTTCATTCCCAGCGTCATATTTTACTCGCGATCGCTGATCGCGAGTAAAATATGACGCTGGGCAGGAAAAAAATCACGCTCAAATATCCCAGCGGTACTGCAACAGTACCGCTGGGAGGAGCGTCGTCCGAAATGGACGCCCTCTTGCGCAGTAGCGTCGCAACCTGGCGACGCTGCTTGCGTTACTTTTCATGCGTCCGAAAAAGTCCATAGAAGCATAGTTTCTAAGTCAAGGGAAGTAATCGGCCCACTATATTCTGTGCTGATCCAGCCTCATCTGGAGTACTGCATTTAGTTCTGGGCACCTCGTGTTAAGAAGGATATAGACAAGTTGGAGCAGGTTCAGAAAAGGGCAATACAGATAAGAGGTGTGATAAGAGGTACGGAGAACAAATCATATGAGAAAAGGTTGAAAGAGCTGGGCATATTTAGCTTGGAGAAGATAAGACGGAGGGGTGACATGATTGCACTCAAGGGCTGTCACAGAGAGGAGGGGGCAGGCCTGTTCTTTGCTGCCCCAGTGGGTAGGACCAGGTCTAATGGTTTGAAGTTACAGAAGGGTAGATTTAAATTGAACATCAGAAGAAACATCTTAACTGCAAGAGAGGTTTGGCAATGGAACCAATTGCCTATGGAGGTAGTGGGGTCTCCTTCTCTGGATGTCTTCAAAAAAGAATAATTGCTTCTTAACATAATGATTTGACTCCTACATCCATAGAAAACAATGCTTCATGCTATATGTTATTAGTATATACATTCCTATTTGATATTCAGTAGGGCATACTAACATAATTTCCATTCCAGTCATGTGGCAGCAACTGACATTATGGTGGGTTCCTTCATATGCCTCCCCAAATTTTACTAGGTTCTGAAGAATGTCTCCTTAGGTTCCTTCAACATCCAAGATGAGTGGCTTTCCCAAGACAGCCATTTTAGTGGCCACAAGACAATTTTGTTACACACTAGAAAGCAGGCATGGCCTGAATTTATCCTGAGGCAATTTAAGCCCCAGGGTGATTAACTTTAACTGTCTTAGGCTGCTTAACTGAATCACATTACCTGTTTTAATGGCTGAATTGAACAAAATTAGCTTGTTAACATATGCTTCATTTTTTTAAAAAATGAAATATTCTAAGGTTTTGGAAAAACGGCTTGAGGAATAGGGCAAAATGACTTTAAATCAATGAATAACTGAATTCAGATATATTAGTTTAATGTCTACAGTGAATACATTTACCAGAATCAAGGAATACAAGTGTCTGTTCTCTCTTCTGCTGGAGTAGATTTGAAATGCCTTGGTTAAAATCAATGAAGTTATGCCGGATTTACATTTTAGTAAATTGAAGCAGAGTTTTACGGTGTAGCCTTTAGGAAATATTAAATGCCTTCACAGACACATTAGATCATAGTTTTGACAGATTTATTTTATAATCATCATAGCTTTATTTTATAACATGGAACAGCCACTCATAAAGCATATTTTGTGTATCCCACTGAAGCAAAGTCATTTTGATTTCGCTTCATTTCCTCGTGCAGTCGAGTTCAGTGAATCTTTCATGGCTTGTGTCTCAATTGCTCAATTTACAACAGGCAGCCTGTAGGTCAAAACATAGGTTTTAAAATATCTAGTTAATACTGTGCTTCCAGTAAATGCCAAGACTATTTCAGTTACATTGCACTTTGCAAAGCTTTCGCCACATTAGACAAAATCATTGTAAAATCATTGGCAACAAGAACAAGGCCACTTATTAGCAAGATATAATATTGTATAAGGTGGAGGGGAGAATATCCATTAGCTTGGTATATTGAAAGAAGCAGGAGGTCTGTTTCTACCACCATACTTGGAAACAGTTCATCATTAGCTGAGGAAAGCATCACACTTTTCTGGGTTGTGCCTGCTGACTGATTTACAAAGAGTGGTTTTGCTAAATTCAGCAAAGCTCCATTGTGACTTGCTTATACCTAGCTAGCCAGTAAAGGAGCTGAGCCCACATTGCAAAATGCTTTGCTTTTATCTCATAAGCTCAGCTCTTGGACAACAACTCACATAGACTCTAACATGTATCTAATATCTTCCTTCATATGTGAATCTAAGGACTTTTTCGGGCGTCTCTTATACAGCGCAAGCAGCCTCGTCGCGTTGCGAGGGCGTCCCTTTCGAATGACGCTCTCCCCAGCCGGTACTGTTGCGGTACCGCGGGGACATTTGAGCGTTATATTTGGCCGTATTTTTCGTGATTAAAATACGGCCAAATATAATGCTCAAATGTCCCCGCGGTACCGCAACAGTACCGGCAGGGGAGAGCGTCATCCGAAAGGGATGCCCTGCAGCGCAGCAGCCTCGTAACGCGATGAGGCTGCTTGCACTATATAAGAGATGTCTGAAAAAGTCCTAAATGGAAGATTCCTGCATGGGCAGGCAAGCTGACTTTCAGCAGTTAGTAATACATGGCACAACTTTATCCCAGGTCAAAGTGTTTGTCCTTCTAACTCAATATTGTGCTCAGTGATTACCAGCACTTCCTATGGGTCTCCTCACCTCTAACCTGGACATTTCAATTGGAAAGGCCAACGATTGTACCTAGGGCTTTCTGCATGTTAAACCTATTTCTTCTTCTGAGCTATGTTTCTACTCCATTACAATTATGTTTATTTAAAGTATTCAAGGAGTCCCCATGTTCCCTGGATCACTGTAAAAGACTGTGGCCTGGGCTCTGTCATTTCAGTTTCATAGCTCTTAGTCCATTACAATATATGTTAACATACGTTGATCTGCACAGTGTTGGAATTCTTTTTGACTAGCAAGTGTATTCTATTTTCCTGCAACTCCAATATTACATAACTTCAACTACAATTTTCCTGAGACATTATATTGTATAGTTACTTGTACTTCCTAGTAACCTAAAATACAATGCATTTTCTTCTTTTCAAATATAATACCCCCTTTTAAAGCTAGAATGGTTTTTGTCTAGCACACAGGGGGACAGTGCAAAGTGAACTGTCAAAAACATGGGCATTTTATGGACCGAGTGGGAGAGGGTTCACCCCTACACACACACACACACACACACATACACACACACACTAAGTCCATAAGTGGCCACTACTCCTCACTACCCATGTTCTGTGCAGTTACCACAGAATCCAGAAACAGGAAAAACAATCAGTTTTGCAAGCGAAGGGGAGAATATACCCTAAAGGCCAATAGAACCCCAAATTTCTTTCTGGATTGGAGGATTATAATCCACTGAGTTTGGTGGCAATGGTTAATGCAAGAGGCAGAGGGTGTCTGTTTGTTGGTGAAATTTATATCTAGCAGGAACCAACAAAGATTGTGTTTTTGTGTGCTCCCACATTGGAAACTGCTTAATGCAGTGTAGATGTGTAAATAGCTATTGCTTAAAACAATTTGTAAGCTGCTCTGATAGCCTTGTGGCTGAAGAGTGGGGTATAAATAAAAAAATAATAAATAAATAAATAAAATAAAAATTTCAATGTAGAAGCAGCCTTGATATATCAGTGGCCATACATGCACAGAATGTTATATATACAAGTACAAACTCTTTCTCCCTCTCCTCTCCTCTCCTCCCCTCCATGCAGCTTTTTGGAGGAACCTATGATTCAGTTTTACTTTTTGCAATTCTTGGCTTGTCGTTATGTACAAAGCAGGAATCATGGTTTAAAACAAAATCTAGTCAATTGATAAGCCAGCAATGTATCCTAGATTTTTCCCTTGGCTCCTTTAACAAGGAATCACAATTCCTTGTTCATATGTAATGACATTCCAGAAATAAGAGAAAGTTGACACTGAACTGTAAAGTTACACACACACATATACACGCCCAGTAGTACAGGAGGATGGGAGGAGGTGTGCTTTTGTGTGTAAACATTCATTTCATTCCAGAATTGCACAATTCTGAAAAACAGTAGCAAATTATATATCAAAAAATGGATAGTTGTTTCTTTTTAAAAACTGCCTTGCAGAATTTTTAAATGTACTACTGGATCCCACATTTTCAGTTCTCTGCCAACAGATGTATCCAGTGAAGCAAAACATCAGCATCCAAGAAGGAACCTGGTAAAGACAGGTTATATAAATACTCCTGCTTGAAACCGATTTAAATTGTAACAGACATGACTGTGGATCTCACTTCACCCCTTGCTTGTAATTAGGATGAGTCTCCTTCTGCTTTTCAAACAGGGATGCCTGCACAGGAAGTGTATTTCTGATTATCCAAAAATAGAGACTGTGACAGAGATAAATTCATATTTCAGAAAAACATTCAGTGTAGAGTACCCCTCAAATCCAGCAAAATCTCTAAACGCAGATGATGAGAACTACAATTTCTTCATTTTCAAAGGATTTTGGAAATGTATTCAGAGAACAAAGCTTCAATGAGCTTCTCCCCCTACAAACACTTGACATAAGTAGGCCATCAACTTTAATGAAATAATCACAGCAAACATTGGATTGAAGCCAGCATTTTTAAAATCATGAGCTGGAAGTGTAAACTTGTGCCCAAAAATATAAAAGGGGCCTTATAAGGTCTCTTTCCCAATGCATTTGGACACCATATTTAAAGGCAGAATATCCCATAATAACCCATGCAATTTTATAGCCTGGGGCTTTGAAGTCTCCAGAGTGCTGGCTTCATAGCTCTGCCATCTGGCCAGATTAAATCACATTTTTTATATACTGAAAAATCGTTGTATACCAAAACCACCACATGCAAATAAGCTACAACATTTTCTCTTTAATAGATGACATGCCTGTTATTGTGTGTGTGGGGGGGAATCATTCACTGTATCATAGTGCCATGCTTAGTGTATGCCATATTCTGTTTTCATACCAAGACACACCCTTTTAGGAATGAAGTCCTTTTTGCCACACAAGATAACCCCCTTATTAAATGTGATTGATTGACTGATTGACTGATTTAAATCCTGCTTTTCTCCTGAAGGGGATTCAAAGTAGCTTGCAGTATAAATAAAACAGAACATCTATTGATGACCAACCATGGAATAACAAGACCAGACACAAGTAAATGGGTTGAATAAGGACCACTTTATTGACCTATACCCTATTTAACTGAATTTGGGCCTGGAGATATGCAAAGCAGGACTGGAGCAACCTGATGCAGGTCCAGCTGAGGCCCAGGCATCAACCTGTGACCAGCCTCCACAGTCTTCCCTTGGGCAAAACACCAGACCCGATGGGCAATCAAAAACCATTGGTTGCTGCCCAGTCATTTACTAGAAGGCAAACCCAGGGGGACTCCTCCACCAAGTCACAAGACTTTATAAGAGAAAGTAAACCCCCAGGTCAGCCCCAAGGGCATACTCCTTCTCCACCCCCCCCCAGGTCCCATGACTTTTAGAGGCGGTTCCAGAGCCCAACACTTTACTAAAAGGGTGCCAAGGTGTACACCAATCTAATAAATTCTCCTCCCATAACCTGCCATGGACAAGGGACAAGCATCTGCCCTACCAGGCCAGCCAACATGACCCTCATCTCCTCTTGCAAATCCCCAATAAAATTCCATTACCTTCTTCCGACTAATGAATGCCATCAGGCCTGTAGAGCTCAGGTCATTGGAAAACTATAGCAGGATGAGGAGAAAGTGACCCACCCATTAACCAAGCCATTGTAGTTTTCTTTATTGATCTGCCTCCAGGAACAGTCTAGACATCTTTGGTCACCCTCACCCCGCTAAATATGGCAGGGGAGTCTGGTAGACCAAACACTAACACTCCAGGCCACTTCTACTGAATGAAACAAACATCATGTAAAGCACGTAAGATGAGGGCCTTACCTTTCAGTAAGCCCAAGTCATTCCCACCAAGGTGAATGACTAACACTTTGGAAGGAAGTCTCTGTGTTCCTTGAACAAAAGATGCTGCAACCATTCCATGTGGTGACATTGCTCAGACATGGCTGAGCCCAAGCTGACAACTTTGGACCTGTCATGCTGCCCAGTAGACCATGCTATGGCTGCAGACCAGGTCCTGATGTTTCAGTGTACAGCACCTAGGAACTAAAGGAAACAAGCATAAAGTAGGAGCATCATTTTCATTTACAAGAACATACATTTTTCTGAAACACTGTGGATCTCCAATGCTCTTTGCTGAAACCCAATTGCTGAGTTGTTTTGCTTGTGATTATTTTTATGGTTTTAACATTCATTATTACCCACCTAGCATTAACAAAATTTATTTATTTATTTGTTACAATATTTATATCCTGCCTGAGATCATACAAACTTAGGACAGTGTACAATAAAATCAGTTTAATCGATTTAAAATATAAACAGTGAGAGAGAATCCAATCAGATGATAAGTATATCCAACCATCTGACAACTGAATTGAGTTTTAAACTATTTAAAGTCATGGCACCTGCAGATTTGAATAAAACCAATTAGGCCTTGACAATGTTAATAAAATGCCGTATTTTTCCTCGGCACAAGAATGGCACCAATGTTTGCACCAAGCAGGCCCAAAATGACATAAAGTATAGGCCAATGAAATAAATACACACTTCTCTCATACACAATATCTAAGGGATCCTCACAACAAGAACATTCTCCCAATTTTTGCAGATGGGAGGAGGGAAGAAGCCACCTTGAGATCTTTGGGCTGAGTGAGAGATTTCAGCCTCAGACCACTAAGCCACATCTAATGTCAGAAATTTTCAAGATGCCATAGAGTGAATTTATTCAAGAAGGAAGTGATAAGGTTTAACATGCTGCACTCCAATGTGCCCCAACCCAGTTAGCTATCAGTGCAACGACCTAATGCTACTCTGTTCACGTTTACTTTTGTGTTCACCCCCACCTTGATTTCTCATGGAGGGAATCAACTGCTTTCTTTCAATCTGTACTACAATAAATGTTTTCCATTTCTGGAACAGTAGGGCTCTTTTGAAGATGAGGGTGTGTGAGAAAGGACAGAAGAGCCAAGGCAGCTGCTGCTGTTGGGCAGATAAAATAAATAAAATTGTCAAGCCCTGGGAAAGTGGAACCCCTGAGGACATCCTGGTGTGACATTAGCTTCCTCTTCAAGAGGATGTGGAGATCAGATTGGGGACCTGATTGGCTGTTGGAGTAGCCTTACAAGTAAGACCAGCAGTTTGCCTGTAAGAGCCTCCCTGACTACCATAAACCTCTTCAATTAAGATGAGAAAGAGAAATTGCTGAGCTCCCAGAGCATACAGCTCTCGAGGATGAGAGAATTTCAGAAAACTGTGATTAGACAGGAAATAAACCTGTTGGCAGAAGGCTCAAAGCTCTCTCAAGAGCACCTTGAAGGCAACAGCTTTTCTGAGGGTTTCATGGAAATGGGTACTATTAGCACAAGTCAGGGTCAACAGCTAGGTAACCAGCATTCTGCTCTTACTTAAAGTGTTGACTAATTAGAGATGTCAAGGAAACAGCTTTGAAAACTTGGTGGAGTACTCTTTAATGCTGGGTTCATAAAATCACCTCATGCTGGTAGAGGGGGGCAGGCAAGCTTCTTAGTATGTACAGAATCAACTGCTAATAATAATAATAATAAAATTTATGTATACCCCGCCCCTCTGTTAAAAACAATCGGGGCGGCTTACAAAAATTAAAATACAAATACAGATTAAAATCCCTAAACACCACCCACCCCCACCCTCCCCCATAAAAAGATATTAAACCAATATAAATTGAAAACAACTAATCTAAAATCACATTTTAAAAAAATAATAACTAGCCAGCAGGCTAAAAAAGAGGCCAGGAGCTCCTGAGGCTGGGATCTAATTAGGAAAGGCCTGCCGAAAGAGATCCGTCTTTAGTGCTTTTTTAAAGCTACTCAGGCTCGTAATCTGACGGATCTTGTTTGGCAGGCCATTCCATAATTTGGGGGCGATTACCAAAAAGGCCCTCTGGGAAGTTGCAGACAGCCTAGATTTTTGTGGCTGAAGCAAATTCCTCCCAGAGGACCGGAGTGCGTGGGGAGGATTGTATTGGGAGGAGGCGGTTCTGAAGATAAGTTGGACCCAAGCCATTTAGGGCTTTAAAGGTAATAACCAACACCTTATACTGCACCCGGAAACTGATATGCAACCAGTGGAGAGATTTTAATACTGGAGTTATATGGTCTCTCTGAGATGTTCCTGAGACCACTCTGGCTGCCATATTTTGTACCAACTGAAGTTTCTGGACCAAGCATGAGGGTAGCCCCATGTAGAGTGCATTGCAGAAATCTAGACGAGAGGTTACCAGCACATGCACCACAGTCTCGAGGTCCCTGACTTCCAGGAAAAGGCATAGCTGGCGTATCAGCCGAAGCTGATAACAGGTGCTCCTGACCGTTGCATTCACCTAACTCGTCATGTGAAGCGATAAATCAAGGAGAACCCCCAGACTGCAAACACAGTCCTTAACAGAGAGCGTAACCCCATCCAGGACTGAAGGTTGCAACCCAACTCCTGGTTTTGGGGCTGCTACCGTGAGCACCTCCATTTTGTCCGGATTTAATCTCAATCTGTTTTTCCTCATCCAGCCCATTACTGCTTTAAGACAATCATTAAGAGGAGAGACGCCATCGGAATTCGAGGCTGATGATCGGGACAAGGAGAAATAGATATGGGTGTCATCAGCGTACTGATAACACCCAGCCCCATAACTCTGAATAATCTCACCCAGAGGCTTCATATAGATGTTAAACAGCATTGGGGACAGGATGGTACCTTGCAGAATGCCACAAGTAGGCTCCTTTCTGCTGGAGCGGCTGTCCCCGAGCAGCACCCTCTGGGACCTGCCTGAGAGGAAGGATCGGAACCACTAGAGCGCAGTGCCTCTGATTCCTAACCCACTCAGGTGATCCAAGAGGATGCTATGATCTATCGTATCGAAAGCCGCTGAGAGGTCCAAAAGCACCAACAGGGTCACACTACCCCTGTCGATGCTTAGACGCAGGTCGTCGGTCAAGGCAACCATGGCAGTCTCAACTCCAAATCCCGTCCTAAAGCCAGTTTGAAATGGGTCTAGATAATCGGTTTCATCCAAGACCACTTGGAGTCGAAGCGCACCTGTCCTCTCGATCACTTTGCTCAAGAATGGTAACATAGAAACCGGCCTACAGTTGTTCATGTCCAGGGGGTCCAGGGAAGGTTTTTTCAGGAGCGGCCTAACGAACTCTTCCTTTAACCAAGATGGAACACACCCTTCTCTGAGGGATGCATTGATTATGTCCTTAAGGAGGACCCTCGAGGCAGTCCCCTCCAGATGGCCAGCCATGAAGGGCAAGGATCGAGAGGGCAGGTCATCTTCCTCACTCTACCAAGTAGCTTGTCCATGTCCTCAGTACTCACAGATTGAAATCGATCCAGTAAACTTACATCAACGGAGTCGCTGGACACCTCGTCAATTGTTTCTGTCAAATTATTGGCATCTAAGTCGGCTCTTATCCGAGAGACTTTGTCTGCAAAGAAGTTGTTAAACGCATCACAGCAGGCCGTTGTTGGGTTAAGCAATGGGTTCTGCTCAGGTATAACCTGCGTCATCTCCCTTACCACCCTAAACAGTTCTCCTGGATGGGACTCTGCAGACGCAATACGTGCAGAGGAGAAGGATCTCTGTGCTGCACGTATTGCCTCTCGATAGGACCAAAGAAAGTTCCTATGACAAGTCCTGTCAGATAAGAGTCGAGTTTTCTGCCAGCTGCGCTCTAGTTGTTGTCCAACCCGCTTCATTTTCCTAAGCTCTGCTGTATACCATGGCTTACGTTTTGGAGCGGGTTGGAAAGGATGCTTGGGAGCGATCGTGTTGCTAGCCTTGGTAAGGTCAGTGTTCTAGGTATTAACCAAAGCTTCAACAGGGTCACCGGTGTTACCAACCATTAAACCCTCCAAGGCTTTCTAGAATCCTATTGGTTCCATTAGCCTTCTGGGGTGGACCATTCTAATGGGTCCACCACCCCTAGTGGGGCGGGAAGAGACTCTTAGTTCAGTCTTGACCAGGAAATGATCCGTCCATGACAATGCGGTGGTTTTAATAACCTCTGCCCATGGATATTCCTGTTCCGTACTGAAGACCGCATCGAGGGTATGACCCGCACAATGTGTGGGCCCGACAACCATTTGGGGTAGGCCCATGTTTGTCATGGTTTCCATGAACTGCTAAATGGCAAACCAATGCTTATGTAAATCCCATTGATTAAATCACTTTAGCTGAGATTAGAAATTGGATTTAGGCCACAGTGTCTACCAATTTCCACAGATGCTGGTTGTTGTTGTTGTTGTTGTGTGCCTTCAAGTGATTTCTGTCACAGGGTTTTCTGAGGGCTGAGAGTGTGTTAGTTGCTTAAGATCACCCAGTGGGTTTTCATGGTCAATCAAGGATTCAAATCCTGGTCTCCAGAGTCAAAGAACTTTATCACACGAGGCTGAAATCACGTGATTACAATGGGATAGTAGCACGAATGGGTTCCTGTTGTCACACAACGTCATTGTCCTACCATGGTCTGTGTGTGCTCCACCTGTTAATTACATGCAACTGTTCATTGATGGGCAAAACCCATCAATAGCCCTAAATATCACTCTTTTTGCAGTATTGATGAATGTGAAAAAAATCATGTCCCACTGTAACCATGTGATTACAGCTTGAATGGGCAGTTCTCTTTTCCCTTCCCTTTTCCCCATGAGAACACATAATTAAACTTCCGGGAAAGAATGTGAAGAGGACCAACAGGGCACTCTTTTAATGAACTTTTGCCTTTACTTGTTACATTTTAATGTTTAAGTGGTATTTTGTGTGTGTGAAGTTCTTTCATTACGTATTTGGTTTTGGTTTTTTTAACTGAAGTTGCATCTTCTCATGAGAATAGTTGAAATCTTTCCCATGCAAAATCACAGAAGTAAGAGAAAAATTAGTTAGTTGTTAGTTATTTAGTCATTTATACCCCGCTCTTCAGCCACAAGGCTATCAGAGTGGCTTACAAATTGTTTTTAAGCAATAGTAATTTACACATTTACACTGCATTAAGCAGTTTCCAGTGTGTGTTAGCTAATTGCCCCCACAGCTGGGTGCTCAATTTACCGACCTACGAAGGGATGGAAGGCTGAGTGAACCTTGGAGCCCTCTGGAATCGAACTTGCAACGTGGTGACTTGCAGTACTGGCATTTAACCGCTGTGCCACCAGGGCTCTGTTGTTTTCTTAAAGGCACATGTGTGGGCCAGCAGATAATGTTAATAATCTATCATTAGAAGGCAATGTGAAGAGAAGTGTTACTATAGTGCGAGCTGAAATCCCATTCTCAAACCACTACTAGTGTTGGTCGTGCAATAATTCAGTGGCGGTAGTATTGCGCGATGATGGCAACATGCGATAATTACTGAATCATGCCACTATGTTTCAGCATTCCTCAATAGTGGAATTACAGCATTTTTAGGTGCTTGTCCAATAAAGTACATAGTCCAATACTCAAACCACTACGCTATTTTGCTACTGGCAGAAACACTAGTAGTCCTACAGATGTCTACTCAGAAATAAGCCCTGCTGCATTCAATGGACTTAGATAACTGGGTATACAAACTCATAGCAACAGCTTTGTAAGATGTTACTTTGAAAAATAATATATTACTTATTGCATATTACTTGTTTTAAAAGTAATATGGATATATTTCGCATTACTTGCCCCAAAATGTAATAAGGGGGAAGACAGACCAGGTCAGAGCATCAAGAGCATTAAGAGAGGTTTGTACAGGAAAATAGTGGGGGAGATTTACGTTAACCCGTGTTTGCAAAAACGTCAGGCCAAACTAGATTTATCAGAGTACAGTTGTCCCTCCACATTTGTGAACTTGACATTCGCGGTTTTGATTATTCACGGTTTTGGGAGGGGCCCCCTGCCCCCCCCAAAACCGTCACACAGGGCCTCCGGAGGCCCCGTGAAAGCCCTGGGAGGGAGCGGGGAGGGCTGGGGAGGCCTCCACAGTGCCTTCGGAGACCCTCTGGAGGCCCCGTGAAGGCCTTGGGAGGGAGGGTGGAGGGCCGGGGAGCACCGGGGAGGCCTTGGGGAGCACCGGGGAGGCCTCCGCAGAGCCCTGCGAGGCCCTGCGAAAGCCTTGGGTGGGAGGGGGAGGGCCGGGGAGGCCTTCATGGGGCCCCTGGAGATGCTCCGGAGGCCCCGTGAAGGCCTGGGGAAGGGGTGGGGAGGGCCGTGAAGGCCTGGGGAAGGGGTGGGGAGGGCCGGGGAGGCCTTCACGGGGCCTCCGGAGACGCTCCGGAGGCCACATGAAGGCCTGGGGAAGGGGTGGGGAGGGTTGGGGAGGCCTTCACGGGGCTTCCGGAGACACTCCGGAGGCCCCATGAAGGCCTGGGGAAGGGCTGGGGAGGGCTGGGGAGGTGATCATGGGGCCTCCGGAGATGCTCCGGAGGCGCCCCATGAAGGCCTGGGGAAGGGGTGGGGAGGGCTGGGGAGGGCTACACGGGGCCTCCAGAGATGCTCCGGAGGCCCCATGAAGGCCTGGAGAAGGGGTGGGCAGGGGTGAGGAGGTGATCATGGGGCCTCCGGAATTGCTCCGGAGGCCGCATGAAGGCCTGGGGAAGGGGTGGGGAGGGCTGGGGAGGCGATCATGGGGCCTCTGGAGATGCTCCGGAGGCCCCATGAAGGCCTGGAGAAGGGGTGGGGAGGGCTGGGGAGGCCTTCACGGGGCCTCCGGAGACGCTCCAGAGGCCCCATGAAGGCCTGGGGAAGGGGTGGGGAGGGCTGGGGAGGCCTACACAGGGCCTCTGGAGATGCTCCGGAGGCCCCATGGAGGCCTGGGGAGGGACGGGGAGGCAGGGGAAAGCGACTATATGGCCTCCAGAGGCCCTGTGGTTGCTTTGGCAGGGGAGGGTAATTGTTATTCGCGGATTTTTCACATTCGCAGGGGTCTGGGGAACCTAACCCCGCGAATGTGAAGGGATGACTGTACTTAAATCTCCAGACTAACCCAATTGAGTATTTCCTGGACAAAAGGATCCCCAAAAAGTTGTGGGACTTGGGGTGGAGACTCTACCATCAGGTTCTTAATCTGAGGGGAAGGAGACCGTGGACTGCAGAGGATGAGCAGACTTCTCCTCATCTGAAATGTAAAAAGGCTGAGATTTTGAGGGGCGTGGCACAAAAGGAGACGATCAGACATTTTGTCCAGGACTGCCCGAGTGCCCGGGAAACATGGGAGGAGGTGGCCCGGGTTCTGGATTGGCCAGATTTGGCACAACAGGTTTGGGAGACAGTGCTTTCAGGGACTGAACCTCCGGAGGGTGTCAGGGGACCCAGAAAGTCAGTGGGACAAAAGAGTAAGAGGAAGGAGTCTGGTTCTGTGGCTGAGAGTTTTTGGAAAGTGCCCTGGTCCACAGTGCGCCTGGTCAACCTCTATGTGATGTTAGGGTTATTTTTCCAAAGACAAAGGGAGCTGAAAATTCAAAATCTGCAGGATGTAAAAGGCACTGCTTATTATGTGAAGAACGTAGTTGAAATTTAGCTCTGAGTGAAAAAGAGAAATTGCCAAACCATCGTTGGACAAAGTTTTGGCCGTGGTTTAGTGAGACAACCCCAGCAATAACATAAAAGGATATTTTAAATAAATATTTATTATTGTTATTATTACTATTATTATTATTATATTGTTGTATTATTTTGTATTATTTTGTATTAACCTTTTATTGATTTTTTTTCTTTTCCAAATAGGTATAATTGTAATGTGTAAATATAATGTGATTATAGTGCGTTTAGATTAAGAGGAAAAATGTATTAGTGTTAGGATAGATAGTTTTATTTTTGTATTAATAAGAAAAGAGGAAAACAATTATTATTATTTTTGCGTTATTGTTACGGCCTTTTGCGGTTGGGTGTATTTTTTAAGTAAAATGGTCTTATTCCAATAAAAAATTCCTAATCCCTCCCCAAAAAATTCCTAATCCCAAAATGTAATAAGTAATTACTATATTGCATTTTTAATTAAACATTTCTTCTGCTTTAAATCTGCCAGAATGTCATTAATGTTCTAGTATCAGTGAAATTATTCACACCCACCTATCATTTACATTTAATAAAAATATTTTTTTGGGAGGCACTTTAATATAACAGCATGTAAACCCACTGGTGTACCCACTGTATTTGTACAAAATGTAATTGTACATGATTCCACAGGAAGCCCCTGAGAGTGGCTGCCATCTAATTGAAAACTGGAGAGAGTTCCAGCACTTTCAATGGTTGTGTAGAAGTGGGAATTCCAAGAGGTGTTGCTTTTCCCTGGTTGCAAGACAAGCAACACATGCTAAAATTCTCTCTTCTACACAACCATTAAAAGTGGCAGAACTTGCTCCAGTTTTCAATCAGGCAACTCTTATTTTCTGTGGGCAGAAAACCTGCCCTCAGCTTGCCTGCTGTCATCTCTGCAAAAATAGGTATTTTAAGCACTCCGCTAATCGGGAGATGGAGGGAGTGAGGCAGAAAGGCTTTGTATGTACCAGGGACTCTCTTTACTCTTGGGGCTGCTTGGAAGCCTCCCTCCCCTCACATACCAGCTGGAGGACCCCCCCCCACCAGGCCTCTTTGCTTCCAAGCAGCCCAGTGAGGAAAGGGACTAAAATAAAAATAAAAATCACAAACACTATTTTTCTTACCCGAGAAAACGTCTTTAGGAATCTCTAGATCCTCCAGTTTGATTCTGTGACCTACTTCTCACAGAAGTGGAGCAGCGGTGGCCATTTTTAATAAGGGCATAATGTCACATGGGTGCACTGGAACCTCTGAGCATGTCAAGAGGACCAGGCAGTAAACAGGTCTTGTAGTAAAAATAGCAGACATCAGGCTGATGAAATGAGCACACAGACACAGAGATTGTGCCTAAACTTTACTTCCTTTACTTGTGTATATTAAAGAAATAGATATAATGAGTCTGGGACTCCAGAAACATAGATGACATAACTCAGCAGTCAGTCATAGCAGTGTCAAGTACTGCATAGCATAGAGTTCACAGTACAAGTGCACAGTCTAAGAGCAAATATCCAAGTGCTTGAAGATGGTGGGGATATCTGATTATACAAATACAAATACATTACAATCTTCTTTAGCATGATGCTCCAAAGGGCTATGGCAGAGCTTGAAGAAGACGACGGCATCTATATACGCTACCGTACTGATGGTAGCTTGTTTAACTTAAGCCGTCTGAGGGCTCACACTAAGACTCTAAACTATCTAGTCCGTGAGCTGCTCTTCGCCGATGATGCTGCCCTTGTTGCCCACACAGAAGGAGCTCTGCAGCGCCTAACATCCTGCTTTGCAACAGCTGCAGAGCTGTTTGGGCTAGAAGTCAACCTGAAGAAAACAGAAGTTCTTTACCAGCCTGCACCACAGGACGAACACCACCATCCCCACATTGCCGTCGGCAAATCAGTGCTCAAGTCCGTTCAGCAGTTCACCTACCTGGGAAGCATCATCTCCTCAGATGCCAAGATTGACAAAGAGATCGATCACAGATTAGCAAAGGCATATAGTGCATTTGGAAGACTTCACAAAAGAGTCTGGAGCAATAAACACCTGAGGCAAAGCACAAAAATCAGTGTGTATAGAGACATCGTACTGTCTATCCTCCTTTATGGATCTGAAACATGGGTCACCTATCGCCACCACCTACGACTCCTTGAGCGCTTTCATCAGCGCTGTCTACGCACAATCCTAAATATACACTGGACTGACTATGTGACGAATGTTGCTGTCCTTGAGCAAGCAGGGATCACCAGCATTGAGGCCATGATATTGAGAACACAGCTGCGCTGGGCAGGGCACGTTTCTAGGATGGAGGACCATCGCCTCCCAAAAATACTACTCTACGGTGAACTCGCCACGGGTCAGCGTAAGAGGGGCGCTCCAAAAAAGCGATACAAAGACTCCCTGAAACAACATCTCAGGCTTGGCCAAATTGATCACCAACAGTGGTCCGCCCTGGCCTCACATCGGGAGGCATGGAGACGCACTATCCACAATGCTGCAGCCTTATTTGAGAACTCACGACGAACAAGTCTTGAAGAGAAACGACAACGCAGAAAGAATCACAACCCCAAAACATCACCCAAGGAGACCTTCTGCTGTGCTTTTTGCAACCGGACTTGTTTATCTCGGATTGGCCTTTTTAGTCATCAGCGCGCTTGCAGAAAGCGCGGGATGAGTCCTTCCTGAATCTTCGTTTGCGAAGAAAAGCCAGAGAGAGACAATCATGGGCTATACACTTATTCATTCCCATACACATGTTTTACTCAGTATGTTCCCAGAGAGATAATAGTATCACGCCTCTGCTTCCGTTCCTAGAGTAGCTTATATACGGTATCTTGTTATGCTCATCAGCAGCATGTAGCTTGCTCACTATGGGCCCCTGCTGGCAGTAGCAGTTCATACTATGTCAACTCTTTACAATATAAATTTCTCTGTGACTGCATATCCCAGTATCCTGACACTTAATGCATTATGCCCTTATACATTATACCCTTATTAGAAATGGCCACAGAGGCTCCATTTCTACTGGAAGTAGGTCATAAAATAAAATGAAATAAAAAAATAACCCAATCCACAAATGCTGAACCCATGAAAGCGGAGGGCTGGCTGTAATAAGTAATAATGGGGGAAGTAACTAATATTATTACTGGCTTTAAAAAAAGTAGTGCATTATATTGCTTTGGAAAGCAAAAAGTAATAGTATTACATAATGCTTTATATTACTCCATTATATTACACAGCACTGCATAGCAATTCCTCCTCGTTAGGTGGAACAGCCACATTTCTAGGTGGGGCATTGCACCAACCTATCCATGTTTCTCACTGGTGAAGTCCTGACCAGTGGAAAGGAGAGACAATACCCTATCATCACACTCCTTCTACATGCAGAGTGTGTGTGAACTTACAAGGTGGGATTTGTAAATGTCAAGTTAACAGAAAAATTAGAAAGAACAGCAAGAATTACATGGCGGGGGAAAGAATAAAAAGGAAAACTGAAAAGCAGAGCAAAGGATGCTGGGCATTTGTCCAGAAGCATCTGGAGGGCCAGATTATTTGCAACACTACTATATTGAGTAAGATCTTTTTTTTTAAAGTAATTACTTAATTACTGTACCCCAATTTGTTTAAAACAGCGGGTGAGGAATGGATGGCCACCCGAGACAGTGTAACTCTCATTAATCCTTTCCTGCATAAACCCTAGTGAAAGATGATAGTAGCTGCAGTCCAAAAATATTCGGAGGGCCACAGGTTTCCCCATCCCTATTTTGGAGGTTTGCAAGCCCAAGCACCACCCATTCTGGACTTTTCACTCCTATGGTGGCCATGTGCCTTACTTTAGAGAGGATTTGAAGGCATCCTCTATTTGAAAAGTTGCCCGATGCAAACTTGGTTTAAAAACAAAGAACTATAAGAAGGGAAAGTGTTGGAGGCCTTGAACTTGTCCTTTAGCCAGATTGTTAACAGGGAATTACTACAGGAAGCATACAACTCAATTATTGCATGAGTTCCAGTGGCTGCTGGTCTGTTTCCATGCACAATCCAACGTGTTGGTTATAACCTATAAAGCCCTTCATGGCTTAGGTCTGGGTTATCTAACAGGCTGTATCTCCACTGTATATGAACTTGCCCCTGTTTTGAAATCTTCTGAGGACGCTCTTCCCTCTGCGTTAGCATCATCACAGGTACGCCCTGATGGAAACATAGGAGAGGGCCTTTTCAATAGCTGCTCCCAGGCTCTAGAATTCCCTAAGGAAGCTAGATTGGTACCCTCCTTGCTATTCTTCTTTAGAGAGGAAAATATTTCTTTTCTTCTTTTGACAGGTCTTGGAAGACTGATTGCTCATGGGAACAGGGCCTTTAATCAAGTGCAGTTTTGTCTGTATTTATTGTTTTTCTACTATAAGAGGCTTACTTCTAGTTGGTTTTAAATATAGTAAAGATAGTTTAATGATATTTTAAATTTTTATGATGTGTATTTCTCTCTTTTTCTGTAAGCTGTCTTTAGTCCCAGAGCTGGGGAAAAGGCATAATATAATATAATATAATATAATATAATATAATATAATATACAGTTGGACCCCTATATCTGTAGGGGATTGGTTCTGGGCCCCACCACAGATAGTGAAATCCACCTATAATAGAGAACACAAGACCTGTGCCCGAAACCCCCCACCCACATACACACATGGAGAAGGGAGTGGGAGGCGAAGTTTGCCTTGTTCCTCCCTCACCCGCCCACCTGCTGTGCAGTAACCCCCCCCCACGAGCTCACCTCGTCCCTCCCACCCCCACCCGTCTGCTGCACCAGAACCCCCATGGCAAGCTCACCTCATCCCTCCCACCCCCACCCGTCTGCTGCACCAGAACCCCCATGGCAAGCTCACCTCATCCCTCCCCCAATCTAGGAAAATAGGACAAGGTGAGCTGTGTGGGTGGGTGGGGGTAAGCCTTCATTTTTTCACTGTCTTTTAAAGGCTTGCTGGGGGCTTGAGTTTGTTTTTGGCTGTTTGCCCTCCTTGAGCACATGGTCTGAGGTGGTGGGGCTTCTGCTAAGCCACTGACCTGCCTGGGGGAGGAGTTAGCAGCCACTAGCTCTATATAACTGCTGCTGCAGTCTTTCCAGGTTCATCTTGGAAAATCAGAGGTGTGTGCCTTGTGGCGCACACAGTTCTAACATAACAGGGGCATAGGAGCTCTTCTGATAAAAAGGCCAACAGGAATTGGATGGTGCTGGTGGGGATACCAGAGGAGTTTTGACAGGGAAGCACAAAGTTCTCTTTCAGTGACCACTTAAAAAGACTAAATATGCAGAGAGAGGGAGCTGCTGCAGTCACCTGCAACACCTGTGGGATGTTTGTTTTCTTGCCAGAGAATGTGAGGAGCTATATCTGCAGCAAGTGCAAATTAGTGGCCCTCCTAGAAGAGAAGGTCAAGCATCTTGAGGACAGGGTATCTATTCTTCTAAATATTAGGGAGCTTGGACAGAGTGGAGAAGACTATCCTGGATGCAGAACACACCAGGGAGGTGTCTGCAGAGAAGGCCATCTCCCATACACAGGAAATGAACACTTGGAAGAATGTGACACAGAGAAATAGAAGGGCCAGGGCTCATTCGTGCAGCTTGAAGCTACAGAATTGATCTGAAGCTCTCTCTCTTTCTAGCGATTCTAGGAGTATAGTGCCTAGATCAAAGAAGCAATAGTGCCACTCTATTCTGCTTTGTTCAGACCTCACCTGGAATACTGTGTCCAGTTCTGGGCACCACAATTCAGGGAGGATATTGAGAAGCTGGAATGTGTCCAGAGGAGGGTGACCAGGATGGTGAGAGGTCTGAAGCCATGTCCTATGAGGAGCGGCTTAGGGAGCTGGGTATGTTTAGTCATGTTAAAAGGTGACATGATAGCCACGTTTAAATATTTGAAAGGATGTCATACTGAGGATGGAGCAAGCTTGTTTTCTGCTGCTCCAGAGACCAGGATATGGAGCAATGGGTTCAAACTACAGGAAAAGAGATTCCACCTAAACATCAGGAGGAACTTCCTGACAGTAAGAACTGTCCGGAAGTGGAATACACTGCCTTGTAGTGTGGTGGAGTCTCCTTCTTTGGAGGTTTTTAATCAGAGGCTGGATGCCAATCAGTCAGGAATGATTTGATTGTGTATTCCTGCATGGGAGGGGGTTGGATTGGATGGCCCTTGTGGTCTCTTCCAGCTGTATGATTCTATGATTCTATTCCCTTCCCCACCCACCCACCATGCCGGGACCCACCAACCCCGCGGAGAAGGGAGGGGGAGGCAAAGCTTGCCTCATCCCTCCCTCCCCACGCACCCACCCCACTGTCACAATCTGTGAATAATTGAATCTGCGGATGGCAAATCAGCAGATGCGGGGGTGCTACTCTCTCTCTCTCTCTCTGTGTGTGTGTGTGTGTGTGTTTATACACACAATCAGACCTCCCCACATCTATGGGGGTTTGGTTCCTGGATTTACTGTGTATACTAGAAACTGCAGATAATAGTGAACCTTATTAAAATAAAGGATTTCCAGTTAATACACAGCATAGAGTTGTGCTGGAGGACCTATAGGATGCCTAGAGAGGGCGCTTCTCCAGGCATATCCAGTGTCACTTTATTGTGTCCCACAGGTAACTGAAACCATGGATACTAGTTCTCCAGATGTGGAGGTCTGATTGTATAAATATATACATTTACTAGATATACCTGGTGTAACATACACTGTTATCTGCATATATAAAACACTTCAGTATGATTCTATGTTTCTATTCCCATTCTGGTGATTGGACACTTAGGAAACATGTCAAGAGTATGATCATTTGATGCATTAATATATAATCTTTCAAATGAACTATGATGGCTAATTTCATGCTGAGAGTCCCTCCGCCACCGCCATGCAACTGCGTGTACACACAGACACATAGACACACACACACAATGGTAGACACACACACACCATGCATGCCAGGATGCAAGAGCCCCACCATCACCATGCACCCGCATGTACACACACACCACACTACACATACACACCATGTACGCCATAACATGGGATCCCCTCTGCTGCTGCCATGCAACCACAGGTACACACACACCACATGCACCAGGACATGAGAGCCCCTCTACCACTGCCATGCAATCACACATACACACACAAACACCACACTAAACACATACACACACCATGTGTAGCAGGATGCGAGAGCACCTCCTCCACCAGCATGCAACTGTGCATACACACACCACACTACACACACACACACCACGCATGCCAGAATGCAAGAGCCCCTCTGCCACCAACATGCAATCACACAAACATACACATACCCCACAGTACACACACACCCTATACTACGCACACATACACTAGACACACCCCCATGCTACACACACACACACCACATATGG
This sequence comes from Gambelia wislizenii, assembly GCA_030847615.1. Classification (NCBI taxonomy): domain Eukaryota; kingdom Metazoa; phylum Chordata; class Lepidosauria; order Squamata; family Crotaphytidae; genus Gambelia; species Gambelia wislizenii. The sequence continues at coordinate 304,832,168 of JAUMIR010000002.1, read as the reverse complement.
TAGGATGTGAGAGCCCCTCCACCACCATATTTAGAAAGGACTTGACATCTTCCACATGCTTCCACCCCAAGGCTCAAGGGGAAGGAACTGCTACAAACAGCACGAAAGGCCCAGGGCACAGCTACAGAAAATGCCCAGGGCCCAAGAGGCCCAAGGGGACAGGCAGCACAGAAAGGCCCAAAGCCCCAGACCCCAGGCAGCACAGAAAAGCCCCAGGCAGCACAGAAATGCCCCAGACACCAGACAGCACAGAAAGGCCCAAAGCCCCAGGCCCCAGGCAGTACAGAAAAGCCCCAGACCCCAGGTAGCAGAGAAAGGCCCCAGGCCCCAGACAGCACAGAAAAAACCAAAGCCCCAGACCCCACAGAAAGGCCCCAGGCAGCACAAAAATGCCCCAGGCAGCAGAGAAAGTCCCCAGGCCCCAGACTGCACAGAAAGGCTCCAGACAGCACAGAAAGGCCCCTGGACTCTAGGCAGCACAAAAAGGCCCCAGACAGCACAGAAAGGCCCCTGGACTCAGTCTCCACAAAAAGGCCCCAGGTAGCCTTTGAAAAGCCCCCGGCAGTACAGAAAAGTAGGACAGGAGGGAAAAGATGAAAGAAGAGGGTGGGGGACACATAGAAAACAGCACTATTTCCCCCATGCATGCATATTAAGACAGCAAGGGGAGATGGTTGAGTATGATTGGATTGTATATTCCTGCATGGCAGGGGGTTGGACTGGATGGCCTTTGAGGTCTCTTCCAACTCTATGATTCTATGATACTATGATTCTATTTAGTTACTGCAGCTGAACAGGCAAAGATGTGACTGTAGACCAAGGAGGTGATATTGAAAAACACCATCAAGCTGCTGATTGGCAGGCCAACAGAGCACTATGATTGGTTGGGTATGTTTCCCAAGCAGCCAATCAGCACACTGGGAACGGCAACATACCCAAGAGAATTAGATAGATAGATAGATAGATAGATAGATATGCAGTTAGCATCTGAACAGCAGACTGAGAGCAGGTACGCATATCACTTGGGACATTTTCAGATGCCCCTTACCGCGCAAGCAGCCTCCGGAGCAGTAACAAGCCTGCTGCGCTGCAGGGGGACCTTTTTGGATGCTGCCGTCCCTCTTCCAGGACCATTTGTGGCATGTACGTGAAGCTTTGGAAGCGGCCACGCCACATTTCAATCACGGAATTTGCCTGTGATTGAAATATGGCGCAGCCGCTTCCAAAGCTTCACGTACGTGCCATGAATGGTCCTGGAAGAGGGACAGTGGCATCCAAAAAGGACCCCCTGCCGCGCAGCAGCCTCGTTACTACTCCGGAGGCTGCTTGCGTGGTAAGGGGCGTCTGAAAATGTCCTTGGTCAACCTAATTATATTGAGGTGTATGGTCTTTCTATTTGGATTCAATTATTTATTTCTAAAGTTTCATTCACATATATGCATATTTGTGTCTTCTCACTTCTTTTTAGGTGATGCATTCATGTTATTTTAGTTCTGTGTAACAGCTCTGCACTAATTTCTCTATACTCTAGCCCTCACGAACTTCCTTACATGAATTTGCTACTTTACTGGCTAACAAATTCAATTGCTGATTGATTCTGTAGGCCCAGGTCCAATCATTACTCCCAAGTGAAGATCCATTGTATAACTAGAACTTACATAAGTGCTGATACATGAAGTTCCTCTTGATTCAGTGGATATATTCTGATTGGGACTAACAATTGAGTTTTAGCCATTGTATGAATTCCAAATGTTATTTTCTATTTAGTTATCCCTGAATTTAATTTGTTGTCTATAGTGCATTTCTGTTTTCTAAAGCCTGCTGTAAACTGCCTGAGGGAGTCTCAGGGCAATGACATGGGGGAAAAAAAATCCATATAAATAAAATGATTGAGAAGAGTAGCCTCAAGCCTCATATGAAGCTAATAAATCACTGAGACTTTGTGAAGTTTACAGAGTGACCTGGAATTGAAACAACATTAAAGAAAATTTCAGGGCTATACTGAATTTTCTATCATTTCGTTGCTTCCATGTGGGCCTCTCTAGGAATGAAGCTCAGTGTCAGGGTCCATGCTTTTGGTGTCATTTGGAAGATTTCATGAGTGGACATCAAGACAGGGCCTTCTTGACGGTAGTGCCACATAGGAGATTATCACACAAGGCTGTCTTGCCACAGCAATAGCATTATAAATGGAAATAAATAACATACTGCTTTGAAAATGTTGAGTATCACACTTTTTTTTTGCATAACTGCTCTGCTTTGCAAACTCCCCTAGTGTGATAAATCTCTTTCTTCAGTGCCAGCATTGCAGCAGTCACATGGCAGGACAGGGCCTGATTCTCCTCCCTCCCCCTTGCTATTCCAGTGTAGGCTAACTCCATTCTTGTCTTTTAAAATTAATTTTATCTTTGCTGTGTGCGCATAAATACAGCAAAAATGATTTAAAAGTTATTTTTATTTTATCATTTTGCTGTAATTATGCAAACGTAACAAAATAAAAACAAAAAACTGATAGGCAGCCTGCTCTGGAATAGTGATGGGGAGGGAGGAAAATCAGGTGCCATGACTGTTCTAATGCCAGCACTGAAGTAAAGAGACTTATCACAACAGCAGACTTCTGGAATAGCACCAATCTCTCTCTCTCTCTGGCTTTTCTTCACAAACGAAGATTCAGGAAGGACTCATCCCACACTTTCTGCAAGCGCGCTGATGACTAAAAAGGCCAATCCAAGATAAAGAAGTCCGGTTGCAGAAAGCACATCGAAGGGTCTCCTTGGGTGATGTTTCTGAGTTGTGATTCTTTCTGCGTTGTCGTTTCTCTTCAAGACTTGTTTGGTGTGAGTTCTCAAATAAGGCTGCAGCATTGTGGATAGTGCATCTCCATGCCTCCCAATGTGAAGCCAGGGTGGACCATTGTTGGTGATTAATTTGGCTGAGCCTGACATGTTGTTTCAGGGAATCCTTGTATCGCTTTGAGAGTTTATTGATAGGTTCAGAGGTGGACTGGCCAGGATGTCAGCTTCCCTGTTGGCAAGTGGGCCCCTGATAAAGTGGGCCACCTTAAACAGGGCCTCAGGGGCTGGAAACTTTCCAGTGGAAAGGCACACTAGCCAGCCTTTGCTAGGCGCTTGGAGAGGGAAGGGGAGTTTGGTGAGTGGCTGCCCAAACAACCAATCAGACTTTTTAAAAAGAGGCGCGAGTGCAAACTTGGAGCACCCACTTGGCTGTCACGTGTATGCTTATACGTGCTCCAGTGGTGGATGAGAAGATGCTGCTGCCGAGACGTTTGAGCAAGCTCTGGCTTTGTATGGGGAACAGAACCTCGTTGCTTCATCCTCCTTAGTTTACATGCAGTGTTAGCTTGCTACCTCCCTGGATTCAATCATAACTGGGTGCATGTTTGTTTTGTGCTGGCTTTATTATTCAGCTGGCTACGTTTCCCGCCTACCCAGTCCTCCTCTCCAGTGCCTCTTTTAACTTGGTGGCTTTTGGTTTGTTTGCTTGAAGTAAGGAGTTTGTGGTCTAATTTCACATCTTGCTTCCCCCCACCCCCTTCACTGTTCTTTATTCCTCTCCTTTTTTCTGTATGAAAGCCACTAATTTTCGTTAGCACAGTGCTGTGGTTGAGTTTGCTTCTGAGGTGGGGAGTTTGTGGTCAGTTTACAGTCAGAGATTCAGTTTTAAAGACTAAGCAGATGAGGACATACGTTTGTTTATAAAGCAAAGTACTTGACTACTCTTATTATATGAAACACATACCTTGATTTGTATATTTATTCAATAACACAATGTCTACTTTTCCACTGTTTTCCCCCACCTCTCCTGCACTGTTCTTTACTTACACCCCCCCCCCCGCTTTCTTTTGTGGCTGCCATTTTGTTTTTCTTTATCTATGAGTGTGATTTGTTGGGAGTCTCATAGTATGTTTGCTTGTTTGTTGGTGGGTTTGAAAATGTGTGTGTGTGTGTGAGAGAGAGAGAGAGAGAGAATGGGTACCTATATTATGGCTTATATTTTCCACCTTCTCCAGCTCATCTGAGTGGTTTTCAAATGGTTGCCACTTTGTCTTTGGCTGAGCAGTTGCCATTTTGTCCTATACTGTCAGCTCAGTAGTCCAACTGACCAGGCTACTCTGTTGAAAAGTGGGGTTGGCTGTATATTTAAGCCTACCTTGGTATATTGGAACTCCTATATTGGATCCTCCCCAACAGGGATTCACAGTATATAACCCCTCCACCCTACCCAACCATTCTCTGAGAATGCCAGCCACAGATGCAGGCGAAATGTCTGAAAGAAATTCTTCCACAACATGGCCTCACAACCCAGAAAAAAACCCAAGGAAAATCAATGGATGCCAGCCGTGAAAGCCTTCGACTTCACATCAAAGCCTTTAATTTAGGTTTGTTCGGGTGGGTTTTTTTTTTTTTGTTTTTGCTTTTTGCCTCATGTGATAATCTCCAAACAATTGTTTTGTTCATGTCTGATTACTTGTTTGTTGTATTCTGGCTGAAGAATTTTGTCACAGGAGGAGAGTAATTCTTTTTCCGAATTTTCATAATGAAATCTGAAAATTAAAGTTTTTTTTTTTTTTTAAATCACCTTTATTTGCATCGCTTGTCTTCTGGTCTATAATCTCTTTTTCTGCCAGTATTTTTTGGTAATTTTTCCTTCCTCCTTCCACCTCCTTCATCTACATTGATTTTGAATATAATGGCTTTGATGCACCAGATGACTTGTGTTTTGCTAGTGTCTATGACACTGCCATTGCACACAGTAGCCCCATCCAGACATATGAATACTTGGTGAAAAGGAGCACATTCACCTATGCCTGACCTCAATATTTTCATAATAAGATCTGAAAAGTGCTCCCAAGCATACAGTTGAATAATGTAAGACCCAATCAGGACAGAGGTGGAAATACTTAACCCAAACCTAGAGGTTAGGGACTGGGGTTGATATGGTAGTGCTATCCCACTACTGTGAGCAGAAAAATAAAGCTAGATCATGGTTGAGGATGTTTACACAGACTTATTTTCCTCTATATCTATATGCTAAGTCCAATTCTGTAAGGTTTTGTGCATAGAATCCCCACAGTTCTCTTCCCCCTTCTCTCTCTCTCTCTCTGTATAAACAGGTATAGATATTATTGGAAGATCTGTGATACTATCAGTATGGGTAATCCCTCCACCAATGCAAATTACAATCATTCCATACATAGTTGCTGTGGTGAAGTCATCACTTGGTGGATAACCTGATGATGTGTTTGTCTATACTGTACTTAGATAAGCTAGGCTAGTCCTCAGATGACAGGCATACCATTCAGAGTAGGACTTTGTGAAGGTATCTATCTATCTATCTATCTATCTATCTATCTATCATCCCCCCCCCTCTCATCCATCTACCAACAATTGTTTTTGTGGGTGTGTGTATAGTTGTGATTCTGCAGCAAGCAACATTAACTCTCTCCCTCCCTCCCTCTCTCTCTCTCTCTCTCTCTGGCTTTTCTTCACAAACGAAGACTCAGGAAGGACTCATCCCACTATTTCTGCAAGGGCGCTGATGACTACAAAGGCTAATCCAAGATAAACAAGTCCGGTTGTAGAAAGCACAGCAGAAGGTCTCCTTGGGTGATGTTTCCGGGTTGTGATTCTTTCTGCGTTGTCGTTTCTCTCCAAGACTTGTTCGGCGTGAGTTCTCAAATAGGGCTGCAGCATTGTGGATAGTGCGTCTCCATGCCTCCCAATGTGAGGCCAGGGTGAACCATTGTTGGTGATCATTTTGGCCGAGCCTGAGATGTTGTTTCAGGGAGTCCTTCTATCGCTTTTTCGGAGCGCCCCTCTTACGCTGACCTGTGGCGAGTTCACCGTAGAGTAGTATTTTTGAGAGGCAATGGTCCTCCATCCTAGAAATGTGCCCTGCCCAGCACAGCTGTGTTCTCAATATCATGGCCTCAATGCTGGTGATCCCTGCTTGCTCAAGGACAGCAACATTAACACTTAATATAGATTCACTATATTTAAAGAGTTCCTATCATTTCCCCTTAGGTTTCATTAAATTAACCAGAAACATCGCCCAGAATTCTGAATAGGGTCCGTGCTGAACAGGGGGTTTTCACTTTTATGACCCACCTGTATTAGCAAGCACTACAATTTGAACTCCTAATCACTTTCCTACACATTTGTATTTCCATTCTACCACTCTGCAGGAAGCAGTTTGAACCCAAATGTGCTAATAAAATGCATCACTTCTGGATGAAATTATATGTATTACAAACTACGTTCAAAGCATCCATCTAGCAGGAGAGAGCTGTTAGCAATGGCAGCCATTTCATGAGCAAAGCCAAGGCCTACACCTAGTTCTTCATTTATGAAATATCATTATTTTGCACAGCCAGGCCAGAAACAATTCCCAGTGGTAATTGATTTTTCATCACCATCTCTGATCTTCTGACTTTCCCATGCTTTGGGGTCGCAAGCTGAAATCCTATTGTTAAGAGGCATGATGCTCTCTGACCCACTGCATCATTATCTTACTTTGCCTCAGGGCATCTAGTGGCCCTTCTTTATTCACAGCTAATGTGGAGTAGGCCAAGGCTGGGCATTCTCATGGGAATGAACCTTTGTATCTGTTATCTATTGACTTTCCTAGGATTAGAGTCCATCAGAAGAATTCCCAGGCAATTGTGTATTTCACTTTTAGGATGTTCACATCAGAGAAAGGTTTTTCAGGATATACTACATGAATCTCTTTGGATACAATTCAAAGATAGAATTTGGATGAACACATCTTCAGATAGAACATGCAATGAGTGGGGAAGTATGTGTCCCTTTCTTAGTAATAGTATGAAGAATTGTTATTTCATCTTTTTCAGCTATGCCACCAAGGTGGCTAATAGGATTCAATTATCCACACCAATAAAGGAGAATGTTGGTGTATCTGGACAAGAACTTATTTTTAGCATAGTGTAAATATATGCCAATGTAGTTATGCTGGATTTCACAATTGCACAGCTAAGAGCACAACAGGTGTCATGGCCTTTAACTCACCTTTTGTGCAACATTTAATTTATTTCCCACCTGCCAAGTCAAAAATGCAAGAGTGAGGACTGTGGGTGTTTTCAGAAAGACTGGCTACACTAGGGACCACCCTGCACATTTTCTTAGAAAGCATACCCACCTGCACAATTATTTTTATGCCAACATAATAACCCTACCAGATTTCAGTCTCAGTCTCCACCATTGTTCCTAGTTCCATGACAATGGAGCCTAAACTTCTTGTTAGCATGCCAATGCTACCCTCCCACACACACACAAGAGTTCATCTTCCTCAGAAAATGAAGCAGATGTACCAGTGGGGGAAGATTATCAGACGGGGACACAAAAGGCATCCCCCTCTCACAATCTCCTCTCCCGCCCCCATCCCAGCAAAATAACTCAAAGTTTCAAACATACCTGGTTCGCAAGATCATCCCCTATCCTTGGCAGCCCAGGAGTGAATGGTGCTTGAACGGAGCTGCATTTACTTCCTGGAATGGAAATCCTGGCCATTTTAGCGAAAGGACAATTGCATGGGAAATTTAAAAATAAAAAGCCAAATAAAAGAGTAAAAGTGACAGGAAGCACAAAAACACACTTTAAAAAAACAAGTAACCTGGGGAGGGTACAAAAAAGTGTGTCACTTACCTCGTTGTTCCAATCATACCCGGAAGTGTTCTGGTATGGACCTCCCACTGATGCTGGCATTGCACCAGCGGAATGGGGCACCTTTTCAGAGGCAAATCATTTCCATGACAGAAATGGAACGGGTGGTCTATTGACTGTTTAGCCCGCCAATAAAATTGACTGGTGGAACGGATGCAGTACGGGAGCATAACAACTGCAGAATGACGTCATGTGAAAAATAAGCCCTTTAGTGATCTCCTAGCATTTGTGTAACACCATATTTACCCCATTTTATAATCTCCGGAGAGTCAGAGCAGACACCTGCTAGCCAGCTGAGTCCCCCTTTGGTCCAGCAGGCTTCAGAGCAGGAAAAGGAACTGGAGGAGAGGTTCCCCAGTCCTTGAGAAAGGTGGAGGCTCTGGCGTCTGGGTCAGACCATTCCACACAGATTGAGCAAAAGGCTGTGTTCAAGGCATCAGGGAGAACACAGTTGCAAAAACACGCTCCATAAATACTGCCTGAAATACTTCCTCAAAAGGTCTTCAGAAGGTGTTACAAGCTAGAGTCAACACTTGTGGGTTGGACCAGTGCTCTTGATTCAGTATGAACGGAAGTTTCATGGGTTGCCCTTTCCTACAAACAATCAATTGACCTTGACACAGTGATTTCTCTGCTGATTTTCTTTTTCTTATTTGATTCCAAGAGTCATCATAAGTAAACTGGTTAAATGCCAGGACCACAAAGCATTTTTGTTTGTTAATGGCCTCACACTGAAATCTGGTTGTGTTCCAAGCCCTATAAATTACCACTCCACTTGTGTTCCAAGCCCTATAAACAATCCCTATTATTAGAAATTGAATATCTTTTAGATAATGGCAGAAAGAGATTTCCAGATTGTCTGGCTGGGCAAAGAGACCCAGAATAAAATTTAAAACACTGCACAATGCTAAGAATGGGTGGCTTGGGAGTTCCTAATGGCAAATTATATTATGAGGCCTGTTGTTTATTATGGTTGAAGGAATGGATATTGCTTAGAGCTGTGAGAGTCTTGGAACCTGAAGACCATGATTTAAGATTTGGTTGGCATAGTGGTCTTTGGTATGAAAAAGTCAAGTCATATGCTGAATTTAAAAATCATGGTACTAGAAAGGCTCTTCTGTGAGTTTGGTATAAGTATGAACAGAGATTTTATCCTAAAATAATATTAGCTACCCTCACTGCATGAAGCCTTTTTTTAAAGGAAAGAATAGGATAAAAACTGGAGATAGTTCCTTTATTATGATCTTTTGTATTTTGAACAAGGTATCTGGAATTTTAGAAAGAGGATTCTTAAGGAAGGCAAGGATCTTAATTGCTCTGCTTATAAGCAACTTAAGGACAGATTTAATCAAGACAGGAGAAATACAGCCATAGAGGTTAGAGAAAATGAGTTTTATTTAGAGTTGTGTGAAGACGATGACCATGTAATTTAAAAAGTGTATAAATGACTTTTGAAACTAGAGACAGAAGATGAGCCTGTAAAAAAGAACATGATAAGATGGTCCCAACAGTTGTTTTTTCAGGTAACTTTTTAAAATATATATATATATATATATATATATATCTGACAGAACACATATATATTGAAGCTTTATTGAACTTTTTAATGTTCATCCATCTGCCTTTTCTGGGATGTTCTCCAGGATGTTTGGAGGTATCTATAATGCTTGGCCTAGTCCTTGCTCTCAACCATGAGCCAGGCCTCTGTCCACTCCATCTCCTGGTGCTCATCTTTCAGTTTGGCTTCAGCCCCTTCCTCCTTCCTCTCCTGCTGCTAATCCTGCTGGTGTTTGGTTATAATCTGTGTTTATGATTATCAGTAATTTTAGTAGCATTATTTACTGTAATGGTAGAATAATATTTTCCCCCTTTTTTACTCTTCATTACAGTCAGGATTGGGGAGTCCTAGGAGATTATCACATGAGGCTTTGCTAGCTCTACTACAGCAGGATAATAGTGTATGCGGCCATTCCTTATCTCACAACGTTGTTTCTGTTTTGTTGCCAGTCTGCATTCAAACCATTTCTGGAGGGCACTTTTTTATTGACAGGGGAAACCCGTCAATAGGCCCTCAATAGCACTGTGGTTCCATTATTGCCTCTGTGTGATTAGTCGTCTTCTGCTTCAGTTCCCATTCAAGCAGTCACATGGGGTGAATGGGTGTGTTTGCCTTCTTCTCTCTCTCTCTTCCCCTAGTTTCTCTGCCTTCCTGCCTTCTCGATCTGACTATTCCCCCTCCTGCCCGACTTGTCTCTTTTCTACCGCCACCTTTCTGCCACCCGGTCTTCTTCCCCCTCCACCTGCCTGATCTGACTATTCCCCCTCCCACCAATCTGTCTCTTTTGTCTCCCCGTCCTTTGTGCTGCCTGGTCTCCCCAACCCCAACCACATGCCAGATCTGACTATTCCCCCTCCCACCTGATCTGTCTCCCCCCCCCACTTTTCTGCTGCCCGGTCTTCTCTCCCCCCCTGCCAGATCTTACTATTCCCCCTCCTGACCAATCTGTATCTTTTCTTCTAGCTCCCTCCTGCCCCTATCTGTCTCCTTTCTTCCCCTCACCCTCCCGATAGTGAAGCAAATGGAAACATACTGGTATTGAAGCAGAGGTGCAGTAAGAATTGCTTCAAAGCTGGTATGTTTCTCTTTGCTTCACTGATGCAATTGCTGCACGTTAGAACCCTGGTATGATAATCTCCCAGCTATATATTAGTTATATGTCTTCTTTTCTTCCCCCCCTTCTTTTTCCTTTTTTTCTTCCTTCTGTTTCTTTTTTTTAATTGCATATCACTTTGGTTGTAAATTAGTTTGTTTGCATCAAAAATTAATAAAAAAATCAAAAGTCTTGACTGATTGTTTGAAGGAAAAGAATGAGCAGATTTCTCAGCTGTTACCTCAAAATGTGACCCATTGCACCACAGGGCTCTGCATGGAGGGAGCATTTATTGAACATTATGCTGGTTTGAATAACCTTTCATTCTGACAAATTAATGGACATATCACTGTCTAGAAATGAGCTATTTTCCATGAATATTTCAATCCATTATGCCTCTGCTGGGATTATTTCTCTGACCACTTCCTTGCCCTTATGTAAAGGAAAATTACACTATGCCTCGACAGAAACTTTAAAGCATATTGTACTATCATCATCATACCCACTGCTCAATTTATATCATGATAACATGATCATGCCTATTATATGAAATACTTGAATGCAGAAATGAAGTGCTTCATTTTCAGGGCTTCCATTTCATATCACATACAATTCTTTTGATTGAACCTGTTTGAGTGCTGGACTAGAACTTTGGGAGACCCAGAGTTCAAATCTTCATTCAGTGCCAAATACTGTCTGCTCAGAGAGATGTAATTATGGAACAGCCTGACTAATTAGCCAAGGAGTGGAGGCATGGACTGTCATAACAATTGAAACAGAGTTCATATCATATGTTGTTTCTCCACATGGGTTGAATGAAGATAACTAACTCAACAAGTTGTAAATCTATATATACAATTCTGTTGGGTATGTTGCTATTTCCAGTGTGCTGATTGGCTGGTTAGGAAACTGACCAACCAATCAAAGCTTGGTTGGGCAACCAATCAGCACACTGGGGGCAGAAACATGTGGACCTTTAAGTCCTTCCTAAACATGGCTACCAGCAGAGGAGGTGCAAGTAGTGGGGGGGGGGATGTGGCATGGTGTGTGTGTGAGCAGGGTGTGTGTGTGGTGGCGGCGCAGGAAGGGCGGCGTGGGGTGGCGTGGTGGCAGGGGGTGGGGAGGATGGGGAGTGGCACAGGGCAGGTGGCAAGATGGTGTGGGGGGCAGGTCAGGCAGTGACGGGGATGACGAGGGAGTGGGGTAGGCAGCGTGGGGCACAGAGAGGGCAGCGAGGGGCATGGTGACATGGTGGGGCAGGGAGGGTGGCAATGGGCGGGGGGCAGCATGGATGAGTGGCGTGTCTACCATCAAGGGGGTGTAGGGCACGGGGGAATGGTGTATGCGACACTGGGTATAGCTAGTATGGAGAAGTTTGCTTAGTTGATAAATGTTTTTGCTAAAGTACACTACTTTGCATGGCCATAGTTGACTTTACAGTATTCTGTTGCTCACCCTAACCCCTCTCTTGGTTACCAGCTTGCTGAGCTACTGTTTGGTAAAGACCTGATCCTAGGATAAATAGCACCGTGGCTACTCCGTCCATTCAGCTTTGCAGGATGAACCACCATTTTCATGGGGCCTGGGGAAGGTATGATGGTGGAGGTTGTGCTGCTGTCCTTTACGAGGACCCATGGATATGTGTCCAAAGCTAAGAATTATTGTATCCATGTGAGTATTATCACCTGCAGCACCTCCTTGCTTTGAAATCAATTGATAGGTTTCCCCCACACACATGAAAAAAAGAAAATAGAGATGGGGGTGTGATTTCTTTTTCAGCACAGTGGGCCATCAGTATCCAGGTTCCAGGATTCCTCAGGGATGCCAAAATCCATGAATGCTCAACTCCCATTATATACATTTGAAATGTGGCACTGGAGAAAAGTTCTACGGATACCATGGGCTGCTGTAAAGGTAGGAGGCAGTAGGAAAGGGGGAAAGACTGCATGCCAGATGGATAGACTCAATCAAAGAAGCCATGACCCTGGGTCTGCAAGACCTGAGCAGGGCTGTTGAAGATAGGGTGACTTGGAGGTCTCTCATTCATAGGGTCACCATAAGTCAAAGTCAACGTGACAGCGGTTAACAACAAATTCCATGTTTACTTCTCTTGGGTATATGGTGTAATCCTTTGAACCATTTACTCATACAAATGTCCTGCTAAGTTAAGGAGGTCTTACCTAAGATTTACACAATTTTTATTCATTTTTTATTCTGCTGTGCTTTCTGCAACCGGACTTGTTTATCTCAGATTGGCCTTTTTAGTCATCAGCACGCTTGCAGAAAGTGTGGGATGAGTCCTTCCTGAATCTTCCTTTGCGAAGAAAAGCCACAGAGAGATTTATACTCTGCCTTTCTCCCAAGACGAGACTCAAGGCGGTGTGTGTGCGTGTTTTATGATACCATTTTGTTCCCTACTGCATTGTAACCCTACCAGGGAAACAAACCAGCACCTGTAAGACTGGTGGGGGTGTAAGAGGGATTTCTACTGAGGATAGGTAGAAATACAATATGGAAGGGTAATGTTAACAAGGAAACAGAATTATGCAGCATTGCTCTTACATATAACACCTTTCAAATTTGTCAGAGTGGGAGCCATGTAAGTTTGTTACAGGAAAATCAACGAAGGGTCTTGTGAGACCTTAAAATGGCATACACTTTAGTGGGTAGTGGCTGCCCAATCTCTCCCACTGGATAAGCTGGAAGGATTGCTTGCTACTGCCCCTGTCTTGCTTTCATGTGTCCAATACTACTTCCTCCTCCTCCTCCTCCTCCTCCTCCTCCTCCTCCTCCTCCTTTATGTGTTTTTAAACTCTATAGCCCAGATGTTTAAGCAGTTTCCCAACTACTCCTCCCCAAGAAGTCTAATATTCCTCCTCATTGTCTCTAGTGTATGGACTGAACCCTATCCCTTGAATCATGTGGGACAGGGTGGGTAACTGCATTGGGTACTGGGGCCATTTTTCTCCCAGACCAACCTCTATTGGCTGCAGCCCTTCACAGAAAGCCAAATACCAAATACTTTTCCTCTGCAATCCCTTTCAGAATTGTAAAATGAAGTGATATCACATATTTGAAGGTTGTACAGGCTTCTGGGGTGCTTGTGGAATGAGATATTTTCAATGTGTTTTCATACATTTAGTGGCTTTCTGCTTGATTTGGGGGCAAACACTGCCCAAAAAAGTGTTGATTTTTTTTTTAAATGGGGACTGGTTGACAGCTTCACAAAAGGCGAGTCCACAGGTTCATGTAGCCTGCAGGACACACTCATTCTTGCCCCCTTCATTCTGACAGTAGGATGCTCCATTGTATTAAAATCTATTCCACAAATGGAAGGAGCCCTTCATTTGGCAGAAGGGCAACACAGGATATAAGCCACTGTGCTGTAATTAAAATCATGAGAAGAATGGAGACCTGCAAGTTTTCAGCTCATACCTGAGAGTTGGGACAAAAACTCTAGGGCCCATCCACACTACAGAATTATAGCAGTGTTTTGTTTTTGTTTTTTTCACTTTAGCTGCCATTAAGAAAGCAAACATAATGGCCATAGAGGATCTACATAAATTCAAACTAGACAGTAAGGAAATTGAAATAATTAAAGATTTCCCATAACTAGGATCAATATTTGATCAAAATGGAGGTTGCAATCAAGAAATCAGAAGAAGACTAAAAATGGGAAGGGCAGCTATGAAAGAACTAGACAAAATCCTAAAAAGCAAAGACATAAAACTGAACACTAAAGTTAGGATCATCCAAACCATCACCATGTATGGAAGTGAGAGCTGGACAGTGAAGAAAGCTGACAGGAAGAAAATGAGCTCATTTGAGATGTGGTGCTAGAGAAGAGTGCTACGGAAACTGTGGACTGCTGAAAACACCAATAAATGGGTCCTAACAACAACATAGTTTACTGATTAGTTGCTAGACCATATCAAAGTTATGAAGTTCCAACATTATATGAAATCATAAAGATAAACAAGCAGAAAAACACTACTAAAATCTTTAAAAGGCATCATATCCATTAGTGCTGTAAAATTTCATAAATATATACATATACACATACATACATATTACATACATGTGTTCACACATACATACACACATATACCCATATACCCACACACACGTGTGCACACATACAGTCTTGCACACACACACGTACATCCTAGAACAAATTAAGCCTGAGTTCTCCCTGGAAGCCAAGATGATTAAACTGAGACTGTCATAAACATGAGAAGGCATTACTCACTAGAAAAGACAACAATGCTAGGAAAGGTGGAGGGTAGTAGAAAGGAAGGAAGGCCACCCACTAGATGCATAGGAGATTATCAGGTGCTCTAAATATGGTGTTATCATGATGCCAGGAGACTGCTAAAGGGGTCCCTTTTCAGATGATGTCATTCCCCTCTCGTTATGCTCTCGTTTGGCTGTCATTATGCTGGCATTGCTTTTTATTGACAGGCTAAGCCATCAATAGATCCCCTGTTCCATTTCTGTCACAGAATGTCCTGCAATGAAAAAGGTGCCCCATTATGCTGGCGCAATGACAGCATCAATGGGAGGTCTGTGCCAGAACATTTCCAGGTGAGATTGGGACATCCAGGTAAGTGACACACCTTTTTGTACCCTCCCCGGGTTACTTGTTAAAACTTAACAAGTGTGTTTTGGTGCTTAGTGTCACTTTTACTGTTGTATTTTTTACCGTTGTATTTTATTTTTTAATTTCCTGCACTCTCGTCTTCTCATGAGAGCAGCCGGGATTTCAATCCAGGAAGTGAAAGGAGCTCTGTTTGAACTCCACTCACTCCTGGGCTGCCCTGCTGAGGCAACGAGCCGTGATTAAGGTATGTGTGAAAACTTTTTATTTTATTTTATTTTTTTGGCAGGGATTGGAGAGGGGCGGGAGGGAAGTTTGCAAGACGGGAACACTTTTTTTGTTCCTGTCTGAAAATCTCCATAGACTCGATCAAGGAGGCCACAGACCTGAGCCTGCAGGACATGAGCAGGGTGTTCTAGAGGTGTCTCATTCATGAGGTCACCATGAATCAAAGTTGACTTGAGGGCAGGTAACAATAACAAGCCATGTTTGCACCCAATGGAATCCTAGGTTTTCTAGTTTGATGAAGCGCCAGAGCTCTACAGCTGAGAATTCTGAATGCCCCTCCCTAAACTACAAATCCAAGGATTCCACAGCATGGAACCATGGCAATTAAAGTGCAGTAATAGTGCTATAATTTTGCAGTGTGAACACTCCCTTTGTCAGTTCCAGTGGCACTGATGGATACACTCTGCCCTAGGGGGTTGTGTTCTGGCAGTTTAGCTAGGCTTGGCATTCTGCCCAAGCTGTATGATCCCTGGACACAATGGCTTAGTTGCACTGGAACACACCCTAAATTCTTCACCTCATTAATATTAAATCTGCCAGAGACCAGCACTGATGTCTACATTTTTAAAAAAGAAAAAAGAAACCTTTGAAGCTGTAGCTTTTTGAGTGGTAATAAAATAATTGTCTGAAGAAATCCCAGAAGTTTCCACTTGATGGATTGTCAGGGAAATGGATTATTCAAAGACTGCATCTTAGAATTTTAAAGATCAGGCTGATATTTAAACTTCTCCTGGGACATGTAACTAATGCTAATAAAATCTTTTGACTGTTGTTCATTAAAGGTGGCCTCAAATGTTCAGAGAATGAAAGACATTTGGGTACCTTCAGAATAAGCAGTATATAGGACTAAAGGAAAGCGAGGAGACTGGAAATTAGCTACAGTCCTCCCAAACCTCAATCATATGAAAAAGATACTGTATCTGAGTAGTCAAAATGCTTCTCACAGATGATGAACCACGTCCCAAATGTTCCGGTGCAAATGTGTGAGAGAAATTTGGACATTCTACATTGTAATGTACTTTAATGAACTTACTAAACTTGGACAAATGAGGAAGTAGGTGAAAATATAGCTGAAAGATCCATCCATTGTCACTGATGCAGCCTTTGATTTTGTCTGAGGACTTTATCAGATGATACTATAATTTAAATTGCATGATTACAATGTCACGGTAGCACAAACGGGTTCCTGCTATCGCACGATATCATTGTCCTCCCATGGTTATTGTGTACCCCATCCACTAATAATGTGTTCCTTTTAAGTGAGTGGACAGGTTGTCAATAGCTCTCAATATTGCTGTTTTCACAGTATTGAAGAGTGTGTGAAAACATGTCCTGCTGTGTGAGATTACAGCATGAATGGGTGGTCCTCTTTCCCCCTCCCCGTTCCCAGTGAGAAAACTTTGGGGTGAGAATGTGAAAACGAAGCATAGGACACTCTTTTAATGAACTGTCCCATTTTGTTTGCACATTTTTAGGTTTGTTTAGGTGTGTTTTAGTGTTTTTAACTGAAGTTGCATCTTCTCGTGAGAACTGCCAAAATCTCTCCCATGCTAAATCAGAGAAGTAAAATCCCATTCTTAAAGCGCTAGTGCTGGTCGTGCAATAATTCCATGGCGGTAGTATTGCACGATTACAGCGATGTCCAATAATAGGTGTAATAATGCCACTATGGACTTTTTCAGATGGGCTAAAAAAAAAAACGTGGAGGTCTGGAGGAGGATGGCGCTGTCCCACTTCCAGCGATCGATTTTGCATGATGCCGTCCTCTTCCCGTCCTTCATTTGTGCTTCCTCCATGCTGGAGGGATGAGAAAGGTGCTGCTTTTCATTGACGGAAGTTTCTGAAAAGAAGAAACTTTTCAGAAACATCACCCAAGAAACATCACCCAAGGAGACCCTCTGCTGTGCTTTCTGCAACCGGACTTGTTTATCTCGGATTGGCCTTTTCAGTCATCAGTCCACTTGCAGAAAGCGCGGGATGAGTCCTTCCTGAATCTTCGTTTGTGAAGAAAAGCCAGAGAGAGAGAGAGAGAGATGGCCTCACTAGTAGGGAGAAGAGGAATATCACATGGTTCAAGTTCTGGCTTATGTTGCACTTTGTGCTGCTGCCTCATGCTCTGTTGTGGATACAGACGCTGAGGCAGTGACAAGGTTGCAAGGATGAAAATATGATCCGTACCACAGACCAATGGCTTGTAGCAGTCAGATGGTTTAAAAAGAACCAAAGGGGAACCATTGTAGTTTTTAAGGGAGTTTAAAAATAACAAACAAAAACATCTCTAGGATGCGTAGCTCTGTTAATCTGTTACAGCTAAAACAACAGAGTGGCATCTAAGAAGTTAACATGTTTGTAAAGTTTTCTTGACAGCAGCCCATAGTAACTAACTACAGGTTGAGTATCCCTTATCCAAAATGCTTAGGATCAGAGTGTTCCATAATTTGGATTTATTTATTTATTTTGGATTTTGGAATACTTGCCTATATATAATGAGATATCTCAGAGATGGGACCGAAGTCTAAATATGAAATTTATTTACATTCCATATACACCTTATGCACATAGCCTGAAGGTAATTTTATACACAATACAGTATTTTTAATAATTTTTTGCATGAAACAAAGTTTGTATATATTGAAACATCAGAGAGCAAAGATGTCGCTATCTCAGTCACCCATGCAGAAATTTTTGAAATATTTTGGATTTTGGATTATGGATAATGGATGCTCAAACTGTACCTTTTCAGGTTTTGATGTCTTATAGCAATATTCCAAACTCTAATTATTATTTATACTGCAAGCTGCTATGGATGTCTGCAGTCTTGAAAGGTAGCTAAGAAATGCAATACACATCTCAGTTTTTTAAAAAATCAAATCTGCTTCCAATAATTCATGATCTCATTTTAACATATTTCTGAAACGTCGGCATCCACAAATCAATGGCAGCTTGATGCCAAAGAATTTCACTCTAACCCATTTTCAACATTTGCAGGCACACATCTTTACTAAATATTATAATTTTCCTTCAACTGCTTGCCTGCATGCATGTTTTGAAATGCACTTATTTCTAAAGCTGTTTGTTTTGGGGGGGAAATAAGGTCCTTTCTGTGTGTTGCTAATGATATATTGAAGGTGCTGTAATCACAACTATTTCACATTAATATAAAACCCACATAATCATGAAGCCTTTCATTCTATGGATAAATATCTCCACGCAAATAAAACCCCATGGATTTTCAGGATTAAAAGCATGGTGTTTACATGCCTAGCAGAACTATGCTGTACAAATTGAAAAAATGCACTCTAATTAGATTATGCAGCTGAATTAATTGGTATGTACATACAGTTTTTATTCAAATGAATTCTAAGACTGAGTCAGGTTATTCCTGAATAAGAGAAAATAGCAATTGCAGTGCTGGTGCTGGTATAGATGCTAAAATAATCAAATCTCCCTCAAAGGGTGGATCCTCTGTAACCAACATTTGCAAACAGATCAAGCATAGATCAATGACTTATCAATTCTTTTCATAGATCATAGAACATAGAATCATAGTACCTCTCCAGTGTCCACATTGATTTGATGACTTAAGCTTGATTCAGGCATTAATAATATGTTGAAATGGGTGTCAGGGGGGAGGGAGATTCTAGCCCCACTCCTGTATGTGGACTGAAAGAGGAGGTGTCATATTGTGTTGTGTTGTTATTTGTTGTTCCCCATCTCGATCCACAGGGAGACGTGGGTAAGAAATAATATTAATATTATTAATAATAATAATAATAATAATAGTCGTCATCTTAGGCCCTGTAGGGAATTCATCCCACTTTTTGTTGCTTTTTTATGTGCCTTCCAGTCATTTCCAACTTATGGCAACCCTAAGGCAAACCAACCTGGCGGGGGGGGGGGTGGCACAATTTATTCCAAAGGGGTTTGCTATTGCCTCCCTCTGAAGTTGAGGGTGTGTGACTTGCCCAAAGTCACCCAGTGGGTTTCCGTGAGCGAGCCAGGAATCGAATCTTGGTCTCCCAGGGTCCTAGTCCCAGCATTCAAACCACTACACCATGCTGGCTCTCTCCAGTTTTTACTTGCACATTTATTTGATAAAGTCTTTGAGCATCAGAAACCCTTACCAGTCTCCTGGAAATTACCTAGCACTCTGCCACCAACAATCTCCCTCCTGCTCACCCTGAGAGAAACTTGATGGCTATTCTTTCAGCTTTGATAACTATGAACCTGAGACTTGGCATTGCTTCCAAATCTCCGCCAAAATCTTGCAAACATTTTGCAGCACCCTCCAAAATGAAGTTATTGTATTCCTCAGGTGTAAACATTAAAAAAATTCAGTCTTGTGTGATTCCTCTCAAGCCTGGACAACATAGTGCAATTGTTTTGCAGCATTTTGTAACAACACTTCACATTTTATAGTGCCTCCCAAAATTCAGTAATAGTTACCTCAGTCCAGGGTTCCCAGTTAACACCCCAGATCCAACATTGTCTGATTTACTGCACACCTGGGCCAGTTTTCAGAAATTGTTTTGCAACATTTTGCAGTGCCCTTCGAACGTGTGTATTGTATGCCTCAAATCAGGATTTGTAACTATCAAACTCCCAAACCCTGATCTATTCCAATTTGCTCCAAACCTGTGCCAAATTTTTATGACCATTTGGCAGTGTGTTGTCATCGGAAAAAAAAACCTTGGTGCTTTTCAGGCATGATGAAAACTGAGTAACAGATACCTGGGATTTGAATTTAAAGCCCTACGTGGGTTGGGATCACCTACTCCTTTGTAATCCACATCCTCTGGGGGACACTTACTTTAGCCACCCAGGACTAGGCTGGCAATTGTCACCCAGAGGGCTTTTTCTTCAGCTGCCCCTAGATTGTGGAATGACCTGTTGGAAGAGACTGGACAGCTGAATACGCTATCTGAATTTAAAAGTCTCTTTTGGCAGGCCTATCCCGATGGTTTTTAAATTATGAATTTTAAACTATGGATTCTTTTGATATGTATTGGTCTTATATGATCTTTTAAACTGAAGTATGTTTTAACTGGGTTATATGTTGTATTTTAATCTGTTGCTATTCCTTGCCTTGATCCTTGGGAAGAGTGTGAGCAAGAAATCAACAACAGCAACAGCAGCATCCTCCCTCCAACTTTCTATAGTTTGCTCCAAACCTGTACCAAAGTTCAGCAATTGTTTTGTAGCTCAAATCCTGCATTTTGCAACAATCTAAAATCTGAGCAAAGGAGACCTCACACCAGGGTGTGTAGATAATACCCGCAAATCCTCATTGTTCAGTTTGTTCCAAACCTGTGCCAAAGTTTGGCAAACGTTCTGCAGTGTCTTTCAGCTAAAACCCTGCATTTTGCAGCACTCATAGGATCATAGAATCATAGAGTTGGAAGAGACCACAAGCACCATCTAATCCAACCCCCTGCCATGCAGGAACACACTGTCAATGCATTCCCAACAGATGGCCATCTAGCCTGTTTAAAACCTCCAAAGAAGGAGACCCCACCACACTATGAGGCACCTCGTTCCACTGACGAACAGCTCTTACCATCAGGAAATTCTCCCTAATGTTTAGATGGAATCTCTTTTGCTGTAGTTGGAACACATTGTTCCATGTCCTAGCCTCTGAAGCCGCAGAAAACAAGTTTGCTCCATCCTCAGTATGACATCTCTTCAAATATTTAAACATGGCTATCATGTCCCCTCTTAACCTTCTCTTCTCCAAGCTAAACATGCCCAGCTCCCTAAGCCACTCCTCATAGGGCATGGTTTCTAGACCTTTTATCATTTTGGTCGCCCTCCTCTGGACACCTTCAGCTTGTCAATATCCTTCTTGAATTGCAGTGCCCAGAACTGGACAGAGTATTCAAGGTGAGCTCTGACCAAAGCAGAATAGAGTGGCACTATTATTTCCCTTAATGTAGACTTTATACTACTATTGATGCAGCCTAAAATCACATTGGGGTTGATTACACAATGAAAAAAAAAATCCTGGAAGAATTCAAACAGAATGCCATTGATCCTCATGGACGATGGCCCACATTCACCATATTCAGAAAGATGGGGGCTGAAGACATCGAAAAACTCCAAAAAAACTCCAAACGGATTGCAATAACATCCTTTGCTGTTTTTAGCAATCTTTTTTTTAAAAGTCCATGAAATAGTGCATAATTGGTTGTTTGATCAAACAGTTTGAAAAGGGACACACAGCACACAGCAGGGCTGGAACCTGATTGGTCGGAACTTGGGGGAGCGGGCTTACAAGGGAGAGCTCTCAATGCCGGAGATGCCATTGGTTTTTTTGGGGGGGGGGTTGGCTGGACTGTGGCAGGGGATGAAAAACATCTCTCCCCCCCCCACAAAAAAAGTTCAACAGAAGGCAGATCCAATCACTATGAACAGGCTACTCACTCAGGATTGGATCTGACCTTGATTTTTCCTTGGGTGCACACAGGAAGCGAGCAGAGAGGTTCCAGCCACCACCAACTTTTGTGAAGCCACAACCCTAATCATGGAATAAGTCCTTCTGAACTTGGGAGGGCTTTACTCATGGGTAAATGCACACAAGCTGGAACTGCTGGGAGTAGATTGACAGGCACTGGGAAGATTGTTTTCCCACCTGGTGATTGGTTGGGCTGTGGGGTGGAGAGATGGAGCTCACAGACACGTGAGGAAAGGACTTCTACCTGGGACTTCATGTGGGGTCATCTGAGTGCCTTCGAGCCGCCAGGAGACTCTCACCACCATTGGTGAAAGAGTCTGATGGTGGATCTCTCTTGGAGCTTTTCCTTGGCTTCATGCCCAGGATTTGCACCAAACTCTGGCAACAAAACCTCTTGTGGGACACCTTAGGAGGCTTCCAAAGTAGACACCCTTTTTGATTTGTCCCACATTTCCAATTCCCGCGCCCTCCATCTCCACCATCCCCCCGATCTGATTCTATCTTTTTCGGACTCTGTCCCACACAGATCCCTCTTGTTCCCTCTTATTTTTGGAGTGAAAGAGGCATCTACTCCTTGTCCCCGGGTGCTCTTCCTGGACGGGTGTTCCCATCTCTTCCTCACCCTGAAGCTCCCTTGTGAACAGCCAAATCGCTAATTTTCCTTTTTAGCAACCTTTCAGATGAGTCGTGGGCACAAATGGAGTCTGCAGAGCTAGGAAGGTAAGTTGCTATTTTTTGCGACAAATTCTCCTGCCTAGCTGACCCCATTGGCTTTTCTGGCTGCTGCATCACACTGCTGACTTACTCATAAAATTGAGTAATGGATATCAGAGATAAGCCAAACTTGGGGGTTATTGATACCTCAAAATCCAATCTTTCCTCTTTAGGCCACATCAGTATCCTTTATCCCCCACTTCCCATCACCTGCCCAGCAACCACTCTGATTCTGTCACTATGCTGCTCGAAGATAGAACATCATTGCAGTGCACAGCAGTGTTGTGAATCACAGATGCCACCATGTCTGATATACCTGACCATGGTCTGAGCTATGGCCATGGTGGTGGAAGTGAGAGGGACAGCCTGTAATGCCTTAGAATCATAGAATTGTAGAGCCTCCTTCAAGGCTGCTGTTCACCAGGAGAAGCTGACTCCTGGCCCATGGCATTTACTGGTTTTTGGGTTTTTTTGTTTTGTTTTTTGCCCACCCCACACTATGGACTTTCTCAGATGTGGCAAATATGGCAGCATAACAATGCCTAATTATCGTGAAAGGGCGCACATACCAGATGACGTTGTCCTTTCACGATCATATCAAATCCAAAAGCCATTCTATTTTATTGATGGCCCAAGCTGTCACTAGATCTGCTGTGGTGCTTTGTTGCCAGCATTGCCGGTGTTTGAATCTTTGTGCCATTGTGCTCATGTGAATATGACGTCAATGACAGAACTCTTCCAGGTGAGATCGTGACAGCCAGGTAGGGGATGCTCTTTTTATGGTGTACGTGGGACTTTTAAAGTGTGTTTCTTTGCTTGTGTCTACGTTTTGTGTGTTTATTTTGCTTTAATTTTTAAATTTGCCATGCTCGCGTCTTCTCATGAGAATCAGTGAGGTATCAACCCTGGAAGTAAATGGAGCTCCATTTGTGCTCCGTTACTGCTGGAGCTGCCTTTTCACACTGCTAAAGGTAGGTCTTGTGGGGGATATTCTTTTGCGGGCATAAAAACGCTTTAAAATATGCCGGCAAAAGAACTTTTATGGAGAGTGGGCTAATAAAGTCCTGTATGTATGGGACTGGGTTGATTGGCTCAGGCTGGGTTGATAAATACCTGGCAGGTAACAGGGGGAGAATTTTATAATCTGGTGTATACCTTGGCATCCTTTTGGTGAAGGTCTGGACCCTGGAACTGTCTCCACAGGTTCTGCAACCTAGGAAGTGGGGGAAAAAATCTTCCCTTGCGGTTGGTTGGGGTGGGGTTGCCCTCCTAAAAGTCTTGGGTCTTGGGAGGGAGCAACCTGGGTTTTGCCTTCCAGAATATGATTGCCTGGAGAGCATCCCCATAACTTGGGACTGCCCTCTGGGTCGGGTGTTCTCACCCAAGGGAAGGCTGAGGAGTTTGTCACCAGGATGACGCCTGGTCTCATCTGGAGCCACACCAGGTTGCTCCCCCTCTGTTGCTCATCTGCAGATTGTTTTAAATAGGTTTTAGGTCAAATAAAGTGGTTGTTATTTAACTGAACTTCTGTGTCTGGTCTTGTTATTTCGGGGTTGGTCATCAAACAGACCATTGTGTGTGTTCTGCCATTTTGTTTTAACTGCTGGTTATTGATCTGTTTTTTATTGTTGTTGAGTTATTTGTTGTGGTTTTTAGCTTTTGTTCTTGGGAGGGCTTAACCTAAAGGGTGGCTTATATTGCTTTTAAATAAATATAGGCAACCAGAAAGGTGATATCCTGTGAGCTCCTCCTAAATGGCAGCCATTCTACTTAAAAAAGAAAATAAAAAAAAGAAATAAAAATCTTAATAAATTATGCCCAAAATGGAATACACCTGGAATGGAATTTTGCCCACACTGGAATAGATCTTAAAGTCTGCCCAATGTTATTATCAAAAGGTACAAGTTGAACACACTGATGGCTGGTAGCTTATGTGTCAATGGTGTGGTGAATTTGTTAGAGTGAGCAACCTTTGCAAGTTTACCCTTACTGTTTGCTACTTTGCATTAGGGTGGCTTCCTGTTTGCTTGCTTTACCACGCTCTCTCTATTCTTTCATCACTCTAACTTGATTAGCATTTTTCCTCAAACATAAAAGTAGCTTTACTTTCAATATTTCTCCATAATCAAATACACGTCTAATGGAAGAGGGAAGAGAGGGAAGAAAAAAATGGCTGCAGGTTAATTTTCTCTGCTAGAACCTGTATGGAGGTATGGAACCAGTGGTTGTTCAGCTTCTGCCTTGCCAGTTTGATTGCCCTGCTTGAGAGAGCCATTACTATCTGTCATATTTCCCATCAGAATTTATTTTGATTTTTTCATCTGAGGTTTAAGGATCTATGCAAGGTGTTAAGCCCTATCCCCAAACTAGGTTAAGCACCTTGGAAGGTGCCTTTAAAGTGCAGACTAACACCTAAAGTGGCTTCATCACTCCACTGATACGAAACCACCAGTAGGGGAATATCTGTTTCACATTACAGTATTCCTAGTTAGATCACAATTGACATTAAACCACTGCATGTTTTCGTTCATTTTAAAGAGAGGAGGAAAATGGTTATCCAAATTAAGCAGTGTTCTCCAATGGGAGGGGGACTGATTCCAGGTTAAAGGATCCCCTCCCCACTCCCAGCTTTTAATCGTATGAATCTAAAATGCTTGACTCAAACAGAAAGACAGCAGAAGGCAGGCACAGTTGGTCCCTTGACATTTTGTACTGAAGCGGCATGGCAAGGAAAAGAGAGAGCTCTCCCTTGCATAGAATGATGGCAGTTAGCAACAACAAGAAGGTTCGGTTAAAGGATTATTTATTATTTCTGACGCTGCACATGCTTTTTACTGTGTCAGCACATAAATATGTTTGTTGCTCCTCCATTGAGTTAGAGCAGGTGTACAAAGTAATGCAGGTTAGGTTCTTGGCAAAGGCAGAAGCACTGGTGCGGTTCATCATTTTGTGCTAAGTGCCATTTGTTTTATTTATACCTGTGCAATCATTTTTGGAAACAGAGGTGATCACAGGCAAACGAAAGATGACATCCATTCTTTGAAGAAGCTGAACTCACCGTGGAAGCCAGGCAACCATTTGGCTTGAACAATTTGTCGTTTTGACAATCAGGCGATAGAGAAGAATTTGGCAGATTGGAACCACCTGTGAATGCAAGAAACAAAAGGGTTCTATCACTCAGTGAATCCATCTTTTCTTGGTACCTTTTAAATTCTGTTTTAACTGACATACTTTTATGTTAGCTTTTAATCATGATTTTGCTTTTACTTCTGTGTTTTAATCCCATTAATTACCCTGAATGCCTTTTTTTAATTTTTAATTTTTTGCCAGAAAGGTAGAATATAAATTTGGGATATACATCCTCATGAAGTGTGTATGTGTGTATCCGTGTGTGATGTACACCCATCCCATTTCCCAGCTATTCCCAGACTTCTATGGGCCACCTTTTCAGTTTTTGACAAAATCAAAAGCAGAAAGTCATTTCTGGTTTTGTGAAAAGCGTTTTTTAAGGGGAAAGAAGATATGGGGGAAAGTGCTTTTGAAACCCAAGAATCATGTCCCCTGAAGGCTGTATATAGTTTTATTGCATTTTAATATTGTAATGTTTTAAATGTTTTAACACTGTAAATTGTTTAATCTGTTTTTAAATTTTGTATTTATATTTATATTTTCAATGATTGTGTATTCTCTTAGACTCATTATTAGCCACCTTGAGTCCCTATATTGGAAGAAAGGTGGGATATAAATAAATACGAGTATAATAAATAAATAAATTTACTGAAGAACTTCAGTATTCTATCGTGTTGAATCAGTTGTTGTTGAATCAGTCTATTGACACTATTACAAGAGTTACGCTTTTTGCACGTCATTTCAGCCGTCAGTTATTTCTTGCTTGATCTAATGGTTTTGACTTAGGAGTGGAAAAACTGATCAAAGTTTCATTATTGGTAATTCAGTTATGTGCAACAGATCCATGCACACTCCATTAAGCTTATGAAAAGGAAATCCTTCTTTCTATAGCTAGTTCAGGTTTAGCATTTCTTCCTTTAAAAAAATCAAAACACAATAATATACAAATTGCCAAGCCTAATGCAGAGTGCACCTTCTCCCATCTACCTCAATTTATCAGATGCTAATTTGCACTATTTAAAAAAAAATGTCAGAGCAGTGCATTTCAAAATGTTTGCTAGAGAGCCCTGGAATGTCTTGGCTTGGAAGATGGTTGGACAGTCTTCAATGAGCAGATTGATAGTGCCACAGATTATACAAACATAGGAGAGTTTGGGATGGAACCTAAGGCACACTTTCATATAGCAGAATTGTGAGGCCCAAAAGCCTAGCTTTTGCACTTGGTAAGGTGACTGTAACACTTGTCAAAGATTGTTCTACAGTACATGCTACCACTTCTACCAGAGCCACCTGGTGCAATGTCAAGTGCTTTGTATATCTTAGAACAAACAGTGACAAATGGGCAAGGCTTAAATGAAGGAGGGGCAGCAAACATAATCCCCAAGCACTATCACTCCTATCAGCCTCACTGCTGTGCATAAGAATTCCACACAAGGATTCCTTGAAAGCTGAGCTGGTGTAAAAAGAGCTTCCAAGACAGAGGATATTTGCAAACCAATGAGTTAAGAGTGGTTTAGTTTAGATGTAATGGTGAGAAAAAAACAGGACCAGATCTTTCCTTGTTTCATATTGTGATCCACAGTTAGAGACGGGTTTCCTGTTAGGTTTTATTGTCAAAATGTAGCTCAACAAACCAACAGGTAGACGCCCAACACATTTTGCTACCTGAGGTAAATTAAAAGGTGGCTCACCACCAATTCTATGTGCAGGATCACAGGGGTTGCCTAAACAGAAAATACTCATAGAATACGATTTGTCTAAATGGCATCCCACATCAATCCACCGTATTTGGAAGTTGGGGGGGGTGGAATTGCCAAAAACTCCTCAGCAAAAGCCTCTGCAGCTTTTCCCAGATTTTTAAAAAAAAAACTCCATGGGGAATGTGCATTCCCACTTGTTGGGACAACCAATTTGCTTTGATGCATGTTCCCAATAAAAGCAGAAGTGGAAAGCTGATTGGCTGATGTGCGCAGGGGGCAGAGCTTGCTAACAAGGCAAGCTCCTGGAACTGCCATGTTGTATTTTCACTGTAGCGATCATGTGCTGAGGTGATGAAACAGCCTTTTTCTTTTCTTTTAAAAATTTATTTAGGCAGAATATCTCACTTTCAAACCTTAGATATGCTTTTCAAAAAAATAATGCTGTTCATCTGTGGCAACTGGTGGGAATAAAAATGCAAATAATTCACTCACACTCATCTTCTTGATTTGTAGGCATGACCATTGGGACAGCAAAAGCAAATAGCTTCACATGCCCATTTTTTATTTATTTATTTAGTTATTTATACCCCGCTCTTCAGCCACAAGGCTATCAGAGCGGCTTACAAATTGTTTTTTTAAGCAATAGCTATTTACACATCTACACTGCATTAAACAGTTTCCAATGTGTGTTAGCTAATTGCCCCCCACAAACTGGGTCCTCATTTTACCAACCTATGAAAGGATGGAAGGCTGAGTGAACCTTGACAAAAAAAACCTGATGGAAAACCTGATGGAAGGCTGAGTGAACCTTGACAAAAAAAAAAAATTAAGACAAATAGAAGCTGCCCGTGAACTGGTGCTAGTGTGCCTCAATCCACATTTCACCCCTTGTATAGACAAGCCCACAGTTAATTCCTACTTTGGCACTGACACTTCGGAGATTTTCACACAGACTTTTTGTTCCATTGCAGGAACGGAACAGGGTCGCTTAAAGATTTTTCTTTCAGATGATGTCCACCCTATCCCATTCCTACATCTTGCCTGTTCTGTTTTCTCCCTGTGATATATTATTCACAGGGAGAAGTCGTTATTAGGCACCTGGTTCCATTTCTGAAACGGAACGCAGGTGTGCAAATAGGACCCCCGTCCCTGTTTTGGAATGACAGGGATGGGGGAGGAGCTCCGTGGCAGGCACTTCCTGCCACGATCTGGACAGCCAGGTAAGTGCCACCCTCCCCCCGGGTTTCTTCCCCCTCCCTTTTTATTACTTTATTTGACAGCTAGGGGGTATTTTAAATTTCCCTCCCATTCGTTCTCTCATGAGAACGAGTGGGATTTCCCCCGGCTGGTCATAAAAGCAGCCTTATGACGGCTGCATTTACAGCCAGCTGGGAAAGGAGGGAAGAGGCCTGTTCCTGGAGTGGAATGGAGGTAAGTGTGCGAACATTTACCTCCATTCCGTTGCAGGAGCGGGAAAGGAGGTGGCGGGACAGAACCGGGGCTTTTGGCCCTGGTGTGAAAATCTCCTTCATATCCTCCACCATACCCATAATTGGAAAGGGCTGTCCAAGTGACTCAGGAGGAACAACCAGTGACGACTACTGCACCTACCTGAAACATGCCCTGTAACATTTCATAGATGAAAAATGGAACATGTGTTGCCAAATAATATCAGAGTGTAGCCAGGTTGATAACTTTATTAATCGGGAAGAACACTCAAGTAGGAGAGGCTGCAGCAGTTAGCCTTTGTCTGAGTCAACTGAGAAGAGCAAGATTCTGCCCCCTCCTCTCCTCCTGAGGTAATTGAAAGCAAACTACTTTTGCACTTTGAATTCAGTTTTCTGCAACTGAAGTAAGTTGAGGACAAAGGGGGAAGGTAGAGGAAGGAAGAAGAAACCAGGACATTTTAAAAGCAGCTGAAATAGCAGGGTGACAGAGAATTAATCAGGACTGTCCCTGCAAAACTGGGACAGTTGGAAGGTATGCTGAAGTAGTTACCTCATTCCATCCAATGGAAAAGTTGGACATGTCTCTCAATCTGTAAGCAAATACAGAAGGGGAGAAGGAAGTAAGGAGGGGAACCATGTGAGCACAAAGCTTGTCTTTAGTCAAATATGTCATATTTTATTAGATCAAAATTCTTATGTCAAGACCATGTCAATCATTCATAATGAAGAATCTAGCGGGTGGCATGAATAAACTTTTTAAAACTTGTGTTTAGAGTGCATGCCTTGCTATGCAGCTGCATGAAGGATGCAGTTCTAACGCAACAATGATAATATCATTGCTGCATTTTCAGTTTTGTTTATTTTTGTGTTAATATTTATAAACTACTTACCTCTAAAAGTTTCAAAGCAGCATGCAACAATTATAAAATATACAATATCAAACAATGCAGAAATTCAAGATACAGTATCTCATTAGCCATAAAACACATGGTAGGCTGAAGTACATGAAAGGGGCTTGCAAAAATAGGTATTAGCTGCCTTGAGTCCCAGGTTTGGGGAAAAGTCAGTGGACTTTTTCAGACACCCCTTACCGTGCAAGAAGCCTCCGGAACAGTTACGACACTGTTGCGCACCAGGGGTTCCATTTCGGAAGACACTGTCCCTCTCTTGGCGTCGTCCGTGACTGTTCCAGTTAAGATTGAAGGCAGCCGAGCCATTTTTTTATTCACAGACAACTTCCATGAGTAAAAAATGGTGCGGCTACCTTCAGTCTTACCTGGAACAGTCACAGACGACGCCGAGAGAGGGACAGCGTCATCCGAAACAGACCTCCTGCTGCGCGACAGTGTCGTAACTGTTCTGGAAGCTTCTTGCGCGGTAAGGAATGTCTGAAAAAGTCCAGTGTATAAATACACACAGAGAGAGGAGTGGGGGGAAGTCTTCGATAGGGAATTTGGAATAGGAATTGTTAGAACATAGTATCAGAAAGATATTAGATATCCGAGTTAGTGTGTACATACAACAATCTCCCTTGATTCTCCCTTAAGTATTATTAGTGGGACATACATACAAAGAGAAAGAGGGATTGAGATTGCATGTGGCATATTTATGTTTTACCTGTCACTAATTTGTGGCTGTTAGTGTTTCATGATCCTTCAGGTCAGCAGTGAAGGATATAGAATAACAAGCAAGTAAATTCATATTCAAAATAAAAATATGTAGTATACCAAACACATTTATCATTGCTTACTCTTAAATACATTGTAGCAGTAGACACATTTTCTTCCTTGACACATACATGCAGCTACCATCTGTGCATATCTCCTTAGAGAATATGATGGGAAACTGAGATTAGATTGTGGGTTTTTTTCTAGCTCAGCTTTATGCAGAAAATGCCACTACGGTATACCGCATATTAGAACTGCTAAGAGTCCACCCCGTCCCTTCTATCTTCCTGTATCTCCTCTATGCTTAAAGATTTCCCATCATTTAATGTCAACTGTTCTGTGCTCCAATTTATCCAGAACCAAGATAAACAGCTTTAACCAAAGGGCAGTGAGAGAGATATTACCCAGATATGTCTTTTTGATTGTTTCCCTGGTCTGATGGATATCCAGGTCGTCCATCAAATCGTTTATTAACATGTTCCTAACTGAGATAGTATTGTGGAGGTGATGATTCCGTGTATGGATATTCTTAAGAGGTAAGAGTCATAGACCTAAGTTGACATCAAATCAGACCCTCATGCTCAGATAGAAATGTTTGACATATCATGAAAAGTGTAGTTAAAAGCAGGAACTTGGCACAGTCAAAGAAGATAGAAGCATGATTGAATTCCCACAGTTTCTCACAACCTCACAGGTCCCCCCACCATATTAATGTGTGAATATATGACAAACTGTTGAAAGGAACCGAAAACAAAAATGAAGGAATTCCCATACCATGGCAAATGTTCACTGATCAAGTTCAGAAGGAATATACCGTATGATCCTAGCCCCATAGTTATCCCTTTAGGCAATTGTCCATTGCGTTCCTCACAAAAATGTTAAAAGCAGCCTACAAGAGTCAGTTATCAGTATATAGATTGTTACAAGATGTATCTTCAAGTACATTGCTACATATGAAAATACAATGGCAAAAAAGAGGGGAGAGGAAGAGAAGAATGCCCCAACCACAGAGCAAATTTGGGAACTCATTACAAATCAGGTAACATCAAGTAGTAGGTTTGTTTTAAGGTGGAAACAAACTCTCCTCTGACTGGAGACTTTTGATAGGTTAGGCACTTTTGCCTCTCACAAGACTTGTATCAAGAAAATACCCCCCACCTCAAGCATTAGCACATTTATATTTCCCATATATTTTAGAATGCAAATGACTAAAATGTGTGTAGCATTTAGAAAAAGAAACCTCTGCAGAAATATCCTTCCACAAGGACAGAATTAGTGTAAATTAGTAGATTACACAAATAAATTGCAAATTAGGAAAAAATCATTTAAAACAGATTTTGATGCTGCAAGAAAACAGAAAGCTCCATTTCAGTCTGTATCTTCTGTTAATCACAAACAATGTTTAAAAACCAGTCACAAATGGTATATTACCCCTGCACAGTTAAGGTATGTTAACCCTAATTTGAAGAGAAAATGTTGGAAAGTGTGTAAAGAGGTTGGTACATATATTCAACTTTGGTGGAAATGTCCTTTTGTAAAGTTTTGTACAGATGTTTTCTCTTGTTAGCATGCCCTACTACTCCCTCCCTATAATATCTCATAATTGGAAATATTGGACACTTTGAGGGGGTCAAGTAGACTTGGGTGATGCAAACTGAGGTCAGATGGAGGTCAAAAGGACCTGGGAAGGTGTCTTTAAAATATTTTAGCAAGCACACCCAAGCTAGGATTGAGTGGAATCTCCTCAGTAAATAAAACCATTAAGGAAGTATGTACTAATTCCTTCTTGGGCCCCGTGGTGGTGAGTCACATATCCTAAATAATCAAGTGACCTACACAACCCAAAATCCCAGGAAATATCCCTTGGAACCCCCTCCTGTCCTACAATGTGAGGTTGTCATAAGTTAATCAATATTTGTCTCCCAGCCATCTAAGACAATCAGTGTAGTTTCATTCTCCATTGTTCCTACCGTGGGAGAATTATTTAGTCTTTGTTGTAACCAAAACGTGCCTTCAAGGCACAAAATGGGTTATAAATATCCCAACCTAGACAATAGCAAGGTGTGCCACTTTGGGTGAGACTCAGCTACTCTCTTGTTGGTTTGCCCCTGGAGTGGAACTTCCAGTGCTACCCTCAGATTTTGGTCTGAATACTTTGCTGTTCTATGCCACTTGGATTCCATACTTTGACTTTGTCAACAATAATTCTGATGTTGCTTATCCTTTGAATTCCCACACTGATTTATGAAATGGTGTACTCTTTATCCGTGACTAAAAAACACAGAACATTTTGCAGGTTTTACATTTGTTATGGTCACTTTTTAGATAACTACTAATTTTAAGACTATATGTGATGCATTTTTTTCTTTTATTTGATTCAAGGATACAATTGCTGGTATATTATTTGTTTTTTAGTTTTAAAAAACCAATCCAATACAAAATAAGAATGGGAAGAAAGTCCATTTGGGATTCAGAGCAATTCAACAAAATCAGTCTGAGGAGGTTTCACACCCCTACTTCACAGGGATCCAGAATCAATGGATACATTTGTTTGGCTCCGATCCTTACCTAATATCACATTTTTAATTCAAACACACAAAGCAAAACACATTTACCCTTCAGAATTTACACTTCCCTGAATTTTGCAACAGAGGTTCTGCTGTCATAATTTTTTTTTCCAAAAATGTGTTTATTAAGGGAAAGCACAAACAAAAATCCATGTATTGGGCAAAATGAATAGCAAAATGCATAAATATTTTCATGCAACTGTTTGTAGGAGAAATCAGGAGAAATCAGATTTATAGCTGGAAAAGTGAGAAACTGCAATAAACCAACAGATTTGTCCATCCCATGATATACATTTGAAATCACAAGTTTGTATGAATACAATATCTACCTTTAATAAACACCTGAGGCGAAGCACAAAAATCAGTGTGTATAGAGCCATTGTACTGTCTATTCTCCTTTATGGATCTGAAACATGGGTCACCTATGGCTACCACCTATGGCTCCTAGAACACTTTCATTAGCGCTATATACGCACAATCCTAAATATACACTGGACTGACTATGTGACGAATGTTGCTGTCCTTGAGCAAGCAGGGATCACCAGGCCATGATATTGAGAACACAGTTGTGCTGGGCAGGGCACGTTTCTAGGATGGAGGACCATCACCTCCCAAAAATAGTACTCTACGGTGAACTTGCCACGGGTCAATGTAAGAGGGGCACTTCAAAAAAGCGATACAAGGACTCCCTGAAACAACATATCAGGCTAGGCCAAATTGATCACCAACAATGATCTGCCCTGGCCTCACATCAGGAGGCATGGAGACGCACTATCCACAATGCTGCAGCCTTATTTGAGAACTCACGCAGAACAAGTCTTGAAGAGAAATGACAACACAGAAAGAATCACAACCTGGAAGCATCACCCAAGGAGACCTTCTGCTTTGCTTTCTGCAACCGGACTTGTTTATCTCGGATTGGCCTTTTTAGTCATCAACGCACTTGCAGAAAGCGTGGGATGAGTCCTTCCTAAATCTTCGTCTGTGAAGAAAAGCCAGAGAGAGGGCCTCATGCTTAAAAGACCTAAACAGGAAATGTGAAAACCCCAAGTTTGCATATGCCATTCAAGCTGTACTTCACCATGACCACAGTCATCTCCATTCTGTTCCATTTCCACTGGATACCATCATTGAAAAAAATTAAAACAGAGGACTTCCAATATAAACATGCCATCACCATAGAGTTGTATTGGAGGACCTAGAATGTGCCTAGAAAAGATGCCTCTCTAGGCATTTTTCAGTGTGACTTATGGCATGTGTCCTTATTATTTTCAGCTGAGGATAACTGAAACCATGGACATTGGTTCCATGGATACAGGGGTCCAATTGTATAATACAAAAGAACACCAATCCCCAAGAAGAAATTACTGGGATAAACTATTGGTCTAAGTTTGATATTTTAAATTTTAAAATTTTAAATTGGTCAATTATATCTCATCAAAAGATGTTGACATTGGGACCAAGGGCCTTTCCCATTTTAACTGCCTATAGAATCCTGGGATATGTACTTGGGGGAAATATTTAGAATTCTCAGCCAAAGAGCTCCAATACCTCACTGAACTATACACCCTGGGATTCCATCGGATGGAATCATGACAGCTAAAGTAGAACCACACTGTGCTACAGATACACCTAGGAAAGTGCAACTTCCTATTCATTTCTTAAAAGCTGTTTGTGGTGTACAGGTACACAGGGTAAGCATTGTATTTTATGTCACATTGATTTTTCTTCAACCCATCTTTAGGAACATATAGATTTCATCAGACTATTTCTCCATCTCCATCTCCTCCTCCTCCTCCTTCTTTTTTCTTTTCCTCCTTCTCCTCCTCCACCTCCACCTCCTTTATTGACAACATGCATAAAAGAGGGAACCTAGATGCTATAATGCTAATATGTGAATGAATGACCATGGAAAGAGATGGTTAATGGGTATGCAAATCATACTTTGAAAATTGATTAATCTGCTCATCAGTAATGGCATGCTAAGCCAAACATGGCATTTCATCCAGTACAGCATGTGGTTTCTTAATTAGACTTTACTTTAAGGTTAGAAAAATACTGATTCCATAGAACAGAAACCATTTACTCTTAACATCAGTCCATTCAATACATTCCTACCCATTGTAAGCTAGAGCACTATGCATTCATTCTGTTTGTGCAGAAAGATACTATCCACATAGCTGAGAGGAGGGAAGGTGGTATGTGTTGGAGGGGATATAGTAACACTGAAGGAGATTTTATCCTCCAGCTGATAAAATTCTTGGCCTTTTCCATCATTAAGACATAGGGATTGTCTACATGGGCCATATGTCCCATCTTGCCCCTATCTCAAAGCATGGTGGCCCATCAGGAGTGGTTTAAGGAATTTTGGGGGGCCCTGCAACACTTTATTTTGGGGGCTCATATGTTTATCTCAGGTAAATGTAACCTAATCTAAACTATTCACAGTACAGGATATTCAGATTATTATTAATAATGTTTTTGCAGGGGGAGGGTTACTATGGGGACCCCCACAATGATGGGGGCCCCTGTGGCTGCAGGTGCTCCAGGGCCCTTAAACCAGTCCTGTGGCCCATCACTGCAGCCACCACCATCTCCCTTGTTGTCTCAGAAAGCAAGAAGCCTTCCTGTCCCCTTCCTGTCATCCAAGACAGTGAGGGAAATGGTGGCAGCAGTTGCAGCAATGGTCCAGTTTGGCCATCAGGACTTCCTCCCATTCCATGGAGGGAACAGGGAAACAACAGGCCTGATTCTGGCCCTGGATCAGGCCCATTGCTCCCCTGTTACCTGCACAAAATGGGCAGGAGTCCTCACAGACACACCAGCCTGTGTGTGCAGCTGCCACTGCTTCTGTCCATGTTGCACTCTCTGAAGCCAGGAATGGGGGGGGGGCACAGCACACGATTAAGGCTTCCTGCATGTGACCAGCCTTGGTCATATGCCTGTGGGCCTGCTTCCTGGCTGCTGGGAGCTGGTTTATCCTTGCTCATGTAGACGAGCTGTAAGAGACAAAGACAAGGTCTAGATGGATGTAACTGTTGCCTTCTAGTTCACCTTTTCCTTGAGTTCACAATCCTGTCCCTGTCAATGGCACAGAGAATTTCATGCAGTATGCTGTCAACATAGAGCTTTACAACTCATAATCCTGTTAGGGAAGCATTAACTCTGTGATTTTGGATACCCAGAATGGGAAAAGACATATTCTCGGTGTTGGACAAATGTCACAAAGAAAACATTGCTCTTCTAAATAGTTACTTACTCATTTTGTGTGTGCATGCAAGGTGGGGTTTAGGGGAGTGATGGCTTGCCAAACAAGATGTTTCATGACTAAGCCAGTTATACAGAATAACACAAGTACCAAATTTGGTCTTTACAGCCATAGCCTGGCATTGATTTGGGTGAATCTCATTTTGCAAGTGTTCATGCTGAAATCCATTCCATTCTTGACCTGCACTCAACTTATTTTTTAAAAATCAATTTCATCTTTCAAAATGAAAAAATAGCATATAGACCAAACCAAGGTGATGAAAATACAACACATAGGTAGAGTGGGAGATTTGGTCTTCTCCCTGTCCCACCACCTTGACAGTCAGGTCCGTTTTAACTTATATTGTAAGCCACTTTTGGTTCCATTTTGGGAGAACAGTGGGTTAAAAATCAAACATATAAAGAAGCTATATTATCTGGTGGGAGCATGGAAGAGGGTCTTCTAGGTTGTGGCTCCCAGTCTCTGGAACTCTGCTTCCTGGGAGGCTAGAATGGGACCCAGCACGATTTTCTTTGCATTTGTTATTTTTTAAATGAGTATGTCTTTAAATTGCTT
Organism: Gambelia wislizenii; assembly: GCA_030847615.1. Taxonomy (NCBI): domain Eukaryota; kingdom Metazoa; phylum Chordata; class Lepidosauria; order Squamata; family Crotaphytidae; genus Gambelia; species Gambelia wislizenii. Next base: position 304,795,433 of record JAUMIR010000002.1, on the reverse strand, counting down.
TCAGTTCTGTTTATAGTTCAATAATATTTTAACATTTATATGTTTTAATGATATGGAATTTTAGCTGTACCTGCTTTAGCTTTTTAAGTTGTTCTGATTTGGGAAGAAAGTGAAAAGATGGGATCACCACCACCACCATCAAATTCAAGGACAAGGAGGGAGGAGGAGGAAGAGGAGAAAAAAAATTCACCTTTCTCTCAAAACTGGCCAATGTTTTAAAACCTACCGTAATTATCTGCCTAATAGAAAATGCAAAGACACTTGTCATTTCCTGGCAGCAAATTCCTGACAGATGCAGCCGGCAAGTTTTGTAATGGTTCAGAGTTCCCTCACAAAGAGTCAGCCTTTGTGTTTTGGTGGCAACTTATCACGTTGGTTCTTTGCTTGGCATGCTAAAGAGCCACACAAACTCAATTAATAATGTGCTAAACTGCACAACCCACAGCTGATGCGGAACAAGGAAGACAGGATAAACACACAGAAAAGTAATCACACAAGCTTCCCCTCTGAGGGCTTTCAAAAAGGAATATGCAGTGTTGTTCTGTTGTTTCTGCCCCAGGAGCATATGTTGTCATGAACTGCACAAATAACAGCCTCCTAATCTGACTTCAAAAAAAGGCCGGGTTGGTTCAAGACACTTTGCTTCCTGAGCTGAAGCACAAGATGATTTCCCACCCTCATTCCACCTGCAGAAGCTGATTGGGCTGGGAGCTGGATCTTGCTTCAGCGCTGATGATAGGACGGCATGCTCTATTGTACCTGTAGGCATACAAGCTAACAGAGGAGATTTAGGGTAGACTGTCTTGAACACAAAACTCTGACCTCCAAGAGGAAACGAGCAGCTGGGCTGCTGCTGCTGTTTCCTCCACATCCCCAGCATCAGCCACCTGGGGTAACCACTTCTTTAAGCCGAATGCTTAAATTCGTTTGTGGGCAAGGAACAAAGTGTTGGTTATTACCTTAAAAACCCTACATGGTTTGGGTCCAGGTTACCTACAGGGTCACCTTCTCCCATATAATCTGCCCTGTACACATTTGCTCCAGCCAGGTAGGACTAGGTTAGCAACTGTCATGCAGGACATTTTCAGACGTGATTTTCGGCAGCAAATATCCCAAAATAGCTCCGTTGCTGCCGCGCGGCACGGGAGCGGTTTCAGATGACGCCGTCCTTCTGCTGAAACTGTCCTTGTCACTTCCATGACAGAGTGGAAGAAGCCGCGTCATATTTCATTCACGAATGTTGCCCATGAGTGAAATATGATGTGGTTTCCTCCATTCTGTCATGGAAGTGTGATGTACCAGAAACACGTTCACATTAACTTAATAAGATTTCTTTATTAAGCAAGGAAATGCACACCAGTAACATAGGCAAAGCCAGAACTGAAACCAATCCAGTACAGACACCAGATAAACCCTTACAGTGTGAGAATGGCATGTAAGGAGGGCAGTAGGAGTAGAGGCTGCCTCCAGGTGCTATGGCCTTGAAGTCTCCTGAGAAACAGCATTCCCAGACCCAAAAGGCGGGCTGGCTGCAGTCCAGAGATAGAGAGGCCCAGGCAGGGGAATCAGGCCAGGAACCAAACTCATGTCAGGCCAGAAACAAAACTCATGTCAGGGTCTTCCATGAAATCTACTCTAATACCCAGAATCCATGGATGAACATGACAGGAAGTGACACGGAGGGTTTCGGCAGAGGGACAGCATCATCTGAAACTGCTCCCCTGCCGTGCGGCAGCAACAGAGCTGTTTTGGGATATTTGCTACCAAAAATCGCATCTGAAAATGTCCCCAGAGGATTTTTTCTTTAGCTGCCCCAGGCTCTGGAATGACCTGGTGGAAGATATGACAGCTAAATACACTGTTGGAATTTAAAGTAGCATTAAAGACCAGTCTCTTCTGTCAGGCTTATCCAGATGATTTTAAATTGTGAATTTTAAACTCTGTACAGATTGTTTTAAAATGTCTTAGTCTTACTTGTTTTATAATTTGATAAGTTTTAACTGATATGTGTTTTTAACTAATATTATGTTTATACGTTAATGTTGTTGTTGGTGGTGGTAGATTCAACATTGATTCCTCCCCTAAATGTATTGAGATTTTCCTCTTCTCCCTCTAAAAATACTTCAAATGAAGTTACAATAACGAGGATATATGTACCAGAGTTCAAGCCTCACTAAGGCAAACACTTCGAAGGATATAACTCAGCAAGCCACATATATGCAGAGTGCAATTGATAATATGCATCATAGTTAAGTGGTTAATGCACACACCACAATTCAAATTTCCCTCAGTTCTAGTACTTCAGGTAATCCTCACTTTCAGCATCATCTCTACAAAAGGCCACCTAAACCACCCCCTATTCAAGACAGAGAAGGTGACAAGGTGTGAGTATTTCAGTTTTGTGGATTCCTTGGTTAAAATGTCAAGTGGGCAGGGACAAAATTAGTTCCAAAATAGCTCTGACGTCTTTGTCCAGCTCATTATAGGCACTGAGACTCTGGAGAGGAGTATATTAGCTGGAAGGCATGCAGCAAAAACATGTGATGGCTGCATATATTTATCCATAAAACAGAGCCTCTTTTTTAGCCTCTTTTTCAAGAGAATTTGTGTATTTTAGTGTATAATGCATCCATGGGCCATTAGTTGGGAAGAATGTGGCAGTTTTGTGAAAATTATGCTGTTAAGGCAGGGAAGCAACTCTGCTGAAATTATTTTGTAATCACTGAAATTCAAAACTCACTTAGAACTTTATTAATGTCATTGGGTCTATGCCATGATATATGGTCTGAACATTGCACAATGTCTTTTGGTGCGCTCTGTATTCTATGATCCAAACGCTCAAACATGGAAACTTCTGCCAGGTTCAGAAGCTGGCATCCTGAGAAGTTCACCTTTATAAAAATCAAGTTTCTAGCCCTTAAGGCTGTGAAGTAGGATTGCAACTTGTGGCAAAATCTCTGATACTGTACAAGAGGGAAAGACGTGCAGGATGTTCAATAGATAAGGCTGGATGTTTTGATGACTTGCATTGTGCTTAGCTTCTTTTTATTACTATATTCTTCAGAATAAGTTATGAAAAATGAATACAAGTGAGACTTATAAGAGGAACGATTCTATTCAGGATTCCAGCCAATCTGTTACATGTCCCTTTCTCTTTCTGCCTTGTTTCTCGCCAACTGTAACTCAGTGTTCCATGGCCACTGTGCATGCTCATTTCTCATCTGACTCTCATGATTTTCCTTAAGCTTTTAGCGCATATCTTTTCTAACATTTTTTAGGGGAGGAGCATTTCTGGTAACCCCCCCCCACTGGTTCATGAGTACCAGGGGTATACGTTCTTGGACTTACCATTTATAGCAATAATAAATGTTTATTGCTTAGTCTAAAGACCATTGCAAAGAATAAAATATAACATAAAACAATATAAAACATCCAAGCTTTCATACAATTACATCATAATTAAAATTAAGTAATTAAAATATATACCTAAACTTGAAGTAAGTAAAATATTTTATAAAACAGATCACATTACAGTCACAAAGGAAGAGCAACATTTATCCTTTTGTGTCATACAAAGACACTCCATATTCATATCTTCTAGTTCCCATGACAGTTAGCCAAAATGGACTTCAGAAAATTTTCTCTGCATCTGGTAGCCTTTGCTACAAATGTAGCGACCCTCCGAATCACATATTGATTTGTTGGTTGTAACAGAAAACTAAGTAAACCCCAGTATTTCATTTTCTTTAGGAAAGGATCTAAATAACTTTTTTCTAATGTCAGTATATGACACTTGAATATATAATGAACCAAATCTTTCAGAACTGGCTCACCACAGATACACAACCTAAGTGAAACCATAGGTAATAACAAAACCTATTAAAATAAAGGACTTCCTGTGCAAACAGACATAAAGTTGCATTGGAAGACTCAGAAGGACACCTCTCTAGGCATTTTCCAGCATGACTATGATATGTGTCCCTCTTTTTTTTTTTTCCAGCCATGGATAACTGAAACCAAGGATATTGGTTCTGAGGATCCAGGGGACGATCTGTATACAAGCAACAGCGCTCACTTGTACTGTGGTTAGAATGTTTAATGATGGTATTCTGTGGAGACGTTGGCCAAATCCACACTACACGAATAATCCAGTTTGAAACTGGATTATTTGCCATGGCTCCATTCTAGGGAACCCTGGGATTTGTAGTTTTACAAAGTCTTTAGCCTTCTCTACCAAAGAGTGCTGGTGTCTCACCAAATTACAAATCCCAAGATTCCAGAGGAAGGAGCCATGGCAAATAATCTGGTTTCAAACTAGATTATTTGTGTAGTGTGGATTTGACCACCGTGATTCTGAGAAACTGATATTTATTAAAGCCCAACTGTATCTGATTTCTTGAGCTATAGGTAAGTGATTGTAAGTGAGCTAGGTCAAATAACTTGGAACACAGGTACCTTAAGGATTGCCTTATTTCAGGTTAACCTGTGTGAGAATTAAGGTCTTCCTAAGGACTGTTCTTATTGAAGCACCTTGAGAGATACAATTGGGGACAACTAGGGACAAGACCTTTGGGGTTGTGTTGTTCTGCCATTGGAATGCTCTCCCCAAGGAAACACACCTGGCACTGAGTCTATTGACCTTTGCATTCCTTTTAGGATTTTTTAGGTCTTCAGTTTTGACTTTTATCACTGATGTTTCTTGCTGCTTTCCTGTTTAGATGTTGTACTGTGGTTCTTTTTAAAAGTTTTAATCGTCCTATTATTTAGCATTTTGGAGTGTGTCTGCCATCCCATTGAAGGACATATTACATAAAACAACAGAATATCAGGGGTCAGCCAAGACTGGAAGGTGAGGCACCACAATCCAGACACATAAGAAGCATTCTCCAGCTTAGGGTCCTTGAGGTCAGTTGTGGGCAAAACAGATGGAAAGTATTGTTTTCTTGGCACAACAGAAGACAAGGGCTATTTATACTAAGCCTCATAAGAATCATATTCTCACTCAACAGAAGTACTTGTTGTTGTCCATTCCTCTTTCATTGCATGTGAATCATTTATGAGGCTTAGACCAACACAGTAACAGGTAACTGCTATTTAACCCAACTAGACCATTGGTTCTATCTACAGCAAGGGTGGAGAAAGTGTGATCCTGGGGTCACATGTGGCACACAAGGCTGTTTTTGCAGCCCAGAACCTGTCCTGCTTAAAGCTAGCAAGAACACAGGTGAGCACACCTATAATCAACGGGACCTGGTGGGGAAAACCAGGCCAAGGCCAGGGTTACACAAGGTTACAGCCAGAAGTGAGGTCCAGGCAGTCCAATGTTCAAAAGGTAAAAGTAGTCCTGAGCATCGTCCAAAACCAAGAATGGAGTTGCCAGAAAGATTACTCCAAAAGTACATGCTGAAGGTTAGGGATCCAGAAAGCCAGAGACGTCACAAAGGGTTGCATAGAAGTTTTGATGCTGTTGTTTGCAGCTATGGAATGCCCTGAGATGCGCTAATTTATAGCCAGCAGTTAATCAGCACAGCTAGCTTCATTAGCTCAGTGTCCGGTTTTTAAAATAAAGCTGGGTGTTGCCTTACCCTTTGCTCCCAACGCTTCAGTTTATAGCACTTGACAGGGTGAAGTGCAACTGCATTCTTCTTCTAATCTGTAGCTGCTGACTGGGATAGACTGGGCCCTGGGTCTGCCAGTGCCATGACAGGATTGCCAGCTTCCTCTGGCTCCAACCAGGGCCCATCACCTTGGCTCTCCTCTTCCCACTCTGTTATCTAACAAGGCCTCCTCCATGTAGGATATGACAGAACCCTCCAGACTTCCTGGACAAGCCTTTTTCTTGGCACAAAAAGCAGGTGACTTACCTCTCCTGGAGGCTTCCTCCCACTCTTTAACATCAAAAAGTCAGTGCCCCCCCCCAAAAAAAAACCAAAGCAGATTTCTAGTCAAGTGTGTGTGTGTGTGTGTGTGTGTGATAAGATTGAGGATGTGTTGATATTTTTAACAGTGCAGCCCATGGAGGGTTCTAAAGCTAGAAAACTGTTTCCCAACCCCTAATTCACAATGACTGGCAATATGGTTCTTTGGGGCTTCTGACAGGGAATTTCCCCACCTTAGCTGGAGATGCCATGGATTAAACTAAGGATCTTTTGCTTTTAAAGAAAGTATTCTACCATGAGCCATTGCCCTTTTCTATAGAACTGCAAACAGGGAAAAGATGGCCTAGAGACAGGAAAAGGAATGCAGAGAGATAGGGGGAAATGGCCTAGAGATAGGGAAAGGATTGCATAGAGATAAAGAAAAGGTGACATAGAGATAGGGGAAAGGTGGCAATAGAGATACGACAGTCAGCCAGAAGGAAAAACTGAATATGGTCTTGGAGATTTGTGGATGATTAAAAAGTTCATTGGTTAATGTGTGATCTAATTGTGTATACATAAACTTCTACTTGCTGTTGCCCCAACAACAGAGCTCAGTTCCTGGGCAGACATACAGTACTTAAGATGAGATCCTTAATTGGCCTCTGGCTATAGTTACATAGCAAATGTTTCCCAATCATCCCTTGCTCTCCACTGGTCACTACTTGGCCATGTTGGAAGGAGGGGGAAGGCAACATGGAAAAAGTGGGTTTTCAGGGAGGGAAAACAGGACACGTGGTGTATTTCAACCTGGTGGAACTTTATGTGACATCTCCTTGAAGCAAGATCTCAGCCTGTATATTGCAGAGTCAGTCCCAGTTGCTGTTTAACACGAAATATTAAAGCTTAGTATAGTGGTAGAGGAATAATGTTAGGTAGCTGGAGGTATGTTGAGGGTAATGCTTGGTGCTCTTTTGCTGTATTTTTTTTAGAAATACTGTAAGGTCAACTTCATTTCTTTAAAAAAGAAAATGCTCTCATACAAAAACAGAACAGCACTAGACTAAAATAAATTTTAGATTAATCAGTGGTATTGGGGGGGGGCACTAAATAACCTAAAGCACCAGATCCTGTCTGATCTTGGAAGCTAAGCAGGATTAGTACTTGGATAGAAGACCGCCAATTAATACCAGGTGCTGTAGGCTATATTTCAGAGGAAGGAATTGGCAAAACAGCCTCTGAGCATTCCTTGCCTAAGAAAACTGTATGAAATTCATGGGGTCACCATAAGTCGACAGGCAACTTGAAGGCACATACACACACATGGGGGGAGGGCTTTAAATGTTACCCACAACCATCTGTTAAACTAACATTTAGATGATCCAGTGCTGTAGGCAGAGATACAACTCCTGGTCATAAAATCAGCACCTTGCCAGGAGATAGTGACTGGTTTTGAGGGAAAGACCCCAACTGTTGGCCCTGCCTGAATATGTGAGTCATTTATGTGTTACTTTAGCCATGTAGAAACTTTACCCGGAATAGTGACAAACATGCAGCTAAGGAAATGTTTAGAAGATCCCTTTCAGGGTTAGGAATCAAATACAGTAAGCCAATTTGACTTTCTCTCTCCCCTGGCAGGGCGCACAGGTTTCTCTATCAAGCTATTGATGGGGTTGGAGGCAAGGAGGATAAATTGAAAAAACAAAGGTATTGTAATCTGAACAGAGATTCTCATTCTTTGGTAGTCTTGCAATCTCAGCAGAAATGAAATGTCAGGCACTCTACATTTTACAAATCTCTTTTCATGAAGGAAATGAGAGTCATCAGTATTTTCTTTCTGTTTCCTAAAAACATACACACAAAACTCACCACTAAGTTTTGTGAGATGGATTTCATATGCTCACATGGGATTTGTCTATATGAAGGGGGGGGGGACGGATTGCTTCACAGTAATACCAAATCCCAGCAGCTGGAACCTGCCTTAATGGTTTTACAGCCCCCATAAACTTCCCATGCCTGTAGTTGAGATGGCAACTGCAAGTGAATTGCTCACATTTTAAAATCTGCCACTGCTGAACTTAAAAAAAAAATCTATGATGCCCACAAGTGATATTCCACCTTTCCAAAGAGAGAGAGAGAGAGAGAGAGAGAGAGAGAGAGAGAGAGAGAGAAAAGGTAGTACAAATCCCTTTTTTATCACCTTAGTGATCATTCGCTAAGGTGAAAATCCAGCATGGTGGCAGCAGGTACTTGCCCTTTAACCAAGCCCCTCCCCCTGCACCCATCCAGCCAATCAGGTTTGCACTTTGTCTTGTACATGGAAGCGATTCATGTCAAATCGCTTGTCTTAACAAGTGAAAATGCGCATATCACTGGAGCTTTTTAAAAAAAGTTGTGAAAAGCCGCAAATGCTTTTCTCGTGTAGTTTTTCCTTTTCTCCTTTTTTTTTTTTGCCCCCCTCCTTCACAATACCATAAGACAATGTAGGATCCCATTAAGACAGGTCATATTCCCAGCAAATTCTGTGAGGGGTATTTTAACCATATAGACAACCCCCCCCATCTCTTCCTGATATATCCAGCTATCAAATGAGATAAGTAGATTTCACTCTTGTAGGATCTATTTTTGTTCTTTTCAGGTGCAGCCAGAGGCTTCCATGCCAGTAGGGGAGGGAATATTTTCTGAGTTTTATTCCAGACTCAGAGTTGTCAAAGGTGCAGAAACTATTTTGGAGGTAGGATTCAGCAGCTTGGCTAGGTCTTTTAAAGCTTACAATTAGAAGTCAATACAATATACACTGAGTGGATTCACTGTCTGCAGCCAGCCCATGACACTGAGGTCTACCAAACAGAGCCAGGCCAAAAAGCAAAAGAAAAGAAAAGAAAAGACTCAAGGCAAATTCAATTATCTACCTCTGCTATGAACAATACACTGGGATATATAATCTACATGTGAGTTACCACAGTGATGGATTCTCACACAACATTCAACAGCCAGTAGAGCTGTAAGGTACTTAGTCAAAATCAACCAAACAGTACAGGTGGTCCTCCATATCTGCAGGGGATACATTCCCAGACTTACTGTGGATACACAAAATCATGGATAGTAGCAAACCCTATTGAAATGAATGACTTCCAGCCCAACTTCAGTGGAAGCATACCATAGAATCGTGCTGGAGGACCTAGAAAATGTCTAGAGATGACTATTTTTTCAGACAAGGATAAGTGAAACTATGGATACTGATCCCGTGGATACAGGACTCAACCTGTACTCCTATTTTGTCTTACTCCCAGGAGACAAAGAGATAACCAATTAGCACAAGGTAGAACATGGCAGATTCCCCCCCCCCTTGCGACTTTATTTACTTTTGTTAAAGTATTGGAACTCGGAAATTGCCAGGCAGCTACTGCAAGTCACCCATACATCTCCCAGTAGACCCCAACAGATTGATTCATTGTTTACATTTATAGCCCCACAGAGCCATGAAACTCATGGTGTGGCCATCCTGGTTTGGGGATTCAGGGGGATGTAAAGCCAGAAGTAGCCTTTCCAAGATCTTGTGTATTGATTTCCAGAGAGATGCTTCAGTTTAGTTATACCCTCATTGATACCCTGCCTTCATCCTCTGATCATTCTGTTTCTCTTTTCACAAGAACTGCACCATATTGCCCTTCCTGTTAAGCACCATGGGCTTTGAAGTAGAGACCTTACTTTCAGTTCCACCATGGTAGCATGCCAAAGCACTGAAGCAACTTGCCTTCTTTCTACTGGGTTTTGACACCTTCAGTGTTGATGGCTGCAGGGAGATACTACAACTGCCAGTTTAGCATGAGACGGATGTAGTTCTCTTAGTCTGGCACAACTCATTGTGAGGTAAATACTGGTTATCTTTCAGACATCCTACCCAGCTTCTCATCTTTGCCAACTTTCTTTCTAGTCAATCCATCTTTCTACACTCAGGGCTTGTCTATATAAGGCAATAAAATGCGGATCAATGAGGTGATGCACACTAATATCATTTTGCAGCAGCTTTAATTTGTCTCCATGGTTTTTTTCAAGATCGCAGGCATGCAAAGCCATATGCATTTGTTGTTCAAACGGGTATGCCTGTGAATCAAGATGGTGGGCGCAAGTGAATGACTCATGTTTTATTGTCATTAGTTGCTGTCTCCAAACAGTATTTTTAAAAAAGCAAATCCAAGGTGTGGAAGTGTGATCTTCCACTTAAACAAACAGGAAAAAAGGAGGGGCAAACAGGGGCTGTTTTGTTGCCTCATTGCACGATCGCTATGGTGAAAATCCAACATGGTAGTTCTGGGCACTTGCCTTGCCAGCAAGCTCTGCCCCCTGCATACGTCCAACCAATCAGCTTTCCACTTCCTCTCTTATAGGAAATGTGCAGCAAAGTGAATTGGTTGTCCTAATGAGCAGGAATGCACATTTCCTTTGGAGATTTTTAAAAAAAATATGGGGAAAGCCACAAATGCTTTTCCCATGAACTATTTGGAGTTTTTTGCCCCCCTCCTCCTGAATACAGTGGATTGATGCGGGATCCCATTTGGACAAAACAAATTCTATGAGGATTATTTTTGCTGTTTAGACACACACACACACACACACACCGCAGTTTACCCTGCCTAGTAAAGCTGCGTATTTGATATTATAGTCATCTTTAAATACGTGAAGAGATGTCATGTAGAAGATGGATCAAGGTTGTTTGCTGCTCTTCCAGAGACTAGAACACAAGCTAATGGATTCAAATTACAAGGAAAGATTCCGCCTAAACACCAGGAAGTTCTTGATTGTAAGAGCCATTTGACAGTGAAATAGACTGCTTTGGAAGATGGTTGATTCTCCTTCTTTGGTGGTCTTTAAACAGTTGGCTTGTCATCTCTCATAAGTGCTTTAGTTGTGTATAATTTGTTTTATAATTGTATCATATAGTTTTATAGTTGCATTAATCCTCCCTTCCCGTGTGTGTGTGTGTGTGTGTGTGTGTAGACTGTATGCTGTTGGTATGGCTGGCTGTTATTTTTTTACTTGTAAAGTGCCATGTATGTTGGTGATGCTATATAAATGAAATCATCATCATCATCATCATCATCATCCTTCATGACACAAGGTTGGAGTAGGTGGCTCTTGTGACCTCTTCCAACTCTATGATGCTAAGATTCCATAACCAATGATCTGACTCAGTATAAGGCTATGAGCCTGTATTTTCCCCATTGGGCTTAATTTTAACCTTCTTCATGTCTTGAGAATGTTTCATGCATGCTAATAGTCTTCTTGTTTCTCAATGCCCTGTTTTGGCTACATTCTCAATGGCACTCACCACTAGAGTTTGCCATTAGAAGAAGGAACAAATGGAGCAAATCACAAACTAGCTCCATGAGTGAGTCAGAGGGTTATTAGCAATCAGTGAGTTGCTGCTGTGCCTCCACCTCTGCAGCACTGTATATAAATTCATTATTGTAATAAGGAGCTCTCCAGCTAAATTGAAGTAACACACTCTATCCGAGTTAAAGAGATCCTCCAAGTGGCATTTGCAAATAGAATTCAGGCAAGAACACAACATCAGAGTATCTCTCCCTGTGTCATAAGAATGCTTTATAATCTAATTTCAAGAGTACAGTTCTGCTTAGAATGGTGACACATTGGCACAATGCTAAATTCAACCGATTTTTTTAGCCCCTTTTACTCACAGATGTTGCCATGGCAACATCTTTGGCTGGGAAATTGGGAAAAGCTGGCTGTAGGCTGAGAGACAGCACACAATCAATAATGGGAAAATAAATCAGAAAATTAAGCTGGTAGGCCTGTAATAAGTAAATGGTCCCTTCTGAGGTGCCCCTTCACCTGCAGAGTGACACAATATCAAAATGTACTGCTATGAGAGAGATGAGGGGGGATCTCCCTGAAGGTAAGCTAGGAGCCAAATCTGTACAAGGAACAATTAATTTAAAGGGAGCCCAGATTAAAACCCTAAACTTACTGTATTTGAACTTTCCCCCATTGTTTCCTGAAACACTATGTTAGGGACTCTGCTATGTCATGCCTGGAGCTAGAATGGCAAGACTAGTCAGGGACACTGACAACAGCATCCTTCATTCAAAAGTTATTTCATTCTTATTTATTAAACCAAGAAAATATTCTTATAATTGATGGTACAGAGTTTTGGTGGTGATGATGGTGGTGGTCTTTGCATAGCATCCTATTCATCACAGCCTTTTGAGGAATTCTCCTTATTCTGGTTTTGACAGTTCCTAGGTTAGTTCAAACAAAATACTACACCAAGAAAGTTTCACAATAACTCATGGGTATGTGTACTATCCCTCCCTCCTCCAATGTGAGAGGGGGGATCTGGTTTGTTGTGTTGCTTGAAAACAGCAATCTGGAAATATTTTTGATTATCCTTACTGGAACAAGCCAGGTTCAAACACCTGTTGTACAGTTTAGGGCTCATATTGAATTTAAGAATTTGAGCAATATGATTAACTGCTGTTGTTAGTACTGCACCAATACTGGGGTGCACCCTGATCCTTTGAAATATAGGTGGCTTCTCTCTGGATTTTTCTGTTCTAGCAGTTATTTTGCTCGCTGTATGTTTGTTTAAAAGTTGTTTTATGTGTGTGGGCTCTGCCTCTGTATTTTGATTGAATGCATTATTGTTGTTAACTGCCATCAAGTTGATTTCAACTTACAGTGAGCTTATGAATAAGAGACCTCCAAATCACCCTATCATCAACAGCCCTGCTCAGGTTTGCAGACTCAGGGCCATGGCTTCCTTGGGGTTGTCCACATGGTGAAAATACTCCTCACAGGATTCACTCAGAAAATGAGCTGTCTTAATGGGATCCCTCATTGTCTCATGTATTGGGAAAGAGGGGGCCAAAAAGAGAGAAAACTACGCAAGAAAAGCATTTGCGGCTTTTCCTGGCTTTTAAACAAAGCTCCAGCGAGATTTATTTTTATTTTATTTCTTTATTAGATTTATACCCCGCCTTTCTCCCAAGAAGTGATATGTGCATTTCCCCTCATTAAGACAAGCAATTCAACATGAATCACTTCCCCATACAAGACAAAGTGCAAACCTCATTGGCTGGACAAGCGCAGGGACACACTGCCACCATGTTGGATTTTCATTTTAGTGAGTGACAACTAAGGCAATAAAAGGGGGGTTGTGCTCCCCCCCTCTTTTTAGAAAAGGTGGAATATCGTTTGTGCGCACCATAGAAGTGGTGTTTTTTTAAAAAAAAAAGTTTGGTGGCAGCAGATTTAAAAATGCAAGTAATCAACTTGTGGCCTCCATCTTGGCTGCAGGGACATGAGGTTTATGGGGGCTGTAAAACCATTAAGGTGGGCAGCAGCTGCTGCGACTTGCTATTACTGTGGAGCACTCCATTTTTTTCCTCTTTGTGTAGACAAGCCACTTAAATGAATCTATCCATCTGTAATGTGGTCTTCCTCTTTTCCTACTGCCTCCTAACTTACCAAGCATTATTGTCTTTTCTAGTGAGTCATGTCATCTCATGCTACATCCAAAGTATAACAGTTGTCTTGGCTTCCAGAGAGAGTTCAGGGTTGATTTACTCTAGGATTTCACTTTTTAGCCATCCACAGTATCCACAGAACTCTTCTCCAGCACCACATTTCATATGAGTTTATTTTCTTCCCATTTTTTCACTGTCCCAGTTTCACATACACACACAGATAGCATGCATGATCCTAACTTTAGTATTCAATTATATATCTTTGCATGTCATACTCCCTTTGAGAGTTTGTCTTCTACAGAAGATGAAGCAGACTTACCATTAGAGGAGTCAGAGCAGATGCCCTATAGCTAGCCAAGTCCTCCTTCTGTTCAGCAGGTCAAGTTGGGTTCAGAGTAGGAAGAGGGGCAGGAAGAGAGGGCTCCCCAATCTCAGAGAAAGGAGGAGGGTCATACATCTGGCAGAGATCATTCCCTGCAGAGGAAGTGAGAGGCTACAATCAAGGTTTCAGCAGGAGCACAACTGTGGAATGCTCTCCTTAAATACTGCTTGAGATCTGGGCATTCACTGAACATGCTGCCTATAAAAGGAAGTTACAGTCAGCCCTCTATATTCACAGATTTGGCATCCACAGAGTCCACCATCCATAGCGTGAAAATATTAAAAAAAAATTCTAAGAAGAAAACCTTGATTTTGAAATTTTATATAAGGGTCACTATTTTACTATGCCATTGTATATGATGGGACTTGAACATCCACAGATTTTGATATCCATGAGGGCCCTGGAACCAAACCTCAACAGTTGCCAAGGGCCCAATGGACAACCACCAGTTACCTTGCTGAGTACAACTTCAGAATTTCAGAAGAAATTTGAAAGATTCTATGCTGGCATCCAGAGGGAAACTGGTTTCTTCTTTTTCAGCTTTTGTAATTGGGCATAAATGTAGATTATGGGTATATCAGTGGGTTTTCCCTGAATTCTTACTGATATCATTCAGTCATATGCTACATTATATCCTTTGGCCTTTGCTACATCTCTCCTCAATATTAATGGCTTCTTAGATTTTCATTTCCTGAGTAAAAAACTGTAAAATTATCTGATTCAAAATGTGCCATTCCTCTCCACTGTAGTTTGCTCACCCCAAGTATTGCAATGTATATACATTCCATTTCTTGTTTTACTGTGTCTAGCTTTCCCTGATTCATGCATCTCACATCCCATGTTCCTATAATATGTGTTGTCCAGCTTTGAACTTTTCTTTCACCTCTGCCCATGTCAACAGCTGAACTTTCTTTCAGCTTGAGTCCAGTTGTGTCATTAGCCATAGTACTACTCATCCTCAGCTGTACTTCAGTAGTTTGTTGAGTGCCTTCTGACCTTGTAGTCTCATCTTCTGGCACTCTCTCTTGTTTCATTTTGGATTGTCTCATCATCATGTTAAAAGCAGTCAAAAGAGATTTACTGTGCCTCCTTCTGTTCTGTACTAGCAAGTTTAGCTATGGTGCCACCATTGTTGTCTCTGAGAGATCCTCCACCAGTGTTACCTCACACTACTGCTGTTGCCCAGTAGTTGTTGGGCACATTTACTCTGGCTCCTCACCAAAAGCTTGTCTGACATGAGAGACCCTACCAGCAGCACTGCTGCCATGAGCATAGCCTCTTGCCTGACAGGAGCACGCAATCCCATCAACATGGAAAAGTAGTGTCACAGTGAGATAACGAATTGTGTCTAACAAAAAACAGATTATAGGTTGTGATTATAGGTTTCAATGTTCAGAAACACTTTTCAAAGATGTAAAAATACTTTAAAATATAGATAGGAATATTTTTCTCTTTTTTTCTTATTCATTGAAATGATAGGAAAATGTAAAAAATTGGTTTATATAAAGACGGGATTAATATAGAAGCTATACTTAGGGACTGCAGACAGCAATGTGCAGGAAGTCAACTGGGGATATATGGGGAGGAGGGGGAGGGAGGTATTTGGCATTGTTTGCTGGTATTTGTTTATGTGTCTTTTTTGTTTTTATGTCTATATTTTTTTCTGTAATTTTGATTTGATAATAAAGTTATTTTAAAAAAGAAGAAAAAAGAAAGAAAATAGAAGCAGAAACTCCCAGTTTCCTCCTCTCAGCCATTTACCCCCCTAACATTCCCCACCCCAGTAAATCAGATTAGGATTGCAGTTCTACATTCTATGGCAGGACAAAGAAAAACCTCTCTTGTAAACCATGGAGAAAAGGTGCCAGGTAGCAGAGGCATGAGGGACCTTTGGCCCTTCAGATATTTTATCCTACAAATTCCATTATCTTCGCCAAGCATAGCTGTGGGCAAGGAACTGTGGGAGTCGTAGTCCAAAGCATCCAGAAGCCCAAAGGTTCCTCGCCTCTGGGTTACTTAGTGTTATGCATCATGAGGCAGCTCATGAGGTTTTCCTTGTTTGATAAACCCCTCTCTGCATCAGAGAAGTGTATATTTCAAAGCATTGCTGAGCATCACTAGACAGCTATGCTCAGCCATGAGCCAGGCTTCTTCTTGAGGCATTTTGCTGTTGTATCTAAAGCTGCCTTATCATTTCCCAAAGCTTTCTCCTGTTGTAGCCATGGCACCAGAACTTGGCTTATTTGTCTCTTCTCCTTTCATATGCAATTGTAATAAAATATCTTAAATCAGGGTTGGGAATCATACAATCCTCCAGATGGTTTTGGACTGGAAGTCCTAGTAGCCCTAGCTAGCATAGCCAAGTGCTGGGAGCTGCAGTCCAAAAAAGAGCAGACCGCAGGGTTCCTGCCTGCTTTAAATTATGAATGCAGTTGCATTTACTGAGTTTACTAAAAAAGCTGTGTTCCTGTATCCAGTTCTCTTAAGGGGCATCCACACTAGAGAAATAATTCAGGTTGAAACTGGATTATTTGCATGGCTTCTTCCTATGGAATCCTGGGATTTATATTTTGGTGAGCACCAGTACAGTACAGTATCCACAGTAAGTCTTTGTCAGAGAAGGCTAAAGACTTTGTAAAACTACAAATCCCAGGATCCCATAGGGAGAAGCTATGCAAATAATCCAGTTTCAAACTGGATTATTTTTGTCATGTGGATTTCCCCCATAAGAGTAAATCCCATTGAAATTAATAGTACTTACTTCTGAATAGGCTTGCATAGGATTGCACTTAAGTTGTGCTTTATAGCAAACTCACAGCACCCAGATCAGATGCTTTTTGATGGGAAGATTCTTCATTCCCATGTATAAATTGCTGCTCCCAGACTAGGGATGTAAATGTTCAAAAACTTTGTTCTCATGGGTGAAAACAAATTTCCCATTTTCTCCCCGCTACAAAAAAAATGCAGAGACAAGCAAGAAAACTGCACAGCTTTTGAGGATTATTCACAGTTTAGAAGTTACACTTCACACACAAAAAAACCCTTCACACTTTGCTGACCGATTCAGGGAAATAAGACACCCAGACAAAAGAAATGGGATATAATAAGTGATACTTTATTTAGCCCTACCTATTTATAACCCTCTAAAGATCTTCAGCAGGGGAGGTAACCTAGTGAGGGAGCAGCTGGAGAAGTAGGCCTATCCCAGGCCTTATTTCCCCAGGGCGGGCACCTGAGCCCCAGAGAGGAAACCCAAGAGTTGGGGTTGCTCTCCAGCCAGCCCGCATCTGGAGTGCCAACCCAAACGTCCCCCAGCCAAGCCCCATGATTTAAGCTGAGGGTTTATCCTTTAGGCCAACCCCAAGGTAAGTCTCTTTCCCCACCCCCAACTCCCATGTCCTAAAGTGGCAGTTCAGGAGACCCCCCTTCACCAAAGTTGCTGCCATAGGTGCCCACCAAAATCTACACCTCCCCCTCCTCAGCCAAAATTATTGCAGGGCTTTGACCTATTTTCAGACACCACCCTAGCCAAATTCCCAATGCCATCTGTCATAGTATGGAGTAGGTGGGGAAAAAACCCTGTGAAAAAGGGGTTAAAAATTCCTACCCGACCCTGAAGCAACCATAATCACACTATGTTAGAGGTGGGAGGGTAGGTTGATCTGAAACAAAGAGGAGGAGATGAGGGGCAGCAGGACGTTTTATTGCCTCTGCCCCCACCCTCCCTCTATTGTTCATGGTGCATATGCCATGACATCACCTTTTATGGCCGGCCTCCTTCCCCTTCGCGCCCAGCAAAGGCCACTCCCTTCCCAACAAGGATGCACCAGTCAGGAGGTGAGTGGGGTTTCTGCAAGACTTTGCATTTTTTTTTTTTTTACATAGAAATGCTCTTTTCTGAGTAGAAATTTTCTTTTTTTTCCTTTTTTTTTAACATAGAAAATGCTGCTTTCTATACAAACCATGTGTATTTTTTTTAACAGAATAAGTTCCAGAGTATTCTCCTTATCAGGGACGTACTCATTTTTTCAATTTTCAATAGTTTTGAAGTAAAGGCTGCCAGGTCTGCATCAGATAGAATAAGGCCTTTTCAGCAAGCAAAGCTGGTAAAAACAGTCTGTTACCACAAACTATGCTTTCCAAATTCACCAGTGGATCAAAGAGATGTAAACATTGGCAGTTGGAAAAAAGAGATTTAGGTCAAATTAAAAACAAAACAAAAACCAGGCAATAGAAACTAGACTCTTACCATTCTTTTTCTTCCAAACTACTCAACAGTATTGATGACCTAAAACAGAAATGGGGAGAGGCAGGCAAGTCAGGATAGAGATCAGAGAGGAGCTTGGAATGTTAGTTTTAAAAATTAGTATGTTTTGTTAATCATTAGTGAAGACCCCAAATTAATTTGTTATTGCTAGATTTAGTAGTGATTTTTCTTCATTCCTTACATTAATGCTTATTTTTTAAAGTCACACTCTGTGTGTGTGTGTTTGTGTGTTTGTTTTCAAGTTGCCTGTCAACCTATGGTGACCGCATGGATCTCATAAGATTTTCTTAGGCAAGGAATACTCAGAGGTAGTTTTGCCAGTTCTTTCCTCTGAAACAAAGCTTACAGCACCAAGTATTTTTTGGTAGTTTCCCATCCAAGTAATAACCAAGGCTGACTTTGTTTAGCCTCCAAGATCAGACAGGATGCAATCTGAAAACCAGAATTGCTTTCCCATATACCGGTAAATCATTGCCAATCAGTCTGCAGACTAGAGCCCCCATTCCATACAAAATCTTCTAGAGTTCCAAACTAGAGGTAATTTCACTGCAAAGCCTTCCTAGGTTTTAAATAGCTCCTTACTCTAGTCTCTGATCACTGATGAAATAAAAGGGCAGAAGTACTATGAAGCAACAAGTCAAAACTCATTACCCATGATGCTTAAAGTTTAATGAGTATGACCATCAAAAATTTAAAAGCAAAATATGAAGCTAATTATTCAAAAATTCCCAACAGATTAAGAAATTAACATATTATTCCAAGGCTCTGCAATGAGACCCTTTTCCCAAGGTCAACTCATGCCAACTCTGTTGTGGAAAGGAGTCTGGATGGTGTTCTTTCTTTCAGCTTTGTTTGCTGTGATTTTAATAATGGATTTTTAATATTACTTGTGACCTCAAGAATGTGTATCTTCAAAGGTGGGGTGCAAACAAATATAATCATCCAGTCAAACACAGAGGTCAAAGATGTTACTACACCATCAGTAGCTAAACCAGATGTCAGGATTGGTCCCAGATGTGCCATCATCTCATCATGTTGGATGGGGATCAGCATTTCGAGGTGGAGAAGGTTTTGGACTCTAGGCTCCACAAAGGACACTTACAATATTTCATCCACTGGAAGGATTTACCCTCGGTTGAGAGGGAGTGGATGGATGCTAGGCATGTGAAGGATCTGAGACTGTTGAAAGGTTTTCATCAGAAGTATCCTGACAAGCTGGGCCCTGGATGAGGACTCAGGAGGTGGAGTGTCTTTGGGAGATGTCAGGATCAGTCTTGGAGGTGACCTTTTCCTGCCAAGTTCAGTTCTGATGTATCATTTTGTGGCTAAAAGCAATACAAGGACTCCCTGAAACAACACCTCAGGTTCGGCCAAATTGATCACCAACAATGGTCCGCCCTGGCCTCACATCGGGAGGCATGGAGATGCATTATCCACAATGCTGCAGCCTTATTTGAGAACTCACGCCGAACAAGTCTGGAAGAGAAATGACAACGCAGAAAGAATCACAACCTGGAAACATCACCCAAGGAGACCTTCTGCTGTGCTTTCTGCAACCAGACTTGTTTATCTCAGATTGGCCTTTTTAGTCATCAGTGCGCTTGCAGAAAGTGCAGGATGAGTCCTTCCTGAATCTTCGTTTGTGAAGAAAAGCCAAAGAGAGAGAGGTGCTTGCATTCTTTCGTATTTGCTAACAAGTATGTAGTCTAACTGGGGAAAAGGAGTATGTGATCTATGTTTGTAATGGTTTAATAAAGCCAACACCTGACCTCAGCTATGGGAAAAGTGAGCTGAGCCTGAGTCTAGTGGGTTTGCTTTTTGGATTTTTAAAAAAAATATTTTCAAGCTGTGGTTGGCTGAATCTGTGGATAAAGACTCTGTGGATAAGGAGGGCCAGCTGTAAGTTACCACTGATTCAAGCTGGGGCAAGTTATAGGATTTAAGTATCCACAGTAGGGAGCCAGTGTGGTGTAGCGATTTGAGTGTTGGACTACAACTCTGGAGACCAGGGTTCGAATCCCTGTTCAGTCATAGGTGACCTCGGGCAAGTCACTCTCAGCTTCAGAGGAAGGCAAAGGCAAAACTCCCTCTGAACAAATCTTGCCAAGAAAACCCCATGATAAAATAGCCATAGGTTGGAAGTGACCTGAAGGTATACAACAACAGCAACAAAAACTCACAATAGTCAGATTCCTATGGGAAGTCCACATGCAGGACATGTCAGCAATGGTACTCACACGAGTGTTTAAAATGTTCCCTGAGTGCCTTATTTGGATCCTGACCAGTTATTATGAGGCACATTCTGATTCATTACATCCAGCATTGATCCATGCATTAGTGTGTTGAGGCCAAATGCCATTGTTAGGCCATGGATATCAGAATCCGTGAATACTCAAGTCCCATTATATGCAAAGGCATAGCAAAATTGTGTCCCTTATACAAGATGGCAAAATAAAGGTTGGCTTTTGGGATTATTCTTTTTTAAAGAATACAGTATTTTCAAGCTGTGGATACTTAAATCCATGGATACCAAACCCATGGATACGGAGGGAGAGCTGTACTAGATTGTAGGTCTATCCTTATTAGTTACCAGCAACAACAGGCCAGACCACAGAGTGGACCAGATCCTGTGACAGATGCCCACTCTGTTCCTGTATCCACCCACATGACACATGGATGGAACAAGCTTGTTTTTTGCTGCTCCAGAGACTGGAACACGGAACAATGGATGCAATCTCCAGGAACAGAGATTCCACCTCAACATTAGGAGGAACTTTCTGAGAGTAAGAGTTGTTCGGCAGTGGAACACACTCCCTTGGAGCGTGGTGGGGTCTCTTTCCTTGGAGGTCTTTAAACAGAGGCTGGATGGCCATAAGTCAGGGATGCTTTGATCATGATTCCTGTGTGGCTGGGGGTTGGACTGGATGGCCCTTGTGGTCTCTTCCAACTCTACAATTCTATGATTCTATGATTCTATCATGAGGGAAATCCTTTTATGATGAGGTTCCAAAAATCTCACTGGTCTCATTGCTTTTCAGTGGTATTTATATCACTCTGTACTTCTTTAAAGAGTGGTTTTCAGGCAGAAATTCGAAAGTAGCCTGGAGTTATTTGGAAGTTCTTTGGCTGTTAAAATTGAATGATCCCTGCAGAATCAGTCCAAAGGCTTATCTAGTCCAATATTCTGTTCCCACAGTGGCCAAACAAATGTCTGTGGGAATCCCACAAGTAGGATATGAATGTGCTGGTATTCTCCCTTACATGTTCCCTGCCAGCTGGCACACAGGGCATAGATTACTAATATAGTTCATCTGACCCTGGAGACTTGAATTCGTTTAGAGTAGCCAGGTATTCCTATACTTCCTCTTTACCTACTCTGTGCTGCATTTCCCCTACTGCATTATCAGTTCCATTTCCCCCAGGCTGGACACTGTTTTCCTTCTGGGAGAAGACTGAGGCAAAGGATGTCTTGAGTAGTTCTGCAGCTATAGGAGGGAAGCACTGTAGAGCTCATTCTTAGTTAATAAAGGGTATTGTCCAGGCCCCCTGATCATCTCCATTACTTATGCGAAGTGAGACATTGATGTGGTGTGCTTCAAATTCAGTGGTGGTTGGTGGTTTCCATGTCAGTGGGAGTTCTAATCCAAACTTTAAAGGAGTTATCCAATGTGATGAAACATATTCCCCAAATAGGTTCCACACCTTGGATAACTCCTTTAGAGTTTTCCTCACTCAAACCTGGCACAGATTCACTGATATGAGAGCAACCAGCAGCCACTGCTTAGCCGTATAATAAAGTTTGTAGAGCTGAGCTACACTCCTTTTAAGGAATTCTTTGATACTGGAAAGTTAAATTGATGTGCTTATTCTCACACTGAGAATGATGGGCCTCACTTTTATTTATCACAGTCTCTTTTCCACAGCAACATCTATCGGAAATAGTAAATATTTTAAGTAAACGAATCTTAGGCCCTGTCTTGTTATTGACTTTTTTGTTTCAGTACTTTTCACCTTCTGTGATATGGCCAGGCCCTATTTACATAAATGTTGGAGGAGGGGGTAGAAGATTCATCCAAATTAATTAAGTTGGCTTTCAGACAGGAGAGGACAGTGGCAAAGGAGAGCTCCTCCTTCTGAAATGTTTATCACTCAACCTTCAGGCATAACCTTGGCAATGGATTTGATTTAGATGACAGGCTACATCTGAGTGAAGATTATAAGAGACTAAGGACACAATTCTTTACACACACTTACTTTAGAAATAAGTGCCACTGAACTATGTAAACAACCATATAATCAGTCTGTTCCATCCTAAGCTTGCTCACTTGAGCAATAGAAACTATTGAAAATAATGGAGTTAGGACTGAGCTCAAGTGAACTATTCTTATTGGGAGTACTCCAGTTATATATTCAGTACTTTTATGTGAGTAGGTTTCAGTCTGCTCCACAAAATTGTTCCCCCTCAACCCACCCCCATGATCTGATAGATGTTTATGAGAAGCTTATAAGAAGGTCATGATGACAATAGCCTTCTCCTGCTGAATGTTCTTTTGAACCTAGTGGTAGCATATAGACATCATGACTAGCATCCATTTATGGCCTTGGTGGAGGCATGCCTTCAAGTCATTTCCAACTTATGGCAACTCTAAGGTGAACCTCTCACAGGGTTTTCTAAGGCTGAGTATTTGACTTGCCCAAAGTTATCCAGGATGTTTCATGGCCAAGCAGGGATTTGAACCCTGGTCTCCAGAGTTGTAGTTCAACACTCAAACTACTACACCACTGGCTCCCTTAACCTGCATTAATTTATCTGAAATCCTTCATGGCCATCACCAGGCAGGATCTTATGGCAATGAATGCCATTAAAATGTGATGTGATTGTTGCTGTGTTTTACAAGACCACAGTACATCAAGATGTGATTTGTGTTAAAAAACTGCCCCACAATAGAAGATTGGTTAGTAAAGTTATATGAAACAATGCATATGGATCAATTAACCACGAGACTTAAAGAAAAAACAATGGAAACTTATTTAAAGGAATGGTCTGCTGTATCGACATATTTTGCAAACAAATGGGGCACCATCGCTAAGTTACAATAAATCTGAGAAATGTAGAAGATAACTAACTAAACTAACTAAAGAGTCAAAGCATCTAGGTTAATGAATCCTTGAGGTTAGGGTAAAGATTGTTTAAGTAGAGGAAACTGTCATAATATATGGAGAGTTGATGACAACGTTTTTAATATATGAGATAATAACTTGGGAAAGCTAGGACGGAAGCTTTACAGAAATATATCATGGTAACTCTAGGGCTGATAGAAATATTCAAAAATAGTGGATATCAGTATAAAACGCGAGACTCCCTGGGTTACTGTAAGAGTAGGGCTTTGAAGACTCAAAGACAAATTAGATGCTATCTAGAGGTAACAATGATTTTAATGATGAGGAAAATGTAACAAATACGTAAATAAACTTTAGACACAATAAGTAATTTCAAGAACGGATATATGTTAAAATGCTGTGGAAAAAACTTTTTATTACCTTTATTTATTTATATCTATGACTTCAAAGATTATTGGAAATCTTGTATTGAAATATATTTTATGTATATGATTTTTTAAAAAAATAATTTAAAAAAGATGTGATTTGTGTTAGGGGCACTCCAAAAAAGCGATACAAGGATTCCCTGAAACAACATCTCAGGCTTGGCCAAATTGATCACCAACAATGGTCCGCCCTGGCTTCACATCGGGAGGCATGGAGATGCACTATCCACAATGCTGCAGCTTTATTTGAGAACTCACACCGAACAAGTCTTGAAGAGAAACGACAACGCAAAAAGAATCACAACCCAGAAACATCACCCAAGGAGACCCTCTACTGTGCTTTCTGCAACCAGACTTGTTTATCTCGGATTGGCCTTTTCAGTCATTAGCACACTTGCAGAAAGCGCGGGATAAGTCCTTCCTGAATCTTCATTTGTGAAGAAAAGCCAGAGAGAGAGAGTATTATTACTATTGCAGCATTGTATCAATGGGTATATATTACACTTTGGTAATGTAGAAGTGTGAAAAGTTGCAAATGACAGAAAGTGGAAGGTGTAAAGTGTTCATTCTCTAGTTCATTCTTTGGGAAATGAACTAGAATTGAGGAAGACAGACCACAGAGAGAATGGGGTAGCAGTTGGGGGATACACAAGGAATAAAAATAGAGATCCTTTCATTCTAGATTTTAACAGCATGTCAGGGAATTCTACTTATTTGTCAAGGACAATTACACCCTCCGTGTTATTAAGAACTCTAGCTTTAATTGTTTTTTAAGTAAATTGACAGTGAATTTTTAGCAGAAATGTGTCCTTAAAAGCTAAACTCTAAATTTCTTCCCACCCCCAAAAGAGTTTCCAGGAAATAGGTAATGGTGGGGTGTTCTTTCTTCACAGCTTCTGCCTCTCCCCAATGATCCTGCTGTCTTGCTCTACAAATTCACTAATGGGCAACTACCTTGATTTTTCAAATGAACACAGAATTAAGGTTTTGATTTTTAAATAAAAAAGATCCGCCTCCAAGTGACAAAGCATCATGAGTTGAATCATTGAATTAACAGTAACTATATACACGTACAGGCATTTTTATGCTGCCCTTGCTAATTGCAAGGATTTCTATTTAATTATGCACTTTATCGCTGCCTACGAGAGGTGAGAATCAGTCAGTCTGTCTCTCATCAGCTTCTTTGACATACTCAGCTATTGTTCTCACATTATCTGCTTTACTTTAAAGTACATCCCATTTTTAGAAATGAGGCGATTTGTATGAAAAGGTGGTGGGGATTCCCCCCTCCTTCCTCTCCCAGTATGAAGCATACTGACTGCAGATGAGCTATAGTGTTTCACTGAGCGACTTTTATAGCACCAAAATGTATTTGGACAAGGACAATTCAGAAATCAGATTTGTGTATACAATTACACATATCCCCCCCCCTTTTCTGTTTCATCTTGTTTCCTGGGTTTTTATTTCACTTGTATTGTTTGAAATGTAGTTTGTAATACAGCCTACCTGCTTCTTTTTGGAGTCAAGCAAGATCTTTTTTTTTTTTAATTGTAAGACAAACACAACATTGTCTTGTGATATGTATGTTTATAGTCTGAAAAGAGGCCCCCAGTTTTCATTCTTTTTTTGTCCTCAGAGGAGGCAGGTGCCTCCATGTTAGGGATGGGGTGAATAGTCATAGAATCATAGAACTGTAGAGTTGGAAGAGACCACAAGGGCCATCCAGTCCAACCTGTGCCATGCAGGAATACACAATCAAAGCATCCCTGACAGATGGCCATCCAGCCTCTGTTTAAAGACCTCCAAGGAAGGAGACCCCACCATGCTCTGAGGGAGTGTGTTCCACTGCCGAACAGCTCTTACTGTCAGAAAGTTCCTCCTAATGTTGAGGTGGAATCTCTGTTCCTGGAGCTTGCATCCATTGCTCCATGTTCTAGTCTCTAGAGCAGCAGAAAACAAGCTTGCTCCATCCTCAATGCGACACCCCTTCAAATACTTAAACAGGGCTATCATATCGCCCCTTAATCATTAACTCTCTCCTTTGAAATGCGTTTCTACCTCAGTAGATGAGTTCAACTAAATCCACATTACTCAAATAATCCTGTTTGAAACTGGACTATTTGCCATGTCTTCTGCCCACTGAATTCAGGGATGTGTAGTTTTACAAGGTCTTTAGCCTTCTCCACCAAAGCATGCTGGTGCCTCATCAAACTACAAATTCCAGGATTACACAGGAAGGAGCCATGGCAAATAATCCAGTTTGAAACTGGATCCAGTTCCCAACTGGATTATTCGTGTAGTGCAGATTTGGTCTAGTCTGTCCCAGCTAAAACAACAAGGCTCTATTGGCGTTACTCTGACCTGAATTTAGTATTTAGGTAAATAAGCCTTGTTTGGTCTTTCAGATGCCACTAGATTTTTTTGTTGTAATACAGGTTGAGTCTTCCTTATTTGGAATTCCAAAATCCAAAATATTCCAAAATCCAAAATTGTCCACATGAGTGGTTGAGATAGTGATACCTTTGCTTTCTGATGGATCAGTGTACATAAACTTTGTTTAAAGCACAAAAGTATTTAAAATATTGTGTATAAAATTATCTTCAGGCTATGCATATATGGTGTATATGAAATATAAATGAATTTCATGTTTAGACTTGGGTCCCATCTCCAAGATATCTCCTTATGAATATGCAAGTATTCTAAAATCTGAAATATTTCAAAACCCACAATACCTCTGGTCCTAAGCATTTCGGGTAAGGGATACTCAACCTGTATTTGAAATCAATGTATCAAAAGTTTGGCAGAACTAGTTCCATGGTCACACTGTTTCTGGAGACCCATGTTCTTCATTCTAGCAACAGAGACACATTAAGGTCAGCAATTCATACCACTACTGAATGAATTTGGAACAATGGGACAGCGGTGTGAAGTCAAAAGCTTTCATGGCCGGCATCCATTGGTTTTCTGTGGGTTTTTTCCAGGCTCTGAGGCCATGCTCTGGAAGAGTTCATTCCCGATGCTTCACCCGCATCTGTGGCTGGCATCCCCAGAGAATGGTGGTGTGTGTGTGGGGGGGGGGGTCACTGGGTTTTCCTTTGGAACTATCCAAGGTCTGAAGCTATTTTGGTCAGGGTGCAGTACCATGGATAGTTTGTTTAAAGTGTAGGATAAAACCCAGAAGAGGTTCACTGTGTCTCTAATATGGAAGCCACCAATACTTTGGAGGCCTTGCTGGCACCTTCCCCTTTGTCTCATAGTGATGGCCTTCAAGAGAAGGCAGTGTGCCATGTGACCTCTCAGCAGTTAACTGTCTTCTTATGTTTGTGATACCTGATCCTCTTGTGTATTGTCTAGAGAGACAATCTGATGGGTTTATTACAGACTGAATATATTGACCATGCCTAAAGGCCATTAAGGAGTGAAGACAGTCAAGTGTTGATGGAGAGCAGCAAGTGTGGATGGAAATAACTGGTCTAGAAAGCAGGACCAGCAGTGGATGACACCAAGATCACAAACAGAGGAGATGACCTGGTATAAACATTTCTCAAAGGCTAGGCCTACTTGGTACCCAAGTTGTGTAACTGCTCATGCAGCACATCTACCAAAAATGGCAGGCATCTTCTATGATGCTTTTTAAAAAAGTAATATACAAGTAGACATTATTTGTACAGTTCCATAAAAAACTGCACAGATCCAGAATAACATTTATGCTGTTGAAAAGTCAAGTACCAAACTGGTATTATAACAATTTATTTTAAAAAGTGGCAAATAATTAAAACAACAACAACACAACAGTAAGTAGTCTTGGCTCCTCTGGGACCCTGATGTCTATCAAGCATCCCACTTCTTACTCCCTTGACACTCCTACTGACTATAGAGCTACTCTTGGTTGTTCTCCAGTGATCCCATGATAGGGGAAATAATTCTTGAACACAGAAACCTTTTCCCGAAAATGGGAAGTTGTTGATATCATGATCAGAGTGGTGGTGCCGGAAAATATGCAATATGATTACTTTGAGACTGTTTATCCCATGTTTAGATGTTTCCTCCTGTTTTCTTTTCTTTTCTTTTGCACTCTGGCCAGACAGGATTTTCTGCTTCTTTATGTAGGCTTCTAAGAACAGGACTCTTAGCAAAAACCAAACCAACCCCCCTGCCAAAACCACACATGCATACACTCAAGAAAAATGAACAGATGATCATAACAACACACAGGTGTACAGTCTCATACTACTGCACACCTCTCTACACCCACAACAGAAAACAATCCATCAGATCAATGTTCTGGGCCTTAGGATCACTGTTGCTTCAGCAGACCCATGATCCTCTTAGGTTCTGATATGAGCTGTTCCCCTACTCAACACTTCCCTAGGTCTTTGCCTCATCATCATTTTGAATTATGTATCATTTCTCTTTAGTAATGTGGTTTGCAATTTTGCCAGAGCCAGCCCAGTTATGCATTGGGTTGAAACTCAGCTTCCTGGTGGCAGGTTCAAGAGCAATTTAGTGAGGCAGCCAATTTTATGCAAGTTATGAGCCCTAAATGTAATGGTTGTGATCCTGTTGATAATATCTGGGACTTTATCAGACCACCCTCCAGAAATGTTCTTTTGCCGGCATATTTTGAAATGTTTTTATGCCAGCAAAATAATAATAATAATAATAATAATAATAATAATAATAATAGGCAGACCCAGCAGAAACAGAGAACCAATGGAGCTCTGTCTTCTTCCTGGTTGGAGATCTCACTGATTCTTGTGAGAAGGCATGAGCATGGCAAATTTTAAAAAAATAAAGCAAAATAAACATATAAAAGGTTCACACAAGCACAGAAACACACTTTAAAAGTCCCAGGTATACCAGGGAGGTTCATAAAAAGAGTGTCCCCAACCTGACTGTTGCAATCTCACCCAGAAGTGTTCTGTCATTGATGGAGTAATTACGAGAAAAAAACGGCGCGAGGTTTCAAACACCAGCAATGCCGGCAAAAAAGTGCCACAGGAGATCAATTGACAGCTTGGCCCTTCAATAAAAAGAAACAGTTTTTTGACAGGACAAGATCACGAAAGGATGACATCATATGATATGCAAGCCCTTTCTCATTCATTAGGCATTGTTATGATGCCATATTTGCCTGGTATGATAAAGTCCATGGTCTAGTTTGGGATATTGCAGAAGGAGGTACTCAGTGTCTTGCTGTGCAACATCCTCTCCCCCTACATGCCTGGAGCTTGCTGCTATGGCTATTTATTGGTTGGCCGCTGGGAGGTGCTGGAGATTTGGGAGGACTACATAAGCTCCTGGTTGCAGAACTGAGTATCTTCTTCCCTCTTTTCCTCCCTCCACCAGTAAATAGTTCTAATATTGTGCTCTAGACACTTGGAAGCTGCCTCCCAGAAGTATGAGTGACACAAAAATGCAAGGCCAGAGCATTACACCATCTGCACAATGTAGGATTCCAACCACAGCCTGCAATCTCTTAAACATGGAAGACGTGTCAGAGGGGGGCTGCCTTGAAGATAGTGCTGAGAGGAAGCACTTCATGATACTTTTCTGGAGTTGTTGTTCTTTAGCCATACCAACTTCAGAAGCTAACAAAGGACTTTATCAGACCACCCTCCAGAAACGTTCTTTTGCCAGCATGTTTTGAATGATTTTTATGCTGCCAAAAGAACCCCCTTTATCAGACCTATCTTAAAGAGGCAGCCCCAGTATAAACAGAGCAGGAATGGAGCCCCACTTACTTCCAGGTTCCAAATCTCAGTGATTCTCGCAAGAAGATGCTTGTGTGGTAAATCTGAAAAAAAGAAAAGAAAAGAAAAACAAAGTCACAAAAAGTACACACAAGCACAGAAACATTTGAACTTACAAGCGAACGGGGGCAGGGGGGAGTTTCATAAAAAAGAGCGCCCCCAACCTGGCTGTCATGATCTCACCGGGAAGTGTTCTGTCATTGACCCTGTATTCATGTGAGCACAATGGTGCGCAGTTTCAAATGCTGTTAATGCCAGCAATGCCAGGGGAGGTCTATTGACAGCTTGGGCCATCAATAAAATAGAATGGCTTTTTCACAATACCAAAGAATGGTACACTCCTTCTATCTGGGATGGTTGTCCTCTTCCACTGAGAGCACAGCTTTGGAAGGGATGCACATAGAGCAGTGAGGGAGGAAGGGGACACCCGCCTAACCAGCCAGATCAGCCGAATTAACCCTGGCGATCAATGGGGTGATTTAAATGTTGCAACCAGATCACCTTCGCATCCTTTTTCACAATACATGATTGCAAAAGGATGGTGTTGTTCAGTATGTGCACCCTTTTGCATTCATTAGGCATCATTATGATGCCATATTCGCCACATCTGATAAAGTCCAAAGAAAAGAGGAACAATTTGTATAGAGCAGTGGAACTAATTTGGGACCAGCCTTGCTGAATACAGTTCTAATGTACCTTTCCCTCTCCATGATAACATTGGGGAGATGGGAAATGGGTGTGCATAGCTATAGCAGAAGCTCTCTATGATAGCACAAGAAACCTCCCTTCAAGTTCTAAATAAACATTGTGTTTGAAATTAAATAATAATGTGATAAAGGGAAGTTTCACCATATCCATGTAGTCTGAGTAGACATCTAAAAATGCAGATAGCCCACCTGATGAGGAGAAAGGGAACAAGTCTGACAGGTGATTCAGCATTCACTTTCCTGGTATATACTTCCATGATTTTGGCTGCATAGCTGTAGAACTCAATGATTGCAAGACATTATGTGAGATCTTCCACCTCTCACCCCACCTCTGAATACTCAGCCTGAGTCTAAAAAATAATGACTCCCAAAGTCAAACTATGAATCTATGAATAAGGAAACTGAATAAGGAAACAAACGGCTTGTCATTCATAGGCACATTTTGACAGTATGTAAACAATGTGTACATGCTCCATCACTTCTTACCCATCAGAGTCTTCAACATAGCCTCTGGTACTCCTGAAGACAACAGTTATGCCTGCTGGTAAGAAAGACAACTCCCAAATGCTAGCTTATTAATTTCCATATCTACTAAAATATAGGCAAGAAAATGCTGCCACTTCAGTTATAGCAGCCAGATGATAATTAATGGAATTATTCATAGTAGCATAGGACTAAACTGCACATAGAACTAAATACATAGTATGCAGCTGAGCTTAGGCTTGCTCTTGTTGTTGTTGTGTACCCGCAAGTCATTTCCGACTTATGGGGAGCCTATCATGGGGTTTTCTTGGCAAGTTTTTTCCAGAGGGGATTTGCTTTGCCTTCCTCTGAAGCCAAGAAAGTGTGACTTGCCCAAAGTTACCCAGTGGGTTTCCAGGGCTTAGCAGGGATTCGAATCCTCCAGAGTCATATTCCAACCTACAGGCTCACTTCAACATAAATTCATGCTGCAAACCTTATCTAGATTAGGATCACAACACATAAGGAAGCTTAAACTTTCCTCTCTGGCCATTTTTTCTTTCATAGATTCCCCATTCATATACACACATGTAGGATAAAAAAAGAAACAATTCTAGTGCCAACTGAACTGTTTTTCTGCTTTTTAACCTTGTGCAGGGTGTGGAAGCCATTTAAAATAACTATAAAAAACACTAGCTCATGAGGATGGTTTAAGTTACCATCCCTGCCCAGCCATGATGGTGCCAATCTGCATTGGGCCCATCCATGACCCTCATCATTTTCTTGATCTGTCCATCAATACTCCAATGGAAATCTTTGATCTTTGCCTCCAGTGGATTCTGCTGCTGCAGTCTGTCCTCCTCCAAATAATTCTAGGTACTCCTTACCTTGTGACTATGCCAGTTTGCTGTAGACATGCACTTGCTAATGCCACTTTGAAAACTATTTTACAAAGCTCAACTTCCAGACTGCTTAACACTGTCATAATCCAGTGGTGGCCCTACCCTTCTACCATGTGGGGTTGGTGGCTGTCTCAGGGGATGGATGCTAGGGCTGGCTAGGGCGGGGCACAATAGCAGCCATTCTCCTGAGTTACACACACACACACACACACACACACACACACAGGTTCCCCTATGTGGTAGGAAAAAGTTCTGCTTGCCCCTCAATGTGCTTTTCACCCTTTTACGTATTTAATTAGTTCATTCGTTAGATACTTTACTGTTTGGTTCCTGTCTTTCTCCCAGTACAGGACCCAGTATCTAGCCTTCTATCCTGAAGGGCAGTGAAAGAGCCAGTCCCACTGCTAGGCCTGTCAGTTTCTGAACATGGAATGAAGAACATCCACTTGTCTTTCCCATCAGAAAATACCTTGGGCCACCCATGACCTACACGTGACAATCCTACCCCATTGATGAGTTTCCAGCAGCACAAGCTGACTGCTAAATCTCTGTATTTTCCAGCGTATAAGACAACTGGGTGTATAAGAGGACCCCCAACTTTACCAGTTAAAATACAGAGTTTGGGATATACTTGCTGTATAAGACTACCCCCATCCAGCCAGCCACCCCATCATGGGTTCAAGAAGCAGGGGGTGGTGGCTGGCAAACCTCCTCCCAGCCAGCCAGCCACCCCCTGCTCCTCCTCCACCCTTCCCAAAGTCATGACGGGAGCAAAGGGAGCGAAGACCCAGGAGAATGCGGCGAGGGGTGAGGCAAAGTGTCTAAAATTGCCCCTCTCCTCACTGTTCATTTCCTCCCCAAAAGGAGCGAACGCCGAGGAGAGGGGCAATTTTAGATGCTTTGCCTCACCCCCACCCGCATTCTCCTGGATCTTTGGTCCCTTTGCGAAGGGAGCGAAGGTGGGTGAAGCAAACCCCTCAGGAGAGCAGTGGTGGGTGAGGCAAACCCCTAAAATCGCCCCTCTCCTCGGCCTTTGCTTCCTCCCCAAAGGGAGCGAAGGCCAAGGAGAGGGGCAATTTTAGATGCTTTGGCTCACCCCTCCCCACGTTCTCCTGGGTCTTCACTCCCTTTGCTCCCATCGTGGGTTTGAGTAGAACGGAGGGGTAGCTGGCTGGACGGGGGGAGGCCTGCATTGGGGAAACGCAAGAGGTGGCTGGCAAGCCTCCACCCACCCACCCAGCCACCCCTCTGCGCTTTCCCAACCCGCGATGGGACTTGGAAGTTTCAGCACTTACCCTATAAGACAACACCCAGCATATAAAATGACCCCCAACTTTTGAGAAGATTTTCCTGGTTTAAAAAGTCATATGCTGGAAAATACGGTAAATATGAATGCACTGCCTCAGAGTGTGGTGGAGTCTCCTTCTTTGGAGGTTGTTAAACAGAGGCTGGATTGCCATCTGTCGGAAATGCTTTAATTGGGTATTCCTGCATGGCAGGGGGTTGGACTAGATGACCTTTGTGGTCTCTTCCAAATCTAGGATTCTATGATTCAGTGTAAAGATGGTTCACCAGAACCTTTGTATTTCCTCCAGGGTTTCTACAGTCACCTTTGCAGGAAGTGTTAAAATGATTGCCCTTAGAATCATTGCATTTAGCCAGGTTTGCCTCCCATGCTAAACGGACCCACAAGTGCCTTCTTGGTCATCTCTCTCTCTCTCTCTCCCCCCCCCCACTCTTTCCCTGGCTTTCTCTCTCCCACATAAACACACACACACACTTTCAGAAGATACTTGTCTATGGTGCCTTACTATAAATAAGCCAGGACATGTAGTGGTAACCATAGTAACTCATAAGCTTCAAAACCTGATGTGTACAAGGTTTCCAGAAGGCTGCCCTGAAGTCTACAATGATACGCTATGTCCTTTTTAAAAATTACATCACTCCAAGATTTGTATTTCTCACTCGACACAATGATTCTTTATTCAGTATATGTATGTCATGTACTTTCTTCTCTGCCTCCCTGCTTCTTTCTTTGTAGAATATTGAAAGTGTCAGGAGCATATGAAAGAGAATGTATGGTATTCTTTCTCCACTTGGGTTCAAGTACATTTCAAAAGAAACTTCTCCAAAAGAAAAAGCACATGAGAGCATTTAATTTCTCTTCAAAAATTGCCATAGTGAACATACTTTTTTTAAAAAAAGAAGAAAAAAGTCCATCTAGTAATTTCATTTATTGGATTACCAGAGGATGTGAGTCTTTTGCCATTTTTATTACTATGCATTACATTTAATAACACTAATATAGATGCCCTTTACAGAGTGAAAGATCAATACAAATGGATTAGGAAAAAATATACGAAGGAAAATCCTAATTGTAGTCTATAAATGCCAGTACTCCTGAGGGACTTCTTCAACATCATTTGCCTACTACAAAGAATAATCTCTTTGCTATCCATTTATAAAAGCTGAGTGGGGGTCAGCATTATAGTGATCCATGTGAGCTCCTCAGTTCTGTTTTTAAGGAAGATATACAGATTTTTTTTTTTCTGCAGGAGTCATTAGTGAGCCCTGAAGGACCATGTTGAATTAGTTAGGAATTCTTTCATTAAACCTTGCCAGGAGGGTCCTGCCCTCTCCAGGCTTATTGTCATAAGAGTTCTTATTTAGAAAAGGTGATGAAATTATTTAACCCACTTCCTCAATTGGGGCTGAACAGTTGCTGCTTTTAATAAACCCGTTATCCCTCACAGCCTACATCTCTTCCATGTGTCGGCATCTGGTCCTCTCAACCTAGCTTGAATATTCCCACTAACAGAGTTCATGATGCAAAGTCAGAAGGCTGTCTTGGTGTGGCGACCCATAACAATAGCCCAGGATTCTTCCCCCTTCCTCATGTGAGTGCAGTGATGTGTTAAAATGGCTACAGTTCTCTCTAGTAGACAAGGGTTAAGGTAAGGTGGCCACAAAGCCCAGATCGATAAAAGGAGCAAATCTGTTTTGTTGCACGTATACCAGTTTCATCTAGCAGGCTCACAAGACCGTGTCTTTTGCATATTGGGAATTCTATCTACTTTAGGGAGACTAATGATGTGAAGAAAGCTGTTTGTTTGCATATAAACAGCATTAGAATTTATATTTATAATGACACTATTTCCCTCTAGGCTTTTAAAGGGAATTCACAGGCAGACGGAAATAAATAAATAGATTCCTGCATTACTCCTTGCTTTTATCAAATACATCTGTTCTTACCTCCTTCAGCAAAATGTCTGTGGGGGGACACCTCTGGTTCAGAAAGGAGAGCAGAGACATTGAATGGCTTCAGAAGGAGCAAATCAATAAAAAGGGAGGCTAATCGTATAACAGCAAAGAGGGCGTTACATGTTAAGCTATAGAATTCTACTTCTGTTGTCAAAATTTGCCACATTTTGAGAGGCAGTACATGAACAGTAGTTGCACATGACAGAGCAGACTTCAATTTATACTAACAATTATCAGGTTTAAGGCACTGCACTGTATGAAGTTAGGTAGTGCCTCCATGGCATGTTTAGATACATTTGTAGAAAAGACAGCTGGCCGGAAGCTTAGGGGTTAGCCAGCAGAAGGATCAGCCAAGCACTATTGTTCTAAAATTCTTCTATTGGCAGAAGAGACAAAACATGGGTACAGATGATGCAGAGTGAGGGAGGAGCTCAGTTGTGACAGATCCAAACTTTTCCTAATCCAAGGATATAGCCACTATGCAAACCCAATATTAGGAAAGTTCTAACTTAGTAGGCCTATAGCCATCTTATTTTTCAACCCTGACTCTACTCACTTGCTTTGGAGCAACAGATCACAAGTCCTCACCTGGGCAGAACAGACTGTACATCTATAAAGAAGACTGAATTAAATTAGTAATATTAAATATACATTTTTAAAAAGAGGTTGGATGGGCATCTTCCGGGAATACTTTCATTGTGTAATCCTGTCTGGCAGGAGGTTGGACTAGATGGCCCTTGTGGCCACTTCCAACTGTAAGATTCTCTAATTCTAAATTCTTCAACATATTTTACAGCAAGAATAACAGTTACTGATACTATGGACTGACACATCTACTCCTCTCCTATTTGTATATGCAATTTATCCAAAAAGAAATTATGTCAAACTGCTTAAAAGAGCTGTTAAAAGACAAGAGTGTTGTCAGCTAACATGAGGCTGGCCAGCTTGAGCCAACATGAAATAGCATTAACACAGGCTCTCACACTGGCAGTTTTGGGGTGTTTTTTCTTAAAAAAACAAACCAGTTAATATACCGGAGTAAAAAGTGATTGTACCAGTAGTTCTCTGCCTGCATAATTCTGATATTTTCCCTTGGACTGTGTGCATTCCATTGTTCTTACCAATTCACTATGGGTAGTTTTGTTATTAGAATATGAAGTGTCAATTATTCACACAGGGTTCATGTGATGCTGAAATGTGGCTGGAAGTGTACTGGTATTCACAGGTATAGAGTCTTCATTCAAATGGCTCAAGTACACACCCAAAGTCATTCCTGCCATTGCCGGACCCTTTTTATTTGCACTTTCAAAGCAACCAGTTCAAACAGTTCCAAGTGCAGAAATTTATTTGGTGTATTCCCCTCCCATATTGTTAATGTTTTTCCCCAGCAGCAAATTCTCCCCTCATTCCCCCAACCACATTTATTGGCCATATATTCTGGCTGACATTTCTGCATGCAGTCCATGGGAACCCCCATGAGGAAGCAGCAGTAATTCCTGATCCTTCCCACTGTAACTGTCTATCTTGCTCTCCCACCCTTTTCTCTGTTTCTCAGGGAGGCGAGTGTTGTAGTTAGGCTTTTCTCTGTTTGGTCCTGAAACTGTGTGGAGATTATCAGATGCTCTAAATATAATGTTATAACGACACCAGTGGATCGCTAAAGGGCTTCCCTTTCATATGATGTTGTTCCCCTCATTATGCTCCTTTTCAGCTGTTGTTATGCCAGCTCTGCTTTTTATTCATGGGCTAAGCTATGAATGGATCCCCATTCCATTTCTGTCATGGAATGTCCTGCAAGTGAAAAGATGCCACGTTATGCTGGCGCAATGCCAGCGTCAATGGGAGGTCCATGCCAGAACACTTCCTGGTGAGATTGGGACATCCAGGTAAGTGACACACTTTTTTGTATCCTGACTGGATTACTTGTTAAGTTTTAAGTGTGTTTTTGTGCTTGCTGTCACTTTTTACTTTTTATTTTTGAATTTCCTATGCTCTTGAATTCTTTCGAGAACAGCCTGGATTTCAAACTAGGAAGTGAAGGGAGCTCCATTCGAGCTCCATTCACTCCTGGACTGCTGTGGAAGCACAAACAAGGTAAGTTTGAAAATTTTTGTTACCATAGCATTACGGGGATGGGAGAGGGGCGGGAGAGGAGATTGCAGGATGGGAACACTTTTTTTGTTCCCATCTGATAATC
This sequence comes from Gambelia wislizenii, assembly GCA_030847615.1. NCBI lineage: Eukaryota > Metazoa > Chordata > Lepidosauria > Squamata > Crotaphytidae > Gambelia > Gambelia wislizenii. The sequence goes on along the minus strand of JAUMIR010000002.1, from coordinate 304,758,608 downwards.
TCCTGTGTGCATGCATAAAATCTCCTGCAGTTTCCACTTTCGGCAGGCCTTTCCTAATTAGATCCCGGCCTCAGGGGATCCTGGCCTCTTTTAGTCCGCTGGTTATTTATTGTATTTATTGTTTTTAAATGTGATTTTAGACAGTTGCTTTTAATTTATATTTGTTTAATATTTTTTATGGGGGAAGGTGGTGGTGGTGGTGTTTAGGGATTTTTATCTGTATTGTATTTTAATTTTTGTAAGCCGCCCCGATTGTTTTAACAGAGGGGCAGGGTATAAATTATTATTATTATTATTATTATTATTATTCAGTGTAGCTTACCTCTGAGTTGACACTTATACATACATTTACCTGGGGGAAAGCTCATTGCAGTCAATACGGCATTGAAGTCAATACGGCATACTTTGGAGCAGACATTTATAAACTCATTTACCAGGGAGTAATTTCCATTGGAGCCAATGCGGCTTGCTTCAGAGTAGACACACATACATGTTTACCTGAGACTAAGTTCTGTTGAAGGCAATGGGAATTACATCTGTGTAGACATGTACTGGATTGTTATGGAGGGGGAGAGCATATAAAGTTGTAATGAAGGAAATAAAAGTTTATTGGAAAAGAGCAATTAGATCAGGCTAGTAAGACATCAGACGGCTTGGAGCTCATCGTCCAGGAAAGCCGCCAAGTCAGCAGTTGATAAGACAGCCCGGCTTCAACAACAGCTCCAAAACATAGTACCTTGTGATGTTAATAGTAGTCCATAGAGTCAGGAGCCCAGAGAGAGCGAAGAATGATGAGGCAGTCCGAGGTCAAAGTGTTCCGGCAGGTGGGTCAACGAATACAGTCCAGGGTCAAGATAATCCGAGGTTTCAAGAAGCAAGGTTCCAAGAGCCAGGAGAGGCAGAGGCAGAGGCAGAGGCTTTCTCCTGGGAACACAGATAGCCTTTGATAAGGAATCCAGCATCTCCCTCAGCTGCTTATGTTGGCCCCAGCTCCCACTCAGAGCTACTTGGTGATTAATGAGTGTCTTTCTTTTAGCTTCCGAGAACGTCGCAGCCCCTCCCTTTCTGCTCTTCTTTGGCTAAAGGTAGGTACCTGTTCCTCCTCCTCATGCTGTTGCTCAACTACGTCCCCCAGGCTTGGACCCTGTGCTGGGGGAAGGCTAGGCTGCTGAGACCTGGTTTCTTCTGTAGCTGGTAAAGCAGGGCTAGATTCAGACTCAGCCAGCTTTTCTGCAACTGGCTCAGCCTCCTCGTCTTCTGATTCCTCAGAGTCTTAGTTGGCCATGACACTCATGACAATTTGGGAGAAAGGGTGACAAAATTGACAGTGGCACACACAGAGAGTCAGCATACAGGGTTATTCATATACCCTGCCCACTCCTACTTTGAGAGAAGAGGTGGTAAATTGAAAGATGTGTTGTAGGAACAAGGGCATTCCCCCCCCCCCAAGAAATAATGTGAGTTGCTACAATAGTTTAAAATAAGACAGTATGCGACAAATAATCATTTTTTTAAACCCAGGAACACTCATAATCAAGAGTAGAGTATAGCTGCATATAAATTCACCCTCAGGTTTATGCTTGCACTGGTAAAAATTGTAAATTCAAAGTGCTCACTTGCCTCTTGGCTTCTCCTTCATTCTTGGCAACTAGCTGATCACATTGCTCATGGTTTACATTGCTCATGGTTTACCCAGTGATACAAAAAGATAATTTTAGATTCAGAGCCTGATGAATTTATGATGGCCTTAGGAAAAATACTCTGCAAAGGCTTAGAGATACCCATATCACAACACAAAAATATTAATTTCCCCCTTCCTTCCTTTCCTTACTTCCTCACATTTCTCATCTCTCCTGAATTGGGCCAATCTCAAAATGGCAACTGTACTAATTTTTTTCATTTGTAGCTTTCCCATCCCCCACCTCCCCAACCAAACTCACAATAATTCATCTCCTTTTGACGACTTTTCAACAAAGAACATTTGTTGCCACCCTTAGGTACATTGGACCCAAAGTAAAAAGTTTTGCCTTTTGTAAGTTCCTCCCTCTTGCAATGATCTCCTAGTTAAATCCACAGTGTTTCATTCTTTTTGCAGCTGCTTGGTCTATGTTAGTAAGTTGATGAATTCACTCAAGATTTTTGATTCATATGTTAAAGGAGCTTCCCAAAGCACTGGACTCTATCCCTAAAAAAGGCTCAGCATCTTGGATAGCTCCTTTTAAGTTTGCACTAAAACCCAGTGTAGATTCATGACCTCAGATTTCATTCTAACAGACTGAAATATCTCTTGTAAGGCTTTGGCTACTGGCCAAAAGAGGTTTAAGCTAACATGTCCTCATATCTGTGGTCCCATCTTTTTCTTTGGACCTAGCCGTGTGTCCCCAGAGAACTAATCCAAAATTAAACTGGCCCCTTGAGCTGAAATAGATTTCCATATCCTAAATCCTAAAGAGACCAATCTTTTATGAAAAAGATTGAGAACTTCAAGATTTATAGACCTTGCTCATTTTCAGACATAGATAATTTCACCCTAGTATTAACAAGAATCACTGAAAGGGTAAAAGGAGGCAAATTGAAGGGAAGGAGACATAGAGCCAATATGTAACAAATGTACAGAATGCTTTCACAAAGCACGCTCTTCATCCCAGTTCCACCCTTAGGTTTTATGTATGCAATTTCCATTCACCTTCATTGGACCTGAGCATTCATACTGCAGGCTGAAACATGCCCCCCGCCCCCAGGAACCAGTTTCATGATGCATTAGTCTCTGCCTTTGGTGTACTCATCCATAATTGCCTTACCCCTCTCTCCCTCCAATATTCTCCACTTCCAATCTTCTTGAGGATTAATTCATACCAGACAGCTTCTTACCTATTATGGCAATTATGTCCACAATAAAATGGCTTTGATTTAGCAAGGCAGAAAGAAAGAAAGAAAGAAAAAAGGGGTAGAAAGAGAAGAAGGGCAGGCACAAGGAAGAATATTCAGGAAAGCGGGCAGTCAGGCGGCAGGCAAAATGTGCTGTTCTGCAATGAGGGAGCTGGCTCTCAATTCTTAACTGACATTTTCATCTCATTGTTTCATTTGTCACAGCTACTTAACAACTAGCTCAGCGCCTGGATGCTTCCGATTGGATTTGTGTGTGATTGGCCAAGTTGTCTTCGGGAATGGTTTCAGCCTCTAGCCTTGAATAGCCTTGAATTCCAGGCAAGTCAAGCAAAAGAATCATGACATGAACTACAGGGCAGGGAGAGGCACACCCATCTAATATGAGCCAGAGTAAATTCCTCCCAAAGCTCCAAGTGTGATGGTCACTTTGAACTGGGCTTGGAGTTAAGGGACAGTGGAGGCTTGGTGGCTTCCAGAACTATAGGATGTTGGAATCACTTCAGGTTTTCATTCATGCTGTAAAAGGACTGTCTATGCTGCTGACCCCTATTTCAAATAGATGCCCAGCATTTTGGAGAGCTTCTTTTAAGTCTGAACTAAAATGAGATATGGATTCTGCACCCCGCTGACATTGACCCATCGCTTCCCGCTGGTGGAGAAGCACACATGGGAATACACAGTAACATTGTCCTAGTCTCCTGCCAAGAATGGTCTAGAAATGCAAGAAGTTCATCCGTATCAAGAAACTAGTTTTAGCTATCCAGTGGATGATCCCAAGGAAATTTTATTGATTCCTAGATTTTATTTTTATTTATAGCTATATTTTCTTGCTATACTGTAGCTGAAATAAATCCTGGGAAAATTATCTTCTTCCACATCCCACATTTAACAGTTGGGTAGAATTTCCAGGTCCCCTCCCTTCATGAAGATAGACTACTGATGTTTTCACTCAGTAAGACCTATAACATTTTTGCAATATTTATTTCTTTCCAAATTTACAGGCAATTGTGAAGTGTTGCAGGCACACATGGTAACAGTACCCTCGCCTCCTGCCAAGAATCATCTAGAAATGCAGGCAATTGTGTTCATTCATATCAAGTAACTAGTTTTAGCTATTTCATCACCAGCAGGAATAGATGTTTTGTAAAATGGATAGGTCTTCATTCAGGAACCAAGCCACCTTTCAAATGGTCTGCATTACAATGGGGATAGCTCAAGACAATATACTGTTGCTGGGAAACCCATCTCCACTGGCTGTCATTTTAACAGAAAGCCTGGTGAGTTATGGTGGCAAATGAAGTCATCCTGACTTGTTTTTGTTAACTGCCCTCTAGTTGACCCTGACTCATGGTGACCCCATGAATGAGACATGTCCAAGACCCCCTGTCTTCTACCACCCTGCTCAGGTCTTGTAGGTTCAGGCCCGTGATCTCTCTGACTGAGTCTATCCATCTGGAGTGGGGTCTTCCTTCCTTTCTTTTCCCTGCCACCTTTCCTAGCATTTCCAGTGAGCTGTGTCTTCTCATGATTCGACCAAAGTACAACAGCCACAATTCAGTCATCTTGGCTTCTAGTGAGAGTTTTGATCACAGAGGATTTACATAAATTCAAAATAGACAATGATGAAATTGAAATAGTGAAAGACTTCCCATTTCTTGGATCAGTCATGGACCAAAGTGGAGGTTGTAGCCATGAAATCAGAGAAAGACTAGGACTGGGTAAGGCAGCTATGAAAGAACTAGACAAGATCATAAAATGCAAAGATATAACACTAAGCACTAAAGTCAGGATCATTCAAGTACGGTAATCGTCTTTCCCATCACAATATACGGCTATGAGAGCTGGACAGTGAAGAAAATCGATAAAAGGAGAATCAACTCATTCAAAATGTGGTGTTGGAGAAAAGTGCTAAAAAAGACAAACAAATGGATCTTAGAACAGATAAACATCACTGCTAATCAAAAAGTACTGCAAGCTTAGCTCCTCTACACCATTGTTAACAAGCTGAGTAAAGGAGAGCAAGCAAACACCCAGATAGAAAGTGCTAATCTAAAGGGCAACACTGGGTCCTCACAACCAACAATCTATATTTGGAGTGCCTCAAATTTGCTTCTGGCTAGTTACGAGTTCTGTCTATTAAATAACGAGACTGTGTTTCTACCTTTCAGACAAATCAGGGAGAACTGATTGTGGACCCTTGAGCGGTGACCTTGAACATGTCTGAACCTGCATGACAAACATCAACACTCTCAGACATTCAGCTAATTGTCAGTCATTGTTTAAAGCAGCTGTGTTGTCTGTTGTATGCTGGAAAAATGCTAAGTTTAAAAGTCGAGCAATGTGTCAATTTGAATTTTTTTAGTAAAATGAACAAAACACCAACAGAATCTTTTAAAATCCTTACTGAGGCCCACAGGGAAGACTGCATGTCTCGTGCACATGTGTTTGAGTGGCAGAAAAGATTCAGAGAAGGACATGAGAATGTGGAAGATGATGAATGCCTTGGACAACCTTCCACTTCAAGAACCGAAGAAATTGTGGAAAAAATCTGGCAGATCATTTGAGGAGACTACTGACTCAGTGTCCGAATGATAGCTGAAGCTGTGAACATTGACAAAGACACTGCATGGAAAATTTTGCATGAGGATCTATCTCAACATGAGAAAAGTTTGTGCCAAGATGGTCCCAAGGATTCTCACACCAGAGCAAAAAGAGTGCCACAAGGAAAGTGGCACTGACATTCTGCAGCAACTTGAGGCAGACTCAAACCTTTTTTTTCAAAAAATCATCACTTGTGATGAAACCTGGATTTTCCAGTATGATCCTAAGACAAAATGACAGTCAATGCACTGGAAAACACCATCATCACCAAGAATGAAAACAGCATGTGAAAGCAAGTCCACATTCCAAGCTAGGGTCATTGTTTTGTGGGTTTTTTTACATCAAGGGCATAATTTTGGCAGAATGGGTTCCAGAAGGCAGAACAGTGAATCAGTATTATTATAAGGAACTTTTGACAAAGCTGAGAGAAAGAGTCAGGGGGGAGAAGGCCAGGCCTGTAGAAAAATGCTTTCATTCTTCTAAAGACAATGTGCCTGCTCACACAGCATTTTCTGTGTAGTAGTTTTTGGCCGATGGCACTTGAACATCCTCCATATTTGCCAGATTTGGCACCATGCATTTTTTTCTTTTCCCTTAAGTGAAATTGGTGCTTAAAGGAACACACGTTTTGAGTCAATTGATGCAGTAAAGAAGAAAACAGCAGATGTGTTGAAACAGCTGACAGAAACTGATCTGCTCCACACCTTTGACCAGTGGAAAACAAGACTGCATCAGTGTGTAAGTGTGAATGAGGAGTATATTAAAGGGGACAAGCATTAGAATTGTAATACAGTACATATAAAGATGGGTTATTGTATCAGTCTCATTATTTAATAGACAGACCTCTTACCTACAAAATCTAGACTAAATTCAGATTCTCAAACCATATCTCTACTTATCTAAAGAAATTGCATTGGTATAGCTAGTAGTGACAAGCCATAAATATTTGTTGAAGCATCTTCCATCCGTTTGTACCAATTATGGAACATATTTCGTTCTTTATTCAGAAAAAAAAATGGAGAAAATATATAGCCCCTTACTTGGGAATAAATCCCATTGAATTCAGTAGGACTCCTCAGTAGACAGAGATACTCTTGTTGATATTACACATTCTAAGTTGAGCTGCACAGAGACTAGTGGATTGATCACTTTTAATGGATAGGGCAGAAGCAATGCTAACATTTACATCTTGGAACTTCTAGAAGACTCTGGTGTTATCTCCTTGAGAGCAAGTTATCTGCCCTTCAAAGAATTAACCTAGTATATCTCTGTTTATGGCACACCTCCTCCTGAGGAGATATGGATGTCTTCTAAGAGCTGAATAACAGCCTGTCTTTCTGTTAACTGTGATTGTATGCTCTGACATATTTCATAGATGAAAATAAGAACAGGATAGTGAAACCTCTCATCAGTGATCAGGGCTACCGGGGTGCTCCAGGCCAGTACACAGTTTGAAAATGTCTGCTAAAGAATAATCTTTCTTATTACATCCCTCCTTCATAATGGATGTCCTTTATCTTAGATACCAAGGTTCGAAAATGCCCTTTACAATAAAATTGAAAACATTAAGAGTGTTAGACTGAGAAATGCAGGTTATAGTCCACAGAGCCATGCAATTCAGTAGTGACTGAGCTGGTCACTCTTTCTGAGCTAGAGCTACCTCAGAGGGTTGCTGTAGAGGGGGGGGGGAACTCATACAAGGGGAAAACCATACACATGGCCTTCAGCTTGTTGGAGGAAAGGTGGGATGTAAAAGGTTGACAAATTGATACAAAATAAATATTTATAACTTTACAAGAGATGAAAAACAAGAAACACGGATTTTGTAAGGATTCTAACATGCCCTGTTTCTGGGGAAAATATATGTTAGACACTCTCTCTTCACTGTCCCAGAAACAGCAAGGGGTTATACAGTTGTCCCTTCACATTCGCTGGGGTTTGGTTCCAGGACCCCCCGTGAATACCCAAATCCGTGAATACTCAAGTCCCATTATACGCAATGGCAGAGCAAAATGGTGTCCCTTATATAAGATGGCAAAATCAAGGTTTGCTATTAGGATTGTTATTTTTTTAAGAATATTTTTCAAGCCGTGAATACTCAAATCCGTGAATGTCAAATCCGTGAATGTGGAGGGACAACTGTATATGGATACAAGATAACTGGGACCCTTGTATGCTACATAGGACCCTCACACACTATGCAGTTATAGCACTATGATTCCACTTTAACTGCCATGGCAACATCCTACAGAATCCTGGGATTTCCAGTTTAGAGAGTAGCATTTAAAATTCTCAGCCAGGAAGTTCCAATGCTTCACCAAACTACAAGTCCCAGGATTCCTTAGAATTGAACCATGGCAGTTAAAGTAGAATCACAGTGCTATAATTTTGAAAGGTCCCCAAGTCATATTTCCTCCTTTTAAAAAAGGTAGTTCTATAACATTAGTAATTTGGCACTTCCTTAGCCAATTTGGAACCTGAAACAAAGTACTCAATATGCTACTAAAAAAAGGAAAGATATTAACCAGCTCCAGAATAAATTGGTCATAAAAGGGTTTGGGGTGGGGTTTTGTTTTGTTTTTGAAATTACACTAATTATATTAAGATGTGATTGCTTTTCTGGCTATTCTAATTTTTAAAAAGCATCTTTAAAATTATCTTAGGAACCAATACGTGGTATGGACATAAAGTTTTATGTACATATGTCCAGATATATTCAATTTCTCACAACATGTTTCACCTGTAGACTCTCTCTGTAAGTAATTAATTATGGCAATAAATCTACCCTACTAGGTTGCTTGTCTGCTTTTAATGTCCATTATATGAATTATCAAGAGAACTGTGGAGGTTGCTTATGCTGCAATTTTTAGAATTTATAGCTATGAGAAAAGTGCAAGAAAATATATGCTTCCAGACACAAGAGCTTTCTAAGTTCTGTAGTTCCACAATAGTTGCTGCAGACATTTTGGCCAAAGCCCAGGCATGAGCGGGGGTGGGGGGAGGAGGAAGAGATCCATTTCTGTGAACATGAAGGACCATCAGGCCTAAATGTACTAAAAGCTAAAAACAGAAGGTAAATTGAAAACTACTGTTAAGACTGATTATGCATACATACTTTTCTGCACTGCAGGTGGTGTTTTTGGCTTTTGACCAATCTTGAATACCAAACTAAACATGGCTAATTCAAACAGATTCAAAAGTTTCCACTGTCAGGGATCAAAGCTGGGCCCCTCCAAAGTGGATTGAATCCTTTTTTTTTTTTTTTTGCTAGCAATTTGGATTTAGATGTACACAGTGTGTCTCCCAAAACTGAGGCACTTCTCTCCAGGCTCCCCATGGAAGGAAAACAACAGGTAGAGAGAGCAGAGAGGGAGAAGATTACATTTAGGTCCCGTCTACACGATTTAAATAATACGTACAGCATGCGGAAGTTCACGCTTCAGTACACATGGCCGTTCGGATTCACACGCATCCAAAAGAGGGGGCCCCCAGTTTTCCACCCTGAAATACGCACATGCGGCGTTCGGGAGGGAAAGCAGATCGCAATGAGAAATCCGTACGCTGTTCGGATGGCTGACAGGTCTATATGGTCCTTTCATACACATACGAACAGGCTGTGTAATCTGATTGGCTGGCCGAGTAAAGGGGGCGGGGCTAGCATGGAAGGGAATTGGGAGCACCCGCCATGTTGGATTCCTGGCTAGCAAGAGTCCAGTAAGTCCGTGAATTATGTTTATTTATTTTTATTTTATATTGTAAATAGGGAAAACCGACTGTCCGCAAAGCAGGAACCTTTAAAAAAAAAAAGTGGCGGGTGATTTTAAACTGACGCTTGGCTTGCTCGCTCCAGCCAGCTTGGGGAAGAGGGAGCCATACGGAGTTTGGGGGGGGGGTAAAAAATTGTGTGGGCGGTTCGTATGCATACGAACGACAGCCTATTCATACTTTTTACCACCCAAACAGATTTTTTTTATGATCATATAGATGCACCCTTAGTTTTGTGACTGGTACCTCCAGCTTCTAATCACAGTGAATAAACAGTTTTATTTGAGGCTCTCCAGTTCCAGTGCTTTGGGCTAAGAAGGCTGATGTTTTCACGTACTTACTTATTGATTGATTGATTTCCCTCTTTTCTCTCAGAAAGGAGACTTGATATATGTGTAGCATTTAGTGCTCTTTGGTAGTTCTCCCTCCCATGAGCAGGAATGAAAAGGCATTTGTTGCTTTCCAGTAATAAGCAAGGGATACCATGAAGCTTTGGATTTCTGATTCAAGATCTGGATTTGGACTTGAGTCCAATGAGTTAGTTTTCAAATCTGTCCAAGCTGGAGAAGTAACGCAGTTTGACACCATTTTAACTACCATGGCTCAGTGCTATGGAATTCTGGGATGTGTAGTTTTGTGACATATTTAACCCTCTCTGTTAGAAAGCTCTGGAGCCACAAGAAACTACAAATCCCAGGATTCCATAGGATGGAGCCATGATAGTTAAAGTGGTGTCAAACAGCATTATTTCTGCAGTGTGTCAGCAGCCTGAGCCGTTTTCCTGACATGTAGGATAAGGACTGAAACTAAACCTTGTGATCAGTTTACACTCCTACAGCTGATATAACAGACTATAATGGATAGTAGATTAAAAATGATATATAGCAAATGTTTAAAAGTTTCAAAAAGAGGACACAAATACACAGTCAAGAACAATTCTGTAAAACAAGGGATTTTAAGAGAAACTGGCAATTAACCTATAACTGAGTTAAATTTTCCAATTCCCCTCATTTTCCCTAATTACATTGCTGGCGTGGTGTCTTTCTTTCTTTCTTTCTTTTTTTTTAATTAAATTGTTAGTTCATGTCAGATAAGCAGTATGATATTTTTTTTAGGTCTATTTTTATTCTTTCTTTCTTTCCTTTCTTTCAACAATAATAACATCCTTGGCCTCCAACCCTAATCATAATACTTTCTATTGTTCTTTGAAATATAATTATGGCTCATGATTGTGTGGTCTGATGTAAAAAAAAAAATCAGAAACTGATACAAAGCCCCAAAGGCAGAAACTGGTACAGAAACATGTACAATAGCATAGTTGCATGAGATGTAACATTGAACCAGTCCAGTGAAATTACACCCCTCCTCCCAAGAATCCTTATCTCATCTACAGAAGGGGCTCGTCCACAGAAGGAAAAAAAAATCTGTACCTACCTCGAATTTGAAGGGATACACAATGTAAGGTCCTTTTCACATCGAAGGTACTTCTTTTAGCTTTTAATGTGATTTTTAAAATCCCACCTCTTGCTCTGCAATTTCCATGAAAAACCAGTTTTTACCAGGTTTTTGTACATGTGGCCATCTGAATCAGGGTGGCATCAGATATTTGGATGGCAAGCATCATCTTTTTTTTTTTTTTTTTTTTGGTTAGATGTTCAGTGGTAGTTACTGGCGTTGTTTAGCAATAATGCTCCAGGGCAGCCACATACTTCCCAGCCATGAAAAATAAATGTCCCCTTTCCCCTGGGGGTGCCGCTGCTGCCTTCATGCCCCAGCAATGCTGCACCCAGCCATGAGATCAACGGTGAGGAGATTGATTGGGCTACTCTCTCACCTTTGATCTCATGGCTGGGCAACTCATTCTGACCTCAGAGCAAGCGACTGCACTCCAGTGGGGCTCTGCGACAGACATGCTTGGTCAGGAAGGTAGCAGTGGCAGACCCAAAGAGAAGGGGACCAGCAGCAATGAAGCAGTGTGGATTCAGGCTTTGGTCAGGAGACATGTATGGAGACTACAATGGCACTTCAGCATAAACCAAGTAGGTGTGGTGCTAATGGGGTGAATCCAGGGTAGCTCCAGGCCAGAGTATTCTGAATTTCAACTGGGTTTTTCCCCCCAGTATAGACACAGCCTAGGACAGACTTCCCCAACCTGATGGCTTCTTGTGCTGGACTGTAACCAGAGGTTGGGAAAGTTGCCTTTTGGGGTACAGATCCCAGGATTTTCCAGACAGCATGGCCATTTACTGCCTAAGGGAGTAATCATTCAACATTATGAAAGCAACTTCCACTCATACAATGGGACTTTTATCATACCCTCCAACGTTTCATAGATGAAAACTGGGGGCACATGCAGCCAAGTAACATCAGAGTATGGTCAGGAAAGGAAAAGATATTTATGATGAGGAACACCCAGGATAGAAGAGGCTGCAACAGTTTGCTTTTGCCTGAGTCTACTGGGAGGAACAAGATTCCACCCACTCCTCTCACCCCTGCTGAGTTGAGTACAAACTACTTTTGCACTTTGAACTCAGTTTACAGCAATTGAAGTAGGCTGAGGACAAAAGGGGGGAAGTGGGCGGCGGTGGCGAGGAACTGGGGAATTTTAAAAGCAGCTGAAAAAGTGGAGCAACACAGCAATAATTGGGACTGTTCCTGACAAATCACCACAGCTGAAGCTTTATCTCCCCCCTCCTCCCTCCCCCAAGTCTCCTAAATCTCCTCCAGAACAGATTGAGGGCACCATGGGATGGAGGAAGAATTCAGTTTGCTGGTGGAGACAGACATCCTTTCTAAAAACTAGTTCTTGAGCATTATTTAAGCCCCCCTGAGTACAATGAGACTTACCCCCAAGTAAGTAGGTATGCATGGCATGTCAGCTTTCGTTAACATGAAGAAAGGATCGTAATGAATGAAGTCTTGCACAATCAGCCTAATTCCCGATCTGTTCCTACAATGTGTAGGGTATGATTGTCAAAATACACTGCAATTTCTGAAAGTACATTTAAGCTGATTAAAGTGCCCTATATTGATTTCTGTAACTGACAACCAGGTTTCTCTGCACACAAACACATACACACCCCCATTTTGCTAAGATATTGTGAAGTCAGCCAAATTCCTGATTGCATTGCATTGCATGTGACAAAGAATGCATGGAAGAAAAGTTCTCTGTAGTGCAGGGCCACAGGCCTATCTCAGCCCCATGTGGTTTGTTGCAAGAGAATTCTTTTTGACAATTCATGTTCTAGTGTCCCCCATCCCACCCTGCCCCATGAATTTGCCAAGCCTCTCATACTTCTTTCACTCTCTCATTGAAACATACAACTCTCCCTTATACCTTCAGACTACTGTTCCCTTTACTGCTGTCAGAGCTTAGAAGCAGCTCGTTAACCATAACTAGTTCCTTGAAATTAATTCCTCTCCCCAATGATTATGCTATCACTATGAGCCTTCCCACACTCCAAGGAAAGGCGGCAAAGTAGCAGGAATGTTCTGTCTTTCCTGCTGCCTTCCCACATGGCTTCTTGTTTTTTCATTCCAGCCCCAAAAGGGTCCGGGGTAAAACAATGTCTTCTTGCTAACCAGAAAAATTCGTTTGGGGGGGGGGAAGCTAAAACCCATTTTAGCTTGGTCCCCTATAGGACCGGAATGAAAGGATGCTGGAAGGTCATCGATGTCATATGGGAAAGCAGCAGAAAGGATGGAACATTCCTGCTCCTTTGCTGCTTTTCCTGAGAGTGAGGTAAGGCTCTATGTTGCATTGTGATTGTAACTTATCAAGGGATGACCTTGTTCCTTTTGTGGTATGAATGTAATTCCTTAAAATTTACTTGTTTGATTTAAAGTAAGATGCAGACTTTGGAAGGCCACACTTCATTACATCACCACCTACACCATATCCCCTTAGATTTTTTTTAAAATCTATTTCTTTAAATAAACACATCCATTCTTCTGAGGGGACACTTTTGCCCTGTTTGTAGATCTTCTTGGCTCTTTTAGGTTCAGAAGAAGCCTGATTATAGTGGGCCCTTGGTATCCGCTGAGGTTTGGTTCCAGGACCCCCCGTGGATACCAAAATCCGTGTATACTCAAGTCCCATTATATACAGTGGTATAGTAAAATGGTGTCCCTTGTATAAAATGGCAAAATCAAGGCTTTCTTTTTGGATTTTCTTTAATATTTTCAAACCGTGGATGGTTGAATCCGTAGATACAGAATCCATGCATACAGAGGGTCAACTGTACTTGATCAAAAAGTAAAGTTGGGGAGGTGGTTTGGAGGATTCAGAAATGGTCCTGGGATCTTCTAGGATCGATTTTCCACACCCTAAATGTGCACTGACTGGCAGTGGCTCTCTGACTCTAGTGGCTCGCCGGGATTTCAGACAAGGGTCCTTCTCAGACCTACATAGAGATCCCAGGGACTGAACCTGGGGCCTTTTGAATGCAAAGCATGTATTCCACCACTGACCTTGAGTCGTCCCTTGCAAAGGAGCTCTATAACTCACAAAATACCAACAGACTAAAGGTGGAAGGCATCAGACCAAACACTTCCTGGTGGCTTCCTGGCACGAAAGGAATGTTGTTATCACCTTTCCCTGTAGAAATCCTTCTTGTGTGTCTTCAAGCCATTTCTTATGGCAACCCTAACATAAACCTACCATGGGGTTTCTTCACAGGCTGAGAGAGTAGGACTTACCCAAGGCCACCCAGTGGGTTTCCATGGCTGAATGAGGGTTTGATCCCTGTTCTCCCTGGAACAGCCTAAATACCCTAAAGACACCAGATTCTGTTTGATCTTGGCAACTAAGCAGGATCAGCCCTGGTTAGTGCTTGGATCAGAAACCTCCAATGAATATCAGGTGCTATGGACTGTATTTCCGAGGAAGGAACTGACCAAACCATCTCTATTACTCACCTAAGAATACCTTATGAAACTCATGGGGGTGCCATAAGCCAACAGGTGACTTGAAGGCACACACACATATACTCTCAGAGCCCTAGTCCATCGCACACACCACTATATCATGCTGGCTCTACGTAGAAATCTTTGGTTGGATATAAAAACATGGGGAGGGGGAGTGTTGTCAAAACTGTACATATCAGATAGAATATTTGTGTTTCTTGTTATATATAGATGGCCATACACTGCCATTGAAACACTGGGAAAAATACTTTGAGGTTCAGCACTTTCTAGCCAAACAGAATCCTTGAGATCAGATATGCTAAGCATTTAATTACCACAACAGCACTAGCTATGGGTTGCACTGGTGCTAAGGAAACATTGAATATGAAGCTGCCATATACAAGTTTGTTTATTATGATCCATAGATCCGTCACAAAAAAAGGAACACAAACATAAGGCAGAAAATAGACAAAATATTTTTTTAAAGATCTAAACAATAAAACATTTACAACCAGCTTTTTTTTTTTTTTTTTTTTTTTTAGTATATAACTATCATCTACTGAATGGACCCTTAGTCCATCTAATCTCTTCTGTCTACTCTGACTGGCAATGGCTCTTCATGGTCTCAGGTCCTCTTTCCCAACATCAACATCATCATAGCTGAGAAGAATTAACCTTTTTGGAAAAGTTACATACTGTCTGGAGAATTCTGGGAGTTGTCATTCAAAAAGTTGCTTTCCCCAGGTCTGGATAGTATCTGCTCCTACATGTTCCATTTAACTAAAGATGCCATAGGTTGAATCTGAGACTTGATGCCTGTGGGACATACTGTAGTTCTGTTACTGAACTTTACTCCTCCCTTCTCTCACTGTGTTGATGCTTTAGAGTAATCCAAATTTTTGGAGTCCAGCAGGAGTGAGTATTGGTGCTGCAATATGGCTGTGCAACATTCTTAGACAGAAAGAAAGAAAGAAAGAAAGAAAGAAAGAAAGATGCTTCTGGAGTGCTTAAAATCATGAAAGTGAGCGGAACCCATTGCTATCCTTCACAATCTCCGCTGCAGTGCGTTCCTTTTGGGAGTGTTGCCAAGGTACTTATCTTTCCAAAACAGACAAGGCAGCACTTTCTTTTCCCCATATATTCTGGCAAAGAGGCAGGTGTACCTAAATAATTGGAATTCTTTATTCTAATTCATTGGCTTGATGAAAAATTCATTGTATTTACAGAGCATGCCCAAGGGGCATCAGTCTAGAAAGTTTGAGGATTAAGTCGTCAGTCTTCTGTCCCTTTTGGTTTCAGCATCTCAGTCCTACCTATTGGGAGCCACCTGTTGTAACAATATAGTACAGAGCAATAACTGATGCCCCCTTTTCACACAAGTCAAAATACAGAGAACCCTGTAGCCAGCAAGGTTATTTGGGTATCTGGGGCAGAAAATCCCACAAGTACCTCTTCGCCTGTTTCCTGACAGGAAACAAAATGATGCCTTTCACAATGCCCAAAATCTGTAGCCTGAGATGGCTGTCTCAATCTTCCTGAGAGAGAGGGCAGCAGTAGAGTGGGAAAAACTAGCCAAATTCTGAGATGTCTAATCCAGAATTCTGTTGGTTTCACATGTCCAAGTATGCTTCCTTACAGATGTGTTCATGTGGGGGGGGGGTTGTCCATCGGTGCTCCTGATTTTAAAATTGTTTTAAATTGTTTTGTACTGTGGTTGGCAACCTGTGGCCTGCCAAGCTTTACTGAACTTCATCTCCCATCTTCCCTGTTAATTATTCATGATGGGAGTGGGTGTCCAACAATACAAGCATACCTCAGATGTGTTCCTGGGCATTACTTCTTTAACAGAAACTTTGGTAGCAGAGGCAGAAATAATGTGGAACAAATAAGGATCGGTACCTGCACCGCAGAAAAAGAAGAGCAGTTCAGCATGGTTCTGCAGCCGTTTTATTCAAAACTAACTATATGCATATGTGAAAGGTCAAGTAAGCCTTGGATAACTAAATTAAACATTCTGAACTTTCTAGAGACCACTTGAAAGCTTTTTCCAAAATAAATATAGGAAAGATATTTTCTTTCTTTCACCAGTCTCCAATTTCCTATGATTTCCATTTTGGTGGCCAAACTTACATTTTGTTTTGTTAGCATGCTGGGTCTAAATGTTGAGGCAGATTTAACTGCTCTTTCCTTTTTTCTCCATTTTGCTGCTCACATGTATTCAGTGATGGATTCTGGAAGCATTTGCTGTTTACCTTGACTGTTGTAGGGAGGCACACCTACAGTAAGGCTGTCTAGAGTGGTTTCCCATCTTTCCCCAGCTCAGGTTTTATTGCATTGTTTACTGCAGACATGCTGGTGCAACCTGTCACTGAAGGTTTGTGTTTCTCCAATCCTTCTTCACCATCCTCCCAGTGCTGATGCTGCTAAAGAGCTTCCAGCTATTCAGAGGATGGAAAGGAAAGTAGGGCTGGGCAGATATAAAAAGACTTTGTAAAAAGGACTCCCCCCACCAGATGCTTTGTTAACTGTGGTATGCCTGTATTTGGAGGGTCACAAATTCCCTACCCTCATTTACCATGTCAGTGAAGCAGTGAATCAACACTTATGTTTTTAAATCTGAATTTCAAAGGAACTATACAAAGTGCTGAACCTATTTGAGGTGATAGGTTTCAGCATGCTGAGTAGCTCCTTCAAACTAAATTCCAGAGCAGATTCATTGCCCCTTTTGCTAGGAAGTCAGCAGCTTCCACTGTTCCATTCAGACCCCCCCTGCCCCCTGCCTGGCTCATCTGTTGAGAGGTGGAGAAAGCATTTATTCTTTGTCATAAAACTGCTGATGGCATCATTGGAGAGAGGCCTAGAGCCACTTTTCTGACCAGTGTAATCTATAGATGCTGTTGCTTTGTGTGTGTGTGTTTTTTAATTGCTATAAAATGTATACTTTTAAAAAGCTGCTAATATCTCAAACCATTTCTTGTGAGGGTTCACCAGGTCTGCTGCTCACCAATTATGGAAGATGTGATACATGGCATTTTCCTGGGCGTCCCCTTCATTTGGCACATTAGGCCACAACATCTAGGAACAGAGTTGCTATGGTGTGTGTTCACATAATATTCTCTACTGGAGGTAGAGAGGCATAATAAAAAGAAAAGCCTAAGAGGTCATATTTTTATACTTCAGCATAATGAGATAATTTAATGGAGTGCTAAATGGCTATAGCTCTCTCTCTCTCTCTCTCTCTCTCTCTCTCACTCACTCACTCTCACTAAGCTATTGTTTTAGCAAAGTGAACTGAGAGGAAACCAAGAGGCTGCTAGAGTGGCATTCTCTATTGTCCAGCACTATTACAATTTGTAATGTGCCTATGATGTGCATCTGCACATAGAATCATAGAATTGCAGAGTTGGAAGAGACCACGAGGGCCATCCAGTCCAACCCCCTGCCATGCAGGAAATCACGATCAAAGCATCCCCGACAGATGGCCATCCAGCCTCTGTTTAAAGATCTCCAAGGAAAGAGACACCACCACGCTCCGAGGGAGTGCGTTCCACTGCCGAACAGCTCTTACTGTCAGAAAGTTCCTCCTAATGTTAAGGTGGAATCTGTTCCTGGAGCTTGCATCCATTGCTCCGTGTTCCAGTCTCTGGAATAGCAGAAAACAATCCTGTTCCATCCTCAATGTGACACCCCTTCAAATACTTAAACAGGGCTATCATATTGCCCCTTAACCGTCTTTTTTCCAGGCTAAACATACCCAGCTCCCTAAGTCTCTCCTCATAAGACATGGTTTCCAGACCTTTCACCATTTTAGTCACCCTTCTCTGGACACGCTCCAATTTGTCAATATCCTTTTTGAATTGTGGTGCCCAGAATTGGACACAGTATTCCTGACCAAGGCAGAATAGAGCAGCACTATTACTTCCCTTGATCTAGACACTATACTTCTATTGATGCAGCCCAAAATCACATTGGCCTTTTTAGCTGCTGCATCACACTGTTGACTCATGTTCAACTTGTGGTCTACTAGGACTCCTACATCCCTTTCATACGTAGTCTCATTCAGCCAGGTCTCCCCCATCCTATATCTATGCATTTCATTTTCCTGCCCTAAGTGCAGTACCTTACATTTCTCCGTATTGAATTTCATTTTGTTAGCTTTGGCCCAGTCATTTGAGGGAATCAGAAGGTGCTCCTAGGACCCAAAGGAGACACCCCTGCAGCTGAACAAGGAAGCGTTTCATTCCCACAGGGCCCCAAGTTGAATGAAGAGCTAACCCTGACCCTAACCCCTAAACCCTAACCATCACCCCTAAATCCTAAACCTAACCCCTAACCTTAACCCTAACTCCTAACACTAACCCCTAACCCTAACTCTAACTCTAACCCCTAACCCTAAACCCTAAACCTAACTCCTAACCCTAAACCTAACCCTAGCCCTAAACCCTAACCCTAACCCCAACCCTAACCCATAAACCCTAACTCTAACCCCTAACCCTAAACCCTAACCATAAACCCTAACTCCTAACCCTAACCCTAAACCCTATCCCTAAACCCTAACCCCGAACGCGAACCCGAAGCCTAACCCTAACCCTATCCACAAGCAGACCGATGCTATGCTGAGCCATATACCCTCCCCTCCAACTTACTGAAAAACCCCTGAAGTTGCCCTGTATGGCCATTCCATGTTCCGCAGAGAGCAGAGAGGCTCAGCGGAGCATTTGGCTACGTCTCCATAGCCAGATGCAAAATGATGACATCAGTGCTGAGATCCGTTGGGGTCCCCCAGGGCTCTCCATGCTGCTGTGATCATTTCACATCTGCCTTTGGGGCTGTAGCCAGATGTGATTATACAGAATATTTACATCAACAACTTTACTGCATCCCAGGCTCAAAAAAAATGTGAGTGGCTTCCTCTATCATCCCACAGAGCCTCAAAATCCTTTTCAAAGCAAAGCCCTCCTCCCGCTCTACATGAATTCCATCCTGGAACAACAACAAAAAATGCACCTCTTTCTGTTCTGTCTCTTCCTCATCTTCATTGGATTGGTAGTGTGATGTCTCCTCAGAGTAATAGATCTTGTTGCTTGTCAGGACAAAATAGTGTGGGCTTCAGGTGTGGTCGATTGGTGATAGAACTAACACTGTTCTCTATTGTTCACAGGTCTCTGTATTGATATGTTTTCCAAGGCGCGTGTGTGCACGCGCGCACACACACACACACACAGATTGATTCTTGGGGAATATTTTCCATATTGCTCCTGCTCATTCTAACCTTCCCCCACTGCCAGTCATGATTCCCTGGGTTGCAACATTCTAAGGACATTATCAGACTAACATCCAAAAATGCTGTAATTCTGAAAAACAAACCTGAAAACATGAAAACTAAAGGGGACAGTTCATAAAATGAGCATCCTGTGCTTCGTTTTCACATTCTCACTCAGACGTTTTCTCACTGAGGACTGCCCATTCACACTATAATCTCATGATTACAACAGGATGTGGTTTTGCATGCAGTCAATAGTGCAAAAAGAGCGCTATTGACAATCTATTGATGGCTTGTCTCATGAACGAGAAAGAATGCCTTCTTCGCATCTGGAGCACGGAGTAATAACACAAAGACAATGACGTCATGTAATAGTGGGGCCCATTTGTGCTACCCTGATGTTGTAATCCTGTGATTTTTGCTGCATCTGATAGTGTTGTCAGACTTATTTCACCCCTGTTGCATACACATCAAGGGCACATTGGACAATTCTACATAAACTTGTTGCTTTCAGACACCAACCCAGGAACAACTTATAATGTTGCCAGATTCTGCGCAGCTGCGGTTAAAATTCAACAGACAATGTCCTCAGCAGTAGAATAGTGTCAACCTAGTCTTGTTATACTGGAGCTAACATTTTAAATACTGCTTTTAGCCTGTTTTTATCCTGTTTTTACCTTTATTCTGTATCCCCTTTTTACCTGTGCTGGTCTATGACCGTAATAAAGATTCTATTCTATTCTATTCTACCCTGATGTTGTAATCCTGTGATTTTTGCTGCATCTGATAGTGTCCTAAATCTACAGGGATGGCCCTGCCATTAGGCAGGCAGCTGCCTTAGATGGCAGATGCTAGGAGGTAGCAACAAGGCCTTAGGAGAAGAAAGCTATGTGCCCCCTTATGCCAACGTGATGCCTTCAAGGATGGTGGAGAATGCTCTCCCATCATCATTGGTAAAGAAAGGCTCAACTGTCAGTCCAGTTGGACTTTGCACATGGTATAAGAATGGGCACCATCTTGTTCTTTGTTTCAGGTAGCAGGATGTCTTGGGCCAGCCCTGCCTTCTCTTCCCTTTGAGTGAGGATGCTGCTTGGGGAAGTAAGATCATTGCTCCATTAAGCTCAGCATTACATACCCTTCATGGCATCTGACTTTACAGGGATTTATGGAGAAGTCTTTCCAAGGCCTAATCAAAGATGCTGGGGATAGAACCTGAGAATGGTTGTATGCAGGACTGGTGTTCTTTCACTGATCTACAGTCTTTTCCTATGAAGGAACCATTTATTTAACAAAACACCAACACAAGGAACACAGACACAATCAGACCAATCATGGCTCAAAAAAAAAAAATCCAAGGCAGCGGGAGAGAAAAGGGATCTTAGCATTGTTTATCAGAATTAGGAAAAGATGGGTTGAATCCACCAGAAATGGTTTGCAAGCAAGAAGTTGAACTGGCTGTTCCAAGCAGAATGTGACAACAGAAAAGAAACCTGTGTGACAAACAATATGTTCCTGAAATACTTTTTTTCCCCATCTCAGTGACCCAATATTAAAACTCGGACACCCAAAGCAGAGATGAAATCACTGGGAAATGAGGAAAAGATAAAAGGGCAAAGCATTTGAAACTTGTCAGTTATACATTCCAGATAAGGTGAGGAAATGGGCAAACAGAATGAATATTGAAGATGTTTGGGCCTGGAACTGTAAGTAAAGATACACACCTTAATCCCAGCTCTAACTTTATCAGAATACTGTATAGGTAATGATGGCAATGTGACATTCATGTCATTGCAAGTAAACAGAAATTAGGGTGAGGATTACTTCTGTGTGCTGTAAAGGCACATCTAGGCATACAGGCTTGGCAGTCTGTATTCAAAATTTCCTATGCTCCCAATTATGTGCATTAAGGTGGGGGGGAGTGCGTTACCAAATGCTCACATTTTAATAATATTAATGTTAATAACAACAATAAAAAACATTCAAAAACACTACATAAATGTCTAGAATGCACACAAAGACACTATAGTCATTCTTTTTTGTGGGAGTTTTTCTGGGCTGTGAGGCCATGTTCTGGAAGAGTTTATTCCTGAAGTTTCTCCTGCATCTGTGGCTGGCATCTTCAGAGAATGGTGGCTTAGAGTTTATATACTATGGGTTTATTTACTGTGAGTCCCCATTGGAGAGGATATGTAAATTTGTGTATTTGAATGGCTAGTTGCTACAGTGGGAGGATATGCAAGGAGAATTAGTGTCTGTTTGGTTAATGTCCCATTGTCTGCTGGAATTCCCCCTGTCCCTGGGTAAAGTTCATTTGCATGTGTTGAGTTTTGATTTTGCTGTTTTTCAGGACTGGTAGACAAACTTTGTTTGGCTCCCACCCTAGGGACTAGCCATTCAAATACACAAATTTACATATCCTCTCCAACAGGGACTCACAGTATATAAACTCCACACACACTCCTACCCAATCATTCTCTGAAGATGCCAGCCACAGATACAGTGAAACAGCAGGAATAAACCCTTCCAGAATACAGTCTCACAGCCTGGGAAAAAAAACCATGAAAAACCTATGGATGCTGGCCGTAAAAGCCTTCAGCTTCACACTATAGTCAGTTCCTCCCCCGCCCATGGAGGAAAAAATGGAAACAGCATAGAATATCCCATGGGAAGAAAATAAAGAAGTTAGCAGAACAAAAACTGGCATATCTGCCAATCCATATTAAATAAGTGTTACCCTAATCACTCTGGGGTATTGAGGACCCTCAAAATATCAACATTAATTTGGGGAGTTAATGTACTTGCCTTGGCACTGCCAGTGGAAGGTAATGGCAGGATCTTGTGGCCAACTATACCAATACTGATGAGGAGACATAAGCTAGACAGAATAACAATAATCTTTATTAGGAAAAGTAGTAATAACCACATTCATGCACACATTCAGACATCAAGCATTCACACAAGACTAGTGAAATAAAGTGGGAGAGGTTGAGATAGAAGACTAGAGAAGGGAGTTTCCAGTGGGTGAGACACCTTTTCCTGAAGAGATGAGGTCACAGAAGAAACCAGTAGAGTGGGGATCTCAGAGTTACACTCTGTGGGTCAGTCAGCAAACCAGCAGCGTGGGTGTAGGAGGGGGAGCTGAAGGACACCAGCAGAGTGGGGGGTCCCAATCTGGAACACAAACAGATCGAGTGTCCATAGGAAGGAGATCTGTGCACACTTGAGTGGAGTTTTGAAAGGGCTTTTACAGTAAATATTTGCCTTCTAGGGATGGGATTTGGAGTGGAAGACAATACATTAAGATGTTGCTCCAAGAGTGACAAAGGCATTCCAGATATGTTAATAGTGTTTTAATGGTCGAACACTTTGCAAATGCAAGAGAGGAAGCAACTTCCTTTGTTTGGGTGAGGAAAACTAATGAGGGTAGTTTACAGGTTTTGAGTTGCCAGCCTGGGAAAATGTAATTAGTCAAGTGTACATGCCTTTAGTTGCTGTGCGTAGTAGCATTTCTTTTAGAATTTAGGTGGCTTCTCCTTAAGTGCATCCCTGAGTAAACAATGTTTGTCTGGGTTTTTTATGTTAATGGCCTCACTACATGGAAGATCATGTATGACCTAATTATTAAATATTGCCAATTATTGATATAGCTGGGGAGTTGGGGTGTCAGGGCATGTAATTTAAGGATTATATAAGAACTGATACTATCACACTGTTACCAGAAACTCAGAAAGCACACCTAATTCCCTAATGTTTATGGCCAGAGGGGATTAGGATGTCATGAAGTCATCCCCACCCCTGCCTTAGCCTCAAGTGAAGGAGAAAAATTCTGGCAGGTTTCTGCTGTGGTCATACAAACAGAAATGTCTTATTGGAAGTTCTCTCTTTTAGTTTCCAACAAAAAAATACCCCAACACCTAATCCCCTGGTATTAGAATGTCCCCATTCCCTGTTCCAAAAGGACAGCATCCTCATGATGACAGATCACCTTGTTTAAACAGTATCAGTGATTGGGTGCAAAGCATTCATTGCCCTCAAAATTTCTGGAGATATTTAGGTATATGCCTAGAAGTAACTATTATGTTACTTCTAAGAGTGGTGGACAATGGTGAAAGAGGATACAAATAAAAAGAAGGAAGAAGAAGTACAGTTTTACCTATATAAGCGTTTATAGGTGGCTTCATATTAGTGTACCTTGTACAAAAATATGTATAATTTTGTGCCCAAAATCCACTAGTATGAAAAAATAAATCCTGAAAGAAAGCTCAGCAGATGACAAATTGGACAAGAGCTCCTGACCTGCTGAAATACGTGAAGGA
Organism: Gambelia wislizenii; assembly: GCA_030847615.1. Taxonomy (NCBI): domain Eukaryota; kingdom Metazoa; phylum Chordata; class Lepidosauria; order Squamata; family Crotaphytidae; genus Gambelia; species Gambelia wislizenii. Next base: position 304,734,869 of record JAUMIR010000002.1, on the reverse strand, counting down.
TGGATTCTGTTTGATTTGTACATCACTATGCCCTTAGGGATAGAAAGTGCAAAGCCACAAAATACATTTTAATAAAGTAGGTAAAACAGCTAAGAAATGGTCCTTGCCATTTTGGTACAATCCTAATGTAGAGAAGCGTTCACATAATACTTTCACTATGGGGTGTATCAACATTGCACAATCACTAATTGCTTTTGCTGTTATGGCAACATCCCAGGGCATCCTGGGATTTGTAGTTTGAGCAGGGACTTAGAATTATTCTAGAACATTTCTGTGAACGACAGTACTAGAGCTTCCTGGTGGAGAACTCAAAGAAGCTCACAATCTACTTCCAATCTACTGGAGGCAAATTTGCAGCTTTGTGGGAGGTGTAGGGACTGTGAGATCCTCCATATTCTTTCATCACACATCCTTCTTCAGCCCAAAAGCTTGGACACTTTTCTTCAATACTGGCAGCCAATCAGGGTGTGCAATACAGGCAGGACCTTGCCAAGGTGAGAAAGAAGGAATAGCCTTCCCTCCAGTCTGGGAAGTATATATACAGTTATTAGCCAATCCCTAGCCAACTGTTTCAACTGCCCATTCTCCCACCCTACTCTTGTGCTTGAATAGTGTTAATGTATAGGGTATGATTTTATATTGCTTGTATTATGTGAGAACATTAGTGTTGTGGCATGGAGACTAGATCCAGTTTTGGAAGGAGACAGGGCTAGGATAATTTGTGGCTGCCCTCTTAGGTACCCTGGGTCACAGCAGATACCCTAGGCCCAGCTCGAGTTTGTGTCCTGGGCCCACTGCTATTCAACATCTTTATCAATGACTTGGATGAAGAAACAGAGGGTATGCTTATCAAGTTTGCTGATGACACCAAATTAGGAGGGGTAGCTAAAACCCCCGAGGACAGGATCAGAATCCAAAATGACCTCAACAGATTAGAAAGCTGGGCCAATATTAAGAAAATGAATCTCAACAGGGAGAAATGTAGGATACTACACTTGGGCAGTAGAAATGAAAAGCACAGATATAGGATGGTGACTCCTGGCTTGATGGCAGTACATGCGAAAGGGATCTAGGAATCTTAGTGGATCACAAACTGAACATTAGTCAGCAGTGTGATGTGGCAGATAAAAAAGTCAATGCAATTCTAGGCTGCATTAATAGGAATATAGTGTCTAGATCAAGGCAAGTAATAGTGCCACTCCATTCTGCTTTGTTCAGACCTCACCTGGAATACTGTGTCCAATTGTGGGCACCACAATTCAGGAAGGATATTGACAAGCTGGAACATGTCCAGAGGAGGGAAACCAGGATGGTGGGAGGCCTGGAAGCCATGCCCTATGAGGAGCAGCTTAGAGAGCTGAGTATGTTTAGTCTGGAGAAGGTTAAGAGGGGACATGATAACCATGTTTAAATATTTGAAGGAATGTCATACTGATGATGGGGCAAGCTTGTTTTCTGCTGCTCCAGAGACTAGGACAAGGAGCAATGGACTCAAACTACAGGAAAAGAGATTCCACCTTAAACATTAGGAAGAACTTCCTGACAGTAAGAGCTGTTTGGAAGTGGAATACACTGCCTGGGAGTGTGGTGAAGTCTCCTTCTTTGGAGGTTTTTAAACAGAGGCTGTTTAAATCTGTCAAGAATGATTTGATGGTGTATTCCTGGATGGCAGGGGGTTGGACTGGATGGCCCTTGCGGTCTCTTCCAACTCTTATGATTCTATGTCTCACCACCAGATGGCACAGAACCACAGAGACTGTGCACCCACATGGATTCTGTGGCTGTCACTCCAGTTTTCCTCCAGTAGTCAGGTCAGAGGTGGGTGGAATCAGATAATACTTGGGTTATTCAGTCAGCAGATCCAGATCTTCATGACACGCCAACACAATATGGCTGTTATAAATGAAACGGTGGCCTTGTTATATCCAAGAAACTATCTGTGTGTGTACATGTAAGCCTGGCTCCTCCTCTCTCTGTGACAACACTAAGGCTAGAGCGGCACCTGCACATCTCAGAATTCTATAGGATGGAGCCATGACAGTGGGATCAAAACACTATCACTATATAGTGTGGATATACGTCATGTCAGACTTCATGTGAACCTGCTGAGCCCACACTAGCATGCCTCTTTGGTTGTGTGCACTGCTGTACTTTGTGGATTTGTCAGATGTGGAACAAAGGCCTTAAGGCTTACACCTCTGCTACCTTTAAGTTGTAGGTGTCTTCATTTTATATTTACCATGTCTGGATGTACACAGTACTTTCTCCTATCAAAAAAAGTTGTATTAACTGATGAATGCCCCTTCCAACACCAACACCTCCTCACTGGTTCAATGACACTTCTGTATATTCTTTACTAATATAACTCCTATGTCCACCCTTTCTTAGGGATGGGAACATATAAACCAAAATCCAAGCTGTTAGGCTCAACTAGAGCAGACCCATGGAATCAATGGGAACTTGGTATATTGACCCTTGCATAAATTTCATTGATTCTCTGAGTCTGTTCTGGTCAACTCCAATGATTGGATTTAGGCCATACTAAACTTTAACCAATCCTAAATCAGTGTGCATAAAGGAAGCATCTAATATAAGCTGTAAACTGTGAAGTGACTCATCATACGTCTTCAAAACAGATTTCTCATCTATTTTTGCTTATACAGGGGGCCCTTGATATCCGCTGAGGTTCCAGGATCCCCTGTGGATACCAAAATCATGGATGCTCAAGTCCCATTATATTCCGTGGCATAGTAAAATGGTGTTCATTATATAAAATGGCAAAATCAAGGTTTGCTTCTTGGAATTTATTTTTTGGGAATGTTTTCAAGCCATCGATGGTTGAATCCGTGTATGCCAAATTTGTGGATACTGAGGGCCAACTGTAGTTCCATACTATGTAAATCTGTTGTTGTGGTAATGACACGTAACTAAAACAGATCCACTTACAGTAAGAGGAAAGCTTCTAGACTTTCTGTTTGCAAAACTGCCTCTACTTAATTTCTGTACTCATGGCATGGAACAAAAATGAGCACTGGAATTTAGCAGATTGCCTCCTCCCTTGTTAACACTGATGTAGATTCAAAGGGTAACCTTCTGTGATAAAAATCTACAGAAAGAGAGTGCACATGGCATGTACAAAAATAATAAATTCCATTTGCAAGCTTCAAATATAAATTCTTTATATGAAGAGAATGTAGGTGCATACATAGTAATGTTCCTCCTCCTGCTGCTGCTAAATTTGCTTCTGCAGCTGCCTTTTATTTTTCCTTGCTGTGAATGACAATTGATGAGAAAGGACTGGGTCTTTTCTTTACATTCAAATTTCTTCTTCAGATTTGAGGTTTCCAGACAGGAGGAGTTGGGATTGCCCTTAAAATCCTTATTTTGGTAATCATCTGCCAATCTTGATGAAACTGAACTACAGAAATAAGTTGCACTTGTACACATCCTAATGTTTCATCAAGAAGAAGAAGAAGATAGCACTTCTCCTGAGTACTCAACGTGCTTCACATCCATTATCTAAGCAGCCTTTACAACAAGGTCATGTAACTTTTGATCTGCAAATCAACACAGTGTACTAACCATGTATAATGGTCCCCCAGACCCTTGACTGCCTGCTGCTGTTACATTATGTTCCAACCCTCCAATTGTTCCAGGTTGGTAGGAAGAGTCCTTTGTTGTCCCACATTTCCAGCTGCTTTTAACATATACCAGATTCTTTCTTTTCCTTCTGCTTTCTTCCTTTCTTCTTGTTTTACTTCAATTGCCACAACCTGAGCTCAAAGTGCAAAAGTCATTTGCAAGTACAAAAGCCATTCACACTGAAAAGAGGGGAGAAAGTAGGTGGCAGAATCTTGCCCTTCCCAGAAGGTTTAGGCAAAGGCAATCTGATGCAGCCCCTCCTTGCTTATGTGTTCTCCCTCATTAATAACTTTTGCCATCTTGACCACACTCTGATATTGCTTGGCTACACATGTTCTGGTTTTCATTTGTGAAATGTTTAAAGGTATGTGTTCTGTTTTTAAGGCAGTCAGTATCTTTACTTTCCCATGTTACAAGGGCTAGGTCCCACAAATGTTGACTGGCCTTGGTTTTTTTTGTTTTGTTTTTTAAATGACCACAGGGAAAGGAGAAGGAGGGGTAATGTTTATGACATATCCATTTCTCAATCTGAGCCAAGCTCAGAATGTCTTAGGTGAGGGATGGGACTCATACAGCTCTCCAGATTTTATTGGCTTGCAACTCCCAGTGTTCCTTACCATGGCCTATACTGGCTAGGCTGAGGGAGTTCAACATCATCTGAATAGCCACATAATTCCCACTTCTGCCCTTGGACATTATCAGACTAGTGTCTAAAAATGCTGTAATTCCACAAATGAGGATAGCAGAAACATTGTGGCATTATTTCACTTATTATCACATGTTGCTGTAATCACATGAAAAACCCACCAAGGAATTTTCGCACAACGACCACTAGTGCTTCAAAAATGGGAATTTTCTTCCATGATTTAGGATGGGCAAGATTTTGGCAGTTCTTGTGAGAATACAACCTGAACAGCACTAAAACAGAAAATTGAGTCACCCATCTGCCAGCTTCCACAATTTTGCTTGCCATGCTCACCATGGTAAGAGTGCCACTGCCAGTCTGTTTGACTCATCTTACTTACAACCTACAAGCTGCAGAAGTAAGTAACTCTATGGTATGTTTGCAAAGGAAGTACTTTATTTTGCTAGGATTTGATTATATACGGTAAGTCCAGGAAACTGTCCCCCACAGATATGAAGCAGGGGTGTAACCTGAACAGCATTAAAACAGAAAATTCGTTATATAAAATGATCAGTTCCCAAATGCCTGCTGAATACAGTTGTCCTTCCATATCCACGGATTTGGTATCTATGGATTTAAGTATTCACAGCTTGAAAATATTCTTTAAAAAATAATAATCCAAAAGTAAACTTTTATTTTGTCATTTTATATAAGGGACACCATCTTGCTATGCCATTGCATATAATGTTGGATAGCTGAGCCTTGGCAAATCTGAGCGTCAGCAAATCTGTGCTCAAGTCTGTTCAGCAGTTCACCTACCTAGGAAGCATCATCTCCTCAGATGCTAAGATTGACAAAGAGATTGATCACAGATTAGCCAAGGCATATAGCGCATTTGGAAGACTTTATAAAAGAGTCTGGAGTAATAAACACCTGAGGCAAAGCACAAAAATCAGTGTGTATAGAGCCATTGTACTGCCTATTCTCCTTTATGGGTCTGAAACATGGGTCACCTATTGCCACCACCTACGACTCCTCGAACGCTTTCATCAGCACTGTATACACACAATCCTAAATATACACTAGACTAACTATGTGATGAATGTTGCTGTCCTTGAGCAAGCAGGGATCACCAGCATTGAGGCCATGATATTGAGAACACAGCTGCGCTGGGCAGGGCACATTTCTAGGATGGAGGACAATCACCTCCCAAAAATAGTACTCTATGGTGAACTCACCACGGGTCAGCGTAAGAGGGGCGCTCCAAAAAAAAAAAAAAAACAATACAAGGACTCCCTGAAACAACATCTCAGGCTCGGCCAAATTGATCACCAACAATGGTCCGCCCTGGCCACACATTGGGAGGCATGGAGATGCACTATCCACAATGCTGCAGCCTTATTTGAGAACTCACGCCGAACAAGTCTTGAAGAGAAATGACAATGCAGAAAGAATCACAACCCAGAAATATCACCCAAGGAGACCTTCTGTTGTGCTTTCTGCAACTGGACTTGTTTATCTCGGATTGGCCTTTTTAGTCACCAGCGCACTTGCAGAAAGTGCGGGATGAGTCCTTCCTGAATCTTCGTTTGTGAAGAAAAGGCAGAGAGAGGGGGGGGCATATAATGGGACTTGAGAATTCACGGATTTTGGTATCCACGGGGGATCCTAGAACCAAACCCCAGCGAATATGAAGGGACAACTGTAGTGGTAGTGAAGTGAAAAGATAACAAAGAAGGAGCCAGCCTAGTCTCCTGAGGAAGGGTAGAAGCAGTCACAGAAAAGGCCCTCGTCCCCACCAAATGTGCCTGTGTAGATAGTGGGACTGACAGAAGTGCCTCCTCCAAATGTCTTAGCACCCAGGCAGGCTCATTTGGGAATACCTGCTCCTGTCCAGTGACTGGGAACAATCTCCACAGTAGAGTAAGCCATAGAGAGATGAGGGAGTGCTCATGCCTTGTCAAGAGTATGATTCTACATTTTTCAGTCAGAAGGCGGAGCCTGGACTGGTGACAGAAGTTTATAAGGTTTCCATTCACCTCCAGTATTTCTTGGGCCAGGTAGCTCATTGACCTCAAGCTTCTGTTCTGGCTCTAAGTTGGCCAAAAACAAAGAAACCCACAAACCCAACAACCCACTATAGCTCAGACTGATTCAGAGGCCACCCAAGCTGACTTGGGTAGGAGTCTGAATTCAGATATCCAAATTTCCATGCCTCCTGTTGACTAATCATTACAAATCAACAAATAGCTGAGATGTTTTACTCTCTGGGGATGTTTAAAAGACAAAAATACTGCTGACAGAATGCAAAGAGAATCCTACCTAGCATTCGTCATCATTCCACCATATTGTGAATGAGGGGGGACTAAAACGCCAAAAACTACATGGGAATAGCCTTTGCGGCTTTCCCCAGAGTTTTTTAAAAACAGCGAGGGGATGCGCATTCCCCCTCATTGGGACAAACAGTTTGATTAATTGCTTTCCCATACAAGAGGAAGCACAAAGATGATTGGCCAGACGAGCGCAGGGGGCAGGTCTTGCTAACAGGGCAAGTGCCAGCTGCCATCATGTTGGATTTTCACTGTACTGAGTGAGTGCTAAGTAGAGAAAATGGGATTTTTTTTTCTTTTTTGGTAAAGGCATCACTCTGTGCACACTGGAAATAGTTTTGTTTTTTTTTTAAATAAACATTCAGCAGCTGCAAATTAAGGTAGGTAAAAAAGGGGGAAATCACTCACAGCTGCCATCTTGACTTGCAGGCATGAGAAGCTTACGCCTGCCAAAAAAACATTAAGGCAAATTATAGCTGCTGTGACATTACCACAGAGCAATCCTTTTTTTCTTTTTCTTTTGGCTCATATAGACAAGCTCTATGTATAGGATGAATTTGACAGGCATAGCGCTTCCCTAAGAAGAAATTTAACCTGCCTGGATTTAGACAAATAGGTGAATAGATTTGTGTACCATTAATTTTGCTTTTATATACATATTAAAAGTGGCTAACCAATAACATTTGGGAATAACTGAGTGGAATTTACATGGACCAGTGCAACATTTCAGAAGGACAAGCGCAAGGACTAGGAAGTTATCATGAATGAAAAACAATTTAAGACTGTTTTTACTTTCTGCTCAATTGGCACCAAAGCCAGAGAAATGTAGTAATAGGAGAGGAGTGGATCAGAGACAGTGATGTAGAGAATACAGTGGCCAAGAAGGAAGAACTCAAACAAGCAAGTTCTGAGTGTTGCCCTCCCAAATCCCACAAGTTCCACCAAAACAGTTTTAACATTCCTGCTCTTCGGATTGGGAACAAGCAAAAAGCAAAGAACACCAGGCTAGTCCTGCAATGTTACTTCAACTTCCCTATCCATGGGAATTGGGGAGCTTTGGTAAAACCGATATGAGAAGAAGTTGGAACTTCCAGTCACAAAACTATAACCCATCCTCTCCCCTTCCTGCTTCCCCATTCTGTTGCCATTTTCCACCAATGAACTTGAGAAACACATCCATTTTTGAGGAACATTAACTATGGTTTCTGTGGCCCTCCATTGCAGATGAATTTTTTAAAAATTTTTTCCAGATTTGGTGTTAATTCCTTGTGGTGGAGTTCCACCTTGGTCTGGGCATCTCCCAAATCTTTCAGAATCAGCCCAGTTTGGTTCAAGATTTGTCCATATCCAAGGCTCAGCCTTACTAGGAGTTACTGCTGCAACCACTGACCTACTTTGCTAACCTAAGTTACTGCCTCGTGGGTACCAGCTACACACAAAGGAGGACAGTTTGGGATTGGATATGAAGGGAGAGATGGAGTTAACTGCACATACACATGGGATTCAATAGATAACCCTCTTTTGGATTTTCACCCACACAGAAATTTCACAAAGGCAGGTGAGGAATGTAACCAATGTACAAACTTGAATTAGCACTCTGGGGAGAAACTCTCTAATCTAGACATCCCTATTCTGCACTGATTTTTTACCCTTTTTAGACGCAGCAAGGTTACGTTAGTGCCTAAGGGTATTTTTTATCCATGAGGAAAAGAAATGTCACTTCAGGTAAGCTTCCAAAGTTTCACGCATCACAGAGCTAAACAAAAAGACTTGCTCTGGCCTGAGACAAACAACATAGTTTTAAGATGACTGTGGAAAAAAATATGAAAATTTTGTGTAGGGAAACATGAAGTGGGACCCCATCTATTTTGCTCCAATGTGAACTGTGAGAAGTAAAAGATTCCTTAAATTAAGAAGAGTGCACCCCAGTTTTTAGAAAACCCACACCTTCCCTCAGACTTGATATAAGCTATGTAATTAGTGATGTTCAACAGAGGTTGTAACCCTGTCTCACTGGTTAGTACAGCTGCATGTGCATATCCCTCTCTGTGCTCCAAATCGCACAGCATGTGGCTTGGAGAAATCCATTCAAAATTAACTATCTGCTGAAAAGATGATAAACCTGTTGGCATCTCAGAATTGAATAAAATGTTTTTATTGCCACTTGTGAATAAACTAGATAGGCATTACACTAGGGTTTTTTTTAAAACACACACACACAGCACACACAGGCTACAAATAATTGAGGTAATGGGCAGACACCTCAAAAGAAAAAAAAAAGATAGGCATCACACAAGAATCTCATCTAGATGATGTGATATAATGTGGATTTCTGCTCACTAATGCAAAATTGCAGCAGCGTTCATTTCTCTCCACATTTGGGGGGGGAAGATCACTGGTATGCGAAATTATGTTTTGGAATTCACATGCAGCCATGCCTGCGACTCAAGATGGTGGCTGGGACTGAATTTCTTGCATTATTATTCTCCACAAGTTGCCACCACTGCACGGGTTTGTGTGTGTGTGTGTATGTGTGTTTAATTAAATCTAAGATGCACAAGAGTGATCTTCTACTTGAAAAAGCTGTTTGGTCACCTCATCACTGCAAAGATGCACATGATCACTACCACCGAACTCCAAAATAGCACTTCCAGTCACTTCATTACCAGCAAGCCTGCCCCCTATGCACGTTTGACCAAACAGCTTTCCATTTCCAACATGCAATGAATTGCAAATCAGTTGTCCGAACAGGTGGCAATATGTAGTTCTGTGTACTTTTTGTATTTTTGTTTTTTGGCGGTGCCTCCTTCTTGGAGGTTTTTGTTAAAATAATTTTTATTAAAAATGATTTTCAAACACTCAGAAAAACATGTGACAAATATACAAGACATATAAAAGACACAAAACATTTCCCTCCCTCCCCTGCTTTTAAAATTGACTTCCCGTTTCTCTCTGATTGCTTTTCTAAATATTACCCCTAACTCTCCCTCTTTTAATAATAGTTATTAAGCTAATACTTCTATCATCTATTATTATTTATAGTTCTTTATACAGATGTTCCAAATATAATATTAACAAATTTCAAATATTTCTATTATCTGTCACTAAGTACTATTTAAATCACATTACAAATCCTAAAACATTAACATCACCATGATTCTTTTTATAATATTCTATAAGTGGTTCCCAGTTTTTAAAAAAATTCTAATTCGATTTATTTTTTTAATCAAATTTGTTAATTTATCCAGCAATGCATATTCCATACTTTCCCCCATCCATTCCTCATATGTTGGAATCTCATTAGTCTTCCATTTCCTTGCATATACCACTCTTGCGGCAGTAATTAAATAATTAATTCATTTGTCATATTTTCGTTCTATATTGTTTTTCAAATCTATCATATTTAGGAGATATAATTCAGGCCTCTTTTTCATTTTAATTTTTAGTATTTTTCTATCCATTTATTGACCATAAACCAGTATTTTTTCACTCTATTACACTTCCACCATATGTGGGAGAATGAACCTACTTGTTTCTGGCATTTGCGGCACTTATTTGAACTATTTTTATACATCTTTGCTAATTTCTGGGGGGCTATATACCATTTGTACATCATTAAATCACATTACAAATCCCAAAACATTAACATCACCATGATTCTTTTTATAATATTCTATAAGTGGTTCCCAGTTTTTAAAAAAATTCTAATTCGATTTATTTTTTTAATCAAATTTGTTAATTTATCCAGCAATGCATATTCCATACTTTCCCCCATCCATTTCTCATATGTTGGAATCTCATTAGTCTTCCATTTCCTTGCATATACCACTCTTGCGGCAGTAATTAAATAATTAATTCATTTGTCATATTTTCGTTCTATATTGTTTTTCAAATCTATCATATTTAGGAGATATAATTCAGGCCTCTTTTTCATTTTAATTTTTAGTATTTTTCTATCCATTTATTGACCATAAACCAGTATTTTTTTCACTCTATTACACTTCCACCATATGTGGGAGAATGAACCTACTTGTTTCTGGCATTTGCGGCACTTATTTGAACTATTTTTATACATCTTTGCTAATTTCTGGGGGGCTATATACCATTTGTACATCATTTTGTAATAATTTTCTTTGATATTATTTGAGCACGTAAATTTTAACCCTTTAGTCCAAATGTCTTCCCGTTGTTCTAAATGTAATTGATGTCCCACATTTTGCACCCATTCCACCATATACTGTTTAGTTTCCTCCTCTTCTGTATTGTATCTCAACAATAATTTATAAATCTTACTAATCAAATGATCTTCTTCTGAACATAACAATTTTTCTAACTCTGATTTCTCATCTTCATATTGGAATTGTTTTAGATCTTCTTTGACCCTTTCCCATAATTGATGGTAACTCAACCACTGCATCTTTATTCCTTCATTTTCCAATTTTTTAAATTATCTTTCATTTTCCAGAGCCCTTCTCTTTTTTCTAATATATCTCTATATTTTAACCATTGTTCTACTCTCAATTCTTTTTTACAAAACGCTTCTTGTGGTGATAGCCAACTTGGTATTTTAGGACATACTCTTTTCTTATATTTATTCCAAACTTTTATTAACAACCTTCTAATACTATGATTTTTAAATTCAGCATTAACTTTAACTTTATTGGACTAGAGGTATCCATGCCATCCCATTCTTATTTCATGTCCTTCTAAATCTAGTTCTCTTTTATTTTCTAATGTAATCCATTGCTTAAACCATACTATCCATGTAGCTTCATAATATATCTTTAAATCTGGTAGTCCCAATCCTCCCCTTTCCCTATCATCTGTCATCAATTTCCATCTGATCATAGATCTTTTCTTATTCCAAATAAATTTTGAAAGTTCCCTTTGCTATTTCTTGAACACTTCGTTTGATATTATAACTGGTATGGTTTGGAATAAAAATAGTAATCTTGGCAATATATTCATTTTAATTTTCCTAATAAAGATAATTTTAAATCTTTCCATCCATTTAAATCCTGTTTAATTTCCCTTCATTTTTTTTCATAATTATTTGCAAATAATTGTTGAGCTCTATCTGTTATATTTACTCCCAGATACTTTACCATTTTCACTATCTGAAACCCTGTTTTTGCACTCAATTGTTCTTTTTCTACTTTATCCATATTTTTGTTAGTATCTTTCTTTTATCTGTATTTATTTTAAAGCCTGCATATTTTCCAAATTCTTCTATTATTTGTAGCATTGGATCTATACTTTTTAATGAGTCTTCTATCATTATAACTAAATCATCTTCAAAAGCTTTTAATTTGAATTCCTCCTTTCCAATTTTGATTCCTCTAATTTTTTTCCTCCTCTTATATTCATGTTCAGAACTTCTAAAGCTAAAATAAATAGGAGTGGTGATATTGGGCACCCCTGCCTGGTTCCTTTCTCAATATTTATTTGTTATGTTGATTTATCATTAATTATTAATTTAGCCTTCTAATCCATAGAGATTGCCCGTATCCAATTGCAAAAATTATCCTAATTTTATTTCATTCATCACCTCTAATAAAAATTGCCAATTTAACTTATCAAAGGCTTTCTCTGCATCTAAAAAAATTAGTGCTCCTTTTATCTCATTATGGTAGGTCAAAGATCCTAATACATTTATAACTGTCCTAGTATTGTCCCTTATCTGTCTTTTTGATATAAAGCCATTCTGATCTTTATAGATATAGGTTTCTAGTATTAATTTTAGTCTGTTTGACAGCACTATTGCAAATATTTTATAGTCTTCATTTAGTAATGAAATAGGTCTGTAATTTCCCACCATATTTGGGTCTTCATTTTCGTTATGAATTAATACTGTATTTACTTCTCTCCAACTAGCCAGGATTGGTTTTTTTATTATATCATTCATAACTTCCCTTAATGGTTTTGTCAGTTCCTCTGCAAATTTGTTATAGTATACTGACATTAATCTGTCTGGGCCTGGAGTTTTTCCCCATTTTAATCTTTTGATTGCTTCCTGTATTTCTTCCTCTGATATATTTTCATTTAATTTTTCTGCCTGAGTATCTGTTAATCTTTTTATTTTACATTTTTGTATATATTGTTTAATTAAATCCTGGGGCTCTTTCTGTTTACGATATATATTTTCAAAATAATTATAAATATTTTCTGAATTTCCATTTCATTGTTACCTCCCTATCTCCCATTTTTAATTTCAAAATTCTCCTTTTTGCTCTTTTATTCCTCAATCGATATGCAAGCCATCTACCTGGCTTATTAGCGTTTTCAAAATTCCTTTGTTTCATATAGTCCAGTTTTCTTTTCATTTCTTCCAACATCATCATCTCAAGTTGTTTCTGCAATATATTTATTTGATTTTTTACATTTTTATCTTTTGGCGATATCATTAATTTCCTTTCATCTTGCTTTATTTCCTTCATTAATTTTTCCATTGTCTCTGACCTTTTTTTTCCTCCATATGTTATCCAATTTAATAAATATTCCTCTTATCACAGCTTTACTGGCATCCCAAACCATATTGTTCTCCACTTCCCTATTAGAGTTAATTTCAAAATACTCTTTTAATATTTTTCTACATTCTATTACTATTTCTTCTTTCTCTAACAATAATTCATTTAACTTCCATTTTCTCTCATAGTTATCATTTTTAAATAGCATTAATATTGGGTTGTGGTCTGAAACTGGTTTGGCTAAGATTTCTACTTTTTTAACATTGGTAGTGAGGTTATTAGAGATCCAGATCATGTCAATTCTAGACATAGATTTATGGGTATCCAAAAAAAAATTATATTCTTTTTTGTCACCTTCTTTATGCCTCCAGACATCGATTAATTGTAATTCTTCAATTATAGCAAAGAATTCATTTGCTAATTTACCCTGATTTTTCTTTGTCTTTTTTGTATCTGAGTGCCTATCTATATGTGGTTCTACGACCCCATTAAAATCTCCCAATAACATTCACCTATCATAAGTTGATTGTGTTATTTTGTTCCTTAGTTCTCTATAAAAAGTTTGTTTCTCTTGGACTGGTGCATATATTCCTATGATTAGTAATTTTTTTAATTATCCATGTTCACTTCAACTTTTACAAATCTACCTTTATTGTCTGATAGTATTAATTTTGGGCTCAAATCTTTTTTAATATATATAACCACATTGTTTTTCCTTTTTTTGTCCTAATGAAAAAATAATAATCTCCTAAACTTTTTTGTTTTAATAAATAATCTTGGGGTTTTTTTAATTCGAATTTCTTGTAAACATATAATATCTAGTTTGTTTTTTTTTTTAAGAAACTGAATACTAATTTTCTTTTTTTTTTCCCCCACCACCATATTTAACCCTTTTACATTCCGGGTTAAGATTTTTTTTTCATCAACATTAGTTTTATTCTTTTTTCTCTTTAATCTTTTCTTATTTTCTTATTTCTGTTCCTTCTTATTTCCCTTTTATCTTCCTTCACCCTTTACCTCCCTCCTCCCTTTCTTCTTAGACCATTTTTAGTCTTCTTGATCAGAGATGCTTAAGTCCAATAGATTCTGTTCTCCTTTGTCTTTCTTATCCTTCTCCTTCTCCTTCCTTTCTTCTTTTTCCTTTTGGTTTGTGTTGTCTTCTTCTGCTTCACTGTTGCCACTTTTCTGCTGGCAGAAAAGTAGTTCTGTGTATTTAAAAAAAAATCAGGAAAAGCTATGAAGGCTTTGCCCCCCTCCTTCTGAAAATAGCAAATCACCATGGGATCTCATGGGGACAAAATGTATTCTTCTCATATTCTATGAGGAGTTTTCCCTCCATCTAGACAACAGGAAAAATCCACAAGGCTTGAAAAAGTTAAATTTTTAGTATATAGCTTCCCAAATCACCCAGCCAGCATGGCCAGTGAGTGCTAATGTCCAATAAAAATAACTAGAAATGCAACTGGTCTTTTATTTTATATCCCACCTTTCTCCTAATATGAGATCCAATGTGGCTTACAGTATGGGTTAAAACAAAATAGAGTTAAAACAATTTATAGTACAAAAACTTTACATATTGGTGGAAAGAGAACAAAGATAGCCATCTTAGAAGTACATACAACTTAGAAGTACATACAACTGTACTTCTGTCAGGCCAGTGGTGAGAAAACTGAAGTGATGGGAGTTGAAATCAGTTCAGAGAATTGCAGTTTTCCAACCTCTGTTTTAATTCTTGAATGTGCCACAATGCTGCAACCAGCAAGCAAATGCCTGTATAACTTGAAGACCAGTCAGCAAGCATTTGTCATGGATATGTCTGCAAAATAAAACTCTGAAGGCAAAAATCTGGTCCATGTCAATATAGGATCAACAATACAAAGGAAAGAGAGTTCTCCAGGATGTCCATTATTTCCTTCTATTCCATGCATGAAACCAGGAACTGGGAGGTGGGGGGATGTGTACAAATATATCTTTTCAAGCCAAGAAATAATATATTCTCTTTGATTAGACAAGCAACGAAGTAAAAGTGCAGGTATTCCTGTGAGGCACTCATATTGTCCACAAGCTTGCATCAGTGGACTTTATACCTTGGAGAGGGATAGTATCTATAAGAGATCTTCAGCCTTCATTAACTCAACCCTCTGCTGCAATGGTGGTTAAGTTATAGTGGGGTAGGGAATCCACCCTTAGTTTTAACAGTAGCCCTGTTTTAAAGATAATGTCCCTTTAGCTGCTCCAGGTTAAATGGGAACTCTCCAAGTTCTGAAATGTATTCCAAACATAGGTACAGCACCTGGATAGCTCATATACAGCCAGAAGCAGGTGTGGAGGTGCTACTGTTTAAAACCAAAGACTGTCCTTAAAATGGAGGATAAATTCCCTGTCTGCAATAATGAAGCAACAGGTGTTTCTGTGTTTTTCTTTTTGCCCCTCTCTCACTAGCTCTTCTAACCACAAGCTGCTGTTTTGTACACACACACACACACCTATGCCTGTTTGCCTGCACACACATGCCCCCTACTTGTCCCTTCCATTTATCAGCAGGGGTCACCACTTTCAAATTCTCCTGTTTCCTTCAAAATACTCAAACAAGATCACCAGGGTTATCTCCAGATGAGATTCTTATTATGCCATTTTCCCACCTCATACAGAGACAGCAGACAATGATACCTTCCATTTCTAACTTTCCTGTGCTTTCCTGCTGTTTCAGCCACCTCCCCCCCCACCACAAAAAAAAAAGTCTGACTGAAAGAGTACAATGTTGTTGGGTTTTTATTGTTAGCATTAGGAGCTATTCAGATGGATGTACTCCTGGTATCAGGAGACCATCTCCTGTCTGAACGTGTCAGTTGTATATACTGGGGCATTAGCCTGCAAAGGAAATGGTCAGCTAGTTGTGTACTGATATGTTCATTAATTTATGTGTTGTGTAAGATAGATAGATAGTTCACAACATGAACATTACGAACAACAATAATTTCTTCTTCAGCTTGTCCCTTGGAGCAGGATTGCGATTCAGTGCTTGAACAGCAGCAGACTTGAAATATTTATGAATGATCAGTGGAACAGACAGCCTTTAATCTACTAGTGCCATCCCTCCTGTTAGAGAAAGTAAGGGGTTGTATAGACAAGAAGATATAATGCGGATACCTGCACATTAATGCAACTTGCCGCAGTGTTCATTTGTCTCCACGGTCCTTTTGCAAAATCAATTGTATGCAAAGCTATCAGTGTTTGAAGTGCACATACAGCCAAGCCTGCAAACCAAAATGGTGGCCAAGTAAATTACAGTGTGTTCTTATTCTCCATATGTTGCCATCACTGCACAGTATTTTTTTTTAAAAAAAAAACTATAAATCAAAGGGGCGCAAGTGTGACCTTCAGCTTAAAAAACCTATGTGGTCACCTCAGCGCAACAAAAAAGTGCACAGTCGATAATGCAAAACTCCAAAATGGTGCTTCCAGTCACTTTGCTGCTAGCAAGTCTACCCCCTCCCCCGGACACCTGACCAATCTGAATTTTAGACTAAAATCCTCACTGACATGGAAGGTATCAGTTGCTGCTATGCTGGCTGATTCCCTTGAGACCTCTGGCTATTCCAGTCCTCCAGTTGTCCAGAAGCTGCAAGGGTTTTGCAAAGATTGAAGAATTCAATACTACAAATAAAGGAGGAACAGTTGTTAAAACTGAATGAATAAGGCAGAAATGGACAAATTATCTGCTTTGATTAAAGAAAAATCATTACTGACATTTTTGAAAGACTGGAAACCCCTGACTGACTTTTTGCGGCATGATTTGACAATTGTGGGTTTTGAGAATTAGTACGATTTAGTTTTCGGAAGAAGTGTATGATGTGACTTTAGAGAGAGAGGTATGGTTTTCCTCTATTTAACTATCACTTTTCTGTCTATTTACCATTTCTATGTGTTTTTGTTCTGTATCTTGTTTTCTTTCTGTTATTCTGTTTTTCTTTTTCATCTTTTCTTTAAATACTTGTAACTTTTATTTTATTTGGAAAATTCTTAATAATCTTGCTGCTGGCCTTGATGGTGCTCTGAATTGCCAAAATTGGGCTTCTGTCCTCGTATGTAATGGATGACTCTCTTCTGCTCCCCATGTTGAGGTCAGATTTACTTGGCAGTCCAATCAACCTCTTTATATGGAATCAAGACTTGGGAGGACATCTCGTTCTTCTTCTTGGGTAGAAAAATGTAACTGGCTGTACCTGGCCATGGTAGACTGTCTCTGGAGTTTATCAGACTACAAGTCCCACACACACACACTTACCTCCTTTCCTGCCAGAGGCTCCCTGGCAATAAAGAGGAAGTGAGCAGAGCCCCGTTCACTTCCTTGTGTGAAATCTCATGCAATTTCACCACATGGGAAATTCCAAATAAAAACTAGAAAACTACATTTAAAGTTGCACAAAGCACACACACACATTTTAAAGGTCTCAAGTAACCCAGGGAAGGTAAAAAAAATAATAAAATAAAATCATCACTTACCTGGATGTCCTGATCTGACCCAGAAGTGTTCATGCTGGAGAAAGCATTATTGGGGTAAGTATGAGATTTAAAGGGATAGAGGCATTACATGCTGGCAATGCCAGCAAAAAAGCAGCAGGTGGGGGGTCTATCGACAGCTTAAGCCATTAATTAAAAACAATGGGGTTTTGGTCTGTTTTTAACCACAAAAGGGTGACATCATCTGATCCATGTACCCTTTCGTGAATATGTGGTGGCATGATGATGCTATATTTTCCATGTCTGATAAAGTCTTTTATGAACAAAATAATGAACAATTTGTTCAACAAATATCAAGTCAGTAGGTTGACTTGCTGGGGTACACCCTAGTCATGAATGGGTGGAAAATTTATTAGCATAAGGGAAAGAGTCTAAGGACAGCTGCAATCCATTTCCATTTGGCTAAAAAAAAAAAAAAAGAGGGTAGATCCACATCCATTGCTACAGGGAAAAAACCATATTGTTTCCTTCTCCAAAAAAGTCAGGCTTTTATTTCTGCTCCATCTTTCCTCATAAGAGTTCAAGGTATATCACAACTATAAAAATTAAACAGTGATGGGATACAAATAATGATAGCAGGACACTGAATAATGATTAAAAATATTAATAGAAATGTTCCCTTTATCAGAAGCTCCCTAAATAGTGGTTGCCTTTGGTAACAATTGTACTCACAAGTAGCAGCGCATCTATGGGCCACCTGTTCCTTCATTAACCATCTGCCACTCAGTAAACATCTCATGAGATCCTCAGAGTCAAGGGCTGACAAGCACTTGAGTGCTTGGGTTGGCAGGAGAAGGGTCAATTCCTTTGGGTTCACTCTCTCACTCTGGCTTTTCTTCGCAAACAAAGATTCAGGAAGGACTCATCCCATGCTTTCTGCAAGCGTGCTGATGACTAAAAAGGCCAATCTGAGATAAACAAGTCCGGTTGCAGAAAGCACAGCAGAAGGTCTCCTTGGGTGATGTTTCCGGGTTGTGATTCTTTCTGCGTTGTCATTTCTCTTCAAGACTTGTATGGCGTGAGTTCTCAAATAAGGCTGCAGCATTGTGGATAGTGTGTCTCCATGCCTCCCAATGTGAAGACAGGGAGGACCATTGTTGGTGATCAATTTGGCCGAGCCTGAGATGTTGTTTCAGGGAGTCCTTGTCCTAGAAAAAGTGCAGCCATGAGCCTAGTGAACCAGTAGCATTCTGGCCAGGAATTTCCTAATCTTTCTTCCTTACCACAACTTGTGTAGATGGAGGAAGACTGGAGAGTTAACAAATAGTCTGGACACTGTGTTGAGATGGTGACCCTAGTACTTACACAGCTAGTACTACAGAGAGCAGTGCATCTCAGAGCTTTATAGCAGAGACAACACTTGTTCTATAGCATGACTTTGTTCTCCACAAGTACTATCTGGGGATGTGGTGATGTGTGTTCCAGATTGAGCTGCTTGATGTTCCAGCCTTTGGAATGGCCCCAATGCAGAAGTAGCCCTACCATTGGGCAGAAGAAGGCATCTACCTTTGGTCAAGAAGCAGAAATGGGGAGGGAGGAATGGCAGGGAAGTACTGGGATACAATGTTGTGTGCCCCATATTGCAGCCCAAGTTAACCTACTGCTTTCAGGGGTCATTTCATACTGTACAATTATAGTGCTATGATTTCACTTCAACCGTCATGTTTGCATCCTGTGGAATCATGTGGGCTTGTACAGGTTGACCTCTGTATCTGTAGGGAATACGTTCCAAGACACACATACACATGGATACCTGAAACCATGGATAATAGGGAACTCTATTATTTTTAATGAGATGAATGTGAAAGTTGACCATAGAATCACATTGGAGGACCTAGAAATGCCTAGAGAGAACGTATTTTTATAGACATGGATAGGAGAAATTGTGGATACTGAATCCATGGATATGGGGGGGGGTGTCAAAATGTACTCTGGTGAGGCACTAGAGAAGCTTTCTGTCTCAGAATTCTAATTATTCCTACCTAAGTAGCAAATCCCCAGTTTCTGTAGGATGTTGCCATGGCAGTTTAAGTAAAATCCTAGTGCTATAATTGTGTAATTATTGTGTAGGGTGGGGCAGGCTGTCTCAACGCCATGGTTACAAATAAGACTGAACTGCTAGTCTAGTGGGATTCTGTATGTGGAGCAGATGGAAATACAAATTGTTCTTTTACTCAAGACAGAAGAATGTCTTGGGTTGGCCTTGCTTATGCTGGTAGTCCTAAGGTGAAAGGAGCACAGAACCTATGATTAGCCTTTCTGGTGGCTTTGGTCTGAACAAGGGTGACCACCTTGGTGTAGTACGTCAGAATGACGTTCTCCCTGCTCATACCATAATTTAGGTTCTTGATTCAGGCCCCATAGCATCTAACACATTACTCTTTAAGATTAAGCCTAAAAGGATGGAATTGCTAGTCCCAACTAGACCCTCTGAATCCACGAAATTTCAATAAGTATTGACTTGCCAAATTTCCATTCCTTCCATGTGTCTGTTCTAATTGGGATTAACAATGGGAATTGGGCCTTAAACTTTAGGAACAACCTCATGAAATACTAAGTTCTTTCCTGGTGCCATTTTAGTGTTTGCAAACAGGTTGAGAATTGCTCTTCTTATCAGGTGTTTCTTTTTAATTATATATGTTTCTAATATGCTGCAGAGGAATAATAAAATGTGAGATTTTTTTTTTTTTAAATAGATCATCATTTTGCAACAAGAAGTATTTGAATGTTTTCCTACACACATTGGAACAGAAATTGCTCTTGCTAAGTCCTGACCTAGCATTGAGCAGCAAAGTGTGACAGGTTGTGCACACAAATGATTATCTTTTCACTTCAATGAGGAGAGAACAGAAAAAAAAAGAAGACTAAAGACAGGAGAGATGAGAGGACTGTGTGGTATACTATGAGAAAGAATAGAAGGTCTTGGTGGAAAGCATATCTATGTTTTTAAAATCATGGTTGGACCCTAATGATTTCAATGTTGACCCCCCATATAGCCCCCCAGAACACTATTCTAAAACCAGTATTGTATTAGCACTTCTAGGCTTTCCCCCTTCTTTTTTCCCCAAAGTGGTAGCAAATGAATTCTATGGAAATTATCAGATGGGCCCTTTAATACCATCCCTGTCTTGGTACCTCCCCCCACCCGCCCCACTCCCATCCCTGTAACACTTAAAAGCAAAACTTTTTCAAACACCTACCTTATACTGAGATAGAAACTGCTCCCCCTCCCCTTGGCAGGCTGGGAATGAATGCAGCCGTCGCAAAGCTGCATTTATGTCCCGTAAAGCCAATCTCAGCCATTCTCGTGAGAGAACGATTGTGTGGGAAATTTAAAAAGAAAAAGAAAAGGAAGTGTCAAAAAAGAAAAACAAGCACCGGAACAAACTTTAAATTTTACAAGTAACCCAGGGAGCAGGGGGAAGGGTGCCACTTACCTCCTTGTCCCAATCGCACCTGGAGGTATTCGGCAGGGACCTCCCACCATGGCTGGCATCGCACCAGCATAACGGGGCTCCTTTTCAGACGCCTGTGATTCTGTCACAGAGACAGAATGGGCGATTTATTAATGGGTTAAATAATTAATAAGAGGAAGCGGGGGGCGGGAGCAGAATGGGAACATGACACAACGGGACTGACATTGTCTCGGGGGGAAAAAAAGCTTTTTAGCAATCTTCTGTTGTCCCTGTGCTGGGATAATGGGTGCACGTGATAATCTCCTGTGTCAGATCAGGGAGAGGGGCTGAATCTGTCCCAGATTTTTGTCTGAACTTTAACGGTGCTGAACTCTATCCCCCAAAGAGGGTCAACACCTTAGATGTGTGTGTGTGTGTGTGTGCACATGCATGTGTGTGTAAATGCTTTCAAGTTGCCTCTTGACTTCTGGGGAGCCCATGAGTTTCACAGGGTTTTCAGGCAAGGAATACTCAGAGGTGGTTTTGCCAGTTCCTTCCTCTGAAATGTAGCCTACAGCACCGGGTGTTCATTGGCAGTCTCCTATGCATGTACCAACCAGGGCACCTTGGATAACTCTTTTAAAATTGGGGAGGACTTAGAGGATATGAGAACAATTATGTAGTTGTAGATACAGATGAAAATTGATATACAAGGGGCCAACAGGAGCTCCACCCCTACAAAGGGGCTTCCGAGCATCCACACTTCCAACTGCTGCTCCCCACTCCACCCCCACCAAGCTACTCCACAGATTAAGACAACCTCTAGGAATAGGTGATTCACCACAGGCTTTCCCCAGCATGTCCTCATCTGTGGTCCTCAGATTAACTATATACATAGGACAGACTTTGGGCAAGTTACAAGACAGGGCGGTGATCTACAACTTCAAGTATCCTCTGGCCAGCTTGACCAATGTTCAGGCTGGCTGGAGGATTCTGGGAATTGTAGTTCTCAGAAGTAACTTTCACACACTCTAATTCAGCAATACTACATCATGTGCTACAGTTTCCCAGAGGCTGTTTCCCAGAACCCAAGTTTGGTGTGTGAGTTGGGAAGCATATATTCTACTGGGGCTGGAAACTCAGAGCCTCTTGACCCTGGGCGCAACATCATTACCCCGAGGAAGAAAAAATGGAAACCAAATGGTTTATTTGTATAACTGTCATTTGTGCAAACTCTAGATTGCGGATGCTTATGTAATCATGTTTCCCTGCATTTATAAGTGCATCTTGTCCAGCTCTTGTGGACAAGAATTGCAAAGGATCTCTCTCTCTCTCTCTGGCCTTTCTTCGCTTGCAAAGAATAGCAAGCAGTGATAAGCAGCTATAGTGAATTCTGGAGACAATGAAGAAAGGTGTGTCTTGCTACATTGTTTGTGGTGTTAGCTGAGCTGCTCTTTTGTGAGTGCCATTTCTAGAAGTCAGTTTGATGATGCCTGTCAAGGGAGGTCTCTATCTTCTCTATAACCCTTCTCTTGTCAGGCATTTGTAAGTACTAAAACTGCTGAACAGTCAAAAATCTAGGTTGATCTGATGAAAAACAGCTAGGGTAGACAGCAATTGAAATCCCATTCCTGTTTACAGTCCTCCTGCTGTGTCCCTGTTCCAGTCTCATCTGGGTGGCCTCCTCATCTTCAATTCAGCTCTGCGATTGACTCTGCCTCCAAATTGATTTTCCTTTGCTACACATTTAGGCAATTCTGTGTCCTATATATCTTGCTTTGGTTTTATTTGAGAATCTTTGTGCTTTATCCCAATACAAAGCATCCTAATCCTGTCTGGAATCATCATCATCATCATCATCATCATCATCATGTATATCCCACCTTTCTCCCAATAATGGGATGCAAGGCAGCTAACAACATACTTAAAAACAATACAGATTAAAAACTATACAAAAAGTTTGATAAAAGTATAAATATAAAAGTTAATTAAAAGGCAAACAATTTATCAAGTTAAAACATTAAAAACATTAAAATTCATTAAAATACAATTCAAACTGTAACACAACACAGCATATCATTAAAAGCCCATCTCATTTAGTTTTAGAAGCCTGGTGACACAAGAATGTTTTCAGTTGCCTATGGAAGGAGATCAAGGAGGGAACCATCTTGGCCTCCCTAGGGAGGGAGTTCCAAAGAGTAGAAGCAGCCACTGAGAAGGCCTTTTCTCTTAGTCCCACCCAATGATCCTGAGAAGGAGAGAGAGAAGGGCCTCTCCAGATGATCTTAGAGATCTAATGGTCTCACAAAGGGAGATGCAGTCCTTCAAACCAACTTGTACTGTTAGCCCCGCACCATGGTAATGTATGAAGTGCATTTAGTAGCTAAAGGTTAAATCTGTATCAAGCTATACTAATTCTTCTGCAATATAACATCTATGTAACCTGCAATATGGATGTGGAAATCAAGCGAGGGCTTGTAGTATACAATGCTCATTCCCAATTTAACCTGTGAATTCAAACTCAACCCTTCTACAGAAGCCCTTCCAGTCCCTTGAAAACGCTGCATAGAAGGCCCGCTCAATGGCCTGAGATGCCAAGCATGGGGTGGGAGCACCCTAAAAAATCAGTAACAAAGTAACAAATTAAGCCCTTTGACCTATATTTCCAGAGGAAACCCAAATTCTGAAATAATTTATTTTGACCTGATTCTTCTATATGGAGTTTAAAAAACAAATGTCTTTGTTTCCAAATTACTTCACCTAATGACACTGAAGAAGGGCCGAATATTGAAAAGTGATTTGGGCCTACAAATCCCAGAATCCTCTGGGGCTATATGGTCAAGGACAATGATCTCCCCCCTTGCAAATACATTCCTTGCTGTTTGAGTTAGAGATTGTTTGATGGTAGAAATTAACAATGTGGTAAAGAAAAAAATTCCAGAATCCATCTTACGATAATATCTTTCTGATGGTCTGTGACTGGATGGTCACAAAAATGTGGGAGCTTTCAAGAGCTCCATCAGACAAGCATTTAAAAAAAAAAAGGAATGGAGGTGGAAGGGATAGCAAAAATTAAAGTACTATAAAGCAACGCAAGGTTGATTGGATGCTGAAGTCATAGTGCAGAGCTGTAGCTTCTGGATGGTGACACAGGGCTTTTTCAGATAGGGGGGAAACTCCGAGGTGGTCAGGAGAAGAATGGAGCTGTTTTGCTTACAGAGCCCCATTTCAGACAGCCCCGTCCTCTTCCCGACGTCTTCCCGACCGCTTCCCGACCTTCCTCTGTGCTGCAGGTGCCGTTTTTTATTGACGAAAGTTTTATTGACAGAGATCTTCAGTGCATATATATATTTGCAAGTAAAGAAAGCATATATATATATATATATATATATGGTAGATACATAACAAATAATAGGAATAGCAAAATAAAATAATAAAACATTTTTGTATTAAACATTGTACATCTTAATTCTATTAGCTTCTGTTCAACTTGACTCCCCTTGTAATAACATCTTATAAGGTATTTTACACAGTTGTGATTGATCAACTTCATTTCATTTTACCTCTTTATATATCATCAAATGTACTTAATACCTGTAAAAAAAATTCTATATTTTCTTAAGTAATTTTACATAGAACATCTTCTATGATGTTGATTTAACAAAATATCTTATTTAATGTAGCTGATTTAACCTGTATTTGTCAATTTGTCAATAAATGTTATGTCAAAATATCTTGTTTGGGTCTCTACTTCTCTTCCCAGAATTTGAAAAAGGAAGCCAGTCCTTTTCCACTTTACATGAATACTTTTTATTTAATATATATGTTAATTTATCTAGCTCTTTCAGATTGATGAGTTTTAATATCCAGTCATCTATTTATTTATTTATTTATTTAACATGACATCAGTCCTCAATAAAAGAGACCAAAAAAAAAAAAATCACTGGAGAATCACACTATATGTCATCACAGCAGCAAGAATGAACCTGGTCTTCAGTGTCTCCTTTAAGGTTATATAAATCATCTGTGGTCATTATTTTTGTAAACCTGCCTTTGCTCTTTCTTCCTTGTCTTTCTTCAGTAATTTTTCCAAGTCTTTGCTATTTTCTGCTAGTAGTATTTATTTATTTATTTATTTATATTTATTTATGCCCCACTCTTCAGCCTCAAGGTTATCATCTGTGGTCATTATTTTTGTAAACCTGCCTTTGCTCTTTCTTCCTTGTCTTTCTTCAGTAATCTTTCCAAGTATTTGCTATTTTCTGCTGGTAGTACTTATTTATTTTTATTTATTTATGCCCCACTCTTCAGCCTCAAGGTTATCAGAGCGGCTTACAAATTGTTTTAAGCAATAGCAATTTACACATCTACACTGGATTAAGCAGTTTCCAATGTGTGTTACCTAATTGCCCCCACAAGCCAGCTACTCATTTTACTGACCTGCAAAAGGGTGGAAGGCTGAGTGAACCTTGGAGCCCTCTGGAATTGAACTCGCAATGTGGTGACTTGCAGTACTGGCATTTTACTACTGCACCACCAGGGCTAGTATGGTGTCATCTGCTTATATTGTTGATGTTCCTTCCTCCAGTTTTCACACCTCCTATCTCAGAGTTTAATCCTGATTTACCTATGTTCAGTTTATAAGTTAAACAAATAGGGTGATAAAATGCAGCCTTGCCTGACACCCCCCTCCAAAAAAAAAAACAAAAAAAAACAATAGTTGATATAACATTTAGAAAATCCAGATTTTCCTTGGATGGTAAGAACAACAACAATCACTACCTTTTCTTTTCTCCCCTTCCTTTCTTTCCCTGCCTTTGCTTTTCTTCTGCCACAACACATACAAAACACAGATTCAGAGGATAGGCCTGACTAGATGGCCAAGGGCCAGAGGAGTCAAGACAGAGCCAGCTAAAATAGTGCTGAATCACAACCCCTCCCAACCTAGTGAGGTTGGAAATTACTAAGGACTACTTTGGCCATGACTTAACATTGTACCAGCATTGTAGCTGTGTCCCTGGACTGGAGTAGCTTTGGATCTGGCACAAGTCAGTTCCTCCCTCACAATGGCCCATCTCCACACTTCTTTATCTCTGAGATCACCTGGCAGAAAAGGCTTGTGACTAATCCTAATCACCTACAGATGGTACAGATCTGTGTTAGGATGGCATTTCTTGTCTTCTGCCTTCTTTGGATGCTGTCAACCAGCTTCCCAATGCACACAGGAAAGAGCACTAACATGACCACACCTTGATGTTTTATTAGGGAAAGCAATAATCTCTTTCTCTATTAAGGGAAAATAAACACCATTAAAACAGTATATTTTATCTCCAAAAATATGTCCTGAATGATTTGTAGCTGGAAATGTCAGGGGGTGAAAAGCACCTTCTTCTTTGATCTTAATTACTATTTCACATGCGGAGACTCTGAATACTACAGGGCACCCAACTTATATCAATTTTAACTCTTTTCCCTCAATAAAAGTTGAATTGTTAGCCACACAGTAATAAAAACAGTCAATCTTACTTGGTTTTGCCATGAGTCAAAGGACAGTGCAATGTACTTGGTAGACTTTTCATATCTTCCATTAATTAGTTAATTGTTTTAACAAACCCAGCTTGTCTATTCTATTTCTCATCCTGATTTTACACCATACATTATACTGTGCAATTCATTTTCTTTTCTTTTTTTTAATTCCTCTTTTATTTTTTTGTCATAATTGGGTGAAATTATTATATATAATTTTTTAAAAAATTAGTGAAATACAAAGGCTAGAAAAACAGCATAGGTTAACATGACTATTACACAAATAAAGAGCAACAAAATGTAAAAGTACAGTCTTAACATAATTAAAAAAGTGGAAATCTGCTTTGGAAATTGTTGGATTAGATTTGATCAATGTAATTGTATTGCATTTTGCATCTCAGCTATCTTCAAATAAATAAAACCCCACTTATTCAAGCTGAGTTAAGCACAAATAAAGCAAAAGTCTTATGCCCTTTTGCCTAAACATAACCCCCAATGAACACAGTGTAATGTTCGTTGTTGTTATTAACTGCCATCAAGTCGACTTTGACTTATGGCAACCCTAAGAACAAGAGACCTCCAGCTCACCCTGTTATCAACAGCCCTGCTCAGGTGTTGCAGACTCAGAGCCATGGCTTTCTTATCCACCTGTAACACAGTCTTCCTCTTTTCCTGCTGCCTTCCATCTTACCACACATTATTGTCTTTTCTAGTGAATCCTATCTTCTCATGATATATCCAAAGTACAACAGTATCAGTTTAGTCTTGGCTTCTAGGGGCATTGCAGTCTTTGTTTGCTCTTGAGCCTATTTATTTGTCTTTTTGGCCATCCATGGTATCCAAAGAACCCTCCTCCAGCAACATATTCCAAATGAGCTGATTCTCTTCCCATCAGATTTCTTCACAACCATACATTGAAATCAGAAATACAATGACATGGACAATCCTGATTTTGCTATTCAATAACCTACATTCACGTAAACCTGTTTGCTGTAAGACTTGGGTGACACATTGACCTGGGTGACTTTCCTCTCCCCAACAAATGGCCCATTCCATGAACAGCCTGATTTGCTGAAACTGTAGATCTGGTATTTCAACAGCAGAAAGAAAAAAGCTCCCCACTACCAGTTCTCCAGTGCCTTCAGTGAACAACATTCCTCGCACACGTGCAGTAACACAAAAGGGACTGCATGGATATGTTAAATCAAGAAACATGTTGACAGTTGTTTGGACTTTATGAATGATTCATTCATTCAAACTAAGTTTTCATTCTTTTCATCAATGGTTGTGAAAGACAAGCCTTTAAATAGCCTTGAATGTAGGAAACAGTAAAATTAGGTGATTTGCAAGCAATATCACATTGGGGAGGGTGAATTGTACACCACATGTAGCCCACGGGACTATATTTACCCCCCCCCCCGCTGAACCTCTGAAGCCTTCCCAAGCATCCTCATATTTCACACAAAAGTTTGGGGGACAAAAATCACCCAAAAGTCACTGTTGGTAGACTTCTAAACCCAAAACAAAGAAAATCCACCAAAAATGGCTGTAAATGGAAATGGTTCCTGTTCTTTTACTTTTATTTATTTTTATTAACACACACACACAAATTACAAAGAAAACAAACAAAACGCTAAACAAACAAGCTATACTATAGCTAATACTACACCTAACATCTAGTTAATTTCCTATCTCCCAGCTGTTGATTATACTTGTTATTTAATCAAACTTTCTCATTCATGTTATCATCTGTGTTCTTCTACTACTTATGAAAGGAAGTGTTTCCTGTTCTGACTGCTTCTTGGCTGTTTTTAGGGGCTCACAGTCTTCCGAGGGGGCACAGGCCAAAAACTGGCCCCCATGCCCTCTGCAGTTGCCCATCTCTGCTCTAGAATGACCCACCCCAACACAAAATGATAATTGGACCCCCCTAGAGAGGCAGAGCTACAAAACACTTCCTCTGTGAACTGGAAATTTTAACTGAGCAAAATGGTTTTTATGGATCTCGTGTGCCCTCTGTGTG
This sequence comes from Gambelia wislizenii, assembly GCA_030847615.1. Lineage (NCBI taxonomy): Eukaryota > Metazoa > Chordata > Lepidosauria > Squamata > Crotaphytidae > Gambelia > Gambelia wislizenii. The sequence goes on along the minus strand of JAUMIR010000002.1, from coordinate 304,706,337 downwards.
TCCCTTGACTCTGACTTTCCAGCTGATTCACCTCAGACTGCTGCCTACAGCTCACTCGAACAGCCAGCTTCCTGAAATCCAATAGTCAGGTTATGATGGATCAGTATAAGAAAAATAGGTGAGAGATAGATTTATTTCACACATACATATATCCTGCCTTTCTTTCATCATGGAACTCAGGGTGGTGCACTTGGGGTTCCAAGTTGGTTCAGGGACTGATCAAATGCAAGCCTGCTTAGCTTCAGCGAGACAGGTGCATCATACATTCTCAGACCATGTGCAGAAAAGTAATGCTATTTTTGTCGTGGTTTACAGCATAAAGACAGATACTGCCTGAACAATGATTATTTATACAAAGACTACCTGAAACAACATCTCAGGCTCGGCCAAATTGATCACCAACAATGGTCCGCCCTGGCTTCACATTGGGAGGCATGGAGATGCACTTTCCACAATGCTGCAGCCTTATTTGAGAACTCACGCCGAACAAGTCTTGAAGATAAACGACAATGCAGAAAGGATCACAACCCAAAAACATAACCCAAGGAGACCTTCTGCTGTGCTTTCTGCAACTGGACTTGTTTATCTCGGATTGGCCTTTTTAGTCATCAGCGTACTTGCAGAAAGCGCGGGATGAGTCCTTCTTGAATCTTCGTTTGCGAAGAAAAGCCAGAAAGAGAGAGATCATTTATGGTAACTATGGGAGCATCATACATTCCCTTTGCTTCTTCTTGTTTTGCTGTCTGGTTAGCTGAAGAGCCTAATTTTTTTAATGTAATTTTTATTGAATTTTCTCCTCAAATGCATTCATACAAAAAAAAAAAAGAGAAATAACATCAATAATAAAAGAAAAACTATACAACAATTGACTTCCTACCATCTCATTTTTATTGTCATCTTCTATTTTTTATATCTTCCATCTGATTGAAGTTGTTCATCTGCTGTTCACTGTCCTTTTATGAGTTCATTTTTATTTTTTGTTATTAATCACTTTGATTTTACATATTTGTTCCACATCTTCCTGTCTTTCCAAACTTTGAATCACCTTTCCCTTTAACAGTTCAATGTTATGTCCATTTCACCTAGATCTTCTACTTTCAATATCCACTCTTCTAGAGTTGGTATTTCCTTTCCTTTCCAGTAATGAGCATATACTATCCTTGTGGCTGTTACCAGAAAAAAATCATTTTATCATGGTTATTTTTAATATTTCCATCTATTATGTTCAGTAAGTACATTTCTGGTTTCTTTCTTTAAAAAATTTCCCCAACACCTTTTGTATTTCTTTCCAATATTTCTTTGCCTTTGTACAAGACCACCACATATAGAACGATCCTGTAATTTCTGAACACTTCCAACAATTACTGTTGGTTCTTGTGTAGATTTTAGCAATTTTGCTGAAGACTCTGTTTCAATGACTCACTTCCTTGGCTATACAAATTGCTTAGTTCAGCTGTGCTGATGATGATACTGATATCATGGCTAGGTCACAGGAGAAACAATTTCTCCACCCAATTGAATAGCACACATTCTTTTCAGTCCTCTTCATTTTCCATTGGCTATATAGACTAAAGATTAGTCTGTATAGATTTTTTTACAAGGCTGGCCATGTAATTTTTTTCTGTCAGAGGAGGAACAGTAACTGGTGCAACCCATAACCCCACACCATATGCTAAAAAGAAAAAAATATATATTTAACACCAATCAAGTTATTTTGGCACTGTAGCCTCCAACATTTCACAGATGAAAACCAACACCACTGTTCTCCTTCTTCTCTGAGACACCATGGCTGCCCTCAAAAAAGGTGTCACCACTGCTGTGGGCCCGGGTCTGCTGCCCCCATTGCTACCACCATCTCCTCATCTTCCTCCCTCCAAGCATCCTGCTCATGCACCAACTGTTGCTCTCTGAACATTCAATTGCCCAGCTGGGAGACTGGCGCAGGGCTGAGCTCAGCTGGAACAACAACACCTCCAGCTCAAGCAGCTCTTCTTGAGGCACTGCTGGTCAGCACTAGCCTCATGGTTCCTGCCTCCTCTACATGGGATTAGTGCTGAACTGTGGGGTGGCTGTGGTGGTGGCGACAGCAACATTGTCGATAGCAGTAGGGCTAAGACTGCCTCCTCCCTCAAGAGGTGGAGGAAGAAGTAGCAGTCTCCATCATCATGACTGCTAATGGGCACAAGCAACAACATATTCCTAAGGGCTAAATCATTGCCCTCCTCCTTTTCTCTGGGGTTGTCTAAATGGCAAAAAATACTCCTCACAGAATGTGAGGAGAATACAATCTGTCTCAATGAGATTCCACATCATTTTGACGTATTGGGAAGGAGGGGAGGCAGATCTACCATATACTGCAGAGGAAAAGCCTTCGCTGCTTTTCCCAAAGTTTTTTAAAAAACAGCAGGGGTTTTTTGCTCATTCCTGCTCATTGGGACAAGCAATTCCATTTGATTTGCTTTCCCTATAGGAAGCTGAAAACTGATTGGTCAGACATGCGAGTGGGTGGTGGAGCTTGCTAACAAGGCAAACACCCGGAGACGCCATGTTGGATTTTTGCCTTAGCAAGTGAGCGTACCGGCAGAGAAGTATTTATAGTGTACATTAAAATACTGACAAATATCCTATGAAAATGCCAAAAAGGTAATCTATAATAAAAATAAATTAAATGAAAAACAAATATATTTTATCATGAAACATTATTAAAACCTGAAAAATGTCCTGTAGTTTGAACCCATTGATCCGTGTCCTAGGAGATTTTCAGACAACACTGTTATAGTGTTACTATTCCACTTTATTTGCTATGGCTGCCTCCTCTTGAATCCTGGGATTTGCAGTTTAGGGAGGGGCATTTACAACTCTCAGCCAGAGAGCTCTTAGGCCTCAGTAAACTACAAACCCCAGAATTCCACAGGAGGAAGCCAAAGCAGTTTAAGTGGAATAGTAACACTATAACAGTGTAGTCTGAAAATCTCTCTAGTCTCTGGAGCAGCAGAAAACAAGCTTGTTCTATCTTCAGTATGGCATCCCTTCAAATATTTAAACATGGCTACATCACTGACTCTGACCCAAAGATGGAGCTCTGAGCTAACCGAGCTTGCAAAAAGCAGCGACTAAGCAGCCAGGCTCACGGTAAATTAAAGGCTTTTTTCAATAATATGGGAGTTGGTCAGTCTATTCTTGACCCCCACATTCAGTTACCAGACCCACAGTTTAAGAAACTTTTCTCTATAATGACTCCTTTACTGTAATGGCTCTGCCTTCTCTCAATCTGGTTTAAAAAAGAAAAAGCCCTAAGTCACTTTTATCAGAGTTCTCTCATCCACAGTTGGCACCTGGATTGCTGGGTAGAGCAGGGGATTACTTGGTCAGTTTCTTCCACTTGGTAAGAGCTGTACAGTATTGCAATTCTCTTTCCATTGTTCTGAATTTTTTTAAAAAAACAAACCTCATTTTTCATTTGTACCTTTAAATCACTTTTATTCAAACCAGCGTCCTCTTTTGTCTTCAGTGCTGGCAAATGATAAGGGTCCCTGACTGCTTGCAGGTGGTGTGCTCAGTTGGTGTGGAAACTCATTCCTCCCCTTCTCCCCTTTAATTAGCACATCTAAGGCAGAGCAAAAGCTGGGAGGGAGAGCAAGATATTTGGCACTTAACTTCCTTCTTCCCCCCTCCTGCATAAGAGGCCCCTTCCTCCCTGGCTTTCTGTGTTGTGGAGGGGAGAGATAAGCTGTTTCAGCTCACCACTTCTCTGTGATTTATTGATTTATTACTATTTTCTTGTGGAACCCCTGGCAATCTCTGGGGATACCTTAGGGTTCCACTGAACCCTGGTTGAGAAATGCTAGGCTAGAGGCTTACTTTTTAAATAAATAAATAAATAAATAATGCTTGGAATTGAGAGGCAAAATGGAGGGTCATTTTAAAAGTAGCTGAAAAATTGGGAGGGCAGATAATTAATTATGTGCATCTCCTACAGTGGAACAATTGTGAGTTATGTGGCATATGAGGCAGGAAAAGCCACAAGTACCTTTTCTTCCCTGTCTACAAAAAAAGATTTTTTAAAACCCAAGGGAAATAGCTAACAACTTGCTGTCATTTCATGAAACTAAAGGCTTGTCTGTATGGCGAACATACTCCTCGTACAAATCAAGGCGACTATGATTTGTCTAAATGGGATCTCACATCAATCTGCTGTATTCGGGGGGGGGGGATGCCAAATACTCCATGGGAAAAGCCTTCATGGCTTTTCCTGTATTTAAAAAAAGAAACTCTGAAGGAAATGAGCATTCCCCCTTGTTGGGACAACCGATTCTCTTTGATACACATTTGCAATAAGAGCACAAGTGGAAAGCTGATTGGCCAGACATGAACAGGGGCCAGAGCTTGCTGGCAAGGCAAGGGCCCTGAACCATCATGTTGGATTTTTGCCATAGTGATTGTGTGCTGAGATGATGAAACAGCCTTTTCTTCTTTTTTTTCTGTTTATTTAAGCAGAAGATCGCACTTCCTCACCTTGGATTTACTTCTTCTTTTTTAAAAAAATACTGTCTGGCAGTGAGAATAAAAATGTGAATAATTCATTTGCACCCGCCATCTTGATTTGCAAGCATGCCATTTGAACAACAACCGTGGATAGCTTTGCATGCCTTTGATCTTGCCAAAAAACCATGGAGACAAATTAAAGCTGCAGCAAATTGGAGTTAGTGCACATCAATCCACATTTTATAGCTTTATATGTGTGTGTGTGTGTGTAGAGAGAGAGAGTGAGAGCACCAACTTTCCACCAATAAAGGAGCCAAACTGGCTTATATTATAGTTTTTTTTTAAAAAAATACACCTAACATAATGTATAGTATGAAAGATAAATAAGCAAGCCTATTTAGAACAATAAATTAAAAGTTTAAAAAGCATTTCAAGCATAATAATGAACATAAACAACAACACCCTCACTGAAAGACCCTTCTGCAACAACCAGTTAATAGCCAAAGGCCTTCCTAAGTAGAAAGGTTTTTCCATGCCTGCAGAAAGAAAACAAAGATGGTGGCCAACCTAGCCTCCCATGGGAGGGGGTTCCACAGCATGGGAGTACCCACAAAGATAGACCTCTCCCATATCTTCACCAAATGGGCCTGTGGCAGTGGTGGGACCAAGAAAAAGCCTTTCCCCCAAGAATCTTAAAACTCAGGCAGGCTCATATAGGGAGATTATGTATTTTGGATAGCATGGACACAAGCCATTGTATATCATACCCAACACTTTGAATTGTGCCCAGAAACAGACTGCTAGCCGGTGAAGCTTTTGTAACACAGTAGTTATATGTTCCTGGTAACCATCAGTCTGGCCACAGCATTTTGGTCCTGTTGCTGTTTCCAAACTGTTTCCAAAGGCAACCCCACATAGAGTGTATTGCAGCAATACATATAGGACATAATCAAGGCATGTGTCATTGTGGCCAGATCTTACATCTCCAGCAACAAGTACAGTTGGCACACTAGTTTTAAATGTGCAAATGCACTCCTGGCTACTGCTGAAACCTGGGCATCCAGGCACAGGACTGACCCCAGAAATAATACAAAGTATGCCCAAGCTACACATCCAAGATTTCAGGGAAGTGTAATACTATCCAACACAGATTGAATTCCTATTCTGCCTTTTGAATGACCAGGAACATCTCTGTCTTGTCTGGATTAAGTTTCAGTTTGTTCACCCTCATCCAGTCCATTACTGACAGCAGAGAACAATTTACAGTCAGCCTTCCACATTTGTAGGTTTAACTTTTGTGGATTTGATTATTTGCTGATTATTTGCTCTCACTTCCTCTGCTGCCCTATGCCATTTTTAATAGGGACTTCAAGCCTCACAAGACAGAGAGACTGCAAACCTACGGTGAGGCTTAAAAATGGTGTAGGGCAGCAGTGGTGGTCATAGGAGCAAGTCCCACCAGCTGCCCACTTCTGCCTTGCGAAGGAATCCCACCACCTCAAAGGCAGCTGTGGTAGGTTGAATCTACAGATCATACTTTTTGTGTGTGTTAAATATGGTTTGTGAGGGACTAGAGATATTGATGGTTCACTGCCTTACTGCATGACATCAATGTTATTTTGTTCTGGTCCCATGAGGGATTGAGGTAAAACCATGTCTTTTTGATAACCAGAAAAAATCATTAACCAAAAGACGTGGTTTTACCTCTGTCCCCCACGGGACCAGAATGAAAGAATGCTGGAAGAAGGACATATGCGGTAAGGCAATGCAGAGGATGGAACGTTCCTGCTGTGTTGCCACTTTTCTTTGGAGTGCAGTAAGGCCATAATAGTTAAGGTGTTGAACAAGCATTCCTCAACACCACTTTCTGAATATGCCTATCAGAAGCACTGGAACCAGTATAGAACAGTGCCTTCAAGCTTCTCAGGGAGGTCACCCAGAAGATTACTATGGTTGATAGTATCAAAAAGTTTTGATAGTACCAAAGAGCAGAATCAGCTATGACTTACTCTTTCTGGTAAGCTTCTGGTGTAGGCCATCTACCACCAAGGCAACCTAAAACATGTCCCATTATGTGGCCTTAGGTCTATATGAAATAGATCTAGAGTCTAGATCTATTTCCTTTAGACCTGAGGCCAAGTAATGGGACAGATGTAGACAATCCATTTCATCTAGGAACCCCCAGAGCTGGGAGTCTCCCACATACTGCTGAACAAAAAAGGCCATTGCCTCAAAAGAGATAGGACAGTGATTATCTATTATTGTGCACTAGCAGGTAGGAATTGCACATTGTTTGTGATTAATTAATCAACCTCAAGCAGATGTTGAAAAAAGTTACTTTTTTGAACTACAGCTCCCTAAATTTCCCCAGCAAGCATTGCCAGTGGCTGTGCTGGCTGGGAGATTCTTTGTCAGCTAAAAAAGGGTAACTTTTCCGATCTCTGCCATTAGGTGTGAGTTTATTATGGCCTGTACCCAATGATTGTTTAGGGAGATTTTTTTAAAACATGTACACAGTTGACTTATGGACAATCCACATTATTCCTACATGGAAATGTCATCAGAAATTTAGTCACAGGTGAAGTGGCCCTTAAGCACATAGGGTGCTTAAAAATGTGAATAAAGCATCAATACTGAAAGGGAAAGACAAATGCAAATACAGATATTAGAGCTTCCATGAAGCCCTAGACTCTACATGTTTTCTAAAGCCATAGCCCATTCCATCAACCCAGCAGACAGGATAATAAATGTAGTGAGATAGACAGTGGAGCACAAAGATACGTCAAGGGGATGACATGTGCACACAAGCAGACAAACCCATAACTCCATTATATGAGTGTCACAGCTCGCTGACTGTCAGTTCCAAAAAGCATTTGTGTGTCATCCATGACCAGCTGCCTTTTTCATCTCTTTTCAGAAGGGCTGATCAAATGACCCTTCTAGTGGGCCCCAGTACTTGTGTGTGCTTTACGGGGTGCTTTAACGCTATGGTTCAGCAGGTCCTTTGTGTTCTCCTATCAACACAAGCGAATGTTTGCCATCTCAGTCTTTCTCCTCTTCCCAACCTGCTTTCCTCCTCTGTGCAATGTGTTTTCTCATGCTTACTAGCAGGTTAATTTTGCTCCCTGGAGTATACTGCTGCACCTGTTCTAACATGTCTTCCAGCAGCTGGTCTTTTCCACCTGACTGCAGGCCAGGGAAAGCAGGAGGATTTTATAGGCACAGAGCTTTTTAATCATATTGCCGTTCAACTAATCTGACTTTGGATAAAGCAGTGCTCAGCCTACTTCAAATGAGATAGCTCTGCCATCCCATGATGTCTAAACAACAAGGTTGCTTCCTGCATCTCACTTTTTAAAAATGTGACAATCTGGTTTGTTTTTTTGCACCTCAGGTATATTCAGGAGAGAGCACCTATTGACTTGGATCTTCAAATGAAAATAATTCAGAGGAAGAAGCAGTATTTTAAGCTGTTTTGACTAGATAGATGGACAGACAGGCAGTTACACAAAGGTGACACTTTTCGCCATCATTATGTTTCCATTAATTAAAGATAAAGCAATAGCATATGTTTGAATTAGTCATTTATTATTGGAGTTTTAATGTTTTAATTCTTAAATATTATGGCTGAGGCAGCTGAATATGCTCATCACATCTCAGAAAACTGAGATGTGATGTGATAGCCATCCTGATATATTTGAAGGGATGTCATGGAGAAGATGGAGTAAACTTGCATTCTTCTGCTCCACAGGGTAGGATGCTAACCAATGGATTCAAATTACATGAAAAGAGATTCTACCATCTTCTGGATGGTAAGAGCTGTTCAACAGTGGAACAGCCTGCTTCAGAAGCGGGTGGCCTCTCCTTCTTCAGAAGACTTTGGCCAGAGGTTAGATGGCCATTGCTCAGGAGTTCTTTAGCTATGGATTCCTGCATGGCAGGTGTTGGACTAGATAGACTAGATGGCCCTAGGGATCCCTTCCAACTCTTTGATTCTATTATTTTATTATTTATACAATATGATCCCCATATCCAGGGGACCTGTATCTACTTTCAGTTATCTGCATCTGAAAAAATCTGGTATCTACAGTAAGTCTGGAGATGTATTCCCTGAGGGATATGGTAGTCGTACTGTATAGGCAAAATCAGCAATGTCATGCCTACACAGTTTAAAATCCAAATAGCTGGCAAAGGTCTGGTTAACACTGAGAGAATAAACTTGGATTTGGATTCCAGCTGGGCCTCCTTGGGTAGCTCTTAGGGCCCTCAAGCATTCAAACAGAACCAGAGCAGACATTTCTCCTGTTTTCCCTCCGTGTTTTATTCTCCTGACACTGGGGACTTTTTCAGACAGGGTAAAAAAATCCTGCAGAGGTCATGAGGAGGACGGTGCTGTCCCACTTCCACTGCTCCATTTTGGACACTGCCATCCTCCTTCTGTCCTTTGTTCATTCTACCTCTGTCCTGCTTTCATTTTGCTGCTGCTGCTTTTTATTAACAGAAACTTTCATCAATAAAAAGCAGCGGAGGCAAAACAAAAGCAGGACGGAGGCAGAACGAATGAAGGATGGGAGGAGGGCGTCATCATCTGAAACGGAGCACTGGAAGCGGGACAGCACCATCCTCCTCCCGACCTCCACGGGCATTTTTTACCCCATCTGAAAAAGTCTGTAGTCACCATTTCAGTCTGACACAATGCCCTTACATGATTATGTTCTGGGACTTCACTGGGAATTAACATTGCAGGGCCTAAAGTCAGCTATTTTACTTTCCCACAATACTGCATTGTGGATCATTTAACTGGTGCCCTCACTCTCCCACTGCAGACATTCAGCACTGATTAGTAGTGCCTCTTACTGCTGCCACTATTTGGCAAACCCACAAGAGGACATGTATCTAAAGGACATCCTCAAACCTGAAGCTGGCCCTGGGTTGAACTATATCGAAATGCCAGTGGGAGCAAACATAGATGAATGTTTCTTCAAACCTCCCTCACACAACCATGTGCAAAACTGTAGGAGGTATGAGTCTAAAAATAAAAATGTATTAAAAATTTCCAGGGATCTAGCCCTTTTTAAAAAGGAAATAAAAATATCTTCTTTAAAAAATAAAAATCTTTTACTTTCAAATTCATGCAGAGTGACACTTAAGAATGCTGAGACAAGCTCAATTAACATTTGAAAGTGTATTCTGAGGTCTGATCACCCAATGAATTAGACTCATTACAAAAACCAAGGAGTCAGTTTAAAAATGCATATCAAAAGTTTACTGAAGGTATATCAATCTTAATCTACATACTAAAACAAACTTCAAAAAAAGGGTTCAACTAACTAGGAGGATTTAGGGTAGAATGACTCACCCAGCCTTTAGTGGCAGAGGCTGCATGGTGAACATCATGGCTTCATAGCAGCATGGCTTCAACCTCATGGAGACTCTAACTTAAAAGAGACTTACACAAAGAGCAATAATATTTAAATTAGGTCATGTGTTGAATGACCCATCTCTCCAGTTGGCTGGAATTGCCCAGTGAAATAAGAGAAAGGGAATTTGGGAGAACAGAAGCATGCAAGGAAAATTCCTAGACTTATCTTAGTATGTGAATGGGATACACAAGATTGTTTTACATTACAATAATTATTTCCCCACATACTACAAAAACCAGAGGACAGAGAAAAGAAGAGTCTGTTGTAGCCCGTTCCTTCACATGTTAGTTTTTACGTATGGTAACTGAAATTTGTTCAGTTACCATACTTTCAGTTACCATAGTCCTCCTCCATATTTTGTTATGGAGGAGGAGCATTACATCATGTGGTCTTCCACAAGCAGTCTCAGCACTGTGAGTAGGTCTGAAGCAAGTTTTGAGCTGGGAACTGGGATTGAAAATTGAAGAGTTTTGGAATCAACACAAGGTGCTGAAAATGGGACCTAGGAGGAAATCAGGACTTGAGAAAAATATACAAGAGATGCTATAGATGAAATTGATCATATTACTCAAACAAGACAGGAGGTCATTAACACACCTTCTGGCCCAGAACAATCTAAAGGCTATCCTGGGTTGGTGGAATTGACCTGGCTCTTGAAGTTCTTTATCAAAATGCTGCTACCTATAGTTCAGTGATCAACCGTGGAGGTGGTTTCTGAGACTCTCATGGAATGATGCAGTTAAGGTTCTTGCCACATAAGGCAGTGGTGAGTCATTCCTGACACTGAGGACTTTATCAGACACAGCAAAAATAGTATCATAAGGACACCAAATTAACTGGAAAGGGCATGCATACCAGATGACATCGTGCTTTCCTGTTTTCGTCTGGTCAAAAAGGCATTCTTTTTTATTGATGGGCCAAGCCATCAATAGATCTCCTGTGGCATTTTTTTTTGCAAGTATTGTGAGCATTTGAAAATGCACACCATTGTCCTCTTGTGATTACATTGTCAACAGGTGGTCCTGCCAGAACACTTCCGGGTGAGAACGTGAAAGCCAGGGAGGTGGTGCTCTTTTTATGAGCCTCCCCAGTTTACTTTGAAGGTTTTAAGTGTGTTTCTGTGCTTTTGTGTATGTTTTGTGTGTTTATTTTGCTGTATTTTAAATTTAAGCCGCGCTTACGTCTTCTCATGAGAATTGTGGAGATCACGAACATGGAAGTAAACAGAGCTAGCATTCATGCTCCAGTAATGCTAGGCTGCTTTTTCTTACTATTAAAGGTAAGTTTGGTGAAAAGGGTTATTGTGCCAGGATAAGTACCCTATAAAATATGGTGGGACAGAAACGTTTATGGGGGTTCATCTGATAAAGTATTGAAGTTCAAGCTAAACTCAGGGTACCATTCCATGTTTGATATTTTTCTTGCCCCCACTTCCCAAAAATCAGCTGATTGTAAATAAGCCAAGGTAGGAGAAGGTTGTTTCATCCTTTCCCATCCACTTTTTCAAGCTCAAAGTTGCTTTCACCTGAACTGTTGTTGTTGGTTGTCTTTTTTTCCTGCAGATGGAAAGTAACTGGGAAGATCATGAAAATGTTATGTCTTCTCTCACCCTGAAGGTGACAATGCAACTGGTAAGGGGTGATTCTGAATTGGATTTTTGATTTTTATTAAAGAAACGAAGGAGTAAGATTCTTGCAATCACATAATGTGGGAGTGTAGATTTCCCACCTCAGTGACAATTAGCCCTTCACCTGCGAGTGTTGGTATTTCCCCACAGACTCACATAATCTGGAGAGTCCCAGATATTATTCCAGGCAGGGCTTGGAAAAGCTGCATTGACAGCAGGATTAGTTGTGGCCTTTAAAAATTAGGATCCTGCTAGCTTTGCTGCACTGCTCTCTGTTCAGTGACTAATTCAGGGATGGTTCAAAAATCTGCTGGTTCTGTTGGTCTTGTGTACATGAACTGTGTTCACAGCTCTGTGAAATGGAATGTATGAATGGTCTATGAGTCTCCATGTAAATTGAATTAGAAAGAGTTCAAGAGTCTAATCTCTTTCTACTGAATTTCCTACTCACATCACATAACAGCTCTGCTGAAACAATTGCCATTTTGCTTAACTGGACAGTTTTAAAGTTTTGTTGTTGCTAGATGAACACCCCCAAACAACTTGAGGGACCTGGTTCCCTCGTAGAATGCCTCCTCCCATCTAGATCTGTTTAGCCCTTGAGTGCTGGTCACACATGTCCTGAGATCCACTCCATAGTTGTGTGGAGCAGGGCGTTTAGTGTGAGGGCACAAAGATCTGGAATATGCTTTTCAATGACAATACATATATTATAACAATCTCTAATTTTTAGGTGCACGTTGAAGAATTATCTGTTTCAGTCAAGCCTTCCCAGTGTGGCTCAGCCTACCAGGTATTTCACTCTTATAAACAATATACTGTACACTGACTTTATTTTTTATATTTACGTTTTTGAACTCTTCAGTTTGTGTTTCATTCATATTTGTAAACAATATGACAATACATCTGTCTTTCAATGTCTTCTGTTCTTGTTCATCGGGGGAACACTTGTATCCAGCCTAATTCACAGCTGAATGACATGGTCTACTGAAAATAAAATAAAAAGATTTCCAAAGGAAGGCCAAACAGAGCTTTGATTTATTTTCTGCCATATCTGATGTAATCATAACATGGGATCAGGCCAGAGCTTCACAAGTTATTGTGAAAGGTAGGTTGTACATACAGTTCTGGTTCCAAGGGTTCGAAAGCAGTTAATTACCATCAATGTTACAATTTTTTAAAATAATTACTTATTTGGCCCTTTCTCAAATTATTTTAATTACTTTATAAAGCACCTGAAGTTTTCAAGCCACAGGCCTATTGTACAAAACACACTCCCCACATCTGCTTGTTGGTCACCTCAGCATCCATGAGAGAGTGCAAGGTAGTAGAACAAGGCACAACATGGGTCAGCAATTGAGTGGTGTCATTCTGCTCCTCCATCATTTAGTGAGCCGTGTTATACTTTCCTCTATGGGATTATTGGCCATGGGATTTGGTGGTTTACTCAGAGACGATCCAAATGATGTATGTAGTACTCATTATATTTCCCATTCTTGGCTGGGTGTTTTCACAACTGAATTGATTCAGCAAGATAACTGGTCATGTCTCTACTGTCTTGTTGCACTACTGTGGAGGGGGCAGTGGTATGTCAGATGGTGTGTTTGCTGATGGTACGACTATGAACAGCTCCTTCCTCCCAGTCTCTTCCTCCCCCCCCCCAATTTGTGATCTCTTTCATGCCTGCATTTCATGATGATAAGCATAACCCCCTTTTGTCCTATACTCCTACTGGGATTCTAGTCCTAGTTCTTTTGTGCCACTTTCCCCCATCACCATAGAATCGTTGGATTTTATCTCACTAATGACATTCTTTGCTTAACTACACAGGGACTTCATGTGCATTGATCAGGTATCTTCACAGTTATTTTCCCCTTAGGTGTGGGCCATTTGGCCATGCTGACACGGCAGTTTATTACATAAATCATTTCCCTTTAAGTTCCTGGTTTTAGTCCAATTGCTTGACATGCTCACACAGCACCTTGCCACATAACTACGTTTTCCCTACATGGCCTAGTTTTAGACTGGATTCTTTACAATACAAAAAAGATACTGTTTTATGCAAATCTGGGTTGGGGGGTGGGGTTTGCATAAAACCAAGGAAATGGTTGATTTCCACAATAGATCCTGAAATGTGAAACATTTCGTGTTCCTTGGCATATTCTTAATCGGTCAAGACACCTTTTATCAATGAAGAACAGAAAATCTGTATTATTTATATTTCTTTTGCTGACCTGTGAAGCTCACATTAGCATCTCTTTCTGTGTGGGCTGTGGGTTGTTGTTGTTGTTGTTGTTCAATATACTTGTTACTCTCCTGACACTTTTGTGTTTATGTCCCTTTCTGTCATCTGCCATGAAAGAGTGTGGTTGCTGAGGGACAAGTTCCATCCCATGGCAAGTGTGGATTGGGATTCCATTTACATGCCACAAGTGACCTGAAGTGCAATGGATCATGATGAAGAGAAAATAACATTTCAGAGACAAGTGAAGCAAAGGGTGAACAACTGTATAAAGATGGAAGTTATCTTGCAAACTGAAATGTAATGCAATTATCCCTTCATTATTAGAACAAAAGAATTAATGACAAATAACTAGTATGAAATTGAAGGCTTTCATGGCCAGCGTCCATAGGTTTTCCTTGGATTTTTTTCCAGGCTGTGAGGCTGTGTTCTGGAAGAGTTTATTTCTGATGCTTCACCTGCATCTGTGACTGGCATCTTCAGAGAATGGTTGGGTAGAAGTGTGTGTGGGAGGGGGGTTATATACTGCAGACTGGGCCAGCCAGAAAAAACAGCAGTAGCAGAACATGTTATAAACCAACCTGGACACAAAATGTTATTTAAAAACACAGACATTCTGGACCAGGCCAACAACTATCATGTCAGAATGCACAGAGAAGCTATTGAAATCCAAAAACACTTGGACAACTTCAACAGGAAAGAAGAAACCCTTAAAGTAAACAAAATCTGGCTGCTAGTCTTGAAAAACACTAAAATCAAAACTCAACACATGCAAATCAACTCCACCCAGAGACAGGGGGATTTCCAGCAGACAATGGACCATTAGCCAAACAGACACTAATCCTCCTTGCATATCTCCACCCAGAAACTAGCCATTCAAGTACACAAATTTACATATTCTCTCCAACAGGGGCTCACAGTACATAACCCCCCACACACACACACTCCTACCCAACCATTCTCTGAAGATGCCAGCTGCAGATGAAGGCGAAACGTCAGAAATAAACTCTTCCATGACATGGACTTAAAACCCTGGGGGAAAAAACACAGAAAACCTATTTGGAAGTAGTTATTTTCCCACAATGGATCAGATTGATAAGACAATGGAACCAGGAAGCTGTGCATTGAAAGCAAGTCTGTCCTGGGGTTTCTTACCTATGATGAAGATTGGTTTGGGATGAATTTATGCAAAACATGCCACTGTCTGGATTCATCCTCTAACCATTGTGGGAATAATGGCACTGTAATAATATTCCTAAAAGCTGAAAAGTCTGATAATTTTGTAAGAAGATGTCTTAAAACCAGAAAAATTCATACAGCTGCCAGTGCTGCCACAGTATTTAATTTAGCTACTGAAAAAGCAGCAAGATTGACGTTCTTGTCAACATACAGAAAGGAATTTCTCCTAAAACCAGTCTCGAGAGATTGTTCTCACATTGGCATTGCTAGTGATGAATTATGGGCAACGTCTTTTCAACACTGTGGAAAGCAATGAAACAGAGTGAAAAAGAATCCTCTCAGGAGGAAACCTGTAGTAGTTGCACAACACTTAACTCTGGTGGGTAGGTTATGAATAGACAGGGTAATTCATGATATGTCATCGATAAAATAGTAGCTGCATCTACTTTGAATCTGCAACATTGCACTTAAATTGTGTTTCTTTTCTTGAAGAAATAGCAGCTGCCATGTACAACATCACATTTTCAAAAATGCTTGAAATCAATTTGCAACCAAGATGAAATCAATAAACTAATATGAAACCTTATACAGTAATGATCTGAAGTTAAATATTGGTTTTCCTTGATAATGTTGACAAGATGTACAAAGAACACATTTGCTGGAATTAACTTTTATTCCATCCCTTGCGCCAGGGGTAGGCAACTTCATTCCCTTCAGGTAGTGTTGAACTTTAGCTCCCATCAGTCCTAGCCAGCACAGCCAATGAAGGATGATGGGAGTTGCAATTCAACAACATCTCAGGGACCACAAGCTGGCCAACCCTCCTTTAAGCACATGCACATGGCTTCACCTCCCTGCTGACATGGAGGCCTTTTGGCATTGTTACGTGTGCATTTCGTATGATCCAGAACTGCATGTAACAATGAATAGACTGGGACATTAGTCCAAGATTGGCATTTGGACAGGAATGGAAGCAGGCAACTCCTTAAACCATGATGAGAAGGAAACAGCAGCTTTTCTGGAGTTCCTGTTTTTTTAGGTTAGGGATGCATGATGGGCTATGCAAAGCTGGCCAACATTTTTTGCTGCCCCAAACAAATTATTATTTTTTCCCTCTGTCTCCCCAACCCACCATCAGAGATACAATTGGTGAGGACATAGTGGCTGCTCTCACATTTTGGTGCTCATTCCAATGGGAGTCTATGTTTGACCCATTTCCTTTCTTTCTGTTGGCAGGCAAAGGTCTTTTTATTTAAACAGGCTCTCTGTCTTTAACTGGATATGGCAAAAGCATTTTTAATGGGGTATATTGTGCCCTTATCCTATATGTCATATGTATTTTAAGCTACTTCAAATATTTTAATGCACCTATTTAATGGTTTTTAAAAATTTTGTATATTATAATACCACACAAATTCCAAAGGTCTGGTAATTCATAATTTATCAACAGTTAATTTTCCAGAGTAATTATACAACTAAAGGGCTAAAAGAGATGTTGGGACCATGACTTAAATATTTCATTTTTGGACAGTGAATGATCAAAATTATGGAAACTATCCCCAGTGAAATCAATTTCAGCAAACACAAAACAAAACAGGGAAACTTCTATAAAAATTATATACACTGTAGATGATATGTTTACTTCAGTGAGACTGGTTCACATCACAGCATGTAATTCAAGGTCTTGTTGGCAGGAATGTAGAGGTATTGGTTCTTACCTGCACAGGTAGTAGGACAGATTAGAGATTTTTTGAAAGAAGTACAAGTAGAAATGTGCATAATTACCAATCAGTCAACCTGAAACCAGAGCTGGAACTTCTAAATCCCATTTTGGGAGAAAGAAGGGATATAAATTCATTCAATCAATCAATGTATTTATTCCAAGGTCACACTTTAGAGATATCCAATAAAGATCTCATCACATTTTGTCTACTTGCTGCCAGGCAACAAACAGCTGAAACCTAGAAAATGACCATTTCATCATCTCTGAACCAGTGACACCATCAGGTTTGGAATTTAACTCTTTCAGAAAAAACTGACACAACAGGTATGACAAAACCAGACTCAAAATGACTCAGAACGAGATCTGTGGAAACAGGGTTCAACTTTTGTTTTTCAAATTGTGACATAGCAGACTTTCATTGTCCCTCTGCTTCTCATGGTCAAATTTGGAGAAGTGCATATGGTTAATTTACTATCTCCTTTTCCCATACCTTTCAAAAGTCAGAATCCTATTGGGGATTTACCTATGTGTAAGTGCTCTAGTTACAGAGCAGTGCCGTTAATGAATTAATGAATTAATTAATCCTGTTCTGATCCTCCCAATCCTCACTTACTGGGATGCATCTACAGCAGCTGATGGCACTCTGTTCCCCAGTTGCTTGGGAAGCAGCTGATGGACATTTCCATCCCCTCCTGTGAGCGATCTCTGGTGTGACAGACAAAATCAGGGTCCCTGTCACAATTCCACCTTGTGTCTGAGATTGCTCATGCAAGGGGTGTATGGGACCATCAGCCAGCTGCTGCCCAATCAACCAAGGGGAACAGACCCCCATTGATCACTGTGACTGCTGTCTGGTGATTGCAGATTGGGGACTTTCATGGTCCCTCCGTAAACGTAGCCCCCAAACTACCCCTAAACTGCTGTAGAGGATTCTAGCCATTCAGCATTCCTGCAATTGTAATGATGTGTTTGTGTTGTTTGTTTGTACAGTTCATCTTTGTACTATGATTGTAATTTGTAACTTCAGTTAAAATTATTTTTAAAAAGGCTTTTGTTTCCTACATTGTTTTCACTGTATTTTACTTTAATTCTACATGGTAAGCCAATTTACGTATGTCAAGAGAACAGAGGTTTTCAAAGTAGAAGCCTTGTTAGTCTCGTGTAACTTAAAAGTAGGAAGGGAGCGGGGGGGGGGGAGGAATGTATCAACACCTTTAAGGCTAACTGGTTTTTATTTTATTATCACTCTGTATTGCATCTGAAGACGTGGGCCTATAGTCAGACCCCTGTATCTATGGCGGTTTGGTTCCTGGATTTCCTGCAGATACTAGTAAATGTGGATAGTGAACCCAATTAAAATAAAGGCCTTCCAGTAAAAAGATACCATAGAGTTGTACTGGAGGACCTAGAAGATGCCTAGAGAGGATGCCTCTCTGGGCATTTTTCAGTGTGACTCTATGGTATTTGTCCCTGTTTTGTGTCCCACAGATAACGAAACTACAGATATTTGTTCCATATATATGGGGGTCTGACTATATATCCACGAAAGCTCATGCAGAAATAAAAACCAGTCAGTCTTAAAGGTGCTGCCACATTCCTTTCCCCACTCCCCCTCTGTTCTTCCTTTTTAACATACATACATACATACACACACACAGTAATAAATAAAACTGTAATGTTACTCCAGTAGTGTGTTACTTAGGGATGGGTGTGAATTTCATTTGAGGTACATATTTGATAACTTTTCAAAAGAATTTGAGAATTTTAAAGAATTTTAAAAATGAATATGGGGGAAACCAAAATTGACAGACGCCCAGGACTATGAAACAGTTTGGTTTGTGTGTGGTCTGTGTGTTCATCCATGTTACTGCTGAAATAAGATTGTCACCTCTCCCCACAACCAAGAGGCTCCTCATCTTTTATATATCTATAGCAAGCAGATGTATTAGCAAGACAGCCAGTGTGGTGTAGTGTTTTCAGTGCTGAACCAGGGTTCAAATCTCTTCTTCTGTAGCTCTGCTCACAAAGTTTTGAAAAAAGTATTAGGCAGGGAATGTTTTCAAGACAAGATTTTACATGTGGGAGTGTATTTATAAGAATGGGCATTAAAATTTGCAAAGCATAATTCATAAAATCATAGAATCATAGAGTTTGAAGAGCCCAGGAGGGCTATCCAGTCCAACTCCCTGCCATGAAGGAATATACAATCAAAGCATTCCCCACAGATGGCCATCCAGCCTTAAAAACCTCTAAAGAAGGAGACTCCACCACACTCTGAGGCACTCCACACTCCACTCCACTCCACACTCCACTTCCGAACAGCTCTTACTGTCAGGAAGTTCTTCCTAATGTTTAGGTGAAATCTCTTTTCCTGTAGTTTTCTCCGTGTCCTAGTATCTAGAGCAACAGAAAACAAGCTTGCTCCATCTTCAATATGATATCCTTTCAAGTATATAAACATGGCTATCATGTCACCTCTTAACCTTGTCTTCTCCAAACTAAACATACTCAGCATCCTAAGCAAATCCTCATAGGCATAGCTTCCAGAGTTTCACCATTTTGGTCACCCTCCTCTGGACATGTTCCAGCTTGTCAATATCCTTCTGAAATTGTGGTAACCAGAACCGGATGCAGTGAGATCTGACCAAAGCACAATAGAGTGCTACTATTACTTTCCTTGATGCAGACACTATACTCCTATTGATGCAGCCTAGAATAGCAATGGCTTTTTTAGCTGCCACATCACATTGTTAACACATCACAAGCACATTGTTCAGCTTGTGGTCAGCTAAGACTCCTAGGTGCCTTTCACATGTACTGTGGTCAAGCCAGGTGTCACCCATCTTATATCTCTGTATTTCATTTCCCCCTTCCTAAATGTAGTAACTTATTTTGTTAGTTTTGGCCCAGCTCTCTATAATCTGTTAAGGTAATTTTGAATTCTGATCCTGCCCTCGGGGGTATTCACTACCCTTCCTAATTTGGTATCATCTGCAAATTTTATAAGTATGCCCCTAATTCCATCATCCAAATAATTGATAAAGAGGTTGAATATCGCTGGGCTCAGGAGAGAACCTGGTGGCACCCCACTAGTCACTTCTCTCCAGGATGAAGAGGAGCCATTGGTGAGCACCCTTTGGGTTCGGTTGATCAACCAATTACAAATCCACCAAACATAAGCATTGTCTAGCCCACATTTTACTAGCTTAATTGCAAGAATATCATTAGGGATTTCGTTGAAGGCCTTACTGAAATCAAGATATGTTACATCCACAGCATTCCCTTCATCTACCAAGCTTGTAACTCTATCAAAAAAAGAGATAAGATTAGTCTGGCATGACACATTTTTGAGAAACCTATATTGATTTTTAGTGCTCATGGAATTCCTTTCCAAGTGCTTACATGCTATCTGTTTAATGATTTATTCTAGAACATTTCGTGGTATTTATGTCAGGCTCACTGGGTGGTAATTATCTGGGTCCTCTTTCCCCCAGCTTTTTAAAAATCAGGACATTGGCCTTCCTCCAGTCTGCTTGAACTTCTCCTGTTTTCCAAGAATTCTCAAAGATTATTGCCAGTTGTTCTGAGATTATTTCTGCCAGTCTTTTACCCATTTGCTAATTATTAAGCCTTTATCATTTTGCTACCTGTAAAAAAAAGAAGACATCATGAGACTCAAATACACACATAAACTGGCAGCAAAGCCCACACACTGCTAATAGCAAGATACTGTTATCTTCAATCACAGCAAACCCCATGATCAAGTTATACTCTTAGGTGCCAAATTATTGTATTATATTATAAGCACACACAACTTTTAAAGCCTCAAACAGCATTTCAAACAAGATTGGTTTGGATCCTAGAACAATGCATTTAATCACTTAGAACATATATTTACTAGACAGACTAACAACATGTATGTGAAGTCGAAGGCTTTCACGGCCGGCATCTATAGATTTTCTTTGGGTTTGTTTCCGGGCTGTGAGGCCGTGTTCTGGAATAGTTTCTGATGTGTTGCCTGCATCTGTGGCTGGCATCCTCAGAGAATGGTTGTGTAGGTGTGTGTGGAGTTTATATGCAAATTTACACAATTACACAAATTTACATATCCTCCCCAACAGATATTCACAGCATATAAACTCCACACACACACCTACACAACCATTCTCTGAGGATGCCAGCCGTAGATGCAGGTGAAACATCAGAAAGAAACTATTCCAGAACACAGCCTCACAGCCCGGGGGAGGGGGGGAAGGAAAATCTAACAACATGTATGTTTGGATGGATGGCCGTGTATGCTGTAACACTTCTGTAATAGTAGTTTCACATGCAAAGTACTGCTTTACAGTACTAACACCCACTCAAGGTGATGGCGCTGAAAGCTAATTTTATGTTTAAGGAAGGGGCATTTTATATTTATTTAAGGGTAAGAAATGGAGATCCCTAGAAACAGAGTCTAGTTTACCCCTATTGTGTGTATATTTACCAATGTGGAATACCTTTTGTTATATCTCTTGTTTTATTTTCATGCTCCCCCCCCCCTGCCCAGAAATGTTTCTGTATTTAAAAATATTCTTCATATTAAAACTTCTTCTGGAGCTGCCTGGCCTACTTTAGGCTAAAAATAGCCCCTGCTGCTGCTGCTTCATGCAAATGACACAAGACCACCCATACCGGGAGGTGGGTGGGACTTTTCCTTTGCTGTGTTTCCTTGAAATGGCAAAACCTGTCTCCAAGGTCACTGTGACCAGTGACCTTGGAGACAGCTTGCTTGCCATTTCAACAAGACACAGCAAATTCCATTTTCCAGTTCATTTTTTGCTGTCTGTGGTTTTCCTTAATGAAAGGGACACAGACTCTAGATGAAAGATATGAAAGAGGAAACTGGAAATAGAAATAGCTGCAGGGGTGTAGGTTAATACAAGGCAAAAGTGGAATTAGGTGTTGATTTCACTGTCCCACCCTTGAGATGAGGTCATGATGTGGAACAGAAAACAGCGTGGTAACTGACTGATCATGGTTGGATCAAGGCTGGGATGCGACAGGCCATGAGCATCAACTGGTGGAACCAAGTGGTAGCAGGCCCTACCATTGGGCATAGTGTGGGATGTTAAGCTGTTCCAGGCAGCCGCTTTGAGATGGCAGGAAAAGGCAGTAAATCATTAGTGTTGCAATTTCTTATTTATGCTACTAGGATGAGGAGACACTTGTAGGATTTTGTGGTTTAGGTGGCAAAATAATGTGATCAGCCTTGGATACCATACATCTCAACTTGGCAAAGCAGGGTGTGGGGGGCATTTCTTGTTCTAGCCCTGGCAGAAAAATGTCAACCAAAGTCCTGGGGCTATTTCACACTACACAAATATAACACTATTATTCCACTTTTATTGTCATGGCAGCATCCTATGGACTCTGAAGGTCTGTAGTTTGGAGAGGCTTTAGAGATCTCTGGCTGAGAGTTATATATGCCCTTCCCTAACTTGAAAACCCCATGATTCCACAGGAAGTTGCAGTGGCATCTAAAGGGGAATCACATGACTATAACTGTATAGTGTGGAAGGGACCCTGGCCAGTGGTGTGTTTTCTTCTTTTTCTGTATAATCCTGCTTCTTTCTTTCTGTCTTACCTTATTTTTTGTTTATTTGCTACAGATACAGGTGTGTGAATGAAAAGTTAGATGCAAAATTATTCAGCCATTGATTTGGATGAGGCAGTGTCTCTTGAAGCAATTGATTTACAACATAATAGAAAGGGATTGTATGTGGGTTGTAGGAAGATTTGAGTCTGTCATAGAGCTCAAGCAAAGGATGAGCAATTATCTTGTACTTTCCCTGGGCTTGTAAATTATTTGTGAGAGAAATGTAAAACCTAGGACCAGATCCTACCACTTGTGGATATGAACAAGTTTTTCCCCACCATTAACAACAACAAATAAAATAACTGAGCTTGGAAAAGTTACTTTTCTATAGAACTCTCAGAATCACCCATCCAACAGGATTCTGAGAGATGTAATTTTAAAAAGTAACTTTCCAAGCTCTGTTTTTTTAAGGACTTTGGGAGGGAGGTGTTTGAAAGAAGAAAGGAACTCTTCCCAATTCTGAGATAAATAAAGTTATAAAAACATAGAAATTGTATAAAAGTTACATGGGAAGCTACCTTATCCCAGATTAGACCAACAGTCTAACTGGTTTATAGAGAGCCAATGTGGTGTAATGGTTTGAGTGCTGGACTATGACTCTGGAGACCATGGTTTGAATCCCCGCTCCACCATGAAAACCCACTGGGTTACCTTAGGCAAGTCATACTCTCTCAGCCTCAGAAGAAGGCAAGAGCAAACCCTCTTTGATCAAATCTCCCCAAGAAAACACTGTGATAGGTTCACCATAAGTTAGAAATGACTTGAAGGAACAGAAAACAACAAGGAATGGTTTAGCATTATTGCCACTAATTGAGATCAGCTCTCCAGGGTTCAAGGGTGCAAGTAGAGCCCTGCTGAAACAGACCAAAGATCTGTATAGGCCAGTATTCTGTACCCATCATGCTCAACTAGATAACTGTGGCTATAACCATGACAAGAGTGGTTTCAGAGAGGGGTGTTCCTTTAGCCCTATCTGGTGATGTTAGTGGTTGAAAACTGGAGGCCTTTGCATTCCAACAACTGCTGTATCACTGAGGTAGCCACTTTCACATTTCTAAAAAAAGGGGGGAATGTATCACCAAAAAAGAGGGTACAGATCCTGGAACATGCTAATTTATATGGAGCAATGATAGCTGGTTCCAGCACAGTGCAGAAAGCACCTTCCCTCCACCCTGTCTGTGAATAGCTTGTATAAGCCAGCCAGAAGAGGGATCTGCACCCATTTCCTGTTCCAGGGAGCCTTGGATGACCTCCCTGTTTCTTCACACTGCTTTTTAGGACACCCCTCCTCCCCCTGCCTCAGATTACACAAGGCAGAAACCTTGTTGGCAAGTAGCAGCCTGAGATGGGGTGATTTCCAGCTGAAATCTGGGGGCAGAGGATGCTTTTTAAAATTGATTCAATAGATTCCAATGACAAGAAAAGAGATTCCACCTAAACATTAGGAAGAACATTTTTACTGTAAGAGCTGGGCAACAGTAGAATAGATTGCCTCAGAGGGTGATGGACCTGTTAGGAGTTATTGGATGGGCATCTTTCAGGAGTGCTTTAGCTGTGTATTCCTGCATGGCAGGGGGATGGATTAGAAGGTCCTTGGGGTCCCTTCAGGATCTAAGATTCTACGATTCTACATACACATGAATTTAGAAATAATTCCTATCAAAGCCATCCAGCTGACCTGTGTGCTTGTTCACTCTGGCTGATAAATGTTTATAAGCACTGATGGGCAATTTGAACAGTCCTGCGCTCCATTTTTTTAAAAAATATTTTTATTTTAAACTGGACTCTGGTTTCAAATAGAGAACATCATTATTAAATAGAGGCTGTCCTTTGGCATCCCTTGGAACAGAGGACTGCCCTTTGTAATGCAGAACACCTGGCCACTCTCTTGGTCACTGAGCTTCAGCCCTTGCCATTAACACTGTACTGTAGGCCAAGTTTGAAGCAATGAAGATGGTGATGCCATTGTTCTTTATGTACCATATTTATATAGTTTGGTTTCAAATGCTTCCCCTACTTCAGGCCTGCACAGTCTGTGACCACTAAGCTGAGCTCCTCCTATCACCCTTGTATGGCATTCCACTGAGAACCTGATAAATTTCTTGTTTTGGCTGTCAAATGATCTCTCAGAATTTTTTAGCTTATTGTCTATATGGTTACGCTTGGAGCCCACAAACAAAAGCCAAGCACTTCTAAGTGTAGGACAGTATGGTTTATGCTTCTTGCACACATCTCCTGTTTAGCTTTGATATTTCAAAGAGACTCCTACAGTAACCAAGACAGAATGACAGATAAAGTCGTGTTATTTCAGAGCCATGTTATAGCTTCTAACTGTTTTTTTTAAAAAAATGGAAATAAACAAGCAAGTTGTTATTTGCCCATATTAAAACAATTTAACCCACATATATTACCAATGGCCATTTTACTTATTTTGTTTTTCTGTGAAACTAACAAATGGTTTATTTCACAGCACAGCTCTGGTCACCATCAAAGATGTTCGTGCTCCCTATTGCTGTTCCCACTTCTGTTCCCATAGTACTTAAGACATGGGGTTAGAGATAATTCATGCTGCCTGTCTTAATATCATAGTTGGTCCTGGACATTTTGGTGGCTCAGGCAAAGAAACAGCTAGCCCCCCTCCCCCCGCCCTTTCTGAGGCTATGCACAAAAGCTGGTGGGATTGGTTCTTAAATTTTTCTTCAGTCCTGGCAAATGGGACATTGTTACTTACCTTATCGACACCTCAACACCCAGAGCATAAGAAACAGCAGAAGTCAGCACTTGAACCACACACTATTTCCTCCCACACTATTTATTACAGTCATATTCCCATAACTAAAAAGTAACTAAAAGAAGCAGTTATATCACCAAAGTAAAAAAACAACATTCCTTATATTTTAATGTAATGTTACAATGTAATATAGTTATACTTTCATTGTTAGCAAAAAAATTACAAGTAGCAAGCTATTTGTAATCAATTAAAAGAGCTTGAAAAGTAACTTTTTCATTACAATCCCCCAACAAGCATGGCCAACAGCTCTGGGAGCTGTAATCCCAAAACTATCTTTCTCAAGCTTTTCTAGTTACTGCCAAACTCTAGCCACATCATGGTTTGGAAGAAAGCAGTTGAATAGAGAGTCCCTTGGAAGCAGGGCCACACTGTCAGAAAGCTATAGGTGTGCTCCTCAATGCCCAACTTGACTGTATTGGCATTTTTTTTTAAAGAATGCAAGAGAAGATTACTACTTTTAAATAAATAAATAAGACTATACACACGTGCCTTGGCAGCTGATGGCTTCCTGTCAGTTGATCAGAGAATACACTCTGGGGTTTAGCCTACACCTTAAAGGAACTGTTCAAGGTGCTGAACCCTATCCAACAAAAAGTTTTAGCAACCTAGCAAGCTGTTTTAAGGTATAACTGTGATGAGATTATCACACTAGATAGTTATAGTGCTGTTATTCCAGTTTAACTGCTGTGGCTGCCTCCTGTGGAATTCTGGGGTCAGTGGTTCAGTGAGGCCTAAGAGCTCTCTGGCTGAGAATGCTAAATGTTATTCCCTAAATTACAAACCCCAGAATTCCACAGGAGGCAGCCTCAGCAGTTAAAGTGGAATAATAGCACTATAACAGTGCAGTGCGATAAAGTCTACAGTGGCTCTTAACCTTTTCTTTATCAGGACTCCCTTTAAATATTGTTTGTTGCTACGGACACCCAAGACTTAAACACAAGATTAAAACCCTAACAACAAGAATAATAAAACATCACCACCACCACCACCACCACCATCATACAACTACACCATCGATTAACCCTTCTCTCAGAGACAGTGGAGGGGAGGGAAGACTTTTCTCCTGCTTCTTCCTGCAAGTTTATGGCTGGAGAGGATTGAACAGCAATGCGCAGGCCAAGCCAGCCAGTCTTTGCCTTGGCTCCTGTCACGTGGGCTAAGCAGCCTTCAAGCATTCCTGGACCCCCTGTGAGGACATCACAGCCCTCTGGAGGTCCACGGACCACAGGCTATGAACCACTGACCTAGAACTCAAAGTGGATTCATCACCCCACTGATACTGGAGCCACCAGCTGCCATGGCGCATGAGCCAACTACAGTACAATCTGGTGCTTCTATGCAGCACAGATTATCCTTTGGGAGGGAAAAAATGTTCTCTAGCTCAGTCTCCACAGTTGGCTTTCCCTGAATATGCGGGGCTGGCACAGCCACCAGCCTGTCTCCTTTTCCCACATCCAGAGCCATCATGATCTATCCCAGAGGACATCCTGTAGCCAGAATCCACCAACAAAGAATAGGAGCACAAAGACTATCACACTATACTGATATAGTGCTATTATTCCACTTTAGCTGCCATGGTTGCCTTCTGTGGAATTCTGGGGTTTGTAATTTAATGAGGCCTAAGGGCTTTCTGGCTGAGAGTGCTAAACGCCCCTCCCTAAACTGCAAATCCCAGGATCCCACAGGAGGCAGTCACAGCAGTTAAAGTGAAATCATAGCACAGAGCCTTATCACACTACACTGTGATAGTGCTATGGTTCCACTTTAACTGCTCTGGCTGCCTCCTGTGGAATTCTGGGGTTTCTAGTTTAGTGAAGCCTAAGAGCTCTCTAGTTGAGAGTACTAAATGCCCCTCCATAAACTGCAAATCACATTCTATAAGAGGCAGCCAGACAGGGGCGGTTTGAGGCACCAGGGGCATCAGCATCTGCAGGGGACCCCATCCTTATGGGGACCCCCATAGTAGTAACCCTCCTCCTGCAGAAACATTATTAGTAATAAACACACAATCCTAAATATACACTGGACTGACTATGTTACGAATGTTGCTGTCCTTGAACAAGCAGGGATCACCAGCATGGAGGCCATGATATTGAGGACACAGCTGTGCTGGGCAGGGCACATTTCTAGGATGGAGGACCATCACCTCCCAAAAATAGTACTGTATGGTGAACTCGCCACGGGTCAGCGTAGGAGGGGTGCTCCAAAAAAGCGATACAAGGACTCCCTGAAACAACATCTCAGGCTCAGCCAAATTGATCACCAACAGTGGTCCGCCCTGGCCTCACATCGGGAGGCATGGAGACACACTATCCACAATGCTGCAGCCTCATTTGAGAACTCACACCGAACAAGTCTTGAAGAGAAACGACAACGCAGAAAGAATCACAAGCCAGAAACATCACCCAAGGAGACCTTCTGCTGTGCTTTCTGCAACCGGACTTGTTTATCTTGGATTGGTGTTTTTTAGTCATCAGTGCGCTTGCAGAAAGCACGGGATGAGCCCTTCCTAATCTTCGTTTGTGAAGAAAAGCCAGAGAGAGTGAATATCCTGTACTGTGAATAGCTTAGGCTGAGTTAGGTAACATTGACCTGCGATAAACATATGGGCCCCCCAAAATAAAGCAGTGCAGGGGCCCCCAAAATTCCTTAAACCGGTCCTGCAGCCCGAGCAGTTAAAGTGGAATGATAGCACTATAAGAGTGTAGTGTGAATGTAGTCATAAGCAAGAGAGGATTTCCATCAGCAGGCACAATAAGTCACACGGGGCTTCCGTGGGGGGTGGAAGGCGTATTATGGGGTGGTGAAAGGGCGGGAAGTCGGGAAGAAGCAGGTGAGTCGCGGAAGAGCCATTTCCTTGGCAGAAAGAAATATGAGGGGAAGCACACCTGAGGCAAGTAGGCGAGGCTACCCTAAAGCCAAGGCAGGAGTGGGGGGGGGAAGAGGGGGGAAGCCCCCCAACAAAACCCGTCGCCACGCCCCCTTCCCCTATAGGTCAGCTCCGTTGCTTGAAGCCAGGACCCCCCGCCCTCCACCAGCCTCAGCCGGGGCGCTGGGAAGCGGGAGGGAGTCAGCCAGCGCCGAGTGCCCCCCTTCCCTGCGCCTGCGCGCGCGCTCCCTCCCCCTCCTCACTCGCCCCTTCGCGTTGCGCATCGCCACTCCCCCGGCCCCTTTTCCCTCTCCGCACAGTTCTTTCTGTGAGGGACCTCGGAGGGTCGAGAGCTCGCCGGCGAGGCGAGGCGAGGGGAAGGGAGCGCGGGGGTGGTGGTGGCTCTGTGGTATTTGTGTGGCTGAGAGCGCGCTCTCAGGACCCCCGTCAGCCGCGTTTCCGAAGCCAAGGCGAAGCTTCGAGGCTCCTTTCTGCTCCCGCCTCGTCTGGCTCTTCCCTCTCTCTCACACACACAGAGGAAGAGAGGCGCCCGGAGGAGCACCATGCATTGGATGTCTCCCGGCGGCCGCCTGAGGGGATACTGCGACGCCTAGCCTGGAGGAAGGCAGAAAGTGGGCGCTGGAGGAGAGCCCGCGAGGGAGGTGAGGCGAAGGACGCTGGGGGTCTTTCTTACATGCTTCTTTTTTTTTTGAGGGGGGGGGGAGGAGGCGGCAAAGGGAGGTAACGGGTTGCTTAGCGAGCCTTGGAAGGCTGGCGTTGAAATGCGAGGGTTGAGGGATGCCGCTTGCTTTTCCTCCAAAGATGCTCGCTTGGCTTTGCCTCGAGCAAGACCTGCTTTGGTTTCGTGTGTCTGGGTGGTGTTGGGGTTTTGTGTGTGTATGTATTTTTTAATAGTCCCATCAGGAAACTTTTTTCTTCCCCCCACTCCTGAAAGGAACACGGGTGGGTCACACAAAGGGCACTTGTTGGCCTCTCTGAAGGAAAGGTGGGTGGGTAAGTTCCTGATGATTCCCCCCCCTTTTTTTTTCTTATCATGAGCTGACGGTAGCAGCGTGTGGGTGGGTGTGCATTGCAGAGCGCCTGGGAAAGCATGGGCAGGTGGGCCATGTGGGTCTTCCTGGATTTCGAGGTGCAGTCACAAGGTGAACGTGGGCCCATGGCTTTGTATGTGCTGACCTGCCTTTAGGTGGCAGGGTGCTTTTCCCTTTGTATGTGAAGCTCCTTCAGCCCTGCCTGATTACTCTCTGTCCTCTCTGCCTTTCTCTTGAATCCATCCTAGGTGGCTGAGACAAGGTGTACCTGGATGCTTGTGGGGTTTGCTTATGGCTTCTTTGTATGCACAGTTGGACTTGTCCTTTCAGGGGGAGGTGGGTGCACCAGGTATGAAAAAGACCACTTGACATGGAAGGGGGCAGAAAATGGAGAAGTATTTAAGAACCGGATGTCCATAATAAAAGGTATGTCTACAATGGAAGCAACTGGATTGGAGAGGTCCATTTAAGAAAAGTTTTATGGCGCTGGATTTCTCAGTAAGCACATGCTGCTAAGCGCCATTTGGCGCTCCTGCCTTTGTGAGTGGGTGTGTTGGTTTTATTGGCATTAGGCTTTTTCCCCCCCCAATGGGTGGTTTGCCCAGAACTGCAGCGAGAGATTTGCCAGAGATGCGCTGCTTTGTGTCACAGCCTGCAGATGAAGAGTGGCTTCTCCTTGGGAGTGAAGAGCTGAGATTTCTTCATCTTTCAGATGATTTTTTGCAAGGCATGTGCTACAGTCAGTCAAGGTGAAGTTTAGGGCATTGGTGGGCATTAAAAAGGAGTTCATTGCTGAGGAGCCTGTTGGTAATTTCATCCAAAATAAGACAGGAGGCTTAGGTGGATGCTTCTCAATGGTGTGTAGTGCAGTCATTCTTGCACCTTAACTGCCGGGGCAGCATCCTGTGGCATCATGGGATTTGTAGTTTGGGGAAGCACTACAGCTCACTGTTTGATAATTGTAAATATCCCTCCCTTAACTATAAATCCCAGGATTCCATAAAATGGGACCATGACATGTTAAAGTGGAATCATAGTGCTATACGTTTGTTGTCTGAAAGGGCCCCTGGTACCCTTCACATTTGTTAGACTACAATTCCCACCACCCCTGACCAGCTAGGCCAATTGGTTATGTTTGCAGGGTGTTGAAGGCTGCTTTACTTGATATATGGGATCCCTTGGTATATTTTCTGGGGCTTTTCTAAACGAGTTACCCTTTTCCTTTTGTGGTATACTAACAGGAACACTGTGTTTCTGAATGTGTCCTCTTTACATTTCATCATCTCAGGGCGGGGGGATAGCATTTTCTATAAAAGCAAGCTGTGGTTGCCTAAGCACCAGGACATAATTTCTGGAATGCATGATCTTACAGTATATGCTGTCCTGGAAAGTTTGGTCTCTGACCTGGAAGTTGTTCAGATGAAAAAGAGCTGATCATGGATGGAGTCTTGAAAGATGGTGCTCTCTTATTTTTTCATGACCACTGGAAACAAGTTTGTAGGCTAAACCTTAGATTTGATTAAATGACCAAAAACATTTTATCATTGATTTACTGTCTTGGGAAGTCCCTCATTTTCACTTTGGTTCTGATTAAATGAAGACCTGTTCTCACAGCAGCAAAGGTTTGGCATTAGAAGTAGACCTGGTGGAAGACCAATCTTGGCATTTCATGTGGCTGATAGACGTGCTTGAGAACACAACTCTGTCTGCATTGATTGCTTTACCTTTTGAAGTGAAATATTTGTACTTCTACAAAATTTACTGTGCAGATTACCCTTCAGACACTCCAGGATAATCCAAGTAACACTGGAAAAGTAGCATGGATAGCTCACAGATCTGAGATTAGTACTCCTGGTGTTTCAGACTGAAATAGTCCAGTTAGAAGAGCATTTTCTGTACTATTTTGTGGGTTGCAAGAAGAGTGTGGGATCAATCCATTCCGCTTCCCCTGCATGGTTGATTAGTAGCAATGGGAAATGAGGGTGGAACAGGAGTATTTGAGTTGTAATGAGGCATTGTGGGTATTCTGTTAAATAGTAAAATTGCCACAGTAGGAGTGCAGTCAAGAATAAACCAAAGAACACACTGGAAAACAACTATAGAGCTTCTTAAAAATTCTGTTGGTTTTCTTGGAAAGATTATTGCAGTGCAATATTCTATGGCTTTGCACAGCGGTGGTTCTCTATTGATAGTAACAGTATTAATATATGCAAGACTAGGACCTTCCCCTCAGCCTGACCTACCTCATAGGATCGTTGTTGTGATGACAAAATGGAGAGGCATAAATACTACCCTAAAATGCACTGGAGGAAAGGAGGGAGATAAACACAAATAAATAACAAAGTTGTGTGGAAGACTGTTGTGAAGGAGGAGTACCTTGGAAGTATATTTTGACTATAGCTGGGATGCACATTTTCACTTCTTTCATTCTTGTACACAAGAACAAAGGATTTGAAAAGCTTTTTCCTTGCTAGGTGAGGTTACAAGAGCTTTTGTGCATTTTTGATATGCATTTCAGTACATCTTATAAAAACTTCATTTCCACAAATAGCATTATTTTCTATCAAAATACCTTATTTTCCTGCAAAAGCAAGCTTTTTATGTATGCAAACAATTTTTACATGAAAAAGTCCTGAAATGCCAAAGCATCTTGCAGTGGTTGATAATTTTCTTGATGCGTTGAGACATCCTTTCTTGTTCAATCCATAGAGACACACCTTCTTGTTCAGAATTAGAAATTTTGTTAATCTTCTTTACAGCTCACCTGTTTTCCATTTGTTTTTGATTTGCAACATAGAATATGCTCCACTAACTGAAAATATACTTTCACCTTCTCATAACTGAGATGAAGCTTTAATAAATGACTGTCACATATAACTATGCTGAAAATCTCCCTCACAGGGTGGTTGTGATTTGGTTGCAAACCTCTCTTGGGAGTGCTGGATGGAGATTTGAAAAGCTTCACATTTTCTTAAAGAGATCTAGCTTTTTCTTGTTTTGAAGATGCTGACACTAAATAGTTCAATGTAGCAAGGTTTGAATCCATAGAATAAAGGTGACCTATTTTCTCAGCAACAAACAGACACTTGCTGCAATAAGGGGAGGAATTCCCTCCTCACTTTTGCCTGTTTGTCAGAGTGGTTTTGTGAAACAGAATGAACAATGTGAAACAGAAATGAAAGTAAGGAGACTATCAGACAGGAACAAAAAAGCGTTCCTGTCCTACAAATCTCCACTCCTGCCCCTGTCCCATCCCAGTCCCTCCACAATCACCCTCTCCATCACACTTACTTTCTCTTCCATGGAAATACATCCCAGGAGTGAACGGAGCCCTAATGGAGCTCCCTTCACTTCCTGGATTGAAATCCCGCAGATTCCTGTGAGAAGACGCAAGCACAGGAAATTCAGAAAGAAAAAGAATGAAGAATAAGTGACAACAAGCACAAAAACGCACTAAAATTAACAAATAATCTGGGGAGGGTCATAAAAAGTGTGTCAACTACCTGGATATCCCGATCTCACCCAGAAGTGTTCTGGCAGGGATCTCCCATTGACACTAGGATCTCACCAGCATAATGTGATACCTTTTCACTCGCAGGAACATCCATGACAGAAACAGAATGGGGGATCTATTGACGGCTTCTCCCATCAATAAAAAGCAGCGCCGGTGGAATGTCAGCAGAATGGGTACATAACAAGAGAGGAATGACATCTGAAAATGGAGCCCTTTTGTGATCTCCTGGCACTTGTGTAACACCACTTTTAACACGTCTGATAATCTTCTAAGATTTTCTGCTATGAACTTTACATGCAGCAGGTCACAAAAGGTATCTGGGGATTTCAGGAACGTATTCAAACAATAATAAAATAGGACAGAACCTGACTAAGCAGATGCTTCTTAATAGCTGCACCAATATTGGATGTACCCTTTCCCCATGAAATATGAGTTGCTCCTCTCTGGATGTTTCTGTTCTAGTGGGGGTTTTGTGTGTGTCATTGCACGTTTGCTTGTTTAAAGGTTGGTTTTTGTGTGTGTGATCTCTGCCTCTATATTTTGACTGACTACAGTCGCCCCTCCACATTCGCGAACTTAACATTTGTGGTTTTGAATTTTGGGAGGGCCCCTGCCCTCCCAAAAGCAGCGAAACGGGGCCTCTGGAGATAAGGCTTTGGGTGGGAGGGGGGAGGGCCGGGGAGGCCTCCATGGGGCCTCTGGAGATGCTCCGGAGGCCCCATAAAGGCTTTGGGAGGAAGGGGGGAGGACCGGGGAGGTCTCCATGGGGCCTCCGGAGATGCTCCAGAGGCCTCATGAAGGCCCTGGGCGGGAGTGGGGAGGACCGGGGAGGCATCCACGGGGCCTTGGGAGGGTCTCCGGAGGCCCCGTGAAGGCCTTGGGAGGGAGGGGGAGGCAGGGGAAAGCGACTATGGGGCCTCTGGAGTCCCCGTGGTCGATTTGGCGGGGGAGGGGGAGGGCAGTTGTTATTCGCGGAATTTTCACATTCGCGGGGGTCTGGGGAACCGAACCCCTGCGAATGTGAAGGGACAACCGTATATTAATGTTGTGCCATGAAGTTAACACAGCAGCCCTATCAACCTATCATCAGTAGCCCTGATCAGGTCTTGAAAACTCAGGGCTGTGGCTTCCTTGTTTTAGTCTATCCATCTGTAACAGAGTCTTCCTCTTTTCTTACTCCCTTTTACCTTACCAACCATTATTGTCTTTTTTAGTGAGTCATGTCTTCTCATCATATGTCTAAAGTACAACAGTCTCAGTTTTGTCATCTTGGCTTCTAGGGAGAGTTCAGGCTTGATGTGTTCTAGGACTCATTTATTGATCTTTTTAGCATCTCTCCTGTAGAGTCGCATTTTAAATGAGTTGCTTTTCTTCCTACCAGGTGTCTTCACTGTCCAACTTTCAAAACCATATACAGAAATGGGAAATACAATGGCATGGACAAGCCTACATTTAGTATTAGTATCTTGACACTTCAGGATCTTGTCTAGTTCCTTCATAGCTGCCCTTCCAGGTCCTAGTCTTCTTCTAATTTCTTTACTGCCGTCTCTGTTCTGATTAATGACTGAGCTAAATTGGATTGGAAAATCTTGAACTTCAATTTCTTCATCATCTACTTTATTTAAATCATCTGTGGTCATTATGTTTGTTTTCTTAATATTCCATCTGTAAGTCTGCCGTTGTACTTTCTTCTTGACTTTCTTCAATGATCATTCTAAATGTTTACTATTTTCTGCAAGCAGTAGGGTGTCATCTGCAGATCTTAGATTATTTATGTTCCTTTCTCCAATTTTCATGTCTCCTTCCTCTGAGTCTAATCCTCCTTTACATGTGTTTAGCATACAAATTAAACAGATAGGGTGATAAAATGCAGTCTTGTCTGACCTCCTTGTCAATTGGAAACAATTTCATTTCTCCATATTTTCCCCTAACAATAGCCTCTTGTTCTGGGTACAGGTTTACCCATCAGGACAATGAAATGTTATGCCACACCCATTTCTTTAAGTACAATCCGTAGTTTATCATGATCTACACAGTAAAAGGCCTTGCTATAATCTATAAAGCACAGGCTGATTTTCTTTTGAAATTCTTTGGCAGGACTGGTTTAAGGAATTTTGGGGGGCCCTGCAATGCTTTATTTTGGGGGGCCAATATGTTTATCTCAGGTTAATGTAACTTAACTCAACCTAAGCCATTCACAGTCCAGGATATTCAGATTATTACTAATAATGCTTTTCAGGAGGAGGCTTACTAGCCCCCCCCCACAATGATGGGCCCCCCTGCGGATGCTGATGCCGCTGGTGCCTTAAACCGGCCCTGTTCTTTGGTGTGCTCCATTATCCAACATATGCTCACAAAATGATCCCTAGTGTCTCTTCCTTTCCTGAACCCAGCTGGAACATCAGGCATTTCTTGTTGCATATAAGGTAAAAATCTTTGTTGTAGAATTTTGAGAATAATTTTGCTTGCATGGGAAATTAATGCAATAGACCTGTGGTTACTGCAATCCCTGGTGTCCCCTTTCTTGGGAATTGGAATGCACACTGAGTGTTTCCAATCTGTGGGCCATTGTTTTGTTTTCCATATTTGTTGACAAATTTTATTTAGAATTAGAGTAGATTCTGTCTCTATATCTTGAATTAGCTCTATTTGTATGTCATCTATTTCTAGTGATTTATTTCTCCCAAGAGCTTGAGTGTAGCTTTCACTTTACTTTCTAAAACTGGAGGTTCATTTTCATATGGTTCTTCCTTGAATAAATCTGTCATCCTTTCATTTATTTTATATAATTCCCCCTTGTATTGTTTCCATCATCTTTCTACTGGGTCATGTCATGTGTTCCCTTGCTGGTAACAGAGCATTTCTACTTTTGGTTTAAATTTCCCTTTGATTTCTTGGCTCTTGTGGAAGTGGTCTCTTGTTCTTCCTTTTTTGTTGTTATCTTCTATTTCTCTGCATTAACTATTATAGTACTTCTCCTTGTCCCTGCATACAAGTCACTCAACAGTTCCATTCAGGGTTCTGACCCTATTTCTGTCACCTTTCACTTTTGCTTCTCTTCAGTCCTTATCTGCTTGCAGAGTTTCATCTGTTATCCATTGAGGCTTTTCTTTTCTTTTTGATTGCAGATAATGTCTTTTTGCATACCTCCCTGACAATGTCCCTGGCTTCAGCCCAGAGTTCTCCTGGCTTCCAATAAATTAGGCTTAATATTGCAAATCTATTTTTTACATTATCTTTAAATTCTACGGGGATGTTCTTCAGGTTGCATTTTGACTTGATGATTGGTTTAGTTTTCTCCTTTAGCTTTACTCTAATTTTTGATATTCGCAGTTCATGGTTTGTGCCACAATCTGCTTCTGGTCTTGTTTTTGCAGAGAGAATGGGGTTTCTCTGCATCTTCTGCTTCCAATTATATAGTCTATTTGATTTCTATCTTGGCCATCAAGTGATGTCCGTGTATATAGTTGCCTTTCTGACTGCTTGAAGAATGTGTTTGCGATAAACAAGCTGTTGGCATCACAAAATTTGATCAGTCGCTCTTTTGCTTCATTTCTTGATCCTAAGCCAAATTTTCCTACACTTATCTTTGATTCTGCTCTGTTTCCTACTTTTGCATTCCAATTGCCTCTGATTAACAAGAAGCCCGTTATTGATATGTGAGCAATTTCCTCCTGGACTCCAGCATAGGATCTTTCACTTTTTTCTTCATCTGTCTCTGTAGTTGGAGCATAAACTTGGATTATGGTTATATTAATGGGTTTTCCCTGAAGTCTTATTGACATGATTCAGTCAGACTTTGCATTATATCCTTTGACTGCTTTAACTACATCTCTTTTCAGTATTAATGCCACCCCATTTCTTCTGCAGTTTTCATTTCCTGAGTAAAACACTGTAATTATCTGGCTTAAAATGCCCTATTCCTGTCCACTTTCGCGCTCTCAGCGCATATTGCAATGTTTATACATTCCATTTCTTGTTTCATTACGTCTGGCTTCCTCTGATTCACACTTCTCACATTCCATGTTCCTATGTGTTGTGAAACTTCTGACTTTCCTTTCACCTCTGAGCACATTAACAGATGAACATCCTTTTGGCTTGAGTCCAGTTGCATCATTAGCCACAGTGGTACTTGTAGTTGTCCTCTGCTGTATTCCAGTAGCTTGTTGAATGCCATCTGACCTGGGAGTTTTATCTTTTGGCACTATCTCTTATTTCATTTTGAACTGTCTCATCATAGGGTTTTCATGGTAAAAGTCACTCAAAGGGGTGTACAGTGCCTTGCTCTATGCAGTAGTAACAAGTGCTATCTATGGTACCACTGTCGTTGTCTCTGAGAGATCCTCCCCCAGTGTTAGCCCCACTACTGCTGCTGCCCAGTAGCTGTTTGGCGCATTTAGTCTGGCTCCTCAGCAAAAGCCTGTCTGACATGAGAGACTCCACCAACAGTACTACTGTTGTCAGCATAGCTTGTTGCCTCACAGGAGCACACAATCCCATCACCACAGAAAGGTTGTCCCATTGTGGGAATGCATTATTGCCTATGTTGAATGGAGGTCAGTTGTGTAGTGGTAAATGCTGAAGTACAATTTCCCTAGTCACATACCCCAAAGAGTGAAAGCTTCCTCTAGCCAAATCCACAAATAGAATCATAAACACAGCCGAGGAAGAGCATACAATATTTTTTTAAGGGCTGAGGATGAATACATTTTTGTGCATATATACAGATGTGAAATAAAATAGATGAGTTAGATAGATAGGAAGGCAAAGGTGTACACACATACCATGTGGATATATTATAAACAGATAGATATATTTTATTATATGTGTAATATAGTTAATGCAAAATATGTAACCAGAAATCAAAGGCCATAAAATAAACATTTTGTATTATACTGGAAATAGGGCTGCTGTTAAATTGCTTTGCCATCCTTTTTCTTCAAAATACTGAAACCGCTCTAAAAACATTTTATATCATTCAGTGTCTCTCAATTGAGCACTCAAGACTACATTGCCTAAATATACTTTTGATTACAACAGGCCTAGCTCAGAACAATATTTTTTGCTGAGAAATGTGCTCCCCAGCTACTGCAAAGCCTGAAGCAAAGCAAAACAAATGCCCCTTCCCCATATCAAGATGCATATTATCCAAGATTGACATATTTATTTTGGCATCTGAGATACAAGTACTACTAGTCTCCGTTGTGTGTGTTATGTGCCTTCATGTCACCTGTTGACGTATGATGACTCCATAAGGGTTTTCTTACACAAGGAATACTCAGAAGGTGGTTTTGCCAGTTCCCTCCACTGAAATACAGTAGGATCCCCGTATCCACTGATTCATTATCCACTGATTCGGTTATCCATGGGACATAAAACAGCACACCTTTCATAGTCTTCCTAGAAAATGTGTCCTCTCTAGCCATTTTCTAGGTCCTCCAAGGCAACTCTATGGTATTTTAAACTGGAAATCTTATCATTTTCAATGGTGCTCGCTATTATCCACGGTTTTTAGTATCCCTTGAACCAATCCCCAGAGGATACGGGGGTCCTACTGTATAGCCTACAGCACCTTGGTATTCATTGGTGGCCTTCCATCCAAGTACTAACCAGAGCTAATCCTGCTTAGCTTCCAAGATCAGATGGGATCTTGTGCCTTTGGGTTATGTAAACCCAGTCTCTATTCCTGGCAGTAAAGACCTGGATTAAATGTGGATGGCATCCAGGTTTAATCATAGTTACAGTTAACCAATTGAAATAAATAAGATTAAAGTGAGTCATGACAGACTGAACACCAACTGATTTCATTTGGCCATCTTCAAAGATGACTGTGTCTGGATGAAAAAAAAAATAAAAAAAAAACCATAATGAATAATTGGCCATCTTCTTAGCCCTGTTTAAGTGTTACTCTCATATCCTTTTTGAACATGGTAGTAGAGATTGGAAGGCCCAGAGAAAAACCCAGAAAAATTCAGGAAAAAAATATTCCACATTTTGCCCTCAAAGATATTAGGTAAAACAATGTGTAGTATCAGATCATTTCAAGTCTTGGTTTCCTTTTTAAAAAATTCTTTTTATGAGAATGAGTGTTCTATGTCTGCTTGACACTAGAGAAGACAAAGTCATTTTCTGTATTTTATTAATGCTCATGGTTTCTTTTGTGTTTATTCCTTTTAAGCCTCCTCTTAATCAGCTGCCAAGACCAAAGAGATTCTTTACAGTTCAATACTTTATAGGTCCATTTATAAACTATTGAATTAAAATTTTTAAAAAATTAAAAAGGAAATTCAGCTTGCAATTATTGTCTGAATAAACTACACTTTTCATATAGCAAGCATGATAATTTTGTGCTGAACAAAATTAAATACCTCTTATGTTCCTAAAACAACAAAATGGGTTTCAAGCTGCAAAGGATGCTAGTATCACATTTTTTCAATCACTCAAACAATTTCTGTTTTGTTTTGTTTTTTCATGACTTAAAAATTTCTGGAAATTTTGCATCTTTCCACAGGCACATAGAAGCACCTAGATCCCTTGCATCACTTGTTTCCTCAAATGGGAAATTGTATATCTAAAGAGGAGTTATTTCTGTGACAGAGATCTTGTTTATGTAGAAAACCTCCATGTAAAAAGGATCTTCTCTTCTTCACACACTTTGCTTTCCATGTGAGTAAAGTAATGACAGCAGTGAGCAGGGCTAGGTGCTCCCATACTGCCATATACATGAAAGCATAACTGCTGAATAGAGCATTATTGTTGTGTGCCTTCAAGTCGTTTCTGACTTATGGTGACCCTAAAGTGAATCTATCAAGGGGTTTTCTTGGGAAGATTTGTTCATGGGGGGGGGGTGTTTTTGCCTTCCTCTGAGGTTGAGAGGGTGTAACTTGCCTTGGTCAGTGGGGTTCCATGTCTGGGTGGGGATTCAAATCCTGGTCTCCAGAGTTGTAGTTCAATGATCAAACTGCCACACCACTCTGGTTCTCTAACAAAGCATATATGTCACCAAAGATCAGCTGCCTGAGGTGGCTGTCTCACTCTGTCCAATGGTAGAGCTGGCCTTGTGCAGGGAAGTTCAGAAAGAACAGGGCCCACCCACATTGCATACTGGAGGTGATGGCTATGTGTGTTAGACTTTTTAGTGGGTGGAGAGTTGCCATGTGTCAGCTGCACAGACGGCTCTCCTTTGGAGACACCAGTTTTCACAAACGGTCTCTGTGTGAGCATTCTTAGCTGTTCACCTGACAACCTCTGCACTTCCAATGAGCTCACGAAGGAAAGAATGTAGGTGTGACAAGCCCACTGGTGCGTTTTAAAACATTCAGTAGTAAAACAATGAGAATATCCTGTAACACAAAATAATCTGTGTTCTAGTCATAAGCCACTAGAGACTTGGAGGTATTTTAGGATTTATACTTACCTTTTTTCTCTCAAAAGCTGTGGATACCATTCAGTATTTGGTAGAAAAATGACACCTAGAGTTTAGTGGTGGTGTTTTTTTAAATCCTGAGACTCAGTTATTGATCCTGTAAACTCTTTTTGAACTTTTGTGTAGAGGATAAAAAAAAATGCACTCAATGGCACCCGGTTTCTCCCAATCTAACCTAGGGTACAGTGCACACTTTAAAGGAGCTAGCCAAGGTGCTGAACTGATTTTTGGAGTAGAGTTCAGCACCTCCGAGAGCTCATTTAGAGCGCAGATGAAAAGCTGAAGTATGGTTATTACTTCACTGACATAGAAGCTACCACTGCAGTAGCTTGCAACTGAAGTTCCATAAGTGCAGGTAGTCCCTCCACTTATGCAAATCCCAAGCGTTCTATGCTGCTCTATTATTGTTGCTTTGGCCTCACAGCCAGCCTTCTGATGAGCTAAAGTAATGAGTCTCTCTGTACTTAGCTAGGCTGACCCTCTGAAGTTAGGTCTGGAAATAATTGGGCACTGACACAAGTTTTGTTATTTCAGCTGTTTACCAAAATGAGTTCATGTTACACTATATAATGAATATGGGCTTAAAGTGCAGTCTTCCAGCTTTAATTTGGGGGTTTTCACATCCAAACTGGAGGAAGGGTTTAGGAATTACAGCTCTTTAATATGTAGCCCCCTCTTTTTCAAGGGACCAAAATTAGTTGGATAAGTTAACACAATTATAAATAAAATGTTTATTTTTAATACTTTGTTGAGAATCCTTTGCAGGCAATGACTGCTTGAAGTCTGGAACACATGGACATCACCAAATGCTGGGTTTCCTCCATTGTGATGCTTTGCCAGGTCTTTACTACAGCCCTCTTCAGCTGTTGTTTGTTCGTGGGTCTTTCTGCCTTAAGTTTTGTCTTCAGCAAGTGAAATGCATGTTCGATTGGGTTGAGATCAGGTTATTGACTTGGCCATTGCAGAATATTCCACTTCTTTGCCTTAAAAAACTCCTGGGTTGATTTTGCAGTATGTTTTGGGTCATTCTCCATATGTAAAGTGAAGCGTTGTCCAATCAACTTTGCTGAATCTGAGCAGACAATATATCCCTATATACTTCAAAATTCATCTGGCTGCTTCTGTCTTCTGTCACATCATCAATAAACACTAGTGACCCAGTGCTATTTGAAGCCATACATGCCCATGCTATCACACTGCCTCCACCATGTTTTACAGATGATGTAGTATGCTTTGGATCATGAGCCATTCCAAGCCTTCTCCATACTTTTTTCTTCCCATCATTCTCATAGAGGTTGATCTTAGTTTCATGTGTCAAAAAAATGCTGTTCCAAAATTGGGCTGTCTTTTTAAGATATTTTTTGGCAAAGTCTAATCTGACCTTTCTATTCTTGAGGCTTATGAATGGTTTGGCCCTTGTGGTGAACCATCTGTATTTGCTCTCGTGATGTTTTCTCTTTATGGTGGATATGGATAATGATATGCCAACCTCCTGGAGAGTGTCCTTCACTTGGCTGGATGCTGTGAAGGATCCATGGAAAGGATCCTACATTCTTCCACCACTGTTGTCTCCTGTGGACGTCCAGGCCTTTTGGTGTTGCAGAGCTCACCAGTGTGCTCTTTTTTTCTCAGAATGTTTGCCTGGAACTTCCTAGTATGAAAGTGTATCTCCCTTGCTTCACAGCATTGTTCATTTATTTGTTACATTTGTGCTCTACCTTTCCTTCAAGGACTTCTAGAAAGCATTAATTATCACCCTGCTCCCATTTTTATCTGCTGATAACCCTATGAAGTATATATGTATCTGTGTGTGCCTTTATTTAAAATATTTTTATCTCTTCCTTTTATTGTGAGACCAGCAAACAGGTAAAAAAATACACTGTAAACAATTTGTACAGTTCCAGATTAAAATCAATAAATCGTTTTAAAATGATAAAAAAAAATAGGGTCTTTTGTTTTGTTTTAAAAGTAGGTTAGGCAGAGAATTGGTGACTGGTGTCTCTGAGCTTTGTTGCCCAGTATGGATTTAAAACCAGTCCTAAGCCAACATTCACATTCAGGTGTGGACAAATTGTGTCCTGAAAAGATTTGGTATCCCACCAGTGTTTCCAGCTCCTCATTTTTTGTGGGGGAGGAGGTAATTTTTGCCCCCAAAATAACTGATAGCCACCACATCTCTGGGGGATACTATTGGACATTCCCACATTTTGGGGTGTTTTGGTTTAGGCTTTTATTAAAAAAAAATAAGTGACTAGAACATGAAGTCCTTGTTTGAAAGAAGGCTTCTATAAGTCTAAAAAAGTGTGTGTGGTGGAAGGGGATGAATATTTCTGAACTTATGCAGGAATGGCCACTAGCAGCTGCCCCCAGAAGGCTTGCAATTACCATTTTGGGGTAAAAAAACCCAACAACAATTCAGCTTCCCATAATTTGGGATGGAATTGCCTGAAGGACTAATACATTCCCCTGCTCATGGCAGTTGACTGCATCTGCTCTAACCACTATAAAATTTTTGCATATTGATTATCACAGGGCTGGGAACCATAGCAATGCGAACATCTGCAGGAAAACGTATACAGTACGAACCCTGTATCTGCGGAACTGGTAAACCCACATCCAAAAACCCACATCTCTAGGCATCTTCTAGGTCCTCCAGTGTGACTCTATGGGTTGCTTCTGCCAGAAGCTGACCATAGAGTTATGCTCGGTATTTTATGATTGGGCCAGAAGTCATTCATTTTAATAGAGTTTGCTATTGTCCATAGTTTCTGGTATCCACGGTAACTCTGGGAAGGTATCCCCTGCAGATATAGGTGTCATACTGTAGTTTTATTTGTAGTCTGGTTGTTATCAGGAAAAGCAGAATAAGTTTCGACAGTATGGGAGACTGGAGCCAAGTCATTGTCCATGGTAGCTACTGGCCCCAGGGTCAGTGGGGAAGTGTATATATTTTGTTTATTTCTTCATTCTGCATAAATACCCAACAAGTGTCATGCCATTATAACTGCAAAGCTGGACATGGAAGCATTAGAGCAGGGTGTAGTGAAATTTAGGAAATGATATGGAGGCCAAGGAGTGTTATCTTCATTGGTTTTTATCCAGAATTGGTCTCCTGTCTAATACACCAGAGTGCAAGACACTCTGCAGAAGAAGCAAGTACTGTATTACACACATCTATAATTTGCATAATTTATACAGAATGCAGAATTCTTCACTGCATTCCCACCAGCATGTTAATGCAGTTGTTTTTGTTGTTGTTATAATAATAATAATAATAATAAAATTTATTTATACCCCGCCCCTCTGTTAAAACAATCGGGGCGGCTTACAAAATTTAAAATACAATACAAATAAAATCCCTAAACACCCCCACTCCCACCCTCCCCCATAAAAAAAATTAAACAAATATAAATTAAAAACAACTAATCTAAAATCACATTTAAAACTATAAATACAATAAAATATAATCAATGGCCAGCAGCCTAGAAGAGGC
Source organism: Gambelia wislizenii (assembly GCA_030847615.1). NCBI lineage: Eukaryota > Metazoa > Chordata > Lepidosauria > Squamata > Crotaphytidae > Gambelia > Gambelia wislizenii. The sequence continues at coordinate 304,662,875 of JAUMIR010000002.1, read as the reverse complement.
CAGGATCCCCTGAGGCCGGGATCTAATTAGGAAAGGCCTGCCGAAAGAGATCCGTCTTTAGTGCTTTTTTAAAGCCACTCAGGCTTGTTATCTGACGGATCTCATTCGGCAGGTCATTCCACAATTTGGGGGCGATTACCGAAAAGGCCCTCTGGGAGGTTGCAGACAGCCTAGATTTTTGTGGCTGAAGCAAATTCCTCCCAGAGGACCGGAGTGCGCGGGGAGGATTGTATGGGAGGAGGCGGTTCCGGAGATAAGTTGGACCCAAGCCATTTAGGGCTTTAAAGGTAATAACCAACACCTTATACTGGGCCCGGAAACTGATTGGCAGCCAGTGGAGAGATTTTAGTATTGGAGTTATATGGTCTCTCCGAGATGTTCCTGAGACCACTCTGGCTGCCATATTTTGTACCAACTGAAGTTTCCGGACCAAGCATGAGGGCAGCCCCATGTAGAGCGCATTGCAGAAATCTAGACGATTATTCCTTTACATCTCATGGTTTCCCCCATTTTGAAGCTCAAGGTAGCTTGCAAAATATTAAAACTAATATAGATTGAAAACACACAAAAACAATGGTAAAAATATTAAAAAGTTAATTTAAAATCACATTTAACTGGTTCCCTTATGTATGTAGATTTAGACATCAATGGGCTATTTTGAATTTTTTTTTCTTCCTTAGGATTCCCCCTCACCCCCATGCATATGTTAAAGTATAGCATTTCTGCAAGCCTTGGGTTTTTCTCTTAGCCTGCTAATCCCTCCTTTTGCCTCTATACTTGTCCATATATAGAAACTGAGAGACATTATTTTATAGGATAATAAAGGTTGGTGAAATAAACTTTCCAGTATGCTGAACCAAGTTTTGCTTTCGGTATTTAGTTATAGTGTGCCCTTTATCAGTCTATGACTGCAAACCATGGAATCTTTGATAGAATTAGCAGAACAAACAACTTATGTTTTGCCTGTGTACAGGAAGCCCCTGCCTTTCGATCACTTGTTATCTGACAACTCACTCTTTTGATGCTTGCAAATTAAGGACAAGTCCCATTCATTCAGTGAGGAATCCACTCTTTTGACAGTTGTTGCCTGCAGAGTCTTTCTTGGGACTGACCGTGCATGTGCACACTGCTTGCAAAGCGAGCTGAGGGGCGGGGGGAGTCACTAAACTGACTAGGAGACATTGTAAGCAGTGAGTGGGTGCAGGCACACATAGGCAGTCCCAAGCATGCCTCTGCAGTTCCCTCATGTTCCCTACATGGGTTCTGTTTTTTGACCAATTCCAATTTCTGACACTACTGTAGTCCCTAACCTGTCGGATAAGCGAAGGCTTCCTGTAATTCAAGAACTTTGAGGGAGCTCATTAACTCATTATGAATAGCTTTATTCACTTTCTAGAATTCATGAAGAATTGGTCTTCTTTTGAGAGCCAAAATAATAGACTGGACATATTTGCTAAATATATGGATAGCAAATGTAGCTTTAGAAATGGGCTCATTTGCTGGATTAGTCATTTAGCTACGATTGTGTGTCCTGCAATGTCACATGTCCATTCCCCCCACATGTTGTCACCCCAAAAAGTCACGTTGTTGAAATTGTACTACTGAATTTTGGCAGCAAAGCACTGAGGATGCCTTAGAACAAGCAGGAAATTCTTGCTGTAGAGTAGGAGTGGACATCTACATGGGGTGCAGGGGTCAATTTTTTCCCAAACTACCCTCCCATAGGCTACAACATACACCCCCACAAACACACATAGCAAGCCAAATACTTCTGATTTTGAATTGAGTTTTGAACAGATTTTCATGATTTGCTGCTGAAAGACACTAAAAAACCCAAAGAATCTCTTTAAAGCAAGCATTTCATGTTTATTTTAAGGGGAGGGTATTTTCTTCTGAATTTTGGAATCATGATACTATATAAAAGTAAAACCCAGTATTTCTCTGCTCCCCACCCCTTTTATAACTCTTGACATTATTCTGTCTTTAATGAACCTCTGGATGACTCCCTGATACTGCTTCATTTGTAATTCAGCTGAAAGATACAGTGAAGCCTCTCCTAGCTTTCTCCGAAGACTTAAACATCTTTCTTTAATTTGGACAGAAAAGGCACACTGTCTTGGAAGTATGACTTTCTTCCCTCCCAGCAGTCTTGCCCTGGCTGACCTGAGAATCAGAGGAGACTCCCCAGCAGAATTGGATAAGGCTTCAGAAGGATTATTGGGCCCTGAAGTTCCCCTCACTTTCTTAATGGATACTTTAGTATCTCTCCTGAGGCCAGCTCCTATAAGATTGATGGAACTGTCTTTTTTCCCCCTTAAAATAAAATTCAGTTTGCTTAATTATGCACTAAGTAAGAATCCTGGATTGCTGAGGATGGAAGAAAGACAAAGGTTCCTCCTACCTATTTCCCTTCTTGGAGAAATGGTGGGCAGGGAGAGAAGGAGCCAGATGGTAAAACGGCTGGCAATCTGCATTCAGCACAAAGACATTGGGGAAGGGGAATTCAATACATTATTGCTGAACCGTTCCATAAAATTATTTTTAAAAAATATCAAGAAAACTCCCACTCATTGTATTAGAAAAGAGATCAAGTTTTGCTAAGCTGTTAAAGAAATACTTTGTAGAGAAACAGCAGAAGCATGGGTATTATACATAAGAAAACCAGTGTGATATAGTTGTTAGAGTTACAAATCTATCTAAGAGCTTATCTACGCAGGCAATTTACCCCATCTTGCCCCCATCTTGGAGCCCTGCAATCCTGATGACTCAGGGCTTTTACCCCATTTTGCCACCTTGGCAATCCTCATGACCCCTGGGCTAAGACGGGGGGGGGGGGGGAGACTGGGTAAGGCCCAATTACACATTTTAAAATAATACCGGGTAAGCTGTGTTCCAGCCTGGAAAAAAAATGGATTACTTCCCCTGTGGCCTCAGGAACCTGTTCCGGCATCCCAGACTATTGCTGTAGCTGCCAGCTGCCTCACTTTTCTGGAGTGAGGAAGGGGCCCCACAGCATGTGACCAGGCTGGTCACATGCAAGGGGCCTTGCTCACATGCCGTGGGCCTCCTGCCTGGATCCAGAGAGTGAGATGCAGGCGGTGGTGGTGGTGGCGGCGGTTGCAGGGATAGGATGGCATGCCCATCGGGACCCTGGCCCATTCCATACAAGTAATTGGGGAGGAATGGGCCTGATCCATAGGCAGGATACACCAGCGGGGAGCCAGGGTATCTCATCCCATGTAGATGAGCCCTGGAACTTGGCAAAATCAGGTTCAGGTTCCCATTGAGTTGTGCAACTAATTTATTTATTTAATATCCTGCTTTTCTTCTGGCGTGGACCCATGGTGGCTTACAAATGCTAAAACAAATAAAAGCTAAAAACATAGTTAAAAAGTTATCATAGTAAAATGCCATTAAAGTGTCTAATCATTTAAAAACATAACAAAAAAGTTAAAAACAGAGCACATGTAGTGGGGCAACCTTGGGTTAGACCAGTGACTCTTAATCTTTTCTTTTCAGAGACTCCCTTTAAATATCTTTTGATGCTGTGGACCCCCAAGACTTAACTCAAGATTTAAAACCCTAACAACAACAACAACAATATCTGGAAATAATAACATAATTCTGCCATCCCTGAAACCTTCCCTCAGAGGCACTGGAGGGAGAGGGAAGGCTTTTCTTCTGCTTCTTCCTGCAAGTTTATAGCTGGAGCAGATTGAAATGGTAATGTGCAAGCCCAGCCAGCCAGCCAGCCAGCCGGCCTTTGCCTTGGCTCCTGATATGTGGCTGCTCCACTGCGGGGGAGGAGGTGGGCCAAGCAGCTTTAAAGCCTTTGTGGACTCCCCCTGTGATGACATCATGCCCTCCTGGGGGTTCCTGGACCACAGGTTAAGAACCACTGGGTTAGACAATGTCTCTCAGCCTGACCTACCTTACAGAGTTGTTGTGATGATATAACCTGGAGGAGAAGAGCCATGTAGACTATCTTGGCTTTGTTAAAAAAGTGTGGATTATACATTTAAGTAATAAATGAACTAACATAATGTATGAGCAAAGCACTACCTAAACTAGTTAAACTATAACATGTTCAATTGGAAACATGGGATCTTTAAAAAAAATCTTTAGTGGGAACACTCAGGCCAAATCCACACTGCACACTCATATGGGATCCTGGGATTTGTAGTTTTATAAGGTCTTTAGCCTTCTCTGCCAGAGTGCTTGTGCCTCACCAAACTACAAATCCCAGGATTCCACAGGAAGGGGCCATGGCAAATAATCCAGTTTCAAACTGGATTATTTGTGTAGTGTGGATTTGGCCTCAATAATTCAGCTGTTGGCAGGAAGAGTGGGAAGCTGATTTTTGCTAGATACCTCCATCCTCAGCCTCATGTTTAGATTTTCCAAGTTCTTACTACACAAATAGCTGCTCCTTCTCAGAAGCTGCTGTATACAAGCCTGCTGGCTCCTAATGTTCAACGTCTCTGGCCTCTTTTTACTATAGCACAACATAATGGCTGAATGTGCTTTGCTGTGTCAGGCTGCAAGTGCACAGCTGGTCAGGACCTACAACAGCACCAATCTTCCTGGCCAGCTGCTCTTACAAACCCTGTAAACAAGTGGCAGTCTTGCTTTTCTTCTGTCATTATGAAAGTACACATCCTCTGTCCTAAAAGGAGATGTTGTGGAATTGAGCATGCTGTCAACATCTTACACAGTCTTTGATGCTCGTTTCTCATAGCTTAACCTAGTTACATTATTGAGGAGCCTGTTCTGCATCTAGAAAGATGTAAAAATGAATTGAATGCGTGTAGATTGCTGTGGGTGGAGGAGGAGGGGATTAGAGAAATGAGTAGTAAGGTCTTGGAAAAGTGCTGTTGGAAATGGAAAGTCTTCTTTGTTAGAGAGAAATAGAGCACTCATTTACCCAATCGGTTTTACATGGTGGTGTCTCTCCCCCCCCCCCCGCCGCCCCGCATGATAAATTGCAGCTATCATTTTATTGCTTGATTGTGTCAAATTGTTATCATGGTCAATCTGTTATCATAGATCATCCTCGTTTATTATGTCAGCTTGCTACCAGATAAAATGGAGTCAGGGCTAGGATGTGATAAGAAAAAGCAATCCATGACAATGTGTCTAGAGAGTAATGGTTTTACAGAATGAAACAATCCGTTGCTAGTTACTGTTTGTGGTGAAATGTAGGTTCTATCAGATGAAATGATCATGCACTTTGGCCCTGCAGGACAAATGGGCAAGTGGTAATAGTAAAAACACGTGTGCCTTACATGGTTCAAGTGATAACCCACTTTGCATTCGCTGGCTTTCCTAAAATAGCAGAATAGTGGGTTTGTACAGAATCTTGACAATCCAGCGTTCCAACTTTTTTTTTTTGAGAGATTGACATGCAGATTAAACTGAAGATGGGACAGAGGAAGGAGGGCTGGTGGATTTGTTTGCTGCAAGTGAAGTAAATCTGCTCTGCTGTGCTCTGACTTGTGTAGAGCTCTTCTGGTTCTGCCAAGAACAACGCCTAGCACCTGGAGGGCTCCTGTACAACCCAGAGTAGATGTAAGAGGAACAGTTGTAAATCCAAGAGTAGATCCACCAGCCATTCATGGGACAGAGCTAGAAAATGGATAGTAAGTTTTAATAAAAGATAAAATGGAATGGAACATGAAGGTCAGGTACAAGGAACTTAGGAAGGTACTTTATAGCAGGTGGAAAACTTCTGGGTCCCATAATAGAAAGGCAGGATAGAAATTAAATAAATAAATAAGTAAGTAACTTCTTTTAAAAAGTAATCAGTTATAGTTCTAGATCCAGGGCCTCCAAGTAGTCATTTTTATAGCTATTTTACTTTCCTCTTTACCAAAATAATTTAAAAAACTAATTCTTTATTTCCCCATGGAAATATTTCCAAATATATAGTACATGCATGCTACAGTGAGCCATAGTTGTCTGGGCTGTTATACTGCAATCAGTCCTCTAGTGAAACAGAATGTTCAACTAGTTTTACTGAATTACATTTTTGTCAGCCTGAAATGGAACTGATAAGTAGTGCAGTGAGTGACTGAAGCTACAGTTACATCTCAACAAAAGAAACTCCAATGTTTGACTTAAGAGATATCAGGTATAGTTCTCTTTAGGCATGCATGCTTTAAAAAAGAGCATTCTTTATGTGTACTCAATTTTTTTGTCAAATATTAGTGAAGTATATGTACTATTCTCTTTACCTTATTACAGCTATTCCAAGAAAATAATTTCCACATAAAGTTGTGAATGTGTTTGAATATAACATTTAAACCAAATGTGCTAAACCAGATAGCAAACCTTGAAAATATTCTAGAACATCACTGATGGTTCTTTTTAGTTACTTAAAAATATCTGAACACTAAAAGCTACTGGCTAGTGTTACAAAACAGGTTCTGTTCTCATCTACCTTATCTTTGGTGGACCTCAGTATATACAGCAGAGTATGAGACAGAGCATAAACCAGAGCACTGGAAGTATGGAGCACTTGTTCCTCCATCATTTACTGAGACTGTATTTACATAGCCAAAATAAATAAATAAATAAAAAATAACTGAAGTAGCTAAAAGTTGGGGTTACACTACAGAAGGAGTGCTATTATGCCAATTTACATTACAATCATGATGTAAATTTCTTACATTATTCTTTTTTTAAAAAGACCTAATTGCAAGTAACTACCAGTAGTTGTTTGTTGTTAGTAACAGCCAAGCACCAGGTCAGATTTTTTTTGTCCATTTAACCTGGTTTTATATGTTCTCACCAGTAATAGCTTTGCAGAATCCCAAGCAGAGATCTTTACTATCACCTGCAACCTGAACCTTTTCACCAGAGATGCCAGGGGTTTACATGCAAGACATATCTTCTAGAACTGTCTATAAATGTCTTAAGCCAGCTGGTTTATGTAAGCTACTTTACATATTCAGCTTGTTTTCCAAATGTACATGTTTTACAGATACTCAATGTTAATGTTTGAAATGTGTAGCAGGATGCTCTTCCCCTGTTACATTGAGTTCTTGAATTTTTAAGTTAGCTGTCACTGATTAATAAGTGTTGCTAAGGGGCAGAATAGCATCTTCTCCCACCCAGACTGCCTCAGTGCCTCCCTTCCATATGTTGCCTTTGAAAACATGGTTGGAATTTGAAGTCTAATCCATCTGACACTTTTATTTTAAGATCAAGATTCAGAAAGCTGCTAAAGGATATGCTCCAAAGTGGCCATTGTTTTCACCAGCAATATAACCTTTTTTCCTGCTGAAAAAGGGTTAGTAGGAGAAAAAAATAGGTCCACAATTATTTATATAATATTTGAAAAAAATATCAACACAGGAATGAGTTGGACTTATACCTATGTATGTCAATAATGGGATGTGAAACCATATTGATAGAGTAATCTTTTTGTCACTATGTCAGTTTCAGGCTTTATTTTAGGGAAATGTGTGGAAGGATATGGGATGAAAACAAGTGAGAGTTCATTTATTTTGAAACATTGGAGCCTGCTTTTCACAATCCTAAAATGACTGCCAATGAAAATTGACAGTCGAGCTCCCCCTTCCCCAAATTGCAATTAAAACACAACAATTAAAATCAGCTCACAAAGCAGCAGGTCAGATAAATAATACTGTAACAGCATGAGGAATACAAATGTGACAATGCCAGATGGAACAGTTTGCAATAGATGAAAGAGCAGCCCAAACCTATGCATGTTTACTTGCCATTCAGTTAAATGGGAAGGAAGGAAGTGTACACAGGATGACAGCTTTCACAGAGCCTTTAAATGCTTGTGGATATTACTTTTCTGAATGTTTGTTTGTTTGTTCCAGGAAGGCATCACTCAAGTCTTCAGTCTGGTTATACAGTATATATAAACTGTTTACAAAATACTACTACAGTACTACTACTAAATCATCATCATCATCATCATTATTTCTATCCTACCTTTTCCCCATTTGGGACTAAAAACAGCTTACAACAAATTAACAAACACATCATTAAAAGTTCACAAAATATAAAAGATAAAAAGAGATTAAATGATATAAAAATTAAAACTAGATTAAAACATACTCCACTAAACACACATGCACAAGCACACATACCAGTACAACAATTAGCAAGATCAAGCATATTGTTTAGAAGAGCTGGGCCTTATGCCTCATCAAATATCTGTCTAAACATAAAAGTCTTTACTTGCTTGCAAAATGAAAGTAGGGTTGTGTGTGCCAGTCTGCCATCTCTAAGAAGGGTGTTCTAGAGCCTGGAGGCAGCCACTGAACACTATCCTGTGTTCCCAACAGGTGTACCTGTGAGGGTGGTGGGACAGAGAGAAGGGCCTCACCAGCAGATTCTGGCTCATAAGGGAGAATACAATATTTTTGGCTGGTTCATAAGGGAGAATATTGTCTTTCAAATAACCTGGACCTGAACCGTATAGGGCTTCATGGGTCAAAACCAGCACTTTGAATTGTGCCCAGAAATGGACCGGCAGCCAGTGAAGCTGTTGCAACAAGGCAGTTGTGTCTTCTGTGTAGCCAGCCACAATTAGCAATTTGGTTGCAGCTCTTTGGATCAGTTGAAGTTTCTGAACAAAAGCAGCCCCACGTAGAACACATTACAGTAATCCAGCTAGAGGTAACTAATGCATGTGTCACCATGGGCAGATCTGCCATCTCAAGAAAGGGGTGTAGCATTCTAACAAGCTTTAACTGTGCAAATACACTCCTAGCCACCGCTAAAACCTGAACTTCCCAGCCCAGAGTTGAATCCAGGAGTACACCCAATCTGTGGACCTGCGGCTTCAAGCAGAGTGTGATCCCATTCCGCACAGGCTGAATCCCTATTCCCTGATCTGCCTTTCAACTGACCAGGAGCACTTCTGTCTTGTCTGAATCAAGTTCAATTTATTTGATCTCATCCAATCTATTACTGATGATAGGCACTGGTCAGGGACTGAAACAGCTTCCTGGCTTGTGGTGGAAAGGAGTAATAGAGTTGTGTGCAACCTTCCATTTGGTATCCCCCCCCCTTTAGCAACAACCCCTCCAGTCTTAGTCTCATCCCCACTGGACTCCTGCTTTTATCTGCCAGCTCCCTCAACTCTACAGCTCTGGTAGGCAGAACTTGCGGGCAGAGTCTCAGAGTCGGCTGCATCACAGCTGCTGGTGGTGGGCCTGAGTCACCAAAGAGGTAGATCTTACCCCCAGTTCCACAGGCAGAACACAACCAGGCAGTAGCAACAACAGCAGTAGTAGCTGGGTGGAGGAGTGCTTGCCTTTTATGGATTCTTGTGGGCAGGTTTCCTGGGGCTTCCTCTTTGGGTAGAAAGTGCTGGAATATAATAAAAACAAGGAATAATCATGAAATACAACAGAGATTGGCAGCTGCCATGAAGCTGTACACCACTTTGCAGGTTAACCAAGTGCTCAAACAGTGTTTGGGTTATTATTGTTGTTATTATTTCTAAATACATTTTAAAGATTTTTGAAAGTTATAAATACATAAAGATCTGGTTCATATGTATAAAACAGAACTGTTATAAATTAGCTGAAAATAATACAGTAATAAAATAAATAATGATTATAAACACATTCATTACAGGGGGATTTTATTTCATTATAGAATTGTTTTTTTTTAATCTTCTTACAAAACTGCACTTTAAAATTAATTTACTACAGCAGAATAGCATGAAAACTAGGCATGGTGGCAGAAGCAGTAGTACCAAAAAGACCCGCACCAGCTAGCTGCTAGCCTTTACAACACTTGATAACTAAGGTTTTTGCTGCCAGTAAAAAGCTTCCTATCTTGTGGTAGCATTGATTGTACTTTATTGCAAAATTTAGGTTTCCAAAAGGGATTCTGATTCAGTCCCTGTTTGAATTAAGATACTTGGCTATCTTGTTATACTTTGTGGCAAGGTTTTCCTACAAATACTGTATATTCCGGCGTATAAGATGACTGGGCATATAAGAAGAACCCCCCCCCCGATTTTAAAGTCAAAATATAGACTTTAGGGTATACTCGCCATATAAGACAACCCCCCGATCACCCGCCCTCCCCAAAGCCATGATAGGGCTTCTTTTAGTCCGCTGGCCATTTATAGTATTTTTTTTTGTATTTATTGTTTTTAATTGTGATTTAGATCAGTTGGTTTTAATTTATAATTGTTTAATATTTTTTTATGGGGGAGGGTAGGGTGGGGGGTGTTTGGGGATTTTATCTGTATTGTATTTTAATTTTTGTAAGCCGTCCCAATTGTTTTAACAGAGGGGCGGGGTATAAATAAATATTATTATTATTATTATTATTATTCGGGGAGGGCAGATGGTGGCTGGAAAGCTTCCCCCCCTCTTTCCTTCTGAGTCCGAGATGGGGCTGGAACAGCCCCATCTCGTGTATCTGGCGTATAAGATGGCCTCTGACTTTTCAGCTGATTTTACAGGCTGAAAAAGTTATCTTATACACGGGAATATACGGTAAATGCTTCCTCTTTCAAGTAAGGTAGTAGACTACATCAAGAATAGTAATGGACCATTTAAAGTACAATAGGACCCCTGTATCCGCTGATTCATTATCCACTGATTCAATTATCCATGGGACACAAAACAGCACAACTACGATAGAGTCTTCCTAGAAAATGTATCCTCTAGCCATTTTCTAGGTCCTCCAAGGCAACTCTCTGGTATTTTAAACCAGAATGAAACTGATTATCTAGACCCATTTCAAACTGGCTTTAGGTTGGGATTTGGAGTTGAGACTGCCATGGTTGCCTTGACCGACGACCTGCTTCTAAGTATCGACGGGTTGTGTGACCCTGTTGGTGCTTTTAGACATCTCAGCAGCTTTTGATACGATAGATCATAGCATCCTCTTGGATCGCCTGAGAGGGTTAGGAATCGGAAGCACTGTGCTCCAGTGGTTCTGGTCCTTCCTCTCAGGCAGGTCCCAGAGGGTGTTGCTCGGGGACAGCTGCTCCAACAGAAAGGAGCTTACTTGTGGCATTCCACAGGGCGCCATCCTGTCCCTGATGCTGTTTAACATCTATATGAAGCCGCTGGGTGAGATTATTCGGAGTTATGGGGCTGGGTGTTATCAGTACGCGGATGACACCCAGATCTATTTCTCCTTGTCCCGATCATCGATCTCAAATTCTGATAGCATCTCTCCTCTTAATGATTGTCTTAAAGCAGTAATGGGCTGGATGAGGAAAAACAGATTAGGATTAAACCCAGACAAAACAGAGGTGCTCACGGTAGCAGCCCCAAAACCAGGAGTTGGGTTGCAACCTCCAGTCCTGGACGGGGTCATGCTCTCCGTTAAGGACTGTGTTCGCAGTCTGGGAGTGCTCCTTGATTCATCGCTACAGGTGACTAGGTCAGGTGAATGTGACGGTCAGGAGTGCCTGTTATCAGCTTCGGCTGATACGCCAGCTGTGCCCTTTCCTGGAAGTAAGGGACCTCGAGACTGTGGTGCACGCGCTGGTAACCTCTCGTCTATATTTCTGCAATGTGCCCTACATGGGGCTACCCTCATGCTTGGTCCGGAAACTTCAGTTGGTACAAAATATGGCAGCCAGAGTGGTCTCGGGAACATCTCGGGGAGACCATATAACTCCAGTATTAAAATCTCTCCACTGGCTGCCTATCAGTTTCCGGGCCCAGTATAAGGTGCTGGTTATTACCTTTAAAGTCCTAAATGGCTTGGGTCCAACTTATCTCCAGAACCGCCTCCTCCCATACAATGCTCCCTGCGCACTCCAGTCCTCTGGGATGAGTTTGCTTCAGCCACAAAAATCTAGGCTGTCTGCAACTTCCCAGAGGGCCTTTTCGGTAATCGCACCCAAATTGTGGAATGACCTGCCGAACGAGATCCATCAGATTACAAGCCTGAGTAGCTTTAAAAAAGCACTAAAGACGGATCTCTTTTGGCAGGCCTTTCCTAATTAGATCCCGGCTCAGGGGCTCCTGGTCTCTTTTAGTCTGCTGGCTATTTATTGTATTTATTGTTGTTAAATGTGATTTTAGATAGTTGCTTTTAATTTATATTTGTTTAATATCTTTTTATGGGGCAGGGTGGGGGTGGGTGGTGTTTTGGGATTTTTATCTGTATTGTATTTTAATTATTGTAAGCCGCCCTGATTGTTTTAATATTATTATTATTATTATTATTAGTCCCATTATTTTCAATGGTGTTTGCTATTATCCACAGTTTTCGGTATCCACGCCCCCCCCCGACCCAATCCCCAGCAGATATGGGGCTCCTACTATAGTTGACTATGGCCTCATCTACATGGGCCAGTTCCCGCCCATGTATTCTTGTCCTAGATCAGGGCTGATCCGCCCCCTATTACCTGCACAAAATGCGATGGAGACCATACCGCCACATCAGCCTGTCTCTACAGCCGCTGCACTCTCTGAAGCCAGGAGGGGGCCCTGCAGCACATGATCAAGGCCACCTGCATGTGACCAACCCGGGCTGCAAAGAATGCAACATGGACAGAAGTGGCGGCTGCAGAGATAGGTCGGCCTGGTGCTATGTCCTCCTGCAGTCCCTGATCTAGTTTTTTCCAGAATGAAGTAGTTTTCCCCAGGTATTTTGTTGAAATGTTTTAACGGGCTTTACTCTGTTCTTTCCCCGCCCCGCGCATTGTGAGGACTGCCTGGGGGCAAAATAGGGCAAGAGCACTCCATCATATGGACTCCAGGGTTCCAAGATAGACAGAGTAAATAGCTCATATTCACAAGCCCTATGTTAGTCAGTTCCACTCTTAATACATCTAGGAGTTTGTGACAAACCATGGTCAATTTTCAGGCTTTTTTTCTCATTAATTTTTCTTGGGGTGCTGGAGGAGCACAGAAATGGATTGGAAGTCACTTGTGGCCCATGGGCTACTCTTTGCCAACCTCTTAAATATACCAGGCAGGCAAAATAAAAATGGACCAATGCATGTCTAATCAAAAATATGTCACATTGAGTCCAATGAGACTTACTACTGGGTAAGTGGGGATAGGACTGCTTCTTTAAACATACAAAATAAAAATAACAAAATGTTCAAAAAATGTCAATAAAATAAGATTTTTTTTTTTTAAAAAAAGTGCAGATAGGCATTTCATAAACTGGCATTAGAAAGGTAACATCCTATTCAGCATTGGCAAAGTCTGATTGGGCTTATGTAGAGTGCATACAACCATTTACCAAGTGACAACGTCATAGGAGATTTTCACACCGGGGCCCAAAGCTCCGTTTCTGTCCTGCAGGCCCCTCTCTCATTCCTGCAATGGAATGGAGGTAAATGTTCGCACACTTACCTCCATTCCACTGCAGAAATGGGCTCCCTCACTCCTTGCTGGCTGCCTGTAAATGCAGCTGTTGTAAGGCTGCCTTTATGACTGGCTGGCTGAAATCTGCATGGCAAATTCAAAGATACCCGTCCAAAGCATCAAAACACAAAACCAAGCCCCAAAACACAGGGAAAAAAATACAAGTAACCTGGGGGGTTGTACCTGTTTGCACGCCTGTGATTCCATTACAGAAACGGAATGGGTGGTTAATATCGACTTCTCCCCGTGAATACAATATCATGGAAAGAAAATGGAATAAACACACGCTGGGGACGGATAAGTGATGATAGCATGTGAAAGGAAAAATCTCTAGTGATCCTGTAATGTTATTATAATGGTTTATTTAGTGGGTGTGAAAATCTCCATAGTGTGTATGACAACATTGGTAAGCCAGTAATTACTAATATTCTTCCAGTTGGGGGATACTTTCTCCCTGCAGTTCTTAGCGAGTGCTGAGGGTATTATTTAAAATCTTATCATCATGGCTGGGTTTCACACTGCACATTTATAGTGCTGTAATTCCACTTAGACTGACATGGCAACTTCCTTTGGAATCCTGGGCTTTGCAGTTTAGGAAGAAGTATTTACAGTCCTTTGCCAGAAAGATCTAAGTGCCTCACCAGACTATGAACACATGGATTCCATAGGATGCAGCCATGGCAGTTAAAGTGGAGTCATAGCACTATAACAGTGTAGTGTGAAAACGCAGTAGGTTAGGAAGAAATCACATGCACATTGGCAAAGGGCAAATGCAAAGAACCATTTATGAAACCATAACACTTTGTACATGTGTCGTCTGTGTTCACTCTTAGGCCAGAACTAGATCTTATAATGTACATACACATGGCTGCAGTGTGTGTTATTTCCTTTTCCACACCACAATCTGTAATAACAACTTTATTCATAACATGTCTTTAGATCTTTGTACATATCCTCATAAGATACAAGTAGCAAGGACTTTTGTGGAGTAGTGGGGAAAAACACAATGTTGTGATGTACCCAAAATGCTCTTGGTGATCATGGTAGCTAGGTAACAGTCTCCTGCTAGCTTAATGTTATTAAGTGCTTGCTTCTTGTGTGTTCTTTCATGCCCACTGTAACAGAAAGAACAGAATGCTATAGTTATATCTGATTTTGCTTTGTCAGTTGCTCCATAATAAGTGTTGGATTGGATGGCTTGGCCATAATGCCTCCTGTCAACAGTAACAATGAAGCTTGCGGACATTCTTCCTCGAGGGAAAAAAAACATTCCATTTCCTGTGCTGCTCTTAAATGTGTATATGACTTTTCACAAATGCATGGGATATATTTATTCTATCTTCTGGAATTTTCCCTAGAGAGGGGCAAAGTAATTTTCTTCATTCCGATGATGCTTATGCTGAGAGCTGGCACAGTTATATTGAAAAGCCTGATGTACTACTTTATTATGGTTTCTGATTTGCCCTGTGCAGCTGGGATCTTGCATGTTACATTAAAAGCAATATGTAGTAAAGGCTGAAGATATAATTACTTGGGAAGGAAAAAAAAAAGAGGGTTGGAGGAGTTTTAATCATCTGTCTTATAAGCATAGAGTTCCTCATTATTCTCATCATCAAACCAACCCAAGATGTTGCTTCTGGGCAGGTCCAGATGTGTGAATGATGTTGCAGTAATCAATCTAAAGATCTTTCCCTCAGGTAATGGAGGCAAAATGCAAAAGACTCTCTCCTGTGCTGGTTTTTTTTAAATGTGTGTGTGTGTGTGTGTGTGTATACACACACACACACCATATATATAGCTGGCTTTTCTTTGCAAACAAAGATTCAGGAAGGACTCATCCCGCGCTTTCTGCAAGCGTGCTGATGACTAAAGAGGCCAATCTGAGATAAACAAGTCTGGTTGCAGAAAGCACAGCAGAAGGTCTCCTTGGGTAATGTTTCTGGGTTGTGATTCTTTCTGCATTGTCGTTTCTCTTCAAGACTTGTTTGGCGTTCTCAAATAAGGCTGCAGCATTGTGGATAGTGCGTCTCCATGCCTCCCGATGTGAGGCCAGGGCAGACCACTGTTGGTGATCAATTTGGCCGAGCCTGAGATGTTGTTTCAGGGAGTCCTTGTATCACTTTTTTGGAGTGCCCCTCTTATGCTGACCCATGGGGAGTTTACCGTAGAGTACTATTTTTGGGAGGCGATGGTCCTCCATCCTAGAAATGTGCCCAGCGCAGCTGTGTTCTCAATATCATGGCCTCAATGCTGGTGATCCCTGCTTGCTGAAGGACAGCAACATTTGTCAAACAGTCAGTCCAGTGTACATTTAGGCTTGTGCGTATACAGCGCTGATATATATATATATATATATATATATATATAATTAAAATATTTCCCACCTTTTGTCATGAAATATAAACAACTAAAAACCAAGTCCAGATAAAAACAATACAGTTGTCTCTCCGCATTTTTAGGTTAAGCACTCATGGATTTGATTATTCACGCATTGCTAAATGTGTTCTCTCTAGGCATTTTCTAGGTCCTCCAGCATGATTCCACTGGAGGTTGACCATAGAGTCACACTGGAGGACCTAGAGATTCCTAGAGAGAACACTTCTCTAAGCATTTGTAGGTCTTCTAGCACAATTCTATGGTTAACTTCTAGGGTCAGCTTCCAGCAGAGGTTAACCATAGAATTATGCTAGAAGACCTACAAATGCCTAGGGAAGTGTTCTCTCAGGTTAAAAAAAAAAGTGGGCTTATATTCATTTCACTTAGGTGGGATCCGCTGGCCCAACCCCCACTAAAGTTGAGAGTCAGCCGAACAATAATTGGAATAGGACAGAAACCACATTAAACAAATCACCAAGTTAAAACAACATAGAAAGTTAGAATTGTTAAAACCACATACATGTATATTAAAAAAGAGGCCTCAGTGTCTTTACTAAAAAGCCATGTTTGAATTTGGTGCATAAAAGAAACCAATGCTGGTACTAGTCAAGCCTCTCAGGAGAGAGCATTCCATAAATGGAGCACCACAGCAGAGAAGGCCCTCTCTCCTGCCCCTCCCCCACCCCGGTGTATCACTCCCACTAGTGGGACACAGAGGAGAGCCCCTCCAGCAGATTTCAGTTCTCAGGCAGGCGTATAGGAAGAGGCTTCAATTATCAAGGTCTCAAGCTGTTTAGGGCTTTGAATGATATCAGCAGCACCTTAAATTTCGATGAAGAGCCAACTGGCCACAAGTGTAGCTCCTTTAAGACTGGTGTTATATGTTGCCTGTATGTTATTTTGTGTGGAGGCAAACATTTTTTTTTATTCTTTGAATTTTGGATAAAGGTTAGCCATGACCTTTACATTTTCTATGTTTCACTTTTTTTTCCCCCAAAAGGCATATTCATTTCTTGGAAGCTGCCTTCTAAAGGTAGAACACACAGGGTCAAACTATATGGTATTTAAGGATTAACATTACTGTGCTTGTCCTTTGGCATGGTGTGTGTGTGTGTGTGGGGGGGAGGTGGAATGTATTCAGTTTTTCCCTGCTCCAAATTTTCCCCTCCACAGCCTTTCTCCTTGAAGAATTCTGCATATTTTGCCTATAAAAAATGTTGACATGCTATAAAAAATGTTGACATCACCATCCTTGCTGGTGATGGCTGAGCAACACAAATGTGGAGAGTCTGCATGAGACTAAAGATTAGGAGCAAGACTGTCTTAAGAAGGGAAGATTAAAAACTATCTGGAGAAATGAAGAACTTTGCTTTTTGCTACCTGTCCCTTTTTTAAGGCGCCATTGAGGCTCTGCACTGGTAGTAGCCTTACCATGGTTGCTTGAAAAATGGTTGCCCTTGAGCATAGACAGCCTCCCCCCCCACACTTCCTTCCTTGCCCAATACAGTCCCTGATCAAGCAAGTTTGCATATGATTAAACCACTTCAGGACCCCCTCCAAAACAACAGCAACAACAAAGCTTGTTTGACCAAAAACTGAAGTAGCAAGGTAAGTAACATGCACATGCAGATTATGATTTATTTATTTTTTGCACTGTCTTCAAGAGCTTAGAAATCTCATGTCTGCACACAGCCAACTGCTGTGTCTGCTCAACCTCCTCTTGTCATCCTGTGTGTCCAGAGCTTCAACTGTAAGCTCATAGTCTATGGTAGGGACCTAGCCCAGTGGGCCATAATGTCATAACCTCTGAAAAAGAAAATATGGATGTGAACATATAGGCCCCTGTGATTGGGAGGTGTTATGAAGCAGGGCCAGCTCAAACGTTTTGTTTCCTGAGGTTTAGAACAAGATGGTGCCTCCCAGATTCTGTGCACAGAAGATCTTTAACACTAGTGATGGCCCAGTGTCCTCTCCTATAATGGAGGGCAGCAGGCTAGGCTTAGGAAACACAGAGCAGGCCCCATAGTGTACACAGCTCTATGTCTTCCCTGTTCCTCAGCATTTGCCAGCTGAGGCAGCCAAACCACCTGACCTTATAGTCGGACTGGCCATACTTGGATGCCTCTAGGCTGGTGTAATTTTATTTGGAGCCTAGCCTTCACCTCATGCCTGGTAAACAGATCAGTGTATTCTACAGGTTGATAAGGACCCTGGTTTAGAGAGTGCATCCGCTAGGTCTGCATTGGTGTGCAAATTGTCATGACGGTTATCTTGCCCTGAACCATCATCTATCATTACAGATGAATTAAAAAAACAGGAGAAAGCAAAGATTGATGAGCCAATGTGTATGCAAAACTGACATTACTTTTAGATTCAGCTGTACATTCTGTCACCAATGCTGGTAAAATATTTGTGGATGAGCAGCATTTTTCGCCCCATTATAAATTGTAACTGTTGCCCCCCACCTTTCTCTTTTGTTCTAGCATGTGATTTTTATGCATTAAGAAGCATGCATACTTTCTCACACACAGCTTGCTGAGAGTTTTCTTATTCCCCTTTAATACATGGGTGGACAACTGCAGGGATTAGGGGGTTGCATTCCCCCCCTGGACACATTAGAGGGCTGTCCCACCTCCCAAAAATTCACTTTTGCCCCAATGTCCCCTAGTGTGGTGGGGAGGGGCATTTTCCCACACCCTCTCTGGCTGTTTTAAGCCTTTTTCTAAACTAGTAGAAGTCACTTCCTCTTTACTCCCTGTTTTTTTAAAGTCTTTTCCTGGAATTAAAATTGATGTGTGTCCGTGTGTGTGGACTTCCTAGACTTCCAACACTTCCTAGAGGACATTTGGGGCCAAACCCGGGGAGGCACATGTAACTCATAGGTCACACTTCACCTACCCTTGCTGTAATGTCTGTCAGAATGAGAGTTGGCATGCTTGTATTACAGTAAGTGATGAAGTTGCTCATCAAGGTGAGCTAGCAACCAAGTGGCATGAGCAAGCTGATAGAGTCTTAACTGTGGCAGTCTCCCACATTTTGATGAGCTGCTACCAGTGATGTGGGCAAGTCACACTGGGGTAGTGGTAGTCTATGAAGCATTTTTAGGGTGCATTCCTTGGCATGTGCTGAGATGGATTTTAGAAGGTATGAAGATAAAATTCTGGTCCATTCTTTATCTTCTGTACTGTAACCAAGCTGTGTTCCCAGTCATTGTCTTGAAAGAGAACATGACTGGCTTGCTGCCATGCATACTGCTAATTAGTAAAAGTGCCTGTGAAATAGTGACATTTATTAATTACTTGCAAAGTTGCTCTGAAAACTACTACTTATTATGAAATACCATAATAGCTCAGTCAAGAAAAAATTTACTTCTCATAAAGTAGGCACTAACCTACAACATTTTCTTATTTTCAAAACAGGCCATTATGATAATGCAATTGACTGCAATCAAAACATAGTGTCTAGTTGATGCTGATAGCAAAGGTTTTCATACTTTTGCCAAAATTTAACTAGGGTGGGGATGGAAAGAATATTTGAAACTATTTTTTAACAGTTGGAAAAATATGCTTCTTGAGTGTTGGGAAACCCTATGAGAAGAATCCTGGAAAGATGAGAATCTTTGCAGGTCAGGACTGAGGGCTTGTCTAGATGGGCCAAATGAAATGGCCTCCTCCCGTTCCCACACCCAGAAGTCCAGACAACAGGTGTTTTGCTCCAATCCTAGTCCAAACTGCCCAAACTACATCTGGGCAGTTCTGATGAGAATCCAGGATAAATACCCTCTTAAGACAGTACAGAAACATGTTTTTAAAACTCACCATTTGTTCTAGTTCTTCTGGAGAAAACAGTGAGTTCAATTACCGCACTGGGGAGGAGCCGCACATGCAGCCCATGCAGTGCCCATCACAGCCATTTCCTGGCTGGGTCACGCACCTTGCATCTGCTGAGGTCACCATGAGGCACCCATCCATGTGACCATGGATGGGCACCTCATTCGTGGTCTCAGAAGAGACTACTGGCACGGGGAACAGAAGCACTGGTTTGCATGCAGACCATGGGTGTGAGGACACCCCTTGGTTGCCACAACAGAAGGGCAGGTATTGGGGAATATGCCATGGGCCCAGGGCTAGAATACACCAGTCAATAATAATAATAATAATAATAATAATAATATTTATTTATACCCTGCCCCTCTGTTAAAACAATCGGGGCGGCTTACAAAATTTAAAATACAATACAAATAAAATCCCTAAACACCCCCACTCCCACCCTCCCCCATAAAAAAACATTAAACAAATATAAATTAAAAACAACTAATCTAAAATCACATTTAAAACTATAAATACAATAAAATATAATAAATGGCCAGCAGGCTAGAAGAGGCCAGGATCCCCTGAGGCTGGGATCTAATTAGGAAGGGCCTGCCGAAAGAGATCCGTCTTTAGTGCTTTTTTAAAGCCACTCAGGCTTGTTATCTGTCGGATCTCATTCGGCAGGTCATTCCACAATTTGGGGGCGATTACCGAAAAGGCCCTCTGGGAGGCTGCAGACAGCCTAGATTTTTGTGTCAGAACCTGGATTATTCTGGCAAGTGTGGACAAGCCCTTAATCTGTGCAAAATTCACATATGGGTGTTCTGCACAGTATTTTCTATATGAAAACAACACATGTGAATTTTCTACAGAATACTTCCTGGTCTTCTCACAGAAGGAAGAAAATTGCAAAAATTGCTCATTGTTTCCTTTGAGACTGATATTACTGAAGAGTTACATCCCTAATCCAGGGCAGGGTTGTTTGTAGGCTGTGCAGAAAGAAAATGCCTACATTATATTATATTTAAATTAAGCAGATTTGTATTATTACTCTTTTGCATAATTTATTGTAGAGTTTACTTTTTATATTATTATACAGAATTAATTCTAGCTTTACTGGTCATAGTAGTTCATAGTTCATTTAGGAAAATAAATAAATAAAGCAGTACTTTCATCCAGTACTACAGTCTTTACAGCACTGCAGCTTATACACAGTCTTATGTGAAGCATTACATTCTGCACAGGCATATGGTAGCCATGGACAAAGCCTGCCTGTGTTCATTCCCAAGCCTTGGTGAGCCAGTCATGTGCGTCTGCTAGCTTTGGGCATGTTGTTACAGGCACCTCTGTTCAAGTGTTTGTGATAATGTGCCAGAAGTCAAATCCTGTACTTCATAACAAATGTTGATAATCAAGCTTGCCATTGGCTAGGAGCCAAATCAACGCAAAACATGCCAATCACTTTTCCTATGTTTATCATATGCACATAATAGTTGTGCAAATTGGTGTAATCTACTTACTATCACACTCATCCAAATGTGAATTGTTCATTTATCTATTGAGATGCAATCTGGCAGTATGTATGGCAGAATCCTGGCATGCATTTACCCTGGAGACTATATGGTACCCTTGGGTAAACCTTAAGATTCCAAGCTACAGAAATTTCATGAGCTTGCATCATGCTGTGGAGTGTAAACTCTACCATTTCAAGACTGGCTTTTGATTTTATTTGGGGATGAATACTGAGATATATCTTTATTTAATGGATTTTTTTCTTCTTCTTCATGACTTGCTACTTAGAACAGTTCAGGGAGCTGATTGACTAAAAACTGTATCTAGCACTGCCAGTGGGGATATGAGCAGTGGCGTATATAATGTTCCTGTTTTCAATGGAACTACTGTATTTAAGCTCACTTTTTTAAAAAATGGTTGCAGTGTTGTTCTAGGCAGATCACAAATGATGATGGCTCTTGATAGACATCTGAAATGAGACATGGAAAGAAATTTGATTGGAGCTGAGACTCTTCATAAAAGCAGCAATTCTGCACCTCCTGAGACATTTTTGAGAGACAAGAAGTGCTGGTTGCTGTGAAAAACTGCACATTTGAGAAGCTGCATGGAGTTATGGAGAAATAAAATTAGGATGTAATCATGAGTACATTTTAAAAATTGTGAACAGCTAACAATTCATGCACTTGGAGGAAAAAGCAGATGCTCCGCATGCAAAAAACATACTTCAGAAAGAAATGCTTCCAGGAAATGTGCACATTAAGAAAAATGCATGTGAAAATCCTTGCAAGGTCCATTATGGGAAGAAAGAAACAAAGTCTCAGACCTTGCAAACAAAGGAAGAGATGAGAATGCAGTTGAAGTATGGAGGAATGCAACATAATCAAGACTGAAGGTTCTTCACATCCATCATGGAAATTTATGCTCTCCACTGGTTCTGCCCATTCCCCCAGGAGAGAATTTTGACTGGGACATAATAACAATCTTTGAGTTCTTGCTAAGGAAAAGTGCTCCTTCTGCCCACAATAGCTTCCTGCCAATAAGCACAGAATCAGAGCCCTAACCTATAGCAACTTTGTTCACAAGTAGATACTATAGCAGTTGTCTCAGACAGGTGATACTCTGAGAGCCATCAGCTGCTACTCTGAGGTGGGTTTCCAGGAAACTGTGTAAATACATGAATAATGCAGCACAAATATGGTAGCAATCCCTGGAATATTTGGGGGGGGGGGATTGCCACATCAGCTAACTTGATAAGCACTGCTATAGACAGTTCCCTGTGCACAACAAAGCTATTGCAGGTCCAGCCAATCTGCTTCTTGCAAGATGCCCTCTCGGTAATTGCTTTCTGTTCGGACATCTTGAAGGCATTTAAACAACTTTCAGAAAAATTAATTAAACTGCCTTCTTTGTTATTTATCAAATGACTAGCTCTTTGCATTCCACTTCAGTTTATTTCAAATGACTGTCCAGTCAATGGAAGCCCCACAGATGTATATGTCTTGACAAAGGCTTGTCAGTATAATTGCTTTTTTGGGCATGTTTCCTGACCTTTCACAAGACTTTGGATTTTAGATTATTGATCTGCATCCAAGACCTCACCAAAGGGATCTATCAAAGACTATTCCCTCTCATTAGAGAAAGTGGAGGGCATGAACTGACAAGCTGTATGGTTTTATTGGATGCAGTTTATGCATAGAGGAAAGACGAATCTTTCTCTGACATCCCAGCACTATCTGAATGTTAATGCTCATGCTGTGCTGTTCCCACAGAGGGAGTTCTCTTACTGTATTACCTAGCTTTGTTGTCACTATGATCTTATATTAACTAAAGAGAGGAAAGAGACTGTAAGACCGTGTGTGTGTGTGTGTGTGTGTGTGTGCGCGAGAGAGAGAGAGAGGGAGAGAGGGAGAGGGGGGGACAAGGATGAGAACATGTACAATATTTCAATACTGAGGCCCTTTCACACTGCACACTTGTAATACAATGATTCTACTATAACTGCCATAATTCCATGCTATGGAATCCTGGGATTTGTAGTTTAGGGAGTGGTATTTAGAATTCTTAGCCAGAGAGCTTCTCTAATGCCTCCTTAAAATACAAACCCCAGGATTCTGTAGGATGTAGCATGGCAGTTCAAGTGGAATCATAGTGCTATAATTATAATATGTAGACTGAAAGGGCCCAGGGCTTCTGGTCATAATATGCTCATCACCTGTGCGGTAATGGCAGATTTGCAGCTTACCTTACATACATATGTACCAGAAAACTGAATGCTGTTTTGGCTAGTGGTGGTTATTTATGGGTTTAAATATATATATATTTCATATGCATTTGTTGTACAGGTTGAGTATCCCTTATCTGGAACTCCAAAATTGTCCACATAGGTGGCTGAGATAGTGACACCTTTGCTTTTATTAAAAATATTGTGCATAAAATTAGCTTTAGGCTATGTAGTATATAAGGTACATATGAAACATAAATGATTTTTTTTTATTTAGACTTGAGTCCCATCTCCAAGGTATCCTATTATGGATATGAAAGTATTACAAAATAAAAAAAAATCTGAAATATGGAACACTTTTGGTTCCAAGCATTTTGGATAAGGGATACTCAATCTGTATTTTAAGCTCCCTTTACAATTATATTGTTTTAAAATTCATTGGTGTGGGAAATTCCTGAGTTAAAAGTAAAGTGGTAGAACAGAAAAATAGAAAGCTCAATGAGTCCCTTTTGAGTTATTATCCAGACAACACCGGATATACTTCAATTAGTTTTTAAAAAAATAAATAAATGAAAGTCCCTTATGCATCAGCCAGGCTTTTCCCTTAAAACAGGCCTATGTAACCATGGAGGCTCAAGGGACCACAACAGTGGAGGCTCAAGGGATGCACCATAAACCTGGCTGTGGCCAAAAAGAGAAGCATTTTCTGAAAAATCCCAGTTTCATCAGAAACATGGCCCACATGTTTCTGATGAAATTGGGATTTTTCAGAAAATGCTTCTCTTTTTGGCCACAGCCAGGTTCATGGTGCGGCATGTATGAGGTTATTATGCATTGTTTGACAGGAGCCTCTAGAGGCTTTTGGAATCATGACTTGCCTTTTCTTTGATGGGGATCAAGAAGAGTCTGGACTAGCAGATCACATAAAGTAAGCCTTGGCTAGCCACATGTGGCTCATGTACCCAGTGGTGGCACTAGGGGGGTGCAGAGAGGCCAGACTGCACCAGGTGACACCATGAGGAGAAGGGGTGACACCAACCTTAGTGACACCACAGCATGTACCATATAATTTTTGTGTGTGCCTTTTAAAAGTTAAGTAGCATTTATACAGACTAAGGCCTGATTTCTGTTGCTAGTTCAAAATAGAGTGGACCCATTGAATCAGTTGGACTTACCAGTGTGTTGACTCACCATTCAGCAATTGATTCAATGGACCTACTTTATGTTGAGTTAACCAACAGTATTCAAGTCTCTCTGTGTGCATATCTAGTTCTCTTTATATCTATGACTACAGCTATAGCTATGCCTGATCCTGCCTATCTGTTTGCCTATCTTTATGAAGAGCTGCAAAACATTTGGGGGATTGTTGATGGGAAAGTAGGTGGTCCTCATTTTTAAAAAATAATAGACACCACACAGCACAGAGATGTCTTCAACTAACATCATGTATTAAAATTTCCTAGGACACAAGGCAACACCAGACTTTTAAAGAAACAAAACTTTTGTTTCTGAATAAGCCCACATTTGCTTTGCCCCCCCCAAGAAGGTGATGCAAACCCCATCTGCTACAAACAGTTTCTGCCCCAAATTGGAAGCATTCTCTTCTTCATCTCTCAAAAGCCGATGACTTACAGCATTGAGGCATTTCTGGGGTTCAAGCAGTAGACAACAAAGATTGTAACAGCAATATTTCTGGTTCTGAAATGAACTATACTGAAAACCTGTAGAACTAGTTTTACTATGCTTGGCCCTAGATGGAAAGCAGTTATTTGCACATAACTTAGTCAGGGTGAGTTCAAAGCACGTCTTTTGCTCTTAGTCTGTTGTGTTGTTTTCAGCCTTCTTCACTATTACCTCCTCTCCATTGACGCCCCCTCTCTTGGACTGACTATGTGACGAATGTTGCTGTCCTTGAACAAGCAGGGATCACCAGCATTGAGGCCATGATATTGAGAACACAGCTGCGCTGGGCAGGGCACGTTTCTAGGATGGAGGACCATCGCCTCCCAAAAATACTACTCTACGGTGAACTCGCCACGGGTCAGCGTGGGAGGGGCGCTCCAAAAAAGCGATACAAGGACTCCCTGAAACAACATCTCAGGCTTGGCCAGATTGATCACCAACGGTGGTCCGCCCTGGCCTCACATCGGGAGGCATGGAGACGCACTATCCACAATGCTGCAGCCTTATTTGAGAACTCACGACGAACAAGTCTTGAAGAGAAACGACAACGCAGAAAGAATCACAACCCAAAAACATCACCCAAGGAGACCTTCTGCTGCACTTTTTGCAACCGGACTTGTTTATCTCGGATTGGCCTTTTTAGTCATCAGCGCGCTTGCAGAAGGCGCGGGATGAGTCCTTCCTGAATCTTCGTTTGCGAAGAAAAAGCCAGAGACTATTACCTGAGCAAACCTTGTTGGATATCAAATGTATGCATTTTTAAAAAAATCATATGTGAGCAATGAATGTTTAAATGTGTCATCTAGGATGGTCTGACATTTCCAGATGACAAATGTGGATTTCTGTTGGCTGGCGTCTCTGATGTAGGCAGCTGTTCCTTTCTTAGACAGTAAAATGTTTAACATCCACCTATAGTGGTTTCAGTAACCTTGCATTTGATAATGGATGCTTTCATAATGTTTGCTTGCATTATTAATGTTCTCTGCCACTCAAGAGTGAAGCTTCATTTGTTTTCATCATAAAACACCCCCCCTATATATATAATTGAGATTTCTTTTGTCAAGTAGTTACTGCCATTCAGATCCTTGGAGATTACTTAATCTCATTGAGGGTCTCCTGTCTTCTGTCACACTTGCTGACCAGAATCCTGTGGATGCACTGCGTGAATGCAAGTACAGCCGCCTAGGGATAGGAAGAGGAATAAGGCTGTAGACACTTTGGCCACTAAGGCATTAAAGTACTGGGAGGGGGGAAGGGTTGCTGGGAGTGGACAGATGTTGTCTGCCATCAATGCACAAACTTGGAAACCATGTAACCACCATGTAAGCAACATATGTAACCACCAATGTAGCGCACCAACAAGGTTCTAGACATTGCTGTTGAGAGTGTACTTTCCAGTCACCATGATGAAAAACTAACATGAGAATGACATATCATATCAGGCAGCCTTAACTTTCTGTGGAGAAATATCATTTCCTGTGCAGAAAATGCTGTTTCCTCTGGGAAAAAATGCAGATATGAAAATCTGCATGGAACTAGTCCTGAATTGCAAATAGACTTTGAAAATTTCATAGTCTTTGAACACTTTCTCACAACAGGAAGAAAATTGCTAAGCTTTCTCATTGCTTCCTTTGAGAAGAAATGTTGTGAATAATTACATCCCTGCCATCACCTTAGAAGCCAATATGTTGTACAGACCTAATGTAACACCATGTCAGATTGTCAGCTGGGTGAAATGTGTGTGAGAATTGGGTGTTGGCTCAGCATATGTTGATTTGTAGGTATACTCTAGTCAACGAAAGAAATAGATTACAGAGCACTTCTGACAATAAATCCAAGGCAAATTTACTCACACATAAATCCCAAAGTTTAAAGGGATTTCATCCTATATGAAGAAAATGCTAGCATAATAATATGGTCTAACTAAATAAGTTACGCTAAAGATGTAGACACCTTGGTGGGCCATATACTCAGTAGCTGGGTTTGGTGGCTAGAGAGGGGGAATGATTTGCCAAAGCCATACTGACAGCCAGATGCATAATTTTGGAAAACTGGAAACACAAGGCCACGCCAAATATATATATGGAGTATATCTCTGGGTTTTAAAGGGAGGAGGGGAAATCTCAGGGTGAGCACAACTGGAGGAGGAGGAAGTTTGAATTTTGTATGTGAGATGGCTTTAAAGCCTGCCCACTATCTCCAACCATTCCCAGTTTTTTTTGTTAGCACTCTTTGGAGATTTTCACATGGGGGCTAAAAGCCCCGATTCTGTCCCACCACCTCCTCTCCCATTCCTGCAATGGAATGGAGGTAAATGTTCGCACACTTACCTCCATTCCAGAACAGGAACGGTCCTCCTCCCTCCTTGCCCAGCCGGCCGTAAATGCAGCTGCTGTAAAGCTGCTTTTACGACCAGCCGGGGGAGCTCCTGCTCATTCTCGTGAGAGAACGAATGGGAGGAAATTCAAATTAAAAAACCCCAGCTGTCAAACTAAAGAATAAAAATCAATTTAAAAAAAAAATACAAGTAACCTGGGAAGGGGGGTGGGAAGGGTGGCTGTCCAGATCGTGGTAGGAAGTGCCTGCCACAGAGCTCCTCCCCTGTCCCTGTCATTCCAGAACAGGGACAGGATCCGATTCGCACACCCGTGATTCCGTAACAGTAACGGAATCGGGTGTCTATTAACGACTTCTCCCCATGATTACTATATCATGGGGAGAAAACAGAACAGGCATAACATAGGAATGGAACAGGGTGGACATCGTCCAAAAGGGAAAACCTTTCCCAACCCTGTTCCATTCTAGACACAGGATATATAGCCCGTGTGAAAATCTCCTTTGTCTCAGCACAGAGATATTTGTACATATGCAAAGTATGTGCTATGTTGATTCCCCCAAAAGCCAAGACTAAAGGGCTTTTTGGAGAAAGGAATGATCAGTGCATGCATACAGCCTGACCATGCATCTGGAAGAAGCATCATAGAATCATAGAATCATAGAGTTGGAAGAGACCACAAGAGCCATCTAGTCCAACCCTTTGCCATGCAGGAATACACAATCAAAGCATTCCTGACAGATGGCCATCCAGCTGCTGTTTAAAAACCTCCAAAAAACTAGAAGGTTCAGCAAAGACTACAGTATGCATATATAAGGAAAGTGATACAAATTAATGGGAGTTATAGGTAGATAGAGTTAACTTTGTGTAAATATTTGTTTAGAGAAGGTGAACTGAGAAGATTGTCATAGGGCAAGAAGAGAGCAAGCAGGAAGTCATTTTAAAACTTTTTATGTCATGTTGTAACTGTCTGTACTTTGTTCAATGTAATTTGTTTTGTTTGTGTGTTTTGATTTTTTCCTGATTTTTGATTTTGTGTAGCTATGTTTTCTTTTGTTGATAACTGCTGTTTAATAAAATTTATTTTTTAAAAAATTAAAAACCTCATAATGGCTCATGAGATTTCTTGTACAAACTCTGGTAGCAATAGCACAAGCCTGGCCAAAGGGGAGTTGTGGTGGAACAAACTTCTCTAAGAGTTGGCAGTGAGCCTTCCACAAGACCCCACAGTAATGTAGAGCCTGCCCACACTCCCCCATGGCATTACTACTATAGGCAAGTTCACAGAGAATGCATGTCCTAATGGGAATGGTGATAACTGCTTGTAGCTACTAGGCGTATTTTGCCCCCTGGTCAGCCATGAAACAGTTATTTTCCCCTCCCTTTTTTTTGGTTGCCATGTTACATAGTTAGCTGAGTTTTACCCAGATTCTTACATTATTATTATCATTTATTTATATAGTGCCATCACTGTACATGGTGGTTTATAAGAAAAAAATCAAGAAAATACAGTTCCCTGCCCTCAGTCTTACATTCTAAAGATGTGACAAACAAGGAAAGGGGGTGGCCATGGAGGAGGGAATTAAGGCCAGCAGAAACTGCCTCGTCTTCTCTCCCTCCAAGGCCAGGGCAGTGCACTGGCAGTTAGGATGGAGAAAAGGCCTTTCATTTTATGTCCTTTTCTACAATTGGCAGACCCAGAACCTGTTCCTTCCTATACCCCATCCCATGCCAGTCCTCTTCACTTCACCCACGTGGCAATCAGACATGGCGTAACATTAGACGGTTAGATGGTTAGTCTCTAAAGTGATACAAGATTTGTGAAGATGAAAGCTTTCATGGCCAACATCCATAGATTTTCCTTGTTTTTTTCCTGGGCTGTGAGGCCATGTTCTGGAAGAGTTTATTGCTTGACATTTCATCTGCATCTGTGGCTGGCATCTTCAGAGAATGGTTGGGTAGGAGGGTGTGGGGGGATTATATACTGTGAACCCCTGTTGGGGAGGATATGTAAATTTGTGTATTTGAATGGTTAGTTTCTGGGTGGAGATATGCAAGGATGATTATGTCTGTTCGGCTAATGGTTGGTTAATGGTCCATTATCTGCTGGAAATCCCCCTGTCCCTGGGTGGAGTTCATTTGCAAGTGCTAAGTTTTGATTTTAGTGTTTTTCAGGACTGGCAGCCAGATTTTGTCTACTTTTAGGATTTCTTCTTTCCTGTTGAAGTTGTCCAGGTGTTTGTAGATTTCAATAGCTTCTCTGTGCATTCTGACATGATAGTTGTTGGCCTGGTCCAGAATTTCTGTGCTTTTAAATAACATTTTGTGTCCAGGTTGGTTTATAACATGTTCTGCTACTGCTGATTTTTCTGGCTGGCCCAATCTGCAGTGTCTCTCATGTTCCTTGATTTGTGTTTGCACACTGCGTTTAGTGGTCCCTATGTAAGCTTGTCCACAGCTGAATGGTATGCAGTAAACTCCTGCAGCTGTGAGAGGGTCTCTTTTGTCCTTCACTGAGTGTAGTATTTCTTGGATTTTCTTGGTCGGTTTGTATATTGTTTGGAGGTTGTGTTTCCTTATCAGTTTCCCTATTCTGTCTGTGATCTTTTTGATGTATGGTAAAAATACCTTCCCTTTGGGTGGCTGTTTTTCTTCATTCCTGTGGTTTTTTTGTGGGTCTGGCTGCTCTTGTAATGTCTGATCTGGAGTAACCATTAGCCTGTAGGGTCCAAGTTTAGGTGCCTCAGTTCATCCTCCAGATAGTGGGGTTCACAGATCCTTTTTGCATGGTCTACCAATGTTTTTATTGTGCTTCTTTTTTGTCCTGGGTGATGATTGGAGTTCATGTGCAGGTATCTGTCTCTGTGTGTGGGTTTTCTGTATACCTTGTGGCCTAACTGTTGGTTTGGTTTGCGGATGACTAGGACATCCAAGAATGGCAGTGTTCCTTCCTTTTCTTTTTCCATTGTGAATTGGATATGTGGGTGGATGCTGTTCAGGTGGCTCAGAAATGAGACCAAATCTTCTTTGTGGCGATTCCAGAACACGGCTTCACAGCCCGGAAAAAAACCCAAGGAAAATCTATGATACAAGCTTCCTTGCATACTGATCCTGACTAGAGATGTAAAATTTCTGGAATTTTTGAAGCCATGGAGTCTTTTCCTCATTTTTTCAGAAAAAAATGGAAATTTTTGGAAAAATTTTTAAAAATGCAACATTAGCACTTTTTACAGATTGAAAGTCACTCTGTTACTTTAGGAACATAAAATATGACTATGTACAATTTCTTTTGGCATAAAATTATCACAATTGGTATATTAAAAATACAGTGTATTCAATGGAATTTTCTTTTATTTTTTAAAAAAATTATTTGTAAGAAATGGAGCAGCAATCTCATGAACTGTTTGTCCTCAGTGCACAGAAATTAGAATAATCTGATACTGTACATAGTTTTTAGAAATTATTTGTAGAATATATGTAGACCTTGTCTTAAAGTTTTTGTTCATCATGCTAAAATAAAACATTCCGTCATCGATTTTTTCCCAGTTTTTTCAATTTTTTCAGAAAAAAACAAAAAAGGCTTCAGAAAACAAATTGGAAAAACCCCTGTTTTTTTCTGAATTTTTCTGTTTTTTTTTTCCTGGTCCCCCCCCC
The DNA here is from genome assembly GCA_030847615.1 of Gambelia wislizenii. NCBI lineage: Eukaryota > Metazoa > Chordata > Lepidosauria > Squamata > Crotaphytidae > Gambelia > Gambelia wislizenii. The sequence continues at coordinate 304,631,942 of JAUMIR010000002.1, read as the reverse complement.
TTTCTGGGCCTTCACATCTCTAATCCAGACTAACATGATGCAGCAGCTTAAAAAACCAATGCGATTCTAGGCTGCATTAATAGGAGTATAGTGTCTAGATCAAGGGAAGTAATGGTGCCACTCTATTCTGCTTTGGTCAGACCTCCCTGGAATACTGTGTCCAGTTCTGGGCACCACAATTCAGGAAGGATATTGACAAGCTGGAACATGTTCATAGGAGGGCAACCAGGATGGTGGGAGGTATGGAAGCCATGCCCTATGAGGAGTGGCTTAGGAAGCTGGGTATATTTAATCTGGAGAAGAGAAGGTTGAGAGGTGACATGATAGCCATGTTTAAATATGGGGCAAGCTTGTTTTCTGCTGCTCCAGAGGCTAGGACACAGAGCAATAGCCTCAAACTACAGGAAAAGAGATTCCACCTAAACATTAGGAAGAACTTCCTGACAGTAAGAGCTGTTTGGAAATGGAATACACTGCCTCGTAGTGTGGTGGAGTCTCTTTCTTTAGAGGTTTTTAAACAGAGGCTGGATGGCCATCTTTCAGGAATGCTTTGATTGTGTATTTCTGCATGGCAGGGGGTTGGACTAGATGGCCTTTGTGGTCTCTTCCAGCTCTATGATTCTATGATTTCACAGATGAAAACTGGGACATAAATGGCAAAGCAGCATCAGATTTTGGCCAAGAGGGCAACATGAGGAAGAACAGACAAGCTAGGAAAGGTTGTAGCAGTTTGCTTTTGCTTGAGTCTACTTGGAAAAGGCAAGATTCTACCCCCTCCTCTCCTCTCCCCCCACTGAGTTAATTGAGTGCATAGTACTTATGCACTTTAACCCTATTACAATCTCCAATTTAAGTATGAATAAGTTGAGGACAATGAGGGAAAGTGGGACAGGGGAGCAAATTTGAGTCATTTTAAAAAACAGCTGAAAAAGTGGGATGACAGATGATTAATTGGGACTGTCTCTGCTAAATCAGGACCATTGGAGGTTATGTAAAAGCAGCCAAGAAGCTGCTTCTTTCCTTAAGGATCAGGAATCCTTATTCCCCTAAGCACAGATGGTTAAGTTTTCAACTTTAAAAGGACTGTGATGTATAGGATAAACTTTAATGTGAAAATTGCTCTGAAGATTACTCTTTAGCTCTTTCTAAAATGCTTACACAGATACAGATATTGTTATCTCTGAAGAACTGCAAACTCATTTTGTCCTGGTTGGCCTACAAAGCTGATCAATAAATCTTTGAGCACCAAGATTGCATCTACCTACTATCATTTCACGGTGAATTCCCTCTCCTTTCAGCTCTGTCTATATCTGAAATCCCATTTGGCATCAACATGTGCACTTCCTTCTCACTAGCAAAGGAACAAGCTCTGGGAAGCCTGAGTACCTCCTCTAAACTACTCCTTCATGGAGTCAGTCTGGTTCTATGAAAGTTGCTATTCCTTCACTCTTTTGGCTCTGAATGGAGGTCACACATTATAATCTAAAAGAAAAATGTGCAAGGCATTTGTATCATGTTGTCTGAGGTGGTTACTGAGGGAGGCATTTATTCAGCAAACATATTCTGCGTAGCCATGTTGGCCATGAAACACAATGCAACAAAATACAAAATCCACAAAAGAGAGATGCCTTTATTGGGCCTACTAAAAAGTGCAAAATATACCATGCAAGCTTTCAGAGTTTCACTGATATCTTCATCAGGCAAAGATGTTACAAATCATACAGGAAAAGAAAAATAATGAAGTTAGAGTCACAGGCCTACATTTTGTCTGAAATCTTCCTCCTGTTGCCAGTTAAGATGGTCTGGAGGGGTATCAATGGGGACAGAGGCCACACCCCTTCTTGGCCTCAAGGGGACCAGGGATAAAGGGCAGTAAAAGGCAAGCAATAACATTTAAGCTTCATTAGCAGCAGCAAAGTAACTTCCATTGAAATTGAGGCTATCTCTGTCCTGTGTAAGGCTAACTGCCCCTTTCTTAGACAGAGAAGATTGAATTTATCAAGATGTCTCTGTACTCTGGAAAATCTGGAAAAACCTTTAGGTGTTGTATCCTTGCCTAAGAAAATCCCGGGGCCAGTTACAATAAAGTGTGCGAAATTCCAGATTTCTGTCCTTTCGCACCAACTGTGCATAGTTCACGTGAAATTGGAGGATCCAGTGAGTTTTGCCTTTCTAAGTTTACACAGACAAAGGTCAGGGGGGGGCATGGCCTCTAGATCACTATCATTAAAGCCAGGAAGGAGACGGGGAGGAAGCAAGGAGGGGGGCAGTGCGAGGGGGAAAGAGACCGTAAGTTCGTAGCTTCATCTCTATATAAAGCAACGAATAAGGAGGGAGACCATGGAAGAGGAGAGAAATAATGACAAAGGAGGGAAGGAAAGCAGCCAAGATCCCTGCCAGCTGAGCAGACTGCTTCTCTCTCTCTCTCTCTCTCTCTCTCACTCACTCTGTCACACCGGTGCCTGTGCGCACATGCACACACACACAGACAGAAGAACGATCCAGCAATCACTCTCTCTCATACACATACCCAGAGAGAGAGAGAAATGGAACAGTAATTATGCTAGAAGGCAAGCCAGTTGACTGGATCTTTTCAAGCCTCATTTCTTGCAAGTCCACTCCTACCTCCTTTTTGGTCAATTCAACCAATCATGGATAAGCTCTGCTGTGCCAATTTTGAAAAAACTGCTGACAGTTCCCGCTGCCGTAAGCAGAATGGTTGTTCACATAGTCGATAGTTTGCTAACTTGTGCTACTTTTCAAAAAAGATGGGGAAAATAGCGAAAGCTGATACTGCGTGACTTATGGGTTTTTTTGCCCCCCTCCTTATGAATATGGTGACTTTGATCTGAAAGATGTGGGAGCTATTAGGACTCTTTGCGAATTCTTAGAGGATTTATTTTGCATGTAAATGGCCCCCCTATGAAATTCGTGGGGTCTCCATAAGTTGACAGGAAAGTCGAAGGTGCGTGTGCACGCACGCACACATGCACGCACACACAGAGCTAAAACTTACAAATTGTAGTCCAAATGAAAGAGCTTTACCTTTGTAGGAGGCAGAAACCTTAAAGAGTTAAGTCCCAGTCCATTAGCTCCATCTTGTTAAAGGTTCCCCTGTTGCGGCTAAATTTGGTATTTTTAAATCCAGGGAAATATTCAAGGGTAGCCATATTGGCCATGTAGCAAAATACAACAACATTCAAAATTCTGCAGTCATTCTGCCTCATTTCCAAAATTTTCCGAGTGTCAGTTTATAACTTTCCTGTGTTTTTCACCCATTGCTTCTTCTGTCCTTTCCCCCCACCTTTAACACAAACACACACACAAAATCTATTAAGGGGGGGGGAAGCTGGAATAGGTACCCAATGCTTTTTGACTAGCAATGCCAAGACCCCAAACAGAAAATGGCAGAAAGAATCAAACTGCAAAAAGCAGGCAACTGATATCCTCTCTGCAGAGCACCCACAGAGGAGGCATGAGTGGGAAGCTGTGCAAGGGGAGCAGAGAGGTGAGGAAATGGCTAATAGCTTAGGGGAAAGAGGTGGAGGAAGTATGGGCAGTGAACTGAGAATTAATTACAAAGAACACTAAACCTGTGACAGTGGGTATCACAGACAAGATGTTCAATGGAGGAAGGAAAGACAGTGCTTTACATTTCATTGTGTTACATTCTTGTGAGGAGGTAGAGGATGAATAGGAAGAAGAAAGGTTTTTTTTTTAATACCTGGCTGTATCAGTTTTGCAAAATGTACGCTTCTGGAAAAACATATACAATCAGCCCTCCACATTTGTGGGTTTAACTTCTGCAGTTTTGATTATTTTTTGATTATTTGCTGCTGTCTCTGCTGCTGCCCTATGCCATTTTTAATAGCAACTGCAAGCCTTACGAGACAGGGACCGAGACAGACTGCAAATGTGCAGTGAGACTTGTAAGTCCCTAATAAAAATGGTGAAGGGCAGCAGCCTTGTGAAGGAACCCCACTGCCTCAAAGACATCCACGATGGGTTGAATCTGCAGATCATACTTCTTTGGTGTGTTAAATATGGTTTGTGGAGGCTAGAGACATTTGTGGCTTTCCCACTTTCACAGAGGTCCTGCGCTCCAACCCCAGCAAATGTGGAGGGCCAACTGTAGTAATTCCTGTGCCCATTTATACTAACTGCTTTTGATTGCAGATAAGCCATTTACATGGCCAAAACATTGCACGTTTTCTTCCCCCAAAGTGTCTGAACCCCACCTATGAGCCAATTAAGCTGGAGCATTTGGACATAAACCAGTTAATAGCCATTCACTCTTGGGAGATTATCAGACGGGAACAAAAAAAAGTGTTCCTGTCCCACAGTCTCCTGTCCTGTCCCTCTCCCATCCCTGTCCTGGCAGAGTAACTGAAACTTTCATACCAACCTTGTTCATGCATCCATGTCTGCCCAGGAGTGAACGGAGCTGATCCTCTTTGTTTCCCAACTCATGAGGATCTCCTCGTGAGTTGGGAAAGCGAACAGGATCAGCTGGCAGGGCAACATTCACCCCTCTCTTCAACCTTCCAGTCAAACTGGACTTGAAGGTGGAGGAAAGGGGCGAAAATGCCCAGTTTGCCTCAGCAGCCCCCTTCCCTCCGTCTTGGCTCTTCCGAAGGGGACCAAGGCAGGGGAAGCGGGGGTGGCCGCGGCAAACCCCTAGATTCTCCCCCTCTCCCCACCTTCAAGGAAGGTGGGGAGAAGGGGCGAACATGCCCCATTGGGCTCCATAGGGAGGATGCGGGGCTGTGGAGCCAAACCCCGGGATTCGCCCCCTCTCCCCACCGTCAAGGGAGAGGGAGCGAATCTAGGGATTTAACTCCACAGCCCCGATCCCTCCTTCTGGGCTCCCTCCTCCCGCAATTCCCCAATCCACAGGAGGCTGCCCAGTCTCCTGGTGGGTTGGGGAATGCGGGATGGCCATCTGGCTGGGGGGTGGAGGGAGGGGGCTTCGCAGCCACCCCCCCTCTCCAAAGCATGGCTTTGGGGAAGGGGGGTGGCTGGGCAGAGGGTGGCTGGGTGGCTGGGGGGAGAGGGCTTCGCAGCCACCCCTCCTCTCTAAAGCATGGCTTTGGGGAAGGGGGGTGACTGGGCGGAGGGTGAATGGGTGGATGGGTGAGGGGGCTTCGCAGCCACCCCCCCTCCAAAGCGCGGCTTTGGGGAAGGGAGGTGGCTGGGCGGGGGTGGATGGGTGGCTGGGGGGAGGGGGCTTCGCAGCCGCCCCCCTCTCCAAAGCGTGGCTTTGGGGAAGGGGGTGGCTGGGCGGAGGGTGGGCGGGGGGCAGGTAGGAGAGGGCTTCCCAGCCACCCCCCTCGTCCCTGCCCCCCGCCCACCCCCCGCACATCCACCCCCCCTGCTGAAAGCAGTGGAATTGAGGCTTTCGGGAGGGGGGTGGCTAGGAAGCCCCCTCGTCCCTGCCCCCCGCCCACCCCCCACACATCCACCCCCCCTGCCGAAAGCCACGCGGAGGAGCACTTTGCTTCACCCCCGCCCCATCTCCTGCCTCTTCGCTCCGTTTGCGAAGAGGCAGGAGATAGGCAGGCAGGTGAAACAAAGTATATCCGGCGTATAAGACGACTGTTGATTTTGGAGGGCACTTTTGAGTGCTCAAAAGTCGTCTTATACGCCGGAATATACAGTACTCTTTGAAATTGTGCCTTCAGTATCTCCCTTTTGAGAAAGTCCCATCCGTCTTGAAGTCTCTTTTAGTATTCCTGACCATGGGATCACCCCCAGTATTTCCCTGAGTTTATTGAAATCAGCTCTCCTAAAGTAAAGAATGCATGTCTGACTATGCCTGGCTTCTCCTTTCCATTGTATAAGAAACTCCAGGAGAACATGATCACTCTCACCAAAGATCTCACCCCTTGCACCCCATTAACCAGGTCATCCCTTTTGGTTAGGATTAGATCTAAAATAGATGACCCCCTTGTTGCCTCTTCCACCTTTAGGACCATGAAATTGTCTTCCAGGCAAGTAAGGAATTTGCTTGACCTTGAAGTTTTGGTTGAGTTAGATTTCCAGCAAATATCAGGATAGTTGAAGTCACCCATCACTACTACATCTCTCCTTTCTATGTCTGTGGTCATCTATTCTAGAAAGACTTGGTCCTCCATCTGACTTGGGGGTCTGTAGTAGAGTCCCACAATAACAATTCCTTCGTCTGACTTGGGGTCTGTAGTAGAGTCCCACAATAACATTCCTGTTGTTTCCCTCCCCTTTAATTTTTATCCAGATGCTCTCTACCTGGCTTCCAGTATTGATGTCATGGATCTCCTCACTGGTATAAATATCCCTGATATATAATGCTATTCCTCCTCCTTTCCTGTTTGGCCTGTTTCTCTTATAAAGGTTATACCCCTCTATTCCTACATTCCAATCATGCCACTCATCCCCCCAGGTTTCAGTAATGCCTATTATATCATATTTGCTTTGTTGTGCTACGAGTTCAAGTTCATCTTGCTTATTTCTCATGCTCTGTGCATTAGTGTAGAAACATCTAAGACCATGTGTTCCCTTTATTTGCTGCCTGTGCAAGTTTTTTTGCCTCCCACTGTTGGGTCCTTGGGCTGTTTGCCTTGTTCCCTCTATGACCATTTGACTATTTTCTCCAGCCTTTTTGCCTTCCAGAATACTGTCTCCCTCCCCCATATGACTCAGTTTAAAGCCCTCCTGATCAAATTCTTGAGGCTGTTGCAAAAACGTTTCTTACAACTGTCGAGAGATGCACCCCATCCCTTGCCAGAAGCTCAGCCCATGATCCAAGAATCCAAATCGTTCTCGGCGACACCGTCTACGGAGCCAGTTGTTTATGTCGGCTATTTTACTCTCCCTTCCTGGACCATGCCCTTCAACTGGCAGAAGAGACGAGATGACCACCTGTGCGTCCATTTCTTTCAGCTTCCTCCCCAGGGCCTCATAATCTCTTCTGATCTTGGGAAAGCTGTGCCTTGCAGTATCATTGGTTCCCACATGGACCAAAAGGAAGGGGTAATGATCAGTAGGCTTGATGAGTCTTGTCAGCCTCTCCATCACATCACAGATCTTTGCCCCAGGGAGACAACACACCTCCCGAGACATCTTGTCAGGCCCAGAAACCACTGCTTCTGTACCCCGCAGCAAGGAGTCCCCCACCACCACCACACGCTTCCGCCGATGCTTTGCAGCTGCTGTTCCTTGCGGTGGTACTCTCAAGGTCCCCTGCTGTACCCCTGACGTCTGTCCATGCTCTTCTTCCTCATTGTCCTTGATAAGGGAAAGGGCTTCGAATAGATTCTGTAGCTGCAAGCTGCTCGAAGAATCCCTGGATTTTCTTGTTCTGTGTATAACATTCCTCCAGCTGTCTACCTCCTGTGTCTGTGAAGTGACCCTCTCTTCCCCAGCCACTTCCTCTGTGCGGTCCCCATCCAAGACTGTTCATTCTGTTCTGTCCAGGAAAACCTCTTGCTCATGAATATGCTGAAGTATAGCTACCCATGTCTCCAGCTCCTGGACTTTCTCCTCCAAGAGGGCTACCAACTTGCATTTGGCACATGTGAAGTCCCCCACATCTGTAGACAAGAAGACAAACATCCCACAAGTGTTGCAAGTGACTGAAGCAGACCCCTCAGTGTCCATGGTGACAGCTTTTAGGTAATCTAAGAACCCTTAGTTAATGCTGAGAACTCTATGCGGTACTTTTAAGTATGCTGTATTTTTGCTTGGTTGCCCAAATCTGCGTGCCATTAGGTGCGCAGCTCTTCAAGGAGTAATCTTCAGATGGTATCAGGGCAAGCTGGGAGCTAAACCAGGTGACTTTGCTCTACCAGCTATGGTCCAGACTTTGTTCAAAGCCACATGGTCTCAGTCTGGCAAAATGGCCTCACACAAAAGCAGTTAGAGCTCCCGGGTCTAGAGCTGTGATTGGCCATTTCAGGTATGGTGATGTGATGTCATTTATGATGTCATATTATTAGCTTCTGTGGAGGTGGTATTTGGACCCTTCCTTCCACTAGCCCTTTCCTTACCTGATGCTGTGCTGGCAAGACAATGCTGTTTGCAAATAAAGAGAAATGTAGTACTCTGGCAGAATGGTGGGAGTTGCAATCAACCTTGAAGCAGCATGATGGGAACCCCATCATGACAGGAGCCCTTTAGCGATCTCCTGGCATCGTGCTAACGCCATATTTAGTGTGTCTCCTTGGGCTGACATTCAGGGAGCGTGATTTAAGTTTTAGAAGTCAGCTGTTAGCATGACTACAGATTTTTTATTGGATCTCACCTTCCACCCTTTCAAATGCTTCACATTTTCAACAGGGAGGGGGGGATAAATACTTATAATTTATCCTCTTTTTGCTCAGTGCTGCATACCATTATTTAAAGTGCACAAAAGATCTCCAGGGAGAAAGGAATAAAGACATCCCTGATAGGAGGAAGCTATTAGACTGGCCCACTTTTTAAGTTTAATATTGAGCGCTCAAGTGACACAGTGTTCACCTCATTATCACAAGCTTAGAATTTGCTTTCCAAAATGGCTTGCCTTTGATCTTCTGGAAGGCTCCCAGCTCTTCCCTAATGGGGAACAAGCCTTCTAAGAGGATGGCACAGGAATGGGGTAGGGGAAGGAGGGGGTTACAGCTAGTAGCTTTCCTCTGAATGGAATTGCAGAAAGGGAGACTAATTCATTCCACTTTTGCCTCATTTAGTCTTCTACCCGAGATCTTCAACATGTTATCATAGCTACTGTGATTTGAAAATGAAGTTTGAAACAATGGGGTCTGCTCATGTAAGCAGGATGAAGTTTCTGGTATGCGTTTTCTCTAAAACTTATCTGAAGCTCTGAATTAGAGTGGTGAAAACTGCAACAAAATGTTACAGTGGGGAGCATTTTTCCCCTTTTAGGATTCTAGCCACTCTATTTCATTCTCCTCCCTCCCTTTTTAAATTCCTTCTCCCTTATACTCAGTCAGTATTGTGAGGCCAAGGAGTCTGGTCAATCCTCATTGAGTTGAGCTTGGATCCTTTCCCCTTTAGCATTTTTTTTCATGCATCTGTCTATGTGTCTGTCTATCTATCTGTGTATCTAGCTAACTAGAACTAGCTTGTTGTTGTGTGCCTTCAAGTCATTTCTGGCTTACGGTGACCCTAAGGCGAACCAATCATGGAGTTTTTGTGCCAAGTTTGTTCAGAGGGGCTTGCCAGTGCCTTCTTCTGAGATTGAGAGAGTGTGACTAACCCAAGGTCAACCAGTGGGTTTCCATAGCCAAGCAGGGATTCAAACCCTGGTTTTCCAGAGTCGTAGTCCAACACTCGAACCACTACACCCCACTGGCTCACTAGAACTAGTCACCTTCTATAAATCTTGGGGAGTCTCTAAGCCTGCTGCTACCTCCCAGCGGTATGTGTCTGACACTGATTTAACAACATGAGAAAGCAATAGTACTTGCGGCTTGAATATCAGAAATAGATGGAATAACTGGGTGGTGCTGTTATTGCCTTTGGTTCTAGACCTGTGACCACATCTTGGAAAGGTTACACAACAGCAGGCTTGCAAACAGCTATGCCTCTGGCAGACTAGCATTTGCAAACTGAACATATTGGGCTATTAAAACATCCAGCCAGTGCCATTGTCTGCTTCAGATTGACTGTGGTTTGGGGGCAAAGTCCCCTGCCTCATCCAGCTTTCCAAAATTCTTACAGTGGAGGTGTCCCCACAAGTGGGTACTGGTACTTAATTGGAAGACTCCACAACCCCCCTCCACAGATTGTCTGTATGCCAAAAATGACTTAAAGATAAACTTTAAAGGTGGGGTGGGGAAGAAGAACAGTATATTTCCCCAGGATTTCTTTGCAAAGCTGATTTCAAGCAAAAGTCCATGAGTAACTCTTTTATGATATTGCAGCCTTAGCAATGGTACAACAATTTTGTAAGGTAGGTTAGTAATATTACTATGAGGCTAAGAAACTTGTTTAAGGCCAATTAAGGAATTTCTGGCTGAGGTGGGATTTGAATTCAGGACTTCCCAACCCACACAGATTGTACTCTTAGCCACAACACTACATCAGATCATTCAAGAGATGTGGCTTTATCATTATGAATTGATCTCTAAGATTCTGATCTCCTTAAATATGTCATAAATTGTTCCTGCCTCCTAAAAATTTGTTGTTTTTCCAGTTGTGTTGCAAACCCCCTCTGAACAAAGAAAACCCTGTGACGGGTTAGGGTTGCCATAAATCAGAAAAAAGTTGATAAACAACAACTGGATGGACAAAGTAGTTAGTTATGTGCTTTCTGTCTTAAAAAGTAAAGAAATGTGTCAATTTTAGTAAATTTCTTATTTTAAAAAAAACAGACCTAAAGTTATCACCCATTCCTTCTCCAAATTGTACTTGAATCCCTCCTAACCTTAAACAAAATAAACCACATTTACGTATGAGCTTTTTGCATGCAGAATGTGGAACACCCATTTTGACAAGGCAGTTGTGTCCCTAAAAGTGGCAGTTGCTTTTTCAGCAATTGACTGTGCCAGTTTGTCAAAGGGCTATATAAAAACTCAAGTGAGATTTGAAAGGCACTTTTGACATTTTTAGAATTACATTGGATGACAGGAAATGTGGGCCTGACTAACAGAGCTCTTGGCAAACCAAAGCTAATACAGTACAGATACACTGTCATCTGGCTAACCCTTACAGATATCTACTAACACAAGTCAAATACTCTCCAAAGGAAGTGTAACTTCAAATAAGAATACTCTCAGAGGTTGCTGTGGCTGCTTCTGAACCTTGCCTTTTGTGGATGCACAAATACCTGCTCAGAAGGAACTCTGTTTCAACTTCCACAGAAATTATCATCAGAAAGTAATGCTCCCCATATAAATCAATTGCTTGCATAAACACCCATTTGTGTGAAAGGACAGCGATACCAACTCTCAGTCTGCCTTACCTCATAGTTGTGGTTGCACTAAAATGCAACTAACTCTGAATTCCTTTGGCAAAAAGACAGGTATTCAGTGAACTAACAAGGATAACTAGCATTTTGAAATGTAAAGTAATTTATTTTCTTCCACAGCTATAATAAATGCCATGTATTTTGAGCAGAATTTGGAAAAGTAGCTATTTTGGACCACAACACTCAAAATCCCCTCCACTCCAGCCAGTATCTTTTCCAGTGTCTGATTTGAAGGCAAAGGGGCTCTAACATTTCCATGTAGGCAACATAAAAATAGAATCTGAGCATCTTTTTAACAGAAAAGTCCTTTTTCTTCAAGGTCAAGAAAAACTCCTTTTGCTTCAAGGTTTCACATCTTAGGGCCTTTTCATTCTGACCAACCTAATCTGTTCATCTTGTTTTCTGGCATTTTATTCACAAACTACCTGGTCTTTCCCCAGATCTCAAAAGAGAAAAATTGGAAGCTGATGAAACCAAACAATACTTTCTGTCACAAGAGAGAAAAGAAAAGATATAATAAGAGCTTTTCTATAGTATTGTGCATTGAACAGCCTTTTAAGCTGAAAGAAAATGTCCTTGAGGGTAATGTTTTGTTTTGTCAGAGATTTCACTATAAAGCTTTTCATGGGACTTTAGCTTGGATTCAAATATGTTTAAATAAATGCCAAGCTTATGAAATATCATAAGTTAGCAGCAGGGAAAGAGGTTTAAGTCCTTGCACTTCAGAACATGAGGGGCAGCCTCTGACATCTCATTTTCCTCCTCCCAGGTCAGTGGCATTCAGATATCTCTTTTTAATGTCTGTATAATTTTTCTATGCCAGACATTGTTAAAACTGGACCTAGAGGAGATTTCAACTTCTACAGAATGCTGGCTTGTTGAAAATACTTATACCACCTTTTAAAAAATTAATTAAAAGCATATTGTACAATAAACAAGACATACAACATGAAATTAGAAGAAGATCAAACAACACCAGCAAAAAAGGGCTGGCCCTACCATTAGGCAGGGTAAGACAACGGCCTCAGGTGGCATATGCTGCAGGACAACTGTTTCTCTTGAACTCCCTGGCTATTCTTCTCTGTCAGGGGATACTATGGTATGTGCCATGTGGCCTCATTTGCATCTCTAAACTAGCCTGCTCCAGACTTCCCCTCTGCCTAGGAATTATAAAAACCTTCTTGTGTCCAGAAATACAACACATAGAAGGGTGTACCCTCTTCAGCTCCAGACTGGCCGTGAAGATGGAGAAGGTCTACAGTGAAACTATAATTGTATTTGGCTAAATGTGGTTATGGCATTGAGGATTATAACTCCATGGAAATATAATCCTCAGACTTTCTGCAGCCATACAGGATTGTAACCACTATCACAAATATTGTTACATAACAGGTTGCACTTTCTAGGAGGTCGTGAAACGGTGTTAACCTGATCTGGATTGTGTAAACTAAATTGCTCTGGTTTCTCTTCAGATCATATAAATCTTTCACCCTAAATTGCAGATTATCAACAGGACTATCTAAGGGCTTGTCTACACAGGCAATTTACCCCATCTTGCCCTTGTCTTGGAGCTCTGCAGTCCTGAGGACGCAGGGCTTTTGTCCCATTTTGTCCCCGGACAGTCCTCACAACCCCCGGGGCAAAGAAAGGGGGAAGATGGGGTAGGGCCCATTACAGCATTTAAAAATAATAGCTAGTAAAAGCTGTTCCATGTGGCAAAAAATGGATCAGGCACCGTGTGACCACAGGAGCCTGTTCTGGCATGCTGGCCTGTTGCTCTAGCTTCCCTCTACTTTGCTCTTCCATAGTCAGGAAGGGGGCCCACAGCATGTAACCAAGGCTGGTCACATGCAGAGGCCTAGCTGACATGCTGTGGGCCTGCTTCCTGACACCAGGGAGTGTGAACTCCAGCCTGTTTCATGTCAGTAATGTAGGAAGAACAGAGCTGAGCCACAGGCAGGATACACCAGTGGGGAGCTGGTGTACCCTGGCCCATGTAGATGAGCCCTAAGTTGAAGTCCTGGCTAACAGACTGTATTTCCTTGTATGATCTTGTCCAGGCCCTGAGATCCTCAAGGGAGGCTCTTCTATTAGTTCCACCACCTCCACATACATGGCTGGTAGGAACATGAAATAGGGCTTTCTTTGTGGCCACCCCTTGGCTCTGGAACCCCCTTCTGTTGTCCTTCCACTGGCCAGAAAATACTGTTTTTTAATTATTTTAATTATTCTTATTTTGGCAGGATTTTAGAGCTAAAGGTTTTATAAAAGTGGGGTTTGAAGGGCACTGTTATCACTGTTATTGTATTGATTTTTAGAAACCTTTATCCTTTTTAAATGTGTGTTTTAAATTGTTTTAATATTGTGAATACTGTACTTTAATTCTGTTTTAATACTGATGTTTGTATATTTCTAGGTATAGTATACTTGTTTTAAATTGTGAGCTGCCTTGAGTCCTAATTTTGTGGAAAAGACAGAGTATAGAATGAATACAGTCAACCCTCCATATCCATGGATTCTGCATCCACAGATTCAACCATCCATCCATGGCTTGAAAATCCCCACCCCAATGCTAAAAGTAAATCTTGATTTTGCCATTTTATATAAAGGACACCATTTTACTACACCATTGTATATACTGGGACTTGAGCATCCACTGGAACCAAACCCCAGTGGATACCAAGGGCCCCCTGTAATACTAATAATGCTCGGCTAGAGTAACCATTTCAAAAGTGGTTATGGTTTCTAGGAGACTGCCAGGTTCCTTCATTCCCCTTGGTGATTGGAAACTAAAAACTCCATTGCACAACAGGTGAGTGTAAGGCCTTGCTTGCTGTTGCATGATTGGTTATGCAGTGGTGTGATCCACTATAGCTCCAGAATAGCTAAGCTGACCTAGGAGATTATCAGACAGGAACGCAAAAAGTGTTTCTGTCCCACACTCTCCAATGCCGCCCTGTCCCAGCACAATAACCCTCCTCACCGCACTTAACTTCTCTCCCATCGACAAGCAGCCCAGGAATGAATAGAGCACTAACGGAGCTCTGTTCACTTCCTGGACTGAAATCCTGCCCATTCTCACAAGAAGACACAAGCACAGGAAATTCAAAAATAAAAAGCAAAATACACACAAAAAAAGTTACACCAAGCACAGAGACACATTTTAAACCTAGAAGTAACCCAGGAAAGGTCATAAAAAGTGCATCACTTACCTGGATTCCGTGATCTCACCCAGAAGTATTCTGGCAGGACTGCCCATTGACACTGCATTCATGAAAGCTAAACAGCTTGGGTTTTCACACGTCAGCAATGCTGGCACCAAAAGGGGACAGGCGATCTATTGACAGCTCAGCCCGTCAATAAAAAGAAACGCCATAATGGAGCCAGCAGAATGCAAAAGGACTTCGTCATCTGATATTGGCATCCTTTTGCATTCCTCTGACATCATTATGGCCCCACATCCTGTTCAGCAGCTGCATAGCCTAAAACCTGGGAGATTGTCAGACGGCTAACAATCTCCCTAGTTTTAGGCTATGCAGCTGCTGAACAGGATCATTGCAGACCTCACCAGCCTTTACCACTTGATCAAAGTGGCTCTAATCCTCACCCAGTGTTGCTGATACATTCATTTTTATGAGATGTACCAAGCCACAGACACTACTTTGGGCTCATCTTGGTGGAGTGAAGAGAAGACTGATTGTGTTCTGCATATTGTGATGGTGAGCTGAGCTTAGACTGATCCACTCTCCCTTATTTCCCAGGCTCTCCCTTATTCAAGATTTTTTAAAAATTCTCCTGGCTCCCTTATTGATGCTCTATTCCTCCCATATATTTACAAAGGTGAAGATGTACCTTTACATTCAGATGTCAAGGGCAAGTGAGTCGGTGCACAGAAGGAACCTGCGAAGGCTGGATGCATGTGTGTGTGTGTGCATGTGTGTGTGTGTGCATGTGTGTGTGTGTGGGAGAAGCTTGACACACAGAGAAGTGACTATAGGGCATTTTAAAGCAGTGTCTCCTTCCTTCTTTCTCCGCTGAGTAGGGCAAGCTGGCCTTTGTGTGGCTGAAGCTGGGAGGTGTTTGCAGAGTTGCTTTAACCAATTTGCTCCCAGGCTCCAAAAAGCAACCCAGGAAACTCCTGCTGGCTTGAGGTGTGTGTTCACATTTATGTCAGGGAGGGCTGTGTGTGTAAAGTATGTGAGGGAGGGAGAGGGGTATGTCTGTGTTGTTGCATCTGCATGCATGTGAACAAGGGAAGTGTATCTTTGCATGTCTCTGTAAGAGGGGGGAATGGGGTATGTGTGTGTTCTTGCATCTCTGAATATACAGTAAAAGGTTTTTGATTTGTGTAGGGGTGAGTGTGTGTTTTTGTATGTCTGTTTTGATAAGATATCTGTAACGGTTCTTTCAGTTTTCTTTAAAGTTAGTAGTGGTGCTTGGGATCTTTTTAGATTAATTTTTGTTTTTGTTCTTGTTGTTGCTGTTTAAGTATCCTGGATAGTTCATACATACAGAAACATACAAAGCCAATCAAAATATTAAACAATATGGCCTGGGCATTAAAGATGTAATCCTATACCAATGAACATTTGCTGGAGTGACGCCGCACCACTAAAAATGCACAACATTTGACTCAACTAAATCTCCCTTAAATTCTTGGCCGAAAGTTGGTCACTCTAGCTGGAATAGCTTGCTGGCTAGGCCTTGGGAGATTTTCACACTACACTGTTACAGTGTTACTATTCCACTTTATTTCTATGGCTGCCTCCTGTGGAATCCTGGGATTTGCAGTTTAGGGAGAGGCATTTACAACTCTCAGCCAGAGAGCTCTTAGGCCTCACTAAACTACAAACCCCAGGAGTATTCCACAGGAGGAAGCCAGAGCAGTTAAAGTAGAATAGTAACACTATAACAGTGTAGTGTGAAAATCTATTTGTCTTGGATTCAGTCAATTTCATCAAGAGGTTTTAGAACAAAGTTGGGGCAATGAGTAATGGTTTCTAATTACATTTCAAATATACCTTTACGTGTCATTTGTAGCAGCGTATTTCATATTTTCCATTTTAGTTACTTTTAAAAGAAGCAAATCTCTGAATGTCACAAGTTCCAGGCTTTTTGGTACAAAACACACTCTCTTCCAATCTACCCTCTTGTTGCCATCACTTTCACAAGAAAGCGCTGAAAGCCACACCTTGAAACATTTGATATTTTTCCTTTACCATTTAAGGGGGCCCAGCTTGTTACTATAACAGTAACTGAAAGTTACAGTGATACTGTTAAAGAATGAAGGTATCCCTCATCAACGTAATAATAATAATAATAATAATAATAATATTTATTTATACCCCGCCCCTCTGCTAAAAACAATTGGGGCGGCTTCCAACAATTAAAACATTATAATAATGACTAAAAACACCACCCACCCCCATAAAAAGACATTAAACACTATAAAATTAAAACCTTCTAACTAAAAACACATTAAAAACAAATATATACATAATTTTAAAAAGCCAGGAGACTGAGCTCCTGAGGCTGGGATCTAATCAGGAAAGGCCTGGTGAAAGAGATCCATCTTTAGTGCTTTTTTAAAGCTACTCAAGCTCGTCAGCTGACGGATCTCGTTCGGCAGGCCATTCCATAAATTGAGGGCAATTACGGAAAAGGCCCTCTGGGAGGTTGCAGACAGCCTAGATTTTTGTGGCTGAAGTAAATTCCTCCCAGAGGACCAGAGTGCGTGGGGAGGATTGCATGGGAGGAGGCGGTTCCGGAGATAAGTTGGACCCAAGCCATTTAGGGCTTTAAAGGTAATAACCAACACCTTATACTGGGCCCGGAAACTGATAGGCAGCCAGTGGAGAGATTTTAATACTGGAGTTATATGATCTCTCTGAGATGTTCCTGAGACCACTCTGGCTGCCATATTTTGTACCAACTGAAGTTTCCGGACCAAGCATGAGGGTAGACCCATGTAGAGCGCATTGCAGAAATCTAGACGAGAGGTTACCAGCACGTGCACCACAGTCTCGAGGTCCCTTACTTCCAGGAAAGGGCGCAGCTGGCGTATCAGTCGAAGCTGATAACAAGCACTCCTGACCGTCGCATTCACTTGACTCGTCATCTGAAGCAATGAATCAAGGAGCACCCCCAGACTGCGAACACAGTCCTTAACGGAGAGCGTAACCCCGTCCAGGACTGGCGGTTGCAACCCAACTCCTGGTTTCAGGGCCGCTACCTTGAGCACCTCCGTTTTAATCTCAATCTGTTTTTCCTCATCCAGCCCATTACTGCTTTAAGACAGTCATTAAGAGGAGAGATGCCACTGGAATTCGAGGCCGATGATCGGGACAAGGAGAAATAGATCTGGGTGTCATCCGCATACTGATATCACCCAGCCCCATAACTCCGAATAATCTCACCCAGCGGCTTCATATAGATGTTAAACAGCATCAGGGACAGGATGGTGCCCTGCGGAACACCACAAGTAAGCTCCTTTCTGCTGGAGCAGCTGTCCCCGAGCAGCACCCTCTGGGACCTGCCCGAGAGGAAGGACCAGAACCACTGGAGCGCAGTGCCTCTGATTCCTAACCCACTCAGGCGATCAAGGAGAATGCCATGATCTATTGTATCGAAAGCCGCTGAGAGGTCCAGAAGCACCAACAGGGACACATTACCCCTGTCGATGCTTAGACGCAGATCATCGGTCAAGGCAACCATGGCAGTCTCAACTCCAAATCTCGTCCTGAAGCAGTTTGAAATGCGTCTAGTTAATCAGTTTCATCCAAGATCATTTGGAGTTGAAGAGCAACTGCCATCTCGATCACTTTGCTCAAGAATGGTAACATAGAAACCGGCTTATAGTTGTTCATGTCCAGGGGGTCTAGGGAAGGTTTTTTCAGGAGCAGCCTAACGGCTGCTTCCTTCAAACAGGATGGAACACACCCTTCTCTGAGGGATGCATTGATGATGTCCTTAAGGAGCACCACCAAGGCCCCCCCCCCCTGGATGGCCAGCCATGAAGGGCAAGGATCAAGAGGGCAGGTTGTCTTCCTCACCCTACCAAGTAACTTGTTCACATCCTCGGTACTCACGGATTGAAATTGATCCAGTAAACTTACATCAACGGAGTTACTGGACACCTCGTCAATTGTTTCTGTCAAAATACTGGCATCTAAGTCGGCTCTTATCCTAGAGATTTTATCTGCAAAGTAGTTGTTAAATGCGTCACAGCAGGCCGTTGTTGGGTTAAGCAATGGGTTCTGCGCAGGTATAACCTGTGTCATCTCCCTTACCACCCTAAACAGCTCTGCTGGATGGGACTCTGCAGACGCAATACGTGCAGAGGAGAAGGATCTCTGCGCTGCACGTATTGCCTCTCAATAGGACCGAAGAAAATTCCTATGTCGAGTTCTGTCAGATAAGAGTTGAGTTTTCCACCAGTTGCACTCTAGTCGTTGTCCAACCTGCTTCATTTTCCTAAGCTCTGAAGTATACCATGGCTTACGGTTAGAAGCGGGTTGGAAAGGACGCTTGGGAGCGATTGTGTCAATAGCCGTGGTAACTTACAAACATCCCTTAGTCATCCATTCATTACTAGAAAAAAAAACTAATTATAAGCAGCGAAAATACTTGTAACTAGCTACTAATTACTTCCTGGCTCTGTTTTTAACTGTTGTTTAATATCTACTTCTAGTTCATGCTCCTGCACTTGTTCTGTGCTAATGAGAACAATCTAATTTTGCACATCCTTCTGCTGTAAGATAGGACTTTATCAGATGATCCCCTTTAAATGTTCTTTTGCTGGCATTAAAAAATCCATTTTTATGCCGGCAAAAGAATGCCCCCCCCCACTGCACTTACCTTCTCTCCTGGCAAAGGCTTCCCTGGCAATCTCACGAGACTTCATCGTGCCGGAAATTTAAAAATAAAACATAAAAAGTTACACCAAGCACCTAAACACACTTTAAAAATCCCAAGTAACCCCGGGGAGGGTCATAAAAAGAGTGAAACTTACCTGGATGTTGCAATCTCACCAGAAGTGTTTGTACCAGCCATTGATGCTGCATTCATGTAAGTTAAATAGCCCAAGGTTTCACACACCATCAATGCCAGCACTAAAGAACCATGGGGGATCTACTGATGGCTTCAGTCATCAATAAAATATTGATGGCTTCAGTCATCAATAAAAAGGTACGGGATTTTGACAGGACATAAACGCAAAAGGATGATGTTGTCTGATCTACGTGCCCTTTCACATTTATATGGCATCATTATGATGCTGTATTTAGTGCGTCTGATAAAGTCCATAGAAGGAACAGACTATTTGTTAGCACAGAGCATAGCTGTCTGTAGTCAATGCTTGCCATGTGGTTCCTCACACAAATACTCCAAGTGAACATATTAACCAATGGTAGCTAAATCTTCCAGGGTCTGTGCACTCCTGAGAAAGGTTGGTTAGAGATCTCATTATTCCCCCTAACCTCCCCACCCCCATTCTTCTCTTCAGGAGTCATATTCTCCTTTATCTCTGAACCTCTTTCTCTTTGACCTCTCCCCCGCCCCTTGGAAAGCCTCATGTGAATTAGCCTTATGAATGTTATTTTGTGCGGACAGCTTCAGATTAAACTTTCTGAAAGGGGAACTGCATTTAGAGAAGCAGTGAACTGCATTTCCCCTGCTTCCCTCACTCATTCACTGCTGCTCACCACACATCACAACTATCACATTGGGATGAGCCAAATCATGTTTCACTGCATGCAGTGCTGACTTTTCTAACATAAAAAGTGATGCTGCTGCTCATGGCTGTGGTGCCCTGTGGAAAATGGCTTTGGCCCATCAATCTGTTCTCCATTGTTTTGTTTTGTTTTTCCTTTTGTTCCACTTTTCCAAATAGACAACTGATTTTTGTATCTTTTAGCAGGTTGACAGATGGATGAATATGGATATTCGACAACTGTAGATATTACCGGAATCTAATTGTTAATCCCAACTAGAGTAGATTCATTGAATTAGAGTAAACCCAGTGGGATTTACCTATGTGTAAACACAGCATTCAGGAATTGTTTTGTGGGTTGAGGCAGCAAACATATGGCTTAGCCTGCCTAAAAATGATCTTTGAAGTCCTATTGTTATATGTATATGTTGTATTATGCCTAATAAAGGTTGTAGATGTGTGTGAATTGTTTTGTGGGTCTATTATTTGGGTGAGCCAGTGTGGTGTAGTGGTTTGAGCATTGGCTAATGATGGAAACCATGGCTGGAATACCTGCTCAGCCATGGAAACCCACTGGGTGACCTTGGGCAGGCCACACTCTCTCAGCCCCAGAAAAAGGCAAAGGCAAATCCCCTCTGAACAAATCTTGCTGAGAAAACCCCGTGATAGCTTTACCTAGCTTTCTAATTTGGACTGATCAATAGGCTTCTGGTTTGTACTTGAAGTAGCAATCCTTGGGATAATTCCAGGAGTACTGTTTTGTGTGGGGCAGTCTTACCTTGCTCCATGTTTCATGAGGTATGTGTTTATTTATGAGTGGTACCTATAGTATATTTCTGAATATTCTTAGGTATGAAATGTGATAATAACAACAGATTGCAATGCACTGGGATTTTTTAAAAAAATTATTCTTAAAAAGATCGATTGATTGATTTTATATCCCAACTTTATCCCAATATGGGACCCAAAGTTGTTCACAATATAAATAAAAGCATGCACCTGAAACCAGACCTTGTGGTAAAGTCTCACAACCCACTGCCATTCACATTGAACATGGCTCTGATAGCGTATATCCTCCCATGCCACATGTAGGAGGACCTCAGGTGTAAACAAGAGCATGCACAAGGAGACTCTATTCCCACGGTGGGCAAAAAGTAGCCTATGGACCACATATACCCTTATCTGATTTTGAAGGCCCTGGAGTTCCTAGACACCACTCAGCCCAACCTCTCCTATTTTTTAAAAAAAGAGAATGATTTCCTGGAAACTTCCAGGAAGCGGGATTTCAGAAAACATGTGTCTCCTTTAAAGCAAGATGTTCCAATCCTCCTGTTTCAAGTTGCACAAAAGAAAGAAAGAAAGAAAGCAAACAAAACAAAACAAAACAAAGAAACAATGTTTTTAGGACACCAGAAGTGAACTTCTAGTAGCTTTGGTTAGCAACCATTTGTGTCTTCCATATCTGCAGGTTAGTGAATCTACCCAAGACATTGCTCTTTAAGGGATCTACCCAAGATGTTGAACCATCCTGTTGAACATCTGTTGGAAAGAGGAGCCTGTATAAAATAGGCAAGAAGTGGGGGGATGCAGTACTGGGGATGGAGACAGTCTCTTTAGGAGGGGGTTTGGGAAGCTACTGAAGGCTTTGGGGAGCTTTCTTTGATCCTCTCCAAGAGTGTGAAACTTACCTTGCCTTATCCACTTCATCAGGAAGGTTTCTGTGCAACCCCCCTCGCCAAAATTCTGGGCACTTTATTTTATATTTTAAAATACAGCTTCTTAATTAAACTTTTACACATAGATAAGAAAGGTCATATAACTTCTTTGGATATTTTTATATGGGGTGAAATATGAGCATCCCATATTTTGAAATGGGGCCATTATAGCCTCATGGAACATTATAAAAAGATTCCACAACTTTCACTGATGCTTGTGTTCTATTTTCTCTATAGATGGAAACAGTATCTGCATTTTTTGTAGATTCCTACAGCTGGAATCTTTTTGCTCTATTTTTTCCATGCTTTTAGTCAAGAATGGGTATGTGTGTGCCTATAACAAACATCTAGGGGACTGATAAATTCTCAGCTAACCTCAGAGAAATAATGATAAAAAACAGTGAATCCTATACAGACTTCAGCTTTTTATCATCATCCTGTTTGCTTTTTGAATATCTTTAGTAGGCTCTAATATAATCCCTTCAGAATAGAATTCTTTCATTTTGTCTGTGAAACAAATCAGACAGTGGTAGCTGCAAACAGATGATACTGAATGCTAAAATGGGAACAGGTACTGGACTTTTGTGTAAACCATGCCTTAAGGGCAAACTTATTGGGCTGTGGTTTTCAGCAGGAATCTGCCTCACACTTGTCTGGGAGTAAGGCCGATTGAACTCAACGGAAAGTACTTTTCTCAGTAGATACATATATATGTGCAGTGTAAATCTCAGTTTAAATGTATATACACACACAAGCTTACAAACCACCATAAATCCATAAATGTGACACATGTCCAAAGTCTTTAGGTGATCACTGAAAGCAGGTATATTGTATGTAAATCTGTATTTTTTTCCTTTAATTTCTTTAAATTAATTTCTTTAATTTATATCCTTCTTTAATTTATATCCCACTTTTCTGCCACAAAATGGTAGACAAAGCAGGTAGCAATTCAGATTAATTTTTTTTAAACAAACAGATAGGAGAGAAAGGAACAACAGTCACCTTCACTTAAATACCAGCTAGATGCCAAAGGCTTCTCTGAATAAATGCAGAAACCTACCTATTACTGTTGTCAAACCTACCTATTACAGTTGTCACGGGAATGCCACCAAATATTTGTGTTTATTCAATTACTTATGCCTCACGTCTCATTATATAGCTCAAGGCAACATGCCCATACTTACTCCCCCTTACTCCATCCTATCATGCATCCTAGGAAGACTATTTTTTTTTAAAAAAAAACTTTCTAATGGTTCAATCCTATATGCATTTGCTTGACAGTAAATCCAGACTGTACCTTAAGAATGTCTGAATTTGCAAATGACTCCTTGTTTTAGGGGCTGGGGAGGTATGGGATTAATCATGGCATTGAGATTTATTGCCAAAACATGCAAGTACTGTATGATTTCCCCCTCCAAAAATGTTTTGATATTCTGTGAGATTTTTTTCTCAGAAGACTCCCAAAGGCCACACTGTAAGGCATGGGAGAGGAATAAAAATAAAGAAAAGAGGTGCTTTTTGGCTCTGGGAGAAGAATAAATATACAATAAGTATTATTTTGGGCGTCATGTTTAACTGTGTTAATTATATAGATTTTTGAAGTGATTGTCTCTGAATGAAGCCCCATTAAGCTGCCAGAGAAATGTTACTAAGTAACCATTGTGCAGAATTTGCTAATTTATTATGGTACATTCATCACTCATTATTTGTCAGTGGATTTACAGAGCTGGGTAATTATAGAATCCCCTTTTGCTGCTGGTCCCCATTGCGTGTTTGACACCATCCTCTACATGGTGGAAAAGATAAGGGGAATAATCTGGTTTAGACCTGTATCATTACTTCTGGCTGACTGTCTGGATCCTTCTTATTCTTGTTGATAAAGAAGCTAGCTCTCCATTGACTGGGAGACAAGTTAATACCTCCATCTCATGCCAGTGTTAAATTCTACCAAGGGGATCACAGAAACGCTTTGCAATATTTGAGAAGCTATCTTGAGTGTATAAAGGAAACTGAAGTCAAGCTACTCTATTCAATCCTACATTTTATAAAGCAAATTCTCTCACCCTAGCAGCCTAGGAGTGTTTGACTACAGCTACCATCACTCCCAGAAAGCATGCCTGATGGTGCCCTTTTCTAGGGATGATGGGAGTTGTAGTCCAAGACATCTGGAGAGTGCCAGACTGGGAAGTCTAGTTTAAAGTGAGGGGTATAACCTAAAGGCCTTTCTCACAAATTATGATTAACATCCTTGTGAATGGGAAAGAACTCACATCTTTGGAACATCTCATGCTAGAGTTTAATCCACTATGAATCACAGCTATCTCTTCAAATGAGGTGCAAATACTTTTCTCTGATTCCCTTGATAGTGGATTTAACTATCAAAGAAAATGAAGTCAAGATATTCCATTCTACTATTGCTGCCATAATCCCCAGGAAGCATGGCAGATGGTACCCTTTTCTAGGGATGAAGGGAGTTATAGTACAAGACATTTGGAAGACGATCATGCTGAGGAATCTGGTTAAAAGCAAGCAAGGCTCTTTCCATAAATCATGATTAACTTCCCATTAAATGGGAAAGCTCAGATGTTATGGATTGCACTGCGAGTTCTTTGTTTTTGGGTCTTTTGTGTCCATGAAACTTCAACTGCTCAGCAGAGTAGGAAATAGGAAAAGCAAAGATCTCTACTGTATTTCTCTGTACCTTATCTTCAAGTCTAAAAGGACATTAGCCATGGGGTGTCATTAAACTAAAACACACAGACAGAAAGAAAAAAAAATGCAGTTTCCCAGAGAAAATATCAAAGTGTGTGTTTTTTAAAATAGAAATGTTTTCCCCTTCTTATATTCTAAATGATTATGCAACAGAGATTGCTGGCACAAGAAATGAAATGGTGATGTTTCTGGTGGTGAATTCAAAATATTTGAAATGAAAATATCATTCACTAACATGCACCCTTTCAACTATTCCCACAGTTTCATACAGTAGTGCCTCCTGTCATTCATGAATGCCCCTTTCCTCAACTTTTCCTCCTACCTTTTCTTTCAAACAATATTTTGAGAGTCACCGTATAACAGGACTGTGTAACTCACAGTCTGCATGCCCCTCCCTTTTATGGCTTCTGCCACACTTCTGCCACTACTGCTGAGGTTGGATGGCATGGCCATAAAGCATCCATAAAGCCACTTTTTCAGCACCTCCACTTTAAGATAGGTAGAGAGCACACACCTTGTTTTATTGCAGATTCACTCTGCCAAAAACTCCCTGGAATCTTGAATTTGCTTTAAAACAAAGCACACCCTCTTTTTTTAAAAAAAAGTAAAAGTACAGAACATGTAGGGGTCCCCACCTCATTTATCCCATAGGTTCTGGTATGAGTGTGTGAAATAATCTCCATATCCTCAAATTTTGCCCACCTCTGCTTTATACATTGTAAAGAAACCATAAACAAGTGATGTTATAATCTGAATAGGATACCTGCTGGGTAACAGGCAACTTTGAAGTCAACACTTGAATGAGATGCTCACCAAAGGGCCTTATGTTTCATGGTGAACAGGGACATCATTTCACTTGGTATGTATTAGATGTGCCTGCCCTGCCCATTCACAGCTCTGTTATCTACACAACTACTTAAGCTATTAGAATGTCATCCTCTTTGGTCTGGTCATCTCAGTGCCTGGTTCTAGCATAACTAGTTTTATAAGTCCATTATGCCAAATGGCATGATCTGAATTGAAAGGGAGTTGGATTGTTTCAAAAGCAGTATGTGATATGGATGAGGTTCAGCTGTTCAGTTTAAACACACACACACACAAAGCCAGGGAACCCAAGACTCATAAGAGCTCTTTGAATTCTCTCCAGTATGTATTTTACAGGCCAAGATCGATGCACATTTTCCACAAGCCATCTAATAATTAAATAATACCCAGAAGCACTCATCACAAAGGAATGGACACATCCATTGAAAAAAAAAACGCAGTGCAAAGTTTCAATTAACATCTAGATCACATTATGTTGCAGCACTTGGATAGTTCAGCATTCAGCAGAGCATCAATCAGGATTAATAGTGGGAAGCCTCTGAATTGAAACATCTGACAGTGTGAAGAGACAATTAAATATTTCTCTCGTGCTCTCTTTCACTTTTAAAGAGATGGTGTTAGCATCTGTGAGATTAATTTAACACAGATATCAGAATGGAATACCCCCCTCCCCACGGTAGCCTGTTGGAAATCCCACATTTTTAATTTGCTGTAATTGGACATATTGATTAATTGGACCAGTGTGAGTGAATGAATGGACCTATGAAAGACTGGTCCAAACAGATTTGGATAGCTGACATCTCAGTTGCTATCCTAGAGAGCAGAGAGCTTAATGCAATTCAGATCTCTGGCTGCTAATCTTTTGCTTTCCAGATGTGTTCAGTAACATTGCCCAATGTCTCCAGCCAGCACAGCAAGAGTACACGTGTAAGGTGATGGGAAGTAATCCATTATAACCTTCAATGTTGAGAAAAGTTGGTGTAATCTATGATAACGCAAGCGAAGAAGGTCTGTACTTCTGAGTGAAGAGATGGTATAGATTTTGGCCTCTACAGAACTGCCTTGGGTCCTACTCCAGGTGGGTCCTACTCCAGGACAAAGGTGATATATAAATGAAATAAATAAATATGATCTAAAGATGAGTCTCTGAGCAACTTCACAGTAAATATTAGCTCAGTTCTACACATCATTCAGTTTTAAACCAGGTACAGCTGTGCCTTGTTAACTATTAACTGAGGGTATTTCACTATGAAAGCATGGACTTTTTTTTTTACTCAGGCTTGCAGTCACCATCAATGACAGGTAGATACTGATTTTAAAAAGCACCAGCCGTTTCCAGTTTCTGTCTAGATTGTGTTGTGTTTCTGAAGTTGCCATATTTTCTTACATAGCAATTGATTTGGGCGGTACTCAGAACAACTGCATGCAATGTTTAAGATCCAAAATGTATAAATAGTGTGGTAATTTATGGGCTCCTTGTCCCTACTTCCCCTCATTTCTTAAAAAAAAAAAACTAGGCAAAGTCACTTCTGGCCACTGTGGCAACATGGCTTTCAATTCTGAAACAAATGTGATGCAATGATGCCACATAGCTGTGCAATTTTCATTTACAATCTGTCCTCTTGTCTTATGAAATCTAGAAGTCATTTTTTCATCAGGATTAATGTCCAAATTCTAACTTTCTGAAAGAAAGAAAAAAGACCCTGAAGATTCTTCCAGGTTTGTTGCAATTTCAGTTCTTGCTGTGCTGAGGAATATCAAGATGGGTTCTTTATGCATTCAATTTTTGTTTGCGCCTTGAAAAAACTGATAGTATCAATAAAAGTCTATTAGGCTGTATTGTTTGGTTTATCATTTTGTTTAACCATTCACTGATTTCTTTCTAGAATTTGGTTCTTTTAGGACAATAATTACTGCATGCAATCAGGTGTGACTATTGCCACATAACCCTTTAGATTAGATTATCATTCATGAGGCAGCCATTTAAGAGTGTTAAAGATAAAAAGTTCATGGTCTTTGAACTGTAAAGAGAAAATTGTAATGAGAGTCACTTGATGTTGGGGGTTGGGTCTGGGGCGAACAACATGTAGACTGCACTCCATTCCTTTTTGTGGGCCTTGCCCATCCTTTGCCACTAGAGAGCTATGGACCTGCCTCAATAAGGCTCTGATCATTTCTTTAGTGGAAGCTATTTATTAAAATATTGATGTCTTGCTTCCCAGTATATTCAAGACAGCTAAGAAAACATTGTGGAATCCAGGACTGAGCTGATGGTTGTACCTGGCTATTTTCTTATTTATCTTTTCAAACTATGTTTCCAAAAAACCCTTAAATGGCAAGGGAAACTGAATTAAATGCACAGCCACTTGACAAACTGAGGAAGAAACACATTTGTAAGCTACCATAATGTTCCTTAAAGCCCCTTGGAAATGCTACCTGTGTTTAAAAAAAGAGTACCACCTATTTAAATGCTAATTTTACATGTCAAATAATCATTTCCATTGCACATTAAAGAGAGTGTTGATGTATAAATGTAGTCTTGAATAGAATGTATCGCTAAACTGTCCTTTCATGATTTTTTTAAACCTCTCATCTTCATCAGTTATTTTTCACCATATTATTGGGGGGGGGGCACCAAGCAATCTATGGAGAGAGATAGAATGCATGATCATTTATTATTGTCACCCATTAACATGGGAGAGGTGCATACCTAACTTCATTCTGCATGCACAGCTGGTGCAGAAGCACATCTGTGTTGCCACATCTTGGTCCCATAGCATTGGCCAGGTGCATCTTAATCTTCTGAGGACCATGTACATTTCTATCACCATCTGGGACGACTAATACTCACTCACTGCCCAAAGTGAATTCATACGAATTAAAGGTTGCAATCCTCACTAGGGGGTAAGTCCCATGGAATTCCATGAAAGTCTATGTCATCACTCAGAGGTTGTGCTGGTTTCTTTTCCCTCTTTCTTAGGGAATTTGGATGGTTTTGTTTTGTTCATATTTGAGGATCCTTTTTTTTGGCAGGGGGGCTGTCTTCCTGTTAGGCAGGATGAGGCACCCACTTTTGGTGGTGGAGCATGTGGGATGGTTGACTGTGACCCTCCCTCACTGGGAAGTTCCCCCCCACTGCTTCAGGGAGATTTACTGGCCACTCCCTGGATGTGAGAAATGCCACAGTTGAGAAATAGTTGGTGAGGTTTCAGAACAGGGCATTAGTGGGCTGTGAGGGGCCTGCCTGGCCTCTTTCCTGCTGCAGCAGTATAATGCAGTATCTCAGGCAGTGTCCAACTTCCCACAATGCCTTGCTATGTGGAAGAAATGACCTCTCAGAGTAGGGCTAAGGAAGTGGTGCTGTTACCCGAATAGGTGGCGGTAGGGTCCATGGGAGCCCACCTGTGATCTCAGAACTATATTAATATTTAGGGGAATTATGATTAGTTCAAATGGAAGGCTGCAAGAGACAATAACTTTAGGTTCTTTTCACCTGTGTATACCAGTACTCACTGCAGAGAACTCCAGGTTGAAATAAAATAAATGGTTTTTATTGGAAAATAATGCAGAAAACACTCACACAGAGAACACACACTCACAAGAACCACATAAGGCTAAATGAAGAGTTGAAGGCAGGAAGGTTGGAAAGAAGAATAGATTCGGGAGATGGGAATATAGTTACCAGTCTTGAAGAGAAGAGACGAACCTAGACAGAAGTCTGAAGGTGGCATTGGAGTCTGATCCAGGGCTCAACAACAGAGTGGCAGGGTGTTGTCCACAGTGGCAGACCTTGCTGTTGTTTGGGACTAATATTTATACTGTATTTTGTGTCCTGGAGGAGTATTTGGGCTTGGAACAAAGCTTAGATTAGAGTACCCAGCTTGTGGGGGCAATTAGCTAACACACATTGGAAGCTGCTTATTGCAGTGTAGATGTGTAAACTACTATTGCTTAAAACAATTTGTAAGCCACTCTGATAGCCTTGTGGCTGAAGAGCAGGGTATAAATAACTAAAAAAAAACAATAGATGGGTTTCCCACTGAAAAAACAAACAAAGGAAACCTAAACTCTGCTGACTGCTGTTTATGGCTGAGATATAAGAATTGATGGGTTCATGACAATCTTGAACTGTAGGACAGGAGGAGTACCAAGGGATATTTCCTGGGAATAGGTGTTGTTTTGGTCACTTGTTTGTTTGTGATGTGTGACTCATTGCCAAGGGTGCCCAAGAGGGGATTAAAGATACCTCCATAATGATGTTGTTTACTGGGGGCTTTGCTTAATCTCGTCTTGGTGTGTCTGCTAGTATTTTTCCATGACACCCTTCCAGGTCATTGTGACCTCCATTTGTCCTTACCTTTTTGGTCTACCCTGCTGTACTAGACCCCTTGAAGCATCTTCATTGCCAATGATGAGATATTATATGGAGGGGTTATAGGGCATGGTAACAGTGAAGGGGAGCTTAGCCATGGTGATGGTGTGATGGCACAACAGCAAGGGGTTGGTATGTGTTCTCTCATCTCAGGTAACAAGGCACCATGTGCTTCTCCCAAGCAGGGAAGAATTACTGTTTTGCACTATAACTCCCCAGAATCCCCAAACCATCATGGCAAACGGTCATCCTAGCTTATGGATTCTGGAAGTTGACATAAAAAAATGTCAGTTTTCCCAAGCAATGCCAAAGCCCACAATGACTTTTTCACACATGTTCTCACTTTAAAAAAAATCTTGTCCCCAACTTCTCATCTAGATCATATTCCTGTCATAACCCCTCTCCCTTCTGAATCCTCTCCCTTCTGAATCGAGGTAAGTTTGCCTCATAATCCTAGTAAATGTTTTCTTCATAGATGCACTGAAAATTTACCTGGTACTGATCCTATAGGCATTTACTTGTAACTACTTTTTAATAAATTTGCTGTTGGCATGTGCCTTCAAGTCATTTCTGGCTTATGGCGATCCTAAGGTGAACCTGTCATGGGGTTTGTTGAGGCTGAGAGTGTGAGACTTGCCCAATGTCACCCAGTCGGGTTTTGTGGCCAAGCAGGGATTCGAACCCTAGTCTCCAGAGTCATAGTCCAACCCTCAAACCACTACACCATGCTGGCTCTAGTTTGCTTAAATCTGCATCATGTATCAAACAGTTTTTGGAGTGGAGGGAAGCATATTGTTTTAAAATACAGTTTTAATTTATACTGTTTGAACATGTTCAAAGGTTTTTAAAGAAAGGCCTTTTAAGAGGGCGCTGAAGTATTTAAATTGAACTGTTTTTAATGGCTTCTTATTAATTCTAATTACAGTATATTTTTAAATTGTTTTAATATTGTTAACAATCCTATTTTAATGTTGATGATTTCTATGTTATTAGCTATATGGTATTAATATTCATTTGTAAGCCACTGTGAGTCCCAGTTTGGGAGAAAAGACAGGTATAAACAATGTGTACAGTTGTTATTTATAAGGCAAATTCTGCTCAGACTTTTTGCCGTCTGCTTACAGATGTGTTGTTGTTTTATAATGCCATCATTTCTGTAAGAAATACAGGGTTTTCATGAGGCAGAAATGATGCATTATTCTTGTTAACTAAGAGGGTATTGAGCTGTATGCCTTTCTGCAGTGTCTCTCTATCAAATGCTCTTAACACACAATAGAACGATGAATGTGCATGTGCTTGTTTTCCTGTGTACAAGGGCAGCCTCTATGAACCACTGATAGTGTGGAGGACAAAAGATGCAACAGCAGCAAAAAAATGTGTTGGATGAAAAGCAACAGAGGATGAATAATGGATTCTGGTCTCAAGGAGAGGGTGCCTTTTTGTGCATCTCTATTGTATCCTATATATTAATAACTAACTGCTTTATGTAGTAAGCTAAAACGAGAGAGATGTGTGCACAAGAAGGAACCCCCAAGGTTTCTTGATATATAAGGAATCTTAGGAAAGAAGAAGACTTCTGGGAGGGACAGATAACCCTATGATGGCTGAGTGTTCTCAGTGTCTACGGAAAACTTGACTTTTTGAAAATCTGGAGAGAGGGAAGGGAAATGGAATAAAGTGCCCTGAAAAAGAGCTTGTCTGACTGACTGCTTGCACTCTCAGTGGCTGTACTCAAAATGAAAATCTTTGGTTTCAGATCCCACTTACTGTGCTTATTTTCCTTTTAAGCAGTTCTTGCCGTTTCTCTCACATCTCACAGGCCCGTAATCTCAAACTTGAAAAATGAAGATCATTTTTTGTGCCTGTTACATTTCAGTAACTGTCAAATAAGACAGTATTATAGCCCAGATTTGGTAGATTCTGAGTTAATATGATGCCCAGAAAGGAGAGGTTTATATATTGTTCAGTCTCTGTTGAAAGATTTTAAGGCCAAACAAGATGTAATATGAGAGATCTGTCAAAAGGCTCTTCCATGGTTTTTGGAGTTGCAATCTGAGAGCCACTTATCTAGGCTTTGAACCTTACTGGATGCAACTCATTGAGTGGGGGAAACACACTTTCTCCCTTTCATCTGGCTAGGATAAGAGGGGCAGCATTGCTAAGCATTTCTATGCCTGCTCTTTGATTTTCAATGTAATGTATCAAAAGAAACTCATAGTATATATGCATCTAGATATGGGAAGCTGGACTTAACACACACATACATGGGGGTGGGGAGCATACAAGAGAGCTCAATCAGTGTTGTGTTTGCTTTTATAACTACTGGGTGGTGATACATTATTAATAATGGTTCCATGTTCTGCCTTAACAGTTATATTGCACTGAAACCTGCAGCGCATAGCAAGCTTTGCTCTTTTTTGCAGTGCTGGGGGAATTTTATGATTTTACACCTAGATCATTGTCAATGGAGGCAGCAGAGAAATCCCACTGAAGAAACCTTCCTAGCATGGGCAGAAGTGTATCTTATAGCATGAACATCTCATAGGACTCTTAGCTTCCATGTCAGTAGGGGAGCAAATCCCAAGTTCTAGTCTGAATTTTAAAGGAGCTATATGAGGTACTTAATCCTGTACTCAGAACAGGCTCAACACCTTAAGACTGCTTCTTTAAAATTCAGACTAAAACCCAGAGCAGATTCACTGACCCACAACAGATGACCTACCAACTCCCACTGTGAAGACCTTCCTCATGATGCCAGACATTTGCAAGGAGTTGCAAGGAACAGGGACTTTGCCCATTTTTTAAAAGGAATAAGGAGCATGTACCCTTTAATTGTTGTCAGTGTCAGAGGAATATAACAAGTGCAGGTTCTCTTACCACTGGTATATTAAAACATAAGGAGCAATGCTAGAAGAAGGTTCTATCTGATCCAACTTTCTGTTCACACAATGGATCAGGCAAAGGCATATGGGAAGCCTGCTGTCAGGATCTCAGTGCAACTGTATACACCTGTTTGTCTTTCATGGCAACTGATATAAAGAAGGGACATACTTCCTCTGGTAGTGGAGGGATACATAGCCATCATAACCAGTAGCCTCAGTCTCCAAGGAAATGTCTAGACCTCTTTTGATGCCATCCAAGTTGGCAGTCATCACTGCCTCTTGTAACAGGGAATAGTACTGTTTAATTATGCATTGCATGAAGAAATATATTGCTTTATCTGTCCTCAGTTTCTACTGTTATAAGAGAGAGTCCCAACGCCATGCATGATTTTGCATACCTCTAGCATGTCTCCTTTTAATTAACTTTTTTTTGTAAGTTGAACAGCCCCAAACATGGTAGCCTTTCTTCATAGCAGAGTTACTGCAGCCCCTTGATCATTTTGATTGTCTTTTTCTATATCTTTTATAGCTCTACAATATCCTTTTTTATGTGTGGTGCCCAGAATTGTACACACTATAACCAGCGTGGTTGGACTTATTATATAAGGGTGATACACCCAAAGTGTATTTCACCTTGTTTACAGCACACACACACAGAGTTGGCATTTTCATAAAGCTGTCTACCACACCACAAGATTCCTTTCTTGGTTGGGCACTGTCAACTCAGATCGTATCATGAAATATAGATTTTCCCTCAAACTACCACCACCACCCAGTATAAATCACTTTACACAGGCTTACATCACCCTTTGTTGAGAGACCCTTTGGGAACTCTTCACAATTCATTTTTTGTTCTCAACACCCTAAATAATTTTGTGTAATTGTCAAGCTTGGCCACCTCACTACTTACTCTTCTCCAGGTCTTCTGTGAAGGTAAAGTGAGGTTAAAAGTAGATTTCTGAAGGACATCACTGTTCACATGCCTCTGCTTTGAGAACTGGCCATTTCCCCCTACTCTTTGCTTCTTGTTCTTCCAGTTCGTGGCCAGATCCAGATGATGAAAATACATCTCATAGAATTCACAGAGAATACAATGTGTCATAACATGATTCGAATGAGGTCTGTGGTATTCGGAAAAGGGGGGGGGGCTAAAAACTCCACAAACCACACAGTAAAATTAATCAGTAAAAAGTTTCCCCCCAAGTTTCCCAGAAAATGTGCATAGATGTACATTTTCACACATATGGATGTCCAAATTCACATTACTGTGCATTTTTGCTCTATTGCCCTTTATCAGAGCATGTGGTCACTCCATTCAAATAAATACAAATGGATGCAAATAGAAGAAAAAATGGTGGAGACAAAACAGCGTTGCTGCGAATGAGCAAAAATACATACCCACTCACAGTATACCATCGCGTCTAGACAAGCTCCATGAGACATCTTCTTCCTAGATGATCTTTCATGCCAAAATAATCCTGTCTCCTCTTGCTGGAACAGCCCACTCTTGGAGACAAATCTACCCTTTATGTATATCATGGACAAGGAGACAGCAGACTGAGATCTACTAGGACATTGCTGAATGACCAGCACTAGATCTCCATAAGTTTATTTCTGACTCTCAGTGGTTTAACAATAGCTGCAAAAGAACTTCCTTCCACCTCCTGCACATCAGGCTGTTAGAATTTGTGATTTATAGTATTTGTACATGCAGGTAATCCAAATCCATGGCAGTTGGATCCACCACTTAAGTCACCATTTTTTTTCCATTTAGTTCTGATTGAAGTATCTTACAGAATGCTAACTTAAAATAAAAGGAGATCGACAGAGGTATACTTAGACAATGGCCCATAGGATGACCTGATGCAAAAGAGGACTGAGAAATTTTACCTTTACATATAGAAGAGAGAGTTCCAGTAGGTTTCATTGAAATCTCTCTCCTTTCCTCCAGATGTTTTAGATTAAAAGTCCTGTAACGCCTTGCTATTAGGCATGTTAGCTCAGATTTCTGGGAACTGAACTCCAAAACATCAGAAATGTCACAGGTTCCCAACTCATATTAAATGATATATTGTCCATGAGTTGGATTCTTTTTTTTCCATACCTTTTCATAGGGTTACATGAAAACACTTTGGAATCTCTTTAAAATCTTATGGAGCAGCCAGGGACAAGGTAGCTTCTCTCATGTGTGAGTCCCCTGAAGCTTTAGCCCCTATCCACCCTTTTCTGTTTTCTGTAGCAAGCAGGATTCTATGTCTACCTTACTGCAACATTGTTAACTAGACTCATGTGTACTTGACCCATGCCTTTCCTGGCTAATTAAATAGGCCAGAGAAGGACTAGCTGAGTGGGTAAGGGAAGTTAATAATCCCTCTTTACAACAAGGCAGAGGGTCCCAACATGCCTGAAGGAGGCTATGGTAAGATCTCTTCTGGGGGGAAAAAACCCCTTCCCTGGATCCTACTATACTGGATAACTACAGGCCAGTCTCCAACCTTCCATCCCACCTCTCTAGGCATCTCCACAACTCTATGTAACCTCTCCTGAATTAGGGCTGGATCACTGTGGGGGGACCTTAGGAAATGCCTAGACAGACCATATTTTTCAGACAATGGATAATTGAAGCTGCAGGTACCAGTCCCACGCATATGGGGGGAGACCTGTGTTTCAGATTATTGCTACTTTTAGCAGAGAGTTCCAGTTAATCAGTGGTAGGACCAGAGTCCCTTTAAATGCTTACTTTGCTTTCCCTTGAGTTTCCTGGCACCTTAATAACCCTGTAGCTTCTAAAATTATCTCTTGCTGGGATCACTTTTCCTTCAGCATGGTTCTACTTCATCTGCTTATGTATGTGCCTTCAAGTTGCCTGTTGACATAAAGTGATCCCCTGAATTTTTACCTTACTTTGGCCCTGTGGTCACTTTCTGATTTTTCCCTTCATGTCCAGGTCCCTAAAGTTTGCAAACAATTATCCAGAAAGCAACTTGTGAGGGGAGAATTGGGAAACAGGCTCAGGTTCAACACCTGGGCTAGCATGGTCTTACAAGACCAACTAAGGTTGGCACTGTCCATACCATCCTTCTTATCTTTCATAGCATCTTATAGCTGTTGGGGTGAGGGGACTGGGTGGGTATGTGAATGATTACAGATGCTAGTTGTATTATGTTTACTTCCAACTTGCGGTATCCCTTTTTTACATAACAAAATGGTGTATATTTCCATGTAAATGTGTTTCTCATCAGGGTGGCAGACAGATTTCATTTGATTCCCGATAGTCATGATAGCACTATAATTTAAGTGAGTTTAAAATGCAGACCTCTGCATTGCACAGAGTATTCATCTCCACTACCACACCTTTTAAAAAAAATCAGGGCTGGTAAACTGCTCTAACACATCATGAATGTAGAAACATTCATAAAGCCTGGAATGGTGGGATGAAGGGAAGGGGAAGTGAAATAGTAACTCTGGGCCTGACAACAGAAGCAATTTTACAGTGTTGCCCTAGAGGAGTTAAGACTACTAAGTCTCTATCTGCACCACTGTTTCATGGCATGTTGGTCATACTATCAAATTTTAATTTATGCAGATCAAACTGTTGTTAAAGGCTTCATTGTAGGGCTAGCTAAAAAGATGGAACTCTAGGGAGAAGGGGACAGGTAGAAGAAAGAGCAAAACAAAGAAGCCATGGATCTCTTATTTCACTTAGAGAGAATTTTAAGGATTGGTACTCATTTCCAAGGACCTAAATACCCTAAAGAAACCAGATCCTGTTTGTCCTTGGAAGCTAAGCAGGGTCAGCCCTGGTTAATATTTGGATGGGAGACTGCCAACAAATACCAGGTACTGTAGGCTATATTTCAGATTAAGGAACTGGCAAAGCCACTCTGAGTATTCCTTGCCTAAGAAAACTTAATGAAATTCAAAGGGTGCCCATAAGTTGACAGGTGACTTGAAGGCACAAACACATGCATGCCCCCCCCCCCCAATTTCCAGGTTGTAATTAGGCAACTTGAATTAATTACCTTCCTAGTTTACAAATTAAATGATCTTTTCCATATTTACAAAAGATTTGTGAATGTATGTATTTGTGTATGTATGTGATTTCTACCACCCCCTCATCCAAATGAACATAAACTATGAATTAGTTAT
Organism: Gambelia wislizenii; assembly: GCA_030847615.1. Lineage (NCBI taxonomy): Eukaryota > Metazoa > Chordata > Lepidosauria > Squamata > Crotaphytidae > Gambelia > Gambelia wislizenii. The sequence goes on along the minus strand of JAUMIR010000002.1, from coordinate 304,595,632 downwards.
TCTGTTTCTCTTCTCAGCACTCTAGTAAACAGTAAAGGGTTACTTTGCCCCATTTTATAGTCAGAGAATTGAATTATACAGGGCTTCATCATATGAAACAGTGAGGGTATTAGCTGTGATCCTGCAGTGTCCTTTAACACAATCTTAATTAAGTACTTTTGATGGCGTCCCTTTGTTCTTAGATTATTTAAATGCAATGCATTTATTCTCATTAAAAGTTAATCTAAAAGCAATGTAATCCAGATGCTGTCTATTTTAACCAAGGTTGCCTCGCTTAAATACAGCAACCAATAGATGAGGTTGGGTTAAGCTATTTGAGCCGATTGTGGAATAGCCATTAGAGTGATAAGGAGTGTCCTTGATTGTTAATGTCTAAGTGCAATGTTGTTGTCTCTTTCCTCCCAAATTATTATTTAGCATGGTAGAAACCCACAAAATGAGCCTTTCAGTTCTCCTTTAAGCCATTCATTTGATTTGTTTGGTTCCTATTTACCCAGTGTGGCAAAGAAGAAAGAAAAGGGGGTTGGGATCCTAAGCAAGTAGTGTTGTTGTTGCATGCCTTTAAGTCATGTCTGACTTATGGTGACCCTAAGGTGAACCTATCACAGGGTTTTCTTGGCAAGATTTGTTCAGAGGAAATTTGCCCTTGTCTTCCTCTCAGGCTGAGAGAATGTGATTTGCCCAAGGTCACCCAGTGACTTTCCATGACCAAGTGGTCATTTGAACCCTGGTCTCCAGAGTTGTAGTCCAACACTCAAATCACTACATCACAATGGTTCTCAGAAGAAGGTTAATGTCTTATTCTGCAACCCAGCACTGCAATCTTGTATATGCTTACTTAAGAAGTAAGAGTGGCACTTATTTCTGCATAGGGATATATTGCAACTTTTCTCGTCCCTGATGGAAAAGACCCCAGACAAATAATTATCAACTATTGTGAGACTTTATGTTCCCACACAAGGGCAAAAGAAAAAGAAAAAGGGGGCACTCTTTGGGGAGTGCAAAAAAAAAAAAAAAAAGCACAGGTTTGGTAGGTGGGTCCACATCCCTATAATGAAGGATATTATAGGCAAGGATCCCTATACACCAGAGTTTATTCCGCCGCCACCCCACCACCACCACCAATTGCACACGAAGACAGAATACTGGTATCAAGGAGATGCTTTTCCCTGATCTGTTTGGCACCACATACTGGCTGGCATCCTGTTACTGAATTATGATGGTATAGGTTGGACTTACGTTATCAGAAGTCACTTTATGGCTTTGCAGAGGTCAGAATTCGTTCTGACCATGCACCAACTGAAATCTTCCCCCAACTTACCTTTTCAGCAATGCAGCCTTCCCTCACCCCACCCCACCCCAACCAACACAGCCATTTCCATGTTAGCAGAGAGCAGGGGGATTAGCAGGGATGTGTCTGGGTTGTTGTTGTTTTATCTGTATCTGGACATGCTACAACGACATCATCTGCAGAGAGCCAGCAGGGTCCCCTGCAAATCTTTGCATATGCCCATTGCTGCATCCTCACTCATACCCATGCCCTCCAACAACACAGAAATGACAATGTGGGGAGGGGACTGCGCAATTTATGAGGTGAGTTTTCAGGAGTAGCATTGGGAGATGTAGCTACATGACACACATATGTTTCCCAGTGAAAGTTCTCAGACACAATTTTGCATGACTATGCAGTGCAGCCTCACCAAGACACTAATGGAGATACAGTGGCACTGTCCCTGAAGTGGACTGAATCAGGATTACCAAAATGTTTGCAATGATGAAAATAATTACAAAATCTGAAACCACTACATTTTAGGTGCTAGCAGACCTAGCCAATTACATAAAAACCTATTTCCTACTGCACTTTTTATTTTCCTACTGCATCAGATGTGTCCAGCTACATATTAGAATATTAGAATAATGCTGGCCTTACATACAGGCAGGCAATCATTTCCACAGGGGAAAAATACTATTTCATTAAAACAATAAATGAAAATAGTTGCCAAAACAGTATTAGTCGTGTGAGCTTTTTTTTGTCAAGCAGCCCCATTATTTCCCCTACCGACAGAGCTGGCTGTAATGAGAGAGCAAGAAAACTTGACAGGGAATGGGAGAAGTATCCCTTTGCCTCACATGGGGAACTGGTTTGGGCTGCTGGACCAATTCATCTCCACTGACCAAGGGGTGTGAAGCTTTCCAAGTTTGATGGTGAGATAACATCATTGAGGTGCAGAAGTAAAACAGCTGCAGAAGTCCCAGTTTTATTCCTGCCCAGTCTTGTTCCTGGGGTGGTGGGGGAGAAGCTTAGAAAAGCTGCCTGCTTTGAACTACAGGTCCCAGAATCCCCTGGTTAGGATAGCCACTGGGAATTATAGTCCAAAGAGTAATTTTTTCCAAGCTCTAGTAAGGGTTTTTTGGGGAGGATGACCAGGGCAACTCCCTGGGCTAGACTGGGGAGTCTGTGGGGAAGCTGCATGTCTATGAGGTCTGTCTATTCAATAATGAGACTGATACAATAACCCATATTTATTTACATGTATCACAATTCTAATGCTTGTCCCCTTCAATATACTTCCCGTTCATACACACATACTGATGCAGTCTTGTTTTTCTCTGATCAAAGGCGTGGAGCAGATCAGTTTCTGTCAGCTGTTTGAACACATCTGCCGTTTTCTTCTTTACTGCATCAATTGACTCAAAACATGTTCTTTTAAGCACCAATTTCACATTGGGGAAAAGAAAAAAGTCACATGGTGCCAAATCTGGCGAATATCAAGGATGTTCAAGTATAGTAATGTGCTTATCGGCCAAAAACTGCTTCACAAAAAATGCTGTGTGAGCAGGCACATTGTCTTGATGAAGAATGAAACTATTTTTCCACTAATTTTCTGGCCTTTTTTTCCTGACTCTTTCTCTCAGCTTTGTCAAAACTTTCTTATAATAATGCTGGTTCACTGTTCTGCCTTCTGGAACCCATTCTGCCAAAATTATACCCTTGATGTAAAACAACAACAACAATGAGCATGGCTTTGAATGTGGACTTGCTTTGACGTGCTTTCTTCATTCTTGGTGATGACGGTGTTTTCCACTGCATTGACTGTTGTTTTGTCTCAGGATCATACTGGAAGATCCAGGTTTCATCACAAGTGATGATTTTTTGAAAAAGGTTTGGGTCTGCCTCAAGTTGCTGCAGAATGTCATGTTGCTAAGTTGATTTTTAAACTTAGCATTTTTCTGGCACACAACAGACAATACAGCTGCTTTAAATGATGACTGACAATGAACTGAACAGCTGAGGATGTTGATGTTTGTCATGCAGGTTCAGACATGTTCAAGGTCACCACTCAATCATTCACAATCAGTTCTCCCTGATTTTGTCTGAAGGTAGAAACACAGTCTTGTTATTTAATAGACAGGCATCATAAGGTCACCTCCCCTGGTTAGTATGTCTGTGGCAACTGACACACTGCAGAAATAATGCAGTTTGACACCACTTTAATTGCCATGGCTCAGTGCTATATAATTCTGGATTTGTACTTTGTGAGATATTTAGCCTTCACTGTCAGAGAGCTCTGGTGCCACAACAAACTACAAAGCCCAGGATTCCATAGGATGATGTCATGATAGTTAAAGTAGTATCAAACTGCAGTATTTCTGCAGTGTGTCAGCAGCCTGTGTGTAGGGAACAGGCCTGGAAGAGTGGAAAAGGCTGGACACAAGGGATATGTAATGACTACAATGAAGAGGGAGCCTGTAGAGAGTGAAGCCATAGCGCAAACTGTGGTTGCAGGGAATTAAATACTGTATATAATTTTAGTTCACATGAAATTATTATCTCTCTCCCTTCTGTTCCTCTAATGAAGGGGTGGCCATAGTGCAGCCTATAAGTTGCATTTGGCCCCTTAGCCCTACCTTTGTGGTCAATGAAGCCCCCAGTGAGTCCCCCAAAGCCCCTAACCTCACACATAGTTTTTTTTTTTAATTGTGATTTTGAGAATTTTTTGCCTTCAAACCATGTGGAAATACCCCAGAAAATGTGAAAACATGTAAAACAAATACTCCACCTCACTCCAGGACCTGATACTACCCTCATATACTTCCATTTTTCTTTGCAGTCCCTCTCAAAATGGTGAGAGTTAATTATGCAATGTCACTTCTTGTCACCATTTTAAGAGGGTCTGTAGAGGAAAATTGAAGTACTGTATTTGAGTCATCTTATACGCCGGAATATATGGGTATCTAGTTTCCTTCCTATTTGAAGCATTACAATTCAATTGAGATTAGGGTGATTTCTGCTAAGAAGAAATATTATGTAGTTATTGGCTAAATCCTAGGTTACCATTCTTTTCTGACTTATGTGCAGGGCAGTCTTTCCTAACTGGCAACATTTATGATCTCCTTATTGGTGAGGAGGCTGACCTGGCATGCTTTACAGAAACTTGGCTGGGAGATGATAGTGGCCCAACATGGGTGCAGGCTCTACCAGCAGCGTACTATGTTAGTGAGCAGGTGAGTGGGGGGGGGGAGTAGCTGTGGTTTATAAAGACCAGCTTAACTTGACCAGATTACCCATTGGAGAGCTGAACCACAATGAGTGTGTATACCTGAGCTTGAAGACCAGGGATTCTGTTAGTGTACTGTCCTCCCCACTGCCTAACAACTTCCCTAGCCAAGTTCATGGAACTGGTCTCAGAATTGGAGTTGGAGTTGCCCAGACTTTTGATCTTGGGCAATTTCAACATCCCACTTGAGACCAGGTGCCGCTTGGGAGTTCATGGCACCCATGACAAACTTGGGCCTATCCCAACTGGTCTCTGGGCCCATACATTTAGCAGGCCACACCCTTGATGCTGTTTTCACCTTGGAGCATAAGGATCTGTGGGCAGAGGTGATTAATACCTCTGAGTCATGGACAGATCATTTTCTGCTCAGAGTTGGCATCATGACTACAATCTGTCACAGCATGGGTGGTGGACCTATTCACATGGTCTGCCCTCAAAGGTTAATGGATCCTTTAAGATTCCAGAAAACCTTAGAGGGTTTTATGGCTGGTACCACCAATGATCCTGTTGAAACCCTGGTCAATAGATGGAATCAAGATCTGACTAGGGTTATTGACATGATCACTCCAAAAAGTCCTCTCTGACCTGTTACTAAGGCTCTTGGTATACAGGGGGCTGAAACAGGAAGGACGAAGACTGGAGTGCAGATGGCAGAAAACCCAACTGATATCTGACAAGATGTGATGTAGAGAACATCTTTGTTCCTATAAGGTGACAATACGGGTAGTGAAGAAAGCCTTCTTCTCTGTACATATTTCATTTGTGAATTCGTGTCCAGATGAACTGTTCAAAGTGGTGAGAGGCACCCTCCCCCCTGAATCCAATTCTAGAGCCTTCAATCATTCACTGTGGTGCTTTTAAGCTGCTGGGATAAGTAAGGAAGACAACTTGTCCTCTCGATCCCTGTTCTTCCTGGCTGTTTGTCCAGCGAGGAGATGCAATTAGATCTCAATTACAATATATTATTAACACATCTCTCAGAGAGGGAAGTTTTCCATCTCATTTAAAGGAAGCAGTGGTATGACCACTTCTAAAAAAAGTACTCCCTGGACCCCCTGGACTTAAACAACTATATACCAGTATCAAATCTTCCTTTTCTGGGCAAGGTGATTGAGAGAGTAGTTGCCTCCCAACTCCAGGCACTCTTGGATGATACAAGTTAGTGGGATGCGGAGTTGAGATTGCTATGGTTGCCTTAATGGGTGATATTCGCCTGAGCACTGACAGGGGAAGTGTGTCCCTGCTGGTGCTTTTGGACCTCTCAGCTGCATTCGATACTGTTGACCATGGTATCCATCTGGTATCCTTCTGGAACACCTGTGGGGTTTGGGAATTGAAGGTACTGTGCTTCAGTGGTTCCAGTCCTATCTCTCAGGCAGGTTCCAGGTGGTGGTGATTGGGGATAGCTGGTCCTTAAAAAAAAGATCTACTGTATGGCACACCACAAGGTACCATCCCCAATGCTATTCAACATCTACATGAAACCGCTGGGAGAGATAATCCAGAGGCATGGGGCAGGGTGTTATCAGTATGCTGATGACACCCAAATATATTTCTCTATGCCTTCAAAAACAACCTCAGCTAAGGACAGTGTGTATCCTCTAAATGTACCAGCCTGGAGGAGGTAGTGGGCTGGATGAGGAAAAACAAACTGAAGCTGAATCCAGACAAGATGGAAGTGCTTACTGTCAAGGGTCCTCACCTGGGTTTGGAGGTGTGTCAACCAGTCCTGGACGGGGTTACACTCCCCATGAAAGACTGTGTTCACAGGTTGAGAGTGCAACTTGATCTGTCACTCCAAATGACAGCTCAGATAAATGCAATGGCCAGGAGTGCTTACTATCAGCCTTGGGTGTTAAGCCAGGTGCATCCCTTCCTTGAGCTGTCGGATCTAAAGATGGTAGAGCATGCACTGGTAATCTCAGGGCTGGGCTTTTGCAATGCACTGTAAATTGGGCTGCCTCTGTACAAAGTTTGGAAACTTCAATTGGTTTAAAACATGGCAGCCAGATTGGTTACTGGTACATCTAGGAGTGATCATATTACACTTATATTAAAACCACTCCACTGGCTGCCAATTAGTTTCTGGGCAAGATACAAAGTGTTGGTCATTGCTTTTAAAGGTGTACATGGTTTGGGTCCAGGTTACCTACAGGAGTGCCTTCTCCCATATAATCCGCCCTATACATTCAGGTCCTCTGGGGGACATTTGCTCCCGTCAGCCAGGACTAGTTTGGCAGCTGTCACCCAGAGGATCTTTTCTTCAGCTGCCCCTAGACTCTGGAACAACCTGCCAGAAGAGATTAGGCAGCTGAATATGCTATCTGAATTCAAAACCACATTAAAGACTAGTCTCTTCCAGCAGGCCTATCCAGATGATTTTTAAATTGTGGATTTTAAATTATGAATTTTAAATGAGGATTGATTGTTTTAATAGATTTTTATCATATTTGCTTGTTCAACCTCTATATATAATTATCTTGGGTATGTTGCCATTCCCAGTGTGCTGATTGGCTGCTTAGGGAACTAACCAACCAATCACAGGTCTGTTGGGCAGCCAATCAGCACACTGGAGGCGGGACCATGTAGATTTCAAACATGGGCTGGGGCTGGAGGGTGAGTAACACGGGGGTGGATGTGGTGTGTGCCTATGTGTTCTGGAGTGCAGGGGTGGGGGGAGGGGCAGAACGAGCATTTATAGAGACAGGTTCATGTTTGTTAAGAGGCATCCAGTATTGCTCATTACCAAAAGGGATGGCCATGCCTGGGGAAATCATGGCTTCTGTATTCTCAAACCTATTGCTTGGTTAAGCTGGTGGATTTGAATTTTTAAAGAATCTTGCTTCCTACAGTGTCTACACTCCCAACTTGGAGAAATCATAAATATTTTCCAAAAGTGGTTCCTGGTTTAGCTAGCATTGATTCAGTAGTCAGTCTGGAAACACAGAAAAAAATTACTCAAGTGTGTTCTTCAAGTATCTGTGATTGTAGTGAAATCAGAGTACAACATGAGTCATCCAACACTGAAGCAGAGAGACACACAGAGATGCCTTGTTTTCATTCTTAGCATTTTAGTATGCCACACATCTGTAATGACAGATCATAAACTGGAATAACAAGAACTCATTGACTTATACAGCACCTAAAAGTTTTTTCAGATGTAACAGTACAGAGACTTCTTGAGAAATTCAGTGTTCTCTGCTTAAGAGAGGAGTAGAACCTGCACAGAGTGACTGGCTTCCTTACTTCCTAAGCGTCTGTAGAAGCAGCAGAGAGACTTGGGAAAATATCCTGTGTTGCAGCACAGGTGATTTTCCTTAGTCACCTCTGCCACTACAGTATTGTAACCTGAATTACTGGGGGTCTGTGGGACCCACTCGTGACCTTTGAACTATGATATTACATTGGGGAAGTTTAATTAGCTCAAAGATCTGGCTGAGAGAGGTTGGGTAACTGGCAGGATCTTTGCACCTGTGTATACCAGTACTCACTGAGGAGATTACAAGCCAAAATGAAATAAAAATGTTTTTTATTTGAAAATAGCTGTGGAAGCATTCACACATGCACTCACTCTCACAAGCTATCACACAAGGCTAGTGAAGAATTAGGAGGAAGTATTGGGACAGAGGAATAGATTAGGGGTGATGGACTATAATTACTTGTCTGAGGAGCAGAGGTTTGTGCAGTGAAAGAATACTCAGGTTTGAAGCTGAGGGTTACACAGCAGACTGATAGAGCAACAAGGTGTATGGAGCACAGTTTGGCTGTGTTTTGGGGTAATATTTATACTCAATATTTACCCTTAAGGGGTGGGTGTTTTGAGTGGAAAGCAATCCTTGAGTGTGTTTTCCAGAGTGAAACAATGGAAGCTCTGGCCTTGCTGACTGCTGCTGATAGTCGGAGCATTAAGACTGATGGGTTTCAGGCAACCTCCACTTTGTGTGAAAGAGAGGTGTGAAGGAAAACCATTTGCAGAGCAATTTGTTTTGGAAGTATGACTCAGTACCAGGTGCATCCAGGAGAATTAGCACATCCTCCCTAACAATTTATCTAAGGGGGATTCACATAATTATTGCCTGGGCACATCTGCTTTTTGGGGAATTTCTAAGACTTTGTAGGTTTTGAGTAAACCTCCACTAGTTCCTATATTTGGGCTACCCTGGTCTACTGCCTAACCACGTGAAGTATCCATATAAGCCAAATTATGAATTATTGCCAATTAATGAGTTATTGGAGGGGAGGGAGTGTCACATGTAACAAAATGGCCAGGCACTCAGAAAGCCCTAGCTTTATGCAAAAGGTTATTTTCTTCAGCCTTCTCCCTGGACAGGGGTATGGGAGCTGCTTTGGCAGATAACTGGCCAATGGGTGAGCCACTTCTTTTTTCCTTTGGTGAGTAGGTAATGCCTCTGCATGTTCTCCTTCTGGGGGTGGGTACCACTAGTAGTGCAATGGAGGGGGTAACCTTCAGCAGCAGAATAGCTTCAGTTGGGCTTGGGCCAGAGACAGCAGCTGTATATGGTATGGTAGAAACCTATTGGATCCTTGGGTCATCTCATCATTGTTGGGCTGAAAGCTGCAATATGCCCTTTGACCTGTTTTAGAGGTGATGGTGTCCAGTCACAAGGTTCTGTATTTAGAGGGTGCCTGAACTGTTCTAATCTCTGCTGTTGAGAGCCCCTGATTCAGTGCACACAGACCCCAGCATTTTACAACCTTCTCCCTACTAGTTTTCCATGCACAGCTAATGTGTTTCAGATTATTCAAATGTGCAGTTCATTTTCCTAGGGCTCAACTAGATGGGAGAATTAATTGTGGAAAATAGCTCATTACCTCATGATTGCAGCAATGTTAATTTGTCCCCACAATTCATTTGCAAGATCGCTGGCATGGAAAGCTATCCAAGTTTGTAGTTCACTTGGAGCATGCCCATGAGAAAAGATGGTGGCCACGAGTGAATTAACTGCCTTATTATCTCCCAAAAAGCTCCCTTCATCCCCCCCTTTTTTTGTTGTTGTTAAATGACAGATGCGGAAGAGCGATCGCCTTACATTTTTATTTATTTATTTATTTATTTTGGTTTTAAGCTTGAAAATAATGCTCGATCGTGCACTCAATCATGTCTCCAAAAACAACAATGGCAGCTTCGGTCACTTCATTGCTGGCAAGCCCACCCCTGTGCACACCCCACCAGTCACATTTTGACTTCCTGGATTTGTCCCAATTTGAATTGCTTGTTCAGACAGCCTGTTATGTGCATTTTTGCGTACTTCTTAAAAAAGATTGTGAGAAACAGCAAAAGCTGTTATCATGAACTACTAGGAGTTTCCCAGTGGGGAGGGCTCCAGAGCATCCGTCAGCTTTGGGTTGTCCCTCCCCATTGCTCCCGGTAGGCAGGAAACAAAGTTCTTTGGGACTGCCTCCAGTGAGGTCATCCCTGAGGGATGACCCCCGGCTGGCCAGTCTGTTTCCTGCCTACGCTCCTGGTAGGACGTGGTCTAGCTTGGCTCCCTGACCCTCCCTCCATGTGGCCGGTGCCATCTTGGGTTCACCCCCCCAAAAAAACTTTACTTTTAAAAATTTGGACTTGGGGGTGCCAACTCACCGGTTGCCAGGAGAGAGGGAGGATATGGATGCACACAGAACTGGATGCAATTATTGCAGCGGCCGCACAAGGAGGGGAAGACATCCGTCACCGCCGCCACTTGCTGCGGCCTGTTCCTTCCCCGCCCGGAGGGGTGTGGAAACGAGCGAGAAGCGGAGATCGTGGCGCAGCCCCTCCAGGAGGAGGAGGCGCAGGCCGAGCCCCAGAGCAGGGAGCACGACGCGGCGCTGACGACCGGAGGCCTCCCGGACACCGCAGGAGAGGACGAGATGTGTCCACAGCCTCAGCTGGTGGATGCCATGAGTGGCTCCGGGGCCCCGGGAACAGGGAAGACGGGGGGCAAGCACCCCTTACCATCTCAGACTGGTTTAAGGCATCCCTGGCCAGGAAGGCAGCGAGTTGGCTGGCCGCTGGATTTTCCAGCATGGCCTCCAGGGGTTCCCCAAACCAGCAGGGGAGGGGAACGCAAGCCAGGGGACCCAGAGGCCAAAGCCCCCACTGACACAGGTCACCAGGCCCCAACAGCAGGAACCCTGGGATCTACTGGCTCCAAGGGGAGGCAAGGGGGGGGGCGGGCGCAACATGGGCAAGTCCAAAAGACCCCCAGCCCACTTAGGGTCCGTGGCTACACAGGCTGCGACAGAAGGGGAGGTGATCCCCGGCCCAAGCAACAGGGATCCACCTCGGCCTGACCCAGACACGGGTGCAGCTAGTCCCCACTCAGAGGAGGAGGACCTTGGGGCCTCTGACATGGAGGAAGAAGTGACCCAACAACCTCCCATTAAACGCCCTAGAGGCCAGCAGGAGCAACTACTCTCAGAGAAGGAGGTGCTCTCCGCATATTCTTCTGAGGGAGAGGACATTGACCTTTTGGCCGAATCCAAAAGAGAGGAAGGGGAGCTCTCTGAGGAGGAATTTGCAATGACCTCAGAGATGCCTCATCCCTCAGCCAAGTTATTTTCTGTGGATTACTTCGCCATTCTCCTCAAGAAGGCGGTCAGGACCTTGGGGATGAAGCTCCCAACAAATCAACAATCACAGATGGATCCGGACTTACCGGAAATTTTTGGAGAGTTCTTCCCAGAGGCACAGCCTGTAGCACTAGAAATGCCAGTACCAGCCACTATGATGCGCATAATATGCGATGAATGGGCAGCCCCAGCTATGACCAAGGGACAGCCTAGTCACACCAAAAAAATGTATGCCTTGCCCAAGAAGGTGATGGGCAAATTACAGGTACCCCTTATCGATGCACCCATCTCAGAGCTGGTCTCATCTGCAATTTTTTGCCGCGATGGGGAAGAGACTCTGAAGGTGCCAGAGAACAGGAGAATTGACACGGCACTGAAGAGGGCCCACGAGGCAGTATCTTTGGCCATCAGGGCTTCCACCACTGCCACCATGATCGCTAGGGCAGCTATGCAGTGGTCCAAGGACACCTTGGCAGATGTCCCAATGTCTTAAACCAGGATACGACAAGACCTCAATAAACTGACAAAGGCTGCAGCTTTCCTGGCAGATAGCACCTTGGACTCAGTGCAGTTTTGTGCCCGGGCTCAGGCTGCGGCGGTGGCGGCCCATAGACAAGTGTGGCTAAAATCGTGGACCGCGGACTTCAAATCCAAACAAAACCTTGTGTTGTTGCCCTTCATAGGAGAGAAGCTCTTCAGGGAATCTCTGGAACCGGTCCTAGTGGAGGACAAGGACAAGCGCAAGAAGACCTTAGCCTCAGCCAAGAGACGGGAAGAGAGGAGGTCCTCCAGGCACTACAAACCTTTTTGTCCCTCGGGGGGGGGCAACAGGGTACTGCGACAACCTCATCCACCGGCAGACACAGAGACATCAGAACATCGAGGCCTCGCTGGGGGGACAACTGCTATCAACGCCGGCATCAGCAATGAGATGCAGCAAAACCAGACCAGAGCCAACCCGCCAAGGGTAGCAACAGAAGTCAACAATGATGCCAGCACCCCGGTGGGGGGATGATTACAGGCCTTCGTGGATGTATGGGAAACCTCTACATCGGACAAGTGGGTCCTCCAATCAATTCGGGAGGGCTACCAAATAGAATTTTCCCAGCAACTTCCACGTTGGTTCATCCCTACCCCGCCCCAAAGAGACAGCGAAAAGCGACGCCTGATGGAAGAGGCCATTCACCACCTACTCCAACTGGGGGCAATAGAGGAGGTGGCCAGAGCAGAGCGAAGCAGGGGATGTTACTCCATCCTCTTCCTGGTCCTGAAAAAGAATAGGACCTGGAGAGCGGTGCTGAATCTCAAGGGAGTCAACAAGTTCATTCGCCAACGGAAGTTCAGGATGGATACTCTGAAACACATCCTGGAGGCCCTGAGACCAGGGGACGTCCTAGCATCCCTAGATTTGCAGGATGCGTACCTCCACATCCCAATCCACCCAGACCATCGCCGCTTCCTACGCTTCTGCTACAACAACAGGCATTTCCAATAGAAGGCCCTTCCTTTCGGACTCTCCTTGGCGCCAAGGGTATTCACCAAGATCATGGTTGCGCTGGTAGCATGATGGAGGCGATCTGGGCTGCATGTCTATCCTTATCTGGATGACTTAGTGATACACTCTTCGTCACCGCTAAAGGCAAAAGGAGAAGTACGGTGGATACTGGAATCTCTGCGAGCACACGGATTCCAGGTCAATTAAGAGAAAAGTCAGCTGGTACCAGCTCAGCGGATTCAACATCTGGGAGCACTTATAGACATTGCGACAGGAGAAGTAGCCCTACCCCAGGAGAGGATACAGGCCATCCAGTGAGCAGTTCAGAAGGCGAGAAGAGAGACAAGGATAGTTCTCATGCACCTCGCACGGCTTCAAGGGCTGATGATAGTGGCGATAGACTGTTGTCCCTGGGCAAGGTTTCATTCCAGAACACTGCAGTGGTTCTTGCTCCCCTTCCAGAACGAAATTGCCCTCAAGAGACACCAAACGATATGCATGTCACAGGAAGTCCTGACATCCCTACAGTGGTGGGAATCACCTGTGATACACTCAGGGCGCACATTATGGAGATCGGACACCGTTCAGATCACAACGGACGCCAGCCTGAGGGGATGGGGAGCCCATTGCGGACCACGATTGGCCCAAGACAAATGGACAGAGACGGAAGTAGTACACAGCATCAACTGGCTGGAGCTAAGAGCAGTAAGACTAGCCTTACTAGCTTTCGTGGATCTGATCAAGGGCAAGGCGGTCCTAATCCATACGGACAACATCACAGCGAAAGCGCACATAAATCGCCAAGGGGGCACCAGGTCCTGGGCCCTCATGAAGGAGGCGGCACGCCTACTGATATGGGTGGAGAAATACTTGATTTCGATAGAAGCGGAGCATCTTCAGGGATCCCTCAACTCCAAAGCGGACTGGCTCAGCCGCTCAGCCATAGATCAGAGCGAATGGAGTCTACACGAGGTATTCAACACCATCATGGAGCGACTGGGGCACCCGGAAGTAGACCTCTTCACATCCCCAGTGAACGTGAAACTCCCCCACTTCTTCTCCAGATACCTCACAGAGGGGGCAGAGGCGATGGACACTCTGACAAGTCCATGGCCATGATCCCTGCTTTACGCATTTCCCCCACTGCAGCTAATACCAAGAGTGTTAAACAGAATCAGGTCTGAAGAGGCAGAAGTGATCATAGTGGCTCCAGACTGGCCACGCCGGGCCTGGTTCCTGGACGTGCTGGAAATGGCAGTGGAATCGTTTCAGCTACCGATGCGGCCAGACCTATTGGCACAGGGTCAGGTATACAACCCAGACCCAAGCTGGTTGCGGCTCCACACGTGGAGGTAGAGAGGCAGATGCTAACAGCAAGTGGATACTCTCAGACAGTGATAGGCACTATTATGGCTTCGAGGAGGGAATCTACACAACAAATTTATGAATACACCTTCAGGGTGTTCCGCAGGTGGTGCAACTGCAAGGAAGTCGACTTCAGGAAGGTCTCGGTGCCAGCACTATTAGATTTTCTGCAAGATGGAGTAGAGGCGGGGCTGAGGCCTAATACCATCAAGAGACAAATAGCAGCGGTTATGTCATTCCTACCACCTGAACAGGCATCTCAAATCGCCAACCACCCTCATGTACGACGCTTTGTTAAGGGACTGGCAAACCTGGTGCCACCTACTGTACATAGATTCCCAACGTGGGATCTTCACACAGTCCTCAAGGCATTGACGGTTCAGCCATTCGAACCGCTGAAGGAAACATCATTAAAGTTCCTGACCTGAAAGGTACTGTTCCTGGTAGCCATCACGTCCGCATGCAGGATTTCAGAATTGGCAGCACTGTCGATCAGGCGAGACCTATGCATCTTTAGGCCGGACTCGGTGGCCCTACGTCTACGACCAGACTTCAGACCAAAGGTTAACTCAGCATTCCATAGGGCACAAGAGGTGGTGCTACCCTCCTTCTGTCCAAGACTGGAAAGGGAACTGGAGAGAATTTGGCACACCCTGGACGTACGCAGGGCTCTGCACATCTATATCAACAGGACAAGGCCTTTCAGGGTTTCAGAAGCATTATTCGTGTCACCACACACGAAATACCTAGGAAGAAAGGTCTCAGCATCCACATTCGGCCACTGGGTCCATAAATGTATCGTGACAAGTTATCAGTCCTTACACCTGGAAGTGCCCGAAGCAATACTGGCACACTCAACTCGAAGTGTGGCAACCTCAGCAGCTTGGGAAAAGGACATGCCATTGGAGGAGATTTGCAAAGCAGCAACCTGGAAATCGTCCTCCACCTTTGTGTGGCATTACAGACTGGACAGGATGCAGTCAGCCGAAGTGGCATTTGGCAGACGAGTCCTACAACAAGTAATACAGGCCTAAATTGATCTTCAATCACCAGACCCACCCTGGAACTGATATTTTGTACATCCCAAAGCTGACGGATGCTCTGGAGCCCTCCCCACTGGGAAAAGGAACGTTGGTCTTACCTGTGATACGTTCTTTTTCAGTGGTGAGGTGAAGAGCATCCAGACCCACCCTCTGGCGAGAAGAAGGAAGAACAAAAAAGGGTGGCTTACAGTGGTCATCAAAGCAACCAGGGTGAGGGAAGAAAAGATGCTTAACCTCAAACCAGGATGGATATCCTGAACTTTACAAAGACCGACGTGAGTCAAGTGCGCAAGGAGATGCACGAGGCTTTTTCAACAGACTGGGCAGCCGGGGGTCGTCCCTCAGGGATGAACTCACCGGGGGCAGTCCCAAAGAACTTTGTTTCCTGCCTACTGGGAGCAATGGGGAGGGACAACCCAAAGCTGATGGATGCTCTTTACCTCACCACTGGAAAAGAATGTATCACAGGTAAGACCAACATTCCTTTTTCAGCCCCTCTCCTTCCCAATATGGTGAATTTCGGCAGGAGCTCATCTGAACAAAAGATATTCTGCCCGCATTCTTTGAGGATTTTTTTTCGTCGTCTAAACTAGCCCCTAGAGTCTAAAGTGAACCAGCCTACAGAACATGTGGTTCTGTTGACTGCATACTCTCCAACTGTGCTAATATGGCAGAGGCAATCTTGTTTAATAATAATAAGAAAATAAAAATAATTTAAAGTAATTTAATCCTACTTTTAAAGCTGCTTTTAAAATGTTCCAGTTTCTTTCTCCTCCCTGTACTTTCCCCCTTTGTCTCAGCTTGCTACAGTTGCTGCAAACTGAGTTCAAAGTGCAAAAATATCTTGCTTTATTAACTCAGCAAGTGGGGATTGGGGAGAAGAGGATAGAGTCTTGTTGTTCCCAGTAGGGTCAGACAAAAGCAAACTGTGCTGGCCTCTCCTAGCTTGGCTTGGCTTTTGCCAGCTCTTGCCATCTTGATCACACTCTGGTGTTGCTTGGTCACACATATCCTGGTTTTCATCTGTGAAATATTGGAGGATATGTTGTTGTCTCCTTTCAGAATTACAGTAAGCGAAAAGAGATCACAGTAGTATAGTAGTGAGAACTGATAGCCTAACACAATAACGGCATCCAAGATTCATATATTCCTCATTCTTCAGGAATTTTGACAGTGAGTGCTGAGTGTGTTTTCATGCGCATCCACCCTTGCAACCCATAGTTCCAGCAACTTCACCTACCACAGTTCTCCACCAGAGGTAGCCAATGAGGTTATAAGAGAAAAGGCGTTTAAGCCTGGGACTTTCCTGTAGATCAAGGACTGGCAATATCTAACCCTCCAAATGTTGTTGGACTTCATCTGCCATCATCCTTCATCATTAGCTGTTCTAGTTAAGGCTGATGGAGCTGCAGTCCAACCACATCACCTGCTTATAGGCATTAACATCACCAGCTTTCAGTGTTCAGAAAGGATAAATGGAAACAGCCTTCAGAGATAAGAAAAGTAGATACAGTCATTTGATCTTCTCCACTTTTGTTCACATCATGGTTAGAGCCTTCCAGATGACCTACTGAATTTCAGGAAAATAATAGATGCGTTTTTAAGAGAGAGATCATCTTCCTCCTATTGCCTTAATTGTTTTGAAAAATATAGTGATGTTTTAAAAAGTGTTGAAATTAGAGCCAGAAGATGAACCTGTAAAGGAGTACATGATAAGGTGGGTCCAAAATTTTGGGCATAACGCCCATGTTGATGTATTGGGGGAAATGTGGTCTAAAGATATAAAATGTACTTTGTTTAGTAACATAAAAGAAAACCTGGATAAGATGATGTATAGATTGGATTTAACTCCAAATAAGCTCTCAAAAATGTCTAAGAATGTCTCAAACCAATGCTGGGGATGTCAAGATAAGGCTGGCTTTTTTTCCCCCATATGTGATAGACTGTAAGAAGGTGGAAAGTTTTTGGTCTAAGATTTATATGTTAATCCCCAAAATTTTTAATGAAGATTTTGAAATGTTACCAGAAAGGTTTCTGTTGGCTTTTCCTTGTTTTTTTTTCGGGGCTGTGAGGCCGTGTTCTGGAAGAGTTTCTTTCTGATGTTTCGCCTGCATCTGTGGCTGGCATCTTCAGAGAATGGTTGGGTAGGAGTGTGTGTGTGGGGAGTTATATACTGTGAGCCCCAGTTAGAGAGGATATGTAAATTTGTGTGCTTGAATGGCTAGTTTCTGGGTGGAGATATGCGAGGAGGAGTGTCTATTTGGCGAATGGTCCATTGTCTGCTGGAAATCTCCCTGTTCCTGGGTGGAGTTCATTTGCATGTGTTGAGTTTTGATTTTAGTGTTTTTCAGGACTTGTAGCCAGATTTTGTTTACTTTTAGGTTTCCTCTTTCCTGTTTAAGTTGTCCAGGTGTTTGTGGATTTCAATAACTTCTCTGTGCATTCTGACATGATAGTTGTTGGCCTGGTCCAGAGTTTCTGTGTTTTTAAATAACATTTTGTGTCCTGGTTGGTTTATAACATGTTCTGCTACTGCTGATTTTTCTGGCTGGCTCAGTGGCCAACAACTATCATGTCCTATCATGTCAGAATGCACAGAGAAGCTATTGAAATCCACAAACACCTGGACAACTTCAACAGGAAAGAAGAATCCCTAAAAGTAAACAAAATCTGGCTGCCAGTTTTGAAAAACAATAGAATCAAAACTCAACACTTACAAAGGAATTCCTCCCAGAGACAGAGGATTTCCAGCAGATAATGGGCCATCAACCAACCATTAGCCAAACAGACTCTAATCCTCCTTGCATTTCTATACCCAGAAACTAACCATTCAAATACACAAATTTACATATACTCCCCAACAGGGGTTCACAGGATATAAACTCCACACACACTCCCACCCAACCATTCTCTGAAGATGCCAAACACAGATGCAGGCGAAACGTCAGAAGTAAACTCTTCCAGAACACGGCCTTACAGCCTGGAAAAAAACCCAAGGAAAATCTATGGATGCTGGCCGTGAAAGCCTTCGACTTCACGTTTCTGTTGGGTATTATGGACAAAGAATTGGACAGTAAATATGGATTATTATTTTTCGCTACATCCAACAGCAGTAAAATTATTGTTTGCTCAAACTTGGAAATGAACTCAGGCAACAACAATGGAAGAGTGGATTGTTAAGTTGCTGAGTTAGCCCAAATGACCACATGGGTTTTAAAGGATAAACCAATTGAAGACTTTTTGAAAGATTGGAAACTGTGTATGGACTTTTGGAGCAATAAGAAATCTAACAATGTAATAATCTCTGATTACAGTTGTTAGTGAGACTATTTAATGGATCTGTAAATGATAGATAATATATATTTTCTCTTTTAAATTTTAATTTCATTACAGTTAGGATTGGGGTGGGGGCGGGGTCCTATTGTGTTTTAGCTATATGCCTTTTTTTCTTTGTTTCCTCTCCCCCACCCACCATTTCTTTACTTTCTGGATGTATATTACAATACTTTCTTATATTGCTTTGTTTGTGTTAGTGTTAATGTTATAAATAAATGAATAAATGAGGAGGGTCCAATCCTGCCTCCCCCCTCAAAAAAAGAAAGGATATAGTAACGTTGACTAAATAAAAACAATTCATTTTGCCTCCCCTTGAGTTTTCAATTTATTTTTTAATTTCCCAAGGAGCCTTATATCCTAAGCCCTCCATTAATAATACAGAAGCAGCTCTACAATCATCATCTTAACATATTATGGAGATTGTTCAGTGCAACCTTATTCGTAAATAATAATCTCTGTTTTAGGTTAAGCCCATTGTAGATCCTGCTTGTTGTTGCTAGGTGACAAGGAACTTTCAGGATCTACATCTGATAGTGTCAGTAGAGCTGCTTTAGCGTTTTTCCCCAATTTGCTGAGAAAGCAATTTTATTCCCTAGTATATGGACACAGGCACACAGTGTCATGTTTCTTCTAGCATTCAGAAGATCAGAGGATAAAGTCAACCATAGTTCTTATTGTATGAAAGTACTACGGATTGTCGGTGGGAAGCCGTGGGCCAAGACTGGCTCTTTTGAGTGCTAAAGTTGCTCATAACTAGACTTGCATTTGGAAATGTGTGTACTATACAGGTACACCCACAACTGCAGTGAGACATGAAACAACTGCTTGAGGGGTACAGTCTGTAGTTCACAGTGATTTGCCATTGTGGAATGTCTGAAGCAAGGTGTAAGGCCATTGCTGGCTTCAGATTTTTTAAAGCAATCATCCATTGAGCCTATACAGCTGTTGCCTGTGAATGCAGCATTCCCTTTTGTGCTGCTCCTTTGTGGTGCTCTTCACCTACCAAATATTTCAGAAAACAGGAGACATTTATTTTTGTAACTTGCTATTATTAACAGCAGTTATTTTCAAGTCTAAATGTGGAAACTTATCCCAGTTCTTTTTCTTCATTTCCTCATCATTCCTGAATTGTTTAGCAATCTTGCTGTGGCTGGTAAGACACATTATTGTCATTTTAGACTCTTAAATGGAAAGGAAAAGGTTGATTATGGATCATTTTCTCACTCACTCAACAAAATGTAAACTTTTAAACTATTCACTGCAGGATGTACTGCAGATGATATTACATATGGAGAATGAAATTTTATTTCAAACAGAATGCTTGTTATCTACAGTGTGCAGCTGCAGTGCTTTTTAAGAAGCTTATCAGAGGTAGTTGACATAATTGACACTTTTGACAAACTTTTTCTGGCATCAAGACTCATTTGTTCATGTACCATTTATTAAGCTCTGAGACAGAGGCTAAAACTCTGAAGTTTCAGACACATGATGATCTTGATGAGCCCCTAGGTGATGATCGAAAAACAGATGGGTAATCTTTATAACCTTGTCTGCTCAAAGGCACAGTTACTTGATTTGGTAGATCTCTGGCTCTAGCCTTAGCAAGTTTCACTTCTGGATTCACATAGGACACTCACATCCTTGGCTCACCTGGTGAGAAAGTTTGCTCAAGTGATAAGATTTTGGTAAAGTCAAGTACATTAACACGCTTTTCAGAAATCTGCAATACAGCTCTGAGGAGGTGGAATATTACCTTCCTACCAAAAAATTGAATTACTCAGAGATACAGCTTAGCATTTGCCTTCCATTCCTAACAAATTCCCTTGCACCACACTGCTGTGATGACAGCTGGGTGATCAAAGAGTAGTTCAGAACTTGAGATTCCGCTCCATCATTAAAACACTGTAGAGTAAATAAAGCCCTACTTTGTTCAGGATAATGTGCAATTTTGAGAAGGTGCATTACATTACAGGCATAATGAGAGTGAGTCACACAGAGCAAGGCTCTTGTCTCTATCAATGTCAGTGTGATTCCAAAGCCACTCTGCTTTTTCCAGATTGCTCATTTGTCTTGGGGTAAGTAACAAGAATACAGCAGCCCTGGGATGTCAGGAGATGTAAGAGTACTTGAAAGAGAGATGGAGTAATCAGTATTCTAGGCTTTGGTAGTGTCTCACGTGAGCTAAGTGGGAAGATGAATATAGAATGAACACTGTGTTTCCTGAGGTTTTGTGAGTGTCTGGAAAGAGGACAGTCTTTGGAGTGCTTATAGGATTAAGACTTCATTTAGATTAACTACTAGGGTCTTGAGTGGAAGCTACACCACAGTGGAATTGATGAGACAGTTCAGAGCTGGGAGACAAATCCATAATTTTCCAAATGGAAGAGCAGATGGGCATAAGCACTCCTTATTCATGGGTCACCAGGCTACCAGCAGTGGTTCTTGAAGGCAATATGGAATCGTGGGAAGCTAATGATGACTGACTCTAGGTCAGAGAATATGACAGACAGATGGATAAACACACTTTGTTTATTGCTAAGTACTTTCATTCAGGGTTAGGAAGAACAGATGCTTCAGTGTTGCAAACTGCTTGCCTTTAAGAGTGCCTGTATTTTACAGGTCTGACTGGTAAAACAAAGCTGGCCTCTCAAAATTCTCTACCCTATTTGTGGGCAGATCACTTGCTGTTACTTTTCTGATTGGGGGGGGGGAACCTTTGCATTGATAAAGAGAATGGCATAAAATTGAAAACCTCCTTGCAAAATGCCCTATTAAATGCTCTTAAAATTAACTTCTGAATATAGGTAAAAACTATTACTGTTTACATCCATAAAGTAACTTCGTGCTTAAAGTAGAAGCTTGTCACACCCTTGTTATCCCAAAGGGTAACTAGTCACTGTTAACAATACTACTTGTACAGCGGACCCTTGGCATCCGCTGGGGTTTGGTTCCAGGACCCCCCCCCCCCGTGGATACCCAAATCCATGAATGCTCAAGTCGTATTATATACAATGGCATAATAAAATGGTGTCCCTTATATAAAATGGTGAACAGCAAAGTTTGCTTTTTGGATTTTATTTATTTATTTATGCATATTTTCAAGCCATGGTTGGTTGAATCCATGAATAAAGAATCCGTAGAGATGGAGGGCTGACTGTAACTTCTTACAGTACTTCTAAGCTCTGCCCATTTTCTGCATCTCCTGACTCTGCCCTTGGGAACTTGAGATGGGGAGACTTTCATTTCAGTTCATTTTTAATGAGAATTTTCTGAAGTTCTCAGATGTCTTTATATTTGGGATGAACAAAACTTATGATTTTTTTTAAAAAAACAAAATGAATGTTGGAGAAACCAAACCTAACAGATTTGACCATCTAGCCTCAGGGCTTTGAGTACTTAATTCTTTGAAGTCTGGGTTTGAGTCTCAGGCTGGGGTTAATTGTCCCCTTTATCTTGGGCTCAGTTACACAACAGTTTTTATCACTGGGAGAAGTGAGATTTCCTCATCCTGAGTTCGTCCCTTGCTGTTTACACGATTTGTCATGGGATGAACAATATCCCAGGATTGCTGTTTGTACGATAACCTTTTCCATGACAAAAGCAAGATCCCAAGACATAGTATTCCGTGGTTTTTTTGTTTACGTGGGAAAAGGTTCCGGGATATTAATTTTTTTAGCTGTCAGTCAAGGATGCAATTACTCGTTTTTTCACAACCTTGGTGATGTATTTTCTGTGGAGTTTCCCGCCAAATGCAATGCTATTGGCTGCCACAAATGTTTGCTCAAGCTTCTGCATTGGTCAGAGAAGGAAGGTGAAGGCAACCCCCTCTGCACAATTCCTTTAAAAAAAAATCCCTTGATGGGCTTGCCATAGAGGTTAATACCAAATAAATGTAAAAATCCATTTAAAGGGTGATTGATGGCACAGATACACACAAGCCTTTAAAAAACACAAGCCTCCATGCAGGGGAGGGAGGAGGGAAGGAAAAGGGACAGGCGATCTTGGAGCCCAGAGGTTGGCAGTGTGAAACTCCATTTAAAAAAGACAAGCCTCCATGCAGGGGAGGGGGGGAGGAAAGGAAAAGGGACAGGCGATCTTGGAACCCAGAAGTTGGCAGTGTGAGACTCCATTTAAAAGACACAAGCCTCCGGGAGAGAGGTGAGGGATAGGCTTTCTTGTTGCTGAGGGGTTTGCAATGTAAAAATCCATTGAACAGGGTGACTTATGGCACAGACACACACAAACCTTCATGCAGCCGGGAGGGAAGCCTTTGCTTTCAGCTGGTGAGGCTGAATCTATTGAACAGGGTGACTGACCCCTCCTTCTCTGAACTCTGAGCCCACCCATGTCCACCTCAATTTCTGGCCATCACCTACTCTCGAGATATTTTGTCCCGACCTGTTCACATATCCTATTTTCCGCAACCTCCCGAAACTTTTTTAAAAACATGGGACAAACGGAGGGATGGAAAGTCACGCCCCTTGGAGGCTATATGGTGGCCCCCCCTTCTGAAATGCTTGAGATCGAAGCTCGAGATCGTCACAATGAACGCGTGAACAACCAGGGTTCATCACGAGTTCATCTCATGACATTTTCGTCGTGTAAATGGCCCCCTTGTCTCCATTGTATGAAACACTCTGACATTCGACAGTGTGGTCCTATGTAAAACCATTTTAATTCAATGTGACTTAGGTCCAAAGAATCATGCCTAGGATGGCAGCAGAGAGGAATAATCCTTCCAGCATCCATGGGGTGATCCAAAGGTCTCCCAGGCTTGTACCAGCAGGATGGAAGGGAGAGATAGGAGAAGCCCCAGGGAATCACACCAGAAGGCCTCCTCTCTGACATCCTCCTCTTGGAGAAGCTGCAGACCTTGGGTGATTGGGTCTCCAAGGCAAGAATTCTCTCTTCACCCCTGAGGGAAGGAAGATCATAGGGGTGTGTCTCTATGTGCCTTCAAGTCCCCTGTTGACTTATGGCAGTCCCATTGATTTCATAGAGTATTATTAGGCAAGGAATCAACAGAGTTGGTTTTGCCAGTTCTTTCCTCTGAAATATCACTTACAGCACCATTGCATAGTGGTCTGAGTGTTGAGCTACAACTCTGGAGACCAGGGCTTGAATCCCTACCCAGCCATGAAAGTCCACTGGGTGACCTTGGGCAAGTCACACACACTTAGCCCTCAGAAAACCCTGTGATAAGTCAGAAACGACTTAAAGCCACAACACACACACACATGGTTTTCATTAACAGTCTCCCATCCAAGTACTAACCAGGAGTACTCCTGGTTAGCTTCCAAGATCAGAAGGAATCATAGGATAACAGCCAAAATGTAAAACACTGACCAAGCAAAGCTGGGGTTTCTCTTGGGACTTGTCCATACAGCAAAAATACTCTTCAGAATTTGAGGAGAATACAATGTGTCCCAATATGATCCCGTACCAATCTGCTGTATTCAGAAAGAGGGGGCCCCACATTTTTTTTAACTGTGATGGAAATGTGTATTCCCACTCATTGGGACAACCAATTTGCTATGATGTGCATTTTCCATAAGAGCGGAAGTGGAAAGCTGATTGGTTGGAGGTGCATAGGGAGAGGAGCTTGCTGGCAAGGCAAGTGCCCTGAACTGCCATATTAGATTTTCACTTTAGCAATTGTATGCTGAGGCAACAAAACAGCCTTTTCTTTTTTCTGTGTATTTAAGCAGACATTTGTACTTCTGCACCTTGGATATGCTTTTTCTTTTTTCTTCATTTTTTTTTTAAACCTGTTTGGTGACAATAAAAGTGCAAGTAATTTGCTTGCACCTGCATTTGAACATCAGACACATATGGCTTCACATGCCTGCAATATTGAAAAAAAGTGGAGACAAATAAAAGTTGCTGCGAATTGGCATTAGTGCACATCAATCCACATTGAAAAAGCACATCCAAGGTGCAGAAGTACAAACGTCTGTTTAAATACACAGAAAAAAGAAAAGGCTGTCTATTCTCCTTTATGGGTCTGAAACATGGATCACCTCTCACCACCACTTATGACTCCTTGAATGCTTTCATCAGCGCTGTATATGCACAATTCTAAATACACACTGGACTGACTATGTGACGAATGTTGCTGTCCTTGAGCAAGCAGGGATCACCAGCATTGAGGCCATGATATTGAGAACACAGCTGTGCTGGTCAGGACACATTTCTAGGATGGAGGGCCATTGCCTCCCAAAATAGTACTCTACGGTGAACTCGCCACGGGTCAATGTAAGAGGGGCGCTCCAAAAAAGCAATACAAGGACTCCCTGAAACAACATCTCAGGCTTGGCCAAATTGATCACCAACAATGATCTGCCCTGGCCTCACATCGGGAGGCATAGAGACAGACTATCCACAATGCTGCAGCCTTATTTGAGAACTCACACAGAACAAGTCTTGAAGAGAAACAACAACGCAGAAAGAATCACAACCCAGAAACATCACCCAAGAAGACCTTCTGTTGCGCTTTCTGCAACCGGACTTGTTTATCTTGGATTGGCCTTTTTAGTCATCAGCACACTTGCAGAAAGCGCGGGATGAGTCCTTCCTGAAACTTTGTTTGCGAAGAAAAGCCAGAAAGAGAGAGAGAGATAAATAAGCCCTTGGTGAAAGATATATTGGGAAGGAAGACCAAGAAATCATGCTGGTTCCTTTGTATTCTATTCCATTCCTTTCACTCTTGTTTCTCACAAGGTTATGTCAGTATAATAGATTAACACAGCTGTGTCCCCAAAACATTCTGTTATATTTTTAAAAAATGCCCTTACCCTTTTGAGACATTCCATGGCTTATAATTCCCCTGTGAAAGGCCTTGTCTTTGTCATCTTACATTCATTCTTCTTACTGTCTGATTGGTGGAATACACACTGACATATCTCATCTAGATTTTTCAGATTTGCAGGAAGGGTTAATCTGGATCCTAGTGGGGTTGTTTTGCCACCTGAAGCCAAGGACAAAATGACAACCCACCTTCACTTCCAAATATACAAGCCAAACAGACTGGCAATTGAACCTTACTTCAGTGTTGGTAATGGAACATCATCCCACTAGAGAGGGCTGGCTGAAGGGGCAGGGCATGCTGTGTCTTCCAAAGGAATGTAATTCCTTCATCAGCAAAGTTTTCATCCCTTTAGTCCATTCTCACAGAATTCTCACATTACATTGCAAAGCACTTCATTGTGACCAAACACAACACATCTTTCTACAAAGCCATTGCATTTTGCACAAGACAGTATGTTTCTTTTTGTGCAACTGATTTTTTTTTTCTTGAAAGAAATGGCTGAACTGCATAAAATGCACAAAAGTTCTCATAAAGTCTCAAGATGCATTGAGGTGCTCTTTCTTGCTGAGGATAAGAAAAATTGCAAATATTCTTCACATCCCTAGTCCTCTTCCCACCTGACTTCTGCCACCTGAAATGGCTGTCTCATGGCAGAGCTGGCCCTAGCTCTGTGGTGGATGATGATGACAATGACGATGATGACTAGTACTACTACTACCACAGTTATAACTGGGTATCTTCATTATAGGAGACAGCATGGTGTAGTGGTTTGACTGTTAGACGACTGTGAAAACCAGGATTCAAATCCCTGCTCCACCATCAAAACCCACTGGGTGACCTTGGGCAAGTCACACACTCTCAGCATCAGAAAACCTCACGATAGATTTGCCTCAGGGCTACTATAAATTGGAAACGATTTGAAGGCACTCAACAACATTTTCCTTATATGTATGTTGTTCAAATGAATTTCTAATATTGAAGATAACCAGCTTTACAGGCCTTATCTATGTGGCTTGTGAATTATTTGAACCCCTATGTGGGTATATGTTCCCATTGTGTTTGCGGCACATGCAGGAAGCGTTTTTAGACATTTTATAGCTGTGTTGGATGAAAATACTTGAAGTGGTATATTTCCAGATGCCTCTAATATGTTTCTTTCTTCAGCTGCACACATTGTATGCTTTAAGCATTCTGCTTTCTCCAATTGTGCATCTGTCAATGCATTTCTTCTTTGAAATACATATTGATTTACTTCATCAAATATTGTATATGAGATTCGTAGATTCTGCCTTCTGCCATTTTGTAATAAAATGCACTCCTGATTATTGCACATGAAATAGTCTCTCTCTCTCTGGCTTTTCTTCGCAAACGAAGATTCAGGAAGGACTCATCCTGCGCTTCCTGCAAGTGCGCTGATGACTAAAAAGGCCAATCCGAGATAAACAAGTCCGGTTGCAGAAAGCACAGCAGAAGGTCTCCTTGGGTGATGTTTCCAGGTTGTGATTCTTTCTGCATTGTCGTTTCTCTTCAAGACTTGTTCTGTGTGAGTTCTCAAATAAGGCTGCAGTATTGTGGATAGTGCGTCTCCATGCCTCCTGATGTGAAGCCAGGGCGGACCATTGTTGGTGATCAATTTGGCCTCAATTTGGAAATAGAGTACAATGATACTATTAGTGCAGTTGTGTGCCTTCTTGTGAACTACTGCTTCGTCCAGGATATAAAAAAATCTTCCCAATTTTGATTCAGTGTCCAGAATTCTTAAATCAGTGTTCTTCTTGACGTGTAGTTGAATTGAGATTGTTTTTAACATGAGCAAGTGTGCAGAATGACCTCTCCTCTTCAGCTACAGTCACTGAAAGAGTACAAAAGAGATGAAGACCTACACAAACACTTTGAAATAAGCTTGAGATGTTAAGTTCAGGAGATCCCATGGTTACCAAGTACCGCCTCCAAGGTTAGGCAAGTTAATTGTTTTCAGATAGTTCACTTCTTCACATAAATCTTTTGAGTGGTACTTATCAATGGATGGTCTGCTTGCATATCCACAGAAACCTTGATTTATCATTGAAATGTTTCACAGCTTGATAGTTCTTTTAAAGGCTAGAAGTTAGATTGTGGACAAAAGAAAGAGAGAGGTGATATATATATATATATATATATATATATATATGCACACACACATACACATATATATCTTAAGTATGCCTATTGGATTTCTGTTAGTTCATTCAGGATTTCATATGGAATGATTTCCTCTTTATGATGTCTGGCTTCGGAAATTCTGGTTAAAGTATGCAAATTCCTGCAGGTTTGCTATGTGTACAAACAAATTAATTCACAACCAAGATATGAAACAAATCTGTCCTTAATCTTAGTAGTGCTGCTGCATCTCTGCTTTGATACTTTAGAAGAATCCTTATTAGCTTTTTCTTCTAGTAATAATGCCTGAAGATCAGATTCATGGTTTCACTATCTTCCCCATCACCACATGATGTTGAAACAAAGTTCTAGGTGAGTAAATGCACCTGAACTTTTCCTTTAACACTGTTTTCATATTATTCTCACTTTTCTTTTATCTGTACTCCGTAATGTTAATAGCAGCTTAAAATAGGCATGAGAATCATGTGACTCTCCAGATGTTGTTGAGATGCAATACCCAGCAGCCCTAGCCGGAATAACCAATAGTGAGGAATGCTGGGAACTGCAGTCAGACAACTCTGGGAGGTCCACACAATTCCTGTTTTAAAACAATTAATAGTTGAACCAGATGAACCACAGGGCTCAGGCCAAAATGTTTGCAATTTTCCCAAAGTATTGTCACTGCAGACCAAATAAAAGGCAAATAGAATGGTATTCACATTCTCTTCACATGCCTCTTTCCGAAAAGAAACCAGTATGACACCACAACTACTGACTGCCTATCAGTATGTTGTTAAAGACTGTCAAATGAAGTTCTAACATTGAAGATAGCCAACTTTTTAGGCCTTATCTATGTGGCTTGTGAATTATTTGAATCCCTATGTGGGTATATGTTCCCATTGTGTTTGCAGCACATGCGGGAAGAGTTTTTAGACATTTGATAGCTGTGTTGGATGAAAATTCTGATGAAAAAGTGGTATTGCTTTAGATTTTAATGCTGTTATTGGTGCCTGAAAACAGACAGGTACTCAGTGAAGCTGTTGCAATATGGAATGTTAAAAGTTCACTGTAACAATTGTTGGTGCACTGCTATATTTGAGTGTTGAAACGCATGAATTTGTTATGATGCAAGCATGTTTCCCCTGGATGTTCTTTTAAAGGAAACTGGATTTTTTCCCCCTTTAAACAGCTAGCTGTGCAGCAGCAGGGTATGCCTCCCCCCTTGGAGTTGGAAGGAGTCCAGTGTGGGTCTCCACCCCAACCTAAGTTCTCCACCCTGACTTAAAAGTGTGCCTAAACAATAAAAAAATGATACATAGTAAGACATGGAATGTTTTTATGGGATTGCTTAATTTTCCTTGATGAAGAGTTATTGTTTTTTTAAAAAAAAAAAAAAACTTAAAACACTGTTCTGATTAACATATTCAGGGGCACTGAGACAAAGGACAGTAAAATGTAAATTCCATTAGCAGCAGTACCTAACTTCTCTTGGGATCCAGGCTGTCACCTTTGAGAAGCCACAGATCTTTCTTAGGCAGAGATCATCAAATTTCTCAAAAAGTCTATGTACTGCTACATCTGAAAGAGCTTTTAGGTGCACTGAGATCTCTCCAGAACAACTGAACTACAACAGAAACATCACTTGATACATAATGTATGCCTGTGACTCTAGCATCATCACTTTTCTTCTCCGTAACATGTATAATATTTAAACATCTTTTGCTTGATGCAGAAGCCAGGAGAGCTTGAAAGCTTGCATGATGTATTTGTCTGTATTTTGACTGGCCCATAAAGGTATCTCTTTCTCTCTCTCTCTCTCTCTCTCTTTTTTTTTTTTTTTTTTACTGTTCTGATTAAAATGTTTTCAAAAACAATGGGTTCCTTATTGAAAAGATGGGGCACAGACCCTTGCACTTGTGGCTATGTGAGGCTGCCCATGGAGCAGGCATGACCTACTATATTGTAAATATTGGCTGCTCTGCCAGCAAATCTAAACATACCCATACATACCAAAATGGAATCACAGCATCAGTCTCACTACCTGGAGAAAACAGTTTATAGGCCAGCCTTTGAAAACAACTTGATTAATGCTTTTTTAAAAAAATATATCTTTGAAACTTTTAACAATTCTCCCTTTTACAAGCTAAGCATTTAGCAGCAAAGAAGGAACTGTTAAATCAGGGAACATAAAATTGTGGTCCAGGGACCTATGCACCTCCAAAATGATCCTGTGACTCCCAGAGGTCCCCATCCCCTTACCTCCAAATTGGGGGGGGGGAATAGTGGCTGGGTATTTTTTTTTACTTCAAAGTGGCCAATAAGTATTCGGGAGAGGGCTTCTATATTCCATTTGCCAAACTTGAAGGCATTTGGTCCCTCTCTTCTGCCTCTACAGGTCTTTAAAAAAAACACAGGAAATGGCTAGAACAGGA
The DNA here is from genome assembly GCA_030847615.1 of Gambelia wislizenii. Taxonomy (NCBI): domain Eukaryota; kingdom Metazoa; phylum Chordata; class Lepidosauria; order Squamata; family Crotaphytidae; genus Gambelia; species Gambelia wislizenii. The sequence continues at coordinate 304,565,879 of JAUMIR010000002.1, read as the reverse complement.
AGTCTCATTCCTTCCTGGTTTAAAATGAGGACTTCCCCAGGTCTAAATATCTGGGGAAGGGGTGTGAGAACATATGGAAATGTGACAAAATGCTCCGTTTAGGGGCATATAGTATTTCTTTCACACACACACACACACACACCATTTTAGGAGTGGGGAAGACATTGGGGTGTGCCAGTGGGGATGCATTTCTCCAGGATCCATGGAGGGCAACGTAGTCCCCCATCTCCTAGCAAATGCCCACCCCATCTTACACCAAAGTACCTGTAGTAGAAGTCTTTCTTTATCTGCTACAATGTGTTCTGATATTTATCTTCCTTCCCTTTCTTCCAACACAACTAAAAAAAGAGTAGTTTGCTCAAGCTGATATGTTTGCAAATGATTGTTTATACTTCCTAGAGCAGCAGAAGATATGGAAGCATCTCTGCTTGATTTTGCATCCTTAGGATCCAAGAGCACTGGAGAATTGTGTTGTCAATATTTGCTTTATGGGCCCATAGACAATAGAGCATAGTGGAGGCAAATACTCACTCAACAGACAGCACAGCTGCTCATTCTGCATCAGGTCCCCTGGGAGACCAACTGCACCCCAAGGATGCTTCAGCTAACACACAGTTCTCACTCTCTCTCCCTTTTGTCTGATTCTTTCCAAATTCATACTGCAGATTGGCTCCAAGCTGTTTCTCTGCCCACACTCCCCTTACATGGAGAGTGACAAGCTAAAGAGAGATTCCCAGCTATCAGGAGTACATTTGTCATTGATACCTCTAATGAAACATCAGTTGACTAACCTGAACTATTAGCAAGCCATTAATTTTTGTAACAGGAGATATTTAGCTAGCATCTCTAATCCAATGATGGACCCATCTAGAGAACAGATTTAAACTCATTCAACCACCTTTCTTCTGCCCCTTGGGAACTATAGATTTGCAGGGCATATAGGCATTACATTCTCTAAGAGACATCTAATAAGCATTCTTGCCAAACTATGGTTCCCATGATATCTTGGGGAAAGTCATGAAAATTGCATTGGAGTTTTTTAACCTATAAAACCCTATATGTCTTGAGTTCAGGTTATTTGAAGGACTGTATCTCCCTTTATGAGCCCATTAGAGCTGTAAACTCATCTGTAGAGGGCCTTCTCGGTGGCTGCTCCAAGACTTTGAAACTCTCTCCCTAAAGAGGATAGGATGACCATGTCCTTGCTCTCCTTCTGTCAGCAAAAAACATTCTATTGCCATCAGACTTTTAGAAAAACTCTTATATTAATGACTTTGTATAGTTTGTTTTTATTTTTATTGTTTTTAAATATGTTGTTAGCCACCTTGAGTCCCATTATTGGGAAAGGTGGGATATACACATGAATTAGATAGATAGATAGATAGATAGAATCAAGATGTGCTGGTAGGAATAGAAGTACCTATCAGTCGTGTAGTGGAGGGTGGCGACTGAATATATCTCTAACAAAGGCATGCACAAATTTTTGGACACTGTGTACTGTGGTTGGTACCCACATATATGCACGCACATGCACATGCGCGCACGCACACACACACACAAAGACACACTCCCTCCCAGCTCTTCTGTACACATAAACAAAATTCTTGTCGTATGGTTAGGAGTGTATGTTGATTCACTGAGATCAAAGGATCACCAGATTTGGTGTGTATGACAACCCAGTGATGGCGAACCTATGACACGCATGTCAGCACTGACATGTGTAGCCATTTGGACTGACACGCAGCCGTATGCCTCCTCCTCCCCGCCTGCAACCTCACCACCCTCCCTAAACTGACAATCAGTCCCGATCGCCACTTTAGGGAGGCGGGAGGTGGAGCCTTCCCCCCACCTGGCCACCCCCCCCCCCGAGGCATGCTGTGCTTCCCTGGAGCTGCCTCAGAAAGGCCGTGTAAGGCGGCAGGTGGGCGGGAGTCTGCCCGGCCTTTCCTTGGCCTTCCCGAGGGGGATCCAGGGCTTTGAAGCCCCGGAGCCACCTCAGGGAGGCCGGGGAAAGCAGAGGGAGGGAATCTGGCCGGCTTCTCCCCAGGCTTCCCAAAGGGGCTCTGGGGATTGAGAGCCCCATAAAGCCTCTTCGGGAAGGTTGGGAGGGGTGGAGGGAGTGCAGCGTAGAGGCTTTTCAGCCACCTCCACCCTCCCAAAGCTGCAACAAGGCTTAGAAAGCTCAATAGCGGCTTTGAGAAGGGCGGGAGGGGGGCTAAAAAGTGCCTTTCCCGCCAACTCCCCGCACTCCTGGGGCTTGGCTCTCCCCCCCCCCATGGAGCCAAGCCCCAGGAGAGTGGGGAGTTGAGCGCCTGGCTTGCTCAGCAAGCACTCCGTTTAAATCAGCTCCTCTTCCTTGAGTGGGAGGGAGAGAAGCTGATTTAAATGGGGTGCTTGCTAAGCAAACCGTGGATAATCAAAACCGCAAGAGTGAAAGCTGCGAATGTGGAGGGGCAACTGTATACATTTATGTTATTTAAACAATAAATATTGCGAAATAATGTGTTTTTTTTTCTCAAAGTGACACACAACCTGAGTTATGCTCAGTTTTTTGGCGAAGTTTGACACACCAAGCTCAAAAGGTTGACCATCACTGCGACAACCCATTTCTCCACCAAGAGCATTGCTTCTCCTTTACTACTAGCAGCAGAAAAAACAACAGTCTCTGAAGCCAGGGAACACTGTGCCCAAATTATGGTGTACACAGTCTCTCCATTTTGTATTTCTCATACTGAATCAGTCCATTGCTCAGTACTGTCTTTTCTGACTGGCAGTAGCTTTCCAGGTTTTTAGCCTGAGTCTTTCCCAGCCCTACCTGGAGATTTCTGGTGTTGGCTGGTGGTTTCTCATTCAGGTAAAACCAGGTCTAACTCTCTGCTTAGCTTTTTAAATCAGATAAGACTCTGCATGTATGTTCAGGGTGGTAAGAGCTAGATGGATCAATGGCTTAACTTAGAACAGGACAGTGTTCTCAGTTCCTTACATCTGCTCTCAAAGTATCTATTCTGGAGCCACAAGGGAGGCCTGTCCTTGCTTCTTTAATAGCACCATCTGCAGCAATTAACAGATGATAACATTTGTCTGCACAGCATGAAAAGCTTCCTTAGCTAATAAGTGCAGATCAAAACAGTGTTAAAAGGTGGAGCTACAGGAGAGCCATTCAGAAGTTGAACAAACCCAGGAAATGTAGTACTAGTATAGAACTACACTGTGTGATCAAGAGCAGAGTTTGAAAGAGTTACTTTTCAGGACTATAACTGGCTGGAGTACAAATTGCCATGTTGGATAGGGTGTTCTGAGAATTGTAATTATTTAAAAAAAAAAAACTTTCCCAAGTGCTGGTCAGGGGGATTAATTAAACAGGCATGTCTAGATATTATAGTACAACAGAGGTGCAGAAGCATTCACTGTGTGGCTTCTGACTTCCTTTGCCCTGCAGACCTGTCCATCAGTAAGGTGGTGTGGGAGAGACACAAATCACTAGCTTCATAGACTATTGTTTTCTTGATGTTAGTAGTGGAGGATAACAAATAGTGGGACCATTCTCATACACTGTCTTCCTATTTCCAATAATATCTCCTGAACTATGAGAAGACTCAAGTTTCTCTTTCTTTCTGCAAAGACATGTAGCAAAAATGTGAGTAACTATATTGTTTGTCAAAAGCACTTATGGGCCCCAAATACTTGAAAGACCTCTTCTTTCCATACCAGTCTCTCTGTGTCTTTAGATTTATTTTATTTTGCTAGTCCCTTCCTTGGTGGAAGTACACTATCTAATGACAAAGGAGAGGGCTTTTTGGTGGTAGCTCCCCAGTTACAAAATATCCTCCTTAAAGAGGTGTACCTAGCACCTACATTACTGCCTTTTAGACAAGAGTTTGACACATTTTAATTTCCCAGGCATTTAAATCTATGTAGTGCCATAAATTTGCTGTCTCTTCTCTAGCTGATGGCCCTTAGTAAATGTGTGCTTGTGTGTATTACAGTATTAGCTACATTTATATTATGCCTTTGAGCCAGTGAGCTCAAGGTGGTTGGTACATGGCTCTCTTCTTCTCCCATTTACCCTTACAACAACAACCCTATGAGGTAGGTCAGGCACAGAGAGAGCGACTGCCTCAGGGTTACCCAATGAGTTTCATGGTTCGGTGAAGACTAGAACCTGGCACTCCGAAGTCTCAGTCCAGTACTCTAACCACTACGCCACACTGACCTTTTCCTAGTTTTACTGCATATGTTAATGTTTAGGGTTTGCTGCTGTGGAATTTACTGAATGAAGGGTGACATACAAATATTTTAAATAACTAAACAAATCCACAGTGTGAGGGACCTCTAGTGACTAGCATGTGCCCAAGATTATCCTATTGAATAAATTGTCATGTACTGGCATTCCCAGACTCAGTGACCAGCAGTTTCAGAGTTCAAAACAGAAAACTTTATTGGCACAGTAATCCAGAAAGTAAACCCTACAGGGTCATTGCTCAGAATGAAACGTAACTGACAAACAGTATAGCAAAAGCATATTCCAATCTACAAAATCTGGTGGGCTACGCAGTCATTGGCTACCCATCATCCCCATTCCCACTTCTCATAGTACCAGGGCTCAGCCCTCTTTTCCCAGAGCTGAGACCCAGGTGCAGTACTTATCAAACCATTCCCAACATTGACCACACTCTCCCTGCTACACTTCGGCTACACACTTGTTAGCAAGCACAGAAAAATGCAAACACAATTACCTATAAGGTTACATAGTAAAACTGAACTTGGTAGGAAAAGGTCACATCTGGGGCTGATCCTGACACAAATTGTATTTGATGTGTGCTTATTGCCAAACAAAACTATAAAAGTGTATGGCTTCATGACCAACTTAATATTCAAATGCTTGTAAGCTTAGCTCAAAATAAGTGAATTGTTCTTTGCCTGTAATGAGATTCCTCCAGAACAAGTGAACTACAACAGGAGCAACATCTGGAAAAAATATATAGACCTATATCTCTAAGATCATCACTTTTCTTCTCCTGTGTGGTTTTAAAAAATATTTTGCCTAATAAAGAAGCCAGTGGAGCTTCAAAGTGTTTTCTGCATTTTGCTTTGGCCAATAAAGGTATTGCTCTTTCGTGGACTGTGGATTTTGTAGTATTTTGATGCACGGTCAACACGGCTACCCTTGAATATGTTCTAGTGTCTGCCATCAGTCCCCTGCACATCTGGTGCTAAGGTCAGAGTTCCTTCCTCCCTCCCTTCCTGCCCCATGGCCCTTTCCCTTACATTTAGAAGAGCAGTGAAGCAGTTTAGCTGGTGCTCAATGCCAGTGACCTGTGAGAAGAGAGAATATTCTGAATATCCTGGAGTAGCTCTTCCTTCCTCGAGGCAGCCCTTCTGCTCCAAGGAGAGCACTGCCAAATATTTGGTTTGGATAACAAACCTGCAGATGTCTCTGTGGTTGCCTTGCAGGGGATGAATGGCAGGAGGTGTTTTTGTGGAAGGGGTGGATGGTATGTGGATTTTTCACAATGCGGTTTTGCCTTCAACACATCGCTTAGTTCACAAATTTTGCTCTGAGAGCAGAGATGTTCCAGGTACGACTGAGAGAATCTCTCTGTGGAGAATGTGTCAATGAGACACATCTGGTAATATGAGAGGAAATTGAAGTTGCTTCATTTTCATGGGCTGAAGAGAGAGGAAAAGAATGGGAAAGAAAGAAAGAAAGAAAGAAAGAAAGAAAGAAAGAAAGAAAGATTGCTTTTGCTATTTTGTGGCTTCTGGTTGCTGTTCATTAATCAACAGAGCAAGCTGTGACTGTGCCTGGTGCCTTACAGAACACATAAATCTCTTCCCCAAGGGACATGAAGAAGAATATTTCAAACTGGAAAAAGCACCGGCTCTCTCATCAGACAGAGTGAGGTGGCAGCCTCAGGCAGCTGGTTTCTGGTTGTCATGAAAGCACAACAAACTGTTAGCTGTTTGCTTTGTTATGATTGTGTTTGATTGTGTCAGAGATCAGGGGCAAAGAATTGTGGGATTTTCTCTTCCATGTGCCAAAATAATTTGGCTGGCATTGAGTAGCATTTGGGATGGATGGAAAAGGCCATTTGCTTCCCTGCCTCAGGCAGCAATATGTCTTGGGCTGACCCTGACTAGGAAAAAAAAAACAGAGGAAGGGGAGGGCTGGGAGGGGCTAGAATAGCAAAGAACAATGGATAGCAAATACCTGCAGTCTCCTATAGAGGAATAGGAACTACAAACTCTGTTTATGGAACATTTATCTGATCTCTGAAAGAGCCTTCTCCTCCCCCGCCCCCAAAACATAACAGAGTTTTTTTTTTAAGGTCTAGCTCAAAAAATCATTTTGTAGCTCCACAGTCTCTTTGGCTTGCAGCCACTGCCCCTAAGCCTTAGAAGCATCTCCCCACCATGGCAGGACAGATCCAGACAGTACCTGCCTCAGCAGAGAGCAATGACAGCTACTGGATTCTGTGTCAGCACCAAATCTGCTCTGAATGGGACTTTTAAAGGAGCTAGCCAAGGTGCTGGACCTATAAAACAGCACCAGGCACTTGGAAAAGATCTTTTAATGCTTAGTCTAAAGCCTCAAATGGATTCACTGTCCCACTGAAATAGAAGACACCAGTTACTAGGGGAAGGCAGCTTCCTCTGGCAACTGCTGAGGGCCTGTTGCTGCTGATCCTGATACCCTCAGGCTCCATTTGCCACTGGTTTGCATGGCAGTCAGTCAAGTCCAGCCTAAAACATTCTGTTTCCTCATGCGGTGATCACCTTACCTTACCCAAGTAAAAAGTATAGTGTGTCTGTGTGTGTTCAAAGTGCCTGTCGACTTGTGGTCGACCCCATGAATTTCATAGCTTTTCTAAGGCAAGGAATACTTAGAGGTGGTTTTGCCAGTTCCTTCCTCTGAAATATAGCCCACAGCATAGAATCAGAATTATAGAGTTGGAAGAGACCTCAAGGGCCATCCAGTCCAACCCCCTGCCATGCAGAAATAGACAATGAAATCATTCCCAACAGATGGCCATCCAGCCTCTGTTTAAAAACCTCCAAAGAAGGAGACTCCACCACACTACGAGGCAGTGTATTCCACTTCCAAACAGCTCTTACTGTCAGAAAGTTCTTCCTAATGTTTAGGTGGAATCTATTTTCCTGTAGTTTGAACCCATTGCTCTGTGTCTTAGTTTCTGGAGCAGCAGAAAACAAGCTTGCTCCATCCTCAGTATAACATCCCTTCAAATATTTAAACATGACTATCATGCCCCTCTCAACCTTCTCTTCTCCAGACTAAACATGCCCAGCTCCTTAAGCTGCTCCTCATAGGGTGTGGCTTCCAGACCACCCACCATCCTGGTTGCTCTCCTCTGGACACATTCCAGCTTGTCAATATCCTTCCTGAATTGTGGTGCCCAGAATTGTGGTGCCCAGTATCTGGTATTCATTGGTTGGTCTCCCATCCAAGTACTAACCTGGGTTGATTCTGCTTAGCTTCCAAGATCAGACAGGATCTGGTGCCTTTAGGTTCTTTAGGCTACAAAGTCTATAATACAGGAGTTTAAAAAGAACATGTACTATAGACTTTGTAGCCTATTTCCCTTGACAGTGAAAATACAAGAGTAACAGATGAAATACGTAAGTAAGAATATGCTGCCTTTTGATCTCATCTCAGATTTGTTGCCTGAGACTGCCAGCTCACTCTCCCTAAGGGTAAGGCTAGCCCTATAGATAATAACTATTGTAACTGCCTATGTGGCCTAGAGCAACAGAGGATTGCAATGAGGCACTGTGGCACTTACAGTGAAGGCCATCCAACACCCAGTAGAAAAGTGCTGCTGTTACCCTCTCCCTCTCCTGTTCCCATGGATGCTCCTTGAAGACATTAGAAGAGAGAGAAGAGAAAGGCCATCACCAACATGGTGGCAGTGCCTCTCTATACTTTTTGGGCAGACTTATTTATATCATTACTTGTTTCATAAATAACTCTTGCTGCTGCTGTTGTTTTCTAATTTTAATCATCTGTGTCACCTTATTGTCTTGGAAGGATTAGGGGGACACACATCATTCATAAAACTAGACAATAATTTGTATTTACCATTCTCTAACAAGAACAGGAAACTTGTAACTCAACCCAGCAATAACTAAGTCTAATCCTACCTGTTTCACTGAACAGAATAATGGGCAAAGTGCAGCACCTCCAGGTGCTACTGGACTGCAGTTCCCAGCATTCTACAACACTGGCTGTGCTGGCTAGGGCTAATGGGAATTGCATTACAATAACATCCAGAGGGCCAAACTTTGCCCACCCCTGCTATATAAGAGCATGATATATTGTGGCCTGGTGTAATTTTGATAAATTTTATGCCCTGCTCTGGGAATTGCCACAGATCTTCGCTGTTTCTTATTCAGTGTGCTCCTTTTCCTGGTTAAAAACACTTTTCTGATTCATTCTAAGTCTCAGTGTAGGTCTAACTCTAATTGTTCTATAGTTAGGAATTCAGAAACTGAGGCAAGCGAAAGAATTTTGACCTACAACCTTTATGGTGATGGCATTACTGTCTTCATCCTTCTCCTGATCTAGGTTTTAGGCCTTAGATTCCTAGCAAATAAAGGCTGTTAGGAGCTTATAATGTTTTGTAAAATCTAGAGTTCTAGCCTGTCCAAATGCAAGCACTGTCCACTCAAATACAGGATAGTGTAATATAAACCCTCAAAAGGTGCAAGTGTCTTTCTTCCAGCCTTCCCTGACCTGGTTCCCTCCAGATGTGTTGCACTCCATATCCCCCACAACCTTCAACTAACATCTGAGTGTTGTAGTCTAATGCATCTGGAAAGCACCAAGTTGGAAAAAAGCTGCTTTAATCCATATTATGACACAATGCAATTTCCCTGTGGTGTTATATGCATCTAATGGTACGCATCAGGATAAAAAGTGGAGGAGCAAATGTAAAATAATTTTTTAAAATGGTGCAGAGCAACAGTTTTTCAGAGTATTGGATAACTGACAATGAACTGTATTGTTGCCTGCAATTTGGCATATGCAAAGAACAGTAGGGACCCAGAGATAGGATGAAAATATTAACTAACATTGTGTTCCCATAGCAACAGAGGTAAATAGCATCTTTTCCTCCTGTATGGATGATTCAAGTGTAAGAAAACCTCTTTTTTCTATTGTTCTCATTAGTTAGCATAGAAAGAGTTCTCCCAGGCATGCTCAAGAGCTTGTATATATCCAGAAGAGTTTATCCTCCCCCTTTCTTATTTTGAACAGTCAACTCTGATGCCAAATCATTGCTTTTGAAATAATGCTTGGTTTCAAATGTTGGCCAACAGATTTAAAATGTATTGCCATTTCTAATGTCAGATTGGGTCCATTAATCTTCTTGCATAGAGACTGTTCTGTTTTTCCAATGTAGAGTATAAAGTGGCATTGCTGGCATAGGATGGTGTAAATCACATTGGAGGAAGAACAAGTAAATGTACCTCTGATGTTATGAGTTATATTATTGGCCGTAACATCTCAAGTAATGAAATAATAATTTCCTTAATTCTAGTCTGTTTCTAATCCTAAACTTCTGGTTGCATAAGAGGAGAATCCAGTGTAAAGGGGAGGGGCACAACCTCTCCTTGCCACCATAACCCCCAGAGCACTCCCCACACACACACACACTTGTGTTGGAGGGATTCAAAAATCCTTCAGAGCTGGTTTTCAGTCAGCTTCAGGGGCTGTTGTGAGGAAGGACAGAAGATCCTAGAGCTACCACCAATGTCATGTTGCATTTTGGCCTATGATTTGAGGGGGTGGGGAAACAGGATGTGGCTTCTAACTCATCAGAAACAACTTGTGTAGAATGATTCCGTAGAGCAGGCATGGGGGAGCTGTGGCCTTCCAGATGTTGGCTGGCATCCTGCATTACAGTTTATAGATTCATAAACTAGAGTTATGGATCCTACACATGTAGTCATGATTGTGGAACTATTGCCATGATCATAAATACCCCTACCAACCTCAGCCATTTTTGGATTGCAGCCCTTGGCAGCCTAGACAATAAGGAGAAGTGGTGTGGTCACAGTCCTACAACTTCTGGAGGACCACCTGATTCTAGCCCTGCTTTAGAGAAAGACCTAAGACTTCTTAGGCCCTGGCATTCCAGATGGAAAGTGGTAGATATACTGTTTCAGTGCTGCCACCGGTAGGAAAGATGTACATTAGGAATAAAGTTTAGCATAATTCTCAAAGTGCTGGAGCTTAGACTAGCTGGCCTAGAATCTAGGAGAAGAGCACCTAAGAGACAGTGCCAAGCCACAATCATTTCATCAGTTATATTTATACAGTTAATGGTGTAAAGTTCATCTCAGAGTCAGACTCTTCTCTTTTTGTGCACTCTTCATATGTGACTCCTAAGGATAGCTGTGTTTCTTGACCTGGATCTTTCCTTCCCAGGTAGTTTTCCAACTGGGGACCCATCTACATGAGGGGGGGAAATCCCAAATACCTCATACTATTGGCATCTTGCAGCAGCAGCAACATGTCCAAATGGTTTTTCTGGCCTAGGAAACCCCCATAAGCCCCACATTAGTGAGTAAATGATTTACTCGCATTAGTTCTTCACTGCCGCCAGGTTGTTCTGTTTTGTTTTTTTTAAGTCGTCCCAAGGTGCGCTGGTGTGATAGAGTGATTCTCCAAAGCAAATATTGATCCTTTTTATCACCTTAGCGAGCGAGCGCTAAGGCAAAAATCCAACCTCTTAGTGAGCGCCAAGGCAAAAATCCAATATGGTGGCAGCGGGTGCTTGCCCTCCTAGCAAGCCCTTCACCCACTCTTGCCCAGCCAATCAGCTTTGTGCTTCCCTTCGAGTTTTACATTGTTGAGTAGTCCAAATGAGCAAAAATGTGCACCTGCTTTGCAGTTTGTGAAAAAGTATGGGGAAATCTGTGAAGGCTTTTAGTATGTTGTTTTTGCCGTTTTGGGGCCCCCTCCTTCCGAATTGTGTGGATTGGCGCTGGATCCTGTTTAGACTGGTAGGATTCCCAGCAAATTCCATGAGGGGTATTTTCACCATTTAGATGGGCCCTGGATGAAGTTTCAAAATTGAAATCCAGCTCATGTTAAAAAGAAAATGAAATGCCTGGAGTAAGGCACCAGCACAGCACAGTTATCATTGTGTAATTGCTATCTTGCCAGTAGAGATACCAGCCTAGAGCACTCTTAGAGCTGTGGGACTTGTTCCAACTACAAGCCCAAAGAGTTATTTCTATCCACTTCCCACTAGCATAAAAATAACTGTTTCACAAGTGTAAGTGCTGGAGGCTTCTGCCAATTGTGATCACAAGCTCTGCTTTGCTAATTGTAGAACTGCCTTTTTCATCCCTGTTTACTCATCACTGAGGCATGTGACTTGTATTTGGCTGCTGTAATTTTTGTCTTCACTCATCATCCCTTGGTTGTTTTCTGAGTATTCACAGTTAGCCATCATGTTCTGGGCATGGGATTGTTGAATAAGATCCATCCCTACCATGCCCTCTCTATGTTTACCTCTCTTTGGTCCAAATTCTTTGTTACTGAAACATAATGCATGTTGTGCAGCACATCTAAAAGGTCACACACTAGACAGGATTTTTAGATTCTTTGGAATGGGAACGTCAGTGGAATGCCTTTTTTCTGGGTGGAAAAAAATACAGTATTGTGGGATTTTAATGTAATGCTCTATTTTAGCCTTTTGGCAAACAAATAAATCCATAATTGCTTCATCCATGTGAACTGGAATGCATATGTGAAGAGACCTCTCCTTTTGCTGATTTATGCAGGGATTTCCACAAAGGTTCTTGGGGCTTGGTTACACGGTGGGGAAAAAAAACGTGAAGAATTCACCAAGATTCCTAATTGTTTACATGCATTGCACAACACAGTAACCTCTTTCAGAAGGAGGGGGGCATAAAAACCCATTAATAACGCAAGAAAGGATTTCGGGACTTTTCCCAACTTTTTTGAAAAGTAGCGCATTTTTGATAGTCTGAACAACCATTACGCTAAGTGCTGTGTGAGTTACCAGCAATCTTTCCAATACATTCACAGCAGAGCTTTGCCATGATTGGTTGAACTCACCAGGGAGGGGGTTGGACAAGGAGGGGATGGAGGAAAGATCCATCCACTGTTGTTTCCAGCCACGAAAAAGACTGTGAGTGCTAGCCTCGTGTGTGTGTCTTTCCTTCTCTTCCTCCCTCCTTGCTGTCTTGTTCTTAGCTGCTGCGATCTGAAGAATTCCAAGCTAGCCTTTCAGTCTCTCTCTGTGTGAATGATCTTTGTTTCTTCTCCTGAGATCGCATCCCTTCCCTTCTCGCTATCTTGTGCTTAGCCACGAAAAAGACTGTGAGTGCTAGCCTTGTGTGGGTGTGTCTTTCCGTCTCTCCCTCCCTCTTTGCTATCTTGTGCTTAGCTGCTGCGATCTGAAGAATTAAGCTAGCCTTTTCCAGTTTCTCTTGTGTGTGTGTGAATGTTCGTCTCAGGCATTCCCGTGGTAATCAGAGGATGTGCTTGGGAGGCCATGCCCCCGTCTCAGTCTGTGTGTGAATATCAAAGCGGAAAACAGCTGAAAACTAAACTGATAGACCAATTAAGCAATATATCATGTGAACGATGCAGTACAGCTGCGAAACAGCGATACAGTGCAAATTACCGCAATAAAAACTGTCGTGTAACTGAAGCCTTGGAAGTTTTCTGATGTGCACTGAACATGTGGGGTGTGACTCCTATAGGATGTGCCCAGATCCCAATTGCTCTGCAGCAGATCCTAATTGTTTAGATCAGTGGTTCCCAAACTTTGGCTTTTCAGATGTTCCCAAATGTTCCCAGAATTCCCGAATGTTTGCCAAGCTGGCTGGGGCTTCTGGGAGCTGAAGTCCAAAACACCCAGAATACCAAAGTTTGAGAACCACTAGTTTAGGTTAATCCTCTAAATCAGATGGTGTTGTTGCACAGTTACTGGGGATTTGGGGCCACTCTAAATGAGTAATTTTTTTTTAGTTAATTAGTCTAAACATCAAATAAATGAGAAAGCTTTAGCTAATTAATGGGTGGAAATCAAGACTAATTGGTTAGGTTTACAGGTAAGGACACATGTGTTTGTACATGGGATAAAGCTTTCTTGAAAATCCCCTTGGAATGGGGATTTCATGAAAGGGAATGATGGAAAGTAATCCCAAATATGCAAAACTTTTTACCTGGTCTAGGACACCGCCCTAAAAGGAACATTGTGATTTAGAAAATCTATTTTCAAAAACAAGTACCTTGGACTTCCCAAAATTTGTTCTGAGGTCAGGAGCCCTCAGTGCTGGTACTCCAATCACAACATTGTGAGTTTGAGCACACAGGGCTCCAGGCTGACTCAGTCTTCCAGCCTTCTGTAGGTCAGTAAAATGAGTACCCAGCCTAGCTAACACATTGTAAACCACTTAAAGAGTGTTTAGCACTATAAAGTGGTATATAAATGTAAGTGCTATTGCTATGGGGGACAAAATGAAGTTATGGTCCCCCAAATGGTATCCCTCCCCATGAAATTTTCCACCAGTCCCCAGATCTTTAGCACTTCAGTAACTTAAAGCTTTAGTTAAGAACTCAGAAATATAGTTTAAGTATCCAAAGAAAAGGGGCAGGCAAAGTGACTAAAGAAATAAACACAGCAAAAAGCAGAGTTCCAGATGTGAGCGATTTTCGATGTCTCGCATGCTGCAATGCCAGAAATTTCAGGACAGAAGGGAAATTTCATTGGGATGGGTAGAATTCTTAAGGGGGGGGCAATGTTCTCATTTTGCTCCCTCCCCCCATAGCTACACCCACAGATAAACAGATAACTAATTAATCAGTAATACTTCAGGTGAGTATCTTAAGCTGTCTCCTTATAAAGTGGTTTTATAACAAGTCATCCATGAGGTCATGGTTGGCCACACAGCAAGAAATGGAAAACTATTTTCAGCACCACCCAATGCTCAGCAGGCTGTAGTGTGGAGGGGTAGGGGTTGGCAGTGACCAGAAGTAATGCTCCCTGTCACTTCTCATCCTTTTAAAATATTACTTCTACTGTTTTGGAGTGTAGCCCCCAACATAGTACAGTATGGCCCCCATATCCATGGGTGATATGTTCTGAGAATTGCCATGGATACTGGAAACTGCAGATAATAGCCAACCTTATTAAAATGAATGACCTCTGGCCCAAGCATACCTAGAGGACCTAGAAGATGCCTAGAGACACCATATTTTTTGGATGAGGGGAAAGTGTTTTCATGAATACGGGTCCTCCAGATACAGGGGGCATACTGTATTTACAGGTAAAACCACATCCACAAAAGCTGTTTCCAGGCCCCAAAGAGTTTTTTTTGGCCATAATTTCAAGGTTCAGGGGGTTGGAGGGGTCAAAAGCTACAGAACACACACACACACACCCCCCACACACAATAAGGCCACAGGAAGCCTGCATGATTCCCACTCTGTTCTAGCTCAGTTATATCTGCAGCAGGAGGATAGTCATTTTCAAAGCCCTGTTTAAGTATTTGAAGGGGCGTCACATTGAGGATGGTGCAAGCTTGTTTTCTGCTGCTCCAGAGACTAGAACACGGAACAATGCTCCAGGTACAGAGATTCTACCTCAACATTAGGAGGAACTTTCTGACAGTAAGAGCTGTTCACCAGTGGAACACACTCCCTCGGAGCATGGTAGGGTCTCCTTCCTTGGAGGTCTTTAAACAGAGGCTGGATGGCCATCAGTCAAGGATACTTTGATCATGATTTCCTGAATGGCAGGAGGTTGGACTGGATGACCCTTGTGGTCTCTTCCAACTCTACAATTCTATGATTCTATGAAAGAGTTGACTGTAGTATTCTGTTTCAGGATAAAAATAAAGGAAACAAGGGGGGAAGCAAATCTTGCAGCACCTTTAAGACATAGGACATGTTCAGACTGCCTCTATAAACCCTGTTTCTGCCTCACTAGAACCCTCCAGCCCCACTCCTGTCTGCCACAGAATAAAATAATAATTTTCACACACCTACCAGCTAGCGAGACGGAAACAGGTCCCCCTTCCCTCTGCAGTCCAGGAGTAAAAGCAGCTGTTGTAAAGTTTCATTTACAGCCCTGAAAGCAAACCCTGCCCGTTCTGTCAAGAGAATGATCAAATGTCAAACAGTAAAACAAAGCAGCGAAACACACTTCTAACACTGCAATTGACCCAGGGAGGGTAAAAATAGGGTGCCACTTACCTGGATGTCCCTACCGAACCCGGAAGTGTTCGGCACAGGCCTCCCTGTGACATCATGTGAGATTGTCATCGTGCGAGCATAACGGGGATCCCTTTCACACACCCGTGATTGTGTTGCAGCAACACAAGAAGACATCTATTCATGACTTTTCCCCATGAATAGAAAAAGATGGAGACAGCATGGGAACAGCATGGGGGAAACGCAGGATGGGACGACATCGTCCGAAAGGGAAAATCTTTCCCGAGCCTGTTCTGTGTGCCATGGGATATTTAGCCAGTCTGAAAAAGTCCTAAGTCACTGATTTATTCTACCATGAGCTTTCATGGATTAAAATGCACTTCTTCAAATGCTCCCAGCAGAGTGAACTGGGTACTCAGAGTGAACTGGGTCCCCAGCAGTAGCTACCAGGGGAGGGGGAATGACAAAATTGGCTCCCTCCAAAGTATATTTTCCTTCAGTGCCCATATTTCTAGTATTACAAAAAGTGGGACATTTAAAATTGTTCACACCTAGCGCTCACGTTTTCTTTCCCCCCCCTTCCTATAGCTATGTGCCTGTGTTTTCCCAACCTTTCCTTCTGTAAGTACAAAGTTCACCTCCTCTCCACTTTTATCCTTACAACAAACTGCTAACAGATCAGGTTAAAAGAGAATGCCTGGGCCTGGCTCACCTGGTGAGTTTAATGGCTCAATGTGGACTTAAACCTGGGGCTTGTCTACACGGGATAAATACTCCCTCTTGCCCCTGTCTCAGAGTCCTGCAGTCCATATGACGCAGGGCATTTGCCCTGTTCCACCCCCAGGCAGTCCAAACAACCCCTGGGGCTGAGACAGGGGAAAGGTGGGGTAGGACCTGATAAATCGTTTTGAAATAATACCCAGTTCTCTCTGTTTCTGACAGTGAAAACCAGATTGGGCTCCATGTGTCCACAGAAGCCTGTCTGGCAAGCCAGCCCTTGCAGCTGTTGCCATTTTCCTGGCTCCCCCAGAAGCCAGGTGGGAGTTGCATGCAGGGAGCCTTCAGTCACGTGTTGCAAGCCTCCTTCCTGCCTTCTGAGTCAGCACAGAAAATGGCAGTGTGTGGTGGCTGCAGGGATAGATGGGCTGGCATTCCTGTTTATACTCTGGCCTGTTTCATCAAGGTAACAGGGAAGAATGGGCCAGCTCTGCAGCCAGGATTCACCGGTGGGAAGCCAGAGTATCCTGGCTCATGTAGATGGGCCCCTGGATTTCCCTAATCTCAGTCCAGCACTCTGAAACACTACACCCTACTGCTCCTTTGAACAAACCTACAAAACCTTTTCCTGGCTTCAGAGATTTGTCCAAACATGTTCTTTTTGAAATAAAATTATTAACATAACAATGTGAGCATTATACAATTATAATGCAGGGATTGCACTCACTTGTGCAGAAATACCTGGTTTTGTGAGAGTGGAAGACTGGAACTAGAATAATCTATGAGATAGGTCAACTTATTCAATGGTGCTTTTCCTCTTCTTTGAACTACAAGCTGACCTAGAGCAAGGGAGCAGCTGCAGCCTTCCCTGGCACAGAAAAAGAAGTGGTGGGGAAATGTCACCTTGCTAAAATTCTCTGTCAGGCAGATGTCTTAGCAGCAGGAGCGGGGCCAGGTAATGAAGTGCCAGCCCTACTGTGAAGACATTCTGGCCCCTGTAGTTTATTCAGATCCATCCTGCCTAGTGTGTATGTGGGCTCCCATCCCCTACAAATGAACCCTTTATTAGTAAGTGCTGTTACTACCACTGGGATACTGCAAATTGCCTTTGATGCAAAAAAAGATCACTTTGGCTAATTAGGAATAGCTAATTCAGCACTTCCATTTCCCTTTTGTTTGAAGGAAACCTGCAGGCATTGCTAATTGAAGGTGATGTTCAGGTGCAGGAACAGAAGCCAAGTACAACCTCCACCTTCCATTCAAGAACATGCACAAGCACTTCCATTAGGTAGCTCAAAGTACTTTGTCTTTTGTCAGCTTCTCCCAGTGCAATCCTAGACACGTTTCCTCAAGCATAAGTCCATCAAGTTCAAAGGAGCTTACTCCCAGATAAGCGGTTATAGGATTATAGCTGTCATGTTTGGGGAAAAGATTTCCCTGATGTCTCCCAGCAATTTGGTTTCTGTCTGCCAAGCACCATTTATTGTCCTTCGACAGCCAGTTGCAAGGTAATCATTTTACCCATGCAGTTTTGAGCGTTGACATTTCATGCAACAATTCTGTGTTGCTGCTCTTGCAATCTCTCAATGGCCTTGCAAAATGAATCAGCACCTCTGTACAGGCTGTTGTATGCAAAATAAAGAAGGTCCATGGCCGGATGTCACAGAACAGGCAGATGAGGTTGCTAGCTTTTTCCTGGTAGTGCTGCCTTGCATACAGTAATTTAACAAGTGAATCCTGTTCTCCATCGTTTCACCTCTGGGGAGCGGGGGCGTGACTTCTGCTACCCATATTTATCTTTATCAAACACCTTTTAAAGGTACAAAAGTTGGGTAGAGGTGGAGGTGAAACATAGAAGAGCTTGTAAAAGTTCCTAGTGCCCTTGCTGGCAGGAGATTATGGGAACTGTAATTTTTAAAAAAGGAGGTTTTCCAGCTTCTGGGACCTAGCAACTTAGTGCACTGAACTATGCTCAGACACAGAGTAACTTAGTTTACTAAACGGTGTCTTGCTGCCCCAAATTGCAGTTAGTTATCTCAACCTGAGAAAAATAATACCTTTGAGTATTGTCTGGCTGTAGCAGTGCTGGCTATACCACCTGCCTGGGTCTTTATTGTTGTGTGCCTTTAAGTCATTTCTGTCTTATGGAGAACCTAAGGTGTGAACCTATCATGGGGTTTTCTGAAGCTGAGAGAGTGTGACTTGCCCAAGGTCACCCAGTGGGTTTTCATGGCCAAGTGGGGATTCAAACCCTGGTCTCGAGTTTTGATAATCCTATCTTAAATATCAGACATATAAAATCTTCTAGAACTGCCTGTAGTTGTTTGCATAGTTGTTCTTTAAAGGTGGATGTGGATATCAAGGAAAACATCTGGCTGCCAGCTGAATCTCCTCTTCTTGGGTGAAAAAATATGTGGGAAGAAATGGTTGTCCTTTGCAAACATGGGGAGCAAATCTATTTATGCCTGTCTTCCTTTTTGTTGGTTGGTGTTTGCAAGTACAGGAGAAATTGGAAAGGAATGATTATGTTATCACCAGAATTTTTTAAAAAACTACATAATTCCTTGGAAGAAGGGAGGGGAAAGTGAGTCAGGGTTGCTTTTTCTGGCACTAGCTATCATACATTTCCCATAATGCTTAGTTCTA
Organism: Gambelia wislizenii; assembly: GCA_030847615.1. Lineage (NCBI taxonomy): Eukaryota > Metazoa > Chordata > Lepidosauria > Squamata > Crotaphytidae > Gambelia > Gambelia wislizenii. The sequence continues at coordinate 304,547,302 of JAUMIR010000002.1, read as the reverse complement.
ACCTAAGGTTGAAAAGAAATTACTGTACTGGGCAGTAACCTACTGCTCATCTCCTCTCATTAAAATTTCCTTTGGGAGGGGGACTCTTCAACTGCATAACCACCATCATGCCACCATCAACTCCCTGAGGAAATAAATGCTTTTCAGGGTGAGAGGCTTGCCTTTGTGGAGTGCCTTTCTTAACTGCCTTTGTAGTTAATTTCCAATTCACCTCATGTGAATTCCACGGCACTGTCTCTTTTCTCAAGAGAGCATAGCATGTAACCTCCACCTCCTTCTCTGTGCTTCAAGGGTTTTCAGGAGATGTACATGGGATAAATTAGGTAAGCTGGGAGCTACCTCATGCTAATGAATTCACAGGGACTGTATTATCTCTCTGCATTGCCTTATTTAAAGAGAGAGTACAAGCCACCGCACAAAGACTTCCTCCTGCTATTCTTTTCCTACTCAAAGGGAGTAGGATGAACAAGGCCTTATGATATGGCAGTGCTTGTATTTCTGGAAGAAAAGGTCTGAGCTGCTGCAAAGGTTCTCTCTTCTTACTACTACCTCCTGTTGTTATTATTATGTGCCTTGACTCTGACTTAGAGTGAATCTATCATGGGGTTTTCTTGGCAAGATTTGTTCAGAGAAGGTTTACCATTGCCTTCCTCTTAGATTGAGAGGTTTTCTGGTCTGAGCTTGGATTTGAACCCTGGTCTTCTAGCCCAGCACTGAAACCACTACACCATGCTGGCTCATATTCCCATCATCATATGATAACAAAACAATTTAAACCTGTTTGCTGTCAACAAAAAGAAATAGGTTCTGGTTTCCAGAACACAGCCCCCTATTTGAAAGGCCGACCAGTCCAAGTCTACATTAAGGCTAGAAAATCATACAAAGGGAGAACAAGGGCTCATCAACAATTAGCGTGGGCACACATGTTGTCTGGACAAAGCCTTCTGAGGTGCTGTAGAAATAATGCAATTTGACACCACTTTAAGTGCTGTAACTCCATCCTATGGGATCCTAAGATCTGTAGTATTACAAGGTCTGTAGCCTTCTCTGCCAAAGAGTACTGGTACCTCATTAAACTACAAATCCCAGTATTCTGTAGGATGGAGCCATTGGCAGTTAAGGTGGGGTCAAACTGCACCCCTGGAGTATACTGGGATATACAGCAGTTTAATCAGATGTGGGGAACCTTTGGTAAGTCCAGGTGCTTTAGACTTCCGCTCGCAGAAGCTACAGCCACCATGGCCAATGGTAAAGGACTGTGGGAGTTGGAGTCCAAAAAATCTGGAGTGGCAAAGGTTCCCCACCCATCATGTAAATTATCCTTATTATTTGTAAATTTGCATTTAGACCACTAAATTAGCATTTGCAAATTTTATGCAAATCTGTCTGTTTGTTTACTTTGGTGATGCAATCCCTTATTTTGGAGAAGGCTTAAGTAGCCACCCTGCTAAGAATAAACAATGGACATCATTTTCTGGAGGTACAAACATATTGCACTTTAAGCTATTGGTTATTCTAGCCCAGTGGTTCTTAACTTGTGGTCTGGGGACCCCAGGGGGCGATGATGTCCTCACAGGAGGGGGGGGTCTGTGAAGGCTTGAAGGCTGCTTGGCCCACCTTCTTCCTGCAGTGCAACAGGAGCCAAGGCAAAGGTTGGCTGACTGGCTTGGCCTGCACCTTGCCAATCAATCTTCTACAGCCATAAACCTGCAGGAAAAAGCAAGAGAAAAAGCCTTTCTTCACTGCATCTGAGAAAAGGTTTAATGGATGGTATAATTGTATTTATTATTTTCAGGTGTTGTTGTTGTTAGTAGTAGTAGTAGTAGTTATTAGGGTTTTAAATCTTGAGTTAAGTCTTGGGGGGGCACAGCAACAAAAGATATTTAAAGGGGGTCCCTGAAAAGAGAAGGTTAAGAACCACTGTTCTACCCTAATGCTGGTTTAGAATGGGTATCAAAGCCTCTCTAGTTTTCTAAAGCATGCTGGTGGTTATTTCCCCCTCACCTCTCCAATGTGCGGCCTTCCAGTTGTTATTGGACTGCTACCTCCACCTTCCGTTACCACCAGCTCTGCTGGCTAGGGGAGATGGGAGATGCAATCCAACAGCATTTGGAGGATAAGATGTTTCCTATGTCCGTGTTCTTAGCTAAGGCTCTCAAGCTGAGCAGGACATTTTACAAGGATGGTGTCTGCTCAGTGGTTATAAGCTGCTAATTATCAAAATGCTCTTGGAATGAATGTTTCTATGGGTTGTTCAGCACCGTGGAGAGCTCCTTCAAAATTCAGACTGAACCTGGAACTGTTTCACTACCACAGTGACATGGAACCATGAGACATTGTTGGTAGGCTTCATTCTCCAGGTTCATTCCTTAGCATCTGCATTTCAAAGAATTCCAGGCAGACTCATTGCCATGGAGAATAGGCTGGGAGACCATAGAGGCCTGGCCAGCCCACAATTTCCCCCTCACCAGCTTATCTACCCAGAGCAAGAACATTTGACCTTGTTGATCTGTCCTTGCCTGTCTGTATGCATATTCCTTCCCTGGAGGAGGTGTGGAACCTAGTTAATAATGCATTTTACAAATACTGTACCTTGCCTATTTTTCACCCAGCTTTGTTGATCAGTGCATTACATTCAGGCCACCCCAACTCAGAATTTCAGGCTGGGGGCCTGATTTCAGATAATGGGGCTCAAGTCAACCTACCCAGAGAATTGGTCTCCTCGCCAGAAAGGACAGCTGTGGGGATATGAGCTAGCAGTCTCCCAGTCAGTATGAGCAAGGATGTAGCTACAGAGGAGGCAAAAAAGAAGTCACTGACCACTCAGTAAGAATTCTGCCCTTCCATGAAATTTTCCTTCATGCTCCAGTTTTCTAACACTACAGCAATGTGAGCATTTAAAAATACTGTTTAGGCATGCAAAGAAAAGGGGTAGGCAAAGTTACTGAGGGCATCTGAGCACAGCAGACAATAAGAGTTGTAGATGTGAACAGTTTTCATTGTCGCACTCTCTGCAATGTTAGAAATTTGGGGACTGATGGAAAAATTATTTTGAAAGGCCAGAATGTTTACTAGGGTGGGGAAGTGCCCTCATTTTACCACCACAATCCTGAGTATGCGATACATACTCTGAGTAGGAGATAATTTCCTGTATCTATGTGCATGCAGTCTGAAACCTTGCATCTTCAATACTTGTTCTTCAGTGTGCTGTGACACTAAGCTGTAATGCATGTATAAATCTCTTGGCAAAAATAAATGATTAGTTTCCAACCTCTTGTTACTTAAACGCTCCTGGTTTTTCTTCTTGTCAGCCTTGAACAACTTTGGATACCCTTAACCTCAAGAGGTGTGATGAGAAATGGCTTTGGGGAACAACACACAGCGAAGTTACTCCATCATCCCATGCTTCATCTTTGTCGAGGTGAGTGCAGTGTTTGGATTTTTTGGTGTTGGGTGATTAATCTCAGCTTCAGAGCCTGGGAGGTTACTTTACAGAAGGAATTAATTCAATATTACATTGCTGGACCACTACAAAATATAAACACAACAATTTGTTACATTGCCTGTTTTGTTATTCACTTGTATGGGAGTGAATCTAGGATTGCTAAGAAGGTGGCAAGAATCTTGGAAAAATAACTTTTAAATGCCCTTTTAAATTAACATAAAATAAATTGAAAATGTTACCTGTTAGAACAAAACCCAAAATAATGTCAAAATATTACTTTAGAATTGTAGCCTGGTTCACCCCCTTTAAAAAAATAAGTTTTTAAAAATTTATTTTGTTTATGTTCCATCTTTCTCCCAGTGAGACCCAAAGTGGCTTATAAGATAGGCTAAAACAGAACACAGCTAAAAGCAATGATAATAATAATAATAATAATAATAATAGCAAATAGCTATCATATGGAAATAGTAAAGGATTTTCTTAAGTATGTAAACTACAACAAATAACTATAGCACCTTCTATTAAAAACTTATCTTAAACAATAGGTTGTCATGAAGGCAGTCCCATCATCCTGCAAAGTGGTGGGACTCCCATCATTCTTCAGGGACTACATTTTCCATTATCTGCAAACAGTGATTGTCTGATCAGCATGACCAGGTAAACTAAGGGTTAAGGGTTAAGACCAAGGTGGGAGGTGGAGGTCATCTCCTGAGATAGCATCATCATGACATCACATCAGCAGACACTGGACTGGCCAATGAGAATTTGGGAATGGTAATTTGAAAAGGTTTTATACTTTGCCTGGGCCATTAGGCAAAGGAGATAAAAGAGATTACTCTGAGGTGATGGATGTACCTCAGAGAACAATGTTCTGAATAGCACATGGCTGGGCTTGGCTTAGGAAGCGCATGTGGCTCAGCCCAGCTTGAATACCATCAGCAACCTTCATAGACTTCTATCATGTAAGTAGTTTTTCTTTTATGTAGGGAACAGTCTTAATTAGTTGTGTCAGGGATCATATTTTTATTTTTCCTTGACTGAATGTATGAATGCTTTATATCTCTGTAACTTTAAGATGAACCTGAAGAAAGGAACAATTTCTTCATGAAGTGCTTTACCTTTTAACTTCTCTTAAACTTGCTTGAATAAAAATAAGCCTTTCTATTTTTCCTACTAAGCCACGCCTTACACGTGCCTTATTTTGGTCCTAGCTATCTTGGCTTTTCTCTGGGGACAGAGAAGGGGGGGGGTTGCTACTATTTTAACAGAGTGCGTAGTTCCACTGATTAATCATAGAACTTTATTCAGTCTCCCAGCGGGCTGAGAAAAGACTGCATGTGGGTGGTGGCAGGTTATCAAAAGAGAGACATAGTTCTGGGATTTCCAGGCTAGAGGAATCCTGAGAGTGTGCCTCAGAGGATTCAGGGTAGGAGTTTTTGGCAGGAGCACTCCTGAACTAGTTGTAAACACATGCAAGCCTTTCCTTTCCATGCTGTGCTGGTGTGTATGCACAAAGAGAGAGTGGGGGCAGCCTAACATAGGTATTGGCCAAAAACCCATCAAATTAAAATAATAGCACCATCTCTTAGAACCCTTTCCTGGATAACAGGTGATAGTCTATAGCCCATGCAAATATAAAGACCTTTGCTTGGTGGGAGGACAGCAGTGGTTGGCCAGCCTAGCTTCCTGTGGGAGTTCCACAGCCAGGGAGTCAGTACTGAACAGACTCTTTCTCATTCCTTCACTAAATTTGCTGTGAGAGTAGTGGATCTCAAAAAAGGGGTCTCAAGCCTAGGCCAGGCTCATATTGGGATCACTAGTTACAAGTAACAACATTACTTATAATGAATTATTTCCAAACTCTGTTAATTACAAAATTGTGGTGGATAGAGCAGCAGAAAGGATCTGGAAACCATGTCCTATGAGGAGCAGCTTAGGGCGCTGGGTATGTTTAGCCTGAAGAAGAGAAGGTTAAGAGGTGATATGATAGTCATGTTTAAATACTATAAAGGATGTCATATTGAGGATGGAGCATGCTTGTTTTTTGCTGCTCCAGAAATTAGGATATTGGAGCAATGGATTCAAACTACAGGAAAAGACATTCTACCTAAACCTTAGGAAGAACTTCTTGATGGTAAGAGCTGTTTGACAGTGGAATGTGCTGCCTGGGACTGATGTGGAATCTCCTTCTTTGGAGGTTTTTATACAGATGCTGGAAGGCCATCTGTTGGTACTGTTTGATTATGTATTCCTGCAAGGTATGGGGCTGGACTGTTTGGCCCTTATGGTCTCTTCCAACTCTAGGATTCTATGACTCTAGAAAATGTGTTAGAGCAATGATAATGTTTGGGATGGCAATCATAAGCAATTGATTTCTGAGTGTACTGGCCCAGAGTCAGCCCATAAAGTTTATTGTTTGTGCAGGGTAACATGCACTTGTTTTGACAAGGCTTCAAGTAGAATCCTAACTTATGAAAGTTAAAATCATTGTTTCTATTCTGGGAATATGTGGATTTTATTATTGTATGGTAAAGCCCTGTTTCCACATGCTTAATTAAAATGACCAACACCAAGTCGATCTTACATCTCAAGTAACTGAACCTGCAAGGATAGCTGTGCAGAATTCATAAGCGGGGAAAGTTCCCTTTTCAGATTATCACTCCCAGAAACCCCTAGACCGAACAGCCGGTAGACATGCCAAACGGAGAATTCTGGGAGTTGTAGTCAAAAAAATAATCCTGGAGGAACTGATGGTCTTCTAGATTTCTTCTCTGTGGATGTTTAAGGAGAGTGCTTTGATTGTCCACAAAAGGATACTCATCTGATTTTGTACAGTACTACTGCTAAGAACTGAAGAATGTAAAAGCACCCTTTGCTACATTGGCAAATTATGCTTTCTGTACTTGCTCTTGTGTCTGTGAAGTTAAACGAAAACAGAATATGAACTTAACAAAAGTTGCACTAAGTTCTTCATCCATCCAGTGTAATCTCAAGGTACTCTCAGCTTTGCAATTGACAAATGGACATGCATTCTAGCACATCAAATGCTAGTGCAGCCAACAGTTTTGATCTTCCACCTATGCTTTATACAACTTAATTGATTTTTTTTAAAGAAAAGAAAAGAAAAACATGTTTATGCATGTATGTTTATACATTCATTTGTCGCCCTGTTATTATGTATAGTCGGCCCTCCATATCCACAGGTTCTACATCCATGGATTCAACCAACGACAGCTCAAAAATATTTAAAATAAATTCCAAAAAGCAAACCTTGTTGTTCACCATTTTATAGAGAGAGTGATATTTTACTACACCATTGTATATAATGAGACTTCAGCATCCACGGATTTTGGTATCCACGAGGGGTCTAGGCACCAAACTCCAGCAGATATCAAGGGCCCGCTGTAATTGTGTTTTTAAATCTCAGGGCTTGTTTAGACTGAATTTGAGGAGAATACCTTTTGTCCCAATAAGATCCGACCGAGATTCACTGCATTCAGAAAGCGCGGGGCCAAAAACTCCAAAAACTGTGTGTGTGTGTGTGTGTGTGTTGGGGGAAGCCTTCATGACTTCTCCTGAGGTTTTAAAAATAATCCATGGAAATGCACATCTCTACTCATTTATTTATTTTTTTGTTTATTTTTATTCAAATTTACATATAACATTCATCTTACACACCCGTACATACATCATACACCATTCATCATTATAACATTTTCCCAATATATCCACATACCCTCTTCCCCACAGTCAATTGTACAACAAATCAATTACACAGCCCATACGAACCCAAATACAAATCAATTATACAACCCCAAACAGTCTACCTTACTTTCACATTCTTTCTCATCCCCTAACTACATTCACTTTCTTTCCGTTGACTTCCACTGCTGCATTTGCTCAATTCGGTTATATAAACTCTCTCTACCTTATCCTTCCAATCCACCCAGCCTTGTTCTCAACACTTCGATCCTTTTATGTTATACGATTATAAAACAAACTACTGCATTTCATTTTCAAGATTTCCTCAATCTTTCCCTTAAATCCGTATTTACCAGTTTCTACTACCGTAAAGTTTTTATCCAATTCCCTCCATATTCTAATCTCCAATATTTAAATTGAAGTCTCCTAAACAGATTCCTTTGATCTATGACCTTTCACTTTAGGTTGTTAGGGTTATTTGTGTATTCCATCTTAAACTCAAATATTCAGTAATCGGTGCCCAGTCTGCGTCAATTCTCGCAATATCCCCCTTATTAGCTATTCTAGTCAATTTATCATTATTCTTCATCTCCAACAATTTAAACAGCCAGCTCTCTGTAGCTGGAACCTCTTTATTTTTCCAGTTAGCTGCTACTATTAATCTTGCTGCGGTGACACAATATAGAAGAATTTTCCAGTGATGTTTCTCTACCTGTTCCTCCAGCATTGAAGTTATATTTAAAAGATACAATTTGGGGTCAAATACATATGATGTTTTCAATATCTTCTGAATTGCTCTGTGAATTTTCACCCAAAATTTCTTAACCTGTTTACACTGCCACCACATATGATAGAGAGAACCTGGTTCCTTATCACATCTCCAACAATTTTTATCTAGTGTTTTATACATATTGCTTATTCTTATAGGGGTAAGGTACCATCTACTGGCAATTTTTAAAAAGTTTTCTTTCAAGTCTTGGCTGGCAGTAAAAGAGCTTGTTCTCCTCCAAGCTTTTTCCCACTGTTCCATGGGTATTGGTTCCCCAATATCCCTTGCCCATTTTATCATAGAGTCTGTAACTGCCTCCGATTCCATCTCTCTATCTAATAGTAACTTATAAATTTTGGAGATTTTTTTCCTATTAGTGCCCCGAATAATTTTATCCAACTCACTTTCTTGTTTATCAAAATTATATTCTCGTTTATCTTCTTTAAATTTGGCACTAATTTGATGATACGAGAACCACTGCACTTCATTACCTTGACTTCTCAATTCCTCCCTTGACTTCAAGGTAGGGGTTTCCCCCTGCCAAATTATTAAATCTCTGTATATGATCCATAGATCTTGACTCGTCCATCTCCGCTGTCCTGCTTCTACCGGGGATATCCACCAAGGCATTTTTATATAAAATTTTTGTTTGATTATTTTCCATATTTTCATTAAAGGTTTCCTGATAGTGTGATTTTCAAATTCTCTATCAATTGCAGACTTCCCGTACCACAAATACCCATGTATGCCATGTCTTATGTCATCTAACTCTATATCAGTAGATTTATGTTTCCGTAATTTAATCCAGTCTTCTAGCCAAATCAATCCTCCTGCCATATAATATAATTTAAGATTCGGCAGATTTGCACCTCCTCTTTCTTTTATATTTAATAACGTGGCCCATTTTATTCTGGGCTTACGCCCATTCCATATAAAATTCTTAAGATCACGGGTCCATTCCAAAAATGGTTTTTCATTTACTATAATCGGAAGGTTCTGGAATAGAAATAGCATACGTGGAAGTATATTCATTTTAATAACAGCAATTTTACCTAAAAGAGATAGGTTCAGTTTTTGCCATTTCTTAAGATCTATTTTAACTTGCTTCCATACCCGGTTATAGTTCGCTTCATATAAATTCCTGTTTCTTTTAGTTATCCATATTCCCAAATATTTTATCTTTCCCTCTATTCTGCCTCCACACCTCATCAACAACTCCCCTTCCTCACTCTTTGTTAAATTTTCAGACAGTATTGCCATTTTTTCTTTATTCATTTTAAAACCTGAGAGTTCTCCAAAGGTTTTCATTAAGTTCATTAAGTTGTTTATGGTCTCCAGAGGATCTTGTAATATAAGTACAAGATCATCAGCATATGCTAATACTTTATATTCTTGACCTTTTACCTTCAACCCAGTTATCGATTGGTTCTCCCTTATTTGTTTGTTTAAGATCTCAATTGATAACACAAACAAAAGAGGTGACAGAGGACACCCTTGTCTTGTCCCCTTTTGAATATTGAACGCCTTCGATCTCTCACCATTAATCAATATTGAGGCCCTCTGATTTTCATATACGGCGTTTATATAATTCAAAAAATTCAAGCCCACCTCCATCTCTTCCAGTACCATTTTCATAAATGGCCATTTCAGATTATCGAACGCCTTTTCGGCGTCAATAAAAATCAAGGCCCCTTTTTTTCACAATGTTTTTCGTAATGTTCTAGTACGTTCAAAATTGTTCTAATATTGTTGCTAAGAGATCTCCCCGTAACAAACCCGTTTTGGTCAGGATGAATAATCTCTGGAAGAATTGAATTTAATCTATTGGCCAGAATTGTCATTAGGATTTTGTAATCGACATTTAAAAGAGAGATAGGACGGTAGTTTCTCACTTCCGAAACATCTTTCCCTTCCTTAGGAATCAGCATTATCTCAGCTGACTCCCACGTTTTAGGGACACCATCCTCTTTTATCTTATTGAACACTCTCTGTAAATGTTCTTTAATTTCCTCCTCAAACGGTTTATAGAACTCGGCTGTAAAGCCATCCGGTCCGGGTGCTTTTCCTAATTTCAAATTTCTGATAACAGTGGAGATTTCTTGAATTGTTATTGGGCCATTTAGTGTCTCCTTCTGAGCTTCTGTCAATTTTCCAATACTATATTTTTTTATGTACTCCCTCAGTTTGTTTTCTTCTAAATTTGTCTGTGAATCTGTATATAAATTCTCGAAATATTGTACAAACTTTAACATTATTTCTTGTTGACTATTATATCTTTCATTTCCCTCCTTAATTTCAGTAATGAGTCTCCTGCTGGCCTCTTTCTTAATTTTATAGGCCAACCATTTTCCCACCTTATTAGCATTCGCAAAATAATTCTGTTTAGCCCTTTTTAATTTATAACTCATTTCCTCCAGTATACCCTGGTTTATATCATTCTGTATTATTTTTATCTCTCTCAAGATATCCATATTCTTAGGATTTTGTCTTAACTGATTTTCTTTAATACTTAGTCTCTCTTTTAATTTATTATTCAGTTCTTTTTTCTTTTTACAGATCTCCGCTCCTCTTTGCAGAAACAAACCCCTTATTGTCGCTTTAAAAGCATCCCACACTGTTCTACTTGAAGTTTCTGTGAGGGTATTAGTTTCAAAGTAAAATTTTATCTCCTTTTTTACTCTTTGGACAAACTGCTCATCTTTGAGAAGGGAATCCTTTAATCTCCAACTGTATTTTTTCTTTTTAATTCCCAATATCAAGCTTAGCGGATTATGATCAGAAATGACCCTGGGTACAATCTCGACTCCCTTTATTTCAGTGCTCAGACTCTTCGCCACCCAGATCATGTCAATTCTAGACCATGATTTATGCACCTCCGAAAAGAAGGTGTATCCTCTTTCATCCCCTCTTTTAAATGACCAGGCATCCACCAAGTCATAATCCTCCAGTATATCAAAAGTACATGTGGGTAGAATACCATGGATTTTTTTCCCAGACTTTCGAGATGATCTGTCTCTTATATTATCCAGTACACCATTAAAGTCTCCTACCACCACCACGGACTTTGTATCTAGACTTCTAAGATCCTCGTATAGATCTTTATAAAATTTACTCTTCCCCACAAGAGGGGCATACACCGCAACCAATGTTATCTTCTGGTTTACCATATTTATCTCCACTGCCAAGTACTGTCCCTCCTTATCTTTTAACACCTCTGTTGCTTCAAACTTATTGCTCACATATATCGCTACTCCTCTTTTTTTCTGACGTGCTAAAGATGTAAATAACTGACCTAGTTTGTTGTTAATCAAGTATCTTCTATCTTGCTCCCTAATCCGTGTTTCCTGGATAGCGATTATGTCAGATTTTAAATTTCCTAGAAAATGAAATACCTTTTTTCTTTTTTCTGGTGTATTCAAACCTTTCACATTCCATGTCGTGAATACAACCACCATACTGAAAAGTGTTAATTATCCCCTTCCAATAAATTCCCTTCTTTATCTCCTTCCTCCTCTGTCCCTTCCTCCTCCAAGTTACTATCTTCTATATCTTCTTCTTCATCTTGTTTTTCATTTCCACTTTCTTCATCTTCTTCATCTTTAGATTCAGAGTCTCTGTTTGAAGGGCCTTCTCCACTATCCTCCTTATTTCTATCCCTTTTCTTTCGTCTCTTAAATTCTAGCTTCTTCTCATCTTGTGACAGCTTTACCAAAAATTCCTTTGCTTTTCCAACAGTATTAATTTTATACCTTTTCTGTTGGTATAAAAACGATATCCCTTCAATCCGTTCCCACCTATAGCTTATACCACATCTCAGAAGTCTTTGAGTTAAAGGTTTATACTCGTTTCTCCGTCTAAGTATCTCAGGAGGGGTATCCTTGAAAACTTTAATCTCACACCCATCTATTTCCATTCTCTTATCAAAACTTCTTTGAAAGGTGTTATCCCTGATGCTTGTTTTAGTATAAATCACTACTATATCTCTTGGTAGTTTCCTCTCCTTAGCAATCGCAGAGTTTATCCTGAATATCTTATCTATCTGAGAGAATAAATTTGCTTCTGACATTTCTAGAAAGGAAGCTAATGATGGAATTATTCTATCAAATAAATTTTCTTTTGCTTTTTCCGGGATTCCCCTAAGCTTAATACACCTATCCCTATATCTTAGCTCTTGTATTAAGCTAAGATCTTTCAATCTCCCCTGTTCCCCTAATGTAACTTCCACATTTCCTTCCAAAACTTGAGTCCTTTTTTTTATATCTATCATATCTTTCTTCAAGATGCTCGTCTCTGTCACCAATTTATCTACCCTTTTGCCAATTTTCTCTATGTCAGCTTTCAGTTCTTTTCTTAAGTTCCGAAAATCATCTTTAACTTCATGTTTAAACTCACACAGCTCCTGTTTAAACTCTCGCAGCTCCTGTAATATTTGCATGTTAATGTCTGTTTGTTTTGCTGGAGCCTCTGTTGACCCTCTCCTAGTTAGAGTAGTTTGTGCTGCTGCGTAGGTCCTCGACCTCACTCCTGATGTCATTTTAACTAATTTACAATTCCCACAGTATTTCCCCCACACTGCTATCCTCCCAATTATTATGTTATCGTAATATGTTATTTTACATTACATAATAATACATAAGAGTAGATCAATAAAATATCAGAATATCAAAATATCAAGGTATCACAGTATCAGTGTCAGGTCCCCCCCTCCAGGCAATCCAACATCCAAATGAAAACTACCTTCAATCTCAAAAAACAAAATCCAGCCTCCCCAAATATCTCACATGCAGTTAAAGAACCAAAATTCCTGTTAAACAGTACCTCTCTTCAGTAACCCAATTTACAGTATTCAATATTCCAAACTCTGTAATCAAACCAAATCTTCTCAGTAATCCATTTTCCAAACTCAATAATCAAACTTCCAGCTCAGTGATCGAGCTTCGATATTCAGTGTTCTCCTTATTCTTATTCAGTTCCCCCAGATTTACAAATGTTCCCAACTAAAGATAAATTATTCAGTTTGAATATTCAGTTGAATCTTTGAAATTAGTACATCAATTGTATTTAAAGTCAAAATATTGTAGAGTTAAATCAATTTATCAATTAAATCCGTTCAACCTCCAAACTCCTTTCTCCTTTCCCGTCTCTGCTCCGTTCTCACTTTTTCCGCCGCTTTCTCTCCTTGCACTCCAATGAACTCGTTCTCTACAAAGTCTCTACTCCGTTTTCCCGTTTTCTCACCGCTCTTCTTACTGCCGCTGAACTTGTCCTCTACTAAATCTTTACTTTACTTTACTTAGTCTCTCCTTCCTCAGCTGTCTGTTCTTCTTCACTCCCTCCTTATACAGGCTCACGTCCTTTGTTTTCTCAAAGACCCAGCTGGGGGAGGAAAGGGCAAACAAGCAGAGAGGGGAAAAGGGGAAAAAGAAAAACAAAACAAAACAAACAGAAACCCCACAGATGCTTTTCCGAGCTTCGACGTTCGGCGTTCAGCCCTTCTGCTTCTGCTTCTCCTCCCAAAACTTAAGTACTTAGGTATTGAGGGGGAATTAAGTTCACTCAATTAAACCACCCTTGAACGGTATCAATGTTAGAAATTTAAGCCACGGCACCTCTACCCCCAAAGTCCATTATTACACTCTTCATAGGAAAACTCAAACTCAGACTCAGAACCCCAACTCTTTCCAACCTTCGTCTTGCCGCTTCGCCCTTCACCGCCTTCTAATCCAGTCCTCCTCTCCACAAGTCCTCAGGGCTCTCGCAGTTTTCCATCAAGTTTGTCTCAAAATTATCTCTACTGGTAAGCGACCTTGTAGAAGGAACTCCCTCCTCTCCTTGAGCAAACGCAGAAACCAGACGTTTATTCCACCGCTGCAGAAAACCGGGTGGGTTAGGACTTGGAGCAAAAAAAACTCCCTTGACGAGACAGCGGCTGCCCAAACTCACACTCCCGGCCCTCTTCGAGGGGAGGGGGGAACACCCCTCACCTCTCGTTGAGTATCCCGAGTATTCCAGCGGGCCCCGACTGTGCCTTGTCTTCCCTGACAACAGGCACCCTGGGAGACCAGTCTGCCTTCCAAATTTGCCTCGCTAGGTCCGGCTTTCCCCGAAGCACCAGAGCCTCGTGTCAAGCCGACCGCCGTCCTCACGCCCGGAACCGGAAGTCCACATCTCTACTCATTTAGACATCCGATTTGCATCACAGTGCATTCTTAATGAGGGCAGAACTAGAACCTGATTGGTCAGATGTGCACAGGGGGGGGCGGGTTTGCTGGCAACAAAGTGACTGGAAGCGATGTTTTGGAGTTTTGCTTTATTATCAGGTGCTTTTTTGCTGCACTGAGGTGACCAAACAGCTTTTTCAATCAGAAGGTCACACTTGCACACCTTTGATTTACAGTTTTCAAAAAATTACTGTGCAGTTGCAACAACTTGTGGAGAATTATAATGTAATTCACTCTTGCCCACCATCTTGATTCACAGACATGGCTGTGTGTGCACTTCAAATACAGATAACTTTGCATACCAGTGATTTTGCCAAAGGACTGTGGAAAGAAATGAACACTGCTGCAAATTTGCATTAATACGCAGCAATCCACATTATATCTTCTCATCTAGATAACCTCTTGCACAGTTTAAATAAATTTCAAAATTCTCTGGGAATTGCAGGTGTGTGTGGCAGCATGCATATCCATGACTCTGTGGCTCTCCTTCCTTGCTTTGGAAAAAAACAAAACCCTGCCCCACAGAGCTTGTTGTGGAAGAGGAAATGTCATCTTTGAAATGAAGATGATTAAGAAGTATTTTCAGGTTTGAATTTGTCAGGGCCAATTGATACACCCAGCAAATGAGATAGTGTCTGGGTTCTGCCACTGCAAATGGTAGCATGGCCAGTTTCATATAATGAAATGTCCTTCCATATGAAGAAAAGATAGCTTCTCTGTATAAAAAAACAGTATGTCTTTCTTGTGATTTCTCAAGGGGCATGTTATTTTACAATGAACAGGGAACTTCTTTATTAAACATGCACACAATTTCACCAGACTACACTCTTTGTTTGGAATCTGGATGGTCTGCAGATGGTTTTATTTTCTTTACCTACAATTTGTGTGAACTCTGCCTCTGTCTTTTTGCCCCTGAAGGTTTTTTCCCCCCTTTCTTTTTTCAAAGGTAGGGAACAAACAAGGGGAGGAATCAATCTGTCATTCCTCTACCCAATCAATATTTTTTAAGGAATAAAAGAAAGACACCCGGTCTCAGATCATTTAATTTATAGCCAGGCCCAGCCATCTCCAAAGACCTTTTTTAAGCCTTCTAATATGTGAATGATGAGTCCATCTGGAAGTGCAGGTGAGAAAGTTATAAACTGGCCTTACTGTAGTCAAGGCTGATATGAACATAAAAATAAATCAAGCAAAAGTATAGTGGAGAAAGTGTCAGCACCTCTGGCTGTCCCAAATATTTTTATGTATGTTACAAATGGTGCCAGCATTCAGAGTTGATTTAGGCAGCAGAGGGAAAGTGTGTTATTTCTTTTTTGAAAAACAACACTGATGTCTAGTAGTGTTTCTTGTCTTCTTTAAAATACACACGTTTGGGTTTGTTTTTTTACAATTGTGTGATCTTTGTGATTTGTTAAATTTGTGATATCTAGTGATTATAATGTTCATATTTTTGAATTCTGATTTTACATCACCGCACAGTACTTACTGCCAAACCATGTCTTCCCTTTTTTTGAACAGATAGAGCCCCTTGTCTCCCCATGTTAATCCCACAACCCTTTCACCATAGCTTTAAAAAGTTTGACATTTGTTGAACCTTTTGCTCTTGGTGGCCATCTTTGGACACTATGATAAACCAGAATTCTGGACAGTTCTGACTTATGATGAATAAGCAGCATCCTAATGCATGTTCCCTTTTGTGCTCATACTGTGTTGCTCATCACTACTGTGACCATGATACAGTGTGGTGTGTCATCCAGCCTGGAGTATTTGGTGTGTTGTTCCCAAATGAGTCAGGAATTATAGATCTTAGACTGGATTTCTGGCAGTTTCCCCTTGTCTGATGATAAAAGGAGCAATAAGCCAGGATCCCCAGATCAGATGACATGCTAAACCAGAGAGAAAGATAGCACATAGCCCATTTGTGGTCCTCTATGAGTCTCCTGTCCCTCTGCTGCTGCAAAAAAGTTGCAGAAAAAGCTGTTTGCCTTTAAGTGAGACTTTTTTCCCTTTTGAAGCTAGCAAGCATGTTCCCTCCTGCCTTGTTTACAGGCAGGTTAGAGGAATCTAGATGCACCAATCTGTAAGCAAAGAAGGCAAGAAGATGCAGACTCTCTTTTAGAGGTTATATTCATTCCCAGGTCAAAAAAAAAAGGGTTTCCTGATAATTGGAGCATCCTATAAGAAAGAATAATAGACCAGTGAAAATTTTGTTCAGTTTTCTCCAAAATGTTGTAGGAGAATTATTCTTCAGAGAAAAAAACATGTGTGGGGGTGGGGGTTGCACAAAAAAAAACTGGTTTTTTGCACAGAAAATTTACCAAAAACAACCATGTGTTTTTCTCCATGGAATAATTACTGTGAAATTATTTGGAAATACTGTGGAGGAATATTGGTTTCCTCCCATAACATGGAAAAAACAAAGGTAATTATTTGTCCTCACACATATGGATGAAATGGTCAAGGATTTGTATCCATACTTTATAGTTTCAAAGCAGGGAACCCTTCTTTAAAAGTAAACATCTCTTCCTTAAAAAAAATAATCAAAAGAGAGGCATAGCTCTCTGTTGGGGGTGGCAATGGGGTGAGTAGGGACCCCATTGGGTGTAAATGAAGTGGGTAGGGGCCCCATTCTGTTCTGCCCATCTCTATCATAAACAAACCATTCCTGATTTGTGGTAGACACCTTAGCAGAGAGGAGCAAATGAGGACCAAATTAGTTGTGTGCATCAGCCCTGAGCTTATTCACAATAAGCCAAGGTTCTCTGGAATCCTGGCTTATTCTTTTGTATGAATGTGGCCATAGACTTATCGGTGGAAAAGCCACAGCATTTTACAGAGCGGGTTTGGGGTCAAATGCCCCTAATTCTGTTGGGTATTACTTCTGCCAGATGCAGGTAAAACACACCTTTGTACATTGCCAGTGTTCTTCCTTAGCTCTATACTTGTGGGTAACATTAGCTCTGGTGGGCAAGGATAATCTGCCTGACTGACATTATTGTTGTTCTCACTGAGGAGCCCTAAGTACAGTTTTGAGTAATGCCAGGGTTCTTCCAAGACATGTTGAAGGTCACCCTTTGAGAAAAAACAAATTCATATATATGATGCTGGCCTGCTCTCTGAATTCTCATTTTGGCCCATGCATGCTAGAAAAAGGGCTCAGGGAGGTGAAAAATGAGCCCAAGATCTCTCAATTTAGATGCCCTTTTGAGTGTCCTTTGGGTTGTGCTTTCCCAATGTTACTTGTTCAAACAATGGCTACAGTGTGGATTAGGCTTCAAAATGGTTTTCTTCTCTTTTCCACAACCCATTTATGGAATTCCATGAATGATGCACTCCTGTTTGAAATGCCTTGTAGCTTTGCTTGTAAAAACACCCCTATACAGTTTAAATTTTCCCTTAATGGTGATTTTTCTCAGCATAATAATGTTAGCATTTTCTTTGTGTTTCCTGGGTGTTGATAATTTAAGAGAAGTATGTGAGGCCTTTGCTATGACTGAAATCTTGAAGAATTTTTTTAGCAAATGCCTCAGGGCTTAGAAGACTTGCTTTTTTGGACTAGGAGGCCCAGAATCTCCCAGCCAGTATGGTCAGTAGCCATGCATACTAGGGGATTCTGAGAGTTGAAAAGTTTTCTGGGCTCTGTATTTATATTAGTTGCTAACGCCTTCATTGTATGGTTAGTTTCACAGCCACAAACAGAGCCAGTATTTGCCTTTCCCGCACTATGGGGAGGCAGTCCTTGGGGGGCATCTACACTAGAGAAATAATCCAGGTTGAAAATGGATTATTTGCATGTCTTCTGCCTATGGAATCCTGGGATTTGTAGTTTGGTGAGGCACCAGCACTCTTTGGCAGAGAAGACTAAAGAATTCGTAAAACTACAAAACTTCCATAGGAAGGAGCCATGCAAATAATCCAGTTTCAAACTGAGTTATTTGTGCAGTGTGGATTCAGCTTATATGTTAGGTCTTGTTCCTCCAACATACTTCTGAGGCAGGGCTTAAGAGCTATCCATCAATTTCTTCACCCTAAGTGGGAAAGCTAGCCCCTCCCTCCCAGTGCTGGAATAACAAGCTCCAGTCAGGCCCCAGACCTAAAAGGTGCATGAAAAAACCAAGACTCTAACAATCAAAATTGATACAGAATCACCACCAGAGGCACCAAAAAGGACAAATTCCCACCAACAGGGCATGAAGGATTTCCTCCCCACTACTGTAGAAAAGGAACTTTTATGGTAAGTTCCAATGTGCCATGTGGGGAGGCAATCTTTAAGCCCTGTCTTGGAGGTGTGGGGAGGAGCAAGACCCAATGTAAGAATTCTCTCTCACACACACACCTCTCTGGCTTCTCTTCGCAAAAGAAGATTCAGGAAGGACTCATCCCACGCTTTCTGCAAGTGCGCTGATGACTAAAAAGGCCAATCCGAGATAAACAAGTCCGGTTGCAGAAAGCACAGCAGAAGGTTTCCTTGGGTGATGTTTCCGTGTTGTGATTTTTTCTGCGTTGTCATTTTTCTTCAAGACTTGTTCAGCGTGAGTTCTCAAATAAGGCTGCAGCATTGTGGATAGTGCATCTCCATGCCTCCCAATGTGAGGCCAGGGCGGACCATTGTTGGTGATCAATTTGGCCAAGCCTGAGGTGTTGTTTCAGGGAGTCCTTGTATTGCTTTTTGGGGGCGCCCCTCTTACGCTGACCCGTGGCAAGTTCACCGTAGAATACTATTTTTGGGAGGCGATGGTCCTCCATCCTAGAAACATGCCCTGCCCAGTGCGGCTGTGTTCTCAATATCATGGCCTCAATGCTGGTGATCCCTGCTTGCTCAAGGACAGCAATATTCATCACATAGTCAGTCCAGTGTATATTTAGGATTGTGCGTAGACAGTGCTGATGAAAGCATTCGAGAAGTCGTAAGTGGTAGCGATAGGTGACCCATGTTTCAGACCCATAAAGGAGAATAGACAGTACAAATAGACAGTCTATACACACTGATTTTTGTGTTTTGCCTCAGGTGTTTATTACTCCAGACTCTTTTGTAAAGTCTTCCAAATGCGCTATGTGCCTTTGCTAATCTGTGATCGATCTCTTTGCCAATCTTGGCATCTGAGGAGATGATGCTTCCCAGGTAGGTGAACTGCTGAACGGACTTAAGCACAGAGTTGTCGACGGCAATGTGGGGATGGTGGTATTCATCCTGTGGTGCAGGCTGGTAAAGAACTTCTGTTTTCTTCAGGTTGACTTCCAGCCCAAACAGCTCTGCAGCTGCTGTGAAGCAGGATGTTAGGCGCTGCAGAGCTGCTTCTGTGTGGGCAACAGGGGCAGCATCATCAGCGAAGAGCAGCTCATGGACTAGATAGTTTAGCGTCTTAGTGCGAGCCCTCAGACGGCTTAAGTTAAACAAGTTATAATCAGTACGGTAACGTATATAGATGCCGTCATCTTCTTCGAGCTCTGCCGTAGCCCTTTGGAGCATCATGCTGAAGAAGATTGTAAATAAAGTTGGAGCAAGAACACAACCTTGCTTCACTCCATTAGTTATTAGAAAGGGCTGTGAAAGAGCATCGCCATATCTGACTTGACTGTGCTGGCCCTCGTGTAGCAAGATAATCATTTTAAGGAATTTGGGGGGACATCCTAGTCTTTCCAGGATCTGCCACAGACCTTTCCTACTCATGGTGTCAAAGGCTTTGGTGAGGTCAACAAATGTTACATAGAGACCCTTGTTCTGCTCTCTACATTTCTCTTGCAGTTGCCTAAGGGCAAATACCATATCTGTAGTACTCCTATTGGCTCTGAAGCCACATTGGCTTTCAGGAAGAAGTTCTTCTGCAATGGCAGGAACTAATCTGTTCAGGAGTATCCTTGCAAGGATTTTTCCAGCAATAGAGAGCAGAGTTATGCCTCAATAGTTTGAGCAATCGGATTTTGCTCCTTTTTTCTTGTACAGGGTGATGATGACTGCATCTCGGAGATCTGATGGCAGTTCTCCCTTTTCCCAGCAATTCACAAGGAGTTTGTGGAATTTATCATGGAGTACATAACCTCCGTGTTTCCAAACTTCAGGTGGGATTCCATCAATCCCAGCTGCCTTGCTGTTTTTCAACTGCTGTATGGCCTTAAGGGTCTCTTCCAAAGTGGGGGCTATGTCCAGTTCATTTTTCATCGGTTTTTATATCATATGTTGGATATCTGAGCCTTGGACTACTCGGTTGGCACTAAAGAGTCTTTGAAAGTGTTCAGCCCATTGATTCAGGATGGAGGCTTTATCAGTAATTAATGTTTGACCATATGTACTGTATAAGGAGCTTTGGACCTGATAAGTAGGTCCAAACACTGCCTTAATTGCTTCATAAAATCCTCTAGAATCCCCCAGATCTGCACAGCATTGTGTCTTTTCTGCTATATTGATCCACCACTTGTTCTGCATGTCTCTGAGTTTTTGTTGAAGTTTACTACATGTGAGGCGGAAAGCTGCTTTTCTTAAGTGGCTAGTTGGCTGGGTGAGGTATGCCTGGTGAGCAGTTCTCTTCTTTGCCAACAGCTCCTGGATCTCTTGGTTGTTTTCATCAAACCAGTCTTGATTTTTCTTGTGGGAGATTTTTCTCTGCAGACTGGAGGATACTGTTTTTGATATGTTGCCAAAGCACTGTAGGAGAAAGATCTATAAGATGGTCTTCAAGTTTTGTTTGCAGGTTTGCCTGGAAGTTGTCTCTCATGGTAGCTTGTTGAAGATTGTTGACTTGGAGTCTCTTCTTTAACATGCCACCCCTCTTAGGTTTGAACTTAAGATGAAGATTTAGTTTACATCTGACGAGGCGATGATCTGTCTGGCATTCTACACTGGGCATCACTTGAGTATGGCGGACATCGCGAATGTTTCTCTGGCGGACTAGAACATAGTCAATGAGGTACCAATGTTTGGATTGGGGATGCATCCAGGTTGTCTTCAAGCTGTCTTTCTGCTGAAAGATAGTGTTTGTAATAGTCAGCTGTTGTTCTGCAGAGAACTCTAGCAGGAGGCATCCGTTATCATTGCAATTCCCAACACCATGCTTGCCTAAGACACCTTTCCAGGCTTCGGAATTCTTTCCTACTCTGGCATTGAAGTCACCAAGGATAATAATTTTATCTTCTACAGGGACTTTTTGTATGAGGTGGCATAGTCTGTGTAGAATTTTTCTTTCTCTACAGGGTCAGCTTGCATAGTTGGGGCATATATACTAAAGAGAACAACATGTGGGAGGCGTAAGGAATTAATGCGATCAGAGTGTCCTGTTTGCAAGGTTTTGAGTTTGGAGGCAATGGAGTTTTTAATCATGAAGCCTACTCCTGAAAGATGTTTTTCAGTTTTGGGTTTGCCAGACCAGTAAAGTGTGTAGCCGGCGCCGTGTTCTTTAAGGCTGCCTTCCTCATGGAGACAAACTTCACTAAGAGCAGTGATGTCAATATTAAGTCATGATAGTTCACGGGCTATTAGAGCAGAACGACGCTCAGGCAGTCCACTATCTTCAGAATCTCGCATGGTTCTTATGTTCCAGCATGCAAGCGCCAGTTTTACACCTTTGGAAGCCGGTGTGCGCCTTTGTTTTTTTGCCCTGGTTTGACCGCATCAGAAGATGCCCGTTGGTCACGGCTAGCCAACCAGGTAGTTGTAGTTGAGCTTTCTTTAGGCCACCTTTTCTAGGCCCCTCTCCATATGGAGCAAGCAGTTCTCTCCTTTAAAAAGGCTACTTGGTCATTCAGGATGCTGCCGAACAAGACTGTCATCTCCCGGGTCAGCCTCAAGTGACCAAAGTCCTGAACCGCCTGCATGCAGGGTTGGGTCTGCGGCTTCCAGTGCATCTTTACACCTGCCGTTTCATCCCTTGCCTATCGCTACAGGGCTTTTTTTTTTTTTAAATTGGATTTGTCCTTCGAGCCTGTGCAATGGATTTGTCTGGTGGAGCGCAGCGTGCACAGAACTGGCCTCAATCCTGCCTTGTCACTGAAGTCAAAAAGATTGGATGTGGTCATCTCCGTATTTCTATTTTCAAACAGTACCTTTTCTGGTACTCTTTGGAAGTGGATCAGAAGGAGAAGATTGATAGAAGTGCTCTCAGACACGTCCAATGAGATTATATGTGATGCATTTTGACAGTGAAGATAGTCTTCCTCAAATAGATAACATAGCCTCCCCAACCTGATTAAAATATGTCAGCATGGTTAAGACTCAGGAAAAAAAATGTCATCTGGTCTCAGTTTGCACTTAACTTACATTTCTAACGCATGTGAACATTCACATTTCTGTTTCAGACCCAGCTTACATGTTATTACATATTCTGACCTGGAGATTAGTTGTTCGCTATAAGAACATGCACTATACCAGTAGCTTTTAACAGATTTCTTTGTACATCTGGAACTTGAGCTTTTCTGTAATAGAAATAGGAAGCGTGAGACATCTAATCTATAACAGCAGAAAGGTTACATCAACATTTCAATCCTTAATTGGAAGAGCTGCTTCCTATTAAAATTGGACTAAAAGGTGAAACAGGGAAGCTCATTAAAATAGTTCCCAGACATTGATCAAACTGGTATCTCTAAAGAGCTCAGAAAACTGAGCTGTTTGAAGGAACTATGATCAAAGTATTTCATTCAAGTACGGATTGCCTTCTGAGATCAAACCAATGGTCCATCCAGTGGGCAACCTGAAGCCCTCCAGTTCTTAGGGCTAATAGCCACTGGAAAACCTAATAGTTGTGTAATTGATTTGTGCATGTCTGTGATTAATATCCATAGATAGATTCTCTGGGTCTAGGCACATTGCACTATTAAAGTACTTTGATACCACTTTAACTGCCATGGCTCCATCCTTTGAAATCCTGGGATTTTGTTTTGTTTTTTGGTGTGTGTGCACGCGCCTTCAAGTTGCCTGGGGACCTATGAATTTCATAGGGTTTTCTTAGGCAAGGAATACTCAGAAGTGGTTTTGCCAGTTCCTTCCTGTGAAATATAGCCTACAGTATCTGGTATTCATTGGCAGTCTCCAATCCAAGTACTGACCAGGACTGACCCTGTTTAGCTTCCAAGATCAGATAGGATTTGCCTTTAGGGACTCAGAATTCTCTGCCAGATAGTTCTTCTAGTATTGTAGTTCATGGGAGTGGACCAGAGAATTCTCATGCCCCATCCCTGAACTATAAATCCCAAGATAGGAATCAAGTAGGATCAAACTGCTATAATTGTGCAGTGTGGATATGTTTCTTTGAATTTTTAAAAGCTATCTAAGCATGTGTTCATCCCTACATTTTGTGGCAATGAGGCAATTAAGTATTGCATGAAAATGTACCTCTTTTCTTCCCCGCACATCTATTTGCTCCTGTAATTTTGTTGGACAGCTCCAGGTGCCTTTAATTCTATCCACACTGTCAACAATATTGAAATATCCTGGAAGACTTTGTATCTTTCCCTCTTTCTCCCTTTTTAAGAAATGTTTCCCCCACCCCATTCACCTATTCTCAAAATCTCTCTTGCTCTTAACCATTTTATTTGCCCTTTCTAAACTTCTTTCTTTCAAATTTATAATTTGTTGTTTGGAATAATATGATGAGAATGACACACAGTATGTGCTCTCTCTCTCTCTCTCTCTCAGTGTCATGCAAAGTGACAACACTGCATTAGGATTTTTTGAAAAATATATATCTGTGGGTCATGTGGCCCATTCAGATTGGTTGCTTAAGCTTTTGAAGATGACACCAAGATGGTCAAAGCCATCTTCTTCTAACTTTTCTAATTTCATCTTAACCTGTGAACAAAATATCTGAGGTTTTTTTTAAATAGTGTATTGGATAAATTAATGAATTATCCAACAAAGAATTAATTGTACAATGATCTTCCCAATTACCTTAGATTATATGTGTTATACTACAGTATATCTGTACTACAATGGTTTGCTCCCAAGACCATCTTCTCTGAGGGATGATTTAAAGGCTTTATGAACTCACATACGTTTTTCTTTGGAACCGTTTGCAATGATGTCAACTTATCAACTTATCTTGTGCAGCAGTGTCAACCTATGCATGCTAATCAGGTTGCATACCCAGAAGGTGAAGCAGAGCTCAAATGACTTAGTTCTTGGGTTTCCATAGATTTGACTTTTTTTCCCCCCCCCACACACGAATTTTCCAGTATAGGTGTACTACAAATGGCCCTGTGTGATCAGGCAAATCACCAAGGCATGTGATTTGTGATGGTAATAACAGGATGTGTCCTGTCACACTTTCCTCTGATATATGCACTATAACTAATAGTGGAAGAAATGAGAAGGGAGAGGAGAGGGGGGAAGATTGCCAAGGCTTAAAAGCTTAACCATGTTGCAACTCTGCTGCTCAGAATTCCTTACCTCATCAGGCTGGCTCCTTTGGAGATGCTTGAAGAAGAGTTTTTCTAGCCAGAAAGAAATGGTTCTTGACAGCTCAATTTACAGCATACTCAGGAGAAATGCAGAGATTCTGAAGGATAATTAAAAGTGGAGTGACACACTGGAAATGCTGCATCAAAGTATTATGATGTCAGATGGGGTGTCTGAAGCAAACAGTCGCTCTGGATACACAACATTTGGATTAGTCCTTCTGGGGTGTTTACTGTGCTGTTTCATCAGAAGAAAACCCTGTTTCGGATGTTTCAGGTCTGGTTCTTTTAGGAAGATTAGATGATGTCCTTAAATGTCTGCTCAATCAACAACGCCTCCCTGGAGCAACATTATTCCCTGGACTGTTCCACTTTAGAACACCAACGGAGGAATTGTACAGCTGAATGCTCCTTCAGATTAAGAGAGGGGGAATCAATTCACAATGAAAATTCTATTCTTGGAGAAAGGGACTAGCCTAGCCTTCTTGCTGACTTGCCTGCTGGTGTGTAAAAAAGCATTCTTTTTCTTTCTAAGGAAAATCATCCAGACAATAGATCCACTGATCCTAGTAGTCAGTGGATGCAATCCAATTGTTAGTCCCAACTACAGAAGACCCAATTGAATCAATGGGATTCACATGAAGTAGTGGATCTCCCAAGTTCCATTGATTTCAATGAATCTACTTATACTGGGACGAATAAGATCTAGAACTGGGAATCATTCAAGTGTCATGTTACTGCTAAGCCATTCACTTCTATAAGATTTTACTTAATACTCATTAAGACATTACTAATGCATTAATGACAACACTGTTATCATTATTTTTAGCAATCAATCAATCAATACTAATATGGCTAAAACTGGCCAGTCCCACAAATCCTGCAAGTTACATTTCTACAGTAATGAGTAAACATTATTCATTATGCCTAACATTTGCCACAATTTTTTGAAAACTTTTTCAAGTAAAAATGTTCTATGATACTATATAAGAAAAGCAATGACTAATGGTTTTACTTTTAACATGTTCCCAGGATCTGTTCACACAGTGAGAGGTTGCCTAGATGAGATTTCAGGCCCCACATAGGCAAATATAAGATGACATTTATTACTCATTGAGCACTTTGAATATCAAAAACACTTGTAACACCCCCTGGGAAATCAATATGATAATCTCCATATTGTAAAGAACAGTCTGTTTACTGCCAGTGGTCTGCCTAAGGTCAGTGGATGGATAAGTCATAACTGGGGCAACATTTTGAATGGGAGACTTCTGAGCTCATGCCTGCTACAAAAATCCTGCATGTCTTTTTTGTTTTCCTTCTCTTATCACAAATAAACCACCAGAGGAGTCCCTTGTAAGATGTAGGTGATAATGTGAGGCACTGGTCAGGAACAGTTTTCCACAGGGTATAATTCTATCAAATGCTATCTGTAGCAGTGTGTGGTACTGGTTGTGAAATCTTTCAGCAGAACAGCAATGAACAGGAAATAAATCCCAACACAGAACAATCAAACTAATGCATAAAATTGGAATTCGACAAATAAAGCAGAGAGTAAAGATGGATACAAAGATTGAATAGTATAGAAATCTTAACATGAAAACTCAGGGGAAAAATTGAATAGTGCAGCAAAATCTCTGTAAAATTACTTTGTCACATCTACAATAAAGTAGTATTATAGTATAAACCATACTAAGAATAGAGTCAGCGAATGGGTTTTGAGCAGTGTCTTCTTTGGTAGGATAAAGTGTATTTTGCAATAGTGGCCAAGCACTTAAGACATCCTAAAAATAATCACCAGCCTCTCAAGTGTAACTATCTATGTAGTGATAAGATTGGGGGCTGGGGAATCTGCCACTGAAGGGCACCATCAACAAGGGTTCTGGTTAGCTGCCATTTTGCTTGATAGAATGTTGGATCTTCTTATCTGAGAAGTAAGCAGACACTGATAAGAGTTGGTCCATTAAGTGCCAGCTTCTTTGTTATTCTGGCTCTGGTTTCTCATTTGAATAATAATAATAATAATAATAATAACAATAAAATTTATTTATACCCCACCCCTCTGTTAAAACAATCGGGGTGGCTTACAAAATTTAAAATACAATACAAATAAAATCCCTAAACACCCCCACTCCCACCCTCCCCCATAAAAAACATTAAACAAATATAAATTAAAAACAACTAATCTAAAATCACATTTAAAACTATAAATACAATAAAATATAATAAATGGCCAGCGGGCTAGAAGAGGCCAGGATCCCCTGAGGCCGGGATCTAATTAGGAAAGGCCTGCCGAAAGAGATCCGTCTTTAGTGCTTTTTTAAAGCCACTCAGGCTTGTTATCTGACGGATCTCATTCGGCAGGTCATTCCACAATTTGGGGGCGATTACCGAAAAGGCCCTCTGGGAGGTTGCAGACAGCCTAGATTTTTGTGGCTGAAGCAAATTCCTCCCAGAGGACTGGAGTGCGTGGGGAGGATTGTATGGGAGGAGGCGGTTCCGGAGATAAGTTGGACCCAAGCCATTTAGGGCTTTAAAGGTAATAACCAACACCTTATACTGGGCCTGGAAACTGATAGGCAGCCAGTGGAGAGATTTTAATACTGGAGTTATATGGTCTCTCCGAGATGTTCCCGAGACCACTCAGGCTGCCATATTTTGTACCAACTGAAGTTTCCGGACCAAGCATGAGGGCAGCCCCATGTAGAGCGCATTGCAGAAATCTAGACGAGAGGTTACCAGCGCGTGCACCACAGTCTCGAGGTCCCTTACTTCCAGTAAATGGCGCAGCTGGCGTATCAGCCAAAGCTGATAACAGGCGCTCTTGACTGTCGCATTCACCTGACTCATCATCTGAAGCGATGAATCAAGGAGCACCCCCAGACTGCGAACACAGTCCTTAACGGAGAGTGTGACCCCGTCCAGGACTGGAGGTTGCAACCCAACTCCTGGTTTGGGGGCCGCTACCGTGAGCACCTCTGTTTTATCTGGATTTAATCTCAATCTATTTTTCCTCATCCAGCCCATTACTGCTTTAAGACAATCATTAAGAGGAGAGACGCCATCGGAATTCGAGGCCGATGATCGGGGCAAGGAGAAATAGATCTGGGTGTCATCAGTGTACTGATAACACCCAGCCCCATAACTGCGAATAATCTCACCCAGCGGCTTCATATAAATGTTAAACAGCATCGGGGACAGGATGGCGCCCTGTGGAACACCACAAGTAAGCTCCTTTCTGCTGGAGCAGCTGTCCCCAAGCAACACCCTCTGGGACCTGCCCGAGAGGAAGGACCGGAACCACTGGAGCGCAGTGCCTCCGATTCCTAACCCCCTCAAGCGATCCAAGAGGATGCTATGATAACGTACACTTGATGTTGTGATTATTAATTTTAGGCTATTTTAATTTGCTTGGTCACTGTAGGAAAATACTTTGTACCAATGAAGAAAAAGATGCTATTGGTCAAAATGTATTTGATTTTTATATTCTTATAGTTCACACTATCATCCTTCTGTGTTGTAGCCATGAAAATATAATTTTGCTGTTGTATTAAATTTTTTTAAAAAATATTTTTTCAGTGTTCAGGTTTCAGTTTTTGTATTTATTTGTTGTAATCCCAATTATGTTTGTTAAGTGGTACTGAAATCTTACCCACACCAGTGTGTTTGTGACTGTGCTGACATGGCATGACTGTGTTTAGTCTGCACACACTTGGGGTGTAAAGAATACTCACAATTTTCCTTATCTTCAAGGATAAAGGGTGTCTCAACACATCAAGGAACCCACTGAGAAAATGGTCAACCACCATGGGATTTTTTTGTGCTTTGGAATTTGTGTGTGGTGTGAAAGAATTATCTGTGCAAAACCCAATGTTCTGAGGGGAAAGCAATGTAATTTGTATGTGTGTGTGTGGGGGGAGAGACAGTGTTTTCTGTACAAAACAAAACAATTGTTTCGCACAAAAATCAGGGTTTTTGCAGGAACAACTGTTTTACCAAAAATGCACTAGTAAACTCACCCAAAAATGTAATTGTTCTTGCATGTGAAAACAAAATGAGCATAGATTTATATCCTTGCAGCTGACATATTCTTGTCATAAGGATAGAGCTAAACCAAAAAAATGGTTGCTTTTCACTTAAGTTATTGCCATTGGAGAAAATAAATGGGGACTTTGGGGCAGTTTTTCAACAGAGCCCGAAAAAGGACATGAAAGTGCCCTTTAAGATGTGGGAAGAAAGTATTTTCCTAACTCTGAAGTTCCTCCATGACACAGCCAAATCTCATTGAATTCGTGCCATCATCTTACTTATTAGATGATTTCCAATCAGCTGAAATCACATTTCCAAAAGAAAGATGCTAGGTTTTGTTTCTGTTTTTTACCACTAGTGCCAAGAATAAACAGTGGAAAGGATGAGGTAGAGAATTTCCAGAGAATATATTCTTTACTTAAAAACAGTATTTCCATGATATTTACAGATGAACATTTAGAGCAGCATTGTATGTCAATGTGTTTTTGTGGTGTTTTGTTTTTTTTTTTTAAACAGTCTCTGTAACAGTGGTATTGGGAGTTGGGAAGATCTAGGCCTGGGATGAGAGAGACTGAATCTCTCACTCTGATCTGTATTGTGGTAAATGCATACTTTAGGGCAGAGCTAAAGAATCTTTGTCCTCAGTCTTCAACTCCCAGAAGCATAAGCAAGGGATTGTAGGAGTTCCTATACAAAATATTTGTTAACTGCCATCAATTTGACTTTGACTTATGGTGGCCCTATGAATGAGAGACCTCCAAGTCACTCTATTGTGGACATCCTTGCTCAGGTCTTGCAGACTCAGGGGCATAGCTTCCTTGATTGACTCTATTGATTGAATCTATCCACCTGTAATGGGGTCTTCCTCTTTCTCTACTGCCCTCTACCTTATTTTTATTTATTTTATTTTAGGTATTTATATCCTGCTTTTCAGCCACAGAGGCTCTCAGAGTGGCTTACAAATTGTTAAGCAATAGCACTTTACACATCTACACTGCATTAAGCAGTTTCCAATGTGTGTTAGCTTGCCAAACATTATTGTCTTTTCTAATGAGTCATGTCTTCTCATGATATGTCTAAAGTGCAACAGTCTCAGTTTAGTCATCTTGGATTCTAGGAGGAGTTCAGGCTTGATTTGTTCTAGGACCCATTAGTCTTTTTAGCAGTCCAAGGTATCCGTAGAACTCTTCTCCAGCACCACATTTCAAATGAGTTGATTTTCTTCCTATCAGCTTTCTTCACTGGCCAGCTTTCACAACCATATATACAAATGGGGAATACAGTACCATGGACAGTCCTAACTTTAGTACTAAATTCAATTATATATCTTGACTCTTCAGGATCTTGTCTAGTTCCTTCAAAGCTGCTCTTCCATGTCCTAGTCTTCTTTGGATTTCTTGACTGCAGTCTCCATACTGATTAATGACTGAGCCAAGATATGGAAAATCTTGAACTACATATTTCAATATCTTCATCGTCTGCTTTAAAGTTATGAAAACCTTCTGTGGTCATTGTTTTTTATATTTTCTTACAATATCTAGAGGGCCAAATGCCCCCTCCACTGTACAATAAAACAGATATAAATAGGGAACTTCATGCTACAAACCTAATGTGATTCACAGTTTGGCCATGCTGACTGGGGGATTCTGGGAGTTGTAGTCCACTTCTTCCCCCAAGTTCAGTATTAGGCCCTCCAAGCTTTGTGGGTGCATGACTTTCTGGGATCTTATTTCAGCTACTACTGTGACCTTAATAGAGGAAGAGTATAATTAATCAACAGATAAAATACTATTTCTTTTATTAGATTAGCAATGTAAGTGGCTCCATTTGGGAATTAATAATACAGTTGCCCCTCCACATTTGCGACTTTCACATTCACGGTTTTGATTATTCGCGGAAAGCCGCCTGCCCTCCCTCCACTCCGTCCCTTCCCAAGGCAGTGAAGGTGTTCTCAGGAATCCCTTCGCTGCCTTGGGAAAGGGGGGGTGGAAAGCCTCCCTCATTCCACCCCAGTCCCTTCCCAAGGCAGCGAGGGACCCCCTACGCCACTTTGGGAAGGGCGGGGGGGGTGAGGGAGAGTGGCGGCAGGGGCTGCGCTGCCTCTCCCCAGCCTTTCTCAGCCTTTCTCCAAAGCCCCGGACCCCGCTGAGAAAGGCTGGGGAGAGGCAGCGCAGCCTCCTCCCCGCCCACACGCTGCCTTCCCTGGCCTTTCTCAGCGGGGTCTGGGGCTTTGGAGCCCCGGAGCCTGCTGAGAAAGGCCGGAGAGAGGCAGAGCAGCCTCCTCCCCACCCACACGCTGCCTTCCCCAGCAGGCTCCAGGGTTTCTAAGGCCTGGAGTCCCCTCAGAAAGGCCACGGAGAGGCCAGCCAGGCTGGCCAGACACCCTCCCGCTGCCTCCCTCCCTCTGGGCGGGCTGCGGGAGCAGCATCTGTTATTCGCGGTTTTTCCACATTCGTGGGGGTTTCAAGAACCTAACCCCCGCGAATGTGGAGGGACAACTGTACTAGCAGGGCACTATCACTTGTACACGGAAGTACAAGGAGTATTTCCATGAATAGTTCTGTGTGTTCAGCTTAGGTTGCCTTCATCTCTTTACTTTTGAGTAATTCCATTGATATTTTTTTTTAATGGCATAAGGGTTGTCTAGATGTTTAAAATAACCCCAATAGAATTCTCAGAGAATGCCTTTTGTCCCAATGAGATCCAGCTGAGATTTGCAGTTTTTGGAAGCCAGGGCAAAAACTCTGTTTACTGCATGGGAAAAGCCTTAGCAGCTTTTCCTGAGGTTTTTTGAATAATGCCTGGAAATGTGCATTACTGCTCATTTGGATATCTGATTTGCATCGCAGTGCATTCTCAGCGAGGGTGGAAGTGGAAAGCTGATTGGTAGGACGTTCGCAGGGGTGAGCTTGCCGTCAATGAAGCAGCCTGAAGCACCATTTTGGAGCTTTGCATTACTGATTTTGTTCTTTTTTACTGTGTGAGGTAACCAAACAGCTTTGCAAAGCAGAAAGTCACACTTGCATACCCTTGATTTACAGGTAAAAAAAATACTGTGCAGTGGTGGCAACTTGTGAAGAATAATAATGCAAGCAATTCATTCTCGGCCACAATCTTGATTCACCACCATCTTGATTCAAAGGCATGGCTGTGTGTGCACTTCAAACATGGATAGCTTCGCATACCCGTGATTTTGCCAAAGGTCTATGGAGACAAATGCATGTTGCTGCAAATTTGCATTAATGTGCAGCAATCCACTTTATATCTTCTCATCTAGACAAGCCCATAATTCCAGCACAAGTTGCATTAGAATTTCAGGCTAGAGACAAGGGTATGAGGCCAATGCAAGCCTCATCTCTTTTAATTACAAGGCTTCAGAGAAGAGGCTACTACTGATCATGACTTGGGGCTGAAATTGGTATGCACAGTAAAGGGGTTCAGGCTGAAACTGCCTCACCTGATATCAGTTCCAAATGGAACAGAACATAAGCAAAATTCTTTGAATCACAATTGGAAAGTAAGGTAGGTTGGGGTAGATAGTAGCATAGAAGGAAGCAAAGTGCCTGCAGCATAGAAGGAAGTCATAGATGTAGCTGTTTTAACTTTTGTGAGCTGCCTTCAATCTTATACTGGTGAAAAGGTGGGATATAAATAGATATGATAATGATAATAAGGTGAACGGATGTTGCTACAGTGCTTAGGCAAATCATTCAACTCTGGCAGAAGTTGGAACTTTGGACTTGCTTTCCCATGACAGAATATTGCAGGGATATACTGTAGGCTGTGGCTGAGACTAACTGACTGGCTAAGACAACTGACAAGCCAGCCAGTGGGACTTTGGGAGTTCTGGGCTGGAATCCTCTTAATGAGCTATGCTGGGGTAACTACCTGGTATATTACTGTAAGTACTCTTTGGTTCATTGTGGAAGTAGGTATCCAGGACCTCCTTGAGCAGTGCTTACACACACAAACACACAGTCTGTGCAATAGCACCTGGCAAGTTCCTGGGTGTAGCTCCAACCCAGACAGCCACTGATTACCTGCAGGGTGCACCCGAATGCTGTTCAGCTCCCATTGTGCATTCAGGGTGAGAAAATAAGAAGCTTTAGGGCTCTAACATAAGTATGCTGGTGGAACATTATGCTGGTTGGCTGCAGGATTCAGAGTTGTGATCCAGTTTGGGTAACACTTCTGAAGTATGAGATACACCATCTCTTTTCCCTGCTCATTTTCTCTTTCAGCAAACTCCTAAAGGTGCTGACTGAGTATGTATAGCCTTTACTGGGTGACAGTAGAGGCTGGTGGCTCTAAGCTTTGAAGGAGTTGAACCCTATCCTCAAATGAGGTTCAGCACATTGGATAGTTCATGCAGGGCTGGTTTAAGCGTACCACCAAATCAGCATCTGGGGGGGGGGCTTACAGCCAGGGCGCCCCCCCATCCTAACCCTCCTCCTGCAAAAACCTCCTGCTGGCTATTTTTTTAAAAAAGCAGCATCTCCCAAACTGGGAAAAGAAAGAGAAAGAGCGAGCTGCCCTCCATGTGGCTGAAGCTGGGGGGAGTTTGCTGCTCCCTCCCCCGCTCCTCCCAGGGGATCATCAAAACGCAAGCCAGGTGTGTGCTTCTATTTCTGTCAGAGAGGATTGAGTGTGTTTCCTTCTCTTTCTCCCCTGCTCTCTCTTCAGAAAGGGCTTCTTTCTTTCTTCCCTTTCCTTCCCTTCCCTTTCCTTCCCTTCCCTTCCCTTCCCTTCTTCCACATACATCCCCTCCAGCCCATCTTTCCAGCTGCTCTTAACATGTCCTAGTTTCTCTCCCCTCCCTCCCTTTCCCCCTGGGTCTTCAGCTTCCTCCCTTACTGCCAACTGAGTTCAACCTGCAAAAGGAATTTGTGTGTGTTTGCCTATGTGCCGTCAAGTCATTTCTGACTAAGGTGAATCTATCATGGAGTTTTCTAGGCAAGGTTTGTTCAAAGGGGGTGTGCCTTTGATTTCCTTTGAGGCTGAGAGAGTGTGACTTGCCCAAGGTCACCCAGTGGGTATTCATGGCTGAGTAAGGATTCAAACCCTGGTCTCCACAATCATAGTGCAATGCTGAAACTTCTATAACACCCTGGCTCTTTTAACAGAAGTATATAAAGGATATAAATAAAAATTTGGAGTAATATTACTGGGATCAATGTTCACTAGAACACCAGTATCCCATTAGTATTATGTGAGAGGCATTGGGCTACAGCAGTGGTTCTTAACATTTTCTTTACTAGGGACCCCCTTTAAATATCTTTTGTTGCCCTAAGACTTAACTCAAGATTTAAAACTGTAATAATAATAGCCAATAATAATAGCTAACAACAACAATAATACATTTACACCATCCATTAAACTTTCCCTCAGAGGCACTCTTGCTTCTTCCTGTAAGAAAGTTTGTGGCTGGAGTGGATTGAATGACAATGCACAGGCCAAGCCAGCCTTTGCCTTGGTTCCTGTCACATAGCTGCTCCACTGCAAGGAGGAGGTGGGCCAAGCAGCCTTCAGGCCTTTGTGGATCCCCTGTGAGGACATTGCGGACCCCAGGTTAAGAATCACTGGGCTAGAGAAAGCTGAGAAAGGAACAATGAAACCAAACCTTGAGAAGGGTGCTGGCAGGGGAATTCTGGGAGGTGTGATCCAAAAGTAACTTTCCCAGGCTCTGAATGCAGCCTATAATCATAGAATCATAGGGCTGGAAGAGACCACGAGGGCTATCCAGTCCAACCCCATTCTGCTCTGCAGAAATACACAATCAAAGCCCCCATGACAGATGGCCATCCAGCCTCTGCTCTCCTCCAAAGAAGGAGACTCCATCACACTATGAGGCAGTGTATTCCACTTCCAAACAGCTCTTACTGTCAGGAAGTTCTTCCTAATGTTTAGGTGGAATCTCTTTTCCTGTAGTTTGAACCCATTGCTCCATGTCCTAGTCTCTGGAGCAGCAGAAAACAAGCTTGCTCCATCTTCAGTATGACATCCCTTTAAATATTTAAACATGGCTATCATGTCACCTCTCAATCTTCTCTTATCCAGGCTAAACATGCCCAGCTCCCTAAGCCGCTCCTCATAGGGCATAATGGCTTCCAGACCTCCCACCATCCTTCTTAGTATCGTTCTTGAATTGTTGTGTCCAGAACTGGAAACAGTATTCCAGGTGAGGTCTGACCAAAGCAGAATGGAGTGGTACTATTACGTCACTTGATCTAGACACGAAAGCAGCCTAGAATCGCATTGGCTTTTTTTGCTGCATCATCACACTGCTAACTCATGTTCAGCTCATAGTCCACTCTTTCTTTTTCTTTGAGGAAATCTACATCATTATGTTAATTGTTAATAAACAAAAAATATTATGTTAGTGCCTATAATATAGTTTTTAAACAATTATTGGTGGTAAATTATGTAATACAGTAGCCCCCCCCCTTATCCACTGGGGATTGGTTCTGGCGGGGTGTGGATACTAAAAACCATGGATAATAATGAATGCCATTGAAAATAATGGGACTTCTGGTTTATAATACCATAGAGTTGCCTTGGAGGACCTAGAAAATGGCTAGAGATGACACATTTTCTAGGAAGACTCTATGGTAGGTGTACTGTTTTGTGTCCCATGGATAATTAATCCATGGATACGGGGGTCCTACTGTAATCTGAACATCCTGTACTGGGAATGGGTTAGGTTACATTGACCTGAGATAAATATATGGGGCATTGCAAATAAAGCATTGCAGGGGGCTCCAAAATTCCTTAAACCGGCCCTGAGTTCATGTACATTTTGTCACTACTGTGGAAGCCATCAGCCACCATTGCTGTGTTGTTTTGGAGGAACTGATTTTTACAATACTTTTTTTTAATTCATACAAATTGTAGCATTCAGCCAAGCACACAGATTTTTCCATTTTGTTCTTCACTGGCCCCATTTTGGCTGCAAAGCTGTTGACAGTCAGGGACTGAGTTCAGCAATAGTAGCATGAAATAGAAGTGAAACTGCCATTTCAGCTCAGCTTTGGATTTTTATGGCAGTCGCAAGAGATGAATAAATTCTCTGATGCCTTCTGGAGAGTCATGGTGATGGACACAATGGGATTACACTGGAACAGAGAAGAATTTTTAAAAGGTCAGAGACAGAATACTCTTCTCCTCCCACAGACATCTTAGCTGGAACGGTGAGCAAAGATATCCCAGACATATTTTCCAAGCCTTTAGTTTGACAGTACCTTCAGGTCCAAATACAAGGGGATTCTCTTTTGTACTAATTGCTCCCCTTAAAATGGAGCATGCACTGAAGAATGGAATGATGCTATTTTTAAAGAAATACTATGGGCATTATGTATGTTCTCTTCTTCCACATTTCTTTGTAGCTTGTGGGGTTTGAGTGACCTAATATTTTTTTTTTCTCTCACTGTAGTGGCATTGATATAGTAAAAGTGTTTCATGTTTCACTGTTTTAATATCTTCCAAGCAAAATTACATTTTTCTACTGTTTCCAATAACATTTTCTCCCTATACCCTTTTCTCCTGAATTGCCAATCTGTACCAGCGAACATATATTTTAATGAAATCCCAGGAATGTTGCTTTGTAAATCCACCGAGATTCTCTTTTTTGTGTGTGCTGTGTGATTTGACACTCATTGCAAAACTAAACAGGAAAGTAAAAGTTCTGATCACAATTACACTGAGATTCCTTTTCAGTAGATTTGGCTGACAGAAACAGGTGAATTGACTCCATCAAGGAAGCCCAGCCCTGAGTTTGCCAAGATCTGAATAGGAGTGTTAATGTCTGGGCTCTTGGAGGTTTCCCATTCATAGGGTCAGGATAGATCAAAGCTGACTTTGAGGCAATTAATAACAACTAACTTATACTGCCATCATAGAATCATAAAGCTGGAAGAGATTGGGAGGGCCATCCAGTCTAACCCCCTGCCATGCAGGAATATACAATCAAAGCACTCCCGACAGATGGCCATCCAGCCTCTGTTTAAAAACCTCCAAAGAATGTTATCCAATTAGGAAAATTGAAGCAAACTGCATAGGCAGCCAATTCCCAATTACTGTTGTTTTAGCTGTCCACGTTTAATCCTTATGAAAATGTACTGAGTCCCATGCTGGGGGAAAGGTGAGGTAGATATTAAATACATACATACATACATACAAACTGACCCGCTCACCTACAATCATCACAGCTTGTCAAAACACAGCATGGGACTTTTTTTGCGGGGGGGGGTCCCAACATATTTATTTATTTGATTTCTATGCCGCCTTTCTCCCAGATCGGGACCCAACATACTCCATTGTCTGTATAATAGCCAAAAGCAATCGACTTGTTGGGATGTGTTTTGTTCTGGAGCCCATTCACATTATAGAATTACTAGCTATACCCAGTGTAGCACACACCGTTCCCACCACACCCACACTCAATGGTACACATGCTGCTCCCCCGCGCTGCCCCTTGTGCCACCATGCCACCCCCCTGAGCCACTGAGCCGCTCCTGTGCCCTTTGCTGCCCTCCCTGCCCCCCGCTGTGCCACCATGCCCATCACTGCCACCCCTCCCCTGCCACCCCTGTGCCACTGTGCCTATCACTGCCCTCCCCGCACCCCCACCCCCACGCCACCTTCCCACACCCATGCCGCCCTCCCCGTGCCCCTCGCTGCCCTCCTCATGCCCATGCCATCCCGCTGCCTCCCTCCCCACTCCCGTGGCACCTCGCACCTCACCCCCACCACCCCCGTGACATCATGCCCCTTGCTGCCCTCACTGTGCCCCCACCCTCTCGTGCCCTCACTGCCCTGCCCACCCCCACTGCTCCTCGTTGCCCCCTCACCACCATCCCCGTGCAACCCTGCTGCCTCCGTCCCCACCCTATCCCTGCCGCCCCATGCCACCATGCCCCTCGCCACCCTCGCCACCCCCCACTGCACCACTGCACCCCTCGCCGCCACCCCCACGCGCACACACCATGCCACATCCCCCCCATGCTACTCACATCTGCTCTGCCGGTGGCCATGTTTAGAAAGGACTTAAAAGTCCATGTGGTCCTGCCCCCAGTATGCTGATTGGCTGCCCAACCAAGCTTCAATTGGTTGGTCAGTTTCCTAAGCAGCCAATCAGCACACTGGAAATGGCAACATACCCAAGAGAAAGAAAGAAAGAAAGAAAGAACGATTTTCCCACTTGAACTGCTATGGTTCTATCTTATGGAATCCTGGGACTGACAGTTTCCGGAAGGATATTTAGACTCCTCAGCCAGAGCATTACAATGCCACACCAAACTATAAACTCCAGGATCCTAAGGATGGAATAATGGTAGTTATTGTGGATCAGTGGTATAACTGTGTAGTGTGAATGGGTCCCAAGTTTGTCTGTCTGTCTGTCGAAACAACCCTGTTCATGGCAAGTGCCTGAAATCTGGGATTTGTTTATTTATGTATTTGTAGCTTTCCAAGGTACTTCAGGAAGTACTTCTTTGGGTCCCTCAGGTTAACTATTGCCAAAGGGCCTGGTGTAGCATCTTTGGAGTGAGGTGCTTGTGGAAGTGGTGGAGTCAGGAGGGGGTTTTCATGAGCTCTTGGGCTTTGGAATTTTAATCTGAGGAAGGGACTGCCTGGCTTGAGATCAGACATGATGATCTACCTCTCAATATACGTGTATCTGATGGCCATGTCAAAGGGCTCTGTATGTGCATATCTTCAAAATTTGAGGAGAATCCACCTTGGTCCAGGATGTACTCTCCACAGGGCAGGATGTCAAACACATTACAAAGACAAGCCTCTTATACATTTCTGTGCAAGGTGGTGTTCAAGTGAAACACCATTGTAATCTCTGAAAGATCACAGATACTTGCTGAGACATTAGACTTCATCTTTTTGGTCTGTTGCACTGGTATTATTCTATTGTCATGTGGAGCAAATCTCTGGATGTTAGAATGCAGATGACTAAGGAATTGGCCCATCTGATTTCATCTGGTTCTCCATTTGTTTCCCTGACTTATTCTACCTTCATTAAGGAGCATAAGAAAAATGAAGGTGGACACTTATGCATAGTCTTTTCAAAAAGAGGAAACTGTGCCAAAAAAAGAAGGGATGGATTTACATACTGACTCATCTGCTAATTCACACATATGTCTGTAGATTTGGAAACTACTATAATTTAAATAGAAATTGTGTACTGTACACCACAGTGGCAACAAGTCTGTGTGCCTGCTCAGCCTGTTGTTGTTCAGATGCTAAGACCCCCTGCTGCTCTCCCTTTGTATGGACTTGGACTTCCTTCCAACAAATCAAAGGTAGAAAACTGTGGCCTAAAACTTCTGCCAGTCATTAGCCAGTGGTATGGGATGATGTCATTTGTAGGCCAGAAACATCTGGAGGATGTTACCCACTTCTAAAACAGGGGGTTATTCTCTGGAAAGTGGGACACATGGCTGTCCTCCTGTTGGGTCAGACTGTGAATCCATCTGGTATCTGGTTTGCAACAGTGTCCAAGCAGCTGCCCCAGGGAGAGCATTAATGGAGTAGCCCACCTCCAATGTTTGTTCCTTGGCATCTGATGGGTACAGTTGCCCATTCCCCTTTTAAAGCCATCTAAATCAGGGTCATTGCCAGGTATTACAAGAATGAATACCATAAGTTAATTATATGTTGCGTGATTAAATATGATAGCGTGTTTAAATATTTGAAGGGATGTAATACTGAGGATGGAACACACTTGTTTTCTGCTGCTTCAGAGTCTAGGACATGGAGCAATGGGTTCAAACTACAGAAAAAGAGATTCCACTTAAACATTAGGAGGAACTTCCTGACAGTAAGAGCTGTTCAGCAGTGGAATGCACTGCCTCAGAGTGTGGTGGAGTCTCTTTCTTTGGAGGTTTTTAAACAGAGGCTGGATGGCCATCTGTCAGGATTGCTTTGATTGGGTATTCTTGCATGGCAGGGAAGTTGGACTAGATGCCCCTTGTGATTTCTTCCAATTCTATGATTCTATGAGATTTTTGTCTTTTACTGTGGGCCCAAAGAGCTAGTATTGTGAGATGGAGGGAGGGAGATTTTATTTCTCTGTACCATGCATAATTCTGAAAATATTACAGTAGCCATGGTGGCTGAGGGAATGAAGGGGGGGGGATCAGTAGTCTATAAAAGTAACTTTGTGAGCTGTAGTTTTTCCAAACTTCTTTCCCACAGTCATTCCATTTTGTCATCTTTTTTGTAAACATAAATCACACTCTTTCAGCTTTCTCTTCTAGTGCTCCAACTACATGATCATTTTGGTTGTATTCCTCCATTTATTAAAGATGAGATGCCCAAAACATCCCCCCAAAATTGTGTGCATGTGTGTGTGCACCCCTGTTCATACATACTTTAGCATTCTGGCAGAATTATTGTTGAAGATCGATGTGGGGAAATGATCCTGCTGCCCTCTTCTCCCCCCCCCCCCGCCCCAACTCCCTCCATTGGCTAAGAGGCCCTTGAAGGTGATATTTCAGTCGAAGCCCTTTGAATTTTAAAAACATCTTATGGGAGAATGCATCCAAGCTTTCTTGCAAGCTCACTGCAAAAATATATAGCTTTAATTTTGAGAAGCTAGGCAGGCAAATATTTCTCTTTCCCTTGAATATTGCTGCTGTGAATATGTGATAAATGGATTCCCATTTAAGAGAGAAACAGAGCAGTGCTGCAATTGGATTTTTCCTTCTGTTTTTGTATTGCCATGTCAAGGCATGTCTCAAAAGATTTTGTTATAGTTGTCTCTAATTTCCATGTCAAACAGAATTCAGATGAGAATCTGAGGTTCTGTCTGTCTGTTACTTCTCTATAACTGCTGCATATTCTTTCAGGAAATTCTCTCCTGTTTTTAATGCTAAGGAAATGATTGAACTCAACTTTTACAGTATATGGTATACTTTAAAACATGCACACACGCAGAGAGAAATGCACATACAAAAGCCATGACACCATTTAATTGTGAGTGAAATACAAAACCACAAATACAGGTGGAATCTCCTTTATCCAAAATGCTTGGGACCGGAGATACTTTGGATTTTGGAATATTTCAGATTTTGGAATACTTGGCATGTACATAATGAGATATCTTGGAGATGGGACCCAAGTCTAAACACAAAATTCATTTAGTCATAGATACCTCATACACATAGCCTGAAGGTAATTTTATACACAATATTTGTAATAATTTTGTGCATGAAACAAATTTTGTGTACACTGAACCATCAGAAAGCAAAATTGTCCCTATCTCAGCCACCCATGTGGACTATTTTGGATTTTGGAATATTTTGGATTTCGGATTTCCGGATAAGGAGACTCAACCTGTTCCTTTATTTGTTATTTACTTATTTGTTTATTTGTTATTTACTTATTTGTTAAATTTCTATCCTGCCTTTCTGGAAAATATTTTCATAATATTTTAAATCTCTCATGCAACACCATCTTTGGCACTGAAAATAATACACTGAAAATAATACATCTTTGACACTGAAATAATAATACATGTGCAAGAACCATTAGTGTTGAAACCTTAAGACTATAGTGTCCATGATACAGTGTGAGCTTAAATATCCAGGCCTTGTAACTGCAGCAACTGAGTATAAAAACATGTGGCCAGACAGACAAATCCAGCTATAATCTCAGGATTTGCTTGGTGTACTATCATCAGAGGGCTGAAGTTAAAGATAACTAGGCAGACCAGGGAAGCAGCTTTTAGAATAACAATAGATGAGAGCAGGTTATGTAGTAAGCCTCTGTTTGGAGCAACTTGTCATTCTGGAGTTGGTGAGAGCCAGTGTGGTGTAGTGGTTCAATTGTTAGGCTAGAAATCTCAGAGACCAGGGTTTAAATCCTCACTCAACCCTATGGAAACCCTGGGTAAGGCACACTCTTTCAGCCACAGAGGAAGGCAATGGCAAATCCTCCTGAATAAAACTTGCCAAGAAAATCCTAAGATAGGATTGCAGCTGGAAGCCACATAACAACCGCTTGCTATTCAGAAGACAATAAATATGGTGGCTATCTTTCTGGCTGTATCTTCCAAACATGCCTTGTTATTTTCTTTGGTTTTGCTCCTATCTTGTTTAGCTTCCATGATCTTACCATTCGCCATCTCTCAGTTTGCAGGAGTTTGCACTTCTCTTTATTAGTTTAGAGTGGACTTCTCAAAAGAGTAGCAATGGAGCAAGTATCAGTCAGTGTCTTGTTCTCCCTATTTTATGTTTCCTGAGCAATATGTGAACCTGGAACCCATACATCCAAGCAAAAGAAACATGTGAATCAAACACTCTTCCTCATTTTGTAACACCAACAGCTGGCCCCAGTGTTCCATGCCACTTTGAGTGCCATAGTGCCTCAGGTTTTTTGTGCACTTGAGGGTACCTATTAATTTCCCTTTTCATGCCTACCCCTTTAAATTCTCTCTGTCTCTCTCTCTCTCTCTCTCTGGCTTTTATTCGCAAACGAAGATTCAGGAAGGACTCACCCTGCGCTTTCTGCAAGCGCGCTGATGATTAAAAAGGCCAATCCGTGATAAACAAGTCCGGTTGCAGAAAGCACAGCAGAAGGTCTCCTTGGGTGATGTTTCTGGGTTGTGATTCTTTCTGTGTTGTCATTTCTCTTCAAGGCTTGTTCAGCATGAGTTCTCAAATAAGGCTGCAGCATTGTGGATAGTGCATCTCCATGCCTCCCAATGTGAGGCCAGGGTGGACCACTGTTGGTGATCAATTTGGCCAAGCCTGAGATGTTGTTTCAGGGAGTCTTTGTATCGCTGTTTTGGAGCGCCCCTCTTATGCTGACCCGTGGCGAGTTCACTGTAGAGTACTATTTTTGGGAGGCGATGGTCCTCCATCCTAGAAACGTGCCCTGCCCAGCGCAGCTGTGTTCTCAATATCATGGCCTCAATGCTGGTGATCCCTGCTTGCTCAAGGACAGCAACATCCGTCAAATAGTCAGTCCAGTGTATATTTAGGATTGTGCATATACAGTGCTGATGAAAGTGTTCGAGGAGTCGTAGATGGCGATAGGTGACCCATGTTTCAGATCCATAAAGGAGGATAGACAGTACAATGGCTCTATACACACTGATTTTTGTGTTTCGCCTCAGGTGTTTATTACTCCAGACTCTTTTGTGAAGTCTTCCAAATGCGCTATATGCCTTTGCTAATCTGTGATCGATCTCTTTGTCAATCTTGGCATCTGAGGAGTTGGTGCTTCCCAGGTAGGTGAACTGCTGAATGGACTTGAGCACAGATTTGCCAATGGCAATGTGGGGATGGTGGTGTTGGTTCTATGGTGCAGGCTGGTAAAGAACTTCTGTTTTCTTCAGGTTGACTTCCAGCCCAAACAGCTCTGCAGCTGTTGCGAAGCAGGATGTTAGGCGCTGCAGAGCTGCTTCTGTGTGGGCAACAAGGGCAGCAGCATCAGTGAAGAGCAGCTCATGGATTAGATAGTTTAGAGTCTTAGTGTGAGCCCTCAGACGGCTTAAGTTAAACAAGCTACCAACAGTACAGTAACGTATGTAGATGCTGTCATCTTCTTCAAGCTCTGCCGTAGCCCTTTGGAGCATCATGCTGAAGAAGATTGTAAATAAAGTTGGAGCAAGAACACAACCTTGCTTCACTCCATTAGTTATTAGAAAGGGCTCTGAAAGAGCATCGCCATATCTGACTTGACCGCGCTGGCCCTCGTATAGCAAGATAATCATTTTAAGGAATTTGGGGGGACATCCGAGTCTTTCCAGGATCTGCCACAGACCTTTTCTACTCATGGTGTCGAAGGCTTTGGTGAGGTCGACAAATGTTACATAGAAACCCTTGTTCCCCTCCCTTTAAA
This sequence comes from Gambelia wislizenii, assembly GCA_030847615.1. Lineage (NCBI taxonomy): Eukaryota > Metazoa > Chordata > Lepidosauria > Squamata > Crotaphytidae > Gambelia > Gambelia wislizenii. The sequence goes on along the minus strand of JAUMIR010000002.1, from coordinate 304,503,900 downwards.
TTACTCTCCTTTGTAATGTCTATTCAAGCTCTATTACTGCCCATCTCCTGATTTCTTTGTGTCTCATTCTTTCTTTGGTTCAAGCTGACCAAGTAAAACTCAAAGTCATAAAACTGGGTTATATGCTTGACAAATAAACATCTGATTGTGCAGTATGTAGGTGCTGAGCCATTGGATGGTTTCAATGTTACTTGGCAAAAAAGAAAATCCATCATTTTGGAAGATAGTAATTCAAAAGGGCATTTGTTACATAAAAGACAGAAGTCAGAATAGCCTTCCTTGCCTTTGAGACCAGCCAATTCATGTAACTGAGCACTGCTTCTTCTGTGAATCCAGTGCAGTACTGATAACCCTTCTATGTAGGTATGTTCCCTTTTTTTAGCCACAAACATTTTCCCTCTCCTATTTTGAGATTTAAGCAAAGGAGTGGAGACTGGACTAAAGCCCCTTGCTTCTCAAAATACCAATACTATTGTCTCTGGTCAACCTAAAATTCTCTCACCACACCTGCTATTTTATCCTTCCTTCTAGCATGTTTGAGGGCTTGACTACACCCAGCACAAACTCTGAACCCCCACCCCCAAATTTGGCCCGATAATGCTACGTGACATGTAGATTTTTTCCAGAACCTGGTGCAATAGTGACATGTGCTGTAGGGCTCTATTCACACCAGACTCAGGGAATACCCCCTTAATCCGGGTTTTAGAAAACTCACACTTTTCTCTGGAGTTTGCTTGAAACTCTGGAGAAAAATGCAGTGAAAACAAGCCATCTGCATCAGATTCAGGGTGTGTGGAGAAGAGATTAAGGACAAGTGCTGCCCAAGGCGCTGCCATTTCCCCCTTCCTTGTTGCCAATTTTTTTCCCCAAAGGCAGAACCCCTTTCTGAAGTCAGAAGCCCAGGCAAGCCCTGCCTTCAGAAGGGTGACTACCACTGGGATTCAGCTTTTCCATCACATAGTCTCTACACCCCTGCAGCTCCAGGAAAATCATAGCCCCAATGGCAGCCACTTGGTCTGGCTTCAGAGAGGCTACTACCATTGATACTGTGCTTTTCTTGGAGCTCAGAGAAGCCACTGTAAGCAAACTGCCAGCAGTAGCTGCCCGGTCTGGCTTCAAAAGAAGCTATTACCACTTGTGCTGTTCTTGTCCTAGAGCTCAGAGAGGCAATTGTAAGCTAAGCACCAGTGGTAGTCAGCCTCTCTGAAACTCAGATCAGGCACCTGTCTTGCCATCGTAAGCAAGTTGCCCATTCTGTCTTCCAAGAAGGGGGCTACTACTGAGCTTTTGGTTTTCCTGGAGGTCAGAGTCAAGCATGAGCAACAGGAAGCCAAGTTAAAACCCCAAAGCAGATCCGGGCTTTGGCAGGTATGGCACTGAAATCCAGGCCAGAATAGTCCGAATTTTATGCACTGCCACTCCAGGCCAAAGTAGTCCAAATCCTATCTGGATTTTTACCCCTGTGTAGTCAAGACCTGACTTACCTGAAACATTCATTAGAAAGCCAGACCCAAGGACCATCACCTGTAGACCATCATGTATGGTGAGCAAGTAGCTGTTTTCTGCTCCCAATTGAATTTTTCTTTAGTTCCTGCAGTTTTTAAAACTGCAGTAACTTAAAACATCAGTTGAGCAATTAGAAATACAGTGTATGCATCAAAAAGGGAGAAGGGCAGGCAAAGATATCAAGGGGATATGAACACAGCAAACATGAGTCCTAGGTGTGAATGATTTTCAGTTTCTTCTTTTCTGCAGTGCTAGAAATTTGGGGAATGAAGGAAAAAATAATTTGGGGGTAGTGGTGGAAGAATTCTTATTTGGAGGGGCAAATCTTCCTCCTTGTAAATACACCCCTGGTGCTTGTGTGATTTCACACAGGCAGAATAATACCTGTGTAGGGAAATCATTATATAGGAAATGTTCCTTAACCCAATATGGAGAGGAAATAAAGCCTTAACCCTTTAAACTATGACTACAGTGCCAATGGCCAGACTTTTGATTTACAGAAAGATATGGAAAGTGTGGCATAGGGAGAAAGATCAAGTGAGAAACCAAACGTCTATATTCACCTTCTGTGCTGCTCCTCTGGTGTATTGCATACCCTTCCAACTGTACCAATTTGGCAGGGGCAGTCCCAATTAGTTCTCTGTTATCCCAGTTTTTCAGCTGTTTTTAAAATGCCCCAGTTTCTCTCTCCTTGTGCTTTCCTACTTTGTCCTTAGCTTACTTTAGTTTCTGGAAATTGACTTCAACGTGTCAAAGGAGTTTGCACTCAGTTAGCAGGAGGAGAGGAGAGAAGGCAGGGGGTGGAATCTTGTTATTCCCAGTAGGATCAGGCAAAAGCAAGGTGCTGCCATCTCTCCTAGTTTGTGTGCTCCTCCTTATTAATAACTATTATCATCTTAACCAAACTCTGAGGTTGCTTGGCCACATGGAGGGTATAATTGGCCACTTCTCACCAGCACCACCAGCATCCCATCATGGGAAGACTACTGGATTATGCCTGATGGTGATTAGCAGGGATAGCAGAGACAGAAAGTTTGCATGGCTGAACCAGCTAACTGGTCTGTGTATTAATTGGCCCTCTGTTTGAATAGGTGATGTATCCAACAATGTGGAGAGGGGGGCAGATCTTGCAGAAGCAAATTCAGCATAACCATGTATGCATTAGAGCAAATGTGACCCTCCAGATGTTGCTGGACTGCAATTCCAAGCCATCCTAGCCATCATAAGCAGTGATGAGGGATGCTGGGAGTCACAGTCCAACAACATCTGAGGGGGGGGACACTTTGCTAGCCCCAGCTTTTCATAAAGGAGTAGATAAATACACACACCATTAGTGCACTGGTACATTCGTACTTTTATGCTAGTGCTGGTTTTTATATTGGTTTTTCATGGTGAAATGTTTTCTTTTATGCTGCTGACTTTCTCTTCATTTTGTATTCTGCTTATTTTGTTGTTTGTTTGTTGTTGTTGTTGTTGTTGTATACTGTGATGATGTGGCCAAGCTGATTACACGTACCTTCAAGTCATTACAACTTATGACAACCCTAAGACAAACCTATCACGGGGTTTTCTGAGGGCTGAGAGTATGTGACTTGCCCAAGGTCACCCAGTGGGTTTTCATGGCTGAAAGGGGATTCGCACCCTGGTCTCCAGAGTCCTAGTCCAACACTCAAACCGCTATGACATGCTGGCTCACGCTGCTTGTTTAGTCATTGTTTTATTTATTTTTCTGCTTTTAACAGACTGCACACCCCTCAAAGAACTTTGGCTAGTGATGATTCTTATAGGGTTGCCAGAGTGAAAACTGGTGAGGGCTCTTATGATTTGTGTAAAAGAGGGAATTTCAGCAAGTGCTGCTTGTTAACTGATTGCATGACAATCAGCACTTGCTGAAATTCCATCTTCTATACAAACATTAAAAGTACAGGAGCAATCTCCAGTTTTCACTCTGGCAACTCTAAAAGGGCTTGCCTAGACAAGGCAATATAATGTGGATTGGTGTGTAGTAAGGCCAAGTCACAGCAGCATTCATTTGTCTCTAGGGTATTTTGGCAGGATCGCTGCTATGCAAAGCTACCTGTGTTTGATATTCACATGAAGGCATACAAGCGAATCAAGATGGTGGCCATGAGTGAATTACTCATGTTTTTATTCTCCACAAGTTGCCGCCAGTGAACAGTGGGGGGGGGGTGTAACTGTAAATCAAAGGTGTGTAAGTGTGACCTTCTGCTTAAATAAGCTTAAAAAACCTGTTACTCTGCCTCAGCACTCTGAAAAGCACACAATCACTACAGAAAAAAAAAATCCAACATGGCAGTTCTGGTCACTTCATTGCTGGCAAGCTCTGCCCCATCAGCTTTCCACTTCTGCTCTTATCTGGGAATGTGCTGTGATCTGAATCGGTTGTCCCAACGAGCAGGAATGTGCATTTCCCTCACATTATTTTTAAAAACCGGGAAAAGGCTTTTCCTGCAGAGTATATGGCATTTTTGGCCCCTCCCTCCTTCTGAATATGGCGAATCACCGCGGGATCCCATTTAGACAAAAGGTATTCTCCTCAAATTTTATGAAGAGTATTTTCACCATTTAGACAAGCCCTAAATTAAAAGGTTCCTGCTTCAAGTTGTGGCCTTGATAGGATAATAACTCTCTGGTAGTCTGGCTCCTGATGGAGTGACTGCAAGAATACTGTAGCTACCTGCTACCTCCTTTGCTGTGTCCGGATTGGCTCATCACTCCCATTGTTTCCTGAGCCCTTCTGGGGTCTCTGTGGTAGAACTCATTCCAAGCCATGCTAGACAATGTCCTTTAATTTAGGATAGGTTAACCATTGATCCACCAGATGCTTGGGACTGAAGCTCCCCTAAACTCCAATCATTGACCCTGATTGGAGATTGGACCCTGATTGGGTGGGGCTTCTAGGAGTCCAAAATGCTTGGTGCAGTTACACTTGCTTTAATTGGAGATGTCAGGGCCTAAACATGGACCGGTAAGACCTTGTCAGATTGGTAGCCCTGGTTCCAGATGGATTTAACATACTATTCCTTGATAGCCTTTGTTCATCTAAACTAATACAGTCAGCCCTCTGCAGCCATGGATTCGGCATCCACGGATTCTACCATCCACTGCTTGAAAATATTTTTTTTAATAAAAACAAACCTTGTTTTTGCTGTTTTATATAAGGGGCCATTTTACTATGCTGTTGTATATATAGTGGGAGTTGAGGGTCCACGGATTTTGGTATCCATAGGGAGTCTTGGAACCAAACCCCAGTGGATACTAAGGGCAAGTTCCTATAGTATGTTACCATGGCAGTTAAATTGGAATTGTAGTGCTATAACTGTATAGCATGAAAGGGTCCCTCCCTGGTGTGATTTGAAATATTGCTTCTTCATTTTGGTCTTCTCATAGTGCTCAGAAAAGACCTCCCCCTTCCAGTCTTTAGATCGTTCAACCCAGAAATTGATAAGCTAATGTTCTCTGTTTTAATAAATGAAAAGTTTTCTATCATTTCATATAGGGGAGCGGGAATTAATAAAGGATGAGGGCCTTCTAGCGTCTGACTGATTAATCATGAAAAGAGTTGCTGATTCCTTTTATTTGTTTTTGATTTACATTTGCCTTGGCTGATGCTGCATTTTTAATAGAATCATATTAAAGACAGATATAATTGTATCCTGGAAATGGAGTGTAGATTTTGCTAGTCTCTAGCTAATTTATGAATCCAATTACAACAGAGTGGAATAATCTTTCAAACAGATTGGTTAAAGGATTACACTTTCATTATCCTAGTGACATAACTCAATTTGACTCGCTGCCTGTTAATGTTATAGAAGTCAGTGGAGCTCCTTTTTAACAATCTGGACACAAACATAAAATATATAAATCTGTGTATAAGTTTTAGGAAATGCCAGTCTGGTCTGCAATGAAAAAAGACTCATAATACATGCTCTGAAAGCTGCCTGTGTCAAATTCTGGGATTAAGGGAATGTGTGGCTTTCCCATACAATAATTTCACTTCACAATAAAGTCACAGGTAAGAAGTTAAGGGGGCCTACTTCTCTTTGTTAGTGGTAATGCTTTTAAAGTACGTAGTGAAAACCTAGTTGTTACTTCTCAAAGTGTACAATGCATAATGTACTTCAGTGTCCCAAAATGTGGAAATGGCCACTAGTTTTAGACAAGGGGAAAGGACTGGAAAATGTATAGCCCAGGGTCAAAATAGTTCGTTTAGGCACACTCAGTGTTTTTGAGCATGCCCGGTGGATTGATTGGTTAGTTGATTGAAGTGATTTCAATCAACCATCCATTTTAGTGGTTGGGTGACTGAAAATCACCCAATTCATTTAAGTTATTTCAACCAAGCAACCAGCTCTTCAGTGAGGGGGTGAAAATCATGTGGCTCTCCAGATGTTGTTGGACTATGACTCCTAGCCAATGTTGATGGCTGCTGGGAATTGCAGTCCAATAACAATCTGGAGGGCCACATGATTCCCAGATCTGCTTTGGTGCAAGTGTTCTCAGGGCAGCTAACAAATCCAAAGAGTCTTTCTCACCCCTTTTATCCTTGCAGTAGTTAGCCTATTTGGAATCTGGGACCCATTCATACTACAAAATGATAGTGCTGTTTTTCCACTTTAACTGTCATGATTCTGTCCTATGGAAACCTGGGAATTGTATTTGAGGAAGGGGCATTTAGAATCCTCAGCTAGGCAGCTCCTCTGGTGCCTCACCAAAGTACAGGGCCCAGGATTCCATGGGATGGAACCATGGCAGTTAAATTGGAATAATAGCATTGCAATTCTGTAGTATGAAAGAGCCCCTGATGCTTGGAATCATTGACACTGAATAGAATAGAATAGAATCTTTATTACGGTCATAGACCAGCACAGGTAAAAAGGGGATACAGAATAAAGGTAAGATCACAGAATAAAAACAGGCTAAAAGCAGTATTTAAAATGTTAGCTCCAGTATAACAGGTATAACAAGATAACAAGAATAGGTTGACACTATTCTACTGCTGAGGACATTGTCTGACGAATTTTAACCGCAGCTGCGCAGAATCTGGCAACATTATAAGTTGTTCCTGGGTTGGTGTCTGAAAGCAACAAGTTTATGTAGAATTGTCCAGTGTGCCCTTGATATTTATGCAACAGGGGTGAAATAAGTCTGAGACGTATGTCCCTGTAGTATGAGCACTGGAGTAATACATGCTCTGTTGTTTCTATTTGGCCTGAGTTGCAGGGGCACAGTCTGTCTGAGAAGGGGATCTTCTTGTATCGGCCTTCAAGGACAGCTGAAGGGAGGGCATGACACCGTGCAAGAGTAAAGGCCCTTCGATGTTTAGGTATTTCAAGTGTTGCTAAGTATGCCAAAGGTGAGGCCAGATATCTATTGGAGTCACTAGCAATGAAGGTTGGAGTACTGGCTATGTCCAGTTGTCGCTCTATATCTGCTACCCGTTGTTTGATAGTAGCTTTTGCCCTATCATATCCCAGGCTTAGCAGAAGAACTGGGGAAAGGCCCAGCATTGAGATTTTAGTCATCACTGTCTGTTTCCAGCTGGATTGGAAATCATCACTTAAGGTTAGTGGAGCAAGGCCAGTGGGAAAGAGGGATAGTCTGAGCCAGTAGTTGAGTATGGTCACCCACACTCTGGCCTCCATTTTCATAAATCCTGACTCCAGTCTCAGAGCTGCGTTAGAGACACATTTTGGAGTTTGGAAAGCTGATCTTAAGAATTTGGATTGAACAAGTTCTAATGGAGCAGGGTTGGGGAAGGGTCCCAATTGGGATCCATAAAGCAGTTGTGCTACTGGTTTGGCTTCAAAAAGTTTGAGCGCTGCAGGTAAGTAGTGGCCTCCTCTTGTCTTAAGAAATTTGAGAATGGTTGTTGTGCTCCTCTGTGCATTGCAAGCAGCATACTCTCCATGCGCTTTCCTACTACCAGTGGCTTGAAAAATTACCCCCAGGTATTTGAAGCAAGAGACCTGTTCAATCTTGTGGCCATCTATATTCCAGTTGTAGTTCTTAGGCCTTTTAGCGAATGCCATGATTTTAGTTTTTTGATAGTTGAGTTCTAGCTGTTCCACTCGGCAATAATATGTTAGTGCTCTTAGGGCTCTTTTTAGTCCAATGGGAGATCTTGAAAGTACTGCTGCATCATCCGCATAAAGCAGCGTTGAAATATGCCTTCCCTTTAATTTTGGGGGGTGGAAGTTAGTGTTGTTGAGGTGATCCACCAAATCATTAATGTAGAAGTTAAACAGGAGTGGAGCTAGAATGCAACCTTGCTTGACACCCTTCTCAGTGACAATGTCATTGGTGAGATGTCCCTGGGGGTTACATCTTACTTTTAATGAGGTCCCTTCATGCAGCATACGAATTAGATGGAGTAAACGTCGGTCGATCGAAGAAGCCTCCAGTTTTTTCCACAGTTTGGTTCGGGGTATAGAGTCAAAAGCTGCTTTAAAGTCTATGAAGGCAGCATAGAGAGAAACTGTGCTGCAGGTGGAGTATTTTTCAATAAGGTGGTGGAGTACAAGGCACTGATCTATGGTGGAGCGGCCTTCCCTAAAGCCAGCTTGTTCTTCTGCAAGTATGTTTTCTTGTTCCAACCAGGTCTGAAATTTCCACTGTAAGTGTCTTGCATAGAGTTTGCTGATTGTACTGAGGAGACTAATTGGTCTGTAGTTGACAGGATCATCCTTGCTTCCTTTTTTATATATGGGGACGGTGATTGCAAGACCCCAATCCTTGGGTGCTCGACCATATTTGTCGATACAGGTGAAAAGTGAGGCCAGGATAGGGGCCCAAAATTCAAGGTTGTTTTTAATGGCTTCTGCAGGTATTAAGTCTTCTCCTGGAGCCTTCCCCATTCTCAGCTGGGCTACAAGGTTTTTGATCTCTGTCGCTGTCACTGGTGGCCACTCTTGGATATTTTCTATATTTTGGCTAGTGCATCCACTTTCAATGTAGTTGTCCTTATAAAGTGCTTGAAAGTGATCCTCCCATATCCCTGGAGGGATGTGACAATCCACTGTAGCTGGCCCATTTCTCTGGGAACTTGATGTAATATGCCAGAATAGAGCTGTGTTGTTGGATCTGACCGCCTGGATAAGTTGTGTCCACTCATTCTTCATGGCTTCTTTTTTCTTGTTCCTCAGCAACTTTTTGTAGTCTCTTTTCTGCTGAAGCAGCATTTGTGCAGCATCTGGAATGTTATTAGTTAGGTAACCTTGATAAATATCAATGAGGGCTTTTTTAGCATTAACACATTCCTTGTCAAACCATGGTTTGGAGTGGTGCTGTTGTTGTTTCCGCTGATGTGCGCTATTTTGACAGATTAGATATTGGTGTAAAGCTTGGGTAAGTGTATTGTAATTTTCCAAGATTTCATCAGGGGACTCAGCTGATATCAGGGCAGTCCTAAGATGCTGAAGTTGGTCTGAAGCCAATACCTCACTTATTGTTTGGTTTAGTTGGGGGGTCCATTTAGCTCGGCGATAAGTCCTTCCTGATGGTGTCACAGAGAGATGATAGCGCTCCCTGGTGTGTGTCTCCTGAGTGAAGTCGCTAAGCTGTAGCCGAATTGGTAAATGATCACTTTCAAATCTGGGCATAACTTCTAATTCCTTGGCATAGGGAAGAAGGTCCCTGGAAATGATTATGTAATCAATGGCACTCATTCTGGACCCAGAGAGATAAGTGAATTCAGCTGGGCAGTCATTTTTCAGGGCACCATTTAGGATTTGAAGGTTCAGCCTGAATGCTGTTTGATCCAGACAAAGTCCTGCAAAGTTTGATTTCTTGTCCTTTGAGCATCGGATGAGGTGGGTTCCATCGTCTTCAAAATCAGGAGGAGGGCATTTGTGATGGGCATATAGGGTATGATTATTGGGGCCCAGTCTGGCATTCAAATCACCTCCCAAAATTACAAATGCATTTGGGTTCTGCAACATGAGATTAGCAGTATATGATTCCAATTCAGCCCACAGGCCTCTGATTTGGGATTTCTTCTTCATTGGAGGCATGTAGGCATTTATTATCAGCAAAGTGCAATGGTTAAATTGAATCAGCACTGCCATGGCATGTGTTTTAAAAGTAGAAAGAGGCCTTGTTATGGCACATAGGGTGGTGGAGACCAGGACGCCCAGGCCGCCTCTAACTCTTCCATGCTTTTTCCCTGGCTCTGCCGGAATTGAGAATGAGTGAAAACCATTTAATAACAGATCCTTATTAGTCCATGTTTCCTGGATCAGTATAATGTCATATTGGGTGAGGAAGTCATTAGGACAGGGATCTCTGCAGGCCGTCGGCCACCCAGCAATGTTCCAGGTCATAAGGGTCACCTTGTGCTGGTCTGTTGGAGGTCAGGCAGTCGCATTGCAGGGCACAGGCTGAATGGGTAATTCATCTGATGGCAGTTGGTTAAATGACTGGGTTGACTGTGGCTGTGTCCTCCTCTGAGGATGGAGGGGTAGTGAGTCACATTCCTGTTCTTCTTGCCCTGCCTGTTCTGGAAGGGAGATTGGAAGAACCAATGCAGCATGGGAAGTGAAATGAGGATCAGAAGCAAGCAAGGATTCCATCTCTTTAGTGAGGGGGGCATTCTTTGGCTTAGGAGATGAGGTAGGTGGCAGTGAAGACTGTTTTTCCCTTGAGCTAGGTTTGCATAGGGATGCTTGAGTCCCCTGGGGTTTAATTGTAGATGGGGGTGCATCTGCAGTATATTGCATTTGTGGAGGGGTGTTGGCTACAACTCGGGATTTCAAGGCTTCCTTGATTGTGAGTAGAGAGTCATCACTTTCACTTTCACTGTCATAAATATCAGAATAATGCACTGACAGTTTTCTGCGAGGGGGGGCTGATTTCAATGGGGCTGGATTGCTGTTAGATTGACTCAGGATGGTATCTTTCATCAGCTGTATTGTGGGAGCGTGTTCCCAGATTTCTGTGAGTTTTTCTCTCAGTTTATTTACTTCATTATTAATAGCCTGAGTTTCTTCCTTTAAGGTGTGTTTAGGTTCTCCCTCTTGGTGTGCAGAATTATTGCTTCTTTGTGTTATTGTTACTGTTTTCCCTGTGATGAGATCACGGACTATCTCATCCTTGAAAACTCTGTTAATTTCTATATAATGTGCATTCCAGAGGAAATTTCTTTTCCGTAACAGCCTGTTAGGAATATTTGCCTGGCTAAAGGTCAAAAAAATTCGCTTGGTAGCTCTTGAGCTGGGCAAAAAGTGGCAGTCTGTTAAATTAATTGTTTTGCTGTGCATGTTTAAAAGTTGGGAAAGGTATCTGATAACAGCCTTCTTTCCGTTTAACAAGTGCCTGTTGTGATGTATTTGCAACAGAAGCTCATTTTTTTTTTAACACTCTGCTGTGGTTAACTGCATCCTGTGATGTGGCAGGGCACGTCATTTCCTCCAAATCTGCTACATTTTTAACCCCCTGTGTACCATATGGGTTTTGCCTTTGAAAATCTTGTTGGGAAAGCTTATTGGTAATGTTGTTTAATCTTTGCAAAATAAGAATCAAAGTCTCTATGGACAGTTTGCAGAAATCATAAAAGAGCTGAGCGCTGTTATTGTAGGGAATGCTGCCAAGCTCCGGGAGTTTGACTTTGTTATCAACTTTGTTTTCAACTTGCTCTGTCCCATAATTTATATTTACACTTTGAGGAATTGGGGAGGCTGTTTTGTTTAGTTCAAGTGTCTGTAATGGCTTAAGGAGTAAAGAAGGAGCCATTGTTACAGATCTGTTACTCACGGGCTGTGTTGTCTCTGCCGCTGGGAAGAGTGAGTCAATCCTCATCTGTTTTCCTGCTTTGGAGGATTCCTGTTTGTCAATATTATTACAGGGGCTTGTCCGATTTCTTTTCTTGCCTTTGGATGGCATTTTGGAGGTATATATAGGTGGTAATGCCAGATGTTAGTGGGAGGACAATTCAGAAGTTGTTAGTCCGTCGCCATCTTGCCCCTCATTGACACTGTTTTCACTGAAGACAGACTTATTTCAGGGGACTGCATAGCTGAAAGAAAAAAAAGATTGGGTGTGCTACTATTGACTACATAACTAAGAGAGAAAGAGAGGAAAAGGTGTGTGGGAGGAAGTGACCTGGGAGCATTTTATGCATCACTCTGGCCACCATATATTTAAGGTTGGTGACAGGTTCTCTCCCATAGAACAGAATGGTGAATGCTCTTCCTATTTCTTTCTGTAACTTCTTTATTTTGGTTATTATTCACTGATGCTGCACTTCTACTGTACATCTTAATTCTGTTGCTTTCTGAAACTTGACACATCCTGTTGCTCGCCTTCCCTGCTGCTCACCCTCCCATTGCTTGCCCTCCCCTCCTCCAGTCACTTTGCCTCCCTGCCACTTGCCCTGGCCCTCCTGCCAATTGCCGTGGGTCCCGTCACTCGCCCTGGCCCCCCCTCCACTCACCACAGCCTCTCTGTCGCTCACCTCCCCTGCCCCTCTCCCTGCCCCCCCCGTCACTCACCCTGGCCCTCCCGTCACTCGTCCTCCCATCTCCAAACAAGCCTCCCAGGGAACTCACCTCCCCACTGCTGAATTCACCCCATCTCCAACCCCCCCCTGCCGATCACCATTCCACCAGTAAACTCGCCCCCCCCCCGCTGCCGAATTCACCCCGTCTCCAAACTCCCACCCCCCCACTGGTCACCATCCCACCAGTAAACTTGCCTCCCACACCGCCGAATTCACCCCCCGCCACCGAATTCCCACATGCCTCTGAACTGCCCCACCCCACCCCTGCGCTCTGGTGTACACACACCACATTCACACACCCCTGCTAGTCACACTTCCTCTCCAGCCGCCATGTTTGGAAAGGATTTCAACTTCCACATAGTCCCACCCCCAGTGTGCTGATTGGCTGCCCAAAAGAGCTTTGATTGGTTGGTCAGTTCCCTAAGCAGCCAATCAGCACACTGGAAATGGCAACATACCTAAGAGCAAGATAGATAGATAGATAGATAGATAGATAGATAGATAGATAGATAGATAGATGTTTATATTCTGTTTGGCTGAGGAAATCTACACCAATATACATTAGTGCCTAAATACAGTTTTTTAAACTAGCTTATTGGTGATAAATTATGTAATAATCTGAATATCCTATACTGTGAAAAGGTTAGATTACATTGACCTGAGATAAACATATGGGGCCCCCAAAATAAAGCATTGCAGGGCCCCCCAAAATTCCTTAAACCGGCCCTGTATGGATGTTATCGGCAGGGAAGGAGTATAGGCCTAGCAATCCTAAAATGTGCAGCTAGAAAATGGGGAATTATTTGCAACATGAAGAAAGATGTTTATGCAAAGGAAATAGCTGTACCTATAAAGTAGCTCTTTCAAAACATGGTTATTAAGACAGTCTTTCCCCCCAGCAGGTAGTAAAATAGAAACACTGCATTGGTGGCCATTAAAAGAAAAAATACAGTTCTGAATCTCTCATAGATGTAAATGTAGATGTTTCTTGAGGGGGAAAACAACTGTCTTGGAGTAAGAGAATAGCTGTGTGTTTTTTGTTTTTTTGTTTTTCCTATTCCAAGTTGGTTAATTTCTCCACCCAGCAGGAAATAAAAGGGAGGAAGAAATGAGAGCTGCTGTTACAAAATGTATAGGAACTTGCTTATGAGGGGAGAAATATGAAAGCGCCTTTTGTGGTAATTGATAACATCATTAAATTCTTTTATGAGAGAGGAGAGGCAAAGTGGTTATACAGCAAAAATGGTTACAGAGAGCTCATTTTAGCACTTTTCCTTCCTCACCTCCCAAAGAGCAAGGAGAAGCTGTGTTTACAACATGGTAGTAGATAACATTTTTTTCATCGTTCTTAGCAGGTTCTTTATTTTCATAGTACCAACAAGACTGCATAAAACTGTACCAGGGCAATAAAAAAATCCAGCTTCTTTCTTGGATAAACATGATAACATATAGAACTTTAGGTTTTTCGTGGGTTTTTTTTTTTTTCCTGGGCTGTGAGACCACGTTCTGGAAGAGTTTATTCCTGACATTTTGCCTGCATCTGTGGCTGGCACTCTTCCAGAACACAGCCTCACAGCCCGGGAGGGGAAAAAAAACATGAAAAACCTATGGATGCCAGCTGTGAAAGCCTTCAACTTCATATAGAATGTTGTCGATTTTCTCTCTCAGGATTAGAACCAAATTATATGATCAGTAAATGAAGCTGTGAAGCTCATCCTGAAGTGGAGCACTTTGCATTTTAGGCCAAGGATGGAGTTGAACCTCTTTGAAAGGACTGTGACTTCAAAGCTAAGGCCCAGAGACAGATGTACAAACCTTGAAGAGTGAGCCCTCTGTAGATTCACTCATTCCTCTTTCTTATTAGCATTTTCTCAAAAGACTTTGATTTTTATACGTGATGAGAGTTTCCATCTCCCCTCACCTTCACCCATGAAAAGATAAATGCACACATACATGTATAAAAAGAAAGGGGAAAATCAAAGAGGGGCAGCTATAGGAGGGGCAAAATAAAGGTTTTGCCCTCCGCAGTAAGAATCCTGCCCTGCTGAATGAAATTTTCCTGCAGGCCTCACATTTCTAGCACTGCAGTAACTTAAAACTTCCGTTGAACATTTGGAAATATAGTTTAGGCCAGTGGCTCTTAACATTTTCTTTACCAGGGACTCCCTTTAAATATCCTTTGTTGCTGTGGTCCCCCAAGATTTAACTCAAGATTTAAACCCTAATAATACTAATACTACCATGTGAATAATAATAATAATAATAATAATAATAATAATAATAATAATACAATTACACCATCCATTAAACCTTACCTCAGGCACTGGAGGGGGAGGGAAGACTTTTCTCCTGCTTCTTCTTGCAAGTTTTTCGGCTGAACTTGGCCCCTCCACTGCAGAGAGGAGGTGGGTTGAGCAGCCTTCAAGCCTTCACTGCCCCCCTGTGAGGACATCATGGACCACAGGTTAAGAACCACTGGTTTAGGCATCCAAATAAAAGAAGCAGGCAAAACAAATATAAAGCATTTGAGGTGTCAATGAGTTTCAATGTTTCACTCACTGCAATGCTAGAAATGTGGGAACTGAAGGAAAATTTCACTGGGGTGTGTGTGTAGAATTCTTATTTGGGATGCAATGCCAGCATTTTGCTCCCACCCTCCATAGCTACACCCCTGTATCTAAGTATATATGGTTTAAAACAATCTATATATAAAAGATATAACATGGGAAAGGGCAAAGAATCAGGCTTTCTAGATAAAAGTCAGTCTGGTCAAAGGAAACTAAAACAGAGAGTACAGAGGGCCCTTGGTACCTGCTGGGGTTTGGTCCCAGGACCCCCCCCCCTCCATGGATACCAAAATTTGTGGGTGCTCAAGTCTCATTATATACAATAGCATAGTAAAATGATGTCCCTTATATAAAATAGCAAAATTAAGATTTGCTTTTGGGGGGGGGTGGGGGAAGGATATTTTCAAGCCGTGGATGGTGGAATCTGTGACTACAGAATCCATGGATAGGGAAGGCTAATTGTACAAGCTGTTATTAGTGTCTTAACAGTGACCATTCACAAAAAGTTTGTTGGGTTAAAAACAGATGTCATTGCATTGGTCAGCTGATTTAACTCATGTTGTGTGAAGATAAGGGGGGGGAATGGAGTGTGAGGAATGCATCAAAGATCCACGTTTGCCCCAGAGCAAGGGCCCATCCACACAAGGGGGGGAAATCCCAAATACCTTATACTATTGGCATCTCGCAGCAGCAGCCACCAGACCAAATGTTTTTTCTGGCCTCAGAAGCCCCCATAAGCTTTGCAGTCTTGATGGTGGCCGCAAGTGATTTACTTGCATTAGTTCTTCACTGCCGCCAGGGTTTTATTTTTAAAAAAATTGTCCCAAGGTGTGCTGGTGCGATAGAGCGATTCTCCAAAGCAAAACAGACAATATTGATCCTTTTTTTAAATTGCCTTAGCGAGCAACTGCTAAGGCAAAAATCCAACATGGTGTCAGTGGGTGCTTGCCCTCCTAGCAAGCCCCACCCTCCCTCTCACCAGGCCAATCAGCTTTGTGCTTCCCTTCACTGTTTTTTATTGTTCAGGAGTCCAAAAGAGCAAAAATGCACACCAACCTCGCAGTTTGTGAAAAAGCACAGGGAAATCTGCAAAAGCTTTTATCCCATTTTTGACGTTTTGTGCCCCCTTCCATTTGAATAGTGTAGATTGGTGCTGGATCCTGTTTAGCCTGGTAGGATTCCCAGTGAATTCCATGAGGTCTATTTTCACCATTTAAACAGGTCTCCAGTCTGTGTGTCAGATAGTAGAGGAATTCACTTGGTTTTCTTTTTTGAATCTCGCGTTACATGAAGTCATGTGTTCTGAAACAACCTATGACCTGAAATCTGTTTTCCCCTCAATATTCTTATTTTTCCAGATTTAGTGATGCAGTTTGCCAATAAAAGTAAAGGGCACAAAGGTGTATCCATTGGGGAAATTGCACAAAATCTGTGTACGGTATTTATCCCTTGCATATTGATTTAACTTTGAAGACAGACTGTCTCAGTAGAACTTTTGATTACCTATACATGAAGCTCAATCCTATGTAGGCTTACTCTGAAGTAAGTCTAATTGTGTTCTCTGGGGCTTACCTTCTTCTAAGAATTGTAATTTTAAGGTGGGAGTGGGGTGGGATCTTGCAGCCAGTGGGCCTCATATGCTCCTAGCCTACTTCCGAAGCCCTTGACTACTTATCCTGCCCATGTGTGTGTGTGTTCAGCAGCAAAAGAGAATTCTCATTCCTGGAAGCCTCCAGGAACTGTAATTTTTCTATAAAACAGAGGTGGGTAACTGTAGTGGGGGAGGGGGTGATTTTCATCCCCATATCTCCAGTGGGCTGCACTTTGCCCACCCCTGCTTTAAAACAAAGCACAGCACACACAACCATGCTTTGTTTCCCCAAAATGGGAGGTGTTACGAAACCAGATTTCTGGTCACTTCCAGCATCACTGGTGTTATCTGTGGCAGGTCCATGGCAATGAAAATTGACCCTTAGACCATGGGACTTTCCTACCCTTGTTTTAGGGCTTTGTTGGCCTAAGTGGTCTCTTAGGTCTTCACTACACCCTGATTTTTGTTTTTACTGTACTCCTATATGACAATAATTAAAATAAATTTTAGAAGACATTAGGAGCCATATTTCAGAACCCCTGTGAATGTGTTTCAGATCTTGGGGCAGTGGGGAGAGATCCCTTAAATAAAGATTCCCTCAGGGGGGGAAAAGGCAAAGAAGCAACTATGGCAAAACCTGGCAACAGTCTGCCTCAGCTTTCTTGAAACATGACCAAGAAATCTTTAGGAAATATATTACCTTGCTGAACCAGATGCTTGTGACAGTCAGCAGCATGTGAGGAATGGATTCCCTCCACCCCCTGCCAACAATCCCAAGTAAAGTGAAAATGGCCATTAAGTTAAAATGCCTTTTGAGCAGAAGACAGATTTAATAGTTTTTTATGGGCCATTTGTACAGTGAAATGTCATCAGTCAGCACACCATGGCTCTTGGGGACATAGTTGGGAAATTTTAAAAAATTGTTTTGGAGAAGGGCAGCGCTTTAACTTTGTAACATTTGTGCTGTGGCATCAAAATGTGCTAACGGTGATTCTGCTATGCAAAACAAAACAAGTTAATTGGAAACTCATGGTGGTTCATGTGATGACAGCACAACATTATTGTACTGCTGAATGACTGAACAGCAGATTAGTTTATGGTGTGGACAAAAACGTTATTAGAATAAAAATCATTTTCTCTGATGCATAGCATAAAGCCAGACTAGCTCTTTGGTCACCCTCCACTATGACCAAGAAACGGAAGGGAGCATTGAGCTGTGCAAATGGGAGCATGTACAGAAACCATGCAGAATCAGTTCTGAAACCTTCCTGTTAATTTCTGGGCAGCAAAAGTAGTAGCTGTTAACAACAAGACCAGGCTTGGGGCATAAATCACCTATGGTCTGTTTGTGATGCTTTGTTGATTTTGTGGATCATTGTCCCCCTTCTCCTGCTGTTGGTTTTGCTGTCCTATTGTTAACCTCCCATGGCAAATCAGCAATGCGACATCACAATTTCCACAGTTTTTGCTTGTGAAGAGAACACATGCCTTTTTAAAAGGCTGATTTATGCTCCTAACAGAAAGCCAGGGTGGTTTAATGGTTTGAATGTGGGACTAGGATGCTGGGAGGCCAGGGTTCAAATGCCCACTTGGCCATGGAAACCCACTGGGTTACCTTGGGCAAGTCACTCTCTCTCAGCCTCAGAGGACAGCAAGGGCAAACCCTCTCTGAACAAATTCTGCCAAGAAAACCTCATCATAAGTTTCCTTAGGGTTGCCATAAGCAGAAAATGACATCAGGGCACACAAGAGCAGCAATATTCCTAACAGCCATTTTGGCCTCCTCCGCCAATGCACTGTGTGGCTGTAATGACGTTGGTTGGCATCCTTTTGGCTAGATACAATAGAGTAGACCCATTCAATCAATTGTTGAGTGATGAGTGAACACATAGGTAAATCCCATTGATTCAATGTGTCTGTTGTAGTCAATCCTGTTGTTAGTCTTAATTAAGCCATTATGTCACTCCTGGTGAGCTTTTGTGGGTGGGCCACTGTTTCAGCATGGTGGACACCTGCCACTGAAGGGAAGGAGAACACTTTGTCAACAAAACAACATGCATTTTTGTCAACTGAAAATAAATTAGGAGGGTACCAGGTGTTTTAGGGGTCAGTGGGGATCCCAAGGTGCCTTGAAGGTGCCATGTGACCCAGGGGTTGAAAAATTCTCACCCCTTTTTGAAAGCTACACTGTGAGAGGGGAGGTCTTCCATGCTTCCTATTTGATACCCACGTTTGGCAGCTTGGAAGCAAAAATGGAAGTGAGGCATTTGATGCAGCTATGGCAGGTTCAAGAAAGTTCCATGCTCCCCCACCCATTAGTGATGACTCTTGATCTGTGCAAAGGAGGCACTTCAACCCATTATTTTGAGGTAGGGTTCCCCCTGAAGCTAACCTAACTGTGCACTCTACCTCTTGAACAAGATTATTGGGAGAAGGTAAACATCTTTAAACACAGTCCCTCTTGAAATCAAGACAACAGTTTGTTTTCCTTTCCCCCCACCCACACACACCCCAAAAATCTTATTTACTATATATATACTTTGAGTGATTTTCCCTCCATCCATCTAAGAGCCTGCGTGGTGTGGTTTCAGTGTTGGATTATGACTCTGGAGACCAGGGTTCAAATTCCCACTTGACCATGAAAACCCAATGGGTGACCTTGGGCAAGTCTGGCCTCTGCTTCATCAAAGAGGTCTGTAACAGGTTAGTTACAGTTACACACCTGGAGGTTAAACAGGAAGGGATAGTGGCTGAAGGGTATAAGGAGGATGTTATTCAGACTATACTTTTGGCTAGGAGAGCTTCCACTAAACACCTGGGTGAATCCACCTAGTGGGCCTTTTGTCAATGGAGTAGATGTAAAGGAGTGAGACAACCTGTATCACTGGGTTTCATAGTGGCCTTTTTACAGGCAGGGTTAAATAAGGGCCTTAGTACCAATACACTTGAGGCATGTGTCAGCAATAGGGTTCATTCTGATGGGAAAATGGGGTAAGCTACTTCCCACCCTCATTTACAGAGGTGTTTTGGGAAGGGTCAGTGGATTGTTTTCCTTCTTGGAATTTGCATGTTGTGTTAAGGGCTTTGGTGGACGACTCTGAGGTTATAATAATAATAATAATAATAAAATTTTATTTATATCCCGCCCCTCTGCAACGCAATCGGGGCGGCTTACAATATAAAAACCCCATACTCACAATACCCTAGCCCACCCACCCCTTAAAATAATATTAAATTGCAAAGGATTAAAAACATGCATTAATTAAAATATATATAAATTAGAAGAAAAAAAATTAAAAACATACAATCGTAGCCTATAAAGGGCAGCTGAGTCTTGGGCCGGGATAATTATTCAGGAAAGGCCTGCCGGAAAAGATCCGTCTTGACAGCGTGGTAATAAGACGGATCTCGGTTAGTGAAGTTGAAGTTCCTTACCTTGAACATATTATTTTTGGCAGCTATTACTTCAGCTTGCAGAGTCTCAGAACTCTGTCCTGAAGGAGCTGTGTGTTTTTCATAAAGATTCTGTTGTTCTCTGCTTAGATCCTAAGTTGAACTCAACTTTTCATCATGCTTAGGAGATTGTTCTCCCTTCCTTTTCCCTGGATCCTAGGGCACCGCAGGAAAAAGAGTAGCATAGGTTGGATGTCCGTAGGGTTCTCAGGTTCTTTTTGGAGAGAACTAGGGATTTCCAAAAGTCATATTATCTCTTTGTTTCCTTCCAGGAATCCACTAAAGGACAGTGGGTTTCTTTGTCTCATTGGTTGAGGCTGTTCATAGAATTAGCTTATATTCACAACTCCTTGGTGATTCCTGGGGGATTCAGGCACATTCCTGCATAGTGCTGCCACTTTGGTGGTATTGGGTACAGTGATGTCTTTGGTGGAAATTTGTAGGGTGGATACTTGGACTTCTCCCTCATCTTTCATCAGGCATTATAAAATCAAAAAGTTTGGTTCCACAGAGATGCTCTTTGGCAGGGGTGTCTTGCAGCAGGTTGTGTCTTTGTAAAGTTATAATGATGAAAGGTTACCTGCCCAATGTTTTGACCACTTGTGTAGGTCCCAGCATAACGATTTCCTCCTCACACTGCAGGAATATTGAACATTGGTACCGGTACTTACCATGAAGATTCCTTTTCTGCAGTAGTGGAGAAGGAATCCTTCCCACCCATTGTCGGTGGGTGTTAGTGTTGTTTGAGTTGATGTTGGCAGTTTTTGTTTAAGCCCAGAGCTTGTTATTCCATCAGTGGAGGGAGGGTCTAGCTCTCCCACTTAGGGTGGTGGAGTTTGATTGACAGTGTCTTTAAGCTCTGCCTCAAGGAGGGATAGGGGGACCAAAACCCGAAATAAGGATTCCCTCCCCACTGCTGCAGAAAAGAAACTTTCACAGTATGTATCAATGTTCCATTTGTGGCTCTTTCCAGCTTTATGGGTTTCATATACCAATGGAGTGACAATGTCTCTGAAACAGGGAACATATCCAGGGGTAGCTGTATTGGCCATACAGCAAAAATCCACAAAACAGTGAGCCAAGCAAAAATGCACAAAAATCATCATGCAAACTTTTGAAGTGCCACTGGCTTCTTCATCAGGCAAAGGTATGATTTTTGTCATACAGGAGAAAAAAAAAACCCAAATGATGATGTTAGAATCACAGGCATACATTTGGTCAAGATGTTGGTTTTGTTGTTGTCAGTTTTGTTGTTGTTAGCCAAAAAAAGTTTTTTAAAATTGGGCAGTTGAAGGTGTGGCAGGGAGAGGGCTGTGGTCCTTTTAGTTTCTGTTGGGGGCCATCTCAAGGGAATGGGAAGGGACTTTCCCGGACCCTTTTTGAGCCAGATTAGACCCTGGGGGAAAACCTTCCCTCCTGCTGATTTGTGAAGTTTTTTGTTTATTATTTTTTTTAAAAAAAACCTTACCACATATTCCGGCGTATAAGACAACTGGGCTTATAAAACGACCCCCCAATCTTAAAGTCAAAACACAGAGTTTAGGGTATACTCACCGTATAAGGCGACCCCCCCCCCATTACCCGCCCTCCCTGAAGCCATGATCTCATATAGAGCTTCACTCTCAAACTTTTCTTTCCACCAACCACTTGAAAATTGCCAAGTGTTTTGGGAGACCACTGCATAAACTTTTTTTTTTGTTCTATAAGTTATAGGGAACAAATCCAATTTTAACAAAACTTTTACTCAGAGACAGCATCAGCACCATATAATACCTATGCTCAGAAATGGAGCAATAACATATTACCTACTAAGGAAGAATGGTTGCTAAAATGAGTGAGTTAGCAGAAATGGACAATGTTGGACTACTTTGATTAGAGAAAAATAGTTAGCAACATCTTGGGAAGACTGGAAACCCCTGGTGGACTTTTTGAGAAAAAATGATGGTGAATTGATGACCATTGGTTTTGAATAGTAGGATGAGTTTATTAATGGAAGAAGGATAATATCTAGTTTACAGAAAGAGAGGTAGGATGGTAGGAGATATATAGATAGCTGTAGATAAGATAGTTGGAAGTCATCTGTATATTTATTAGTAGTTTATCTTCTAGACCCCTGGTTAAATGCCAGTACTGCAGCCACAATGTTGAAAGTTGGATCCTACAGGTCTCCAAGGTTGACTCAGCCTTCCATCCTTCTGTAGGATGGTAAAATGAGTACCCAGCTTGTTGAGGGCTATTGGCTAACATGTTGTTCTTTGGCACTGATAAGCGGTATAGAAATAGAAGTGCTATTGCTGTTGCTATAGAGTGTTTGCTTTTTCTTTTTTTTTCTTTCTGTGTGCTCTTTTTGTATTTTGTCTTAATGTTTAACTTTCCTTTTTTTGTGTGTCCTTTGTTTAATATTTATTGTATATGAACCATCATAATTCCTAGGCTTGAGCACTGTAAAGCCTGCTTTAACTGGTAAAAAATAGGAAAAATTAAACTTGGTTATGGGGGCCTCCAGGCCATCTAGCAGCCCTGATTGGTGGCCCAAGAGTCTCTGCTCACTGATCCCAATTGGCCTAGTTCTGCCCCTGCTGATAATAGTAATGAGAAGAAATAAAATATTTTTTAAAAATTAAAGGATTTTTTAAAACTCTCTACAATAGAGGTAAGGAACCTTTTGGACCTTCAGGAATCTTGGACTATAGCTTCCCCAGTCATTTATCATTGATCATTCTAACTAGAACAACTGAAGCTCGATTCCAAGATATCTTGAAGGCTATATGTTGCCATCTCCTGAAACTAGTAAGTGAGCCCAGTGATGCTCCAAAACCTTGAAGAGAAGTTACACCATTCCATAATTTGTTTAATCAAGAAAGATGCTTGATCCAGATTAGATGAAGAAACAAAGGCTGAAATAGGGCTGGTTAGCAGAGCTGTTTCCCCACCACCTTCCTCTTTTCCCAGCCTCCTCGTGAGTTGGGGAATCACAGGAGATGGCTGCCTGGTTGGGGAGAGGCTCAGCTCCTCCTGCCCAGCAAGGCTTCTCCCCCCCCCCCGTGCAGCCTTGCTGGGTGGCAGGGGATCTCCGTGACTTAGAGTCACGGAGAAGACCCCCTCCTGCCCAGTGAGGCTCCCCCCCCATGCAGCTGTGCTGGGCAGGGGGCAGATAAGGTGGCTAGCAAACTTTCCCCACACCAGCCAGCCACCTCCGAACAGCTCTTACTGTCAAAAAGTTCCTCCTAATGTTGAGATGGAATCTCTGTTCCTGGAGCTTGCATCCTTTGTTCCATGTTCTAGTTTCTGGAGCAACAGAAAACAAGCTTGCTCCATCCTCAATGTGACACCCCTTCAAATACTTAAACAGGGCTATCATATTGCCCCTTAACCATCTGTTTTCCAGGCTAAACATACCCAGATCCCTAAGTCTTTCCTCATAAGACATGGTTTCCAGACCTTTCACCATTTTAGTCTCCCTCCTCTGGACACGCTCCAATTTGTCAATGTCCTTTTTGAATTGTGGTGCCCAGAACTGGGTACAGTATTCTAAGTGAGGCCTGACCAAGGCAGAATAGAGTGGCGCTATTACTTCCCTTGATCTAGATGGTTTTATACTGTTTGATCTGGTTGTTTTTAATTGTTTCTATAATTTTATTGTTATTTTTTTTAATTGATTCCTTTTGGGATCCACCCTGGGTCCCACTCAGGAAGAAAGGTGGCATACAAATGAATGAATGAATGAGTGAAATAGATAGATAGATAGATAGATAGATTGATTGATTGATTTTCTGCACATCAGGCTGCCAAGAAAGACATACAACTAGTTAAATTACTTTCCTTTTCCCCAGGCCCTTGCCATTGCTCATTTCATCATTCTAAAATTCTACCTATTCTATTGCCAAATTCTATTGCCAAATAGTTCTTATCTTCTTGAATGTGTAACTGACACATTGACATTCTATTTGAAATGTGTGGTCTTTGTGCAAACTGAAGTTAGAAATAGGAGAGCCCATGTTGTGTAAAAAAATCTAATTTAGCTCGATCCTGAAACAGCCACTGTTTATTGTTTATTCTTATTTTTAGTATTCATTAAGTATGTTTTAATTTGTTGGATTATTTAATTGTATTTTAAGGGTGGTAGGATGGTGGGTCTTAAATGTATATTTTTAAATATTGTAAGCTGCTCCAATTGCCTTTTGTAAATGGACGGGATATAAATATTTTTTAATTGTTATTAGTAGTAGTAGTAGTAGTAGTGGCAAGAGCGTTAAGCTTTGATGTGATGGGACAGAGTTTGGAAATGCTATGTAATGGACTAGAACTCTCACAGTCTGGAAGCTGGAGGGGGTCTAAGATTTGTACAAAAAAGTACCTCTTCCCAGCCTTGCAGGGGAGCCAAATCCAAATTTCTGTTCATAGAATCATAGAGTTGGAAGGGACCACAAGGACCATCTAGTCCAACCCACATTCCCACATTTTTCTTCTCTCTGAGTAAGACTGTGATGGTTTCCTGCAAATTTTTGAAGAAAGTAACCACATTCATGTTGTTGGTTGTCCCCCTTGCCTGATTTTTTTTTTTTTACTAATGATTTTTATGCAGACTATGAGGTCTGACTATTAAATAATGAGACTTATACAATAACACATCTTTATTTATATGTATTACAATTCTAATGTTTGTCCCCTTCAGTGTACTCCCCGTTCACATTCAGATACTGATGCAGCCTTGTTCTCCACTGATCGAAGGTGTGGAGCAGATCAGTTTCTGTCAGCTGTGTCAACACACCTGCCGTTTTCGTCATATTGCATCAGTTGACTCAAACCATGTTCCTTTAAGCACCAATTTCACTTTAGGGAAAAGAAAAATGTTGCATGGTGCCAAATCTGGCAAATATAGAAGATATTCCAAGTGTAGTAATGTGTTTATTGGCCAAAAACTGCTTCAGAGAAAGTGCTATGTGAGCCGACAGATTTAGTGGTTTCATTGATTCTGGGTTCAGGTGAAAGAATCATGAGCCCTCCTTTCATGGGACAAAAATAAAGGGCTGCATAACAAATTAATCAGCATAACAAGGCATACAAGCAGGAATCTGTATTTTAGAGGAGAGTTTGTGAGATGTCTCAGGAAAATTTACACAGTTCCATGGGAAAGTGCCTCAAACATTAAAACAAATGTCCAAGTGTAATAAGCTATTAAAGTTAATTGAAAGTGAAAATGAAATTATAAAATATTACAGGGCACAAGAGGCTGTAATATTGTTGAGAAATGAGAGATAACCAAGGAGAAGCGAATGATGCAAATTTATTGCACAAATTCTGCCAGCATGGCAAATGAGCAAATAGAAATAAATGTAAAAGTCCTGCCTAGGTGACACATGTCATCTGTACACCTATACAGGAACTGGAATGACTACATCTGCCCTGCCCCTTCACCATCTCCTAGATTAGCAACATGTAGCACATAAACACCCTGTACCCACCCATTTTTGCAGTCCCTGCTTCCGTTCTGGCCCCTCCCATTGAATTTGCCACCACACTACCAGCAGCATTGTTGCTGTTGCTCTTTTTAATTGCCATCAAATCAGTTTTATACTAGGATGACTGTGAATGTGAAACTTCCAAGCCACCCCCATCATCATCAACAGCCCTGCTCAAGCCTGGTAAAGTCAGGATTGTGGATTCCTTGATTAAGTCGGTGTCCTGTAATGGAGTGTTTCTCTTTTCCTACTGTCTTCCACTTTACTGAGAATTATTGTCTTTTCTAATGAGTCATATTGTCTCACAATATGTCCAAAATACGATAGCTTCAGTTTAATCATTTTGTCTTCTAGGGAGAGTTCAGGCCTGATTCATTCTAGGACCCATTTATCCATCCCCTGTATCCACAGATTCTGTATCCACAGATTCAAGCAACCACAGCTTGAAAATATTTAGGGGAGGGTTCCAAAAAGCAAACCCTGCTGTTTGCTATTTTGTCTAAGGAGCACCATTTTACGGCATTATTGTATATAATGGGACTTGCGCATCCACAGATTTTGGTATCTATAGGGGGCCTTGGAACCAAACCCCAGCAGATACTGAGGGCCTACTCTTTTTTTTCCCCTGACACTTCATGGAACCCTAGAACTCTCATCCAGCACCACATTTCAAATGATGCCACATAGTAACAGTAGCAAATAAGACACCATTTTCATTGAAAACAAGTTTCCTTTGGAACAAGCTTCCTATTCTGTTTCAAAAAAAAGGTGCAACTTCCTACATACCTCCATATATGCTTGTTTGCAAATGAAATCAAAGCTTTGCAGAGTGATGGCATGGTGGCAAATCTGGTTGTATAATTTATAGTATTTCATTTAATTCAAAATACAGCAGCCTAGTCTTGCTATGTTTGGGAGGAGGTCTTCTGCTTATACTCCTGAGTGAGGTTCTGGATGTCCTCTCTGAAGTACTGACTTATTACAGACTCTGAATTCAAGGTCTTGTTTGCACTGGAGCCTGAGTACATAGAATCCTGTGAATGGTTTACATGATGTGGAAGCCTGGCAACATATGACACATATGCCCTTTTTTGGATGTTGCACAGGGGGTTATTTTCTTGCCTTTTCTGCCCTGTTGCAAACCTTCCCCACCACCACCACAGCTGTCGATCTCTGAAAGGGACTGCTGCTTCCCTTATCAGTGGGGAGAGGAAGGGATGCAATTCAGAGGAAGAACCAGCTGGCCTTCATTCTGAGGAGAAGGAAAATAAGGCTGAACCCCTCATTTCTTTTCCCCTACAAGCCTAGATGGGCTGCATCTTCTTCCTCCAGATTGCCTCCATCCCCTCCACACTGGTAAGGAGTGACTGCAGCAGCCCCTCTCATGGTTTGACAGCTAAGGGTAGGAGAAAACACAGGACCTGCATGGGCAGAGTGTTACAGACTCTCTCCAAAAGCACAATACACAGCATTAATTTTTCCAAGATACAGAGAGCATCATCAGAGTCTAGGTGCTCTTCCCACCCCCACCCACAGCAAAAAAATAAAATAAAAATCAGGACCAGATAGAACCAGTATGAAGAAGAAGCTCCGCAATGGACAGGGGCTGTTCTTATAAAATGTGAATGATAGGAATATATGCAAATTTAACCCTATTTAATCATCTGCCTTTTCTCGCCAGGGCTGTCTTCAGAGGGTAGGGAGCTTTAGCAGAAAATTGTCTACTTTACAATCTCACCAATGGCTTTGCTTTGTTTCGGGGGGGGGGGTTGGGTTTTGTTTTTTGTCTTTTTGGTTTTGTGGGAAACCATGACAATAAAGCTGCACATGTTTGCTCTGCAGCATCCTTGATGCAAATGTCGTCATCATCTTGATAAGAGGAATGAAATAAGCCCCTTGCTGGTGTTCATTCTCACCATGGTGTTAGTTTTAACCTAGAGACTCGGAGATACATCCTGGGCTCTTATTTTCATTTTAAAGCAATTCAGCTGTGACACATTCATGTAGATTTTATGAGGGTGGAAGGGAGGAAAAATTAGTTTGTTGCTCCTACTGCTTGTTGATGGTTGCAGACTTATTTCTGTATCAACATTATGATTGGATTGGATAGAACATGCATGCCCCCTGCTGATAAGCTTTTTGCACTCTCCTTTGCAGAATAAGAAAGATGGAGCTGAGTTATTTTATTACCAAAAGAAGGGAGGGAGGGAGGGAAGGAGGAATGTGGGCAGGCAGGCACCCTAACCACTTTTTCCAAAAGCATTTGCCATCATGGCATCCAGCATAGGTCCACTTCAGGGGTGCAACTATGGCAAGGGGGGAAATGGGGGGTTAGGACTTTTTTTATTGGAATAAGACCATTCTACTGAAAAATACACCCAACTGCAAAAGGCCGTAACAATAACACCAAAAAGAAATAAATGTTTTCCTCTTTTCTTACTAATACAAAAATAAAAGTATCCTAACACTAATACATTTTTCCTCTTAATCTAAACACACTATAATTACTCTTTTTTCTTTTCCAATGAACATTATATTTACACATTATAATTATACATATTTGGAAAAGAAAAATTAATAAAAGATTAATAAAAATATTAATACAAAATAATACAAACATACAAAAATAATAATAAAATATTTATTTAAAGATATCCCTTAAGTTATTGCTGGGGTTGTCTCATTGAACCAAGGCCAAAACTTTTTTCAACAATGGTTTGGCAATTTCTCTTTTTCACTCAGAGCTAAATTTTCAATTACATTCTTAACATACATAATAAGCAGTGCCTTTTACATCCTGCAGATTTTGACTCTTTACCACCCTTTGTCTTTGGAAAAACAATCCCAACATCACATAGAGGTTTACCAGGCACACCGTGGACCAGGGCACTGTCCAAAAACTCACAGGTGGGAACCAGACTCTTTCCTTTTCCTCTTTTGGCCCACTGACTTTCTGGGTCCCCGGACACCCTCCAGAAGTTTGGTCCCCAAAAGCACTGTCTCCCAAGCCTGTTGTGCCAAATCTGACTAATCCAGGACCTGGGACACCTGCTCCCATGTTTTCTGGGCACTCGGGCAGTCCTGGGCAAAATGCCTGATCGTCTCCTTTTGTGCCACGTCACTCAAAATTGCTCTTCCCAGAAGAATTCTACTACCCAAAGGGAATTTTCTTTTAGTCACCAAATTTCTGCTATTGCAGAGATGAGACACATTGAAAATTATTCACATTTAGACCTGTCATCCTTGCTGTGTTTGAATTCCTTTAGTAACTTTGCCTGCCCCTTTTCTTTTGCTGCCTAAACTATATTCCTAAATGTTCAGCTGAAGTTTGAAGTTACTGCAGTACTAGAAATTCAGAGAGAAGGAGTATTGCATTGTGGGAGTCAGAAGTCTTAATGGAATAGGACAGTTCAGAGTGGACAGTTCGGTGTGGCATGGTTCTGCTTATGTATCAATGATAATTGATCATTTTGTCAAGAAAATGCAATCAAAACCATTTCTGTTTGGTTGGGGTTGTCTTGCAAAACCATTTGAGTAAGGGTTAGGGTTATTATCAATTGATAATTGATAATTGATAATAACCCTAACCCTTACCTCAACACATGCCCCCACCGCTACATGTCTACCAAATTTGCTTAATAGCTATTTCCAGTTAGGCTAGCTAGGTTACAACCTGGAGATCTGACCCACTGTAGTTTCAATTCTGCCTCTTAGTCAGAGGACTGAGCATGTATGGCTTCTCTTATCAATTTTTCCCTTGCTTCCCCCATCCCCTCCACACAGATTATTTTCTGCACTGTAGACAGGGGGAAGGGTAAACTGGGAGGGAGGGGATAAGAATAATTTCTCTTTCAACAGTGCATACAAGGGGAATCTTTAAATTGTAACATGGCAAAGTCTTAGGTTGTATCTACACTACAGAGTTAAAGCAATTTGATAGAACTTTACTTTATCATTGCTCCATCCTAAGAAATCCTGGATTTGTAGTCTGGTGAAGTACTCCAGATTCTTGGCTAGTGAGCTCTGGTACATCCCCGTGCTGCTCCATAGCACTAACACTCTCTAGCAAAGAATTCAAAATATCTCACCAAACTACAAATCCCAGGATTCCAAAGGAAGGAAATAGGGCAGCTAAAGTTGGGGTCAAACTGCTATGACACTTTAGACTAGATATATTTATATTCTCCAAGAAGGGGGAAAGCCAGGATTTCAGAAAACTCCAGAGTGTAAATATCACCAAGGGTGCATCTACGCTGTAGAAATAATGTAGTTTGACAGCACTTTAACTGCCATGGCTCCATCCTACGGAATCCTGGGATTTGTAGTTTTGTGAGGCACCAGCACTCTTTCGCAGAGAAGGCTAAAGACCTTATGAAACTACAGATCCCAGGTTTCCATAGGATGGAGCTACAGCATTGAAAGTGGTGTCAAACTGCATTATTTCTACAGTGTAGATGCACCCCAAGATCTCTTTCATACAACACAGTTATAGCACTTTGATATGACTTCAGTTTTCATGGCTGCATCCTATGGAATCTTGGAATTTGTAGTTTGGTGAGCCACTAGCACATTCTAGCTGAGAATTCTAAGAACCTCACCAAACTACAAATCACAGGATTCAGTAGGATTCAGCAATGCGGTTAAACTGCCATGGAAGTGCTATAACTGTTGTGTGGAAAAGATTAATCATTTTTGTTAGGTTGACACTGGAACACTGTTAACATTGGAAAGAAAGGCCAAGAATCATAGAATCATAGAGTTGGAAGAGACCACAAGGGCCATCCAGTCCAATCCCCTGCCATGCAGGAATAAACAATCAAAGCATTCCCAACACATGGCCATTCAGCCTCTGCTTAAAAACCTCCAAAGAAGGAGATTCCACCACACTCTGAGGCAGTGCATTCCACTGTTGAATCGCTGTTACTGTCAGGAAGTTCTTCCTAATGTTTAGGTGGAATCTCTTTTTCTGTAGTTTGAGTCCATTGCTCAGTGTCCTAGTCTCTGAAGCAGTAGCTCTCCCCCACCGTTCTCTTACCCAGCACTTTCAAGCAATAATAGTCCACTAAAGACCTGCTTGCTTGCCAGGCTACTGAGAGCATGGTGGTGTTGGAGAAAGGAAAGTTATCCTCGGACATCTTCTTCCTTGGTGTACTTAAACTCCCAATAGGCTGCCAATTGGCTATTCAGAGTATTGCTGAGACTGTGATTATGCTGGGAATGAGCAGAGGGTGCATGGGGATCACTCACCTCATATTTACTGTTTTCCCAGCATCACTGAGCTATCCATCAGAAGCCTAATCCTACTGGGAAAGAAGGGGTGTGGGTACAGTGTTCAGAACTAATTGATCAAAAAGCAATTGAGTTGAAAATTTGCCATCAAAAAATGGACTTTTTAAAGCAAAAGTGACTGACTCAAATTGGAACTTCAGCATTAACATTTGGCCAGAACGAAGTCATTAATTAATTAAATGAGCCACAGTACCAATAAATTTTACATTTCCCAGCTGGTTCTTTGCCCCAAACCTGCTTCTCATGGACTGTTGCAAATCCACTTCTCACTTACTTTAAATTCCTCAGGATTTGGGAATTGCAAGCTTTAGGTCACAGAAAGAGCATCTTGGAAGGTTGGTGGTCCCAGTGGTCCTTGTTTTACTTCAAACACCACATAGAAGCTCTTCATTTGTCTCTCAAACCTGGATTTTCCACCTCTTAACTTTGAGAGTTTTACTGGGATCCACTTGGAAATCAATAAACTAAAGAAAATGGGACTGAGGGAAGATGAAGGAAAATCAGAAGCATTTTTGGTAAAGTAAGAAGTGGAGTTTTCAAAAACTAAGGCAACTGTTTCTTTCTCTCCAGAGCTTACAGCAGTGGGATAGTCAAGTCATGTCCAGTTGGACCCCCATATCTGCAGAACCAATATCTGCAGTTTCAGTTATCCACGGGACACAAAATAGGGATACATACCATAGAGTCACACTGGAAATACCTAGTGAGGTGTCCTAGAGAGGTGTCCTCTCTAGGCATCTTCTATATCCTTCAATGCAACTCTATGGCATGTGTTTATCAGCAGTCTTTTATTTTAATAGTGTTTCCTGTTATCCATGGTTTCTGGTATCCACTGTAAGTTCGGGAACTGAACTCCCACGAATACTGGGATCTGACTGTAAGATTTTTTTTACCTTCATTTTGATAAGGCTTTTGATGTAGTAATGTAAAACAAGTTTAAATACCAATTTAAAGTTAATGTAATTATTTAAAATGTCACCCTTTCAATGTAAATGCCAATTGTTTGAGTATTTTTTGCTCAGGAACAATTCACATTAAATTTGCCATTAAATTTCTCCTCCTTGCATGTGTGTGAATCTCCATCCGTGCCCCTTTTTCCCAGCTCTGTTTGGCTTCCAGCACCCTGATGGGAGAGTATGCAAGCAGAGTTTAGCCCTCTGTGTCTTCATTGTCAGCAGAATTTCTGGGAGGGAGGCTCACCAGTCAACAATCTGGTTCACCAGGACAGAGGGGAAAGCTTTGACCTCATTCCCATGCCAACAATCCAGCTTAGCATCTTTAAGGAGTGGCTAAACCCTCCTGCCCGTGTTGCAGTGATCCTGCTTAGGATTGTTGATGGGATAGCAAAGTTATACCCTCTCCTTCCTCTCAATAATCTGGACCAGGCTGGAAGGAGGAAAGCAGGAGCAAGGGTGTCTTGGTGTGAGTGCAACTTCCAGCTTTCCAGCCAACACTATTCAAGGCTCATGGGGGCACAAGGCTGCCCAACCTTTTGAAAAGGCTATGGGCACAGCCTTCCTACCTGTCTGGATTTTTCTTACTCAGCAGCCTTGTTCATTTCTCAGTATCCCTTCTGTACTTGGGTCATAGTTATGAAACAGAGGCCTAAATGGGATGAGTCTTGAAAATGACAACACCAAATGTAGTATGCTGGGAATTTGATCTGTGAGTATAACCCATCCTAGGAAAGCTGTGCTGTGCTTGCATTAGTATCCCTTTGTTTTTCTTGCTTTCTAATTGTTCCCTTGCAATCCAGTAAAGCTTTTAAACTGAAAACAAGTCCCATTAAACTCTGATGAACTTAACTTCTGAGTAAAGCATGCACTGTTAGATTACCCTTGGTGCATATTTCCCAAGGTCACTTTGAGCCTTCCCTTTTTTTTTTTTTCTTCAGAACAAAAGGGCATAGTCTGGGAAGCACTGGGTTGCCATGCAGAAGAATAAAGCCAGGCAGCTGTGAGGAGGTTAAGTGAAATCCCAGCCCTTCTTTGGGAAATTAATGGCCTTGAGTGAAGAGAGGAGTGAATACAGCAAAGAGAATGAGATTCTTAGCATTGTCAAGTCTGTGGAAAATCTGACCAAGTGTTAATGCCCCCTTGCTGTTTAAGCCTCAATAGACCTGCTGTAGGTTTAATAGAAACATGGATGTATGGAGCTCAAGCTAATAATCTGTACTTAAACACTGTTTTCAAATAAAAACTGGGATGGAGGAGGGGTATGCCTTCTGCAATGTGTCGTAAAGCATACTGACCTAAAGCATAACTTTAAGGGGATTTTGTTGTTGTTAAAATCCTCAGTAAAGCAATGTTTTATTAGGGCTAACTGGAATTGAACAGAATAGCGAGTAAGAATTCCAGTGGTCCTGAACTCTTCTTCTTCAGACTGAATGCTGTGTACAACTGCAAAGCAAGAGGAAGTGGCCTACCATGGTAGAAAAGCGCCAGGCAGACATCCTCCATTTTCAGACATAACTACAATGACAGAGTTCTGTTGTTATAGTTCTGCCTGATAATTTGCTGTTGTGTGCCTTCAAGTCTTTTCCAATTTACAGAACTAAGGTGAACCTATCATAGGGTTTTCTGAGGCTGAGAGTGTGTGATTTGCCCAAGATCCCCCAATCGGTTTTCATGGCCAAGCAGGGATTTGAACCCTAGTCTCCAGTCGTAATCCAACACTCAAACCCCTATGCCACACTGGCTCCATATGTCTGATAATGCCCCCTCCAAAACAAACCAAAACCTATCATTTCAGCCTGGCAGCATCCTGACTAAAGGTTTTCTGAGCCACTGATGATCAGGGCACTGGGAAATGATGTGTGCAGTGCTCTTCCAGTTATGGGCCATATCAGATACAGGCAACTGGAGAAGCTACTCAAGTTCCAGCTGCAACTGCTTGACTCAAAGCATCATATGAGTACTGCAACCGTCATTTCCTGGGGGATGGCTAGAAAACTCCTCATAGAATGCAAGGAGAATACCTTTTGTCCCAATGGGATCCCACAGCAATTCAACATATTGTGAAGAAGGGCCCCCCCAAAACTCCAAATACTCCATGGGGAAAACCTTCACAGCTTTTCCCATATTTTTTTAAAAATCTCCGAAGGAAATGCACATTTCTGCTCATTTGAACACCCATGCAATTTGTTGCACAGTCCAGAGAGGGTGGAACTCTTCTTCTGATTGGTTAGACATGCACAGATACAGGCTTGCTGTCAAGCGCTTGAAAGCACTAGCGAGCGTGCACTTTTAAAAACTTTTATTTTTAAAAAACTGTACTGTCAAAAGGGAACATGGCCACAAATGAAGATGGTGCTTGTTTTGTGCGGTGGGGGATGAGGAAGGCAAAGGGAACCCAGCAGCACCTGGAGACAATGAGGAAGAGGAGGAGAGCCTCCCGCCCTTCATGCATCCTGGTGGCAGCCTCTGAATTTGACTGCAAAGGAATGGTAGGAGCTGCCTGGCCAACCTCTGGAAGGTGAGATGAAGCAGGGAAGAACCACCCTCCACTTCCATCTCCCAGTGGCTGGCCAGGTGGCTCCAACCATCCTTTTGCAGCCAAAATCAGAGGCTGCAAGGGGGGGGGGGGTTGGAGCCACCTGGCCAACTGCTGGGAGAAGGAAGAAGAGGGTGGTTCTTTGCCGCTCTGGCGGATGGTGAGATGAAACAGTGAAGAGCTGCCGCCCCCTCTTCCTTCTTCCAGTGGCTGGCCAGGTGGCTACTACTGTCCCTTTGCAGCTGGAATCGAAGGCTGCCACTGCCGCTGCAGCCAGGATGGGTGAAGGGCAGGCAGCTCGCCTCCTCTTCCTTGCTGTAGCTGCCCTTCTTGTCCTCTCTGGGCACTGCTGGGTGTCCTTCACTTTCCTTGCCCCCCCATGCAAAACAATGACACAGCCACCATCTTGATTTGCAGCCATGTGAACATCTCAGAGGAGAGCTTCACATACTGTCATTTTTGCCAAAACACCATGGAGACAAAGGAACGATGCTGTGAATTGCCTATAATGTGCAGGTATGTGCATTATTTTTTGCACATGGACAAGCCCTTAGTACGCCTATCTGCAGTTCCTTGGAAACATTTCAACTGCAGTGCTGCCAGGCTTAAAAGGTAGGATTTTGGGAGCCACATCCAGTTATTAACAAACATAAACCTGAATCCCCAGCAGTTACAAGGTTGAAAATTCAGTTTACAATCTCTTAACTGCTGAAAAGAAAGCCAGTACCATGCTTTAAGAGGGAGTACAAGAAATCCTATAAAGACCTAGGAAACAGTGCATCATAGGTAGTATCACCTGAAAGATGTTATTTTAAGAATACAAATAGAACATGTGTTCTTAAACTAGAACATGTGTTCTTAAAATAGAACACAACAATTGTTTTCTGTTTGTTTTGGAGAATCAACGTAACAACTAGTACCTTTTCTTAGTATAATGTGTAACATATAACATTTATTTTGTAATGTTGAGCCATTTTTTTATTTTTACACTATAGTTGTTGTTTTTTTAAAAAAATAAAAGAATGGAAAGTAATGTGTTACTTATATGTTACTCTTAAAGCAATGAGTAGCTGCTAATGTGTTACCCTCGCTCCAAAAGTTATGGCTGATTTATTATTCCTTTTTATAAAATGATGTTCTCTACGCTTTGCACAGACAGAACAGAGTGTAGAGCAAACCAGATCTGAAGTGACTTCCAGGACAACAGTAGCTTAGTGTCTGGGAGTTACTTGCCTTCAACCATTAGGAAATTCTACCAAATGTGTCTTCTCTTGACTCTTTAACTACTTTATCATCTAAAATTAATATCCAGCATTGCTAAGTTAAAGACTGTGGTGTCATTTTTCTGCCACCTGCCTCACAAAACACCCTTGGATTTTGGAGAACTGAAAACCCTGCTACCACTGTGTGATAATTTTAGTATTGATACCAACTAACATCTTATTTTACAGTGGCTTCTAGATTTCTTCTAATGGACTAAGAAAGCTGTTGAGATTTTTGTGTGTAGTGCGGGAAACTTTGTGTCTCTAGACTTTCATGACTAGGGAAAGTCTATAATTAGTGATTACATGCAAGAGTATGATTTTATTTAGGCTAAAACAATTGGAGGACTTCTTTAAAGCAGGCTTTAAGATGGCCTATTAGATGGAGAGATATTTGTGAAGAACTCCTATAACATTGTACCATGGGCCATAATGGATGAGGGTGATGGAAATTGTAAACCATTTGGAGCACCATACATTCCCTATCCCTTTTTAAAATGAGGTTTTGCGCTAAAGCAACCTATTAAATATACCCTTTGAGAAAGTAAATGGTTACCATCTATGTCCATGGAGGCAGAGGAGGAGGGGGGAAACTTCAAGGCATACATGGGAGATTTTCTTTGGGGTTTTTCCAGGCTGTGAGGCCGTGTTCTGGAAGGGCGTCACAGCCCAGAAAAAAACCAAAGAAAATCTATGGATGCCGGCCGTGAAAGCCTTCGACTTCACATACATGGAAGACAAATCCTTCCTTCCTTCCTTCTATCCTACCTATTTATATAAATGCCTAATGGCTTAAAGTCCATGAAAATAAGTTTGAAAGAATTTGATAAAGTTGAAATCATGAGGCAAACAGTGTTAATGTGATATATTCCAAATAGGCACCTGCCAAAAGTAATGCTCTACAATATTAATAAGAGAAAATATATCAAAACACATCCTGAAAGTTAAACACTTGAATTCATGTTCCTAACCTCTATGGAAAACAGCCACAAGGATTCACCCCACCCTCATTCCCACACAATGTGTTTAAGGGAGAACCTAAGGCTGCATAGCCAGCAGCTGCAAGGGTGGGGTGAGTATGCACCGTGACTGTAGGGCTCCCTTCCATGGGAAGTCAGAATGGCTCCAAATTAGTTTTGCTTCCAGCAGGTAGCCAAAAACTATACTATTTCATGTTGCCTCTCATCTTTTACACTGATTTTAAAACTGATTTTAAGATGATATTGAATGTGTTTTTATATAGTGCTTTATCTGATTTTCATACCCTCCAACAGTCTCGATTTATCCTTTTTATCCTCCCACTTTTTCAGCTTTTAAAAAATGTGCCAGTTTCTCTTTCCTTTCTTTCCCCCTTGATCCTTAGGTTACTTCAGTTTCTTTAAACTTAGAGTTCAAAGTGGGAAAGTATTTGCATTCAGCTAACTCAGCAAGGGGAGAACAAGGAGTAGAATCTGGGCCTTTCCTGTAGCCTCAGGCAAAAACAAAGTGCTGCAGCCTCTCCTACCTTCTATGTTCTTCCTCATTAATAGCTTTTGCCATCTTGACCATGCTTTGATGTTGCTTAGCCACACATGAGCTGGTTTTATGTGTGAAATGGGTAAAAAAAAACCCAGTTTCTTATGCCTCTTCCCACTTTCTACCTTGGTCCTCAGTTTATTTCAGTTGCTGCAAACCGAGTCAAAGGTGCAAAAGTAATTTGCATTCATAGATTTTCCTTGGTTTTTTTCCAGGCTGTGAGGCCGTGTTCTGGACTTGCCAACACATGAAAAAAATTCTGAGGAGCCCAGGAGGGTGAAAAAAAGAGCCCAAGGGGGTTGCATGCAGCCCGTAGTCTTCGCTTTGCCCTCCTCTGATTTATAGCATGGGGCCAGGCACCCTATTACTATAAAACTAAAACAAAGTTAGATTTTCCTTGGGTTTTTTTCCAGGCTGTGAGGCTGTGTTCTGGAATAGTTTCTTCCTGACATTTCACCTGCATCTGTGGCTGGCATCTTCAGAGAATGGTTCGATAGAAGTGTATGTGGAGTTTATATGCTGTGACCCCTTGTTGGGGAGTATATGTAAATTTGTGTAATTGAATGGTTAGTTTCTGGGTATAGAAATGCAAGGCTCGTTATTGTCTGTTTGGCTGATGGTTGGTTGATGGCCCATTATCTGCTGGGAATCCCCCTGTCCCTGGGTGGAATTCCTTTGTAAGTGTTGAGTTTTGATTCTATTGTATTTCAAAACTGGGAGCCAGATTTTGTTTACTTTTAAGGTTTCTTCTTTCCTGTTGAAGTTGTCCAGGTGTTTGTGGATTTCAATAGCTTCTCTATGCATTCTGACATGATAGTTGTTGGCCTGGTCCAGAATTTCTGTGTTTTCAAATAGCATTTTGTGTCCAGGTTGGTTTATAACATGTTCTGCTACTGCTGATTTTTCTGGCTGGCCCAGTGTGCAGTGTCTCTCATGTTCCTTGATTCGTGTTTGCACACTGCGTTTAGTGGTCCCTATGTAAACTTGTCCACAGCTGCATTGTATGGGGTAAACTGCAGCTGTGAGAGGGTCTCTTTTGTCCTTCACTGAGCGTAGCATTTCTTGGATTTTTTTTGTTGGTCTATAGATTGTTTGGAGGTTGTGTTTCCTCATCAGTCTCCCTATTCTGTCTGTGACTCCTTTGATGTATGGTAAAAACAGCCACCCAAAGGGAAGGTATTTTTACCATACATCAAGTACTGAACAGGATATCCACCTAGGACTTTATCATACTACAGTGCACTGTTATAGTGCTATTATTCCACTTTAACTGCTATGGCTGCCTCTTGTGGAATTCTGGGGTTTGTAGTTTAGTGAGGCCTAAGAGTTCCCTGGCTGAGAGTTGTAAATGCCCCTCCCTAAACTGCAAATCCCAGGATTCCATCAGAGGCAGGCATAGCAGTTAAAGTTGAATAATAGCACTATAATAGTGTAGTGCAATAATCTAAGTTTCCTGAATTGAAGCTGATTAATTGCTGGGCTTAATGAAGAGGCAAATAAGTAGGATTTTTTTAAAATGGAAATTGACAATAATCTTCACCATGATAATACAGTAGGTATCTGCTGGGGTTTGCTTCCAGGACCCCCCCCCCACTCCCCACGAATACCAAAATCAATGGATGTTCAAGTCCCATTATATACAATGGCATAGTATATACAATGGCATAGCTCCTTATATAAAATGGCAAAATCAAGGTTTACTTTTTGGATTTTTTTTCCTGGAATATTTTCAATCTGTGGATGGTTGAATACGTGATACGGAATGTGGGGATACAGAGAGCCGACTGTAAGATACATTAGCGTTTCAGATACTTGTGGCTTTAATTTGAATAAGACTGTTCTCATTTATTTCCATAAGAGGGCAGTGTGGATCTTTCTTTTCTATCTCTTTTCTATCTCACTGTATAGCAAAAGTGCAGATTCTTCTAAGCATTTCTTTTATATGACACAATCATTGTTAGATACCTCTTCTCTGCCATTTCCATTTAATGTGGGGAGCTCTTTGTACTAAAGAGCTCCTACTTGAAGAAACTAAAAAACTCTTGTTTGCTATTAATTCTCATGACAGGGAAAAGTTTGAAAATGGGGCAAAATACCAGTTGACCTGAGAAGGTGAGCATCCTTTCACTCTTGTTTTTTATCTGAAAAGGAAGCACACCTGCTCACTGCTCACCATAACATGTTGAATGCTTAGCCCATCCCACTCCAATACACCCATGTTTTGAACTAGTCTGGGATTTTGAAGAAACTTGGTACAAAAGTTTGGGGATGTTATGCTTTCAAATAAAAGGAGTGGGGAGGCCAAGACAGAGCCCAAATGTACAAGGAACATCTGCTCCTTGCACCACACACACACTGAAAAAGGGAATGACAATCAGAACTGAAGCATAACAAACAGCACAGATACACACAGATACACTTCAACAGTAAAAACAGCCAAGATGCAGCAGAGAAACTCCCCAATCATGAACCCTCTCACTGGCATAATCACTCATGAAAATGAAAATGAACACCACACATCTGGGCCCCCTACACAGAAAAGCACACAGGAAAAACTACCCCTCCCAACCCAAAAGCCAAAGCAAGAATCATCAGAGCCAAAGCAGCCCAAAATGATAGCCTAGCACAACTTATCCACTGAAGACAAAACAAAAGATGACAGATGTAAGATCAGAAGAAAAGAGCCATGGAAACTGAGGCTTAAAAGCTGAGGTGTCTGTCCCACCCACTGGTCTACTTGGCATGAACAAGTAGGATGCATCCTGGCCTCTCTTTGAGGAGAGGCCATCAAACCGCCCCCTCCCCCACAGCACCCTCCTGCTGCATGGGGATGGGGATGCAACCTTTTCAGATTGTAGCTCCCAGAATCCTACATCCAGCATGGGAGTTGTAGTCCCCAAAAGGAACTTTTCTAAGTAGTCCCCAAAAGGAACTTTTCAAAGTTCTGGTCTCAATACATTAATTAAAGTGCAGTAACTTCCTAGGTAGAAATGCTATTGGAACTGATTGCTTTGGTGTGTAGCCCATCTTATCCCAAAGGCTTGGGCAAAGTAGTTTTGTCACCAGCATATCAAGAGGAGGCTGGCCTGACTTGCTCCTGTGCCTTCAACTTAGCTTGGTTTGCAGAAAACAATGTACAGAGGCACCTTTTTTCTGTGTTCAGTGCATGTATGTTGGCAGAGAGGTTGACATCTAGGCAGGCCCAGAAGGTTCCACTACTCTCCATTCTCTATATGTTGGTCCTAGGACACACAAAGAGAGGTGGTGCTGTGTCACTTCATGATTCAGAGCTGAATATGTGAACTGCCTCCAGTGAACATGATTGTGGCTTGGGGTGTTTGGGAAATTTTGTTTGTTATAGACAAGGAAGTTGTCACTTTGCTTTTGACAAGAACATTCCTTGACAGTGTTAGTCTTAAAACTATGGGCAGGGATGATCATCAAGCCTTAGCCCATTTTGCTTCCTTGCCCTGTTCACCTCCACTCTGCACTGTAGCACTGTGGTTGGGCACGCATACACAGAGTGGGGGGGGGTGGAGAGGGGGAGGGAGCTGTGGTGTATAGGTGTGCATGGTAATCAGTGAGCAGATAAACCGATCCTTATTTCATGCGAAGCTGGAGGACAGAAATGAACAAAAGAGAAGGCATAAGTGGAAAGGGGCAGTAGAACAACAAAATGGTTGGTCAGGTGTGAGGGAAGGTAGAGAATGAATAGGAAGGAGAGGGACTAACTTAGGGCTTGTCTAACAGTGAAAAACCCCAAATCCCCCATGAATCCAGCCCGATAATGCCACATGACGTGAAGCCTTTTCCCTGAATCTGGTGCGATAGTGCCATGCAATGTATGGTTCTATTCACACCAGACTCAGGGAATATCCCTTTCATCTAGGTTTTAGAAAATGTAGTTTTCTCTGGAGTTTGCTTGAAACTCCAGAGAAAACTGCCATGTGGACAATCCATCTGCACTGGATTAGGGGGCAGGGGAGGAGAAGAAGGTGCTGCCTGAGGCGCCACCATTTTCCCCCTCCTCAGTGCCAGTTCTCATTCCAAAGGCAGCGCCCTAGTGGTAGTCACTCTCTCTGAAGTCAGAACAACCAGTGAGCCCCACCATAGCGAGGCTAGCTGCCTATTCTGGCTACCACTGGGACTTTGCTTTTCCAGCACACAATTGCCCCTCTGAGTTCTGGGAGAAGGAAAGTTCCAGCAGTACCCGTTTCCTTTGAAGTCAGAACGGACAGCCCATCCCATTCTGTCTTCAGAAAGAGCAGTTATACTTAGGGTTTTGCTTTTCCAGCACCCAATCACCCCTCTAATCTCCAGAAAAAGCAAACCCTCAGTGGTAGTTGTTCTATCTGAAGCCAGAACAACTGACCAGCCTCGCAATGGCAGGGAAGGCTGCCCGTTCTGGCTTCAGAGAGAACAGCTACCACTGGGGGTTTGATTTTCCTGGAGCTCAGAGTCAAGCGTGAGTAACAGCTTTGAACTGAAGTCAAGTAAAATCCAAATGCAGATTCAGGCTTTGGTAGGTATGGCACTTAAACCTGTGCCAGAGTAGTCCGAATTTCATGTGCTGCAGCTCCAGGCCAAAGTAGTCCACATTTCATCAGGATTTTTACCCCCATGTAGTCAAGGCCTTAGAGAAACAAAAAATAACTGCTTTCTTCCCTCCCCTTTCAAAAACACACCAGTGTTCCATCTTTCTTACCCCCCTCTTTCTTGACTGCTTCTGCTTCCTATGCTTCAGAATAATACCATATAATTGAGCAATAGTGTCAGGAACTGTGTGTGTGTCTCTGGTGATGGTGTCCAGGAGATGAGGAACTTTGTTTGATTTTTTTGGAGAAGGGAACAGAGGTTGTTGCTTCTTTGACAGAAATTGACCTGAGAGGGAATTGAAGTACATTAGAAACAGAGATGAAGGTTACCATGATGATGGTTGTAGTGGTAGTTGGAAGGGGCTGACAGCAGTCTGGAAACATCAAGGAAAGGGATGAAAGAGGGGAATTGTTATAGGTGTAAGAAATGAGTGTAAAAGGAGTGGGAAGGAGAATGAAAGAAACTGTCATCTGTGGGGAACATGCTATAAAAAGTGGAAGTTAAGAAAAATGGTAAGTTATGTGTTAAAACACTTTGTGGGGGGGGATATAGAATTTACATTTGAAATCTCTTCAAATCTTATCTTCATACCTCTGGATCTGCAAATTCTGCTAAAATGGACATGCTGAGTCACATATTATTTCCAGAGCCAAGGTCTGTCCATAGCTTGGTGAAAGGTGAACTGTAGAACTCTCTGCCACAAGATAACTGCTGTGGCAAAGAAATTGTGAATTTCCAAAAGAAAGATCTTAGGTAAATAGAAACTGACTAATAGTTCCTGTCTGATCTTGGAAGCCAGGGGTCAGCTCTGGTTAGTACTTGAATGGGAGACCACCAATGAATACCATGTGCTGTAGGCTCTATTGCAAAGGAAGGAACTGGCAAAGCCATGTCAGAATATTCCTTGCATAAGAAAATCCTATGAAATTCATGGGGGC
The DNA here is from genome assembly GCA_030847615.1 of Gambelia wislizenii. NCBI lineage: Eukaryota > Metazoa > Chordata > Lepidosauria > Squamata > Crotaphytidae > Gambelia > Gambelia wislizenii. The sequence goes on along the minus strand of JAUMIR010000002.1, from coordinate 304,461,713 downwards.
ACCATAAATTGACAGAGGACTTAAAGGCACATACACACACACACACACACACAGTGGGAGCTGGTGGCTTCCATGTCAACAGGGAAATGAATGTGCTCTGTGTTTTAGGCTGAACTGAGCTTTCCAAGGTGCTGAACCTCTTCCGAGGTCAGGATTCAGCACCTCGAATTAATCCTTTAAAGTTCAGACTAAAACCCAGAGGTGATGCATTATCCCACTGACGTGAGAGCCATCAGCTACCATTGACTGGTACTGGTAATTCTGTTTTGGTACTAGGGTTTGGCATGTTGGATAGCTGTAGTCCAATGACATTTGATTAGAAGCCCACAGGCCAGCCACAGATAGAACTAGGGCCAACCCTACTGTATTCTAGTGTGTTAGCTCATGCCGAACAAGTCTTGAAGAGAAACGACAACACAGAAAGAATCACAACCCGGGAACATCACCTAAGGAGACCTTCTGCTGTGCTTTCTGCAACCAGACACATTTATCTCAGATTGGCCTTTTCAGTCATCAGCGCACTTGCAGAAAGTGCGGGATGAGTCCTTCCTGAATCTTCATTTGCAAAGAAAAGCCAGAGAGAGAGAGAACAGGAAGCAGATATAGTTCAGTCCATGGATGTTCCTGACTGGTGCTAAAACCCTTTAGATATAAGTCAAGTCCTTATGTTACCTCTGGACATCCCTAGGCTACCCTGCACCCTTGCATTCATGCCTGGCATAAGGAGGTACAAGGGTATCTTGTAATGCCACAGCTCATAAAGTCACTGTTAACAAGTAATCAATTATATTTACAAACCCCTAAAGCAGCTAGTTACAATTGCAGTTGGAGTATTTTTTTAAAAAAAGTAGCAACATATTTCACATTTCTCAAAATTAACTAAAATAGATTCAGTTTCTAGAAGGTATGATTGGTCCATAATGCAGATAAATAAAGCACAGACAAAGGATAAAGGATGTGCCATTTCACATATGAGATTGGGCATATTTCCAATAGAAGAAGACAAATACTGAAACAAAGTGGACTCGGGGGAAATGAGATAACAGGGGAAAGAAGGCGGAAAGAAACCAGCCATGGGTGTTTCAGTATCATTGTTTACCTTCCCTCTGGATGAAACACTCCGGGTGAATGGACCTGGATATAAGTAGCATAGTGAAAAGACTGAGAGGTGACACAATAGTCATATTTAAATATCTGAAAGGATGTCACATAGAAGATGGTGTGAGCTTGTTTTCTGCTGCCCCATTGAAGTAATGCCTTCAAGTTACTGGTGGGGTGGGGGGTAGGGACTCAATTTAAACAATAAGAACTTCCTGGCTGTATGAGCTGAGCTGTTCAACAGTGGGGTGGACTACCTCAGAGGGTGGTGGGCTCTCCTTCTTCGGAGGTCTTTAAACAGAGGATGGGTGGGCATATTTCAGGAGTGCTTGGAATAACTGGCCCCTGCTGTCCCTTCCAACTCTATTCTATGAAACTTCCTTCTTGGCTATTTCTGTGTATGTCAGCCAAAGTAACTCCTGTTTGGATGTTTGCATCAGAGCTTCATTTCCCCCGTTTCCAATTGTACACTGCTTTCCTTTGGGGGCTTGGAGAGGGAAGAGGCTGGCAGGAGGCTCTAATATTACTTTTTTAGCTGGTAGAGTTTGCCCTGCTGCTGGCTGCCCCATTCCATTTGCATTGATCCATGCCGCTAGTGACAACCGCATGCCTTTTGACAAAGTAGGCATCAGAGTTCCCATCCTTTTGCAAAGTATGTCGTGGTCCCCATTGAAGCAGAGCCTTTCACTGCCGTGGGGGAGTAACCCAAAGGTTTATGTAACAGATGTTAGACAGTAGAGACACCAGCCTAAGCACTCAGTCACTAAGGTTGGCATTGCTGTCGGGATGGTGTCGGTGGTGGTGATGATGGAGGGTGGCTGTTGCCGGGTAGCTCGGAGGCACGGCTGCTAAACAGCTGCTAATGTCTCTGTGTCATCATGCTGTATTTCCAGCTTGTCATTATGGCCGGGACCGTTCTACTCGCCTACTACTTTGAGTGCACGGACACTTTCCAGGTGCATATCCAAGGCTTCTTCTGCCAGGATGGAGACTTGATGAAGCCATACCCAGGAACAGAGGATGAAAGCTTCATTTCCCCCCTTGTTCTCTACTGTGTCTTGGCTGCAACCCCAACAGCAATTGTAAGTAGATAAAATCATGATCATTACTTTTCATTCTTAGCTGCTGATTTTTGTGACAGGGAGAGAAGTAAGATGTGAGAGATATTACTTGCCCTTCCACAACACACACACACACTCCTTGTATCTCAGTACAAGTTGATGTGGATTTGGTTAAGAAGAGTCTAAAGTTGGCAGATTAATAAAACCTATGCTGGATTCAATTAATTGCCTCATTTGTTATCCAGGCACGATCATGCAGGGATACCGGAACAAGGTGCAATCACTGTGTATGTCTCATTTGACAGATGGCTGCAAATTTACAGTTCAAGCACAACAGCAGCATGTGAAAACACTCCCCTAACATCAGGACTTAATAAAACCAAGAGTACAGAAAGTGTGAGGTTTTGAATGGCTTGCTTGATGCAAAACAAGCTGTTTTGATAAGACTCTTCCATGATGCAATGGTGCTTAGGAGCTGATGGATGGCTGTCCTCTTTCACAAATCATATTTCAGTTTTACCTGTTCTTCCCAGCATGATTTTTTTTTTAGCAGGAAAGCAATTCCAAAAGAACAAAACTCCAGAAGTGTTCTTATTGTATGCCTTTTCATTGCAAGCATGGGCTCTTTTGTGCTCCCAAATAAACAGAATCAGAATATTGTTGTTGTTTTTGGGGAAAAAAACTGCTTGGAATGAGAAGATTTGTCCCTTTTCTCTTTTCTTTTTTTTTCCTTGCCTGATTTTCTTCCCCCTTCCTATCAAGGCAAGCTTTACTTGACTATTTGAACTCCTGCATGTATTTCAATTATTCTTTAGCATTTTACCCAGCAAAGTTAGGGCTAAGGAGGAAGTTTGATTACAGCAGTGCTTCTTCAAACATTTATTTCTTTTAAGTTCAGTGTGATTCCATTTCAAAATTAATGGAGGAAACATTTGAACAAAAACTAGATGATGTATATTTTTTAAAAAAACAAAACCAAAATAGTCCAGCATACTGTATATCCTGGCGTATAAGACGACTGGGTGTATAAGACTACCACCACCCAAATTTCGAGCCAAAAATCTAGGCTTAGGCATATATTCACCATATAAGACCCCCCCCCCAATTTGGCTGGCTGACTGACTGGCTGGGGGAGCCTTGTCAGCTGATCCTCTTTGTTTCCCAACTCATGAGGATCTCCTCCTGAGTAGGGAAAGTGAACAGGATCAGCTGGCAGGGCTCCTCCAGCCAGCCAGCCACAACATTCTCCCCTCTCTTCAACCTTCTAGTCAAACTTGACTCGAAGGTGGAGGAAAGGGGCGAAAATGCCCAGTTTGCCTCAGCAGCCCCCTTCCCTCCATCTTGGCTCTTCCGAAGGGGACCAAGGCAGGGTAAGCCGGGGCGGCCGCAACAAACCCCTAGATTTGCCCCCTCTCCTTATCTTCAAAGAAGGTGGGGAGAAGGGGCGAACATGCCCCGTTTGGCTCCACAGCCGCGATCCCTCCTTCTGGGATCCCTCCAAAGGGATCCCAGAAGGAGGACGCGGGGCTGTGAAGCCAAACCCCGGGATTTTTTTTAAATTTTTATTTATTTATTTATTTATATATACCCCGCTCTTCAGCCTCAAGGCTATCAGAGCGGCTTACAAATTCTTTTAGGCAATAGCTATTTACACATCTACACTGCGTTAAGCAGTTTCCAATGTGTGTTAGCTAATTGCCCCCCACAAGCTGGGTACTCATTTTACTGACCTACGAAAGGATGGAAGGCTGAGTGAACCTTGGAGCCCGCTGGAATCGAACTTGCAATGTGGTGACTTGCAGGACTGGCATTTAACCACTGCGCCACCAGGGCTCTCCTCTCCCCTTCAAGGAAGAGGAAGTGAATCTAAGGGTTTAACTCTGCAGCCCCGATGCCTCCTTCTGGGCTCCCTTTGCAAGGGAGCCCAGAAGAAGGCATCGGGGCTGCAGAGTTAAACAGGGCATCTTCGCTCGCTCTCCCCACCTTCAAGGAAGGTGGGGAGAGGGAGCAAATCTAGGGGTTTAACTCCACAGCCCCATGCCTCCTTCTAGCCCCCCTTTACAAGCGAGCCCAGAAGAAGGCATCGGAGCTGCAGAATTAAACGGACCCTTTTCGCTCGCTCTCCCCAAGGGGGTGAATCCCGGGATTTGGCTCCATGGCCCCGCGTCCTCCTTCTGGGCTCCCTTCGGAAGGGAGCCCAGAAGGAGGAATAGGGGCCACGGAGCAAAACGGGGCACTTTCGCCCTTTTCCCCCACCTTCAAGGAAGGTGGGGGAAAGGGGCGAATCTAGCGGTTTGCAGAGGTGAATAGCGGTTTGCAGAGGCGATTGAGCGGCGGCGGCGGCAGCAAACCGCAACGTTCGCCCCCCCTCCTCTGTCTTCCGTTGCTCCCCAAAGGGGGAGAAGGCAGAGAAGGGGGAGCGAATGAACTGAAAAACACTGTGCTTCACCCCCCTGCCCCATCCCCTGCCTCTTCGCTCTGTTTGCAGGCAGGTGAAGCAAAAGTATATCCGGCGTATAAGGCGGCCCTCAATTTTGGAGGGCATTTTTGAGTGCTCAAAGGTTGTCTTATACGCCAGAATATACGGTATGTCCATTTAGGTTTGGGATACAAGCGACACATACATTTACCAGTCAAGCTGTGTGGAACCACAAAAATGTATATAAATACACAAGTCTTGGTCTAGCATTAAGCGTAAAGGAAAGACATTTTGCAATCAGTTTGCAATCAGTGATCAGTTTGTATAGTACTCATTGGCTAAGCCACATCTCTGGAGAAGTTTTTTTAATGAAATTTCTATCTGTCTATATCTTGGTGGATGAAATGCATGTGTAAATTAATACATGTTTGTGCTGCCCTTCTAAAAATGAGAACATTTAAATGCTGGTGGATTTGGGGATTTGTAGTCCAAAATTAACTTTACCAAACTCTACACCAGATACACAGCTACAGAGGTGTATGAAGAGGCATGTGACATGGGAAGACAGAACAGGCGGTGTAGGCCTGTTGTTCAGTCTGTGCATAAACACAATACATGGTGAAGGGTTACACACACACACATTATATGCTCTGCAGCAAGCCAGCAGGATCACAGAAGTTACTGGTTGCATCCCCATAGCCGGATGGACTATGATGACTTCATCACTGTGACTCATGGGTCTTGGCACTTCTATAATCATTATGTATCTGTTTATAGGGATGTAGCCAGGTACATGTCCAATCCTGCCTGCTTGCCACAAAGCATAGAATGGCCATGCAGGTCAGCTTCAGGGGCTTTACGGTAAGTTGGGGGGGGTGAGGGAGGGTGTATGTTTCAGCACAACATACATCCGCATGCAGATATTTATGCTACACTGAGGGAATGTAGGATTCAGGCCAATGTCTGATCCAAGGATTTGATTGTTAACCCCCACCCACCCCCCACACAGACATATCTTCTAAAGAAGCTTATAGCACCAGTTGGCCATACTTGACCATCATGGTTATACAGCCAGATTCCCATCTGTGAAGGGAGAAGCATTCAGATCTCCCCAGTCCAGGTTCAGGATCCCTTTATGTATTTACTTAGTAGAGACATATCTTGCCCTTCAGGGAAATGGCTCTCGAGACACTTTATGCTAATGCCAAATAGCCACATCTCTAAGTGGGCCCACAATCAAATGGAGGTACTGGCTTGCTCCAAAGCTTGGAAGAAGTTACCTTTTGGGATGACAACTCCCAGATTCCCCAACCAGCCTGGTCAGTAATGAAGGTGCATGTGTGCTTCTGGGAACTCTGTCCAAAAATAATTTCCCCTGGCTGTAGTCTTCCTTGGGGAACCTTAAGTTTGTACAAGTTCAAAATCTTTTGGGATATCTCTTTGGAAAAAAAAAACTCTTTTAAAGAAACAACCAAAAACTTGAATGAGACAAAAGGCCCAGGAAAAGCACAATGAGCAAGCTTGGAAGCTACAGAGTGCTACGTCTGTCATTCAGGGGAGAGGACTCTGGGTGGATGGAATGGAGGACTTTGTCATGCCAACCTCTTTACTCACAGCTAAGTGAAGCAAATGGGAACATACCTGTTTGAAAATGTTCAGTATCTCACTGTCTCTTCAATTGTGTAAGTGTGCTGCAGTTGTGCTGCTTTTGCAATCTGTCCTTCCACACTGGCTCTGTAACCACATCTTCAGTGCATGTGTGCTTTTTTTTTTTTGGCTGCAATTCCATAATTATGGGGAAATGATTATATATATATATATATATATATATATATATAATTGTTTCCCTGTAATTATGCAATCACAGCAAAAAAAAAAGGGGGGGGAAGCAAGTTGTAAAAAAAACCAAAACTTGGCCACTAGGAAATAGCAAAGGGGAGGTGGGAGAGAGGACGAGGATCATGCCCCTTCATATCATGTGACTTCCACCATACTGCTACTGGTGCAGAAGGTACTTATCACACAAAGGGGAATACTGGCATGGCAGCGGTATTGAGAGCCATTGATGGGTTTTACCCATCAATGAAGAGGAGCTACAGAAACACCTGGAATGCAAGCGAGCAACAGGGTATATGATGCCATGTGATAAGTACAGTGGGCCCTTGGGGCTGGTATCTGGACCCGCCATGGATAGCAAAATCCACGGATGCTCAAGTCCTATTATATACAATGGCATAGTAAAATGGTGTCCCTTATATACAATGTCAAAATCAGGTTGGCTTTTGGGATTTTTTTTTTAATATATATATTTTCAAGCTATGGATGGTTGAATCCATGGATGCAAAATCCGTGGCTATGGAGGGCCAACTGTACTGGCCAAATTTGGTAATACCCTGCTATGATTCCTGAATAGTAGCCTCATGTGATAAAGCCTGAAGTGTCCCAGAAGAGGGTATTCATGGCTGTCTGGGTGGTACAATTGAAACAGTACAGCACCCTTGTAAAAGCCCTTCCTTTAAAAACCTTCAGTTCTCAAAAGGCTGCAGAATAATAATAATAAAAAACCTTTGCCAATAGAAGCAAGGAGGGGGTCATTCTCTACCTTACCTGGGGGTTGTCTAGATGGTGAAAATACTCCTCATAGAATGTAAGGACAATTGCATACCCTTTGTCTCAATGGGATCTGTGGGAGATTTGTGGTATTTGGAAAGAGGGGAGGGGAAACTCCAAATACTATGTGGGAAAAGCCTTCACGGCTTTTCCTGAAGTTTTTAAAATAATGCATGGAATTGTGCATTACGACTCATTAGGACAACCAGTTCGCATCACGGCACATTCTCAGAGTGGATAGCTGATTGGTAGGACATGTGTTGGGGTGGCTTCCTGGCAAGGAAGTGGCCAGAGTGCCATTTGGGATTTTTACATTCCTCATCATGGCTTCTTTGCTGCTCCGAGCCAACCAAATAGCATTTTAAAGCTTTTAAATGCTTTTTTAAGCAAAAGGTTGCACTTGCGCACCTTTGCTTTAAAGTTAAGGAAAAAATACTGTGCAGTGATGGCAATGTGTGGAGAATAACACACTAATTTACTTGGCTGCCATCTTGTTTCACGGGTGTGTGCACTTGGCTTCCCATACTATCGTTTTTGCTAAATGACCGTGAAGACAAAAGAATGCTGCTGCAAAATTGTAATAACATGCAGGAATCAGCATCATATCCTCTCATCTTGACAAGCCCCAAGAAGTGAGTTTCACAGCCTAGGCAGCCACTCAGATGGCTCTATCATGTGTCTCCACTAACTGTGCCTGTGAAGGCAGTGAGACTGAAAGGCCGTGTCCCAAAGATCTTGGGATCTGAGCAGACTCCTCTGTGGACTACTCCCACTATACTACTTCCATTATAACCCTTTCAATTTCTATTGTGCTGTGGCCCCATTTCCAGGAATATGTGAGGCCTGGATAATTTCACAACTTGGTTTTCCAAAATTTTGCCTGCTTTCCCCAAAGCTGTTTTTACCATTGTCCCGTTTCCCACCACTACCACCATACGCTTGTTATCTTATCCCAACAGGGTGGAGCAACAGGTTTGGAAGCACAGTAGCATGAGGGACTGCCTTTCACAACCTCCCAGCACCAGATTCAAATTCCCTTCACTCTGATGTCACCCCCTCCTGAGCCAAGACTCCACTTGCCCTGCAAGATTACATGAGGCTTTGCTTGCTCCTCTTTCACCATCACAACTAATCAGTGTTAACTCTGCAGAAGTAAGGAAACTGCATTAAAACCAATATGGTTAAGAAGTGGCAGTGCTCCCAGAATCTGGAGTTTTTTATTTTATTTTTTGCTGTTCTGAGGAGATGGCTGGCTCTACCCTTCCCCCACAACTTTCTTTCCTGCCCTCCTAATTCTGAGGCAGATTGCCCATGATTATAGGGAAGGGGGTCAGCAGACGCTCTCTTCCCTCAGATTAACCCATAAATCATGATCAACACACTTCTGTGGGCTTTTCCCAGCAGGCTGCTGGCATCTGTGTTTCCACATCAACAATATAATGGTGCTGTTTGCCTAAGAGGATTTGTTGTAATGAATGCAGTCTACCCTTGGTCTATCACAGTGCTGGTACTCTACAGGGAATTTGTGCCCTCCTCAATATCACTGAATGAGCAGGATCTTCATTTCATAGAATCATAGAACTGTAGAGTTGGAAGAGACCACGAGGGCCATCCAGTCCAACCCCCTGCCATGCAGGAAATCATGATCAAAGCATCCCTGACAGATGGCCATCCAGCCTCTGAAGACCTCCAAGGAAGGAGACCCACCACGCATTTCTCACAGCCTTTCCCAACTCCATGCCTTTCAGATGTGTAAGACTACAAATTCTATCATCTCCAGCCAGCATGGTCACCAGGATCTAGACATCTGATTGATCCAGTTTTTTGTCCCTGTCCTACCATCCAAATGTCCCAAATTGGCAGGGACAACTCTGATTAATCCTCTGTTGTCCAACTTTTTAAGCTGCTTTTAAAATGTTCCAGTTTCTCTCTCCTCTTCCCATTTTCCCCCTTTGTCTTTAATAATAATAATAATAATAATAATAATAATAATAATAAAATTTATTTCTATCCCGCCCCTCTGCAACGCAATCGGGGTGGCTTACAATATAAAAACTCTATAATTGCAATACCCTAGCCCACCCACCCCTTAAAAAAATATTAAGTTAAAAAGGATTAAAAACATACAATAATTAAAAATATATTAAATTAGGGGGGGAAAAACACGATAATTTTTTTAAAAAATTCCAATGGCAGCTCAAAAGGAAAGGACAGCCGAGTCTTGGGCCGGGATAATTATTCAGGAAAGGCCTGCCGGAAAAGATCTGCCTTTTTATTATTTATTATATTTATTTATGCCCTCCTCAATATCACTGAATGAGCAGGATCTTCATTTCTCACAGCCTTTCCCAACTCCATGCCTTTCAGATGTTTATTATTTATTATTATTATTATTTATTTATTATTTTAATGTGAGTTTATATCAGTTGTTTTAATGTATTTGGTTTAATATCTTTTTATGGGGGAGGGTGGGGGTGGGTGGTGTTTGGGGATTTTAAATTGTATTGGTATTTTAATTTTTGTAAGCCGCCCCGATTGTTTTAACAGAGGGGCGGGATAATAATAATAATAATAATAATAGTAATAATATTATTAGTAATATTATTAGTAATAGTAATAGCAGATCCTGGAAAAACTAGGATGTCCCCCCAAATTCCTTAAAATGATTATCTTGCTACACGAGGGCCAGCGTGGTCAAGTCAGATATGGCGATGCTCTTTCAGAGCCCTTTCTAATAACTAATGGAGTGAAGCAAGGTTGTGTTCTTGCACCAACTTTATTTACAATCTTCTTTAGCACGATGCTCCAAAGGGCTATGGCAGAGCTTGAAGAAGACGACGGCATCTATATACGCTACCGTACTGATGGTAGCTTGTTTAACTTAAGCCGTCTGAGGGCTCACACTAAGACTCTAAACTATCTAGTCCGTGAGCTGCTCTTCGCCGATGATGCTGCCCTTGTTGCCCACACAGAAGCAGCTCTGCAGCGCCTAACGTCCTGCTTTGCAACAACTGCAGAGCTGTTTGGGCTAGAAGTCAACCTGAAGAAAACAGAAGTTCTTTACCAGCCTGCACCACAGGACGAACACCACCATCCCCACATTGCCGTCGGCAAATCAGTGCTCAAGTCCGTTCAGCAGTTCACCTACCTGGGAAGCATCATCTCCTCAGATGCCAAGATCGACAAAGAGATCGATCACAGATTAGCAAAGGCATATAGTGCATTTGGAAGACTCCACAAAAGAGTCTGGAGCAATAAACACCTGAGGCAAAGCACAAAAATCAGTGTGTATAGAGCCATCGTACTGTCTATCCTCCTTTATGGATCTGAAACATGGGTTACCTATCGCCACCACCTACGACTCCTCGAGCGCTTTCATCAGCGCTGTCTACGCACAATCCTAAATATACACTGGACTGACTATGTGACGAATGTTGCTGTCCTTGAACAAGCAGGGATCACCAGCATTGAGGCCATGATATTGAGAACACAGCTGCGCTGGGCAGGGCACGTTTCTAGGATGGAGGACCATCGCCTCCCAAAAATACTACTCTACGGTGAACTCGCCACGGGTCAGCATGGGAGGGGCGCTCCAAAAAAGCGATACAAGGACTCCCTGAAACAACATCTCAGGCTTGGCCAGATTGATCACCAACGGTGGTCCGCCCTGGCCTCACATCGGGAGGCATGGAGACGCACTATCCACAATGCTGCAGCCTTATTTGAGAACTCACGACGAACAAGTCTTGAAGAGAAATGACAACGCAGAAAGAATCACAACCCAAAAACATCACCCAAGGAGACCTTCTGCTGCACTTTTTGCAACCGGACTTGTTTATCTCGGATTGGCCTTTTTAGTCATCAGCGCGCTTGCAGAAAGCGCGGGATGAGTCCTTCCTGAATCTTCGTTTGCGAAGAAAAGCCAGAGAGAGAGAGAGAGAGTAATAATAATGTCTTGACAGCTTTTTTAAAGCTGTCTAAGGTGGTAATAAGACGGATCTCATCTGGCAGGCCATTCCATCATCTGGGAACGGCAGCAGAGAAGGCCCTCTGGGAGGTCACCGACAGCCTTGTTTTCATAGGTTGTAACAGGTTCCTCCCAGAGGACCAAAGTGCATGGGGAGGGTCATACGGGAGGAGGCAGTCCCGGAGGTAAGTTGGACCCAAGCCATGTAGGGCTTGCCTCAGTTGCTGCAAACTGAGTTCAATGTGCAGTCCTTTGCATTCAAGTCAGCGAGGGTTGGGACGGAGAACACAGGGAGTACAATCTTCTGCTTCCCAGTAGACTCAGTCAAAATCAGACTGCTGCAGCCTCTCCTAGCTTGTGTGTTCTCCCTCATTAATAACCTTTGCCATCTTAAACATGCTCTTATGTTGCTTGGCCACAGGTATCCCAGTTTTCACCTATGAAATGTTGGAGGATATGTCCTGTCTGCCTCCAAAGAACTAAGGTACAGCATGGATGAGGGTGTTATAGTTAGGGCTGGAATTGTGTATACCAGGGATGGACACTGGAGATTATCAGATGTGGCAAATATGATGTGATAACGATGACACAATACTGTGAATGGGCTTCCCTATTGCCCAATGTCATCCTCTCACATTCTCCAATCATTCTGCTCCTGTGAAAAGAGCATTCTTTTTTATTAATGGGTCAAGCCATCAATTGATCACCGATGGCATTTTTTCATGGTATTGCCAGCATCTTAAACCACATCCCATTATGCTCTCATGAATACATTGTCAATGGGCAGTCCCCGCCAGAACACTTTCAGGTGGGAACACGAAAACTAGGTATGGGATGCTCTTTTTATGAGCCTCCCTGTTTTACTGGTAAATCTTTAAGAGTGTTTCAGCGTTTGTGTGTTCATCTTCTTTGTTAATTTTGGTGTTTTTTTACTTTTAAGTGTGCTCGCTTCTTCTTGCGAGAGCTGCCAAGATCATGCGCCCTGGCAAACATGGAAGTAAACAGCACTAGCGGTCATGCTCCAATAATGCTGGGGCTGCTGTTTCTCATTATTACAACAATGTGTGATAAAAAGGGTTATTATGCCGGGACACTTACACTTTTAAATGTAGTGGGACAAGAACGTGTTTAGACATGTGTCTGATGATCTCCTAAATCTGCAAGTAGCAAGTGCAAAGGGCCAGAACTCTGAACTCACCAGGGGCCACACCTCACATTGCTGTCATGCTACCAGGAAAACAACCATGATGACTTTCCTTTAAAAGAGGAATGGGGAATGTAAAAATGGCATGACAGTGAAAATTTGCCTTTCCTGAATGCTATCACTGAAATTCAGCAGTAGCGGCAGATCCTCAACACTGCAATTTGTCTTTTTAAAACAATGGCCCTTTGGCCTGGACTGTTTTTTCTGGCTTTCAAGCCTTCCAGATCCTCCAAAATGCCTTTTTTCTTGCCAAAAATGGGGATGTGAACGGCATCACCTGGGACCAGCTGTCCATCTTTTCAATAGGTTACAGAGCTTCCTGCACTGTTTTAACATTTTAAAAAACCCTGTTTTTTCAAAACCAGAAGTGAATGTATGGCTACTTCCATTTTGTTGTTGCTTAGTGTTACCATACATCCTCCTTTTCTAGAACATCTCTTTTTCAGAGCTAAAATTCCTGTCTGGAAAGATTTCTAAAATGTCTGCAATTTCTTACAAGGTACAGACTGGAGGAAGAGGGCAGTCAGGTAGGAGAGCTCTTAGGAAGAGGAAGAGAGCCATTCAGATTAAAGCAGGGTGAAGGCAGCCCCCAAAGCAGCCAGCTGTTGTCACTAGAGCAGCCATCCTCCTGAAGGGAAGGCCCATCAGGGAAGTAGATGGAGGAGAGGAGAAAGACATGCTGCCATTGCCAGGATCACACCTGCTGGCAAGGAAGGTCCACCTTTTTTGTTGGACTGGCTTGACCGAGGAGTGGTGGCTCTTCTGTGAGGAGTAGCTTAGGGAGCTGGGTATGTTTTGCCTGGAGAAGAGAAGGTTAAGAGGTGACATGATAGCCATGTTTAAATATTTGGAGGGTTGTCATACTGAGGATGGAATGTTGGAGATACAACATTCTTCCTGTACCCCCACTTGCTGACTGATAGAGTTAAGCAAGTCTTAGGGGTCATTTACACGGCAAAATAAATCCTCAAAGAATGCGACAAGAAGCCTGATAGTTCCCATGCATTTCGAAGCAACAGTGCTCTTTTCAGAAGGAGGGGGTGCAGAAAACCCATAAGTTGCGCAGTATCAGCTTTCGCTAGTTTTCCGCACTTTTTTGATTAAGTTCGCGAAAATGCGCATAATTTATCATGGGAACTAATGATCATGTAAACTGGCATCTGCCTTTTCGAATTACTGTGAGCAGAGCTGAATCCTGATTGGTTGGAGTGACCATTCTGCTTTATCCGAAAAGACTGAGGGGTGGGAGAGAAGAAATTCACCCTCCTTCTGCTTGCAACCCACTTTGGAAAACCTAGCCCTTCCTGTCTGTCTCTCGGGGGGGGGATGAGAAGATGCTTCGCTGGTGTGTGTGTGTGTGTGTGCTGGGAAACAGCCAATCACATGTTTGTTCTTTTGTTTGTTTGTCCTTCCATTCACTTGCCTTTATTCAAGGCTTCGGAGGGAGGGAAAACAAATGAGGCAAGCCCTAGTTCTCTGGTGTGTGTTTGTGTGTGCATGCATGAAGGGAATCGAAGATCGCTCCACCATGCTTTTGCTTGTTTGTGCTTTCATTGACTCCTTTCTTTATAGAAGCCTTTTGGGGCTGGGGAAGACGGGGGGGGGAGTTTGACAGATCGCTCTTTTGATCGCTTGTTTGTTTGTCTTTTTTCTTTCCTCTCATTATTTATGGTCTCCATAACCCCCTCCTTGCTCCCTCCCTGCCTCCTGCCTGGCTTTAATCATCTGGAGGCGATTCCCTCCCCCACACCTTTGCCTGTGTGAATTAAACAAAACAGAAAGTTGCTGGATCTGGCTTCATCATCCGAAAATGCCAGGCATCATGTGATTTATGCACTCCTGATGCGAAAGAACGGTAATCTGGAATCTGGCGAACTTTTTCCTGTCGTGGAACCGGCCCCTCTCATTGCATGTCAAGGATTCCTCCCCCTTCTCCTCACCCTATCCTTAGTATGCCTTGTGGGCTTGGCTAGTAGCTCTGCTCAGCCAAGCCAAGTGGAGTGGAGTGACCATCGAATCATTCATCACATGACCTCATGATTTAAAAAGACTGATTTAAAAGACCAGAAAGTCCCAGATTTTGTTCTGCTCTTTCCAGTTGTATTTTGGTGATCCATACACTTCTGTTTATCCCAGAATATTTAATGTCAGCACCCGGTATGATCAGAGGCTTTTTATACCAGCTCCCCAGGTTGGTTTATTTTAACTTGGTATAAAATCAAAAGGAAGTAGGAACAAAATCTGAGACTTTTCAGACAGTCTGGATGCATCCATAGAGAACAGGGCTACAGAAAGAAAATTCACCTATCTCTTAAATTTCAGCTTGTGGTGATAGGTGAATGGTCCTTTAAAAGAGGAGGAATCTTTGACCCAGCTTCACTGCGTGCCTCAACATTTTCTTACAAGTCCCATTTGTCCTATTTCTCATCTTGAGGCTTGTGACATAACAGTGTAGAGATAGGTTGCCTAAGGTAAACAGGTCCCATAGCCTTCAGTGGTTTTAACCTTCTTTTCAGAGTTTTCTCCAGATAAACTCACCACATAAGCAATTGTCCATCTCATGTTCCTTTCAACTGCTAATCTTCCTCCTGATTAATTTAGTTTACTCTGCTCATGTTCTTGGACATTAAATATGTAACTACATAAATTCTCACTTATGCTAAATTCAGTCCTGTGGTGCTCAGGCTTCAGCAGCGATTGACACAAATGGTAGTGAAGTTAAAAGAACATCAGCATTTTGCCCAGTTTCCCATGGTGAAGAGATTTTACTAGGAGACTCAAAAGATGCAGCTGGAATAGCCACCAACCCCCTGCAAAAAAAAGGCTATAAATCTTGAGATAAAGAGCTATCAGATGTTATCTATTTTAAATGAACCATTGTTCCTAAAGAACAGGACTGGAGAACCTTTCGCCTTTGTCTACAACTCAAATAGTCCTTTACCATTGGCTAGTACCAGTAGGGTTGATGGGAAATGTTGGCCCTGTTGTACTAAGTGTGTACGTGTGGACATGTGTCTTTCATCCTTCTGTGGCAGCACTCAATTATCAAATTTCTTCCCAAGACTGGTTAGATTCATTTCATCCCTGATGCCTTCTAGGCAGGCTTCAAAAATGCATTGTTATTCTGCTTGGCTTTTAATGGTTTAAAAGTGGAGATCAAAGGCTTTGACTCTGCTCTTCTTGGTTTTATAATGTTTTAAATTTCATAGGGGCTTACTGCACTCTGAAGAAAAGCAGCAAAGCAGCAGGAACTTTCCATCTTCCTTGCTGCCTTATCACATGGTGTTGGTGTTCTTTCATTCAGTTCCCATGGGAGACCATGGTAAAACTGCATCTTTTTGGTAACAAGTTTTTATGGTTAGCAAAAAGATGTGGTTTTACCTCAGTCCCCCACAGGACCAGAACGAAAGAACACCAACATCATGCGGTAAGGCAGCAGGGAAGATGGAACATTCTTGCTGCTTTGCCGCTTTTCTTCAGAGTGTGGTAAGCCCCTAGTGATTAAATAGTGTCATTTTCCCCTTCTGTGAACTGCCTCTGTGGCCCTTGTTGGGACAAAAAGGCAGCATTGTTGTTGCTGTTTTGTGCTTTCAAGTTGTTTCTGACTTATGGCAACCCTAAGATTATGGAGTTTTCTTGGCAAGATTTGTTCAGAGGGGGTTTGCCAGTGCCTTCCTTTGAGGCTGAGAGAGTGTGACATGCCCAAGGCCATCCAGTGGGTTCCCATGCCCGAGCAGGAATTTGAACCCTGTTCTCCAGAGTAGTGGTCCAATTATTTATTACCATCATCAGCATCTGTTTCTATAGTGCTATCAATGTACATGGTGCTTTACAAGAAAAAGAACAACAAAACAGTTGCTCAGAATACTACACCATGCTGGCTCTCTGAAAAGGCAGCATAGAAAGGGTTATAGAAATAGAATAAGATTAATAAATACAGCCTTCTGGAGTGGAAGTAGAAGGAATAGTAATGGAAACAGTAATTAAGGATCAAAAGCAAGAATCTATGTAAGGATTACATTCAGCACATAAGAAAGAATATTCTTTTCTTACTGCCCACAATAGATGATTATACTGCCATGATTTTCTTTTAAGTGCCATGACTCCATCCTATGGAATCCTGGGATTTGTAGAAGGAAGAGGTATTTAGAATTCTAAGCCAGGGAGTTCTAGTGCCTCATCAGACTATAGGCCCCAGGATTCTGAAGGATGCAGCCATGCCAGTTGAAGTGGAATCATAATGCTATATTGTTGTTTTGTGTGGAAGGGCCACAGGTTTCAAACTTTAAAATTGAAGTATCATGGATCTTGGGACTCTGGAAGTGCTGTTAGAATCTAATCAGCAGCAGTTCTTTTTGTGTGACCAGTCTTTCCCCACATGTCTTTTTCTTCCCTCCCCACCTCAAGCTGGCCAGTATCATTGTCTCTTGATGCCCCTTGACTCCATTCCACATAACTAGCTGTACCCGGCGTAACATACACCATTATAGTAAATTTGAAAGGTTATACTTTAATGATCAAATGATCGTACATATGGTTGCCTGTGACTGGTGAGTGGCTGAGGGAGTGAGAGGAGGGAGGGGCCCTTGTGAGGCTGGGGGTGTAGATGTAGATTGAGGTGCAGGAGTGGATTGTGAGGTGGAGAGGAAATTTGCATGTGAGTGGTGATTGGCTGATGGAGTGTGAGAAGGAAGGGGATTGGTTGGGTATGTTTCCTGAGCGGCCAATCAACGCACTGAGAATGGAAATATATCCAAGCGTTTTATAGATAGATAGATAGATAGATAGCCCATACCTGTGAGATATGCACTGCTACAATTTTGAGACACACATCCTCCAAGCAGAAGAACTGTTCAGATGTTACTTGAAAATACATAGATGGAGGAGAACAGTGGGATGCAGCCTGCTGGTGCCGCCTTATCAGAACATCCACCAAAAGAAAAGTCTTCCTGATAGATTCTGATCAGTCCAACTGGAGAATCTTAATAGCCAGTTCCCTCACGCAAATGGTTCATACCCACATAATTTCTTTCATTAGTGCATAGAGAGGGGGGACATACAGGCCCACCTGGTTTGATCCTCATTCTCTTCTGTCGGTATATCCACACTGTAGAATCATTGCAGTTTGACACAACTGTAACTGCCATGGCTCCATCCTATGGTATTCTGGGATTTGTAGTTTGATGAAGCACCAACACTCTTTGACAGAGAAAGCTAAAGACCTTGTAAAACTGCAGAGCCCAGGATTCCATAGGATGGAGCTATGGCACTTAAAGTGGTGTCAAACTGCTACAACTCTGCAGTTTAGATATACCCTATGGGTGTAACTCCTAATTGCCCTGAGTTTCAAGGGTTTTGGAAGACAAAGTTTAGAAAAGCAGGTCCAAGTTGACTGTGCTTAATAGACAAGCTGTTCTTCTTCCAAACATTCATATTTTAAACAAGAAGTATCTCTTGGGCAGAGAGCCAGTGTAGCTTGGGTGTTGGACCAGGACTCTAAGAGTCCAGGATTTGAATCCCCACTCAGCCATGGAAACCTTTGGACAAGCCTTGGAAACCCATGGATCTTGGGCAAGCCACACTCTCTCAGCCTCAGAAGAAAACAATGGCAAACCTCCTCTCGATAAATCGTGCCCAGAAAACCCTAGTGTAGGATTGCTGTGACTCAGTTTGTTGGTACTTAACTACAAAGAGCTCTTGGGAAATCTTACTTGCCAATTGACCATCATGCTGGGTACTATCATTGCTGCTGCTATTAATCCCACTGCTACTACAGAACTGGCAAGTAATAGTGATATTTCAAGTAATAAAAATGAAGCAGTACTCCTTGGAAATCATCTTATATATCTGTTTTATAAAACTTACATCCTCCTGCATTTCTGCTACTCAAAGCAACTGCTGGCACTACTTGGCATTGATTGGACTGCAGTATCCTTCAGAGTTAAGATGAGCCTTGGATCTAGGAGCCATCTGTCCCACTTGCCAGTCCATAATTGGGGATGGAAACGAATTTTATTGGTTTTGGCAGTCTTAATCAGTGTTTTTGCACCTCCTGTAATTTGTTGGAAGAAAAAAAACACACCTCACGTTGAGAATTCACATACTTGCAAGGATGACTTGATATTTTGAGTACATAACACATACACAAAATGATGTGTAGATATTAAAATATTAAAATGCATACAATTAGGAAAGCAAACAGGGTAGGCAAGCAGTTTTACTTTGCTAAGATCAAAAAAAGCATAACATACCCAGTTCCATAAAAGTTCACTTTGAAGCAAGTTACGGTACTTTTGTTTTCATGAGGGTCTAAATCCTCTTGTTAATCCTAACCAGAGTAGACCTATTGAATTATCTGGATTTTCCTTTGTTTTGATTTATCAGTCAACAAATGATTCAGTGGGCCTACTCTAGTCAGAATGAAAAAACATCACTGAGACCTTGATCTTGGTGAAACATAAAGCAAGTTTACAGCTCAAGTAGAGAAGCAACATCACCACCCTCTGGCTTATTGTATAAAAACTACATGCTGTGCACTTGTGAGATCTCTAGCCCTCTGAATGCTGTTGTGCCTCCACACCTTCTCGTGGGTTTTACCACCTGATGTTCTTTCCTTAAGCCAAGGATATTATCAGAACTTTTAACAGCTTTTTCCAAGGAAACCACCACCTGGTGTTCTTCAGCACAGCAAAACCGTTTATTTGTATGGAGATAAATAATCATCCTGAAGAGACTAGGAAAAGTTATGGGGGGGAGAGGTGTGTGTGTGTGTGTGTGTGTGTGTGTGTATTCATCTGTGAAATGGGAGTAAGAATTAGTGAAGGACTAGAGGTGCAGGGGAATGCCTTCACAGATACAGAAAGAAACGAAGCTGAGAGAGAAGTAGGTAACAGCTTTGCTGGGAATAATGGTAGTTATTGTCTGGCACAACTGGTGCTTCCCTTATTATCAATCCTAGTTAAAAAAAAACTGTACATAAATTTACATGAATTGTACATCCTATGAGGATTTGTGAGTGCAATTGGCCCATTTTTAAGATGATTTTTATTTCAGCTGAAGGAGTTGTCAATCCTATCTCCAGGGAAGCCCCCAGGTGAAAAGTTTAGTTTAAAAATGGCCAACTTGCCCCCACAGAAGTGTCCAGGTGTGATTAGCCATTTAAAGGCCAGTCCCCCTACTCCTGACCTGCTTTAAGCCCTAAATTTCCTATAATTAAAACCAAAGTTGAACATCCTATCACTTCTGGTGTTAAAATGGGCTTGTGTGACCCACCAAGGCCTAGAGGGAAATGGCATAAAGCAGCCCCTGGACTGCAGTGGCTGCCTATCCTTGCTTTGCATGGAGGGGAGGGGAGAGGAGGGGAGCGGGCCCCATGTGGTCTCTACATAATAATAAAAATTATTTGTCTCCCGCCCCTCTACAAAATGCAATCGGGGCGGCTTACATATACATATTGTATTTTAAGGGGGGGTGGGATGGAGGGTATATATATATATATATACCCTCCATCCCACCCCCCTTAAAATACAATTAAATAAAATAATTAAACATTTTAAAATACTTAATAAATACTAAAACACACAAACACACAATAAAATAACTGGAATAGGGATCGGACCAATAAGATTTTTTCTTCTTCTGACGGCCGGGTATCTATTCAGGAAAGGCCTGCTGGAAGAGATCCGTCTTAAGAGCTTTTTTTTTTTTTTTTAAGCTATTTAAGGTGGTAATGTGATTGATCTCATTGGGCAGGCTGTTCCATCTGGGAGCAATGGCCAAAAAGGTCCTCTGGGAGGTCAATGAAAGCCTAGTTTTTAAAGGTAACCACAACAGGAGGGTACTACAATAAGCTCAACGTTGAAAAGGGGGTAGACACTATGTCCTAACAAATCATACACCATTCAATTATAGCAATTTATCCCATATACTTTTTGAGGATACACAAGATATTAACACATATAGAACATAGTCAAGTATACAACATCCAATGAAATAAACAATGAAATTATGCTAATCTTTTAACAGTAACAAAACACTTACAAAATAAGAAGGAATTTGAACAACATCAAAGCAGCAGTATTCTATGATAAAGGTGATTAATATTAGAATATCATACTTATACAATTGCAAAGATACATACACTATAATCACTTCACAAATGGAATTTTTTTCTTTTGTACATATATGTCTCTCAAAGCTGAGTCCCAAATGTGAACCCGTGCTAAGAATTTCTGGATCAGCTGCAGAGTCCTTGGCTGAAACACTTCTATGTCAAGAAGGATCCAGACGGCTCCTCCAGAGTTCCTGTTTTTACCCGTTTCGGTCAAAGACCTTTTTCAATGGATAGGAGGCTGTTTTTTATATAAAATAAAGCATACACTATTTTACAATGTCTTCAAATATCATTGTTCTACATAGAATCGATTTTAAGCACTGAATTCTTAGCCTACCTTTTTTAATTATCTAGCCTGGAAAACATGGGGATCAACTTCTTTTTCTTTTTATGCTGCTGTGCTGTAAAAGATTACCGTTTTACAATTTTAGTGTTATAAATAATGTATAATTTAAATTCTTAAGTTATAAAGTCAAATGGGAAAATCCATTACAAACTCACCTTAATGTGCACTTCTAAAGGTACTGCAAATGCTGACTTTTTTGCTTTGAGGTGAATTTAAGTCCACTGTTTATAGAGACCATTCATGAGATAACTTAAATAAGTGAACTAGGAAGCTCCATTCCTTAAATATCTATCAAGTGTCTACTTGTAGGTAATACCCTAACTCAGGCAGAGATATGGCTATTAATTAGAACCCTTGTTATTTGAATTATCCTGTATCTGACTCAGTGAATGAGGACAACCTTTAACCTAGTTACCTATCCAGTTATTGCATGTGAGTAGAACAGAGGACTACAAGTGAGTAGGATGAAATGTTTTAAAGAAAAGTTGATATCTATCTAGTATTGCACATGAGTAGAACAGAGGGCTACAGGTGAGTAGGATGAGAAGTTTCAAAGAAAAGATGATAAATCCAGTTGTTCATTTAACCCATTAGGTTTTAATGATTTTAGTCTTTAAATCCAAAATAATTCTCTTTGTGATAATCTCATAGCTATATTATAATAATTATACTGAACTGGTTCAACTATCTCAATAATCAAGAATCTGAGAGATTCTGGTGAATGTTTTGCCTCTATAAAGTGTTCTACTAAGGGGCTTTCTAAATTGTTATTTCTAATCCTACTCTTATGTTCAGAGATCCTCTGACGAATAGGTCTCTTACTCTGTCCTACATAAAGTTTGTTACATGGGCAAGATATTACATAAGATTAATGTAACACATTAATATAACACATAAGATCGGTGTTATATGGTCTCTTCTTGATGTACCCAAGACCAGTCTGGCTGCCATATTCTGTACTAGTTGAAGTTTCTGGACCAAGCATGAGGGTAGCCCCATGTAGAGTGCATTACAGAAATCAAGACAGGAGGTTACCAGAGCATGTACCATGATCTCAAGGTCCCCGACTTCCAAGAAAGGGCACAGCTAGTGGATCAGCCAAAGCTGATAACAGGCACTCCTGATCGTCACATTTACCTGATTTGTCATCTGGAGCAACGAGTCCAGGAGTACCCCCAAACTGTGGACACAGTCCCTGGCAGAGAGTGTGACTCCATCCAGGACTGGAGGTTGTATCCTAATACCTGGGTTCAGGGCTGCTACTGTGAGAACCTCCATTTTGCCTGGATTCAGCTTCAATTTGTTTTTCCTCATCCAGTCCATTGCTGCCTTAAGACAATCGTTGAGAGAAGAGACACCATCTGAAGTCAGAGCCGAAGACTGAGACATGGAGAAATATATCTGGGTGTCATCAGCATACTGATAATACCCCACCCCATGCCTCCAGATAATCTCTCCCAGTAGCTTCATATATATATTGAATAGCATCAGGGACAGGATGGCACCTTGTGGGATGCCACAATTAAGTTCTTTCCTTTCAGAGCAACTGTCCCTGAGCATCACCCTCTGGAATCTACCCAAGAGGAAGGAGCGGAACCACTGCAGCGCAGTGCCTATGATTCCTAACCTTCTCAGGCAATCCAAGAGGATGTCACGATCTATTGTATCAAAAGCCGCTGAGAGATCCAGTAACACCAACAGGGTCACATTACCTCTGTCCATGTTCAGGCAAAGGTTATCAGTTAAGGCAACCATGGCCGTCTCAACTCCAAATCCCATCCTAAAGCCAGTTTGAAATGGATCTAGATAATCAGTTTCTTCCAAGACAGCTTGGAGTTGAAGAGCAACCGCCCTCTCAATCACCTTGCTCAAAAAAGGTAATAAAGAGACTGGCCTGTAGTTCTTCATATCCAGAGGGTCAAGGGAAGGTCTCTTTAGGAGCGGTCTGACCACTGCTTCCTTCAAGCAAGATGGAATGTGACCTTCCCTAAGGGATGCATTGATGATGTCCCTGAGGAACATCCTCAAGACATCACCCCCCTGGATGGCCAGCCACAAAGGGCAAGGGTCAAGAGGGGAGGTAGTCTTCTTCACTCTACCAAGGAGCTTGTCCACATCATCAGTACTTACAGATTGAAACTGATCCAGTATAACCTCATCAACGGAGTTACTGAACACTTTGTCAGTTGAATCTGCTCCAACCCCAGTGTCCAAATTGGCTCTTGTCTGAGAGATTTTATCTGCAACAAAGTTGTTAAATGCATCACAGCAGGCCATTGTCAGGTTTATTAATGAGTTCTGCACAGGTGGAACCAGTGTCAGTTCCCTCACCACCCTAAACAGCTCTGCTGGGCAAGACTCTGCAGACGCAATACATGCAGAAGAGAAGGATTTCCTTGCTGCACATATTGCCTCTCTATAGGAACAAAGAAATTTCGTATGACGAGTCCTGTCAGACAAGAGCCTAGTTTTTTGCCAGACACACTCTAGTCGTTCTCCAACCCGCTTCAACTTCCTACGTTCTTCAATATACCATGGATGGCAATTAGAAGCGGGTTGGAGAGGACGCTTGGGAGCGATCGTGTCGATAGCCTCGGTAAGGTCGGTGTTCCAGGTATTGACCAAGGCTTCGACAGAATCACCGGTGTTACCAACCAATAAACCCTCTAAGACTTTCTGGAATCCAATTGGTTCCATTAGCCTTCAAGGGTGGACCATTCTAATAGGTCCTCCACCCCCGACAGGATGGACAGTGGCTGTGAGTTCAGCCTTTATCAGGAAGTGATCCGTCAATGACAATGCGGTGGTTTTAGTCACCTCCGCCCACGGATATTCCTGTTCCGTACTAAAGACCACGTCGAGGTTATGAACCGCACAATGAGTGGGCCCATCAACCAGTTGGGATAGGCCCATGTTTGTCATGGACTCCATGAATTCCTGAGCCACACCTGGTAGATTTGACAAGCTGGTCTCAAGTGGAATGTTGAAGTCGCCTAGAACTAACAGTCTGGATGCCTCCAAAAGCAACTCTGAGACCAGTTGTGTCAGGTCTGTTAGGGAGTCTGTTAGACAATGGGGAGGACGGTATACTAACAGAATCCCTAGACTCTCCCTGGTCTTCAGGCTCAGGTACATACATTCGAAGTGGACCATTTTCTGGACAGATATCCTGGTCAAGGTAAGGTTATTTTTTATGAACCAGAGCCACTCCACTCCCTCGCCCACTTCCCCTTACCTGCTCACTGACAGAGTACCCAGCTGGGAGGGTCTGCACCCAAGTTATGGCGCTATCCTTTCCCAGCCAGGTCGGCATCCTCTTCCAAAAGAAAATCATAGATAATGTGGGTCTTGTGTTTTTTACCGACCTGGCATTGCAAAGGAGCAAGGTAAGATTCTGTGGCATGGTTGGTATGCTCTCTGATCCATTTTGGGGGACAGAGTGAACTGAAGGTGGGATAGCTTTCAGACATCTATCCTGCCTTCCTTTGTAACAAACTTTCACTCTGTTTCCGCCATGCCTTTCGTTCCCCTGCACCACCTCAATTCTTGCTCCCAGATCATGCCCGGCCACGTATACTTGTCCTTTAGTCCGAAAATCTTCCAGTTCTTAAGGCTTCTGGGGGAGGGAGTGGTGTGGAGCCCTGTTGGAAAGACTCACTACATGGGTCAGATTCAGTCCATCTGTGGGCTGGATTTAGCATGGAGGCCGGAGGCTCCCATCCCCTGCTGTAAAAAAAAGTTGATGCTTTATATGTATATATGTATACCTCAGTTAATAATGTAGATGTGTTCCTAGGTACTACTTCTTTGGTACCAGAGGCAGGAAACTTTGGTACCAGAGGCAGAAAAAAAAAACAAGGAAAGTTATAAGGATAGGCTCCTACATCACACAGAAAAGAAGAGCAGCTTGAACATGTTTTAGCAAACTTTTTAGTCAGAACTAAAGGTATGCAAATGTGAAATGACAGGACCAAGGGGTTGTCTAAACTGAAAATAACTCTCATGGAATTTGCTGGGAATACAACCTGGCTAAATGGTATTCCGCATCAGTCCACAACATTTGGAAGGAAGGGGTCCAAAATGGCAAAAACAGCACTGGAAAAGCTTTCACAGCTTTTCCCATAGTTTTTCAAAAAAAAAAAAAAAAGCGAGGGAGTGTCCATTCCTTCTTGTTAGGACAAGCAATTCGCTTTGAATAACTTTCCCATATGACAGGAAGCCCCAGCCTGTTGGATTTTTGCCTTAGTGAGTGATTGCTAAGGCAATAAAATGGGGTGTGATTTTTTTGTTTTGCTGTCCTTTTAACTCAAAAAAAAGTTCGGCAGTGGTAAATCACTCACGGCCACCATCTGGCATACGAAGCTTCTGGGGCCAAAAGCACCGTTAAGATGCAAAATGCCATTTTACTGTGAGGTACTCCGCCCCCCCCCATATAGATGGGGCCCATGTCAAGCGAGCCTTGCATGAGAAAACAAAATCCTTTGGAATCATCTAGAGACCACTATGAGGCTTCTGCCAAAATGCATCCAGGGATGATTCACCAGTTTCCAGCTTCCTTATAATTTCCATTTTGGTGGTCAAACTTATAGAGCTATGCTGTTTTAAACAAGTTTGGAGCAGCCTGTAAACTGGGCTTATCTGCTGTCCCCCTTTCCCCCTGTTTTACTGCTGACATATGTTCAGTAAGGAATTTGAAGGCAGTTGTTGTCTCCCTTGCTTATTGAATGCAGGCATACAAGAAAAGGATCAGCTAGAGTAAAATCCCATTCTTTCCCAACTTACACTTTGTTTATCGCATTGCTTATTGCAAGCACACTGCTGAAACCTGATACCAAAAAGTTTGT
The DNA here is from genome assembly GCA_030847615.1 of Gambelia wislizenii. NCBI lineage: Eukaryota > Metazoa > Chordata > Lepidosauria > Squamata > Crotaphytidae > Gambelia > Gambelia wislizenii. Next base: position 304,436,051 of record JAUMIR010000002.1, on the reverse strand, counting down.
CTTTCTCCACCCTTCCTTCACCACCCTCACCACCCCCAATGCATATGCTGCTTTAAAGAATCTAGTTATTTGATGCTGATGAAAATCACTTAATTGCTACATTTTCTAAAATGTCATTGACATTTGAAATGGAAGATGAACAGGTAAAGATTGTATGATCAAATGGGCAGAGAATGTGGGTAATCATATTCAGATGGATCAATGGGAAAGGGTGTGGACAAAATCTTTGAAATTTACATTGAGTTACAGTTGAAAGAAAACTTTTATAAAATGATGTATAGATGGTATCTGACACCTGAAAAACCTTTAAAAATGTATAAAAATATTACAAACAGATGTTGGAAATGTGAAAAAAGAATTGGGTCTATCTATTACCTTTGGTAGACATGTGTGGAGGCTCAGAGATTTTGGACTTTAATTCACTTAACATTAGAAGATATTCTGAAAATTAAATTTCAGTAGAAGCCAGAACTTTATCTATTAGGGATGATGGATGAACAATTAGAAAAAAGACATGGTAGAATTTTACAGTATATGATAATAGCTGCCAGACTTCTTTATGCACAGAGACAGAAAGAGAAGGACATACCAACTATGGAAGAATGGTTAATAAAGATATATGAACTTTTGGAGATGGACAAATTAACAATGTTGATCAAAGAAAAATCTTTAAAAACTTTAAAGAAAGACTGGGAAATGTTCATTACCTATTTATGCATTGGGGATCATCTTTTGTTATTGGCTAGGAAACTTAAAAATAGATACTGAAAGTTATCATTAAGTAGCAAAAGTATTTTAAAAATTCTTAATAATTAAGAAGTATAGTAGATTTTGGATTAAAACAGCTTCCAGCTAGGAGAAGGAAGTCATCATGGTATGTAAATAGTAGTTTGCATAGTTTCTTTGTTTTTCCCCCTTTTATATGTATGTTTACTTTTCTATGCTTTTTCTTTTCATTTGATCAATGTCTAGTAGTCTAGTGGTAGTAGTAGTACTGTTATACATCATTTTAAAAACTTTTAAATCTTTTAAATCTGTTTTTTAATTCATTCTGTTGTTTAATATGTTTTTATCCCATTTAAATCATTTTACTGTTTTTAAACTCTTTGACCACTATTAATGCCATTTGTAAGCCACCCTGAGATCTTTTGCTATAGGGCAGTGAATAAATATTTAAATAAAAATAATAAACAAATAAGTAGTAGTAGTAGTACTGAGGAGCATTTTGGCTTTATGGTACTGAGATAACAAGCAAGAACTAAAACAAAGACCAAAATCCACAAAACAGTGATACCTTTACTGGGATAAATAAAAAGCACAAAATACATCATGAAAGCTTTCAAATCTTCACTGGCTTCACCAGGCAAAAATGTTAAAAATCATACAGGAGAAGAAAAGTGATGATGGTGATAGCATCATGGGCCTACGTTTTGTCTGAAATCTTCCTACTGTTGTCTGTTAAGGTTCCACGGAATCCTAGGGTTCCACAAGACATCGCCAGGGGTTCCATGAGAAAATATGCTCCTCCCCTCCTTCTTCCTTTGCCCCCTCCCTCCCCCTGTTGTCTTGTCAGAGAGTCTGGGGAGCTGAGGGGAGGAAGGGTATCCTTTCCTGTGTGTAGTCAAAAGGAGCAAGCTAGAGCCTAGGGATGGCAGGCAGAGGGGTCTTGGCTCAGTGTGCAGGGGAGCCTCCTACACCTCCACCCCATTGACCTTGATGGGGCTCAGCCTGGAGTCAGGAGAGCCTGAATGGCACTGTTGCGGGTTCTGGTGCCCAGGTAAAGTTTTACTTTCTCCACCTCCAGCCTCAGGCTCTTTCTTTTCCTCCCTCTCACCTTCTCTTCTCTTTCCTTCTTTCCTTCCTCTCTCTTCTCTTGCTTTCCTCTTTTTCTCCATCTCTTTCTTTTTTTCTTTCATTCCTTTCTCCTTTCCTTCCTTCCTTCCTTCCTTCCTTCTCTCCTCTCCTTTTCTTCTCTTCCTCCCTTCCCTCCGCTTCCCCCCTGCAGATAGCCTGGATGAGGACTGCAAGGAAAGGCAGAGACTTGGCCCTGAACCACAACCTTGGGGTGCTGGGCTTCCTTCCCTCCTGCTGCTGTCAGGCTCTCACTGACTCCCCTTGGCTGGCGAGCCCCCTCCCCTCATGTCACCCTGAGCTGCAGCCAGATCCAGAGCAAGCCATGGAGGGCTTCACCGGCAGCTTTGGGATTAACTTGCTGCTCTTGCACCGCCCGGGGAGCCTCTCAGCCACCACTGGCCTGGCCGAGGAGGATCCAGGGCTGGTGGGCAACAGGCACTCCCTGCTGGAGCTCAGCCCCCATTTGGAGCAGCTCATCAGTGGCTGCCCTTTTCCCCCCTCGCCCGGCAGGGACCTGCAGCGGCTGGACCCCCACCTCCAAGGCAACAATGCCCCCTCCCAGTCCCGGACGGTGACTTCCTTCCTAATCCAGGACATTTTGGCCGACTGCAAGCCCCTGGCCACCTGAGCCCCTTACTCCAGCAGTGCCCATGGGAGCAGTGCCCACGACTCGGTCCCCATCTGCCTCCCAGCGAAGGCAGTCCCAGACTTCCGTGAGAAGGCTGAGTAGGGTGGCAGCAGCAATGCCTCCTTGGACTCCGAGTACAAAAGTAGGCTGCCCCCAACACACCCCTGGGGAAAAATTCAATGCTCTAATTTGGCAAGCCAAGAAGCTTGCCCCCACCCCAAAAAAACCCAATGCCTGTTTCAACCAAAGCATGAAACTCTGCGCTGTCCCCAAATGTCCGGTCTTTCAAATGAGGCTGCTGCTAAACAGGGAGGTCTTTCTCTGCCCCCTCCACCCCGCAAGAAAAATAGGAAACCTCAGCTGGTTTGGGTTCCTTCTCCTGTTTCTGTTTTGGAACTATCATCAGGTTAGGTCAGCGTTTCTCAACTAGGGTTCCTGGAGAGATGGGATTTTTAAATATTTTTCCAGCTATAGATAAAATAATGTTTAGGCAGGCAGGGGTTTCCTGAGACCTGGACATAATTTCAAGGGTTCCTCCAGGGTAAAAAAGTTGAGAAAGGCTGGTCTGGGCAGGTATCAATGCAGGCAGAGGCCACTCCCCTTTTTGGCCACAAGGGGCCCCGGGACAAAAGGCAGTAAAATACAAGCAATAAAATTTCATATCCATTAGCAGCAGCAAAGCAACTTCCACTGAGATCCAGGCTGTCTCTGTTCTGTTGCAAGGCTGAGAACTCTGAGACAAAAGGTAAGTTTATGACTCTTAACATCATCACTTTTCTTCTCCTGTATGATTTTTAACATCTTTGCCTGATGAAGATGTCAATTAAGATTCAAAAGCTTGCCTGGTGTATTTTGTGCTTTTTAGTTGGCCCAATAAAGATTTCACTGTTTTGTGGATTTTGGATTTTGTTGTATTTTGTTGCATGGGTAGCATGGCTATCCCTGAATATGTTTCCAAGTGACAACTGTGTGCAGAAATCTTAAGTACCACCATCCTGCTACAATTCTTCTTACAAATGCCTTTCTTCCACATTTGTGTTATGTCTGAAAATAGAGGCTTGGATTTCGGGTAATGTGCTATTATATCCATAGATACCCGTAGTCAATTTCAATAGTGAGCAGGCTTGGGTTTAATCCCTACCATATTTCCTTTTGTGATTTTCAGTTCCTCACTTCTTTTGCAGATTTTTATTGGAGAGATCTCCATGTATTTCATCAAGTCTACCAGAGAGAGCCTGATCGTCCAGGAGAAAACTATTTTGACAGGAGAATGCTGTTACCTGAACCCATTGCTCCGAAGAATTATTCGATTTATAGGTAAGAGATGAGAAATTCAGTGCAAAATGAAATCAGCAAAAAAGCATACACATCCCTGTGACATAGACATGGCTTTAATTTTTATGATAATTGATGTACCTCCCAATGATTACCATTAGAAGGAAATTATTGGACCTGTGTGAACATAACCACTGTGCAAAAAAATTGCACATGTCCAGCTGGTGTGTAATTTTTTCTTATGGTGGAAATAGGCAGTATCCATTTGTTGCAATGGAATCTCCTCTGAACTTCAGGCATTTGTGAATATGTCTAAATGATGATTTTATATTAGAGGCTACCTTGGCACCAGTAGTAGGAACAGGAGACAGAGGATTGCAAAATTAATAAATTACAGAATCAATTAATTAAATGTATAGCCCACTTTTCTCCTGGTACAGAATCCAAGGTGGGTGGAGAGCAGGTGTGTAGTGAGAGCACTAGCAACCTCTCACTCATCTTACAAACAGCTATGCAAAGAAGGTGGTCATTTGAGTACATTGGAAAATATTAGGATACAATTGCCATTGTGCAATGGGACTAAGAGTGTGTGCATGCTACCACATATACAAGGTTTTGCACAATATTGCCATCCATTGTCAGGGTGTCTGTGAAGAGCTATGTTTGAAGGCATTTATGAGAAGCAGCCAATCTCAGCACAGGAAGCTTTGATGGGAGGGGCCTCTGTGAGAGTAAGCAGTTGGATGAGTCAGGTGTGAGAGGGAGTTGGGAGTGAACTGTTGTGAGAGGAAGGTGTGTGAATCAGTTGAGAGAGGCTATAGAGAAAGTAGATGTCTATTATATCTGTCACTAAATGAAAGAGGCAGTATTAATATTCGGTATTATACAGTTTCGAGATTTATTACCACATTGATAAAATAAACCAAATAAGTTATTTTGTTATCTTAAATTATTTCCCTTATACTAAAGGGGAGGTCACACTAACCAAAAAAATACACACTATTATATAAATCTATCCACTGAGAGGGTCACCTGGAGACTCAAGCCCCAATCCAAAAAGGGATACCTGCAGGGACCTAGAGTAGGGTGGCAGTGACAGGCAGCCAAAGCTGAGAACAGCACCAGCAACTTAGAAATGCCCAAGGGCTACTTTGATTCCAGATGCCCTGGTGGCATCACAGACTTCCAGGGTGCTTAGATTTCTCTGTACGCTGGAGGCTAATCCATGGGCACACAGGTTTCTATGTTGCTATGCTAAGACACAAGTGGACCCCACATTAGCTGAACCGGCTTCTGAGATTTTAGCAAACATTGCTCATACTGTTGTGATCATGCAGGTCATAAAGTTGCTTACCCCACCCCACTCCATCAACTAAGAATCTTTAGTGGGCTTGGGATTCTTAAGGCAACTGAATTCTGCAGCTACTGTAGCTCCAAATTCTACAGCTTTTCTACACTGTGTATACATAGCTCCTGATATCCTTCTCTGCGGTGCATAATATTTTCCCAGTTATCAATGCTACATCCATCAAATTTCTCCCCAAGTGCTATTACTGATGTGTTTTCTTCTGAGTAACAGGCATCATTAGCATTAATTATTTTCTTTCCAAGTTTAATTTGACATCAATAACACAAGTTCACAATATTTAGCTCCAAGTCTAGGAAGTCTGATGAGAATATCCATATTCCTTTTGTTCTCCAGAGAATTTAGTAAAGTTAAATGCTGAGATATTAATATTCAAAAGAGTCCCAGATTTGATTGCCTTCTAATAGTTTTGAGTCTACCATTTCAATTCAGCCATAAAACAACTCACTTAATATTCTGGCTTTTAGGAAATCCTGTAACTATAATTTCCTAGTTCCCAGGAAACTGTAGCTTTAAAAATAAGAAAACGTACAAAAGCTGGGTTTGAAAGAATGGAACTATCTTCCACGTTGTCTTTAGTTTGGTTTCAGCATATGGTGAGAATGGGTTAGTCAGTGTTAGGTATAAATTTCAAAGTTTAGCCGTTGAAAATTTGGGTTAGAAAACAAACTATTTGCTAGAGGGTAACAAGAAACTAACTACCTTTTGGGTGGTTAGGAATGTTAGGGTGAAAAAAAATGAAAAACAGAAAGATTGAGGCAATGTCTGAAAGGTAAAAAGAGAGAAAAAGAAGAGAGAATGAAAGAATTGTGGAAATCTGGGGAAGAGTTACTGTTGTAGAATGGAAGAATCAATAGAGTAGTAGGCAAAAACCAGGAAGGTGTTGCTTGGATACCATTATCTTCCAACTGTCCTAGTTTGGCAGGGACAGTCCTAATTAATGCTCTCTCATCCCATTTTTAACTGTTTTAAAAAAATGTCCAAATTTCTCTCTTCTCCCTCCATTTTCTTCCTTTGTCCTTAGCTTGCTTTAATTGCTGCAAACAGAATCATAGAGTCATAGAGTTAGAAGAGGCCATAAGGGCCATCTAGTCCAACCCCTGTCCTACAGAAATGCACAATAAAAGCACTACTGACAGATGGCCATCCAGCCTCTGTTTTAAAAAAACCCATATAAAGAGACTCTACCACACTCTGAAGCAGTGCATTCCACTGCTGAGCAGCTCATACTGTCAGGAAGTTCTTCCTAATATTTAGGTAGAATCTCTTTTTGTTGGAAAATCCAGCCTTCTTCCTCCCCCTCCCCCACTTGCTTGCTATAAGAGCAAGTAAGTCTAAGAGAGGTTTAGGGATCTTCTGCATGTCAAGAGTTCCTCCTGCTTCTCCTCATCCTATCCTTAGTGGGCTTGGTTTATAAACAGACACAACCTAGCCATATGATCACATGAGCTAGGTTTACTAACCTCATGGTCTAAAGTCACTTTATGACTCCTTGTTCTATCCTTCGCACAAGAAAGATGCCTTCTCTGCATGCTCCGTAATTATGCCTGCCTTTTTTCCTTTTCTCCGGTCTCATTGGAATGGTGAGTGAAGACTGCTACCCTATCCTAAATCCATTAGTTAGTTAGTTAGAATGTAGCTTCCAGTGCATACTGTGTCCAGTTCTGGGCACCACAATTCAGGAAGAATATTGACAAGCTGGAACATGTCCAGAGGAGGGCAACCAGGATGATGGGAGGTCTGGAAGCCATGCCCTATGAGGAGCAGCTTAGGGAGCTGGGCATGTTTAGTATGGAGAAGAGAAGGTTGAGAGGGGACATGATAGTCATGTTTACATATTTGAAGGGATGTCATACTGATGATGGAGCAGGCTTGTTTTCTGCTGCTCCAGAGACTAGGGAGATTTTCAGACTACACTGTTATAGTGTTACTATTCCACTTTAACTGCTCTGGCTTCCTGCTGTGGGATTCTGGGGTTTGTAGTTTAGTGAGGCCTAAGATCTCTCTGGCTGTGAGTTGTAAATGCCCCTCCCTAAACTGCAAATCCCAGGATTCAACAGGAGGCAGCCATAGCAAATAAAGTGGAATAGTAACACTATAACAGTGTTGTCTGAAAATCTAGTAGGACACAGAGCAATGGGTTCAAACTACAGGAAAATAGATTCCACCTAACATTAGGAAGAACTTCCTGACAGTAAGAGGTGTTTGGAAGTGGAATACACTGCCTCGTAGTGTGGTGGAGTCTCCTTCTTCGGAGTTTTTTAAACAGAAGCTGGATGGCCATTTGTCAGGAATGAGTTGATTGTGTATTCCTGCATGGCAGAAGGGGGTTGGACTGGATGGCCCTTGGTGTCTCTTCCAACTCTATGATTCTATATTGTATATTTTAAAGCTATTAGTAAAGCTTAAGTATTTCTTTCAAGAAGTTGCCTGCTTCTTTGTTCCTGAGGCGTGGGTTCTAAGTACTGTACTTATTTCAGTCCCCCTCCCCTCTCTGCTTTAACTCTGCTACTAGAAAGTTGATTCTTGACAGTTTTAACTTTGGAGAAACTTTCCCAAGGGACCTTTGGGACCTTTATGATTTTTTAATTTTTATCCCCACACATTTCCTATAGTTTGAGTCCATTGCTCCGTGTCCTAGTCTCTGGAGCAGCAGAAAACAAATTTGCTCCCTCTTCAATATGACATCCCTTCAAATATTTAAATATGTCTATCATGTCACTATTTAACCATCTCTTTCCCAGGCTAAACATACTCAGCTCCCTAAGCTGCTCCTCATAGTGCATGGCTTCCAGATCTTTTACCATTCTAGTTGCCCTCCTTTGGACACATTCCAACTTGTCAATATCCTTCTGGAATTGTGGTGCCCAGAACTGGAAACAGTATTCCAGGTAAGGTCTGACCAAAGCAGATTAGAGTGACACTATTACTTCCCTCGATCTAAACACTATACTAGAATCAGCCTAGAACAGCCTAGAATCGCATTGGCTTTTTTAGCTGCTGTATCACATTGTTCACTCATGTTCAGCTTGTGGTCCACTAAGACCCCTTGATCCTTTTTGCATGTACTGCCATCAAGCCAGGTGTCATCCATCCTATATCTATGTTTTTCATTTTTATGCCCAGGTGTAGTATCCTACATTTCTCCCTATTGAAATTCATTTTGTTAATTTTGGCCCAGCTGTCTAATCTGTTCAGGTCATTTTGGATTCTGATCCTGTCCTCTGGGGTATTAGCTACCCCTCCTAATTTGGTGTCATCTGCAAACTTGATAAGCATACCCTCTATCCCTCATTTAAGTCATTGATAAAGATATTGAATAGCACAGGGCCCAGGGCAGAACCCTGTGGCACCTCATTGGTCACTTCTGTCCAGGATGAAGAGGAGCCATTGGTGAGCACCCTTTGGGTTTGGTTAGTCAACCAATTACAAATCTTTCAAAGAACAAACATAGTTTGCACTCAGTTCAGCAGGAGTGAGAGAAGAGGAGGGGGTGTGATTTTGCCTTCTTATAGTAGACGCGGGCAAACTGCTCTCCTAGCTTGTCTGTTCTTCCTCATTAATAAATGCCATCTTGACCACATTCGGATGTTGCTTGACCACATGTGTCCCAGTTTTAATCTTTGAAATGTTAGAGGATATAGCATAAGGGACCTAAAAGGGGGCACAGATTAGTCAGATTTTATCAACCTCCTGCTCATTTGTGTGTCCATTTAGAGTTCTTTTATTAGAGTTCTTTTATTTAAAAAATGAAAATCTGAAAGAGGAGTTAAATGGCAGGAGGATTAAAGAGAACATATCTTTTCCCTCAGAACTTTTATTTTGTATTTAAGCAAATGTATTCAGGCTTTTAAATGTTTCCCTGTTGACATTTTTCTTCAGTAAAATAATTGGTGTTTGTTTTTGAAACTTAAAGGGGTCCAAAGGGGCACACACAGAGGTCTTTTGTTGTAATGGGTTGAGACCATTTTTAGTCAGGCAATAACAGGCATTTCAACTGTCCCTAAGTTTCTCTGGAAGCTAAAATATCCACCTCTACATCCTGCTGCCTCATGTACAAGAATTGGGTACCCAAGCTGAAGAAGTATTTGTATGTGTGTGTGTGTGCCTTCAAGTTGCCTGTCAACTTATCACAACCCCATGAATTTCGTAGGGTTTTCTTAGGCAAAGAATACTCAGAGGTGGTTTTGCCACTTCCTTCTACAGCACCTGGTATTCATTGATGGTCTCCCATCAAAGTATACTAACCAAGGCTGACCCTGCTTAACTTGCAAGATTAGACAGGATCTGGTGCCTTTAGTGTGTTTAGGCCACACCTGAATAACCAGCACTTTTCAGAGGTCTGAAAGGCTTTACATAGTCATCCTTTGCAGCCCAGTATGTTGGCTGTCTTGTGTGTCCTGCAAAAACGTGCAGTGACAAATGCACTAACTAGGCTCACAGAGATGCCAACTAACAGCACTGGCTGAAGTACTTGTCCCCAACAGTAGCTTAAAAACAGCAGAGTAAGGAAGCACAGAACCCTCTAGTAGTATTTGGCAATCTGGCACTAACCAACCTTGAAATGAAGCACAGACACTGTTGGTTTCTTCAAAAGTCCTTGGGGGCTCTTTATCTTCTTGTTGCAGGATATATATAAGATATACAAACACTCCTTCAACATCCTCCAACAGTAAATAGTAACTACTCTCAGTAAACATACACAATCCACTTCTACAGCCCACACAAACTCTGGTTCTCAGCAGACTGATATACAGTGGTGATTATTCTGGGCTAGCACCTGGTGTTCCACACCCTTTACAGCCATACAAACTATTTTTTACTTTGATTTAAAGGTACAATATTCCAACACAGCAGAGTTGACCAATGTTACTTTTCCCATATTGTAGACATGGGTTGAAAATCAAAGGATTTTATCAGACAAGTGGCTAAAAACGCTGTAATTCCACTATTGAGGAAAGCGGAAACATAGTGGCATTATTATGCTTATTATTGTATGCCGCTGTAATCACGCAATACAACTGCCACAGAATTATTGCATGACTACCACTAGCAGTTTAAGAATGAGATTTTACTTCCGTGATTTAGCATAGGCAAGATTTTGGCAGTTCTCGCAAGAAGATGTGAGCACAGTTAAAAACTCCAAAAAAAACACAAAAAACTGAATTTCCAAAGTAAATGAACATGCAAACACTTAAACAAACCTAAAAACGTGCAAACAAACTGGGACAGTTCATAAAAAGAGCATCGTGTGGATAGTTTTCATGTTCTCACCCAAAGGTTTTCTCATTGGTAACAGGGAGGGGGGAAAGAGGACCACCCATTCACGCTGTAATCACACAATTCCAGCAGGACGTTGTTTTGCATGCTCTTCAATACCATGAAAAAAGTGATATTGAGAGCTATTGACAGCTTGTCTCATCAGTGAAAAGTGACACCTTATTCACAGCTGGAGCACAGATTGACCATGTGAGAAGAACAATGTTGTGCGATAGTGGGACCTGTTCACACTACTGTTACATCATAATTGTGCAATTTTTGCTGTGTCTGATGAAGTTCAGAGTCAAGGACAATGTCAAATGTAATCAGGAGCCTGGGTCTCACTGGCAGAGTGAAAAGCACCACCAGACATAACTAAGTGCCCTTCCTGTGCCCTTACCTTACTCTCCTTTTGCCAGTGTGCCCTCCCCCTGGCCACTTGGTGGTCTTAGGACAATCGGGGTTGAGCAGTCAAGCAGCAGCAGGCTATGCTTCAGCAGCCTGCTCCAGGAAGATGACATCCTCCTCCTGGACCTCCTTGAGGACCTTCAGGAAGTTTGGGAGGATGCCTTTGTTGTCCTGTGATTGGCGGCTGGGGCACAGTCGGCTGCTGCTTGGCCACCCTTTGTTGGTCCTCTGCCCACCAAATGGTTGGGAGGGCATCCAAGTATGAGGAGAGTAAGGAAGGGCCCAAGGGGTCAGCAGGATGGCAAAGATGAATACCTCCAGCCATACTGACTACAAAAGTACATGCACAAGTGTAAGCTGGACTCACACCTGTGTATGTCACCAATAGGATGCCACCCTATACATTTTTCCCTAGTGCTTGTGTAAGGCATTCATAGTTTTTACTGAAAATGTGACTCTTCAGGCCATTTTAGACTATAGAGCTCATATGACTGGTGCTGCATGTGCACTGAATGTGTATCCTAGTTAGTAAGAGACCAGGAGGGAGGAGATACCAAATGAGAAATTGCTGCTTGGCCCTCAGAGTGGTGATTCTGTGTCCTAGATCAAATTAGAGTATGAGCCTGCCTTGGCCCTGAGATCCTCAGGAGAGGCCCTTCTCTCGGGGTCCATTCACACTACAGAATTGTATCCCTATGATTACACTTTAATGGTCACAATTTCACCTGATGGAGTACTAGGACTGGTAATTTATGGAGGGGCATCTGGAATTCTCAGCCAGAGAGCTCCAGTGCCTAATTAAACTGCAGACCCTAGGATTCTATAGGAGGGAACCATGACAGTTAAAGTGGAGTCATAGCACTGTAATTGTGTAGTGTGACTGGGCTCTCAGTCCCACCACCTTCACAGGTATGGCTGATGGGGACATGACATGACTTTTTTTATCATTTTAATTGTGTGTTTTAAATTGTTTTAATGTTGTTATTAGTTCAATTCTATTTAAACATTGATCTTTTATTATGCTTTTGACTACAGTGGGCCCTCAGTATCCACTGAGGTTGGGTTCCAAGAATCCCCCCACCCTGTGGATACCAAAATCTGTGGATGTTCAAGTCCCATTATATGCAATGGTATAGTAAAATATCATCCCTGATATAAAATGGCAAAATCAAGGTTTGCTTTTTGGGATTATTTTTAAATAATAATTATTGTTATTTTCAAACCATGGTTGGTTGAATCAATTGATGCAGAATTCATGGATAAGGAGGGCTGACTGTATTGCATTTCTTTTAATTTGTAAACCTTTGTTTTGAGGGGAGTCAGGATAATAATATCCAGTTAGTCAGTAAGTCAGTCCTTTATTATGGTCAACAAACCATGAGGCAATAAAGTAATCTTATACACTCTACACCCAAGTAAATAGTTACATTCATTCTATACATAAGTAATATAAACAATCTATGTTAAAATAGAGCAACAGGATATAATTAATTGCATATAAATGCATTTTAAAATAACTTAATAAATTATGTTTAAGATTTAATAGAAAACACTGAGATTTAAACATATATATATATAATTTTTTATTAAAATCATATAGCCTTGTTGCTAATATACAACTTTTAGTAGTTGTTCCTGAAACTATGTCTCACACATGACACCTCAGAAGTTTAAACCAGAAGGAATATTTGAGTTATCAACATTTGTGTACCATTATAGAAGATTGGATATTTAAAATACTTGAAATGAGAGATAATGACATTTTAACACACATATTGAACAAGAAAGACTTGGAAAAAATAAAAGGAGAATGGTGTCCAGTAATTGACTTTTGTAAAAAAAGATGGGACACCAATATGGAGATATGAAGATATGAAGAAAATTTAAATAAAAAAGCGGGGGGGAAAGAGAGTGAATAATCGATAAAAATAAATATGCAAGATGGTCTACGATTAGAGGACTCTGCTTAAAAGGAAATCACAACAACGATTACATTTAAGACTAGTTTAACATGAAGAAGAAATATAGATTTAGGAAATAAAAAAAACTCTGAGGGGGTTTTACAAAGGAGGTCAAGATTTTATTTTTGTCAATAGATAACAAAATATAATCGTACACTTTGATGATGAGGGGAAATGTAAAATGCAACTTTTATAAGCTTAATTATCTTGATGTGGAAGAAGACCCTCATACTTTGTAACCTTGAAAATTAAAATTAAAAAAAAAACATTAAAAAAAAACATTTGTGTACCATGGCCCTTCAAGTTTTGACAGCACAGGGAAAAAAATGCGACCTCCTCTGTTACTCTTTTTTTAGTATCTGCTAATAGATATATTAAGCACCATTCCAAAAGTCTTCTTGGGAACTTGCTTAAGAGAGGAACTACTAACCTTGATCTATCGTCCATATAAAATGTGCAACAGAAAAGAACATGGGATAAAGATTCTACTAGTCCCTCCCCACAAGAGCATACGTGATAATAATATTAATGATAGTACTCAGTAATAATAAACTGAAGCTGCCTTGAGTCCCAGTCTTGCGGGGAAAGGTACAGTATAAATAAAGAGGAGGAGGAGGAGGAGGGAAAAAGAATAACTGCATGAAGTCTGTACAGAGCTGGGAACCAATACCAGCCATGTTGAATAATAGGAGCTTGAATGGAAGTGTGTGTGTCTAGTTAGCAGGGAAACAGGAGAAAATGAAGGGGAGGTATGGTTTATCTAAGGACACCTTGTGAGTTTGTAGAGGAGAAACAATTTGAACTTGGAATTTCATAGGTCGTAATTCACTCTTAGCTACCATCTCATAGTTTCTAATATCCTAGTGGGTAATGCAGTTGTAAGCTAGTAGACAGTTTAGGGGAATGAAAGGCCAGACAATTTAAAAAAAATTAATAAAATAAAAAAATACCCTTGACCTTTTCACAGCCTCTGGGTTATATTGATGTGTAGTAAAGTGCCATTAATGAAGAGCAAGAGGCCAGCCTGCTTTGAGCACACAGCACCATTATGCTGTTCCAGCACCTTCTGTATATGCCACAATAAACTCATCAAGTATTCTTGCCTGGAGGTTCAGGGCTAAAAGCACTTGGGCAGCACTTTCATGGCAAAATGCTTGTTCTTGGTTGATGCCTTTGCTTTAATAGGGGTTTGTTCCTAAACATTTCCTTTTTTTCCCCCCCATTATTTTACTTTTTATGTACATCTGCTAAACTATTGTTGGATTGGATACCAGGGATTTTGAATCCTGGGGCTGCTTTAGTTGAACTATTTTTTACATACACATAATAGCTTCTTTGAAATGATGTTGAAGTCCATAGATGTTAAGAGAGTTCTGAGTTTACCTCTGGAATTTATATTTTCAAAAATGGAGGGTGAGACTGTGTTGCCTTTCTTGCTTCCAGCATCCCTGGGGGCTAATCCATTGAAACCCAAAAGAGGATCACGTCATTTGCCAGAGCAGTGTTTCCCAAACTCTGGTCTTCCAGGTGTTTTGGACTTCAACTCCCAGAATCCCTGGTCATTGGTCCAAGGTCATTGGCTTCTGGGAGGTAATGTCCAAAACCCCTGGAGGTCTAGAGTTTGGGAATCACTGTGCTAGAGCATCATTTGGATGTCTGTAGACTCTTCGTTCCCCTTTCCGTCCATGCAGACACCACAACTGGTCCAGAAAGTCCCTGCTCTGTTTTTTGTTACATCTTGCCTGACAAAGAAATCTGGAAATCTCACAAACCTGCACATGTATATTTCACCCTTTACATTGGCCTAATGAAAATATGGCACTAAAATGAATTTTGGGGTGTGTGTTTTTTTCCTGCTGGCCAACATGTACGTGTGTATGTGTTTCAAGTTACCTGCTGACTCATGGAGAACGCATGTATTTCGTAGGTTTTTCTTGGATAAGGAATACTTGGAGGTGTTTTGCCATTGCCTTCCTCTGCAATATAGCCTACAGCAGTGCTACTTAACGTGGTGGTCCCTGGACTACGGCCAGCATATGAGCCATTGGATGCCAGCCTATGGAGAATTTCCAGGAAAGAAATGAACAGTTATAGTAATGGATACAAATATGGTACTGGTCGCTAGCACATGGGGAGGGAGTCTTGTCCTGCTCATCAGATAGCCTGAGAACCACTGGCACCTGGTATTCCCTGGATTACAGTTAATCTTTCTGCCATTTCTCTCATACTCCAGGCAACACCCATAGTGACCTCACTTTTCTTGTTTTCTTTTAACCTTTCTCTTGCCACAGGTGTATTTGCGTTTGGCCTGTTTGCCACAGACATATTCGTAAATGCTGGCCAAGTTGTGACGGGAAATTTGGCACCCTATTTCCTGACTGTGTGTAAACCCAACTATACTGGGGGTGACTGCCGGGCTCACCATCAGTTTGTTAACAATGGGAATATCTGCACCGGCGACCAGGATGTGATTGAAAAGGCGAGGAGATCCTTTCCATCCAAACATGCTGCTTTGAGCATTTATTCAGCCTTATATGCTACAGTAAGTCTACAGACCTCCTACTTATTTTAACACTGAAATGAGCAGTCACCTGTCATGTGAGCACCTCTTGCTACAACATTTCAAGATGAGATAAATACATCTTTTGTCAAGGTTTTATAGTTCTTGGGGTCCTGTAGATAATTTTTCCTATGAAACAGGCGTTGGCAACTTGTAGGCCACCAGATTTGATTGGACTCTTACTTCCCCATCCCCCATCATTGGTTATATTGGCTAGGGATGATGGGAGATGCAATCTGCAGCAATCCCACACAGGTAACCACCACCTGTGACAACCCCACCTCAAACTCTCCCCTGCCAGACATTTCCTTTATTGCAGGCACAAAATGCTCCCATATTTTCAAAGCATTTTCTCTGAAAATGAGAACTAGAAATGTTCCTTTCTAAAGAGAAAGCTTGGATCTTTGTTCTAAAAGGAATCCTTCGCCACCTGAGCCAAATCACCCTGAACCACCATCCAACTTGGTTTCTGTATGCTTATGTCAAGCTTCAGGCACCCTCCCCTTCCAACAAACCTCCCAGTGACAAAATAAAGTGGGAGGGTGGGAAGGGAGAATCGCCTGGATTTATGACATTTACCACTCCCAGCAGATATAGGCAGGAGTTCCATTTATCATCAGCTTTGGGCCTCTTATTTCCCTGGGTTTCTGATTTCTGTATACAGGTTGCTCCCCATATCCATGGGGGATACATTCATTTATAAGTGAAATGGTGGATAATAGCAAACTGTGTTAAGGACTTCTGATTCAAACATACCATAGAGTTGCATTGGAGGACCTATCGATTCCTAGAGAGGACCTCTCTCTAGGTATTTTCCAGCACAATTCCACAGTATGTGCATCTATTTTTTCAGCAGTTGATAACTGAAACCATGGATATTGGTTCCTTGGATACTGTGGACAACCTGTATTGGTTTTCTTTACCTCTGTGCCCTCCATCTTCCAGATCCAATCATCCATTTGTACCTGCTTGGAATCCAGCTAGTATCTGTAGGGCTTGGAAGAGCTGTTACATTTCTCCAATTCCCATCCCCATCAGCATGGCCAGTAGCTGTGAAATTTAGGAAGGTGGAGTCCCAAAAAGTAACTTTCCCAAGCTGTGAACCATCTCCAGTGCCACCTGCCCTTTTCCATTTACTCTTAAATTCATATCATCATACTTCCACAGGATGGGACTTGGAATAGAGGCAACCCTTCATCACAGTCTCACAGGCTAGTAATTATAATTGTCACAGGGCTTGTTTTTTTAAAGAGGAGAACTTGGGTCAATAGGTTTAAGAATTAGTTCAATTATGGTAAATGTTAGAAATTGGAACATTAATTCTTTAACTAATTGAATTCATTGCATGATCATTAATTAACTTTAATCAAGATGTTAGTATGAAGCCAGACAATGGGATTTACAGAGAATGCCACAGAGGGATCACAGAGGACCTTAGGGAACACATTTTGTTGCTGGCCCTTTTAAATTATCTCTGTTTGTCCCTGTAAACTTGACAAGTTAATCAACAGGTTAATGCCAAGCTACATTAAAGAGTGTATTACAGATTTTTCCACTCGTCTTGCAAAACCTTTAGTGTGAAACTGAGCTGAAATCTCTTCTGTTAAAGAGCAGTTGTGATCTAAAGTCTTCACAGAAAATTCTTAGTTCTGTTGTCCTTGGGAATCGCTATCATCCACTGCTCTGTTGTACCTCATCCATCTTTATGTTTCTTGGGTTTGTTTTTATTGTCTCTGGGGTGCCTTGGCGTTCCCAATTGCCACCTCCTCCCCCTTCTCCAGCTTCATAACAGTAGGCAGATTCAGTCTGCAAACAGCTTCTTTTCTCCTGCTTCACCTTTTCCCCCTAGGACGAATTAACTCCATGATATGGAAAGACCAGTTATCTCACCAGGATTGACACTAATGCATGTGCAAACTGATAATTTTCACTGGTCCATCAGAAAATAAAACACTCCTGCTGAGTTTGAAGAATCAACACTTTCCTGTCTTCTTGTACATATCGGACTCCCCTGTTGAGTAATTTAATTTGCTTCTCAGGCTAAAAGTAGAAAAGCATGCAGGACAGGGAAGAGTGGGAGATAGCTTGTATGAATACAGATATTCCTTTGGAGCCTATATCTTCTTTTCCATGTAAAACCATGTAAGACCATTCCTAGTTGTTAAGTAGCCATCGATAAGAATCTGCCTACTAAAATCTACAGTCTGTTGCTGAAATCCAGATGCCTCTGTGATTCAGTTTTGCTGCTTGGTATATTTTGTCCCTGTGTGTATGTTACGAGTATTTGTGTTGGGATAAAGCCAATATTAGTCCTACCTACAGTAGACCCATTTAAATTAATAGGATTCCAGTTAGTTGTAAGAAACAAATCCAATTCATTTCATCAGGTCTCCTCTTGTTAGGACTCATGTTGGATATAGCCTGTTATATTTATAAAACACAGGCATTGTATTTATAAAGTACACACAAGCATACCTATCTCACTCAGCCTTGAAATTCGGAAGCGTATAATTGACCAAGAGGTATTATTATCCTTAGACTAACTTAGGCCTTATCTACATGGGCTAAATACACCAGCTTGGCTCTGTCTCAGAGCCCTGTAGTCCCTATAACACATGCATTTGCCCCATTCTGCCCTCAGGCAGTCCTTATGACTCCCAAGGCAGATATGGGGCTGAGATGGGGGCAAGCTGGGGTAGGGCCCAATAAACCATTTCCAAATAATGCCCAGTTTAATCCATTACCACCAGCAAAAACTGAATTGGGCCCCATGTGTCCAGCACACCGGCCCTCACTGCTGCCACCATTTCCCTGGCTCTCCTAGAAGCCAGGCAGGGTCCCTCCGCATGTGACAGAGGCTGGTCGCATGCAGGGGGCCTGCAGTCACATGTTGTGGGCCCCCTTCATGACTTCTAAGACAGCAAAGAAAATGGTGGTGGCAGCAGCTGCAGCGACAGGCTGGCATTCCTGCTTGGACTCCATCCCATTTGATGACAGTAACAGAGGAAGAACAGGCCAGCTCTGCAGCCAGGATATGGCAGCAGGGAGCTGGCCCTTATATCCAATAACACTGTTGTGCTTGCAGAGTTATCTGACTCCTGGAGATTAGCAAAGGTGTTTGTTTACAACCATGTGCTAAGTCAATTAAACATATGCAAATTATGAATTATCCTGTTTTCATGAAATGTTAGAAAACCACAGACTTTCAAATCATTACTTTTTCGGATTACCGCTGTCAAAATCAGCCAACCAACATTGCCATTTTTCCAAGCTTTGTTTAAAACCAGTCAAGAATTATGTATTGTTGGGAGTTTGTGATCTTGCTGTTTTCAGGTCTCACAGCATATGTTGAAAGTCCCCAGTTCTGCCCCTGTCACCTCTTACTCAAAGCAAGCAAATAAAAAACATTGTCCAAGATCCTGTGTCATGTACTGATATCTTCCTAGCTTTGATGCTAACCCCACAAAACTCACCTTGTAAGCAGCAGTCCTCCCAACACATCCATTCTCATGCTGTTGGAGAGTGGGGGTGGAATCATGAGGAAGCATCCAACTGTTTTCCTGTAGCTGGATGCACTGCCACAAGCATCTGCAGAGACTTCCAGGGGTCCTAAGTAAGCTCTCTGCAGATGATGTCTATGGAACTCACCCAGATACAAGAAAATAGCTGGATGCATCCATGCCTATCTCCCCACTTTCCAGAAACATAGAAATGGCTGTGGTGTGTGTGCGTGTGTGTACGCATTACTTACAATGTGAGTTTGGGGAGATTTTGGTCATTGCATGGTCATAACAGAATTCTGATATGCCGTGATAGTCAGTTGTAATGTCATATGTCTGACTTATGCCATTCGAATTTACTAACAGAATGCCAGCCACTGTCTTTGACAGTGCAATGTAAGGTATGACCACTATTTGGAAAACTGCTGCTAATAAGAGTAGACTGTACTGAGCTACATAAACTTAATATTCCAACTCAGAAAAAGACGATGTCATATCATCATACTCACGTTGAAAATTATGCTAAGATTAAATTTTCACTAAGTCAACAGGCTGGAACCCATGGAGGAGGCAGCAGCCACAAAGGTCACAGTTCAATGGAGCTTCACTTATAAGTATCCCTCCCAACACATCCCACCTGTACCAGTTGAAACTTCCTATATTTCCCTCCACTCTCTCTGTGTATGTAAAAGTATGTATGTGTGTTGGTGGGATTACATCAACAAGAAGAGGAAGATCAGTGGCAGCAGTGATTTTCATGTCAGAGATGTAGTGAATCCACATTGTATTTTATTATGGACTTTTAAAGGAACTATCCAGGGTGCTGAACCTATTTGGAGAGATAATAGAGTCCAGCATCTTGGACCGCTCCTTTAAAAACTGAAGTAAAAGTCAAAATGGCACCCCTGATATGGAAGGTACTGGCTGCCACTGAGATGCTTATTAGCATTGCCCTCTCAGCTCTACACTTAGAAAAGAAAAGAAAAAAACTCTCTTTGATCTCATGATGTTTGTCAGTACCATGGCCAATTTTTTTTATGACATTTATGTCTAGGATTGCCAGTTTGCATTTCAACAAGTGCAGGGATGATTAGAGGGCTGAAGCCTACCAGAGTTTCCATAGAGTGGCTCTAGGGATTTGTCACTAGAAATTCATACATAGCTTACACATGCAGCTCAGGCATTTATCAGCTACCTGCTTCCTGCCAGAACACAGTGTTACTGGCCACCTTATTTCCTCCTTCTCCTCCTAAAGAAGCTCACATCCGAGTTTTCAGTATGTAATACAGATTATCCTTAGTTGTGTTTGCATTGGAATGTGCTAAAGATAATCTGGCCACAAGATCCAGAAATCAAAGCAATACTTTGTTGTATAATCTGGATACAGTTTGAATTTTTCCATAACTAGATCTGCATCTCTATTGCAATTGTGAGGAACTGCTGAAAAAATACACAACAGGGTTTTGATCACAGAATTCAGCTTCTTGGAATCTCCGTGTGTGTGTGTGTGTGAGAGAGAGAGAGAGAGTCTGTCTGTCAACAATGTATAGTTGGGGAAGATAATTTTAAATGGGTACAAGCCATTCCTGATGAAATCTGAAGCCCCAAAGAGGTCAAAGAATAATTTTTTTCCCCCAAAAGATGTTAGGCTAGCTGAATAAGTGCCAGTGTTTCTCAACTCAACAGACTTTCACTCTCTTATTAAGAAGTTCTGCTTAAAAAAAACACTCCCTAGTTTTGTGTCTCTAGGACAGTGGTTTTAGGACCTGCATGCAGGGCCTAGCAAAAGATTGGTTCAGGTTGCATTTGACATGCTAGGCCCTGTTTTCCTTTAGTAGAATGGGTCAAGGAGAGGTTTCTCTCCACAGCTGGAGGCCTCAGGAAGGAATGAGAAAGTCATTCCACAGCCAAGGAGATAAGGATGTATTGAGACACCCTGGCACCTGACATGATAATTGGAATTAGAAAATCTCTCCTTGCTAATTGGCTTGAGAAAGTTTCTTTTCTACCCACTATGTTTGCAAAGCTTCAATGAGAGAAACACATATAAGGTGGGGGCAAGACACAGGGCTTCACCTTGCAGCAATGTGCAACTCTGTAGAGCTGGTTTGTATCTTTCTGCTTTGTCTGTCTGATTGATGAGAATATGCCTGTTTGCTTTTCTACTTGCTGCCATTAATAAAATAGCCTTCTTTTCGAGCCCAGAACTGGTGCGTGGTCATTTTGCTTGCTATATATCCCAATCCAGCAGCCCCCTCCCCCAAGCCTGGGAGGCGCTGCCAGTTCAACACCTCCAGATATTTTAGACTTCATGTCCCAGATCTTGTCAGTATTGGTCATGCTGGCAGAGGCTTCTGGGAGTTGAAGTACAAGACAGCTGGGGGATCCAAGTGTGAGAACCCTTGCTCTAGGGAATTAATCTGGTGAAATGCTGCCTGTGTATGACACTTTGAAAGCATCTGTTGGCTAATGGCCTGATGCTGTTTTGGGAAATAGGGTCTTAAACAACCCAAAGTGTATGCTGAAAATGAGAAATTATTCTGAGAGGCTTCCATTGTGTTTCCTAATTGAGCCCATCACTTTTTTTTATTGCTACTGCATCTTCCTGCTCATGTCACCCTTCTAATTACAGGGTCATAAATTAGTGTATGTCTGTTAATTGAGTTCCTCCCCACTCCTTTGTCCCCAGTGCTGTTGGAAACAATCCATTGTAGCATTTCAAGTTTCACTGAGCAAATGACTCTAAGCTCAAAGAAATCTCTCACCCTCTAATTATACTTGTATTGTCTTCCATGTTTGTTTGCTTAAAAAAAAAAACACCCTCACACATGCACTCTTATTTTCTTTAATGTGTCAAAATGCTCTGAAAATTAAAATAATTAAAAATGAAAATTACAAAACAGAAGCAGGCTATACTGGAGAACATACCTAACCACTGAGCAGACTGAGCACCTGTTACAGTGCACTTATTAGTAGGTGCATTTCTACAACTACACTTTTTTTTTTTAAGTAATAAAGACCAGGTCACTCAGATGCCTGTTATCACCTACAGATAGTCCCAGAAACCCAGGAGCATTTTTTTAAAAAATAATTGCAATTTGTTACTTGTTTTAGATACTGAGATTGCTTTCAGGCTACTGGTTCTGGTTCTGCGGTGAGCCATTTCATGTGTTAACATATTAAGGCAGCTGCATCGGCAACCAGAAAAGAAATGCCAGTTATCTCTATCACCCTTTCTGCCCCTTCTCTCCTCTCACCCAACTTGATTTTTGTAAGATGTTACTTGATGAAAAGAGATTTCCAGATCCTGAAAGCTTAACCATTTTGGGAGGTAACTGCTGTGCTGGCCTAGTTAAGGTGGAAGTTTTAGTTTATATGTTGCATTTTTTCACATGATTAACAATCTTGGGAATAGAATTCAAAAACATAGCTGTGTTAGTCTGGATCATATCTTGGTGGCTGTCACTTTGTTCTCATGTGTATAAATAAATAAATAACTGCTTCACTTTTGGTAATAACTTGTACCTTCAAGTTAACGGTATTGTCATGGGCATATGCATGGCATCAAAATATGCCAACATCTTCATGGCTGACATGGAACAGTATTTCCTCAGCTCCTGCACCCAGAAACTTCTCCTCTACCTGGTGATGATATCTTCATAATGTGGACACATATAGAGGATTCACTCAAGACATTCAGAATTTCAGCAACTTCTACTCTACTAGCAATCTCAGCTAGGAACTATCAACAGAACAAGTTCACCTCTCTAGACACCACTACAGCTACACAATGGACATCTAAGCAGCACACTATATCACAAACCCACTGAGCGCTACACGTACTTACATGCCTCCAGTTCCCACCTTGAACAGTACCAAATCCATAGTTTGCAGCCAAGCCCTCCAATACAATTGCATCTGCTCAGACCCACAAGACAGGGATGGTAAACTCATGAAATTACAACAAGCATTCCTCAAGCTACAGTACCAACCATATGAAATATATATATATATTTAAAAAAATCAACGAGGCAAGACTTGTACCCAGAACCAATCTATTACGGAACAGACTAAAGACAGGAAATGGCAGAACACCACTAGTGGTCACATATCACTCCCAACTGAGGCCACTCAAATGTATCTTCAATGAACTACAGCGCATTCTGAACAGTAGGTCTTAGTGGCAGGCCTTTACTTGCCTACAGACAGCTTCCCAATTTCAAACAGTTATTTACCTATAGGAGGACACACAGCATGGGTGAGGAAATGGGTACAAGACCTTTCCACAAACGCAGATGCCAACTTTGCCCACACATGTACTCAGGAAATGTCATCACAGGACCTAATGACATCACCCACAATATTAGGGGTACTTTCATTTGCTCATCCTCTAATGTAATATATGCCATCCTCTGTCAACAATGCCCTTCAGCACTTTGCATTGGGCAAATAAGCCAGTCTCTGCACCAAAGGATAAGTGGACGTTTGTGGCAGACATAAGGAACTGGAATACAAAAAACCAGTTGCAAAACACTTCAGTCTTCCTGGGCAATCCTTCTCAGTCTTCAGAACAGCAGTCCTTGAACAACAACAACAACAAAAAAAAAACTATAAAGGAATATGGGAAAGAGAAACAGCAGAGCTGGAATATATCCACAAGTTCCAGTACATCAACGGTGGGCTGAACAGAGTTTCCTGGCACACTACAGATATTATAACACTAGTTAACATCCCCAGTCTGATGAGGGCGATCTTGGCCAGTTTATCAGATCTCCTTTCTGGTTCCCAGGCAGCATCACACTATATTCCAATAACTCCCTCTACCATTCATATGATTGTCTACTCCCCTTGGCTCTAGTCAACATCTTTCCTCCTGCCTTTGTCCCCCAACAACCATTGTTAAAACTTTACTTGTCACCTCATCACCATACCCACAAGTTTTGCATTTCTGTAGCTATTCACACATGCATCCAGATCATCATAGCTATAAAGGTCTGTTCTGGGCGCTTCATTCCATGTATCTGATGAAGTAGACTTAAGTCTATGAAAGCTTATGCTACAAATTTCTTTCTCTCAATCTCAAAGGTGCTGCAAGATCCCTTTGCAGTCTTGGGAATGTCTCAGGTGCTTTCTGAGAAGCCACTGTTCATAACATGAAACAACCCATTGAAATTGTCTATTCAATGGCTATAGTAAGGTCTGCATCAGTTGATTTATCTGAGACAGGAAGTACCCTCTAGTTTCAATATCATACAGTAACAGAAGATGCAAACAATAGGTCTAACCTCCTGTTGCAGAGATTAATGAAGGTGTTAAGATCACATCCAATGACTGCTTCTCACAGCTGTGTGGAACAGTAGTTCAGAACGGTAGTGCCTAAGTGGAGTGAATAGAGGATGATCAGAGCTTGAAATGAGAAGGCTCATCTGGAGTCTCTGAGGATGATCTGTTTTTGGTGTGTTTCAGATGTACATCACCAGCACAATCAAGACAAAAAGCAGTAGGCTTGCCAAGCCGGTATTATGCCTGGGGACCCTTTGCGCTGCATTCCTTACTGGACTCAACCGAGTTTCTGAATACCGAAACCACTGTTCAGATGTCATTGCAGGCTTCATTTTGGGGAGTGCAGTAGCTCTGTTTCTGGTAAGTGGATGGCTTGCACTACTCCTTTCCCTCACTGAAAATCAATGTTCTATACTTCTACCACCTTGATTGCAACCACTGACCCAGGCAAGCTTCCCTTTCTCAAGAAAGAGTATTTAACGGAAAAGACAGACAGTCACCCATCTCACTGAGACACCCCACAGTAGTCATATAGCATGTGGTAAGAGTTACCAGGTGGAATAATTCGTGCGGCAAACACCTAGATTAAATCAGTGTTTGAGAAGGTTTTATTTGTTTATTTGTTTGTTACATTTATATCCCACCTTTGCTCTAAGGGGCTCAAGGTGGCTTCCATGGCTCTCTTCCTTCCCAGCTTATCCTTACAAGAACCTCACAAGTTGGACCAGCTGAGAGGGAGAGACTGGCCCAAAGTCACCTAGTGAGGGCTTCAATGAAAGTTTTAACTGTCATCTTCTAATATAGGGACCTTACAGCCTCAATTCTATTCATAGCCACAACTGGACTAGAACCATTGAATTGTAGAGATTTAACTGGTAGTGACTCACCATTCAACAATTGATTTAATGAGGATACTCCAGTTGGGACTAAGAAGAGAATTCAGGCATATGATCATTCCAGTGATGATGGGGATGGAGGTGGTGAAGATGGGGCTGGAGGTGTTGGCGGTGATGATGATAATAATAATGACCATGTTCTCCTCCCTCTTCTCCTTTCTTTACTTCTCTGTCCCACAGGGAATATGTGTGGTTCATAACTTCAAGGGAACACACGGAACTCCTTCTAAATCAAAGCCTGATGAACAGCGAGGAGTGCCCCTGATGGCATTTCCAAGAGTGGAAAGCCCTTTGGAGACACTGAGTGCACAGGTGCCATCTACTCTGCCCCTTTGAACTTTCCCCCCGTCCCCATTCTGGGGACTTATTGAAAAGAGGAGGGAGTTGTGGCTTGCAACAGCCAACCATGGCAACTTGGAAACAGCAGCTATAGGGAGTGTCCACACCTGGATGTCACTCTAAATGAAGCTGCAGCAAATGCTGGGCTTGCACAGTTCCCCTCCTTTCCCGTTCTGCAGTGCACATGTGAGGAGGAGTTCAGTTATGGGGAATTTGGTAGTGTTCATTTCTGCTCTCTGTGAACTATCATAGTCACAACACTAAATAAAGCATAACTAGGGTTTGTTGAACCAAGTCAGCATCTTAACCCATGATTTGCAATTGGCTTCTCAGAACATAGTTAAAGTAAACCATAGTAAGTCAGTTTGGATACACAACAAGTTGGAGTTATTTTTTAAAAAAAGCAGAACACTTGAATTTCTAAATTCCTCATCACCGTACCAGTGGGAAAGAAGGGAAGGAGGGAGAATGGGGACTCAACCATTGCTGTGGCCCATTCTTATTGCACTGAACAATAATTTAGCTTGGCATCAAATTCTCCCATTGTGTTAGATACATGCCCATGCATTGCCCAGATCCTTTGTCCCATGCCAGTTAGAAATTAAGTGCAGACTCTACATGGTGTTTTGATTCCTCTGTTTTTCTCCCACTGCAGTCTACTCGGCCCTGGCCTTACAGCTGTCTCAAGTTTTTCCCCTGCTCACACCCACATTTTTAAAAAATCTGGAGTTGGTAATCCCTGTGTCGATGTAATATTAAAGGGATAGCAGCAAGGCCATTAAAAACCTGGCAACCCCAACTGGGGATAGTAGAAATCAATAAGTTAACACAGCATTCCCTAACCTGGTGCGCTCCCTGATGTGTTAGAACTACAACTCCCATCATCCTCAGGCCCTTGGCCAACTAATTGGGAGAACATCAGGTTGGTGACAGCTATATTAGATGCTGTTTTACAGTGTGAAATACGTAGCCTTACTATATGCACTGGATTTTCTCTTGGATAAGGTTTTTTTTTTGTTACTTATCCTAATCTTGATAGCACTGACTACAACATATCATACTAAAAACTGTTCTGTGCTTTTTGTCCTCTCTCTTTTTCCATAGAATCATTCTGCCTCTATGACTGAAGTAACCTGATCTGAAAGATGGCAAGAGAAGCTATTTTTTATCGCCCTCCTCCGTTACAATACTCCCACAACAACACAGTTATACTAATTGTCAGACTGTGACGACCAGTATTATGTTATGTCTAGTTAGAAGCTAATGTTTTGTACATTTTTGTATGAGGAAGTGATGTAGCTTGCCCTCAAATCCCCCCCTTTTTTGGTCAACTTTAATATATTTAAGCCAGATTTTAAGACAAAAGAAAATTAAAAAGAAAGTTCAAAACAACAAAAACAAGTTTTTTTTAAAAAAATGTGAGATAACTTTTCTTGTTTAAAATGTGTTCTGAGGCACTGCATCTTTGGGAATTGTTGATGTTTTGTGATATTTGTACACAGACCTCTTTTTTTGGTTTTGTTTTATATACAATAAATTAAATGAGAATTATAATACTAATTCACTTCTACCTTTTTGTTACCAGGGAAGAATGCTTCCAGTAGGTGGAAGGACCAGATTCAGTCCTGCTGGGGCAATTCTGTAGTAATTCCTGTTCATTTGAGTGAAGTTATTCTAGAGTTGCCACAGCGTAACTGAGATCTCGCTCTTTAGGCAATTATGAAAAATATGTATGGCTGAGTCCGGTTTCAGCATGGTTAGTACATGGCTGCGTGCGGACTAGTCTGTTATTCCTGTATGAAACCTATAGGTGTAAATGGGAATTGGATAGGGGACCCTTGAACTGTTTTTCAGGATTCCCATGAATCTCTATGGGGTTTGCTCAGGAAGTTCTAATGGATTGCGCTCTAGGTGTGCAATCTTCAGGTAGCTAACTCCAGAAACTGCTTACTAGTCTCCTCAGTACTGAGGTACTGAGTCTGTGTACATGAACTACACAGTGCTCCTTGTGGCTCCCCACCCCATAGTCTTTCCAGCAGCTGCTCCATGCTCATGTGAACCCACAGACAAACCACTTTTTCAAAACATAGCTCCTTGGAGCTGTTGCCATGGAAAACTGTGGAGAAAATCTGGCCATAC
This sequence comes from Gambelia wislizenii, assembly GCA_030847615.1. Lineage (NCBI taxonomy): Eukaryota > Metazoa > Chordata > Lepidosauria > Squamata > Crotaphytidae > Gambelia > Gambelia wislizenii. Next base: position 304,408,583 of record JAUMIR010000002.1, on the reverse strand, counting down.
ACGTGCATATAAAGATCACTGCCATGGACTATCTGAATATATAACTGCAGTGTATGCGCCTAGTTTAATGTTAAGACTTTGGGTTTGGGGGCTTGGGGGGTTTGCTTTGTTTAACAGCAATTTGCAGAATCAAGCGCCTAGCAAATTAGTTCCAGAGAGTCACTGTGCTAGTTAACACTGAAAAGAACTAGCACAATATTGATAGCATTTTTGTATGGATATTTGGAATACAGCCACAAGGTGGGAACGTAGAGGAATGTTAAAGTATTATTGCAGTCATGGACCAAAGAACAATGGTCTACAGTAAACTCAAGTCCACCTTAGAGTGAGATTTAAAAAAAAAAAACCCTCATGTTTCTTATGCTCTGCTTAGAGGGAGAAAATCTTCATGTAGGAAACTTCACAGACTTGATCATCCAGTCATTTTCTAGAATGCTACAAAAATGCTCATTTCACTGTGTAATAGATGTGTGTAACCCTTCGTTTGTGACAAATGCATGCATTTTAAGGTATAGGAGACTCTGGAAGTGGCACTTGTTCTTAGACCAAATATATCTGACCATTAATATACACTTGGAGTTCAGTGCACCTCAAGGTCTTGAATTGGTCTTGAAGGTTTGAAGCCATCAGGGTTGGATCCACCTAGAGTTTTGTTAATAGGAGGAGTGTAAATGTTTCATTGCTGCATTAGAACATCATACAACAGCCTAGCAAGGAGCCATAGGTAAATGAATTTGAGACTCAGTTCCACTGGTGCTAATCTAAAGCAACACCGTTCATGTTGATGTGAATGGGAAATTGGATCCACGCTGTGTGTGACATGTTGTAACTACTTGAAAAGCAGCCTAGTTTGTGCCTGTTGAAAACTCCAAATGCTTTCCCCCCCCCCGCTCCCCAGCAAGAGAGGAGCTGACAGCTGAGCTTTCTCTACCTTTTGTTGTCTTTGGAGATCACTTGCAACTCATCTTTCCTACTCTTTTCCCTCCAACTGCCAGGGAGGATTAGCTGCCAGAAGGATAAACTGGAATGTCAACAGAAGGAAAAGAAAAGGAGGGGGAAAAGGAAAACACCTCAGCCTGCAGTTTTCCTAGTTTTTACAGTGGGGACCTTCTAAATCAGCAGAACTTGCTTGCTTCTTATATGGTAAATGTATAACTCAGGCCATCTTTTACATCTTCATAGATTTGGGTATGATGCCTTTCCCATGGAAGTATCTGCTCAGTCATCACAAGAACAGGCAATGTCTCCCTTTGTGAATCATAATGTAATGGATTTCTATCCAAAATTTGTTTTCACTTTGCACAGTATTGTTAACAGATCAGGGACGGTGTGGGAGGGAATGAAAAGACTAGTTTCCTGGTCAGTTTTTTTGTCCTAAGGCTTTCCTGTTGCATCTCATTTTTCTAGCATGGTGGTAACCCATCGCGTGTTTCGTTTGAGGAATGAAGCCCCTCTCTGTACTTTTGCTAGAATGTCTACCATGTTGATTCTTGGGTTTTTGTATATATTTTTTTTCAAAAGAGACTAAGAAAAAAAAACTTATCACAAAACTAATTGCATCAGGGCTTTGTCATTTGTTCTAGGAGTTGGGAGGGCACCATCTTGTCTCACAACCACAGCCCTTGGCTTCCCAGGACACACAGTGGCAAACATCCAATCCTAGCATTGTCTAAGCATCACATGTGGCTTAGAGCCTGGTATCTGTCCCTTGGGAGCAAAAGAAAAACATCACTAGTCCCAGTATTTCCCAAAAGGCTGTTATGTGAAGATCATCAGTTGTGGAGACGGAAGAGTACATCCCACTGGAGAAAGCCTTTGAGAAACTGACACCGCAGGTCCACTGGTTTTTGGGCCCCACTGCTTGGCATGCTGATGAATGTCTGAAAATGCAGAACTGTACTATCTACTTTCAGGCAGTTCACTGTCTACACTCACTAGTCTCATTCTATAAATTTACATAGTCACAAGATGAATAGAGGGGTGAAGGACATGGGCCATGAGGCTGTGAACCACCTCATATAACTCCACAGGAATGTGTTTTCTACTTGGCTTTCCTTTCTTTTAACTCTTCCACTGACACTCATGCCTGGTTGGGTTCAGTCCAGTCAAAATCTCCTAGTCATGTATGGGCAAGCTTAGGTGGTCCCCCCCACCTTTTTTATTTAATATTTTTTTCAGGAGGTCAAGCTTAAGAATTTATGCAGCACTTTTAAAAAATGGTTGAGATCCTAGACATAGTTGTAATCAAAATTATTCAACCCCCACTGCAAATCAGGGTTATTGTCAAAATTTACAGACTTTCAGCTCAAATCAAACAAAAGCAATTGAAATAGCTCAACACAATGAATGCCTCAAGTGGTTTCCCCAAATTCGACTGAAAATGCAACTGAGTGAGGAGGCACCCTGCTATTTTCCTGTAGCTGGATGCACTGCCACGGACACCTGCAGAGACCTCTGGGGGATTGTGCAAGCTCTCTGTAGCCCATCCAGATACAAGAAAATACCTGGACGTATCCTTGCTCATCCCCCTGCTCTCTGACAACATGGAAATGGCCATGTTGGGAGGAAATGCACTGCTTACAAGGCCAGGTTTTATTTTGGGGGGAGGGGATTTTTGTTGTTGCATGGGCAGAAAAGAATTCCATCCCATGCAATGACCATAAAAGTGAGTTGTCATAATTCACTAACAGGATGATAGTGGCATATGTCTTTAAAAAACAAAAAGTGAGGAGGGAATAACATGATTTGCAAGAAATACCAACCAATCAGCACAGCTTCTGCTGGATTTAGGAAAAACTGATGCTCTTAGGGTGCCAGGTGTTAGGGTCTGGCCTTCTTCTCCAGTCCTTGGGCCTTGCAAAGAATCTTAGTGCAAGAGTTGGAAAGGGTGTGTGTACTGTATATATATTTCCCTCATTGGGTAGACTTAGTGTTTTCTATTTGATTAGCATACTCTTTGCAATGGTGGCTGATGCTTAAGATATCCTGCTTGACATTTTAAGGAATGGCATCTTGTGATAGTACCATGGCTCACCTCCTGTGACATCACAAGGAATAATCCTTAGATGATGAGGGCCTATCCCAGGCCCTGAAATCTTAGGGCCTGGGATAGTCCCGGCTTGACAACTCTAGGTGCTCCTAAGTTCAATTTGCTTTTGAAATGTCCTTCCTAAGAGAGTAATTGAGAATCCATAATAGATTCACTCTTTGTCAGGCTCCTCTCAGGCCATAGTAGCCAGGCTACTTGGTGTATTACTGACACAGGGCAGTGGGAGTAGAGAGGCAAAGAATTGAGCAATGGGTGGTATGGGTTGAGAAGTTATGGGGAGATGGCGTGAAAGGTTATATAGCACCCCAGACTCCTCAGTCATACCACAAAGGGGTCTGAGAGTACACTTCTTCATATTCTGCCATCCCCCTAATGCCATTGCCTTTCTTCAACTAAGTTTGCTGTCAGAAATATTCCTGAAGACAGGGACATTTTCAGGTGGTTATTCAGGGTGTGTCCCTTGTACAAGGTCCACTGATATAAACTATTATTATTACTATTACTCTGGGCCACAATCCTGTTGTGGAGTTACGAATGCACCATAACACCATAGTTATGCACCATAACTCCATAGTTAGGCACCATAGTTACAATGCTACACATTGACTCCCATCCTGATCCCTCCCAATCCCTGCTTACCAGGCAGCAGCCACTGTGATTCATGGGGATCTGTTCCTCTGTCAATCAAGAAGCAGCTGATAGTCCCCGCCTCCACTTCTGTGAGTGATCTCCGGGTGACAGGCAGAAACGGGACCCCGTCACAATTCTCCCTCATGCCGGAGATCACTTCTGCAAGGAGGGGTGGGACCATCGGCCAGCTGCTTCCTGACTGATAGGGGACAGATTCCCATTGATCGCAGTGGCTGCTGCTCAGTAAGTGGGGAATGTGGGACTTTCACGGTCCCTGTGTATCTCCTAAACTAAAGGCTACATACATAGGGATGGAAACAGACGTGAGTGCTTAACTCTTGGTTACACATTTGTAACCACCATACAGGATTCTGATCACTACAATCAGTATTTCATTTCTATCCCACCTTTTTCTCAATACTGGGAATCAGAGTGGCTTACAAAAGTTTTTTTTAAAACCCAAATAGTTTGGCCAATAGTTTGGCCAATGGAATAATTTGGTTAGCATACACATGAGTTCGAGGCCCAAGCCCCCTAACAGCGCACTCAGTGCAGTCCTTTCTCAGTTACACCGGTTCAGAAGGCAGCTGAGGAGAGGGAGATTGTATTGCTTCATTTACAATGGTGTTAGGCAAGTTCCATGCATGCAAGAGCAAATTTCCCATCCCCTGGACCCACGGATGGCCACACTTGACTCCAAGACTGGGGGGAAAATGGAGAGAACAAAACCAGGAATGGGTGGAACTCTATTTCCTGTTTTCAGAAAAGATGCAATGCTCTTTAGTTTAAAAAGGTATAGAGGGAGCCTTGTGTCTTGCTGAGAAAAACTGCCATATTTGGAGGCTTCCAGAAGGGGTATTTTTCTTTTGGTGACCTCTTCAGTCTTGGGGGAACAGAGGGGCTTGGGACCCACACAAATAGTCCTGGAAAGCTGTATGCAGACTTCCAGGTAGAACTATGGTGAGCTGATTTCTATGCCTCATGCTCTGAGGCATAGAAAGCTAAACAGAAGAATATATGACTAATTAGCTGCTAATTGGCTGGCAGAACTCTCTGCAGATAAAGGAGGGAGCGTGAGATTGCCCACATGTGCTCAGAATCACTGCTCCTCACAGGAAACCACTGAATTTACAGCAGTTGGAAGCAAGTTTTGAGCAGTGAAGAGCCCCGGGATAAACCTCAAACCTCAGGCTGTTTATACAAGCCCTATAAGGACACTGAGCCTGTGATTCTCCACTTTCTTCATCACGTTTAATGACCTAATTTATAAATGAAGAGAGCTCTTCCTTCTGGTGGTGAAAATAAAGCTTTGGTGAGTTTCCTTTGTGTAAACAAGAGCTGGGGGGACTACTTTAAGCTAAGATGTAAGCTAAAAAAAAGGTTAAAAGCTTAACAAGATGTAACACATAGCAGGACAGCAGTTTTTAAAATATAAGGTTTCTTATTTTGCCATTTGAATTTATCTTGAGAATACTGAATATATTTGAGTAAAGAGCTCATTCCTCCATGGGAAAATGATTTTTAAAAGAAGATAAGACAGAGAACAACCAGAGCAGACGGTGGTGCTGGGAGTTATGGGGGCAGCTTGAGGTCATAACATTTTGGAATTAGCCTGTAATTGCGGGTTATATGGAGGATATTGCTGGTTATACGGAGGATGGAACTTGTTCCAGAAACTTTACAGATGCTATTGGATGAGATGAGATGAGATATTTGAGAAATGAATTTGTGGATTTGAAAGAGGGACTGAAGGAAGATTGGAAAAAGGAGGCTAAACAACTTAAAGAAGCAGTGAAGGAAAATGAAGGTGGCAAAATGAAGTGATGATAAAATGGAACATTTGGACATAAGTAAAGAGAAGGAAAACAATAAGACCAGTTTGGCTTTCATGAATAAAGAAATGGAAAGGAGCACTGAAGATCAGTTCAAGTTGATGGATGATGCAGTTTTTATGATTTGAAAAAAGTTAAATATGTGAATGGTGTTAAGGTGAATATGGATGCAATGTTGCTTCAAAATAACAATGTTAAGATATGTAGAGATTGAGAAAGATATATTTGGATGGGAGAAGTTGAATCTTTGTTGAAGGGGAGAAATTTTGGGATGGAAAAGAATGTTTTGGGTTGTTTTTAGAGTGAGGTCTCTAGTTCAGCAAATGTCTGTTTTGAGAATTGATATACCACTTAAGTAATGGCATGGGGAACCTCCCAGGTTTGTAAGGCAATGGAAAAAAAAAGAGTTAAATATAAATATTGTATTTAAAAGTAAGTGTTAAAATGGGCTGAAAACTCTGATCATAATGTATTGATGGAAAATGAAATAATGTCTGTTTAAAAATGCTGAGATTTGGATTGTGTTAAGATGTTAAAGACAATGCTTATAAATTGATTTTTTATAAAATGATTTATATTTGCTATAGAATGTTCTGGCTATAACATATGGATAGATTAAAGGAATTATATGTGGTCAAGGGGACTGAAATTTAGATCATGCTATAATCAAAATGATGTACTGTTATAAGATGTTAGGAAATCATTTAGAATGTATAAGGAGACTGTAAATGTCTGTGGGAAATATGTGTAGATATGTTTTATTATATGGGGTAGACATAGGGATTTGAACACATTGTCTCTTTAGCTGAAAAGTGTTATGGAAGATTTTAATTAACCAAGATGGAGGAATGGACGTTGGAGCTGGTAAATTTATTAGGAATGGATATAATGTTTGCTCTGATTTGATTAGATAAAGATCTGAAACCCCTTACAAATTGTTTCTGTGGGAAAAACGCACAAAATGAACCAGTGATTTCTGGTTTTGATAATTAACAAGAGGTTAGTGGAAGAAATGAACTAGTATACAGGACAACACTTGTATCCATAGGGGATACATTCCAAGACCACCACTACCACCCCCATGGATAAGAGGGAACCATATTATTATTTTCAATGAGACAGACACTGGAAGTTGACCATAGAACTGCATTGGATGACCTCAAAATGCCTAGAGGGAACATATTTTTTAGACGTGGATAAGTGAAGCCATGGATACTGAATTTGTGGATATGGGGGCTGGCCAGTACAGTTGTCCCTTCACATTTGCTGGGGTTTGGTTCCAGGACCCCCACAGATACCAAAATTCGTGAACACTCAAGTCCCATTATATGCAATGGCATAGCAAAATGGTGTCCCTTATATCAGATGGCAAAATCAAGGTTTGCTTTTTGGATTATTATTTCTTAAAGACTATTTTCAAGCTGTGACTACTTAAATCCGTGGATACCAAATCCATGGATACGGAGGGACAGCTGTATTTGTAGCCAGAGAAGCTACAAATAACTGTGTGTATCTATAAGTAACATAAGGAAGATTGGAAGTCAACTTATCTTCCTCTTTTTTCTGTTTTGTATCCTTCACTTTTTCCTTCTGATTTGTATTTCTTTTCTTTCTAATATTTGTAAATTTTATTGTACTTTTAAAATTTGCAATAAAGTATTTTTTTAAAAAAATGTAGCATGCAGCCCTCAGGATTACAACCTGTCCCTTACATCAATATTTAACTATTCATAAAAAGTTTAAACATATGTCACAGGAGTGGGCACAAAGTTGTGAACATGGACGATCCATGGCCGTTTTGCTGCCCCTGGACTCTTCCAGATGTTTGGAGCTGGCCAATCTATGATCTGGAGGACCATACACTTCTCATCCCTGTTCTCAAGAGAGCATGTGGCATGGTTCCCCATTTAAGTAGCTGATGGAAATGAAAGGAACCTATAGAAATTGTTTCCTGAGATACCCAAGAGCCAGGTCAGTTTTGACTCAAGTACCAGGAATTTGTGTTGGGCCAAAAATCAAATAAGCATTCACCAAAGTTGAGCTAAAGCGTTTTCTTAAGAATCCCATCAAGGGGGAACCAAGATGCCCAGTTATTTTATCAGGGATGATGTGGTCATGGTCCATCTCTGGCCTATTAAGATGACCACTTGTTTCCCGCAGTCACCCACCTGATGCTTAAAGGAAGCCCACGTGCAGAACTTGGGAGCTACAGACAGCTCCCATTCTTGTAAGGGAGTGGCATATAGATTTATATATTTGCTTCTGCAGCAGAATACAAAACTGTCTTTACTGGATCTGCCTCAACTAAGTTCACTTTCAGAGTTATGTCTACCTTAGGACTTACCACACATTAAAGGGGTGCACAGATAAGAACAAGTTATCAATACAAACAGTCCACATTGAAGCCAATGACTACCTCGATTTCCAATACAGAAGATAAGCACAAAATCATCTATGACAGGGGTGAGCAACTCTCAGGGGAGAGGAATCGATCCCCCTCCAGCCTGTACTCACAGGCAGAGAGAAAGTGCAAATACTTCCATTTCTCTATGTAGTCCCTCTTAAGCCCTCTCTGGCTTGAAGTGATGCTGCATGGGGTGGGGGGCGGTCTGGAGGCGGTTTGTGTGTTTTCACATTTGGGGGGGTTCTGTGAGATTTTCAAACAAAAATTGCAATGAAAATCCCATCAAGTTTTTTTTCGGGGGGGGGAGTTGTGGGACAGGTAAATCATAGAATGAGTTTTGTAGCTACTTCTTCTTCTCACTCTTCAAAAAGATGCAACAGCCACTTCAGAAAGAAACAAGTCCAATGATTAACAGATCTAATAAACAGCATGTGGTTTTTACTAAAGGAAATGCTGCTGTTAACACCTCTTTACAGATAAATGATATTTCAGGGGAAGCCTTCTTTAAATAACATAAGCAGAGAAGACATAAAAATACTGTTCAATTATGCCCTTCAATGAATCAGTGTTACTACTGCTGTTGAGCAATTGTAAGGAGACAGTAACAACGATCAGGAGATCCGGACAGTACAAGTCCTCTGAGCCTATGCTGACACCATTACATAGACAAGAATCACTTCCATCCTCATTCAACTCAGTATTGCCAGTTGATCTTCAGGTTTGAGGGCAGCTCTTTGGTGCTTAGTTCATCAAATTTCGACATGTCTTTTACAGGTATGCTGTAGAAAGCCAAGACATCTCCGGCATTCTTCATTTGATGGAGCTGGGAATTAGGGACAACATGGCCCAAATCTGCTGCCAGCTGTGCCAACAGGCGATACTTTAAACCACTGTCACCCAGAGATGCCTTCTGCCAATCCTCCGAGACCAAGGATCCAAAAATCCCTCTAACATGAGACTCCAGACGACTCTGGAGATCCTCAGGAGGGAGGTATCTTTTGCTTCGTGGTGGTGGACAAACTACCAATGGCTCTTCATTCACTGGAACAGCTGGTTCAACGGTCCCTGTCACCTCTTCCTTCCTGTAGGGGGAGGGAACAGAAACCTTTTAATAGCATTTGAAACTATCCTATCCTTCAACAACAAGGACCTTGTATCTCTTGTTGGGGAGGGAGACCTGTGGTCTTCCGGATTTTGTTGAACTACAACTCCCACCATGCTACATTACTACTTATGCTGATGGGAGCTGCAGTCCAACAAAATGTGGAGGGCAATACATTCCTCACTGTACTCTTCACAGCACAACATTGTTATGATGGGCAGTGGAGTTTTCTCTAATCCTAGAGAAAAAGTATTCTCTCCTAGAATACTTAAGGCCTAAGTATATGACCTAAGAATACTTAATTTCACAAGAAGTTATGACTATGACACCAGGATTTACACACTTCAAGCTGGGGCATTATTCTAATGCACATTACTGTTTAATAAAGTCTGATAGATTCCCTTGAGATTTTCATACACGCACCTACACACCACCTGCCCACGCTTCCTAATGTTAAAGACTCTAAACAGGAATGGGCAACTTGTGGCTCTTGAAATGTTCTGGCACTAAAAGTCCCAACACCCCTAGATAGCACTGTCAATGGTGAGAGATGATGGGTGTTGTAGTTCAACAGTATCTGACTGACCACTAAATGTCCAACTCCTCTCTAAGCTTTTATGGCTACAGGAGGAAACATCTGAAAACATTACAGTTGCCTACAAAATGAACCGTGGAAACAAACATGAAAGGGAAAGCTGAAAAATCAGTAACTAGGAATTCTTGTAAGACAGCTCCAAGTTCTGAGACACAAACACACCCTGCCACTAGGTTTTCAAAACAGTCATAAGGGGCAGCAGAAATTAATGACATGCAGGGTGGACAATCAGGAAGTAACTATTAACATGTTGGTGCTCTACCTAAATATCAAATTGGAGTACTGATTTCAGTTAACTTAACCATGAGAGGCAGTGTGGTGCAGTGGTTTAAATGTTGGACTAGGGACTTCGGACTTTATCAGAAACCAAATCATAAGTACATCACAATAATACAAAAGGGCAAAATTATCAGATGACATTGTTCAGCTGTTCTGTGGGCGTAGCATGGGTGTGAAGAAGGTGTCACTTTTTATTGACAGCTTAGCCTATCAATAAAAAAAAATGATGCCTTGTCTGCACCAGCGCTATGCCCTCGGAACGACTGTATGATGAAGAAGGTGTCTGATAATTTCACCTTTTGTATTATCGTTGCACCCTAGATGACGTTGTTTTCTTGCAGTCTTCTCACTCTACTTACCTCGTCTGGTAAAGCCCTTAATCACACTACACTGTTATACTGCATTATTCTGCTTTAATTCCTCTGGCTGCCTCCTGTGGAGTTCTGGGGTTTGTAGTTCTTCTTTATGGGTCTGAAACATGGGTCACCTATCGCCACCACTTACGACTCCTCGAACGCTTTCATCAGCGCTGTCTACGCACAATCCTAAATATACACTGGACTATGTGACGAATGTTGCTGTCCTTGAGCAAGCAGGGATCACCAGCATTGAGGCCATGATATTGAGAACACAGCTGCGCTGGGCAGGGCACGTTTCTGGGATGGAGGACTATCGCCTCCCAAAAATAGTACTCTACGGTGAACTCGCCACGGGTCAACATAAGAGGGGTGCTCCAAAAAAGCGATACAAGGACTCCCTGAAACAACATCTCACGCTTGGCCAAATTGATCACCAACAATGGTCCGCTCTGGACTTACATTGGGAGCCATGGAGACGCGTTATCCACAATGCTGCAGCCTTATTTGAGAACTCACGCTGAACAAGTCTTGAAGAGAAACGACAACGCAGAAAGAATCACAACCCGGAAACATCACCCAAGGAGACCTTCTGCTGTGCTTTCTGCAACCAGACTTGTTTATCTCAGATTGGCCTTTTTAGTCATCAGCGCACTTGCAGAAAGCACGGGATGAGTCCTTCCTGAATCTTCGTTTATGAAGAAAAGCCAGAGGAGAGAGTTTAAGGAGACCTACGAGCTCTCTGGCTGAGATTTCTTAATTGCCCCTCCCTAAACTACAAATCCCAGGATCCCACAGGATTCAGCCACAGCCATTAAAGTGGAATCATAGCTCTGGAACAGTGTCGTGTGATATTCTGGAAACCAGGATTCAAATCCCTGCCACTGAGTGACCTTGGGCAAGTCACACTCTCTCAGCCTCAGAGGAATGCAAAGGCAAACGCCCCTCTGAACAAATCTTGCCGTAATAGGATTGTCATAAGTCAGAAATGACTTGGAAAGCACACAAGAACAACGCCATGTATTTCTCTGCAAAAGTAACACATTCCCCACATTACACGATGGAGACATTTTTGTCTTTACCAAAAACCCACAGGCCCCAAATATGAGACTTTTTTGGCATCTTCTATCTATATCATTCTATATCATTATGCATATATTATATAGATATATTATATAGATATATTATATTATACAGATATATCATTATATATATCTATATCCCTATATAAAAGGGAACACTTTCCCACTCTCCAATAGGGGACATCCCTTACAATTAGGGGTGGGGAACCGTCCCTGCCCCACACAGCCCGCTCCTCTTTCCATTCAGTGGTCTTACCTCTTTCCTCCCCACAATGCCCTGCGCGCAGGGACCCCCCAAGCCAGGCGGCGCCCCCAGACCCTCAGCCGCCCCAGGGAAGCCGCCATCTTAGAACACGCACCAGAGACTCCGCCCTAGTAAGGGCACTGAAGCCGCACCAATGGGAAAGAAGGGGCGGAGGATCCCGTTGCATCATGGGATGAGGAGGAGCTTCCTTGCCATAGAGATACGGAACAGATGCTACCCGTCCTGTAACTGCCGCACTCCTTTCAAAGAAGATGGGATGTTAAGTCTCTTGCAGTATGAAAAGGTGGAAGGGAGGGGGAGAATTAAAAAAGAAAAGAAATGCAGCAGCACTGTTAATGCTACTTGGTTTTTTTATTTTTTAAATTATTTTGTATCTTGGATATAAACCACTTCTTCAGATGCAGACAGAATGATATTTAAACCTCAGGAGGCAAAAGCATATTTACACAGTTGTAGGAGTGTGAGAGGAAATGCAATAGGATCCAGAAAGGTGCAAATCATGTCCCTCACTTTAAATTTTCAAAAGGCTGCATAAGGTGCTACAGGTCTTTCAGATCTTTGCAGTGGTCAGTTAGTCTTGATGTGGGAAAGAAATAGATCTGCTTACCAAAAGTCAGTTCAAAATGCTCTCTGAGAAGATTTCTTTTGTCAACTGCAGTGCTAAGGACTTGTGTATTAATATATGTGGTGTGCCATGAAGTCTTGGTCTTTGTTCATATCTCTGCTAATGGATTGGAATTTGTGGATACAGTATCTTCCAACTCTGCAATTCTATGATTCTATGATTCTATACAGTAGGACCCCCGTATCCACGGATTCATTATCCACTGATTCAATTATCCACGGGACACAAAACAGCACACCTACCATAGAGTCTTCCTAGAAAATGAGTCCTCTCTAGCCATTTTCTACATCCTCCAAGTCAACTCTGTGGTATTTTAAACTGGAAGCCCCATTATTTTCAATGGTGTTTGCTATTATCCACGTTTTTTGGCATCCACGCCCCCCCCCCAACCAATCCCCAGTGGATACAGGGGTCATACTGTAATATCTGTGGTGTGCCATGAAGTCTTTGTCTTCGTTCATACATCTGCTAATGGACTGGAATTTGAGGATACAGTATAATTCAATTCAGCTGTTGTTGTTTTTTATCCTGCCCTGGTTTTTCCCCCTCCCTCCCTCCCTTCTTTTTCTCTTGTAAGATGTGTAGATGGTAGAAGGATGGAGATCTGCCAGAATCTTTGTGGGAGAGAGGATTGGACTGTCTGCATTTAGCTGCTGTATTAATGGGGGGGGGTGTCTCTTTCGCTACTGCCCCAAACCGCTGCTGAGAAATAGCATGTACAGGTAACAACCGTAAGTCTAAAATTAAATTGATTTCTGCTATAAGTTCAAGTGCAAACCAAAATCTATCACGTGGCAGTATTTTAAGAAGAACCCATCCAAAGGTATTGCCCTAAAAGGAATCCCCTTTGTTTCTTATGTACCACCACGGCGAACTGTAACTGTATGTAATTATTTTTCAAATGTGAAGGAAGCCCTGGTGGCACAGTGGTTTAATGCCAGTACTGCAAAGTCACCACATTGCAAGTTCAATTCCAGAGGGCTCCAAGGTTCACTCAGCCTTCCATCCTTTCGTAGGTCGGTAAAATGAGTACCCGGCTTGTGGGGGCAATTAGCTAACACACATTGGAAACTGCTTAATGCAATGTAGATGTGTAAATTGCTATTGTTTAACAATTTGTAAGCCGCTCTGAAAGCCTTTGTGGCTGAAGAGCGGGGGTGGGGGGTAGAAATACCTAAATAAAATAAAAAATAAATAAATAATATTTTCTCTACAGAGATGTGATAGACCAGTGAGACTTTCCTATGTATGTGCGTATACACACATACATATAATACACACACACATATATATATACACATGCACACACACATATACACACATACAGTAGGGCCCCTGTATCCACTGATTCAGTTATCCACAGGACACAAAACCAGCAGACCTAGCATACCGAGTCTTCCTAGAGAATGTGTTCTGTCTAGCCATTTTCTAGGTCCTGAAAGGCAACTCTATGGTATTTTAAACCAAAAGTCCCATTATTTTCAATGGTGTTTGCTGTTATCCACGGTTTGCATTATCCACGCCCCCCCCAACCAATCCCCAGTGGATACGAGGGTCCTTCTCTCTCTCTCTCTCTCTCTCTCTCTCTGCACGCGCGTGCATACACACACACATACATACACATAGAGAGAGAGAGAGACCAGAAACTAAGGTTGGCTATCCTGTTCTAAGTATTTTTTAGCTCTAATGAAGAAAAGAGGCCTGCTGAGCAGGGAATACAATTTGATTGATGTTTGTAGCTTCGGATTGAAATGTTCCTCTCTGGGCAGAGACCAATTGGCGGGCCGATTGAGCTCATGAGGGTGGAAGAAAAGGTGTCTTTGGGTGCCATTCAGATAGAATGAGGAGGTGTCAACTGGTTAGAAAGTGGCTGGTTGTTAGCAGCCACGCTGTTGGATAAACCTTTAAATCTTGATTTCAATTTGGGAAGGACCTTTTAGTCACCTCTTGCCTTTAGTTTATTGACTCCCTGTATGGCATGTAGTGTGGCTCACTTATTTGAGCCATCTTGAATAGTGTTATTCTCCCTCGCCTGTTAATAACCATGGCAAGTCTTTGAATGCCATTCAGAGTGTTGGGCACAACCAAGACGAGCCGGTTTTAAGGCTTCCTTACAAGTTTGCATAGCCCCAGAGGTACTGCGTTTAAAGGCATAGTGTGTTTGGCATTTACACAAGTAAACTCATTGCCTAGCACCCCCTCCAATATATATATGTATATGTATGTATGTATGTATGTATGTAGGAGCAGAGTACTGTATCTGAGCATCTTAAAATCTGTTTTTTAAAATTATTTTTTTAAGAGAACAGCTCCTGTTATACAAATTGCCCCGTGAACAATGCTTCTGAGCATGTGTAAAATGCATCTCCAGTGTCTTTTTTTTTCTTCCTCTCTAGAATATCTCTAGTAGAATATCTCCCATTATTTGTTGTTGTATTCTGTCTGTATTGTTCAAAGGTATCCTTTGAATTTCTTCACTGCACATGAAAAACGCTTAACAGAAGAATTAGCCCTTACTATGAATCTTAAGGCTGTTGTGATTTGTGGCACTGATGTCCAGGAGAAAGGTTATAGTGAACCTTTTCTTGACAAGATACATTCAGAGGGGGTTTGCCTTACCCATCTCTTCCTCTGTAGCTGAGAGAGTGTGACTTGGCCCAGGTCACCCAGTGGGTTTTCATGGCTGAGCGGGGATTTGTAGCCTTGTCTCCAGAGTTGTAGTCCAACACCCAAACCGCTACGCCACACTGGCTGTCCATACCATTATTACCCAACTCAATTTAAATTATTCTGTTCTGATAGCAAGCATTATAATCAGTTCCTTGATGGTTAGCAGTTCCTAGTCTCAAATATCAGTTTTCTCAAAGAATCTTGGTCTAAGCAAGGGTGTTTTGAATTCTATTTAAATCTATCAGCAGATCTGAACTTTGTACACAGCCTTCTTCTCTACAGATGAAAATGAGCTAATATCCTCTGCTGATCAGGAGACCTTTTCCCAAGCAGTCTATTAAATGTTAAAAGCAATACATACAAAGGTATGTAAGGTGTTATTGTTCATAGGCAATATTTTTGTGGAAATGTTGTTACTAAGGTGGTTGTTGGTAAATAAGTTTAGGGTTTTGGTTGGCATTTGTTACATTGCAGCTCCTTAGTTCTTAACATATTTTGGATGAGAATACTGTAATTATTCACCATGTGCAAGTATTAATTCCCACAGAGGCAAATCTAAAATTGTCCACTAGCTGGCACAACAATGAAAGTATTGGAAATAAAAGGGAAACCAGACTAGCTAAGTAATCTGATATATTAAGAAATATTAAGAGCAGAAGTGGGGGGATCCCAACATAGAGGGTAAGCATATTAAAATTCAGAACCAGCCGAAGACATTTATAAACAGATTCCCCCAAATGGCAACTACCTCCATTAAGGTATACAGTACCTAAAGCCAGGCATGTTATTTCGGCACATCTCCTCCTCATCTCTGACATTAAAAATACAAATCTAAACCACAATTTGCTTGCTCCCTGTTCTTACCTGCACACCCTACACACACACACACACACACACACACACACAAATAGCTGCTTGAAGCACATGGCCCTTGTATTTGCTTCCAACTCTATGATTCTATAATTATTTTTATGGCCAGTTGCCAGTAGCTTGCACTTCCTGCTTTTCTTGTAGATTCTGGTTTGCAGCTGATGTGTAATTGTGTTTGCAAATGTGACTTATTAACCTGAAACTGCTGCATGCTTCAGTGAGTGCTCATTCAAATGAAACAGTTTACTCAGCTTTCATTAGCCTACTCAATATGGTTTTCTGCAAAACTTTGGCAGGATGTTTTCAGCCCAATTTTAAACTGGATATTCATACCTAGGAATTATTTTCTAGGATTTAATTTCTCAATACCTAAGATATATGACACATTTCTACTTTTCTCTCATGGCTCCAAGTGCTACTGTGGTGTTGTGGTTGAAATGGGATTTTGGAGGTTCAGAATCAAGTCCCCACTGAACCATGAAACACACCAGGTAGCCTTGGCCCAGTCACTTGATCTTAGCCTGACCTACCTTAAAATTAAGAGGAGAGTAGGAGACCCATATGCCCTGCCTTGAGCTAACTGGAGTAAAGGAAGGATGTTCAACTTATGACTGCTTGAAACTGAGTGCAACTCAGGAACCAGTACCATACTTGTTTTGTGACCTACTATATATCTGTGTGCTATTTTTTCCACAGTGGCAAGCAAGTTTACCAAGACCCTGGGGTCATATTTAAGATTCTATATGAGTCCAATTGATTATTTCTTTGAAAGAAGCTCAAAACCACTCATAGTAAGACATGCATACCTCTCTTTTCAGCTCACCAAAGGTCCTTGAGGTCATTAGATCAGCTTTTGGCAAGAGCCCACAAAATCTTACATTTCTAAGAGGGTTTCCCAACTCGTCGTAAGGTATGTATGATAGCATTTCATGATTTTGTCCAATGACATAGCATTAGACTGAGAGTAGAAGCAACCCCAGCGAAAGCTAATTTGGGAGTGTTTAAGGATGCCTTCAAGTTGGCATGTTGGACCTAGCTATGCAGGTTTGCACCAGCTAACCCATAAAGATATGCAGGGAGCGCAAAGCAGAATGGAACACTCATCCACATTTTTTCCAAGTGGTCCCTGGAATGTACATAGGATCACAAGACATTTTCTAAGGCAAGTTTGATACCAAATTAGTTCTGGATGATGTTCACACACAATTTCCTCCAAAGCAGTCAATTGAAATTCAGGCCATCCCTAAATGGTGTGATGCTCATGAATTGTGTGTGTTGATATTGGAGCCTGTATTCTCATCAGAAACTGTGGCTGTGTAACATAATCAGTTGAATGTAAGACTGTTTTGGCATTGTCTGTTCCTTCTGGTCCCCACAGAAGAAAGGGCAGCAATAGTGCAGCTTCCCCTTTTTCCAACTAGAAATGGGTGCATGGCACCGCTGACTTCAGCCATATGAATGATCCCATACACAGGTTCAGGAGGTCAGCTGTAATGTGCAGATGTTCAGTGGCAAGCTGGCCTGCCTGATTCTGCCAGTGCAAAGATCAATTTGCCTAAGCTATAGGTGGTAGTGGGGTAAAGTACTGGATCAGGGAGATAAGCCATGGAGCTCATCTGGTGGCCTCAGGTAAATGGGCCTGTCAGCCTAAAAGGAGCACTGGCAGGATTTAAAAAAGATAAAGTACCTGGAGGCTGGCTTGAGCATGGTGAGGGAAGAGTGTGATATGTACAGTTGTCCAGTAAAACTTTGTTCTTACATTCAGGGTGCTTCCACCTCAAGGCTTTAATCTTATTTATTTATATTTATTTAGGTATTTATACCCCACTCTTCAGCCACAAAGGCTCTCAGAGCAGCTTACAAATTGTTAAGTGATCCAGTGTATGTTAGCTAATTGCTCCCACAAGCCAGATACTCATTTTAGTGACCTTCAAAAGGATGGAAGGCTGAGTAAACCTTGGAGCCCTTGGAATAAAACTCACAACATTGTGGCTGCAGTCCCAGCATTTAACCACTGCGCCACCAGGGCTCTCCTCTCTTGTGATGGCCCAGCCTCAGACATGGAATTCTACAAGATATCCAGGGACCCTTTCACACTACCAAATTATAGTACTATGATTCCTATTTAACTTTTATGATGGAATCCTTGGATTTGTCGTCTAGTGAGCAGGTATTTAAAATTCACTGCTGGTGGGCTGTAGTGCCTCATTAAACTTCACACCCCAGGATTCCACAGGATGCAGCCATGGCAGTTAAAGTAGCATCATTGGGCTGTAACTGGATAGTCTAAAACGGCTTCAGATATTACCACCATTTAATTGCAATTCCTCCCAGGTTTTCACACTTTTTCTGCTTCAAAAATGATGGCAGTAGCAGGATAAGAATGAATAGGTACACAATGCCTGTTGATGTGTAGTGCTAGCAGACCTTGGTCTAGAGCAGGATGAGCAACTGAGGCCCACTAGACATTAGAGTCTAGATGTTGCAGTGCAACTCCTATCAGTTCTGGCCAGTACAGCCAATGGTTTGGAATGATGGGAGTTGCAGTCCAGGATCTAGCAGATCACAATTGCACAACCCTGGTCTAGAAGTATTGTTATTTTATGGTTTTTCAAACTACTGTAGGACTTGACTGTCAACAGGTTTTAGGAGATGAAGCCACAACATACTTCTACTGTGGGGTCAAGGCTTATATCTGGAAAAAAGGTATAGGAGAGTCAGCATTGTATAGTGGTTTGAGTGTTGGTAGGACTCTAGATTCAGCCATGGAAATCCACTGGGTGACCTTGGGCAAGTCACATCCCTCAGGCTCAGAGGAAGGCAACTGTAATCCCCCTCTGAACAAATCCTGCCAAGGAGACACCATGATAGGTTCACCTTAGGTTTGTCATAACTCATAAACTACTTGAAGGCCCATGACAAGAAGAAATAATGACCAGTGTGAGAGAAAATCCCAAGCCAACCTTATACATTAGGCTACATATAAGACAAATCATGTTGACCCCCCTTTCCTGCCCATTTGGCTGAGGGAAGAGCTATGCTTTGGTTCACACATTTCTGGTTCATGAGGAATGGCTTCTTCTACGAATGCAAAAGCAAAATAGGGAGACATGTTTCCAAGAGCTGTAAGAGCTGTTTTTAGCCCAATGCATTTTGACCTGTATATATTTCAATGGCCTGTTTCAGGGCATACATAATAATATATATAAATATAAAATTAAAAAGTCAACACAATTATATAATAATATGTCACGACACATATCATTCTAATCTTTGTATACTGTTTAAAGTCTAGAAATGCCAATATGAAATCTCACTGAGATAATTTCTTGAGCCAAGAATCTCAATCCCATTTGCTAGACAGAAAAGAAACATGTGCACTAGTCTAAAGGTTTTTTATGTTAACAGCTGGTCAGGAAAAAAGGGGGGGGATGGAAGAGGGCCTTCAAGTATGTATCATGCAACTGGGCTAGGAAAAGTTTTGAGTGAATTTACAAAACCTGGTGGCGCAGTGGTTAAATGCCAGTACTGCAAGCCACCATGTTGCAAGTTCGATTCCAGCGGGCTCCAAGGTTCCCTCAGCCTTCCATCCTTTTGTAGGTTGGTAAATTGAGTACCCAGCTTGTGGGGGGCAATTAGCTAACACACATTGGAAACTGCTTAATGCAGTGTAGATGTGTAAATTGCTATTGTTTAAAACAATTTGTAAGCCACTCTGATAGCCTTGTGGCTGAAAAGCGGGGTATAAATAACTAAAAAATAAATTAAAAAAAAATAAATAAATAAAAACAAAAGTGGGATGAGATCAGTTCTTCATTTAGTCCTCCAGGACTAAAATGGAATAAGATTTCCAGCTCCATAATTTAGATTTCATATTGGTATGTATAAGCAGTGTGCAAAGGTTGTAATGATATATATTATGATGTATGTATGATTATATAATTATGTGTTGTCCTTTTTACTTTAAACATTTTTATGTAGCCCCGAAGAAGGGCATTGAAATATATACAGGCTGAAACACGCTGGGCTTTCCATGCACAGAGCACTTGGAGACGTGCATCCTTTTTTTTCTTGTGGATTCCTTTGGGTGCTCTCCAGCTTTTGTCTCTTCTTCCTCTAAGGATGCCCAAGGAAAAGAATAGTCATACTGAGAGACAGGAAATAGCAGCTGTTCTTGAGTTTCACAAGGATTTATTTTTTTTCCACATGGTGGGAAGTTCATTCCCAGTTAATACATTGGAAACGTAATGGACTGAGAAAGGCATTCCATATTTCTCTCTCTTACCTTTGTTCTATGTCATCTAGCAATTTGATTCTTCTTCTTTTTGATAGTATAAGGGCTATAGTTATCCCATTCGCTAGCTGGGTATAGAAGCCATAAAACAAACAGGTTATCCAAACGTAGGATTAAAGGCAATGAAGAGTGGATCTGTAAAACCTGTCCAATCTGAGGGAATATGTAGATGCAGACAAATTATTTTTTACTCTTGTGCTGAGGATTACCAGTGTGCAGTGGGCCCTATTATCCCGATCGATGTATTTGCAGCTTTTTACTGGCCGCAGTTCTTCCCCTGTTTTGGACCTCTTGCTGTTTGCAAAGAGCAACAAGCTAGCCAGCTGCACTCTTTTCATAGACTAATATGTGTAACTGGCAGTAAAAAGTGACTGTGTGGCAGCCGCGCTGCTCTTTCCAGAAGTGGTGTATTGGCCTCGGCAAGCCATGCCATTGATCTGAAAATGAAGAGGAAAAGAACAGCTAGTTGGTTTTTTTAAAATAAATTAAGAACAGGGAAGCACACACTTAAAAGGATTCCTAGATTTTCCAAAACCCCAGTGACAGAGAAAGAGTACCAAGTTCTGAATCGTGTCCAGTAGCAATTATTTCCTCCTTATGTTAACTTTCAGTACCTCTCTGCATTGAGACTCTTTGAAAGCAGGTGTGGGGAACTGGCAGGGGCTGGGGGCAGCATTGGCTCCACTGCCCTATCCCACCCCACTTCCCTCCTTTTTGTTTTAAAAATGCCCTATTACATCCCTACGTTTGCTTCCTGGTTGAAAGTAGGTTTGCCGGGGCCTAAAACAGACCTGGAGGATTAAAAAAAAAAATAGGATGAAGTTTGCCCCTTCCTGCTGCATAGGAGATATCAATGGCATTTTTAGTACTAACAAAAAATAAAAATAAAAATGGGCAGCTGGGAAACCTTGAGGGCCTCAAAGAGAGCCCCAAGAGCCAAATGCAGGTGATATTTTGTCCATTCCAGTTTTAAAGACCCTGGCTTACCATTGCCCGTTTCATGAAGGCTTCTTGGGCAGCCTTCTTATTCTCAGGCTTGCCAGACCAGGCAGCCAGAGCCGACGCTTGCAGGGCCCGTCCATAGGAGAAAGTCAGCTTCCATGGTTTAGGCAGAGGGCACAGATTGATGGCATTGAGGTTGATGGAAGCCTCCTCTTCACTTTGGCCCCCAGAAAGGAAACATATTCCTGCAATTCAAATCAGAGAACAAGGGTACAGAAGCATAAAGGACCAAATGTCAAAGTGAACAGAGAGGAAATGGGGCGAGGAAGAGCTGGATTCATCATAAAGCTGGGTACATATGAGGATATGACCTGGTCAGTCCCTGATAACTTGGTTTGTACCAACTGATGGTGGAATCAAGTGGTTTATTATACACACACACACATACAAAACTTTTCAAGGCAAAAATCTTCTCAAGATAGCCTACAAATAAGAAACCATAAAATACAATCCCAATTAACCAGAAAGGTTCACTTTCATACAATGCAGACTAAAGGTTTTTTTTTTAAAAAAACAACTACTACAATTACAGCTTTTAAAATATAGACCATCTTAATTAATTCAATGAAAAGCAGACTGAAATAAGGAGATTTTAAAACAGTGAGGGATCTGAAGCATTTTACATGGAAAGGGTGTTCCGTGAAGATGGGGTCATCAGAGAAAAGCCCCCATTTCTTTTGCCCATGAACCTGATGGAACTTAGTGTAGGGCCCTTAATCAAGGCCTCCATGGACAAATCTAGGATACAGCAAGATATATATGGGTTTGGATGGTCCTGATAACCTGGTCTCAATTATCTAAGGCA
Organism: Gambelia wislizenii; assembly: GCA_030847615.1. NCBI lineage: Eukaryota > Metazoa > Chordata > Lepidosauria > Squamata > Crotaphytidae > Gambelia > Gambelia wislizenii. The sequence goes on along the minus strand of JAUMIR010000002.1, from coordinate 304,386,723 downwards.
GTGATTCTCAAACCCTGATCCTCCACATGTTTTGGACTTCAGCTCCCAGAATTCCTGACTATTTGCCAAACTGGCTGGGGCTTCTGGGAGCTGAAGTCCAAGACACTAGGGGGTTGTCTAAACAGTGAATATAAACTGAATGGAATTTGCTGGGAATTCTACCTGTCTAAATGGGATCCTGCATCAATGCACAGTATTTGGAAGGTGGGGGGGGGCTAAAACGGCAAAAACAACACTGGAAAAGCCTTTATGGTTTTTCCTAGATTAAAAAAAAAAACAGTGTGTGTGTGGGGGGGTGCATATTCCTGCTTGTTAAGACAAGCAATTTGCTTTGAATTCCTTTCCCATACAAGTGGATGTGCAAAGCTGGATGGCTAGATGAGCACAGGGGTCAGAGCTTGCTAACAGGGTAAGTGCCCGCTGCCACCATGTTGAATTTTCATATTAGCGATCACTCATAAGGCAATAAAATGGGGTGTTTGTGGTTTTTTCCACTGTCCTTTTAACTTGAAAAATTGCTTTATCACTCTATTGCACCTTAGACAATGGTTTGTTTGTTTTTTTAAAAATTTGGCAGCAGCAAAGTACTAAATCACTCGTGACCACCATCTGGAGGCTTTGGGGGCCAAAACCATCATTAAGACAAGTTGCTGATGTCGCGAAATGCCATAACTACAAGGTATTCCATTGCCCCCTCCCCTTATATAGACTGGCCCCTGGAGGACAAAAGTTTGGGAACCACTGATCTAGGGCTTTAAAGGTGCTTACCAGCTGGGCCGGAAAACAAACTAAAGGAGCCAGTGCACCTGGTATAAAACTGGTGTTATGTTACGATTGCCTACATTATGTTAATAGCCAGCCAACTACATTTTGCATTAACTTAAGCTTCTGAACTAGATTAAAATGCAGCATCACCCTGAGTACGTTACAGTGGTCTAGCCTGGATGTAACCTGAATGTACATGAATGTTAATAATGTCTACTTTTTCTAGACAGAGCTGCTGCTGGCAAATGAAACTGGGGCTGAGAGAGAGATGTTGTTTTCATATGTGGGTGAGATACTTAAAACTTCAACCACAGACAGAACTTTCATACTGTATTTAGCAATACCCTATTTTTCTTCATGCCTCTCTGCTGGCTGTCAGCAAGAAATGTGACATCAAACTTTTACTTCAAAACCAAACATGGCTGGATCATTTACTGGTAGATCAAATACATGATACAGAATGGATCCTGATATGGAAATAAATCCTTAAATAAAACTGCATGAACTAGATGAAACATGAGCATCTGGTTGGAGACATGCAAATGCAGGGAAGTAAACACAAAGTATATAGTGAGGGGGCATCTAAACAGTCAAAGTAATCCTAAGGGAATTTGCTGGGAAGACAATCAGTCTTAATGAGAACCTGCATCGATGCACCATATTCAGAAGGGGGGGGGTAGCAAAAAATGTCAAAAACAACGCCAGGAAAGCCTTTGTGGCTTTCCCCAGAGTTTTAAAAAAGGCTCCATGGGAAATGTGCATTCTCACTTGTTGGGATAAGTGATTCTCTTTGAATTGCTTCCCCATACGAGAGGAAGGGTAAACCTGATTGGCTGGATGAGCGCAGGGAGCAGGGCTTGCTAACAGGGCAAGGGCCTGCTGCTGCCATGTTGGATTTTCACTTTAGTGAGCGATTGCTAAGGCAATACAATGGTGTTGTTTTTTCTTTTCTGTGTGTGTGTAAAGGCAAAAAAATGGTGGTTGTGCGCACCATGGAAATAGAGTCTTTTTTAAAAAAAAAAATTGGTGGTGGCAGATTTAAAAACACCGCAGCCACCATCTTGGCTAGAGGCCATGCAAAGTTTATGGGGGCTGTAAAACAGTTAAGACAAGCCGCAGGTGCTATTACTGGGGAGCAGTCTGTTTTTTTCAGGCTCATATAGAGGAGGCCAAGGACTGATGAATTACCAGGAACAGCAGCAGGGACAGTGCGGAGGAGAGCTGTGACTGTTGCCATGGCCACTTCTTCAGGGGTGTACTTCTTGGTGCAGGCATGCCCAGCAGTCACCATGTTGGGCTTCAGCAGTGTCCCCTCCAGATAGACATGGTGGTCATTCAGAGCCTTATAAACAGCAGCCAGTACCTGGGATACAAAGAGGATTTGGAGTGAAAACCTTGCAGCCCCATCCTAGGTATGTTTGCTCAGAAATAAGCACCATAAGATGTGACAGGAAAGAGTACGCAGCATCATAGACTCATGATTGTTCTGCTGTACGCATGGGGGAGCTTCCCATCTTATAGTGAGCCCAGGGCATTTGAATATTAGGCCAAAGGGCAGGGGGGTTATGGCCTTTCAAATGTTGTTGTACTTCAAGTCCCATCAGCCAAAACTAACATCGACAATGAGGAAGGTTGATGGGAATTGGACCAAACACAATCTGAAGGACCATAAGTTCCTTATCCCTGACCCTAGCAGTGATAGACACAACATGTACTTGAGGAGAGAAGAGAACTACATTGATCTAGCTGCTATATTATAGGCCTGTCATCAAGTTGTCAAGATTATTCCCATGGAGGAAAAAGCTATAATTGGCTACAGCTAGTGATGGGCCTATATTATTTCCAGTACCAGAGGTAGTGTGTTTCTTTTTATCAGTTCCAAGGGAAAGAAGGTGGAGTCTCCTTCTTTGGAGGTTTTTAAGCAGAAGCTGGATGGCCATCTGTCAAGAATGCTTTTATTGGTTACTCCTGCATGGCAGGGGGTTGGACTAGATGGCTCTTGTGGTCTCTTCCAACTCTGTGATTCTAAGTCAGAGGGTGCAGCTGCATTCATGCTCTGCTTCTGGGAATTCCATAGAGATCTGGTTGACCACTTTGTGGACAACATGCTGGACTAGGTCAGACCCTTGTCAGATCCAACATAGCACTTTTACTTTTCTGCACTTTTCTGCTAATAGGGGTATTGTTATCTGATATTTTTGACTGATCAGTTTTGGTTGGGTTATTGCAAAATCATCTGTGTTAACTACTTTTGCAGCCTATCTCTCTCTATCTATCTATCTATCTCTGGCTTTTCTTCGCAAACGAAGATTCAGGAAGGACTCATCCCGCGCTTTCTGCAAGCGCGCTGATGACTAAAAAGGCCAATCCGAGATAAACAAGTCCAGTTGCAAAAAGCACAGCAGAAGGTCTCCTTGGGTGATGTTTTTGGGTTGTGATTCTTTCTGCGTTGTCGTTTCTCTTCAAGACTTGTTCGTCGTGAGTTCTCAAATAAGGCTGCAGCATTGTGGATAGTGCGTCTCCATGCCTCCCGATGTGAGGCCAGGGCGGACCACTGTTGGTGATCAATTTGGCCGAGCCTGAGATGTTGTTTCAGGGAGTCTTTGTATCGCTTTTTGGGAGTGCCCCTCTTACGCTGACCCGTGGCGAGTTCACCGTAGAGTAGTATTTTTGGGAGGCGATGGTCCTCCATCCTAGAAACGTGCCCTGCCCAGTGCAGCTGTGTTCTCAATATCATGGCCTCAATGCTGGTGATCCCTGCTTGCTCAAGGACAGCAACATTTGTCACATAGTCAGTCCAGTTTATATTTAGGATTGTGCGTAGACAGCGCTGATGAAAGCGCTCGAGGAGTCGTAGGTGGTGGCGATAGGTGACCCATGTTTCAGATCCATAAAGGAGGATAGACAGTACGATGGCTCTATACACACTGATTTTTGTGCTTTGCCTCAGGTGTTTATTGCTCCAGACTCTTTTGTGAAGTCTTCCAAATGCACTATATGCCTTTGCTAATCTGTGATCGATCTCTTTGTCAATCTTGGCATCTGAGGAAATGATGCTTCCCAGGTAGGTGAACTGCTGAACGGACTTGAGCACAGATTTGCCGACGACAATGTGGGTATGGTGGTGTTCGTCCTGTGGTGCAGGCTGGTAAAGAACTTCTGTTTTCTTCAGGTTGACTTCTAGCCCAAACAGCTCTGCAGCTGTTGCAAAGCAGGACGTTAGGCGCTGCAGAGCTGCTTCTGTGTGGGCAACAAGGGCAGCATCATCGGCGAAGAGCAGCTCACGGACTAGATAGTTTAGAGTCTTAGTGTGAGCCTTCAGACGGCTTAAGTTAAACAAGCTACCATCAGTACGATAACGTTACTGTAGCCCATATATTTTTAAACAAATAGCTAAGAATACTACAGTTGGCCCTCCACATTTGCTGGGGTTAGGGGCGCAGGACCCCCATGGCAGTGGAAAAACCATGAATATCTCTACCCCCCCCCCCACACACACAATATTTAACACACACACAAAAGTATAATCTGTGGATTCAACCCACCATGAATGCCTTCAAGGCAATGGGATTCCTTTGCAAGGCAGAAGCAGGCAATTGCCAGGGCTTGCAGTCACCTCCATTGCTGCCCTATGCCAGTGGTTCCTAACCTGTGGTTTGCAGACCTGGGGGGGGGTGTCCTCACAGGGGGTCTGCAAAGTCTTGAAGACTGCTCAGCTCACTTCCTCCCTGCACTGGAGTGGCCACGTGACAGGAGCCAAGGCGCTGGCTGTCTGGCTGTCTTGGCCTATGCATTGCAATTCAATCTACTCCACCCACAAACTTGCAGGAAGAAGCAGGAAAAATGTCTTCCCTTCCCCTCCAGTGCCTCTGAGAGAAGGTTTAATAGATGTTGTGATATTATTATTATTATTATTATTATTATTATTATTTTACCAGGTTTTATTATGATGGTGATGATTAGGGTTTTAAATCTTGAATTAAGTCTTGGGGATCCATGGCAACAAAATATATTTAGAGGGGGTTCCTGGTAAAGAAAAGGTTAAGAGCCACTGCCCTATGCATTTTTAATAGGCACTTACAAGCCTTGCTGCATGTTCACAGTCTCTCAAGGCTTGCAGTCTCTTTTTAAAATGGCATAGGGCAGCAGCAAATAATCAAATCGATAAACTGTGGACAGTGGACTGTACAAAATCTGATTATCCAGAATCTCTTAATGCTCCAGTGTAGAAACTGCTTCCAAGCATACAGTGTATGGAGTTTGCACTGTATTTACATATGAGCAGCACAACCATGTGTGTTGTTTATAAAATTTGTGAGACTTCTTTATTGCAAAATTATCCCTAACACCACATTTTTTCCACATAGAACATACAAAGCACCGCAGGAGGCGAAGAGCTTGTTTAAAATTCATAATAGTTCAAAACTGTACCGAACATAGCTCAGAAGGCTGTCCTACCGAAAAATGTTTTAAGCCAAGGGCAGAGTGGCACCACAACAGACAATGGCCTGCTCTGCACCCATATTTGTCTCATCCCAGTAAGTGAGGGGTTGCAGCACATGTGGGAGAGACTGATCATCCAACTGCAGCTTGCTACTGGATATATACATGGTAAATTGGAAAACATCCAGAGGTATCAAAGTATGCATGTGATTTTGACCTGACAGTACAGCCTTCTAAAACAGAGGGGTAATGTAGGTTGATCTTCCTTGAATCCACTTTTGGTTCTTCATCAGCTAAACCAAGTATTGCACTAAGAACAGAAAATATCTTTTCTTGTTAAGGAAACTCTTCCTAGACATAACCTGACAGAAAGAGCACTCATCCAGAAGGCTGATGCTTAGGATGTGATTTACACTGCAGGAAGAGGCAATTATTTAAACCTGCCTTGAGCTCTGGAGAGGCACGCTAACACATTTTAAAGTAAACTGAGCAACCAATGTTAGTTTAAATCAAGGTGCACAACCATTTGTGGCTCCAAGGACCACGTGTGATGCTGGTTTAGGAATTGGGGATCACGTGCACATGCCTGACACTTATGTGTACACACAAGCACTAACAAACACACACAGAATCTCTACTGGGAGAAGGTGAAAAGACCACCCTCCCCAGAGTATAAAATAGATCTCTATAACCTTTCTGTTGACAGTAGCAGAGAAAAAGCTATTGGTATTAAAATGGCAGGAAATTGAGGTGGGAAGAAATTCAGCTGAGGTGGAGACCTGTGCATAAGACCTTGGTCATGAGCCCTTGGTATATAAGATCTGTGCTATATATCAAATTGTCCAGAAGGGTGGAAGTCATTTGGCATAACAAGCCTTAAAGTTTTAAATAGGGTGCAGTTGAAGAGTTTTTCATCACGATGGTCTGGGAACATGGTATAACTTGTGATAACACACTTACTTTTTCTGTCACATATTGGCACCGCTGGAGGTCATGGTCTCCATCAGGCAGGATCTCAGGTTCCACAATAGGGACTAATCCATGCTGGAAATTATAATTTAAAAAACAGAGTTTAATGGCGATTTGGATAGCCTATATTTCTGCTTGGTGAGGCTACCAACAGTAAGAATAGAATCCCACCACTAATCAAGCTGTGGGAAGCATATCAGTAAGTACAGGAAAGTTATACCTGTTGGCAGATACTGGCATAGCGTGCCAATGTGTTAGCGTTCTCCTGGATGGCAAGAGTAGAAGGAGTTGTATCCGAGATTTTCAGCACAGCACGCCACTTGCCAAAGTCAGCTCCATCTTTCTTGTACTGGGCACAACGTTCAGCAAGGCCATCCAGACCTGAAGGCAAACATGGAGAGATATCTTAGTGTCTTGCAGAACACATCACTACAACAGGTACTGCTCAGTGTCTTCTAGAAACATTGCACCAATGACTAGGTGGCTAGAATTGGAAGTATTCCTGCAGAAGCTTTAGAAAGTTTTATGTTTTAGGTAAATGCCTGCCAGTATTGTTCTTTATCACTGCTTCTGGGGTTGCTGACAATCACCGTTCTTGCTACCCTGGGTTCTCTTTCTAAACAACCCCCCCTACATATCAGACTTCTGTTTTGTTGGATTTCTACTTTCATTTCTCCTTGACTTATCTGTACTAAAATAACACTGCCTTCCAAGCTTCAGAGTTGCATTCCTTCATTACCAAGTGCTTTTTGCCTCTAGTACCTATTTGAATCCTAAAAGAAGCTTCCGGAAGAGCTGTGCTCCTTATCACTCTTCTGTTACTGACACATCTGTTTTAGTAGTTTAAATATTTGTGAAGATTCTGCCTTTATGACAAAGACCTGAAGAGAGCCAGTGTGGTGTAATGGTTAGAGTACTGGAGTAGAATTTGGGGGACTCAGGCTCTACTTCACCACTGAGGGGATATCTGAGAAACCTTCTCCTCCCATATGAGCCTGCCCAAAATTTGAGATTCTCAAGGGATGTCCTGTTGTGTGTCCCAACACCTCAGAGGGTTAGGTTGGTATGCACACGCAGGGCCGGTTTAACCAGTCTGCCAAATCAGCATTGGCGGGGGGCCCCCAAGGTCAAGAGAGGGCCCCGTACTAGCCTCCTTAATCTGAGGAAGGAGACAGCCAGTAGGAGCCTCCTCCAAAAACCTCAGCTGGCTTTTTTTTTAAAAAAACAGCGTCTCACAAACCCAAAGAGAAAGCGAAAGAAACAGCAGCCCTCCGTGGCAGAAGCTGGAGGGAGAGGCACGGAGAAGGGGTGTGTGTGTGTGTGAGTGTGTGTGTGTGTGTGAGAGAGAGAGAGAGAGAGACAGGGAATTTGAGTGTTGTCTCCCTCAGAAAAGATTTCTTTCTTTCTTTCTTTCTTTCTTTCTTTCTTTCTTTCTTTCCTCCCTTCCCTTCCCTTCCCTTCCCTTCCCGTCTTGGTTCCTCTCCCCTCCCTTTCCCCCTTGGTTTTCTTCAGCTTCCTCCCCTTGCTGCCAACTGAGTTCAGCCTGCAAAAGGAATTTGTGTGTGTTTGCCCATGTGCCTTCAAGTCATTTCTGACTAAGGCGAACCTACCATGGGATTTTCTAGGCAAGGTTTGCTCAAAGGGGGTGTGCCTTTGCTTTCCATTGAGGCTGAGAGTGTGTGATTTGCCCAAGGTCACCCAGTGGGCATTCATGGCTGAGTAAGGATTCAAACCCTGGTCTCCTCAGTCATAGGGGAATGCTGAAATTTCTACAACACTCTGGTTCTTTTAGCAGAAGAATATAAAGAATATAAATAAAAATTGGAGTAATATTACTGGGAACAATGGTTTTATTGTTGTCACTAAAACACCAGTATCGCATTAGTGTTATGTGAGAGGCATTGGCCTAGAGCAGTGGTTCTTAACCTTTTCTTTAGCAGGGACCCCCTTTAAATATCTTTTGTTGCCCCAAGACTTAACACAAGATTTAAAACCCTAATAATAATAGCTAACAACAACAACAATACAATTACACCATCCATTAAACTTTCCCTCAGAGGCAATCTTGCTTCTTCCTGCAAGTTTGCAGCTGGAGTGGATTGAATGGCAATGTGCAGGCCAAGCCAGCCAGCCAGCCTTTGCCTTGGTTCCTGTCACGTGGCTACTCCACTACAGGGAGGAGGTGGGCCAAGCAGCCTTCAAGCCTTTGTGGACTCCCTGTGAGGACAAAGCAGACTCCAAGTTAAGAACCACTGAGCTAGAGAATGCTGGAAAAGGAACAATGCAACCAGACCTTGAGAAGGGTGCTGGCAGGGGGATTCTGGGAGGTGTAATCTAAGAATAACTTTCCCAGGCTCTAAATGCAGCCTAGAATCATAGAATCATAGGGCTGGAAGGGACTCCAACAGCCATCCCATCCGATTGGCTTCTGTGCTGCAGGAACACACAATCAAAGCATTCCTGACAGATGGCCATCCAACCTATGTTTAAAAACCCCCAAAGAAGGTGACTCCACCACACTCCAAGGCAGTGTATTCCACTTCCGAACAGCTCTTACTGTCAGGAGGTTCTTCCTAATATTCAGGTGGAATCTCTTCCTCTGCTGCTCCAGAGACTAGGACATGGCTCCGTGTCCTAGTCTCTGGAGCAGCAGAAAACAAGCTTGCTCCATCCTCAGTATGACATCCCTTCAAATATTTAAACATGGCTATCATGTCACCTCTCAACCTTCTCTTCTCCAGGCTAAGCATACCCAGCTCCCTAAGCCGTTCCTCATAGGGCATAATAGCTTCCAGACCTCCCACTATCCTTCTCAGTATCTTTCTTGAATTGTTTTGCCCAGAACTGGAAACAGTATTCCATGTGAGGTCTGACCAAAGCAGAATGGAGTGGTACTATTACTTCCCTTGATCTAGACACTACTATTAATGCAGCCTAGAATCGCATTGGCATTTTTTGCTGCTGCATCACACTACTAACTCATGTTTAGCTTGTAGTCCACTCTTTCTTTTCTTTGAGGAAATCTACACCATTACATTAATTGCTAATAAACAAAAAATATTATGTTAGTGCCTATAATATAGTTTTTAAACAAAATTATTGGTGGCAAATTATGTAATACAGTATGCCCCTCTTATCCACTGGGGATTAGTTAGGGGGGGGGCGTGGATTCTGAAAACCATGAATAATAGTGAATGCCATTGAAAATAATGGGACTGCTGGTTTAAAATACCATAGAATTGCCTTGGAGGGCCTAGAAAACAACTAGGGAGGACACATTTTCTAGGAAGAATCTATGGTAGGTGTGCTGTTTTGTGTCCCATGGATAAAGAATCCATGGATACGGGGGTCCTACTGTAATCTGAACATCCTGTAAGGTGAATAGGTTAGGTTACATTGACCTCAGATAAACATATGGGGGGGGGCAAAATTCCTTAAACCGGCCCTGTGTACACGTAACAGGACTTTCTCTGTAGCAGCAACCCAAATGTGGGAACTCTCTGCCCAAGGAAGTTAGAATTGCTCCATCTTTTTTGAACTTCCGGCAGGCAACTATGGGTTGCTTTGCATCCAGGAAGGAGGATCTGAGCACATGACCAGCCTTGATCACATGGTAAGGGCCTTCTTTCTGGCTTCAGAGAGTGTTACATGCAACAGCAGGGGAAGCACCTGACAATACAGGCCGGCATGTGTGTATGCAGACCTCTGCCAGAATATTCTGGCCAGTGTAGACAAGCTCTAAAACAGTGCTGTTTTGTGTGGCCTTTAATGTTTGCAATTGCTCTAACTGTTTTAAAATTGTATGTTGTTATTATTTTTAAACAGTTTTAGAAGCTTTTAAAGAATATTTTAATGTGATTTTTGAAATGTTTTGTATTTGTACTGGTTTAATAGTTTTTATTTGTTCATTGTCTCAGCAGCCTTTTTGGATTCGGAGGTGATATATAAATACTATATCTTAAATAAAAAAATAAATAAAAATTAAAATAAATAAATAATTGAGTCACAAAGTTCTCTCAGTCTGACTTATCTCCCATGGTGACTGTTGTGATGATAAAGTGAGAATAATAGGAACAGTGGCTCACCTTGAATTGTGGTTTCTCCATTTGTTCCTGCCAATGGAGCTGTGCCTTTATCCAGCTGTGAATTTTTAATACAACCATTAGCAAAAGACTATCAAAATGTACTGGGAAGTATGTGTTTGTTGCATAAAGGCAAGGACTAGTTCCAGCATTGACTGTACTTGATGCATTCCTGATCTATGTGATTTTGCACCATTCAGTAGAGTGGTTATGCATTACTTGAGGTCATAGAATCATAGAATTGGAAGAGACCACAAGGGCCATCTAGCCCAACCCCCTGCCCTGCACAAATACACAAACAAAACACTCCTGACAGACGGCCATCCAGCCTCTGTTTAAAAACCTCCAAAGAAGGAGACTCCACCACACTCCAAGACAGCACATTCCACTCTTATCATCAGGAAGTTCTTCCTAATGAATTTGCTCCAGGGAACTGAAGCAAACATGAAATACTAAACTTACATTTATAGCTATTGTGCCCTATAACAGGGGCAGGATTCATTTAGCCCAATTCCCAGTATCCTTTGTCAGCATAGCCAGTGGTGAGGAATGCTGGGAGCTGCAGTCCAGCTACATCTGGGGGGCTACATGAGTCCCACCCTCAGCTTACCACAATCCCTCTTCCTTCCACAGCAAAGCTATAGTGGGAGGCATAGGCATAGGCTGGGCATTTCTGTCTTTCTGTGGTTAACTCTGGTAATGATCTTGAAGATAATTACCTTGATTCCAACCACTATGCCCTTGTCCTTGATGACTGCTGGGAAGAGCTTTCCAGTGCTGTCCTTCTGATAAAGGGTCTCATGGAAAAAAATGACTCCCCCAATCTGTTGACTGATGGAAGCATCTGAAGAGAAGAGAATATCACGGAAGGCACGGCGATTCTCTTCAGTGTTCTCCACTTTAATGCGCTGCAGCCTGTTACCCATAGTACCTAGGAAGACCCACTAGATGTTAGAGGCTGTAAGTCATTTTACCAAATGCATTTAGTTCATATCAATCCCTTCTCCCCTTTCTATGGGGTTCAAAGAGCCCAGTGTGAAAGTATTGGGGGGCGGTATGCATTATAATATCATCCTCCATTGTTGCTCCACTTCCAACAACTAGAGTACCTGTTCAGAATTACCATGTGGTACAGCCGTTCCTGAACTGCACCATTTTCTGATTGCTGTTGCAGAATTTTACGTTGAACTGACATGCCATGAAACAAAAAATGCAAAAATAAAAATTGCTATCCCCTATATGGAGTCTGAAGCCATAAGGCTCAGAAAGGGGCCAAACGATGTCATCAGAACTGAATCTGTACCTTATCTCTGAATTTTCTTCTTTGATCTGCACATGACTATTTTTAATACAGGACGTGATTGCTATGATCTGATGTCTGCTATGAATGGAGTACCTTCTTGAACAATTACATCTAAAATAATTTATTTAGCTTTACTTATTCATCATCGGCGGGGAGAGGTACAATAATACATTAATAATGATTATTCAATAAAACTCACCCACAGATTCATCTGCAGCCAGGATTCCTTTGCCAGAAGCCACTATCCTCTGAGCTGTGTCAGAGAGAGCCTTCTTCTGCTCCGGAGAGAGAGCTGGAAACTGGTGGGTCATGGTGGCTGAAAACAAATCACAATTCCTGTCTGAGTAACTTCAGACTATAATTTTTAAACCTTTGCTGTTTTATTAATTACATACCTTCAACAGACTGAGGGCCCCTTCACACAGCACAGTTATAGCACTGTGATTCTACTTTAACTGCCATGGAAACATCCTATGGAATCCTGGGATTTGTAGTCTAGTGAGGCACTAGAGCTCTGTGACTGAGAATTATAAATACCTCCCCCCTTTAAACTGCCATTCCTAGGATTTCCATGGCTATTAAAGTGGAACCATAATGTTATGCAGGTTCAGTATCCCTTATCTGGAATTCTGAAATACTCCAAAATCCAAAATTGCCCACGAGTGGCTGAGATAGTGACGCCTTTGTTTTCTGATGGTTCAGTGTACACAAATTTTGTTTCATGGACAAAATTATTAAAAATATTGTGGATAAAATTACCTTCACGCTATGTGTATAAGATGTATATGAAACATAAATGAATTTTGTATTTAGGCTTGGTCCCACCTCCAAGATATCTCATTATGTGTATGTAAATATTCCAAAATCCAAAAACAATCCAGAACACTTCTGGTCCAAAGCATTTTGGATAAGGGATACTCAATCTGTAATTGTATAGTGTGAAAGGGCCCTAGGATATTAAAAGAAGATATAGGATCCAGAGATGGAGTCTCCCCCACTTATATATAACTAGCTTAACAATGATTAATATTCACCTAGCTGAAACACAAAATGCTATGTAAATCAAGCATCATATGTACCATTAAAGTTGACTTTAGTTTTGGGTATTCTAATCCCCTTCTCCCAGCATCCCCACTGTTGACCAGTGTATTCTAAAATTATAAAGAATGAATACATTGCCAGGAATTCTTTATAATGAGTGATACCTAATGTGTGATTCTGAGTGCCATCTTGCTTAACAGAGGTACAGCGTTTGGACCAGTCTTTCTGGTCCATGATTCTTTGCAAGAATCCTAAAAACCTGCATGTGCTAAATTTCTTCACAGTTGGCAAAAAAAAAAAAGTCCTTGGCCTGCCTTCCGTCATTGCATGCAGGCATTATGGCAGAAATTGATGCTCAAAGTTTTCAGCCTTTCCTGTTTTTTTTAGATAGAAATGGTTATATCCAACACAGCACCAGGAGAAAATAAAATACGTTTGGTGTTGTTCTGCTTCTGATTACACAACTGCTAGCAGAACTAGTAACTTCAGTGAGCCACCGTGAGCTTAAAGAAGTTGCAAAGAGTTGCACAATGCCTTGTGCAGCGTCATCTGCAAGTGAAACCAAAGGTATTTGGATTAGAGGTTTTCTATGGTGCAAGGAAGGCAACAGGTTTTGCACAGATGATAGAGTTGGAGATGATACTGTTAGAGTAGCACCACTGGATACAACGTAGAGAATGGCAAATACAGTACAGTCATTGCTTATATATAACCAACTTAACAGTAAAACTGGATAGCTAAAACCATATTGGTTTCAGACACTGAGAAGATTTACAGATATGATAAAACTCTTGTTTAAGTATTTTAAGGGGTGTCACATTAAGGATGGAGCAAGCTTGTTTTCTGCTGCTCCAGAGACTAGAACACAGAACAATGGATGCAAGCTCCAGCTACAGAGATTCCACCTCAACATTATGAGGAACTTTCTGACAAGTAAGAGCTGTTCGGCAGTGGAACACACTCCCTCGGAGCGTGGTGGGGTCTCCCTGCTTGGAAGTCTGTAAAGAGAGGCTGGATGGCCATATGTTGGGGATGCTTTGATTGTGTATTCCTGCATGGCAGGGGGTTGGACTGGATGGTCCTCGTGGTCTCTTCCAACTCTACAATTCTATGATTCCCCTGTTTCAACAGCACTGGCTGCTGATTTCTTTCCTGGCATAATTCAAAGTGCTGGTTATGGCATATAAAGCCCTATACAACTTCAGTCTAGGCTATATGACAATATCTTCCCATATGAGCCATCCCAGACCCTGAGATCAGCAGGAGAGGCCCTTCTCTCAGTCCCACCACCTTCACAGATATGGTTGGTGGAACACAGGGCCTTCTCAGTGGCTGCCACTACCCTTTGAAACTCCTCCCTAGGAAGGCTAGAATTGTCCCCTTCTTGCTATCTTTCTGTCACCAGGCCAAGGGGTTGTCTAAATGGTAAAAAACCCTCATGGAATTCACTGGGAATCCTACCTGTCTAAATGGGATCATGCTCCAATCCACACTATTTGGAAGGAGGGGGACCAAAACGGCAAAAACAACGCAGGAAAAGCCTTTGCAGCTTTTCTCGTACTTTTTTTAAAAAACCATGAGGGGGTGCACCTTCTTGCTCGTTAGGACAAGCGAAGCACAAAGCTGATTGGCCAGGCGAGAGTAGGGGTGGGGCTTGCTAACAGAGCAAGTGCCCACTGCCGCCATGTTGGATTTTTGCCTTAGTGAGTGATCACTAAAGTGATAAAACAGGATGACTATTTTTGTTTTGTTTTACTTTCCTGTTAATTCAGAAAATCACTATATTGATCCAGCACACCTTAGACAACGTTTAAAAAAAAATCAGCGGCAGCAAAGAGCTAATGCAAATAAATCACTCACGGACGCCATCTGGAATGCAAGGCTTATGGGGGCTTCTGAGGCCAAAAACACCATTAACACATGTCACAGCTGCTGCGAAATGCCATTACTATGAGGTACTCCAGTTTTTCCCCCCTCATGTAGAGGGGATTCAGGGTTTTTTTTGTTTTGTTTTGTTTATTCAGGTTTTCAGAACTGAAGGCATAACCAAATCGTTGTAAGTGCTGTGGTGTTTTAAACTGTATTGTTTAATTTTTAAAAAATTAGAGTATATGTTTTCAATATGGTAATAGTTTCATTTGGTTTTAATGCTTTTTGTGTGTTAATTGTAATCCTTTTAATGTGTAAGCCACCTTGAGTCCCAGTCTTGGGAGAAAGGCAGGATATAAATAACGTTAGCAACAACAACCCAAATCAAATCTGTGCATAGTTGCTTGAAAAAAACACTAAGGAAGGCATTAAGCCTCACACAGATGCTTTTTGATAGAGATCACCTTTTGAGCAAAATCACTGCTATGATGCTTCTGGTTCATACGACATACACAGCAGCAACTGCTCTTTTGAAGGTGGGAGTTGCATTTCAGATAGGGTAAGTCAGTGCCAAGCCAAACCAGCATTCTAGCAATGGTGCTTTTGCCTCTCTGGAAGCAGACAATAAATAGCCTAGTGCTGGAGTGACAAGCAGAAACACTGTTCAGCAAATACCTTTTTGCAAACATAGTTATCTCACAAAAACAATTTTACCATCAGATAATAAACATACTCATACATTTATTTATTTTTGGTCACATGGTACTTCCTACTGTTTTGCTTCTATCACCATCAAACAGTACGGCTGCCACCAACACATTTTAAGGAGAAAGAAATGTGTTGGGTGGCACAGATAACATCTTAGAACCTTTTCATTATAAAACTGCATGGTCTTTCATTGG
The DNA here is from genome assembly GCA_030847615.1 of Gambelia wislizenii. NCBI lineage: Eukaryota > Metazoa > Chordata > Lepidosauria > Squamata > Crotaphytidae > Gambelia > Gambelia wislizenii. Next base: position 304,371,349 of record JAUMIR010000002.1, on the reverse strand, counting down.
TAAGATCGTACTTTTTCTTTTAATACTTGCTATAGAAATGGCTTTGCAAAGTTTTATCTGAAAAGTAGTACAGAAATAACTAGAGATCAGTTGGTACTATTTTATTTATTGATCAAACTTCCTGTCCAGTACCTGAACTCAAGTCATCATGTTAAAGCTGGACTGGAATCCAAACAGTCCTGTTTTTCTTACTATTACATTGTTGTTTCTTCGGCTCTGGCATCTTTTTTTATTTTCTTAAAATGAAACACAACTTCCAGCACTGCAAGCAGAGGAATGGTGGTACTGGGGGGAGATGCTTATCTTTTTTCCTGCCAGCTCTTTCTCTGTCCTTTCCACCCGAGGGTTAAAAGATACCGATATGATTGTGTTTCTTAGATGTGCATCTACTGCATTTTGTCTTGGAAGCCACCTTGAGACAGCCAAATAAGCAAGCTCTCAAAGATAGCCTATCAAAACAAACAAGCAAATATTTAAAAGCAGCTTGGGAGACAAAAATGACCAGAAATAAAAGGTTAAAGCCACTCCCTGAAACGTGGCCCCTTGGAGGTTTCTTTCTTTTCAAAAGCAGAGAGAAACATACATATGGCTACAGGTAGTCTGGTGCTCAAAGAGCAGGTAACATGTAGGCCATTTCAGCTGTGAGAATCTGAGCCATTGTACCAAGCAGTTCACCTTTTAACTGCAGGTTCAGCAAAGTTCTCTTCAATCATAGATCAAATTTGTTCCTAAGTAACCATTGGATCTTCCACATACTGTATCACACTCATTTTCCACAGTGCTAATCAATCTGGCAGCTGAAAAAGATGTTCTTTTATTTCATTTGGTTGTCATTCCTGGTGTGTGTTAATGTATTTCTCTCTATGCAATACCTTTTATTTCTTTACATTCCCTCGGAGCGTGGTGGGGTCTCCTTCCTTGGAGGTCTTTAAAGAGAGGCTGGATGGCCATCTGTCAGGGATGCTTTGATCGTGATTTCCTGCATGGCGGGAGGTTGGACTGGATGGCCCTCGTGGCCTCGTCCAACTCTACAATTCTATGATTCTATGAGAATAAATTCATGTGCACCTTTGGATGCTTTTAGCTATGTAGGGAAAAGGTTAATCCCTGTACTTCACATGGAAAAGAACTAAGCTTGCAATTGGCTAATCATTAATGATGGCAGCGGTTGATATTGTGAGCTGCGTATGCATCCTTGCCCTTCTCTACAGTTTCGAAATCTAACCACAGTAGCAGTTGAGATTGGTACATTAACTGGCAGCCACCACTACTACAACTAAAAGAACAGTTCTTAACATCTTTCTAGGACAACAGACAACAGCATGGTTTGTTTTGAGGCCCACTCGCTTTCTAGAATAGTAGTGCATTGAATAGTAAAGCCTATTAAGTAATGTCTTAATAGAGCACCAGCATGGTGTAGTTGTCTGAGTGAGGGACTAGGGGCTCAGTCAGATGGGAGAATTAATTGCAGAAAGTACTGCATTAACTCACTATCGCAGCAGTGTTAATTTGTCCCTATGATTCATTCACAAGATCACTGGCATGGAAAGCTATCTGAGTTTGATGTTCACATGGAGCATGCCCACAAGAAAAGATGATGGCTGCAAGTGAATTACCTGCCTTATTATTCAACCAAAAGCTCCCTCCCTCCACCCCCCTTTTTTGTCTTACTAAATGAAAGATGTAGAAGAGCGATCGTATGCTTAAAAACTTTTTTTTTTTTTGCTCTGCCACTCGAAAAAAGTGCTCAATCATTTCCGGGGGTGGGGGGGAACAATGTTGGCCCTGGTTGCTTCATCACCAGCAAGCCCGCCCCCGCACATGTCCGACTAATCACGTTTGACTTCCTGCATGTGCCCCAATTTGAATTGGTTGTTCAGTTGGACAGTTATGTGCATTTTCGCACATTTTTTGAAAAAGATTGCGAGAAGCAGTGAAAGCTGTTACTGCAAACTATTTGGAGTTTTCAGCCCCCCTCCTTCCAAATTTGATGAATCCCGGCAGGAGCTCATCTGGACAAAAGATATTCTGCCCGCATTCTTTGAGAATTGTTTTCATCATCTAGACAACCCCTAGGACTCTGGGAGACCAGGGTTTGATTCTCCATTTTGGTTGACCTTGGGCAAGTCATACTCTCTCCATTTTAGAGGAAGACGATGGCAAAACTCCTCTGGACAAATCTCACCAAGAAAACCCTGTGGCAGCCTGAGGGGAGCCATACCTTGGAAACTTGACTGCAGGCATGTAGCTATAGGGGGTGGGGAGGTTCAAAATGAGGGTGTTGCCCCCAATAAAAAATTTGTTCTCTCATGAAATTTCTAGCATTGCAGTAACTTAAAAACTTCAGTTGAGCATTTAGAAATACAGTTTACACATCTAAAGAAAAGGGACAGGCAAAGTTACCAAAGGAATCCAAGCACAGCAAAAGTAAGATTTCTAGATCAGAATGGTATCCATAGTTTCATTTTCTGCAGTGCTAGAAATTTAGCAACCCAACGAAATGTTTAATTGTGGGGACTGTTTTCTTATTTGATGGGAACAATGCCTTCACTGGCCGCCCCCCCGCCCCCCGTAGCTACAACCATGCTTAACTGGGGCAAGTGTCCCTCGGACTTGAAGCATACACAAACCTAGCAAGGTTAGCTTGTTACCTAACAAGAAAAACAGACATTTTCTCTTCATTTCATCTGGAATGCTTGATTTAAATCCATAATTGCTTGCTTTGAAGATAACCCTCAGCATTGTCCTTAGATTTTCATGAGCCTCTCCTACCTAGTAAATCAAAGAGTTACTGACTTTGAAAAGTTCAATTTCATTATAATGACTAGTGAGCAACGGAGAATGGCTGAATGGTTCCTTATGATGGTCCAGGGTGGCTCCCCACTTTTTCAAAATATCTGCACTGAAAGCACAGACAGTTCGTACCTATCTACCCAACACTTGCATACTCCACAGAATTGGGTTTTCCAAAGAAGATACAGAGAGAGAGAGAGAGAGAGAGAGTTCAGCTAAATAATTTTATAGTCTGGATTTAATGGTCTTATGGAGGAGAAGGCTTTTTAGATTGTACTTCATTTCATTGTGTGGTCAACCAGGCCTGCCTGCTGTGGTTGGGGGCTCTCTTACTTATTCTGCTAAGAGGGGCCCGGGCATCTGTCACAAACTCTTACCTTGGTAGCACCAAGATTAGTAGACATTCTAGATCAGGGTAAAAAACATTGCACCCTCAAATTTTTTGACCTACAAGTCTAAACCCCCCAGCCATCATGGCTTGTGGCCAGGGATTATGGGAGTTTTAACTCAAAATCTGGTATGTTTTCAAATGAAAATTGAAATTGCCATTAGATTATGAAGAGCCATGATGCTTGTGCCTTGGACATGAGTTGACTGCAGAAAGTCTTCCTGTGTTTTTCTAGAAGAACCAGAAACAACATTGTTGCATCTTTGCTTGCTTGCGGGCTTCCCATAGGCAACTGGATAGCCACTATATCAGCAGGATGCTTGACTGGATAGGTCTTTGGTTTGATCCAGCAGGGCTCTTCTTATGTCCTTAACATACAAACAATCTTCTGATCCAATGACAAGTTGCTAAATCCCCCATGTGTGAGTGTTTGGAAAGAGGTTTACTAGCTGTCATTTTGGTCCCTTTTTAATAGAAATAATACTTTCAGAACACAAAAGGTTCAAAACTAGAAAAGGTACTATAGTTCCACAGAAACATCTGCAGACTGCAAGAGACGTCAGTGGCATTTTAAGCAAACAAAGCTGTTTGCCCAATTCAGTCCCTGGCAGAGATACAACAGGACATCAACATGAAATGTCAATATTGCTGGAATCAACATGAAATGTCAATAGTGCTGGAACTCAGCCATCATTGCTGAACAGAGGGAAAAAAAGAACAGATGGAGGGGTGAACAGAAATGTCCACTGACATCAGAACAAAGATTGCCTTCTGTTAATATTCCAATGGACTATGGGCCAAAGTTCAGGAGTAAATAGAGATTGGGGGGGGGATATAGGGACAATTTCTAAATGGTCAGCACACTGTCAATTTCAGGTCACCTTCAAAGGTAGCGGTATGATGACAGAGGCATGGTTTGCATGCTGGCATTTTAGGTGGAAGTGCAGGTCTTCACCTTCCCTCTGGATTTTCTAGGCCTTGAACACAACTGATAGAACTGGTATCTTTAACCCAAAAGGGAAAATAATGCTTAATTGGATTTTTTTTTTTAAAAAAATGGACTATATGGGAGTGAAAGAGACCTCAAAATGGGATGGTGGAGGGAGCAGGTGGGAGGAAGAAACTTCTTTGAGGAAAAGGAGGCCAAGTGTGATTAATAATGTGACTTGGTGGTGGTGGTGGGTGGGTGCCTTCAAGTCATTTCTGACTTATGGCAACTCTAAGGTGAACCTATCACAGGGTTTTCTTGGCAAGATTTATCCAGAGGGGGTTTACCTTTGCCTTCCTCTGAGACTGAGAGAATATGACTTGCCTGAGGTCACCCAGTGGGTTTCCATGGCCAAGTAGGGATTCATACCCTGGTCTCCAGAGTCATAGTCCAACACTCACCACTAGTCTTTTATGCATACAGGAAATACGGAATGTTAGAGCAGCTGAAGGGCCCTTTCTAACTGTTACTGGGCAATTAAAGCTTCCCTCTGGTATTAGGTTTCTTTCAGCCTATCAAATAGCTTGAGGTGTTTCCAATACAGGTCAACCCCTTTATCCACAGGACCGGTATACGTGGGTTCACCTATCCACATCCAAAAAAATATGTCCTCTCTAGCCGTTTTCTAGGTCCTCTGGTGCCAGAAGTCATTCATTTCAATAGGGTTCACTATTATCCATTGTTTCACATATCCACAGTAAGTGTGAGCACGTATCCCCCATGGATATGGGGGTGGGGGCTACCTGTATACAGTTATCGCACTTTGATACCACTTTAATCCTGGGATTTGTATTTGGGTGAAGTCCTTGAACTCTCTATCAGTGAATTGTAAACACTAATTCTTGAAACTACAGATCCCAGGATTCCATAGGATAGACCTACGGCAGTTATAAGTGCTATCAAAATGTGGTAAGTGTGTAGTGTGCAAAAGACCACTGAAAGGCAGGGCAAAGGCACTAACCTAGCCAGATTTAGAGAGGAAAAGGAAACCCCACAGAAATATTTAAACACTTTTTGCCAAGCCTTCCAGAAAGGCCCCAAAATCCATCACTGATTTTTTGGGAGGGGGTGTTCATACAATTTGAAACATGCCTTTTCATTTCAGCAAGAATGATTACACACAAAAGAGCTTATAGTTTGAGTCTAAGCTTACCTTGCCCTTTCCCCCTCACTGCCCCTCCTCGCTCCCTCCCCGCCTCCTGCCTTCATCTGGAGGCCATGCCCCCCCCACCTTTGTGTGTGTGTGTGAACTACAAAGCCGAAAACTCACTGGATCAACCAGTTTAGCAATAAATCATGTAAACTGTGCAGCGTTGGTGCAAAAGGACAATAAGCCGGAATTTCGCGCACTTTATTCTGCCGTGTAACTGGCACCAATGTCTTCTTGCCTTCTCTTTTGGAAGGGAAGTAGGTGTTGGGCCCTGGGTCTTGTGTAGCTCTATAGCTCAGGCAGCTCTCTGAGCATGGGAAATTGCTCCGTTTCTACTTCATTGTGGACTATCTGTGTACACATGTATATGAGTGTGGACATCCTAACCCCCCCCCAAAAAAAATTCCTAAATGGGCTGCATAACAATGACCAGATCACATATGGGGATCTGCACTCCTCTCTGACACTTCTGGAGTGAATGCAGTCATATGATCGCTGTTCAGTTGTGCTAGGATCCTACATTGCATATCACAAAGCTATCCCTTGAATCTGCTGGGTAGTTTCTTCTCCAGTGTTTAATGGAGAATGTTCAAAGAGCTAGCTTGAGTATAGTACTGTATTTCTGTTGCTGTGAAAGCCTCTTCTCAGCTGCCTGTGGGTAGAAGGTAGACTTGCATAAATGAAAGTAGATAGGCAAGAGTTTATCACTTTCCAGTGTTTAATAGCAGCAATAAAGTTCTTTTAAATTATCCTGTTAAAATGGAGGTGGGGGGAAGCTGGAGGGAAGAGAGAGAACCAGGAGTGGATAAGTGTGTGGGATGATTGGCTACTTGGTGGTGGTTATCTGTAACATTTCAAGGGTGAAGGTAACAAAGTTAGTGGCAATTGGTGATGGGGGGATAACCCACACTAGTTAGATGGAGTCATTAAATACAGTCGACCCTCCATATCCATGGGTTCTTTATCCACAGATTCAACTATCCACAACTTGAATATATATATTTTTTTTAATCCAAAAAGCAAACCTTGTTATTTGCCATTTTAAATAAGGGATGCCATTTTACTATGTCATTGTATATAATGGGACTTGAGCATCCACAGATTTTTGGGGTGGTGGTCCTGGAACCAAACCTCAGTGGATACTGAGGGCTAACTGTATAGGGATTTGATTCTCCATCATGAACATTAAGGGTGTGGGTGTGGAGGGAGAGGTAAGAGGGTAGGAAGTGGAATGGCCAAACTCGGTTATGTCCACCGACCAATAAAATTAGGGTGACATCCTGCCCCATCTTGAGCATTGTTACCCTAGAGATAAAACTCACTGAGCATGGAAAACTAGCATGCCAGAGAGACAGAACTTAAGGTAACCTTCTCCAAGTCCAAGTAGTGTATGTGTGTGTGTCCCTGTATATAGAAGATGGGAAGTTTTTCTGTGTAGATCATGCTGACATCTCAAGGTAGTATAGCTAAGCGGAAATGCTACACCACTTTATTATAAATTGGCCCATAGTACATGGCCATTTCTTTTTACAGTATATTCTTCACTCCCACTTCTTGTGCTGCCTCTATGGACCACAGAGATTGCTATACAAATGTACAAGCTGAAACTGCAGGAGTATACCATATTAACTCAAATTTCACTGGGTCGGTTGGGGAGATTCTTAACAACTTCTGCTGACACCACTCCTGGATATAGCTCTGCAACAGCGACAGTCCCAAATCAATGTATTTTAAGAGGATTTACTGCAGATTGTTTGGGAAGCCTAGCTTTAGCAGTTAGTACCAGATGTACATCCAAGCTAAGTAAGATACACTTTAGGTCCTCAGATAATAAGAAACCTCTAAATTAAAAAAAAAAACCTCCCAATTAAAAGTGCAAGCTTTACATAACTTTGGAAACACCAAACAGCTAAAACCCTTAGCACGTCTTTTAACCAGCTCAGCTACCAGTGACATTTAACTCTATTAAAAACCATTAGAAAAAAAGCAAAGCATACCTAGTACATAGGCCTATTAAAAATAGTACTTAGTCCACATATAGAAATTGATGTTCCTAAGGAACAGTCCTATACGGTTTAGAATGCAATGACTGATGCAAAGGCCATACCCTGCTGCAGATGTCCCCCAACTCTTAGGCATGATACAAGAAAGATCAGCCAGCTAGAATGCTGTGTATATTTGGCACACAGTAGAAGTTATGAAATGCTTTGAAAGCTATGGCACTTCAAAAAGATGACATGGCTGATGGCCAGTGTTTGGCTCAGTGAGGCCAATGATCATGTAAGCCTGGCTTATATGCACATATAGTAATATCTGAAGATCTTATGTATAAACACTAAACAGCGTGGTATAGTGGTTTGAGCATTGGACTACAGCTGTGGAGACCAGGGTTCAAATCCCCGCTCAGCCATGGAAACCCACTGGGTGACCTTGGGCATCACACACTCTCAGCCCCAGAAAACCCCATGATAGGTTCACCTTAGGGTGCCGTAAGTTGGAAACGACTTGAAGGCACACAACAACTATACCAAGGTAACAACTAGGATGGTTCTCATTTGATAGTAAAGCTCACTTTCACAACAGCAATGTTGCAATCCTTGACTCTAATAAAGCAGGAGAAAGCAGGCAGTAGATCAGGATCTACTCGTAAATATCTGGGTCATTGGAATAGATTGGCAAGGATTTGTGATTTCCAATTTTTTTAACAGAGGCACCAAGGGGGCTTCCCTCACTGCCAACCCCTCAAAAACCAAAAAATGAAGAATTTGTGTGGTAACTAGGAGCAGATTTTTGAGCTGAGAGGACTGGAAGGAGAATTCACTTCCAATATTAAATTCTGGAGTGTGGTTTATAAAAGGTTTATGAATTACGGTATCTCTTTCACAGGATTCTAGTAAAAATACAAAATAAAGTAGAAGCCTGAAGCCTGCCCACCCTTTATAATAAAGGGCAGGATTGAATGACCAAACAAATGGGGATCTCATGTTGGCGAAACTTTGTGGCTACATCTTGTAGGACCAAACTAATCAAAGGGCCCTTTCACACAATTATAGCACTAGGTTTCCACTGGACTGCCATGGTTCCTTCCTATGGTGTCTTGGGATTTGCATGAGACTGCTCTGCAAAGTAGAAGCCCAATATAAAGTAGAAGTGTCCCTTCCCATATCAGCCTGCCAGTACCAGCCAGCAGGCCTTTCACACTACATAGTTATAGCACTATGATTTCACATTGACTGCCATGGGTTTCCTCCAATAGAATCCTGGGCTGTGCATTTAAAGAAGGACTATTTAGAAATTTGCCAGTGAGCTCTAGTGTCTTGCCAGACTACAAGGATTCTACCAGATGCAGCCATGGCAGTTAAAGTGGAATAATAGTGCTATAACTATGTAGTGCAAAGAGGCCCAAGAGTCTACCTAATGCTCCTTCTTCGGTTAGAAAGGGGGGTTGGTTTAAGGCCATTTGGGTGCAGGTTGGTCCTTCTGCCCTATACCATTTCTCCAATGGAAACCATCCCCTCAAAGCTCCTCTTAGTTGATGGGGGCAGGAAGGCAGGTACAATAATATACCTGTATGTCCCCCTTGAGCCAGTGTGGTATAGTGCAGTGGTTCTTAGCCTGTGGTCCAGGGGGTCCGCAATGTCCTCACAGGGGTCTTCAAAGGCTTGAAGGCTGCTTGACCCACCTCCTCCCTGCAGTGGAGTGGCCGCATGATAGGAGCCAAGGCAAAGGCTGGCTGGCTTGGCCTGTGCATTGCCATTTAATTGCCCCAGCTACAAACTTGCAGGAAGAAGCAGATGAAAAGTCTTCCCTCCCAGTGCTTCTGACAGAAGGTTTAATAAATGGTATAATTGTATTATTATTGTTGTTGTTGTTGTTTTAAATCTTGAGTTAAGTCTTGGGGGACCATGGCAACTAAAGATATTTAAAGGAGGTCCCTGGTAAAGAAAAGGTTAAGACCCTTTGGTATAATGCATTGAGTGTTGGGACTATGGCTCTGGAGACTGGAGTTTGAATTCCCATTCAGCTGTGGAAACCTACTGGGTGACCTTGGGCAAGTCACACTCTCTCAGCCTCAGGGGAAAACAAAGACACACACACACACACACAAATAAATCTTGCCCAGAAAAACCCATAATAGGTTCGCCTTAGGGTCACTATAAGCTGGAAGTGACTTGAAGGCACACAACAATATTTCCTCTTCACATGACACCAGCAACCTAAGACTAAAATATTTAAATTATAGAAGAAGCAGAATGAGAGATTTGTGCTATGGACACAGTCCAGTATCACCATCCCTTAGTTCAGCCCTTCAGATGCAGTTAGACGTCAGTTCCCAGCATTCCTCACTACTGGTTATACTGGCTAAGGCTGGTGGGAGTTACAGTGCAACAACATCTGGCAGGCCATAGGATTCCCACTTCTGCCCTAGTCTGTAAAGGTTGGGGCAAATGAGTAACAAGTTACAAATAATAGTGCCTGTGATGAGTCACTTCAGGGTAACAAGAGTATAACAAAGTTGCATTTTTAAAAGCAATTTAAGAAGAGCGAAGTTACTTTATGATTAGCAATTTCTAGTTATTTTCAAATGTGGTTTTAAGGGCATTTTAACAGGATGTTTTCTAGTTTTGCACCATTCTCTTATCCTTTCTAAAGTGGGGAGGGGTTCCATCAGCAAAGTAACTGAAAATAGCAGAAAAATAATGAGCAATGTAACAAGTGGAACTGCAAATTATTTTTTTTTCATCATCATCATCCTGAGTAACATGCTATTTTTTTTTAAAGTAAACTTATGAATAAATTAACTCTCCAAGCCAAAGCAAGAGACCCCAAGAGATCTTATTATGGGGGCCTCCCATCTAGTTAGGTATTACAATGGGAGCCAATCATTAGCAATAGAGACCTGGACTCTTGTTCTGCAGCTGCGGTGGCCAGTTCTGTGTGTGATTAGTGTGAAGTCAAAGGCTTTCACGGCTGGCATCCATAGATTTTCTTTGGTTTTTTTCTGGGTTCTGAGGCTGTGTTCTGGAAGAGTTTACTTCTGATGTTTCGCCTGCATCTGTGGCTGGCAAACTCTTCCAGAACATGGCCTCATAGCCCAGAAAAATACCCCAAGGAAAATCTATGTGATCAGTGTGTTTGCCCCAGAATAATCCTGACCAACAATAACAGAGCTTTGGCTGAGCCTTCACTTCATATGGCAAGACATCCACTCTGTTCTGTCTAAGGCAGAGGCGGGCAACTTGTACATCCCTCCAGATATTGACTATGACACCTTTCATCACCTCACCTATTGGTTAGGTGTGGTGTTCAACAATACCTGTAAGATTTTATGTTGTCCTGAACTTGGGAGCTGAAACTCCTGATTGAGCTTTGGTGACAAGAAGATTCATCTTTATGGAAGATGAAGGCACAAAAGCAAAGCCTTTCATGATAGGTTTCAAGGAACAAGAGATTGAGCCATGTGTATTTTCAAAGATTAGTATGGTCCTCCTTTGTTTGCAAACTCAAATGCTCAGGGAAGCAGGACTGTAACTAATGATAAGAGCTTGCAATCGGAGCTGGTTCTCTTACAGGGACCTAGCTTGTGAATTAAGCTTTCTTCGGTCACTCTTAAAGATAACAAGCTGAGAACTTTGAAATTTACACAAGGCGGGGGTTGGCTGTCGACTCAAGAAGCACATTCTAAAGCCTATTTTTCCCCTCTGTCTTGCATGTTATAAGCTGGGCTGGGAATTGTGCAGCTCTCCAGATGTTGTTGGGCTGCAGCTCCCAACATCCCTCATCATTAGCCATGCTGCTTAGGGCTGCTGGAAGCTGGCACTCCAACAACATCAAGAAGACTGCAAGATTCCCACCACTGCTTTAAGCCAAAGTTGAGGAATAAAGGAAACTTCCTTATACTGAGTCAGACCATCTAGCCCAAGGGTGGGGAACCTTTGGCCTTCTAGATGTTTTGGATTACAATTCTCATAATTCCACACCACTGGCCATGCTAGCTATGGCTTGTGGGAGTTGAAGTCCAAAACATCTAGAAGGCCAAAGGTTCTCCACCCCTGATCTAGCCCAATGTCTGACTGGCAGCAGTTCTTCTGGGTTTCAGAGTAGAATCTTTCCTACCTCTTGCTAAAAACATGTGCTATGCCCTGGTGGTCTTCCATCCAAGTACTAACCAGGTTCGGCCCTGCTTAGTTTCCAAAATAAGAGAAGGCTAGATGTGTGCAGGGCAGTGTGGCAGTATGGCAATACAAGGAGCCTCTGACTCTCCAAATGTTGTTGCCCTTCAAATTCCATCGTTCCAGCCTGAATGGCCAATGGTATGAGATAACAGGACTTGCCACTTTAACTGCTCTGGCTGCCTCCTGTGGAGTTCTAGGGTTTGTAGTTTAGAGAGGCCTAAGGGCTCTCTGGCTGAGAGTTCTAAATGCTGCTCCCTTAACTGCAAATCCCAGGATTCCACAGAAGGTAGCCATAGCAGTTAAAGTGGAACAATAGCTCTATAACAGTATAGTGTGATATTCTCTGAAGGGACATCTGTATTTTTTTCAAGGTTTGCAGCCATGGAAAGAGTCTGTACCAAGGATACCTCTCCCATGAATCTTTTAGACACAGTGGACATCTATACATGCCACTTTGCTAACGCAGGTTGTTTTCCAGCTCTGCTGCAGGGACAAATAACTCTAGCTATTACAATTTCATCCTAAAACACACACACCATTTGTGCTAATGGGGTAGACTTAACTGCAATACAAATGCAGGAGTAGTCGTGCTGCCCATATGATGAATTCCAAAGCCCATATTGTGGCAACACCTTTATTAGGCCAAATAACGAGGGACAACCTTGATGTGAATTAGTTGTTTTAAAATTCAGTATCAAAGCTGCATATCAGTTAGGATACAAAATCTTCATTTAAGTAAAAGGACCGCAACAGTGGCTACAAAAACTTTATTTATTCTGGTTTGGAGCAACAAAGTGTAGTCTAAGAACACATACAGCAAGTCTATACGTGGAAGTCCCATGAGGCAAGAACATGCAGGACTGCAGCGTCTGCAAGGCTTTCTGCGATGGGCTGGAGGAAAGACAGGAACATGCAAATAGCCAACACTAGTATGCCAGCTTCTCAACCACATATGCACATGTATGCACAAACCTACACCTCTTTCTCTCTCTTCTCTTCTCTCCTGTTATCAAGACATTAAAAAAAATTTTTTTGACAGCACATACCAGTTTGGGTAGTTTCTCTCCGCCTTGATCAGAAGTTTCCTCTGGGGAGGGAGGCTGCAGCAAACAGGCCAAATGCAACAGTGCTAAAACTTTTATACCTTTCCAGTGATGTTACTAGTTAACTTTTCCCCTGTCCCCCCCCCCGACTCCCCACTTCCTTCTCTTCATGTTGGTTGGAGGGGCGTGAATGCTCAGTAGCTGTGATTGGCTGCAGAAGAATGAGAGTGCTCAGCCAATAATATTTGCCTCTCCAGCTTTCTCACACCCTCCTCCCACCAGTATGTGTTCAAACCAGTCTTCCTATATGCTGACATGATACAATCCACCTTTCATAAGGAACAACACACACACACATAATTGCAGAGCTTGGACAGTTCCCTTTTAAAAGTAATTAGTTACAATTAATCCCAAAACCCAACAAATAGTTACTGTCATCGTTAGGATTTTTGAAACAACTCTTTACCTACCCATTTCTCAAAGGTCATGGAACAATTTATTTTTTTAAAAAATGCATCCTAAATCTTTTCAAGAGATACAGAGGAAACCAGCACCTGAAATATGTCGTATTCTTTCTCCACCCACCCCTAACTATAAAAGTAATTTTATAGTCACAATTACAGTGAAATTCCCCCTTATTAAGTTGCAGTTGTAATGTAATGAAATTGTATTTCAGTTATTGGGGAAAGGGATTAAGTAATTAGTTATTTTAACTTTTAAAATGAAAGTAATTTATTATTTTACCTTGTTACTCTTGACTACCACACTTTTTGGGAACAAGGAAAGTGGCCACATGTCTAAGTGTACAGGAGACGGTCCTCTGTTTGAAGTAATGTTCTGTCTGAAGGGCTAGTTGCTTCAAGTCAGGTTTAAAGTTTAAGCATTGTAAAAAGGGAGTGTAAGTGCCTTTAAGTTGCCCATCAGCAATTAGCTCTACTAGCTGTGTTTCTAAATGAGAACTTTATTCAAAGGTGTATTTTCAACATATAAAATGCACCCTAAATGTATTTGTTTCTATTGTCTTGCCTTGTGTCAATTTTTTCTGTCTCCAAATTTGTTTCACTTACAGTATTTATTTAACAAATTTACAGTATTTATTTATTTAACAAATATACAGTAATTAACAAAGAAAACAGAAAACACAAATAAAAACACCAGTAAAAGAAAACATAGCATCCACCCAGTTAAAAGCTCTTTCCACAACATCTGAACTTCAAAAGTCTGCATCTTCAGGTCCATATGAAATAAATATATATATATATATATATATATATTGCTAACTGCATTGGGATTATGATTACTGTGCGTATCTATTTTATTGTATGTGTGGAGCCAGCATGGCTTAGTGGTTTGAGTCACTACAACACTGGAGATGGGGATTCGAAAGCCCACACGGCCATGAAAACCCACTGGGTGACCTTGGGCAAGTCACACACTCTCAGCTGCAGAAAAACCCATGATAGGTTTGCCTTAGGGTCACTGTAAGTTGGAAATGACTTGAAGGCACACAACAACAACAACCAATGCTTCCCTGAGCATATAACCTGTGAAATATAGGTATCTGCTGAGAAAATGCCATTTCCTCTCAATGGACAGTGAAAAGACATGTGGGTCAGTCCCAACATTAATTGTATTTGTTGTACAAGGAAAAGCTGTTCATTTTCTGCACCTCCAAGTAACTCATAAGGATTGTTTGCACTGGACTAGATGTTTGGAGCCCGTGGATTTTGCTGAACCAGCCTGGTCTCAGATACCGCACAAACACTCGGAAGCCTTGAACATTGGACCTTATTTTCACAGAGATGTAATATTTGCTAGGATGCTGACGTTTCTGTATCTACTTGATTCAAGAGGCAGGCAGGCAGGCAAGCTCTTTAGCCATCAATGTAAACAACAGCTGGCTCCCAAAGATGTGAAAAGAGCAGTCATTAATTGTCAGCAAGACTCTTTCTTCTTGTCTACATAAGGTTTCATTAAATGAAACCAATGCAAGACAAAGCTTGCTTCCCATAGTACTTCTAACAACCATGTAATAATTCTTCGGCCACAATGATGTGGTGGGATCAGATCCATATTTTCCCCATTGTTTCTTAATATTTTACTCACCCCACTTCTTTTTATATCATTAAGAAGAAAAAAAAAACCCCACACAGCTATATCTCTATATCTACAGTTGTCCCTCCGTATCCATGGATTTGGTATCCACCGATTTAAGTATTCACGGCTTGAAAATATTCTTTAAAAAATGATAATCCAAAAAGCAAACCTTGATTTTTGCCATCTTGTATAAAGGACACCATTTTGCTGTGCCATTGCATATAATGGGACTTGAATATTCATGGATTTTGGTATCCATGGGGGGTCCAGGAACCAAACCCCAGTGAATATGAAGGGACAACTGTATATCTATATCTGTCTATGTGCCTACATACTCTAAGGGCACCAGATCCTGTTTGATTTTGGAAGCTAAGCAGGGTCACCAGTGAATACCAGGTGCTGTAGGCAATATTTCAGAGAAAAGAACTGGCAAAACCACCTCTGAGTATTCCTTGCCTAAGAAAATCCTTTGAAATTCATGGGGTCACCATCAGTCAACAAGCAACACACACACACACACACACACACAGGTCTATGGGAGCCAACATGGTGTAGTGGTTTCAGCATTAGATTACAACTCTGGAGACTAGGGGGTTGTCTTGATGGTGAAAATAATCCTAATATAATTCAATACCCTTTGTCCCAATGATATCCCGTGGTGACTCATCTTATTCAGGAGGAGGGGGGCCAAAAACTCCAAAAGTTGCAGGGGAAAACCCTTCATGGCTTTTCCCGAGATTTTTTTAAGTAACGCGTGGAAATGTGCATTTTTCCTCATTTGGACATTTGATCCGCATTGCTGTGCATTCTCAGCAATGGCAGAAGTGGAAAGCTGATTGGTTGGACATGTGGGGAAGCGGCAGTCTTGCTGCCAATGAAGTGACTGGAAGAGCCATTTTGGAGTTTTGCATTGCCGATATTTTATTTTAGCCTGTACAGAATGTGCTCTACCACTGAGCTACAGTCTTTCCTAAATGAGTTTCCCAGAGGCTCTTGATTCTACGAGCAATCAGCTCATAGAACTGGGTTGCAAGTCATTATTTTGAAATACATAGAATCATAGAATCATAGAATTGCAGAGTTGGAAGAGACCACGAGGGCCATCCAGTCCAACCCCCTGCCACGCAGGAAATCACGATCAAAGCATTGCAAGAGGTTAGTCAGTTTTGCCAATAAGTTGTCAGTTTTGCATATTAATTTTGCAGCAAATTGTCACTTCTTTACAATTAATTTATTGGCTACACAGACAGTGTGTCCACAGGAAGGGGATCTGTGCATGTTTGAATGGAGTTTTCAGGTGGTTTTAATAGGAAAACGACTTCTGGTGATGTGATTTTGAGTGGGAAACAACGCGTTCCAATAGTGTTCCATGATTAAACAATAATTTCCGGATATGTTAGCTATCCTATGATGTGTTGCTTGTTTGAATTGAATGGCAGTGGCTACCTCTGTTAATGCCAGGCTTGGAGATCAAGATAGGTGTCATTTACAGACAATGGTTACTCCAGCTATAGATAATGAGAGTATTGTCTGGCATCAGGTGTCCTCAGGAAATACCTTCTTACCTTAATTTGGAATTTGCCATGGCCCTTCCCTTGGGCAATACAGTTGTCCCTTCATATTTGCTGTGGTTTGGTTCCAACCCCCCCCCCCCGATACCAAAATCCATGAACACTCAAGTCCCATTATATGCAATGGCATAGCAAAATGGTGTCCCTTATATAAGATGGCAAAATCAAGGTTTGCTTTTTGGATTATTATTTTTAAAGAATATTTTCAAGTTGTGAATACTTAAATCCATGGATACCACATCTGTGGATATGGAGGGACAAATGTACATGACTTTGCTATTTTTAGCGAGTGTCTGTGGAATTTTCCAGGGGGTTCCTGGTTTACTGATTATTTTCCCATATGGAAGGCCACATTAGAGCCAAATTATTAAATATCTGCCAATTATTGGGGTGTGCGGGGATGGGTGTATTCTGGCTGGTAGCAGTAGTGTTCTTTTGTCTCCACGATTTTTTTTTTTTAGCAAAATCTTTGTTATGTGAAGCTATCCATGTTTGAAGTTTACAGAGTGTCATGCCTGTGAATCAAGAGGGTGGCCACAAGTGAATTACTCGCATTTTTATTCTCCACAAGTTGCGGCTGCTGAACACGATTTTAACAGTACAGTAAATCTAAGATGCAGAAGTGTGACCTTCCACTTAAATAAGGTTAAAAAATAAGCTTAAAATAAGCTTAAGCTTAATAAGCTTTTAAAAAAAAAACTGTTTCATTGCCTCAGTGCCATGAAAAGTACACAATTGGTACCTCAAAAATCCAACCTGGTGACCCCCACACATATGCCTGACCAATCAGCTTTCCACTTCCGCTCTTATCTGGGAATGTGCTGTGATCCAAATCAGTTGTCCCAATGAGCAGGACTGTGCATTTCCCTCACATTAATTTTAAAAATTGGGAAAAGCCACCAAGGTTTCCCCTGTGCAGTATATGGCATTTTTGGTCCCCCTCCTTTCAGATACTATGAATCACCACGGGATCCCATTTGAACAAAAGGTATTCTCAAATTCTATGAGGAGTATTTTCACCATTTAGACAAGCCCTTTGTAAAGGCTGGGTAAAGAGGTTTATATAAGTGGCAATTCTATTAAAGCAAAAGGCATTGTAATGCTTATTCATAAGAATGCCCCAATATCTGTGCCTTAAACTATTGTAGATACAATAGTTTCTTCTATCAAGGATTAAAATTTTGAACAGGTTAGTTGTTTTGGTCAATGTTTACAGTCCAAATCTGGATACTTCCATTGGCTTTCATAAATCTTTGAATAACCTGACTAACAATAACTATGTTTATATGATAATTGGCAGAGATTTTGATATCTTTAATCCAATTATAGGTAGGAATACCTGTAAATTAAACTCTGTGTTCTGTGCTATGTTTAAGGGCTATGCATTTGAGCTATCATTGGTGGTACTGGGGCTACACTTTTCTTCCATTTGTATAGCAAAATTGTTTTCATATGAAATATTTTCTGATATTATCTGCCTTACTTCAATATATGAATTCTTCCTACATTTACAAAACCTCTGTTTCAGACCACAATCCAGCAGGTTATGGTATTAGTGTTTCTGATCTTCCCAAGCCTTCTTTGGTTTGATGTTTGAATGATTTTATGCATAATGATGAACAGTTTAAAATGTGAACACTTTTGAATGCCAGATAATTATGCTAATAATGAAAGTACTATCTCTTCACGTGCTGTTGAGTGGGATGCATGAAAAGCTTATATAAAAGGGGAGATTATAACATATGCCTCCCACAGAAAGAAGCTTAGAATGCAAAAGGAGGAAAAAGTGAAAGATAAAGTGAAGACCTTACAAGTATTTGTTGTCTTCTTTTAAGCACATATATGGAACGTTTTTGTATATACTTCTGATTCTGTGTATTGATGAAGTGACCATATATTTATGTTCACTAAGCTACTTTATAATAAATCCATAGGGTATTTTGTAAGTAATATGTAGGTTGTTGGGTTTTTGTATTATTTGTAGAAAATCTGATTACTGTTTGGATTGCTATTTGGGATCTTTGTGGGTACTGGATTATGTGTAACTCTGGACAGATATTCCCAATCAGTGTAAACCAGTTGTCTCCAACCTGTGCTCTATTGGCTACATATGATGGGATTTGCAGTCCATTTGGAGGGATCCACACTGAGAAATGGCAATGTGGACAAATACAGAGTAAGATGGAGGACCAGCCCAAGACATTTGACTGCTTGTGGCAGAGGACACTCTTTCCATGTACAGAATTTCAACTTTCCTTTAATACTTGCAAAGATATACCATTCTTCACCACACCTGAGGTACCAGGCTAGTATAGGAGGTGCAGGACAGGATATGTGGAATACCCAGCTTTGACTTCCAAAAGAAGGAAATAGCCAGGGGGTTATCTAAATGGTGAAAATAATGCTCATAGAATTTGCTGGGAATATAATCTGTCTAAATGGGATCTTGCATCAATCCACCATATTTGGAAGGAGGTTGGGGCCAAAATGGCAAAAATACCACAGGAAAAGCCTTCGTGGCTTTTCCCATACTTTGTTTGAACAGTGATGGGGTCCACATACCTGCTTGTTGGGACAAGCGATTCGATATGAATTGCTTTTCCATGGGAGAGGAAGTGCAAAGTTGATTGGCCGGGCAAGTGTGTGTGTGGGTTGCTAACAGGGCAAGCGCTCGCTGCCGCCATGTTGGATTTTCACCTTAGCAAGCAATCATTAAGCTGATAAAATGGGGCATTGTTTTGGGTTTTTTTTAAAGCTTCCCTGTTAAATTGAAAAATTGCTCTAGTACTCTAGTGCACCTTAGACATAGGTTGTGTTTTTTTTTAAGTTCAGCAGAGGCAAAGTATAAACACGGGTAAATAACTTGCAGCCTCCATCTTGCATGCGACACTTATGGGGGCTTATGGGGGCAAAAACACTGTTAAGACAAGTCACTGCTGCTGTGAAATGCCATTACTTCAAGGCACTCTGGGTTTTTTTTGTTTTTGTTTTTGTCTCATATAGATGGGCCCATGGAGTCCAGCAGGAAAATAAAACAAAACAGGAGGCCACAACAACTGATCCCAAGGCGCTCAGTTGCCTAGTATCAGGGCTGCCCTAGCTAGATTGCCCAGTGGTCTGACTCAATAAAAAATACCGGTAGCTTTTTAAGTACCTAGGCTCTCAGGGGAGGCAAAGCCACTGGCAGTGGCATTGGGGAGGGAAAAAACAGCAGCGCCTGTCAGGCAGCTATTATCCTGCCTCCCCACTGCCCAAATCCAGTGGGGATCCTTTATTCACACTAGTTTTCTCCAAAATTTACAGCAAACTCTGGAGAAAACTGAGTTTTCTAAAACCTGGATGTAGGTGGTATACCCTGAGTCTAGTTCAGATAGGACCAGATGTCATGTGGCATTATCACACCAGATTTGGGGATAAATCTGCATGTTGTGTGGCATTATCGGGCCAAATTTGGGGGTGGGGTGGGGATTTTTCACTAGTGTAGACAAGGCCTGAAACAAGAAGTAATGGGAGATATTGTTCTTATCAATCTTGCTGCTTGATATGCCAAACCAGAGACTCCACCAGAAACTAAATTTAGCTCAGAAATAAGTTGGATCACTTTGTGCCTTTGGTATTCAATAATGCAGCTTATAACTTGAGGATCTTATCTAGTTCCTTCATAGCCGATCTTCCAAGTCTTAAGTGTTGCATACTGTAACTTAAAGGGAATCATTTGCTATACAGTAGCACCCCCGTATCCACTGATTCACCATCCACTGCTTCAGTTATCCCTGTTTGGCCACTGGCAGTGGCTGGGGTGGACGGTGGAGGGAGAGGAGGAGGAGAGAACTGGCCTCCCTTCTCCCATCCCTGGGAAGGCTGCAGTGGTGGGGGTGAACCGGTGGGGGGAAGGCAGAGAGAAGGAGTCTGGCATTCGCTGTTATCCGCTGATTTCAGTATCCACGTTGGGGCCCAGAACCAATCCCCCATGAATACGGGGGTGCTAATGTATTGCCTCAGGCAGCAAAATGTCGTTACAGCCCTGGAACAACTGTGGGGTTTGTGTGGGCCTGTTTATGACAGGCACATGAAAAAGTCGTGCTCTCTCTTCACAGAAAGAATGCCTTTGCTCTGTCAGGGTTAAAGTATATTCTGCTCTAGTTAATATGACCCTTTCTGCTTTTTCTCCATTTCCTCGTGCATTGGCTGCTCCCCGTCACCTGTGTTCTGCTACTTCTTGTTTCAAAGTCCATCAGCCTGTCATGCTATTAATTAATAATTAGGGTCACTCTTTGTTCCTTCTTAGTTCCAAACTTCAGTTTCATCTCAGACCTTTGACAGAAATAGAAAATAGAAAAAAAAATTATTTAGAGTATTTATACCTCACTCATTAGCTTAAAAGCCTCCCATAGCTGCTTACAAAATGTTGATTTGACAGTTCCTTGCCCTCAGCCTTCCAGTCTAAATAAGACATGAAAACATAAGGAAAAGAGAATGGGAGAAGGTAGGATTAAGTCCTGCAGATACTGCCTATTCTTTCATCTGCTTTTAAGTCTGGGGCTCAAAGCTCCATGGAGCTGTGCCTGCCTCCTCTTCTTTCTCTCCAAAGCCACAACAATGACATTTGGGATGTGTTGGAGGAATTCAGCATTCTCTCTCTTGCCTGCTTCTTCAGCAGCCATGTTGTCTCTACTCCTTGTGCTGGTGAGTCAAGATGGACTCTCTCTCTTTCACCTAAACCTATAGCACACTGATACCACTTGAACTGCCATAGCTGCATCCTATGGAATCCTGGGGTTTGTACTTCGGTGAGGCTCTAATGCTCTCTTGCTAAGAATTCTAAATACCCCCCTAAACTGCAAATCCCAGAAAGCCATAGGATTGAGTCAAAGTCGTTAAAGCAGTATCTAAGTGCTATAGTTGTGTAGTGTGGTTGAAACCCTTAAAATATGCAGCTTGGCTTTAGGTCTAGAAATTGTATGGCTTTTGGCCTGGAATGATTGCCTGCCAAAAATGCCTAAATACTCTCGTAAGCAGTGGCATAAAAAACCTGCACAGAAACCCAGTACAGTTGTCCCTCCATATCCACCGATTTGCTATCCACGGATTTAAGTATTCACGGCTTGAAAATATTCTTTAAAAAATAATAATCCCAAAAGCAAACCTTGATTTTGCCATCTTATATAAGGGACACGATTTTGCTATGCCATTGCATATGATGGGACTTGAATAGTCATGGATTTTGGAATCCACAGGGGGTCCTGGAACCAAACCCCAGTGAATATGAAGGGGCAACTCTATAGTGGGCCCTCGGTATCCAATGGGGTTTGGTTCCAGAACCCTCCATGGACACCAAAATCTGTGGGTGCTCAAATCCCATTACATACAATGGTATAGTTGTTTTGGATTTTTAAAAAAATGCTTTTGAACTGTGGTTGAGAATCCACAGATGCAGAACTCATGGATACACAGGGCTGACTGTACATCATAACAAAGGGCATATGCATTAGCCAAACCCCCAAAATGAAGGCCAGATGTGCTTCTGCAAGTCTATAACATAGTGGGATGAGATGGTTACTCCTCTCATTCCCCCTCTCCCATGGATTTGCTATCATCACTTATGGCTTTATAGGAATAAGTAAATAGCCAGCTATTCAGACTTTTCAGGCATCGTTCCTTAACACACTTACTTGTAAGAACTATTCAGCTTAATGGGACTTCCATCTGAGTAAACATGTGTACAATTTCTGCCACTCTTTCTCTATTGAAATATTTAAGTATTGACTGTGTGTGTTTATTTAAATAATATATATCCTGCTCTTAAAAGAATTTCTCAGGGTGGCAAGCTAAGAAAAATGCCAACATATAAAAACAATACATGTGAACAATTAATGTATAATATAGACTGAACATGAGTAGGCTGTCCAGCTGTTACAGTGACTAATGAATCATATGAAACAGTGTAGAACAAATAATAAGCCCCACTGCATGGATGTGTTGTTAATGGGGGAGAAAGCCCCTACCTCTTCATCCTGTTGGATGATCTGGAAGTACCCAGAGTGGCCCAGACTGGGGATGGCTGTTTTAAAAGAATCAGACTGAAAATGGAACCAGATTCCCACATCATTATGAGTTGAGGGAGAGCATTTTTCAACTAGAGCTTGTCATACCTGGATAAGAAAAGTCCTAGCTGCTGACATTCCTTTTTCTGAACTACTCTCAAAGACACAGTCCAAAGTCTGTGTGTCTTCAAGTTGCCTTATTGTGACCCCATGAATCTCATAGGATTTTCTTAGGCAAGGACTACTCAGAGAGGATTTTATCAGTTTCTTCCTCTGAAATGTAGCCTACAGCACCCAATATTCATCAGTCTCCCATCCAAGTACTAACCAGGGCTGATCCTACTTAGCTTCCAAGATCAGACAGGATTGTGTGCCTTTAGGGCATTTAGCCTACAAAAAGAATAAAAACACTGACACAAATTTGTTTTTAAGATACTTTATTGTAACCCCAAACTTTAAATAATTTTTTTTAAACAACTATTGAAACTATTGACTTCCTCTGCACAGGATTGCCTGAGAAGATAGCTGATCTGATTGCCAGCTCTTATCAAGACTTCAGAACAGGGTTAATTTGTCTTGTTACCTGCCACAGGGACCATTACTATCTTCATTTTATCTTTAAAAAACAAAACTTTTGAGGTGAGGCTTTCCCTGAACTTCCAAAACAGTGTCTGAATTAGTCAATATCAATGTGGAATAAGCTCATTCCATTTGGCTCTACAATTCTATGATTCTATGAAAGAATTCAGAGTTCTCATTCAGTCCTGTGTTCAAGCAGCTGCAGAGCAAATCTTCTTCAGTGTTACAGCAACCCCCTGTGGCCAGCACCATATTATTACAAAAGTGAGAATAAAATGTTTCTACAGTACAGGAAGTGGAGTTTGTAAAATAGGATTTTGAGTTACAGTTGATAAGCCTACTTCACTGAGGGAGCTGGCCTCAGATAAGGAAAATAATACATGTTTATGTGTGTGATAACAAAGTATTCATCTACATTTTCAGGTTAAAGCTCTAAATCCCAAACATCTGACACAAATTTCTGGGCAAGGCATAAATGGTTTGTTTGGTCATATGTATTATGAATGGACATGGCCCATGCTGTTGGATTGCAATTCCCATGAGCCCCTGACCAATGGTGATAGGGAGTTTTAGTCCAACAATAGCTGGAGATCCCTCCCCCAACTTCCCCCTCTAGGATATCAGATACAAACCCTGTAACTGGGGGTAATCAGCTGCAAACTTTAGCACAGCACTCAAACATAATACTGCAGCTGCTCCTATGCATTTCCTTCCAGTCCTTTCACCAATAGTGACTGCTGCAGGTACAGCAGGATTGGGAAAACCTTGGGCCTCCAAATGCTTTGAACTTCTACTCGCATAATCCCTTGCCATTGGCTCCATTGGGTGAGACTGGCGAGATTTGGAATTTCAAAATGTCTGATGGGACAGAGAATATACTCCAGTCCTGAGGTGGAGAAAAGGCAGCAGGTGAAAGGACGAGAAAAGGACAGAAGTGGCCATGGCTTCATTTTCATATTGAGACTGGTCCCAGTGATTTCCTGCGTGGCAGGGGGTTGGACTGGATGGCCCTCGTGGTCTCTTCCAACGCTGCAATTCTATGACTCTATGGTGTGTTGCAAAGTTTGTCTTTGATTGTGCAGGTTGCAGCCTGACACTTCTAATGACTCCCTCTGTGGCTAGGCTGCCAAAAGCTACATTCAGAAAGCAGCACATCACGGGGGGTGGGGTGGGGAGCATATGCTTTGGAGCTGCTTGCGGCATGTCTTAACTTGAGAATAATTTGCGTTTGCACACTGAAAGTGTCAAGTATTCAGAACACCTTCATGTTCTGTGATCAAGGGCTTGACTACACCAATCACAAACCCTGAATCCCACCTCCCCCATCAGCCCAATAATGTCACATGATGTGTGGCCTTTTCCCTGATCCTGGCGTGACACTGACACACACTATTTGCACCAGACTCGGGGAATACCCCCTTAGTCTGTGTTTTAGAAAACTGTTTTCTCTGGAGTTTGCTGGACCCCAGAAAAAAACTGTCATGTGAACAAGTCATCTGCACCAGATTGGGACGGGGTAGGGTGGGGAGGAGAGGACTAAAAAGCAGTGCCTGAGACACTGACATTTCCCCCCTCCTCAGCACCATTTCTCATTCCAAAATCAGAGTCCCAGCACTTTCTCTGAGGTCAGAACCTCCAGCGAGTCCCACCGTGGCGAGACTAGCTGCCTGTTCTGGGTTCAGAGGGGATGACTACTGCTGGCACTTTGCTTTCCTGGTGCACAATTGCCCCTCCAAGCTCCAGAAAAGGCAAAGGCCCAGAGGTTGCCATCTTCTCTGGCTTCAGAAAGGCAACTCCTGCTAGTGCTTTGCTTTCCCCGGTTGATTGCGCACCAGAAAATCAAAGCCCCAGTGGTAGTCGCCTTCTCTGAAGCCAGAACAGCACACAATTGCCCGGGGAAAAGCAAAGCACCAGCGGGACTCGTCTGGTCTGAAGACAGAACAAGCCACTGCCCTGCCATCATGAGTAAGCTGTCTGTTCTGGCTTCACAGAAGGCAACTACCACTGGAGCTTTGATTTTTCCCAGAGTTCAGAGTCAAGCATGAGTTACAGGAATCCAAGTAAAAACCCAATGCAGATTCGGGCTTTGGAGGGTGGGGCGCTGAAATCCAGGCCAGAGTAGTCTGAATTTCATGCATCACAGCTCTGGGCCAAAGTAGTCCAAATCCCATCAGGATTTTTACCCGCCATGTAGTCAAGCCCCCAGTCATCCTTGCAACACCAGGTAGGCCAGGAGCAGAGCACTGAAGCTCAGAGGCTGGCAGCCTGCCTCCTTGGAGACTGAATGGTGGGGGATCCATTGTCATAGAAGTAGCAAACCCACTCTTGTTTCATGATGGCTTCTTCCATGGCAGCTTAAAGTTGTACAGGACCAGTCCCTGTACTGAACCTCTGCTGGGATCAGATCTGGCAGCCATACAACTCAGGTCAGCTGCAGCAGGAGTGGATTCATTATCGCCACAGAAACAAATCCACTTGGCACTTTGGGGCTAAAGCTCAAAAGTACAACCATTTTATCATTCTCAGGTATATGGTGATTTGATCTGGACCCCATCCTGATTCAAAGCAGGAAGATTATGACTAAAGTTTTGAAGTGAGAACTTTCTACCTCGCCTACTTAGCTGGTATATTACAGGAATTCTGGAAAGAATAGGTTTCCCCTCTAGCACCTTACGTGCCTGTTGGCAAAGAGAATCTTGTCACTGGGCATATGATATAAGCCTTCTGCTAAAAGGCGGGGGGGGGGGGAAGACTGCTGGAGGTGTGTGCCAAATCTATACCACAAATGGCAAAACTAACTTGTGCTGAGCTTTCACACCCACTCCATGGTGAAAATGAGGCACCTCTGACATCCTGCCAGTTGGGAAGGAAATGTTCTTACCACACATCAGGAAATACATGGTAGAATTATTATTAGCATACACACCACTACACAGCAATACAAGAAAACAGAGAATGAAAAAAAGAGGGGTGGGGAGGGGGAAAATTTGCTGTTCACATGGATTATCAGAGTGTAAAAGAAGCCAGAAAGTACTTCTCAGAAGCTGTGTCCTGGCTAGATAAGGCACTTCTACTTCTTGTTAAGAAGTCTGAGGGAGGTCAGATTGATTAGCACCTAGGCAAAAGGTGGTAAATGCTGAAGAAATGAGATGGATAACAATATTTATGTTTGCTGGCTGAAAAGGTTTCTTATTTGCACTTATCTTCTCAGCCAGTGGGGAACTTCTATGCAATTGAACTCTAACTCCCATCAGTCACATCCAGCATGACCAGTGGCCAGGGATGATGGGAGTTAGGATCAAGAACATCTGGACACCTGCAGGTTACCTACTCCTGTTGAAAGCCATGTTTTTTTTAATGACCCTTGATTATCTTCTATGGAGGCCAAGTAAAATGATGGGCAACTGGAGGAAAATGCCTCCAAAGGGAGTGTGTGTACAGCAATAGCAAAAAAACCAGCCAGACTCTCCATATTTCCTAGGGCAACTGTGGCTAACTGTGCCTTTTTGCTGGTGGGAGGGATTTCGACATGGAGGGAGAGCATGAAGCTTGACTCAAGTACTCTCTCAGCTGCATTCTAAATTGATGTGCTCCCATGAGAGGACGGCACCACATCAGCAAAAACAAACTAGCTCCATGCGAAAGCAATGTAGTAGGATTGTGTTACCAGGGCAGATGATTCGTAGAAACAAAACTTCAGAATTGTGATGAAGCCACTCTTTCCTCTGAAAATGGCTACCTATAGTTCACAAAGGCTAAGGCTGTTACAGAACATTTTATCTTTTCTAAAACAACTTGTACCTCTTAAGGAAAGGAAAGTGACTGTTAAAAACAGTTTCGCATATTTATCTTTTAAACGAACAGTTTTTAAGGAACTGCAAAGAATCACCACTGGTATCTCCACCAACTGGTCTCTGACAGATAAAAAACAAGCTGTTCACAAGAGCTATAAGTGCTAAGTAGAAGCTCCATGTGATGTCTTTCATTACCAAAGTGCACTGTTGTTCATTGCACCATGGAATTTAATGGCTTTTTTTTGTCCTGACTTCATGATATACCTCTACGCCAGGAGCTAGCCACATGTGGCCTTCCAGATGTTGTTGAACTGCAACTCTCATCAACCCTAGTCATTCGATGGTGAAGCAGGATGGCTGGTGCAATTCAACAATAGCTAGAGGGCCATATATTGCCCCCCTGGTCCCACTTACTCCCAGCCCATAGAAAGCTAGCATCTTAGGGAAAAGGAGTATATAAACCTTCTTGACATGCTAAGTTTTTATGTGTTGAGTGTGTTTTATGCCAAGCATTCAAACAAAAAAACCCACTTTGCAGATAACACTCAAGGGGCTCTGTTTGTCTGTATTGACTCCGATTGACCCTGCAAGAGTCAAAGTAACTTTGGATTATCGTTGAACCTGACGCTAGAAAACATCCCCACGTGCCTGACCAGATTGGGTTCCACCACAAATGCCCGCTCCCCCTTCTGACGCAGTAGCGAGTAAAGGGCGGTATCTTTGGCAAAGCCTTGGCGACAGCGTAGTTCCTTCAAGTAACTCAAGACACGGCGTGCAGAAGGGACCGAGAACAGCATGGCAGGAGTGCAGCACTCTGTCACAGGCACGATGTTATAGAGTGAAGGGGCCAAGCGGCGAAACTCCAAAAAATAATGGCGTCCCACCAACTCTACCAGCAGCATGCTATACAGGGCAAAAAACAGCATGATGGGCCAACTCAGGCTAGAGTGGCCAGAAACCCAGGTGTATAGAAACCCTAACACCACCCCCCAGAACATGCCTATTCCAAGCCACTCAAGGATCCTCATGGGCTCTGGGTTAAGATAATGCTGTAGTCTCTCAGGATGGTAAAGTTTCACATAAAGGGCATCCTGAAGGTAGGGCTTTGAAAACCGCCTCAACAACAAGTGATGCAGCACCGGAAAGATCTCGTCCTCTGGGACAGCATCATCTTCCACCAGCAGAATATACTCTGCCTTGTACGCCTGAAGCGATTTCTCAAGGCAGTAGGTATAATCCCGCTTCTCCTTTTCAAAGCGGTTCAAGGAGAAGCCTGAATCCTCCTGGCCATCGTAGCGGTTCACGGCAGCAAAGATGTTGGCGAGCAGCTTGGCATCCCCGTGGCTGTTGGGATCAGTGTCCACATTGCAGAGTAAGAGCCGATGGTGCTGGCAAGGGGGGCCACATTGCCGGAGAAGGCGGTGGAAGCGGGACGCCACCTGGAGGACGTAGTGGAACTCGGGACGCCGCTGCACTGTGATGATGGTGATCAGCAGCCGGGGTTGCATGGTCTCACCTACCAATGTCTCTGATGAGTTTTGGGCCTGCAGCCTCTCAAAGTAATGGAGGGCTTTCAGACCCTCCTCTTGGTTCTCCCTGAGGAAATCTTGGCTCATGGGGTTCAAGTACCAACGTCGCACATAGAAATAAGAATGAAGAAGCTGCTGGCAAGTTAGCGGAGCTAGCACGGCAAACGTTGCAACTGTCAAGACCAGGAAATGCATCCATGGGTTGGACCAACGGCAGAGCCTCCTGCAAGGCTGCAGTCCTCGTGGGAGCATGGCTAAGAATGTTCAGTGGATGGCAGCCCACAGCTCAGGCTCTGGGTCTTTCATTCAGCCCATTTTTTTCTTCCAGGAAATGTTTCTTGTAGCAGGATAATACAGCTACTCACTAGATTCAAACCTGCAAAGAAAGGAAGAAACAGAAACTATTACCACTATCTCTAAGGCTATTGCATACCTGAACAAATCTGTTTTGAGGGCCTTCAAGTATAAGAGAGGCATATACTATAAATTAAAGGTGATAAATATACATATACAAATATCATCTCCAATTGCTTCTGCTCTAGTACTTTCAACAACTAAAAATGTAGACCTCTTGAAAGAATCTTCTGTGCAGGGGAGAACTTGATTAACGTTTTTAACAGTGAGAGAACAGATATGGAGAGGACAGGGCTGCCTGTTTCAACAGCACTGAATGAGTTATGAGTGGGCTTCATTTGTGTTGGATTTTCATCACAATCCATTTCCAGAGCCAATGATGACAGCAAACCAGGATGTGTATGTATGCACATACATGTGTGTGCCTGGGGCGGGGGAGGAATCTGTGTGTTTCTAGATAACACGCACGCACACACACACACACACACACACACATATATATATGTATATATGTGTGTGAGTTATCTATCTCTAAAGTAAACTAATTCTTCTAAAGGCTGTGGCACAGTTGAAGTAACTGACATTCAACAGGCTTCTTGTGGCTCGGGATTACATAGGCACACAGGTATGCCAATTCAAGTTGGATTTTTTCAAGTTGGAAATGTAGCAATATATAGCATGTTAGAACTGATAGCATCTGTTACCCCCCCCCCCAAAAAAGGGGGAAGAGATCTTGAAGAACAGGCTCTTTTCAACCACCTAGCTTTGGTCTTTACACAACAGGTTTGTATACTCTTTCTCCGTAGGAAGGCAAAATCACTTTCCAGATGTAAGTGCTGCATTAAAACCTCCAGTGCCTTGAAGCAACTAAAAAACTGAAAACTATAATGCACCAAACACATTTTAACAGAGGATGAATTGACACATTAAATACTTGTGAATGATTCAGCTCATTACGGGTCAATCCCTGTATACACACATTTTGTATCCACAGTTTCACTTATCCACGTCTGAAAAAATATGTTCACTCTAGGCATTTTAAGCCCTCCATTGTGATCTGAAGCTATTTGAAGTAGGAGGCAACTCTGCTTGTAGTTTTGGGAACCGAGGAAGAGATGATAGATTGGTTTAAAAAGCAGAAATATTAATGAGTTATAGATAAACATTTCACCTTCTACCTTCTTCAGCTCCTCTGACACAGACTAAACGGTAAACAAAGCAGAGGTTATAGAACACACGAGATGGAATATTCCAAAGTGTTTCATCTGCAGTTGGTGAATAATGTCTGGTCTTACTCTCCAGGATGTGGCCACGTCCTGTTAAGACCTAGAAGTAGAAGTACTTCCTCATCCCTAAAGGTAAGACTTAAGATTGTTCATCCAACTCAAATGGCATACTTTGGGAAGACTTCAATCGGCTGGAACATTTATGGGCCTTTTTAAAAAATAAAACCTGCATCTGGTGACAGATCAACAAGCAGAGGGCATCTGGACAGGGCTCCTTAAACTTTTCCCACTCACAACCCGTTTTCGCCCAAGAAATGTTTACACGACCCTGGGTATATAGGTATATATATATTTAAATATATGTGTCTGCCAATTTTTTTACTACTCCCACATTCAGTTATGTGAGCCCATATGAGGTCACGACCCAAAGTTTAAGAAATTTTGATCTAGGATACATCTTGGCTTTTGTGGTCTGACAAGATTGTCCCTTCAGTTGCTTATGGGATACACTGGTTGGGGGCTCAGCACTGCAACAAGTCCAAACACATAAGAATATTAAGGGCCTCGATTCTTCTGTGCTTATTTCAAGTTTCAAGCCAAGGTAAATAAGGGGTGTGAGTAAACAAACAATAGCAGAGTAGGGAGCTTAGCATAAAAGAGGGTTGTAAAAATAATGGCACACACAGATGAGTCAAAGTGTCAGGAAGTGATGAACAGGGAAGCATACTGATACATTGGGAACTTGGTCAAATTCTTTTCCTCATCAGTAACATATTGAAGTTGATGGCCTCTAGAAATTCATAGTTAGCAAAATGATAGGGTAAATCAATTGCAGTTGATAATACAGTTATATTACGGCTGTGATTCTAGATCAGCTACTTAGCCAAGTTGTGTTTCCTGGCTGAAACCCCCCCCCCCGCCAATCCTGACTTACAGGGCATCTGCCACTGCAAGCGACAGGAATCTGTTCTCCTGTAGATTGGGGTACAATGGACTGACATTTCCACCCCGCTCCTGTGAGCAATCTCTGCATGACAATCAGAACCAGGATCCCTTATGCAATGCCTCCTTGCACCAGAAATAACTCAGGGGGTGGGGTGGAAACATCTATTTGCTGCATCCTGTTCAACAGAAGAACAGACTACTGTCACTTGCAGTGGCTGATGCCTGGTAAGTCAGGATTGGGGGACTTTTATCATCTCTGCACATTCCCTACACTATTGAATATGTTGGGATTGTGAATATGAATCAGTTGTGCGTGTGTAACTCCTGGTTATAAATTCATAACTACGACCGTGAATTCCAGCCCATGTTTTTATTTTTCATTGGTAAGGAAGGGGATGGTGAATCATTGGGATTGCCGGTTGAAAAAATTAAAAGCATACCTATGGGCATCTTAATGTTCCAAAGGATTTCCAAAAAGGAGGTTGCTAAAATTTTCATTTTGCTCATCACCTACAATGTAATATTGGTATTTTTGCCACAGGAGGGGGGAACTCTTGAAGAAGCCAATGTGTGTTTCTGTGCCTTCAAATCCCTGTTGACGTATGGTGACCCCATGGATTTCATAGGGTTTTCTTAAGCAAGGTGGTTTTGCCAGTTCCTTCCTCTGAAATATAGCCTCTGGGCAACTGGAATTCCTTGGTGGTCTCCCATCCAAGTACTGATCAGAGCTGACCCTGTTTATCTTCAAAAATCAGACAAGATCTGGTGCTTTAGGGTATTTAGGCTACAAGAAACCAATAGGTTGATTTTAACATTTATTTGAAGTTTAATTCCTGCTCGCTCTTACATAATAGGAACCACTAACTGCCTAGGAGAATATTGAAGAAAAAAATATTAGGACTTAAATTCTCCAGTAGTACAACTGATATACATCTTGATGTTTCCTTCCAGTTACAATTTTGGGGCTGGAGCGTCGATGGAGGGGTGAAAGCACAGCCTTTCATATGTAGGTTATTTCCTTTAGGATTAATTGGAGTAGTTGGGAAATTGGGAGGATTTTAAGGTTGTGAAGAGGAAAAAAATAGATTATTTCTAAACTGGTCCATTCTAAATAAAAGGCCTCTATGAGACATACAAAATGGAAGTCTGCAGAAATACACGGTTCCTGTTTTATTTTATTATTATGGTGCTGTGATGGTTTGTAATAGTAAAACCTCCTCATTATGGAGGGTGAGGCTGCAAGTGTATAGGCATTAGCCAGCGGAGTGCATTTGTGCATGCCATTGACATGAAAAGCTCCCACTATCGAATTCCAGACCAACTGCAGTGGCCCCTGCCCTGCAATTAGAAAAAGCACCTTTGAGACTAACTCAAGACATTTCTAGCATAAACTTCCATGGACTTAGTGCATCTGATAAAGCAGATTGAGTCCATGAAAACTGGTAGAAATTTCTTCCTGAAAGGTGTTACCGGATTCCTTTGTGTCGGTTAATAACAAGACAAACACAATTGATTTTCCTTGGGTTTTTTTCCAGGCTGTGAGGCCGTGTTCTGGAATAGTTTCTTTCTGATGTTTCGCTTGCATCTGCGGCTGGCATCTTCAGAGAATGATTGGGTAGGAGTGTATGTGGAGTTTATATGCTGTGAACCCCTGTTGCTTACCATGCAGCTGTGGACAAGTTTACATAGGGACCACTAAACGCAGTGTGCAAACACAAATCAAGGAACATGAGAGACACTGCAGACTGGGCCAGACAGAAAAATCCGCAATAGCAGAACATGTTATAAACCAACCTGGACACAAAATGCTATTTGAAAACACAGAAATTCTAGACCAGGCCAACAGCTATCATGTCAGAATGCACAGAGAAGCTACTGAAATCCACAAACACCTGGACAACTTCAACAGGAAAGAAGAAACCTTAAAAATAAACAAAATCTGGCTCCCAGTTTTGAAACACAATAGAATCAAAACTCAACACTTACAAAAGAATTTCACCCAGGGACAGGGGAATTCCCAGCAGATAATGGCCCATCAACCAACCATCAGTCAAACAGATACTAACAAGCCTTGCATTTCTATAGCCAGAAACTAACCATTCAATTACACAAATTTACATATACTCCCCAACAGGGGTTCATAGCATATAAACTCCACATACACTCCTACCCAACCATTCTCTGAAGATGCCAGCCACAGATGCAGGCGAAACGTCAGAAAGAAACTATTCCAGAACACAGCCTCACAGCCCGGAAAAAAACCCAAGGGAAATCTATGGATGCTGGCCGTGAAAGCCTTCAATTTCACATAAAACAAACACAATTATCTCTTTCAGCACTTATTAGACAGAGTGAGGCTGGTGCCTCAAGCAGCAGATTTGCTGTTTCACAAAAGGGATGCATTTTTTTTTGCTATTTAATTTGTTATTATTACATGTTTACTGCCAGGGATGGAGAGAGATGCTTGTGGGGGTTTGTCTCTCAAGTGCCAAACTAGCTTGTCTGCCTCTGAGAATGATGTAACCACTTGGGATGATGGAACAGGCACTAGCTGCTCATGTCTGGCAGCAAAATGCCTTGGCCCTATTTGATCACTTTAAGGAGATTTTAAAAGCCAGTGTGGTTTAGTGCTTTGAGTTTTGGACTAGGACTCTGGGAGATCAGGGCTTGAATCCCTACTTGGCCACAGAAACCCACTAGGGGACTTTGGAAAAGTCACACGCTCTCAGTATCAGAGAAAGGCAACAGCAAATAATCTCTGAACAAATCTTGCCAAGAAAACACCGTGACAGGTTTGCAATAGTGTCTCCATAACTCAGAAATGGGTTGTAAAGCACACAAGATTTCAAAACACAGGAAGAGATGGGTTTTACCAGCCCTATGCCTACTATTTACCCAGAAATAAGGTCAAACAACTTCATTTTCTAATCTGTTTCAAGTTCCAGTCTGTACACACACTTATCTGGGAGTTAGCCCCAATGAATACATAGAAATTACTTCTGAATAAACAAGCATAGCGTTCCACTGTTAACAGCTTGGAGGCACAGGGTTTTGTTTCTTAAAATACAGCACTATATCCCTTTCTAGAGTTTTTAATTCTTCATTCCACCTTCTGGGAAAAAAATAGCAGGAAAAGATTTGGTCACCTTACAAAGCAGAGATCTTTGGGGATTAAAGGTATTTATACAGGTGATGTTGGGCAAAGGAGAAGGGGGGGGTCTGAGAAATATCAGCTGATCTCTGTCCCCTGCTCCCTACACTTTGGAAGGCTGTTATTTTAAGAACAGTCAAAAGCATCTCTGGACAGAGATTATGGTCACCAGAGGTCTCTTATTTTGAAAAAGAGCCCCCTATTATCCATTTTTGTAAGCAGTCCTCTAATTAAAGTTCTGCGAGAGGCTTATGGGATTAAATCCAACAGAACTCCAATAAAACAACAAAACAGAAGCCATAAAACAGTTAGAAAAGAAGGAAAATAACATTTTAAAACAGAACAGAGGAAAATATGTTTTTGCAGCAACAAATCAATATAAAATAGGAGGTGGGGAGGGGATTTACCCAGCTCACACAGTATAAAGCAGTGGCATAATTTTTTTAGAAAATGTATTTATTTATTAGAGTATTTATACCCTGCTCTTCAGCCACAAAGGCTCTCAGAGCAACTTGCAAATTGTTTTAGCAATAGCACTTATGCATCTACACTGTGTAATAGCACTAAGGCATCTACACATTTTAGAAGCCCAGGAAAAGAAGAAAAAAAAATAAAGAAGAGGGTTTATCCAGCATCAGAAAGATATTCCAGTGGGTGTCTCGTCACGTTCTCCCGGGTGAAAGTATTCCTCTTCCAAGGGGCCACTACTAAAAAGCCCTCTCCCTAGAAGCCGCTGCCATGGTCCACTCACTATATGAGGGATCTTGGTGACGAGTCACTGGTGATGATATGGGTTTGGCTAGCTGAACCTGGAAAGTTTACTTCTGGACTGTAGTACCAAGCTGTCCAGGGGATTCTGGGTGTTGTCATCCAAACAGTAACTTTCCCAGGCTCTGTTAGGTAACGGTGGCAAGTAGCACCATGACAGTGATCACAGGACTCCATCGCCTTTTGTGACAGTGGAAAACAAACACACCCTCACACCCAGAAACAAGAGTAAAAATGGCTGTACTCATTTTAATCTAACTGAATGTGTGCTACAGTGACTCTAAATATCAGAGGCTTTAAGTACAGTACAGATTAAAAAGGAAGACACTCCTCACACACCAAAAACAAAAGAAAATAAAAAGAAAGAAAAGGCACTTATATGAGATGGCAGAAAACTCTCAGTTGAAAGGTGGTGTGGATGATTAAGAAAAAAAGTCAACATCAGTGGTTCTTAACCTGTGGTCTGGGGACATCAAGGGGTCCGCAATGTCCTCACAGGGGGTCTGTGAAGGATTAAAGGCTGCTTGGCCCACCTTCTCCCCTTAGTGGAGTGGTCATGTGACAGGAGCCAAGGCAAAGGCTGGCTGGCTTGGGCTGCGCATTGCCATTCAATCTGCTCTAGCCACAAATTTACAGGAAGAAGCTGAAGAAAAGTCTTCCCTCCCCCTCCAGTGCCTCTGAGGGAACGTTTAATGGACGGTGTAATTGTATCATTATCATTATCTTTATCATTATATTAGGTATTAGGTGGTTTATTATTATTATTATTATTTTAAATCTTGAATTAAATCTAAGATATTTAAAGGGGCTTCCGTGGTAAAGAAAAGGGGGTCCTTGGTTAAGAGTATGGACGATTAAGGGGGGGAACGCTTTAAATTATACCCACAAGTAGCCAAGCTGGGGATCTCGCCTCTATATTTTACCTCTCTCTGGGAACCCCTGCTGCATTTCCCTTTGCCCCAAATCGCCTTGCAGTCCCTTTTTGGCAATCTTTTAAAAAATAGGTCTTTAAAAGGCCTTTAAAAAAATAAATTAAAATTAAAATGACAACCTGTTATCTGGGAGCACCCACCATCCCTAAGGAGACTCTGGCAACAGACAATCCAGTATTTATTTATTTTTTAAAAAGTACAGTAGGACTCCTGTATCCGCTGGGGATTGGTTCTGGGGGGGGGCTGTGGATACCGAAAACCGTGGATAATAGTGAACACCATTGAAAATAATGGGACTTCTGGTTTAAAATATCATAGAGTTCACAGAATCATAGAATTAGAAGAGGCCTCAAGGGCCATCCAGTCCAGCCCCCTGCCATGCAGGAATAGACAATCAAATGGCCATTCTCTGTAATTTCCATGCTTAAGCTGGATATTATTACTATTATTAACACTACCTGGGATCCTAAGTAGTGTGAGTGGTGGAAAATGTATGCAAGGACACATTCTGTTCTCCTCCTCAAGTATCTGCACTCCTCCTCCAAATTCCCTCTTTAGAGCAGGAGAAGGGGCACCTTGAACAGTGAAGGATGAAGTATAAGGGGCTTTCAAAAGGAGGGGCAAATTGCCAATGATTTATCAATTTATTTATTGGATTTATATCCTACCTTTCTCCCAAGATGGGATTCAAGGTGGCTTACAATAGCTTAAAAAATACAACCAAAATCTCACAATTTACAAGAATTAAAAAAGAATTAAATTACATTTCCATCATTAAAAATAGATTAAAAGCACATCATTTTAAAACATCAGATCAATAAAAATATAACATTAAAAAACACAGCAAACCAAGTAAAATTCAAATGTCAAATGTCTGCCTAAATAAAACTGGAGGACTTAGAAAATGGCTAAAGAGGACACATTTTCTCAAAAAAACTCTATGGTCAGTGTGCTGTTTATAGTGTCCCCTGGATAACTGAATCAGTGGATAATGAATCAGTGGATACAGGGGTCCTACTGTATTTCCTTGCCACTCGCAGGCTCACAGGATCCCATGGCAACATTAGGGAGGATGGGGGGTGTTATTCGTGATCCATTGGGAATAGCAGGCAAAGACCCCCCCCAAAGAGGAGCATGGGGGGCACATACACACACACATAGGGCACCCCTTCAAGAGCTGGGGGGTTACCTTGAGGATAGCGATCCCACCCACCCTCTTCCAACAAAAGGCACTACTTTGCGCCCAATGACCGCGGGAAAGGAAACCTTTCTCTTCCCCCCAATAAAGTGAAATGGTACAGATCTTTCTACGCGGATACCTTGGGGGGAGGTGGAATCCCCAGTTCGATCGCTATATATAGAGAGCGATCAAATATATATTGGGATATATAATCTCCAATTCGATCTCTCTCTCTCTCTCTCGCGATCGAATTGGGGATTATATATATATATATATATATATATATACACACACGTGTAATATATATTATAGAGAGAACGAACGAATATATATTGGGATATATATATATATATATATATATATGGGTACATATATATGTGTGTGTGTGTGTGTACACGTGTAATATATATTATAGAGAGCGAACGAATATATATTGGGATATATATATATATAGGGGTACATATATATATATGTGTGTGTGTGTACACGTGTAATATATATTATAGAGAGCGAACGAATATATATTGGGATATATATAGGTACATATATATACAGTATATATATATGTACACGTGTAATATATACTGTATTTTATATATATTATAGAGAGAGCGATCGAATACACACACACACACACACACACACATATATATATATATAATCCCCAATTTGATCGCTATATATATAGAAAGAGAGAGAGAGAGAGATCGAATTGGGGATTATATATCCTAATATATATTCGATCGCTCTCTTTATAATATATATAAAACATATATTACACGTGTACATACACAGGGAGCCACCACTCTGATCCACAACGTCGAGAAGAGCGCTAGCCAACGGAGACGAAAGCAACCCTCGTTTATTCCATGAAACCAACAGAAAACACAGAAAATGGTTGGGGTTAAAAAAAAAACGGGGGAGATCTCCTACAAGAGCGGTGGATTGAACACAGCCAAATAAACATCCAAGGCAACCAAAGCTATGCCAGAGCAGACTCCAAATGGCCTAACGTTGTCTTCATACAGGCAGCATAAAATTAACTTAGATGTTTCCAGCCATCATTTCCTTAGTGTTTGGTATTCTTATAGTAAAGACTCCCCCTCCCTCGGATCGGTGGGAGGGATGCCTGCGCTTTCAATGCCCTGCGCTGAACTGGGGTCTGGAAATATGACAAGGGAAATGCGAAGAAATAAGCATGAGAAATGGAAATACCTGTATGGTGTCTTTCAGGAGGGCCACCCTAAGGAGACCCCCTCCCCATCCCTTGCCGCCTCCGAGCAGGGCTGGCTCCAGCATGAAGAAAGTCCCCCGCCTCCGCTGGCCTCTCGGGCTTCCTTGGGTGGCCGGCCAGGAGCCTCCCCTTCTCGCTTGGGGCGCCCCGGCCTCCCCAGGCTTGGCGCCTCTCTGCCTGCCTGCCTCCCTCCCCGCCACCAGCATCCAGGCCACGAAAGGGGATTAGAGGAGAGGAATGAGGGGGAGAAGGCCTGTGACTCTGGCAACCAGAGAGACAAGGAGAGAGCCAGGGAGGAGGAGGCACCCCCTGTTCACACACTCACACATGAGAAAATATCATTCAGTCATAACCTGGTGGTGCAGTGGTTAAATGCCAGTACTGCAAGTCACCACATTGCAAGTTCGATTCCAGCGGGCTCCAAGGTTCACTCAGCCTTCCATCCTTTCGTAGGTCGGTAAATTGAGCACCCAGCTGTGGGGGCAATTAGCTAACACACATTGGAAACTGTTTAATGCAGTGTAGATGTGCAAATAGCTATTGCTTAAAACAATTTGTAAGCCGCTCTGATAGCCTTGTGGCTGAAGAGCGGGGTATAAATAACTAAATAAATAAAAATAAATAATAATAATAATAATAATAATTTATACCCCACCCCTCTGTTAAAAACAATCGGGGCGGCTTACAAAAATTAAAATACAAATACAGATTAAAATCCCTAAACACCACCCACCCCCACAAAAAAGATATTAAACCAATATAAATTAAAAACAACTAATCTAAAATCGTATTAAAAAATAATAAATAGCCAGCAGACTAAAAGAGGCCAGGAGCTACTGAGGCCGGGATCTAATTAGGAAAGGCCTGCCGAAAGAGATCCGTCTTTAGTGCTTTTTAAAAACTACTCAGGCTCGTTGTCTGACTCTCCAATAACATATACTAAGTAGATACATTCAAATATTAGACATGTAAGTATATTCAAATATAAAATATACAAATTAGCAATAAAAGCAAACACGTTTGGACTAAAAAGGCTTCCTCAGTGGAACATAAAGCTGTTGTAACAGCCCAACAGAAATCTAATTAGGAGATTTTCACACTACACTGTGGTAGTGTTACTATTCCACTTTATTTGCTATAGCTGCCTCCTGTGGAATCCTGGGATTTGCAGTTTACGGAGGGGCATTTACAACTCTCAGCCAGAGAGCTCTTAGGCCTCACTAAACTACAAACCCCAGAATTCCACAGGAGGCAGCCAGAGCAGTTAAAGTAGAATAATAGCACTGTAACAGTGTAGTGTGAAAATCTCTATAGAATCATAGAATTGGAAGAGACCACAAGGGCCATCCAGTCCAACCCCCTGTCAAAATTGCCTTTTTGTACGGAATCATCCAGTATAAGTAAGGATTATGTCTGGCACTAAATGCTATATCCTGGATGCTCTAATAGATTGCAATCAGACCCTCCTCTTGGTTCTCCCCTGCAAAAAGGCAATTTATTGGGCTTTTACAACAGCTTTATGTTCCGCTGAGGAAGACTTTTTAGTCGAAACGCATTTGGTTTTATTGTTAATTTGTATGTTTTATATTTGAATATACTTACATGTCTAATATTTGAATATATCTACTTTGTATATGTTATTGGAGAGTTTTATGATTGAATTAAATTTTCTCATGTATTTTTCCTATTTCTCTTCCTAAACTTTTTTGTTTGCTACACAGTTTGTTTGGTTTAGGACAACATCTTTTTTGCTTTGACACACACTCACACACACACAGAGAAGCCAAATTCCACACTACACCAAGGCCATATCCATACTATACAAATGATCCAGTTTGAAACTGGATTATTAGCCCTGGCTCTTTCCTACTGAATCCTTTGTAGTTTTATAAGGTCTTTGGCCTTCTCTGCCAAAAGAGTGCTAGTGCCTCACCAAACTACACATCCCAGGAGTCCACAGGAAGGAGCCATGGCAAAGAATCCGGTTCCAAACTGGATTATTTGTATTGTGTGGATTTGGCCCATTAATCCAGTTTGAAAGTGGATCATCTGCCCTGGGTCCTTCCTATGGATTTTGGTATCCACGGATTTAAGTATTTACAGCTTGAAAATATTCTTATAATCCAAAAAGCAAACCTCAATTTTGCCGTTTTACATAAGGGACAGCGTTTTGCTATGCCATTGCATGTAATGGGACATGCGTATTCATAGATTTTGGTATCCACAGGGGGTGGTGGTCCTGGAACCAAACCCCAGCAAATATGAAGGGACAACTGTACACTGTTATAGTGCTATTATTTTACTTTAACAGCTCTGGCTGCCTCCTGTGGAATTCTGGGATTTGCAGTTCATAGAGGGGCATTTAGAATTCTCAGCCAGAGAGCTCTTAGGCCTCACTAAACTACAAAGCCCAGGATTCCACAGGAGGCAGCCAGAGCAGTTAAAGTGGAATGATAGCAAGATAACAGTGTAGTGTGATACAGATAAAATAATCCAGATTCAAACTGGGTTATTTGTGTCCTGTGGATTTGGCCTGGCAGAGGACTTTGTGGAAACAACTGGCTCCGGATTCATGGCTTGAGGTTGGATCGGAATTGAAATGGCCCCGAGGTAGAAGTTAGCTAGGCTTCATCCACAC
The DNA here is from genome assembly GCA_030847615.1 of Gambelia wislizenii. Lineage (NCBI taxonomy): Eukaryota > Metazoa > Chordata > Lepidosauria > Squamata > Crotaphytidae > Gambelia > Gambelia wislizenii. The sequence continues at coordinate 304,330,769 of JAUMIR010000002.1, read as the reverse complement.
TATGCCCAGAACCGGTTTAAGGAATTTTGGGGGGCCCTGCAACACTTTATTTTGGGGGCCCATATGTTTATCTCAGGTCAATGTAACCTAACTCAACCTAAACTACTCACAGTACAGGATATTGAGATTATTATTAATAATGTTTTTGCAGGAGGAGGGTTACTACGGGGGGCCCCACAATGATGGGGCCCCCTGCGGATGCTGATGCCGCCAGTGCCTTAAACCTGCCCTGACTATGCCAATAATCCAGTTTGAAAGTGGATCATCTGCCCTGGCTCCTTCCTTCCTGTGGAATCCTGGGATGTGTAGTTTGGGTGAGGCACCAGCCCTCTTTGGCAAGAGAAGGCAAAAGACCTCCTTGTCAAACCACAAACACCAGGATTCCATAGGAAGGAGCCCTGACTGGGAATCATATCACACTACACTGTTATAGTGCTATTATTTCACTTTAACTGCCCTGGCTGCCTCCTGTGGAATCCTGGGATTTGCAGTTCAGAGAGGGGCATTTAGAATTCTTAGACAATTAATTCTTAGGCCTCCCTAAACTACAAACCCGAGGATTCCACAGGAGGCAGCCAGAGCAGTTAAAGTGGAATAATAGTCCTATAACAGTGTAGTGTGATACAGATATTTTATCTGTATCACACTACACTGTTCTAGTGCCATTATTCCACTTTAACTGCTATGGCTGAATCCAGTTTCAAATTGGGTTATTTGTGTCCAGTGGATTTGGGCCTGGCATAGGTCTTTGGAAATGACTGGCTCTCCAGATTCATGGCTTGAGGCTGGATTGGAATTTAAATGGCCCTGAGGTGGAATTTAGCTAGGCTGCATCCACACTACACCAATAATCCAGTTTGAAAGTGGATTGTTTGCCATGGAAGCCTGGGATTTGTAGTTTTGGTGAGGCGCCAGCACTCTTTCGCAGAGAAGGCTCGAGACCTTGTGAAACTGTAAGTCTCAGGATCCAAAAAAGAAGGCACCATGGCAAATAATCCAGTTTCACACTGGATTACAGTAGGACCCCCATATGCACAGGGGGTTTGATCCACCTACTCCCTCTCCCCCCCCCTTCGTGGATACTGAAAACTGCAGATAACAGTGAACACCATTAAAAATAATGGGACTTCCAGATTAAAATACCATAGAATTGTCTTGGAGGACCTAGAAAATGTCTATAGAGAGGATGCCTCTCTAGGCGTTTTCTAGGAAGACTCTAAGGTAGGTGTGCTGTTTTGTGTCCTGCGGATAACGGAATCAGTGGATAACGAATCAGTGGATACGGGGGTCCTATTGTATTTGTGTAGTGTGGATTTGGCCAAAGGGGATCCAAGTGTAAGGTCGGATTGAAATGGATTCAGATGTAAGATTGAATTTGAACAGCATGAGATGCAACTTTGGAAATGGCTTTGGGTTCAGGTGTGAGATTGAATCTAAACGTCAACGGCACAAGGTGCAACTATTTGGAAGTGACTTTGGATTCAAGTGTGAGGTTGAATGGGAATCTGAATAGCGTGAGATGGAACTACAGAGAAAATACCCCTCATGGAATGTGCTGGGAATCCGACCTGTCTAAATGGGATCACGCATCAATCCACTGTATTGGGGGGGGGGCAAAATGGCAAAACCACCCAGTGAGTTTCCATGGCCAAGCGGGCATTCGAACCCTGGTCTACAGAGTCATAGTCCAATGCTCAAACCACTACATCACATTGGCTGGAGCACTGCAAAATTCCCATCCCTGTTATTGACCAATGGCATGTGCTTGTGTGTGTGTGTGTGTGTGTGTGTGCTATTTTCTTCCTGCCATTTAGAGGCAAGTCACCTCTGCCCAGCCCAGCCCAACCCAACCCATAAGCTTCATGTATCATTTATCATCATGAACTGGATTGCAATACATGAAAGATTATCATAATCACCAATGATTCTTTAACACTATTTTTTTTTCTGCAATAGACTGCTACCCCACCCTGAAAATTATTGCAGTCTGTTTATAAGCATGGATATCTCTTTCAAACTCTTTCAAACCCACAAGGCCTAAAGCTCCTTTCTTTTAACAGTTCAAAAAATGGCTTTATTAATGGAATGCTGAATGGGGGGGGGAGTAGAATCCCCCCTAAGACAAGTGTGTGTCGTATGTGTGCTCGCTACGCCTGCCCTGCAATGCTCTCACAAATTTGGACTACCAGGAGTCCCCTGTAGTTGAGCCTTTCCAAGAAGTATTAATCAGAAGTGTACTAAATGATCAAGCACTAATAAATATTAAGGCAATGGTTGTAGTTGAGACATCTCAAGCATAGTAAATGTTGCCTCCGATCTATTAATTAGAAGAAAACTATGCTGAACCCATGGAAGGCATTTCCAAGTATACATCATGCTTGTATGACTCTTCATATTTAAGGATGTGTCGATGACAATGGATGGGAAAAGTAATTTTCCTTTCTCCCTTGCAAGTACCTGTAAGTATGCTAGGAAAAGTTAATAACAGCCCGCCTGCCAGTGTTGATTGTCCCCATCTCAAAACAGTTCTGAAGGCTCTGACTTCATTCCCATTAGTGGAAGGGAACTCTGTTCATGGTTAAGGGCACTATGTCTAGGATACTAAAACCTGAAATCAAAAGATGACAGCTATTGTTTAAGATGCTCAGGTACAGGTTCCTCCCTGAGTCTGGTGCCTTCCAGATGTAATTGTTTGCAGCTCTCATACTAATGCAGCTAGTGAGATTATGGGAATTGCAGTCCAAGATATCAGGAGGGCACGAGGATGGGGAATCCTTTACATAAGCCCAAGAGTACAGCCCAAGAGTACATTTGTTTTGAAACATTTTTCTTTAATTCTGTGAAAAGAATTGGTGGGCAACTCTGTTTGTATTCTCTCCCCACCACACACACACTTATCTACTTTGATTTGAGAACATAATGAGAAAGGTTGTTTTACACTTTGGAGAATATCGGTTAAAATAGAGAATGTAGTAAACTTATGGGAGCACTCACCTGCTCACAGAAAGCAATAGAGGAACCCATAATTTTAGCATAGCTGTGGCTAGTAAGCAGTTTGCCATGACTCCAAAACAAAATGTCGCAATGAAAATAGGGAGAATGCTTGTCGTATGTGGGAGAAAAAAAAAAGTTTTGTTTACATTTAGGCATGTGTAAAAAATATCCTGCAAATGTCAATAATACTTTTAATACAATCTATTCTTTTCAGCCAGCATGGTGTAGTGATTTCTGAGTTCGACCGACTCTGGAGATCAGGATTCGAATTCCGACTTGGCCATGGAAACTGAGTGACCTTGGGCAAGTCACACTCTCTCAGCCTCAGAGGAGGGCACTGGCAAACCCCATCTGAACTAATCTTGCTAAGAAACACCCATGATAGGTTCGCCTCAGAGTTGTTATAAGCCGGAAATGACTTGAAGGCACAGAACAACAATATCAAACTCTTTCCATATTGGGATGGGGGTGAGAGAAGGTTAGGGCAGCCTTGCAGTGTAGTCCACTGGTAACATTGCTGGTTACAGGTGGGGACAAAGCTGTTGGGTGGTTTTCTGCATCATTACCGGCATAGGTCCTGGTAAAGTTTTAGTCACCACTTCACCCAGTGCCACTGTTATCAATTTTAAAGTTATCCATCCCCCATTTTCCTGCCCAAGGAATCTCTGACTGTCAGATGTTTATAGAATCATAGATTTCTAAAGTACCACAAGAGTCATCTAGTTCAACCCCCTTCCATGTAGGAATGCACAGCTAAAGCACTCCTGAAAGACGCCCATCCAACCTCTGTTTAAAGACCTCCAACGACGGAGAACTACAACTCCTATTGGCCTGAGCCAGCGTGGCCCGATGGCAAGGGATAATGGAAGTTGCAGTACAAACTTCTGGAGGGCCAGAGGTTGCCCACATGTATGTGCATGTGCCTTCAAGTCACCTGTTGCCTTACGGTGACTATATGAATTTCATAGGGTTTTCTTTGGCAAGGAATACTTAGAAGAGGTTCTGCCAGTTCTTTCCTCTGAAATATAGCCTACAGCACCTGGCATTTCGTTGGTGGTCTCCCATCCAAGTACTAACCAGGGCTCATCCTGCTTAGCTTACAATCTTGTAAAACAGGTTAGTGTGGGAACTCCCCACCCTTACCCTAAAAGACACACTAACAAGCCAATAACCATGGGAGGCTTGACTACACTGTTATAGTGCTATTATTCCACTTTAACTGATCTGGCTGCCTCCTGTGGGATCCTGGGATTTGCAGTTTAGGGAGGGGCATTTAGCACTCTTAGAGAGCTCTTAGGCCTCAGTAAACGACAAACCCCAGAACTCCATAGGAGGCAACCATGGCAGCTAAAATGGAATAATAAAGTGGAATAACACTGTAGTGCGATATTTTCCAGCTGTACTTCATTCAAAATGCTTCCATGGAAGTTACCCAACTCTCCTCCCCACCCTGGGGACTTCACTCAGAGCTGGTTTTTTTAACCGACCCCCCCCCCCCCCACACAGAAAATGCACCCTCAGCGAACAGCCACCCACACTAATCTGTTCTACAAATTTGTAAGCTAAGCAGGGTGAGCCCTGGTTAGTACTTGGATGGGAGACCGCCAACGAAATGCCAGGTGCTGTAGGCTATATTTCAGACGAAGGAACTGGCAAAACAAAAAACAAAACAAAAAAAAACACCCTCTAAGTATTCCTTGCCAAAGCAAACTCTACGTAAGTTGTCCCTCCCGTCCAAAGCTTGGCGCTCCATAGAAAGCGTCCAGGGGAAAATTTCTCCAACTCGACCCGGAAGTTCGGCCGTCATGTGTCCGCTTCCATTGCGTAGCGCTATGGCGCGCCGTCGGCAGCCATTTTGACTAAGGGCATGAGGGGCGGGATTCGAAAGGGAAGAAGAGGAACGAGACCGGATTGGCTGGAGGGCTGCTGGCGTCGGCCGAGGACTGTTTCCTGCTGGCGTCGACGGAGGCCGGAGAGTTGGCTTGTGGGGCTGGCGGTGGGTCTGCGCAGGGCAGGGGGAGCTCGCCATGGGCCCGTCGAGGCTGCCCTGAATGGCGGGGGTGGTGGGGAGGCGAAAGAAGAGGGTGTGGGGATGATGGGCAGGCAGCAGAGCCTTGGGTGTGACCGTGGTTTGAGGGGAGTACAGTTGTCCGTATCCACGGATTTGGTATCCATGGATTCAAGTATTCACGGGTTGAAAATATTCTTAAAAAAATAATAATCCAAACAGCAAACCTTGATTTTGCCATCTTATATAAGGGGCACCATTTTGCTATGCCATTGCATATAATGGGACTTGAGTATTCATGGATTTTGTTATCCATGGGGGTTCTGGAACCAAACCCCAGTGAATATGATGGGACAACTGTAATTTCTTTCCTGGACAGCTTGGGCTGTAATTGCCAAACCACCCAGGATCCTGAGTGGGATGTCTTTAAGCATGTGCAGAATTCCCTTTCCATTCATGGAAATGAAGCCACCTTTTGAGTTCAACTGGAGACAAGGGTGGCCTTTCCAGTGTGGCTCAGTTGCAGCTCCCATCAGCCATGGGCCAGCATAGCCAAGGGGTGAAGGATGATGAGAGATGCAGGCCAAGAACAACTGGAGGGCCACATCTTCTCTGATCCTCTTTTTTTTAATGGATGGGAGAAACACATATGGCCAAATCTACACTACACAAATAATCCAGTTTGAAACTGGATTATTTGCCGTGGCGCCTGCCTATGAAATCCTGGGATTTGTAGTTTGACAGGATCTTTAGCCATCTCTGCCAAAGAGGGTTGGTGCCTCACCAAGCTGCAAATCCCAGGATTCCATAGGAATAATCCGTGGCAAATGATCCAGTTTCAAACTGGATTATTTGTCCAGTGTGGCTTTGGCCATAATCTCTACAGGCAGGGAAGAGGGGAGGGGAAATGGAAGCCTGGGAACAAGATTTCACTCAGGGTGAAAGCATTGTAGACTGTGCTGTTAGTTTACAGTAGAACTGAGCATCCGTAATTTTTTGTTTTGGCTGAGCCTTGCTTTGGAGGATGAGGTCCTAATGGATAATACATGTGCACCTTTCTACTGAGGGGATGACAACCCTGTTTTGGGCCCTGCAGTGTGTTTTGCCAGTTATGTGCCATGCATATTCAGCTTGCAGAGGATCTGTGCTTTAAGGTTTGGTGATGTTCTTCCAAATCCCTCTTGATTTTACAAAGAATGTTTACAAAGTATGTTTTCTCAGCCTAGATCTCTGGCAGTTGCAGCTGCTGAGGAACAATTGCAGTCAAATATACAAAGCAACCAGTGAGCTGCAGGTCCCCTTTGTGGGTTTCAGAACTCCTGTGGGAACAGTTATTTTCTGTTTTATGTAGAAACTCCAGTATGGCTTGTGCAAATTCTGTTTCTTTCGTGGCCCTTCTCTCCTTTTGCTGGTCATTCAAGGCCTTTTCTGTATAATAAAACAGAGAAATAAGGGAAGTTCTCTTTATTTCAGCAGGTGCTTGGATGAGTGGGACTCTCCGCCCATAGGTATCATGTCTGGGATAGGGAACAAACGAGTGGCTGCGGAGTCCAGTCCCTCAGGGCTTCCAGAAAAGAAAGCCAGCGTTGAGGACTCTGGGACTACTGTGGAAACCATTAAGCTTGGGGGTGTCTCCTCAACGGTTTGTATTTCTTTTTGCCCTATCCTACTTTGCCCAGATCTTATCTTACCAGCTTAGAGAGAATGAAGCCTAAGATGACCCTGTGTTGATATTGGTGTGGTTTCAGGAAGAATTAGACATCCGTACCCTCCAGACCAAGAACCGAAAGCTGGCAGAGATGCTGGACCAGCGACAAGCTATCGAGGATGAGTTGCGTGAACACATTGAGAAGTTGGAACGACGGCAGGCCACTGATGATGCTTCTCTGCTGATTGTCAATCGCTACTGGAGTCAGGTCTGTTGCTTACTTCCTCTTGAAACAGAGCAGATGTGGTGGTTAGAGAGCATTGGATTGGGACTTGGGGAGATCCATGAAACTTAATGGGTATCCTCAGTCTAGTCACATACTCTCTGAACCTGACTGACCTGCCTACCAGGGTTGTTGAGAAGGTAAAATGGGGAGGAGCAGAGCCATACACACAATTTGAGCTCTTTGGAGGAGAGGTGGGGTATTAGTGTGATCAATAAGTACATACATGAAGTCCCATTCTTTTAATTTTGTTTATTCCAGTCTTCTTAAAAAGTAAGTGTAGGTCTCTTTGTTTACTCCATTCAGTTTGACGAGAACATCCGCATCATTTTGAAACGCTACGACTTGGACCAAGGCCTTGGAGACCTCCTTTCAGAACGTAAAGCCCTGGTGGTGCCGGAACCTGAACCTGATTCAGACAGCAACCAGGAGCGCAAAGATGAGAGGGAGCGAGGTGAGGTGCCTGGGCCTGGCTGCTGTGTAGTTAGCTTATACTTTCTCCTGTGATCTATCTATCTATCTATGTGTCTAAAGGCTTGGGTATGTTTCCTTTCCCAGTGTGCTGATTGGTTCACTCCCTCAGCCAATCACTACCCACATGCAAATTCCTTCTCCACCTCACAATCCACCCCTGCCACTCAATCTGCATCTACACCCCCAGCCTTACAAGGGCCCCTCCCTCCCCCCAGCCACTCACCACCCACATGTAAAATAATGCAGTATTTCCCCCCACAATAATACCATGTAGCTGAACTGTGTGAAAAACCACATGTAAAAAATCGAAATATTTCCCCCCACAATAATAGTGTGTAGCTGAACCATGTGAACATTTCAAACGGCGTATGTTAAGCTGGGTACAACGTGTGTGTGTATACATACACACACACACCACCTCTCAAATGGAACCCAAATGTGTCTCACAACATGAATTAAAACAAGGTACATGAATTAAAAGTAGTAATAAAGGAATTAAAAATGGTTAAATGAGCTCCCACATTAAAACATGAAGACATTAGGGAGAGCAAGATGGCCACCTCAGGTAGCAAAAGTGGGGTGTCTTGAAAGGACAGTACATTGTTATTTATTTACTTAGTTGTTGTATTTTAACTGCCAGGGATAAGAATGAACCCTAATAGTATTTTCTACCTCCTGTACCAACATAGCTTATGTAGTTTTGGGTATCGTGCAAGCTTGGTGGTGCCATTTGCTTTTCTGTGTCAGGCTGCAAAATGGCTTGTGCTGCTCCGTTGTGGTGAGATCTTTATGAGCTCAGAGAGCTGGGTGGGTGGGGATTGCATGGATTCTTGTGAGATTGGGGCTGCATGCTGTCATGACATTGTTCTTGCCCTGTCTTTTGCTAGGAGAGATATTTGAGCCTGCGTTCTCCTTTCTGGCCACTTTGGCCAGCAGCACCAGTGAAGAGATGGAATCTCAGCTGCAGGAACGGGTGGAATCTTCCCGCCGGGCAGTCACTCAGATTGTGACCATGTATGATAAACTTCAGGAGAGAGTGGATGTCCTATCCCAGAAGCTGAACAGTGGAGGTATGTCATGTACCATGGTCTTTCCTAGTTGAGAGTAAATTCAGGAACATTCCATTTCAGGTGTTCAAGAACTTTGTATGTTACAAGTTTTTCTTGCTATATGGCCACAGTCCCTTTGGGATTAGACCATTAATTCACCTTGAAATTAACTTGGCAGATTAATTGTGATCAGTAGTACTTTGTTCTTTTGCACTCATGCTTTACAGTTAGTGGAAATAAACAGATGAAATAAGTTGTCGTTTACTCATTGGCATATGCCAGTGGTGAGGAACCTGTAGCTTGAATATAATTTTAGACTACACTTTCCATCACCATGCTAACTGAGTCTGATGGGAGTTTAATAGTTGATGGAGATATGTAGGTTCCCCAGTTCCTGCCTTATACTCATAGTTCTCTCAGTTAAAAAAACAACATCTATATAATACTATTAGTAGTTGTTGCAGCTGGTAGAATTTCAAATAATTTTTGCCAGCTGCTGTTTTGTCCAGGAGTCAGACTGCCATCTGCCCCTCTTCACTCAGAATGATTGATTTTATGCCAGTCTTCCCTGCTGCAGTGTTTGTTGATAGTGCTGAGTGTAATTGAGGCCTAATACTATTCTGGGACTGTTTTTGTGTGCTAGCTTTTTCTCCTCTGTTTTGTCTTCAGTCCTAGACTAGATCAAGAGCTAAACTAACTTTTATTAAAAGTTGAGCTGTGCATAGTCTTGTCCCCATGTCTGAGCATGCAAAACTGTGTAGGATGCTGGAAGTCTTTTTTTTTACTATTATTTATTAACTTAACTTTATTTTACTTTACTTTATCCAGCAACTTGAAATTGAATGTTAGTGAAAGAAAGATTACTGTGCATTATTCCCACACTTTTGAAGTCTAAAGGGCTAGAAACTTGGTTTTAAAGAAACAAAGCAAGAAAACTGCTGGAATTTAAAATCATTGAATTGCTTAGCCAGTACTGAATTTTGTTAGAACACATATAAGACTACTAGCTTAAAATATTTTTAACAGTGATGTTTCAGATTCTTTTCTTCCTTTAGATGTTTCTCTGATGGAGGAAGCTGTCCAAGAGCTGAACTCTTATCTAGCGAGTGAGAACAGGAGGCTTCAGGAACTGGCTGATTTGCTTCAGGAAAAACATCGCACCATGTCTCAGGAGGTACAAGGAACAGATGCTGAAGCTCAGTGGCAGAAATCATGCAGTCAGCTGAGTTTTAGAGCCTTTTTATTTTGGATACCAAGTGGTGGAGCTGAGTTCATGTATTTGTGTTTTAATTGGACCAAGAAATTGATGGGATAGTATGTATGCAGACAGCGTACTGTGGCACTTAGGCTGAGCGTGTTCACCTTGCAAGAATCCACCCAGCGATTGAGGCCTACAGTGGCTCTCCAGTGCACTTGCCTCATGGTTGGTTTGTTTTTAATGTGGAGTCAGAGAAAGCACAGAGCTTCTGAGTAGGGAAAAGGAGGTAATGGTGGAGGTAATGGCTGATAGAAAGTGAAGCTTGGAATTATCACCTGTGGAACCCACTGTAATCTTTATAATTAATAGAAAGGCTCTTTTCTTCTGTGGTGGAACTTGTGTTTGAGGCTAGCAGCAAAGTGGTAGGGAGATTCTGTAATTTGAGGAGTCTTGGGTCAGATGGTATTGCACTGGCAGCGCCTCCCAGGCTGTGTGTGTGTCGGTGGTGGTGGTGCTGGTTTGGGATATGAAGCAAGCAAAATGACCATGCACCAGTTCTGGGCTCAAAAAGGATATTTTATTAATGAGAGCAGATAGAAAAGCAAACAAGCATATTCTCATCAATCAGACATAGAAAGCAGAAAGATACAAACAGGCTCTGCAGAGTTTCACATTGCTGCGAGGTGAAGCCCTGTCTCTTGCCCTCACCTTATATGTGTTTCTTCCGTTGAAGCTTTGCAAACATAGTGGGTAGAAAGGAAACTTTCTCAAGCCAATTAACAAGGGGAGATTTTCTCATTCCAGTTATCATGCCAGGTATTGGGGTGTCTCAAAACATCCATATCTTCTTGGCTGTGGGATGACATTCTCATTCCCTCCTGCCGCCTCCAGCTGTGGAGAGAAACCTCTCCTTGAACCATTCTACTAAAAGAAAATGGCCTAGTATGTCAAATGCAGCCTGAATCAATCTTTTGCTAGGTCCTGCACAAAGGGCCTAACAGATGGGAATATCAAGAACCAGGAAATGAAGAAAGTGGGAGACAGTGCCATTGCAGTGGCACTCTACTAATAGATCAGGAGTGGGGAGCCTGTGGCCTGGCCCGTTCCCTAATTACCTGTAACATAAATTATTACAGCAACATTCGTCACATGGTTGGTCCAGTGTATCATTTAGGATTGTGTGTGTACAGCGCTAATGAAAGCGTTCGAGGAGTCGTAAGTGTTGGTGATAAGCGACCCATGTTTCAGACCTGTAAAGGAGAATAGACAGTACAATGGCTCTTTACACACTGATTTTTGTGCTTCGCCTCAGGTGTTTGTTACTCCAGACTCTTTTGTAAAGTCTTCCAAATGTGCTATATGCTTTTGCTAATCTGTGATCAATTTCTTTGTCAATCTTGGCATCTGAGGAGATGATGCTTCCCAGGTAGGTGAACTGCTGAACGGACTTAAGCACATTGAGGCCATGATATTGAGAACACAGCTGCGCTGGGCAGGAGACATTTCTAGGATGGAGGATCATCGCCTCCCCAAAATAGTACTCTACGGTGAACTCGCCACGGGTCAGCATAAGAGGGGTGCTCCAAAAAAGTGATACAAGGACTCCCTGAAACAACATCCCAGGCTCAGCCAAATTGATCACCAACAATGGTCCGCCCTGGCCTCACATCGGGAGGCATGGAAATGCACTATCCACAATGCTGCAGCCCTATTTGAGAACTCACGCCGGACAAGTCTTGAAGAGAAACGACAATGCAGAAAGAATCACAACCCAGAAACATCACCCAAGGAGACCCTCCGCTGTGCTTTCTGCAACCGGACTTGTTTATCTCGGATTGGCCTTTTTAGTCATCAGCGCGCTTGCAGAAAGTGTGGGATGAGTCCTTCCTGAATCTTCGTTTGCGAAGAAAAGCCAGAGAGAGTGAAATTATTACACTGACCTCCATATGGGGCTGCCTCTGAAAATTCTTTTAAAAATGCAGTTAGCATAAAATGCAGTCTCCAGATCACTTTCTGCCACGCATTTTGTTAACCATGCTATACTGGGTCTGTCTCAATTGCTCTGGCTTCCAGTTTGTTTCTGAGTGTAGTTCATGGTGCTGGTGCTTACCTCTTAAATCCTGACGTGTTTGCTGCTGGGATTTTTTTTTTGTTAAGCAAGCACTTTGCTCAGTTGTTTAATATATGTACTTAATTTTAAGAAATTTTACTAACTAATACATTTTATATATTTTTTGTATGGACAGTTAGCTTTAGTTATTTCTGTTTTTGTCCTTTTTGCTACTTTTATGTTCTTATAAATCTGGTTGAATGATTTACCAATCTAGGATCATGATTTCCATGATCCAGAAATTATTAGGATGCCTCCTCACAAAATAGGAAGCTGAAATTTATTACATTCCTGGACTAAGATTACAAACAGGTCTTCAGCCATGGCTTTTTAAACATGTGATGACAGCAAATGAGAATGTGAAGTTCTCCTCACAGATGTGATTGGCACTCTGACATGGGGAAAATCAAATCATTTGTGATACAGGCATTTTGGTTGTGGAGTTCTCTGTACCCTTTGGCTTTGAATTACAGTCGTCCCTTCACATTTGCAGGGGTTAGGTTCCACAGACCCCCGCGAATGTGAAAATTCCGTGAATAACGACTGCCCTCCCCCTCCCCCGCAAAAGCGACCACGGGACCTCCGGAGGCCCCATGGTCGCCTCCCTAGCCCTCCCCACTCCCTCCCAAGGCCACCACGGGGCCTCCGGAGGCCCTGTGGTCGCCTCCCCAGCCTTCCCCCCTCCTTCCCAAGGCCACCATGGGGCCTCCGGAGGCCCCGTGGTCGTCTCCCCAGCCCTCCCCCCTCCTTGCAAGGCCACCAGTGGACCTCCGGAGGCCCTGTGGTCGCCTCCCCAGCCTTCCCCCCTCCCAAGGCCTTCACGGGGCCTCCGGAGGCCCTCCAGAGGCCCCCTTGCCTCCTCTCCCACCCCCCGCCCGGCCTCCTAAGGTGGCGAGGGCGGCCTCGGAAGGCCCTTTCCCCACCTCTCCCATCCCTCTGGCCTGCTTCTCCCCCCCAGAAGTGGCCACAGGGCTTCTAAAGCCCAGTTGCTGCTTTTGGGAGGGTGGGGGGAGGCCCTCCCAAAACCGCAAATACTTAAAACCGCGAATATTAAATTTGCGAATGTGGAGGGGCAACTGTATTCTGGTACTGAGGAGAGGAAAAGTTTGTAGTGGAAGGCACAGGTGCAATAGAATAGAGAAATGTTATGAGGAATTTTGTTAACCAGCCAAAAATATCTGTTGTTGCAGAACTCAGGCTAAAACCACTGGTGTGATTTTACTCAAAGTGTCTGAGTGAAAAAAGAAAAGAAAAAGAAAACTGATTATTGGATTGATGAGCAGAAAATCAGGAGTAGGTAATTGTTCTGTGAGCAATTGTGATTGAGCCACAATTCTTATTTCCTTCCTGCTCCCTTTTTCCCCACAGTTTTCCAAATTGCAAGGAAAAGTAGAGGTGGCAGAGTCTCGCGTGTCTGTGCTGGAGACCATGATTGATGACTTGCAGTGGGACATCGACAAAATCCGTAAGCGGGAACAACGCCTCAACAGGCATCTGGCAGACGTCCTGGAGCGAGTAAGTACTGGAACTCTTAGTAGAAGTCTTAGGGCTGGAACAACACAGGAAAATATTGGAACAGTTTTGTCAGAAGGAAAAGACGCATGAAAAGCCTGGACTGTTACTTAGTTTTAGATCTGCATTCCAATTTTTTATAAGCATCCTCCAAATCTGCTCATGATGCTTGTAAAAGTGCAGCAATTTGTTTCAAGGACTACCCTTTTTAAAAATGAAAATCATAGAACAAATGGGCCCACAAGACCAGGTAGAAAAACAAAGTTTTAAAATATTTGGCTTAAAAACAAAAAAGGAATGAAGGAAAGGGGGGGGGAGGGAATAAGTGAACTCAAAGAGCAAAATCATGGCCATGGTGGGATGAATCCAGCTGAGTCAGAAGTAGTGTTATTGTCCGTCTTTCTCCTGTCATAGGTATTCAGGACTGGGTATGTCCTTGAAAAAACATTTTGCCATACTTTTTTACTTCAATAAAATAAGTACGGTATAAGCCAGTGAGATAAGCCAGTGACAAAATTCCACAAAACTGCAAGAAAAGCACAGAATATGAGATATTTCAGAAAGCAGCACTCCAAGGAACACAGCTTCTTTTTCTTTTAGCATTGGGAAAGTATGTTCAGAAGTGAGTGGGCAATAGTACCTTCTTGCACTCATTGTCTGTATCTTACGGACTGGACTGTATGGCTGATCAGTCACTTAGCATGAGATCCACTTGTTTACAATCTGCTTTACTTGACTTCAGGCCAGAGACAGTTTTGATTGCCTTTCCTAGTGATTTATACTGGGAACTGGATGGGGAGTATCAGTTCTGTCGAATCTCTCTGTGGCTTTCAATACCGTTGACCATGGTATAATTCTGAGACATCTGTCTGAAATGGGAGCTGGAGGTGTTATTTTACAGTAGCAATAGTCTTTCCTGGAAGAATGAGCTCACCTAGTGATGCAAAGGAGCTGCTGGTTGATGCCACAACTATCTTTCATTCTTGTGTTCTTATTTCTGTGCCTGTTTATTTTTTCTCAGATTTTAACCAAGATTTTGTTTTTATGTATTTTGTTAGAGTCAGCTGCCTTGATCATCATTTTATGGTGGAAGTAAATTATCTAAATTTACACACATATAAGTTTAATACATAATCATGCCAATATAAATGTAATATATAAATAGCTTTGCACAAATCAGGAAAATAGTGTGGAGTGAGTGTGGCCTCTTCCACCAGTGTGTGTAGTGAGTTCGGCCTCTGCCATTAGGCAGATGGGTTTTAGAGTCCTTGAAAAGAACTTTGATGGAACAATGTGCTGTTTTGTGAACAAATGCTCTCATTATGCTCTGTGTCACATGTTTAAAGAGCTATTTGTGTTTTTTTTTAAAAAGTGTTATCTTTGCAGGTGAACTCAAAAGGGTACAAGGTATATGGTGCAGGCAGCAGTCTCTATGGTGGTACTATCACCATCAATGCTCGGAAGGTAAACTGCATGGGAAGTTGCAGGTGAAAGCTGCAATAATAGCTGGGAAGGGAACTAAAAAGGGAGAGTTTAAGTCCAAGTTCCTGCTTTTTCTTTCATTTATAGTTTGAGGAGATGAATGCCGAACTGGAAGAAAATAAGGAGCTGGCCCAGAATCGCTTGAGTGAGCTGGAGAAGTTGCGTCAGGACCTTGAGGAAGTGACAACTCAGAATGATAAGTTAAAGGTATATACTTGCAAATGTTTCCCAACCTCTTAGGATTGGTTTTTTTTTAAATTTTATTTTCCTTGATTAAAATTGGAGGTTCATTTCATTTGTGCATCTGGAAAGGATTACTTTTGTAAGGCTTAAGAGTTTATAGGCAGTGCAGCAGGGATGGGGAAGATGTTGCCCAGCCATCCCCGCCCCCCATTTTTTTGGGAAAAAATACTTTCTTCTGCCCCCAAATGCCCTCCAATGAAGCTGGGGGCCTGGAGACCGATTTTGCCACATCTCCTGCCTCCCCAGGCCCAGGGCAAGTCTTTTCCCAATAGGACATGACCTGGAAGTTTAATTTGGGTTATTTCCTGTTGGGAGAAATTGCTCCTCACCTCCTAGCAGGTATGTGAAGCATTGTGGGTAAATGTGCATAACTTTTTTTAGGAGAGGGTTACGATGATGGGTGTGGTCTCCTAAACTCTAGCAGATGCTCACCCCTGCCTTACAGGAAAAACTCCTCTCCCCTGACATTTGTGTGTGTGTTGTTGCTCTTGATGTACCTTGTAATTGTTCTTATATCCAGCTAAAGGGGGAACTTAAACAGAGATGCAACAGTTAGCATCAGGGCTAGGCTGTAATTGGCTTTTGCAGGTAGGCATGGAGGGGACCCAGAAATGAAAGGACAAAACCAGGTACTAGAACAAGGAGACTGGTGGCACTTGGCCTTAGACAGTCCCACCTCATAAAAGGAGCCCTGTAGAGGCTTTTCTGCCAGGAAATCACAGTGAGCAGTGTGGATAGATAAGGACAGTCCAGGAGCCTGAGATCACCTTGCTGCCTGGAAGATGCTGCAAGTTGCTTTTTTGGTGACTCACCACACAAGGCAGCCACCTCATACATGACAAGAGCTCCTGATGCTCCTTTGTGTCTGTATGATGAGTGATGGGCCAGATGTCATACTGGTGAGGCCCAAATTATTCACCCACTAGCAGAGTACACAGTACACAGATTCCTCTCTGTTTTGAATTCACAAGAGCCTTTCCCAACACCTCATGATAAGCATTTTAGAAATCACTGGAGTAGGGTGCATGTGGAACTTTGTTGGGATCTGTGCAAAGTTAAGTCCCATTGATTTGTCATCTTGATTCTTTATAATACATCTTTTGTTTGAAAAGGATATTTTGTGCACATGTGTGCTTGTAATGTTGGTGTTAGGGTGTTCTGTTTTATTTTAACTGTTACGGTAAGGTAGTGTAAATTTTTTGTGCAATGCTGCCACCTTCTGGGCCATTTAAGCAAACTGTTGATGCCTGGAATTTCCTCTGTCATCTTTATCTCTTAAGATTGAATCAGTATACAAGTCAACCCCCGTATCCACAGATGTGGTATCCATGGTTTCACTTATCCACGTCCGGAAAAAAAATTATCACTAGGCATTTCTAGGTTCTCCAATGCAATTCTGTGGTCAACTTCTGGCGTTTGTCTCATTGAAAATAATAAGGTTCCCTGTTATCCACTGTTTCAGGTATCCGTGTGTGTGTGTGTGTTTTGGAATGTATCCCCTGCTGATATGGGGGTTGACATATCAGCAGGATTATCAGATGAGTGTACATTTGAACTTGAAGCACCAGACGTAGACTAGCTTAGCCTTAGCAAGGTAGGTGAGTCAGGTGCCTTCAGACTGTGTTCATCCTCATTGTTTTTATAAAGGCTACCCAGATGCATAGGGTACTGGATTGATTCCTTGCTATCCCAAGTTACATACATGGGCATTATTTTAAATTATGCTGAAAGAGTGTGTGTTTTATGTGTCTCTTCTTTGGAGAGTGAGACTGAGAATACAGCATCAATTCCATTAAATTTCACTCATCTTCCTTTTGTTTATCTCTGCAAGACTTCAATTGGTATTCCTTGAAACTGGCAGTTATATTTTCTTTTCAAGACAAGGAACATGCCTTTGAACATCCTCACAATATGTGAAGTTGCAAAGGAGATATAACAAAACCCCAAATAGTGAAATGGCTGTCCATTGGGCCCAATGAAACTGTTCCATTGCTTTTACAGTGTTGATGGTCTTGTTTTGCTTTACCCTCAGAGTAAGTGTGTTGGCATATCCAGACATAATGTCAGGTACCCTGGTTTCTGTAATGCCACCAAAACTGACAGGTTTTGGCAGGTGTACTGCACATCTTGAGTTTGCCCACTCTGTCTGTAAAATACTTAGTGTGGACCAAAGCCATGAGTGCACAGTTTAGCCCAATAATAATAATAATAATAAAATTTTATTTCTATCCCGCCCCTCTGCAACGCAATCGGGGCGGCTTACAATCTAAAAATTCCATAGTCCCAGTACCCTAACCCACCCACCCCTTAAAATAATATTAAATTATAGAAGATTAAAAACATACAACAATTTAAAATAGATAAATTAAAAAGACAAAAATTAAAACATACAATGGTTAAAAAATCTAGTTGCCGCTTAGAAAGGACAGCCGAGTCTTGGGCCGGGATAGTTATTCAGGGAAAGCCTGCCGGAAAAGATCCGTCTTGACAGCTTTTTTAAAGCTGTCTAAGGTGGTAATAAGACGGATCTCGTCCGGCAGGCCATTCCATAATCTGGGAGCGGCAGCAGAAAAGGCCCTCTGGGAGGTCACCGACCTCATAGGCTGCAGCAGGTTCCTCCCAGAGGACCGAAGTGCGCGGGGAGGGTCGTACGGAAGGAGGCGGTCCCGGAGATAAGTTGGACCCAAGCCATGTAGGGCTTTAAAGGTTATAACCAACACCTTGTACTGTGCCCGGAAACTAATAGGCAGCCAGTGGAGAGCTTTTAGCACAGGTGTTATATGCTCTCTTCTGGAAGCGCCAGAAATCAACCTGGCTGCCATGTTCTGAACTAGTTGAAGTTTCCGAGTCAAGCACAAGGGTAGCCCCATGTAGAGTGCATTACAGAAATCCAGACGGGAGGTTACCAGTGCATGTACCACAGTTTCGAGGTCTCTAGTTTCCAGGCAAGGGCGCAGCTGGCGTATCAGCCGAAGTTGATAACAGGCACTCCTGACCGTCGCATTTACCTGATTAGACATCTGGAGCGTCGGGTCCAGGAGCACCCCCAGACTGCGAACACAGTCCTTGGAGGAGAGTGTAGTTCCATCCAGGACTGGAAGTTGTATTCCCAGACCTGGTTTCGGGCCTGTAACTGTTAGTACCTCCGTTTTGTCTGGATTCAGTCTCAATTTGTTTTTCCTCATCCAGTCCATTACTGCTTTAAGACAATCATTGAGGGGAGAGACGCCATCTGAAGTCGAAGCTGATGACCGAGACATGGAGAAATATACCTGGGTGTCATCAGCATACTGATGACATCGCACTCCATGCCTCCAAATTATCTCTCCCAGCGGCTTCATATAGATGTTAAATAGCATCGGGGACAGGATGGCGCCCTGAGGAACGCCACAGTTAAGCTCTATTCTAGTAGAGCAACTGTCCCCGAGCCTCACCCTCTGGGATCTGCCCGAGAGGAAGGAACGGAACCACTGCAAAGCAGTGCCTCCAATTCCTAACCCCTTCAGGCGATCCAGGAGGATGGAATGATCTATTGTATCAAAAGCCGCTGAGAGGTCCAGGAGCACCAACAGGGTCACACTACCCCTGTCGATACTCAAGCGGAGGTCGTCAGCCAAAGCAACCATGGCAGTCTCCACTCCATATCCTGTCCTAAATCCAGTTTGAAATGGATCTAGATAATCGGTTTCATCCAAGACAGCTTGGAGTTGGGAAGCGACCGCCCTTTCAATCACCTTGCTTAAAAAAGGCGGCAAGGAGACTGGCCTATAGTTGTTCCTATCCAAGGGGTCCAGGGAAGGCTTTTTCAGGAGCGGCTTAACCACCGCTTCCTTCAAACAGGGTGGAACAGACCCCTCCCTGAAGGACGCATTGATAATATCCCTAAGGAGTGCTCTCGATGCCTCACCCCCTTGGGTGGCCAGCCAAGATGGACAGGGATCGAGGGGGCAGGTCGTCTTCCTCACTCTACCAAGGAGCTTGTCCACGTCATCGGTACTCACAGATTGAAGCTGATCCAATAAAATTTCATCAACGGAGTTGCTGGACACCTCGTCTATAGATTCTGTCATAACACTGGCATCTAAGTCGGCTCTTATCCGAGAGATTTTATCTGCAAAGTGGATGTTAAACGCATCACAGCAGGCCGTTGTCGGGTTGAGTAAGGGGTTCTGCGCAGGGGGAATCCGCGTCAGCTCCCCCACCACCCTAAACAGTTCTGCTGGACGAGACTCTGCAGATACGTGCAGAGGAGAAAGACTTCTGCGCTGCGCGTATCGCCTCTCGATAAGAATCAAGGAAATTCCTATGACGAGTCTTGTCGGATAAGAGTCGAGTCTTCCGCCAGGTGCGCTCTAGTCGTTGTCCAGCCCGCTTCATCTTCCTAAGCTCCTCTGAATACCAGGGCTTACGGTTAGGAGCAGGTCAAGGTGGGCCATAAACAGAAGGTGGAGCTGGTTCCTAACAAAATCCATTTCATGAAAACTCTCAGCTTGAAACCACTTCTTTTTGGTAAGAAATAGACAGTAATGGAAATATATCTATTCCTGTGAACTCCAGGTCTGTTACTAGAGGAGAGAGATATACCAAATCTATAAGTTAGGTTTCTTCTTATTAGATTGTCTTTTGTTTCTTTTGATCCTTGAATTTTTGTCTCATTAAACACACGTGGGTCCCCTCTGCATCCAGGTATCTTTTACAGCAGTAAGTCTGGAATTTTTGAGACCCACAATTCATGTTTAACCCCTATCTGCAACACATTTCCATTTTTTTCTCTATGTATGTCCCTCTTTCACCTCCTTTCTCAAGGATAAACAGGTCAAACTGTGGGCAAGACACCTTTGCTTTTAACTGCTGTGGAGAAGAGCACATTTTGCTCACTTGCATGGTAGCATCATTTCCTGGAAGCTCTTTACTTTAAGATCTTTCTCTCTTCGTTCTTTAAGAGAAAGTTGGGGACAGGGAGAAAAAAAGGAACAGTAAGGTTAACATGTTTTTTACCTTCCTTATGTCCTGTCCAATCAGCTGTAGATAATTTCTGACTTAGACTACCCTTAGAAAAACCTGTTATGGGGTTTCTTGACACTGTTTGTTCAGAGGGAATTTGCCATTGCCTTCCTCTGAGGCATAGAGAGCATGGCTTGCCCAAAGTTGCCAAGTGGGTTTTCCATGACCCAAGAGGGATTCATACCCTGGTCTCTCAGAGTCTTAGACAAATGCTTAAACTTGCAAGGAACAAAATTACTAAGGTACGTACAAACTGCTGCTGGGGTTGGTGGCCGACAATAATTTCTAGTAGCCAGCTTGAATATAGTAAAAATGAGTCTTAAGGCAGAGTGGTTTTGTCTTTCCATTGAGCCTTATCCCATATACAGGCAGTCCCTTTTCCCTTACAGACACGTCAGAATTCAAGAGTGGGGCTTATAGGACAAATGGCAACGCTTCCTCCTCCCTCTCTTTCTTTCTTTCTTTCTTTCTTTCTTTCTTTCTTTCTGTCTATCTGCTTTTCTTTTGTAAAGAAGTTAAACATTGAAGCACACACAGTTAAGAACACAGTCTCTCACTGGAACAAAAAGCAGTCCTAATTTTTCCTAACTCCTCTCCAGAAATTATTCTTCTCCTCACTCCCATAGTTTCCTCATGCTTGCCTGAGGCAAGCTCATTCTTTGCATTCACTGTTCACTTAGTGCAGAAGG
Organism: Gambelia wislizenii; assembly: GCA_030847615.1. Classification (NCBI taxonomy): domain Eukaryota; kingdom Metazoa; phylum Chordata; class Lepidosauria; order Squamata; family Crotaphytidae; genus Gambelia; species Gambelia wislizenii. The sequence goes on along the minus strand of JAUMIR010000002.1, from coordinate 304,310,075 downwards.
CTTAATTTGGGCCTGAGCACAGCAGAGAAGGAATCTGTCTTCAAGACCAGGACTAAAGAAGAATAAACAATATTTTCTTCTAAATAATCCACTCCAGATTTCTTTTCTTCTTTGCAGCAGTTTTATCTTGATACTGTTTTGACCATTAACCAGAATTCAAAATGACATTAATGGATTGGAGAGCTGGGCCAAAACTGACAAAATGAATTTCAACAGGGAGAAATATATGGTACTACATATAGGCAGGAAACATGAAATGCATAGATATAGGATGAGTGATACCTGGCTTGACAACGCTACATGTGAAAGAGATCTACGGATCTTAGTAGACCATAAACTGAAATGAGAGAATAGCATGATGCGGCAGCTGAAAAAGCCTATGCGATTCTACGCTGCATCAATAAGAGTGTACATAGTATCTAGATCAAGAGAAGCATTAGTGCCACTCTATTCTGCTTTGGTCAGACCTCACCTGGAATATTATGTCCAGTTCTGGGCACCACAAATCAAGAAGGATATTGACAAGCTGGAACGTGTCCAGAGGTGGGCTACCAAAATGATGAAAGGTCTGGAAGCCATGCCCTGTGAGGAGCGGCTTAGGGAGCTGGGCATCTTTAGTCTGGAGAACGGAAGGTTAAGAGGTGACCTAATAGCCATGTTTAAATACATGAAAGGCTCGCTAGAGAGGTTAAGAACAATAAAAAGGGTTTTCTTGGGTATGTCCGTAGCAAAAGGAAGAAGAAGGAAATGGTAGGGCCACTATGTGGAGAAGATGGCAAAATGCTAATGGGACGGAGAAAAGGCAGAATTACTCAACACCTTCTTTGCCTCAGTGTTTTCAGAAAAGGAAAAGGGTGAGCAACCTGAGGAGAATGGAACAGAGGACACAATAGGGGAAATCCAGCACAGAATAAGTAAAGAGGTAGTACAGGAATGCCTTTTTAATCTAAATGAATTTAAATCTCCAGGACCAGATCAACTATATTGAAGGGTATTAAAAGAGCTGGCAAATGAAATCTCAGAGCCATTGGCAATAATCTTTGAGAACTCCTGGAGAAGAGGAGAAGTCCCAGCAGACTGGAGGAGGGCAAACGTTGTCCCCATCTTCAAAAAGGGAAAAAAAGAGGATCCCAACAATTATCATCCAGTTAGTCTGACATCAATACCAGGGAAGATTCTAGAGCAGATCATTAAACAGAGAGTATGTGAACATTTAGAAAACAATGCCATAATCACAAAAAGTCAACATGGGTTTCAGAGAAACAAGTCATGCCAGACTAATCTGATCTCTTTTTTTGATGAAATTACCAGCTTGATAGATGAAGGGAAAGCTGTGGATATCGCATACCTTGATTTCAGTAAGGCCTTTGACAAGGTTCCCCATGACATTCTTGCAAACAAGCTTGTAAAATGTGGGCTAGACAAGTTAACTGTTCAATGGATTTGTAATTGGTTGACCGGCCGAACCCAAAGGGTGCTCAGCAATGGCTCCTCTTCATCTTGGAAAGATGTGACCAGTGGGTGCCACAGGGTTCTGTCCTGGGCCCAGTGCTATTCAACATCTTTATCAATGACTTTATCTGTCGGGGATGCTTTGATCAAGATTTCCTGCGTGGCAGGGAGTTGGACTGGATGGCCCTCGTGGTCTCTTCCAACTCTACAATTCTGTGGAAAGGACGTTTGGGAGCGATTGTGTCAATAGCCTTGGTGAGGTCGGTGTTCCAAATATTAACCAAAGCTTCAACAGAATCACTGGCGTTACCAACCATTAAACCCTCCAAGGCTTTCTGGAATCCAATTGGTTCCATTAGCCTTCGAGGGCGGACCATTCTAATAGGTCCACCACCCCCGGTGGGGCAGACAGTGGCTCTTAGCTCCATCTTGACCAGGAAATGATCCATCCATGACAATGCAGAGGTTTTAATAACCTCCGCCCACGGATATTCCTGTTCCGTACTAAAGGCCGCATCGAGGGTATGACCTGCACAGTGAGTAGGCCCAACAACCAATTGGGATAGGCCCATGTTTGTCATGGATTCCATGAACTCCCGAGCTGCGCCAGTTAGATTTAGCAAGCTGGTCTCGAGTGGGATGTTGAAGTCACCAAGAACTAAAAGTCTGGGTGACTCCAGCAGCAACTCTGAGACCAGCTGTGTTAGCTCGGTTAGGGAGTCTGTTAGACAACGGGGTGGCCGGTACACTAACAGCCCAAGAACTAGGGTTTATAAAGTTAGCTTTGTTTGGGGAGATGGCAGCAGATGGGTGGGATTCAGGATCATTTTTCTCCTACTTGCTTGGAGCTGAGGCTTTGTCCCTATAGTCTTAGTTCCTGCCCTTTGAAACATGGCAGCCTTTTCCCCCTCAGCTTTGTTCTCTGGCCCCATTCAGGTGGATCTGAGACGAGCAGTGGAAGAGGTGGTGAAGGAAACCCCTGAATACCGCTGCATGCAGTCCCAGTTCTCCGTTCTCTACAACGAGAGCCTCCAACTGAAATCGCAGCTGGATGAGGCCCGCACTCTGCTTCATGGCACCCGAAGTACCCATCAGCGCCAGGTGGAGCTCATTGAGGTAAAGGTTTCCTCCCATTGTTCCTGTCCCCTTTTACTTTGAGCCAGAAGGGTACAGATGTGAGTATTACACCTGTCTCCAGGGAGAATTAGCACCAGCACTGCTGCAGTGGCAGTCTGCAGAGAACGGAAGTGACCAAGCTCCCACCCAGGTGGCATGCAGTCTGGGCAGAGGACAAATAGGAGTTGGGAAAAAAGTACAGTGTTAGGTTTCTTGAATGCCACTTAGCTGGGTACCTATAATGGGTAAGAATTACCTCCATGTAGCCTTATAGATGCATAGATTGATGGTACCAACTGCTAAACAGGCAAGTGCTGTACATTCTTTAGAAGCCAGTTCAAATCCCTGATGGAGCTTCTCTACCAGAATGGGGAAGGAAAGCTAGATCATGAACTTGGAGTGGTGGAATGGGCAGTAGTTCAATGGTAAGATGAAACAGCCAGTAAAGTGTTATAGTTAAAAGAGTTAAACTAGATCCCAGGAGACCTGGCTTCAAATCCCTACTGAGCAATGAAACTCAGTATACATTTGTTTGTTTCAGTGTAAAAATAAGAGGAGGAAGGGGAAAAGGATATGTTGTGGCACCTTTAAGACTAACAGATTTATGGCAATCTTATTCAGGGGCCAGTGTAGTATAGTGGTTTGAGTGTTGGGCTACGACTCTGGAGACCAGGACTCGAATCCCTGCTCAACCATGGAAACCCACTGGGTGACCTTGGGCAAGTCACACTCTCAGCCTCAGAGGGAGGCAAGGACAACCCACCTCTGAACAAATCTTGCCAAGAAAACCCCCTGACAGGTTCACCTTAGGGTCGCCATAAATTGGAAACAACTTGAAGGAGCACAACAACAGCAAGTATTCCTATTAGTTTAATATATATTGTTTAGTCTCAAAGGTGTCACAAGAATTTCTTTTTTTCTCTCCTCCCCTTCTTTTTACAATGAAACTCACTGGATGAAGTTTGACCAGTTGCTTTCTTTGTCAGCCTAACATACCTCACAGGAGTGTTGTGAGGAGAACAGTGGACTGAGGAGCGTGTAAGCTACCTTGAGCTCTTTGGAAGAAGGGTGGGATATAAATGTAACAAAACAATAAAATCAGTCTCCAGCTTCAGTGCTTGTCACCTCCCATGACCAGGATTTTGGGTATCAGGGGAGGCCTTTGGATAGCCTTGCTGGATGGAGTGGACAGTACTTGGTATGCTGGACCAGTGGTCTGGTTCAGTATAAGGCAACTTCATATCTCCACACCAGTATTCAGATCTAACAATCCTTCCAACACCAGTATTCACTTGAAAGTATGCATTCAACACAGTTTGGACTCTTTCCCCCCCTCTGTCAGTCAGTGATGGAAAGTATGTTCTACAAATTTTTATCTGTTTGTGTTGCCAGATTTTGTGTGTGTATATGTGTGTGTGTGAGAGAGATGCTTTATAAAATTTATTGGAGCCACTTGTAGAATCATATAGTGTGGCTCTTGCTGGGCTGTACAATTTTGGTGTGGAGTTGGCTTTTCTGATTACTCAGTTGAGTCTTTAGAGGCCATAGCTCCATGTCTGTGAAGAACAAAGAGGGCTTCTACCAGTGAAAGCCCAATGCATTACTAACCATTCTGGCTCAAAGCCTGTGAGCATTCAGGAAAAACACAGAAGAGGAATAAAAGCTGTTACGTGTAGTTTCTAGAGTAAACTGCAGTCCTGTACGTCCATTTGCTGTGCAAGAGCACCTGCATTCTCCTTCAGCCTCTTGTCCCACAACCAAAATTGTCTGCTGACTTTAGAAACATCAGCATCCAGTGAATGCATAGGAAAATGGTACCTACTGGCCGTGCTATCCATGTGTTCAACCAGACGTCTGAACTAAGGATGTAAATCTTTGAAAATATCATTCTCTCAAGATAGAACAAATAACCTCAAAATTCTTGGGCCTTCTTCTTACTGTGAGAAAGTTTTCAAAAACTGATCAGTTATTGGAAACTGTTCTGTGCTGAAAGACAATGTTTTCCATTTGTGCTTGTACATTTTCTGTGCACGTACATTTTCTGTGCAGAAAATAACATTGCCTGCAACATCACTCTTTCTCTTGCCAGCGTGATGAAGTCAGCTTGCACAAGAAACTGCGAACAGAGGTTATCCAGCTGGAAGACACACTTGCCCAGGTCCGCAAGGAATATGAGATGCTGCGGATTGAGTTTGAGCAGACGCTTGCTGCCAATGAACAAGCAGGTACTTTGCACCAGGTTCTGTATAGAGGCCCTAATCTTTTTCTTCATTTGATGCTTGTTTTGGGAAATGTCTGTATTGATTGAACTGCAGGCATGTAGTTTATTCTGCGACGTTTGCAGGCCTTTGATGTGGTGTAGGGAGAAAAAAGCTTCCATGTCTGTACTATTACAATGTCTTGTAATCTGTTCAGTGATGAAATTGTGAAATGCAGGTACTCATCACGGTGGTCTTTTTAGTCACGCCTCCCAAGGACAATCCAAATATGTAGCAGCCATGTTAATCTGTACCAGCAAACCACTCCTAGCAGTTCCATCTCCATCAGAACCAGGTATTCTGCACAGTGAATGAGCCTTAGTTTCCCACCGAAGACTAAGCCAAACCCCTAAACACTGGATTACAACAGAGATAACTTACAGCAGTATTTCCTTGCTGAGCAAGTCTGTTCCACCTCAAAAGGCAGAAGGAATTCTGAGTGGGAGGAGCATGTAACCGTATCCAAAAAGTCTTGGCACTTCAATCCTGTGAACTCTGGCTCCATTACCCCCACTGATTTTGTTATCTTTTAGAGTTTTCATTTGCAGTTCTTCTGGTATGAAGCAGTAATTGCTCTTCAGTGGTTGGAAACAGTAGGCCATCCACGGTCTGATGGTGGATGTCAGTTCCTGAGTTCACAGAGAGAGGGGTTTAGGCATGATGCAGCTCAACCTGTGTGGATTTTTTTTTTGCAGGTCCCATTAATCGTGAGATGCGCCACCTGATCAGCAGCCTCCAGAATCACAACCACCAGCTCAAAGGGGAGGTGTTGAGATACAAACGGAAGCTGAGGGAGGCTCAATCTGACTTGAGCAAGGTAAGGAAGGGGAAGAAATCAAAGGGACACATGGGGAGCGGCGGGAATGGAAGCAAGACTTGGACTTCAAAGTGCATTTGCGTGTTGGGAAGGGATGGCAGGTATACGTGGGTGGATTATGTGCTTTTTAATAAGATTTATTTCACAGTATTTCTGTACAATTTTTTATTAGCAAAAAAAGTCAAAACAGTTCATAATAAAAACAGATACACTAAAACCAAATAGCCAAAAGAATAAAATAACAAAAACAAGAAAATCCATCAAAGGCCACTCATTGATAATGAGAGACAACATTAACAGTTAGAAGAAATGATCAGGGAAATGCCTGGATAAAGAGATGGGTCTTTGGTTGGGAGTGGAAATAGCCAACATGGGGAGCCTAATCTTAGTAGGGAAACTATTCCACATCATAGGAACCATAAAAGAGGAGGCCCACTCTGTGCTTTAGCCACTACACTGCCTTACTAAGCTGCAGTACAGTAAACAAAGGTTTCTTCCCATGCTGAATATCAAGACTAGGGTGGTTTATTTGGAAGAAGGCAGTTTCTTAGAAGGCTTTGTCCTGAATTGCATGGGGCAGCGGTAGGGAAAGTGTGCTGCATGTGTCCCCAACGCAGTTTTGAGCCAACGGGGGCTCCACAGGGGGCCAAAAGATCCCCCTTTTGGTAAAAATACCCCTTCTAGTTGGCATGGGGGCGAGTGTTGCCAGGAAAGGCTTTTCTTTTTGTTAGTCTAGGGGGAATTTGGGGCCTAAACAAATGTAAATTTGTGGTTGGGGTCTGGCCCCCACGGTCCAGTGAAGGGGTCAACGCTCCAATCCCCCAGCTTCTGGCCATTGTCCAACTGGTATTGGACATTACGAGACAAATTAACACTTTAAACCTGATTCAGTGTCTCATTGGCAACCAAATATGATGCTTGGCAACAGTGGTCTTTATAATGATTTGTATTAATAAAATACATTTTTAAAAATTCTCATCTGGGTAACCAGGTCATTTTCGCGCTCCTTTGAAAACAAGGCAGTGGCATGCTCTTAAAGGGACTGTACACTTGCATTTTAAAAGCTCTCATCTGGGAGCTTGGTGCCAGTGACTGTAAAGACAAGTCAAGCCAAAGAGAAAGAAGCAGATTAAAAAAAAAAATCCTTGTGGAAAGGGGTCTGGTGTACGTTTCATGTCTTCTGTTATTCCTCTCCAGACCCGTTCCCGCAGTGGGAGTGCCCTTCTCCACTCCCAGTCTAGTACTGAGGAGACCAAAGAGGAGCCTCCTGAAATCAAACAGGAACCGGACGATCCTTCCTCTCAGACTGCAGCCTCCAAGGGAACGCCCGAGGATGTCCCTGAAACCAAGGCGAAACGGGATGAAGAGGAAAGAGAGCGGGAAAGGCGGGAAAGGGAAAGAGAGCGGGAGAAGGAGAAGGAAAAAGAGAAGGAGAGAGAACGAGAGAAGGAGAAGGAAAAAGAAAGAGAACGGGAGAAGCAAAAGCAGAAGGAATCGGAGAAGGAGAGGGAATCTTCCAAAGAGAAGGACAAAGGAAAGCATGACGATGGAAGGAAAAAGGAAGCAGAACTGGTCAAGCAGTTGAAGGCTGATCTTAAGTAAGATAATCATTACTCCTCGCCCCCCGGGGGAATTTTCCCTTGATGGTTGAATGAGATGGTATTCATTTGCAAAGTACTGTTACTGTGAGAAAATAGTAATAATACCAGCAGAGAGGGATTACAGTTGGTCCCTTAGTCTTGAAAAGTTACTACTATATTGTGCATTCATTCCAAATTATGTACCTGAATTTACCAGGATGACTGTGCTGGTACATGTGTAAAGAGATGCTCCTTTGGGTAACCTGGTTCCAAAACTTCGAGGACCTGAAAGGTCAAAACTAGCATCTTGATGGACTCAGAAATGACGTGAGTGCTGGTGAAGATGATAAAACACTGGTGGAATGGGCTTTTATCATTCACCCTGTCCCAGTTAGTGGTCTTGCAGTCAGATTCTGAGTTAACAGGTTTCTGAGGTAACAGGTTACAGCACAGTTGTAAGGCTGGAGAAAAAGGGCATCAACATTAATTAGGTTCACATGTGATGGTAAGGTGGGTTGTGGCTTGTTGAATTCTATCTTGGGTGTGTTGCATCCCCACAAATAAACTATAGTTTGTTACCCAGCTTCAAACCACAATTGGAAGGCATAGCTGTTCATCTTGAAACAGGAGCTAGCAAACAGGACAGGGAAAAGAAAACAGACCAGAAATTGGAAAAACAAATTAATTTGTTTGTTCATCCACAGAACACTTTGTAGCTAAACGAACAACGCAGAGCATAAAGCACGGCTTAGTGTGACATGTGAAAGTTAGCCAGTCTTGTGGGTGGAGAATTGGGTGCATCTTCTCTTTTCTGGGCAAAATGAACCTCTCATTTGTTAATAAATGCTTCATCTGGAGAATCCAGTTGTGATCACAACAGATCAAATATTGATCTGCCTGGCTTCAGTGATCTGTAACATAGGTGGATAGAAGTTTTCTCCACAGTGTCACTCATGATATCATGATAAGATGCTGCTAACATGTTTTAGCCCTAATGTGGTAGGAGAGTAGTTGTTGATTTGAATGGTATCCTGTTTTGTCTTTTGAAAGATATTTTATCTTTCACCCCACTCAGGAAGGCTCAGGAAAGCCAGAAAGAAATGAAGTTGCTGTTGGATATGTACCGCTCTGCCCCAAAGGAGCAAAGAGATAAAGTTCAATTGATGGCTGCTGAGAAGAAGGCCAAAGCTGAGGTACTCATGTCTGCCGTGGCCTATTTTATGGATCGAGTTATTTATACCCTGCCAGATTTGAAACCCTAGATATACAGTAGGACTAAAGAAACATAGGAAGATGCCTTATACTAAATCAGACCTTTCTAGTGGAGTTTTGTGAGCTCTGACTGGCAGTCATGTTTCAGGATTTTGAGGAGGATTTCAGTGATTTCCTACCCCTACTTGGAGATCCCTGGTGGTCTCCCATCCAAATTCTAATGAGGCCCAGCCTGGCTTAACTTCTGAAATCAGGTGAGATTGGATGTGTTCAAGGAAGTATGGTGGTATAATGCTTGCATCATAAAGCAATACAGTGAGATGAAAGAAATTCAGAAATATCCTCTGTTACTTATCTGGCAGGGGAGATACCATGATCATGAAGAAATTCCCTTCACTGACATTTTAATAAGGCCATTTGGTGCAAAGGTCTCATTTTCCCCCCTCTTGTGAAACTACAAGAATTCTATGTAGGATGGAACTCTGCTGAGTGCTGTGTTGTGAAACTGGGTTAAACTTGTTTTTTCCCCTTTCTGTTTAATCCAGAATTCAGTTCCTTGAAATCATGTCTTTTCTAGAAAGGAGATTTGTGGGCAAATGTCTTGGAACCCCTTTACCATATCACAGCTTCCTTTTTTTAAAAAAAGCCAGGGTGGTTGGTGTTTAAGTCAGTTTCAGTATCTTAATTTGAAAACTCATTCTCCCCCTTTGCACAATTCTCCTCACTGCAGTTGGAAGAATTAAGGCAAAGACTAAGGGAACTGGAGGACAAGGAGAAGAAAGAGAGCAAAAAAATGGCTGATGAAGATGCTCTACGGAAGATCCGGGCAGTGGAGGAACAGATAGAATACTTACAGAAGAAACTAGCCATGGCTAAGCAGGTGAGAAGCATTTGTCAGAAAGCTTACATATAAACAATGTGTAAATCTAAAAATTTCAAAGTGGTATACACTAGTCCTGAAGAATACAATGTAGAAATAAACCAATAGATCAGCATTATTGATAAAATATTTGGTAAGCTGGCGGCTAGAGAAAATCACTGCATTTTCAACTGATGATTAAAAATAAAAATTGCAGCATGTCTGTTGTTGTGAAAGAAGCATATTCCACAAAGTGGGTGCTACACTAGTAAATGCAATGTGCTTATGTTTTAAATTGTGTATAATTGTATAATTGCAAGGCATATATCCTCAGAGGAAACTAAAAGCAAGTTAATAGTTCAGTTCAGTTATCCCATGGTGTTTCTTCAAAGCCACTGTTCATATGTTGTAGGATGGGGTGGGAAAGCGCTATCAGCTCAAAGGCCCAGTTCAATTTCAGAGATGTCCTCAAGGGCCACATCCCAGTTGTTGCAGTTACTAATAGGCAAAAGGACAGGGCCAAAGAACCAGCGGTTTATGGTGAATTTTTAAACAAATGTTAAAAATGTTCATGTTAAAAATTAACATGAAGAATCCGATCTACAATCAAATATACATTCAAAAAATAAAGAAAAAGAAAGAAGAAAAAGAGAGAAAAGAAAAAAGAGAAGAAAAGGAGTAGGGAGACAAAAAAGATGTATGAGTAATGCACAGTAGGGCTCTGATTCCCTCAATCCTGCCTGTAATGAAAAGAAAAAAAAAATATTATTCTGCTTTTACAGATCCAACTAAATACCCTACTAAAATTACTACAGGTTGAGCATCCCTACTCTGAAAATCTGAAATCCAAAATGCTCCAAAATCCAAAACTTTCAGACCAAACAATTATAACATTCATACATTTAATTGAATTTAGTTTAATTTAAAATAAATAATTTAAATTATAATTTTAAAATGAAATAATTTTGGCTTATTCTGACCAAATAGTTTTGAAATGATTTTATTTATATATATATTTCTCTTGGGTATGTTGCCATTCCCAGTGTGCTGACTGGCTGCTTACGAAAATTCCCAACCAATCAAGGTTCTCCATTGGCCGGCCAATCAGCACACTAGGAGCAGAACTGTGTGGGACGTTTCCACGCTGCCAGGCAGGTCTGCAGGGGTTTACTGGTGAGGCTGTTCAGCTGAACCCCACATACGCCAGACCGGGTTTCTTGCAGCTGCCTTGGGGGCCTGTACTGCAATACTGGGTGGGTTTAGTTGGGAGTAAAGCCCAACTGAGCTTCCTTTCCCGAGGAAGTGGCAGAACTTCGTCTCCCCACCAAGAAGTTTGTTGGAGGAGTGAGATAAGATAACGGTGTATGTTACGCCAGGTACTGCTAGTTGTATAAAATTACCTTCAGACTATGTATATAAGACGTACATGAAAGATACATGAATGTTGTGTTTAAGCTTTGGTCCCATCTCCATGATATCTCATTATGTATATGCAAATATTCCAGAATCCAAAAAAAAAATAAAATAAATGTGAAACATATCTGATCCCAAGCATTTTGGATAAGTGATACTCAATCTGTAATAATTGTAACCATAGATTCTAACATTGTTAGATTTCCTATTGCTCAAAAAATCTGTAAATGGCTGCTGATCTTTCAGAGAATCTTCAACCCATGTTAATTTGGGCCTACTCAGCCATCTTAACAATCCATTCTTCCATTGTCGGTGCTTCATTCCATTTCCAAGTTTGAGCAAACTATTCTTACTGCTTGTGTCATATATCGAAGAAGTAATCAATATTTACTCTCCAGTTTGTTATCCATAATGCCCAACAAAAACATTTCTGGAAACATTAAAATATCTACATTTAAATTTTTTTGGATTAACGTATAAATGTTAGACCAGTAAATTTTTGCCTTCTTACAAATCTACCACATATGAAAAAAGGAGCCCTCCTTATCTTGATGTCACAATATTGGTTTGAAACCTTCTGGGGCATTTTCATCAACTTATTAGGGGTTAGATACCATCTATACATCATCCTGTGCAGGTTTTCTTTTAAATTACTGCATGGAGTAAATTTTATATCTTTGGACCACATCATGGGCATTATGTCCAAATTTTTGGGCCCATCTTCTGTCTCTAACTTCAAAAGCCATTTGTACACTTTTTAAATTACAGGGTCATCGTCATTACACAACTCTAAATGAAACTCATTTTCTATTCTGTAAAAGTCTACAGTCTGTTTTTTATATGAGTCTCTTGAGACAAATAATTTCATATTTTCCCCTTTTTCTGGGGCAAATTCAGTCCATTTACATTCCATTACATTATTTTCAGATTCATTTTAGTTGTTTCATTAAGATACTATATTACGGTTATTATTATTATTATTATTTCTTAACAACTTCTCAGCCATTTAAATGTCTTCTTCTAGGGCCTCTTCCTTCAACATTTTGAACAGATCTCTTATTCTCTCCAAAGAGTTTATCATATATTTTACACCTGCATAAGTGCTTATCAGACCTTCTGGGACTATCCAACAAAAGGTTATATCTTTTTTGTTTTGGAGCACCTCCGCTGAAAATTTATATCTTTGCATTTTTTCTACATTCTTTTGGGAATTTCTTTAAACATAATTATTTCATTCTCATTTATTTTAACCCTCTTCTTTAAGTGTGCTCTCAGTATTTCATCTCTGATTCTTCTTTTATGTGTGAAACAAATTATCATAGCTCTTGGAAGTTTTTTTCTGTGTATAAGCAGAGTTTTGCCTGTACATTGCTTTAATTTTCTTTGTCAAGTTTTTCACCTGAGCTGCTTATAAGGTCCACAAAAGCTTTTAAAACTGTCTATTTTAAGTCAGTCAGCTCTTCTGGAACTGCTCTTAACCTAATCTGTGTTTCCTTTGATTTTAACTCCATCATCATAATTCTATCCTGTGCCTTTTCCTAATCCTGCCATAAAATGTCCATTCCCTTTGAATTATCAGAGATCTCGTTTTTATATTTGTGAGATTCTGAACTGACTCCATGATCTGTTTGAACTCTTATTCAGCAAGTACTGTTAAACAGTTTACTTGTCCTGTAATCTCTACTCTTAACAAATCCAGTTTCTGCTCTAAATTCCCATTTCTTTCTGTCATACATTTATTCACATGTAAAATTTGGTTAGACATCTCGGATATTGAGTCTTGAATTTTAATAAGCACAGGGTCAGTTTCATGTAGCCCAGTTCTGGACGCTTCCATATGGACCTTTTAATTGTTTGAATCTTGGAAACACCAAATCTCTTTCTTATTTAATCTTCAATTTTTGAGCACTGTGCTATCTGTCTCTCTTGGCACTTAGTTTCACTTTCACGTAGTTTGTCAAATTAGTTTCACTTTCAAGTAGTTTGTTAATTGAGACTGCAGTTTAAATATTTATGATATGAATTATTTGTACTCACTCAAGAGTAATAAATCACCAGCTGAGCAGAGGCTTTCTCCATCAGTATGGGCCACCCAAGGTCTGATAATATTTCAAATCTTTCTTTGAAGAAGTTTCACTCTAGATGCCCTTAATGAATCTTTGTAATTCTTCACCTTTGCAGTGGGGAATGTTGTCGTTTCCAGCGTGCGTGTCTCTACCAGACAGCTACCCAGCCCACTCCTGAGCTCCGGGGGTTATCTGAAAGACTGCGTTTCTGCCCTTGTGGAATCCTTCTGTATCTTTATATACTTAAAGATGACAATAAATCCTGCGAAGCTGGGAACAGCACAGAAACTGTGCTATTAACAGTCTGCCATCTTGGCCAGAGTCAGGTGAATGTTCACATTGTCAGTGACTGCGCCTTAGGGGAGCCATTTTGACCTTTTAGAATGTAGGAGAAAAACGTACAAAGACTGGGAACCACTAAATGATAGTGTCATAGGGAAACAGGTCTGGCTATCTGTGGGCCAGTTTCAGCTTCAGGACCTGAGGTTCCCCACCCTTGCTAAAGGGGGAACAAGACATCTTCCCTGTTTCTTCAATAGGTAATAATAAGTTTGTTCCTGAGTGGGAACATTAAAAATGGATTGTCATCTTTTGAGCTGTGATGTATCATCCCTTCCATGGCTTTAATCCATCCTGTCTAGTTCTCAGACTGCCTTGCATGAATCCTTTTAAAAAAGAGACGGGATGAACATAAGGGGTTTCCCATCCTGTGATGTAGGAAGTATTAAGAATCACAGCCTCATTTCCCCATTGATTTACAGGAAGAAGAGGCGCTGCTTTCCGAAATGGATGTGACAGGCCAAGCCTTTGAGGACATGCAAGAGCAGAACATTCGTTTGATGCAGCAGCTGAGGGAGAAGGATGATGCCAACTTCAAGCTCATGTCGGAACGTATCAAATCCAACCAGATCCACAAGCTTCTAAAGGAGGAAAAGGAGGAACTGGCGGACCAGGTTCTTACCTTGAAGACGCAGGTGAGTGGGAAGAGTAAGAGATGGGTGCCGGCTCAGAATCTGGTGCTCTCTTGGCACAGGACTTGAAATGTGTTGGTGCTGAGGATGCACATTTTTCATCTAAGTGGTTCTCGTTTCTTCTGTTTTGCCTCTTGGAGGTGGATGCCCAGTTACAAGTTGTACGGAAGCTGGAGGAGAAAGAACATCTCCTGCAGAGCAACATTGGCACTGGAGAGAAGGAGCTGGGCCTGCGGACCCAGGCGCTAGAGATGAACAAACGTAAGGTAAGGGTAAGTTAGTGGTCATGGTACGAAAGTGCCATACATCTCAACCGGGTGGTGGGGGGCCTTGACCTTGCAATCTTCTCTCAGCTGTAACCTACCTTGCAGGGTTGATGTGATTGTAAAATGGGGCAGGAGAAAGTGACTATGTATAGTGCCTTTAGTTTGTTGGAAGAAAATAAATACAGTAGGACCCCCATATCCATGGGGTATTGGTTCCGGGGGCCCGCATGGATACTGGAAACGGCGGATGGCAGTGAATGCCATTGAAAATAATGCGACTTCTTGTTTAAAATACCACAGAGTTGCCTTAGAGGACCTAGAAAACGTGTAGAGAGGATGCCTCTCTAGGCATTTTCTAGGAAGAATCTATGGTAGGTGAGCTGTTTTGTGTTCTGCAGATAACTGAATCAGTGACTAATGAATGAGTGGATACGTGGGGTCCGACTGTACTTAAAAAAAAAGAAATGAAAAGTAGCTTTCTTTTAAGATTTATATGTTGCCTTTTCTACAAATATTAAGGAGACAGAGACTAAAATAAGGTCAAGCAATAAAACAGAGTAACAAAACAATGTAATCAAGCAGCAGTGGGCAACATGTAATATCAGTAAAATAAATGAGGAGGGGAATGCAGAGCAGACCACTAAATTGAAAGCAGATTTCATTCGAAGTGTGGACTTTGCGTGTAGCTGAAAAGATGGATATAAAGATACACTTGTAAGTCCTCTTTCTCTCTGTTTCTGTGGCTGTGTTAGTCCTTTTGAACATTTGTCTTGTCCTTAATAAGGAGGAATGGTTATTTTATTTGATCTTCCTCCAGGGGCAATGCTGAGAAATCCCAAATAATTCTGTAATTAGGACACAAAAAACAGATTGCAAAGCCTCTGGAGTGTGTAGATATATAGAAAAGAGAAAAACACTGGTGACAGAGCGGTTTGATGAAGACCAAAAAGGACAGTGGATGAAAGGAAGTACTGAACTTCAAAGGAGTAATGAGCAAGGCAGCCAGATGAAAATAACTAAGTTGGTTGTGGCCTTCCGGGATGGATAAACACAGAGAATAAATGGAAAGCAGAATGAGTTGAGGGGTAGAAGGTCAAGACAGGAAGGGACATTGTTGTTGCTACTGCTGGATTGGTCCTATTACCCCAGCCAGACAAAAAGTTGTGGTGTGATTTGCTTCCATGCCAGCAACAATTGATCAAGTCCCAGAGGTGTTAATTCTATATTAATATATGGCGCACAAATAAGCAGAGGTCAGAATTACCTTGATGGTAATTCAACATGCCATGGCATCTCTGTAGACTTGGATTTATCCAATCATGGCTCTTGAAATGTCATTGAACTACAACCCCTGTGCAGCCTGACCAGTGCCTATACTGGCTTGGGCTTATGGGAGCTGTAATTCAACAGTATCTGGGCAAAAAAGGATGGGAGCTACTGAGTGTGAACCCAGACAGATAACACTTGAATTCCTGCTTCTGGCTATTTCTGCACTACGCATCAGTATATGAGGTATGTCTATTAAATAACAAGACTGTGTTTCTACCTTTCAGACAAATCAGGGAGAACAGATTGTGAAGGCTTGAGTGGTGACCTTGAACATGTTTGAACCTGCATGACAAACATCAACACTCTCGGTCGTTCAGTTAATTGTCAGTTGTCATTTAAACAGCTGTGTTGTTGTCTGTTGTGTGCTGAAAAAATGCGAAGTTTAAAAGTCGAGCAATGTGTCAGTTTGAATTTTTTAATACAATTGAACAAAACACCAATTGAATCTTTTCAAATGCTTACTGAGGCCTACGGGGAAGACTGCATGTCCCGTGTGTGTATGTTTCAGTGGCACAAAAGATTCAGAAAAGGACGTGAGAATGTGGAAGATGATGAATGCCCTGGGTGACCTTTCACTTTAAGAACTGAAGAAATTGTGGGGAAAAATCAGCCAGATTGTTTGAGAAGACTGCGGACTCAGTGTCCGAATGATAGCTGAAGCTGTAAACATTGACAAAGACACTGCGTGGAAAATTTTGCATGAGAATCTCAACATGAGAAAAGTTTGTGCCAAGATGGTCCCTAGGGTTCTCACACCAGAGCAAAAAGAGTGCCACAAGGAAATTTGCACTGACATTGTGCAGCAACTTGAGGTGGACCCAAACCTTTTTTAAAAAATCACCACTTACGATGAAACCTGGATCTTCCAGTGTGATCCTGAGACAAAACAACAGTCAATGCACTGGAAAACACCATTATCACCAAAAATGAGAAAAGCACGTCAAAGCAAGTCCACATTCAAAGCCATGCTCATTGTTTGGGGTTTTTTTTTCATCAAGGGCGTAATTTTGGCAGAATGGGTTCCAGAAGGCAGAACAGCATTATTATAAGAAAGTTTTGACAAAGCTGAGAAAAAGAGTCAGGGAAAAAAAAAAAAGACCAGAGCTGTGGAAAAATGGTTTCATTCTTCATCAGGACAAGGTACCTGGTCATACAGCACTTTCTGTGAAGCAGTTTTTGGCCGATAAATGCATTACTACACGTGATCATCCTCCATGTTTGCCAGATTTGTCACCATGTGACTTTTCTTTTCCCTAAAGTGAAATTGGTGATTAAGGGAACATGTTTTGAGTCAATTGATGCAGTAAAGATGAAAACGGCAGATGTTTTAAAACATCTGACAGAAAGTGATCCATTCCACGCCTTCAACCAGTGGAAAGCAAGATTGCATCGATGTGCGAGTGTGAACAGGGAGTATGTTGAAGGGGACAATCGTTAGAATTGTAGTACATATACATAAAGATGGGTTATTGTATCAGTCTCGTTATTTAATAGACAGACCTCATACCTCACTGTGATTTCTTGAGGATGCAGTCCTTTCCCTTTCTAAGCAATATATGTATTCAACACTCTGAAGGACCTGAATATACATTTTGGATCAGGCCAAGAAAACCCTGTTAGTGACCAGTATGTGGTCACTTGACCAGACTGTAGAATAAGCTTTTCAGTTTTGAACGTCTACATTTCCACAGGAAATTCTCTCCTCTCCTTGCAGCTCTCCTCTTTGAAGGTTTCCCCCCAAGTTGGTATAAATGTTTAACCACCATTTGTAAGCAGAGTATAGTAGGACCCCCATATCTGTGGGTGATTGGTTCTGGGGGGCCCCATGGATACCGAAAACCGTGGGTGGCAGTGAATGCCATTGAAAATAATGGGACTTCTGGTTTAAAATACCATAGAGTTGCCTTGGAGGACCCAGAAAATGTGTAGAGAGGATGCCTTTCTAGACATTTTCTAGGAAGACTCTATGGTAGGTATGTTGTTTTGTGTCCCACAGATTACTGAAACCGCAGATATTGGTTCTGCCTATATGGGGGTCTGACTGTACCAGAAAGAAGACCGCAGCTGTCCTTTAATGAGAAGGGTAGACCATCATCTTAAAGCTTCTTGGTACTTGCATCCATTTTGGTAATATCCTTGGCTGAAAAAGTGGTATTTTTACTCTGTTTTTCAGGCTATGGATGCGGCTCAGCTTGCTGATGACCTACGGGCTCAGTTAGAGCTGGCTCAGAAGAAGCTGCATGACTTCCAAGAGGAGATTGTGGAGAACAGTGTGACCAAAGAGAAGGATATGTTCAACTTCAAACGAGCCCAGGTAACTGGCAGGTGGCTGCTTGCTTGGCTGGCCACCTTGAGCAATCTGCCTTTGCTACCTGTTACATTTACTCAGATGACCCAGCAGTCTCATGTCTTTTGCCACCGCTTTGGTTTCCACCTCCTTGCTATCTTTACCTCCATATCATGGCTCATTTCCAACTGTCTGCCCTTTTTGCTTTTCTCTATGGCAAATGCTAGTTGTGAATACCCAGGTAAAAACTGCCTGGCAGACCACAGAGCTGTCTTAATCCAGCATTCAGTTTCCAGCACTATCCTGCCAAGATGTTCATAAATTGGGCATAAAGGCAATGGCCATCCCTGGTTAATTTGTCTTCAACATCTGGCTAGTTAAATGTTTACTGCTTGCAGAGATTCCATTTCATTAGCAGCTATTGAACTAGTTCTCCAGAAATTTATCTAAGTGAAGGTTGGGCAGTGTGGCGGATGTTTCAGACTACAATCCACATCATCCCCAACCATTGACCATCCTGGTTGGGGCTGATGAGTGTTGTAGTTGACATCATGCATACTCCTCAACCCCATTTTTCCAGGCATCTCATATAGTGGACTGATGGCATACCCATGCTCCCAGTGGATTATGGGTGTGTTACGTGTTCTATATTTCATCTTGAAGTTATTCTTTGGGGTAAAAAGGCAAGAGGGGAGTTGCTTGTACTCTTTTTCTGCACTCTTCACAGAAGGAACTTGGAGGAGAGACAGTGCTATTCCCCATTGACTGTTGAATCAGTGGGATTTACACACACGTTGACTTAGCAAGCATTGTGTAGTGGTTTGAGTGTTGGACTAGAACTCCAGGAGACCAGGGCTTGAATCCTTGGGAAAGTCACACTCTCTCAGCCTCAGAGGAATGCAGTGACAAGCCCTCTCTGAATAAATCATGCCAAGGTTCACCTTGGGACTACCATAAGTTGTAAATGACTTGAAGGCACACAACAACAACTGACCTAGCATTCAGTAGGTCTGCTCTGGTTGGGACTAGCAAGTGGTTTTAATCTGCCTGGCTAATATTTCACCTGTAGGAAGATATCTCAAGGCTACGAAGGAAGCTGGAGACCACCAAGAAACCTGACATGGTTCCCAACTGTGATGAAATCCTTATGGAGGAGATTAAAGATTATAAGGTAGGCAACTGGATGATGTAGTCCCCTGTAGATTATGGATTTGGACCTAGCTATATTTCAGCATGCCTGTAGAATTTTCATCAGCAATTACTGTGGAAATCAATTTACAAAGAGTGTGGCTCAAACACTCTGTAAAAAGTTCCATGTATATAGATAGGGATATTTTATGTCAGGATGGCATTTTCTGGCTGTCTTTATATAAAGAACTTAATGTATCTTTTTGTATAAACTAGTACAGTGGTTACTTAACCTGTGGTCCATGGACCTCCAGGAGGCTGTGATACCCTCACACGGGATCTGCGAAGGCTTGGCGGCTGCTCAGCCCACCTCCTCCCCAGAGTGGAGCAGCCATGTGGCAGGGGTGCTGGCTAGCTGGCTTGGCTTGCTCATTGCCGTTCAATCCATTCCAGCCACAAACTTGCAGGAAGAAGCAGGAGAAAAGTCTTCCCTCCCTCTCCAGTGCCCTCTGAGGGAAGGTTTAATGGATGGTGTAATTGTGTTGTTGTTGTTGTTGTTGTTGTTGTTAGAGATAAATCTTGGGGGGTCTGCGGAAACAAAAGATATTTAAAGTACGGTAGGTCCCTGGCAAAGAAAAGCTTAAGAGACACTGAACTAGTAGATGAGAACTTTGCCTCATGATGAGCCACATCTCTCCATCTCACTCTTAACCATCCAATTTCTTCTCCTAAGGCCCGCCTGACGTGCCCCTGCTGCAACATGCGCAAGAAGGATGCCGTGCTCACTAAGTGCTTCCATGTCTTTTGTTTTGAATGTGTGAAAACTCGGTATGACACCCGGCAGCGCAAATGTCCCAAGTGCAATGCTGCTTTTGGGGCCAACGACTTCCACCGTATCTACATTGGCTGAGTCTGTCTGTTCAAGGGCTGAAAGGTATCTCGGCTGCCAGACCACCATACTTGTTACTCATCAGCAGGCTGGATACTGCTGCTCTCTGTTGGCTGTCTTCTCCTGTCCCACCTTTTTTATTATTATTTTATTTTTTCCTTTGGTCAGAGAAATAGGGTTATTTTTGTTCTCTCCTTCCCTCCCCCGCAAAGTTTTGTTTTGTTTTTCATTGAGTACTGCCATCCCCAAGCTGGTCCTCATTCATTGCCCCTGCCTACTATGGATGAGTGGTCATTATGAGAAATTTTGTTCAGTTGAGACCTGACACAAGCAATAGCTGTGAATTAGGTAGTGGTTGAATCAGAGAGCATCCTTAACACTGGGGAACTGGCTTGGGTTACTTTAATGAGCTTTCTTGTGGACATTTTATGTTCATATTCCATTTCTGTTTTCTAATAAAGGAGAAGACTCTTCATCTTCAGGCAGAATGTTTTTCTATGTTGTGTGTGTTTGTGGTTGCAGTTGCATTTATTGAGAGACTTTAACAGCTTTCTGGGTCCACAGAGTTTCTTCCTTTTAAGGGCTCTTCAGAGTGACCTGTTGGAGCCATTATGTTGTAGTGGAAGGAAGGAAGGAAGGAAGGAAGGAACTCAGCCTTGGGAAGAAGAGCGATTGTAGTGGAACCACCACTGTGTTCAACGCTAACCTTCTGAAATGGGCAAAACCCACCATTGACATACATAAAGCAGCTTGGAAGTATCCAAGAAGATGTTGCCTTCTCTCCGTGTGACTTTATGCACCAAGAAAAGAAAAGAAAAGAAAAGAAAAGAAAAGAAAAGAAAAGAAAGAAGGCGGGCTCACGTACTCTGCTCTGCGTGTAGGCCCCCATGTATGACATGTTGTAGCCTTGGAGGAGTATAATCCACCATAGCAAGTGAATGGAGCCTTCTGTATGAACTAGAGCCTACATACTCAAAGACACAAGTAGAATCTGTCTCCTACTTTTTCATGGCAGATGACTCACACAAGTGGGGCCAACTTGCATGAACCAGAGCAGAGTCTGATTCAATCTGCTATGTGCCCTGAAAGAGTCTGCCTCCTATGACCTGTCCCATACTGGATCTACACTGGGACTAAAAGGCATACTGGACCTTTGAAACCATGGAGAAGTCCCTTTTAGGCTAGAGTAGAGGGTCTAGGTTGGGGACAGATAGTGGCCAGTATATCAGATGCATCAGTTCAATTTACTGTGTCAGATCCCCTCCTCCTTTTGCTATAAAAATGATCCATTTGCAAGTAAATCTGTGCCAATAAAAATCTGTGGTTCAATGTGGTTCTCCCCTAGTTTTTGCTTTCCTTTTGATGTTTCTACTCACTGTTTTTGCCACTGAAAATGTCCAGGGTTTCTTTGATTGCGGGGTGTCCATGTGTGAGAGAGAGAGGGTTTTTTTTTTTTTTTTTAATTGGAATGGCCAGGTTTGAAACAAAAAAATGGAGGTTTAAGAGCTCCTGCTTAAGAGAAGTATCAGAGGTGTTTCCCAAATAAATTCTGGAGGTCTGTGAAGTTCAGGTTCCCAGTGACAGTTGATTGATTTGATAGGCCTATTTTGGCTTCTGTGACTCTTTAAGGAGCAATATCTCCATTATGATACTATGATAATCCCTGTCATAAAACTCATAAGAAAGAAGTGATTGACAGGACATCCAGTTACATAGAATTACACTTGAGTTTTTTGTGCCTTACAGCTCTTACACTAATAATAATTAAAGCATAGCTGAGCCAGAGTTACACATTCCTGAAATCATTGTTTTAGGCTGAATCCACACCTGCAAAATAATTTGTGTTTACCTCAATCCCACCCCTGTTTGAACACATGACAGTTTATTCACTTCTTTTCCATGCCTGAGGGCTTTAAAGTGATTTTTTTTAAAAAAAGAAACCTTTTTATTCCACAGTTTCTAGGAAAAACTGGCTTTTTAAAAACATGTGCCCTGAATTAGGATTGGTGGAATTGGAGAGTTGGGGTGGTTGAAGGGGGCAGCTTGGTGGATGGTTACCTAGTTCTGGCAAGTGTGGTGTTGCCATTTTTGTTGTTCATGTGCAGCCACTTCAAGAGCTGCAGCCCTAGGAAGGCCCACAAAGGGCAGAACACTGTCAGCTCCAGAGTGTCAACTGAATGAGGATGTGTTTAATTTTTCAAGGTTAGGGAACCAGGCCAGGGAGTCATCCAGTGGGAATGCAGTCCAGTGGGAGTGCAAGGGGGAGGGAAGAATGACAGGAAAACAAGAAATGCTGTTGGTTGATACAGCTATGCATGCCAGGAAGAAAAAAAAAGTGCAGCTGCTGTGACTTTGGGATAGAGGAAACGTGTGGCTTTCAAGACCAATTTGAGTTCAGGTTAAAATGGGCGAGTGTGGTGTTCACAGTGTCAAACTGGGGCAAGATACTGCTTATTGGAGCTGAATTATTTTGCAGGTGTGGATTCAGTCTCAGACAGATCTCTGTCTTGTTCAAATCGATAGGATTTTAAGATGTTTAAACTTAAGTGGGATTGCTTCAATGCTAGAGCACCTTTCTGCAATGCTTAAAAGTTTAATACACATTACCTTGGCCATCTTTTCAACAATTATGTGAGGTAGGCTGATATTTTTGCTGTTGCAGAGGAAATTCAGAGAGAGAGAGAGAGAGAGAGAGAGAGAGAGAGAGAGAGGTTTTCGTCACTGAGCCACTGAGGGAATTTAAAAATGCTCAGGCTCCAAATAGTTCTAGACCAGAGGTGGGCTACTGTCAGGACTTAGGTAACAGTATTGCCACCTCTCAGGAAAGCTTGGTGGGGACCACTCCCCTGTAAGTCAACTTCCAGGTTATTTCTACAGCTGGTCATTTCCACTCCTGAGTCTAAACCAGCTCAGGAGGGCCAAAACATGGAGAGATTGTTCCCCACAACCTTTTTTTTGGGGGGGGTTTTCATTTTTTTCATTAAAAATGGGAGGCCTGGGAAGCCACAAACATGGTCTTGGCAGATGCATGCAGCCCATGGACCACAATTTCCCCATGCCTACTCTGGGCCCTAGCATTTTTTCAGAGTGGAGTGGGGTACTTTGGGTGT
Organism: Gambelia wislizenii; assembly: GCA_030847615.1. NCBI lineage: Eukaryota > Metazoa > Chordata > Lepidosauria > Squamata > Crotaphytidae > Gambelia > Gambelia wislizenii. The sequence continues at coordinate 304,287,322 of JAUMIR010000002.1, read as the reverse complement.
CAGGAGCTGATCAAAAGGGAGTGGTGGTACGATGTGGGGAGAAACATTTGTGGTGTCAGCTGGTCTGCCCTGACCCTCCCCCCCCCCAGTTCTGCATTCAGGTGTAGTAGACAACATTGTCCCATCCCCAAATGCTGGATTAAGATTAAAGGATAATCCTGTCAATTTCTGTGCATGAAATGAGGCCAACCCTCTCCTCCCTTTCCTTGTCACTCCCCCCTGCCCCCCCTCTGTGCAGCAGGCCCTTGGTATCCACTGGGGGTTGGTTTCAGGACACCCTACCCCCGTGGATACCAAAATCAGCGGATGCTCAAGTCCCATTATATACAATGGTGTAGTAAAATGGTTCCTTATATAAAATGGCAAAATCAAGGTTTGCTTTTTGGATTTTTTTTGGGGGGGGGGACATTTTCAAGCCGTGAATGGTGGAATCTGTGGATGCCAAATCCGTGGATACAGAGGGCTGAGTGTATTTGTGATGCTGGGACTGAAGCACGTTTCTTTCGTAATGTGATCATTGCTTTGTTGGATCACCAGGGTTCTTTCTAATCTGATATTCTTCCTTCTGAGCAACCAACCAGCCAACCAAATGCCCTTGGAAAATAGCACAAAAACAAGGCATAGCCATTGGCTGTTCCTTGTATCCAGTTCCTAGATGGTGATTGCTACCATGAAAACTTCATTAAGCCATTTATTTATTTATTGAATTTATTGAATTTTTATCCTGCCTTTCTGCTAGGATGGGAATTCTCTTTTGTGAATCTTGTGTCATCTTTTAAAAAGCTGCCTTAAGGTAAGTGTCCATCATATGCATATGGTGAGTATTCTAAGTTAGTTCCACACTGCATGAAGAAGGGCTTTTACCTTCTACTAGTCACGTGTTTTGTGTGTAAGTATACAGTAGGGTGGGGGAATCTATGGATCTCCAGAAGTTTTATTTATTTATTTATACCCTGCTCTTCAGCCACAAGACTATCAGAGTGGCTTACAAATTGTTTTAAGCAATAGCAATTTACACATCTACACTGCATTAAGCAGTTTCCAATGTATGTTAGCTAAGTTCTTGACTTCCAGCTCCCCTCAGCCCTAGACAGAGTTCAGGTAGTGAGGGATGAATGGGAGATGTAGGCCAATGATTTCTGAAGAGTCCCCATTTCTGTTACATATTACATTTTCAAAGTCTTACGAATTTCAGCTGGACTTTAGAATATCTAATTTTCTCTGAAGGATGTCCAATGTATGAATGTTTCCCATGGTGAAAGTTTCATGTGGAAATTTCCAAGTTACACGATGTTTGCTGAAATATTACTGTTCTTGATTAATAATAGATATTCTCTAAAAGGTCATGACAATCCAAAGTTGGATATTCCTTTTAAAAAAGATTTTACCTTTGCAGAATAAATTTTCTCTTACGATGTTAGCCAGCTCTTGTATGGCAAGCTCACAAACCATAAAGAAAACTGAGCAGCCTAACAAATAGTATTAAAATTTATTGAAAATTAAAAAAAAAAAATAACCACAACCCCATCCAGAGTTTTCAACCAGAAAAGGAGATGGTCAAGGGCAACTTGTAGAAATCAGTGAAAGACTTCATTATTGATTTACACCAAAAATATGAGATGTATTGTAGTGCTGGCTTTCTGTTGGATACCTCAAAAATAAATAAATAAATGCCAGCAGATATTGGAGAGGGGAAAGCGAAGTGCTTTTTGGACTTGGCAAAATAATTGCCTGGTGACTCAGATGAGATGTTTTCTAGTTCCTGGCTAGCACACTGTTTGGATTCTTGGGCCTTGGATGTCTGCCTTGTATGCTAGAAGAAAGGCTATCAGCTAGGATTCAGGGATAGACTGCCATTTTCATGGGGCTGTATTTAGGTTTTCACACAGGAATTGTGGAACATTCAAAGTAACTCCTATGCCTTACAGGTAGGTCAGTTATTGTACCAGTCCCAAAGTACACCTATTATCAAATCTTAGTTCAGGTCCAGTGGGGTTGCTGTCTCTCCTGCCACTGTTTTCATGCCATTCCATACAAAGTGTTCTGGCCCTAGGGAATAGGTGAGAATCTTCTCTGTTTGTTTTTGATAAAAAAAATTACTAAAAATCACACATTTCTTCATTTAAAAAGCTGGATGTGGGATAAGTCAAAACTGGCTCTCCTGGCCCAGGGTTTTGAGAGCCAAAATTTGGCTTTCCTGACCCAGGGTTTTGAGAGCTTAACTCTTAAAATCTGGGTGTTCAGTCATATTAGTGCTGTGTTAAGGTTGCCACCTCTTCATTTTCTCAGAGACCTCTGAATCTTCAGTTATCAGCAAAGCAGGCAAGTACAATATTGACTTCTCAGTGCTGGTAATAATGGTACTAATTGAAATTAGGTAGTGCAGATGGAGAATTCCATTCCGTTCAGTTGTTTGAAGAATTCACTAAAAAGTTGTGGACACTTTTGTGTCTGAGTTGGAAAGAACCTGAGATTTTTTTTAAAAAATGAATGTGGGAAAAAGTGAAGCCAACAGATTTCCCCATTGCTACCCAATCCTGCAGTTGGGTTGGATTCCATAGTTACCTTCCATGTTGGCAGCACATCCATTATGAAGGTACACACCACTGGCTTGGCTGATAAGTGTATAACCCAGCTTGACTATGTGGGAGAAGAAATACCAACTAGAATGGCATGAGAGTGCTCAAGGAGACAGAGACCACACAAGTCTAAGGGCATGTGAATTAGGCCATACTGGCAGTACTAGTTTGCATGTATGGATGGGTTGGAGGGGGGAAATGTGGGAGGTGGAATCATTTGCCAATTGATTGTATGCCATACATTGTTTCACCCATCACTTGCATAGCACCCGCATCAAGAACAGACATTTACAATTGGAGAGCCAAGCCACCACCGGCAACTTACACAACACATTTCACTGAAGGATACCACTGCGCTTCAAAGACATTAAGCCATAGTGTTGACTTTGGACCAACCTTTGGACCAAAGGTTCCCCATCACCAGCCTAAAACAACAGGTTCTGAGATCATGATGGGGAATCTAGGCCAAACAAATATATAGATATATATATATAATGTATATGTATGTATATATATATCATAAAACTCTGGTAACAGGAAACACCTTAAAATGCTACAATTGAAAAATTATCCATAGCTTTAGAAATGCTTTTTAAAATTTACTTTTGTTGAAAACGAGAGTGCAGGGCCACAGAATCTGCTGAGGCCAACCATGGGATTATTTTGTAAAGGCAAAGAGCTAAATCCAATGTGAGTTCCCCACAAAAATAGCCCTGTTGAACTCAGTGGGATCTCACCACCTTTTGTATGTATTGAATGAAAGTCCCTTCTATTTCTATAGTCCTCTCTGGTTGGAACTGCTAAGTCCAATTCTTTTCAATGAATCTTCTAATTTTGACTAATGGTGGATTTAGCCCAAATAACTTGAGGGTAGAGCTGGGTCCTCTCCTGGCAGTTGATTCAAAGAAGTAGCACAAAAAAGAAAAAGAAAAAAAAAGCAAGCAGAATTGTGTAAAGAAATGTAATTCTAAATCTCCAAGGTGGTGGATATGTGGCCTTCCAGGTGATGCCAGACTGCAGCTCTCATCATCCCTCACTGTTGGCTGTGTTAGTTAGCAATGGCAGGACTTACAGTGCAAAAACACCTGGAAGGCCCATACCCGCGGTCACTGAGAGCCGATCTATATACGTAATTCAACTGAAGGAATTTTTTTGAGGGGGTTGGTTTTGCAGTGGTGGAGCATTCAGAAACAGGACTTCCCTGTTTGCAGACTGTAATGTCAGGGTCAAGAATGCTACTGCCTCATGCTTGAGTCAAAGATCCAAAAGAGTACAGGGAGACTGAAAAGTCCTGCCAGCATACTTATGCTTTATCTTTGGACTTGTACAGGGGAGTGGATGGGGAGGATGGAAGCACCCAGCTGTGTATAAAACAGTGGAAGGCTGCTCTGGCATCCACAGAGTTGGCTGAGACCTTCTGCCCCCCACCCCCACCCCAATAAGGGCCAATCAGTGGGTGTCTTGGTTCAATAGAGTGGTGGTAATAGAGCTGTGTCTAAACAATTTGTAAGAGGACAAAAAACAACTTGTGCAAGGAGTTATCAGATGCCACCTTGCAGAAGCTTTATGCAGTCTGGGGTTGCACAAGTGTAGTGCCCACTCTTGGCTCCTGGTCTAGGTCAGCTCTGAGTTCTTTCAGTAATAGAAGAACTTATTTATAGTTGACATTAACCCTTGTGTCTGACTCTTTTAGGGGAACATCTGTACCATTGTTTAGGCTGGCTAATGGAAATAATGGAGAAGAGTAGCACACATTGGAGCTTGGGTGCTTCAGTGTGTAAGGACCTATTTTCCTAGGTAGGCCTTCACAACTTCAAATAGCAAAATCCAAATAAAATACCACCAAGATGCACAATTCTGAAATCATTGCTTTAAGTCTCTTTCACTTTTAAAAAAAATAATGCACAGGAAGGGCTAAAAAGAAGAATTTCCGTTTTGAGTGTGGAGAGAAGAAAAACAGGAGCCACAGGACCTGGTGGCTCAGAGTTTGCTGCAGCCTGAGGTCAGTCCTTCTGGTATGCTAAGACTTCTCGTGGGAAGTCTGTTTCTCCTTTGAAAGGGTCTCGCAACCAGAAGTTGGGAACGCTGCTACCTTCCACCATTTTGGTGCTGTGGGAAGGAAGGAGCTATCAACTGAAGGATGTATTGCTTGCTGATTGCAGTGCCTGTTTCTGGTGTTACCCCGAGAAGTGCATTCTGAGTTGTTACAGGGAAGGGGCAAGTGGGAAGGACTAGAAAGTGGCCATTTAAGACTCCCCAGTCCTGTTTGTCCTCTGAAACTCTTCCAGCTCCAGTTTCCTGCTCATGGCCAGCTGCAGTTCCTGCTTGATCACCTGGATCTGCTTCTCCAGTTCTGAAAGTTCTTGGATCACTGAGGTCCTAGCAGTGTTAACAGAGTCTGCTTTCCCATTTGTAGTCAGTGATGCTGGAGAGTCTCTCTTTATGGGGGGAAGAGGTATCTCTTGCTCCTGCTGCTGTTGCTGTTGTTTGAGGACCACTTCATTCTGTCTTTCCTCACTGCAGATATATTTCCTCCGATGGCAGTTGCCTGGGCTGGCTGTATTCCACACCGAATGCTCACTGTTTCCTGTGTTGGACCTGCACAAAGAATGTCACATCTACAGTTAGGAGATGGTCCTTTCTGTTTTTAAAAAATGCTCTTTATACCTTATGACTCACAGTCTGAAACCAACTCAGTGGTCTGATCAAGAGGGGATTGCTAGTGACTACATCTGCTTGGGCCAGAACCCACAGGTGAATCTATGAAGATGCAAGTAGGTTAAATGACATGGAATGGGAATGCTCCTCCTTGCCTGCCATTTTGTTCCCAGGTTCAGCCCAGTGAGCTGCCTTTTGTCTGTGAAAAAAGTGGAGCAGAAACCACCAAATCATAGAGTTGGAAGAGTGCCTGGAGGCCAACTGGTACAACCCTTACGTAATGTAGGGTTGAGGTGTGGAACTCCATGAAAGATACAGTTTGATCCTTATCTTTTAAGGACAGACTTTGGACACACACACACACACACACACACACACACACATGATTATATTATACAATTGGCATAAGCACTGCAGGTCTAATTTGCTGCAACCCACCACTGTTATAGCAAAATAACAGCTGGTATGTTTTCGTAGAGCAGCATTTTTTCAAGAAAAAAATAAGATGTCGATATCTACAACCCTTTTAATTCAATTCCTAGGCTTGTCTATTATGCTGTGCTATGTAGAGATGCCATCTGGCTGATCCAACATGAATTATCCCATATATTGATGGGAGTTGATCATATTGCTCTTTGTCTTGCATTATCCACATTGCCTCTCAACTTTCAAATTATGGCATGAATCCAACACCCCTTCAGCATACCGTAAATATCTGCATGTGGACCTATGCTACATTAAGCCATATAACCTCCCCTGACTTACAGAAATTCCCCTGAAGCCACCCCATATGATCATTCTATGCTTTGCAGTGAACAGGCAAGCTTGGAAAGCATATGACTATGTCCCCATAGCTTGATGTGAAGTGATTGCAACCTCACTTAGACCCCTAAAGTACTCAGCAGATGTCAGTGCTGTTGTCATCATTTTGCATCTGGCTATGGGGATGTAGCCAGACACTCCTCCAAATCTCTTTGCTTACTGCAAAGTGTGGAATGGCTGTAGAGAGCAGCCCTCAGGGGCTTTTCAGTAACGGGGGGTATCTTTGCATGCTGTGGAGGGAGGGAGGGAGTACCAATCCACAGTGCCCAAAAAAGAACATCCACACACACAAGGGAAACTTATGTGTGCTAAAGTCCTTAACAGAATTCCAGCCATACAGTGTGGGTGTGGATACAAGCAAGTCTAGGTAATTCTCCCCCATGTTGGCAAAGTCCTGACTTGTTAGTTCCAAGGCATGGCACATTGCATCCTTTCTCATCTTAAGGCTTCCTAGATGATGCAGATGAAGTTCCATCATCCCTGACTATGGCCATGTTTGGCTGGGAATGATGGGAATTGTAGACAAATTAAATCAAAGAGCCAAGGTTCAGAGACTTGAATCAGAAAATGGGCTCAAGCTGAATGGAAGGTAGCTAGGAGTGCTCTGTGTCCAACTTCAAAATCCTGGAAGGAAGGAAGGATATAAATTACAGAGCTTGGAAATCTCTCTATATAATTCTCTTAGGTATGTTGCCATTTCCAGTGTGCTGATTGGCCATTTAGGAAACAGACCAATCAATCAAAGCTCTGTTGGGCAGCCAATCAGCACACTGGGGGCAGGAACGTGTGGACGTTTAAGTCCTTTCTAAACATGGTGGTGGCAGAGGGGGTGTCAGTAACATGGGCGGATGTGGCATGGGGTGTGTGTGTGGCATGTATGGGGTGGCACAGGGAAGGTGGCATGGGGAGCAAGAAGGGCAGCACAGGGAGGGCGGCACAGGTATGAGGAGGGCGGCGCAGGTGCGGGGAGGGCAGCATGAACACGGGAAGGGCAGCACGGGTGCAGGGAGGGAAGTGCGGGCATGGGGAGGGTGGTATGGGGGAGCAGCGTGTGTACCTTGGGTGGTGTAGTGTGTGTGGGGGTAGGAAACAGTGTATGTTACACCAGGTATATCTAGTTTCATATATTAGACTATAATCCCAGAATTCCCCCAGACAACATAGCCACTGGTTGACAGAATCTGGGATTTATAATCCAAAAATTACATTTTGGGGGGATAAAATTAAATAGCTGTTCAACAACATGTGAACCTCCTAAGGTCCTTTGCTACTATCAGGTAATAATAGCAGTGAATAGTAAATTATTGGTATCTTATGTCTAGCTAACTGACACAGCTCTGTTAAGATTTCATTTTCTGCTGTAGCTATGTAGAGAATTTTTGACCCCAGGCCCCCAAAAATATGCACTTAGCAAATCCATGCTGATTGAAATAGATGAACCCTGATATACTCAAAGCTGTAGGTCCGCATGTACTGTATTAAAAAAGAAGAGCCTTTTGAGAAATGTGTGAGGAAAGAAAGTATCAAAAGATTGTTCCCCAGGGAAATAATAATAGAGCTGAAGTTATTTTCATCATTCTTCGGTTTCTTCCCATTTTCAATACAGCAGCTATCTAAAGGAATAAATGAGTGTTATTGTGGAATGAAAGAGAGCTCACTACACTGCTCCACCACATTAATTCATCATTGCTGTGTTCTTGGGCTCTGGTTCTGCAACATGGCCCTGTGGACATGAATCTTCAGTAGAAATGCAATCTGTCTGAGCAGGCTTGTTGCTGGGAGAGTGCCAATTAGACACAGTAAATGTTAAAATAATATTTTTAGGATTGGGGTTCTACCCTTCCTTCCCTAGAGTTCTTGGTCCCAGTCTTTCAAGTAAAATATTTCTGTTGAAAGCATCTGGAAAGTCACACTTGCCTCAGGATTTAGTTCTGTCAGACTTCCACAACTCGCCCTACGGTCAAGCTGGGTTATTTATGCAGACATGGGAGTGGGGAAAGCAAAACCAGGTTGGTGGAAAGATACAAGCAGGCATATATCCTATTAGTCATGCAGTGAGTAATGTCAGAGAACTAAAAACACAACTGTCAAGCTTGTAACCTCTTGTAATGCCTCTCCATAGCATCACACTATTTAAACAGCAGTTCCATAATGTTGTAAGTAGCTCAGCAGTTTAAAAGTCAGTGGCCTGGTGCTACATAAAACCAGTTCAAAAACAAGAGTACACCTTCAGATTAAAACAAGTATGAAGAGCTCCCCCCCCCCACCAACACAATATGTTTAATTACAAGTTAATCTTTATCATATCTTCCCAATGGAGCTCACATCAGGGGTGTGATGAAATTGCTTGGGGATGAAAGAGCTATCCATGGTTCTGAATTTGCATTGGGGAAATGGTTCAAAACCTTGCACAGCTCCCTTAAAGTCCAAAATAAAATCCAGAGCAGATTCACTGCACTTCTAACTTAGACATTGCCACTGTATCTTCTTGAGTGAGGCAGGATATAATGGCTGGGATCTAGGCATGCAGAACATGATAATCTGCCTATGTAAGCCTGGATACTTCTTGTGGGCAAGAAGAGCTGATCCAAATATCTCCTTTGCATATGGTCTGCCACTGCTCCAGATGGGCAACTTTGTCTGAGAGGTGCAAATGCCATCAGTTTTTTGTTTTGTTTTGTTTTGTTTTGTTTTGCGACCGTTGTTGCAAATCTATATTCCGGGGCTTTGGCTAAACTGGAGACCATTTGTGCTCGTTATCATTCAAAGAAGAATATAAAATTTCTGGTAAACTGAGCTCTCTCGACCTCTCTCTAAGGGCTTAATTTACTTTTAAATGTACATGTACATGGGTTTTCATGGTTGTAGATAACACTTTAAACATATAATGAAATGGGGTACAATCCATGGAAGGTCATGCTTAGTCTTTCCATTAGAGGACTATTCTTTTGTTTTTATTGTTCACTATGTTACACAGTGCCCTCTTCAAAAGAATCCACATGATGAAGATTTGCCTGACTGGGCTCTGGGAGAATTTTGTTACATCCAGTGGATTGATATGTTTTCTGCTACCTGATAATGCAAACAAATGCATCTTTATTTGTACTCTCCCCCCTCTCTCTGGCTTTTCTTTGCAAACGAAGATTCAGGAAGGACTCATCCCGCACTTTCTGTAAGTGCGCTGATGACTAAAAAGCCCAAACCGAGATAAACAAGTCTGGTTGCAAAAAGCACAGCAGAAGGTCTCCTTGGGTGTTGTTTTTGGGTTGTGATTCTTTCTGCGTTGTCGTTTCTCTTCAAGACTTGTTCGGCGTGAGTTCTCAAATAAGGCTGCAGCATTGTGGATAGTGCGTCTCCATGCCTCCCGATGTGAGGCCAGGGCGGACCATTGTTGGTGATCAATTTGGCTGAGCCTGAGGTGTTGTTTCAGGGAGTCCTTGTATCGCTTTTTTGGAGCGCCCGTCTTACACTGACCCATGGCGAGTTCACCATAGAGTAGTATTTTTGGGAGGCGATGGTCTTCCATCCTAGAAACGTGCCCTGCCCAGCGCAGCTCTGTTCTCAATATCATGGCCTCAATGCTGGTGATCCCTGCACTAGTGGCTAGGAAATTAAGACGTACATTTCTTGCTCACCTCCAAATGTTCTTTTTCTTTCATCATGGCCTATGCAAATTTAATCTGAACAAATTCTGCCAAGAAAACCCTGTGATAGGTTCACCTTAGGGTTGCCGTAAGTTGGGAATGATTTGAAGGCACACAAAAAGAACCACAATAGCTGAACAATGATGTTGTTGTTACACCTTTTACAAACTGATTGATTTAATCTCATGATTAATTGTTTAAAATTTCTTTAAGGAAGGGTCACATTTAAATAATCTATGTTAGATTTCATAATCTTGTTTTTATTTGTCTGAGGAAACAATGTAACGGGAAGCCGTGCAATTATAGCCACATTTCTTCAGTAAAGTCCCAACTAATTTCCTTGGGGCTTGCTCTGGTGTAAGCATGCAATAGATCACCTTGTTAATTGATTGGCTACTCAGTAACAGAGGCCCTGGGTGGAGACATAGCTACTTATTTATTCCAATGTTTATATACTGCTTATATATGAGTGATGTTCTTCAATAAAATATATCAAAGTAGTGTAGCTCAATAAAATGTAAAATATACACAAAACATAAATACACAGAAAATGATACAAACGTATATCTATCTATATATTTATATACACATGTGTCTGTCACTCCATATCCATGGTTTCCGTTATCTGCGGATGAAAAAACAGGGACACATAACATAGAGTTGTGCTGGAAAATGCCTAGAGAGGTGTCCTCTCTAGGAATAACTAGGTTCTCCAAGGCAACTCAATGGTATGTTTATACTGGAAGTCTTTTACTTTAATAGGGTTCACTACTATCTGCGGTTTCTGGTATCCACGGTAAGTCCAGGAACTGAACCCCTGCAGATACAGGGGGTGACTTGTGTGTGTCTCTGTGTAATCTTTCTTACATGGCCAAATTCAGAGAAAAAGCAGAGATTGTAAACCAATCAAAATATTGAAATATCAGATTTCACAAGTACTAAGAGCTGGTACAAATTCTCAGTTAGAAAAAGAAGATCACATAAGGCTTCTGAAGGATGCTTGAGGGTTGATAAGTCTCTAGGGGAAAGGAGTTCTAAAGATGAGTGGCAGCTGTTAAGAGCAGCTACTGATGAACTGCTGTTATTAGGAGATCTCCTCCTCAACTAAGCTGAGTGCTTGTAAAACTGCTGGAGTTTGGAAAGTTAGGCTTGGAAATCAAATAATATGTTAGAAAATGGAAAGTAAGTTCTTTGCTACCAACACTAAAAACTGAAACAATTTAAACAATTGAGCTATCATTGCTTAACTTGTTGAAGATGTTATGTTGGGGCACACCGTGAGATTTACAGAGAATGGCTTGGAAGTTGTTGTTGTTGAAACTCAGGGCACATTTTATTAGTGGCTCCTTCAAAGAAGCTGCCTTTATCCTTTTAAAGTTGCCTTCCTCCAACCTGGAATTTTCCCTCCACACGGACTACAAAGCTCATAATATGATAGTTGCCTGGGAATGGTTGGAATTCAACATGTCTAGAAACTGTCAGGTTGGCAAAGCCTGTCCTGGCTGGGAACCAAGGACCCCAAATTTAATCTGTGGCATCTTTAGTTTAAATGAAAAGGTATCTAACAGGTCCCCTATTTTTTGCATACATTTTAACTTAATTGCATAATTAAAAGGGGTGTGTAAAAAAGAAGGAATTCGAGACCGACGAACGAGATACAGAGAAATAGATCTGAGTGTCATCAGCATACTGATAACACCCAGCTCCATAACTCCAAATAATCTCACCCAGCAGCTTCATATAGATATTAAGTAACATCGGGGACAGGATAGCTCCCTGTGGAACTCCCCAGGTGAGCTCTCTTTTACTCAAACAACTGTCCCCAAGCAGCACCCTCTGGGACCTGCCTGAGAGAAAGGACCAGAACCACTGCAATGCAGTGCCCCCGATACCTAACCCCTTCAGGCGGTCCAAGAGGATGCCATGATCTATCGTGTCAAAAGCCACTGAGAGGTCTAAGAGCACCAACAGGGTCACACTACCCCTGTCGATGCTCAGACGCAGATCGTTGGCCAAGGCAACCATGGCAATCTCAACCCCAAAGCCTGTCCTGAAGCCGGTTTGAAATGGGTCTAGATAATCGGTTTCATCCAAGACAGCTTGGAGTTGAAGAGCAACCACCCTCTCGATCACCTTGCTCAGAAATGGCAATAAAGAAACAGGCCTGTAGTTACTCATATCCAGGGGGTCCAGGGAAGGTTTTTTCAGAAGCGGCCTAACAGCCGCTTCCTTCAGACAAGATGGAACATGTCCTTTCCTGAAGGATACATTGATGATATCCATGAGGAATCTCCTCAATGCTCCCCCCCCCCGCCGGACAGCCAGCCATGATGGGCAAGGGTCAAGAGGGCAAGTTGTTTTCCTCACCCTACCAAGCAGCTTGTCCACATCCTTGGTACTCACAGATTGGAGCTGATCCAGAATAACTTCATCGACGGAGTCGCTGGACACCTCTCCTATGGTTTCTGTTAAAACATTGGCGTCTAAGTCGGCTCTTATCTGAGACATTTTATCTGTGAAAAAGTTGTTGAACGTGTCACAGCAGGCCGTTGTCAGGTTAAGTAAGGGATTTGGCACAGGGGGTACCTGTGTCAGCTCCTCACCACCCGAAACAGCTCTGCTGGAAGAGACTCTGCAGACGGAATACGTGCAGAGGAGAAAGATCTCTGCGCTGCACGTATTGCCTCCCAATAGGACCAAAGAAAGTTCCTATGGCGAGTTCTGTCAGATAAGAGTTGAGTTTTCCGCCACATGCGCTCTAGTCATCCAAACTGCTTCATTCTCCTAAGCTCTGGTGTGTACTATGGCTTATGGTTTGAAGCAGATTGGCAAGGACTCTTGTGAGTGATCATGTCAATAGCCCTGGCAAGATCAGTGTTCCAAATATTGACCAGAGCATCAACAGGGTCACCGGCATTCCCAATCATTAAACCCTCTAAGGCTTTCTGGAATCCAATTTGCTCCATTAGCTTTTGAGGGCGGACCAATCTAATGGGTCCACCACCCCCAGTGGGGCAGATACAGACTCTAAGTTCCGTCTTGACCAGGACATGATCCGACCATGACAATGCGGAGGTACTTACAACCTCTGCCCATGGATATTCCTGTTCCACACTGAAGACCGCATCAAGTGTATGACCTATACAATGTGTGGGCCCGACGACCAATTGGAATAGGCCCATGTTTGTCATGGTCTCCATGAACTCCTGAGCCACACCTGTTAGACTGGTCTCGAGCGGAATGTTGAAGTCTCCCAAAACTAAAAGTCTGGGAGACTCCAACAACAGCTCCGAGACCAGCTGTGTCAGCTCGGTCAGGGAGTCTGCTAGACAACGGGGTGGTCAGTAGACTAGCAGAATCCCCCAGCTATCCCTGGTCCTCAGGCTAAGGTGCATACACTCGAAGTGGACTGTATTCCAGACAGGTATCCTGGTCAAGATCAGGTTGTTCTTATGAATCAGAGCAACTCTGCCCCTCCTGCCCACTCCCCTCACCTGCTCACTGACAGAGTACCCAGCTGGGAGGGCCTGTGCCCAGGTAACTGTGCTATCCTCTCCCAGCCAGGTCTCTGTAAAGCAAGCCAGGTCGGCATCCTCATCCATGAGGAGATCATGGATAATACGGGTCTTGTTCTTGACCTACCTGGCATTGCAGAGGAGCAGAGTGAGATTCTGTGGAATGGTTGGTCTGCTCTCCAAGCCATTCTGGGAAACAGAGGGAGCTGAAGGCGGGATAGCTTTCAAACAGTGATCCTGTCTTCTTTTGTAACATTTGTTTGCTCTTTTCCAGCCGTACCTCCCATTCCCCTGCGCAACTCCTATAGCCGCCCCCACCTCATTCCCGGCCTCAAGGGAAACAGTAAAGCTTAAAGCCACTGGAAAAAAGGGATATTTTGGGGATAAACCAACCCCAATCCCATAATCCAATTACTATAGCGGTCAGGTGATAAGAGACTGAATGGCTTGATAATACAAGTCTTATGTCAACCCACATCAACATCAGGTCCAGTATAACAATTTGTCCCCAATCACCACCTTAGATGTTTGCCGCCAGGAGTCCACAAACAGCATCGCCATGGTTGCGGCATAATAACCAGGCATAAGTACCATTGTTTATATAGCCAAAACAGCACCCCAGGTTTCTTCTCAGAAGGCTCAGGAAGCCCTTGAAGTTTGCAGGTGTGCAGAAAAACATCAGGAAAAAAAAAACCCCTCAAATGAGGATCCTTAAAATAGATCAGTGTGGACAAAGAATGCTGACTGATCCGTTTGGATAGTGAACCTCCCAGGAAACTAAGTGGCATATTGAATGCCATAGGGTCTTCTGGAGGAAAGCACAGGATGGGGAGAATACACAATGCAACGGTTAGTTGATCCTGCCTTTTCAAACAGTGAATCTGTGGGCTGTGTACATAGGATTGTGGAGTCCAATGCAGGCAGTCACCAGACCCAGAGTTACATCATATCCCTTTGGACTGTCATATTCAGAGCCTGGAAACCATAGGCTAGAAGTAACATAATCACCTGTAATAAGTTAATAAGTTTTGGACAACAAGGGTGAAAACACCATTACATTTAAAAAGGAATGCAAGTAGGAAGAATGTCACTTTACTAGTGTAATGAGTAACACTTTTCAATTACTTTCAAAAGTTACTTTTCAGGTCAATGTAAGACATTTTTAGGGGTATTTTGACTGGAAATTTCCAGGTTTAATGCCATTCTCTTATTTATTCCCCAAATAAAACAGAAAACTAGTAAGCAATGCAACAAGTAATGCAAAGAACTACTTTTCAACATTCCAACAAATAATAATTACAAGATTACTTTTAAAACACAGTAATGAAAAACGTGGCAATGAATTACTTCCATGTCCTGGTCATGTTCTTGGCAAGCAGGGGATTATTTTAAAAAGTAATTTTCCATGCTCTGGTTACATTACTATCAAGTGGGGTGAGCAGCATACTCCCCCTGCCCCGCCGCTCTGCTATGCATGGAGGCTTTCATGGCAGTGCTTTGGCTAACTCTCTTCTGAATTTTACTCATGACATTAAAGAGTTATCTAAAGCACTGATCTTAGTTTCAGGATAGGGTTCAGCACCTTGGATAGCTCCAAGATCAGTGTGGTGAATAAAACCCACATGATTTACCACCTCACTGACATTCCTGATTCCCCTGACTGATTTTGTGCCCCCTGAAGTGCCTCCAACTCAGGGCTGGTTTAAGGAATTTTGGGCCCCCCTGCAATGCTTCATTTTGAGGGCCCCATATGGTTACCTCAGGTCAATGTAACCTAACCTGACCTGACCTGTTCATGGTACAGGCTATTCAGATTGTTACTAGTCATGTTTTTGCAGGAGGAGGGTTACAATGCCTCCCCACAAAGACACCCCCCCGCGGCTGCCAGGCTTGCTGGGCCCTTCAACTGGCCCTGCCTGGCAGGGGCACACCAGCCCTCCCCCCGGTCCTCCGTGCCCCCCTCTCCTTGCCCGCAGGGCCTGGGAAGCCTGCCAGTGGAGACTGCCGGCACTCACCTGAGCCCAGGGCCCCCAGGCTCCTGGCAGGCAGCGAAGAGCACCTTGAGGGGGGGGGTCAGGCCTCCCCAGGAACGGCTTAGCCAGCTCCTAGGCCCTGATTGGCCCCAATCACCAGCATGCTGCCCACCAGGGGGGCAGCTCCGGCTCCACCCGCCTGCCATCCCTTGCCCCGCCGCTGCTGCTGCCAAGACTGAGGAGGCTCGGAGGCACCAGGCTTCCCAGACCCACCCATGGCATGGCGGAGAGGGCGGAGAGGGGTTGCCCTGGAGCAGCCCTGGCCGACGGGACCAAAGCCCGCTCAGCTCCCCTGAAAGCCACCCAGCTCCTGCATAAGGAGGGATTCACAGGGGGGGGGGGCTCTGCATGATGGGACCCCACACACAATGGGCTCCCCTGCAAATGAGGACGCCGCAGGTGCCTTAAACTGGCCCTGCTCCAACTGTTCCAATTTGTCTTTCAAAAAGAGAGAATCATACTATTGGAAGTCTCCAGGAATTGTTTCTCTTTTTAAACAAGGCGCCTAATATTCATTACTTTGACCAGATGATTTTCAGGAAAGCAGAAGTGGACTTTTGGCTACTTCTGGCTCCAGAGGAGGGAGACTCTTGGTGGTCACCAGACTCACCAGACTTGTCCACACCTACTGATGAGTCAAACACACACACACAGAGAGAGAGATAGAGAGGGAGAGAGGGAGGGAATAAGAAATAGACTGGAATATAATTATTATTCTGAAAAAAGTAATACAGCTAATGTTCTTTATAATTTATGGCTCAGGTGGGACAAATAAATATGATTTTCAGTTTCTCGTCAACACGTGCCCGTGCAGCACAATACTATTCTCCAAAAATGTTTTTATTTTACTTTAAAAATGTGACCTGTATCTGGGGAATTAATATCTATAGATTCATTTGCAAACAAGGAGTTTAAAAACTAATTTTTCTTACCTCTTTTCTATTCGCTTTGCTTTAGGCTGGTGCTTGTCTTCAATAAATGAACTATTTAGGGCACGGTGCAATCTCTAGAGGAAAAGTGGAAAAGAAATGAATCAGCAGGGAAACTGTTGTTGCATTCTAAGATGAAGACAAAATATAGAACCTGGGTTTCACATACAAGGCCCTACAATATTTAAAAGATTTGCGACAAAATAAATGTATCTGTCTGTCTGTCTGTCTATCTATCTATCTATCTATCTATCTATCTATCTGACACTCCCTATGAATTTAATGTTAGGGCAATAAATAATAATAATAATAATAATAATAATAATAATAAATTTATATCCTGCCCCTCTACAAAACACAATCGGGGCAGCTTACAACATTAAAATATACACCCAGAGACCCTCCATCCCACCCCCCTCTTAAAATACAATTAAATAATTTAAAAAATTAAAACATACGGTACTTAAAAATACTAGACGGTGGCTGTAGCGGGACTGGGACAAATTTCTGATGGCCGGGTATCTATTCAGGAAAGGCCCGCTGGAAGAGATCCATCTTAAGAGCTTTTTAAAAGCTGTTTAGAGGGGTGATATGACAGATCTCATCCGGCATGCTCATCTGGGAGCAATAGCCAAAAAGGTCCTCTGGGAGGTCAAAGAAAGCCTAGTTTTTAAAGGTTGTAACAAATTCTTCCCAGAGGACCTGAGTACCCGGGGAGGATTATATGGAAGGAGGCAGTCCCGAAGATAGGTTGTCAGGTCATACCCCCCCCCCCACATCCTTTGTCATCTGCAAAAGGCATTATCTTTTGTCTTGGGGCCTCCAGCAGTAGCATTAGGAAAGTAGCATCTTTATCTAAGATCCTTGTTATCAGTCAAACACTAATAGTACTAGGCTAGGTGGGCCAGAGCTTGAGAAATTGACTTTTTGGAACAATTGCTCCCAGAACTGGAGAATACTGGCCATGCTGGCTGGGAGATTCTGGGGGCTGAAGTCTAAAAAATAAAATAAACACCTTTCCAAACTTTCTAGGGTGAGCCAGTTGCCTGACTCAATATGCCAGCTCCATGTGTCTCAGTCATCATGTAGTGAATAGGTAGGCAAATTTCATTGATTTCATTCTTGCATTTGAGAGTGAATCAGTTCACAAGTTTTCTCACTAATGGGTGAGAATATACGAGTTTTGCATATTTTGAAATGATTTTTGGGGACTTTTTTTGGTGACAAATTCACTTGAGAGGAAAAAAAAGTTAAGATCACTAACTATATTCCAGTTTGCACTTTATTCCCCTGTTCTGTCAAATTTTGTGGAAGTCACTTAGATGAGTTCCCTAACAGTGTAGCTCCCCAGCTACATAGCTTCACTCCTTGTTCTGCCCTGGCTGTTTTGTTTCTTGGTCACGCTGCATCTTGGAAAGTGGCTTTTGAAGTTCCCTGTGTTCAGTCTTCCCACTTCCATTGAGTTTGTTTTGATCCAGTCAATTCAGAACAAGACTATTTCTTTCAGAGATTTAATACTAAATTATATACCTGACTTGTATGAAGCCAATATTTCATCTTGGATTTCTTTTTGATTCGTGGGATTACCAGCCTGTATACAATATGTTCTCCGATAGTAGTTAGAATAGACAAGCCAAATCCAATGCATAACATCACAAAGAGTCCAGAAAAGTGATTGATGCCCATCTGCAGTGTCTGTCAGGAGATTAAAAAAAAGGCCATTGATATGTGAGTGATTTTAGCAAAACTGGCATAAAACCCAGTCAAATTCTTTCCCACACCCGCTGCCATCCCCATACTGTTGGTTTTTCCAATGCAGCTTGGATGTAATAGTCTAATAGTTTTATGTCAGACCCAAGGACTCCCCCCTTTAACCTCAACCTGCAGTTGAGGAATACTTTTTAACAAGGTATTTTAAAACTTTCAGCTGGCATCCAGCTAGGGATATATATGACATCATAAACAGACTTACAGTTGCACAGTTTAGAAATGTGGCATTGTATTATTATTTATTTTTATTATTATAGTATTTTATTCATTTCTGTCCTGCCTTTCTCTATATAGTGAGACTCAAGGGGGAAAATATATTTAAAACAATACAGATTAAAACTATACAAAAGCTTCAATAAAAGTATAACAATTGATAGTTAAAACATTAAACATTCAAAACATAAAATTCTTTAAAAGACAATGTGCAAACCTTAAAAACAGCCCATATAGCATTAAAAGCCCACCCCAGTTAGTTTCCAAAAGGTTGATGGCATACAAATGCTTTAACTTACTGAAAGAAGGAAAGTAAGGAGATGGGCATTCTGGCTTCCCTAGGGAGGGAGTGCCAGACTCTGGGAGCAGCGACTGAGAAGGCCCTCTCCCTTGTTCCCACCAAAAGGAGCTTAGAAAGGTGGTGGGACAAGCAAGAACGGCCTCTCCAGGTGATCTTAGAGCTCTAATGGGTTCATAAAGGGAGATATGGTCCTTCAGATAGCCCAGACCAAAGCTAAAGGGCTTTATAACCCTACACGTAATGGTTGTGTACAATGGTTGTATTTTCAGGAGGGGAACACTATCATAAATATGGGGATTACCGCACTTTGAAGTAAGGTGGCAGTGCGGTAGGAAGGTTCCATTTTCCATGCTGCCCTACCACATGATGTCATCATTCTTCTGGCGTTCTGCTGTTCTGGTCCTGTGGAAGACTGGAGTAAAAATGCATCTTTTTGCTAATGGGCTTTCCTGTTAGCAAAAAGATGCAGTATTGCCTCAGTTTCCCACGGGACCAGAATGAAAGACTGACATTGTGCAGTAAGGCAGCACAGAAGATGGAACCTTCCTTCCTGCTGCACCGCCGCTTTACTTTGGAGTGCGGTAAGCCCCTTAGATCATAGTGCAAGTGGAGCAAGCAGCACAGCTGTTGCAAAATAATCATGATGCACAACAATAAAACACTTTGCAGGATAGGCTGCCCTTGTGCAATGACAGCACGAGGTGGAGGGCAACGACCCTCCAACAGAGCAATGGGACACTAATAATCCGGAATGGCAGACAATGGAAAGTCAGAGTGGCCAGCCCCCAGCTGGATTGTACTACCCCACTGTGAGGTGGTAGCCCCCGCTGTGTAACAGGATATCTTAAGTGGTATCCCATTATGCAGTGAGACTCCCTGTTGCACAACCAGGACATCTTGCACAATGCCCTGCTCCACTTCACTGTAATTCTCTAACAAGGCTGCTCATCATATCAGCGATGTATCACCATCATTGTAAAGTTATATATTGCAACCCGGGATGTAGAATCTCAGACATCTATGTCTATTCTTTCCACTCTTTAACGGCACTTGTTTTTCTGTTCAGGTGATCCCCAGAATGACCATTTTATGCAACACAAAGTCAATAGCTAGAAAGGAATATTGAGAGCAGGGCAGGTTCATCATGGGGTTCTTGAATCAAAACCTGGAAGGAAAACCTGGAATCCTTGGGCAATGTCTGGGCACCAACACTTTGGCAAAGACCATTAGACAAGGCTGGGGAAAGTACAGCCCCCAAGCCACATGTGGCCCCCAAAGCATAGGTGTCAGGATCAGTCCCTAAAAGCGACCTCTTTGCCAAGAGTTCTATCTGCATCAAATTATTATGTGCTTTCATGTTTGACCATTTAATGTTTTGCATTCTTTAACACTGTAACAAGTTGGTGTACTGAGATGAGACAAGGGAATATGGTGTGTCTGGAAGCCGGCTGGATGGCCTTGCACCTGCAGGGACTGTGGGAAGCAATGGGTGGGGCAGAGGCTGGGTGAGAATGGGGAAAGTGGATGATGGGTGAGCAATGGGAAAATTGCCTGCCAGATTTGTCTAATTGTATATACTTTTTATTTTACTACTTTTCCTATGAACTTCATTCAAAGCAACAATTTTGTATAGTTTGCTTTTTAGACTACTGTAGTGATAAAGTTTTCTGTTTAACTCTGCAGCTGCTGGTTACTGAGTTTGAAGAAGCTAGTACATGACAATAGATGCTGATGCCTTTGAAATAACCTAGCAACAGGGGCTGGTGAATGCAAGTCACCTGCCATTGCCAGTTCCTCTTAATGCCATACTACTTCAGAGCATTGTGGATAATTCTGGAATTACACCCCTCATAGCTGATTTAAATGATGTTTGGTGCTGGAAGAAAGGGACCGAGATGTCAGGGAGTGCTTTGTTTGGAAACAAGCACTCTGTAGATATCTGAATAATTGGAATCCTGAGAAAGCTAGGCTCAGGCTTGATAACCATCCATTGATTGGTTTGTGAGCCAAGATTTGACCTGCCAACAACATATTTGTTCCATGGGGGCACCACCTTAGCCACAAGATAAATTATTTCACCTTATGTACTATACTGCTCATTAATCCAAGCTGAACACCTAGCTAGTTCAAAAGCAAATGTGATGTATGACATACCACTTTGTGATACAAATGTCTATCAGGACCTTCTTTTCTATAGTCATCTCGGACATGAAATTTCAATACATCTAGTATGGGAGAGCATCTTGGGAGAGGAATGCAATTAGGTTAAGGCATCAATGTGACTTGGAAACAAGTATTCAGCCAAAGCAATTCAATGTATTGGCACTTTCTGTAAATAGATCTTTAAGCAGAATTCAACTGAGTACCTTTCTCTGCCGATACTGGAGAGGCCATGCTGAAGCACAAGGGAAACTGGAGATGAACATGTTGTAACAGCCCCTCATTAAAGCATACAGTTCAGAGATAAAATGCAAGCACACATTTTGATGAGAAGCAGAGGCGGCAGAGAGGGAAGAAAAATAATTACAGCAACATGGCTTGCAGAATATGAGATGATTAACCACCACAGCAACAGAGTTATACACAGGCAATTTTCTTCATTGTTTAAATCAAGCCACTAACCCTGTCACACCATGCAGATGTGTGTGTGTGTGCGTGTGTGAAACATAACAGATATATTTCAGTGATTCTTTAGAGGTCTCATTTCTTCCCATCCATTCCAAGGCAATATAAGCTGAGTTTCACAGATATCTTTGTAAAATGCTCATGGTCAGGGCCCCCAAATTCCTACCATCTTCAAATCTCAGTCTGAACTGGACTTCTAATGATAGTCATATAAATTGTTCCAAATGGCCAGGAACCAAGAAAGCTCAGTGGGTGAGTCATCAAACAAGTGACAAAGTACCTTGAGTTACCTGCACATCACAACCAAAGGCTCATCTACACAGGCCAGTATATGCCGTCTCTCTGCCAGTGTATGCTGCTTGCAGATTAGGCCCATTCTTCCCGTTGCCTCCACAAAATGGGCCAGAGTCCAGATGGGCATGCTGGCCTGGCTCTGCAGCCTCCCCTGCCCACGTCCCACTCTCTGACATCAGGAAGCAAGTGTGCAGCAAGTCAGCAAGGCCCCCTGCATGTGACCAGCCTTGGTCAAATGCTTTGGACCCCCTTCCTGACTACAGAATAGTGAGGCAGAGGGTAGCTGCAGTTATGGATTGGCATGCCAGAATGGCCTCCTGCTGTCACGTGGGGCTTGATCTATTTCCCCCAGCTAGAATGCATTTAAACAGGCACACACACACACACACACACACACACACACCGTTGTCCCTTCCCATTTGTGTCTTTCCCATTTGTGGTTTTGCATATTCACGGTTTGTAGCTACTGCTGGAATACGTCAACAGTACTGTTATTGCAAGACCTTGTCTGCTTTCTCCTCCCCCTCCTCCTGTCTGGAAAAACCACAACCTCCACACCACCATGATTCTGCAAGATTTGCAAAGTCCCTTCGCTTCCCGGGAAGACTGGCTCTGCCCCCACACCCACCCCATCCTTGTCCTTTCCCTTGTTTTCCTCCACTCCAGCCAACAACATTGCCTGTTTCTCCCTTTCCCCCATTTGAATGACAATGGAGTTTTAAGGTGACTAGCAATGTTTAGCACCAGATCATGGTGCACAATTCATACCAGTTTGGATTCCTGGTGAGCAGGAGATGTGGGGTGTTGCTGCTGGCCAGACAGAGGGGGTGGGGGAAAGTGAGGGTGGGAAAGTTTTGTGTGCCCGAGAACTGTTGCTGCTGCTGCGGCGGAGACTGTGCTTTTTGCTTCAGTTTGGGGGGAGATGGGGTGGAATAAATTTGTTAAGGTGGCACAGGTTGATTTAGGAGCCAGGACAGCAAGAGACATGGGGTGTTGTTGTTGGCTGGGGGGTGGGTGGGTGGAGAAGAAAGGGTGGGAAAATTTTGTGTGCCCGAGAACTGTTGTTGCAGCGGCAGTGGAGACTATGCTTTTTGCTTCGGTTTGGGTGGAAATGGGGTGGAGTTAAATTTTAAGGTGGTGCAGATTGATTTTGGGATACAGGACAGCAAGAGACATGGGGTGTTGCTGCTGGCTGGGCAGAGGGAGGGGGAGGAGAGGGTGGGAAAGTTTTGTGTACCCGCAAACTGTTGTCACCACGGTGATGGTGGAGACTGTGCTTTTGCTTTGCTTTGGGGTGAGATGGGGTGGAATAAGTTTGTTTAGGTGGCACAGGTCGATTTGGGAACCAGGACAGCACCAGACATGGAGTGGTTTTGTTGCAAGGATAGGAAGATAGAGAGAGGTCCTGTCTTATTGGTGGTTGCTGCCGCCGCCGCCGCAGCTGCTACTAACATTCAGTTTGGAGTGGAGGGAGGCAGAGGGACTTTGCAAATAGGCTGAGGCATCGTGCAAAGGCAGGAAAGGGGGATTCTGGCAGTGCTGTTGGCGGGAGAGGAGAAAACAGCATGTTTGGGGTGAGGCTTAATTTATTCACTTTTTTCACTTTCGCGGTGGTGCTCTGCCCCTAACTCCTCTGAATGGGAAGGGACGACTGTACTAATTTTTTTTTTTTTATCAGGCCCTACCACATCTCCCCCCTGACTTAGCCCTGTCTTTGCCCCTGGGGTTGTGAAGGCTGTCGGGGGCAAAATGGGGTAAAAGCCCTGTGTCCTCAGGACTGCAAGGCTCCAAGACAGGGGCAAGATGGAGTAAATTGCCCATGTAGACAAGTCCCAAGTGGCAAAGGTGGTTTTTATGGGGGCTGTAACATACAAAGAAGATAAAACAGCACTGCCAGCACCACAGATAACACCAACAGCACACAGTGTATTTTAAGAGCAGTTGTTACATTTTTAATATAGCTTCATGCATTGTTCTTGTTGTTGTTCTTGTTGTGTGCCTTCAAGTTGTTTCTGACTTATGATGACCCTAAGGTGAACCTATCATGGGGTTTTCTTGGCAAAATTTGTTTTAAAGAGGTTTGTTTTTGCCTTCCTCTGAAGCTGAGGGTATATGACTTGCTGAAGGTCACCCAGTGGGTTTCCATGGCCAAGAAGAGATTTGAATCCTGGTCTCCAGAGTCATAGGAGATTATCAGATGAGCCCATTTAAAACATTCTTTTGCTGGCATAAAATAAACCGTTTTTATGCTGGCAAAAGAATGCCCCCCCTGCACTTACCTTTTGTGGATTCGACTATTTGCAGGTTTGTAGCTGCTGTTTAACTACCTTGACATCCTCACCACATTCCTTCTGTTCCCTCTAATTTGCACAGTCTCCTCTCCTGACCGCCATGCCAGCCTCCCTTTCCAAAGCAAAGAGAAACCCCTTTCCTTTTTCTTCCATCCATTCAAAGGCAGAAACTGATGGGTGGAGGGCTCACGTGCCTTTGGAAGGAGGGAGGAGAAAGGAAAGGGGTTTCTCTTCACCCTTCCAAAGTCTGGTTAGCCCACCAGCCACTGGTTTCTGCATTTGGAAAGAGCAAAGAGAAAGGAACGGGGGTTTCTTTTTGCTTTGGAGTGGCAGGCTGGTGTGGTTATCATGAGAGGAAGTGGCAAGAAGTAGTGGGGGGGGGAGGAGGAATGGGCTGTGTGGAAGGGCTTAACAGTCTGGCAGTGGCATCATGTAGGCAAGATGGGAAAGGGAAGGACTGGCCAGTGCTGTTGGTAGCAAAGGAGTCTGCAGTGTATGTTTTGGAATGGGCTTAAGATATTTGCGGTTCTTCCACTTTGGCAGTGATCCTGTGCCCCAACCCCTGCAAATGTGGAAAGCCAACTGTACAAGCAATCTAAGATAGTAGCCATTATCGCAATATAAGGTAGTAAACTCCTTGAGCATGACTGTATATCCCGAAGTCATGGTTTGCATTTACTGTGGCTTGTTGCTGAAGTTGTGAATTTTGTGACAGATATGCAAAGAAATAGTGGTCTCTCTTCCCCATTTAGAGTTTGGAATCTTGCCCTTCCCTGTAAAGTCAGGCAAAAGCAAACTGCTTCAGCCTCTCCTAGCTTGGGTGTTCTTCCTCTTTAATAACATTTGCCATTTTGACCAAATTTGTATCTTGCTTGGCCACGTGTGTCCTAATTTTCATCCAAGGAATGTTGGAGGGTATACCCCTGCCACCTCTGCATTGCATGTCTGTTCCTTCTCTCTCTCTTTGAATTAACTACACAAAGCCAAACAACATGAAGGATGTCACATCCAATTTGGCCCTAAGAATCTATTATTTTGAGGGTAGAGCTAAGATTTACTGAACTAAAACAACTGCATTGATCCAGCTCCCAGGTATGCCAATTTCAATAATGTTTCTATGCTTTTTGCTTTCCATGAGTTGTGCTTGTGTAATCATATCTCTTTCACTGGCTCAATAACAAGCTGTATAAGGCATGCCTTGCCGGAACAAAGTTCCCAATTCAAGTCTGTTCCCTTCTTATTAAGAATTAATAGATAAAATATGGCAACTGTGGTTGATTAATTAAGTAATGAACTTAACAACTCCATTTACTTAATAGAGGGAGAAAGGGCAATTTTAATTAGAACAAGCTGATGACAAATCAAAGTGCCAGATGAGTGAACGATATCTCAGACCCTCCAGAGACCCATTTTTCTTTTCTTTTTCTTAGAGGGATTCAGACCATCATTGGGCTGAGTGAGGGCACTATCTTGTAGGGTTGCTAGCCCCTCCCCCCAATTTGACTGGGGTATACCTGGATTCTAGGCAAGCCACCTGGTGTCTGTGTAAAGATAGCCATCATCCTCAACTGCAAAACCTAACTCCACCATCTCAATTCACTTATAATTGGCAATAGTTTGATAGTAATTTGGCCAAGCCTGGGCCTTTCATGGGCTGACAGAAAACAGAGGAATGCTGGGACAAGCACATACTGAGCCAGGAAGAGGCCCCCCTCAAATTCCCCAAACATTCACATCTCAACACAACCAGTCAACATCTCTTTTGATGTAGAAAAGGCTCTCCTTGCCTCATGTCTGAAAAGGCAGACATCCATCTATAAAGTTGGGAGTCTTCATTGCCATGCTAAACCTGTTCCTCATCTATATATCTGCAAATCAAAGGAAAGTGGTCTGTCAATCACATTCCCCACTTTTTGGCTAGTCTGGAATTCCTTTGTATTAATCATTGGGAATCATCTGAAGATTTTTCTTCTTTTATAAAGATTGTACCTTGAAAGGGATTTTTCCTATAACACCCCCCCCCCCAAATCAGTTCAGCATGCTCTCTGCTTCTACCCCCCCATGCCAGTCTGAACTGCCTCCTCCCCTCTTTCCTTCTCCAAACCCCACTAATGCGCTGCACTTCATTCCCACTTCCCATAACCTTAACTACCCACTTTAGTTCTACTTGCCCCACTTTTGGTGCATCAGCTTTCTGTGACTTCTAAGGAATGCTCCTCTTCAGTATAGCCCCCAAAGCCTCAATCTAACCCCCTTCTAACAATTTCCTGCCTTGCTTTGATAGTCTTGTGTGCATGTGTGATGAATACTTGTGTGTGTGTGAATGTAGTTTAAACAGTTCAATAAAGTTTCTCCTGGTTATTTTTGGTCTCTTGCTCTGTGTTAAGCCTCACTGGTATATATAGGTTAAAAGATTTCATATGTTACACAGCCTCTCGCATTGCTAATGAGTTGCTATAATTCCCCATTGTGAGATCAATGCATGAATGGACCTTTTCTATGGGCATGAGGGTTACGTGTAACATCTGTTTGGACCATGATCTCAGCCAGAGGCCAAGCTTTCATTTTTAAAAAGTAAGTCCCTAGTCCTTGTAGGAGCTGAGACACATGGCAAAATGGGGAGAAATGCTTCTGTGAAATTGTTTTGAAAGGGAAAGGGAGAGTAAGCCATTCAGGCAGTGGAGGGATGTGTGAGGTGAGGTGAGAGAGAGAGTAGAAGAGACGGAAGAGTCAGCTTTGAGAGAAGTGGAATGCAAGCAACAAGGGAGGGGTGCACTGCAAGGTTGTGAGATGAGGCAAGGGAGGTGAGGCAGAGTGAGTGGTGCAAATGGCAGAGTGCAAATAGCAAGGGAGGGGCACAGTGTGTGGGTCTGAGGTGAGATGAAAGAGGGATCAGGAAGGCAAAGAAGGGTGACTGATGCAAGCAACAGAGTATAAGAAGCAAGGGGACTTTGAGTTGGATTGGCTGAGAGGTAGTGATGGCCCAAGATCACAGTGTAAATTCCATGACCAAGCAGAGATTCTGGTCTCCCTGTTCCAAGTCCAGCATTTCAAACATTACTATACACTGGTTCTCTCAAATCAGTTGCTAACTGTAAAAAACACATGAAGGTTGAAATGCAGTAGAAGAAAAAAGTGCAACCATTAATGTTCTGAGTTTACATAGTTAGAATGCAAATTAAAATGACTACATTTGAGGCAGTGGGATGTGGCAACTCTGTGATTCTGGAGATCGTTAAAGAACAGCAAATTGTTAATTTTTACTGCCAGGGGAGAGGTGCTTGTGGGAATTTCTACCTTGTGCTGAAATACCTTAGTGCCTTTGAGTCCTAGGCAACTTGACAGGGGATTTTGTGAGTGTTTTTAGCAGAGAGAATCTGCTGCCCAACCATAAGTGGCAAAAGTCTGAGACCAGTACAGCTAAGATTTCACTATGAATGTGTGGTTTTTGACCTGGAACCCATCACAAAGTATTTACACTTTGTATCATCTACTTTTTTCTTCCAACACACCCAGAACAAACAAATATAGTGCATTTTGTCCCCTTTTGATAGTAGCTTAGCTTCTAAAAAGCCCAAAGGTATATATCCATGGTGGCTGGAAGTCAGTAGCTTTCCACATTTTTTCTCTACCAAGTCCTTACATTTATCAGCTTTGGTCAACCTCCCTGAGAAGACCTTTCTCTTATGGGCAGCCTGTGTCAAAGAGATTGGGAATGTGTGGCCCTCCAGAACGTGTGTGCATGTGTATGTACCTTCAAGCCACCTGTCGACATATGGCAACCCCATTAATTTTATAGGATTTTCTTAGGCAAGGAACACTCAGAGGTGGTTTTTCATCTGAAATATAGCCTACAGAATCTGATATCCATCGGCGGTCTCCCATCTAAGACTAACCAGGGCTGACATTTAGGGCATTTAGACCCTCCAGATATTGTTGATGCACAATCTGCAAAGGCCAGCAAAGGCTTTCCTGTCTCAAGTGAACCTCTCCCCATTCCCCCTCTTCAATTTCTAGAGCTTGGGAAAGCTACTTTTTGGCTATGCTCACCAGGGAGCCTTTCACACTATACAATTCTAGCACTATGATACCACTTGAACTGTCTTGGCTGCATCCTATGGAATCCAGGGTGTTGTAGTTTGGTGAGGCACTAGAGCTCTCTGGCTGAGAATACTAAATACCCTTCCCAAATTGCAAATCTCAGGATTTCACATGAAGTTGCCACGGCAGTTAAAGTGATGCCCCTTCCCTATGCTGCAATCCCAGGATTCCATGGGATGTCACCATGGCAGCTAGAGTGGAATCATAACTCTGTAACTGTGCAGAGTGAAAAGTCGCCATATTATGAGGCCTTGGCCTCAGATGGGGAAGTAAGACACATTAGCTTTACAAAAGACCTTACCTTGGTGAAAATAATCAGTGGAATACTGTGTGACTATTAAATAGTGGGTTTTGGCAAGACCCCCACCCCACTTACTGGTAAGCAGGGGGTCCATTCCCCTGTTGATTGAGAAGTGGCTGTCTGACTTTTCCACCCCTGTGCGATCCTGTTTTCTGGAACTGAGAATTCGGGCAGTCCTTATTAGTGAATTGATTCCCTGGCTTTTGTTTGTGTTGTCCTGCTGGCTGCATCTGTGAGGCTTGGCTTCCTCTGGTTTCCATATACCATTGTACAATCACAGCCACATCAGGCAGTGTCTGGGGTTCCCTATCCAGAACATAGTTGTGCAAAGCTGGGGGTGTATGCCACAAAAACTGCTCCATTGCTATCAAGGAGAGAAGGTCCTTGAATGTGCCCACCTTAGCAGCCTTCGCCCATAGCTCACATTTACATAAGATCCGGCGGATGAGGTCATGGCAGTTGTCCGTAGGCATCCATCGTGTGGCTCGCATGTTTTGTTGGGCCATTTCTGGCATCAAGCCAAGTCGATGCCTAGCCAAATCCAAGACAAGATCAAAGTCATGCATCTCTTCTGGGGACAGACATGCCTCAATTGACCTCAGGATTGGGGGAAGAAAGGGGCAAAGTTCAGGCATGTACTGCTCCTTGCACACTCCACAGTCAGAACAGACCCTTTGGAAAGTGATTATAAAATCTTCAAAGTCATTCTCCTCTGCATAAGTGGGGTATTTGTGGGCTTGAGATGTGGCCATGTTAGGAGGCTGTGGTGGATTGGGTATTTGGGGTCGGATTCTGCTTACAGTTGAAATTGAAACAACAGTTGAAGTTCTTTGTCTTTCATTTGGAGTGCCATATCTTTCAGTTTCAGCTGTAGTTGGAACTCTTTTTGTTGAAGTTCCATTTCTTGCAGTTTTAGCTGTAGTTGGAACTCTTTATCTTTCTGTTGCAGTTCCATTTCTCGCAATTTTAGCCTCTGCCTTTATAGTTCTAATTGATATTCAAATTCCTGATGAGTTATCTTCCCCTTCCCCACAGTAGTCCAGAAGTCACCTGGTATGTCCTTCAGAATACTACTAGGGCTTGGCAGAGGGGAATCAGCAGGGTTATCTGCTCCTTGTTCAGCTGCCAACATTTTTGCTTTCACTTTTCCAGAATGTAGAAGCATGCAGAATGCAAAAACCATGCAGAATTCCTAGCTACCTCACAATCTTCTTTATGTGAGAACTAGTAAAAATTAAAATAAAAACAACTTTGGCAGAACGAGCAGAAAAAGGAATAGTTCCCTTGCCAGCAGAGGGCAGTATGTTTCGGTGTGTGTGTGGGATTACCTTCCTCCCTCTCTGGAAGAAGACAATGAGAGAGGACAGAAAGAAAGCTGCAGGCAAGATTGCCCAGAATAGGGACTTCTTTCCCCCCTTCCTCCCATAACGTGACTGACAAAAGCAGCAATTGAAAGCAAAAAGGGAAATGTATCCTTCTCTCTGATCTCCTCAGCCTGTTAGTGTAGTGTCAGGGGATGATAGGACACTCAATGTAGTGTCAGGGGATGATAGGACACCCGGCAGAAGGCAAAAAATATCTCAGCAGACTTAGCAGCAACCTGTTCCCAAGAATACTCACATACAGAGTGTTTTGACATCCAAATAAACAGGAGGCACTTTTATCTTCAAGTTCAAGCAGTTGCAATATATACAGATATTTACACTCAACAGACAAACTGCTTCACCAGACATCCAAGAATCTCAAGAGAAAGAATGCTCTGGACTGAGCCTTCTTTTTAACAGAGTTACAGGGCATTGGATCACTCAACCACATGGGTGCTTTACATCAGATTTTGCACTCCAGGCTCTCTCCTGATGCTATGCCCCACCCCAGTAACCTATCTTGTGCAGCTGTGGACTCAAGGCTAGCATGACTTGGCAGTTCCTTGGCCTCAGCCATCATGACTCAGTAGTTGTTTGGCCATTTTCTATGGAGTTCAGTCTCTAACTCCTGACATGTAGTTGCCTAGTAACAGTAAACAGTAGAATACTGTGTCCTGTTCTGGGCACCACAATTCAAAAAGGATATTGACAAATTGGAGTGTGTCCAGATGAGGGCAACTGAAATGGTGAAAGGTCTGAAAACCATGCCTTATAAGGAGAGACTTTGGGAGCTGGGTATGTTTAGCCTGGAAAAAAGACAGTTAAGGGGCGATATGATAGCCCTGTTTAAGTATTTGAAGGGGTGTCACATTGAGGATGGCTCAAGCTTGTTTTCTGCTGCTCCAGAGACTAGAACACAGAGCAATGGATGCAAGCTCCAGGAACAAAGATTCCACCTCAACATTAGGAGGAACTTTCTGACAGTAAGAGCTGTTTGGCAGTGGAACACATTCCCTTGGAGCATGGTGGGGTCTCCTTCCTTGGAGGTCTTTAAACAAAGGCTGGATGGCCATCTGTCAGGGATGCTTTGATCATGATTTCCTGCATGGTGGGGGGTTGGACTGGATGGCCCTTGTGGTACTTTCAACTACAACTCTACGATTCTAAGAAAGAGATCTCCAGTATACCTGGGAGGCAGTCCAGCCCCTCCTAGTCCCTCCTCTTTTCCTCCTCCCCACTCAACTCCACCCCTCAGGCAAAAGCAGTTTGCAAAGGAAAAATGAGACAAAGGGACCACTTCGATGCACAGGAGACAGACCCACATGCTTGCTGTTTTCCAAGTTCCAAATTAAACCATCAGTTCCTACCCCTCCAGAAATACCAAAATTGCCTATTTCAGTGGATGGGGTTCACTTCTGCTTTTCCCTTCTCTCTTCCAGCGGAGAAAGTGGGTAGCTGCAAAGAAATCAGGCAGGCTGAGAGAGGCTTCCACAGAGCTGGGCAAAGAAAAGGGAACAATGACCTCCTGCCATGCAGGCAATAAAACTTCAGACACATCCCCACCCCTCCTCTTTTGTGACTCGAATTGCACAGCCTGGTGCTCCAGCAGCCCAAAAGCCAGAGGAAGGAAAGAAAAAAAATCCTTAGTTCCATACAGCAAAAACTCAAAGAGAAGAGAAGAACCAGGATTTAAAATCAGCCGCCTGTCCTCAGCCAGAAATGAAGGGGCAAGGCCAACCCACACAGGGGTTCCTCCTCCTCAAAACACGCAGCCAGGGAAAGCAAGCAAGCAGCTTTTAACAACAGGTGACCAGCTTGAATGAACCCAGTCAGGGATTTTTCTTCCCTCCCAGGCACACACACAAACACACAATAAAACAAAGGCAGGGTGTGTTTCTCCAGAGCCGACTAGGTGGGCAAATTCCTGCACCTCCCCAGGATCAGTCACAGGGATGCAAACTGGTCTCTACAAAGGCAGAAGGAACCATCTTCCCCTTTGCAGGGGTGAAAGGAAAGTTGGATCCAAGTAGGCACTAAGCAGGATTCCCTTCCAAATCCCTCACCCACACACTCCACTCCCCCCCACAACAGAGAGGAAAAACAGTGTGAGATTCCCAAAAAGTTGGATCACTCCTTTGAGGAGGACTGACCCCTCCTTCTTGCCACTCTAGCAAGAGGAAGGCTTTCAAAATACCCCAAAGCAAAGCTTTTTCAGTGTCAACAACCAACAAAAAGAAAACACGCCTCCCTGTATTCCCAGTCAGGGATCTGAGGGAGTTTTGAAACAGCTAATGTTTGTGGATATGCAGAAAAGAAAGCCCCTGCAACTCTTTTCCACAACTCCCCAGCAACAACAAACAAGTGACTGAGGAGAGATTCCTATCTCCTGCAGCCCAATGTTGGAGAGAAAGAGAAGCACTGCCCTTCCCCTTCCTCACTTGAATAATTCTCAAGCCGCAGCTTTCCCCAGCTCCGCACCCCCTTTCTCTTGAAGAAACAAGGAAGAATACAGTGTCAGAGAGATACTGTTTATCTAACTTCCTAAACTGAAGCAAATTCACCACCACTGCCAACCATGTCAGGCTAGTCTGGGGGCTCTTGGCTTGGAACCCTTCGAGTTAGCTTCCCTCTAAGGGCAATCCTTAGTGGCCTCACTCAAGGGTGCCCTGTAGAGGCCAAAATGCTGCCACCACCCACTGAGATATTTATGACCAGTCCAGTCGGAGACTGGATAGCCTGTGGAACTACTTGCCACTGTAGAACCAACCAACTCCTCCGTCCTATCCCCAGAGACAGAGAGAAATGTAGCAATGACCAAGAGATAAAGGTACATGCAGCATCAGTGTATAGAAAGATTAAGAAAAGCTTATTTAATTCAAGCAAGTTCAAGTCATGCAAATCTCTCATGAGGGCAGGCACCTTCCATGCCTCCAGGTACACTTTAGAGTTACAGAAATAGCAAAAGTATTAAAGTCAAAGCACTCAGTTAGATTCAGCTACATTCAGCCAAAGTTTAAGGAAATAACATAAAAATGCCCTGATACAACATCTAATAAAGTCCCTAAAGATTCTACTCACAATATGCAGTCTTCTGTTGGATTCAGATGGAAGGCTGGAGCCAGTAGATGTGCCAGGCTGTCTCACAGCATCTTCATTTAGTCCTTTGTTCTCTCATATTTTCAAGAGACATGAGGTGTTGTCCCAAGGTGTTCCTTTTGTGTCTGTCTCTCCAACCTCATGATCTGACCCAAGCCACATGCTCACACAAAGTATTTATAGTATTTTTTTAAAAAAACTGTCCCTCTGGTATTCTGATTGGTCAATTATCTCTCTGGTGATCTTACATCATGATGATCACTCAGGTGATTCTGTGGAGGTGGCATTTTAGACCCTCACCTCCAATTAACCCTTTCCTTACCTGATGTCATGCTGGCAAGGCAATTGCTGTTTGCAGATGATGGGACATGTGGTTATTTCAGAATGATGGGAATGCCATCACCTTTGCAGGATGATGGGACTGCCTTCATGACACCCTCCCATGAACAACTTCCAGTACAACAGGCAGAAAAAGGACCCCTGTAGCAAATTCCCCTTGCGCCAGAGATTGGAAACGTTAGGCAGCCACTTCTTAATTGATAGGGGCATGGGTCCTCATCAATCCCAGTGGCTGCTGACCCAGTGGGGTTGGGGCACTTCCATGGTCCCTATGTAACCACCAGTTTAGGGGCTATGTAGGGATTGTGAATACAAATGCAATAACTGTAGATTATGTATTTGAAATTGCCCATCACGATTCTGGCTGAAAACTACTAATATGAGTTTGCTATGCATCAGTCTAAGGTAAAAAAACCAAACCATATTGAACTCCACTCATTTTTCATATGCATACCAATTAAAAGATGAAAGCATTCATTGATTTGTTCGTCTATTAATAAAAGTACACCATGTTCCATTCCCATTCCATTGCACTTGCATTCCTTACTTTGATCATTGTGTTCCTAGTTTAGTGGGACTGAGTTTATAAGCACAGCTGAGATTTGTCATACAAATGCTCAGAACAGGATGAGCTTCAAGATCAAAGCAGAAGAAAATTCTGGGAGTGCGACTGACTCCAACAGCTTCTCAAGGAAGATAGAGAATCCTTCCAAGCAATTATCTAAATGGTAGGAATATACTGAATTAAGATAAGGAAATCAAGTGATGAATCCTCTTGTAACAATCAAAGTTTTGTCCTTCAGATAACCTCCTCCGATAACAGGTACTGCCAACCTAGCTGGCTGTTTAATGGTCAGGCTGCCTCCTGGGAGATTATGGGAGTGGTAGTCCAACATATCTGGAAGGCACCATGTTGCAGAAAGCTG
Source organism: Gambelia wislizenii (assembly GCA_030847615.1). Lineage (NCBI taxonomy): Eukaryota > Metazoa > Chordata > Lepidosauria > Squamata > Crotaphytidae > Gambelia > Gambelia wislizenii. Next base: position 304,253,521 of record JAUMIR010000002.1, on the reverse strand, counting down.
AAGGAGACAATGATTTCAATGGACCACTGCTCTTGACAGACCTCCGAAGCATCTTCTGTAAAGTAGGGATACATGGCCAGTCCTTAATAGGAAATGACTTTCATAAATAGGTTTGAGAGCATTTTCTTCTCTTCAGAATGGCATAGCTCAGGAGGGAGAAGACCCAATTGCCTTTTGACAGGATGTGTTGCAGTACTATTTCCAGTTCCAAACGGCCAGCAAAACCTTTCCTGTCTCTAGTGAGCACCTCCCTATCCCTGTTTATCCCCTCTTCCTTTTCCAGAGCTTGGAAAAACTTATTTTGGGGATATAACTCCCAGAACCACCCAGCTGCCAGGGGTGAGGGGTGATGCCTAGTACAGTAGTTGTAGTCCAAAACATTTCCCAGCTGTGCCTTTCCCAAAAGCAAGGGTTGTTTGGGAAGAGGATGTGGGAATTTGAAGAGAAAGCTTTGCTCCTACCTTTGTCTACTTGGTGTGTGTATGCACCTTCAAGTCACCTGTGAATTTACGGCAACCTCATGAATTTCATAGTTTTCTTAGGCAAGGAGTACTCACACTTTCTTTCCCATTGCTTTTTTCTGACTATAGCCTACAGCATCTAGTATTACCTGGTGGCCTCCCATCCATGTATTAACTAGCCCTGATCCAGCTGAGCTTCCAAGATCAGACAGGGGCTGAATCCACACTACATAAATAATCCAGTTTGAAACGGGATTATTTGCCATAGCTCCTTTCCAGTGAATCCTAGGATTTGTAATTTTACAAGCTCTTTAGCTTTCTCTGCCAAAGAATGCTGGTGCCCCACCAAACTACAAATCCCAGGATTCCATAGGAAGAAGCCATGACAAATAATCCAGTTTCAAATTGGATTATTTGTGTAGCGTGGATCCATCCTAGATCTGATGCCTTCAGAGTATTTAGGCCTCAGGTCCCCCCCTTTTTTTACTCTCCCTAGCATTTACCAAAAAGTATTCCTTCAAAAGAATTTTTTTTGAGAGGAAGTTAGAAACACTTTTGCAATGATTAACTAACATTTATTTAACTGCCATGCCCCCTCCCCACAGAAGCCTGGGAACAATTCTGTGAGAGTGATGGTAGGAATATTTAATACAATCCTTTGGCCCTACTTCAAACTATAATTTCCATCCCAAACTATAATTCCCAAGATTTGTTATGGAATGGAAACTGTGGTAGCATATGCCAATAGTGTGTGACATAGACCAACGGTTCTCAAACTCTAGTCCTCTACATGTTTTGGACTTCAACTCCCAGTACAGTGAATGCTCAGGAATAATGGGAATTCAAGACCCAAATATATGGAAGACCAGAGTCTGAGAACCACTAATCTAGACAATGGTGCTACAATTTACTATTTTCCTTCTCAGTGCTATATTTTCATCTCCTTCCAGTGTGATTGGAAGCATCTAAACTTTCTTAACACAACCTAGTCTCTTTTTCTCATATTCTTCCAAGATGGCTATTGTTTCCTAACAGAATTCTTTAAGAAATGAAAGAGCTCAGCTGGCACATGAGTAGTTGGGGCTGTGAAACAGTTCTGTCAGAGTAAAATATAACATTTTCTAAAGCGAGATTGTATTTAAAAAAAAAAACTGAGAAAAAATGTTGCGAAATAAACACAGTAAGTATTTCAACTGGGAATAAAGTGCAAATGTATTGTGTGTCTAAAAACTGGTTATGAGGAAACTGAAGTAGTGACAAAAACAAGAAGATATATATTTCACCATTTAAAAGGACCGTCACAATCGATATTTCACTTATAGATATGGGCAGACTCGTCCCAGTATTCTTTGCTGACGTGCCCTTGTGTGCTAGCCAAAAAAGTTCATCAAAAAAGATACAGGGGAGGAGGGGAGTGGGGAAGAATTATATGAAATCTCACACTGGTTATTACAAATCTTCAGGTCCTATTGTAGAATGTACACAATGAGCAATCTCCTCTTTATCATCCTTTCAGCCCAGAGAGATTGGAGAAATTCACAGCACAGGCTGGGGGAATTGCTATGAGGTGTGGAGCACTTTTGTAGGAGCAGGTCTTGCCTATTTAAGTGAATATCTGATGGGCATTAATCTGGAAGAGGTGGGCAGGGGGAAAGCAGCATTTGTAATGTTAAAGAGCACCCTGGCTCATTGTTATATATAACTCAATATTTATATGTTACATACTATTTCTATTGTCATTTTAATGATTATACATCTATTTATCTCAACAACAAATTGTTATATATATTCAATACTTAACAACCAAAAATATTTCTTCCAATAAGTGGAACTTCTTATTTATTCGAATTCCTTATGTTTATCTGGACTTCTAGATCTTTCTCTTTCTCTTTGGGGTTGTCTAAATGGCAAAACACGAAGAGAATATGGGCTGTCTTAACGGCATCCCAAATCGTTTTGCCATATTCAGAAGAAGGGGGGCCAAAAATGTCAAAAACTGCAAAGGGAAAGCCTTCACAGTTTTTCCAAGAGTTTTTTAAAAAATCAGAAGGAAATGCACATGCTCTCTCATTGAGACAAGCAATTTGATTTGAAATGCTTTCCCATAGAAGAGGAAGTGCAAGCTGATTGGCTGGACAAGAGCAGGGAGCAGGGCTTGCTAACGGGGCAATCGCCTGGATCCGCCATGTTGGTTTTTCACCTTAGCAAGAGATCACTAAGGCGATTAAATGGGATGTTGTTTTTTGTTTTCTTTTGTTCTACAGGCAAAATAGTTTTTTTTTTAAAAGTTCGGTGGTGACAAATAAGGCAAGTGAAAACACAAGTAAATCACTCACGGCCACCATGTTGACCAGTGTGCATGCAAAGCTTTTGAGGCCAAAACACCATTAAGACAAATTGCAGTTGCTGTGATTTGCTGTTACTGCAGAGCAGTTCTTTTCACCTCGTATAGACAGGGCCTTTCATTCTCTTTGACTTCACAGCCAAAAACTCTCTAATTAGTCCATCCTACCACTCCTAGTAGCAATTTCCTGTAATGTTAAATCTAGTTTCATCTCATTTATGTGCCTGCTAAGTGTATTCTAGCAGAATTTCATTACATTCTTTTAACGCCAACTTTCTGAAGGTCTGTTACAATAGTTATAACGGTTCAATGTTCATTGACCGTTTTTCTGACAAATATTTAATCACTGGGTCTCATTCATGTTTCACTTTTTCTATAGGTCTGAAATTTATGCTTGAGGTTAATATGTCCATGTCAGTCATAGCTGTGATTTTCAGCAGCCACTCTTCTACACTTGGTACTTCCTCAGTTTTCCAACTGCGTGCCAAAACAAGCCAGGCTGCTAAAACCATGTACTGTATACATTTTAATATATTTACATTCCTAATTGTGCATTTGAGCATGAGACCGTAGGCTTTTCCAGAGTAATGCAAAAAAGCAAAAGCTCCTTGCCTATTGTCAATTAGTGACTTTTCATCTTGCCTCAGGATCCACCTACAGTCTCTCTACCCTTTCTTTTAGTTCCCGTAAAAGGTGACTGGGGGGAGAGAGGAGGATGAAGGAAGGAAGGTGTATGGCATCATAGGCAATTTGACCAATCATCATGCAGATCACTTCAGTGACTTTGTTCACTATTGGCTCTGGATGTTGACTACTTTTTGAAAAAAAACCCCAGTGTTCTAAACATCTTAACGTACACTATAAGAAACATCTGTTCCCTTCCTCACAATCTCATCAGCAAGAAGGAGGAATGGCCAAGGAACTCTGTATGAATTGCAAGTACAGGTCAAGCCCTTTATTCATGGATTTGGGTTTTCTTGGCAAGGTATCCATGGTTTCACTTATCCACATCTGAAAAAAAAATGTTCTCTCTAGATTTTCTAGGTCATCCAATGTGATTCTATGGTCAACTCGCGGTGTTCCTCTCATTGAAAATAATACGGTTTCCTATTATCCATGGTTTCAGGTATCCATAGGGTATGTGTGTTTTGAAATGTATTCTCCATGGGTAAGGGGGTCAACCTGTATACAGCCCATTTGGAAGGTTTTTTCTGTTACAATATATCTTTTTTTTTTTTTTTTAAACCAACACCCTCTTGGTGGGAATAAAATGTAGTTGCTGATGCTGGAATTGCCACTAGTCTGGGACAACAGAAACTTCATCTGGTTGTTGTTGTTGTTTTTAAAAAAACACATTGAGAACTATTGCAACCAATATGGCAGTCAACAGCAACATTTACTTGGTCTGGAAGAGTCCACTGAGTGAGCGAGTGCATGAATGACTGAGAGAGCACAACTTATGTAAAATCTTATACCTTATTCTGCTCAGGGCTGCTAACAATAATTAAAACAAAAAATAATAGACAAGAAATTCACAAAAACAACATGATGCATAAAAAGCAGACAGTATATAATACAGTGAACAATAAAATTAATAAAACATATATATTTGGACGACTACTCCCAATCATTAACCAGGCTCTTGCGTGAAAATGCTGCATTCCTTTCCTTGACCAAATGCTGCTTACGGACAATACCACTCTAGCAGCTTACATACTGCAAGGAAACCAAGCCAATCTTTTGTTAAAAGTAACAAAGACAATACCTTGGCCTATATTTAAATTCACCAATGATCATTTTTCATGGTCTCTCTCTCTCTCTCTCTGATTTTTCTTCGCAAACGATGATTCAGGAAGGACTCATCCCGCGCTTTCTGCAAGCGCACTGATGACTAAAAAGGCAATTCCGAGATAAACAAGTCTGGTTGCAGAAAGCACAGCAGAAGGTCTCCTTGGGTGATGTTTCCAGGTTGCGGTTCTTTCTGCGTTGGCATTTCTCTTCAAGACTTGTTTGGCCTGAGTTCTCAAATAAGGCTGCAGTATTGTGGATAGTGCGTCTCCATGCCTCCCGATGTGATGGTAAGTCTCACTCATATGATTTCCTCTTTTCTCAGCTCTCTCAAAATTTTATTTATAGGGTCCTTTCACACTATATAGTTAAAACAGTATGATTCCACTAACTGCCATGGCTGTATCCCATGGGATCCCAGGGGGTGTAGTTTAACAAAGCACTAGAAGCACCATGGCAATTAAAGTGGAATGATAGCACTGTAATTATGTAGTGTAAAAAGGCTCATGGACTTCACTGTTAAACAGGAATGGCAGCATCATGTGAGAAAGCAAGCTTGTGTGTGTGTGTGTGCTTGTGTGTATTTGTTGTTTGTTGTTGTTGTGCGCCTTCAAGTCATTTCTGACTTAAGATGACCCTAGGGTGACCTTATCATGGGGTTTTCTTGGCAAGATTTGTTCAGAGGGGGTTTGCTCTTCCTTTCCTTTGAGTCTGAGAGAGTATGACTTGCCCAAGGTCAATCCGTGGATTTCAATAGCTGAGAGGGATTTGAACTCTGGACTCCAGAGCCATAGTCCAACACTCAGACCACTACACTATGCTGGCTCTTATACATATAAGTTCTGTGACTCTTCCCTATATTTCCTCATGTATTGGATCCCTGAGAAGCGTGTGTATGTGTGTATGTAAATACAACTTCAGATTGACAGGGACAAGAAGAAGGCAGCCTTGAGTTGGACATATAATCATCTCCAAGACAAGTGCCAGTTATCTGATGTGCTCCAGCTTACTGACACAGTACATGTTTTGCATGCAAAGCATCCAGGTTATCTCCCTGGGATCTCCCACTTGAAGCAATGGAAAGCCACTGCAAGACAGCCTTCCCCAACCTGGTGCCCTCCAGATGGTTTGGTCCATACCTTGCTTCCCTTACTTCCCTGTCTAAAACATATGGGGACAGTGGGTTAGGGAAGGTTAGTAGATAATATTTTTTATTTATTTTACTTTTATTTATTAAAATATTTCTGTCCTGCCTTATCTCTGCAGTTCTCAGGGCAGCTTACAATAAAATCAATTTAAAACAATAAAAAATAGCAATCATTTTAAAAGGCTAGAAATAAATATTTGTCATTTTTAAAAAATGTCAATGTAAAATTGGGTAAAACAATTTTAAATAGTGCAACCATAACACATGAACAACCTGGATAAAATCAATTGTTTACCTTTTTTAAAAAAGAAAATATCTGAAGGAAGGTAGACAAATGTAATAAGGGTTCCAACAAATTATTGACGAATTTCTTTTATGCTAATTTGATTATTTATGGCTTCTCAATTTTATTCTCCTACTCAAAGTCAAGTATGATATCATTTATCTTACCTTAAAAGGCTGGAAAAACATATTGGAAGTCAATAAGAAGAGAAGATATATAAAATTATAATCTGTAGGAATGTTTAGATATAGACTAAAAACAGGATAATATAATGTAGGAATGTCTGTTAAATTTATGAGATGAGAAATCTACTATAATGTATCAATGGGGAATATATCTATCTATCTATCTGGAAGAACAATCATGTATGATGTTATGAAAATCTACTAGACCAGAAATGTAGTTTACTTTACTGTATTTTTAAAAAGAAAAATAATTAATGAAAAAAAAATTTAAATAGTGCAACCATAACACATGTACAACCTGGATAAAATCAAATTAGGCCAAAAGGCTTTAATAAAAAGTCAAGTTTTGATTTGGCACCAAAATGATACCAGCATCTAAGGAAAGGGCATTCCACAAATGGGGTGCCACCACATAGAAACCCCTGTCCCATGTACTCTTGCTTTGTATTTCCCCTACTGGTGGGACACAGTGGAGGGCCCCTCCAATAGATCTCAGTTCTTGGGCAGGCATTTGTACAGAGAGGCACTCCCTCAAGTATCCAAGTCCTGAGCTGTTTAAAGTTAACACCAGTGCCTTGAATTCAAACTGGAAGTCCATTGGCAGCCGGTATTGGATGAACCCACAGTCTCATTTGATATAAGGCAGGTTCATATGTTCCTATAATCTGTAGAAGAATTTAGCAACAACAGCAGCAGCAACGACAGCAACAACAACAACACAGGGTTATTGCTTTCTATACTATTCCATTTCTTCCTTTAATACAAATTTGGCTCTGTGCTTATCTTTCCAATTTGTGCATGGATTCTTTTTCTTGGGGTTAATGGGGGCAGAGGCTGTTGATAGCTCCATTTGACACAGTTTTAGCTTGCATTAATTCTGCTCTTGTCAATATCCTAAAGGAAGAGGGGACACATCTTTGCTTGTACAGTATAAAGATCCAGGTGCAGAGGGCAGCCACTCCTGTTTGAAAATGAGCTCATGTAATATCGCAGAAGAAGGAGAAGGAGGGGAAAACACTTCACAGCCTGAGACCTTGGACTGTCGATAATACAAGGCTTGCTGGACCAGTAGTGTAATTGAGTTGCACACAGCTTATATTTAAACTGCCCTCACTGCACTTTAATTTCTATGACCTAATTTGCTGCATTACATGAAGAATGGAAGAAGTCAAGCTAATTCAATTGAAGTAGTGTAATAAGGTTTTCAAGCACTATCGAGGTCCATTAAAACACACACACAGAGTGAAGAATCAGGGCTGCATATTCTGTATGCCAGCCTGACATATACAATGTCAGAATTGCAAATACCATCACCCCACCCAGCATGGCCCATAGTCCCTCCCTATAAAGCTGCTTATTTATTTGTTTCCATGAAAACATTCTGTGTTTCTAATCTCGCTGCGTTGCCTCCCTTCCTGGTATCTACATGACCCAGCCTTTCACAGAGATAATCAGCAAAATTTTTTCTTTGAGTACCCCTCACTGTGGCAGCTAAGTGTCTGGAGGCAACTATAACATGATGCAGCATTAAGCCTATTGTGGTTGTCCCTTTTCAGACTTAGAGAGCAAGGATGGCATCCAAGACAGTTTTTGCTCATGCAAGCAGTTGCACAATTTCTTGCCCACCCATTCACACAGCTCCTTGCCCAACTAGTTGTGCTGCACTGGCACAATCTCTTGGACAACTGCTTGACACAACCACATGCTCAAAGCTATAAACCAATGTAACCATCTGGGATTTTGGCCAGGGTCAATGGAAACCAGCTCTTCCACTGATGGCGCTCTAATTCTAAATACAGGTCAACCCCTGTATCCGCAGGGGATATGTTCCACGACCTGCTGTTGATACCTGGAACTGTAGGTAATAGAGAAACCTATTATTTTCAATGAGACAAACTTCAAAAGTTGAACATAGAGCTTATTTATTTATTTGTACTATGCCACTTTCCCCCCCAAATTAGAACCCAAGGCATCTCACAATTAAAAGCAATTAAAACCAATTAAAACATACAAACTAAGAAACAGATTAAAACAACATAAAGACAAACTCCGAAAAAAGCCACAATTATACCACAAAGGTGTGCTTAAGAATGTTTTTGCCTGCTGGCAAAATGACAACAGGGAGGGGGCCAGCCTAGCCTACTGCGGGAGGGAGTTCCAAAGGGTGGGAGCAGCCACCGAGAAGGCTCTCTCTCGTGTCCTCACCAGGTGAGTCTGTGATGGTGGTGGGATCGAGAGAAAGCCTTCCCCTGAAGATCTTAGAACCCTTGCAGGTTTGTAGAAGGAGATACAATCTTTCATATAGTCTGGACCTAAGCCCTGTAGGGCTTTATAGGTCAAAGCCAGCACTTTGAATTGTGCCCAGAAACGAACCAGTAGCCAGTGGAGCTGTTTTAACATGCGGGAATTGCATTGGAGGACCTAGAAATGCCTAAAGAGAACATATTTTTTTCAGGTGTGGATAAGTGAAACCATGGATACTGAATTTCATAGAATCATAGAATTGTAGAGTTGGAAGAGACCACAAGGGCCATGAAGTCCAACCTCTTGCCATGCAGGAAATCACAATCAAAGCATCCCTGACAGATGGCCATCCAGCCTCTGTTTAAAGACCTCCAAGGAAGGAGACCCCACCACGCTCCGAGGGAGTGTGTTCCACTGCCAAACAGCTCTTACTGTCAGAAAGTTCCTCCTAATGTTGAGGAATATGGGGTTTTCCCCCCTGACCCTTGGGGCCTACTTTATTAACATTGCAACACTAGCACTGCTATAGAGGGTGTTGCTGTTGTTATGGTGGGGTGTAACTGCACTCAGCAAACAAACAAATTGCATAAACACTTTTGCACAACTCCATCCTTGATGGTCTGTGTTCTTAGTGATACATATTTTTGGGGGGGAGGGTATGCTTTTGGAGATGGAGGCAACAAATAGAGGGAGAAGGAAAAGACAAAAACAGCTGGGGACGACATGTGGCCATGAGATTTGTGTTGCCCACCCTGGCCTTAGGCATGTTTTTGAAACAGGTAGTCCTTGAATACAAGGTTCTGGATGCTTCATTAACTTATTGAACATCCTTGCTTTGTTTACACCTCAGCTCAAATTAAGCAATGTGAAACCCCACTGACACATGGAAGGGTTAAAGATGTGCACTGGCCTCCTCCATGTGGCAGGAATGGGTTTCATAATGCTTACTTTTGGTCCAGATTACAACTTTTTACTTATTTTCTTATTAATGAATTGCTTGCAACTTTTAAGTGTTAATGCTCTGATCAACAGAATTCATTAGAGCTAGTCAATCAGTTGGTTTTAAATCTTAACATGATTCATGTCTGTTGGGTTGCATTGTATTAATACATCTCCTCCTCTTTTAACTTCACCCTCCTTCAAATGTCAGCCAGGGGGTTAAAGTGTGGTCTTTTTCACCAAAGGCCAATTTGTGCAGTGCCTCCATAGTGCCACTAGATGTCTCTCTTCCAGAACAGATAAACCTTACTGCTTGCTTCTAAGTTGCTCAGTTTTGGTTTAGCTTTTAACACCACCCAGTAGTAAATACCATTAACTATTTTCACTGCAGAGTTGCCAAGAAATGCTTAAAAAAAAACAAAAAACAAAAAAAACTACCAGGCCCTCTTTTTCAAACCGGGAAAGCCTGGCACCGCAAGGACAGGAGGGGAAAAAACCCACATCAGCGTCCATTTAGCATTTTACAGGCTTGTATTTTTCCTGGAAAATTTAGATTGTTCCTGTCTCCACGTTTCTGGTAACTAACATCCATTACTTACTGGTCTTTTAAACAGGATTTTATCCAAGAGGAGGACGTTTCAGAATGGAAAGTATCAAGAGATCACAGATTATACTGTTTGCTGGACACAGGCTTACTGCCTTTAAAAACTGGATTTTTTCCAAGAACATTTTGTTTTAGACAAGTTGACATTGTTGCTGGATAACCTGGAGTGTACCTGGCTTTTAATAAGTCTTTCAGAAAGCAGTAGGATGCTGCTTAAATGCGATGGATTTAATTGGTGTTTAGACACACTTATCTGCTGTGTCTAGACTATTTATTATATATGCTACAGTTTTGTATCCATCTCCTGGAGAATTGGGTCAAAATATTCCACTCTCTTGAGGTGTCATCACATCTAAATGTAGCAGCAATTTTCTTACTGTTTTGGTGTTCCTTGAAGCATGTTGCTGTTGCTGTTGCTGTGTGCTACCAAGTTGGCTTTGACTTATGGTGACCCTATTGACGAGAGACCTCCAAGAACCCATGTCATCAACAGCCATGATCAGGCCTTGCAGACTCAAGGCTGTGGCTTCCTTGATGGGTTCCATCCACTGGTAATATGGTTTTCCTCTTTTCCTACTATCATTTTTTCCTAATAAGCTATGTTGTCTCATGAGATGTCCAAAGTACAAGAGCCTCAATCTAGATATCTTGGCTTCTAGAGAGAGCTCAGGCTTGATTTGCTCTAAAATTCATTCATTTGTCTTTTTGGTAGTCCATGGTATCTGTAGAACTCTACTTCAGAACCACATTTCATAAAGCAAATTACCAAAATCTTAAACCTTTACAATTGCTTGGTATGTCAAAATTAAGGGATAGAGTCAGTTTCCACATATCCCCCCACCCCTGAATTCTCTTTCCTTCTAAACAGTCTTTCTCTATACAACAGTGGACACACAGACCTGTCTTGTGTTTTGCTGAGCTGAAGCATGATGATTAATTTGTATCTTGCCTTTCTCCTAGTATAGGATGCAAATTAGCTTACAATGCAGATAAAACAAAGTATAACTATAATCTATAATAATAATAAAACTAAAATAAAATAATCAGTCCTATAAAAATACTAATTTAAGAGTTTAAAACACATTACATAATAAAGAAGGTGAAAGTACATATCCACAGGGGCTATGTTCCTGGACATATCATGGAAATGTGAAACTGCGGGTAATATTGAACCCTATTGAAGCAAATGACTTCCATCCAGCCCAACTTCCAGTGGAAACATACCATAGGAACATGATGGAGGGCCAAGAAAATGCCTAAAGAGGGGATATTTTTCTGAACGTATGTGAAGCCACAGATACTAGTCCCATGGATATAGAGGTAGTACTGTACATCACACGCTATTACATTTTTTTTCTACCGCAAGCTTTGTTTTTTTAATTGTCTCATCAAAACAAAGAAAAAGTGTATTTTTTTTAAAAATCAGCAACCGCCCCCCTTTGAAATGTTGTGCTGCAGAAGAGGTCTACACATACCATGCACAGCCAAAAGGACAAATACCTGTAAATGCAAATCACCCTCTAACTCCTCCTAGAAGCCAAAATGACTAAACTGAGGGGTTCTCTAAATAGTGACAATACTCCTCATGGAATGCGTGCTGGACACTCATTGCCTTGCAAAACTAGGTCTTCCTCTCACCTATCCTAAAACAATGGAGGTTTGCCTGATGCCCATCAATTTTCATGTTTTAACCATTAGTGATTGTTAACACATCCAGAGAATCTATTGTTTAACTTTGGGAAACTCCAGCAGACATTGTATTCCACTCAAACTCACCTCCACTTCAGGGGGAATATTGGGTATAATATCACCTCAAAATGCCACCAAAGGGTCTGCAGTTCCTCTTCCTACCTCCATGCTGCTGGTTTGCTGTGTGATTCTCAGAACACATCCCCCTGATTGTTTTTCAATAAGAAACATATGTTTTCCTGGCTGTGAATCTCTTCAGTGAGTACTGGTATACACAAGTCAAAAGATCCTCACAGTTACCCGACCTCTTACTGCCACATTGAGCTAATTAAAAATTTCCCATATTAAATTCAGACACTAGTGGGTTCCCCACGAACCCTAAACAATTCAGGTAACAGGAAAGTGATACACTCAGAAATCACACATGTGCACACTGCATGCATGCATGTGCACACACTCCAGTACTCTGAACATTTTGTGACTGACCACAAACCCACAGCAGTCATATACCCATAGGCCCTTCTTCTGATTCTACCTGCTTCTTCCAATTGCTGTACAAACAACAACTCCCTTTACACTGAAGCCAATAAACTGTTCTTCCTTCCCCACTTGCCATATACCAGATTCTTCCAGGAATCTACTCTCTGAACAAACCCAAGACACTGTCAGACAAATAATGGTGGTCTCTTACCTCTGTCACAGCAAAGCTTCTTTTCCCACAGGGCACTACCTTGTACCACTTGTCATGTAAGACATCCATGAAGCCATGAGATTTATACTGGCTGATCAGTTCAGAGATATTTGAGGTTAGTGGAGAGTTTGGAGGAAGGCCAATACCATACCCTAAGGAAAGAAATAATCATAATAACAACAATAATGCAGTGTAACTCTAAGTTGGGCAGCCTTGCATAGTGGCTTGCACACCCTTTTGCAAAAATGACCAAAGAAACAATGATATATTCAATATACATTCAAGCTTTTGATAGCTAGTGTACAGCTGGCACCTGAAGAAAATTGGAGAAGCAGCATCCCATGCAGAGTTGCTTACTCATGAGTAGATCTGTTGCCTGTCTGGAAGGATTTCAGTCTGCCATTTGAAATATCTACACTCTAGCATTCAGCCATGTTCTTATAAGTTTTCTGGCTACTGTTCTTTTATGAGCTGCCTTGGGTCTCACTTCAAGAGAAAGGTTGCATATAAATTAAATAAATAAATGAAAATAAAAAATAATACAAAACTTTGTTCTTTCCCCTTACAAAGCCCAGTTTCATCTTGTTTCATGCTCAACAAGCTCACACAGGGCTTGTCTATACTACTGAAAAAATTAACCCCCCCCTAATCTGGCCTGATAAGACCACACTACATGTGGCCTTTTCTCAAATCTGGTGCAATAAGACCACACACAGTATGGCCCAATCCGTACCAAACTCAGGCTATACAACCTTAATCTGGGTTTTAAAAACTCAGTTTTCTCCAATTTGCTTGAAACTCTGGAGAAAATTGTAGTGTGAACAATGCATCGCCCTGGATTCGGAGGGTGGGGAAGCAGGACAAGCATTGCCTGAGTTATTGCCATTTCTCTCCCCTCCTCACGCCGAAGGCAGAGTCTTGGTGCACAATCTCATGCTCTGTGATCAGAAAGAGGCAGCCAGCCCTGCATTTGCAAGACTGGCTGCTTGTTCTGACCTCAGAGAAAATGACCATACACCAGGGATCTGCCTTCCCAGTATGATGGTGGGAATGGCCGCTCCTTCTGACCTCAGAGAGAGTGACTCTGTGCCTGGAAGGCATAGCCCTGCTGCATAGCTGGTCTCTTTGAGGTCAGAATGAGTGGCCACATGATCGATTGTGCACCGGGAAGGCAGAGCTCCATCACTCTTCTGGCCCATGGTAGTGGCGGTGCCATGGAGATGCCTGGCTAGGCAGTGGTGGTCAACCCACAGCTTTATTGGGGTAAAAACCCAAAAGAATTATTGTGTAGAGAAGCCCATTGATAAGCAATACAGATTCAGGCTTTGGCAAGGTAAGATGTGGCGCTTAAACCCAGGCCAGAGTAGTCCGAATTTCATTCCTTGCAGCTCTGGGCCAAAGCAGTCTGAATTTGATCCAGATTTTTACCCCCAATGTAGATTCAGCCACATAAGTGGCCATGTGTTGCATTTTTAGGCACCAATCAAATTTACAAGGACTGGTCCTGTGACAGTATCATACATTTTATTGTTGTTATGTGCCTTCAAGTGACTCTCACTTATGGCAACCTTGAAGACTGTTTCAGTGGAGATTTTCTGTTGAATAGGCTGGGAAACTGTGACTAACCTGAGGTCACCCAGTGGGTTTTCATGGCTAAGCAGGGATTTGAACCCTGGCCTCCTGGAGTCCTAGTGTAACTTTCAAACCATTACATCACGACAGCTGAAACCCTACATGCATTAGAATTAGGCTTACCTCAGCAAGCAGTAAGGGTGCTTAAGTTATAGAGCAGAAGTCTTTGCTCTGTAATATGAGCATTAGAAAGGCCTTGCTGGATTAGGCCAAAGCCTTATGGTAGTTCAGCATTTTGTTCACACAATGGCCAATGAGATGCCTATATGAAGCCCTTATTTCATTCAGGATGTGTGAAGCAGCACCCTCCCTTTTTTATTCTTCAGGAACTGGGATTGAGAGGTATACTGCCTCTGATACAGAGATATAGCTGTCATAACTAGTTGCTGAATTCTCCATGATTTTGTCTAACCCCCTTTTAAAGCCATTTGAGTTGGCAAGTATTACTACTTCTTGTGGTGGTGAGTCCCTAGAGCTTGGAAGATTTCCATTTTGGACTATAGTTCCACAGAATCCCCAGCTAGCATGGTGACCATGCTGACTGGGACATTCTGAGAGTACAGTAGCTGACTTTCCCAACTTCTCCAATTTCCATAGTGTAACAATGTGCGGTGTGAAGAATAGCTTCCTTTTATCTGTCCTAAATCTCACAGCATTCTGAGCCACAGGTTCCAATACTAGACATGTACAGATGATATGTATATGGTTTGACATTATTTTAACTTCAACATTTAAAACAATCCCATTGTTTAATATGATTTTAGAATGCTTACCTTATTTTTATTGTTTTAAATGTTATTGCTATAGTGCGCCACATTTTAAAATTTTCAAGTGATTTTGTTGTAAGCAGTCAAATGGCAAATACAGGGTGGGGTAGAAGTATCAGAAGTAAAACAGTAAATAAATGAATATTGAAAGAGAAGGAGAAAAATGTATTTGTCCATTTTCTGTTTCACGACTTCACTTTCTCACTTAGATCTCTTGCTAGGCTAAACTGCCCTTAAACCTCACACTTTTTTTTCTCCCAAGGCAGTTACTCCAGCTCTGCATTATCAGCTGAAAAATATAATACCACCTCAGCCCCAATATCTGGGGTGCCTGTGTGTGCTACCTATGATACAGAGGTAGGGGTCATTTATCTTGTCAAGAGCTGCATTCTTTCATGTCTGACTGGAGCTCCACATAAAAGGGAATGAGGGCATATATTTTCATTATATCTCTCTCTTTTTGATGCCAGCCTTTTTTTTCTAGGGTCTTTTCATGCTCTGCAATTATAGCACTATGATTTCACTGTCTTGGCTGCATCCTATGGAATCCTGGGGTTTGTAGTTTCACAAGGCTCTGGAGTCTTCTGGCAGAGACTTCTAAATACCCTTCCCAATTTGCAAATCCCAGGATTTCACACAAAGTTGCCATGACAGTTAAAGTGAAGTCATAGTACTATAATTTCATAGTGTGAAAGAGCTCTCTTTAGCAATAGCAAAAGCAATAGCAATAGCACTTACATTTCTATACCACTTTATAGTGCTAAGCACTCTCTAAGCAGTTTACAGTGTATTAGCTAATTGTCCTCCACAAGTTGGGTACTCATTTTACCGACCTACAGAAGGATGGAAGGCTGAAAGGCTGAGTCAACCTCAGTCCTGCACGATTGAACTTACAATGTTGTGGCTGCAGTACGGGTATTTAACCACTCTGCCATCAGGGCTTTTTCTACCTCTTCTTCACCCCCACACCTTATTCTGAGATATTAACTCCCAGTTTGGGGTCAGCTCCAGATCTGATGAGCATGTGTTCTATTCCTTCATCCAAGTTGCTCATAAAGAGGTTGTGAAACCCAGATCCAGTCTGTGGCTCAAATGCTGGCTATTCTTAGCCTTCTGAACAACAGGGATTTATCCAAAGTTCAGAAAACTTAGATTTTGAGACTGAAGTGCCCAGAATCCCTATTTTGAAAGACCCGTGGCTGTGCAGATTGAGGGACTCTGAGAGATTAAAGCCAAAAAGTAACTTTCCCAAGCTGTGGATTTATCATTTTCTTCACAAATATTGAAATGCTTCTCTGTATTAAGCACATCTGCTTTCCAAACTTTACACAGATACCTTGTTTCTTACATTTCTCTACATATTCTCCAGCTTGCCTACACATTACTTGAAGTGTGGTTGCCAAGTGAAGTCCAAACTGAATTAAGAGTGATTTAATTTAAAATTCAGTCCCTGTCTCAGAGTCTCCAGAGATAGATTTTTTTGGCTGCATCATTGAATTAGAATGTTTGGGGGTTGGTTTTTCCTCCAATACAACAACTAGTCTTTCAATATAATTATTTTCAGAACTAGGAAAGAGGTTATCTTTCGTATGCATTAGATCCCTTAATTACTATAGTTCCTTCTTTGCAATAACAGACTGCAATGAAATCACTTTTTTCCCTGTGATGGCCACAGAAATGTTCATGATTTTTCTGTGCAATGAAAACAGGCCTCTGATTCTTAGGGGCTTATTGGATTAGGGAAAGGAAGTGGAAGTATAGCCCAAGAGTAGTGCGAGTCCAGCCTTACCTTATCGCACAACATTAACATGCTTCAGCTGTTCTTCCATTCTAGTCCCATGGGAGATGGTGGTAAAGGCTTGTCTTTTTGCTAATGGATTTTTCCAGTTACCAAAAAGACTCACATTTATCACCTTCTCCCATTGGACTGGAATGGAAGAACAGCTGAAGCATGTAGACGTCGTGGGATAAGGTAAGGTGGGATGCGCTATTCTCAGGCTTTACTGCTGCTTCCCTTCCCTTGTGCAATAAGGCTCTTATTACTTGGAATGTGCTGACTCCTTCTGACCAATGGGAGGGGAAGGATCACATTCATGGCTGCCTTGTGCTGCAGCTGGCAACAAAGACAAGGGTGAAAGCAAGATGGGGGGAGCCTAAGGAACAAAGATGAGATACACTGACTCCCATGACAGAAGATTCATGTTTAGTTGGATTTAAGAAAAAGGGGGGAAAGACCACCTTTGTGCATATTACATTGCCTTTCCTCCTCCCTTTGTTCTCTCCAGTCTTGAACAAGAGGCAGATTCTGAGGATGGGGGAGAATGCTGTGGATTGAGGGATGGGGAGTAAATAGGGGAATGTAGATTCCTTCCACAGTCAGAAAGAGGAGAGAGTGAGTAAGTGTGAACACAGGAGCTGTTATGGAGTGGGAGTTACCTTGACTGGCCAAAATGGAAATGAAAGAGCATTTTCTTGTATTTCACAATGTCACAATAATCACAGCAACGGGAACTTGTCTGTTAACATTGCTAAATGGTAACTGTCATGATGACCTGCCAGTCATCATGGAATCCTCATTACAAACTCACAGTTACAACATTGGAAAGTTCCACTCCTTATTTGGTCTGTTAAGGGGATGGGAACCTCATTGAATAAACATCACATCACTTGACTGGAGAGCCAATCACAGTTGGCAATACAGAGCCAACGAGAGTGGCTCTGCAAAGACTTTTAAAAGTTCTGGTTTTCTCAGTGCCATCACCCAACGTGTTGGATGATCAAAGTAATGAGTAAATAGCTAGCTCCTTTTACAAAATATCATTACATGAGGCATCACTTGATTTGATGTGTTGGCATCAACATTGTCCTTAAAGCCAATGTATGGAAATTGGGACATACTGTACTTTATTGAAATAGTGGCGGAGGGGGGAATCAATAGATTTCTATTCTTTTCTCAGCTTGAAATGCACTCTAATTCTAAAACAGGATTTTGTTGTACCAAAGGAGGAAAAAAACACTTGATAATGAAATGTCTATATCACCAAATAGAATAAGAGTTTCTCTTATCTAAGTAGTTGGATCTTGTTCTTCACCATTGCTAGCGTCTGTCCATGAGTCACAGAAATCAGCAATAGCTTTCAGCAAAATTGATCAAAAACACATAGTCCGTGTCAAATAAGCAATAATAAAGTAACACAAATATAGGTCTTAAGAGAACCACAGTCTTTAAGCTAATTACACCTAAGCAGTCCTATAGTCTTCAACAGTGCTGCTCCAATTTAAGTGGAATGCACACCTGGGAGTGTTGTGGAGTCTCCTTTGGAGATTTTTAAGCAGAGGTTGGATAGCCATCTGTCAGAAATGCTTTGATTGGTTATTCCTGCATGACATGGGATTGGACTAGTTAGTCCTTGTGGTCTCTTCCAACTCTAAGATTCTATGATAAGTGTAGTGATATGAAACCATTCCCTTTGTTTTTGTACACAGATGTAGGTATGTGTGTACATGTGTTTATACCCACAAACCATCTGGATACCTTAATTTTTAAAATCTGAATACACATAAATTCGTTTCTTTCTTTTCCTGCAGGCACGCTTGCTATGGACTAGCCATATGTATGAGTTCACTGTGCTTGCTGCATTGTATGTGTGGAGGATGAGTAGATTGGCCACAATCCAATTGTGAGTTCAAACTAGAATAGACACACTGAATCAGTGGGAACTTGGAAAATCAACAAAAATCCCATTGATTCAACAAGTCTACTCTTGTTGGAACTAGCAATTAGGTTTAAGTCATTGTCTGTAGAATCCCAGAGTCCCTTTGCCAAAATACTGCCTCCACCCAAGTGGATCACTTCACATGTGTCACCAATGGGATTGAAATGGAACTCTGCTCTCTCTTGGCACTCTCCAGTCACTGAGAACATTGCCAGGTGAAGGAGAACCCCAACAGCTGAAGCTCCTTGTAAAATTCAGTGAATGAGTTGGGACGTCTGTCTCCTAAGCCCTGTGCTCGAGTCTATTTCTTAGGGTCACAGTACATGCAAGATGCAAAAGTTTAGCATATAATTTAGTCCAACAGAAATGTGGAAAAAAGAAGTGATTTTAGCAGAAGAGTACATTTTTAGCATGTGGCTTGATGCTTGAAAGTGTGACACAGTGCTGGAGGAGTGGGACAAAATGCTTGGAACTATTTTACAGAAGACAGTTAAAGAAAAAAATCTGTGATTTACACTGGCATATATTGGTTGTGCATCTAAATGGGCAACAGAGTATGGATGCTGAACACTCACATAGCCTTGTTTTCCATTAAGTGTGCATTCCATTGAAAGAAACAGAAAACATCTTTCTCAGGTCCAGGATATCTGAAAGACTGTATCTCCATATATGAGCTTGCCCAACCTCTAAGATCTTTGGGGGAGCACTTCTCTCAGTACCACTGCCTTCCAAGGCACATTTGTTGGGTACAAAGGAGAGGATTTCTCAATGGCTGCTCCCAAAATTTGGAACTCCCTCCCTAAGGATGCTGGGATGGTTCTTTCTTTGCTGTTCTGCTGCTGCTAAGTGAAAAATTTCCTATCCCAATAGGCTGCCAGGAATTGACTTTAATGGGCTTTTAATGGTGTGTTGTTTATTGGTTTTTATATCTTGTCTTTCAGTTACTTTTTAAAATGGTATTAGTTCTGCAGGTTGTTCGATTGCTTTTCAAAATAACATTTATTTATATCTTATAGATTTTTTTTTGTATGAGAATGTACAACCTGTTCAGATTTTAATATTCTATAAGCCACAGGGTTCCAATATTGGGAAAAAGTCAGATTATAAGTGGCGAAAACAACATCTGCTCCCACCTGTGCATTTCAATACACACCTTGCTTAATCTACAGTTTAAGGGAAGCAACAGAGAAACACTGGCCCTCCAGATGTCTTGGCCTACCTTTTCCATCAAGCTTAGTCAGTATGATGAACAGTAAAGGATTTGGGGACTTGTAGGCCAAAACATACTGGAGGGCCAAAGGTTCCTCACCTCTATTTTAGGCCACTTGTTTCCTTCTAACCTGCCAAACTACCAACCCAAAATGAGTGCTCAGACTCAAATATGTGCAACTGACTTGGTTCCAGGGACTTATCCAGGGGCAAATCCTTATAGGAGAGCAGTAAGAGGAAGCAGTAAGTTCTTGGACAGTTCAGGCAGGAATGTGAAATGTCTATGTGGTAACATGTCCAGCTTGACATAATGGATGGGGCAGCATGGTGTAATGGTTTGAGCATTGGACTATGACTCTGGAGACCAGGGTTTGAATACCCACTCAGCCATAGAAATCCCCTGGGTAAACTTGGGCAAGTCACACTCTCTCAGCCTTAGTGGAAGGCAATGGCAGACCCCATCTGAAGAAATCTTGCCAAGAAAATAGGTCCACCTTGGGGTTTCCATAAGTCAGAAATGACTTGAAGGCAATACCACAACACAGCAATGGGGCAGACACAGCAAAGTCTAAACAGGTGAAGTCAGTCCATTTTAGAGATATATGATGCACAGTAAAGCAGACAGTTCAGCATCCTGGACAGCACTACAGAACTATTTTGAGGCTGGAGAAAATCCTCTACCAAGTTCTTGTTGCTGCAGCAAGGAATTGGTAGCTACTGGCCATTGAAGTAAGCTGGTTATCCCAAACCCTTCAGAAGCTTCAACCCTGTTGGCTACTAGCTGCAGTTTTTAAAGGACTCATGTAACTTTATGGGATTACAGGATTGAAAGGATTTCCATGGTAGTAGAAGCAGAAGGAAAGGCTTCATCCATGGCTCCTGAAGGAACTAACATTCTGTCTGGCTCAGAGTCACCTGCGCAATGATGCTGCCCACCAGAGCCTGGGGAAATGATAGCCATCCCTGAACAAGCTAATTTGGGCAGGAGATTTTCAGATCTGCATTGTTCATGTCGTGCTTGCTGTGAGTTTTGTTTCTTGTATTTTATACTACTTTGATTGTGTAGCATTAAGTTGAATCCAATTAGTCTCTAGATTTATTAATTGTAAGCTGCCCAGGTAACTTTATTATGAGGTGACATACATATGGCAAAAATAAATTCTTTGTGGGGGGGACGCCCAAGATTTTCATATAGACATGGAGGTTCCCTTCCCAATACCATATGTAGGGACCTCTGGCATGGCCCTCTTGTTACACTGTGTGAGAATGGCAGTAGATGCTGATGGGAGGCAAGGAGGAAAGAGCAGTGTGTGACAATTCCCCTGCTTTGCACCCCCAAAGCTAGTCTTCTGCTCTCTGGAACAATGGATGACCATAGCCTATACCACTCTTGAAGCAGCCAATTGCCTGTCCAATCAGCTTCGTACATGGAACACTGGTGGTTGTGGCTGCTACCTTGTCTTTAAACTCCAATAGGAACAGTACCTTGGGTCAACCATGAGGGTCCTAACCCTGCTTTTATATTAGCTCAGTGACACTGCACATACACACCCTCTCAGTATAAAGGGAAGGTTGCATGTGTGCGTGCATGCATGCATATACATAGAAGGCATGATGAGAGAGGGGAGAAAAATGTACCTATCTTTTGCACTGCTGCATTGTAAACTGTTTCATTGCTTTTATGTGAACTAAGAACTTCTGACAAAAGGAGAAGAGCATGAGATTCACACCAATTTGAAAAGGAAAAGGAGTCTTTGGGTCTGTTATGTGGGTGAAGTCACAAAGGAGCCTGCAGTTAGCCAGCGGGGGGAGAGGAAACTACTAATTGCTTGTATAATCACCCATTTAGCACATGCAATTCATGGCTATTTGTGGTAGAAAAGTAGCCTACTATACCATGTGCACTAAACTGAAAAGGCAGCTCCAGTTCCATGTTATACAACTAGGAAATTAGACAACATGTAGTACATGGGTATGTGTGTGTATACACATAAAACTATATTTAGTGAGCTGAGCTGGCCCGCTTTAGGGGATTGCCCATTTTAATCAACTGAGTGCATTTATAGGAAGAGAAAAAGCTATGCTGCAGAAAGTTAAAGTCCAATTCTGCCAGAGAGAGGGAGAGAGGAAATTGGATTCAAGCTCACAGAAAGATAGAGGATATTTTTTGTGTCTTTGGATTTGGCACTTGTAGAAGCAGTGAGTGAAGTAGTCTAATGATGCTTTTAAGGGATGGTACTTCAGAACCAATAGACATAAAAGCCAGCTATTGGAATCAATCTCTTTGTTACACTTTGGTGCACCCAAGAAACTAAATCCAAGTCAGGCCTATGACAATGGGATCCCAGTCAATTGAATAATTGCCATTAAATCCCACTGGCCACTCTCTACGCACATTCTCCAAATGTAATTGGTTTATGCTGATTAAATGGCACAATCAATACATGAAAGTGTGTGGAGGGGGAGTCACCAGGCTTTGGGAAGCAGCTCAACCTCCCCCCACATTTTTATTGCCTACCCCATAGCGTTTACCCCAGGAACTCCCTGGAAACTGGGGAGGAAACCTGTGCAGCAGAGAAAAAGATTTTAGCTTAGTCTTCTCCCTTCTGTGCTAGCTTTCTGCTTACAAGAGTTTTTCCCACAGGAAGCATTTGAAAATGAAGCCCACTATTTACAAACTGAAATGGTACATTTCATTATGGCCTCTCAAAATTTTTAATTCCTCCTTCCTACTTCATTTTAGGGGTATAAACACTCTAAAGGCACCAGATCCCGTCTTATCTTGGAAGCTAAGAAGGGTCATCCCTGGCTAGTACTTGGATGGGAGACTACCAATGAATATCTGAAAGGTTGTATTTCAGAGGAAGGAACTGACAAAACCATCTTTGATTATTCCTTTCCTAAGACAACCCTATGAAATTCTTGGGGTTGCCATAAGGAGACAGGCAACTTGAAGGCACACACACACATACCTCATTCTGGTGTACAAACAGACCAGGCCAAAGTCTGCTAGCATGAAGAAGTTTTTCTAGGGTCAGGAAAAGACAGTGGTCAATCACACTGATGAGATATAGAGAAAGGAAATTCTTTGCAAAACTATCAAAGCCCTTCAGGAGACCTTTGGATTCCGAAAGACAGAGAAGTAGCCACTCAGGGAATAACTGCTCTGGGAAAGCACACATTTTGAGTGGCTCACAGTAGATATTTTTAGCAACTGGTACAAACCTGATTGGTTGCACAGATATGATTTGTTTTTATCTGATTGCTGGGAGAAAAGGGTATTCCAGCAATGAGTTTGCTATGCCTAGGAGTTGGAGTCTAAGATATTGTTAGATACCAACTCCTATCAGTCCCAACCAGTGGTCTGATTCATTTCAGTTCCAGCCAATGGTGAAAAATGTTGTGCATTGTAATCTATCAACACCTGAAGAGTTACAGGTTTCCCACATCTGTTGTATCTATTTGAAACTGGACTTTCAGATCCAATGGTTTCACAGGAAACTTTTCAAGGCTGCCCTACTTGACCCCCTTGACCATTGAGTTGGATTGCAAGGTCTTTAAAACAGGAGCACTAAAATTATGGATGAACCAACCAGACTTCTTGCAGCTTCACTGAACATGTTGAGTGCCTAGCTCTGGAAAGTGCTCATTTTGGCACAGAGGCCAGTGGGTGTGGAGGACTGATAGATTGCTCTGGGAAGTGAATATATGTGTGTGTGTGTGTGTGTGTGTGTGTGTGTGAGTAGACAGAGTGTCAATATTTTTTGGCTCTGCTTACCCTTCCCAGGAGCAGGAATGCCATAGTTTAATGGCTGCTAATATGCTTCAGGTCTTAGGAAAGTGCTGTTGGCAGGCTGGGCTTTCAAGTCACACTTTGAGTTACCTTCATGTCAGCCTCAATACAGCGCAGCTCCCAGTGATTAGAGAACTGGAGGCAGAAAAACAGCTTCTCAGCTCCAGTCACCAATTTGAGTAAACTATCAAGATGGCTATTTGTAAAAGGTGTCAAGTGGTACCTGACTAGGGCTTTGTGTGTACAGTGTCTGCATGAAGTGCACCATACCCTGATTCTCACTTACCAGGGGATCTCCACTTGTACTGTCTCATGGGTCCAGAACGACAAGGAAGTAATAGGTGGGATCTTGCCCTGTCTGCATGATTGACCAGTTCAAAAGACTGTGATAAAAATAGAAGAACCTCTGGATGCCAATCAGCTGTGGTGAGTGACTATTTGGAAGGAATGGAAATCCTGAAGGTAAACGTGAGGGGGGACGTTTTCCCTCTGGTCCACCCCTAAGCTATCAAAAGATGCTTTCATCAATGATGGTGCCGATTTCAATGCTTTAGAATAGATATGGTAGATCCAAAGCTGCCTCTTGACTGCCAAAATTCTCCATTTCAGGATCTTCTGTTTACTACTGTCAGCAGTGTTCTGTGGGCATAAATGATGTCTCCTATCTGCAGGAAGTCTGTGGGTGGAGGGAGGTATACATCCCAGGCTAACCCTTCCTGAACTGTTTGCTCTGTTAGTCTTCTGGGTTGTTCTGTTTTCCCACACTGCCTCTTGGCCCGTATTTTATTATTATACTTCTATTTAATTTTTTTTTACTCTTTTTATTATCAAAACGTTCCACATTTTATAGTTATTTTACTGTTTTAAACTGTTTTGTGGCCCCATAGGTTGTAAAAGAAACATATAACATCATCAGTAAGAGCTGCAATTCTGCTGTGTAGGCTGTATTTGTAGGAAGCTTTTTCATACCTTCAATAGCAAATGGTTTCCCCACTGTCAAAAGTTTGCAGTCAGCATCTATTGATACTTCATAATCCAGGAGTGCTTTGTCCATGATGAAGGCATCTAGTTTCTCTGGGTCTTGCCTGTAAACCGAGACATAAAACCACCACCAAAAATCACTCAACAAGGGAATAAGAATCTGTACAACTTTAACCATTTGTACAGGATGTCTTGTGACTGGGAGGAATGCTAGATCTACAGTATTTGACTGAATCCTCAGGAAGTCTTTTGACAAATACAGAGTAGAAAAAAAATCAAAGTGAAATCTAATTCATAAGTCAATAAACACAAGCATTTGATGCTGAGGTCAGGGTACATAGCAAACAACTGATTTATCTGTTTGTTTGTTTGTTTTAAAAAACCTTCTGCCTCTATAAACTGAAACCAAGATGGCTTATAAATGTTAAAAAGACATTTTATGTAACAATGCAATGGCAAGAAACCACTGACTTTAAAATGTGTATTTTTTTGGGGGGGGGGGAATAGAAGTTATCAAGAAAGTCTTTATAAATCAGAATCACTGGATCTTCTCAGAAGGCTAAGGACTATTTACACTAGCAAGGGTACACTGGTTTCTGCACTGGTGTATCCTGGCTGGGAAGGTGGGCCATTTCCCCCTCGTTACCTGCAGAAAATGGTCCAGATTCCAAAAAGGATGCCGGCCTGTTGCTGAAGCTGTTGACTCCACTGCCATGGGCACCATTTTCTTGCTAATGTGGAAGCCAGCCAGGCATCCTGCAACATATGACTGCAGGCCCCCTATATGTGACCAGTGTCGGTAACATGATGAAGGACCCCTGCCTGGCTTCTGCGAGAGCCAGGAAGCTGATGGCAGCAGTGGGGAGCAGCGTTCTGGGATGAGCTCCCATGGACGCCTGGGGTCCAATCCGGTGGAAAGAGAGTAAACTGAGTATTATGTTATATCTCGGCTTGCCCCAGTTCCACCCCTGTATCTGCCCCAGGGGTCATTTGGACTGCCTGGGGCAGATCAGGGTAAATGCCCTGCATCATTTGGACTGCAGGACTGTGGAATGGGGGAAAGCCAGTTCTAGTGAACTTGAATAGTCTTTGACAGTTTTGCAAGACTAAGCATCTGGACAGAACTCAACCAACCTATCATGCTAAAATCTTACTACAGTGGGATAGGGAATCGTTTTTCTGTTGAAGTCTGACTTTTGTCAAGAGTAATCTGTCAGGTGCCTCCCTCTCCTTGCTCTTCCTTTCTCTCAGTGGTCCACCGGGAGACGAACCGATGGATCTTGCCAAAACTCTGAAATAAAGGCTTATAGTAGACAGATGTTGATATTAGGCCCAGAGCCAAAGGTTGCCCACCTCGATTTATAGCAAAGTGACTTTATTCTCTGTGAAATTACCTAAACTTTCCTAAAATGTCTGGTCAAAATATTGGTGGACCCATAAGAAAAGCATATGGTGACAATTCCTTGATCCTTCAGTCCTCAACGTGCATAAAGTCTCTCTCACTTGTGGGGTCTTTGGTTTGTCAACTCAGAATTGAATCACACTGATTTCAGAGGAACGTCATCCCAGATGAGAGACATAGCATTGCAGACTACATGTATGTAACTGAATTTGCTTACATTTCCCCTTTATTAATTGTGCCGCTCCCATTCCTTTCTGCTGTCTGACTTTAGACTGTGAATTAGGCACATTCAAAGCACAAAACAGCTCGCTCTGTAAAGTGCCATGTTTCCTGGCAGCACTTTATATAATCTCAGTTTATATATAATCTCAACATATACAGTGAAGCCTCAGTACCCACTGACTATCATTTTCAGGGGGCATGATATTGTTCTGCACACTAACAGTGTTTGAGGTAGCAACCTTAGTATGTCTACGGTTAGTAGTTCCTAGTTTGCATGTCTGTGTAAGAGTTTATACATAGCATGTATCCATGTCATTTTCTGTTTGTTGGTCTTAGCCATATACTCTCTCTTCTTGAATCAGTCTGCAGTTTAAGTTTGTAGTCTGCATTTTCCTCTCTCTCCTCTATGTTTGAAGGGTACGTGTTACAGAGCTTCTCACAATGAGATATTATAAAAATAATTTAGTATTTTTAAGTAAACCTACCTCACATGTTTTTACAAAGTAGCGTAAACCTGCTTTATTTCTTTGTTAGATCCTCTGGGTGGATTGTGGTGGTGTGAGACTGGTTGTTGTTCACCTTCTACTTGTGAATACTAATTAATCTGCATGTAAGATTCACTATCTCTCACCTTCCCCAACAAACAAGGCCCCTATAAATGGTAGGGTCAGGCTTCCTCTCACTAGCTTCCTTCTTTGAATGGTCACTTGTGTCACCAAGAGAAGAAATACAGATTTGTATAAAATTTGAATATACTGAGATTACATGCAAATGTAGACATAATAACTACTGAGTCCTAGTGGCACAGTGGTTAAATGCCAGTACTGCAGCCACCACATTGTGAGTTCTATCCTGCAGGGCTCCAAGGTTGACTCAACTTTCTATCCTTTTGTAGGTCAGTAAAATGAGTACCCAGCTTGTGGGGGCAATTAGGTAACCCACATTGTAAACAACATAGAGAGTGCCTTGTGCTATAAAGTGGTGTAGATGTGTAAGTGCTATTGCTAAACAATTTGTAAGCCGTTCTGAGAGCCTTTGTGGCTGAAGAACCAAGGTACAAATACTCTAATAAATAAAAATATCATAAATACTGCTGAATCAACATCCAATATACCTGACCATCATGGGGAAGGCTATGACCTGGTGACCTGTGTGCCTGCTCATTGTGCTGTCTAGGTACTTATCTGTTGATGGGCAACTTTGGAGAGCCTTTTGCTCTCCCTCCTCATAGTTCTTTATCTTTAAGCTGGAATTGGACTAGATAGCCCTTCAAATAGAGGATGCGTTCAGATAGAATGTCCTCTGAAAACCCATCAAAAAGAGATCTGTCCTCTGTAAAGTAGGACACTTGGCTGCCCTACTCCTTCTGCCCATTGTAATGCTGGACCTTTCAATACTGTAAATTAGCAGGAGTCAGCTCTGCCAACTTCTGATATCTATTGGTGTGGACTGTGCAGCTCCGAAGCATGGGAACCCCAGCCTTAATAGGAACCCAAATGCTACAGTCATACCTGAGTTGGATCATATATCACAGGATGCACACTTACTTCAGGTAGTCCACTCCATCTGGAGTTGCAGGCACATTGAACCTTTTCATGTACTCATGCATATCAGGGAAGCTTTGCTTGAAATAATCCTCAGCGCTACTTTCTCGCACAGTTCCAAAGCGAAACCCCTGTGAAGGGTGGTGCAGCTGAGGAAAAAATGCCAAAACATTTTTTTTTAATGACAAAGAATTTGTATTGACATCAGGTCCTCAAGTTTCTTAGACTGGAACTCCTTTCAGCCACAATACACTGATTAGAACCACTATTTCTTCACTTAGAGAATGCCAAGATTATAGCCTTCGGATGAGTGATACTGCCTGAGATGATATGGGTTGCATCCACAGGGAAGCACTCCCCTTAGTAGTGTGATAATAATGGATGAAGCCTACCGAATATAAAGACATCCCAGCAGCTCTGCGCTGACAGATATATGACTGCCAGCATACTGCTGCTTGTCTATTAATAACCTTATTTGTTGCTGTTCTGGGCCTTCAAGTTGGCTTTTACTTAGGGCAATCCTATTTTAGGATTTACTTGGCAAGATTTATTCAGAGGAAGTTTGCTATTGCCTTCCTCTGAGGCTGAGAGAGTATGACTTGCCCAAGGTCTCCCAGAGTACTAGTCTAACACGCAAACTATTACATCATGCAAGTTCTCAGCAATAATCATTAGAACAACAATAATAATTAGAATAATATTTTAAAAGTGATTATTCAGTTATTATTTTACCTATATTTGTGGCCCAAACCAACTGCAAATGTTAACAAGAGCGGATCCATTGAATCAATAGGATATACAAAGGCTTTTACTTACCATTTAGTGATTGATTAGAGGGCCTTCTCTGGCTGGGAATAGCAATTGGAAATGGTCCTTATTGATATCTATGTGCCTCTGTATCTACCTATATAACACCCCTGTTGATAAAGCTTCTTTGGCTACCAGTCAATATTTGGCAGAATTCAAAGTGCTGGTTGTGACCTTTAAAGGCCTACATGGCTTGAGTCCAGACTATCTAAAAGACTGTATCTCCCCATATGAGCCAACTCAAATTTATATATCTTTGAGGGAGGACTTTCTCTCGGTCCCATCGTCTTTGCAGGCATGGTTGGTGAGGACATGAGAGAGAACCTTCTCAGTGACTGCTCCTACACTGTGGAACTCCCTTCCTATGGAGTTTCAGTTAATTCCTTCCCTGCCCTCTTTTTTTATTTAGGCAGGCCTTTGACTAATTTTATGTCAGGATATTGGGACATACAGTATATTTATTCTGTAAAGAGTTGGAATGTAACAAACAGTCTGCAGAGTACAGCAGAGAGAGAGCTAGTGGCAGTTTGCAGAATGCTAGCAAATGTATCAGTATTGATGAGCTCTCAGCTCTGGCGCAGAGCTGACTGGGGGAAGTGCTAGGAACTCTGCTGAGCTGGGTATTTAGTTATTCCTATAGAGCTGAACTGAGTAGTTTTGTTTTTGACTTTGCTGTGTGAAGATTTTTTTTTGAATGCTGTATATATCTGTAAATACAGTTGCCACTCCACATTCGCGGCTTTAAGATTCACGGTTTTGACTATTCGCGGTTTTGGGAGTGCCCCCGTGCCATCCAAAAAACTTCTCCTGGGGGGGTGGGAGTGGGTGGGAGGAAGCAGCGACGAGGATTGGCTAGTCCCATTGCTGCTCCTGGGGGTGGGTGGGAGGGGGCGGGAGGAAGCAGCGATGAGGCTTGGGTAGCCTCGTCACTGCTCCTCAGGGGTGGGAGGGGCAAGAGGAAGCAGCAATGAGGCTTGGGTAGCCCCATTGCTGCTCCTGGTGGGTGGGTGGAAGCAACAACGAGGCTTGCCAAGCCCGTAGCTGCTCCTGGGGGGGAGGGAGGGCGGGGGTGTGGCCTAGTTTTTATTCATGGATTTTTCACATTTGCGGGGGTCTCATGGCCCTAACCCCCACGAATGTGGAGGGACAACTGTACTCTTTGTTATGCTCAGGTAAGTAGAAGTTTATTTTAGACACAAAGCCTGTGTCTGTACCTTTATTCTGATGCCTGAAGGAAAAACAATCTGCTGTTTATTTGCTGCCTGGGCTTGTTTAGGTTCCCCGTGAGCACTAACACCTGACATTTTAATCATATTACAGAATAGGGTTTAAAATAATGTGCTCTGTTTTTGTGTGTGTGTTTGTTTTTACATATGCTTTGTGTCTGTGTGTTCCTTCAAGTTGTCCCTTGACTTACGATAACCTCATGAATGTCATAAGGTTAGGGTTTTCTTAAGTAAGGAATACTCAGAGGTGGTTTTGCCAGTTCCTTCCTCTTTAATATAGCTCACAGCACCTTGTATTCATTGGCAGTCTCCTATCCAGGTACATGTATTTTAAAACTCTTTTAAACTATACTATGTGTTTTTAGTAGAACTGATGTTTAATTTTTAAAACAAACGTTTGTAATGGTACATTTAAAAAAAAAGCTAAACTTTTATTTTAAATTTTGCAAGTCACCTTGGCTGGAGAAAGGTGGGATATAAAAGGAATAAACAAACAAACCTGTAGCCTTCTAGCTATTTCTGGACTATAACTCCCAAAAGTTCCAAAGGTAAGGGGCAACTGTAGTTCAGCTGGATCAGATTCTCCCCTATCTGCTCTGGCCAAATTCGAGGATATGACCATGCCCAACACCTTTATCACCTATAGACAGGCAGGTACCTGCAGTCGCAACTGGTGACTTGCATGTCAGTGGGGTGGTGAATCAATTCAATAGCTTCTTTAAAGTTTGGACTAAAATCCACAGTGGATTTACCAGCTCAGTAATATGAAAGCCACTGGCTGTCACATTTACAACTGTCATATAGGTCTTAAAGATGAGGAGCCACTTGGGAAAAGAACAGTTAGCCACCCTAATTCATCACCACAAACATAGGTAAATAGACAAGGATTCAAATTCAGACTTTTTTTTAAAAAAGAGTTAAGCCATAGATGAGCTTGTCAGTTTCACTTCATCCCATACTCAGTTTTTAAAATATATATATATTGCCAATTCTGGAAGGGAAGTATAACCTCACTATAGTTCGACATAAGTAGAGTTCATAAATGTGCTAGCCTAGGGAAAAGTCATAGCTGTCAGTCTTCCCTCTGCCATCCCTCCACTGAGCACTTGGGCAGCATCCAGTCTTCCCACCTTTTCCTCCTAAGGGCAAAGCAAGCAGGGAAACAAGCACGATTGAAGGTGATTTTGGGAGTCTTATTAAAGAGCTACATGTTCCCTCCATTTTCTGGTGGAAGAGTGGAAGCTTGGGTGTTCTTGAGGGAAAGCACTTTGACTGTCTTTAAACAGGGATGTCCCATCCCATGCTGCTCATGAGAAAAGAGTGGGTAGGGAGTGTGGCTGATTGGCTACAGCTCCTTGAAAGACGATGCATCTAATACTCAGGGCTGATACTATCATTAGGCAGCCATTTTCAGTGAGAAAAGCTGGGGAGGGGCAGCAAAAGGAATGACATGGATGTTCCTCTTGTGCCCCCCTCCCTGCGTTTACCAAAGAGCAGAGCCACATGTGTCATGACCCTACTTTGATCTCTTCCAACTCTACAATTCTATGATTCTATGATTCTATGATACCTTAACCTGGTCTGCTAACTTCAGGTGTGGTGGAAGATGAGTTCCATTGCCACTAATGAAGAAAGATTCAGCTGGTGGTCCAGTCAGTTTCTGCCTATGAACTGAGAGGGGCACTGTATTGTCCTTCACTTAAAGCAGCCAAATGTCTTGGCCTGTCCCTCCCAGTACTGTACTACCCTAGGGAGGATGGCTATTTTGGCCCTGAATGACCAAGGCAGCTTGGCTGCTCAGGTGCCAAGCAACCCTCAAGACTCCCTCTTGGCTGTGGAGTTGGGGGGATGCAACATCAGAGAGGATTTCTGCCTATCTCTGCCGCTTCTACATGACAGCTTTGTCCCTAACCAGTAAAGGTGCAAATATTTTATATTCTTGCATGCAAAAGTTGGGAAAGTTCTTGCATTTGAAAGTTTTCTCTTTGAGTTTCTGCACATTTTTTAAAATATATTTTTTCCAGATGTTGGCTCTTTGTGTGTGTGTGTGTGTGTGTGTGTGAAAAGTTCATTTGTTAAAAAAGAGACTGTTTGCACTTACAATCCCCCCTCCCCAGCACCACTGTTTTTGCATGTGTACAGATATTTTCACAAGAAGTCCCCAAACAGGAAAAATGGTACAGTTGCTGACTGTCTTTCAGATGGGCAAGCTGAAGTCTCCGTTTTCAACAATGACAAGAAAATGTGTGAGTATTCTTTATACTCCTACTTGCCACTGGGCGGTGCTACAGTGATAATGGCAAGCATGGTGAGTGAAGTTCTTGAAGCGTTAACATATGCCAGTCTTTTCTCAGCATCTCTTGAGGATCAGAGCTGGAGGGTAGCTTTTACTTGAAAAATAAGGCTTCCATCTACTTCTCTTTAATGCTCAATGTCATTTATTCACTTTAGTGCCATTTGGAAGTTGGACCATTATTAGGCTAGTCATGGGCCCACTTCAGTCTCCTCGTTATGGTTGCTGTCATTATGGCATTATAATACCCCTGCTTTTCTTTCACTGAGTGAGATGGCCTCTGTGTATCAGATACTTAACAAATCTTTGAAGGACACTCCAGAATATCCCAAATTACCACTCACCACTCAGTGAATATAAGTTTTAGTTTGGAAATGTCTTGAGAATAATAGTCATATTTGAGAATGGAAGAAACATGCAAAGCCTTGGCACAGCTATTTCCCCTTTTTATCAGGTTTGTCAAAGGAAGGTAACAGGATTGCTCAGCAAGCCCAAAGAAACTTGTGTCACATTTCCCCCCTCACATCATTTTTTCTCATTAAGTATACAATATTTGTAATCCATTAAATATACAATGCATTTTACACTTTTTTTTTTTTTAGTACGACCCATACAACAGCTCTGCAAAGGAGGGTGGATGGACAGAGGAGCAACTAGCTTCACTCCTGGGCAGAGCTGGGTGAAATGAAGGTCTGAGACCTATGACTTTAGATTCCATTTCATAGTTTCAAAATTTCAACCTAATTTCGAAAGCCCTCTGTAAGCAATAGGTTTCATACCCTTCCTTGGCAACCTGCTGGGTGGAGAAGTAGAGGAAAAAAAGTTTCCAGAAACAGAAAGTGAATGAGAGAGAAGAGGTATGCACTTGCTTACTATTGGCCAGAAACTGGAAGTGATAACTACAATGAGTTATGAGTTACCTTTTGTTATGAGGTATAACAAAGTTACAATCCAGGCATAATTTAGAAGAATAGGAACATTACCTTACTGTTATAATGTGAAACATAACCTAATTGCTCATCAAAGGGCATTTGCTGGCATTTTTAGAGACTTTTTTTACAGTTTGCCCCCACATTTTACACCTCTCTTGAACAATTGATGGTTTTTGAAGAGTGAAGTGCATACATGTTGTGAGAAGTGAAAGAAGAGACCCAGTTAACAAGTAGCAAAATGTACGGTAATTGCACTGGTTGTCAGATACCATGTTGTAAGGATAGCCTTCCCCAACCTGGTATTATTCAGATTTGTTGAACTACAAATCCAACCACCCCCAATGAATTTCACATCTGGAAATTTCCAAGCTGGGCAAGGCTACTACAGCTTTTGAAAGTTCCAACAATACACAGAGGGCAAAGTGTCACTTGTGGTCAGTCAGATCATTTTATACCATGTTCTCTGTCAGCCCAATGTCTTCTAACATTAAGAATGGACATAAAGGCAACTGAATGTGATAAATATTTTCACCATCTGACGTTTTTGTAAAAGCATTTCTGAGCTCACTGTGTGTCAAGGTTCTTCCACTAATATCTCAATATCTGCTGGCAGAAGGAAGTTATTGCACAAGAAGGTAGTGAATATCCCCTTGCAGAACAAAGTTAAAAATCACATATATTTACGTAACCCTAGGTTAACATATAATTCCAATAGGATTCCACCTAATGAGTAATGAGCATGCATGTCAGACCAGGTTATTATTGGCTGGCTCTCATGCACATAGGTGAGGAAAGCATGCCTACCAATATGGTCTCCTCTGCACACCGGCTCACCTTGTCCCAGTTTCAGGTGGTAGAGCACCCTAAAAGAAGAGGGTGGTATGGTCCTCCTCAGGGGAACTGGCAAAACATCGGGGGGGGGGGGGAGGAGAGAGGAAGTTGGAAGGGATCATGAGGGCCATCCAGTCCAACTCCCTGCCACACAGGAAAGTGCTTGCCTTTTGGAATTTTATGCAGGACAATCTTTATGCAGGACAAGTAAGCCCCATTCACTTCAATGAAACTTATTCCTTCTTGTACTCTGCAGGTCAGTGGTGACACTTAGGGAGGGATGTGGAGAGGCTGAACCATATCAGTTGACACCGTTGTAGGGAGGGGAGACACTGGCCTTAGTATTGCCACAGCTACAGGTATCTTTTCTGCTAGACCTGGGCGAGTGGGTGAGTGAGCTAGGTGGGAAGCTGTTACTTCCTGATGATGTCTTCCATGGGGTGGAGGGCAGTGCACACACTGGCCAGAAAATGTGGCCTTTTTAAAGCCCACCCTATAGCCAGTGACAATTATAGGGAGCCTAGATGTTGCTAGTCAGGCAGAATTTCACCAATACAAGAGGAGAAGAAAAGGAGTGGGATGCTGATACAAATACTCCCAAAGAAGTGTCTGTAGTAGGGGAAAAAATAACGTGACCTCTAAAGCACTAATAAAACGGTGCTGTTAATGGCTGTAGACCATGAGAATGGTAAATTAGGGTTACCAAAGTTTTACCCCATCAAATGAATTGCAAATTTAAGAGCAGGAAGAACAGGGACAGATATGGTAACTTTAGCTTTGTTTGGATTGTCCCAGTGTGGGGAAACATTAGGTAATTCAAGGAGTTTCTCTGGAGCAAGTAATGCACTGCAATGGAGTCATCCACAGACATC
Source organism: Gambelia wislizenii (assembly GCA_030847615.1). Lineage (NCBI taxonomy): Eukaryota > Metazoa > Chordata > Lepidosauria > Squamata > Crotaphytidae > Gambelia > Gambelia wislizenii. The sequence goes on along the minus strand of JAUMIR010000002.1, from coordinate 304,218,919 downwards.
TCCACAGCTTTAGATAACTGAAATGCATCCTTGGAATTAGCTATTTCCCATTTAGTTTGACACTGAGCCAAACAGAGAAGTGAATAATCATCCCATAACACAGTAGGGCGCTGGGTGCTATCAATGCTCTACGGGCGATGTACAGCACACTATCTCAAAAGATTGGCCAGGGATGCAGCCATTGCAGTTGTGCACTCACTGATTCACTCTGATTAAATCTAAATGAACTAAAATGCTGCAGATTCATCTCTGGCTCTGTGACAGAGCTGAGCCAGTCTTGCAAAAATGTAGATAGGCTGCCCAAAGCACCAATAAAACCAAGAGATATTACACACACTGTTATAAGAAATCAGATGGAATGCACGTTTGTGCTAATTTAGAGATGACTTATCATAGGGTCTCTGGCAAAGAGCACTTGCTTTTTCCAGGCGCCAGTCTCATGGATACCATTAACCCATGCTGTCCTTTCCTCAGAATTTGAATATTCCTTTGACACAGGGACGTCTATAATTTTCACAACTGTGTTGTTGCCACCTGAAATACAGCTATTTTGGGAACAGATGACAGTTTTACCTGACCTCTGCTCCTCAGTGTTGTAAAATACTCATTGCCCTTTTCCTAGATGATACAAAATGCTGGGCCCTACCATTAGACAGAGTGAAGCAGCTACAGATGCTGACAGGCAGGATATGGTGGCCATGGAACCTTCCCTCCAAATCTTAGGACAACCTATTGCCCTCAGGTATGGTGGAAGGCACTATTATCTTCTGTGATTCAACTGCCATACTTTCTGCATGAATGGGGATGGGCACCATCCTATCCTTTGCCTCAGGCAGTAAAATATCTTGCAGCTGCCCTGATACAGGAAAATCCACACAAGACAAGCTGTCTGAAATTGTGGCTCTTTTCTTTTAGTATTTTTTTTAAAAAAACAAGAATTATATTGCCACAGTGAAAATGGCATCAACTACATAGACAGCTGCTTTAAACTAATGGCTTACAATGTGTGGAAATCAGCTTCTCTTCAGGTATCCCTTGCTTTTCGACAACTTGCTTTTTGACATTTTGCTGTTTTGACAGATCTAAAGTATAACTGTGTACTACACTTTTGATCCCTGGTCCACCCATTTGACCACACACTGCTTCTTTTTCTCTCAGTACTTTATCAGACACACAAAGTATGGTGTCATGATGAGACCACAGAACTGTGAAAGGGCACGTGGATCAGATGACGTCACCTGTTTGTGGTTAAAAACAGCCCCAAACCCGTACCTTTTAATTGATGGCTTAAGCCATCAATAGATCTCCCTGCTGCTTTTTTGTCAGTATTGCCAGCATGCGAAACTTCGGGCCATTTAAATCTCATACTTACCCTGACAGTGGCTGGACCGGGCAGAAAACTTCTGGGTCAGATCAAGACATCCAGGTATGTGACGAACTTTTTTTGACCCTTCCTGGGTTACTTGGAGGTTTTTTTAGTGCGTATGTGCTTGGTGTGACTTTTTGACATTTATTTTTCTTTTTTTTTTTTTAAATTCCCATGTGATGAAATCACGTGGGATTTCAAAAGAGGAAGTGAACGGAGCTCTGTTCACTTACTCTTTATTCATGGAGCTGCCTTTGCCAGGAAAGTAAGGTAAGTGCTCGGGGAATGTTCTTTTCACAGCATAAAAAATTATTTTTTTATGCTGGCAAAAGAACATTAACAAGGGGACGTCTGGTAAAGTCCTCAGTCAACTTGGCATGCTGTTTTTTCCCCCCCTCCCAGTCAGCTTGGTGCCATATAGAATTCAGTCCTGCATTTGCAAGCTAAAAAACCAAAACCAAACCCCTGGATCCCACTTTTCAACCACTTCTACTTTTTGACTGTGCCCCGGTCCCTAAACCATCAAGTAAGTGTGAGATGCCTGTATTTACCCCAGTAGGCAAGAGGGTATAACCAGAAATGACTGATGGCTTTTTATTGGTGCTATAAATTTTAAAGATTTATATAAACATTTATATAAAGCAAAAAGAGTGAATATAAAAACCATGCAAATTATTTATGAAGGAGAGCAAATACAGAAATAAGATGCAAAACAGCCAAAATTACATGCAAAAAAATAAAAGTGAAAAACACAACAATAACAAAGGAAATATAATTTTAACAAAACACCACAAGGCAGAATGATTGTTACATGCAAAAATCCCAGAACTACAATTTAATTCTTGTTGAAGTAAATAGGATGAACACAGTTTTAAATGAACTATCCTGCAGCACCAAATGAATAGCTGCAGATGTAAAACTGATGCATGGAAAACTAACAGTAATTTGATTTTTTTTAAAAAAAAATTAGCCTCATCCAAACATCCACCGGTTAAGACTAGTTATAGAGGCTGTTACTGTTTCCAGGAATACATCAGTGTAAACCTACAAATTAAAAAGGAAATAGCAATCTTGTGTCTAGCTAATCCATCACAGAGATCTGAAGGAGAGGCCAGAATGGACCTGAGTGAGGATCAGAAAAGACCTCTCACTCAGATATAGGAAAGTTAGTAGAAAAGGGTTAATGCAGTTATTTAACTGTTGATAGGCAAAAAAGATCAGATTTAATTATATTTATATTGCAAAGGGTGAAATTAACTACAGTTGTCCCTCTGTATCCACAGGTTTGAATATTCATGGCTTGAAAATATTCTTTAAAAAATAATAATGCAAAAAGCAAACCTTGATTTTGTCATCTTATATAAAGGACATCATTTTGCTATGCCATTGCATATAATGGGACTTGAGTATTCATGGATTTTGGTATCCATGGCGGGTCCTGGAACCAAACCCCAGTGAATATGAAGGGACAACTGTACTATGAATATGATAAATTGCCATTTAAATTTAAGTTAAATAAACAAAAAGCCTTACTATAATCAAGTGAAAAATGACACCCTCTATCCATGTTTTGTGCTTATGAGAGGAGGTAACAGCTTTATGAAATTTTTGAAAACCCTATTTCTCATCTACCCAACCAAAAACCAAGACAAAACACCCTTGTGTGGAATTCACTTGGGAACCTAATGTCTGTATAAGTGGACTTATGTCTATGGGATATAGAACTAAGGGGTACTGCAGTGTCCATATTCAGCATGTGGCTACTGTTACGTTATTATGTAGGGGAGCCAGCAACGTGACCATTGTGCATCGGGACTGATGCACAATGGGATCTGATGCACATCGGGACCCAAAGCACAGCAGGACCTGATGCACAATGGAACCTAATGCATGTTGGGACCTGCTGTGCATTGGGACACCATTTAAAGAGTGCAGATAGACATCAGTAGAGCCCAATGTACATTGGGACACTCTTGCCAATGTACCGATATACATCTTCACAATCCACTAACTGGGCTCCTTAGCACCTCTGCTACACAGCTAAGTATGTGTAAAGGTATGCAACATAGACTGTGATAGAGAATTCTGTTCTCCAGCTTGCTTTTCATTTATCTCTCCCTTTTAATCTCATCATTTTTAGCCTCCCCTTTGATGAAGTCCTCCAGGTTTTATTAATATATACCAAGTTTTGTTTCAGTAATACAGTTCCTTTGTTATGTTTTGAAATGTGGCACAGGTGAGGAAGCATCAGTTACTGAGACTTTTAAATTCAGAAGCCCCCTTACTTCAATTCATCCCATTGGAACTACTCCTGAGTAAGTGGTCTGAGTCTTGTGATCTATATCTTGTAATTCCCCAGTCCAGAGGGGCCAATAAAAAGCAAGTAGTGATTTTTCAAAAATCCAAGAGCACTAGGTTTGATTTTTTTTTTTAAAAAAGTCAAATTTTGGGGGCTCTAACACTGTGGGTCATTTAATTTATAACTCGATTAATAACTCAATTCTAGAAAAAAAAATTAAGCTGACTTTCCAAATTATGTTAACCAGTTAATTAAAAAAAAATAAACCTAATTGTGTTGCCTCTTTTTGTTAGCAAATTTCAAACTTAATTGATAACTTATTGAATTTTAACTAGTTACTTCCTCTGATTTCTGTTATTAGTTTACTAGTTATTTATTTCTGTTACTTCTCTGCTTTCATTAGAACTCAGATATAGAACCTGGGGTGAGGGGAGATAATTCAATGGGAAGGTGAGCAAAGTGTTTAAAAATAAAGCAATGACACCAGAGATTTACCAGGGACAAATGGAAGAAGAATAAGAAAAAGAAATAAAAGAAAGGAAGGGACACCTAGAAAATCTAGACTTATTCAAAGTTGCCCACCAGGCAAATATCTAACCTAGGAAACAGTAAGCTCTGTGTGAAAATCACAAGGAGAAGTTCTGATTAGGCAGAAGGAGAATCTTCTAAAATAAGTAAGAAGATTAGTTAGAGTTGTTGAAGAAATGGCATTGGAAAACATATCACAGTGTGCAATGATCAGAATTTAAAAAAAGAAATAACTCCCCACCGGGTATCATGGCCATAGATCAGGCCCATTGTTTCCCTGTTATCACCACGAAACAGGAGGAAGTCTTGATGGGCATGTTGGACTATCACTGCAGCTGCCACCATCTTCCTTGCTGTCTCACAAGGCAGGAAGCTGGCCTGCAATATATGACCAAGGCCCCCTGCATGTGACCGGCCTCGGTCACAGGCTGAGGGACTCCTTCCTGCCTTCTGAAACAGTGAGGCAGACTGGTGGCAGCAGCAGAGAGGACTGGCTTGCTGGGACAGGCTTCTCAGGACACACAGAGCCTGATCCGTTCCTTCCCAGTGGGAACGGAGTAAAAGAGGCATTATATGAAAATGTTGTATCAGGCCCTATCCCATCTTCCACCTGTATCTGCCCCAGGGATGGTGAGGACTGCCTGGGGGCAGAATGGGGCAAAAGCCCTACAACATCAGGACCACAGGGCTCTAAGACAGGGGCAAGGTGGGGGTAAATTGCCCATGTAGATAAGCCCTCAGAGGAAGTCAAGTGATGAAGAACTATACAACACCTTCTGTTCCACAACACCCCCCTAAAACACTTCTTGTTGCCTGTTGGCACCTCCTCTTTCCTGGTGAGAAAAAATGACTGTGTTAATAGATGGCAGGTGAGGGGAAAAAGTTACACCCCCCTTTTTAACTCCCTAAGGGGGAACAGTCCCTTTTTAGAGAGAAATTGATGCAATCTGGATTAATTTCAGGTTACACTATTTTATTTTATTTTTAATTTTTATCAAGCTTTTCTCTCAATATGGTTTACAGTAGAAGACTGAAACAAAATACAGTTAACTTATGGGCACACCGCCAGGGGTGGGGGTGGGGGAAGCTATTTCATAGCTTCTTCATAATGGTCCATTGTCTTGTAATGTGGGCTGGGCCAGGACATTGATCAATCATTTATCTTTATTTTTTTCTCATTCCAGAACCCAGAAATCCAGGCTGAAAAATAATCATGTACTCTTTTTTCCAGCAGGAAACATATAGTCATGCTGTTGATGAAATGAACCAGATTTCTTCCATTCTGTTCCATAACTCTGTTTGTAGGCCTAATAGCATCCCAAGAGTGCACCCAAGTCAAATCTGGCACTGCAGCCAGGGAATTAATATAAACCAAAGCCACCACCACTGCCACCACCAGCACCACCATCAAGCATAAATTATTCAGCCAAAATTCTTGTTAAAATATTGGTTCCTAGTTGTCTCCCAGGAAAACCACAGTTGTGTTGAAAGGTTCTACTGTGTTGTGTGTGAGATTTCCTCAGTAAGAAGATCCGGAACAGCAGATGGACTTCCCTGAAAGAAAACTTGTCTACCATAATTGATCCTCCTCTCTAAGGTTCAGTGTGGGACAGAAGGTTGGGTGGCCAGCTTCTGAACCTTTAACAGCATTTCTATCTGCAGAAATTATAACACCTAGGCCAGGAAAAGTTTCACCTGCTGATTTTGATATATCGGATTGTTCTGAATGGCACTGCCTATGCCCTCAAGAAGTGGGTTCTGAATGAACATGATCATTACAGAATGCATTTACTCACATTTACCTCCAATTCTTCTTGACACTGTCCAAAAATATACTGTCAGCAACTGTCAGATTCCACTTTAAATGGAAGATGACACAAGAAACTTAAGCAGAGACTGGTTGGATCAGACCAAAGGCTGACCTAGTCCGGCATTCAGTTCCCACAGTGGCCAGCATGATGCCTTTGGGAAACATATTGATGCCTTTTCCTCTACTGTTGACATTTTAGGATGAAATTGAAAGTGACATTAAATGCGTCTTTGCATTTAGCATGCACTTAAAAAAAATAAAAAAGCAAAACAATATGCATTGGTTTGGGGGAATAGGATGGGTATGATAACTATTAAGATCACAGCAAGGGGATGTTTGGGAATCTGCCATTTGTGACAAGGGAAGGGGAGGGGGATGTCAAGTAAGTTGTGGAAAGCTTTTACGCAACAGGAAAAACCTTCAGAGCCCATTGGCCACTTTTTTCAAGAGAGAGACTGTGTGGGTCACAGGAAAGGCTGGTTGCTCCAGTGACAGTGGGGTGGTGAATCTGCTCCTGGTGCCACTCCGAAATTTAAAGAAGTTATCCAAGATGCTCAGCCCTTTTTTTGCAGGGTGGGGTGGGGTGGCAGGAAGGTAGAGTCCAGCACCTTGGATGGTCTTTTTGCATTTTGGACTAAACCCCAAAACAGATTTAGTTTCCTACTGACATCGGAGCCACCAGCCTGCACTGGTGAGTCATTGTCAACCCTACAACAAAGATAAGAAGCCAAACTCATCACCAGGACATTTCTGCATATGTTCTGACTAACCTCAACTCTTAGATCTAGCCCTTTCCTTCTTGGGTTGCTTCTGCTATCCTTCTTTTCACCATCCTCTGAATACCACCTTTCTTTGCTCGGCCTTTCCCCCTTCCCAAACTCATAGGATCATAGAGGTAGAAAAGACCACAAGGGCCATCCAGTTCAACCCCTTGCCATGCAGGAATACACTCAGGTGAGCAGAAACTCTCAGCTCCTGTCCCCTCTCTTGCAACACATAGGTGATGAACAGTTATCTCTTGAACTCATCTTCTGCAAGCTCTCCTAGAGCAACAGAGGTTAACTTCTGGCCTGCGTGCCCAATCCAGCTTGCACTGATCCTAAGCTGGCCTACAAAGGGTCTGAGGGACACCGCTCTCCAAGGACCTACCTCCTTGAGTGGGGCCATTCCCCCATATTTTACCTCCTCAGATGAACCATACCCTGTTCACCCTTTCAGTGGGAAAGATCAGTAAGAAAGAGAAAATCCCCCTAAAAATCTGATCATTGAATTTTCCTAATGGGGATTCCACCCAAGAGTTGACACTATCCCAAGAGGTCAGGGGTGACTGACCCCACCCCTTGATGTCTTCCAGCCCTTGGAAAGTCTAAGCAGGGGGTTAATGTTGTCTCCACACCAGAGATGTTTCTCCATCTCTCCAGCTTCATTTTAGAACCACTGCCTCCCCACTACTTTCTCTTGCCTCTCTTAAAGTTCCCTTTGCTACAGCTGCTCCTGTTGCCTTTGTGGCTGCTCACCCTCTCCAGTACTGACAATTATTTTATTTATTTAAAATATTTACATCCCACCCCCACCCCACCCCACTTGGGACAGCTTACAATAAAGTCAGCTTGGACAATTAAAAATGTTAGAAACTAATGATTGAAAACAATAAATACAATGTGAACATTTTAAAAATGTAGTAAACAATTGAATAATTTAAGAAGGTAAAGTTTAAACCATTTAAAACAGTGTATGAATACAAATGGGATGAAATTGTGCTGTGCTTTCAAGTCATTTTTTATTTATGTCAACTGTATTTTTTTTTGGGGGGGAGATATATTCAGAAGGGGTTTGCTTTTGTCTTCTTCTAAGGCTGAGAGTGTGTGACTTGCCCAAGGTCATCCAGTGGGTTGCCATGGCTGAGTGGAGATACTAACCCTGGTCTCCCAGTGTCCTAGCCCAACACCCAAACCACTATACAACACTGCCTCTCTGAAATCATTAGACTTTTATAAAAAGCAAGCTTTTAACTTGACCCATGCAGCCAACGTTAGTACCCATCCAACTTCAAAGAGAAGGGTATCCCACAATAGATGGACTTTTTTGGACGGTGTTTTGCAACGCTAGCAGCCTTGTCCCCGTTGCAAGGCTGCTGCGCTGCAGGGCATCCCTTTCGGACGACGCTCTCCCCTGCCGATCCTCTGCCGATACTGTTGCGTAACTGCTGGGATGCTGCAGCACCATATTTGGTGCTTTTCTAATCACGATCAACTTTCGTGATTAAAAAACCACCAAATATAACGCTGCAGCATCCCAGCAGTTACGCAACAGTATCAGCAGGGGAGAGTGTCATCCGAAAGGGACGCCCTGCAGCACAGCAGCCTTGCAACGGGGACGAGGCTGCTAGCATTGCAAAACCCCATCCAAAAAAGTCCAAGGTGCCATGAAGGAGAAGGCCCTCTCCCATGTCCTCGCATGTTGCATTGTTTTCGCTGGTGGACATAGAGGAGGGTGCCTCCAGCAGCTCTCAATTTTTAGCCTGGTGTATATAGGGAGAGGAGCTCTGTCAAGTATCCTTCTTGAAGAAGAGTGAGGGAGCATTGGCCATCCAGCCACCAGCACTTTTATTTCAGTCCCCCTCCCCACACTTCCAGCTGAGTATGCTGCAGCCTGAGCAGGTTCCAACCATGCTCCAAACCCTACAGGATTTCTCCACAAAGGAAATGCAAATTTCAGGAGGGGGGTTTTCTTCAGAATCACAGCAGGGGCAGCAGGATTAAGTTCTTCCTCCACACTGCAGGGATCCAAATTCCTCTCTCCAGCTGGTTTAATTTGCATTTTAAAAAAGTGCACATGTTGTTCAAAGAGGTATTTAATGTCATGTCCACTTTGGCCTTTAGGAAGGAAAAAGATCTCTGGGTCATGTTGTGTACTGACAGTTACTAGATCAAGGCAGGAAAAGTGCATTAAAGATGGATTGACCAAGGAAACCACAGCCCTGAATTTATAAGAACTGAGGAGAGCTGTTGATGACCAGGCCTCATGGAGACCTCTTGGTCATAGGGTCTCCATAAGCTGAAGCTGACTCGATGACAAACAACAACAGACCACCAGTGATTTCTTGACTAAAAATTAAGTTAGCCACCAGTATTTGTCCATGACATCATCCTGCACCACCACTGAGAGTGGAAGTTGTTATGCTTGACTTACTAGTGTTGTAACCTACAAATTCACAAATGGCTCCTTTGATGCAGACATTTTAACCTGATTAAATCTTCTGTTATTGCAATTTCCTAATGCTGTTCATTTGATCCTAATGTAACAAGGTTTTCGATTCTGGAAGCTCAGCTACCTTTCTTCTACAAACCTTCCCCTCAAAACAATAGTAATATTGGGTGTTCTTTTCCATTTTAATTCTTCAAAATGCTAATGTTTAGTCCATTTGCCTTGCTTCAGTGCTTTAGATCTTTATTTGAATTTAGATTGCTTTTTGCTGCTGCTATTTTTCTAGTTCACTTACAGTTTAATTACCAGGAAGAGAAAATGGGTAGAGGACACCCATTATTTTCAAGGGTCAGGGTGGTGGCATTCTCATTCTATAGATAGTCTTCTCAGACTATTTGAGGGCCTGCCTACCCTGCTGAAATTCAACAGTTTGAGACCACTTTATCCACCATAGTTCTATCCCATGCCTCGTATTTGTAGTTTTGTGAGGCATTTAACCTTTTCTATCATACAACTTTGGTGCCTCACCAAACTACAAATACTTTATTCCTCTGGTGTAGCAAGGCTGTTTCATTGTTTCTGTGGTTGCTGCTGTTTGGGCTTGTTTAGATTCTGTTTTTATTTTCTGGATTGCTGGAGGTTGTTCCCCACTTTGAGTGAGTTTTGAATGTAAGAGCATCAGTAGCCCTATTTTGATTGACAGAGACTGGAGATTTCTTCAGAAGTGAAGAATATCCCAATGGTCCAGGATGAAAGAGAAGCTTCACAGCTCGACAGTGCCGTAAATAATTTTGAGATACCTAACACAACACTGTTCATGTTCTGCTGACATATTAATTCTTTAAAGAGAAGGTTTATATCCTTCCAAAAGGTACCATCCTGTTAAGCTCAGCTCCTTTCTAAATCACCAGCATTCAGATGGGACTCTATGTTAATAAATGGATCTGGCGTGGTTTGCCACCTCGCTGCTTCTGAGGAACCACAGCAGAGACACCACAAATAGTACAGGGTTAGCCCAAGGCATTTTTTAAAAGCAGAACAGGTAATGGCACACCCTATCCACCCAAGCAAAACTTGGAAAGTTACTCTAAAGAAGAAGGAATATAATAACACACTGAAGCCATCTATAACTGTGCAAGATTGAGATAATCCTTTGGGACACGGTGCATCATCTTACCACTACTAAATTACAGATAGCCCCACTATATCATCGCAATGATTGTTCTTCAAAGCAAGTTTCCAACCTCTGTACCCAAGCTGAGGTGTGTCACATCCGAAGCCAAAGCGGTTACTTTTTGGCAAGCAAAGCAGAATATCTCTCAAACGTATCTCCCCATCCCTATCAATGAAAAAATACTATGATCCTCTGTCCTCCTCTGGCTTTTCTTCGCAAACGAAGATTCAGGAAGGACTCATCCCGCGCTTTCTGCAAGCGCGCTGATGACTAAAAAGGCCAATCCGAGATAAACAAGTCCGGTTGCAAAAAGCACAGCAGAAGGTCTCCTTGGGTGATGTTTTTGGGTTGTGATTCTTTCTGCGTTGTCGTTTCTCTTCAAGACTTGTTCGTCGTGAGTTCTCAAATAAGGCTGCAGCATTGTGGATAGTGCGTCTCCATGCCTCCCGATGTGAGGCCAGGGCGGACCACTGTTGGTGATCAATTTGGCCAAGCCTGAGATGTTGTTTCAGGGAGTCTTTGTATCGCTTTTTTGGAGCGCCCCTCTTACGCTGACCCGTGGCGAGTTCACCGTAGAGTAGTATTTTTGGGAGGCGATGGTCCTCCATCCTAGAAACGTGCCCTGCCCAGCGCAGCTGTGTTCTCAATATCATGGCCTCAATGCTGGTGATAACATGCAGAACTAATAATTTCCTGCCCTTTCATGATGTCCCCAATTTCCTGCCTGAGGCAGCTGCCTCACTCTGCCTCATGGCAGGGCTAGCTCTTGTAGAGTAAGAGGCAATATATTATATTTGTATACAATAGAGAGTATCTTTTTAAGCAGGAGTGGAGAACACAATGCCCATGGAATGCATATGGCTCCAGGACATTTCTTAACTCCCTAGACTCCAGTCCCCCAAATTGGGATGGTAGTTTCCCTGCCCCCCCCCCAAAAAAAAACACACACAAAAAGAATTACTTCTGCTTCTCAGCTCCAAAACCTGATGATATTTCAGGTAGAAAAGAAAAAAATGCCCCCAAGTTGGTAAAAAACATGAAAAGAAACCAGAATTGATGTCACATCAGTTTTGGTTTTATGTAGGGTTTTGGCTCATTGGGTGATGGGAACATTGGCCCCTGCCCCTGGTGTCTAAAGATCACTTCTGAGCCCACACTGCCTAGAACAAAATTTTTTCCATACGTGTATGGCATATTGGCTTACGCTCACTTCTCATAGCAACCTACAATGTCTTATGAAGCAGTTGCTATGCAATCAGTATAAGCAGATGCTTTGCATGCCATGTAGTTTGTTTAGTTTTGAAGCTTTCAAACTAAAAACAAGTAAGTTCCTGTAAGATGAAAATTATTAATCAAATCCAAATCTCCTTATGGCACACTCCAAAGCTCTTATTTATGGAAGATTCACTCTCCTGCTATAAGCAGTAGGAGATTTTCAGATGACTTTCTTGGTCTTGTCTCTGGTGTCAAACTCTCCTCTGCCAAATTAGAGTTAGAGGCTTCATGCTAGAGCCACGGTAAGCCATTTTCACATTTGCAAAAATGAGGTTGTGAGGTGACAATATTTCAGTCAGAAGAGGCCATTTTGGAACATCTTCCAAAGCTTCAACACTCTTTCAGGGCCCAAAACTATAGAGACTCATAGTGATTTAGAAGTACCACTTAGATTCCCCAGACTGTCTTGTGGGGGATTAATGGGCATTATGGGAAAATTAAAATGGCAGTGTCAAACTGTCTGAGAGCTGCTGCCAGGGCCCCTTCAAACATACAGCCCTCTCAAATCTGAGGAAGCCAACAGTCCTGAATGATAGAAATGGTACTCCTTACTCTTATTTTGATGTTTATTGTAATGCTGGTAGCTGACTGTCACTAATTTCCACTCTCAACCTCCTTGTTATCTTCCAGTGGCATCTCGGAATGAGACAAATCACAACTATATATGTTGAAGTAGATATTAACTTGAAAGAACATCCAGCAACTATGACAGCTGCTATGGTAAGCCCCTGTCATGAATGCTACTAAGGTTTTTTACATTTCCCCCCCTTGCAATTATTTCCCCCTGCAAATTGCTTCTGCAATTGGGGGCAGCCTTCCATCTCTAGTAAAAAAAAAAAAAAAAATCTCCATCAATTACCTTTGCTTTGTGCTCTTTCTTCCCTCCCGAAGGTTGACTCTTTGTGTGTACAAGAGTAAGGAATTGGTTATCTATGCTACATGGATCCCCCTGACTACATTTCGATACCATTCACTGTTCTGGGTATTGTTTCAACCAGTTTTGCATTAGGCAGGAAGTGGCTGTAGCAAATGTAGGATGCTATGTGGGGCGGGAGTGGCGGGGAGATTCTGAAGGAGACAACAGAGCTTGGGGAAAGTAGCTTTTTTTGGACTACAGTTCTCAGAACCCCCCAGTCATGTTTGGAGTTGTAGCCTCCCAATGCAGATTCCCTCACCCCAAACTCTGGCTTTAGTTGTGTCAGGGCAAGGCTTTCTCTGACCTGGTGCTGCTGTTATGGAACAGACTCCTGAACAGGGATGTAGAGAATATTCAGAAATATTTGAAAAATGGTCAAAAAACATGTTTGTGTGTCAGGAAACTCTGAAAAGAAGAATCCTGGTCAGATAAGAATCTTTGTAGCTAAGTACTTATTTTGTGTGAAATCCATACATTTTGTGCATAAAACAGCATTTCCTAAGGGAGGAAATGCCAATTTTTTTGCAGATAATATTTCTGCACAAAAATATTATTTTCGGCAAGAAAATTCTGTTTCCTGCACAGGAAATGCTGTAATTATACTTCTTCATGGTCTCTGTGAATGCACACAATGGGTTCATCCTGTGCCTGCACAGAGCACTTCAGAAACTTCCAGAAACCTCAATTTCAACTTTTGGATGGTAGCTCGGTCTCTCACCCCTAGCCTATATGAACCCCCACCTCTCACCAACTGCTCAGTCCCTTTTTTTTTGCTGCGTGAGCAGCACTAGAGGAACACTAAAGGAAACCTCAGACTTCCACTGTTCTATTTTGACTCCCTTTTACACTGTTACTGACCTTTGGACTGGATTTTTTACTCTTCTTTGCTTGCTGTTTTGGATTTGGCTCCTTTGGACTGGATTGAACTCAGTTTTGGACTCTGGACTTCACTCTCACTATGGTAATGTACTCTTCCTTTGTGAATCCTACCCTTGAAAGATGTCGGGTGCAGGTTCCTTCAAGTCCTGCTTACAATGTGGGGGAAAGATGACTGAATCTGATGGTCATTCTAAATGCCTACTATGCTTAGGAGAGTTCCACGATGTTAAAACATGTAGGCACTGTCAGGCCTTCACTCCCCAGGCCTGAAGAAACAAGGATAAAAGGCTCAAGGCCCTCCTCTACAACCAGGCCCTTTCTGCATCATCCCTGGTTAAAGCCTCTGGTTCGGGGACCACTCCTAAGTTGCCAAGGGAACCTGGAAAACAAGGTTCCACAGTGGTACCGTCCTCCTCCAAAGTAACCGTAAAGCCCACCCTGATGTCTACTCAGGCTTGGGACAACACAAGCGATACCAGGACTTCGAAGAGAAAGCGTAAAGTGGTACCATTGGGCAAGGTACTAGAGTCTGTGCAGCAGAAGGAGGTGGCAACAGAGCCTCCATCAAAGAAGGCCAAGATAAGGGAGGATAAGAGATCCCCTAGAAGGGGATGGTCCCGAGAAAGAAAGTAGCCCAAGAAGTTGAATTTCCCATCCTGTGATCCTAAACTGAGGAAACTTGGTCCTGCTCCCAGTCCAAGTCACGCTCCTGCTTGATTTCTGCTCAATGTTGTTGGTCCTGCTCTCGATCAGGGCCTGAGCCCTGATCACGGTCTCACTCAGGAGATGCATCTGCACACCGCCCTCTATTGAAGTTGGTACCTGACAGACTGAGGACACCGTTCCCAATGTGACCGCTCTCCAGAACTCTGGTACCAAGAACACGGTCCTGCTCTGACTAAAGATCTCCTCCGCCACATCTGCATCCTCGACGGTCATGCCCGAAGTCTTGCAGTTCTCAGTATACCAACTATGACTCCCCTGGTACGAAGATGAATGGTCCTAGGACAGATACAAGTGATACTGTTACAAAGTCCCCCCCTTCAGGGTTAACCCTCAGATCGGTACTATTGGGAGTCGGTCCCATGGTACTGCTACTTTGACGAGCCCTTGCCAAGACCATATGGAGACGGTACTGCCATGACTTCTCACCACACTACTCTCGAGATGGATGGGATGGTAGACTTTACTGCCCGATAGAGGAAGGAGTACCCAGATAACCAGAAGAACCACAGTACTGGCCTGCAAGACCGTGCCAACCGGATCGTGCCAAATCACCTTGGCATAGACAGGATGTCCAACCGAGGTCCAGGTCCCCAATAAAACTGGCACCACAGCGGCCTCCCTCGTGGTCCCCGCAGATGCAAACCTTCTCAGTCACCTCGTAGGCCAACTCCACCAAGGGCTACGTACCTTCACAAGGTGACAACGCCAGATACAGTGGGGAGGCCTAGACCAGCTGTACTACCACCACCCCCAAGGACCACAAATGTGTGGTTCAGATGACTTGCACTCCGAGACTCCATCTCCTAAACCATCCCCTCCAGGGAAGGGTACACATGTTGACCCTCCATCTCCTATGGATGACATCCATTTGTTCATGGAAGTGGTGAATCGCATGGCAGCGTCACTTGGCCTGATGATTACCCAGCTGGATGTCCATGTGGATGATCCCATTTTTCATGATCTCCAGAGACAGGCTCCTCTGCTACCCTCCATCCCTATCTCACTTTCCTGATGCAGATTGTCAAGACATCTTGGACTACTCCGTCTTCTGTCCCTCCCACTTCCAAGAGATTGGAACACCTTTATCGGGTGTCTGAGGATGTGGCTCCATGGCTAAGATGGATCTCTTCCAGCAGGTCTTTCCAGAATAGATACTCGGCCAACGAAAAAGGAAATCTAGCTTGTCCTGATCTTGCCATGGCCACTGTCCATTGTTTATTTTTATTTTTTGTATTCTTAAAGTATGTTTTAAATTCTTAAATTCTTAAATTGTATTTTAAGAGGGAGTGGGATTGAGGGTTTGGATGTATATTTTATTGTTGTAAGCTGCCCCGATTGCATTTTGTAGAGGGGCGGGATATAAATAATTTTTTTTTTTATTATTATTAGCCTCACACCTGAAGCCAAACTCTATAATTGTTGATGCAGCCCAGATGCACACATCACACATGGTTCACTCTTCTCCTACAGACTGTGAGGGTAAGAAATTGGATGCCATCGGCTGAAAATTCTACTCCTCAGCTTGCTTACTTACCAAGATCACCAATTATAGTGCTTGTATGGGAGCATATCAGAGGCACCTGTGGGACTCCATTTCTCCCTACTTGGATAAAATTCCACAGCAAGACCTTGACTTGGTTCATAATATGAGAGATGATGGGCTTGCCCTAGCCAACTACCAACAGCAATCAGCTAACCATGTGGCAGACTGTGTCGGGAAGGTTCTTGCAAGTGTGATAGCAGTCCGCAGACATGCGTGGTTGTGTTCATCTGGCCTCTCCACTACGGCCAGGTCAGTCATCAAAGATTTTCCTTTTGATGAAGCTGGTCTCTTCCATGCAGACACAGATACAAAGTTGGAGCATACCCATAAGATGAGAACAACTGTGAAGCGTTTTGGCATACCACAGCCTAGTCACGCCTCCAGGTCATGCCTCTATGGCAAATGATACCCTCCAACATTTCAGAGGAGATACAGTCCTTTGACGGCATGCTCTCAACATGCTACTCATGCATATCCACAGTATCAGAAGAAGTTCCCAACTGCCTCAAAATCCAAGTCTCATTTCCAGAAAAAGAAGCCAGACTTGTCTAAGCAGCGGGTTTGACTAACCCTTCCCCCCCCCCCATGCCTGCCATCTGGGCACTAGCAGATGGGCTTCTCGCCGCTTTTCATTGATGGCACCTGATCACACCAGACTCCTGGGTCCTGAGTGTCATCCTCAAATGATACTTTATAGAGTTCAACAGCCTTCAAATCTATGCCTCCCTCTGTACACCTCAGAGAGCAGGTGAACACTCGGATCAGGAAAGGGGGTATGGAATGTACCATCCGGCGCCAAGGAAAGGAACCCTTCTTTTCCCGTAAAAATGGTGGACTGCGTCCTATTCTGGATCTTCGAGGCATCAACCGCTATATTATCCCCAAGTGGTTCAGAATGGTCACCCTCTCATCCATCCTCCCATTTCTTCAGATTGGAGACTGGTTCGCAAAGATCGATCTTCGCGACACATACTTCCACACTGCAATAGTCCAGCCACACAGATGGTTCCTGGCATTTGCTGTCGGTTCCAGCATGTGCCGCTTTACAGTGCTCCTATTCGGCCTTTATACAGCTCCAAGAGTCTTTACCAAGTGCATGGCACTAGTAGTAGCTCACCTCCATACAAAAGGGGTGGTGATATTCCCGTACCTGGATGACTGGCTGATAACAGGGCCATCCAAGGTGAAAGTTGCCAAGGACGTAACTGTGACCATTTCCCTGCTTGAAGATCTAGGTCTCATAGTCAACCTAGACAAATCTCATCTGGATCAGTCACAGCTCATAAAGTTCATTGGGGCACAATTGGACTCCACGCAGGGCAGGGCTTTCCCTCCGGAAGACAGGTTCAATGTATTACAAAACATGATATGTCATTGCATTGGTCAGAAAAGGTAACGGCACATTTCATTAAGTGCATTATAGGACACATGGAATCCACTACAGCTGTGACCCTCTTTGCCAGATTATGGATGTGACCACTGCAGGCTTGGTTCCTCCGAACATTCAGTCCACTTACGGATGACCCCTTAAAGATGCTTTCCATACCTCACCCCATACTTGGGATCTGTCAATACAGATGTGAGGTTGGTGCGTGGCCAAACAAATATTCCTGCTATACGTTTGGCAGGGAACCAGAATGAGGTTGCAGATTCATTGAGCTGAGCCAGGGCAATTGCCATGAATGGTCCATGGCAATGGATGTCCTGACCGTCCTCTTCGCAGAATGGGGAACACCGGTCATAGACCTCTTTGCGACCCAGAGGAATGCCAAGTGCCAACTATACTGCTCAAGGCAGC
The DNA here is from genome assembly GCA_030847615.1 of Gambelia wislizenii. Classification (NCBI taxonomy): domain Eukaryota; kingdom Metazoa; phylum Chordata; class Lepidosauria; order Squamata; family Crotaphytidae; genus Gambelia; species Gambelia wislizenii. Next base: position 304,201,398 of record JAUMIR010000002.1, on the reverse strand, counting down.
CCCTATCGCAGAGGAACCTAGGAGATGCATTCCTCTTCAAGTGGACAGGAACCATGCTTTATGCATTCCCTCCTTTCCCATTACTCTCCAGAGTTGTGACGAAGATGAGGTACGACAGATCAAGATGCATACTAATAACACCTTGGTGCCCAGGCAGCCATGGTTTTCTCCCCTGCTTCTACTATCCCAAGGGCGGTTTCGGCATCTCCCTCTATGACGGGACATCCTATCACTTCAAGATGGCCAGATTTTCCACCCTGACCTGGAAATGATCAACCTGATGGCATGACTCATCGGCCAATAGTGTCCCTATTGGATTCAATGAGGTCTATCCTTCAGGCTGCCCAGTGCCCTTCCATGCCAAAGGCCTACCAGTATAAATGGCAGAAATTCTGCAACTTCCTTAATGACAGGAATATGTCCCCTCCTGAAGCATCAGTCCCACTCCTGCTTGACTTCTTGCAACCCTGTCATTGAAAGGGCTTTCCCTCTCCTCTGTACAAGCCTATGTTGCAGCAGTGTCCTGGAAATTTCTTTTTTTTTTTTAATTTTAATTTTTATTGAGTTATTGACATGTATTAAAAAACACAGAATAACAATATATACAAACAATTTAACAACATATAACATCTACTACACAATCACATAAAACGTAACTTACTTTATCACCCCAAAAAGTCACTCATACTCTCAATCCTATGTTTCTCTCTTATCACTACATAACTACCCTACATACAACAAAAACTAAAATGACTTCTAATCTCTATCTGATTTCTTTTTTTGTATTTTCACTTTTTTGAACTTCCTTTCTATTTTATCCAGTTTTCCAAAGTATTTGACTTTGTTTACAATGATTTAACAGTATACATATCATTTGTCATATTATAACAATATATAACAATACATTTTAACAATACATATCACTTCACCTGTTTCAAAATTTCTCTTCTAATTTTTATGTATGTTCCTTTTCCCTTAGTATTAGTCTTCTCTCATTAACTCTCATTTGTTGTCTCATGGGGTCACAATGCTTCACCCTTACAGTTTCTTTATCTATTTTTGTGTTGTTTCCTTTATCTGTCATCTTCCCTAATTAATTTGGTATGTTTCTTTTCTTCACTTACCTCCATTTTTCTACCTTCTTCACCTTTCCTTTCCCTTACTCTAGATCTCTTGTCCTATCCTTTCATTTAAACTCCTTAATTCTCTTCTTCCTTTCCAGCAGTGTCCTGGAAATTTCAACAGCTTGACATGCAATCTTGTTTTATGGATCCTCTTGTCCACAGTTTCCTACAAGGATTCAAAAATTTACATCCCCCAGTAGCTGGACCAGTCAACTCGTGGGACCTCCAGCTAGTTCTACAGGCTGTATCAGGATCTCCCTTTGAGCCTAGGGACTCAGTGGATACACGTCTACTGCCTTTCAAGACTGCCTTCCTGGTTGCCATTGCTTCTGGAAGGTGAGCAAGTGACGTGGGTGCAGACCCCCAGGTCTCAGGGCAGACCCCCCCTAAACCCAGTTCCATAGGGACAAGGTCAGACTCAGGCCGGATGTGGCATTCTTACCCAAGGTGGTTTTGTCCTTTCACCTTAACCAAGATATAGTTCTACCATCCTTTGATTCTTCAACCATGTCAAATGACAAGAATGCTCGCCACCCGCTTGACATCAGGGTGGCGCTGGAACTCTATTTGAATAGGACGGCAACATTTCACCACTCAAACAGGCTGTTCTTCTGCTACTCCAGCCCCAAGAAAGGGCTGACAGTGTCATCACAGTGGTTCTCCAAGTAGGTAGCATCTACAATCCACATCTCATATGAGGTAATGGGCAAGCCCTTGCCTTCCTCAATAAGAAGTCACTCTACTAGAGCAACAGCTACCTCAGTGGCATTCCTAAGTGGCGTACTTCTACCAGACATTTGCAGGAAGCCACATGGGTGACACTGCTCACCTTTGTGAAAAACTATAAGCTAGACTCTACCAGGAATGATGGCTCAGCTCTAGCCAGGGCACTACTTATGCAACCACTCTCCTGTGTTTGACAGGTTACTCTTACCATGAGTTTTAACATAACATATCAGGTTTTTTCTACCATATTACTGTCTTGTCTCTATTAGTCTGGACACCCCCACCTGTTGTGCTCCTGAGCTTGCTATTCTACCCGTTGTGTGCATTCACAGAGAACACGAAGAACTATAGTTCTTTGAGTGGTCTTCTGTGAATTTACACAAACCCACCCTCCTCCTCTCTGGTGTCCTACCTCTCACATCATTTTTTAATATGCAGCTATAAGGAACTGAGCAGTTGGTGAGAGGTGCGGGCTTATATAGGCCAGGGGTGAGGGGGGCAGAGCTACCACGCAAAAGTTTAAATTAAGGTTTCTGAAAGTTTACGAAGTGCCCTGCGCAGGCACAGGATTAATCCATTGAGTGAATTCACAGAAGACCACTCAAAGAACTATAGTTACGGTAAATAACCTGTTCTTTTTATGTACAAAATTTGCAGATGTTTGTGTTAAACAGAAAGCAGCTTTTTCTGGCAGGAAACAGCTTTGACTGTGCAGAAAACAGTACTTCTGCATAGGACATACTGTTTCCTGGCCAGAAAAGGGTCTTTTCTATGTGAAACAACCATGGAGGTTATCAGATGCAGGCAAAAAGCCCATGAGGATGATGTCACCGTACCATGCAGTTTTGCATGTGTTGTCATCCTTGCATGCTGCCTCTGTCCAGACTCTGTGCTTCAGCAGAGAATAAGCTGTTGCTTTTCATTGATGGAAACCTCTGTCAATGAAAAGTGATGGCTTATTCTCCATTGCAGCACAGAGTCTGCATGGAGGCAGCATGTGAGGAGGAGGATGTTGTGCGAAACTGGGACCCGTTCCCAGTACAGTGACATCATGTTCATGTGCTCCTGTTGGGCTTTTTGAAGCCTCTGTGAATCTCCCATGTGTGAATTCTGCATAGAAAAATACTGCATGGGTTTTACAGACTTTATTGCAGTGGGAAGAAAATTGCTAAAATTACTCATTGCCTTCTTCAAAAGAAAATTGATGAAGAATTACATTCTTACTCCTGAAAAAGTCCCACCAGACCAGCTTAGTGCTTAGTCCTTTCTACTGAAGTGGACTGGACTGGTGGACTGGACAGTCCACCGAAGTGGACTAGACAGGTAACTTGCTCTTATTTCAGCATTGGTAATGGAACAGATTCTTCCACAGAACCTGGAAAAGATTTTAAAATTCCCTGAATTCTCCAGCCAGCATGGCATTTGGAAACTAGTGGCTCTGATTTCAGTGAGGTGGTGAAGCCATTCTGGGGTTGAAGAGCTATCCAACATGCTGAATGTTTTCTGAGGTTAGGGCTCCCTACTTTGGATACCCTTTAAGTTCTGGATTAAAACCAAAATTGAACCCTCTGTCCCACTGACATCACTGGAGCCATCAGCTTCTACTGAGCATGACAACTTACCATACTGTCTGGGGGAACCTAGACTGTCTAACCTCTGGAAACAGAGTCATGTTGGTTCTGTGCCTCCTGGATTAGCTTGCTGTTGCTTCCAGTGCTCAACTAAGGTCTGTTTCTGTATGTGGAATAGACTAGGAGTGACTCATCTTTTCCTGTGCCATAGGAGTCAAAATAACTTGGGCTGGCCCTGCCCACTGGAGAAAAGAAAGCTCAGAGCAGTGACTCATGTAGTGGGTTGTGGATTCTGTAGCCTCTCTGGATGGAATGACCATACCACATCCATTGCTTCTGTGTGGCAGTATGAGCCTCTCTCTTGTGGAAGCAGATTAAAAAGACAAGAAATTACAGGAACAAATTGTTTAGAGCAGGAGGAGTAGGAGTAGGTGAAAGCAGTCTCTTCTGCCCAGGCTGGGTACTTTGGGTTCACAAGAGCCCTTAATTGTTTCTCATGCTGCAGGAGCAACTGTCTTGCAGCAGGTGGTTTGGAAGATACTATCACTCTCCTCTGGAGGTAAGGAATGGAGACTTGCAGTCTGAGAAGGACTTGGTCCCCGAAGCAATCTCATCTAGTTTCCTTTGCCAGCAGCAGCAACAGCAGCTCTTCTCACATTTGAAATTCAAGTGCCCGCAAGTTTATTCAGAAGGAAACAAAAATGGCTTTCAAATTTCATGAACGCTAGGGGGCCTTTGGCACACAGCATGAAGGTGACATGCCTATCTGGATTTTGCAGATTGTTTCACAGCCATATCGGAACAGATGTTCCCCCACGGTGCAACATGCTTAGCATTTATAGGCCAATAACATAAGTATACTTATGTGTGTGTGTATATGTCCCTTTTTGGATGGGGTGTAGAGGGCTATTCTCCTACTGGCAGCTGTCAAGCCCAGGAAAGGGCTTATGTTACTGCTTCTTAGTGGTAGGAAAGGGAGAAAGGGGGAGAGGCAGGTCAGACATAAAGATATAGCTGCAATGGGCTTCTGGGAGAATGAAAAGGGGGGAACTCCAGCTGTGAGCACATTCTTGTAGGCTTTGTCTACATTGGCCAAATGAAATGGCCTCTCCCTGTTCCTGCACCCACCTGTCAAGATGACACAGGGTTTTGGCCCCATTTCTAGTCTGAACTGTCTGGGCCTTTTAAAAAAGAATCTGGGGCAAATACCCCTTAAAACAGAGTGGACATGTGGTTAAAAAACTCACCTCTTGCTGCAGTTCTTCCAGAGAAAATGATGAGTCCTGTTACCGTAATGTGTGTGTATGTTTCTGCACATGTGGCCCGTGCAGTGCCACGTGCAGCCATTCCCTGGCTGGGTAATGCATGTTTTCTCTGCTGAGGTCACTGTGAGGCACCCATCCATGTGACCACAGCCAGGCACCTTGTTCCTGGCCTCAGACTGGCACGGGGAAGAGAAGCACCGGTTCACATGAAGGCCATGGGTGTGTGAACACCTCTCCATTGCCACAACAGACGGGCAGGTAATGGGGAGAAAATGCTGTGAGTCCAGGGCTGGAATTCTCCAGCCAGAACATGGAGTAGTCTGGCCAGTATAGACAAGCTCTATGTCTGTGGTCAGACCATGAGACTGGTACAAGGGAAACACGGGAGACACCCCATAGGCTGTCCATTTCTCACACATAGCCCCTCTGGTTGTTTGACTGACAAGCTCTTTAGCTCCCATAGTGTGCCTCTTTCTTGTGCATTTTGATGGGATGACAGACATTTAGGCTTCCATCTGATCCCTGCCTCAGTCTGTGCTTATTTCTCGGGGGCACCAATATACTCTAGCAACAGCAACTTTGGATGGCAAAGTTTTTAATCTCCTTTTCAGAGCAGAAAGTCTGTTTAATATTTCAGCACAGACTGCTGGCTTGCTTAGAGCTCACAGGGGATATTATTTCTGTGTCAAACCTGCCATCTGCCAGCCCCAAATCATGCTTGTCTTCCAGCACCTTGAAAAGGTTAGCATTCTTTAAAAGAAAAAGGGGAAAATCATTAAACCCCCAAAGCAGAGTGTTCATAATGCACTTTGCCTGTGAAGGGCCAATAAAGCAGTGGCAATGTGGTCAAACACACTGATAACCATTAAGTGTACTTCACTCTCTCTCTTTCTGTGCTCTCTTTCACTCTACCTGTTTCAAACTGAGGGTTTCATTAGAGTTCTCCCCCAGTAATATGTCCCACTGCTATTCTAGGATACCAATTCAAAAGGTCCCTTTATAGGGGCTATAACAAATCCAGCATCTGCTCTCTGATTCCAAAATTTAAAATGCCTAAATAGAGAACCTATGTCAGGCCGTTGGAGAAACCAAAACCTGTACTTGTATAACCTTGCTAGATGACTTAGGACATTTTCAGGTGCTTCTTACCACGCAAGCAGCCTCCGGAGCAGTAATGAGGCTGCTGCGTGGTAAGGGGTCCATTTTGGACGATGCCGTTTCTCTCTCGGCATTGTCCGTGACTGTTCTGGCTAGCATTGAAGGCGGCCACGCTATTTTTCACTCACGGAAGTTGTCCGTGAGTAAAAAATAATGTGGCTGCCTTCAATGCTACTAAAGTACATCAAGGAGCCTATTTCTTGGTTTACATCCAGGGTGGGAACTGTCTGATTCTCCAGATACTGATGGACTGCAGCTTCCACCGGCCCAGGCACTATAGAGGGTACTGGGAATTGTCTTCCAACAACATCTGGAGAGCTGTACAATTTCCCACCCTGACTTATGGAAATCAAATGTATAGCACAGCTGGCACACACACAAAAAGTGTGCAGACAAACAAATCTTCTAGAAACACAGGCCAAAATTACAGGAAGCTAACCTTGATTCTTCCAGGTAGACAGCCTGACTCAATTTAAATTGTTCTGATATTGCTATTCTTTCAGTAGAAGCAGCGGGAGCCAGTAGTATGCGTACAGACAGCAACAGCAATGAGAAGGCAAGAAGAGGGGGATATAAGTCTTACCCTATAGTGGTCCATTCAAATACTCTTACTTCCTTTGTTCCTGTGGACCATGAATCACCTTCTCATCCTGAGACCCACCATTTCTGGGGCCAATACAACAGAGCACTCCTTTCCTGTCTGGCCCCTTCTGCCTCCATGCTGCTATGCCAAGTGTCACCTCTGGTCTGGAGAAAGTGGATAGACAGTTTTTCCTTCTCTCCTACTAGGCTGTCAATGGCTATTATTCATAATAAGTATATAACACCTGAAAGATTAGAGACACCATGTCTCTGCATACCAGCTTCAGGGAAACAAGAATGGGAAAGTGCAGTTGCCCTCATGTCCTGCCTTAGAACTTCCCAGAGGCACCCAGTTGATCATTGAAAAACAGAATGAGGGCCTACACAAGCCTTTCCATAGGGCTCTTTTGATATTCTGAACTGTTGAAGCTAGCACAAAGTATGACAATTATTTCTTACACGACAGTGCCACCCTGTCTCTTGATACAAACGAAGCCTGCATATGTGTACGTAAGAGCTGGGTTTCTATGAAGATGTCTCCCCACCACTCTCTCTTACACACTTAGGTTGAATGAGTTGAACCTGAGAATATTTTTTGACAGCCAAGTTCAGGGCACAAGCTTAATGGCAAAAATAGTGTCATTCTTCAAGCTGAATTAACTGACATGCTGCCTGTTATCTTTTGTTGACTGTCAAGGGCTATTCTCAGAACTCTGATAGGAGCAAAATCTAGCCTTATAGTCTGAAGCTATGAATGTTTATTCAAAAGCAACTCCCATTGCTTCTAGTGGGATTTACTCTCAAGGAGGTTTCCATAAGTCTGCAGCCTGAGAGCACAATGCTAGACATGATCCCTCAGAAGAAAGTCCCATAGAATTAAACAGGGCTTAATCTCAAGTAAGTGTACAATTCTTAGTTCTAGGTTACTTCAAAAATGTTAAAAATAAGCTTCAGGGTGGACCACAGGTACTGACTTGCTTTGTGAGAAGACTCAGACCACTGACATACTGGAGAAATAATCTAGTTTGACACAATTTTAACTGCCATGGCTCAATACTATGGAATTCTGGGATTTGTAGTCCTGTGAGATATTTAGCCTTCTCTGTCAGAGAGCTCTGGTGCCACAACAAACTACCAATCCCAGAATTCCGTAGGAGGGAGCCATGACAGTTAAAGTGGTTTCAGACTGTGTTATTTCTGCAGTGTGTCAGCAGCCTTAGAAGGCACATCTGTTGTTATTGTTGTTATTGGGAAAGGACTCTATATGACAAATGTGAAGGTATTCAAGGATAAAGTAATTTTTACTTTTATTCTTTTTTTAAAGGCATGATTAGCAGTTTTTTTAAAGGCATGATTAGCAGTTTTTTTAAAGGCATGATTAGCAGTTAGAGGGCCAGCGCGGTCAAGTCAGATATGGCGATGCTCTTTCAGAGCCCTTTCTAATAACTAATGGAGTGAAGCAAGGTTGTGTTCTTGTCTTCTTCAACATGATGCTCCAAAGGGCTATGGCAGAGCTTGAAGAAGATGACGACATCTATATACGTTACCGTACTGATGGTAGCTTGTTTAACTTAAGCCGTCTGAGGGCTCACACTAAGACTCTAAACTATCTAGTCTGTGAGCTGCTCTTCGCTGATGATGCTGCCCTTGTTGCCCACACAGAAGCAGCTCTGCAGTGCCTAACATCCTGCTTCGCAACAGCTGCAGAACTGTTTGGGCTGGAAGTCAACCTGAAGAAAACGGAAGTTCTTTACCAGCCTGCACCACAGGATGAACACCACCATCCCCACATTGCCATCGGCAAATCTGTGCTCAAGTCCGTTCAGCAGTTCACCTACCTGGGAAGCATAATCTCCTCAGATGCCAATATTGACAAAAAGATCGATCACAGATTAGCAAAGGCATATAGTGCATTTGGAAGACTTCACAAAAGAGTCTGGAGTAATAAACACTTGAGGCGAAGCACAAAAATCAGTCTGCATAGAGCCATTGTACTGTCTATTCTCCTTTACGGGTCTGAAACATGGGTCACCTATCGCCACCACTTATGACTCCTCGAACGCTTTCATCAGTGCTATATACGCAAAATCCTAAATATACACTGGACTGACTATGTGATGAATGTTGCTGTCCTTGAGCAAGCAAGGATCACCAGCATTGAGACCATATTGAGAACACAGCTGCGCTGGGCAGGGCACATTTCTAGGATGGAGGACCATTGCCTCCCCAAAATAGTACTCTACGGTGAACTCGCCATGGGTCAGCGTAAGAGGGGCACTCCAAACATTGATACAAGGACTCCCTGAAACAACATCTCAGGCTTGGCCAAATTGATCACCAACAATGGTCCACCCTGGCCTCACATCGGGAGGCATGGAGACACACTATCCACAATGCTGCAGCCTTATTTGAGAACTCATGCCGAAGAAGTCTTGAAGAGAAACAACAATGCAGAAAGAACCACAACCCAGAAACATCACCCAAGGAGACCTTCTGCTGTGCTTTCTGCAACCGGACTTGTTTATCTCAGATTGGCTTTTTCAGTCATCAGCGCGCTTGCATAAAGCCCGGGATGACTCCTTCCTGAATCTTCATTTGCAAAGAAAAGCCAGAGAGATTATCAGTTAATAAATATTTTGCCCTCCCACAATTCATAAATCCTGTATTTAAATCCATATACTCAGACACCCATATTCACATATTCATATATCCATATGTTTAAACCTGTATATGCTGTGTCCAGTACGAAACACTGAAGCTCCATGTTTTAAACTAGCAATTCACACTACTGGGCCATTACCATGGCTTGTAGCAACAAACTGATTGTGCATTGCATGAACAAGTCTCATCTACTTGTGGGATAATTGTGCTGTCCCCTTCCTTTTAACAACGACAACACAACAAGAAGAGGAAGTAGTAGCAAGAGTGCCAATGCAAAGAAGATTTTTTTTCTTGGAATTTTAAAATTATGTCATATATATGATAAGGCTAATACATATATAGTAATATATATTGTAATTATTTTATACAGTTTTATAACTGGCTTTTGTAATTTTGTCCCTTATTTATATCTTTAATCTTATCCATTTCTATTGCTTTCACTGGAGGTGGGAAGAGGAGGTCAGTTCTCGCGTGGCAATTTCTTTCTTTTTGCTTTCACAAAGTCAGGCCAAGCTAGACATGAAGCTGGCAAATTGGCTGTAATCTACTTTTCACATCCAAAGGAGCCTATCAGTGAGGAGAACTAATGGTAGACCCAAGGTTCAAAAAGCTGAATTTTCAGTTAAATTTGAAGTGCATTTCATGGGTGAAGGAGAAATGATATGCTCCTTTTTGGCTGGCTCAGCCATGATGATAGCAAGAGCAGTGGTCTTCCTGGTACTTCCCTCAGTGAGCTGCCACATCTGAAAATACTTCTCTCAGTGGCACTACATCAAGTCTGGGGACTATTTTTATATCCTAGGACTCCCTCCCCAGGGGCTATGCATCAAACTGGAAAATCAGACAGAAACCTCAAGTGGCCTGACATCAACTTCTGGTTCTCAATGATGGGTTATTTTTTCTGTTTGTTACGTGAAGGTGTGTGTGTGTGTGTGTGGGGGGGTTCCATAGGGAGCCCACCTGTGGTCTCAGAAATATATTAATATTTTAGAGAATTATGATTAGCTCAAATGAAAGGCTGCAAGAGGCAGGCAACTTTGGGACCTTTGCATCTGGGTATACCAGTACTCACTGCAGAGAACTTCAGGTTAAGATAAAATAGTTTTTATTGGAAAATAACAGAAAGAACCATGTAAGGCTAGCAAAGAGTTACAGCAGAAAGATTGGATAGAGGAATATATCTGGGAGATGGAACCATAGTTACCAATCTTGGGAGTAGAGAAGAACTCAGATGGAAGTCTGAGGGTGGCAGTGGAAGTGTCGATTTGGGTGTATGCCAACCGAGAGAGCAGCTGGGTCCCGTCCACAGTGGCACACCTTGCTATTGTTTGGGGCTAATATTTAAACTGTATTTCGTGTCTGAAGGGGTATTTGGGCTTAAAACAAAGCTTAGATGGGTTTCCCACCATTGAAACAAAAGAAACTGAAACTTAGCTGATTGCTGTTAATGGCTGAGAGAAAGGAATTGATGGGTTTATGACAATCTCATATTGTAGGACAGGAGGAGGTGCAGAGGGATATTTGCTGTGTAGGCCACTTGTTTGTTTAGGATGTGTGACTTATTGCTGAGAGGCTCAAGAGGGGATTAGCACATACCTCTGTAATGGTGTTGTTTACTAGGGGCTCCTCTTAATCCTACCTTGGGTGTGTTTGATAAAATATTTCCAAGAGACCTTCCCAGGTCCTTGTGACCTCCATTTGACTTCACTTTGGCTCACCCATACTAGATCCCTTGAAATGTCCAATATTGCCAATTAAGAGATATTGTAGGGAGGGAGTAGCAGGGCATGGTAACATGTTAAAAATACAGGGAGCCTTTGCAACCTATTGAAAAGGTAAATTGTTACCCCTGGAGGCTTCCAGGAGCACCTGTTCACACTGTTTTTTGGCAAGAAAAAGGTCAGTGTGAGGATTCCAAGGCCACAGAAACAACCTTGGGGTGGGCACTGCATACAACCTCAGGGCCACAATTTGCCCATCTCTGCACTACATGATGGCATAGCAGGCTTTGAAAAAGCTGACTTGGAGAAACTGTATGATGCAGAAAAGCAATTGTGGCAAATAAAAATGAGGGCTGTGAGTGGAGATCCTCAAAGAGAAGCACCAGAAGGAGCACTGTTATTGCTGCCAATCTACTAGTGAGTTTTTCCCAATCCCACACTCTTGCACAGTAGCTCCTGATCTACCAGAACTTCAGTGTATCTTTTATTGTCCTTTGGGTAGAGGCTTGATGGAACATAGAGGTTTGCTTGAAACTGGGGGATAGATTTTATATGTCAGAGCTGCTCTTCCTTTTAACTACTGCCTGGTCTTATGAGCCCAGCTTGAGTCAAATCCCAGGTCTAAGTAATGTTTTGTTTTGATCAAAAGCAAAGCTAACATTCTGCATGAAATCTCTCCCCAAAGAGATTCTGTATTCCCATATTTCTGTGTTGTGTGCTGTTTGACATTCTGATCAAGATTGCTGCTAGTTGGTCAATTTTGCAAATATTCCCTTGAAAGGTCAAAGCTTTCATTTCCACTACCAATGTTTTTCTTGTGTTCAGAGAGGCTGTGAACCTATAATAGCTTTCTTCTATGAGCTTGTAATAGCAATTCCATCACTATACATGTTGAGTGTAGTCTAGTAAACCAGCGCAGATGTGAATCCAGGGTGCATATAAGCATATGTGAAGCAATTACATTCCTATGTTATTTTGTACTCAGTTGGAAGTAAACACTAGTTATATACACATGTTTATAATTTTTACTAGTGGCTAGCTTTTGGCAGCTATTTCTTCATCTACAATCCTGTCATTGACTTTAAGAAAAATGGAGTTGCCCAAAATGTAAAATGGAAGCTTTGTGAAAAAGATGAAGGCAATATAATACACAGGTAGGTTTGCCAGGTCAAGCATATACCAGGCCCTGAGATCTCAGGCCCAATAGTGGAGGAGATTTATGTTAACCCATTTTTGCAAAAGCGTCAGGCCAAACTAGATTTATCAGAATACCTAAATCACCAGACTAACCCAATTGAGTATTTCATGGACAAAAGGGTCCCCAAAAAGTTGTGGGACTTGAGGTGGAGACTCTACCATCAGGTTCTTAATCTGAGGGGAAAGAAACCATGGACCGCAGAGGATGAGCAAACTTGTCCTCATCTGAAATATAAAAAGGCTGAGATTTTGAGTGGTGTGGCACAAAAGGAGACGATCAGACATTTTGTCCAGGACTGCCCGAGTGCCCAGGAAACATGGGAGGAGATGGCCCGGGTCCTGGATTGGCCAAATTTGGCACAGCAGGCTTGGGAGACAATACTTTCGGGGACTGAACCTCCAGAGGGTGTCAGGGGACCCAGAAAGTCAGTGGGCCAAAAGAGGAAGAGGAAGGAGTCTGGTTCTGTGGCTGAGAGTTTTTGGAAAGTGCCCTGGTCCACGGTGCGCCTGGTCAACCTCTATGTGATGTTAGGGTTAGTTTTCCAGAGACAAAAAGAGGTGAAAAGTCAAAATCTGCAGGATGTAAAAGGCACTGCCTATTATGTGAAGAACGTAATTGAAAATTTAGATCTGAGTGAAAAAGAGAAATTGCCAAGCTATCGTTGGAAAAAGTTTTGGCCGTGGTTTAGTGAGACGATCCCAGCAATAACATAAAATGATATTTTAAATAAATATTTTATTATTATTTTATTATTTTATTATTATTTTTGTATTATTATTTTTAATTAATCTTTTATTGATTTTTTCATTACCAAATGGGTATAATTGTAATGTGTAAATATAATGTGATAATAGTGTGTTTAGATTAAGAGGAAAAATACATTAGTGTTAGGATAGATTTATTTTTGTATTAGTAAGAAAAGAGGAAAACAATTAGTATTATTTTTGTGTTGTTATGGCCTTTTGCGGTCGGGTGTATTTTTTAGTAGAATGGTCTTATTCCAATAAAAATTCCAAAATTCCAAAACTGAGACTTAAGGATGCCACAGGGGTGGACTCTGGTGATGTCACAAAGAGCAGCCTCTGGTGATGTCATTAATCATGGTATATTAAGCATCAACGAGAGCTGCACAGAGTATGCAATTGAAACAAAAAACAGCCTGAAATCTGGGGAGACTTTCCACAGGAAAAAGGAAAAACAAACCTCTGCTAATTTTTGAAATTCTTCCCTGACTATGTAGGTGAAACCGTCCACTTGTCTATTTCAAAATTCATTCCGTTTGGATGAAAATGGTTGTTGAAAGCTAAAGCATCAGCTGAGTTACCTGGCACAAATGACATGGAGTTGCACTGGATCCTGTGTCAAATTCTGCCTCTCCAACATATACATATTTGATTTACTTCATTTAGATCTCATACTTCTTCCCAGGAGGTCAAAATGGCATATTGGCCGAAATCCAATATTGTACCAGTGCAACAGAACTTTCTTCCTTTTGCCTCTCCCCACTTCCCCACAATTTCTAGAGCTGCTGCAAAACTGGCTCCAAGATGTTTCCCAGTCCCATGGAGAAAAGGTTTTGGAGTGCATGGTGGGGCTGTAGTGGGAAGAGGAGTGAGTATACACTTTCTGACTTCTCCTGGGTTCCATGGTTCCACAGCAGAAGTCCAGCAATGGATTCTGCCTATTTGCTTCCCACCACACATTATCTTCACAAAAACAATGGTTGGTTACAATGAGAGATAGTGACTGTCCCAAGAAGAGTTCCAGTTTGGTTGGTGGTAGTTTGAGTGGTACATGTTTCCCCCTTCTTGTCCTTGGCCTGAAAAGGCTTTCTTAAGAATCAGGAAATGGCCACCTGTGACCACCTAATAGGCCCTTTAAGGTCTTAAACAATCTGGGGAATTTTTGAATGGGAAATGGCACTCCATATTTGCCATTTTGGGGGAAAATGTGTGTGTGTGTGCATGCGCGCGCAATGATGTAGAAGGAGTCTTTGTGGATGGTTGCAGCAGGGCCCCTCATGTTGTCCATGGTCTACAGTTTGCTCCTGTCAGGATTGGATCCTTCGGCTCCTGGTCCTGCCATTTTCCCTTCTATTCCTGTGGCCTTGGTGTATAATGGGCCTAGCAGTTTGTAGAGGGAGGGGATGTATGTGTAACTGTTTGGATTTTGCTTGGTAAAGGAAAGATAATGATGCAGCTGCAATTAATGGTTTTCTAAAGCCTGGGAAGAAAGTGGTTTTGGTTTAAGGAATGCTTGTGTCAATGGATGATGGATGACTAATGATTTTGTAGACCACCAGATTTTGGTGACTGTAAAATGCTTTTAACTTAGCATGTATCCATTAGGCTCCCATTCGCAGCAATGGCTTTGTATTGAATGCTTCCTGAATTTCTAGCAATAAAGTTTTCTGATGGACTCTGAAACTGGTGGTCTATGAGTCTGGGAAAACTAATACCCGACAGCTTCTCTTTGTCCAATGCATGGACCAGTTTGCTCCCACAGGGTGTTTGTATGTGCTGGGTGCTGTTCTTTCTGGCTATGTCTTTTCCTTCACCTAATGGATGGTTTCAACAATGAATTTAGCAAGGCAGAAGCTAGCAGTGCACAAAGAGGGGAGGAAGGATTTGTCATAGCCAATTAAGGAGAGGATGAGAGTCACCCAGAGGCTTTCCAGTTAATTAAACACATTGGGGGAAGAAGCCCATTAATCTGAGAGGAGCTGGTTTGGACTTCCCTGAAAGTTGCTGCTGTTTCATAGTTACACTTGCCAAGCCTCCAATAATTATTAGTATCATGGACAATCTCACCTCTGTTTTCTTCAGCTAGAATTAACAAATGTTGTTCTAGATGCTCATCTGCAAATGGAATAAATTGAGGAGGGACACCCATTATGAAGCAAAATCCACACAAGTAATTTAAAAGGTATTTAAAATATCTATCTATGAACTTTGTTTTACTACTACTACTACTACTACTAATAATAATAATAATAGATGCCCAGACATTTCAACTTGTATAATCATGTAAGAAGATAGATAGAGATCTGAACCAAAACTGGTTAATCCCAATTCCTCAAAGCTTGAGGGTGTTTGAAATTAGGAATGGCGAAGGAATGTAAATATTCTCTAGGGAATATCCATTTGGTGCCTCCTGAGACTGGTAGTAGAATGAAGAATATCTTGCCTAAGAAATCCATACACTTACAAAGCTTGTAGTGTGCTTTGGGAAAGGAAAAAAAAAAATGTGCAAAACCCCATCTGCATGATGAAAAAAATGCTTGTATTTTAAAAAAATGAGCACGGGCTTCCCAATTTAAAACTTTATCTGCATGCCAGCTGTCTTTATTGGGTAAAAAAATGGTGTGACTTAAAGGACGAAATAATGTTAGCGTTGGAAAGTGACAGACTCAGGTATGGATGGCATGCGTATATTTGGTTCAATAAAGAGATAGTAAATAAGGACTTTAATGACCATTATATACGGAAACCGCTGCTGAGAGTGTGGAAGAAATATAAGAATAGATGTTTGTTAAAAACTCCTTTATGGATATCTTCACACGAAGCATTTTACAGAAGGGAAAAATTACAAGATATTAAATGGTTAAGATATGAACATATGATAAAATGGGAAGGAAATAAGCCGGAGATCAAGACAGGTGAAGAATTGAAAGCAGAAGGAATTAAATGTCAATGGCTATTATATAGGCAAGCTCGGGATTGGTTAAAACAAGATATGAGAATATATGGTATTCAGCAATATAAATCAGAGTTGGAAGAGATGATTATGTCAGAAGATCCCAAATTGTTAGCCAAGATTTACAAAATCTTATTAAAGTGGGATAGTGAGGAAGAAACAGTAAAGGAACCCATGGTGAAATGGGCTCAAAATATAAAGAGCATAATTAGATTTGACCAATGGGAGAAATTGTGGAAACAGACATTAGCATTAACATCATGTCAAGATTTAAAAGAAAACTGCTGGAAAATGTTTTATAGATGGTACATGACCCCTGACAAAATTGCAAGAATCTACAAATTATCTGGTAATAAATGCTGGAAATGTAAAAAGGAAGTAGGAACATTCTTTCATTGTTGGTGGTCATGCACCATAGCACGAAAATATTGGAAAATGATTCACTCTATGGTTGAGAAGATAATGAAAAGAGCTTTGCAGATGAGACCTGAAAAATATTTGTTATGCATCTTTGATGAACCCATGGGGAAAAATCAGGAGAGAATTATGTTTAATTTAATCGTAGCGGCCAGAATTACTTACGCGCGTCATTGGAAAACAGAAACCATCCCTACAAAAGAGGAATGGGGGGTTAAAGTGTTTGAATTAATGTATTTGGATAAATTAACGATGGCTATAAGAAATAATAATATGAGTGAATTTGAGGAAGAGTGGAAGGAGACAAAAAATAATCTAGTTGAAATATGGGGAAAAGGGATGGATTTGGGACTTTAAGGTAAATAAGAATTTATAAGATTAAAAAGTAGAAGACCCCGCTTGGTCAGGAAAGTCTAAACGGGATCGGAGATGCTGTAAAAATTAAGTTGTGTAAAAGAGGGGCTAGACTACATAATCAGATAAAGAAATCAATGATGAGTCCGAATGGGAAGTAGCGAGTGAAGTGTAGAGTATAGAGGGTAAAGGATGATGTAAGAATGAAAGAGAGGAGTTTTATTAGTAATAAAAAAGATTAGGAATGTTTGGAAGATGAAAGATCGTATGAATGTACAATTGTAAAGATGCATGATAGTAAATGTACGACAAAATGAATGTACAAGAATTTATGTATAAAGGAAATCAACAATAAAAATTATAATATAAAAAAAAAATGAGCACAAACACACATTAATCAATGAGGAAAATGCATAAAAATGGGTAAAAAAGTAAAAATGCATACTAAAATGTGTGCATGTTGGAAAAAATTACAAATATAAACAAACGTTGAAGTGGAAATGAGGAAATCTTGTGACCTTATATGGAACTCGGACAGGATGAGAGTGCTGGTGGCATTTTGAGAAATTTAGTGAAAATGAGACAGAGTTTCATATCCCTACTTGAAATCTATCTATGAGTTATCAATGGGTTTCAGAGGAAAGGCATTTCAAATGACACACACCCCTTTTTAAAAAGACCAACCATTTTGTTGTTTCAATGTTTTGCATTATATGATAGCTTATGCTAACCTTCATTTTATTCCATTTGATTTTAAATTTTCCAGTCAGAAGCATACAGTGCTTATTTCTTTAATTACACCTTATCCATCCAGAGAGCTTAAAGTTCATATTTTCTGAATTAAATAGAAGTCTTCAAAAGCCCAGTTTAGTTTGACAGCTATGTTCTTTAAGTGCATTTGAAGATCAAACGTGCTTTAAAATCAGTAACATATTTGCAAAATAAAAAAGTAATATGTATAACTACTTTGATTTTTTTTAAAAATGGAAAGTTTAATTATTAGCATTGAAGGTAGCTGCCTAAGGCAGATTTGTGGTGCCCTTCAAGGCAATACTTTATTTATGCATGAGCTAAAGAAACTATAATTTAGGGTCATGGATTATGAGAAGATTCTAAACAATTTTTTTTAACAAAAATACTCAAGAGAATCGGTTAGAACAATACAATTTCTCTGTAATGTTATCATCAGCGCTGTATACGCACAATCCTAAATATACATTGGACTGACTATGTGACGAATGTTGTTGTCCTTGAGCAAGCAGGGATCACCAGCATTGAGGCCTTGATATTGAGAACCAGCTACGCTGGGCAGGGCATGTTCCTAGGAGGGAGGACCATCGCCTCCCCAAAATAGTACTCTACGGTGAACTCACCACAGGTCAGCATAAGAGGGGCGCTCCAAAAAAAGTGATACAAAGACTCCCTGAAACAACATCTCAGGCTCGGTCAAATTGATCACCAACAATGGTCCGCCATGGCCTCACATCGGGATGCATGGAGACACACTATCCACAATGCTGCAGCCTTATTTGAGAACTAACGCCGAACAAGTCTTCATGACAATGCAGAAAGAATCACAAGCCGGAAACATCACCCAAGGAACCTTCTGCTGTGCTTTCTGCAACTGGATTTGATTATCTCGGATTGTACTCTTTAGTCATCAGTGCGCTTGCAGAAAGCGCAGGATGAGTCCTTCCTGAATCTTTGTTTGCGAAGAAAAGCCAGAGAGAGAGAGAGTATCATCTTCTTAAACTTAACATAGCTTCTTAAACTTAACATAGCTTAAGCTTAAACTAAACTCAGCCTTGCTTAAAAATTATGCACACAATAAATCCTGAACTATGAAGATTCTCAGCAGTCCAGGATTCTCCTCATCAGGGTTTCCTGACATTTGAGAAACATTTTTTTTAACCTTTTCAAAATATTAACAAACAGTCTTTCCATCACCAGTCCCCAGACCCCTGTAGGCATGTGGTTTCTATGTCAGTGGAGATCCTCTTGAAGTTTTAGACGCAACTATAAAGGTGCTATCCAAAATGTTTAAATATCCTCTTTTAGGGATAGGATTCAACACCTTGGGGACCCCTGGCTGGGTCAGAATTGTGTTAATGCCATTACATTAAAAAATGCACCAAGGATGAATCAACACACAGACAAATCTGATTACCATGGCAACAATAAAACAGCGACCTTAATGACAAGGTACTATAAAAGAGAATAGAGAATTTAAAATGTCCATACAGTACCTGAGTGAAACATCAAGTTGTTTTCCATGTAAAGAGCTGCTAGCTCTTTAAATGATGCCACCCTCTAGGTATCAAAAAGAGCTCTACTCTCTAATACAGGGGTGAGCAGTCTGCATCCCTAAGGCAATATTGACCCTTGGTTTAATTTCAAAAGTCTACTGTAAGGTGTCATTTCACCCCTCTAGCAACAGTGGTCTGTGTCTTTGCTGGCTTCCTAATCAGTGTGGAGGAAGAAGGGATGGGGAAGAAATGGGCAGGGGGAGGGATGACAGAAAGGGAGGAAGGGGTGGTGCCACTCATTGCTGGCCTGTAGCCCTGACAGGCTGTCTTTGGGGAAGCGTGGCCCCAAGAGTAAAAATGTTATCCATCCCTGCTCTGGTAAATGTGCAAAAAGGAAAGGGAACAATCTGGGCTGATCTTATCAGAAAAATAATAATCTCCAAATCCACACTCAGACAATATCTTTATGAATGTATCTACATTACACAGTTATAGTGGTTTGTTGCTACTCTATTATGACTGTATGTGAAGCCAGGCGCCTTCCTAGTGGCTCGGGGGCCTTTCCTATCCCACTGCTGCCACCACTTTTGTGGAGAAGGAGGGATTTCCTCCTCCTGCCCTACTACCACTTTGTGACGCCCGACCTCCACGTCACATCTGGACTACATCTCCCAGCGGTATACCACAAGCACTCAGGTGTGGCTATGTATTCCTGGCTGTGTCTCCTTTCCTGAGATTCACTCATGCCAGGCTGGATGGTTCTTGTGAACAAAAGAACATTTATTGTCAAATGAATAAAGCATGTAACTGTATACACAAGTTATTGGGCCTGCACAAACATTCACTCTTTATCTAAGCCTCTTTTTTTTTTTTTTTTTGGTGACAGCTTTTTAATTAAAGGTTTGAAGTAGACAAATTTTACAAGGGACGGACCTATGAATTGCTGTGTGCTTAACCTCTAATTGTCTTGAATCACTTAAAGCCTCATCTCAACTATCCAGACTGAAAACCCAACTTAAACTTTAACTTAAACTACCTTAAACTGAAAATTTCCTCACTCACTCCCCCTTTATCTCCTCCAAAAGCCCCTTCCATGTACTCACAGAGGATTGGCTTCTGGAGTACCAGGTCCTCATTGGCTCACTAGGTGTCCATCACACAAAAACTCTCCGGACCTACGGCAAATAATTCTAAGACTCTTGCCACCTACAAGATGGAGCCATGGCTGTTAGAGTGGTATTGAAGTGTTATAGCCATATATTGTACATACATTCCATTGGGTCTGTTCAAACATGTCACAAAATAGCAAGTCACCTTCCAATTTCTCTAGCAATCTTCATCAGGCCAGATCAGGTGAGCAAACAGTGTGTGAGGTACTGGTGAAAAGGGGAGATAAAAGTGGATGACTCGTACTCTACAATTGTGTCATAGTCCAAATGCACACTACACAAATAATCCAGTTTGAAAGTGGATTATTTGCCATGGCTCCTTCCTATGGAACCTTGGGGTTTGTAATTTGGTGAGCCACCATCACTCTTTGGCAGAAGAGGCTAAAGATCATGTAAAACTACACAGCCCAGGATTCAGTTGGAAGGAGTCATAGCAAATAATCCACTTTCAAACTGGGTTATTTGTGTAGTGTGGATTTGGCCATAGTGTAAATAAAGGCACACATTCCCATCTGCATTACAACACAGATAGAAATGCAAACCCTATTTGGGCTGGAGGTCAGATGTTGCCGGTGACTGCAACTGGAACAGGACAACTCACATGACTGTAAATCAGATGGTTTCTCAGCACTGCTCAGCATTTGAATCCTCTAAGATGAATGTATGAAAAGTACTTGTTTGCAGAATAGGGCATTTGAGTCGATGGTTTTTGAGTTAACTGGTCTTTCACACCTTCAAGCTGTTGTTGCCTGTGCTCTGAATGAACCAGCCATACAACAAGATGTGAAATACAGTTCTAAATGGCAAAACTATGACCACCCACCCACCCACCATCACCTTATTTATTTCTTGCCTTTCTCCGAGACTGGGGAGATTATCAAACACATCAAAAATGGTTTTATGACAATGCCATGAGATTGCAAAAGGGCTTAATTATCAAACTCTGTCATCCCCCATCACCTCCCAAGTATTCAGCTGCCATTCCAAGGCCATTCTTTTTATTGATGGGGAGAAGCCAGCAATTGATCTCCCATGGTGTTTCTGTCTCCGATTTGCCTGTGTATGAGAAGGTGCCTCGTTTTGCTGGCGAGATTCCAGCGGCAATGGGCAGCCTTGTCAGAACACTTCCGGGTGAGACTGGGATATCCAGGTAAGTTTCACTCTTTTTTGTACCCTCCCTAGGTTACTTTCAATTTTAAAGTGTGTTTTTGTGCTTGGTGTCATTTTTACTGTGTTATTTTTCTTTTTATATTTGAATTTCCTGTGCTCGCGTCTTCTTGTGAGAATGGGTGGGATTTCACTCCAGGAAGTGAACAGAGCTCCCTTAGAGCTCCGTTCATGCCTGGGCTGCATTTTGGAGGCAAGAGAAGGTAAGTGCAGTGGGGAAGGTGATTGTTTTGGGACAGGGGTGGGAGTGGAGATTGTGGGACAGGAATGTTTTTTGCATTCCTGTCTGATAATCTCCTGGGATAGAAAAATTCAATAAAGACACATATAGAAAAATTCAATAAAGACACATATAGTTGAAAACACACTAAATTAAGATTAAAACAGTATTAAAGAACAGCAGAATTAAACCATTTAAAACCAGTACAGGACCATAAGAAGCATTTTGCTTGTTAAAAATAAGTTCCCAAAGGCTTGCTGGAGAAAGCAAGCCTGCCACTGAAAAGACAAAAAAGGAGTATGTATTAACGTACACAAGATGTCATCAAAAGCTTTCATCTGATCATGGAAAGAAACAAAATCTGAACATATAAATAAAAGGACATTCTTTACCTTGGGGTCATGTATTCCAGACAGCTCTTCATAGATTTTCTCTCCAACCATGACAGCAGCCAGATTAGCTGTGTATGTTGACAGGCAAAACAAACAAAAAATGGCCCAGAGGTTCATGAGAAACCTTCCAGTCCAGCACTTGGGGGGTTTTATGGCGGCTGTTCTACCAAACAAGATGGCATAACAGACATTCAAGGCAGAGGAGAAGGAGAACACTTTATCCCTGTTTCTTCCCTTTGGGGTCATGCCAAAGGGGCTGGTCCATTCGTAGAGGGTGAGAAAGATTGCAGTGATGTGCAGGGCCACAAAGATTCCCAGCCACATGGTCCAATGGAGTGGCCACATAAAGGCTCCAATAGGAGCCGCTGTGTCTTTGGTTCTCACCAGGATGCCCAAGCTGGTAGAAAAGAAGGGGCTGGTGAAATCGATTACCTGGCTACGTGCTGTGTTGATGCTGAATGATGTCACAGCCATGTGGGCGGTGCCAGCCAGGAGGTCACCTACAAGCCCTGTCCACTGTCCATTTTTCAAAGCCCCGTATTTCCCATCGCCAACGATGTACAGGTCAAAGTCAAAGTTCATATCTTCAGCCAGTTTTTCCAACAGATCTATACAGTAGCCATAGCAGCACTGTTTGAACTTGCTGGGCACTGTGTCATTGCCACCTTGCAGGTTTTCAAAGAGAGTATCCAGCACAGCTGAATCATTGGTCAAGGGGTCCAGACAGAGCTGACCTGCTGGGCACAAGCCTTCATCATCCACAGCCCTTGTGAACACAAACGGATGTTCAATGAGGGTCACCACCCTCAGATGCAGCCGGGTAGGATGCTGGTTGTGATTTTTGTGCCTCTGGGCCTGCTCTGGCCAGATCCCATAATCCATGATGATCTTGCCTTCTTGCCAGCTCCCCAAGCGGGTCCACATCGGATTGCCCACAGGATCATGCTGCAGATTCCAAATGAAGAAGTTGTTTTCAGAGCTGATGATGGAGGAGCCTTTTACTTTAATGTGGCCGCTAAGCCCATGAAAGGTAGTGTTGGCTAAAAACCTACAGGGCAAAGGGAAGATGTTATGAACAGAGATTCAGACAATGCAGCTCCCAAAGGTGCTCTGAAGCAGAGATAGCTGTTCCTTCCAGTGTTAAGGCCCTAACATTAGGCAAAGTGAGGTGATAACTTCAGGCAGCAGATGCTGGTGAAGATCAATGGTAGCCTCTTGGCGCTTCCTTCTGTTGGGCAGCAGTGCTATGTATGTGACACAATGTATCCTGGCCGCCAAATTAGCCAAGGGGGTCTGTTTTGTTTGTGGGGCAGGAATTTTACAGGTGCTAAACTCTATCCACCACACAGATTCAGCCACTCAAATAGCTTATTTGAAATTCAGAGTAAAACTCAGACAGGATTCCCTGTCCCACTAATCCTAGATGTATTAGATGCCACTACTGCCTCCTTAAGTGTTGTAGTGGAAACTATCCCTTCAACAGTGTTGTTGAAGTAAGCCTTTACAGGGAGGCAAGGATAGCCTCTTCCATTCTGTGCTTCTGTTGAGAAGTTAAAATTGTCTGTTGTGGCAGGCTTTTAAGA
Organism: Gambelia wislizenii; assembly: GCA_030847615.1. Taxonomy (NCBI): domain Eukaryota; kingdom Metazoa; phylum Chordata; class Lepidosauria; order Squamata; family Crotaphytidae; genus Gambelia; species Gambelia wislizenii. The sequence continues at coordinate 304,178,148 of JAUMIR010000002.1, read as the reverse complement.
AATTGACTGCTAGGGCTTTTAATAGTGTGCTGTTTTGCTGATCTTAACAGATCTCCTCCTCCTCCAAGGATTCAGTTGCCAGTCAACTGTCTTCTGCACATGGAATATCATTGGTCTTAGGTAGCAAACTATCTTGGGCAGGCCCTGTCTTTCTTTAAGCAAGATATATGCCCCATTCAGACCCATCTCTGTAAATGAATGTCCTTTCCTCAGGGTGAAAGAGTGGGCAGATATGCATCCACCCACAGGGTTTATAATACAAGGCAAGACATGATGAATATGCTTGACTGGGCAGAGGCCCAAATAGTGTGATTTTACAAAAAAGGATGAGGAGTTCTGTAATTGTTTGAACACCTGGATAAAATACCTGCATACTGCATTATGAACTTGATGGTACAGAAGGGCATACCTGCACATTCCTATACCACAGGAACACAGTGTTGTTTGATTTGATAAATATTTTCTGGGGGAGAAATATACTCTGTGTCTGAAATAACAGGTCTCTAATGAGATAAAGGAAATAATAAATTCAATCAATCAATTACTTTTGTGAGAGCTCTACAATAAACTACAACTCACATAATAGTTTCTTTCTCTCTCAGCTGTCCATCCCACATAAAGCTCTCCCTTATTGGCACTATGCTTCCATTTTCCTTCTCTGAAATGGGCTAAATGCCATGCTGATGCTTACTTCTGACAGACATGTCATTCAAACAGAGAAATTCACATTGCTCCAAAAAGGAAAAGACTTCTGAATATGCCTGCTTCATATGCTAAAAGCCTGAATGTATGGAAGAATGAATGAACCTCCTTATTCTAAATTTAGCAGAATGCCTTGCTGCATGATCTGTCATCACTGAAAATTAACCATTTGTATTCGTAAACATTGCAATAGTTTGTGTGTGTCATGGCATCCTATTATATCTTTCAGGAAACATTTGGACCTTTGAATACTTTGCAGATGCTTGGCCAGGACTGGTCCATGACATTTTGCTGCCTGAGGCTGCCTGCCAGTCTAATTGAAGGAGCCTAGATTTCAAAGTCTGCAAAGTTATTTTGATACAAGAGGCAGAAAGTCCCATAAGCACCTCTTCCCAATCTTGTGATTACAAATACAATAATACCAAAATAAGCAGTTCACAATTTGTTGTATGTCTTTTTATGTCAACCAAAATCTCTTGTCTGAGGAGGTTGCCTCAATCAGCCTAATGGTGGGGCCAGCCCTCAGCTTGGCTTTTGTTGCATAGAAGCAGGTGGCAAGCTATCTACTCCTACCTTCCTGGTGTCACATAAGCAAACTTATTTCTTTCCAGCCAACTCAGTTTCTAGCAATTGTTCCCTTGGTGAGTCTATTTGCTTCAGGATTAATAGAAAGTGGAACCAAATGGAGACAGGATAAATCAACATTGGAACCAAATGGCATTTGTTCCAAAATGGGCATTCTTCCCTTTTGGGACATCTGTTCATTCCCATTTCTTCCATTCAAGAATAATGGTGGTGGGGCACACGTGGAAACAGGAGAGCCAACTTCTGGTTTCCAAGAGAACAAAAAAGACTCAAGGGGAAAAAAATATATCTGTACACACAAGGATGACATTTAATATTAAGTGAAGCAAAGTATTGAATCTATTCTGTGTTTTAATCCAAGGTGCTACAGACTATTCCTCAAATAGGTTCAACAGTCTTGGATTCAGTACCTTGGATAGTTCCTTTAAAGTTTAGATTGAAACCTAGAATGGATTCACTACCCCTCTGAAGTGGAAGCCATAAGCTACCACTGAAACTAAGCCAGAATGCTTCTCACTAATCAGTGAGCAGTAGACAATATAGGTGAACCAGAAAATCTGTAGATACACAGAGTTATATGTATATAGAGAGCCAGCATGGTGTAATGGTTTGAGTGTTGGATTATAACTCTGGAAACCAGGTTTTGAATTCAGAGTTCAAGATCAGGAAGGCAAAGACAATTCCCCTCTGAACAAATTTTGCCAAGAAAACTCTGTGATAGGTTTGTCTTAGAGCTTCCATAAGTTGGAAATGACTTGAAGGCACACAGCAGCAACAACATATATACATACATACAGAGAAATAAGTTTCAGCCTCAAAAGCCTTCTATTTCTTGATCATGGCAATAGTCATAATCATGACTAAGTGGCGATTGTGAATATGAAACAATTGCAGATGCTAGGTAACTATTTCACATGCATGATAATGACTTAGCCATGATTATGACACTATTGCCACAATCATAACTTCCCCTGCCCAACCTACTTTACCAAGCATCAGCTGTATGGGGAGAAGGAAGTCCACTTTGCCAGTGATTGGAGATTGGGTGAATGATGTTTCCATCAGGTTTTGTGGGATGGGCCAGGAGAGGAGTTAATTATTTAGTTAAGTATATTTAACTAAATAGCTTTTGATCCTGAGACACGTTCAGTCTATTTTTTAAGAACATGTACATATCACATTGTCATATCATCTGCTTCATCCATGTTGTTTGCTGCCCTCTGGTGAATGTTCTTGCTTCCATCAATTATTTATATTAAATATTATCCTTGGCTTTATAGGTACCATTACAGTAGCACCCCTGCATCCGCTGATTCACCACCTGAGGATTCAAATATCCACAGATGGTGACAGCGGGGGTGGTGGTGGATGGGGGAGGAGAGAGAAATGGCAACGTGGGTCAAAATGGTGATGCGGGGGCAAATGGGGTGAAGGGAGAGGAGGATACATCTCCCTCCCTCCTCCTTTTGCCATTGGGATTGCTGCCCAGGATTGCTCCCTGGGATAGCTCCCGTGGCAGAAATGGCAATGTGGGGGTGAAGGGAAGGGACAAAAGATCTCCCTCCCTCTTCCCTTTGCCACTAGGATCACTTCCTGGGTTCGCGCCCAAGGCCAAAATGGCAATGCAGGGGCAAAGGGAGCGATTTTACCCCCCTTTCCCCGGGATGGCCCCTGGGATGCCATTCACTATTATCCACAGAATTCACCATTGGCAGGAGGGCCCAGAACCCCCAGAAGCAATACTGTAGCAGGGGTGCTACAGTATTGCTTTCTTATTTGCTTCTAAGAGAGACAATTTCTTTTTTTCCCCTTGATGATGCTCCAGACTGCCACAGTCTTTTCCCCCACCATGTCTAAGTGCAGCATTTTCCCAGGACATTGTGGGGGCAAAGGACAACTCCAGCTGGCCCTCACCACTCTTTTTGAATTATTAAGGTCCCTACCTTTTGGTGGCTTCCTCATCATGCAGAGATTGTGCCTTGACTATTGGATGAATGCTAGGAGATCAGGAATAAGGGACAGCTAAGAGAAACATTGTCTCTTTGAGAAGCAAACAAGAAAGCAACAATAAGGATATCTAAAAAGCCAAGGATAATATTTCATGTAAATGACTGATAGGCCATGAAAGTGTTTACCAGTGGGCAGCCAACAATGTGGATGAAGCAGATAATAATATGACAAGGTGAAACATAACATATTTTCGAAAAGGAGACTGAAGATGTTTCAACATCAAAAGTTATTGGCCAGAATTCTGTGATCCCAGTTCCAGTTCCACCCTCCACTCATTTGCAGGATGTCTGAAATGGCTAGAAGTGCAGACAACTACAGTTCCCTGAGAAGTGTACCTATATGATACACATGGTACTCCATTCACATTTTACATGTATACCAACTGCAAACAGCTGCACACCTAAAAATGTAAAGTGCATAGTAGCTTACAGACAGAAGCTGCTCTTCCTTTGCATGTAGGCATTCTGGTGCTCTTCCTGGAGATATTAAAACACCAGCCAAAGCAGTCAGCTTTCATTAGTGGGCTAATTAAATTATTCCATATTCATTAGTTTTGATGACTTGGTCACTCTGTCTTTATCTCAGAAAGTTTAGTACAGAATGAATGAATGAGAATGGGCAGCAAGTCAAATCACACAGCACTTTAATTACCCAAACAGCATAGTTAAACCACCATAATTTACAGACGAGATGGGCCTTTTAAACCCCAATGCTTTTTGCCCAGTAACAAGGGTGATCAAGAGATTATGGAATTAACTCAGCAGAAATTCACTTTCATCACATGGTCTCTAATGTATGTGTTCCACTGGAAAAAAGAAAAAGAAAAAACAAAGCCTTAAGTATAGAAAAGAGCCTTAGATACTCTGCAGAAGGAGACTGCTACAAGAGTTATGAGCTCACTGTTTAAAGCAGAGAGACAGATCTTCTGTTATAGTAAAGGACACCCTTTCCCTGTGGCATCACTCCTCTTGTAAATCTGCCTTTTCTAACATGGTGCTCTCCATATATGTGGACTATATTTCCCCTGGCCATGCTGGTTGGGGTGGTGGGAGCTGTAGTCCAACACATCTGGAGAACACCATGCTGGCAAAGGTGGCTGTAAAGGGTTTATTCATTTTATCTGGTTATTCTGTTTATGCCCTACCTTTCTCCCATCAGGAGACCCATGGCGGCTTACAAAATTTAAAACAGAAGTTGGCTAAAATGTTACATTACCAAAGTAAACAACAACAACAATTAAATACCATTGGGAGTATCTTCTGACTTATTTCATTATTATGCATTAGAGGATGGATGGATAGACAGATCAGAGTTTGGCAATCTTACATTTTTGAACTACAGCTCTTAGAATCACCCAACGAGCATGGCTATCTATCTGCCTACATTAGACAGGCAGGTGTACTATGTGACTCTCCAAGCCCATCACAACCCACCAGCCATGTATGGCTGCTTGCTGGTAGGGGTATAGTTTCTACTTAACAAGGAGAGGAGATAGAAAGGGCTGTTGAGTACCTACAGGCCACAAGTTGTGCATTACCACCAGGGTGGATTGAGGGATGACCATGTAGGGTAGTGAAATGGCTCTCCTTGTTTTACTCCTTCCAGATAGGATGGGAAAACAGGGGAAGCTGTTTCAGTCCAGCTAACACACTACTTAATCACACCCCCCCCAACATTTCACAGATGAAAACTGAGACGTGTGGCCAAGCAACATCAGAGTGTGGTCAGGATGGCAAAAGTTATTAATGAGGGGGAGCAAACAAGCTTGGAGAGGCTGCAGCAGTTTGCTTTTGCCTGAACCTACTGGGAAGGGCAAGATTCTCCCCTCCTCCTCCCCTCTGCTGAGTTAACTGAGCGTAAGCTACTTGTGCCCTTTGAACTCAGATTATAACAGCTCATGTCAGCTGAGGACAAATGAAGAAAGTGGAAAGAGAGAGAAACTGGGACATTTTAAAAGTAGATGAAAAAGTGGGTGGCAAAGGATTAATCAAGATTGTCTAAACTGGGACAACTGGAGGGGTGATCAGAATCAGGCATTTAACAAACAAGGGTTTAAAGTTCCTTAAATGGCTGAAAAAGTGCTCTGTAACTATTTGGGATGTTACAGCTGTTAACTATTTAAGGGGAGAAGAGAAATAGCAGCTGATACTTTGAATAAAGAGAAACACATGCAAGCATGTCTCCAGGCTAATGCATAGGGAAGAAATAAATGGAAAGCAAGGTGTTTCCTCCGCACCAGAGAAGGTCCTATAATTTTGTTGCCAAATTGAAAACTCTATTGTGGAGGGGGGACTGTCACACACCAGATGCCCTGGTGGCGCAGTGGTTTAATGCCAGTCCTGCAAGTCACCACGTTGTGATTTCGATTCCAGCGGACTCCAAGGTTCACTCAGCCTTCCATCCTTTCGTAGGTCAGTAAAATGAGTACCCAGCTTGTGGGGGGCAATTAGCTAACACACATTGGAAACTGCTTAATGCAGTGTAGATGTGTAAATAGCTATTGCTTAAAACAATTTATAAGCTGCTCTGATAGCCTTGTGGCTGAAGAATGGGGTATAACTAACTAACTAACTAACTAAATATGTTGTTGGAATGCAATTCCCAGCACCCATCACCTTTGGCTATGGTGACTAGGACGTCTGGAAGTTGTGCTCTATCTCATGCTCAATTACAGTAGTTAAAATAGGATTGGCAATCCTGTTGCCCTCCAGGTGTTGTTCAACTGCAAGTCCCAGCTGCCCTTATTAGCATAACCAACAGTGAGAATGCTGGGAGTAGCAGTCCAAACATATTTGAAAGACTGTATGGTCCCCACCCCTTTGCTGAAGAAAGATTTCACCCCACAGAATGACCTAAGCACAATGAGGGTTATATTGCTTTTGAAAAATCAGCGCTGGTATAAGGGGAAATCACAAAGAGGGAGAATTGGATCATAGAATCATAGAATCATAGAATTGCAGAGTTGGAAGACCACGAGGGCGGGGATGCTTTGATCAAGATTTCCAGCGTGGCAGGGGATTGGACTGGATGGATGGGTGAGATGCTTAGAGGATGGAGCACTAATACTTTGGGGGACATTAAAAATACACACATTCAAAATAAAAAAAAGCAGAATGTCTCATGCTCTGAAAACCAATCTTTAAATGGAATTTAAATTTAATTTAAATTTATTTTAATTTAATTTAAGAATCTATTTTTCAATTTTTTTTTAGATGGAGCCAATCATTAATCATGATTTCCTGCATGGCAGGGGGTTGGACTGGATGGCCCTCGTGGTCTCTTCCAACTCTGCAATTCTGTGATTCTATGATTCTATGATTGCTCTAGTATATAGCAGTGTCACAGTCAAATTCCTTAATGAGCACCACAAGCCATTATTTAAAACATAGGCGGGCAACTGAATGGTGGGCAGGGGCCTATTCCCTCCTGACCCACACATGGGCAAGCCCAAGGAATTCTGTTTTCTTATGCAGTCCCTCTCAAAATGGCAACAGGAAGTGACATTGCATCACTTCCTCTCACTATTTTAAGAAGGACTGAAAAGGAAAACTGTATTTCGAGGGATTAAGGTGTTCTGGGGTGCTTGTAGGGCTGGGCTGTGGGTAGGCCTTCTGTGTGGATTTGGGGAAAAATTGAAATGAAATGAATTCTTAAAAAATAGGTGTATTTGGAGCTTTGGGGGCTGGTGGGAGCTACAAAAGCCAGGGGTCACATGTAGCCTGAGAGGTGGAATATGCCTTCCCCTGATCTAAAAATCTTCCCATCTATTTCATAAAACCGGTTGTTACACCACAACTCCTGGTGTTTCTCACCTTTGCCTATGCAGTCTGGGTAAATAGGAGTTTCAGTACAATAACAGCTGGAGTGCGAACAGTTGCCAAAATCTGTGTTAGACAATCATTTGAAAAACATCTGCAACTCTATGTGACAATGGGTTGGGTCTTTGCAAACAGGGAGGCTGATCAGAATATTAATCCTGTTTGGATATGAGTCCTGTGATACAAAGAACTGAGAACTGAAGTATTTATAATCAACACCAAAAGGAGACCATTGGCAATAACATTCATCTGTTGACTTGCTCCACCACAAACTAGTTTAGTACCATCCTTGACAACTTTCTGGTGCCAACCGAGGAGGGTTTTTACATCAGCACTAGCATTGATGGTGAAAGCACTTAGGAGACTTTCAGATGGGGGAAATAACTCCCATGGAGATTGGGAGAGAAACGGGGCTGTTCCGCTGCCAGCGCTCCGTTTCACACACCCTGTCCTTCTCCCAATCTCCATTTGTTCTCCCTCCATCCTGCTTTCATTTTCCTTCTGCTATTTTTTACTAATGGAAGTTCTTTGTTAGTAAAAAATAGCAGAAGGAAAATAAAAGCAGGATGGAGGGAGAACAAATGGAGATTGGGAGAAGGATGGGTGTGTGCGAAATGGAGCGCTGGCAGCGGAACAGCCCTGTTTCTCTCCTGATCTCTACGGTGGTTACTTCCTACATCTGGAAATCTCCTTATTAGCAGGGATAATGACATGATGGCTAATCCTGATGCCAATGTCCACTAAATTATTAATGATGACCTTCTTTGTGTTCTGTCTAAAATACTCCAATAAGTTCAAAGTTCAAAACTTAAGGAAATTATTATACTCTTCATCATATAGATAACATTCTTTAAAGCTCTTGGAATTAAAAAAAGAAAAAGAAACTATTTCACTGTAAACAAGGGTCAAACTACATGGTCATCAGAAGACCTAGGAGTCCATTGAACAGCTGTGAATTGGTCCAGTGAGGCCATGTTTTTTTGTGATGTGGTAGTCAGGCAAGTAGTATGTACTTAAACACTTTCCTTCCTGCCATGTCTTCCCTACACCACCACCACTGCTGCTGCTACTTTTGTACCCCATCCTTATCTCTGCTGGAATTTCCAGGTCCAAATTTGCTGGAGCAGGATGAAAAATAGCTGAGAAAGGAGAATACAGGAAGAAGCAACAGGCAGCATGAGGCTGAAAGCACCACATCCTTACCTGCTGCTTCTGTTCTCGAAAGAACATCCATTGGAATTCATGACGGTATTTACGAATGCATAACCTAGAGACATGCATCCCTATCCATAATCTCTATGTATTCAATAGCATAGGGATTGTAAAAGCAGGCTCTTTGAGTAATGGGGGTCTTTTCTTCTGTTGATCAGGACACAACAGAATAACATTTCCAACCTCTCCAGGGAGCAGTATCTGGTACAAGGAGGAATTGTGACAGGGATCCTGTTTCTGATTATCACACTGGAGATCACCCACAGAAGGGGGTGGTAACATCAGTCTGCTATGTCGTGATCAACAGAAGAATAGACTCTCATTGCTCGCAGTGGCTGCTGCCTGTCAAGTCAAGATTGAGGGAATTGGACTGGAAGACTACCTAGTTATGCAACTAAGGAGATATTTAACTAAGTAGTGCATGTAGATTCCAGCCATCCTTTCCACTACTATACCTGAGATGTCCAGTAGAGACATGGTTTCCATGACTTGGATGTCCAAGGAAGCTCATGGCTGTTGTTGCTATGTACCTTATGGTGATCCTTTCCTAGGCTTTTTGTGGCAAGACTTATTCAGAGAAGGTTTGCTGTTGCCTTACACTTAGGCTGAGAGAGGATGACTTGCCCAAGATCCCCCAGTGGATATTCATGGCTGACTGGGGATTTGAACCCTAGTCTCCCAAAGTCCTGGTCCAACACTCAAACCACTATATCAACATGGCTCTTTACCATATAGAGTTTACCACAGGGTGTTTATCATACATCCTTTATCATACAGAGTTTCAATATTCACAATGCTTATGATATGCAATATTCATATTAGTCATAAGGAAATGAATGGAGAGAAAACCTTACTTTGATAAATACTGTCCTGAAGTGAGATTTTTTTCTTCAGCATTCAAACAATTTGTTGTACTTGGAATAAGTGCTAATTCTGGCTGGATCATTGTAGCTGAAGCCACAGCTCTAGCTACCAACTCCATTGCATCCTGGACGTAGTCTTCAAAAAAAGACTGGGTTGTTTTCCCATGAGCTATAAGACCCAATGGCAAGCCTTCTGTCCTCAGCTCTTCCACATTGTGCGAATCCCCAAGAATCCAATGAAGTTCAGGAGGCATCACCCCAAACTGGGTGGTTATCTCAAAAATCCGCCTTGTGCTTTCCATGTCACAACCAAACATCACCACTGTTGATGTTGTGTCCTTAATGCTCTCCAGATGAACTTGCAAGTAGGTCAAGAGGTCACCAGTTGATGTGAGGTTTCCTGTGATATTTATAATGGATCCCAAATGAAATTTGGAGCTTTGCTGTGTGAGGAAGAGAAAATCTGTGATGTTCCATTCTTCCTGGCATACCATCAAGCTAAAATTATACCAGTTGTTCAAGGCCAAGATTGAGAAAGTGACATCAGCATCAAAGCTTAATGAGTGTTCTAAACTCAATTGTAGGTGAAGGGGATTCTGTAAGACAAGAAAAGTATAGATTAGAGAGACTTAACCACAAAGAGAAGAGATTTTGTAAGGAACATTTTGGGGCACGTGGGTGGGGGTGGCAATATTCCTTTAATTATTTTATCGACTTTGTTGCTGCCATAAATCCCTAAATTCCTAATATATATATATATATATATATATATATATATATATATATCAGTTTAACAGCACTATCTTACTTGTGTCTACTTAGAAGATATCTCATTTGAATTTAATGGAGCTTACTTCCTAGTAAATGTACATAGCAGTGGTTCTTAGTCTGTGGTCCGTAGAGCTGCTTGATTCACCTCCTCCCTGCAGTGGAGTGACCATGAGCCAGAAGCCAAGCCAAAGGCTGGTTGGTTTGGCCTGCACATTGCCATTCAATCTGCCCCAGCTACAAACTTGCAGGAAGAAGCAGGAGAAAAGTCTCTCCTCCCCCTCCAGTGCCTCTGAGGGAAGGGTTAATGGATGGTGTAATTGTATCATTATTATTGTTATTGTTGTCATTATCGTTGTCATTGTTTTAAATTTTGAGTTAAGTCTTGGAGGTCTGTGGCAACAAAAGATATTTAAAGGAGGTCCCTGGTAAAGAAAATGTTAAAAGTCACTGGTGCATAGGATTGCTGCCTATTAGATTGAACCTATAAATGTCTACTCAGAAGAAAGCTCCATTGGGTGGAATGGTTTACTCCCATGATCGCCTACTTAGAATTTTAATTGAAACTTTAGTGCATGTGCATCTGAGCTTGGAAAAATCAATCATAAAATTCCTCCATCAGTCACAAAATTCCAACAGGCAGTATTACATCCTTTGGCTTATCTTTGCCCTAGATTGCTTGCTTCCATTACAAAATAAGTCTCACATTTTTTTACTCTGGCAGTTATAGTCAATTAGATATCAAAATGTTGCATGTTTGATGTTTCATGGGAGTTTCAAAAAATCATTTCAGGATGACTCTCATATTTCTCATTTTGAGGGAGAGGTGCAGAAATGTCCTCTTTTCAGACAGACAGATGAAGGTTTTGGATAGAGGCATTTCTTAGTGAATTACAGATGTCTCAAAGAAAATGCAAAGTGTTCCTTGTGTTGTTCTCATGTCAGAGACAAGACCTAGCCTGAAGATATTTCAGCAGATTGACCTGACATGGGAGACAGTTTCTCTCATTAAAACCGAGACATTTTGAGAGTATTCTTCATATCCTACATGAGAGTCTGGATCCCTAACCAATCTCCCTCCCAGCCAAGAAAGGGAATCTCTGTTATATGCCATCACTGACTGGAGACTGCAAGGACTCTCAGCAGGCACTTCCAAGAGTTGCTGGAAGCACCAGCTGAGAATACTTTTGTCCTTAAGGGAATGGGGCATCGAATGAAGCACTCTTAACCCCCAGGAGCTCCTGAAAGTGCCAACTGGGGGTGCTTTGTTCTCACAGCTTCCTCCATGAAGAGGGAAGAGGGCGGGAGAGGGAAACTGGGTTCCCTGTTGAAATGCCTGGGGAAAATCTGTACCCAGTACTTCAAACTAGAATCAGATGATGTCAGTGCATGTGGCTTGATCCCCTGACACCATCTAGACCATAAGGGGGGGTGTTATGGGTTGAGGAATCTCTTCCCCCAGTTCACACTTTGTCCACACAGTAAGCCACAAGCATCAGATGGGTTGCCTGGGCTACAGATTTTAACAGGGCACAGCAAATAACTGCAATGCAAGCATTAGTATGAGAAACTATGTGCATTTTTGTTCATATGCTTGTGATTTAAATAAATAAATCAGAAACAGGTCCATTTGCTGCATAAAGCCACACCAGGAATCCTATTAATAATGAAACGGTTTGCAGCAAGTTAATCCACAGTGATAGGAGAAAGCAGTACTCACACTCCATTTGCAATGAGCCTGTGGTGTAATTCCCAAGAGTGTGATAAGAAAAACTGCAATTCAGGATATTTATTCAGTCTCCATCTCCTTCTCCCTCCCCAATCCTCTCCTCTTCTCGTCTAAGTATTCGGTGCCTCTAATTAAATGGAGAAGACTATCACAATCAATGTACATTCTGTAATATTAGTTATTAACTTGAACTATAGAATGAATAGAAATGTCTTGATGGCTAAAATTTCTAAAGCTCTACCACCCACAGAAGAACTCATGGCATACTCTCCAAATATTTAAGTGGCACTATCTGTCCCCCTGAGTATGTGTATTAAACTGATTCTGTATGAATTGATTTTTTTTTTTACTTGGTATTCTTGATGGCAACTGCAAACTGTTGTCAATTCACATTGCTTAGTAGTTAGAATAAATACTTTCAACAAGTTTATATATTGTTGAACAAACCTAAAGTGTACATTGGAAATGGGTGTGCTTACATGCCGCAATAAGCAACAGCTTGAGTTAACCATGGTTTATTTCTTGATCCATGAATGATGTAACAGATGACCAAAAAAACATTATTTTCCTTCCCCACTTCTGCTTTCTCCCACTCCTGCCCCTTTTATCATCTTTCTTTAGTTTCAGGGTAGGAAGATAAGGAAGAAACAAGCTAGGGACAAGCCATGATTATGGGTTCAAACATCACTACATGCCATAATTTAAGTAAGTCAGAGCCCATACATAAGGCAATAACAAGTTAATATTATAATCTATTTTGCAGTTAGTTAACATAACCACTACTTGTTAATAGAGGTGGGCTCATATATTACAACAAGCCAGAGCTCAACAAACCATACCATGGCTTATTGTGATGTGTGAATGTAGTCAATGATTTAATGGTTTTATAGACACTTATATTCAAAATCCATCTGAGAGTGTCATATCAGAGATGGTGCTAGGTTTGACAAGACCCTGGGCAAGGTGATGAGGCCTGGGATAAGCTTACTAGTTTCCTGGGCTGGCAGTTGGCACTAATAGGGATGGGCCACCATAAGAAGATGTGCTGCTAAAAGAAGGCGAGGGCCACTACTCCCTCAACCTTGTATGGAAAACTTAAGAGCCAGATTAGGCAGCTGTAGTTTTTGCCATCTTCATTTCTTCGGAATGCCCCTAAGTCCTGATAAAGCATTAGAAGGAGATGGGCCATTTGGAATGGGGCCCAGAGGTATGGTGAGACTGAAGATGGTAGGAGTGGCAGTGACCAGGTGCTTTTCTTCTTTGCTTCAGTCTTTCATTTCTTTCTCCTTGCTCTTTTAAAGAGGAATGCTGGTGTGAATAGTGACGGGCCTTCGGGGTCCCCAGCATTCGTCTGACCACTGATTGTGAGGCTCTGTTGTGTAAGCAGATGGGGGTCTATGAAGGTTCTTTGTCAACTTAAGAAAAGTAAACTAGGGCTAAAAAGGAAAGGAAGAGGAAGTTGTAATTGGGATAGCTGACTGTTGGAGCCAGACCTACCATTAGACATGGTGAGATGTTTAAGCAGCAACCTCTGGGCAGGGGTGTATGTAGTAGCACAGCTGGGTGCCTCTCCCCCACTCAGACCATAGGCCACCAGTGAAAGCTGTGGGCTAAGCAACCTGCCTTCTCTAAGATAGCCTACCGCTTTCAAGAATTGTGGAGAATGCTGTCCCATTAGTAGTCTTGAAGAAAGATTGAATTGCTAGTTCATCCAGTCAGCTTTTGTATATGGAGTCTGGAATGTTATTTTTTTTAAAAAGGGGAACTAATTTCTTTATTCATCAACCTAATCACACAACAGCCTGTTGCTACCTACTCTGACAGCCCCAATCTTGGAATATCACATAATTGGTGAAACTGTTATTAATCTGACTTGATGTGGCCTTCCATGTGGTTGGCAAGTAAACCAGGGACTCCCCAGGTACTGAGGTTGGAATCATGTCCAACTTAGGGTGGGGCCTTTGGAAATTCCTCAAACAGGTCATGCCCAGATCAGAGTTCTTGTTAAAGAACATCTGGAGATCCACGAATCCACCCCAAAATAGTCCTCAATGGTTGTAAAAATGGGTTTTTCCTCCCTACCCCTCCTCACAACAGAAGTTGCCTGCTCCAGTTCAATTCCAAATGTATTGCCTGTTAACAATCGTTAGCACATCCAGAAAACTGTTTATCTAGTCCTGGGAAACTCTAAAAGACATGCATTCCACTCTACATCTAATCCCTTCAGGGGAATTATCAAATATAAATATCACCCTAAAACTCCTCCAAAGTGCACACAGATCCCCTTCTTCTCATCTCCACAACAGCTTGTGTAGCCAGGTGCACTGACTCTTTTCTCCCTGACTTCACATCACCCTGTATTACCATTCTGCCTTTTGGACCTCCTCTCTGCTGGTTTACTTCATGATCTCAGCCCTCCAGGATTGGTATAGTATAACCCACTCTCCCCATACTCTATGCCTCTATCCAAATACTCCCTACTTTCTTGTATGATTGCTGGATGTCTGAGTGTAAGCATGAATTCTGTTACGACTAAGGAGATTATCAGATGTGTTAAAAGTGGCATTACAGGAATGCTAGGAGATCGCAAAAGGGCGCCCTTTTCAGATGACGTTGTTCCCCCCTCATTATGCACCCGTTCTGCTGCTGTTCCACTGGCACTGCTCTTTATTGATGGGAGAAGCTGTCAATAGATCCTCTGTTCCATTCCTGTCATGAATGTTCCTGCATGCATTATGCTGGTGAGATCCCAGCATCAAGGTCCCTGCCAGAACACTTCTGGGTGAGATCAGGACATCCGGGTAAGTGATACAATTTTTTGTGACCCTCCCTGGGTTACTTCTACCTTTTAAAGTGTATTTTTGTGCTTGCTGTAATTTTTGTGTGTGTTCTTTTTATTTTTATTGTTGAATTTTCTGTGCTTGCATCTTCTCATGAGAATCCACAGGATTTTGATCGAGGAAGTGAAGGGACCTCCATTCACTCCTGGGCTGCTCGAACGACAGGAGAGGAGGTAAGTGAGGTGGGGAGGGTGATTGTGGTGTGACCGGGATGGGGCGGGGTGGGAGTGGAGATTGTGGGACAGGAACGCTTTTTTCGTTCCTGTCTGATAACCTCCTAAATTCCAACAATGATCATTTAATTGTACATTTTGGCTTGAATCCATTCAGTGATTACTGGTATACATAGGTCAAAAGATCCTACTGTTAACTGGCTTCTTGCTGCCATTTTGAGCTAATTAAATAGTCCCCATATTAAGATTTGGACACTAGTGGGGTCTTCATGGACCCCTCACAATTTGGGTGACACTGTCACTTATTACTGTTATTCCAGTCCAGAAAAGTAAATCACTGAATCACTCATTACTAACATTACTGTTACTACTGTGGCACTAGAAAAGCACAAGACTATGCTCTTTGTTTCCCCCAAGAGGCCAATTCAAATAGTGCACCATGGAAGTTTGAGATAAATGGAGAAGACATTGCAAAACAATTCTTCTTAGTTTCAGAAAGAGGCAGCCATCCAGGTGACTCTTCCCCTTCCCATTGATCAGACTGAGGAGATTTTCACATGGGGCCAAAATGCCCCGTTACTGCCCCGCCACCTCCTCTCTTGTTCCTGCCACAGAATAAAGTAAATCTTTCACACATTTACCTTAATTCTGCAGCATGAATGGGATCCCCCTCCCCTTGCTTGCTGGCCGTAAATGCAGCCATCGTAAGGCTGCATTTATGACTGGGAATTGAAATCCCAGCCATTTTCATGAGAGAACGGCTGGGCAGTAAATTCAAAAATAAAAAAAACCCCTCAAACATAAAATCAGTTCACCAAGCACAAAAACACACCTTAAATTGCACAATCAAAACTGGGAGGTTAAATAAAGGGAACCACTTACCTGGCTGCCAGATTGTGCCAGGAAGTGCTCGGATCAGACCTCCCCTCTGCGGCTTTCATTTTGGAACAGGAATGGGGCTCCTGTTCACACACCTGTGATTCCATGACAGACACGGAATGGGTGGTCTATTCATGATCTTTCATCGTGAATACATTATTCCAGAACAGGCACAGGAGCAGGACGGATGCAGGACAGAATGGGTCGATGTTGTCTGAAAGGGAAAACCTTTCCCGACCCTGTTCTGTTCCTGCCACAGGATATATAGCTTGTGTAAAATCTCATGAGTCAGCATATCCACACACTAATGAATAACAATCAGACAACCCACTTCCCTTCCACTGAAAGGTTATGAATTGCAGCCATGAATGTTACCGGCAAAAAGTAACTCAGTTGCAGCTCAGTTCTGCAAAAAGTAATTAGGTACCAAAACAACTTATTAGACAAACTATTTACTTCCTAGCTTTAGGAATGGGAGGGGTTGTATCTTGTTATTCATCTCAAGCAGTAATGTTTCTTGCACTGACCTTGTTGATGGCTCAGTTTCATTCCATAAGGTTATGCTAAGAGGATAAGAACCCTATGTATCATTACTCAGAAGTAATTAATAATCTCTTTGTGATATATCTCTTAGAACACCCAGACAGAAGGGAAGATGAGTTCCATATAACTCCAAGAAGCCTCACAGATCATGTTAAGCCCCAAATAAATACTGCATTGGAATATATATGTTTAAAGCTAGGAAAATAGCAAGCTCAGAGACAATAGATTAATACCACACTAGACTAAGATGATTAGCAATGAACTGTGCATTTTGAAGCACTGATAAAGTGATCAAGTCACAGAACATAGAGCATTGCAGATCTACTCAACTGAGAAATGGAGGGCTCAGCAATTGTGACAATGTGTTAATAGGGCTGATGGATCATGCATACCCCATGGTGATAGATGAAATACAAGTGACCCGCCTTAGAAAGGCTGACTGCTCCCTGGAGGAAATATCAATTAAGTTACAGACTGAAAAGCTGAATAAATCAATAACCTAAAATGATAAATTAGTTAGCAAATGAGGTTCTCACTTGCTTTTTCTGTGGTGGCTGTTAACCCTACCCCAGTGGCGGCACTGGTGCGTGTGTGTGGAGAGACCAAACTGCACCAGGTGACACTATTGGGAGACCGGTTGAAACCAGCCTTAGTGATGCCACAGCTCTACCACCCAACTCATAGATCTCAATGAAACTAATTTCAATTTCCAGTGCAGTAGCAGCAAAACCAACAGAGTTCTGAAGCATTTGAAAGACTAACACACATAGTATGGCCTAAACTTTCATGGATGACAGTTCACTTAATCAGCTGCTTGAGGTGTTGTCCTGAGACATGCCTGTGATCATGGGTCAGAAGAAAATATAATCCAGACAGTAAGTAGGGAACATTATGATTGCATTATCAATAGTGGTCCGACTCTAAAACAACAGTTAATTATAGCACATATATCCTGGTATTGATGAATTAACATAGGTAGCATGAAAAGAACCTTTTATCCCAGTTTAAACAATGATGTAGAACCAAACCTAATGAATTATAGTTCACAAGTGTTTTTTTTAAAAATGTCTACACTGTCCTGAGCTCCTGTAATATAGGGAAGGATACAAATATTCCAGTAAATAAATAAACAAATATAAAAAGAGTCATACTCCAGTCACACTTTGAAGTTCCTGTCTTTAAACATGGCTGCTTTAAGGTCAATTATAGACTATTATGTGAGGTGGAAGCACTCCCTCAATGGGTTTTGAATATTTACATTTCAGAAGTCAAATTTATGCCTGTTTATTCCTTTTCACAGAAGCCAGCCAGTCTATAATGCATTATGCGTTGTCCTGAATGGGTATTAAAATGGGACTGATATATGGTAGGGTTGATTGATAGTATGTGTTGCAACTGCTGTTTCTGCTTTGTAGACTGTAACCTTCTTTAAATGCAAACTCTTTTGTAGAAAAGTACCCCACAAATGGAAGTTTAATGTCATTTTAAAAGGAAGAGACAGCTATTCTTTTTTGGGGGTGTGGGGTTGGTGGCGGGGCAGAAGGAGAATCATTTTGCTTATATGTCCTGCCTTAAGTAAAAGTTGCAAAGGGGGATGAATAAACCCAAACCCTAGGTGATTCGATTAAGTGGAAAGCTGAGCTGCAGAGAGGATTATCTTTTTGGAACAGAAATAAACAAGCAAAGTGGTCAATATAGCAACTCCATACAGCTATTTACATGCAAGACATTAAAATATGACTGCATTTGGGTACAGGAGCAACTTTTCACATTCTGGTCAGAGCATAATGTGGAGCAGAGTAGGTTTACCAATTATAAATAAGGGCAGGATTCCTCCACCTTCAAAACAGTTCATTAAAGTACATTCAAAAAGTACATTGAAAACACCCTTGAGATATCAAATCACAATAAAACAATAATGAAACAGCAGAAGATAATAGAACACACAGTAAAAGGTTCACCACTTTCAAAAGAAGACAGGACTCCTGCACCTTCCAAAGAGTTCATTAAAGTACAGTTTAAACGTACAATAAAAAACACCCTGGAGATAGCAAATCACAATAGAATGATAATGAAATAGCACAAGATAATATAACACAAAATAAAATCAACTGCAGGAGGTAGAAACAGTGCAGTGCATAATTGAACCCAACTAAAAACTACAGCAAAGAAACAGTGCAAAAGGCTTAAAGCAGGGTGGGAATGGTACAGCCCTCCAGATGCTGTTGGACTGCAACTGCCAGCAAGTATCACTGTTGGCTCTGCTGGCCAGGGCTTATAGGAGTTGCAGCATCATTTGGAGGGCTGTACAATTCACCCTCCACTGTGATTTGCATTAAAATAGTTTCTTTGAAAGAAAAACATGGACTTAGAATAATAGAATCATAGAGTTGGAAGAGACTTCAAGGGCCATCCAGTCCAAGCCCCTGGCATACAGGAATACACAATCAAATCATTCCCGACAGATGGCTATCCTGCCTGTTTAAAAACCTCCAAAGAAGAAGACTGCACCACACTATGAGGCAGTGTATTCCACTTCCAAATAGCTCTTACTGTCTGGAAGTTCTTCCTAATGTTTAGGTGGAATCACTTTTCCTGTAGTTTGAACCCATTGCTCTGTGTTCTAGTCTCTGAAGAAGCAGAAAACAAGCTTGCCTCATCCTCAATATGACATCCATTCAAATATTTAAACATGGCTATCATGTCCCCTCTTAACCTTCTCTTCTCCAGGCTTAACATGCCCAGCTCCCTAAGCTGCTCCTCATAGGGCATGGCTTCCAGACCACCCACCATCCTGGTTGCCCTCCTCTGGACATGTCCCAGCTTGTCAATATCATTCTTGAATTGTGGTGCCCAGAACTGGACACAGTATTCCAGGTGAGGTCTGACCAAAGCAGAATACAGTGGTACTATTACTTCCCTTGATCTAGACATTATACTCCTATTAAGGCATCCTAGAATCGCATTGGCTTTTTTAGCTGCTGCATCACACTGCTGTATCATGTTCAGCTTGTGGTCCACTAAGACTCCTAGATCCTTTTCGCATGTACTGCCCTCAAGCCATGTGTCACCCATCCTATATCTGTGCATTTCACCTTTACTGCCCAAGTGTAGTATCCTACCTATCTCCCTGTTGAAATTCATTTTGTTAGTATTGGCTCAGCTTTCTAATCTGTTGAGGTCTTTTTTGATTCTTATCCTATCCTCTGGGGTATTACCTTCCCCTCCTAATTTGGTGTCATCTGCAAACTGAATAAGCATACCTCTATTCCCTCATCCAAGTCACTGATAAAGATGTTGAATAGCACTAGGCCCACGACACAACCCTGTGGCACACCACTGGTCACTTCTCTCCAGGATGAAGAGGAGCCATTGGTGACTACCCTTTGGGTTCGGTCAGTCAACCAATTACAAATCCACCTAACAGTTGCATTGTCTAGCCCAAAGGTTACTAACTTTTTTGCACAAATATCATGGGGAACCTTGTCAAAAGGCTACTGAAATCAAGATACACTACATCCACACCATTCCCTTAATCTATCAAGTTTGTAACTCTGTAAAAAAAAGAGATAAGATTAGCCTGGCATGACTTGTTTTTGAGATATCCATGTTGACTTTTTGTGAGCACGGCATTCCTTTCTAAGTGGTTACAGACTGTCTTTTTAATGATCTGCTCTAGAATCTTTTCTAGTATTGATGTCAGGCTGACTGGGTGGTAATTATTTGGGTCTTCTCCCCCAACTTTTTAAAGATGGGGACAATATTTCCCCTCCTCCAGTCTGCTGGGACCTCTCCTGTTCTCCAGGAATTCTCAAAGATTATTGACAGTGGTTCTGAGATTACTTCTGCCAGTTCTTTTAATAGCCTTGGATGAATCCCATCTGGCTCTGGAGACTTGAACTCATTTATACTGGCCAGGTATTCCTGAGCTACCTCTTTACCAATTTTGTGCTTTATTTCTCCTACTGCATGATCTGCTCCATCTTCCCCAGGTTGAGCAGTGTTCCCTCTTTGGGAGAAGACTGAAGCAAAGAAGATGTTAAGTAGGTCTGCCTTTTCTCTTTCTCCTGTTAGCCTTTCACCATCTTCTCCACGCAATGGCCCTACCATTTCCTTGGGCTTCCTTTTGCTATCGACATAAAAAAAAAAGAAGAAGCCCTTTTTATTGTTTTTAACTTCTCTAGCAAGCCTGAGCTCCAGCTGAGCTTTGCCTTTTCTGACTTTCCCTCTACATGAGTGGGCTATTTGTTTGAATTCTTCTTTGGTGCTTTCTCCCCTTTTCCATTTCTTGTACATGCCCTTTTTAGGTTTTACCTCTGTTGAGAGTCCTTTCGACATCCATAGTTTCTTTAGGTACCTCCCATTTTCCCTCCTCATCAGAACTGTTTGAAGTTGTGCCTTCAATATCTCAGTTTTAAGAATATCCCATCCTTCTTGAACCCCTTTATCTTTTAGTATTTCTGACCATGGGATCCACCCCAGTAATTCTCTAAGTGTTCTGAAATCAGCTTTCTTAAAGTCTAGAATGCATGTCTGACTATGCTTGACTTCCCCTTTCCTCTGTATAAAAAACTCCAGGAGAACATGGCCACTCCCCCCTAGGGATCCTGCTACTTCCACACCATTAACCAGGCCATCCCCATTGGTTAGAATCAGATCTAAAATAGCTGATCTCCTTATTGCCTCTGGACAATGAAATTGTCTGCAAGGCAAGTGAGGAATTTGTTGGACCTTAAATTCTTGGCAGAGTTGGACTTCCAACAAGTATCAGGATAGTTGAAATCCCCCATTACTACTACATCTCTCCTTTCTGAATGTGCAGTCATCTGTTCTAGGAAGGCATCATCCAACTCCTCGGTTTGGCTTGAAGGCCTGTAGTAGACCCCCAGAATAATATCCCTACTGTTTCTCTCTCCCTTAATGTTTACCCAGATGCTCTCAGCCTGGCTTCCAGGATTTAAGTCATGGATCTGTTCACAGGCGTACACATCTTTAACATATAATGCTACTCTACCACCCTTCCTGTTTGGTCTATTTTTCTGAAATAGGCTATACCCCTCTATTAGTACATTCCAATCATGAGACTCATCCCACCAGGTTTCAGTGATGCCTATATTTGTTTTGCTGTGCTAAGAGTTCAAGTTCATCCTATTTATTTCCCATGCTCTGTACATTCTTATAGAGACATCTGAGACCATGGGCCATTTCCCCTATCTGCCTTTTAAAGGGTTTATTACTCCCATTGTTGGGTTGTCATCTGCAAACTTGATAAGCATACTCTCTATTGCCTCCTCCGAGTCTTGGCAGAGGCCACTTTGTGTGCTAGATCTACCAAGGTTTCCTATATATTCCCTGAGGCCTGGCACTGCTGCTCTTCTTTTTGCTAATGGGTTTTTCTGGTTTCCAAAAAGACACAGTTTTACCTTGGTCCCCCATGGGACCGGAATGGAAGAACGACGTCATGCAGTAAGGCAGCACGGGAGACAGAACCTCCCTGCTCCCCTGCACTTTACTTCAGTGTGTGGTAAGCTCCCTAGCAACAGTTTATTCAATTGTGTTGGTTCAGAGGGCTTCCACAGTATCATAGTTGATTCTTTGGGGAGGGAGCAGAGTCTAGCTTCTGCCATCCATTCCAGTCACCAGGGAAGTCAGGAGCTAGTGTCTCGTTTGCTCTAAATAAACACTGGTTCTCTCTTTCTCTGGAGATTAGCAGACACATCAAAAAAGTGCAAGAGCAGCACATGAGGATGACGTTACTATCCCATAAAGAGGACGTGGTTTCAGTTGTCCTTGTCCTCGTCACATGCTGCTCCTGTGCTGCATGCAGTCCTGTCAATGAAAAGTGACACTTTACTAATGGCTGCAGCACAGGAGCAGCATGCAATGATAACAATGTCAGCTGAAACTGGGTCCTGTTCATGGTACAGTAACATTGTCCCAGTGTGCTGCTCTTGTACTTTTTGCTCTATCTGATAATCTCTCTGCTCTCTTTCTGCTATCCTATTTTCACTCTCAGTGACTCTCTTTCTCTCCTTTCCCCTCCTTCTGCCTCCCTGCTACTCACAGCTGCTAGGGGAAAGACAAATCCTTTATTCATAGGCCTCAGCTGATCACTTCAGCTCACCAATAACTCTGAAATGAGGTTGAAAGCTGCATAAGATCAGACTGAAGGACATTTCTGGCCCAAGGGATGCAGTTGCTCATCCCAGCACCACCAGAGGTTTGCTAGCACAACTAGATTCTTTTCCTCTCTTCCCCTTTCCAATGTACTACCGGACAACATGCTCTGGATGGTTGACCACCTCTCCTGATTCTGCTGATGGATGGATGGGTGAATAATATATTCAGATTTGTCATAGACTTTTAGGTACAATATACAAAGTTATGATCAAAATCAGCAGTATGCAACAATTTAAAAGATTAAAAATGAGATGCACTTGAACTCAACTGTGGTCCTCAGAACAGCTATCTGTGTCTTTGTTGAATAACTTTAATTTTATTTGGCCACAGATTTAGTTACGAAAGAAATACAGCCTTTCAGAAGCAAGGAAACATTCTGCAAAGAATTACAATCTGTTCCAGCGATTAATTTGCCCCATAAAAAAGCATGGCTTGTGGAAGCAATTCCACCTTTGGAAAGATACCATTGCATCTTGACATTTGGTAGGAATAATTTTAACACATATTCAATACTCCTATTCTGATGTCTTCTGGATTCTCAGATTGCAGTCACATTACTGTAGCAAGAAAAGTTATTCCATTTAACAAGCAGGGGCTTGTAACTTATCTTTCTAAGCCACCTCATCATGCAGGGATAATTCACACATTATACTGCCTCTATGTGAGCTATCCTTAGCTGTAGAATGCATTTATTTATTTTCTTCTTCACTGTTTTGGTTTAGAAGGAACTAGAGGTAGAATGAGCATGCTGAAGCCTGGGATTTAGCATACTACTTCTATGGGGGTGTGTGTCTTTTCTTAGGATTTACAAAGCCTTTTGCTTTATTTACATGAAGTTTTTCTATATTCTTGTGGGTATTCATATGGAAAGATTTCCAGATATTTTCAGGGTCACCCCCTCCCAGCTATATTTCCCTCTTCCTGACATGCAAAACCCAGTCTACTTGTGTCCATTTGCTGGACTTGGAACATCCAGCACCAGTTGCACACAGTGTTACAGGCAGTATTCTTTCTTTATCCCTGCTTAGAGATCTTTGGTTCTTCCTGATTGTCTCCAATCCAGGCCCCTCCCTGCTTAGCTTCCAAAACCAGATATGATCAGGACTGACTGATTTTATACAGCATGGTACAGTATATGGATCTGAAACCAGCGCAAGGGTTGCTATGAGAAATCGTGGAACTTCCATGTTCTCTTTTCACATCTATGAGAGAGATGTACCCCTTCACTGCAGAGATAAAATTGATGAAAGGTTTGAAATCTGTAGCCACACTGCTTTTGCTTCCCCTTCTCTACATGCTAAGAGACTACAGAATAGGCATGGAGATTTGCAATGGGATGGCCCAGATCTAGAATGGTAAGTCATTATAAAAGAACCCTAAACTTTTCATTCTGATGGACTGTGTCGAACTAGGAGGCAAGATTTCCCATTCAATTGTGTTTTGTCTCAGCTTCAGGCAAAACATGCCTTCTGCCTCACACATATGATGAAAATCTCTCCTGCAAAATAGCAATGGTTTCCTTGCTTGCTCCAATCGGCATATGTAAACCATTTCTAAAACAGAAAGAACAGTCACCAAGGCTTTGCCTTAGGGATCACGGCCAGATGCAGATAAGGATGGGGATGAGTAGCACAAGGGTGGGCTACTTCTATACTTGTACCAAACTCATGTATTAATCCTATTTTTTTTAAAGCAAGGTAGATTTTAGCATTTAACATCTGAAATATTCATCAGGGAGCTCTGGAAAGAGAAGCTAATTGCGACAGCCTTAAAGATCCCTTTCTCCTTGCAGCCAAAGAGATTTGGCGACCAGCCAAGCATCACAAATAAACAGACATCTACTCTCAATTTTTAAAATAAAATAAAATAAAATAAAATAAAATAAAATAAAATGTTAACCATCCTCTCTTTGATAAATTTAAGGCTTGTCTGAATTGGTCTTGAAAAAGGATTTCTTTTCAGAGTAGTTTGTGATTGTGCTGCAGGGTTGCTTAGCATTTTGTAAGGCTATACACACAAACATCCCAATCTAATATGTATAACTATTTTAAGCTTCTGCGCAAGGTCAGAGAGGCTTTAGGGGGGTTAGAAAAGTGATGAAAGTCAGCCATTTTAGGAAACAATAATCTATTATTTATTCACATTTCTGGTAACAAATGAGGATAAATAATGTAGCTTCAGAAGCTTGCAGGTGTTCTCAGTTTGAGAGCCGTTTGAGAGGGGGTAGGGCAGGGAAGCTGAAGTCCTCTACAGGGTATTTTTAGACTACACAACAGTGGAGGCTCCACTGAAGCATGACATGACATCAAAATGAAATGGGATTATGATCCAAAAGAGTTTCCAAATTATTAATACTGGAAGATATTTTCTACTGCCTGTTATTGAATTCACACCACATATATGTCTAACCAGCCATTGGCATATTTTCCTTATGAAAATGATTAAGCATAGTTTCTTAAAGCCAGGCCAGAAACCAGGATGATGAAATGGGCTGCACACCATAGTTGATGTCATCAAACAGCAGACATTACATTTCTATCAAAGCATTAAGGACACACTCATTTGTTTGTTTGTTTTTTGCTTGAAAGCTGGAGGTCCGATGGGATTATGATCCATCCACCCATCCAGCCACTGACCCATAGATCCTTCAAACAAGAAATAAATGGAAAACTAGATCTTCCTATGCATGCTGCCAGGAAGAGAACTTGGAAAATGAAACCATGGTCACACTGTATACTCAGCAGCTTAACTAGAATGAAGGCAACACAACATGGTTAGCAATATGTCTAGATATGTCTACACTGGACTCCACATCCACACAATATTTGTTTTGAGTGTTTTGGATTATACTGTGGTCCTTTCTCTAATTCTTCAGCTTCAACTTTTGTTAAGCCCTAGTAAAGCGAAAAACTTGGGGGTGGAGAAAGAAGTCTGTTAGTGGAGAAATCTTTGGACTATGGCGTGGGAGGAATGAGAATATTTGAGTTTTCCTCAACATGATGATTGAAATTACTGTGGCTATCACATTCAACTTAATAAATGGTCATCTGTACTGAACAGCAGAAACATTCATTAATAAACAGAGAGAGAGAGAAAGAGAGAGTGAATGAGAGAAAGAAAGGTGCAACTTTCAGGACTACAAATGAAAGTCTGATCATTTGAATGACCTTTGCCTTTTGAATCACAGACAATTCAGCATTATGCTGAACAACAACAAGAATGCCACTAATAATTCAGCACACCTAATCTCTTCACCTATAAAATGAGATTAATAAATACCATACCCATTTTCAACTTGGATACAATGCAAATTTTACAGGTATGATCCTGAAAATGGGTTGAGGGCCCAAACCTATCCATGCCTCTGCAAGTTCCCATATCTCAACAGTTTTCACATATGCTCAGACATTGAAACATAGCATAGTCTCCTGAGAGGTAGCACAACCTTCTTTCAGCACCTAACAACCATCTGTCTCCAATGACATTCAGAGTGCCTACAAGTGCAGAGTGCTGACATATGGCGCTAGTGCATACTCAGATTGCCCATGGCAGAGCATTATTTCAAAATTCTATTCATTCTTAAGCATTTTAATATCTTTGACTATACAAAGCACTTCACTGGTTTGCAAAGTTAAAAGGTTCAGACAGTATCACCATTAATAAATTCATACTGTACTGTGGAAAAAGAAAACAAGGGGACACCACCACCACCACCATCCCATGCCCACCCCCCAAAGCCCATGAACCAAATCAGTAGCTAAAAAAGAATGCTTATAGAGCAGTGTTGGACCTAGGGCATAGCAGTCAGCATTTCTTAATAATTCTAAAAATATATATACAGAGAGAATTCTAAAGGTAATTTTTTTTTTTTTAATAATACAGGTCATCCACTGTATCCACAGGAGATACATTCTAAGACTTACTACAAAAAATGGAAACTGCAGCTAATAGCAAACCCCATAGAATTGCTCTGGAGAACCTAGGACATGCCTAGAGAAGATACCTCTTTAGGTGTCTCCACCATGACCCTATGCTAACTTCCAGCTGAAGTTACAATATAATCATGCTGGAGGACCTAGGAAATGCCTAGAGAGACCATATTTTTTCAGATGACAGATAACTGAAACCATGGATACTGGTCCTGCACATACAGGGGTGACCTGTAGTTAACAATTTAGAACTCAATAGTTCAAAATAAAGGAAAAGGTTTGCATGTTTTCTGAAAGACAGGAAAGGAACGGATGTGATTGCCCTGATCAGTAGCAAGCAGCACTGATGAATTGTCAGAGTTTGCAAAGTGGCAACATATTTGGGGTGTCATGAAAGGGCAGGAAATTGATAGTGATGTATTTTATTATTACTTTATTTTTATTGGTAGGTAGGAGAAGAACTAATTGTTGGATTTTCTGCTTTCTGTGCTAAAATAGCTGGCTGGCTTTGAATAGTTTGCACATGTGGTGGCTTGTGGCTCCAATGTCAGCAGGATGGCGGATCTGCTCAGAAAAAGGAACTATTCAAAGTGCTGAATGTTACTCCTCTTCCCAATATGTTGAGCACCTATCTATATTGAGGACAGAGTTCAGCACCTCAGATAGCCCTTTTAAAGTTCATATTAAAGCCTAGAATGGATTCACCCTGCCACCAACATGGAAGGCAGCTGCTGTTACTGCTGTATAACATCTTGGCTTAGGTGTGTGTATGGTAGTGCCACTTGCTTCTCTGCCTTGTGCAGTAAAATGTCTTGGTGCAGCCCTGTGGGTTGCTGCTGGTCCATGCTGCATTCATTTTGTTTGGGGTTTGCTGGAATGTGACTGGCCTCCAGGGTAGAAAATCAGCATTATGTAACTAACATCAACTCAAGTCAGCATTATGTACTGTAATGTTGGCAGAAGTGATCATCACCAAGTTTTCTTTTCCTGCAACTAATGTAATTATTTTCTGTGTTTCTGCTAAGAAGCAGCTAAGCAGACCAACTTGTGTCTTTGACTTCTAAAAACAATACATGCATTCTTTTCTTCTGGGCCATTAGATGGCACTCTGCAGCCACTTTGCAAACAAAAACCATTCAGTACAAAATCGCTTTTCTAATCTGATGACCAGGGCACACCTGGCACCAGGGTCTCCTACACCTCCATGTCCTTTGATAATATGTTCTACATGGAAGCAATTCCTCAACATCTAGTGATGAGGAAATCTTAATAGCAAGGGAATAATTTCACCAGCATTTCAGAGGTTTGGAATTCTTATACCCTGGAGCTTTTCTGACTTCTGTATGTAACTGCAAGAATTGTATTGTGGAGATGGTGAGAAAAGATTGCTGCTGGGAGAGGAAAAGTAGAAGGCTTTGGGTTGGAATAAAAGAGCACCAGAACAGATGGAAAGGAAGAAGGTGGTTTTGTAGATCTAAAAATTATATTAACACTTAAATGTCAGGGCCTGACATTTAGGGCCTGACATCCATCCATCCATCCATCCATCCATCTTCCTTCCTTCCTTCCTTCCTTCCTTCCTTCCTTCCTTCCTTCCTTCCTTGTTGCTCCCAGTTAGGGCTACTTCACCCATTAAATATTGTCAACTCCTATGGAGATTTTCACACGGGACCAAAATGCCCCGTTACTGCCCCGCTGCCTCCTCATAACATAAATCTTTCACATACTCATCTTAATTCTGCAGCAGGAACGGGCCCCCCTCCCCTTGCTGGCTGGCCGTAAATGCAGCCGTCGTAAGGCTGCTTTTACGACCGGCCATCTGAAACGTTATCACGTTATCACGTGATAACGCCGGACAGTAAATTTTTTAAAAAAATCTCCCCCAAACATAAAATCAGTTCACCAAGCACAAAAACACACCTTAAATCACATAATCAAAACAGGGAGGGTAAAATAAAGGGTGCCACTTACCTGGATGTCCAGATTGTACCAGGAAGTGCTCAGAACCGACCTCCCCTCCATGGCTGTCATTTCGGAACAGGAACGGGGCTCCTGTTCACATACCCGTGATTGCGTGATAGTGACGGAACGGGAGGTCTATTCACGATGAAAAATCATGATTACATTGTTCTGGAACAGTCACGGGAGTATGATGGATGCAGGACAGAATGGGGTCAACGTCGTCCGAAAGGGAAAACCTTTCCTAACCCTGTTCTGTTCCTGCCATGGGATATATAGCCTGTGTGAAAATCTCCTATGTGACACAGAAGGCTGTTTCACACAATGGATTTTAGGTGTACACTTAACATGCTTTCCATGTACACCTGAAATATGGATGCAACCAATAGGTGTCTGAAGGTATACTGGTTTGTTTCCAGGATCACTTCAAAATGCTGGTTATGACCTCAAAAGCACCATATGCCTTAGGTAGCAGTGTTCTGAAGGATCATATTTCCCCATATGAGCTTAACTCTATTTTGAGATGTTCAGGAAGGCAGTTTCTCTATTCCACCACTATCACAAGTACATCTGGTAGGATCACAGGAGAGGGCTTTGTTGGTGGCTGCTCTCAGTCTCTGGAACTCCTTTCCAAGATAAGTTAGACTGGCCCTTTCCATGGTATCCTTCTGGTGGCAGGAGCAGACTTTTTTTTTGTTCTAACATGAATTTGGGAACCTCCTCTTTATGGAGAAAGGATTCTTAACAATGTGTGGTGTTATCCATATGTCATGCTTTCTGATAGATACATCCCCCTCCAATTGCTTTTAATTCTTTGTTGTTGTTTTGTTTTGTACCTTCAAGTCATTTTTTTTTTTTTTTACTTATGGTGACTCTAAGGTGAACCTACCATGGGGGTTTCTTGGCACGATTAGTTCAGAAGGGGGGGGGTTGACTTTGCCTTCCTCTGAGACTGAAAGAGTATAACTGGCTCAAAGTCACCCAGTGGATTTCCATGGTTGGGTGGAGATTTGAACCTTGGTCTCACAAAGTCTAGTTAAATTATATCTTAATTTTCATATGTTTTTAATGATGTGACATTTTATCTGTATCTATCTATCTATCTATCTATCTAGGTATTTATACCCTGCTTTTCAGCCACAAAGGCTCTCAGAGTGGTTTATAAATATAGCACTTTACACATCTACACTGCATTAATTCTACACTGTATTAAGCGGTTTCCAATGTGTGTTAGTTAATTAGCCCACAAGCTGGGTACTCATTTTACTAACCTATGAAAGGATGGAAGGCTGAGTGAACCTTTGGAGCCCTTGGGATCAAACTTGCAATGTTGTGGCTGCAGTACTGGCATTTAACCACCAGGGCTCCCTCTATTTGTGTTTTTCTAAGCCATGTTGAGTCCCAGAGCTAGGAAAATGGTGGGAAGAATATATCATAACCATGATATCATCATCACCACAATCATTGCCACATATTTTTTAGAGCTCTAGGATGGGCTGGAGCTCCTAGCATATTCCATGGTGAAATTGAACCCCCCCCATGTGTGAATAAGGCCTGCCTATCAATGGGGAAATCTGCTATTACTTCATTCATGTGCTATAGAACATAATTTGTCAGTAAGAGCCTAATCTTTTCTGCACAGACTCCTTCTTGGAAGGTTGTTCATGGGATACAACTAAAACCAGTGCCAGGAAATTCTACTTCCTCCTTTTTGGTCATCCATGTGTGGCAGGAGGGGTACAGGATGAAGATTACTATAAAAGAAGCTGGAAAGTGTAGTCTGAAATTTGGAGAAATTTCACAAGATGAGATGAGAGGAAGGCATTCCATGCATCTGCCAATGGCTGTTTTATTTTTCACTGATGTGACTGACAGCCTCCTTTTCTCCCAAGACTGGAGCTCAAGGCAGCTTGCAGCAAGATACAGACACAATACAGTATTAAAATGCAATCAAGTTATGATACTATGACACAATTGAATGGGCACTCAATTTTACTTCAATGCTGCTGATGAGACAGCCTCCTCCACCACATCTGGAGGCAGCCAGATAGTTTGGCAGTGCAGAGTAAGATGTGTGCTGATACATATATATCCTACTTGTTGACACCTGAAGCAGCTGCCTTACTCTGCCTAGTGGTAGGGTTGGGCTTTAGCTCTATCCCTTCTGGCTCCATCCTCAAACCTGCTCTGAGCCTTTCTTCCAGGACCTCCCAGCCTCAAGACCTTTTAATTTCAAAGTATGGCAGCCCAAGCCATATCCATACACATTCCCACACAATGGTGAGGGGTAAGAACTGGGATCCCATTTCATTAAAAAAAAATCACTTCTAAACACCATTATCACGATTCAGTAAAACTAGGCACAAGCCCAAAACATTTTGCTGCCTTAAGTAATGGGCAGTCTTCCCGACAGTGGCTGCTACAGAAAGAAAGTGGACTGGCTGGCCCTTGAGTTTTACTTCAGTACTAGTTATGGGATGGTATTCTCCACCATGCCCAAGGGGCAACAATCTAGTTTAGGGGGTACAGGACAATTGATGTAGCACATCAAAAACCTCAAGCAGAGGGGGATGGATGACAGGCAGCTACTGCTCTCTAATGTATCTGCTATACTCTGCCTAATAATAGGGATGTGGCTGATCAAAACAGTCCAACCTGTAATAATTAGGGTTGCCAGGTCAGGACTATCCCAGGTGGTGAGATTTCAAGACCAGAAGCTAAAACTAAGGGACAATTCTTTCTGATGTTAGCAGAGGGGGGGGGACAGTGATATTACATGGATGATGTTACTGTGATGACTCTGCTAACACTCACACGCTGAGACAATATGCATTGATCAGAAATGGTTTATTGGATCAGGAATTGAAGCATTCAGGTTCATTGCATAGACAGTCCTGGCATTTTGCACCAGAACCCAGAAGATAATAGGAAAGCTAAGTTTTGATTCCATCACACACACCTACAGTGGTTCATGAGAACATTCCATACAGTACCATCCTCCCAACCTCCCCCAGTACTTTCCCAAAACATAATTGGCTAGACGGCCTTGAACACTCCAGCTACAGATGGAACACTTAGCAGCTTTAACCTGGCAACTCATCTCCCAGCATGCTCTCTACTCATGTTAGGCTCTGGCATGCTAACTACGGCTTAGCTGCAAAAATACATTCGAGCTAACTAACTATACAAAGCCCATGCCAGAGTCCTGACAGTTACAAGGAGTAGTCCCAGTGGTGTCATTAACCATGTTACATTAAGCATGAGCCACAGCTGCCCATAGGATGATGCCATTAAATAGAAAACACATAGTGTAACAAATGAGGAATCTATATATATACTTATACATGCCCACACACCTACACACACCACACCTTCCAACTGTCCTGATATGGCAGGGACAGTCTTGATTAATTCTCAGTTGTTCCACTTTTTCAGCTGCCTTTAAAATGTTACAGTTTCTCTCTCCCCCTCTCACATTCTCTCTTTGTCCCCAGCTTACTTCAGTTGCTGCAAACTGAGTTCAGACTTTGCACTCCATTAATTCGACAGGGGGAAAGGAGACGAGGGAGCAAAATCTTGTGCTTCCTAGTAGGCTCAGGCAAAAGCAAACTGCTGCTGCATCTCTTAGCTTGTGTGTTCTTCCTCATTAATAACTTTTGCCAGGTTAGCCACATACTGATATTGTTAGGCCACCCGTGTCCTGATCTTAATCTATGAAATGTTGTAGGGTATGTGTACACACACACACACACACACACACATTTCAAGGTAGCACTCCTGAGATTTTGTTACCTGCCCTGATACCCCCCCCCACTCTTTCCATAATTCATTAATTGGCTATATTTCATAAACCGGCATATTATTGGCACTCCACATGGTTGGTAGTAGACCAGGGACTCCCAGGAACAAGGAATCAAGGTATGCTCAGAAGACCTAAGGAAGTAGCCAGCCCAAATTCCTAAAAGACATGCCCAGGTGAGGATTAAGTGAGCCCCCCTTGAACTGGTGAGTTAGGGAGGAAATCAACTAATTCTCCTGGATGTACATAGAAGTGAGTCATTCAATAATCCAATCAAGATAGTTTGACACTCATTGCCTTGCAAAACTGGTTCTTCCTCACACCTGGCCTAAAACAATAGAGAGTTGTCTGAGACCTATCAGTTTTGATGTTTCAGCCATTAGCAATTGTTAACACTTCTGGAGAATCCATTGGTTAACCCTGGGAAACTCCAGCAGGCATTGTATTCCACTCAAAACACCCCTTCAGGGGGAATATTGAGTATAAATATTCCCTCAAAAACTACCAAAGTGTGCTCATTTTTCAAGAGGCTGTTACTCTGTTGCATTGCTGGGTCACCCAATGCTTCTAGCCATTCTTCTCTGCACAAATCTCTGCTCGTCGGACAGATATAGTATAAGCCATCATCCTGAACTCTATTCCTCTATCCCAATATTTCCTATATTCTTTGATAGCCTTGTGTGATTACTTGAAGCCTGAGTGTATGCATGTGTGTGTTCCCCTGATTATTTTTCAATAAACATTTTTGTTTTATTTCCTAGCTGGGAGTCTCTTCAGTGACTACTGGTATACATAGGTCAAAAGATCCAACCATTACCCTGCCTCTCGCTGCCACATTTGAGCTAATTAAAATTCCCCATAGAAATAGTGATTTTTGGTAGACACGTGTGGAATTTCCACAGACCTCAGTGTTAATTCAGGTAACAATTTCTTCCCTTTCTCCTGAGGACTGGAAAAGAGGGTCCAGGCCCTGAGATCTAGGAATCCCACCCATAATTTTTTTTTTACTGTTTTATTAATGAAAAACTGCATACTTTGTGTTTTGGATTTAGATTCTGCCATAATAGTAATGTCAGGCATCATTCTACTGTGTGGAAGAAAATAATAATTTCTACATTTTTTTTCTGTGTGGTGTATTATAAGGAGATGGCCTCTAAATTCGGTCATTGACCCCTCATGAGGTCACTGGGCAAGGCTACCAAAGGTGGCATGTGCATGTGAGATGGAAGAACATCATTTCATGCAAGCTGCAGGCCATTGTTGAAGAATGGGGAAAAAAAAATCTTACTATTCAGTAACACTATGCTGTGTGTCAGTGGGTGAGAAAGTACATATATTACAGATTATTTTCCAGCAGACATACAATGCGTCCTTTCTCCATGATGGCGTAGAAGGCCTAGCTCGCTCATGTAGCATTTGCTTAAGGAGCATCTGGTGTGCTTTGAACCATTTAGGCACTGAGATTTCTTCCGTCACTCTTCCTGCCTGTAAAATATTCAGCAGTGAAATTAAGTTGGTCCGCAGAGCATATAAATCAGCATGGATTTTAGCCCAAACCTTGTAAAAGACACCGCTTGGAGGCTACTTCTAATGCTGTCTTAAAACATACATGAAAATGTATATTTGGGAGGGGAGAAACCCCTAACCTGATATTTTTAATAAGAATTTTTGTGATCACTGTGAAAGTGACTTTGAAAAGGAAATATATAGAGCTATCAGTCACCAAAAAAGGCAGCATCCATTTCAGATCTGTTAAGGCAGCCTTCCACCTCCAGTGCCCCAGCAGATGTTTTGGACTACAATCCCTATTGCCCCAACTATTAGTCATATGGGCTGAGTCTGATGGGGGTTGTAGTCTAGGGGCTTGTCTAGATGGTGAGAATATTTCTCATTGAATTCAAGGAGAATACTTTTTGTCCCAATGGGATCCCACATCATTTCACTGTATTTGGAAATAGGGTGACTCCAAATACTCTGTGGGAAAAGCCTTTGTGGCTTTTCCTGACTTTTAAAAAAAACTTTGAAGGAAATGTTCATTCCTGTTCATTGGGACAACCAATTTGCTTTGCTGTGCTTTGCTGATAAGAGTGGAAGTGGAAAGCTGATTGGTTGGTGTGCACAGGGGGTGGCACTTGTTGACAAGACAGTGCCCAGAACCACCAAGTTGGATTTACGCCATAGTGATCATGTGCTGAGGTGATGATACAGCCTTTTCTTTTCTTTTTTCCCTTGTTTATTTAAGCAGAAGATCGCATTTCCACACCTTGGATTTGCTTTTTTTAAATAAAAAAATACTGTTCAGTGGTGACAACTGGTGCCAATAAAAACACAAGTAATTCACTTGTTCCCACCATCTTGATTTGCAGGCGTGGCCATTTGAATAATAAAATGTGTATGGCTTCACATACCTGTGATCTTGAAGGAAAAAACCCCATGGAGACAAATGAAGGCTGCTGCAAATTGGCATTAGTACGCATTAATCCACAGGGTTTTTTTTCCCCCCTCATATAGACAAGCCCCTGGACATCTCGAAGGTATTGTGTCAGGAGAATCCAGGTCAAGGAATTTCAAGGGAAAAATCACTTGGGCAAGTTCACATATGCTTGTCAAGGGCTGCAAGAATGAACATTGATGCTTCTGTCACTTAGTACATCAGGGCTTGTTTTTGCAGTTCTTACTAGCTCCGCTGTGTTTCCCTATTACCCTACAATCACTCTGAAAACAAGATTTCATTTTTGAGAGGGAGCCAGTGTGCATGTTTTGTTGTGAGCTGATGTGCTACAGAGTGAAGTATATATCCGTGTGTGGAATCAGTTTGGATTACCAGACAGGCAGTGTTTTACTGATGAGGATTCTCTGCTTATCCTTCCTGGACAATTTCCAGAAAAACAGGAAATCAATCCAGGAAAAAAAGGGTGTGAGGAGCATTTTTCATCATCTTCCTCATTAACATCTTCTTCTTCTTTTGCTAAAGTACTACATTTCAAAGGAACGTATTTCTGAACCTGTGAGAATGGGCACGACTGCAAGGGAAAAACTGTTTTTACTGGCACTGGATGGAAAGAAAGGGGTTGTCAAGATGGTGAAAATACTCCTTGCAGGATGTGAGTAGAAAACAATCTGTCCCAAAATGCTGCAAATGAGATTCACAGTATTCGTAAGGAGGAGGGCCAAAAACTCCACAAACTGCATGGTAAGAGGGTTAATGGTTTCTCCTGACGTTTTCTGGAAAATGCTCATAGATGCGAATTTTTACATGTGTGGACATCAAAATGTGCAGCGTTGTGCATTTTCACTCTACTGCCCTTTATCAGAGCATGTGAACGCTCCATTCAAATAGATGTGCATGCATGCAAATTGGCAAAACAATGGTGGAGACAAAACACTGTTGCTGCAAATGGATAGAAATGTGCACCCACTTGCAGTATACCATTACTAGACCATTACTAGACTGATCTGAAGTCAACAAGTAAATTTCTGGTGTGGTGCTACATGCCAAATTGGAGATGAAGGGCAGAGCAAGAGTGCTTATGAGCCCACTCTGCCCTCCTCACTTCCTCTTTTCCAGTAATGACACTTGGCCCACCTACCCACTCATCAGTGTAGTTCAGTGTAGGTTTCAGGTGGTCACACTGAGCCAGGTAGGAATTTCCCCTCTTCTTACTGGGGCAGGAGTGGTGGAAGTTTGCCCAACCCTGAGTCTGTGAGAAATATGGGACATTGACATCAGGTGAGGTTGTTGACTAGTTGGTCACTTGGCAAATAGTGGGTGTGGGGAGGAAAGGAATAAGTAAGACCACCAGTAGCACTCATTTGGGGAAGGGGATGCCTCTGGAATTGACCCCTTTTGTTTGTGGGTCCTAGGGATGGGGAAGGAGATCACCCTTGAGATCTGCCTGGGGTATCACCTCAATTTTAGTTGTGAGACTTGAGGGTTGTGAGACTACGTTCCCTTGGATTGCTCCCTGGGGCTAGGTGATTTGCCCAGGGGTGATTGAAGAGAAGGTTGGGAAGGGAACCCCTGAGTAACCCCCCCCAATCTCACTGTATGTTTCAAAGGTTTAGATGTACATAGGTAATAAAAGTGGTTCTATTTAACCTAAGTACCCTAAAGGCACCAGATCCCATGTGATCCTGAAAGCTAACCAGGGTCAGCACTGATTAGTACTTGGATGGGAGAGTGCTAATGAATACCAGGTACTGCAGACTATACATCAGAGGAAGGAACTGGCAAAACCACCTCAGAGTATTCCTTGCCTAAGAAAACCCTATGAAATTCATGTGGTTGCAATAAATTGACAGGCGGCTTGAACACACACACACACACACACACTTAACCCAAACCCTGGTGCCTGGTCTCCTTATTTCTGCATTGGGTCAGCAAAGATGGTATCCTTCAGAGGACATAGTAGGGAGTGCCCCTCTCCCCTCTTTTGCTTACAATGTTTTATTCCCAGACAGATGGGAAATATTGACTCAGAGGCAATGTGGTCTTAGCCACATTTTAAGAGAGTTGATTGAGGTTTCTCAGTTAGTTTTCCATCTTCAATTGAAAGGAAATCAATCAAATTGAAATGTCTACCCATTATCCTCCTTAACTGGAGGTAGACTGTTTCCCAGTACAGGAATGTAAGTGAGGGGCACCTAAGGTGCATCCCCAAACACCTGATCACCCAGTCAGTATAAAGTGGAATTGGACGTTCACACTAGAAATTGTAGCAGAACAGTAGCAGGAAAGGAGATAATTAATGGATATTTTTTTTTTGCTTGCAAAAGAAATGCTCTCCAAATGGAGAACCACCTGCTGTTCTCCCATCAGGAGAACAACAGAAGAGGAACAACCTTGCTTAATAAGCCCCAGCCAAAGATGCCATTATCCTGGTGTAATTGTGGTGTACCTGCCTCATGTGATAAGCTCCACAGATGTCAATTAAAAACAGAACAGAACAGAAACAACAATCTTGGAAAGAGCTCTTGTTGATTATCAAGAGCAGAAGCATCTGGCTTCCAGATGTTTTAGAAATCAACTCTCAGAAGTTCCAGGGAGCATGACCCATAGTAAAAGAATGTGGGAGTTGTAGTCAAAAACATCTGGAGGGACACATTTCCTCTACCCTTGCTGTATGCAATAACTGATGTTCCATAGTTAGTCTCGAGGAAAGTAGAACCGCTGGGCCGATAGTATTTACAGAAGTGTTGGCTCACTGTTCAGCAACTGATTCAATTGGTCTATGGTATTTGGGACTGTCGGTAGGATTCAGTCCAAATTCTACACTACTTGTCTTTCAGTGATTTTACTGCCTGCCTTTGGTACTTGACATCACAGATGAGGATTAACATGGCGATCAGCACCAGCTGTTGCAGGATTACATCAGCTATTGCAGCTATTATTTTGAGTCCTTCCTGAATAAGTCATGAGAGTCATTGATCCAATCAGGAATCAGCTAGGGAATGGCTTGATGGCACAAGACACTGCTAGTTGTAATGACATCACCAGACATCAGTAAATAAAATCAGGTGAGTCAGTGCACCCAACGGTATCTATCTGTGTGATGACAAGAGAGACAGAAACTTCAAATGATGTTAAGAGGGCAAGTGTAATGAATAAATAAACAGTTTTGCAAAGAGCAGTAAAAATAATCCTTCCGAAGAGAGAAATTAAGCCAAAAATGCTCATGAAAAATGGAGAATAATTCAGACTCAGTCCTAATTTGTGGTTGCTCTAGTTTTTTTTTTTTTTTTAGATATCACGTGCCAGCTAGAGGAGGCAAGATGGCGCTGAGGCAGCAGCCGCTGTGAAGAGCTGCTACTCTAAAGTTTGTTTTTATTAACTTCAAAGCCCAGAAAGAGCAGAAACATCAGAGAAAATCTGACCTAAAGGCATTAAATTAAACAACTTTGGGACATTATCATCATTATGGGAAAAAGAAAGAAGAGACAACGTACTCCCTCTGCTTCACAAGTTGTACCTAAGCCCAAGAAACAGTTGAAAGTGGACTCCTTTCTAACAAATAGACAACTACCTCATGTAAGTAATTCAAATCCTCCTAAACTTTCTAGTGGATGTGACACCTTAGAGTGGGATTTTCAAGCAGAGACAGAATGCCAGCAAACTATAAATCTGTCCTCCTCTTTAGAAGAGGTTGCCTCCCCACTTGAACAGACCCAGACAGCAGTATTTTGCTCAGCAGCTGCACAGCTCTTACAGAACAGGAGTGTAAATGCAAACCCAACAATGTTAAAGAACAACAATACAAATGACCTACTAACAAGACAGTGTTTGTTGACAGCACAAACGGTTATTTCTATTTTTGAGCAGCTGTCCAGTTAAAAGCAAAGTAGATTCCTTAAAGGAGGATTTCACAAAGTTTATAGAAAATCAACCAAAGGATACTGCTGCCAAGGTACAGAACTTTTGCATGAAATGTATACCGTGTACTACAAAAGCAGCTAACGAGGAAGATACTGGTAACCTTACTTCTACTTGGGCTTCAAAGAGGAGAGAGGGTGGTGACCAGAGACAGCTGACCACTGACATGGAGATTGGGGAGAAACAAATACTTTGTGAACACACACCCAAGAGACCAAGGCACTTGAATTACAATTACTATTTGCAACCTAATCAAATTACTCTACAAATATCAAACAATAGAGTTAATAGAGGACGATGGGCTTCAAAAAAAGCAATTATTTTGTCTTTAAGTCAGTTACTACACTGTGAAAGGCAGCTGATTGACTTGCAGACGGCTGAGTGGCTCCCACCTAGCAGAGGTTATGAGAGGATTTTACTGATTTTTAGGCAACCTATAATCTCCAGCATGCTGTTTAAAATGAGGCCATTTCTACATCTTTTCTCAATTTTCCCTACACGGGTGTTTTGTTCAAAAGAACTTGGCCCACTTTTACCCAACTCTGGATCACAGAGTATCATCACCCCAAAAAACAAATGTGACAACCTGATTTTAGACAACTTTAAGGATACTCCAACAGTTTTGCCACATAGTGATGTTGGCTTAGGCAAACAATCTGTGCACTGCACATCAAGACAGAGTGTAAATAATCCCTTGGAAGAAAATCTGATTAACTCTTTCAGTACTTTGTCAGATTTGGAACAGGTTGATATCATTAAAAGACTGAATGATTTGAGAGAAACTTTAGTAGCAATCCACAAAGCAGCTAAACCATTAATTGACTTGACTTTACCAGGCACTCAACCAAACAGCAACCATCTTGAGAAAGACCTAGCTGGAAAGTATGATACCCCTTCAGCTGTGTGGAACCCGGATCTGAATAATTCCAACATAGATTCCCTTGAGCCAGTTTTAACCCATCCCACACTGGTGCCAGTAAAAACAGTACAGAACTCAGCAACTCTAAAGAACAATAAGACAGATATTGATGTTAAACAAGCAGGGTTATTTAACTGCCTTAAAGGTTATGATTGGCTAAAACCCACAGTACAACAAATAGAGCCAGATGATGAGATAATTCAGGAATACAAGATGAATAACTGTAGTCCTAACAATCAAACAACAGATACTCATTCCAGCCCCCTAGGCATAATCCCACCTCAGGAATCAGAGGAAATAATGATAAAGGTAACTACAGAGTCAGAAAGAAGAATCCCACCCAGGACTGAGACATATCTACCAGCTTTTGATATTGATATAATACAAAAATCTGACAATGGTCCTCACTCAATGTGTGAATCACCACAAAACCCCCCTGACTTTACAGAGCAGCAAAAGAGTGCTAAAGGTAAACCAAAACTCTGTCAATATGATTTCCTGGACATTGAAGGAACTTTGGATCCCATTTCCAATACAGAATGACTGCATGGAACACACCATCTAACAACAGATCTCAGTGTATTGCCAGCTATCCCCTCTAATAACAAACAGGCAAGTTCCACCTGGCTTTTGACATGGAATATAGCTGGATGGAAAAACAGAATGTCAGATGGAGATTTGCTGGAATTTCTTCTTAAATTTGACATCATAGCACTCCAAGAGACTTGGCTAACGATTGATGATGAAGAAGCTTACTTACCAGGATTTAGATCCTGGTCCATCCCAGCGCGTAAATTCAACTCAAAAGGGCGGGCTTCAGGAGGATTATGTGTATTTGCCAGGGCTGATTTGGGTTGGCAGGGGAAGCAAGTGGTTTTGGGGGAAGATATCTTCTATCTTTTAGCTACTCAATTTAAACATAAATCAACTGAAGTTATGCTGCTAAATGTATATTTACCCCCCCATTCCTCTCCCTGCTTTTCACCAGATATTTGGATACAATTAGAAAAGACAATGCTAGAGATAAAGATAAAACATCCTAAAGCAATTATGATTTTACTAGGGGACTTTAACGCTAGGGTGGGGGCCTCTTTGTATGATTATGTACATTTGGGTATCATACCTGAGGAATATCTTCAAAATCCACACTGGCATTCCAGAGACTCCAAAAGGAATATGGCAGGCACCAAACTGATCACCCTGTTATATACATGTAATCTCCATGTTTTAGGTGGCAAAGACAGCGGCTTCATATATCCTTTCACATTTCATGCAGGGAATGCCAGCAGTGTTCTGGATTTTATATGTGTCTCAATAGATAACATCAATCTATTTTCAGATATTCAAGTCTATGTGAGAGAAGACAGTGACCATCAACCAGTAGCAACCAACTTTTATAGTAGCTCAGATTTAAGACCATCTACATCACAAGATAAGAGGCTACTAGCTAATCTTGAAGTAAGGCAAAACAGGAGGATCAAATGGTCCAAAGTGGACATTAAGGCAATTCATAGCTTTATGACCTCTGAAAGAGCCCAGTCTTGGGTGAAAATGGTTGATATATCCACACAAGATTCAAATGGTGTCCTTACTGGGTATGGTAACCTGTGTCGCATGTTAAAAAACTTCTTAATAGACAAACTTCCAGCCAAGAACTGTCAGCGCACACGATCCAATTGGTTCGACCTTGATTGCTCTCACTCAAAGAAGACCTTAAAAGCAGCTATGCGCTTGACCCAAAGAAATCCTACACCATCCAATCATGCTAAGATGCTAGAGCTGAGACGCAATTATAAGAAGTTAATAGTTACCAAGAAGGCTCAGTACACAGCTACAGTTTGGTCCGAGCTAGAAAAGTCAGCAAAACAGTCAAACTCAGTCTTTTTTTGGAATACTGTATCTGGCATGCTGAAAGAGCGTAAGCTATTAATTGACATCCCCATCTCAGCTTCAGTTTGGGAGGATTTTTACATTACTCTGTTTGCCAATCCTAACCAGGATCCTACAGTAAAGAAGACGTCAGCAAATACATCTTTTGCTAACTTTCCTTCTTGGCAACCAGTGTCAGTGTCAGAAATCAAACACATTATTCAGTCCTTAAAATCTAATAAGGCACCTGGGGAAGATTTCCTGCCTCCGGAACTATTTAAGGCTTATACTGATTGGTGGGCTCCACTGCTAGCAGGACTGTTCACATACATAGACAGTACTGGACATATTCCTGCAGGATGGGAACTTTCCATCATAGTCCCCATATACAAAAAAGGAGATAAGGAAGACCCCAGAAATTACAGACCCATAAGTCTCATTGATATAACAGCCAAGATGTATGCAAAACATCTACTGAGTAAAATAGAGGACTGGGCAACTGAGGAAAATATACTAGTAGAAGAACAGGCAGGATTTAGATCTGGGTATTCCACAATTGACAACTGCTTTATTTTACATCACCTTATTACTAAATATGCAACACGTGGCAAGTATTTGTTTACATCGTTTATTGACCTCAGTGCAGCATTTGACTCCATAAATAGGGACATTCTATGGAGGAAACTGACTGTGTTAAATATGGAGCCTAGACTTTTACATCTGATAAAGGCCCTTTATACAAATACATGCTTGAAAGTTCGCACTGGAGTCAACGGCTCTCTTACACAGAATATACCCACCCATAGAGGTGTCAGGCAAGGATGTATCTTGGCCCCAATACTATTCAGTCTCTATGTTAATGACATCCCAGGATTTCTCCATTCTACGGATGTTCACATGCCAAAGATCCTTAATAGACATATTAACATTCTCCTGTACGCTGATGACATGGTTTTAATGGCATATTCACAAGTAGGCCTGAGAAGATTACTAAGGAAATTTGGTACATACTGCGATTCAAACAGTTTGAATATCAACAAGTCCAAATCTAAAGTGGTGGTTTTTGGGAAAAGACGGACCAAATACAACTGGTACTTGGACGGGGAACCTATAAAACAAATAGATTTCTTCTCATATCTAGGGGTTGTCTTCTCGGACACAGGAACTTGGACCAATCATTTTAAACAAGGTACTACAAAAGCCACAGTACGCTCTAAAATGTTAACCAAACTACTCAGTTATAATCATC
Source organism: Gambelia wislizenii (assembly GCA_030847615.1). Classification (NCBI taxonomy): domain Eukaryota; kingdom Metazoa; phylum Chordata; class Lepidosauria; order Squamata; family Crotaphytidae; genus Gambelia; species Gambelia wislizenii. The sequence continues at coordinate 304,135,752 of JAUMIR010000002.1, read as the reverse complement.
CAACTTCTCTGCTCCCTATCTTAAAGGTCTACAAGGCAAAAATAGTACCAGCTCTTACATATGGTGCTGAACTGTGGGGCCTAACAAAGGCTACACTATTCGAACAAAATCAAGCACGCTTTTTAAGGACCATATTGGGGACAGACAGAAATACTCCTGCAGCAGCAGTAAGAGCTGAAACAGGAATACATTCTATTTACAGTATAGCAGTAATTAAAGTCTTTAATTACTGGTGGAAGATTCTTCATATGGAAGCTGATAGATTGCCAAAAATGTGTTTGGAAGAACAAATGGGCACACTACAATCTCAACACACCGCATGGATTAAACAGCTTTTACAAATTATTCCACAACTTGGCTTCTCAATGCAATACCTATTTTCAGTCGGCAATTCAGTTACAACAGTATTCAGACAAAGAGTCTTGGATGTGAATGCCCAAATGGACATCGAGACACTTGCAAATATCAAGTCGTTGAAATGGTTGGCCCAAAATAAATTGTCCTACCAAACAGAAAAATACTTGGAAATGGGCCTGACTCAATACCATAGAATAGCTGTAACCAGAGTGAGATTTGAACAGCTTGAATCCATGGTCAAATATGGCCGCTATCATCAAGTGCCATACACTGAGAGAACATGTGTTTGTGGAGCACCTGAAATAGAAGACATTGCACATGTACTATTCAATTGCCAATTATATGCTTCAGTAAGGGCCCAGTACCTGCAGACATTACTGGATAGAAATACACATTGGGACTGTAATAGACGTTTAAATTACTTCCTTCAGAGTGCAAATATTTTTGTAGTCACTAGACTGGCTAAGTTTATAACTAAAGCTATACAATTAAGAACTCGTTTTATTGAACAAATCGGGGTAGCATGCAAAGATGATGAACTTATTTAAATCTTTTATTGTCTCTGCATTTTATCATTCTATATAAATGCAAGATGATAACATATCACTATATGTATTTGGTATTATTTAACTCAGAAATGATTTTATTATCATTACTAACTGGCAATTTTTATAATTCTAATTTTAATTTTAACATATTTTGTTTCATCGAATTTTTGTTATATTTTATTTAAGTCAGGTCACGTTCAATTAATTAACTTTATACTATATTATATTTTAATATATCTCTTATTTATCTTTTTTCTTATATAATGTTTGGTGTTAAATGTTAATTGTTTTAATTGATGTTAATTGTTTTGATATGGTCAATTGACTAATCAAATAAACCATAACTAACTAACTAACTAGTTTTTTTTTAATTTCTTCAAACACAAAAATTGAGCTTGACCAGTGGTTCCCAAACTTTGATCCTCCAGATATTTTAAACTTCAGCTCCCAGAATTCTTGATTGTTGGCCAAGTAAGCTAGGGCTTCTGGGAGTTGAAGTCCAAAACACCTGGAGGACAAAAGATTGGGAATCACTGAGCTAGACTAGCCACATGGGCATTAACAGGTAGTAGCCCATATTATGGTAGCCACAGAGGGTGCTTCCACAACACATAAGGCTCTCAAAGAAAGCAGGAAGTATTTGGATAGGGGAATAGAGTAAGGGGATTGTGGGTTATGCTATACCAATCTTGGTAAGCTGAGATCATGAAGTAAACAGGCAGAGAGGAGGTCTGAAAGGCAGAACAGTGACACAAGCTGATGTGGACTCAGAAGGAAGAAGGTCTGTACACACTTTGGTGATATTTTAGGGTGATATTTATATGTGATAATTCTCCTGAAGGGATGAGAGATACAGTAGAATACTATGTCTCTTGGAGTTTCCCAGGACTAAATAAAATGTTCTCTGGAAAAGTTAATGATTGTTAATGGGAGATACATTTGGAATTGAATAGGAGCAGACAACTTCTATTGTTGCAGAGCAGAGAAGAAGAAAAAATTTTTTTGACATCACTGAGGACTCTGCTATTTTTGAGGGAGTCAGTAGATGACTCATCTCCAGATGTTAACTCTGACCTGGGTAAGACCTCTTTGAGGAGTTTCCAAGGGCCCCTCCCTAGGTTGTGCATGACCCCAGCCTTGGTGTCTGGGAGTCCCTGGTTTACTTGGCAACCTTGTGGAAGGCCACATCAAGCCAAATCATTAAATATTGCCAATTGTGCAATATTCTAAGATGGGGGCTATCAGGGTAGGTAACAATAATAATGTCTGCTAATAATAATAATAATAATGATAACAACACAATTACACCATCTATTAAACCTTCCCTCAGAGGCACTGGAGGAGGAGGGAAGACTTTTCTCCTGCTTCTTCCTGCAAGTTTGTGATTGGAGCAGATTGAATGGGAATGCACAGTTCAAGCCAGGCAGCTTTTGCCTTGGCTCCTGTCATGTGGGCTAAGCAGCCTTCAATGCTTTGCAGACCCCCTATGAGGACATCACAGCCTCCTGGGGGTCCATAGACCACAGGTTGAGAACCATTGCTTTAGAGCTTTGTCAGCAGTGGTGCCCTGACTGTGGAAATGCCCTCCCAAGGGATAGTCACCTGGCACCATCATTACATTTATTTTTTGCATGCTGGCTCAAAATGTTTTTTTGTTGAAGAATTTTGATAGCTACTCTGGAACCCTCTTTGCTGGGTAAGGGGAAATAGAGGAAATGTCTAAATAAATAATGCATAGATAATGTATAATGTGTGATCATGCATTAACCCACTACTACTTTAGTTTCTACAAACATTTGCATATGCATAATGGCTCTCTGATAGTTTCCACAACATGAAAGCTTCCGTAGCTTAAACTGCAATGAAGAGACAAGTATGGGATGCAGTTCCACCACTCTTCAATGGACAACCATTTATCTCCAAGAAAACAGTAACGTTGGAATTAACCACAGCATAGGATGCTAGACTGTCTCCATAAAACTTATCTGTAAAGGATGTGGCCCTCTACATGTGCAGTGCCCTGGCATTTATGAACTTGGAAAACCCTTAACACAAAGGCAAGCAGCTACAATATGGAGGCCATATTGCTTCTCCCTCCTGACGTCAGAGGGCTGCACCTCTTTCTTGTGATGTTGCTTTCTGATTTTTAAAAGTGTCTTATGGGCCCCTATGGGGGAGGTATGGTAGATTGGCTCTCCATGCTCCCAGAAGATGTGCAGGCCTTTTAACTTTTTTTTTTTTTTTTTTACAAACAGTGGAGCATTTTTGGGGACTCCCCAAATGGCTTTGGGGCTACCTTTGGCCAATAGTCTGCCCTTTGCCCACCCTATCTTAATATAACATGTTAAACTGGATTTGATTCTATTTTAAGAATTGACTTTGATTCTATTTTTAGAAGGCTATATATTTTAAGGCTATAGAGAGGGCTGTGGAACTTTTGACCATGGAGTGGGGCTAATAGATTTTTGAGCTAGCCTGTCTGAACCAGAAAAAGGCACAGAACATTTTTAAGGAGTGATTTTAAACTGAGATAGGGAGACATCAGAGGACACTTTTATAAAATGCTAAGTCACTTTAATATATGTTTCAAAAAAGCATTTATTCCAATAAAGAAGTGTGATATTAAAGGTGATTATTGCTTCAGTGCTACTCTGTAACCTCTGTTGTTGTTTTTCTTTACAAAATTCATAAATTCTCACTGGCATAAATCTCTCATAAATTTTTCCACTTATCCACATAAAATCATCCATAACTGGTGCTGTAAATTTGGCAGAAGGAATCTCTCTCTCTCTCTCTCTTCCCTCCCTATTCTCACTGAAGCTGGTGTCTCTGTTTATTTGTGCTTTTCCCTTCTCCTGCAACCAAACTGGTTGGCTTGTGACAGAAAAAAAAAATCAGCACATACTAAAGGACTCTGGCCTTGTAATTTTGGAATTCATTTTCAGACTTGGAAAGATCTGTGCCTCAAACCTGTCAAGAACTCATTCCAAATCCAGGAGATCAGAGCTCTTTTCTGAGAAGCTGAGTTGATGAAAATTACTGATTTTTAAAAGGATTTTTAAAGAAAAAAAAAACTATTTTTATTCAAATCAGAGTTTAAAACTTTTGTAAAACAATTATTTTTAAAAAGAACTGAGAAAAATATCATCACAAACACTAATTACAGAACTTCTAATTATACTCAACGAATATGTTAATAGCAGTTTATGCAGATGAGAGACAGCCTGATCAGCCTTATTCTACTGGTGTACATGGTACACATGAAGTTCATCCTCTCTGTCTCTCAAGGTCTTGTTTCTCTCTAACTGCAAACAAAGAGAAGGTCAATGAACATAGAATTTTGAGAGCCAGAATAGATCTGAACAAGGAACAGTAGGTTGGATATAAATGTAAAGGATCCACCCTTTTTTTGGATGAATTGAAAATTAACTTGAAAAGAAAAAATTGCTTAGTGAGTACCTACCTTCTAAATGAAACCTACATCTCTGAATATGTATTAAGGTTTTATCAAACAATGGCATACTTCTGCTAAAAATAATGATTAAGTAGAACTTTACTCACTAGTAATTTGAGCTAATTTAAATAATTAAAAGTGAGCCTTTCCGAGAAGCGATTGAAACCATGACTTAAATCAGTTTGATTTCAATCAGATCAACCACGTTGATAGGATTTGGAGACTGTGGATGGAATTTAGAGAGTCTGCATTTGTTGTAATGACTCACTGGTAATGAAAGTTATACTGAATATATAACTTTCATTACCAGTGAATTTGTTAATGAAAGTTAGATTGACTCAAGTCAACCTGTCATATTGACTTGACAGTGAGGGACTAAAGAAACTGTGCATGCTCAAACGTACATTTTATTCTTTAATATTACTTCATGTTGTATCAATGAAGCCTGGAACTAAAGGATGAGGGAAACATTGTATACTATGGAGTCTGAGAGTGGAAAACCAAGTTTATTTTCTTCTGGCTTTTAGTGGTGGAGGAGTAGACTGGAAATCATCTCCTCAACATTCTTGATACCACTATAGATAGAAATGTCAACCAATGAATGTATCCTGAATCTAGTATGAGCTCAGAGGGAGCAGAGGGGAGTTTCTAGGCTGAGAGGAAGATATATCCTATGGCAAGGAATCTGTTATATTATGAGAGGTGCTGGATCCTTGCAGTGGACTATGTCTGTGTGCAATGAACGGGCACTCTGTTCATGCTCTTCTTCCAACAAACATCATAGAAAATACTACAGATGATATGCAATAGAGAGGGAGGGAGCGGGAGAGAGAAAGAGAGATTTCAGTTTGAAACAGGAGGTTAGGAGAGGGAGGGAGGCAGAAAAAGAAAGGGAAAAACATTCTTGGCTTTTAGCAAACCATGGAACTGTTTCAGCATCTCAAGATGCTAAATCAGGGGTTCTCACACTTTTAAAACTCGGGGCTCTTTGAGAGATCTGAAAATGGCTAAGGACAACCAAAACAGCAGCACACTGGCTTTGTATGTACAAACACTAGTCAAGACAATGAAGAACACAACTCTGTCTAAATGAAGCATGCTGGTAGTACAAAGACAGGATTTGAGAAAAACAAGGTCAAATTAACACAGTCTGGATTTTCCAGTTTGCTGTTAAAGAAGACCAGGAGGTGCTGTTGCAATGTTTAATTAATGGGAGGGTTTCCTGTGGGAAGCCAGAATCTAAAACTGAGACAGTATTTCATTTCTTGCTGATGATACACTTCTGCCAACAGTGCCAGGTGTACTGCCATTTCTTACAGAAACCCTCCCCATGAAATTGCAGATCCCCCTTTAGCACAGCTGCTTTCCTGTTGTAAGTTCATAAATACCTGTTTGTTCATTAGAATAAAAGCATAGCTTTCTTCTGAACAGATTAACTGAAACTAAGGATGGCCATCTTCTCTGCTGGTGTTACATAAGACGCAGACCAAGATCTGATAAACTGTGGAAGCTCTGTTGCAGGCTCAGCTGCATCTCCATTTTAAAGAATGGTAAATGATGCTAGTCCTAATGAGGTACTTATTTTGTGCCAGTTTCATAACCCTACAACTGTCCTGGTTTGGCAGGGACAGCCATAATTAATCCTTTGCCGTCCCAGTTTTTCAGTTGCTTTTAAAATGGCCCAGTTTCTCTCTCCTTCTTTTGCTTTCCTCCTCTGTCCACAGCTTACTTCAGTTGCTGAAAACTGAGTTCAGAGTGAAAAAATGCTTTGCACTCAGTTAACCCAGCAGTGGGGGGAGGAGGGGATGGAATTTTGCCTTGCTTTGCAGACTCAGGCAAAACCAAACTGATGCAGCCTCTCCTAGCTTGTTAACTATTCCCCATTAACAGCTTTTGCCAACTTGGCCACCCTCTAATGTTGCTTGACCACATGTGTCCCAGCTTTCATCTGTGAAATGGATATGTGGGGGTATGCAGTTTTCAAAGAGGAAACTTGGCCTTCCATTTTTTTTTCAGGCTTACATATCCCATAATACCTCAGTATAAATTATGCTGGCTGGAGCTTCGGGGAAGTGAAGTCCCAAACACCTGGAGGTCCGACTGTTCCGCTGACTAAATTTAGGAGTCTCATATTTACAATGCCCCATTTCCCCTAAAAGCAGAGAGTGGATAGATATATTTAGTTTATTCCAGCTCTCTGCTTACTGCCTTGCCTTGCTTTGCCCTGCCCACAACATTTAGGAGATTATCACACTACACTGTTACAGAGCTATTATTTGACTTTAACTGCTATGGCTGCCTCCTGTGGAAGGGGGAATTTTGGGATTTGCAGTTTAGGGAGGAGCATTTAGAACTCTCAGCCAAAGTCTACAAACCCCAGAATTCCACAGGAGGCAGCCATGGTAATTAAACTGGAATAGTAGCACTACAAAGTCCTTAAATTAGGAATTTTGGGGATTAGGAATTTTTTATTGGAGTAAGACCATTCTACTGAAAAATATACCCGACCACAAAATGCCTTAAATTAGGGATGGATGAATCCATCAGTATCACTTTCTTTGTCATATAATATATATGTATACTTTAAAAATCTCAAGGCTTTTCCATTGAATTTATAAAGCTATCTGAGAATTTTTGTAACTTCTAGTTTTACCCATCCCTAACTGTGATAATCCCCCTTCAGCTTTTATGTTAATCACAGCTTGGAAAGTTGCTTTTAAAAGTAATTTGTTCCTGGTACTTCTTAGAGTAAAATTTAAAAAGTACTTCAGGGTCATTAATTGCCACAATTGTTTGTTAAAGAAAGAATGGCATTAACCATTTTGTAGCTAGTTAATTTTTATTACTTGAGGGGTGATGGAGATTTCTTTTTCTTTTTCTTTTCTTTTTGATTGGAAAATAAATTTAGAATTGAAAAGAGAAAGGCATAACACTGGAAAAAACTCCAACTAAAATGTTCTAAAATGTCTTTAAAAACTAACGTTAAAAGTAACTAGAAAAGTTACTAATGTCATTCCCTACCCGTAATATTGTTCAAACTTATTATTTTGTTCTTGAAATCTAACCACAACTCGAAAGGTAATTAATGACAGAGAAGTATGTTACTTCTAGCTCATTCCTTTCAGAGTCCAATCTTTACAGCAACTGTGTTAAGTCAGGAATGAGTGTGAAGGACAATATCCCTAAATGAGCTTCAGGGCTGATCTGAGGGCTTGAAGCTTAGGCCTAAAGTCAGTGCTATGTTTGCAGTGATTACACTTATTTAAATCACTTGTATTAAGTAAACCTCACTCTGCAAAGGATTTACATAGATTACAATCCAGAAGATGAAAAAAAAGCCAAGGGGAAACTGAAGTGCGGAATCCCAAACCTGCCTAGGATGCTGGAAATTACTAATTCTACCAGTCCTAATTTTGGAGTGGTAAACTTTATTTATTTATTTATTGTATTTATACCCTGCTCTTCATCCACAAAGGCTCTTAGAGTGGCTTACAAATTGTTAAGCAATAGGACTTTACACATTTAGACTGCATTAAGCAGTTTCCAATGTGTGTTAGCTAATTCCCTCCACAAGCTGGGTACTGGCTATGTCCCTGGGCTGGAGGAGGTTTGGGTTTCATTCCTCATCTCCTCCTTTGCCCTGTCCCTTTCCCACTCCATTCTCTTCTGGCTCTTCTGCTAGCAGTTCTTAGCCAACAGAGCAGTTCTGCCAGCAGATCACTCTGTTGACAGATCTCTGTGATTAACTGGCAGAAAGGCCTGTCTGCTGGCATAAGAGGTTAGCGCCTAAATCTACCCCTACAGCTGGCATATCTTTTCAGTTGCATTGCACTGTTAGGCTGAAAACCTGTACTGTACAGTGTAGTGTAATAGTTCTAATAATAATAATAATAATAATAATAATAATAAAATTTATTTATACCCCGCCCCTCTGTTAAAACAATCGGGGCGGCTTACAAAATTTAAAATACAATACAAATAAAATCCCTAAACACCCCCACTCCCACCCTCCCCCATAAAAAAACATTAAACAAATATAAATTAAAACAACTAATCTAAAATCACTTTAGTTCTGCATGTGAAACTCTGCTACAGATCTCCTTTCAACCCCCACCCCATCCCTGGGTCAGCATTTAGCCACTGCAGACCCTCCTCATGGCCATTCTATAACTGGTGAAGAATGTGTGGGGAGCAATTGAAGAATTTGGCTGTGTCTTCATCGCCAGACACAGATTGATTATATTCTCTATGAAGATCCACCAAGGTCCTTTGGAGGGCTCAGTTGATGATGAAATCATTCTGTGTCATAGAATCATAGAGTTGGAAGAGACCACAAGGGCCATCTAGTCCAACCCCCTACCACATAATCAAATCATTCCTGACAGATAGTCATCTAGCCTCTGCTTAAAAACCTCCAAGAAGGAGACTCCACCACACTACGAGGCAATGTATACCACTTCCAAACAGCTCTTACTGTCTGGAAGTTCTTCCTAATGTTTAGGTGGAATCTCTTCCTGTAGTTTGAACCAAGGCTCGGTGTCCTAGTCTCTGGAGCAGCAGAAAACAAGCTTTTCCCATCCTCAGTATGACATCTCTTCAAATATTTAAACATGGCTATCATGTCCCCTCTTAACCTTCTCTTATCCAGACTAAACATGCTCAGCTCCCTAAGCCGCTCCTCGTACATAGGGCATGGCTTCTAGACCTCCCACCATCCTGGTCGCCCTCCTCTGGGCACCTTCAGCTTGTCAATATCCTTCTTGAATTGTGGTGCCCAGAACTGGACACAGTATTCCAGGTGAGATCTTACCAAAGCAGAATAGGGTGGCACTATTACTTCCCTTGATCTAGACACTATACTTCTATTAATGCCACCTAGAATCGCATTGGCTTTTTTAGCTTGCTGCATCACACTGCTGACTCATGTTCAGCTTGTGGTTCACTCGGCTTGTGTCTGACTATGGGGACATAACTGGATGTTCCTCTGATTCCCAGTCACTCTCCACCAGAAACAGGATAGTTGGAGGGGAGGGCCCACAGTGTCTGAATGTTGAGTCTGGGGTAGATGGGTTTGGTCACTGGAAAGAGTGGGAAAAGAATATAAACTTCCTCAATGACAAAAGTAGACAGGACACCAGCTACAGTCTCCTTGTGATCTTTTGCTGATACTTGTAGCGTACCAGGGTTCTAGTCAGATGAATTAGACCCTCCTTACCATGTCTATAAGAAACCATCACAGCAAAGCTTCATTTCTTCTTTTTTCTTCTTCTATAGTTTTCGCCTCTTGACCCTTAGACAACAAATTGCTTCAATAGTAAATTAACAGGTAAGCAGCAGAAAGTAATAAACTCAGTCCAGTTATCCTCTAGGTATAGATTATGATGATGGCAACGATGATGGTGGTGAAAAAGAAAACAACAGCAGCAGCAGCAAAGAGTTCTATGTCACCTTGAAGGCTAACAAAGTCTTCGTAGCATGAATTTGCATAAGACTATCACCTACTTCATCAGACAGTGACAGTAATAACATTAAGAATATTACAGAGGTTATACACTCCTCCCTTTTCTTCAAAAGCATACAAGGCAGCTTACACAAAATCAACATAGGGCAAAATAAGATTTTTTTAAAAAATATCTGAAATAGAAGCCAACAAAGTAACTAACAAACCCAAAACAGTTATAAAACATGCTGCTGTTTTTGAAGAGTTGTAGATTTCCCAATAAAAGATTAAGAAGCAAAGATTTCTTCCTCAAGCATGATTTCTCATGCTAGCCATCAATCCCTCTTAACCCATGATTCGAAACCAATATTTGAGGTGACTTTTGTTAGTTAATACAGTCCTCTGTGATGGAATTTTCAAACTCTGAAGTCTTTTCCTATGATAGCCTCTTGTATTTTTTCATTGATCCCTGGCACCTTGTACTTTAAAAATCAAAGTGGAATGAACATTCTGATTCATGAAAAGCTAAATTTTATGACCTGCATAAATCATGCAAATCAACCATATTTGCATGTCTTAGTTTTGCATAATTTATTCCACTAGTAATCATGGGCAGGAACAATGAGCTATGAGAGACTTTGAAGCCTTATCCCCAAGACTGCTGAAAATCCTATCTAATGACTCCTTTGGCTTTTTGAGATTACACTAGGCAATGCCACTGACTATTAAAAGCTGTATCTGAAGCCAAAAGAACTGGAAATTTGTCCAAGAAACAAGGAACAGTAAAAGTCTTGATATTCTGAATTCAATAATCAGTACTAGCTCTGTAGTTTTTCAGGTACATGTTTGAAGCATTTTGAAACCCTTAACAATTTTGCAGCTATAGCGAAAAGAAGTGATTTTTTCATGAATTGGAGACAGATGATAGTTTTTACTTTCATTCCCCTTGAAACAGGTGGAAACAAGCTTTCGCTCTTGTTCTTTTCCTGTCATATGTAACCAAACAGGCTGCGTAGATTTCTCAGACACTACAAAACCTACACAAGCTATTTACTAGAGGTAGAAGTGGGATAAAAGTACACTTTGAACAAGACATTTCTTAGGGATTGTTTAGATGGTGAAAATAATCCTAATAGAATTCTCAGGGAATACCTTTTGTCCCAATGAGATCCTACGGTAATTTGCCTTATTCAGAAGAAAAGGCGGCAGCAGTGGGGGGGGGACTCCATATACTGCATGGGAAAAGCCTTCATGGCTTTCTCTGAAGTTTTTAAAATAATGCATGGAAATGCACATTCCCCATCATTGGGACAACTGAATCACATCACAGTGCATTCTCAGCGAGGGAGGAAGTAGAAAGCTGATTGGTTGGATGTGCGCAGGGGGAGGGCTTGCCAGCAATGAAGTGGCCAGAAGTGCCATTTTGGAGTTTCGTGTTGCCACTTGTGTGCTTTTTCACAGCGCTGAGGTGACCAAACAGCTTTTCCAAGCAGAAGGTCACACTTGTGCACTTTTGATTTTCAGTTGAAAAGAATACTATGCAGCAGTGACAGAGAATTATAACATGAGTAATTCAGTCTTGGCTGTCTGTGTGTGAACTTCAAATACGGATAGCTTCGCATACCAGAGATTTTGCCAAAGGACCATGGAGGCAAAAAGAATGCTGCTGTGGATTTGCATTAATGTGCAGCTATCAGTATTATAGCCTCTCCTCTAGACAACCCCTTAGCATATCACACCTTGTTCACTGAGATTTAACCACATTTCTTGGTTTAATGGAGATTAAATGAGAGATTAAATGAGAGATTAAACCAACCAGGCTAAATTGTACCAAAACTGGGTGCATGAGGAGAGACAGGGAGGGGGAAAGGGGGAGTATGTGAATTTATGCTTTGATAATGCTTTCATGCCTCAACATTGTCTTATTCAGACTATTTTCTGCAGCAATGATCTCAGTTTGCAATTCTGGGTACTTCTCTTCAGTCTGAGATTCCGTGCCAGTAACTTCATAAAAATGACCCCTCAGCTGCACTCAATCTCTCTGTGGTGTCTGATCACCCTCTGGAAATTTGTTCCTTCTCACATGTAGGTTATAGTAACTTTGTTGATGTGAAGCACTTGGAGTGCTCAGAATTATTATGTCAGCCATAACTGTCAGCGTAGTGCTATTTATGTTTCAGAATGTTAAGGACACTGCATTAGGCATTAGCTCTTGGTATAAAGCTTCTCTGGAAATGGAGACTTGGGTGAAAATTTGGCTCCCTCTGAGAGAGAAAGAAAAGGAAAAATAAAAAAGAAGATACTTCCAAATTTCAGGAATCAAACTGCAGGGCTAAGAAGAAATCAGTGTCATCCTTTCTAGTGACAAAAACTTCAGTGGTTTTAGAGTTCTACCCATTCTTTGACACAGGCTCATTATTTCAGCAGTTGTTCAATTTTTTGCTCCTGTCTGTCCCAGAGTAGACCCATTGAAATGAGTATTATTTATTTCACACAAGGAATTTAAAGCCTACTGATTTCAGTCAGCCTCCTCTAAGTAGAACTAATATGAGATTTAGCGCAGGCATGTTAATCATGCAGTCCTGTGCATGTACTTGGGAGATGGAGGGTTGCATGACCCCCATCCCAATTTAGACCATGATTTCCCTCTACTTCTGCCCCAAGATATCTTGCTGCAAATACAATCCCCTCAGTAATTCATTAGTGTATACATTATTTATTATTTATTTACTTACAGTTTCTGAGATCCTATAGTAGACACAGTCATGATGTTGCAGCTATGCTTCGTCTCCTGATCTGACCTCTAGAACCCACCTTAAAATCCAGCCAGTTACATTGAGGGATGGAGTTCTGTGGCAATGTAAAACTGGGTGCTGAAGGATGACCTGTTCAGCCCCCTCCCACCAGTAACTGGTTGTGTGTTGAGCAGAAGCAGGGATCCCTGCAGGGCCCTGTCAAAGCTCCTCAGTGCATTTCTGCTCACTTGTGGAAGGAGGCTGGATGCATCATCCTTCAGCATCCTGTTTGTCAGCACCACAGAACTCTGTCCCTCAGTATGGCTGGCTGGATTTTAAGGTGGGTTTTTTGGGGGGGGGGCATTTATGTTTGTGACAACAGTGCCATGGAGTCAAATGAGAATAGGAAACAATGATGATGATATATGCCTAATTTACAATGTCATAACTGAATGAGAGGGTCCTAGCCAATCTTTCTATCCCACTTCTTAGCACAAGATCTCTGGGCAGCCTACAATAAAATCAGTTGGAACAAATGTAAGAAAATAACATTTTAAATCCATAAAACTAATTTTAAAATTCCCAGAACATTAAATGTTGCATAATTTTAAAGACTGATGTTAAAACAATACAAGATAATGTCATCAGTAAACACTGGGTAAAGTCATTAGATCCCAAAGGTGTTTTATAAAAAGCCAAGTTGTAAATTAGACCAACATCAGAGATATTTAGGCCTTGAAGGAGAGGTCCCTGGTGGTACAATTATTAAATGCTGGTACTGCAGCCCCAACATTGTGAGTTCAATCCTGCAGGGCTCCAGGTTGACTCAGCCTTCCACCCTTCCATAGGTGAGTAAAATGAGTACCCAGTTTGTTGGGGTCAATTAACTAACACCCTGAAACTGCTTAGGGAGTGCTTAGCACTATATAGTGGTATATAAATGTAAGTGCTATTGCTATTGCCCTTCCACAACTAGGGTGCCATGGCTGACAGGGCTCTTTCCCATGACATCACACAGTGTATTGCTCTCACTGGATACAGAGGAGGCCTCCTAGCCAATCCCAGTCCTTGGATAGGTATATTTGGGGAAAGATGATCTTTCAGAGATTATCCAAAGCCAATCAAATTCTTCTGTTGCATAAGGCAGAAAATTCCACAAGTATCCTTCCTTTTCCCTGCCTGTAGAAATACTGCCAAAGCAATTAGCAAAACAAGTACTCACAATTGGTTGCACTTTCATGACATTACAAATTTGCTGCCTGAATCAGCTGCTTTGCTTTGTGTAACTATTAATCACTAATCACAGAGCAGGTCTAGCCCTGGCAGTTCATCCATCCAGCTTGCTACTGATCAGGGCAATCCAAAGGCAGCTGGTGGCTCCCCCCATGTCAATGGGGTGGGTGAAACTGCTTGGGATTTTAGTCCAAAGTTTAAAGGAGCCATCCAAGGTGCTGAACTGATAAAACCCAAATGAACTGATAAAATTCAATGCTGACATGCAAAGCATGATGCATCTATCATGCTTAACATTAGCACACTCACATTTCCCTCACATACTTTATCTAAGGTAATCTCAAAAACAACCCAGTGAGAAAGAGTCAATATTACTACCATCGTATTGCACACAGGGATCTAATTAGAAACAAAGATACTTTTTGGAAGTAACAGCCTCTGACAAAGTGAAGAAAGTAATGGCATGGTAACTCTCAGAACCTGCATGAATCATACAAGAGGGTATGAGTCAATTTCTGGTTTGCTTCTGCTAGAAACATTTTCACTCCAGGGCTAAATGAATGTATGTCCTATGGTCATTTTAAAAACAAAACAACCAACTTGCTATTTCAGTTTCAAGCCTTCTGGTAGCCTTCTGAATGAGTCAGTTATAGCTAGGGATAGAAAGAAGATTTTGAAAATGGTTGCAAAATCTGTTTCTCTTGTCAGGAAACCATGACAGGGAGAATTCTGGATTGGTTAGAACCTTTGCATTTTAGGACTTATTCTGTGCAAAATTTGTAAATTTTTTTGCACTGAAAACAACATGTTCTGTGAAGGAAACAGCAAACAGCATTTTCTGTGCAGAAAATAATAAAATGCTGTTTTTTTTGTGCTAAAACTGTGGATTTTGGACAGAATGAGTCCTGAACAGCCAAGACTTTCTCACAGTGAGAAGAAAATACTTGTTTTTCCTTTGAGAACAAATTTAGCAACAAATTACAACTTTTAAAGCTATGTCAGGGCTAGCCCAAGACATTTTGCTATCTCAGTTATATTAGCAAATCCTTCCTCTCCAATCAAGGTGAAATATACCCAAGTCAGGCAAATTATTTTGCCAAGTAAGGCAGAAAATCTGGCAAAAAACTCTCTCTCTTCCTCATAGTAAATGTGCAATCATAATAAATTAAACAGCTAACAGATTTCCTGGGGGGGGTGTTTCCGGGCTCTGAGGCCATGTTCTGGAAGAGTTTACTTCTGACGTTTCACCTGCATCTGTGGCTGGCATCTTCAGAGAATGGTTGGGTAGGAGTGTGTGTGGAGTTTATGTCCTGTGAACCCCTGTTGGGGAGCATATGTAAATTTGTGTATTTGAATGGTTAGTTTCTGGATATAGAAATGCAAGGGGGATTAGTGTCTATTTGGCTAATGATTGGTTGATGGCCCATTATCTGCTGGAAATTCTCCTGTCCCTGGGTGGAATTCTTTTGTAAGTAAGCAGTTAACAATTTGTGCCCTTCCTTTCATGAAATCCATAATCTGCTGCCTGAAGTGGTTGCTTCACTCTGTCTAACAGGGCTGGCCCTGGACTGATTCAATCATACTACTTTTAATACTAAGGTAATACACAACTGTGTAGAAAGGAAGGGACAAGTCTTTCTCTCCTGTTTGCTGCACAGCCCCTAAAACTAAAAGCCTAGCTGAATGGGAAAATGCTTAGAATAAGACAAACCGTTTTACGGCAAATCAATATTTAAAAGAAAATCATTTTAAGATTTCAACTAGGTGGTACCTTACGCCACTGAGACTAAGTAAAATCTACAATTTAGAGAACAAGAAATGCTGGAGATGCGAAAAGGAAGTGGGATCATTGCATCATGTGTGGTGAGGATGCACAATTATAAAGAGATTTTGGGGAAAGATACACAAAATAAAACAAAAGATGTTGGGGATTAACTTTATTATAGATCTGAAGTTATATCTGCTAAATATGACATCAGTGCTAGAGAAGCAAACAGAGAGAAAACATTGGAGAGTATTGTTATATTTAGTTTCATCTGCAAGACTTAAGATAGCTGCTAAGTGGAAAAAGAAAGAGGCACTGGAAATTGAAGAATGGTTAAACAAATTTTTAGAGATGAAAAATAATGATAAATTGACCCGAATAATAAATAAAAGGAACATAGAGAAGCTTAATAAAGAATGGGAAGCAATAATGCAATATTTGAATAGACGTTGGAATATATAAAATTGATCTATGAAGAGAATAAACAAAGTGAAAAGGCTGGTTTTTTTTGAAGTATGGAAAATACTAATGGAGATGGCAAAATACAAGAGTTATAGGATGCAATGATGTAGATTATAAAGACACAGAACAAGGGAAGAAGGATTTATGAAGCGAAAGATAGGATGGTGAATTTTAGCATAGAAGAAAATTGTTGGTTAAGTAAATTTGAGGAGGTCAAGATGAAAGGAAAATAAAAAGAAAGGGAGAGGGAGGATATATGTCTGTGCTCAAGTGGCAAATTTCTGTAGTAGGAACTATAGGTGGTAACATTACTTTATGAATTGTAATTAATCTTTAATTTGCGCAAATTTGTGAAAAGTTTATGTTGTATTGGAATTTAAGATAAATAAATATATTTTAAAAAACTACTCTGAACAAGGCAAGTCAAGTTTACCCATGACCTCTATGTGGCGACATCATATGTACTGACATCAATACTGCCAAGGGGACATATTTGGATAATTGTCCATCTTTTCCAGATGTTTATACATAGAAAATTTCTCACTGATATATCTTTAGTTTGTTTTCATTTGGTTTCATCATTTTAAACAATTAATTTTAACTTGTTTTTTTCCTTTCTTTTTTTTTAAAAAATACGTTTTTTGCTCAATGAAAAAATTGATTTTGCATCATCATCAACAACAGCAGTCATGATCTCCAGAATGAACTCCCTTCTTTAACTCTGGGAGGAAGGGAAAAACACACACAGGGGTGATCATCACTCAGAAAGCCAGTCATCTATAACATTGTGACATTGGGTTGAGAAGAATTATAACATTCCCTTGGGTCCTGAGAAGGTACAGAAGTGTGGGAAAGCTATGCCTCTTCTTAAAGACATGGATGAGGGAGATCACCTGAAAATCATTTTCCTCTCACAGTTTTGATTAACATCAGTTTTAGGATCTGGAAAACTCTCACTCTCTCTCTGGCAACTCCCAAAATTCCATATGCGGAATATCCAGCAACATTTTCAATTCCTGGTTAGACTTTTTAAATTTATCTTCCTGTTTCTTTATAAAAATACTATTAGTAAAAAAGGGGGACTTTGGGGAAAAAAAAAAAAAACCTCCGTGGTCCAAAACTCATTCACTTTAATTTTGTGGGTAAAATCATTGCTTTAATTTTAACTGTTTTCAGTACCACATTTCAAGAGTCACTTTATCATTGGAAGGGCATGCTGGCAGTGCAGTTGATACTGTTGCTGAGAAATATAAAGGTTCATTTGCTCATATGGGTGGGTTTAGATTAAGTGAGTCCCATCTTTGACATATTATTGCAATCAGATCCTGAAATGTTATCTTTGGAAAAAAGGAACTAGTTACATTGCTCATGACTCCATCACTTAATAGATCATCACCATATATTCTGGTGTATAAGACGACTGGGCATATAAGACGACCCCCCCCAATTTTTAAGTTGAAATATAGACTTTAGGGTATACTTGCCATATAAGTCGACCCCCCATCACCCACCCTCCCCAAAGTCGCGATTGGGCTCCCCTTCATGGCTTCGGGGAGGGCGGACGGTGGCTGGAAATCTTCCCCGACTCCAGCCAGCCACCCTTCCTGAAACCTTCCCGAAGCTGGCTGAGGAATCACGGGGGATGGCTGGCCAGCTGGGGAGAGGCTCAGCCACCTCCCGCGATTCCCCAACCTATGAGGAGGCTGGCCAGCCTCCTCGGGAATTGGGGAATCGTGGAGGATGGCTGGCCAGCCGGGGAGAGGCTCAGTCACCTCCCACCCAGCAAGGCTTCTCCCCCATGCAGCCTCAGTGGCTGGGAGGCGATCCTCTTGGTGACTCAGAGTCACAGAGCAGACCCCCTCCCACCCAGCAAGGCTCCCACCGTGCAGCTGCACTGGGCGGTGGGAGATAAGGTGGCTAGCAAGCTTCCCCCCCCCCCAGCCAGCCACCTCCATCATTCCGAGTCTGAGATGGGGCTGGCATAGCCCCATCTCAGACTTGTATCCGGCATATAAGATGGCCCCTGACTTTTCATCTGATTTTACAGGATGAAAAAGTCGTCTTATATGCCGGAATATATGGTACTTGTTACTGCAGTTGCAGTTGAGAAAGTAACTTGCTAGATTATTTCCTACTATCATGCTAGTGTTACTATTTCTACTGTGCCATTGAGGGGAAAAAGTCTTTTCCAACTCTATGGTTCTATGAACTCTATACATTCTCTCTGGTTCTCCCTGTCAGTGATAGTCACAATTCTGAGTGGACTCCTCTACCTGGATTTTTCCTTCTCTCCTTATTTACTTGCAACAGATACAACATAGCAGACTGCATGACTGCCACATGCATTGCACAGAGATGTTTTGGATGGGTTTGCAGAAGCAGTCACTCATCCAATCTCTTCTCTTCCTCCTCTTTTATTCCTTCCTTCCTCCTCTCTTCCGCTTCCCAACAATTGATCTGAATTCCAGTTCTGTGTCCTCTCTGCATTGAGAATGATGAAATGATGCAGTCACACCAAGCACAAAGATGCTATATAATGGCATCCCTCTCCCCAGCCCCTGGCCCATGAAGTTTGATTGGATGGAGCCAAAGCCAAAACAACAACTAACAATAGAAGTGCAATATGTACTATATGGAAGGATCCTCTGATGGGTGTAGTTGTCTGAGTGTTGGACTAAGACGCCCGGAGGTTTGAATCCCCATTCAGCCACAGAAATCCATTGAGTGACCTTAGAAATGTCACATTCTCTGAGCCTTAGAGGAAGGCAATCACAAACCCATTATGTATCAATCTTGGCTATAAAATAGCATCACCATAAGTCTGAGCTGACTTGAAGGCACACAACAACAAACTCTGACCTCAAAGAAACCTTAAGTTAGTTGATTTATATTTTGTGGTCTTGCATGACACCCATGAAAGAGCTAGAGAAGACCCTGTCATGATGGAGTTTCCATCATCCTGCCCCAAGGTTGATTGCAACTCCCATCATTTTGCCAGAGAACTACATTTCCCATTATCTGAAGCTATAAGTGCAAAAATATATCATTAAATACCAATGTCAGATTCATCTAGACCCTAGCCTTTTCAATTTTCAATATGTACGGATGTGCAAGCTGGACAATGAAGAAAGCTGACAGGGACAAAATCAATTCATTGGAAATATGGTACTGGAGTAGAGTTCTCCAGCTGCTATAGACAAATGAATAGATCTTAACTCAATCCTGAGCTCTCATTAAACTGAAGCTGTCATACTTTGAACATATCATGAAATGACATGACTCCTTAGAAAAGATGATAATTCTTGGAAAAGTGGAACAGTAGGAAAAAACAGAGACTGTACTATAGGTGGACTGAATCAGTCAAGGAAGTCACAATCCTGAGTTTTCAATACATGAACTGGGCAGTTGATGACTGGTTCCTCCTTCATAGGGTGCCCATTAGTTGAACCTGATAGCAAATAACAGAAACTTAGCAAGCCTGTGTGTCCTGGCCCACAGTATAGGATGGGGAACAGTTGATGTCATTGGGTGATGTGCCCACTCTGTGTTTTAGCCCCAAATTTAAAAGAGCAACCCAAGGTTCTGAACCTATTTCAGGGGGAGCTTCAGTGCCTCAGATATCACCTTTAAAGTCTGGACCAGGACCAAGAATGGATGCATTGGCCCTGTGACATGGAAGCCAGAAGGAGCAGCCACTGGTTTAGGAATGAGAGCATTAAAGACATAAACACAAATTTAACAATATCCAAGCACCCTGGTTCTTGTGGGTTGATGCTCACTGTGTCCAATCATGGCCTTTCAATGTAGGGATAAAAAAACGTTCTTGGGCCATAGGTTTATTTGGCAGGACTCAACATCTCCACTATCAAAACTAACAACCTGAACAAAATACAGCTGAGTGAGGATGCAATAAATATTGTGAGATAGATTATGCTCACTAAGGAGATCTTCTGGGTGTAATTGGATGCAAACACAATGCTAATTGCTTTAGCCAGCATGTAAGCATCTAACACAAAATGAATTATTTATACTACTAAAAAAGTGGCCCCTGAAATGACTGTGTAAACACTTTGGCACAGTTCTTGCCACTGTAAGATGTTTTGAAATCAAGATTCACAAAAGACCATGATAGAAAGGCAACTGAGCATTGGTAGTACCATACCTGGTTTTACATTGTGTTGTGCTGAAACCTTTCACCCAAATGGCTTAGTTTAAAAACAGGAGTGTAAGTTTCACCACAGCATGTTTCCTGCCCTCAGGCTATGGTTATTCTATCAGCATCAGGCATACTAGTTCAAATGTCATACCTTTCCCTCAACAACATTTGGAATCAAAATTTGGTAAGGATACTGCCCAGTACCATTAATGATACTTCTATTGTCAGGCTGCTGTTAACAGCTCAGGAGCGATTCCAAAAAAAGTGACAAACAGGGAGGCAGCTTGTCATGCAGAGGTGTGAAAAGCTACATTTACCATCCATTCCATGCCACTATTAAAACTAGTAGAATCCTGTCTTGTTTTATCTTTGGCCCTTAATTTTCAGAAAAACCCTAGAGATCATGCAGAATGAATGATGACTGGTGGTTACCACGGCAGTGAGACAGTAAACCCACTCTGGGTTTTAATCTGAACTCTGAAGGAGCTATAGCATGTGCTGAACCCTATCCCCAAAATAGATTTGGTGTTTTGAGTACTGCCTTTAAAGTCTGGACTAAAATGCAGAGTGGATTCATCACTCCACTGACATGGGAATCACCAGTCACTACTGTACAGAGTTTGGGAATTGGTTCTTTTTGGATGACAGTTCACAAAATCCCTAGTTTGCAGTGGGAGGTGGGCAACTGTCAGCTACTAGGAGGTTACATTTGCCCCCTCCCAGGAAACCTTGGAGAGCAGCACCCACCACTGCTTCTGGAAAACAAATCAAAATCTTTGTTTTGACCTCTAATTACCCCCAAATTACCTCCAGAGCTGTAGAGGGCATTTCCACCACATCCCCCCCAGGCTATTTAAGGCACAAAAGAAACTTTTTTTAACAACACAAAGTGATCATCCTGTTCACATAATTTTTTTAAAAAAGAAAGGCCACTCCTAGGCCTAAAATACCTCGAAGGGCCTGAAAACACCCCATCTCACTCTATTTGGAGCAAATATCTTGACCCTGGGTCATCCTGGGGACAAGCAAAAGAGCCCAGGGAATGAAATGTGGTCTGTCCCATTTGCCATTCCTGCTGTATAGCATGCTAAGGACTTTATCAGATGAACCTCCCAAAATGTCTCTTTAGCATCATATTTTGCAGCGTTTCCGCCCCCCCCCCCAGCAAAAGAACCCTTTTTATCAGACCTATCTTAAATACTGTGAAAAGGCAGCCCCAGCATTACTAGAGCACAAATGGAGCTCTATTTACTTCCACGTTTGTGATCTTGGTGATTCTCACAAGAAGATGCAAGCGCGGTAAAAAATTAAAATGCAGCAAAAGAAACACACAAAAAGTACACACAAGCATAGAAACACACTAAAAAAGTTCAAAGTAAACCAGGAGGTTCATAAAAAACGTGTTCCATACCTGGCTTTTGCATTCTCAACCAGAAGTGTTCTGTTCATTGATGCTGTATTGATGAGATCAAAATGGTGCAAGGTTTTAAACACTCTCAATACTGGCAAAAAACCCCCGCAGCAGCCGATCTATTGATGGCCTGGCCCATCAATAAAAAAAGGACACTTTATTTTCAAGATATACTCATGAATGCATGGTATTGTTTGGTATGCGTGCCCTTTTGCATTCTTTAGGCGTCATTATGACATCGTATTTGGTGAGTCTGACAAAGTCCTAAGAGTGGATTTTGAAAAATTATAGTCCAATCCCCCCCAAGTGATTTGCAGGCCTAATAGGGTCGTCATCTTTGGTCAACAGCTAGTGTTATATAGTGGTTTGAGCATTGGACTCTGGAAGACCAGGTTCATGTTCCTGCTTAGCTATCGAAACCTTGGGCAAGCTGCATTTTGTCAGCCTAAGAGCAAGGCAAAGGTAAGCCTCCTCTGAACAAACCTTACCAAGGAAACCCCAGGAGAGAATCATTATAAGTGGGAATTGAGTTGAAGGCACATAATAACAAGTTCTTGGATCAGCAAATGCTGTATCTGAGAATAATTTTCATTCAATTTCCCTGAATAAATTGCTACCTGTGCAGTTTGGGGTTTGTTTTATTTCTCACCTCCTACCCTCCCTAAGTTCCTTCTAAAACTTCATCAATCCAGAACACGTGCAAAACATCCATCATGTTACTAAAAGCACAAAAGAGCAGGAGTGGAGGTTTGTCTGCCATCAGGGAAATATGAAATCTTCACGAAAAAAGCCCTGGCAGCATTTTTCTGCTTTCTGTAATGCCTTTACCATTTCCCTCCCCAATTTGTAAAAGAAACATTGGGGGTATGGCTGAAGGCTGGTGGAGAATCAGCAGTAAAGATTCTGAGGCTGAAAAGAAATGGACATTCAGCTTTGAAATTCCTGACATTAAATTTTCACCATCTAGTTCCAGCAGCCAAATGATGACCATTGCCTCCCCACTCATTGCTGATTGCCAGTAGTTAATGGTCCACCAAAATGTTCCCCACCTCTCCATCTGCATCTTCAGCTATTCAGATTTCAGCAGCTGAAATCTTTTAAGATAAAAGTTAATTAGCCAGCACATAGCTAGCCCAGTTGTTCCAATATATTGTCAAAAACGGATGAGTTCTAGTCAACGTCAGTAAGGAGGCTGTTCTGATTTCTGTCTCTCTGTCACCTTCACTAACATCACCATTGTGGGCTGTCCAAACTATAAGGATTAGGGTTGCTAGTTCTCAGGGAGCCAGCTGAAGTCTCATGGAATTGATATGCTTCTCCAGGTTTGCAGGCATGGAGGCAAATCTCAGGGTGAGGAGCACTGGAGCAAAAGGAGGAAGAAATATGTTTTTGTTTGTAACATGACTTTAAAACCTTGGCACCCACCTGCACTTTCACAGCCAGAACTACAGCTCTCTGATTCAGCTCAAGGGTGTCTATACTTCTTTGTTTGTTTGTCATTAAAATAATCATATCCTACCCTATATCTGAGTGACTTACAAAAAAATTAACCATTTAAAATGCAAAACTAAACAATACAATCAGTCTACAACATATTAAAGAACTGAACAATTTAAAAAGTTAAAATTTTAAAACCATATACAGATCTGGGGGAGGACATTAGACCTTTATAAAAAAACAATCTTTTCACTTTGTACTGGAATGAAATCCATGTTGGTGCCAATGAGCCCACCTGTTAGCTACCCTGACACCCGCTGCCCCATATCTATAATAAACTGGCAATATTTAATAATTAGGTCAACTGTGGCCTTCCATGTAGTGCAGCCATTAAAGCTGGAAACTTCCAAAAACCAGAAATCCCAAAGACTACTGTTCAGACTCAGTCAGGTATGCACTTAAGGAGGGGTCAACCCAAATTCCAAAGAAATGATCATTTGCAAGGCAACTATGTGCCTGAACAGCTGGCTAATCTTATCAGCCTGGGCTGAGATACTCAAGCCTGTAAAGATCCCTCATACGATTGCCCTCCCTCCAAAGAAGGTTGTTTCCTCTATTCAATCACAAAGTATCCACACATTAAGAGCCATTAGCATATCTGGAGTGTCCATTGTCTTACATTTGGCAACTCCAAGAAGCATTGCCGTTCCCTCTAAATCCCATCCCCTGAAGTAAACTATTGGCTATATAAACCCCTCCAAAACCCCACTCAGGTGCACATGGACCATCTGCCTATGGACACTACATCTGCCTGTGTTGCTGTTCCTGCTTCGGGACCCCCACTCTGTTGGTTTCCTCCACTACCTCATCTTCTCAGATTGGTACAGTATCACTGGAAACAACCTCTCTCCTCTATTCCTCTATCCCAATATGTCATACTATATTCGCTAACCTTGCGTTAATGCTTGAAGCCTGAGTGTGTTTGAATGCTGTTATTATTGTTTTCTCAAATAAAGACCAAATTATTAAACTAACTAGCTTAACATCTCCTCCTTATTACTGGTATACATAGGTTAAAAGACCCCGCTATCTGTTGCCCAGTCTTGCATAGCCAAGCTGAGTATATTATTTCCCCCAATTAATATCGATATTTGGAGGGTCCTTAAGACCCCCGAGCATTTAGGGTAACACACCAACAGACAACATGCCACAACTGGGGTGCTAGAGAAGGCCATCTCCTGTGTCCTCACCAAGTACATTGATCCCACTAGTGTTGGTTGTGTCTGAGTGTTTTCTGTGAAATAAACATGCAGGTGCAAGGGCAGAGGGACAGGGATATAGATGCTGAGAGGGTGCATGCACTTGGGCCCATCATGCCATTTTGAGCCAGGCATGGAAATGGAATGCCAATATTGCAACTCATGGTCCTTCTTGTGGTAACAGCCCTTAAAGAAATAGTGCTTGGCCTCAAAAAAACTCCTCTAGGACTGGTGATGGGCCTCCCAACAGCAGCAGTGTAGGTCCTAGAAAAACTCACCATATGTCATGTGTGCTGCAGCTAAGGATATGTGGGATGCAAGCCCGAGCAGGAATAGTGACAACATTTGACACCTGCCCAGCTGTCAAAGAATGCTGGTGTTTTTCCCTGGCTGAGGGTTGTGATATTATCTAATTAGTTTGGTTTTCCTGAAATTCTGAGCCTATTTATTTAGATTGCACTCATGTCCATTTCCACATTCACATGACCCATAAGTAATTCCAGTCTGCTACGCAAATGTTGTCTGTCCTACCTTTGTGACACCAGAAGAATCTATCACGATATCATCATGAGTATATTCCCCTGGCTTCCAGTTCGGACCCTGAAAACTCAGGAAATGGAATGCTACTGACCTGGCATCCCTAGAGGTTGGCTTATTGAAATGGACTCTATGTGGGATTGCCCTTGAAGACTACAGTAGGACCCCCGAATCCACAGAACCAATATCTGTGGTTTCAGTTATCCACAGGACACAAAACAGAACACATATCATAGAATCTTCCTAGAAAATGCCTAGAGAGGCATCCTCTGTAGACATTTTCAAGGTCATCCAAGGCAACTCTATGGTATTTAAAACCAGAAATCCCATTATTTTCAATGGCATTCACTGTTATCTGTCATTTCCAGAATCTGTGGTAAGTTTGGGAACCAAACCCCTGAGGATACGGGGGTCCTACTGTATGTGGAAACTGGCTAGTATAAGAAATGGAAAAGAGTGAAAACATCTGAATGTTTTTTTGGTGTTTGAATGTTTTCAATACTTTTATTCATTTTTGATGATATCCTAAATTGGCTATTTATTTAATAATAATAATAATAATAATAATAATAATTTTTACCCTGCCCCTCTGTTAAAAACAATCGGGGCAATTTACAAAAATTAAAATACAAATACAGATTAAAATCCTTAAGCACCACCCACCCCACCCTCCCCCATAAAAAAATATTGAACCAGTATAAAATTTAAAAACCCAGCTAATCTAAAAATCACATTTTTTTAAAAAATTGATAGCCATGTGTGAATTTTGCACAGAATAAGTCCCAAATCTCAAAGATCGTTGTCAGTCTTGGATTCTTCTCATCAGGGTTTCTCAAGACTTGAAAAGCATGTTTTTCAATCACTACCCTAATATTTTAAAACATTCTTTCCATCCCTATATCCCATCAATCATGGGCTTTATTGGAGACCCTGCCTTATGTTCTGTGTACAACAAAAGTACATCTGTGTTAACATAAAACAAGGGGGTCGGTTACACAGCAAAATAAATCCTCAAAGAATTTGCAAAGAGTCCTAATAGTTCCCACATCTTTCGGATCAAAGTCGCCATATTCAGAAGGAGGGAGGCAAAAAAACCCCCATAAGTCACGCAGTATCAGCTTCTGCTATTTTCTCTGTCTTTTTGAAAAGTAGCACAAGTTAGCGCACTATCGACTGTGTGAATGACCATTTCACTTATGGCAGTGGAAACACTCAACAGTCTTCAAAATTGTCACAGCAGAACTTAATCCTGGCTGGTTCAATTGACCAAGGAGGTAGAGCGTTTGACTTGCAAGAGATGAGTCTGAAATAAAAAGATCGAGCTAGCCGGCTTGCTTTCTAACTACTGTTCCTCCCTCTCTCTCTGTGTGTGTATGAGAGAGATATCAACCAGCTGATCAATCAATCGTCCTTTTGTGTGTGTGTGTGTGTCTGTGTATGCACACGTGTATGCTCTGGCAGGGATTTTGGCTCTGGCAGGGATTTTGGCTGCTTTCCTTCCCTCCAGCTGCTTCTTTTCTGTGTGTGTGCACGTGTGCTGGCAGGGATCTCCCCCCCTCCCACGAGAGGGAGAGAGACAGGCTTCAGCTGCATTCCAGAGAAAAAGAAATCTCAGTAGATCGTTCGTTTGTGTGTGTTTGTGCTTTCCTTCACTCTGTCATTATTTACGTCTTTTTTCCCATCACCCCCTCCTTGCTTCCTCCTCGCCTCCTGCCTGGCTTTAATGATCTTGAGGCCATACCATGTAAACGATGAAAGCCAAAACTCACCTCATCTTCCAAATTAGCAAAAATTCATGTGAACTGGGCATTGCTGATGTGAAAGGATGGTAATCCAGAATTTCCTGCACTTTATTCTCCCGTGTAACTGACCCTGGTCTATTTGGCAGCGGCACCCTGGTTGTGGAACTGCCTCCTAAGAGAGACTCACTTCATATGTGGTTTTTAGGTGGACAACAAGAATGTCTTTATTTTGTCAGGTTTTAATGTATACTGAATGCATGTTAACATTCTCAGTAACTGTTTTTATTGTGGTTTTAATGTAACAGGATGTTGTGGACTGCCTTGGGTGGAAGCTGTTATTTTTCTATAGATAAAATAAATAATTCTTATCTCCATAAATCTCCAGCAGGAAGATTTCAGCAGGAATTCCAGCAGGTGAAGCTTGCATGAAAAGCAGCCCTTGCTGACATTTCCTCTTCTACACAACTATGAAAGGCACTGTCCTGTCCTGTTTTCCATTTGGCAAACCTAGCAATTAGGCATTCCACACGAATGGAAGAACCCCTAAGTAACTATGGGTCCCAACTGTGTTGAACCATGGCATGTATAGCTGTACTGCAGCATGGTCTCCTTGGCCAGAAGGGTGCACCAGACTTTTAGCAACCTGAGGTGAATGACAGGACGTCCCCTCTCATACACTTCCACATGCAGAAGATGACCAGGCTGGAAGCTGAATGTGATTTTGATACTAGTGGTGAGGCACCATCCACTTAAACACCTGGAGGCACCAGATCTCATCTGCTTCAGAAGCTCAGCAGGGTCAGGCCTGGTGAGTACTTAGAAGGGATACTGCCAGGAAATACCAGCTGCTATTGGCTATATTCAGAGGAAGGCAATGGCAAGCCACCTCTGAGTGCTCCTGGCCTAAGAAAACCCTGTAGCATTCATGGGCTCACTGTAAGTCAACAGGAGATTTGAAAGCACATACATTACGTACATTATTACTGATGAGACTCTATCTGAAGGTATCAGGCTAACGTAAGGGTGTTGGACAAGCTGCTTAGAACAAACAACTCTATTCTCCAACAACCTGAAGCAACCACACCTCTCTTCCTAAAGACAGGGTTGGTTCTGTTGTGCTCAACATACCTTTCAACAGGGACAGCAGCTTATATGTTACATAGCATATCTCTCTGCTTACCTGGTATATGTGGAGAAGATCTGAACAGGGATGGTAAATGGTGACTCAAGAGTATTTTGTGAGAGTTCGACTCATTTTAAGCCTGGGCTAAGTGTATTTTTTTTTAAAAAAGCTAAACTCTATTTTATAAATAGAACTATAGACAAAACCCCTTTTGGCTGCTGGTTTCTGTGTCTGTGGTACACGGAATACACTTCTGGTTTTAGTCTAAGGTGCTAAACCCTACTCCCCAAACAGGCCCAAGCTCTTAGATAGCTCCTTTAAATTTCTGACTTAAAATGAGATCAGCTTCACACCCTCATTGCCATATAAGCCACCGCCAACCACTAAATAAAACATAGCTTACTAGCAGTACTTCAGGCTTGCAAATGAGCATTACCTGAAAGTTAGACTGATGCTTTCATTTTAAAGCTAACCTTTCTTCTTTCTGTCTCTGCACTGTTGCCTTTCTCAATTTAGAACTTTCACTGCTTTTAGAAATCTCAAATTAGTTTCAGCCAGCATTTCAAGGCACATTTACTTGGGAGTAAGCCCTAGTAAATTCAGAGAGCCTTATATTTGAATAAACATGGTTAGGACTACACTTATATTGAGCAAGCCTATTCATGTCTACCCAAAAGCAAGTCCTTTTGTCTTCTGCCAGATTTATGCCCTGGTTAAGTGGGTTTTAAGATTGCAGCCTAAACCTAAGTTTCTAGCTAAGGATTAATGATAGTCAATCAAGGCTTAATTGCTACAGGAGAATTGGAGGGAGGGAAAAACACTGTGCAGTGCTACAGAATTACCTCCTCAGGAATCAGCTCCTGGCATTGCAGATGAAGAGGAAATCTCATACCTTTAATTGCCAGGTGGCTGGAAGGTTTAAAAGAAATTCACATTGCCTCTAGCTTTCACAGTTGCTTGGCTTGGATTAAAAGAGCATCTAAGGACTTTTTTGGACAAACAAAAAATAACGCTAGCAGCCTCACCAGGTTGCGAGCTTGCAGCGCTAGAGGACGTCTGTTTCGCATGACGCCCCTTCCCAGCGGTACTGTTGCAGTACCTCTGGGACATTTGACCATCATATTTTGCAGATTTTTACTCACGATCGTTGATCGTGAGTAAAAATCTGCAAAATATGATGGTCAAATGACGGTCAAATGTCCCAGCGGTACTGCAACAGTACCGCTGGGAAGGGGCGTCATGCGAAACGGATGTCCTCTAGCGCTGCAGCCTCGCAACCTGGCGAGGCTGCTAGCATTATTTTTTGTTTCCATATCACTATTTTTGCGGTATTGAAGAGTGTGCGAAAACGCATCCTGCTGTAATTGTGAGATTACACAATGAATGGGCAGTCTTCTCCCCCCCCTCCCCATTCCCAGTGAGGAAACGTCTGGATGAGAACATGAAAACAACCTACAGGATGCTCTTTTAATGAACTGTCCCATTTTGTTTGCATGTTTTAAGGTTTGTTTAAGTGTTTATGTGTTGAATTACTTTGTTAATTTAAGCAGTTTTTGGTGTTTTAAGCGCACTTGCATCTTCTCGCAAGAACTGCCAAATTCTCACCCATGCTAAATCGTGGAAGTAAAATCCCATTCTTAAAGTGCTAGTGGTGGTCGTGTGATAATTCTGCAGCAGGAGTATCATGCAATTATGGTAACAAGCCATACTTAGTATAATAATGCCACTATGTTTTTGCTTTCTTCAATAGTGGAATTACAACATTTGTAGATAAAGGAGATTTTCAGACAGGCAAAAATCGCTCCTTGCCGCGCGAGCAGCCTCCCGAAACTGCTGCGCGGCAAGGGTCTTCTTCGGACGACGCTGTGCCTCTGGCGAAACCATCCGTGTCACTTCCGTGAAGCTTGGGACAGCTCCGCGTCATATTTCAAGCACGGAGGCTGCCCGTGCTTGAAATATGACGCGGAGCCGTCCCAAGCTTCACGGAAGTGACACGGACGGTTTCGCCAGAGGCACAGCGTCGTCCGAAGAAGACCCTTGCCGCGCAGCAGTTTCGGGAGGCTGCTCGCGCGGCAAGGAGCGATTTTTGCCTGTCTGAAAATCTCCAAAGTCTGATAAAGTCCTAAGCCTGTACTTTGAAGGATCTGTCCAAGGTGTTGAACCCTATCCCCAAATAAGTTCAGGAGCTTGAATATCACTTGTAAAGTTCAGGCTAATACCTGGAGTAAATTCACCACCCAATGACATGGGAGACATCACCCACCACTACAAAACAGGAAGTCATGCAATGTTGCAGGAAGCCAGAAAAATGCTGCAACTCCTTCTCCCTGATCCATTTCATGCCCACAAAACAGCAGGGAAGTTGGAGAACTTATCACATACACATTGGCTTTGGGGGCAGCTCCAGTGTACAGGCTACAACCTGATATGCATAGCGCTAGGCTTTTCTGTGCAGAGAGCAACATCCTCATACACAGTAGTGATCAAAGACATAACTGTGTTAGTTTGTTTCAGCATAAAAAGATACAAAGGCAGCCTGTCACACCTTTCAGACTGACTGAGAAAAAGAAATGTCTAGCAAAGGCTTTTGTGGACTCTAGCCCACTTTATCAGATGCATGGAGTTAAAAGCTTCTGTGGCCAGACATCTAATCTAGAAAACACAGACTTCAGGCTTGTGGGATATGTTTTTCTAGCTAGAATACTGAGGTCCATCAAGTGGAGCCAGGTACAAAATAGCATAGTGAGTCCTTTCACATAAAAATCCAGTCCTGCTTCACACTCCCTAACATTCATTTCCAATATCCTAATAGAAGTGGGGAGGGGAGAGGCTGAGGGGGAGGGGAGACAGGCTTTTAAATAGTTCCTATTGTTAGGCAGTTGTGAATCTATGGTGATCTGATGAAAATCACCCAAAATGTAAAACCCAAGTTGCATTCTTCCCACCTCTGACCTAGAAGAAGTGAGGCATAAAAACTGAGGTTACACCTGATCTTTTGGATAGCATCATTAAGGTATGGGCCCCTCTGCTGGTCTTGGGGTCCTGAGAAATGCACAATCCCACCACACTCAGGAGGAAGCCCTGGCTGAATGACTGCCCAGCTCCCTTGGTATCAGCCCACAATGGGACATATTAGAGTACCAGAGCCAAACAATGTTGTTTTGTTGCTGGAAGCAAAGGAGAAAATGGTACCCCCCCCTTCCATGTGCCAAAAACCAAACTTGATTGGTAACTGAACCTTACTTTAACCACAGAAGGGAAAGTTACTTTTTAAAATGAATTTCTTCCTTTACTCATTACAGTGTCTTGTAGCACATTGTCAGTGCTCGTTACAAAAGTGAAAACAAGCAACCGGTTAGATTACTTGTTGCTCTGCCTATTACTTTCTATTCCCTTTTTGACCAAAAAAAGAAAAAAAGAAAAAAGAAAAAGAAAGAAAAATCAAAAGACTGAGAAGAGAATGTTGTCAAACTTGAAATATTCCTGTCAAAATGCCTAAAAAATGCCTAAAAATGCCCTTTAAAAGTAACTTTTGACAGTGACCAGAAACTATTGCTCATTAGACTGATGAAATAATTTTGCTCTTACTCATTATGGTTTTTTAAAAATGGTTTCAAGGCACCCCAATTAATGGAGAGCAGTGTGGTGTATTGGTCTGAGCATTAGATTATGGTTGCATCTACATGGTACAAATAATGTAGTTTGACACTACTGGTGCTGCAGCTCCATCCCATGGAATCATGGGATTTGTAGTTTTACAAGGTTTTTAGTGTTCTCTGCTGAAGCGAGGGCTTTAGCCTTCTTTGCCCCATGACTTTAGGGCCCAGGGTTCAAATCTCCACTCAGCCATGGAAACTCACTGGGTGACCTTGGGCAAGTCACACACTCTCAGCCTCACAGGAAGGCAAAGGGAAGCCCCCTCAGAACAAATCTTGCGAAGATAACCCTGTGATAGGTTTGCCTTAGGGTCACCACAAGTTGGAAACGACTTGAAGGCACACAGCAACAAATAAAACATAACCCCCAGGATTCCATAAAATGTTGCTGTGGCTGTTAAAGTGGAATATGTTAGGTTCACCTTAGAGCTTCCACAAGTGAGAAACAACTTGAAGGCACACGACAACAACAACACCAACGACCCAATTACCCCCACATTTACTGTCTTACTTTTAACTTGTTAACTTCCAAGCTCTAAATTCAACACTGGCAAACTGGCACATTGACCAGACTGTTCCCTGAGGTGGCTGCCTCATTGTGTCTAATGTTTGAGCTAGCCCTGCTAAATAGATGCATATCGGACTTAATGGGAAGAAATAGACATCTCTAGACATTCCCTGTATGAAAAGAAATAGAGGAATAAGCTTGCCAAGGAGTGCAGATTCTGTTTCAATTATTAATTTGGCTACAGGATAAACAAATACTTGCATTTGATTTGCACAGTCAGAAATAGTCTACTCCTTTACATTCCCTGACAGACAAAACAGCCTCCTAACCACTACCATTTCCGTGCATCACTGCAATATTCGACTTCATCAGCACATTCCCTCCTTTCTGTGGCTTTGCCAGAGAAAAGCATCAGAGAATATTCTCCTGGCAGTGTCTTTGCTTGCCCTTTTCATCACATTACTCAATCAATAGAGTGGTAATGATTTCATACGAGTTGGCTGCAGAGGTGTTTTGTCATGTGCTGCCAGAGAAATGAAACAATCCAAGCACCAGACTGCACGCCTTCTCTTTGACAACTTCCAAAGTAATTAATTTCTATATCTTACCCACTTGCCATTTTAGGATATTGCTATAACTTCTCAATTCTCCTTACTTGTGCTGAAAAATCAAAAAGGCTGCACCCACCTGCTAGCTGCTTTGACATGATGGACAGACTTGCAAAATGTTTATTGGTAAGATGTCAGAGGTTGACAGAGGAAGTCTGAGAATGGAAATCAACAGAATAAAAGAAACTGGTGTTTTCGGCAAGACTGCAACCCAGGGGTAGGCAGAGTGCTCTCTCGCCACTTTTCTGAAAACACCGAAACACTAAAAAACAAAACAATGTTTCTTTAAGATCAGTGTGGATGTCAGGGCACTTAAAGTGCTATTTTGAGTTGGGGGATCTTTGGCACTCTGTCTGGCTATGGAACCACCAAACTTGCCCTCTCCTGCTGTATTCCTATGCTCACGTACTTCAGGAGTGATTTCCTACTGAACTAAATGCAGCTTCCTTTTGGATAGAAATGTTTAGAAGTTTGCTGTAAAGCAGACTAAAGCAATAACAGGCAGCTATGAGTCCAAAGACCAGGATTCAAATTTCAGCTCAGCCAGGTGTCCTTGAGCAAATCACCAGGTGTCCTTGAGCAAATCACACTCTCTCAGCTTCAGAGGAAGGCAAAGGCAAATCTCCTTGGAACAAACCTTGCCAAGAAAACCCCATGAAAAGTTTGCCTTAGGGTCACCATAAATCAGAATGACTTGTAGGCACACAACAGCAACAACAACAACAACAACAACGGCTTGAGAATAAATCAAATATCAAATCTAAAATTCAAAAATAGTACAGATCCTTCATTAGGCCAGCTGATCATGAACAAGCCAGCAAAGAGTTGCTGTGTTCCAAGTATACCTATGCATTTTTAGAGCAGTCAGTGGATACATACACCTGTCCCAGAATATCTACAACATTAACTTTCACATTTTTTTCTCCTGCATGATTTCCTCCCCCTACCATCTTTGCTGGATGAAGAAGTCAGTGAGCTTTGAAAGCTAGCATAATGTTTATCAGGCGTAATACAGCTATTACCGATGTGAATTTTGGATATTTATTTTCTTTAATAATCAACACAGCTACTCCTGCATCTTTACTCCTAAGAGTCTTGGTAGGTGACAGACAACTTGTGACCCTCCAGATATTGGTGGATTACAACTTCCTTCAGCGCTAGCCATCACAACGAGCAGTGGGGGTGGATGGGAGCTGCAATCCAAAAAGATCTGGAGGGCCATAATTTGCCCATTCATAATCTGAATGATCTTCCATCCCAAACCATTGGATTTCTACAGATTTCTACACCCCCATCCTTGGTACCACTTTTGGAAATTCTACCTCTGTTGTAAAGATCCTTGAAAAAAAGTTTCAGTTAGAAAGTAGATATGGTGCTTGATGATAATAACTATGAGTAATAAGTGGAACCTGGCCCATTAGAGCAAATGGAACATGCTCCTGACACCTGCCTGGTGGCTAGAAAGGGTGGTAGAGGCCATACATCCCCTTCCTAAGCATAGAATCAAGCATGATAGTGTGGAAACTTACTGAACCAACATCAGAGATTGTTCTTCCATTCAATTATAAATAAAATATTAAGCAGCCATACTGTAGTGTCATTACAAGGAAGGAAGAAGGGGAGAAAAAGCAGAATTATTTGACCTTACCTACTGTTGACTTAGAGTTCATCTACATGGGCCAGAAAATGCAGACTCTCTGCCAGCATATTCTGGTGGTGAGTCTCACCTGTTCTTCCACTGTTACCTGAACGAAACAGGATAGACTGTAGAGCATCATGCTGGCCTGTTGCTAAAGCTGCCTCTGCTTCCATCTGCTTCACGTTCTCTGAAGCCAGAAAGCCAGCCCAAAGCATGTGATCAAGGCCCTCTGAATATAGCCAGCCTTGGTCACATGCTTCCTGGCTGCAGAGAGAGCAACGCAGATGGCAGCTGTAGTGATGGGGTGGCATGCCAGTATGAGTTCCTGCCGTCCTATAGGGCCTGTCCCTTTCTTCTGCAAAGAACTGGTTTTCCCCAGGTGTTTTGCTATTTTTTTAAAATCAGGCTTTACCCCATATTCCCCTGTCTTTGCTCTATCTTTGCCCCTGCCCCAGAGGTTGTGATGACTGCCTGTGGGCAAAATGGGGCAAAGGCCCTGTGTCTTTTGGACTGCAGCACTCTCAGATGGGGGCTAGATGTGGTAAATAGCCTGTCTAGACAAGGCCTTAGCCTTTACTTCCATTGGTCACTCTGCTCTATCAGTCCCAATGAATCCCAGCCAGCACTCTGATCCTATGGTCTGGGGAATCAGCTCTCCAACCCATTCCCCCAAATCCGGTGTCATCTACAGATTTGATAAGCATGCCTTCTATTCCCTCATCTAGATCATTTAAGATGTTGAACAGGACAGAACCCTGAGGCACTCCACTAGTCATTTCTCTCCAGGATAAAGACCATTGGTGAGCACTTACTGGGTTCAATCTGTCAACCAATGACAAATCGACCTGACAATAGCATTATCTAGCCCACAGTTCACCAGCTTGCCTGCAAAAATATCTTGGAGGACCTTGTCAAGAGCCTTACTGAAATCAAGATATACTACATCCACAGCACGGCCTTGTTCCACCAAGCTTGTGACTCTATTAATAAAAAAGAGATAGGATTAGTTTGACTTGTTTTTGGGAAACCCACACTGGCTCTTAGTAATCACAGCATTCATTTCTACGTGTGCACAGATTGACTGCTTAATGATCTGTTCCAGAACTATGCCTGATGTTGCTGTCAAGCTGTCTGGTCAGTAGTTGCTCAGATCCTCTTTTTTGTCCTTTTTGAAGATGAGGACATTTGTTCTCCTCCAATCAGCTTCAACCTCTCATGTTCTCTAAGAATTCTCAAAGGTTATTGACAGTGGCTCTGAGATTATATCTGCAATTTCCTTTAGTACTTTTGGATGCATTTAATCTGGCCCTGAAGACTTGAATTTATTTAGAATAGCTAGGTATTTCTTTACTCAGGGCCAGTTTAAGGAATCTCCCCCTGCAATTCTTTATTTTTGGGGCCCCATATGCTTATCAAAGGTCAATGTAACCTAACCTAACCTAACCTAACCTAACCTAACCCATTCACAGTACAGGATATTCAGATTATTACTAATAATGTTTTTGCAGGAGGAGGGTTACGACATCCCCCCCCCCACAATGACGGGCCCTCCTGCAGCTGCAGGTGCTGCAGGGCCCGTAAACCAGCCCTGTCTTTACTACCTCTTTATCTGTTTCGGGCTGTACAGTTCATCCTCCACATTCACTGAGTTAGGGATGCAGGACCCCCACAAAAGTGGAAAAACCATGAATATCTCTAGGCCTCCAAACCATATTTAACACACACACAAAAGTAGGATTCCCTGGATTCAATCCAATGCAGATGCTTTTGAGGTGGCAAGGTTCCTTCGCAAGGTAGAAGCGAGTGGCTGGTGGGGCTTGCCACTGCCTCCATGGCTGCCCAAGCCATTTTTTATTAGGGATTTACAAGCCTTGACAAATTTTCATAGTCTCTCTCAGTCTCACAAGGCTTGCAGTCCCTATTAAAAATGGCATACGGCAGCAGCATAGGCAGTAGCAAATAATCTGTGAATAGTCAAATCAAAAAACGTTAAACCCACATATGTGGAGAGGTAACGTCTTCTTACTGCATGGTTTATTTTATTTTTTATCATTTAGAGCACTGTTTTTCTTTTGGGAGAAGACTGAGGAAAGAAAATAGTGAATAGTTTGGCCTTTTCTCTGTCTGCCTTAACATTTCACCATCCTCTCTATACAGTGGCCCTACCATTTTCTTGTTCTTCCTCTTGCTCTGCCCATAGCCAGCCTCTCCTTTTATTATTTTTAACTTCTCTTGTGAGCCTGAGATCATTCTGAGCATTAGCTTTTCTGATTTCCCTCCTACAAGTACTCATTATATGATTCAATTTCTCTTCAGTGATTTCCCATTTCTTATACATGTCTCTTTTAAACCTCATCTCAATGTTCTTTATACATCCAGCCTAGTTTCTTTAGACTCCTCCCACTGTTCTTCCTCATTGAAACTGTTTCCAACTGCATTTTCAGTATCTTTCCTTTACGAAACGTCCATGCATTATGAACTCCTTTTCCTTTGAACATTTCTGGGTGAGATCCTAATACTGGGATCTCACCTAGTATTTCCCTAAGCCATGAAATCAGTTTTCTTGAAGTCCAAAGTGCACGTCTGACTGTGTTTGGCTTCCCATTTCCTCTGCATGACAAATCTCGAGAGGACATGGTCATTCCCACACAAGGATCCCAATACCTCTGCCTCATTGACCAGTTAATCTCTGTTGTTTAGAATCAAATCCAAAATAGCTGATCTCCTTGTTGCCTTCTCTACTTTATGTACAATGAAAGTGTCTGCAAGGGTAGTAAAGAATTTGTTGGACCATATGTTCTTGGCCATGTTTGACTTCCAACAAATGTCAGGGTGGGTGAAGTCTCCTCTCATTACTACTGTATCTCTCCTTTTTGAATCTTTGGTCATTTGTTTTAGGATGGCATCATCTGAATTTTCAATCCGGCTGCATCTTCCTACTACATCCATATGCTGCATTTTTCAATCTGGCCACTTGGTTTGCCAGTCTATATCCTCTTTTCAAGAAATGTGCCCTGAATGGAGGACCATCACTTCCCAAAAATAGTACTTTACAGTGAACTCACCACGGGTCAGCGTAAGAGGGGCGCTCCAAAAAAGCGATACAAGGACTCCCTGAAATAACATCTCAGGCTCGGCCAAATTGATCACCAACAATGGTCTGCCCTGGCCTCACATTGGGAGGCATGGAGACGCACTATCCACAATGCTGCAGCCTTATTTGAGAACTCATACCGAACAAGTCTTGAAGAGAAACGACAATGCAGAGAGAATCACAACCCAGAAACATCACGCAAGGAGACCTTCTGCTGTGCTTTCTGCAACTGGACTTGTTTATCTTGGATGGCCTTTTTAGTCATCAGCGCACTTGCAGAAAGCGTGGGTCCTTCTTGAATCTTCGTTTGTGAAGAAAAGCCAGAGAGAGAGAGAGATCCTCTTTTAAAGTATCATAATGATTCTTCTCACAGCATATATCTTAGTTAAACTTTAACAGACTTAGCTGACTGATATTCTAGAGGGTCAGTGGCAGAACAAAAGCAGTGTGAAATAAATTGCCAAAACTGAACAATCAACAACAGATTTGTTGGGTTAAAAAAAAAAAACATATACCAATATTTATGGGTACTAGCAGACTAGTACCCACCTTCTCTTGTCTTGATATACTGGAGCTATACAAACTGAAATGCTGTTCTTACTCTGTGTTTTTATTCTGTTATTCTGTATCCCGTTTTTTAACCTGTGCTTGTCTGTGACCATAGCAAAGATTCTATTCTATTCTATTCTGTTCTGTTCCTACAGTAGGACCCCCAAATCCACTGATTCATTATTCACTGATTCAATTATCTATGGGACACAAAACAGCACACCAACCATAGTCTTCCTAGAAAATATGTCCTCTATAGCCATTTTCTAGGTCCTCCAAGGCAACTCTATGGTATTTTAAACCAGAAGTCCCATTATTTTCAATGGCATTCACTATTATCCATGGTTTTCAGTATCCATGCCCCCCCTCCCCCGAGCCAACCTCCAGTGGTTACGGGGGTCCTACTGTAGTATTAAAACCACTGGAGTTACCTATCTGAAATTGCTTTGGGTGAAGCCTCTCTTTAGTGTTAACCATGTGTCCAAATTTTATGGGGATGTGTGATTTTTTTTTTTTAAGTCATAGTCATCTTTGGTTTCCCTGTATAGGTCAACAGGAAAGGGCTGATGATTCTGATTTCTGAGTCTCTATTTGGATTCAGCTTCTGGAGTGGAACAGATCGGGTTCAGATCAATCCAGTCTGAAATGAGCTTTGAACTAAATCAGTGGGCTCAAACTCAGAAACTGAGTGTTAACAGAAACTCTTCATTGAACTGGATAAGTGTGAGACTAGGACTCACTAAAAAGAAACAGGTCAGTATTTGGAAATACCAAAATGAGAACCTACATGGCTTGGAAAAGAGTCTCTGAATGAAACTGATAACCCAGTAAATAAGAAAATAGATTGATTTGAGTTTGTGTGATTTTTAGAAGAGAGGTCCCTCACAGGACTACAATGAAATAAAAATGTGGGATCCTCCACTTTGCAGTGATCATCAGGATCATGTGTGATTTGATGGGGATGGTAGAAAAACCATGTAAAAATCATCAGTATCCATGCCTTTGTACATCATGATGGCATGAGAAAATGGCAGGTGCATATATAGTTGTCCCTCCACATTCACGGATTTGACATTCACGGATTTGAGTATTCATGGCTTGAAAATATTCTTAACAAAATAATAATCCTAATAGCAAACCTTGATTTTGCCATCTTATATAAGGGACACCATTTTGCTATGCCATTGCATATAATGGGACTTGAGTATTCACAGATTTGGGTATTCACGGGGGGTCCTGGAACCAAACCCCAGCGAATGTGAAGGGACAACTGTATATTTTTTAAATCAATGTGAGCTGATTAAAAGGGCTCTAGCCTTCTCTGCCCTATGACTCTGGGACCAGGGTCTGAATCCCCACTCAGCCATGGAAACTCACTTTGTGACTTTGGGCAAGTCACACTCTTTCAGCCTCAGAGGAAGGAAAAGGGAAACCCCCTCAGAACAAATCTTGCCAAGAATTTCTAGTCTGAGGCAGGTGAATCCCGTACAAAATTCAAGCAGATCAGTGGAAACTGCTTTCAATTTACTAGATATGCCTTTTCTCTATAAATCTGTATTCTTTCTCCCCCCACACACTTTTGGGATCTTGGCAGTGCACATCCAGAGTATATTATCTGACAGTTTGGCGGAGGAGAGGGGGAAGGAGAAAAGTCCGGAAAGACATCAGTGGCGGAAAAGCTGTTGGCAATTTCTCCCTCTTCATAATGCCTGTCTGCTGCATCCCCTTTTGGCTGCATGACTTGGGCTAGACAGTTGCCTATGGCCCTTGCCTTGCTCTGCATTAGGCAGGTTCAAGCATATACATAAATCCCCTGTCTCCTCATTCTGCGGAAGGAGAACCGGCAAATGTTTTATCTTCTCATCTTGTCTTCTTGAAAGGAATACTAAAAAGGCCAGGGTTTTGTTCAAATCGGGGCAGAGTTGGCTTTGCAAGCAATTACTCTGGCAGCATTACATCTGCTCTGGCTGCAAAATACAGACATATTAAAGCTTATTACACAGAATGGCCACTAGAACATGTCAGCCCCTTTTGAAAGGCCATATTTGGATGGAAATAAGGACTTCCAAAGGACATTTCTGGTGTCAAGCCTTTTCAATCTAATCTTGCAAAGGGCACAATTCTGGCAAAACTCCATCAAACTAACTCAGACAAACTCAGATAAAGTAGGAACTTTATAAACCTCATACCAGTCCTTTCCCCCACCACTGTGGTAGGTGAAGAAAATCAGTCAGCGATATATCCAAAGTGTTTGCAGCCAATGCTATTTTCAGTACAATCCTGAGACTGTTTCCTTGGAAGTAAACCTTACCGAGTTCAGTGGCATTTAGTTCCAAGCAAGTGTGCACAAGCTTGTACAGTTTCATTCACAAGCTGGCAAATCTTTTACAAGGTTTTTTAAAAAATAAATAAATAGAAAGGGTAGGGAAGAGGAAATAAAAAGGGCATTGCTATATTTAGGCTTATGCTCCTCAGGGTTGACAGTGGGCAATTTCAGTGTGCTCTATATTTCTAATAAAAAATCAGATATGGTTGACCAAAGCCTGAACATGCTTTCTCAGGAGTCAGTAGCAGTTCTCTATAGCCTGGACACAGAGCTTAGAATTTTGCTTTTAACAAGTAATTTGCTATTTTACTTGCTAAAAGGCCTCCCTAGTACTCATCAATGAGGTTACCATTGTAAACATAAAAGCAATGATGAACTACTTGCTATTTTTCATGTTATGTTGGTGGTGGTGGAGAGTTTTGTCATTTCACTTAAGTAAACAACACGGCTCTGTGTGTGTGTGTGTGTGTGTGTGTTCTCACACACACATCTTCTGTTTTTTAAACTTAAAACAAGGGTCCCATTTTGCTCACAGCACTGCAGGGCTGACTTGAAATACATTTATTTATCTAACCTGACTCAGCACCAGCGAACAACATTTCTCAACAGGATGAGGATATAAGATAATGCAAGTCAATTAGCCACTTCAGGGAGTGTCACTAGTAGAAATTAGTGACACTTCCTGTTGAGAAATGCATCATGTTACTCTCTAGTAAAAAAAATCGTGGAAGCTAATCAGCATCAGGCCTGGTTAGTACTTGGATGGGGAACTGTCAAGGTATACCATGTACTGTAGGCTACATTTCAGAGGAAGGCAATGGCAAACCACCGCTGAGTATTCCTTGCCTATGAAAACCCAGTGAAATTCTTGGGGTTAGTATAAGCTGACATGTGACCTGAAGGCATATAGACACATATATGTAAGAAAAAGAAAACAACTTCCTACTCCATCCATCTGCCACAGTTAAGGTAAGGAGCAACACTCCTTCCTGCCATATAATAAGTATTCTAATGGGTAAAGATTACTTGTATTAAAAATTAACAATATTATGCTCTTTAGCAAAAGAAACCTTATTACAGTAGGAACCCTGTATCCACAGGGGATTGGTTCCAGGGTCCCCCGTGGATAATAGTGAATGCCCCTTTGTTGTCACTGCCACCACTGGAGCCATGATGGGGGGTGAAGGGAGAATGGAGGTGAGAACTCTCCTCCCCTCCCTTTGCCCCCTGTCACCATTAACACCACTGGAGCCATGCCCGGGGGCGGAACTCCCCTCCCTTCACCCCACGTCGCCATTGTCACCACAGAAGCCATCTGGGGGGTGAAGGGAGAAGGGAGGCGAGACCTATCCTCCCCTCCCTTTGCCCTCCATCATCATTGCCACCATGGGAACCATTCAGAAGCCTCTTCCCCCATCCACCCCCCCTGCTGTCACCAACTGTGGATAATTGAATCAGCAGTTGGCGAATCAGTGGGTACAGTGGTGCTACTGTATACTCTTGTTACCCTGCCATGGATCTCCTTAGAAGTAAGCTCATTATCTATAGCATGTTGCTTCTATTGTTTGCCTTTATGCCAAGAATTTCCTTGTTACTTGCATTTTCTACTTCCTTTCCCCCAAATAACTCAAGTTAGGATATGCCGTTCCCCTATTGTTGTTGTTGTCATCATCTTTATATCCCACCTTTTCCCCAAAACTGGGACTCAAGGTGGTATACAAATTAAAATTAGCACAATACCATTAAAAACAAAGGTCAGAATTCTCTATCAGCTATGTAGCTATGTAATCAACACCTTGACAAAATGCGCCGGAGTCCACACAGGAACGCCATCCCATCCCTGCAGCCATTGCCACTACCACCATTTTCTCTGCTGTCTTGGAAACCAGGAAAGGGGCCTGCAACATGTGATTGAATTCCCCCTGCATTTCACTAGCCTTGGTCACATGTTGTGGAACCCCTGCCTGGCTTCCATGAGAGCCAGGGAGAAGATAGCATCAGCAAGGGCCAGCATGCTGGATAGGCTCCTGTGGATACATCTCATCCCTGTATCTGCCCCAGGGATGGCGAGGACTGCTTGGGGACAGAACAGGGCAAATACCCTGCCTTGTATGGACTGCAGTGCTCTGAAGCAGGGGCAAGCTGGGGTAGTTGGCCTGTATAGACAAGCCCCAGAACTGTTTGTTTTAGGTCTGTTGGTTTCAAAGTTTTAGAAGACTTATGGAAGATGGTTTCAGTATACAACCATGGCAGCAACACTGTTTGAAC
Organism: Gambelia wislizenii; assembly: GCA_030847615.1. Classification (NCBI taxonomy): domain Eukaryota; kingdom Metazoa; phylum Chordata; class Lepidosauria; order Squamata; family Crotaphytidae; genus Gambelia; species Gambelia wislizenii. The sequence continues at coordinate 304,093,445 of JAUMIR010000002.1, read as the reverse complement.
ATACAAAGATAGAAGAATTCAATATTACTGACTGTGGAGGAGTGGTTGGTGAAACTGATAGATTTAGCAGAAGTGGACAAATTGTCTTGTTTGATTAGAGAAAGGTCATTAGTGACATTTCTCAAAGACTGGAAACCCCTTATGGACTTTTGTGAAAAAATGGAAAATGGTTTGGTAACTTTTGGTTTTGAGGATTAGAAGGACTTGATTATGGAAATAAGAACGTATGTATTTAATGTTAGAGAGTGAGGTATGAATAATGACATAATATATAGAAATGCTGAGAAGATGAGCAGAAGTCATCTCTCTCTCTCTCTCTCTCATGTCATTTAGTGCATTGTTAAAATCCTTAATAAAAGAAGGAATTAAACTGTTAAGAGCAGCACACTGGGTTTAACTGGTCTGGGGGAAAAGCTCTCCCAGGCTCTAACTTTCTGCAGGACCGTACAGGCTAAAGGTTTCTCAAATGGACAGTAAACCAAAGAGACCCAAGTTAAACAAATCAGGTCTTTTTCTTTTTGCAGCAAAAACAATTATTTCTTTATTAAATGTACAGAAAAAGATAGCAGTAGAAACCAATAGAAGTCTATGAGTTCAATACAAGCTATTTCTCAAAGTAAAAGAAGGGACAAACAGTACGGGTACAAAAATCCTACTCCTGACCAATCTAAGCAGGGGTGGGGGTCTAGAGAGGTGTAGCTGAGCTTAAGGGAATACAGTCCAGGGGGCCATTTACATGGCAAAAATTAACCAAGAAGAAATCGGGCCAAACCCTATTGGTCCCCACACTCATCGGGGCAGACACCTGCTATTCGGAAGGAGAGGTAGCAAAACAAAACAAACAAACAAAAACAAAACAAAACAAAACAAAACAACCCAAACACAGTAAACTTGTGACTTTCCATTCCTCTATTTTCCACAGACTTTTTTGGAAAGTCAGGAAAAAATGTACTATTGGTTGTCTGATCAATCAGCAACCATCCCGGATAAGGGGCACACAGCAGAGCTGAACTGTGATTAGTTGGACCTCGGAGGGGGCGGGCTTGCAAGGGATGCCTTGCTATTGAGGATCCGCCATTGTTGAATCGGACCCAGGCTCCTCTCCCTCTGCTTCCACCCCAGGCTGGGCAACCCCAGTGCTCTCCCTGTTCCCATACCCATCCCTATCGCCTGGCTGCTTGCTGGCTTGCTTGCTGGCAGGGAGGCAGTAGTGGGGTGGAAGAAGTGTGGTGGGACAGAAAGCACTTAAGCTTTCTATTGGATGGAAAATAAGTGGGGGGAGAAGTGGGGTGGGACAGAGTGCACTTAAAGCATTGTTTTCTATTGGAAGGAACAGAAGTAGGGGAGGAGAAGTGGGGTTGGACAGAAAGCACTTAAAGCATTGATTTCTATTGGAAGGAAAAATACTGGGGAGGCAAGAGGAAAGCTTGGTCCTAGAATCCAGGGAGGCAGAAGGAATGGGCACTCATTTGTAGATTCATGTAAACAACAAATTCGAGACACTTTAGTATCCATGACAAATCGTGGGTACAGTGGGTGACAGAATCGAGTTCTCAAGTTCTCGCATCTTCTCAGACTAAAAACTGTCATGTAGCTGAGCCCTAAGACACACATAGATTTTCTCACCCTCTTGATGTGACCCAGGTCTTCTTGGGCAGAGCTTCTGGAAGGTGGAAGAAGACAGGAAGAGAGGAGCCAAGAGAGCTAAGGGCCAAAAGGACTGCCCCCTCCCTATTTCTGGTTAATATAAGTATATAGCCGTTTTCTAACTTGGGGGATGTCTCCTGGAGTGCAGACACCTCTGGGTGGGGAATGTTATTCTATTGGAGGTTTTGAAAGGTCCATGTGCCTAGTGTGATATGTGCAATGGTCAGATGTGAAACTGACCTCTGCCTTTCACCCTCTGGGCACTGGCAATGTCTCTTAGATGGCCAGGCAGATGAACAATGGAACTGCACACTTTGATACAAGGCCAATCAGGTATCCTCTTTGAATTCCAGTCAGGGTTGCCCAATATCTCTGGAAACTGCAGAATACCTCACAACGGGGAGCGTATACCAGTTTGATCAGTTTGGGAATGTCTCCTTAAACAGAGCAGTTAGACATTGATTGTTCTCCTGAACATATCAATGGGACCATTTCCTTGTCAGCAGAAAGGGGAGGAAGATTCCAGTTTGCACTTTAAAATGAGGCTTGACTTCTCCAAGATCCAGGCTTTTGCCCTACCCTTTTCAACCCATGCCTCTTATTATGTGTGCAGACTCTGGCAATATGCAGCTTCCTCCCTTAAGCATCAAAAGTCTACTTGCAATTCATATTTATTCAGCATAACCCATAACAAAACTATTAAGAACAGTAAAAAAAATTAAATCATGAACTCAAAAATAATTTTTAAAAAGTTTAAAATGGTTGCATTTAAAGAATACAGCACTCTCTCCCTTAAGAACTTTCAGTTCTAAAACCAAACAAACACCCTGTTGGAATTTTTTAAAAAAGTCTTCATCTGGCAATGGAAGAATAGCTAGGAAGGGAGTTCCAGAGGCTAAGGATAGCTGGTGAGAAATACCTGTTTTGTGTCCTCAGCAGCTGTACCTGTGAAGGTGGTGGGGCTGAGAGAAGGCCTCTCCTCAGGATCTCAGGGCCAAAGCAAACTCATACGGGGAGACAGTCTGTCAGATAGCCTGGACATAAGCCATATAGGCTTTATAGGTCATAACTGGCATTTTTAAATTGTATCCTAAACAGACTATGAGACAGATGCACTTGTTAAAAAAAAAAAGACATAGAGGCTTACCACACTCCTAAGAAAAGTGGCAAGGCAGCAGGAACATTCCGTCTCCTGCGCTGCCTCACCATATAGCATTGTTGCTGTTTTTGTTCCGCTCCAGTGAGGGACTGAGGTAAACCCATGTCTTTTTGCTAACCAGAAAAACTTGTTAGCAAAAAGTCATGGTTTTAGCTTGGTCCCCTATGGGACCAGAACAAAAGAATGCCAGAAGAATGGTGACATCATGCACTAAGGCAGCAGGGAAGACAGAGCTTTCCTGCTGCCTTGCTGCTTTTCTTCAGACTCCAGTAAGCCCCTTAGATTTTATCACTTAATTATGTTCATGGTTCAGCAGAGGTTAAACCCAAATCTCCCCACTCTGAACCCAACTTATTATCAACTACTAGCCGTCCTCAACATATGGCCCCCCTCATGTTTATGGTTACAGACTCTACTAGTTGTCAGGAATGATGGACATTGTGGTCCCAAACATCTGGAGGCTGCCAGATTCCTGCACCATGAACTCCACTGCACCATGTCATTTCTTTTGTCTGGTGTATTCTTTGCAGAATTCCTGAGCTGCATTTATATTATTTCAGCTCCTTTTTCAAAACCAAAGCTGGGATAAGGAATTTGAAAATATTTCCTTTTTAATCATCCCAACAAATTATTTAAAAACATAAATAAAATAAGAACAGACTATGTATTTTTTTAATCTCTTCATTTTAACCTACTGAATTCTTGGTAACTCCCAGCCCCTAAGTATATGCATTCTGTAGAGCCATTTTAATTCAACTTTGATTGCTCATTTAATCACCTGGAAATTCAGGAAATAATTAGAGCAGTGTATATTGAAACAATGCGTTAACCGCATTGCATGGACTAGCATTGCACAATAATCTATGAAACAAATTATCTTTTGCTAATGCCAGTTAATGATTTTATAATGTCTTGAATCAGATTTCATACCAATGAAAAAGCTCAGTCGTGCATATGGTTTGTTAAAGGGCATGAGGCAACAGAGTGTAGCACGGATGCAGAGTGCAGAGGTATTCCAAATATATTTTTATCTCACTAAAAAAGAAGCACACATGCAACAATTTGCTGTAAGTGGCACTGAGGACTACTTTCAAATGCAGCATGTGATAAAAGGAGTTCACACTCCATTTGACAGAATTGGAATTCCAGAAAAAACAGAAATGAGAAAGTTCATTTTTATGGTATTAAGTTTTTCCTGAGCATAAAGGTACTTGGGTCATAAATGATACATATTGGTTCTCAGACAAATGTCTTGATATCCATGTAGAAACAAAGTAGTCTTTGAAGTCAAAATATAGCCATTTGTATTCTTCTTAATGCTTTCAATTTTCTATGAATCAATGCTGGAATGATAGGACTAGGACAGACAAGTCGCCTATTTACAGGAATTGGGTATAGGCCAGGTATGTAGGTGGGAAGCAGAGGATTTGATAGATGGACACATCTTTAATCCAGAAAAGATGGAGCTCTTTTAAGTAGGTAAATCAACTCACTGGGAAGAGGCAATCAACCAGTGTTGGATTTGGTTGCATTCCCCCTGAAAGACCATGTTGACAATTGGAGCAAAACTTGGGAAGTTACTTCTTAAAAGGATTAATTATTGTTACTCTAAGGTTTTTAAAAAAGTAACTTCTTAATTTGCTTGTTGTATTACTCTTTACGTTTTGCTATTTTAATTAAAAGAAAGTAAAACACTAAGGCAGTGGCCTGAAATTCCAAGCCAAATCTTTCAAAATGCCCAAGAAAGCATTTTTCCTTCACTCCTTATATGGAGAAAGGTAACGATGCCACCAATCATGTGACCGGGATATACTGTCAGAAAGCCGGCATATCCTGTCTCATGTAGATGAACCCTATGTTGCTTTTAACAGGAATGCTTTTACCCCCTTGTTACCCCAATAGGTAATGTGTTAACATTGTCTCTGGTTACATTTTGGCTTAGAGGTGTTTCTAGATAAAGATGGTAATGGCAGGCAAAAGTTACTTTTATTCATTTTTACCCTTTTTATCCTATCTCAGGAAAGTCAATCATTATCAAATGATTTACAATTCTTTTATTAGCCCTATTGTACATGTATACATGTGTATGTATGTGTTCATATCTGTTCTATCTATCTATCTATCTATCTATCTATCTATGTATTTATCTATCTACCTATCTATCCATGATTTCATATGCTCACCTTTGAAAAAGAAATGAGTGCAAATACCATGATTGTACTTTCTTATAATATTCCCTCTTAGAGCATTAATAAAAATGAGGGCACAATCTGAATTTGATTTAATTTTCAACTGTAGCTATAATTTCTTTCAAGCATTAATAAGAAGATGCCAATATACAATCTTGAGTATGAGTTACAGCATGCTAAAAAAAAAATGTCAAGAAAAAAAAAGTAATCACTTTCTTTGGAATTGAACTGGCAACAAACATCAGCCATACCTACCTGGTTTGACCATAAAAAGAAAGAGATTTGAGGATTAAATCTGTAGTAGAACCTCTTGTGTTTGATCTGTCTTTCTCAGGTTTTAAGATGGTATTAAAATAATCTGCTAATATCAAACTGTCCCATCTTAAAATTCTCCATATCCCTTATCCTTTTTGTAAAGAAAAATGATAAAACATATTGGCATACAAAACGTTCTTCAAAAGCCCATTGGTTTTGTACCCAAGATGATAATAACCCTCTTTGTTCTATTATATGAACAAGAACTATTCACAAATCTAATCTATCAAGATAATGGAAGTCTTGTTGTTATATGAATTTCTGGTAAATGGATAAGATCTCTTTCTTCAGCCACATAGAAATCTTTCCTTTTTATTCCATGTTAGGATGATTAAGGACATTCTATGAAGGACGCTTCATTTTAGATGTGGTCCTTGAATCAAATTGTTCTATAACTATATTATAGAAAGTGGGGGGGGAGGGAAAAGAGGGAAGGTGATGAAAATACAACAACACAATGTTTTTTCAGGGAACATATGCATATTGACCTCTGAATGTGTCCCTTTGCCTGTTCTGTTTTGATAGCAAAATATTTTGTATGGGCCTTGGAAAATATAGCTGTTAGTGACCAGAGGCTATTTTGCCATTGTTCCATAGCTATGGAAGTGGCAAATCTACTTTTCCTCCTGCAGCTGCAGCTGACTTTTATAGGAACAATCCTGGTTCTTGATCCTATCCTCTCAGAGGTTTGGCACAGAGAGAGGACCCATACAAGTCAGAGCAGCTGCAGGAGGAGTGGCAAAACCCACAGTGAATTCACCAGCCTTGCAGCAACTATTGTCCCGTTGAGCTGCTGTTACACAACTGTATGCTTAGCTCAAGAAAACTTTCTGCCTATGGCAAAGGACAAGATGATGCCTCCTCCATTCTACCTATCAGAGTTGTCTGGACTCCCAGCTGAATCTTGTTTCAATAATGGTGGTGGGATCAGACCCTTCAAAGTAACTGAAACAGTAGGCTAGTCTGGACAATCCAGGAAAGGTTGTTGGGCATATGCAGCTCTGTCCTACACTACAGGGAAATGGCGGGGACTCAAGGCAGATAGCTGGGTAGCTGCCAATGTATCCCTCAGCATCTATTGCATTATTCTGCCTAAGCTTGGTGACGTCCCTGCACAACTGGTGTACTGAATACATAGTGAGGGCAGGAGAATGAAATTGTCCTTGTTCCTGATCTACACACACTTAGTGTCCCTTTGTGAATGGCTATTTCACATGTATGTCATGGAAAATGTCAGGGGCTGTTAGGAATTACAATGACTAGTAGCTTTTTCAAAATAATAAATTTCTGCAATCCATTTGGGCCTATCATGGATCTCAGGTCCTGTCTACATTGCAGAAATACAGCAGTTTGACACCACTTTATCCACCATAGTTCTATCCTGTGGAATCCTGGTATTTGTAATTTGGTGAGGCACTAGAGTTCTCTGACAGAGAAGGCTAAATACCTCACAAAAACGTAAATACCAGGATTCCATAAGATAGAACTATGGAGGATGAAGTGGTGTCAAACTGCTGTATTTCTGCAGTGTAGACAGGCCCTCTGTCAATAGTTCAGGTACTGGAAGGCCAATACTAGTGCATTGCTGTTGGCCTGAGAATCGTGGACTCGACTCCCTTGGCAGATGCTAATTCCAAGGTACATTCAAAAGGAGGCATATGCTAAGTTTCCTCTGAGCATAAGCTAGACAATAGGCTGAGCTCTAAAGAAGGAGTGGTAAAATGTTTGTATGGAATCTCTATATTCTTATTATCTCGGTTTTCTCCTTAAACATTCCCAAAGAAGCTTACCCTCATTAAAAACAAAATAAAAATAAATAAAAATCTGGTGTGAATTAAAACAAAGTGCAGTATAATCCATCTACTGAAAGCTACATAAAATCAGACTGAAATAAGTCTGCTCTTACTACTTGTGAAAAGGTGAGCAGAGATGCAGACAGGTGTATTTTCTTGGATAAAGAATACTATGAGTGTCACAGAATAAAAGGTTCTGTTTCATGGGCCCATCTGCCAAACTAAAAGTGAAGAGAAAAACACCGATCAAGGCTGCTGGTGACCTCAGTCTTCAAACATGTTTACATGGAGAAGTGATGGCCAGAACAAAGCTATTTAGATCCTTGAAAGACGGATAAAAAAAAATTCTTCACACATTGGCTGGAATTCTCTTAGGAATATACATATGCATAAGTCATGCTACATGAGTAGAGCCAAAAAGTCACAATTGTGCAATGGATGTATTCTGCTGATAGCAGCTGAAGTTGAGTTGTGCAGACAGCATGTTCATCTGTGCAAGTTGCACATTGTTCATTACAAATTGTGGTTGTGCATCCAATGCTTTGCATTGTGGTTGCAGATTGTGCATTGTGGCCATGCATCATATATTGTGTATTGTGCAATTGACACATGTTGCACAATGTTGCTATTCTGCATGGGTGTTACACCAAGGGGATGTTTGGTTGCAGACAGTGAATTTGACTCCACAGGATGTACTCGTGGGTACCAACTTGGATGGATGTAATACAGAATTAGACACATTCATGGTTGTAGGGCCTTCAATGCCTACTAGTCGAAATGGACAGACATTACCTCAAGTACCAGAGGCAGTATGCCCTTACATATCACTTGTTGGGGAATGCAAGATGGAAGGTGTGCAGTTGCACTCATGTCTTCCTAGAGGCCAATATGTGAACAAAATACCAGACTAGCTGGGGCTTGGTATTGTCTAGTAGGGCTTTTGTTATGTTCTTAAGTCAAAATTAGTACCAGAAATTGAACCCAGAAACAGATTGCTACCAGATGAAGATGGATCATAATGTATGATATGACCTAGATGCCTCAGCTAGCTACATTTTTGATCCCACTTAAGTTTTTGAAATGACACGAAAACAGCTTCATTATACCTCTTTGATTTGGAAGTGAATAGGGCTTGAGTGCCTGAGTAAAAATCTGATTTCCCTAGGAAATGGCTCTTCTCGTGTACCAGCCAAAGCTGGTAAAAGGAACACTGTCCTAAGCCACCATCATTACTTGGCTGCCAGTGACCAGTGATAAATCCAGGCCTAGTGGTGGATTGACTGGAGCCTAGTGGTCTGAGCAGAGGAGGTGCCTTATCTTACAGTGAAAGGATGAGGCATCTGTTCTGCTCAGAAAACAAGCCATCAGTGGCTGGATCCAGCTGTGAACTTGATCCTCTGGGAGATTCCAAGAGTGCATCCCAACCCAGAACATGTGGTCAAATGGCTCCCAGATCATTAGAATTCATTTCAACTCATTTGGATTAATTAGTTTGTCTAACTCCTCCCCAACCCCTTGCATTATTGAGAATAAACATCCATTTGATACAGTGAAGTTGTTTTTATTCATGTTTACATTCTCCCTAAATTAAACTCCCAGAAAGTAGAAGGGAAGCAAAATTCCCTAATGACCTGGATTCCTTCTTTAAAAAATTGTATTCAGCAGTGAAGCATGGTTAGCATATAATTGGAAGTCTTCCAAGCAACAGTAGTGGATTGGTAAAATTTAGAACACAATGATTGTGTACAAACCTACTCAGCAAGCATCCCAAGCAAGGAATTCCATTAAAAAGAAGGGCATGATGTTATGCCACCATAGTTCCCTTTAATGTCCTGTGTGGAATAGCTTCTTATTACATTTCAGTCAAATTCAGCTGCATGTCTCTGTGTTTGTGTGTGAGTGAAATATCTACAGTATAAAGTGTTTATTTGTCTCTCTGTTATGTTATGCAAATCAATACAGCTGTGCACAGAGTCACCAAACTTGGTAAGTCCAATGCTACCAAAACAAAAACCATACTAAGGTTCTGAACCTGATCTATCAACTAATTTAAATAGCCCTGAACAAATACTTTGGATTTCTATATGTATGTCTGTGTGTCTATGTCTCTCTCTCTCTCTCTCTGTATATGTAAGTATGTGTAAGTACACACATACACAAAGATACACACACACACTGTACATATGCCTGACATCCTCAAGGGAGTGCTTTCTCTTGTTACCACCACCATCACAGGCATGACTGGTGAGGACATGGGAAAAGGTCTATTAAGTGGCTGCTCTTACACTATAAAATCCCTCCCACAGGAGGTCAGCTTGGCCTCCTCTCTGCTCTCTCACTAATGGTAGGCAGAGCCCTTTCTGTTTAGACAGGCCTTTGGATATTAACTGGTCATCATAGAATGAGCCTTTAATGGTATGTGCTGAACTTCTGTTTTAACTAGTTTGTTTTAAATTATTTAAAATTGATATTAAATTAGTGTTTTTAACTTGATTGTTGAATTATTTTATTAACAACTTTTGTGCTATATATTGTTTTACTTCATTTTATTTTTACCTATACTATAGGCTGCCTTGGGTCTCATGTTGGGAGAAAGGTTTATTAACTATTTTCTTGCATGCATGCATGCATACATACAAGTTAACCCCATATCTGCAGGGGACACATTTGAAGACCCCCTGTGGGTACCTGAAACCGTGGATAATAGGGAACCCTATTATTTTTAATGAGTTGAACACCAGAAGTTGACCATAAAATCACATTGGAGGACCTTGAAATGCCGAGAGAGAACATATTGATTTCAAATGTGGATAAGTGAAACCCTTGATACTGAATCTGTGGATATGGGGGGTCGACCTTTACATAAATGTAGAATACACATTACTGAATTGATAGGCTCAAGTTGACATTCCAAACATTTTCATGCAAGTTTGTCATCCAACTTCAAGGGTTTTTTTGGTGGGGGGAATTGCTGATGTTGGTTCATTTTGCATAGAACTTGGCGTGAAACAAATTTCAAAGATTGTGAATACTGCCAGTTTCATTTCTATTTCATTCAAGTCATAAACACAACTATTAACACCAACCCAGGCAGCATCAGATAAAGATCATAGTCTGTGTCTTTCTTCAAGCTGTTTTATTCTAGCTGTTGGATAGGGTGGCCAGACATGTTATCCATGAGTGTCCCCCCCTTAATTAATGACTATTGTACTGCAGTCATGGGTAACGTGGGCTTCCTGATGTTGTTCGACTGCAGTTCCCTGTGACAAATTATGCCTTAGGAGATTTTCAGACTACACTGTTATAGAGTTACTATTCCACTTTAACTGCTCTGGCTTCCTCCTGTGGAACTCTGGGGTTTGTAGTTTAGTGAGGCCTAAGATCTCTCTGGCTGAGGGTTGTAAATGCCCCTCCCTAAACTGCAAATCCCAGGATTCAAGAGGAGCCAGCCATAGCAAATAGAGTGGAATAGTAACACTGTAACAGTGTTGTCTGAAAATCTCCTTAGTTTGGGTTATCTCTCAAAATATGCTTTCTGGTTTTTTTGCTGCTTCTTAGGGCTTATCTACATCCACAAGATACCCTGTCTTGCAACACTGCAGTCTTGACAATGCAGGCATTTGCCCCATTTTGACCCCAGGCAGTCCTCATGATTCCTGGGGCTAAGTCGGGCTAGGCTCTGTTACAGTGTTTTAAAGTAATACTTGCTTTAATTTGCTCCCTCCAGCAAATGCCTCAGGAGCCTCTTCTGGCACGCTGGCCTGATGCTGCAGCTGCCCTCTGCCATTGCTCTTCCACAGAAGGAAGAAGGCAGGGGGCCTTGGTCACATGTTGCAGGCCAGCTCCTGCCTTCAGAGAGAGTGAGGGAGACAGTGGTGGCAGCAGCTGGTGTGCCTGTCTGGACTTCCTCCCATTTTGTAGAGGTAACAGGGAAGGAACGGGCCTGATCTGTGGGCAGGACACACCCATGTAGATGAGCCCTAAGTCTGGCTGTAGATTGACCTATTCAAATCTCCCTACAACCAATTGCTTCCCTAAAGGACACTGAACTTTCCTTGTCAGGGTACGGGAATGCTGTAATTATACAAGGCAGGAATGACTCTTACAGCCTGGTTAGACCAGGTTCAACCATTTAAATTCTTCTCCAGACCTAAAAGTGCAGAAACGTCTTAAGAGACTAGCTGCATACTGCCTACACATTCGCTTTAACCTCAACAGGACAGACACAACCCCAGATTTCAAAGGGGATTATTCTGGTGCTGCTAGTAGAGCTTCCCCTATACATTTTTAAAACATCTCTGCCTGATGAAGAGGCCAATGTGCTTTGAAAAATAGCAAAATGTACAGTATGTTACACCTTTTGGCTGGCCTAGTAAAGGTGTCACTGTGATGTGTGTTTTTGATTTTGTTGAATCTTGATACATGGTCAATACCCCTATCCATAATGCTGCAGCCTTATTTGAGAACTCATGCCGAACAAGTCTTGAAGAGAAACGACAATGCAGAAAGAATCACAACCCAGAAACATCACCCAAGGAGACCTTCTGCTGTGCTTTCTGCAACTGGACTTGTTTATCTCGGATAGGCTTTTTAGCCATCAGCACGCTTGCAGAAAGCGCGGGATGAGTCCTTCCTGAATCTTCCTTTGTGAAGAAAAGCCAGAGAGAGAGAGAGAGAGAGAGACCCCTATCATTTTTCTTGCTGCCCAGGAATCCTTCCCAGGGCCTGTTTCACACTACAGTCCTCCCTTTGAATTCACAGGGGTTATGGGTGGAGGACCACCACGAATTTGAACAAACCATGAATAACACGGTGCTCCCCCCAACGAGTGCCCCCCCGCTCCTCCAAAAGCACCCAAATGGAGCAGGGCCGGTTTAAGGAATTTTGGGCCCCCCTGCAATGCTTTATTTTGGGGGCCCCATATGTTTATCTCAGGTCAATGTAACCTAACTTATTCACTGTACAGGATGTTCAGATTACAGTAGGACCCCCGTATCCATGATTTCATTATCCATGGGACACAAAACAGCACACCTACCATAGAGTCTTCCTAGAAAATGTGTCCTCCCTACCTGTTTTCTAGGCCCTCCAAGGCAACTCTATGGTGTTTTAAACCAGAAGTCCCATTATTTTCAATGGCGTTCACTATTATGCATGGTGTACAGAATCCACACACACCAGAACCAATACCCAGTGGATAAGAGGGGCCTACTGTATTACATAATTTGCCACCAATAATTTAGTTTAAACACTATATTATAGGAACTAACATAATATTTTTTGTTTACTAGCAATTAGTGTAATGGTGTAGATTTCCTCAAAGAAAAGAAAGAGTGGACTACAAGCTGAACATGAGTTAGCAGTGTGATGCAGCAGCAAAAAATGCCAATACTATTCTAGGCTGCATTAATAGGAGTAGTGTCTAGATCAAGGGAAGTAATAGTATCACTCCATTCTGCTTTGGTCAGACCTCACCTGGAATACTGTTTCCAGTTCTGGGCACAACAATCCCAGAAAGATACTGAGAAGGATGGTGGGAGGTCTGGAAGCCATTACGCCCTATGAGGAATGGCTTAGGCAGCTGGGTATGCTTAGCCTGGAGAAGAGAAGGTTGAGAGGTGACATGATAGCCATGTTTAAATATTTGAAGGGATGTCATACTGAGGAAGGAGCAAGCTTGTTTTCTGCTGCTCCAGAGACTAGGACACGGAGCCATGGGTTCAAACTACAGGAAAAGAGATTCCACCTGAATATTAGGAAGAACTTCCTGACAGTAAGAGCTGTTCAGAAGTGGAATACAGTACACTGCCTTGGAGTGTGGTGGAGTCTCCTTCTTTGGGTTTTTTTAAACATAGGTTGGATGGCCATCTGTCAGGAATGCTTTGATTGTGTGTTCCTGCAGGGCAGAAGCCGATCGGATGGGATGGCTGTTGGGGTCCCTTCCAGCCCTATGATTCTATGATTCTAGGCTGCATTCAGAGCCTGGGAAAGTTACTCTTGGATTACACCTCCTAGAATCCCCCTGCCAGCATCCTTCTCAAGGTCTGGTTGCATTGTTCCTTTTCCAGCATTCTCTAGCCCAGTGGTTCTTAATTTGGGGTCCGCAATGTCCTCACAGGGGGTCCACAAAGGCTTGAAGGCTGCTTGACCCACCTCCTCCCTGTAGTGGAGTAGCCATGTGACAGGAACCAAGGCAAAGGCTGGCTGGCTTGGCCTGCACATTGCCATTCAATCCACTCCAGCCACAAACCTGCAGGAAGAAGCAAGAGTGCCTCTGAGGGAAAGTTTAATCGATGGTGTAATTGTATTGTTGTTGTTGTTAGCTGTTATTATTAGCTATTATTATTAGGATTTTAAATCTTGAGTTAAGTCTTGGGGCAACAAAAGATATTTAAAGGGGGTCCCTGGTAAAGAAAAGGTTAAGAACCACTGCTCTAGGCCAATGCCTCTCACATAACACTAATGGGATACTGGTGTTTTAGTGACAACAATAAAACCATTGTTCCCAGTAATATTACTCCAAATTTTAATGTATATTCTTTATATTCTTCTGTTAAAAGAGCTAGAATGTTGTAGAAGTTTCAGCATTGCACTATGACTATGGAGACCAGGGTATGAATCCTTACTCAGCCATGAATGCTCACTGGGTGACCTTGGGCAAGTCACACTCTCTCAGCCTCAAAGGAAGGCAAAGGCACACCCCCTTTGAACAAACCTTGCCTAGAAAACCCCATGGTAGGTTCGCCTTAGTCAGAAATGACTTGAAGGCACATAGGCAAACACACACAAATTTCTTTTGCAGGCTGAACTCAGTTGGCAGCAAGGGGAAGAAGCTGAAGAAGACCAAGGGGGAAAGGGAGGGGAGAGGAACCAGCACAAGTTAAAAGCAGCTGGAAAGATGGGCTCGAGGGGATCTATGTGGAAGGATATTTTCAGACAACACTGTTATAGTGTTACTATTCCACGTTATTTGCTATGGCTGCCTCCTCTTGAATCCTGGGATTTGCAGTTTAGGGAGGGGCATGTACAACTTTCAGCCAGAGAGCTCTTAGGCCTCACTATACGACAAACCCCAGAATTCCACTGGAGGAAGCCAGAGCAGTTAAAGTGGAATAGTAACACTATAACAATGTAGTCTGAAAATCTCCGAAGAAAGAAAGAAAGAAAGAAGCCCTTTCTGAGGAAGACAACACTCAAATTCCCCCCCCTCTCTCACACACACTCACCCACTCCGAGGTGCCTGGCTGGTTTGCATTTTTCAGCAGCAAACTCCCTCCAGCTTCTGCCACGGAGGGCTGCTGCTTCTTTCTCTTCAGTTTGGGAGAAGCTGTTGTTTTTTTTAAAAGCCAGCAGGAGGTTTTTGGAGGAGGAGGGTAGGAGGGGGCTACAAAGCAGCAGCTCCTCCCAGCTGTCTCCTGACTGTCTCCTTCTTCAGATTAAGGAGGCCAGGACGGGACCCTCTCTTGACCTTGCCCCCCCCCCAATGCTGATTTGGCAGACAGGTTAAATCATCCCTGAAATGGAGCCAAGTCCTAGAAGAGTAGAGAGTTCAGGGAAAAAGCACTGAACTTCCTGCTCTCCTGGGGCTTGGCACCAGTTGGGGTGGGAAGCCAAGCCCCAGGAGATTGGGGAGTTGGGTGCTTTAGACCTGAACTTCCTGCTCTCTTGGGGCTTGGTTCTCCACTCCAAACAGAGCCAAGTCCCAGCAGAGCGGGGAGTTCGGGGCAGAAGCACTGAACTGCCCACTTTCCTGGGGCTTGGCCCCATTTGTGGTGGGTAGCCAAGCCTTGGGAGAGGGGGGAGTTGGGCACTTTAGACCTGAACTCCCTGCTCTCCTTGGGCTTGGCTCCCCACCCCAAACGGAACCAAGCCCCTGAGGTGGCTGGAGTTCCCTTGCTTCCCTGCCACTGCATTGCTGCAGTCCCCGGGGAGGAAAAGGAGGACAATCCACGAACACTCAAAACCGCAAAATTCAAAGCCGCAAATTCAAAGAGACGACTGTACACAACTATAGCATTATGCTTCCATTTTAACTGCTATGGCTGCATCCTATGGAATCATGGGATATGCAGTTTTTTTTTTAAAGGAAGGGATGTTTATAATTTTGAGCCCGAGACCTCTACTGCCTCACCAAAGTACAAACCTCAGGATTCCATAGGGTGTTGCCATGGCAGTTCAAGTGAAATCATAGGCTGCTGCCACACTGCTGAAATAATGCAGTTTGACACTGCTTTAACTGCCATGGCTCAATGTTATAGAATTCTGGGATTTGTAGTTTTGTGAGGTATTTAGCCTTCTCTGTCAGAGAGATCTGGTGTGACAACAAACTACAAATCCCAGGATTCAATAGGATGGAGCCATGATAGTTAAAGTGGTTTCAAACTGCATTATTTCTGCAGTGTGACAGCAGCTCTAGTGCTACCACTATGTCATGTGAAGGGACCCAGTCTAATTCCATCGCTCTCTGTTTTCGAACATTACTGGCATACTGGAATGTAGCTAATTATAGCCATTTACCCTAGTATCACCTTATAACATCTGAGTAGTGACTGTCTGGCATTGACAAGGCTAGTACTGTTTTATGGTCTTCCACCCTTATGTTTCTACATCCACTTTAGAAGTTCAGTTACAGAAGGTACCTTTTCTCTACATAATAGGTGTTGTTGTGCTGAACTGATTTTTTGTTGGCAATTATCTTCTCTCACTCTTGGCTATGCTGTTGAGGGCGTGTGAAAACTAAATCCAAGACCATTTGAAAGCCACTTGTTTCTCATCTCTTTTGTATTGTCCTACATTTTGGCTGTTTATGTTTTCAGTGGGAATATGAAAATCTTTCAGTCTCAGTTTTGCTGTTTTGCTCTAACTTCTACCAACATTGTTTTCCTATCTTTTTTGTACTGGACTGCAAGAATTCATGTGTGTGTTTGTGTGTGTGTGTGTGTGTGGGGGGGTATGAGTTCACATGAAAATCTGTATGTATTTTAGCATACACTTTCTACAAAATATGTAGTTTTACACACATATATTTGTCTTGGTGCACACATTTTGTACAGCTTATTCCCCTAGACAAAAGCATGCTTGTGCACATTGTTCAAATATATGCACCTGAATTGTGTGCATTTATTTCTTTATAATTTGAAAATGAACATTTTTTTGTTCATTTGTTCAAATACTGGGAAGCTGAAAGACATGTGTCCATTTTTGCCAAAATAGTCTTGCAAACCACAATTGTGTGTGTGATTTTAAAAATAAATAAAGCAATATAAATTTCTTTCCTATCCCTGCCTTTTTACTATTCAAAATACTGTAAAGGCTGAAATCCTATTCAGTATTTACGATGTTGTAAGCTGCACATATGACATAAAGATGGAATCCATATTTATGGTCATTGTACCTGTGCAATGACCAAGAGTGTGTTGTAAAATATGCAGAGTGCGTTCACTCTCTGCCCATCCGAGCAGAGATGCATGCAGCAAAGTAGTGTGGGCTTTTGGGCAAAGCCATGCACACCTCTGGTGCAAAAGAAGGAGGCTATATTAATTTTCTTTTATGGCTTTATTAAAAGGTAAAGGAAAATAAAATAGATAGCAGAAGACATTCATCCATGCTTCTGTATGCTCCAAGGTTCCTCAGGAGCTAAGAGAAAAGAAAAGAAAAGGAGCTCCCAAAATGCAGGAGGCACACACACTAGCTCCAAAATCCCCTCCCGGTTATATACCTTTCCAAAACATTCAATCCTTCTGAGAAGCAAACAAGAAACTGGACCCTTAGTTTCGTTTCTCACTCTCAAACTACGAAGGACAGAAAAGAACAACAACAAGAGACAGATTTATGAGTTCTAGTAGACAAGCTGGCATCTTCAGTGCCTTGGTGAATAAAATTACCCAAAGGGGGGATAGGCTTCTAATTACAATATCTATTTTCCCTGACAGAGTGCACCCCAAAACTCCCCTTAGAAGCCAGGCAGTGCCACCAAGATAGAGATTTGCAAGGTGCCAGGGAAAAGAGCAGTGAATTAGGAAGCTTCCAGCTCCCTCCCCAAAGTGCAGAATTTTGCAACAAGCAGTTGTGACAAGGCTCACCAGAACCTTGGACATCCCTGTGTTGGTGTAGCTATCTAGCCTCTAAGGTGGGTTTGGGGAGGGGGGAGTCACATTGGCAGGCTATTGAGAATTATGATGATGGAATTGTATCTTTGTAACTATGGGTCTCAGGCAAAATTTAATATCACCAGAAAAGGAGGGGAGAAATATACAATTTAGTTTAATAAAAGAAAATAAATAAAGGCCTAAACCCATTTACGAATCCTGACTAGAATACACCCACTGAATGATTGGCTGAATGGTTATGCAAATTATCTTTGATTCAATGGGTGTAATATGGGTGGGACTAACAATTGGATATAGGTTGGAGATTGTTTTCCCACAAACATTTTTTTTAAAAAAGTTCTGAACAGTGCCATGTAAAAATGGTGGAAAAGAAACATTTTCACACATTCACTAGATGCCAAAACAGAATCTAGTAATATTTTTACATACATTTAAAATGTAGTTGACTTTTCCACTGTCAAAAGAAAGGTGAGTTTCTTGTAAGAAAAAAGAAGTACATTCTGCACTAATTAGCTTGCCAATTATTTTTTGTTTAAAAAATATCTAATAACTGCGATGCTTTGGGAAGGCTGAGTCCATATAATGTAAATGAGTAGGTGCTTAATCCTGTCCTAGAAGGCTATGTGAATTATTGGAAGCTTGTTGGTTAGCTTCCAGGTAGTTGGCCAGTCTTTCAAAGCTGAGAAATGAAGGTATGTGATACCTGGAAGTGATATCTCATAAATGAAGGTGAAAAATTCCATTACTGCCCCGAAATAAACCACAAAACCAGGGGACATTTGACTTCAGTTATAGGAAGGTCCAGTTTTATCTATTTGTTAACCTAGAAATAAAATGCATTTCTGACCAAAATCATGGTTCTTTAATAAGATGGCCCTGATAACCTACCCTGCAAAAGTTACAATTTCAGTCCGAAAGCAACCAGAAACTATGCATCACTGGGGAATATTTGTCCTCCACCCCCAGAACTTAGAAAAATTGCTTCAGGGGACAAGATTATGCTGGTTTGGGGAGTCCAGCAGTTGTCATTAAAAAAGTAACTTCCCCAAAGTTTAGGGTTTTTTTCACCTTAGAAGAGGAGATGGGAGTGGGGATGGGCCAAGCAGTTTTGTTTTATATACTTATTAGCAAGAGGCCTGTTATATATTCATTCACTAATCTTTCACACCCAACAACTGCTTTAATTTGGCAGGGAGAATCCCAGTTAATTCTCTTTCCTCTTATTTTTTTCAGCTGCTTTTAAAATGTCATAGTTTTGCTTTTTCCCTTTCCCTTCCCACCTTTGTCCTCAGCTGACTTCAACTGCTGCAGACTGAGTTCAAAGCACCAAAGTACTTTGCACTCAGATAACTCAGCAGGGGGAAATAGACTCAGGCAAAAGCAAACTACTGCAGCCTCTCCTAGCTTATAGGTTCTTCCTCATTGATAACATTTGACACCTTGAACACACTCTGATGTTGGTTGGCTACATGTGTTTCCAGTTTTCATCTGTGAAATGTTGGAGGGTGTGATCTTTTTATGCTTCCTTTCTGCTTTCCCAAATGAGCACTCGAGGTGGCCAACAATGGTGCAATTTAGATAAAAAGAATTAGAATTAAAACATAAAGGTTTAAAACACAATTAAAAAGACACAAATAAAAGGAAAGAGCAAACTACTTCTTGTGTAACCCTTTTAGGGCTCATCTACATGGGCTGGGATATGCCGGCTCCCCAGTGGCATATCCTGCTCGTGGATCAGACTTGTTCCTCCCCCATTACCTGGACTAAATAGGCTGGAATCCAGACGGACATGCTGGTCTGTCCTTGCAGTCGCTGCTGCCGCCGCCAATGTCCTACTCTCCAGCTCCAAGCAGGAGGCATGCAGCATATGAGCAAGCCCCCCTGCATGTCACCAGCCTTGGTCACATGCTGTGGGTCCCCTTCCTGGATCCAGAAGTGCAAGGCAGCCGACAGCTACAGCGATGGGCCGGCATGCTAGAATGGGCTACTGGTCATGCAGGGCCTGATCTGTTTTTTCCAGGCTGTAACACTTTTGACCAGGTATTATTTTGAAATAGTTTATTGGGCCCTACCCAGTCTTCCCCACATCTTAGCTCCATCTTTGCCCCAGAGCTCATGAGGATTGCCCGGGGGAAAAATGGGGCAAAAGCCCTGCGTCATCAGGCCTGCAGGGCTTCAAGATGGGAGCAAGATGGAGTAAATTACCTGTGTAGATAACCCCTTAGATGCCAAAAGCCTATTGCATAAGAAGTCCTTTGCTTGCCAATAGATGGGCAATAGAGAGGTCAAGCCTTCCTTGACAGGGAGTCCCAGAGCCTGGGATCTGCCACTGCTCTCATGTCTCTATTAACCATAACTTTAGAGGAACAGGTCCAAGAGAAGGGCCTCCAGTAAAGAACTTAAAACCCATGAAGTTAATGGGGAGAACACAGTCTTTCAGCCATAATTTCCTCTCTCCACCTCTTGTTTTTGTTGGTAACTGAAGATGTGGGCCCAGGCCTTGGTTAGAGCAGCACCATAACTTCCTATATTTCTGCCTACAGAACTTATTGTTAAGGGGCAGTATAAAGATGTGGTTCAGCAATAAATAGAAATAAAGAATAAAATAATTACACGGTCACTTTCCACACTGGTCTGCTAACATTATGACACGGATATCTCAGGGGAACATCTGGTATGGTAATTCGTTAGGCTAAGGTGAAAAGGCACACAATAAAGCCATCAATGTGGCTGAAACTGAGCACGTGTGGCTGTGGCTAGTACCTGAACAGGAGGTCACCCCGTGGGTGTCTTGGGCATGAGATTTTATCATGGAGGGAAGGTGAGATATATATTACTCCTGTGTCAAAATTACTTCCTGTGTTGTAGGGTTGCCCAGTCCCAGGGTTTTTCCTTGGGTGTCCAGATGGGGATACAGAGAGTGTGTGATGGGGAGAGGGGAAAGTCTTAGGCCCTGTCTATATGAGTTGGGGGAAAAAACAGATAGCTCTGCAGTAATAGCAAATCACAGCAACTGTGATTTATCTTAATGGTGTTTTGGCTCCCAAAGCTTCGCATGCACACTGATCAATATGGCAGCTGTGAGTGATTTACTCATGTTTTTACTTGCTTTCTTTGCTGCCACTGAACTTTTTTAAAAAAACTATTTTACATTATGCACTTCAGTGACAATTCACCTGTAAAACAAAACAAAAGAACAACACCCTGTTTAATTGTTTTAGCGGTTGCTTGCTAAGGTGAAAAACCAACATGGTGGCTCGGGGTGCTTCCCCTGTTAGCAAGCCCCGCCCCCTGCACTCACCCAGCCAATCAGCTTGTACTTCCTTTCCTGTGGGAAAGTGATTCAAATTGAATCACTTGTCCCAATGAGCGGGAATGCACATTTCCTTGGGAATTTTTTTTAAACTCCAGGAAAAACTACCAAGGCTTTCCCTTTTCAGTTGTTAATGTTTTTGGCTCCCCTCCTTCTGAATATAGTAAAATGATGTGGGATGCCATTAAGACAGCCTGCATTCTCCCCGCATTATGTGAGGAGTATTTTTGTTGTTTAGACTACCCCTTATTTTTTGCATTGTCACTCACTTCCACCAATTCCCTGCTGACTCTGGCTGATTGCTTGTACAGGCGGCACTCCATATCTATGGATTTGGCATCCACAGATTCCACCATCCACAGCTTGAAAAATATTTTTTAAAAAAATAATAATCCAAGAAGCAAACCTTGATTTTGCCATTTTATATAAGAGACACCATTTTACTATGCCATTGTATATAATGAGACTTGAGCATCCATGGATTTTGGTATCCAGAGAAAGCGTCTATGGTCTGGAAAAAGTCTCTATTTGTCATGTGTGCTATAAGTCTGTGTGGGGTGTGTGTTCTAGCAAGGATGTGGCAACCACTGCAGATTACAGGTGCATGTTGGCAACTACTCAGCTGCCAAAAATGGGCTTGTCATTTGATCCTGAGTTCCCATATTGTTTGGTTAGATGAGTTTTGTCCAGATTCTGGGACAATTACACAATCAGGTGGCCCAGAAATAGTTATACCCCCTTCCCAACCTCTGCCTTCTGCACCTCTGTGATGTTGCATGGACCCACCATCTGATAGCAGGTTTTTGCCCAGAAATTTCATAGAATGGGATGCTGCTGATCTGGCAGCCATGGTTACCCCAGCCATAGGGATAGAAATCACACTGTGTTCTCTCCCAATATGATTATGAGGATCTAACATTACTATAAGGAAAGAATTAGTGCATTCAGGAGAGTGGCACTCCCATATTGAAGCCAGTTGCTGCTGATGTCTGCTCTAGAAAGAATGTCTATGAAGATTGAGCTGCAAAGTCCTTTTCAATGGTAGCCTTGAATTTCAAGGTCTTCAGATTTCATTCAGTTAGCAATAAAAACATCCATACCTGCTGACTAAATGTGACATCTGCTTTTAAATATTTGGAGTGGGGGAACACTTCACTTAACTTTTTGCCCTCAGAATCTCAGAAGTGAAATAAAGTTCCTGAAATATATCAGCATTATTGGTTCTGGCATCCTACAATGAGTTACCTTTAACATAACCCATGGCTCATTTGGCACAACTTCACAGGCTACCTGTATAAGATATGGACTAAACCTATATCTATAGATATCTATGGATATGGAAAATCTATGGATGCCGGTCGTGAAAGCCTTCGACTTCACATTAAACCGATATCATTTTCTGCTCTTGTAGTGTTTACGTTGCTCTCATTATAACATGCACCTTATAAGTCAGACATCTTTAACTTCATACTCTCCAGATGGATTAGACTACTTTCCTCATCATGCCCATCTATATAGCTATTGGGGATGGTAGACAGGATTCCCAGACCTTGAGGCTGGGCCCAGAGTCTCAGAGCCTGGTCTACCTTCCCCAGACCTTAGGGTTAGTGGTATCCTGTTGGTATTTTACAATGATGCAAGTTGGACTTATGCTATTGCAACACACTTTTTTTTCTTGTGGAGGTCAGCTTTCACTCCTGACCACACTGACCAAAATCCCTCCCCCAAAAAAACACTTTTACTCAGCTGCAGCCCCCTGCACCCAGCTGTTCCCTGATCAGTGGAGAATGGAGGTAGCAGCAGATAACAACCCAGAAATTTTGCTAGAGTTGGATACAGAAGTACTGACATTATCTGCAGAAACCTCCAGAAGACTCCTGAAGGGTCTTGTGGTTGCCTGTTGTAGTATGTCCAGCTATAGTATGTCCAGACCTTGAAATAACTGGGCTTAGGGGGCTGCAGCTGAGAATAGATGGGTTAGGGAGGGATGTGAACAGGAGATGAACTTGACAAGATTTCTCACCTCCAGACCATAGGCCACAAGGTTGCATCAGAACACATAGCTACAAGACATAGGTCTTGTAGCTATGTGTTCTGATGCAACCTTGTGGCCTATGGTCTGGAGGTGAGAAATCTTGTCAAGTTTAGTAGATTTTCAATAGCCTGTCTTGATGGGAAAAGATTTCTTCGCATCCTCATCTCCTCCTTCTATTCCTTATTTATTTATGAATTTATATCCAACTTTCCAGGAAAAAAAGTGGCTCAAGGCAACTCACAGTGGTGAAATACAAATGAAAAACATGAGCTTGATTATTATTATTTTTAAAAGTTACTGTAAAACATGACAATGAAAGCCATACTCGTCCAACTGGTTAGCTCACTGGTTCTTAACCTGTGATCTGCAGACCTCCAGGGGGCCTCAGTGTCCTCACAGGGGGTCCACTAAGGTTGAAGGGTGCTTGGCCCAACTCCTTGCTTCAGTGGAGTGGCTATGTGACAGGAGCCAAGGTGGCTGGCTTGGGCTGCACATTGCCATTCAATCCACTCCAGTCACAAACGTGCAGGAATAAGCAGAAGAAAGGTCTTCTTTCCCCTCCAGTGCCTCTGAGGGAAGGTTTAATGGATGGTGTAACTATATTATTATCAGGTATTATTATTATTTTAAACTTTGAGTAAAGTCTTGGGGTCTGTGGCAACAAAAGATATTTAAAGGGGGTTCCTGGTAAAGAAAGGGGGAGGGTTAAGAGCCACTGGGTTAGCTCTCTTTCAGCAGATGACCATCTCATGCACCAAATATCTGCCTGAATAAACATATTTGGCATAAGTACTCTCCCTCAGTCAGGAATCCCAGAGGGAACAGCTACAAAGAAGGCTCTCTCTTGCATTTTCACCAGCCTTCAGAGACAATGTCTGGAAGCACTCATGCTTTGGACTACATTTCCCTAAACCTCCAAGCCAGTGGCTTTTCTGCCACTGGGGATTCTGGGATTCTGGGGATTCTGGGAGCTGCAATCCAAAAAAGTAGTATTTTTTCAAGTTTTGTAACATGGGTCAATGAAGTTGTGAACAAACTTTAACTGAAATTTTCATCAGCAACTGGCTAGAACAGCTCAGGGGTGGGAAGCCCTCTCCCCAAGACACAGGAACAAGCCTCCAGATGCTTCCCCACTTTTGTGTAGCCCACATCCACCAGTGGCAAATCAGAAATTAGCAAGCAGTAAGGAGATTTTAAAAAGGGGAGGGGGTATGCTGCAGAGCTTTAGCTTTTGTCTGGGGGGAGGAACCTTACAACCAGCCCAGATACTGTTGGACTGCAACTCCCAGCCTTTTTCACCATTGGCTATCCTGGTTGGGGCTGCTAGGATTTGCAGTCCTATACTGCTCACAGGGCTGCATGATTTTCCACCATTGCTTTTAGCCCATCCTCCAACCCACTCTCTGACAGGGTACTGATTCCAGTTGACATACAGGGAGCAGGTATTTTTTTTTCTTTTGATGCTGGCAGCTCCTGACAAGAACTTACTAAGAATGCTCAGCAGTGACAGCAGCAAAAGCCATCTTGGAATATAATTGCCAACTGAAGTGTAGATCTATGGCTAGGCAGGGTGAGGTAATGTATAGCTGTGACATTTTCCCAGTTGGATGCGTGGAGATCTGCTGGGAAAGTGTTTCAATTCAGTGGGTTTCTTTTTGTAAGGGTGCTCAGAGCAGAGTGGAGCAGTCTATTAAACAAGGGTAGTCTGCTTGACAATTGGTGAGGACTCTTCACCAAGAAATATCCAAGCCATGGTCAGAGGAAAAGAGAGGAGCCCTACCAATGTTTCCATATACGAACTTTGTTGATTCGAGCTCAGTGGGGGGAAAGTGTGTATGAGTGTGGTTGGCTCTATCCAAGGACTGTAACCCAGAGTGGATCCACCACCCCATTTATATAGGAGACTCCAACTGCTACTGTCACCTTCTATTTAGAACCAACAGCAAGCTCATGGGAGGGAGAAATTCTATTGCTGGATGTGCTAAACTGTTCAGTGTACCAGTTCAGGTGAAATTCTGACTAAATGGATCAATGCTTCCTTTTGAACACCAAACTGTTTGAACATGGGCATTATTTATTTATTTACTTGTCCTACCTCTCCTCCAATGGCTCTCCTCCACCAACTTTATCCCCACAACATCCCTGCAAAGTAGAAATAGGCACAGGCCTCCAGTCACTGCATGAATTTCATGGCTCAGGGGGACTTAACCTGGATCTCCCAAGTTCCCCAGTCCAACACTCTGACCCTCTGTACCAGGGGGTGAGAATCATGTCTTCATGTCACAGTGAAGAATGCTGGCAGATGTAGTCCAACAACATCTGGAGGGCTGCATGATTCCCACACTTACACTATTCCATAGAAGTTAACATAGCAAGGAGGAGTTTAGTCCAGTTGTCTGCTCAGCGTGGGATTATTACTTGTAAAGTGTGGTGTGATTGTTGTTTCTATTCAATATGAGGAAATCCTGATTTGCAAAGATGAAGTTGTACAGTCTAGCAATCAGTATATCACAAGAGTCTGCAAATCACGTAGCTCAGCTGGAGGGATAGATAGATAGACTAACAGAGAGAAAGAGAGACTAACATACTTACATAAGTAAAAGGGAGGTGAAAATTAGATGGCCCTACTGATGCTGCTGAACT
This sequence comes from Gambelia wislizenii, assembly GCA_030847615.1. Taxonomy (NCBI): domain Eukaryota; kingdom Metazoa; phylum Chordata; class Lepidosauria; order Squamata; family Crotaphytidae; genus Gambelia; species Gambelia wislizenii. Next base: position 304,068,242 of record JAUMIR010000002.1, on the reverse strand, counting down.
GCAACTCCAAGTGTTCTTCAATATTGGCTGTGCTGCCTAGGGCTGCTGAGAGTTGCAATTCAACAACATTTGGAGGGAGTGTGCAGTTCCCACCCCTGAGTTAAAAGATTTCACATGGTGTATTCACTAATTGGAAGTCCGTTTTGTATCTTTTAAAAACTATAAAAAAGATACTTCCTTTAAAAGAAAACCAGTTGGGAGAGAGGGAGGAGTCGGTGTCTGTGTGCACATACGCATAATGCAATACAACTCATGCTAAAAGAGCAGCAGTATAATTTTTCCAAGGACAGATGGGTCAGGAGGTTCTGGTACCCTCACCAACCTTTGGCCATCCCCATTAGAGGAAGCAGCCTAAATTATGCAAAAGGGTCAGCTATGTGTAGGTGTGTGTTGGGGAGGGTGTATAATGTTTATATGGGTTATGACATTTAGTTTGCATCCTCCCCTTCCCAATCCCCTTTTGATGTACATCCTTGGCTTTAAGGTTTCAAAACTGACCTTCAAGCAACATGTGAAATGAGAGCAAAGTGTTTTTCAGCCCTACATAAATTCTTTCTATCTGCTGAGACCATGAAAGGTGTAAGAAGGCTGTAAGCCAATACACACTTGCCTGGGAGAAAACCCCATTGAACTCATTGGGGCTTACATCTGAACAGACACACTTGTATCAAAAGCAAGTATTCAGCCAGAGAGAGAAATGCAGATTAAAAATGTTTTAAAAGACCATTCTGGACTCATGTCAACTGACATGGTAACAGGGTCATGCCAGAAGGGAACAATCTGATATGACTGTCTGATTTTCTTCTGTACCCACTCTCCATAAGATTTATTCAGTAATGTCTGCTGACAATAAATCCAAATATTGTTATTACCAAGGAAAGGCTGCTTTCTTCCTGACGTCCATTTGGAAAGAATAAATCATAACTCAGAACAAATGCTGCAATTTGAAGCAATCGTTTAGCAAAGGCGGTCTGGATTTTCCTTGATGATAGTGCTCATTGCTTTGATGATTTGACAAGTAATTGGTTTGGAGAGAGAGAGGAGTTTGCAACTGACAGTTAAGTAGCAGCTGGGATTTCTCTACCTACACAAATACATATGCAATGGACAGTTTCATCTCTAGAATGCAGATCCCTCTTTTTGCCACATACAAAAATCACAAGTACCAGAGAGAAAAATTACACAAGGGATTATACTGAAAACAATGTTAAGACTGCAGTCTAATTATTGTACTTGGCATCTAAGGATATATTTTTTTCTGTTGAGGCTTTAGCATTTTGTGCTCTCATGCAGGCACATCAAGATGATGTTGCTGGAGGGGGAGCATTTTGAGGACCTCAAGGAATTGAGCCCAGAAGGTTATTGGAGGTGTGGCATGCAGTGAACTGACAGGGATCGGGCTGGGCTATTTAAGTCAATGCCCTCCCCCTTTCAGCTCTCCTTTGGATCTTTGCAAGACCTACCCTCAATGCAGTGTAGGTTTTACTGGTTGCTTCGGGCTGGGTAGGAATCCCCCCCCCTTAAGTTTCATTAAGGATTGTTTGTTTTTTGTCTACCCCATACCGTATCTGCAGGGACCAGGATAATTGGCTTAGGGTGTTGTCTTTAACTAGGCTGTCATTGGCAGGTATGGGGGGGATATCAGTTGGTGTACACCTTGGCATCCCCTTGTGGTGAAGGGCTGGGCTCTGGTATGGCCTCTTTGGGTCCTGGGGGGTTGTGAAGGAGCCCACCCTTGGTTCTAACCTGGGGACTTTGCTCTCTCTTATAGGGTCCTGGGACTTGGGAGGGGGTGCCTCAGGTTACCTTCCAGGATAAGACCAGCTGGGGTAAGCAACCCAATTATGTTGGATTGCCGTTGGGGTCAGGTGTGATGCCCATGGATGGCTGAGGAGGTGGTCATGGGTTGACACCTGGCATCAGCTAGAGCCATAGCCAGTTGCTCCCCACTCCTAGGCTTTCTCCCAGCTACATTATTCACATTAATTAAGTCATAGGTCAAATAAAGTGGTCCTGTTTAAACCCATCTCTGTGTCTGGCTCATTATTTCTGGGTTTGTCATCAATGTGCAAAGCTAGCATCTTTTCCCTTTATGATGCTAAGCAGACATGCTCACAGCGAGTACACAAGGAGAAGCCACTTGAGCAAAAAGATGCAAAAAAATTCCAGCACTTCTGGGTTTTTTTTTTTGGGTGGGGGGAAGGTCCATTATCATAATTTTTATGAAAATTGATCTCATAATTTCCACAGTAAAACAATTCTGCAAATGTGAAATCTCTTGTCAAGAATAACAGAAACACTTTAGTGCAGAGGAGGGGAATGCATTTCATGTTCTCACATGAAAGACTGAGACAAGGAGGCATCTAAATCCCCAGGAGAAGAACCTTTCCTGCAGTGGTCACAATGTTTCTGTGTGAATTCCTTGTAGAGGTGGAGCAATTCATTTCCATCCTTAATTCATTGAAAATAGAGCAGGCTTAGCAATTTCTGAATAAAGTAGGAAACATCATTGCTCACGTGGAACTATGATATGGTGTGGTGGTTATGACTATTGTTTACCATGTTTTTCACAAATATTGTCGGTAAACCATATTTTTCTTGGTTTACTGACAAGATTTTTTTTTTAAAAAAAACCTAATTTGTACACCACACAAAAAAATATAATCCAATATTCCAGCTAGGAGGTTATATAAACATGAAAGCAAACTTTAACACAAACATTCCCAGCTGGATGGAAAATCCCATGTACAAATGGAGGCAACACAAACAATTCTACAGTCAAGTCCAACAACAGTAGATATTAAGGATATGATACTTTACTAAGGACCTTATCAGATGAGGCTAAAATTGCACAATTACAATGTCACAGTGGTGCCAACAGGTTCCTGCTATCACATGACAACATTGTCCTCCTGTGGTCACTGTGTACTCTCTCTCTCTCTCTCTCTCTCTCTCTGGCTTTTCTTTGCAAACAAAGATTCAGGAAGGACTCATCCCACGCTTTCTGCAAGCGTGCTGATGACTAAAAAAGCCAATCCAAGATAAACAAGTTCAGTTGCAGAAAGCACAGCAGAAGGTCTCCTTGGGTGATGTTTCCGGGTTGTGATTCTTTCTGCGTTGTCGTTTCTCTTCAAGACTTGTTTGGCATGCGTTCTCAAATAAGGCTGCAGTATTGTGGATAGTGCATCTCCATGCCGCCCGATGCGAGGCCGGGGCGGACCATTGTTGGTGGTCAATTTGGCCGAGCCTGAGATGCTGTTTCAAGGAGTCCTTGTATCTCTTACACTGACCCGTGGTGAGTTCACCATAGAGTAGTATTTTGGGGAGGTGATGGTCCTCCATCCTAGTAAAGTGTCCTGCCCAGCGCAGCTGTGTTCTCAATACTCCAGCCACCAATAATGAGTCCCTTATTAATTGATGGGACCAGCCATTAATAGCTCTCAATATCACTGTTTTCACAGTATTGAAGAGCATGCAAAATCATCCCACTGTAATCACACAATTAAAGCGTGAATGGGCAGTCCTCTATCCTCCTCTCCCCATTCCCATCAAGAAAACGTCTGGGTGAGAATGTGAAAATGATCTACAGGATGCTCTTTTACTGAACTGACTTGTTTTGTTTGCATGTGTTTAGGTTTGCTCAAGTGTTTATGTGTTGATTTAGTTTGTAAATTAAGGGGTTTTTGGAGTTTTTAAGCGCACTTGTGTCTTCTTGCAAGAACCGCCAAAATCTTGCCCATGGTAAATCACAGAAGTAAAATCCCATTTTTAAAGCATTAGTAGTGGTTGTGTGATAATTCTGTGGTGGATGTTTTGGGTAATTACAGCAATGTGCAATAATAAGTGTAATAATGACACTATGTTTCCATTTTCCTCAGGAATTACATTGTTTTTAGACACTAGTCTGATAAAGTCCTAAGTTTCTTCTCAAAAGAAGGAACAATTTTAGCAATTTTCTTTCCACTGTGAGAAAGTCTTAGAAAACCATCCTGTTTTTGAAGCCTATTCACAATTTGGGACTTATTCTGTGCAAAGTTCACATGTGGTTGTTTTGCATAGAAAACTGCATTTTCTGTGAAGGAAACCTCAGATGCAGAAATATTATATTCTATGCAGAAAAACAACAACCTGTTTGCTGTGTAGAAAATGCTGCTTTCTGTGCATTGCAGCCACATGCAAATTTTGTGCACAGTATGACCCAAACTGTGAAGATTCTTGTCAGTCCAGGATTCTTTTTGTCAGGGTATCTTGACAATTGAAAAACATGGCTTTCAACCATTTTTTATTATTATTATTTTCAAATATTTTTTTCCATCTCTAGCAGCTAGGTGCTGAAACCCCCCCCCCCTTTAAAATAGTTCAAATTGGAACAATTAACTCTGTGTGATATGGACTTGGAAATTCAGCAGTAAGTTTGCAAGCATGCGGGACCAATTAATCCCCAATGTGTTTCAGCACTCTGCTGGACCAGAACTCAAGAGCTGTAAATGAAGACTAAACTACACATGACTTCACAATATGGATAACAACACTGAGACCTAGCATGGTGTAGTGATTTGAGTGTTGGACTGAGACACTGGAAGAGCAGGGATTGGATTCCCACTCAGCCATGGAAACCCACTAGGTGACCTTGGGCCAGTCACACTCTCTCAGCAGCATAGGAAAAGAAGGGGACATCCCTTCTGAACAAATTCTGCCAAGAAAACCCCATGATAGGTTTGCCTTTGGGTCCACATTAAGTTGGAAATGACTTGAAGTCACACAAGAGCAATATCAGTATTATGCAACAACAACAGAGAGCCAGTGTGATGTAGTGATTAGAGAATTAGGCTGTGATTAGTTCCCACAGAGCCATGAAACTCACTGAGTGGCCTTACCTTGGGCCTGTCACTTTCTCTCTGACTGAGATTATTGTTAGGGTAAAACTAAGGAGAAGGAAAACCACATGCCATCTTGAGTTCACTGGAGGAAAAGAAAGATATAAACAGCTAAGGAACAAATAAATAAAAGAACAAAGTTGTTACATGCTGTCAGGTCTCTGGCTGTTAGTTAGTGATAGTTAGGATTGCTGTTGTTTAGTTGGCCATAGTTAGGCCTGCTTGTATCAGCCAGAGACTTGACATGAGTGAGATGCCTGATAGGAGAGGTTTGGCTGGCCTTGGAATGTGCTTTGAATGCTCAGTGTCAATGCCATTCACTTTCATGGCTTTTCAATAAAGCATTTGAATCTGTTGTCCAAGTGATTGAAGTCTGATGGAGTTCATCACAGATTGACAGATCTAGCAAGTTTCCACAAGAACCCCAGCTATAGTATCATGCAAAGGTTTCGATTCCCACCTTTCTTTTTTTTTGGGGGGGGGCTTTGGGGGGCAGTATGTCAGGTCTCTGGCTATTAGTTAGCCATAGTTAGGATTGCTGTTGTTTAGTTAGCCATAGTTAGGCCTGCTTGTATCAGCCAGAGACTGCAATCGGCATTTTATTGCCTCTTTTGACAAACCCTAGGTTTCAGCTCCTTGGATAGCAACTTTAAAGTTATGATCAAAACATAAAATGGATTCAGTATTCCACTGACATTGAAGTCACCAACCACTATTGGTATTACATGTAAATGCCCGTGTGATGAACCCTGTCATACTTCAATCAACAATTCGGCTGATGTCCTCAGATTACCACACTCTTGGTTCTTTTGCACAGGAAGACAGTAGCTTTTTATTTTCAAGGCCCACTTCTGTTTCTATTAACAAGAGATCTGGTTACTTAATCTCAAATTTGCTATGGAAAGAAGGGCAGGCCCTACCTACCATTACACAAAGAGAGGTGGGATGGACTCTACCATTACGCAGAATGGATGTCATATTGTCAGATACTTAATAAGTGATTATTGTTTTTGCTTTTTTAGCTGCTGGGGGTGGGAGAGCCTCTTGTGAGATTTTCTGCTTCAAGTGCCAACAGAATTTGTCTGGTTTGGGGTACTATACACCATGATTTGTCTGGGTGCCATTTGCTTTTCTGCATGAGGCAGCACAAAGGCTACTTGCTTCCTTGCTTTGTAGGACAAGAATCCATGAAATTTCTTCTTTACAATGGTAGATGGAAAGCAAGCAGTAAACAAAAGAAGAACTTGGCAGAACTAAGAAACTGCAAACCGAAGTAGCCTCATGAGCAAGTATCATGAAAGAAACAGCACGAGCAATTTCAGTCCAAATGCATTGACAGTCCATCAATGTGTATTTGTGTTCTCCTATGTGTTCTCCATCAATGTGTATTTGTGTTCTCCTAATGCTTCACTGTAAGGAGAAAGAAACACCCGAATAATAACTTTAATTATTAAATAAGATCAGTGTCATTTTGTAGTTCTAGCAGACAATCTTGATGTAGCTGTTAAAATAGTGCTGACCAAGGGTACTGGACATTTTGGGGAAAACACACATACAATATTTGAAAAGAATGCTCTCAAGATGAGAGGACAGTGGCATGGGTAGTCTTTCATGGGCTGCCCAGAGCTGAAGAACAGAATGATTCTAAGAAGTTGAAAGGGGACAGGCTACAGAAGAACCATCCAGTGGAGCATGGATGAAAGTATTGGGAAGGGTGGGTGAACAGGCATGTGAGAAGAAGTTAAAGAATATATTTCTCAAGTGCTGTAAAGCTATGTTGAAAACCTGATGTTTTAAAAGTGGGATCTAAATCTAATGCTGTAACAAATAAATAGGCTGAGTGATGTAGTTGTTAATGGAATTTCACCCAGCCCAATGAATTCATCAACCTTCCCCAGCCCAGTGCCTCTGATAACTTGGACTTACAACTCTCACATCCTCAGCTGGTAGCGCTTGGAATGATGGGAACTATAGTGCAATTCATCTGAGGGGGCAGGCTGGGGAAGACTAGTGTAAAAAATGCCTCAGGCAATTGAGGCCAATCATAACCAAGTCAGTCAGAGAGAAGAAGGAAGGAGGTTCTCTGTCATAGCTACAGTGAGCTTGAACCATAAACATTTCATAGAAACAACTGACAATGTGGCACTGCTCAATTCCCACATGACTCAGATTCCTTCCCACTGCTAATCATACTGTTATAACACTGAATGACCTCATATATGGTTACTGTTAAGGAAGCAAGACTGAAGTTCTTACTCATTGGTGAAATGAGGTAATAGCATCCTAGACTGTAGTACATTAGAGAACTGTTGATGTTCATCCTCCCTTTAAACAACTCCCTTCATATAAAACCTCCTTGAATGTAGCTAAGTAGCACATTTTTGAAGACTGGCATTCCATACGCAAGTTCACTGAAGAAGGATCTAACATTTTTCTTTCTTTTCTTTTTTCCCTTTCCATTCATTCATCTATTGGAAGCATTCAAAATGCTGCTTCCAACTACAGTTTAAAAGTTGTACAGTCCAGAACACTATGATCTCATCTTTGACACATAGCAGAAACATACTGAAAATGGAAGCACTGTTAGGTTGCCGTTCAAATGCAGCATATCTCTCTTTTAAGGACAGACAGGTTTCCCCTCCCCTACCCACAGTTTTAGGGGTGTACTGGACAAGGTTTACCACATCAGCTGTGCCCTAAGATAACGGCCCATTGCAAATGAGAAATACTTGGTGACCTACTGCAAATCATCCAGGGATGTACCAGGAGATAGCAGTATACCTTCTGCCCACCTCCGGCACAGAGCAAGTCAGAAAATTGGCAGGATTAAGTCCCTTTGAAGGAGCTACTGAGTCTCTAAATTTCATGTTGGTGTGTTAAAAAGAGACTCCCAGAAAGTTAAGGTTGTTTTTGTATTCCAATGAAAATCACTGGGAGATACCAAGATTTGGATTCTGAATTTTGATTCAGATTTAGATGTGAATATGGATGGACCAGATCCAAATCATGGCCAAATCCTGTTGTGTAAATTAGCCAGTAAACCAAATTGGGGGTCCTATAGTTGTGCAGTTCTACAATGTAGAAGTAAAAAGAGGGCTCCAGGTAACTAATTCAGACTCTAACAGTTGTCCCCAACTGGTACCCCAATTGGTATCCTCCAGATGTTTTGGACTTCATTGCCCTTCATCCCTAGCCATCATAGCCAATGGACAAAAATTCTGAGAGTTCAATAGTCTGTAGTCTTCCAGGTTTGGGAAGACTACTTGACAAGGAAAGTCCTTCTGCTAGGACATAAGCGAGTGTGGTCTGGAGGGAAAGCCATTTTTCTCCACCCACTCTGACTCAAATAATTTATTTCTTTTGACTTCACCACGACCAGCATATTGTGACAATTGTTTAGTTCAGTTCAAAATCTCTAACTGTACTGAGCTTGTACAGTTTGTAGAAAACCTTCATCACCTGCCACCCACTGAATTGACCGCAACCCACAGGGAACTGCTAACAAGAGGGCTGAGGGACAAGGAACTAGCAGGTCACAATATGTGAGTCATAATCTGCATTTAGCTTGGGGGCTCACACGATGCACAGCAGATATGGAGAACCTTTGCCCTGGGGTGGTGGTGGAGGGGGCAGGTCCCACCTTCATCACCTCCACAGGCTGGATTATGGGTCCCAGGCTAAAGTACAGACTGGAGTTTCTCCATCTCATGCTTTGACCAAAGAGCTCAGTGTTGGTTCCTCCTTCCCAGCATGAGAAAGGAGGAGGAGAAGCAAACCTCTCTCAGTCAGCACTTGCAGGAACCAGATGAGTCCTGAGGTCATGACTCTGTTACCTCCTGTAAGCACTAGCTGAGTACACAGCCCGCTTAGAGTTTCTTTGTTATTATTTCTGGTCAATGATTAGTGATGATAATGGGATTTGTCTATGTGGAGTAGTGAACAGGAGAATCATTGAACAGAAACAGTGGGGATTCCTCTCTTCTTAGCTTCCAGGGAGTGGCGCATGGGGAGGGCGAGGGGCTTGGGCCAGATTAGCCCACATCTACATTGTGCACAGTTGTCAAAAGTGTGAAATCTCCCCTTCCTTCTGAAAACTTCAAAATGTGAAAATCCATGATACTGCAGATAAAGGTAAAACAGTTGTGAATATTGCAAAATATTTCAAAATCAGAAAAGAAGAGGAATATCAATCTGGGGAAAAGTGATAAGTGGGTGTTGCAAGGTTTTCTCCTGGACCCTATGTGGGCAAACTTCCTTATAAATGACGTGGGTAAAAAAGAAGATGGGTCAGATTTGCAGATGATATCAAATAGGGAGTGATAGTTAATAGTTGGCTTCAATATGATTTTGAATGAAGAAATGGGCCAAAACTGACAACATGCATTTAAATAGAGACAAAAGTAAACCTGAGCCAGCAATGTGATGCAGCATCTGAAAAGACTAATGCAATTCTAGACTATATCAACAGAAGTAATGTTCACAGATTAAGTAGTAATTGTGCAATTCTATAAAGTCTCACTTGGAATGCTAGTTATGGGCACCACAGTTATAGAAAAATACTGGCCAACTAGACCATGTTCAGACTGGTTGCCAAAGGTGAATGATAGGCCCATAAACCAAGCTTGAAAGAACTGGTTACGTTTAGCAGGGTGAATAAACAAGAGCTGTTAGAATGGCAAATTTAATATATTTGAAGGATTTTCATTTAGAAAATGGGGAAAATATTCTTTCTTTTGTCCTAGAGGGTAGGCTCTGAATGAATAGGTTCAAACTATAAGAAATTAGATTTTGACCAGAAATTGGAAATGGCAGTACAAGCTGTTCTGTAATGGAGCAGGCTGCCTCAGAAGATGGTGGATATTCTTTTATTAGATATTTTAAATTGGGGGCTGCATACTCACCTGTCAATAATGCTGGAATAGTAGATTTTCTATATTGGTAAGTGATTAGACTAGATGGCCTTTGATGACACTTCCAGTGCTATGCTTGTATAAAATCAGCATACCTGAAAGCTTACAGATGTCTCACAACATGATCGTAAGCATTCAGTGGGGACTTATTTTTTAGTGTGCTTAAGTCATAGTCTTAGTGCCTTAATGTTTACTTTATTTATGCATTTATTTTATTTATTTCTGCCTTTCTCCCAGTATGGGACCCAATGCAGCATATACACCTTGAAAAACACAGTATGATTTAAAGAAACTCTCAATACAAAAGTTAAAATACAATTAAACTATGATTTAAAACCCAAGTTAAAAATACAAGTTAAATAGCATTAAAAATACTTAAACAGACTAAAGTAGAAACTCTCCACACCCCCTCCACATTAAAACTCTATCTGCCATCACCAAATACCTCCTTAAATAAAAATGTTTTCACCTGCTGGTGGGAAGAGAGCAGGGAGGGGAGGCAATCCGATCTCATGTGGAAAGGAGTTTCACAGCCTGGGAATAGCCATAGAGGCTTACACTTTCTCCTGAATCCTCTCCAACCAAACCGGTGAAGGTGGTGGGACTGAGAGAAAGCCACCACTACCAATCTTAAAGCATGCACTGATTAATATGAGGAGATACTTTCCTCCCTCTTGCTCACAGGACATCCCTCCCTCCTGCTCATAGTATGTCCTGGAGTGAATAAAGTGCATCCAAATCCAGTGCCTGTTTACATTGGAAGTACATCCTGCTGAATTAAAGTAGGCTTACTGCAAGTAAATAGGTGTAGAATTGCAGCATTAGTCTCTGTATGTCCAAATTCTCCATGTAGGGAGAAATGCACCTCTTTTCTAATTCTGCCTTGCCCTTTTAGGTACAAGAAAATGACTCGCAGTCAGTTAAATGAAGAAGAAAATGGAAGCTTTTCATATCAACTATAAGGAGGTGTCAGCTCTCACCACACTCCCATGTGCTCAAGACCTATGAATTGAATCACTGATCACTGGTTTGTTAGCTCACCCAACCCCAGATCCTAAATGCAAAGCAAAGAAACAAGATTTTTCTTCTTCTAGATGATATGTTGGATGTTGCTTAAGGTCAATGAGATGTGCCCAGTGCCTTGAGTGTTGAAATGTACTGTAGAATTACAAATGATTGTCTGTATTGTTCTTATTGTTATATGCATATGATTAGCAAAAAATAATATACACAGAGAAATAACCAACAAATAGCTAAGCATCTCCAACTCTTGTCTTACCATCTGTGTACTCAGCAATGTAGGGATGCACATCTGCCATGTGACTGCACTAATGATGAGGCAAACCAACACTGCTTTTCCTCCTCAGGAATCTTAAATTATTTGACAAACATGGAATAGGAATCATGAGTCTCCATCAAGTAAAGACATTCAGAGCAACATGCCCCCCCTATCCTAAAGTGGGCCCCCAGGCCAAGATCTTTAGTGGACCCCCTACCTACAGCTAAGGTTAAGGGCAGTGGGATGCTCTACAGGATTTAAGATAGAAATTAAAATAAGTCAGTTGAAATGATGGCACCAAAGTAATTATTACATTTGTAAGTTCTGTTCAGTCATGGATTTACATAATAAAAACTTACAATAATATCATGCCAGGCCCTCTTTCTAATTCTGGGTCCCCAGGCTACAGCCCTGTCAGTCCCCCCCCCCCACTTGTGGGGGCCATGCAGAGCAAAGTGAAAGCAATCCTGATCACCTAGGGTTGTTGGTTTGCATGGGTTTTGGGTTATTCACATTGAGTGGATATCCACCCAGATTTTCAGAACCAGTGAAATCACCACTCAGGCTATTCCCTACTTTCCTTTCGCTGGCAGGTAAAAACGTCCCCCTCCCCATGCAGCAAGCTTTTAATTTGTAGCTGTGTGCACAGAGGCTTTTATCGGGGTGTGTTTTTATGTGTTTTCATTCTTTCGACATGTATATGTTCTTAAAAAGAATTTTAATTGTTACTTTTTAATTGTTTTATTTTTACGTGTTTTTTACATTGTAAGCCACTTAGGGAGTGCTTTGGCTCTGATAAGCGGTACAGAAGTTTATAAAGTAAATAAATAAAGCAGTGGAAAACTTCCTGAACTACTGCTTTGCCAGGCTGTCTCTCTCTTTAGAAGGATGCCCTTTAACTAGCTGTAGACTGTGTCTACCAAAGCTTATGTGGCAAAGTTTTTTCTCCCGGTCTCAAAAGTGCTGCAGGATTCCTCTTGGGCATCTTATCAACCCTGTCCCTTAGTCAAGGGAAACTGCTCGCCTTGGACTCCCGCAATTGCGCTAGAGCGGAGCTGGATTTTCTGTATACGGTTAGAAAACAGCCGAAGTTTCTCAGTTCAGCACCACGGAGAGCGAACCTGCCGCTCCGGCTGCGAGGCGCGCTGTCCTTGGTGCTGATTCACTGACGCCGCCTTGCCTGCGCTCTGGTTGCTCTTTCCTCTTGCCCGAGGACTTCAATATTCATAGCCTCTCCGGGCGATCTCTTCCCCTCCCCTCCCCTCCCCTCCTTGGCCACTTTCAGGACCGGTTTAAGGAATTTTTCCTCCCCTTCTGCAATGCTTTATTTGGGGGGAGGCAGTTGTTTATCTCAGGTCAATGTAACCTAACTCAACCTAAGCTATTCCCAGTACAGGATATTCAGATTCTTACTAATAATGTTTTTGCAAGAGGAGGAGGGTTACTAGGGGTGCCCCCACAATGATGCGGATGTTGGTGCCTTAAACCGGCCCTGGGAACTTTCCCTGGCCCTTTCCACAGAAGCCAGTCACACCCCCTCCCCACGATCCCAGCCCAGGAGTCCTGTCCCCCCCCCCAGCCACCCCCCCAGCCCCATCCCATTTACCTGGCTCTTCCTGGGGAACTCGTTGAGGACGATGCTGATGGCCGGGATGCGGAGCGCGGTGGCCACCAACTCCACCTCCAGCATCTCGCTCCGGCTCCGGGGGAAGGCGAGGAGGGCCGAGACCCCCTGGACCACCACGGTGTGGCAGACGCTCTGCAAGAAGGAGACCGGGTCGTTGCTCCCGGGGGAGGCCTCGCTGGGCGAGGAGAAGGGGAAGAGAGGCAGGTCGCCCAGCCCGGCCTCGATGGCCATCACCACCTCCAGGGAGAGGTTGTAAGGCAGGAGCCCCTTGAGGCCGTTCAGCTGCTCCACCGCCAACAGGAGCGCCTCCCGCGGCAGCAGCGTCTCCTGGCCCCGGCTCCCGTTGTTGCCAGATCCCCCGCCGGAGCGCATCCGGCTCCTCAGGTGCCCGACGCCCGGCAGCCAGTCCCGCCCGGCAGGGGGTGTCCAGGCAGCTCCCTCTCCCCCCGGCGAGGGCTTCTCCGCCTCCAGGGGGATCTCATTGCCCTGCTGCCCCCACCCTGGGCGGGCAGAGGCGGGAGCTCCGGCCGGGACGGTGGGCGGCCAAGGCTGGAGGTGGGCCGCCCCGATCCGCACCGTGTGCCCGATCCGCTTGAGGATCTGGCAGGGCTGCGGGTGGCAAGAGGAGAGGGGCGCCCGGGCCAGCACCAGGGCGCAGGGGGGCAGGAGCAGCAGCGCGACCCTGCTCAGGAGCCACCAGACGCGCAGCCTCCACATCACGAGAGAGGGAGAGGGAGAGGGAGAGGGGGAGCCCTTCTCCCTCCCCCCGGGGCCGGAGCAGCACCTCAGCCCCCTCCTCCGCTCCCTCCGACGGCCATCCAAGGGGCTCGACCACCCCGACGGCCGCCCCAGCCGAGGCAGAAGAAGGAGGAGGAGGAGGAGGAGAAGAAGAAGACCTCCTTTGGAGCTTAGCAGGGGAGCCCGGAGAGCCATCCAAGGCCAGGCGGGTGGCCGGAGCCTGTGCTGGGGGCGGCGGTCCCTCCCGGGGCGGATGATGGGAGAGGCACCATGGCTGGAGGCAGGAGGGTGGTGGTGAGAGTGGGGCACCCCGAGCTCCGGATGGCCCCCGAGGAAAGCAGGCACAGGGACCCCAGCTTCCCAAGCGGCCTCATTGCCCTGGAGCCCCTGCCGCCCTGCCGCCTCTGTCTTTCTTCTCGCTTGTTCCAAGAGGAGTCCAAAGTTCCCCAAAGCGGGCGGCGGGAGAAGCGAGCCTGGAGCCAGCGCTCTCCCTGCTGCTGCTCTTCCTCCGTCGGAATGGTGGCTCCGCTCGGTCGCTTGGCTGCGCTAAACACCCACCGACTCGCCCGCCAAAAGCGCCTCCTGCCAAGGCGAGAGAGAGAGAGAGAGAGAAAGAGAGAGAGAGCAGGGAGAGCCCTGAGCCGGACAAAGTCCCCGCTGGGGATGCTGGGAGTTGTAGTCTACCCAGCCTGCCAGGTCGGGTCAGGAATATTCGTATTTATCACAATATTATTGATTATAATATTATCATCATAATTTATTCTACTATTACAGTATTATACCAAAATATTATTTTTGTATTATTTTTGTATTATTATTTTTTATTAATTTCCAGGCTAAACATACCCAGCTCCCTAAGTCTTTCCTCATAAGGCATGGTTGCCAGACCTTTCACCATTTTAGTCACCCTCCTCTGGACATGCTCCAATTTGTCAATATCCTTTTGGAATTGTGGTGCCCAGAACTGGACACAGTATTCTAGGTGAGGTCTGAACAAGGCAGAATAGAGCGGCACTAATACTTCCCTTGACACTATACTTCTGTTGATGCAGCCCAAAATTGCATTGGCCTTTTTAGTTGCCGCATCGCACTGTTGACTCATGTTCAACTTGTGGTCTACTAGGACTCCTAGATCACTTTCGCACGTAGTCTTGTTCAGCCAGGTCTCCCCCATCCTGTATCTATGCATTTCGTTTTTCTGCCCTAAGTGCGGAACATTGAGAATGGAGCAAGCTTGTTTCCTGCTACTCCAGAGACTAGAACACGGAGCAATGGATACAAGCTCCAGGAACAGAGATTCCACCTCAACATGAGGAGGAACTTTTTGACAGTAAGAGCTCTTTGGCAGTGGAACACACTCTCTCGGAGCGTGGTGGGGTCTCCTTCCTTGGAGGTCTTTAAAGAGAGGCTGGATGGCCATCTGTCGGGGATGCTTTGATAGTGATTTCCTGTGTGGCAGGGGTTGGACTGGATGGCCCTTGTGGTCTCTTCCAACTCTACAATTCTATAATTTTTTATTATTATTTTCTTTTCCCAATATATATAATTGTAATGTGTCACTTCTCATTTTAGTGTCAAGATGTAAATATAATGTTCATTGGAAAAGGGGGGGGAGAGTGATTCTAGTGTGCTGAGATTAAGAGGGAAAATGTATTAGTGTGAGGGTAGATAGTTTTATTTTTGTATTAGAAAGACAAGAGGAAAACTTTTTTTTTTTTTTGCATTATTGTTACAGCCTTTTGCGGTCGGGTGTATTTTTTAGTAGAATGGTCTTATTTTGATAAAAAAATTCCTATTAAAAAATAAATCCTGAGCTGAGGGGTTTCCAGAATGCTTCTTTTTCATTGGAGTTCAATCCTCCATGCCTTCCCTTCTCCCTCCCCCCTCTCTCTCTCTGCCCTTCTCCCATCCTGGCATTCTGTCTGATATCGGAGGAGAAGTGGAGACACAAGACCAAGATCTCACCTCATCCCATGCCTCCTTCGCTCTTCAGGGGGATTTATTTATTCTTAAAATTTTGTTTTATTTTATTTTCTAAAATTCTTTACCACTTACCAGTGACAAAGCATTTGGAAAAACAAGTGAAGATAAGACAATTAATAACCATTAAAAAGTAACAATTAAAATTATTTAAAAAAATGCGTACAAGTTAACACAAGAAAAACACACCCCAAGAAAAGCCTCTGTACCCACAGCTAGAAATTAAAAGCTTGCTGAAGTAAAAATGTTTTTGCCTGCCCATGAAAGGAAAGCAGGGGATAGAGGAGACCACCCCTCCCCCCCTCCCCTGTAATACTTATTTTATTTTATTTTATTAGAGTATTTATACTCCGCTCTTCAGCCACAAAGGCTCTCAGAGCGGCTTACAAATTGTTTTAAGCAATAGCAATTTACACATCTACACTGCATTAAGCACTTTCCAATGTGTGTTAGCTAATTGCCCCCACAAGCCCGGTACTCATTTTACTGACCTATGAAAGGATGGAAGGCTGAGTGAACCTTGTAGCCCTGTGGAATTGAACTCACAATGTTGTAGCTGCAGTACCAGCATTTAACCTCTACACCACCATATTTGTGGAGTGTATATCTTCCAGTTAGGGAAGAGATGGGAACTTGTAGTCTTCCTGTAGTTGTTGGACTTCAGCTCCCATAATCCCTTGCCATATGCTGATTTGGGGCTGATGGGAGGTGTCCAACAACGTGCATGGGTGTGTGGAGGAAATATGTATATGATCTCAAATTATATGTGTAAAATCTCTAAACATTCAAACAAGATTGGAGAAGAAAGAGCTTACATGCAGCCATAGTGGCCAGTATCTAAAGCTAATGGCCAAATCCACACTACACAAATAATCCACTTTGAAACTGGATTATTTACCATAGCTCCTTCCTATGGAATCCTGGGATTTGTAGTTTTACAAGGTCTTTAGCCTTCTCTGCCAAAGAGTGCTGGTGCCTCACCAGACTACAAAACCCAAGATTCCATAGAAAGAAGACTGGATTATTTGTGCATGGTGGATTTGGCCATCTAAAAAGCCTCCTGTGTCTACTTTCCTATGAGTAAGCCCCATTGAACTCACTGGAATTTGTCTCTCTCTGGCTTCTCTTCTCAAACGAAGATTCAGGAAGGACACATCCCGTGCTTTCTGCAAGTGCGCTGATGACTAAAAAGGCCAATCCGAGATAGACAAGTCCGGTTGCAGAAAGCACAGCAGAAGGTTTCCTTGGGTGATGTTTCTGGGTTGTGATTTTTTCTGCGTTATCATTTCTGTTCAAGACTTGTTCAGTGTGAGTTCTCAAATAAAGCTGCAGCATTGTGGATAGTGTGTCTCCGTGCCTCCCGATGTGAGGCCAGGGCGGACCATTGTTGGTGATCAATTTGGCCGAGCCTGAGGTGTTGTTTCAGGGAGTCCTTGTATCACTTTTTTGGAGCGCCCCTCTTACGCCGACCCATGGCGAGTTCACCGTAGAATACTATTTGGGGAGTCGATGGTCCTCCATCCTAGAAACATGCCCTGCCCAGTGCAGCTGTGTTCTCAATATCATGGCCTCAGTGCTGGTGATCCCTGCTTGCTCAAGGACAGCAACATTCATCACATAGTCAGTCCAGTGTATATTTTAGGATTGTGCGTAAACAGCGCTGATGGAAGCAAGGAGACATTTAATGGACTGTGGCAGAAAATGAGATACTATCTTAGGAGGTGCAAATCATTTCCCCTTTTCTCTTTAACAACCTGTATGTAGAAGGCATATTTCAAACACCATTTGTTAAAGGCAAAGGACTTTTAGATGGAGAACAAAGAACACATCCCACCACAGTTTTTTGTTTTCTAAACCAAACACTCTGTACCACAAGATCCTGAACTACAGCTGGGGAGTCTAAAGTCTTATGGATACTCTTGGACTTCAGTTCAGTCAGCCCCAGCCAGCATGCCAATGGTTAGGAATGATGGGAATTGTAGTTATCTCTTCCAGTGCTATTAGGTTTTTTTGGGGGGGGGGTCACTCATGTCACTGGAAGTTTTAATAGCAGCAGAGGGAGGGATAACAACTGGAAAGGGAAAGGGTTAAACCTCCCCACCCTATGTACTGTGGTCCTGATGAAAACCTCTCCATACCTACAAAATCAAAAAAGCACACACACACTCACACACACACACATTTAATATATTTGAAAATGACTCATGGGCTTACTAGGTAAGAGTTCTTCAGATTGCTCAGGCACTTCTTAAGTTCTGTCAGAGATTCCTGGCAAGCATGGGGAGAGAGTGATGTCAAAGGCTTTCACTGCATCCATAGGTTTTCCGTGTTTTTTTTTTTTTTCCGGGCTGTGAGGCCGTGTTCTGGAAGAATCTTTTAATGATGTTTCATCTGCATCTGTGGCTGGCATCTTCAGAGAATGGTTGGGTAGGAGCGTGTGGGTAGTTTATATATTGTAAACCCCTATTGGGGAGGATATGTAAATTTGTGTATTTGAATGGCTAGTTTCTGGGTTGAGATATGGAAGGAGTATTAGTGACTGTTTGGACCATTAGACAATGGACCATTAGCCAAACAGACACTAATCCTCTTTGCATATCTCCACCCAGAAACTAGCCATTCAAATACAAATACAAATACAAATTTACATATCCTCTCCAACAGGGGCTCACAGTATATAACACCCCCCCCACACACTCCTACCCAACCATTCTCTGAAGATGCCAGCCACAAATACAGGCGAAACATCAGAAAGAAACTCTTCCAGAACACGGCCTCACAGCCCGGAAAAAAACCCATGGAAAACCCATGGGGAGAGAAGTCGGTAAAGGGGCAGAAAACAAGAGATCTTCTCGTGTTGGAGGCAGCAGCAGAGACAGATGTATACTGTTATAGTGCTATTATTCCACTTTAACTGCTGTGGTTGCCTCCTGTGGGATCCTGGGATTTGCAGATTAGCGAGGGGCATTTAGAACTCTCAGCCAGAGAATTCTTAAGCTTCACTAAACTACAAACCCCAGAATTCCAGAGGAGGCAGCCACAGCAGTTAAAGTGGAGTAATAGCACAATAACAATGTACTGTAGTTTGATAAAGTCTGAAGACATCTCTGGCACTGAACCCCACCAGGTTCAGCACCTTGGATAGTTCCTTTCAAATCTGCTCTAAAGCTGGCCTACTGACATGAAGGCCACCATTGGTTGGAGGTATGGTGGAGGGCTGGGTGTTCTTTGGATACTAGATACACAAAAAGCCTCTCCCAATTGTCCACACCATATACTCTCCTCCACTCACACAAATCCACTTTCTCCCTCTTCTCACAGAGAGGGGTGGAAAGATCTGAAAGGTTAAGGAGGCTTCTGTGTGCATATCAGGAACTGCCATGTCCATTTGAATATTGACCTGAGAGCTGGTTGTGTGGGATTTTCCTTAAGTCCAGGGCTTCAATTTGGGGGCAAAGTATAAAATGATTCATATGTCATAGGGATGTAATGTATGGCTTTAAATTGTTGGAACTGTCTTTATTGTATACAACTCTGAGATTTTTGGATATAGGGTGGGATAGGCACATTTTAATAAACAAAGAAACCAACACACACACCCCACCCCAAACCCCAACAACCCATAAGACATTTTCCTTGTTGAGGAGCTTGAATAGTAACACAAACAGATGAGTATAAACTGTTCTTTGGATTTTTCTAAAGGTGTACATTAGTGTTATGACTGCTTAGATAAGTATACCATTTTGTGTACTTATGTAAGCACTTGTGTATTGCAATGTTATTGATATATTGACAGAATTTGTCAACATCAAGACAACTCCCAGTCTAAATAAAACATAACTCCCAGTCTAAAAGATAATGTTCTTTCTCCACAGCTGCTGTTATTGTTTTCCTGCCTTTTTTGGAGCTGGTTTAAACTATTTTATTCTCAGACCTGCTCTACATTTTACATTTATGCATCAGAATAAAATATTTGATCCCTAAGTACAAAACAAACTCAGAACTCCAAAGACATTCATTCATCCATTGCTATGTATAACCCACCATAAGCTTTAAATAGTTGTCTGGGCAGGCATCACAAGTAAAAAAAAAAAGCCATCAAATTAAATCTATTTTTTAATTTGTGAGTTGTGGGTGGTGCTTGATATAAAAAATGCAATTACAGTAAGAACAGCATAAAAAACTATGGTGACCCTAAGGCAAACCTATCATGGGGTTTTCTTGACAAGCTTTGTTCTGAGAGAGTTTGCCTTTGTCTTCCTTTGAGGCTGAGACAGTGTGACTTGCCAAAGTCACCCAGTGGGCTTTCATGGTCAAGCAGTGATACAAACCCTGGTCTCCAGGGTCATAGCCCAACACTCAAACCTCTACACCATTCTGGCTTTCGTACAGTTTATATAGTGGGATATTTAGAATTCTCAGCCAGAAAGCTCTAGTGATACAACAAACTTCAGACTAGGATTCCATATGATACAGCCATGGCAATTGAAGTGCAATCATAGTAATTGTGGTTTTTAAAGTTTTGCCTCACTTTTTTTTGGAGTGGGCAACCTCCAACTATCTTCTCTGCTTGCTTCCATTCTAGATTTATAGCATGCCTTTTAGAAGCATTCTTACAACATGACTTATAATATAAAAACAATAAAAAAGATCACTATCACTGTCACCACCAACATCACTACCACAAAAAACAAAGCAAAAGAAAGGTTGGAACAGTACTGCTTGATCTGAAAATGTGTAAGAATGAGTCAGTACTGTATTTGTCATATTTAAGAACAGTAAGGTCAAAATAGGATGCCAATCACTCTTAAATTGTCAAACATACTTTTGTTGGAATTACCACCACTTCTTTTGACTCTGATGCTATGTTTAACAGCAGTCAGAAAAATAGCTATAGCAACCAATCCTCAATGAACACTGATTTATGTTTATGGAGCATTGATTTCCCCCACCTTTCTTGTACCTGTTGCTTGTTAATAAGCCTTTGAACTGTATCCATCCATATGGCTTCTATGGGTTCACTTTGTACAATTGGAAAAACCTTTATATTTCCCCAGTTCTAGGTATCAGAGTTCAAGAAAGATATTGGCAAACTGGAATATGTGCACAGAAGGATGATGATCATGGGTCTGGAAATGAAGCCTTACAAGGAACAACTTGGGGAGCTGTGTATGGTTTGCTTGGAGAATAGAAGACCAAGAAGTGACATGTTAGCCATCTTTAAATAGCTCAAAGGATGTCAGGTAGGACATGGAACAAACTTGTTTCCTGCTGCCCCAGAGACTAGAACATGAACCAATGGATTCAAATTACATGAAAAGTGATCCCACCTAAACATTAGGAAGGTCTTCTTTACTGTAAGAACTGTTTGACAGACTGTCTTGGTGGGTGGTGGACTCTCTTTATTTTGAGATCTTTAAACAGAGCTTGGATGGGCATCTTTGAAGATTACTTTAGTTGTATACTCTGGCATAGCAAGGGGTTGGATTAAATGGTCCTTATTGTGTATTCCTGCATGGCAAGCAGTTGGACTAGATGGCTCTTTTGGTCCATTCCAACTATACGGTTCTATGATTCAATGTGTAGCCTTGAGAAGAGAAAACTGAGAAGTGATTTTAGACCCATCTTAAATACCTGAAGGGATGTCATGTAGAAGATGGAATGAACTTGTTTTTAGTTGCTTCAGAGGATAGGACCCAAACCAAAGGAATCAAATTATGAGAAAGGATATGCCAACAAATTTATTGACTCTTAAACCTGTTCAACAGTAGGATAGACTACCTTTGAGAGTGGTAACTGGAGGTTTATAAACAGAGTTTGGGTGGGCACCTCTCAGGGATGCTTTAGTCATGGATTCTTGAATTGCCAGCTGGTTGGAATAGATGGATCTTGGGATCCTTTCAGAGTGCATGATTTGTTCTTCTGTACAGTTTTCATGTCTGAAAATGTTGCTAATTATTCTGCTATTTTTAAAAAGCAAACAATGAAAATTAGGAGGACTAAACAAGACTTTACCCCCAAATCATGTTGTCATTTGCAAAGAAAAATTTGCAGGTGTGGCAGGGTTTGACATCATTGTGTAGACTCTGTCTTGCCAGGATAATAAAATTCCTTGCCTCTCTAAGTTTTTCCATACAAAAGAGAGAGGATCGCCCCACTCAGAGTATTTGTTCCCCAGATCCAAAGTTTTCAGGATTGTGAAATGGAGGTGTCCAATAGTGTAGTGGAATCTGGGCTTGTGGAGTTAAAACCAAAGGCCTCTTAAAGTAGCAGGGATGATTGTGTCATGTGGTGCCCCATCCCAGCTTCCATCTCTCATTGTATGGTTGGCCAATTACCATGGCGACTATTGTTGTGCAATGATGAATCCTGCGAGTGGTGAAAGCAGAGCCATAGTGGAACTCTTATGCCACATTTGACCACATAGGATCTAGTTTGTTTTTTTCTTTTGGTACAAAAGGTATCTGCAAGGCAAAAGGCAGTATGGGGGAGGATTGGCTTAGAACAGAGTGGGAATTATGCAGCTTTCCATATGTGGTTGAAATGCAGTTCCTAGCTTTCCACAACATTGACTATGTTGGCTAAGGCTGCTTAGATTTGTAGTCCAACAACATTGAGGGGCATAATTTCCATCCCTGGTCTGGAATCTTTCTCTTTGCTGTAGCAGTTTACTACAAAAATAAACACATACAAGAATTTTGTACCCAAACTCTAAAACGGTAGATCCAATATTCCACTTCAGAGCTCTACAATAGCCTTTCAAACCTGCTACTCTTCAGACAGTCCCTTCATCCCAGAAACCTGACCACTATAACAGGGGATAATGGAAGCTGTATTTCCTTTTCCTTTTTTGTTTTTGTTTTAAAAACACACAATTTCAATACTATAAAACAACATGCATGGTTAACAAACAGTAAAAAGGAGGAAAACATAATAAAAATAAAAAAGGTATATATGATTCCCAACTTAACTGTATTTTCTGTCTTTTTGGTACATATGGAACGTGCCAGGTTGGAGACAGCTTGCTCTGAAACGACATTTTCCTGCACATGTGGATCTAGCTTTTGGAAAGTGTTGCCAGTTTTTGAAACAGCCCCCGAGCTGTGCTTTTCACAGCACCTTGATAGGCAGGAGTCAGCTGGTGATAATCTTTCTTTCCCTGCAGTGATTCACCTGTTGATTTTGTTCTGATCAAACTGCTGTTCAAAACACAAGAGGACCAGGCCAGGTTTTCTTTCCTGGTCAGGTGCCAACATTGCCTTCATCTCTGAGGCAGGTAACCAGTTGCCATCTGCTCTGCAAATGCAGAAGGAGGAGATTGTTCTAGGGACTGGGCGGGGGATGGCAGCATTTTACATTGGTTGTCTTAAAACCATGAGTGCAAAATGGTTTGACAAATAGCCAAGGAGTCAATGCATATTTTCACAATATTGAAAATGTCAGGCACAATTCTGTTGACATACAGTTTTTGAGGAGAGTGCTTTGGGATGTCTGCAAAGATTGTTTGACTCTTTTCCAAGATGATGGCAATTCAGGCCTTATGGGGTTTTTCACCAAATTCTACAGTGATGTCCTTTTTAAGTAAATGCATAACTGTAACCTCAGCGACAGGAGATCACACGCTTTTGTCCTGAGAAATTTTCCTAAGACTGGGAAATATCTTAAAAAACAATCAGGGTGGCTTACAACAGTTAAAATACAACAATACAGACTAAAATGCCTAACCCCCACCCACCCCCATAAAAAGATATTAAACTAGTATCAAATTAAAATCCACCTAAACTTAAAATCACATACATAAACAAATACAAAAATCAACAGCCAGTGAGTCAGGGTAAAGGACTAAAACAGGCCAGGAGATGCAGCTCCCGAGGCCGGGATCTAATCAGGAACTAATCAGATGGCTCTGCAACATCTGAAAATGGTGTACACATCTTAAAGCAAAGGCTGCAGGGTATAATTGGTTAATTGGTTTGATTAATCTCTTCAATACATTTTTACAGATGAATCAACCACATAAAGGTGTGGGAGAACCCAAGCAAGAAGAACCATCCCTTCTGAAGCTTTATGCCAGCATGTACTTTAGGAAAGTTACTTTTTGGGACTGTAAAAAAGTGAATTTGGGGGCTATGATTCCTAGAATCCATAGCCAGCAAGCATGTTAGCTTAGGATTCTTGAAGTTGTTATCCAGAAGCTCATTATTTCTAGGTATGGATTTTTCCTTTTAGTTCTGCTTCCTTCATTCTTTTGCTCCCTACTGATCCCAATGGGAAAGGAGAGGGAAAATGCTATCCAGTTTCTCTTTCTCTCTCCCTCACCCCCTCTATCACACATACACAAGTGGGGTCTGATCTGGTTTTTGTCAGTTGTAAAGGAGTAAACTGGGTATTTTCTTATAATAGTGTATTGGGCCCTACCTCTCCTTCCCTCCATCTCATCCCTGTATCTGCTCTTGGGGTGGTGAGGACTGCCTGGGAGATGAACAGGGCAAATGCCCCATCATATCTATGTACTGCAGGGCTCTGAGATGGGGGCAAGACAGAATATTTCACCCATGTAGACAAGTTCCTAATCTGTAGGTGTCAAGCCAGATCTGGCAAGGTCTGATTTCTCCAGGAATGCATCAAAGAAATTTATTGAAAGCATTCCTTGTCATCGATACCATCAGGATCCAGGAGAACTCCTGTGGTGTGGCCTATGACAGCATGTGTTTCCTATGGTAGTGAGATGACAAATCCTCTCTGGTTTTTACTCTGAACTTTAAAGGATCTATCTAAGGTGTGAACCTACTTTGAGGATAGGATCCAGCAACTTGGACACTTACTTTCAAGTTAAATCTGGAATGAATGTATGATCTCATTGATATGTAAGCGATCAGGCTCCACTGACGTCATACCAAGTATATTTCTGGATGAGATCTACTTGTGTAACTGCAGTCATTAGCAAGTGCCAGCTATATGGTATGTGGTAAATCAAACACTCAGAGATGTTCCTTCACACCAGTGCTACCATATGAGGTCCATCCATGAGTTTATCAACAGCTTCCTACCAGAAACAGATGAAAGGCCCTCCTCAATCCCAACTGCCACTACTGTAGCTTTGGAGGGAGAGAAGAAAAGGCAGACAGAGCTCCATCATGCCTTGGCCCAGATGCAAATGAAAGGCCATCCCTTCATCCCAACTGCCACTGCCCTGGCCATAGAGGGGAAGAAGAAGAGGCAGACAGAGCTCCATAATGCATAGCCCAGAGGCAGATGAAAGGCCCTCCTTCCGTCCCAATTGCTACTACTGTAGCTTTGGAAAGAGAGAAGAAAAGGCAGGCACAGCTCCATCATGCCCAGGCCCAGAGGCAGATGAAAGGCCATCCCTTCATCCCAGCTGCCACTGCTGTGCCCTTGGAGGGGGAGAAGAAGAGGCAGTACCTCCTGAACTTAATCCCCTTCCACACTGCCACCCCCTTTTTCTTTTGTGCCATGTCTTAATTAGATTGTAAGCGTGAGAACAAGGAACTATTTTGTTGTTCTTTTACTTGTAAAGCATGGAATTACATGTACAGTGATGGGGCTAAATAAATAAATAAATAAATAAATAAATAAATAAATAAAATGACGACGACAACAACAACAACAGTTTGGAAAAAAGTACTTTTTTGGATTATAGTTCTTGGAATCCCCTAGCCCACATGCACCTGGATGTAGATCTACAGTACTCTTGTACGCATCCCATGTAAGTATAAATGGTCAGGAGTGCTTTTTAACTAACTTCTTGAATGCATTTCTAGAGAAATCAGACCCTGTCAGATCTGGCCTGGTCGTTCATGCTCTCATCCCATCTCTGTGAAATTCTGGGAGCTGTAGCAAACTTCCCTAAGCTCGGTTCTCTATGTTAACACCACAGTCACATATGGTTTGCCACATGTCTGGAGCAGCCAATAGTGCATTTGGATTGCACATTAATTACAGGCCAGTCTGGTGGCCTGTAATCTACCTTCCTTGACTTGAATTTAGCGAGAGCATTTAGGCCTATGACAGTCTGCAAACCAATAACTCCTTTCTCTTGGTGATATGCTACATTCATTAGGTAGTACAGAGAACACTTGCAAGGTAACCACATAGGTGCTTTATCACCACCAATAAAGTGAGGAAGTCATTATATTCATCATCCCCAAATTGCACATGTGGGCATCAATTGGGTTCCTTCATGCTATGAACATCATTGCGTCTACTCAATTAATATAATTCAGGGGAGGAGAAAATGGGAATTGCATAATAAGGGAAGGTATAATAAAATGAACCTAAAACAAATCATTAGACTGAACATATGTGGCTCAGTCAAAATATATGATAGCATGGGGTCCTTTAAAGGTTTTATTACTACTTGTTTGGAAAGACATACATAATGCAGTCATCACAAACAAGAGGCAATAATAGGCTTTATAATGCTTCAGACATTAACTTGTATCCCTTGCCCACCCATATCTTGTATGTCACAGAATGCAGTTCTTTTTTTAATTCTTTGAAGCTCTGCTTTTAGCTGGGTTTGGTGTTCTGCCTTTTGGACAAATCTGGGGAATACTTCTTGTTTCTCGAGATATCCACTGGTGGCTGGTGACTTCTGGGTCAGTGGGGTGGTAAATCTGCTATAGGGTTTAATTCAAATTTAAAATGAGCTATCCAAGGTGCTGAACCTATTTGGGACATGGACAGCTCTTCTAAAATTTGAACTAAAACCCGGAGCAATTTGCCACCTTACTGGCATGGAAACCATCTGCCACCAGTGTGCATATCCACATCATAGGTTTAAACTGGTTTAACAGTCATTCCTTCTCCCAAAGGAACCCAGCAGTATAGTTTTTGGTATGTGGTGGGGATTTTATAACATAATTTTTACAACATTCAAGTTCATATGGTATTAAAGGGCAAAAGCCATGACTGCATTAAGGCAGGGGCAGATGAATCCCATTGCCCCAGTAGAACCAGAAATTGTGAGGCAGGGTAAATAGAGGTGTCAATTTTATAGTTTATGTTTAGAAAATGGTTCAAATGGTTGACCTGAAATTTGTAGGAAAGATCAGTTTCAGAATGGCAATTCTGTCATCTCACATGAACTATTTTAAAAGGCATCCCCAAAACATTCACAAAAGACAAAATAAGGAGAGTGTTTTATCAGAAAACTGGGAATTTGCTTTTTATACCATATCATACTACTGGGATTACGTTTTATTTGCTTGATGTGTGAAAGTTGCCTAGACAGAACTTTGTCCCGTACCTGCAACTTGAAAATATGTTTAAGTAAACAGTAATACAGTTATTATTGCCTACCATACAGGTGTTCATTTTATTGTTTTATTGCATTCTTAGATCCAAGACTTTTATAATGATTCAGAATGATTTGGCTTTGATTCAAATCTGAGTATCCAGCACTTGGTAAATATATATTGGTATCTCACCTTTGGAAAAATGTGGTAGCAATATTTACTATGGCTATGGAAGCCTGCACAGTGCTTTTGGAGCCTTTGCAATACAAATTAGTCCAAATTTATATTGTCTTCTGGAACATGCAACTCAAAACCTCTCCACAGCAGAGAACATTTTCCAACATTTATCTTATAAACGTTTACGGCAATAAGCAGGCTATTCATAAATCCTGGCACACCGTCTCTGTTGTGCAGAGCAGGTAAACTGACCAACAGTCAGTTGAAGAAGAGACTCCTGCAATTGACCCAGGAAGCTGCTGATGAACTGATGGGGAATAATGGAGGTGGACTTTATGGGCAATTAAAAAATTGGGGCTGTAGCAGTCTCCTGGATGCATGCACCTTGAGAGAAGCAGTTGCAGCAGGACCTAAAGGGGTCTCTCCTGTTACCTGTTCTTAATGCACCCTAGGAGCGATGCAGATGTCATCATTGTCCAGTGTCCTAAATTATAGCACCTTTGGTTGGTGTATTGGCTGACTGAAAAGGTAGTGGGTTTGCGGGTGTCATCATCACACATACTTACAATGGTGGAGCTTTGTTATTTTAGTTATGGCTGATGGTGCAGGATCTCAGCCAGGATTAACAAACAAAGCTTGATCTGAGACATAAACCACTGCAAACTGTCATGGTTTCTGTTGTGTACTGCTTCTTTAAAGAGGCACGCAGAAGGCTTCACTGTTTGCAGGCCATGTGAGTTTTCAGTTTTGAGGTGGACATTTTCAATTTTGGGCAAAAGCTAATAGGAACAGCTGAGGCCTGAATCTACTCCTCAGAGGCCGAGACTAGAGGTACCCTACATGACTGCTCTCTCTGGCTTTTCTTCGCAAACGAAGATTCAGGCAGGACTCATCCTGTGCTTTCTGCAAGCACGCTGATGACTAAAATGGCCAATTCGAGATAAACAAGTCCGGTTGCAGAAAGCACAGCAGAAGGTCTCCTTGGGTGATATTTTTGGGTTGTGATTCTTTCTGCATTGTCATTTCTCTTCAAGACTTGTTTGGCGTGAGTTCTCAAATAAGGATGCAGCATTGTGGATAGTGCGTCTCCATGCCTCCTTATGTGAGGCCAGGGCGGACCACTGTTGGTGATCAATTTGGCTGAGCCTGAGATGTTCCAGGGAGTCTGTATCGCTTTTTTGGAGCACCCCGCTTACGCTGACCCATGGCGAGTTCACCATACAGTACTATTTTTGGGAGGCGATGGTCCTCCATCCTAGAAACATGCCCTGCCCAGTGCAGCTGTATTCCCAATATCATGGCCTCAACGCTGGTGATCCCTGCTTGCTCAAGGACAGCAACATTCGTCACATAGTCAGTCCAGTGTATATTTAGGATTGTGCGTAGACAGCGCTGATGAAAGCATTTGAGGAGTTGTAGGTGGTGGCGATAGGTGACCCATGTTTCAGATCCATAA
Organism: Gambelia wislizenii; assembly: GCA_030847615.1. Taxonomy (NCBI): domain Eukaryota; kingdom Metazoa; phylum Chordata; class Lepidosauria; order Squamata; family Crotaphytidae; genus Gambelia; species Gambelia wislizenii. The sequence continues at coordinate 304,039,940 of JAUMIR010000002.1, read as the reverse complement.
AGGAGAATAGACAGTACAATGGCTGTATAAACACTGATTTTTGTTCCTTGCCAAAGGTATTTATTGCTCCAGACTATTTTGTGAAGTCTTCCAAATGCACTATATGCCTTTGCTAATCTGTGATTGATCTCTTTGTCAATCTTGGCATCTGAGGAGATGATGCTTCCCAGGTAGGTTAACTGCTGAACGGACTTAAGCACATATTTGCCGACGGCAATGTGGGGATGGTGGTGTTCATCCTGTGGTGCAGGCTGGTAAAGAACTTCTGTTTTCTTCAGGTTGACTTCCAGCCCAAACAGCTCTGCAGCTGTTGCGAAGCAGGATGTTAGGTGCTACAGAGCTGCTTCTGTGTTGGCAACGAGGGCAGCATCATCAGAGAAGAGCAGCTCACGGTCTAGATAGTTTAGAGTCTTAGTGTGAGCCCTCAGGCGGCTTAAGTTAAACAAGCTACCATCAGTACGGTAACATATATAGATGCCATCGTCTTCTTCAAGCTCTGCCATAGCCCTTTGGAGCATCATGCTGAAGAAGATTGTAAATAAAGTTGGTGCAAAAACACAAACTTGCTTCACTCCATTAGTTATTAAAAAGGGCTTTGAAAGAGCATTGCCATATCTGACTTGACCATGCTGGCCCTTGTGTAGCAAGATAATCATTTTAAGGAATTTGGGGGGACATCCTAGTCTTTCCAGGATCTGCCACAGACCTTTTCTACTCACAGTGTTTAAGGCTTTGGTGAGGTCGAGAAATGTTACATAGAGACCCTTGTTCTGCTCCCTACATTTTTCTTGCAGTTGTCTAAGGGCAAGTACCATATCTGTAGTACTCCTATTGGCTCTGAAGCCACATTGGCTTTCAGGGAGAAGTTCTTCAGCAATGGCAGGAACTAATCTGTTCAGGAGTATCCTTGCAAGGATTTTTCCAGCAATAGAGAGCAGTGTTATGCCTCGATAGTTTGAGCAATCAGATTTTGCTCCTTTTTTCTTGTACAGGGTGATGATGACTGCATCTCAGAGATCTGATGGCAGTTCCCCGTTTTCCCAGCAATTCACAAGGAATTCGTGGAATTTATCGTGGAGTCCATGACCTCTGTGTTTCCAAACTTCAGGTGGGATTCCATCAATCCCAGCTGCTTTGCCTTTTTTCATCTGCTGTATGGCCTTAAGGGTTTCTTCCAAAGTGGGAACTATGTCCAATTCATTTTTCATAGGTTTTTGTATCGTATGTTGGATAGCTGAGCCTTGGACTACTCGGTTGGCACTAAAGAGACTTTGAAAATGTTCAGCCCATCGATTCAGGATGGAGGCTTTATCAGTAATTAATGTTTGACCATCTGTACTGTATAAGGAGCTTTGGACCTGATAAGTAGGTCCAAACACTGTTTTAAGAGCTTCATAAAATCCTCTATGATCACCCAGATCTGCACAGCATTGTGTCTTTTCTACTATATTGATCCACCACTTGTTCTGCATGTCTCGTAGTTTTTGTTGAAGTTCCGCCTCTACATGTGAGGTGGAAAGCTGCTTTTCTTACATGGCAAGTTGGCTGGGTGAGGTATGCCTGGTGAGCAGTTCTCTTCTTTGCCAATAGCTCCTGGATCTCTTGGTTGTTTTCATCAAACCAGTCTTGATTTTTCTTGTGGGAGAACCCGAGGGATTCTTCTGCAGACTGGAGGATACTGTTTTTGATATGTTACCAAAGCACTGTAGGAGAAGGATCTGTAGGATGGTCTTCCAGTTTTGTTAGCAGATTTGCCTGGAAGTTGTCTCTCATGGTAGCTTGTTGAAGATTGTTGACTTGGAGTCTCTTCTTTAAGATGCCACCCCTCTTAGGTTTGAACTTAAGATGAAGATTTAGTTTACATCTGACGAGGCGATGATCTGTTTGCCATTCTGCACTGGGCATCACTTGGGTATGACGGACATCGCAAATGTTTCTCTGGTGGACTAGAACATAGTCAATGAGGTGCCAATGTTTGGATCAGGGATGCATCCAGGTTGTCTTCAGGGTTGGGTCTGCAGCTTCCAGTGAATCTTTACACCTGCCGTTTCGTCCCTCACCTATCGCTACAGGGCTTTTTTGGAATTGATTTTGTCCTTCGAGCCTGTGCAATGGATTTTTCTGGTGGAGCGCAGCATGCACAGAACTGGCCTCACCCTTTAAACCAAAGGTTCATCTGCCGTGGCCTTGCAAGCATGGACGTAGCAACGAGGTTCTCGGGTCGTAGATTTGATTAGAGTTTCCTTCTCTTAGATGGTTGACCTTACAGGGTTGGACGAGCACCATCTGCCGGGTTTGGGATTAGAGTTTTCCTTTTCCTAGGACAATTGCCTTAAGGCTAGAGAGCCCATCCTGCCCTTTGATGCTCTTTGTCAGACCCTTCGGTTTTGACGTGTCTGGCATGGGAGACCCTACCGGTGGCTTTATGCCACCGCCAGCATAGCTCAAAACATCATTAGGGTATGCAAGCCTCTCTTCCACGACAAGGGGGCGTCAATGGAGAGGATGACTGCTCTAGCAACCAAGGAAAAGAGATACAGGTCAACCCCCATATCCACAGATTCAGTATCCACGATTTCACTTATCCATGTCCAAAAAAGTATGTTCTCTCTAGCCATTTCTAGGTGCTCCAATGTGATTCTATGGTCAACTTCTGGTGTATGTCTCATTGAAAATAATAGGGTTCCCTATTACCCATGGTTTCAGGTATCCATGGGATGGGTGGGTCTTGGAATGGATCCCCTTGCCTGTGGACATGGAGGCTGACCTGTACAGTAAAATTGCATTTCTCCAATGTCAGAAGTTGCATTATGTTCCAGGAAATGTTACATTGAAGCCATCTATGTGTAGTACTGCTCAGAAGTGACTGGCAGTTTCTGTGCTAGTGGAGCAGTGAATCCACTCTGTGAGCTATCCCAGGTGCTGAAGCATATCCCCCAAATAGATTCATGCATAGTTCCTTCAAGATTTTAATTAAATCCTGGGCAGGATTTACTGCCTCACTGAGATGGAAGCCACCAGGTCACACTGGCACTGTTTCCTCAAAGTTTCATTGAGGAAGGTCCCAGAACAAGGACCCATTTAAACCAAAGTAGATTAAGAGCTGCCGCCATTCCATTGGGAGAGCCCATGGTGGAAATCTGCAAACAAGGGTGACATTTGAGTGGAGGCCAATGATATGCTTCTTTCGCTTACACATGCCATTTTGCTTGGAGGGAGAAATATGCTTACAGTTTGCTTGTGGGGAGAAATATGCTGAAGTGAAGACTTACTTCATAGGCTTGTTTGTCTGGCTTCTTCAGTTTGCAGGTAACCACTTGGAAAAGGTTCTCCCTGCATGTTGCTTTGAATAGGAAAGGAGCTCCTTTATAGCCCAGAGTCGAAATTGTGTAGTCCCCGGCTGTTCTTGGACTGCAACTCTGAGCAACCCTAGCCAGCATAGCCAGTAGTGAGGAATGATATAAATTGGAATACAACAACACCTGGAGGGTTGCATCATTCCCAGTTGTAGCCCTATGAATGGGCTGAAACTGGGAAAAGGTAAGAGTCCAGTGTTGACTTTTTAATGAAGTGAAGGTGTGTTCCATTATGGATAGCACTGGACCTGTTAATGATATTGTTCTTAAGTTCTGTGATATATTATGCTGCATGTCTTTGCTTCCTTCTGGAGTTCTCTTGTCACCAGTGATGTGGTGATACATGTAGTATGTGGGGAAATAATTATTGTAATGTAAAACAATATTGTGTACCCCATTCACATACTAAGATAAGTCTAGGAATTTTCCCTGCATGCTTCTGTTCTCCGAAATTCCCTTTCTCTTATTTTACTAGGCAATTCCAGCCAACTGGAGAGATGGGTCATTCAACACATGACCTAATTTAAATATTATTGCTCTTTGTGCAAGTCTCTTTTTAAGTTGAGTCTCCATGCAGCTGTAGGCATCTTATGTAGCCATGCTGCTATGAAGTCTTGCTATGATGCTATGCCATGATGTTCACCATGCAGCCTCTACCGCTAAAGGCTGGGTGAGTCATTCTACCCTAAATTCTCCTAGTTAGTTAGCAACCCTCTTTTTTTTTAAGTTTTGTTTTAGTATGTAGATTAAAATTGATATACCCTCAGTAAACTTTTGATATGTATTTTTAAACTGACTTCTTTGTTTTTGTAATGAGTCTAATTCATTGGGTGATCAGACCACAGAACACACTTTTAAATGTTAATTGAGCTTGTCTCAGCATTCTTAAGTGTCACTCTGCATGAATTTGAAAGTAAAGGATTTTTATTTTTTAAAGTAGATATTTTTATTTCTTTTTAAAAGGGCTAGATCCCTGGAATTTTTAATACATTTTTATTTTTTTAGACTCATACCTCATACAATACATTCTGAAGGCATTCATTAGGAGAGTGCAGCTACAGTACACAGTTACAGCAATCTGATTCTCCTTCAGCTGTCATGGCTGCATTCTAAGTAATCATGGAATTTGTAGTATGGTGAGGTACCTAGAATCCTCTGCTAGAGATCTGTAGCTCACTCCTCCTGAATGACAGCACTAGAGCTTTCTAGCAGAGAAGTTGAAGTGCATATTAGCTAGAAATCCCAGGATTCTGTAGCATGGAGCTATGATTGTTAATGTGTGATCAAATTGCTGTACCTGCATAATGCAGATGCACACTTAATCTTGGTTCATAGATTTTTTTAAAATGGAATTGTGAGAACGTCAGCTTTCTCTTAGTTTCTCAGTGCATAATAATCTGAGCACCTATAAGACATATCATGTAGGTGAGCTCTTGCACACACATTCTGGTTGTTCTGGCAATAGTTACTGATTAATTGATGCTGCCAACGTCTCTCTGATTCCATGAACCCAGGAGTCTGAATGATCACTGTAGCAGACAGGCAGGCTGGCAAATCAGCTGCCATTAGTGGTAAGATGCTCTCTTTTTTTTCTGTGTTGCTTCAGTTCTTGCCTACAGGACTATGTTAAGTCTCCCCCCCCTCCCATCTCCCTGACAAACTGGTAGTTAGTGAAGACCTGGAATCCACTTACAGATCTTTGATTTTTCAGGTGTTAGCAATTCAGGGACGCCTGCAGGAAGACTCACTTGATCAGCTTTGTGCCACCTCTGGAATTTGGCAAGACATATTAAAAAAAAAAGCACACCTCAAGACTTGAAAGATATATATAGTATTCCATATCTTCTCAGTATTTGCTTGTCTTTTAAAGACAGTTCCCAAGCTTCTGTCCTTCCAGCCAACAGTCCATTCCCCTTTTGTATGACCAACAGAACCAACACTAATGACAACCAACCTACTGGGCTTCTGATGACAGGAACATATTTAATTCCTAACAGCTGGAGTCACCAGGAGCAGGTAATATTTATGGATTTAAGATACTGAAAATTTAAGTATAACATTCACAAGGTAGCTTACAAAATGCATACAGTGTAAAACTCAGAACAAACAATAAATCAAATAATCAACCTCTGGCTCAAAATAATAAAATAGGAACATCAGGGAAAGCAACAAAGTAAAATAATCTGAAACACAGTAGCAGAAAACCTCAGAAGTGGCAAAAACAACATTTGGACTGTTCTTTTAAGGCAGGAGCGGTGAACTTTTTTGACCCAAGGGCTGGATTGTGCACAAGAAGTTTCATCAGAGCTATGTGCCAGCAGTGGCTGTGGTCAGAGGGTGGAACCATCTTCTCTGTCACCCACAGGCTAGCATTCTATTAGTGACTTACATGTACATAAATGAAGCTTACACATAAGTTCCTTTTTGGATGAGGCACAGAGGACTACTCCTTTACTTTCACGCTCTGTCCAAAAATCTCCCATGTCCTGCGGCTGTCAAATCCTGGTAGTGGCTGATGCTCCTTCTTACCAGAGGGAAAGGGAGGGAATGGGTAGGTGATTCATATCATGAGGATCTAGCTGTTCTGGGTTCCTAGGGGAAGGAGAAGCCAGGTGCACTCCATCTGAGAGCACACCCTCATTTCTTTCCCCACTCCCACTAAGCTGAGACCAGTTGCTTCTCTATGGTCTGTATCACTTTCCCCACCCTCCTCTACCCACTGGTAAGTGACAGAAACAGTGGTCCCTCCTGGGTCTTGACAGCTGCTGAGCAGTAGAACTGGGTGTGAAGAGCTATGTGCTCATGCAGGATCTTAGCTATAAGCTGGAATGACAAATTTTGCAGATGCCATTATATCCACAGGCTAAATGTGCTCCATTCCTGGAATTTAGCTTCACTCTGATGCTGCTCCAGCCATGTTTGCAGGTGGGCACTTTTGTTACATCCACAAGAAGGAGGACAGTGAGATGCCAGTCATGGTACAACTATCCAATGATGAGAAGGCATGGCAACATGCTTTGCCGTGTGGCCTGCTCTTTATTCTTTATCTTGGTGTCCTCAAGTCTTCAGACTGTGGCTAATTGCCAGATGGCCAGGTAGGAGTTTTTGCTCTCTTTGCTGCTTCAAGAGATAAACCTGGAAATTTCCATGGGATGAAAGGATTCAGGTGGTCTTGTATTAAATAGTTGGTTACATTGGCAGGCAGCATAGGATGGGAACCAATGGTGAATTTCCCCGGACCCTGGGAATGAAAAAGTTTCTCTTTTGGCTTGTTGTTATAACTGCTGTCCTAATAGTAGCAATATTTTGTATTGATTGCATTACATATGGAGTATTCTCTTTTCTCACGGTTCCCGAAGCATACGGATGAATGAATGAGAGAAACCACAGGAAATAAATCCTCTGCCTGGTCATCACCAATCCCACCTGCATTCTGTTTCTTAGAAAATGGCCTGAGAGTGGGATGAGGTGGAGGACAGAACACTGGACTTTGGGTTCAGGGCCATCTCTTGCAAATTCCAAATTGGAATTTGGCTACTGAGCTGGAAAAAAAAGTACTCCACCCCTGACCTCATGTGGTGGAGTCTCCTTCTTCGGAGGTTTTTAAGCAGAGGCTGGATGGCCATTTGTCTGGAATGCTTTGATTGTTTATTCCTGCATGGCAGGGGGTTAGGCTAGATGGCCCTTGTCGTCTCTTCCAACTCTATGATTCTATGATTCATAGGTGGCCAGGCTTTAATAATTGATATTAGCTAGCTAGTAAGAATTTTACAATTATGGAGTGTAAATATTCAAAATGTCTGGACCATTATTGATGAAAACTAGAAAGAAATGCAACATTTAAGTCTGGAAATTCTTTCTGTCAGGCTGACTGGAGTGAACATTTTCTGAATGAGTCATAATGTCTGCCATATTTGGTTACAGTTCCATAGGGCTTCTGGTAGTCAAATAAAAAATGGCTTTGCAGGTCAGATCTGGTCCCTGGACTGCCACTTGCCACCCTTGCTCTCTGTAATAGCAACACTTAAACAGCAAAAAAGAAACAAAAAAGCTTTGTTTCAAAGTGCAATGTTATGCTGCAAGTTAGTAACCTGTGGGCTAGGCACTGCAACTGTTAGGTGGATTTGTAATTGGTTGACTGACTGAACCCAAAGAGTAGTCACCAATGGCTCCTCTTCATCCTGGAGAGAAGTGATCAGTGGGGTGCCACAGGGTTCTGTCCTGGGCCCAGGGCTATTCAACATCTTTAGCAATGACTTGGATAAGGTAATAGAGGGTATGCTTATCATGTCTTCAGATGACACCAAATTAGGAGGGGTAGCTACTACCCCAGAGGACAGGATCAGAATCCAAAATGACCTCAACAGATTAGAAAGCTGGGCCAATATTAACAAAATAAATTACAACAGGGAGAAATGTAGGATACTACACTTGGGCAGTAAAAATGAAAAGCACAGATATAGGATGGGTGACTCCTGGCTTGATGGCAGTACATGCGAAAGGGATCTCGGAATCTTAGTGGATCACAAACTAAACATTAGTCAGCAGTGTGATGCAGCAGCTAAAAAAGCCAATGTGATTCTAGGTTGCATTAATAGGTGTATAGTGTCTTGATAAAGGGAAGTAGTAGTGCAACTCTATTCTGCTTTGGTCAGACTTCACCTGGAATCCTGTGTCCAGTCCTGGGCACCACAATTCAGGAAGGACATGGACAAGCTGGAAGGTGTCCAGTGGAGGGCAACCAGGCTGGTGGGAGGCCTGGAAGCCATGCCCTACGAAGAGCAGCTTAGGGAGCTGGGCATGTTTAGTCTAGAGAAGAGAAGGTTGAGAGGTGACATGATAACCATATTTAAATATGGGGCAAGCTTGTTTCCTGTTGCTCCAGAGACTAGGACATGGAGCAATGGGTTCAAACTACAGTAAAAGAGATTTCACCTAAACATTAGAAGGAACTTCCTGACATTAAGAGCTGTTTGGAAGTGGAATACACTGCCTCGTAGTGTGGCGGAGTCTCCTTCTTTGGTGGTTTTTAAACAGAGGTTGGATGGCCATCTGTTGGGAATGATTTGATTGTGTGTTCCTGCATGGCAGGGGGTTGGACTGGATGGCCCCTGAGGTCTCTTCTAACTGTATGATTCTATAATTCTATGTGTCCCAGAGCTAGTGTGTGAACTCCTTTTTATGTTACATACCTACTCATAATGAGCCACAACTGTCCCCTAGCACTATGGGCTCTCAGCTAGTTCTGTAATTCTCATTTGTTTTCTACAGTCTGTGTCACATGGACCACAGAAGGTATTCAGCTGAAAATGAAGGGGTGTTAAAGCACCTTGATGATTGGTTAACCTGGAAAAAAAGTATTTTGCATATAAACCTACAGAAAGACTTCAAGCTTTAGTCAGTTTTACAATGAGACTAAGCAGATAAAGTTTTAATCAACTAATTATTGTGTGTGGAGGTCAATTTTAAAGCAGAAGGGATAATTTTAATTGGTTCCACTGAAACCACTTTTTATAATATGAAGCTATTTAGTTTCTAATGGGTCACTCTACTATGGAATGCAAAGGAAATTATGCACAGCACTTAACAGTGAGCACTACAGCTACTTCCTTCAGCTTCTCAATGATGTCTGCATGGAGGTTTGACTACATGCAAAGTGATTTAGATATAATCCCTTGGTCCCACTGAATACCATGAGTTAACTTTGAATACTCTTCATTTTCATTTAGCTGGAGATCTATATTCAATTTTCTATAATAGGATCTAACTCAAGGTGGCTTGCATGTTAAAATATAACTTGCACAAAATTAAAAAGTGATTCTAACAGTAAAATGAACTAACCAAAACAGTGGTGAGAGCAGCAACACACACACACACACACACACACACACACAATAACAGGATACCATGGCTAGGCTGACTCTCAACCAATTAAAAAGGTAGATGATTACTACATTGTTAGCTGAAACTGGAAGTTTGTGTAAGAGCATAGCTCCTCTGCAAGTTAATTAAAAGAAGTCCATCTTGGCTTTGTAAGAGACTGTTCATGTACGGATGCAGCAGGATTAAGATTTACAAACAGATTGTTGAGGTGAAGATGCCCTCTATCTTTCTCTCCTCATCTCTGTTGTCAGATGGAATTGGCTGTAACTCTATCATCCTCAAGATGTTGTTTGGTAACAAAAATTAGCACATATTACTCTTATAAGAAAAACTTTATTGGTGGTAAATGAGACAGGTGGTCTATAGTAGTCTTTTAGCTGATGGGCTCCAACATCTTCTCACACAGCTGGTGTAAAATTGGGCCCAGAGGAACTAATACCATCCATACTATCCCATGGCTGACACTTCAGTTCCCTGCAGCTGGCTAAACAGGGCCTCTGAGATGGGTTGAACCCCCACAGGATGCAGAAGATGGGTTCCCAAAAGTTATATAGTGCTGAAGCCATTGAAGGAAATAGAAGTGTGTAGACATGACACATCTCCCATCCTAATAGCTATGAGACCTGGACAAGCAAGTTGCTAACAGGAACATTTTAGTTCCCAGTCCATTCCCAGTTGTACACCTTAAACTACCAAATGGAAGGAAAACTCTATACCAAGGACAACAAAATACAAATCAACTCTTTTTATGCTACTGGACATCTGTGAGCATCATGGAGAAACATTAGCAAGGACTCTAAAACCCATCTGCCTTATGGCAGAGGCCATACTCACTGAAGCCCCCCCACAACCTCTGAACAATTCTGCACTAAGTGTAAGTGCATGCAAATTCTCCACACTTGTTGTGTACACATTCTCCAACACAATGTTGCTACCTTAAGAGGTGTGCATGGGCGTACTTTAGAACCCATCACGTGATGACAAAATCTATATTATTATCTGGGGAAATTAGAAGCCTGTGAGAGGAGGGTAACTTTGTGGATCTTTTCACCTATGTATACCAGGACTAACTGTAGAGAGCACTTCAGTGAAAGTGAAATAAAGTATTTTTGATGGAAATAACACAAAGTGAACTCTCACACACAACACAGGTGCCTAAGTACCATACAAGGCTATAGCAGAGTGAAACAGAAAGATTAGACAGTGGGAGAGATTTTGGAATATTGGGTGATAGTTACCAGACTTGAAGAGAAGAGTTACATGCAGCAAAGATCCTCAGACAGGCATCTAAGGGTGGCACAGAAGGTTCCAATCTGGGGTGTGCCAAGAAAACCCAATATGTCACACTTATCTAAAGAGGATTCAGGCCCAATATCTACCTCAAGAGGATTCAGGACCTTGTGAGAATTCCACTTGCTTGCAGAGGGTCACTTGTTAGTTGTGGGGAAACATTCAGAACAAATGCTTATGAAAAGCTCAGAGAACAACCATATAGCACTGGGAATATCCAGTGGGAAACTAATGCCCAGTAGGTCCTTTCTATGACGGAGCAGCCACAGGGAGAAGTCACACTTCCTGACAGGAAAACCATATCCTACTTACTCCAAACCTGGAGGTTGACTACACAATGGAAAAAAAAAAAACCTCCATGAAGAATCTGAGAAGAATGCCATTGGTCCTCATGGATTATGGCCCACATTTGCAATATTCAGAAGGCGGGGGACTGAAAACTCCATATAGATCGTGGTAACAGCTTTCGCTGTTTTCCTGCGATCTTTTTAAAAAAAGTGACCAAAATTGTGCACATTTTGGTCATCTTGTACAATCAATTTGCAAAGGGGAAACAGCGGAGCTGAAAGCTGATTGGTCAGACCTCAGAGGGGGTGGGTTTGCAAGGGAGGGCTTGGAATGCAGGAGCCACCATTGTTTTTGTTTTTACAGGTACGGTTGTACACCCGGTAAAGCGGCAGAGCAAAAGTATGAACTTCTTTTTAAATGGAGCTCTTCCGCATCTGTCTCTTTAAGAAAAAAAAGTTGGGGAAGGGAGGGAGGTTTTCCAGACTCAACTCACTACTGGCAACCTTTTTGGTTTTGGGGATGAAGACTGCAAAATATTCTGTTCCAAGCTTGCTAATCAGCCGTGGGTACAAATGGGGAAAGGAAGGTAAGTTGCTATGTTTCGCTAAAAATTCTCCTGTGTAGCTGATCCTCTGGAGTTAATGTAAAACAACTCTGTGTTTCAACTTGTTCCTTAGTTTGTAACAAGCTTAATATAGCACCCATAGTAACTACTGTATCTTTAGATCAAAGGTGAGAATCATGAGGTGTTCCAGATGCTCTTGGACTGCAACCGCCAGCATTCCTCACTGTTAGCTATACTTAGTAGGGCTGCTGAGAGTTGCAGTCCAGCAATATTTGAAGGGATGTGCAATTCCCACCCAGCCTTAAATGGCATTTCTCTTAAAAAAAAAAAGCTGAGTTCCTTTGTTTCTTATTATTTCATTACTGGAGAAGCAGACTGGAGGTTTTGCTGACAGCATTCAGAATGAGTAGGATGTGGAGTAACACCATACTGTGGTGAGAAGATAAAGCAAATACTTTTGCAAAATGGCATAAAGAAAACATAATGTAATAATGCCTCAACAGTTATTGATAAAGCAAAATCAAGAGGGTGTCACAAATTTGCCAAGTAATCAAAACAAAAACAAATATAGAATTTGGCTTAGGTATGGAATATCTGAAAAATTGTATCTCCCAATGGGAGCCTGTTTGGATTTCAAGGCCCCCAGGGAAGGGCTCACTGCCAGTCCCATCACCATCACAGGAGTGTTTGGTGAGGACAGGGGAGATCACCTTCTTGGTGGCTACTCCCAGGGTGTGGAATTCCCTCCTATACAGGACCAGTTTAAAGGCCCTGCAGCACCTGCAGCCGCAGGGCCCCCCGTCATTGTGGGGAGGGGCATCATAACCCTTCTCCAGCAAAAACATTATTAGTAGGAAGGCTTCTGACCCTCACCACATATTACTGGTGACAAATTAATTATGTAATAATCTGAATACCCTGTACTGTGAATAGGCTAGGTTACAGTGACCTGATATAAACATATGCCCTCCCCCCAAATAAAGCATTGCAGGGCCCCTTCAAATCCCTTAAACCAGCCTGCTCCAATGGGAGGCTAAGCTGGCCTCTTCTCTGCAATCTTTCTGCTAGCAGGCCAAGATCTTTTTGTTTGCCCAGCTCTTGGACTGTTAAATGACCATTGCAGAAGGCCTTTCAATTGGGGGCTGCGGTGTTTTTATCATTATTATAATGCTGTAAATGCTATTTCCTCCTCTCTGGCTTTTCTTTGCAAATGAAGATTCAGGAAGGACTCATCCCACGCTTTCCGCAAGCACGCTGATGACTGAAAAGGCCAATCCAAGATAAACAAGTCCGGTTGCAGAAAGCACAGCAGAGGGTCTCCTTGGGTGATATTTCTGGGTTGTGATTCTTTCTGCATTGTCGTTTCTCTTCAAGACTTGTTCAGCGTGAGTTCTCAAATAAAGCTGCAGCATTGTGGATAGTGCGTCTCCATGCCTCCCGATGTGAGGCCAGGGCGGACCATTATTTGTGATCAATTTGGCCAAGCCTGAGATGTTGTTTCAGGGAATTCTTGTATCGCTTTTTTGGAGCGCCCCTCTTACGCTGTCCCATGGCAAGTTCACTGTAGAGTACTATTTTTGGGAGGCGATGGTCCTCCATCCTAGAAACGTGCCCTGCCCAGCACAGCTGTGTTCTCAATATCATGGCCTCAATGCTGGTGATCCCTGCTTGTTCAAGGAAAGCAACATTCGTCACACAGTCAGTATTGATGGTAGCTTGTTTAACTTAAGCTGTCTGAGGGCTCGCACTAAGACTCTAAACTATCTAGTCCATGAGCTGCTCTTCGCTGATGATGCTGCCCTTGTTGCCCGCACAGAAGTAGCTCTGTAGCGTCTAACATCCTGCTTTGCAACAGCTGCAGAGCTGTTTGGGCTGGAAGTCAACCTGAAGAAAACAGAAGTTCTCTGCCAGCATGCACCACAGGATGAACACCACCATCCCCACATTGCTGTTGGCAACTCTGTGCTTAAGTCCATTCAGCAGTTCACCTACCTGGGAAGCATCATCTCCTCAGATGCCAAGATTGACAAAGAGATTGATCACAGATTAGTAAAGGCATATAGCACATTTGGAAGATTTTACAAAAGAATCTGGGGTAACAAATACCTGAGGCGAAGCACAAAAATCAGTGTGTATAGAGCCATTGTACTGTCTATTCTCCTTTATGGGTCTGAAACATGTGTCACCTATCGCCAACACTTACAACTCCTCGAACATTTTCATCAGCGCTGTATACGTACAATCCTAAATATACACTGGACTGACTAAATGCTATTTACATTAATATTCTTAATAGGATGATTTTTTTTAAAGTATTATCCATTGCATTAACTGCATTTTGTTTTAACTTATATTGTGAATCACCTTGGATCCCCTATTGGGTGAGAGTTGGAATATAAATGAATAAACAAACTTGCAGCAAAATGTTGCAGAATGAATATTTACACATCCATCCTGCTTCTTGGTATTTGCAGTAGTAGTAGTAACATTAGGTTATGATCATGGGGAAGCAGCTCAGGGAAAGAGGTGGAAGAGTAGGCGAAGAAAGGGAATTGTGACAATGAGGATGGGATGTAAGAGGGTAGATGAGACAGCAGACAAAGTCAAGGTGTTCCAGCAAAGTAGAGATGGGGGAAATTTGGAGGTCTAAGAGAAGGAAGCTGAAAACTTGGAAGAAAGGGGGGAAAGGTGGGTAAAGGCTAGGACCAGAAACTTGTCTGGAAAAGGAAATGTACACTTGTTCATTCAACATCAGACTTCCTTTATGGTATATTCCAGGAACCAGGAACCAAATACCTTGCTAGTACATGCGTAACAACTGTACCCAGAATGATTATATTTTATTCTTGACTTCCCAAAGGGACAAAACTGTTCACCTTCACTGTAGTGATGTTTCAGAAGAGTATTCTGATGCAGGAAGTGATATGTAACCGCCTGACCTTTCTCGGTCACTGGAAAGTAAATAGACCATATGATCATGAGTTGCATGCTTCTTAGCTCTATTGTACAATGATCTGATGGGTCATAAAACCTGATAGAAGATACATACTTTTGCCTGAACTTCTTCAGCATTTTAAAAGCAACTTCTCCAGAACTCCTGTGTCCTCTATAAGTCACAGTTATTTTGCTGGCCAGAAAGGTTTCTAATTGGAAAGCAAGATATGCCCTACTGGTCTTGAAAAATGTTTCTTTCCACAGTGGATAAGAATGGTAGAAAACATATAGAACATTTGCCCACCCACATCCTGTTTCCATTTCATGTAATAAAACTGCAGCTAACCTTTGAAACTTGTTGTCAAAGTCTTCTGTTCATACCATCGAGGTCTCCCTCCTCTTCATTTAGGTTCCTGTTGTTTCCTTTGTTCCGGGCCTATATATTTTGTTGTTAAAAATATGGCAGGAGATTTGGAGACATAGATAGAGATGGAGTATCTGACAGTAGCAATCACTCGTTAAACAAAGAAACAAAACCCAGCGGTGCCATTTCATCTGTTTGCAGTGGGTGGTGGTGCTGGTTAGGAAGATTTGCTTGAGAGTATGGAATAGTCTCAGCAAGTTTTAAATCTCCAGCCTTGGATATGTTTCAGAATCAGCTGCAACTGATGGGGCTGCTGAAGTTTATCTCCAGCATCTGAACAGAGTGCTTTTTAAAAAAGGCATTCTTGTAGCTCATGGGAAGGGGGATGTTTGGAGAGGCCCAGAAGGGGATATCCCCACATATCACCCTCTCCTGCTATCCTATGCCATATAACAGATGTGGTGAACATTTTTGGGGTGGGAGAGACAATTTCCACTGACCCATTCATGAGCCAGATGATACCCAGGCAGGCCACACCAGAGGACCTCTGTAATTGGAAATTACTGTGGAAATTCTAAAGTACAATTGGGAAGATCAAGAATGTGGTAAACAATCTCCCTGCACCAGAGATGTGGATTTGGGGAAGGGAGGGTCCTTCACCAGGACCCTTTAGGGGGCCAGATTGGGGACCTCTGTGGGCCAAATCCAGCCCAGGAGCTGGAGACTTCCTGCTATATTGATATAGAGATCTTCCAGCATGGAGCCTCAGCATATATGGGGATGGGGGTGGGTGGAATTAGGCTGCCTGTAGCAGGGATGACCAGTAGTTAGATATGGATCTACTGGTGGGTCTTTCACACTCCCAACTGTTTAACAATAACAGCAACCTCATGACTTCCCCTCATACAAAATGATCCTGCTGAAATGAAGAAAGTTTAGAGAAACACAGTATACCAAAAACATAGTTTTTGTGTGGAAGGGTTGTAATGCTCTCCTTAGTTCTGATATTCAAAACAAGTTTTGGCTCTGTTTGAAAGGGTGGGACTCATAAAATTTAGAAACACTGAGAAAAGTTACTCTGTTGGACAAAATCTCCAAGCATCCTTCAGAAAATATAGACACTAAACCTTGGTTACTCCCTGCCCTCAGCAGTGGATGGAAGTTAGCCACACTTTACACTTCTGGAGGAGGGATGCTGGGGGGAAGGAGCAAGGAAACTACTATAGGACTGGAGAGGGGGCAGCTCTAAAGGGGAGGATCTGGGAGATAGAGGCTGCAAGATGGTATTGGTTATGTGGGAAAGGGACTGTTTTAAAAGGCATGAGGGTTCTTACTCTGGACTCACATAGCAGTTTATACAAACCTTGCCAATCTGCCAGAACTGGGAGGCTATATCCAGAAGAGATTTAAGCTGGAGTCAGAGGCAGCTGGAAGATGAATCCCTCTATGGAAGGAAAGCTAGGCAAGTTGTCAAAGGAAAGAAAAGCATGTGGGTGGCTAATGCTAGCACCCCATCTCCATTATTTTCTCCTTGTTTGTGTGTTCACTTGCTCCCTGGGACTGTGGTTCCTTCAGTCTATCCCCTTTGCAACTCTCACCCAGCACCCACTTAGCTATTGCCTCCAAAGGTGATTATCCTGCAATCACTTACCAGCTCCCAATGAAAACTCATCCCACAACCACTTACCAAGGTTTTTTTTATGGAGGTCCTCATCCTGAACATCTTGAAACCACTTACCTGCTCCCCACAGATGCTTATCCTGAAACCACATAGGCAGAACTCTGATCAGGCTGCCTACCTGATGTCTTTATAAATCTCAAATGAAAGCTATTCCCCCTACATACTCAGTACTGAATTTGAATCAAAGGGTATGCTAGCGGGGTGTGTGTGTGTGTGTCACCCATATATCCCGATGGAAAGTATGACCACTGTAACATTCAGAAAAGTTACTCTGTTGAATTAAAACTCCCAGCATCCTCCATCCAGTATGGACCCTGGACCTAGGAGTTGTCATCTACAAAGATAACATTTCCAAGCCTTGTCCTGTCAACCATGTCCTTTGAACATTTCAGATTTGGACAGTAATCAGATCTGGCCACATGGATATGTGTTTTTGTTCATTTGTTCTGCCCCTTGATGAGCCCTTGTGCAGCTGCAGGACTATTCAGTAAGACTGTGATGCACTCACCACCTATCTGATGCGGAGCACTTCTTGTTCTTAAATACTGCATGTGGAATCTGTCAAGCTGTTTTATACAGCCTTTGTACAGAATCCAGATCTTGTCTCAGCAGAGTAGTGGAGCAACTGCACCTGCCTAGCAGACACTGATTTTTGCTGACATCTTTGATCTGTGCCTGATCCAAACCTTATCTTGCCCGCAGACAATCTACACACCAGTTTCACTCAAAGTACACCACTGCTATATTTTGAAGTTGCTTAACATGTACATACATGTTGTAGACAGCTTATAGAAATGGACAAAATTGCTCTTTGTTTGCTGTAAAGGGTAAAAAAACAACAGTGTATTCAGTGATAGCCGGAGGGAAAGTCAGTCTAGTCCCCAGAGTTTATCAACTGTCCCTTAATTTGCTTCCATTCCTAAGTGACATTGCTATACATTATCTCCATTATGTGGTGCAGCCACTTTCTCCCAGGAAGGGCCTATTATCTATTACCCACTATGGGCTTGTCTACATGGGCAAGAAAACCCATACTCACTCCATATTTGCAGCACAGTTGACACATGATATTTTCTTTGATGCACATTTTCACTGGGGTTTCTGCAGGAACCCCTGGATCTGTAGGACTCATACTTTGTTCTGGGTTTGAGGAGAAAATCTGGATTTTTGGCTGTGTGGTAGCTGAGGATTGGCTTCAGAGCAAAGCCAGGGTGAGATTTCTGACAGACAGGACTCCATTCTGGCAGGGTTTTATTTTACTTTATTTTTTTTCCATTATGAGCATATCTAGGTAAGTGCATCTCTGCTTATCCAGTAATACAGTACTCTGGTACCACGTATATTTGTTTATTCGTATGTATGAGTGAACAGAAAAACAATGACAGAGCAGCCCTGGCTGTGTGACAAGAAATAGTATGACATATAGGACATGTGATCAGTGTAGGCCTGCCCTTTAACTCTGACACAACTAACAGTGTGGCAGGATACTCCAATCTTACAATCTGAGAAGCTTGGTAAGTGTGGTGTTTATGGGGCTGTTGTTGATTGAAGAAATCTGTTGTGGCTACAAGGGAAGTGCAGGGTTTCCTGCCCATGTGGTCAAGCCCTATGTGAAAGCCAGGGGTGGCTGGTAGTCCAGGTGCTGTAGAGGTGGTAAATCCACTTTCAGTTTTATAGCCACTTCTCCCACATCTGCTTTGGGTTGTATGGGAGCCATGCAGGTGACCTATTCCTGACAGAGCACCAGGAGAGCTCCCATACAACCTGGAGCTGCTGCAGGAGCAGCAGCTATATAACTGAGAGCTGAATCACTATTCCTGTAGCAATGGATCCACTGGCTTCCCCATTCTGAAAGCATTGACATTCTCCTCTGGTCTATCTTATCAGATCCCCTGGTGCACCTGTCCCTCATATCATGTGTGGTAGTCAGATGTTCATACTCATGGAAGAGAGAGATGTGCCAGATTGTCATGTGCAGGACATGAGCTGATGGGGTTAAAAAGTCCACTGCCTGTATCTCAGCTCATATGGAAGTGAGTCAGCCACTTGAATGCACTTGAACTTCTACACTTTGTTTATATAGGAACACAAGAAGAATCGCAACATAAACAACAAGAGGAACACAAGAAAGGATGGAACAAACCAATACTTTGAATTGGACCAAGAGTCTTCTAATCTAGTTGTCTGCTTCCATTTAAAGACCAGGGGAAAGCAAGGTATGAAAGCAATGACCCAGAGCTTTAAAAAGTTACTGTTTGGGATCAAAACTCCCAGAATTCCAGGCACTGCATGGTTCACCCCAGTGTGTACACAGCCAAGGCCCAACTGTGCATGGTGGGCAAGGAAAAGGATGCAGTTTATTGTGGCCTGAAGATCCAGTGGTCCTAATCCAGGGTTCAAAAAATTATACAAAAATATGCATGGACAGAAAAGTGAACACAATAAGACATACTTTAGGCAGAAGTATACATTATATTGTTTTATCTTAGGAGAAATGGCTGGCAGGATTTGCATCTCATTTGAAGAATGTGTGCAAAATGTATACATTTAAAGCAGTGGTTCCCAAAGATTGGTCCTCCAGATGTTTTGGACTTTATCACCCAGAATTCCTGACTGTTGGCCAAGGTGGCTAGTGCTGCTGGTAGATGATGTCCAAGGCACCTGGAGGACCAAAGTTTATGAATCACCGATTTAAAGAAATGTGCATAAACCAGGATGGAATGAATTTAATTTTGGAAAAATGAGAAAACATGTGAACTGGACAGATTATCAGGGTTTTGGGTTGAGTCTATCAAGTTTTGGGACATAACAGAGAAGGCCTTATAAGCATGGGTCTTACAGTCATTTCAGGACTAAAATAGAAACATTTTGTTCATGGATTATTTCAAGCATGTGGGAAAGGGTCTACGTTATGAGTTTGTACCCAACCCTGCAAAATGATCCTTTGGCATTGTCCCCAGTCTTTGATATACTACTTTGAAACACAGAGGATGATTTGCCAATGATTTAACAATCACTCCTAAGAGTCATTAATACTGAAGGTCTGTTTCATGAAGGCATTCTCTAAATTCAATTTAAAATATACTTCTCATTTAAAAAAATAGTTTTCAAGCAGGGAATTACTCATATACAGCAATAAATGTTGTACTCTTTCAGAAGAGTATGATATATGTGATCATTATCATTAAACTGTATGCTGGTAGTAAGGTATACAAAAGATAGTACTGCTGCTGTTGTTATTGATTAGGCTCAGGCCCATTCAGAAGCTGCCCAAATTACTCTGAATCTGACTTCAAATCTCAGTTCAGCGATTCATGTCAACACACTTTCTACTCAGTGAAACTGGCTATACTTTTTACCCTTTTGGTCAGAATGGGATAATTTTATAGGCACAATACGAAGGGATTGTGCCTATCAAATTTGGGTTGCAATCAAATAAGGGGCAGGCCTTTTGTGCTACACACCTTTAAATTTTGATGTCCCCTCACCCCCCCAAAAAAGACAATGGACAGTAATTCTTTGAATTTATTGGTGGAGTTGGATTAGATTTTCCTGGAATATTTGACCTTTCTAAGTAGATTAAGCCTATCAAGGGCATCTCTATAAGTTATATGAGTTTCATACTACTTTAACTGTTATGATTCCATCTGATGGAGTCCTGAAATTTGTAGTTTGGTGAGGGACTTAAAAATCCCTGTTCAACAGCTGAACTGTAGCACTAGAGTTCTCCAGCTCTAGCAGAGATTTCTAAGTATCTCAGGATTCCATATGATCCAACTATGACATGTGGTTTCAAACTAGAGGTATGATAAATAATATCAGACTGCTATAATTGTGTAATAGAGATACCCTAGGGATGCAATTCTTCACTAATTTTCTTCTCAGAGGAAGCAATGAGTAATGTTAGCAATTTTCTTTTCACTGCAAGAAAGTCTTTAAAAACAGTGCAGCTTTTGAAGACTATTCACAGTTCAAGACTTGTTCTTTGCAACATATTCACATGGTATTTTTGCCAGTATAGTATAGTGGTTTGAGTGTTGGACTAGGACTCTGGGAGATTGGGGTTCAAATCCTTGCTCAGCAATGGACATGCACAAGGTGATATTGGGCAAGTCACTCTCTTTCAGTCTGAGAGGAAGGTAATGACAAACCCTCTTGGAACAAAACTTTCTAAGAAAACCCTGTGATAGGTTTGCCTTTGGGTTGCTGAAAGCTGGAAATGACTTGAAGGCACACAACAACACGAGCAACATGTTTTTATACCCCCCCCCACAAAATGTAAATTCATGTGCAGAAAATGCTGCTTTCAGTCCCAAAAGACCATGTGTGAATTTTGTGTAGAAAAAGTCCTGAACTGTGAAGATTCTTGTAAATCTGGAATTATTCTTGTCCAGGTTTCTTGACACTCCAGAAACACATTTTTCAACCATGTTTTGGGAATATTTTCAAATATTGTTCCCATCCCTAAGATGCACCACATGTTTCAGAAGAACAGGTGGGAATTAAAGGAAAAGTTGGGGGAAAGGGAATTAAGACTAAAGGTAGGTTTTAGGATACTATGTTCTAAACCTCCCCTGAAACCTGCCTCCTCATCTTTGAAGGAACATAATTTGAAGGCTCTTCACTGCATCTAACATTAGTTAGACTTAAATATATTCACTCTAATTTACAAGTTCTTGGCACTTAGCGGATGTGTGGTGGTTTTGTCCACATGTGGAAAGTCTCTGGACGGATGTTTTGCAGAAACGTGCTTAATTACAGGTAAACATTGCAAACATCACCTATAGTTAGACTTCTCTCACTGTTCATCAATGATAATTATAAAACATTGGTTTTATGTGGGCAGTAACACACAGGAATTGCTACAGATTGAAAAAGAGTGTCTAGTTTATGTCTGGACCGATGGAGGGATAGATAATGGAATTTTGCATTGATGATTAAACTAACAGCTCAGTTTAACATTTTGAATGATATACAAATGGAAGAAAGCTTTTATAGTTCTTGCTCATCATTTATTGATTATGCAAATAACAACTTAGGCAACATTCATCCTCTGAAGTTGCATGTCCATATTTTGGAATGATGTGCTCTTCTCTTCAGTTTTCATGAATCTCTTTCTATTTATTTTCCTTTTGATCCCAAGGTTTGATTGCAGATTTTTTTTTTTTTTGGTTATTGCTCTTTTTTGTTTTTGTTTCTATGTAATATTATATGTTCCCTCTATGATTGTACCATCTAAATAGATAAATCTTTATACTTTTGAGGACGGGCAAAGAGGAAATGCTTAAACCCTGTTTTTTGTGGACAATTTCTATGAAAATAGCAGATAACATAGAGATTCTATTTAAGAAAGTGGAAAAATTTCAGAAGAATCAGGTGTGTTTTTTTTTAAATACGAGTTTTCAAACTGGGGGAGAGTAGTTGATTTCCTCCTTTTTACATTTTTGTATGAAAGTGTCATATACCACAGAGCTATCCTAGATGATACATGAGGAAAAAGACCCCCAAAAGTTAAAGACAAGGGATAAGGAGTTACAATGGAACTCAGTATGAGAGTTTGGATATGGTGCATACAGTGGGGTATAAGTTGAAGGAACTGAACATCAAGCTTTTTCCAAGTACACAATGCTACATCTTTCTAAGTCCTAGACACTATACCAAAACAGTTTTTGCCCCGGGAGACAGAACTTAGAAATAAGTAATCAAGACATGATTCATCTTGCAATAAGGGCTGGAAATGGTTATTTGTTTCTGAAAAATGGGTTTTCCAACACTTGGGTAGAATAACAGAGCACTGTGTGCAATTTTATCTTGGTATTTGCAGATCCTAAAGAGTTTCAGCAAAATATTTTGTGCTGAAATACACATGGGGAGGCTTCCTGCAGAAATCATGGGTATTTTTATGCCAAAATCATTGTTTCCAGATACTCTTTTTGTGCAAGATGTATGTGTTTTGTATAAAACTCAGCAATTTTGCACAAAACCCCCATGTGTGGCTCTCTGCAATTGGTGTTTTGTGCATGAAAAATGAGTGCGAAAAACACATTTTTTACACACACGCACACAAAGCACTGTTTCCAGATAGCCACATTCTTTTTTGTGTGCAAGATAGCTGCTTTTTTGGTGGTAAAACAGCAATCGTGCATGAAAAGTAGCTATCTGAAAACAGTGTGTGTGTGTGTGTGTAAACTTCCACTGTGCAGAATATTTTCCTGAAATACTTTGAAATATGTAAATACTAGGCAAGAACTGTGCAGAAATATTTCTTTTCTGCTGCAATAGAGTGAAAACTAAGGAAACGATGGGTCCTCACATCTAAGGATAAAATAGTCAAGTACTTACATCCATACTAGCGATATATAGCTTCCACATCCCTTACTGCAAAGGATTGGAAAACCCTGATAAAACAAGTCACTGGGATTAGAAGCTAAAGCTGCCTGTCATATAACATCACCTCATCCTCTCCCTTCACCAACCTGCTGATTTCCTTTTGTGAGAAGCTTGGAGAAAAAATGCATCCGTTTTTTTTTTTTTTGGAGACACATTTTCTGTGACTCTAGATCCCTCTGAGTTGCTGATAATTCAGCAATTGTACAGATTCAGAATCAGTATGCTTCAAATGTATTCTGTGTATATTCAGACATCCTCAGAACAGCCAGAATTGGTTCAGGATTTGGGATTCATCTGACTATGAAGCACAACCCTACTATCCATTGAAATTCCTGGAAATAAAAATTGTGTTATTTAATGGATTCAAGATGTTAGTTAGAATGACATGATTAAACTTAAGCCATCAAGGTCTGAGGTTAACTTTGCAATGGCACATATTAACTGTCATTCCTTTTCAAATGATTTTATGTATGAAAAATGCCAAACCAAAATCCAATCAAAAGTGATGAAATACCAGACACTTGAATGAAACTGTTCCTAAACTTTGCTAATTGCTATGAAGCTTTTGTATGATGATATGCATTTTATTCATGAGCCTAAACAATATTCTAAGGCAATTATATGCTTGTCTAGGCATTTCCCCTCTTTGGAAGGATGCTATCTTGATTTTCTTTAAGGATAAAAATAGATTTCAGTTCTGTCATGATTTGCTTTGTCTTGCAGAGATTAAGTTCCTTCTTTTCTCTTCCTCTCCGAAAACAGCACAAGTATTTGCAGAAGGAGTCACTTCTGAAAGAAGGGGTCAGAAAAGGCTTAGAATAAAAAATGTATTAAATCCAATCACATATCAAGAATTTGGAATCGGAATGAATGTCTATCTGAGACCTGTCTTTGACTAAGTCAGACCAATTTCCCATCTATTCCATTTGTGTCTGACCTTGACTAGCAACACATCCCCTTTTACTGATGACAGGCGGGGGGTGGGATCTGGGTCTGGCAGCAGCAGAAATATTTTTGAGCAATATCTCTGCATGCTCACAGCCATAATAAGGGAATGTACATTCAGGAAAGCACCAGCTCTCCCTTTCACTCATATAGCCTCATTGTGTTGTGAGATGAAAGTGTTAGGTGTAGAAATGTTAGAATCCTGATTTTCCAGGCACTCTTCCAACTCCAAAAGTGCCTTGGGGGGACCCAAAATATGCTTAATTTATTGGGATTGAATGGTATCCATAAAAGGTCCCCCAAAACCTCAAAAAATTGTTTGAACTTTCTGTGGCATTATTTTACATCTCTCTGTTTTCTATCTTCAGAGATGGTCAAAAGCAACACAACATTCTAGGATATTTTCACACATGACACATAAAGCACTTTTGAGCCTCTGTCATGCTACAGTGTATATTTTTTAAATGTGATAACAAATATTGTGGAAAGTGACTTTTAAAGTAAATGTGTCCAGGCAGTGTAGTTGATAGAGAGGCAGGAAATATAAAAACTGATTTGACAGGGCAATCATACACATGTTTACTCAGAAGTAAATCTCAGAGTATAAAATTGTGCTTGCCCTCTTGTAAGTATATTTAGCATTGAAGCCTAGGGCCAGAATCCTGTAGGTGGATTACACTGGTGTGGCCCCCAGTTATGCCAGTGTATGTATTTATCAAGATATTGTAGAAGGAGGTACTTCATACCTCTTTGCAGAATGCCTTTGTGCTGGGGTTGGAAGATGAACCAGAGGCTCCTGCCTGCACAGCTCACCCTGGCTACTTATTAGTCATGGTGTGCACCCAGAAGCTGTCTGGCTATCCTTACACACCTAAGATTATAGAAGCAACTTTAACCCTTGTCTGGGGAGCAATACCTGCTTCTTCTTCTTTCTGGGAGCTCACTGGCAGGCAAACAGCCCCCAGATGTACCTGCATGGCCAATTAGTTGCAATGGGGGAGCTATTCCTAGAAACCTCTGGATGCACTTCTCCACCTGGGGGTAGAAGAAACTGCCCAATAAGCTTAGATGCACTGGTGGAAATTTATTTGCAAAGGAAGATTTATGCTATCCCAGCAGTGGGCAACTAGTGGTCTCACAGATCTTGTTGGGTTACAGTTCCCATGATTCCCCGACCACTGAATACACCAGCTAGGGCTTGAATAGTACAAGTTGCCCATCACAGCTCAATAAGCTTACCAAAGAATTAGACATTGAATTCACTTGAACATTAGTAGAAGTTTATAAAATTGCAGTCTAAGTCATGTTTCTAAATAAATACATACATACATAAATAAAAAAATAACAAGTTTAGAGATTTGATCCATCAATTTCAAAATCTGGATGTTCTGAATCAAGTATTTCCACTGAGTTTTAGACAAGGCCAATAAACTGTCAGTTTTCCACTTGGCCTTGATCTTCCAAGCACAGCATGTGGGATCTGGAACACATGAACATACATGTTCATGTGTCTGTTCATAAACTGGGATTATCTTGTATCTATATGGTCTTTTTTTTTTTTTTTTGATCTGGTAGGGTGCCATGTCCTTTTCTTGCCCTTCTTTAACAATGAGTTCTACTTTATGTTTTTGCAATGATTATTGGCTTTTTAAGCATAATAAACCAAGGTTATAAACAGCTAAGCAGCAGCATCTCATTAGCTTAATCAGAAATTGTAACCACAAGTTTTTTTTTCATGGATTACAATGTTTGGTTTTGAAAATGATACTAATAGTAACAGCAGTCCCCCAATATGGTTCAATATCCATCACATTTTTTCAGCACTGGTATAATTTTCTCTAGTCCTGTCCTGTCAGAGTCCATATAATAACAAGGTCACAATCCTAAAGATACAGAATAATTATAGTATAGCCAAATGAGTATTGGATGTTGACCATGGAAATTTCAACACAAATTTCTGTCCAGGCATGAATCTCACTGTGGGATCTTGGACCAGTCACTCTTGTAGCCTAACCTAACTCATACTGTTGCTTTGAGGATAAATGAGATTGGGGTACTGTGCATGTGTGGGGCAATTATGTATACCACCTCATGCTTTTGGGAGGACAGGTTGAAATACTTGATAAATATATATTTTTGTTAGAGAATTAGATTTATATCTCACCCTAACTCAGTGAAACTCAAGGTGGTGTGCATTGTCCTCCTCTTAATTTCTATCATCACAACAATCCTCTTACGTAGGTAAGTTAAGCCCTTTTAAAGAACATTGATTTCAGTGCATGAGATAGGCAGCCTGATCCTAGCTATATTTATCCTGAAGTGCATTCAGCTGTTTCAGTGGCAAATATTACCAACTAAATTTTAAGAATATGTTGAACTCTCCCACTAAAATCAAGGAGCTTAAAAAAATACTAAACAGTTTTGGGAGTAGGCTTGAAATGCTGCCAAAGTCAACAAGATCTTCTGGAATTCAACTGGAAAGATTGCTATAAAAATTATGTTTCCTTGTCCCTGCTCAAGACTGATGTCCTGTAATAAGATAATTTAGGCAGCAAAATTAGTGGAGACATCATCACAATTAGGAGAGGCTGTTTCCTCTATCATTGCCCTATGGTATGCATTAATTCTTTTGTCATATAAAATTAATCTTCACCCATCTGCTTCTGGATTGTAGACATATGTTCCCAAGGTGCTTACTTTTCTGTCTTCTAAACCCACAGGGGTATACACACAGCCAAGAAGTCTACATTCTCCTTTAAGCTCTGCCTTGACATTCTTACCCAAGCAAAACTTTTATTGAAGTTCAATTAATAAGGCAGTGACTTTCAGGCTCTGATGAGGAAACAGCCAATTTTAGTAATTGCTGTGATTTTAATGAGACATGTAGCATACAAAAGTTCTGTGGGCTCATTGCAAAAGAGAAGTTTGAATCCAATGGATGGAAGGCTCTTTCTGAGAGAGAAAGTCTCCTTCCATGGATGAAAGGATGCCTTTGAATCCCCACATTGCTCTTGGACCCAACACACAACAGTGTATTTTTCAGTCTGTTTTATCTGTCCTGGCTCACTCACACATAAAAGTGATCCCTTTACTGGTATAGCAAAACATTTTTAAGTAATGTTCCTTATCATGGGTGGAATGTTGTTAACCTGGGCTTAGGTGAGTATACATCCTTTTTAAACATTGCAAAAAGAGGGGTGTCCCCATCCCCCTGGAAAAGAAAAGGAAAGAATATTCAAAGATATTTAAAACATGATTTAAAAAAAGCATGTTCTCGATTGTTGGGAAACCTTGTCAAGGAGAAATCTGAATTGAGATGACTCTTCATAGTTTGGGACATATTCTGTACAGAATTCATATATTTGTTTTGTGCAGAGAGCAACCTATTCTATGCAGAAAATATATTCATGTACTGAAATCCTATTACTGTTTAATTTGCAAAAAAAGTTCCTATTTTGCACAAGATAAGTTCTGAACTGTGAATAGTTTTTGAAAACTGCACAGTTTTTGAAGAGTTTCTTGCAACAGGAAGAAAATTGCTAAAATTACTCATTGCTTCCTTTGAGAGCAAAATTAGCAAAGAATTACATCCCAATCCTGGAAAGTACCTTCCAAGTGCTAGAATGTGATCCTGTAGCCATTTACTTGATACAACCAGAAACCTGAAGGGGGCAATGCTCTCTTTTCCCAACTGCAGTAGTTCAGTCAGATGCTACCTAGGTGTCTCCCACCATCCAATAAACGGCCATAACTGTGCACTCTGGAACTTAAAAGCTGCCTGTTGGTTCAGGGGAGAGCCACAGAATTGTATAGGTGGAACATTACTCCCGTTTCTGCTAGGTAGGGTCCTTTTTCCTTGACAGCCACATCCTAAGGAGAATATAAATTAATAAATAAATAAAAATAAAAATGCTGGCACCCATATAAACTGTACAGTTTAATCAACAGTAGGTAAGGATCTTTTTGAAAACCAACAGGTTTTAATTGTTTATTCAGGACCAAATATTTTGCAGTACAACAGAGGTAGCTAAACCAATACGTTGTTACTGGGAGAAATCCATTTCCTCCTATCTGCTGTGAGGATAGCAACTAACTCTGAGGGACCAGTGAAGCTAGGCTTGGTGGAGAGGATTATCATCCTTGATAATCAAAAAGCCCCAGCATTCCAGGTCTACGAACCCTAGCTTTGTTACAACATAGCACTTAATTCTGCAGTGATGCCCTCTGCAGAGGGTAAGTGACAAGCAGGTATGTGTCAACTAACTCATAAATAACATCTTAAAGGATGCTGAAATAGCCTGGAGGTTCATGTCATAGGTAAGCCCTGGATCTCACAATGTTTGACCTAAGCTCCCTCATGGGGTTGTTGGCAGGAAGAAAGTGGGAATAGACCATCTATTCCTAAAATTGTTTGGGCTGAAAGATGGTATATATTGTCAACACATTGCACTCAGAACAGCTTTACAGGCTGGGCTGTCAATTTCCTTTGAAACCATCACACTAGATACTTCTGTTCCTGAGAGTCTGGTGACATGAGAGACACAGACATTCAAACACAGTCACCTTGTTCATAAGCAGCCATTCCTGTTCCCACTATGTTCTGTGACTCATCACTTTCATCATGATGGTGAAGCCTTGTCTTAGGCAGTCTTAACAAAAATGCTAAGAATAGAGGAGGTCTCCTCTAGCTATCATTCCACAATCAGTTAATGATGGATTGGAAGCAGTGAGACTATTTAAAGCATCCAGGCATTAAACAGCTTTATGGAATACTGTATTGGGTGGTGTAGAAGTAACTGAAGAAGGGATTTGGGTAATGTTCCATAATGAATTGGATGAAGCATTTCATGTATTAGCCTGGTTGAGATGCTACTTTCCATGGCAAATGAATGTGTCCTCCTTTCCTCCACAATGCACAACACTCTCCTCTTCCCTCAGACTGATATGCCTCAATCCATTGTTAGTCCCAACTATGGTAGGCTCACTGATGATGAGAAGACTTTAATTGTGTCATGACATCTCATGCCATGATGTAGGAGGTTCAGGGAGGAGCAGAGGCTATTTAAAAAAGGGCAGCCCTTCTTTGGTACTTTGGTAAATCCTTTGGTTCATTGGGTTTATTCTAGTGTGGATCAACAACTGGATTTAACTCAATGCATAACAAATTACATTATCCATGAAGAAAGAAAGTGTTTTGGTGGCTGATATAAGAACTTAGAAAGAATGACAGCATGGGCAGAATTTGTTTCTTCACAAGGAAGAGTGAACTTAAGCTTCTCCATGAAGTGGCACATCAGTGGATAAAAAAGTGCATACCTTCTAGGGTTGGAAATAACATTCCAGAATATTCAGAAAATGATAAAAAATGTTTTGTGAGTGTTGAGAAACTCTGACAAGAAGAATCATGGACTCAAGAGAATCTTTGCAAAATTCATCCATGGTTCGGTGCAGAGAACACTCTTTGAGAGAACACCATGAAATAATGAGGCCAGACACAAAGCTTGGATTAAAATAGGTGTCACTTTATTCTATCATCTATTTAATCTTTATTCCTTGGGGTATGCAAACTAGAAGGGTGACCCAATGCAGGAAAATCTGGAGCTAATGGTCTCACCCAGACCTACATCCCAGCTTCCCTGGGTAAAACACCTGAGCCCTGGGAGGTTTCCCATCAATTGGGCTATCCCCCGGGCACCATCTGTTGGAAGGCAAAACCCCAAGATGAGACACTTCAAGTTGGGCCAGCCTCAAGGATAGTCTACTCCCCACCCACCCCAAGTCACATGACCTGCAAGGGTAGTTTAATTGAGCCATCCTTCACCCAAAAGGGATGCCATAGGTGCACACCAAACTAATCTCCATCTCCCCCACAACCTGCCAGGTGACCACCTCTTTATGACACCACCCTAAGGCCAACTCTCCAAGTCTCTTGTAACAGTGTGGGGTAGGGAAAAAAAAGTGGAAAAGAGGAAAAAATTCCTACCCAGCCATAAGCGACCAGAAGATTCAGACTATGATAGAGGTGGGAGGGTGGGTCGAATTCAACCAAAAGAGGAGGAGGGAAGGGGCTGCCCTTGTTTAAATAGCCTCTGCTCCTCCCCAAACCTCCTACATCATGGCATGAGATGTTATGACACAATTAAAGTCTTCTCATCATGTGAAGCCATCAAAGCACCTCCCCTCATGCAACACTACGCTGTGCTGGGTGGGGGGGGGTGTTCATTCCTGTGCAGACAATATTGTAATTTGGGATTTATTCGGTGACAAATTCACACGTGGTTAATTAACATAGAAAACAACCTTTTCTGCACAGGAAACAGCAGAAATGTGCAGAAAATGCTGTTTCCTGCATAGAAAATATTGTTTTCTGTTCAAAACAACCATGTTCAAACCTTGCAAAGAATAAGTCCCAAATTGCAAATAAAGATCAAAAACTGTGTGGCTTTTGAAGAATTTCTCGTAGCGGGAAGAAAACCATTTAAATTACCTGTTGCTTCCGTCAAGAAGAAACATAACAAAGAATTGCATCCCTTTGCCTCCTTTCTTCCCCATTGGCAATACAGTATGTAACATGTGATACTCTGTGTGGATGTATCCAGACATTTACCCACCTGGTTTGCATGATTCTTTTAGGCCAGCCTTCCCTACCCTGGCACTAGGTATTTTGGAACAACCCCTATCATCCCCAGACACCATAACCATGTTGTCTGGGAATAATGGGAGTTGTGGTCCAAAATAACTAGAGGATGCTAGCTTGGTGAAGACTGGAGTAGATTGTTAAGTCTACAACTTTATAGACATTTTTTTAACCCAGGCTGGATAACTTGTTGCCCTCCAGTTGTGGGACTGCAGTGCCAATGTTCCCTCATCATAGATTATGCTGGGCAGGACTGATGAGAGTTGCAGCTCAGCAGTATCTGAAGGGCCATGAGTAGGCCTGTGGCCAATTAGTTTGCCTTATAACCTCTTATTTAATCAGTTCACTTACCTAGGCTGCTGACACTCTGTAGAAATAATGCAGTTTGACACCGCTTTAACTATCATGGCTCCATCCTATGGAATACTAGGATTTGTAGCTTGTTGTGGCACCAGAGCCATCAGACAGAGAAGGCTAAATATCTCACAAAACTATAAATCCCATAATTCCATAGCATTGAGCCATGGCTGTTAAAGCAGTGCCAGACTGCATTACTTCTGCAGTGTGTCAGCAGACCTAGACACATACACTGAAGAGGAGCTTGAAATCCCATAGACAGACTGTAATCCGATAGGCAGTTATAATAAGCAAAAGCAGAGGAATTAATGAGGACTTAGGTAAGGAACAGGAAGGAAATAGAGGGCATTAATACAACTTCTTTTCAAAGCTGTCAGTTAAAATGACACCTTTCATCTTAGTTTTCTAAGGGAAGGAAGATATAATCATACACTTACCACAGAGCAGTTCCCATTGAATTTAGTGATATTTGCTTCTGAGGACATTTTCAGAGGCAAGCAGCCTCCGGAGCAGTAACAAGGCTGCTGCGTGGCAAGGGGTCCATTTTGGATGACGCCGTTTCTCTTTTGCCGTCGTCCGTGACTGTTGTGGCTAGCATTGAAGGCGGCCGCGCTATTTTTCACTCACAGAATTTGTCCGCGAGTAAAAAACAGCACAGCCGCCTTCAATGCTAGCTGCAACAGTCACGGACGATGCCGAGAGAGAAACGGCGTCATCCAAAATGGACCCCTTGCCATGCAGCAGCCTCGTTACTGCTCCGTAGGCTGCTTGCATGGCAAGAGGCCTCTGCAAATGTCCTGGAGAGATGGCTGTAGGTTTGTGTTGTAAATTTGGATTGGTGCCATGCTTCCAATCCACCCCTGTATTTGGAAAAGCTGTTTTGGCTGTAGACAGGATATCTGGATACAAGCTCAAGATTATCCAGATGATCTCACCTAAACTGGAAAACAAACCTTGTGCTCCGTTTGCAAAGTATTCTTCATGGTCAGAAAGATACAGTGAATCAATTGAGCCATTGATCTTCTCTATTTGTTACCCTTCTCCATGTGGAAAGCAAGCACACTAGTAAACAAGATAATAATGCAGGAAGTAACTTCTAATATCGTGTTGGAGGAGATAACTCATAATGCACACCTCAGTTATCTCCCAAACAATCAATTCTTGCAAAAGAAATGCATCTTGCTGCTCAGATTTGATTTCTGGAAATAATAGTATCTTTGCTTGCAGAGGTGAAACTTCCCTGCTAGCAAATGGAAGTCTAAGCATCATAAATCTCTAATTTTCTTCCATGAGTTTTGAAGGAAATGTTACATATGGCACTGCACACACACATGCATGCATACGCATGTGTGCATGCACACACACACACACACACACCCATGTGTATATCTTTGAAGAGGAAAGAGTATAAAACAATAGCCTTTAAAAAGTTTTGGCACACCTCATGTTTTCCTCTAGTAAGTCCAGAATTTGGGGTGGAATAATAGAATCATAGAATTGGAAGAGACCACAAGGGCCATCCACTCCAACCCCCCTCCATGCAGGAATAAACAATCAAAGCACCCATGATAAATGGCCATCCAGCCTCTGTTTATAAACCTCCAAAGAAGGAGATTCCACCACACTGTATTCCACTGTTGAAGTCCTTCCTAATGTTTAAGTGAAGTCACTTTTCCCTGTAATTTGAGTCCATTACTCCATGTCCTAGTCTCTGGAGCAACAGAAAACAAGCTCATCCCATCCTCAGTATGACATCCCTTCAAATATTTAAACATGGCTATCATGTCCCCTCTTAACTTTCTCTTCACCAGGCTCTACATACCCAGCTCCCTAAGCTGCTCCTCATAGGGCATGGCTTCCAGACCTTCCTCCATTTTGATCAGCCTCCTCTGGACACATTCTATGGACCAGGTGAGGTCTGTCCAAAGCAGAATAGAATGGTACTATTATACCTCTCACTCTAGACACTATATTCCTATTGATGCAGCCTAGAATCAGAAATGCATCTCTATCAACAAGCAAAGGAAACGTAAATGATTGCTGGAGTCTTATAACACCATCTTCATAACATGACTTTAGGTATATTTAGCTACATAGCAGAGACTAAGGAACCCTCTTAGTGAATTGCAAGGATGCGTGACAGGACACTGGCAAGAGTGCCTGATGTGTGCTGGTGCCCAATACACCTCGGGACTGATGTGATGCACATCCAATTGTGCATTGGTCTCATTGTGCAACAGTTACTTTGCTGGCTGTGCTATGTAGTAATGTGACAGCAGCCTTCTACTGGATAGGGATGTTACAGAACTATCCATTGTAAATTCTCACAGATGTAAGTTAATGTATGAAGATGTAATCCCTCAACAGGATTCCTGCCAACATCTTTGTTTTCATTACAGATTTTTCAGCTGGGATGCCAACCCCATATCTTGGAATTTCTGTGCCTTGAGCAGGATCTTGTGCATACATATGCTGATTTCAGCATCAAATGAACAACGGTATAATTGGACCAGTGGATCTCTTCCTTGAGAAACAAATGAAAAGGGATGAGATACAGGAATTGCTGCTGGGATATGTGTGCACACATCATGCAGAAAATGTGGCTGGCAATGTGGTTGGGGGAAGGAGGGGAGGGAAGACTCTGCTAATGAGGTAGAATGCTGTCAATATGGGGGAATCCAAAGACTCATGACAGCAAAACACATATCCCCCAAGAATCAACTAGAATCACTTCACATTTTAATTGCCCCTTTTGTTACCCAAAAGAAAAGGTGCTCCTGATGGCATTAGATTACAGGAATGATAACTGATGGCTCTGAATGATTGGGTGCCTTATGTGAACTGCAAATTTAAATGTGGAAACACCAGTATACCATCAGGAACAAATACTGTAACTTTTGCCCCACTGGGATTCTCCCATTCCATCTAGAGATTGCATCACATTCAGTCTGGATGTGGCAGTTCCTGTCATCAGCATCCATCACCTTGCATCGTTTAGCTGTAGCTGGAAGTAATGGAGATTGTGACAAAATACACTGGGGTATCATCTGCAGAGATCCTTCAAAATTTCCCTTTCCATGTAAAGTATCCAAAACATCTGGCTATTATATGAGTTATTTGATTCCCACCCTCCCAAACTGCACAGTGATTCCCGTGCACAGTGTGGGTTTTCTGACCTTTTGTTATATTTTTGTACATTTTCCTGGTAACTACTTGTGTCACTTAGCAAGCAGGAGAGTTTCAGAGTCATGTGGTAGATTGTAAAGAACTGCTGTTGGAAAGAAATATCAGGAGGTCCTCTGGATACAGACAACTCCTGGCATATAGCCAGAAGGATTATCTGGATCACTGCCACTTGAGCCAGCTCTTTAGAACACCTGGATTTGTAAGGTCATATTAATTCATTTTCAATTTGTTAACTGTGCCCTTTAGGAATTTTATTGGAGACATCCTCCCCCCCCCAACAAGCAGAATTTAAGAATATGGCTGCTGATTATAGATCCCATTGAATCATCAGGTTTGGAGATATTTCACAAAGGGCACCTACTCCAACCCTCTGCAGTGCAGAAAATTTACTGCTGTACCAACCTTTATAAGTGGCCAACCAGCTGCTGCTTAAAATCTCCAATGAAGGAGGTGCCTTAGCTTACAGTGAGTTGGGTCCAGGTTACCTAGGGGATTGCCTTCTCCTGTAGAATCCGCCCCATACACTTAGGTCCTCTGGGGGACGTTTGCTCCTGTCAGCCAGGACTAGGTTGGCAACTGTCACGCAGAGGACTTTTTCTTCAGCTGCCCCTAGACTCTGGAGTGGCCTGCTGGAAGAGATACAACAGCTGGATACAATGCAGCCAGAATTCAAATCTGCTTTAAAGACTAGCCTCTTCTGGCAGGCCTATCCAAATGATTTTAAAGTGTGAATTTTAAAGTGTGAATTTTAAATTGTGTGTTTACTGTTTTAAAATATCTTAGTTTTACTTGTTCTTTTAAACTGATATGTGCTTTTTACTTGATATGTGCTTTTAACCAATGTTATATCTATGTGTTAATGTGTTCTTCCATGCTTTGATCCATAGGGAGAGGCAGGTAAGAAATAATAATAATAATAATAATAATAATAATAATAATTGCTTGTTCCACTGTCCAAGTGCTCATGTTACCATTAGCATACATGGTGGTCAGGTCACCCTTCATACATACTGCAGTTATACAGATTTGGGATGATAGAAGGAAACACTTTCCCCCAAAGTATGGAATTTACACAAAGCAATTAGATCAATTCATGGAGAAGAAGATAATTAGCCATGATAACTGCATGTGCCCTCAATATCAGAGGCAGTATGCCCCTCAGTCCTGGCTGCTGAGGCATATGAAAGGAAAAGTAGGTTACTCACATTTTTACTCACCTTATTTTTCTCAAGTACAGTTAGGATTTCTAATGTGTTTTTTTTAATCTTAAAGTCCCATAAGATTTTTTACATCACCATTTACAACAATGTTTTCAGTATTCCCACCAGTTCTTTGAGAATGGTTTGTGTGTGTGTGTACTAGTTTGCACAGATTCCAATGCATCAATAGCAGCAACTCTGTCATGGCATTTCTTATATTCAGTCTGCTTTGAGGATGGAAAAAAATACTTAAAATATTTGAAAAATGTTTGCAAAACAGGTTGCTCAAATATCAAGAAACTCAATGAGAATAATCCTGGACTGACCATAATCTTAGCAGTTTGGGCCTTATTCTGCAAAAATAAATAAAATAAAAATGCATGTGGCTGATTTGCATAGAATCCACATCCCCCTTAGCACAGCGCAGCATTGTACGGGGAATGCACTTTGATGCCTTCCCATGAAGACAGACCAACAAAAAGCACGTCTTGGTGCCTTTGTGCCATAATGAAGAAGATGAGGATGTGGAGTGTTAGGTATTTAAGGCCACACCTCCAGGGCTGGTTTAAGGGCCCTGTAGCACCTGCAGCTGCAGGGGATCCCATCATTGTGGGGGCCCCTGTTGTAACCCTCCTGCAAAAATATTATTAGTAATAATTTGATTATCCTGTACTGTGAATAGGTTAAGTTAGGTTACATTACATTGACCTGAGATAAACCTATGGGGCCCCCAAAATAAAGCATTGCAGGGGCTCCCACAATTCCTTAAACCAGTCCTGCACACCTCCCCCTGTCTCTTTCTCTTGCTGCTGCCATTGACCCACCCTTGTGCCTCTAACACAGTGTAAGTTCCCTAGTTGCTTATGGACTGGGTAGGATCCCCCCCTTTTTTGGGGCCTACCCTACATTGTCATAGTGGACTGGATAATTGGCTTACCAAGGTGGACACTTAGCAGGGGGTGGGGTGGGCGAAAGGACAGTTTAGTGAACACTTATGGCACCCTTTTGGTGAAGGACAGGTCTCTGGAACTACCCTTACATGTCATGTGACCCAGGATGTGGGAAAGAAGGATGTCCTTGGGTATGGCCAGAGGGTTTGGCCCTTGATAGAGGTCATGTGACTTCAGGGGGGGAACTCATCCTTTCAATGGGCTCAGGTGTTTCAGCCAGAGGAAGCTGCAGAGATAGGTCTGGGTGAGACCACCTGCGCCAGCTGCTCTCTCCCAAGGAATAGATTTAAATAAGGACAGATTAAATAAAGTGGCCTGTATTTCAACCTAATGCTTTGTGTGTGGTCTCATTATTTCATGGGTTGATTATCAAAAGAGGGTTTTATTTCTAGGAAATAGATTTTTTCTGTGTGTGTATATATATATATATATATATATATATATATATATAAGGTTTTGGCACACAAATAGTATTTTATGTGCAGAAGATGGCATTTTATTTTCTATGTGCACAATAGCCATGTGCAAATTTTGCACAGAATAAATTCTGAATTGCAAATAGACTTAAAAATTGTATGGCTTTCAAACATTCTTGCAGTGCAAAGAAAATTGCTGACATTTCTTGTTGCTTCCCTCAAGAAGAAAATTAATGAAGAATTACATGTCTAGACTGTGTGGTCTTGCTGCAGAACTGATAAGGTGGTCAGCATTTTCATGTTTTTCTTTATATAGATGACATTCAGTATCCATAGTTATTTTTTCAATATTTTCCTTGATGCTCTTTGTTTGAAGCACCTGTTCTTGAGCCACAGATATAAGTCCTTCAATTTCTTTTTGCAGTGTCCTGTTCTATAACCATTTCGACATGTTCTCCTTCTCAGCTTTTCTTTCTATGATTTTAATGTGCTGATGAATAGTGGTTTGTTTTGTCAGCCTTTAAGGTATTTTTTTCATGATTTTCTTTCTATACATATCTTTTGTTTCTTCAGTGTTCAATATATTATTTCTATATACAAAAGTCAACATTTTTTCTTTGCTTTCTGTGATATATTCATTCAAGGATCTTTTCTCTTATTTATTTATTAATTAAAATATTTATACCCCAGCCCATATCAAGAGATCTCAGGTCAGCTTACAATAGCATTAAAACTGGTTAAATAAGCTAAAAACAGTAAGATAGTTTAAATAAGCTAAAACATATTAAATAATATAATGAATTAAAACCAGATTTTAACCAATTAAAAGTTTTTAAAACTATAAATAAGTCTTTGGGTTGAATTAATGAGGCTCCAAAGGCTTTGGTGAACAGCCAAATTTTAACTTGGCATCTAAATGACAAGAGTTTTGGAACCAGTCAGGCCTTCAGGGAGAAAGCATTCCACAGTGTGGATATTGAACAGCATGGGGAATAAGATGGGACCCTGTAGCACCCCACAGCTTAATCGCCATGGAGCTGAACAGGAATCCTCCAATGCTGCTCTCTGGAATGGGTCCTCCAGGTAGGAATGGAACCACTGTAGAACAGTGCCTCCTAGTTCCATCCCACAGAGCCGGTCCAATAAGATACCATGATGATCTCAAAAGTGGCTGAAAGATCCAGGAACATCAACAGGGGAGCACTTTCCCTAGGAGCAGGCCATCAATCAGAGCAAAATAAGCCATTTCATTGCCATGCCCTGGCCTGAAACCAGATTGACATGGATCCAATGTTTTCTCAAAGAATGCCTAAAGTTGCCCAACCACCACACACTTGAACACATTGCCACAAAATTTGCAATAGGGTTGTTGTTCCCATATACCTTTGGGTCCAGGGGTGTCTTCTTCAGGAGAGGGTGCACCACT
This sequence comes from Gambelia wislizenii, assembly GCA_030847615.1. Lineage (NCBI taxonomy): Eukaryota > Metazoa > Chordata > Lepidosauria > Squamata > Crotaphytidae > Gambelia > Gambelia wislizenii. Next base: position 304,002,073 of record JAUMIR010000002.1, on the reverse strand, counting down.
GCCTCCTTCAATGCAGCAGGCATCTACACCTGACATAGTAAGGCATTTACCACCCCTTGGACCCACCCAATCAACCTACCTTGCTAGTTTTATTACCCAAGAAGGTCAAACCTACATGTTGTAGGCTGAACAGCTTCAAGTATCTTGTCTACAAAATCAGGCCTCTGTCATTGAAACTGATCCTATAAAAATTGACCAGATGATGTACTGGATATCTCCCTAGGTTCTGTAACAAGTATGGTGTCAAATTCTGAGTGAAAGCAAGCAACTTTTTCCTCTAAATACCTAGCAAATTTTCCATAGCAGGTGGCCCTAGGTTGCATACCTGAGCTCTCTGGGCCTGTACCCAAATCAATCAATAGGATTGTTGAAATCCCCCTACCCCTAAAATTGGATCACCCTCCATCCACCTGATGGCAAAAAACAGATCTAGGGTATGTCCTGCCTCATGTGCTGGGCCAACAATGTGCTATATTTCAACATACATGCCAAGCTTGTTCTGACAGGGCCAAATTATGGCTACTATGACATCTTTGTGGCTATCTCTGCACACTGTTGGTCCAGCAGCTACGGGCTGCCATAATGTTACAACATGCAAGCATCCATTGCTCAGTGGCAGCCAGTTGAGTGATTAATGCAGCATGTCCTTGAGTTCAATGGGCACCGATGCTCATCTGGACTCTAGCTAGGAAATGGAAGAGTATGACAGGCATGTCCACGGTGCATCAGAAGCAGCTGATGTGCAACAAAAGTCCCCAGTGTACATCAGGAGCATCTGATATGCATCAGAAGCAGCTGATGTGCATTGGAACACTATTGCCATTGCCTGGACATACATCTTTGCAATTCATTAGAAGGGTTTCATTGCATTTCTACAATGTAGCTATGAATTCATAACATTATGAAACATAGATTATGATGGAGAATCTCATCCAGTAATAGTAACAAGAACAACACCAAATTAATAACAATGATAATAGGCATTTTGTGGGCCACTGTGGGAATAGAATATTGAACTAGATATGCTCTCTTACATGTTCATGTTTTATATTATCTGTGCCCATTCCTTTATGAATCTAAATACATGGAGCCACTTCAGAGGAAAGCTTAATTTAGAAGATAACTGAGAAAGCTACCACCAAGGGGCTTTAATCGTCAGAATCATCTGAATGCTATATTTATTTTAGCCTGTATTACTCAACATTTCTTGAAGTTCCTTTAAACATTTGCAGTATGTGTGCATACACACACACACACACACACACACACATTTAATATGCATTAGCTTAAAAAAAGGATATATATTATCTTTAATATACAGTTGAACCCCCAAATCCACAGATGTTTGGTTACTGCACTTACCACAGATACCAGAAACTGTGGATAACAGTGAACCCTTTTAAAATACAGGACTTTTGGTAAAAACATACCATAGATTTGTGTTGGAGGAGCCAAAAGATGCCTGGAGAGGACACCTCTCTAGGCATTTTCCAGTGCGACCCTATGGTATGTGTCCCTATTTTGTGTTCTGCAGAAAACTGAAACTGTGGATACTGGTTCCATGGAGATGCGGGTATGACCATATAGAAGGAAGCTCTGTCAGTGCTCCTCCCCCTTAATGAACTATAGGAAATTCAAGAACTCAGTCTGGATCTTAATAATATGTATTGCCAGAAAAGCTCCCATTGAAGTGAAAGACAGCTTTTTCTCTAGAAAAAACTCAAAACACAACGGATGTCAATCCATGTCCAAACCTCCATGGCTGGCAAAGGGTTAAAGCTCCCACTACTGTTACCCTAAGAGCTCTTGGAAATTCCAAGAAAATATCAAGTTTCTAATATGTTGGGGAAATTAGCAGCAACTTGACCTTAGAAATGCAAAAGGGGGCAACCGAAAAGGGATATTTATGCCAACTTTACTCCTATTAACTCTGAACAGACACACACAAACACAGAATGAAAAAATAAAAATATTTATTAAAGACTTAAAAATAAGAATACCAAGCACACACACATTCATACAATAAAGCATTCATACAAGACCACTAGGAATGGAAGAACAGAGGGTGCCAGAAGGATAGATAGGGAGATTTCTGGAGTGATACAACACCTATCTTGTAGTCCAAAACTGTCAAGCAGACTGGCAGTGTGGATGGATGAATCTGGAGTGGCTAACACAGAGTGATGGAATATCCCAAGCAGAGGCGCTGTGCACAATGAGGCATAGTTTTTGGCCAGTATTTATACCAAAAATATGCCCTGAGGTAAGTAAGTTTCATGGGTTGAAACAATAGTCTCCAAAGATTGCACAATGAGTTCCAGAAAACTCCTGGTCTTGACAATAGGTGTCTGAAGATGGTAATGTGTTGCAAACTGCCTTAAAAGTCTTAGTGATTAGATTTATAAAAGCTTGAATTGCCTCTTTGATGGCTAGGTGATTAAGGAAGAGAAGCTCAATACCTTCAAATAACGGAATACTCCAACTACTTAATGGAATCATTGTCTGTCACTTGGGTGTGTGGTGGAGACAATGTCCTTTGATCTTATATTTCCTCACATTTTGGAATTTGTCAGTACAGTAGCACCACCACATCCATGGGGAATTGGTTCTGGGCCCCCCGGTAGATGGCAAAATCTGTGGATAATACCCAACGCTATCCTGGGTGGGGGCATCTGGGGAAAAGGGGGATCAAGTTCACTCCTCAACCCCCTTCCCCCTTTGCCAATGGTCCCGTGGCAGTGATGAACATTGGGGGGGGGGAAGGGGACAAGGCCAGGTCATTCCTCCTTCTCCTTCTGCCTTCGCCCATGGCCCTGCTGCAGCGATGATTGTGAAGGGGAAGAGGGAAGGTACGAGGCCAGGTCACTCCTCCCTCCCCTTCTCCCTTCGCCCGTGGGCTCCATGGGCACTGATGATTGTGAGGGGGAAGGGGATGAGGCCAGGTCACTCCTCCACCCCCTACCCCCTTCACCCATGGCTGCATTGCAGTGACAATCGCGAGGGGGAAGGGGATGAGGCCAGGTTGCTCCTCCACCCCTTCCCCCTTTGCCCATGGCTCCATTGCAGTGACAGTCATGAGGGGGAAGGGGGAAGGGACGAGGCCAGGTCACTCCGCAACACCCTTTCCCCTTTACCCATGGCTCTGTTGCAACAACAATCGTGAAGGGGAAGGGGAAAGGGGATGAGGCCAGGTCAGTCCTTCTCCTCCGTTTGGCCCTGTGATTGCTGCTGCTGCTGTGACAGGAGCCCTCCCAGAGGAAGGGACGGGGGAGGTGAGATCCCTTCTCCCCCTCCCTTCCCCCCACTATCACTAACTGCAGATAATTGAATCAGCAGTTGGTGAATCAATGGAAGCGGGGGTGCTAGTCCAGTCTTTCCTTTGGGCAATGCATGGCTTTCAGCAAGTGGCTATTGGGATCCATACAACGAGTCCCTGAACTTTTCCTGCTCTACCCTGTGGAAGACCACATTAATAAGCCAAATTATTATTAAGCCAATTTTGGGGGGTTCTGGAGGTGGGGCTCATTAGGGGCACTAACACCACCAATTGGATTAATGCCCCAATCCACCTATTTTTTAAAAAGGCACTGTCATGGAAACATGCTACATATTAAAGAGGATGCCTGGAATCCACTTGGACAGTTACATATGAATAACCTAGAGTTATGGATTCATGGCTGTTGCATATTCATGATCTCTGGGTATTCCCTAGTTTAGGGGATACACAGGGACTGTGAAAGTCTCCCAATCTGCACTTGCCAGGCAGCAGCTGCTGTGGTCGATGCAGGTCTCTTCCCTTGTCAATTGGGAAACAGCTGACCAATGTTCCAACACCCCATCATGTGAGCGGTCTCCAGTGAAAGGTGGAATTGTGACAGGGACCCTGCTTCTGCCTGTTGTACCAGAGGTTGTTCACAGGTGGGGGTGGTGTTACCTGAAGAGGTGGAGCTGCTTTAACACATGGTGCCAAAGACTGAGGAATTGTTATTAGCTCAAATGGAAGGCTGCGAAAGGTAACTTTGGGATCTTTCACCTATGTATACCAGTACTCACTGCAAAGGACTCCAGGTTAAAGTGAAACAGATAGTTTTTATTGGAAAAAGCACAAAAAGCAGTCACACACACAACACACGCTCACAACAACACACAAGGCTATTGAAGAGTTAAGGCAGAAAGGTTGGACAGAGGAATAGATTTGGGGAATAGGGCAATAGTTACCACTCTTGAAGAGCAGAGAAGTACTCAGATCAAAGTTTGAGGGTGGTGCTGGAAGATCCAATCTAGAGGCACACCAAGAAAGAGAGTGGCTGTTCTTGTCCACAGAGGCACACCTTTCTTTTGTCAGGGGCTAATATTTATACCCTGCTTCATATCCTGAATGGGATACTTTGGCTTAGGACAGAGCGTATACAGGTTTCCCAATGAATAAACAGAGGGAACTGAAACTTGGTTGGTTGCTTTTTATGGTTGGGAGACAGAAATTGATAGGTTTATGACAACCTCACATTGTAGGACAGGATGGGGTTCCAGGGGATATTTCCTGGGGATGTGGGATGGAATGGTCACTTGATTGTTTAGATTATGTGACTCACCATTACGGGGCCCAAGGAGGAATTAGAACCTTAATGGTTTTGTTTACTAAGGGGATTCTGCTCAATCCTAGCTTGTGTGTGCTTGCTAAAATATTTCTAAGACACCTTCCCATGTCCTTGTGACCTCCATATGACCTCATTTTGGTTCACCTCAATCTACCTGACCCCTTCAAAGTGTCCAAAATTTCCAATTATGAGATAATACAGGGAGGGGTAGTAGGGCATGCTAACAGTGGGAACATCAGTTAGTTGCTTTCTGATTGTTTACTTTCTGATTGATAGGGAAACAGACCCCCCATTGATCACAGCAGCTGCCACCTGGTAAGTGGGGATGAGGGGGTGTTAGAACAGGAGTCACTGTCATGCCATGTAACTATGGTGGTTGCACATTCATAAATGCAAAAGTGGGTTCTGGCCAACATGCAATTTGGCCCTACATTTTGCCTGGAAAGTCACTGCCCCTGTTCTTTTGTGTTTAGGAAATGATACAGTTTGCTATCATGTATCAATAGAGCAGCCTTCCCCACCATGTCACCCTTCAGATGTGACAACAATTACCATTATTTCCATTCATATGGGGTAGTTTGGAGCCAATGGTTTGTACTTGTTATTGTCCAAGTTCTAATTTTCCATTCTTGGGCAAAGTGTTGCAACATGTAGTGCTTTGGTTTTTGTTTTGTTTTTGAAAACCAGCTGTGTTGGAAGATCCTGATTATGTGAATCCATTTCAATTCACATCCAGATTGGGGGCTGGGAAAGTAACAACCTTGATCACCCTGGTGATTGATGTAACATAGGAGGATCATTTTCGGAACTCTACCTGTTGGCTCATCTGCAAGATCGATTAAGTTGGTGAATGCCAAGAGTAAAAACTTCTCAGTTGTGGCTTTGTCCTTATTGAACTTTGTTGTAATTAAACCAAGTCCCATTATTACAGACCTTTAAAGGAGGGTCAAAATACCCATTTGTTTCCAATGGCTTTCTCATAAATGATTATACATTCTAATGCTATTTGATAAGGTGCTTCAATAGTTCTAAAGGTTTTAATTTGATCATATTATTGTTATTATTATTATGTTGGAATGAATGTTGTTTTTGTTAGAGATATTGCTGTGTGCTGGTATTTGATTGTTAATTTTATTGCCATTGTGATGATTTTATAAATTGAAAACTGCCTTGAGCGGGTTTAACCTGACCCAGAAAGTGCCCTAGATATAGTTCAAATAAACAATAACATAAAATGGACATTTCACTTCTGTGAAATATTGATGTACAGATCATTATTCCAATAATGTTATAGCATAGTCTGTATTATCATCTTCCTTTGAGGACACTGCCAACACATATTACGGGGATGAGCTTTGACCCAGAGACTGCCTAATACATAGCTTGGGTTTTTAACCACTCTACTATACTAGTTCACTATACTAGTTCACATATGCTAAGAAAAGGAGCCAGCATTGCCACGTAGCTCACATGTCAAGAACACAGCCAGCTTTAGGCCTACAGCTTAAAGAAATGAGCAATGATGCATGGATGTTCACTGACATTTTTATAATTTGAATTAACTTGGGGCACATACATACATACATGGGGGAGTATGTGGAACCAAGGAATTTGTGGAGAGTTGATACTTTGGGAATGTGTCTGGCCTTATATTCTGAACAGAGGTGTGACAACAGAACTATGCAACAGAACATGACACCCCTTGGGACAGCATGCATCTCATGAGCATGTGAGGGTATAGTTGATGGCAACATGTGTTTGGACCATCAGCCACTCAATCTAGTGGCTGTAGGTGGAAGGCAATTGAGGGCAAGTGAAATCATACCCTCTTCACACTATGTATGTGTCCATGCTTACTTTATAACCACAGTTTCCAATAAGAGGTGGGTTTTTGCTTGCCCGTAGAATGCACTGGATTCTCAGTCTGGAATTGTTAATTATGCCGATGTTGGTGTTTTCTTAGCTGCTGAAGAGACAACATTAGAATGTCTTGTATAGTCATTAGACAGCTTTAAAATTCTTCTGGAGTATCTCATCTTGTCTGCCTTCTTAGCTCTCACAAAGAAAGCTAATGGCTAGTAAAACCTTTAATGTTGTCACAGATGAAAGGAAAAGGCAGACTAGAGCTTGTTAACATGGGCCGTGACCACTGCTTATCTGATATTTTCAGCACATTTGAAGCAATTTCATTACCATGGAGGAAGAGCTTATTCAAGGCATGTCTTTTGCCAGCTTTGTTTTGCAGAGCAACAATGGCAGCATGGGCAGGGGATTAGTTGTGTTGTGTATAAACTCCTAACCCTGTGCAGAACCTTCACACAATGTCATCAGCAACATCAAGCAGTGTTTAAAAGGAAGAAAATTAATGGCAGTATCATCCTAGGTTACACAGTGAGGGAGTTGAGAGCTGCAAGCAGGAATCTTATGCTCACTTTGTTGCTGTGTGTCTTCGGACTTTTTCGGACGCTGAAAAATAACACAAGCAGCCTCATCAGCTTGTGAGGCTGCTGCGCTGCAAAGCGTCAGTTTTGGATGATGCTTGCCCCTGCCGGTACTGTTGCGGTACCGCGGGGAGAGTTGAGCATCATATTTCCTTGATTTTCACTCACGAAAGTTGATCGTGATTAAAAATCAAGGAAATATGACGCTCAACTCTCCCTGCGGTACTGCAACAGTACCGGCAGGGGCGAGCGTCATCCGAAACTGATGCTTTGCAGCGCAGCAGCCTCGCTAGCTGACGAGGCTGATTGCGTTACTTTTTAAACGTCCGAAAAAGTCCTTCAAGTCATTTCCAACTTATGGTGACCCTAGAGCAAATCTATCATGGGGTTTTCTTGGCAAGATTTGTTCAGAAACGGTTTTGCCTTTACCTTCCTCTGCAGCTGAGACAGTGTGACATACCCAAGGTCACCCAGTGGGTTTCCATGGCTGAGTGAGGATTCAAAGGATTCAAGCCCTGGCTTCCAGAGTCGTAGTCCAATGTTCAAACCATTACATAATGCTGGCTGTCTATGCACACTTCTCTAGTGGTAAGTCCAATTGTATATATAGAAGGACTGACTTTGCTGCAAATGCAGATAAGCTTCTACAGTCAATATCATTTTAAACAAAAGATACTATGATCCTTAGATTATGTACTATACAAATATCAATCAAGATGGGAAAATAATCAGGGTGTTACTTGAATTGGATGGGGTCTGTGGAACCCACTCATGACCTCTGAATTATATTATATTGGGGCATATTAATTAGCTCAAAGGTATGGCTGTAAGAGTTTGGGTAACTTCAGGATTTTTACACCTGTATACACCATTACTTAGTGAGGAGGCGCCAAGCCAAAATGAAATAAAAATATTTTTATTGGAAAATAATCATAGAAGCATTCACAGATGCACTCACATTCACAAGCGATCACACAAGGCTAGCAAAGAATAAGGTGGAAGTATTTGGACAGAATAATAGATTTGGGGAATGGACTATAATTACCTGTCTGGAGAGGAGACATTCATGCAGCAAAAGAAGACTCAGACTTGAAGGTGAGGATCATGCAGCAGAACGGCAGAGTGATGAGATATGAGGAACTGTGCACACATGGCTATGATTTGAGGGTAATATTTATATCCAATATTGTACCTTTAAGGAGTGTTTTGAGAATAAAACAATGTTTGGGTGAGTTTCCCATGGTTAGACAAAGAAACTACAACTTGTTGATTGCTGCTAATGTTCAAAACATTAATGTTGACAAGTTTTTTTTTTTTTTGGCAATCTCTGTATTGTGGATGGGAGAATGTGCAAATGAAAGACATTTGCAGGGATGACTGTGGACAATAGGTGTTCTGGTCACTGTTCATTTTGAGAGTATGACTCACGGCCAGATAAATCTGGGGAAATTAGCACATTCTACCCTAATGACTGCCTAAGGGGGCTTTGCTTAATCTCATCCTGGGCATCTTTGGTTTGGGGAATTTCCAAGACAACTTCTTATGTCTTTGGGTGACCTTTACTTGAACCCACCTGTGGCTGGCTTGGTCTGCCATAGACCTTGTGAACTGTCTAATATTGCCAACTTATGAATTATTGGAGGAAGGGGCTGTAAGGCCAGGTAACATCTAGAAATAGTGACCTTTTTCTTAGAAATGTATATCAGATTTGAAAACAGCATGAGGGAGAGAGTGAGTTCGAATGACAGACAGGTATACCTTATAATCCTAGAGCATTTTCTTAAACCAGGGGTTGTTCAGTAACTGCTTGACAGTGAGTCAAACAACTTAACAGTTGTTTTCATTTTCTTTTGCTCAATTATTCCCTACCAAGTAAGGAAGAAAGCATGTATTTCCTGGGGAGTGGAGTGCGGTAACATCAAGAATTATTTTTTAAATTTTAGAATCCTTTCCTTTCTTCTCTCAAATATTTTAATCACTCTTTCTCTGTGAAAAATCTTTCCTTTATTCATGATGTCCCCCTTCTCTTTGCCACTGATCTACTTCCTTACTTCCCATGATGTTTGTCTGACTCACTGGCCTCAGTCCAAAACCCTTTCAGCATAACCTAAAAATCTACATGCTGCCCTAGACTACACTGAGCCATATGGCATTCCCCTTACAGTCAGCCCTCTGTATCTACAGATTTGGCATCCATGATTTCCACCATCCATGGATTGAAATTTTTTTTTAAAAAAAAAAAACCAAGAAGCAAACCTTGATTTTGCCATTTTATATAAGGGATACCATTTTGCTTTGCATTATATATAATGGGATTTGAGCATCCAAGGATTTTGGTATCCATGGGATTATCCCAGTGGATACTGAGGAACCAAACCCCAGTGGATACCAAGGGCCCATTGTACTTACTGTAAAGCCCCTGAGGCCACCTCACATGGCCATTCCATGCTTCATGGCAAGCAGGCAGTCTTGGATACTGCCATGTAGCCAGACTACAATGATTACAGCAGCACTGAGACACCTGGAGAACCCTGCTAGATCTCACTGCTGATGTCAACAGTTTTCATCTTGCTATGGGGACAAAACCAGGTGTTTTGTGTTTGTGTGTGTTTGAGTTTTGATGCTAGCTTTCCATGAAGCACAGAATGGCTGTGCAGGATGGCTTCAAGGGATTTACAGTAAGTTGAGTAGTGGGGGGAGTTGGGAATTGCAGAATAAGGAAGGGAATACCAACCTGCTCAGCACACAAAAAATGACATCCACATGCATGAAGAACACTTATGTGTTTGTATTGTTACCTACACTGATAGCCTACATCTTGGAATATCAAATACTTGGCTATATTTTATAATTTGGCTTAAGGTGGCCATCCACGTGGTTGCAGGTAAACCAGGAACCCCTTAAACACCAGGGAGGAATTCATGTAAGACCAAGGGAGGAGCCCTTGGAAATTGCCCCAAACCCAAATACTCAGGTCAGAACTTAACACCTGGAGGTGAGTCACTCACTAATCCACTCAACAATAGAAGAGACCTTAATGCTTGTGAAATGGGTTCTTCCTCTCCTTCTCCCCTCCAACAAAAGACCTTGACTATTCCTATTCAAATTCAAAGTATAGCACCCATTAATGATTATTAACTCTTCTGGAGCACCCTTTATATAGTTCTGGGAACCTTTGACAAACTTTGTATTCCACTCAAACTCCTATCCCTTCAGGGTAATTATTCCATATAAATATCACCCTAAAACACCACCAAAATGTCCACAGTTCCTTCTAACTTATGGAGACTCTAAGGTGAACCGATCACAGGGTTTTCTTGGCAAGATTTGTTCAGAGGATGTTTACCATTCTCTTCCTCTGAGACTGAGAGACAGTGACTTGCCCAAGGTCACCAAGTGGGTTTCATGGCTGAGCAGGGATTTGTGTCCTGAACACGTCACCAAATGTCTGAGTAAGCAGGTGCTTGATGTGTAGGAGCTGTGAGGTATTCAGTCCAGTCTGGATTAGCCACAGATTATCTGAGTGAGATGAAGGGGAAAAAATGAGACCCCCTACTACCCCAGTCAGCCATCTCCTTGGACTTAAAGAGAGTTCCACTACCAGGAGCTGCAACTTCCTGGCAGTCTGGGGGTGAGTTATGACCATTTTAACCCTGGTCTCCAGAGTTGTTGTCCAACCCTAAAACCTTTACACCACCCTGGCTCCTATACAACATCATAGCCTGCACTATACCAGGTATTAAGCAGCATATTGTGCAGATGCCTATTAAATAATGACTGTGCTTTACATACATACATATATATATATATATATATATATATCATATATCCTTGCAATAATTTTGTATATCTGTCTGGGAGGGGAAAACTGGTTAGGAACCCCTGAACTTTAACTATGAGAAATGTGGGAGTGATTAGAAACCTTAGGCAGCTTCTTATCAGTACCAGCCAGCAGAGCACATTTAAAATGTAGAGTCCCAAAGCCAAGACAGTAGGAATACGAACATAGAGGATAGGTGAAAATTGCAAGAAGAGGCAAAAAGTCCTGAAGGAAGCCATTGGACAATATATAGGCCATCATAAAGAGAGGAGATGTAATATCATGGCATGTTCACAAAAGAAGAGAGGCTGATAACACAACTAGGAATGTAAATCTTCACATTGTTCATCCTCACATGCAAGGACAAATAGTTTGCATAGTTCAGCTGTGGGTGAATACTAGTGACAGGAATAATACTTAATTGCCTGACCAAGAAAAGGGGTCCTCTGATGCTCAGAAAATCTTGTTGGGAAGAATGCAAGTAGCTACCAGGTTGTTTTCATGTTTCTCACACTTCAGGAAGTATTTGGCTCTGCAGAAAGACAGGTATTTGGTTCTATTTTCTGCACAAAGAATTGTGTTCAGTGCTGAAATGCAATATATATTTCTGCACAGAAAAGTGTTTTCTTCACAGAAAAACCATGTATTTCTTTCTGCACAAAAATGTGTTTTTCTGAACAGAAAAAAAAACCCCTCCCTGAAGCACAAATGCCATTTGGGAACAGCTGGGAAACCTTCATGTTCTGATCTAGTGAGAGTCCACAGCAGAAATTATTCTTTCTTGCCTGCAAGGAGAAGAACGTGAAGATTTCCATCCCTAGAGAATACAAAGCTCTCTGTGCAGTATTCTATCTATATTTACACTTTGAGAAATCTTTCACGGAATTATTCTGTACAAAAATGCATGTGATGTTTCTGCGCACAAACACAAATGTTGTTTTGTGCAGGAAACATTGTTTTCTGTGAAAAACACACTCACATGAGTTCTGTTTTCATCCCTGACTAGAGTAGAGCCATTGAATCAATTGGATTTAACTGTGTGTTAACTCGCCATTCAACAACTGATTCAACAGCTCTATTTCAGTGGAGACTAACTAATAGGATTTCACCCACTGTCTCCTGTGCAGGAAGAATGTTTTTGTGAAAGAAACATGTTCTCTGTGCAGAAACACATTTTCTTCACAAAAAGCATGGGATTTTTGAAGACCAAAACTTTTGCACAGAATGATTCCCCAAAAGGATTTGCAAACTGGGAAGAATCTGTGAAGGATCTTCACTATTCTTTCATTCTTCATGCAGAAGTCTCTCAAGCATTGGGAAACCCATTATTCTGCAGGAAATAAAGTACATAATAGGGGTGTAACTCTCAGCTAATTTCATTCTCTAAATTTTCAGAGAAGTAGCTATGTTAGCCTCTTGCAGCATAAAAAGGAGAAAGGGAGAAAAAAGAAACATGGCAACACGTTTGAGACTAAAATTTATTTTAGCATGAGCTTTTGTGGATATAAACACAATTCTCCAGATGCAGTGCAGAGTGATAGTAAAGCCTGAGATTATAAAGACTATTTATAAAGTTGTGAGAGTGGGGAAGAATGTAATAAGATGTGGAAAGATGCAAAACATGTCTCTTGCCCTAGACTTTCAAAGGCCTGGGTGAGGTGATACAGGTCTTTCAGATCTTTACAATGATCAGTTAATATTGATGTGTGAAAGCAACAAATCTGCTTTCCAAAATCTCTCTCAGAGAAGATTCCTTTTTTAAATATATGCAGCAGTGAGGATTCTTATATTAATATAGGTCTCTCTCTCTCTCTGGCTTTTCTTCGCAAACGAAGATTCAGGAAGGACTCATCCCGCGCTTTCTGCAAGCGCGCTGATGACTAAAAAGGCCAATCCGAGATAAACAAGTCCGGTTGCAAAAAGCACAGCAGAAGGTCTCCTTGGGTGATGTTTTTGGGTTGTGATTCTTTCTGCGTTGTCGTTTCTCTTCAAGATTTGTTCGTCGTGAGTTCTCAAATAAGGCTGCAGCATTGTGGATAGTGCGTCTCCATGCCTCCCGATGTGAGGCCAGGGCGGACCACTGTTGGTGATCAATTTGGCCAAGCCTGAGATGTTGTTTCAGGGAGTCTTTGTATCGCTTTTTTGGAGCGCCCCTCTTACGCTGACCCGTGGCGAGTTCACCGTAGTGTAGTATTTTTGGGTCCTCCATCCTAGAAACGTGCCCTGCCCAGCGCAGCTGTGTTCTCAATATCATGGCCTCAATGCTGGTGATCCCTGCTTGCTCAAGGACAGCAACATTCGTCACATAGTCAGTCCAGTGTATATTTAGGATTGTGCGTAGACAGCGCTGATGAAAGTGCTCGAGGAGTCGTAGGTGGTGGCGATAGGTGACCCATGTTTCGGATCCATAAAGGAGGATAGACAGTACGATGGCTCTATACACACTGATTTTTGTGCTTTGCCTCAGGTGTTTATTGCTCCAGACTCTTTTGTGAAGTCTTCCAAATGCACTATATGCCTTTGCTAATCTGTGATCGATCTCTTTGTCAATCTTGGCATCTGAGGAGATGATGCTTCCCAGGTAGGTGAACTGCTGAACGGACTTGAGCACAGGTAGTGCACTGTGAATATAGGTAGTGCACTGTGAAACCATTGTCTTTGATTATACCTCTGCTTTGGAATGTTTGAATATAATTCAGTTCAGCTATTTGCGGATCCAGACCGTATGACCCTGCTCCCCTCCCTTAAAGAAGACACATAAAATGACATGTGATGAACAAATTTGTATTGAGTACAAAATATGGAGAATTGGTTAGGTACAGGTTAATAGATGATGATTGGCAATAAAGGGCCGCAACTTGCTGAGGCTGCAAGTGGTTGGCACTCATGCATGGGTCATGATCTCATCATTGCCCAACCCAATGTTGGTCAATAAACTCATGTCGGACACTTCCGAACTTCCTGGAGGAGAGAGCTGTTGGCCAAGCTGCCCTGCTTGACACTCTCTCCTCCTCTGTAAACAAAGTGTTAATTAAGCAATGGAAATGGGGGGAGGGATCTCATTGAATTTGAACTTAAACTTGAACTTGACGGAGACCCCCCCCCTTTCCCTAGATCAGGACTCATGCCATCCATCACAAAAGGCACTCCCCCATGGGGAGCACCTACCACCAACCATTCCCTCCACCATCCACAGGCAGCCCTACATTTCCATCCAGGCCATGGGCCGTGCAGTGAGCATCCTCTCTGGGTATATGTACTCTCTGTAGGCCCCGGATCACCACCGCCCAGGCCACCTGATGGCCTCTGTGGATGATCCACCATGTGCCGCTGTAGTGGCTGTTCCACTCCTGAACACCACCTTTTGCACATTCACAAACCAATACATTGTGACTGGTGTTCCATTCTTGTGCCAGAGCAAGGGCCAATGCCCTTGGCCATGCACCCTCAGGAACTCGCTTGGAGGAACAGATGACTTTCCCCCCTCTTGATGGTGCCACACAGCGGGGCCTCATAGCCTGCATGGCACACCACTGGCAGAACCCCACCAACTGTGCTAGCAGCCATAGGATACAGGTTGTCTGTCATCTGCTACCTTGTGTGTCATCTTCCTGAAACCATTTTCAGCCTTTCCCATAAGAAGAGTCTGCCACTCCCTGAATCCCTGTTCACTCCCAAGACTCCAGAGGGCATCCGGGAAAGAGACTGCCGCTTCACCAGCATCCAGGGCCAGCACACAGAACCTCTTTCCCTGCAGGCCGCCCTCCAATGCCAGGCAACCGTGCCACACAGAGGCCTCGCCCCTTCGAACAGAAAAGTCTTCCTTGCAGACACCCCCTGGCAGGCAAAGTCCAGCTATTCCAGCAATGACTGCACTTCTTGCCTGGTGGCTTTGCCCCACCCCAGGAGACCATCCAATTCCTCCCTCAGGAATGCAGCTTGTCCTCAGGCCAGTGTGAAATGCCAAGCACAGCATTGTGCTGTATCCCCAAACTTGGGATGTCGCCACCCTGGCCGTCCTGTGCACCAATCTTTTCTGCCATGGGCTGGAAGGAAGAAAGCAGAAAAAACTTACTCCGGGCCTCCCGCTGGCCCCATCATGAGCAAATCATCCAGATAATGTGTGACAAAAATGGGGGCTGCTCAGTGTTGCAGGGCCCACCCCAGGAATGTGCTGAATGTCTCAAAGGCCACACAGCTGATGTGGCAGCCCATGGGCAATGTCATGCTATAATACAATTATCCCAGAATTTGAACCCCAGCGTGCAATGAGCATCCGGGTGTACCAGAAGCAACTGGAAAGCTGGATGGCTGTCAGATTTGGCCATGAGGTTACCATGCCCGCATGTCAGAAACAGATGAATGGCATGGCCCAATGAAACATACCGCACTGACCATGGCTCCAGTGGGAAGGCGTCGTTGACTGATGCCCCATTGAGTGATGCCCCTGTTGGACAGACAGGTGGTGCAACAGGCAGTCCTCACCTGGGTACATCTTGGGCACCACCCCAGATGGGGAGAATGCAGGTTGGCTGTGGAGGTCCAACAAAGGGGCCAGCGATCCTGCCTGCCTGCTTCCCCATGTCGATTATCTTAGGGCAAGCACTTCTGGCAACTGTGCTGCCAATTTCTCCTCCTCCTCCTCCTCTTCTTCTTTTTAAATTGTCCCTTGCCCTTCAAATGGACCAGAAAACCCAACTGCAAGACAGTCATCTAAGCAGGCTGTGTAGGAGGCCGGAGCAGCTGAAGGACCTCTGTCTTCCCGCTCCCAATGTCACCGTCTGCTGCTTCAGGCCTCCCTGGCCCCTCCACCCCCATAGCCGCGACCTCCTTTCTTCAGCTCCAATGAGCCAATTGGAGGAGCCTGCGCCAGAGGCTGGGTTAAATACTAGCCCTATCACAGGCTCCTCCATCATCTGTCCACACCGGAAAGCATGGCCAGATGACACACCTCCTCTTCTGCGTGGGCCAATTGGGGCCAATTGTCCCCAATTGTCCCGCTCTTTCACACTCCTTCCCAGCTGCAAGGCAGGCCGGGAAGGTGAAGGCGGGCGATGTGGCTGGCGGGGGCCCCTGGAGGTGAAGCATTGGGAGTGCCAGCTGGGCTGCAAACTGGCCCACTGGTGAGCCAGTAAGCCCCCTTCTCTTTATAGTCTTCTAGTCTTCCTTTGTAATTTCCTTGTTCAATGACTGCAACCTGTAAATATCTTATCCCATGAAGTTTGAAAAGTTCTGCAACTGGTTTTGGGGTATTGCCATTTCTAATGTCAGATTTGTGTCCATTTATCTTCTGTTATAGAAGATAGAAGTGTCCTGTTTGTCCAATGTAGCAGAGTAGTGCTATGCCAGCATTTTTGAAGAGAAAACAGTAAATTTTGCACAGGAAACAGCCTTTCTGTGCACAAGAGAATATTTCTGAGCAGAGCTATTATATTCTGCACAGAAAATGTTTGCTGTGCAAAAAAAAAAAAAAAAAAAAAGGGCAAATTTTACAGTGATTAAGTCCCAAACTATGAAGATTCCTGTCAGTCCAGGTTTATTCTCCATCAGGGTTTTCCAACAGTGAAGAACATGCATTTTTAACAATTTTCCAAATATTTTTAATACAACACTTACAAGGGAATTCCACACAGGGACAGGTAGCATTCTAGGAAATAATGGCCCATCAACCAACCATTAGCCAAACAGACACTAATGAGCCTTGCATTTCTATACCCAGAAACTAACCATTTAATTACACAAATTTACATATCTTCCCCAACAGGGGCTCACGGCATATAAACTCCACACACACAGCTACCCAACCATTCTCTGAAGATGCCAGCCACAGATGCAGGTGAAAAGTCAGAAAGAAACTATTCCAGAACACGGCCTCACAGCCCAGAAAAACCCCAAGGAAAATCTATGGATGCTGTCCATGAAAGCCTTCGACTTCACATTTTTAATATTCTTATAATAATAGTTTAGTGTCATAACATAAATCATTAAAATATATATTTGTTGAAACGCCAACATGAAATACAATTTAAAACATACAAGTGCAAACAGGTAGTATTCTTTCCAACTTTACTATATGCATAGAGTGTGAATGGTCGAACAAGCATATGGCAATTCACCACAAATTCTTCCATCAGTACAGTAAAACTCAGCAGGCATTAATAACTGATGTTGTTATTGAAAGGAGAAGACTGTGAAACACATCACTGAAGAGGAATGCACAAATCCTGCATTCCAGATAACCAGTTCTCCTAAGGATACAGTGCCTGACTCAGATTAAATCGTTCTACAATAGAGAATGCAAAACATACAAAACAGCCTGAAGAAAGTATGTTCAAGTCACATCATGAGGGAGAGTGACACAGCCACCTTAGGGAGCAGACTTTGGTCATCATGCCAAGGCAGATATATGATCATTATACTGCCAGGGAGGGGGGGAGTAATTGTGGAATTTTATTTTCTATGTGCCAATATCTTGTGCCCAGCCTTGGGTGCTCTGCACCTTTGGATGGGTGGATATACAATTTGCTCCACTGTCTCAGATATCAAAAACTCTTGTGCCAGTCCTGGGTGCATGTGATCAAAATCACAGTGTGCCATAAGACACTAACACAAGAAATGAAGCTTAGAAAAGGGAATAATATATGGTCATTATTGAAAGAGATATGATAGAGGAATTTCAGGAGAAAAGCAGGGAAACAGAGTCAGGGAGAATATAATATAAAAATACGGTACTGACTGAATCAAAGAGAAGAAAGAGAATGGGGCAAAAATATGTACTGGGAATAAGAGTAAATCTTTTCTGAAAAATTAATAAATGTTGGTTTATACTGGCTGTTTCATATTAATCCACAGCAGAAAGCACAAACCAAGACACACACCAACAAGGGGGGGGGGAGGATAATAGGATAATTCTATCATAGTATAATATGATTATATTAAAAACATGCACCCACAAATAAATGAATTCAAACATTTTTTTTTCTTACTAGGGGAAGGGGGGTGGGTTCAAGATCTACATTCTGCACAACACACACACAAAGACCAGAATTCTCTTAGGGAAATACTGTTACCCGAATTGCTTGGGGTACATGGGGGCCCTCTAATGTCCTAATATTAATCTGGGGGATTTAATTAACTCAACTTGGCATGAGAGAGGCCAGGAAATGGCAGGACCTTTTGACCTATGTATACTGGTAGTAATGGAGGAGACTCTAAGCTAAAACGTACAATTAAATTATCTTTATTGGAAATTAATGTTGACAGCAGTCACACAAACACTCAGGCTTCAGACACTCACGCAAGCCTATCAAAAGCAGTTGGAATTATTTGGATAGGGGAATAGAGTGAGGGAATGATGGGTGATACAATACCTCTCAGAGGATCAGAGATTAGCGCAGCAGAAGATTCTCAGAGATGCATTCTGAGGATCTCATGGCAAACTGGAAGCATGGATGTAGGTTGGGAAGGAATTTTTTTCTGCAGCTGAGATATCTTATTGGCCTTTAAGGTTTCTCTTTTTCACTTTTTCTCTGTGGTGTGCAGCTCTCAACTGTGTAACTTGGCTTGCTTTTCTCATCTGGCACTTTCCTCTCTGTAAACAATTTGTGTGCTTGATAAGGATGAACGAGAATTTTGTTTCATGTAATTTGTTGCAAAAGCTTACTGAAATTTACAAATGTCTTTATATCTGGGGTGGAAAGAAGTTGAAAGTTTAAAAACAGAATATGGAAGAAGCCAAAACTGGCAATTGAAGTGTTCACATCATAAAATTCTATCTTAGAAGTCCTGTGTTTTCAAGCATATTTTTGAAATATATTAGAGTGCCCATGCTCTTTTTTTTTTTAAAAAAATGTATTTTAACACCTATATCTCTCTGGCTTTTCTTCGCAAATGAAGATTCAGGAAGGACTCATCCTGCGCTTACTGCAAGCGCGCTAGTGACTAAAAAGGCCAATCCGAGATAAACAAGTCCGGTTGCAGAACTCACAGCAGAAGGTCTCCTTGGGTGATGTTTCCGGGTTGTGATTCTTTCTGCGTTGTCATTTCTCTTCAAGACTTGTTCGGCGTGAGTTGTCAAATAAGGCTGCAGCATTGTGGATAGTGCGTCTCCATGCCTCCCGATGTGAGGCCAGGGCGGACCACTGTTGGTGATCAATTTGGCCGAGCCTGAGATGTTGTTTCAGGGAGTCCTTGTCTCGCTTTTTTGGAGTGCCCCTCTTACGCTGACCCGTGGCGAGTTCACCGTAGAGTACTATTTTTGGGAGGTGATGGTCCTCCATCCTAGAAATGTGCCCTGCCCAACGCAGCTGTGTTCTCAATATCATGGCCTCAATGCTGGTGATCCCTGCTTGCTCAAGGACAGCAACATTTGTCACATAATCAGTCCAGTGTATATTTAGGATTGTGCGTAAACAGCACTGATGAAAGCGTTCGAGGAGTCATAAGTGGTGGTGATAGGTGACCCATGTTTCAGACCCATAAAGGAGAATAGACAGTACAATGGCTCTATACACACTGATTTTTGTGCTTCGCCTCAGGTGTTTATTACTCCAGACTCTTTTGTAAAGTCTTCCAAATGCGCTATATGCCTTTGCTAATCTGTGATCAATCTTTTTGTCAATCTTGGCATCTGAGGAGATGATGCTTCCCAGGTAGGTGAACTGCTGAACAGACTTAAGCACAGAGTTGCCATGAACTGCTGAATGGACTTAAGCACAGAGTCACCTATATGGCACACAGAAACTACAACATGGTCTTTTCTAACTTGGGAATATTTATTATTATTGATTTAGAGCACTTAACCCCACCCTTCAGCTAGAAAGGCTCCCAAAGCAGCTTACAAATTGGTAATTTGACAATTCCCTGCCTCTTCAGCTTACAATCTAAAAAGATATGAAAGAAAAGGGAGTGGCAGTGGATGCAAATTCTGGCTGCTGTTTTCTCCTAAGAGGCCAGAGCAATGGCAGTTGGTATGAATTGTTATACCACCTGAAATTTCCCATTGCAGATGAAAGAATTGTGTTTTCATGTCCCTTTTGAAGAGAATTTACTAAAATTCACAAATTTCTTCATGTTCAAGATAAAAAAAACTTGTGACTTAAATTCATATGTGGGAGAAAGGGAAAAAACGTTAGATTTTAGTTTTTATTATTTGTAGTGCTTTTGCGTTTGTATCTTGCGACACTGTTTCTTGAATTAAGTGAATTTAGGGGGATTTGCCTTCTCTTCCTCCTCTGTATTGTTTTTGTTGTTGTTGTCAAGATCCTACATTGCCAACTTAGTTATGTAGCTATGAATGTGCTCTTAAGTATCACTCCTGGTCCAACCCTTCAAACCTCTTTTAACAGTCAGTTGCTGCTTTGAGTGCTGAAGGTCCATTCTACTGGCAATCAGGGTGCAGCAAGATGACATTTCCAGCCCCTTCCTGCCAGTGATCTGCAGTGAAATGAGAAACTGCAATAGGGGTCCTGCTTCTGATTGTCACAGCCTTGCTTGCTGGTGAGAGGGGCTTGGGAATGTCATCTTTCTGCACCCCAATCATTGGCAGAATAGACCTCTGCCACTCAGAGGAGCTCCCTGGAGCTTAAGGTGGGATGAGGGCAGGCAATATGCTACATGAGTATAACTGAACACGAAGCAGTTATGGATCCATAACTCTACGTTTCAAATCCATAACTTCAATACACGACACCAGTCATTATTATTAATGATGTACTTAATTTATATCTTGCCCTTTCCCCAGAATTGGGAATCAAAATAGCTGACAGCAATTAAAATATAGACAGGCACAAACACAAATGCTATATAAATATCCTTGAATTTGGGTCTGCTCAGTTCAAAGAAAGATCTACTTTCTATATGGATGGCTTTGGTTATGAGACAGCAATTTATAGATCCCAGTTACTATGCAGATAGCTTCCAGGAATTGATAGCCTATGACCTGAACATTGGCATTCCTAGAAATTATTCCAAATATTGATCTGATATGCATGTAAAGTCACAGATGAGCATTCCTGGAGTTTTCAAAAATCAATTTGACATGGTTTCAGGGCATGTTTGTTTGCTTAAGCAGCAAAACACACAAAAATCAATTTTTCTTTGAAGCAAAAATAAGATCAAGCAAATACCAAGCAAGTCAGACAGGGATGGAAGGCTTTGTACAGAAAGTTTTGCCAGATGGAATAGCACAGTGGACACTGAAAAAAAGGGGGGGATAGCATTTGATATCACTGATGTATGCACTTCCGATCAGCTGTAGATATTAGCTGCAAGCTGCCAATTATGAGTCTTTAAATTACATTTTCTAGCAACACTACCATTACATGAAATGATGATGGCGAGGACAATACAGTAAAAAGATGCTTCTTACCATAGGGATTTGGGCAGGCAGAATATCCTGATGTAGTGTCCCACCCTGTTCTCCATGAGAAGGCCTCTACTGTGCCTCTGACACTGCTGATCCCATCAATTGGGACTGGATGTCTTTTTTTGCTCATCCACTCCTGGCCCATTAGGCTCTGTCAGAACTAAGGAGAGGAGAGACAGCTACTGAAGCTGCATGTATCCAGCCCCCTGTCTCCCACTTGTTGGCTGGATGCTGGCCTATTGGCATGAGGTCATTCATTTCTTCACCTGTAGAAGTGTGCTGTCTGTGGCTACATAGACTCATAGAAATGAAAATGTGTTAGCTCCAATTTCTGCTTTGTCAAGAATTGGAACCAATGTGTTAGTATTACTTATGTTAATTACACTTTTCTATTTCTTTAAAAAATTTAAACTAAAATGAAAAGTGCCCCCCCACAAATGTGTCTTCCTCCACTCTTTCTCCTCTCCTCTCCTCTCTTCCATTACATCTACTCTCTCTTCTCTTCTCTGCAGGCCTTCCTTTGCTATGCACACCTCTGTCCAACAAAGTAGTGTATAAGTGCTGCAGGATTCCACTTTCTGCTCCACCCTCCCTCCTGTTTTTCTTACTGCAGCTGTTTCCTTCTGCTCAGAGCTGCTGCTGCCAACCATCATGTGGTGAAGAACTCTGGGGAGGACAGCAGGGGAGATGCCAAGGATGGGACAACATTATAATCGAAAACTATTCCCCATATTTCTCCTAGGAAAATGCCATAAAATTCTGAAGAACGATGCTTATATTTTGATGTGTTCTGAAATTTCAGACATTGCCTCTGATGTAATTCAACGCAGTAAGTTGGTTCCGATCTCTGTTCCCACCTTTTCTTCATGAGTATGGAGATGGCTCTCCTCCCCCACTTTACTTTCATAACAACTCTGTGATGTAGGCTAGGCTGACAGAGAGTGACAAGGTAACTCAAGACGTTCCATGGTTGAATGGAAACTTGAAATTGGGTTTTCCAAGTTGCACTCCAGCATTCTAACCACAATACCATGAACATTCACATTGTGGTCTCATGGTCCAGGGTCAAAAATGTCCTAGTTGCATCACTGGATAGGCTAGTATAGGCTTTGGTGGAAAGGGCATTATGCTATTTATTATTAGTATGCTCATTGTGACCACACAAGGGATCTATGCTTAGAAGATGATGGAAGCAGACAAGCAGAAAAATAGAGAGTCTTCCAGAGCTGAGATAGACAGTGTAGTAGATCCCAGAAGAAAGAACCTCTATATCTATATCTTCAAATTCAGCCACTCAAAGCCATCTTATTACATTAGTCAATTGGTGTATCTAATCCAGCACCAGGGACCAATGGCAGCTGGTGGCTTCCAAGTCAGCAGGGTGGTGAAACTATACTGTGCTTTAGTTTGAACTTCAAAGGAGCTATTCAAGGTGACAAATCCTACCCACCCAAATAGTTCCTTTAAAATTTGGGGTAAAATCAGGATCAGATTTGCCTCCCTACTGTTACCACTGACCATCAATGCTAGGATCTCTGGCTAGCAGCACTTCTCTGATGGCTCAGACAAATGTTGTTTGTTTGTTTTGCCAGTGCTGATAACTTTGATTATTTTTTTTTAGCTGGAGAGTACCTGGAACCTGCTGCCAGCAAAGCATGTGCTTCATGAATGAGCTGTAGACTAGGGCTATCAAAACTGTAGCCTTCCAGATGTTGTTGGCCTCTAATTCCCATCAGCCCACCACAATGGCCTGAGCATGATGGGCATTGTAACTGAACAACATCTGGGCAGATGCATTTCTCCATCCTTGCTATAAACCTTCCTCTCATGTGTGGTAGAATTTTTTGACTGAGCCCAGAGCTTGTCTACTGAATTATGGCGTTTGCCCGCCATGTACTTTATTTGCCACACACTCCTAAGATACTATACATACCTTCCACATGTATAGCTTTGCAGTTCAACACTGCTCCTAATTCATTCCTCTGATGGATAAAGCAGAGGTCATCAAAGTGACACCAGTTATTGATGTAACAGCTTTGACATACTTGGAAGGAAAATATAGCATTTAAATCTTTGATCAAGTTAGGGAAGCACTGCCAAACTGGGACTGTGTCAAAGGAGTTTATGGTTATTGAAACAGTAAGTATTGAGTAGTAATACATTTCAGGCTGAGTTCCAAGCTTTCCTTGAAAGTGCTGTGTCACTCAAGAACACAAACATGACAAGATGGAATTTTGGTCTTGTTCGGTTAAAGCTGTTTTCTCCTGTCCTGTCATTATGAATTAAGGTTACCACATGTCCTTTTAGCCTAAAATGCATGTGTTTATGTAGACTCTTGTCTTGACTAGCTGGTCTTTGACCTTGAGTTCTCCCACTGGATCCTTCACTGCAGCTCCAAAACCAGATGGTATAGCACAATGGACAGTGTGTCAACCATAGACTGAGAGAGCAGGTTTCAAATCTCTACCCAGTGATGTAGCTTGCTGTGTTGCCTTCGGCTAGTCATCACATTCCTCCTCCTCTCATTTATATCCCACCTTTCTTCCAGATGGAGACTCAAGGTGGCTTATAAAAGGCAGGAAATGATAATAAAAGCACATACACCTACCTGGTGAACAACATTGGGGGGAAGGTAGCTCTTTGACACCCTCCATGGTACGGACCAGAGTGCTTTGTGTCTGGCACAAGGTGCCAGAATGCTGCATGTGAAGCCAGATCTCCCTCTCACATGCCTCTTTGGATCTTCACAGCACGGGAGTCAAGAACATTGTGTTTGCAGGATAATCAATAGGCTGGGTTTTGTTAATCAACAGGAGCAGGGAGGAGGCTTTTGTCCCATGCTACTGTTGTTAATTATCTGGTGGAGGAGAGTTAAAGAATTATTTTCCACACTTGATTTATTAATTGGGTTTATTTTAGTGAATTTTGGGTTGGGGGGCATCTTTGTTTGTTTGTGGATTAGGGAAGTATGGCAAGGTTTTCTTGCAAACCTGAATGGTATTTCCTTTTGGAGGGATGAGCTGCACCTTTGTGGCTTCAGGTGCAGCTGGGTCTATAGGCTTTGGTATATATTTTAGAGGACATTGGTGTGAGTGAGCCATCTGCCTCTCATTAGCCCGTAGTACTAGGTCTGTTTACCAGAAGGCTGGGAAAGAACTTGTATATGTTAGGAGGGTTAGTGGGTTAGAGACTTCTTGGCCTATTCTGGTTGAACGTGTTTTTCAATACTGCACATGCTTAAGTAGAGGGCTGGCACCTCAATCCATTAGGACTAAGTTGTCAGTTTTAGCTTTTGCAGCTAGAGCACAAGGTTATGAGGACTAGACACATGATTTCAGAGTCCATAAGGCTTTGGAGGGTTGGCCTGGTGAGCATGGTCAGGTGGCCCATGGGTACGAGCCTTTGTCTTCACATGTGATTAATGGATTTAGTGATGTTTTATCTGTAATATGTAGTTTTGGTTATGAGGTGGCTCCATTTCATGCTGCAGTATTGGTTGCCTTTTTGAGGAACTTGCACATTAGTGAATTGGTTGTGGCGGCCAAGAGGGATGTTTTTGGCAGAGTTCTGGCTTTTAGAGATTTGTAATTCAGAGGTCAGAATCTGATTTTGCACATTAGGCACTCCAAAACTGATCAGAAATGGGTAGGGGTGAAAGTGCAGTTGGGATTGTGTTATGATTCAGTCTTATGCCCTGTTTGTGCTCTGCAACATTATGTGCAGCTCAAGGGGTCAAGACCAGGATCATTGTTATTTTTGCACATTGACAGGGGTAGGGGCAAACGTGCAGTTCAGACTGACCTGGCCTTATGCCCAGTTTGTGCACTGCAATGTTATGTGCAGCTCAGGGGGAAAGACTGGGGGCAATGTGTTTTGTACATTGACTTTTTGCCCCTCACCAGCTATCAGTTTTGGACCATTACCTTGAGGGCATTGCAGTGCCTTGTCCTGCACAAGGTCATGTTGGCACCCATTCTGTTAGGACTGAGGCTGCCTCCACCATTTCTGTAATGGGCCTCAGATCATAAGCCATCCAGCATATGGGCATTGGAAATCTCCCACTGCAAAGAGGTATATGTGTCCTCTGAAGTTTTGAGACTCTTGCTAAACTAACATTGTTGTGTTTTCTCTGTTAGTTTCTAGGTGCTGTGTGGCAAGATGGTGGGTCCTGATTTGTGGCCATAGTATGGTGTACTGGGCAGTGCACCAGGCCTGAATTTGCCATTTTGAGGCTCAACTGGGGTTGAGCAATGTTGCCACTCTGGAGTGGCTTGGGAGAAGAGGCCTCTGGTAGAACAGTTTTCTCCCTCTTTTATTTGAGGAGTGCACTGGGCCTCCTCCTGATGTGTTAGTCATTCACCTTGATGGGAATTTCTTGGGCTTGCTGAAGGCCAAGGCCCTGGTTTTACAAGCATTGGAGGATTTTCAGCTTCTAGAATGTTGCTAGCCTGAAGTTTCCCTTGTTTTTTTTAATGCCAGGTGTCATCTGGGGAAGGTAATCCCAAGCACATTGACCTTGCCTGAAGAAAGGTTAACAGCAAGCTTCCTAACGCTGCAGAGATGCACTGTATTAGGAAGGAGAGGGGGCAAAAACTCAATGAACTCCACGATAACAGCCTTCACAGTTTTTCATGAAGTTTTAAAATATATATATATGCAGAAATGCACTTTCCCATCCATTTGAACAACCAATTCCAAGCAGAGTGCATATGAGAAGCTGAAACATGATTGGTCAGATGTGAGTGGGGATGGGCTTGCTGGTGATGAAGTGGCCAGAACTGCCATTGTTGTTTATTGAGGTACTGATCCTGCATGATTTTGAAGTGGTAAAGCAAAAAAAAAAAAAAAAAAAAAAAAGGAGAGATTTAAAATGCAAGATTACTCTTCCATGTCTTGGATTTAATGAGGGGGAAAAATCTGCGCAACTGTGGGAACTTCTGGAGGATAATGACTTGAGTAATTCACTCATGGCTGCCATCTTTATTCATGGACATGCTCTGTGTAAACTAGAAACATGGACAACGTCATATACCAGTGATCTGGAGAAAAAATCATGGAGACAAATGAATGTTGCTGCAATGATGAGTTAATGCTCAGAAACTAACAATATATCTCCTCGTATAGATGATCCCCAGGGCAGGTTACAGGAACCATAGAGGTCCCCTGCTATAACAGCTCCACTGGCTGCCAGTTTCCTTCTGGGCACAATTCAAACTGCTGGTTATGACCTGTAAAACCCTTTATCTTTCAGGTTTATCTGAAAACCCTTTATCTGACAGACCATATCTCCCTGTATGAGCCTGCCTGGGCCCTGAGATCTCCAGGAGAGGGCCTTCTCTTAGGTCCACCACCTTCACAGGCACTGTTGGTAGAGACATGAGATAGGGCCTTCTCGGTGACTGCGCCTTGACTCTGGAACTCCCATCTGAGATAAGCCAGAACCGTCCTCCTTCGCTGTTTTTCTGTTGGTAGGCAAGCCCCTTTTTTTTATTCTGACAGGCTTTTAAAAGAGAAAGTTTTTTATAGAATGGGCTAAGGGTGCTGTGTTGTTTTAAACTGAACTGTTTTCAATTGCTTTTTATTCTTTTAAGTGCATGTTTAAACTGTTTTACATAATACTGTGAATTTTAATGTTGAATATGTCACCCCATTCTATTTTTTAAAAATCTCACAACTCAGTATTGAGTCATCATTTGTTTTTTGAGGGAAGAGAGCAATGAAGCTTGGTACTGGACTTCTAGACTGAACTTTCCATCCACTCTGCTGAAGGCAGCTTGGTGACCAGAAACTGTTCTCATGAAATGTTTTGCAAACAGGAATGTAGGCAAATGCATACAACTCTATCTATCTATCTATCTATCTATCTATCTATCTATCTATCTAAAAACTATTGGGTATGTTGACTTTCCCAGTGTGCTGATTGGCTGCTCAGGAAACACATCCAACCAATCACCACCCACATGCAAACCCACTCTCCATCTCACAATCCACTCCTGCCACTCAATCTGCATCTACACCCCCAGCCTCACAAGGGGCCATGCATCTACACTCCTGCCATGGGAAAGACTCCAGGAGCCTAAACAGAGCCCCCCCTCCACTATATGCCTCGTTGTGGGAGCACAAGAGGAGAAGCCACTGTGCCACAGAGGCCTGCAAGTCCAGGGTGGGAGAGCCAGCCAGCTAGACGGTCACTCAGTGGTTGTATAGATTTTGGTGGTTCTCCCCCCCCCCGCACAATAATAACATGTAGCTGAACTGTGTGAACCTTTCACATTTACTATAATGGTGTATGTTATGCTGGGTACATGGCATATGTTGCCACTGATGCAGCAACAGGACCTAGACAATCAATTGGCAGTGGTGGCAGTGGCGGCGGCAGGATGCTGCCACCACTGCTGCTGCTGCAATGGAACCCAGACAGTCAACTGGTGGTGGCAGGCCGTCTGCAATGGGATCTAGGCAGCCAACTGGCAGTGGCTGTGGCTGTGGCAGTAGCAGGGCAACAGAACAAGTCGCCCTCAGCAATTTCAGGAAAACTGTGGAATGCTGAGAAGGGGGAGGAGGGATTTAAAAACCCACCAGCCTACCTTACAGGGTTGTTGTGAGGTCTACTGGGCATTTTGGGGGAGTTTTTAAATGGCATATGTTATGCTGAGTACAGCTAGTTAGGGATATAATTCTTCACTGATACCATTTGTGAAGGAAGCAACCAGTAATTTTGGCAATTTTCTTCCTGCCGTGAGAAAGTCTTCAAAAACTGTCATATTTGAAAGCTACTTGCAGTGCGTGACTTAATCAATGCAAAATTTCCATGTGAAATGTTTGCACAGGAAACATTTCTGCACAGGAAACAGAAATGTTATCTTCTGTGCAGAAAATACTGTTTCCTGTGCAGAAAATGCTATAACTGGGGAGTTAGTGATTGCATTTTCTGCACTGGTAATGACATGCATTTTTTTCTGTTTTCTACATAAAAGAACCATGTGTGAATTAGAGGGCAGACTACGTCCTGAATTGCAAAGATTATCAGCAGTCCAGGATTCTCCTTGTCAGTGTGTCCTGGCACTCAAGATAAACGTTTTTCAAACATTTTCAAATATCTTTGAATTCTTTCCATCCCTAGTGTGCATATTGCAACTGACAGGATGGGGAACCTGTGGCCGTCCAGATGCTTTTGTCTTCTGCTCCCAACAGCCCCTGTCAGTGTGCCTGGTGGCAAGCAATGATGACAGATAAAGTACCCAAATCTCTGAAAGGCCATTATAGACAGGCAAAGTACCCAAATCTCTGAAAGGCCTATTATAGACCTCTCAGATAATGGAAAGATATGAACTTTAAATGCCTCATGATATGAAATTTTTGACTCTGCTTGTGCTGAAAAAGGTGAAACTACCTTCAGATTTTTATAAAAATTGACCAAGTTCTTCTCTCCATTGAAATCAGAATTTGTGTTATTGTTCAGAGCCATTCTGAAGGCCCTGAAAAAGCTCTCTGGAGCTTTTCCTTTCCCATTTCCCTTGCCATGCAGTAACAGAACTCCAAACCATCATTATACCACATACCTTGCTTGTAGTCTAAGGGCTTGTCTACACGAGCCTAAGATAATGTTTTGGGGCCAACCTGGGGGTGATCTGTGCAGATTACACTTGACCAAAACCAAAATCTGGACCAGAGAGTCCTCGTGATGTTTGGCCAGTTCAGTCCCTCAAACAGTGTAAACCCCTATTAAAATGGTTTTTTAAAACTCCCAATTTACTCTGGCTCTTCCAGGAAAATCTGGAGCATTCCATCAGAACAGGCAGCTGTCCTCAGATGCATTCTGCTGTGTCATCCAGTGCTGGCGCTGCTAGTGCATGCCATGTTCTCTGAGGTCACATCAAGGCCCCCGGCATGTGATCAACACTGGGCATCTCATTTTTTGGTCTCAGGGAGCATGATGCACACCAGCAATGGCACCGGGGCCAAGCAATACAGCAGGATACATGTGAGGACAGATGCCCGTTCTCACTGCAGAGTGTTCCACTAACAGGGAGAATCTGAACACCTTCAGGGCCAGAATACCCCAGGCTGTCCCTGGGTTATTTCAGTCAGTGTAGATGAGCCCCCAGTCTTCCTTCTTCTGCTTAATGGAAGTTCCCTGGGACAGATGAAGGGATGAAGCTGAGGTGATAGAGAGGGAGGGTGAACCTAGCCTGATTATTCTCTTGGGATTGGATTGGAGGAGTTCATACCTATGAATGTCCCTGATCCTTTTCTTGTGATATCCCTACTTCTGAAACATGTGGGATGAGACCTGGATGGGAGGTTGCTGACGGAAGGGGAAATTGCTCAAAATCTAAGAGAGAGAGATGTTCATTTCATTTCCAGGTGTTTTTTTTTTACATGTCTGCTCCTACTTGCTGTTCTCAGGATCCAAGCCAATGCTTGGTAATGGTTTGAAGCAGTTCCACTAAAATTCTGCATGGCTGCAAATATAATTTCTGGTCTACAGGGGCCATTCTTTTTCCTGATAGGTGTGGATTTATGTCCTGCATGTGTAGAATAATTAAGGATGATTTCCTGCCATTCTCAAACATATCCACAAATATGTAATTATAAATGATGTCTCCCTCCCTCTCCCTTCCATGAACTTTTAATGGGTGGGCACTAGTTTTATGCAGGTAAAAGAATCTGTGTTTAGCAGACAGCTGGAAGGAACAGGTGTAGTACAGAGTGTGTAGCCCATTTACATACCTAATTGAATAAATGATGAAAAAAAGAGAGAGGAAGGAAGTCATAGTCAGTGGCTTGTTTGAGAAACATTACTGGGAAAAGCTCTCACTGCTACATAACATGTTTTGCAACGTTGTTTTTCAAAACTTATTCTGGGTTGGGGAGTAGATTTGATGGTAGACAACCACTCAAGTCTTTTTTTTTTATTTTAAAAGAAAAGAATAATCCACAGGATACAGAATAAGTGCTAGAATCAACAGTGGCTCCACATATTTTAGTCTGACTAGTTCAGTCATCGGGGATTGTAGATCTATTTAATTCCAGAGGTGAGATAGCAGCTTGAACACTGGGTTGTAATTTTGTCCTCATAAACTGTTAGGGTGTTTCAAAGCAAAGAGAAATGAAATGTGGCCACAGAATGTAGTTTTTATGACAAGTGCAAGAGCAGCCAGCTAGCTGTAAAAGTGTCTGTCGGGCTGACGATAGATACCGTATTTAAACAGCAATCCACATGGCTTATTCATCTTCCATGAATTCTCAGTGTCAATGCAACTTGCATTGCAAATGCCATAAACAGTAGGTCAAATGCTGTTGGGTCAAATCTCAGTCTTGTGTCTAGTTATTGTGCCAGGTGAGCAGGAATTTATGGCTGCCAAATTTCAGACAAATGGGTGCAGGGTTTTGAACACTCCCTTTTTTGTGCTGTGCATGTGTATGTGCCTACAGGTTGCCTGTTGAGTTATGGTGACCCTATGAATATCATAGGGTTTTCTTAGGCAAGGAATAATCAGGTGGTTTGCCAGTTCCCTCCTCTAAAATATAGCGATAGAACCTGATATTGGTTCATCGTCTCTTATCCATGTACTAACCAGAAATTACCCTGTTTAGCTTCCAAGATCAGGAAGGACCTAGCGCCTTTAGGGAATTTAGGCAACTTTTTTGTGCTACACATCTCACTCTCCATCAGAGATAACTATAGTTAACTTTCAATTGCTTGGCTGAAGGAGATGAGTTATGCCAGCATACTGATGTCACTTTTGAAGGGTGCCAGCCTGCCAAGTTTCAGAAGAAGAGGTATAAGGAGCTTCACGCAAGATCAATTTTTACAGTTTAGTGGGTTAGAAATAAAAGAGATGTATCCCATTTTTGGACCTGAGTACAGGGAGGGGGAAAGAAGGGATCAATCATTTTGAAAATGAAACAAAGAATGGATGTGGCCTTAGTTAAGAAATCCATGATATTTCAGTAGAATAATTTTGGGTAGATGGAGAGCACTAGATTTTTAAGGGTAAGAAATTATTCCCTTTTACTTGCTCCCTTCAATGTGTTTCCCCTGCAAGTAATTTGTATGAAAATTGCAAATATCACAGAGATATCCTGAGGCAAGAAAGATCCAAAATCCAAAGAAGAAGTGCAAAGGCTAGGGACTTATCAAGAATCAAAATAACTTAAGACAAATGTTTTTTCCTGCTGGATTGTCACTAAAGGCAAACACAGTAAGAAAGGGCAGGAGAGCTGATGGATGTGAAGGCTACAGTGGGAAAGGCAAAAAGAGTGGTGCATCCAGCATTTTCAAAGCAATTACCCAGTGCTACCCCCTCTCAGATTCCACAGATTCTACCAAAACAGTTTTAACATTACTGCTCCTGAGGAAGAGAGAGATCAGAAAGTGAGACCAGACAATCATATTAGTCCGGTGATATATATTGTGTCAATCTCCCTGAGCAAAAATACTGGGATTTCCAAATTTTTGTAAAATGATCCACTGTGATTAGAACCTACAACCATGTATCACAAAACTTCACACTCTCCTGTCCCTTATCCCTCTCCCCACTACAGAATTTTCTTTATAGGAAGAAGTTGGAGAGAAACGTAACTCTTATCTTTGAGATGTTACTGTTCAGCGATGGAGATAAAAACACCCAAATGTGGGTTACTCCTCCCCATTACTCCAATACGTAGGAAATAGAATTCGAAGAATGCCTTGGTAGGTGGAGCAAACCCCACATTTCTCAGTCCACTTTACAGCTGAGAACAAGCCAACAGCAGTACAAAATCATAACTATGTTACACCTCCACAATCTATAGGTAAGCAGGGAGAGTAGAGAAAAAACACAAGAACTCCAAGTGTAAAAAAATAATTATATACTGTCTAACTTTGTGAAATCACAATGTGATTGCCACCTCTTTCATGAAGAACCCCAGTATTCCTCAGTTCAGGGTGTTTTCATCTGCATTGCTGAAAAACAACATTTCACAGGTAAGACCAATGTTACTTTTCCAGAGATAGAGAGGAAAACACCTGAATGTGGGACTTACCAACGTTCCCCCCTCCAGAAATGAGATATACATTTATGTTGAGCTATTGCTCGCAGAACTCATCTCAGCTGAGTCAAAGACATCCAGATGATAGTGGTGAACAAAGGTAGATGGAGAAGACCAGGTGGCTGCTCTACAAATACCTTGAAGAGGTGTGTTAGTGGCTAGCACCTGTGAGGTGCCAGCACTGAGTAAAATGAGCGACAACCTTCCCTGACAACTTTTTACCAGACACTAATTAACATTTTATAATACAAGCTCTGATTCATCTGGATAGTGTAGATACAGATACCTTCTTCCCTAGTGAAGATGACTGAAGAAGACAAACATCCTGTCAGACACCCTAAAGCTCTTACTACAGCTGATATATGTTTTGATGGCTTTCTGTATGTCCAATGTGTGCTACACTTCCTCCAGATCCCCTTTTGGATGAAGGTAGAAAGAGGGAAGCACCAAATTGACCTACATAATGAAAATGGGTTCCAGTCTCAAGACCACAGAGTCTGGGTGTACAATGCACAGTTCCTTCCTGACAATGCTCCTATCTCCCAGACTCTCCTGACTGACATGAAAGCCATAAGGAAGAACTTCCATGTCAGAATTTTTAGGTCATCCTCAGAGGTTCAAATCGGGCCTTCAAAACCACATGCAGATCCCAGTTAGGGTATTTGTGAACTATTGGTCACTGGGTCAATGTCACTACTCTCAGAAAATGTTTGACATATAGGACTTTATCACACTACACTGTTATAGTGCTATTATTCCACTTTAACTTCAGTCGCTGCCTCCTGTGGAATTCTGGGGTTTGTAGTTTAGTGAAGCCTAAGAGCTCTCTGGCTGAGAATGCTAAATGCCTCTCCCTAAACTGCAAATCCCAGGATTCCAGAGGAGGCAGCCAGAGTAGTTAAAGTGGAATAATACTGCTATAACAGTGTGGTGTGATAAAGTCCATAGATGGGCAGATAACTTTTTTGCTTTCAATAGAGGTAGGGCCAATAAAATTGCCACCCCTTGCCTCCTCAACATATTTTGACAAAGGCCACTGTCTAGACCATCTTGTAGAAATTACAGTAGGGGGTTGACCATTGGAATTTCTGGATGTAGGCCCTTCCTTCTGACCCACCTATTAAATACCTTAAAGGTGTAGTCATATATGTGCTGTGTCGATTTACACCTGGAACTGACTATGGTGTCCATCATAGTTCTGGGCACCACAATTCAAAAAGGATATTGACAAATTGGAGTGTGTTCAGAGGAGAGTGACTAAAATGGTGAAAGGTCTGGAAACCATACCTTATGAGGAAAGACTTAGGGAGCTGGGTATGTTTAGCCTGGAAAAAAGATGGTTAAGGGGTGATATGATAGCCTTGTTTAAGTATTTGAAGGGGTGCCACATTGAGGATGGAGCAAGCTTGTTTTCTGCTGCTCCAGAGACTAGAACATGGAGCAATGGACGCAAGCTCCAGGAACAGAGATTCCACCTCAACATTAGGAGGAACTTTCTGACAGTTAGAGCTGTTTGGCAGTGGAACACACTTCCTCGGAACGTGGTGGGGGTCTCCTTCCTTGGAGGTCTTTAAACAGAGTCTGGATGGCCATCTATCAGGGATGCTTTGATTGTGACTTCCTGAGTGGCAGGGGGTTGGACTGGATGGCCCTCGTGGTCTCTTCCAACTCTACAATTTTATGATTCTATGATTCACACTAGTATCTAAGCCTTCCTTTAGGGGAATCTTGCATTCAACTTCCAGGCATGTAAGCTGAGGCATGCTGGATCTCAGTGATTAACCTGACCTTGTGACAGGAGTTCTTGTCTGTTTGGTAGTGGCATTTGTTCCTGGTTCAGATGTAGCAGTTCTGAAAACTATGCTCTTCTTGGCCAGTGAGGTGCCACAAGGATCACCTCCACTCAGGCTTGCTAGAGATGTTAAAAACAATAAAAAGGGCTTTGGGGGTATCTCCATAGCAAAAGGAAAAACAAGGAAATGGTAGGGCTGCTGTGGAGAGAAGATAGCGAAAGGCTAACAGGGGACAGAGAAAAGGCAGAACTACTTAATACCTTCTTTGCTTCAGTCTTCTCCCAAAGGGGGAACAGTGCTCAGTCTGGGGAAGATGGAGCAGTTGATGCAGTAGTGGAAATACAGCACAGAATTGGTAAAGAGGTAGTTCAGGAATACCTGGCCAGTATAAATGAGTTCAAGCCTCCAGGGCCAGATGTACTTCATCCAAGGGTATTAAAAGAACTGGCAGAATTAATCTCAGAATCACTGTCAATAATCTTTGAGAATTCCTGGAGACAGGAGAGGTCCCAGCAGACTAGAGGAGGTCCCCATCTTTAAAAAGGGGGGAAAAGAAGACCCAAATAATTACTGCCCAGTCAGCCTGACATCAATACTAGAAAAGATTCTAGAGCAGATCATTAAACAGACAGTCTGTAACCACTTAGAAAGGAATGTCATGATCACAAAAAGTCAACATGGATTTCTCAAAAACAAGTCATGCCAGACTAATCTCATCTCTTTTTTTGATAGAGTTACAAACTTGATAGATGACGGGAATGCAGTGGATGTAGTGTATCTTGATTTCAGTAAGGCTTTTGACAAGGTCCCCCATGATATTCTTGCAAAAAAGTTAGTAATCTGTGGGCTAGAGAATGCAACTGTTAAGTGGGTTTGTAATTGGTTGAATGGCCAAACCCAAAGGGTA
Source organism: Gambelia wislizenii (assembly GCA_030847615.1). Taxonomy (NCBI): domain Eukaryota; kingdom Metazoa; phylum Chordata; class Lepidosauria; order Squamata; family Crotaphytidae; genus Gambelia; species Gambelia wislizenii. Next base: position 303,967,111 of record JAUMIR010000002.1, on the reverse strand, counting down.
CTCATCAGTGGTTCCTCTTCATCCTGGAGAGAAGTAACCAGTGGGGTGCCACATTGTTCTGTCCTGGGCCCAGTGCTATTCAACATCTTTAGCAATGACTTGGATGAGGGAATAGAGGGTATGCTTATGTATTTTGCAGACAACACCAAATTAGGAGGGATAGCTAATACCTCAGAGGACAGGATCAGAATCCAAAATGACCTCAACAGATTAGAAAGACGGGCCAAAATTAACAAAATGAATTTCAGCAGGAAGAAATGTAGGATACTATACTTGGGCACTAAAAATGAAATGCACAGATATAGGATGGGTGACACCTGGCTTGAGGGCAGTACATGCAAAAAGGATCTAGGAGTCTTAGTGGACCATAAGCCGAACATGAGTCAGCAGTGTGATGCAGCAGCTAAAAAAGCCAATGCGATTCTAGGCTGCATGAATAGGATTATAGTGTCTAGATCAAGGGAAATAATAGTTCCACTGTATTCTGCTTTGGTCAGACCTCACCTGGAATCCTGTGTCCAGTTATGGGTGCCACAATTCAGGAAGGATATTGACAAGTTGGAACATATCCAGAGGAGGGCTACCAGGATAATGGAAGGTCTGGAAGCCATGCACTATGAGGAGTGGCTTAGGGAGCTGGGCATGTTTAGTTTGGAGAAGAGAAGGTTGAGAGGGTATATAATAGCCATGTTTAAATACTTGAAGGGATGTCATACTGAGGATGGAGCAGGGTTGCTTTCTGCTGCTCCAGAGAGTAGGACACAGAGCAATGGGTTCAAACTACAGGAAAAGCGATTCCACTTAAACATTAGGAAGAAGTTTCTGACAGTAAGAACTGTTTGGAAGTGGGATACACTGCCTCGTAGTGTGGTGGAGTCTCCTTCTTTGGAGATTTTTAAACAGAGGCTGGATGGCCATCTGTTGGCAATGATTTGATTATGTATTCCTGCATGGCAGGGGGTTGGACTGGATGGCCCTTGAGGTGTCTTCCAACTCTATGATTCTCTCATCTTTCTCAGCAGTCTGGCAATCATGGCCATTGGAGAGAATGTCTTCCCAACTTCTTCATTATTAGATTGGAAAAGCCTGGGTGCAACTGCTACTCCCTGTCATCCACATCTGTTCTTCTCAACCATTCCACTGTGGTGTTCATTCTCCCTTTATGTGTCCGGCTTTTATGGAGATGAGATTTCTCTCTGCCCCTGACATTAGTAGTGTTGTCTCTTTTATCAGTGATTTGGAATATGTGCCCCCCTCATGGCTGATGTGCCCCTTCCCTGTGACATTGTTTGCTCTGACTAGCACAGCCCTGTCTCTTACTTATTCCTGAAAAACCTGAAAGTCCAGCTGTACAGACAAGTGCCATCCCATTCATGCTGCAGGACTTGCTAAACTGTGTCCATCTCCCTTGAGAGTATTGGGAGTTGAGCACTGCTCCCCAGCCCCTCAGGCTAGCATCCATTGTGATTTGACATGGTGGTGTCTCCCAAACTGGATGTCCTTTCCCCAATGCCGGCAATAACCACTAGCAGAAAGATCTCTTCATCTGACTTGGAAGCTGGATTCTCAACCAGATTTGTTGTGCAATCTGCTTCTGAAAGGGGAAGGATGCACCACTGAAGTGTCCTTGCATGAAAGCCTGCCCACGGGCCACAATCTGTTGCTGCTATCATCAGGCCTTGGAAATGAGCAAGCAACAAGATACTTGTGGGTGTCAATTGGCTTACCTTCCTGACGGTGTCCAAAATATCTGCACCCTTTCCTCTGAGAGGAACACTCATCCCCTGTAGGTATTGTTAAGTGATCCAAGATTCTGCATACATTGAGACAGGACTAGGAGGCTCTTCCCAATATCTACTAGAAAACCATGTTCTGAGAGGCATAAGAACACCCAGTCTACATTTTTCTGACCCTGTGAAAAGAAGGAAGAACAGATTAACAAACAACTTAAATACAAGTACAGATTAATTCCACTGAGACACATATATGCCACCAAGGCCATCATCACTGGTGAAGACCTGTGGTGCTGACAAGAGCCCTAGTGGGAAGGCCTTGTACTGATAATGTTCTCCTTGGTAGCAGAATCTCAGAACTTTGTAGTGAAGTGGGTGTCCTGGGATGTGCAAAAACACCTCTGTCAAGTCCAGAGATGCAAGAAAAACCTAGGGTCACAGAGCCTCCAAGATTGTTTTGAGTGTTTCCATTTGAAATCTGCATCTCTTCACAAAATGGTTGACCCATTTCAGATCTAGGACTGCTCTCCATGATTTGTTCTTTTTGGGAACAATGAACAAAATTCAGCATGATCCCTTTGATTTTTCTAACGATGGTACTGATTTTATGGCCCTGATGTTGAGGAGGTGAGGAATTGCCTTGAGCATCAGCTGGTGTTTCTCTTTCTTGTTGGATCTTGGGGAGGCAATGAAGCAATTGTGAGGAGTGCTCATGAAGTCAATCAGATAACTTTTCAATGTGGTGAGGATCCACCCATTGGTCATGGATTTCTCCCACATGTGGTAGTAAAACTGCACCCTTACTCCCACCTTCAAGTCCTGATAGTCATGCCTGGGGTGACTTTCTTCCTGGCTTCTCAGTTGTGGCAGTAGAATGAATGTTGTTGTGGGACCTGGTGAAACCCTGTGGCTGGGGTTACTGTTAGGGTTGGTATTTATGCTCAGATCATCTCTTTCGATAGCTGATGTTTCTATTGTGAAAGGAACCATAGGGTTGGTGATAGCCTCGAAAAAAGGTCTGATCCTGTCAAAAACCCTTCTGTCCTTCTTTTGGACAGATGGTAGGGGCTTCTTTTTATCTTTAATTACCACTAACATAGGTTTGAGGGCCTCCCCAAACAACCTTTCCCCTGAAAAAGGAGCAAAGGTCAGATTTTGTTTAGACCTAGAATCCACCTGCCAACTTTTTAACCAAATCTGCCTCCTAACCTGGACAGACACTGCCTGGGCATTGGCACCGAACTGCATGATGCCCAGGTTGATGCCTGCAGAAAAGGCCATGACTTTCACCAGTTTGTTGATGCCCTGTTTCAGCTTTGTATTCCCCTTGGGGACCATGTTTAATTCCTTTGTCAAAAGGTATTCTGCCCTGGAGAAAACTGAGATTGCTGAGGCTTCCCTAATTGCCAGTGAGGATGCCTCATGCACTTTCTTCAGTGCACTATCAGCCCTTTTTTTATCCTGATTTTTAAATGTATCTTCCCAATCTTTAACACAGACAGAAGGAGAAACCACTGCTGTTATGGGAGTGCCCACCAGAGGAGTTTGTAATTTGGACATAACCTGTTGAGACAAATTGTAAAACTTCTTCACAGATATATAGTTACATCTGACAGTGGTTGGCCTGGCCCACTCCTCTTTAAGCTCCTTCATGAAATGTGATGTAAAAGGAACATCTAGAGTTGAGGGATCTGGGTGAGAGAAGGACTCCCCTTTGCCTTTAGATAAACCAGTTTCCTCAGGTTCTACCTGCCCAAGAGGGGCAGAGATCTAGAGTCTGGATCACCTTTTAAAAAATCAAATCAAAATACTCAAATTTAAACAGTCATGCTGAGGGAGAGGTGGCTTCCTGAGGAGTAATCGCCTCTTCAGAAAGCTACCCTCCTCCAACTCAGACAAGGCAGTCAAAATAGAATTCTCATCCCATTCCTACTCAGATGAATGTTTCTGCACCCCTAATTTGGGTTTCTTTTTTCAGAGGGACTGTGTTCCCTAATCACCCTTCTTTTTTTGCCTCAGCCTGGGCCCTGTTGTGCTAGAGCAACCAGCAGCCATTTTGTGTCAGGTTTCATTGCCAAGATGGTGGTCCTGCCCAAAAAAGTGCAGCTGAAAAGTGCCCCTCTCAGACACCAGTACTGCCAACTGCCTGTTGTCCATGGACATTGGTGGTGAGGAGGAGGACTCCCATCAATCATGGGTGGTCTTTTCACTCTTTTCCCAGCCCTGGTGATGCCTCCACTAATGCTCTGAGGTCTCAGAAGCACAGACTGCAGCTTGGTGGGAAACTTCGGTTTGCACCACCACTCCCACCATTTCTTTAACTATGAGGGCCCGCAACCACTCACAAAATTGTGGGTGAAGCTCCTGACCCACTATCTTCAGCAGAAGCTCTGTACCGAGCCCCTGCCCATACCAATGCACCACAGAATTCTTGGACCTTTCCTGGGTCCTAGGACATAAACGCTTTCCTTTGCAGTGATGGGATGTGGGATCCCCCTCTCCACAGGGCCTCATTTGTAGTTCTGTTCTCAGCCTTCCTTTTAGAAACCATGTGGTCTTTGGATACTCTCAGCCCAGAGGCTGTGAGAGGTGACACTGAGTCTGCTGAAGAGGCAGAAAGATCCTCTAATGAGCTGGAACCCTCCCTACCCTGTCTAATCCTACCAAATAAGTAGAGAAAGAATGTGGAAAAAAGGTAGACAGGGAGGGATAAAAAAAGGATGAAGAAAACAGTGATAAGTGGAGTAGAGCTCTGAGATAGCCTAGCTGAAACAGAAGCAGGAAGGTTGTCCACCTCTGGTATAGATGGACACACTTCATGCAGTGTACTTCATGCAGTACATGTGCTGAGGAGATCCATGCATGAAACAAGGAGTAGGACAACAGTGCTGACTCTATGCTAATGTCTTTCAACCAATCTCAGATTGCTAAATGAAGGAAAGTGGGTGGATACTAGACAGAGAACCTTCTTGGGAGCAACACTTATGAATTAACCTCCTTGAAAAGGTTTGTCTGGCTCCTTTAAAAAAGAAGAAAGAAAGAACATGGGATACAAACCAAGTTTTCATGGTAGATCTTGCAAGGAAAGAAAAAGAGACAGGAGTACAAAATTGGAGTATATCTGCAATCTATGTGATGTCAGGGTGGGGCCATCATCTATAGCCCACTCCATGTTCCTTCAGGTTTGTAATATATGGAAAGTATTTTGAACTCTCTCACAGGACATTTCCTGTGGGGGAGAAAATTGTTCAGTTTACATTGTATTGTGTGTTCAAGCCAATCCCTTTAGAGAAACCTGATTGTGTGTCCAAATTTGAACTTCACTGAATTTTGCTAGGGAATTTTTCAGTCAAATATGTTCACAAAACTGCATAGGTTAGACAAAAGTGCAAAACACACACGCACACACAAAAACCCTTACTGAAAATGACTTGGATGAGGAAATTAGGGGCATACTTATCAAATTTGCAGATGACACCAAATTAGGAGGAGTATCTAATACCCTAGAGGACAGGATCAAAATTCAGAATGACCTGGATAGACTGGAGAGCTGGGCCAAAGCTAACAAAATGAAATTCAATACGGAGAAATGTAAAGTACTGCATTTAGGGCGGAAAAATGAAATGCATAAATATAGGATGGGAGAGACCTGGCTGAATGAGACCACGTGCGAAAGGGATCTAGGAGTCCTAGTAGACCACAAGTTGAACATGAGCCAACAGTGCGATGCGGCAGCTAAAAAGGCCAATGCGATTTTGGGCTGTATCAATAGAAGTTTAGTGTCTAGATCAAGGGAAGTAATAGTGCCACTCTATTCTGCCTTGGTCAGACCTCACTTAGAATACTGTGTCCAGTTCTGGGCACCACAATTAAAAAAGGATATTGACAAATTGGAGCGTGTCCAGAGAAGGGCAACTAAAATGGTGAAAGGTCTGGAAACGATGCCTTATGAGGAGAGACTTAGGGAGCTGGGTATGTTTAGCCTGGAAAAAAGACGGTTAAGAGGCGATATGATAGCCCTGTTTAAGTATTTGAAGGGATATCACGCTGAGGATGGAGCAGGCTTGTTTTCTGCTGCTCCAGAGACTGGAACACGGAGCAATGGGTGCAATCTCCAGGAACAGAGATTCCACCTCAACATTAGGAGGAACTTTTTGACAGTAAGAGCTGTTCGGCAGTGGAACGCACTCCCTCGGAGTGTGGTGGGGTCTCCTTCCTTGGAGATCTTTAAACAGAGGCTGGATGGCCATCTGTCAGGGATGCTTTGATCGTGATTTCCTGCATGGCAGGGGGTTGGACTGGATGGCCCTCGTGGTCTCTTCCAACTCTGCAATTCTATGATTCTATGATTCTATGATTATGCCCTAATAGCTAGGGAAATTGCTTTCAAAAATTGCATATTGGGGAATACTGCATTAGAGAAATATGCCAAACTGTGTACCAAATGAAGCTTGCACACACCCTTTTCTCCCAACAAATCTAACAGCCTGGATAGAACCCCCTGTCCCAACTGCACTGGCAAAGATATTCAGTCTAGCCACTAGTTGTTCAGCTTCCAGGGTACTCAGCTAGACATCTGCTTCTCAGCTATACAAAACTAACCACTGCAAAACCTGGAGCAAAACATGTTGCCTTCCACCCAACACATGTTGTTAACTGCCCTCAAGTAAACCTTGACTCATAGCTACTTGGTGAATGAGACATCTTCAAGACACTCCTTAACCACTCTGTTTAGGTCCTGCAGGCTCAGGGTCATGGCTTCCTTGATTGAGTCTATACACATGGCATGCAGTCTTCCTCTCTTCCTACCACCTTCTACCTTTCCAAGCATTATTGCCTTTTCTAGTGAGTCATGCCTTCTTATGATATGGCTGAACTACAACAACCTCAGTTTAGTCATCTTGGCTTCTAGGGATAATTCAGGCTTGATTTGTTCTAGGACACTTTTCTTTTTAGCCACCCACAGTATCCACAGAACTCTTCTCTCACATTTCATCTCAAAAGAGTTGATTTTCCTTCTATCAGCTTTCTGCACCATCCAGCTCACACATCCATATATAGTAATGGGAAATATGAGTGCATGGATTATTGAACTTTGGTGTTCAGTTGTACATCTTTGCACTTTAGGATCTTTTCTAGTTCTTTCATAGCTACTCTTCCCAGTCATAGGACTTTTTCGGATGCGAAGGAAGTAACGCAAGCAGCCTCGTCAGCTTGCGAGGCTGCTGCGCTGCAGAGCGTCCCTTTCATAGAATCATAGAATCATAGAATTGCAGAGTTGGAAGAGACCACGAGGGCCATCCAGTCCAACCCCCCTGCCACGCAGGAAATCTTGATCAAAGCATCCCTGACAGATGGCCATCCAGCCTCTGTTTAAAGACCTCCAAGGAAGGAGACCCCGTATGACACTTGCCCCTGCCGGTACTGTTGCGGTACCGCGGGGAGAGTTGAGCATCATATTTCATCGTTTTTTACTCACGATCAAGTTTCGTGAGTAAAAAACAACGAAATATGATGCTCGACTCTCCCCGCGGTACCGCAACAGTACCGGCAGGGGCGAGCGTCATACAAAAGGGACGCTTTGCAGTGCAGCAGCCTCGCAAGCTGACGAGGCTGCTTGCGTTATTTTTCAGCGTCCGAAAAAGTCCTTAGTCTCCTTCTGATTTCTTGACTGCAGTCTCCACTCTGATCAGTGATTGATCCAAAGTATGGGAAATCTTTAACTATTTCAATTTCCTCATGGTCTACATTGAATTTATGTGACTCTTCCATGGTCATTATTTTTGTTTTCTTAATGTTCAACAGTAAGCCTGCCTTAGCACTTTCTTCATTGACTTTCTTTAGGAGTTGTTCCAAATCTTTGTTATTTTCTGCTGGTATTGCAGTGTCATCTGCATATTTTAGATGGCTGATATCCCTTCCTCTGATCATCACTCCTCCTTCCTCCGAGTCTACACCTGCTCTGTGTATATTTTATGCATACAAGTTGAACAAGTAGGGTCATAGAATGCAGCTTTGTCTGATCCCCTTTCCATTCTGTTTCTCCATATTCTGTTCTAACAGTAGCCTCTTGTCATGAGTACAGATTTTACATCAGGACAATCAAATGTAGTGGCACACCCATTACTTTAAGAACAATCCCTAGCTTTTTGTGATCTATGCAGTCAAAGGCTTTGCTGTAGTCTATAAAGCACATCCCAATTTTCTTCTGGATTTTGTGTGTGTGTGTGTGCTTTATTATCCAACCTAAGTTTGCAATGGATCCCTTTCCTGAATCCAGTTTTCACCTCTGGAATTTCTCATTCCCTATATGGAAGGAATCTTTGCTGTAGAATTTTGAGCATGACTTTGCTTGCATGGGAGATTAATGCAATGGTCCTGCAATTACTGCAATCTTTTTTGCCTCCTTTTTGGGAGGTTGGAGTATATATTGATTGTTTCTAATCTGTGGGCCATTGTTTTGTTTTCCATATTTTTTGGAAGATTTTACAGTTTTCCCTCCAGATTTGCAGCTTTCACTTCCACAGTTTTGCCTATTTGTGGAACCGCCTGTCTGCCTAAGTGCTCCATTTAAATCAGCTACTCTCCCTCGCAACAAGGGAGGGGAGCCGATTTAAACAGAGCGCTCCCCAAGCAAACTGTGTGCCCAACACCCTACTCTCCTGGGGCTTGGCTGGTGGGGAGGTGGGAAGGGCAGGGGTGGGTGGGAAGGGGAAGGGCTTTTCCCCCACCCCCATGCCCTTCCCAAAGCAATGACAGGACTCTGGCAGCTTTGTTGCCGCTTTTCTCCCATCCCCTGGCCTTTCCAAAGCGACAATGGAGCTCTGGCAGCCTCGTCACCACTTTTCTTCCCCCCCCCCCGTGCCCTTCCCAAAGCAAGAGGGGGCTCTGACAGCCTCATCGCCACTTTTCTCCCACCCACCCCTGCACCCTTCCCAAAATGATGACGGGGCTCTGGCAGCCTCGTTGCTGTTTTTCACCCCCCCCCCCGCACCCTTCCCAAAGCAAGGATGGAGCTCTGGCAGCCTCGTCACCACTTTTCTCCCACCTACCCCCGCAACCTTCCCAAAGCAATGACAGGGCTCTGGCAGCCTTGTTGCCACTTTTCTCTCCCCCCCCCGTGCCCTTCCCAAAGCAACGGCGGGGCTCAGGCAGCCTTGTCACCACTTTTTTTCTACCCCCTGCACCCTTCCCAAAGCAACAGTGGGGCTCTGGAAGCCTCACCACCGCTTTTCTCCCACCCCCACCCTTCCCAAAGTGACGATGGGGCTCTGGCAGCCTGGTTGCCACTTTTCTCCCACCCCCACGCCCTCCCCAAGATGATGACGGGGCTCTGGCAGCCTCATCGCCGCTTTTCTCCCATCCCACCCTTCCCAAACAAAGGTGGGTGAAAAGTGGTGATGAGGCTCACAGAGACCCTTTGATGCTTTGCGAAGGGTGGTGGTGGTGGTTGTGAGGCCTATTTTTATTCACGTTTTTTTCACATTCATGGGGGTCTTGTGGCTCTAACCCCCACAAATGTGGAGGCACAACTGTAGTTAGAACTCAGGTTTATTCTGTCTCTGTCTGTAGGTTGCACCAGTTCTATTGGTATGTCATCTGTTCCTTGTGATTTTCCCCCCCTCCTGATTGCTCTGAGTGCAGCTTTTGCTTCACTTTCCAAAATTTGGGGTTCATTTTGATATGATTCTTCTTCCCATGTGTCATTCATCCTTTCCTCTCTTTTATATAGCTCTTCTGTGTATTGCTTCCATCATTTTTTTATTTTAAAATGGAGGATCAGGCCCCTTGGAGGGCTTCTGGAAAAGCGATTCTGAAGACTGGGTGCTCATTCCCCTCCCCAACATGGGTGAGGGTCACAGGAGGCCTTGAAAGCTGTAGTGGGAGCTTTGGTGAGTCAGCCCCACTATATAATTTCTGGTTACAATGGCAGGCCTGTTCTTGACCTCTGCCTTCCTCTCTGTTTCTATCTGGGTTTCAAAAGTACTATTTGAATTCCCACTATAATTTCTAGCTAGCAGTGATCTTCTTGAAAGGCTGCTGAAATCAAAGCTCTTTTCCACAAAAACACCCTCTACATCTAACAAACTATTTTTCTAATCAGGCCAGAGCCATCAGGCTAAATTGTCATAAAGCACTGATTGTAGTCATACGGCAACAGGATATAGAGGTCTCCAAGGATGCTATAACTTTATCTTGGCCTTATATAATGTTTGCATTCATTGCATCATAAAAAGAGCAGCTGTAAATGGATTGATGGAAGGTGCAGAACTCTTCAAATTTTTACTTTGACATGTGTTGGGGGGATAACGTTAGAGCCATTAATCTTTCAACATCAAAAGCAGGGCCGTAACAGATGTGCTGGATTTTTGTCTAATGCTAGCTTCAAAGTAATAAAGACAAATGTTACTGACAACGGAGGTCCCAGTGGAATGCACAAAGCTGCCACAGTTCCGAGTGGTTTGAGAGGTTCAGGGTCAGATGGAGTGTCTGTGTTCTGCCCAATGGAGGCTGCTTTAAATTGCTCCACCTGTCTGTTTTTGCTATGGGGTGATCCTCTTCTGCATGGGGTCTAACCACATGGCTTAGATTGTGCTTTCCATGCTCTTGCAAGCAGCTTTTCTGTAGTGATGTTGTTTCCCTATATGCTCAGGGCTCGTAAGGACCCTCAAAACATCAATATTAATTTGGGGAATTAATATACTCAGCTTGGCTATATGAGAGGGGGCTATATATAGCAGGATCTTTTAACCCATATTTACCAAAACTAAGGAGAAGACATTAAGCTAGATGTGCAACAATTTGATCTTTATTTGAGAAAATAATAACACCATTCACATGCATATTCAGGCTTCAATCATTCATGCAAGAATAAAGTTATTGGGATAGAGGAGTAGAGAAGGGAGTTGTTTGTGGGAGATACCACACCTGTCCTGTAGAGCAGAAACTCCTGCAGCAGCGGGGTCTCAGAGTGAACTTTGAGGATCATTCAGCAAACTGGCAGCATGGATGTTGGAGGAGGAGCTGAACACACTGAAGATAGCTTTGAAGGGAGTTTTATAATCAATATTTGCCTTCCAGGGATGGGATTTAGAGCGGAATACAATGTTTCTTGGAGTTGCTCAGGATGAGACAATAGACACTCTGGATATGTTAATGGCATCTTAATGTGTGTATAATGTGCAATTGAATGGGGGAAGCAACTTCCTTTGTTTGGAGAAGGGTAAAGGTATGAAGATTGTTTACAGGTTTGAGTATCTCAGCTTTAGCTGATAGGATTAGCCAGGTGTTCGGACTTTCAGTTGCCTTGCAAATTAACATCTCTTTGGAATTTGGGGTGGCCCCTCTTTAAGTGCATACCTGACCTGACTGAGTAATGTTTGTCTTTATTGTTTCCTTGTTTGGGAATTTCCCAGGTTTTAATGGCCACACTATGAGGGAGGCCATGTTTGACCTCATTATTACATATTGTCAAATTATTATAGATAGATATGGGGCAGGGGGTGTCAGGGTGGGTAATAATGTCAAGAACAGTTCCTGAGCAATGCTGCACATGCATGGCTGACCATGCTGATTTTTACATCCATGTTTTCTTCACTAGCAGTTTCTGGGATCAATTCCAAATAGTGGTGTTAATCATTACAGTTCTAACTCATGGGTGCTCAGCTGTGGACCTCCAGCTGTTGCTAGACTCCAACTTCCCTCACCATTAGGGAACTTCATCTGGGGTTCCACAAGTTGTTCCCCTCTTGCTTTAAATCTGGGTGGTAATTTTGTAGCCCTCAACATTTTGTTGAAACTGCAATTTCCAGCAGTTCTAGCCAGTATAGTCAATGGTGAGGAATGCTGTGCAGCTCAGCAGCACAACTATCACCCCTGATTTAAATATTCTGTGGACCACACCTTGGTTCTTTTCATGTACAGCATATTTGAAGAGTCTCTGTAGATTCTGAGTTTCATTTACATGAAATAAGTTTATCCCATTACAGGCAAGATTATAAGCTTGTGAACAAACAGCTATAATTACATATGTGCATACAGAGCAGCAACAGCAGCTAATAGTCAGTGCTAAATGCAGTCAGAAATGAATACAGTTGTCCCTTTATATCCGCTGGGGTTTGGTTCCAGGACCTCCTGTGGGTACCAAAATCCGTGACTACTCAAGTCCCATTATATTCAATAGCATAGCAAAATGGTGTCCCTTATATAAGATGGCAAAATCAAGCTTTGCTTTTTGGATTATTATTTTTTAAAGTGTATTTTCAAGCTGTGAATACTTAATTCCACGGATACCAAATCTATGGATATGGAGGGACAACTGTACTATATATCTTTACAAGAACTTGGAAGGAATGTGAAAGGCATCATTTGCAAAATGTTACTCTTGGGGCCTAACAACATCCTTCCCCATTTTAAAGGTAACAACTGGTAACGTTGTTACTTTCTAATGTAATGAGTAGTGCTGCTTTTTCTCATTACTATATGTGGGTTAAAATGCTTACTTGGAGTGTTTTTAGAGGAAATCCCCTTCCCCGCAACTTTAGGCCTTACATTTTTAGATTATTCTCCCAAAGAAATAAAAAGTACCAGCTAAAATACAGACTAAATCACTTTGCCTGGATTGGAAGAATTTATGGAAAATAGGTTTACCACTGGTTATCAGCAATAAAGGTTTTAAAAACCTGTTCAAAAGCAAGTTACCATTTCCTACTCCTTGAAAATGATTTTGCTGCTAGACTTTTAACAGCAGCTTGATACATGACCATTTAGAAAGGGGTGAGTTTTAAGGAACACAGATAAAAGAGAAAGGGAAATGTTAACCTCATAATTTACAGTAGGACAAGACACTGTTAAAGTTGACTAGAGATCCTCTTTGGCATTTTAACTAAAGTAGACCCTTTGAAACAATGAGATTTGCCTGTGTGTTGATTCACCATTCAACTATTGAGTCAGCAAGTCTATTCTAGTTTGGACTAATAGGATTCAAGTCAATGTTTGCATATAAAAGCTGCTTCATAATGGTCCATTTGGTGGACTTGTGGCTACCATAGCATATTTCTAAATATCGGACTGGAAATATGTAGCAGGAGTTAGTCATCTGTGAGCCCTGTTTTTGTATTCTCAGAAAATGCTAGCTGGTCAGGGTGGCAGAATCCTGGACCAGATGAGACATTGATCAGATGTGCCAAAGCAAATAATTATTACATTCTTCAAAAGCGGCAGGTCTTAGGGCAAAGTGCCATGAAACACTGCTTATTTGTTGAGAAAGACACATACATGAGCACCTGTCTCAGTTAAAGGGTCACACTAGCAGCTTCCAGTATACAACACCTAAAACAGGTCTAATGTGTGTCCATCCATAAGAATAATCTTTCCTTTGTTTCTTCTTCTTAACAAGCAGGGGTTTTAAATAAATGAATGAATAACCCTTGGAGGGGAAATCGTCCTTTGCAAGTGTATTTCTTATAACCTACAAGGATATGATTTTAAGACCAAAAAAGGTGGGAGGACAACAAAGCTGAAAGCAGTCTTATGCCAGATATAGGTTTTTTGGGGAAAATTATAGGCTTGATCTTGAATCTTTTAAGGATAGTTTGAAGACAACAATAAAAAGAACAGAATGTTATTGAATGATGATAGAACTGTTGAAGAAAGTTATGGAATTCAAGCAGTACTTTCATATAACAGCATAATTTGTATGGCAATTTAATACTTAAGTGTTTTTTTTTACAACTTGTATTTTAAATGATGAAAACATTCCTATCCATAATAAGTGCTTTATTTCAATTAGGCCTCGTATTCTTGCAATTAGGTCCTGCTAAAAGGCTTAGGGCCCTTTCACACTACATGATCATTCTACCTAAACTGCAATGGCTTCATCCTATAGAATCCTGGGGTCTGTAGTCTGGTGAAGCACTGAGGCTCCCTAGCTGAGAATTCTAAATGCTCCTCCCAAAAGTACAAATCCCAGGATTCCACAGGATGGTGTCACCCTATTTAACTTGGGATCACAGTGCTACAATTGTGTAGTGTCAAGAGACAGCTCTTGTACATCTTTAACATGGGGTGGTCAATAACAAGTTAGGGAGACAATTTCTACACCTCTGACCCCAATCACCATGGGCTGCACCCTTTTGTTTGGATACACTAGAAATGACATCATATCTAAGTACCGTTTCCAGCCTATTTTTGGCCGTTCTCTGGTACTGGAAGGAGTTGAGGAGGTTCTGAAGCATGGATGAGATAAACTGCTACACCCTGAAGTGGCTGCAAAACAATTAGCACATAGCAACATTTTCTGATTGACATGGACAAAGGCCAAATTAGAAAGTGAATTTTATAATTTAAAACAGAATTATCATGTTGGGGTGTAGAAAGATGCGCTGTGTCCACCACAACCTCTTGCAGAGTTGTTCCACATCGACAGGACGCCAAGGAGAAGGTTTCTGGAGAGACTTCTGCAAAAGACTTTAGGCTGAGAAGGAAAAATTCCTTCACCCCAGCACACTGCCTTGAGCTCTGGCTTGCCAAATAAAGACAGCAACAAGGCCAGCCTTCACTCAACTTGAGGGCTTTAATCTTTGTTTGCAGTATATTTACAATAAATATACAGAGTATAGGACAATCTCTCTTAAGCCAACAAACTGCTTCGCCAACCACCTTCCATAACAAACCCACACTTGAGATAATTCCCATCTCCTTTTTACAGGCAGTTAAACAATGCCCGTTACATCAGGCATCTCAAGTGTGCATACTCTCAAGTGCTAACTCACACACACACCTGCTACTGGAGCTTAGCTACTTTCATTACTAAGCTTACAGCTCCATCTTGTGGTCACATCCGTGTCATTTCCTGACATATCATGCATCTCAATCAAGTTAGAAAGAATGTGGCCAGGCGTCCTTATGTGTTTGCTAAGTCTAATGTCCACATGTTAATTGTGGTTGGGCAATCTTAAGGCTGCATCTGCACTGCAGAAATAATCCAGTTTGACACTGCTTTAACTGCCATGGTTAAATGCTGTGGAAGTCTGGGTTTGTTTCTGCAGTGCAGATGCAGTCAAGGTCTCTGATCTGCCTCCTCATGGTTCTTTATCTTTAAAAGCCTGGACAGTCTATCGAATAGAGTACCCCTTCAAAAAGAGGACTGATCCCTGGCAGCCCTTGAAAAATAGGACTGTTGTATTTTCCACATTTGTTGGGGAGAGATAAAATGCACAGAGGACAGACAGGTCCTTTGCACAGGTAGCAGATAGATGAGCCCCCTCACTTGAATAACTCAAAGCTAAAGCCTTTTCAGGGTTAGAAAATTAGCCATCCTTCCCCTAAAATAAATCTGAATTTTTTGCAAAAGTCACAGGGACTGTTGCACGATTCAGCCATTCCTCATCTGGCTGACATCTTCTTTCTTCTTTCTGTAAAGCTGAGTCGGAACTGTAGAACAAGGAACTGAGATGAACCAAGTAATTGAAAAAGCCAAAGGAAAAAAAGAAAACGAAAAATAGAAAGAAAAGTGGCAGGGGGAGACTTAATTTTCACTGATTTCAAACTCATCTTTTCAATCCAATTAAAGAAACTGGCAATTACATACCATCATGTTCCTCCACAGTGCAGAGATCAGAAAGAAATCTTTGCTTTAGAGAATGGTCTCTCTCCACACAAATCAGCCACTTGCCATTTCATTTGATCAACAGTGTGTGAAGAGAGACTTAATCTTCTCAGCTGTGCTTCTGTTATCCTGTGGTGCCAACCGACTGCTCAGCTGCGACAGCTTTGAAGAGCATGGGACAAGTTGTGTACAAGAGTGAAATCATTAGATGGGCATCGTCAACATGCAACTCAGCAGAAGTACAAGCTTTGTTAAGTTTACCCAGCCAATTCCTGTTGCCAAATGCAAACACATTCCTTCAGGCAAGTGAATCTCAGAGGATGTTTTTATGGAATGACAAATGAAGCGGGTGTACCAAACCTGATTGATTTAACATATTCAGAAGCACAAATGAAGAAAACAATCCACTTGGGGCCTTAGCACAGACATTACTGTAGCAATGTGTTAAATGTGCCTGTGCATATATTCTTATAGATCAGATGATAGAACAGAACTTGGAAAAGTTGAGGGTGGGGGTTGGTATCACAGCACCCAGAATTTTTCAGGGAACTCTGGATATTTGTAGTTCAAAAAGTAACTTTCTAAAACTCTGTGTCAGCACTTCAATGCTAGAACAAATGGAAGTTCACTACCCGCCCCAAGACCTAAGATCATCCTTCCAGAAGTCCCTGCTGTGTTGACATAAAACCAGTGGGAGGCACAGAGGAGACATGGGGTCAATTTGTTGCTTTCTTTGGCATGAATTTAGGTGGGTAGCCTTGGTCAGGGACAAGGCAAGTGTGGCAAAACTATTCTGTTTCTGGTCTGTGTCACTTTTAGTTGTAAGTGTGTTCTGTCCCATTTCTAGTTTAATGTCTCTTAAAAACAGGTGCAATTAAAAAGGATCAAAATATGTATCCTCCACAAAAAGGTTATCAATGGCTTGTAGTCATGATGCTATGTTACTATCTCTAAAGTCAGAGGCAGTGTGTCTCTGAATACGAATTGCTGGTGAATGTGAAAGTTTAAAGATGCTGAATTTTATCACCCAGATAGATTGAGGACTTTGGATAGCTTCTTTACAGACTAAAACTTTGAGCAGATTCATTGTTCCACTAATGTGGAAGTCAGGAAGGCAGGAAGGCAGGAATACCAGCCAGGAAGGCAGTGTATCATTCATGTCCTGCCTGTGGGCCTCTCCACAGTAACTGGTTGGTCACTGTGGGAACTTGACATTGGAATGGATAGGTCTTTCATTTGATCCAGTAGATCTCCCATCCACTGAGCATATTTTCTTTCAAAATCACAGCTTCCCTGCAGGCGGCAATGCCTCCTGAGGGAAGCTTATTTATGGGCTGGATGAGGAGCAAGATCCACTTATTGCGTCACCGAAAGAGCCGGCGACGCGAGGTGAGGGGAGAGGGCTGAAGGTTTAAATAGGAGCACCGCCCCTCTCCTCACCCTCTATGGGGGAGATCCACGAGGATCTTCAGATATGGCAGGATTTCCTTGACCTCTTCAACGGCGTCTCGTTCTGGTGAGAGGACAGGAAGCTGAGGGGCACTTTCCAAATTGCTTCCGATGCAGCCGGGGTCATTGGGTTTGTGGTTTATTTTTGCAGTCGCTGGTGTGCAAGTAGATGGCCTGAAGATTGGCTTGGAACGGATATAGCCCGAGATCTTACCTTCCTTGAATTCTTCCCTATACTAGTGGCCACCACCATTTGGGCTCATGAGTTGTCCAATTCGTCAGTTCACTTCTGGTGCGACAATTTGGCAACTGTCCAGGTGATAAACACCCTTATATCAAGGTCGCCTAGGGTGATGTGTCTGGTCAGGGCATTTACTTTGCAATGCCTTCAGCACAACATTTTGTTTGTCACACAGCATGTGGCTGGCGTGCAAAATGAGTTAGCTGATGCTCTTTCTCGCATGCAGATGGAGCGCTTCAGAGAGCTGGCTCCATGTGCAGCACCCAAGGGCGACAGGATGCCGACAGGCCTATGGCAACTTGGGAGTCCGAGATTTGGAGGGCCCTAGGTATGTCAGTTGCTCCCAGCACCAGAAAAGGTTATGCCAGGGCTGTGAGGGATTTCTGCCAATTTAGGGAACAGGGGGGTATTGGGCAGGGGACTGACATCTCTGTGCCCCCACTTTATGCAGTATTGTGTCTCTTTATACAGATGCGGTTTAGCCCCACAATCAATCAGGGGCAGGCTCTCGGCATTGTCCTTTTGGTTGAAAGCCCAGGGTGCTGTGGACAATACTGGCGACTTTAGGATTAGGAAGGTTCTAGAGGGATGGATCAGGGAAAGGGGCAGGAAGCCCAATCCAAGATCCCCCTTGTCTCCAGGCATTCTGAGGGACTTACGCAGGTTATGGACTGGACTCTGCTCATCCGAGTATGAGGCGCTGCTTTTCCATGCGGCTGCGCTCTTGGCATTTTTGGGGGCTTTGTGAGTAAATGAACTTGTCATGGCCTCAAGAAATGATAGGTCCAGGCAAGCTTTGGAATTCAAGGATGTACAGGTGAGTGATCTGGAGGTCATCGTCACGATACGCTTTTCCAAAACTGACCAGGAAGGTAGGGGAAACACTATTAAGTTGTCCCGTTGTGACGACCAGGAGCTCTGCCCCGTCCATGCATTGCAGAATTATTTGAGGGTATGAGGCTGCGGGGATGTTCCTCTTTTCGTGCACATTGACTTTTCCCCCTTGACCAGGTACCAGTTTTGGGATGTAACTGCGAAGGCTTTGAAACAGCTTGGGCTAAATGGAGCACGATTTGGCACTCATTCTTTTCGGATAGGGGCAGCGTCTACTGCTGCTGCCATGGGTATGACGCCCTCAGTGATCCAACAGATTGGGCGCTGGAGATCCTCCTCATACAGGAGGTATATTCACTCACTCTTTTACTGAATTTATTTTCCCCTTTTGTCTTCCAGGTGATAGACCTCTGACGGTGAGACGCCGGGTGCTGATCTGCGGCCACAGTATGGTTTACTGGACGGCCTGACAGGCCCGGCTTAGCCATTTTGGACCTCACCTCAGCCTGGGGGACAGGGCGACCATTGAGTGGGTGGGGAGAAGGGGCCTTCGCTGGCATGGCCTCATGCCTGTTTTGTTCGGGGAGTTACGGGGGCCTCCGCTTGGCATCCTCATCCTCCATTTGGGAGAAAATGATTTGGGATTTTTGAAGGGTAAGGCTTTGATTATACAGGCGACACAGGATATGATGGTGATTGGATCACGTTGGCCCTCAGTCACCATCATGTGGTTGGCCATTCTGCCCAGACAGCTGTGGCGTGGGGAGGGGAACCCCCATTTGATTGATAAGGCTAGGAGGACTGTTAACAGGCAAGTTTTTAAATTTTTGGCCAAGGTTGGGGGGCGGTATTTGCCACATCCTGGGATCGTGTTCGAGAGGCCCAAGCTCTACAGAGCTGATGGGGTTCACCTCTCGGACATGGGGAGTTCAATTTTTTTGACTGATCTTCAGCAGGGGTTGAGGGCCTTATTAGACGAGCTAGTGGGGGATTAAGGGACTAAGTGGACGTTTGCCCCTTATCTATGGTGGGAAGGGGGAGGCGTAGATTACGGTGGACACCTATGGCACTGATTTTGGTGAAGGTTTGATCTCTGGCAGGGTCTCCTTAGGCCATACGACCTGGGAGAACAGAAGAAGACCTACCTTGGGTTTGGCCTGAAGGATACCCCCCTCACCTTAATACGTACGCATTGGGTGAGGGGCTTTCAGGTTAACCTTCCAGACACGAGCTGGCTTGAGAGCAACTCCATCCATTGGGGTTGCTCAAAAGGGCTCAGGTGTTCACCCGGGGAAGCTAGGGGCATAAGTCCAGGAGGGACGATCTAGGTTGCCTCCCCCTGCTGAAGATTTAAATGGAAATAAATAGGCAGGAATTAATAAATATCATTTATTTTACCCCATATATATGTGTGTGGTCTTGTTATTTCTCTGACTCAGTCCATAACACAGCTTCCCCACAGGCGGCAATGCCTCCTGCGGGAGGCTTATTTATGGGCTGGGTGAGGAGCGAGATCCACTTATTGCATCACTGGCAAGAGCCGGCGACGCAAGGTGAGGGGTGGGGGCTGAAGGTTTAAATAGGAGCACCGCCCCTCTCCTCACCCTCTTTGGTTGTTTGCGACTCACCCTCCTGCCGCTGGAATAGTGTGATAATGGTTGCTCCAGAGCCAGGTAGGAATCCCCCCCCTTTTCTCGGGTTTTTTTTTTGCCTACCCCATACTAGGAAAGCAGCAATAAGGGAAGATTGGCTAGGTTGGTGTCTAAGTAGGTAAATTATCTTATGTATGGCAGGAAGGGGGAGGCGTAGATTACAGTGGACACCTATGGCACCAATTTTGGTGAAGGTTTGATCTCCGGCAGGGTCTCCTTAGGCCATACAACCTGGGAGAACAGAAGAAGACTTACCTTGGGGTTGGCCTGAAGGATACCCCCCTCATCTTAATGCATATGCATTGGGTGAGGGGTTTTTGGGTTAACCTTCCAGACACGAGCTGGCTTGAGAGCAACTCCATCCATTGGGGTTGCTCAAAAGGGCTCGGGTGTTCGCCCGGGGAAGCTGGGGGCATAAGTCCAGGAGGGATGATCTGCCCCAGCTGCTCCCATACTAGGTTGCCTTCCCCTGCTGAAGATTTAAAGGGAAATAAATAGGCAGGAATTAATAAATATCATTTATTTTACCCCATATATATGTGTGTGGTCTCGTTATTTCTCTGACTCAGTCCATAAATACATTTCTAAGCATGCTTTACAGTAAGTTACATTTTTTAAAAAAAAACAATGAGACACATTTGAACTAAGAACTGCATCACATCATTGAGAGAACTCTGAAATTCAACTGATAGACACGTTCCAGTCCATACATGTACTGGTATGGGAGGTGTGAATCAGGTAAGCTTGTATCAGAATTCAGTTACAGTTACCCTCAGCCAGTAGTTCTTGACAGAGCTTTGATGACAACAGGAGTCTACACCATCCCGGGCACTACCAGCAAAAATCAAAATATCATTATAACTTAATAACTAGTTTAAGTACATCAAAGATGGGAGACACATGGCCCTTCAGATTCTGATGGATTGCAACTCCATGTGTTCCCCAATCTGACATGGGCTTTCTTTTCAAGTATGTTCTTTTATGGGTAAGCACTGTTTTAAAAATTTAATTGTTGTGTACAACAGGCTGGCTGTGTAATAAAACTCTCCTGGAAATGACAACTCTGTTTTACTGGCCCATTCTCAGTTCATGCAACAGAAGCAACATTTGCTCAGAGGCTAGGAGAAATATTTCAAATGTTTGCCAGCTGGAGGGAGCTTATCTTCACAAGTGACAGAGCAGCTTGGGTATGTAGCTTTTTCTGTTAAAAAAAAAACTCTGTTACTTAAAAACAACAGAGCTTCAAAATGGAGTTTCAAATTCAAATAGGGAATCTGTTCTACTCTCCCCAATGCTTCTGATAAGATGCTTCATGAGAAAATAGTACCGTATTTAATAAGAACTGGTGACTTCCATGTTAGTGGAGCACTGAAACTATTCTAAGTCTTAGTCTGGACTTGACAGGAGCTATCCAAGGTGCTAAAACTAATTGGAGGATGGATTTCAGCACCTTGGATAATTCCTTTAAAGTTAAAGCCAAAACTCAGAGCATATTCAGCACTTCACTGGAAGACACCAGCCACCACTGCTCATTTCTGATGCAAATTGGCAGAGCTTGAAAGTAACAAATTATACATACTGTGTGTGTATGTGTGAATATATATAATTTCCTCAGTAACTAAGGTGTTAAGAACATTAAATTACAATCATAACTAAACAAGGTGTAGCTTTGCTCCTTTTTAAGCATAACCATAACCTTTAGAGTTACTTTTAGAGTTATAGGATATGGCCTTAGTAAATGGGCAAGATTTTGGTGGCCCATGGTCGAAACAGGAGGACAGCGCACCATAAAAGAGCAGAGTGAACCCTCAAAACTTGAAATATGGGTTATTCTGGCTAAAGGAATATATGGTTCAAGTGATAGATTGTGTTGTACTTTGTGGAAAGGATTCAAGTTTTTTTTAAAGCAATAAAAATATTTTTGATTCTTTTGACAAATGAAAAAGCAGATGATGATGATGATGATTAAAAAAACACATTGTAGATATAATGTGAGCTAACTGTTAGGTTCACCATAGCACTACCCTTCCGCGGTGGTGGGATTGAATGCTCCTGTGAGGCAAGAGGCTATGCTGATGGCGGTAGTGCTGTTGATAGGGTCTCCTACATCAGACAGGCTTTTGCTGAGGAGCCGGACTAAATGTGCCCAATAGCAAATGGGCAGCAGCATTAGTGGAGGGTGACTCTGGTGGAGAATCTCTCAGAGACAAGGGCAATGGCACCATAGATAACACTTGTTAGTACTGTGCAGAAGGAGACACAGTAAACCCCTTTTGAATGTCTTTTATTATGAGACCCCTATAAGAGATAACGCTAGAAGATGAAACTCCCAGGTTAGAAGGCACTCAGTGAGCTATTGGGGCACAACAGAGGACAACTATGAATAATGCTGTGGCTAATGATGTGGCTGGGCTCAAGCTAAAAGGACATTCAGCTGTTGAAGTGCTCAGAGGTCAAAGGAAAGTCTGAAACTACAGAGGCAGAATAAGAAGAAAGTGAAAGATTTTGTGCTGGGGTCCAGGAGGAAATTGATCACACACCAAAACAGGACTTCTTGTTAATCAGAAGCTATTGGAATGCAAAAGTAGGAAACAGAGCAGAACCAAAGATTGCAGGACAATTTGGCCTAGAATCAAGAAATGAAGCAGGAAGGAGAGAGACTGATTTAATTTTGCAAATTCAACTGTTTGCTCATCGCAAACACATTCTTTAAGCAACCAAACAGATGACTGTATACATGGACATCACCCGATGGCCAATAAAGAAATCAAATAGACAACATAATTGGAAGCAGAAGATAGAGAAGCTCCATTCTCTCTGCAGAAACAAGACCAGGAGAAGTTTGTGGCACAGACCATGAACTGTTAAAAAGGGCTCTACAGGTATCTTCTGGGTTCTCCAGCACTATTCTATGGTATGCTTTTATGGAAGCTGACCATCAAGTCACACAGGAGGACCCAGATGATGCTTAGAGAGGTTTTCTCTCTAGGCAACTTCTAGGTCCTCCAGTGTGATTAAATAGCATGCTTGGGCTGCAAGTCATTCATTATAATAGGGCTATTATTCATGGTTTCCAGTATCCACGGTAAGTATGGGAATGTATCCCCTGTGGATACTGGGGTTGTAGTATAAAGTAAAAAATAGATTTGCACTAAGACCAATTCACCAGGATCCAGAAGAAGTCTGGACTGAAGCCAGGGACATTGCTAGGGACGAATGCAAAAACACACTATCTGCAGCCAAAAAGAAAGAAAATCCTCAATGGATGACAGATGAAACTTCAAGCAATTAAGGACAGATGAGAAACAAAAGTAAAAGGTGCCTGAATGTAACTGTTCAGTGACTTGTGTGCAGGGACAAAGAGATCTCCTGTAGTAATCAATGCAGAGATATAGAAGATGACAGCAAAAAATGAAGAACAAGAGTCCTCTTCCACTAGATCAGAAAAATCAAAGGGAAATTTAAGAGTGGGAATATTTTACGACCAGCAGGGGAACACATTATACAACAAAGTATGAATAAAAAGAGAATGGAAACAATACACTGAAGAACTATATAAAAGAGATGAAAAGATGACAGATTCATTCAAGGAAGAACCATTAGAAGATGAGCTACCAATTTTTGAAAGTGAAGTGGTAGCTGCATTCAGAGCATTTGTGAGAAATAGATCACCAGGAACGGATGGCATACCAATAGAGCTGCTTCAGGCTACAGAGACAGAATCTACCCTAGTTTAAACTAAAATCTGGCAACAAATATGGAAAACAAAAGAATGGGCCACAGATTGGGAACACTCAATATACATTCCAATCCCTAAGAAAGGGGTGACCAGGGATTGTAGTTAATACAGGACCATGCAAGCAAAGTGATGCTAAAAAATTTTGAACAAAGACTTTTACCATGTTTGGAGCAAGAAATGCCAGATGTCCAGCTGGGTTCGGGAAAGGAAGAGGCATTAGGATCACATTGTAAACATATGTTGGATAATGGAGTGCACCAAAGAATTTCAGAAGAAAATCAGCCTGTGCTTTATATGTTGGGGCATAGAAAGACGCGCTGTGTCCAACACGACCACCTGCAGAGTTGTTCCACATCGACAGGACGCCAAGGAGAAGGTTTCTGGAGAGACTTCTGCAAAAGACTTCAGGCTGAGAAGGAAAAATTCCTTCACCCCAGCATACTGACCTGAGCTCTGGCTTGCTAAATAAAGACAGCAACAAGGCCAGCCTTCACTCAACTTGAGGGCTTTAATCTTTGTTTGCAGTACATTTACAATATATACACAGAGTATAGGACAGCCATCTCTAATACTCAAAAATCTTTCTCCTAACCAACAAACTGCTTTGCCAACCACCATCCACAACTAACCCACACTGGAGATAATTCCCATCTCCTTTTTATAGGCAGTTAAACAATGCCTGTTACATCAGGCATCTCAGATGTGCATACTCTCTAGTGCTAACTCACACACATACCTGCCACTGGAGCATAACTACTTTCATTTCTAAGCTTACAGCTCCATCTTTTGGTCACATCCATGTCATTTCCTGACATTATAGATTATAGCAAAGCCTTTGATCTGTGTAGATCATGAAAAACTTTGGACCGAGCCTTTAGCGGTGAGAACTACATGGTGACTTGAAAACAAACATCATGGCAAACACATCATGGCATGGCTTCAGCCGAAAGGAGACTCTAACTTAAAAGAGACTTACACAAAGAGCAATAATATTTAAATTAGGTAATGTGTTGAATGACCCATCTCTCCAGTTGGCTGGAATTGCCTAATGCAATAAGAGAAAGGGAAGTTGGGAGAACTGAAAAGCATGCACGGTAAATTCCTAGACTTATCTTAGCATGTGACTGGATTACACTAGATTGTTTTACATTACAATAATTATTTCCCCACATAGTACATTTCCCCTTCTCAATCGTACGGTATTCCATGAACAATCTTCATTTCTTCTCATAGTCTCAGGAAACTGTCCTTAGGAAGAGGTTTAGCTAAAATATCAGCTATCATTTCTTCTGAGTTGCCGTACTCCAGTTGAATAATAATAATAATAATAATAATAATAATAATTTATTTTTAACCTGCCCCTCTGTTAAAATAATCAGGGCGGCTTACAATAATTAAAATACAATACAGATAAAAATCCCAAAACACCACCCACACCCACCCTCCGCCATAAACAGATATTAAACCAATATAAATTAAAAACAACTAATCTAAAATCACATTAAAAAATAATAATAAATAGCCAGCAGACTAAAAGAGGCCAGGAGCTCCTGAGGCCGGGATCTAATTAGGAACGGCCTGCCAAAAGAGATGTGTCTTTAGTGCTTTTTAAAAGCTACTCAGGCTCACCATCTGACGGATCTTGTTTGGCAGGCCATTCCATAATTTGGGGGCGATTACTGAAAAGGCCCTTTGGGAGGTTGTAGACAGCCTAGATATTTGTGGCTGAAGCAAATTCCTCCCAGAGGACCGGAGTGCACGGGGAGGATTGTATGGGAGGAGGCGGTTCTGGAGATAAGTTGGACCCAAGCCATTTAGGGCTTTAAAGGTAATAACCAACACCTTATACTGGGCCCGGAAACTGATAGGCAGCCAGTGGAGAGATATTAATACTGGAGATATATGGTCTCTCCGAGATGTTCCCGAGACCACTTTGGCTGCCATATTTTGTACCAATTGAAGTTTCTGGACCAAGCATGAGGATAGCCCCATGTAGAGCGCATTGCAGAAATCTAGACAAGAGGTTTCCAGCGCATGCACCACAGTCTCGAGGTCCCTTACTTCCAGGAAAGGGCGCAGCTGGCGTATCAGCCGAAGCTGATAACAGGCGCTCCTGACCATCACATTCACCTGACTAGTCATATGTAGCGATGAATCAAGGAGCACCTCCAGATTGCGAACACAGTCCTTAACGGAGAGCGTGACCCCGTCCAGGACTGGAGGTTGCAACCCAACTGCTAGTTTTGGGGCCACTACTGTGAGCTCCTCTGTTTTGTCTGGATTCAATCTCAATCTGTTTTTGCTCATCCAGCCCATTACTGCTTTAGGACAATCATTAAGAGGAGAGACGCTATCAGAATTTGAGACCAACGTTCGGGACAAGAAGAAATAGATCTGGGTGTCATCCACGTACTGATAACACCCAGCCCCATAACTCTGAATAATCTCACCCAGAGGCTTCATATAGATGTTAAACAGCATCGGGGACAGGATGGCACCCTGCGGAACGCCACAAGTAAGATCCTTTCTGCTGGAGCAGCTGTCCCTGAGCAACATCCTCTGGGACCTGCCCGAGAGGAAGGGCCAGAAGATCCTTTCTGCTGGAGCAGCTGTCCCTGAGCAACATCCTCTGGGACCTGCCCGAGAGGAAGGGCCAGAACCACTGGAGTGCAGTGCCTCCAATTCCTAACCCACTCATGCCATCCAAGAGGATGCTATGATCTATCGTATCGAAAGCCGCTGAGATGTCTAAAAGCACCAACAGGGTCACACTATCCCTGTTGATGCTTAGACACAGGTTGTCGGTCAAGACAACCATGACAGTCTCAACTCCAAATCCCGACCTAAAGACAGTTTGAAATGGGTCTAGATAATCGGTTTCATCCAAGACCACTTGGAGTTGAAGCGCAACTGCCGTCTTGATCTCTTTGCTCAAGAATGGTAACATAGAAACCGGCCTATAGTTGTTCATATCCAGGGGTTCAAGGAAAGATTTTTTCAGGAGTGGCCTAATGGCCGCTTCCTTTAAGCAAGATGGAACACACCATTCTCTGAGAGATGCATTGATGAT
This sequence comes from Gambelia wislizenii, assembly GCA_030847615.1. Lineage (NCBI taxonomy): Eukaryota > Metazoa > Chordata > Lepidosauria > Squamata > Crotaphytidae > Gambelia > Gambelia wislizenii. The sequence continues at coordinate 303,940,784 of JAUMIR010000002.1, read as the reverse complement.
GTCCTTAAGGAACACTATCAAGGCACACACCCCTGGATGGCCAGCTATGAAGGGCAAGGATCGAGAGGGCAGGTTGTCTTCCTCACCCTACCAAGTAGTTTGTCCACATCCTTGGTACTCACGGATTGAAATTGATCCAGTAAACGTACATCAACGGAGTTGCTGGACACCTCGTCAATTGCTTCTGTCAAACTGCTGGCATCTAAGTCGGCTCTTATCCAAGAGATTTTATCTGCATAGAAGTTGTTAAACACATCACAGCAGGCCGTTGTTGGATTAAGCAACGGGTTCTGCGCAGGAATACCCTGCGTCATCTCTCTTACCACCCTAAACAGCTCTGCTGGACGGGACTCTGCAGACCCAATACGTGCAGAGGAGAAGGATCTCTGCGCTGCATGTATTGCCTCTCGATAGGACCAAAGAAAGTAACTATGACGAGTCCTGTTGGATAAGAGTCGAGTTTTCCGCCAGTTGTGCTCTAGTTGACTCTGGCACATCTCTCTCACCTTGTGGAAAGCAATGTTTATGTTCTTCTTCAGAGGCTTGTCACTCTGAGAAATTTTGATACAGCTTTGATTGTCTTGCATCAAAATGGTTAGCTTGGGTTCTTGTATCCCAAGATCCAGAAGCAAATTCTGCCGCCATTTGATTTCATCACAGGCTGTTTTCGCTGAGACGCACTTAGCACCTGTGGAACTGTCTGCCACTGTTCTCTGCTTCCGCCTTGTCCAACTTACTGCTCCACCACTGTAAAAGATGATATTTCCACTGGTTAAGTTTCTCTCCACTGGATCGGATCCCCAATCAGCATCTGCATAGGCAATCTGTCATGGCTTGTCAGATGCTGGCAGCGTCAATTTGAAGTCAGCGGTTGATTTTAAATATCTTGAAATTCTTTTCACTGCAGTAAAATCTCGAACAGTAGGAGAATTAACCATTCTACATAAGATGCCAACAGCATTTGCAATATCAGGTCTGGTGAAATTAGCTATGTACAGAAGTTTTCCAATTGCAGTTCTGTACTTTTCACTGTCTCTCAAGGGTTCAGATGCCTCATTTTTCTTTAAGAAACCTACTTCCATTGGAGTTTGAGCATCCTTTGCATCTTTTAAACCAACACAGTCCAGAAGATCTATATTCTTCTGCTTTTGATTAAGAAAGAAACTTCCTATCATGGTCTCTTTCAATTTGTACTCCAAGATAGTGTGAGATGTCTCCCAAATTTTTAATATCTATTTCTTTCTGGAGATTCAGGAGTATCTCTTGACTATCTGCTTTGTCTTGACTGCACAGAATCAAATCATCAACATAACTTGCAATGTAAGTCCATCTATTATTTCTGAATCTTTTGTAAACACATTGGTCAACAGTGCCTGGAGTAAATCCTTCTTTGATAAGGAGCTGATTTAACTTTTCATGCCATTTCTTGGCTGCTTGTTTTAATCCATACAAGCTTCTCTCAAGTTTACACACTAGATGCTCCTTTCCAGGTACTTGGAATCCTGAAGGCTGTTGCATGTACAGTTCCTCATCTAGATCTCCATAAAGAAATGCTGTTTTCACATCTAGATGTTGTACATGCATTTTCTTGGAAGCTGCAACAGCCAATAAGGTTCTAATAGTTGTGTGTGTAACTACTGGGAAGAAAGTTGCATGAAAATCTTCTTCAAATTGCTAATTGTAACCTTTAGCTACAAGTCTGGTTTTATATCTCTCAATCTCCCCTTCTGCATTTTGCTTTGCTGTAAAGACTCATTTGCAGCCAATTGCCTTCTTGCCTTTTGGCAATTCTGTCAAAGTCCAAGCTTTATTTTTATATAAAGATTCCATTTCCTCCATTGCTGCTTTTATCCATTTCTCAGAATCAGCCTTTGGCAGTCCTTTGATGTTCTGCCAGTCAGAGGGTTCCAGAAGGCTTTTCCCTGTGGCTAGATAGGAGAATCTCAAAGGAGGCACTCCCCTGTTACCCCCCGCAGATTGTCTCACCTGGACTTGAGTTCCTGGCTCTGCCCATGGCGCACCATCCGGTCCTCTGTCCTCTGGTAAGTCCTGGGCTGGGGGAGCCCCTTCTGGATGTGAAGCACTTGCAGGAGGGTGAAAGCTGCACACGCTGTGGCTGCTGGCAGGAATCAGGGTCTTCTTCCACTGCAAACACATCTGAATAGAAATCTTTGTTTGGATTAGAATTAAATTGAGGTCTTTCATCAACATCAACAGCTCTTGTTATTTTCATTGTGTGTCAATCAGGGTTTAGGATTTTGTAAGTACCTTTGGCATAATCAATAAAAATTCCCTCTTCACTTCTACAGTCCAGTTTGTCTCTTTTCTGTTTGGGAATGTATGTATAAGCTTTAGATCCAAAAACCCTGAGATGGTTCAGTCTGGGTTTCATACCATGCCACAATTCAAATGGAGTAACATCTCTGGATCTAGTTGGAAAGCTATTGTGTAAGTATGTGGCTGTGAGAATTGCCTCAGACAAATAAGCTTTAGACGTGTTAGCCTCTAAAAGCATTGCAACTGCCATTTCCTTTAAGGTGCAGTTCATTCTCTCTGATAAATCATTTTGCTGAGGCGTATAAAATTCAGTAGTCTGATGTCTGATGCCATGTTCCTTTAAGAACTCATCAAATTGAGTATTGACAAACTCAGAACCATTATCTGTCCTTAAATTTTGAATTTTATATTTGAATTTATTAGTGACATAATTAAAGTACTCTTTGAACTTTTCAAAAGCTTGACTTTTCTCCCTTAGGAGGCAGCCATGGCAATATTTGCTGTAATCATCTGTGATTGTCATGAAATAGAGGTGATCAGAGTGTATCAACTCAAGAGGTTTAGTAGATTGTCTTTCTGTGAGAGGCTTGTGTGAAGGTGCAGTAGCTTTTACTTTAATGCATTCCACACACCTTTCATTCACACAACAGTTCTTGAAATGAAAGACTCTTGCTACCTCTTGATTAGCCAATTTCTTTATGTAGTCAACATTTAATGAGCAAACCTTTTATGCCATAAATTTATGCAGTCTTTGTGTTTACACTGAGTGGCAACATTGGGATTTGAATCACTGATCTCCATGTGATAAAGGCCATCATCCTTTAGAGTGCCTTTAAAAATCAAATGTTTGCCATGAAGACCATAACATGCATTCTTTTTGAAAACTACTCTGTTGCCTCTAGATGTGCTCATTTTTACTGAATATAGGGAGCTCTTGAGGTCTGGGGTGTAAAGAGCATCCATAATTCTCAATATCTCTGTCTTAGCTCCAGCTCCAGATCCCAATCTCATAGGAAGACATGCAGTCCCAATTCCTTGCACTATAACAGAATCTCCATTTGCAAGAAACACAGAGAATTTTACTTCTTCATTAAAATCTCGGAAATACTCCCTTTTATTAATGAATGTGTTGCTAGCTCTGCTGTCTATGATGAAGGAATTTTTATATTCATTTCTAGAAGCTTGCATTACTTTTTCATAGGCCAATCCAATGTTAAATTTCTGCTTAGCATTAGCTTCTCTATCTCTATTGTGGCCTTTTGCATTCTCTTGCCTCTGGTCAGTCATCCCTTGCTGTGAGAATGACTTTCCTTTTCCCTTTTAAGCCTTAAATTGCACCCCATTTGGCTCAGAAGAGGAGAAGGGGGAATTGGAGTAAGTAGCATTCCATTTAAAATGCTGCTTTTCAGCTAAATTGGCTTGCTGGTTAAAGTTAGAATTTCTGGATTCAAACTTGTCATTTTGCATCAAATTTTGCCTATGTTGAAATTCTCTTATTTGAATATAGGCTTCTGGTAGAGTTAAATCATTTTTCAATTGCAAAGTGTTTATTATGGGATTGTAAAACTTTGGTAAGCTTGTCAAAAAAATCCCAACTTGCATAGACTTTGGAATCTCTTCTCCAGGAGATTGTAATTCTGCTAATGTAGCTCTGAAATTATTAATGTGTTCATCTAGACATTTTGGATTTGCCAGCTTTATATTTACAAGCTTCATCATCAAAGCAACTTTATTTCCCATAGATGGAACATCACATAGATCTTTCAAAGTGTCCCAAGCAGCTTTTGCTGTTCTCTCATCTTTGATTTCAGAAACTAGTCCATCGTCAACAGCTAAAATTATAAAAGCCAAAACCTTCTGATTATTCCTATCAAACTCATTCCTCTCTCTTCCCTGAGGAGGCCTCTGTTTTTGTAAAACATCAATAAGTCCCATTGCCTTTAAATATGTTTCAAAAGAGAAATACCATTTTCTATAATTTGGCCCAGTCAGTTTTTCCAGGCTTAAAATAGCAGACAGGCCAGGAGGATTTGTCTCCGCCATAATTGCTTTATTGCCTTTGTTTCTAGCTGAGCCGAGAGAGAGACAAAGAGCAGCTAAGGCGATCAGATAAAAACAAAAAACAATACTTTTGCAAAAAAATATTAATATTAAATTGAGCTTTTAAGTCTTCAAACTGGGAACCATAACCCTTCAGTGTAGGAGGTATGAGTCTAAAAATTAAAATGTATTAAAAATTCCAGGGATCTAGCCCTTTTAAAAAGAAATAAAAATATCTTCTTTAAAAAAGTAAAAATCTTTTACTTTCAAATTCAGGCAGAGTGACACATTAATAATGTTGAGACAGACAGCACAATTAACATTTAAAAGTGTGTTCTGTGGTCTGATCACCCAATGAATTAGACTCATTACAAAAACAAAGGAGTTAGTTTAAAAATGCATATCAAAAGTTTACTGAAGGTATATCAATCTTAATCTACATACTGAAACAAACTTTAAAAAGGATTCCTAACTGACTAGGAGGATTTAGGGTAGAATGACTCACCCAGCCTTTAGCAGTGAGAACTACATGGTGACTTGAAAACAAACATCATGGCAAGGACATCATGTCATGGCTTCAGCCAAAAGGAGACTCTAACTTAAAAGAGACTTACACAAAGAGCAATAATATTTAAATTAGGTCATGTGTTGAATGACCCATCTCTCCAGTTGGCTGGAATTGCCTAGTGAAATAAGAGAAAGGGAAGTTGGGAGAACTGAAAAGTATGCAGGGTAAATTCCTAGACTTATCTTAGCATGTGAATGGAGTACACAAGATTGTTTCACATTACAATAATTATTTCCCCACATACTACAAAAATGAGGTCAGATGGAGGCCACCAGGACCTGAGGAAGGTGTCATGGAATAATACAAGTAGAGCACATCCAAGTTAGGATTAAGCAAAGCCCCTAGTAAAGCAAACACATTTTGGAGATATATGCTAATCTCTTCTTGGGCACCTTGGCCACGAGTCACACACCATAAACAAACAAGTCACCTAAACAACACAAACTCCTGGGAAATATCCTTCAACATCCTCTCCTGCCCTACAATGTGAGGTTGGCATAAACCCATCAGTTCCTGTCTCTCAGCCACAAACAGCTATCAAAAGAGTTTCACTTTTCTTTGTTTAAATGGTGGGAAACCTCTTACTGTTTTGTCCTAAGCCCAAACACCCCTTCAGGACTTGAAATACAGTATAAATATTAGCCCCAAACAATAGCAAATGTGTGCTACTGTGACCAACTGTGCTACAATGTGCTATCACTGTGTATGCCACTACAAACCAGACACTCTGTCGGCACACCCCCAGATCAGACTCAAGTACCACCTTCAGATATCAGTCTGAGCTTCTTTGCTTCTCTCTTTTCAAAGCTGGTAACTATAGCTCATATCTCCTGAATCTATTCCTCTATCCAATCTTTCTGCCTTAAACTCTTTGTTAGCCTTATGTGATTCTTCTGAGTGTGCATGCGTGTGTGAATGTGCCTGTATTATTTTCCAATAAAAAACATTTTATTTCACTTTAATTTGGAGTCTCTGCAGTTAGTACTAGTATACACAGGTGAAAAGATCCCAAAATTACCTGCCTATCAAGAACATTCCATTTGAGCTATAATAATTCCCCCAGCTAATAATCGATCAAGGGTGAGCTCCCCATGGATCCCCCCCCCAACTATCTGGGTAACACATGTTTGGTTGTGAAAACTGGACAATGAAGAAAGCTGACAGGAAGAAAACCAACCCATTTGAAATTGGTGTTGGAGAAGAGTTCTATGGATACTGTGGACTGCTAAAAAGACAAATGAAAGATCCTAGAGCAAATCAAGCCTGAACTCTCCCTAGAAGCCAAGATGACTAAACGAGACTGTTGTACTTTGGACATATCATGAGAAGACATGAATCACTAGAAAAGGCAATGTTGTTTGGTAAGGTAGAAGGCATTAGGAAAAGAGGAAGACTGCATTATAGATAGATGGACTCAATCACAGAAGCCATGGCCCTGAGTCTGCCAAGACCTGAGCAGGGCTGTTGATTACAGGGTGACTTGGAGAGCTCACGTTCATAGGGTCGCCATAAGTCAAAGTCGACTTGATGGCAGTTAACAACAACAAAAATCTACAGGGGAGAGGCTTAGAACCTTATCAGTAATTAATTACTTTTGAAAGTAACTTCCCAAGTTGTGTGTGCAATTTGGATAAAAATTAAACCCCCACCCAAAGATGACAGCTCCCTGTGGCTCTCTGTTTATGACTTGTACTTTCAACATATCAAAAGAAAACAAAACTCACTGGAAAAGATGATAATGCAAGGATGAGTTGAAGGCACTGGATAAGAGGAAGACTATATTATAGAGGGATTGGCTCAATATACTTTATTGTTTTGTTAGGAAAAGAATCTAATTAAGAAATTGTGGATCTCATATGTTCTCTCTACATTGACATATTTGAGCTTGGTGATTAACAGTACTGGCAGTAGATAAGAGCGTAAACAATTGGAGTGAAATGTACTTTGACTGAATGAATTTGGTGCACATTTTCCTAATGGTTATTTGTCCACCTTCAGTCTGGTAAAATATGTATACATAATGGGGAGGGGGGTTATGGCATCCTGAAACTATGGCCCTGCATTTGGAAGAGCTGAGCAGGGCTGTTCATAACAGGATCTTCTGGAGGCCTCTCATTCATAGTGTCTCCATATGTTGAAGTCAACTTGACACACATCATGACAACAATGATAGACAGGATGCTGAGTCATTGGCCAATCTTGAGTTCTCTTCGCATCTTCAATCCAGTCATAGGAATAGCTGCTAATTAGCAAGGGCTGTAAATATCTGATGAGATTTAAGTTTGTAAATTTGTCTAATGTTGAGGTTAAATGAATTGAAAAGTTGAAAATTTCCAATCTGACATTTTGTTTCAGCTGTGGAGCAGAAGTGGAAGGCAGAGCAGACAAGCTGCTGTCATTCAAAACGGTTTCCTACCATTCTTAATCCAAGATTTTTTTAAAAATTAGATATTTGTACCTCACTCTTCAGCCACAAAGGCTATCAGAGCAGATTACAAATTGTTAAGCAATATCAATTTACACATCTACACTGCATTAAGCAGTTTCCAATGTGTATTAGCTAATTGCCCCCAGAAGCCGGATACTCATTTTACCAACCTACGAAAGGATGGAAGGCTGGGTGAACCTTAGAGCCCTCTGGAATTGAACTTGCAACGTGGTGACTTGCAGTACTGGCATTTAACCACTGCACCACCAGGGCTCCCTAAATTTTACTTGTCTTGTAAAGTTCTTCAAGCTGGACATGGGCAATTGCACCACTTCTGCATCATAGCCAAAGTATTCGAAGAAAACTGTCCTCTTTTCCCAATTCAGCTCTGCTGAAGAAAGTCAAATTACTTTATCCATAGGCTGTTTAAAAACTGGCAATTTCCCTTCCAGCTTGTCTGATCCTTGGCAGGCATAGACATTTGCAACTGCAACTGTTAAAAGAATGGTAGAAATGACTAATTGCTTGGCTGTGGTGGCTGTGGTAGTAACATCTGTTCCTATTTCTTGAGGGTTTTGTTTCTCCACTGGAACTTGTTTATGCCATTCACTTTTCTATGCTAACACTCTGTCCAAAACTATGTATAGGTTTGTTAAATTTAACTAATGGTTTAAAAATCTAAATATTAGCTATGCAAAAAACCAACGAAGGGCAAAGATTTGATTTACAATCCTTCCCATACATGCAACTTTGCAATAATTTACCTGGCTGGTAAACAGCAGGCCACTTCTCCCCACTTCCTCATTTGTTAGAAGGGGAAAATTAAAAGACAAGTAAAATTTATGAGGAAAATGTATCCAATGGTTGAATGTTCACTGTGCTAAGGATGAAGATACAGTTCCTTAGAGCTGTGGTTCCCAAATTTGAATCCTCAGATCTCGCTGGACTTCAGCTTCCAGAAGGTGAGACAAGGCCAGCGTGACAAATGGCCAGAGAGTTAAATGTGTAGGGATCCAAAGTAGGGAACCACCGGCTTAGATCAATTCTTTCCCTCATTTGTTCTCATTCAGAGCAACATTCTCACCCTACACGTCTATATATTTTTTCCAACCAAGGAAAAAGGTTGCTCCTATTGAGAGCCTTATTAACGCACTGGAATAGTGTAGAAGCCACACCTATGTGACTAATGCCACACTGTTACAATAGTGTTAGTAGAGATGGAACAAATGAGTAAAACGATGCTGTTTCTTTCCTCTTCATAGAATCATAATTTGGAAGAGACCTCAAGGGCCATCCAGTCCAACCCTCTGCCATGCAGGAATAAACAATCAAAACATTCCCAACAGATAGCCATCAAGCCTCTGCTTAAAAATCTCTGAAGAAGGAGACTCTACCATACTACGAGGCAGTGTATTCCACTTCTGAACAGCTCTTACTGTTAGGAAGTTATTCCTAATGTTTAAGTGGAATCTTCTTTTCCTGTAGTTTGAACCCATTGCTCTGTGTCCTAGTCTCTGAAGCAGCAGAAAACAAGCTTGCCCCATCCTCAGTATGACATCCCTTCAAATATTTAAACATGGCTATCACGTCCCCTCTTAACCTTCTCTTCTCCAGACAAAACATGCCCAGCCCTTAGCCGCTCCTCATAGGACATGGCTTCCAGACGTCCCACCATTTTGGTCACCCTCCTCTGGACAAGTTCCAGCTTCTCAAGATCCTTCCTGAATTGTGGTGCCCAGAACTGGACACAAAAGCAGACTAGAGTGGCACCATTACTTCCCTTGATCTAGACACTATACTCCTATTACTGCAGCCTAGAATCAGATAGGCTTTTTTAGCTGCCGCATACAAGAATGTTGCTTGTGGAGCTCCATCATATGTACCTACCAATATCACCCAAGGGACATAAGACTGGTCCATGGTAGAACATTTTTTGCCTAAAAATGTGTTTGGGTAGACTGCTAGAGGAGCACAGGCATGAAAACTAGCCCCACACTTATCACCCACCCTGCAATGAATTGCACAGTTTTCAAAGATTATTTGCAATTTTGAATCTTTTCTGCACAAAATTTGCATGTGGGTTTCCTCCCCACAGAAACCAGCATTTCCTGCAAAGGAAAGACCATTAGAATTGACAGAAAATATTTCTGTGCAAAAATGCTTCAAAGAAAAAAATGCTATAGTCAGAGACTTATTCTGCATCAAATTTTCAGATTTTTGTGTGCATGCAGAATATATAAAGGATGTACCTCAGATATGTGGGCTGGATGTGACTAATGGGTTTCCCAAGTGACTTGTCAATTTCCTTTGCTGCTATCTCTGGCAAATGCTTAGCTAAATACCACACAAGCCTTTAAAGCAGAATGCATCAGTAAGAGCAATGGAATTGAAACAAAAATCACTAGATGACGTTGGCTGAATTCGGTGGCCTTTCCATGTGTGTTCTGTGCCAGAACCATTTATTTCTCTTCATGGGCATTGTGCGTGAATAAAAGCCCTTGTGGTTCAAATCCACCTCAGTTTGTTGTGCAGTAGCATGTAGCGGAGTTGTGACTTGATGGTGTAAAAACACGTCATTGGAGGGGGCATGCCTGCTATGCCCAAATCTCCCAGACATTTTGTTTCTCCGGCTTCCCTGCCATTCAACTTCCGGTGGACAGTGGTCACTCCCTGCAAACTCACAGGCTAACCTTTAAACCCAAAATTTGTGAAATTCAGCAGTAGCTAAAGTTACTGTGCAGTCATTTGCGTGCTGAGGTGGGATGGCACCCCCTTCCTACGCCCCCTTCCCCCCCAAAGAAGACAACAACCGTCTATTAACTTTCAGAAAGATGTATTGATACATAATAAAGTAGATACAAGATAAGATAGGTACATAAATTGAAGAATAAGGTAGTTGGCAAAAATTGGCCACAACTCGATGAGGAATGGTTGCCTGGTTGGCGTATGAGCATGGCTGGTTACCTGGCATTAACCAACCCGCCTGTTGGTAAATGATTAATCAGTTAGCCCACCTGCTAACTGATCACGTGATGGTCACGTGACCGGGTCACGTGATCCAAACTCGCAATGGGTAGATGGGGACCGTTCCCCTCTGGGTCTCCGTGATCCAAAGGTGGCATATGACCAAGATGACCTTGGCCCATCACCGGAGACCCCCCAAGCCCCAAGTTTGGATCCCACGCCCCCATGCTCACCGCCAACTACAGTGAGTTGTGACAATAAAGGCAAAACACAAAACTCACGGAAAATCTAGCTAATACATAAGCAATCCTAACTGAGGGAGGGGGCCGGGGCTTCGGCTCTTGGGAGCCAACTGGCCAGGTCCGGCTAGGGGCCGGGAATAAATACCCGGCTGCTGGACCTGAGTGAAGACTGCGTGAGCAGTCTCTCCCCTGATCGACCAATCAGAGGCTCAGGATATCCTGAGTCTCTGATTGGATGATATACTTCTAAGCCAGCCAATCGGGGAAGAGCAGCCTCTTCCCCATTGGTCAGCTTGCTATCCCTCTCTCTGGCCGGCCTGGGTCAGCCAGAGAGAGGGAGCCTGGGAAGATGGCGGCGCCCACCGCCGCCATGCAGTCCGGGGGTTGGAAGGGGACCCCCCCAGCTACAAATGCCGGCCGTCGGGACCAGGTGAGTCCCGAAGCTGTTTTAGCAATAATTGCATTTAACACATTTAATATAATGTATTCTTCCCATGTAAAATACATGTATGCTTTGAGAAACCTCTTCACTTTGCATCAGGGCTCTGCTATCAACCTATGCAAATTTGGAGGCTCTGGGCATTTAAAGAAACAGAGACCTATTTTGCTAGAACATCATGAGTTCAAACCTGCCTTTGGGAAAATTTTAATCCCTCCATTTATCATTTTAAGAATTTTAGAATTTTGTGCCCCCCTTCTTTTCTTACTCAACAATGCAATTAAAATCCCTTCTTGCTGACAAAGGGGTGAATTCTGGTGATTACTGGGGGGGGGAAGTCGAGAAGTTGAATGCAATGTATGAACTTAGAAAAATGCCACTTTGAAACAGGAAGTAGACTTTTCAAAATGTCTAGGCCAGAATCCTGTATCATCTTCTTAGTTTAGTGCCTTAAATAACAAAAATAAGTATTTTGGGACAGGCAGGGGGGAGAGAAGAAGGGGAAGGAAATTTTTAAATGCTAAAAAAATTCACTCCAAGTGGGATTTGAACCAACAACCACCTGATCATAAGGCAAAAACATTTCCTGTTTGCCACAGTGGCTGATGCATATTGGCCCTGGAGAATTCCCTGAATAGATGGATTTAAAAGGCATGCAAAGTAGAGCAAATGACATTTTAAAGATGGAGGGGGGGGGAAAGGAGGAGATCATGGGGAGGTGCGGTTATCATTTTGTGTGTGGTAACTGTCCTCCGCTTTTGAAACATATTGTTTCGTTTCAGAAATGAATATGCAGTAAGTATGGTGTCTATTCCAAAATGCTTTCACTTTGTTTTGTCCTGGTTCTTCCATTCAAATATGCCTTGTGTGGTATTCTTCTAAGAAACAAAAGCATATTTTAAAGCCACAAATTGTGGCATGGAACTGTTCTGTGCTTTGCATGCCTGAAACCTGTTCCATGTAATTGAACTATGCTTTCTGTGCCTGAAAGCTGCTGTTGAAACTGATGCTGTGATTGGACACCTGACAACTGTTCAGATGAGGCTTACTGCTAGCATTTCCACCAGCAACCAGTAATAGAATGGAACAGTGTTTTGTATATCTGGTGGGAAAACACCCACATTTGTGAGGATTATATCGTTCTCTGCCCATTTTCATTTAACCCTTCCCACAGCTAAAATGTGGCCCATGCATTAGAATTTGGCCTTTGAAAAGCTCCTCAAGCATGGCCCATTTCCAACTGTAATGCATATATGGAAAGTTACTGCATTTTTGAGAGAAAGATCAAGTGAATCTCCACAGAACATTGCGGTTCATTGATCTTTTGGCATTTGCCATCTATTAAGGAAGAAATAAAAATCACATGCAGTCTGCAGCACAACTCAGTACAGCTGAGTCCTCTCCAATTAAAACTGCAGCCCAGGTGTCTATAAGAACTTCATGAAGCAGAACTGTGTGTAACTGTGCCAGGCTTTGAAAGCCGTTTCTAAGATTTGGCTCATTTCTTAATTGCATATTAGATGAGATTGACAGCTTGGATGATGTCTTGTGTCCACAGGTTCAACTGGTATTGCATTTCATATATTTTCAGATCAGCTTGCACTGTAAACATGAGAAACAGGGCTTCTGAAAAAGTGGGAATATTCATTGATAAGGTAGAACAGGACAAGCCTATCCCACAGTTTGCTTTAACACATTATTAGCCAGGAGTACAGAGCTCCAGAGATATTCCTAACTTTGTGGTGCTCTCATCACAGTGTATCACAGTATTATCCTAAGAGGTGAGGGCAGTGCCTTTGAGCCCTACTGTGATGTCAAAATCTCTATTACTATCCAGGGGAATTATTAGCTCAAACCTGCAGTGTGGCAATTGTGTGTTCTTCCATCAAGGTCTTCTGGTTTGTTTTGCTTAAAAATACAGTATATATGGCAGAATCCTTTTGGTGCTTTGTGTTTGTGGTTGCATTTCTTCCAGACTTGCAGAGGTGGGGAGAGAAGACAAACAAATTTGGCAGCTCTGAGTGGCCCATTTTCCCAACCTATTACTTCCTTCACAGCCTTTCTCCTCTTTCTGTCCTCATTTATATGCTAGCAAAGTTATGCTGGTGTACTGCATCAACAGGATTACTGCAAAGATATATAAGAAGCCTAAATGCCCTAAAAGCCTTTGATTCTGTCTGATCCTAGAAGCTAGGCAGGATCAGCTCTGGTTTGTACTTGAATGGGAGACCGTTAATGAATACCAAGTGCTGTAGGCTGTATTTTAGAGGAAGGATCTAGCAAAATCACCTTTGAGTATTCCTCGCCTAACAAAACCCTATGGAGTCGCTATAAGTTAATGGGCAACTTGAAGGCACACTGACACATGCATGCACATGCACATGCACACACACACACACACAAAGACATTGCCTTATACAGAGTCAGACTACTGGTCTGTTTGGGTCAGCATTTTTAGGCTGACTGGCAGGAGATCCTTTGGATTTCGGACTGGAATCTCTCCCAGATGTTTGAAGGAATAGATTTTCCTTGGGGTTTTTTCCGGGCTGTGAGGCTGTGTTCTGGAATAGTTTCTTTCTGATGTTTTGCCTGCATCTGTGGCTGGCATCCTCAGAGAAACTATATGGATGCTGGCTGTGAAAGCCTTCAACTTCACGTTTGAGGGAATGTTGAGACTGAATCTGAAAACCTCTCCATGCAAAGCAAATCCTTTGTCATTGAGCAATAATGTTTATGAAATTAATACAGAGTATAGTGAAACATAAAACCAGTCAATGTTCATGTGTGGTTGCAGATACTGTTCCTTTTCCACTTTCTCTACTCTGCTGTTTTCCTGTTCTTGGGAATATTACAGTAGCCCAGGGGTGGGAATCATTTGGCTCTCCAAATGTTGTTGGACTGCAATTTCCAGCAGGCAGTTCTGGACCACCAACATCTGGTGGGCTGTGCAGCTCATGTCCTTGCTCTCGCCTTTCAGTCACTGCTGTAGTATAGAAAGATCAACAATAATTGTCGAGTTGTATTTGAGAGCAAGTGCTCTCTGAATGCCTGAGTCTTGTAATTGAAGCAGTGTTTTCTTTAACTCCCCGCCCCCATTTGATTAGCAAGGAGATAGGGGAGAACCTTTTTGGTGGCTGCTCCTAGGCTATAGAACACTCTCCCAAGGGGGGCTCCATTGAGCCACTCTCTGTGTTCTTTCCTCTGACAGACCAACACCTTTTGATTTTATTTAAACAGGCCTTTGGCTTTTAACTGGTTGGAAAAGAGGGATGTTTAATAGGTATGCAGCATTTTTATAAACATGTGTTGGGTTTTTGTTTTCAATTAATGTTTTAATTGGATTGGCTGTGTGACTTTTAAAAACTTTTGCATTAAGTATTGTTTTTAGCATTTTCTTTTAACTTACATTGTAAGCTGCTTGGGTCCTATATTGGAAAAAAATGAAAGAAAAAGAATAAACAAATAGATTGATAAATAACTGACACTTCGTTTCCCCTGCCACCATCCCTTGCCATTTCTACATGGTGATTATGATGAAACTTGTGGTATTTCTGCTACGCTGCACCCATAAAGCTTTCAGTGATGCATCAAGCTTAGTAAAAAGCAAGAGGGTAGAGGATGGGAGATTTCATGGGAGCCACATGACATTTCTTAGGAGGTGCTTTTCTCCTGAAGGAGGAAAAGGTTCAGCAAAGAATGGGGAGAAAAGAAGATACTGTGTACATTATTGTTAGATACAAATGAAGAAATGCAAACCAACCAACCAACCATTTACCGATCAAAATTTCAAAACTTTGGACATTATCAGATGGGCTATAAAGTCCATTGCAGGCATGGAACAGGGTCAAGAAAGGGCTTCCCTTTCGGACAACATCGACCCCATCCTGTGCTGCTCCCATTATATTTCCATCACAGGGAAACATCATCAATAAACCACCTGTTCCGTTTCTGTCATGGAATCACAGGTTGTCTGAAAGTTGCCCCATTCCTCTCCCATTATGCTGGCACGATGCCAGTCACGGGGAAAGGTCTGTGCCAGACACTTGCGGTGAAGATCGGAACGAGGAGGTAAGTGACACCCTTTTTTCTTCCTCCTTGGGTTACTTGTAAATTTTTTAGAGTGTTTTGGGGCTTGGTTTTCTTTTTTGACTTTTATTTTTATTTTTAGTTTTAAATTTCCTGCCACCTCCGTTATCTCACAAGAATGGGTGGGATTTCATTTATGGGATGTGAATGCAACTTTATGACAGCTGCATTCACTCCTAGCAAGCCAAGGGGAGGTGGAGGATGTTCCTGTCACAGAAAAAGGTAGGTGTGCAAAAACTTTACCTTTATTCCATGGTAGGGACAGGAGTGGGATGGAAGAGTGCTTTGTGAGACAGGAACAGGGTTAAAGTCCCCATCTGAAAAAGTCCTTCATCTACCCAAGGAAGCTTTCACTATTTTTCATTTACCTGTCTGAAATCAGGGACATTGAATGTGAAAAATGGTCAAAGCTTGGCTGGTGATGCTATTCATTGTGCTCTCACTACTAAGAAGATGGTTGCTAAATGATGCAATGAATTTGGAATCATCAAAGTGTTCCTTTTAAAAAGGCAAGACTGGCAGTTTAGAAGTAAAATATTTCTGTTCTAGAATCTGAAGGAGATGAAAGCAAAAGAATCCAACAGTTGAGGTGGGTATTTCAGTATTTCCAATTGCCAAACTCTTATCTTTTACTTTGCCAGGGTCTCTAAATAACCTTTGGTTAGAAAAATGATGAGATTTCCCATGGTCCTTAAGGATGTGATGTTAAGCACAGGGGGGACAAGAGGAACGTGAAAAGTCTTTCTGGTGAATATCATCAATTTTCAGGTAAGTCCCCCCAAAAAAGAGAGCAGATAATTGGTGGGTTGTTTCCTTCCTCAATTACCTCTTCAAACTAATTAGGGGAAATATTTTTGATGGTTACAATGTTATTTCACCATTTTGTAAATGAGCTATCTGTAGATCTGAAAGGAAAATGTCAAATTTAAACAGAACAGCAATATGTGCATTTTGTAAGAAGAAACAGTAGCACCATCAAGGTTAATCAAGGTATGTTTCCAATTGTCATGGATAGACTAATATGAGGTAAAGGTGAGTCCTGAGAAGTAGGTTTGATAGAAAGAAAGCAGAATTCTGAATTGTTTAAAGTCAAAAGGCCTGAAAAATATTTTAAGTGGTTAAACATTTTAAGATCGTCTTTGTGACTTTGCAAATTTAACAGGAGCCCGAGTTAATAAAACGAGATTAAGAGAAAGATACATGTAAAAAAAACCAGTGCAAAGCAAGGAACCTAACAAAAGACTCTTTTCCAAAAAAAGGAGAATGAAAAGTATCACAGAGGAACTTACAGAAACCTGAAAGAAGATCTTTATGATGCATCCATTGCTAAGGAAAACAAGTACATAGTCACTTTTTCTGGCTGCCTATTGGAATTGTTTTGATCATTTCTGTGACTTATTCCACTGTGAAAAGTAATTTTCCATGTTAAAAAAGTTGCAGTCTATTCATTCTCTAAAGATGTTATCATCTGGTGTGGGCGATCACCATTTAATAAATGCCTGAGCAGAAAAGATTTTACAATCTTGAATATAACATGGAAAATAGATGCAGATTTTGTATGTCTCTTCAGGTATGTTTAAAGCATGGGTTCACAGCTCATCCAGGTGAGGAGCTGAGTAATTATTGACCCATAAAATTCAAATTATATGAAACTGAAACTAAAACCGCACTGCAATAGCGACAACACTGTGTAGGTGAGAAGGAGGCAAGCATCAGAACTCTCCTTGATTAAAAAATAAAAACCTCAACTACACAGGGAAACTCACTACATTTCACATGTTATTTATCTAATATTAGGAGCATTGGAACATAAGAAAGATCAGCGGATCATATATTAACACCACTTGAAGGACAGAAGCTAAATGATATCAAGAATAACTTGGATGATGAACGAAGTTACGCTCCTCTAAAAACACACAATACTATAGCAGGGAAGTCAGGTGAGAAATAAGCAACATAGTTTTAGAATCAAAAGTTGTATACTCTGGAAAGACTGGAACACAATAATCCAGCAGATGTGGTGCACTTTGTAGTATTTGTCATTCTGTGCTTTGTTTTGCGTGGCTCTCTAAATCACTTTTGGTTAGGAAAAGGATGAAAATTCAGGTTTCTCACAATGTTAAGTGAAGAACAAGCATACACCAAAGCATCAGGCATAAGGCAAAGAACACACCTAACTGTTAGAAGAGGAAAGTGAAAAGCATTTCCAATAAACATCACCAATATTTTGGTAAGTTCCTAAGCGGTAGGTCCCTTTATTGGGAAGAGAACAGATTTCTGTTTTTCCTCACTTGTCAGCCCTTTGGAATTAAACACTGGAAAATATTTAGGATGGTTAAAGGATTTCTTCATCATTTTGTAAATGACCTTTTTGTAGATTTGAAAGAAAACTTTCAGGTTAAAAAGACTAGTCCTTCTTTCTCTGAAGGCATTCAGATGTGTATACAGCTGTAAGGTAATTTTTAATTTGCAATAAATGTAGAAGAACCTGTGTTTTGACAAGACCATTTTTTTAACAGAGGTCCACATAGTTTAAAGAGGATAAAGAATTCTAGAGGATGAGTATAATTAAGAAAGCAATCAGCTCCTAACAAAGCATCTGGAGTAATGTAAGATGCACCCCACATTTCTTCAAGAATGTAGGGTAAAGAATCATAAATAAATATCACCATCATGGACGTGAGTCCCTAGGAAGTAAAGAAAGAAAAAGATTTCTACTCAGTTTTCCTTGATGATTGGCCTCTTCAAAATCTAAAGTACAGACAATACTGGTTAAACATTTATGTTTTTAATTTTTCTGCAGGCTTAATAGGAAACATATTCAACTTAAAAAAAAGGATAAAGAAAGAAATAGGCAAATATTTACAAGGGTGGTGTGAGTTAATGAAAAAAAATGTTTTGATTAAAAAAGAAGAAATGTAAAATATCACTGATGAAACTTACAAACTTAAAATAAGTTCCTTCAGATGTATTGCTAAAGAAACGAGGTATTTGGTCACTTTTTCCAGCTGACTGGGCTTTAAACAAAACAAGTATCTGAGAACAGGGATGATATTTCAGCTGTGATTGGTCATTTCTGACACATTTTGCAGAGTGAAAGGGAATTACCCCAGTTTGGTTTGTTCATTCTCTAAAGATGTGATCTCTTTCAGTAGTGGTTTTTCAACCAATAAACTCTTGTCCAGGGGAAAAAAAAGGCACAATCTTGAACATAACTCAGAAAATTCATCCAGTTTTTCAGGAAGCCAAATGTTTAAAAGTCTCTTCAAGAATGTCAACATTACAAGTACACAAGTAATTACATTATGCAGTCTTTGTTGAAGGAGAAGAATTGAGGACAATACTCCAGTAAGTGAAACCAAATGTCCCTGAAGATTATTATCTACATGAATGCATTTTGCAAGGTAAAGAACATGGTTTGTGGCATTCCTTCAGGAAGTGGTATGTTTAAAACATTGTATGTATTCATCATAAACATATAAGCAGATTCTTACAATGTCACTAATGTAAAAAAAAACAAACCAACAGATAGATGGTAACTTTTCCTGGCTATTCACTCTTGAATGAAGTGCAGAGCACCTCATTGTTGTTCATTTCTCTGTATTTTGCAGAGTGAAAAGGAATGCTACAGATTAAAAGGAGTTTTATTACACACACTTTCTATATTACTCTGCATTCACAGCTGAAACAGAAAGGTTATATTCTGAATTCTCAGAAGCTATCCAGGTGTGTTCTGAAATTAACTGGTACATCCAGAAACTGGTCAGCACAGATGTTTTTGTTAGACAGCTCATGAAACTGATGAAGGTAAGTAATTAAGTACTCCAAAAAGTCAAAAGTAATTCCTGTTAATACTAAATCTGTACATTCTGATGATTATAGCAATGATGTGGGTTACATTAAATGGTAGTATGGAGCTATATTTATTTTTTCTCTGGGTTTAAACCTCTAGCTATAGGGAGGTTATTTTTCCTTCACTAAATACACCCCCGCAAACACACACAGAGTGAGGGAGGGCTATGGAATGTAGGAGAAGTCCATGGGTGTTTTTATATTTTCAAAGCACTGCTGCATGCAGAAGAATCATAGATTTATAAAGTTGGAAGAGACCACAAGAGCCATCCAGTCCAACCCTCTGCCATGCAGGAATAAACAATCAAAGCATTCCCAACAGATGGCCATACAGCCTCTGCTTAAAAACCTACAAAGGAGACTCCACCACACTATGAGGTAATGCATTCCACTGCTGAACAGCTCTTTCTGTCAGGAAGTTCCTACTAATGTTTAGATGGAATCTCTTTTCCTGTAGTTTGAGTCCATTGCTCCATGTCCTAGTTTCTGGAGCAGCAGAAAACAAGCTTGCTCCATCCTCAGTATAACTTCCCTTCAAACATTTAAAGATGGCTATCATGTCACCTCTCTTCCCCAGGCTAAACATAGCAGCTCCTTAAACTGCTTCTCATAGGCATGGCTTCCAGACCTCCTACCATTTTGGTAGCCCTCCTCTGGACACATTCCAGCATGTCCATATCCTTCTTGAATTGTGGTGCCCAGAACTGGATGCAGTATTCCAGGTGACGTCTGGCTAAAGCAGAATAGAGTGGCACTATTACTTCGCTTGATTTAGACACTATACTCATATTGATGCAGTCTAGAATCGCATGGCTTTTTTAGCTGCCATGTCACACTGCTGACCTTGTTCAGCTTGTGGTCCACTAAGACTCCTAGATCTCCTGGTCCTGTGGTGTAAAGCCCACTCAAGAAACAGGCTGAAAGCCTCAAATGCAGCACAACTGATGGCATAACCCATGGGTAACGCCATGTCATAATACCATTAGCCCTGGAATTTGAAACCCAGCAGGAATGGTCATCAGGATGAACTGGGAGTAACCTGAAAGCAGATTATATGTCACCTTTGGCCATAAGGGCCCCATGACTGCAAGTCTGAATCAAATTGATTCCATGGTCAAAGGATGCATACTTGACAAAATAAAGTCCTGGCATCATTGAAAGAAACCCCTTTTGGATAGGACAGATGGTGGATGAACTTGTACTTACCTGGCGTCTTCTTTGGTACTACTCCCAGAGGAGATACCCATAAGTTGGCCATTGGAGACACTGGGAAGGGGCCTGCAACCCTACCTGCTTCACATTCCTTGGCAATTTTCTGTGCTTCAACTTCAGGCAACTCGGATTCAGAGTTGAGGTTACCTGAATCAGCTGCCACCATGGGGCCTACCACGGGAATTCTGAACCCTTTTGAAAACCCATCAGCTAGGAAGGCAGCCACCTTTCTGTCAGGGTGGAGGGCTAAAAGAGGGAGCAGGGACTGGAGTGGGACTGGTGTGAAAGCCATGCCCCTTCCTGCTACTTCTTCACCCTCAATTGTGCTTGACCCCCATTTGGCCGCTGCTGCTTCCTGATCCTGCTTCCTTCTTGGTCAGCAGGACATCCATTCCAAAAGGTTTGCTGACCTGAACAGAACAGGAACAATTGATCCTGAGGTGTGTGCCAAAACAAGGCTTGCAGTTGTGCTCAAATTTGCAGCATGCGCTGAAGCACTTACCTTGGTTGAATTCCCAGCAAATCAAGCGGGTGTTTTTTGCACTGCATCTTGGTGCCATCTGCCTTACCTTTTATGTGAGGTCCCACAGTGATAACACACAGCTTGTCATTGATGAGATCCCACCTGATTTCCTCATTGCGGGAAGCCCGTTTATGAAAGGCAGAGTCATACTTGATGGCTGCTGCCTCATCTGCCAGGGCCCTCGCCTTGAGAACATTCCCCTGATGATTAGCAAGGTGCCAACCCTGTTTGGGATATGCCATCTGCATGATCCCCATGAAAACTGTGTAGCCCACCAGCCAATTGTTGAAGGAACATTCAACAGGGTCTGATTTGTTCTTATCCAAGCTTTTCTTGTCTGCCTTTGGCACACTCCCTTCCTCCCCTTCTGGCTTGAGAAGAGAGAAGACATTGATATAATATCCCTTGAGGATCTTATCTTGAGTCTTCTTATCTAAGTGGATCCCTGGAGTGTCCTCATGGTCTTGAAACAGGGTGAGAGCTGAGATGGCAGGGTGGGTCTGACCTTTTTTTCCATGCCCATGTGGGCCCAGAAGCCTGCTGTTCCTTTTGCATGCACAACCTGAGCACCCAAGGGGGAAGACCCTGATCAAAGCACCTGCCCTCCAGTACATGGGCTTGTACATCTCCACCTCCAAAGACTCACCAGAAGACCCATCACTGTCTGAATCCATTCTCCTCCTCTGCCATGATAGCCTCTTTCTCTTCCCTTTCTCACTGCCTGCCTTCCTCCCACTCCTGCTGCTTCCTCTCTTGTCCCTCTCAGTGGAGGATGAGCGCCCAGAAGAGATGATGCTCACTTCACTGTGGGAAGGTGATTGATGCCTCCATCTGATCCCTGCTGGCCATGCTGAATAGAAACCAGCCTCCTTGTTGTTTGTTGAAGGAAGCGGCCTTAGGCTGTCACCCTCTTCCCAGCCACATGTTGGCCCGGGGTCCCATGGGTTTGAGGACTCATGAGCCATCAGCCTTACCACCTGCTCAGCTATTAAGGTGACAGCCTGTGATAGCTCCTCTAGGTCAGGAGGTTCGGTGTCCTCCAGGAAAAATTGGATAGTGATGCCAGAGCCACTTGTCCACACTGTGGCACATGTCTTCGCCCATGACATCCCTCATTTCTTTGGAGCAAGAGCTGCCCAGGACTTGTGGGGTCTCCCAGCCTGGCCTCTAGTATGAGGCCTGGCAGCCTGTGCAACTTCCTTAGGTGGCATCTTCCTAATTGCACAAGAAACCTTGCTGGGTGCCACCAGACTCCTGAACAGCTCCACAGCAACACAGGGAGGGAAGTGATTTCTGGCTGCACAAAGTGATTTCAGCTTTTGCAGTGATGTCAGCTTTTGCCTCCAGGCTGTGCAAAGTGATATCAGCTGTCACAGTGATATCAGCCCTGTACCCCTAGTGGGTGCGGTCATTGTCCCCCCTTGGCCTGAGCCATTGTCAGTAGCCACAGCTGATGCCCACTG
Organism: Gambelia wislizenii; assembly: GCA_030847615.1. Classification (NCBI taxonomy): domain Eukaryota; kingdom Metazoa; phylum Chordata; class Lepidosauria; order Squamata; family Crotaphytidae; genus Gambelia; species Gambelia wislizenii. The sequence goes on along the minus strand of JAUMIR010000002.1, from coordinate 303,918,690 downwards.
GTCAAGCAGCTCATCGTGCCACAAGCCATGGCCAATAGCCTCCCAGATGCTCCCCAAGGCTGTCGCCCACTGCCCCACCTTCTGCCGTGGCCAGCAGTTGACACTGCCAATCTCCAGCCCCAGTTGCTCCTACCCACAGCCGCCCTCCTTGCTGCCTCCATCATCCACCCCTGCTGAATGCTGGGGCCCACCGTTCACCACCTCTCATCAGGCACCCCAGTCTGGTTGCCTGACATCAGTCGTCTGCTTCCGCCCACTGTCTCGGCACCCCATTTCCTTGCCACTGCCCACTGTCTCAGTGTCCCATTCACCACCACCACCACCTCTGCTGCCACTCCAACCATATCTTCCTTCTTTGGGCTCTTCAGAGGTGATCTTGGTTCTGCTCCCAAGAGCCATCTGGCTGCTCAGGCTTGGCAGCCAGGAATTTATTCCCAACCACCAGACCTGAGTGAAAACTTGCTGCAAAGAGCAGCAAAGACCTGCCTCCCAGCCAATCAGATAGCAAGGCCTGCCTTCGCTCTGACTGGCTGGGAGCCTGCTCAAACTGGCCAATCAGGGCAAAGCAAGCTCTCCCTGATTGGACACTACTCGGATCCTCCTCCTGGCCCCCAATTCAGGCTGGTAAGAAGACACAGAGGCATGGTGGTGCCCATGCCGCCCCTTCCCAACAGGTAGGAAGGGACAAAGAGACAGGGGAGCACAGGGTGGACCCACAAACAAGCTGCCGGGCATAGGCTGATAAGTCCGGTGGCTCCAATATGAAGAGAAAGGAGAGAAGTAAGCCATCACTGCAGTTGTCTTGATGCATTCTCTGGCCATGTAGTCAATTTACAGAGCATCAAAGAGGGCATTACAGTGCTTTTCAGGTATAACCATTAGGTAAGAGTGTGTGAAATGTTTATCTTTAGGGAAATACCATGGCTTGAAAAAACATTAAGAGATTCACATCTTCAGCTTAATTAAGCAATAAACAAAAAGTCTGGTGGACTATAAGAAGTAAAACATATTTCTTCAAGAAGGGTGTTTAAAACATCATAGATTAATATGGGGTGAAGTTGAGTCCAGAGAAGTGATTTTTCTAGAAAGAAAGAAAAAAGCGGAATTATGTACTGTTCAAAGTCAAAAGGCCTGAAAAATATATAAAGTGGTTAAATTTTTTAAAGATAGTCTTTGTGACTGCAAATTTAACAAGAACCTGAGTTAATAAAATGAGATTAAGAGAAAGAAACATGTAAAAAAAGCCCAGTGCAAGGCAAGGAACTTAACAGAAGACTCTCTTCCAAAAAGAGGAGAATGAAAAGTAGAGAAACTTACAGAAACCTTGATTAAAAAATAAAGACACGATTTAAAGTTCTCAACTACACACGAAAGCTCATTACATTTCACATGTTATTTATCTAATATTAGGAGCATTGAAACATAAGAAAGATCAGTGGATCATATATTAACATTGGTTGAAGGACAGAAGCTAAACGATATGAAGAATAACTTGGAGGATGAAAGAAGTTACACTTCTTTTAAAATACACAATACTACAGCAGGGAAGTCAGGTGAGAAATAAGTAACATAGTTCTAGAACCAAAAGTTGTATACTCTGGAAAGACTGGAACACAACAATCCAGCAGATGTGGTGCACTTTGTAGTATTTGTCATTCTGTGCTTTGTTTTGCCTGGCTCTCTAAATCACTTTTGGTTAGGAAAAGGATGAAAGTCCAGGTTTCTCAGAATGTTAAGTGAAGAACAAGCATACACCAAAGCATCAGGCATAAGGCAAAGAACACACCTAACTATTAGAAGAGGAAAGTGAAAAGCGTTTCCAATAAACATCACCAACATTTTGATAAGTTCCTAAGTGGTAGGTCCCTTTATTGGGAAGAGAACAGATTCCTGTTTTTCCTCACTTGACAGCCCTTTGGAATTAAACACTGGAAAATATTTCGGATGGTTAAAGAATTACTTTATCATTTTGTAGATGACCTCTTTTTAGATTTGAAAGAAAACTTTCAGGTTAAAAAGATGACTAATCCTTTCTCTGATGACAGAGAGCTGTGCATACATCTTTAAGGTAAATTTTTATCTGCAATAAACTTAGAAGAACACAGGTATTGGCAAGACCATTTTTTATTTGCAGACATTCAGTTGGTTTAAAAAGAGAGGGAAATATAAAGGAAAAACTTGATTAAGAAAGCAATCTGCTCCTAACAAAGCATATGGAGTAATGTAAGATGCACCACACATTTCTTCAAGAATGGAGGATAAAGCATCATAAATAAATATCCCCATCATGGAGGTGAGTTCCTAGGAAGCAAATAAATAAAAAGATTTCTAGTCAATTTTCCTTGATGATTGGACTCTTCAACATCTTAAGTATGGATAATACTGGTTAAACATTTTGAAGAGTGTATTTCTAATTTGTCTGCAGATTTAATAGGAACTTATCCAACTTGAAAAAAAAAACAGGATAAAGAAAGAAATAGACAAATATTCACAAGGTTCATGTAAGTTAAGGAAGAAGACAAAGTGTTTTTGTTCAAAAAGAAGAAATGTAAAACATCATTGATGAAGCTTACAAACCTGAAATAAGTTCCTTAGGATGTATTGCTAAAGAAAAGAGGTATTTGGTCACTTTTCCCAGCTGACTGGGCTTTAAATAAAGCAAGTGTCTGAGAACAGGGATGCCATTTCAGCCTGAGATGTTCATTTCTGTGACATTTTGAAGACTAAAAGGGAATTATCCTAATTTAGGTCATTTATTCTCTAAAGATATGATCTCTTTCATTGGGAATCTTCAACCAGTAAACTCTTGTCCAGAAAAAAAAAAGGACAGTCTTGAATACAACTCAGAAAATTCATCTACTTTTTTTCAGGGAGCCAAATATTAAAGGTCTCTTCAGGAATGTTATTACCACAAGTAAAGAAGTAATTACATTATGCAGCCCATCTTGAGGAATAGGAATTAAGGACAGGACTCCAGTAAGTGAAACCAAATGCCTCTGAAGATGATTACCTAAATGAACTGTTTTTGGAAGGTAAAGAACATGATTTCTTGCATTCCTTCAGGAAGTGGTATGTGTAAAACATCATAGATATTTATCATAAGCATATAAGCAGATTTGGAAATTGTCACTAATGTAAAAATCAAACCAACAGATAGCTGGCAACTTTTCCTGGCTATTCACTCTTGAATGAAGTACATAGCTCCTCGCTGTTGTTCATTTCTCTGTATTTTGCAAAGTGAAAAGGAACTCTACAGAATAAAAGCACTCTACAGAATAAAACACACACTTTCTATTGGTTACTCTGCATTCTTCACTGAAATGGAAAGGTTATTATCTGAAATCTCACAAACTGTCCAGAACATCCATCCAGGTGTGTTGTGAAGTGAACTGGTAGATCCAGAAACCAGCCAGCACAAGTACTTTCCTTACACAGCTCATGCAGCTGGGAAGGTAAGTAATTAAGTACTCCAAAAAGTCAAAAGTAGTTCCTGCTGATACTAAATCTGTACATTCTGATGATTACGGCAATGATGTGGGTTACATTAAATGGTAGTATGGAGCTACATTTATTTTTCTCTCTGATGTAAGACATGGGCCTTGATCCAGACCAGGCCCACCACATGTGAATGGGGGTGGGGGCGCTTAAACATCCTGCTATAGCTAGTTTATTTTTCCTTCACTAAATGCACCCCCACACACATAGAGACATAGAGAGGGGGGCTATGGAAAGGAGAACTCCATGGGTATTTTTCTCTTTTTAAAGCACTGCTGCATGCAGAAGATTGAGAGCACTGGGGAAACTGCTGGGTACAGTTGAAGCATCAGCCATGGCCAGAGCCCCTATCCAGTTTGGTTCCCCAGGTCCTTACTTCAGAGAAGGAAAAGGAAATAACATTCAGCTGCACAGTGCTGTACTCATGCAGTTCACTTGATGCATTTTGGCCATGTAGTCAATTTACAGAGCATCAAAGAGGGCATTACAGTGCTTTTCAGCTGTAACCATTAGGTAAGAGTGTGTGAAATGTTTATTTTTAGGAAATACCATGGCTTGAAAAACCATTAAATGATTGACATCTTCATCTTAATTAAGCAATTAAAAAAAGTCTGGTGTAATGTAAGTAAAACCTATTTCTTCAAGAAGGGTGTTTAAAACATCATAGATTAATGTGAGGTGAAGATGAGTCCTGAGAAGTAGATTCTAAAGCAAGCAAGCATGCATGCAAGCAAGCAGAATTCTGTACTGTTCAAAGTCAAAAAGCATGAAAAGTATTTAAAGTGGTTAAACATTTTTAAGATAGTCTTTGTGACTTTGCAAATTTAACAGGAACCTGAGTTAATCAAATGAGATTAAGAGAAAGACACATACAAAAAAGCCCAGTGCAAGGCAAGGAACCTAACAAGAAGACTCTTTTCCAAAAAGAGGAGAATGAACAGTATTACAGAGAAACTTCAGAAACCTAAAATAAGATCTTTATGATGTATCCATTGGTAAGGTCACTTTTTCTGGCTGCCTGTTGAAATTGTCTTGATCATTTCTGTGACCTCTGCACTCTGAAAGGTAATTTTCTATGTTAATAGTCTATTCCTTCTCTAAAGATATTATCACCTTGTGTGGCTGATCTCCATTTAACAAACAGAAAAGAGTTTAAAATCTTGAATATAATGTGGAAAATAAATGCAGCTTTTGTATGTCTCTTGTGGCATGTTTAAAGCATAGGTTCACAGCTCATCCAGGTGAGGAGCTGAGTAAGTAACTACTGACCAAAAAAAGTCAAATTATAGGAAACTGAAACTGCGCACTGCAATAGCTACAACAATGTGTAGGTGAGAAAGAGGCAAGAATGAGAACTTTCCTTGATTAAAAAATAAATACAAGATTTAAAGAGCTCAGTTACAGTGAGAAGCTCACTAAATTTCACATGTTATTTATCCAATATTAGGGATATTTAAACCTAAGAAAGAGCAGTGGATGATATATTAACATCAGTTGAAGGACAGAAGCTAAACAATATGAAGAATGTAAGCGCATCAAAAGTAAGGTAAGAGTATGTTCAATAGTTCTGCCTGAATCACCCTGAATCCCCAAAGTGCACCAGTTCCCTTCCTTCTTTCAGGAATAGCAAATATTAAGGTTCTATGCAAGCTTAATGTCAACCCACACCAAAATAATAAATGCTTTACGGATGTCAAGAATTGATCATTGCAGAAGATCAAATTCCAGAAGAGTGAAAAAAAGATGGGAGAACCTGTCCCAATGGAGAACAGTTGGAAAGATGCCTGTGGAGAGCTTGTATTGAAGATGTGCGGTCCCTCAAAAGTGCGACGTGGATCATCATGCTGGAGGGGGAACAATTTGATGACCTCCTTGATTAGAGGCCTTATGGTTGGCTGTTTGGTGCCTTGCTCCAAAATGGATGGCATGATTGAGGGGTGTGGCCAGAGCTAATTTAAGGCTCAATGGCCCCTCTTCTCACCCTCCTTTCACCTTCTGACAGAGAGAGATTCAGTGCCTTGGAGCTTCGCTTGTTGTGGCTGGTGGTTTGCTGGGTGCTGTCAGTGGCACCTTTTTGATTCTATTTTGGACTCTTCTGTGTGGCTGCAGATAGACCTCCTTTTTCAGACCCCCTTCCCTGGTTTCTTTTCGTGCTGGATTAACTTTTTATTTATTGTACTTACTTGGAGCAATTCTGCTGGGAGGAGCAGACTTGTGGAAGGGGTGTTGGCTTTGCCAGAATATTGTGAGGGAGGTGTGTGTGTGAGAGGTGTATGTGTGTCTGTGTGGCATGTGGTTTCTTGGTGAGTGGTGTGTTTGTGAACTGGAATTGCTGCACTGGTGATAGTTTGCTGCATGGTTGTTTTGGATTAGCCTGCATTTGTGGGGTGGAGTGTTCTTTGTGAGTGTGTGTGGTGGCTGGTGCATGTTTGGTGGGGTGCGTTTTGTCAGTCCTTTGGTGGAAGGGCCTCTTATAGTCTTTTAGTTCCTACACTATTTTGTTTCATGGCACAGGAAGCCATTGTTTGGTCTACTTACATAGGCTGAAGCAGGGGGCGCCATTTTGTTTATTGGCACTGTGGCCATTTTGTGAGACGCATAATGCACCATTTTGTTTACTGGCATTGCGGACAGTTCTGGTTTTATTTGCCAGTACTTAATTAGTTCAGTTTGTATAAGGTAATTAATTCATAGGAATTCTTACACTTCTCTGGATACATATATGTATATTTGATCTCACTTGATTTAACTTTAATATACAAAGTGAATTTGTTGATAATAATTAATGAATTATGTAGCATGATTAGCATGACTGGCAGTTCATGGAGTCAGTCATCATGATTCAGCATGATTTCTGCAGTTGTTTGGCCATTTTAAAACTCAGGGTTCAGTAACCAATTCCTGACAGGACCAGCTGGTGGAAAAGGGGGCAGGCAGTGCCACTCTGCCTCCAAAAGGGGCCCAGTCAAATTAAGCTCTCTGTGTTGAATAGACTGCTTAGTGTTTATCCCAATCTTGATGCTGCATTGCATTTGTGGATTGGTTTTAGGGGTGGTTTTCGTAATCCTTTTCAGGGAGTTAGGAAGGTGTATTTTGCTAAGAATTTCAGTCAGTGGTAGGCATGGAGAGGGTGGTTCAGAATAAAATTGACAAGGAGGTGGCAGAAGGCAGAGTGATAGGACCTATTCCCACACCTCCAGTGGCAAATTTGAGAGTTTTACCTCTAGTGCCTAAGAAAGCCCCTGGGGAATTTAGACTGATACATCACCTGTCTTTCCCAAAGGGCGATTCAGTTAATGACTCTGTTCTAGAGGAACTTTGTTCAGTTAGGTGCACTTCTTTTGATGCTGGTGTGCATGTGGTTTGTAGGTTTGGGGTTGGCACAGAGCTGGCCAAATGCGATATTAAATCTGCATTTCGCCTTCTCTCGGTGAACCCTCAGGACTTTGAATTAATAGGTTTTGCATTCAAAGGATCCTGTTACATGGGCTGTGCTTTCCCAATGGGATGCTCAGTTTCATGTAGTGTCTTCGAGAAGCTTAGTTCTTTCTTAGAGTGGGCCCTGAACCTGAGGTCAGGGTTGACAGGAATCGTCCACTATTTAGATGATTTCTCGTTTGCTGCTTGTGCAAGCACTGGTGGTTGTAAAGCCCTTATGAGTGAATTTGATTCCTTGGCTGATAAACTTGGGGTGCCTTTGGCATGTGAGAAGATTGAGGGTCCAAATATGTGTTTAGTTTTTCAAGGTATTGAGATAGATACTGTTGCCCAATACTGCAGGCTCCCAGATGAGAAGTTGGATGCTTTAAGGGATAGAGTCAATGTTCTTCTGGGAAGAAGAAAGGCCACATTACGTGAGTTTCAAGAATTGATTGGCCATTTAAATTTTGCATGTTGGGTGGTGGCACCTGGCAGGGCCTTTTTGAGTTAACTTTGTGAGGCTACTACAGGTGTTCGTTGTCCTCATAATAGGATTAGGGTCACACACGGGATGCAGTCTGATTTAATGGTTTGGCAGGAATTCTTGGCTGCTTTTAATGGGGTTTCTTTTTGGAAGGAAGAATGATGCATCCAAGATGCTTTGAAGGTGTCTTCAGAAGCTGCTGGTTCCAAAGGCTTTGGCGCATATTTTTATGGCCATTGGTGCACCCAAGTTTGGCCTCTGGAATAGCAGGAGGCTGGTCCCCTAAAGGACCTTACATTTTTGGAGTTTTTTCCTGTAGTAGTTGCCATATGGATCTGGGCTGAGGAATTTGCTAATTCCTCTGTTCATTTCTGGTGCAATAGCATGTCCACAGTTCATGTAACTAACACTATGTCATCTAAGTCCCCTAAGATTATGAGATTGGTCCATTTTTTTTTGTATTGCAATGTCTGTGTTACAAATCTTGCTTACTGCTCTCCATGTTACAGGTGTGGATAATGGGATAGCTGATGCTCTTTTCTACCAACAGACGGAGCACTTCAGTGAACTAGCTCCAGAATCGGATGGTGTCCAGTTGTCATGCCAGTAGACCTATGGAGTCTTGGTGGGGTGCGTCTGCATGGGCCATTGGCCTTTTCTTTAGCTCCTAGTACCAGGGCAACTTATAAAAGGGCTAGCAAGGAATTTGAAGAATTCAGGGCGCCACATGGGTTGCCAGCTGTTTGGCCCCTCCCTGTTGAGCATGTCTTCCAGTTTTGTGTCTTTTTGAAGGGAAAAGGTCTTGCCCCTCTTTCACTCAAGAATAAATTAGCAGCCTTGGCATTTGTTGCCAGAGCTCAAGTTTATCAGGATACCACTTGGGATTTCTGTGTATGCAAGATAATAGAAGGGTAGGTAAAAGAGAGGGGCTGGATAGTTGATAGGAGTGAACCTCTGTCACCTAACATCCTTAGAGGCTTGGGAGATCAGGGGATTACTGCATGTCTGTCTCCTTACGAGGCAACTTTATTTCATGCAGCTGCGTTAACTGCATTTTTTGGAGCCTTATGAATTAGTGAGCTAGTGGCTGCCTCTAAGAATGATAAATTGGATAGAGCCTTAATGTTAAGGGGCCTGATACTACTCAATAGTAAAGTGGTCTTGAAGATACATAGATCCAAAACCGATCAGTTGGGCAAAGGTTCTATAGTGGAGCTGGGCCTTGGTGAGGACCCATCACTGTGCCCGGTTGAAGCCATGAAGTTGTTTGTAAGTCTACAGGCTGTGCAATCCTGGGTGGCTTTTCTGTCAAGCTGACCTTTTTCCTTTAACTAGGTATCAGTTTTGGGCTGTGACATCAGCTGCCTTGTGAAGGCTGGCCTTGCAAGGGGCCAAATTCTGTACCTACTCTTTCAGGATTGGGACAGCCTCCATGGCTTTTGCCATGGGCCTTGGATCTGAAACTATTCAGAATATTGGGCATTGGAAGTCCACTGCATTCAAGAGATATATCCGTCCGTTCAAGCATTGAAGCTGTGTTTTAACATTCTGTTTCCTGTAGTTTCTAGATGTTGTTTACCAAGGCACTGGGTTGTGATCTGCATCCATAGCATGGTCTACTAGGCAGCGTTACAGGCCTGAAGTGGTCACTTTGGCTCTCAGCTGGGTTTTGGCGATGTTGCCACTGTGGAGTGGCTTGGCAAGAGGGGCTTCCAATGGAGTGATTTGCTGCCTCTTTTGTTTGAGGAGCACACAGGGCCGCCTCCTGAAGAGTTATTATTTCACCTTGGTTGGAATGGCCTTGGTTTATTGAAGGGAAAAGCCCTAATTGTGCAAGCCTTGTTTGATTTTCAATACATTTTGACTCAATGGCCTGGGATATGTATCGTCTGGTCTGCTATCCTTTCCCGCCAGGTATGGCATGGGGAAGGGGAACCCTGGTGTCTTGACCATGCCCAAAGGTGGGTCAATAGGAAAATCCACAATGCATTGAAGCAAGGGTTGAGTCACTTTCACCCTCATCCAGCTATAGTCTTCCAACAGCCTGAGCTCTACAGAGCTCTGGTATTTCATCAAAGGGAAGTTTCACAAGGTGACGCCTGGTCCTCAGCTGGAAGCACATAAGGTTGCTTTCCCACATTTAGTTCATCCCCAGGCCGAAATTTGATTAAAGAGGTTTTAGGTCAATAAAGTGGCCCTTTTAACCCATTTTCTGTTTCTGGTCTCATTATTTCAGGGTTGGTCATTAATGCAGTCCCCCAAAAGTGCGATGTGCAGCTTCATGCTGGAAGGGGAATGATTTGATGACCCTCCCTGATTAGAGGCCCGCCGTTTGGCCGTTTGGTGCTTTGTGCCAAAGGGTGGCATAATTGAGGGGCATGGCTAGAGCTAATTTAAGTCTCAGCAGCCTCTCATCTTGCCCTCCTTTCTCCTTCTTACAGACCCACCCTTCCACCTTCAGTGCTGTATGAGTCTCTCTGGTCGTGTCATGGGCTGGGTAGGAATTTTTTCCCTCTTGTTGGGGAGGGTCTTTTGCCTACCCCATACTGTATCTGATGGGACTTGGGCAATTGGCTGAGGTGGTATCTTAAATAGGCTTCACCTGGCAGGTAGTAGGGGCAGAAATTAAGATATTGGTGTTCACTGTGGCACCCTTTTGGTGAAGGGCATGGCTCTGGAGCTGCCTCTTCAGTCATGGGCCCTGGGAGATTGGAGAAAGAGTCTGTCCTTGGGGCTGACCTGGAGGTTTACTCTCTTTTGTAAAGTCTTGGGACTTGGGGGAGATCACCCTACATTTGCCTTCCAGTAAATGACTGTCTGAGTGGCAACCAATGATTGTTGGATTGTGCTCTGGGTCTCGTGTTTCACCCAAGGGAAGGCTGGGAGGAGGGCTGGTCACAAGGTGATGCCTGGTCCTCAGCTGGATTTACATCAGGTTGCTCTCCCCCATTTGGTTCATCCCCAAGCTGAAATTTGATTAAATAGGTTTTAGGTCAATAAAGTGGCCCTTTTAACCCATTTTCTGTTTCTGGTCTCATTATTTCAGGGTTGGTAATCAAAAACCAACTGGATGCTCCAGAGTCAAAGTTGAGAGCTATTCACCCAAGCATTTGTTCAGTCCAAGAAGGAATGACATTCTCAATGCTTCTTGTCCGCTCAGGATGGTTTTCTCTGGAGGACCACAGTGCAAGAATTAGGGGGAGAAGGGAGGGCACGGAGAGTGCATGCACATGGCTCTTGCTCATGGCATGCCCAGGCTAGTGCTGACCACTACTGTTGGAGTCAGGAAGGAACTGGTAGATTGGGCTCATATCCTGGAGGTTTTTCATCTTCTCCTGGGCACACAGCAGGAGTCGTTGTCACTTTTTTGGCCTGTTTAGATCAGCAAAAAATCTTTTAAAAAATCAATAAAAATAAGATAAAAATGAAGATAAACCAGCATTAAAAGAAATAATAATAATAATAATAATAATAATAATAATAATAAGTCTTGTCTCCTTTGTATGTTTTACTATTATATTAAGTACATGTGTATTGTCTGCAGTTCACCTACCTGGGAAGCATCATCGCCTCAGATGCCAAGATTGACTAAGAGATTGAGAGATTAGCAAAGGCATATAGCGCATTTGGAAGACTTTAAAAAAGAGTCTGGAGTAATAAACACCTGAGGTGAAGCACAAAAATCAGTGTGTATAGAGCCATTGTACTGTCTATTCTCCTTTATGGATCTGAAACATGGGTCACCTATCGCCACCATCTACAACTCCTTGAACGCTTTCATCAGCGCTGTATACACACAATCCTAAATATACACTGGACTATGTGATGAATATTGCTGTCCTTGAGCAAGCAGGGATCACCAGCATTCAGGCCATGATATTGAGAACACAGCTGCGCTGGGCAGGGCATGTTTCTAGGATGGAGGACCATCGCCTCCCAAATATAGTACCCTATGGTGAACTCGCCACAGGTCAGCATAAGAGGGGAGCTCCAAAAAAGCGATGCAAGGACTCCCTGAAATAACATCTCAGGCTCGGCCAAATAGATCACCAACAGTGGTCCACCCTGGCCTCACATCGGGAGGCATGGAGACGCACTATCCACAATGCTGCAGACTTATTTGAGAACTCACCCAAAGAAAGTCTTGAAGAGAAATGACAACGCAGAAAGAATCACAACCTGGAAACATCACCCAAGGAGACCTTCTGCTGTGCTTTCTGCAACCGGACTTGTTTATCTCGGATTGGCCTTTTTAGTCATCAGTGCACTTGCAGAAAGCGTGGGTTGAGTCCTTCCTGAATCTTCATTTGTGAAGAAAAGCCAGAGAGAGAGAGAGAGAGAGAGAGAGAGAGAGAGAGAGAGAGATTGTCTGCTGTTTCATGGGGGTCATTTACATGGGCAAATATTCCTCTAAATATACCACTAAGATAGCTCATAGTTCCCACGGATCGCAGCACAGCATCACCTCATTCAGAAGGGGGGGAAGGTAAAACACCCAAATATAGCGTGCCAAGGGATGTCGCTACTTTTGCCGGCATATTTGCAATGTAGCGCTTTCTCTCTCTCTCTGGCTTTTCTTCGCAAACGAAGATTCAGGAAGGACTCATCCCGCGCCTTCTGCAAGCGCGCTGATGACTAAAAAGGCCAATCCGAGATAAACAAGTCCGGTTGCAAAAAGTGCAGCAGAAGGTCTCCTTGGGTGATGTTTTTGGGTTGTGATTCTTTCTGCGTTGTCGTTTCTCTTCAAGACTTGTTCGTCGTGAGTTCTCAAATAAGGCTGCAGCATTGTGGATAGTGCGTCTCCATGCCTCCCGATGTGAGGCCAGGGCGGACCACCGTTGGTGATCAATCTGGCCAAGCCTGAGATGTTGTTTCAGGGAGTCCTTGTATCGCTTTTTTGGAGCACCCCTCCCACGCTGACCCGTGGCGAGTTCACCGTAGAGTAGTATTTTTGGGAGGCGATGGTCCTCCATCCTAGAAACGTGCCCTGCCCAGCGCAGCTGTGTTCTCAATATCATGGCCTCAATGCTGGTGATCCCTGCTTGTTCAAGGACAGCAACATTCGTCACATAGTCAGTCCAGTGTATATTTAGGATTGTGCGTAGACAGCGCTGATGAAAGCGCTCGAGGAGTCGTAGGTGGTGGCGATAGGTCACCCATGTTTCAGATCCATAAAGGAGGATAGACAGTACGATGGCTCTATACACACTGATTTTTGTGCTTTGCCTCAGGTGTTTATTGCTCCAGACTCTTTTGTGAAGTCTTCCAAATGCACTATATGCCTTTGCTAATCTGTGATCGATCTCTTTGTCAATCTTGGCATCTGAGGAGATGATGCTTCCCAGGTAGGTGAACTGCTGAACGGACTTGAGCACTGATTTGCCGACGGCAATGTGGGGATGGTGGTGTTCGTCCTGTGGTGCAGGCTGGTAAAGAACTTCTGTTTTCTTCAGGTTGACTTCTAGCCCAAACAGCTCTGCAGCTGTTGCAAAGCAGGACGTTAGGCGCTGCAGAGCTGCTTCTGTGTGGGCAACAAGGGCAGCATCATCGGCGAAGAGCAGCTCACGGACTGGATAGTTTAGAGTCTTAGTGTGAGCCCTCAGACGGCTTAAGTTAAACAAGCTACCATCAGTACGGTAGCGTATATAGATGCCGTCGTCTTCTTCAAGCTCTGCCATAGCCCTTTGGAGCATCGTGCTAAAGAAGATTGTAAATAAAGTTGGTGCAAGAACACAACCTTGCTTCACTCCATTAGTTATTAGAAAGGGCTCTGAAAGAGCATCGCCATATCTGACTTGACCACGCTGGCTCTCGTGTAGCAAGATAATCATTTTAAGGAATTTGGGGGGACATCCTAGTTTTTCCAGGATCTGCCACAGACCTTTTCTACTTACAGTGTCAAAGGCTTTCCATTGACGCCCCCTTGTCGTGGGAGAGAGGCTTGCGTACCCTAATGACATTTTGAGCTATGCTGGCGGTGGCATAATAGCCACCGGTAGGGTCTCCCATGCCAGACAGGTCAAAACCGAAGGGTCTGACAAAGAGCGTCAAAGGGCAGGATGGGCTCTCTAGCCTTATGGCAACCGTCCTAGGAGAAGGAAAACTCTAATCCCAAACCCGGGCAGATGGTGCTCGTCCAACCCTGTAAGGTCAACCATCTAAGAGAAGGAAACTCTAATCAATGTAGCGCTTTATTGGCAGTGTAAACTAAGGGCTGCATCAGATCTGATTTGTGATTGGTTGCTATGATATAAGGGGCGGGATTAAAAGAGAAGGAGTGCATTCAGTAGCATCAGGAAACTTTGAAAAATCCTCTCTGCTATTTTGCAGAAGGTCTGCCAAGAAAAAGGATTCCGAAGACCTTTCAGTCATAAAGTTCCCATCTGGTCAGCTCTGCTTGGGGGAGGAAGAGAGCGAGCGAGCGAGCAAGAGAGAGGGGGGGGAGGGAGGGAGGGGGGGAGGCTGGAAAAACTTGCGATAGATTCACCTTAGGATCCACGGCATGGCAGCAAGGTCTTTTAGCAGAGAGATTACTGTCCCTCTGCTTCATGGAGTGAGTTCATTTACAGGCAGATTTACAGAGACAGAGCCACTACTTTGATCTTTCCCCCCTGCTATTTGGGCAGAGTCTGTGAGTCTTGCCCTATGCCCTTCCCCATACAGCCTTTGTCTGCTTGGGAGGCCACGCCCCCCACATTTTTTCAAGTCTGAACGTAAAAGCGGCATAATTAGGAAAAAAAACCTGACTGGCACAGCTGCGGAAAAGAATTAAAAACACATTTTGCCGCAATAAATCTGCTGTGTAAACCAGCCCATGGATTCTGAGTCAACATGACTGGCTGTGCCAGCTAACTGGGGGGATATGGGCTTATATGTTAGAAACCTTAATTGTGTCAGCATTATAGTTTACATTTTACATTTAGGACCTAACTATTGGTGAAATAAACCTCTCAGTCACAATCGATACAATACACACTTACTTGGAAGCAGATTGAAACTAACCATTTGTATCTGCCGAAGAACAGAATGACTTGTAAGGCTGTGAGCTTTTGCATACTCACTCAGGATTTGTTTCCACTGAAATGAATAGGGTTTTGGAGTAAATGAACAGGATTGCGTGGATATGGTTGTAACAGTATCCACACTGAGAATTAAAGTTCACTAAAAAAGTCAATGAAACCACTTTGAAAGAATTACGGTGAAGCCTCAGCTCAGTGCGCATGAAAGGACAGCAGCTTAAGAGTGGATCCACACTATACAATAATAGCAGTTTGACTCTATTTTAGCTATAGATTATACTAGAGCAATGGCTCTTAACCTTTTCTTTGCCAGGAACAGGGCCGGTTTAAGGAATTTGGGGGGGGGCTGCAATGGTTTGTTTTGGGGGCCCCCTACGTTTATTCCAGTGTCCGGGAAAGCTATATACCAGACCCCGTCCCACTCAGACTCTGCATTTTTTAAAAAAATTAATTGCTGGTAAATTATTTTCAAGAGGTAAGAAGTACTTCAGAGGAAAGATAAGCTCCTCTTTTAGCCAGGTTGAAGGAAGGGTGTGACGTTGTTCCTTCTGCAAACTGCAAACCTGCCCCTTTATAAATAAATGGGCCCCTCTGCACCTTAATAATTATTGAAAGGCAAACACACACACAAGCAGAATGAGGTTTTAGTGCCATTTAGAAACCCAAAGCACCCACAGCACCCATAGCCACAACGGGCCCCTGTGGTGCTTGTCTTTGGGTTTCCTAGATGAGTAATTTCCCAGGTTTTTATTAATGGCCACACTGCATGTAAGGCCACATGTTGACCAAATTATTAAATATTGCCAATTATTACTATAGATGTTACTATAGATATGGGGCTGGGGTGTCAGGGTAGGTAACAAAACTGAATAACAAATTGACTCATCATTAGATCAAGGGAAGTAATAGTGCCACTGTATTCTGCTTTGGTCAGACCTCATCTGGAATACTGTGTCCAGTTCTGGGCACCACAATTCAAGAAGGATATTGACAA
Source organism: Gambelia wislizenii (assembly GCA_030847615.1). Classification (NCBI taxonomy): domain Eukaryota; kingdom Metazoa; phylum Chordata; class Lepidosauria; order Squamata; family Crotaphytidae; genus Gambelia; species Gambelia wislizenii. Next base: position 303,903,278 of record JAUMIR010000002.1, on the reverse strand, counting down.
GTTGGAACATTTCCAGAGGAGGACAGCCAAAATGGTGGGAGGACTGGAAGCCATGATGCCTTATGAGGAGTGGCTTAGGGAGCTAAGCATGTTTAGTCTGGAGAAGAGAAAGCTGAGAGGGGACATGAGAGCCATGTTTAAATATTTGAAGGGACATCATACTGAGGATGGAGCAAGCTTGTTTTCTGCTGCTCCATAGTCTAGGACATGGAGCAATGGGTTCAAATTCCAGGAAAAGAGATTCTAACTAAACGTTAGGAAGAACTTCCTGACAGTAAGAGCTGTTGGGAAGTGGAATACAGTATACTGCCTGGGAGTGTGGTGGAGTCTCCTTCTTTAGAGGTTTTTAAACAGAGGCTGGATGGCCATCTGTCATTGGGAGTGAATTAATTGTGCATTCTTGCCTGGCAGGGGGTTAGACTGGGTGGCTGTTGAGGTCTCTTCCAACTCTGTGATTTATAGGATGGGAAGGATGAAGAGGACAAAAATTAAGTAACCCCAACATGAGAGTGTTTTGCCACTGTAATAATTACATCTTCATGTGTGCAGACAGAAAAATGTTTCTGATTATCTGAAACATTTACAGCCTTTATCTAAAGAATATGATGTGTGTGAGTTCTGTGTTCATTTTTCAACTTTGCAAAACAGTCTAGAAGATGTACATTTCATGCTACAATGCTATTTAGTGCAGCTGATTTTGCTTTAAGTATTAGGTTTATGCTACAAGTAAGAATACATAAGGTAGTTATGTAAGATAATCAAACTAGCCACAGAAAAAAATCTCTGCAGCTTGCTTGGCTGCTAGGATTTTCAGTCTCTCTTCTCACACACACACACACAGAGAAAGACTAGAAAAGGCTACCTGGGGAATTTTTAAGCTGGCAGAAACCCAAGGAGGGAAGGGAGGGAAAGAGAAACTGGATCTCAGCAGAAGGAATGAACATACACATACATACACACACACACACAGAGCCCGAAAAGGCTAGCTGCGGATTCTTCAGCAGCTTGTAGCAAACAAGCAAGAAGATACCGAGGAGAGAGGGAGGGAAAGTCTCTTGACTCCAGCAACAAGTTAAAAAGTAAAATAACCACCCCATTCTGCATGGCAGCCCCCCCCCCAAGATCCCCCGTGGGCCCCTGAGGACAGTCACATACTCACTCACTCACACGACCAGCTTCTCTCCCTTTCCTCCTTCACAGCAATACAGCCAGGGACTGTCTCCAAATTACAACGTCCCAAGAGCAAACCCTTTCTCTATTTCCAGCACTAGCTCAGTGCTACTGCCACGCCCTGCCTGAGGAGGGAGGGGGAAGGTGCTCCAAAGGAGCGGAGGAACCGGCTGCCGTCTCCTGGTTGTCTCCTTCATCAGATTAGGGCAGCACTCAGCAGGGGGCCCTCCTTGACCCCCAGGCCCCCCCGCCAATGCTGATTTGGCAGACTGATTAAACCGGCCCTGGCCAGGAACCCCCCTTTAAGTATCTTTTGTTGCTGTGGACCCCCAAGACTTAACTCAAGATTTAAAATTCTAACAACAATAATTACAAGAACAACAACAAAAACAATAATAATATAATTACACCATCCATTATCACTTCCCTAAGAGGCAATGGAGGGGAGAGAAGACTATTTTTCTGCTTCTTCCTGCATATTTGTGGCTTGAGTAGATTGAAGAGCAATATGCAGGACAAGGCGGCCAGCCTTTGCCTTGGCTCCTCTCATGTGGGCTGAGCAACCTTCAAGCCTTCCTGGACACCCTGTGAGAACATAGCAGCCCCCTGGAGCCCCCAGATCTCAGGTTAAGAACCACTGTATTAGAACACTCTCCTGAACTACCCATTCATTTTCTCTCTAATTCAGGGGCCAGCTATAAGGGGGAATTGGGAGACTGGACTGAAGAGGAAGAAGCTGGAAACTATGTTAAAACTGGAGCAGTTCTGGAGGGGGGGATGTGTTCAGAGGAATCAAGGTTTGGGGCAGGACAGGTGAGTTGCAATGCAGTTGCAATACAGGTGTACTAGAGAAAGAAAAGGTGTAGAGAAAGATTGCATGGTGGGTTTGGGAGACTTATCATGTAGGATGAATAAAAGATGCTGACTAAAGGAAGTTGTATGTTTTTAGTTTTTAGTTAAATGGGGTAGTTTAAAGTATTGAAATAGTTTAAAGCACCGTATTGAAATATTTTCTCTTTTAAAAACGATTTGGTTCAGATTACATTTGTGTACAAGCATATAAAATCTGCTATAATGATGAAAACTGAATGGTATGCCCCGACACCAGATATATTGGCTCTATTCCAGCTAATGTTGTTTGTGATACACTACTCGTTGAAACCAGTGGGGCAATTTAAGGCTGATTACTATAAATTTCCCGTCTGATCCTTGCCAATAGCAAGCTACTGTTTCCAGAAATGAGGGGTACCTCCTCCAGATCTGGGCAAAGCAGTGAAACCCAACAGCGGTTTGTTGCCACCACTGACAAACAAATTGCTCTTCTCCAGGGAGCTACCCTGAAGGAACTACAAAGAAGCATGGGGTTCTGGCATGCCGGTTTTCCTCATTGGGAAATTTAAAGGCATAATAACCTGATATGGCAGCATGCAGCCTGCACAAACCAAAGTTATGAGGTTCTGCTTCTTACACCTTCCGTAACAATAACTGGGGAGCCCCTGTCCCTAATGTGTGGTGTATGTGTGTGTTCCTGACACCTACGATCTAACTCATGGATCCCACACCATGACAGAATCAGAGATAAGGAGAGATTCTCAGAGATAGTCAGTACCAAGCCCCTTGCTTTCTACCACAGCTCATGGATGGCTTCCACCAAACTCTTGGTCATGTAGGGACAGTTGTCTGGTAAAGACAAGGCAGAAAGAAGAACAGATTCCAACCCTACAGTAGACTCCATTAACACAGATCCACATTCACAGAGCTCTATTGCTCCACTAACATAGATCCGCCTTCACACAGACTCGCGCAAAAGCCTGCTGGAGATTCTGCAGGTTTCCCTGTGTTTGCCGTCCATGAACTGCATGTGTTGACTCATGAGTCAGGGTTGCAGGGTGCTGCCCATATTCTCCACCAATCTTGTTATCCTAAGAGGTGGGGGGTGCTTTAGATCTCCACCCATGAAGCAAAATCTATATTATTATGTGGGAGAATTATTAGCTCAAATAGAAGCTTGTGAGAGGAAAGTAACTATGGTGATCTTTTCACCTATGTATACCAGTACTAGCTGTAGAGAACACTCCAGTTAAAGTGAAAAAAAATTATTGGAAATAACACAAAGTGAACTCATAAACAGCACACATGCCTAAGAACCATACAAGGCTATAGCAGAGTAAGACAGAAAGATTAACTAGAGGGAATATAGGGTGATAGTTGCCAGTCTTGAAGAGAAGAGTTCCATGCAGCAAAGATACTCATCAGGCGCCTGAGGGTGGCACAAGAGGTTTGGATCCAGGGTGCACAGAGAAAGAGAGTGGCTGGGTTTGTCCACTGTGGCACACCTTACTAATGTTGGGGGGATTAATATTTATACCCTGTTTCATATCCTTAAGGGGTACTCTGGTTATGACAAAGCCTGGATGAATTTCCCATGGGAGAGACAAAGGAAACTAAAACTCAACTGATTGTGTTAAAGGCTGGGAGATAGAAATTGATTGGTTTGCAACAATCTCACAAGGTTGGACAGGAGGGTGTATAGGAAAGACTTCTGTAGGAATGGATTTGGGAATGGTCACTTAACTGTTTGATTGAATTATTGCTGAGATGCCCAGGGTTGGAAGAAGTGATTAGCACATACCTCCTTAATGACTGTGTTTACTAAGGGGCTTCCACACAATTTTAATTTGGGCTTTCCTGTCATCATATTTCTAAGACACATCCCAGGTCATTGTGACCTTCAGTTGACCTTTACTTTGCCCCAGGCAGCCTGACCCAGAAAAGTGTCCAATATTTCCAATTATGAGATATAATGGGGAGGAGGTAGTAGGGTATACTAACAACAACTCTGTAGTTACATGCCCAGCCATCACATCTGATAAAATTATATGGATAAGCAGGAACCACAAATCAATGGTGGAGTACAAATCTTGCATCCTTAACGTCCTAGGTTCAGTTCCCAGCAACTGGCCTCTGTCAGCAATCCTCCATCAGTCAGTAGACAAGATGAAGCTAGATGAACTGAGCCTGACAAGGCAGCTTTTCAGGTTAATATTTGTTGTTGCTGGTTTTGTCTTGTCATACTCACCAATGATGACGTTGATAACAAGTGCCCACATCTCAGACAGAGCTGGTCCTACCACTAATCAAAGTGAAGCAATCACACCCTGTGGCCTAGCCTGGTGCTAGAAGACTCTCTCCCACTGGCCATGGTAAAATAAAGCAGCTGTCAATATCATCAGCTTCTGCAAATGGAAGGGAAGGTGAGGGCATCATCTTAACCTATGCCTGAGGCAGCAAAATATCTTCAGTTGGTCCTGATGTCAGCATGACAGTGTGCATCAGCTTCTGATGCCAGCAAAACCCCACAGGCAGTGATACGTGACTGGTCATTCCCCTCTTATTTACATCTAACAAGAAGTCTTGGGTTGTTATAGCAACAGTAGAACTCAACCATAATTTCAGAGTGACTCGATAGCCCTGCAGCTCAGGTCCTGGTCAAATACTGGAAATAAAATTTAGTGCAATATAGCCTTATAGTATAGTAAGGGCATTTCCTGAGATAGAAATCCATATGTATCATGAGGCTCAAATCCAAATGAATATGCATTAGATTAGAACTTGACTATATTCATCCAATGATGTAAGATTTGTGAAAAAGAGCAGATCACAATGACTTGAAATATGGCCATTTTTAAGCTGGCCACAGCCTACAAAAGTAGTTGGGGAAAAAAGACACCATACACCCCAAACTAGCAATTCAAACATTTAAATAATTAAAGACAACTTTCCTAGCCAGCTATTATGGCTGGTCTTTAATTACTTAGTGTTTTCATCTTTTAGCATTTAAGAAGGAAGATACCAAAAATGAACAGATAACCCAGAATATTGTTAAGGGTATCCATAGGCAAGCCAAAGATATTTTTTCTTTCTTTAAATTAATTTTTAACACAAAGAATCTAGTTTGCAGTCAAAGTAATATGCATTCAAAATATAAAGAAAGAGAAAGAAGAGAGAGAAAAAGGAAAAAAGAGGGAAAAAAAAGAGAAAAAAGACATATAACTAATACAGGAAGCTCCCACCTTTCGACAACTCATTATCTGAGGCACAAGTTCAATTCATTAGACTAGAAATCCACTCTTTTGACAGTTCTTGCCTACAGAGGCTTGCTTGGGACTGACCTAGCATACTTGTGCTGCTTGCAAAGCGAGTTGAGGAGTGAGGGGAGTCACCAAGCTGACTGAGGGGCTTTGTTAGCAGGTTACGTGTAAAGTAAAAAAATTGAAAAATATATTATTTTACAATTAAAGGTCTGACTAAACAATCCCACTAAAATTACTAACAATCATAATCCACAGATTATTACATCATTCGATTTCTTGTTGCTCAAAAAAATACATAAACAGCTTCTAATCTTTCAAAAAGTCTTCAGCTGGCCATTTGGGTTAACTCAACAATTTTATCAATCCAGTCTTCCATTGTTGGTGCTTCAGTCCATTTCCAAGTTTGAGCAAACAGTATTCTTGTTACTGTTGTTATATATCGAAGAAATAATCCATATTTACTTCCCAGTTCTTTATCCATAATGCCTAACAAAAACATTTCTGGTAACATTACAAAATCTAACTTTAATTTTTTATTAACATATAATTCTTTGGACCTGTAACTTTTCACTTTCTTACAAGTCCACCATATATGAAAAAAAAGAGCCCTCCTTATTTTGACATCTGCAACATTCGTTTGAAACATTCTGGGACATTTTCTATAGCTAATTGGCAGTTATATACCACCTGTACATCATCTTACAGTTTTTCTTTTAAATATCTGCACAAAGTAAATTTTATATCTTTGGACTACATTTCCCTATACGTCCACATGTATATATACTTATATACTTAGTTATTTATTACCCGCCTCTCTCCTCAGAATCAGGGTGGGGTACAACATTATACACAAAATCTTGGGACCATATTATCATGTACTTTTTAACAGGCTCTTCTTCTGCCTCTGGTTTCAGAAGCGATTTATACACTTTTTAAAAAAAATTACATGGTCGTCATTACACAACTCTGAACAGAACTCATTTTCTATAACCTCTATGGGTACATTTCTGTTATCTTGATTAACTCTGTCCTTAAGTTGTATAGAAGCAAAACAATTAAGATTTTTGCCTTACTTAAAAATCATCTTCTTTGATTTAAACTTCCAGCTATCTTATTCAAATAAAAAAAGCAGCCATCTCCAATTTTAACCCATTCTTTCCTTAAAAAGACTTCATGTGGTGAGATGGCTAATATTATCTTGGAAAAAAGTATCTGTTTATACTTATACAAAACTTGTAGGAGAGCCTTTCTAATGCAATTATTTTTAAATTCAGTGTGTACCTTGGCATTATCATATGAAAGACAACCATGCCAACCAAATCTTTAATTATGGCCTTCGTGTTCAAAGAGTCACACATCTCTAGGCAACATCCATTCCTTCAACCATACAAAACAACAGGTCTCAGAATACAATTTAACAATAGGGATTCCTAATATGCTAAAGAATTCCTGAATTTGAATTTGATAAGGAAAAATATCTTTGTCAAAAAGTTAATGTCAAAGATATTTTTCCTTAGAAAATTCCTCTCCAGCACTCCACAAAATTTTCAAAAACAACAGATGTTTGAATGAAAATCCTTTCCCCTAAATATCTAAGGCTCACAGTAGCTTAATTTCCCAAAACTGCTATATATACATTCTACTGTTGCACAGTCTGATTTCCTATGCCCTAGGCACAATCAAGGCAGCTGCAGCAGTTCTGAAAAACCAAGTCCTCTTGTGTGTGACCTATTCTGGCATCTCTTTCATACTATACCATTAGCACACTGTGATACTACTTCAACTGCCATGGCTCCATCCTATGGAGTCCTGGGATCCTTTCACACTACATAATTATAGCACTATGGTTCTATTTTATTTTCCATAGTCCCAACCTGTGGAATCCTGGGATTTGCAGTTTAGAGAGGGACATTTAGAATTCCCAGCCAGAGAGCTCTAGTGCCTTGTTTGATTTGTTGTCAAACAACACATCCCAGGATTTCATAGGATGAAGCCATGACTGTTAAGGTGGAATTATAGTGCTATAATTGTGTAGTGTGAAAGGCCCCTAGGGATTTGCAGTTTGGTGAAGCAAAGAATTCTAATGCCTCAAGTAATTACATATCCTGGGATCCCATAAAATGGAGCCATGCCACTTGGAGTGGTATCAAGCCATGCCACATGGAGAATGTACAGAATGGGCTAACACAATTTGGAAAGGACACATCTTCTTTTTAGTTGTAAAGAGGGGGGAAACCCCTTCATTTCTCATTTCACAGTTGGTCATCTTCTCTCACACACTTTTACCAAAAGAAAGGATTTATAGCTTGTTCAGATGTATCTATTGAAGTAACTATTCAGAGAAATGGCATCAAAGTAAATTAAAAGGACAATCCAGTTGTATGCATGTCTACCCAGAAGTAAGTCCACAGTGATGTAGTGTGAAAGAGATCTAGGAGTAGTGTCCTAGAAATTAGGTAAATAAATGACTAAATAATAAGCACACAAACTCCCTTGTGTGAAGAAGAACCCATTTCTATCCCTACAACTTCAGACCAATTAACAACTTGATCTTGTGCATTTTGATTCAATTACTCAAGTAACACATACAATGTTGATGTTATCAGAAACATCTGGAGATTCAGGAGTTAATTGGGGAAGAGCAAGAAATAAGTGACACCTTTTTGCCTTCACCACTGGACTTTCAGCCAGTGAGAGGGCTGGCACAATTGGTGATCCAACCTTTCCTCTGCTGTTAATATTGTGTCCAAGACAGAAAGGTAGAAACATCTTCTTTCAGATGTTCATCCTGAAGAAAAGAGTTAAAATGCTTACTCATATCTGGGTCGGCAAGTCATTGGGACCATGGCTCATTCTGCCAGGGGGGAATCCAAGATTTGCCTCTTGGGGTCAGTGGGCTAATGTTCTCTTTCTTCCATGGTTGCCTGTGACTGGAGAATTTACAGCATTCATTTGTATTAACAAGACCATGCCTGATTTTGTCCTTACAAATATCCTCTTCTCTGCATAATGGGGAGTAGGTATGTCATCCCTCCAGGTTTTAAAAGAAACCAAAATAACTGCAGTAAAATCTACTCAGCTCCCTCCCAAATATTATTTGTTCCTCTAGATAGCAAAGAACCAACTTCCTTATACAAGGGGTTTCTTTGCCAAAAATTAAACTTTCCCCAATAAAGCCACTTTAACATTTTATGAAGTTGCACAATTTAATGCCAACCTTTTTTGTTTTTCTTTTTTGCTGAAATGCAGAATGGGCAAAAAGAATTTGGAAAGGATACTTCTTCTTTTTAGTTGTAAAGGGGGGAGGACCCTTTGTTTCTCATTTCAGTTTGTAATCTTCTCTCACACCCTTTTTCCAAAAGAAAGGATTTATAGCTTGTTCAGATTTATCTATTGAAGTAACTATTCAGAGAAATAACTTTCACTGAATACAGGGGCCAGAATCCTCTTGGGTAGTTACGAATGTGTAACTACCATAGTTACAGAACTGTGCAGTGAATTCTAGCCCCCCCCCCCTTGAAATCCCCACTTACAACTTGCTGTTGGTGAGAGTCTGTTTCACAGTCACTTGGAAACTGGCCGACTGATGTTCTCACCCCTCCCATGAGGAATCTCCAGTGCAACAGGTAAAAGTGGGGTACTGGTTGCAATTCCCCCCTCACACTGGAGATCACTTGTGCAAGAGGTGGGTGGGAATGTCAGTTGCTTCCCAAGCAACAGAGGAATAAACCCCCCTCAATCACAGCAGCTGTTTCCTGGTTAAGTGGAGCTTGGGAGACTTTCACAGTTCCTACGTGTTCCCTAAACTAGGAGCTATGTAGGGATTCTGAACACCACACAGTTGCAAATGCATAAATCCAGGTAAAATGTGTAAAATTGCATAGAACCAGGAGCTATACTTTTAATAGGAGAAAAAAGAAAAAGGAAAAAGACCCTGTGTATATTTTCTTTAAAACTATTATGAATGCACTGTAGTCAGCATATAAACTTGTGGTGTGAAAGTTCTTGGAATAATTTTGGTGACCTGCGCTAAATTAAGCATCTCTGAAAAGGCTTGCCTTGCCACAGATAAAGAGCTGAATAGTTTCTTTGAAAAGGGATCAAAACACTGAAAGCCTGTTTCCAGGATTCTGTTGCACTCTGCCATCCATCCAAGAAATGCTACCTGAGGCACAATGCACAAAAGAGGTGGAGCCATGCAGAGAGTGGGCTGGCTTAGTCACCAATTAATGGCTCTCTTTTCATTCTTTGGAACAATAGGAATAAACAGTAATCTGGGACATAGGAGTTTATCAGACACTTGAAAAGCCCCAATGGAGCTTGCAAGAATGATGTCACTGTACCAGGACTGGGGACCGGTATCGCACAGCGTCATTCTCCTCACATGCTTGCACCATCTTCCCTTCATGCTGACATAATGAAAAAGGTGCTGCTTTTCATTAGCGGAAATTCCCGCTAATGAAAAGCGATGCCTTTTTCATCGTGCCAGCATGAAGGGAGAATGAACCCATTCCCAGTACCGTGACATTCTTGTGAGATTCTTTGGGGCTTTTTTCAAGCATCTGATAATCTCCATAGTTGAGTAGGGATGAAACCAGACCTTCACCTTGGGGTTCACCTGAACATGGTGATAATTCACTCTTCTTTCTCAGTGGTCCCACCTAGAACCCTGAATATCCCAAGAATATCCCATCAGTTTCTCAGACATCAGATTCACCATGACATTTCTACAGTGTTAACTAGATTACATTAAGGTTGTATCTTCATGAGGAACAATGTCATGTCTGTTGTGGTGTTACTCTAACTTTTTAGTTCCTTTCATACTTCTGGGATGTATGGTGTCATTAAAGGAAAAAGAACATTTCATGGTTCAAATGTTCACTTGTGCTGTGCCTCATGCTGGCTTCTCATGCTTTGGTGTTGGTTCTGAGTTGACAACAAGGTGGTTAGCATTTTTTTACCATAGGTCAGTGACTTGAAGCATGCAGGCCTTAGACACACACACACACTTGAACATTTGTTTCATTTATTTTTGAGAAATTAAAAAGTTATATCAAATAACTTTTTATATAAAACCACAAAAGATAGGCAAACACTTTTTGAAGCCTTGACATTTTACCTGCAACCCATTATGTTCAAAAAGTAACTTTCTAAGATCTTAGAGCTAATAAAAACTAGGAATTCTTTTGCTGAAAGAGCTCTGTTATTGCTTCAGAAAATTCACTGTCATTGCTAGGCAAAGCTTTTTATGGGGCTCTAATTCAAAGTCTCATTAAGCTTATTTCCTATAAAGTTACAGATGCAGATTACCAATTCCTTAGCTGTTCTCAAATGTCAGACACAGTGTCTGAGTTCACTGAACTTCTAGTGAACAAGGTTTGCTGACTTCTGAACTTTATTAGTTCAGTGCCATAAAATGTCTATCGTTAAAACAGCAAATGAGACCATACTCCTGCGTTTCTGACTTGTGTAAGAGAATAAGACATCAAGACTGAGAGATGTTTCCTTAGCTATCCAGTCACACCCATGAAGTGGAGCTGAGCAATTCTACCTTGGTGTAGTTGGTCTGTATAAAATCTGTCCCCACCCTTCAGCATAGGAGTATCATTTCCCTAATTTCTGCTGAACTGAACATTTGTTAAACGTATTTGCATGAAGCAGACATGAAGAAATTCCAGGTAATGGTGAACAGACTTTATTGGCCTTTTAAAAATGGATCTGATTAATATGAAAACAACTTTCATTCCACTGGTGGTCACAGTGTAACCAATTCAAAAGCTATCTCACAAGGAGATTGGATATGAGTGTAGTGATTGTATTCTACTATGGAAGAATAAATCTGTCTCCACATTTTTCTATAGCCCTGGCTCTATAGCCTTGGCCCAGTCCTGTTTACTGGAGCTAATGATAACTTTAACCCACTGGGAGGACTTCCCCCAGAATGCAGCCACCTTGTGGGAGGGTGGGTGAGTGTGAGGATTGCTGCACTGAAGGAATGATGCCACTCAGAAAGACTGTTGTGAAGCTTCACAATATTTGCCACAACACGAAAGATCAGTTATAGCAAATTATTATTTGTGAATTTGTTTATTTCCCACATCTTATGAGATGGAGAAGGGATGAGACTTAGTGAAGTCTTCATAGAGCATGAACACACATGGCTTGCCTTCTTTGGGGCTATTCAAGTATCTCACCTACTCATCCTCAGCCATATTGGATAATTCCTACAAGCTGCTTTGAATCCCATTTTAGGAGAAAGTGGGAGATATACATAAAAGAAATTCCAGGCCATCTGTTGATTGCTCTTTTGTGGGCTGGGATGTGTTCTGTTTTTCTAGCTCCAAACTGGCCTAAGACTGGCATGTATTTGTACTTTCTCTGAGTCATCACCCTAGCGAATATTGCCATCCTTTAGTAGATGCACAGAAAGTGGTATTGTGTGAAAAGGAACTAGAACAAATAAAGACAGCAATAGGAAAAACTGAGCCATCGAGGCATGCACAAGGGACACCCCACAGATTTGAGGCAATTACTGGAATCAGGACCCACACTGTGCCTGACACTGTAACCCAGGAACAGACCCTGACAGAGGTAAGTTGACCACTCAGGTGTAAGTTAACCACTGAAGGAGTGATATTTGGCAGGGATTGCCAGTCTCTTTTAAGATATCCAGCTTCTTATTAAACCTGCTGTCATGATGGCCTGCCCAGCCATCATGGAACTTCATCTCGAACTATAGTTCACAGCAGTGGAAAATTCCATTCTCTGGATTCTATACCATCAGGTATGGGTAAAGGGCGTAGGAACCTCATTTCCTAAACATGACAGCACATCACCTGACTGGAGAGCCAATCAGAGTTGGCAATGTAGAACCAATCAGAGATGACCACGAAGACCTTTAAAGTTTTCTGAATCCCTTTGTTCTATGCCACATGTTGAGAGCCACATGGTTGAGACTCTTGCTAACTAGCAAGATGCTAAACTGTGATAACAGAGGTTGGGGAAAGCCAATCTCGCTCTCATGGGCTTGATAACATCAAAAAAGCTCCAAAATGATATCTGAACCCTCAGGAGGAGGTTTCTATCCAAAAGGACTCTGAATTCCATCTCCAGAGACTAAAAAGGGGCTGGCTAGGGTGAGCCTGACCCAGCCATCCCATTGGGACATGATTGATGATGACGGACATCACAAATTGTAAGTCAGTATTATTCTTAGCTTAGGGACCATCTAGCTAGTTGCGTTAGTTTTTATGATTTCATTTTAGTACTCTGGACTGAATGTATCTCTTCTTATAAACTCAAGCTAAATCCTAGGGGACATGTTGTCCTCCAAGTAGCCTTAAGCCTGTGGAACTAAAATAAAGCTTTTTCTGTTATTTCCTAACCTCCATGGCCACGTGCCTTTTTCTTGGTCAGCTATCAGAACTTCTCTGGGTTAGAAAAAAGGTCCTTGTTGATATTTTAACACAACCTGTCTGGCTTCTCGCTGTGCTAGACAAAAAGGAAAGGGTTAACTCAGCGAGTGGTGGCGGTGTTACCTTAGAAGGGGATTTCTAGACTAGAGGAACCCTTGAGAGTGTGTTTTCAGATTGTACAAATAAGCTGGAATCCTTCTTTTCCCACTTGAAGAGAGGGCCAGCTTACCACAGCTGCCAGTGACTGTAAATGAATAAAACCATGGGCGAAGTATAACTCAAGCCCTGGTGTCTGTCTCATTCTTTACATCCACAATGTAGGTAATGTACAGAACTTGGAAAGTTTTTTGGAGGGAGGGGCAGGGGAAACTACAGTTCCCAGAACATGCCAATCAGCATGGTATAGAGATTCTGGAAGCTGTAACAAAACAAGTAACTTTACCAAACTCTGGTCATAAACAGCAGTGCTCTAGGTCCATCCATTGACCAAAGGAACTAGAACCACCAATTGCTATTCAGCCAAGAACACAGCAAGGAAACATCAACCTGGTACAAAGTGCACCTATTTGATACTCACTCATAGCTTACTACTTTTTTATGATGTTGAAAAACTGATCTGCCTCTTCTTCTATTCATCTTCCCTGTGCCTTGTCCCTTTTAGGATATAAGCCTGTGTATCTTAAATTCTTTTAAAATCATTCTTTTTCTTTTTGCATTTTTGATGAAAGCCACTTAGAATTGCCCAGAAAGCAGGCTAAATGTACAGTAACTAAATAATAAAACAGATAAATATATGTCAAGAAATCTGAGTATTAACACTAGAAGAAGTTTAAACTATGTTTGGCTTCGTTTCTCACAAGAGAGCAGCTGCCATCTGCTCAAACAGAGTGAAATGGGATTTGTGACAATGATGGGATAGGTTTTATGAACAATAATAGCTGCAACCCATCAAGAGGAGGGGAATATAAAATCCTGTGATGTAGAATATGGAGCTATAGTTTGAGCAGAAACTGATCCAATGTATACAAGTCACATATGGGTTTTAATGGAAGACTTAGATTTTCCAAGTTGAGTTTCTGGTCAGGCTGCCTGTGACTAATCAAAATATGGTTAATGAAGATTAATTGAGACCAAGATGTGGTACACTAATAAAACATTTATTCTTAAATAGCTTTCCTCAATACATGGAACATAAGAAAGGGGGAGTGTCCATGTACTTTCTATTTCTATACATACAAATGTATCTATGGTCTATAACTGGGATGGGAAATCTCTAGGAACATGTGTGTGTTTGCAGGCACTAAGGATAGAAACAATATTCAAAAATATTTGAACGAGTGATGAAAACTGTATTTCTTGAAGGTTGGGAAACCCTGACAAGCAAAATACTGGATAGATGAGAATCTACAATCTTTGGGACTTACTCTATACAGAAAATGCACACAGTTTTCTTTTCTTTACTTTTCTTTTTCTTTGTGTTTTCTTTTTCTTTTTTGGCACAGAAAACATCTGATGCACAGAAAATGATGCTTGGTGCAGAAAATTATATTTCTTGGCATAAAATGCTGATTTATGCAGAAACCCTCCACATCTCTTTTTTGAAAGCCTTGGAATGTAAATAGCCTTTGAAAACTGCACATTTTGGGGGGCTTTTTTGCACCAATGAGAAAAATGGTAAAATTATTTGTTCTTGCCTGCAAGAATAAAATTCAGGAAGATTTACATCCCTGGATATTGCATTAGACCCTCCCTCCTGGAATATACCACATGATGTTATTCATAGCATCATAGAATTATAGATTTGGAAGAGATCATAAGGGCCATCTAGTCCAATCCCCTGCCTTGCAGGAATAGACAACCAAAGCACTCTCAATAGATACTGCCACAACCATTAAATTTACTATTTCTTTCAAAGGTTACTGAAGTTTGGTAACATTTATGGTTCTTTTCAGTGGTACAGGAAGCTAGAGTGTCTTCCTCTACCATGGACCCCTGCAAATTTGCAGAGCAGAAATTCCGATTCACAGAAAGAAAAGAATCAGAATAAAGTTGCTTGAATGTCATCAACATTGGTGATTGTGGGGTGGCAACAAGTGTCACCACCAATTTGGGATTTACAAAATGGGATTTATAATATAGTATTTCTCAGCAACAAATATGTATTAATTTTAATACATGTTTAAGTGTCATGGTTTCAGCCAAAGTATCCTGGAAGCTATGTTTTGGCGAGAATGCCAAGAAAGATCTGATAGCCTTCTTTACAGAACTGTAGTTCCCAAGAGAGAGTAATAACCATTGATCTATGCTTGGTCTGCAGCATAAATGTTCCTTCCACTGTCATATCCTATGAAAAGTTTTGGTGCGAAGAGCTTTGGAAAGTCCATAATATTAATTAAATAATTAATCCCAATGCTCCCAATATTCTTAGGAGCATCGAAACTCATGCTTCTTCTGGTAATGAAAAAAAAACAACACACACACACACACAATGCAAATGACTTACTTCTTACCTTTTTCTTCTCTTTTCTTTGTAAAGTGCCTAAGTCAGTGAGCAACACAAGGGATTTATATGGTCCATTACTGATAACAGAAAAATTCTTTGAAAAATGCAAGTGGTGAGAATACTAGCCTTTACATTATTGAACACAAGGATTGGTGCAGAACTGAGGATTCCCATGGAAGCTTTTTTTCTTTCTTTCTAAAAACACCTTTCTTAACATGGAAAGTGTTTTGCCACCCAGTAAAAAAATGTTTCTCTGCACTGTGGCACAGTCTGTGTTTTTATTTTTCTTCTTTCTTTTTTTCCTGATGGGAACATGAGTTTTCAAGGTGAGGCTGTTTGACCAAACTATGTTGTTGTTTTAAACTACTGCTTTTACTTTTATCTTGACATGCACTAACCCTGAAAAAATATTAATTCCTTATATTTGGGTCTCATCTATTCTCCAAAGAGCTAATGACAAACAAGTCCAAGAGTATGCATTGAGGGCTCATGCTACAACCGCCTTGCTCAAGGTTAAATTATGTCTGGGTGTGGTCAGTGTATGGATGAGAAACATCCGACCGAACTCTAGTAGCCTGCCTCAAGTTCTGTGATGCAGGGGGCGGGGAAGCTGGGATATAAATGTATCACATTATTTATTTGTGTAGTTATCTTCAGAACCTAGCTAATCATAGAACTAAGATAGTGGAGCTGGCCAAGATCTAATGATATATGGATGGGAAAAAAAAGATTTGAGAATTGTCAAGTTCAATACTGCAGGAATCAAATATTTGGTGCCTCTCTCTATGTGAAAAGACACAGGTTTCCCTCATATATCCTACAATATTTTAGTCCCTCCCAGGCTGTATATCTCCCAAGTCTGCCCATGTAGAGACTCACCTTCCAACTTGGCTTGATCATACACATTTGGAAATGTATTTCAAAAGATGTCAGACCTTTGCGGGCTAGTGGTCTGTTCTAAGCTAGTGAGGAAATACTTTTAGTTCCAAATATTTAAAGATCAGTGAGGAGGGCACCCAAACACACACACACACACACACATCCGGATCAGGCTACATGACTTCTTCATTTCTTAGGGCTTGTCTACATGAGCCTAATAAAATTTTTGGGGTCATCCTGGGGGCAATCTGACCAGATGCCACTGGCAAAACCCCCAAATCTGGACCAAACTGTCCTCATGATGTTCAGCCAGTTCAGCCCCCAAAATGGTTTAGACCCCCCTCCCCTGTAAAATGCTTTTTAAAAACTCCCCATTTACTCTTGCTCTTACAGTAAAATCCAGAGCACTTCTATGCCATGAACAGGCGGCTGTTCTCAAATGCATCCTGCTGTATCACCCAGCACTGCTGCTGGCATACGCCATGTCCTCTGAGGTCACAATGATGCCCCCAGGACATGATCAACACTGTATGCCTCAATTCTGGCCTCAGGGAATGTGACGTGCAACAGCAGTAGCACCAGTGCCAAGAGATACAGCAGGACTCATGTGAGGACAGCTGCGCATTCTCAGCATGGAGTGCTCTGGTAACAGAGGAAATCTGGGGCAACTCCAGGCACAGAATACTCTGGGCTGCCCCTAGGTCATCTCAGCCAGAGTATATGAGTCATGGTGGTGCTAGCCCACAGTTATGTATATAAAAATAGTTCATGGGGCTGGCCAAGGAGGAGAAAGAGGTCTAGCCAAACGTTTGGCAGGTTGTGTCTAGTTGGTCTGAGAGAGAACTGAGTACCCTCTCCCCCACTTTCTTGTTATTGTAGTTGTGTAGCTTGAATCATTTTTTACATACGGGGACCCTAAGGCGAACCTATCATGAGGTTTTCTTGGCAAGGTTTGTTCAGAATGGGTTTACCAGTGCCTTCCTGTGAGGCAGTAGCAAAGTCACCCAGTAGGTCTCCATGCCTGAGAGGAGATATCTCCAGAGACCTGTCAAAAAGCTTTTTAAAAAGGAATTCAAATACTCAAATTTATACAGAGGATTTTAAAGATTAATATTCAATTAAAATGGGAAAATTTTATTTTGGGATTGATGGATGTACAAGCTGAAAAAGAGTAATGGAAGATTACCTCAGGATATGACCATGGCAATGAGACAGTTGTATGCACAAAGATGGAAGAATTCAACAGTACCCACTATGGAAGAATGGTTGATGAAACTGATAGATTTAGCAGAAATGTCTTGTTTGAGCAGGGAAAGGACAGTAGTGACATTTCTTAAAGACTGTAAAGCCCTTATAGACTTTTTGAAAAGAAGAAGAAGAAGAAGAAGAAGAAGAAGAAGAAGAAGAAGAAGACCTGGTAACCGTTGGTTTTTATGATTGGAAAGAACAGGCTATTGAAAGAAAGGAATCTATCTTCTATATATATAAAATTCTCTTGGGCATGTTGCCTTTCCCAGTGTGCTGATTGGCTGCTCAGGAAACACACCCAACCAATCATCACCTATATACAAATTCCCTCTCCACCTCACAATCCACTCCTGCCACTCAGTCTGTGGCCCAGATTGGGACCCAGACAATCAACTGGTGATGGTGACGGAGGCAGGTCACCTGTGATGGTACCCAGGCAGTCAACTGGCAATAGCAAGTCACCCACAGCAATTCCAGGAAAAGTGTGGAATGCTGAGGAGGAGGAATTTAAAAACCCACCAGCCTACCTATAGGGTCGTTGTGAGATCTACTGGTTATTTTTTGGGGAGTTTTTTAATGGCATTATGTTACACTGGGTACAGCTAGTATATTGTAATTTTGGAGAGAGAAGTAGAACTATTATATGCATATATAACTGCCAAAAGGAAGATTAGAAGTCATTTTTCATTTCTCTCTCTCTTCTTTTCTTATCTTTGTTCTACACTATTTAATTTTTATTGTATTGTAGTTTAGTTTTCTATCTTTTTCTTTTTCTTAATCTTTGCTATTAGTGTATTTCACTTTTTTTAAACAATAAAAACTATTCTTTAAAAAATTAGGTGGCGAGGCAATTGCCTCTAGTAGCATATTCTGGGAAGCAGCAGTGGAAGCCCCCACACCATTCCTGGAGGATGCTGTCCCATCATGAAGATTGTAGTACCATTCAACTACCAGTCCAGTGAACTATACAACCCTCTTATGTCTCTGGCTTTTCTTCACAAATGAAGATTCAGGAGGGACTCATCCCACGCTTTCTGCAAGTGCGCTGATGACTGAAAAGGCCAATCTGAGATAAACAAGTCCGGTTGCAGAAAGCACAGCAGAAGGTCTCCTTGGGTAATGTTCCGAGTTCTTTCTGCGTTGTTGTTTCTCTTCAAGACTTGTTCGTACATTGAATGGAAAGGGGTGCCATCTTGGCTTTTCCTTGAGCAATACTGTCAGCTAGCCTTGCTGCCTAAGCTAAGAAAACAGCAGTGCTTGGCAAAATTACTTTGTTCTACTATAACTCCCAGAAAACTCCCAGCTACTGGCTATACTTTCAAGGAACTTCGGCAGCTGTAGTCCCAACAAGTAAGCATTCTAAGCTCAGGAAAACAGTGATGCAGACAAGTACTTGGCAGGCCACAATAGATACCTGGCAGCCACCATTTTGCTTGGTGAAGCAGAAGTTGTGGAAACCAAAATATTCAGTTTTCAAGGCAAATTACCAGAGGGCAAAATAGCTTTCACATTTGGTTCCTACATACCTACCACATCCTTCCCCCCACCAAAAGAAATCTGGGCCTCTGATACAGTATTTGAAGGTTGGCCACTGTCCTGAATGGTTTCTTTTTATTATACAGTACTTAAGCTTTTTTAAAAAATAACAATTTTTATTACTATGTTTGTATTAGCTATCAATATAGAAAAGCTTTTTTATGTAACCATTTTATTCCCATTTTTATTACCATGTTTGTATTCTCTCTCTCTCTGTTTATGTGTGTGTGTGTGTATGTATATATATATATATATATATATATATAGCTTCCTCTCTCACATTTCCATTCTTTATCTACAGTTTCTCTCCCAGTTCTCTGCTGAGCTGCTCAAAGTTCCTGTCACAGGTACAGAAGGGCAGGCAAGCTGCATCACTCACTGAGCAAAACCCTGTGGTCACTATGGTAACAGACAGCATTCTGCTTTCTGCAGCATGGTCCGGGAGGCTCATTCCTTGAAAGAAGAAAAATGAGAACCGATTTCTCAAAAGAGGTACCTTTTGCCTCCCATGAGATTAAGGGCCTTGTCAGGGATGGAAAGGGGGGGGGTGGAGGAGAGAATGGGTAACATTAAAACCTGTAGGGTTTTTTAAATGGCTACTTTGCTGGCAGGAAGATTGACTGATTGAATTAATTAATTAATTTCCCGATATTCTCCTTGCACAGGACCATTGCACATTTGGCTTTCAAAACCTTTGGTGCAGGGAGGTCTTTCTTCCCAACAAAAGGATGGATTCAAACAGGTACTATTTTCTTCACTGGGGATGATGAATCCAGTCATTTTCCTGGCACTATCCTGCCTACTGCTGCTGCTTTCACTATCACTACCTTCACCTAAGCCTCAGGTTTGGGCTGGAGAAGAAGATGGCAGTATGGTCTTGAAGTGCACACAAGATTTCTGCAACTGCTCCCTCTGAGTATTCACAAAGGGCTTGAGTTTCCATCTGTGTCCAAGACCCTGAACACTTTGAAAACATGAGGGGTGGGGTGAAGCCTAAAGCTAAGGATGCTTATGCATCCCTGAAGAAAATTATTTGTTATTCATTAGCTAAATAGTTGGAGACAGTCTCAAAACTATGAATAGAGTTTTGGACTATGACTCTGGAGACCAGGGTTCCATCCTTTCGTAGGTCGGTAAAATGAGTACCCAGCTTGTGGGGGCAGTTAGCTAACACACATTGGATGCTGTTTAATGCAGTTAGATGTGTAAATAGCTATTGCTTAAAACAATTTGTAAGCCGCTCTGATAGCCATGTGGCTGAAGAGTGGGGTATAAATAAATAAATAAAATTTAAAAAAAGGATTCAAATCCCAGGTCAGCCATGAAAACCCATTGGGTGACTTTGGGCAAGTCTCACAATCTCAGCCCCAGAAAACTCTGGCTGGTTTGCCTTAGGGTCACCATAAGTCAGAATCGACTTGAAGGCACAGAACAACAACAAAGCTCTTTTTACTTTATTTTCTGACTCCCAGAAATGGTAAAACCCAGTATCCAAAATAAAGGTATGCCCCTCCCCCCCTATTCTTAAGTAAGGGTTTTAGAAATTGATCTTCATCCATCTTGGCTATATGAATCTGCCATAGGTGAGCTGGAGATGTGGACCATGGAGATGGTTAATGCCTCTTTGAGGTATAACATGGAGTCTTCATTGTTTGAAGGAGACAGTGATGAGGCTTTTATTAAAGAAAAAAAATACTTTTAGATAATGGTGTCAGATAATTCTACCTGAGGTTTTATCTCTTGTTCTTGGTTAAGGTGTTACAACATGTGATGACTTCTAAACTCTAGGCAATAGTAGATGATACAGATCATTTGCATCCATTGCAATTTAATTTCAGATGTTGTTTGGAATCCAAAGCAGCCTAGTTCTCCTGGGACTGATGACTTATGCTGGGGAATGGATCAATGGAGTGCAATCTGGTTGGTTTTACTGCACCTTTTAGTGGCTTTCAAAACCATTGAGCATGGTATCCTTCTGGATTGTCTATGAGGTTTGACTTGAGAAGCATGACACCGTGGTACTGCATTGAAGCACCATTTCAGAATGTGACGAGAGGGAACTTGCTCAATCCCTAGGCAATTGGCTCTTGGGTTGACTCTTTCCCAGGATGTTTTTAAATACATATATGTGTAGATGAGGATTTTTGCTCTATTGTTCTTTATCAGAGCATGTGAATGCTCCATTCATATAGGTGCACATGCATGTGAACTAGCAAATAAATAAATAAATAAAAAATAATAAAAAAAATGGAGGAGACAAAACACTGCTGTGCACCCACTCGCAGCGTACCGTCACATCTAGACTGTCCTTGAAGGACCAGGTTTCAAATCCCTACTCAACCATGGAAACCTACTGGGTGACCTTGGGCAAGTCGCACTCAGCGTCAGAGGAGGGCAATGGCAAACCGCCTCTGAACAAATCTTGCCAAGAAATCCCTATGAAAGGTTCACTTTAGAGTTGCCATAAGTCAGAACTGATTTGAAGGCACACAACAACAACAGTCAGGCATCAGTTATAGGGCAAAGGAGATCTACCTTTGAATGACTGTTTCTCATGAATACAGGTACACTATGTCAGTTACAGTCTCCTTTAGTGTACACGTAAAGCTTTCTGTGATTATTGCAGAAGGTTAAAGACCCTTCATGGATTTCAACCATAAGTCACTGCCACACTAATGCCTTTCAGGAGAAACCTAATAAATCATTTGAAAAGTTATGCTACAGCAAGTCTTACTTAGTAAGAGTAATAGTCCCAATCAGGATGTTTTTTAAAGGCAGTAAACATTCTTGAAAAACCACTTTTAGATCCATGTAGCAAAGCACTTCTCACACTAGGCCTGGCACTCAAAGAGTTTGCCCCTGTCCTGGAAACACAACCTTGTGCAATCACACAGAATACTACAAACTGCCACTCATTTCAGATTATTTTTCATGGAAATCAATGCAACTGCTACAGGATTACTTCAAGTCAGGTCTGTAAGGTATCAGGTATTTAAACCACAGGATGAAGCAGCAAGTGTTGGATTTCTCTTTGTTGACTTCATTGCCATCAGCTGTAAAGTCTAGAGGGTGATAAAGCAGCTCCCAACCCTGGAGAGATCTGGTGACACAGGGGTTCAAACAGGTTATCTATCTATCTATCTATCTATCTATCTATCTATCTATCATAGAGTTGGAAGAGACCACAAGGGCCATCCAGTTCAACCCCCTGCCACGCAGGAATACACAATCAAATCATTCTTTACAGATAGCCATCCAGCCTCTGCTTAAAAACCTCCAAAGAAGGAGACTCCACCATCTATCTATCTATCTATCTATCTATCTATCTATTAAAAAATCCTGCTCTTTAGTTGAAAAGACTCCAAGTATATCCTACATAGGATCAATAAAAGCAAGACAATCTTTCCCACAGGCTTACAGAGACATAACACAAAGAAAAAGGGGATGAGGAGGGAAGAGGAAAACAAGCAAACTCAGACATCATTTTTTAAAAACACCAGCTTGAATGAGAAATAAATCCAAGAAGGATAGCCAAGTAAAACAGGTGTTTTAGCTGAGCCAGTGAAGGCAGAAGACAAGATAGCTGTACACCCCACAATCCCACATACGAGGACAGCAAGCTAACGGGGGACATACTATCTGAAAACATAACTTTGTCCTCCACTGTCCTGTAATGGTAGAGCCATATCTGAATACACTTTTGGTGAACCATTATATGTGGCTGAAGATGAGTCATGCATACTATTGCATGGCATGAGAACTATAGTAGTTCTAGCAAGAAAGAGTCCAATCTTTTTGATCAAACAGAATCTTCAATGTTCTATAGAATAACCATTTCTAACAACCAAGGTGGGCATCCTCATGGGTTCAAACTATTTTTTTAAAGCCACAGTTCAAATATGATTTCTGAAGTATTATTAATTATGGATATCTGTGCATATAATCATATTTGTAGGATATATGTAGCAATTATGGATTTATTTAGTTTAGGAATGGATCAATCAGTTCCCCAAGGAGTATTCAAAGGTACTAAGACTAATGGTTGCTATAAAATCTATAGTGGTTCCCTCTCCCATGTTTTCTACCCATGGTTTATGCCAATGAATGTCTTGGTGATAAAGGTCTGTTATATGCATCCATCATATTCTGCTATAAATGGCTGAGTGGGAGAAAACCAAGCTTGAATTTTTCTTACATGCCTCAGAGCTTTTGTGGAGAATGGAACACAATTCAATTTCCTTACCCTCCAGCCTGTACCAAACAACAACCAAGGGTCAGTAGTCACAAAGAATGAACAATGAAATGGCTCATTCATACAGAGGTGACTATAAGTGTAATATTTTAGGTGTCAAGAAAAGAAAGGCAAGTGGAGCTGCTATTTTTATTTTTTCACTTGAAAAAAGAAAACCCACTTCATAGATAAAAGTAGCAATGGGGAAAGACAGGATCCACTTTGAAAGCCCTCTCAGGTTATCTTGTGCAGAGAGAGAGAGAGAGAGAGAGAGAGAGAGAACTTAGCTTCTCCTTCTCCTTCCTGCAATTACACCCCCCCCATTCCAATTGATTTCAGTGGGAAGGGATGCCAGCTTGAAACAGTTAGAAAGAAGGGGTAGAATCCTGAAATTTTGGGGGAACAGAGGGGCTTGTGATCGAGTGGAATTTAGTCCACTACCCAAACACATAGGGGCCTACACATTCAAGTAGTACAATTTGTACCCACAGATTTCCATAGGCATGAATGAGGCCTATGAGACAGAAACATGCCTGTTTTAATGGAACTCAAGCCTACGGATAGAGGAATGCCTCTAGCCCACCCGTAACTCCCTTGATCTTGAAGAGGTTAGGATGACTCTGTCCCTCATTTAAGAGATCTTTGCCTGTTCATAGAACATTCCTGAGTGACTGCACCAGCCACACATTGTGCTGTTTGCTTACTTTGGTTTGTACCTAAGACAGGTACTTCCTCAGTGAGAATGGCCCAATCAGTCATTCTCTGTGGGTAAATTAGCAAGTACAGAGAAGAACAGAGAAATACTAGGGATGTGCAGGAGAGAGTTTTTTTGAGTGCATCCCCCTACAGACTGGCAGCCTTGAGAACTGTGTAGCTGAGTCACTGAAAAAGCCACCCATCAAGGAACCAAAGGAAAGAGTTCCTGGAGTCACAGAAGAAGCCTGTAGTTCCTTCAGTTTACATTCCTAAAAGCTTCCTGAAAGCTTCTCTCATTCCCTTGCTTTTTCAGTGCATGAGAAGGGCAAGACACAAAGGAAGACTAGTCTGTTAAAAATGGCTGCCCCAAGGCAACTACTGGGCCTTGCGAGAGTGTTTCCCAAAGATACAGGCAAAACGTCAGAAAGAAACTATTCCAGAACACAGCCTCACAGGCCGGAAAAAACCCAAGGAAAATCTATGGATGCTGGCCGTGAAATCCTTCAACTTCACAGGTTCCCAAAGACTTCTCTTGCTCTTACTTTGACTGATCTGGAAAAAGATAAGGGCTTCTGGGTGGGAAAGAAGGCATTTTGACATCTTTGCTTTGTGTCCTGATGCAGAAGAAGCTAAACAGCAGACTAGCTGGCTAATTAGCAGTTAATTAGCTAGCAGAACTCTCTCCATCCAAGGAAGAGAGTGTGAGATTGCCCACACATGCTCAGAATTGCTGCTCCTCAGGAGGAGATCAATGAATTGGCAGTGGTCAGAAGTGAGTTCTGAGCAGCAGGGAACTCCAGGATAAACATTAACCCAGGTTTTCAAGTGAGCCCTAAAAGGACATTGGTCCTGCAAAATCCCCACTTTCTTAATCACCCTTAACAATTTAATTTACAAATGAAGAGAGTTCTTCTTTCTAGCAGTGAAAATAAAGTGCCTGTGAATTTCTTTTTTCTGTAAACAAAACCCAAAATCTGTGGATGCTCAAATGCATTATGTACAATGGCATAATAAAATGTCATCCCTTATTAAAAAATGGTGAACAGCAAGGTTTGCTTTTGGGATTTTTTTCTCTCAAATATTTTCAAGCTGCGGTTGGTTGAATCCATGGACGTAGACCCCATGGATATGGAGGGCTAAGTCTACTGACTATAATTGAGTAAAGAGCCCATTCTGCTGTGGGAAAATTGTTGTTTAATTCAAAGAAGCTAAGATTGAGAATAATCAGATGGTGGTGTTGGAACTGCAGAGAGAGCATGGGCTCTTAAAACCTTAGAAGCCTTTCACTTTTAACTCTGTAATTGCTGAGTCTATAGAAGATGGAGCTTTCTTCAGCAATTTTACAGAGCCTGCTGGAAGAAATCAGGTATCTGAGAAATGAATTTATCAAACTGAACCAAGAATTTATGGAATTAAAAGGGGAACTGAAGGAAGATTGGAAAAATGTGTTCAAGGAATTTAAAGAAGCTGTGAAGGAATGGGCTGAAGCTGTGAAACAAAGTGAGGATAAAGCAGAAAGTTTGGACATAAGTAAAGAGAAAGAAACTGATCTGGTTAAGCTGATTTTGGTGAACAAAGAAATAGACATGTGTACAGAAGTCCAACTGGTAGATGAATCAGCTGTCAAACTGGAGAAAAAAGTTGAATAGGGGGATGATGTTAATATACATGTGGATGTTATGTTGGTTCAGAATAATTATGCAGGCTATGGAGTAGAACTGAGTAAGATTTGGTTGGATAGGAGAGGTGGAATCTGTTGTCAATGGGGAGAAATTCTGGAATGGGAAAATATTTTGCTCAGAGGAAGGTTTGTATTTCAGATGATGGCCATTTTGATACTTCATGTACGAATTAAGCAATGGCAAGGGTTATATAAGGCAGGGGGGGGAAACCAAGAGTCAAATATAAAGTGAAGATTAAATTAAAGAATAAGTGTTAAAATGGTTTAAGAACTCTGGCTATACTGTACTGATGGATATGTGAAGTGATGTGGTTACAGAGATTGAGACTGGGATTATGCCATAATATTATTTTTTATAAAAAGATGTATATTTGCTATAGAATGTTCTGGCTATAATGTATGGCTGAGTTAAGGGAAATAAATTGTTTAAAATGTACAAAGGGATTTTAGATCTTGATGGAAATATGTGCGTAGAGATGTTTTATTATATGTGGTAGAAACATGCATTTAAACATGTAGATTAGCTGGAAAGATCATGGAAGATGATGGAAAATTTTAACACTAAATAAGATGGAAGAATGCATGTTGCAGTTGTTAAATTTAGAAGAAAAGGATATACTGTTAGTGATATTTTTAAGATCTGAAACCACAAAATGAATTGGTGATTTGTGGTTTTGATCATTAATGAGATTAGGTTATTGGAATAAGAGAATAGTTGCATTTGTAGATAGGGAGCTATGTGTAAATGTGTACATTTATAATTGCTGTAAGGAAGATCAGAAGTTTTCATTTTTTTTCTCCTGTTTCTTTTATGTCACTTTTCATTTTTTAAATTTCTTTCTTTTTCCTTTTTAATCTTTGTAAATTTAATTTCTGTAAGTTTATCAAGTTTTTAAAACTTATAATAAAATATTGCATATATATAATTAGAAAAAGAAAAGGTCAGGCTGAGGTCAGCCTTCTCCCTAAGGAACAACCAGTTCAAAGGTCTTAGTACCTTGAAATGGTGGGCTCCTTGAGGCTTCTCTGATGCTTTGGAAAGTGAGAAGGGGATAAGCCTTTTCCACTGGAATAAACCATCTCAGGGTAGCAGACCAGGAGGCCTCTCCTTTATGCAGAAATGGTGAAGTCTGAGTGGGAAATTCGTGAGGAAGATTACATGTAAACCTCATTTTCTCTATGTTCTTCTTCCTCACAACAGCTCTCAGGTGATTGATACCCAAGAATCAAAGAAGTACCCAAGATTGACACATTTTTATTATGTTTAATGGTTCCATGTACATTTAAAAGTGAAAACATATTGCACCACTCTCAACTGATCTACATGTGAGAATATCTCCCTGTGCATGTGTGTCTATATATGAGAAAGAGAAAAAGATGGGGGGTGGAAGAGAGGGGGAGAGGACAGAATGCCTGCTTGTCTATTCCCTTTCCCAGGGCTTGGCCTATTGGCCCAGGTTCCACCTGTCATTACCTGTCCTGACATAGTGGACATCAACCACCACTACCCTGAGCTGGTGTACCCTCTAAGTTTTCTAATTTTAATTCCTAGCTGTCTCCCTAATTGGTTTTTTATTTATTTTTTTTAAAGGCCTCCCTTTAGTCTTTAAATGTCTAGCCTGGCCCAAAGCAAAATCCCTTCCATGGCCCCTAGCAGGCAAGAAGCATTTTGATTTTTTTTCCTAATAAAATAAAATAAAATAAAAAAAGAGAGAGGGGGAGAGAGAAAGAGAGAGAGAGAGAGAGAGAGATAAAAAAGCAAAGCAAAAACAAATCTGAGCAGACCATGACAGGGGGATGCCATTGAAAATCTATAGTTTGTGGCAGGAAAGACTTACCTTTGTGAGGTAGTTGGGAATGTACCTAGCTTTTTCTTCTTATGAGCAGAGGAAGCCTTCCCAAGAAAAAAGCACAATTAAAATGCTTCCCAATATTGTTATTCTTCTGACTATGCTATTCCCGCACCCTTCAAATAATCCATAGCATTCAGAAACTCTTAGGATAGACTTTGCAGTGCTGTTGTGCTTTGGTTTAGTTTCTAAACATCTTGTTACATTACCATTTTGCAGCATATGGGGGGAAAAAGGATCTACTTTATTCATGGATTCCGCACTGTGGAACATTTCCTAGCACTAACTTTGTTACTGACAAGCCAGTGCTGGGTCAGCTTATGCAGTAATGAAATCAAGCAACTTTCCATTTAGCCCTTGTTTAAAAAAAAGCCAAGCAAAAAGGAAATCAAAGATTTGAGAGCGGAAAATAACCATAGCTGTCATGAGATTGGTCCCTCTTTTAATTAAAGAAAACCATTAGGTAACTGGAAATGAGCTGGGTCCTAAGGAAAGTTAATTATTTTTAATATGCACCCAGTTTTAATCCTTGACAGTTTCTCATGATTGGCCATTAAATGTTTAATAAAATGTCTTTATCCCAACATGCAGAATATACTATCTCCTCTCCCATGTACTATTGTGTGAAATGAATCAAACTCTTAAAGAGCCCCTTGGACAGCTACGGAAATGAAAGAAGTCATTTCCACAGAATTACATGCCTTTCTTCCTGCTAGTGGGTTCTCTGAAACTCAACTATGAGGATCACAAGAATGTAAGAAGAGCCTTGCTGGACCAGGAGAAAGGTGGATCATACCAAAGGCTTACCTAGTCAATACTCTGTTTCCCCCAGTGACCCACCAGATGTCTATAGGAAGCTCACACAGAGTACATTGGGGGAACAACTGTCTCCCAATGCAGTTCCCTAGCAACTGATGCATGGTGGCCTACTACCTCTGGCCCTGCATGTAACATATAACCTTCAGGATGAATAGAAATTGAAAGCCTTGCGCTACATAAATTTCTCTGATCTCCTCCTAAGGCTGTCTAACTTGATAGCCATCACAACATCTCATGAAAGTAAGTTTCACTTCTTGAGCATTAAGGGGGCCAGGATGTATTTCCCTTTCTCTGTCCTAAATCTCCCACCAAGAAAAAAGAGTCATAAATTTGCTCATCCATGGCAGGAAAGGGTGTGCTGTGAGTTGGGCCTCTGGCACCAGGCAGATGGGTTTTTGAATCCTTTCTGGCATCATAGCTAAACATTAACAGCTGTCAAGTGCACAGATAGAGTCCATTTGTATTCATGGCCTTTAAAAACTCCTTTTTGTTTGGTATTTTGAGGCTGGGAAAAGACTAGAGGAGTAAATTTTCCCTTGCTGCTAACCTGCTTGCATAGTTCTTATAGCTATGTGGGGGAAAGATGGGTCATGCTTGCATACAGTGGGCCCTTGGTATCCACTGTGGTTTGGTTCCAGGACTTCCCATAGCTACCAAAACCTGTGGATGCTCAAGTCCTATTATATGCAATCACCTAATTTAATGGTGTCCCTTATATAAAATGGCAAAATCAAGGTTTGCTTCTGGGATTTATTCATTTTTTTTCCCTTTGAATATATTCAAACTGTGGATGGTGGATGCCAAATCCTTGAATACAGAGGGCCCACTGTACTTTGATTTCTTTGTTTGCTTCTTTGATATATAATCCTTGGGAGTCCATCTTCTATCAGCCTTGGCTGGAGGGGGTACCCTAGCCCCATATATCCAGTGATGGGGACTGAATTTGACTGTTAGCTGGGTAGACTTAGCTCAGGGGCCCAGTTCTACCATTGGCTATGTGGCGATGCTGGGCCCCATCACAGAAAGGACTGGAATGCTTCACTGCAGTGTACCATATGCTGCATTGTTTACAACCAATAAAGCCTATTCTAGAGCAGTAAGATTTTCAGCACTAGAACTCTTGGGACGGCCTGAAACAACACCTAGTTTCTGAGCAGAAGATGGTGTTTCAAGATACCTCATCAAGAAAATGGTCAAGAAAATGGAGCCCTGGTGGCGCAGTGGTTAAATGCCAATACTGCAAGCCACCACGTTGCAAGTTCGATTCCAGTGGGCTCCAAGGTTCACTCAGCCTTCCATCCTTTTGTAGGTCGGTAAATTGAGTACCCAGCTTGTGGGGGCAATTAGCTAACACACATTGAAATCTGCTTAATGCAGTGTAGATGTGTAAATAGCTATTGCTTAAAACAATGTGTAAGCCGCTCTGATAGCCTTGTGGCTGAAGAGCAGGGTATAACTAACTAACTAACTAACTAACTAAAAGTATCGTGAGATGTTGTTGGGATTTTTTTGTTTTGCATTTTTGGGATATTTCTCTGCCAAAAGAAAAATCATTTGTACACAGAAAACAATGTATCTTGTGAAAAATCTGCATGAAATACTTTGTTTTCTGTACAAAATACTGCTTTTACACAAAAGTCCCAAGAGGCTTTTTGTGCAAATGAATTTTTAACAGACAGTCTTGAAATATGAAAAATCAGTGAACAATGTGTAAAAACTCTCATAATCTCACCCAATAGAGAGAAAACTGTTGAAAAGATTCTTTCGTGCAGACAAGAATTAAATAAGAAAATGTTTACATCCCTACCTATCATTCAGCTCCACTAGATGACCCTGGGTTCCATGAGAGACAAATGCAATTTTCTCTGCACCAGCCACAGTTTCATTCACCTTTATCATGTCCACTCTTACCATTTTTTTTATTTTTTTTTAGAAAAGCCCCAAACACTGCAATCTGTCTTCATAGGGGAGCTATTCTAGTCCACTTATCACTTTGGTTTCCCATTCTTGTCCATTTTCCAGCTTTACAATGTGCTTTCTTCAGCTTTAAAAATGGTAGTAACAAGAATGTTAAGAGCCAGATTGTCAAGGGAAAAGAGCAGTATACAATGAGGCTGTACTGTCTGATACTGAGGTCCAGTAGTAGTGGAAGGCAAGTGTAGAAATCAGTGCTTCTCTCTGTTGAACCTCACAGTCTGAACATAAACTCCTAAACATCAGGATTTTGGAATGTAGCTATTCAATATATTGCTCCGTGCACTCAATATCTCTGCTGGATATCAGGTGGGGGTGAGGGTTAAAAGTTTTAAAATTGCAAGCGATCATTTAGGGAAGGTCACTTTCTAGACTAAAACGTGGCTCATACAAGGTATCTCTATTAAATAATGAAAAGGATACAATAACTCATATTTATTTATTTGTATTACAATTCTAATGTTTGTCCCCTTCAATATATTCCCCATTCATACTCACACACTGATGCAGTCTTGTTTTCCACTGGTTGAAGGCATGGAGCAGATCAGTTTCTGTCAGCTGTTTCAACATATCTTCCGTTTGCTTCTTTACTGCATCAGTTGACTCAAAACGTGTTCCTTTAAGCACCAGTTTCACTTTAGGGACAAGAAAAACATTGCATGGTGCTAAATCTGGCAAACATGGAGGATGTTCAAGTGTAGTAATGCATTTGTTGACCAAAAACTGCTTCACAGAAAGTGCTGAGTGAGCAGGTGCATTGTCTTGATGAAGAATGAAAGCATTGTTCCACAGTTCTGGCCTTTTTTCTGACTCTTTCTCTCAGCTTTGTCAAAACTTCCTTATAATAATGCTGCTTCACTGTTCTGTCTTCTGGAACCCATTCTACCAAAATTACGCCTTTGATGCCAAACAACAACAACAATGAGCATGACTTTGAATATGGACTTGCTTTGATGTGCTTCTTTCATTCTTGGGGATGATGGTGTTTTCCAGTGCATTGACTGTTGTTTTGTCTCAGGATCATACTGGAAGATCCAGGTTTCATCATAAATGATGATTTTTTAAAAAAGGTTTAGATCCACCTCAAGTTGCTGCAAAATGTCAGCACAAATTTCCTTGAGGCACTCTTTTTGCTCTGGTGTGAGAACCCTAGGGACCATCTTGGCACAAACATTTCTCATGTTGAGATCCTCATGCAAAATTTTCCATGCAGTGTCTTTGTCAATGTTCATGGCTTCATTTATCATCCAGACACTGAGTTGGCAGTCTCCTTGAGCAATCTGGCTGATTTTTTCCACAATTTCTTTGGTTCTTGAAGTGGAAGGTTATTCAGGGGATTCATCATCTTCCACATTCTCACATCCTTCTTGGCATCTTTTGTGCCACTCAAACACACGCACACACGATATGCAGTCTTCCCCGTAGGCCTCAGTAAGCATTTGAAAAGATTCCATTGGTATTTTGTTCAATTTTACTAAAACATTCAAATTGAAACGTTGCTCGACTTTTAAACTTATCATTTATCCAGCACACAACAGACAACACAGCTGCTTTAAATGATGACTGACAATTAACTGAATGGCCAAGAGTGTGATGTTTGTCATACAGGTTCAGACATGTTCAAGGTCACCACTCAAATGTTCACAATCAGTTCTCCCTGATTTGTCTGAAAGGTAGAAACACAGTCTCATTATTTAATAGACAGACCTTCTACATCATGGTATCAGTGGGACTGGGGAATGAATTGCATGAAAGAAAAGATTTTTTAAAGTGACTGCTTGTACTCATTTCTTTTGGGATCATCATGCAACTAAGGACAATATTACACTACACTCTTACAGCGCTACTATTCCACTTTAACTGCTCTGGCTGCTTCATGTGGAATCCTAGGATTTGCAGTTTAGGGAGGGGCATTTAGCATTCTCAGCCAGGGAACTCTTAGGCCTCAGTAAACTACAAACCCCAGAACTCCACAGGAGGCAGCCACAGCAGTTAAAGTAGAATAATAGCACTATAACAGTGTAGTGTGATAAAGTCCTTAATGAAAAGGATTGGTACTGTTATGTTAGCACAGTGGTTCTCAACCTGTGGGTCTCTGATGTTGTTGGACTACAGTTCCCAGGAGCTCTCTGAGATCTCACCTTGACAGCCAGGTGGTCCTCCCAGTCATTAGTAAGGCTGTGAGCTCAATCCTACAGCTTCACTAATGACCGGGAGGACCACCTGGCTGTCAAGGTGAGACCTCAGAGGGCTCCTGGGAACTGTAGTCCAACAACATCTGGGGACCCACAGGTTGAGAACCACTGTGTTAGCAGAACAGGACCAATCCTGTTCATTAAAGACTGTATCACAATACGCTGTTATAGTGCTATTATAACAGACAAAGTAGGTTCATTCTTGTGGGGGGAGATTTCTAAGGGACAGGTACACAGCCAGGGACTACAGGCCAGAAGCAGAGGCTAAACTCATATAGTATACAGAGCAGTTCTACTTTGGGAGGAGGAGGAAGAAACTCACATTTCTTTATAGACATGAAATGGTAGGAACAGAAAAGCAATTTCACAATCAACAACTGACTTCCCATTTAGGATAAAATTAGATACACTTTGACCTAAATACTGTTGTTGGTCCTGAAAAAAATCCAACAATTGTTTGAAGGGGTCTCCTGTAGTTAGGAATAACTTAACAGGATCCCAGCCATTGTTTAAAAAAGAGAGAAAATGCATCACTGAAAAAAGAGGGCAAAGGTTTGCATCAAGCTAGCATATCATACACTGGGATGCAAACTTGGAAATGCTTGCTTTAATGTTACTAGAAATGTAATACAGCTCATCACCATGGGAAAGACTTATGGGTTGGTGGCCCATATGCTTGCTCAGTCTGTTGCTCAGACACTAAATATGGATGGGTGGACAACTTTAAGGCCTGTGCTCTTCCTTCTTGTGACCTTTTTTTTTCTTTAAACCAGACTTGGAATGGAAAAGTTCTCAGTCAGAGAACACCTTCAATTAGAAGATATCCTGCACAAAAGCATCCCCATGCCTCTGGCTGCCTCACATATCTTGATGCATTGAGCCTGAAGGACTGTATAGACCCTACATGGAAGGGCTTGCTGATCCATTAATTTGAGCATAACTGTAGCGCTCCCTTGATCTGGAACTCTTAGTTCCCCATGATAAAGCTTTGCAATCCATGATCAGACAAACATGCTTAGAAGCTCTGACAGAGCCCCTAGCACCCAGTAGCCAGAATTTTGTAGTAATTCTGCATGCAGAACTACTCTACCACTGGCCATTCAATGTCCTCATAGCCAGACAAGAAATGATTTCATCATCCACTGAGATCAACCAGGACCTTCTGGAGGTCTTAGCAGATGATATAGTCAGAAAGTATTCTGACACACACACCCTCCTGGTCTCCACCAGGCATGGTATTGCCATGGGTAGCTATAGTGGCTCAATGAAAGGGGGCTTTGGTTGTTATGGTGGGAGGGAGGGGTACCTACCTCTGCAATGGCCAAAAAAAATAAAATACGCAGGCATAAATTGGGTCTCTATATGCCACTAACAGGATGCCAGTCAGTGTGCAAAGATCTGTGTAGCAGCCAGAAGCATAGAGCATGCCTTGCCCAACACACTTCACCCCCACTTTTTTGTATTCAAAATAAATGGCTATATTGCCCTTTGGTCACTTTACCACCAGTACAGTCCTGGGCATGTGAAGTCAAAGGCTTTCACAGCTGGCATCCATAGGTTTTTCATGGTTTTTTCCCAGGCTGTGAGGCCATGTTCTGGAAGAGTTTATTCCTGATGTTTCACCTTCATCTGTGGCTAGCATCTTCAGGGAATCCCTATAGTCTTCGGCATGCTTACTAAAAATTGCATCCAAGTGACATGGACAGATTTGACTTATGAATACTTGTCTATAGATTTTCCTTGGTTTCTTTCCAGGCTGCGAGGCCATGTTCTGGAATGGTTTCTTTCTGATGTTTCGCCTGCATCTGTGGCTGGCATCTCTGAAGGCAAAACGTCAGAAAGAAACCATTCCAGAACATGGCCTCATAGCCTGGAAAAAAACCAAGGAAAATCTATGGATGCCGATTGTGAAAGCCTTCGACTTCACATAGACTTGTCTAGTTCTTAATTCCTAGTACTGCCTTGGCTCTTGCATAAGTGGGATATAAATCGAATGAATGAATGAACTGTGTAAAGTTCAGAAAACAAAAATACGAGTCTTATTGATTCAATAATCCAGAGAGGTACAGGAAGTAAACCAGAGTGTAGCAACTTTTGGGGAGACAACTTGCAGTTTGGGAGATTCTGAGAGTTAGTCCAACCAACCCCCCAACAAACTTCTCCTCAGTGTGTTGTAATCCTATACATATTTACCTAAAAAAAAGTCCCACATAACTCAGTGAGACTTACTACAGAGTCAAGTGCATAGGATCAGGCTATTTATTAGTCATGCCTGTGTCTTGAGAAAATCAATGCAACAAGCCATTCACATCGATTTCTGCAGGACTGAGCTGTGAATTGTGGGAGCAGCCTTCATTCAAATTATATGACTCCAAAGAAGTCTATATATTTGTTTTAAAAGGAGAATGTGAACAAACAAATAAAAAATGGCCTGTGCAGTTTGTTGCTTCTCTCTTCTTGATGATTCTCTCTTGGGATCTCTGGTATGAATGTCAAGATGAGAAATGGAGGCTGGAAGAGAGCCCAGGTCAGGTGATTCAATGAAAAGGATGCTGAAGGGGACAGGGCTGTGCTTGTGGAAGCCTTGTTTTCTTGCCTAATATTTTAAAAGGCCAGGAAAGCTTGCAGGAGGAAGAGCCTGGGGATAAAGCTGCTAACAAGAAGTTAAAGGCAGTTCGAAAAGTGACAGACAGACCTGGTGTTGCCAGCATGGTTGGCTGGTGGCAGAAGCACCATTCTTCTTTTGTAGTTTGCTAAAGGGGACCAAAAAGAAAATACTTGGACAAACCTCATGCAGCAAAGGCTCTGTAGCCATTAGCCAGGAGTGGATCCGCCTGGAAGGGAGCCCAGAAACACTTGGAGCTGTAGAGGACAGCTGCAAGCTGCTTGTTGACTGATTGTGGTGGAATGAGACTGGCGAAGTGAGAACTCTTGCTGGGACAGTAGATTTATTTATTTGCTTTAGCAATAATGGTTGCAGAGGTTAGCAGACAAGGAAATACAAATGGAGTAAAAACAGGAGTGAAAATAGTGAAGAGAAATACAAGCTTAATTGATTATTTCCTGGGTGATTTTAACATTTTTACTGTCTGTTTCCTCTTTGGTTAATGCTTGTGTCCTTATTGTTCAAGTGTTTCGTTAGTGGATCTGGATTTGTTGTTTAGCATTGCACTGGACTAGGGGGTGCAATTTTTTGCTGATTTTGTTCTGAAAGATAGCAACAAGTATTTTTTAGCAATTTTCTTTCCATTGCAAGGAAGTTTTTGTAAACTTTGCAGTTTTCAAAGACTATTGGCAATGTGGGATTATTCTCTGCAAAATATGAGAATCACATTTTTTGTATGAAAGCAACTGCATTTTCTGCACAGGAAACATCATTTTCTGAACAGAAAATATTTAAATATGTGTACAAAATTATCTCCTACACAGAAAATGCTATGGCTGGTGATTTACTCTGTGCAAAATTCGCATATAGTTTTGTACAGAAAACAGACATTTTTTATGTGTGTGCATCATACTGTCTATCCTCCTTTATGGATCTGAAACATGGGTCACCTATCGCCACCACCTACGACTCCTCGAGCGCTTTCATCAGCGCTGTCTGCGCACAATGCTAAATATACACTGGACTGACTACGTGATGAATGTTGCTGTCCTTGAGCAAGCAGGGATCACCAGCATTGAGGCCATGATATTAAGAACACAGCTGCGCTGGGCAGGGCACGTTTCTAGGATGGAGGACCATCGCCTCCCAAAAATACTGCTCTACGGTGAACTCGCCACGGGTCAGCGTAAGAGGGGCACTCCAAAAAAGTGATACAAAGACTCCCTGAAACAACATCTCAGGCTCGGCCAAATTGACCACCAACAATGGTCCACCCTGGCCTCACATCAGGAGGCATGGAGACGCACTATCCACAATGCTGCAGCCTTATTTGAGAACTCATGATGAACAAGTCTTGAAGAGGAACGACAATGCAGAAAGAATCACAACCCAAAAACATCACCCAAGGAGACCTTCTGCTGTGCTTTTTGCAATCGGACTTGTTTATCTCGGATTGGCCTTTTTAGTCATCAGCGCGCTTGCAGAAAGTGTGGGATGAGTCCTTCCTGAATCTTCGTTTGCGAAGAAAAGCCAGAGAGAGAGAGAGAGCAGGTAACAGCAGTTTCTGCAGGGAGAATAGTACTTCTGCACATAAAAATGCTATTTTTATCCACACAAAAATGCATGCAAATTTTGCACAGAATAAATCCTAAACAATGAAGATCCATGTCAATCAATACCTGAGGAATGTGTTTGGGTGCTTGGAAGGGCTACATTGGTGCACGTCACCAATAGGATGCTGAGCATAGTCTTTTACCACACAGACAAAGAGTCTTGTATTGCCCTATTGTTAGTATTTTAAGATGGCCAAGATTCTTTTGCTGTTAAACAGATTTACATTTTTGAGATGATCCTGCATGCAGTTCTCTTGATTCACTATCTTAGTTTCTATGTTTATGTTGCCCAGCTCTGTTATGTTTTTTATTACATGCTCCCCCCCCCTTCCATTATAAACCATCCTTTAAAATAAACTGAACTTTGGCCTGACTGTGTGTTTGTCACTCATGTTTCTCACACAGCTAACACTTCACACCAACGCTTAGAATATGCTTTCTTTTTTATTCATCAGTGTCCCAAAGGTGACATGACAAAGAAAACGTGACAAAATTATTTCCCTCAGTTTTCAAAGGCTATCAAAAATGTCTCATAGAGAAGTGATGAAGAGAAGCTGTGCCTGACCTTGATTGCAAGGAGAGCGACCTCAGGGAATGTATCATAATATCTGTTGGGAGTGGACAATAATGACAAATGGATTCATGGCACTGACACCACAAGCAGAGCATATGACCTTATCCCAAGTGGGAGACGATTTCTCTTTTTGGCATCTGTCTTCTCCCTCCCTGACATCTATGCTATGGACTTACAATTGTCTTACGCTGTATGGTTTATCATGCCATTAAAGAATTATTGAATCTCTGAGTCATGGGTGTCCGGCTGATTTGTAATAAATATTCAAATAAATGGCAACTGGCAAGCTAAATTTAGCATTGTGGTGTTCAGAAGACTCCAATTATGTCACTAACTGTTACACAGTGTCAGATTCTTCTATATGAGGGGTGGGCAACATACAGCCTGGGGCCTCCTGTGGTCCCCAATGATGTTTTTATGGGCCTTGACAGTTCCAGAATCCCCAGACCAACCATTTTCTGGCCAAAAATGAGGTTGAATTGCTATTCCACGAAGTCTCTAGGTGCAACAGCTTACCTTTTGAATAGGTTGCAAAGCCTCGTACTATTTAATGTCAAGAAATACCAATTTTTGCAAACCAGAAATGGACATTCCACAATTTTGATTTTTTTTTCAGTAGCCCCCAAATGGTCCTCTGGCATAAAAGTGGCCCCATGAGCTGTTAAAGTTGTCACTCCTGTTCTGCACTATTGCAAGGAAGATAGGAAGACAATCAACTCATTTGAGATGTGGTGTTAGAGAAGAATCCTGAGGATACTGTGGATGGCCAAAAGGACAAACAGTTGGGTTTTAGAACAGATCAAGCCTGAACTCTCATTAGAAGCCAAGATGACCCAACTGAGGCTGTCATACTTTGGACACATCATGAAAAGGAATGACTCACTAGAAAGGTCAATAATGCTAGGAAAACTGGAGGGGGAAAGAAAGAGAGGAAGACTGCACATAGGTGGATAGACACAATCAAGGAGGCTACAGGCCTGAACCTGCAGGACCTACTGTAAGTAGGGCAGTAGAAGACAGGGAGTCTTGGAGATGTCTCATCCATGGGGTCACCATGAGTCAAAGGCAACTTGAAGGCAGTTAACAACAACAACAACAACAACAACAGAACAATCAGCGAAGGCAGGGAGCTGGAGCTGCTCTCTATCTGACCTGAAAGTGGAAGTTTTCATTCAGGTTGGGTTAAGGGGTATCAATTAATGCTCTTGCTAGCTCCTTTGGCACTTGGGCTTGTGTAGCCTTTACCCTATCTTGTTGTTGTACATAATTGTTGAATAGGTCTGTTATAGCTGTAACATTTGATCTCTCTCTGTATTTGAACCACTTACGGGTTGATGTGGCCTGGGGTGAGATCCAGTTTTGAAAGTATAGGGGAGTACTCCCTCTTTGTTTCTCTGGTGGTGGTCACCTCAAGGGAATACAGGCATGCAGGGTCAGGTCTAGCTTATGGGCCAAGGACCAGCCTCATTCCCAAGTGACATGGACCACACAGAGGTCATACACCATACATAGCTAACACATCATAAAACACTTAGGGAGTGTTTTGAATTGATAAGCAGTATAGAAATATAAATGCTAAATGCTATTTATATGTGATTTCCAATCTGTCACTCCATCATTTCTCTCCATAGCAGGCAGACTAGGGAGGTGGGCTATTGGATAACAGGAGGGTTATTTGATACCTAGATCTTTGCCCCATGTGAAGCCAACATTTTTCAGCTGTATCCAATAAAGTTGTGACCCATTTTTTCTCCAGCTCTGGTGGAATGTGTGTTTTGTACATCCCCACAGTGCCTGAGATGGCATCTTGACACTAGGCCCATAAAGATAGCTAGGCAAAAAGATAGATAGATAGATAGATAGATAGATAGATAGATAGATAGGAAATATCTACAAAACAACCAAGGTAAATTGTGCTTACAGATTGTAGATGATAGCCAGTAGATATTAAGCACTGTATACTTTCATGTTTTTGTATTCTCTTGTAAATGTGATTTTAATATCCTCTTCCACAGAAGCCTGGAAAAGCCTCTGACTCTAAGTTCAATATTTATCACTCAGTCATCTAGCTCTCAGCTATTAAGTGCCCAATCTGGAAACCTATCAAAATTACCAGACTTGACAGGGCTTCTCCAGAATGCAATGGGGCACATAAATTCAATTTGGACACTTCTCCCATAAACATTATTGCACACTACCTTGCTGTGTCTCAATTATCAACTCTTCTTCCCGATCTCAGCCTTACCATATACAGTACACTTAGTGAAAGTATAGTGAAAGAAGGAAAATGATATGAACAAAGGATGGGATGAGAAGGCAGATGGATCTGAGAGAAAAGCAACAAAATCAAGACAGAAATTCTTTCACAGGTACTGGTCAAATCTAGAGTGGAATGGGTATTCTTCAGCTGAAGATTCCTGAGGTAAATTGCTGAAGTTGAGGATTTCAGCTGAAGTTTTGGAGTAAATCTGATTATTAGGGTAAGATCTTAAGCCAGAAATGGAGCAAGTTAAAGTAAGTTACAATTTAGGGTAATAACAAATGTCTTGCATGTGGAAGATCCCAGTTTCAGTAACTGGTACCTGTGGGGATTTACTCTTAACTAATCCCACTTCTACCACCAAATGTGGTGATCTCACCTTATATCCCACTGCTATCTACACCAAATGTGGGGTTTTACCCCTTATGTGGGTGTTACACCTTTTATCCCACCACTATATACAGCAAATGTGGGGTTTCCACTCAGACAATCACACCAGTGCCACCAACTGAGGATTCCTCTCAGACAATCCCCACCGCTGCCGCCAAATGTGGGGGTCTTTTTACTTAACCTACTGAATGTGAAGCCTTCCACAGTGTTCACTGCAAACACTCAGTGTGAGGGCTCTCCCTGGTCCCCATCTCTGCCAAACATATGGACTTCCTCCTGTCACCCTTGTATGATGCTAACTGCAGGGTCAGTCTAAATGCCCTCAAAGTTCTTATCAGGTTTTATACTGCTTTTATCCTCAAGAGGACATAACCCTTCCACCTTCAATGCTGCCACCACAGACACCTTGTCTGAAACCCAGCTCTCAAGCATGATAGGTATTCCAGAAGCAAAAAAGCGTGTAACATTAAAAAAAAAACCCACTTTATTTACAGAAGTTATTTACATAAAACAGCAGATTATTTCTCTATAACTTTTGAAACACCACACTCTCTCCTCTCAGGCTAAATCAGACTCTTACCAATCATACAACTCAAATGCCTTTCTCTCACTCCAACCCTAGTCTCACTCAAGCGGTCTCAGACACATTTCCCAACTGTACTCTTCTCAAACCCCAGGCAAGAACTGCCTACACCACTCCAACTGAAATCCTTAACTGCCAATCATCAACTGCCTCATGCAAATCTTTTCAAACTTTCCACCAATCAGCATCTACTTCAATATTCCATTCTCTTCCCATTCCAACAGCTCCTTACCGCATACTCACACAATAAAAATCAAGCAACACTTTTATATACAAACACATGACATTACAGTACCTACTGTCAAAAGGCTCGGGTAACAGAAATGATCTCTGCCAAATAATGAGCTAAGTGGACAAAGTGGCCTAGCATAAGGCAGATATCCATATTCTTAGACAGTCCTGCTCAGATATCGTGGCAAAGTTGTCAAGTTTTGTTCAGACCGTGAATTCCCTATCTTTTGGACATTCAGAGCTGGAGATCATGTTTCATATTTCTGTTTCCAGCGGCTTGTGAAAAGAGTGCGGTCAAAAGGGTGTGACCAAACAACCAGAGTACAGAAGATATTATTGAGAAAGAACACACTAACTATTAATTTAAGCAGAGCAACCTTCATATTTAAGTACTGAGTTAAGGAAAACCTGAAACAAACAAACAAACCCAGAGGAGTCTCTGGGAAAAGCAAGACAATGCTCCCTCCTCTAGTCTTCCCCCTGCTGACTTAACTGAGTGCAAATGACTTTTGCACTTTGAACTCAGTTTTCAGGAACTGGAAGCAAATCAATTATTATTATTATTTTATTTTATTCATTTCTATCCTGCCCTTCTCCCACCAATGAGACTCAAGGCAGCTAATCAAGGACAAAACAGGAAAGTGAGAGAAGCAGGGAGAAACTGGGACATTTTAAGAACAACTAGGAAAGTAGGACAGCAGGGCATTAACCTAGACCATCCCTGTCAAACTGGAACAATTGGAGGGTAGGCAAGTATCATACTGTGGTTGTATACAGTGGCAGACTGGGGACTTTTTCAGACAATACTTCCTGCGCAAGGAGGTCTCGGGAAAGACACGGTGCTGTCACATGGCAGGGGGTCCTTTTTGGATGCCACCATCCCTCTTCCGAAATCATTGGTGTCACTTCCATGAAGGATTGGAAGCAGCCGCACCCTATTTTAATCACGTAAGTTGCCCATGAGTAAAAAATGGCCAAATTTGTCACGGCTGCTTCCAATCCTTCACGGAATTGACACCAATGATTTCGGAAGAGGGATGATGGCATCCCAAAAGGACCCCTGCCGCGCAACAGTGCCATGCCTTTCCTGAGACCTCCTTGCGTGGTAAATATTGTCTGAAAAAGTCCTGGGTCTAAAATTATTGGTTGTCAGGAGACAAAGGGGGACTACCCACAACTACAGGGCTATCATTTAATTTTTATAAGAAATAAATAAAATTTTCAAAAAACACATAAGTGGCAAAAAAGTACAATTCTTTTTTTGTGAAATAGATGTCTATTTTTTTAGTAAGTACAGTGTACATATACTGTACATATTCCTGACAGTATACAGTATGAATGACTTAAGTCCCAAGAAAATGGCTAACATATATATATGCACTAACATATAACCACTGCTGACTGTCTTGTTCCAATTCTCCTTGGCCATCGCGGGAAGGAAGGCAGGAAAGAGGGCAGGAGGGAGGGACTCAGCTCCACCGAGCATGTGCAGAGCACCTCACACTAGTAGCCTGTTCCCCTCCAACTGGAGGCTCCTGCATCAGTGAACCCAGAAGCTCTTCCTTCTCTTTCCTGTTTCTCTTCCAGTTCCTGCCATGGCTCCTGGCAGAATCATAAAGCTCTTCCTGCTGCGTCCCCTTCCCAATCATGCATGTTCCTCCCCTTTTCCTGAGTGTTACCACCCAGAGGATGAGGGCAGTCCTAGAGCAGAGCATTCTTGCAGGTGCTCCCCCTGGACTTCCAGCTTATGCTGGGAATTGCCCCATCTGTGTGCCTGTGCAGTGGTGTGGGTGGGAAACCAAGGGGACTTAGCTCATGCAGGGTGGCTGCAGACGGCTTTACTTGGAAGAAAGCACCACCATACTTGTGGGGGATGCAACAGCTCCACTGGTTTCACTACTTCTCCCTGGGAACGATCCCACTAAAGTCTCTCTCTGGCTTTTCTTCGCAAATGAAGATTCAGGAAGGACTAATCCCGCGCTTTCTGCACGTGCGCTGATGACTAAAAAGGCCAATCCGAGATAAACAAGTCCAGTGGCAGAAAGAATAGCAGAAGGTCTCCTTGGGTGATATTTTTTGTGTTGTGATTCTTTCTGCATTGTCGTTTCTCTTCAAGACTTCTTCAGTGTGAGTTCTCAAATAAGGCTCCAGCATTGTGGAGAGTGCGTCTCCATGCCTCCTGATGTGAGGCCAGGGTGGACCATTGTTGGTGGTCAATTTGGCCGAGCCGGAGATGTTGTTTCAGGGAGTCCTTGTATCGCTTTTTTTGGAGCGCCCCTATTACGCTGACCCGTGGCGAGTTCACCATAGAGTACTATTTTTGGGAGGCGATGGTTCTCCATCCTAGAAATGTGCCCTGCCCAGCACAGCTGTGTTCTTAATATCATGGGCTCAATGCTGGTGATCCCTGCTTGCTCAAGGACAGCAACATTCATCACATAGTCAGTCCAGTGTATATTTAGGATTGTGAGTAGACAGCGCTGATGAAAGCGTTCGAGGAGTCGTAGGTGGTGGCAATAGGTGACCCATGTTTCAGATCCATAAAGGAGAATAGACAGTACAATGGCTCTATACACACTGATTTTTGTGCTTTGCCTCAGGTGTTTATTGCTCTAGACTCTTTTGTAAAGTCTTCCAAATGCACTATATGCCTTTGCTAATCTGTGATTGCTCTCTTTGTCAATCTTGGCATCTGGGGAGATGATGCTTCCCAGGTAGGTGAACCGCTGAAGGAACTTGAGCACAGATTTGCCGATGGCAATGTGGGGATGGTGGTGTTCATCCTGTGGTGCAGGCTGGTAAAGAACTTCTGTTTTCTTCAGGTTGACTTCCAGCCCAAACAGCTCTGCAGCTGTTGCGAAGCAGGATGTTAGGTGCTGCAGAGCTGCTTCTTTGTGGGCAACAAGGGCAGCATCATCAGCGAAGAGCAGCTCATGGACTAGTTAGTTAGAGTCTTAGTGTGAGCCCTCAGACGGCTTAAGTTAAATAAGCTACCATCAGTACGGTAACGTATATAGAGGCCATTGTCTTCTTCAAGCTCTGCCTTAGCCCTTTGGAGCATCATGCTGAAGAAGATTGTAAATAAAGTTGGTGCAAGAACACAACCTTGCTTCACTCCATTAGTTATTAGAAAGGGCTCTGAAAGAGCATCGCCATATCTGACTTGCTACACGCCCTCGTGTAGCAAGATAATCATGTTAAGGAATTTGGGGGGACATCCTAGTCTTTCCAGGATCTGCCACAGACCTTTTCTACTCACACTGTCGAAGGCTTTGGTGAGGTCAACAAATGTTACATAGAAACCCTTGTTCTGCTCCCTACATTTTTCTTGCAGTTGTCTAAGGGCAAATACCATATCTGTAGTACTGCTATTGGCTCTGAAGCCACATTGGCTTTCAGGGAGAAGTTCTGGAACAGCAGGAACTAATCTGTTCAGGAGTATCCTTGCAAGGATTTTTCCAGAAATAGAGAGTAGTGTTATGCCTCGATAGTTTGAGCAATCGGATTTTGCTCCTTTTTTCTTTTACAGGGTGATGATGACTGCATCTTGGAGGTCTGATGGCAGTTCCCCTTTTTCCCAGCAATTCACAAGGAATTTTTGGAATTTGTTGTGGAGTGCATGACCTCCATGTTTCCAAACTTCAGGTG
This sequence comes from Gambelia wislizenii, assembly GCA_030847615.1. Taxonomy (NCBI): domain Eukaryota; kingdom Metazoa; phylum Chordata; class Lepidosauria; order Squamata; family Crotaphytidae; genus Gambelia; species Gambelia wislizenii. The sequence goes on along the minus strand of JAUMIR010000002.1, from coordinate 303,859,083 downwards.
GGATTCCATCAATCCCAGCTGCCTTGCCGTTTTTCATCTGCTGTATGGCCTTAAGGGTCTCTTCCAAAGTGGGAGCTATGTCCACTTCATTTTTCATAGGTTTTTGTATCATATGTCGGATAGCTGAGCCTTGGACTACTCGGTCGGCACTAAAGTGACTTTGAAAATGTTCAGCCCATTGATTCAGGATGGAGGCTTTATCAGTAATTAATGTTTGACCATCTGTACTGTATAAGGAGCTTTGGACCTGATAAGTAGGTCCAAACACTGCTTTAAGAGCTTCATAAAATCCTCTATGATCACCCAAATCTGCACAGCGTTGTGTCTTTTCTGCTATATTGATCCACCACTTGTTCTGCATGTCTCGGAGTTTTTGTTGTAGTTTACTACATGTGAGGTGGAAAGCTGCTTTTCTTACATGGCAGGTTGGCTGGGCGAGGTATGTCTGGTGAGCAGTTCTCTTCTTTGCCAACAGCTCCTGGATCTCTTGGTTGTTTTCATCAAACCAATCTTGATTTTTCTTGTGGGAGAACCCGAGGGATTCTTCTGCAGACTGGAGGATACTGTTTTTGATATGTTGCCAAAGCACTGTAGGAGAAGGATCTGTAGGATGGTCTTCAAGTTTTGTTTGCAGATTTGCCTGGAAGTTGTCTCTCAAGGTAGGTTGTTGAAGATTGTTGACTTGGAGTCTCTTCTTTAAGATGCCACCCCTCTTAGGTTTGAACTTAAGATGAAGATTTAGTTTACATCTGATGAGGCGATGATCTGTTTGGCATTCTGCACTGGGAGCAAAGTACTCCCACTAAAGTACTTTGTGACTTCTATGTAAACCTTCCCCAGAGTACTAGGGATTGCTGTGAACCACATTCATGAGTCCTCAAACTCACTCCTCAGTGGCACATGTGAATGCATCTTGGTGGGAGACCTGGATCTTCTTGGCCCGGAGAGGGGGAGTATGGAAGGGGCTGTGTGTGTAGGTTGAGAGGTGACATGATACCCAGAGAAGCCTCAACCAATTCACACACACCCTAACCAGGAGATTCCCCTCAGTTGTGCTCCCCTCTGGTCCTGATCCGAGGTAAGGGGAGTGGTGCATATTGTCTAATGTCTAAGGGGGGGGGGCACTTCATCAGGACCCCATGGGGCCTACTTGCCATTGGGCCCTCTGAAACCCTGGTCAGTCCACCACTGGTTGTATAACAGGCCTTGAGTCTTCACTGGAGCCTCTGAATCTTTGGTATTGTTCCCCTAAGAGGTGAAGAGTACATTAGAATCCCAACCATGATGCCAAAATCTCTTTTAATGTTTGGGAGAATTATTAGCTCAAATAGGGGGTCTGCAAGAGGAGCGTAATTTTGGGGATCTTTTCACCTATGTATGCCAGTACTAACAGTAGAGGTGTTTCCAGTTAAAGTAAAACAAAGTATATTACTGAAATAATATAGAAAGTAAACTAACATACAGAACGCAAGTTCTTAAGGACCATACGAGGCTATAGCAGTGTAAGGCAGAAAGGCTGGCGAGAAAGAGAAAGAGAAAGAGAAAGAGAAAGAGAAGGGTTGGAGGGGTCTAGAAAGCTAGGGTGATTGTTACCACTCTTGAAGAGAAGAGAGTTACATGCAGTGAAGATACTCAGACTGGCACCTGGGGGTGGAACAGCAAAGAAGAGAATGATGCAATCTGCCTGTATCACACCTCAGTTGTGACACACATCGCTATTGTTAGGGCTCCAATATTTATACTCTATTTCATGCCTTGGAGGAGCAAGTTAATAATAACAAAGCTTGGATGACTTTCCCACAGAATAAACAAAACAAATCAAAACTCAACTAATTGCTTTAATTGTGGAGAGATGAAACATTGATAACCTCATAAGGTTGGTCAAGAGGGGGTGTGAGGAGAGATTTCCATAGGGTATGGAATAAAGAATGGTCACTTGTTTGCTTGATTGAATTATTGCTTGAAACATCCAGGCCTGGAAGAAAGAATTAGCACATACCCCTTAACGATAGGGTTGTTAGCACAAACCCATTATGGGGGCTTTCCTCACAATCCTAACTTGGGCTTTCCCACAATTATATTTCTAGACACATCTCAGGTCACTGTGACCTTTGACTGACCTTCACTCTGCCTAAGACAACGTGACCCCCAAAAGTGTTCACTATGTCCAGTTTTAGAATCTCGCAGAGAGGAATAGTAACAGTATCATCATGATCATTCTCTCTACTATTTTCTTCTTTTACTCATGGTCAGAGTGCACATTATTTAAAAGATACATCTAGCAGCTAAGTCTCAACTACCATCTATACACACCTATATGCTTACTTATTTACCTACCTACCCACCCTCCTTGCTTCTTTCCTTTCTGGTACAATTCTACCCTACTCAGATCCATTATTACTATTACTTTCTGCTACTATGACTTGGCGGGGGGGGGATTTCCAGTTTGACTCTTGGTTACAACTAATTATACTTCCAACTGCCAAGGAACATGTGTTTTATCTAAGAAGGAGAGCAGTTGTAGGTAACAGCTGGATTTTATATTTTTTTAAAAATGTTGAATCAGCCATCATTATTTGTTTATTGCTCTTTTTTGCAGCCTTAGAAATAGTCCTAGGCATAATCTGCAACTATCCCACCACTTGTTAGAGCCTGATTTGAATGTCTGCAACACCTCACCCCACTTTTCATCCTAAAATTTTGACCACACATGTCATAAATCCCCTTCTGGAATCTGAAGAATCAGACACAGAGTCATCAGATTGCCAGGAGTTTATGGCACCAGATAATGATGGCTTCTTCAGATCAGAGGAGCTGGCAGGGCGGGGAACTCTTCAGTAAGGCATGGTAGATGCCGAGGATTCACCCCCTTGTTCTGAAGTTCACAGAAGAGATAAGGGGAGACTTTGTAGGTCTCAGCTTCTGTTAAATAGGAAGCACTGAGTCATTAAGCACCTGGCAGCCAGAGACAGGTAATTATAAATCTCCCAACAGCTCCCTTGAGTCTTTGCAGCTATTCTGTCTTGGCATCTGGCAGTGCTCTCCTGTTTCTCCTTCATCTGGCTGGATTACCTGCAACTGATTTGGACTGGCTTGACTACCCTACAGCTCTTTGCCTTACAATCACCTGCCTCTCAGGTCAATTGCTGACTGCAGCACAGGACAATGCAGCCTGTGGTTCTTAAATTCTTACAAACAAAATCCCTTACTGAGGACCTTTTTTTGGGGGTGGGGGAGATTCTCTGGCTGCATTAGGACACTGAACCCCACTTTCATAAACCAGTCTTTCCCAGCTGAATGTGCTCTAGCTCTGTTGGGCTCCAATTCCCATAGTCTTTAACCATCTTGAGTATGATGGGAATTGTAGACCAATACATATAATTCAGGAAGGATATTGACAAGCTGGAACGTGTTCATAGAAGAGCGACCAGGATGGTGGGAGGTATGGAAGCCATGCCCTATGAGGAGTGGTTTAGGGATCTGGGTATGTTTAATCTGGAGAAGAGAAGGTTGAGAGGTGACATGATAGCCATGTTTAAATATGGGGCAAGCTTGTTTTCTGCTGCACCAGAGGCTAGGACACAAAGCAATAGCCTCAAACTACAGGAAAAGAGATTCCACCTAAACATTAGAAAGAACTTCCCGACAGTAAGAGCTGTTCAGAAGTGGAAAACACTGCCTTGTAGTGTGGTGGAGTCTCCTTCTTTGGAGGTTTTTAAACAGAGTCTGGATGGCCATCTGTTGGGAATGATTTGATTGTATACTCCTGCATGGCAGGGGGTTGGACTGGATGGCCCTTGTGGTCTCTTCCAACTCTATGATTCTATGATTCTATCTCTCATGAAAAATAACAACAGGTTCTGTATGTACTAAAAAAGTGTAACAATAATCTGATAGGTTAATTTCTCCAGATGCTTGGCCTACAATTCCCACAGTTCCTTATCACTGGTAAGGTTAGAGAGTGAAGGTTTCCCAACACGGGATTCACTTGCTTTATGAGTTTTAAATGCTGGTCTGCCTTGGGGTAACTGCTTCTTTGTGCTGATGGCTTGCAGATTCCTATTGCCATATGCTTATAGGTGGGATTGCCATAATACCAGTCCTAATACACACACACACACACACACACACACACACACACAGACCAACAGACACAGTGTATGAGGAGCCTGCCCGCTCTTTAAGATTAGAAGGTCAGGCTCTTCTCCTTGGTGATAGATGTACAACTGGCTTTGGCAGGGGAAAATGCCTTCTGTAAAGCTGCAGAAAAACAGTAGCCCCTCTTGGCTTGAAAGGTCCATTTGGATTCCTATCTGTTAATTCTCTGCCACCTAGCCAAGACGTTTTTTTTCTTCCCCCAGTGGTCATTTGACTTGTAACACAAAAGAATTCTTACTCTATTTTCATACACTAGTCCTTTTTCTTTCTTTTATTGGTTTACACAGTACTGCTAGTGTTTTAGGAATGGTGTTTGCTGTTGTTTTACATTTATTGTTGGCACCACTGAGAGTTGTGGGTATGATAGAAGGCTGGAACATGAATAAGCTAAATGGAGAAAGGAAGGAGTAGACAGTCAGGGAAGGGGCTTCTGATGAGTCAGGTGGTGTAGTGAATAGTTCATTGGTTTTGGACTAGGAAAGCCTGGGTTAAAATCCCTGAAGTACACTGAGTAACCATAGGTCAATCATTCTCCCTCAGGGTTGTTGTGAGGATAATGCGGGCTACTCATGTATTTTGGGTTTCATCTCTCAGAACCCTTTTATCATTGTCTAAGCTGGCTGAGGTTCTACGAAATTACGTCCAAAACATCTGGAGGACCAAAGGTTGAGAACTAATGTTGTAGGGTAACCCCTATAAGCTCCATACTGAGCACCTTGGTGTTGTGTGTGTGTGTGGATCTCAAAGTGAGAAAGTAAAGGATTTTCAACTCTCATTGGCACATGGAAAATCATTTGAAATGTCACTTCTTCAACCACCATCCTCATCCCACCATTTGAAGCATTTATATACTGTTCAGAGTATAGTTTACACTCCTGATACACAAGAGATCAAGAGGTGATATGGTAGTCATGTTTAAGTATTTGAAGGAATGCCATACTGAGGATGGAGCAAGCTTGTTTTCTGCTGCTCCAGAGGCTAGGACACAAACCAATGGGTTCAAACTACAGGAAAATAGATTCCACCTAAACATTAGGAAGAACTTCCTGACAGTAAGAGCTGTTCAGAAATGGAATACACTGCCTCATAGTGGGGTGGAGTCTCTTTCTTTAGAGGTTTTTAAACAGAGGCTGCATGGCCATCTTTCAGGAATGCTTTGATTGTGTATTTCTGCATGGCAGGGGACTGGACTAGATGGCCTTTGTGGTCTCTTCCAGCTCTATGATTCTATGATTTCACATATGGAGGGCATCCAATTGGGGAAAGCTGTTATAAATCATGGTTTGTGATGCTAATGAAATATATGCAATATGACCAAAATAAGGCTGCATAAACAGAAGTGTAATTTCTTGTATGCAAGATCCCTGTTGGTTGTTCAGTTGGATGGTAGGAACATGGGAAGTTTTTTTGTATAATGAATAAGAAAATAAAGCATTCTGTATACTCTGCAAAATAATGGATAATAATTTAAATTAACACCACATTTTTTGTAAGGTGTCATCTTGCATGCTTAATTTCAGGATTGTCACACTGGTGTTGAATCCCATTTTGATAAAGAAAATGGCATGCTTTTTAAATGCAGCAAGGTTAGGAGCACTGTGGTTAATCTCCTAAAACTAAATAGAAAATGTGCAAAAGCTGATGATGGGATGTCAGTTTTAATCAGCTTTGCTTGGAATTGACAAAATGGCATTAAATTTGTACCAGTGATGAAATGTCCCCTTTGTTACTGAAGTCAATTAGAGCATTAGATAAATGTCTGTATCAGACAAAACCTTAGCAGGAAACTGATAAATTTCTTTCCATGTTCATTGTTCTGTATTGAGAACTTCTCAGGATAACAATTACAGTGGTTTTCTTGTGTTTTAGAATATCTACATGACACCAAAGTCTTTACATAGTCAGTTACTGATTTTTAAAAAAATCTCTATTTGAGCTTTAAGGTTCTTTTTTTTAAAGCCTCATTCCATTTAGCTATTTCAATTTAGTGATGTGTTAACATCTGTCAGTCAACAGCACAGTTTGGTGCTTGTTCATGGCCATTAAAGTGAGAGAGGGAGAAAAAATTCTTCCTTGTTCCTTCAATCCTCTCCTCTATAATTAATTCTTTCAAGCTAATCCTTTTCTTTCCATAGGTTTGATAAAAAGGGGACTGATTGTTGTTTGAACTTTTAAATAGGCTGCTGTTCTTGTATAACCTATTAGACCATAGAACATATTCAGGGTAGCCATGTTGCCAATACAGCCCTGTTGCTGTATGGCCAACACAACTACCCCTGAATACGTTTTCTGGATTTGAAGATATCAGATTTTGCCACAAGAGGGAAATCCTAAACAATCCTAAACACACTGGGATTTACCTCTTTGAGCTTTCAGTCTCCAACAAAAGTAAAACTTTTTTTGGGGGGGGAGGGGCTATAATTGGCTGAGTTTTACCTATACAGCACCTAAACGCCCCACCCCCAGATGAAGCAGTACAGAGCCTCTGTGGGATTACTAAGGCCAGTGTCACCCCTCCTTCTGACCGTGTCACCTGGTGTGGTTTGGCATCTCTGCCCCCCCCCTAGTGCCGACACCTCAGAGACTGCTTGAGAAATGCAATGTTCTCTGAATAATTGGCTACGTGGGGATCAAGAAAAAAGACAGTAAAATTTAAACTCCATTAGCAGCAGTAAAGTAACTCCTCTTGGGATCCAGGGTGTCTCTGTCTTTTGTGAAGCCAGGGACACCCTGGACCCCAAGAGGAGTTACTTTACTGCTGCTAAAGGAGTTTAAATTTTACTGTCCTTTGTCTCAGTCCCCATGTGGCCATGAGTGGCCTCTGCCTGCATTGAGATCCCTCCAAACCAACTGAACAACAATAGAAATAAGACCTGATACAAAATATAGGCCCAGTACTCCAACACCATCACTTTTCCCCTTTTTCCTGTATGGTTTTTTAAAACATCTTTTCCCTGATGAATAAACCACTGGAGTTTTGGAAGCCTGCATGATGTGTTCTGTGCATTTTGGTTAGCCAATCTTTTGTGAATTATCAGACTGTGTGCCTGTATAGCTGACACTTGTTGGCTTGAGCAGACATTCTATTATACCCTAGGTTGAATTAGTCTCTATTACAAAATATTAAGAGGAAAATTCTAAAAGCTGGTGGAATGTAGACCCTAAAAGGAAGGTGAGGGGAGAGGTGAGGCCTATGCTCCTCTTCCACTTTTCCTCAGTATTGGTGATAACATCGAGAGGACAGAAATGATTCTACAGACAGACTAAAGTCCTGATTCTATCATCCACCATGTTATCTTCCCTGTAAAACAGAAGTGGGGAATTATGACCTTCCAGATGTAGTTGAATGGTAATCTGCACCATCCCAATCCTAGTTCCTCCCAGTTAGGATGGAAGAGAGATACATTCCAATAAAATTTGGAGGGCCACATTTTCCCCACCCCTGCCATAAAGAGAGTGACTCAGGTCTAGGAGGACTCCTGATTTATCTGCTCTTTTGTCAGGGTGGGCAGCAATATGATGTGAGCTGGGAACCATGGGAGAATTGAGGGTCAGGACTGAAGAGAAAGTCAAAAGTAGAGGCAGGACTGAAAAGCAATCTGGAAGTCAGGACCAACCCCCACCTCTCCTTATGATACTGAAAGATAACAATGTTCTGGAAGATCTTGTTGTTCAAGCTAGGCTCAGCTGCCACAAGAAGGCTCATTATACTTTTTCTATTTGGGATTACAACTTTAAGCATCTTCCAGGCAGTATGGCTAATGGCCACATTGGCTGAAGGATTATGGGAATTGCGGTCCAGAAAAATAACTTTTCCCGGCTTTGTTCCTTCCTAAGAAGGGGAATCTAATGGCAAGAGTAGATGGATGAGCAAAGTCAGCCCAGCACCTGGAGGTTCTTCATTCAGCTGTTCCAATGTGCAGTTCAGAGATCACATATTTTCACAGCTCCCAGGACTCGGAACTTTAGTTCTCTTATCCTAAAAGTTATGGTTTCTTTGTGAGGTGAATTTACAATTTATGTTGACATATGTACTTAACATATGGTTAACAAAACACATTGTGATTTTATGGTCAGCATTCACCAGACTAGACATGCATAGCTGAAAGCTGTAGTTAGGATATGTTGAGACACTGGACTTTATCAGACATGGGGGAATGCAGCACAAAAACCACATCCCCAACCACGTCAAAAGAATACTACAAGAATGAAAGGGCAACATTATCAGATGACATTATCCTTCAGCCATTCTGGGGGTGTAGCATGGGTGTGAATAAAGCATCCCTTTTTATTTATGGGCTAAGCCATCAATTAAAAGGGACACATTATTCACACCCGCACTACGCCCCTGTAATGGCTGAAGGATGATGTTGTCTGGTAATGTCGCTCATTTTTATTCTTGTAGTGGTCTTCTGACATGGTTTTTGCTGCATTTGATAAAATCCACTGAGTGGAGGGCACTTTACTCAGCCCTCTCAAACCTGGAGATAGCCTTAAAAGAGAGTTTCCACATCACTGCACTGTCATTGATCTGGTACAGTGCAGTATAACCATTAGAGTGTGGAAGAAGAACAGGGGACATCCATGTTCAAATCCACATTCAGCCATGAATCTCATTGACTGACAATGGTCCAGTCTCTCTCTCTCTCTCTCAGCTTAGTCTCTCACAGTGCTACTAGAATTGCATAGGGGTCATGGGAACAAACTGGGGAATTTAGATTAGCTCAAAGGTATGGCTGCGAGATGTCGGGTAACTCATGGAACCTTTGCACCTGTGTATACCAGTACTCACTGACTAGACTCCAAACCAAAATAGAATAAAAATGTTTTTATTGGAAAATAATCACAGAAGCATTCACACATGCACACGTGCTCACAAGACAATCACGTAAGTCTAACAAAGAATTAGGAGGGAAAATTTGGATAGCAGAGATATAGTAAGGGATAGTGGACTAATACTTACCTGCCTGGAGAGCAGAGATTCATGCAGCAGAGAAAGACTCAGACTTAAATCTGAGGGTGACATGGCAGTTGGGCAGAATAGTGGTGTCCAAATGTAGTAGCACCACACTTTGGAGATGATTTGGTTATACCCGATATTGTACACTTAAGGGGTGTTTTGAGTGAGGAACAATGCTTAGGTGAGTTTCCCACAGTTAGATAAAGAAACTTTGGCTTTGTTGATTGCTGCTAATAGTCAGAACATTAAGGTTGATTGGTTTATGGCCTCCTCTGTATTGTGGATTGGAAAAGGTGTGAAGGAAAGACATTTACCAGGATGAGTGGGGATAATAGATGTTCCGGTCACTGTTTGTTTTGGAGTGTAATTCATTGCTGTGTGTGTTCAGGGGAGGTTAGCACATACCTCCCTAATGACTGTTGGGGTGGTGGTGGTTCACTTAATCTCGTCCTGGGTGTGTTTGATTGGGGAATTTCCAAGACAACTTTGTTAGGTCTTTAAGTGACCTTCACTTGAACTTATTTGTGGCTGGCCTGGTCTACCTTTGACCTCATGAACTGTCTAATAAGCCAAATTATGAATTATTGGAGGAGAGCTGTGAGGCCAGGTAACAACAGTGATTCTTTTACAGAGTTACATCAAATTGAGTTCCTTGTAACAAACAAATACACACACATATGTGACTCCTTAATTCAGTTCAGATTGTGCTAGTCAGGTTGCCTTCTTACAAAGAACAGACCATAAGAGCTGCAAAAGCCTCATCTAGGTTAGCATCCTTTTCCTGTAGTGGCCAATAATGTGTCATTATCTGGATGTTAAAAACTTTGGTTGGAATTCACTATCACAGTTAAGGATCCTGCTTCTGATTGTTGCACCAGGGATCACTAGTGTGTGTGTAGGAGAAATCCCAGTCTGCTGCATCCCATTCAATAGGAAAACAGACCTCCATCGCTTGCAATGAGCCTAGTAAAGCAGGATTGGGAAGTTGGGTGAGGGGACAACTTAGTTAATCAAGTGCTTGTCCACACTGGCCAGAATATTCCTCGTTCTGCCCAGAGTATTCCAGCCTTGGGCCCGTGGTGTCTCCCGCCCCTATTACATGCCTTTCCATTGTGGCAACAGAGAAGTGTCTGCACACCTGTGGCCTACACACAAACTGGGACTTCAACCCAGCACCGGTTGAGTCTTCTGAAGCCAGGAACAATGCGCCCAGCCATGGTCACATGGCTAGGTACCTCATGATGACCTCAACAGATGTGACGTATGCAACCTGGCCAGAAAATGGCTGTGCGGGCACCACACTGTCTTTGTGTGTGGACGCCGCCCTATTCTGATAATGGGGACTCACCATTTTCTTCGGACGAACCACTGAAAACAGTGAGGATTTTTTTTACCACGTCAACTCTATTTTAATGGTATTTGTCCTGGCTTCTCATCACAACTGCCCAGATGATGTCGGGACACTTTGGACTATTTATGTGGCCAAAATCTTGTGTCATCTGGACAGCCCAGCACAGGAACAGGGAGAGGCTGTTTCATTTGGCCCATGTAGACAAGGCCTAATAGCCGATCTGGGATTTCAGCCTTCATCTAAAACAGTTTTTTGAGTAAAGGGTCTTCTTAGTAGTGGCACCATTATGAAATTTCCTCCTGGAAAACTCTGTTTCCCACTTTAATGTCTTTACCTTGATATTGTAAAATTTCCCTTCCAGATTATGCTGTAGCCCTTCAATTTGTTTTAGCTCTGGTTGTTTATTTTCTGCCTCTTGTTTTTCTTTGATCTGTTTTTAACTCATTTTCTGTTGTTTCAATGACACTTTTTAGTGTATACTTACAGTACTATGTCTTCCATTTTTTATTACTTTAATACCACGAGCCCCCTGAGGTTTCTTAATGAACGGGGCATAAATGACATAAGCAAACAAATAAATGTTTTGGTTTCCTACTTATTCCTGGATCATTTCCTATGGGTTAGCTATTCATCTGGTTTAAAGAGTCTACAAATCAATGGAACAACACCTATTTAAAGCAACTAAGCATCTAATTCCTTATCTTTATTACAAGCACCTGCATTCACAGTCGTTTTAGATCAATAGTAGATTCCCCCCCACAGTGTTCTTCCCAAGTGATTTAATACAAATTTTAAATCTATTTAAAAATCATGAATTAAATGGACTCTGTGTCATGCATTTTAACCTACTGAGATGTCATAAAGAAAATATATTGCATGGCTTGGAGTACTGAATGTGAAAATGCTTCTAATTGTGATTAAGAGAAAGAAAAAAACAAGCTGGTATTGTTTCCTTAACATAGGGATGGAAATCAGGCAACACTCCAGAGGTTGTTGGATTCTGAGTCCTAACAGCCTTGGACAGGATAGCCTGTGGTGAAGAATGCTGGGAGAGGCAACCCATCAGCAAAGGGAAGGCTACTTGATGACCATCCCTGCCTTAAAGAAAACTTTCCACACCAGACAGTGGATCTGTGCAGTGTGTATTTTGAAATTCAGGGGCCCCTGGTAACCTGACTGGAGCAGGGACAGAACTTAGTTGCTGGTGGTCCAGAAGCAAGAAATAGAAATGCCCTCCTCATGTCACCACAGGACAACTCACTGTTGAAAAATCATCCATTACAGCCACTCTTCGATGCTGATACTTCCTAAAAATGTGCCTGAACCCCTGTTAGCATGCCCTACTACTCCTCCCTATAATATCTCATGATTGGAAGTAATGGATACTTCAAAGGGGTCTAATAGACTGGGGTGACCCAAAGTGAGGTCAGATGGAGGTCACAAGGACATGGGAAGGTATTTTAGAAATATTTTAGCAAGCACACCCAAGCTAGGATTAAGCGGAGTCTCCTTAGTAAACAAAACCATTAAGGAGGCATGTGCTAATTCCTTTTTGGGTGCCTCAATGGTGAGTCACACATCCTAAACAATCAAGTGACCTACACAACCCAAATCCCCAGGAAATATCCCTCAGAACCTTTCCCTGTTTTACAATGCGAGGTTGTCATAAATCCATCAATTCCAATCTCCCGGTCATTAACAGCCATCAGCTAAGTTTTGGTTTTCTTTGTTTACATGGTGGGAAACCCATCTAAGCTGGGCTCTAGCCAAAATACCCCCTTCAGGATATGAAGCAGGATATAAATATCAGCCCCAAACAATAGCAAAGTGTGCCACTGCGGACAAGACCCAGCTATTCTCTTTGCCGGTGCAGCCCTAGATCAGAACTTCCAATGCCATCCTTAGACTTCAGTCTGAGTACTTCACTACTCTTTAAGACTGTTAACTATCACCCTATTTCCCAAATCCATTGTCTAGAAAGCAACTAGTTACCAGCAAAGCATGAACAGCACTAGTCTGGGAAGTAGCTGACTGTTAATTAGTTCAAAGGAATACAAACATAGTCAAAGATTTAGTCCAGTAACATAGTCCAAAAGGTCAGACGCTTATGGAAGTCAGTCAGTGCGGGTCCAAAACATTCCGTGGGTCAACTGGAGCAGGCAGCAGAGTATCCAGGGACAGTCCAAGGTCTAAGCACAAGTCAAGGTAACAGAAGTCAAGATAACTGAAATCCATGCACCAAAGTCAGCTGGAAGCTTTCACCAGGAAGATCAGTTGATCTCCCAGCATATATAAAGCAATTAAGGCTTTGTCAGGTGTTTCTTAACAAGCAGGTTTTTCTCATAAATTCTCAGAGACCTCCTTTGAGCTTCCTTTTCAGCTTACTGCTGGGTATACAATGGTGGAGGAAGTCCCTCTCTTCTTCTTCATCCTTATCTGAATTGGCAGGACTCTCTGCTGGGACTGATGCCAACCCACTTGGACCAGGCTTTTCCTCTACTTGAACCTCTAGGTTGGTAGAGTTCCCTGCTGGCACAGGTAGAGATAAACCTGTGCCAGGGTCCCTTGGGCTGTTCCCTGCCATATCCTCCTCCTCCTCTGACTCTATACTCTCATCAGGCTCACAGGGCATGACATCCATTCCTTTATCCAACCTTTCTGCCTTAACTCTTTGATAGCCTTGTGTGGTTCTTGTGAGTGTGTGTTTTGTGTGTGAATGTTTTTGTGCTATTTCCAATAAAGACATTTTATTTCACTTTAACCTGGAGTTCTCTGCAGTTAGTACTGGTATACATAGGTGAAAAGGTCCCAAAGTTACTCACCTCTCACAGCCTTCCATTTGAGCTAATAATAATCATTTCCCCAAATATTAATATAGCTTTGACATCACATGTGGGGCTCTAGAGCACCCCCACACCTTCAGGTAATACCTCCTTCCCACTAGCAGATCCCTGATATGGAAGAGGGAAAGAAGGCTCTGGTGGCAGTCATTCTAACAGCACTCACAAACCACTAAGACTAAAGGGAGAAGCCTACTGGAAAGGGCAAGGTTCTGCATCCTCTTCTCCTTCCCCACCTGATGAATTAATAAAGTGCAAACTACTTTTCAACACTGAGTTTTCAGCAACTGATGTAAGCCAAGGACAAAAGGTGATACAAGGACTCCCTGAAACAACATCTCAGGCTCGGCCAAATTGATCACCAACAATGGTCTGCCATGGCCTCACATCGGGAGGCATGGAGACGCACTATCCACAATGCTGCAGACTTATTTGAGAACTCACGCCGAACAAGTCTTGAAGAGAAACGACAACGCAGAAAGAATCACAACCCGGAAGCATCACCCAAGGAGACCTTCTGCTGTGCTTTCTGCAACCAGACTTGTTTGTCTCAGATTGGCCTTTTTAGTCATCAGCGCACTTGCAAAAAGCATGGGATGAGTCCTTCCTGAATCTTCATTTGTGAAGAAAAGCCAGAGATATGGTGGGCCCCTGGTATCCAGTGGGGTTTGGTTCCAGGACACCCCTCCCCCCATGGATACCAAAATCTGTGGATGCTCAAGTTCCATTTTATACAATGGCATAGTAAAGTGCTGTCACTTATATAAAATGGCAAAATCAAGGCTTGCTTCTTGGAATTTTTTTTTTTTTTTTTGGAGGTGGGAATATTTTTGAGACGTGGATGGTGGAACCCGTGGATGCCAAATCCATGGATACAGAGGGCCGACAGTACAAACATTCTTAAATGGCTTGAAGGAATTTCTCATTCTATATACACTTGTCTGAGGTCTGAGTCTGCTGGAAGGATCCTCCTCTGTATCCCAACAATCAGGGTGCTACCTATCCTTAGAGCCTCCATCTTAGAATATCACAGAATTGGCAATATTTAATAATTTGACTTGCTGTGGCCTTCCATGTGGTTGGCAAGTAAATCAGGGACTCCCCAAAGACCAAGGCTAGATGTGCTTAATAGCACATACAGCCAAGGGAGGGGCCATCCAAATTACTATATCTAGGTCAAGCTATTTCCTGAGACCATATGAAGATAAGTCCACTCAACAATAACAGAGTACTCTATGGTTGCAAAATGGATTTTCCTCCCTACCCCTCTTCACAAAAGAAGTTATCTGCTCCTATTCAGTTCCAAATATATCGCCCATTAACGATAGTTAGCACATCTGGAGAACTGTTTGTTTAGTCCTAGGAAACTCTGAGAGACATTGTATTTCACTCTAAATCCCATCCCTTCAGGGGTATTAAGCAATATTAATATGACCCTAAAACTCCTACAAAATGTCTGCAGTTCACTTTCCTCCTGTCACCCTGTCAGTCTGTATCACCAATCCACAGTTCCTCTTCATTCCTCCATGCTGCCGGTTTGCTGTGAATGCAACTCTGAGCCTCTGCTGCATGAATCTCTGCCCCTCCAGGATTGGTACAGTATAATCCACAATCCCCTCACTCTATTCCGCTATCCAAATATTTCCTAATTTCTTTTATAGCCTTGTGTGGGTGCTCAAAGCCTGTGTGAGTGCTCAAAGCCTGAGTGTAAGTGTGAATGCTGTTAAGACTAATTTCCAATAGAAACCATTTAATTGTACATTCTGGCTTGGAGTCTCTCCTCAGTTACTACTGGTACATACAGGTCAAAAGATCCTGCCATTACCTGGCCTCTCACTGCCATTTTGAGCTAATTCAATATTCTCCATATTAAGATTCAGACACTAGTGGGATTCTCACAGACCCCACACCATTCAGGTAACAAGGACAATACACTGTTGGGAGGACATGGGAGAGGACCTTCTCTCCTATGGCACCCAGTTATTTTTTTACCATTCCCCGAGAAGCTTGAATGGCACCAACAGTGCTGTTGTTTAGTAAACATGGCTATTTACTAAAGAGGTGTGTGTTTGGTGTTTTTTTTTTTTTAGAATGATTGATTTCATCCAAATCTCCATGTCAGTGCTTTTAAATCATTTTCACCACTTTTAAACTGTAATGTTATAAATGCTAAATGGCTTTTTTTTTTTAGCCTTAACATTGTTTTTATTATTTTAAATTGTTTTAAACTGTTCAAATAGGTTTCATTGTACACTGCCTTGGCAACAAGATAAAAATGTTGTAATAAATAATAAAGAAATAAAGAAATGGGATAAATGCAAACACAAAATGTATACAAATTTTCATTTAAAAAATTATCACTGTCTAGGACAAGCTGTATTTAAGATTGAAAAAAGTGAGCAACTGACAAGAGCCAAAATTGACATGTTTGTCCATCCCTATTCCATACACTCTGTGTTGTCACTAAGGCTGGTGTCACCCTTTCTCCTGATGATATCACCTGGTGTTTTTTGTTTTTTGTTTTGGCCTCTCTGCACCCCCCCCCTTGTGTTGCCACTGCATACACTACCTTTGGTAATTATCTTATCCATCCCTCTTTCATACATTATATTAAGTGTATACCTAACATTTTAAAAAGGTACTCCTAAAAGTGTTGAGCAATTCATGTATCTTTCCAGGATAGGCTGTGTTAACCTATTCAGTGTGGTACTCTGATTTCAAGTTCAGAATTTTGCTCATTAATGTGTGACAAGCTCAGAATGCCATCTGTATTCTATTGAAGTTACTAGCAATGGGTGTATTGATTTTTGGCAGTCCTTGATTGCACCCTTAGAGTCTCCCTGGCTGATTTTGTATGCTGTGTGGTTCTAAAAATACTGCCACTAGAGCTTTATCAATGTCCCACCCCCACTTTGTGAACAATATTCTGCAAATCTACTTTTTCACCAGTGTACACCCATCTTTTTACAGTGCTCTAAAAAGGAGATTGGGCCAATAACGATAAAAAAACTTGCCAAAGCACTTAAAAGGTCCTTGTGAATAGAGAGCTCTATTTTCAGGTGCAATATATTTAATGTTTCCTCATTAGCAGCAAGTATTCATTTGACAACTTACTATAGACAATATTATACACTCACTTAGATGCACAGATGTACATTTGTACAAAGTTTAAGGAACATATGGTATCATTTTGATTAATGCAATGAAATGACAGCTTGAAATCATCTGAAAGTAACATAATTAAGGTGCTAGAAAGCAGCATGGACAGAAAAAAATAATTTGTAAAACATTACAGATTGAATCTCCTGGTTTTAGAAAAGTAAAAGCAGGAGATTAGCATTATCATTCCATAGCCTCCATTTTCTTGGAGATGACTTTTGATGTATTCAGTTTCAGAGACATTTATGTTAAACTCTTCAGGGTGGTCTTGATTATATCATGATAGTAAAGAGAATTTATCCCACGAACTATCTGGTAAGATTTCATATTGGATACAATTGGTGTTTGAATAGTTGTAATTCCTGAAATGGCCTTTTCATACAAGAAACGTTTGAGAAGGTTGTCATTAGAGCAAACTGTAACTTATGAGGCCAGGGCAGTAGCAATCTGCTATGTGAGGGGAAAAAAGAGTTCCACCCTTGAATATAATTTTTAACTTGGGTCAGAAATAATAAAACGTTGAATTGGCAACCTGAGATACACACCTTATCTGCTTCCACAAGAGCTCATTCCTCTAGATTTATGAAGGATCTAATTCTGCTCCTTCTTCCCAAGGCTGTGTTAAAATAGTGCTAGTATAAATGACTGTAGGTACAAAAAAGCTACACTTCATACCCAAGCAATAAAAGCAAACAGCAGCACAAGCAAGGGGGAGCAAGTGGGGAGGTATTTAGCCTTGATGGGGCATTCAAAAGCTCATATAAAATGATGATGTAGCTTAAGAAAATTATACATTTTTTTTCCTATTCAGTATGAAATCACAAAGCATGATCTTGTGGTGGAAGACTAAAAGCCAGTTTCATCTTGCTCAGAGACAGAGGGCTCATCTACACAGGCCAGAATATGCTGGCTCCTTGCTAGCAAATTCCGCCCACAAATCTGGCCTGTTCCTGGCACGAAACAGGCCAGAGTCCAGACAAGCATGCCCCCCTGATCCTGCAGCCACCACTGCTGTCCTCCATGTCACACTCTCTGACATCAGGAAGCAGGCCCACAACATGTGAGTAACCCCCCCCCTGCATTTGACCAGCCTTGGTCATACGCTGTGGGCACCATTCCTAACTACGGAAGAGTAAGGAAGACAGTGACAGGCTTCACGTGACAGGCCAGTGTCATGCAGGGCCTAATCCGTTTTTTGCCAGCTGGAGCAGACTTTCCCAGGTATTATTTTAAAACAGTGTAATGGGCCCTACCCTGTCCTCCTCCATCTTAGCCCTGTCTGTGCCCCAGGGGTCTTGAGGACTTCCCAGTGCAAGACAGGGCAAAAGCCTTGCATCATCAGGACTGCAGGGCTCCAAGACAGGGACAAGATGGGGTAAATTGCCTGTGTAGAAAAGCCTTAGTGAGGACAGTAGACCAAACAGTGTTGGACTAATACCCTGCAGTTCCACTTTAATCAGGTGGAAAAAGAGGACCATTACTATTTTGAGGCCATTGCATCAATTGAAGATATATACTTTGTTTTCAGACAGCTCCCTTCTGCTCTAAGCTAATTAGCCAGACAATTCTAAATAGCAGAAACTGGATGTTTGGCATCATGTTTAAGTAGTTCTTACTGACTGAAGACTGAAAAACAAAAAAACAAACAAAACACTTCCCTTCACCCTCGTTGATTCATGCTCTTCAGGATTACAGTGTCTAGTTGATAGAACCAATACTCATATTTAGCAAAAAATCAGGACATCTCCTTTCTTGGGCTATACCACTTCATTTGGAGGGGGGATTACTGATATGTTTCCTCACTTACACTCAGTGGGCAGGGGAGACAATATCACTGGAGGATATATGTTCTGGTATCTGATAGCAGGAAAAAAAGTAGAGTAACAGTCATAGATGGAACAGGAATAATAGCAGTAGAAACAGAACTGCTGTGGAGATGACATATTCCTATTAATACCTGATGGCTGATAGGAAAGCATCCAAGAAGAAATACATAAAATGACACTTATTTTCATGATAAGAAGCTACTTAAAAAAAAAACAAAAAACCTAAAGCTAGAAGCTCTTGATTTAAGCATGCAGAATGAATGATGACTAAGTCTAATTCGGAGGAGCTTTTAAACCTGGTTTTGCTAATGAGGTTCACAGTGCATTAAGATTCATTAATGGGAATAAAAAGGCGAGGGCCAACATCCTGAAACCTCAATTTCTCAAAATTACTGCCTTGCTTATTTCCAAACCCTGTTCCCAGAATGTTTATTACTTTGCATTTTCTGTGGTTAAATAACCATTCAGTCAGGAGAAAAAGTGCTAAGGGTGAGTTTATTGTAGAAAGATGAGAGCAAACTTTCTTGAAATACTTGCTCCTCAGTTACCCTGTATGACCTTAAGCTGTTAATGCCTCCTTAAAAATGACTTTTTCTTCCTTTCTTTTTCTCCCCACCCTCCCTCCTCTGTTCTTTCTTCTCCTTTTTCTCCTTCTTTTCCTCCTAGGCAAGGAGTGTGTATGTCTAAACAGAAGAAGCCCTTATTGTATCATTCAGTGATTCTTTTGTTCTATTATTAGCTACAGCCTTCTGGGCTGACCCTACTGGAGTGAAGTTTGGAGCAACAGATATGTCCAGTTTGTTGGTAAAATGATATTGAAAGTCTGCTATGGCTTCCTAGCCATCTCAGAGGGCTGGCTGGCTGTGGGGGAAGCTTCCTAGCTGCCAGCCCCATCTCGGACTGGGGAAGGGTGGGAGCTGGCTAGGAAGCTTCCTAGCCACCTCAGAGGGATGGGGGGGGGGAGCTTCCTAGCCAGCTCCCATCCTTCCCAAATCCGAGATGGGGCTGGTAGCCCATCTCGGACTAGGGAAGGACACGAGCTGGCTAGGAAGTTCCACCACAGCCAGCCACCCCTCTGCCTTTACTGAACCTTGCTTCCACCCTATCTTGGGTTCGGTAAAGGCAGAGGGGTGGCTGGTAGGAGGGGGAGGCTTTCCAGCCACCACCCAGCCTCCCTGAAGCCCGATCATGACTTTGGGAAGGGTGGAAGGGTGGCATGCTGGGGGGCCAGGCTCATCAGCCACCACCTGCCCTTCCTGAAGCCGCACAGGCTCCCGATTGTGGCTTTGGGAAAGGCAGGAGGTGGCTGGCTGGCTGGGGAGATTCCCCAATCCTGCGATTCCCCACTCAGCCAGCCACCTCCTGCTAGGTGGGAGGGAGGTACAATAGGATCCCTGTATCCATTGGGGAGTGGTTCCAGGGCCGCACACAGATAATAAAATCTGCAGATAACAGAATATGCCCCTGTCGCCATTCCTGTCACAGGAGCGATCCTAGGGAGCAATCTAGTGGTGAAGGGAGAAGGAAGGTGAGATCTCCTCCTCCCTTCCCTTCACCCTCCCCATTGCTATTCCCACCACAGGAGCGATCCTGAGGGTGAAGGGAGGTGATATCTCTCCTCCCCTCCCCTCCCTTTGCCCCTGTATTGCCATTCCCACCACAGGAGTAATCCTGGGAGGCAATCCTGAGGGGCGATACTTGGGGCTAAGGGAGAAGCAAGGTGAGATCTACTCCCCCTCCCTTCACCCCTGTTGCCATTCCCACCATGGGAATGAATCGGGGGGGGGGGCAATCCCAGGGAGGCAATCCTGTGGGTAGAAGGGAGGCAAGATCTCTCCTCCTCCCTGTCCACCCCCCTCTTTCACCATCTGTGGATAATTGAATCAGATGATACGGGGTGCTACTGTACATAACTCTCAGTTTTCACCCTAATAAGATGATGGCCTCGTTTTCATTCATTGAGGGCCACTATTTTAGTGGGCAGTGATCAAAACTACACACTTTTTTTATAGAATACAGCTCATTCCTCTGCTAGGAAATTTCATCCAAGAAGTGGTGCTGTCTATACAAGAACAAAAAAAAATCCAAATGGCACTCAAAAGATCGAAGATCTGTACACATGGCTCTTTGAACACACATGAGTCATTCGGGGGGGGGGGGGAAGCACCCTAAAGTCTGTGAGCAGCAGATTCGGGGCTTCATCCAGATGTTGCGGAAACATCCATACAATTATTGAACGAGCAATCATTTGTACACCCCCGTTCTAACAGATAGGAACAGTCAGTGTAATCTGATTGGCTGGCCAAGCAGAGGGGGTGGGGCTAGCAAAGAGGGGAATCGGCAGCGGCTGCCATGTTGGATTCCTGGCTACACAAGGGTCCGATAAGTCCTTCAAATTACGATTTTAACATTTTTTTTCATTTTTATTTTATGTTGTAAAGATGTAATATTGACTGTCCACATCACAGGGATATTTTTAAATTAAAAAAAGGCAGTGAGAGATTTAAAACCTCTGGGTAGATTGCTCACTGAGGCCAGCTGGCTATGGGATTGTACAGAGTTTAGCGGGGAGTTAAGCTGTATAGGCAGATCGTACACATTCAAACACCTGCCTTTTTGAATTTTTTACCCCCTGTATGGATTTTTTACCCTTCGTGTAGATAGGACCTCAGTTTTATATCCCTCAGCGACATGTCAATGACTGAAGCAGTGACTGAGGCAGACTTATTAAAAGTATAAAACTCACTGTTAACTTTTTCTTAAAATTCCATATAGTTCCTTGAGTCCCAGATAACAACAGCCTAATATCCTTTTCCACATTTGATTAATTTTTTTTTTTTACAATCAACACTGAGTTACTTTATTCAAAAGAAGACTAGGGACTATATCACATGAGGCAGTAAATCACAGTAGGAGCAGGATAATTGCGTCTTTCATTGAGACTTACTTGGTGGGAGATCATTTGGCAAGTGTTTCTTTTCATTCATGTAAAACCTCCGTGAATGACCTGCTTTCCTGCTTCTGTGGTGCTAGCATTTGCTGTGTGTTAAATCATTTCTGTTTTAATCCTGATTTTGGGTGTCAGTGGGTGGGTTTTAGGTGTTGTTTAGGTGCCCTTTGCTTACTAGTGATCTGGAAGGAAGGAATTCCTGACTGAGTAGATTATATTAATCACTGGCAGATTAATTGCTTTCATCTGCTAGTGATTAATCTAGTCTATCCTGAATCAGGAAGTCTCCCCCCCCAGGAACCCCCTCCCCACAGCCTTTTTAAAGGTAAAATACCATTTAATTCATATTTTTCAGGTTGTCTGTGTGTGTCTGTGTGTACGTGTTTGCCAAGCTAGGCACACACTGGGCAGTACTGGGTGGCACTGAATGGACAGTGCCAAATGTTGTGTGTGATAAGGTTTTAGCATAAATGAAGGCAGCAATTCCAGAAAGATTATGATGGTGTGATAAATAAGAGAGTAGTCCTGATTGTGTAGTTTTTGAAAATAACACTATTTTACAAGTGATGTGTTTTACAAGAGGTGTGATAAACTCAGTATTAATCTGCTGCAAGAAAACTCATGAAATGATCTTTTGGCTCTTTAAAGACACATGTCTTACTGTCCAAACCTTCATGCTCTAGATATTATCAAATGGGCTGTAGTCCATCCACACTCAGGATATCCTAACTTTTGGGCCAGAGGAAGCAAGACTTGTGATTGGACATTCCAGTATCTTTTCTTTCTTTCTTACCAAATGAAGCTGAGGGAGGAGGTGCCTGATTTGGGTCTGACCTGTTACGTGTGAGTGATGGAATGGTTTTCCCCATGCTGAGTTTTACTGCCAGTTGCTCCCCCCAAAGAGACGCAGTTAGTCACAGAGAGGAAAACATTCTGGCCAAATAACTATATAGTTGATAAACTATATAGCTTTTAGAAGGTAAGGTGTCTTATTTTATTTTATTTTATTTATTTTGGTATTTCAAAAATAACCTTCAGTGTAAGAAATCCCCAAGGTATCTCCCAAGCTAGCTCACTTTTCTGAGTCTACTTAGTTCTGGCTCATTTTTGGGACACAGTTTGCCAAGGAAAGTATCCTCTGTTTGTTATCATGTGTCTTCAAGTCAAACAACTTATGGTGACCTTATTACAGGTTTCTCATAGAAGGATTTATTCAGAGGGTTTTTTCCCCCCATTGCCTTCCTCTTAGGCTGAGGGAGAGAGGTTTGCCCAGGATTACCTAGTGGTTCTCCATGGCTTTGAGGAGTTTTGAATCCTGGTCTCCCAGAGTTCTAGTCCTGCTCAAATCAATTCACCACACTGGCTCACAAAACAACCTCTATACATTTCTGGAAATAGATGGCATATTTGATTATGTCCCAGCTGACTGGGCTTAATGATATAACCAGATAAAATGGGTGATGAGGGTGTTTCTGCATTGCAATCTAACACAAAGATGTGTTAGTTGCAGGGTTCGGAATGCACACAAGCCTTTTGTGCAACAAAAATGCTTTTCTGTTGACTGAACTGTCTTCTGCCAAATGATCATAAAGATTTGGGGAAAGAGCAGTCTGTCAGCAGGACTGCTCTGCTGGCTAAGATCTGTTGGCAAAAGAGCCAAAAGGAGGGAGAGAAGAAAGTGTACAGCAAGAGAGAAGCCAAGTTCTATCCAAACTCTCATCAGCCCAGAGACACAACCACAATGCCACTAAAAAATTAGGCAAGGGCAAAGGTGATCATATGTAATTTCCTATACCCCTAGGCTGGGAGTAGTTTAAATTCAGCTCTGCTTCAACTGGCCTAGTGGCTGTTCAATTGACCCTTCACATCGTCCCTGGCGAGGGTTACATTTTTAGTTGCTAAAGTTTTGGTTCTCAGGCACAGGAAGAATAAGGGCTTATCTACACAAGCCAGGATACACCAGCTCCCTGCCAGCATATCCTGGCTCTGGCCCATTCTGCCCTGTTACCTGGAGAAAACAGGCCAGTGTCTAAACAGAATGCCGGCCCATCACCGCCATTTTCCCTGCTGACACAGACACCAGGAAGGGGGCCTGAAGTATGTGACTGAAGGCCTCCTGCATGTGACCAGCCTTGGTCACATGCTGAGGGACCCCTGCCTGGCTTCTGGCAGCAGTGAGGGGAGGTCTGTCAGATGGGGACCTGTGGACATGTGGGACCCAATCTGGGTTTTGGCCACTGCTAACAGAGTAAACTAGCTATTATATTGTAACACTTCATTGGGCCTGACCCCAGTTTGTCCCTGTTCCAGCCCCATATCTGCCCTGAGGGTGGTGAGGACTGTCTGGGGGCAGATTGGGGTAAAAGCCCTGCATCATATGGACTGCAGGACTCTGAAATTGGAGCAATCTAGGGTATTTATCCTGTGTAAATAAGCCCTAAGTTCCAAACAAAACCTGTGAGGTATGTTGAGGAAATAATTGTGAAAACAGAGTCAAGCATATACAAAGTGAGTAAATGTGGATAAAAGTGAAAGCATACATAGATTAAATGTAAATTGGACCCTGCCAGAGGGGGGATTTCCTTTGAATGTTTATAAACAAGGAGTATATGTGGTTGTTTTTTAAAAAATAAATAGTCATTTTTCTTCAATATAATAACAATTTTATCATGACCTTTCCTCTAGTGAACTCAAGTCAGAGTACATGACTGCCTTCCCTACTTTATTCTCAAGACAACCCTCTAAGGCAAGACAGGCGGAAAGAAAGTGACTGGCTCATGGCCACTCACTGAGTTTCATGGCTCATTTTTATTTTGATATTTTATAATAAGAGTTTATAATAACATGTATAACATTAGTAAATGGACGTTCTCTACCAGTCTGCACCACAAGATGAACACCACCATTCCACATTGCCATAGGCAAATCTGTGCTCAAGTCCGTTCAGCAGTTCACCTACATGGTAAGCATCATCTCCTCAGATGCCAAGATTGACAAAGAGATCAATCACAGGTTAGCAAAGACATATAGCACATTTGGAAGACTTTACAAAAGAGTTTGGAATAACAAACACCTGAGGCAAAGCACAAAAATCAGTGTGTATAGAGCCATTGTACTGTCTATTCTCCTTTATGGGTCTGAAACATGGGTCACCTATCACCAACACTTATGACTCCTCAAACGTTTTCATCAGAGCTGTATACGTACAATCCTAAATATACACTGACTATGTGATGAATATTGCTGTTCTTGAGCAAGCAGGGATCACCAGCATTGAGGCCATAATATTGAGAACACAGCTGCGCTGGGCAGGGCACATTTCTAGGATGGAGGACCATCGCCTCCCCAAAATAGTACTCTACGGTGAACTTGCCATGGGTCAGCATAAGAGGGGCACTCCAAAAAAGCGATTCAAGGATTCAATGAAACAACATCTCAGGCTTGGCCAAACTGATCACTAACAATGGTCCACCCTGGCCTCACATTGGGAGGCATGGAGATGCACTATCCACAATGTTGCAGCCTTATTTGAGAGCTCACGCTGAACAATTCTTGAAGAGAAACGACAACATAGAAAGAATCACAAGCCAGAAACATCACCCAAGGAGACCCTCTGCTATGTTTATTGCAACAGGACTTGTTTATCTTGGATTGGCCTTTTCAGTCATCAGCGCACTTGCAGAAAGTGCAGGATGAGTCCTTCCTGAATCTTCATTTGTGAAGAAAAGCCAGAGAGAGATTATACATTTTAAAACTGTGCAGATATGTAAATGGGCAGGTTTGTTTATATCTCTCCTCCTTCATATATATGTGAAGAAGGAGATAAATGGGTGGAGGACAGAGAGTGAAGGCAAACTAGGAGTGTTCACATACAAAATTTAAAAAAAATGTTTTGAACACATGTTAACAATAAAAAATACTCAGTTTAAATCATCATTTAAAAACAAACAAGGAATGAAAACAAAAAGTAGCACAA
The DNA here is from genome assembly GCA_030847615.1 of Gambelia wislizenii. Taxonomy (NCBI): domain Eukaryota; kingdom Metazoa; phylum Chordata; class Lepidosauria; order Squamata; family Crotaphytidae; genus Gambelia; species Gambelia wislizenii. The sequence continues at coordinate 303,833,863 of JAUMIR010000002.1, read as the reverse complement.
AGATAAAAATCAAAATGAAACCTATAGAAGAAACAATAAAATCATTATCATACATCCTTAAATACCATGTGTCTGTCACCTGTCACCTGTTGTTTTTGTCGTCACCACCACCATTTATAGCCCATCTTCTTCCCAAAATTGGGGCTTAATGCTCGGCAAAGTTGCTACCAGTTGGTACTGCAGGAAGACTGTTCCACATTTGTGGCTTTATGACCGAGGAAAGCCCCCAAATATTTAGCCTCTGGAGACAGGGAGTACACCTAGAGAATAGGCACCATAATATATATTAACTACTGGGTATGTACATTTGGAAGATGGCAATATTTTAGATTCTGTTGGGAATGAAAAAGAGTGCAACAATGCTATGTCTGAAAAACCAAGAAAGCCTCAGGGAGGCAGTAGTGGCACAGATAGTGGGATGACCTGGATTTTCCCTCTCTTATCTATCTGTCCTGGCCACATCTCTAGGGTAAATGTGTATTTGTAGGGATAACATCAATTCCATCTCCTGCCAGTCCTCTTCCAGCTATCTCCCAAGCCATGTAGTGTAGCATGGTATCCCAAGTAATCTTCCTATCCTTAGATCAGGGATTCTTAACCTATGGTCCAATGATGTCCATGGATGAACTGAAGAACACTTTTTCCCCTGTTGATTTCCTTCCTGCTACATTGAAAATTGCATTGAAGTGCATTTTTGGGGGGATGGGGGTCCATATCTTTCATAAGATTCTCAAAGGGACCCATGATCAAAATAGGTTAGGAACTACCACCTCAGATGATGTTCCTATATTATAGCTTTTTTACTTTGTTCATCAGTGCTCTTGGGACTCACATGTACATGATGTACCCACTCCTTTAAGGAAATACTCCTGTGGCCAGAATGAAAGTGTGTGCTTTCTCTCTCTTTCAAACATCTTTCCCTGAAAGGAAGAAATGCCTCCGGCCAAACGATGGCCATGATAAATAGCTGTATTCTGCTTGCTGAGCAATCACATCTCTTTAATTCTTGTCACTTCCAGCTTTTTCTTGCATGTGTATTTTATTGACATCATAAACTTTTAATATTTTCCAGATGCATTATCAATAAATAAGTTCCCCTTAAAGAGCTAGTTGGAGGGAACAACCTGCTTATACTTGCATTGTACACTTTTATCACTTTGCTTCCCTAGGCACTGGGGGAATGGTACAGTGTGAGAAAGCTAAAGATTTACAGCTTTCCTTAATACACAGAATGAGAGAGGGGCGGAAAGAGAGATTCCATCTGTACAAATTCATTCTGCATGTTACAAAGGCAGTCTTTTGGGTGAAAGTTATTTCAAATGCAATGTTTTGTACGCATCTGTTTTCCTTTACTTTAGCATTTCTTAACAGGTAACAGCTTTTTGTTTGTTTGTTAGGGATAGGTGAATCTGTTAGGAAAGTAAAAGGAATTCACCTGGATATATACATTTTTAAAAAGAAACAAATTTATCCAATTTGGAGTCCACCAGCCTACAGGCAAAAGCACATATGAGGATTTGTTTGTTTGTTTGTTTGTTTTCCTGTCATCACAACAACACAAGATCCAAGGAGGTAAAATATAAAATCAAAAATACCATTATTAGGCCAACCAAAAGGTGGAGAGGAAAGGTGGCTTTTGAAGCTTACTGGCTTCTTCTTCAGGCAAAGATGTTTAAAAAAAAAAAAAACCAACACTGCTGGAGTCACAAAAGCCTGCAGGTCTACATCTTGGGGTTTTGGATGTTATAGTAAGAGTGTATCCATGCAGACAGAAAGCTCTCTTCCCACCCTCAAAGTGAGGTGTAGGAGCAACAGGGATGAAGGCTGTAAAAGAAAGCAATAAAATTTCAGTTCCCCATTCTAGCCATAAAGTCTTTCCCCTTGAGATCTGTTCTGACCCTGTACACTGAAGTGAAAAAGCCCTCACTTTTGCTGAGTTCAGTGATGTTCCTAGGAAGATCCTGTCTTGCCACTTTGGGAGATAAGTTGAGGTTTACCTCAGTTCACAAGTATGAGCTTTTCCATCTTTGTGAGCATGCATCCTATCACTTATTGTTGCTTTTTCTTATTTTCATTCATATACAAAAAAAAAATACATTTGAGAGAGAGAGAGAGAGAGAAAGAGAGAGAGAGAGGTTCCCTTTGATGGGAAAGCAAATATTTCTCTACTAATAAAATTTTCACAAAAAGTTCTGAAGTACAAAAATGCACTGAAAATGTACAAAATTTTTGTAATCCCACCCAGGAAGGTGCAATCCTTTGAAGCATTATTCATATGAGAGAACAAAACCTGTGAAGATTGACATGTTGCTTCTAGTGTACATATTTTGCTATGTCATTTCAATGGAAGTATACATTTTTGCACGTATTTTCATTACTTTTTGAAAGCACCATATATAGTTCTATATGTATATGTACAGAGGCATTGGCTGTCATGTTGGAAGAGCTTAGGGACTGGATATGGCCTTCAAACCATGGATTGCCCACCCCAATTTTAAATGGATTCTGAGATGGCAATTATTTAATAGAGGATGAGAGCAATATTGTGCATGGGATGGGCAAAGGAATACCAGCAATTTTCATAGATTTGGGACTACCTCATATTTCTAATATTACTTTGGTCAACTGCATCTATGGCTTTTGGCATCCTTTGGCAGTATTTTCCATGTATGTGCCAGCAGTATTTTAAATCTCGATGGTTCAGCAGATTTTTTAAAAAATGAAACAGAGATGGTTCTTTCTAATACAAGTTTAATTTTGTTAATGTAGCTTTATCCATCTTATTTATTTTTTTTGGGGGGGGGAGTTAATGAAATGTTAGCTTCTAGTCACTTGGTGAAAATATAGGCTTCTATTGAATGTGTAGTTTTGTTCTCTATGAACTGTCCCATAAGCACACTGACTCAAAAACAAAAGAGTAAGTTAATAAGTGCTTATTAAAAACATATTTGACCCTCTAGCCCTTTAGTTCTTGACAAAGACTATAATATTGTTTTGCGGGGGTGTTGAAGCAAAAACAACAGGGCACTCTGTAGACTAATATGTTTTATCTTCCCCAAGCTTTCAACAATTCCACTTTGTCAGATACAGGGAGAATAGCCTCAGTTAACAGGCATTTATACCAATTCAATAATTATTCTTAGTAGAGTTTCCAGATCAGGAATACCATAGGCCCTGAGATTTCTGAGATGATTTCATTACGTAAACCTTTCCCAGCCTTCACTTTATACATGCAGAGAGAGAGAGACATGTCCCTAACTGTGGTTTAGCTCATGGAATGGGAGGATTGTAATATAAGAAAAAAAACTTTCCCCAGCTTTTTATTGCCAAATACATTACAGGTGTGATGTAGCTGAATTGTGTGTGTGCCCACTCTCCTGATCCATTCTCTGAATTCTAGTAGTTTAAGATTCATTCAACATTTACAGCTCTGTGTAAGAAATGTGTATGAAATGCAGCATAAGAACTAAGTTTGCTTCAAGTATGCTGGCATAGTAATTGGTCATATGAAGGGGGACTTGGTCACATGTTGCAGGCTGGCTTCCTGGCTTCTGAGAGAGCAAGAGAGACTGCGGCAGCAGCACCTACAATGATGGGCTGGTGTGCCCATTTGGACTTCCTTCCATTTCATGGAGGGGGAGGAATGGGCCTGATCCATGGGAAGGATATACTGGCTGTGTAGATAAGCCCTTAATCAGTAAATCCAAAGTAAAAATCCAGCAATTGTGGGGTTAATTTTTTCTTCTTCTGTAGGGTTAACAATTTAGTCCCAATGTGGCCTCCATAGTCAATAGCACCATCTGGTTATTCTTAGTCTTATCTTCTTTTTAAAACAATCCAGATTTCCACGGATGTCTGGTCTCTCCGCCTAATCAGCTTTAATATTCACAAATCACATTAATCAAAAATAAAATAAGAAGTCTTCTATCTTTTAAAATTACTGTCCCCTTTATCTGTTTATAACTTTGTTAAGCACATTCTTGCTCAGGTTTTGGCTTTAAAACCAAAATCTTGTGAATAGTCTTTATTTTCTCTCTTCTTGTTTACAAAAAGAAGACAACTCATCGATGCTTTGATCTCACTGCCATTTGAAAGATCTCTTTTCAATTGTAAATCAATTGTAAATTGGGTAGTTAGAAGGTGATTAAGAAAGGGGTGTTTTTGCAGGCCCATTGTCCATTAAAGCTCACTTAGTGACTCGAGCCTGATGTTAATCCTGAGGGCTCTCTCCCTCTCAACCCACCTTCTGACTCCTGGGGTTTTTGCGATCTCCTAGTAGGATTTTGGAGCACGCATGGGTAAGCTCACGCTCTCTCCCCATCCAGAGAGAATTTTCACCAGCTCAAACTTGCATCCTAACTGACAATTTTGTTACATAAGCTTCCCCCTGCTGCAGAGCATCTCACAGGAATACCAACCCACCATTGTTTCTCACACAGAAGTCCACACACATTTATTCCTAAGGATTGTATGACCCATCAAAAGCCAAGCCTAGCTCTTCTGTCAGCTAACGTTTTTCTTCTTCACCTCCTCTTCCCCTAGCTGTGTTTTTAACCAACTGTGATAAATGTTCATCGGAGGTTCCAGCTGGGTAAAAATGGCTGAGGCAGAGAGTTACAAAACACACACAACAAACAAAAATGAAAACTGGTGATAAGGGAAACAGATAAAGCACCCCTCCCATGCACTGCTTTCCTCCTTCTATTTTACAGCTGCATGGTGGAAATTTAGGTCTATACTGAATATGTAGTTCTGCCATCTGTAAACTGTGTCATATCACATTCATTCAAAAAATAAAATTAAGAACCATGGCTGCCGCCAATACCTTGGTGTGCAATGCTATTGCCAAGAAAATCAATCTCACTTCCTTTTCAGCATATACCATTTCTTCCACTAACTGGGTACATCCATCTACTAAAATGTTCATGGGCAAATCAAGCCTGCTCTTTTTGTCAAGACAACAGATTATGAATCCATTCCTTTCATCTTGTGAGTAACCAAGTCAAAGCTTGACAGTCTGATTACTCTAAGTGTATTGCCAGTGATTGAACAGGGACATCTCATTATGAGAGTGATGCCTCTTAAAGGGCAGGGTGTTCATATCAATTTTGGAACTACAGGAGCCTTTCTGAATTTTTGATGCTATCATTAATGGCACTTTTGACATTACATTTATATTGTTTCCTTGTGAGACTCTTTAGTGCCACAAAATCTCAAGAATTGCTCTTTTTCCTAATTATCAGTACTTCCAAAATGAGATTAATTTGAAGAGTCAGGGAGATGGATAAGTGGTATTACTAGGGTGAGGTGACAAACACAGGCTGCCAAATGTATCATGGAAAGACAGGGAACATATGGCCCTTCAGAAGTCACTGGACTGCAACTGCTGTCATCCTTCACCCCTGTCTATGCCTGGCTCAGGCTGATGAGAGTTTGCAGTCCAACATCATCTGGATGGCCATGTGTTCCCAACACCTTATGATAAGTGGTGCAAAAAGGTGATGATAATGTTAGAACAATGTGAAAGTATGACACACACACACACACACACACACACACATATAATTCTCTTGGGTATCTTGCCATTTCCAGTGTACTGGTTGGCTGCTTAGGAAACGGACCAACCAATCACAGCTTGGTTGGGCAGCCCATCAACACATTGAAGGTAGGAACATGTGGAGTTTTGCCTCCAGTGTAAACATGGCTGCCGGCAAGGATTAAGTAGCTGGGTGTTTGTGGCATGGTGTGGGCATGGGGCTTGGGGAGGGTGACAGGGAGTGGCAAGGGCCACAGTGGTGGGTGGTGGGGCAGGTGCTGCATGGGGGGAAGGAGGTGGCATGAGGTGAGGGAGCAGTGTGTGGGGGGGCAGGAAGGGTGGCAGGGGGAACGGTTTATGCTACACCAGGTATATAGCTAGTTTTAATAGAATAGTAGGGAAAAGTTAAGTCACTGCTTTTGAGAGCTGAATATTTTTTAAAGAAAAGGTTTTCTGTTTTGTTTTGTTTTCATTTGCACAACTATTTTGCATATGGAAAACATTGTACAGTATTTTAAATCCATTTGCTTTTTTGGAAACTCCATGACACACTTTTTAATTTAAAAGCATCAATTGGAGGCTATTTCAGTTGTTTTTTCATGGTTTTTTTTAGTTAAAATTTCTTCATTACATCTGAAATAGCACATTTGCAAATAATTTCTTAACATATGTATCAGTTATTACTCATTATTATATATTATTTCTAATTATATTATAATAGATTTTCATTCTGTTTGTCATATCTTGATACACACATTAGGTAGATATTATCAATCGACTTCCTTTCTGGCATCTCTGGGATATTATTCTATTATCACTTTACATCTATCTCATGTAAATATCATTCAGTTTCCATATTCATGTTTACAATGCCACAAGCCCCCCCAAAATTAAAAAAAATGGAGTTTTAAATTCCTTGCTATACTTTGTAATCTAGAGAAACTCATTTCTATTTTATCTACACTTTTATTTTCCACTTATATACTAGTGATCGCTACCACAGCACCCCATCTTTTAGCTAGGTATTCCATTATGATTTTTCAATCATTTCCATATTTTTCAGTCATCTTTCCTTTAATCAAGATTGATAGTTTGTCCATTTTTATAGACTTATAAAGTATTTCCAGCCATTGGTCTATTACTGGACATTCTTTGTTTTCCCACATTCTTGCAAAAGTTATTCGACCTGTCACCAGCATGTTGAAAATTATTTTCCCAAATTCTTTTTCTAATGCCTTTTCTATCATTCCTAGCAGAAATGTTTCAGGTTTCAGTTGCAATTTAATATTCAGGATCTCTTCAATTGTTTGTTGAACTTGTTTCCAATATTTGTTGGATTTGTTACAGTTCCACCATATGTGGTAAAAAGTTCCATTTTTGTCTCCACATTTCCAACATGTAGTTTGTACGCTTTTGTACATTAGGGACAGCTTATGTGGGGACAAGTACCATCTGAAGTACATTTTGTACACATTTTCTCTTAAATTCTGGTTCAATGTATATTTTATTTGTTTTTTCCACATATTTTCCCAACTGTCAAGTTCTATTACATGACTGATGTTTTGTGCCCAAACTATCATGTTAGGTTTAATTATTTCATCCTCTGTGTCCCATTTTAAAAGTAACCTATAAAGTCTTGAAATCATATGTTTATTTCCTAGATCTGCAATAATTTCCCATTCTGTTTTTTTATGTTTTAATTCCTGTAACTTTTATGCCCATTTTAAATCTCTCTTTCATTTGTCTGTATAAATACCAATGGCAGCTTATATTATTCTTTCTCATTTCTTCTTGTGTTTTTATAATCAATCGATCCTCTTCTATTGTCAATATATCTCTATATCTCAATCATTGATGTGTTGGAATCCCTTCTTTGTTGTGAAATGCCTCATGCGGCGATGTCCCCATAGGTTTTTGCTGAAATAATCTATTCTTTATTTTCTTCCAACTTTTAATTAATGAGATTCTAATAGTGTGATTGTAGAAATCTTTGTATACTAAATCTTTGTTGTATAAAAGATAGGCATGCCATCCAAAATGGTTTCTATCTCCTTTGAGTGTCAGCAGTTTTTTATTCTCTAATGTTACCCAATATCTAATGCAAGTTAAGCAGCAAGCCTCATGGTACAGTTGGAGATTTGGTATGTTCAATCCTCCTCTTTCTCTATCATCTTGGAGAATTTTCATCTTGCCCCTTGTTTTCCCCCCAGACCAGATGAATTTTGAAATGTCAGATTGCTAGTCTTTAAAATTTTTCTGTGTCTGGATTATTGGTATCGTTTGGAATAAAAACGATTTACCATTCTAGGGAAAACATTCAATTTGATTATCCTGATTTTTCCTAAAAAGGATGTATTCAGCTTTTGCCAATTATTGAAGTCTTTTTTGATTTGTTTCCAACTATTTTTGTAATTGTTATCAAAAAGGTCAGAGTTCTTGTTTGTAATATTAACACCCAGATATTTTACTATGTTTGTTATTTTAAATCCTGATTTCTCCATTAAATTCTTTTCATCTTCTTTAGTTAGATTTTTGGATAATATTACAGTTTTATCTTTATTTTCAATCCTGCTAATCTTTCAAATTCTTTCAAAATCTTCATTAAAAATATGATTTCTTCTTGAGGGTCACCCCAGGATATTACTAAATCATCAGCATACATTTTTATTTTGAATCTGTATTTTTTAATTTGAATCTCCCCTCTTATAGGGACATGCAACCATACACTTCCCTTTCTCAGATGCGTACTGTTAGAGATAAATAAAATTTCGCTTCAGCAGTTAAAAAAATAATGTATGTAGTATTACTCCATTTATAAACTAGCTAGACAATAGGGATTTTAATCCTCAAATAGACCAGAGAGGTTTTATTTATGCAAGGACTGGGTCTCTTGGCTATGCATGTTCAAAGGCTGGAGCTGGAGACAAAAGGGGAGGGGGTGCTCTAAAAAGCCTTATGCGGAAAATGATAAATAAGGGTAGGGAGCTAAAGATTAGAGGAGTAGGAACATGTAAACAGGGGTGGGACTTCCAATACAAAACTTAGGCATTCAGGATAGGCTGTAACTTCTGATGGCCTCATCCAATGGGCAGTAAGAAGAGGGAGATTTTTCAGCTGGGATGAAGATACAAAAGGTGTATCTTCATCCCAACTGAATGAATGGGGGTATGTCTCTCTCTTGAAAGATCATCCGTCTCTGCAGACACGTAAAATAAATTGAATAATACTGCTTCATCTGATTCGTCCTGAGTATTTCTTTAGGTGAGACTGCGAGCCATTTCTTACACATACAGATGCAACAACACACACATACCTCTCTCTCCCTCTCCCCCTTCCTCACATATACACACAGACACACTCTCCCCTCTGACATAAATGCAAACACACACCTCAAGCCAGCAGGAGGGCTCCCTCTGTGCATGGACTTGCCTTTGACATCTGAATGTCAGATCATTGTAAAAATATGGGAGAAATAGAAGGTCAATAAGGGAGCCAGGAGGATTTTTAAAAAATAGCTTGAATGAGGGAGATCCTGGGAAATAAGGGAGAGTTGGTCAGTCTACGTTAGGGTCGCCATAAGTTGGAACCAACTTAAAGGCACATGACAGCAACAAAACACTCCTGCATGGAGCACAGCTTAGATAAGTTATAGGATTGCTTATATAGGTTACATTTCATGCTTCAGAAGAAGTGGTTGGTAGACCAGGAAAACTTTCCTTTGCATACTGAAACAGGCTAACACACTTATCTCTTTTAAAATTGCATCTGTCATACTTGAAACTCTAAACTGGGCACATGGGAAAAGAAACTCTATAAAACATGTACTTAAATGTCAAGGGTGAAATGCCTGTGCCACCCCAGACACGAGGACAACAGAAAAATAAACACAACCATACCTCTCATGGTGAAAGTTTCTTATACTTCAGTGAAATCCTGTACCTCTGGTGTGAAGAAACAGCAGACATTGTTGGGAAGACAGTACTTTCAAATACCATGGAAAGTTTAGAAACAATTAATTCATACTGGCAATTGGCAATTTGAGATGCTGATAATACCTATCTTGCCTTCCGGCCCCTCTCCTAGCCAAAGTGACCTGAGGGTCTCTCCAACCACAAACCCTGTCTCTGCTCCTATGCAATGCCAGGTCGATCAAGAACAAGACCCACATTCTAAAAGACCTGCTGGAAGATTTCAACTGCGACCTGGCTTGCATTACTGAGACCTGGCTGGGGTCTGAGGCGGAAGCTGTGTGGGCCCAGACCCTTTCTGCCGGGTTTTCAGTTCAGGACCAGAACAGGTTAGGTGGACGGGGGGGGGGGGGGGGAGTAGCCTTGGTTCATAGGAACACCTTTCTTCTATCTAGGAACCATGTCAGACAGACTGCTTATTTCAAGTGTATTTACCTGACCCTGAAGGCCAGAGACAGTTTAGGGATTCTATTGGTGTACAGGCCACCCCATGCGCTAGTGGACTCCCTTTCCGAGCTAGCACTATTGGTCTCAGTGCTGCTGCTGGAGTCTCCCAGGCTTTTAGTCCTGGGGGACTTCAACATCCCTCTGACGGCCAATAATATTCCATCTGGTGCGGCTCGAGAGTTCATGGAGACCATGGCAGCCATGGGCCTGTCTCAGTTGGTCTCAGGGCCTACACATTGTGGGGGTAATACGCTCGATTTAGTTTTCTGTTCTGACATGGAGAATCCGTAGGCGGAGGTAACTAATACCTCCGCTGTGTCATGGACGGATCACTTCCTGATAGAGGTAAGAATCAAGGCTTCTATCCAGATCCCCCCCGAGGGTGGCGGACCTATTCGAAAGGTCCACCCTCGAAGGCTGATGGAACCCAAAAGGTTCCAAGAAGCCCTAGAGGGGAATATGGTTGGAGTGGACGGCGATTCTGTTGATGCCCTGACTGACATCTGGGATGACGGTCTTTCAAGGGCTATACACAGCATCGCTCCCAAGCGGCCTCTCAAGCCTGCTTCCAAAAAGCAGCCCTGGTATAATGAAGATCTCCAGGCGCGGAAGCGGGTTTTGAGACGTCTAGAACGCGCCTGGCAAAAACACCATCACTTATCCGACAAGACTCTCCTAGACCGCCTTTTTGAGGACTATGGAGAGGCGATAGATGCAGCAAAGAATTCATTCTATACTGCACGTATCGCGTCCGCAGAGTCGCGTCCAGCAGAGCTGTTCAGGGTAGTGAGGGAGCTGACTCAGCTCCCTCCTGCCCCGAACCCTTTGTTAGCTCCAACTAAAGCCTGCTGTGACCTTTTTAACGACTTTTTTATGGATAAAACTTCTCGCATAAGTGCTGATCTGGATACTGGGATTGTAGCAGAAGCTAGAATAGAAGCTTCCAGGGACCCCGCTATTCCAGTTGTTCTGGATCATTTTGAGTCTGTGAGTCCCGAGGATGTGGACAAGATCCTCCGAAGCGTTAGGAAAACGACCTGCTCTCTCGATCCCTGTCCCTCATGGCTAGCAGCCCAGGGAGGAACGGTTGTAACAATCTTGTTGCACCACATTATTAACACCTCACTGAGGGAAGGACAGTTTCCATTGAGCCTGAAATTGGCCATTGTAAAACCGCTCTTAAAAAAGCCCTCCCTCAACCCCCTGGAGTATAATAATTATCGGCCTGTATCTCTGCTGCCATTTTTAGGGAAGGTGATTGAGAGGGCGATCGTGATTCAGCTTCAGTCGATCTTGGACGAAACGGATTTTCTAGATCGATTTCAAACCGGCTTCCGGGCGGGCTACGGGGTGGAGACGGCCATGGTCTCCTTGGTCGATGATCTCCGTCTGGGCATTGACAGGGGCGATGTGTCCCTGTTGGTGCTTCTGGACATCTCAGCGGCTTTCGATACCATTGATCATGGTATCCTTCTGGAACGCCTGGGAGAGTTGGGTATCGGGGGCACTGCGCTCCAGTGGTTCCGATCCTACCTCTCAGGAAGATCCCAGATGGTGCAGCTGGGGGAGGAACGCTCCAATAGGAGGACCCTGACTTCCGGGGTCCCCCAGGGAGCCATTCTTTCCCCCATGCTTTTTAACATCTACATGAAACCGCTGGGAGAGATCATCCGCAGACATGGGGCGCGGGGTTATCAGTACGCTGATGACACCCAAATTATTTTCTCTATGCCTGCGGATGTTTCAGTGACCAAGGATGGCATCTCCCCCCTTGTGGCTTGCCTGGAGTCGGTAATGGACTGGATGAGGAAAAACAGACTCAGCCTGAATCCAGGGAAAACGGAAGTACTGGTGATAGGTTCGCCTGGCCCAGGGAAGGTGGTGACTCCTCCGGTCTTGAATGGGATTACCCTTCCCGTGAAAGACTCGGCTCGCAGTTTGGGGGTGCTCCTTGACTCGTCGCTCCAGCTTACACAACAGATGGATGCGACAGTCAGGAGCGCCTGTTATCAGCTTCGGCTGATTCGCCAGCTGCGTCCCTACCTGAGCCGGAAGGACCTTGAAACCGTGGTACATGCCCTGGTAACTTCTCGGTTAGACTTCTGCAATGTGCTCTACATGGGGCAACCCTTATACCAAACTCGGAAACTGCAATTGGTGCAGAATATGGCAGCCAGACTGGTCACTGGGACGTCCAGGACTAGCCATATAACACCGGTCTTAAAAGACCTCCACTGGCTGCCTATCCGTTTCCGAGCACAGTATAAGGTGTTGGTTATTACCTATAAAGCCCTAAATGGCTTGGGCCCAGGACACCTGAAGGACTGTCTCTCCCTGTACAATCCGCCCCGCACTCTCAGATCATCTGGGAGCTTTTTGCTAGATGTTCCAGAGACGAGACTTGCTACTACATCGCACAGGGCATTTTCCACCCAGGCCCCCCGTCTCTGGAACTCTCTCCCGTTTGAGCTCCGCTCCACCCCAACACTGAACCAATTTAAACAAGATCTCAAAACCTGGGCATTCCGGCAGGCATACCCTTAACCTCACCCTTTAGCCTGCATATCTCGCCCCTCACCAGCATTGGGCATTGGCTTTTTTGTTATTGTTGTACTCTTGTATTTTAATGCAATTTTAATGTAATTTGTATTATGTTGTGATTTTTATTATGTTGGAAACTGCCTCGTTATAAGAGAGGCGGTATAGAAATAAAATTTTATTATTATTATTATTATATTCTATGGCCAAATCCACACTACAAAAATAATCCAGTTTGAAACTGGATTATTTGCCATGGTTCCTTCCTATGGAATCCTGGGATTTGTAGTTTTCCAATGTCTTTAGCCTTCTCTGCCAAAGAGTGCTGGTGCCTCACCAAACTAGAAATCACACAATTCCATAGGAAGGAACCATGGTAAATAACCCAGCTTCAAACTGGATTGTGTAGGGTGGATTTGGCCTAAATTCTACTCTATAATGTGGAATAAGCTGCATACCAAGCAACTCAAAGAGCCTTCATATTTCACCTATAGTGGAGGTTGGTTCTTACATATGCTCTGCAGAAGTTCTTACATATGCTTCTGCAGAGTTGGCACTGGTGAGTATTTTGCTAAACAAAGATTTAAATGTTTTGGGGTGAAAATGCTTTAAATTTCACCCCATGCTATTTCTTTTCTCCTAAGAATTGTTCTTATTTGCTTGTATGACTCTATACCACTGTGAACTCAATGCCCGGGAATTTATTGCTGAAAAAATGTTTGTGCTTTCAAGGTTTTTATGGTGGCAAACAGAGAGAAAAAAATAGACTTTACATCTCTGTCAGTGTTAATGCCAGGTGGAGTTTTATCTTCAAGACAGATTTGCCTTCCTTTGGCATCCAAATGCTTGTAGCAAGAAGAGAAGTAGAATTAGCATAAACTGGATGTAATGAACTATGGAGGGTGAATGTATTAGGGCCTTTAGTTATTAATGGTAATGTGCTCAATGAAATAATGTTTCAGTTTAGAAGTGGAAATGTTTACTGAAGAGCATGTAATGGAAGCCACAGGGAAACAGGGGAGACAACTCTCCAAGTGAAGTTGAAGGCTTTCATGGCCAGCATCCATAGGTTTTCCGTGGGTTTTTTTCCTGGCTGTGAGGCTGTGTTCTGGAAGAGTTTATTGCTTGACATTTCCTCTGCATCTGTGGCTGGCATCTTCAGAGAATGGTTGGGTAGGGGTGTGTGGGTTTATATACTGTGAATCCCTGTTGGAGAGGATATGTAAATACGTAAATGCATATCTTCCCCCAGGAGGGGATTTCCAGCAGTTAATGGACCATAAGCCAAACAGACACTAATCCTCCTTGCATATCTACCCCCAGGAACTAGCCATTCAAATACACAAATTTACATATCCTCTCCAACAGGGGTTCACAGTATATAAACCCCACACCCACTCCTACCCAACCATTCTCTGAAGATGCCAGCCACAGATGCAGGCAAAATGTCAGGAATAAACTCTTCCAGAACACAGCCTCACAACCAGGAAAAAACCCACAGAAAACTCTCCAAGTGCTCTGTATATGATCTTTATTTATTTTTTGAAACAAGCCCAACAAGTTTCAGTCTATGTAATTGATTCAATGGCTTTCTTTAGGGGCTCTATAAAAACAAATATAAATGCAAATGACCAATTAAAAATCAAAAGAACAATGATGTCATCCACCAGGATTGCCAGGAGTTTCCAGAGATGTCTCATCACTGTGCATCCAGGTATAGGAACGTAGCTGAATGTTTTGCCTCTGTCTCCCCCTACTCTGTGCCTAATATGCAGTAATATGTGAGTGCATATTAGACTCATTCCAGGATACCAACTGATCTGATTCTATATTTTTTAATAAAAAAATAATGGGAAACTCAATCCATTTGGAGGTAACCAATCTTTAACCTACTAAATGCTACCACATCAATGTGTGTAGCTCATAAAATGTTGGCACAAAGAGCTATGCTAACAACTCATATTTCATTTTGCAAGTGAAGCAAACATTTACATTAGGGACATGTAAAGCTCTAGTATTTTATGTTGTGGCTTTTAATTGGCAGTTTTGATTTATTCAGGATTAACAACCCTTCTCCTTAGCTACTTTGAGGTACATTTGTAAACTCAGGACCTAGCAATATAAATGCAACTAACACTAATCATAATTGGTGAGTCAGTCAATTCCATAGAGCCTGATTGCTGACACCCTGCAGAAATAAGGCAGTTTGACACCACTTTGACTGGCATGGCTTAATGTTATGGAATTCTGAGGTTTGTAGTTTTGTGAGATGTTTAGCCTTCTCTGTCAGAGAGTTCTGGTACCAGAACAAATTACAAAGCCCAGGATTCCATAGGATGGAGCCATGATAGTTAAAGCTGTGTCAAACTGCATTATTTCTGCAGGGTGTCAGCAGCCCGTGTAACTACCAAAAAATAAAAATGGCAATGGCAATGGGCATTATTGGGATCTGGCAGGCCCAAGACATGACTGTCAGATTACATCAACTTAGTTATATAGGCCTGTTTAAAATAAATGACAACCACCGTTTTCTTTTCTTTTTTCTTTTTTTAAAAATGACTCTTTTCTATCCGTATCAGCAACTGAGTCATATATATTTAGCCTGTGTTTCTACACAGTCATCACTGAGTTCAATGTGACATATGTCTGAGTAAACATGCATAGATTTCACATGAATAACATTTGATGGCATGGTGGAAAAGCTTCTTTTGCTCCATTTCTCAAGCTGTGTCAAGCAGCTGCTAAAAGTGCAAGAACAGGGTCAGGAAACAAACAAAAAGAATGGCCATCTCTGGTTCTTCATTTGGTATCTCAAATATTTGTATGAAATGTATGTTAATATGTGATATTAAAATATCTCATTCTTCAATTTCATGTTTATTACTCAATGGCTTTCAAGAGAGTAAATAACAAACAAAAATGGAAAACATTGTTTGGGCTGGATATCTGCTGATGGGGTCAACAGCAGCACATCTGATGCCCAGCTGGAGCCAGCAGCAATATCACAGGATAATGCCCTTTTCATCTGAGTTATCCATGAACAGGGGCATCAGCCACTCCTGAAACTGTTAAGAATATCATATCCAGTATATCTGTCGAGTTGTTATGAAGACCATCTTTCAGAGCACATGGTCCTATGCTAGACTGGCCTGAACACAAGGCAAAGTGTGCTGACAGCCTTTCAATGGCAGATGCTGTGTGTATAATTCCACTATGGGTGTTCTTCCCAAATGCCTCAGATGCTTCCCTCTACTGGAGGACAGTATTGTGTATGTCACACAACCTGTTCTGAACCTCATAGAATAGGTCACTGCTCCAATTGTTGTAGGGGACATTACTCCATGGCATATGTTCACGTTAGAGACAACTCATTAGACAGTGACATCTCCTTGTCTTTTGCTTCAGACAGCAAAATATCTTAGGATGGCTCTGTCCTTTCCACAAAAGTTCATTTTTTTTTATCTACTTGGCATTCCCTGGAACCCCAAGTTCCAGCAGCTGGCCTTGCATGCATAATAGTGTTTCAGAAAGAAGGGTGGATGGCATACATTTAGAATGAAAGAACAGTGTTTGTGTGAATGGACCTCATCTGGAGGCTGTACGGGTAGTTGTTACCATGGGCAAGCAATTGGAAATCCTTTGTGATCCACTGCAAATCATCTGAATATTTCTCATGATGTATTTTCTGTCCAATTCTCCTCTGCTGAAGCCAAAGGGGATGGGAAAGGTGGGGGCACCAAACATGATGAAGCACAGGAAGAGGGGACATCCTCAAAAGCATTAAAAAAATGAAATGTACTGTATGTTTTTAATAAACTTCTAATTTGCTTCTGTGAAAAAGCTCCAGTGAAAGAACAACATGTATACAAATACAAAACATTATTATATACATAGGCTTGAATACTGTTGTTCGTTCTGACTAGGGTAGACCCATTGAATCAATGGGATTTCCCTATGTGTTGACTTACCATTTAACAAATGAGTCAATGAGCCTTTTGTGACTAATCAAGAGGATCTAGCCATAGACAGTAACTATGACTGAACATCATATGGTAAAAAACAAACAAACAAACACAACAGCTGACAACCTGTTCTGCCTGTATTGCTAAATTCACAGGTACCTATCTGGTATTAAAGTGTTCAGGAAAGTGTAAAATTAAATAATGAAAGTAATCAAAAGAGAGTTAATTCACAAACTCGCAAGCAGGCAACTGCAATACTTCCATCCATGTTGTCTTGATCTTGTATAACTTAATGAATCATTTAACACTTAAAATGTTTCCAGGTGAGAAGCAAAGTCTGTAACACATTTTCTGCACAGTGCATAATTTTCTCATTTCAATTATAGAGATAAAAATGTCTTCCCTAGAGTTCATCCATGAGACTTGTAATTTATGGCAAGGTTAAACACTTGGTCAGTGTAGAAAAGCCTTTTAAAAAGCAGGAGGACATTAAAAAGTGAGAGGGAGAGAGAGATGAAGGGCCAATCTTTTGGCTGATGAGTTTGAACATACACATTATCCATCTTTCCCTGGCTACTGAAATTGGCAGGCTTAAGGAGAAATTTTCTTTCCTCCTATATCTCCACCCAAACCAAGTCCCTCAAACATACTTTTTTTTCTGTCATACATTACTTGACTTCATCTTTCCCTTTCCCCACCTTCTCTCCTGGCATTATTTTGAATAAAACCCATGTGTTTTAATAAGGACCAATGGTTCTCAACTGTGTGGTCACTATATGTTTGGATCTTCAACTCCCAGAATTGCTGATCATTGACCATACTGTCTAGGACTTATGGGAGTTGCAGTTCAAAACACCTACAGGACCAAAGCTTGAGAACTACTGATATATAAACCGACACTGCCATCTACACTAAACTCCCCCAACCTGATGTTCTCCAAACATTTTGGATTTCAATTCCCTTGATCCCTCTGTAAGGCTGCATTAACTTGGGTTTACATGAGTTGTCACTCAAAACATCTGGATGATGCCTGTGTTGAGGAGGCTGAATCTGATATTCAGGGATGCATTCTTGGGAGTAAATATCATTAGGTTTGGCCTGAATCCACTTTCCCAGTTTAACTCCCCTTACTGCTACAATAGTCAGCTATTGTATCAAGGCCTAGTTGGCCCATTTTTCATGGATGTTCAACTCATTGTGAAGGTGGAAAATACAATTCTGAGAAAATAGTGATTGGCTACCTAAACCATTATATCAGAGACCAACTTACTTTGCTATTGCTCAAAGAGATATGGTCAGTTTCAGGAATGGAAACAGGGGTTCGTTTACACGGGCAAATATTCCTCTAAATATACCACAAAGATAGCTCATTGTTCCCATGGATCGCACCACAGCATCGCCTCATTCAGAAGGGGGGAAGGTAAAACACCCAAATATAGCGTGGCAAGGGATGTTGATACTTTTGTGGGTATATTTGCAAAGTAGAGCATTATTGGTAGTGTAAACAACCATTCCACTAAGGGCTGCAGCAGAGCTGCACTGTGATTGGTTGCTATGATGAAGGGGTGGGCTTAAAAGAGGGGGAGTGAGGGAGGGAGATTCAGTAGTGATTAGGAAACTTTGAAAAATCCTCTCTGCTATTTTGCAAGCCATTTTCAAACAAAAGGGATTCCCAACAATTTTCAGTCAGGGAACATTTCTTCTCCTCCTCTCTGCTATTTTGCAAGTCTTTAAAGCTCTTTCTCGTCAGCTGTGATCCTGTGCTTGGGGGAGGGAGAGAAACCATTTCACTAAGGGCTGCAGCAGAGCTGCACTGTGATTGGGGGAGGGAGAGAGAGAGAGAGAGAGAGAAACTTTTCTCTTTCTCCCTGCTATTTTGACAGTCTGTTTATTTGGCAAGAAAATGCTGTTAAGCAAGGAGAAAAAACCTTCCATTTGGAGTTTGATTTGTGGGCAGGGAGCTGGGAGGGGGGAAGAGGCAAAGGGTGACATTCTTCGTCCTTCAGCTGTTAAGCACACAGAGTTGGGGCCAGGGCAGACATTCCTATGGCATTCCTTTGTTTCCTCTCATGCTTGGTCATGCCCCCACCACATTTGGCTGTGTGAATCTCAAAGCGGAAAAAATCAAAGAGCCACAAAATATAGCTGTGTAAACATACACCATGTAAACTACCCACCACTGATGCGGGAAAGCGCTAAAGTGCAATTAATCATAATAAAACCAGCCGTGTAAATGAGCCCCAGTTTTATACAGTACCCTCATATTCTCCTAAACCCAACCCAACCATAGTGTTTGATTTTTCTTGAGGACTACATGATCTGAAACCCAACTTTCTGCTCCTACCATGAAGAGATGGTTGGACTGAGTTTATTAGCTGGAAGTGGTTTTGTTTTCATTCTTGCCATACCTATGGCTGGATTTTACGTCAAAAACATTATCCTAAATGGTCTGCAGGAATTATGGGGGCCTGCTACTGGAACAGTATATATTTCAATGCTTCCTGATTAACCCTATCTAAGTGCTGTTAGATATGTCTATATTTCACTGTGCAGAGTTTCTGTTATGTGGGCAGATGATACAAGGGTACCCAACCCATGGACTGCACTTATTGCATATTGTAGAGCTTTTTTTTCTAAATTGCAGCTTTCCATACTTTACAGGGGAGTTGCCTGGCTTCAAGGCTCTTTACTTCAAATCTTTGCCTCCAGAGCCTTGCAAGGACTTTTCTTGTTCTTGTGTCATTTCTGACTTATGGCAACCGTAAGCCAAACCTATCACAGAGTTTTCTGAGGCTGAGTGTGTGACTTGTCCAATGTCACCCAGTGCGTTTTCATGGCTGAGTGCAGATTTGAACCCTGGTCTTCAGAGTCCTACACTCAAACCACTAGGCCACAGAGTAGATAAATCTATCATTTTCATCAGTTTCACATTTGATGGTTTGGATATCTGTTACCTACCCTGAGACCTTCTGCTCCATATCCGTAATAATAATTGGCAATATTTAATGATAATAACAATAACAATAACAATAAAATTTTATTTATATCCCACCCCTCTATGAAATGCAATCGGGGGGGGGGTTCCAACAATTAAAATATACATCCAAACCCTCAATCCCACCCCCCTTAAAATACAATTAAATAATTTAAGAATTTAAAAATACTTAAAAATACAAAAAATAAAAATAAACAATGGACAGTGGCCGTGGCAAGATTGGGACAAGCTAGATTTCCTTTTTTTGATGGTTGGGTATCTATTCAGGAAAGGCCTGCTGGAAGAGATCCATCTTAAGAGCTTTTTAAAAGCTATTTAGGGTGGTAATATGACAGAACTCATCTGGCAGGCCATTCCATAATCTGGGAACAATAGCTGAAAAGGCCCTCCAGGAGGTCGAAAAAAGTCTAGTTTTTAAAGATTAGGTCAAATGTGGCCTTCCATGCATTGTGGCCATTAAAGCTGGAAAAGTCCAATAAATTCCAAGGACTAGCTTTCAGACTCAGTCTATGTACTTAAGGAGGGGCCAGCTCACATTCCAAAGAAATGTTAATTTGCAAGGCCACTGAAGGTACGAACACCTGGCTAATCCTATCAGCTAAAGCTGGGAGATTCAAACCTGCAAACAATCCTCATTTCTTTACCCTTTCCCAAAACAAAGGAAGCTGTTTTCTCCATTCAGTCACAAAGTACCCACACATTAAGATGCCATTAACATAGCCAGAGTGCCTATTGTCTCACCCTGCGCAACTCCAAGTAATATTATCTTCCATTCTAAATCCCATCTCTGGAAGGCAGTAATTGACTATAAAAAAAAACCTTCCAAAACTCTACTCAAATGCTCATGGAATCCCCTTCTTGTGGACACTACATCAGTTTGTGCAGCCGCTCTGGTTCTGGATCCCCCCACATGCTGGTTTCTTCCGTGACCTTATCTCTGCCAGACAGGTGTCATATCTCCCACAAACAATTCCCTTTGTTATTCCTCTCTCCCAATATTTCCTACTTTATTTGCTAGTCTTCATGAATGCTTGAAGCCTGAATGTGTGTGTGTGAATGTTGATAATATTATTTTCTCAAATAAAGACCAATGTATTGTACTATCTATCTTAACATCTCCTCCTTAGTACTGGTAAACATAGGTCAAAAGATTCTGCTGTTTCCCCCTCTTGCATAGCCAAGCTGAGTATATTAATTCTTCAAATTAATGTCTATATTTTGAGGGTCCTTAAGACCCCTAAGCATATAGGTTAATACATCTGTCACCTTAAGATCTCTTAACTGGATTTATGGAAAAAATTATCAACTTTGGTAAGTTCTTGTGAAAAAAACAAAAAGAAAGAAAATCCTCCTCTAGCTATACCAGACAAATTCAAGAGATACAGGTGGTCCCAACCTAGAGAGGATTAATTGATTTCTGTCTGCTCATATGGGTTTTGAATAGAAAGGGCCTGTATGAAGTAATAAAACAAAACATAGAAACATTTTAAAAGGCTCTAACCTTTCTGTGGGGATGGGTGAATCTCTCAGTTCTACTTAGGGACTGAAAGAATATATATTTTTTTAAAATTGGAAAATGGTTGAGCAATATGTTTCCTGAGTGTTGGGAAACTCTGATGGAGATCAACCCGGACTGATGATAATCTTTGCAGTTTGGGACATATTTTGTGCAAAATGTGCACATTCTTTCTTGTACAGAAAACAGCATTTTCTGTGCAGATATCACCAATATAATTTTCTGTGCAGTTTTTTTTTTTCACAGAACGAATCCTCAACTACAGCATTTTATGGGCAGGAAACAGCATAATTCCTGCAAAAGTACCATGTGTGAATTTTATGCAGAATAATCCCAAAGTGTGAATAGTCTCCAAAAGATGAGTTTTTGAAGACTTCTTTGCAGCAGGAAAAAAATTGCAAAAATTACTCATTGCTTCCTTCGAGGATGAAAATAGTGAATAATTATGTCCCTAGTTCCACTTTCTCCCACACTTGCTCAGTAAGAGTCAAGGGCATTTGTACAGACTAGGGGTAACGTCATGCCATGGTTCCCAGAAGTTTTCTATTCTTCCTTGAAGCACTGAATATGTTTCTGCTGCAGGTTAGTTTGCTCTTCACACATCTGCCAGTGAATTACCGCCAGGCAATTATATCACAATAGGGAGAATTTGCACAGGACAGTCTATATAACATTCCTCTCTTTGCATGTTACAACCTGTCCATCATGCAAACTGATAAAGGACAAGATAGGAGTGGTGGGGATGTGATGAAAGGAGTGCAAGGTATGGAGAACTAGGTTAGAAAGCATGCATGAGAGGGAACCAATCCCAGTGCAGAAAGCTGTAATGAGAGGTGCTTCTATGACCTCAGAGGATGTCAGTTGAGAGAAAGCAGTTGGATCAGTCAGATGTGTGAGAGATATTGGGAGTGTACTATATGAAAGAAAGTTGTATGAAGCAGTTGAGACTTATGAGATAAAGTGTATGTTTAAAGATAAATAGTCTGTCACTAAAAGGAACTCTAAAGAAAATTATCATTCATTATATGTAGAGTTATCATACAATTTTGGAGTTTGTAACCTCTGTGATATAATAAACCAAAAAAGTTTGTATGTTCAATGTTCCACTGACTCATCTTGCTTTATTTCTCTCATAATAAAGGGAAAGGTCATACTAACCAAATTAATACACACTAGTGAGTAAATCTATCTGAGAGGATCACCTGAAGACTCTGGCCCCAGTCCAGATAAGGGATTAATAAAGAGCACCTAGAGTAGGGTGGTGGTGACAGGCAGCCTGGGCTGAGTGTTGAGGGCAGCTTGGCTGGCCTTAGTTCATGCAAGGATGGAATCTGTGTAGAAGTAATGAGTCTAAAAATAAAATTGTATTAAAAAATTCCAGGATCTAGTCCTTTTAAAAACAACAAGAATTATTTTCTTTTAAAAAGAGTTAAAATCATTCATTCACTTTTGACTTCATGTTCATGCAAAGTGCGCTTAGGAATGCAGACTTAAGCTCAATTATCATTTAAAAGAAAAGTGTAATCAGAGGTCTGGGATCACCCAGTCAAATTAGACTCATTACAAAACAAAGGAGTCAGTTTGCAAATCAAAGTTTACTGAAGGTATATCAATCTCAATCTACATACTAATACATACTTTAAAAGAAGTTCCTAACTAATGGTATTTAGGGTAAGAAAACTCACTCAGCCTACAGCGGTAGGGCTGGCTTCTGATGCATCATGGCATGGTTTCAGATGGCTTAAGATGGCAAATATAGCAAATATGGCTCCAGCCTCATGGAGACTCAAACTTAAAAGAGAACTTACACAAAGCAATAAAATTCAAATTAGGTCATGTGTTGAATGACCCAGCACTCCAGTTGGCTGGAAGTTCCCAGTGAAATAAGAGAAAGGGAATTTTGGGAGAACAAATGCATGCAGGGAAAAACCCTAGACTTATCTTAGGATGTGAATGAGGTACACAAGATTGCTTTTACATTACAATGATTATTTCCCCACATACTACAATCTGACCCTCATATCTTGCCTTTATCTTTAGCAGGAGTAATTATTCATGGCTTACCACAAAATACTAAGCTGCCATTGAAGCTTTCTCATGGACTGGTCAATCTGCATTCATGCTGCACAGGAGTGTGTTGTTTTGGAAGGCAGGCATACTTATTTGTGCCACCTTTTGGTGATTCACGCCTCTTTATGCCAGCAGCATGTAGGGCGGGAAGAGTGGGTCTACAACCCCAGAGGATGTCCATATTTAATTCTAAGCTGTCTTCTGTAGAAATAAATAGATGCATTCCATAAATGGCTGGTTCCAGTGTGTTTCCCTCTCATGTGTATCCATCCTGCCTTCTCCTTTGCATTTGTTACATTGTGTTTTCAAAGATGCATAATATCCATGAAATTTTAAATTGATGTTCAGCACTAAGATTTTCATAGTTGTAAAAATTCAACTCTGAGTTTATGTTTTCAATGGTAAGTGTGTGTGTGTGTTCATTTATACAGGTCATCTCCCCACCTATGCAGAAACACAGATTTATCACAGAAACATGAAATGGCATATAACAGTGAACCACCATAGAATACCATAGAATTGTGCTGGAAGACCTAGAAAACCTAGAAAATGCCTAGAGATGCCTCTCTAAGCCTCTAACATGACTCTGTGGTCAACATCTAGGAGACATTGACCATAGAGTCACACTGGAGGACCTCCTGATGCCTAGAGAGACCACCTCCAGTGTGACTTTATGGTCATCCAGTTGCCTAGAGAGACCCTTTTCCCCAACTGCAGTTAAATGAAACTGTGAGTACTGATCCTGTATAAATGAGGGAGGTGTATATTAAAAATCTATGTATTCCTATTGTAAGAAGATTCCATATACAATATGAAAATATATGCAGTCTGAAAAATAAAATAAAATGAGAGATCATCAGAAGTAAAAAGATTATGGCTTGATTGGTACTAATAAACTGCCCATTGGGATGGTGTAAGATGTACCAGCGTATATATATGCTGTAATATGAAAGCTGTATCCTATTTACTATCGATCATTAAAATTTAATTCTCTTCAGATTATTCAGTAGGACTCATTAAAGTGGTCCCTCTCGGTCTCTATGATGTATTGCCATTTCCCAGTGCAAATTAAAAGAAGCTAAGAGCTGTTGACCCACTAGCTGAAACACAAAATCAAAGCTTCTGCAACAGTCTCAAATCCCGAGGGATGAGATAGAAACTTTCAGAGTTCTTCATTTTTACCTGCAGTTCAGAGAATTTCCAGTCCCTGAGAGAGATGCCAGTGCAGTCCAGGTCAGAGCCTGGAAATGTTATTTTTGGACTACAACTTAAAATCTGCAACTGGCTATGCTGGCTGGGATATTCTGGGAGTTATGGCTCCCAAATTAACTCTTCCAAGCTTTGTCCAAGTTATTATTTATTATTTCAGTTATTTTTTAATGGTTTTTATATTCCAACTTTTCTTGAAGAAGCTCCAGGTGGCAGTCATCATTTCTTCTCCACATTTGATTCTCAGAACAGCCCTGTGAATTAGATTAGCATTTCAATCTACAAGTTCATCCCACAAGCCAGAATTTCAGGGGCCCCTGAGGAATGCAGCTTGTGGTCTACCTTGCCTTTCCTTTCAGGCAGCCACTCCTACGTAGAGGTATGAATTTTGTTTCATTTCTTTTCTTTTCTTTTTCTAGTAATGTAGCACAGTTTGCAACTTTCCTAATATAGGTGATGGGAAGAATTTGATTTTTTTTAAAAAAAAAAAATTCTAAAAGTGGGAGAAATCCAAATTGAGAAATGCATATGTGAAAGCACAGAGCTTTGAGTGCTTTAGTCTTACTAGTCTTCAATTAAATCCATGTACATTAAAGCTTTCTCTTCTTGGTTGTATTGCTTTGCTGAAAATGTTCTTAATGCCACAATTATTTTCCCCGTTCCAAACAGTTTCATCATGTACCTCAAAGCAAAGATTTCTGAACTGGCAAGACGTCATCAATAGGTTCATACTGAATTTTTTTTTTTTTTTGTAACATCAGATGTTAACTTATACTACAGTCAGACCCCTGTATCCACAGAACCAATATCCAAAGTTTCAGTTATCCATGTGGGACACAAAACAGGGGACACATACCATAGACTTGCCCTGGAAAATGCCCAGGGAGACATCCTCTCTTGGCATTTTCTAGATCCTTCCAACATGACTCTATGGTATGTTTTTACCAGAAGTCTTTTATTTTAATAGGGTTTGCTGTTATTTGCAGTTTCCAGTATCCGTGGTAAGTTAGGAAACCAAAGCCCTGTGGGTACAGGGCTCAACTGTAGAGTTAGTACTATACTATACAACTGAGCCAATTCATTCAAATTATCAAGCATTATTCCATCATTGGGTTGCTTTGGAAGTTCAGCAGAACTCACCCATGTAGAAGGGACTATCATTTGGAGTAAACTTAAAAAAAAAAAACTTGCAAAAATCTGAAACCCCTTCCTGAGGAATTATTTAGCTATCTGGAAACAATGTGTTAATGTATTTGCTCCAGACAATCATAAATTGTCCCCTTTTATCCCACCTTGATTTTTACTTTTCTGACAAGCAGAGTCAGTATGCAGATTGGAAAAGAAGAGGTGTTTTTAGCATGAGTTTTGTGTTTAAGAGGCCAACTAAGAAGTAAAGAAGACATTTCTCAACAATCCGGAGAGGCAGCATTAATTGGTTTCAACCAGAACAAGTAACTACCTTTGCTAAAAGCCTTGTATTTAAGAGTAACTACCACCCCACTCTCACACTTTGAAACACTATATGTAGAGCCATATAATTTGTTTAAAGGAGAAATAATAATAACAAATATGATTGAATGATAAGTAGTGTCTATGGTGGGCAACAACAGGAAAGTTGCAAACTGTGCTACATTACTAGAAAAAGAAAAGAAAAGAAATGAAACAAAATTCTTACCTCTACGTAGGAGTGGCTGCCTGAAAGGCAAGGCAAGGTAGACCACAAGCTGCATCCCTCAGGGACCCCCGAAATTCTGGCTTGTGGGATGAACTTTGTTGCCCACCCGGAAGCAGCTCTGCAGCGCCTAACATCCTGCTTCACAAACGCTGTAGAGCTGTTTGGGCTGGAAGTCAACCTGAAGAAAACGGAAGTTCTTTACCAGCCTGCACCCACCCAAAAGATGACAGCTCCCTGTGGCTCTCTATTTATGACTTGTACTTTCAACATATCAAAAGAAAACAAGACTCATTGGAAAAGGTGATAATGCAAGGATGAGTGGAAGGCACTGGATAAGAGGAAGACTATATTATAGAGGGACCATCACCTCCCAAAAATAGTATTGTATGGTGAGCTCGCCACGGGTCAGCGTAACAGGGGTGCTCCAAGAAAGCGATACAAGGACTCCCTGAAACAACACCTCAGGCTCGGCCAAATAGATCACCAACAATGGTCCACCCTGGCCTCACATTGGGAGGCATGGAGACGCACTATCCACAATGCTGCAGCCTTATTTGAGAACTCACGCCGAACAAGTCTTGAAGAGAAACAACAACGTAGAAAGAATCACAACCTGGAAACATCACCCAAGGAGACCTTCTTGTTTTTAATTTTTTTTCTTCTAATTTATATATATTTTAATTAATGCATGTTTTTAATCCTTTGCAATTTAATATTATTTTAAGGGGTGGGTGGGCTAGGGTATTGTGAGTATGGGGTTTTTATATTGTAAGCCGCCCCGATTGCGTTGCAGAGGGGCGGGATATAAACAAAATTTTATTATTATTATTATATTATTCTGCTGTGCTTTCTTCAACCGGGCTTGTCTATCTCAGATTGGCCTTTTTAGTCATCAGCGCGCTTGCAGAAAGCGTGGGTTGAGTCCTTCTTAAATCTTCGTTTGTGAAGAAAAGCCAGAGAAAGAGTGTCTATGGTATTGGCCTTGGGGTTAAAAAATGTTGGGGAATATTTCAGGCAGTGATTGGTTTCATGTTTGGGCCTTTCCCCATAGATCTAAGTTCATGCTTACTAAAGAGAATATTCTCAAGGGCACTTATAAATGGTACTTCATGCCAGGTAAGCTTTATATATATATATATATATATATATATATATATATACATACATACACGCACACACTAGCTATATCCGGTGTAGCATACACCATTCCCCCCCACGCTCTACACACATACACACCAACAGTACATAGCCGCTTCCCCATGCTGCCTCCCACCTTTTGCCACCCCTCATGCCCTTCGCAGCCTACTCCACCCCCACACCACCTTGCTGCCTGCCCTGAGCCCTCTGCTGCCTCTTGCCATCCCCCTTGCCTTCACCAACCATCCCACCCCCACACCACCTTGCGCCTGCTCTGCACCCCCTCACCCCCATGTCCCTCACTGACTGCCTTCACCCCCGCCATCCCCACACCACCTTATCACCCACCCTGCACCCCCTCGCCACCCCATGCTCCTTGCTGACTGCCCCACCCCTGCGAGCCCCCATGCCACCTTGCTGCCCGCCGTGTGCCCCACAACACCCTTGCCATCCCTCACGCCCCTTGCTGACCTCCCCACCCCCTGCCACCTTCCCCTCCCCCCTACATCATCTTGCTGACTGCCCTGCACCCCACGCTACCCCTCCCCAACCCCATGCCCCCTGCCACCCAACCTGACCCCACGCCACCTTGCCACCCTCTCTGCACCCCTTGCCACCCCTCATCCCCATGCCCACACCACCCCTATGCCCCTTCCCACCTGCCCTACCCAGACCGCCACACCCCTTGACACCCTCCCCGCCCTCCCCACCCCATCACCACCATGCCCCTTACCACCCTCCCTGTGCCCCCCACCACCCCTGCACCACCACACTGCCTCCTGCTCACACACACACACACACACACCCCATGCCACATCTCCCTTACTACTCACACCTCCTCTGCTGGTGTCCATGTTTAGAAAGGAGTTAAAGGTCCACATGTTCCTGCCCCCAGTGTGCTGATTGGCTGCCCAACCAAGGTTTGACTGGTTGGTCAGTTTCCTAAGCAGCCAGTCAGCACACTGGAAATGGCAACATACCCAAGAGAATTATATATAGATATACAGATATATATTGCTCCCACATGCTGGACATGTGAGTGGAATGTCTGGGAGTCTGGAGATTCTGGTCTCAAGTGCTAGACCAAATTACTGCCATCACTTAGCAAAGTATGTATTATTGTAAGTATCTTTTGCTGCTTTCCCTGTTTCTCAGCCATATCTAAAATGCAGGGATATTTTTTGTATTATCTTTCTGGTGAAAGCTTGCAAGATAGCAGCTAAAAACTATCTGATCCCTAGATGCTTGTGGGAGAAAATTTGGGACTCACTCCTCATGGAAAAATTATCACATAACGTGAGAGTGGCCAAAGGACTTTATTAAAATTTAAAATTTAGTCAGGACTGGTTTCCCTTCATAGAATATGTCAACAAACTTGGGGATTGTTTGCCCTCACCTTCATATCAACTGCCTTTTTGGAAGGGCTTATTATCAATTTTAAAACAGTGAATGTCATCATTTGCTTAACTATTCACAGATGAACTGTATTACTCAATTGCATCCATCGTACTGTTTGATTATTTAAATCTTCTTTTCAATGCTTATGGTTCATGAATTTGCTAACTTCAATCAAAGCATATAAGATTCCAAAAATGAATAAAAATAAAAAAATAAATCCCTATACATTAAAGAAAGCTAGTGCTGCCTTAGGGTTGTCAATTTTTTTCTCCCTAAGGGTTATCTTTATCATCTTTATGACAGGCAGCTACAACATGAGCCTTCTCACCCTGCTGAAAACGGTTGTAACTATTAAATCTGACTGTTGCAGATGGAGGAGAATTTCATTTCAGTAAATTCTTTTGAAGAATTTACCAACACTTGCAAATATTTTCATATTCACGAGGGGGGGGATGCCATTTAAAATATGTGAATGCAGAAGACAGAGAGAAAATTGAGAGACTTCCTTGTTCTTCATCACTCACCAGCAAGTTAGATTCAAGTTGGCCTCCAAAGAGTTAAGTGAACCTAAAAAAAAAAATCAGCATTTTTTTTTAAAAAAATCCCTCAGCTCTGATCTATGGCTTATTCCAGATAAATGTTCAGGTCATTAAACCTGCCTAGTCAAAACCCAAACTCAGTTTCTGCAAGGACTACCTTTATTGTACACACATATTATTTCTTTCCTGTTTTGCAATAAATCTGCTCTCCTGACAGATACTAGAACATATTCTTAGAAAATAAGAGAGTAAATAATAGCCAGTCACAAATGGGTAAGCTTGAGACTGTTCAAATATCTCAGGGATACAGTTAGAAATATCCATTCTAACAGCACGTATAAAAAGCCATGAGGTATAAAATGTAGTGTAAACTGAAATGCAACAGACCCTTTCACCACTGTTGAGTGAAAGACATTTTGATTTAGCTTTTGTTAATGAATGCTGTTACAAATCTCTATTGTTAGCATGCCAGACCTTCCAGGGTTGGCAACCCAAATGGCACAATTTAATGAGAAGTGCAAATGAGAGAACCAGATTCCTTGAGCCATGGGCATGTGCTCAAAATAATTTTGCAGACAAAATATGATTGCTGCATTACACTAGCAGGAATAGGCTACAACCTTCTGTACTACCTTATACTTCAGATGTGCAACAGCCTGCTAATATACCAGCTAGAAACCTTTTGCCTTCAGCTTGAATAGGTTATGTTTGTTTGTTTTTTTTCTATTTCTAAATGCAAGAGGACTGGCCCCCAAACATTTCCAATCAGATTCAGAAACACCTGGAGCTACCAAATCTATGGTACCCCCAAGTTATTATGGCTGATGAGGCTGTAAACCCCATATGTGTGAAACTCAATCTGTCAAATCAAAAGCTTATCAATAACAAATTAATGAACAATAGCTGCTTTCACAACACCCCAATTCTAAATGTAAGTCACCTTGACTCCAGGGCTGGTTTATACGGCAGGTTTTATTGCGTTAAGTTGCGCTGTAGTGCTTTCACGCATCAGTGGTAGGTAGTTTATACGGTAATTGTTTACACAGCTATATTTTGTGGCGTTCCCACAGCCAAATGTGGTGGGGGCATGGCCAAGCATTGGAGAGGGAAAGGAATGCCATAGGAATGCCTGCCCTGGCCCCAACTCCGTGCTGAACAGCTTAGAAAGTTTTATTCCTTGCCTGAAACAGCATTTCCTTCCAAATACAGGAAAGCCAGAGAGAGAGAGAGAGGGGGGGGGGGGAAAGAGCAGTTCAGCTTGCTACAGCCCTTCGTGAAATCGTTTCTCTCCCTCCCCCATGCACAGGAAAAAAGTTTTACATACTTTTGAAACAGCAGAGAAGGTGAGAAGGAATGCTCCCTGAATAAAAATAGCTGGGAATCCTTTTTGTTTGCAAACTGGCTTGCAAAATAGCAGACAGGATTTTTGCAAGTTTCCTCTAAACGCTACAGTCTTTCCTTCCTCCCTGCCCCTCTTTTGAGCCCACCCCTGCATCATCAACCAATCACAATGCAGCTCTGCTTTAACCCTTAGCGGAATGCTAGTTTACACTGCAAATAAAGCACTACATTGCAAATATACTGGCAAAAATAGCGACATGCCCTGCCACGCTATATTTGGGTGTTTTACCTTCCCCCCTTCTGAATGAAGCGATTCTGTGCTGCGATCCGTGGGAACTATGAGCTATCTTAGCGGTATATTTAGGGGAATATTTGCCCGTGTAAACCACCCCCAAGTTTTGAGGGCAAAGGAGGGATATAAATTAAGTTAACTATAATGATGATAATGCCCGAGGCAGCCCCTTCAGTCTGCTTAATGGTAGAGACAGTTCTGGGATGCAACAGTGAGCACCTAAATGGATGTCTGTATAATAAGGGTAGACTGAATACACACATTTTGTTTTGTGGCACCATAGCGGGTAACAGTTATTATGATGATACGTATGTATTCACAGAGGGCAGCCCATTTCAGAAATGTATTATTTATTTATTTTTGCTGCAACAGACTTGAAAGGGCTAGCTTTCAGAAAATCATATTTAGGAGATTATCAGACACACAAAAAATTGCATTATAACAATGCCATGAGCTAGCAAAAGGGCTTCCTTATCAGATGACCTTGTGTCCCAGTGTTATGCAAGCGTTCTGCTCCTGTTATGAGGGAGTTCTTTTTTTATTGTCAGGGAGAAGTCAAGAATTGATCTCCCATAGCATTTGCATTCCCGATTTCCATGTGTACGACAAAATGCCCTGTTCTGCTGGTGTGATTCCAGCATCAATGGGCAGTCCTGCCAGAAGACTTCTGGGTAAGAATGGGAAACCCAGGTACTGTACTCTCTCTTTATGAACCTCCCCATCTTGCTTGCAAGTTTCTGAATGTGCATCTGTGCTTTTCTGAATGTTTTCTTTCTTAATTTTGGTGTTTGGGGGCTTTTTAGCACACTCGCGTCTTCTCACAAGACATGCCAAAATCATATTCATGGAGAAACATGAAAGTAAGCAGCATGAGTACTTGTATTGCCAGATTCTTGGTGCAATTTTGTATCAGCACGATGGCAGCATGCAAAAATGTGTGCCACTGTGCCGGAAGACAAATGCTGTAAAATGTAGTGCCATAATCATGTTTTAAGGCACTCATCTGATAATCTCCTTAGTCTTGTTATCCAGTAAGTCTTTGGGGTTGCACTCTTTAATGAGAGGGGTTGCAGGGCCATATCAGCTTGCCTAGTCCCTGCCATCTGCACAACACTAGCTATGCCCCATCTAACCCTGAAGCTGTGGTTGGTTGGAAGCACTCTAGACTGGACAATGCAGAGGAAGATTGCTACCACATGCAGTCCCACAACCCATTCATGTATGTCTTAAATACATAAAGGTTTATCCTGAACCTTCTTCTATCTCTTACTGCCACAGTATCTGCTTTTGTTTGGGGGGAAACAGGGAATGACTGCTGGGCTTTTTCTTCTGGCAAGGGTGACCTATGCTGTGTTCCTGCCAAACATCTCCAAATAAACCAGTATTGCCATTCCAGAATATGACACATTAAAAGGCATGTATCAGTTGTATGTGCAGGAAGGGAAGGGAGCTCTTCAGCAGGAACACAATATAGGTTGACCTAAGTGGGCAAAATGCTCCAGTTCCAGGTATGGAATACAATGCTCATCACTATAACAATTGCAGAAAGGTAATGTATGGGGTTGTCTAAATGACAAAAATACTCCTCATGGAATACGATGTGTCTAAATGGGATCCTGCATCATTTTGCTATTTTCTGAAGTGGAGGGGTAAAAATGCCATATACTCCACAGGAAAAGCCTTTGTGGCTTTTCCTGGAATTTTTTAAAAACAGTGGCGGGTGCACATTCCTGCTTGTTGGGATAAGCAACACAAATTGATTCACTTTCCCATGCAAGTAGAAGCTGAAAGCTGATTGGCTAGATGAGTTCAGGGGAGATGGGGTTTGTTAACAAGGCCAATGCCCGGAATGCCATGTTGTTTATTCCTTAGCGAGCTAGCACTAAGATGATAAAATGGGTGTGAGGTTTTTTTGGGGGGGTTGGGGGGGTTAAATATTGCTCTATCACACCTTGGGTATAGTCTCTTTTTTTTAAAAAAAAAATACTGTTTGGTGACAGCAAATTGATAAGTAAATACACAAGTACTGTAATTCACTCATGGCCGCTATCTTGATTCTTAGGCCTGCCTGTTTGCACAGCAAAGATGGATACCTTCGCATGCCTATCTGCCCAAAAAAGCCATTTAGACCAAACAAAACAAAACAAAACAGCCACTGTGAATTGCCATTACTGGGGAGCAACC
Organism: Gambelia wislizenii; assembly: GCA_030847615.1. Lineage (NCBI taxonomy): Eukaryota > Metazoa > Chordata > Lepidosauria > Squamata > Crotaphytidae > Gambelia > Gambelia wislizenii. The sequence goes on along the minus strand of JAUMIR010000002.1, from coordinate 303,801,056 downwards.
CACTTTTTTTGCCTTGTATAGATGAGGCCAATGTAAAGGGAGATATAAAGTCACTACTCTATGCTATTTGTTGATTTGTGTCCCTCCTCACATGAGCAATCTCCAGCGTGAGGTGAAATTGTGACACTTAGGACTTTTTTGGACAAAGAAAAAACAACGCTAGCAGCCTCGCCACGTTGTGAGCCTGCAGCGCTGCAGGGCATCCGTTTCGCAAGACACCCGTCCCTAGCGGTACTGTTGCAGTACCGCTGGGACATTTGAGCGTTATATTTCGGTGATTTTTACTCAACGATCGTGAGTAAAAATCGCCAAAATATAACGCTCAAATGTCCCAGCGGTACTGCAACAGTACCGCTAGGAATGGGCGTCTTGCAAAATGGATGCCTTGCAGCGCTGCAGCCTCGCAACGTGGCGAGGCTGCCAGCGTTGTTTTTTCTTTGTCTGAAAAAGTCCGTAGCCTGCTTCTGCCTTTCACACTCGAGATCACTAATGGAAGGGGGTGGAAATGGCAGTTGGCAACTACCTGAGTAACAGACCCCTGATGATCACAGTGGCTGCTTCCCAGTAAGTGGAGATGGAGGTGCTGGGCTACAGTGCTTACCCATACATATCTCCCATACAGAATTCTAGCAATTTCTTAAAAGGTTAATAGATTAGTATCAGTATTCTAATCAAAATTACTTCTTTCTACCCTCCTCCTCCTCCTCCTCCTCCTCTATTAACAAAAAACAAAACAAAACAAAACAAAACAAAAAAAACCAACAGCAAGAACAAGAATTTATATCCCACCTTTCTGCTGGTATAGGACTCAAGGTGACCTAAAACAACTTAAAACTATTTAAAAATAAAATTAAACAAATTACAATGATTTCTACCCCATTCCCTTTGAATGGGGGAAAACAGGATTTTTTATAAATAAATAAAGACATTATTCTGAGTATCCTGTGGGGTTCTTGTGCTTACCTTGATGATCAAGTGGTTGAAAAATGTGGGTAAGTCTTATCTTTTGTTTTGTAATAATCTCTCTGCCAGACCCCTCCCTTCCTGCACTGTAGTTACAGCCCAGCAGAAATTTACTCCCTTCCTGTAGTTACAGCTCAGCAGAAATTTACCCCCATTGCTGATTTTCACATGAGGCTATATGGGGATTTGGAGAGATTGTATAATGCTATGAAGAAATGTGTGAAAAGCAGCACCCTTGGTCAACTCTCAGTCATAAGCTAAACTGAAAAACAGCTGCTAAAGTAATTCCAAAACTCGAAAAATGGCACAGGGAAACCACTTTGGTGAGAGAAGCTGGTGGGAAACTGTAAAAATGATCAAAACACAGCATTACTTCAAATATATAGGCAACCAGACTACTCGTTAAAACAATATTTACTGTGCAACTATAAGGAAAAACTTTATTTCACGTATTAAGGAAATACAGGTCGACCCCCATATCTGTGGTTTCGGTATCCATGGTTTCACTTATCCACATCAAAAAATATATGCTCTCTCTAGGCATTTCTAGGTCCTCCAATGTGATCCTATGGTCCGGTGTTCTTTTCATTGAAAATAATAGGGTTCCCTACTATTCACTGTTTCAGGTATCCACAGGGGGTCAATAGAATATATTCCCCATGGATGTGGGGGTCAACCTGTACTTCAAATATTCTGTGTGGTATTTGGTGTTGCTTTTTAGAGTTGCTATCTTCATGTGCAGTTGGAAATTGGAGACTTTAAAGCATGGTCTTGTATTTCTAATTCCTTATACTACAGAACATGTTTTATTTCTGTCACAGTGTTCCATCCAAGTGCCCTAAGATGATGGATCAACAGTGAAGTATGTGGTAGCACATTTTAGAGTGATTAAGAGGCACCAGCATTGTTTAGTCTGAGAAATATCAAAGAGGAAGCAAATATAACCCTCGGTCACCTTTTCATATTTTTCTTGTGAAGAAGATAATATGGGAAACAAAACTTGGCATTCTTCCACCTTCTTTTCTTCAGGAAACAGGTTAACCTTTTCCTGTCCTAAGAGTGCTCTTGAGGAGGAGAAGTGGGTGGATTATTTTGTTGCTTCCTCTTACTATCAAACACCCCCCCCCAACATTTTTCCTTCTTTTTCAGTGTGGAGTTACTTGATTATTGCTTTGTATTTTTATTACTTGTTCTCAGTCTAACAACCAACACAGGCATATTTAGCAAGGACATATGAAATGGCTTTCTTGGTGGCTGATTCCCAGGCTGTGGAAGTACCTCCCACAAGAGTCTATCCCCAGCCCTTCTCTGCTTTCCTTCCCCCAGCAAACAAAGACCTTTTTATTTAGACAGACTTTTGGCTATTAATCACTTGCTGAAGAAGGTTGTTTTAATAGAAGGAGGAGTGCTGTATGCCACAAGTGCTTTTTAAATTGTCAAATAGGATAGGGTTTTAAAAAAATCTTTTTGGTAAGCCACATTCACATTCATAGTGGGAGGATGGGATACTAAATATGTAAATAATAAGACATTATGATTCATTAGCCAGCCAGAGAATCTTTTGAAATGCAGAAGTGTGGGAAAAAATTTTTCAATAAATAAGAGGAATATCATTAAACCTTGTCCTTGCCTGCTTTCAGCACACAGATCTGCCTCATACATAATACTACAATCCAAGCCCATGACCAATGGTCAAATACAAAGGTTTCTAAATAGGCAAACATCAGGCACCTGCCTCTTTATATAAGAAAAAATATTTTCTGTTTCTTCCCTTTTCAATGACATGAGAAAGGTTGAATTATAGGATGTGAGCAGAAGAAAGGCAATAGCTATGTTGGGTGTGTGTGTGCAAAATGAGGTCCCTGAAAATAAGAATTCTGCCTCCCCAGATGAAATTTCCCTTCAGTCTCCAAATTTCTAACATTGTGGTCACTTAAAACATCAGTTGAGTATTTAGGAATACAATTAAGACATCCAAAGAAAAAGCTCAGGGCTTGTCTAGATGAGAAGTTATAATGCTGATTGTTGTGCATTAGCGCAAATTTGCAGCAGCATTCATTTTTCTCCACTTTTTTTTGCCAAAAGCACTGTTATGCAAAGTTATCTATGTTTGATGTTCACATGGACCCATGCCTGAGAATCAAGATGGTGGCTGGGAGTGAATTGCTCATGTTATTATTCTCAACAAGTTGCTACCACTGCACTACTGTAAATCTAAGGTGAGACCTTCTGTTTAAAAAGCTGTTTGGTCACCTCAGCGTAGTGAAAACACATACAATTGCTACTGCAAAACTCCAAAATGGTGCTTCTGGCCACTTGGTTGCCAGCAAGCCCATCCCCTGCACACACCTGACTAATCAGTTTCTACTTCCACTCTTATCTGGGAATGTGCAGCAATGCTATTCAGTTGTTCTAATGAGCAGGAGTGTGTATTTCCCCCACATTTTTTTAAAAAAAACCTTCAGGAAAAGCCATGAAGGCTTTTCCCATGTATTTTTTGGAGTTTTTGCCACCCCCCTCTTTCTGAATATGGTGAAATTGCCATGGGATCTCATTGGGACAAAAGGTATTCTCCTCAAATTCTATGAATAGTTTTTTTTTCCCACCATCTAGACAATCCTTCAGGCAAAGCTGCCAAGGAAATGAGAACAAAATAAATATAAGAATTCAGAGTGTACATGATTTTCAATGTCTCATTATCTGCAATGCTAGAAATTGACAGCTGAACAAAAAATTCATTGGGGAGGAGCAAAAATCTCATTTGGGTTTTTTCTTCTTAAAAGAATTTGCAAAAAAAAAAAAAGTGACATTTGTTTCCCATATAGGAGTGACATTTGAATGATTTCCAGGAGATAGTAAACCTTATAGATTTTCCCATTCCTGTTGGTAACTAGCAGTAAAATCCTGTTCATGCTTGCTTTGAAGTGAGTCTTACAGTGTATAGTACTTCTCACTTCTAAGTAAGTGTATATAGCAAGAGCAGGCAACTTGTGGCCCTCCAGATGTCATTGGACTGCAACTTCCATCATCTTTCACCACTGGCTGTGGTGTCTACAGGCAATAGGAGCTGCAGTTCGGCACTGTCTTGAAGGCCACAAGCTATCTACTCTTGTGCAAGATTTCAACCACAACACTTGTACCCATCTTTGTAATGAATCATTTTTGTGGAAGGTGATCAATAAATGTCTCCACAAACAAAGGAGCATTTGTTATACAAAGAATTCCAGTAGTATAATATTCTACTGCTTTCCTTTTCTTTCTTTTAAAAAAGCAGCAGTAGCAACAACCACCACAATAACAACTGGAGATCCATTTCTCTTTGCCAATTCTTGGTTGTTTCACTCCTTTTAACTTTTCAGTCTTGCCAGTTGCAAACACCTCTTGCTCTTCTCTGGGAGTTTAGCCAAAACACTAAGGTTTGAAACTGTTCCCAATGAATCTCATTTAGGGGAAGATTTTATGTGGTAGATGCAGTTCCTTGGGGTTTTCATGTTATCCAAGAAGTCTCAGAATGTCCATTTGATGAAGCAGCCTAAGGAAATGAATGGCACCTCTTATATCCACACCCAACCTAGACAGAGCCAGATCTATGGTATGTAATAAATTTGTGTGAATTGTTCTCTCCTCTGTGAATTGCTTGAAGTGTTCACTGTGTAATTAAGCTATGTTTAGATCTTTGCCAACCATATTTTCATGAATTACCTTTACTCTTGCACCATGGTTCAATACATTTGCAGTCTACTGTTTGCTGAAATACTTCCATCTTCATTTAGGTTAAAACTAATTCAGGATCCACCAATAGCCTAATAGGCTCAAGTCAAGAAAATATCATGGTCTTAATGTGTGTGCATTAGCTGATTATGGATGGAAAATAACGGACTCTTGAAAGCAAAGAGGAAAAATCTAGTTAGAGTGTCCTTGAAATTACAGTGCTACCAAGTTTTGCTTTACTGACTCAGAATTTTGTAATATATGTACATATCATTTCCTGAGGCTGGTCCAAAATATTTTGCTGCTTCTGAGGCATATCAGAGAATTATGACCCCCCCACACACAAGTCAAGGGACATAGTATCCAAGGCAAACATGTTCTATTTGTGAGTTAGAGTAAAGGAGTATGAGAAAGTATCAACAGCAATATATACAGAGCTTTTCCATACAACTCAAGGCTCCCAAAAAGGATTCATTTTTTTTTTAAAAAAAGACCCTCTCTCATTTATGTTGAACATGTGGCCACCATGGGTATAACCAGAGGCTGCTGTGATAATGGAATTGACCCTTGCCATCCCAGGCATAGGACTCATAAACAAGTTTGGAATAGTACTTTTTTGGTGATGCGTTTCACCAAGCCAGTTCCCCCAGGTAGCAGATTTTTGTTGTCACTGATACATCTTCCTTTTGGGGACACTCTCTCTCTCTCTCTCTGTGTGTGTCTTATATTGTATACATTACTTGTGTGCATTTCCCCATGTTGACAAAAGCAGGCGCTGGCATGCACCAAAGCATGGAAGACTACAACACCCCTTTTATGTAGCCCTGGAAGGTCACAACATGTTGTCATGGTCACCATTTTGAGAAACTGGAAATGAGAGTGCATCACTTAGGGTCATCTTTCAAGGAGAGGAATTAGGCTGTTTGAGGGTGCGGAGTCCTCTCAAAAAGCATTCCACAGCCCTGCAAATGATTTTCTAAACATTCCCCCATGTATTTTCCCCAAGCAAAAACTGGGGGTGGGGTTGCTAGGGCTTTGGGGAAACTGGTGGGGGTACCAAAGCCTGTTGTCCACAGTTCTCATAGTTGTCCATAGTTTTCACCCCTGGACTAAAGTGTGTTTATGTAGAATTTTGTGCATATTTGAACTGTGCACAATATATATATATATATATATATATATATATATGCAGCTATCTCATATGTGTGGGAATTTTGGAATGCAACAACATCCAGCCTACAACTGGTCTGGGAAGAGCAAACCAAACTCCTCCATAGAAGATTCTTATATCTCTAGAAATGGGTGTTTCCACATTAGCAATGGGGATGTTGAGATCCAGCCCCATGTGCTTTGTATCATAGCACACCCAATAGGAATCAGGTACAGTCAGGCCACTGTATCCATAGTGGTTTGGTTCCCAGACTTACCATGGATAACAGTAAGCCCTATTAAAATAAAGGACTTCCTATACTAACATATCATAAAGTTGCTTTCAAGGACCTAGGAGATACATAAAGAAGACTCCTTTATAGGCTTTTTCCAGTGCAATTCTATGAGTATATATCTCTATTTTCTCAGCCATGGATAACTGAAGCTTCAGATATTGGTTCCATGGATATGGAAGTCCAACTGTATCATTAAATAGAGGTGAGATAAGAAAACTTATGTGACTGGAAGCTACCTGGTAATTTTAGCTCCTTATAACTTAATTATGCATCCCAGCCTTCTCCAAGACACTTCCTGGATGCACTGGACTACAAGTTCCACCATCCCCTGGCTCTCCTGAAAGTCAGCATTTTTCCTCCATTTAATCAGAGTCCACCCTTGAGACAGTTTGCTGGTGGTAGCAAGTTCTAGTGAATGATTTGCACTCAAGATTATTTCCACACGTAAGGTTTTGTGCATAGGGTGAGGGAAAAAAATTGCTACCTTTCTCTTGAAAATAGAACCTGTATTAAGTTGCTGTAATAAATATATTGATCCATTGATTGGTTTATCAGTTTTTAAAAAGGAGTGAAAGAGAAGAGAAGAAAAAAGACAGTTAATAAATGGGCAAACCTTTTACTTAGCTGGCAGCCCTATTACATGCTGTAATATAGTTAGTGTGAGTGCAATGGGAAGAGCTTTCAGGATCATTCATTTTCAAAAAGGAAACCAGTGATGAACAATATTTGAAATTTAAAGTAAGAAGACATTTTCAGGTGTTTGGTTAAAGTGTCTCTGCTTGTCTTTGATATTAACAATTCATTTCAGAAGAGCAGGGAGTATCCTTTTCAAATACTGTATGTATCTAAATTATTTGGTGGGATATATGATTGCCCAAATAAATATGTATAGTGCTTTTGGCTTTTAAACAACGAGAGCCTCCAAATGGAATTTCAGCCTTGTTTAAACAGCAATTTGGGGAAAAAAACCTTGATTTTATACCACTATGTCATATTGTTAATAATTTAATAAAAAATTAAGAAAAGAAAAGAAAGCCACCTGTGCACAATAGTAAATATTATTGTGCATTTTCAAAAAACATGCATTTTCCAAAGGATATTTATAATTCAGGACTTATTCTGCATGAATTTGCACATTGTTGTTTTGCACAGAAAACAGCATCTTCGGCATAAAAACCAGCATTTTCTGCATGGACAATGATGTTTCAATGCAGAAATACTAATTTCTGCACAGAAAATGCTGTTTTCTATGCAAATCAACCACATACAAATTTTACATAGAATAAATCCTCAATAGCAGCATTTTTAACATGGAAAATAATATTTCAATGTAGAAATATTAATTCCTGTGCAGTAAATTTTGTTTTCTGCACAGAAAATGCTGTTTGATATGCAAATCATCTATGTGTGCATTTTACACAGAATAAATACCCAATTATAGCATTTTATACACAGAAAACATTTTCCGTACAGGTATTAGTATTTCTGCATTGAAATATTATTTTCCACACAGAAAATGCTGTTTCCTGCATAGAAAATGCTGTTTTCTATACAAAGCAGCCACATGAAAAATGTGTGCAAAATAAGTACTGAACTGCAATAATTCTTATCAGTGCAGAATTCTTCTCATCAGGATTTCTCAACACTAAAACATTTTTAACCATTTTCCATCCCTAGGCTAAAGATATGGTGAAAATGCACCTTACACCCTCTAGATGGTGTTGAGAGGCATTTAGGGATTTTTAAAGATTTTAGTGGGGCATATGCTGGAATGGTTTTGGTCTTCCAAAGTCTCTTGGGGGGCTAATGTGTCCCCCTAGCCTCCAAAAGTTCCCCACCCCAATCTATACTAACCCAGTTTTTATCTCCATTAGGGAAAGGACATTTTTGCACAGGTCATTCAAGACTAAGCTATCCCCAAATACTTTGCATTACAACCGGGATAGCTGAAAAGAACACAGCTCTCGTGAGGAATGCAGTCAAGCTCAGAATGATCAGGGAAGTGTGGTGATGTTGGCAGCAGATGATGTCCTTGACCCTGGCAGTCAAAAGTCTAGAAGCGATTTCATACTACACAATTATAACACTATGATTCCACTTTTGCTGCCATGGCAACATTCTATGGGATCCTGGGATTTGCAGTTTGAGAGACACTTAGACCTCTCAGCTGAGTAGGGTCCCAATGCATGGAGTGTTCCCCTTCCCATACCACGCAATTGTGTCCTACTCCAGGTCCTCTCCAGGTCCTCTTTCACACTACACAATTATAACACTAAGATTCCACTTTCATTGCCATGGCTCCATACTATGCAATCCTGGGAGGCCTTAGAATTCTCACCCAGAGAGCTTTAGTGCCTCCCCAAACTACAAACCCCAGGATTACATAGGATACAGCTGTGACAGTTATAGTGAAATCATAGTACCATAACTGTATAGTGTGAAAGGGCCCCTGGTATTTTCATCCTGCTCCACAATACCATGACTAACCCACTAGTATGTGCTCCATTTTCTCCCTGTAACATTACACTAATATTCTTACATGGCATTTACATCACAGCACTGCATAACTTCAGTAATTGGCTGCCACACCCAACCAATTATTCAATGGAGCTCTGGTATCAGCTACTTAATGAGATGACAAGAGCTGTCTCTCCTTTCTTCACACCATAAAGTGCTGGCAGGATAGTTCCAGCAGCTTGGTTTCAAGCTAAGATTATTAGGTGTTGTTTTTTCAAAAAGGGTTACCATGCTGAGAAGGATCATGGGGAAACAGATCCTTTGAAGTTTGGCAAACATATTGTGAGAGAATGCCTGTCACAGTTCAGATTTGCAGTTACTAAAAACAAGTGACAAGGTGAGAGGGCTTAACTAATTGGACTTTGCACAAAGAAAAGCCTCCATTAAATATTTCCTATGCATTTGGACAATAAGGAAGGCTTATTTTTGACAATCCTTTGCGAATAGTCTTTTCTGTAAAACTGGTGATATCGGATGAGAAAGAGCAGGAATGAAAAACGTCCCCCAGATTTGGTGTGAAGAACTCTTCTGAAGGCCTATACAACTGCTTCAACCAAATGTGGATATCAAAGCAAATTGGGATGATTTTGACCAATTTGTGCACAATTCAGGATTGGCCCAGTTTGGTTCCAGAGGGGAAGGGCACAGTCTAAAGTATATCAGACCAGTCAGGAGATCCAGATGTCAAAAATGAATGGCAACTAGCTAGATGGTGTGTCTTCATTATGACCACATAAAAGAGATGACACAGTGGTGTGATGTAGAGAGGGAGTAGAGGACTATGCTCACTGAGTACTGCAATTGTCCCTTGTTATTGTTGTTGTAACTTAATTGTTATCTGGAAGGCAGGCAGACATCCTTGGGACTTTTTCAGAGAAAGGAAAAACAACGCTAGCAGCCTCGCCATGTTGCGAGGCTGCAGCGCTGCAGCGTGTCCGTTTCACATGACGCCCTTCCCTAGCGGTACTGTTGCAGTACCGCTGGGACATTTGAGCATTATATTTCGGCGATTTTTACTCACGATCGTTGATCATGAGTAAAAATCTGCTAAATATAATGTTCAAATGTCCAAGCGGTACTGCAACAGTACCATTAGGGATGGGCGTCATGCGAAACGGACGCCCTGCAGCGCTGCAGCCTCGCAATGTGGCGAGGCTGCTAGCGTTGTTTTTTCTTTGTCCAAAAAAGTCCTTGGTCACCAAAGCAAAGGCAGAGCATTGGCTGGGACAATTTTGAAGTGGAAGGGCATCCCAAGATTTCTATTTGCCTTCACTGGAGGCAGCAAAGGAGTTGCGGTAAACAAGGTTACAACACCAGCAGCTTCCTGCCCCATCTTCAGAGGCAGCACCAAGTGGTATTGCCCAGACTGTAGCAAAAGAGAAGTCAAAGCAGTTGGGCAGCAGAAGCAAGACCCATAGGGCATAGAGGGAAAGGGTGATAGAAAGAGGTTTTTCTCAGCCTCCTCCACTTCAACAGGCTTAGGTGAGCAATTCCAGAGGAAATGTGGTGGGAAGTATGGGGTCATGAGAAGTGAAGATTCTAATGCTAACACCCTGCTTCATCCTCACCCTGCTTCATTATGCTGCCTCACTGAATTTCATCAGCTGGCTTGCTGGTAGAATAAAGCAAAACAAGCAAACAAACAAACCATCTCTCCAAGAACACTGTTATCACCATTATTATTGTTATCCAGTCAGATATGTTGGCTAAACTTTAAAAGACATAGCTGACTGATGCTGTAGATCAGACTGGTGGGCACTTGTGAGGGGCTAGGAGGCCTTGGAGGGTAACTTTCCCTACCTCACCCTTCTGAAAACAATATATATATATATATATATATATATATATATTTGTGTCCAGATGAAAGCAGTGTGAAATGAATAGTCAAAACTGAGTAGTGGACAACAGCTTTTAAAAACTATTCTTGCTTTTAAAAAAACACAGCAAACTTTACATTTGCCTAACCCCCAAAGCCCTGGAGTTACCTGACTGGAATTAGATTGGGTTAACCTTTAGGGTCTACTGTGTCTCCAACTTTCATGTATATGTATCTTTTTGGGTTTTTTTTAAAAGGTATGCAAATGGTAAGATAGCAGTCCTTTGGATTGCACACACCTCCAAATTTGAGATAAAGTTCTCTGAATTTTATGACATGCTTTGAATTTTGTGATTCATAGCTTTTGTCTATTTTCAGGAACAGTCAACAGATTCTTTTAAAAGCATGAAAATGTGCTTTATCTTCATGTACAACTTTCCTTTGCACACTCATTTTGTACAAAATTTCCCCAATATATTCATTTTATATGCAAATTTACCATATATGTATTACAATTTATGTATGGTAAACTATTCAACTTTGTTTCATATATACAGTTTTATGCAATGTTTGAGCTAAGGAGTATATCACAAAATTTAGAGAATTTATTTCAAATTTGGAAGTGTGTGCAAGCCAAAGAATTACTGTTCCTGTTTGCATACTAGTTTGGGAAATGTTTATTAATTTAACCTGCTTAACATATGGACTAAACAAAATTATCCCCCTCCTACCTCTAAAAAATCTGATACATCTCTCAAAAACACATGCTAAAATGATATTGAAAACTGTCACAAATTGTATTTGATTGACCTTTTATGCAGACCTATAAAAGGAGTTTTATGTGAGGGTGGAGAATTTTCTTCAACAGTCCCTAGCTGAGTACACAGCAATGTACTTTCCAGGGGTCTCTGAGGAAAGGGAATAATTTATCAAGAGTATCATTTTATGAACATATAGTGGTGTATGGGGAAGGCATGGAGCTTAGGATTTATTTCTGAGAAGATCAGGGTGGTCTACACCTGCATAGGAGCAGAAACTCCACTCTCAGGGCTTGTCTATATATCAAGGATAAAATGTGTACTCAGAATCATAGAGTTGGAAGAGACTCACCCCAGATCTGGTGCAATTTGTACACAAAATGCACAGAGTGAATCCACTCTTTTCAGCTATTAATCCAGCTTAACAGAAACTATAAGTTGCTCTAGAGTTTCCAGGAACATCTGTAGTGGCCCCTGTGTTTTGGACATGTAGACAGATGGATCAGGCTGGATCTGGAGTGACTTAGCTGTCCACATGTCTAAACACCCACTGCATCAGACCCACTGTCCTGTTCCCCATGGTGCCACAACCACCCCTGCTTTGCCTTCCACTGCCATCACTGTTGGTGAGGTTGGAATGGAGCCCTGTGCAATGTGATATAGTTTCAAATTGTATTTACTTAGGAGATTATCAGATGCCCTTAATATGGCATTACAGGAAGGCCAGGAGATCACCAAAGGGCTTCCTTTTCAGAGGATGTCGTCCTTGTCCTGCTATGCTCTCATGCTGGCCCCATTTTGCCCTCATTTCTTCTTATTCACAACTTAAGCCATGAATAGATTGCAGGTTCCATTCCTGTCACAGAATGACGGGTGAGTGAAAAGGTGCCCTGTTCCCATAGCATGATGCCAGCTGCTGTGGGAGGTCTATTCCAGAACACTTCTGGGTGCAATTGGGACATCCAAGTAAGAGACACCCTTTTGTGTATCCTCCCCAAGTTACTTTGTATTTTTTAAGTCTGTTTTTGTGCTTTCTGTCACTTCTGGATGTATTTTTGGCTTTTATTTTTTAATTTCCCATGTGCTCGTCCTCTTGTGAGAATGGCCCAGGATTTCAACCAGGAAGTGAATGCTGCTCTGTGGCTGCTGAGGGGAGCAGACAGATGTGTGATTAAGGTAAGTGCAAAACAGTTAGTTACTGTGCTGGGATGGGGTCAGGGTTTAGAGGGAGATGAGATATTTTTTGTCCCTGCTCAATAATCTCTTTAGTAATCTCATAGAAGATGCACTGGGAAATATTGAAATTTTGATGAAGACTTTAAAGGATTACGGTGATCTGGCTGGTTTTAGATTTAACAAAGATAAGACAGTTATATTAACTAAGAATTTGACAAAAGAAGAAACAGAACTTTTGAGAAGATCTGGTTTTAGAAATGAGAAAAAGGTCAAATATTTTGGGGGTGACTATTAAGAAAAAGAACTCTGAACTTTTCCAAAATAACTATGTGAGAGTTTGGAATGAAATCAAAAGTAACTTACAGAAATGGTTTAAACTATTGCTTTTAGGTAGGATTTAAGTTATAAGAATGCAAGCTTTACCTAAGATGCTATTTCTATTTCAAAGTGTACTGATTTTGACTAATGATGTTCCTTTTACACAATGGCAGAAGGCTCTCTCATCATTTGTGTGGCTAGGCAAGAAACCAAGAGTTAGATTAAAAGTCTTACAAGATGCAAAAGAAAGGTGGTTTAGGCCTGGCAAAGTTGAAATTGTATTATCAAGCATGTTGTCTGGCGTGGATGAAATAATGGATGATGTTGAAAAATGTGCAACTGTTGCAACTAGGAGACTTTGACCTAAGATTTGGATGGCATGGTTTTTAATGTTATGACAAAATTAAAACAAGCAAGGATTGTAACAATCATTATATAAAATGATCTTTGTTGTAAGATGTGAAAAATGTTGTTGAAAACGGAAATTGAAGAACAGGTCAAAGACTGTATGATTAAATGGGCTCAAAATATGGGCCATGAGTTGTAATTAGAAAAAAGGTTAAAATATGGGGTAAAGGGTTAAAATTCACATTGAGTTATGACCTGAAAGAAAAGTTTTATAAGATGATGTATAGATGGTATTTAACACTTGACAGACTCTAAAAAAATGCATTAGTGCTCCAGTAATAAATGCTCAGAATGTGATGATAAGACAGGAACTTTTTATCATATGTTCTTGTGAAAAGTCAAAGAAGTACTGGGTGTAGATTCATAAGATGTTGCAAGACATTTTAAAATTTAAACATCAAATGCTTTGTTGTTGTTGTTGTTGTTGTTGGCCTTGATGGAGGAACATTTAGAAAAGAAATCTGTAAGAATTATTCAATATCTGGTCATAGCTGTTAGACTCGTACATGCACAAAAATGGAAGGACATTACAATTCCAATGTAAGAAGATTGGTTGATGAAGTTATACAACCTTGCAGAAATGGATAAATTGGTGATTTTGATTATTGTTAAATTACAAAAAAAAAAAGACTAGGAAATAGTAATAGGATATTTGAGACAATATTGGGGGAACTTATCAAGGTTAGGTTTTGAAGATTAGTAGAACAGAATATGCAGTAGAAGTACATGGAAGAGAACATGAAAGAGAAAGTTAGATTGAATAACTATTATAGCCAACAACTAGGAGGTAAGAAGTCAACTGTATTCTTTCAGTAGTTATAGATTAGTTAGTTTTGTTTTTTGTTTATGTATTCAAATGTTGCTGTCCTTGAGCAAGCAGGGATCACCAGCATTGAGGCCATGATATTGAGAACACAGCTGCGCTGGGCAGGGCATGTTTCTAGGATGGAGGACCATCGCCTCCCAAAAATAGTACTCTACGGTGAACTCGCCACAGGTCAGTGTAAGAGGGGTGCTCCAAGAAAATGATAAAAGGACTCCCTGAAACAACATCTCAGGCTTGGCCAAATTGATCACAAACAATGGTCCACCCTGGCCTCACATTGGGAGGCATGGAGATGCACTATCCACAATGCTGCAGGCTTATTTGAGAACGCACGCCGAACAAGTCTTGAAGAGAAATGACAACACAGAAAGAATCACAACCCAAAAACATCACCCAAGGAGACCCTCTGTGCTTTCTGCAACTGGGCTTGTTTATCTCAGATTGGCCTTTTCAGTCATCAGTTCCCTTGCAGAAAGCGCAGGATGAGTCTTTCCTGAATCTTCGTTTGTGAAGAAAAGCCAGAGAGAGAGATTCCATTATAATTTGCTTTGGGTTTTGTTTGTAATGTTTGTTTCTTTGTAATACATTTTAACTTTTATACATGTTAATAAAATATACTTTTTAAAACGACATAGGTGTGCCCTATAAGCTGCTTTCAATCAGTAAACATACCTGTTTGTCATTTTTGCTATAACAAACTGACAGATTTATTTCACTGACGTGTGTGGCTCTAGGATGCCACCTCAGCTCTATTCAGTAGGAATCCGGTTTCAGAAAGACTCCTGTTCAGCTGTCATCTAGTTGCAAAAATTAAACACAACGACTAAATTAAGATTTCAAATAAAGTTCCTCTCTTTGTTATGGGAATATAGTAATTTGTGTGGACATAGTAGGTTAATTCCCTCTGGATGGAAAAATGCATACATAAAAGAGGGAGTGGATAATTAATTTTCTATTAGATTGCTTTGATGCTACCATACTATATGCCAGTTTTAGAATATTGTCCACTAGCAACTTTTGTGAGCTTTACTTTTCTTTTCTTCTTTTCAAAGCAGCCTTCCTTAACACAGGTATTGGAACTGGAGCATGACATTAGTTACCTCTCATAGCATTTATGAGACCGGAAGGATTTTGTTATTAAAAATACAATAAAGGTATTTTTCAATCTGAAATTTCAGTTCAGATGTGGCATCAGAGCTAAAATATTCATGAATTTGACTTTGATTAATTCAATAGACTTTTATTGCCCGTAGTTAGTTAAATTGAAGTTAAACTACCTGCCAGAAAAATCTTATTACTTTTTCTCCTCTCTCCTTTTCATATGCTAAATCAGAATTTATTGCTGACTAAAACTTTTCTGTCCCAATCAGAGCTATGTAGGATGTCTAGGATCCCTTTTGATTCCCTACTTTCCCCCTGCATTTCCACAGCCACTACAGAAGGGCTGAGGAACATTTGGCCCTCCAACTGTTGTTGTTCTGCAAGTTCTATCAGCCCTTGCCAGTATAGCCAGTAGTGTGAAATCATGTGAGCTATGGTTGAAAGACCATGTCTCCCTATATGAAAATGCCCGGGCCTTCTTTGGGTGAGGACTTTCTCATAGTCCCACAACCATCAGAGGTACATTTGGTCAGGGCATGGGAGAAAACCTGCTTGGTGGCTGCTCTCAGGCTGGCTGTGGCACTCTTTCCCAAGAAAAGTGTGCTTGCTCCCTCTCTGTTCTCCTTCCTCTGGTGGGCAAATAACTTTTTATTTAGGTTGGCTTTTGGCTCGTAACTCATGTGGTAGAAGGGTGTTTAAGGTGATTACCAGACGAGTGCCTTAAAATATGGTTATGACACTATATTTTACAGCAGCTGTGTTCTGGCACAATGACACGTTTTTGCACACTGCTGTGATAATTATACAGAATCACCCCAAGAATCCAGCAATACGAGTGCTCACACCACTTACTTCCGCATTTCTCCTTGAACGTGATTTCGGCATGTCTCACAAAAAGACGTGAGCATGCTAAAAAGCCCCAAAACACCAAAATTAAATAAGAGAATGTTCCGAAAAGCACAGATACATGTTCAGAATCTTGCAAGCAAGACAGAGAGGTTCACCAAAAGACCATGCAGTACCTAGTTTTCCTGTCCGCACCTGGAAGTGTTCTGGCAGGACCACCCATTGACGCTGGAATTGTGCCATCAGAATGGGGCACCTTGTCACACACAATGATATCCGGAACACAAACACTATGGGAGATCAATTCTCAAGTTCCCTCCATCAATAAAAAGGAACTTCTTCGTAAGCAAAACACTTGCATAATGCTGGGGCACAACATCGTCTGATAAGGAAGCCCTTTTCCGATCTCATGGCTTCATTATAATGCTGTTTTTGATGCATGTGATAATCCCCTTAGTGGGGAGTACAGGCCTTTTGTCCCTTTTTGTTATGTTTTGAATGTATTTTAAATTGTTTTTAGCTTTTAATAGAATTGGCTCCTGTACAAGGAGCATGGTGGGATATTTATAAATAAATAAATAAATACTAAAAAAAAACTTTTGTGTAATAAAATGTTAGCTGTACTTTGTTTTAATGCATTATAACCTACTTTGGGAGAAAGGCAGAATATAAATTGAATACATAAATAGAAATAAATAAATAAAATACAGGGAATCACACTTTTCCCAACCTGCACAAGAGAATATACTTCTATTGGAAGGGCAAATGAAATAATACAAAAAGTGCAGTTTTCTTATTCCTCTGCAGCCATTTCTGTCAGAATCAGTCTTTTATAGCCAGAAGCTTTAAAAGGTGAAGGCATGACAATGGCGCTTGCAGAGAGCTGTAAGTAAATATCAGTGGAGAGTGCATTTCATGTGTGCATAGTGTTATCTTTGCCCCCATTGCCATTCCTACCACGAGAGCCACTCCCCCTCCCCTCCCTCCCCATCCACTTCCCCACTGTCACCACCTACAGATAATTGAATCACCAAATGGTGAATCAGTGGATACGGGGGTGCTGCTGTACATCTTTCATGCCTGAGCTGTGATCCTGCTGAATCCTCCCCACGCTACCATTAGCCATAGGAAGGAAAAAGCTTCTATTTTACTGTAGTTGTCATGATCATTCACACAAACCAGTGTCTAGCATGAACCCCCCCACACACTGATATAATGGCTTAACAATCCATTTATAGGAAATGCATCTTGTCCCATAGGCAAGGGTAGGGAATCTTTGGTTCTCTCAATAATTTGTTTTCAACTCCCAGAAGCCCAAGCCATAGTGCCCAATGCTAAATGACTGTGAGAGCTGTAGCCTAAAACATCTGGAGTGTCAAAGTTTCCTCAACCTTGTCCTCAGTCATGTCAGGTGATAGTGTGCACTGGGTGCCTCTGAACAAATCAAGAGGTCCAGGCAGCAATAAATGGAAGCAGAGTAAATGTTCCTCTTGGCATCAGAACAAAGGCACAGACACACAGGCTTGTGTCTTAAAACATTGTTGTTCTTTACTTGAATGTAATAAAGAATATATTTACAGATATATACAGTTTACAGAAGAAATTAAATCTTCCCACTCTGAGATTCTAAAAAGACATCCTCACATTGTAAAATCCAAAATAGAACTGCTTAGCTCAGCCATGCCCAGCTTAGCTCCTGGGCCCAGTCAATATTGATACAATTGCTAGGCTTGCAAACTGCCATTTGCTCAGAGCTATGTTTGTTGCAACTCTGTTTACTACATGCCAGCTCTTTAGAGAATAAATCTACTGCATATCTAAATCTACTTGGACTGCATGTCCCAAAATCCTGACAAGGCATTCTTTTATTGTTAGGCTCAAAGAAAAGTTTGGATTCCCTGGACCATTTCAATTCCCCAAGGCTACAAACCAAAGGTGAAATTATTTCTGAATCCCCTTTCCAAAATAAATGATGCTCCCTCACCTTGTTTTGCCGTTCTTGTTGTTTCCAGGTGCAGAAGTTATCCATTCATTTTGAGCAGCAAAACATCTCAAGCAGCTCTGAGCTATAAAATTCCCACAAAGTGGGAAACGACTAAGAAGCAACACCCTTTTGGAGTTAATTCATTTGCCCCCTGATGGATTTCTATAGCACCCACTGACCATTAACCACTTTACTCCCATTGAATACAAAAGAGACACCTGAGTAGAAAAACAAGCTTCAAGATGAGAAAGAAAGCAGAACTGTGAACATCATGTTGCCTGTCAGTAAAGGCAAATGAAATGTGTGCAACTAACTTGGACAATATAGATTAGCAGTCCAAGGAAAGAAATGATGGTGCCATTCATCTTATTTTGAAACTTTCAAACAATAATGGGTCTGAAAGGGAGGTGTTACATCTGATAGCAGGTGAGAGCTGTGGCTTGACAGCAGAGAAATGGTGGGTGAGTGATCTAGCTGCTCACAGATAATTCTGCCTTTCTTTTTCTTTTTTACTTTTAAAATGAAAACTTTCCTTTTCTACATAGTTTTATTGTATGAAATATTAAAAAACAGAAGAGTGATTGCATACCCTCCAACATTTCACAGATGAAAATCGGGACACTTGTGTGAATTTGTAAGGCATGTGGCTGAGAGGCACAAGGATATGATCAAAAGGGTGTGGCAAAAGATATTAATGAGGAAGGACACATAAAACTGTAGTGTTTTAAGCAGAGAACCTTCTAGGTTGTACTGAACTAAGGGGGGAAAAAAACAACACCCAATAAATATAACATTGTGTGTATGCCTGTGTATATGCAGTATGATTATAAATATTATACTGTGGATTAATATAAAATCAACTAGACCCAGCTCAGAATGACAGCTTTCTAGACTCAGAACCACAGACTGAGCTCTATGTTCACACTCACCCTGCCTGCTCAATGCACATTAATTATCAAATTCATATGTACCCAGCTTCTCCTTGAAGCTCTTGTAGTCACCTTGAATTAATTACAGCCCCTCAGTGTCTCCTACTTTCCAGGTTTGTTAAGATAAAACTGAGGGTAGTAGTGGAAAAAAGCATGTCTCACATGTGCAGTTCTGGGAAATAAATAGAAGAAAATTAGTTCCAATACATATAGCTGAAAAATATATAGTTATCATAAGGAATCTGGTGCATTCCAATGACCTTTTTGGATGATAAATGGGCTACAATCTTTTTTTACATTATTTTTTCAAACACATATTTAAAAAATGAACTAAATACACATACACAACATATAAGGATTAAATAATTAGAGAGAATAAGTCACAATTTAAACACAATTCTAACCATAATAACAAACATAAACAATACATTTTCTCTAAACTAAAAAACAACAACAACAAAGGAACAAAAAACCACATAAATACTTCCCTGTAGCTAGTCTTCTAGTCAGAATGTTAACATGTCTTCCTTAGTGCTTCTGAAAAAACAAATCATTTTTTGTCTAGCGAGAAGCAAGACAATTCTATAATCTCATAGTTACTTCTGATTTTCTATTAAAGTTACTTCTATGTTATTACTATGGATTTTTTTGCATATTGGTGAGGGGATCTCTATAGATTTTATTAAAATTGTCAACTACGAGGTTGTCCAAATGGTGAAAAAAAAACCTCATGGAATGCAAGGAGAATCCTACTTGTCCTAAAGGCATTCTGTGTGATTTCGCTGTATTGTGAAGGAAGGGGGCACAAAAGGCCAAAAACCTCACCAGAAGCCTTTGCAGCTTTCCGTATCTTTTTAATAAAAAAAACAACAAGGTGGTGCACATTTCTGCTTGTAAGGACAAACAAGTCAATCTGATTTGCTTGCCCAAATGAGAGGAAGCGCAAATCTGATTGTCCACACAAGCACAAGGGGCAGGTCTTGCTAGCAAAGCAAGTGCCTGCTGTTGCCATGTTAGATTTTTGCCTTTGCTGATGGTTTTTTTTTTTTTTTTTTTGCTTTTGTGTTCAAGCAAAAAATTGCTCAAGTGCAACTTGGACATCATTTAAAAAATAAGGTCAATAGTGGCAAATTGAGGTAAGTGCAAATATGAATAAATCACTCATAGCCACATGTTTACTAGTTGGCATGCAAAGCTTATGGGGGTGAAAAACCCATTAGGACAGGTCCAAGCTGCTCCAAAATATCTTTACTACGAGAGGCTCACATTTTATGGGGACGTATAGACAAGCCCTACTTTGACTCCAAACCTCCCCCCGCCATTGTTATTTCAATAGGTTGCATTTAAAGTTATTCTTAATTTATCTTTCTTGGAGATACTTCATTAAAGGAGTCTTGTATTTTTCAACTGCCGTGGCATAAATTGGCTACAATCTTTACTACGTAGACATTTACTTAGGAGTAAGTTCCACTAAATGCAATGGAGTTTACTTCTGAGTAGGTATGTATATGATTGCATAGTTAATGTAAATGAACTGCTGCTGTATAGAGGAAACTCAGCTATCCTCCTGCTGTCCCTCCCTCCCTTTCTCTCTCTGACATGCATACATACTATTCCCCTCACACAGATACAGTCCCACTCCCTCTACCTCTTTCACACAAATACCTGCAAATGCTCTCAGACTCACTTTGAACTGTTCCTTGCCTGCTACCACTCTGTCCTGGCCTCTCCTTTCCTCCTTCTTCTGCAACATGAAATAGAAAATCTGTCCACCCCTACCATTTCCTTCCCCAAGACTGGCTCCCTCCCACTTTTGATTGACAAGTCATCCTATGGAAAACATCCAGTAGTTTTAATGCTGCTGGTAGGAATTGTTCATGCTAGAGTTCTGGATCCATTATTTTGTTGGGAAAGGTGACTGCCTTTCTGCCAGGATCCCTGTAGGTGCCCAGAGACATTCCCATGATTTGGGAACACTTGTAGAGCATGTGATTGAAGACAAAAATTCCTAGCTAGCATGATCACTGGAGTCACTAGCCATATGTCATGAAGGATTCTGGGAACTGTACTTCAATGAGTAACCTTTCCAATCTCTGGAATTAGAGAGGTTGGAAAATGAGGCTGCTGAGAAGATGAGCATCACAACCTGGCATTCTTGGGCAAGTGACAGAGCCCTACAATCTCAGCAGGATCAGTCACTGATGCTGAACTCTCTCAACAGGTTATATATATAGTTGACAAGTGTCTAACAGTTGGATCTAGCTGCCATTTAAATTTCCCACAATGCCTCAGAAGAATACAAAATCAGGGTCCCTGTGAGAAAAAAAAAGGGCAAATAGACATGACTGTTCACTCCTGCATGGAGTGCTGTTCTTGCCACAATTGCCAACTGGCAGATGAAGGGACCATTAGGTGGCATTTTATCTAAGCTGCATTCAAACCCGGCTGCTGAAATACTCTCATCATCTTTTGTTTTAAATGAAGATATGACAGAACCATCAGAAGTAACATTTTGGAAGAGCTGAATCAACATTATTGCACACAGTCTTTGTTGTTGACCATATCTGATTAAATTATCCTTCAGCATGCTTCAAAACAAGAACCAGAACAGAATAGAGGAGAACCTGCTTTGCATTTAAAAGGTCTGAAGTTTTATTAGTTAATTCAATCATTAAGGGACACACACACACACACACACACATACACACATATATATTCCTGTACATGGCTGTCATCTTTCCCACTTTCTCCTCATGAACCTCTGTGAGACAGGTCAGGCTGAGAGATACTCATGGCAGCACAAGGGAGATGGAGAGAGGCTGAACCATGCCAGGTGACACCACTGGAGGGAGGGGTGACACCAGCTTTAGTAAGGCCAGAGGAAAGACTAACACAAGGTCACTAAACGAGTTTCCAGGGCTTAAAACAGTTACTATTCGGACATGGTGGCTGGAGTTGTCATGAGGGGGGAACGTTCCAGGCTCTGTGAGTTTGGATTTAGTCCCCCTCCAGCACTCTTACCACTACACCACATTGGCTGTTTCTTCAGCTCCTGATACAGCAAGTTAAAGAGATGAGGGGTAATACCAGGTTATGGGAAAGATGGTTGCTTGAGATTATGGGCATTGTTGCCAGCCAGAAAAGGCAATATTTGTCTAGATGCACAAATGCGCTTGCCTGGCACAAGGCAGCTTCCTTAGCTCCCAAGGAGTTGTCCTTTTGGCCACTTCATTGATTTTAAGTACCCAGAGTGATTACTATTTTAAAATTTAAACTGCACCATGCCCTAGTATGCAAGTCAATAGCACTGTTCTTTTAAAAGGGGAAAATTTGAATTGAGCTAATAAATACAGGTATCATTATCATGCATTTAAAAGATACAATACTCCCCGGTGCTCTTTGAAAGCATTGTTTTTTTGCAATGTACTCAGAAACAGTGCTAAGTGGTAGCACTTTGATAATAAATGCAATAGTGTCTCAGCGAATACCTTGTAAGTTTGTTAGTAGGGATGGGTAAGAATCCATGGGGGCTCTGGTGGGTCAAGAAAATGCCAGAAGGAAGGAAGGAAATATTTATTTGTTTACTTTTTAAATCAGAATTTACAAATAACACACAAAGGCTGGCATCCTATTCAGTAATTATGATATTATGTCTACCATACAACATTGCAATTCACTTTTATAGTCACGGCATACGCAGTGACCAAAAGCCCCCCTTCCCTGCAAAATCTATCTTTCCTAACACAGTCTCCTAACACAGCCATCTCCACGTTGCCAGAGAACAGGAGGGTTAGTGGAGATGTGTTCAGCTCTCTTCCTGTAGCTGAACGTACTGCAACAGGCATCTGCAGAGACCTCCCTCCAGATTGCTGTGGCACTGTTTTCAACTACATGGAGATAGTTGAATGTGTCTCCCCTCATTTCCTACTCTCCATCAAAATGGAAACGGCTGTGTTGAGGTGGGGAGGGGGCTACACTGCTGAAAGGGTAGGTTTTGTAGATAGCATTGTGAGATGTAGCTACAGAGATGTAGTTGTGTGATACCCGTGCCCCCCCAATGAAGTATCTACGTTTCAATGTAGGACAAAGAAAGAAAAAATGAGAGGATTTTTCCTGATTTTTGAGTAATATATGAAAAAAAAAACAGAACTACATGTGACAAAGAAAATGAGGGTGTCACCAAACATGACTGATCATGACACTGAATTATGACCTACCTGGTTTCCTAACTCCTGATGTCATGGTAGGTGTTTCTTCACATGGAGTAAGTTAATCAGGACTGAGGCATACACAGCTGTCTTAATTTCTATCAGCCCTAACCAGTATAATTAATGGTGAAGGATGACAAGAGTAGTAGTCAAAACATCTGAAGGACCACATAGTACCCATGTCCTAGATGTTAACAGAGAGGAGAATTAAAAAGGGAACTCTTAAAAACCTTTTTCTTTTCTTTTTTGAAAGGCATTTTTCCATGTATGGTTGTGAAAGTGATACAGTGAAGAAAGCAGCCAGGAAGAAAATCAACTGATTTGAAAGGTGGTGCTGGAGAACAGTTCTAAAGATATCATGAACTGCTAAAAAGACAAATAGGTGGTCCTAGAGCAAGTCAAGCCTGAACTCTCATGAGAAATGAAGATGAATAAATGGAGGCTGTTGTACTTTGGCATATCAGGAGATGATGTAACTCATTGGCAAAGATGATAATGCTTGGTAAAGTGAAAGGCAACAGGAAAACAGGAAGACTGCACTACAGGTGGATTGATCTAACCAAGGAAGCCATGCTCCCAGGTTTGGAAGATCTGAGCAGGGCAGTTGATGACTGGGTTGCCATACACTGAAGATGACTTGACCACAATTAAGAATCACAACCACAATCTCTGTACTCTTCTGGAGTTGGAAACCCATTCAAAGTAAGACTTCTTGAAAAAATAAGAAAGCCTTCACAAAAGAAAAAATAAGAGGCCTTCACAGTATATGCCCCCTCACCCCAAGAGAGAGCTAAAGAATTGGGTCAAGCTAGTCTCGTGGGAAATTGCAAGCTCTCCTTTGTAGAGCAGTCGTTGTAGAAGAGGAAGTAGAGAATAACTGATGTTATTACAATGTACCAGATCATATCTCGGGTCATGGTGGCTTCTGCCAGAAATGGCAGAATTGTACTTATCAAGGGATATTTAAGAAGGATTTAGGACTGTTGAAATATAGATTGTACTCATGCAACAATGACATTTATGGATTTTGCTGCAATATGTCATTTGTACCCTTCTTATTAGTTTAACCAACAATGGCCAAAGGGGTCATTGCTTTTTCCTTCATTTCACATTCATTTTTGCAAGTATGAAAAGGCTCCTGTATTTTGGCCTAATTTTCAATACTTGCAGACATATTCATATCCTTCCCGGAGACACGTCCTTTTCTGCCTTCATGCTTCTCTTCCACAGGCACCAATTTTCTTTAAACTAAGGTTGGAGAGTCTTTAGCTCCCTAGATGTTATAGGACTACAACTGGCCACATTGGCTGAGGTTAATGGGAAAGGAAGTCCAACAACTTTTGAAATGCCATAGGTTTTTTTCTAAACTCATTATTTAACCCATTGGCTGGGATGACTTATATGATTATGTCAATGATATCATCATACTACATCACTCATTATGTCAACCAGATGCTGAAAAGCAAAATTTCATTAGATACAAAATGTGAAATATCCCCACTATTTGGCTAGGCAAATGTGGACCTGTCTGCTGTTTTACATAGTTCAGAGATTTGGTGGGGGGAGGGGTGGAACCAAAGAACAACGATTTTCCAGTCCTTTGAGGGCACTTTTCTGAATTTATGTTAGGGCTGAAGCCTTTGAAGTTCCAGTGTTCAGTTCCTTCTACGTAAACCACCTCAGACACAGGGATGCTATTGGAAGGTTTGTTGATACTTAACTCATCCAGTATGTTTGGTTTCTTGTTAATGTTGTTATTGGATTTGCTTTAATATGATGTAATTTTCAATGGAGCATTTATTTTATTTAAAATGTTGATACCCCATCCTTCAACCAAAAAGGTTTCCAGAGCGGCTTCTAATTAGTTGGTTTGACAGGACCCTTCCACAAGCTTACAGTCTAAAGAAGACATGACACACAAAGAAAAGGGAATGGTGGAGAGAGATTTAGCAGTTCCTGGCTTTTCTCTTTTCCCATCAGTGGCCACAGCAATGTCAATTGGAAAGGAGAAAGGAGCTCTCACCACCCATTGGGGCCTAGGCCCAATTGAGCTTCTGTTCTTCTCTCCCTCAAAGGGAACAACAGGGGCAGCTGGGAGATGGAAGAGGGCTCTCACCAGCTGATGTAGGCATGATGGAGCTGTGCCTGGCTAGGGTTAGAGTACAAGTAAGATAATTGATACTCAGGTCAGTATTGCTGGTAGGGCCTACCAATGAAGAAATTAGAATTAACTTTAGTGAAGATTCAATCTGTTGATGACCTTGGAGTGATAATATCTGAGTATACCTTCTATTGTTTTTGGTTTTCAGAGCTGGCTCAAAATGCTCAAGGGGGAAGTAAAGTTTTTCAGAAAATGTTGATACTTTGAGGAGAGCTTCTTTTGTTTTCTCTCTGTGAGCTAATTGATGCTCAGAAGGTGATGACTTTGATAAGCGTATAATTAACTTTTTTTGTTTATTTGTTTATCACCTCTCAGCCAGCTATGGCCCCTGAGACAATCTACAGGAGGTAAAAACTGGTAAACATGTATTTAAACCTGGACTCAAACATATTTTTTTAAAAAAAGACCTTTTCCCCCCTCCAAAAAATGTGCATAATTAAAATAGTCAGAAAAGCCACCCAAAGGCCATATGGAATAATGCAATCTTGGCTATGCCGTAGAAGTATAGAGCCAACCTTATTTCCTTTGGGGAGGAGTTCCACAGTTGGGATGCCACAACAGAGAAACCCCTCTCACATGTGCTCACCAACCTGCATGATGGGACATGCAAAAGAATCTCTGCTGAAGATCTCAGATTGTAAGTAGGCTTATATTGGAGGAAGGGTTGCCAGGTCAGGACTATCCCAAAATTTCAGGGACCAAAACTGAATTGTGAGAATTGTGGATGATTCAGAATGATGTTGCAGGAGGTAAGCCTTGGTGATATTACCATCAGCCTTCTGTATCCATAGATTTGGTATCCATGGATTTGACCATCCATGGCTTGAATATGTGTGTGTGTGTGTGTGTGTGTGTGTGTATTCCAAGAAGCAAACCTTGATTTTGCCTCTTTATATAAGGGACACCATTTTACTATGCCATTGTATATAATGGGACTTGAGAACCCATGGATTTTGGTATGCACAGGGAGTCCTGGAACCCCAGCCAATACCAAGGGCCCACTATACAAGGGTGAAGTTAGAAAAGCAGCCCCTGGTGATACCATTAAGCTTAAAAGATTAAGCATCAATAAAAACTGAACAATGTACACCAGTTCTAACAAATGAGGAACACACACACACACACACATTTCAAGGTAGCATTCTCAGCCTGAAATTCTTGCCCTTCACCAGCAGAACAGCTGGAACAGCAGAAAAGTAGCCAAACTCTGAGATTTGGGAACAATTGGAGAAGATAGCCTGGTTCCAGGCAGTTTAGGGCTTTGCATATCAACACCAGCACATTGAATTGAGATTGAAAGCAATTTGGAAGCCACAGGGGCAAGACTGGCAGTATGTGGTCTCTAAAGTGCACACCCAAAACATTCCCTATGTTAGAGTCTTGTTTCTTTTCTTTTTTTTTAAAGAATAATTTTATTACTTATTTTTATAATACTTTTTTTGGGAAATACACTAAGAATTATAAAGTAGTGTTGAATTTCTCCATCTTTGCACATACAACAGCCTTGCTGCCCTGGTCATATAGTGAATTTTCCATGAATTTTTTCAAGCTGTAAATGCATCAATCCCAAAAGAAAAAGTTCAGTTTTGATTTAATATTTATCTTTAAAATCCTCTGCGTCAATGTGTGTATTGGAATCCAATTTTTTTTAGCCTTTTCACATGTCCACCACACATGACAAAATGTCCCTTCCTGTTGTTCACATTTCCAGCATACATTAGATACACCTTTATATATTCTAGACAATTTCTCTGGCATCATACCAGTGATACATCATTTTATAAACATTTTCTTTAAGATCACAACATAATGTAAATTTCAACCCCTTTGACCACATGTTTTCCCATTGATCCTTCTGTATATTGCAACCAAAATTCTTAACTCATTTCATCATACACTGTTCTTCCTTTTAAATTTCACCAAAATATATACATTTTAGCAACTACATGTTCATCATCTGTACACAGCTGCATTTCAAATTCTGACTTATTTTGTTCAACAACCATAGGCCTCATTATCCATTTTAAATCTTTCAAATAACTGTAAGTAAAAATACCATTGAAAACTGTATGCCTCTGTTACTAACTGCTCTCTTGATCTAATTTTATATTCCCCTTGATAAAGCTCCAGAAGGTCTTGATACATTAGCCACGCTTCTTTACTTGTTGTTTCTCTTGTATAAAAGGCTTCTTGTGCTCCAACCGATAATGCATTTTCATGTACAACCTGGGTTTATATCTATTCCATATTCTTATTAAGGCACATCTGACAATATTATTTTTGAAATCTTAATTAACTTTGACTTTATCATACCATAAATATTGAAGCCATCCAAACCTCAGGTCATACCCTTCCAACTCTAACAGTCATTTATTTCTCAGCATCACCTATTTTTTCACCCAAACCAAACAGAAGGCTGCAAAATACAATTTAAGTTCAGATAAACCCAGCCCTCCTCTTTACTTTGCATCTTGTAATACCTTATATTTAAGTCGTGGGCCCAGCCTCCTCACCATACAAGCTTCAGAATATCTTTTTGCCATTTCTTAAATAGTACATCAGTTGTCAAAACAGGTATGGTCTAGGCAACAAATGGAAGAAATACAAGGAATTAATTGGTTCACATATGCACAGATAAAGGCGAGATTTAAGGAAGATAATAGGGAGATAGGTTTTGAGTTAGATGAGAATGAGTTGGATTTGTTAATCTGGACAGAACAGAAGAAAAAGAAAATCTCAAAATAGAGGAAAAAAGAGAAAAAAAATATTATGATCTGGTTATTTGTTTGCTTTATATTTGCTTCTTTCATTTGTTATGGTTAAGGATTACAAGTATGTTGAAGAAAACAGCATAGATGTGACATGAAATTATTTGATAAAGATTAAAGTTAAAAAAAACCAGGTATTGTCTGAAACAGGAGCATGGTTCTAAGCAAAACATTCATTTTTATCAAAGAAATTCTCCCCAACAGTGACAAATTAAATTTCTCCCATCTTAGCATGTCCTCTTAATTTCATTCCATGTTAACATAATTATTTTGAAACAACATACAATTCATATGCATCATAATATTACCTAAGTGTTTAACTTTCTTCTCAATTTTAAAACCAGTTTTGTCCATCAATTCAACTTGATCTTCTATATTCGTATTTTTCATTAAGATCTTTGTCTTTTCATTATTAATCTTAAAGCCTGCCAACAGACTAAAATCTTTTAATTTTTCCATTAACACTTCTGTACCTTCCAAAGGATTTTCCAAACTATCACCAAATCATCAGCAAAGGGCCTTAAGTAACACATTTCTTTTTAAATGGTTATTCCTGAGATTCTTTCATCTTGTTTTATATCTCTATTCAATACCTCAAGAACCAAAATAAACAAAAGTGGAGTCAACAGGCATCTTTGTCTTGTTCCTTTTTGAATCTTGGAAGGTTTTGTCAATTCTCCATGAACAATTGTTTGTGCTTTCTGTGAGGTATAGATCAATTTACCCCTTTTAATAAAATTATCTCCAAAGTTCATCTCTTCCAGAACTAAAAGGAAAGTCCAGCTCAAGTTATCAAAGGCCTTTTCTATATCTAAGAAAACCAATGCAGCTTGCTTCTCATTATGTTGTTCTAAATATTCCAAAATGTCCAACAAATTTCTAATATTATCTTGTAATTATCTTTTAGGTAAAAACCCACATTGGTCCTCACGAATAAAGTCCTGCAAGATTATTTTCAATTTGTCACCTAAAATATTGTAAACAACTTATAGTCATTATTCAATAATTGTATTAGTCTATAATTTTTTTGTTGATATTAAATCTTGATCCTCTTGACAGAATAATGTTATATTAGCCTCTTTCCACCTATCAGGAATTTTTCTATTTTGCAAAATAGTATTTATCATTTGTTGTAAAGGTAATAAAGATTCTTCCTCAAACCAATTATAATAAAGAGCTTGACCAACCTTCTGGCCCAGGTGCCTGTTAGAATCTTTCTTCAAGAAAAACTGAGATAATGTATGTGGAATTCTATTAACATTCTAAAATATATAATCCCAATTTTACTTAGACCTAGTTCTTGGGCCATCAAACAATATATTGTTATACTGCATTGGACAGTGCAATCCAAGAGATCCCATGCCTAGCTGTTGTGCTTTAATAATCAAATCACATCATCCATCAAAGAGATTATGATGACTGATGATCCCAGAGGTAGAGATGGAACAGAGTGATGGTTCCATTACAGCTTTGTTGTTCTTACTGATTGAGATGGCATTCAGTCAATAATGAGAAGTAACCTTTCATTAACAGCAGTAGCATGAAATTGTTAATGCAAATGTGTATTTATTTGCTAATGACTAATTGTCTAGGAACCTCTCTCCTACCACCACCCTCTCCCTCAGCATTCCTGTAAATGTTAATGGGAGGCATTGGAAGATAATTAAAGTGGCAGACATTAATTTCATTTCCTCTTAGAGATTTTGGCCAGCCATTTGAATCACATAATAGTTATGTCTTTCTCAAAGGGGCAGTTATGATGAGTCTTACTCCATAAAACTGTGAACTATATTCCACATTAGCAAAGGATGTTTGGAGAGAAAGTCAGGGTTATTTATCAGAGGCCAATGCTTTTCCCTTTCTGCCAAAGTGGCACTTTGTATAGATTCCCACTTAATTCAATACCATGTTCTCTAGAAACTATTTGCATTTCAAGAAAAGCCTCCATTGCTGCTGAGAACAACATTTTTCCTCCCTGGGGTGTGGGACAGTGAGAAGGAGTTAAACTCTTTCTTTCCACACATTAGGGAAATGAAGCTGCACAGGTACCCACTTTGCTGATATTTGTATGGGAAATTTTTGTACCACACTGAAATTTCATTTGGATCCAAAAATATCTGATTAAGATACACAATGGAAGTGTTATTGTTGTTGTTGTTTTAAATCTGCCTGATTGAGGGTTTACAAATGGTGAGGATATGCTAGAGTCATGTAGGATTAATAAAGCACAGGAAGAGCTGTTATTGTTGTATAAATTGTTGAGTAATTCACAAATTAAAGCCCTGTTTTGTTTAAGTCCTTATTCCATATTGTGTACTCATAGACCCAGAGCTTGGGAATAATGTATTATAGGTCGACCCCCATATTCATTCCAAGAACCCCCGTGGATACCTGAAACTGTGGATAATAGGGAACCCTATTATTTTCAATGAAAGGAATGCAGGAAGTTGACAATAGAATCACACTGGAGGATCTAGAAATCCCTAGAGAGAAAAGATCTATTCTGACATGGGTAAATGAAACCGCGGATACCAAATGTGCGGATACAGGGGTTGACCTATACAGGTAATGTGCATTACCTGCAATGTTCTTAAATTGTACTAAGGGTGTGCCGCTTTAACTGTTATGGCTCCATCCAATTGAATCCAGGAATTGTAGTTTAGTAGTCTGGTAGAAATGTAGTTTGGTGAGGGATTCAGAATTCTCTAAGTGTTGCAGCTGAGGGAAGCATACTAGAGAATCCTAAGTATTCACCAATTATAAATCCCATGAGTCATATGATACAGCCATAGCAATTAGAGTGGTATTAAATCTCTGTAGTTATTCAGTGTGGATAGACCATAAGTTTCATCTGGTTTTATTTCCAATCTTGTAGAATTTATTTTCTAAGGAAAAATAGTTGGCTGAAACAATACCACTCCCGTCCCCTGCCCCCGACTAAAAGCCCAATCTGATGGGGATGCTTTTGAGCTATTTTTGGCCATTTTGTATATCTGAGTATATTTAATTTTTTTAAAAAGTAACTCTTTAATAAATGGCATAGCATGTTGTTTGGGTTTTCCTTTTAAAAATATAGTAACATGTAACAAGTAATGAAGTACTTTTAAAAAGTAATGTTGGAAGCTATGGAACCAAAATTATCACAGAGCTGACTATGATTTTCATATAAAGGTGGATATAATATAAGTAATGAAACATAGCCACTGTTTTACAGGTTCCTGTCTCCCTGCGATTTGCAGAGCAGTCTTTCACATGTATTGTAAAGTCTTTCTCATCGCTATTATTTAGGCTGGCTTTCTACAGCTGTAGCTTGTTATATTTTTGTTCCAATAACTCTGGAAAGAGCAGGTTAAAAACAAACATTTCCTAGCTTTCCTTTTTCTGTAACTAGTTTCTTTTTTTTTTCCTGAAGCATATGTTATAAACTCAAAAAATTGACTTTTGAATAGTCCCCCAGAAACCAGCAGAACAACTTCAAACTAAGTGGTCTGAAGTATAAATGTTTAAGCATGTTTGGCTTTTAGACTGGATGTTATACGTTTCAGTCACGTATTTTTCCTTAGAAAATAAATTCTGCAGCACTGAAAGCAGCTGGATAAAAGTTAGAGATATATTTAGAAGTAAAATAATATTCATATTTCCTGGGAAAATATATCATCTTTCCCTAGACAATTTCTAAAACTTTTCCCATTCTCTGCTATTACTTATTTATGTCTATGACTATATTGTTTAACAGTGTTAAACATTCCAAGAGATAAATTATATGAAAAGTGCATATAAGAGGTAGTGGTGTTTGGTGTGATTTGTCTATCTTCCCAATTCTAATTTATTCATTGTCCACTATAAAGGTGATGAAGCAATTGGTTTGCTGCTATTTTGATAAGAGGTTTCCAAAATATTCAAAGGGTTTCATCAATTCTATGGTATTTCTTTAAAAATAAAATGTGTGAGAAAGTGAAACTGACAGATTCAGACATTTAACATTGAATGGTGGGAAATTCAGAAAAGGCAAAAGGAACTTCTTTACATAGCAGTTTACACAGTTAGTACATGGAACATGCTGTTAGAAGATGTGATGATACTTAGATGCCTTTCAAAGGAGCATGGACAGATTCATGGAGGATGAGGCTACCAGTGGCTACAAGTCATGACTGCAGCTTGGAAAATGTCATTTTTAGACTACAACTCCCCGAATCTTCTAGCCAACATTGCCACTAGCCATGGTCCCTGAGAGATTTGTAGCCACTGGTAGCGTAATTTATTTTAAAAAAGCATCTTTTCCAAGCTCAAACCATGATGGCTATAGGCTACCTCCAAGCTCACAGGTAGTTTGGTTTTAAAATACCAGATCTTGAATAACTAAGGAGATTTTTGGATGCCTCTTTCAGCCTCTTGCCACGCAAGCAGCCTCCGGAGCAGTAATGAGGCTGCCGCATGTCAAGGGGTCCATTTTGGATGATGCCGTTTCTCTTTCGGCATCATCCGTGACTCTTGTGACTACCATTAGAGGCGGCTGCGCTGTTTTTCACTCACAGAAGTTGCCTCCAATGCTAGCTGCAAGGGTCACAGACGACGCCGAGAGAGAAACGGCGTCGTCCAAAATGGACCCCTTGCTGCGCGGCAGCCTCGTTACTGCTCCAGAGGCTGCTTGCACGGCAAGAGGCTGAAAGAGGCGTCCGAAAATCTCCTAAGAGAGAGTTACTGCCTCAAGTCCACCTTTCAGGCTTTCATCAGTCATCGAGCCGATCCCTGTGGGAAATATGCTGGTATAGATGTGCTTTTGATCTGATCCAGAAGGACTTTTCTATCCCCTTGGCTGCTCCAAAGTGCTCATCTACACAGATATGTAGACAGTGTATCTTGGCCATGGATAAAGACCATTGTTCCCCTGTTCACTCCATGGAATGGGAGGAACCTCTGATGAGGACGCTGGCCCATTACTGCAGTTGACACTGCCATTTTCCTTGCTGTCTTGAAAGGCAGGAAGGAGGCCAACAACATGCGACCAAGGGCCCCTGCATGTGTCCAGCCTTGATCACATGCTGTGTGACTCCTTCCTGCCTTCTGGGAGAGCCAGGAGACCGGAGCAGCAGCAAGGGCTGTCCTGCTGGGGCAGGCTCCTGCAGACACATGGGGTCCAATCTTTTTATGTCAGTGGTAATGGAATAAATCATGTATTGCCCTACCTTGACTTGTCCCCATCTGGGCCCTGTTTCTACCCTGAGGGTTGTAAAGACTGCCCAGGGACAGAACAGGGCAAAAGCCTTGGACTGCAGTGCTCTCAGACAGTGGCAAGCTATTGCTCATGTAGATAAGGCCGAAGTCTCCTTCTCTCTTAAACAACCCCACTGTTTTTCATTGTTTTGAAAAATGCAGGGCGCTCCCCCCCCAGCAGTATAGTGGCACCTCTCATTCAGCCCTTCTTCCATAAGGGTATTACTCAATCTTCAATGTTTAGAATAGAAAGAAGTTCTGAAAACTGGTCCATACCATTTGCTGCCTAGAGATGACAAGATGATGACCAAATTGACAATAGAATATCACTTTCTGGCATCCTTCGACCGGATCAAAGGAGACAAGGAGAAGGCTGCATGACTCACATATCTCTGTTTTCCAGCATTCTCCATCCTCCTTCCAGCATCTACTGCCTGAGAAAGAGGCTCACTTTGCCTAATATTACCACCTAAAGTACACTGAAAAGGTAACAACAGTAGCAGCAGCAACAACATGAATGATTGGTAAAAAGATCATATTATTGTACCACACCATGCTTTGGAACTCCTCATTTCTATTCAAAGCCAAGAAAAGTCATTATGCATAATATTCATTACAAATTAATTTATAACTGAATTTGGTACAGAGATTGAAAATTGTGTAGGTAACCTTTCTGTTCAGGAGCATGGTTTCCAGATATGCATTACTGAAAATTATTACAGATTCATGTCTCCAGCCTCATGTATCTATGTGTCCCTGCATGGCATGATCAAAACTGAATGTAGAATGTTGTACTGTGGGTTATAATTGTCTAAAAGATGTTTGGAACCCTTTTCCAAATCAATTGCCAAACTCTCATTACTTCCTAATTCATGGCAAAATGCGTATGAATCAGTCATGCCTGGTCAGATGTACAGAAAGATCATTTTTGTGTAGGTTGCATTTGCTCTGCTATTTCCGTACACCATTGTCAGACTGTTGGAACAGAACTTCGTATGGTTAAATATCACTAATATGTTAAGAAACAGGATTTAATGGAAAACCACTATAATCATTGAACACTTATTTATATCAGAGAGAATGGCTAATTCAGATAAATAAACATTCAGAGAGGATGGATGGTAAGATTGCTGCTCCTTGGGAGGCCAGTTTATGAATTGTTTTATTGTGGTACTTATGTCATGTTATATCTACTGTAATCGTTTTATGTATGTGAAATACCCAATCATCCTTCCCCATTATCCTCATCCGGTGAGGCTTGAAGTATATTAAACATTCCTTTCACCATCACAGTGCCATTGAAGGAAGAAAGCTGATCCCCAGCTCTGTATTTATGCCTAACTCTACATTTATGTTTGTGTATAAATGGCTTGGAATGTTTTCCTTAGGGTTTGTTAATGGCTGCAGGTTGTTGTCATTTCTCAAGAGGATTGCTTGCTTAGTTTTCCCCAAGGATGATTGATTGGTTGTTATTTCCTAAATGGGATGCTTAGGAGATCCTCCCCAATTTATCTCCAGGGGTATATTTAGGACTCTCCAGGGATGGGAAGTGAAAAAGAAAACATTTTGTAGTTTCAATTTGGGGCAGAGCTACTAGAAACAGAGAGACAGTGGCTTATATAGTTGAAAAATGGTGGCTTATATCGTTGAAAAGGGTTAGATGCTGCATCATTTAGCGTAGACCTTCTTTTTGACCCATGGAGTGGTCCAAATCACGTAAATGTACACTCTAAGGACTTTATCAGACTAACCCCCATTAACATTCTTTTGCCAGCATATTTTGTGGCATTTCTATGGCGGCAAAATAACTCTTCCTATCCGACTTACCTTGAGCAGCATGAAAAGGCAGCTCCAAGCATAAACGAAGCAGGAATGGAGCTGCATTTACTTCCGGGTTCAAGATCTCGGTGATTCTCGTCAGAAGATGCGAGCATGGTAAATTAAAAAAAAATACAAACACAAAACATGCACAGAAGCACAGAAGCACACTTTAAAACTAAAACGTAAACCAGGGAGGTTCATAAAAAGAGTGTCCCCCTACCTGGTTTTTGTGGTCTCACCCGGAAGTGTTCTGCCCACGTAGGCACAATGGTTTGAGGTTTTAAACGCTGTCAATGCCAGCAACAAAGCACCATGGGAAATCTATTGATGGCTTGGCCCATCAATAAAAAGGAGTGGCTTTTGGACAATACAAAATGGTGAAAGTATGATGTCATATGATATGTGTGCCTTTTTGTGTTAATTAGGTGTCATTATGATACGATATTTGCCCCATCTGATAAAGTCCTAAATCTATATCTGAGAGTTATCAGTACTACTGAACTGCAACTGGTGTATAGGATTGGATTTTGTGCTCCCTCTGCCATGAAGAGAGAAATAGGCATTTTAGGGCCTAGGGTATACTGTATATTCCGGCATATAAGATGACTGGGATATAAGATGATCCCCCAATTTTCAAGTAAAAATCTAGAGTTTGGCATATATTCATCGTATAAGACCACCCCCCAATTTGGCTAGTGGCTGGCTGGCTGGGGGAGCCTTGCCAGCTGATCCTCTTTGTTTCCCAACTCACGAGGATCTCCTCATGAGTTGGGAAAGTGAACAGGATCAGCTGGCAGCGCTCTCCCAGCCAGCTGCTACATTTGCCCCTCTCTTCCACCTTCCAGTCAAACTTGACTGGAAGGTGGACGAAAGGGGTGAAAATACCTAGTTTGCCTCGTCCGCCTCCCCCTCCGTTTTCATTCTCTTTAAAAGGGAATGAAGACAGGGGAAGCAGGGCTGCTGCTGCAAACCGCTAGATTTGCCCCTTTCTTCCACCTTCTGGGAACTTGGAAGAAAGGGGTGAACATACCCGGTTTGCCTTGGCCGCTGTAAGGGTGGTGGTGGGGCCCCGGTCGTCCCCGAGGCCACGACTGGGAGCCCGATTGTGGCTTCAGGGAGGGTGGAAGGGTGGCTAGAGGGGGGGCTTTCCAGCCCCCAACCCCTCCCCGAGGCTGCGATTTGGAGCCCGATCGTGGCTTCGGGGATGGTGGAAGGGTGGCTAGAGGGGGGACTTTCCAGCCACCCACATCCTCCCTGAGGCCACGACTGGGAGCCTGATCGTGGCTTCAGGGAGGGTGGAATGGTGGCTCCAGGGGGGGCTTTCCAGCCACCCACCACCTCCCCGAGGCCGCAACCGGGAGCCCGATTGTGCCTTTGGGGAAGGTGGAAGGGTGGCTCCAGGGGGGACTTTCCAGCCACCCACCCACCCCTCCCCAAGGCCACGAATGGGAGCCCGATCCCGGCTTCGGGGAGGGTGGCTTTGACATATGAAGACAGAGAGAATGGGTGGCCTCCATTTCAACCCGCGGGATTCGCTCCTTTCTTCTACCTTTCAGGAAGGTGGATGAAAGGGGCGAAAATACCTGGTTTGCCTCATCCGCCCCCTCCCTCCATCTTCATTCTCTTTGGAAGGGAATGAAGACAGGGGGGAAGTGGGGGAAGCCACTGCAAACCGTGGGATTCGCCGCTTTCTTCCACCTTAGGTGGAAGAAAGGGGCAAACGTTGTGGTTTGCCTCGGCCGCTGCTCGATTTCCTGTGTGTTTGTTCACTTTGGAGAACAAACACATAGGAGGTTGAGTGGTGGCTGTGGCAAACCGCAACATTTGCCCCCCTCCTCTGTCTTCAGTTGCTCCCCAAAGGGGGAGAAGGCAGAGGAGGGTTGGAGAATGAACCGGTAACCCCTGCCCTATCTCCTGCCTCTTTGCTCCGTTTGTGAAGGGAGCGAAGAGGCAGGAGATTGGAGGGCAGTTGAAGTAAAGTGTATCTGGCGTATTAGACAACTCCCAATTTTGGAGGCTATTTTTCAGGGCTCAAAGGTCGTCTTATACGCCAGAATATATGGTAAATCATACAGCTTTTGTTGGTGTCCCCATGGGACATGCTAACTGAGGTTTCTGGGAATTGAAATCCAACCACATCTGGGAAACCATGCTTGGGAACTACTGACCCAGGATGTAGACACATGGATTGGGGATTCAAGGGTTATATAAATCCAGCTGGCTGGTTCCAAGTGCATTTACTATTTGGCCAGCACACACCCTTCCACTTGTAGTGGGACTGCTGGTTGCATTTTAGCCCAGATTTGTCAAGGGTGTTTGTTATGCCTCCTTTGTCCTTCCAGGTGCAACTGGTTTTGTAAGGGGCTGGTAGGAATGAAAAGAATAGAGTGGGCCCTTGGCATCTGCTGGGATTTGGTTTTAGGCACCCCTGTGGATACAAAGCTCTGTGGATGCTCAAGTCCCATTATATACAATGGCATAGTAAAATGGTGTCCCTTATATAAAATGGCAAAATCAAGGTTTGCTTCTCGGAATTTATTTTTTAGGGAATATTTTCAAGCCATGGATGGTGGAATCCATGGATGTCAAATTCATGGATAAAGAGGGCCAATTGTATTGAGAAAATATTCAAAAAATGGTCAAACCCCACATTTCTCACATGTCAGGAAACCCTGGGGAGAAAAATCTTGGGCTGGCAAGAATCTTTGCAGCTTGGTACTTTTTCTGAAAAAACAAACCCCAAACAATTTTTGGTACAGAAAATAGAACTGTCTGCACCCAAAGTTTCCCCCCCCCAACCCCCAGACCATTGGTTTCCCCCCCCCCAACCCCCAGACCATTTTCTGCACCCAGAAGTGTGTGTGGGGGGGAGATTCAGAGC
This sequence comes from Gambelia wislizenii, assembly GCA_030847615.1. Lineage (NCBI taxonomy): Eukaryota > Metazoa > Chordata > Lepidosauria > Squamata > Crotaphytidae > Gambelia > Gambelia wislizenii. Next base: position 303,763,205 of record JAUMIR010000002.1, on the reverse strand, counting down.
ATTTTGACCATGGAATTTTCTGCACAGGTAAAAGCATTTCCTGTGCAGAAAATGATGGATTTCAAACTGTGAGTAGTCTTCAAAAATGGTGCCACCTTGAATATTTTCTCGCATCCACAAGGAAGTTGCTACAATTAACAGTTACTTCCCTAAGTGTTGGTCCCTTTAAACAGGTTGGATAGTCTCAACTTATGTTGGGAAGTATAGGTAGGAATATAAGAGTGAGTGATAAGTGACCAATGTCAAGAAGGTAAAAGGGGTTTTCTGTGATCTGCCAGCCAAAGCAATGGTAATCTTTGATGCCTGGAGAGGTTGCACATATAGATTCATGCAACTCAAGGGGTTGTGATCCAGGAGATTACACTTCTACATCAAATGTGTGGCTAGAGGATGGGGACACCTATTGTACTGTCTCTACTGTTGGACTGGGGAAGGTTCACCCATATCAGTTGGCATCACCATATCCCACAACTTTATTTGCAAATTCCCTTTCTGTATTTAAACTGCTTACTCTAATTTACCCAACATTTGTTGTCTACCTCTTTATTTCACATTCAGCCTACTTTAAAATCACATTCAGCCTACTTTCAGATTATATATTGACATCAGAATCCAAGAATATGAAAAACTTCTGACTATATGCTAGTTAGAACATAGTTACTTTTAGGAGACTGACCATAGTAGCATGGTGACGTTGTGGACAACCATTTATGAATTGTGCAACATGATTCTGTGGGCCATGGAAGGAACACAAATGCCTTGTTCTTCAAGATCACTAAATTATTTATTCTCATCAAGACAGATCTCAGCCTGTCAAGAATCTGTTGATCTGACAAGAGTTTAACATCTGTGAGATTTCTGACCTCAACTGTGAGAATAAGACAATGTACAGGATATTTGTCCATAAACCTAGAGTCTTTTCTTCTTTGTGAAGCAAAACACACAGAGAGAGTAAGCAAAGGAGGACTGGCTAATTGATTAGAGACATAAAACAAATGCCTATCATTTTAAGAATCCATGCAACAAGACAGCAATGATTGTGTTTTAGCACAATTACACAATTTGTGCAAAAATCATTCTCACCATGCTGAAGCTCATTATGGCCTCAAAATACCTTGCCATTTTGCATATTTTTGTTCTTCTGTAGCAGACTAAGGCAAAAAAGGATTTGCATCCCTATTCATATTCTTTACTCATGAACACTCCATTTTACATGTTTCAATTGTCCCTGTTTACTGTTGGGAAATGTCAGAGATATTAATGGATATCACGAGTGGAGTAATTACTATTCATAATCAGAAGGTGAGCAACAACCAGTCCTACCCCACCATCACATTCGCAAAGGACTCAGCAGAGAAATAAAGCCAGTTTAGTCTTCTCTATAAAAACATATGCAGTACAGTCCTCCCTTCTTATTCGTGGGTTTCCATTTCACAGTTTTATGTATTCACAGAACTCTAACGAGTGGGGGGGGGTTGCTCATCCTTCTGCTCCCCCCTCCCATGGCCAAGCAAAACCCCATGCTGGTGAAAGCCAGCAATCAGGCCAATAAAAAACCCTGCACCAGAAGGCTGCTTGTACCCAGGGGGCAGGTGAGCTGAAGGCTTAGCAAACCCTCGTGCTGGCCGCCAAGCTGAAGGACAAGGGTGAGTGCCAAGCAAACCCCCATGCTGGCCATCCTTGCCCCTGAGGCCACCCTCCTGCTGCTTTGGCTGACTGGCTGTAGGGGCAAACCAGCTGCAGGGTGATGCACCCTACCAAGGTGGATGGGTAGGCTGCCAAAGTGGTTGGATTGGCCCCACAACCACTCAGCCAAAACAGCACTTGGCCAAAGGATGAAGGCAAGTGCCAAACTTGTTAGAAGAGCAGCAAAAATGCTCCAAGTGCAAGCAGGATTTACAGCTGGCAAGGTCCAAGGCTAATTCCACAAATACCTCAGGCTTTAAGGAGTACAACAAAAGTGAAGGAACTGCATTCGCTGTTAAAGCCAGAGCATGTTGGAACTGTGGAGAGAAAGTTCACCTTGCCAAAGACTGTGAACATAACTTACAGAAAAAGAAAGACAATAAACTCAGCCAAAAGAAGTCTGGGTAGAGCTTGACTGTTTCCACTGTGGTTTTACAACCAATCAGGGAGCTGGAAAATAAATTATCCTCCTGGGCACTGGACAGTGGATGTTCAGCACACATTTCTAACATTAAGGACATTTTTGGGGACTTTGAAATGACTTATCCCTGCAATGTAAGTTTGGCTAATGGATCTAACTCAAAATGCCTGGGAGAGGGTGTTTGTTTTGTGTCCTGCCTTTACAAAATTGTTAAAAAAGTGCAGTTTGTTCCTGATTTAAAGATGGGTTTGCTTTCTGTTGCTCAATTGACAAAGGAAGGGTGTGAAAACAAATTTGTTGGGGACAAATGTTATATTTTGAAAGGTGGTATTATAAAGGCTGAGGGTGTGTTCCATAATCAGCTATATTATATGTATCAAAATCCACAGGAAATTCAGGCAGAGACGGTGATGTCCAATTCTCCAATGCATGACAATTGCATTCATTTGTTACACAGGAGATTGGGACATCCCAGTTACAAGGTTCTTAAACAGATGCCTGAAATGGTACATGATTTAAAGGTAAAGGGGTGTGACAGATTTTTAGATTGTGGGAATTGTAAACAAGCCAAAGTAAGGTTCTTCCTATCCCCAAATTCAGTGACAGGAGGTCAAAGAGAATTTTTGAGTTGGTTCATGTGGACTTGGCTGGCCCTTTTCCCGAGTCATTAGGAGGGGCCAGGTTCGCCTTAATAATTGTAGATTATTTCTCCCATTTTTCATATTGCTTTCTAATCAAGAGTAAAGATGAAACTTTTGAGATATTCAGGCAATGGTTTTTTTTACATTGAGAGAAAATTTGCTGAAAGGCTTTTTGCTCTGCAGTCGGACCAGGGCGGGGGAGAATTCATGTCCAATGAATTTCAAAGGTTGTTAAAGCAGAAAGGAATTTTCCATAGGCTGGCAGCCCCAGGCTGCCCCCTGCACACACAATGGGATTGCTGAATAGCAGTTTCCTATTCTGCAGACAATGCAAGATAGCATGATGATTGATGCAAGAATGGAAAAGAAATACTGGGGAGAAGCCATGTTGATGGCTAATTATTTGTATAACCACATTCCACGTTCTGTGATATCAAATACCCCATTTTTCATGCTATATGGCAAAAAGCCATCAGTAAAGCACATCAGGGTCTTTGGGACATATGCGTGGGTTCTCTTTCCTAAAACTGCCAGGAGAAAGGGAGATCCCAAGGCTAGAAGGCTAAGATTTCTGGACTATGAACAAGGCAGTAAGGCATGGCATTTAATACTCCCTAATGGCAAAGTCCTAATTTCAAGGAGTGCCAAGTTTGAGGAGCATGCAAATTGGAGCCATGCGCATTCATACGGAGAAGTGCTTCTGCCTTTAAGTGGGGATTAGGCACAAGAAAACCAGCAGCAACAGGCAGCTGGGTTAGGTGCTAACTCTGGCAGTTCAAGCTCTTCCAGTTCAGCTTCATGCAGTCCCTCCGCACCAAACAAGAGTGGAGAGTCCCAAAGAAGGAGGGGAGTGACACAGGGAGTAAACCTGAGGTTCCCTGGCATTTTAGCAGAGAAACAAAGGGGGTTCCACCTCAGAGGTTTACTGTGCAAAATGTTAGAGTGTGTCAGGTAACATTTGAACCTGACAGTTACACTGAAGTGTTAAAGTTTTCCCAAGATGAGCAACAAAGGTGGAAGTGTGCAGTGGAGGATGAAATGAAATCCATCACTGACCATGATGTGTATGAAGTGGTACCACTGCCAGAGGGGCAAAAGCCTGTTAGATGTCTCTGGGTTTAGAAAAAACAAACAAACAAACAAACAAAAAACAAATGCAAAGTGGTGAAATAAAATATAAAGCATGTTTGGTTGCAAAAGGGTATTCACAAATAAAGTATCTGGATTATGATCAAGTGTTTGCACCCACTGCCCATGCACAAAGTATCAAAATTGCTTTGTCTGTTGCAAGTTTGCACAGGTTCAAAGTTAATCGTTTCGATGTAGGAACTGCGTATTTAAATGCCCCACTGGAAGAGTGTATTTATGTAGAGCAGGCGGTTGGATTTCATAATGGTAGATCAAACTATGTGTACAAACTTGAAAAGACTCTCTATGGTTTAAAACAGAATGGCAGGTGCTGGTACCTATGTTTAAATTAATAGCTGAAGAGTGTTGGTTTTGAAAACAGCATTGCTGATCCATGTTTGTACACAAGGGGAACCAACCAGAGTTATGAAATCTTGATAGCTTTTGTGGATGATCTGTGTCTAATCATAAAAACTGAAGATCAAGTGAAAAACTTCAAGGAAAAACTGGGGTCAAAATTCAGACTCAAGGATCTTGGTGACATACAACATTATTTGGGAGTAGATTTTCAAAGACTTCAAAATGGTGGTTTCAAAATGAGTCAGACCCAGAAAATTGTGAAGTTATTGTCTGATTGTAATATGAGTGATTGCAAAAGTACTCAAGCTCCCATGGTTACAGATTTTGTCAATGTAACTGATGACAGACTGTTTGAATGTCCTGAATTTTTTCATTCAGTAATTGGGAGTTTGCTGTACATTGCAATCTGGACTAGGCCTGATATTGAATTTTCAGTCAATGTTTTGTCTAGGAAGGTGTCGAAGCCTACTGAACATGACTGGTAGGGCTTAAAAAGTATTTTAAAATATCTTCAAGGTACAATGAACCATGGTGTGATGATCAGCATGGTGTGATGATCAGTTCACAAGGGTGCCATGAGTTAAAATGCTATTGTAGCAGTGATTTTGCCAGTGAACTTCATGACAGGAAGTCCACAAGTGGTATGATCATCATGTATGCAGGAAGTCCCATGTATTGGAAGTCCAGGAAACAGTCAACTATTGCTTTAAGTTCAAGGGAAGCTGAATTTGTTTCGTTATCTAGTCTGATTTCTGAACTTATTTGGGTGAACCAAGTATTCACTGACCTGGGCATTCCAATACAGGAGCCTGTAAAAATTTTTGAAGATTATCAAGCCTGTATTCATATGGCATGTTCTGAAGGAGTTATATCTAGAACCAAGCATGTCATTGTCAAATTTCAAAATGTGAAAGAAACTGTACAAGAAGGGCTGGTTAAATTAACATTTTGCCCATCTGAAGAAAATGTTGCTGATTTATTTACAAAGGCTTTGGGTCCCACAAAGCATCACTATCTGTGTAATCAACTGAGTGTAATGTCTGATCTGTAAAATACATTTATCCAAGTGTGAATTCTGAGGGGTGTCAGAATAATAAGCTCTGCAGTCCTAGGATCCTAGCAATAAATTCACACTATGGATACATAAAGGCCTGTCTGTGGACAAATAGAGGCCTGTCTGACATTCAGACCAGGCAGGCCCAAGATCTGAATGTTATGTAAACAAATAGTAGCTCACAGAAATTCAAAACACCAGCTGCATTCTTATCTCCATGTGAAAAGTCTATGCTAGGTACTGAGAAGCTAAAGTGCTGTTTTGATGTAATGTCTTATCTATCTTTCTGGCTACTGTGAGAATCACACAGAGATGCTGGTTTTGCTCTGTAGTTAGAACGTTGCCTTTGCTCTCTAAGCTGGAGGTTCTACATTGCCTTATGCTGGGAACATGTCGTTTTGTAGAGAATCTAGTTATTTAAATAAACAGTAAATAGCTTATTTTATTTGTTTCTACACTTTATTTTCTTGGATTATGCTTGGAAATGACTGGACACATTTTTTCTCTGTTCTGTTATTGTTTTCTTCTGAGCATGTATAGATGCCTAGAAGGACTGTCTACCCTGACACTCTGGACCTCCCGCCAAGATGAGCCTCTGGTGGAGCCCTTATGCTGAAGTCCCAGAGAGGTGAGCGAGGGAGGCGATGGCAGCAGCTAGAGCCTCCCCCCCCCATGGCAGAGGCATCCTTGGCTGTACCTCCACCAGGCCCACTGGGATCTAGACACCGCCACCTCACTTGCTTGCTCACCTCTCCAGAACTGCAGCAGAGGGGCTCTGCCAGAGGCTCATCTTGGAGGGTGGTCTGGAGAGGTGAGAGAGTGAGTGAGGCGGTCACTAGATCCCAGTGGCCCTGGTGGAGGTGCAGCTGAGGAAGCCTCCACAGGGCCTGCTGAGATGTAGTCAACTCCACTGGGCCTGCCGAGACAAGCCTCTGGTGTAGCTCCTACACTGCAGTCCCAGAGAGGTGGGTATGCAAGGTGGCAGTGGCTAGAGCTCAGTGGGCCCAGCAGAGGCATCCTCAGCTGCACCTCCACCAGGCCTGCTGGGATCTAGTCACCACCACTGCCTTATTCACTCACCTCTCCGGGACAGCAGCAGAGGGGCTCTGCCAATGGCTCATCTCATCAGGAGAACCTGAGAGGTGAGTGAGTGAGGTGGTGGCTAGATCCCAGCAGGCCTGGTGGAGGTGCAGCTGAGGATGATTACACTGGGCCTGCTGGGATGTAGTTTCTGCCATCTCGCTTGCTTGCCTCTCTGGACCTCCTGCTGTGATGAGCCTCTGATGGAGCCCCTACACTGCAGTTCCAGAGAGGCAAGTGAGGCAGTGGCAGCTAGGTCCCGGCATGCCTGGTGGAGGCGTCTTTGGCTGCACCTCCACCAGGCCTGCTGGGATCTAGCTGCCACTGCTGCCTCACTTGCTTGTCTCTCTGGGACTGCAGCGGAGGGGCTCTGCCAGAGGCTCATCTCGGTGGGAGGCCCAGAGAGGCGAATGAGTGAGGCAGCAGCTAGATCCCAGTGGGCCTGGTGGAAGTGCAGCTGAGGACGCCTCTGTGATGGTGATGCCCCACAGGGAATGCTGCAGGTTTGCTTGGCTTTTGTTCCCTGTTGGGGGAAAAGCTGAGGACCAAGCAAAGCCATGGCAGGGGCGGATTGAGCGGTCTCCGGCTTTTTGCCCCACAGAGAACGAAATCTGAACAAACCCGTGGTGAGTGCCGCGAGTTTCCTCAGCTTTTGTTTCCTGTTGGGGGAAAAGCTGAGGACTGAGCAAAGCCTCATTGTGTTCACCGCAAAGGCTTTTGGGTGAGCGCAGGGGCATGGTGGTGGAGGCAGCATGGCAACTGCAGCGGCACAGGCCCCAGGGGTACAATGGCAGCGAGGCATGTTGGTGGTGATGGGGCAAGTGACGGTGGTGGCAGCAGCAGTGGTGGTGGAGGCCTGGGAGGTGTAGGTGCGTAGGGTTGTGGCGGCAGCTGCCTGGGCCATGAGCCTCTCTCTCTCCTCCTCCAGGGCATTCTATCCATGCCCCCCTGAACCAATATTTACATAAATTTTTAATTGAATTTTTTCCCCAATTTTGTGGGGGTCTTGCGTTCCTAACCCCCACATAATTGAAGGGATGACTGTACTGTAAGTTAACTTACAAATAGGAAAGTTTTCATAACTTTCCATGGTGAGAGGCTCTGTAACATGCACTTTTCAAATACAGAGGCAAGACAGAGAGAACTGCAGACTACAAAATGGAGGATAAGCAAACTCAGACTAAATGCGGCTTAACTGATACAGGAAGAGAGAAGGTGTGGTTAAGACCAAAACAACAACAACAACAACAACAAAACAAACAGAAATGGCATGAATACATACTATGCCTGAACTCTTAAGAGACATGCACAAAATTCATCTGCTTCCCTGAACTAAAAATGAATCTGAGTGAAAGGTAGATTAATCATTATGCAGTGCTAATGAACAACATTACTGAACTTACATTATCACCTGTCCAGGTAATAAATGCTCCTGAATGTGTTTTGAGTGGGGGCTCTTCTAGGGGGCTTGAGATTTGAGCACTTTGTGAATTTGTATGTGAACTGACCTGATCTGCCCCTCATGGAGTAATATGCAGACTGGAGTTTAGTAATCCACTGTTTTTCCTATTTCTCCAAATGTGACAATGTAGTATTGGGTCAAAATTACATTAGAACGCAGAAAGAAAGTATGCCTTTTGTAAGAAAAAGATATTTTAAAATACATATTTAGATGAAAGTTTTCATGTTAATCTTCCTCAAACTGAAGATCAAAGCAGAAAATGGAATGGAATGCATCTATGGGTAAAGAGGAGAAAAAGTGGAATGGTCTGGAAATAGATTGATTTTCTCAACCTTAAACTTTTCTATAATAAGTATAAACACCTCTGTTATGAATCTCAAAATTCTTCTGCTATTAAAAAAGAAATATGTTAAAGCAAGCTAAGAAACATATTCATTGCAATGATAATGTGGAAGATGGGAGGGAGACTTCGAAAATATGTTAACTATTCTGAGAAGGGAACAGATGGCACAGTGCACATTGAATAAAAGTGGTGGGATTAACCAATACATAATAATTAACCCACTTTCATTCCTAATACTGGCAGGCCATTTATATCCCCCATGGCATTTTCAAGTGAGATAACTGTGATGAACTAAAGGACAGCTGTGAGCTGAGAAGACCAGAAGGCAGCTGACCAATCCGAAGACAGCTGGAGCTAGCCAATGAGAGAGCAGCTGGGAGCAGATAAATAGCCCAGGCTGTGAGGGAGAGGGGGAGTTAGGGACCATTTGTAGAGAGGATAGGGATGGTTCTTAGAAGAGATGGGAACTGAGAGAGTTCAGTGAAGAATCAATTGGTCAGAGTTCCTGAGGGAACTAAGTTTTAAAAGGGTAAGAGTGGAAGAAAGGATAACTCTTACTATTTACCAAACTCTAGTAGAGAGAGGGTCTGTGTTGTTCGTTTGCAACAGTCAGAAGAGATGAAGTATTGTATATGAAATACCTACATTGGATACAAACCTGTAATTCAGAACTGTTATTACCAAGTTTTAAGAACAAGAAGTCATTCTACTGTTTTATTAAAACCTATATTGGCCTCTGAGTTAGTATTTGAAAACCGCTACCATTGTGTTATCAGTAGATTATTGACAGGGAGGTGCCAAGTGCCAAGAAGAAGCTAGTCACTTAAGATTTTAAAGAGAAATAGTCAGGGGGACAGTGGTGGTTTACCACAATAACTATATTTATTTGATTATATTATTCTCTCTCTCTCTGGCTTTTCTTCGCAAATGAAGATTCAGGAAGGACTCATCCTGCGCTTTCTGCAACCACGCTGATGACTAAAAAGGCCAATCTGAGATAAACAAGTCCGGTTGCAGAAAGCACAGCAGAAGGTCTCCTTGGGTGATGTTTCCAGTTTGTGATTCTTTCTGCGTTGTCGTTTCTCTTCAAGACTTGTTTTCAAATAAGGCTGCAGCATTGTGAATAGTGCATCTCCATGCCTCCCAATGTGAGGCCAGGGCAGACCATTGTTGGTGATCAATTTGGCCGAACCTGAGATGTTGTTTCAGGGAGTCCTTGTATCGCTTTTTTGGAGCACCCCTCTTACACTGACCCATGGCGAGTTCACCGTAGAGTAGTATTTTGGGGAGGCGATGGTCCTCCATCCTAGAAACATGCCCTGCCCAGTGCAGCTGTGTTCTCAATATCATGGCCTCAATGCTGGTGATCCCTGCTTGCTCAAGGACAGCAACATTCGTCACATAGTCAGTCCAGTGTATATTTAGGATTGTGCGTAGACAGCGCTGATGAAAGCGCTCGAGGAGTCGTAGGTGGTGGCGATAGGTGACCCATGTTTCAGATCCATAAAGGAGGATAGACAGTACGATGGCTTAATACACACTGATTTTTGTGCTTTGCCTCAGGTGTTTATTGCTCCAGATTCTTTTGTGAAGTCTTCCAAATGCACTATATGTCTTTGCTAATCTGTGATCAATCTCTTTGTCAGTCTTGGCATCTGAGGAGATGATGCTTCCCAGGTAGGTGAACTGCTGAACGGATTCAAGCACAGAGTTGCCGACGGCAATGTGGGGATGGTGGTGTTCGTCCTGTGGTGCAGGCTGGTAAAGAACTATTGTTTTCTTAAGGCTGACTTCCAGCCCAAACAGCTCTGCAGCTATTGTTATTATTATTATTATTATTATTATTCATTTCTATCCCGCCTTTCTCCCACCAGTGAAACTCAGGGTGGCTAACATCATTATAAAAACAATATAGGCTAAAAATAATACAAAGTTAAAATCACATTATAAATATAAAATTTAAAAAGATATTGAACAACTTACAAGTTAAAAACATTACAGTAAAAATTAAAATACCTTTTAAAAGACCTTTAATTTTTTTTAAAAAAACACACCACACAGCCTCACTAGCCCAGCCCTTGTTGGTTCACAAAAACCTGGAGGCATAAAAACATCTTAATCTGCTGCAGGAAGGAGAGCAAAGATGGGGCCATCCTGGCCTCTTTGGGGTGGTAGTTGCACAGTCTGGGAGCAGCCACTGAGAAAGCCCTTTTCCTTGTTCCCACCAAACTAGCCTGAGACAGTGGTGGAACTGGGAGAACGGCCTCTCCAAATGATCTCAAAGCTCTAGTGGGCTCATACCAGGAGATGTGGTCCTTCAAATAACCTGGACCCATGCCTTTATAGGTCAAAACCAGCACTTTGAATTGTGCCCAGAAATGAACTGGCAGCCAATGGAATTGTTGCAACAGAGGAATTGTATGCTCCCTGTAGCCAGCCTTAGTTATCAACATGGCTGCAGCTCTTTGGACAATTGAAGTTTCTGAGCACTTTTCAAAGGCAGCCCCATGTAGAGTGCATTATAGTAATCCAAATCTATACATTACTATTCCTCCTAACAGTGTCCTAAAGGTGAAGCTGTGTCAGAATCAAATCAAAAATGGACAGTTTGGCTCTAAAACAAGCTATGAGGAGTGAGTTCCATAATCAGAGTCAGAGCTTGGAACTTTTTTAAAAGTAACCATATATTGCCAGTGCCACAACCAGTACAGTAGTACTCCTATATCCACTGATTCGCCAACTGCTGATTCAATTATCCACAGTTGGTAATGGTGAGGGGAAGGGAGAGGGAGGAGGGATCTCACCTCATCCCTTTCCCCCAAGAGGGCTCTGGTCATGGCAGGGGTGATGGCAGGGGTGAGGGAGAAGTGATACCCAAATTGCTCAAGGAAATTGTACACAAATATTGAGTTTCTAATATTTTGCGGAAATTAGCAGCAACTCGACTTTAGCAATGCGAAAGGGGGAAACAGAGAGGGATCTTATACCTATTTTTACTCTGAACTGACATACATACAAATGAAAATGAAAAATTAACAATGACATTTATTAAGGAAAAAAAATACTAACACCAATCACACACACATTCATACGATAAAGCATTTACACAAGACCACTAGGAATGGAAGAAAAGTGTAGTTGCCAGAGGAATAGATAGGGAGTTTTCAGGGGAAATACAACACCTGTCTCATAGTCTGAAGTCTCAAGGCAGACTGGCAGCATGGATGAATGAAGTCAGAATGGCTAACACAGAGAGACATAGTGTCCCCGGCAATGAAATCTGTGTACCCTGGCTACACAGAGGGACGTAGTATACCCAGGAAATGAATCTGTGAGCTATGAGGCATGATTTTGGGCTAATATTTATACCAAAAATCTGCCTTCAGTTGATTGGATTTCATGTTTTGAAACAATGGATTCCATGTGTCTCTCAGAGATTAAACAAGGGGTCTCAAAAAATTCCTGGATTTGAACAATGAGTTTTTGATGATGTTACTGTGTTGCAACTACTCTTAATGTTCTGGTGATTAGTTTCACAACACTTGAGCTGCCTCCTTGATAGCTGGGTCTGGAGACTAAGGGAAGGGGATACCTTCAGACAAAGGATTACAGTTGTCCCTTCACATTCACTGGGGTTTGGTTCCAGGACCCGCTGTGAATACCCAAATCCGTGAATACTCAAGTCCCATTGTATGCAATGGCATAGCAAAATGGTGCCCCTTATATAAGATAGCAAAATCAAGGTTTGCTTTTTGGATTATTATTTTTTAAAGAATATTTTCAAGCCATGAATCCTTAAATCTGTGAATGCCAAATCCATGAATATGGAGGGACAACTGTACTTCGTTCACTAATGATGCGATCAATTGTCTGTCACTTAGGGTGTGTGTGCAGGCAAATGTCCTTGACCTCATTATGTTTCCTCACAGTTTGTCAATAGTCCTTCTTTTGGGTGATGAATGACTTAGCAAGTGCCTTTGGGATCCTTACAGTGAGTCCCTGATATTTTACTGCTCTTCCTTGTGGAAGACTAATGTGTCAAATTATTAATAAGCCAATTTGGGGGGGTTCTTGAGGGTGGGGCTTATTAGTGGCACTAACAGAAGGGAGGGGAAGGGGAATCTTGCCTTCCCCCTTCCCCTGGAAGGGATCCAGTTGTGGTAGGGGTGATGGTGGGGGCGAGGGGGGAAGGGAAGGGGAGGAGGGCTGCAGTGGCAGTGGTGGCGGCAGTGGGTGGGTGCTCCTCTTCCTTACCCATCGCCCGGCAGCAGCAGTGGTGGCATGGCTCAGCCTGGGTGAAAGTCCTCTACCTCTCCCACTTCCTCCGCTTCACCTCCCCCCCAGCAGTAACAATGGAACCAGCAGGAGGGTTCCTGTGGTAGCGGGGTGGTGGGTGGCATTCACTATTATCCATGGATTTCAGTATCCATGCCCCCCCTGGAACCAATCCCCCATTGATATGGGGGTGCTACTGTAGTTAGTAACCACTACTGTTACAATTATTTGAAATTCCAATTGAGTTAGGCCTTATCTACAAAAGCAATTTACCCTGCCTCACCTGTCTGGCTCCCAGGGCAGAAATGGGGCTCAAGCAGAGGCAATGCTGATAGGGCCTGATACAGTGTTATAAAATAATGCATGCTTTATTCTGCTGTTGCTGAGGGAAAGCAGAGTGGGCCCCGTGTTTCCATAGGAGCCTGTCCCAGCAAGCCATCTCATCACTCCAGTTGCCCTTATCCTTACCAGTCCAGGAAGAGGTGCCTCAGCATGTGACCAATGCTGGTTGTATAGAGGGGGACTTTGGTCACATGTTGTGGCCAGTTCCTTGATGCCAGGAGGGCAAGGAAAATTGCGGTAGTGGCTGCAGCAATGGGCTGGCATTCCTTGTCCGGACGGGGTAATGAGGAGACATGGGACTGATCCTGGCGTGTATAGATGAGCCCTTGAGATGTGAAGTGCACCTCAGTCTATGGAAAGCTTATGCCAAGTAAATATTGTTAGTCTAAAAGGTGCAAAAATACTCTTAATTATTTTTGTAAAAAAAAATCTCTTTATTTTCCAATGTCAGGAAAGTAACTTTTAAAAAGTCTGAATGCCACAAGCCAGTGGCCTGGGGCACACAGCCCACTATTCCATCCACCTGGATGCTTGCGTTAACATCCTCAACAGAGGCAGCAATAAGACACAGCACAAGCCAGCACTTGAGCCATGTGATATTCCTCCTCCATCATTTAGTGAGGCTGAATCCCTGTAGCTATACAAAGTAACTAAAATTATAGTTACTCTAGAAGGAGAATGATATTATCCCATGCCAAGCTGCAATAGTAATATAGCTTAGTTATGCCTCACTTATTGAAGAGGAAGTAAATTATAATTAGTTATTGAAAACAGTTGTTTTCAAACTCTGCTCAGGTTACTGCTACAGAAAAGGCCTTGTCTCATGTCCATACCAAAACAGACTCTCTTGGTGGCAAGACATGCAAAATTTGCAGCCTGTAATGAAGACAGCTAATTATGAGGCTGAGATAGGAGGTATTTCAGGTATTTGGAACTTTGTAAGTGAAACGTATCACTCTGAATTGGCCTTTGAAGCAAATCAGAAGCCAATGCAAATAGTTCAAAATTGATGTTATCTGGTCTGTAAAATGCTTGACAGACCACATCCTAGCTGCCATATTTTATGTTAGCTGCAGAAAGCAGACTTTTTTCAAGAGCATCCTCATGTAGAATGTGTTACAGTAGCATAAAAGAAACACAGTTAACACAGCATAACACAGTTAAAAGAATGTATAAAACAATACCTATTAAAAACAATTGATACAAACATTAAAATTCATAGTTTGAAAGTCATCTGGATAAGCCTACCAAAAGAGACACATGTTTAGTGCTTGATTAAACTCAGACAACATATCCAGTTATCAAATTTCAACTTGCAGGGTATTCTACAGTCAGGTGTGGCTAAAGAAAAAGTCCTCTGAGTAACAGCTGCCAGCCTAGTCCTGGTTGACAGCGCTCCAGAGGACATGAGTGTACAGGGTGAATTAGAGAGGTGATAATGCCTGCTCAAGTAGACTATTAGCTTTCTTCTTCTTTTCCCCTTTCCCAATAGGACCAGCTTTGCAGAGAATTTAAATGGAAAGAACATTGGGCTATTATGGCAAATATTGGATGGGCAACATTCTTGTTCTTCCTACTGGATGTTCAGTAGTGCAGCTTCCAATGGGTCTTCTATAAACTAGTATTAGAGCTGGAGGCAGGGATTGCAGGTGTCACAGGTATGGTTCCAGCCACACCCACACTTGTCTGTGATAGGAACAGAGTAGCACACAGTACTGCACCTTTTCCAAGCATAGCATTAGAGTTTAGGGGTTTTGAGCTGCACACTCGATACCTAATAGATAATCAAAATACATATCCAGCAATATTCATAAGGACATCTAAACATTGTTCTTCAATTTTGCTTTCAAATTTTATTTCCCTATATCTAGGCAGTTAAAAAGAACACAAAATTCTAAAATGCCCATTTCAAAATGATTTTTCTGCAAAATAGAAAGTCTGGTAAGTATCTTTTTTTCTTTTTTGCCAGAGATGACAGTTCTGAATATTATGTACATGTTTCTACATTTAGAACATTAGTATGGGTCTTGCTAAGAGGGTCTGGTAATCAACTCTTCTTTCTCATTGTCCTATTAATTACGCTTCTGGAATGCTTAGCTAACCTTATTTTTAAATTACATAATACTGTAGGGATTCAGTTCATTGATGATTTCATTATGGAAAATCTTCAAAGACCTCAGGAGAATCTGTAATCTTCACACTGCTTTTTTTCTTGATTAAGGTTTCAGTGTTTAAAATTCTGTGAAAGTGGAATAGATTTACTTATTTCTCATGTGGAATTCCTTGCAGATAAGCTTGGCCTAATTACAGCAGCAATGTTTCCTTAAAAGTTCTATCTGTCTTGGGAGAAAAGGAAGCATGATCCAGGGCAAGAAGAAAGAGCAACAACATGTATGGAGCAGGATTCAAGCTCACAGAATAATCCTGAGCATTTTGTTGCATTTTCTTTCTTTGTCTGAGCCCACTGATTTTGACCAGTTTGGGGATAATGTATATATGTCCTTAGCTGAGATCCCAGATCTAAGAGGACAATTGAAGCATCAGCAAGGTAGAACAAATAAAATCTGCATACGCTAATCTGTGTGTGCATAGATAGATGTAGATCCGATGTGGGAGCCAGCATAGTGTAGTAATTTGAATACTGGACTAAGACTCCAGGAGATCAGGGTTCAAATCCCAGTTTAGCCATGGAAACCCACTGAGTGGCCATGGGCAAATTGTTGGGGGGTATGGGTCTAAAATTAAAAATGTATTTAAAATTCCAGGGATCTACCCCTTTTAAAAATAAAAATATCTTCTTTAAAAGTAAAAACACTTTTCGTTCAAAGTAAGCAGAGTAAGGCATCGGAATGCAGACATAGCTCAATTAACATTTAAATGTGTGATCTGATCACCCAGTCAATTAGACTCATTAAACAACAAAGACGTCAGTTTAAAAATGCATATCAAAAGTTTACTGAAGGTATATCAATCTTAATCGACATATTAAAACAAACTTAAAGGTCCCTAACTAAGAGGATTTAAGGTAGGAAAAACTCACCCAGCCTTAAGCAATGAGTGCTACATGGTGAAGGGTAAAAACAAGACTCTAAGACTCAAACACTCAAAGATGGCTACAGCTACATGGAGACAAACTTAAAAAGAACTTAAACAAAGTGTAATATAATATTTAAATTAGGTCATATGATGAATGACCCATTGCTCCAGTCGGCTGAAATTGCCTAGGGAAAGAAGAAGGGGGAGTGAAAGAACTCATGCATGCAGGGAAATTCCTAAACTGAACTTAACATGGGATACACAAGGTTGTATTGCATTACATTTTCCCCACACAAATCACACTCTCTCAACCTCAGAGGAAGGCAATGAAAAGTCTCCTCTGAAGAAATCTTATCCACAAAACCATAGGACATAAATTGGAGTCAAAGTGAAGGTACAGAAAAACAATAGATCAGGTGTGAGCAAGCAGATATTGTTGCTCTGCAGATCCCATCAGTTTAAACCAGTATAACCAATTGTACAGGAAGCTAAGCATGCACTCCAACAACATTTGGAGCATCTCAAATTTCTCAACCTTACATTAACTGCAGTGTTAAGTCCTACCTAGGGTAAACTGATTAAAATTAAGGGATTTGTATCTATAAAGAATTTAATCTCTATTAATTTCAATAGGTTTACTCTATCATATGGGTCAGGGTTAAGGCTGGAACCTCTAATATTGGATTTAGCCCATAAATTCATCTTCAAGGGGGGGTGATGCAGTTTAAATAGAAATATGATACATCCCACATGGTGGGAAAGGCTGAAGTGACCTTTCTGGATGCTCAGACTGCTGTTCAGGTGCTAACTGTGGGTGGATATCTCTAAAGCCCCAAACGTTCTCATATTTGCAATTCCTGAGCAAGATCCTGATATGACTGTTGACTTGCCATCTCCAGGCAGTTTGTGAGGGCATTATTTAGGTCCTTTAGGTTCCAATGTGGAGTCAGGACAGAAACAGAAGCAGTCTTGAACACTATGTCTAGTGTGTCTGCAATGTCTGGCTTGTCACTGAAAGATGTGCAAGACTGGTGGGTATCAGAAAAAGGTAGAGGTGTGTGTGTGTGTATGAGAGAGAGAGAGAGAGAGAGAGAGAAAGACTCACATCTGTAAAATTTATAACTCCTGGGATTCCATGTGGCTCCATTGGTTATTATCTTGAAGCTTGTACAGTGCCTTGTGTAGAGTTGCTGTGCCTTTAAAAGCAATTTAGAAATAGCTAACTAAATCAACAAATAAAAGTAAATCTAGTGCTACCACCACCATTATCTCATGTTTGAACCAGCTCTTCTTCATGTACGCTGCTTTTAGGATGCTCTCAGTTAACAAGATGTGAAGATATCTGAAAGTAGTTTGCTTCTCATCTGTGTCTCTGTTATCATCAGTTGACACTCCGAGGAGTAATTTATTAAGGTCTCTATAAAGAGAGAAAATAAATTGAGCTAGGTTATTATCATTGCCCTTAGATAAATTTCTACCGTTGATTTCCTGACCAAAAGTGCAAAGAGTTTAACTTTAATTGGTTGACATATCACAAGGGGAATATTTGGTGAGAAAGAGAAAATATGGAAACAAAATAAAAAAGATGCCTATAAGTACAACAGACCAACCACAAGATTACTGTAATGCTACCAAAAAAGAGATCTTGAACAGTCTCCAGGATACTCTTGAGGAACCTTCTTCCCTACCCAATGACTTGTTACCTGAATGTGTGGGTCTGTGGGGACCTACTCATGATAGTAAAATTATAGTATGATTTGAGGAAATTAATATTAGCTTAAAGGTATGGCTGCGAGAGGTTGGGTAACTTGCAGGACCTTTTCACCTGTGTATACTAACACAGAGACTGAGTTTAAAAGCAGAGACTGAGTTAAAATAAACAAAAGTGGGTTTTATTGGGAGACAAACAAAGAAGCATTCACACATGCACTCACGCTCAAAAGAACCACATAAGAATAATGAAAAGTTATAAGGCAGAAAGATTAGATAGAGGAATAGATTGGGGGAAGCATGGGTGATATTTACCAGTCCCGAAGAGCAAAGGTTTGTGCAGAGAAGACTCAGAAGTGAAACTGACAGTAACACAGCAGACCAGCAGAATGGCAGTGTCAGAAGAACTGTGAACACTTGGCTAATCTTTGGGACTAATATTTATACCCAATTTCATATCCTGAAGGGGTGTTTGAATGAAAAACAATACTTAGATGCATTTCCCACAGTTAAACAAATGAAACCACAACATTGTTAATTGCTGCTAATGGCTGAGAAATCAAGGTTTATGGGTTTATGGCAGCCTCCTTATTGTGGGAAAGGTGCAAGCAAAGACATTTGAAGGGATAATGGGTATTCTGTTCACTGTTTGTCTGTGAGTATGACTCACTACCAGAAGTGCCCAAGAAGAAATTAACACATTCCACCTTGATGACTCTGATACTAAGGGGCTCCACCTAATCCTATCTTGGACATGTCTGTTGGGAATTTCCAAGACATCTTCATTAGGTCTGGGTGACCTTCACTTGAACCTACTTTTGGTCTGCCTTGACCTCATGAAATGTCCAATACTGCCTAATTATGAATTATTTGATGGAGCAGTGTAAGGCATGGCAACCTTTTCTACTATATCTTAACACATTTGGGTTATTTATTGATTGATTTCATAACCCATCTTCTACTTGCACAGGATCCAAGGTATCAGTATGACCCCCTGACAGTTGTCCACTTCTGTCCTAGAGCTTCAGTCAGTTAAGTCTGAAGGTTTTTCAATAGGCATCTAGCATTGTTATATTGTTTGTTACAGCTCATTTGCTGTCTATAGTGAAGACAGGGAACATCCTGGGATCCTCTCCCATTATAAAATGGTCCTAGAAAACATTCTCCAGGCAGACTGCAGATTCAGACTACTTCTTCGATCTAACACTGAATTAACTAACCAAGTACAATGTGCAATGGAATGGGAGAGAATAGGTTTTGCTGGCAGAAACACAGGCACAATCATTAAACAGGCAGAGGAGCAAAAAAGACAAATATAAAACTAATCTAGCTGTCCAACAAGACAAAAGGAGATTATAGAAAGACCTATAGAGCCCACCAACCACCATCCCTAAACACAGCTCTTTAATGAGCTGCTACTAGCATAGAATGAAGAAATGCTGGATGAGAGTGACTATATAATTTTAATGACCTCACATATTCTGTCACCATAAGCACTGTGATTGGAAAGTGCTGATGAGATCCATGTCTCAGACTTCACATTCCAGCTGTCAATCAACACAGTCCAGCTCCCTTCTGTCCCCTCCACACCATACCCTCTGGCATCTTTTCTTATTGAAGACATTTTCTAGCTTTCCCCCACTCATTTTTGACCTCAGGATCCCTGGTTCAGTTTAAAATGTTTCAGACCATAGCCCTTTTCACTCGGGAATTGAATTGGTCCAATCCTGAATAAGACAGAAATTGGTCAGAATTAACCAGTTCTCTTCATTCATTTGGATTTGTCCACAGAGATTGCAGAACTCCAAAGTTAGGTAGGAGGGTCTTGAGTTCATAAGTTCGATTACAGGGCCTCCAAGGTCAACTCAGCCTTCCATAAGTCAGTAAAATGAGCAACAGCATAATAAAGAGCTGGGGCGACATGCTGTTGAAGCTGTTAATTTCAGTTTCAAAAAAAAAAGCAGCAGTCGTTATTAGTGTACAATGCATTCTACAGTGTCACTCTTGCAGCACCATCTACTGGCACTCACACTGTACAATTGTCTGTATTGTCTGTACTGGATTTACTCTGAAATGTATTTGTTAAAAATTGTATTGTGTTGCATTGAATGTACTGTATATCATGTGATGTTGTACCCCACCCCAATTCTGATGAGAGAGGCAGGTAATAAATAACTAAATAACTCTCCAGGTAGGAGTGGGATATCCTCTCTCTCACACACACTCTCTCTGGCTTCTTTTCGCAAATGAAGATTCAGGAAGGACTCATCCCACGCTTTCTGCAAGTGCGCTGATGACTAAAAAAGCCAATCTGAGATAGACAAGTCCGGTTGCAGAAAGCATAGCAGCAGGTTTCCTTGGGTGACATTTCTGGGTTGTGATTTTTTCTGCATTGTCATTTCTCTTCAAGACTTGTTCGGCGTGAGTTCTCAAATAAGGCTGCAGCATTGTGGATAGTGTGTCTCCATGCCTTCCGATGTGAGGCCAGGGCGGACCACTGTTGGTGATCAATTTGGCCGAGCCTGAGGTGTTGTTTCAGGGAGTCCTTGTATCACTTTTTTGGAGCGCCCCTCTTACGCTGACCAGTGGCGAGTTCACCGTAGAGTACTATTTTGGGGAGGCAATGGTCCTCCATCCTAGAAACATGCCCTGCCCAGTGCAGCTGTGTTCTCAATATCATGGCCTGAATGCTGGTGATCCCAGCTTGCTCAAGGACAGCAACATTCGTCACATAGTCAGTCCAGTGTATATTTAGGATTGTGCGTAAACAGCGCTGATGAAAGTATTCGAGGAGTCGTAGGTGGTGGCGATGGGTGACCCATGTTTCAGACCCATAAAGGAGAATAGACAGTACAATGGCTCTATACACACTGATTTTTGTGTTTTGCCTCAGGTGTTTATTACTCCAGACTCTTTTGTGAAGTCTTCCAAATGCGCTATGTGCATTTGCTAATCTGTGATCGATCTCTTTGTCAATCTTGGCATCTGATGAGATGATGCTTCACAATCTTTTGTCTTTGACAAAGAACCTCTGAGGCAAGCCTTCCCATGAGTATCCTAAGTTCCCAGTTGCTGGGCCTGATGTCTCCCAGCCTGGAAAAATTGCTCACAAAGCCCCTCTGGCCCCTGGTCTTCCTAATCTGCTTGTTTCTCCCTCCTTTCTAACTCACCCTCCTGGCTAGTCTTTCCAAGGTAAGTTGCCAAAGCCAGACTTTTTTCCAGTAGTAACAGATTATTTTGCTGAGGCCAATAGGAAGATAAGTTGCCTTCTCTCTTCTTTGGTCTTGCTGGCTCTACTGGATCTTCTTGCCTGACATAACTGGTGTTCCTATTTCTCCATTTCCCCTTGGATGCATGGGCAAGTTCTACTCTGGTGAGTCCCTCCAGCTTCTTACACTCAGTATGAGGCAAAATGTTATATCTCTGCAAATGAGTTTATGCTGAATGGCATCCAGTGTCCCAACTCAGTAAGTAATGTGGCTAATCATGGAAGGCCTGGTCTGCTAAATGCCCATACCATTGCCACTACAAGAAGTTGGATGTAGTGATAGGAAATAAATGCCTAGTGTGTGCCTTCCAGGTCACACATCCTGAAGCTGCTGGTAGGACAAAGAAAATCTGAACAACCCTTTCCTCAGAAAATGGCACATTTTTTGAGATTCTCAATATGTTTGATGAAGAAAGAAATGTGTGTACATTTGAAAACTACCCATGACCAAAGAATGCACACAAACACTCTTTAGTCTGTGGTAAAAATGCTTTAAAATATATGCACATGTTGTGTGTCTTTTGACCCATGGTGGCCCTAAGGTAAACCTACCATGAGGTTTTTTTGACAAAATTTATTCAGAGGGGGTTTGCCATTACCTTCCTCTGAGGTTGAGAGGGTGTGATTTGCCTAAGGTCACCTAGTGGGTGTTCATAGCCAAACAGAGATTCAAAGTCTGGTGTCCAGAGTCCTAGTCCAATGCTCAAACCACTACATTACACTGGCTATCTTAAAAACGTATACATTAAGAAAAACATCTAGACAATCATATACTTTAGGGAAAACGTTGGCAACAACAACTGACTGAGAGCAACAATTCTTTTCTTCCCCCTCCTTCTTTCCATGTATCTACACAGAAATGTGTTTGTATTTGTGGGATGTCCATTAATTAAAAATGTTATTTGTTAATTAAAAGCCCAAATGAGGCTGAAGGAGAGAGCAAGAATCAGGACAGAGAGCAAGTGAACTGGGGGGAAACATCTGTAGTATGCCACCATTTTCTCTTCCTGGATTAAAGGAAGCAGAGGGGCATTTCTACTCCTTAAATTTAGAGACCATTGAATGCTTGGAAGCTGATCTCATATCTTTCAATCCTCTCTCAGAATAGGCACGATGTCTGGCAATTTCCCCTGTTTTCTTGCTAGTAGAGAAGGGGGAGGCAGAAGATTCTGCTACCTTGTGGTAGAACACTAGAAATTAACAGATTAGTTAAGTGCACCTGATATGTGGTTCCATTGCTTTCTTTTCCATTGCACTTAACTGTTACTAAATTTAACTATATTAATTTTAAGAAATGATATTAACTTTAAGAAATGATAACCACATCTGCAGTCAATTATAGGGCCTGAGTCTTACAAGAAACTGTTGTTATTAGTCAGCTTGGTATTGTCTACACCACTGGTACTCAAAGTAGTGGCCCATTGACCAGTGCCAATCCTGGAGACATTGGCTTCAAGTCCCCAGGAAAGAGTTTCCAGGAAAGAATGAAACAATTGTAGCTAATGGGCACAAATATGGTCCCTAACACACTGGGGGGGGCAACAACAACAGATGGTCCCCCATATCAGGTAGCGTAAAAAGTGTTGTAGAAACCATGAGTGGAAATTTTAAAATAAAAGGAGCAATGGCTAGGAGGGGCAGTAGAGAGGGCTATAAGCACAACTGGTGTTTGCTGCTCAAGGACTAGTGTGGGGGAGTTACTGCAGTACTGTCTGCAGACCATTATCTGCATGGGAAAATTTTGTGCATACTGTGAGCTTGGGAACAGCTATGTGGGTATGAATATATAACCCATCATGTTGTGTATATAAAGCAGTGCAGTCCTTTGTCCCATCCCCTTGGATCTTTGTCTGTCTTGCTGACATGCATCATGTATGGATCCTCATGGATCAACTTTGTATGTATTGTGAAGTAGAAGGCTTTCATGGCCAGCATCCATAGGTTTTCCATGTTTTTTTTCCAGGCTGTGAAGCAGTGTTCTGGAAGAGTTTATTCTTGACGTTTCACCTGCATCTGTGGCTGGCATCTTCAGAGAATGGTTGGGTGGGGTGTGTGTGGCTTATATACTATGAGTCCCTGTTGCAGAGGAGATGTACATTTGTGTATTTGAATGGCTAGTTCCCTGGCGGGGGGAGATGCAAGGAGAATAATGTCTGTTTGGTTAATGGTTCATTGTCTGCTAGAAATCTCCCTGTCCCTGGGAGGAGTTCATTTGCATGTGTTGAGTTTTAATTTTGGTGTTTTTCAGGACTGGTAGCCAAACTTTGTTTACTTTAAGGGTTTCTTCTTTTCTGTTGAAGTTGTCCAGGTGTTTGTGGATTTCAATAGCTTCTCTGTGCATTGTGACCTGATAGTTGTTGGCCTGGTCCAGAATTTCCCTGTTTTTAAATAACATTTTGTGTCCAGGTTGGTTAATATCAGGGACTCACAATATATAAACCCCACACACCCATATCCAACCATTCTGTGAAGATGCCAGCCACAGATGCAGGTGAAACATCTGGAATAAACTCTTCCAGAACACAGCCTGGAAAAAAACATGGAAAACCTCTGTATATACTGTATATTCCAGTGTATAAGATGACTTTTTAACCTCCCAAAATCTTAAAAGTCTGGGGTCGTCTTATACGCCGGGTGTTGTCATCTTAGGCTGGGTTGGGTGAAACCTCCGTGCTTCCCCAACTCGCAATGGATTGGGGAGGCCCAGGAGGTAGCTGACATAGATTCCCCAGATGGCTAGCACAGAGGGGAATCGCAGGACTGGGAAACTTCCCCAGCCAACAAGCCAGCCACCTCACGTGATGGAGGAGAAGGAACCATGGCCATTATCTTCTTGTTGTTTTATGCTCTCAGTCAGTTTCAGCTTACAGTGACTTGATGAATGAGAGGTCTCCAAGAGTACCTGTAGTTAGCAACCCTCCTCAGGGCTTGCATACTCAGGGCCATTACCTCCACAGCATAATTATGGGCTTCCTTGAGCTTTTAGCTGGCCATGTTTGGAAGTAAGATGTAAACCAGATGAATGACCCTTGCTTCATCATGGGTTGGGGAATCTCAGAGGGTTGGCTGGCTGGGTGGAGGCTTTCCAGACACCTCACACCCTTCTGGAAGCCACCATGGGGCTGGGGAGCCCCATTGTGGGTTTGGGAAGAGCGGAGGGGTGGCTGGCTGACACCATGGGGCAGCCGTGCATGTGCAAGATCAGAGAGGTAGAGAAAGAGGTACCAGTAATAGGATACCAGGAAGGAGGTACCAATAGTCTTGGAGACAGGGAGGGCTGGGCAGGCAGGGAGAGCTTACCAATCCAAGCAGGCTTTGAATACAACAACCAGCCAATCACTGGTATTGGCTGTATGTATACTGGGTACCACATACAGTACAGCACCAATAACTGTACCTGTTCATACAGTATAGCACCAGTACCGTACATACAATAAAGTGTACAAATGCCCAACAGTCAAAACCCCATCATGGCCCCACCAGCAAGAAGAAAGAAATATGAGTCGGCCAGTTTCCTACCAGGGAGAAAAAGGAGAGAAGCTTCTGGAGAGCCATTTTGAGTGGGTGAGTTTGAATTTTTTTTAACTCTTGGGAGAGGCTGCTTGTTTCTGAGGGGGGTGGAGCTTCTGGGAGTTTGATTTTTTTAAAACTCTTGGGGAGAGGCTGCTTGTTTCTGAGGGGGGTGGAGCTTCTGGGAGTTTGAATTTTTTTAAACTCTTGGGAGAGGCTGCTTGTTGCAGAGGGGGGTGGAGCTTCTGGGAGTTTGAATTTTTTTAAACTCTTGGGGATAGGCTGCTTGTTTCTGAGGGGGTGGAGCTTCTGGGAGTTTGAATTTTTTTAAACTCTTGGGAGAGGCTGCTTGTTGCAGAGGGGGTGGAGCTTCTGGGAGTTTGAATTTTTTTAAACTCTTGGGAGAGGCTGCTTGTTGCAGAGGGGGTGGAGCTTCTGGGAGTTTGAATTTTTTTAAACTCTTGGGGAGAGGCTGCTTGTTTCTGAGGGGGGTGGAGCTTCTGGGAGTTTGATTTTTTAAAAACTCTTGGGAGAGGCTGCTTGTTGGTGAGGGGGTGGGGCTTTTGTGAGTCACACCTGTGAGTCACTAGGGGGTGGAGCTGGGAGCCTAGCTCTATATAAACTCCTTGCAGAGGCTTTTCAGGCCAGGAATTTGAGTGATCAACAAAAATACAGCATACCTAAAAGTACAGCTTAGAGTTCTCAGCATTAATTAAGAGTTCTAAAAGCTCTCACCATGGACACTGAGGGGGCTGCTGCGGTCACCTGCAACACTTGTGGGATGTTTGTCTTCTTGTCTACAGACGTGGGGAACTTCACATGCACCAAGTGCAAGTTGGTAGCCCTCTTGGAGGAAAAAGTCCAGCAGTTGGAGACAAAGGTAGCTACACTTCAAGAGATTTGGGAGCAAGAGGTTTTCCTGGACAGAACAGAACGAACAGTCTTGGGTGGGGACCACACAGAGGAACTGGCTGGGGAGGAGAGGGTCACTCCACAGACACAGGAGGTTGATAGCTGGAGGAATGTCACACACAGAACAAGAACATCCAGGGATTCTTTGAGCAGCTTGCAGCTACAGAATCAATTCGAAGCCCTCTCCCTTATCAAGGACAACGAGGAAGAACAGCACGGACAGACTTCAGGGGCAGTGCAGGGGACCTTGAGAGTACCACGACAAGGAACAGCAGCTGCGAAGCCTCGGCAGAGGCGTGTGGTGGTGGTGGGGGACTCCTTGCTGCGGGGTACAGAAGCAGTGGTTTGTGGGCCTGACAAGATGTCTCAGGAGGTGTGTTGTCTCCCTGGGGCAAAGATCCGTTTCCTGCCAGAGAGAAGGAGAGCAGCTTCTGGACAGCAAGTTTCCTGCCAGTTTCCTGCCAGGGAGAAGAAGGAAGCAACTTCTGGACAGCCATTCTGACTGGGGAAATTGAATTTTTTTTAAAACTGTTGGGAGAGGCTGCTTGTTGCTGAGAATTTCAGTAACCAAACAAAAATACAGCAGACCTAAAAGTACAGCTTAGCATTCTCAGTGTTAACTAAGAGTTCTTAGATTACCTAAAAGCTCTCATCATGGACACTGAGGGGACTGCAGCAGTCACTTGCAACACTTGTGCGATGTTTGTATTCTTGTCTACAGACGTGGAGAACTTCACATGCACCAAATGCAAGCTGGTAGCCCTCTTGGAGGAGAAAGTACAGCAGCTGGAGACACGGGTAGCTACACTTCAACAGATTCGTGAGCAAGAGGTTTTCCTGGACAGAACAGAACGAACAGTCTTGGATGGGGACCGCACAGAGGAAGTGGCTGTGGAGGAGAGGGTCACTTCACAGACACAGGAAGTAGACAGCTGGAGGAATGTCACACGCAGAATAAGAAAATCCAGGGATTCTTCCAGCAGCTTGCAGCTACAGAATTGATTCGAAGCCCTTTCCCTTATCAAGGACAACGAGGAAGAACAGCATGGACAGACTTCAGGGGTAGAGCAGGGGACCTTGAGAGGACCACCGCAAGGAACAGCAGCTGCGAAGCCTCAGCGGAGGCGTGTGGTGGTAGTGGGGGACTCCTTGCTGAGGGGTACAGAAGCAGTGGTATGTGGGCCTGACAAGATGACTCGGGAGGTGTGTTGTCTCCCTGGGGCAAAGATCTGTGATGTGACCGAGAGGCTGACAAGACTCGTCAAGCCTACGGATCATTACCCCTTCCTTTTGGTCCATGTGGGAACCAATGATACTGCAAGGCACAGCTTTCCCAAGATCAGAAGAGATTATGAGGCCCTGGGGAGGAAGCTGAAAGAAATGAACGCACAGGTGGTCATCTCGTCTCTTCTGCCAGTTGAAGGGCATGGTCAAAGAAGGGAGAGGAAAATAGCCGACGTAAACAACTGGCTCCGTAGATGGTGTCGCCGAGAACAAATTGGATTCTTGGATCATGGACTGCGCTTCCATGCGGGGGGACTTCTGGCAAGAGATGGGGTGCATCTTACAACAGTTGGAAGAAACATTTTTGCCAACAGTCTCAAAAATTTGATCAGGAGGGCTTTAAACTGAGTCAAATGGGGGAGGGAGACAGTATTCTGGAAGGCAAAAGGGCTAGAGAAAATAGTCAAACTGTCATAGAGGGAACAAGGCAAACAGCGCAAGGACCCAACAGTGGGAGGCAAAAAAACTTGCACAGGGAGCAAGTAAAGGGAACACATGGTCTCAGATGTCTCTACACTAATGCACAGAGCATGGGAAATAAGCAAGATGAACTTGAACTCCTTGCACTACAAAACAAATATGATATAATAGGCATTACTGAAACCTGGTGGGACGAGTCTCATGATTGGAATGTAGGAATAGAGGGGTATAACCTTTATAGGAGAAACAGGCCAAACAGGAAAGGAGGAGGAATAGCATTATATGTCAGGGATATTTACACCAGTGAAGTGATCCACGACATCAATACTGGAAGCCAGGTGGAGAGCATCTGGATAAAAATTAAAGGGAGGGAAACAACAGGGATGTTATTGTGGGACTCTACTACAGACCCCCAAATCAGACGGAGGAATTGGATGTTGCCTTTCTAGAACAGATGAACATACATGCAGAAAGGAGAGATGTAGTAGTGATGGGGGACTTCAACTATCCTGATATTGGCTGGCAATCTAACTCAGCCAAAACTACAAGGTCTAGCAAATTCCTTACATGCCTGGAAGACAATTTCATGGTCCAAAAGGTGGAAGAGGCAACAAGGGGGTCAGCTATTTTAGATCTGATCCTAACCAACAGAGACGACCTGGTTAATGGGGTGCAAGTGGTGGGATCCTTAGGTGAGAGTGATCATGTTCTCCTGGAGTTTGTTATACAATGGAAAGGAGAAGCCAGGCATAGTCAGACACGTATTCTTGACTTTAGGAGAGCTGATTTCAGTAAACTCAGGGAAATACTGGGGGTGATCCCATGGTCAGGAATACTAAAAGAGAAGAGACCTCAAGACGGATGGGACTTTCTCAAAAGGGAGATACTGAAGGCACAATTTCAAACAGTACCATTGAGGAAGAAAAATGGGAGGTGTCTCAAGAAACCAGGATGGATGACTAAAGAACTTTCAATGGAGCTAAGTTTTAAACGGAACATGTATAGGAAATGGAAAAGGGGGGAAATCACCAAAGAAGAATTCAAACAGATAGCGAACATGTGTAGGAGTAAAGTCAGAAAAGCTAAAGCACAGAATGAGCTCAGGCTTGCTAGGGAGGTTAAGAACAATAAAAAGGGTTTTTTTGGGTATGTCCGCAGCAAAAGGAGGAAGAAGGAAATGATAGGGCCGCTACGTGGAGAAGATGGCAAAATGCTAACAGGGGACAGAGAAAAGGCAGAATTACTCAACACCTTCTTTGCCTCAGTGTTTTCAGAAAAGGAAAAGGAGGACCAACCTGAGGAGAATGGAACAGAGGACACAATAGGGGAAATCCAGCTCAAAATAAGTAAAGAGGTAGTACAGGAATACCTTCTTAATCTAAATGAATTTAAATCTCCAGGACCAGATGAACTACATCCAAGAGTATTAAAAGAGCTGGCAAATATAATCTCAGAGCCATTGGCAATAATATTTGAGAACTCCTGGAGAACAGGAGAAGTCCCAGCAGACTGGAGGAGGGCAAACGTTGTTCCCATCTTCAAAAAGGGGGAAAAAAGAAGATACCAACAATTATCGTCCAATTAGTCTGACATCAATACCAGGGAAGATTCTAGAACAGATCATTAAACAGAGAGTCTGTGAACATTTAGAAGGCAATGCCATAATCACAAAAAGTCAACATGGGTTTCAGAGAAACAAGTCATGCCAGACTAATCTGATCTCTTTTTTTGATAAAGTTACCAGCTTGGTAGATGAAGGGAATGCTGTGGACATTGCATACCTTGATTTCAGTAAGGCCTTTGACAAGGTTCCCCATGACATTCTTGCAAACAAGCTTGTAGAATGTGGGCTAGACAAGTTAACTGTTCAATGGATTTGTAATTGGTTGACCGGCCGAACCCAAAGGGTGCTCAGCAGTGGCTCCTCTTCGTCTTGGAAAGATGTGACCAGTGGGGTGCCACAGGGTTCTGTCCTGGGCCCAGTGCTATTCAACATCTTTATCAATGACTTAGATGAGGGAATTAGGGGCATACTTATCAAATTTGCAGATGACACCAAATTGGGAGGAGTAGCTAATACCCTAGAGGACAGGATCAAAATTCAGAATGACCTGGATAGACTGGAGAGCTGGGCCAAAGCTAACAAAATGAAATTCAATACAGAGAAATGTAAAGTACTGCATTTAGGGTGGAAAAATGAAATGCATAAATATAGGATGGGAGAGACGTGGCTGAATGAGACTACGTGCAAAAGGGATCTAGGAGTCCTAGTAGACCACAAGTTGAACATGAGCCAACAGTGTGATGCGGCAGCTAAAAAGGCCAATGCAATTTTGGGCTGTATCAATAGAAGTATAGTGTCTAGATCAAGGGAAGTAATAGTGCCACTCTATTCTGCCTTGGTCAGACCTCACTTAGAATACTGTGTCCAGTTCTGGGCACCACAATTCAGAAAGGATATTGACAAATTGGAGTGTGTCCAGAGAAGGGCAACTAAAATGGTGAAAGGTCTGGAAACAATGCCTTATGAGGAGAGACTTAGGGAGCTGGGTATGTTTAGCCTGGAAAAAAGACGGTTAAGAGGCGATATGATAGCCCTGTTTAAGTATTTGAAGGGATGTCACGCTGAGGATGGAGCAGGCTTGTTTTCTGCTGCTCCAGAGACTGGAACACGGAGCAATGGGTGCAAGCTCCAGGAACAGAGATTCCACCTCAACATGAGGAGGAACTTTTTGACAGTAAGAGCTGTTCAGCAGTGGAACGCACTCCCTCGGAGCGTGGTGGGGTCTCCTTCCTTGGAGGTCTTTAAACAGAGGCTGGATGGCCATCTGTCGGGGATGCTTTGATTGTGATTTCCTGCGTGGCAGGGGGGTTGGACTGGATGGCCCTCGTGGTCTCTTCCAACTCTGCAATTCTATGATTCTCTGATTCTATGAGAGAGGCTGACAAGACTCGTCAAGCCTACAGATCATTACCCCTTCCTTTTGGTCCCTGTGGGAACCAACGATACTGCAAGACGCAGCTTTCCCAAGATCAGAAGAGATTATGAGGCTCTGGGAAGCTGAAAGAAATGGATGCACAGGTGGTCATCTCGTCTCTTCTGCCAGTTGAAGGGCATGGTCCAGGAAGGGAGAGGAAAATAACCGATGTAAACAACTGGCTCCGTAGATGGTGTCACCAAGAACAATTTGGATTCTTGGATCATGGGCTGCGCTTCCATGAGGGGGGACTTCTGGCAAGAGATGGGGTGCATCTCACAACAGTTGGCAGAAACATTTTTGCCTACAGTCTCAAGAATTTCATCAAGAGGGCTTTAAACTGAGTCATATGGTGGAGGGAGA
Organism: Gambelia wislizenii; assembly: GCA_030847615.1. Taxonomy (NCBI): domain Eukaryota; kingdom Metazoa; phylum Chordata; class Lepidosauria; order Squamata; family Crotaphytidae; genus Gambelia; species Gambelia wislizenii. The sequence continues at coordinate 303,732,932 of JAUMIR010000002.1, read as the reverse complement.
CAGTATTCTGGAAGGCAAAAGGGCTGGAGAAAATAGTCAAACTGTCATAGAGGGAACAAGGCAAACAGCACAAGGACCCAACAGTGGGAGGCAAAAAAACTTGCACAGGAAGCAAGTAAAGGGAACACATGGTCTTAGATGTCTCTACACCAATGCACAGAGCATGGGAAATAAGCAAGATGAACTTGAACTCGTAGCACTACAAATCAAGTATAATATAATAGGCATTACTGAAACCTGGTGGGATGAGTCTCATGATTGGAATGTAGGATTAGAGGGGTATAACCTTTATAAGAGAAACAGGCCAAACAGGAAAGGAGGAGGAATAGCATTATATGTCAGGGATATTTACACCAGTGAAGAAATCCATGACATCAATACTGGAAGCCAGGTGGAGAGCATCTGGATAAAAATTAAAGGGGAGGGAAACAACAGGGATTGTGGGACTCTACTACAGACCGCCAAGTCTGACGGAGGAACTGGATGATGCCTTTCTAGAACAGATGAACACACACGCAGAAAGGAGAGATGTAGTAGTGATCGGTGACTTCAACTATCCTGATATTTAATGATTGACGCAGAAATGACGAGACCACACACAGAAGTTTGGGTTGAAATATGGGCCACTTTATTGATAGATTTCCTATTTATTGTAGTTTCTTGAGGTATGCCGAATGTGCTAAAGGGGGGAGATCCCTCATGGGGGGCACGCACATGGGCGGTTGGTCACAACCGACCTAACCCCCAGCATCCCTGGGCGACTCACCTGAGCCCCAAGGGGGATCCCGATGTAAGGGGTTCCCCTTGGGCGCCAACTGCTGGAGGGCCCCACGTCGGGAAGGAAATCCCTAAGCCATATGGCTTCTGTGGAGGATCTCCCACCCAAGGCTGACCCCAAGGATATCCTACATCCCTGTACCCTATCCATTAGGGACGCCGGTACAGTTCAGTGGAAGATATCCTACCACTCAATTTGAGGTTGCCATAGGTGAACGCCAAGTTATAATCTCCCCGCTCCCAGCCATAGATAGGGGCAAGTGTCCACTTAGCCCCTATCCCCCCAAGAGGACGCTAACACAGCCCTCACCCCCTGCTGCATACCCTCAAGAAAGAGCTGGATCCCCAAATCTGACAAGTGTACCCCGTCAACCCGATAAAGTTCAGGGCGTTTATATGAAATGCCCGGGTACTGTATAAAATGGCCAAGGCCTTCAGCCAGAGCCCTGTGAACAGCCTTGTTCACTTTCTTCCGAGCAATATCCAACAGCTTGGGTGGTCCGTCGCCTGGGTAAGAAAGTCGCGGAATGATGTCAGACCACACCAAAGATGTTTGCGGCCAAGCAGCCTTAATCCGTCGCAAGTCAGCCAAAGCCTGTAATGCCAAGGCTCTGCCCTTCAACAGGCCTAGATCATTGCCGCCGAGGTGGATAACCAGGACATGTTATGTCCCCCAGCCGGCCCATAGCGGACGGACATAGCCCTTGTAGGCAGCAGACTTCCAACGACCCAATTGTTTGATAGCCTCGGGTTGCATCCCCATAGCGGCGGCAGTCGAAGCCGCCCCGATCCTAAAGGAGTGCGAACAAAAACGCACACCTCCCAGGCCCAGACGCGATAAGGCTTTCGTGGTAAGTGACCAAAATTGATACTTAGTCAATGGGGACCCATCAGCGTGACAGAAAAGGGGGCCGGGCACGGAAGGGTGCAACTTCAAATACTCCCTAAGGGCCACAACTGGACAAAGAGTTGGATCGTAGCACTCGCGTAGGGTAATACTACTACCCTTGCCCATCTGGTCAGTTTTGGATCGCCTAATCGTTAGAGTGACCTGCTTAGGGCCCACTGCAATGTCACTCACGCCCAGTGCAAGGCCCGCAAAGTCCTTTTTGGACGCCACCACCAGCTCGCTGATGCGTAATGCCCCGAAGAAGGCCGTCAAGGAGGCAGCGTGCAGCAAAGCGGCCTCAAATGGGGTAGAACACAAGCTGGGCCATATCTGGAAAAGGCCTTTAAGAATGGCCGGTGAGAGTGGTTGCCTATCGTCGTTCGCCCTGCCCCGCTGCCTGGCCCAACCCTCCAGCGCCTTCCGGATCCTAAAGTCGGAGGTGTTGTCCTGTAGGCCCTGTGCCTTACTCCAGAAGGCCAAGGCGGCCAACCTGGACCGAATAGATTGGGGGGCAAGGCCTTTCTTTTTAAGGGAGACACAGAAGTGTAACAGGTGAGGGACAGGAATAGGCCAGGAATTCGGGAGATGTACCAAGTCTCTAAACTCAAAAAATTCCTGTATAGACCGCTTGTACACCCTCCTGGTGCTTGGAGCGATGGAAAGGCTAATGGCCTTAACTATCTCACCAGTCCAAGCTCCCACAAATCCTCCGGCATCGGGTCCGGCATCTCGGCGGCGCCCGGAGCTAATCGCCTGAAGCAGTCCATCTGTGAACGGGAGAGAGCATCGGCAATGCCGTTGTCCACTCCCGCTACATGAGATGCAGTAAAAAGAATGTTATACTGGAGGCATTGCAGGGTGAATGCTCTGACCAAATTCATCACCCTTTTGGATTTAGAAGTGAGGGAATTCACCACCTGAACAGTGGCCATGTTGTCACACCAGAAGCGCACTGTGGAGTTTGCAAATTCCCTCGGCCACAATTTGACGGCCACTAAGATGGGGAAGAATTCCAGGAAGGTGAGGTCGGCTGTAACGTCCGAACCAACCCAGGAGCTGGGCCAACGCTCGGCGCACCACCTCCCTGAAAAGTAAACACCAAATCCCAGAGATCCTGAGGCATCTGAAGACACCTTAAGGGCATCGCCCAAGCGTAATTCGTCCCTCCAGAAGGAAATCCCATTAAACTGTTCCAGGAAGTTATACCAGACATCCAGGTCCAGCTTAATCTCACGGGTGATCCGGATTCTGTGATGTGGTAAAACGACACCTCTGGTAGCATCACATAGGCGTCGGAGAAAGGCCCTGCCCGGGGCAATAACCTTGCATGCAAAATTAAGGTGACCTATAAGTTCCTGGAATTCTTTAAGGGTGGCCTTGTTGCGTTGAAGGAAGGAAATGACCCTGAGCAGGAGATCATCTATCTTATCCGAGGGCAGGTGGCAAAACTGATTCACTGTGTCAATTTCGATACCCAGAAAAGCCAATCATTGACTCGGGCCCTCCGTCTTTTCTTGAGCTAGAGGAACCCCAAAGACCGCCATAAGGTCTTGGAATTGATTCATAAGGTAGCGACAGACCCCCGTGCCGAACCGCCCCACAAAGAGGAAGTCGTCGAGGTAGTGTACCACCCCACGATGCCCAATGTGATGCTTAATTGCCCATTCCAGAAAGGTACTGAACTTCTCAAATGCGGCACAGGAGACAGAACAGCCCATAGGCATAGCACGATCCATGTAGTAGAGGCCATCAAATGAGAAGCCCAGGAGCTCGAAATCGTCCAGATGAACCGGCAACAGGCGGAAAGCAGATTTAATATCACATTTGGCAAGTTCAGCACCAAGGCCGTGTCGCTTAACAACCTTGACCGCTGCGTCAAAAGAGGTGTAGTGAACCGTGCACAATTCTTGTGGAATGGAATCATTTATGGATTGCCCCCTCGGATAAGACAGATGGTGGATTAGTCGAAATTCGCCCGGTGTCTTCTTTGGGACAATGCCCAGAGGAGAGACCCTTAAGCACGATGAGGGTGGGTGTTCAAACGGGCCCAGGACACGACCCTCAGCGACCTCCTTCTGTATTTTTTGTCTAACAACATGTTCTAAGCCGTGCACAGATTTAAGGTTGGGTGCCAAGTAAGGCTTGCGGATACCCTGATAGGGAATTCGAAAGCCCTCGTGGAACCCGTCGCGGAGGTACTGAGCTGCCGACCGGTCCGGGTACACATAAAGCCAGGCAGCCAGAACCTCCAGCCTAATTGGGCTGGGCCCCTTTTCCCTGAGGTGTGGGGTTGTTGGGGCCCTTCTTACCTCCTGGTTGGTCTTGGCCGAACTGTCCCCTCCCTTTAGGGCAATTGCGGAACGAGTGGGAGCCCCCGCAGATGGAACATTCGTGGCGAAAGGCACACGGGCGGCGGGAGCACGTACCTCTGTAACCAAACTCCCAGCATAACAACCGGCGATTGGGCGTCACCGGCTGATTAGGCTGAGCAGCCTGGCGGGAAGAACTGCCAGGACGAGCATTTTGCAGCAGGTGGCCGCTCTGTGCTCGATCCCCCAATATGGGCCGGCTGGGGGACATAATTTGTAACCACAGGTGCGAGTTGATAATGTCCCACCGCAAGGTAGGGGAAGAGGCAGCCATTTGCCGGAATGCTTCGTCGTATTGAAGCCAAGCCAGGCCTGCAAAATCGACATAAGCCCTGTAGATAATATCCAGGTATCGAATAAGGGCATAAGATTTGTGTGGCTGGCTGTGAGAGACCACTCCAGCATAAATGAGGAAGCCAGCTAACCAGTTAGACCAATTCCTGTCAACCCGCCTCTTCCTAATTTTTTCCTTTTCCCTGTGATCCAATTCATCCTTCTCCTTCTTCTCCAGTTCTCGGAAAAGTAGGGAAAAAATATCCACATACTCCCCCTTCAGGATTTTTTCTTTGGTAGCAGGGGCTAAATGCTCGCCCAAAGCAGGGGCCTGCTCCAAGCCTACAGGAATGTGAGGAAGGCCAATGGTAGCCTGGCCACCCGGTGGCAGCGAAGCCAGAGGGTTACCAGTGTAGGGGGACCCCAATGGCATAGGTGGGTACCAACCAAACATAGTGCCAGGCGGGCTTCCAGGGAAAGCAGCAAACGCCTGAGCACCAGGTTCGGTGTGGGGGTCAGGCTTGCTCCAAGGCCACGCCTGAGAGGTGTAACTGTTGTTAGTGTCCTGATTAGACTCACTCTGAGGAAGCGACGCCAGCTGAGTGCTAGGACCTTCACCCGGAGACTCGTCCTCATCCTGAGTGTCACGAGGCGCCGTGTCCCCTTGATCTTCCAAAGCCTGTATGCGAGCAAGAAGTTGGTTAGCTACTTCACTAGAAAGGCCCCCTTCATTATCCCTGGCAGGATGCTTCGGAGGCCTAGGGAGACGAACATCCTCCAAGGCCTGCAAGCGATCCAAGATTTGTTGTAACATGTTCTCAATCCTGTCCCTAGGTACAGGATACACAGGCTCAACTGGGTCATTAGGGGGGGCAGGCACTACTGGCTCGACCGGATCCCGAGGGCGGGCTGGTTCCGCTGGCACCTTGCCTTTTCCACCTTTCCTGGCTTTGGGGGCCATGACGCTGTAGCAAACGACAAGCACAGAAACTATTAGTGAAGGCCCCAAATTAAAGGCCTAAAATTAGGAACAGCAAATAAAAGGCCCAGCAATTGTAACAGCAAAATAAAGGCCTAGAGATTGGAACAGCAGAATAAAGGCAAATAATGGCCTAGAAATTGTAACAGCAGAATAAAGGCAAAGAAAAGCCTAGGAAGTGGAACAGCAAAATAAAGGCAAATAATTCCAATGCCAGAACAAAGAATATAAGAGCAACCAGTGTGCAGTAATAATGGACTAGAAATTAATCAGGAAAACACACTTGAAATTGATCATGGAAGTGAACAGCAAAGCAACCAGTTGGCAGTAATCATAGACTAAAATTAATCATGAAAATACTCTTGAAACAAACAACAAAGCAAAGCAAACAATGAAAAGCAAAACCATGAATTAAATTAAATTGAATTAAAATTGAACCAACTGTGCCAAAACAAATTAAATGCAGGTAATTAATCAATGAATTAGAATGATTTTAGTCAATGTGCTAAAATTAAATGCAAGTAACGAAATTCGAATGAATTAAGTGTGCCAAAGCAAATCAAATGCAAGTAATAAATCAATGGAAGAAATGATTTAAAAATGAATTAAAACGATTTAATTAAAAACCCAAATGAAATAAATGTGCCAAAACGATTTAATCAATGGAAACCCAAATGAAATAAATGTGCCAAAACGATTTAATCAATGGAAAAAATGATTTAAAAATGAATTAAAACGATTTAATTAAAAACCCAAATGAATTAAATGTGCCAACGATTTAATCAATGGAAAAAATGATTTAAAAATGAATTAAAACGATTTAATTAAAACCCAAATGAATTAAATGTGCCCAAACGATTTAATTAAAGACCCAAATGAATTAAATGTGCCAAACAAATTAAATGCAAGTAATCACTCAATTGAAATCAATGAATTAAATTGATTTTAATAAAAAAAACAAAAACAAAAAGGCCGAGGGTGCCCATGTGGCGCGATGTCAGCAAACAAACAGCAGGGGGCGCCCACGTGGCGCGGGATGAGCAGTGCGGGCGGCCAAGGTAAGGGCCGGAGAAGGTAGGCGCAGGCCGGAGAAGGTAGGCGCGGGCGGGGGGGGAGAGCGGGCCGGAGAAGGTAGGCGCGGGCAGGCAGCGGAACGAGGAACGCAGGAGGAAGCGCGGCCGGGCAAGGGAAGGGCCGGAGAAGGAAGGGCCGGAGAAGGTAGGCGCGGGCCGGAGAAGGTAGGCGCGGGCGGGGGGAGTGCGGGCCGGAGAAGGTAGGCGCGGGCGGGGGGAGCGCGGGCCGGAGAAGGTAGGCACGGGCGGGCGGCGGAACGAGGAACGCAGGAGGAAGCGCGGACGGCCCAGGGAAGGGGCGCCCACGTGGCGCGAGGCAAACAAAAGGGGGGGGGGGCGGAGAAGGTAGGCGGGTGGGGGCGGTGGAACGAGGAACGCCGGAGGAAGCGCGGACGGCCCAGGGAAGGGGCGCCCACGTGGCGCGAGGCAAACAAAAGGGGGGGCCGGAGAAGGTAGGCGGGTGGGGGCGGCGGAACAAGGGAGAAGGACGAAACCGGGGGCAAACAAAGAGGGCCGTAGAAGGAAGGCAGGTGGGGCAAAGCGGCGGAACAAGGAACGAAGGAAGGCCGGGGGCAAACAAAGAGGGCCGTAGAAGGAAGGCAGGTGGGGCAAAGCGGCGGAACAAGGAACGAAGGAAGGCCGGGGGCAAACAAAGAGGGCCGGACAAGGACGAAACCGGGGGCAAACAAAGAGGGCCGGAGAAGGAAGGCAGGTGGAGGCGGCGGTAGGCGGGAGGGGTTGCGGACAAGGAACGGCGCGGTCGGCTAGAGAAAGGGCGCCCACGTGGCGCGGATGGCAACCAAAAGGGGAAGGAAAGGAAGGGGGGGCGAGAGAGGGAGGGGCGTTGGGAAATAAAAAGAAATTAAGAAATTAAAATAAAATTCAAATTAAAATCCAAGAAGATAAACTTCAAGAAATTAAAATGCCTAATTAAATCGCTTAAGGAATTAAATTGCCTAAGGATTTAAATAAACAAAAGAACTGCAAGCAGCCAAGGTTTTGAAAGCAAAAGGAGAAAGGAGCACAAACAAAGGAACAAAAGAAACCTATCCTTGTCCAGCGAAGCCGCTCTTCCTTCGAACATCTGGAAAAGAGGAGGAGACCAGGGGAGGCACTGGGTGAAATAGCCCCTGCTTTGGTGCCTCCCCTGACTCCTCCTGGCCGGGGCGTGTCCACGCCCAGGCCTGCCCATGGGTTCGCCTCTCTGCTCATCATTAAAACACCTCCCCCGGATCCACCATTCTTCAGGATCCGTGGGGGTGTCTGTTGCTGGCAATCCAACTCAACTAAAACTTCAAGGTCTAGCAAATTCCTTACTTGCCTGTTCCAGAGACTGGAACACGGAGCAATGGATGCAAGCTCCAGGAACAGAGATTCCACCTCAACATGAGGAGGAACTTTTTGACAGTAAGAGCTGTTAGGCAGTGGAACACACTCCCTCAGAGCGTGGTGGGGTATCCTTCCTTGGAGGTCTTTAAACAGAGGCTGGATGGCCATCTGTCAGGGATGCTTTGATCAAGATTTCCTGCATGGCAGGGGGTTGGACTGGATGGCCCTTGTGGTCTCTTCCAACTCTGCAATTCTATGATTCTATGAAGCCAGTTTCAAACTTAAAATTTTAAACTTTGCCATGGAACATAATAACTGCTCTGCTGCAAGACAATATGGAGTAACAGAAAAGATGGTTCAGGACTGGGAAGCAAATGAAAAAGCATTAAAGAGTATGCCAAGGGGTAAGTGTGCATTAAGAAGAGGCACCCCACATTGGCCAGAACTCGAAAAACATGTAGCAGACATGGTGAATGAGCATCGCCAAAATGGTTATGTAGTGACACGAAGTAAAATATGCTTGTTTGCGCTTCAGTGGGCCAAATCTAACCCAGAGCATAGCAACAGATTTAAGGCCACTGTATCCTGGTGTACTAGATTCATGGGAAGGCATAGTATGGTACTGAGGCAAAAGATGAAAATTGCCCAAAAATTACCTGCAGATCTTGATAGCAAACTAAATAGTTTCCATTGATACGTAATACCACAGCACAAAAAACATGGCTATGCGTTAAGTAGTATTGGAAATATGGATGAAACTCCAATGAATTTTGAAATGGTTGGAAATAAAACTGTCCATCAAAAAGGTGAAAAAACAATTTTAATTAAAACAGCAGGACATGAGATGTCCAGTTTTACAGTGGTACTAGGATGCACAGCTGATGGTGCCAAACTGAGACCAATGATTATTTTAAAAAGAAAAATAATGCCGAAACTCAAGTTCCCTGTTGGTTGTTTTGTACTTGTGAATGAAAAAGGCTGGATGGATGAAGACGAGGTAAAGCTATGGCTTGATAATGTATGGAGCAGGCGACCAGGTGGACTTATTCAAAAATGTAGTCTACTGGTGTGGGAATGTTCAGGGCTCATTTAACTCCCAGCACCAAGCAAAGGCTTGCAAGACTAAACATACATGTGGCAGTTATTCCTGCAGGATTGACATCGTTGGTACAGCCACTGGATGTGTGCCTAAACAAGCCATTTAAAGATCGCATTCAAGAGGATGGTTAGCGGCGAAAAATCATTCACAAAAGGAGGAAACATGCATGCTCTACAGTTGGATGTTTTGTGCAAATTTTCATAAAAGCCTGGAATGATATTGATGCAGAAACAGTAATCAAGTCTTTCAAGAAGTGTGGCATATCAAATTCATTAGATGGTATGGAGTACGACTACTTGTGGCAAGATGAAGAGGAAGCCGAAGCTGAGACTACATCTGATACAGAATTTGATCCATACGATGAGTGCCTTACAAATGTATCACAAGATGTCATTGATGTATTTATGATATCAGATGATGAACAGGAGGATGTTGAAGGTTTTTAAAGGGAAAATGTCACGCCAGGAAAATCTGTAAAAATACTATAGCTTGCAGTTATGATGGGCATTGCTAACTTGCCAGGTTCTTGCCCGGAACTTGCTCACTCTGTATTGATTGTTATCTTCCTCCTATCATCATCAGTTCCAGTTTGGTTGACAGCTTAGAAAACAAACAGCATGCAGCTCCCATGGGTTTATTGTCTTATTGTTCCTTTTAGCTTTAGAGTGAATTAGGAAAAGTTTAATCCACTTGCACTGTTTTATGTTTACATGTTTGATGACAAACAGCCTTATGTTTGTAAGTGACAGTTTTCCTACTAAGTACCTGCATGTCATAAGCATTTGAATTAAAATTACCATATTGAAATCAAATCTGATGTTTTTTTAAATTTTTATTTGGTATGCATTGGAAGAGGGGCAGTCTTATATGGCGAGTATATCCCAAACTCTGTATTTTAACTGGAAAATTTGGGGGTTGTCTTATACAGCCAATCGTCTTATACACCAGAATAAATCTGCTATACACTAGTAAAGACTTATAGATTAGACACACACTGTATGTGAGTGCTTTGTTAGAAGTCTGATGCAGGCCACATGTACCTACACCTATACTGCAGCTTGGCCCTCTGCACATGTCCAGGAAGGACTTGCATGCATGACTTGACAAAAAAGCACTGGTGGATTTTTTAAGTGCTTAAAAAGCACTGATTATCTCATGTGGAGCTAATCTGATGCCCTCCAAATCTAGATATCCCACAAGTCTGAACCACATGATCATGGCTTATAGTTGAAATCTGAAGTGTTTGGAGGGTAGCAGGTTGCTAGGAGTCTTTCCCAGTTCTGTCAGAGGTAAATTTACATATGGGATGTTGGACATGCAAAGCACATGTTTTACCAATGAGCTACATTTGTATCTTTCCCCTGAAACCAGAAGAAAATGCAAACTTCCTTTTTACTATAGCCTGCATTTAGATACAAGACAAGGTAAAACAATGGGAATTCACAACATATCATCAAAACTAGCTGAAATAAAAATAGAAGATACACACACGTTAAGGGCAGCAGTTGTAAATATATACTCTAAAGTAGGAGCATTTATGCCTGTTGTATTCTGTTCCCACTATGAGAGTAAAATATGCTTTAACATCCCCCCCCTTTGCTCTATAAAACTGTTTTTCCATTTGTACTTGTTGCAATATTCACCACAGGAAAGGCAGGTAGCAGAAGAAAAGAACTCAACTTGTTGTTATAGGTGCTTGCTGCAAAGACATACACATTTCAAATGGAAGGCTTAATGCCAAGTTGAATATTTTGCCATGTCTATGTGCTTTCTTGTCCTCAGCCTAATTAAATAATTCAGTGCTGTGTCCCTAAACGTACCACAATGCATTTGTGCTAGACACTGGAATTGTATAAAGCTGCTTAAAACAAAACAAGATGGATTGGAAAATTTTACTCCACTGAGCCATACCAAATACAGATATGTTTAAGCCCCTTGATTTTTGGATACATTTCCTTTCAGAGCTTGGGAAAGAGTCTTGGATTTTCCCAGCCATCCTGGTAATTGGGCCTGATGGCTGTAGAATTCTGGGAGTTGTAGCCTCCCAGAAAACAAATTTTCCAAGCTCTGTCACCATATGACACTCGACTTATAGGACGCATGGATTCTTGAACCAGGAATTCCAACAATAGATATCAACCACTCAGGCAACTTGTCGGGGCTGGGAAACACCTTTATCTGAAACTCTGGGAATCCATTGCCAGTCAGTGGAGACAATCAAGGCCAACCCCACTATTAGACAGTGTGCAGTGGTTGGAAAACACAACAGGCATTGCATATTGGTCATGGAAACTTTGTGTTAAATGGCCTGCCTTGTCAATGTTTGCTGCATTTAGGTGTAGTGCAAGATGAATTTCCTTTACCAATATTGAAGGACAACTCAGTTGAATTGCCAACCCAGTTGACTCATGGACATGGAGTAAGAGGGAGCCTTAGATACCAAAATCTCTTGGACTGGCATCTTAATCAACAGTGAGTCTGACTAGAACTAGGCAGCTGCTTCTGTTTTCATGTGCATCAGTGCACCACTCTGGTAGCATTTGAAAGGATAGACCAACACTTGTCCCTGACAAGCTTTAGGATTTAACCTGGCCCCTCAGGCTGAACAAGTTGGAAATGTGTGTGTGTGTGTGTGTGTGTGTACACACACACACACACACACGCGCTAAGCACTTCCACTATTTTTTTTAAACTTCAATTTCTTTTCATCAAATTTAGTGTGTAATTTTGCCTATTTTTTTTTCCAAGTGATATTCTTTGCTATAATGTATTTTTGTATGTTTTTTGCTAATACACACCTTTTATTGGGGGGGGGATTCTTGAATGCCATTTGAAATGCCAAATTTGGGTAAACTGAATATTGAAGTACAGTGGGCCCTTCCCATCGAAGGGGTTTGATTCCTCCCTCTACTCCTACGGAAAGGCAAAACCATGGATGCTCAAGCCCCATATTAATTAATGGTGGTGCATGCATGTAGCTGTGTGCTGATGCACCTGCATGCATTGCCATTGACTAATATGGGGTGTGGCAATCAACAAGAGTTCCAGTCAGTGGACAGCAAGTCCGCCGATATGGAGAGCACACTGTATAAGAGTTTGAGTTTGTGCATTGCTTCAGGAAGTGCACAAAATAATATTTCTGTGTAGATATAGTATTTTCTATGCAGAAAATGCTGTAGCCTGCACATGAAATACTTTTTTTGCTGTGCAAAATAGCTATCATCATCATCATCATCATCGCTATCATTCTTCTTAGAATCATAGAATCATAGAATTGCAGAGTTGGAAGAGGCCACGAGGGCCATCCAGTCCAACACCTGGCCACACAGGAAATCACGATCAAAGCATCCCCGACAGATAGTTTTGTCCTCATTGGGGACAACACCTTAGAGATGGGGTCAGGAGTCTTTGGCCTTTCAGATGTTTTGACCAATCAGCACTCCGCAGGATGGCCAATGGTAACAAATTCTGGGTGCTGTTGTCTAAACTATATGGAGGATTAAAGTTTCCCAACCCCACCTTGGATTTTAGGACATAGCCTGAATTGTCAGTGGCAAAGCCTTACAGAAAGCCAGAGGCTGAATTACTCTGTCAGCTGTGCCCAGTTTGTTGCTGTGTTTATAAATATTTATATGCTGCTTAGATCCAAACATTTTGGAGTGGAATACATTAAAAAAAGGGGAAAAATTAGATACACAATACACAGATTAACATACATTCTTTATGTTATCCATGAGCTAGATGTTAAATTGGACTAACAGAGATAGCTTGCATGAATGCATTTAACACACATCTAAACTGGAGAATAGTTGGTACATATTGAATTTTCAGGGGGAGTATAATCCATATAATAGGAATTACACATTATTATTTTTTAATTCGATTTATTTCAGCCAACAGGCCATTGACAGCAAAATATATATAGAACATATAAAACACATAAAACGTTTAAAAGCATTAAACTGCAAAAACTTGTTAGAATAAAACCAATATATATTAATAACGTGCACATTGAGTAAGCATATATATTCGTACAGAAACACTCTGAGGAATATTGGATAATCCAAACCTTAGACATAAGGCTAGGTGGCTATTTCTTTGAATCTACCTAATGCAAAATGCAAAAGATCTAGCTATTCAACTAGTTTAACACATGCTCTTACGTGTTTTAATGGCAGAAAAAAGAAACTTGGCCACTGTTTCCGTTTTGCTTTTCTTTGCATCGTTCAACAGGTATTCCATATACCAACTATTTGGTCTACCCGGGAACTTGAGCAGGAGGGGAGATATTAATCTCAACCTCTCATCTTTATAAAAGGTACAAAAGAGTAAAACATGTTCTAAAGACTCAACAAATCCCTCCCCACAGGGACAAACCCTCTCATAATAGGGTATTCCCTTAAACCGACCCTCTAGGAGTGCTGAAGGTATTACGTTAAATCTGGCTTTAGAGAACACAGCTCGGTACTTTGGGATAGTCAAATTTTGTAAATAAGAAGCCTCCCTCTCTAAATTAAACTGTAGGCCTAAACTGATGGGAGAACAGGCAGTACGGGCAGACGATAAAGAATATTGAATATCCATATCTTTTATGCGACGTATCATGATCTGCTGGGCTCTCGAGAGGTCTTGTGACATTAAAAAATTACTTGAGAAGCCCAACCTCAGTAGTTTCTCCTTAATATTATTAGACCAGAGGGTGGTGTAATTGTCTTTCCGAACAAGATGCCAGAGACCTGAATCAGGGCCTGCATAAAAAAGTTTCAACCAGTACTTTAACGTTCATATCCAAGCAGTGCATTCCAGAGAGTGGCAGCCCGCTTCGAGACGTAGAACAGCTGATGGAACACAGTTGGGTACTCCGAATAATTTACGGAGATAGTTGGAGAAAACCTGTTCTAGCTCTACAGAGAAACCCTGGATCCAAATAGGAATCCCAAACAACAGTTGTGGTAAAACCTTGGCCTGAAACACCTTCAAAGCTGCAGGAAAGAATTGGCCTCCTTTAGTGAAGAAGAATCGAATTAGGGCCTTAGCGCTATTATTTGCTGATTGGGCAACTATTGATCTCTGGGATGTCCATCCTCGAGTTGATTGGAAAGATATTCCTAGATACCTGAAGGTTTTGACTTCTTCTAGGCTATGTCCATTTAAAGTCCACCTAGATCGGGTCTTTTTTTGTTGAGAAAACCATGATTTTTGTTTTGTTATAATTGATGGTCAGACCATTTTCTTCACAGTAACCTCCAAAGACTCTCAGAATTTGTTTCAAGCCTATTTTCGAAAAAGAAAGGAGAACTGCATCATCTGCGTACAAAAGTAAAGGGATACTAACCGAGGCCAGTTTGGGAGAATGGCATGCTACCGCTGAAATTGAAACTGAAAGATCATTAAGATAAAGGTTGAATAATAAGGGTGCCAAAATACAACCTTGTCGTACACCTTTTTGGGTGGAGATAGGTTTCGTAAGGTTACCCTGAATGCCACATCTCACTTGTATAGTTGTGTTTCGATATAAATTCATGATTAACCATAGCAGTCTCCTATCAATGGTAGAAGCAAAGAGTTTTGTCCACAGCCTATCTCTGGGAATTGAATCAAATGCAGATTTCAAATCAATAAATGCCACATATAATCCTTCACCTTGTGAAATGGAATATTTCTCAGCCAGATGGTTAAGAACCAAGCAATGGTCAAGAGTTGTTTTGCCTCTTCTAAAACCAATTTGCTCATTACCTATGATGTTCTCACTGTCTATCCATTCTAAGAGGCGATTATTAAGAAAACGGCCATAAAGTTTACCAACAACCGACAGTAAACTTATGGGTCGATAATTAGCTGGATCATTTCTAGGTCCCTTCTTGTAAATAGGGATTATAACCGCATTTGACCAACTCAAGGGAATTTTGGCTGTTTGGTTAATAAGGGTGAAAAGGGAAGCAAGTAGAGGGGCCCACCAAGAGATATTAACTTTCAGGAGCTCCGGCAAAATTAGGTCAGGCCCTGGGGCTTTTCCAGATTTGATCTGGTTGATCAAAGATTTAAGTTCTTCTTGGGATATGGGGGGCCACTGAGGGATATCCAATGAGTCAAGAGAGAGTCGATCGAACAAGTTGGAAGCCTCCGAAATTTGTTCCCCAGGATCACTATAGAGTGTGGCAAAATAATCTTCCCAAACATTAATAGGGATATTACAAGGAGGAGATCCACCAGCATTTCCTAACATCCCTGTTACTGTGGCCCAAAAAAGTTTAGTATTTTTTTGTAGGGAGAAGTTTATTAGAGATAACCACTGTTTTTGAATTGCCTCCTTCTTTTTCCTAGCTAAAAGTAATTTATACTGTCTTCTGCTGGTAAAATACGATTGAGGCAAGGACTGGCAGTTATTTCTCCTGTATTGGATGTAGATATATCTCAAATTGGATCTAGCTTCAGCGCAAGTCTTATCAAACCACGGAGCCCTTCTATATTTGTATCTACTTGGGTTCTTCGTTGTAGGAGTCAACAGGGGAGTCAGGGTCCTAAGAAGCTGGGAATAATTCTCTAAGGCATGTTGCACTTCTTGTGATCCAGTAATTTGGTTTTTAAGGCCCAGGCATAGGGATGAGTTAAGAAGAACCGAAGTCTCTTCATGGAGAGTTTCAGTCCACCGTAGCCTTTTCTGTCTAATTTCCATAGTTAAATCAGTAAATGGCAAATGCAACTGTGAGTGTATATTCAGGGGAATCCTAAAGAAAAAGGAGAGAGGAAGGTGGTCACCATCTAGTCTTGTTCCTCTGGAAAAACTAACTACCTGACTAACAAAAGCATTGGAAACCAGTACATAATCAATGGTTGAGCTGCCTTTTGCTGAGATATAAGTATACTCACCCCAGGGGTCAAATAAAGGATTCCCATTAAGCATTCTTAAGGCAAGGCATTCAATCATTTGCATAAAACAAGTACCTGCCAGATTAATACCCCGGTCCTTAAAATGTCTCTCTATATTCAGGGTACAATCCTCTAACACTTCTAATCCCCAAGCAGGAGAAGAGAAAAGCACCTTGTTGTTATGTCCTATTCTGGCATTGAAATCCCCTGATATCACCACAACAGCTGAGGGAAATTGTCCCTCTAATTTTACTATATAATTTTCTAATATTTCCCACACCTTCTTACTACAATCTTTAGAAAGTTTAGGAGGAATATAAACATTTATCAACAGCAAGCTCAGGATACCAAAATCAATTAGGCAAGCCATGGCAATTGTTTCACAATAAGTCAAGCACTTAATACTAGCTTTAAGAGATGTAGAAATCAGAATGGCAAGACCTGCACTAGGTCTGCCTTTGCCGGAAGATGGAATAGCAGGTAAGTCAAAAGTGGTGTATCCACTGTAATTAATTCCAGAGGTGCACCATGTCTCTTGCAGAAGGATCACATCAAACTTATTGATGTAATCTAGCACGCCAGGGTCATTGATCTTAGAATTCCATCCGGCCATGTTCCACGATAGGCACTTGAGTAAAGAAATTTCTGAAAAGGGAGCCTTTGATTTGCTAAAAGCTGAAGGCCACGCGTCATCATAAAAGTACTGAGCTTGAGAAGATACTACCCCACCCGGTGGACTCGTGTTAGACGAGGAGAAACAATATCCTTTGAGGATTGTCAAGAAATGGGGTTATGAGGAATTGAGAAAACGTTCACATTATTTTGAACTAGAGGGTCAGAAGTAGATTGCCAAGCCTCCAGCGTGGAATGGAAGGTTACCTGCGGATTCTGAGACTGAGCCTGGAGATCTTTCTCCAGAACAAGATTACTAGCAGGGCTCTGACTGACTTCTGTTTGTAGAAATGGAAAATTTTTGTTCTTATTTGTTGGTGTAAGTTGGACACTGTTTACTTCGCATATACTAATGGAACAATTTGATGAGGGTTGTTTGTTTCCTGCTAAATTGTTCGCGACATGAGCACCATTTAGATCTATTGATGGTGAGATAAGATCGATAAGCGGTCCTGCCGTCACCGTGGTCTCCTGTAAGGTTTTCTTAAGATTATCTAGTTTGCGTAAAATGTCCATTTGCTCATTTCTAGACTGCAAACCAAAAGCACTAATAATCTCAGCATCACCAAGATTAGCCTCGTCGACTGTTGGAGGATGGTACCGAGTTCCTCTATTTCGTTTTTGGATGGCATTATGGGGAGGAGAAAGACTAAGAACATTTGGTGGCCTCTTGGCAGAAGGTCTATTACTTCTTGTAGTTACACTACATAGCGGTCTAACTGAATCAATTGAAAACACTCTAGAAGGATAAATTTGAAAAGATGCTAGATATGGTCTTATTTTCAAAATCATAGCTGGAATGGTAGACTCTTTAAATGATAAAATCGTTTTTGGTTTTGGACTGTGGGCAGCCATTCGATGGTATCAAGATCTATCATTTTGTAATGACAGTGGAGCAACTGCCCTAATGAAGTTTTAATTGTTCTCATATTGTTCCATCGTCCTTGGTTGATCCTATTCAAAGAAATAGAAAATGAAATCTTCTGGGTTTCTAAAATACATGTCTGTTTACTTAGAGTTTTCCCGACTGCTCTGTTGTTAGATTCAATAATTACATTATCACTTCGTTCCTTGTCAGAAGGCTTGGGACCTTTAGTATTATTATTCTTGGGATGATGTTTACGTATATCATTCCAGGTTCTGTTGCTGGCTTGCCCCTTGTCTAAAATAATAGCTGGGGTCTTATCCTTTCCCGTTGGCACAACACTATGGGTGGTAGAGGCAATAGTCTGTTTGAAAGCTGAATTTTGGAGATCTTTTTTTAACAAATCTAAATTATGCTTAATATCAGTTAATTGATCAAATAGTGTAATAACTGTTTGAGCCGTAAGTAAGCATTGTCTGGCCATGAATTCCGTTGTGCTTTCCCAGGGGAGACTCTTCAAATTCTTTTTTAAATATCTCACTTTGAGGTTTATTTCCTGTGATCTGAGGGGACCTAGCCAACTGAACTGGAGATCGCAAATGAGAGTTGTTGGAACTTTCCAATTGATTTCCATTTAACTCATCATCAGGGGTAAGCAATAAGGGTAATGATTCTATCAGCTGTCGGCTTTTGGGTTCAGATTGAGAATTCCAGTCTATCAGTTCTACTGATTCAGAAGATGATGGAGGGGGAGCAGTTGAGGCTATCACACTATTAACTGTTCTCCTTTGTATTTTGTTGAAAAAGTCTTCCATCTTTGGTTGTTTGGCTGCCTTTGGTGGGGAAGAAAAAAAGGAGCCTGGGCTGTTTCACTTCCGATCTTCCTCTTACTCATGGTGTTCTCTTCGTTTGCCAATGCCAATGCCGTCACTATATCTGCTGCGCCGCTGCTGGGCCCCAGAGGGAGGGAGGAAGGCATTGGGGCTTTTTTTCCTCACAGCCCTGCAGAGTCTTCTTCTGGCTGGCTGGCTGGCTGGCTGGTAGGTGTCCCTGGGTTGGGGGTGGTGGAGTGACTTTTAAGGCCAGCCACTCCTGGCCACACCCCAACTCCCTGCTGCCTCAGCTGCCCTTACCCTGGTGTAATGGGAAGGAAGGAAGGCTCCCTCACAGCCCTGCAGAGTCTTCTTCTGGCTGGCTGGCTGGCTGGCTGGCTGGTAGGTCTCATTTTTTTTTATTATATGCTTCTTTAGAAGAGAAATGTCTAGTTAGCATCATCCATAGTTTTGTATGCCTAAGAACTGATCCCTGCCCAAATCCTTAATGTAGGGCTCCCTTAGCGCAAAGGCAGGGAACATGCAGTCCTCCAGATTTTTGTTGGACCACAAGTCCCATCAGCTATAGGTATGACAACTTGCAGTCAACAACATCTAGAGGACCACTTATTCCTTATCCCTGGTATAAAATTTTTTAGAAGCTTCAACAGTATAATGTAACCTCCTGTCAAGGTGAAGAGGAAGGTGTTTTGGTTTC
This sequence comes from Gambelia wislizenii, assembly GCA_030847615.1. Classification (NCBI taxonomy): domain Eukaryota; kingdom Metazoa; phylum Chordata; class Lepidosauria; order Squamata; family Crotaphytidae; genus Gambelia; species Gambelia wislizenii. The sequence continues at coordinate 303,714,207 of JAUMIR010000002.1, read as the reverse complement.
CTTTACAGCCCTCCCTTTGGCTGCTATTCACTAACCTCAGTGTACCCTTCCCATTCTACCAGTACTTGCCAGAAACATTCACGTTCTTTGACAACACTGTTCTCAAAAATATAATTAAACAAGGCAGCACAATGCATGCAACTTAGCTACGAATACATCTTGGAAATCAAATGCAGAACTCTGGTTCTCTTGAGATACAACCTCAATGTCATTCTCATAAAGCACATTCAGCTTTCAGTACAGAAGAGGCAAAGTATGTCTGTTTGTTTGTTTCCTTTGGCTCAAAGTATGTTTGTTTCCTTTGGCTCAGAGTGAAAATACCAAAAGAAACCCTATTCTGTACTTCTCAGCCATACTGACAAAAGCCAGTGAAGATTACTAAACTGCTTTATTATAACTGCAGTTAGGGAATACAGGTTGAGTCTCCCTTATTCAAAATGCTAGGGACCAGGTGTATTTTGGCTTTTGGAATACAGTTGCCCCTCCACATTTGCAAATTTAGCATTCGCAGTTTTGAGTATTTGCGGTTTTGGGAGGGCCTCCCCCCCACCCTCCCAAAAGCAGCAACTGGGCTTTAGAAACCCTGTGGCCGCTTCTGGGGGGGGGGAGAAGCAGGCCGGAGGGGTGGGAGAGGTGGGGAGGGGCCTTCCGAGGCCCCCTCGCAACCTTAGGAGGGCGGGCAAGGGGGTCTTGGGAGGCCCCGTGAAGGCCTTGGGAGGGGGGAGGGCTGGGGAGGCGACCATGGGGCCTCCAGAGGCCCCAGGGTTGCTTTGGCGGGGGAGGGCAGTCGTCATTCGTGGAATTTTCACATTTGCAGGGGTCTGTGGAACCTAACCCCCGCAAATGTGAAGGGATGACTGTATTTCGGATTATGGAATGCTTGCATATACATAATGGGATATCTTGGAGATGGGACCCAAGTCTAAACACAAAATACAGTTAAGTTCCATATACACCATGTAACACATAGCCTGAAGGTAAATTTATATACAATGTTCGCACGAAACAAAGTCTGTGTGCATTGAACCATCAGAAAACACATAAAACAAAATGTCTTGTCATGTTGGTGTTCTAAAGAGTTATGGATTTTGGAATATTTCGATTTTGGAATTCTGGGTAAGGCAGACTCAACCTATATTAAGTAGAGAGCAAAGGAAAGAAAGAACCCTTTGTTTAAGATTTCCATCAGAATATTCCACTGGGCCAGAAATATATTTAGGGTTCTTTTAAAAGCCAAGGAACACAATATGTCTTATTATTATTTTGTACAGAATAAGTCCTGAATTGTGAATATGTTTCAAAAATTGTGGTTTTGAGGCTCTTATTTTAGGAAGAAATTTGCCAAAACTATCCTTTGAGAAGAAAATTAGTGAAGAACTACCTCCCTGTTTGCAACAGATATATTGTACCATGGACTTGTCTGCAACTGTTTCTAAGGAATAAAAAACAGTACAAGGAAACAAAGAGCTCTTTTTGCTGACCAACCATGGAAATATAGAGGCCAGACACAAGTACTGGGTTGAATAAGGGACACTTAAAAAAACAACAACAACTATTAACCTATTTGAATCTTAAACTCTTGAGATGTGAAAAGGGGGGAATCAACCTAGTGTAGGAGCAGCTTAGGTAGGTGGTCTTATCCAGACCTCCTCCTCAGCTTCCCTGGGCAAAACACCTGAGCCCCAAGGAGAACCCAAAAGCTGGGTTGCACCATGGCCAGCCTGTTACTGGAAGACCAAACTGAGAAGCCCACCCTGCATGACTTAAAGTGAGGGCTCAACCCTCAGGCCAGTCCCAAGGAAAGTTTTCTTCCCCACCTCCCCAGGTCTTGTGACTTCTCTCCCCTGACTACTTGCCACAGAGAAGGGACAAGTGTCTGTTTTGCCCCTATCCCCCACCAGGCTGGCCAACTGTTGCAAATCTTGCATTTATCATTGCCTCTGATAAATGAACGCAATCAGCTCTGTAAAGCTCAGGCTTCCAAAAAATTATCTGAGAATGTGGCAAAAAGTGACCCAATCCTTTTAAGAAGGCATTCCAAATGGCCCAATTCATCTGCCTCTGGGCTCTATCAATGCACTGAAGGTCTTTCACCCTGCCATACTTGTCAAGGCATAATAGCAGACCACAGAATGGAAATCCCAGACCAAGAGGACTGGATGACCTTTAAAACTCCAGGATAATGCCCTGGAGGTGATCGACCAGAACTTGTATTTAGTCAAGGGTGACAGGTCAGCATGGCAAAACAGAGGGCCAGGCTGGGACTCCCAAACCTGAGCATAATCTGAAAATCCCAAACCACATATATCGACCGATCACCACAAGTCTTGAGCTGTAAGTCAGATCCTACCCTACTTTGATTCATTTTGGAGGCACATATGTCAAGAAGCACCTGCTGAGTTCCCAAGCTAAGGTCCCTGAATCCCAAAGCTTTACCTGACTTGTCCTTCCTTGACTGAACCACCAGCTCAGAGCACCAAGGAAGTAGTTGAAGAAGTTGCATTGAATAAGAAGCCCTCATATTGGGAGGTGCAGATGACCCTCAAATCCTTCAGGATGTTTGAGGCTGAGGATTTCCTGACAGATAGCATCCTGCTTCTCTTACAAGACCACCCTTCCAGAACCTTTTGAATGCGGAAATCACCTGTAGTGTCCTTGAAGCCCTGTGCCTTGAGACCCAAAGGCACAGCTGATAGTTGGGCCCTAATAGACTTGGAAGACAGCCCCCTACAACTGAGAGAGACATAGTATTGCAGCAGGTGAGGAACAGGTACAGGCCAGACATCACTTAAACACTCCTGGACTCTAAAGTTGGAAAATTCCTTCACTGCCCTAATATAACTCTTTCTAGTGCTAGGAACTAAGGATGAACTAACGGCCCTCACTACCTCACCCATCCAAAGAACCATAGGTCTGCTGGCATCAAATCTGGCATGGTGGCTGCATCTGGTGCCAGCTGTCTGAAGCATTACATTTGTATGCAGGAGAAAGCATTGGCTATACTATTGTCTACTCCTGACACATGGAACACCATAAAAAGGGTATTATGATGCAGAAACTGAAGAGTAAATGTCCTAACCTGTCTCATAACCATGGGAGGCCTAGGTGACAAGGAGTTATTGGTTGTACTGTGGCCATGTTATTACAACAAAAATGAACAGAAGAGTTAGCCAACTCCTCCACTCATATTCAGACAGGAACCAGGATCAGGAACAACTCCAAAAATGTAAGGTCTGACAACAAGGCTGGTCTCTACCCTCTCCCTAGTCCAAACACAGGCACACCACTGACCCCTAAAATAAATTCCAAAACCCACTGACACCTCTGCATCTGAAGATACCTGGAGAGCATCCCTAAGTTTCCAACCCTCCTGCCAAAAAAGTAAACCCATTAAAATAAGTGAGGAATTCCTGCCACACTCCAAGATGCTCCTGGATCCCTTCTGTGATCCTAATCCTTTGGTGCAGTTTGCTAATCCTATGATGGAGAGACACCTGAGAAAGGCTCTACAAGGTGCCACTACACAGCAAGTGAAATTTAGATGCCCCATGAGCTCTTGAAATTTCTTGAGTGTAGCTTTCTCCCATATAAGGGAATGAGAAACTCTCTCCTTCATACCCCGCAAATTCTCCATGGTCAATCTACAAAACAGATTAACTGTATCGATTTTAATACCTAAAAATACCAGCTGGTGTGCAGGACCTTTCTTTTCCTCAGCCGGTGGAACTCCCAGTTTCTGTGCCAAAAAAACAAAACTTGGATGAAAGAAAAGAACATTGTCCAGTTCCAAACTGCCCAGTGAGCAAAAATCCATCCAAGTAATGAATCACATCTCTCAGCCCTACCCTTAGCCTAACTGCTCACTTGAGGAAGGCACTGAACTTATCAAACACTGCACATGATACTGAGCACCCCATAGGAGGGGCCTGATCCACGAAAAACATGCTGTCAAATGAGAAGCCCAGCAGCTCACAGTCATCTAGGTGTATTATTAGAAAATGAAATCCTGACCTGATGTCACACCTCACTAATTCCTCCACCAAATCCTGCCTGTGAACCTCCCTTACTGCCACATCAAAATAAGTTTACCAAATGGTACACAATTCAATGGGAATACCATCATTAACTCACCTTGGGATAGGACAACTGGTGAATAATCCTGCATTCACTGGGAGCTTTCTTTGGCACTACACCTAGAGGAAACACCCTTAACAAGGGATGATAGGAAGGGACTAACCACCCTCCTTTCTGAAACTTCCTTCTGAATTTCTCCCTAACCACATACTCTAAACCTACAACTGATTTTAAATTCCTGGACATGTAAGGGTAATGAGTTCCTTGAAATGAAAGCCTAACATCTACTCTAAACTCCTCCCTAAAATAATGTGTTGCTATCTGATCAGAGTACAATTGCCACAAAACCATTTCCTTCCCCCCACTTACTTGATTGCTGATCCCTGTTACACCCTGATTGACTCCTTCCCTTGGGACAACTCTGAAAGGAATGGGGGACCCCACAGGCAGAGTATTAATTTTGATACCTGCAGGGGAAACATGCACCCCAAACCCCCAACAAAACAATTTCTGATGCTGCCCTCAGGAACCCTGAGACCAAACCAGAGTATTCCCCTGGACCTGGTGTACAATATGACAATTATGCAACCACTCCCCTTGAGTTGGTCAGTCAGGGATCATAATCTGCATCTACAACTGTGTTGCATCTGGTCCCACCTAAGGGCAAGGTTAATCGCCACCCTCATACAAAAAGCCTCAACATAGTAGAGCCAAGCAGGTCCCAAAAAGTACACATTGGCCTGATAAATGATGCCCATGTATTGTATCAAAGAAAAGGTTAATAAAGGTTTCACCCTAGAGCATATGTGAAGAATCCAGGTAAGCAATTTGCCCTTTCTCTTTCTCCTTATCTTCCATTTCCTTCTTGTCCTCCTTCTCTTACTCCCAATATATCAGAGTAAAAACATTAACATAATCACCTTGCAGTACCTTGTCTCTGGTGGGCTTTAGCAGGTTATCTCTTAACAAGAATGTCTGCTCCCCCAAAGGGATGGCTGGATATGGAACAGTACTGTAAGTACCATAGAATGAAGGGACCATAGTTCCCTAATCCTCACCCTGGAATGGGTGAGTAAAGTAACCTTGTTTACTTTAATGTTACCAGTCCTGAAAAAACACCAAAATCAAAACTCAGCACATGCAAATGAACTTCACCCAGGGACAGGGGGATTTCCAGCAGACAATGGACCATTAGCTAAACAGACACTAATCCTCCTTGCATATCTTCACCAAGAAACTAGCCATTCAAATGCACAAATTTACATATCATCTCCAACAGGGACTCACAGGATATAAACCCCACACACCACCTACCAAACCATTCTCTGAAGATGCCAGCCACAGATTCAGGTAAATGTCAGAAATAAACTCTTCCAGAACATGGCCTCACAGTCCAGAAAAAAAACAAAACAAAGAAAATCTATAGTACCATTACACAATTATTCTAATCTCTTCCCCATTGGAGGCCTCCCCTCCCAACGCTGTGTGGCACAGGTGGGGACCAAATTATTTTCAGAGTTTCATCCATAGGATAGGTTTCTGGAAACCCTTCCCCCCTGATGATAGAGTCGTCAGCCAAAAAAAAAAAAAATGGTGTGTAAAAGAGGGCTGCACAACTTGTGATTCACAAAGCCAAAGGACAATACCTGCCAGGAATTATGCCCTGCTATGCACTTGGTAACCTCATCTTGTATTAGTAATTCTAGGCCAGGACTAGCAAGCAAAAACAGGGTGCTGATTGAACCCCTGCTGGACAGACATTTGTGGCTAAGCTATTTTACTTTGCTTGGTGCATCAGAAACCATGGAGGCCTGGTTTAAAATGCTTCTAAGCAATACACATGTAGGATTTGGACACCAGGAATATATAGCCACAGGCCTATGTGTATGACCCTACAGGTGCACCTGCATATGCAGACTCTTACAAAGGTTAAGGAGTATGGAATAAATTGTGCCTGTCATATAAAGATTTTTTAGTAAAGTATTTGTTCCTTCACTATGAATGTCGCAAAGGTTAAACATTAGGGCTCTGGAGAAATACCTCTCTCTTTTGTACCCTTTCAAATTCCATTTCCTTCCTCTTTAATCCCAACTTGCCAATAGCTGATAAGTAACAGCAGGAGGTTAATACGGGATCATTACTGCTGACATTGTGTATAACCCATTCATATAGCAGGCAAATGGGAAAGAACATTTTGGCTTATGGAGTACAAGAGACTTACTCTTTGGAGCTCTCATTTGCTGGTTCAGTGACACCTGGCAGCTAACCTTAACTACACAGGTGCTCATTAAAGGATAATATTGTTACATTCAGAATAACCTGGGACAGTCTTTATCATGTCTGGAGGAGGAGTCATTTTGGGCCACTCAATAATTGTTCCCAAGACATATCTGTGCTGCTTCTATCCTTTTTTTTTATTTCCCCTATAATCAGTCCCACTTCTAATGTAGCTTTTGTAGAATAGTAGCAAGGCTGATTTAAAGATAAGGATGGGAAATTCTGTCAGTTTCACTTTCTCCTCTATTCAGTTACGGATGGTTTCAAGGAATCATTATGTTCATACTTCATTCATTATCAGTTGAGCATAAGCCCTTTACTGCCCTATGGATATTGAGAGGTGCTTGTGTGTGTAGATCCTATAATTTGTATTCATCCCAATGATTTAGCAGAGCTCCCTGTCTCTGCATTGAAGAGACAAGGCAGAACAAACCACAAATTTGGTTGCTAAGGATGCTACTCCCTTCTGTAGTAAACACTCCCCCAAACACAGCTTTGCAAGCATTCCAGTTTGATACTAAAAAAGGAAAATACTTCAGAGGTTTTCATGCATTTGACTATTTACTATATGAACATTCATAAATGCAACTGACACTCTCAGTTCCCTGCCAGTGCCTCCAAACATTTCTCAAGGCCAGAAAGTTTTAGGGAAAGTTTTTGGGAAGGAGGAGGGACTATCAGTATGGAGCTCCCTTTCAAACACAATTCTAATGACAACAACAAGAAGAATCATACCCCACCTATTCTACAAAACCAGGGCTCAGTACACTTTACAAACTGAAACAAGTACAAGAAAGGTTCCTTAAGAATCAAAAGATCAACATTAAAACTATTGAAAAAAAACATGGGCCTTGAGATCCCATACTAGGAAAAAGGCAGGATATTAAACAAAACTAAAAATGACATTTGAGCTGTTAGTTCCTGCCAAGGGATCAGGGAGAAACATACCATGATCCAGCACACAACTACTTCAGGTGGCAGCTCTCCAGCTGTTCCCTCTCTGTCTCTTAACTGGTCCTCTGTGAGTTCCATGCAATCTGTCCACAAGCCTTCCCATGTAAACTTGCAACTGTAATAATTTCTTTTTTCCTAATTATTCCCCCTCCCCAGTGGTTTTCTAACTACACCCTGCATGCTCCTCCTATAGAACACAGCACTCTGTGCATCATATATTAGTCTGTGGAACCAGACAGAAAGGGATCACAACCTAATAAGTCTGTTCCATGGAACATCATGGACCCATCTGCATGGGGAGTGGGGAATCTAAAATACTTTGTAGTGTTGGCAACTCACAGCAGCAGTGACATGTCTAAATGGTTTTTCTGACCCCAGAAGCCTTACATTCTTGATGGCAGCCACGAGTGATTTACTCATGTTAGATTTTCCTTGGTTTTTCCCAGGCTGTGAGGCCGTGTTCTGGAATAGTTTTTTTTCTGATGTTTTGGCTGCATCTGGCATCTTCAGAAAAGAACTACTCATGTTAGTTCTTCACTGCCTCCAGGGTTTTTTTAAAAAGTCATCCCAAGGTGCGCTGGTGCAATAGAGAAATTCTCCAAAGCAAAAGAAAAAATATTGATCCTTTTTAATCACCTTAGTGAGTGATCGCTAAGGTGAAAATCCAACATGGCAGCAGCTGGTGCTTGCCCTCTTAGCAAGCCCTGCCCCTGCTCTCACCCAGCCAATCAGCTTTGTGCTTCCCTTCAAGTTTTTTATTATTCTATAGTCCAAATGAGCAAAAATGTGCACCCGCTTCACAGTTTGTGAAAAAGTACAGGGAAATCTGCAAAGGCTTTTACTCCATTGTTTTTGCTGTTTTGAGCCCCCCTCCTTCCAAACAGTGTGGATTGGTGCTGGATCCTGTTTAGACAGGTAAGATTCCCAACCAATTCCATGAGGGGCATTTTCACCATTTAGACGGGCCCTGTGTCATAACTGGATTGTGAATCTTTTAGTTTGAAAGCTACAAGCCCCATCATCCTTTGGCAGGTAAAAACACAACACTGAGAGGCAGTGTGGTGTAGTGGTTTAAGCATTGGATTATGACTCTGGAGACCAGGGTTCAGACCCCTGTTCAGGCATGGAAACCCACTGGGTAACCTTAAGTAAATGAACAAATCTTGCCAAGAAAACCCAGTGATATGTTTGCCTTAAGGTCTCCATAAGTAAAAAATGACTTAAAGGTACACAACAAAAACACTACACATTTTAAGTAGAAGCCCTGAAGGATTTCTGTTTTGAAGTGAGTCCATCACAGCCTATTACTCCCACCCCCTTCCCTGAAGTCCATCACAGCCTATTACTCCCACCCCCTTCCCTTCCCACCCCCTTTGAACCCTGAAGTGGTTTGCCTTGGGAAGGTTGGGAAGATTGCAAAAAATGGAGTCATGGCTGTGATGAGATGAAACCTAATCCAAAATGTTGCCAGCACGTTGTTGAAGGAAATAACTCTATGCTCCAGTTTTTCACCATCTCTACGAAAGCCTGGATATTTTAAGGTGAAGTTGGACCAATCCATCATGTTGAGATGCTTTGGGCATCATCTTTGTCTATGTGGCTACTGACTGTTTATCACCCACCACTGGATATTTCCATCACTCATGTTAACTGAGCTTGCAAGCCAGAATTTGGGAATCTCTCCTTTACAATGTTCAAACTGATGAACAGATTTCTTTGTAATGTCTAAGCACCATAGATACCCTAAGTGGGGTGTATTTTCTTTTAAATAAGGCCTTGACTCATGCAAAAATTTGACATCACCTCCCAGCATGCTCTTTACTCATGTTAAGAGCAATGCAACTTTTGTACTTGGCACACACAAATACACAAGCTGTCATATGAAAATTGATCTCTCTGTTGATGTCTGCCAAGCATGAAGAGTTTGCTCAGCACCCTGTGTACAATGCCACAGCAGTCTAAAGGAAATCATGGATAATATTATTTTCAAAGAGAAAAAGAAACCATACACATACATATACATTAAACTTAGGAGATTTTCAGATGGGGAAAAAAAAAGTGTTCCCTTCTCTCAATCTTCTGTCCTGCCCCTGCCCCTGCCCTGGGGTATGATAACCAAAAGTTTCACACACCTACCTTTGCTGTGTCTTTCCCTCCCCCTGGCATCCCAGGAGTGAATGGAGCTCGAATGGAGCCCCATTCACTTCCTGGAATGGAAATCCCAGCTGTTCTCGTGAGAGGATGAGTTCGCAGGAAATTCAAAAATGCCCCCCCCCCAAAAAAAGACAAAAAGTGGCAGCAAGCACAAAAACATACTTTAAAAAACAAGTAAACTGGGGAGGGTACAAAAACATGTGTCACTTACCTCGATGTCCTGACTGCACCTGGAAGTGTTTGGCATGGACCTCCTACTGATGCTGGCATCATGCCAGCATAACGGGGCACCTTTTCAGAAGCACGTCATTCTGTTACAGAAAGAGAACGGGGGGAGGGGATCTATTCACAGCTTAGCCCGTGAATAAAAAGGAGTGCCAGAGGAACGGAAGCAGCATGGGTACATGACAACCTTGGAATGACATCATGTGAAAGGGAAGCCTTTCATTTGCTTTTATTTTACCAGAAATGTATACAGTAAACAACTACTGTACAGAAAAGAACTCAAACACAGTTTTCCATCAAGAATCCACACAGGAACTAACTTGTAGTCCAAATCATGCACCTAGAAATAAGAGTACAGTAAATGTGTGAATGTTTTTTTTTTTAAGCACTTGAACTAATGCATACATTTTTAATTTTTAAAAAATTTTTTATTACGTTTTATTAACAAAATGTAACATAAATCAAACAACATATAATACAACAAACAACATATAATACAACAAAGGACATATACACAGAAAAAGAATAAAAATTAAAAAAAGAAAAAAGTTACAGAAAAAGAAGAAAAGATGTTATTAACAATAACAATGACAATAGAATCACATTAACCATATCAACATCATTATATGGAAGTTATTAAAAGACTTCCCACATGTTCTTGTTTGGCTCTATGGTGGATTTCGAAATTTCTCTCCTATATACATTATTGTAACCTTACTACCACAATTACTTGACAATTAATTTTAATACTCTAATAATCATACATTATCTTCCTTCTTCATTTATTTTTTCACTGTAGAGCAGGGAATAAGTTTATTTCCCCTTTCCCTCAAGTTAATAATCTTTTAGTAAATAATGACGTTATCCTACAAATTATTTTCTCTCAATTACATGTTCCCTTCAATATCACTTCAATATCACTTCCCTTCCATATCACTAAGCATAACAGTGAAAGAAAAGATGTTTTACAATATATGCATACAATCTGTCTAACAATAAAAACCCAGAGTAGTTGTATTTCCCTCTTTTTGTTTATAATATTTTATAAATGGTTCCCATCTCTTTATATATTCTTCTGTTGTTCTCTTTCTCATCGAATTTGTCCATTTGTCCATTTTCGCCAAATTTATTACCTTTTCTAACCATTCTGTTTTTGACGGGGCGTCTTCACTCCTCCAATTTTTTGCTAGAACCAACCTTGCTGCTGTAATCAAATAAAGTGCTAGGGATCTATGTTCTTTCTCTATTGGATTTTCTAAATTGATCATATTTAACAAGTACATTTTAAGTCCCAGCCCTAAATTTATTCCTATAATTTTCTCTATTTCTTTGTTTATTTTCAACCAGTATCTTCTTATTATATTACAGTCCCACCACATGTGATATAAAGAACCCGTATGTTCTTTGCATTTCCAGCAATGTGGAGAGAAACCTTTCTTCATTTTCGTTAATTTAAGTGGCGTCATATACCACCTGTACATTATTTTATAAAAATTTTCCTTCAAATTATAACAACAGATAAATTTCAAGTCTTTTTTCCAAACAGCTTCCCATTGTACAAATTGAATACTTTGCCCTATATCTCTAGCCCATTGTACCATACACTTCTTAACTTGTTCGTCTTCTGTATAACATTTTAGTAACAGTTTATACAGTTTACTAATTAGATTTTTGTTATCTGATTTCAGTAATTTTTCAAATTCTGACATTTCCCCTTCGTATTGTCTCTCTTTTAAGTCCTCTTTCACTCTAGATCGTATCTGATAATAACTTAACCATTGCAAATGTATTCCTTCTGCCTCTAAATCACACCATTCTTTAATCTCCCACCTATTTTCTTTTTTCGTCATTATTTCTCAATAGGTTATCCAATTATAGTCTCTTAATTCGTTCTTCCTAAAGGCTTCTTGGGAAGATAGCCATCCTGGAATCTTTGAGCGTATTCTAGTTTTGTATTTTTCCCAAATTCTAATCAATGATCTTATTATTACATGATTTTTAAAGTCTTTAATAATTTTTGTCTTATTATATCCAAGGTATCAATGCCAACCTAATTTTAAATTGAATCCTTCTAAATCTAAATTTCTTCTATTCTCTTATAATACCCATTGCTTTAGCCAAGAGAAACATGTTGCTTCAAAATAAATTCTTAGATCCGGTAAACCTAGTCCACCTCTTTCTTTGTCATCAATTAAAAGTTTCCATTTGATTCTAGGTTTTCTCCCTGACCATAAAAATTTATTTAAATCTGTTTGCCAGATTTTAAAGATTTTACTTGTAATAATTATTGGAATTGTTTGGAATAAGAACATTAATTTCGGTAATACACACATTTTAATAGAGGCTATACTTCCTAGTAGTGATAGATTCATTCCTTGCCACTTGTTCAAATCTTTTTTAATATTTTTCCAAGTCATCTCATAGTTGTTTTGAAATAATTGTTGGTTGTTGGTTGTTAAATTGATTCCTAAGTATCTTACTTTTCTTACTATCTCACATTTAGATTTCTTTTCTAATTCTTCTTTTTCCTCCTTATCTAATTTTTTTGTTAGTATTTTTGCCTTTTCTTTGTTAATTATAAATCTGGCTTGATTCCCAAATTCTTCTATTTTTCTCATTAGCTGATCAACTCCTTTTATTGGTTCCTCTAAAATAATTACCAAATCATTGGCAAAAGCTTTAACTTTATACTCCTCTTTTTTTTTTACCTTAATACCTTTAATTTCTTTGTCTTTCCTTAATTCATTAATTAGAATTTCTAGTATCAGGATAAATAATAAGGGAGATAGAGGACATCCCTGTTTGGTACCTTTCTCAATCCTTAACTCATCTGTTAGTTTGCCATTTATTATTAATCTAGCTTTTTGTTCCCAGTAAATCGTTTGGATCCATTTGCAAAAATTTTGACCGAATTCCATTTTTCTAATATTTTTAACATGAAGGACCAATTTAAATTATCAAATGCTTTCTCTGCATCTAAGAAAAATAAAGCTCCTTTGATTTCATTATGGTAATGTAAGTACTCCAATATATTAATTATTGATCTAATATTATCCTTTATTTGTCTTTTAGGGAGAAATCCATTCTGTTCGTTTTTTATATAGTCCTGTAAAAAAAAATTGAATCTGTTTGCCAATAGTGCTGTAAAATTTTATAGCCCTCGTTTAGTAATGATATGGGATGGTAGATTTTTAATTGCAATTGATCCCTTCCTTCTTTTGGGATTAAAACCAAGTTTGCTTCTTTCCAGCTATTAGGAATTTCTTTCTTTTTAAATATATCTTTTAGTACCATCGAGAAAGTTGTAATTAACTCTGTTTGAAAAGTTTTATAGCATTCTGCTGGCAGGCCATCTGGTCCTGGTGTCTTCTTTAATTTCATTTCCCCTATTATATCTGCAATTTCTTCAATTGTTACATCCTTATTCAGTTCTTTTCATTGTATATCTGACACTTTACTAATGTTACATTTTTTAATGTATTCATCCATCTTTGTTAGGGATATTTCCTTTTTTTGATATAAAGTTTTTAAATAGTTATGAAATATTTTCTGAATGTGTATATCATCAGTTATTTCTTTGTCTCCAGTTTTAATTTTCACAATTAATCTTTTGGCTCTTTCTTTCCTCAATCTATACGCCAACCATCTCCCAGGTTTGTTGCCAAATTCAAAATCTTTTTGTTTTAAGAAATCTAATTTTTTCTTCATTTCCTCTGTCATATTCATGTCTAATTGATCTTGTAATATTTTAATTTGTTTCTTAATTTTCTTATTATGTGGAGCTTTCATCAAGTCTTATTCTCGTATTTTAATTTCATCCAGTATTAATTTCCGCTTCGCTTGTTTCCTATTAATTATTACGTTCCAGTTTTTAAAGACACCCCTCACTACTGCCTTTCCAGCATCCCAAACCATACTGCTGTTTACCTCATTATTTAAATTAAATTCAAAATAATCTCTCAGTTTTTTCTTAACGTCTTCAATTACTTCTTCCTTTAATAACAATGTTTCATTTATTCTCCAGTTGGTCTCACCTTTACTACATTTCATTATCATTAGGACTGGGTTATGGTCTGATAAGGGTTTGGTAGGATATCGATTTTTTTGACTCTATTTGCTAAATTTGTGCTTATCCAAATCATATCAGTTCTTGAAAATGAACAATGTACATCTGAATAATAGGTATAATTTTTTGCTTCTCCTTTGAATCTCCAAATATCTGTTATTTGCAACTCTTCTACTATATAAAAAAATTCTTTAGTTAATTTCCCTTGATATTTTTTGTTATTTTTATTTTTATTATTTTTCTCTGCATATCTGTCCAATTTTGGCTCCACCACCACATTAAATCACCTAACAAACACCAATTATTATAATTTAGTTCCCCAATTTTGTTTTTTAGTTCAACAAAACTAATTTTTTCTTCTATGGGAACATAGATCCCTATTACTAATATTTTATTTTTTTCCAATATTATTTCCACCATTATAAATCTCCCTTTCTCGTCAGCTAAAGTCAGTTTTAGCTGAGGGTTTACATATAATACCATGCCTTTTTCTTTTTTTTTTGTATTGGATGATGTAAAAACTTCTCCTAAAGATTTTTGTTTTAACATATGTTCATTTGTTTTTTTAATTTTGGTCTCCTGTAGACAGATAACATCAATTTTATTTTTCTTTAAATGGTGAAATACTAGTTTTCTTTTCTTTTCAGCATTTAGTCCTTTAACATTCCAAGTCAAAATTTTTATTCCAGCCATCGAATTAGTCCTAGATTACTAATTTCCGAACATAACATTAAAAACAGTAATAGTGGCAATATCTATATTAATGATCTTCTTTATATAATTTTTATATCAATTTTTGTTTTGTTCATTACAAAGCATGAAATTAATTTATTCCAGCTTTTTCCTTTCAAGTTATAACACTTCAAACACTTAATTAACTTTTTGTCCCATCTCTTATAAGTCCAGCAAGCTATCTTCAAGATCCTTCTTCTCCTCTATGCCTCTTTCATCCGTCTCTTTATCCTTATCGTTGGATGTCTTTTCTTCTTGGTGAGCGTCGTCTTTTCTTTCATTTTCACTATTATTTTGGTTGTTCTGTCTTTTCCATTACATCCCAAAGTCTCTTTTATTCTTTTTTATGGATTCTTGTGCCTTCTCAACTGTGTCAATCTTGTGTTTTTTATCCCAATTGAAAGGGATTCTTTCTTTCTTCAGTATCTCCACCAAAAATTGGTAGTCGTTGCATTTCCTTAATATTCTCCTTGGGATTTCTTTTAACAAGATCAGTAATTTTCCTTCATAGCTAATACCTTTATTAAAATGCACTTACATGATAGACTCTCTCACTACTTCCCTTACACATTGAATTATAATGTCTCTTGGGAGATTTCTCTTTGCAGCAAATGTTGATTTTAACCTGTACACCCGGTCCAGTTCATTACTAATCTGTCCTTCACCCCATCCTAAATTTTGAGTTAGCAGTTCAATTATCCTCCTTTTAGTATCTTCCTTTGGTTGTTCTTTAAGGCCTCTAAGCCTGATCCATGCTTCCTTTTCTCTTGCTTCCGCTAAAGCAAATTGGTCATGCATTGTTTCCAATTCTAATCGCAGATCTTTATTATCTTTTTTTTATGATTGGATATCTTTTCTATTTACTTTCACATCCTTTTTTGTCTGAGTTAATATGGCGTGAAGAGCATGAAATTTTGTCTTAATGTCTTCTAACTGAACCATTACATCTTTCCTAAAATCTCAAATCTCCTCCATGAATTTCATCATATACTGTGGTGTACTCTCTTCGGTCAAACTTCTCTGTCCTTGCGAGTTGAAAGGATCCAATGTTCTGGTTCTGCTTCTTACTCCTGATGCCATATTTTACTTCTCACTGCCAGGAAGATTGCAGTTGCTCTATCTCGTTTTAATCTCTCCTCTTCTAATACTACTTCTATCTCTTCCCCTGTCTTGTCTCTACCTATAACCTTTTAACTGTTTTTCCTCTCCTTTCCTTTCTCTCCTCCTCTCTCCCTCCTCCCTTATCTTCCTCCCTGTCTCCTATCTTAACTATTCAGATTCACCTTAATCAATTTTTTCTAGTTTTATCTCTTCTCCCCTATCCTTTATCCTTCTTCTCCCTTCTTCTTCAGTTCATTTTTCGTTTCAGTTCTCTCTTTCCTATTTTTCCCTTCCTCCCTCTTACATCTTCCTATCTTCTTTTCCCTTTCACTCTCCTTCATTTCCTTCCCCTCCACTTCCCTTCTCTCTCTCTCTCTCAATTTCTCCCCCTTCTTTCTTCTTCCCCTTTCTTCACTCTCCTCTCTCTCTGTTTCCCTCCTTGATATCTTACAATCTTTACTTTACCTCTTGCTCCCCTTCGCCTTTCCTTTCCCTTTCCTCCCTTTCTCTTTCTCTTCCTCCCCTCCCCTTTTTCCTCCTTTTCTTTCTCTTCACTTACTTTCTACTCCACTTACTTCAACTTTCTCTTTTCTTCTGTTTCCCCCCTTAATCCTTTTTTGTTGCTTGGGTTTTATTTCCCTTTACACCTCTTGTTGTTCCTACCTTTCTCTTTCTCTCTTTTTTCCCCCACTTATCTTAAATTTTAATATCTGATTATATCTATTTCAGAGGGAGGGAGATTAAAAATAAATAGACAAACAAAAAAAGGGGGCAAGGCAATACACTATAATATACTATAATGTATCTTCTTCTCTCTAAAAAATAAAAAATAAGAGAAGAGGTTTTATGTATATATATATATATATATATATAAATTGTACAGGGACTTATAGAATATCAAATATCAAATATAAATAATAAAGGGGAACTAATGCATACATTTTGAAAGTATTCACAAACCCACTCTAGTCAATGGGACAAAATTAATACATTTGGGGAAATGTGTATCTCTAGAACAGTAAACATGGAGATGCATATGAATTTTCCAGTGTGAGACACACACACCCACAGCCTTCCCAGCTTGTCTACCTATCCTGCTCCCTCTGGATGTAAACGGATACTCTTAGGGATGTTCCCACCTCTTTTCCTCCCCATAGCCCTCTCGGCTTTCCCTGGAGATGAAGTGAGCTTAGACTAGCAACCTGAGTGACTTTCCTATTTTAGAATGGTGTTCTTATAATAAAGCCTTAGTTTATTTCTCTGAAGCCATTGGTGTCTTTGCTCTTTAATTCAGGATCTCTAACTGACCACTGCATGCACACACTGTCTCTAGCAATCATTTAATGGCTGGTGTGGTGTGTGACATGGCAGAGAACCATCCAGCTATGTCCCTGTGGTTGGGAGAACAGCACTAACATCCTTTAATTAAATGGTCATTTTGTTGGGAATAGGATGCAATAACTGAAAGGTGGGTTTGGAGAGAGAAGGAGAAGATGTCATGTAGTTCTGACTGTTAACTATAAAAGGTACAGGAATCCTGTGTTCAGCCTTGACAACCCAGCACCTGTAATTGTTTACTTTAATTTAAGAACATAACATACTTTAATGTATAACCTGATTTAGCCTAAAATATATGTCTGATATATGAAAAGTACATCTTTTCAGAAAATAATTACAATTTTAATTTATTTATTTGTTTTTACAAAGGGAACAAGAAGATTTTGAACCATAAACAACTCCAGAGCTATAAACAATTTCAATGTGTTTGCCAAAAGAAACCAGAAACATTAATAAAACAAAGACAAATATTTTGTCTTCTCTAGCTCTTAACTTTGCCAAACAGATAGAAAGCATTTGTTCCCATAAAAAAGAATGGAGAAAAGGAAACCAGGACCAGGAATTGCAGTAATGTGAGATACGATTGTATCTCTTACATTAAGAGATAAGTGATACATATCTTACCTACTATTGTACATAGCTTTTAGAAATACTATAATGTCTTAAATATTTTATTTTTCATTATAACCAAATATTCCAAACCCCTTTATTTCAAACTTTTCAAGGGAAAAATGCTCTGGAGAAAAATAAAACAAGACCTCCCCCCACAATTCTTTTCTGTGCCACCCCTTCTAGGCTTTCCATCTCTAATCTTTTCTTCACCTCACCTTTCCAGTAGTGATGTCAGTAGTGAATCCGGCTCTTAGTGTACAGTTAAGAGGAGCTATCCAAAGACTTGCGGGTCAGGATGGAGTGAGCGATGTTGGGGCACATGGAGCTCCAATCTCTAATTTCTTCTCAGATAGCCTGCAGGGAGATTAAAGAAGCTATCTCCTAAGAAGGTGAGGTGCCCAGGACTTAGGGTGCTCAATAATGATTGCTTTGGGCTAGGATCCCATGTACTTTTGTCTTTTTCACTGCCTTTGGGGAGCGAAGAGTACCAGGTGGCAGCACAGCAGGCAACCGTCCAAAGAGAGAGTGAAGGGGGTGGTTATTCCCTCTCACGCAGCTGCAATCAAGCCGCTGATCCTCTTGAAGATTGTTAAGTATTTATTCATGATTGCATTATAGTACTCAAAAAGCCTCTCTTGAGAATGTGTTGACATTTCTCTGGGAAGTACAGCTTTCTAAGAGGATTCTGTTAATGGCTTGACTGGGTTATTAAGAGAGGGTGCTTTACTATTAATATAATTTAACATCTTTGGAATGGTCAACTTGCTCCATTTTTATTTGTTTTGTTTAGACTCTTTTTTTGGACTATTTATGACTTTGACCTCTTTGCTTAAGTTGTTTATCTATCCATTTTTTTCTGAAATACTTTTTATTTATTGTTTGGTGGCGGAGGAGGATAAGGCAAACAAAAGTTGAAAGGACTGTGTCTTTAAATGAAGATACAGTGATGGAAAAATAATGTTTGGCTTCTCTCCTCTGGGGTACTGCTCTCACTGTTATTATTATCATTTTTCTCTGTTCAGAGTTGCCACTATAAGCGCTTTTTCCTATTTTTTATTCATTTTTGTTATTTATTTCTTTTTCTACTCTTCTCCCCTTTTTTTCTTTCTAATTTTATGGAACATTTTGTGGAGTGTGGACTCTGAATGCATTTGAATGTCTATACATGTACTTGTTGAAAATTCTATTGAAAGAGAGTGACCTCCATACCGGTTGGTTCAGAGCCAAGACGTGTCCTTGAAAATGCTATCTGAACCATTTTATAAGTTACTATTGAAATGGGACACTGAGGAAGAAATAATTAAACAAAGCATGATAAACTGGGCACAAAACATCGGGCACTAAATAGAACTAAATCAGTGGGAAAAAATGTGGACAAATAGAATGAAGTATACTCTGTCATAGAATATCAGGGAGAATGTATACAAAATGTACTTTAGGTGGCATCTACCACTGGAGAAATTGGCAAAAATGTACAAAATGTAAAGCCAAACTGCTGGAAATGTGAGAACAAAAATGGAACATTTTTTCATCTCTGGTGGAGCTGCGAAGAGGCGAAGAAATACTGGAAAAGAATACAGAGGAAAATACAAGAAATCCTAGGGATAACGCTTCCTTTAAATCCAGAAATATTTTTATTGGGAATGATGGAAGAATACTTGGGGGGGGGGAACATGGGAAAATGATCTTTTACATGACAGCACCTGCAAGAATAATCTATGCCAGCAAATGGAAGCAGAAAGAATTACCAACAATGGACCAGTGGCTGGAGAAGCTGTTTGAAATGGATAAACTATCAATGCTACTCAAGGGAAAAAACATAGAAAAATTCGTGCTGGATTGGAGAATATTTGGAAGCTAGAATGAATCATAATACAATTCAATGATGAACCAGATATAAAGGAGAAAAACAAAGAAGGAGGTAAGGGAGCAGAAAAATGTTAAATATATTAAAAACACACACACACGCACACACACACACACAAAATGAACACAAAGATTAGAAAGAAAACTCTTTTAAGACTCCCACCGAAATAACAAAGGTAGAGAAAGGAAGGCGGGGAAGAAAGGGGAAGGAAAGAAAAGGAGAAGAAAAGGGAAAAGAAAACAAATAAACAATGCACTTAATATACCCTGATGAAACAAAGTAACAGATAATTTAGGAGTATGAAATGTTAAAAAGCATACATTTTATATTTAATATATAAACTTAAAACAATAAGAAGAACAGGAATAAACAAAACAGGGTGGAATAAAGGGTAAAGGATAAAGAGAAAAGCATATAAAATAAGCAATTGAAATGAACAAGAATAATGAGTGATGACAAAGAAGAACCAGGCTCCCCCACGGCCGCGCAGCCTCCAAGGGGGAAAGCCCATTTATGGGCAGTGTTGGAGATGGAGGTCCCTTGTGATTGCGTCGCTGGCAAGTGCCAGCGACACGGAGCGATGGGCGGGGGGAGAAGCTATTTAAGCCTTCCCGCCCAGGGCTCTGGCCTCTTTCTCTACTCGGTAGCTCACCCTCCCACCGCTGGAATAGTATGGTATTGGTTGCTTCGGAGCCAGGTAGGAATTTTTTCCTTCTTTTACCGGGGGGGGGGGGGTTTGCCTACCCCATACTAGGAAAGTGGTAGATGGGAAAATTGGCTAAGGGTGGTGTCTAATTAGGTCAAATTCACCTGAATAGGGTGGAAAAGGGGGAGGCGTAGCTTACGGTGTGCACCTACAGCACCAATTTCGGTGAAGGAATGGTCTCTGGAAGGGTCTCCTTAGGCTGTATGACCTGGGAGAACAGAAGGAGACCTACCTTGGTGTTGGCCTGGAGGACAATTCCCACACCTTAACGCGTACGCCTTGGGTGGGAGACTTTCGGGTAGACCTTCCAGACATGAGCTCGCTAGAAAGCAACCATGGTTGCTCATCAGGGCTCAGGTGTTCACCAGGGGAAGCTGGGAGCATATGTCCAGGAGGTACAATCCACCCTAGCTGCTCCCACACTAGGTTGCTTCCCCCTGCTGAAGAATTTAAAGGGATTTAAATAGGTAGGGCATTAAATAAAGACCCTTTATTTTACCCCATATATCTGTGTGTGGTCTCGTTATTTCTCTGAGTCTGTCCATAAATAAATGGATTAAATACAACTGTTCGAATAACAATATTGGATGTGCAAATTTAAAGACATAAAAGTTGGGAAAGCCAGATAGGAAGTTTGGATTGGATGGAGAGCGGAGAAATTGGATGAATAAAAGGATAGAATGAATGAATGAATGAATGATTTTTAGTTAAATGAGAATATAGATATATAAACAATATAAGTGGAGATAATCAAAGCAGATAAGTAGATAAGAATGTGTAAGTAAAACATATAAAACATATACAACATATAAACTCAAAGCAATGTTTAATATATACAATATATACAATATATATCACGTCTATTTCAGAGGAAAATAAGAATGATACAAAGGGAATGAGATCACACACTGCTGTTTGTTTTGATGTTTGATATGTTATTATCAATGATTGTTGTATATTGAAACTAGCTATGAATAAAAATAACCTAAAAAAAGAAAATGCCATCTGAACTAGAAAAGGCTGTTTATAGTTTTGATGTTAGTATAATACCTTTGTCCTCCCCACCACCACCTAGTTTAAAGGCAACTGAAAAGTATCTTTGCCCAAGGTTTTTCCCTCTCTTCTGTCTCTCCTTTTTGTATGTAATTTTTTGTTCTTTCTTCCGTTTCTCTTATTGCTTTTTACTTTTCATATTGACATTCATCAGTAAGTGAGAACCTGTGTTTCAACTATTTTTTACTTTTAAAACTAATATACTTTTCTTTTCTTTCATTTTTTCCAATCTTTTTTTTTTTAACATTTTTGCTTCTATTTTGTTTGGTGTATTTTTTCTCTCTTTCTTTTGGAGGTGTGCAATGGCATTCCTCCTTTCTGTGTTTTTTTTTTTTTCATTTGGGAAATTCTGGATATTTTTGGTACTTTTTCCTTTTTTATGCCTCAGCTCCACTGCATTTTTACATCAAAAAGAAATATAAGAAGAAGATAAAAGACAGAATAAAGATAACAGTGTCAAGAAGCTGTGAAAAAGACTGAAGAAGGCTAAAGTAAGTTGGAGAAGATTAGAAGAAGTTGTCCAGAAGGAAGAGTGGCATTGTGGTAAGAGAAGAAGGTGTATGCAAGGAAGGAAAGAAAGAAGGGAAGAAAGAAGAAGAGAGGATTGCAAAGGAAGGAGTAGGGAAGAAAAGGAGGAGGAGAAAGGAGAAAGAAGAGAAAATAAATTGGGAAGTTTGAAAAGGATTGGAAATGAATATAGAAGGTCTAAAAATAAAACCAAGGCCCGTGAACTGTAAAGCACTCATGGCAGAAGAGTCTCATCAGAAGAAAACATTCATCAATGAAATGTATGGATGATATAAGAGATTTTAGGAGAGAGTTTGGTACACAATTTTTTTAATAGTACTTTATTAAATAACAAACAGCGACACTTATAACACTTATAACATCTGATAATTATCACGAAAGCACAAAATCACACACACACACAAAATACAAAATAAAAGTAAAATTAATAACTTTGCCAACAAATATCTACAAATAAGTAAAAACAAAACATATAAATTTAAAAGACTTCCCACTTGTTCTCATTTGGCTCTGTAACATGATTTACAAATTCTCTCCTATGTAATAAGTTAACACCATATCAACATATAAATTAGCTTTATGACCAAATAATATACAATACTTTTATCAATTCCTGTAACTTATTCCTTGTATATCACCATTAATTAATTAACTTGTCTAAATTTCTCTTGGAAACGGATCACCATACAATCATCTCTTTTTTATCATATGCCCATTAATATCATTCTTTGATTTGTAAATACAACCATGAATACCTTTACAATATAAATATTTTATTATTCTATTTGTTTGTCTCACTATAGAAACCAACTAGACTTATTTCCCCCTCTTTTTGTTTAATATAATTTATAAATATTTCCCATGTTTTTATATATTCTTTCATTTCTCTCCCTCTTACCCAGTTTGTCAATTTGTCTAATTGTGCCAATTCTAAGACTTTTCCTAACCATTCTAATTTTGTCGGAGTTTCTTCAGTTCTCCATCCTTTTGCCAACACCAACCTTGCTGCCGTAATCTAATAATAAAACAGGGATCTATGTTCCTTCTCCTTTTTAATTTCCTAGATCTATCATATTTAATAACGATAATTCTGGTCTTAGCCCTATTTTCACCCCTATAATGTTTTTCAATTTCTTTATTTATTTTAAGCCAAATTTTTCTCACTTTATTACATTCCCACCACATATTGTAGGAGCCCACTCCATCTTTACATCTCCAGCATTGTGAAGAGTTGTCTTTTTTTGTTTTTGCTAATTTAGATCCATTGCTTTAACCAAGATAAACATTTTTATTCAAAATATAATCTCAGGTACGGTGGGCCCAATCCACCTATCTTTATCATCTGCTAATAATTTCCATTTAATTTTGGGTTTCCTCCTGGCCCATCAAAATTTTGATAACTCCATTTGCTAAATTTTAAAATTTTTATTTGAAATAATAATTGGTATAGTTTGGAGAAGGAACATAAGTTTCGGTAATACCTTCATTTTAATTGTAGATATTCTTCCTGACATTGATAAATTTAGACCCTGCCATCTGTTCAGATCTGTCTTTATTTCTTTCCATATTTTATTGTAGTTATTCTGAAACAACTGCTGATTATAGGTTTATCCCTAAATATCTCACTTTTTAAACAATCTCGCATTTTGATCTTTTTTCTAGTTCTTCCTTTTCGTTTTTGTCCAAATTCTTTTCAATATTTTTGTTTTTTCTTTCTTTATTTAAATCCCGCTAGCTTACCAAATCTATTTTTTCATTAATTGCTCTACTCCATTTAGAGGATGCTCTAAACTAATCACCATATCATCTCCAAATGCTTTTACTTTGTATTCTTCCTTCTTATCTTTGAGTCCTTTAATTTCTTTATCTTTCCTTATTTTTTAATTAAAGTTTCTAATACTAAAATAAATAATAAAGGAGATAACGGACAACCTTGTCTTGTACCTTTTCCAATTTTTAGATCCTCCATTAACTTCCCATTTATAATGAATTTAGCTTTTTGTTCCCCATATATCCCTTGAACCCATTTATAAAACTTTTCACCAAATTCCATTTGTTCTAATGTTTTTAACACATAAGGCCAATTTAAATTGTCGAACGCTTTTTTTGCATCTAAGAAGAAAAGAGCGCCCTTAATGCCATTGTGATAATGTAAATA
Organism: Gambelia wislizenii; assembly: GCA_030847615.1. NCBI lineage: Eukaryota > Metazoa > Chordata > Lepidosauria > Squamata > Crotaphytidae > Gambelia > Gambelia wislizenii. The sequence continues at coordinate 303,690,362 of JAUMIR010000002.1, read as the reverse complement.
TTCTAAAACATTAATTATTGCTCTAATGTTATCTTTTATTTGTCTTTTAGGCAGAAAACTATTTTGATCATTATGAATATATTCTTGTAAAATTTTTTTAAGTCTATTGGCCAATATCATTGCAAAAATTTTATAACCCTCATTCAATAATGAGATAGGCGTATAATTTTTTATTTGTAGTTTATTCTCAACCCTCTTTTGGAATTAAAACTATGTTTACCCCTTTCCAGCTATTTGGGATTGAATTTTTTTTTCTAAAATATCCTTTAAAACCAATAAAAATGGTCCTACTAGTTCTGCTTGGAACTTTCTGTAATATACTACGGTTAGACCATCTGGTCCTGGGGCTTTCTTTAGTTTCATTTTTCTTAATTTGTCTATAATTTCTTCAGCCATTATATCCTTATTTAATTCCTTACTTTGTACTTCCATCAATTTAGGAATATTACATCCCTTAATATACTCATTCATCTGTGTTAATGGGACATCTTTACTTTGATATATTAGTTTAAAGTAGATATGAAATATTTACTGAATTTGAATTTCATCTGTTATTTCCTTATCCCCTGTTTTTATTTTTGTTATTAATCTTTTTGCTCTTTCTTTTCTTAGTCTATAAGCCAGCCATCTGCCTGGTTTGTTACCAAATTCAAAATCTTTTTGCTTTATAAAATCCAACTTTTTCTTCATTTCATCTGACATAACCATCGTTAGTTATTCTTGCAATATTTTGATCTGGGTTTTTATTTTTTTGTTACTTGGGGATTTTACCAATTCTTGTTCTTTTTGCTTTATTTTGTCCAATATTAATTTCTTTCTTTCTTGTTTTTTCCTATTAATTATTACACTCCGGTTTGTAAAAATTGCCCTCTTCACAGCTTTCCCCACATCCCAGACCACATTGTTATCAACATCTTTATTTAAATTCAGCTCAAAATACTCTTTTAGTTTTTTTCTTACACTCTTAAACAACTTCTTCTTTTGATAATATTATTTTATTTAACCTCCAGTTGTTTATATTTATTCTGCTTTTTATTGTCATCAAGACTGGTTTATGCTCTGAGAGGGGCTTGGATAGAACATCTATCTTTTAGATACAATTTGCCAAATTATTTCTTATCCAAAGCATATCGATTCTAGAGAAAGAATGATGCACATATGAGTAGCAAGTATAATCTTTAGCATCCCCTTCCTTAAATCTCCATGCATCTGCCAATTGTAATTCTTCTGTTATATCAAAGAAATCTTTATTTAGTTTTCCTTGATTTTCCTTAAAAAGTTTTGTTAAAGATTTTTTGTCTGAGTATCTATCGATTTTTGGCTCCACCACACCATTAAAATCTCTTAATAGACACCAAATGTTATAGTTCATTTGCCCTATTATATTATATTATTTAATTCTTTGAAGAAACTAGTTTTTCTTTTAACTGAACATAGATACCTGTTACCAATATTTTAACACTATCTAATAATATCTCCACCATTACAAGCCGGTTGCCCGGGACTTACCAGGCAGCCGCTTTTGCGGCCGGAGTCCCCTGCACCCGGGCAGCCGCTCCACGTGGCCAGCATGGGCTCTGCCATGCCGGCCGTCTCCTTCCTCCTTCTCCCCGGTCTGAGCTTCAGGCTGGGGAGAAGGATTGTAAGCCAGCCAATGGGAGGGAGACAGCTCCCACCCGATTGGCTGGCTCTGGCCAATCAGAGTTCATGCTCAGCGCAGACTCTGATTGGCCAAGAGGCGGGGCTAGTCCCCAATGCGGTCCGACGGCCGGGTATAAATTCCCTGACGGCTCTCGGCCTCAGCAGTTGGCTCTTGCGAGCCAAAGACCCAACCCACCCACCCTTTAGTCAGTTGTTTTTTTGTTAGCTAGTTGTGCTTTATTTGTATGTATTTCCTTGTCACAACTTTCTGGCTGTGCGGTGGGCATGAGTTTTTGTCCCGTCAAAGGGGGGGGGAGCTGGAAGCTACTGTTGGCTTCCAGGGTCCGGGGTCTGGACCCTCCCCCTGAGATGGCTCCCCCTCCCCCTGGAATTATCGGGCACGTGATCAGTCATGTGATGGTCACATGAACATTTCATCCTCTGGACACGTGACCGATCACGTGACTTGGCCTCACGGCCCGGTACATGATCTGTCACGTGTTCCTTTTGGTAACTCATGCCCAGACCAACCTTCCGCGACTATCACCAGACAGAAAGTTGTGGCCTTTCCGCCAACCTTTTACTTCTTGTAAATAAATCTTTTTGTGCATTATCATTGTGTGTATCCTCGTGATTCGGCTGGGACGGGGCAGGGGCCACCTTGACTCTCAGTCGCAAATCTTCCTTTTTCATCAGCTAAAATCAAGGTTGGTCTCAGCTGCGGATTAGCATGTAATACCACTCCTTTTTTCCTTTTTCACATCAGATGACAAAAATATAGCTCCTAAGGTTTTTTTGCATTAACATATTTTTATAAGATTTCTTAATCTTGGTTTCCTGTAAACAAATAACATCTACATTAGTATTTTTAAGGTAATGAAACCCTTATTTTCTTTTCTTTTCTGCATTTAATCCTTTCACATTCCATGTCATAAACTTCATTCTTGCCATCAATTTTATCAAAAGTGTTAACTTTATATATTCAAATATCTCCTAAATCATATGTTATTTTTGTAATTAACTTTAACTATCACAAAATTCCGTTAATATTTCAACACTACTTCTCTTAAGTAGATTCTCACTCCAGTACTCATAGGTCCAGCAAACTTTCTTCCACATACTTTTCTTTTTTTTTCTGTTTTCTTTCCTTCGCTTTCATGTCTTCTGCACTAGAAGCTCTTTCTTCTTGATTGGGGTCTTGATCCGTTTCATCTTTGTTATGATTTTGTTCTTCTTGTTTGTCCATTGTACACCAAAGTCTTTTTTGTTCTTTCTGATGAATTCTTCTGCTTTTTCAACAGTATCAATCTTGAATCTTTCCCTCTTATATGTAAAGAACACTCATAGACTCATAGAATTGTAGAGTTGGAAGAGACCACAAGGGCCATCCAGTCCAACCCCCTGCCACACAGGAAATCACGATCAAAGCATCCCTGACAGATGGCCATCCAGCCTCTGTTTAAAGACCTCCAAGGAAAGACACCCTAACATGCTCCAAGGGAATGTGCCGAATAGCTCTTACTGATAGAATGTTCCTCCTAATGTTGAGGTGGAATCTCTGTTCCTGGAGCTTGCATCCATTGCTCCATGTTCTAGTCTCTGGAGCAACAGAAAACAAGCTTGCTTCATCCTCAATGTGACACCCCTTCAAATACTTAAACAGGGCTATCATATCACCCCTTAACCATCTTTTTTCCAGGCTAAACATACCCAGCTCCCTAAGTCTTTCCTCATAAGGCATGGTTTCCAGACCTTTCACCATTTTAGTCGTCCTCCTCTGGACACGCTCCAATTTGTCAATATCCTTTTTGAGTTGTGGTGCCCAGAACTGGACACAGTATTCTAGGTGAGGCCTGACCAAGGCAGAACAGAGTGGTACTATTACTTCCCTTGATCTAGACGCTATACTTCTATTGATTCAGCCCAAAATCGCATTGGCCTTTTTAGCTGCTGCATCACACTGTTGACTCATGTTCATCTTCTGGTCTACTAGGACTCCTAGATCCCTTTCGCATGTAGTCTCGTTCAGCCAGGGCTCCCCATCCTATATCTATGCATTTTGTTTTTCCACCCTATGTGCGGTACCTTACATTTCTCCATATTAAATTTCATTATTTTAGCTTTAGCCCAGCTTTCTAGTCTGTTCAGGTAATTTTGAATTTTGATCCTGTCCTCTGGGGTATTAGCTACTCTTTCTAATTTGTTGTCATCTGCAAACTTGATAAGCATACCCTATAATCCCTCATTCAAATCATTTATAAAGATGTTGAATAGCACTGGGACCAGGACAGAACCCTATAGCACCCCACTGGTCACATCTTTCAAAGATGAAGAGTAGCCACTGCTGAGCACCCTTTGGGTTCGGTTGGTCAGCCAATTATAAATCCATTTAACAATTAACTTGTCTAGCCCACACTTTACAAGCTTGTTTGCAAGAATGTCATGGGGAACCTTGTCAAAGGCCTTACTGAAATCTAAGTATGCAATATCCACAGCGATATCCACAGACCTTCAAGTCTGTCCCTGCTGAAGGGGATTTTTTTCTTTTTTCAACATATCTACTAAGAAGTGATAATTTTTGTGTTTCCTTAAGATTCTTGTTGGAATCTCCTTCATCAGAATGAGTCTTTTCCCATCGTAGTAAATGCCTTTGCTGAAGTGCACCTCCATAATGTAATCCTTCACCATCTTCCTTACACAGTGTATTATAATATCTTTTGGGAGATTCCTTTTCATAGCAAATGCAGATTTCACTCTGTATACTCGGTCCAGTTCTCTGATCACTTGTTCTTCACTCCAATTTAAATTTTGAATTAACAGTTCCATTTTTCAATCTTTTGGTGTCTTCATTTAGCAGCTCCTTTAGGCCTCTCAGTCTAATCCAAGATTCTTCTGTCACGTGTTGTCTCCAACTCCATATGTAGTTCCATGTTGTCTTTCTTTAATAACTGGATGTCTTCTTTATTTTATCTCACTTCATTTTTCATTTGGGTCAATATTGTATGCCGTGTGTTGAATTTTGTGTTGATGTCTTCTAATTGGACTGTCACATCTTTTCTAAAATCTCATATCTCCTCCATGAATTTTAACATGTAGAGCCTCTCTGGCCATGTGCATTATAAGGATCAAAAGTCTTTGTTCTACTTCTTTTTTAATTATTACTTTTATTGAGTCTTTAACAAGTAAAAGGATACATGTTCATAACATTCGTTCATATTTTTGTTTCAATTTACAACTTATCCATTTTACTAACACCTTGTTTTACTTTCCTTACGTATCTTATTTATCTTACATTGTTTTTCCAATTCTAACAATATCTTACTAGTCAAAACGTCTATATTTTTCCATCTGCTGTAACTCATTTATCCCTTGTTTCCATTAATTTCTTCTTTTATTAATTCTATAAATATTAAATTGTCTTCTATCTTCCTTTGTCTTAAATCAATCCAAACTAGATACTCTATTTTTCCTATATTTCATCCATCATCTGATCTCTCTATTTCCCACCTATGTCATAACTGTTTTGTCATTTTATATTGTTATTGTTGTTTCTCTTTCTGTTAATTTCAATATTATTATCTTTCCTTTAATAGACACCTTTTATTTTCTCTGTCTTATCTTTCAGTCTTCAAATGCTGGGCTTCTTTTCATATTCCATCTATTTTGCAAATATTTTACAACCGGAGACCATTCCTTCCTCTAATAATATATATTAATTTGACATTCTCTGTCACTTCCTGTAGTTTCAACAGCCATTCTTCAATAGATGGTGATCCCTTTCTCCCCCAATAAAATGCTATTTTCAGTCTCACTGCTGTTATTAAATATAGTTATTAAATATACTATATAACTATAACTATATCAAAAGTCTTTGTTCTACTTCTGACACCTGAAGCCATGTTTCCTTTGCACAATCAAGAAGATCACTGATCACTTTAATCACTATATACTCTTCCTCCTATTTTTGTCCTCAATTCTATTTGTCTTCCTTCTATTTTATCTTCAACTCTAGTTTCTTCTTTCTATATTTCTATCATTTATACTCTTAACTTCCTCTAACTCCTTTTTTGCTGCTTCCTCTTTTCATCTCCTTTTATCCTTGTTTACCTTATCCACACTCTAATTTAAATCTACTTACTCTCAATTTTATCTAACTATCCTTTAACCTTCAATCTTTTTTTTCTTGTTCTATGTTTTTCTTTCACTACACTTTCTTTCCTATTCTTATCCTCTTTTCTTCCTCCTTAACTTCTATCAGTCTACCACCTACTTCCCTTCCTCTTTTCTCTTCTTATTCCTATTTTCTTTTTGTTCTAACTTACTCAAACCTTCTTCTGCTTCTTTATCTTTCTATCTATCTTCCTCCTTTGCACCACTCTCATCTCTTGTCTCCTTTCTTTTCTTTAGTAACAAAAGAAGAGAAAAAGGAAGAAAAAAAATGGGTATGTAAGGGAGAAAGTCCTAAAAACTCCCCCAAAATAAGTTTCAAAGTGAGAGAGAGAGAGAGAAGGAAAAAAAGAAATTTCCAAGTTGTTCCAAAGGTTTTTTTAGAACACACACACACACACACACAAATTCCAAAAAATGATGAAAGACTGAAAAAAAAATAAAAAATCAAAAACAAATCTAATACAAAAAATAATATTACCATCAAAATAAAGACCTGGGTGAATTATAACCAATGTGTAATTATATAATTAATTCCTCATAAAGTAAGAGATCAGTTTCTAGAGTATAAAATGAGAGATTAAACATGTACTTGTTCTACATAGAAAAAAGAAAAGAAAAATAGTTATTCAAGAGCTTTCAAGAGCTTTTTGAAGGACAAATTGTAATTTAAGCTTTCTTTGTTAGCAATAACTCAGACAGAGAGAGGAAGAGAAGGGGGAAAAAACCCCCCAAATCCTTACTTCAAAGTCCAAATATCAAATAGCCAAATAATATTAAAAAGAAAAAATAGTCAAAAAAGATAAGAGGAAAAAAGAGAAAAAATAAAAAAGCTTACATAAAAAAGCAATAACAAAAGAAAATAAAAAATAAAAAAGTATCAACAAAAGTACCAAAATAGATCTACAAATCAGACAAGGGGTATTAAAAAGACAAAAAAAATATGCTAATTTCACCCTCTCTGCCCTTATTACATGAGGGGGGGAAAGCAGACAAACAAGCAATTAAGTTTTCTTACTGCCAATCAAAAGAAATGCCCCCAAATTCCTGGAGGAATATTTACAGCCTCCCAAGAGCAAGCTGCATGGGCTTTATTTCATATCCCATTTCTTTTCTTTCTCCATGGTGTCTGATGGCTTTTTTGGTGGTTGGTGGTTTTTCCTTTCACCCCACTTCTCCTCCTGATGTGGCTGTCAGTCACCTTTCAGCATGTTGTGACCGCTGTCCTTCCTTCACCTCTCTCAAATTCAGCAGAGTGTAATGAACTGGGTTGATTTCAGTGGAACTTTTCAGGTCCCACTCATCTGGGGAGCCTTTTAGGAAGGTTGTAGAGAGCCTACCCACCCTGATGGAATTTTCTCCAGTCACGATGAGGAATGCAGGAGCCAGAGCTCCTCTTTGATCATCCATCATCCGCTCTGGCTCAGACCCAAACAGGTTGGTACACAATTGGAAGACTTGAATACTAAATTCAATGCAGTCCACAATTTGTATGTCCAAGTGAAGAAAGAAGTGAAAGAGTACAAAGAGGACATACACATGCTAAAAATAAGGAAAAAAACAACAGTTGATCTCAGAAGTTGAGAAACTAAAAGATCAGATGGCATTGGTGGACGTACGTGAAAAAGAATCCTGGTTGAGAATCAGATGCCTGTAAGAAAAAGCAAAAGAAAACATAGGAGAGTGAATGGTTGGAGAATTTGCTACACTTCTGGACTGGGGAGAAGACCTGGCTGAAAAGGAATTTGATTGCATCTTCTGCATTAATTCAGAGGTTGACAGAAAGAAAATCTTCCAGGGGATGTCATTGTCCAATGCATTAAAAAGAGTAGAAGAGACTTTATATTTGCAATCCACTATCAGAAAGGAATTTGGATGTACGGTAAATTCGACTATAATGAAAGAAATCCTGCCTAGAATACTGAGGAGAAGAAAGGACTACAACTTTTTGGTGGACATACTTAAAAGGGGGAAAATCCCTTTCAGTTGGGACAAACTAGAGGGAGTCTACTTTGCATTCAAAAGAGAAAAATATAAAATTAATTCAGTGGAGAAGGCAAAATACTTTGTTAGAAGGAACAAAAAATATCTTGGCTTAATGAGAAATAGACAGGAAGAAGACGTCAGGAATATAGAATTGACACAAATATTTTATAATCTTCATTTAATAATGAAATAGGTCTATAATTTTTCATTGCCATTAGGTCACCACTTTCCTTCAGTAGCAACACTACATTAGCTTCTCTCCAGCTATTCGGGATGGAGTGTTTCTGTAAAATACCATCTATTACTGTTGGAAAAGGCTGAATCAAAATCTCAAAAGAGATGTAGTAGGGGGTGGTTATGGAGGTGACTAATAGGGCTAAGATAGGGAAATCACCAGGCCCTGATGGCCTAACCACCCTCTACTACATTTTTTTGAGATTTTGATTCAGCCTTTTCCAACAGTAATGGGTGTATTTGTGTCAATTTTAACAAATAGATTAAAAGAATGTATTCATGAGTATGTCCACAGAGATCAAAATGGCTTTATTCCAAATAGTCAAATTAGAGATTAAAGGAGCCCTGATTTTTTTAGATGCCGAAAAAGTTTGATAGTGTGAACAGGGCTTTCCTATTAAATGTGATGAAGGAAATGAACTTTGGGGATAGCTATTTGAGATGGATTGGCTCCATTTACATACAGCAAAAGACAAAATTGGTAATAAATGGAAGTGTGACAGACACTATCCCAATAGAAAAAGGTACAAGACAGGGATGCCTGCTCTCACCATTACTATTTGTATTAGTATTGGAGACTTTAAATGCAGAAATTAGAAAAGATAGAGAAATAAAAAGGATAAGGATTAGAAAAGAAGAATATAAATTGAAAGCCCTTGTGGATGACCTGGTGATTACAATAGATGAGCTGATCAGTGGGATAGGGAAAATGATGCAAAAATTGAAGGAATTTGGCAAATTTGCAGGGTTCAAAATAAATACAAAACAAACAAAAATGTTGTTGAAAAATGTGGAAGCTTCAGAAAAAGAAGAATTGATCAAAATAACTGGCTTTGAAGTTGTAAATAAAATTAAATATTTGGGGATTATTAAAATGCTAAAAAAACCCAACAATTATTTGAAAATAACCATTTTAAAGTGTGGAAGGGTATCAAAAGTGATTTGGTTACATGGCAGAGTTTGGATTTATCAATGTTACGGAAAATATTGGTAATAAAAATGAATGTTTTACCAAGGATGATGTTCCTATTTCAAACAATGTCAATTATTTTTTTTTCAAACACCCCCTTTAAAAAGTGGCAAAAATATTTATCAAAATTTATATGGGAGGGGAAAAAGCCTAGGGTAAAATGGAAGTCTTTAGAGGATGCAAAAGAGAGAGGAGGTTTAGGGGTTCCAACTTAAAAGGTTATTTTGAAGCAGCTTGCCTAACATGGTTGAAGAAATGGATTTTATTGGAAGATAAGAGGGATTTGGAGTTGGGGGGCATGACTTGATTGCAGGATGGCATAGATACTTGTGATTAATGTCTGTGTAGGGTAAAATTAATGCAGACTTTAAAAATCATAATAAGAAGATCTCTACTGAGAGTTTGGAACAATTTTATAGATAAATTTTATTCAAAGATAGCCACAAGAAGCCTTCTGCAAACAAGAACTGGCAGTTTGAAGGGAAAAGAACAGAATTTGAGGAAGTGTTGTGCACCGGTGAAAAGCAACTGATAAGTAAATTATATAAAGTATTACTAAAAGTAGATACTGAAAAGGATCAAGTCAAAGAATATATGATCAGATGGGCAAAATTTGTAGGACATGAAATTCAAATGAAACAATGGGAGGAAATCTGGACAAAGGGAATCAAATTTACATGCTCTTACAGCCTTAAGGAGATCTGGTACAAAATCATGTACAAATGGTAAATCATTCCAGAAGTGTTAGCCAAAATGCACAAAGGGACAGATAACTTATGTTGGAAATGTGGAAGGCACATGGGATCTTTTTTTTTTTTTTCATATGTGGTGGAGCTGTAGAAGAGTAAAGAATTTTTGGTTTAGAGTAAATAAATGGACGCAAAAGATTTTGGGCTTTAGAATTAATTTGAAGCCAGAACTATTTTTGTTAAATATGATTAATGAAAATGATAAAAAGGAGAAGAAACTTTGTAATCTTATTAGATACATAGTAATAGCTGCAAGAATAGTACTAGCCAGGAATTGGAAACAGAATAAAGTTTCTGAGTGTACGGATTGGATAGGAAAATTGATGGAAATTGCAACCATGGAAAAATTGACTAATTTAATTAAGGATAATACAACTGATCACTTTTTGAAAGTATGGGTCCCTGTTGTAATGTATGTAAAGAAAAAGAGAGGAGAGGTGTCTATATTCAGCTTTGAGAACTGAAGGGTGAAGTAAATATTTACAGTTTTTATTGTTAGAAAGTTTGTGGTTTATTTTTTATTCTAAGGATGGTATATTGCTGTTTGTTTTAAATAGGATGAAATGAAGAAGATGTTTAGTGGTGATAGAGATGGTAACATCTGGAGAGGGGTGGGACGTCTGATTTTAAAGGAGTTAACTGAGGAAGGGTGGAGGGAGTTTTTTGCTTTGGTTTTTGGGAGTATTTCTCTGTATGTTTTTGTGATCTTCTTTTGTTTCTTTGCTTTGTATTTTCTTTTTTCTCTTTCTTTCTTCCCGCCCACCCCAGTCATATTTGGTGCTGTTCTTTGATCGTACTTATTTGTTTTTGGACTGTGTGTGTATACTTTAGTAAATTATATCAATAAAAATACAAATAGTAAAAAATGAGCTATCCAAGATGATGAACCTATTTTTGAAATAGGAATCAGAATTCTGGATAGCTTTTCTAATTTCAGGATAACCTGTGGAGTAGATTCACAGCCCCGCCAACATGAACAGCAGTAGCTGCTATGGACTGTAGGAGTAAAAGCATCAATCTTGCCTTTCCCTCCATTTGTAGTTTTAAAACCTGATGTTCTCTCTATCCTCAAAGAAGAATGAAGAACTTCGTGAATAATAATAAATTCTTGCTGAAACAAAATTCATACTCCTCTGCATTAGGCAAATACAATAGGTAAAGCTATTCCCAGCATGAAAAGCACTCTGCTCCACATAACCTGGGTGCCACATAACAGTGAAAGATGAGGAGGTTGTCAAGCAACAGAAGCAGCAGCAGCAATAACAACATCAAGGAGGCAACCCTATCTCAGCATCATAGTGCCACAAACATACTCAGAGATGCAAACCAGGTCTTGGGTCTGGTTGGGTCAATCTGCCAGTTATGGTTTCTCCCACATTAACTTATTTTGCTAACTGTCAGGATCTGGGGCATGGGTGGCAGGGTCTTGGAGCGGAGAAGCTGAGGCTGAGGCAGGCAAGGTGATGGAGAGCTGGAACCTGAGGGTTGGAGGCAAAACAGGTCCAGAGGGCAGGGGCTGGGTCAGGGGCACAGAAGACAGAGTCCAAGGTCTAGGTAGGATCAAAGACAAGCCAAAGTCCAAATACAAGCCAAGGTCAAACACATACCAGGTATCCAGGGAACAGAGGCAGGTCCAAGAAGCAAGTGAAGGTCCAACACAAGTAGCAGGTCAAGGCACGGGATCAAGGTCCAAAAGCAGGAGCAGTTACAGACAGCACAGGAGACCATGTTGTTGTGGCAAAGGCTGAGGGAAGAATGCTGCTCTTTAATAACAGTTCCCCTAGCTGCTCCAGGCATGCCACATGAGTGTAGCCAGCTGTGCCTAACACCTTGGCCCTGGTTCCTCCAAGATTTCATCAATGAGGGCCTAGTCCTGCACAGAGAGAAAGAGTTGGCTTTAAGCAGCCAGGGGAGCAGTCCTACAGGGAGAGGCAGATCCTGACAGTACCCCTCCTCACAAAAACAGGGTTCCACCCCCATTCAAGGGTCTGTCTTTGTCAGGTGGCTGTACTGGAATGCCCAGAGTTTGGCCAGGGCATGGACATGTGTCACTGGTTCCGAAGATCATTCTTCTAGGCTGTAACCAACCCAACTGATGAAGTAGAACAGCTAGCTACGGTGCCACTTGGAATCTAGGATCTGGGCCACATGATAATCCTTGTGCACATCAACCAACACAGGGGGAGGAGGCTGAGAGACACAGCCTGGGAATGGATTGGCCTGATAAGGCTTCAGTTGAGAGACACAGAATACGGGATGGACCTTCATGGAAAAGGGAAGCTCCAACTTGAATGCCACTGGGTTGATCTGTTGTGTGATAGGGAATGGTCCCTGGAACTTGTAGTTCAGTTTGGCAGAGGGGCAGCTAGACTTATACTTGTCCATAGACAGCCAGACTTTATCCCTGACCTGGAATATAGGTCCTGCTTGCCGGTGCTTGTCTGCCTGTGTCTTGTAGTCTGCCTTGGATTTTTCAAGGTTCTGTACCAACTCAGCTTGAGTCTCTTGTATATGTAAGAACTGATCTTTGGTGCATAGTATGAGGGAGGAAGCAGGTGTACATGAGTGGTCCTGTGGATGGTAACTGAAGGTTGTGTAGAAAGGACTTTGTTCTGTAGAGACATGGTGGACATTGTTGTACACAAACTCAGACAGAGGGAGGAGATCAACCCAATCATCCTAGTGATTGCTGAGGAAACAGTGGAAGTATTGCTCTATGACTTGGTTGAGATGTTCTGTTTTCCCATCCATCTGGAGGTGGTAGGTAGAGGACAGCCATCTCTCAATGCCAAGGAGGTCCAGGAAGGCTGTCCATAAATGAGACATGAACTGGGAGCCTTGACCTGAAATTACAATGTTAGGCAGTCCATGTAGGTGCAAAACATAGTCAAGGATCATCTGGGAGGTTTGCTGGGCAATTGGAAGCCTCCTTGCCAGGATGAAATGCACCATCTTTGTGAGTGAATCAACCCTCACTGGGATAGTAGACTGTCCCCAGGAGGATGGTATGTCAACAGTTAAATCTACGGAAATCATTGACCAGGGCCTGGTGGGGGTTGGTGGCTGCAACAGACCCTCAGGCTTCAGAAAGGGAACTTTAGCTTGTGTGCAAGTCTCACAGGACTGGACAAAGTCCCGGATGTTGGAATGGAATTTTGGCTACCACAATGCTTGTGAAAGAACGTGTAATATCTTTGCATATCCTCCGTGCCCTGAGGTACGTGCATCATGGCATTGCATCAGAACCTGGAGTCTTAGGTCTCCCTCTGGGATATAGAGTTGGCCACACTGGTAGAGGCAACCATCCTGCACCCCCCTTAGGGCCTGCTGTTCCCGTTCCTCATGGGAAATCCCAGCAGACAGCAGAGGTCCATTGTAAGGGTTGAGGGGCAGTACTTGTCAGACTTCACCCAGGAAATCATGTTCCCATGATTTCCTGGGTTCCCAACAGGAAGTTATCTGGAGGTAACAGTGGAGTGGGTTCCTGCTCCTCTGCACCATCATCCTCATCTTTTCAGGACAGCCTTGCCATTCTGGGAGCCTGGCTTGTTAGTGATCTGGAACTTGAAATGGGTGAAGAATTGTGCCCAGCAGGTATGACATGGATTGAGGCACTTCATAGGCCTGAAGTGCTCCAGATTCTTGTGGGCCATAAGGACATGATTGGGATGTAAATCCCCTTCTAAAAGGTGATGCCATTCCTCAAAAGTGGTCTTGATCTCTAGGAGCTCCCTGCCCCATACATCATAGTTCTACTCCACAGGTGTGAGTTTTTGGGAGAAAAATGTGCAGAGATTAAGTTGTTGTGGGTTTTGATGCTGGGACAGGATAGCTCCAATGGCCTGGCTAGAGGTGTCAGCTTCAAGTACAAAGGCAGCCTTTGGGTCTGGATGAATGAGAATGGGGGATGTCTTGAAGGCCTCCTTCAGCTGCTCAAAGGCACTGTGCACCTCAGAGGAACACCAGAATTTGGTGTCTTTCTAGGTCAGAGCAGTAATAGGGTCTGTGATTCGTGGGAAGCCTGGATGAAGCAGCTGTAGAACTGGGCAAACCCAATAAATCACTATACCACCTTTACATCTATAGAAGGCTCCCAGCCAAACACTGCATGAACTTTTTGGGAGTCCATCTTGAGACCTGTGGCAGAAATGATGGAGCCCAGAAACTCCATGCTTTCCATATGAAAAGCACACTTTTCAATCTTGGTATATAAATGGTGCTCCCAAAGATATTGCAGTATGATGCAGATGTGTTGAGTACATTCCTTGGGGTTCTTGGAGAAGATCAGGCTATCATCCACATAGGTGACCATGAAACCTCATTTACGAAGTGCTGGAATGTGGCCAGTGCATTGCATAATCCAAATGGCATGACTAAGTACTCAGAGTGCCTGTACCGAGTCCAAAAGGCTGTCTTCCATTTATTTCCCTCTTGTATCCAAACAAGGTTGTATGCTCTTCGCAAGTCAAGCGTGATGAAAATTCAGGCACCTTGCAGTCTCTCAAAGAGTTCGGGGATAAGAGGAAGCAGATAACGGTTTTTAATGGTGACCTCATTGAGCTTCCGGTAGTCAATGCATGGGTGGATCCCCCATCTTCTTCTTGATGAAGAAGAGGGTTGAACCATCAGGGGAGGTGGAGGGGCAGATGAACCCTCAGTCCAAATTATCTCTGAGGTATTCCCACAGAGCTGCCAATTCCAGGGCTGAGAGCATAGATGTGCCCGAAAGGGATCTCAGCCCCAGTTTGAGGTCCGTAGGGCAGTCATACATGCAATGTTGTGATAAAGTCTCTGCTCCTTTTCAAAGATGTCTTCTGGAAGAATCCTGGCCTCAGGAGATGCATGGCCCTTGGTAGTGTTAGCACAGATCTGCGTCTGTTAGCACCGATCCCCTCAGCTTTTGCAGGGTTCTCCTCCAGGGATGGTAGCACTGGTGGTTGAGTGCAGATCTTCTGACAATAGGGAGAGGTAAACCAAAGAGTCTGTTGGCTCCAGGATATACTGGAGTCATGTCTTGTCAATGAGGGGATCCCCAGGGCTACTCGGTAGTGGGGGGTCTGGACCAAGTCAAAGGTAAAGATCTCCTGGTGTTGCGGAGGCATCAACATGGCTAGAGGGCAGGTCTGATGAGTCACAGGGCCTGATGCCAGCAGCATCCCATCAAGGCCTATTACAGGAGAAGGGGAAGCCATGGCCGCACAAGGGACATGATATTTTTCTGCAAAATCAAGGTCCATAAAGTCAGAGGGCACCCCTGAATCAGTCATGGTGTTGAGTACCAGCAACTCCCCTTGGGGAAGGAGAATAGGCCCCAACCATGCTCCTCTTAACACAGCCAGGCTGCCCTTTTTCTAGCCTTGCTTACTTGGTGGGGCAATACCTGGCATAATATCCCTTCTTGCTACAATATAGGCATAAACCTAAGGACCACTGGCAATGCTTTTCGTTTTCTGAAAGCGGCTGACATATCCCATCTCTCTGCATGGGTCCTGGTCCTGGTCCTGCTTCTTCTTTCAAGCATTCCACAGCATGGTGTAGAACCAGCAAGACCCCCTCTCATCATTTGGCTTGTTGTTCCAGCAGCTGGGCATTGATATTAATACACAGCTTAATGAAGTCCAATAAGCACTCCAGTGTGTTGACTTGGGCCAGCTCATCCTTCAATCAGGAGTGGAGTCCCAAGCAGAAATGGAATCTCTGGGTGGCCTTTTTCCACTGGGCATCTGCGGCAAGGCAGCTGAACTCAGCCACATACTCAGCTATGGAGCAGGACCCCTGTCACAGATTCTGTAAGGCCATTTCTGCTGTGCGTGACCTGTTTGGGTCCCCAAGCATGTTCTCAAGAACCTGGATAAAGGCATTGAGGCTTCCTAACAACAGGTTGTTGGTCTCCAGATATGAAGAGACCCAGGTGAGTGCAGGGCCAGAAATCAGGTTCAACATGAGGCAGACACAGCTTCAGGGTGTGGAGTATTCATTTGGTTTATGAACCCTGGGAGGGCCTTCTGGTCTCCACTGAAATGGTCTGGTAATGGTACCGCAGGTACCAACTGAGACAGAGCTGACACCACCTGAAGGGACTGGAGTTCTGCCTGCAAGATGGCCACCTGGCTCTGCAAGGTACGCAGGTCAGCAGGAGGATCCACAGCCTCTGTGTTGTTCCTAGACAAGGCATGGTTGGCCACAATGACTGTCAGGTAAGCAGAGTAAAGGCATCAGAATGCAGACACAGCTCAATGAAATTTAAATGTGTGGTCTGATCACCCAGTCAATTAGACTCATTAAACAAGAAAGATGTCAGTTTTAAAAATGCATATCAAAAGTTTACTGAAGGTATATCAATCTTAATCTACATATTAAAACAAATTTAAAGGTCCCTAACTAACTAAGAGGATTTAGGGTAGGAAAAACTCACCCAGCCTTAAGTGATGAGGGCTACATGGTAAAATGGTGAAAAGCAAGACAAAGACTAAAAGAAAAGAGAGGAAGATGGCTACAGCCACATGGAGACAAACTTAAAGGAACGTAAACAAAGCATAATAAAAAAATTAACTTAGGAGGTCATGTGATGAATGACCTATTGCTCCAGTTGGCTGAAATTGCCTAGGGAAAGAAGAAGGGGGCGTGGAAAAACTCATGTATGCAGGGAAATTCCTAAACTGAACTTAACATGGGATACACAAGATTGTACTGCATTATAATAATAATTTCCCCACATACTACAGCATGCCACATGGGTTCAGCTGGCTCTGCCTGACACCTTGGCCTTCAAGACTTCCTTCAAGACTTCAACAACCAGTGCCTAGTCCTACACAGAGAGGCAGATCTGGCTTTAGCAGCCTTGGGCCCAGTCCTGCAGGGAGAGAGAAATCCTGATACCAGCTCTCAGTTTCTCTTGGTCTTGAATAGAGATAATTTTTATTTTATTTAAATTTTATTAAACCCCTGAAACTGATTTTTTTACACATTTGGCCCATTTCCTTCCTGTCAGATGTCAGGTGAATGTGCTGGTTGTCTATCTTGCTCCTCATAGAGGCTAAATAAAGGATGCATATGATCCCAGGGTACCCACTGTGGAGCCACTGAAGCCCTCCAAGAGACACCCAAAGCAGCTGAAAAGGAGTTATAAAAAAACGTTTTTTCCTGAATATTCATTCAAAAGACAAAGAAAAACAATCTACCTAAACCACCACAAAATGTGTCAGCTTGGGTCCACCTTGGTCCCCACTATGCCCAACCCTGAAAATCAGCCATATTTTGGTCACTTTCCAGAATTGACACAGTGTCACTTTCAGTTGTGCAAGGAGCAATTGTGTGACCTGGGATAGGGATGGTACTCCTCCTTCTGTAGTTGCCCATCTCTGGTGTAATAAATCTACCTCTGCATAATATCCTCCTAGTCTTTTTGTCCATTGATACTTCAGAGTGAGAGTTATGATTCCCCAAATCTTTGTTGAATGTTAGAATGAATTTATACTCTGTGAGGAAGATCCAGCTTGCCAGCTCTAGAGAGTAGGCAGAATCTCAACGGATCCTTCTCAGGCTGCAAGGATTTATACGGTTGCTGAGTACCAGATGCTCAAATGACATATTCAAAGATGAGGAGAAGTCAGTGTCCCGAGATGATGTGGCCTGTGGGTGGTCTAGAAAGACTGTACTCATTTGGAAATGAAACTGTCCAAGTACTCAGAGACCAATTAGTGAGAAAAGTTAATAATGCTAACATTCTCAGAAAGATTAAAACACTCTGGGTTTTTTTGGGGGGGGGCTTGAGGGGTACAAATCTGTAGGCAATGAATTGAAGTTCTATGTAAAAAATGCAAGTCATCTCCACAAAAAAACAGGTATGGTTTCAGATAGCAAAATTATGAAGAAATCCCATTGTATTCAGTATATAACCCAATATATTTGGTGTAGAAGAATATTCATTTGTTTTACCAGCTTGTATGAAAGTATCTACTAAGTTTTACCCTAAGAGGTGGGGGGTGCTTTGAGACACACCCATTATACCAAAAATCTAGATGGGGGAATTATTAGCTCAAACAGCATTCCTGCAAGAGAAGAATAACTGCAGGGACCTTTTCACTTACCCCTCTCTCTCTCTCTCTCTGGCTTTTCTTCACAAACAAAGATTCAGGAAGGACTCATCCTGTACTTTCTGCAAGCGTGCTGATGACTAAAAAGGCCAATCTGAGATAAACAAGTCCGGTTGCAGAAAGCACAGCAGAAGGTCTCTTTGGGTGGTGTTTCTGGGTTGTGATTCTTTCTGTGTTGTCATTTTTTTCAAGACTTGTTCGGCGTGAGTTTACAAATAAGGCTGCAGCATTGTGGATAGTGCGTCTCCATGCCTCCCGATGTGAGGCCATGGTGGACCATTGTTGGTGATCAAATTGGCCAAGCCTGAGATGTTGTTTCAGGGAGTCCTTGTATTGCTTTTTTGGAGCGCCCCTCTTATGCTCACCCGTGGTGAGTTCACCGTAGAGTACTATTTTTTGGAGGCAATGGTCCTCCATCCTAGAAACGTGCCCTGCCCAGCACAGCTGTGTTCTCAGTATCATGGCCTCAATGATGGTGATCCCTGCTTGTTCAAGGACAGCAACATTCATCACATAGTCAGTCCAGTGTATATTTAGAATTGTGCGAATACAGTGCTGATGAAAGCATTCGAGGAGTTGTAAGTGGTGGCGATAGGTGACCCATGTTTCAGACCCATAAAGGAGAATAGACAGTGCAATGGCTCTATACACACTGATTTTTGTGCTTCGCCTCAGGTGTTTATTACTCCAGATTCTTTTGTAAAGTCTTCCAAATGCACTATATGCCTTTGCTAATCTGTGATCGATCTCTTTGTCAATCTTGGCATCTGAGGAGATGATGCTTCCCAGGTAGGTGAACTGCTGAATGGACTTAAGCACAGATTTGCCTATGGCAATGTGGGGATGGTGGTGTTTGTCCTGTGGTTCAGATAACTTCTGTTTTCTCCAGGTTGGCTTCCAGCCCAAACAGCTCTGCAGGTTGTATACTAGTATACAATGTATACAATGTATGCAATGTATACTAGTACTAACTGCAGGGAACTCCAGTTAAAGTGAAATAACATATTTTTTATTGGAAATAACACAAAATGCATCCACACGTGCAGCACATATTCCTAAGAACTACACAAAGCTATCACGGAGTAAGACAGGGAGAATGGACAGAGGGAGAAATTCAGGAAACTAGGGCAATAGTTACCAGTCTTGAAGAGAACAAAGCACTCAGGCAGAAGTCTGAAGGTTGCACAGGATGTTCTGATCCAGAGGTGCCCTGAGAAAGAGAGTGGCTGGGTTAGTCCAAAGTGGCACACCTTTCTATTGATGGGGGACTAATGTTTATACTCATCTTCATATCCTGAAGGAGTACTCTGGCTAGGACAAAGCCTCAATGGTTTTCTCACAAAGGAAACCAGAACTTAACTAATTGCATTAATGGTTGGGTGATAGGAATTGATTGGTTTATGACAACCTCACAATGCAGGACAGGAGGGGGTTCTGAGGTGAGATTTCTTTGGGATTGGGATTGAGAAAGGTCACTTGATTATTTGCTTGGACATGGGCTGAGGTGCCCAAGCAGGAATGAGCAGAAATCTCCTTAATGGTTTTGTTTCCCAGGGATTCCACACAATCCTAATATGAGCTTGCCATGCCAAAATAATTCTAAAACACATCACAGGTCCTGTGATCTCTGTCTGACCTCTTTTTTGATCACCCCAGGCAACTTGACCCCTAAAAGTGTCCAATGTTTCCAATTATGAGATATCATAGGGAGGAGGCAGTAGGGCATACTAACAATAGGACTTTCAGTACATTATGTTTTCCCTTATTTGATAGAATAGCAAAGCAGGAAATATAAACTGCCACAGGAGCTGATAGATGCAAAATACCCAGATTTCTTATGGGGATATGAACTCACATTTGCAGCGCAGTTAGCTTGAAGGAAATAACTTTATTTGTTTCTTACGTTCCTATTTTGCATTTTGTTTCAGATGAGAAAAAGAAATGAACTTCACAATGTGATGTTGTCCCAGAAGGTAGAGAAGGGACAAAATATAATAGGCCATGATTCCAGAAACTAATCTTATTAAAATATCACTTTACATTTTTCATTCATGAACTATTCAGTTTCACTTTTCAAAGTTATTACTTTTACATTTCAATAGATCTGACTGAAAACACACCATAGACTTCTCACTGATCAGGCACCTAAGTTGGAAAGCTGTAAAGGGGAGAAACTTTATGGTGCTATTATGTGCTGGGCTTCACACCTCTAAACAGCTCACTCTTTCCAAAGTGGCCAGTTAGGTGACCAGAAGTGACTTCTGGGTGCCCAAGATGACAGCTGCCACAAGGCATTTCTGCCCTCTGGGGTTCAGAGGAGTTGAAATTTGGGTGGTGTGGCTCTCTGGGCTATGGGTACAAGCCCATACTAGATGTAAAACCATATTCACAGCCCTATGAATGATTTCTCATTATCTTCACTCCAAGTAAACAGCAGGATGGGACTCTGACTCTGCATGGGAGTGGACCATTGGGAAACCATTTCAGTCTTGCTCTGCACTCCTGCTCTGGCTTGGACACAGTTTGCTTGCATTTTCACTGTGAGAAAGTTTCCATTTGTATGAATAGCAATTGTTCAATGCAAAGAGCATGCTGTCCAAACAATGTCTGGACAACCAAACAAAGGCTTGTCACTACACAGCTGATAAGCAAAGGCACAGCACAATCAGACTAATTACCAGGCAAAATAATCAAGGCAGTGTGAGGTCAATCACTTACTTTACTAGCAAGCAAAACCACAAGTATAGAAGCAAAGTCCAAAAAGCAAGTTTCAGGTCCAACAAACAGAGTTTAAGTTACTGGTTCAAAAAACAAACAAACACACAAACATCAACAGCAGTTAAGTATGAAATTTTGTGCAACACAGGTCCCCAACTACATGATTTTCTACACAGGATACAGCATTTTCAGAAAATCTGCTTTCCACACAACAATATGTGCAATTTTGTGTAGAAAAAGTCCTGATCTGTGAGTACTCTTCAAAAACTGTGGAGTGCTAAGAACTGATAAAATTACTCATTGCTTCCTTCAAGAAGAAAATTAGCAAAATAATTACATCCCTATCTCTCAACTACCCCAGCTACCCTAGGCTGAGAGAGAATAACTGGCCCAAGTCCAACCAGTGAGGGAACTAATTGGGAGTTTTAAACCAGGCTGACCTAATCCCAGGGAAGTGCTCTAACCACTGCACTGCATTGTCATTTTACACTGCTATAAATGAAATGTTAGTTAAACTCAGACATAACGAACCCTCCCCCCAGCACAGTGTTGTATGAGGGGAGGTGCTTTGATGGCCTCACACAATTAGAAGCCAGTAATTGGGTCATGAATCCCATGCCATGACATAGGAGGTTCAGGGCAGAGCACAGGCTATTTATGCAAGGGCCTCCCCTTCTTTCCTCTTTTGGTTCAAATTCGGCCCACGCTCCCACCTCTGTCACAGTCGCTTATGGACTGGATAGGGATTTCCCTCCTTTTTCATAGGTTTTTTTTTTTGCCTAACCCACACTGTTGCAGGGGAATAGGAGAATTGGCCTTAGGGTGGTGTCATAAATAGGTAGTCAACTGGCAGGTTTTGGGGGAGATGGGGATTAGTTTGGTTTGGTTGAAGGATGGCTCTATCAAATTACGCTTGCAGGTCATGCAACCTGGGTGGTGGAGAGTAGACTATCTTTGAGGCTGGCCCAAGGGTTGAGCCCTCTCCAGAAGTCATGTGACTAGAGGTGTCTCATCCTCGGATTTTGCCTTCCAGCAGATGGTGGCCAGGAGGTAGGTATTCCAATTGATGGAACACCCCCCCCCATGGCTCAGATGTTTTGCCCTGGGAAGCTGGGAGGTAGGTCTTGTTGTGACCATTGCTTCCAGATTTTCCTGCATTGGGTCACCCCCTTAGTTTGCATATGCCAAGGAATAAAGATTAAATAGGTGACTGAATAAATAAAGTGATCCCTATTTCAACACAAGCTTTGTGTCTGGCCTCATTATTTCATATGTTTGTCATCAAGTTACATAAGGTTAAATTGCTTGCAATATTAGGCTTGGGTCATTGGGAGGAGGGGCAAGATGGCAACGGACTAACAACTTCTGAATTGTCCTCCCACTAACATCTGGCATTACCACCTACATATACCTCAAAAATGCCATCCAAAGGCAAGAAAAGAAATCGGATGAGCCCCTGTAATAATAATGACAATCAGGAATCCTTCAAAGCAGAAAAACAGATGAGGATTGATTCACTCTTCCCAGCGGCAGAGACAACACAGCCCGTGAGTAACAGATCTGTAACAACAGCTCCTTCTATACTCCCTATGCCATCACAGACACCTGAACTAAACAAAACAGCCTCCTCAATTTCTCAAAGTGTAAATATAAATTATGGGCCAGAGCAAGTTGATAACAAAGTTGATAACAAAGTCAAACTCTCGGAGCTTGGCAGCATTCCCTACAATAACAGCGCTCAACTCCTTTATGATTTCTGCAAACTGTCCATAGAGACATTGATTCTTATTTTGCAAAGATTAGACGACATTATAAATAAGCTTTCCCAACAAGATTTTCAAAGGCAAAACCCATATGGTACACAGGGGGTTAAAAATGTAGCAGATTTGGAGGAAATGTGCCCTGCCACATCACAGGATGCAGTTAATCACTGCCGAGTGTTACAGAAAAATCAGCTCCTGCTACAAATACATAACAATGCCCATAGGTGGAACACCCAGAAGTCAATTGTAAAATATCTTTCCCAACTTTTAAACATGCACAGCAGAACAATTGATTTACTAGACTGCCACTTTTTACCCAGCTCAAGAGCTACTAAGCAAATTTTTCTGACCTTTAGCCAGGCAAATATTCCTAACAGGCTGTTACGGAAAAGAAATTTCCTCTGGAATGCACATTATATAGAAATTAACAGAGTTTTTAAGGATGAGATAAACCGTGACCTCATCATAGGGAAAACAGCAACAATAACACAAAGAAGCAATAATTCTGCACACCAAGAGACAGAACCTAAACACACCTCAAAGGAAGAAGCTCAGGCTACAAATCAAGAAGTAATTAAACTGAGAGAAAAACTCACAGAAATTTGGGAACACACTCTCACAATACAGCTGATGAGAGATACCATCCTGAGTCAATCTAACAGCAATCCAGCCCCATTGAAATCAGCCCCCCTCGCAGAAAATTGTCAGTGCATTTTTCTGATTTCTCTGACAATGAAAGTGAAAGTGATGACTCTACTTACAATCAAGGAAGCCTTGAAATCTCGAGTTGTAGCCAACACCCCTTCAAAAATGCAATATACTGCAGATGCACCCCCATCTACAATTAAACCCCAGGGGACTCAAACATCCCTGTGCAAACCTTGTTCAAGGGAAAAACAGTCTTCAGTGCCACCTACCTCATCTCCTAAGCCAAAGCCTCACTAAAGGGATGGGATCCTTGCTTGCTTGTGATCCACATTTCGCTGGGAATGCTGCATTGGTTCTTCCAATTTCCCTTCCAGAACAGGCAGGGCAGGAAGAACAGGAATATGATTCACCACCCCTCCATCCACAGCCACAGTCAACCCAGTCATTTAACCAACTGCCATCAGATGAATTACCCATTCAGCCTGTGGCCTGCAATGTGACTGCCTGACTTCCAACAGACCAGCACAAGGTTACCTTTATGACCTGGAACATCGCTGGGTGGCCGATGGCCCACACAGATCCCTGTCCTAGTGACTTCCTCACCCAATATGACATTAAACTGATCCAGGAAACATGGACTAGTAAAGATCTGTTATTAAATGGCTTTCACTCATTCTCAATTCCAGCAGAGCCAGGGAAAAAGCATGGAAGAGCTAGAGGTGGCCTGGGCGTCCTGGTTTCCACCACCCTACATGCCATAGCAAGGCCTCTTTCCACTTTTAAAACATATGCCATGGCAGTGCTAATTCAATTTAACCATTGCACTTTGCTGATAATAATTGCCAACATGCCTCCAATGAAGAAGAAATCCCAAATCAGAGGCCTGTGGGCTGAATTGGAATCATACACTGCTAATCTCATGTTGCAGAACCCAAATGCATTTGTAATTTTGGGGGGTGATTTGAATGCCAGACTGGGCCCCAACAATCATACCCTATATGCCCAGCACAAATGCCCTCCTCCTGATTTTGAAGTTGATGGATCCCACCTCATCTGATGCTCAAAGGACAAGAAATCAAACTTTGCAGGACTTTGTCTGGATCAAACAGCATTCAGGCTGAACCTTCAAATCCTAAATGGTGCCCTGAAAAATGACTGCCCAGCTGAATTCACTTATCTCTCTGGGTCCAGAATGAGTGCCATTGATTACATAATCATTTCTAGGGACCTTCTTCCCTATGCCAAGGAAATAGAAGTGATGCCCAGATTTGAAAGTGATCATTTTCCAATTCGGCTACATCTTAGCGACTTCACTCAGGAGACACACACCAGGGACAGCTATCATCTCTCTGTGACACCATCAGGAAGGACCTATCACCGAGCTAAATGGACCCCCCCAACTAAACTAAACAATAAGTGAGGTATTGGCTTTAGACCAACTTCAGCATCTTAGGACTGCCCTGATATCAGCTGAGTCTCCTGATGAAATCTTGGAAAATTACAATACACTTACCCAAGCTCTACACCAATATCTAATCCGTCAAAATAGCATACATCTGTGGAAACAACAACAGCACCACTCCAAACCATGGTTTGACAAGGAATGTGTTAATGCTAAAAAAGCCCTCAGTGATATTTATCAGGGTTACCTATCTAATAACATTCCAGATGCTGCACCAATGCTGCTTCAGCAGAAAAGAGACTACAAAAAGCTGCTGATGAAAAAGAAAAAAGAAGCCATGAAGAATGACTGGACACAACTTATCCAGGCAGTCAGATCCAACAACACAGCTCACTATTCTGGCCTCACTTTTCACCTGTATCGACAAATATGGTCGAGCACCCAAGGACTGGGGTCTTGCAATCATTGTCCCCATATATAAAAAAGGAAGCAAGGATGATCCTGTCAACTACAGACCAATTAGTCTCCTCAGTACAATCAGCAAACTCTATGCAAGACAATTACAGTGGAAATTTCAGACCTGGTTGGAACAAGAAAACATACTTGCAGAAGAACAAGCTGGCTTTAGGGAAGGCCGCTCCACTATAGATCAGTGCCTTGTACTCCACCACCTTATTGAAAAATACTCCACCTGCAGCACAGTTTCTCTCTATGCTGCCTTCATAGACTTTAAAGCATCTTTTGACTCTATATTCCGAACCAAACTGTGGAAAAAACTGGAGGCTTCTTTGATTGACCGACGTTTACTCCATCTAATACGTATGCTGCATGATGGGACCTCATTAAAAGTAAGATGTAACCCCCAGGGACATCTCACCAATGACATTGTCACTGAGAAGGGTCTCAAGCAAGGCTGCATTCTAGCTCCACTCCCATTTAACTTCTACATCAATGATTTGGTGGATCACCTCAACAACACCAACTTCCACCACCCAAAATTAGAGGGAAGGCATATCTCAATGCTGCTTTATGCGGATGATGCAGCAGTAATTTCAAGAACTCCCATTGGACTAAAAAGAGCCCTAAGAGCACTAACACAATATTGCAGAGTGGAACAGCTAGAACTCAACTATCAAAAAACTAAAATCATGGCATTCCCTAAAAGGCCTAAGAACTACAACTGGAATATAGATGGCCACAAGTTTGAGCAGGTCTCTTGCTTCAAATACCTGGGGGTAATTTTTTAAGCCACTGGTAGTAGGAAAGCGCATGGGGAGTATGCTGCTTGCAACGCGCAGAGGAGTACAACAGCCATTCTCACATTTCTTAAGACAAGAGGAGGCCACTATTTACCTGCAGCTCTCAAACTCTTTGAAGACAAACCAGTAGCACAACTGCTTTATGGATCCCAATTGGGACCCTTCCCCAACCCTGCTCCATTAGAACTTGTCCAATCCAAATTTTTAAGATCAACTTTCCAAACTCCAAAATGTGTCTCTAACGCAGCTCTGAGACTGGAGTCAGGATTTATGAAAGTGGAGGCCAGAGTGTGGGTGACCATACTCAGCTACTGGCTCAGACTATCCCTCTTTCCTACTGGCCTTGCTCCACTTACCTTAAGTGATGATTTCCAATCCAGCTGGAAACAGACAGTGATGACTAAAATTTCAACGCTGGGCCTTTCTCCAGATCTTCTGCTTAGCCTGGGATATGATAGGGTGAAAGCTACTGTCAAACAACGGGTAGCAGATATAGAGCGACAACTGGATCTAGCCAGTACTCCAACCTTCATTGCTAGTGACTCCAATAGATATCTGGCCTCTCCTTTGGCATACTTTGCAACACTTGAAATACCTAAACATCGAAGGGCCTTTACTCTTGCACGGTGTCGTGCCCTCCCTTCAGCTGTCCTTGAAGGCCGATACGAGACGATCCCCTTCTCAGACAGACTGTGCCCCTGCAACTCGGGCCAAATAGAAACAACAGAGCATGTATTACTCCAGTGCTCATACTACAAGGACATACGTCTCAGACTTATTTCACCCCTTTGCATAAATATCAAGGGCACACTGGACAATTCTACATAAACTTGTTGCTTTCAGACACCAACCCAGGAACAACTTATAATGTTGCCAGATTCTGCACAGCTGCGGTTAAAATTCGACAATGTCCTCAGCAGTAGAATAGTGTCAACCTAGTCTTGTCATACTGGAGCTAACATTTTAAATACTGCTTTTAGCCTGTTTTTATCCTGTGTTTTTACCTTTATTCTATATCCCCTTTTTACCTGTGCTGGTCTATGACCATAATAAAGATTCTATTCTATTCTATTCTGGGTCATTGATGCAGAGATAATTAATATAAGGTGTTGTCTTGTTTTACATTATGTGTTGCCTGCCTCTAATTGTGTTTTCTTCACTGGCAGCTCTTCTGCATAAGTGGGGTGGTAGGTCTGCAATGGGCTTTTGTCTAAACTTTAAAATAATCTGATCTAGCTTCTTGGTGACTATTCCCAGGCTGCAAAAATTCCTCCCATGGAAGAGTTTGCTGCTCCCATCTTTGTTTTCTTTCTACCAACAGGCAAAATAACTTTTTGTTTACCCAGACCTTTGACTATTCCTTGGCCTTGTTTGCAAAAGATCTTCTAATTGGGCTGTGCTGTATTTTTTTTTTATCATCATTATTATTACGTTCAAACTCTGTTTTGAACTGTTTTAAATTCATGTTATTAAAATGACAGGGCTTTTAAAAAAATCTTTTGAATTGTCCCTTGTTTTAACTGTGTTTTGTTTTAACTTATATTGAGAGCTCCCTTGAGTCCCATATTGGGATAAAGGTGGGGTATAAATGAAATGAATAATTAAAGGAGGTGTCCAAAATAGCCTTCACACTTTGGAGACAAGTTTAGATTAAAATTCAAGAGTGGGTTCACTGTTCCACTGACATGGTAGCCACCAAATGATGCTTGTTCCCTTTGACTTTTGGGGAATGAGCCCACTGGTCCTTATTTTTCTGCCTATCATGCTCTATAAGATATTATTGTATTATACATTCCAGACATCAAAAGAAAATTACCATGAAAAATATAGAGAGACAAAGGATCTAATCCTATGTACATAATCTTGTGAATACTCACTTAGGGTAGAGCAGGGCTTAATTTGTAACAAGACTCAGCAGAATATGTTTTCAGTGTCTAAGATCAGTCTTAGAAAACATGACCAAGAAAGGGTGAATGTATCCCTGAGCAAGTACAGATATTGCCTTCAGCATGATTAAATACATGCATTTATCAGGGACTGGGGTGTGTGGGAAAGGGCTCCTATCCAGAGCAGAGGCTGTCATTTCTACCTCCTGTTCTAGAAGAAAAGCACTGGAGTTCCTAATGAGCTCAGTGGGACTTGTCAGGGGATGATAGGACACTCAGTCCCCAGCAGAAGCCAAAAACTATCTCAGTAGACTTAGTAGCAACCCGTTCCCAAGAATACTCACACACAGAGTGTTTGACATCCAAATAAACAGGAGACACTTTTATCTTCAAAGTCAAGGAGTTGCAATATATACAAATACTTACAATTGAAGGATAAACTGCTTCACCAGACATCAGCATTCATGAGAAGATAAAGAGCTCTGGACTGAGATTTCTTATATACACAGTTATAGGGCATTGGCTTACTCAACCACATGGGTGCATTACATCAGATCTTGCACTCCAGAAGCTATGCCCTCTAGTAACCCCCCTTCTACAGCTGTGGACCCAAGGCTAGCATGACTTGGCAGTTCCTTGGCTTCAGACACCATGACTCTGCAGTTGTTTGGCCATTTTCTCTGGAGTTCAGTTTCCAACTCCTGACAATCCCCTCCAAAATGGTCCAAACTACAGTGCAGGACACATGTTATCATCACAACATAACATAATTTACATGCATTGTTAGACACCATTCATCTGTCGATTGACCTTACCTTTCGACACCTTTCACTTTACACCTTAGTGACAAGGTCCAGCCTCTTTGCCATCTCATCATGACTTCTTGCTGGAAGGGCTTTTGTGAGTAGGTCTGCAACATTGTCCTCAGATGGACAGTAATGCAGACACAAGACACCTTCTTGTATTAACTGCCTCATGTTTTGGTAACGTACCGCAATGTATTCAGTCCTACACTTTAAGTTTTCTGCTTCTGCTACAACTACACAGGTTTGGGAGTCCTCGTGCACCTCAACAGGCATGTGGCATGGCTCTCAGAGATCTTCAAGCATCTGTCTTACCCATTGTACCTCACTTGCCATCTCAGACAAGGCTGCAAATTCAGCTTCATTGGTACTAATGGCTACACAGTTCTGTTTTCTGGATCTCCACACTATGGGGCTCTCTGCATACTTGACCACCAACCCAGTCTCTGACTTCCTGTCTGATGTCTCAGCTGCAAAAGAGCTGTCCACATAGCACTCAAGGGTCACCTGACTTCCTGCCAGCTTCAAACACATGTCCCTGGTCCCCTTGAGATATCTGATTATCCTCTTCATGGCTTTCTAGCCTGCCCTCCTAAGTTTGAAGACCCTCCTACTAAGTACCCCAACAGCAAAACTTATGTCAGACCTTATGTTGTTGGCAATGAACAACAGACTGCCAACCACTGAGTGGTACAGATCAGGCCTCTCAAAACACTTTTCTGCCTCCAAGTTCACAAAATCTGTAGTAATTGGTGTTCTGACTACCTTGGCTTCACTAAGCCCACACTTGGCCACAAGATTGTCAATCATCTTCTTCTGGCTTAGGAAAAATTCACCAAGACCGGTTCTCTCCACTTCTATGCCTAAATAACACTTCAGGCTGCCTAGGTCGTTCAGCTTGAACCATCTTTCTAACTCCACCTGCACTTGCTTCACATCACTGGCACTCTTTGCTGCCACACAAATGCCATCCACATAAATAACTAACATGACAGCATTGTCACCTGCCCCCTCAGTTTATACATAGGTGTCAGCGACACTCCTTGTATAACCAAGTGACACCAAGACCTCATGAATGCACTTGTTCCAAAGCACATGCTTTGCTTTAGGCCATAAAGTGCTTTGTGCAACAAGTACATCTTACTCTCACCTGTGCTATCATATCCTGGGGCCTGCTCCACGAACATTGTCTCTTCAAGATCAGCATTCAAATATGCTGTCTCAAAATCGAAGTGTTGCATAACCATCTGCCTTTTGGCTGCTATAGCTAACACCATCCTAAGACTCTCTGGCTTTGCTGTGGGTGAAAAAGTTTTGTCAAAATTGGTGTAGCGTTCTTGTGAAAACTCTTTTGCAACTAAGCGTGCCTTACACTTTTGTGTCCCATCAGGCATGTCCTTAAGCTTGCACACCCACCTGCAACCAACTACCATATGGTATTTGGGCCTCTCAACTACCTGGAACACTTTCCTCTCAACCAATGACTCAAACTCAGAGTCCATTGCCGAGTTCCACTTCTCCTGTTCTTCCTGATGAAGCTTTAGGAGATTCTGAAAACTTGCAGGTTCCTCTGCCATGACATTGCATAGCCTGGCTTCCTGTACAACAAACCTGTCAGGAGCCTTTCTCTAATCCTTGCTGACCTTCTGGGAACGAGCACCCTAGTTCTGCCTGACTCATCCTCACTTGCACTGCTGCTGCTTTCTCTCACTGTGTCAGGCCCAATGCTTGTTTGTGGTGATCTCTGTGTTGGAGTGGCATGTGAAGTATCAGGGTTTTCTTCCTGTGCCTCCCTTTCATCATCAGACATTACCACTCCTCCATTTGTGGGATTTTTGGGAATTGCTGGCACATTGCTCCCCAAGGGAACAAACACCTACTGATTGCAATGCAATCTATCCCATCCTGTGTGCATTTCAAAATTTGCACTCCTGGAGAACACCGCCTTTCCAGGATGGAGAGAAAACCTGTACTTATTACCCTCATAGCCAAGGAAACACAGCCTCTTGGTCTTAGATTGCCCAGGTTTCCTTAAGCTTGGGGGTATCAGTACATTTGCATACTGGCCAAATATCCTCAGGTGCTTGAGGTTTGATGCTCTACCATATAATAGATAATACGGGGTCTGGTTGACACTAGATGTCCACATCCATCTTGCACTCTATCATGCACTTCAACATCCCAATTTTTCTTTCTGCAAGCCCATCCTCCCCTGGAGACACTGGGTTTATGGTTTTGTCTCTAATGCCACTCCTATGCATCCAGGTCTATAGAGTGTTAGATAAGAATTCCCCACCTGTATCTGAAACCAGACTGGAAACCTTATAAGAAGAGAATTCTCATTCAACTGTGTTCACCCACTCATGGAAACTGTCTTTTCTCCTTCAGCAAGAAAAGTAGGTGTACCTAGTGTGTCTGTCCACAATCACAAGGAAATGGCAGTTTCCCCCTTTAATGGGCTTGTAGGGGCCTGCTAAATCAGTGTGGCCAACTTCAAAGGGTCTCTTGGTGACACACTGAGTTTTTTTGGCAATTTGGAAAACTTTCACCTTAACTTTCCTCTGCACACTACACATTCTAAAAAATCTTGGGCAATTTTTCAAGCTTAAACCAGGGAAGACTTTTGCTAGCTCTTTTAACCCTTTGTAGCTAGCATAGCCCATTACCCTTTGATAAGAATGGACACACTTATCATTCAGGGGCACATTATCTTCAGGGTTCACATTTGCTACCTTCTCTTTAGGCAACATGTAATACAATCCATGTTTCTTTAACCATTTTGCACATACATTATGCTTATCTGTCACTGTACAGTGTTCCCCCTGAAATAACACTTTATAACCATCAGTAGACATTTGGGACACACTTAATATACAGTCCTCCAAATTGTTAACACATAACACATCTTTAAACTCTTTACCAAAAGCTGGAACATATGCAGTGCCCATTTTTTGCACCTTGCTGGGAGCACCATCTGCAAGGGTAATATTGATTATGGAAGCATTTTTACATTGCTTAACAGTTTTAAATCAAACCATATTGTGCATTGCCCCACTATCAAGTAACCATATCACATTCCCAGCATCTTCAGGATGGTGCTTTGCTACGAAAGCACGGCTAGCAGCCTGAGAGGATGCACCCCTCTTTTGCTTTGCAGCTGTGCCATTCCTCCTGTCCGGAGCAGGCATCTTACAGACCCTCTGAAAATGCCCAGGCTTCTTGCATCTGAAGCAGCATCTCACATAGCTGCAGACTCCATCCTCCACTTCAAATGCCTCTGGATGTGTTACTGTGCTCTCCTGATTCTGTCTGGTAATTTGTGGCTGTTTACTCCCCTCCATCCAGGAGTCAAATTGCTGGCTTTGGATCTCCTCCAGAATATGCCCAGCTACCAGGTCCACAGACAAATCACGTTCCCTGGCAGTCTGCAGACTGTACATGAGGAAAT
Organism: Gambelia wislizenii; assembly: GCA_030847615.1. Classification (NCBI taxonomy): domain Eukaryota; kingdom Metazoa; phylum Chordata; class Lepidosauria; order Squamata; family Crotaphytidae; genus Gambelia; species Gambelia wislizenii. The sequence continues at coordinate 303,658,592 of JAUMIR010000002.1, read as the reverse complement.
CCCATACTTTTGGTAAACTGACCAATAAAATAAAACACTTATGGGCTTCTGGAATTCAACCCCTCTGTTAGCCACCTCCTGGAGCAGCTGCCTCATCTCCTCCAAATGGGCTTTCACACAGCCTCCAGGACACAGCTTTGTGTTATAAAGTCTCTTTGTCCATATCATCTTTGAGAGGCAAGATGAATTTTGATGAACTATTTTCAAAGCTGCCCAAAGCTGAAAAGCTGTCTGTGTTTGGGCTGCATGTATCAACTGGGAGGGACTTAGTGATAAGAGAATGGCAGCTCTAGCTTTCTGATCTACTAGACGAAAAGCTGCAATCTCATCTTCTGATCACTCTGGAATCACACTCTCATTCCCCAACATGTCACAAATTGTCCTTAATTAATAAAGCCCCCATATATAAGCTCCAGGCTGGATAATTGCCATCAGCGAACTTCTCAAAATAGACATGGCTAGTATCTGCCATTGTGCTGCCTGAATCAAAAATTCTCCAGCTATGAAACACAAACAGCTGGAAACTGGCAGCTCTTCAAGGTTACTTGAAGATAGCTCTATTACAGAGCCTGACTGAAACTTAACTGTTTCACAGCCAACTAGCAAAAAATGGATCATTTCCTGGTCAAGACTGAACTAAGAGTCTCTTCCCACCCCACTGGGGGTGGTGGACCATTAGAATAGTCCGCCCCCGAAGGCTAATGGAACCAATAGGATTCCAGAAAGTCTTGGAGGGCTTAATAGTTGGTAACACCGGTGACCCTGTCGAAGTTTTGGTTAATACTTGGAACACCGATCTTACCAAGGCTATCAACACGATTATTCCCAAGCATCCTTTCCAACCCGCTCCTAATCGTTAGCCATGGTATACAGCAGAGCTTAGGAAAATGAAGCGGGTTGGACAACGACTAGAGCGCAACTGGTGGAAAACTCAACTCTTATCCGACAGGACTCAACATAGGAATTTTCTTCGGTCCTGTCGAGAAGCAATATGTGCAGCGTAGAGATCCTTCTCCTCTGCATGTATTGCATCTGCAGAGTCCTGTCCAGCAGAGCTGTTTAGGGTGGTAAGGGAGATGACTCAGGTTATACCTGCACAGAACCCATTGCTTAACCCAACAACAGCCTGCTGTGATGCATTTAACAACTACTTTGCAGATAAAATCTCTTGGATAAGAGCCAACTTAGATGGCAGTATTTTGACAGAAACAATTGCTGAGGTGTCCAGCAACTCGGTTGATGTAAGTTTACTGGATCAATTTCAATCCATGAGTACTGGGGACATGGAAAAGCTACTGGGTAGAGTGAGGAAGACAACCTACCCTCTCGATCCTTGCCCTTCATGGCTGGCCATCCAGGGGGGGTGCCTTGATGGTGTTCCTCAAGGACATCATCAATGCATCCCTCAGGGAAGGGTGTGTTCCATCCTGTTTAAAGGAAGCGGAGGTTAGGCCGCTCCTGAAAAAACCTTCCCTAGACCCCCTGGACATGAACAACTATAGGCCGGTTTCTATGTTACCATTCTTGAGCAAAGTGATCGAGAGGGCAGTTGCTCTTCAACTCCAAGTGGTCTTGGATGAAACTGATTATCTAGACCCATTTCAAACTGGCTTCAGGATGGGATTTGGAGTTGAGACTGCCATGGTTGCCTTGACCGACGATCTGCGTTTAAGCATCGACAGGGGTAATGTGTCCCTGTTGGTGCTTCTGGACCTCTCAGCGGCTTTTGATATGATAGATTATAGCATCCTCCTGGATCCCCTGAGTGGGTTAGGAATCGGAGGCACTGCGCTCCAGTGGTTCCAGTCGTTTCTCTCGGGCAGGCCTCAGAGCGTGTGGCTTGGGGACAGCTGCTCCAGCAGAAAGGAGCTTACTTGTGGTTTTCTGCAGGGCGCCATCCTGTCCCCAAGGCTGTTTAACATTTATATGAAGATGCTGGGTGAGATTATTCGGAATTATGGGACTGGGTGTTATCAGTACGCTGATGATACCTAGATCTATTTCTCCTTGTCCCGATTATCAGCCTTGAATTCCAATGGCGTCTCTCCTCTTAATGACTATCTTGAAGCAGTAATGGGCTGGATGAGGAAAAACAGATTGAGATTAAATCCGGACAAAACAGAGTGGCTCCAAAACCAGGAGTTGGGTTGCAACCTCCAGTCCTGGACGGGGTCACACTCTCCATTAAGGACTGTGTTCAGAGTCTGGGGGCGCTCCTTGATGCATTGCTTCAGATGCCGAGTCAGGTGAATGTGACGGTCAGGAGCGCTTGTTATCAGCTTCAGCTGATACACCAGCTGCGCCCTTTCTTGGAAGTAAGGGACCTTGAGACTGTGGTGCATGCGCTGGTAACCTCTCGTCTAGATTTCTGCAATGCGATCTACATGGGGCTACCCTCGTGCTTGGTCCAGAAACTTCAGTTGGTACGAAATATGGCAGCCAGAGTGGTCTCGGGAACATCTCGGAGAGACCATATTACTCCAGTATTGAAATCTCTCCACTGGCTGCCTATCAGTTTCCAGGCCCAGTATAAGGTGTTGGTTATTACCTTTAAAGCCCTAAATGGCTTGGGTCCAACTTATCTCTGGAACCGCCTCGTCCCATGCAATCCTCCCCACGCACTCTGGTCCTCTGGGAAGAATTTGCTGCAGCCACAAAAATCTAGGCTGTCTGCAACCTCCCAGAGGGCCTTTTCGGTAATCACCACCAATTTATGGAATGGCCTGCCAAACGAGATCCATCAGATGACAAGCTTGAGTAGCTTTAAAAAAGAACTAAAGACGTATCTCTTTCGGCAGGCCTTTCCTGATTAGATCCCGGCCTCAGGAGCTGTGTCTCCTGGCTTTCTTAATCATGTGTGTATTTGTTTTAATGTGATTTTGTTAAATGGTCTTAATTTTATATTGTTTAATGTCTTTTTATGGGGGAGGGTGGAGGTGGGTGGCGTTCTTAGTCGTTATTATAATGTTTTAAATTGTTGGATGCCACCCCCGATTGTTTTTAGTAGAGGGGCGGGGTATAAATAATAATAATAAGAAGAAGAAGAATAAGAATAGGTGCACCTAATCTAATCTGAGATCAATCACTGGGCCCATAACCAGTGTCAGGGGATGATAGGACACTCAATCTCTGGCAGAAGCCAAAAACTATCTCAGTAGATTTAGTAGCAACCCATTCCCAAGAATACTCACACACAGTGTGTTTGACATCCAAATAAACAGGAGACACTTTTATCTTCAAAGTCAAGCAGTTGCAATATGTATAAATATTTACAATTGAAGGACAAACTGCTTTGCCAGACAACAGTGTTCATGAGACAAGAAAGAACTCTGGAGTGAGCTTTCTTATATACTCATCTACAGGGCATTGGTTTACTCAACCACATGGGTGCATTACATCAGATCTTGCACTCCAGAAACTATGCCCTCTAGTAACCCTCCTTCTGCAGCTGTGGACCCAAGGCTAGCATGACTTGGCAGTTCCTTGGCTTCATCCATCATGACTCAGCATGACTCTGCAGTTGTTTGGCCATTTTCTCTGGAGTTCAGTTTCCAACTCCTGACAGGACTTTCTTCTGAGCAACTATCATGAGATCAGGCTTTGGAGCAAAATAAATAAATAAATGTAGAGCAGGAGTGAAAATCATGTTGACCTCCAGATGGTATTGGACTGCAAATTCCAGCTGCCCTATAAAGTACAGCAGATAATGAGAAATGCTGGGAGTTGCAGTTCAACAATATTTGGAGGACCACATAATTCCTACCCCCTGATAGAAATAGTTTGCTTTAGGTGCTTTCCATCTCTTGTAGTTTGTAAGGATATCTCCTTTGCTTCCTTTCTGATTAATTTTGCCCTTAATGTGCAGTTTTCTGTCTAAGCCTTATCACACTACACTGCTATGGCACCATTATTCCACTTTAACTGCTGTGCCTGCCTCCTGTGGAATTCTGGGGTTTGTAGTTTAGTGAAACCTAAGTGCTCTCTGGCTTAGAATGCTAAATACGCCTCCCTAAACTGCAAATCCCAGGATTCCACAGGAGATAGCCAGAGCAGTTAAAGTGAAATAATAACTGCTATAACAGTGTAGTGCAATCAGGCTCTAAGAAACCTCTAGAAGTCTGACTATGTAGAAATTAAGGAAAAGGATCTTCCTAGGATGAAACTATGAAATCTGACAAGAGTTACAAGGGTACGACAGTGATGAACCTGAAGGTGATCTAAGATCATACAACACAGATGGATATTTTTATGCTAAATATTAGGGTTGCATATATAGCAGAAATTTATATTCCTTGTTGAGGTCAGTTGTGTAAAAGGATAGCACAGTCCATCAACTGAAACCAGAGAAGACCAATAGTTTGGTGGTCATATTCTAGCATGTGTTTTGTGTTGTGTAAGTTCCCATACCCAATCTAATCCATTCCTTAGCATCTCCTCTTAAGAAGATTTTGAGTTTGACTTCTGTGGGTTTCACTATTCTGTTTGGGTGCACTGGAACTGCTATCATGTCAGTTCAGGGTGGCATTTGGGCTAATTTAGGGACTAAAAATGCTATGTTTTTTTTGGGGGGGGATTCAGAAGTTCTGAGAGTGACACCATATTTGTGGACAGTTTGGGGGCATTTTGGTTTGTTCGGAGCATTAAAAATCATCTTAAAAATCACCTCTTTTTTTCTTTTCTTTTTTTTTTACTTTGAGGGGACTGGGATTTTAGTGGTCAAAAAATTGGTGTTTGGGGCCACAACAGTATGGGGAGCAAAACTATGGTGTCAGACACTGGCCCTGATTGACACCTATCTTTAAATGCCTACCAGTCAATATGAGGGCTACATATTGCTTCTAGTAACATGGGCAGTCTTCATGCATGACATGTTTGCCAGTTGGTGCATGGTATGACTATTAGATGGTGGAATGAACAATATTGCCCTGTGTCTGGAAGCAACAAGTGCTGGGGAAGCCAGAAAGTAAGAGGGTAAAACCATCACAGGATAGTCATTCCAGGGCAGGGCATACCCATGTAGTCTCGAATATTATCCTAAAATGAGGGGAGGTGTAGCAACAATGTCTCAAAAGTCTCAAAGTCATTCAGTGGAAGTGAGCAATCATGATTAAAATTGCTGAGAAGGAGAAAGACAAGATGTCCAATTACCGCTAGCCCAGGGGTCATGAATCCAAATAATCCAAAAGCACTTGAGAGCATGCACCAGTTTCTTGAACAGTTGTCTGCAACAAGAACTCCCTGTCTTCTAGCTGTTAGGAGATTTATAGCTGATTGATCTTAACACATTAGGTGGCTAGTTGCTCGGCATTTCCTATTTAAGGCTTTTAAAGAGGTGTTGACCTTTTCTGAGCTTTCATTTATCTTATCATGCTGCAAATTACTATGGCATTGTCTTAGCATCCCTCTGGGTGAGATTGAGGTTATCTTTCTGAAAGCCTGTATCAGCTGTAGCCACCTGTAGCTGCCCAGGTTCTGAGGAGGAGCCATCATCTGTAAGTTCCTCCAGGTCTGAATCCTTTGAATCTGACTCCTCAGGATACATTGCCATGTGTATGGTGGGGTATGACATGGAGCATTACTGTATTCATGTGCTGCTAATAAGTCTGACTAGGCAGGACTCTGAGGTGATCCATTTGATGTCTTCCTACATTTATTCATTTCTAACATAATGAGCAGGTATAGTATGGAGGTAGACTTTTCTGCCAGGAAACCATTTTCTTCCAACTCGTGTTCATTCTAGAACTTTGAAACAGCTACTCACAAATAATGAGTTACTTGTATTTTTTCTTTTTCCCCAAAACAAAGGTATAACTATTGCATAATGATGCAAATTAACAAGGCATAACTTCACAACATTTGCAGTGTAGCTTGAATTATATAAAAATATAATTACAGGGATGTGGCATCACAAGAGAAAAAATGGAGAAGGAATAATATGCTGTTTAAGCACTGGCTCACCCTGTGCATTCTGCTTCTACCTTCTTCTATGTTGTGGGCATTGAGAGCCAGTAATGAGGTGGATGGGAGGGGAGTGCATTTTGTACCACTTTGTAACCCAGCAGCTAATATCATGAGAGAGAACCTCTCCCTATGTCTACCTGTCCCAGAGCTGAGACTTGCTGGGGAGGGAACTCTGTGTCCCAACAGTGTAGTCAATACACTATATGAGGACATGGGAGAGGGTCTTGTCATTTGTGGTACCCCAGTTGTGGAATGTCCTTCCCTTGTATTGGCACTAGTCCTGGCTTCATTTAGGACTTTATCAGACAAGTTCCTTTTAATGTTCTTTTGCTGGCATAAAAAAATCCATTTTTATGCCAGCAAAAAGCCACCCCCTCACCACACTTTCCTTCTCTCCTGGCAGAAGGCTTCCCCAACAATGAAGAGGAAGTGAACGAAGCCCTGTTAACTTTCTCCTTTGAAATCCCATGAGACTTAGGACTATTTCAAATCAGGAATAAAGCCCCCATCAAGGTCTGGAGGAGGACAGCACAGTCTCACTTACAGTGCTCCTTTTCATATGACACTATCCTTCTCTCAGCCTTCCCCCAACCTTCCCCAATGCTGAGGGCAGAGAAAAGTGCTGCTTTTATTAACAGAGAACTCCTGTCAATAAAAAGCGGCAACCGGCACATTTCTCTTTCCCCTGGCACAGAGGAATCACAGTGAAAGGTTGGGAGAAGGATGGAGTCGTATGAAATGGAACGCTGTCAGTGAAACAGCACTGTCCTCATCCCAACCTCGATGGGGGTTTTATTCCCCTTTTGGAAAAAGTCCCTTATCACATGGGAAATTTAAAAATAAAGCAATAAATAAAACATAAAAAGTTACATCAAGCACATACACACACACTTAAAAACTTCCAAGTAAACTGGGGAGGGTAATAAAAAGTGTGTCTCCTACCTGGATCTTGTGATCTCACCCAGAAGCGTTCTGGCTGGTCTGGCCATTCATGAGGTAAGTACATGGAAAAAAAAGACTTGAGGTTACATACACTGGCTATGCTGGCAAAAAAGCAGCACAGCTGATCTATGGATGGCTTGGGCCATCAATAAAATAGATCAGCTTAAGGACAAGACATAAACACAAAAGGGCAATGTCGTCTGGTATGAGTGCCATTTTGTGTTTATGTGGCATCGTTATGACACTGTATTTAGTGCATCTGATAAAGTCCTTTGACACCAAGTTTTCTGTTTTAAAAGGCTATTTTCTGTTATACTGTATCATTGCAGTACTTTTTTCCAACCTCTGATTTCTGGCACCCAGTGGTAACACCATCATTGGTATATATGAGTCTGCTACTTACAAAGTGTCCAGTAACAACATTACAACATGTTGTCAAAGGATTGTTTGCTTGCTGTCTCTTCTTGGAATATATATCCTTGTCTTGGAATACATATCCTTGAGGCCCTTCCAGTGGCCTCTTTCTAACTAAGTGCTCATGCTCTGCGTTTGTGAAGTGCTTGCTGCTACATGATGTCAACTCAATTATCAACCACATTCATGAGAGGTATATACAGGTTGAACCTCCATATCCATGGATTCTGTATCCATGGTTTCACTTATTCATGTCCCCTCAAAACGTTATTTCTAGGCATTTCTAAGTCCTCCAGTATGATTCTATGGTGAACATTCAGCGTTCCTCTCATTGAAAATAATAGGGTTCCCTATTATCCATGGCTTCCAGTATTCATCATGGGAGGAGTCTTGGAACACATCCCCTGTGGATACGGGGTGGTGGTGTCCAACCTGTATAACCAATCATGGATGGATTAGGTAGTTCTGTTCCCCAGATGATAAAGACTCCACTACAGATGCATTGTCCAAAAAAAGGCTGGCATGACTGTTATGTGCATCACAATACAATGGTGATTGCATCTACTCAAAAGTAAGTGCTGTTGAATTCAGTGGGATTACTCCCAAGTATGTGGATATATGACAGCATAGAGCTTTAACTAGTGTTTTATTGTTAATATATAATGTCTAATAACTGAAAGAACAGAGCAAAGGACTGCATAATAGTGCGTATGGGGATGTGTTATTAAATATTTACCTGTAATATATGTATTCAATTGCATGGATAAAAGATTAAAAAATTCAAAAGAAAACTGAAAGAACAGAAGAATACTATTAAAATAGATGAAAGAAGGACACTCTAATCATCCTGGTGGAGAAAAAAATACCCAGTGCTTTCAATAGTATATTGCCCTGAGTAATTCAAGTGGCAAAGGAAAGAGATATATATTTTAGACATTCAGAAGCTGTTTGTATAGTCAAGGGGGCTTGCTGAAGACATTTGGTACCCTGAAGCAAAACAGCAAATGATATCCCCTCCTCCAAAAGTCAAGATGAATAACACCCCAGGCTGGCCAAATTATTTTGGCACCTAAGGCAGAAATTCCCACAAATGTTGTCCCTTCTCCACAGCAGTAAAAATGCAATAATAAATTAAACAACTAACAATTTTCTGCCGATTCCAAAACCAGCAGCTTGAGGCAGCCTCCTCTTTAAGCCTAGTGGAAGGACCTGAAGCATCAAATTACAAGAGAAAATAGTTTCCTGAATGCTCATGACCTTTCCCATACCTAATCCACCATCCCTGTACCTGGCACACAACATATGAAAAGCTTCATAGATTACTTTTAGAATATGTGAAAATAAGAATGATCTAACTTCAGAGGATCTACACTTTGTATAATGCAGCATCCAGTAGACAAAATAGAACCTTAAAGTACACCACCAATCAATAGGTGTGGAGTGACGCAGAAGCCCTCAAGCACCATTTTCTAAGATTGTCCATCCAGGAACTGTGCTCCCTGTGGTTACACCACATAAATAATCTAGAAAAATATAATGTTCATTTGTACCAAAAGCAATTGAGAGGTCCAAGTGAACAAGTAAGATCACACTTTTCCCATCCGATACTTTTAAAAATCCTCCTCAGAGGATTCTGTCCTTAAAAACCAAGCCTAAACATGCATATCATGACATAAAACATATTTTTTAAAAGGTAGATTCCACTCACCCATAAACAAATTTATGTCACTTTGGGCTTGTCTACATAGGCTATTTATCATATCTTGCTACTTTCTTGGAACCCTGCAGTCCTGATGATGCAGGGCTTTTGTCCTGTTTTCTCCCTGGGCAGTTCTCATGACCACTGGGGGCTAAGATGGGGGGGGGGAGACAGGGTAAGGCCAATTACACCATTTTTATAAAATACCCAGTAAAATCCATGTCATCGGGAGGGGGCGGGGGGGGGAATGGATCAGGCGGCCATACATGTCCACAGAAGCCCATTCTGGCACACTAGCCTGTCACTGTACCTGGCATCTGCCTGGATCATCTGAAGCCAGGAAGGCATCCTGCAGCATGTGATCAAGACAGTCACATGCAGGGGGCTTTGCCTATGCACCATGGGGTGGCTTATTGGCTTCAGAGAGAGTGAAGAAGAAAGCAACCATAGTGGCTGCAGATACCAGCCAGTATGGTGGTCAGGACTCCATCGTGTTCCATGCAGGTAACAGGGGAGCAATGGGCCAGATCCATGGGCAGAATATACTAGTGGGGAGCCACCACATTCTGGCCCATGTAGGTGGGACCTTTGTTTCTGAGCTGCTCAATGTATCTAAATCTTAGTTGCTGGTGAAACCCTATGTCTTTCTATCTGATTTTTTTTTAAAAAAAAGGATTTTTAAAGACAAATTTCCATTATGTTTTGCACAAAGGGGTACTCTGAAATACGATTCAATAACATTTTGATAGTAACTTTGTCCTTAAAGTGTGACACATTACAGCAAAGTGCTGATTCTGCCACTTTTTTATTTTTGAAAGCAAGCTTTCTGGGGGGGAAAGATCTTGGGCTTAACCCATAGCTTGCATGATATGCTGGCATCAAATCTTTTTAGGAAGTAGCCCATAATACCTATCAAATACCACTAAGGAATGATTTGAAAAATACCATGTCACTTTAAACACCTCTGAGCTTTGTTCTATTTTGTTGGTTCTTCCCCTCCACCTCTTTTTTCCTCCCCAAGAAATTATTTTTTCTTTCCCCTCCATTTGTTCCTTTATTCTGGCCCCTGAGGTATTTAGGGCATTTAATTCTATTTAACTGAACCAAGCTGAACGTAGTAAATGGCCTGACATCATATATTATGTTTAATATTTCATGCACAGTACTCTAAAATAAACCCACTTGTATATAATGTCTTCCACCTGTGCTGGCTTGTCTCAGTGCACAGCTATGCATTCATCTTTGCATATTCTGCTTATGTCAATGAGACTCCTGATGTTGATTGGCTAGGTAGGCATCAGGACACAGAACATACACAAATATTTCAACTTCTCAGTAAGCAAAGCTGTCAGAAGTTTTGTAGTCAAGCTTCTATAAGAGAAGGAGGTTTAATGCTGTTCAGAAGTTCTTAGAAGAAAGCTCTGACATGAAAGTTTCACTATCATCCTACTGGAATGGAAAAAAGGTGGGATGGGCAGTAGATTTCAACTGGTAGATAAGAAAGTGGTCTGTAATTAAACTTTGATAGGACTTAGGGACAAAAGTAATTTCTGGCAGTGGGTGTTCTTTCTCATGGGCATCATGGCAAAAGGTAAGAGAGAAAACCTGTTAACCTAAAGCCCCTAATTGCCCTTTCCTCCTATATGTCCACCAACGAGAGGCTCACTGAGAGGCTGTCGGGAAGCCAAATCAAATAGCTGATAAGGTGGCCCGGCTCGGCAACAACTCAGTTGCAAAGCACAGTATGTGGTGTTGTCAGTAGCAGTCCAAGAGGGTCAGGAGTCCAGAGAGAGCAAAGAACAAAGAGGCAGTCCGAGGTCAAAAGGATTCTGGCAGGTGGATCAACGAAGACAGTCCAAGGTCAGGATATCCGAAGTTTCAAGATAGCAAGGTTCCAAGAGCCAGGAGAGTCAAAGGCAGAGGCTTCCTCCAGGAAACGCAGACACCTGAGACAAGGAATTCAGCATCCCCCAGCTGCTTATGTTGGCCCAGCTCCCACTCACAACTGCTGGGTGATTGATGAGCATCTCTGTCTTAATCTCCGGGAATGATGAAGCCACACCCTCTCTTCTCTTCTTTGGCTAAAGGTAGGTACCTGCTCTTCTACCTCTTGCTGTTGTTCCACTATGTCTCCCAGGCTTGGACCTTGTGCTGGGGGAGGGCTAGGCTGCTGAGCCCTGGGTTCTTCAGGCCTAGACTTAGACTCAGCCAGCTTTTCTGCAACTGGCTCAGCCTCCTCACCTTCTGAGTCCTCAGATTCCTCGCTGACCATGACAGAGGCACCTAGCACAGCTGGGGGACAAACAAACCCAGGAGTAGCCAAAACAGCAGAACTACACAGTAGAAAGGGCACACCCCCCCACAAAGGCTTCCTCTCTTGCTTCTGTGTATGTAGAAATTATAGGAGCAAAACATGAATAGGCTGTAGAGAAAGTTTTCTCCTGCTTCTGTGTATATAGAAATTATAGGAGCAAGAGATGACTAGCCTGAAGAGGATGTTTTCTCCTGCTTATGTGTATGTAGAAATTTTTAAAAAGGCTTTAGCTGGCAGCTCTGACCTGCTTTTACCCACAAAATAGACTTACAGACAGCAAGGTACATCCAAAGATATCTGGAGGTCTTTATCTTCAGTCTTAATATAAACCAACACAGTATAACACAACAAACCTCATTGGTATTGTGGAGAAAGAGTTAGCAACACTCTTTCTCCACAATACCAACCCACAGATAGTGCATCTTGTGCTTTGATTATATAGGAGTGTTTGATGGTTAGCCCTCTGCCTAGCCTCAGCTATGAAGAAACACATGTCAGTTGTGCTAGTCTGTGGTCATAGAATCATAGAAACATAGAGTTGGAAGAGACCACAAGGGCCATCCAGTCCAACCCCCTGCCATGCAGGAATACACAATCAAATCATTCCTGACTAATGGCCATCTAGCCTCTGTTTAAAAACCTCCAAAGAAGGAGACTCCACCACACTCTGAGGCAGTGTATTCCACTTCTGAACAGCTCTTACTGTTTGGAAGTTCTTCCTAATGTTTAGGTGGAATCTCTTTTCCTGTAGTTTGAACCCATTGCTCCTTGTCTTAGTCTCTGGAGCAGCAGAAAACAAGATTGCCCCATCCTCAGTATGACATCCCTTCAAATATTTAAATATGGCTATCATGTCACCTTCTCTTCTCCAGACTAAACATGCCCAGCTCAATAGGAGTATAGTGTCAAGGGAAGTAACAGTGCCCCTCTATTCTGCTTTGATCGGACCTCACCTGGAACACTATGTCTAGTTCTGGGAACCACAATTCAAGAAGGAAATTGAGAAGCTGGAACAAGTCCAGAGGAGGACAACCAAAATCGTGGGAGGTCTGGAAGCCATGCCCTATGAGGAGCCGCTAAGGGAGCTGGATATGTTTAGGCTGGGGAAGAGAAGGTTAAGAGGTGACATGATAGTTATGTTTAAATATTTGAAGCAATGTTATATTGAGGATGGAACAAGCTTGTTTTCTGCTTCTCCAGAGACTAGGACATGGAAAATTGGACTCAAACTACATGGTAAGAGATTCCATCTAAATATTAGAAGGAACTTCCGAACAGAAAGAGCTGTTCAGCAGTGGAATGCACTGCCTCAGAGTGTGGTGAGTCTCCTTCTTTGGAGATTTTTATACAGAGACTTGATAGCCATCTGTCAAGAGTGCTTTTATTGGGTATTCCTGCATGGCAAGTGGTTGGGCTAGATGGCCCTTATAATCTCTTCCAGTTCTATGATTCTATGTGACCAAGACTGGTCGCATTCAGGGGGCCTTACTCACATGTTGCAGGCTGGCTTTTTTTAGCATCAGAGAGGTCAATGGAGAGTGCAGCAGTGGCAGCTGCACTGAAGAGCTGGCATGCCCATCTTGACTTCCTCCTGAAGGTAAGGTTTTGTGGAGGTAACAGATCATGAATGGACCTGATCCACAGGGAGGATACGCTAATGGGGAGGCAGTGTATGCTGGCCCATGTAGATGAGCTCTTACTCTGTTTCTGAGCCAGGTGATACAGAGTAGCGTGGCAAGGAAATTAAATGTATAGAGCTGGTGTGCTGTAGTGGTTAGGTTCAACTGGGACTTGAGAATTGCAGCTTCTTGGAAAATGACATGATCTACTGATACCTCACTAAATCTTCAATTCTTAGCTATAACCGAAATCACTGATGGTCATTTGCAGATGACACCAAATTAGGAGGAGTAGCTAATACCCTAGAGGACAAGATCAAAATTCAGAATGACCTGGATAGACTGGAGAGCTGGGCCAAAGCTAACAAAATGAAATTCAACACGGAGAAATGTAAAGTACTGCACTTAGGGCGGAAGAATGAAATGCATAGATATAGGATGGGAGAGACATGGCTGAACGAGACTACGTGTGAAAGGGATCTAGGAGTCCTAGTAGACCACAAGTTGAACATTAGTCAACAGTGCGATGCGGCAGCTAAAAAGGCCAATGCGATTTTGGGCTGTATCAATAGAAGTATAGTATCTAGATGAAGGGAAGTAATAGTGCCGCTCTATTCTGCCTTGGTCAGGCCTCACCTGGAGTACTGTGTCCAGTTCTGGGCACCACAATTCAAAAAGGATATTGACAGATTGGAGCATGTCCAGAGAAGGGCAACTGAAATGGTGAAAGGTCTGGAAACGATGCCTTATGAATAGAGACTTAGGGAGCTGGGTATGTTTAGGCTTGAAAGAAGATGGTTAAGAGGCGATATGATAGCCATGTTTAAGTATTTGAAGGGGTGTCACGCTGAGGATGGAGCAGGCTTGTTTTCTGCTACTCCAGAGACTGGAACACGGAGCAATGGATGCAAGCTCCAGGAACAGAGATTCCACCTCAACACTAGGAGGAACTTTTTGACAGAAAGAGCTGTTCGGCAGTGGAACACACTCCCTCGGAGCATGGTGGGGTCTCCTTCCTTGGAGGTCTTTAAACAGAGGCTGGATTGCCATCTGTCGGGGATGCTTTGGTCAAGATTTCCTGCGTGGCAGGGAGTTGGACTTGATGGCCCTCGTGGTCTCTTCCAACTCTACAATTCTATGATTCTATGATTCAGTCAGTTAAACCTGGTAGACTGTGAAACTGAGATAATAACAGGAAAAAACTAAAGTCTGCCAAGGTTGATGATGGCACCTGTTTCCCTCATGTATCTCTGGCAAAACTAGAAGGTTCACAATACAGCAGATGTGGAAAATTCTGGGCCTTCAAATGTTATTGGACTGGAAATGCCATAATCCTTCACTGTCAGCCATGCTGGGTAGGGCTGATGGGAATTCAAAGATGGGAAATAATGAGATAAAATAAGAGAGTTACCTGCAATAGGCGAGGTAGAAAAGGTATAACTTTCAGAAGTAATGCAATGGGGACAATACTTTTTTGATTCAATGAGAAAATATTTTTACTGTCCAAAACAGTTTTAAAAAAATATTATCCCTTTTTAGAGAGGCATTTTGACAGGATTCCCCCCCCCCATGTTTTATGCCATTGTTCCTTAAATAAACCTGTGTCTGAAGGGTGAGTGAAAAGCATGTACATTTCTGGAAGAGGAAAGAAGAGAAGAGATGCAGCAAATCAGTGGCAAAATTCAGTTGCACCAGGTTGTTAGACACCATATAACATGATAGCCTTTCCCAATATGGCACTTTCCAGAAATCGCTACCTCAGTCAGCATGCAAACTTTGGGATTTGTACATGCCTGGAAAGTGCTGGTGAAGGTAATTGAAACTTTCAAAAGAACACTTTTGAAGATGCCAGCAACAAAATGTACTAGCTTTCTAAACTCTGAAAGAGACTGTAATGGCACCATGTGGCCTGGTGGACTCTGGAGCATGTCCAGGCAGCTCTGATATAGGACAAAAGAGTTGACCAACAATAGTCTAAATGCCTGCTCAGGCTAGCTAGTTCTTTGATTAATTGGGAGCTGATTTCATGTTCTGTGCGTTCTGTAACTGTGTGACAAAATGGGGGTTTGATGGAAATTGAACTTGTAAAATAGCAAAAAAAAAATTGAATCTCCCTTTAAGCTCATAGTTCAAATGGAAGTCCTTTAAGGAGAAGATTATAAACAGGGATATTCACCACAAACCCTTTGTTTTCGGTTCAGTAGAACAGAAAGTAATACAATCTTTATTACAGTCATAGACCAGCATGGGTAAAAAGGTGATACAGAATAAAAAGAAAGTAAAAACACAGGTTAAAAGCAGATTAAAAGCAGTATTTAAAATGATCCTTCAGACTGCATAGCTCCAGTACTATTCTTCTGAGGAGGTCATTGCCTGACGAATTTTAACAGCTACACAGAATCTGGCAACATTATATGTTGTTTCAGGGTTGGTGTCTGAAAGCTACAGAGAGGTGTAGAATTGTATGGTGTGTCCTTGGTATTTATGCAATAGGGGTGAGATAAGGGTGAGATGGATGCCCCTGTAGCATGAGTACTGGAGTAATACATGCTCTCTTGTTTTTATTTGGTCAGAGTTACAGGGGCATAGTCTGTCTGAGAAGGGGATCTTCTTGTATTGTCCTTCAAGAATAGTTGAAGGGAGGGCATGACATCATGCCAAAGTAAAAGCCCTCTGGTGTTTAGGTACTTCAAGTTTTGCAAAGAATGCCATAGGTGAGGCCACATATTTGTTGGGAGTCACTAACAATAAAGGTTGGAGCCCTTTGTTTGATAGTTGCTTTAGCCCTATCATATCCCAGTCTAAACAGAAGATCTGGAGAAAAGCCCAGTATTGAAATTTTAGCCATCAGTGTCTCTTTCCATCTGGACTTAAGTGATGGAATCATCACTTAAGATTAGTGGAGCAAGGCCACTGGGAAAGAGGGATAACCTGAGCCAGAGGAGGAGGGGCAAGATGGTGACAGACGAACAATGTTTGAATTGTCCTCCCATTGCTATCTGGTTTTATCACCTCCATACACCCCCAAATGCCACCCAAGGGCAAGAAAAGAATTTGGACCAGCCCCAGGAACAATACTGGAACCCAGGAATCCTTCAGTTGATAAGTGTTCACAATGTTAACAAAGACAGAAAGCTTTGTTGTGATCTATTTTTCATCCTTAAATTTGAAACTCAAATAACTTTTGTTGTGATTTATTCTGCAAGCGGTGGGGAGCAATGGATTGACCAACTTTGTAACAAATGCATTAATTAGTTGTTCAAGACAAACCACTGACCTTCAGTGACACCAAAGGATGTGTGTTTTTAATAATGATGGAAGCTGTGAAGATTGTCAGTATTCAATATCACATACACATACTCGCACTCCATTTTTATTAATAATACCATCACATTCTCCTCCAGCGACTTATCTCTGATTCTAAACTCCTTCAAAATGTAGGGTTTAGAAGGTCTTTTTGTACAATGCTATAATTATCAAGGCTTTTAAGCTGACTTTGTTGCTTACCCGAGAAACAAAATTTACAAGTTCAGCTAAAGCTCCCTGATTAGTTTATGATTTGCAAAACACAGACAGCATCTGTAGAAAGCATTTACTGTAAATATTGTTGTTGTAGAGAAGTCCATGAGCTCATAAACGCACCCTTGTAAACAACCACTTTTATTTTAATGTATTCATGAAATTTCTTGATGACATACTTATGGTAATATCATTGTGCTGGGACCACATTAAGAAAATGCTTAAGGTGTTCCTTTATAATGTTGTATTTAATGGCATTCCTTGTCATCTAGCAAAATAATACTCCAGCACTTATTGAAAAGTTTTTACATCTTGGGAAATGTATCATTTCCAAAACTTGAGCTAAAATGGGGTGAGGGAGCTTTTGAATATTTTGCTTGCCTTTTGAAGCTAGTAGAATTTCCAGGTTGATGAAGGCACTAAAGCCTATTAAATGTTTTAATGCTTATGTCTGTATCAGAGTTCAAATGTGTAGCATTTTTTCAAATAATAAGTACCTGGACCAGTGAAGCCATGGTCAGAGACCAGAAAGCTTTGCTTGAGGCATATAGCACCACTACATGGCAGGTGATGGGGGTGAGGTAGTAGGTTATTTAAGGTCTGGCCACCCCAAAAGGTGCCTCGTTGAATCCTTGCAGCATGGCTGCTTCTTTGGATCATCTTTGGTATGTGAATGCATGCAAGTAATCCAAGGTGGTTTCTGATTTTCCCTCCTCTCATCTCCATCTCCATCTCCATCTCCATCTCCATCTCCATCTCCATCTCCATCTCCATCTCCATCTCCATCTCCATCTCCATCTCCTAGTTGTTTTGACTTCTTGGAGGGAAACAGGAAACGGTAGTCTGAGTTTAATAGGGGGAGACTTGAAATCATGCTTGAAAAATCTTTTGCAATAATCACAACTCCCTTGAAAGACCTGAGAAAGTGTAACAATCTTAGTCTCTCAACTGCCATCCCCGAAGGTATAACTCAACAAATGAAAAGTACTATAAAGTGCAAATGGCATTATGATCTCACTACTTCGAGTTACCATTAGAAATGATAGGCAGTTTTGAGAATGATGAAACAAGCAAAGGACATTATGTTTTATGTGAGACCCCCTCCCTTCTTTGGGGACATTCAGGTTATTATTTAGGTGTAGCTCTGCAAATCTCAGCCACACCTTCCCCATTCATTTCAATAGGCTTTCCTTGAGCCAAGTCCAAAGTCAGGAACTTCATGAAGGAAGTTTTTATGTTTTTGTCCCCTTTTCCCCACCAGCTGTTGTGTAAAGAGAGGAGGGTTGCAAGTTTTGATTGTGCGTGTTGCTAGTTCTGTCAAGAAGTTGTACTGATATGATCTCCCTCATGGAGGACTTTTGTCGCAGAGCTGTGTAGTGTCCTCTCTGGGAAGTGCACAGTTCAAATTCCACCTTCTCTCTGAAACAATTTAAGACTGATGCAATCCTGGGCCATTTGCCTGGGAGTAAATTCCACTGAATCGACTAGCCAATATCCATAGGATTTTGCTGTAATTGGTGCAAGTCTACCTAATGGATCGTGGAGTTGACATCTCATAGCAGCTTCCCTCTGCCTGCTGGATGGTTGGATTACAGCTCCCATTATCCCCACCCAGCTGCCCAAATTAGTTGGAGTTGGTGGAAGTTAGGATCCACTGGGCAGCGAATTGGGGAAGGCTGCTTCACAGGGTTGTTGGAAGGAGTACACTGAGATAATGTATAGCAAGCATTCTGACTTCTATAAAGTGTTGCATTAATGTGGAGTTTCAGATGATGATGATGATGATGATGATCATGACTGTCATTAAAGGCTTTTAGGTATCTGCTATCAATAAGTTGATTAACTGATGGGCTTCTTGGGAAAGCCTGAACATAGATGATGTTGCAGTGTTATTCTCACTGCTGAAGAAAGTCTGAATTTGCCTCTGCAGCTTTCATAAATCAAAAGCTTCTATTTGTTATGAGACACAAAGACTGCCTTTATTATCTTAAATTCCATATTAGCAGCTGCTAATATGAACCTTGCTAAATGTGTAGTTGATCTGCAATGGACAGCTTCTATCCCTAAAAATTGCTGATATTAGCAAATGTGTATGAATTTTTGTTTCAAAACATGTGTTTCATGGTACACCTATCCTGAAAAAGATCCTAAAGTGTAAAGATATAAAACTGGACACTAAAGTTAGGATAGTCCAAGGCATCATATTTCCCAACACCGTGTATGGAAGTGAGAGCTGGATAGTGAAGAAAGCTGATAGGAAGAAAATCAACCCATTTGAGATATGGTGCAGGAGAAGAGTTCTATGGATACTGTGGACTATCAAAAAAGACCAATACATGTGTCCTAGAACAAATCAAACTTGAATCTTCCCTAGAAGCGAAGATGACTAAATTGATACTGTCATACTTTGGCCACATCATGTGAAGGCATGACTCACCAGAAAAGACAAAAATGCTAGGAAAGGTAGGGGGCAGCAGAAAGAGGTAGATCACATACCAGCTGGATAGACTCAATCAAGGAGTCCACCCCCCTCCCAGCCTGCAGGACCTGAACAGAGCAATTGAGGACAGGGGGTCATGGAGGTGTCTCATTCACAGGGATGCCATGAGTCAAAGTCTACTTGAAGGCAGTTAACAACAATTGATGTGCTCTGGTATTTGTTTACAGGTCTGTATCTGTAGGAGTGGTAACCATGGAGATTTCCTTGGGGGTTTAGAGCTGCCATTTAAACTTTGCATCAGAGGGAGAGTTAACTGTTTCTTCATGTTACATCACCCATACAAATTAGAGCATGGGTGTTCCAGTTGTACTGGCCCTCATTCCTTTGGAATTGCCAACAGAGAAAAGCCCAGTGAGCTAACAATAGGGACCAGCATTTACGAGATTATCAGACAGGGATGCAACAGATCAAGAAAGGGATTCCCTTTCAGACAATGTCATCCCTGTCCTGTTCTTCCCCCTTGCTGTTCAGCCCCCATTTTTTTTATTCACAGGGAAAAGTTGTTAATAGATCACCCATTCCGTTTCTGTAACAAAATCACAGGTGTGCAAACTGGTGCCCCATTATGCTGGCGTGATCTGGGATCAGGGAAGACCGTGCCAAATACTTCTGGGTACTATCTAGGTAAGTGATC
The DNA here is from genome assembly GCA_030847615.1 of Gambelia wislizenii. Lineage (NCBI taxonomy): Eukaryota > Metazoa > Chordata > Lepidosauria > Squamata > Crotaphytidae > Gambelia > Gambelia wislizenii. Next base: position 303,638,990 of record JAUMIR010000002.1, on the reverse strand, counting down.
ACCTTTTTTGTACTCTCTTTGGGTTACTTGGTTTTTTTTAAGGGTGTTTAGGTGCTTGGTTTAATTTTTTGAGGCTTTTTTTAAAAAAAATTCCCTGCACAATGCTGGACCTTCCTGGAAGGTCCTGGAAGGTCTGTAAACAACATTTCCAGTGGCTATCAGGATATCCAGGTAAGTGACAGCCTTTTTTGTACCCTCCTCTGTTTACTTGGATTTTTTTTAGTGTGTTTAGGTGCTTGGTTTAATTTTTTGAAGCTTGTTTTTTTTTTAAAAAAAAAAAATCCCTATGTGATACAGGGCTTCCTATAAGGTCTGTAAAGAACACTTCCAGTGGCCTTGGGGACACCTCCATTCACTTCCTGGACTGCCGGAGAGGGGGGAGCAGGTTCTGTCATGTTGTTAAGGTAGGCATCTGAAAAAAAAAATCAGCTACAGGGATGGGAGTGGGGTGGGGATTAGAAGGCGATACAGTGAGGCTATATTTGTCCCTGTCTGATAATCTCCTTAGAGTGAAAGGGGCAAGGAGCTTTATACCTGCTTCCTAAAGGTGCCAGGTCCAATTGGGTTAGACATGCTAGTTCTATCGTGCATGTCTATTAAGAAGTTTCACATAGCCATAATATATGTGATGGTGTTAAGTCCGGCTTTAGTAGTCTTTTGCAGGTATTCCACATCACCCCCCTTTTTTTGGTTAATATTTATTCAGACTCAATTAAGCAAATGGAATCCATAGTTACCAGACTGAGGGAATGGATGATTAGACCCTATGGCTTAAAGGTAGAACTGCCAGAAGGTGACATTGGAGATTATCAGACAATCGCCTTTTAAATGTTCTTTTGCTGGCATAACAAAAAGACTAATTTTCATGCCAGGAAAAGAACGCTCCCCACTGCACTTACCTTCCTTTCCTGGCAAAGGCAGCCCTGACAATAAAGAGGAAGTGAATGGAAGAGCCCCATTCACTTCTTCATTTGAAATCCCATAAGACTTCATCGTGTGGGAAGTTAAAAAATTAAAAACAAAAATAAAGTCTAAAAACTTACACCAAGTACCTAGACACACTTAAAAAGTCCCAAGTAACCCACGGAGGGTCATAAAAAGAGCAAAACTTACCTGGATGTCTTGATCTCACCCAGAAGTGTTTGTGTTTGACTGGCCTTTGACACTGCATTCATGAGAATTAAATGGCCTGAGGTTTCACACAAAGACAATGTTGCTCCAAATTGCTACAGGGGATCTATTGATGGCTTCAGCTGTCAATAAAAAGAAATGCCACAATAACGCCAGCAGAATGCAAAAGGATGATGTCATCTGATACTAGCATTCTTTTGTGTTCTGCTGGCATCATTATCATTCCACATTTGCTGTGTTGGATCACCTCCATTAAGATGGCCTTTTGCTTTTCCTAGTTCACACCAAATATTTTGAACTACAGGCTTTCTCATGGGATGGTGGTGTGATGCACCAGTAAACCCACTCAATAAGAAAATCTTTATTCAGCAAAGCAGTGTACTTCTAGTAACATAGCAAAGCTAGTTCTGAGGCAAACACTCAGAATACACAACAGATAACCCTTGGGCTGTGCGAGGGGGGAGAATAGAAGTGAGGGGTGGGAGGGAGTGAGATTGGGGACCAGATGCCCCCAGCCATAAAGTTATACAGGACAGAAAACAGCAAAGAGGAAACATTCAAACATTCTCAAGCTGCATTCCTGGATGGAGAGGCCCAGAACCAAACTCATGTCAGGCCTGCACTGTATTCAACTCTAACTCCAAGAATCCAGGGGGGAATGACATCCCATCCCCCAAAGACAAAATTCCCCCTCCTATAACCCATCAAACCACTATATACAAAAATGAAGAGACAGAAAGCAAACCAACGTATACCATAAGACATGTAAAGGCAACTCAGCCTGGTTTATCAGGGAAGTGTGCATGGAGCTTCCTTAATAAATGAGGGGCCTTGACATGTTCCTCATTGACCCACTTATCGTGACCCATAGGCAGATGTTTCCATTTCACAAAGTACTGAAGCACCCCCTTATGCTTCCTAGAGTCCAACACCTCAGCAATCTAAAAATGTTGCCCATCATCCACCAGGATGGGGTTAGGGGTCTCAGGAGCAGGATGATGCCGATCCGGAAGGGTCACTGGCTTGACTAAGCTGGAATGGAAGACCAGATGAACATTACGGTACAGCTTGGGCAATGTCAGTTCAAAAGTTACAGGATTGATAACTCTAGCAATAGGAAAAGCTCCAATGTATTTTGGGCCCAGCTTCTTCGAAGGATGAGTGCTCTTCAGGAACCTAGTGGAGAGATATACCATATCTCCCACAGCATAATTGGGTGTGGGGTCCTGCTTTTTATCAGCGTGCTCTTTGTAGCGAGCCTTTGCAACCTCCAAGGCCTACACCACTTTTGGCCATGCCTCCCTAATCTGAGTACTCCACTGAGTCAAAGGAACTGGGTCTTTGGAATCCCCTTCCCCCAAGGGCAGAGGGTCAAAGTCCTGTCCGAAGACAACCTTAAATGGAGATAGGCCAGTACTTTGGTGCATAGCATTGTTGTATGCCACCTCTGCAAAAGGTAGCAAATCCACCCAGTCAGATTGCTGAGAGTTGATATAACACCTAAGGTACTCCTCTAAAACCTGGTTCAAGTGTTCAGTCAGTCCGTCTATCTGTGGGTGATGGGAACTAGTCATCCCTAGTTCAATTCCCAACAGTCTCGTAAACGCTTTCCAAATTGGGAAGTGAATTGGGCCCCTCTGTCCAAGATGATCTTGGTGGGACCCCGTGTAGTCTGTATATGTATTAGACGAACAGCTTAGCCAGCTGTAGGGTGGTCGGGATATTCTTGCAGGCAACAAAATGAGCTTGCTTGGAAAACAAGTCTGTTACCACCCAAATGACTGTCTTTTCCTTGCTCTCTGGCAACTCAACAATAAAGTCCATGCTAATGACCTCCCAAGGTTTAGTGGGGGTAGGCAATGGCTGCAACATGCCATTTTGCTTTCCACCACACTTTTTTGCAATAGCACAAGTATGACAACCCTTTACATAATCCTCTACTTCCTTACGCATTTTAGGCCACCAAAATTGTCATCTTGTCAAATGCAATGTTTTTACATACCCAAAGTGACCTGTGCTTTTCACATCATGACATTGCTTTAGTATAGTCGCTCTCATGGTTTCCGGGACATACAGTTCTGGGACATCCGGTTCCCCTTTCCAAGCCAAAACCCCTTCACTACAGAGTCCTCTCTGTGGGAGAGGAACCAGGGGTCCTGGGATAGGGTGTCCACCATCTGAAACTATCAACCTTCTCCTGCCCTCCCTGACATCTGACAGGGAGGCTCCTGCATCTCTGGGACCAGCCTTGTGCCTGGATCCATGTCTGCTTGGGGTGGCAAACTGGGTACTTCTTCTGGAGCCTGATCCCCCATGGGGAGAGGGGTGCAGGATCCCCCTTTACTTCTCTCTGCTTGGCCTTGCTGCATGTGAGAACTGCAAGGCCCAAGTGAGAGGGGGAGAACACTGTATCCACCACCTCCATCCATTTGCTGTCATGTTGGGGAAGCCTGGACAATGCGTTAGCTAGGAAATTACTTTTACCTGGGAGAAACTTCAACGTGAAGTTAAACCAGTAAAAGAATTTGGCCCACCGAATTTGTTTGGGACTAACGGTGTGGGGTTTTCAAAGCCTCCATGTTTTTGTTATCCATCCAAACCTCAAAAGATTGGGTTGAACCTTCTAGTAGATGGTGCCAAGTCTCCAATGCTACTTTGATGGCCCCCACCTCTTTCTCCCACACTGGCCAATTTCATTCAGTCTCTTTGAATTTCTTGGAAAGGTACGTGCAGGGCCTAAGCTCTCCATTCTCGTCCTGCTGCAACAACACCCCCCATCGCAACATCTGAAGTGTCTACCTGAACTACAAAAGGTTGTTCGGGGTCGGGGTGTTTGAGGATGGGTTCAGAGGTGAAAAGGGTTTTTAACATCTCGAATGCTCATTGACACTGATCCATCCACAGTATCTTTTGGGGAGGCTTTTTGCCCTTCCCCTTACCTGATCGTTTCTTTTCCCCCACCCCTTTTGTCTTCAGCAGCTCAGTGAGAGGTAACACAACTTCAGCAAATTCCAAGGTGAAGGACTGATAAAAATTAGCAAACTCCAGGAAGCTCTGAAGCTATTTCCTGGTTCTGGGAGCCTCCTATGCGAGAACTCCCTTAACCTTCTCAGGGTCCATTTCCACCCCCTTGCTAGAGATGCAATACTCCGAATAATCTAGCTGGGTTTGATGAAACTCATATTTTGACAGTTTGGCATACAAATGGTTTTCAGTAAGTTTGCTCAGTACTTTCTGGACCAATTTCACATGGGATGTGTAGTTCTCTGAGTAAATCAGCACATCGTCTAAATAGACCAAGACTCCCTTGTACAAAAACTCTCTCAGAACATCATTGATCAAGTTCATCAAAATCCCAGGGGCTCCGGATAACCCAAATGGCATTACTAAGAATTCAAAGGATCCCAGCTGGAAATTAAACAGTTTTCCACTCATCCCCCTCCTTGATCTGGACTTGGTAATATGCCTCCCTCAAGTCTAACTTGGTGAATATCTTCCCCTTGGCCAAATGGGCCAACATGTCCTTCATCAGGGGGAGGGGGTACTGATTTGACACGCTCACCATGTTTAAGCCACAGTAGTCTATGCAGTGATATAGGGATCCATCTTTTTTTGCACCGGAACAACATGGGGGCCCCTATGGCTGACACGGTGGCCCTGATGAACCCCTTGGCCAAGTTCTTATCTATGTACCCCTCAGGGCTTACATCGCAGTTGTGGTCATTGAATATAACTTGGATTTTGGAAGCTCTGCCCCGGGGATAACTCAATAGCACAGTCTGAAGGTCAGTGGGGAGGCAGCATGTCACACTTTCCCCCCTCAAACACTATTCTCCACTTCTTGTATTCAACCAGCAAATCTTTAACCTCCCCCTGTACTATAGCCATGTCACAACACTGGTGAACATCCTCCCGATTGGGACCCCTCTTGAGAGAGGTATCCCCTCCTTCATAAACCCCATGATTTGGCATGCAAACAGATTCAGCAAAAGTCACAGCCTCTTTGATCCAGACTATGGTGGGGTTATGAAACTTCAACCAGTTCAAGCCGACCACTGCGGCAGGCACTAGGCCTGGTGCAATTACAAACTGCAGTTCTTGTTGATGATTCCCCATCCTCATTTGTACTACATCAGTCATTTGTCCCCCCCCTTCATCATCCCTTCGTCCATCTGGGACATCCACACTGGCTTATCTAGCTTTATTGTCTTGCCGGGGAGTTCTCTAACTAGGGAGGGGTGGATTAGCACCTGCGTGCACCCACAATCATTACTTTCCGGGGGACCCCCTTGCCTATGGCCCCTAACTTGGCCTTTATGAAAAACTGGGCTTTCACTACACTCACCAAAGCATCTGGGTGCCCTTCAGGGTTAGCCTGCCCTCGGGCGCTTAGTAGAGTGGGCTGGATCCATTTCCCGCAGGCTCTGTGTCAGATGAGGGCCCGCTGTCCTCCGTCTCCTCGAACAACTCCCCAGCCATGTGGCCGGGCACCAGGGAGTGGGCTGCTGCTTTGGGCTTCAGCTTGAATAGTGTCTTGGGTGCTGTCACCTTTCCTTCTGTCTTCTTAGCCCCCCCTCATTTGGGTTGCTCCGCAGCTGTCTTTCTGGACAGCGATGCAATGGCCTCCCTTTCCACAGTGCAAGCACAAGCCCTTACGCATCCATCGATCTCTCTCCAACTCCTCTGCTGCACCACCTGCTGGACGTGCCATCTTGGTCTTCTTCCTCAGGGCTCCACCAGACTTGCTTTCTAGCCCTTGCCACTGCCTGGCCAACTTCATGCTCTGCCTCAGGGTCTCCATCTCCCCAGCCAACTGCACCCACCCCAGTAGGGTTTTGGGGTTTCCTCGGACCAAGGCCCATTTCAGGATGTCTTCATTGAGACCATCTTGGAAGTACTGCACCTGAGTGGCTTCAGTCCAGTCAGGAATGTGATTTGCCAGGCGACAGAATTCAGAAGCATAGTCAGTTATTGCTCTCGATCCCTGGTGTAGACCTTGCAGCTCTGTACGGATACACCACACCCTCAGCGGGTCTTCAAACTGTGCTCAGAGGGCCATCATGAAATGGAAACTTCCTAGCTCTGGAGCTCCTATGTCGTAGAGTCCCACTAGCTATTGGGCAGCTTTTCCCTCCAGCTGGTTGGAGACATACTGTACCTTCTCGGCCTCTGTCTGGAAATCTCTTTCCCAATGAGACATGAATCCCATCACCTGGGTTAGGAGGTATGGCAGCTTCGCCCCGTCTCCATCGAACATGGCCTTCAGGTCACAATGCTTGAGCCCACGTGGCCGTGCCTGCGGCTTGATTGGGCCAGCACCCACAGCGGGTACTGGACTGCCGGGAGATGGTGGGACCGGGCCACCTACCTGGGGAGCCAGGACCCCCCCTCCAGGGACCCTGTCCCCTGGAGGTGCTGGCACCTGAGGCAGCTGTACCTTGGGTGGCTGAGGTAATCGCTGGATGAGTTCCACGAGGTTCATCTGCATTACCTCCATCTGCTGCTTCAGCTGCTGCACCTCTCTCTCCAACTCAGGGCAGGTGCCTCTCATCTCTGGTTCATGGAGACTGCCAGTTAGAGGTCTGTCCTACCATGCAGACCTCTGCTCGTCTCGACCTCGCTCAACCGGCCAGACCAACTTGTTCCCATGGCCACCCCTGTTCCACACAAAGGGGTCTCAGAGAAAGTTAGGCAGCCCATCCCCAGGGTCTGCCTGGCTCCCAACTCCATGAGGTCGAAAGGAGGGTCCAGTCTCCCATCCCTCCACTGTACTCAATTCAGCTCTCCCTCAGCTAAGTCTGTGCTGATATCTGTGCCAGCTCATCTGGGACCAGTTCCTTCTCCTTCTGGGTTCCAGTCTCCGTGTCCTCAGACATCATGCCTCTGGTACACAGGCAGGTTGTATGGAGAATTGTGAGAACTAGCTTACTGTGATGCACCAGTAAACCCACTCACATTAGGTCAATAAGAAAATCTTTATTCAGCAAGGCACTGTAGTTCTAGTAGCACAGCAAAGCTAGTTCTGTGGCAAACACTTAGAATACACAACAGATAACCCTTGGGCTGTGCGAGGGGGGAGGATTGATGCAAGGGGTAAGAGGGAGTGAGATTATATGGGAGTGAAAACATCAAAGAGAAAACATCCAAATATTCTCAGGCTGCACTCCTGGAGGGAGAGGCCCAGGGGGAAAATCAGCCCAAGAACCAAACTCATGTCAGGCCTGCACTGGATTCAACTCTAACTCCCAGAATCCAGGGGGGATATGACAGGTGGCTTCTACACAGACCAGGCACCCCTGGGGGTGCATTTGGCCTCATGTTCTGCTTTTGGAAAGTTCAGTGCACTGTCCACCTACCTTACCAACTTAGATATACAAATTGATATCACTTTACAATGTTGCCATCTCACAAATGGTAAATCGTAGGAATTAAAGGAAGTCACTATACAAGAGTGGCAAGATTGAGTTGGTCATCTTAATTTTGCATGGCCCTAGTGGGGCCGTTCTGCATTGTTTTCATGATGCAAGGCTGGGGCTGCAAAAATTCCATCGTAGACTTAAGGTTATAACTGAGGCAAGGGCCAGCGTGGACATTTAGAGTGAGGCTCTACTCTATTTTAACAGAGTGTCATTCTGGAGGGAGGATGTTGAAGCTCATGGATTTTTTCCAAATGTGGTGAGAGTTTGGTTGTGGACTTATGAAATCACATTTATTTACATCCATCTAGTGGACCTCTGAGTTGATTAGAGAGGGCAATTCTTAAGCCCTAACTTCTGTTGCCAGCAGAAATTACAGTAGACCCCTTCAGTCAATGAAATACAAACATTAACTCACCAAGTTCCCATTGACCCATTGAGTATATTGTAGTTAGAATTAGTAATTCTCTTTTGGTATTATAATAGAATGTCCCCCAAACTGACTAATTAGTTTGCTCATCTCTAGATCCCTTCATGCCAAGCCTTCATGACTAGAGATCTTCATGACTAGAGGTCTCCAGGATAATGTGAAGTTGAAGGCTTTCATGGCTGGCCTTCATGACTAGAGGTCTCCAGGATAATGTGAAGTTGAAGGCTTTCGTGGCTGGCTTCCATAGATTTTTCTTGGGTTTTTTTGGGCTGTGAGGTCATGTTCTGGAAGAGTTTCTTTCTGACGTTTTGCCTGCATCTGTGGCTGGCATCTTCAGGGAATGATTCTCTGAAGATGCCAGCCACAGATGCAGGTGAAACATCAGAAAGAAACTCTTCCCGAACATGGCCTCACAGGACAGAAAAAAAAAACACATGGACAATCTCCAGGATAATGTTTTCTTCAGTATGAGACATACATCTGGAGTAACCAATTGTTCACAATCAGGTGGCTCTGACAGTCCACTCAGTATCAGAACAGATTTCAGCTGGACTGGGCCGCTTGGTGATCTGAGGCCATTTAAAGGCTATTGAGTTGTCTTTGGCACCAAGAACCAGGAATAGCTATAACAGGGAAGGTAGATGCTGGTGGGTTGATCAAGGGACATCAGAAAAATCCAGGACACATGGGTACTTATTTTACTTACATGAAATTGCTCATTATCCAGTAAGGGCTTTGAAACAGTATTTGGAACAAAGCGGGGAGAGGGAGTGAGAAGAATGTATCAGGCTGACCATTACATATTGACCAAATACCAATTTCAGCCAGTGGCCAATTGAGCCTCCCCCCTCTGTCAAATGGGTTTTGATAGTGGAAATTGGAACTCATTCCTTTCAGATGGGGGCCGATTTACCAGCCACTGCATAGCATATGGACCTGGGATGTTTGAACAATGGACTGGTTGACATGTTCCACCTTCAAATCTTATGCATGGTTGTTTAAGAAGCAGTATTGATTGATTATCATTTCTTGTTTATTGTAGTTTTATGGGAGGAGGAACTTGCTGTTAATACCTGCCCACAACATGAACATCTTGGCTGTCAGGTGACCAGCCATTTAGTTCCCAGCTCAGGAGATGTGAGAAGGCACTTATGGGTTGTCCACTGAGTATTTTCACAGTGAAAATACTCATCATAGAATTTGAGGAGAATACCTTTTGTCCCAATGAGATCCTGTGGTAATTCACCAAGTTCAGAAGTGGGGGGCAAACTGCAGGAGAAAAGCCTTTGTGACATTTCCCAAGTTTTTTTTTTAAATACCCTGAAATGTGCATTACCTCTTGTTTGGACAACCAATTTACATCTCAGCACACTCATGGATATGACCAGAAGTGGAAAGCTGATTGGTCAGATGTGCACAGGGGGTGGGCTTGCCGGAAATGAAGTGGCTGGAAGTGCCATGTTGGAGTTTTGCAGTATTGATCATGTGCTGAGGTGACAAAACAGCTTTTTAAAGTGGAAGATCACACTTGTGCACATCAGATTTACTGTTTAAAAAATATTGTGTAGCAGTGGCAACTTGTGGGCAATAATAACGCAAGTAATGTACTCCCAGCCACCATCTTGATTAGTAGGCACGGCTGTGTGTGAACATCAAACACTGATAGCTTTGCATTGATTTTGCCAAAGGACCATGGAGACAAATGAACACTGCTGTGAATTTGCATTAATGCACAGCAATCCACATTATACCTTCTTGTCTAAACAAGCCCTAAGAAGCAGTGCTTATAGTTAACATTTCTTCTTTTGGTTACAGGTTTTCATAATAAATAATATTAATAATAAAATGTATTTATACCCCGCCCCTCTGCTAAAACAATTGGGGCGGCTTCCAACAATTAAAACATTATAATAATGACTAAAAACACCCCCACCCTCCCCCATAAAAAGACATTAAACACTATAAAATTAAAACCATCTAATTAAAACTACATTAAAAACAAATATATACATGATTTTAAAAAGCCAGGAGATGCAGCTCCTAAGGCTGAGATCTAATCAGGAAAGGCCTGCTGAAAGAGATCCGTTTTTAGTGCTTTTTAAAAGCTACTTAGGCTCATCAGCTGACAGATCTCGTTCGGCAGGCCATTCCATAAATTGGGGGCGATTACCGAAAAGGCCCTCTGGGAGGTTGCAGACAGCCTAGATTTTTGTGGCTGAAGCAAATTCTTCCCAGAGGACCAGAGTGCGTGGGGAGGATTGCATGGGACGAGGCGGTTCCAGAGATAAGTTGGATCCAAGCCATTTAGGGCTTTAAAGGTAATAACCAACACCTTATACTGGGCCTGGAAACTGATAGGCAGCCAGTGGAGAGATTTCAATACTGGAGTAATATGGTCTCTCCGAGATGTTCCCGAGACCACTCTGGCTGCCATATTTCGTACCAACTGAAGTTTCTGGACCAAGCACGAGGGTAGCCCCATGTAGATCGCATTGCAGAAATCTAGATGAGAGGTTAGCAGCGCATGCACCACAGTCTCAAGGTCCCTTACTTCCAAGAAAGGGCGCAGCTGGCGTATCAGCCGAAGCTGATAACAGGCGCTCCTGACCGTCACATTCACCTGACTTGGCATCTGAAGCGATGCATCAAGGAGCGCCCCCAGACTCTGAACACAGTCATTAACGGAGAGTGTGACCCCGTCCAGGACTGGAGGTTGCAACCCAACTCCTGGTTTCGGGGCCGCTACCGTGAGCACCTCCGTTTTGTCCGGATTTAATCTCAATCTGTTTTCCTCATCCAGCCCATTACTGCTTTAAGACAGTCATTAAGAGGAGAGATGCCATTGGAATTTGAGGCCGATGATTGGGACAAGGAGAAATAGATCTGGGTGTCATCAGCGTACTGATAACACCCAGCCCCATAACTTCAAATAATCTCACCCAGTGGCTTCATATAGATGTTAAACAGCATCGGGGACAGGATGGCACCCTGTGGAACACCACAAGTAAGCTCCTTTCTGCTGGAGCAGCTGTCCCCGAGCCGCACCCTCTGGGACCTGCCCGAGAGGAAGGACTGAAACCACTGGAGCGCAGTGCCTCTGATTCCTAAGCCACTCAGGCGATCCAGGAGAATGCCATGATCTATCATAGCGAAAGCCGCTGAGAGGTCCAGAAGCACCAACAGGGACACATTACCCCTGTTGATGCTTAAATGCAGATCATCGGTCAAGGCAACCATGGCAGTCTCAACTCCAAATCCCATCCTGAAGCCAGTTTGAAATGGGTCTAGATAATCAGTTTCATCCAAGATCACTTGGAGTTGAAGAGCAACTGCCCTCTCGATCACTTTTCTCAAGAATGGTAACATAGAAACCGGCCTATAGTTGTTCATATCCAGGGGGTCGAGGTAAGGTTTTTTCAGGACTGGCTTTAAACAGGATGGAACACACCCTTCTCTGAGGGATGCATTGATGATGTCCTTAAGGAACACCATCAAAGCACCCCCCCTGGATGTCCAGCCATGAAGGGCAAGGATCAATAGGGCAGGTTGTCTTCCTCACTCTACCAAGTAGCTTGTCCATGTCCTTGGTACTCATGGCTTAAAATTGATCCTGCAAACTTACATCAACAGAGTTGCTGGACACCTCGTCAATTGTTTCTGTCAAATTATTGGCATCTAAGTCGGCTCTTATCCAAGAGATTTTATCTGCAAAGTAGTTGTTAAATGCATCACAGCAGGCCATTGTTGGGTTAAGCAATGGGTTCTGCGCAGGTATAACCCACGTCATCTCCCTTACCACCTTAAACAGCTCTGCTGTTTGGGACTCTGCAGACACAATACGTGCAGAGGAGAAGGATCTCTGCGCTGCACTATTGCCTCTCGATAGAACCGAAGAAAGTTCCTATATCGAGTCCTGTCAGATAAGAGTCGAGTTTTCCGCCAGTTGCGCTCTAGTTGTTGTCCAACCCGCTTCATTTTCCTAAGGTCTGAAGTATAACATGGCTTACGGTTAGAAGCAGGTTGGAAAGGATGCTTGGGAGCGATCATGTCGATAGCCTTGGTAAGATCGGTGTTCTAAGTATTAACCAAAGTTTCGACAGGGTCACCGGCGTTACCAATGGCCTAAAGGTGGGGAGCCTGTGGTTAATATGTGGCCACAATATGGAGCAATTAAGGCTGACAGACCCAGAAGGGCACAGTGAAGGATCTAGCCTTCGTATTGGCCATTGGATATTCTTGGCTTACAAGAGTTATGTTTGGCCTCTTGAGTGTTTGCTAATGTTTTTTTTCTTTTCCAGATGCTAGGTGATGTTTGGCCTTCTATGATTTCAGTGGAAATTTACTGTTACCAATGTTATCTTTTCCAGATTCTAGTTTTTGTCTGGAGAGATGGTGGGCCCTGATTGGCAGCCATAGTATGGGTGGTGTGCTAGGTCCATAACTACTATTTTTGGCTTAACTGGGGTTGAGCGAGAATGACGCAGTGAAGTGACTTGGGAAAAGAGGCTTTTGTTGGTATGGTTGGCTGCCTCTCTTATTGAGGAGTGCCTGAAGTTGCCAGTTGGGGCTTAATCAGGGTTGAGCCAGTAGGCCAATGTGGAGTGGCTTGGGAGAAGAGGTCTCCGTTGGAATGGCTTGTTGCCTCTTCTTTTTGAGGAGTGCCCTGGACCTCCTCCTAATGTTTCAGCCATTCACTTTGGTGGGAATGACTTGGACTTGCTCACAGGGAAGGCTTTCATTTTGCAGGTATTGCATTATTTCCACACTGCTCAGTCCACCTGGCTTGGTGTTATGATGGTTTGATCAGTGATTTGGCCACACCAAATGTGGTGTGGTGAGGGAGATCCCCAATGTCTGGGTAGAGTCCATAAGAGGGTCAACAGAGAGCTCTGAATGCTTTACACAGATGGTTGGATTACTTTCTTGCATTTCATCACCCAGAGCTCTACAGGGCTATTGGAATTCAGTGGTTAGGAAAAGGAAATTTGAACTTCCTGAGAGACTTGCAACAGGGGGTGAGCACTTTATTGTTTAGCCTGGTGGGGGAAAGGGACTAAGCAGATGCTTGCCCCTTGTTCAAGGCAGGTAGCAGTAGGAGAATTTAGGACTTTGGTGTATAGCTTGGCAACCTTTTGGTGAAGGATAGGGCTCTACAGTTCCTGGGACCTGGGGGGTGGGGAAGGAGTCTACCTTTGAGGCTGACCTGGGGGTTTTGCTCTCACTTATAAGGTCCTGTGACTTGGTGGAATAGCCTGGGTTTGCCTTCTAGAAAGTGGCCATCCACAATTGAATTGCCCTTAGGGCTCAGTATTTTGCCCAAAGGAACAAGATAGCCTAGGGTAGGCATCTGGCCTCAGCTGGACCTGCATTAGATTGTTTCCCCCTCTTGCTTCTTTCGGGTCTCATTAACTTAAATAGGGTATAGGTCAAATAATTTGGCCCTTATTTAACCCAGCTTTCTGCGTCTGGTCTTTTTATTCCATGGTTGATCACCAAACATTTTATTTGTTTTTTTTTTTAATTGGATGTTCAGGCCTAAATTCTGCAAAATTAAGCACCTGAGGCTGAAATCTTATAGCCCAGAAGCAAGGAATTTGAAGCTTCTCAATGTTGTTCTACTTCAGTTCCCATTAGTCACTTTTAGTATATGTAATGGCCAGACATAGTAGGAGAGATAGTCTAACATCTGGAGAGCCACAGATTCTGCATGGCAGCCAAACACATTAATGTAGGATTAAGTCTCATGGAACTCAGTGAGGCTTATTCCTGAGGAGAAATGTGAAGGTTTGCACTGTTAAAGAATTTTCAAATTCTTCAGAGAGAGGTAATCTTATCTTATTTATGGAAATGTGTCTGATGTGGCTGGATTGTATGATGTCCAGAACCGAGCTTACACCTATTGAGAACTTCTACATCGGGATTCTTACTGAAGGAACTGCCACAAACTGTTTTGATAGCTCTTTTGGGCAATTTTTTTTGGCAGAAAAGTTCTGAAATGCAAAAAACAAACAAAACCAAGCAAGAGTTAACCATTTTTAAGAAGTGAGCTGAGATCCTGCATCAACACCCATAGCAATGACACCCTCCATTGTTGCAGCTACATCTCCCTATTTGACCCCTAAAACACACCTTAGAAGCCAGACAGCTGCACCAAATGAAAGAGTTCTGAGTTTCTGGAGACTGAGGTACTGAACTATGATGCATCCAGCCTGCTCCACACCAGTGAACGCCAGGATCCTGCAGGGGTCCCTGCTGAAGCTTATTATACCACACCTATTGGCAGAAGGATGCTGGATGCATCATTATTCAGTGGCCTGCTCTCCAGCACGTTGGAACCCCTTTGGTTGGTGTGGTTGCCTGGCTTCTAAGGTAGGTTTTGGCCATTTTTGCAATGTCTATAAATGTGAATTACAATACTTACAATGTTGTAAGTCTGGTTTAGGATAACATAAATTCTGAGCAGGATGCCAGCCTTTCTGTTTCAATATGCTGAGACACTGTTCTCATTGCAGGATGAGAATATTTATTTATTTAGCATTCTCTACACCTCAAGTTGAAAGTGGGGAGGAAGTAGTATAAGGTTTTATTCTTCCCATTTTTCTCAAAGAAGATAATAAGTACCTGTGCTGCTTCAAGCAATGGGAGAGCTGCAGAAAAATAACAATGTCCCAAGGTAGCATTGGTCCCAAGGCATTTTGTCAGTGGTAGGGTGGGAAATGGCTGACTCCACTGAATGGGAAGACAAATGGGCTTCTTTTTCTGTGGCATTGCTTGAAATGGAAACAAAGATTTAATTTCTAGTTTAGTAAATGTCAATGGTGGGGAACACTTACCTTATTTTTTTTTTTAAGTCAGAGATTATTAGTCTTTGGAGGAATGGCTTAATTTTAAGAAAACAAGAATAGAGCAAGCTTTTAAGCTTCAACCTTTACCCCAACTCTCCCAAGAATCAGCTGTAGTGCCCAGCTGTTTTGAAGAGCTTTATCCAGTTTCTTGAAGGTAAAAAGAGGTAGAACATAGCCACTGGAGTGTTATTTTTACCATAGTTGCTGCTGCATACCACTTCTGTAGGATGTTCTGGCTGTCTTTCAGAGGCAAAAGCAATCAAAAGAGTTTTTTACTGAGGATACTTTAGCTTTTTCCAATAGCGTTGCTTGTCTTCATACCGACAAATCCTTGTGGGACATAGCAATGTATACATTACTTGCCTTTTTGACATCATGAATGTCAAGTGAAAATATGTATGCACTAATGGAAACTGTATGATATATTCAGTCACAGGTAGACACATGGCAAAGGTATTCACATCAAAAAGTCTTATTTAATCCTTGTTCCTCATTTTGATGTGACATAGCAGTGATAAGCACAGGTTAAATACTATCAGGTTAAATGCTGTCATTAACTGGTGACATTGACCAGCACATGCTGTATAATCTTCCATGTAATCCTTAAATTCGTGAATGATCAGCCATGCAGCTGTAAATAATACTTTATGTGGTACTTTAGAATGGATAGCAAGGCAGCAAATGACAAATGAAGATGAGCTCCCCCTTCACATAGCATTTAGAGCAACCCTAATCTTTATGCACAGGACAGAATGAATTTACTGCATTTGTAAGTACATTCTGTGATCTTTGAAACTGGAAGCAATTTTGACCTAAATGGGGGAAGCCAAAGATGCAGATTTGGGGATGTGACTCATTTCATTCTGAGCATAATGAACCTAAACCACTGCCCAGTTGAACTGATCAGTTTGATCAGTTGCTTGGCTTGATATGTAAAGAATCCAATGGAACATTGGGTGATTCCTGCAAATTCATATTGCTTCACTCTGGTCTAGGTTTTTGTTGTGCTTTTTCCACAATTATACCACAGTTTCATCAAACTGTGAGATTGTTTATCTCCCTTCCCACATGGAAATTTGTGAACATTTTGGTATGTATGTTTTCTAATGTGCACTTGAAACATTTTAAAACTTATTTTCCCTATTGACTAAAATGGTTCCCCATGCCATGTTCTTTTCCAAATACAGTACACTCATTTTTAATTATGCACATTCTCTTCCATATAATTTGAAATTGGAAAGAAAAGCATTCTGTGCCTTCGTCTGGAACTGAAAGATGTATGCATGCTTCCATTAATCTTGGTATAGACCACAAATCAGATAAATTTGTATGTTTTATTTATAGATGTGTAAACTGTAAATACATCTTGGGTAATACGTAAAACAAATTCATCCCTGATATGGGCTGGTATCCACATGCATATGAATTGCTTAATGACCGCAACCAAAGTGACGACTTCCATGTGTGAATGGGTCATTAGAGTTTAAGGGCTGGATCCTAGTGATAGTCCCAACTAGAACAGAACCAATGACTTCACACTCAACACTTAAGTCAATACCATGGATTCAGTGGGAGTGCTGTAGTTGGGGGTACCAAGAGGATTCAGGTCTTTGTCTACACAGATCTACACAGATCATTTCCAGCAATAGTTTTCACTGGTGTCAATGGACACTTCATACATCCAGCCCATAGTCCAGAGAAATCAAGTGAAGGACATACATGAGTGAACTACTAAGTCAAGCTGTAGGTTGGGGAACTAGGTCATTGCTTAGGAGCAGCAAGAGGAGACTGTCAATTAGAAACAAGTGGTCACAGGGGAGCTGAACCTTCCCCACCCACTTTTCTTCTGCAGAACTCATATCTCAGTAGCTGAAATAAAATGACTAGGAATGATAAGTTACACAGAAGATTCACCGGGTGGGGAAGGAATTCAAAACCAGCTCCCTCATCTGCTGAGACTTACTTCCCTCCAAATTAGCTCATCCCACTTTTCAGTTTTTCAGTCATGAACCTATTCTAATCCACTCCAGTCTTGCAACATATAATTCTGTCTTAAATTTTGCTGTTTGTTTTGCTCGTGTCTGTGAATGAATAACATTCATGGTGACAGTAGGTCAAACAACTGCTGTGAACATTTTTGAAAAATAAATAGACAAGTAGCACACAAACAAATCCAGACTCTTCATTTTACAATGATCAATAATCTGGTACTTCTGTGCTTGTTTTGTGTATGTACTGCTTGCTTAACAAAAGGTGAAAGAGGCACACAATGCACACAAGTTCAAGAGGCGTTGATTTGGGGTGTGAGATGGGGAGCACACTCATATTTTTTTCTGTCATGTAAGGGCAAAATGTCTCACAGTGAACAATTTTTTTCAAGACTATATTCCACCATTTCTTATCAAGGACAACTTGCGGTCAGAAATGTGTAAATTTCTGGGATTGTGGTGTGTATGTGTGTGTGTATGAGAGAGAGAGTGTGTGCCTTTAACTTGCCTTCTGGTGACCCCATGTATTTCATAAGGTTTTCTTAGACATATTTCTAAAATGAGCACAAAGATGTCATATTGAATGGGTGTACTAGTCCTAAAATGCATACAGTTGAAAAATGAGCACAAAAGGTGCACATCTGGAAAAGTGTGTAGACAAAATATCTTGACTTCTGTATAGGAGAAAAAAAGATCATTCATGCAACCAGTGGCAGTAGAAAGAAACAAGGATGTTAATGAGATTTAGCATGATAGGGTTTCCCAGCATCATACCTGAGATGAGTGATGCACAAATTTAAGATGATCCATTGCCCAAGCTCAGTGCTGTTGGCCAGTATGCTACACCAATAAGAACAAGATAAGGAGAAGTACAAACAGATGTGAAACAGATTGTCTCTTTGACTTGGAACTGAAGAACAGACTGCAAAGAGTCACAGGAGGAATAAGTAGCCAGTGACAGATCTGAGGACTGGCTTCACTGACATGCTGGTCAAGTTAATCTTTAACCAAAAGGGTATTCTGATAAGGAGTCTATACTTCCCCATCAGTATAGAAGTCCAGATTCTCATGTATCTAGGACAAAGGAGTTATTAAAAACAATTTTCATTGACCTGGGTTTTGTCTAGACCTTCCCACTGGTGTATTCTGGCTCTGGACCAGGCCTGTCCCCCTCCCCCATTACCTAGATAAAATGGGATGGAGTCTGCAGGCATACTCTGGCCAGCATTGGCAGGTACCTCCACCACTGTTGTGCTTTGCTCCCTCTGAAGCCAGGAAAAGGGCCCTCAGCATGTGATCAAGGCTGGTGACATGCAACTGTTGACATGCAGAGGGCCTTGATCACACACCCGGGCCTCTTTACTGGGTTCAGAGCAATTCCAGCAGTGGCAGCAGGGCTGGTGTACAGGTACGGACCTTGCATTCCCACACGGGCCTGATCTCACTTTTCCCACATAACACAGGTTTTTCCAGGTGTTTTAACAGTCTTTACTCCAGCTCCCCCCCCCCCCCAGCCCATCATCTGGACTGCCTGGAGGCAAAATGGAGGAAGAAGGAAATGATAGGGCCGCTACGTGGAGAAGATGGCAAAATGCTAACAGGGGACAGAGAAAAGGCAGAATTACTCAACACCTTCTTTGCCTCAGTGTTTTCAGAAAAGGAAAAGGAGGACCAACCTGAGGAGAATGGAACAGAGGACACAATAGGGGAAATCCAGCTCAAAATAAGTAAAGAGGTAGTACAGGAATACCTTCTTAATCTAAATGAATTTAAATCTCCAGGACCAGATGAACTACATCCAAGAGTATTAAAAGAGCTGGCAAATATAATCTCAGAGCCATTGGCAATAATATTTGAGAACTCCTGGAGAACAGGAGAAGTCCCAGCAGACTGGAGGAGGGCAAACATTGTTCCCATCTTCAAAAAGGGGAAAAAAGAGGATCCCAACAACTATCGTCCAGTTAGTCTGACATCAATACCAGGGAAGATTCTAGAACAGATAATTAAACAGAGAGTCTGTGAACATTTAGAAGGCAATGCCATAATCACAAAAAGTCAGCATGGGTTTCAGAGAAACAAGTCATGCCAGACTAATCTGATCTCTTTTTTTGATAAAGTTACCAGCTTGGTAGATGAAGGGAATGCTGTGGACATTGCATACCTTGATTTCAGTAAGGCCTTTGACAAGGTTCCCCATGAAATTCTTGCAAACAAGCTTGTAGAATGTGGGCTAGACAAGTTAACTGTTCAATGGATTTGTAATTGGTTGACCGGCCGAACCCAAAGGGTGCTCAGCAGTGGCTCCTCTTCGTCTTGGAAAGATGTGACCAGTGGGGTGCCACAGGGTTCTGTCCTGGGCCCAGTGCTATTCAACATCTTTATCAATGACTTAGATGAGGGAATTAGGGGCATACTTATCAAATTTGCAGATGACACCAAATTGGGAGGAGTAGCTAATACCCTAGAGGAAAAGATCAAAATTCAGAATGACCTGGATAGACTGGAGAGCTGGGCCAAAGCTAACAAAATGAAATTCAATACGGACAAATGTAAAGTACTGCATTTAGGGCGGAAAAATGAAATGCATAAATATAGGATGGGAGAGACCTGGCTGAATGAGACTACGTGCGAAAGGGATCTAGGAGTCCTAGTAGACCACAAGTTGAACATGAGCCAACAGTGTGATGCGGCAGCTAAAAAGGCCAATGCAATTTTGGGCTGTATCAATAGAAGTATAGTGTCTAGATCAAGGAAAGTAATAGTGCCACTCTATTCTGCCTTGGTCAGACCTCACTTAGAATACTGTGTCCAGTTCTGGGCACCACAATTCAGAAAGGATATTGACAAATTGGAGCGTGTCCAGAGAAGGGCAACTAAAATGGTGAAAGGTCTGGAAACAATGCCTTATGAGGAGAGACTTAGGGAGCTGGGTATGTTTAGCCTGGAAAAAAGACGGTTTAGAGGCAATATGATAGCCCTGTTTAAGTATTTGAAGGGATGTCACGCTGAGGATGGAGCAGGCTTGTTTTCTGCTGCTCCAGAGACAGGAACACGGAGCAATGGGTGCAAGCTCCAGGAACAGAGATTCCACCTCAACATGAGGAGGAACTTTTTGACAGTAAGAGCTGTTCGGCAGTGGAACACACTCCCTCGGAGCGTGGTGGGGTCTCCTTCCTTGGAGGTCTTTAAACAGAGGCTGGATGGCCATCTGTCGGGGATGCTTTGATTGTGATTTCCTGCGTGGCAGGGGGGTTGGACTGGATGGCCCTCGTGGTCTCTTCCAACTCTGCAATTCTATGATTCTATGATTCTATGATTCTATGGAGCAAGAGCCCTGCATCATTTGGACTGCAAGCCAGGGGGAAGCCAGGATAAGTAAACCATCTAGATAAGCCCCTAGTCATATGCATTATCTATAGAGGAAGCTATCTGCATGGACTTTGAATTTGGTGCACCTTCTCCCATCCCGAATCTAGCCTATACCTGTGACTTACTGATGGAAACATGAAAAGAATCCATATGACTACAATCATATTGTATGTCCTGTTTTCATACTGAAATCATATTGAAAATGTCCTGTTTTAGGTAAAGAAATTTCTAAGGTTAACCTCTAGACTGCTTAAAATCTCAGCCACCAAGGAACAATTATAGGACAGCCAACTCAGGTAAGGAAAATCCAAAAATAAGTTGAAAAGAGGCCCAAGTTCTAAGCCAGCAGGGTCTAACCAGGGAAGCAGGTACTTCAGGTAGGGACATTTGTCAACCACAAAATGATTAGACAAAGCAGGAGCCAAGGAAAGGGACAAGCAGGGAAATGTTATTCCCAGACATTTACCCCCAGTTATCCTCCTGGACCCACCAAGGCTTTAGCTGAGATACTTCATCAGACATTCTTATGATGATGAGGACCTGTCTACAAGTAGGACATTACCTCTGGGAAGTTTTTCCTTGAAGATTGTTACTGCTCTGAGTAGATCCCGGCTTTGCTCATTTCTTTTTTAACCACCAGTGCTCTCCTGTATTGAGTAGTGGCTCTTCCCCGTCCTCTGGTGCTACACCTCTCAGGGTGGGTAGTTATCATTCTCTCCACCAAAGGTTCAGGGTCTTCAGGGGTAGTCTTCTCCTCAGACCCATTTGGTTCAGGATTATCTGGATTATCCTTGCAAGAAGATGCAAATAATGGAAGACTCAAGAAGTGTAGAGGAAGTTGTGTCTCTGGTTTGAAGACTGATAACAACATAATTAATGAGGCAGAACATGAGACTGGAATAAAGTGGTTTGAGACTTACAAGTCTATTTATTAAGCCCACTAAGCTTCTAGGAAGACATATTATTAAGATGAGACTCCTGCCATCTTTGACTACCTGTTCAAGGTGTATCCCCCCCCCCAGGATGATGGCTTCACAATGAAATATTGCAGGTTTTCTCACTAAAATGGTTGTTGATTCAATTAGAAAAGGATGAGGAGAAAAGGAAACAAAAACCAATGTTTCCCTCCCCTTCTGTTGTTAACAAATTTGTATGGAATGCTGGACATAAAATCAATGGCTAGGTTTGCAATACACACTCAGTAGTAATTGCAGTGTAATAGTATTGCATGTTTCAATACCTTCAGGGTATTATCCGATTCCCACTGAGTCTTTTCTTGATTACATCAACATTCAATCAACATTATTAAGCCTCATAACCTTTTTCAGAGGAACTGAATGAGCAAACATAGCAGGTGAGTGTGTCCTTTACTGGAGGATATGTCAAGTTCCTAGTCAAAAGCTCTGTAGGGGTTCAGTTTGCCCATGTAGAGGGTTTCCATTTTTTAAAAAATAGGATAACAAACTATATTTGACCAGCTTTTTCTCATGGAGAGTGTGCTTCCAAGTGTGTTGGGGCTCCTGAATAGTTTCTAGTCTGCATTATATGGAAATACAGTATACCTGAGGTTGTAGAGAAGAAGATACAGTGTAAGTTTCAGCATGTCTGAGATTCATAAAGCAGATTGGGTAGTGTTATCAATTACCTAAAAGCCAGATGATATCTCACAGTAACTTTATAAACAGAAATGGAATTTGGGATTGTTGGCATGATTGTGGTGATGGTGGTGGTGGAATGATGATGATGATGATGGGCCGCAAATTCTGTTAAGTACTTGTCAAAAGAATAGAAGAAGTGGGTTCGTAATAGGAATGTTTGAGGTTTTCACTCATTGGGAATGCTGAAACAAGGTGAACTGATTTGTACCTTCTGGAATGCTGTTTGGATTAGTAATGGGAAAATCTGTCAGTGTTGTTTTCTCCTGCATTCATTATTCCTTATTAGCTTTCTACCTTGGCTACAACACAATTTGAGAATTTTAGCAAATTATTCAAAAAAGGAACTGAGGGCTTGCCTACCCTAGCAAAGAAAACAAAAACACAGAAACCCGTACTCACCTCGTATTCACGGTGCATTTGCCACATGACATCTGTGATAATTTGCAACTTCATCGGGGGGTTTGCAGAACAATCCGGGCCTAAACAATTCAAAATTTGCTCTGTGTTTCAGTGGAAAATCCAGATTATTGGATGTGTGGTGGCTGCAGATTGGCTTTAGTGCGTAGCTGGGATCAGAGCTTCTGGTGGACAGGACTCCACTCTGACAGCATGCAGACACTTTAAAAAAAAATCAATTGTGCACTTATCCAGTAATATAGTCAGCCCTCTGTTTCCATGGATTTGGCATACATGGATTCAACCATCCACAGCTTGAAAATATTCCCAAAAATAAATAAATAAAATCCAAGAAGCAAATCTTGATTTTGCCATTCTATATAAGGGACGCCATTGTATATAATGAGACTTGAGCATCCACAGATTTTGGTATCCATGGGGAGGGGGTTGGTCCTGGAACCAAACATCAGTAGATACTTTCACTTTAGATCCCAACATTGTACAGTACTCTGGGACAATATATATTCACAGGCAGAAGTGAACAAAAAATAAACCTGGAGTAACCCCGGCCTTATGGCCAGAACTAATGTTAACATATAGGACATGTGATCAGTGTAGGACCACCCTTTTTACCAATGCAAGTTTTCATAGGATTACAATGTGGCATGCTACTCCACTCTCCCATTGGACAAGCCCCAGTGAGTGTGGCATTTGTAGTGTCTCTGCAGATCAAAAACATCTCTGGCAGCTACGAGGTGAATTCTGGGTTTCCCACCAATGCAGACAAGTCCTGAAATGAGATTGTCCCTCATTTTTACTTGCCAAATATAGTTATTCCAAGCAGAGAGAAGATTATGTTGTACTTACTTGCTATGTCAGTGCTAAAAATGAAGTGCCTATCAGGAGAAAGAGGTGACAATCCTATGTCAGTACTATAAACTAGGGATGACAAGAATATTCATAAATATTGAAATCCAATATGGAAAAGCGAGAATGCTGACTGCCAGGAATCCTGACAAAGAGAATCCTGGATGGATCAGAATCTTTGCTATTGAGAACTTATTGTGTACAAAGAAAGAAAGAAAGAAAGAAAGAAAGAAAGAAAGAAAGAAAGAGAAAAAGGAGATTATCAGACAGAAACACAAAAAATGTTCCTGTCCCACAATCTCCAATCCTGCCCCTGTTCCGGCACAATAACCCTCCCCACCACACTTACCTTCCATCAACAGGCAGCCCAGGAATGAATGGAGCTCTAAGGAAGCTCTGTTCATTTCCGGACTGAAATTTTGTCTGTTCTGATGAAAAGACACAAGTATGGGGAATTCAAAAATAAGACATTAAATAACACAAAAAAGTTACACCAAGCACAAAAATAGACTTTAAAACTTCCAAGTAAACCAGGGAAGTTTTGAAAGGAGTGCATTACTTACCTGGATGTCCTGATCTCACCCAGAAGTTTTCTGGCAGGACCACCCACTGAGGTTGCATTCACGAGAGTTAAATGGCCCAAGGTTTCACATGCTGGCAATGCCAGCACCACATCACAACAGGGGATCTCGGCTCGGCCCATCAATAAAAAGACATGCCATAATGATGCCAGGAGAATGCAAAAGGGCAACATCGTCTGATATTGGTATCCTTTTGTGTTCCTCTGGCATCATTATGGCACCACATTAACCACATCTGATAATCTCCAAAGGAAAACGTAGATATAGGAAACAACCTTTGTTTTCACAGAAAATGTTTTCTGAGCAAAAAAATTCCACAACTGTGGATTTTTCTCAGAATAGGTTCAAAATTCTGATTTTGAGGTGGGAAGAAAACAGGTTACCCATTCATATGGTTATCTACTCATTTTGGCTTTAGGCACGATCTTTCTTTCTAACAGTGTCCCACAACATCCATTGTTAAGCTGAACTTGTCACCTCATCACCATACCCAAAGTTTTGCTTTTCTTTTATTATTCATACACACCTGTTCATTCATGGTTATAAATGTTTGTCCATGATCTGTCTTCAATTCATGCATCTGATGAAGTAGACTCAGTATACTACAAATTTATACTACAAACTTCTGTCTCTCAGTTAGTCTCAAAGGTGTTACAACATCCCTTTGCATACTGATCCAGATTAACATGGTGATGTCTTTGAATCCTAAGTAAAGCATAATTAAGGGGATTGAATTATGAGGAGCTTCCATACACATTTTTTATAACTTCAATTGAAGTTTTACACAGTTGCTAAAATAATACAATTTTGGTGGGTAATGCTGTGGCACCTCTTAAACCTAATGTCACTGGGGGCCTCAGCATCTTCATCTGGTCATAGTCCAGCGCTGGGAGAGAAGTTCTGGCTCAGGGTGCATCTAAACTGTGGAAATAATGCAGTTTGACAGCATTTTAACTGCCATGGCTCCATCCACCATAATCCTGGAATTTGTAGTCTGGTGAGGCACCAGCACACTTTGGCAGGGAAGGCTAAAGACCTTGTAAAACTATAAATACCAGGATTCCATAGGATGGAGCTACAGCACTTAAAGTGGTGTCAAGCTGCAGTGTAGACGTACCCTTAGTCCTCTGTAGCTGTCATCTCTCTCTCTCTCTCTCTCTCTGGCTTTTCTTCCCAAACAAAGATTCAGGAAGGACTCATCCCATGTCTTCTGCAAGCGCGCTGATGACTAAAAAGGCCAATCCAAGATAAACAAGTCCAGTTGCAGAAAGCACAGCAGAAGGTCTCCTTGGGTGATGTTTCTGGGTTGTGATTCTTTCTGTGTTGTCGTTTCTCTTCAAGACTGGTTCGGCGTGAGTTCTCAAATAAGGCTGCAGCATTGTGGATAGTGCATCTCCATGCCTCCCAATGTGAGGCCATGGCACACCATTGTAGGAGATAATTTGGCCAAGCCTGAGATGTTGTTTCAGGGAGTCCTTTTATCGCTTTTTTGGAGCACCCCTCTTATGCTGACCCGTGGCAAGTTCATTGTAGAGTACTATTTTTGGGAGGTGG
Organism: Gambelia wislizenii; assembly: GCA_030847615.1. NCBI lineage: Eukaryota > Metazoa > Chordata > Lepidosauria > Squamata > Crotaphytidae > Gambelia > Gambelia wislizenii. The sequence continues at coordinate 303,613,755 of JAUMIR010000002.1, read as the reverse complement.
TGGTCCTCCATCCTAGAAATGTGCTCTGCCCAGCGCAGCTGTGTTCTCAATATCATGGCCTCAATGCTGGTGATCCCTGCTTGCTCAAGGACAGCAACATTCATCACATAGTCAGTCCAATGTGTAGTTATCAATGAATGAAGTAAGCCAACCCAGCAGTAATAGTATTGAGAAGGACAAACCCTTTCCTTTGCACCAAATATTGCACTAACTAGGGTCAACCTACCTGTCATTGTAATTGAGCCCCAGTGTACTCCCTCCCATTTTACAATTGATTCCAGTGAACACATTCTTCAGTGAAAATAGGAAGATGAGTTCAGTCAAGACCCATCTCTGTTTGCTCTGAACCTCAGATGTTTTTCTTTGTCTCAGCAAAAAAGCTGATATAAAAAAAAGGTGACAAAGGGTAAAAGGGGCCATTTGTTATGAGGAAATTTGTCTAGCTAGGATTTTAATAATAGCCATAAAGCAGGAGGCTGTGAATATGTTAATATGTCTCTGCAGTGGCTAGCCCTTCCTACAAATGAAAAAAATGGCACAATTCCTGTTTACTTTGTATCAGATTAATGACATATTTTCACTCAGCCAGCTTGACCTACCAGACAGGCTCAGCATTGCCAACATCTGCAGAAATGCCCCCCCCCCCCCAGGATAATAGTCTACTTCTTGTTGCGGGTCATTGGAGCAAAGTTGGTCCTACACTAATGAGTTCTCCGGCAAGATACACTGTCATTCATGGCCTCATTAAGTATTTTTCACTTGAAAATTTATTCTCCTTTGGAGTTTTGCCAGAAAGGACAGAAAATTAAAAATGCAAACAATTTCCATGGCTAAGAGGTGGCAATTTCTCCCTCACCATGGAGGCAGGGAGGCTTCTCATGCTAAGAGGCACTGTGTTTTCTCCATCATTTTAAGAATTCTTTCTCTGCTTCCCTTCATGCCTTAAACCAGAGGCAGGCAATGTGCAGCCCCCAGAGCTGTTTTTGTGGCACCCAGGGGTCAATTGTTTTTGCAAATTGCCCCCAAAATGATCTCTAGGAGGTGCATAGGACATTTCCACCATATTTGATTCGCCCCATCAATCCGCCCCCAGGGATCAAATTGGAATTTTCTAAAAAAGTTATAAATAAACCCTTTGGCCTAAAATGCCTTTTAGGGGTCCAGGAAGGCCCAAAAACATGCCCTCGTCTCACCTAGGGCGAGTTTGGGAAAATGTTGTGGGGGAAATATTTATTTATGGAGCAGGTGCAATGGGAGGGTGCAGCCTTCCAAGGTCTCCGGATGGCTAATGCAGTCTCCATAATTGCCCACACTGCCTTAAATGTACGAGGTACAGATAGCCATCTCTGATGGTCTTTTCCATTACCTTGGACTTACTACCCTTCAACTTTAGTCCTCTCTGCCCTTCAAGAATAATTACTGGGCTTCTCTGGGCAAATATCAAGAAGGATATCGACAACCTAGAAAGTGTCCAGAGGAGGGTGATCAAAATGGTGAAATATGTTTTTCATGGTTTTTTTCCCAGGCTGTGAGGTTATAATAATAATAAATAATATTTTTTTATTTTTAACCCGCCCCTCTGCTCAGCAACCGGGATAGCATACAACAAGGTTAAAACAACAGGAAGTTGAAACAATCATTCCCAATCCTAATCCTCCCACCCCTTAAAACTAAATTAAACTGGTGGAGAATTAAAACAAACATCAAATACAGTAAAATGTACAAATTATGGGGGGGGGAATGGCAATGGCGGCAGGGGAGAGGGTAGGCAGTCAACTCCACTTGAGCCGGAATGTTATTCCGGGAAGGCCTGCCGGAAGAGATCCATCTTTAATGCTTTCTTGAAGCTATCAAGAGCAGTGATAAGACAGATCTTGTCTGGCAGGCCATTCCAAAGTCTGGGAGCCATAGAAGAGAAGGCCCTCTGGGAGGTCTGCAACAGCCTAGTTTTCATAGGCTGCAGCAGGTTCCTCCCAGAGGACCAAAGTGCGTGTGGGGGGGATCATATGGGATGAGGCGGTCCCAGAGATAAGATGGACCCAAGCCATGTAGAGCTTTAAAGGTTAAAACCAACACCTTGTACCGTGCCCGGAAACTGATCAGCAGCCAGTGGAGAGATTTAAGCACAGGTGTTATATGCTCTCTCCTAGATGTACCCGTAATTAACCTGGCTGCCATATTTTGTACCAGTTGAAGTTTCCAGGTTAGGCACAAGGATAGCCCCATGTAGAGTGCGTTACAGTAATCCAGACGTGAGGATACCAAAGCATGTACCACAGTTTCCAGATTCCTTGTATCCAGGTAAGAGCGCAGCTGGTGTATCAGCCGAAGCTGGTAACAGGCACTCCTGGCCATCACACTCACCTGACTAGTCATGTGAAGTGACGAATCTAGGAGTACCCCCAGACTGCGAACACGGTTCTTAGAGGAGAGTGTGACTCCATCCAGGACTGGAAGTTGTATTCCCAGACCTGGTTTCGGGCCTGTGACTGTCAGTACCTCCGTTTTGTCTGGATTTAGTCTCAATCTGTTTTTCCTCATCCAATCCATTACCGCTCTAAGACAGTATTTGAAACGAGGGATGCCATCTGAAGTCTGAGCCGACAATCTGGTCATGGAGAAATATATCTGAGTGTCATCAGCGTACTGATGACACCAAGCTCCATGCTTCTGGATGATCTCTCCCAGCGGCTTCATATAAATGTTAAATAGCATTGGGGACAGGATGGCACCCACAATTAAGCTCAATTCTGGAAGAGCAACTGTCCCCGAGCCTCACCCTCTGGGATCTGCCCAAGAGAAAGGAACGGAACCACAGCAGAGCAGTGCCTCCAATTCCTAACTCTCTCAGGCGATCCAAGAGGATGGAATGATCTATAGTGTCAAAGGCCGCTGAGAGGTCCAAGAGCACCAGCAGGGTCACACTGCCCCTGTTGATGCTCAGGCAGGGGTCGTCGGTTAGAGCCACCATGGCAGTCTCTACTCCATATCCTGTCCTAAAGCCAGTTTGAAATGGATCAAGATAATGTGTTCTGGACGAGTTTATTCCTGACTTTTCACCTGCATCTGTGGCTGGCATCTTCAGAGAATGGTGGTGTAGGGGTGCGTGAAGAGAATATACTATGAGTGCCTGCTGGAGATGATATGTAAATTTGTGTAAATTCCAAAACATGGCCTCATAGCCCGGAAAAATACCCACAAGAAACCTATGGATGCTAGCCATGAAAGCCTTTGACTTCACATAAAATGAAGGTTAAAAGATGACATGATAGTTAGTTTAAATATTTGAAGGGATGCTGACAATGGAGCAAACTTTTTTTCTGCTGCTTCAGAGGCTAGAACATGGGGCAATGGACTCAAATTACAGGAAAAAAGATTCGACCTAAACAGTAGGAAGAACTTCCTGTCAGTAAGAGCTGTTTGACAGTGGAATGTGCTGCCTCATAGTGTGGAGGTGTCTCCTTCTTTGGAGGTTTTCAAACTGGCTGGATGGCCATCTGTAGGGAATAGTTTGATTGTCTATTCATGCAGGGCAGGGAGTTGGACTAAATGGCCCTTGTGGTCTCTTCCAACACTGTGATTATGGAAGAGACCAACTCTACGATCCTCAACCTTTCTTTTCAGTAAGCTGCCACCAGAAGTTTCTTTCAGGTCTACACTTCTCCCTTCAGATGGGTACATGGAATGCTGAATGACGTTAATGGGCACGTTAAGTTATTTATGGCAGAGAAGGAGCAGTAGTACACAGGGTGGATAGAAATGGAAGAATATTAAGATATTAATAAAGATGCTCGGCTCTTCTCCATTCTCCAGCAAACTGATATTTAGGAGATTTTCAGACACGGAAAAATCGTCCCTTGCCGCGCGAGCAGCCTCCCGAAACTGCAGCGCGGCAAGGGTCTTTTTCGGACCGCGCTGTGCCTGTGGCGAAACCGTCCGTGTCACTTCCGTGAAGCTTGGGACGGCTCCGCGTCATATTTCAATCACGGGCAGCCTCCGTTCTTGAAATATGACGCGGAGCCGTCCCAAGCTTCACGGAAGTGACACGGACGGTTTCGCCACAGGCACAGCGCGGTCCGAAAAAGACCCTTGCCGCGCTGCAGTTTCGGGAGGCTGCTCGCGCGGCAAGGGACGATTTTTCCGTGTCTGAAAATCTCCTTAGTTTCAGTGTACAATAGCAAACACAGTATTCACTGGCTTTACACAGTATACTACTCTACAGTTTTATATTTTAAACAAGTATGAGGAAAGTGTGGGCTGTAGGCTACATGAAGTTCCTAGACCCACTGTTGCAGCCCTCAGAAGCCCCCCACCCCAATTTAAAAAAAAAAAATCTTTTTCAGGGTGATTTTTCTGTAATACAAAGAAAAGTACTTACAGTCCTATCAGTCTACTTTTGAAACCACCCTGCAAGGAATTTTCTGACTGAATACCAGTTAGAACTGGCACCTAGAAGTGATGCAATGTGCAGCCTATTAGGGATGAAAAATTGTCCACAGCCCTAAGCAGTTGGCCACCCCTGCTCTAAAATACTTCTAGCCTGTAGCCCTTTTCCGAATCAGCATATACACACACACACACACAAAAAAACTCACTATCCCACCAAAAAAAGGTGGACTCACCCTGCCTCTGATGCTGGCAGTCCAGATGATATATAGCTACTTTCAGGGAAGAACTGCTCCAAACTAAGCAAAGTCAGGAAAAACTCTGGGGTTTCCCATAAATTCTGGAGTGACCTCAGGTTCTTTTGTTGTCTGCACAGCTGGGTCAGGTCTGATTCAGCCCAATCCAGTTGTCCATATGCAAACACAGTGCCATCTCCCTTAACCTGGGCTAAATAGCACAGGGATGGGGATGGATCTCCGTCAGAGCTGCCACTGCCACCTCACCATGCAGCAGCTTCCTTCAAGAGCGTGGCCAGTGTTGTCACTACTACTGAGTTCACTATTGAGTTCTTTGTTGATCACATGTCTGGGTGCCCCTTTCTGATGTCAGCAGAAGTGAGAATGCCAGCCAGGCTCTCAAAGGGAGCTGCTGGGCTGGTTATGCAGTGGGTCTAAAACAGGTGTCAGGCCAGTGGGGCTGATGTACTGGAACATTGTACTGGATTCAGCCCAGTATGTGTGCCTGTCATTGTGGTTGATAATGCTCCAGAATGGCTCCAGATTTAAGTGTAGATAAGGCCCTAGAGAGCTCTACTCTATTTCCCCTGAACTATAGCACTGGGGTTTTCTAAGAGAGGATTCTAAAGTACCTCACCAGACCACAAATCCCAGGATTCCATAAGATGGAACCATGCCAGTTAGAGTAGTATTTAAGTGCAATAATTGTCCAGTGCAGATATACTCTAACTTTCTCATACTCATCTGTCTCACACCATACTATTCTCCATCTTTCATCCCACCCTCCTCTCCCCAATCTTTTTTTCACATGAAAGTCCACACTCTCTTCCAATCTGTCCACATTTCTCTGGAACCACTGTTTCTATTTATCTCATGTTACCCAAATTGTGGTGGTGGTGGGTCTGTGGGGACCCTCTAATGTCCTAATATTAAATTGGGGTATATAGTTAACTCAACTTGTCATTCAAGTGTCTAGGCAACAGCAGGATCTTTTAACCTATGTATACCAGTAATAACAGAGGAGTCTCTAAGCCAAAAGGTACAATTAAATGATTTTCGGAAATTAACAGTATTAACTTTATTGGAAATTAACAGTAACTGCACTCACACAAACACTCAGGCTTCAGGCAATCACACAAGGCTATCAAAATTAGTAGGAAGTATTTGGATAGAGGAATAGAATAGGGGGTTAGTGGGTTATACTATACCGATCTTACAGAGCTGAGATCCCAAAGCAAACTGATAGCAAGGAAGTTCAAACAGTAGGATGGCTACACAGTCTGATGTGAGGTTAAGAGGAAGAGGAAGTGTGCACAATTTGGTGGTATTTTAGATTGATAATGATATGTAATAATTCCCCTTAAGAGATAGCATTTTGAGTGAAATACAATGGTTCTTGGAGGTTCCCAGGACTGGTCAATGGGTACTCTGGAAGGCTTAATGATCGTTAATGGGTGCTGTATTCGGAATTGAATAGGAACAAGGAAGGTCTTTTGTTGGAAGGGAAGATGAGTGGAACAACCTGTTTTAGAAGCATCAAGGACTCTGGTATCATTGAGTGGATTAGTGAATGACTTGCCTCCAGGTGTTATGTTCTGATGTATTTGTTTGGGGAATAGTTGTTATCCCTCCAAAAATATTAAAGCCCCTGGCTATTTGGCTCTGCTTCTAGTAGGGCAGTGACTTGCACACTGCCTTAAAGGAAGAACTGAATTTCCCAAAAAAGAAGGATGTAGATTTACACAATATTTTTGTATGCTAAACTATATGCTTTGGTATAATTAAAAAAATAATAAGTAGAATTGGAATGCAAATAGAATACATCTTACCATAGCAGGGAATAGTGTGAGCAGGTCACAATGTGCCTACCTGCTCATTCTACAAGTGCTAACTGTTGATAGGCAATTTCAATGCCCCTGCTCTCCTTTCTTAGGGTTCCTTACCTGTACACTGATGTTAGACTGGACAGCCCCTCTAGAAGCAGGCATCATTAAACATTAAATTATTCTGTGTGAAATAGAATGCATCATTATCAAAGAGTCTAATACTAATTGGAATGCACCAGTCACTGCAGCAGGTACTGAAGGAAAGAACACTATGGTAGTGCTTATATTAGCAAAGTTGGAGTTAAAATTTCAGTTGTATGCTAGACATAAAGTATGGCTGCTTTTGACAACATGCAGGGCTATTTTATGATATTCCTGAGAAGGATATATTTTGTGTCTTTGATTGGAAAGGCTCTTGTGGGTTGCTCTGGAAATGGATGGCCACTTCTAAAACAGTTTTATAAAATAACTCCCCCAACCTCTGTTTCAATCAAGAGAAATTGCATGGTCCTCATGGGGAAGTGATTTGTGGGCAATTTTGTTGATATAGGGTGAGACATATTCAGGAATGGCTGAACTATTCAAATTTACAATATTTCATGTGACATTTTCAAACATCCTCGTTTATCAAGGCAGGAGGGGAAAATAAAAAGTTTATTAAATGGAAGTAGCTTGTGGATTGCCCAGTCACTGAGCAAAGAAGCTGAGGCCAAATAAAATTATGTTTTATTTATCTGCTTCAGTATAAGCATAGGGATCCCACAGAAATGCATCAAGATCATGCATATTAATCTGATAAAGCCACACCACCAGCAGAAGCAACACCAAAGGCTTGAAGGCTTTCCATCATCATCCATTTCACCCTTCAACAGGAAGACTCAGGACCTGTGGTTTGTCCAGCTCCCAACAGGCAAAAATGTGTCATCCTCTCAGGCATGAAAACATCTGGTCGTACTTTCTTCTGTTTACTATGTAGCAGAATCTGGAATGTAGTAGCGATATTTTCACCAGTGTTTTTCATGGAACCTTCAAAACAGAACAGTAGAAACAGCCATACCAGCAGCAGCAAAATTTAAGATATGAGGAATGGACAGAGCTTACCTATTCTTCCACCCATGTGCACTGCCAAGCCTTCTCTACCTTTTCAAATAATTTAATCATTTGTTATTATGCACATTTTTTACTCAGTGTCAGACAACCTGGAGAACTGTTGTCAGGCAGACAGGATAGGACAATTTTAAATACATAAATAGATAAAAGCAATTATTTACTTAAACATTATAAAACATTTCTTTATTGAACTTATGTTATTTAAATGAGGTATTTATTAATATTCATATTATTTTGCACAGCTTTCAAACGAAATGGAGCTTAAATAAACCAAGAAATTATATAATTAATAAATGTCCCACCTTTCTCTCAGCATGTTTTCTGTTTCTCTAACCCATTCATCACTTATCTAAAACTGGAGCATTAAGATACCATCCTCAACATCAGAAGGCAAGTTTGTAAGAAACCTTCTACTGTAAAATGTTTTCTGTGCAGAGATTCCTTGCACTGTAAAATCTTTTGTGTGCAGAGATTTTCCATGTATCATGGAAGCATACAACACTTCTATCTTCCTCCTTCACTCTGAATCACAACAGGCTTGTTGTTTTGCTTTGGTTTCTGGTCTGTTTGTTGGAGGCTCTGCTCTTTGTCTAGAACTCTTGTGGCTAATGATGTAAATCTTGACTTCATTGGTCATCATGGCATCAATGAGGCCCCTTCAAAGAAAAGGTATCCTTGATGTAAGATACTGTGAGATAGTGGGCTTTTGGACAAGGGATTGGTCTCAGAGATAATTTGTTGACAATGGAACAGACTACCTTAGAAAGTGGTGGGGTCTCATTTGCTGAAAGTTATGTTACATGATCTCTCAGGGGTGCTTTAGTGATCGTCTCCTGCTCTGGTAGGAGGTTGGACAAAAGTCCCTTGGGGTCCTTTCCAACTCTGTGATTCTATGGCTAGAATCCCATTGGTGATGTACACAGGCATAAGATGCACTACACATGTGGATAATGTGGAATGGACGTATGCAGCTGATGACAGTGGGAGCAGAGTTCTGCATATGGAACCATTGCTGATGTGCTATAGCCCACCTAGAGTAGTTTGTCAATGTGCAGTGTGCTCCATAACTCCACAGGGTATTTATGCTATGCTGAGATGATGTAGGACATCAGCCTATGAGTGTATTTTGCACATTTGTGTAAAATGTTTGGTGATGGATAAAATGATAATTGCTGCCTTGTGATAAAAGTAGTAATATTAGTTGGGTTGTTAGTATTTTTATAATCAATCAACCTGTCCATTTGGGCTTGCTCTCTCTCTCTCTCTCTCTCTCTCTCTCTCTTTCTGTGTGTGTGTGTGTATTTGTGCCTAGCTTCACAAAGGGGGGAAAACCTACTTTTGTCTAGAGATGGGAGGTTTACATAAACAATATTTTCCACACCACAATGGAAACACAATGGGGAAAAAATCCATTTGCTAGTTTGCATTGGAGGCGGAGGCTCTTGAGGGATTCAACACTGATTTGTCATGCTAAAATAGGAATCTCAGCAATGGCAGAATTTGTTCACATCTCTACCTGTGCACCATGAGATATTTTTGGTAGTTCAATGCAGACCTTTTTTTGCACAATCCCTGCTGGTTAGCCTAGATATGTATCAGAAAAAGTGCAAATTGATGAACATGTTGAGAGACCATTTTTTTTCTTTTTTCTTTTTTAAAGGCAACTATTGTGAAAGTTTTTACCCTGGTACAAGAGCAAAAAGTTCAACACTTTGTTTCTGGTCCATAGCTGAAGCAGAAGTAAAAGTATAGCTTTGCACAGGAAATTTGCACAAAATGTTCTCAAATGCAGGAAAAAAACCACATTCATGAAATCTTGACCAGAATGCAGACAATTTTTTTTTCATTCTCACCTGTAAGAATGAAAAAAAAAATCAAGATTTAAATCTCAAGGCTACCCTGTTATATCATCCCCCTTCCTTGCGCTCCTTTTCCCTGTAACCACCATCATGCCATACCACCATCCCTCTATTGCAGACTGGGCAGAGAACAGCTGAGTGAGCCAAGCAGATAGCCTTACCCTCACCCCAACTAATGGGTGCATTATAATGACATGCGTTGTAATGTGGTAGGAGAAGTGAGCAATCCCTGTTGGATTATTATAATGCACTCTATATGGGGCTGCCTTTGGAAACTGTTCAGAAACTTCAGCAGGTCCAAAACGATGCATCCAGGCTGCTGAGGGTCTGATTACAGGGAATATATAATTACCATGATGAAACAGTTTCACTGGTCCATTTTCAGGCAGAAGTCAAAGTGCTAGTTGTGAATTTTTAAAGTTTGAGTCCAGATTATTGAAAGACTTTGGGTTTGTCTACATGGGCAATATATCCCATCTTGCCCCTCTTTTATAGCCCTGCAGTCCTGATGATGCAGTGCTTTGCCCCATTCTGCCCCTAGGCAGTCTTCATGACTCCCAGGGCAAAACACAAGGCTAAAATGGGGGGAAGAGCCCAAGAAATCATTATAGTAAAATACCTAATTTAATCCATCCCATGTAATCCCATGCCAGTGGGGAGCCAGCATATCCTGGCTCATGTATATGAGCAACATATCTCCCCATATGAGCCTGCCCAAGAGGAGAAAGCTCTCTCTTTGTTCCACCACCATCACAAGTACATTTGGTGAAGACACAGGAGAGACCCTTCTCAGTGGCTTCTCCCAGGCTGTAGAACCCCTTCCTATGGGAAGTTAAGTTGTCCCCTTCCTTCCTCTCTTTCTGCCAGCAAGATAAGATCATCTTATTTAGACAATTTATAATTTGTGTGGCAGAAGGAGTTTTTAATCAGGAGGCACTTTTATCTTTTTATTTTGTTTAAATGTGTTTTAAACTGCTTTGTCTTTGTGTGTGTTTTTTTTAAAAAAAGTTTATTTTTTTAAAAAAATAAAGTTTTGTACAAATAGGAATTTTTAGGTGTGCCTTGTTTTAATTGGCTATAAATCACCTTGGGTCATGAGCAAGGAGCAAAATGGGGAAATGAATAAATAAGCAATCAAGCAAGTAAATAATCTATCTTTGTGATTTCTTCATCTATAAACAGTTGATAAAATGGCGAAACCAATGTTAAAACTAGCTCTAAAATGAGGTCGATTCTGCGTAATATATACTATTGAAATACTTTTAGAAAAAAAATATTGTTTAACAAAAAGCAGAGTTCTTTAACCTGATACCCTCCATAATTTATATAGCTCATTACTGAAGACTTCCAAAAGTGGTAAATTTACCCCAATCAGCTTCAGTTTTCTGAAAGGGGAGTACAATTCCAATTATATCATACCCATCTTAACCTGGCATGGGATCTACAGCATCCACATATATCATGTATAAAACGCAAGGTAACAAGGCAAAGGAACACTGTATGAAGGGCTCCTGGGATGTCAGGCTGGGTCAAGCTACAGCCTACTATAGATCAGCTTGGTCTGACAGGCTGCTATGTAAAACCCTCCTGAGTGTTTATCTACTGTTACATAGATAAAAAGTCTAGCAATAAGTTTGAGGGAAACCATGATGAATATCAGCAGCAGTGGGGCCATTTAAAAAAATCAGATAATATTTACTGTTGTGTTATTTTGTGTCCAAAGGACTCTATGTTTCTTTCACTGTAAATATTACATTTCATTAGCCATCTCTCTTGAAGAGTCAACAGTAATCTAGTGGGAACTGTTGTGAAATTCAGAATGGATGAAAAATAGATGAGCAACGTCTATTTTTGAAGTGTAAATTGCTTCCCTTGAAGTGAGAGGACAGTATTCACAGCTCAGAAACCAAAACCAGAAGTAAATTTGGCACTCCACAGTAGAATTGCCACCCAAAGTCAATTTAGGGTTTCTTCTCAGGAAAAGGCCTGAGGGATTCTTTTGAGAGAAGCCAAATGAATTTCTATGAGATGGATAATCAGAATTCTGCATATCTTTGGGTTGTTGTGGAGTTTCATCCAAAGCAAAACTACTCCCCTTGGAGATTTCTCCACCAGAAATGACATCTGAGGAATTTAGAGAAAATGCCAGAAGAACATTGATATGCTACAAGACATTTTTCTGTTTCCAGTGTCTTCATAGGCACTTTTCTCTTACTAAGCTGCTAGCTCACTGATAATCAAGTTAAGGGTACATCCACAGTACACAAATAATGCAGTTTGAAACTGGATTATTTGTCATGGCTTCTTCCTATGGAATTATGGGATTTGTAGTATGGTGAGGCACCTGCTCTCTTTGGCAAAGAAGGCTAGAGACCATGTAGACTACAAATTCCAGGATTCTATAGGAAGGAGCCATGGCGAATAATCCAGTTCAAACTGCATTATTTGTGTAATGTGGCCTAAGTGGATGGATATAACAGGAGTTTTGGGTGTGAGAAATTAAAAAGACATAATACATAGTGCATACTTTCATTTTGTGCAAAACACACGGCAAGAGGTTGACAATTGGGGTCACACCCACTGCCTCCTTCCCTGAGTTCCGTACCTCCTCTGCAATCCCAAACCATACTTTCTCAAAGTGGAATGCAGAGTGGAAATGCTGCATGAACAGAATGTGGAACCTTTAGTATATGCACTGACACACTGATGACTTGAATTGTTGGGGGGAATTAATGGTTTCATATTTCAGTGTTAAGATATTGTATGAAACTAATTCATTATTTTCAAAGTTGGATGCTCACCTGCCATGTGTTTATGTTTACATTGACAGAGTTTTCCTATGCAGCTACTTAGAGTGGTAAAAATCTTTTTTGATTCTTATGCATTCAGGTTTTTTTTCCAGATCTCAAGTTCCTTCTGTTCTGAATATCAGGAAATTTACCATATTTGGTAAATTCTTCAAAAAACAAATGGCAATGAAATGCTTCCAGATTTATACCAACAAAATTCAGAAGGTACAGCTGTTCCCAGAATGAATAGGACTATGTAATACCTACCAGCCATACAGGTGCTGAAGTTTAGGAGTCTCTCAGAATAGAGGTGGCAAGCCATCACAAATGTGATTGAATGCACAGGGATTGAAACCCAGACTTTTCAAAAGTAAACAGCCAAAGCCTGGAGCCTTGATGGATGGATCTGTCACTTTTGCATTCTTCCACATTCAGTTTATTTTTTAAAAATAATGTCAAGTTCTTTCCATTCTGTATATAAGAAATATGCAAAGATGGGTAATTTTTTATTTTATTTTTTGAATGAACTGCGCAATGAAATCACCCATGTAGTTATGTTTAACTGCTTCTGCATGTTTAGATTACTTTTTTTATTAGCCTGCTACATAATTTGCCTGCTACATAGCTGTTGAACAATAGAAGGACTAGAACATGGAAGTACATAAAACAGTGAGAGTGAAGCAAAGAGAATAGAATTCAAATTCCCATTCAGTTAGGAACCTCACTGATTAGCTGTATGTGGACAGCTTCTACTTATCCAGCCTTCTCTTGGCTGGTGCAAAGATAGTGAAGAAATTTGTAAATTTTGGCAAATTTGTATTTTACAATTTTATTTTATTTTATTTCAGTTTCATTTGATTGTCCACAGTTCGTTACAGATTGATCTAACCTACCTTCCAGGGTTTTCATGAGGATTAAACAAAATTATCCATCATTATCACCATGAAGACAATTGCAAAAAGTGGTCAATTTAGCAAACTCTGTACAAGGGATGTACAAAATCAATGTGCATCTTCACTTATTTCATTCTTGGGCACAATAATAAGATACTGGGTGAGAGCACAAATAGTGGGGAAGAGCACAATTTTTAATTTTTTGTTCATTGTCGCTTTTTTTTTAAAAAATGGATGTATTTATTTTTTTGCAAAATAACCATGAAGAGTATTTTATGCAACAACAATTGTTACCATAGCAAACAAAATAATTCTAGGCAAAATACTGTTTTCTATTTTTTTAAAAAATTGCAAACTAATTCACAATTTTTCAAAAAAAATCTCCAATTTCACAATATTTATCAGTAGATGGCTCTCTTTTTTTCTTAATGGGATGTCTCAACATGTGAATTTGTGAATGTCAAGACATTGTTCATGAAAGATGAAAAAAAATAAGAACATTCTTTAAATCCCTTCTCTGTGTTAGGGATACAAAGGAGATATACAAATTTTCTCCCCCTCGGAACACAAAGAATGTCTTGACATCCTATTAAGAAACTGCCACAAGCATTTGTATTTGGGGACTTAAAAAATGATTGATGCTTTTTGCAGAGAAGATGTGGGCCAAGATCCCACATCAGACACATGGCTACAACATTGTGGCTACAGTCTGTTTCCTGATATGACCCCCCCCCAAATCCACCTTAAAATCCATCCATCTACACTGTGAGATGGAGTTTTTTAGCACTGGCAAGCAGGGCACTGAAAAATGATGCATCCAACCCTTTACTGTCAGTAATCAGCAGTTTGTTGAGCAGAAAATTCTTCAGTGCACTGCTGATTGCTGGTGAGAAGAGGCTGGAATACCACCATCCTTCAGCAATGCAGAACTCTATCCCCCAGTATGGTTGGCTAAATTTTAAGGTGGGTTGGGGGGGCATTTATGATCATGGCAATGGTACCACAATTGTAAATGTGAATAGGAAGCAGTTACGATGTTGGGAGCCAACCATGATTTGTTGTTTTTATTAAAAAAAAATGTGTTTTTGTGTTCAAAAACTACATTTTTACACAGGAAGGAGTGTATTTTGGTCAAAATACATATTACTGCACTAGTGCAGGCAACTGGGAATGCAGTGTGTGTGTGTGTGTGTGAAAATTGGTGCCCAGTGCAGTTGCCCTACTGCTGTTCAAGACCCTGCTCTGCCCACATTTCCTCTCCCCCAGCCTGCATTGCACTGTTCAGTAAGAGCATTTGCTGTTGTTGTTGCTATTATTCATTCATTTTAAATTTCCTACCTTTTAATCAGAACTGGGACTCCTGAGTGATCCCCTCAACATCATAATTGACAAAGTGAAGCCTTGAAAAATGGTATGAGTCATTTCCCCTCAAAAGAAAAGGGTCATAATAAGAATCATAAAAATCAAGCTTGGCAAATGGAGTTGCCTGTGGTTTGATCTATGGCAAGAGAAGTATAATCGATTGAAACTCGTGCTGATTAGACAATACTATTGCTCATGGCAACAAACCAATTACAGGGTCATTTCTTGAAGCCTATGGAGTCTCAGAGATACACTGCCCCCCCACATGTTCTGTGCTTTCAGTGTGCACAGAACTGAAGGATGATACATTTGAAACCCCAATGTGGCACAGGAACAGAAAGTGGGAGTTCATTTTTCTTCTTTCTTGTAGTTGTCACCATCTACAAAACATAACAAATGAGACCTCTAAACCAGTTAACCCTTCCCCCTTAAAAAATACCAACCTCCTCAATGGTGTCAGAAAAAAACATACATCTCTTGCGGTGCACATGTTTATTCTAGTGTGTGAAGGTTCAATAAGCCAATACAAACTGAGCAAGAAAATCAATAGAATTAATGGAAGCAAGGTGTCAGATTACAATTAAAGACCAATCACATCCTCTGCTGATCATCTCTGTAAAGGGGGCATGTTAGTTTTCAAGGTGTCCATACCTATGAAAAGAAGAGGTATTATGGAACTGTTATGCATTTCAGGGAGGCAGACTCAAACATATTTTCCTCCTCTTGTTGGAGAATGTAGGTATGTGGGAGTGGCATCTTGGAGGGATGTTCTGCTCTTGACCTTGAGTATAATGCTGTAGCAAAGAAGACAAATGCTATCTTAGCTTGCATTAATAGAAATATAGTTCCCAAGTCAAGAGATGTAATAGTTCCACAATATTCTTCACTGGTCAGACCTCATCTGGAATACTGTATTCAGTTCTGGGCACCTCATTTTAAGAAGAATATAGGGCTTTCTTAAATGGGAGGAAAAAGCCCCGAGGAGGTCAGGAGAAGAACGGCACTGTCCCGCTTACAGCGCTCAATTTCGGATGATGCCGTCCTCCTTCTGACCTTCCCCCGTGCTTCCTCTGTGCTGTGGACATGAGAAACATGTCACTTTTATTGATGGAAAACCCCCATCAATAAAAAGTGGTGCTTGCAGCACAGAGGAAGCATGGGGGAAGGTCGAAAGGAGGATGGCGCCATCTGAAACGGAGCGCTGTAAGCAGGATAGCGCTGTTCTTCTGACCTCTTCAGGTTATTTCCCCATTTGAAAAAGTCCACATAGACAGTTGGAGTAGGTTCAAGGAAGGGCAACAAGGGTGGTAAGAGGTATGGAGAACAAAACATATGAAGAGAGATTGAATGAACTGGGTATGTTCAGCTTGGTGAGAGAAGACTGAGGGGTGACATGATTGCACTCTTTAAATATTTCAAGGGCTGCCACAAAGAGGAGGGTGTGAGCTTGTTTTCTGTCGCTTCAGAGCGTAGCACTAGGTCTAATGGCTTTCAGTTACAGGAGGGAAAATTTTGATTGAACATTAGAAGGGACTTCTTTTCTTTTAGTTTTATTTTTAAAATTTTCATACATAAAAACAACACTTTACAATCAAAGTCTTGGTATAATCTCCTTTACATCTTAACATTTTCCATTAATATATCTCCACTTATGCTTCCACATATAGAAAGTTTTTAGATTCCATATATAAATTATTTTTACAACTTCATTATTCCACTTATTTTACCTCCCATGTATTTCTAGTGTTTTTCTTTTAGTATTATACCTCATCTTATCGTCTTTATTTCATTATCTTATTTACACCCACTGCCTGACCTCTATTGGCTAGTTCTCGTTATATGTACTATAATCCTCTTTTTTTACCTTTACTCATACTAGTGCAATCTTTTACATTACTCTGTCAAATTTATTATCATATTTTCTCCATGGTCCTTCTTTATATAGTCTAAAACCTTTCCCCATTCCTTATAAAAGTTTTTCAAATTTTTGTCTTTTAATAGTCTTGATAATTTATCATTCTCAATCATTTCAAATACTTTAATTTTCTATTCATCCATTGTTGGGACGTTTTTTTTGTTTTCCAATATTTTGCATGTAACATCCTTGCTACTGTGATTAAACTTATTAATATTTTTTTGCTGCTTTACTGATATTGTTTCATCCAACATATTTAAGAGGAATCCTTCAGGTTTCATTTGTAGTTTAATACCTGTCATTTCTTTTGTCAATTTTTGATTTCTAATCCAATATTTCTGTACCTCTGAACATGTCCACCATATATGGAAATAAGTAGCTTTTGATTTTTTACATTTCCAGCATGCAGGAAAATAGAAGGGACTTCTTGACAGTGAGAGTAGTTTGACAATGGAACCAACTGCTTAGAGAAGTGGTGTGGTCTCCTTCTCTGGATGTCTTTAAAAAGAAGCTAACAGCTACCTACTATGAAATGCTCTTGTTCAAGAGGCTGCATTGAGCAAGGCTTTGGACTCAATGGTCCATGCCCCCCTTCCAACTCTGTGATTCTATAATTCACTAGCTGTGCTAATGGATGGAGTTCTGTGACACTGTAAAGTGGAACATGGAAGGATGAGGAATCCAGCCCCCTACCACAGGGACTGGTTGTGTGCTGAGTAGTTGAGAGAGCACCTTCAGGGGGCTCTGCTTCTGCTCTTCGCATCATGGCTTAATGGTGAGAGGGGGCTGGACACATCATCCTTCAGTGTCCCACTTGCCAAGTTACCAGCACTGGAGGACTCTGTTCCTCAGTTTGACTGGTTGGATTTTAAGATGGGTTTAGGGGGAAATTGTGATCTTGTCAATGACATCATGATCATAAATGTGAATAGGAAACAATTACAAGGTCATAAATCTAATTTATGACATCAAACTGACCAAAGAATGCCAGCCAGTTTTCTTTTTTTAAATCATTAATACATTATAGTCATCCCTTCACATTCACGGAGGTTAGGGGCAGACAACCACGGCGAATATGAAAAAAACCATGAATGAGAAATGAACCTGCCAGCAAGTGGCTTTCCACCCCAGTCCCTTCAAAAGGGAGCAACAGGCTTTGTGAAAAGCCCCTGGCTGCCTTGGGAAGGGATTGGGGTGGAGAGGGAGCGCGCGAGGGGCTTTCCTCCCTGCCTTCCCAGGGCAGCGACGGGCTTTGTGAGAAGCCCCTGGCTGCCTTGGGAAGGGAGTGGGGTGGAGAGGGAGCCTGCCAGCTGCTTTCCTCCCTGCCTTCCCAGGGCAGCGACAGGCTTTGTGAGAAGCAACTGGCTGCCTTGGGAAGGAGTGGGGTGGAGAGGGAGCCTGCCAGCTGCTTTCCTCCCTGCCTTCCCAGGGCAGCGACGGGCTTTGTGAGAAGCAACTGGCTGCCTTGGGAAGGAGTGGGGTGGAGAGGGAGCCTGCCAGCTGCTTTCCTCCCTGCCTTCCCAGGGCAGCGACAGGCTTCGTGAGAAGCCCCTGGCTGCCTTGGGAAGAGGGTGGGGTGGAGAGGGAGCATGCGAGGGGCTTTCCTCCCCACCTTCCCAGGCAGCAGTGGGTTTCGTAAGAAGCCCCTCACTGCCTTGGGAAGGGAGTGGAGTGGAGAGCGGCGGGGGAGGGGAGGCGGCTTTCTGCGAATAGTCGAAACTGCGAATGTGAAAGTTGCGAATATGGAGGGGCAACTGTAGTTGGCATGTAGAAGCTCTAGTCGGTTTATTGTTTGTACGTATTAAAATAGTTATGTAATTTATAAGATGTTGTTGGACTTTACCAAGATGTGTTTTATAACATGGAAGGAGAAGACTGGTAAAAATTCACAGCTGATGTGGGAATGGGAAGAGCTGTCATTTTGATTTTCTCCCACAATCAGATTTAAAAATGTATTCCATTTGCATTGGACCCATTCAGTAGAAAAACTTATTCCCAATACTGTGTGAAGTATGTCATACCTGTCGGCCATTTGGCTGTTCTAGATGAGGAGCTTCTCTTTAAAGAGAGAGAGAGAGAGAGAGAGAGAGAGAGAGCGCTAGCAATCTGAATTCTGCACCACAAATATGGTGAAATGTCCCGGTATTCATAATCAGATTTTGAAGAACTAAAACTCAAAGCTGTGGACCTGGATAGGCAAACCCATCTATTTTAGCTTCTCTCTTGTTTACCTTTAAAAAAAAAAAAAGAACAACTTTTCCCATTGCTCTCATGCTGAATTTGTGAAAGTATATTTTGTGCCCATTTAACCATACAATCTTTTACCTGCTCATCTTCTATCTCGATTCCTAGTAACAATTTATACATCTTAGTAATCAAATGTTCATCATTTGTATATAATTTGACTTAAAACTCAGATAGTTTCGCATCAAAACCCTATATATTTTTGTCCATCTTGTTCTATACTTTGTTCAATTTCCTGTAAGAAAATTGTAACAGTATATCCATCTGCTTCTACCACCAAACCTCTCCAGTTCTTTGTATCTTGAACATGAAAGCATTTGTGAATTTGGGGAAATCTTCATGTACCTTTCTCCAAGTAATAGCGGCCCTGACTAACTCAGAGTACAATCCAACTCAGGGCACAATCCAGCTCTCAGCACAATCCATCAAGATGTCCAAGAGCCAGGTGAATTGACATGAAGCCAGCTGAAGTTATATTGAATTCAAACCCTTTCCAGTTAGGATGCTCGAAATGACTTAAGACTCCTCTCACCCTGAGTTAAGTTTGTACCAGCATCATGGATGTGACCCTGGTGTGGGGAGGTCTAACTGGACCTGGAATAACTAGGGTTGCCTGGCTGAACACAGGGGGCACAGCAAGAACATTGACTTCAGTGCTATGTGTCCAGCTACAGGTACAGAGCTAGACACTTTTCCATGCCCTGTCCACTGGCCAGTAAATAGCCATATTGGGAAGGTGAGGCTGAAGCAGGTAAAGAGTAGTATAGGGGGTGAGGGAGGAGATAATGTGCTGCAGTTCTACAAGATGGAACTTTATGGCATCTTTTCCTGATTCACAATCTCATTGTCATCAAGCCTTTATTACAGTCAACAAACCATGGGGTAATAAAGTAATGATCCAGAATCTGCTACAGGAGTTCTGTCCTATGCTCAGCCTGGCAACACAAGGTATAACTGAGCTCCTCCCTTGCCCTGGCCCTTCTCCATCCCTATTTTGACTCTTCTGCTAGCAAATTTTAGCCAACAGAGTAGTTCTATCAGAAGATTATTTTGTAAGAAGACCTCTGATATCAGCTGGCAGAAGAGACTTCTGCTGAGAGAAGGGATGTGTACCATATCCTAATCCTCTGTTGAGAAAGAATTCTAAAACTTAGCTGTGTTAGTCTGGAATATCAGTAAGCATGGGGATTTTGTAGCACCTTTGAAATGATATGAGAGAAAGAAGTTGTAGCATAAGCCTTCATAGACTTGGTCCACTTGTGTCCTTCATGCTTCTGAGGAAGTAAACCAAGGGTGCATCTACACTGTAGAAATAATGCTGTTTGATGCCACTTTAACTCCCACAGCTTCATCCTACAGAATCCGGGAATTGTAGTTTTGTGAGGCACCAGCACTCTTTGGCAGAGAAGGCACATGACCTTGTAAAACTACAAATCCCATGACTCCATAGGATGGAGCCACAACACTTAAGGTGGTGTCAAACTACATTATTTCTACAGTGTAGATGTACCCCAAGTTTATGAAAGTTTATGCTACAACATATTTCACTCAGTCTCAAAGGTGCTACAATATCCCCTTGCTTCCTAATCCTCTACTATTTATGACAGCTTTGAGTTAGAGGATTGCATTGTCTGCCTATAATCAGGCATAAGGTCATGTCACAGAAACAAGCACAGCCTGAATCCTATTGATGAATCCCAACTGGAGTAGACTCATTAAATCAAAGGTTGAATGATGAGTTAACATATAGTTAAATCACATTGTTTAATGGGTGCACTTCCCAACCACAGGATTGAGGTGCATAGTACTACTTCATTCTTACTCCTTTTTCTCTCTTCTTTTTTATGTGTCTAGATTTTAAGCTTTCTGGGCAGCCACCTGTTCTTTGATACACAGTGGAAATGCCATACACATTAATTCATTGCCTGCCAGTGCAAATGCATTCATTTTTACTCAGAAAGAAGCCCCCCTGTGTTCGGCAGTGTGTGTATGATTTGAAGCCTTGGAGAACGAGCCCTTTCCCATGCTGTCAATGGATTCGTATTTGCTCAGGGTGGGCTACAGCTCTCAAGCACAATAACATCAAATAAGAAAATAACAGTATTAAAAATGAAGACAGGCTTAGACTTCATGATGGCACTTCATGAATAATGAATAATAACTTAAATTCTTGAGGCTGGTCTTTTTAATATAAGGGACTTGCACATGAATTTTTATAAGATTATAATATTTCCGCAATAAGTAATGTCTGCAGCAATTTTGGCCATGCTGTTGCATTCTTCCATATTTTTGAAGCCTGTCACAGTATTGAATTCAGAAGATGTGCTGTAGCTTCCTTTTCATTTCCAAAGCTTCCAGCATCTTCATTTGCTTGTGTAATAGGTTTCTGGGGGATTGCTTTCCTCTCCTTCAGTGAAGATAATATAGGTCACACACACTTGTTTAACCTACTTTAGTTATGTAAAGTAGCATGAATACACACAAAAACATTGGCATTTGACCACTTTTAAAGGACATATTAACTCATGACCTGGCAGAGTTGAAAGGACATCCAAAGTACTGTATGCTTCTGTAGCTGTAGAAAGTTACTTATGACGCAATTGAGGTTGTATTAAGCTTTGTAGAAAGAAGTGTGATCCTCTGATTCTATTGGGGATATTTGTGCCACAGTGCTTAGCACAGGATAGAGTTCCATGAAGTCTGTCCTCCACCTAGATTTCAAGATTTCTTCTAGATTTCTGCCAGATAAGAAGACTGGGGGGGGTGCATCTACACTGTAGAAATCATGCATTGGTACTACTTTAAGTGCTGTAGCTCCATCATAGATGCCCTCTTCAAGATGCAGGGTAGAATAGGGACCTGAAAACACTCCTGCAATGCTCCTGCAGCTCTACGTGCAAAAATATTTCTCTCTCTAAACATCCCCGAGGTTCCTATGAGGTTTACAGCGAGGTCTACACCTCTCTAACTGGGAAAGTGGACCAAGCACTAAGTGATGGAAAGACCACTGGGGTCCTTGGAGGAAAACTCCCTGTGTATGCACTGAGCAGAGCTACAGGGGGTGGGTGGGTGATGAACTCTATGGAACTTACTACTACTTGGCCAAGTGGTAGGGGAAAGAGTGTTTAGGCCCTGTCTGAGTCCTACCAATTATAAGCTACCTCTTCAGAAGTGACTGATACCTCCTCCAATTCCAGGCAAAGTGCTAAATCCAACAGCAGTGTGTCGCCACCTCTGATGCACAAATGGCTCTTCTCCAGGGATGTACCCTGAGGGAACTATATAGAGGCATAGGATGCCTCCCACCCTGCTGGCCTTTTCTAAAAGGGAAATTTAAAGGCATGAACTAGCAGCACGCAGCATACATAAAACTAAGTTATGATGTTCTGCTTCTTACACCCTCTGTAACCGTAACAGAGTAGTTCCAGTCCCTAATGTGTACTGTATGTGGTGTTCCTATCACCAAGTACCAAACTCTCAGATACCACAAGAGACCCAGAGGTAGGGAGAGATTCCCAGGGTCAGTCAGACCAAGCCCTAGCTTTCTACCACAGCTCATGGATAGCTTCTGCCCAGTTTGTGGCAATATAGAGGAAGTTTCCTGGTAAAGATCAAGAAAGTAAGTGGGGGGGGGAAGAATTCAGCCCCACAGTAGCCCTTATGGCCCCACTCACACTGATCTGCATTCACATGCACTCATACAAAAGCCTGCTGGAGCCTCTACAGGTTTCCCTACGTTTGCCCTCATGAGCCAAGGATGCAGGGTTTTTCCTGCATTCTCCATCAATCATGTTACCCTAAGAGGTGGGGGTATGTTTGAGTCCAACCTGTAATGCCAAAATCTCCCTTAATATATGGGGGAATTATTAGCTCAGATAGGAGGCCTGTGAGAGGGGGTAACTTTGTGGATCTTTCCACCTAATTATACCAGTACTAACTGTAGAGGAGCCTCTAGATAAAGTAAAATAAAGTATTTTATTAAAATAATACATAAAATACTTCCCCTGGAAATCAACCTGAAGAAAATGGAACTTCTCTACCAACCTGCACCACAGGACAAACACCATCATCCCCACATTGCCATAGGAAAATCTGTGCTTAAGTCCGTTCAGCAGTTCACCTACCTGGGAAGCATCATCTCCTCAGATGCCAAGACTGACAAAGAGATCGATCACAGACTAGCAAAGGCATATAGTGCATTTGGAAGACTTTACAAAAGAGTCTGGAGTAACGAATACCTGAGGTGAAGCACAAAGCACAAAAATCAGTGTGTATAGAGCCATTGTACTGTCTATTCTCCTTTATGGGTCTGAAACATGGGTCATGTGTTGCCAACACTTACGACTCCTCGAACGCTATCACCAGTGCTGTATATGCATAATCCTAAATATACACTGGACTGATTAAGTGACGAATGTTGCTGACCTTGAGCAAGCAGGGATCACCAGCATTGAGGCCATGATATTGAGAACACAGCTGCATGGGCAGGGCATGTTTCTAGCATGGAGGACCATCACCTCCCCAAAATAGTACTCTACGGCGAACTCGCCATGGCTCAGCGTAAGAGGGGTGCTCCAAAAAAGCAATATAAGGACTCCCTGAAACAACATCTCATGCTCGGCCAAATTGATCACCAACAATGGTCCGCCTTGGCCTCACATTGGGAGGCATGGAGACACACTATCCACAATGCTGCAGCCTTATTTGAGAGCTCACGCCGAACAAGTCTTGAAGAGAAATGACAACGCATAAAGAATCACAACCCAGAAACATCACCCAAGGAGACCTTCTGCTGTGCTTTCTGCAAGCAGACTTGTTTATCTCGGATTGGCCTTTTCAGTCATCAGCACACTTGCAGAAAGTGTGGGATGAGTCTTCCTGAATCTTCATTTGCGAAGAAAAGCCAGAGACATAAAATAAACTAACACATACAACATATTTTCTTATGGACCATACAAGGCTATAGCAGAGTAAGGCAGAAAGATTGGATGGAGAGAGGTCCAGGAAGATAGGGTGATAGTTACCAGTCTTGAGGAGAAGAAAGTTCCATGCAGCAAAGATAGTCAGACCAGCATCTGAGAGTGGCACAGCAAAGAAGAGAAAGACAAGATCCAGCTGTATCCCACCTTGGCTTTGACAAACTTAGCTAGGGTTGTAGCTATGATATTCGTAACTATTTCATGCCTGTGAGGGGTGTCCTGGTTGTAACAAAGCTTGGATGGCATTCCCATGGGACAGACAAGAGAAACAGAAACTCAACTGATTGCTTTAGTTCCGGAGTGCTAAATAGTGATGGTCTTGTGACAACTTCATAAGGTTGGACAGGAGGGGGTGCAAGGAGAGATTTTCATAGGGTTTGGATTAAGGAAAGGTCACTTGTTTGCATGATTGAATTATTGCCTGGGAGATCCAGGGCTGGGAGAAAGGATTAGCATATACTCCTTAATGACTGGGTTGTTGGCATAAACCCATTACAGAGGCTTTCTGCATAATCCTAACTTGGGCTTTCCCACCATTATATTTCTGGACATGTCCCAGGTCATTGTGTCTTTTGACTGCCCTCCAGTCTGCCTAACCTTATAGCCAACATGACCCCGAAAAGTGTCCAAAATGTCCAGTTATGGAATATCGCACAGAGGAGTAGTAAGGCATGCTAACAATACAGCTTTCTTTTTGGACTGTATTAAATCAGAGTGGAAATGGGAGATCATATTTTAGAACTCTCTTCCTCAGCAAAACAAACAAAACAAAACAATTAGTATATAAAAGCTAGCTTAGAACACATTCTCTTAATATGCTACCTGTCAATGCCCACATTTTAAAAAAACAAAAAACTAAAAACTAAACCAGAGAACTTTCAGATTGATTAATTTATTATCATTAATTACTTAAACTACACAAAACATCAGCGTGAAATACAAGTATAATCCATTAAGACAGTTTAAAACTATTCAAAATTTAAATCAGGGAAGAGTAATTTAAAGGGACCTTTTAAAATCGCTCATAGGAATATATGAACAATACAAAAAGAACAATGTCTGATTGTTATATTTGATTTATAGACAGGCTTGTATGATTACAGAAATATTTTGAGGGCGCTTGGATCCATGAGAGGTAATTTTTGAGCTAGAACATCAGCATTTAAATTTAGAATTACTCTCCTCCATCCACACACAGCTATCTGGCATATGTTATGTCATTCATATGGTGACTTCCTTGCAGCCTCATAGTTCAACTGTTAGATCAAATTTTATTTCATGAGAATGGATTCCTGTAAGCTGGTTCAAACTAAGAACTATCATCACTCCAACTCTACCAGCCATTAGGAAACAGACACAAGGGAGCTACAAAACTCCTTTCCTGTGGAACCTTAGCATTTTAGCATACCTTCAACTCTCTCAGTTTGGCAGGGGCAGACTTAATTATTTCTCTGGGCTTGTCTACACAGGCAATTTACACTGTCTTTCCCCCATCTTGGAGCCCTGCAGTCCTGTCATTAATGTAGGGGATTTGCCCCATTTTGCTCCTGAGCAGTCTTCACTACCCCCCGGTGAAGACGTGGCTAAGACAGGGAGAAGAGGGGATAGGGCCTGATAATTTTTTTTAAAAAAAATACAGTGAACTTGCAGCGGGTCAGCCTAAGAGGGCGCTCCAAAAAAGCAATATAAGGACTCCCTGAAACAACATCTCAGGCTCGACCAAATTGATCACCAACAGTGGTCCGCCTGGCCTCACATTGGAAGGCACCGAGATGCACTATCCACAATGCTGCAGCCTTATTTGAGAACTCACGACGAACAAGTCTTGAAGAGAAATGACAACACAGGAAGAATCAAACCCGGAAACATCACCCAAGGAGACCTTCTGTTATGCTTTCTGCAACCAGACTTGTTTATCTCAGATTGGCCTTTTTAGTCATCAGCACGTTTGCAGAAAGTGCAGGATGAGTTCTTCCTGAATCTTCGTTTGCGAAGAAAAGCCAGAGAGAAAATGTGTTCCAGCCTAAATAAAATGGATCAGGAGCCACGTGACTGCACAAGCCTGTTCTGGCTCGTCACTCTAGCTGCCTGCTGCCTCACACTTCTGGATCCAGGAAGGGGGACTGCAGCATGTGAACAAGGCTGGTCGTATGTAGGGGGCTTTGCTCACTTGCTGCAATCCAGAGTGGGGTGCTGGATCTGCAGACTGGGACACAGGCACCGGTGGTGGCTGCAGAGACAGGCCAGAATGTCCATCTGGACTTCCTCCCATTTTATGGAGGTAACAGGGGAGGAATGGGCCAGATCCATGGGCATCTCACTCTTTCAGCTGCTTTTAAAATGTCCCAGTTTCTCTTTCCTCCTTCCGCACTCTCCCTTTTGTTCTCAGCTTACATCAGTTATTGCAAACTGTACTCAAACTGAAAAAGCAGTTTGCACTCTATTAACTCAGCAGGGGAGAAAAGAGAGGAGAAGAGTGGTTGGACTCTTGGCCTTCCCACTAGGCTCATGGAAAAGGAAACCACTGCAGCATCTCCCTGCATGGGTATTCTTCATTAATAATGGACTCTGATGTTGCGTAGCCACACTTGTCTCACTTTTCATCTGTGAAATGTTGGAGGGTATGTGATAGATTCTTGTTGGGTGCAGGACAGGCGAATTCTGAAATCTCATCTCTGTGTGCTAAAATGTGTAGTTCCAGGAAGAGAAGGAAGTCGGTTAGTCCTGCTAAATATTTTGAATAATTTCTGTCAGAAAATATAATTCCTGTAAGCAGTACACTTACATTTACGTAAAGCATGGAAACCAACATTTACTTAAGGGTTAAATCTATTTCAGAAGCTAGTTTCAAATAATATACAATGTGCTATTTTTCTCCTAGCATGTGTGCCTTCCATTTTGCATTTCTGTTCCCAATGCTCAAATCAAAATTCCATTTCTCTTTGGCAGACAAAATGAATGTTGCAGTTTAACTTGCCTAAAGTAAGGTCCTGCTGGGAAATTCCCTTTCTTGATTTTTATTTTAATAATCATTCTGTTCACATATGTAATTGGAAAGTTTGCCAGGGTTCATTTCATTCATTGGAGAATTGATAAAATGCATTTCACCTTGGTTCTGGACTGAAAATCAGCATACTGGGTACACATAGCACAACTAAGCAAGGGGTGTATGAGTGTTTTAATAAAAACTAAGTTTGCCCTCCATATTCAAGGCTATCAACCTAACATGAAGGGACAGCAAACACTTTGGAAAACAAGCAAACCAGTATCCCCCTTCAGCTGTTGTCAATCTGGTCTTCAGGTCTGTCAGCACTTTTAATTATATGGAAGCAACTGATCAATTTTGTTGATGAAAAGATTCATTATTGGTTTTTTCATACCTCAGCAGTGATGGGTTCTCATTTGTATTGGACTGAAGAATCACTCTGTTATGTATATACTTATGTCTTCTTCTTTTTTTTCTTTTTTCATAAATGAACTTGGATATCCTTGAGCTTGTGGAGTAACCCAGAGGCCTAGCCCTAAACTAGGGGATAGAATTCTCAGGTAACTAAAACATCCTGAGGGCCTGTCTGCATTGCAGAAATACAGCAGTTTGACATCATTTTATCCACCTATGGAATCCTGGTATTTGTAGTTTGGTGGGGCATTAGAGTTCTGTGATAGAAAAGCCTAAATACCTCACCAAACTACAAATACAGTCGCCCCTCCACATTCGCGAATTTGACATTCGCGGTTTCGCTTATTCGCGGTTTTGCGAGGGGCCCCCACGGCCCCCCCCAAAACCGCGACACGAGGCCTCCAGAGGCCCCGTGAAAGCCCTGGGAGGGAGCGGGGAGGGCAGGGGAGACCTCCACGGGGCCTTCGGAGACCCTCCGGAGGCCCCGCAAAGGCCTTGGAAGGGAGAGGGAGGGCTGGGGAGGCCTCCATGGGGCCTCCGGAGACGCTCCGGAGGCCCCACGAAGGCCTGGGGAGGGAGGGGGGAGGCTGGGAGAGGCCTCCATGGGGCCTCCGGGGACGCTCCGGAGGCCCCATGGAGGCCTGGGAGGGAGCGGGGAGGGCCGGGGGAGGCCTCCATGGGGCCTCCGGAGACGCTCCGGAGGCCCCATGAAGGCCCGGGGAGGGGGTGGGGAGGGCCGGGGAGGCCTCCATGGGGCCTCCGGAGATGCTCCGGAGGCCCCACGAAGGCCCGGGAGGGAGGGGGGAGGCCCGGGAGCGGCCTCCGTGGGGCCTTGCTAGGCCCCACGAAGGCCCGGGGAGGGAGGGGGAAGGCTGGGAGAGGCCTCCGCGGGGCCTTCCTAGGCCTCACGAAGGCCTGGGGAGGGAGGGGGGAGGCTGGGAGAGGCCTCCATGGGGTCTCCGGAGACGCTCCGGAGGCCCCATGAAGGCCCGGGGAGGGGGTGGGGAGGGCCGGGGAGGCCTCCATGGGGCCTCCGGAGATGCTCCGGAGGCCCCACGAAGGCCCGGGAGGGAGGGGGAAGGCTGGGAGAGGCCTCCGCGGGGCCTTCCTAGGCCTCACGAAGGCCTGGGGAGGGAGGGGGGAGGCTGGGAGAGGCCTCCATGGGGTCTCCGGAGACGCTCCGGAGGCCCCATGGAGGCCTGGGAGGGAGCGGGGAGGGCCGGGGAGGCCTCCATGGGGCCTCCGGAGACGCTCCGGAGGCCCCACGAAGGCCTGGGGAGGGAGGGGGGAGGCTGGGAGAGGCCTCCATGGGGCCTCCGGGGACGCTCCGGAGGCCCCATGGAGGCCTGGGAGGGAGCGGGGAGGGCCGGGGGAGGCCTCCATGGGGCCTCCGGAGACGCTCCGGAGGCCCCATGAAGGCCCGGGGAGGGGGTGGGGAGGGCCGGGGAGGCCTCCATGGGGCCTCCGGAGATGCTCCGGAGGCCCCACGAAGGCCCGGGAGGGAGGGGGGAGGCCCGGGAGCGGCCTCCGTGGGGCCTTGCTAGGCCCCACGAAGGCCCGGGGAGGGAGGGGGAAGGCTGGGAGAGGCCTCCGCGGGGCCTTCCTAGGCCTCACGAAGGCCTGGGGAGGGAGGGGGGAGGCTGGGAGAGGCCTCCATGGGGTCTCCGGAGACGCTCCGGAGGCCCCATGGAGGCCTGGGAGGGAGCGGGGAGGGCCGGGGAGGCCTCCATGGGGCCTCCGGAGCGTCTCCGGAGGCCCCATGAAGGCCCGGGGAGGGCCGGGGAGGCCTCCATGGGGCCTCCGGAGACGCTCCGGAGGCCCCACGAAGGCCTAGGAGGGAGGGGGGAGGGCCGGGAGTGGCCTCCGTGGGGCCTTGCTAGGCCCCACGAAGGCCCGGGGAGGGAGGGGGGAGGCTGGGAGAGGCCTCCGCGGGGCCTTGCCAGGCCCCACGAAGGCCTGGGTAGGGAGGGGGGAGGGCCCGGAGAGGCCTCCACGGGGCCTTGCTAGGCCCCATGAAGGCCTGGGGAGGGAGGGGGGAGGCCGGGAGAGGCCTCCATGGGGCCTCCGGAGACGCTCCGGAGTCCCCATGGAGGCCTGGGGAGGGGGTGAGGAGGGCCGGGGAGGCCTCCATGGGGCCTTCGGAGACGCTCCGGAGGCCCCACGAAGGCCCGGGAGGGAGGGGGGAGGGCTGGGAGCGGCCTCCGTGGGGCCTTGGTAGGCCCCACGAAGGCCCGGGGAGGGAGGGGGGAGGCTGGGAGAGGCCTCCGCGGGGCCTTGCTAGGTCCCACGAAGGCCCGGGGAGGGAGGGGGAGGCTGGGACAGGCCTCCATGGGGCCTCCGGAGATGCTCCGGAAGCCCCACGAAGGACCGGTGAGGGAGGGGGGAGGGCCTGGAGAAGCCTCCGCGGGGCCTAGCTAGGCCCCACGAAGGCCCGGGGAGGGAGGGAGGAGGCTGGGAGAGGCCTCCATGGGGCCTCCGGAGACGCTCTGGGGAGGCATCCACGGGGCCTCAGGAGGGTCTCCAGAGGCCCCGGGAAGGCCTAGGAAGGGAGTGGGGAGGCCCCATGGTCGCTATGGTGGGGGAGGGGGGGCAGTTGTTATTCGCGGATTTTTCACATTCGCGGGGGTCCGTGGAACGGAACCCCCGCGAATGTGAAGGGACGACTGTACCAGGATTCCATAGGATAGAACTGTGGTGGATAATGTGGTGTCTAGCTGCTATATTTCTGCAGTGTAGAGAGGCCCTGAGTGATATTTATGAAAGGGCTCTGTTTGTGGTATCCCAAGCCCTTTTGTCACCATTTTATTATTTTTATTTTTTGAAGATATTTCTATGTCACCTCCAAGATGACAAGGCCTCCTGAGGCAATGAACAAATGAAAGCAATTCAAAAGATAATACAAAGATAAAACATTGTAAACATATATTAAAATACTATTTTAAAACTTTTTAAGAACAGACTTTAAAAAATCCTAAAATATAATTTAAAAACAGTTTAAAAAGAACATTTCAAAAATTCAAGGCCTTGCAGAACTAGGCAGTGTGCCAGAAGCTCAAAAGAGATGGAGCCTCCCTAACTTCCATGGGTAGGGAGTTCTGTAGTGGGTGTGCTGCTATAGAGTGAACCCTGTTATGTGTACATGCCAGCATAACTTCATGAGGTGTTGGGACCCACAAATGAGTCTCCTCTGAGGATCTCACATTTCAGACAGGCTTGCCATCATTGCTCCCCTTTATTGCTGAGGTGAGACAAGAGACTGACTGGAATTACAGAAAGATGTACCAGCTTCATGGAGTGGTCCATAAATTGGCCAGGCCCAATCACCTGGTTCTGCAGGGTTCTCAGAGGCTATATCCCTCTGACAATCACTCAGAGAGGGAGCAGGCCTGTCTGTATAAAATGGAGTCTGGCATCCATTTTATTTGGAATAGAGTGCAAGTAAGATTTTTTTTTCTTATTGTATAGACATGGCCTATGTTTTTAGTGAAAAAGGAGGATAAAAATATATTGATATAAAAATAAATAGGTTGGAGGGTCCTGATCCAAATTAGGGCACTATGGGTTTACTTGAGACTAAAAACGAAAATGTTTCTAAGATTTTTGGCTTTCCTCTGAAAGTGGGAGATTTGCAACATGAAAACAGTTCCATACAAAGTCTGGCTTTTGAGGAAAAAAAAATTAAGAAAAAGTATATATTATTTTTAAAAGCTCATTAGTAGTATCAAAATTGCTTAAGGCTTTCCACACCCATCGGATTGGGTAATGCCTCCATAATGAGGGAATACAATGTGTTTGGGAGCAACCTCCCTATTTCTGAATACAATATCCATTTTTAGCAGAGGAAATTAACCAAGACAAAGAAAACATAAATATAGTGCAGAGGTAGGAATGACCTACAAGCCAACCAATGCAGTTCATAAATATTTGAGTATGTTTGCAAGGATTTTTCTTTTAAAGGACTTAGCAAGTACATGCAATGAGAATTTCAGTGTAATAAACTATGTATACTTTGGGCAGGCACTTATAAAATGAAATTCCATTAATTTTCCAAGCCATTTGTTTGTTTAAATAAATCATTATTTACTCCTTCTTTGTACACTATTTTTTTTTAAAAAAACTAACATCATTTTCATGGAGACCAATGACAAATAAGTCTCTGTACAGAACTAGAGAGAAGATCCATATGAAATAGCATTAGCTTTTTCTAAAAGGAAGGGCCAGTCGCTTCACAGAATTACCGTATATATTTAGAAACAAACAAGCAAATAAACACAGTACGATAATGAATTCTAGCTCTGCTTTCAATGTGTCCAGAAATTATGTAACTTGCTCAACATATACAGCTACACCAAGACATTGATCTTGTTAGTAATCCAGTGGAGAAATGAGAGAATAATGATTGACTAATCTATATAGTTTGGCCTATTAAGGACATGGGGGGGATCTAATTAACCCCATGTAGAGTGTGATGCTGAGGGGGGAAAGCATTAGTTAATAAAGTCTTTCAGGCATAGCATTGATTCCCAGCAGTGGGCAGTAAGTAAGAGTTGAACAGGGGTGTAAAAACATTATGTAAAAATACCAGACACATTAATTTTGTTACACATTCTGAGACACAGCATGATTTCCAAATTATGCATCAGCTGGCGTCGAGTTCTTTACACTCCCCAAATGGAACAAAACTTGTTCCATCTTCACTTACTCCATCTTATCACCACAACTCCTACTTCCAATTATTCCTGTGGTCCTTAGCCTATAGAGATTATCAGACAGGAAAGCAAAAAGTGTTCATGTCCCACAATCTCCAATCCCATTCCTGTCCCAGCACAATAACTCTCCCCATCAGACTTACCTCCTCTTGCATCCAAAGGCAGCCCAGGCATGAACAGAGCTCTAACAGAGCTCCATTCACTTCCTGGATCAAAATCTTGCCCGTTCTTGTGAGAAAAATGTGAGTGTGGGGAAATTCAAAAAGAAAAAGAAAACTAACAAGAAAAAAGTTTACAAAAGGACATAAGCACACTAAAAAAATAACAAGTAACCCAAGGAGGTTCATAAAAAGAGGGTAGTCTACCTTGTTTTCATGATCCCACCCGGAGGTGTTCTGGCAGGACCGCCCATTTATGCTGCATTCATGGCAGGACAATGGCACAAGGTTTCAAATGCCAGCAATGCTGGCATAGAAACAGAATGGCAATCTATTGACGGCTCGGCCTGTCAGTTAAATAGAACACCATAGTAATGCCAGCGGAACACAAAAGGATGATATCGTCTGATATTGGCATCCTTTTGCATTCTGCTGGTGTCATTACGGTGCCACATTAGCCGCATCTGATAATCTCCCATGTCTCTCATACTTGTCTCTGGTTCTTACATGCCTTGGAACTTAGAAGGACAGAAATGTTAGCAGAAAAGGCTTACCATGTTCCATAAACCAGTTGTGAGCATGAAAATCTAATTAATTCATTTACAGTTTGAATGATGAAAAATGTTAAGTTGCCATTTTGTTAATTGTGTACATTAAAAACCACTCTTGACAGACAAAATGGCATATAATGCTAGTGATGATCTATAAAGCCCTATATGGCTCTGGTCCAAGTTATTTGAAGGGCTGTATTTTACCATATGAACCTGCCCATGGTTTGAGAATTTCTGGCGAGGTCTTTCTATGTGTCCCACCATCCTCACAGGTACATTTCACGAGAACACAGGAGAGGGCATCCTTGGTGGCTGTTCCCAGGTTCTGGAGCTCTCTTCTCAGACAGACCAGACAGGCACTCTCCCTTCTGTCTTTTCACAAGCAGGTAAAACCTGTTTGTTTGTTCTGGCAGGTCTTTGATAATTTTTTTTTTCAGGACAAACATGACTTATTTGTTAGGTTTTCTGTGGGGTTTTTTTTTTCAGGCTGTGAGGCCATGTTCTGGTAGAGTTTATTCCTGATGTTTCACCTGCATCTGTGGCTGGCATCTTCAGAGAATGTTGGCTTAGGGGGTGTATGGCGTTTATATACTGTGAATCTCTGTTGGAGAAGATATGTACATTTGTGTACTGTATTTGGATGGGTAGTTCCTGGGGGAAGATATGCAAGGAGGATTAGGGCTTTTTCAGATGTACCTTAAATCTGGAAGGAGCCACTGGGAGAGGAACGCAGCTGCTTCGTGGCAGGGGGCAGTTTCTGATGATGCTGTCCCTCTCGCGTTACCCTCTGTGTTTTTTCTGTGTCGCATGGAAGGAAAAGGTGCCACTTTTTACTCATGGAAGTTCTTGGTGAATAAAAAGTGGTGCCTTTTCCTTCCATGTGACACGGAAGGAACATGGACGGTAACTCAAGAGGGACGTCGTCGTCAGAAACTGCCCCCTGACATGGAGCAGCTGTGTTCCTCTCCTGATGGCTCCTTCTGGATTTAAGGTACGTCTGAAAAAGTCCTTAGTGTCTATTTAGCTAATGGCCCATTGTCTGTTGGGATTCCCCCTGTCCCTGGGTGGAGTTCATTTGCATGTGTTGAGTTTTGATTTTGGTGTTTTTCAATACTGGTAGCCAAATTTTGTTTACATTTAGAGTTTCTTCTTTCCTGTTGAAGTTGGCCAGGTGTTTGTGCACTGATACAGGTGAAACTTCAGGAATAAACTCTTCCAGAACATGGCCTCACAGCCTGGGAAAAAACCATGAAAAACCTATGGCTGCCGGCCATGAACGCCTTCGACTTCACAAGACTTATTTGTTGTAGCTGCTTAAAGATTTATGTTTTGAAGTGGATTTAATCAGGGGAGTGCTGTTGGTGTAGCATATCTTGATTTCAGTAAGGCGTTTGACAAGGTCCCCCATTATATTCTTGCAAGCAAGCTGGCAATCTATGCACTAGATGGTGCTACAGTTAAAGGTGATCTATAACTGATTGACAGACTGACCCAGATAGTGTTCACCAATGGTTACTTTTTATCTTGTAGATTAGTGGGGTGCTGCTGTCCTGGGCCTGGTGTTATTTAACATCTTTAGAAATAACTTAGATGATGGAATAGAAGGCATGCTTATCAAATTTCATATGACACAACATTGGGAGAAGTGTAGGATCAGAATTCAAAAAGATTTTGATAGATTGGAAAACTTGGCCAAATGCATTTCAATCAGGGGTAAATGTGAGGTACTACATCTATGCAGGAAAAATGAAATGCAAAAATATAGGATGGGTGACACCTGGCGTGAAAGCAGTACATGTGAAAAGGATCTAAGGGTTAGCAGGCTATAAGCTAAACATGGGCCAACAGTGGGATACAGCAGACAAACAAATAGACACCAATGCAATTCTGGGCTGTATCAACAGAAACATAGTGTCCAGCTCAAGGGAAGTAGCAGTCCCATTCTATTCTGCTTTGGTCAGACCTCATCTGGAATACTGTGCCCACTTCTGGGCACCAGTATTAGTATGCCCTACTACCTCCTTCTTATAGTATCTCATAACTGGAAATATTGGACACTTTTTGGGGTCAGGTTGGCTTAGGCAGACTAGAGGTCAGCTATAGGTCACAATGAGCTGAGACACCCCCTCTGGCTTTTCTTCGCAAACGAAGATTCAGGAAGGACTCATCCCGCGCTTTCTGCAAGCGCGCTGATGACTAAAAAGGCCAATCCGAGATAAACAAGTCTGGTTGCAGAAAGCACAGCAGAAGGTCTCCTTGGGTGATGTTTTTGGGTTGCGATTCTTTCTGCGTTGTCGTTTCTCTTCAAGACTTGTTCGTCGTGAGTTCTCAAATAAGGCTGCAGCATTGTGGATAGTGCGTCTCCATGCCTCCCGATGTGAGGCCAGGGCGGACCACTGTTGGTGATCAATTTGGCCGAGCCTGAGATGTTGTTTCAGGGAGTCTTTGTATCGCTTTTTTGGAGCGCCCCTCTTACGCTGACCCGTGGCGAGTTCACCGTAGAGTAGTATTTTTGGGAGGCGATGGTCCTCCATCCTAGAAACGTGCCCTGCCCAGCGCAGCTGTGTTCTCAATATCATGGCCTCAATGCTGGTGATCCCTGCTTGCTCAAGGACAGCAACATTCGTCACATAGTCAGTCCAGTGTATATTTAGGATTCTGCGTAGACAGCGCTGATGAAAGCGCTCGAGGAGTCGTAGGTGGTGGCGATAGGTGACCCATGTTTCAGATCCATAAAGGAGGATAGACAGTACGATGGCTCTATACACACTGATTTTTGTGCTTTGCCTCAGGTGTTTATTGCTCCAGACTCTTTTGTGAAGTCTTCCAAATGCACTATATGCCTTTGCTAATCTGTGATCGATCTCTTTGTCAATCTTGGCATCTGAGGAGATGATGCTTCCCAGGTAGGTGAACTGCTGAACGGACTTGAGCACAGATTTGCCGACGGCAATGTGGGGATGGTGGTGTTCGTCCTGTGGTGCAGGCTGGTAAAGAACTTCTGTTTTCTTCAGGTTGACTTCTAGCCCAAACAGCTCTGCAGCTGTTGCAAAGCAGGATGTTAGGCGCTGCAGAGCTGCTTCTGTGTGGGCAACAAGGGCAGCAGCATCGGCGAAGAGCAGCTCACGGACTAGATAGTTTAGAGTCTTAGTGTGAGCCCTCAGACGGTTTAAGTTAAACAAGCTACCATCAGTACGGTAGCGTATATAGATGCCGTCGTCTTCTTCAAGCTCTGCCATAGCCCTTTGGAGCATCGTGCTAAAGAAGATTGTAAATAAAGTTGATGCAAGAACACAACCTTGCTTCACTCCATTAGTTATTAGAAAGGGCTCTGAAAGAGCATCGCCATATCTGACTTGACCACGCTGGCCCTCGTGTAGCAAGATAATCATTTTAAGGAATTTGGGGGGACATCCTAGTTTTTCCAGGATCTGCCACAGACCTTTTCTACTTACAGTGTCAAAGGCTTTGGTGAGGTCGACAAATGTTACATAGAGACCCTTGTTCTGCTCCCTACATTTTTCTTGCAGTTGCCTAAGGGCAAATACCATGTCTGTAGTACTCCTATTGGCTCTGAAGCCACATTGGCTTTCAGGGAGAAGTTCTTCTGCAATAGCAGGAACTAATCTGTTCAGGAGTATCCTTGCAAGGATTTTTCCAGCAATAGAGAGCAGTGTTATGCCTCGATAGTTTGAGCAGTCGGATTTTGCTCCTTTTTTCTTGTACAGGGTGATGATGACTGCATCTCGGAGGTCTGATGGCAGTTCCCCTTTTTCCCAGCAATTCACAAGGAATTCGTGGAATTTTTCGTGGAGTGCATGACCTCCGTGTTTCCAAACTTCAGGTGGGATTCCATCAAGCTGCCTTGCCGTTTTTCATCTGCTGTATGGCCTTAAGGGTCTCTTCCAAAGTGGGAGCTATGTCCAATTCATTTTTCATTGGTTTTTGTATCATATGTTGGATAGCTGAGGCTTGGACTACTCGGTTGGCGCTAAAGAGGCTTTGAAAATGTTCAGCCCAACGATTCAGGATGGAGGCTTTATCAGTAATTAATGTTTGACCATCTGTACTGTATAAGGAGCTTTGGGCCTGATAAGTAGGTCCAAACACTGCTTTAAGAGCTTCATAAAATCCTCTATGATCACTCAGATCTGCACAGCGTTGTGTCTTTTCTGCTAAATTGATCCACCACTTGTTCTGCATGTCTCGGAGTTTTTGATGTAGTTTGCTACATGTGAGGCGGAAAGCTGCTTTTCTTGCATGACAGGTTGGCTGGGCGATGTATGCCTGGTGAGCAGCTCTCTTCCTTGCCAACAGCTCCTGGATCTCTTGGTTGTTTTCATCAAACCAGTCTTGATTTTTCTTGTGGGAGAACCCGAGGGATTCTTCTGCAGACTGGAGGATACTGTTTTTGATATGTTGCCAAAGCACTGTAGGAGAAGGATCTGTAGGATGGTCTTCAAGTTTCGTTTGTAGGTTTGCCTGGAAGTTGTCTCTCAAGGTAGCTTGTTTAAGATTGTTGACTTGGAGCCTCTTCTTTAAGATGCCACCCCTCTTAGGTTTGAACTTAAGATGAAGATTTAGTTTACATCTGACGAGGCGATGATCTGTTTGGCATTCTGCACTGGGCATCACTCGGGTATGACGGACATCACGAATGTCTCTCTGACGGACTAGAACATAGTCAATGAGGTGCCAATGTTTGGATCGGGGATGCATCCAGGTTGTCTTCAAGCTATCTTTCTGCTGAAAGATTGTGTTTGTAATAGTCAGCTGTTGTTCTGCACAGAACTCTAGCAGGAGGCGTCCGTTATCATTGCAATTTCCAACACCATGCTTGCCTAAGACACCTTTCCAGGCTTCGGAGTTCTTTCCTACTCTGGCATTGAAGTCACCAAGGATAATAATTTTATCTTCTACAGGGACTTTTTGTATGAGTTGGCGTAGGTCTGTGTAGAATTTGTCTTTCTCTACAGGGTCGGCTTGCATAGCTGGGGCATATATACTAAAGAGAACAATATGTGGGAGGCGTAAGGAAATAATGCGATCAGAGTGTCCTGTTGGCAAGGTTTCGAGTTTGGAGGCAATGGAGTTTTTAATCATAAAGCCTACTCCTGAAAGATGTTTTTCGGTTTTGGGTTTGCCAGACCAGTAAAGTGTGTAGCCGGCGCCATGTTCTTTAAGGCTGCCTTCCTCATGGAAGCGAACTTCGCTAAGAGCAGCGATGTCAATATTAAGCCATGATAGTTCAAGGGCTATTAGGGCAGAACGACGCTCAGGCCGTCCACTATCTTCAGAGTCTTGCATGGTTCTGATGTTCCAGCATGCTAGTGTCAGTTTATTTACACCTTTGGAGGCCGGTGTGTGCCTTTGTTTCTTTGCCTTGGTTTGACCGCATCAGAAGATTCCCATTGGCCGCGGCTAGCCAACCAGGTAGTTGGGGATGAGCTTTCGTTAGGCCACCTTTTCTAGGCCCCTCTCCATGTGGAGCAAGCAGTGCTCTCCTTAAAAAAGGCTGCTTGGCCGTTCAGGATGCTGCCGAACAAGACTGTCATCTCCCGGGTCCGGCTTGAGCGACCAATGTCCTGAACCGCCTGCATGCAGGGTTGGGGCTGCGGCTTCCAGTGCATCTTTACACCTGCCGGTTTCGTCCCTCGCCAGTCGCTACAGGGCTTTTTTGGTACTGGATTTGTCCTTCGAGCCTGTGCAATGGATTTTTCTGGTGGAGCGCAGCGTGCACAGAACTGGCCTCACCCTTTAAACCAGAGATTCATCTGCCGTGGCCTTGCAAGCATGGACGTGGCAGCGAGGTCCTCGGGCCGTAGGTTTGATTAGAGTTTCCTTCTCTTAGATGGTTGACCTTACAGGGTTGGACGAGCACCATCTGCCCGGGTTTGGGATTGGAGTTTTCCTTCTCCTAGGACGGTTGCCACAAGGCTAGAGAGCCCATCCCGCCCTTTGACGCTCTTTGTCAGACCCTTCGGTTTTGACCTGTCTGGCATGGGAGACCCTACCAGTGGCTATTATGCCACTGCCAGCATAGCTCAAAACATCATTAGGGTATGCAAGCCTCTCTCCCACGACAAGGGGGCATCAATGGAGAGGGAGCTGAGACATGTCTATAG
The DNA here is from genome assembly GCA_030847615.1 of Gambelia wislizenii. Lineage (NCBI taxonomy): Eukaryota > Metazoa > Chordata > Lepidosauria > Squamata > Crotaphytidae > Gambelia > Gambelia wislizenii. The sequence goes on along the minus strand of JAUMIR010000002.1, from coordinate 303,575,213 downwards.
ATATAATGGTACGAAAGCCCAAATTAGAATTGAATGGAAAGCCCCCACAGTAATGGATTTATGCTAACAACCCATTCATTAGATGGGTACATGCTAATCCTTTCTTCCAACCTTGGATGTTCCCAGCAATAATTCAATCAAGAAATTAAGTGACCATTCCTTATTCTATACCCTACAGAAATCTTTCCCTATACCCCCACCTAACCAAACATTAAGAGGTTGCAGCACCATCAATGTTTTGTCTTTCTGGAACTAAAGCAAACAGTGGAGTTTTGTTCCCTTTGTCTATCCAGCGAGAAAGCCATCCAGGCTTTTTCATAACCATAACCTGAGTACCTCTTCCAAATATGAAATAGGAATAAATATCCAAGCATAGACCCCAGCTAGGTGTGCCACATGGACAAACCTGGCCACTCTCTTTCTTGGTGCACCCCAGATCAGGACCTCCTGTGCCTCAGACATCTGTCTGAGTATCCTTGCTTCACAGAACTCTTCTCTTCAAGACTGGTAACTATCACCCTATCTTCCCAGACCCCTCTTCTTCTATCCAACCTTTCTGCCTTACTCTGCTATAGCCTTGTATGGTTCTTAAGAACATGTGTTGTGTATGTTAGTCCAGCTTGTGTTATTCCAATAAAATACTTCATTTCACTTTAACTGGAGTGCTCTCTACAGTTAGTACTGGTATGCATAGGTGAAAAGATCCCCTAAGTTACCCTCCTCTCGCAGGCCTCCTTTTGAGCTAATAATTCCCCCAACCATTACAGGAGATTTTGGTATCACAAGTAGGACTCAAAAGCACCCCCCTCCACACACACACCTCTTAGGGTAACACCACAATTCAAGAAGGATATCAATATGCTGGAATGTGACCAAATAAGCATGGCCAAAATTATCAAAGGTCTGGAAACCAGGCCTTATGAGGAATGACTTGGGGAGCTGGGCATGTTTAGCTTGGAGAAGAGAAGACTGAGGGTTGACATGACAGCTATCTTTACATATTTTTAGGGATATCATGTAGAAGATGGTGCAAACTTCTTCTTCTTCTTCTTCTTCTTCTTTTTTTTTTTTTGCTTCTCTAGAGAACACAGCATGAACCAATAGGTCCAAATTACAAGAAAAGAAATTCCACCTAAGGATTAGGAAGATTTGTTTAAAAACTGTAAGAGCTGTTTGCCGGTGAAATAAATTGTCTTGGAGGATAATGGACTCTCCATCTTGTGAAGTCTTTAAATTGTGGTTGGATGGGCATCTTTCAGGAGTGCTGTAGTTGTGCATTCTTGCATGCAAGGTGTTGGGCTAGCTGATCCTTGTGTCCCCTTCCAACTCTTAAGATTCTAAGGTTATATTATTCTAATATTATGATGGTTTAATTGCTTTTTAACTTCTGTATACTGTGAATTTTATACCATGTTTAACTGTTAAATGCCACCTTGACTCCCAAGCTGGTGAAAAGGTGAGATAATAACAATAATATTCTGATTGCATTATAATTGCATTATTGTAAGTGGACATTTTGTATCTGGCTCCTTCAAAGAGCTTTGCTAGAAACTCTAGTTCATTAATCTAGTACTTTCCAGAATAATTCAAAACCCACAGCCCAATTGCTGGCTTGGTATGGTGAGATCTGTAGCGAGCCAGTTTGGGGAAGGCTGTCCTAAAAATATGGTGTCTAACAACCTGTGCAATTAAGTTTTGCCTCTGATTTCCTGTATTCCTTCTCTTCTTTCAACTCCTAGAAACCTGGGGTGTGTAATATCCATTTCCTACCACTTCATCTGTCATGGCTCCATTTCAAGGGAGTAGATATGGAGGGGCAAAGAGGGCATTGCTGTTTAAAATAAGAATTCTAACCCACCCAATAATTTTTTCCAGATTTCTAGCACTGCAGAAAGGAGACACTGAAAATCATTAATCCCTATAAATCTCCAATTTGTATATTTAAACCCTGCTTTCTTCTGAGATGTGATCCTAATTAAAATCTCAATTAAAAATAAGGAACACTAAGAAGGAAGAGGAAGGGTCTTCAGAGTACCCATTAAAGCACCTGGACAGTAGACAGGACATGCACATGGGTCACCTGGTTCTATTTAAATGATAGTAATTATTTCTAAATTTGCCTCTTTAGAAATAAATGAGCATAAGCAGATTTTATGTATATCTGTGTCCTCTTTGTGGTCTTTCATTATGGGGGAATGTGTTAGCATCCACTGGAAAGAAAAGTCATTGTGTTTACAGAGATCTCTCATGTCTGTGTGGCAACTAACCAAGCTTCAGATGGCTGGATTTGTTTTACGAAGCTGCATTTGTTGATCCCTAACATATTCATTACAAGAATATATGGAAAAACCATTCTTGTACTGAAGATCAGACTGGGTACAAGCCCTACCTCCAAGGCATGGGAGGCATGGGATTGTCTCATTTGTGCTCCATAACAATCCCATGAGCATGGCTAGCCCAGTCCTTAGGCAGGTGTGAGATTGTCTCATTTGAACCTCACCAAACACACGCTGCAGATGTGCACAACCTTCTGAACCATCCCCAAACAGTACAATAGGAAGGGAAGATTCTGTCCTAGCAAGTTAGCTTACCTTTTGAGCATGACAAAGTAAGGTTTTGAATCTGAGTTTTCTCTTTTTAAAAAACATAAGAATAGCACTGTACCTTGTAGTTTCCCAGTAAAGGAACAGGAATTCCAAGATCTACTGGTAATATGACTTTTTTTTTGTATTTATTTTTAATAGAACGGTAATGGAAATCTGTGCATAAGGTTTGGGGAGGGAAATGAAAAGAATTTATTCCATAAAACCCTTTCTTTCACCTGAATGATTTGATTTCCTGAAAGCTTATTTACAAATGTGAGTTCTATCTTCATGATAAAAGCCTGGACAGGTCTTTCATATAGTCTTTCTTTTAACAATCAGTTTGCTATTTTAAGTCAAGTTAGTAGTGCAAATAAATATTTAAAAATATGTCTTTAAATCTTCTCCTAAATGAATACTGTATTGTCACATTTAATTCCCTCCTCTCTTACTCTCGCCCTCTGCATATGATGAAGAATGATGAAGGCTGCATTTGCACTGCAGAAATAATGCAGTTTGACACTGCTTTAATTGTCATGACTCAGTGCTAGGGAATCCTGGGCTTTGTAGTTTATTGTGACACCAGAGCTCTGTGACACAGAAGGCTAAATCTCTCACAGCACTACAGATCCCAGAATTTCATAGCACTGAGCCATGGCAGTTAAAGCGGTATCAAATTGAATTATTTCTGCAATGCAGATGCAGCTGTAGATAACAAAGGCAACAACAGTAACAATATAAAGTTTATCCCCCTTCTTCCAACCAGTTCTGGGTTGATTCCAGGATTTCTGGTTCATGCCATTCACTCCTATGTCAATTCAATTTTGTTTTGGTATTAATCTGCTTTATTTTTTTTTAAAAAAAATGGGCATGAAAATGTGTGTTGAAATACTTATTTAACCAGCCCCTTCCCCTACAACCCTTTCTAACACATCCTCTATTTGCAAACCCAGACAAACCGTCACACTATCAACTATGGCTAAACAAGGGAAAATGCACAATTAGAGAACTTTTCTCAGGAGGCAAACTGAAAACTAAACATGCACTGCTTGAGGAACTAGCCCCATTGAAACCATCCTGGCTATAATTACACTAAATAATCACTTCCTTTGCCCATCTTGTGAGAGAGGGAGAAATGCCTCATTCCCTAACACTATTTGAATATTTATGTGTAATCCCAATCTATCAAATTCAAGGTGCAACAGTGAAAATCTATTGTTGGCTTACAAAGGAGGTGTATGGAAATAGCTCAACACATAAAAGGGGCTGGAAACTAGTACTGCAAATAGACATCCCAGACTCTTCCTGACAATGCATCTGGAATTCCCCACCTTTCCACTCCAAATCAGCCATTCTGATTTGAAAACCTTGAAAACCATGCACAAATGGTACCTAACTCCCACCCAGTTGTCCATTATCTCAAAGCATTCCTCACCTAAACGCTGGTGTGGATGTGAAAATAAAGGCACATACCTTCACATATGGACAGAGTGTGATTACGTTAAGAAATTCTGGTCAGAAGTATTGAGTGTAATATCAAATATTGTCAACCAAAAAAGTAAATTGTGCCCAGCTCTTTTACTTGGCTCAGTCTTCATTATCAGAGAGAATGAGAAGTTACATCACAAAAAGGGGAGCCCTGGTGGCACAGTGGTTAAATGTCAGTACTGCAACCACAGTGTGAGTTCAATCCTGCAGGGTTTCAAGGTTGACTCAGCCTTCCATCCTTCCACAGTAAAATGAGTCAGTAAAATGAGTACCCAGCTTATTGGGGGCAATTATCTAATATATTCTAAACTGCTTAGAGACTTCCTAGCACTATAAAGCAGTGTAGATGTGTAAGTGCTATTGCTAAACAGCACTGATGAAAACGTTCAAGGAGTCGTAAGTGGTGGCGATAGGTGACCCATGTTTCAAACCCATTAAGGAGAATAGACAGTACAATGGCTCTATACACACAGCAACATTCGTCACATAGTCAGTCCAGTGTATATTTAGGATTGCGAAGAAAAGCCAGAGAGAGAGAGAGATTGCTAAACAATTTGTAAGCCACTAGAGCCTTTGTGGCTGAAGAGTGGGGTATAAATACTCTAATAAATAAAGAAATAAAGCTGATTTGCTTCCTGGTGGCAGTTTCGAGGCTTGAAATACCTCAGCATTGGAAGAATTGACATCTCCATATGGAAAATTGTTGGGCCTGTATTTGGGATGTTCTACTAATGGAAAAATGGTTAGCAATATCAGAAATGAGAAGACAGCAATCCCTTCATCAGCACTTGGTTTCCCTTTATAAACTTTGTAAACAATGACTGTAAGAGCTGTTCAGCAGTGGAGTGCTCTGCCGTGGAGTGTAGTAGAGTCCCCTTCTTTGGAGGTTTTTAAACAGAGGCTGGATGGCTATCTGTCAGAATGTTTTGATTGTTTATTCCTGCATAGCAGAGGGCTGGACTAGATGGCCCATGTGGTCTCTTTCAATTCTATGATTCTATGACTGCTCCCAAGCCCAGCCACCTGCCTCACACCTGCAACTCTGGGAAGATGTCATATCCTTGGATCAGCATTTACAATCTATAAGAAAAAGCCTTTGATTGTGAATATTGACATTTTATTTTATTGTACTCTACCAGTATTTAGCAATAGCATTGACATTTATATATCGCTTATCAGTGCCAGAGCACTCCCTAAATGGTTTACAATTTTTTTAGCTAATTGCCCCCAACAAGCTGGGTACTGATTTTACCGACCTATAGAAGGATGGAAGGCTGAGTCAACCTTGGAGCCCTCTGGGATCAAACTCATAATGTTGTGGCTTGCTGTACTGTCATTTAACCACTGCACCACCAGGGCTTCCTTAGATATACACTGTTGTTGCATTATGTGATTTTTAAAAATATATATTTTAAGAAAGAAAAGAAAAAAAGAAATACTTATTTAAATGTGCACTTCTAAGTTTATCCCCCCATGCATATTTCATATATACTTTTTCTCTCAAAATGCCTTTTGGAATGCATTTGGATTATTTTTTGGAGCTGACTAGTACAATGGGGATGTGCCAGAAAATAACTAAATTTCAGCCTGCATATTAGTCCAGGTGATGCAGTACTTCAATTCAGACTGAGAAAAGTTTAATTTCTCCCTGATACTTTCTCATTTTAGCTTCATATCAGCCTTTTGTAGGTTAGGTTAGGTTGGTGACTGGTCTTCAGGTGAATCTGAAGTAAACAAAATGAACCTGACATTCACAGAGTGTGCAAATTAAAATAGAAATATACCTGTCAATAATATAGATGCTCAAATTTAAGCCCCCTCCCTTTAAAAAAGAAAAGAAAAGAAAACACACTATTTGTTTCAGTTCAAGACTGAATGCATAACCAATCAGCCATGAAATTGTCCTTATCTTATATTTTAACCTTGAAAATTGGCTTCCTGCCACTAGAATGCATTATCATTTGAAAGGCATAGGGAGCAAACACCTCCAAAATGAAGGAGGAAAATCTAGTGGGTCTCAGCCTTCCAAAAAAAAAAAAAAAAAGAGTTTTATTTCTCTATCTTGCTCACCCTTGTTCACTCACATTTTTATTTATCATGCCCTTCCTTTCCTTATATCAATCACAATACATTTTTATGCTTCAGAATATCAAGGATCTCAAACTGAGAAAAGGAGGGGCTGAAAAATATGAATAAGAATGTAATACTTCATAAATTGCAGAGGACACACACACACACATATGGATGGATGGATGGATGGTTGCAGCCTAGCACAGGTGTGCTTTTTTCCAAACCTATATCTGTGTAGAAGATTGAAGTTCCTTTCTTGTATTCTTGTCAATCTGTATCTAAATGAAGTGTCTTGTGGGCACCTAAAGACTTACACAGCCATTGTTGAACAGCCTAAAGCTGATGCTTTAAGCCTAAGAGTACAATAAATCTGCTCTCCTTTACCGTGCTACTCTGTTCTTTTCCTGCTTCACAGAAATACTTAAGCAGGTTGACATTTTAGGTGAGAAAGCCAGTTTTCGGTTGCTCTTCTTCAGTAAATGTGGAATCCAGGAGAAGACAAACTGCTGGTTGCTGGAGAGTGAAGAAGCAATGTCCTATCAGCTCCCAAGTGCCCTAATTTATACTGCCTATAAATCACAATTGTTCAAGGAAGACCAGATTCTGTGCAAGGAATGGAGAAAGGCATAATCTCATCCTTCAGTCCAGGCAGCAAATTGTCTTGGTCTGACTCCAAAAGAAACTTCACATGCTGAAGTATGCAGAAAAGCAGATTCATCTTGATGAGGGGTACCTAAAGAAAAGTTGCGCATAAAAAGGGAGGTGGGCTTGCATCCACCTACCCTTCAGTCACAGTCCTCTCTGATCATATATCTGTATGCATACAGAGCTCTTCTGTCCCTGGGGGATGGAGATCCTGATTGACCCAGGATTCCCCTGACTGATAGAATCATAGAACCAAAGAGTTAGAAGAGACCACAAGGGCCATCCAGTCCAACCCCCATGCCATGCAGGAATACACAATCCAATCATTCTGCACATATGTAGTACATGTGCTGGATCTCTACTTATAGTTTCTGAATGTGAAGCCTATGTGACTGTTCAGCCCATGGGTTGTGAAATTAGCTTGTTCAATTCCCTGACCCCTTCACATGTGACTTTAATGTGTGGCTCTGCATGTGTATATGTGTGGGGTGGTTGTCTAAATGTTCCTAGGACAAGTAGGAGAAGTCATGTGAAACTGTATGAAGAAGAATAAGGTTCCAAGCACTGAAGAAACTGTGCTGGAGGAACCCCTTTTGTAGTAGCGCAGGAAGAGGCCACGATGTTAGCTTTGGTCCCTTGCTGTTGCTAGAAGAGCAGAGGGCAGGGCCAGAGGGTACTTAAGCCCGGCTGCCCTCTGCCTCCTGCTTTTCGTCCTTGATCGGCCCACCCTCACACCACTGAATCAGTGTGATTTAATTGGTCACTTTGGGGCTGGGAATTAGGAATTTTGAGGGGATTCGGATTTTTTTTTTTATTGAAATAAGACCATTCTACTGAAAAATACACCCGACCACAAAAGGCCATAACAACAACACACACACACACAAAAGTTTTCCTCCTTTCTTACTAATACAAAAATGATACTATCTCTCCTAACACTAATACATTTTTCCTCTTAATCTAAACACACTATAATCACTTTTTTCTTTTCCAATGAACACTGTATTTACACCTTTATACTCAAATTAAAAGTTACACATTACAATTATACATATTTGGAAAAGAAAAAATTAATAAACAATAATAAAAATAACAATACAAAATAATACAAAAATACAACAACAACAATAATAAAATATTTATTTATTTAAAGATATCCCTTAAGTTATTGCTGGGGTTGTCTCACTAAACCACGTGCAGAAACATTTCCAATGATGAATTTTCCTTGGGTTTTTCCGGGCTGTGAGGCCGCGTATTGAGTTTATATGCTGTGAAACCCTATTGGGGAGGATATGTAAATTTGTGTAATTGAATGGTTAGTTTCTGGGTTTAGAAATGCAAGGCTCTTTTGTTTACTTTTAAGGCCAACAACTATCATGTCAGAATGCATAGGGAAGCTATTGAAATCCACAAATACATGGACAACTTCAACAGGAAAGAAGAAACCTTAAAAGTAAACAAAATCTGGCTCCCAGTTTTGAAATACAATAGAATCAAAACTCAACACTTACAAAATAATTCCACCCAGGGACAGGGGGATTTCCAACAGATAATGGGCCATCAACAACCATCAGCCAAACAGACACTAATGAGCCTTGCATTTCTATACCCAGAAACTAACCATTCAATTACACAAATTTACATATACTCCCCAACAGGAGTTCACAGCATATAAATCCAACACACACACCTACACAACCATTATCTGAGGATGCCAGCCACAGATGCAGGTGAAACATCAGAAAGAAACTATTCCAGAACATGGCCTCACAGCCTGGAAAAAACCCTAGGAAAATCTGTGGGGGCCGGCTGTGAAAGCCTTTGACTTCACATTTCAAATGATGGTTTGGCAATTTCTCTTTTTCACTCAAAGGTAAATTTTCAATTATATTCTTAACATAATAAGCAGTGCCTTTTATATCCTGCAGATTTTGACTCTTTACCTCCCTTTGTCTTTGGAAAAATAATCCCAAAATCACATAGAGGTTTACCAGGCACACCATGGACTAGGGTACTGTCCAAAAACTCACAGCCGGGGGAACCAGACTCCTTCCTTTTCCTCTTTTAGCCCACTGACTTTCTGGGTCCCCTGACACCCTCTGGAGGTTTGGTCCCTGAAAGCACTGTCTCCCAAGCCTGTAGATAGGAATTTTTGCCCTTTTCTGGGGGCTTAGGGTGGTGTCTTAAATAGGCAGTCACTTGGCAGGTAGAGGGGGAGATCTGGTAGTTCGGTGAGCACCTTTGGTACCTCCCCTTTTTGGAGGTGAAAGGAGGTATCTGGAACTTCCCTTTACTCCTGCAAACTGAGGGGTGGGGAAAGTTACCTCCTTTGGGACTGGCCTGAGGGATAAACCCTTTCTTTTACTCCTGTGACTTGGGGAATGGACTTTTAGGTTGGCCTTCCTAATGTGGGCTGACTGGGGAACAACCCAGTTTATGGGTTCTCCCTGGGGTTCAGGTGTTTTTCCCAAGGGAAGTTGGGGAGGGGTTCTTGGAGCTGACCTCCTGCCCCAACAATTCCCACACTAGATTGCTCGTCCATTGCAGATCTCTCAGAATAGGGTTAAGTAGGTTATAACTAAATAAAAGTGCCCTGTGAAGACACACCCAACTAAAGGTGGTGGCAGGTTTGGGTGTGCAATGCCAGTATCCTGGTGAGATCAAACTCTTTTACCCAAAAAGGCTCTGATGCTAATATAATGTTCAAAAAAAGAGGAAGTTTATTTTAAAGAACAAAAGTAAAGGGCTTTCTCCTCCCCAGCTCTAAAAGTGTGAAATAAAAGGTACTTTACAGTTTGAGTTTCAGCAGTCTTCAGGGTATCTTCTCTCTGGATTTGATCTTGGTTTGATCTCCTCACTCAATGGAGCTGGTGCAGGGTCTTTCAGCTCATGATTCCTTTGACTTTATTTGTTGTTGGCAACTAATTTGGCTAAATGGTGTAAGAAATGCCCTTCCTGGCTGTCTGGGCCTGTTTGCCACCAAGAAAACAGCTTCCTGCAAGCTCACAGCAAAGACTGAGCAAAAAAACTAAGGAACTTCTAGCTAAGCAGAGCTTGCTGGGAAGGGACAAACCAAACCTGGAAAAATGCAGGGGAATTCTTCAGCTCCTCCCACAACTCTAATACAATGAAACATTCCTCTGCTCAGACATCCTAAGGCCTGAACTAAACGAAGGAAAATGCAGGGGAGATTCAAACAGTCCTGGCTGGACATCACATGCCCCTTTACAATGTAGCTATATGTGTGATCTTTGTATTGTGTCTGATCTTTTTATTCCTGTGCTCAAGTCTGTTCACCAGCTCACCTACTGGAAAACATCATGTCCTCAGATACCAAGACTGACAAAGAGATCGATCACAGATCAACAAAGGCATATAGAACATTTGGAAGACTTCACAAAAGAGTCTGGAGTAATAAACACCTGGGGCGAAGCACAAAAATCAGTGTGTATAGAACCATTGTACTGTCTATTCTCCTTTATAAATGGGAAACATGGGTCACCTATCACCACCACCTATGACTCCTCGAACACTTTCATCAGCGCTGTATACCCACAATCCTAAATATACACTGGACTGACTATGTGACGAATGTTGCTGTCCTTGAGCAAGCAGGGATCACCAGCATTGAGGCCATGATATTGAGAACACAGCTGCGCTGGGCAGGGCACGTTTCTAGGATGGATGACCATCGCCTCCCAAAAATAGTACTCTACGGTGAACTCGCCACAGGTCAGCATAAGAGGGGCGCTCCAAAAAAGCGATACAAGGACTCCCTGAAACAACATCTCAGGCTTGGCCAAATTGATCACCAACAATGGTCCACCCTGGCCTCACATTGGGAGGCATAGAGATGCACTATCCACAATGCTGCAGTTTGAGAACTCACGCTGAACAAGTCTTGAAGAGAAAAACAATGCAGAAAGAATCACAACCCAGAAACATCACCCAAGGAGACCTTCTGCTGTACTTTCTGCAACCAGACCTGTTTATCTCGGATTGGCCTTTTTAGTCATCAGTGCACTTGCAGAAATCACGGGATGAATCCTTCCTGAATCTTCGTTTGTGAAGAAAAGCCAGATAGAGAGGAGAGAGAGATATGTGTGATATTTGTGTTGTGTCTGGTCTTTTTATTCTTGTGTATACTAACAAAAACTCTTCATGAAAAAACCAACAGAGAAAATTTCTTACTTACAACAGGGCTGATCCAAGTGAAAACTAAAATAGTCACATTTCCTCCTAGAGACTCACATGAATGTCTGCAGATGCCTCCTTCTTCTGGCCATCCTGGAATATCACACAAATGCCACAGTTTGTCACTGTCAGGTCAGGCACCTGAACCAGACAGACCTGTTTTTCTGTAACACGTTGCTTGATGAAGAGATCTGAAGATCTCAAAGGTTTGTTTTGCATATATTTGTTTTGATGTTTTGGTCGTCCTGATTAACGTATTTCACAAATATGGATTTGGGATTTGTCTTCTGGCTATCTTGGCCACTTCTGTTTTTTGTGTAACAGTGAAAAAAATTACTTTACAGGGGACTTTACCTCAGCAGCACTGAATGTGGATGTTGGACCTAAGTATAGAAGGCATAAGACTAATAATCAGTACTCCTTAGGTTACAGGAGAAGAAGGACTGTGTCCACTTCTGTTTATTTAAACAGCATGTAAAAATTGCTAGCCACACAACTAGGAGATAAGTGGGGGAATGTTCATAGCTGTACTAAGAAATGTTCATATCCATGACATGTTTTTATTGAGATCAATAGTAAGTATGATCCCATATCCTGAATCCTATACCTGTATACAAAACATCACATATAAAGAGTTCCCAAGTGTGTTTAAAAATTTGTCACTCTGCAGAAGGAATAATTCACAGATTAAACTGTGCACCTGTGAAACAACATATTCTTCCTTATTAAGTGTCTCCTTTTCCTTAAAATAAGGTTGGGCATTGGGAGCTTCACTTTAATCCACAATATATTCTAGAGATGTGCATTTTCATGTTTTATTTATTTTATTTACTAAAACAATTATAATTAATTATAATGACAATTATTATTATCCTTTGGAGCAATATGGCCCCCTTGCCCAAATGTCCAAAGTTCAGGACCAATGCAACAATCCTACTTTTAATAGATATATCTGTGCAAGTGAGAAGAGGAAAGATAGATTGCTTATAGTTATGGCTAAAAGCCGAGACAGAGATTCAAAATTTGACTGTCCCGTGGAGGAGAAAAGAGGCAGTTTTGATATAAAGAAAATGAAGTACTTGCTTGAAGCCATCATTCATCCACTTTCATGAGACAGGAATCCATAACAATGTGTGGATATGATAAATGTCCCTTATCTTTTGCTCTCACCCCTCTACCAATGGGCTGCTAGAATAGCTAAGTGCACCATACATATGGCATTTTGGAGAAAAAAGAGAAACAAATATATAGTTCTTACTCTAGAGCTGTGTCCAAAATGCAAATTGAAAAACTGTGTGTACCAAAGCAAACTTTGCCCCTTCCAACAACACACAACAGTAGAAAACGAACTTAGATGCCAAATATATGGAACAAAAATTAAGTGTTTTTATCTTCAGAGTACTTAAAGAGTTTACAGGAGTGTGGAAGCATATCCACCTAAAAGTACACACCGAACAATAAAATTGTTTATTTAACAGGCGCTCTGGCTGAATGACCAAACAAACCCAGCTGTGACTACAGAAATATTTATGAAATTTCTACCTGCTGTGAATTGTTTTTTTTTTCTCCTCCTCATGAACTATCATTTTGGTATTCAGGGGAAAGGGGAGGGGGAAAGTCATCAAACTCAAAAGGACCATCCTTGAATATGGTAAGCATGTAACATCTACAAAAATTATAATGGAGCATAGAAGGGGGAAAGTGCATTTCTGTGGGGAGCCTCCTCCTCTACCCCACATCTGAAACCAAGAAAAATATGTGATGGAGATGTTGGGGGAAGAGAGAAGCTACTTATGTGATGCAATCTTTAAACATCCTCACTCATACATCCCCAAATTCTACTTGTGTCTGTATTTCTGCCTGGCAGTGAAGCTTTTGACCCATCAGTTGTTGCATGCTCTGGCCATTACAAATGTTTTCTTACACATTATATCAGCATGCAACATCAGATAAACTGTCCCCCCACAACTGCTTCATGATGACATTATGTGGCCCAAATTGCTTGGGGTCCATTGGGACCCTCTGTTGTCCTAATATTAAATTGGGGAATTTAGCTAATTCATCTTGGCATGCGAGAGGCTAGGCAATGGCAAGACCTCTTAACCTATGTATACAATGGAGAAGATTCTAAGCCAAAAGTTATACTTACATGATGTTTATTGGAAATTAATATCAACAGCATTCATGCAAACACTCAGGCTTCAATGTGAAGTCAAAGGCTTTCACGGCCGGCATCCATGATTTTCCTTGTTTCTTTCCAGGCTGTGGGACCATGTTCTGGAAGAGTTTACTCCTGACGTTTTGCCTGCATCTGTGGTGGCATCTTCAGAGAATGGTTGGGCAGGAGTGTGTGTGGAGTTTATATATTGTGAACCACTGTTGGGGAATATATGTAAATTTGTGTAATTGAATGGTTAGTTTCTAGAAATGTGTTATTTAAAAACACAGAAATTCTGGACCAGGCCAACAACTATCATGTCAGAATGCACAGAGAAGCTATTGAAATCCACAAACACCTAGACAACTTCAACAGGAAAGAGGAAACCCTAAAATCAAACAAAATCTGGCTTCCAATTTTGAAAAACAATAGAATCAAAACTCAACACTTACAAAGGAATTCCACCCAGGGACAAGGAGATTTCCAGCAGATAATGGCCCATCAACCAACCATTAGCCAAACAGACACTAACAAGCCTTGCATTTCTATACCCAGAAACTAACCATTCAATTACACAAATTTACATATACTTCCCAACAGGGGTTCACAGCGTATAAACTCCACATACACTCCTACCCAACCATTCTCTGAAGATGCCAGCCACAGATGCAGGCGAAACATCAGAAGCAAACTCTTCCAGAACACAGCCTCATAGCCTGGGGAAAAAAACAAGGAAAAACTCAGGCTTCAGATATTCACACAAGGCTATTGAAAGTAGTTGGAAGTATTTGGATAGAGGGATAGAGTAAGGGGATGGCAGGTGATACTGTACCAATCCTGCAGAGTGGAAATCATGAACACCAGCAGTGAAAGTGTCCAGAAGACAGGATAGCTACACAATCTGACATGAAGTCGAGAGGAAGATGAACTGTGTTCCTGCTACACAGAATGGCATGGAATCATAGAATCATAGCATTGGAAGAGAACCCAATGGCCATCTAGTCTAACCCCCTGCCCTGCAGGAGTAGATAGGAAGGGGATCTGTGCACACTTGGGTGGTGTTTTAGGGTGATATTTATATTAAAAATTTCTCCTGGAGGGATAAGAGTTTGAGTGGAATACAATGTTTCTTGGAGGTTCCCATGACTAAACAAAGTGTGCTCCGGAAGAATTAATGATCATTAATGGGTGTTATAGTTTAGGTTTGAATAGGAACAGGCAAGGTCTTTTGTTTGGCGGGAGCAGGAGAGGAAGGGTCTGTTTTACAAGCATTAAGGACTCTGCCATCATTGAGTGGATTAGTGAATGACACACCTCCAGGTGTTAAGTTCTGAACTGAGTATTCAGAACTCAGGGGAATTGTCCCGTCCAACAAAAGGGGAATTTCCAAGGCCCTTTCCTTGGTTATCCATGAATTCAGCCTTGGCATTAGGAGATCCCTGGTTTACCTGTAACCATGTGGATGTCCATATTGAGCCAAATTATTAAATATAGCCAACTATTAGATATTCCAAGGTGGGAGCTATCAGGGTAGGTAACAGTTACGAGAAGCATCACATGTGCACCAATTATTCCAATTATCTGTCTTAACAAATGACTTTGCTTATTGAGAATACAAACCCATTTACATTTAGTTCAGTATTTTTCATGGTAACAGAATAATAATAAATTTTATTTCTTACCCATCTATCCCCAAGGCTCAAGATGGGGTACAACATGAAACACATAGGATTAAAACAAACATTACATTAAAATCACCCATAAACTTAATATACACATTTAAAATTCACAGATTAAAATCAACTGGGTAGGTCTGCCCAGAAGAGATAGGAATTTAGTACTGTTTTCAACCCCAACAGCATGTTTAGCTATCAAATCTCTTCTGGCAGGTCATTCCACAGTCTAGGGACCTGAGTGTATAGGGAAGATTGTATGGGAGAAGGCTACAATGAAGGAAACCTGGACCCAAACCATGTAGAGCTTAAAAGGGAATAACCAACATTTTGTACTTTGCCCACAAACTAATTGGCAGCCAGTGGTGAGATTTTCATATTTGTATGCCTTAGTATGCAGCACCAGCATACATTACTGATAGCAAGCTTTTACTATTATATGCTTATTTATTGCCCTTGTTCAACCTATTGCACTGAAGCTTCACAAGTTGCTTCACTGTGCCAAGAAAGTATGGCAGGAATAGCCATCTAAAGTCTTTTCCTTAAAGAAAGCTTTTGAGAACCTGCCAGGTAAAATTAAATGCATCATCAATCATCCTCGACATAAGTCAGAATTAGAATCATCCTCAGGACAGACATATGTATGTAAGAAGACAGAAACAGGAGGCTATAATATATGGTAGATTTCATACCTATATGGCAGAAAAAATTAATACACAGATATGTGTGTATGCATTAATGAGAATGATGTTAATTTTAATGGCAGATTTTACAGATTGTTAGATGTGCAAGGATTCCTCATTTAGGCCAGCAGTTTTCAATGTTTGGCCCTTCAGATTTTTTTGGATTTCAGCTCCTAGACTACCTGGAGGTGTTTCTGGGAGTCAAAGTCTAAAGCTCCTGGAGACTAAATATTGAAAATTGTCAATCGAGTCCAACCTCTAGCTCATTGCAATATATGTTGCATCTACTGCATTATTTTTAAATGTTTCAAAACTGCTAGCGTTGTTTCAGCTGATCAGTGTCATTTTCTTTCATTGTCTAATTATCTTTCATAACGTATGAAGGATAGATGAAATGTGATTATAGAGTCTGAAAGTGTGTGTGTGTGTGGGGGGGTGTAAAATCAGACCATGCAAAAGTTAAAACCAAATGTTGCAAAAGCAAAGACCTACTGCCATTCATCTGTTACATAAACATGCTATGTCACTTTTATAGTGGTTTGAGTGTTGGACTCAGGAGTTACTTTGTTGTGTGTATGTAGGTGGGGGGAGATTCATCTCTGTCAAACCAGGATGTGAGGTTCTCATGTGGAATGGTGACTTTTTCTGCCAGCACTTCAGCTGAGGATCCAAGTTCAATCCTTGCTCATCTTCCTTGCTCAGGAAAAGCAAGAGGAGAATCAAAGTGTACTCAGTCAGTGCTTCACGAGTTGAGTGCCAGCTTCAGTTTTTGCTTGCAGAGTCTCCAGTTTCACTGTCTCCTTGATTTTTCCATGTATGGAAGACAAGGGGTACATGAAGCAGATTCAACCAGTATTTCAGGAGCCAGATGAGTTCCATCATTGAACTCATCTGGCTCTTGAAGCACTGTTTGACTACATCAACCCTCACCTTCTCCATGTGGAGAAAGCAAGTTAGGAGCAAAGAAATTCATTCTCTCTGTGGACTTTATCACATCACCCCTCTAATCCCATTCTTTTGCCAGCATAACTTCTGCCATTTTTATGCTGGCAAAAGAACTCCCCATGCCACACTTACCTCCTATTTGCACAAAAAGGCTTCCCCAGCAATGAATGATGAGTGAATGGAGCTCTGTTCACTTCCTCTATTGAAATCCTATGGATTCTCACAAGAATGCATAGCATGGGAAATTCAAAAATAACAAAGTAAAAGTTCACAAAAGCACTAAAGCACACTTTAAAAGATGCAAGTAAATGGGGGGGGGGTCATAAAAAAGTGCATTAACTACCTGGATGTCGTGATCTCACCTGGAAGTGTTCTGGCTGGACTGGCCATTCATGTTGCATTCACATGAGTACAATGGTGCATGGATTCAAATGCTGGCAATGCCAGCACAAAGGTGTCAAAATTAATGGCTTGGGCCGTGAATAAAATAGGATGGGTTTTGGACTGGACATGATCATGAAAGGGTGAGATCATCTAGTATACTCGCCCTTTCATGATCATTAGGCAACCTTATGATGCCATATTTGCATGGTCTGATAAAGTCCTGAGTCTAATCTCCACCAGACATTATGGCGCTCAAAGGAGGGGTTAGGGTTTCAAATAGGTTGAACTGAAGGAACTCTTGTGAGTCAGACTGGGGACATTAGAGGGCCAGATTAGGTCTGCAGTCTGGAGGTCACACACTACTATATTCTATCATAGCATGGACAGGAGCCATCATGGTTAGTCCCCACTGCAATGCTATTTCTATATGTGTCCATATGAGTTGCTGGTACTGATTCCAGAGTTTCTCTTTCAGTACAAGGGGGTTCGCCGCTTGCCAGCAGGCCTATTTGTGGCCTGGCCGGCAGCCCTGGTGCAATCTGCCAAAAGGGGGGGCGCCCCCCATCAGCAACCACATGGCCAGTCACTATGGGGGATGCCATCTTCCCTGTCCCCTTCCCAGCATGCTCAGTGGCCAGGGAGGGCAGGGGTAGTGGAGGACCAATCGGGGCAGGCTTGCCCTGCCTTGATTGGCTCCCACCGGCTGAAGGATGGGTCATTAAGCCGTGTTTCCGGCGTGGCTGGATGACATCGGAGGGACTGCAATGGAACTGTTAAATAGGCAGCTCCATCGTAGCCCCTCCGGAGTTGGCTCGGGGACCTGCTCACCCTCCCTTGGATTTGCTAAAATATATTACCTTGTTGCAATTTGTAGGGTGGGTGGCATGGGTCATGATCATGGCATAGGGGAGGGTGGTCTCCATCAAGTTCAAGTCCAAGTTCACAGAGACCCTCCCCCAATTTGTTAACGGTTACCTTGTTTGCAGGGGAGGAGAGAGCATCAGGCAGACGGCTTGGCCATCGTGTCTCTCCTCCATGTGAGTCGGAAGTGTCCGATGAGTGGCCGTTGACCAACATGGTTGGATCAATGATGAGACACGACCCATGCATAATTGTCAACCATTTAGCAGCCATCTGCAAGTTGCGGCCATTTTATTGCCAATAATGTTTATCTACTAACCTGCACTTAACCAATGTTTCTGAATATGTAATCAATACATTTGTTACTCCATTTTGAGTGTATGTGTCTTATTTAAGGAGGGGAACGGGGGTTGTATGGTCTGGGTCTGCAAGCAGCAGTCATACGTGTCAGACATGAGAGTGCAGGAAGCAGCATAAACTGACATAGCCCTCAACTGACTGGAAATGCTGACTTTCTTTTTGGAGGGGGTGGGAGAGCAAATTTAAAGTAAGCTAGGACAAAAATTCCTGGAACTAACTATCGGCCAACTTCCACATCCATGGAATCGGTATCCACAGTTTCACTTATCCACATAAAAAAAATGTCCTCTAGGATTTTTCTTGGTCCTCCAGCACAATTCTATGGTATGCCTCCTCCAGACGTTGGGCCAGAAGTCATTCATTTCAATAAGGTTCACATATATGTGGATATGGTTTTGCATATCCACAGTAAACTCAGGAACATATCCTCGGTGGATACAGGGGGCAACCTGTATCTGCAATTTGGCTCAGATTATTTGCTCTGAAGGGATACTTGGCCTCCAAGATTCATGAACATCTCCCCCCACAATTTAGCTCTTAAACAGAGTCTATGTACACTGAATTTCAGGAACTGGAATGACCTCTTGGGGTCAGAGAATGGATTCAAAGTCCAGGCTGCATGGATGGAAACCAGCAAAGTTGAGGACAGCAGTATACCAACTAGATCTCACATTGAAATAAATGGGGAAATATGAAAAATGGGAGTATTTTGTTTTAAAAAAATGAAAACAAATAGAAAGACAGAAATTTCCCCCTTGCTTGCCCCCTTACCTGTCATACCTTTCCACATCTCTACAATTACGTTTTTTTTTAAAAAAATACTGTGATTTATTTGAATTGGTGGTTCTACTTAACTGGATTGCCAAGCCATTTTGAGAATTCTAATGGGACAAATAAGTGTCATGAAAACCAGCACTTAGGGCCCCACTAACTCAGGTACTTAGTTTTTTCAGACATTGCACTGATAGCCTTCAGAAATTGCAACTAGGATGCCATTTTGTGGCAAATGAAATGTACTGCAGGGCAAGATGTATAGATCTCACTTACTATTCTCTCTTGTTAGAGTGTACAACATGTGATCTCAGCTTGCGCCCAGTCAGGGCCGGTTTAAGGAATTTTGGGGCCCCCTGCAGTGCTTTACTTTGGGGCCCCCATAGGTTTATCTCAGATCAATGTAACCTAACCTATTCACCGTACAGGATGTTCAGATTATAGTAGGACCCCTGTATCCATGGATTCATTATCCATGGGACACAAAACAGCACACCTACCATAGAGTCTTCCTAGAAAATGTGTCTTCCCTAGCCCTTTTCTAGGCCCTCCAAGGCAACTCTATGGTATTTTAAACCAGAAGTCCCATTATTTTCAATGGTGTTCACTATTATTCATGGTTTTCAGAATCCACGCCCCCCCCCCCGAACCAATCCCCAGTGGATAAGAGGGGCCTACTATATTACATAATTTGCCACCAATAATTTAGTTTAAAAACTATATTATAGGCACTGACATAATATTTTTTGTTAATTAGCAATTAATGTAATGGTGTAGATTTCCTCAAAGAAAATAAAGAGTAGACTAAAAGCTAAACATGAGTTAGCAGTGAGATGCAGCAGCAAAAAATGCCAATGCAATTCTAGGCTGCATTAATAGGAGTAGTGTCTAGATCAAGGGAAGTAATAGTATCACTCCATTCTGTTTTGGTCAGACCTCACCTGGAATGCCGTTTACAATTCTGGGCACAACAATTCAAGAAAGATACTGAGAAGGGTGGTGCGAGGTCTGGAAGCCATTACGCTCTATGAGGAACGGCTTAGGGAGCTGGGTATGCTTAGCCTGGAGAAGAGAAGGTTGAGAGGGGACATGATAGCCATGTTTAGGTATTTGAAGGGATGTCATACTGAGGATGGAGCAAGCTTGTTTTCTGCTGCTCCAGAGACAAGGACATGGAGCAATCAACTCAGACTACAGGAAAAGAGAATCCACCTAAACATTAGGAAGAACTTCCTGACAGTAAGAGCTGTTTGGAAGTGGAATACACTACCTTGGAGTGTGGTGGAGTCTCCTTCTTTGGGGTTTTTAAAATATACGTTGGATGGCCATCTGTCAGGAAAGCTTGGATTGGTGTTCCTGCAGGGCAGACGCCGATTGGATCGGGTGGCTGTTGGGGTCCCTTCCAGCCTTATGATTCTAGGCTGCATTTAGAGCCTGGGAAAGTTACTCTTGGATTACACCTCCCAGAATCCTCCTGTCAGCACCCTTCTCAAGGTCTGGTTGCATTGTTCCTTTTCCAGCATTCTCTAGCCCAGTGGTTCTTAACTTGGGGTCCGCAATGTCCTCACAGGGGGTCAACAGAGGCTTGAAGGCTGCTTGGCCCACCTCCTCCCTGTAATGGAGCAGCCACGTGACAGGAACCAAGGCAAAGGCTGGCTGGCTTGGCCTGCACATTTGCCATTCAATCCACTCCAGCCACAAACTTGCAGGAAGAAGGAAGAGTGTCTCTGAGGGAAAGTTTAATGGATGGTGTAATTGTATTGTTGTTGTTGTTAGCTATTATTATTAGCTATTATTATTAGGGTTTTAAATCTTGAGTTTAGTCTCGGGGCAACAAAAGATATTTTAAAGGGGGTCCCTGGTAAAGAAAAGGTTAAGAAGCACCGCTCTAGGCCAATGCCTCTCACATAACACTAATGCGATACTGGTGTTTTAGTGACAACAATAAAACCATTGTTCCCAGTAACATTACTCCAAATTCTTCTTTATATTCTTTATATTCTTCTGTTAAAAGAGCTAGAGTGTTGTAGAAGTTTCAGCATTGCCCTATGACTGTGGAGAACAGGGTCTGAATCCTTACTCAGCCATGAATACTCACTGGCTAACCTTGAGCAAGTCACACTCTCTCAGCCTCAAAGGAAGGCAAAGGCACACCCCCTTTGAACAAACCTTCCCTAGAAACCCCCATGGTAGGTTGGCCTTAGTCAGAAATGATCTTGAAGGCACATGGGCAAACACACACAAATTTCTTTTGCAGGCTGAACTCAGTTGGCAGCAAGGGGAGGAAGCTGAAGAAGACCAAGGGGGAAAGGGAGGGGAGAGGAACCAAGACATGTTAAAAGCAGCTGGAAAGATGGGCTGGAGGGGATCTATGTGCAAGGAAGGAAAGGAAAGGAAAGGAAAGGAGCCCTTTCTGAGGGAGACAACCCTCAAATTCCCTGTCTCTCTCTCACACACACTCACCCTCTCTGACGTGCCTCTCCTTCCAGCTTCTGCCACGGAGGGCTGCTGTCTCTTTCTCTTTAGTTTTGGAGAGGCTGTTTTGTTTGTTTTTTTAAAAAAAGCCAGCAGGAGGTTTTTGGAGGAGGAGGGTAAGAGGGGGCTCCTCCCGGCTGTCTCCTGGCTGTCTCCTTCGTTAGATTAAGGAGGCCAACACGGGGCCCTCTCTTGACCTCGGGGCCCCCTGCCAATGCTGATTTGGCAGATAGGTTAAACCGGCCCTGCGCCCAGTGGCTGCATGTGCACAACACTCACATATATTAACTGGGCATGAAATGCATGGGGTTATCTAAAGGGCAAAAATACTCACAGAATGCAAGAAGAATATGACCTGTCTTAATAGTGTCCTGCATCATATCACCATCTTCAGAAGGAGGGGGGCTAAATCCATCATATACTCCATAAGAAAACCCTTCACAGATTTCCCCAAAGTTTAAAAAAAAAACAGTGGGGGGGGGGGGAATGCACATTCCTGCTCATTGGGAGAAGTGACACAAATTGATTCACTTTCCCAAAGGAACAGAAGCTGAAAGATGATTGGCTGGATGAGTGCAAGGGTGGGGCTTGCTAACAAAGCAAGCACCAGGAACCACAATGTTTTTTCCCCCACCTCAGTGAGAGATTGATAATGCGATAAAATGGGGGTTGGGGTGTTTTGTTTTGTTGTTTGCTTTTCTGTTAAGGTGAAATATTGCACTTTTGTACCTTAGATATGCTTTTTTAAAAAAATACTATCCAGCCGCAGAAACTGGTGAGAATAAAAATGTGAGTAATTCACTCGCAGCCTCCATCTTGATTTGCAGGTATGTCCATTTGCACACAAACGTGGATAGCTTCACGTGCCTAGAAATCTACCTTAAAACCACTAAAAAAAAATTAAGAGAAATTGCAGCTGTTGCGAGTTGCCTTTACTACGGAGCAATTATCTTCATTTTGCTTCATATAGACAACCCCCATGTGCATACCCCTCCACTCCACTCCACTCCACTCCTCACCCCACCCCACCCCACCCCACCCCACCAACATATCAGAGCATCCATTTTCCATGCCGGGAGTGGATAGTCTCCTTTCTGCCCTCTCCCCCAGTTTGGGAGTAAGTGGAGGGAAGGCTGTCTATTCCCTCATGTGGTGAGGAATGGTAGAGAAGTGAATGCTGGTGGTCTTCAGAGTAGTTTGGTGCATTTCCTCTGGATTTCAGTCTAGAGGAAATTAATTCTCCAAGAGTTAAACCATGTTCTCAAAAGAAGCTCAACATCTGGGATACTTCCTTCAAAGTTTGGACTAAAACCCAAAGTGGATTTGTTCACTGCCCAACTGACATGGGAGCTACTAGCTGCTACTAAGTGAGACTATTCTGTTTATCCCCCTCCCTCAGACTTGATAAAGTGTGCTCTATCCTCACTGCTATCAGAAGCAGGCAAATAGTGATCTGAGGAAATCCCCAAGAAATCAGCATGGGGGGAAATTGGCAGCAAGAAGGTAAGACAGCAAGGATCTGGGGGGAGCATATGACTCCTGGGCCACTGTTTGTGCACATATCCTGTACTTGATTAAATGGAATCAGCTCTTCCTTTCCATTTCTGTGCAACTATTTCCCAGCCTTTCGGAAAGAATAGCCCATTCATAGAATCTGTCTGTTCTAAATAGTTTGATACCACTTTAATTGTTATGGTTTCTGACATTTGAATTCTCTCTTAGAGAGTTCTCATCTACTCATCCTGAAGTACAATACCAGAGAATGTTAAGTACCTCACCAAATTACAAATCCCAAGATTCCACAGGATGGACCCATGGCATGACAGTTTAAAGTGGTGCACATGGTGCCATTACTGTGGGGTGTAGAAACCCTTTAAGTGACTGAACCAGCTTTATCTAGCCAACTTCCTGCTAGTGGATCTCTCTCTTGTTCTAACTGTGGGAAGGTTCCAACTGTCTGCTGATTTGGAAAGGCATCAGGACGCTCTCACTCCCCCTCTCCTCCAGAACATGAGCAGATTCAACGCTTCATGTAGAATGAAAGGAGAGAGGAACTTTCATATGAGGAATGCTAATCTCTGAACAATGACAAATCCCTCTCAGTTCTGTCGAGCAGCTCATTCTCATCTGTGTGATGGGATCAGTCAGCCCACGATAACAGCAGCACTGACCTCCACTGATCCAATAATGTAACAAATGCCCTCTACATTCTAACGTGAAGCAGCTGGTTAGAAAAGAGTGGAAGACAATCCTGGCTGCTGACAAGGCCTGTTAGTCAGCTTATTTGTCTGTCAAAGGCACTTTCAAATGCACAAGGCACTGTGGTGTCCAGATGCTGGTGAAAATCTTGAAATGACTAATTTAGATAAAGTATAAGGTGCACTGTGCACCTAGAGGACACTTTGAACTGGTTTGTTGGTTGCTTGATTGATCAATCGTTACCCCATGTTTCTTTCAATGAATGAAGTTAAATGGTTTCCCACCTCCCCACTTTATCCTCATAAGAGATGTGAATCTTTTCAAATTTCATTATTTTGAGCCAAAATGGATAAGTTAACAATTTTTCTCCTTGCCATGAGAATATCTCCCCAAACTATGCGGTTTTTAGGGCTATTCACATTTTGGGATTTATTCTTCAAAAAAAATCCACATGCATGAGTTTTTGTGCAGAAAGAACATTTTTGGTACATAAACATTATTTTCTGCACAGCAAATAATGTTTTCCATGTAGGAAACCTACTTTCTGCACAGAAAATAACATTTCTGAAAATGCTGTTTTCTGATCAAAACATGCACGTACAAAGATTTACGTCTGTCCAAGATTCTCCTCAACAGGGCCTCCTTCTACTTGGGAAATCCTGTTTTTGAACTGGCATTTGATTATTTGTTAATATTCTTCCCATCCCTAATCCTCACAACTCTGCAAGGTAGATCAGGCTGAAAGAAAATTATTGGTTCACAATAGGAATAGAAGATAAGTGTGCATGAATTGAATTTTTAAATGAATTTATCCAGCTTGTGGTCTGCAAGATACTTAGGAAACATGGGGGCATATAAATTAATCTGAATAGTTGGGTATAATCCACAAGTAATCAATTCCTTTTAAAATGCTTTTTTACCTTTTTGAATTGTACAGAGATGCACAACTCAAAACATGTATCTTTGAAAGCTGCACACAAATATGCAAGCAGATGCACAGTGTATAGTAAAAATGATTAATTCAAAGGTGTGTATATTAGGAAAACTTCATACTACTTGTATGCACAAATTTCCATGGGTAAGAAAAGAACCACAAAATTCCGAATGAAACAAGATTGGGAATAACATGCAGGTGGAATGATAAGAAAGCAATAAAACTGAGGCAGAGAGATTTTCACATCCCTCAAGCATAAGATTATTCAATAAATTTCATAGGTCAATAGGGATTTAGTACTGGATCTCTCAAGTCAAGTTGTGCTTTTGTTGTGGTGTACTGACAATCCCACCACACAACCCATGTGCCAGGTACCATTATCATATTGGTGCTATAATATTATTGTATTGCATTGTATTATTGTATTGTATTGTCACATAGTTTCCTGGAAATTCATGGCAATCAAGCAGCCAAAAGCTTGCAAACCAGCTTTGACCTATGGATCACCAATGTGAGTAGCACTGTGTAATACCACATTGATTCTGATTTTTGCTGTTGAACAGCATATCGGCAGAAGTCTAGCAAACACAATAGATGGTAAAGGTGCCTACTTGGGATGATAGAATTTTCTAGGCTTTGGCCTAAGAATATACCCAAGGAAAATTATTCCAAATTCTTGGGACATATGGCACAGGTAGAGATGAGATCAGCATATTCTCACCATTTTGCCTCCATCAGAATCTACCTTGCATATCAACTGGAGTCAAAGAATTTCCAGTGAGTACAGCCACCTTGGTGATTGCGAAGGATATTCTGGGGATAGCATGAGGCAGATGTGAGCAATGGGGGTTGGTTGCTTCCCTGTCAGTGGGGTAGACAATCTTCTTTGGGTTTAACTTCAAACTATACTTGTCGGGGATGCTTTGATCGTGATTTCCTGCATGGCAGGGGGCTGGACTGGACCTCGTGGTCTCTTCCAACTCTGCAATTCTATGATTCTATGATTCTATAAAAGTGATGAATTTATTTGGGGGATAGGGTTCAGCACCATGGATAACTCCTTTAAAATTCAAACTCTGCATGGATTCACTGCTGTTCTGGAAGCCACCATCTAGATTGGAAGGAAATGACGTGTTAGTTATGAGCTTCACAGATGAGTTCAATAAAGCAAAACGGATCCATTTCTTGCAGCACCAAAATTTTGTGGAATGGATCCAAGTGTTTCTTCTCATCACTACAAAACAAGTATTACTTGGCACATAGGAGATTATCAGATGTGGCAAAAAACACAAGAGGACGATGTTACTGTACCATGAATGGGTCCCGATTTTTTTTAAAAAATGTTGTCCTTGTGTGCTGACTCTGTGCTTCAACTGCAAATAAGGCATCACTTTCAACTGACAGGACTTCCCCATCAATTGAAAGTGATACCTTATTCATAGCTGCAGCACGGAGTGAGCATACGAGGATGACGATGATGTGCGAAATCGGGACCAGTTCGCAGTACAATAATGTCATCCCCTTGTGCTTTTTGGCCAGTCTGATAATCTCCATAGTTGTTGTGCCCTACTTTCAGAACTTGGAAATGGATTCTGACTCACAGACATAAGCAGTGGACATGCCAGGACATGCTGAACCATAGCAGGAGGCTGTTCCAGAGCCACAGGCATCAGAGACAGACAATAGTACAGTACCAGCTCTACTAGAGGGTCCTGCCCCTTCAGATACAGAGAACAACTTACTACACCTACCTTCACAGCACAGAGACAACAAAAGGAGGGCTTGAGGCAGTCTCAGAGTATTTATAGGAAGCAGCAATTAGTTAAGCAGCAGTTGCATTGGCTGCTGATCTATAAATATGCAGCACTGCCCTCCAGGGGATGTTGGAGATTATCTGACCTACCTGATTGCTTGACATGTTCCTGATCTCTGTGTTGGACCTGGACAGTGTTTGTTGGCTCCGGACTCTGTTCACCTGACCTGGATTCTGCTGGACTATCCTGAGCTGTTTGCCAGACCAGGACCTTTTATATTGGACTTTGCTTGTGGGCTTGTGTTTTACTTGCTAGTAAAGTAAGTGTCTGACTTCACACTGCCTTGGTTCCTTTGCCTGTAATTAGCTTGACTGTGCTGTTCCTTTGCTATCAGCTGTGTAGTAATCAGCCTTTGGCTGGTTGCCCAGGCTTTGTTAGGACAATAGTTTGGCTTTTTCCTTTCCCACTCCCATTCTCCTATGCCTCAGGACGAATTTTTAGGACATACAATTAGACTTGGCTGATAAGGAAATAGAGAAACACACTTATAAAAATCAGAAACGAGTCTTGAGCAAACTAAATTACAATACACAATCAGAGAACTCTCTGGACCCTTTTAATAATTCTCTTGAACTTTTTGCATGACTGAGTTAGGCATATTCAAATCCACAGTGACCAACAGCTAACAGCAATAGGGGCCATTGTAACTATATAACTGTTTGACATATTCATCAAAATACAGGGCACTATTGAGGCAAACCTAGTAAGAGATTATCACACTACACTGTTATAGTGCTATTATTCCACTTTAACTTCTATGGATGCCTCCTGTGGAATCTTGGGATTTGCAGTTTAGGAAAGGGCATTTAACACTCTCAGCCAGAGAGCTCTTAGGCCTCATTAAACTACAAACCCCAGAACTCCACAGGAGGCAGCCAGAGCAATTAAAGAGGAATAATAGCACTATAGCAGTGTAGTGTGAAAAAAATTGTTAGTCATTGCTATTCCTGGTTCATCCTGAATATCTGCTACATTGGCAATTTCTGTTTTTCCAAGAAAACGTAAACAGCAAGATAGTCAACACACTCTAATCCGTGCCTCACTACTGTAATTTGACTAACCCTTTTTTGTTATTGGCTTGAAACTTGTTCTAGTTCAATATATATTTGGATTGTTTTGTTGTTTTGTCTGAGACTGGGGAAATGAGCTTGATTGAAATTAATCAGTACCAGTACCATTGACTTGTTAGGTTAACCTATCTCACAGTGAAATTAAAAGGAAACAAGTCATTAGCATTTCTTGAAGGATGGAAAGCATGTAACTGTGACAAGCAGAGCACTAATGTTTATTTGGGTAATCAATCAATCCTGTCTGATTAATAGGTGTGCATGATCGTTAAGGGCATACTTGTTAATTTTTGGTTCTGGGGTTTGACAGTGAGTGGGAACAAAATATCAATATTGACAATGCAATTCTATCCATGTCTCCACATGCCTTAGGTGCAGGATACCTTAGGGACCTCCTTCTCCTATATTTGCTGCTGTAAGATCTGGTGGAGAGATCCTTCTCTGTATTCCAGCTACCTACGTTACAGGCAAAGTTGATGTGGATGAGAGGAAGGTCCTGGAATTCCTTGCCCAAGGGACTGCATTGGAATCCTCTTATGATTGCCTTTTGCTATATGCTGCAGATCTTTTTTGCTCAGGGGGGCATTTGCTTCATCAGTTTTATCACCAGTGCTATTTGTATTATTGAGCCATTTTCATTATACTGTTTTGTAACTTTATTGTATTTTGCTATTGATTTTAATTGCTCTTAATCATCCATAGTGGTGTGTAAACACAATAAAAGTGATATATAAGCTTTTGCACAAAATAAAGTGTATAAATAAAATGTAGTATACTCAGACTTAAGCTCAGTTCATCTCATTGGAGTACGTCCAAGCCATATGTTTAGAATAACACTTTAAAAATTATTTGATCTTTCTAATAGTGGTTGGCAGCTTTTTCATATCAAATTGTAAGTTAATTTACATTTCTTCCAATACCTAACAAAAGCACATCTAGTAAGGTTTCATTTCTGGTAATAAATACACACAGCTACTTAAATGTGTTCTGCTACTTCATTAAATAATTGGTATGTAGTGGATGGTTAATCAACTGAAAATATTTTACTGGTTGACAGACTAAGGCTGCATCTGCACTGCAGAAAATAATCCAGTTTGATACTGCTTTAACTGCCATGGCTCAATGCTATGGAATTCTGGGATTTGTAGTTTGTCACGGCACCAGAGCTCCCCAGCAGAGAAGGCGCAATATCTCACAAAACTACAGATCCCAGAATTCCACAGCATTGAGCCATGACAGTCAAAGCACGGTCAAACTGGATTACTTTATACAGTACAAATGCAGCCTACTATATATATAAGCATTTGGCTATATCTGTCAGTTAAGGAGAACTATAATGGGCTTAAAGAAATCATATTTGATTTAGCTTATCAATAATCATATAAATGTTGATTGATGCAATGGTGGGTTGGTAAGCTAAATAAATGAATGAATAAATAAATAAATAAATTTTTCCTATGAATACACAATCATTTAAAGAGGGAGAGATCCCAAAACTGTCTTTATTTTTAAATTCTGCATGTATGAGACACAAAAGCCCTCCCCCTGCAGAAGGAGAGGGCCTTCCTGCAGAAGGCAAGTATGAGGGGCTCTTCTACAATGGCAGAGTTTACCTGTGATCTATATAAGTGATATTAAGATTTTAAAAATAAAATCTGGTGCTTGTAACTGGGAAAACCTTGTCAATCAACAAACCAGCCTAGCCAATTAACCACCCATATGTTTAAATGGGTGCAGGAGGAGTCATAGTGTGTGAGAGTGTGATGAAGGGGAAGTATGGGGAAAGGGTGACCCATACTGTGCCCTAGCATGCATCTTCAAATATTCAGTGGTGCCCAGGCAGAATATGGTGCCATCAGAGTATGTTATGTGGGTATGTTACCAGAAACGGTCAGGGTCATCGGGACCTTATAATATTATATTATTGTAATAATATTAAGATGGGGAATTAATATACTTGACCTGGCAATACATAAGTCTTGGAGACCTATGTATACTGGTACTAAGGAGGAGACTTTAAGCTAGATAGTTCCATTAATTGATCTTTATTGAAAATATAACAATAACAACACTCTCTCACACATTCAGACTTGAAGCACTCACACAAGGCTAATGAAAATACAGTTGTCCCTTCACATTTGCAACTTTGACTTTCACGGTTTTAAGTATTCATGTTTTTTCCTCACTCTCCTCCCCCTCCCTGGGGACTGCAGCAATGAGGGTGCTGCAAGAGGAGCAGCATCAGCCGCCTTTGTTGCCTCTTCCACTCAGAGGCATTGGCGGTGCTGCTGTGGTCCCGACAGGGAAGTAGGAGGAAGAGAAAGAAGAAGAGGTAGTAGAGGCGGGGAGAGGGAGGCCTGGGGGGCCAGGAAACTCCAGATGCCTAAGGAGTTATGCCTCCTCTGGCCTGGCACAGGGGTGTGTGAGGCAAAGCCTCTAAAATCACCCCTTTCCTGGGCTTTTGCTCCCTTTGGAAGTGAAGGCCAAGGAGAGGGGTGATTTTAGGGGTTTGCCTCACCCGCCGCTGCTGCTCTCCTGGGCCTTTGCTTCCCCCCCAAAGGGAGTGAAGACCCAGGAGAGCGCAGGTGGTCAGGCGAAGCCTCTAAAATCACCCCTCTCCTGGGCTTTTGCTCCCTTGGGGGGTGGGAAGCGAAGGTCCAGGAGAGCCGCAATTTTTATTCACAGTTTTTTCACATCCACAGGGGTCTTGCAGCCCTAACCCCCACAAATGTGAAGGGACGACTGTAGTAGGAAGTATTTGAATAGGGGAATAGAGTGAAGGGAGTTTGTTGGGTGATGCGGTACCAATCAGAGGAGTTGTGATCATGGAGAAAACCAGCAGAGTGGGGGCTCCGGAAACAGAAATGGCTATACAGTCTGATATGGAGTCAAGAGAAAGATGAACTGTGTGCACTTGAGTGTAGTTTTGAAGGGGGGGTTATGCCTAATATTTTCCTTTAGGGGATGGGATTTAGAGTGGAGTACAATGCTTTTCAGAGTCTCCCAGGCTAAAACAACAGACACTCTGGAAATGCTAATAATCATTAATGTGTTATCACTTTGATACTGAATGAAGCCTTCCTTGTCTAAGGTGGAGGAGAGGGGAAATAGCTCTTTTATAAACCTTGAGTACTCAGCTATATTTGATTGGATTAGCTAGATGTTCAGACAAGAAGTGGCCCTTCAGGTTACCTTTCTTTTGAATTTGGGATGGCCACTCCCTAGGGTATACATGATTTAGTATCAGCACCATTCCTTGAGAGTCCCTGGTTCTTTGGGGTGCCTGGCTTACTTGCCACTGTTGTGGAAGGCCATTGATAGCCAGATTATTAAATATTACCAGTTATTACATTGTAAAGGGGCTGGGGGCTGTCAGGGCTGGTAACAGGTAAGGGGGGAACACTTTTCAGTAGAGAAATAATATAGAGGGAAAAATCATTTCCTCTCCCCACATACCATGGTTCTAATCTGATCTTGATTTCCCCATCCCCACTTATTTCTGCCTTTGCAGAAAACTGAAGAAAGAGGATAATGCCTTAAACATTATTCACTCTGCAAGCAGAGTGAAGGAACACAAATGCACTCCATGAGAGATATGTAATCAGACCAAGGCGAAGTCCACACTACACAAATAACCCAGTTTAAAACTGGATTATTTGCCATGGTTCCTTCCTGTGGAATCCTAGGATTTGTAATTTGGTGAGGCATGAGCACTCTTTGGCAGAGAAAACTAAAGGTACACCCTTACACCACCATTCTCTGAAGATGCCAGCCAGAGATGCAAGTTAAATGTCAGGAATAAACTCTTCCAGAACACGGCCTCACAGCCTGGACAAAAAACCATGAAAAACTTATGGATGCTGGCCATGAAAGCCTTTGACTTTACAAAGCCTTGTAAATCTACAAATCCCAGGATCCCATAGGAAGGAGCCATGGCAAATACTTTAGTTTAAAACTGGCTTATTTGTATAGTGTGGACTTGTCCCAAGACTCCTCACCCAGGAGAACAAGAAAGATAGTATTTATTATAGGAAAATATAATGGCATGGAAAAGATTATTGCAATCGTAGCTGTAATGAACTAAGGTGGAAGCTGTGAGGCCTGATTGCTCTTAAATTTCAAAAATAAGGTGGCTAAGGGCAGAAGTCAATGATGTGATCAAAAAGGGGGGAATGACACTGGCAACCCTGAGATTCATAACTCTAGGAGTGGAAGAGAGGCCTAAATACCCTAAAGGCACCAGATCCTTTCTGATCTTGGAAGATGAGCAGGATCAGCTCTGGTTAGCACTTGGGTGAGACACTGTCAATGGATACCAGGCTATGTTTCAGATGAAGGAATTAGCAAAACCACATCTGAATATTCCTTGCCTAAGAAAATGCTATGAAAATCATGGGGTCACTGTTAGTTGACAGGCAGCTTGAAGGCACATACACAGGACTGGAAGAAATTCTAATATGGTCAGAACTGACAAAAGACATTCTGGGAAACTTGAGGAGGTTTCTCATTCTCTCTGTGTGTGTCTCTCTCTGTTTCTCTTTCTCCTCCTTTCTCCTCCTAATGAAAAGACATACATCTTGAGAACAAGCTGGGTTACACCCCTCTCATCTCCACCATAGCACAGCTCTATGTCCTTAGTAAACTTACAGCAGATTAGGCTGAATAAACTGCAACCTGAATGTTATGTTATTTGGCAAATCCCTGAATGTAACTCAGAGGTGGGCAACAAGGACTGTAGGTAGCAGGCAACACAAAGAATGTTTCTGTGGTCTCTGCTAACGCCATTTCTTCTGCCAGGGTTAGAATGGTGGTGCAACCCTCAAATCTCCCTGGGCTTCCCATCCTTGGTGGGTGGGGTGGGGAATCCAATGCAGCCCCATGCCACAGAAAGTTGTCTACCCTGGATGTAACTGATTGTGGACATTTAGCATCAAGGAACAGCTAAGCCTCCCAGTGGATCAAATCTTGATGTAGGTGTGACACCTACACAACCAAGTGGCAGGATGTGTAATTCTGAAATGTACAGTAGACAAAAAGCCTTCCCAAATTTTTGACAAGCGCACAGTCACAGTAAAATTGATGCTGCATGACAGCTCTATTATGGCAGCTGTATCCCTATGCATTCATATCCAAGACAGGTGCGCAGTTATTCTTGTACTCTATTGATTTACCCCAATTGTAATGATTTATTTTATTTCCCTGGATTCTGGACTTCATTTCTTTTATTCTCTCATCTCCTGTTCTTATTCTGGCTGTCTACCTCCTACTGTAACTGCTGTCAGCTGCCACTACCTTTGTATAGACAGAATCTTTCACGACTCCCCCAATTGCCATAGCTGTGAGTGATGTGCTGTCTGATGCATCTCCAGCCTTCCTAAATGAGCAACTTTCATCACCTTCCTATAAGTGTAGAGTATGTCTGTTATATTGGAGAACCACAGGAAAAAATTGTGCATGTGAAAGTGGGGGGCACATTCATACTGAGCCTACTCTGGATTGGGGCTTCACAGTCTCTGTAACAATCATGAGGCTCAGTCCAACTCCCAGTGGAGGATGTGTACCTATTTTTGTCCTTACTACATGGTAAGAAAGGGAAACGGTTGTGTGTATGGGAAGAGGTAAAACATCCCCATAGTCCAGGTGAAACCTGAATCCTCCCAGCAGGGGTAGGGGTGGCTATTATAGTATGATCTGTCCCCATGGACTTTAGAAATTTAAAGAATTGCAGAATGTTTGGAGGGATCTTCTGTCAGCAGAACCTGGTTGTTCTGTGCCAACACTTACCTCATCTTGTAATGGTGACATGTCTCAAACCCAGAATAATGGCAGCTAGTGGCACCTACATTAATGGAGTGGTGAATTGACCCCAGATTTCCCCCCTGAATTTTAAAAGGGGTCTCCAAAGAGGTAAGTCTCTTCTGGGGGTAAATTTCAATGCTATGGAAAACTCCTATAATTCTCAGACGAAAACCCAGAGTATATTCACCATCCCATTGACACCAACCTCCATTAAGTAAACCAACAAGATTGCTCCTGTTTCTTCTTCCTCACCCTGAGGAAATGCTAGGCTTGGTAAACCCTTTCTTCAGTTAGTGTAAATGTGTTACAGGTCCTGTGATTCATCTGAACTGTGTTAAACCTGTTCATATTATGAATTTACTTAGGCAAAGCTATTCCCCATCCCAACCTAATGGTCAGGGATATAGTTATGGGCACACAGGAGGAAGTGAGGTGTTCATGGTGCCAACATACAAAGCTAAGTCACATCAGTGTTATTATTGGTGGAACAACAGGCCTCACCACATCAACAGGCTTCAGTATCTCTGGCATTCATACATCCTTCCTCCCTTTGTGTCAGGAGATTAGCTAGATTCCTCTTGAGTCAGGTAGGATTTTTTCCCCTATCAGAAAATTGGTCTTACTATGAGATCCCCATCTCCTTCCTTGCACTGACCATGGGAGGAGTAGGAGCAAGGAGTGGGGTGGTCCTTGATGTTAAGGTTAATTTGGTCACATTGGGCAGATATGTCTATGATAATATTGATGAATATCAAAAGTCATTTTTATGGTGAATGGTGAAAGGCTATCTTTTGGGCAATAGCTGACAGAATCCCCTGGATAGCATGGCCAGGGGGTTCTAGGAGCTATACCCCCCCCCAAAAAAATTCCAAGCTCTTTCCCCATCTCATTTGCAATGGAAGAATTTCAGGGAAGAAGCAGAGATTATTCATATTTTCCTGCTTCCCTTTATAATTTACCTTTCTGCACTTGTTATAGTCATCACTGCACACTTTAAGTACAGGCATCCCCTGCTTATTTGAAGGAGTAGGGATCAAAAAGTGGAAATGGTTGAAAAGAGGAACCCAGTCTTTTCTAAGCTTGCATATGCAAGAATGAACACAAGATGGCACTGAGTCCACTGAGAGAGAGGGGAAAAAAACAGCACACCAAGTGGTCTGAGAGGGAAAAATAGCAGTAAAGCAAGTCAACTGAGGGGGGAAAACAGTGTGTGGCTGAAAGAACTGTGGTACATGGCTATAATTTGGATTGGTCAAAACAGCAAAACACTGAAAAATGAGTAGATGAAAAGTGGTGGATGCTTGTATAACAAATGCACCCCCTAGGTCAAACCATTTACCTAAGTATTGTCTCCCAGTTTGCTTCCCAGTTTGCAGCATTTGGCTCTAGAATTCTACAATATGGTTTCATCTCAACCTAAATGGAGTAATTATGAGAGTTGGGAACTGAATGCATTGTTTAATTGCTAAATAAATCTGTCCTGTGATAATGAGAGTGGAAAATGTCCAACATATTAATGATTTTCTACCAGGTAGGGTATGCTGGGATTTGATTGCAGCACTTATGAACATGAAATGTTACCTTATGCTCCCATTCTCCTAATAACATCCATTCAATTTTTTGCATATATGATATGATTTTTTAAATTACCCTTTTAATATTCTAAAACAGTTATATAGGTGAGTGACCACCTGCAAACAATTTTTTTTTGTTCTGTGCAAAGAAAAATCTGCTGTTTAGATACAAAAGCAGGTGTGTTGGCTGCGCTATCCATGCAACATATATTGCTGTAATCATGTAAAGGCTTGGCCAGTGGTAAATAGGATTTTGTGTATAATTAAAGATGTGGGTCTTTAAATACACATACAGAACCATGTGTAAATTTCAGCACCTGTTTTGAGAAGCTTTAGGCAGGAATCCTCTCATTTAACTTTGTGGGATTTCCTTCCAAGTAGACACATAGAGGATTTCACTGACTGATACATGCTAGGCACAATTTCAGCAGTTAATCCCTAAAACCTCTCAGTAGTCCTAGGCACAATGGACCCATTGATTCAATTGTTTAATGGTGAGTCAACAGTTATTTCAGTTCCATTGATTCAATGGGTATAGTTAGTTGGGGCTACTCATAGGATTTAGACCTTGGTGTCAGTTTTGGGATCATGGGATTCCTGCATGAAGAGGAGTTCATTTTCTTTCTCTGCAAAAGGGAATAGTGACTAAATATAATGGGACACTGAATCCAAAACTGATCCATTGACCATTGGTCTTCAGGCTATCATGTGTTTCTTGAGACCTTTAGGGAAATAACAGAGAAAAATGCTGATTAACCTTTCCAAAGGAAGCCCTGGCAAACTCCAAATGAAAATGAACCACCACATTAAAACTGACCTCTGAATCAGTCCTGAATAATTATCTGATAAATACCTCTCTAACTAGGAGTATATGTGAGTCTGGGAATATAACCCAGTTCTGAGAAAATGCCCCCTTTTCCTCACCACTTAATATTTGAACAGAATAATCTAAAGCAGCCCTCCAAATGACAGCCATAGTTTAGTGGGAGAATGCGTGTAGATGATCACAGGTCTGTTACAGAGAGGAGGGTGTAGGTATATTCTCTGCTACTCCAGAGGGGAGGATCAGGTCTAATGGCCTTAAGTTACAGAAAGGTAGGTTTTGATTAAACATTAGCAGGAAGTTCTTCATGGTAAGAGTGGTTTGGCAATGAAACCAATTACCTAAAGAGGTGGTGGGCTCTGTTTCTCTGGACATTTTCAAAAAGAGGCTGGACTACTACCTGCTGGGGGTGCTCTAGCTGGACTTATTGTGTTGAGCAGAGGATTGGACTCGATGGCCTATGGGGGCCGTTCCAAATCTATGATTCTATGCGTCAGTTTTCAAAACTGAGGATCTAAATGATCTGGCCTCAGAGGGAGGGAAGAAGAGGCAGGCATAGCTGCATCATTTCTAGGCCCAGAGGTGGATAGAGGGCCCTTCATCCATCCCCAGCTACCACTGCTCTGGCCTTGGAGGGAGAGAACAGCTGTGGTGAAAGCAGATGCCCAGCATTAATAGCAGTGTGATCGACTAGGGATTCTGGGAGAAAGATATGAGGAATTTGCACTGTTCATGATATTCTACGTAAGACTAGCCATCTTAACATGGTGATACAAAATCTCAAGGGATTTCACTACCAACACCACCCTGAGGCTGCATCTACACTGCAGAAATAATCCAGTTTGATGTCACTTTAACTGCCATGGCTCAATGTGATGATATTCTAGGATCTGTAGTTGTGTGAGATATTTAGCCTTCTCTGTCAGAGAGCTCTGGTGCTACAACAAATGACAAATTCCATAGCATTGAGCCATGGTAGTTAAAGTGGTGTCAAACTGGATAATTTCTGCAGTGCAGATGCAGCCTGGGCGGTCTCGTTTTCAATGGTAGACTGAGATGCCAAGTTTTGCTTATATCCTCTCTCTCTCTCCCCCTCCCCCCCCCTCTCTTTTTTTTTAACAGTTTGTGCAAAATATACTTGGCATGAAATTCCTGTCTCTGTGTAAAAACTAGGGTCTGTTTTCCTTTGTGAAGCTAAACACGGACAAGGAAGCAAACACAAAAGAACAGGGTGATTAATCACAAAGACACAAACACTTCTGGCTACTTTTACTATCCCATACAACAAAATAACAGCTATCACATTTCCAGAAACTGAATTTTATAGACAGATATTTAAAAAGTATTACAAATGCACAAAATCTCTCTTGAACCCTGTGTCATCATTTAGGAAGATGGCCTTCCTTCCCTCGCTCCCTCCCTTTCTTTCTTGGCAGTTGTTTATATGGTGAAAAAACTCCTCACAGAAAGCGAGGAGAATCCTAACTGTCTTAATGGCATTCCTTCTAATTTAGCCATATTGTGAAGGAGGTGGGCCAAAACCAGCAAAAACCTTGCCAGAAAATCCTTCATGGCTTTCCCCATCATATTTTTAAAACAACACGAGGGTGCACATTTCCACTTGTTAGGACAAGCGAATCAATCTGATTCGCTTGCCCAGATGAGAGGAAACACAAACCTGATTGGCAGGATGAGTGCAGGCTTGGTTACAGCCAAGTGCTCATTACCGCTATGTAGGATTTTTGCCTTAGCAAGTGATCGCTAAGACAATAAAATGGGGGCTTTGTGTTAACTTTCTCCCTTTTTTCAGAAAGGTGAAATATTCCTTGTGCCCACCATAGAAATAGGTTTTTTTTAAAAAAGTTCAGCAGCAGTAGATTTTAAAAAGTGAGTATTCCACTCATGGCCACCAGCTTGGCTATAGGCATGTGAAGTTTATGGGGGGCATAAAACCATTAAGACAGGTTGCAGCTGCTGTGACTTGCTAATACTGTGGAGCAATCATTTTTTCCCCCTTCCTAGTAGACAAGCCCTTGCTTTCTCAAATTTACTAAAGGATGAACAAGTTAAAGGTAGGGATATAATTCATTGCTAAGTTTCTTCTTGAAGGAAACAATGTGGAATTTTAATATTGTTACTCCTGCTGTGAGAAAGTCTTCAAAAATCACACAGTTTGGAAGCCTATTCACATTTCGGGACTTATTCTGTGCAAAAATTGTATGTGTTTTTCCCTGGAAAAAACAGCATTTTCTGCCCAGAAAACAATATCCCTGTGTAAAAATATTATGGCCTTTCTGTAGCTGGTGGGGAGTGGGTAGGATTGGAGAAGCCTCAGGCCATGTCCTCATAGCCAGATGCAGAATGATTACATCAATGATAGATCTGTTTTCATCTCAGCACTGCTGTAATCATGTTGTGTTTGGCTCTAGGGCCATAGCTAGATACTTCTCTGATCCTGCCTACTCCTAAAATGCTTCTCTGATCCTGCCCATGCCCCATATGCCTGTGTTTGTGTGTGTTCTTCAGAGGTTGTATGGTATATTGGATGCTTATGTGTTGCTGGGGAATGGCTTATGTGCTGCAGAGAGAAGAAAGAAATATCAACCTCCACAGGACATGAATAAAGATATCCACAGGCATAATGGAACTGTATGTCTAACAGGATGCCAGATTAATGTACTATATATATTAAAGAAAAGTCCATACAAATATACACACACATCCAGATGTGTGGGTTGGGGAAACTGGGTGAAAAAACCAATGATAAAAAGGTTGTAAAATGTTTTCAAAAAGTGCTCTCCAAAGGAAAAGCACATACAAAAAACAAACATACTGGGAAAACTGTAGACAAAAATGTTTAGAAATTTGTGTGCAAGATTTCTTGGCAATTTTTTGCCACGTTCTTAAACCAATGCAAATGTGAATCTAAACTTACTTCCCACAAGAAATTCAGAGAAATCCATGAATCTATACCAAGGACCTTCCTTGATACAGTTGGAGTGGATATTCTCCAACAGCCTATCCATGAGCAATTGGGTTGGGGGGGGGGAGTGGCAGAACTTCACTTGCTGTTGCACAGCTGGTAACTGTGGTGCATGGAGGTACTGAATTGTGCAACAATATAAAAAGGAATGGGACATGCATTACCCCTTATCCAAGCGGTAATGTCCAAAAGGATTCTGGCCTGCAAATCTACCTATCCCCACAGAGGACACATCATGTCATGAAGATATGTAGCTACTTGGGATGATTCCATGGATTACGAAGTTTGAGCTTTTCCCTTTGTCAGCAGGAGGAGGATTTGCAGCAGCTGTAACCTGCCTTCCTTTGAACGAACTCAGATGATAATTGTCTCATTTCCCTTATTGAATGGGCAAATGGAGGAGTATTTGTGTGCGCTCTCCCAATATGGTTTCAAGTTCAACTTCAGTAATCTCTTAATTTCAGCAAAATTCCAGCCCTATGGACTCAGCCAACCAAAAGGCACTACTTAATCTTTCAAGTGCCCAAAAGAAATAGGAGATGATCATTGGCTTATTTTAACACTTGGGATCATTTGAAGAGACTCCTCATACTACTTGAACACCTTGCTTACTGTGTCAGCAGCACATTGCAGACTTACGTAAAGCAATTGCTTCTAAAACTTTGCAAGACTGAAAACCACCTTAATTCAATAGACACCAAGTATGCTGAAACAAAACATATTGGAACCCCAAGGAGGAACAAAGGTGAAATGTGCTTCTCTAGCCATAAAGAAAGCAAATATCTAAAAAATACCATCATTGCTGACAGTAGTGGAAAGATGTAAAAGACTTCTGGTCTTTTTTGAGTTCATATTTTGATATAATGCTTTTTTATTGAGTTCATATTTTGATATAATGCTTTTCATACACAAGGCCTGGAATTTGAGCATGTCATCTGTTCAAAAAGGTGAAGGAGGAGACCCCAGAAATGGATGTTTAAAATTTAAGAGCTGTTAAGAAAAAACAAATATAACAATACAATATTTTAATTTTAAAAACCCATAATGAATCTGAAAATAATGTAATGGAATGTGAATGGTCTAAATTTCCCCCAGAAAAGGAAACATATCTGGTATTTTCTTAAAAACCCCAAATATGATATTGCCTGTCTCCAAGAGACTCATATTAGTAAAAAAATAAAATAAAAAATGATTACACGCTTTTTCAGAATAAAAGTAGGGGGTTGGAATTTGCCCCAGCAAATGAGAATACAAGAAATGGAATAGAAATGGAATATAAGAGAAATGGAAATATTCAAGATATTTCAAGATGAACAAGGCAGATATGTAATCGTGCAAATAAACTGGAATGGCAAGATAGTACATTCATTGGGCATTTATGCCCCAAATAATGATAAATCAATGTTTTCTGAGAATTTCTAAAAAACACACACACATCAGAATTAGACTTACAAAATTTGATTAGCATGGGGGACTGGAATGGAGTTACTGATCATAGTAAAGATAAATCTTTTAGTAAAGGAACTAAGGAAGACCAAGGGAGACTGCCTAGAACTTGATTTTTAAATATACAACATTCTTTGGATTAGTAGATGGTTGGAGATATGTGCAGCCAAACTCCAGAGACTATACTTTTTTTCTCAAAGCACCCTGAATCTTTCTCAAGAATAGCTATGTTTTAGATTTCTAAGGATATGGCCGACTTAGTAAAACAGATGGATATTTTGCCAAAAGCTTTTCCAGACCATAATTCTACCCTAATGTCTCTGAAAATGGGGAAAATGCAATTTAGATGGAGACTTAATTAATATCTACCTTTGAAGACAAAAATGTTGCAACAATGTAAAAAAGAAATGAAGGAATTTTTTGGACTGAACGTAAATCAGGAAATCGATGAAAGTGTAGTTTGGGATGCAAGCAAAGCATATATGAGATGTCTCCACTACCTGCCAAGTAACAGCCTATTTAAAGACACCACTCATAGCAATCATCAAAGTCCCCCAGATACAATGTGGGATAGGCAAAAATGAAACCAGGGAAAAGGGGGTAAAATTCCTACCTGGCCCTATCAGCAAAGATTGCAAGGTAAAGAGGCTGTGGAGGGGGAAGGTAAGGTTCTAAATAGCCCCCCCCCCACAGTGCATCATGGTGCCTTGCACCAGATGCCATTATCCCTGGCCTCTCTGTCATGGAGTCTATCAAAGCTGGCCTCACCCCTGCAAGGTTTTTTTTTTTTTTTTTTGGCATGTGGGTCTGGGGTCATATAACAGCAGCAAGATTTGTCACGGTAGTGCACTGGTGCCTCTGAGCAGAAGGACCAGGCAGCAAAAGTTGTTGTAGCAGAGTTGCACTAGAGTGCAGTGGTTAAATGCCAGTACTGCATAAGCTGATAAGCCACAAGGTTATGAGATCAATACCAGAGGGCTCCAAGGTTGACTCAGCCTTCCATAGGTCAGTAAAATGAGTACCCAGCTTGTTGGGGGCAATTAGCTAATACATTATAAACTGCTTAGGGAGTGCTTTGGCACTCATAAGCAGTATAGACTTATCAAAGCTATTGCTATTGCTATCAGCAGGCAAAGAAATGAGCACACAGAAACAGACATGTGTCTAAACTATTTCTCTTTACTAAAGCATATTGTAGTGATATTTACAATGAGTCTGAGACACCTAGCATACAGACTACATATAACAGCATAATGTACAGTGCAGTCCTGCACTGTTCATCCTAGACTGAAAGCACAGTCTGAGAACCAAGTCAAGAGAAGACCAGAGACAGTGGGGTGATCTAGTCATACAATACAGATACAGTACAGTCATGGGTTATGCTGTTAGTGGTTCTCACACACATTTCCCCATATAAATAAGGCTTTATCCTTGTTATGTGCTTCCCACGCTTGTCTCTCAGACATAATCTAGTTATGCTCACCAGCTGAATTTAGCCTTCTCATTGCTGGCCACTGCAGGCTGTAGCATATTATATCATGACAGTTCTTTACAGTAGATATTTCCAGTGATTGTATATCTCATCACCTTAACAAGATAACTATTTGACCAAACTTGGAAATGGACCAAAACACTGATGACAGAAGAATAGATGTATGGATTTTTAAGTTTTCTGATTTTGCCCAAAATGCCAAACTAATGTGGATTTTACAAGATAAACCAACTGAAGACATTTTGAAAGAATAGAAACCATTTGTGGACTTTTTGAGCAATAAGAAATCTAATGATGTTATAATCTGTGGATATGGTTACTAGTAAGTCTAGTTGGATATGGTTGCTAGTAACTCTAGTAACCCCAGTAAGTTTTTCACTTTTCATTAAAGTTCAGATTAGGGGAAAGGTTCAGAGCCTCTTTGTGTTTTAGTGTTGTGTTTTAGTCATAGTTTAGTAGTTGTCTTTTATATATATATATATGTTTCATTATATATGCTTCTTTCTTCTTTCTTTCATTGTTTCTGATTTCCTTTTCCCCCTTCTGAATGTTGATAAGAATGTCTGTATTAAAATTAATAATATTTTTAAAAAATGAACATGGAAAAAGCATTCATTTAGAAATGTGCACAAAATTTATGGAATTTTAAAACTGTATATAGTAATACTGTATATAGACATTTCTATAAAGAAGAGAACACATCCCAGTCTAATACTGACCCGAGAAGGAATGAGTTTTGAGAAGGACATTGGAACCTCAATTGGCTCAGGTTTTGTAGATGCCTCCACCCTAACTTTCTGAGATTTGCTATCAGCTACACAGTTATCTTAGATCTTTAAAAGTAAAGGGGGGTAGAAGATACAGATTTCTCAAAGTTTCCTGTGGGGCTGAGGTCTAGAATGGTGGCACCTGATGATCCATCTCAGAATGAATTCAGTCTTGATGTGTAATGAGGTATACGTTCTTGACTTCTCTTGGTTGTTGGATTCTTGAGACAAACAGTTTTTTTGTTTTTTTTTAAGTATGCCTTACTAGATGTACTGTTTAGTGGGAACTGCAGAGCATGGGAAGAAATGTGTCTGGGTGACAGGATTGCTCCAAGACATTCTGCACTTAAAATAAAAGGCCAAGATGGCATCTCCCCCACCCCAGCACTCCATGTACAAAAACAATAAAATCTTACTTCATCACTGGCACATGAGTAGAATCCTCCACCATAAGTAATGGTGATAAGATAGGTTAGGAGTGGGGGAAGGAAAACAACTTTGCCCCAAAGCCACAGCTCTGCCTTCCAGCACTTTCCTGCCACCTGAGATGGCCATGTTACCAAACCAAATGATGAGGCCAATCTTGCCTGGTGAATAGTTACCAAGACGAATGGAGCTGGTTGTGTTTGGAAATAGCTGATTTTATTGAGAGAATGGCATTAATGTCACTCTTTTGTTCGTTCTCTTTTTATATGGGCTTATTTTTGCCTGCTGTGCTGTGGGGGAAGGCAGCAATTTCTTTTTGATGAAGATTTGTGTCTTACTTCCTACCACTTATTTTCTCCACCGAGCACTGAAACGTATGAGCTAGGAACAGAAAGAACCTGGGGTGGCAATTCCCATTATCAGAGGAACTCCCAAATAGTCCTGGTGAA
This sequence comes from Gambelia wislizenii, assembly GCA_030847615.1. Lineage (NCBI taxonomy): Eukaryota > Metazoa > Chordata > Lepidosauria > Squamata > Crotaphytidae > Gambelia > Gambelia wislizenii. The sequence continues at coordinate 303,532,151 of JAUMIR010000002.1, read as the reverse complement.
GGAAAATGAATGTTGATTTAGCAGAGTCTTCAGTACTTCACAGAGGAAGACAGGAACATTCTTGTTTACTTGTACCATCCTATTTCCTTCCCTCTCACTAGACTGTTACACCTTGCTGAAGATATCTATGCTTCAGTGTTCACGTCTCTGCAAAAGCCATGCCATGCACTTGTTTCTAAAGTACATGTAATAGTATGCCACACACAACTGTTTCCTTTGTTAAAGGTTTGAGGATGTTTAATAGAACATTTAGGGTGCAACCACTTCTCCAGTTTGGTATCACAGGACATCTTCCAAGTTTTCGGTGTGAGCAAAAAGACCCACTGTCTTAACAAGGCAGACATTTTCATTTTGCACATAGGATCCAAGAACATCAGAGGCAACCTAAGAAATGCTCAGTTTGCATGTTCCATCTCTTCCAAAGTGGAGCAGGGACAGAAACATTAAGAATACAGGAAGCCTCCACCTTTTGACAACTCACTCTTTTGATGCTTGCAAATTAAGGACAAGTTCCCTTCGTCTGATGAGAAATCCACTCTTTTGACAGTTCATGACTATGGAGGCTTGCTTGGGGTTGAACACACACATGCACACTGCTTGCAAAGTGAGCTGTGGGCGGGGGACATCACCAAGCCGACTGAGATACTTTGCAAGCAGTGGGCAGGCAGGCACAGACAATCCTAAGTGAGCCACGATAATTCCCTCATGTTCCCTACATGGGTTCTGCTTTTTGACCAGTTCTGGTTTCTGATGCTGCTGCAGTCCCTAACCTGTCAGATAAGCAGGGGCTTCCTCTACTGAGCTGCACAATCTTACAGCAAGCAATCTATGTATATATATTGGTCTTAGGTATGTTGTTGTTTCCAGTGTGCTGATCAACTGCTTAGGAAACTGACCAACTAATCAAAGCTCTGTTGGGCAGCCAATCAGCACACTGGAAGCAGGGCCATGTGGAAGTTTCACTCCTGTCTAAACGTGGCGGAGGCAGAGGGGGTGTGAGTAGCATGGGGGGATGTGGCATGGTGTGTGTGTGTGTGGCGTGTATGGGGTGCGGGGAGGGTGGTGCGAATGTGTGGAGGGTAGCACGTGGCAGCATGGGATACAGGGAGGGCAGTGTGAGTGTGGGGAAAGTGGCACAGGGTGTGGAGAGGGCGGTGCAAGGAGAGCGGCATGTGGAAGCACAGGGTGTGGGGATGGTGGTGCAAGTGTGGGGAGGGTGGTACGGGGTGGCACAGGGTGCGGGAAGGGTAGTGTGAGTGTGGGGAGGATGGGACTGGGTGAGGGGAAGGTGGTACGAGTGCTGGGAGGTTGGCACAGGGTGGTGCGGGGAGGGCAGTGTGAGTGCGGGGAAGGCAGCACAGGGAGGCACGGGGTGTGAGGAGGGCAGTGTGAGTGCAGGGAGAGCAACACAGGGCATCACGGGATGCAGGGAGAGCGGTGGAAGTGCAGGGAGGGTAGCACAGGGTAGCACGGGATGCAGGGAGGGTAGTGAGAGTGTGGGAAGGGTGGTATGTGGCAGCATGGGGTGTGGGGAGGGTGTGCGAGTGCAGGGAAGGTGGTATGTGGCAGCATGGGGTGCGGGGAGGGTGATGTGAGTGCAGGGAGGATGGCACCTGGCAGCATGGGGTGCGGGGAGGGCAGTGCAAGAACAGGGAGGCTGTCACGTGGTGGCACTGGGTGTGGGGAGGGCGGCACAGGAATGTATGGGGTGCAGGGAGGATGGCACATGGAAGGATGGGGTGCTGGGAGGGCGGCACAGGGCGGCACGGGGTGCAAGGAGGGCAGTGTGAGTGCAGGAAGGGCAATACAGGGCAGCAAAGGGTGCAGGGAACGTGGTGTGAGTGTGGGGAGTGTGGCACGTGGAGGCATAGGGCGTGAGGAGGGCGGTGTGAGTGCAGGGAGAGCAGCACGGGGTGGCATGGGAGGGCACCATGTGGGGAGTGTGGGGAGGCGGTGTGAGTGTGGGGAGGGTGGCATGAGCATGTGAAGTGAAGATAAAAGGCTCACAGGCCTGCTGGTCAAGGGCTCCTCTGGCTTGTTGTTGCAAAGGCCTGTCTGGCCCTTGAACGTGGCTCTCACACGTGACCTTGTTTATAATCCCTTTGGCTCCGATGGCTTTGTTTTTACTTGAGGCCTCTCCTGCCGTGCTTGCCCCTTGGCAGGTGGCCCAGCTAAAAAAAGCTGTGTGTGTTCTCTTCTCATCTCCAGGTTCCCAGCTTAACCACCCTCTCCAGCTTCTAGGGCGTGATGGTGGTGTGATCAGCTACATTGGCTCCAATGGTTCTTCACCAAGCCGCACCAGTCCTGTCTCTCTGTGTGGCAGTGACAGTTCCAATGGCAGTTGCCAGCTTTCCTCACAGTCCACTATCCCCAGCTACTTTCCACCTTCACCCACTGGATCTCTAGTACAGGACTCTGGTCGCCCATATGGGGGCAGTTCAGCTGGACTACGTGATGATGCCTCTCCGTCCTCCTCCTCCTCCTCTTCCTCGTCGTCATCCTCCTCCTCCTACAGTTCTGGAGGCTCTCCAGGAGGTGTGCAGGTGGCTGTGGATGATGGAAGACGCATTTCCCCAACCAAAAGCACCAGCAGCAACATCACAAAACTCAACGGGATGGTTCTCTTATGTAAAGTCTGTGGGGATGTTGCATCTGGGTTCCATTATGGCGTCCATGCTTGTGAAGGCTGCAAGGGTTTCTTCCGGCACAGCATTCAGCAAAACATCCAATACAAAAAGTGCCTCAAGAATGAAACCTGCAACATTGTCCGCATCAACCGGAACCGCTGCCAGCAGTGCCGCTTCAAAAAGTGCATGGGGGTTGGCATGTCCCGAGACGCTGTCCGTTTTGGGCGTATCCCCAAGCGTGAAAAGCAACGTATGTTGGCTGAGATGCAGAGTGCCATGAACAACATGGCCAACAACCAACTGAGTGCACAGTGCCCACCTGAGAATTTACCAACGGGACACCCGCAGGCCACCAACAACCCCCTGCTGTGCCACCAACCCCAGACAGCACCCTGCTCCCCGCCCCCCAATGCAGCCTCACCACTCCAACAGCCTCCTTGCTTCTCCCAGTTCTCCCAGCAGCTGACGCCCCCACGTTCCCCCAGCCCTGGCGATGTTATGGAAGATGTCATCTTGCAGGTGGCCAAGGCCCACAAGGAGATTTTTGTTTATGCCCACGATAAACTGGCCACAGGGCCCCCACCACCCATGGGAAGTGACAGTTCTCTTGGTTGGGAGAACAGTTGGCTGACCAGGAGCTACCACAACAATGGGCCCAGCCCTCAGAATGACAATTGGAACTCTGGTTCTCCTGCCCCCAACAATGTCTGTCACCAGAACAACATCAATGGACATCGATTTTGCCCCTCCAGCTATTTGTCTGGGCAGACGGATCCTTCCAGTGGGCAAGGTTGCCCATGGCAAGGGGAGCCCAGAGATATACTCTTAGCATGCCCTATGAATTGTCACCCTCACGGCCGCAGTGGCTGCACAGTCCAGGAGATATGGGAGGATTTTTCACTGAGCTTCACACCTGCTGTACGAGAGGTTGTGGAATTTGCAAAGCACATCCCTGGTTTCCAAGAACTATCACAGCATGACCAGGTCTCGCTACTGAAAGCTGGTACATTTGAGGTGCTGATGGTTCGGTTTGCCTCCCTCTTCAATGTCAAGGAGCAGACTGTGACATTCATGAGTCGTACCAAGTATAGCCTTGAGGAACTTTGGGGGATGGGCATGGGTGACTTGCTGACATCTATGTTTGAATTCAGTGAGAAGCTTGGCTCTTTGGACCTTTCTGAAGAAGAGTTGGGGCTCTTCACAGCTGTAGTGCTGATCTCAGCAGATCGTTCTGGCATTGAGAACCAGGCATCAGTGGAACAGCTGCAGGAGACACTAATCCGGGCTCTTCGGGCCCTCATTCTTAAGAATTATCCCCAGGAGACTTCCCGCTTCACCAAACTGCTGCTGAAGCTTCCTGACCTGCGCACTCTCAACAACATGCACTCTGAGAAGCTGCTCTCCTTCCGCATTGATGCGCAGTAGATGGAAGGCGAGGCTGCACATTTCTACTGTCCCACCCTCCTTTCTTGCCTTCCCTGCATCATTGCACTAACCAGACTGCTCTCTGGGCCTGGACCCAGCTAACTATTTATACTGGTGTTGTGGCTGTTGCCCCCACCTGTGCAGAAGCAAGCAGAACTGACATTTTTGTAAATATTATCATATGTATATTGGATTTGTGTGAATAGAACAGCACTCTTCCCTGCTGTGGTGCCAACCATGGGAATAATATATTGAAAGCAAAATGCCTGGATGGTTGTCTTCAGTTGTTCGCCTCTCAGTTCCCCCTTTGGCTCTTGAAATTTCCTGGAATGGGGAATATGATGAAGAATTTGGATCTAACAGGGGCCAATCCTTTACCCAAGCTACGAAGAAAGGAATGCCTGAAACTTCGTACATGGAAGTGTCAGTCACCTTGCTAGAGACTTTTGCCCCTACCCTAGAGAAAGTGAGTTGTGCTTATATGCTACAGAAATCTGTGGGACTTTCAGAGTAACTCCCATATCCCATTGATCTGAGTGCAGGGAGAGCAGCACGGGGTGGCATGGGAGGGCACCATGTGGGGAGTGTGGGGAGGCGGTGTGAGTGTGGGGAGGGTGGCATGAGCATGGGGAGGGTGGCACGGGGAGCACAGGGCAGGGAGAGGGAGGCGCGAGCACAGGGAGGGCAGCATGGGGCACAGGGCGGGCAGCACGAACATGGGGAGGGTGGTATGGGGCAGCACGGGGAGGGTGGCACAGGCACAGGAAGGGCGGTGCAAGCACAGGGAGTGCAGCAAGGGGGAGTGACATGCGTACCATTCGGGATGTAGTGCACGGCGGGGGAATGGTGTATGTTACACCGGATATAGCTAGTGATCTATGAAATTTTCCTTACTTCTTAAAGTTGAAAGAACGTTGATGCCCTAGCAACACATAATAGGTGACTTTCCCACTTTCCTGCATTATCAAGCGCAGCCTTTCCCAGCCATAATCATCCAGAAGACTGCAGTGCTCACATGGCCTGGACAAAATGCCCATTCACTCTGGGAAAGATGACAACTGTAACTCATTTCTGAGTTAGGGAAGATTGATCGACAGGGATGAGGATGGAAAAGCCAGAGCCTGAGATAGTGTGAACAAAGAAAGACAGACAAAGGGTTGGAGTTCACAAGCTAATTAAAAAAAATAGGAAGCATGGGGAGCAAGCAGTTAAGCATCCCTGTGGCTTGATATGTAAAGATTTCTAGAAAAAGAATTGGTGTATTGGTGCACCAGCATAGACTTCAATTAAAAATTCAACAGAAACAAAAGCCTATATAGTGCACTCCTGGCAGGTTTCCAAAAGAAGTTCTTTAGGTCTTGCTTTGAAATATATCAGGTGACCCTTTGCACCTAGGGATGAAAAAGAACTCGGCAATTATGCACTGAGCTGAGCTAGTCTATTCTGTTACAACCAGACTATTTTACCTTATAGGTAGCCTGTTCTTTCCCCTCTTCTGACCCTCATCGTTCCAACAGATTGTGTAACTGCTAAAAATGGCAAGACAAAACTATGCCTTTCAGCAACATCTGACAGAATCTATGTGTGCTATGGAAGCAAAGCCCGACAGCAAATTCTCATGACTTTTTTTTATTTTTTGCTTTGAGCATGACAAGAGATTTCTGGTATCCCATATTCCTTTTTATGAACCACTTAGATCATTGAATTGGTAACCCAAAGCTATATGTCTAATACTGTTAGACTATAGACTGTCAGATCTCTTGTTATCAAATGCAATGCATGAGCCTTTCAGTTCAGAAAATGTGCAAATTTAAATTCTAGATGACTGGATTCTAATGAAACAGTGCACTCTTTATTCTTTGGGAGAGTGATTTCTTCACAAAAAATTAATGTTATTTCAGATGGACAAGAAATTAGTTGGCATTCTACTGCAGAAATGTGGCATAGCACTGTTTTGGAGTGGTATTGACATATCTGAGCTTAAATCCTGGTTGACAAATGGAGATATTCTTTCAGTTATATGCAGTATCAGAAATTTCAAGCTGATGGGAGTTCCCTTACCCCCTATTTCCCCTTTTCCTCTTTATTTTTTTTCTCCCTCCCTCCCTCCCTCCCCCCCCATATCTGCTCTGGTACCTCAGTTGTGGGGCCTGTGGAAGCCTATAGGAGGAGGAGCCATTCAATCTCCTAATGGTGTCCATTTTCCTGACATAAGAGAAAACCAGTGGATATGACTCTTTGGGACACACTATATAGGGTGTGGTGGAATTCCAAATACAGTCAGGCTTCTGTATTCATGGATTTGGTATCAATGGATTCCACCATCCACAGCTTGAAAATATCCCAGCCCCACCACCGACATAAAATCCAAGGAGCAAACCTTGATTTTGCCATTTGATAGAAGGGAAACCATTTTATTACTACGCACAATCCTAAATATGCACTGGACTAAGTGACGAATGTTGCTGTCCTTGAGCAAGCAGGGATCACCAGCATTGAGGCCATGATATTGAGAACGCAGCTGCACTGGGCAGGGCACGTTTCTAGGATGGAGGACCATCGCCTCCCAAAAATACTACTCTACGGTGAACTCGCCACGGGTCAGCGTAAGAGGGGCGCTTCAAAAAAGTGATACAAAGATTCCCTGAAACAACATCTCAGGCTCAGCCAAATTGATCACCAACAGTGGTCCACCCTGGCCGAACAATTCTTGAAGAGAAACGACAATGCAGAAAGAATCACAACCCAAAAACATCACCCAAGGAGCTCCTCTGCTGTGCTTTCTGCAACCGGACTTGTTTATCTCAGATTGGCCTTTTTAGTCATCAGCGCGCTTGGAGAAAGCGTGGGATGAGTCCTTCCTGAATCTTTGTTTGTGAAGAAAAGCCAGAGAGAGTGGGGGGGGGGAGAGGTATATAATGGGACTTGAGCACCCACAGACTTGGGTATCCTTGGGGGGTGGGTCCTGGAACCAAACCCCAGTGGATACCAAGGACCCACTGTATCTTGTTATGGACCATCATATCTCTTGATGGAAACCAACTATAGATTTAGATCAGGACCACATGAGGGAGAGGAGCTGTACTAATCTTTTACTTCCGTGACAATCCATTGGTCCAAACATCTACTCAAGTCCTTTCTCTGAAATTAAAAGTATTTTGAGACCCACTCATGGATCTACCGAGTCACGACTGAGGTGTATAAGTAGAAAAGGTATGTAACTAAGGTGTATAAATAGAAAAGAGTAGGTTGATGCTCAGGATCAGAGATGGCAAAGCTGTGGCATTCCAGATGTTGCTGGGCTGCAACTCCCAGCACCTCTCACCATTGGCTATTCTTGCTAGGGGTGATGGGTGTTGTAGTCCAACAACAACATCAGGAATGTGATAAGTTTCCTACCTGTACTTGAAATAAAGGTTGAGATCCTGGATTGGAAGAAGTATGATAAAGTGTCATTGTCACTGTTGTGTGTTCAGCTGTAAGAGCATAGTTGTATGTTGTTCCCACTGTGCCACCACTCTGCAATTGAGCAGTAAATAGCCTTGTTGGAAAAGGGTGTAGATGCTTGAAAGTTGGGTTTCAGAAGACAGTGTGGTCATTGAATGGCCAAGGGGGAACCTCAACAATGACCAAAAAAGTAAATTATTCAGGCATAAGTTGGACTTACCCCTTCATAAGTCACTAAAAAGATGCCAGCCAAACTGTCTAAAGCTGTGGCTTTGGTCCTTCAGACATTTTGGTCCTCTGGTTCCAGAATCCCCAGGCGGCATGGCTAATGGCCAGGACTTCTGAGTGATGAAATCCAAAATATCTGCAACAGCAAAGGTTAAGAGCTGTCTATAGCAGATCCTGAATTAAGGCCTTGAGTTCAGGTGCCATATTGATGGACAGGTGAACACCTTTTAGGGCTGGATTAAACCTTCAGGCATCTACCTTTACCCTGAACATACAAAAGTAGAGGCTCATACAGCAGATGTTTAGGTTGGAATACATTGGCATGTAAATATTGTAAAAACAGTTTAAAGAGCAAGAATTGGATTTGTCTCACAGTGATAATATTAGTAGAAATTTAAAACTCTCCGTGTTTCTCAAAGATTTATTCCTCTTCATTTAATAGATAAAAAGCACTTCTTCCATTTTTACTCCTGCAGGCCACTCCCGCGAGCAGTGTTTTGTAACATGAGTAAATTCACAGTTGCCTACCAATACGTCAGGTAAGTGATAAGTGTAACAGCCCCTGGAGTCCAACTATAACCAGAGTCAGATGATTTGGTAACACAAAGGGTTTGTGCCTGTCCAATCATGTTTGTACATCTGAACTGGTGCTTGTGCACACATATTTGCACACTGATAAACCCTGCTCATGCTATCTATCTCCCGTAAAAAAGAGAGTGAGATCTAGCACATAGAAAATTATGCAGCATAGGCAAGTACACATACAAGTTTGTGCATCTGGTTGGCTGCTTTGGGCAACAAGTATTGAATTAGACATACCCTTGGTCTGTTTCTGCACAGGAAGGTCTTGTATTATTTTTTAGGAGCCATTGCTATGGGATACTACGTATACTAATTTTAATATATTTGATCAGGGGATGGGCAGAGTGGTATAGCTAGTATCTAAATTGCCATGCAGTTAATTCCATGTACCCTAGGTGCTTTGCGATTTGTTATTTTTTAAACAGCAGACACCTATGTCCACTCAGTATAGGCTCACTGAGAGGTACCTGGCAAGAACTGCACAGCAGAAAGGGCACAAAATACAAAGGCTTCAGCTAGCAGCCATTTCACTGTTCCGACCCACCTTCACACACAATAAGAGACTTGCAGGCAGCAAGGTTCATCCAGATATATCTGGAGGCCTTTATCTTCAGTTGCAGTATAAACAAACACAGTATATACACAGCAAACCTTGTTAACAAACTCAACAGCAATTTCTCCAACATCCACCAACACTGGTCTTTCTCCACAACACCAACCCACACACAATGCATCTTGCGCTTCGACTATATAAGAGTATTTGATTGTCAGCCTTCTGCCTCGCCACAGCTATGAACAAACCTACATCAGCTGTGATAGTCTATGGTCTGTTGCTCCAACATTTTTCCTTTCATACTTAAAGCAATATTATCCTGACAACCTATCCTCGAAATACTAAAGTATTATTTTGAAAAGGAGATGTGATAATGGTGGTTGGTAGCTTTATGGCAGGGCATGATCTGGCATTGTAATCTCCTTCATTACAAACTGGATCAATTCTGAGAGAGGGTTAAGATCATGGGATGGAGAGTCAGTGGTGAGGAGGTTATGGACCACAGGGAATTAACCAATTAGAAGCATTGAGGGATTGTTAATCTTCTATTGACTCAGGAAGTAATGGCTCTTTGTTCAGGCCTATCTGAGGAGAAGCAGATAGGGTGCTTGGTCTCCTGGGACTTGAGGCCAGGGCTGTAGTCAGATGGCAGCCCAGTAACAACTGCTTTGGTGAGTATTTAGGGTATATGCAATGAGTGAATAAGGGTATTTTATTATTTTATTTGCTCTGAATGGATAATTTGCAAATTATGAGTAACTAGGAAATATTTACACCTACTTAAGTGACATCCAGGAGAAAGAGCTCCTGTGACCATACTATGCCTTAGGTTGCTTCCAAAAGTGTAAGTGAAATTTTCCTTAGTTGACTAATGACTAAATCATCACTTTAACTGAAGAAGAAAGATAGCCTAGTTTAGGGTTGCTATACTGGGCTGCGTGTGCATGTGGCTAGGTTTCATCCATAATTTAGGTATGCTGTCCAGTTTCTGTTTGGATCACTATCTGGCCCAGATTCCAATCTTCCTTCCTTCCTTCCTGCCTGCCTGCCTGCCTGCCTGCCTGCCTGCCTGCAAGTCTCTAGCCTATGTAGGTTCCAACTTATGGGGCAAGATGTGGCTGCATCTTTCTATGAAATTTTCTGTGGAAACAAATTCACCCCTGAATTCCAGGCATGAAGGAAGAGAGAGCAAGTGGTAGCTGTGATGGAATCCAAGAAGAAGGGGAGGGGCACATTGTGAGGATGCAAGGTGAGATGAGGGCAGAGTAGGGAGGAAGGGGGACAGAATGATATGAACAGCAGAGTACAAGAAGCAAGGGGCACAAGGTGAGGCTAGGCAAGGTAAGGAGCAGGAAGGAGAGGGAAGTGAGCAGTGGGGTGGTGAAGTGGAATAAGCAAGGGAGGCACACATTGTGACAGTGGGAGGTGAGGTTAAGGGGGAGTAGACAGGAAGAGAGAGAAAGTGATGCAAGTGCTGGAGTGCAAGAAGTAAGGCAGTGGTCTGCAAGGTAAGATTGCCAAGAAGCAGATCTCATCTGTTCTTGGAAGCTGAGCACCGTCTGCCCTAGTTAATACTTGGATGGGAGACCATCAAGAAATACCAGTGCTGTAGGCTATATTTCAGAGGAAGCAGCTGGCAAAACCACCTCTGAGCATTTCTTGACTAAGAAAACCCTGTAAAATTTATCGGGTCACCATAAGTTGACAGGTGACTTGAAGGCACATACACACAGTGCTGGAGAAAGGCCACAAGTTAAATTGCATGACCAGGAGGAGATTTGAACTTGGATCTCCCTTGTCCAAGTCCAGCACTTTAAACACAACTTTGCATTACTTCTTTCAAGTCAGTTATAGCTGTAAAAGTGGCATGACATTTGAAATGGAGTGGAAGAAAAAATGTGACTAGTAAAGTGGTAAATTTGCATAATTAGTATTCAAATTGGAGTGATTTGCCTCATTAGAATAATTTGCCTAATATGCAAATTATGTACCCAGGTTTGAGAGAGTGGAATATGGTAACCCTTCCATTACTTCAGTTACTTGTTAGGTATCCTGTTACTTTGTGGTTAATTATGGGACGAGGAGGGAAGCCCTCCAATGAACTGTAAGGGAATTATGACTCTCAGAAAAGAGAGAGAGTTTGAAAGAGAGAGTGCGTACAAGGAATAGACACCCACCGTAGAAACCTTCTCTATCTGCTGAGGAAGTGTGTTTGTGGTCAGAAATGTAAATCACTTATTTTTCAGAGTTGGGAAGAGAGGACTTTATCAGACCATCCAAATAAGGCCTCATAACTATATCACATAAACACGAAAGGGCACACATACCAGAAGATGTTGCTGTTTGCATTTATGTCTTGTCCAAACCCCTGCTTTTTTATTGCCAGCTCAAGCCGTCAATTGATCCCCTGTGGCGCTTTTGTGCTTGCATTGCCAGTGTTTGAATCCACACACTATTGTACTCACATGAATACATCATCAATGGCCAGTCTAGCAAGAACACTTCTGGGTGAGATCATGACATCCAGGTAGGTAGGTGATGCTCTTTTTATGACCCTCCCAAGTTTACTTGTAAGTTTTAAAGTGGGTTTTTTGTGCTTTTTAAAGGTTTTTGAGTGTTCTTTTTGTTTTTATTTGAATTTCCCGTGCTATGTATTCTTGCGAGAATATACAGGATTTCAATTGAGGAAGTGAACAGAGCTCCGTTCACTCCTTATTCATTGCTGGGAAGCCTTTAGAGTGGATGCAAGGATAAGTGTGGCATGGGGAGTCCTTTTGCTGGCATAAAAATGGCAAGGTTATGCTGGCAAAAAACCGAGGTTTAGGGGGGGTGGTCTGATAAAGTCCAGAGATTACAAGAAGTAGGGTGTATTGCCCTATTTCCTTTTGGAGTGAAAGCTGGGAAAAGCAACATCATATGAAGTTATTTTTGAGGCATGCCATGATATGAGGCATGCCTTGTACGGAGGGGGCTGTTATTCGAGGATTTACAATTCTACTGGTGCCTCCAAGGTCAAAGACTGAAGTTGCTCTTGTGAATTAGCCTTTATTTAGGAGAAGTCATGCCCAGATATATATTTTTTTAATATTGTACCATCTCTGAGAATTCCTTGCCTAACAAAACCCTATGAGATTCATGTGGTTGCCATAAGTTGACTGGTGACTTGGAAACACAGACACACATTTCAGAACAGATATCTATATACATCTTCCCACTTCAGAGGCTGCTAGGCTCCACAGCTATTTGCACTATGTTCCCACGAGATGTCTCTTTCTTCAAATGCCAAGAAAATCAATTCTAGAATCACTAGGAAGGAATTAATTTGTCAAAGGATTCACTTCACCACTTGCTTTCATTGGCATCAGCCTCTTGATTTAGCTGATCAGAATCAAGCACAAGTTGCATGAGGAACTCCTTTTGGAAAGCTTGTATAAAAGGCAAGGAGAAAAGGATAAAATGTAAACTCTTCTGTCATAGACATTTACATCCGTATTGCTGGTGGGTTATGCTTTCATATCAAGAATGCCATAGTTTTAAAATCTTCACACTGGTAGTTGAATTTAGCATGGTGCTCTTAAGCTGTCCAGGCCATTAAAAAAAATATTTTTACATTTGTTCTTTGATAGAGCAACATGGTGTAGCCATAAATCAGTTAAGGTTGCTTACCTGCCTGTAAAAGCATTCCTATAACTTGTTTTAATAAAGGATAACACTGGTGTTGTCTAGACAGTGAAAATACTCCTCACAGAATTTGCTGGGAATACCTTTTGTCCCAATGAAGTCCTGTAACAATTTGCCTTATTCAGAAGGAGGAAAAACTCCATTTACTGCTCTGGAATAGCCTTTGCGGCTTTCCCCATATTTTAAAAAATAATCTCTCTATATATTTCTTTTAGGCATGTTGCCATTTCCAGTGTGCTGACTGGCTGCTTAGGAAACTGACCAACCAATCAAAGCTCTGTTGGGCAGCCAATCAGCACACTGGGGGCAGGGCCATGTGGAAGTTTCACTTCTTTCTAAACATGGCAGAGGCAGAGGGGGTGTGAGTAGCATGGGGGGATGTGGCATGGTGTGTGTGTGGTGTGTATGGGGTGCGGGGAGGGTGGTGCAAATGCGGGGGGGCAGCACAGAGCACAGGGAAGATAGCATGGGGTGCAGGGAGGATGGTGTAAGTGCAGGGAGGGCAACACATGGTGGCATGGGGTGCAGGGAGGGTAGCACAGGGCTTTAATATTAAAAAATAAAATAAAATTGTGCAGTGGCAGCAGTGCTTATTGCTCTAATTTACTTGTGTACTTTAAAGTAGCTATCCAAAGTAGCTCTCTGTCATGTGCTGGCTTCTTCAGACTCAGTGACTAGCAGTTTCAGAGTTAAAGACAGAAAAACTTTATTGGCACAGTAATCCAAAAGCTAACCCTACAAGTTCATTGCTCACAATGAAATAAGCAGTAGACTAAAAGCATTCTGACATCTACAAAATCTGGTGGGCTATACAGTAATTGGCTAACCATCAACCCCACATTTAGTTCCTACTAGACCTCGGCCCATTTTTTCTATAGCTGAAGCCAGGTGCCAGCTTTATCAAACCATTACACACATAGAGCACATACTCCTCTTTCCCAGTTAGACTACATACTTGTTAGCAAGTACAAAGGAACGTCAATATAATTAGCCACAAAGTGATACAACAGAACTGAACTTGGCAGGAAAAGGTCACATTTGGGACCGATCCTGACACTCTCCCATTTTGGTTCTGACTAAATTCAGACTAAAACCTGGAACAAATTCACTGCTTCTCTGATGTGAAAGCAACTGGGACCAACCAGGGAATAATGACTTGGAAATAGTTTAGATTTAGTTCATACAGACTACTCAGCATTGCAGTGCTATGGTTGCTTTGTACCCACCCATATGCAACCTCCACAGAAGCAATGATGCTATATGTAAATCTCACATTGGAATTTTGTATTCCATACATGAAGCTTTCCTTGTCTACGGCTGGATTACAAAGAATATTTTAAAAGCGCATGACTGCAAAACACATAATAAAATCAATATAGTTAATATAATTGTAAGAACGTAATTATAGAAAAAAATTGGTGAACTAAATACCAAGGTCACTAAACATCTAATTACATGCAAAACATGGAAAGGAAAAAATTATGGATGTCAAATATTATAAGGGGTAATGAATGTATTACAAAAAAAAAAAAAAAGTGAATTGGTGAACCAAGTAAACCATAAACACTAAACATCAAATGTCCGTAAAATATGGGGAAGGACTGATAGGTACAAGGCAGTAAAACATTAAAAATGCAAGGACAAAATATAATGCAAAACTTCTAGATTATTTTCCATTTCAATATATCTTCTGCAATAAGCTTCCTGTCACATTGCCAAAATACACAAACATGATTACAAGCACAATCAAATTAGGAACAATGCTAATGAAAACTATTTAAAATATGCCATTATGAGAGATAGTCACCTGCTAATTGTGAGAAAAATTTGCCAGCTGCTATAAAACATTAAGTGTCAGTAAGTTGTCCTAAGGATCTTAAAAAGCCATGAGTCTGGGAAAACTATGCACTGTTTTAATATTGCTGTAAATGACAAAGAAAAGAAAGAAATGACTGACCCATTAGAATGCTGGATGACTTTATCTTCCAGACTGGTCAGCTACTAAATACCACGTGCTAATCCTAGCTTATATTTACAAGCAATTGACCAATTCTCAAAAGCAATATGTTAAAATAAAATTCACATGCTGAAAAAACAAAGCTGACAATATGAAGTTCCTCACAATACGAAGAGGAACTGAGTACAGATGTCATTAGACCTATCAAAACCAACCTAAGGGCTCATCTACCCAGGCCAGAATATACCAACTTCCCACTGATGTATTCTGCGCATAAATCAGGTTCATTCCTCCCTGTTACTGGCATGAAATGGGATGGAGCCCAGACTGCCACACTGGCCCATTGCTGCAGCCACTGTTGCCTGCATCCCACTCTCCAAAGCCAAGAAGCCAGGTCACAGCATATGAGGCCTTGTGTAGATGTGCTGTTTATGCCCCCAGCCTAGTCACATGCTGTGGACCTGCTTCCTCGCTTTGGAAGAGTGATAGCAGATGGCAGCTTCAGCAATGGGCCAGTGTGGGCTCTTATGGTCATGTCGACCCCGATATGTTTTGGCTGGCTGAAGCGGTTTTTCCAAGGTATTTTTTAAAAAGTTGTGTAACGGACTTTACCCTGACTTGGACCCAGGGGTTGTGAAGACAGCTTGGGGGCAAAATGGGGCAAATGCCCTGCATTATCTGGACTGCAGGGCACCAAGACAGAGACAAGATGGGGGTAAATAGCCTGTCTAGACAAGTCCTAAATCTAAGGACACATTTAACTCCTTGGGACAACAGTGTATGATTTGCAAATCTACCCTGCTTCCTTCCCCAGCAGCAATACATCATAATGTGTACAATTATACCAATGGAAATGGAGTCTATCAGTCACCAAGATTTCAAAGACTGTAAAATATTCAACTAAAGGTGCACCCAAAATTTAATTCCTTATTTTTGAGTGATGCTCTTTAATGCATGTTTGAACACACCAGAAGTATTTCCCTTTTTATAATAAATCACATGGACAAACAATAATATAAATCACTCTTAGTATGACAATTAGAAAAGTGTTTTTAATACAAAAGTTCATTTATCTAAGGCACATTCAAAAACTGTAGTTTGTAATCATGAAAGACACACAGAGCACCAATGCATTTATAATGACTTTGATTATTCAAATTTCTGTGATTAGATGGATCAATATATGAATGGGCTAAATAGTCTTTAAGATTTTTTTGGTCATTGAAGGCCAATGTGGAATATTTTGTATCATATGCTAGTGTCTATGTACAATAGAAGTGGAATTCTAATGATCCAAAAAACTTATTACAATTATGATTTCTGGATTCCTCCAGAAGTTGCTGCCTGGGAATCATATCAGCTCTATTTTCAGTAATTTTAATGGTCTTAATGAGATAACATCTGTCTGACAGTTGAGATCTAAATTGCTCTTTCTAGATAATGTCATTTTGAACAAGTGAGGAATTCCTTTTGAATTGAGGAAACTGTCCAAAATGTAAGTATTTATGCAGTTGGACAGAGTGAAAAGAGGTGTGTGTGGGGGAAGTAACTCAGAATTCCTGTCTGTAGGCTTATGAACACTCTAGGGCTTGTCTAGACTGGCAGACTCATGACAAATCCAGTACTGACAGTCCAGATGATGTACAGCTACTTCTGTGGAGGAACCACATTTATTTTTACCCTTAACTTTGCTCTGAAATAAGCAAAGTTGGGAAAAATTCCAGAGTGACCTTGGGTTCGTTTCTTGCCTCAACACCTGGATCAGGTATGATTTGGTCCAATCTAGTTGTCCACCCACAAACACAGCACCATCTCCCTGAGCAGCACAGGGAAGGGGATGGATCTTTGTTGAAGCCATCATAGATACCTCGCCAGCCAAGCAGCTGCCTGTGAGAGACTGGCTGGCATTGTTGCTTCTGCTGAGGTCAGGACAGGGCATCCTTGCAATCAATGAGGAGGGAATAAAGCAATCTCCTCCTTCTTGATTACTTCTCTGGAAGCCCCATTTTGGCCTTAGCAGAAGTGAGTCTGCCAGCAGGCTCTCGCAGGGAGGTGCTTGGGTGGCAAGGCAGCAGCAGCTCTGAAAACAGGAGACGGGCCAGCAGGGCCGATGTGGTGACGGCCTGGCTGGCCCATGTAAATACCGATGGCCATCACACTGGATTCAGCCAGGTGCATGCAGCTGCCCTCATGGTCGATCTGGGGCCAGTGTGGAGCATAGTGCTCTGGACAGGCCCCAGATTTAAGCAGCCAGTATAGATGAGCCCCTAAACAGAGAAGATGAGGCTGTCTGTAAACTTCTGTATTGAAAAATGAAACTTCCTGTATATCAAAGTGAAGAGAAAACCTTATGATAATATGAACAATATAGTGCCAATCACTAAAGTCGGGAAAATTTTGTTCCTTGGAAAAAATAAGGAAGACATTAACCTATACATCTTTTATAGAAGAAAATGTTGTCATAAAAGGGAGTCAATGTAGGATTAAATACCACTGTATTCTACAAATGTGGGGAGGGGGGGAGATTGACTGGTGTATTAATTGGTGTATGAGTTTAAAAGGATCTATATGAGTCTGAAAAGCATTGGGATAAGGAGCAACTTTAAACGGACGCTGGATGGCCATCTGTCAGGGATGCATTGATTGTGATTCCTGCATGGCAGGGGGTTGGACTGGATGGCCCTTGTGGTCTCTTCCACCTCTACAGTTCTATGATTCTATGTAAAAACAAAACACAGAATGAAATTAACAGCTTCTATGTTGGAAAAATTCTTCTTCAAACATAATATTCTAAAACACATGCCCCTGCTGGATCCTTCATCCCCTGATGTGCCTGAAGGTTCCTCACCAATATCATTGGCCTTATAATCAATAGAGATATTAGCTATGTTCTGCCAGGATACTCAGTTTTTGTTACATTGAGAATGGGTCCTAGCTATCCAAATATGCAGCCCTAGAGTCAGTGTAAGATTTATGCATTCAGAGTCATGATGCTCCCTGTGGAACTTTGGTTATTTGTTAGAAATTGTGCAGTTATGTCCAGTAATGTATAAATTCCCAAATAAATATAGCATAGATTAGTACAGGGGTGGGAAAATGTGATCCTCCACATATTTGATTGCAACTCCCATCATCCCTCACCACCAGCTGTGCTGATTAAGTTAACCTGTTTTATTTTCTCAAATATATTAAATCTTAAGTCCCCCTCCCCTTTGTTCCTGAACAAATTTGAAAATTTGGGTAGTAATTGTTATTTTTTAAAAAATGAGCTGAATGAATTTTTATCCCATCCCTAGAGTGAAGGCAATTTTGAGGAGTCCTGATGGACAGCTGATTTTCTTTTTTAAAGAATCCTCTTTGAAAGAAGAAATGTAAATAACATCCTACTGGATAAATAATTTCGAGAGCCTTCAAAATTTCATCAGAGCTGTTTCCAACAAGAATGTTTATCAAACCTTCCCAACAGGCACCCACAGGTTTTAAATATTTTACTCTTCGGTACTTGTGTATCTTTTCAGTGTCGCTAGTATTTTTGAGAAAGAGAACCACTGTTGGGGGAGATCTGAAAATGAATGAATTGAACTCAGTAGGGAACATCATTTTTCTTCTGCTCTGGCCTAATGATAATGCCAGCAATTGTTAACTCTCAAGATGTACTCTTATTTGTTCGCCTGGAGTCTGTTCTTTCATCTCCATATTTTCTCAGGGTTGTATGTAGTGGAAGAAAGCAACCACCACCCCAAATTTCATTATAGCAAAACCAGATGCCAAGGTTTTGAACACGTTACAAATTGAACACAAAATACATTATTTACACTGCAGGAAAGGAAGGCAGTGGAACAGATGTAATCACAACAAACAGATAAGGCATTTGGGGGGGGGGAGGAAAGACATCAACTGAAGTTAACAAGCAGCCCAAAATACAATATTAAAGATGTCTTATGGAAGAAGAAGAAGAAGAAGAAGAAGGAGAAGGAGAAGGAGAAGAAAAAGGAGGAGGAGGAGGAAGAGGAAGAGGAAGAGGAGGAGGAGGCGACTCTGATGCTGGGTGCACATATAGACTACACAGCAGGGGAAACAATGATTTTTAGAGAAACAGAGGAAATTTCTAATTCATCAACCATATATATATAAAAAAAGAGGGAGGACAAAATGTAAGAAGAAAGCCTCAAAGACTGAAACCCTCCAGGTTCTTTGATCTTGGATTCCTGGTGCTTGAAGACTGAAGGATTTAAAAACATTTATAACTGGATATTTTTTCAAAGAAGAGGATGGTTCACTTCCATTCTGAGAGCACTAGCGTTAGTGCTAGAGTTACGCACAGGTTTAAGCAAGGTGTACTTGTGAAACCCTCTGAAGGAATGCTATAACAACAGTAAAATAGGTAACAATGATTGTATTGCACTTCAGGTTTTACATAGCTGGTTAAAAATTAAGGAAATAAGGGAAACATAATCATTTTGATGTGAGTTTTTGTAGGATCCCCTTTAAACTTAAGGAAGATTATGACATCAGCTGGAGTGACTAGTGGTTCTGATGTCAGTGGCAGGACTGCACTCTGGGTTTTAATCTGAACTTTAAAGGATCTGTCCAAAGTGCTGAATCTTATCTCCAAAACAGGATTTAAACATTCAGACTAAAATCAGAAGCAGATTTATACCCCCCACTGACATAGGAGCCATCAGTTGCCACTGAGCCTCAGCATGTCTCACTTGGCACTGACTTAGGCTGTATCTGCAGAAATAATCCAGTTTGAAACCACTTTAACTGCCATGGCTCGATGCTATGGAATCCTGGGATTTGTAGTTTTGTGAGAGATTTATCCTTTTATGTCAGAGTGCTGTGGTGCCACAACAAACTACAAATCCCAGGATTCCATAGCATTGAGCCATGGCAGTTAAAGTGGTATCAAACTTGGATTATTTCTGCAGTGAAGATGCAGCCTTGGATGGCTGCTTTTCTGGATTTTCTTCTTCATAACAAGAGGAGAAGAGAACTCAGGAGACAAATGATGGCTTTGTAAGGTCTGTTCACAGAAATAATCAGAGCATACTGGAAACATCAATCAGTACAACCACAGAATCCTACAGCAGAATTCCCTAAATCAAAATGGGCATCCCCATTTCAGGCATTTCCAACTAAAAACAAAACAAAACCTCCTTCTGGCACTGTCAAAATTCAGACCTGATATTGCTTTATTTTGTACAGGGCACAAATACTGTCCCCAGTACACCTATCAGGTAGATATCTCATTAAGGAAACATTTCTACAGTCATTTCCCCAATAAAGAAACATCAGCCTCTCACCCCTGACCATTAGCAGGCTTCTGTGTCCTTTTATGAACTGTTGACTTTATTTAGCATGGTTGGTTTTGTTTGTTGTTTTAATCTGCCTATTGTGTTGTTGTGAAGGGCTTGGGTTCATTCATGTAATGGAGGTGTATGATTTCTGCCATTTCCCTCATTGATCTGTAGTTCTCCACACATCATTGACCACACCTACAGCATTACTAAGGCTGGTGTCACCTCACCCTCCAATGGTGTCAATTCGGCCTCTCCACACACCCCTAGTGTCACCACTGGGTCACACACTTTCTGAGGGTCTACCAAAACCTACAAGCAGAGTTTGGGGTGCAGGGAAAGGACAGCCCACAACAGATGGAAGGAAGAGGTGGGAAGGAAGCGTCTTCTGCAGGTGAACTCTGTTATGTGGGTAGCGAGCAGTATAGCATCCAAGCCATTGTGTGATATTTTATAACTATATTGTACCCCACCCCCATGGATGCTATTAATGGGAAGTCATAACAACATGTTTTAAATAAACATGTATATGCAGATCTCTGAAATTGTATGAACAAACACATAAGATATCTGAATTGTGCGAACACATGGGGCTGCTGAAGCTGAGGATAATGGAACAAAAACAGCTGCTAGGAATGAATTTAGAAGTTCCATCCAAATACATAAACATGTACTTGGGTTTTATTAGACCAGAGGGGGAAATGTGTGAAGGGCCTGCTAGTCCCTGTGGCAGTTAAAATTATTCTGCATGAATTTCAGATATATCTGCTCAACAAGATTCTTCAGAAATAGGCACCAGGATGCATTTAGAAAGAAAATGGCCTCCCCTGTGTTGTACTTCCATTGCCATATGCTAATTGCACCAATGTGCTACCAATTAACCTTTCCCTAATGCTCCCAAGGAAATGATGGATGGAGATGCACATCTTTTAGACTGACTCAAATTTGCATTAGTCCAGCAGGAAGCATGGATTGTAAATGATACCCACAGAACATGTTCACATTCTGCCAACTGGAACTGTGTGTGTGTGTGTGTGTGTTTGTGAACACATGCGTGCATACAACTTCACACAAAGTATAGCGTTTCTGTCTTGCTGTTACATCTTTCTTTCTGTCTTTCTTTCTTTCTTTATTGATTAATGATAACTGTAAAAACATGCACTATATCTATACAGTATTCTATTTAAAAAAAACACTTGGTGAAGATTAAGGAAGGCAGTACTAGGAATGGAAAACAAAATTCATTGGTTTCATATTTCTGTAAGAAAATATCCATTTTTCACCTCCTGATACTGGGAATGTACCACAAAGCACATCTGGTAATGGAAATCGTTATTTTTCCAAGGTTTGTGATACATATCAATATAGAACTAAACCCCAAACTAGATACATTTGAACATATGCAGAACTAAAAATGTATATATTTTAAAAATGTACACAAACATATTTTAATCAATGTGTAGAATCCATATTTCCCCATAGATCAGTACCAAAATGTGTAGTTTTGGGGAAAAAATACACATATACTCATTTCCATGGAGGGGAAAATATAAATAAAAATCTTGCAGCCTGATATGGAAATGAGATAGGCTGAGAATGCCAGGGGGATTCTCAGAAACACAACCAGAATGAGACTGACATAGTTGCATATTCCTAGTGGTGGCTCTGAATGGATTACCTCAATACACAAACATGATAATGCATGTTAAAGTGAGCATGGGAACTGGGCAGCCCTTCAGATGTTGTTCAGCTCCATTTCCTAGCAGCTCTTGCCAGAACAGCCAATGGTGATGAATTCTGGGAGTTGCAGTCCAACAAGATATGGAAGGCTGCACAATTCCCACCTCTGTTTGAGAGTACTTTGACAAAACAAAGGAACCTCCATGGGACAAGGCTTACTATCTGTACAGACTTAGAATCTGAACAAACAACAGACTCAAACTGGGTATTGTACATGAGGTTTCCGTCAAGTTGTTGGGCAGGACATTTGGAACTCCCTTTGCAAACTGATGATATCAGTGAGATGACAGGTTTAGAACTGAGAACAGGTACAGGCAGATTTGATTCTTTTGCCCCACCTGATAGATGATTGGTCTACTAAATAGACTCTTGAAATTTCATCCCTCTAAGCAGGTACCCCATTCCACAGTTTTCTGGGTTTTAGTGTATTTACCTGAAGCTGAGTGGCTGGGACAGATGAGGGATTCAGTTGGTCTATGGCCCACAACCATGGGTCTGTTCCAAGTAGCATTTTGCCCTGCTCATGTTGCTGGGCACACTCTGGACATTGCTTTCTGTAGCAAGTGGGGTGAATGTGGGGATGGTGGTGTTCATCCTGTGATGCAGGCTGGTAAAGAACTTCTGTTTTCTTCAGGTTGACTTCCAGCCCAAACAGCTCTGCAGCTGTTGCAAAGCAGGATGTTAGGCGCTGCAGAGCTGCTTCTGTGTGGGCAACAAGGGCAGCAGCATCGGCGAACAGCAGCTCACGGACTAGATAGTTTAGAGTCTTAGTGTGAGCCCTCAGACAGCTTAAGTTAAACAAGCTACCATCAGTATGGTAACGTATATAGATGCCATCGTCTTCTTCAAGCTCTGCCATAG
This sequence comes from Gambelia wislizenii, assembly GCA_030847615.1. Taxonomy (NCBI): domain Eukaryota; kingdom Metazoa; phylum Chordata; class Lepidosauria; order Squamata; family Crotaphytidae; genus Gambelia; species Gambelia wislizenii. The sequence continues at coordinate 303,509,750 of JAUMIR010000002.1, read as the reverse complement.
CCCTTTGGAGCATCATGCTAAAGAAGATTGTAAATAAAATTGGTGCAAGAACACAACCTTGCTTCACTCCATTAGTTATTAGAAAGGGGATGAGTCCTTCCTGAATCTTCGTTTGTGAAGAAAAGCCAGAGAGAGAGGGGGGGATAAATGTGATCTGAGAGTGGAGGAACTGTCTATAGTTCTGTTGTTATGGACAGATCACTACATGGGGGGGTTGCTGTGACTCATAACCTCTGCTGGGGGGAACCTACTACAATAGCCTACCCCAGGAGGCTTATGGATCCAGATGGATTCCTGATGGCTCTTGTGGAGTTTTCTGCTGCCTTGACAGGTGATCCTGTCGAAGTCCTGGTCAGCCTCTGGAATGGAGCAATGGTCAGGGCAGTGGATGTAATTGCTTCTTCCCCACTCACATAGTGGAGCCAACTTCCCCCCTCATTTTCCAGGGAGCTGGTGGTGATGAAACAAGTGAGAAGGCAACAAGAGTGATGTTGGCAGAAAACTCAGAGTGGGTCCGATCAAACCCAGGCTAAAGCTTAACTGAGGACTCACTCTGTTGTAATAGAGGCATCAAAGACAAATTTCTTATGTCTCTATTGCATCTGCAAGAAATCAACAGTGTGGTTAAGGGTCTTTTACACACATGCCCAGGAGAGGAAAATCCAGCCTACCTGGCAGCCCACCGAGAACAACTTGTCCAGCACTTTGCAGATAAACTTGCTCAGATACACTCTGACTTGGATGGTACAATTGATACAGATCCAGTGGATGTAGCATTGGCCCCTATTTGTCCAGTCACAATGGATATTTTTTCATTTGTGTAACCTGAGGACGTGGACAGGATTCTTGGAGACATGAGAACCACTACATTTGTGTTACATCCTTGCCCTTCCTGACTTATTACAAAAGCTAGAGGCTAGAGACTTATTATGAAAGCTAGAAGGAGGCTGGCTGAGTGGTAGAGTGTGCAGTTAATGCCTTGCTTTAGCTTGCCTGAAGGAAGCTTTTATAAAACCATTACTTAAAGAAGGCCTCCCTGGATCCCACCATTCTTGATAATTCTTGGCCAGTCTCTAACATTCCATTTTAAGACAATATTCTGGAACATATGGTAGCTTCCCAGTTCCACAGGTTTCTGGATGAGATGGATTATCTAGCTCCATTTAAATCTGGTTTCAGGCCTGGTTATGGGACAAAGATGGCTTTGGTCACCTTTGGTAGAAGACCTACACCAGGACCTAGACATGTGTCCCGGCTGGTTCTGCTGGATTTATTGGCAGCTTTTGATATCATTGAGCATGGTATCCTTCTGGGTCACCCTGCTTAGATGATGGGGACATTGTTTTACAATGGCTTCATTCCTTCCTGGATGTGAGAATCCAGAAGTTCATGCTGGGGAACACTTGCTTGAACTCTTAGTCTTTGGGCTGTGGGGTCTCTCAGGGCTCTCTTTGGTCCCCCATACTATTTAATATATATATGAAACCACTGGGACAGGTTGCCCGGAATTTGGGGTTTTGGTGCCATCAGTATGCGGATGACATCCAACTCCATTTCTCCTTTTCACCACAAGCCAAGGAAGCTGTTTTGGTATCAAACTGGTGCCTGTCATCCATAATGGGCTGGATGAAAGTGAACAAATTGAAACTTAATTCAGACAAGGTGGAGGTGCTCCTTTCTATTCCTATTACAAGTAGTTTTATATGATAGAAAAAAATTACATAATAAAATATTTAAAAAAAGAAAAGAAAGTGAAGCAAAGGAGTGCTATGGATGGAGGTCTTACATATAATCCTGAAAGACATTTTGAGCTGTTTTGGCCAGAAGCCATGCATTTCTGGCACTGCTCTAATCCAACACAGAAACAAGTGGAAATATAAAGTTGTTCTGAGCTGGGGTGTGTCCCAATCTTAGGCCTCCCCAAGAGATTTCTGCAGTACTGAGATTGGTACAAGCTGCTGGTATAAAAGGAGATGTTGATGACTGACTAATGGATGCAGCTGATGTTTCATAACAAAGAAAAGCACATGCAGCCCCTTCAGCTAGTAGAAGCACTTTCCTCAAAACACACAGGATTCATCCCAACACCCCTGTTCAGTTCGTTAGGCTGCTGCCCTCTTTATCCTTACCCTAGGGTTAAGATCCAAGGGAGCACATAACTCCCTTTGGAGCAAAGCTCCATTGACTTTAGTTTCTGGGCACCATTCAAAGTGCTGATGATGACCTATCTGGCTTGGGTTCAGGCTATTTGAAGGACCAAATCACCATTCATGAGCTCATTGGAGCCTTAAGACCTTCAGGAGAGGCCCTTCTCTCTGTTCCACCATATTCTTAGCCTCTTCTGGTGGCAACAAATGAGAGGACCTTCTTGGTGGCTTTGGAACTCCTCCTGCTTCCGGGAGGCTAGGAGGGCTCCCTCCATGCTTTTTCTGCTGGCATGTCAAAACATTCTTATGCCATCAGTCTTTTAGAAACTGAATGGGGTGGACTTTTAAGGGTGTTCTGTACTGCCTGGTGGTTTTTTGATGGCATAACTACTCTAAAGGCACCAGATATTGGAAGTTGAGCAGGGTCAGCTCTGGTTAGCACCTGGATGGGAGACCGCCAATGAGTACAAGGTGCTGCCAATTATATTTCATAGGAAGGAACTGGCAAAACCATTTCTGAGTATTCCTTGCCTAAGAAAACCCTATGAAATTTATGGGGTTACCATAGGTCAACAGGTGACATAAGGGCAGGCACACATACAGCTTTTTAATGAATTCTATTGGTTTTAACTATCAATTGTTTAATTATTTTTAAGTAGCTTTTATATGTATTCTTTTTATTGCTGTTTTTGTACAGTTTTAATCTGTAACATGTTATAAACTGCCCTGAGTCCCATTATTGGAGAAAGGGTGGGATATAAATGAATAAAATAAAAATAAATGAAAGGTGTAAAGGCAATAGGGTTCCCAGCATGGTCATGACTACGCTGTAGGAACCCCTTTTGAGGGAGTGCATGATGGAGGCCTCGAACTTTGCATCAGCCCCTGTGATGTTGCCAGGAGAGCAGAGGGTGGGACTAGATGGGATTTAAACTCAACCCCCCGCCTCCTCCTTTTCATCCCTTTGATCAGCCCACCCTCCCACTGCTGAATCAGTGTGATTTAATTGGTTGCTTCGGGGCTGGGTGGGAAGTTTTGCCCTTTTACCTGGGGTCTTTTTGCCTACCCACACTATGGATACGGTCTTGACAATTGGCTTAGGGTGGTGTCTTAAATAGGTAATCACTTGGCAGGTAGAGGGGGAGACTTTGGTAGTTTGGTGAGCACCTTTTGCATCCCCCCCTTTGGAGGTGAAATGGGGAGCTGGAACTGCCTATTTATTTTCTGTGAACTGAGGGGTGGGGAAAGTGCCCTCCTTTGGGGCTGGCCTGAGGGATAAACCGCTCCCTTTAATTTATACAAATTGAGGAAAGGACTTTTGGGTCGGCCTTCCAAATGCAGACCGACTGGGGAGCAATCCAGCTTATGGGATCTCCCTGGGGTCCAGGTGTTTTTGCCCATGTGAAGTTGGGTAGGGGATTTTGGAGCTGACCTCCTGCCCCAACAATTCCCATACTAGGTTGCTTCCCCATTGCAGATCTCTCAGAACGGGGTTAAATAGGTTATAGCTAAATAAAAGTGGCCCTTTATATCCCAGCTATATGTGTGGTATCTTTATTTATGTCTGGTCTCCTTATACCTGCATCAACCATCAAAGAACTAGTTTTATAGTAAAGGTTCTGACAAGGTTCAAAGACTCCCTCATTCCAGGAGAGGAGGCTAGTTTCTCCTCCCAGTCTTTCACAATTAAGCTTATGGTTTTATATGCTTATCTATGGAATGTCAGGTTGACATAAATAATGAGGCTTTTGCTTTATGCTTTTTGTTTTAACTCTGTGATGACCTGAAACTATGTAATAGTGTTATGTGAACTAGGAAAGTACTTTAAAACTATCTCTTTAGAATGTAAATCTCATGCTCATTACAAATGCACCTGCTTGTGACCAAATGGGAGAAAGTGGTCCTATAACTTCAGTCAATGATTGAAGGCACTCAACTTGCGAGAAGGTTGCCTTCTGGGAAAGGAGGGAGGACAAACTGTCCACAACCATGTTTATGCATTTGTTTCTTAAATTTATAACGTGCCTTTCTTCCAGTGACCCCAAGACAACTCTTCTCTCCACTTTTATCCTCATAACTAGCTTATGAGGTACGTTAGCCTGAGAGGCAGTGGCTGGCCCAAGTTGTTCAGTAAGTGTCATGTCTGAATAACAACTGGAATCTGGATCTTCCAGGTCCCAGCGTACTACCCTGGTCATTATGCCAGACTGACCCTTGGGAGAGGAGACACCCAAAAGCAAGACTAGTGAGTTCCATGGCTCCCTAACTGGAGAAACCCATTCCTACAGTGTAAATTTAAGCCAAGAGTGGAAGGGGAAATGAAAGATTTTTACAATTTTGAAGCATATATTTAAACCATCACATAGGGTGTGCCCGTTTCCACCCTGCAACTCCCAATTTCATATGCCTGATCCTTGAAGATAACTTTAATGTGCATTTGTGTGCTGATATTTTATTAATTAAGGCATAAAAAAATGACAAACCCCTGTGTTTTCCTTCCAGCTCTTGCAGGAGTTTGCCACTTCTGTTAAACCATTCTGATAGATTAAAATGCTTCTCTGCAGGAAATTGTCTGCCAATAGTTATTAAGCAACAAAGACACAGATTTCTCCTTTGTGTTAGAGTTATATTCAGGCCAATTTGGCTGCTACAAATTCCAGGGGGAGAGGTATTCTAGATGGGTTAATCCACTTGCAGTTTTAACATCTTTCTCGAGCTTTCACCACTGGCATAGAAGGGAAATTGTGGGGCAAACAATATATTACCCTGCAGTCATCTGTAATGAAGCCTCAACAATGCCTTTTCTTTTTCAAAGTACCTTCAGGAGAGAGCTGTTTTCACTGGAAAAGGGACAGAAAGGAAGAGAAATGTTGATATTATACTCTGCTGTGTGTTTGCTCTCTGAAACTCCCCTATTGACAGTGTTAGCTGTTGGCTTCTGTGTCAGTGGGGTGGGGGACCCAATCCAGGTTTTAACTGGAACTTTAAAAGAGCTATCCAAGGTGCTGAACTCTACCCCCTCACCCCCCCCAAATAGGTTCAGCACCTTGAATTGCTCCTTTGAAATTTGGACTAAAACTCAGCTTGGATTTAACTATCTGCTCACTGATGGAGATGCCAAGAGCTAACACTGCCCATTGGCATTTTGCCCTAATGGTTCCCAGACTCAATTTTGCAAGGTAAATGTGAATCCAAAACACTGTATTTTTAATAGAGAAAAACAAAAAGAACAAAACCTGCTTACTCATCACTTACAGGTAGAATTGCAGAAGAAACCCAACTTTCAGAGAAGCATTCATTACATTTGTTCTTCAGTGTAGTTTATTCCTGAGATGAGTGCTGTAGCCAAGCTTCAATATGTTTGATGGGATCATCTCTTTAATATGAAAAGAAAACTAATGGGATTGGATAAGAGCAGCAGCAGAAGCAGCAGCAGCAACAACAACAACAACATCCTGTTTATATTGATCAATAAGCAAGTCATCATTTTTTGTGTTGTTCCTACTAATGGTATCCACGCTCTGGTTCTTTTATATATTTTGCCCTTGATGAAAAGCTTGGCTTCAAACATACAAACTGAAGTTGCAGACAATAAACTGTTCTCAGTAACTGCCATATAATAGTTTGGGATTAGGCAAAAATCAGTTTTAGGCTTATGTACTTCCTTTTCTTCATTCCTTGGGTGCTAAAATTTCTTATATAGATGTTAAGCCCATACAGTTTACCATTTCCTCTGAGCCTGGTAAATAATGGTCAAACATTGGTTTGCCTATAAAACAGGACTGCAATGTAGAGTTCAATGTAAGCAAACCAATCTGCAATCCTGCTTTGTCGGCCAAAATTATGATTTCAACAAGCTATAGTTTTCAAGATTCATAAAAACCATGGGTTTGCTTGCTCAGAACCAGAATGTAGCACTTTTTGATCTTACATGTAGTACTTTCTGGCTTCTATAAAAACTTCCAAATCATGCTTTCTTATGGGTATGAGAAATAAGGGAGTAATGTCAATGCAAAGATGGGTAGAATATTTAAAACTATCCCCTCCCCTTCAAAGGTTGAAGAAATGTTTTTGAGTGATGAGAAACCCTATGAGAAGAATCCTGGACTGTTGAGAATCTTCAGTTTGGGACTTATTCTAATTCACATATGGTTTTTTACCCTTAAAAATAGCATTTTGTGTGCAGACAATATTTTTCTGCACAGAAAACATTTCCTATTTCTATATAGAAAATATATGTGCAGAAAATGCTGTTTCCTGCACAGAAAATGTTGTTTTCTGCATGAAATGTCTATATGTGAATTTTGTGCAGAAAAAGTCCCAAATTGCAAATAGTCTTTTAAAATGTGTGGGTTTTGAAGATTTTCTTGTAGTTGGTAGAAAATGGCTAAAATCACTTGTTACTTCCTTTGAGAAGTAAAGTAGTGAAGAACTACAACCCTATGTCAATGTTCCTTTTCTATGATGGGCTTCTTAGAGGAGTGACCATATCTCAGCTGTTGATCACATACTTTGTATGTGAAAGGTTTCAAGTTCTCTCTCTCTTTTTTAAAAATAAAATAAAATCCAAATATAAAAGATTAAAACATATTATTTTAAAAGTAGGTATAAAATTAACTACATAGAAAATTTCCATTTTAATTGTTGTTTAAGCTTGTATATCCTCCAACTGCCTCTCTATGATAGGGACAGCACAGTTCATCCTCTGCTATCCCACCTTCTGAGCTGCTTTCACAAAGTCCCAATTTGTCTCTTCACCTCCCACTTCCTCACTTCCTCCTACTTTACTTCAATTATTGCAAAGTGAATTCAAACTACAAATGCCATTTTCACTCAACTTAGCAAGAGGAGGAAGAAAGGGTGGACTCTTGTCTTTTCCAATTAGTTCAAGCAAAAACAAAGTATTTCACCCTCTCCTAGGTTCAGAAAAAAAATCTTGAATCCAGGTGCTGGTTTTATTGGACAATTATAGACACAGAGCATATATTCCCTTTGCACAGTTAGACTACATACTTGTTAACAAGTACAGAGGAATGAAAATACAATTAGCAAAAAAGTGATACCACAGAACTGAACTGGGCAGGAAAAGGTCATGACTGGGACTAATCCTGACAGCTTAGTTGAGAAGCTACAGTTAGCTCAAGGTGACCACATAAGTGTTATGTTACAGGGAAGATGGGATTTGGCCTGATCTATACTGTACATTGAGCAGAGGAAGTGAGTATGAACAGAGTTCATAGAGCAGATATGAGTGAAAGCTGTGATTTTGAGCTGGTCTGATAAAGGCATTTTGATTTTTGGAATAACATATTATAGAATATTATATTATTGTTAATGATGCTGTGCACACACATGTACACATCTAAAAAAATCAGTGTTTCATTCATAAACTCAATATGTAAATGCCAGAGTTTCTTTGCTTAAAATAGTAGTTGTTTGTGGGTTTTGTTTTTTTTTGGGGGGGGTGCTCTTCCTTGAAAACTTCTACCTTCTTGCTACCTGGCCATACATTTTTGATCACACTATGAAGTTGTGTAGCCACACATATCCTGGTTTTCATCAGTGAAGTTATAGACTTGTTCCCAGTCCTAAAGAGGTCCAGTTGAGCCAATTGACCCAAATTGGCTGAAGTTGTACCTCTGGCCTTGCAAAATAGAGTTGGGAAAGCTTTCTGCCTGAAACCTGGAGACACTGTGCCAGTCAGTATTTTCACTACTCAGTTTGATGGCAAATCTTGGGAAAATTAGCTCCCCCCCCACTACAACTCCCAGAATACTCCTGTTAAGTATGGCCAATATGTTTGCTGGGGATTCAAGGAGTTGTAGTATGAAAGCAACTTTCTAAGTGCTGTTTGTTGTACCAAAGTCAATGTGCTCCAAGTTCTGATTGGTGCTCTGACATATTACAATTCAGATTCCTATACTCTATCCCCATTTTTGAAGGTGATACTGATTTGTTTTCAGTGAAATTTCAAGCTCAATACATTAGGAAAAATATCATTTATTTATGGTCTGGGGAGGAACAGCAGGTGAAGGAGAATAAGGGAAAGTTTGAGTGAGCTGGTCAATTGGCATGCATGGGTTAAGCTAAGTGTAACTACAGCAAATAAGAGAGCAGGGAAGGCAAATGAAATTTAAAGTGAATCAGTGTTGGAAACAGTAAGAAGCCAGCACAAAAAGCTATCATTAGAGCACATGCTGAGGACATCTCCTACAAATAGCCAAATGCAGACTGAAGTCAGCAGGCAGCAGCAGAATTCCTGCTGAAGAGAGATGAGAGCACAGAAATACAGATTAGAAACAACAGCTGTGCCAGAAGCATGCTGGTGGATTACACAAGGGATGGACAGGATTGCTATAAAAAACCTGGAGGGATAAGGTGCGGGCACTCTATAGAAATGTCTGTAGAAAAGAAATAAATGAAAATTCTGGGCAGAGGATGGAAAATCAATGTTCAAAAGCTGCTGCTTCCTAGCTGAAGTCTATATTCTAGTTCCTCAGGGTTCTATGGTGTACCTGAACTGTAGAAATAATGTACTTTGACACCACTTTAAGTGCTGTAGCTCCATCCTATGGAATCCTGGGATTTGTAATTTTACAAGGTCTTTAGCCTTCTCTGTGAAAGAGTGCTGGTGCCTCACCAAACTACAAATCTCAGGATTCTGTAGGATGGAGCCATGGTAGTTAAAGTGGTGTCGAACTGCATTATTTCTACAGTGTAGATGTACCTCTAGATTTAGTTCAGCTCTCTCTCTCACTCTCTCTCTCAGGCCTTGTCTACATGGGCCAAATGAAATCGCCTCCCCATGAGCCCATGTCCAGCATTCCAGATGATGCAGGAGTTTTGCTCTGATCCTAGTCTGAACTGTCCAGATGATGTCCAGGCAATTCCAATGTGAATCCAAGGCAAATACCCCTTAAAATGCAGTGAACTTCACTGATTGATGTGTTTTTCCCCAGAAAAAAATTGTGAGTTCCCTTACCACAACAGGAGAGGGGGTGTCCACACATGCAGCCTGTGTGTTGCCCAGCACAGCCAATTCCTGGCTGGATTGCATGGGTCATGTCTGCTGAAGTCACCACAAGGTGCCCAGCCATGTGACTATGGCCAGGTTCCTCATTCCTGGCTGTGGAAGATGTGACCGTGGAGAAGAGAAGCAGTGTCCTGTCACAAGGGGAGGGCAGGTAAAGGGGGGTGAGGGGTGGGCAGAATTAGCTCAATTATGGCAGCAAGAGGACAGGAATGGTGGGAACTTTTAACTTCTGTATACCGGTACTAAGAAGGAGACTCTAAGCCAAAAGGTACAGTTAAACTCTATTTATTGGAAATTAATATTAGCAGCATTCACACAAATCCTCAGGCTTCAAGCACTCACACAAAGCTATCAAATAAAGTAGGAAGTATTTGGATACAGGAACAGAGTAAAGCAGTAGTGGGTTACACTGTACCAATCCTGCAGAGTGGAGGTCACAAAGTAGACTGACAACACAGAGGTCCAGATGATGGCCTGGCTACACAGTATGATGTGGAGTCTAATGGAAGTGGAATTGTGCACAATTTAGTGGTGTTTTGGGGTGATATTTATATGAAATAATTGCCCTGAAGGGATAGGAGTTTGAGTGAAATACAATGGTTCTTGGAAGTTCCCAGGCTAAAACAAAGGGTACTCTGGAAGATTTAGCAATTGTTAATGGTCAATGCTTTTGGAATTGAATAGGAAACAGGCAAGGTCTTTTGTTGTGAGGGAGCAAGAGAGGAAAATCCCATTTCACAAGCAATAAAGTATCTTGGTCTTGCTGAGTGGATTACTGAACGACTCACCTCCAGGTGTTGAGTCTTACTTGAGCATTTTGTTTTGAGGAATTTTCAAAGGCCCTTCTCTTGAACTTGCATGAATCCACCTTGGGGTTAAGGGGTCCCTGGTTTACCTGTAACCAAGTAGATGGTCACCTCAGCTAAATTATTTAATATAGCCAATTTTTTATTATCTTTATTCATAATAATTAAAAATAACATATAAAAACAAACATACATACAAATAAAAACAAACAAAATAGCTTCCATCATCTCATTTTCCTGTTGGCTATTGATAATTCCCTAGTTTTATCCCCACTAAATAAATCTCTTATACCATCTGTTTTTCACATTGTGTCATTGCTAATTTTCTCCTCACACATTACTTCCCATCATCTAATTATCCCAATTGCTTTGCCGTAACAGAAACATTTCTTGCCAATCTTGTAATTCTCTCAATGTTTTTTCATCATCTATAATAATAGATAATTCATCCAACTCGTACATTTCAAAGAATTTCTTTATCCAATCATCAATTGTTGGAGCCTCCTCATCTTTCCATTTCTTTGCAATTACTTGTCTGGCAGCTGTAACCACATATAACAATATTTTCCTATATTTCTCCCTTATTTCTCTATCAATATTATGCGACATGTTTAACAAATATATCTCGGGTTCCATTTGATATTCAATCTTCAATATCTTAGTTATTAACTTATGTATTTTCCTCTAGAACTTCTTTATCTTTTTACAGTTCCACCAGACATGATAGTACGTACCTTTAGAATTTCCACATTTCCAACAATTGTTGGAAATATTCTTGTATATTTTATTTAATTTTTCTGGAGTCATATACCATAAATTCATTATCTTATAATAATTTTCTTTTGAGTTGTTACATTTTGTAAATTTTATATTTTTAGTCCAAGCTACTTCCCAGCAATCTGTTTGTATCTCCTGTCCTAAGTACTGTGCCCATTTCACCATATACGGCTTTACTACTTCCTGTTATTGACTAAGTTTAACAGAAGTTTATATATTTTTGATGTAATTTTTTTCTTCTCCAATATAGCCAGTTTTTTGATATTCCATGATAGCACTGTCAGGGTAGGTAACGTTAACCTGGGCTGGTCCTGGTTTCATTTCTAACTGATGTTCTTCTCACATGATGTTTAATTTCATGATTTACCAACTGAGTCAGGGAAATAAAGAGACCAGACACAAGATATGGGGTAAACATAAAGGGTCTTTATTTAACCCTACCTATTTAAGTCCCTCTAAAATCTTCAGTGGGGGGGAGGCAACCTAGTGAGGGAGCAGCTGAGGCTGTAGGTCTAACCAAGACCTTACCCCCAAGCTTCCCCAGGTAAACACCTGAGCCTTCGAGAATAACCCCAGAACTGGGGTTACTATCAAGCTGGCCCGCATCTGGGAGACCAACCCAAAAGTCCCCCACTCAAGCTCCATGGATTACAGTGGGGGATTCTCCCTCGGGCCAGCCCCAAGGTGGGTCTCCTTCCCTTCCGCTAAGTCCCACGACTTTATTTGTCATTCCAGAGACCCTCTATTCACCCAAATAGGTGCCAAGGTGCACACTGACATCTGTGCTTCCCCAAATTCAGGCCATGGATAGGGTCAAGCGTCCATTTAGTCCCTATTCTCCCACCAGCCTGTCCAATAGGTCCCTCAACTCCCCCTGAAGATCAGCCAGGAAAATGTAATTACCCGCATCTGAGAGGTGTACCCCGTCGGCTCGGTAGAGTTTGGGTCTCTCGAACACTATGGTGGGGTGCGGGATGTACCAACCCAAACCCTTGGCAAGGGCGTTCCTGATTTCCCTATTGGCTCTATGCTGAGCTCTATCAAGCAAATGGGGACCTCCATCTCCTCTCCAGACCTGGTGGGGGAAAATGGCAGACCACATGACGGTAACCTCTGGCCACCTTGACCAAATTACCAAAATGTCATTGATTGCCTGAATGACAAGAGCCTTTCCTTTTAATAGGCCCAGATCATTTCCACCCAGGTGGATAATGAGGATATTGGGAGTAGGCCTGTGGCGGACTTCAAACAGCAATGGCAACAGGCCGTGCCAATGAAGGCCCCTCCTTCCCAACCGTTCAACATTCAACTGGTTCCCGAGGGTGAGGTGAGATCCAAAGTGGCTCAGTCGGGCCTGTCAGGCCGCCCAGTAGACCATACTGTGGCCGCAAATAACTGCCATTCGTCTCATCAATGCCAGCCTGGGACCTAGAAAACAAGGGAAAGGAACAAGTTAATACTGTAATGGCCAAACATACCTGTGGTATGTGGAAGAACACCAGCGGCCGATCTCCCGTATCTCCTGGACCTGGAAGCCCAGGGCCGCTGCAGTGGATGCCACACCTATCCTGAAAGAATGTGTCCCAAAGCGCCTACCTTTTAAGCCCAGTTTGTAGAAGGCTTTGGCAGTTACTGTCCAAAACTGAAACTTGGTTAAAGGGGAAAGGTCGGCATGAATAAACAGCGCCCCCCAGTGTCACCCCTCTCACTGCCAAGTATTGTCTCAGTGCTGTAACCGGACAGATGTCCCACTGAATGCAGGCATGTAGCCTACATTGAGAGCCCACACCCCATTGGTCAGTTTTGGAAAAACGCAGCTTAAGCACAAGGTACTGCTCATATAAATCCACGTCATTAAACTCAAGGGCCCGATTCGAGTGATCATTCTTGGATGCCCATTCCAGCTCGCTGATATGTAAGGCACCAAAAAAAGCCATGAGTGCTGCTGCGTGAAAAAGCAGGGTTTTGTAGGGTGATTTACAAATGCCTGACTACGAGGCAAAAAGACCTCGGAAGACACAGGGTGGTAGGGGGGCCTTGGTGTCCTTAACCCTTCCCCTTTCTCTGATCCAAACTTCCAAGACCCTGTGTATTCTAAAATAATTCGTATTGTCTGCGTTCCCTGTTGAGTTAAGCCAGAAAGCAATTCCGGACAGCCTGGCCCAAATAGATTGTGGGGCAAGCCCTCTATGATATAGGTGTACAAAAAACTTTAACAACAGTGAAACTGGCAGAGATGTCCCCTGCTGCCAGCCAAGCTGTAGGCCAAATTGACTAAACTCACGAACTGCCCATGTGTAGCTGCTCCTAGTGGAAGGTGCCAAGGACATACCTAACACCCTGATCACCTCAACTTCCCAATCATCCACAAGTGTGCGGGCATCAGGTCGCCTTTGGGCATCGCGTCAGGAGCCAGTTCAATGAACCGCTCCATCTGCATGTGGGACAGAGCATCAGCAATGCCACTGTCAATGCCCGCCACATGCCGGGCCACAAACACAATGTTGTGCCATAAGCATTGCAGTGTAAAGGCCCGAACGAGCCACATGACCCGGGAAGATCTGGGGGTCTAGGAGTTTATGACGTGGACCGTGGACAAGTTGTTGCACAAAAAGTGCACGGTGGAGTTTGCCAGTTCAGTTGCCCATATGTGAAAAGCCACCAGAACTGGAAAAAATTCTAGGAACGTCAAGTCCCTGGAGATCTCTGAAGCAATCCACTCCAGGGGCCCATTAGCTGCACACCAACAGCCTGCGAAATAAACTCCAAATCCTATTGTACCTGCAGCATCCGAAGCAACCTGCGATGATCCCTGTAATTTTCTTTCCTCTCGCCAAAATGAGAAGCCATTAAACTGCCCCCCAAAATCCTTCCATACCTGAAGATCACTGCGTATTTCAGCTGTAACACAAATCTTGTAATGAGGTAGTGAACAGTCTTTAATCCCTAAGTCTTTCCTCATAAGGCATGGTTTCCAGACCTTTCATCATTTTAGTCGCCCTCCTCTGGACACGCTCCAATTTGTCAATATCCTTTTTGAATTGTGGTGCCCAGAACTGGACACAGTATTCTAGGTGAGGCCTGACCAAGGCAGAACAGAGTGGTACTAGTACTTCCCTTGATCTAGACACTATATTTCTATTGATACAGCCCAAAATCGCATTAGCCTTTTTAGCTGCCATATCACACTGTTGATTCATGTTCAACTTCTAGTCTACTTAGGACTCCTAGATCCCTTTCACACGTAATCTCGTTCAGCCAGGTCTCCTCCATCCTGTATCTATGCATTTCGTTTTTCCAACCTAAGTGCTGTACCTTACATTTCTCTGTATTGAATTTCATTTTGTTAGCTTTGGCCCAGCTCTCCAGTCTATCCAGGTCATTTTGAATTCTGTCTTCTAGGGTATTAGCTATTCCTCCTAATTTGGTGTCATCTGCAAGTTTGATAAGTATGCCCTTAACTCCATCATCCAAGTCATAAGTTCTTATCTTTGACTTCTGATATAATTTCCCTAAAATCCAGACTTCATCCGCTTTTAAAATCATAAATCCCTTAACTGTTATTATTATCATCTATAGCTTAGAGTTCTTCTACATCCACACTGTTTCTTTATCTTGTAAATCACCAGTTTTTTTTCCCAAAATTTCAATACCTCTATCCAGTCTTCCCTTGTTTTGGTATATGGTTTGTTTTGTAGTTTATTTGTTAAGTCATCTAGTTCTATCATATCTATCAATTTGTTCTTCCATTCATTTATTGTAGGACTTTCCTTTAGCTTCCACTTTTTCATTACCACCAGTCTAGCTGATGTAATCATAGATTCATAGAATCATAGAATTGCAGAGTTCGAAGAGACCACGAGGACCATCCAGTCCAACACCCCTGCCATGTAGGAAATCACAATCAAAGCATCCCCGACAGATGGCCATCCAGCCTCTGTTTGAAGATCTCCAAGGAAGGAGACCCCACCACGCTCCAAGGGAGTGTGTTCCACTGCTGAACAGCTCTTACTGTCAAAAAGTTCCTCCTAATGTTGAGATGGAATCTCTGTTCCTGGAGCTTGCATCCATTGCTCCGCGTTCCAGTCTCCAGAGCAGCAGAAAACAAGTCTGCTCCATCCTCAATGTGACACCCCTTCAAATACTTAAACAAGGCTATCATATTACCTCTGTAATCATGTAAAGCAATCTGGACAGGGTGTAATACCATCTTTGAGCCGTTTTTATATATTCCTTTATGTTTTCTAGTTCCAAACTTCTAGTCAGTAATAGTTTGTCCAGTTCCATAATAGCCTTTGTTTTTCTTTCATGCCAGATTATTTTATCCAATTCATTTTGTTCTCTCTCAAAATGTATTTTTTGTCATCCACAAATTTTTCTTTTAATTGTGAATAAGTAAATCAATTTATTTTATGTAATTCTTGTAAATGTTCTCTTTTTTCAAACCCAATGGAATTATCACTTGTTTTCTTAACTATATCCAAATATCTTAACCATTGAATGGATTTATACCATCGAGAGAGGAAACCCAAAAAGGAATCTTATTATAAAATTTCTCTTTAATTTGACCCCATATTCTCATTAATCCCTTTCGTACATAATGATTCTTAAATTGGCGATTAACTTTTTCTTTCTCATAGAATAGATATGCATGCCACCCGAATCTGGCATCATGTCCCTCAATATTTAGTATTTGTTCATTGCTCAGTCTAATCCAATCTTTAATCCAAACTCACACCGCTGCTTGATAATATAGTTTGAAATCTGGTAAATCACAACCCCCCTTGATTTTTCATCTATCAAATTATTCCATTTAATCCTTGATTTCTTTTCCCCCCCAAAGAAATTCTTTCATATCTCTTTCCCAAATATCAAATGGTTTGTTGTAAATTATAATTGGAAGATTTTGGAAAAGAAATAGCATTTTAGGGAGAATAACCATTTTTATTGCAGATATTTTCCCAAGCAGTGATAAACCTAAATTTCCCCATCTCTTCATTTCTTCCTTCACTTCTGACCATGTTTTTTATAATTGTTTTTAAATAGGTCCGGATTCTTTTTTGTTAACTAAACACCTAGATAACAAACCTTCTTTCCCACTTTACACCCTGATATTTTCATGAGTTTTTCATCCTCCTGTTTAATCATATTTTTTTAGTCAGAATTGTTGTTTTTTCCTTATTAATTCGAAATCCTGAAAATTCCCCAAATTCTTTCATTGCATTAAGACATTCAATTTGTTCTTTAGGATCCTCCAAAAATATTGCCGTATCATCTGTGAATGCTCTTAATTTGTATGTGTAACCTCTTATTTTTATTCCTGCTATTCTCTTGTTTGCCTTTAAATTTCTGTTTAAGACTTCTAATACAAAAATAAATAAGAAAGGGGAATGTGAATTCGAAGGCTTTCATGGGCTGCATCGATAGATTTTCCTTGGTTTTTTTCCGGGCTGTGAGGCCGTGTTCTGGAATAGTTTCTTTCTGATGTTTCACCTGCATCTGTGGCCGTTATCGTCAGAGAATGGTTGTGTAGGAGTGTGTCTGGGATTTATATGCTGTGAACCCCTGTAGGGGAGTATAGGTAAATTGTGTAATTGAATGGTTAGTTTCTGGGTATAGAAATGCAAGGCTTGTTAATGTCTGTTTGGCTAATGGTTGGTTGATGGGCCATTATCTGCTGGGAATCCCCCTGTCCCTGGGTGGAATTCCTTTGTAAGTGTTGAGTTTTAATTCTATTGTATTTCAAAACTGGGAGCCAGATTTTGTTTATTTTTAAGGTTTCTTCTTTCCTGTTGAAGTTGTCCAAGTGTTTGTGGATTTCAATAGCTTCTCTGTGCATTCTGACATGATAGTTGTTGACCTGGTCCAGAATTTCTGTGTTTTTAAATAACATTTTTTGTCTAGGTTGATTTATAACATGTTCTGCTACTGCTGATTTTTCTGGTTGGCCCACTTGGCAGTGTCTCTCATGTTCCTTGATTCATGTTTACACACTGTGTTTAGTGGTCCCTATGTAAACTTTTCCACAGCTGCATGGTATGTGGTAAACTCCTGTAGCTGTGAGATGGTCTCTTTTGTCCTTCACTGAGTGTAGCATTTCTTGGATTTTTCTGTTTGGTCTATAGATTGTTTGGAGGTTGTGCTTCCTCATCAGTTTCCCTATTCTGTCTGTGACTCCTTTGATGTATGGTAAAAATACAGTCCCTTTGGGTGGCTGTTTTTCTTCTTCATTCCTGTGGTTTTTTCTGGGTCTGGCTGCTCTTGTGATGTCTTATCTGGAGTAACCATTAGCCTTTAGGGCCCAGTTTAGGTGCCTCAGTTCGTCCCCCAGGTAGTGGGGTTTGCAGATCCTTTTTGCATGGTCTACCAATGTTCTTATTGTGCTTCTTTTTTGTTCTGGGTGATGACTGACGTTCTTGTGTAGGTATCTGTCTCTGTGTGTGGGTTTTCTGTATACCTTGTGACCTAACCGTTAGTTTGGGTTGCAGATGACTAGGACATCCAAGAATGGCACTGTTCCTTCCTTTTCTTTTTCCATTGTGAATTAGATATTTGGGTGGATGCTTTTCAGGTGGTTCAGGAATGAGACCAAATCGTCTTCGCCATGGTACCATTCCTGGTCTCATTCCTGAACCATCTGAACAGCATCTACCAAAATATCCAATTCACGATGGAAAAAGAGAAGAAAGGAAAAAGAGAAGGACAAAAAAAAGCACAATAAAAACATTGGTAGACCGTGCAAAAAGGATCTGCAAACCCCACTACCTGGAGGATAAACTGAGGCACCTAAACTGGGCGCTACAGGCTAATGGTTACTCCAGATCAGACATCTTGTCCCTTTTTTCACCTCTATTAATTGATATTTCTCTCCATTGATGATTAACTGAGCCATTTTATTTTCGTAAATTCTTTCTATTCTATTACAGAAGGATTCCCCCATATCTATCCACTTTATAACTTCCAACATAAAGTCCCAGCTTATGCTATCGAAAGCTTTTTCTGCATCTACAAGCATCGTCCCTAATTTCTTTTTATTGT
Organism: Gambelia wislizenii; assembly: GCA_030847615.1. Classification (NCBI taxonomy): domain Eukaryota; kingdom Metazoa; phylum Chordata; class Lepidosauria; order Squamata; family Crotaphytidae; genus Gambelia; species Gambelia wislizenii. Next base: position 303,491,949 of record JAUMIR010000002.1, on the reverse strand, counting down.
GAACTTCATAATATTCCAACACATCTAATACTAATCTTATATTGTCACTTAGTTTTCTCCTTGGAATGAATCCATTTTGATCTTCATTAATTAAATCTACAGTTATATATTTTAGCCTTTGTGCTAGAGTTGATGTATATATCTTACAGTCTAAATTTAAAAGTGATATGGAATAATAGTTGTTGATTTCTTTTCCATCTTTCCCTCCTTTTACTATCAGTAAAGAATTTGGTATTCCGCTTCTATCTATTTCATTGAATGTCTTGTAGAGTGGGTATGATAATTCGTCTTCTAGCTTCTTGTAAAACAAAGCTGTAAAGTGGTCTATTTCCGGGGCTTTATTAGGTTTTAGATCTTATATCGCTTTGGAAATTTCTGCCATGGAAATGGATGCGTTTAGCTTTTTCCTTTGGTCTTCAATCAGCTTTTGAAATATTTGTCTATCTAAGTATTGTTTCATCTCTTTAACTTCTGTCTTGTTTTTTTTTTTACTGTATAGATTACTATAAAATTTTATAAATGTATTTTTATCTCTTCTTGCTTTGTAACTTTCCCCCCTTGATATCTTATTTCTGTTATCAATTTCTTTTCTGTTTACTTTCTTAGTCTATACTCTAAACATTTGCCTGATTTATTAGCGTACTTGAAATTTTGTTGGTGTGATCTTTTCAATTTCTTTTCTATTATCATCATCATTTCCAGATTAAGTTGTTTTTGTATTAATTGTATTTGTCTCACTATTTTTTCATTCTTTGGATCTTCTCTTAATTTATCTTCTGTCATTTGCAGTTAATTCGATTAATATATATGTCTTTTTGTATTTTATCTTTTATTTCTGCTTCTCTTTTTATCAGTAATCCCTGAAAGACCACTTTTCCTGTGTCCCAAACCATTTTTCATTTTGCAATCTTTAGTATCATTTTCCAAAAAGTACAGTCAGGGAGCCCTGGTGGCACAGTGGTTAAATGCAAGTACTGCAAGTCACCACATTGAAAGTTCAATTCCAGAGGGCTCCAAGGTTCACTCAGCCTTCCATCCTTTCGTAGGTTGGTAAAATGAGTACCCGGCTTGTGCGGGCAATTAGCTAACACACATTGGAAACTGCTTAATGCAGTGTAGATGTGTAAATTGCTATTGCTTAAAAACAGATTGTAAGCCGCTCTGATAGCCTTTGTGGCTGAAAAGTGGGGTATAAATAGCTAATTAAAAAAAATTAAAATACATAATTAATAAAAAATATTTCCTTTTAAAGATCTTTGACAATTTTTTTTTATCTCTTAACAGATTTTCATTCAATCTCCAATTAAATTCCTTCCTCTTTGATTTTAATGTCATTTTAATTGGGAAATGATCTGATGTTATTTTAGACAGAATCTCCATTTCATCTATTTGTGGTATTATATTCTTGGATACTAGGAACATGTCTATTCTAGACATAGATTTCTATCTTTCTGAGAAGAATGTGAACCTGTTTTCTCTCCCATGTTTTACCAAAATATATTAATAAATGAGAAAATCCCAAGTTCTTGTCTCCCAAGAGAGAAGAAAATGTTTATTTTAATGATAAATTTCCAAAGTTAGCTTCAGCCCAAAACTAAATCAGTTTCTTTCTCTCATTTTAAGAAAAGTCTTCAAATTCCAAATCCCAATGAAAATAGAAGGGAGAAGGGAAGAAGAAAGGAGTACTAAGGTGTAGTGAGGAGTTCCTCCTTCAGAAATTCCCCAACTTTTATAGCCCCAGCTTCCCATGAAGTCTCCCCCCACACTTTCATTGGTTCTCTCACAGAGACTATCTCATTAAAACTTTGTCATTTAAAAACTTTTCTGCCTGAATTTATCATTGGATCAAACATTTAATTAATTTTTCTGTTTTCTCAAGATGCATCTCTTTCAGATGTTCGAAAGGTCATAGACAGCTCTACCCCAATTCATTCTTGGCACTATGTAGATAAGAACCTGATTTGGGATCATAAATTTGTATTCTACTTTCTATCTGGTCCTTTATAAAAGATTGTCACCCGGCAGGTGCCTGAATTTTGCATTCTTTAAAATCCAGACATATGTATGGTTTTTGCAGACATGAAAGCTGACTGTCCCCAGTTTTGATATCCCCATGAATACAAATACAAGTGTGTGATATATGTTCCTGTTTCTATAAAACAGGATATGAATGTGTTGGCAGGATTAATGTGTGCATGCAGGTGCCTAGATTAATTGGTCTGGTGTTCTGTTTATGAACTATTGGCACCTGTTGAACGAGCTCAGCTTTTTACAGAAAAGTTTGCCTACTCAAGTGGTAGCAGGCATGAATTACTGTCTAGTTCATCTTTTAATTAGGGGCACCATTTATCTTATCTGTTATACTTTTGACAGCAAGCCCAGCTGAGTTGTGTTGAGCAAAGAAATTATATCAGTTTCAGTATTTGTGGAGTCTTGTACCAATGGGATTTTCTAGAGAACTGTCCACTACAGATAGTCCCGACTAGGTAATTTGTGTTACAAGAAATCCCAATATCCAAAGATTTTCCTGAGTGTCCAGTCACAAGGCTATATGCATGTCAACCAGCTCTTAATTGAAACAAAGATTTTGGATTCTTTAGCTAGAAGCTGCAGGGTGAAACAAACTGTAATCAACTTATCAAAGGTACACATATTTAAATCAAACTGATTTAAAATAGAAAAAAAATTAACATAAACCTTATTCTTACTCTATGGTAAAATCATAAGACAAAACAATAATATATAAACTTCTAAGTCTTCTATCACAAAACATTTTAAAAAGCATATCTTGACTGTCGTTGGTCTGTATTATTTCATAGTCAGATAGGTGTTAAGAGATAAGCTTTCAGTTTTGAAGTAGAGTTTTAATTGGGCAGATGTTGTCTTATCTCTAGATAGCCTTGTTAGCTCATCTACAAATGAGCAACCTGTTCTTCAATGGCTGCCTTCCAATCTTGTGTCCTATATTTCATCTTCAAGGGCACACTGGCCTCACTACTGTGGGTTTGCACAGCTGCAAAATTCCATTATGGAGTTTGTGAACTAAAGTCTTCCTGAACCAGAGTCTTTGTTCACTGAAGATGGCAGCCTTTACACCTTGGACATCTTTCTTTTGCTTCTGGCACTCAAGACATGCAATGAACATAAGTCTCATTTATGTTCTTCCGATAGGCTTCCCATAGGCAAGAGACTGATCATAGGGAAAACAGACAATTGGACTAAAGGGGGGTTTAGTCAGATCCAGCATTGCTCTTTATATGCTGTTGCTGTTTGCTCTTCAAAAACAATCCAAATCAACAAGGGAGACAGAGAAAATAATTCTCTCATCAGTATGGAGTCTATAAGAAAGGAACTTTAGTTTTCTCACAAATGTGAATGGCAGTAATAGTGTGCAGTATCTAAGGCTAATGTTTTCCAGTGAGTTTTCTGTATAGAATAGAACAGAATCTTTATTATGGTCATAGACTAGCTGAGTTTTCTGTATATGATCTGCAAGCCAAACACCCCAGAAAGTCAGTGCAGCATAGTTCAGGAAGGGACAACTTCAGTGGATCTAGGGACCAGTAAGGAAGGGGCAACTTTAGTGGATCTTGACACACCACAGGCTACACTCTCATGATTTCCTCTGAAACCAGAAGTGACCAGAAGTGATTCCAGTTTAGATCCACCTGGAAAGTCCTACCGTCTCTCAAACATACTAAAACAAGTTTTTGTTCCTTGGTTCTGGGGAGACTCTGAAGAGTGGCAATCCCTCTTTTAGGAGGAAAATATTTTAGGGTGGGGGAGTTTCAAGTGTGTCTAGGGGATGCCAAATCAGGGGCTGGATGGGGCCCATGAACCTTGTGCTGCCCATTCATGGTATAATGTCTCAAAGTGTAAGACTATGGACTTTTTCAGATGCAGGAAATATGGCATCATAACAATGCCTAATTAATGTAAAAGGGTGCACATAACAGATGACGTCTCCTTTTGCAATTTTGTATTGTCAAAAAGCCATTCTATTTTATGATGGGCCAAGACATCGATAGATCTCCTGTGGCACTTTTTTTGCCGGTATTTCTAGCGTTTGAAACCTTGCACCATTGTGCTCACACAAATACAGCATCAATGGGCAGAACATTTTCAGGTGAGATCATAAAAACCAGGTAGGGGATGCTCTTTTTATGAACTTCCCCAGTTTACTTGGAACTTTGTGAGTGTGTTTCTGTGCTTGTGTGTACTTTTTGTGGGTGTTTTTTGACGTATTTTTAAATTTACCTACACTCGCATCTTCTTGTGAGAAACAACGAGATCATGAATGTGGAAGTAAACAGAGTTCCATTCATGCTCCAGAGGGGCTGCCTTTTCATGCAAGTAAACATAGGTCTGATTAAACAGGTTCTTTTGCTAGCAGAAAAATGGTTTAAAATATGTTGGCAAAAGAATATTTGTAAAGGCTTGTCTGATAAAATCTTATGACTAGGGAGACCTATCATGTACGAAGTCTTGAGCCACAGTCTCTCATTCTAAACTACTTCACATGGTGATGATCACATGGATAAGTAGGAGCTTTTTCTCCTTGGAGAAAAAGTGGGATATAAATGTAGTAAATATGTAAGGCAAAATATGTTCAGACTTAAGACTTAAGCCTTTTTCTGACATTTAGCCTGTTCAAAGCTGAACAAAGTAGATTAATCTAAGTATGGGGCAGAGGGCTGAAGATACTACCCTTAGGTCTTCATATATGGTGGGCTTTGCTCCCTCAGCCTCTGAGTTTGTTGCACTGAGCAGCTAGCCCTGAAAAGTGATCTACTTGTGTTTACCAGTAGATCTCTATTTGAGCAGAGATCCTTCCTTTTCCAGATCTTAGGTCACAGAGATTGTTCTACTTGTATTCAAGTAGAAGGAAACCCCCACCTTTCAATGGTTCATTATCTGTCAACTCACTCTTTTGATGCTTGCAAATTAAATACAAGGGAGCCCTGGTGGCACAGTGGTTAAATGCCAGTACTGAAGCCACAAGGTTGCAAGTTTAATCCCAAGGGCTGCAAGGTTCACTCAGCCTTCTATCCTTTCATAGGTGGGTGAAATGAGTACCTGGCTTGTGCGGACAATTAGCCAAAACACATTGGAAACTGCTTAATATGGTGTAGATGTGTAAAGTGCTACTGCTTAACAATGTGTAAGATACTGTGAGAGCCTTTGTGGATGAAGAGTGGGGTATAAATACATAAATAAATAAGCTCCATGAATTCAGTGAGGAAGCCATTCTTTCAACAATTCTTGCCTATGGAGGCTTGCTTGGGACTGACCACGTCCACACGTGATGCTTGCAAAGTGAGCTGAAAGGGGGGGGGAGTCACCAAGCTGCTTGAGAGACTTTGCAAGAAGTGCACACACTGGCAAGCACAGGCAGCCACAGATACCCACAGGCAGTCCCAAGCGAACCACCATAATTCCCTCATGTCACCTACATGGGTTCTGGTTTCTGACACTGCTGCAGTCCCTAACCTGTTGGATAAGAAGAGGCTTCCTGTAGGTCTTTGTTCACTTGAAGTTCTAAAGAGAACATGGGTCTCTAAACAGACTCTGTTTAGACTGGCCTATTCAACATGAGGAGACCAGTGAGTTAGGAATGGAGCATTCAGAAAGGAAGAAAGCAGGACCAGAATGAACAGCTCTTTGCTATTTAATTGTATTCATGTTCTTCAGGCTGAATGCCTGAATGCTTAAAACACTTGAACAGGGCTAAAATCAGAATGTTCCTCTTTCTGGATTTTTTTTTAAAAGATACTAGGTCAATCGAACCATATTATGGTATTGTAGCCTATGGACTTTATCAGATGCAGCAAAAATCGCATGATTACAATGCCATGATAGCACAAACTGGTCCTGCTGTTGCATGACGTCATAGTCCTCCCGTGCTTACTGTGTGATCCAGCCATGAATAAGGTGTCATTTTCCATTGAGGGGACAAGCCATCTATAGCTCTCAATATTGCTCTTTTCGTGGTATTGAAGACTGTGTGAAAACACGTCCCACTGTAATCATGAGATTACAGCATGAACGGGTGGTCCTCTTTCTCTCTTTCCTGTTCCCGGTGAGAAAACTTCCAGGTGAGAATGTGAAAATTATCTACACGATGCTCTTTGTGTGATTGGTCCCATTTTGTTTGCATGGTTTAAGGTGTGTTTATTTACTAATAAAAGGAGGGTTTTTTTATTATTATTATTTAAGCGTGCCTGGGTCTTGTCCTGAGAACCGCCAAAATCTCACCCTGCTAAATCATGGAAGTAAACTCCCATTCTTAAAGTGCAAATGGTCATCATGCAATAATTCTGTGGCATTTGAATCATGTGATTACAGAGACGTGCACTAATAAGTGCAATAATGCCACTATGTTTCCGCTTTCCTCATTTATGGAATTACAGTGTTACTAGCTGCTAGTCTGATAAAGTCCTATATCTCAACTTCTCAGGAATGAGCAAGCTTTTAGAAGTCTGGGAGTCATTTTTCCAGTCCTGGGACTGCCTAGGCGCTGCACCACCGTTTTCAATTGAAAATGGAGGTAATCAGAAGGTGGCTTCCATTAAAACAAAGCACTTCATTAAAAAAAAGAAGACCTAATGCAAGGTATGAGGGGCATAGCTTGTTTTAGGGGAAAAAACATGCCTGCTTGTGTTGTGATTCTTCCACTGGGATAGGGAAAAATAGGGTGTGTGTTTTCCCCTTCAAGAGGGCTGCCAAAATTGCCTTAGGAATCACCTATAGCCATTGGCCACATGACTCCCACTCATGCTCCAGATTCTAAACTGAGTCAGAAGCAGCCTGCCTTGACCCCACAGTTCCCAAACAGAAGCTTCTTTGAAAACCCTTTGACCAGTTATGACACGTTATTGCAGCGACCCCTCCTGTGAAAGGATTTGGTTTTGGTCATTTGTACTGACATAGGCAATCTCACCGATACCTGCTAAGTGGTTTTCTTGACAATATAATATACTGAAAGGGACAATTGTTTATCCCTGCCCCCACATGATTCACAGAGAGGTACAGAAAGTTCATTCCAGACTATTTGTGTCAGTTCTAGGATGCTTATTACAGTGTGCCCAATATTTAGACCACAGCGGTTCAGGACTTTGGCAACATGACACCAGTAGTAAAGCATCCATGACACAGTTTCTGTGAGTTGATTGCTATATAACCTGGCTCTGAAAAAGTAGATTAGGAATTGGTTGTTGCTGTGCATTTGACATCACTGTTTATGAAACTGGCTCCCAAAGGCTGATCATATTTGAAGGCATGTGAATCAAATTTAATGCTGAGAGCACTGTTTTTAATGCTTCCAGGACCCTGCCTGTCTGGTGAGAACCTCTTTTAGCTTGTCAAGTTTTCTTCCATCCCCCAGTTTCCCCCCCCCCACTGTGTGCTCCATATTTAGAATATGAAAGGTGAATAAATAGATAAATAAATAAAATCCTGTTTGCTAATACATGGATGCATTCATTCATAATGTGTAGACTGTAGCTTTTATCTAAAAATCTCATTGCCTACATAGAGCTCCAGGCCATAAGCCTACCATTCAAACAGCTAACTAGCCCTACAGACCTGCTCTGGGCTGCAGCAATAAAACTGCTTCATGTGCTGTGCCCTTAAGGATTTGTCAGTACATCTATTTTGCTGTTTTATTCTTTATGGTGAATGATGCTTGTGTTCATTTGGGAGCAAGTTGCAAGAAAGTGTGCCTGCCATGAAATAGAAGCTTGTTTGTCCTAATCAGAGTGAAATATACTCATGTGTGTGTGTTTTCTGATGTCTCTTGAATTCCTCCCCCCACTTTTTTTGAATGCCAAGTGCACAGGCCCATTACTTGTATAATTAGAAACAGTGTTATTAGCACCAGAGCAAGAATGCAGGGCTAGTTATTAGCACCAGAGCAAGAATGCAGGGCTATGACTGAATAAAAAGAATTCCTTTGCTTTTTCATATCCCTAGGGAACAGATACAGAAGCTATAAAACATCTGAAGAATCTACACTACAAAAGTATTATATGACTACAATACAATCACTATACCATGGGGAGGAAACTTTTGCCCCTCCAGATCTTGTTGAATCATAGCTCCCATCATCCCGGATCATAAGCCATAATAGCTGGGGCTTATGAGATTTGGAGTCCAGAATGTGAAGAGACACCTATTCATCATCTCTGCCTCTATCCCAGCCATGTGGACAGGTTCTACACACTTGGAAGGTAGGGAGTTGTTGAGAAAGGATTCCTGTTGAGTGGGATAGAGGGGCAAAGAGAAAGAGGCATCATTGTCCAGTGCTCATGACCTCCAGCATTTCACCACTTAAAACGAGTAAACACTTATACTTCTGTATCTCTGTCCAGATACATTTGTCTTGTCCTAACATGACTAGAATTGGGCTGCAGCTTCACTGCAGGAATAACCCAGTTTGACACCACTTTAACTGCCATGGCTCAATGGTATGGAATTCTGAGATCTGTAGTTTTGTGAGATATTTAGCCTTCTCTTTCAAAGATCTCTGGTGCCACAACAAACTGCAAATTCCATGATTCCATAGCATTGAGCCATGACACTTAAAGCTGGATTATTTCTGCAGTTCATATGCAGCCTTGGCCTGGAGCTGACACCCAAGTGCAGAAAAAGGCACTCAGCAAGACAAGTTGCAGGACCTTGGTGATCTACAAGGGAGCAACTTATTCCAACTGGGTCTAAAGCTGAACTGAACTTTTTCTCTGAGGAATGAAAAGCCTTAAAAGGACAGTCATTTGCCCTGCCTCCTATTACAGTGGGCCCTCTGGATCTTTGGGGGCTCCATTACAGGCCCCCCACGTATGGGAAAAAAATACAGATGGTTGTGCTCCATATTATTAAATGCCAGCAACATGCACATGAGTGTGTCAGCGCATCCATGTACACATCACCACCATTTTAGGTATGGGATATAACAATCTGCATGTGCTTGAACCCATGGATCAGGAGCCCACAGATTGGGAGGGCCCACTGTATAACATCTTCTACCTTTTACTTCTGTCCTCTGGCTCCTTGCTTGCACTGAGGAGCTCATATGGAAATTACTTTAGACCTGTATATGAAGAACGCTATCGGCCCTAGAATGGAGCCAGGGGAGCAAGGAACAAGATCAGACACTGCTGAGTTAGGAGGCCTCAGTTTGGAGATCTATGGGTCAAAGCTGCCCTAGCTGATGGGTTGGCCTGGCCCTACTATTAGATAGAATGAGGCAGCCACTTCTGACAATAGATGCTGTGGGGGGGGGATGAGGAGAGGGAGTTGGTTAGCTTCTGTACATATAATGGAGAGAGGGGAGCATCTTGTGTTTTACTTCCAATAGCAAAATGTTTTATTTTATTTTATTTTCTGGCTTTGCTGTCAGCTCAGTGTCAGGCATCATATTAGGCCCTGGCTCAATGTCCAGCACTTCTGTCTCTTGTGCTGTTCCAATTGATCCAGCTGACTTGACTGGCTCCTCTTCATCTTGATCAATGGCAGGGTCCAAGATGGCACTTTTGCCCTCCCATTATTCCTTGTTACATGATGTATGACTTTGCTCTGCATTGTTTTGCTTTGGGAAGTTTTAGACACCAAGGCAGGAGTTGTTCTTCCCTCAAACCTGCCAAGTTTCGTTGGCAGATGAAGCAGACAATTCGATAAGTAATTCACCCAGTTGGTGGCAATAAAATAACATATTACATAACAAACAATTTGCTGCCCCTTCTTGGCACCTCCAGTCTGTTGCGTGAAAAATCCACCTCACTGTGCCTAATGGTTAAGATTGACCCTGCCACAAGGATGGCATGAGGGTAATGACACCCTCCACCATCTTGTTTTTCCCAGAATTGGTATGTGGAAGTCACTACCTCTGATACTGCAGGTCATTTTAAATTATTGCAAGCTGCCTGGATCCCTTTGTGGGAGAAAAGCGGGGCATAAATTGAACAGCCTTATTTAAATAGATAAATAAATAAAACACAGCCTTTGTGATTTGTGGCCATTTTGAGATTTATATGTATGGGGAAAGGGCAATTTGCTCTGAAATGTGAACCCCAAATTCCTCAAGCATCTTTATAAAATTTGGCCCATTGTTACAGGAGACATCCGCCAAACAATAACTGTTCTTGGTAAATAAAGGCCATTGGAGCATAGGTCCTCCCCTGGAGATATTAAGTAACAAAGCTTTACTGTTCAATCTACTTGTATGGAACAAGTAGCTACATATGTCCAAGTGAGGAGTGGGATATTGGTAATCAGGAACCTTGCCCCACTGGATGGTTTTACAGAAGCATCTTTAGCCTCTTCCACACTGCACAATTATAGCAGTTTCGGGTCAGTTTAACTTCCTTGGCTGCATCATATGGAATCATGGCATTTGCAATTTGGTGAGGCACTAGAGCTTTCTAGTAGAGAATTCTAAATGTTTCATGAAATTACAGATCCCATGATTCCACAGGACAGAGCCGTAGCATTTAAAGTGGTATCAAAATCCTGTAACTATACAATGTGAAAGAGACTTATATGGCTGTGGTTTGACACATAATATCAAAAGTGGCAGACTGTTGGGTTGTTTGATTGTGGTGGTGCCTCTATTGTTAAAAGTACATGGGTACTAAAATTGTGTGTGTATTTACTCATGCAAATAAGCCCACAGGGTTCAGCAAAGCTCTACAGTAAATATACATTATCACATGAGGGTTGTGCAGCGTGATTGCAGCCATATAACAATGTCTATGGCCGTACCTTATTGCATGATGTCATCTCCATCCCGTTGGCAGCTTGTATTCAACCCATCATTGGAGTGCAGGTTTTCATTGATGGGGAAATCCCATCAATGACTGCCAATTTTGCTATTGATCTGCTACTGCTCCAGTGTGATAGGTCACTTTTGGTTCAGTTCTCGGGTAAGTGCAGTCATGTGGCATGACAGGGGATGATTTTCCTCCTCTCCCCTCCTGCTGGCTATTTCAAAGCAGGCTGACTCTGTGCTGTTTTGGAAAAGTGATTGGGAAGGGGGAGAAGAGGAGAATAAGGATCCCTCATGCCACGTGACTATACTCATTCTGGGACTGAACCAAAGACTATCACACCAAGGGCAGCAGTAGGGGTTGCCAAATAGACGCAGTCATATAACTGGAAGACAGGTGCGATAAAGAACATTGTAGGGCCAGTATGTTCTCATTTCCTTTACAACCATAATTGAAGTGAGACATGAGGCATGTGTGTTAATCTCCATAGATTGCAACTAGGAATCATTTTATTTTTAGTCCATCTCAACCACATGATTTAACTTTACTCAGTTCTGTCTTGGTTTTATAGTAATCTGCAATTTTCATTTTAACTTTCCCCCTCCAGCCAAAAGAGTATTTAAATTCTACTTAGACATATTGTCAAGCATATTTTGTCATGAAATATCACACTGTAAACCTATTTCGTCTCAAAATGCATTTTCGCTGAACAATGCATTCTGAAACACATTTCTGTGAAAGTGTATATGTGAACTCGATCACAACATTCAGAGAAGTGAAAAGTCCAAAGGATAACAATGTTCCAGACCCCAGAGTAGCCTGAGAGATAAGGATCAGGTCATTTTTCATCAGAATCCATAAAGCTCAAATCCCTGAAGCATTCTTTATTGAACACTGAGTTATGGTTTTGCAATAGGCATATGGGAAAATTCCTCAGGTGCTTCAACCTCACTTAAAACTTTCCATTTTACTCACCTTTTCACTGTGTTTTTTTTTTTTCATTTCCAGATTGAATTTCTTTGGAGGTCATGGCCATCTCTTTCTGGATAGTTACTGTGACAACTTCAAAATCAAATCTGCTTCTCCACCCCCCTCCTTTAGATTTCATGTGTCCTGCAGTACAATCCTTGCAGTGTTTCTCCTTAAGCTATTACCACTGACCTTCTCAGTGCTGTATCTCTTTGATACCCAATAACAGTGATCAATATTAAACTAGATATTACTGAAGCATCCCTGTACTTTTCATGAACATGCCTAGGGAATAGTGGTTCATTATGGCCTGCATATTTGTAAAGCTTTTAATGTCAATCTCTTCTGCACACACTGGCTTTGCCATTAATGTTAAACCCCTACTCTTTGCTTGGTATTAAGAGAAAATCAGCTTTTAATAACATGCCTCCAGGTTTGCATTAAAAAGAACACATTCTCTGTGGCAAGCAGCTTAAAATCTCAGCTGATTAAACAGTCAGTAATCTATTTGGTACATTTCATGCAAGTCCTCCCCCAAAAGAAGATTGGCGAATAATTCCTCTCACTTTTCATTCAGCTGTGCTTAAGACAAAACAAATGGCAAATCATAGACATAAGAGATGATGCCTCTTCAAGTCTGAACACAATGATATGTGATATATTGTAATTGATGCAGCTGGGCTGTTCTGTGGGGCAAAGGAAGAGATGACCATCTCCAGTGGATATGGTCTAACAGCTTGTTGCTATTGTTCTTATGTGCCTTCAGGTAAACGTGGACTTATGATGACTCTATCATAGAGTTTTCTTGGCAAGATTTGTTCAAAGGAGGTTTGCCATTTCTTTCCTCTAAGGGTTGATTTGCCCAGGGTCACCCTGAGGTTTTCTATAACTGAGCAAGAATGTGAACCTTGGACTCCTGCTGTCCTAGTGCAATACTTAGTCCACCATACTACACTGGCTCTCAGTTAATGCTTGATTAATTGACTCTTTAGTAGCTTTTACAGTGACAGTAAAACATTAGAAACAAATCATTTTCATGTTATGGAAACAGTTGCTACTTGTGGCCTAAAACCAATGTTGTGACCATTGACACAAGTTCATTCTTCTTAGAAAGCCAAGGACAAAATGTTTTCAAGCCACCTGTAATAAATCTTTGGAGTGCATGAGTGATTGTGACACTGACAGAAGCAGTTCTATCCATGGAAACATCCAATACGATACATGCCAGTATCTTGAAACAAGTGAATTAAAACAGCAACTATGAATTTTGGAGAGACTGGTCTGACTTTGGAAAAAAAAGCCACTATTTATCTCTCATTCTACTTGTGCTATGTGTGTGATATACGATTTCTGGAACTTTAGTCACTATTTCATTTGATGTGTGAATCGTAATACAGATATGGTATTATTTTATTTATTTTTTTAATTTATTTATTTATTTATATCCCACTCTTCAGCCACAAGGCTATCAGCTGTTTTCTTCACCCTCCTAAAAATAATAATGCACAATATGCAGGGGTTTTTAAGCATTCTTCATTATATCTTGATTATTGTTGTTGTTGTGTGCCCTCAGGTCATTTCTGACTTATGATGACCCTAAAGGAAACCTAACATGGGCTCTCTTGGCAAGATTTTTTCAGAGGGGATTTGTGATTGCTTTCCTCTGAAGTTAAAATAGTGTGACTTGCTAAAAGTCACCCAGTGGGTTTCCATGGCTGAGTGGGGATTTGAACCCTTGTCTCCAGAGTCATAGTCAAACACTCTAACCACTACACCATGCTGGCTCTCATATCTTTGTTACTGCAGACATTTAAATAAATAAATTTAAAAGCAAGCCTCTAGTTCCACTAGAATCCATTAATCATATTGGACTGAAAAACTAACAGAGTATAACTTGACATAATCTATATCAGGGTGGATTGTCTTGGCCCTTGTAGGTTCTACTTGTCAGATATTAGCATGCACTGGGTACCTAAACAGGTCCGGGCAGCAAAAATAAACTGTATAGTGTTGTTCCTTCAGGCATCATAATAAAGGCACAGACACAGGCTTGTGTCTAAAATAAACTTCTCTTTACTTGAGCATAATGAAAAGCATTTACAGATATATACAGCGTTTAAAAAAATCTTCCCTCTGTGAAATCCAAGACAGAATTAACAAGCTTAACTCAGATCTGCACAGCCCAGCAATATTGATACATTCACCCAGCTAGCTCCTGCAAACTGCTGCCAGCTAGCTTTACAGAATTGTGCAGACTGTTTACTACATCTCAGCTCTTTACAGAATAAATCTACTATATGTTCCAATATCCTGATACTACTTTGGTTTCTGGTTCTTGTTTGTTTAACTAGAGTCTTGAGATCCCACAACTACAGTCAGGTGCATTTAGAACTAAAGAATTCTGAGCCTGTTTTTATGGCATACAAGTATTGAAAGAAACTCAGTCCTTCTGCACCGAAGTCCATTCCTGGTTATTCCATTTTTTTCTTCATTTCAGCAGAATAATTAAGGCAAGCTGAGAGAAGAACTAAGTTATCAAATGATTGGGACTCAGAAACCCTTGCTGATTTGCAGTGTGCCAAAACCTCAAGAATTACAGACACATCTTCCTGTATTTCATTTGAAAAATGCACTGGGGAAGAATAATGTAAATATTCAACTATTTCATCCTTGCAGGATGAATAAATCCCACAGTTTTCTCCTCACTGTGGAGAACACTATTTGTGTTCAACACTTCTACACAGCTCTTCCCTGGTATTGACACATCCTGAAGTGTTTTGGGAAATTATTGTGTGCAGAATACCCACACACACATATTCATGTTTTTATACATGTTCTTTCCCACAAGTAACATGTGGGTTTTTTGTTGGGGGGGGGGGAATCACAGCTTCCAGATTGCCATATGTTTTTGTGTGTGCAGGATTGCTGTTTTCTGAACAAGCAACTATCCTGCACACACAAAAATAGCCACATGGGGGGCAGTGCTATTATTGTGTGAAAACATCAGTCTTTAAAAAGAGTGGCTATAATTGGCTGAGTTTAACCAATACAAGCACATAAACGTTTTTCCAGTTGTATCAGTACAGAGACTTCTTGAGGAATTCAATGTTCTCTGCCTAAGGAAGGGGCCTGTGGCTTCACAGACATCCTGAATCCCAAGAGGAATTACTTTACTGGTTCTAATGGAGTTTATATTTTACTGACCTTTGTCTAGATCCCAACATGACCAAAAGGTGAGTGGCTTCTGCCTGCATTGAGATCCCTCCAAACCAACTAAATTGCAGCAGAGACAATATCTAATACAAAATGTAGACTTCTGACTCCAACACCATCACCCTCCCCCCATCTGTATGATTTTTTTTAAACATCTTTTGCCTGATGATGAAGCTTTCATGATTTTTTTGTGCATTTTGGGTGGCCAATAAAAGTATCACTATTTTGTGGATTTTGGATTTTTTTTTTTACTGCTTATTTCACAAGATTGTTATTTTTTTGTGCAAAGCCCAGCAATCTTGCACAAAAGACCCCTACGTGGCTCTCTGGAAAAAGTTTTTTTGTGCAATAATTGTGGGGGGGGGGTTGCAAAAAAAAAATCACCATTGTCACACAAAGAAACCATGCATATTTCTTCAGCAGATAATTTCCTGAAAAAAATTGGGATGCATAAATACTGGGTGTAAAATTGTTACCACTGTGTTACTCTTCATCAACAGGTCTCTGTTGTGTTGGGAAACCCATTTTTCAACCAGGAAACAAATAATAGCAAATATTCTTTCCACCCCTACTGGAAGGGAAGGTGGTAAACATGAAACAGGATTAGATGGACAAAGGAAGAAAGACATCTTCTAGTTATTCCTCTGTCTGGCTTACTTGCAAAGATTCCTGACTGCTCTACTGGAAAATCATTGAGTCAAAACATGTTGGCATTTAATACTAGGTCACTAACTTAGAACAACTATGTGATCCAGGAGATGATCCTGGATGACCTGCCATGTGTTACTGAAACCTGACTGGGGAAAGATGTGGGGAGGCCACCAGCTTTTTGAGCGCCAAAGTAGATGAAATCTGATGGTGGTATTACTAAGATGTATTATGAATCTTTCTCCCATTGAGATATCCTGACCATAAAGATGGTAGTCAGGGGGTAGATGAATTTGAAAGCATTATGCTGGCCTTTGCAGATCACTACCACATAGCATATACAGTACATTTGCTAGGATGCTAACCTCACAGAGTTGGGGGATAAATGGGAACAAAAAGATTCCTGAATGATCTGGTGATTTTACATGTGATACCAACATTTTATTGTATGTAGTAAAGAGAAAGCAATACACTTATTCAGACTTGTTTTACATGAGAGCCTGGTTTTGGTTTTATTCTGATGTGATTTTATTGCATTACTTTATTTTTGTTCAACATACAATCGGACCCCTGTATCCACAGAATCAATCTCTGTGGTTTCAATTATCAGTGGGACACAAAATAGGGGACACATACCATAGAGTCATGCTGGAAAATGACTTAGAGGGGCATCCTCTCTAGGCATCTTCTAGGTCCTCCAATGCAACTCTATGGTATGTTTTTTATTGGAAGTCCTTTATTTTAATAGGTTTCCCTGTTATCTGTGTTTTCTAATATCCAAAGTAAGTCCAAGAACCAAACCCCCATGGATACAGGGGTCTGACTGTACATTACTTTGAAAGCCCTGGTGCTTAGGGGGGTGGGGAACATTTAATAAACTCTACTGCTACTACAATGGCAGTGATGACAACAACCCCAGAGGGATGCAAGCAAACAAAGACATCCAGACATTCATCCCACCTATAAATCCAGCTGAAAGCCAGTTGCTCTCAGAGCTTGGAAAATATAACTTTTGGGTCACCAGAATCTAAGAGCTGATGAATATGATGGCTGGGAGATTCTAGAAACTTTATTTTTTATTTATATATTTTTTTATTAATTTTATAATCATACATTATAATTTCCAATTCATACTTATTTAGTATAACACATAAAATTACCATAAACATCACAATTTGTCTATTAACTAATATCAAAAGTTAACATCAATTCTTTACTATGATTATTTTCAAGAATATTAATTCCCCTAAACCCCCCCCACCTCAGTGCTCCCCTTCACTGGAGCCATTATCCCTTACCTAATCATTCCAGAATCTCATTTCTTCTCATGCAGGTAACCTCCCATCTTTTGTCTGTAATACTTTTTTAACAAATACTTTCCAAATTTTATCAAAATCACTTTCTTTCCAACTTCCTCTTCTTACTTTAATTCTACATGTTAACTTATCATTTATTGCCATTTTCCAAACTTCTTTTTACCACTCCTCCACTTATGCATTTTCCAATGTCTTGCTATAATTAATATTGCTGCCGTTAATAAATTTGTTATTAAATCCTTTTCTGCTTGATTCCCATTCTTGCCATTATAAATTGACATCAATGCTATGCTCGGTTTCCTTTCTATATTTCTATTCAGAATATTCTCTATTTCTATAAAAACCATTTCCCAAAACTGCTGTACAAATTTACAATTCCACCACATATGCATATATGTACTTATTTCTTGACAACCTCTCCAACAATATTTAGAGTTATTCTTGTCTATATTATGCAATCTTGCTGGTGTCAAATACCATCTCCATATTATTTTATAATAATTTTCTTTTATCTGTATTGACATATTTTTAATTGTCTTTGTTTCCAAATCTTATCCCATTCATGATTTCCAATTTTTTGTTTCAAATCTTCCTCCCATATTCTCCTTAAATATTCCCTTTTGTTAAGACCAGAGGGGGATGCGGCCTTCCAGACTTGAAATTGTACTATCATGCGTGTGCGTTGTCATGGATAAAAGACTGGGTAACATTAGAAAACAGGAAACTGTTAGCACTGGAGGGGGACAATTTGGTGTTTGGATGGCACGCTTACCTCTGGTATGGTAAGAAAAAAGAAAACAGGGGATTTGACAATCATTATGTAAGGAGAGCGCTTCTAAAGATATGGCAGACATATAAAAAGGCATTCTATAATAAAATACCTTGGTGGGTTTCGACCCATGAGGCCTTTTTTGGGAAATGGGAATCTGAAGAACAAAAGTGGATGAGATATAAAGACCTGATAATTCAAGAAGCTCAAGAAATAAAAAAGATCAAAACCAAAGAGCAATTGGAAAAAGAAGGTTTCAGAATAAATTGGTTCCTTCATAAACAAATATATGAGAAATTTAAGATGGATCTAAAATTAGAACAGTTCCAATTGGACAAAAATGATTTTGATAAGATTTTTTTTGAAAAAACAAAACATCAAGTAGCTAACTTTTACAAACTACTATTAGAAAGAGAACTAGAGACGGAACATGTGAAAGAACCAATGATCAAATGGATGCAAGATCTGGGTTATAGTATTGAGCTTAACAATTGGGAAAGGGCTTGGATAGATACCCAAAAATTTACACTAGCACAAAACCTAAAAGAAAATTTCACCAAAATGTTCTATAGATGGCATCTCACACCTGTTAAATTGGATAAGATGTATAAAACAGGGGAGAAAAAATGTTGGAAATGTGGTGAGGCTATGGGGACACTAATTCACATGTGGTGGAGGTGTTCCAAGGCAAAAAAGTACTGGAAACAAATACATGTAAAGATTAAAGAGATTCTAGACATCTGTTATCCTATGAAGCCAGAGATCTATCTGTTAAATATGTTAGGAGAGGGGAATGGAAGCAACATAAAACATCACTGGAGGATCATACTTTACATGATATCACTGGCAAGAATTTTATTTGCACAAAAATGGAAAGAAAAATCAATTCCCACAATAGAGGAGTGGAAGACGAAACTATGGGAAATGATGGATGCAGACAGACTGTCAACACTATTAAAAGAGAAAAATGTGGAAAGGATTGAAAAGGAGTGGGAACCCATTGTACGTTTCTTGGAAAACAAATAATCCCAATAAATAAACAAATGAAAAAATAAAAGAGGAAGGTTAGAATTAAGCCTATAGTAAAATAGAAAAGGAGTAAGGTCTGAGAATCAGACTAAAGAAATTTAGTCTCTTATAGAAAAGGATATAGCTTAGAAGCAACAGTAAAGATAAGTAAATAGGCAGAAAGAAACTGGGGTAGAATAAGTAAAAGAAACCCAAGCAATAAAGGTTAGAGGAAGGAAGTGCGGAGGGGAGGGGAAGGTTTTTTTTTTTTCCTCCTTTTTCTTCAAATCCAAAATTTGATCAACAAGAAAAATAATGTTACAAATACGAGCTGGAAAGTATAGAGGTATTGAAGATGTCAAAATTTGAACATGTGTAATACATGTAGAAGTATGTTAATTGTGTGTAATATGTGTAGAAGGTTATGCTACAAAACTAAAATATGATTTGTAATCGTGATTTGTAATATGGATTATGTGTAACAATAAAAAATAGATGCAAAAAAAAATATTCCCTTTTGTTTATCCTTATTTTTTATCAATATTTTATATAATTCACTTGTAATACCTTTCAAACTTCAATTATCATCCCTCTTTTCACCTTTTTTCACCAAATTTTTAAATTTTGTGAATTCCCTTGTTTCTTTATGATTCTTTTTCCAATTTTTAATCCATTGTTCTAACTGTATGCAATTAAACCATGAAATTTTCATTCCACATAATTTCTCTCTTATACTCCCTTTCTCACTCATCCATCCTATCCATCCCTCTATTCTGTCCAGTCCTCTTTTCTTTAATTCCTTTCCCATTTTTTCCTTCAAATTATTTGGGAATCCATTTGTTGGTTTCAGCTTAAGTAGACCAACTGAATCAATTGCTGAATGTAAGTCAACAAAGAGGTGAGGGTGCTTTAGAGCTCCAGTTGTGATGACAAAATAATATTAATATTTGGGGGAATTATTATTATTAATATTAAATGAAATGCTGTGAGAGACGAGTAACCGGGACTTTTTCACCTATGTATACCAGTACTAACTGCAGAGAAATAAAGGTTAAAGTGAAATAAATGTTTTTATTGGAAATAGCACAAAAAGCATTCACACATGCAATGCATGCTCACAAGAACCACACAAGGCTATCAAAGAGTTAAGGCAGAAAGGATGGATACAGGAATAGATTCAGGAAACAGGGTGATAGTTACCAGTCTTGAAGAGTAGCAAAGTACTCACACAGAGGTCTGAAGGCGGCACTGGAAGTTTTGACCCAGGGGCGTACCAACAGAGAGAGTGACCAGGCTTGTACACAGTGACAGACTTTGCTGATCATCTTAGATGGTTGGGAGATAGGATTTGATTGGTTTATGACAACCTCACATTGTAGAACAGGAGGAGGTTCCGAGGGATATTTCCGGAGAATCTGGGTTGTGTAAGTCACTTGATTGTTTAGAATGTGTGACTCACTGCCAAGGGGCCCAAAAAGGAATTAGCACATATCTCCTCAATAATTTTGTTTACTAAGGGCTTCTGCTTAATCCTAGCTTGGGTGTGCTTATTAAAATATTTCTTAGACACCTTTCCAGGTCCTTGTGGCCTCCATCTGACCTCCCTTTGGATCACTCCAATCTACTTGATCCCTTTGAAGTGTCCAATATTGCCAATTATGAATTATTATAGGGAAGGAGTAGTAGGGTATGATAACAACACAACTCATGTAAATCCCTTTGATTCAATGGTGTACCTAGCTGGGAGTAACAAATGGATTTAATCCTCTCCTTGTGCTTTGGGAAGGATATAGTGTTATGACTGGGTATTATCTTATTTCTGATTTTTCTGTTGTATTTTGAGTTTAGTTGTGAGCTACCTTGGAAAGATTTGTATCATGAAGGGAGGGAGGGAGGGAAGAACTGAGGAGGATTCAATAGCCAACAAAAGAAAATGAGTGTAATTTCCATGAAGGATACATGTGATGAATGAGGCTTTCAGGTACATAAACATGTGCAAGACAAATATAGCCCTCAAATGGAGGGGAAAGATCTTGCTCACTGTGAAGTACTTATAATAAAACCTACTTAATGATCTTAAAAAATGAACCCATTTTGACTAACAACCACACTAATTAAATCAGAGAAATTGAGGATATTCTAATCTCCCCTCAATGTTTCTGCAAACTGCTTTTTGATTTCATGTATGATTTGATCTGCATTTCATAAAAAAGTATTTTGAGTGAGGAAAACACCAGGCATGTACCATTTTATTGATATGCACACTAGGTGTCAAGCTGATTACAATGAAAAATAACCACAAATAGGGTTTGAAAATCTTTCCTGAATGCCGTACTTGTACTTCAAAGACTATTAAAGATAATTGTAGATTAAATGAAGTAACTAGCAGCTTGGCTGGTTTTGAAAAAACTAATATTTCAGTTTCTTGCAAAACCAATGAGGAACAATTTCTCATATTTGTACTGATACCCAAGCATGTCAGAGTCGGCCAATGTGCATGAAGATAGCATGAGCACTTAGAAAAGTTATTTTTTATATATATAACTACATCCAGATTGTGCAAAAAAGGAAAAGAAAGGAAAAGCTTCTACAGCCTTACAGTGGCTGGACTAATCTAGGATTTATAAAAAGTAACTTTGGTACTACTCTGGACAGATTTGTAGAAATTCTGGATGAAAATCTGATTTGGGAAACCAATTTGTTCACTGTTAGAAGACAGTGATCCTTGTGGGACTCACATTTCCATTGGCCCCAGCTAGCATGGCAAATGGCAATGAACGACGGGAGCTGTAGTCCGACATCATCTGGAGGGTCACAGGTTCCTTCCCTTGGTATAAGAGAACTAAAATAAGTATTTAGCAATTCATAGTGATTCACATCCTCAAAATGCAATGCAGGAAGCCCCCACTTTTTGATGGCTCATTATTTGATGACTCACTCTTTTGATGCTTACAAATTAAGGAAACGTCCCGTTCATTCACTGAGAAATCCACTCTTTTCATAGTTCTTGCCTGTGGAGACTTGCTTGGGACTGACTGTGCACATGCCCACTGCTTGCAAAGTGAGCCAACTGAGAGACTTTGGAAGCAGCCTGTGGGTGGGGTTCAGGTGTCCGTGTGCATACAGGCATGCACAGGCAGTCCCAAGCAAGCCATCGTAATTCCCTCATGTTCCCTACACAGGTTCTGCTTTTCAACCAGTTCTAGTTTCTGATGCTGCTGCAGTCCCTAATGGGTTGGATAAGTGGGGATTTCCTGTACTTGAAAATGAATTTCATCAAATAGGTGATGTAAATCAAACATACATAGAAAACTAATACAGTTGTCCCTTTATATTCACTGGGGTTTTGTTCCAGGACCCCCCCCCCTTCTGTGGATACCAAAATCTGTGAATACTCAAGTCACATTGTATGCAATGGCAACAAAATGGTGTCCCTTATATAAGATGGCAAAACCAAGATTTGCTTTTTGGAATATTATTTTTAAAAGAATATTTTCAAGCCATGAATACTTAAATCCATGGATACCAAATCCATGGATACAGAGGGACAACTGCATTTGGAAACTGAGAAGGAGATTTGAATTGATGAGTGGGGGAAAGGTTAATCACTCTGGATTGTTCTCTGCTATAAATTCTCTTTTCCTCAAATTAGTTTTTTTTAAACAACAACAACATGAAGCTGTACTTTTGGTGCACAAGTTTCGTGTAAAGAATTGTTAGTCCATGAGCCTAGGACCTATCTTGTAATGCAATCCAATGTGCTAACTACCCAGAGTGAGCCCAAAGTGCAAAGGGGCTAGGATTACCGCCTCAGTGAGCTTTCCCTTTGAGACTCAGTTGAGCTGAGTAAAATAAGACAAAGGATGTTAATGTTAACTATCAATATTTTGCTAGATATTTGATGATCCCTTTCTCCACACCTTTCTGTTCACCTAAGGGGCCCTCAAGGCATCTTAAAATCATAACAGAGATAATAAAACTATACCACCAAATTATAAGCCCCTGATAATAAAACAGCAGGAGCTGTACCCTCCACAACATTCAAAGAGCATATCAATAACCAAAAAGACAATTTTAAAGGTTTTTTTAAACAATATCAAATAAATCCCAACTAACCCATCTCCAAAAAATATCAATATAATTGTAATGGTATCTCAAGTATAATCAGGTATATCAAATCACCCAACAATAATTTATCTATCTACCTATCTATCCATATATTTTAGTTCATCTGTTTCTGTTTCCCCATACCATTAAAACAACATATAGTTGACCCTCTGTATCCATGGCTTCTGCATCCATGGATTCCACCATCCATGGCTTGAACCCCACCCCCCAAAAGCAAACCTTGATTTTATTTTTTATTCAAACAACACCATTTTATTCAAACAACACCATTTTACTAATCTGCTGTATATAATAGGACTTGAGCATACATGGATTTTCGTATCCATAGGAGGTCCTGGAACCAAACACCAACAGACACCAAGGACCCACTTTTCAATATGCAAAGGCAAATTTTAAGAAACTAAAAAGCAACAAGAAATGTTGCAGCCAAAGGACATGAACAACCATCACCCAAACATAAATAGATCAAAGAGGATTTAGTTATCATCCACGTCAGAAGCATGAAAAGAATAGTTACATCTCACAGCCAGTTTCCAGGTTGTGGGAGAGACAGAAGCAAAAGCAGTACACAGTTTTGTGTGTGTGTTTGCTTCCCTGTTAATTCACTGATGTTCCTATAACCTCCTCTGACCTGTAGCAAGATCTAAAATCTGCAGAATTCTAACAAACTCTAGTGAACTGCTGGGTAAAGTGAATCTGCATTCACTATTAATACATTTTGGAAAAGGCACACCAACATCTCCCCCAAATGCAAGACAAGGTTAAATAAGGGGTTGCGTTTCAACCAGAAAATTGATGTGTTCAGATGTAACTGATTATCCAGGGTTCTTGCCTCCATGCCAAAAGGAACTTTTCCTCTTCATGTGTAGAAAGTAACAATGGAGGGGGTAGGCAAGATGCTCCTCAGTTCCCATGTTGAAGGAAGAGTGATGAGTTATGCATAGAGATGCCTACTGTCTCTAATAAATTTGGTCAGTTAGGAAATGCATTATAAGTGTCCTCAAACCTGATTTTCACACCTTCATAATCTTAAAGAAAGTGACTTCAAAGAAGATGTGTGTGCAGATCAGTGACCATAACTTCAGACTTTGATGATCATTGCTAGCCAACCATGGAATAATGATACCAGACATAGTAAACTGGGTTGGATAATGGCCACTTTATTTAAACTAAAACCTAATTAAGAGAAATGACCCTGGAGAAGAGCAAGAGGAGGGGAACAACCTAGTTCAGGATCAGTTGAGGCAGGTGTCATCCCTTGATGTTCTCCACACCCTTCCCCTGGGTGAGGACAGTCTAATAGCTGGGATGTTTCCCATATGGCCATCAACTCCCCATTGGGCCTAGCCAGAACAAAGGAACCTCCCCTCCAAGTTGCAGGACTTAAATGGGAGCCCAACCCCAAGGTTAGCCTCCTTCCCCATCCCTGGGTCACATGACTTAAAGAGGAAGTTCCAGAACCCTCTCCATTCAGCAAAAGGGTACAAAGGTGTTCACCATCCCACTACCTGCCATGGACAGGGGACAAGTGTCTACTTAGTCCCTTTCCCCCACCAGGCTGGCCAAAAGGGCTCTCACCCCTTGTTGCAAGTCCTTCAGAAACAAAATATTGCCTTCCTCGAATAAATGCACACAGTCTGCTCTGTAGTGCTCAGGATACTGAAATACTATATTGGGCTACTGGGATGTGGGAGGAAGTGGCCCAACCCCCTGCAGTATCATCTGCAGACTATTTACTATGATGTATAAATCACTAGCAGATGCAGTAGGTAACACACACTGATCTGCTAGTTGTGAAAAGACACATTGTGAGAGGAAGATAAGCATATCAGATAAGAGAATTGAATGTTTGGTTGTAGGCATGGCTTTTTTTGGTATTTACTGATTATATTTTATATATTTAGACACACTAGAAAAACATATGTAATCTAATATTAGAAACTGCGAGTCAATATGTTCAGTATTACCAGCTATGAAGACCTAGGTGTCGAAATGGCTCCAAAACTCCAGAGGTAGCCGTCTTTATAGTGCCTGCTAACTGATGGCCATTATGATTCTGTGGATTCACCTTGGGTTGACTTCAAAAATAAGAAACTAACCAAATCTTGTAGAACTTTACAGAACTGCAGGTTATAACTATCAGTCTACTTGAACTACCATTTGTAGGTTTAAAGCAGAATGGAAGACACTTGGACTCTGCAAAGGTAAGGCCATCTGTTTAAAAGTTCATAGCGTCTGCTACTTGATGACTATTATAATTATGCAAACTTACCTTAAGAATAATGCAAATTGTTTTAAAGGATTTGCACTGTAGATTTCTTGTAAGAATTATTGATGACATTGCCAAAGAAATTGTAGGATAGTGCCTTCACCCAGGACCATAGCAAATGCTGTTGAAGCAGCCCCAATCTGGAATGATCCCAGATTTTGGTCCCAGATTTAATGCCCTGCAGACCCAAACATTGTAAAGCCTTGGAATTAACAGTCCAAAATTGGTACTTGGTTAGGGGGAAATATCTGCATGACAAAATAGAGGACCTGGCTTACCCCCTCCCCACACACACACTCTAGGGTAACTCTGCAATGCACAAATTGAACATAAGGCCAGATGATAGCAAAGACCAAGTGTTACCTTCAGCCCTACGCTCTGATCCATTTTCATAGAATCATAGAATTGTAGAGTTGGAAGAGACCACGAGGGCCAGATTAGCAATACAGAATTATATCCCTCATCTCCAGTGCTCTACCCAATGCATCCCCTCTAGACAACATAACCAGTTCACTTACCCACAAGACGCCAAAAGAAAAAGGACAGAGATGCTGAATGAAACAAAATAGCCCCATAATCCGAGGAATAAATGGCTGACCAAATACACCCCAACCCCTTAAGGACATCAAGTGATAATGGTTTGCACCTGTCAGACACTTTGCCCGTCCCTCCAGCACCTTGCGAATTCTGAAGTCACCTGTGTTATCTTGATAGCCCTGCACCCTAGAAGCAAAGGTCCATGCTGACAACCAATCCTGAATGGACTGTGGAGCTTACCCCTCAGGTGTACAGAGAAGTGTAAAATGTGGGAAGTAGGGATAGAACAAAAAGCCTGAAGCCCTTTCTCTGACCCAAACTGACCAAACTCAAAAACAGACTTATCATTTTTCCTAGTACTGGGAGCTAAAGGGAGGCTAATTGTCCTGACTCCCTCACCCCTGCAAGCTTCCACAGGTCTCCTGGCATTGGATCTGGACAGGCCTCTGAATGCAGAGTCAGTAGTCTGATGTGCACCATCTGTTGGTGGGAGAGAGTATCAGCAGGCCCATTGGCCAACCCAGCCACATGGAGTGCTGTTAAAAGTATATTATAACAAAGACACTGCAATGTAAAGACTGACCAAACACATGACTCATGGGGACCAGAGGGCATGGAACTAATAACCTGTACTATGGCACTATTATCACATCAGAAATGAACTGGGGAGTTAGTCATCTCCTTGACCCAAATCTGAACAGCCACCACAATTATAAAAATATTCTAGGAACATTAGATCTGACAACAAGCCTGCTTCACAAATTCCTCAGACCACACCTGGGCACACCTATGTCCACACAAATATAGCCCCAAGCCAATGGACTTTGACACATATGAAGATAGGTTTAAGGCATCCTGGCCGATCAACTCATCCCTCCAAAAAGAAGTCCCATTGAAGGAAGCAAGAAATTCTTGCCAAACCTCCAAGTCTTTCCTGATCCCTTGCATAATCCTAATCCTATGATGGGGTTTACAAATGTCACATACAGTATAGCATCACTTAGCCACCTAAAGAAAACCCTGCCACGTGCCACAACCTTGCATGTGCAATTTAAATGATCACTGAGCTCCTGAAATTCCTTAAGTGTAGCCTTCCTACACCTCTCCCTCTCCTTTCAGAAATCCTTTCCCTCAGATCCCTAAGCTTCTTGACCAGGAGTCTGCAGTGCTGCTCCACAGTATCAATCTCAATACCTAGGCAAGCTAAACATTGATTAGGTCCCTCCATCTTTTCATGGACTAGGAATACACACAGTTCCAATGTCAAGAGGCAATGGTCCCTCATCAGAAAAGCACCCTGTCCTGTTCCTGGCTGCCTATGAATGACTCCTCTTAGCCAATACCTAAGATCAAGGGCCCATTCAAGAAAAGTACTGAATGTTTCAAATTCAGTACATGACATCAAACAGCCCATAGAAAGGGCCCAATCCATGTACGAAAGACTATTAAAAGAAAAACACAGTAATTCAAAGTCCCTAGGATGAAAAGGCAAAAACCAAAATGTAGACCTAATGTCATATTTCACCAATTCACCCCCATCCCATTCCTGCACACTTCCTGAACTTCTGCATCAAAAGATGCGTAATATCCAGTGAAGAGCTTCTCAGGAATGGGATCATTCACAGATTCCCCTATGGGATAAGACAAATGATGAATGAGCCTATACTCAGCAGGTGCATTTTTGGGCAGGACCTCCACATTGGGTACAGGGGGAGATATGAAAGGACCTATGACTCTCACCTCCAATACAACCTTACAGATCTTGTCCCTATCACCTTCCAATCCAACCACTGAACATAAATTCTTAGATTTAAAAGGGGACTGGAAACTGAAAGCCTTCCCTAAACCCTTTCCTCAGACAATGGGCTGAAACTTGGGACAGGGCACAGCTGCAAAAGAACCTCCAACAGATCCCGTTTAATTGGACTAGGTCCCTTTTGATGGTGGAGAGGTATCCCCTGTTCCCCGCTTACCTGTTGATCCTATGTTCATTGACTGTTGATCCTATGCCCTCCTGCACCTTTTCCTTTTGGGCAGTTCCAAAAGGAATGTAAACCCCCACAAATGGAACGCTCATGGTGGAATTTGCAAAGCTGGTATACACAGGCACCCTGGACCCCAAATAACCAACATAGCAGCCTGTGCTGCTGGCCTACAGTAGCCTGAGGCATATTACTATCCCTCACCTGCATCTTTTGGAAAATATGACCACTGTGAGGCCTCTCACCTTGAGTTGGTTGAGCAGGTGTCATAATTTGCATCCACAACTGTGGCTGCATCTGGTCTTACCTGAGAGTGGGGTTAATTGCTATCTTCATACAGAAAGCCTTGCTGTGAAGTAACCAGGCTGGGTTTGAAAAATCCACACAGGCCCTATAAGTAATATCCATATACTGGATGAGCAAAAACACCTTCCAAGGCTGCACCCTTACGATAATGCCTGCATTGATTCATCATCATCATCATCATCATCATCCAGGCAATCAATTGCTCCATGTCCTTTTTACCCTACATAGTTTCTCTTTGTCTTTGTCATCCAACTTCGCTTTATCACTTTTCTCCAATTCATAATAAAGAAGAGAAAGGACATCCCCACAGTATTTTACCTCTAGTAGTTTGTGACAAATGATCACCTAGGGGAAGCATCTGTTCCCCCTAAGGAAGTGAACTGTAACTCCTACAGGCAGGGTGCTGCATTCCTCAATCCTCGACAAACCATTGTGGATAAGTCCCTTGAGGGTAAGAGTGCCAAGGAGAAAGTTGCCCTTGTGCTGTAAAGGCAAATCAGCACTGCTTGGACTGCCCACCACTGCCTGACCTATTGGAGTGTTCCACCCCCCCCCCCAATGGCAAATGATGTACAGAAGCCACTGAAACTTCTTCCACATCACCTGATAAAACACAATCCACACTGTGGCTCTGTCTCTTCTAAACATCTAAATGAGCCAAAATCTGTTTAGTGAGGTCAGCTTTACCCTCAAGTCTACATTCCGCCTTAGCTAGGACAACAGGCTGCCTTGAAGGGACCTGGGCCATCTCTGAAGCCTCCAATATAGCCAGAATGTCCGACAAACCATCCCTCCCACTCCTCATCTTATGAAGAAGAGAACTAGTAGGTGGGTGTTTAGCCAGCTGTCACTTAACTGGACCCTTAACCTTAGGCCCTCCACTTACCCTTAGGCCTTCCACTACCACTTCAGGGTAGTGAAGCCATTCCTTCAAAACCAGACTAGCTACTAATTAAACTTTCAAAACACTCAGCCAAGTTATGGCCAGCAACAAATAGCCCTATATGGCCTAACCAGGCTTACCAGGACCTGAGTGTTCCCTCCACCACAAGCCACCTGAGGCCAATCACACCAGGCCTACCCATAGGCCTAACTCAGTCAACCAAGGTTCATGGGGTGTGCTCAAGGCCTATAGGTTTAACCTGATCTACACAGCTTATGGGGCCAAACCAAGAGCCAATTAGGCTTTAAAAAAACATAAAACTAAAACAAAAGCCTGCAAGCCTCTGGGACCTAACCAAAATGATCAGCCTTCACAGGGCCTGCAGAGCAAACCTGAATGTAGGTCAGACCCAAAAGGGGAATATAGGGCCTACCACTAAGCCATCAGGCCCTCTGGGGCCTACTGAGCCCTGGGCCTACCACCTAGTCAATAGGCCTTCAAAAGTCTACTGAGCCTATCTCAGAGCCAACCAGGAAGCACAGTGCTAACTGGGCCGAACAAGCCTAAAAATACAGCTGCTCCCCCTGATCCTAACGAGGCCTCCCACACAGTTGACAGGACTTCTCCTAAGACTAATCAGCCCTCTGGAAGCCAGCACCAAACAAACCTGGTGTGCCCAGGCCAACAGTCATCACAGTGCTGACTGGGTCCACCAAAGCCTACAAAGTTCTCACAGGGCTATCAGGCTAAAAAGGGCCCAAACCTGTTACTGGACAGAGGCCAGATGGCCAGCCCAACAGCCCATCTATGACCAGTCAGTGAACTTCTCCCAGTTCTCCCGAAGGCAACACAGGAGAACAAACAGAAAATACAACCTATATCACTTCCCAATCACCCCAACCAACATTCTGTTACTCAAACTACCATCCAGAGTGATCAGCAGGGACAATGAAACCCACTGCCCACCACCCAATCCCACACTCCCCATCACAGAACAAACAAGCAAAGGTGGCTGGTAAGTCTGGTCCTCCCACACCGGTCCGTTGATTGTGCCGCTCCTCCATTGAAGCTCACATCAGCAAAGAGAGAGTGAATATCTTCTGACTCTGCCTTCTTTCACTGACGCCCAAGCACAATCTCACCTGATCAATTTACACCTGGCCTCTCTCCATTGGAGGCCAGCAATGGTAGCTCCTCCCCTGAAGCACCTCATGGGAATGTCTGTATACGAGCAAAGCGGGGGGGTGGCTACAGAAGTTTTAACTCAGATTCTTGGTGCCTGATCAGGGCTGCATTCTGCTAGGAAAACTTACAAATACAATTGTCTCATATAAACATTCAAGGTAGTTTGGGTTGTGTCTGACTGAGTCCACTAGTTATGTAAGCAACTGGCTAGAGTCCCAGTCAAGGTCTCTAGAAAACACTGAAGATCCAACGTGCAAATACATTTTTCACAGGATCTTACCAATAGGCAAAATGAGACAAACATCACAGGCAGCAGATGCTTGAGAGAATAGCAGCACCTCACTAGCTTTCCTTCTCTGCCCTCTGATCATCCCCTTCTCTGGAGAACAAAGAGGAGAGTTACTCAGAGCCTATCCTGTCACCCTTAAATTAATCTATTTGCCTCTGCCCCACTGGTGTGGTGGAGGATCATTTTCATTGCAGACAGTACAGCCCCTCTGCCCTCCTGAATAACACACATGCACACAGCTTCTTTTGATTTTGTATTGATTACATATTCAGAAAACATGGTTAAATACAGGTTAGTAAAGACATTGTTGGCAATAAAATGGCTGCAACTTGCAAGCTAAATGGTTGGCGGCAATGTATGGGTCATGATCTCCTCATTGCCCCACCTATGTGGGCAATGGCTATAAGTCGGTCAATCCCGACTCCCCTTGAGGAGAGAGCCAATGGCCGGGCTGTCCGCTCAACTCTCTCTCCTCCCCTGGAAACAAGGAACTGTTAACAACTAGAGGCGGGGTCTCCCTTGAACTTGCACATGAACTTGCACTTGACGGCTACCCCTTGACCTCAATACCTTATCATGACCCATGACATCCGCCCCGCAAATTGCAACATGAAATTCAAATACCCTGAGGGAGGATGGGTGGGTCTTTGGCTCCTTAGAGCCAGCCTCAGTAGAGGCTGCAATGGAGCCTCCTGCTGACGCCTCGATTGCCACCTCTGTTCTGAACTGGCCGCACTGAAGCATGGCCTTAAAAACCCTGAAGCACCACCTTAAAAAATTTTGCGGGTCAAAATTGGCCAATCGGGGCCAGACAAGCCAGCCCCGATTGGCCATCATCCCTCCCCACCCTCCCGGGCCACAAAGTGTGCCGGGAAGGAGACGGGAATATGGCGGGCCCCAGAGAGCTCGCCATGCATCCGCCCCCCCCCCCAATGAACAAAAAGGGGAGGCCAGGAGGACCAAATGAAGGGGGTGGCTGGCCAGGCAGCAAAACGGCCTGCCAGCAAGTGGCAAACCCCCTTCCCAGTGTAATGGTATGGTTCGACTGCAAGTTCTATATATAAAATGGAATGGAGCCCTATCTTGTTCTTTACCTCAGACACAAAAACATCTAGGACCATATATAGACAGAGACCGGGGGAAATTCTCTCTGTCACCTATTTTCCACATATGTGGCAGGAGGGGGGTATTTTATTTTGTTTTGTGTGAAGGAATGTTCAGCTATGTAACTTTCTCTAGGTGAATGGAGATGCTTATTAAGAGCTGAATGAATAAGGTCAAGGTCATAATTTATTACCATACTACTCATTTTCCTTTCCTGCTTCAATTATTGGAAAAGGTATTAAATTGTTAATTTTCCCTCATAAACTTTGAAAAATAGGTCTCCCTCTATTTCATTCTCCTCCTATAGGTAATCACGAGGGTGAAATATTATGGATGTGAAGGCATAAAGGAACCTGTGTTTTTGGGTCTCTTTTTTGGGTTTGCATTTAATCAAGGCTATTGAACCCTGAAATTCTGACCTTATTGTGCCTATAAAACTTTGCTATATTTATATTCCCATTAGTGTTAGCGCTGCCTGCTGGATGTCTTCTTCAGATGAATGCAGTAAAGAAGTTCCTCCCTCAGAGGCCCAGAAATAACTAGCATTGCTCAATTTATTTTGATACCAGAGAGATGGCTGAGATTTCTATGTGCTACTTCTTAGGCAGTACACTTGGAAGATATAGTCAGAATCTTCTTAGCCTAAGGGCATCCTACCAATAGTGAATATCTAAGTTTCAGAGCACTCTAAAGGCAGCAGTGGGACTAGGGGTATGCTCAGGGGCCAAGCATAATTTTGGCCCCACAAACTTGCAGTATACTCCCCATACAGTTTCATGAATCCTGCAATTCAGCGTTTTGTTGTTATTCTGAAATTACAGTCAGCCCTCCATATCCACAGATTCACCCATCCACAGCTTGAAAATATTCAAACAAAACAAAATTCCAGAAAGCAAACCTTCCTGTTTGCAATTTTATATAAGGGACACCATTTTATTATGCTATTGTATATAATGGGACTTGAGTATCCATGGATTTTGGTATTCATAGAGGGTCCTGGAACCAAAACCCAGTGGTGAATACCAAGGGACCACTGTATATTTTCTGTATTTCTGGAGTTATACCATATTTTGCATTGGGGCTTTTCTTTTATGCTCCCAACACACACACACACACACACACACACACACACACACAATTTCAAGATCTGTTTAAAATATCATCCAGTCTTAACAAGAATCTTGCAAAGCTTGGTGACTATTTTGTAATCTTTTGGTTGCCAGCAGCACTAGCTCTTGGGAGTCCATGGGATCAATATTCTTTATACTATGGCACCTTACCAGCTATCACTTCATCCTGTCTGTGTATAAAGAACTTTGGAACTGGTAGTTCTTCAGACAATATGTTTAAATTGCCCCTTCTGTTATGGTCTCATAGAGGTTTCAGCAAATCTCAGAGGGAAATGGTTTCCTGTAAATATCCTCAAGCCATTTTAAATGAGATATGGTACATGCCTACTCAGAAATGGATCCCATTAGGTCTAGTGAGGATCACCCCCAGTTAAGGTGCATATGATTGCACCCTTGGCATGATTTTTCTCCCTCACAAAAATGGAGTGAAAGCCTGGGTTTGGTCTCCGTGGATGTTCAGGTCCCATGGATCTTTTGTGGATCGGTAAATTGAGTACCCAGCTTGTGAGGGCAATTAGCTAACACATATTGGAAACTGTTTAATGCAGTGTAGATGTGTAAACAGCTATTGCTTAAAACAATTTGTAAGCCGCTCTGATAGCCTTGTGGCTGAAGAGCGGGGTATAAATAAATAAATAAATAAATAAAATCTCCAGGCCCTTCCCCCTGCCAGCTAATGTCCTGGGAGCACAACTTTAGATGGAGACACATGTTAGTCATTCCCAGACTCTGTTTCCCAGACATCAGAGAATTCTGCCTCACCATTTGTTACCCTAAGAGGTGGGGATGTTTTAGAGCCCAACCCATGATGCAAAAATCTATATTATTATTTGGAAGAATTATTAGCTCAAACAGAAGCCTGCAAGAAAAAGGTAACTTGAGGGATTTGTTCACTTATGTATACTAGTACTAACTGTAGAGAACACTCCAGTTAAAGTGAAATCAAGTATTTTATTGGAATAACACAAAGTGAACTCACACAACACATGTGCCTAAGAACCTTTCAAGGCTATAACAGAGTAAGACAGAAATATTAGCTAGAGGGAGAGATTCGGGAATATAGGGCGATAGTTACCAGTCTTGGAGAGATTTCCATGCAGTTAAGTTACTCAGCCAGGTGTCTGAGGGTGGCAGAGGAGGTTCCAATTTGGGGCACACCAAGAAAGAGAGCGGCTTGGTTTCTCCACTGTGGCACAATTTACTATTGTTAGGGGACTAATATTTATAGCTTATTTCATATCGTGAAGGATTATTCTAGTTATGACAAAGCCTGGGTGGCTTTCCCACGGGATAGACAAAGAAAACTGTAACTCAACTGATTGCTTTAATTGCTGGGATAGAAATGGATGGATTTGTGACAACCTTGCAAGGTTGGACAGGAGGGGGTATAGGAGAGTTTTCCATAGGAATAGATTTGGGAATTGTCACTTAATTGTTTGATTGGATCATTGCTGAGATTCCAAGGGCTGGAAGAAAGGATTTGTGCATATTCCTTAATGACTGTGTTTACTAAGGGGTTTTCCACACAATCCTATTTTGGAATTTCTTGACATTATATTTCTAAGACACATCCCAGGTCATTTTGACCTCCAATTGACCTTTGCTTTGCCCTAGTCAACCTGACCCCAAAGAGTGTCCAATATTTCCAGTTATGAGATACCATGGGGACTGGGTAGTAGGGCATACTAACACATTATTGGAGACAAAGTGATGGACTAGTTTATCCTTTCTACACTGTACAATGTTCATGTGTGTCTTTTCCTCTTTATGACTGAGGCTGAGAACATGGGAAGTAGTGCATTTAGTACAAGTACCCATAGCATCATGCTCAGTTGTGCTATTTTCAACAAAACATGAAACCATTGCATGCCAACTTGAAAAATGCTTCAGGCATAATGCTCAGAATCAAGCATCCTTTTCAGAAGTGTTTCTCATCATCTCTGTGGTTTTTTTCCAGTACCCCATTTATCGGAAGATACTCTTTCTGAGTATATTATTTATGAACTATTTAATCAGCTTTGTGCTTGCATAAGTGCCCACTAGGGACTTCCAGATGATGCAGTAAAGATTAGTAATCATAATCGTTCTGAGTAGCCATGTGGCTGTACTTGACCTTTTGATTTTTACAGCAGAGACACAGCTCTGTGCTGCAGCATCTACACAGCATTTCATCAGAGATAGGGATTCAAGAAGATGAATCCAGAACCCACTTGTCATCAGATATTATATTGTCTTACATGTGGGGAGGGAGAATTTTAGGGAGGAGTATTCCATGGCTTTTGATCCTCCAGTGAATCCTGTTTCAAAAGTAACTCAGGTTTTGTCTAGCTAGGCAATTTACCCCATCTTGTCCCCCTCTCAGAGCCCTGCAGTCCTGACAAGACAGGGCATTTGCCTCATTCTTCCACCTGGGAAGTTCTCACCATTGCAGGGGCAGATATGGGACTGAGATGGGGGAGAAGGTGGGGTAAGGCCCAATAGAACATTTTGGAATAATACCTATTTAAATCTGTTTCCACCACGAAGCAATGGATGGGGCCCTTCATGTTCACAGGGGCCCATCCTGGCAAGCCAACCCTCTCTGCTGTTTCTGGTCTCTCTGACTGTCCCAGAAGGCAGGAAGGAGTCCTGCAGCATGTGGCCAAGGCTGGTCACATGCAGAGGAATTTGGTCACATGTTCTGGGCTGGCTTTCTGCCTTCAGAGCCAGCAAGGGGCAAGTCAGCAGCATTGACTGCAGCAATAGGCTGGCATGACTATCAGGACTTCCTCCCATTTGGAGACATTAATGGAGGAACAATGGGCCTGTTCCATGGCCAGGATATGCCAGTGGGGAGCTGGCATATCCTGGCTTGTGTAGATGAGTCCTCAGTTCAAGTGTCTTCAAAGTTTGTGGATATACTTCATTCGGTATCTCTGCCCTTGTTTCCACATTTGCATGTTGATGCCTTGATCACTACAAGTGACATCTGATGCAGACTTGGATATGTGAATAGGCCATCGTCAATTCAAAATGCACAATAGATAGAATTTGCATCTTTCACAGGAACCACAACACTTTTTGGTGAAGAAAGCTGACATATTTGCTGCCAGTCATCAAAAAACAGCTCTGTGGGAATTCAGCATGTTCATTGGATATAGAGTGGTGATTGACAGTTGTGGAGATGGACGGATAGAAAATCTTTAGAAATGAGAACAAAATGGAACCTCCTTGAAGAAAGCATGGCTGGTTATCTGGAAGAACCCTGTACTTTTTACGATTAGTTACTGGTCCCTCCTGTGAGCTAGAATGCTAACAACAGAGTTATTAGCCTGAGCCAGAATGTCAATACTAGCCACTCTGAGTGTCTGAAAGTGAAGGGTGAGTTAAATCAACTCATTTCTGTGTTGTATATCATCTTTGTATGTGTTCGTTCATCATTCCATTCCATTGTGTTTTCACGTTAATCTAAGAAACAACACCTCCTCACAGAGTATGTATTTGTAGATACATTTTCTCACCAAAAATATGCATTTCTCAACATATATTGTATTGAAGCATGCATTCAAAGTGTACTTTTTAAAACATTTTAAAAATACCTTTTTGTACTTCTTTGAGCCCAAACCTGTACTGTGACATACCAAGAAGTGCAAACCTGATGGATAATTACATTCAGTTCTATAGGTTAGTATGAGAGGTGCAAACTAGGCTTAAACCCGCTTGCTAGGCCAAACTAAAATAGACACTGAATCAATCGGACTTACACAAATAATGATTTACCATTCAGTAATTGATTTAGTGAGTCTACTCTATTTGGGATTAGCAACTGGATTTAGACCTAGGTCTGCTCATGTCAAAATTCTAAAAGAGTGAACTCTTCAGACAAATAACCCCAAAATTCCAAGTTTGTTTGCCAGCCAGGTTCCTGTTGGTTGATCTGGACCCAAGTTTCTCTCCAGAGAAATGTGAAGCCAAGCAACTTTAGACAATTTTGTTTTCTGCTGCTCCAGAGTTGCTTTTCTGCTGCTCCAGATACATGGACATGGAGCAATGAACTCAAACTACAGGAAAAGAGATTCCACCTAAATATTAGGAAGAAATTCCTGACAGTATGAGCTGTTCAGCCGTGGAATGCACTGCCTTGGAGTGTGGTGGAGTCTCCTTCTTTGGAGGTCTTTAAACAGATGCTGGATGGTCATCTGTCAGGAATGCTTTGGTTCTGTATTCCTGCATGGCAGGGGGTTGGATTAGATGGCCCTTATGGTCTCTTCCAACTCTTTTTTATATACTGAAAATAACTCATTGCAAACAATGAGTTATTTGCAATTAATTCCTTTTCACAATAGCTAAAGCATAAGTAAGGCCTGATCTACACCAGGCAGGATATGCTGGTTCCCCAATGGCATATCCTGCCTCCAGAATTGGCCTGTTTCCCCCTGTTACCTGCAGAAATTGGACAGGAGTCCAAACAGGATGCTGGTCCATCACTGAATCTGCCATCACCACCACCATTTTCTCACTGACATGGCAGTCAAGGAGGGGGCCCACAATATGTGACTGAGGCCCCCTGCATATGGCCAGCCTTGGTCACATGCGGCAGGACCCTTGCTGGGCTTCCAAGAGAGCCAGGGAATTTTGTGGTGGCAGTGAGGTCTGGCGTTCTGGAACAGGCTCCCATGGATACGTGGGGCCCAATCTGGTGGAAACAGATAATAAACCAGGTATTTTCTTAAAACACATCAAAAAGCCATATCCCGACTTGCCACCATTCCAGCCCTGTATCTGCCCCAGGGGTTGTTTGGACTGCCTGGGGACAGATAGGGATAAATGCCCTGCGTGGTTTGGACTACAGGGCTCTGGATGGTGGCAAGCTGGAGTATTTGGCCAGTGTAGACAAGCCCTAAGTTACACTGTGATTGTTAATGGAAGGGATAACTTCACTATGTTTGTGGTAAATGATTTATCTACTTTTATAGCTACAGAGTGTCTGTGGCTTCACTACTTACCTGTGTTTTACATCAAAGGCCACTGACTTGTTGCATTCTGATTTTTTTTAAGTAACTGAAACTTAAACATAAAGGGCAACTAAAGACTTTCTTAAAAAATACCAAGACCTCCTATTAATATAACAGCAAGCAACTACTTTGGTGGCCTTGGAAATGAAATGCAATAAAACTAATTACTTTTTTAAAAGTTACTTGCCAAGTATTTTTTAAAAGGAAGAATGTGGTGGAGTCTCTTTCTTTGGAGTTTTTTAAACAGGGGCCAAGTGGCCATATCTTGGGAGTGTTTTGATTGTATATTCCTGAAAGGCGGGGGGCTGGACTGGATGGTTCTTGTGGTCTCTTCCAACTCTATGATTCTATGGTTTGAATATATTTCTACTCTTATAAAAGCTCTTAGCTGCCCTTGAAATTAGGTATCTGTTTGCAGAAAAACTGAACCTTTGCCTATCACAGAAAGATCAGATAGCAACACAGTATCTGCAGAATAACTTTTTTTTTTCTTTTAAAAATCCCAGTGGAAACCTAATAACATTTTTGGCACAATGTTCAGTGATGTCTCATGTTCTCTGATCAACTCATGGGAATTTCATTTTCAAAGGACTTCCTCTCTCATCCCCCCTGCACACCATGAAATAGAATCCACTCCTTTTTTTTCTAGTCTTATCTAATAAGTCTGGATCTGACATTCAAGCCATGTTTCTCTCTCTCATAAGCTCATTTTAAAAGTTGGAAAATGTACACACAGAGATATGTACACACATAAACACGCACCTTCATTCTTATGATGAAAGGTCTTGCTTTGTGCTACCCCTAGTAAAGTAATGATATCAGGTCTTGGGATTTGAATTGCTTTTTAAATGGGACTGAAGGTTAATTTAAACCGTTCAAATAATCTGGCTTTGAATTTACATAAATTCACTTTTAATTAAAGCACCGCTTTCAGGGCCATTTGAAGAGGAAAGGACAGATAGTTATGTCAGCTTAATTATTAAATAGTTTCAAATAGATCACACATGTGACCTAATTAGGACTTATCTTCAGTCATGTCTGGTGGTGAGATGAATTCTTTCAAATGCCTCCCCTATTGCATCTTATCTTGACATTTATATGAAAATTAGTCCAGGGAAGGATGCCAGTAATAACTTCTTAATTCCCTGTTTGGGTTATATGAAGATAATGTATTTAGAATTTTAGAAAGATGTCCTTGCCTTTATACAAAGTAACACTTCTAAAACAAAACAACTGCAGATAGTAAAGAGACGTAGCAATGGGTGTCATCTACTATTTGCAAGTGGAATCAAAACTATTTGGGAAATGATGTCTGTCTGCTGGTGGGAGCTCCCCATATCTCCCCAAATTTATTTTGAAGAGTTGAGAGCTACTCCAGAGCAATTTTTTTTGGGGGGGAGGAGCTGCATAGTAGGTCTGCAGGTGGAAAATCAGGATTTCCTCACATTCTGTAGAGGGGATGGGGGGGAGGAATGGCCCTGATTCATGGCCAGGGTACACCAGTGGGGAGCTGCTGCATCCTGGCTCATGTAGATAAGCCCTAGGTTATTTTTTTTTCTTTGATTGAAAGGGACAAGAATATCTGAAGGATCACCTTCTCTCATATGACCCTGCCCCAAATTTTAGCTCTTCAGAGAAGGCCTTGCTGCATGTCCCAACACCTCATGAGGTTAGGTTGGTAGCACATGTAACCGGACTTCACTCTGAGGCAGCACTCTGATTATGGAACTCCTTGCCTAGGAAGAAAGGCTGGCTCCATTGTTAGTTCGCACTACTACACCCTGCCCACGATATCTCATCATTGGAATATTGGACACTTTTGGGGGTCAGGTTGGCTGGGGCAAACCAAAGGTCAGTTAGAGGTCACAGTGACCTGGGATATGTCTTAAAAATATTATGACAAGAAAGCCCAAGTTAGAATTGTGAGGAAGCTCCTAGAAAACAGTCATTAAGGAGGTTTGATTGAATAATCCTTTCATTCAATCAAACAATTAGGTGACCATTCACAAATCTATTCCTACAGAAGTCGTACCCCCAATCTCTAGGGCATCAGCATATCTACTGAGTCTCCAGTGGGCATCTATAACACTGCTGTTTCTCATGGCTTTTAATGTTTGAAACTGCTCTATTTTATTTTATTTTTATTTTATTGCATTCGCTAGGATGGTTTTTAGACTGTTTTTTTTAAATGTATGAGTATTTGAATATGTTTTTAATTGTTCAAAAATCTTCTTACTGTTTTAGTTGCTTTTATTTGTTCATCACCCTGGAAGCCTTATGGGCTGGGAAGTAATATAGAAATACAATGAATGAATGAATGAATGAATGATGCTTTTATTATTTTCAGGGGGGGGAGTGAGATGCAAAAATGAACAAACTTATTTCAAAGAAACTAAAGTTACAGCAGCCATAATGTTTTAATCCCTCCATGGAAAGAAAGA
Organism: Gambelia wislizenii; assembly: GCA_030847615.1. Lineage (NCBI taxonomy): Eukaryota > Metazoa > Chordata > Lepidosauria > Squamata > Crotaphytidae > Gambelia > Gambelia wislizenii. Next base: position 303,452,015 of record JAUMIR010000002.1, on the reverse strand, counting down.
GTGAGAAAGCAAGAGAAAATTCCTTCTGTTGAGTACACACACACACACAGAACTTGTTGGATTCAGTGACACACTTCCAAGGAGGTGTACACAGACTTGCATCATTACACACAATCCTAAACTATAAAAATTCACTTAACATTCTGTAAGTGGTCAGCTCTACACTTGATTCTAGCATCAGCTCCCTCCCAGCAAGTACAATTAGCATCTTAATTATCTTTCTTTTTTTTTAAGGAAAAAAAAACTTGTTTGTTTCAATTTGCTAAACAGAGCAATGAAAAAAAAAACTTTGAGACTGATGGAAGCTAGTATGGGTACTACAGAGTATATGAAGAAATGCAAGGGAAAGCCCAAAGGCAGCACAGTTATTTTTAATTAACTTTAATGAACTTTGGATTAGCCCTCCATTGCTGCATTCAAGGAAATCAATTAGCTCACTACCAAGAGTAAGCATTGTTGCCAAGTTCTGTGAATTATTTGAGAATCTTAATAGTAATTTGAGGTTCCTGAAGGAATGGTGGTGGGGTCAAGAACAAGGTAGCCTTATAGCAAGCACTTAGAGTGTGTTTCATGTTTTAAACTGGGGATGTAAACCTAGGGATGCAAACTGCATGGAAGAACAGAGAATTTCAAACTTTGTGTCTACACCAAAGAAGATTATATGGGGTGGGGGTGGGTTGCACATTTTCGATGATTTTTCACCTTTTGGGACTTATCTATGAACTATTTGTATTCACAAAAACATTGTGTTGGACAAAAAAAGGTTTTCTGGGAAACCTGTCTTTTGTACAGATAGTATTGTTTTCTGCACAAAAATATTGTTTTTGCCCTAAGCCCAAAGTTTTAGCATCATTTTCCCACTACCATTCTGAGATTAAAAAAATAAAATTAAATAAAATCCCAATTTTGCTGACCCTTTTGAGGACATCTTTGAGGATAAGAAAAATTTTAAGTATTATTTCCATCCCTATTTTTTAAAAAATATGCATAAACACAAATATAAGTGTTACTGACATATTTTTAAATGTACATTTGTTGCACAATGAATACCTGGAGAGGTGGCAATAATGTGTTTTCGTTCACATTATTGCTAATCCCTGCGGTCAACATGACTAAATGAAGTGAGGATTTTGGAACTGAGGTTGTGTAGGCAAGCCATTTGTTCAGTGTTTGGCTGCTATAGATCCATCTACTGGTGATTTCAAGTGTGTTTTTATTTCTATTTTTACCTGATGATTTTCTACACGTTCACATTATGGAGATTATCAGACAACCTAAATATGGCATGACAACGATGCCAGGAGATCACTAAATGGCTTGAATATCAGATGTCCCTGTCCCATTATGCTCCTGTGCTGGTCCCGTTCCACCATCGTTCTATTTAATTCACGGGCTAAGCTGTGAATACATAGCCTGTTCCATTTCTGTAATGGAATGACAGTTGTCTGAAACTGTGTCCCGTTATGCTGGCGCGATGCCAGCATTAGTGGGATGTCCATGCCGAACACTTCTGGGTGTGATTGGGAGATCAAGGTAAGTGACACACTTTTTCGTACCCTCTCCATGGTACTTGTATTTTTTTTTAAGTATGTTTTTGTGCTTAGTTTTACTTTTTAAGCTTTCTTTTTATTTTTATTTTTGAATTTCCCACGCAATTGTCCTCTCTTGAGATCAGTCAGGATTTCCATTCCAGGAAGTGAATGGAGTTCCATGGGAGCTCCATTAACTCTTGGGCTGCCAAGGGGAAGGGGTGGACATGGAGAAGGTAGGTCTGAAAAATTTTTGTTTCTGTGCCGGGACAGGGACGGGAGGGTAGTGGTATAGGATATAGCGAGACTGGGACACTATTTTTTCCCCTGTCTGAAAATCTCCTACATCAAAATGTACAAAATTGCTTGAAGTCAAGTGATATTATTTTAATATAACATTATAATGACAGATTAATATAAATTAGCAAAATACCAATTATTAATATAGGAATGAAAGGTGTGCATGCATGTGTTCATACATGTGTGTCTTTATTTATTACTATCATATCTTACCTTTTCTAAAAGGAATTCCTGGCTTTTCATCCATTTTTACCCTTTCAGCTACCTCGTGAAGTACATTATGCTGAAAAACTGTGAATGGACCAAGGTCACTTGTAATTCCGAGGGCCATTGCATTAAGCTGGATCTGAAAAGGAATAGCTTATATATTACAAAAACCTCTTGGGATTGGCTCAGCACATGCATATGATGTATGGTCTTCATTAATTAAAACCCATGGGTTGGGTCCAGAGTTCTAAATCCAACTGCTAGTTCCCACTAGAGGAGACCCAAAAAATGGGAACTTGTTAAGCCAACACTTCTATAAATTCCAATAATTCAATGGGTCTGCTTTGGTTGGGATTAACAATTAGCCTAACATTTTTAGCATACCTGAGCAAAGTTCTGTTGAGAATGCTCTTGCCAGAGGAAATGGGAGAGAGGTGGAGTTTGCTAATCTTTTTCCTACCCCCACAGCTCCCATGCTACCTTTTCCACTGTTCAAGGGAGTTCTGCAACCCTGTGGAGTGGAGTTTGGGCCCTGGAGGACTTCAAAGAATGACTTTAGATTAGAGTGGGGGAGAACATTGTCAAAGATCATCACCTCTTCCATTCAATCAATGGACAAAGCTCCACTGGATCAAAAAGAATTCTACTGATGGAAATTGCTTTCCATCTATGTACACATGTGAAAGATACTTCTAGATTTAAGACCATGGAGATTTTCAGACGCCTCTTTCAGACTCTTGCCATGCAAGCAGCCTCCGAAGCAGTAACGAGGCTGCCGCGCGGCAAGGGGTCCATTTCGGATGATGCCATTTCTCTCTCGGCGTCATCCATGACTCTTGCAGCTAGCATTGGAGGTGGCCGCGCTGTTTTTTACTCACGGACAACTTCCGTGGGTGAAAAACAATGCGGCCACCTCCAATGCTAGCCACAACACTCATGGATGATGCCGAGAGAGAAACGGCGGCATCCAAAATGGACCCCTTGCTGCGCGGCAGCCTCATTACTGCTCCGGAGGCTGCTTGCGCGGCAAGAGGCTGAAAGAGGCATCCAAAAATCTCCCATGTCAGTGAATGTCAGGGAAGTCTTATGGCAGATTTTGTTCCCAACTGCTACATTTTCTCTAGAAATAAACAGCAACTGTCACAATATTGAGACTGCAAGGCATTGCAAGGATAACACTAAATGAAGGTGCAACCTGTTTCCTTTTCCTGTATATTAATTTTCAGTTTGCTTGCATAAACTATCAGTGTATGTCATGAAAAGCTGTCTTCCCTTAGACTTCCTGTTAGGGATAGGTGAGAATTTAATTTCCACTGAATATGAGAAATTTCCAAAATGGACAACAGGCAGTGACTTAAATTCAAGAGTGTGCGTAATTTATTGGAAGCTTTTTCAAATTTTGGAAATGTTTGTGAAAATTTTGGAATTTTTTAGTATAAAACATTGTTTTTGCTCAATGACAATGGTTATGCACACCATATATTTTGGGGGCTGGTTGGGATTTTTGTTTGAATGGTTTTTACACAAAGTACAGTTGCAGAGATCCTGCATCAGTGGCATAGCTAATATATTGTAGCTATGCTCCATCTCCTGGTCCAACCCCTGAAATATACCTTAAAAGCCAGTCAGCCATCCTGAATAAGAGATATATGTGTGGGATGTTGCAGGCAAATGGGGTGTTGCAGGATGATGTGACCAGCCTGCCCCCACCAGTGTGCAATCGTGCAATGAAAATTTGTGACTGGACTCTGCAGGTCTCCCTTGCTTCTTCGTGGTCTCTGAATGCACACAGTGGGTTAATCCTGCACCTGCACAGAGTACTTCAGAAACTTCTAGAAACCTCATTTAAACTTTTAGGCAGTAGCTCCGTCCCCCTCACCCCTAGCCTATATAAGCCCCCACCTCTCACCAGCTGCTCAGTTCCTTTTTTTCTGCCACGTGGGAAGCACTGAAGGAACTTCAGAATCAACCTCAACATTTCTTTGTTCTCTTTCAAACCAACTTTTCAAAAGAATACTGACCTTGGACTGGAATTCAACCCTTCTTTGTCTCACACATGGATTTGGCTTATTTGGACTGGATTGCCTTGTTTGACCTGGACTTTGAATGGTACTGTGATTTCTTCTACTCCCCTTTTGAAAATGTTTGGTGTAGGCTTCTTCAAATTCTTCTCCCAATGTTCAGCTAAAATGACTGAGTCTGATGGTCATTCCAAGTGTCTTTTATGCTTGGGGGAGGCCCAGGATGTAAAGACATGCAGGCACTGTAAGGTCTTTACTCCTCAGGCCAGGAGAAACCAGGATAAAAGGCTTAAGGCCCTCCTTTACGACCAGGCCTCGGCCTCAGGGACCACTCCTAAATCATCCCCGGTCCCGGTAAAAAGAGGTTCCACCTCAGTACCATCCAAAACTACTATGAAACCCACTCTGATGTCTACTCAGGCAAGAGACAATGGTACTGACAAGTCCTTCTCCAACGATACCGGGACATTGAAGAGCAGTCTGAGAGTGGTACCATTGGTCAAGGTACCGGAATCTCAACATAAGGTGGATGTGGTGAAAGAGCCTTCATCTAAGAAGGCCAAGGCCAGTGGGAGTAAGGAGTCACCTCGACGAAGTCGGTCCCGTGAGGGGAAGAGGCCCAAACAGCAGGATCGGCAGTCTCACAGTCCTAAAATGAAGAGGCTTAAGAGCAAAGCAAAATAGGGCTCCCCGGTATCACCTTCTGCAAAGAGGCGCCTGACGATACCATCTCTGGAGTGGTACCACAAAACCGAGCGGTTACCATGTGGACGAAGCAGAGATTGGATCGTCTCTGAGTATCAGAATAATCAGTGTCACACTTGAAATTGCCCCCAGCCATCGGTACCATGGTCCACCAGCATGATCAGTCCCGCTCTTGGTCCCATTCTTGCTCCCATTCTTGTTCTCGGTCCCGCTTTCAACTCTGGATCTCATTGTAGCCTTTGACGGTTCCGCTCCCGGTACTGCCAGTAGTCCGGTTCTCGATCCTGCTCGCAGGGGTGACCAAGGACATGCTCCCGCTTGTGCTCTGCTAATGACTGCCAGTCCCATTGTCCGCTGATGACATGGCCCAGGTCTTGGTCCTGCTCTCCAGAGTCTCAATGCTGGACGCACCTTCAAAGTAGCTGGTACTGAGGTCAGAGGTACTGAGGTCAGTGGTACCGAGGGAATCATTACCGAAGTCTTGGTCCTGCTTCGACTCATGGTTCCTCTTGCCATGCCAGTGTCCGCATCCTTACCACTCTCTGTCATGCAGCTCCCATTAAACAGAGGAGGACTCCATCTGGTATGAGGACGACTGGTCCTGGGATAGGTACGGGCAGTACCACTATGATGCCCCTCCACTTCGGGGTTTTCATTCTGACTAGTACTACTGGGGGTCTGACCCCCAGTACCACTTCTATGATAAACCCTCCCTGGTACCTTACAATAGACGATACCACCACGACTGCTTGCCATGCTACCACAGAGATGACTAGGACAGGAGGTGGCACCATTGCTCACCTGATGACCGATACTGACATCTGAAACTGGCAACTGGTACAAGCTGACTCTCCTCGATGGTCCAGGTCCCCAGTAAAGCAGGTCCTGAGATATCCTTCCCCACATACCCCAATGTCACTCCATAAGACCCCTCAGCCACTTTGTAAGACTCCTTCACCTAAACCAGCTGACCCTAGTAAGGGATGGCTGACACCGCTTCCTCCACCGGTCACAAGAACACCTGACCACAAATCTGAGGATGAGTCAACCTCTGAGACAACTTCACCGAAACCATCCCCTCAGGACAAATGTATGCACATAGAACCTCCATCTCCCACAGATGATGTTTGTTCTTTTGCAGAAGTTGTGAACTGCATGGCTGCATCACTGGGGCTGACAACCACCCAGCCAGATGTGTATGTGGACGACACCATTTTCCATGACCTTCAGAGGCAAGCCCCCACTTTGCCGTACATTCCTTTATCAGCCTTTCTGACGCAGATTGTCAAGACAGCCTGGGCTACTCCTTCTGTCCCTCCCATGTCCAAGAGGCTGGAACACCTTTACAGGGGTATCTGAGGATGCACCCACATGGCTGGCATCACATCTAAAGCCAAACTCCATAATTGTGGATGCAGCCCAGATTCACACATCACACAGGGTCCACTCTTCCCCTATGGACCGAGAGGGTAAGAAGTTGGATGCCATAGGGAGGAGGTTCTACTCGTCGTACCTCCTCATTAAAATTTTGAACTACACCGCCTATATCGGGGCTTATCAGAGGCACCTTTGGGATACCATTTCTCCCTACTTAGATAAGGTTCCTCAGCAAGACCTTGGTCCTGTGCACACTATGAGAGATGACAGCCTCACCTTAGCTAATTACCAGCACCAATCATCTAAGCATGTGACAGACTGTGATGCGAAGATTCTCAGTAGTGCCATCGCTGTATGTAGGCAAGTGTGGCTCTGCTCATCTGGCCTCTCCTCTGCAGCCAGGTCATTGATTGAGGTTCTCCCATTCGACAAGGCCAGCCTCTTCCATACAGAGATGGACACGAAGTTGGAGCATACCTACAAAATGAGGACAGCCGCTAAATGGTTTGGCATTCCACCTCTGAGCCAAACTTCACGGTCCCGCTTCTATGCCAAGCATTACCTGCCAACGTTTTGCAGGCGGTACAGTCCACTGTTGGGCCGCTCTCAACATGCCTCTCAGGCATATGCTCAATATCAAAAGAAGTTTCCAGTCACCTTGAAATCCAAGTCTCAGTTCCAGAAAAAGAAGCCCGATCAGGCCAACAGCAGGTTTGACTACCCGCTCCCCACACTAGCACCATTCAGCCAGGCACCATCAGATAGGCTTCTTGCTACATTCCACCAATGGTCCCTCTCCTCCTTGCCCCTCCCGGTGGGCAATAACATCAGACCCATAGGTTGTCAGTATTATACTGAAGAGTTACTTTATAGAGTTCAACAGCCTTCCACCTATGGGAGTACTCAGATCCACACCTCCCTCCATACATCTCAAAGCAGAAGTTTGCAAAAAAGGTGGTGGAATGTGTCCTATTTTGGACATTCGAGACATGAACTGCTACATTATACCCAAGTGTTTCAAGATCGTCACACTTTCCTCTATCCTTCCATTCCTCCACACTAGGGACTGGTTTGCCACCATTGGCCTTTGCAATGCATACTTCCGCATTGCAATAGCACAGTCCCACAGAAGGTTCTTGGCATTTGCGGTGGACTTTGTATATCCTCCAATCATTAGGTCATAATCTCCAGTTTGGTTTTTGTTGACTCATTTACCTAGTAGACCACCTACAATTAACCTCCAGTTTTGCTAATGGAAAGGCTGCTAATGAAAAGGAAAGTTTCATGTAAGAGTGGAGATTGATTTTGGCAACAAATGGATTTTATACTTTCAAAGAGAGAAATCTGCTATTGTGTGCTTTTTCCTTTTCTTGTTGTTGTTTGCTTTATTAAGCTTTATTAAGATTCTACCATCTTAGGTGTAAATGAAAATCTGTATAATACCTATGAGGGTCTAACCAACTTAAGTCTGGAATACTGCAATACCTTCCTGAGAGTAAATCATATTAAATTAAATGGGGATTACATCTGCAGTAGCATTCATAGGATTGTGCTGAAAGTCTACTCTATCCCCCTATACCCTGTTTTAACTCTAAATCAATCAGGCACTTCCACTTAGCATCAAACATGGTTTTCCCACCACCAGCACCTTCAGTATACTGTTGAGCTTGATGAAGAATTCTAGAGAACCCAAAAGTATGTTTGTCATTTTTTTAAAAAAAAAATAAGACATTGTTAAAGACTAACAGGCTTTAGTTGGCATACATTTTGGTGGCCCACTTTAGCCGATCAGCCTACCAAAGATTATGCTGGATAAAACTTGTTAGTTTTAAGTTAGTTGTTAAAATGACACTTTTTCTCTGCTGTCATCCACCATAACTCTGCAGGCAAATAGTCTTGAGAATTTCCAGTGACTTTGCAAACAGCCTGTTAGCATGCCCCACTACCCCTCCCCATGAGATTCCATAACTGGACATATTGGACACTTTTTGGGGTCACATTGGCATTGGCAGATTGAAGGTCAGTCAAAGATCATGATGACCTAATGGTGGGAAAACCCAAGTTAGGATTATGCAGAAAGCCCCAATAATGGATTTATCCTAACAACCCAGTAGTTATGGGGCATGTGCTAATCCTTTCTTCAAGCCCTGTGCACTTCAAGTGATAATTCAATCATGCAAACATGACCATTCTTCATTCCATACCCTATACAAGGTGGGCATGCCCTGGTAAGCCCTCCACCCCCCCTCAGGTGTGTGTGTGGGGGACCGCATGGGCTGCCCTGGTGGCCGCCATGTTTCCCGTCTTTTTCCCAGCCTGCTTTGCAGCCGGGAGGGGCAAGGAGGAGAGGTTGGCCAATCAGGGTGGGCCTGCCAGGCCCCAACTGTCTGCGGCCACCAGGGGAGGGCGGGTCATCACAAAAGCGCAAGGGAGCTGTTATAAGGCAGCTTCATCACCTCACCGCCCTCTTTTGGCTCCAAGGAGCTGAAGACAGTGGAGGTTGGGGGGCTGCAGAGAAGGACAGGGCTAGGAAGCAGCAGGCTGGGCTCCGCTCCCCCTGGTGGGCAAAGAGATCAGCTCTTTATCCCTCTAGGTGAGACAGGGAGGCTGGGAGCAGGGACAGAAGGGCCAGCAGCGGCGACGCTGGCGGGAAGGCTGGAGAACCCGTGGCGGAGATGGGAGGTGGCATGCAGATTCAGTGTGGCTGGCATGTTCACCAGGCTAAGGCAAGGCATGTGGGGTGTTGCTGGGAGAGGCAGGAAACCCCCCTCCATTCTCCTTGGGGCCTGGTTCCCCACCCCACCCCTCTTCCACTTTGCCGCCGGGCCGGGCCAGGGCTAGGGCCGGGGATCACCAGGAGTGGCAGGATGACCCTCCGCTTTCACGGAGCATGGTTCCTGAAGGGGGGTTGGCTGGTGGCAGCCAGGGCAGGGGGCGAGAGGAGAGGCCTGCAGGCGGCAGCTAGGATCCCCCCTGCGTGGAGGCATGTGAGCTGCACCTAGGCCGCCCCGCACCATTCACCCCTCCACACTGTTGTTTGGTCCTCGGGCAGGGGGCATATTGGGCTGAATCAAGGGGAGGCTGCCACATCAGTTGGACGGCAGCCAGCTGGCGGGAGGCAACATGCCCCCACCCCTCCACCCACCGCAATTGCTTTGGTTGGCTCTCTGCTGGGTGGTTTTGCTCAGCTCAGCTCAAGGGGGCAACCAAAGGGGGGTACAACCACAATGCACCAATTTTCTTTTATAGGTCTCAGGCTGCGAGGCAGTGGTTGGTGCAAAATAAATTGATAATTTCACTAGGTGCCCTAGCCACACTATAGTGGCACTAGAGAAAGGGTGCACAAGCACAGACACACAACAGCTGCCTGGGCCAAAGGGCTGGGGTGATGGGACCCAAACAGACACAAAGCTACATCACCAAGAAGAGCAAGAGCCCCCAGCAAAGCAGCAGCCCCTGGCTGGGGAGGAACAATCATTGGGGAGTGGGGGGGGCTGGGCAGCCAGTGCAAGAACCTGGGCCCAGCAATGAGATGACCATGACATCAGCCCAACCCATGCCAGTGGAGGCTCAATGCCCTCTGGTAGAGGCATTTGGTGCCCGGTACCCACCATAGTGGATGTTATGGGGGTACAGGCCATCCTGGTCCAGAAGATGGACAAGGAAAAGGAGCCTCTTCCCACAGCATGCAATGAGGTCCAGTCTCTGCCCGTGGCTGTGAGCACGGAACCCAGCACATCATCGAGTGCTGGTGCATCGAGCAGCTGTGGGTAGTCCGGACAATCCAGATCCAGAGGGAGGAGCGGTTCCAGGGATTCGAGGCGGTCTGACTTGCATGGGTCTTCATCACGTCGGCGCAGCAGATCGAGAGGTGGGCGGAGCCCAAGCAAAAAGCGCAGGAGGTCATGTTCCACCTCTTGTTTGGGTGAGTCTTCTGACAAGGACAACTTCAGATACTGGGAGAAAGGGTCTTTCAAGCCGGGCTTGCTGGGGTGGGCCCTCAAGCTCTGGAAGTCCAGGCAAAAAGCCAACGTGGAAAAGAAGGTGGGGGCAGCAATCGTGAGGGTGAGGAGCTGAGGGAATCCAAGTCAAAGGAAGACCCTCCAAGGGGCCACTTGGACCATAAGGTGCATTCTAAGATCTTGCAGGGCTATTACATTAACATTTTCTCACTGGCCCCGCCTCTGGGGGAGGAGACGAGGGTGCATCGGAGCGACAAGAAGGAGAGCAAGAAAGCCACCTCGGAGACAGTGGAATGCACTTTTGCCAACTGGCTCAGTGGGTACGCAGTTTTCATGGAGGTGGTGGCCCTTGTTTTCCCTGAGCAGGCCTGGCACCTGATCAACCACCTCTGGGAGGTGATCAGAGTGAGGTCACAGGCTGGTGACACCAATGCCATCACGTATGACATTGAGTGTAGAAAGAAAGCATCCAGATCCCCCATGCACAGATGGGAGACCATCGACTACCCCACTTGGCTGCAGGCCACTGGGCCTGGCAGATGAGAGAAAGGGGATCCCCCTATGCCCGGTCGCAAGAAGGAGGGGAAGAAGCCAGTGTGCTGGGAGTACAACGGGGGTAAGTGCTCTCAGTACAAGTGCCGGTTTGACCACTCTTGTGACAGCTGTGGGGACGGACACCCGAAGGTGAAATGTTCCCATCAGGGTGGCAGAGGCCAGTCCTTTTGGAACAGTCGTCCTGCCTCACGTAGTGCCAGAAAGGAAGCAGGGTGTTTAATTACTCTTGATGTTAATGCACTTTAAACATCCATTCCACATCAAGAAGCAAGGGAAGTTATTGAACATTTTTTATTGAGTAGAATTGATCAAAACCCAACTATACATTTCCTTTTGGATATTCTGGATATTATTTTGGAGAAAAATTATTTCAGATTTCTTTCACAATTTTATTTACAGATAAAGGGGGTAGCTATGGGCTCAGCCACCGCCCCCAGCATAGCAAATTTGTATATGACTGATTTTGAAACCAAATACATAATTAATCCCACAAGTAACCAATACTACAAAGTTATAGCGTTATATTACAGATATATCTACGATATTTTTATTTTGTTTACAGACATTAATAGTCATTAATAAAGTAGAAGATATTTTTATGTGGCTAAATACAATCAGTTCTCACATAAAATTTACTTGCCATTATCATACAGGAAAAAAATTATTTCTTGATGTGTTAGTATACATAGACAATAATACTATTAAGGTATACAATTTTAGGAAACCTACAGATAGTAACACCTTACTTCATTATACAAGCTGCCACCCAAGGAGACTTAAAAATAACTTACCTTACTCCCAATTTCTAAGGTTCAAAAGAAATGCAACAAATTTATTCCAATACCATGATGCAGCAAACCAATACCTGAAAGCATTAATTGACAGACACTATCCACGGAAAGTAATATTAAATGCTAGGCATAAAGCAGATGCAAAAGATTGTTCCTCTCTTTTTACATCAAAAGCACCAGTAATAGAAACAAGGATTATATGTCCCATAGATTTCAACCATGCAGCACATAACATCAAACAAATCATACATCATCATTGGCATTTGATTAATAATATTCCAGGATGCTCAGAACCTCCCCTAGTAGCATTTAGAACTAAAAATATTAAAGACATTCTTGTTCATACAGATTTAATAAGGAGAAAGAGAAAAGCAAATCTGACAGGACATTTCAAATGTGAGCATTGTCTGTGTTGTCACCAGTCACTCAATATAAAAGTATTCATCCATCCACAGACTCAAGAATGGTATACTCTAAAGCAATTTTAAAATTGTAACACTAAAAATGCGGTTTATGTAATATCTTGCCCATGTAACAAACTTTACGTAGGACAGAGTTTGAGACCTATTCGTCAGAGGATTTCTGAACTTAAGAGTAGGATTAGAAATAACAATTTAGAAAGCCCCTTAGTAGAACACTTTATAGAGGCAAAACATTCACCAGAATCTCTGATTCTTCATTATTGAGGTAGTTGAACCAGTTCAGTATAATTATTATAATATAGCTATGAGATTATCACAAAGAGAATCATTTTGGATTTACAGACTAAAACCATTAAAACCTAATGGGTTAAATGAACAACTGGATTTATCATCTTTTCTTTAAAACCTCTCATCCTACTCACCTGTAGTCCCCTGTTCTACTCATGTGCAATACTAGATAGGTATCACCTTTTCTTTAAAACATTTCATCCTACTCACTTGTAATCCTCTGTTCTACTCACATGCAATAACTGGATAGGTAACTAGGTTAAAGGTTGTCCTCATTCACTGAGTCAGATACAGGATAATTCAAATAACAAGGGTTCTAATTAATAGCCATATCTCTGCCTGAGTTAGGGTATTACCTACAAGTAGACACTTGATAGATATTTAAGGAATGGAGTTTCCTAGTTCACTTATTTAAGTTACGTCATGAATAGTCTCTATAAACAGTGGACTTAAATTCACCTCAAAGCAAAAAAGTCAGCATTTGCAGTACCTTTAGAAGTGCACATTAAGGTGAGTTTGTAATGGATTTTCCCATTTGACTTTATAACTTGAGAATTTAAATTATACATTATTTATAACAGTAAAATTGTAAAACTGTAATCTTTTACAGCATAGCATCATAAAAAGAAAAAGAAGTTGATCCCCATGTTTTCCAGGCTAGATAATTTAAAAAGGTAGGCTAAGAATTCAGTGCTTAAAATCAATTCTAAGTAGAACAATGATATTTGAAGACATTGTAAAATAGTGTATGCTTTATTTTATATAAAAAACAGCCTCCTATCCATTGAAAAAGGTCTTTGACCGAAACAGGTAAAAACAGGAACTCCGGAGGGGCTGTCTGGATCCCTCTCGACATAGAGGTGTTTCAGCCAAAGACTCTGCGGCTGATCCAGAAATTCTTAGCATGGGTTCACATTTTGGACTCAGCTTTGAGATACATATATGTACAAAAGAAAAAAAAATCCATTTGTGAAGTGATTATGGTGTATGTATCTTTGCAATTGTATAAGTATGATATTCTAATATTAATCATCTTTATCATAGAATACTGCTGCTTTGATGTTGTTCAAATTCCTTCTTATTTTGTAAGTGTTTTGTTACTGTTAAAAAATTAGCATAATTTCATTGTTTATTTCATTGGATGTTGCATTGTTTATTTCATTGGATGTTGTATACTTGACTATGTGCTCTATGTGTTAATATCTAGTGTATCCTCAAAAAGGATATGGGATAAATTGCTATAATTGAATGGTGTATAATTTGTTAGGACATAGTGTCTACCCCCTTTTCAGTGTTGAGCTTATTATAGTAACCTCCTGTTGTGGTTTTCTTTACCTCAAAAGGGAGGCAGTGGCCTACCTGGCTGCAGGTATCGAATTTGGCTTTCCCATACCTTACCAGGGTCCCAGGGGTCTCCATTTCTGGCAACCTAAAATCAGTGGCGCAGCTGCCTGAGATGCTGGCTTGCAAGATTGGGGCAGAGCTGGAGGCGGGTCGCATAGCAGGCCTGTTCAACCAGCCGCCCATGCCCAACTTGCACATTTTGCCATTGGGCGTAGTACCAAAGAAGGCACCTGGGGAATTCTGTCTCATACACCACTTATCATACCCAAAGGGAGCGTCAGTCAATGACGCTATCCCACTGGAGCTGTGCACGGTGAGATATGCTTCATTGGACCACGCAGTCCGGCTCTTACAGAATTGTGGCCATGGAGTGCTCATGGCCAAGTGTGACATCCAATCGGCATTCAGGCTGTTGCCCGTACATCCAGATGACCATTGCCTGTTGAGTTTCAAATTCCATGATAAGTGGTACTATGACATGGCGTTGCCCATGGGCTGCTCCATCAGCTGCGTGGCCTTTGAGGCTTTCAGCACATTCCTTGTGTGGGCCCTACAACACAGGGCAGGATCCCCCTTTGTCACACACTATTTGGATGACTTCCTCATGATGGGTCCGGCTGGGGGTGAAATGTGGGTCCTTGCTCTCTTCCTTCCAGGCTCTGGCGGATGAACTTGGGGTCCCTCTGGCTCTGGATAAGACGGTGGGCCGAGCTACGTCCCTGGTGTACCTGGGAACACAGCTAGATTCGGTTGCGGGAGTATCTAGGCTGCCTGATGACAAGCTCAGGGGACTGAGGGAAATGCTGGAAACCCTACGGAAGGAGAGAGAAGGCCACACTGAAGGAAGTCTAATTGCTGCTTGGGCTTATGAATTTCGCATGCAGGGTGGTTTCCCCTGGGAGGGCCTTTTGCGCACACATTGCATGCCTCACTGGGGGCATAAGAGCACAGCACCACTGTATCCGCTTGACAAGACGGGTCAAGGAAGATATGGGGGTGTGGCTGGCTTTTCTGGAGCACTACAATGGAGTCTCCACTTGGCAAGGGCGATTGGATCTGGAGGGCAGCATGCAGGTGCACTCTGATGTGGCAGGCAGCCTGTGTTTTGGGCTGTACTACAAGGAACATTGGTGTGCACAGCCTTGGCCCCAGGCATGGATAGCCATGGGTCTCCTGAGGGACCTCACATTTCTAGAATTTTTTTCCCATCCTGGTGGCCTTCACGATCTGGGAAGGGGATTTCAGGGACAAAAAGGTCTGTTTTGGGTGTGACAATCAGGCAGTGGTTATGATCATCAGCAGGCAGCCCTCCAGGTCAGACAGGGTCATGAGACTGGTATGCAGGTTCGTGCTGGTCTGTCTGGAGTCCAGTATCAGTTTCCTTGCCCAGCACATTCCAGGCATTGATAATGAGATCGCAGACACATTGTCTCAATTTCAGGAAGACCGGTTCCGCTTGCTGGTCCCAGAAGCCGATGCGATGGCGTCCCCATTCCCGGCAAACCTCTGGAACCTTGGGAATGCATAGTAATCCAGGGTGTAGAGGACTCCTTGGTGCCTTCCACACAAGCCAGCTACAAGAGGGCGGCCTCAGAATTCATTGCGTTCCAGAGGTAGCAAGGCTACGGGGCGACGTGGCCAGCATCCGAGCGAGAGGTTTTGTACTACCTTGCCTCCTTGAAGGAGAAAGGCTTGGCATCTAGGACAATTGCCGGCCATGTGGCTGGCATTTCCTTCTTCAGCAAAGCGTTAGGTCATGGGGATCCCTGTGACACCTTCATGGTAAGGAAGGCAATGGAGGGCTGGAGACATGCAGTGCCAAAGGCTATGGATTCAAGGTGGCCGGTGTCCTACGCAATGCTTTCGCAATTGGTGAGGCTGCTGCCATCCATTTGCCACTCCAGTTATGAGGCATTGCTCTTCAGAATGGCATATACTACAGCATTCTTTGGGGCCCTGAGGGTGGGGGAGGTTGTGTGTTCCTCCAAACAGGACACGTCTGGCTGGGCTCTGCAGATGTGTGATGTCACTGTTACCAGCAAGGACATGACTCTGCGCATACAGTGCTCAAAGGCTGGCCAGCGTGGCCTCGGGGCCACTCTTCACCTGCAGAAGATAGAGGGTTCTTTCCCATGCCTGATGACTTGCATGAAGGATTTAGTAGGGGCAAGAGGAGTCACTCAGGGCCCCCTGTTCTGGCATCAAGATGGGATACCGTTCACCAGGTATCAATGTGTGCTGAAGAAGGCCTTGGTCAAGATGGGGCTGCTGGCAGAAGAGTTTGGCAGCCACTCCTTTCGGATAGGGACCACTACGATGGCAGCACAAGGGGGCCTGTCTGCAGACACCATCATGAAGCTGGGCCAGTGGAGGTCCAAGGCCTATGCAGTGTACATACGACCCGGGAGGATGCTACCATCTGGGCAGGGGCCCTCAGCTGGCCTGTTGATGTGGAGGATGGTTGGCAGAAGGCGTTTCCCAGGGGGAAAGCCTTGATGGCAGATGTCATGGGTCATGATAGGGCACGAGGTCAAGGGGTCTCTGTCAAGTGCAAATTCAAGCACTAGCTCAAGTCCAAGTTCAATTTCAAGGGAGACCCTACCTCTAGTTGTTAACCAGCTTTTGTTTACAGGGGAGGAGTGAGAGTCGAACGGACGGCTTGGCCAGCATCTCTCTCCTCCACAGGGAGTCGGAATTGACCGACCTGTTGTCTTGACCCACATGGGTGGGATCAAGGAATAGACCACAACCCATGCTTTGCTGCCAACCATTTAGCTTGCAAGTTGTGGCCATTTATTGCCAAGAACATATGTTTACTAACCTGTACTTAACCATGTTTTCTGAAGATCTAATCAAATATAATTGTTACCAAATATACTGTGTGTGAGTGTTATTCAGGAGGGCAAGGGGGCTGTATGGTAGATCCGCAAATCTCTCTTCGCACCTTCTCCTGTCCAACCTTACGGGGTTGTCTGCTATAGCCTTGTATGGTTTGTAAGAATGTATGTTGTTTGTGTAAGTTTACCTTTTGTATTATTCCAATAAAATACTTTGGTTTACTTTAACTGGAACCTTCTTTACAGTTAGTACTGGTATACATACATGGAAAGATCTCCAAAGTTACCCTCCTCCTGCAGGCCTCCTATCTGAGCTAATAATTGCCTCAAGTATTAAAGAAGATTTTGGCATAATGGGTGGGACTCTGACATAGCTCCCACTTCTTAGGGTAACAAGCCCTTCTTCCCTTGTGAAAAACCACCAGTAGCTGTTGTCTTGTAGATCAAGCTGGTACCAAGACACAGTTGTCATTAACTTTTCATACATTTGACACAGCAATAATTGCGTTACAATTGTAACGTTCAATCTCTGCAAATGTTACACTGCAAGATTTGCTCTTTTGAGAAAAACTTTAGACCGTCATGATCAAGAGTGGTATTTTGAATTATTTTGATTGTAAATTGATGATAGACTGAGAGCCTTCCCTGATTTCATGCCCTGTGTTAAATTTGGACAATTTCTGTTTTATACCACAAGCTCATATTACACTGGGGCTACACTTACTCTGCTTAATATAAATACCAATAATTTCCTACAATTGAAAGGGGGCTTGAAATGTTTAGACTTGACATAGGACAGTGGATCAGTTGAATGAGATGTTAGCAAGTCAGCTGAGCTAGGGTTAGGACAGTAGAGGTAAAAATAAGATTCAAAAATATTAACAAAATGGTCAAAAACATGTTGTTGTTTTTCTAGTGTTGAGAAGCCCTGATGGGAAGAAGCCTGGACTGATAAGAATCTTTACAGTTTGGGACTTATTCTGTGCAAGATTTCCACATTGTTTTTTTTTTCAGAAAACAGCAGGGAAACAATGTTATCTGCACAGAAAATTATGTAATTGGGAATTTATTCTGCATAAAATTTGCATGTGGTTGGTTTTCATTGTACTGAAAATGCTGTTTTCTGTGCAAAACAAACATGTGAATATTGCACAGAATAGGTCCTGAATTGCTTTGAAAACAATGTCATTTCGTAAGACTTTCTCCCAACAGGAAGAAAATTGTTAAAATTATGCATTGCTTGCTTCGAGAAGAAACTTTGTGAAGAATTACATCCCTATAGAGTTGAGTTAGAGCAGAGACTGCTGACAGTACAGTCATTATTAATCAGACCAGTTTAGTCTAGGCAATGAATGTAGTCTGTGGAGTGTGACTGTGATAGGATATTAAAAATAACTGCAGACAAATTCAGACTGTCAAGTGCTGTGTGATTTTTCTGGGACATACCTAGTTGTGTTTTCCTGGGTGGTCACTGATTTTCATGTATCCATTTGGACCATAAGAGTTCCAGTGTCTTTTGTTTCTGTTTGTTACAACTTGCAGTGGGGTTTTCTGCCATCTCAAATCCAGATAGTTGTTTTTTTGTTTCCTTTTGTGGTGGGTTTTTCACTGGCAATGGGTGAGGTTTTTCTGTCTAGGGGAGTCCCTTTTGGCAAACTTCCCCCATTTCTCTGCCTCTTCCCCATTAATCCTAATGTTTCCCATATGTTTTATGTGTTTACATAATTTGTATGCATAAATTTATTCCATTCTTTCAATGTGCATGTGTGGCCTTGACGTTTAAATGTTTTAGCACAAAAGCACTATGATGATGGAGGGGGATTACTGAAAGCTAGCAATCCCACTTTCTTTTACTGTTGCCAAGACATCCCTTATTTTCCTATAGCTGGATACAGAGTAATGGCATTATTTGCAGGGACCTCCAGAGGATCCCTGCATCCCTGCAGATGCTTGTAGCTTTATAGGAAAATAACTAGATGCTTGTCTACTTATTCCCCTCACTCTCCATTGATCAGGAAATGGCTGGGTTGGAGGTGGGACTGCGACTGACACTAGGGAGATTTTCAGACAACACTTATAGTGTTACTATTCCATTTTATTTGCTGTGGCTGCCTCCTCTTGAATCCTGGGATTTGCAGTTTAGGGAGGGGCATTTACCACTCTCAGCCAGAGAGATGTTAGGCCTCACCGAACTACAAACCCCAGAATTCCACAGCAGGAAGCCAGAGCAGTTAAAGTGGAATAGTAACACTATAACAGTGTAGTCCAAAAATCTCCTAGGTGTGCTTAGGGGACATTTTTGGTCATTGTCTGGTTGGTAGTGAATTCCAGCTTCCACAGCAAACAAAAAAGTGAGTGGTGATGGCATAGGTCTGACTTACACCATTGTAATTCTGCAACAGGATGTTAGACATGGTGTATATCTGATGTTCAAGATCTGGAAGGACATATTTAGAACAGCTGGGAGAAATGTTTCAGATTACTATCTCACAACTTCAGTAGAATGTAATTTGTTCAGAAGGCCCTAATTATTCTGTGGGTAGATTTGGTGAAGATAATGTTTATATATTAACATTAATAAATTAATTTAAGCAACTGGAATAGTGATAGGCTGGAAACCTGTTGGTTCATTTCACTAGTGAAAGTACCATTATACAAGCAGCTCAAGGGTGGCATCCTAATCAAGGCTGCACAAGTGGTGTTATGCTGGGTCAACCATTGCACAACTGGTTGTGCTTTTTACAACACAGTGCAAAGGTAACACAGATAAGCACTCCATTGGTACCCAAAGCCTGAGACACACCTGCCAAGGTCAGATGGGAAACCCTCATCTCAGCTTGAACTCAGTTTAGGCTTATCTGTCCACAGGTCTTTAATTTAGATTTAAATAGTTAATAAAATGGCCCTTTACTTCCAAACTCTGTTGTCTGCTGACATCATTTTCTGGTTGGTAAGCAATTTTTTAGCAATGGTGTGATCCAACATAACTTGATTGTAATAATTTTTATGCTATCAGCTGGTCAGCAGGATCATGGGCATGGCACAAAATCAACACAATTCCATTGGTACTTTGGATTTCTCTTGTGTAAGTCCATTTAGGAAAATGTGTGTCTGTGTGTTTTTTAAAAAAGTAACTCTCGTTGCTTTGGGATTTTTGCATTTTATAGATTAAAGATAAAACTATATTAACAACAAAATGAGCTGCTACTACCTTACAGAAGCTGAAATGATACATTAACTGTCATGTACATGTCTATAGCCTTTATGAATCAAGCCACCTGTTCTCCCATGGTCCCATCCTTGAACTGGATTTCCAGCTCATGCTGTATGTGACATGGGGAGTATGGGAGAGAAACCTGCGAACTGGATTTCACCAGCTTTTCTGTTTCTTACCTCCCCCCACACACATACTTCTCCACTCAAAAAAAAAAAAGAGATGGTTTCAAACACTAAAATGGCAAATTCTGGATTTAAAAGTCTTGAAAGGCCTAGTTTTTTAAAAAAATTAACACTTGTTCTTCTTGGCTTCATGTTGCCCCAGAACTTAAGTTTTCTTTCCAATGCAATTTGCTGAATTTAGGTTTCAAACTGCAGCACAACATAATTGCATGTATGTCATGGTCCGTTAACCACTGAACTTGACTAATCAAGGATTGATTTGGAAGGATGTGATCAATATAAGCAGCACTTATTCAAAGCCCTATGCATGAAGGATTTGATTGGATTGCTTATAAAGCAAGGCTATTAATGAAGAATGACTCATAGTTAGGCACTCTTCTAGTGCCTCTAAGATACTTGACTGGAGATAACTGTACATCTAGAGATTAGGGAGCAATTCTTCACTAAGTTTTTTTCTTGAAAGAAGTAACAATAATTTTAATAATTTTCTTTTTGCTGCAAGAAAGTCTTTGAATACCACAGAGTTTTCTAAGTCTATTCACAATTCAGGACTTCTTCTGTGCAAAATTCAAACATGGTTGTTTTGCATAGAAAACAACATCTTCTGTGCCAGAAGTGCAGAGAATGATGTTTCCTGAGCAGAAAACTATGTGCTGTTTTTACACTGAATAAATCCCCAATGACAGCATTTTCTGTGCATGAAACACCATTATGCCCAGCAAAAATAAATGTTCTGTATGGAAATATTTTCTGCACAGAAAATGCTATTTTCTGTGGGGGGGAAATATATCCATTTTCTCTGCAGCACAAACTAAGTCCTGAACTGTGAAGATTCTCCTCAGGGTTTCTCCCACTCAGAAAACTTTTTAAAAAACAATTGTGTGTATATTTTCAAATATTCTTTTCATCCATACTAGAGAACTGCTCCCAAATTTTTGTAATATTGTTTTTAATTATATTCCACCTTTCCCTCTATTCTTGAACTGAAGTAAAAAAAAAAAAGTAACCTCTAGTTTACTCCCACGTATATCACCAACAGGATGTCAGCCAAAGTCTCCCAAGCCTACAAGAAACAAGGAGGGGAAATATATATATCCTATATATATAGGATATATATATATATATAGGATTTGGAGAATCTCAACAAAACAGAGAGTGAGAGATTTTCACATCCTTGTTTTCAGCTTAGTGATTCTTCTAAGGGTCTCTTCAGGGCCATAATTTCAGCTAACAGGAAAAAGCTATCAGCTCTTTTAAAAGTTTCAACACCATTCCTCTTTGCTACCCAGAGTTGGTATTTTAGGCCTCACTCATGCAAAGCCCTTTCCAAGGAGCTGAGCTATATTCCAAATGTCCTTTATACAGTTTTCTAAAACATAAAAAATGGCCCATTTTAAAAAATTGGAAGCAGACTTCCAATCATTTCTCTTGTTTTTTTGGGAGGGTGAGGGCATTTTGGCTGTCTGTATGGGCCCTGAAGCATCCTGGGGCAGAGAACTTTCTCCCATGCCTACTTTATAACCATACAAGCTAATGGATGGGGCAGGTCTTATAACTTTAACCTTAACCATCTATTGTGCACTTATGAATGCTTAACTTACTATATTTGTTTCTGTTTGCAGAAATCCTTAACTTTCCCTCCTGAACACAAACAAAAAAGGATACAAATCTTACACTCCTACACTCATACACTAGCTCAGGGATATTTACCTTAGAAAGATGTTTATGTGTGCAGGAGGGTATCTATCATAACTTTAATGCTATAAAACAACAAATGATGTTCATTTGAAGATCATTGGAAGACCAGCAGTTCTATCTTATACTAAATCCTAGTAGCAGGAGGAAAAGAAGAAGAGATCAGCTGGGCTCTGACTGTAACTGCCTGCCAGACCATCAGCAGCCACCCTGATTCTGAGTCATCTTTCCTACCAACAGGCCTTCCATTTTCATTCCCAGAACCCAGTGGCTGGAGACAGAAAGGAGATTAGTCTGGCTTTGCTCAGTGGCCAGATTGTTCAGTAGCTGCCCTTCCTCTGCCTGCTGTCCCAGCCTGGCAGCACAATTGCACAATGAAGGCTGGGTCCACGGAGGTCACTGCCTATTAGGAACCTCATTAAAGGCATACAGTACAAGGAGCAGTAAATGGAGCTGAATACAGAACTATAAAAAGAACACATGAAGAGGAGGCACTGAGCATTAGAGAAGAGTCTGAGTATTTGTTTGCAGTGGAAACATTTATTTGCATGATTTTATTTTAATTTCATTTTTTTAGAATTAAAAAACACACACACCATAAATTAACATACAAATTAAGGAAGTATGGAATGAAATTGTAATAAGGCACATATGAATGCTGAAAACAAAAATAACCTCTTTTTAACCCTTCTGTTGATTTTCCTCCATAACTTTATCATCCTATTTCTCATACAAATGTTTTTTTTCCCTAGCTCAGATTGTGGCACCCTTCAATTGTTGTCATAGTAAGGGACATCATTAGGGGTTGAGATTACCAAATCTTGGAAGCTCCAGACCCATCTGCTCCATTCTGCCATAGAATCATATAGAAACATAGAATGGAAGGTACCCCAAAGGCTATCCAGTTCAAACCCTGCCAGTGAAGGGATCCACAGTTAAATCATCCCTCAAAGGTGGCTGGCCAACCTCTTGCTATAAGCCTATGCTGAAAGAGTGTCTACCAGCCTCCAAGGCAGCTTATTCTGTTGGTGAACAGCTCTTACTAGTAGTAAATTCTCCCTAATGTTTGGTTAGAATAGCCTTCCTTATCATTTGAATCCACTGGTTCACTTCCTGTCCTGGAAGGAGGCTTGTTCCACCTTCCACATGACAGCCATTCTGATATTTAAAAATGACTATCATGTTCCCTCTTAGTCTTCTCTTCTTCAGGCTACACATACTTATTTCCCTCAACAATTCTTCACAGGACTTTGCATACATTCCAGTTTCTTCTTCCTCCTCTTCCTCATTCCTCCTCTTCCTCCTCCAGGTCAGCTCTGAACAAACCAAAACAGAGTAGTACTATTACTTTCCTTGATACAGATTTTCATGACTATTTTTATTTTCATGACTATTTTCATTTCTATTTTCTCTGAGCATTTAAAGAATTACACAAGTGAAAAGGTAAAGCTCCACTTGGCTTCTGCTCTTCTTCCAACTGAACTTTGAAAATGTTCAAGTTCTTTAGATCAAAGTGAGGGTCATGATACATTTGAAAATTACAGAAATACTGGCTGCATTGTATGAGCTGAATAATTTTCAAATGACTGCTTCATCGGTTGTCTGGATTTGGAAGACACACCCACATGGTCAGTATCCATTACTTAGGTGAGGAGTCAGCACCTTGTGGGCTTCTATCAGGATCGATCCTGGACGTGACCTTTTTTCTGCCAAATCCAGTTCTGTTGTATGTCTTTGTGGCTAACTGTGTTTGCATCCCTTTGTATTGCTAATGAATATATAGTCTAATTGGGGGAAAGGGAAAATGAGCTCTAGGGAACTGATTGTCTGATAAAACCAGTACCTGGCCTCAGCTGTGGGGAAAATGATGCTGAGTCCAGGTCTGGTGGGAACTGAGTGTGGGGATGATGGATAGCCAATGACTGTATAGCCCACCAGATTTTGTAGATTGTAGAATACTTTTAGTTTACTGCTTGTTATTTAGAATTAATTTTGAGCAATGATCTTGTAGGGTTAGCTCTTTGGATTACTGTGTAAATAGTTTTCTGTTTTTAACTCTGGAACTATTCTTCACTGAGTCTGAAGAAGCCAATAAATGACAACTTCCATGTCTTGTTGGAGTAATTCCTATCAGCATTCAGCTGTTCTGGCATGATGGGACTTATCTCTCTCTCTCTCTCTCTCTCTGGCTTTTCTTCGCAAACGAAGATTCAGGAAGGACTCATCCCGCGCTTTCTGCAAGCGTGCTGATGACTAAAAAGGCCAATCCAAGAAAAACATGGCTGGTTGCAGAAAGCACAGCAGAAGGTCTCCTTGGGTGATATTTCTGGGTTGTGATTCTTTCTGCGTTGTCATTTCTCTTCAAGATTTGTTCGGCGTGAGTTCTCAAATAAGGCTGCAACATTGTGGATAGTGCATCTCCATGCCTCCTGATGTGAGGCCAGGGCGGACTATTGGTGATCAATTTGGCTGAGCCTGAGATGTTGTTTCAGGAGTCCTTGTATCGCTTTTTTGGAGCGCCCCTCTTACGCTGACCTAGTCCAGCGTCATTTGGACATCCACAAGTCCTCTATCCATGACCTAAATCTTTCCCATGTAATTCCAATCCTTGTATCATTCAGATGCCGTCCACAAACATATGCAACAGCCCTGAGAAAACAGCTCATATGCAGCTGTGAAAATATACAAAGCTCATCTGATTATCCTCACAAGAGAAGTGTCCAATATTTCACATTTCCAATGTTTTCCTTCTGAATAAACATCCTTGAGGTTTAATCCTGTTCCAAATACTAATGAAAGACTTTCCACTTTTCTGAAAGCTAACCACTTGCATGACTTGTACTTTACTTTTCCATTAGTGAGTTTACACACATGTTCAAATGTTGCCCATTTATCTCCTTTTATTTGCACTATAATGCATTGTTTTATATGGTGGTGAGTGAGTGTGAAGTGAAAATCCCAGATAACATCCCTGTGCATCCAAGTGTTGCATCACATGTGTGTGAAACAACCATTTTTAAAAGTAGACATGTGGGTAAAATCACTCACATTAAACCATGACTTGCAATTTCACTGATATCATATATATAATTGAACGCCAGCACTCTGGATGCAATGTGCAGCATGTGTGGAAAACTACCACTGATTTTTACACAAGATTCAGGAACCATTGATCAGCAATCCCCACCAAAAATGAAGAATAACCTGTTGCTAAACATTTTAATTTCTGAAGGGCACAGCCTTGACCATATGGTTATATTTCAAACAGAGAAGTCCATGATCCAACCATGCATGAGGGAGGAAAAACAATCTGGATCTACAGGCTTGACACACTGACACTGTATACCTTTGATTTAGACAGTGATACCACACTTGCCTCCATCACCACCTCTGAAATCCATGCTTAGATGCTAGGGAATTTATAATTACCACTGGAAGTTGTTTATATCTTTTGTTCCAATGGCCATCACCAAGGAAGGCAGAAGCCAAAATTCCTGATGCTTTTATAAACACCTGATTTAAATAATTTCGTTAAATGTCATTCATTCAATTTTATCATCTCTTTCTGAGATCTGGGTTCTACCTGAGAATAGTACTGTCTGGATGCTTTTTCCAACTATTATTTACTGTATGTATATACTGTATAAAAGTGAGGTTTTGCCCGCCACAAAGCATATCATAATAGTAGTTTAATTCTGTTTTATAAGCTTCCTTGAGTCCCAGTCTTGGGGAAAAGGTGGAATATGAATAAAGATAATGAAGATGATGATGATGCATATCAGCCTAGAAGCTAATTCAGAGCTACAGAATGACTGCAAAGATATTTAAATGTATTGACTAGGGGAGAGGAACAATAAAGCACAGCCTCCTGACAGGCATTCCTCTGCTGCAATGATCTCATCAAATGCCCTTTGGATTGCTAATGCCAAAACAAACAAATCACCCACTTAAGTAGGGTTCAGTGTGCAGAGTACTGCTAAAGTACCATTATTTAAAGATGTTAGTAGGAGGCATAGCAGTCTTACTCAGCCATGAAATTAAAATGAGCCTTTGAAAAGGGGAGAGTTAAGCAGGCTCTGTTAAATAGCAAGCTTTATGCAGTAACATCTTGGGAAGATTTGAAGTATCTCCTGATCACAGTGCCAGCCAGGTAGAATCAAATCCCCCTTTTCTATTTTGAGCATAGTTTTGAACAGAGCAATCCATTTTGAATATAAACAAGAAGCCTCAGTGTAGCTTACTTTCTGCTATGGCTGCTTTTGGTAGACTACTGCAAATTATAATAGCTATAATGGCTTCCAACTAGTTAAGTGAATTTATCTCTGAAATATTAATTCTCTCTCTCTCTCTCTCTCTCTCTCTGTCTCTCTCTCTCTCACACACACATATATATGCACATGCCTATGTTCTGTTTTAAATCTCTCACCACCCAGCACTTTAAATCCAAGGAACACTTTGTTTTCATCCAAGAGCTGTTTATTTTGTCCCCAGGGTAAACTGATTACCACCATTTATAATCTCAAATGACTCATCATTTACACTAGGGGAGGGGGCTAGTGTACCTCCACTATTTCTCTCTCCCTATCTGGGTTGTGTCCAGTGGACTGTCCTTCCATCTACTGGAAGGACAGAAAAAATGACTACCTGTGCATCCAAGTCCTTCAGCTTCCTACTCAGAGCCTCAAAATCCCTTGTGTAAGATGATGGGGACATGACAGGGTATATTGCCCATGCAGACAAGCCTAATGATGCAAAATGTGAAATCTAGTATTACTATTTTTGTATTCTGAGGCTCATCTTAATCTGAAGTCCTAAAATCAAATTTACTAAATTTGAACATAAATCCTTCACAATGCTCTCTCCATTGTGTTGGGCAATGTTCATGGTCAATACAGACCATACTGATTAACATACCAGCAAAGTGTTCTGTATTGCATGGTCTTTAGGTGGCCATTAATCAGCTAAAGTATAGTTCTTTCCTCTTTCTGTCTCACTCTTTCCACTTGCTTTCAGGGAAGCTCAATACAGCTCCCACGCTGCACTGCAGGGCCTGCGGCTGGGGAGCCCCTTTGCAGGCAGGAGGAGAAAGGAGACCCTGTGCCTGCCGTGCCACCAGCAAGTGCCGGAGACACAAGGAGAGGGGTGGGGCCAGAGAAGTTAAAAGGGTTGCCTGCCCCTCTCCTCAGCCTCTTTTGATTTAGTGAGCAAAGGAGGCAGCAGGGTCGAAAGAGTTTCTTTGGAGTGCCAAGCAGAGCAATTTGGCAGCAGACAGAGTGGGGGAAGCTTTAAACAGCGGCGGGCCAGATGAGCTTCACATCAGGCAGTGCAGCACTGCATCAGGCGGTGCAGCACTGCATCAGCTGTGTCCCCCATGACATGGGGGTTCCCTGGGCGGTGGGTTGGTTTAGCGGGCCTGGCTGCGATTGGCGATGTTCGCAGAGTCAACAGCTGAGCAGGCCCAACCGTGGAATAGTCAGGCTGTCTCCTTCCACTGCAGGGGTTCCCTGGGTGGGGAGTTCGTCGTCACCACCACAAATAGTTGAGAGGGCTCAGCTGCGGCCCAGACAGGCTTCCCCTCAACTCCGGGGTACTTTCTCAGACGGGAAGGGTTTTATTTCCAACGGCTTTTAGGCCAAGGGGGGAAGTTTGTCTGCCCTCTATTGGGGTTTGAGGTGGTGGATGGATGCCAGTTCGGGCCGATTGCTGATTAAAAGTTGTGGGGCACGGTGCTGTAGGAGTGCTGCATCTGTCCATCTGGCCGGGTAGGCCGTTGGCCCACGTGGCTCGGCCTAAAAAGGCCTTTATTGCCCCTAGGAACACGTCTCATGGGACCTGGTGGCCTTTGAGAGGCCTGGAACTGCAGGCCGTGGCAGAACATTCCACCGCATGTTTGGTTTGGTGGCAAGAGGCCCTAGTAGGCCTGCTGCAGTTAAATTTCAGGCTTTGGCTTGTTTGGGCCGGGTAGGCCTGGGCCTCATCAAGGCCTAGCAGCCCAGGCAACAGGGACTGTTGGTTAATTTGAAAGCCTGAGGCCCGGAATATAAGTCAGGCCTAGGCCTGGTGCAGCCTAGTGGCCTATAGAGGACTGCATAGGCATTACAAATAATAATAATAATAATAATGATGATGATAATAATAATATTGAAATATTCTTGGTTTCTTGGACTGGCATTCTATATCTTTGTTTGCACTCCACTTTTTATTATCGTGATCCTGTGACAATTCAAGGGGGTGATTACAGCTGATTGTCCCCCTGGCGTCATAATAATAATAATAATAATAATAATGTAAAAAATATGAGGATTAATTATACTATAGACCCATTTCTGCATTCCTCACATACATTGACACCTCTCAGAATTTATTCGGGGGAGGATTGCATTGGATTGCATACCCCTGATGTGCTTAGCTGAGATAAGTGACTTCCTTTATTAAAGGATAGTGGTATAATGGCTCCCAAGAAAGGTAAAGCAGGGGGTAAGGACAAAGGGCCTGCTCCAAAGGGGAAAGCAGCCCCTCTACCTATACCTCATTCATCATCTAGTGATGATGAGGAAGAAATACCATAGCAGGCGGTCCTGGACAGGATCCACCAGCTGGAAAGGATACAAGAGATCGAAAGTGGGGATCCAGTGCCAGGATCTAAGCATCCGGTGAAGAAAGGGAAATTGGCTAACCAAATCCTCACATAGTTAGATGCCTTAGAGAAGAGGATCCATGGGGACAATGCTTCAGGATCCAGGGAACCAGATGGGAATGTCAACCCAGATGTGGAGCCTGAGCCTGGGGAGAGCCCAATCCCAACGGGTGAGTTTCATGCTGATCCAACACCCTATACTATGCCAAGTTGGCTGTGGGCAGGTTGGTATCCTGTATTTGCTTACCCCACAGCACAAAGGGCAGGTCTTCAAAATACACAATGGGGCTGGCCTTTGACACAGCAAGGATACTCCTGGACAGGGCTGTAGGGTCCACCTTGGCATTCATTCACCTTTGGGGGTTGTGGGTCTCTCCCATTTGGTGCATCTACTTCAATGGGACCTGGACAAGTGGCAGGATATGACACAGTGGCATATTCCACGATCCCATTTGGGGAGATGTCTCTCCCTCTCGGGGATAATTTATTACAATCCACTAGGGATAAAATACGCAAGGGGGAGTATGTGGATGTATTCTCCCTCCTGTACCGGGAGAAGGAGAAGAAGGATAAGGAGGCATTAGATGATAAAGAAAAAGAGAAACTTAAGAAAAGGAAGGTAGAGAGGACATGGTCAAATTGGCACACAGGTTTTCTCATCTTGGCCAGTGTCATTGCTAAAGCGCTTTCTCACCGTGCTGCCACCCTATTTCAATATATAGATATCACACACAGGGCACTCATGGATTTTGCTGGTCCTGCTTGGCTTCTTTATGATGAAGCTTTTCGCATGCAGGCAGCAGGGGCAGGTTATCGGCTATTGCCTTTTGGCTGAAGGCACAGGGTGCTGCTGATAACACAGGAGACTTCCTTATATGGAAGGCTTTGGAAGGATGGGCAAGAGAAAGGGGCAGGAGGGTGGATTCCAGGGCTCCTCTTTCCCTTTGATATTTTGAGGGGTTTACGTCAGGTATGGAGGGGCATATGTACTTCAACATACAAGGCACTGCTTTTTCATGTGGCTGCCCTCATGGCATTTTTTGGGGCCCTGCAGATAAGTGGATTAGTTGTGGCTTCTAGGTCCAATACCTCATGCAGGGACTTAGAGTTTAGGGATGTGTTGGTGAGCAATCAAGAAATTGTGTTCACCTTACATTTTTCTAAAACTGACCAGTTAGGGCGAGGTAGGAGATCTAAACTGTTCCATTGTAGTGATGTTGATCTATGTTCAGTCTTGGCCCTACAGGGATACCTGCAAGTCCAGGGGAAGGGGCAAGGCCCATTGTTTGTACATGCTGACTTTTCTCCCCTTACCAAGTATCAGTTCTGGGCAGTGATGATCAAGGCGCTGATGCAGCTTGGATTGTCGGGTGTTTGGTTCAGGACACATTCATTCCACATTGGGGCTGTGTCTATGGCTGCATCGATGGGTATAGAACCAGTGGCGATTCAGAAGATCGGCCACTGGATATCCTCTGTGTACCGGGGGTATGTCCGCCCACTAACTTACTAACTTTTTCATCTCCTTTCGTCTTCCAGGTTTTAGATCACTGGCAGTGAGACACCGGGTGCTGATCTGTGGCCACAGTATGGTCTACTGGGTGGCCCAACAGATCTGGTTAAGTCATTTTAGAACTCACTTCAGCTGGGGAGACAGGGCAGCCATTGAATGTTTGGGGTCGAGACGCCTGCGGTGGCACGGCCTTATGTCACTGCTGTTTGGGGAGTGATGAGGGTCTCTGCCAGACATCCTTGTTCTCTACCTCGGTGGGAACAACTTGGGCCTTCTCAAAGGAAAGGCTTTGCTCATTCAGGCTTCACATGATATCGGGGTGATCAGGTCAAGATGGCCCACTGTCGCCATCATGTGTTCTGCTATTCTGCCCAGACAGCTGTGATGAGGGGAGTGGAACCCCCGCTTGATTGATTGGGCCAGGTGGAAGGTCAACAGACAAATTAGCAATTTCTTGGCTACAAGGGGTGGACATTATTTAATGCACCTGCAGATCATGTTTGAGAGAACCAAGCTCTACAGAGCGGACGGAGTGCATCTCTCGGACACTTAATTTTCCTGGGTGATCTTCAGCGGGGGTTGAGGGACTTATTGGACAAGCTAGGTGGGGATTAAAGGACTAAGTGGATGCTTGCCCATTATCTTGGCGGGAATGGGGGAGGCGTAGCTTATGGTGTGCACCGAGTTTGGTGAAGGGACAGCCTCTGGAAGTGTCCCCTTAGATTGTACGATCTGGGGGAACAGAAGGAGACCTACCTTGGGGTTGGCCTGAAGGATAATCCCCTCACCTTAATCTGTATGGATTGGGTGAGGGAATTTCAGGTTGACCTTCCAGACATGAGCTGGCTGGAGAGCAACTCCCATGACTTGGGGTTACTCAACAGGGCTCAGGTGTTTGCCCGGGGAAGCTGGGGGTATAATTCCAAGAAGGATGATCTACCCCAGCTGCTCCCACACTAGGTTGCCTCCCCCCACTGAAGATTTAAAGGGAATTAAATAGGCAGGGTTA
This sequence comes from Gambelia wislizenii, assembly GCA_030847615.1. NCBI lineage: Eukaryota > Metazoa > Chordata > Lepidosauria > Squamata > Crotaphytidae > Gambelia > Gambelia wislizenii. The sequence goes on along the minus strand of JAUMIR010000002.1, from coordinate 303,421,424 downwards.
TAAATAAAGAGCACATTTTATTTCATCCCATTTCTGTGTGTGGTCTCATTATTTCTCTGAGTCGGTCTGCTAATGATTAGCTAGTCAATTAGGATGCATAGAATGAGAAGGGGAAGGATACACTAATATGGCTTCACTTGGGGTAAAATGTGTACCTTGGTTTCAGGGACTTTCCTCCAGAAAAACAAGCTAACATAGCTAGAGTTACATCCAACATATCTCTTCCTCCCTTACACATAAGGACTGAACACCTTCCAGTAGTAAGCATTCTGTAAGGAGTCTGTGGAAGGCCAGTTTTGCTGCTTAGCCTGAGAATGTTACCTGAGGTGGGGGGTATGTTAGAGTCCTGTCTGTGATGCCAAAATCTTGTTAGGCAAATTATTAATTCAAATAGGATGCCTGTGAGAGGAGGGTGACTTTGGGGATCTTTTCACCTATGTATACCAGTACTAACTGTACAGGAGGCTCCAGTTGAAGTAAAACAATGTATTTTATTGGAATAACACAAAAAGTGAACTAACATACACAACACACATTCTTAAGAATCATATAAGGTTATAGCAGAGTAACACAGAAAGGTTGGATAGACGGTGAGAGGTCTGGGAAGATAGGGTGATAGTCATCAATCTTGAAGAGCAGTGAAGATCCTCAGACCTTATCTGAGGGTGGCACAGGAGGTTCCGTTCTGAGAAAGAAAGTGGCTGGGTCCACCTACTGTGACATACTTCAACTGTGACACATCTAGCTATTGTTGGGACTCTAATATTTATATCCCATTCCATACCTTGGAAGGGTTAGTTTAACAATAACAAAGTTTGGATGGCTCTCCCATGGAATAGACAAAGGAAACTGAAACTCAACTGATTGCTTTAATTATGGAGAGATAGAGCATTGATGGTTTTGTGATAGATAGCATGTGTGAGGAGAGATTTCTGTAGGATATGGTCACTTAATTGCTTGATTGAATTATTGCTTGAAATGCCCAAGGCTGGAAGAAACAATTAGTACACACACCCCTTTAATGACTGCATTGTTAGCATAAACCCATTATGGGGTTTCCCCCTTAATGTTAATTTGGGTTTTCCCACCATTATATTTTCAGACCTGTCTTAGGTCATTGTGACCTCCAACTGACCTCCAGTTGACCTGTCAAGGCCAATATTACCTCGAAACGTGTCCAATATTTCTAGTTATGGAATCTTGCAGGGAGAGGTAGTAACAAGATAACTAACAGGATAATAATCTAAATATCTGATCAGGGATGCTAGTTTTATGGCACATGCACAATGTAAAGTGACCTAGCACCTTCTATATTAGAATGTATGAGTGCTGAGTTCAGGTTCTGGTCTGTGGGAGTGTGTGAGAGAAATGCATTTCTTTCAACAAAGTTGGATCCTTGATTTACCAGAATTTCTCCCCTTCAGCAGCTCACTTCCAAGGAAGTCCAGTTGATGGACTGATTGATGAGGGGCGACACCATCACTTGCTCATTAAGGAAGAGGTCAAGGCTTGGTGCCAGTGCAAGCATCTTTAAATATGTAAAAATTATTCCCCTTATACTTTTAAGATGGCTGGTTTTTGCTTCCCTTACTCTGTGGATGCTGAGATATTTTAGAGCAGTGGTTCCCAACCTTTGGACTTCAACACCCAGACGTCTCAGCCAGTATGGCCAATGCTGAGGAATTCTGGGAGTTGAAGACCAAAAACCTGGAAGACCAAAGGTTGAGCACCACTGTTTTAGAGATTCCTAGCCAAGTGTGCTCCTAACCCACCTTGCTGAAATAAGCTGCTGCTATTATCTGCACACCTCATCAAAGAGACCATGGAGGATCTGTGCTAGGCCCACAATGACCATGAATGCTTCTAACCCTGTGGAGAATGTTGCTTGTTGAGTTATCTCTCAATTAAGGGGTATACAAATGAAGGAGAAGAGTGCCTGCTAGAAATAATGGGAATTATGTCAAGTTCCTTTTTTGTGGAATGATGGATGGGTAGGTAAATCAACCAGAGACAAAGAAACAAAAAGGAGAAAAATAAGTGGGGTGGTGGTGATGTTACAACAGGTTTTGTTTTGCTTTTGAAAAGCAGCCAAAAACAGGTAAATCCTTGGTTCCGTCTAAAAGAAAATTGGGAGATAAGAAAATAATTGTGGTTATTGATGTGGATTATGTAAAAACAGCCCAAATAAGACTATAAGTGAGATGCTATCCAGAGAAAGAGAGAGAGAGATGCCTTTGGAAGTAAAATCTTCCTATTTCAAGAAAAGTGGGCTTATGGGGTTTCCTTTCTTCTTAATAAAACATATATTAAGCCTGTTTGTTTACTTTAGAGATGCAGTAATTTCAAATCACATTACATCACCAAGCATGCACATTTTAAGAAATAAAACCTATCTGGAAGTCACCTAAGAAAAAGCAAAATTAAACATGTTGCTTTACTAAAGAGCCAGCAAATCATCATCAACAGCAACATCATCCAGAGGATTGTGGTTGACTGCAGGGGGGGTTGGCAGATGAGTAAATCTGTCAGTTTCACTTTCTGCTGTCAATTTTTAAAGGCTACATTCTTTCCACTGCAAACATCAAGAAAGAAATTCTTCAAAAATGGTACAAAAATGACATTCTTCTCCCCCATGAGCCAGTCAGATTCAGTAGGTCAAGCTACTCTCAACATGGAAAGGGCCACATTGAACCTCCATGCCATTGAGGGCTTGAGAATCTTTTTAGAGAAAATAAGTGGCAACTCTCACAGCATGCACAATTTGACCAAACACACAGAAGTTGATTCACAAATGTTTAAGAGTTATGCATTCAAACCTAAACCTGGATAGATATTTTCTCAGTTTCCAGTGATGTTATGAAAAAGTAAATCTCAAGCTGTGAAGTTGAAGGCTTTCACAGCTGGCATCCATAGATTTTCCTTGATTTTTTTCTGGGCTGTGAGACCGTGTTCTGGAATAGTTTCTTTCTGATGTTTCACCTGCATCTGTGGCTGGCATTGTCAGAGAATGGTTGTGTAGGTGTGTGTGTGGAGTTTATATGCTGTGAACCCCTGTTGGGGAGGATATGTAAATTTGTGTAATTGAATGGTTAGTTTCTGGGTATAGAAATGCTAGGCTTATTAGTGTCTGTTTGGGTAATGGTTGGTTGATGGGCCATTGTCTTCTCTCCCTGGGTGGAATTCTTTTGTAAGTGTTAATCACAGAATCATAGAACTGTAGAGTTGGAAGAGACCACAAGGGCCATCCAGTCCAACCCCCTGCCATGCAGGAAATCACATTCAAAGCATCCCTGACAGTTTTGTTGATTCTATTGTATTTCAAAACTGGGAGCCAGATTTTGTTTACTTTTAGGGTTTCTTCTTTTCTGTTGAAGTTGTCCAGGTGTTTGTGGATTTAAATAGCTTCTCTGTGCATTCTGACATGATAGTTGTTGGCCTGGTCTAGAATTTCTGTGTTTTCAAATAGCATTTTATGTCAAGGTTGGGTTATAACATGTTCTGCTACTGCTGATTTTTCTGGCTGGCCCAGTCTGCAGTGTCTCTCATGTCCCTTGATTCATGTTTGCACACTGCATTTAGTGGTCCCTATGTAAACAAATTTACATATACTCCCCAACAGGGGTTCACAGCTTATTAACTCCACACACACACCTACACAACCATTCTCTGAGGATGCCAGCCACAGATGCAGGCGAAACATCAGAAATAAATTATTCCAGAACACAGTCTCACAGCCCGGAAAAAAACCAAGGAAAATCTATAAATCTCAAGCTCTTTCCCTCTCTATTCTGAAAAAAAATTGTAGATTTTGGTAAATTCTGCTCAGAAATGAACTGAAGTGAAATTCTCACCCATCTCTAGACACAGCCACCTTCTGAATCTGCATGGATTTTAGCAAGACATAAAAAGGCTTTTACTGAAGCAGATGCTGTTGAAAGGCTTTTTTAACTACTGCAAAAATCCTGTATTCTCATTTCAAGAAAGAAAGAAAGATTAAAGGAAATAAAATGGTTGCAACTCTATTGTAAAAAAGTAGTGAGAAGGATGGAGGGATCCGGGGGGGGGGGGATATTCAACAAATTAATTGCAGATATTTTGGCACACCATAGTGGTAGGTGTGACACCTCACATAGCTGTGTCTGACCAGAATCCTCTTGGTCACTTACAGTGACATAATCGGGGGCCATTCCAAGATCAGTACTTTTTAGGGCATTTTACAAAAAGGTATGTGTACCTTCTTGGGCAGCACCTTTTCCCTGGTTGTGAAATGGCTGCTGAAAAGTGCCAGGGCCCCCATGGCCAACCACTGGCTAGAGGTGGAACTGTATCCCTGCACTGTCTGGATGCCATTACTCAGGGAAGAAAAAACTAGTAGCTTTCACTTTCTTGGACTGGGGAGAGCTAAGTCTGCTCCTTCTTCCTGGCTGTGCAATGGCAGCCAGAAAGTACAGAGGCATTCTTGCTTGTGCTGATCAGCTATCATTTCACAAGAACGAGCAGCCCTCTGGACCTTCAGTATAAGTATGTGGGTGAAGCTTTATGCCCCAACAGCATTGCATAAGATTTTGGCTTCTGAGTTTGTCTTAACCAAGTTCATGAAGAACCGCTGTGTTCAATAACTTTGAAGGGTATAACTTGGTCTAGATTAAGCTAACATCTGCATGTACAGATGGTACACCAGATATATAGGGAAGGAAAATAGATTGATTGGCCTGATGAGAAAATGAGAGGAAATACCCAAATTCCCTGCATTTCAAGGTATTATATTACAAGAGGTGATTGTATGTAAGTTAACAGATAGTGAAAATACCCTGTCATGATGTTGAGAATAGGGGGTGGGCAGTTTTATAATTTCAAGAATACTGAATCCTTGGTATTGGTTTTGAGAATTATTCAAATAATAGGAGATGAAGTATGGTGAGCTCATGCTGCACAATGAGGAGTTATGGCTATCACAATGCAACATCTATGGATTTTTTTTAAAAAAAAACTCTTCTCTTAGCTCCTTCACAACAAGGGAAAGGTGGAGAAAGCCTTCAGACTGAATAATTAAGCTGACACTTCTGACTGAATTCACTTGCCGGTCGACTGCACTAAATCTCAGGTCGAAAGGGGAACAGAAATTCCCGGTACTATGTTGTATGCTGTAATCGCTCTTCAAAACAAGATTGTAACATTATTCATTCCTGATAAGCAGTTTATTCACTTTCCAGAAGTCAAAGTAGTTGCCTAAGAAAACCTCTGAGCTTTTGAAACATTTAAAATACAATTCATTCCTGCAGATGTTTAAAGAATTGTGGGCGGAATTTGAGCCTAGATTCAATGGTCTAATGGAGTACAAGGAGTTTTTAAAAATCATTCAGAACCCCTTATGTGTATTAATATCATCTCTGTTACAGATATCTGTTCTTCTTACTGTGTATAGAAACTGGGGTATGGATTAGAATAATTAAAAAAGACAGATTGTCTTCGGTAAAGAGAATATTTATTAGATATGTACTCTAACATATATACCTGGAGATGACAAACATTTTGGCCTCTTACCATTGGCTTCATGACTCAGAGTGAGAGAGAGATAGAGAGATGTATAAGAAGAAATAAAGTCAAACCTGAGAGTATCAGTTTTGCACATGTTAAAAACAGTGCTCCCTAGTTGTGAAAGTTATTTATTTGTCCTAGCATATGCTTTCTCTTACCTCCTTGCATTCCACTGTGCTTTGTTTTATAGTTAGTTTTTGAAATCTAAACTCAGGCTTAATTTGCTGAGGTGCACATCAGTAAGGAATTCCAATTTATTCCCATTTTCAGATGGAAAAATATGTGAATTGTTGAAAATGCAAAATTTCCTTAATCTCTAGTTTTAACCCCAGTCTATAGGTAAGAAACCAACGGAGCAGACAGGAAAAAGTAACAGAAGGAATAGAATAGGAAACCTTAACTACCTGTCTCTACATCTATTGCCCCCTTGTAGTATATAGTCAACTTTTACATGTGAGATTACACATTTCTCCACTTCCAGAAATTCTGACTGTGCTAAACTGGAGAATGAATATGTGGACCCTCAGACAAAGGACCTCATGAAATCTAAAGTATTTGTTCCTGAGTTGCTGCACATGATCCCTGATGCACAGTGCCCATTTCTTAAAAATATCTCATCTTTTTTATCAGTACATCTACCTGCAAATCAACTTCCTGAGCAACAAATACAAAGAAAGGGCAGAGGGAAAATAAGTCAATGAATTTTAGAGTATTGCTCTATGATTGCAGTGGCAAAGTAAAAATATCACCTGAACAAAGTCAAGGAGCAAAAGGCATGTTTTTGCACATTTTCTGGTAAAGTAAGATTTGTACTTGATGATTATGTGTTAAATTTAGTTGTAAGTTTATCTGCTTTAAGGTTTCTTATAGTTTTCTTTTGCTAAAGTGACTCCCACTTAGAAAATAGTGAAGACCTCTGAGTCACAGCAGTAGAAACAGGACTAGGATCTTTTGCTACATTTTATTGCAGTACTTAAGAAAGTTACATTTTGGAGTAAAACTTTGAGAATACCCCAGCCAGTATGTCTAGTGATTCAAAAAGGTAGCTTTCCCAAGCTCTGTCCATTACATCCAGAAGAACTAACATTGGCTGAAAGGATACATGTCATGTACTGGCATTCCCAGATTCAGTGACCAGCAGAGTTAAACCAGAAAACTTTTTTGGCACAGAAATCCAAGAAGCGAACCATACAAGGTTGTTGCCGTGAATGAGGTTTAACAGGAACACATTATACTAAAAGCATGTTATAATCAGTCAAATCTGGCAGGCTTCAGAATCGTTGGTTAATCACACAAACATTCCTGTCTTTGTTTCTGACCCCTATTCTCAAGTAAAGAAATGAAACTATGGCCACATCTGCAGCCTTATCTCTCAGACACTCAGACTGTTATACTCCCTTCTCGAGTTCTCTGTGTTGTTATGCAAATCACTAGTGCTGTGGAAATTCCACACAAGACTGAGTTTTAATATTTTTGGGAAAATTAGCAGCAACTTGATTTAGCAATGTGAAAGGGGGCAACAAGGGGATCTTTACACCTATGTTTACTCCTACTAGCTCTGAAGGACCCACACACACAAGGTGAAAAGTTAACAATGATCACTATTAGCATTTCAAAAATAACACCAAGCATGCACATTATTCACACAGGACTAGCAAAAGAAAAGTGAAAAGGTGCTGAGCTAGGGGAACCGTATGGGGGATTCTTGAGGTGATATTACTTGTCCTATAGTCCAAAGAATCAGGGCTCACAGTGATTCTTTGAGGGCACACAGCAAACTGGCAATGTGAAGGCAGGATCAGGAACTGAGTACTGAGGAGGTGTGACTGAACAGACAGACAAAGTGTCCTCAGGAAGAATATCTGTGAGCAATGAGGTGTGGTTTTGGACTATTACTTATACCCCAAAACGTGCCCTGAGGTGGTTGATTCTGAATGTAGAACAATGTGAGGCAGGAGAGTTTCCTGGTTAGACAATGGAACTCCAGAGATGCTAAGTACCTTCTAAACTGTGATCATTTTAAATTGAAAGTAGCACCTACCTTCTTTATTGTAAAGTTCTGGGGACTCAGTAAAGGTGATACCTACAGACAAAAGATTGCTGCAGCTACTGATGATGGGATTAATTTTCTGATACTAGATGTATTCAGGCAACATCCTTGGGTCTAGCTTGACCTTTGTATCAACTTGTTTTGTAATTTTCCATGGCCCTTCCTTTGGGCAAAAACAGGATTTGCTATTTCTCAGCACATGTCTTTCAGGGGGTCCCTGATCTACTGACTGTCTCCCCACGTGGAAGTCACATTAAAGCCAAATGATTAAATACTGCCAATTCTTGGGGTGCATGGGTGTGGGGCTAGTTAGGGGTCCTAACAGTGAATGCACCAAGAAATGAAAGCATATACTTCACATGGCAGGAACAGCCAACATCTGGGACCATTCCTAACAATGCAGGATTAACATTGTGTGTGGCATGAGGCCACTCTCTGACACTCTTTTTACAATGTGTGTAAGGGTGTGCATGCTTTGCACTGCCCACTACTCTAAGCACAAGATATTTACCCACAAAATACCATTTTCATCTTGCTATTGTAGTTCTAGTATATTTTGGTTTTCCAGATGTATGACAAATCCACCACACCCATGTCCCAAGCAGGCAATTTTTTAAAAAAGGATTGTTTTCAGGTTTCTTGTGGGCCACCATGCACTAGAGAAGGCCATTCTGGCCGCAGCAGTGTCTTTGAAGACTTTCCCAAAAGTGCAGCTAGCGCACAATGCAGAAGCCAGATTGTTTTCTGCTGTTCATGTTGTTGACCAGATTATATCAGTTTCACCATCAACTCTACTAGTCACCAATTTGTTTCCAGTCACAATTCAAAGTATTGGTATTCTCCTATAAAGCCCTAAATAGCTTGGAGCCTGGATATCTGCAAGATTGCCTTAAGAGCTGTAGTTTAACATCTGGTTAAACCACAGCATGCTTTTTTATGTTCTGCTACCATCAAGAAAGTCGAGGGTATTGTCTTCCTTGCAGTGGCATCCCATCTAGTGTTCCCAAAGCTGCCTTCTTAGCTTGGTGTGAAAACCGTTTTGTCCCACATGCTTTTCAAGTGGTTTTAAATGTATTAGTGTTTTAAAATGAGCCACTTCCACTCTACTTTTGAAATACTATGTTTAATCTTTCTTTTAAATTTTGCTTTGCATTATGCTGTAATTTTCTAATTAGTTGTTAATGTTTTCAATTGTAAGTTGCTTTGGGGGCTCCTTCTGGATGGTAATGAAATCCAGAAAGATTGAATAAATAAATACATGAAATCCCACCTTGCTTAGTGTTAGTGTTTCACAAGCTGCAGCTGATTTTAAACAGTTTTGTCTGCAGAATGTACCTCATGATCCTTTATTAACAGGAGTATCTTCAACTACAAATCCATTTAGACCACAGAAAGTCTGTTCATTTCCCTGACTTTGTAAAATACATGGGACCTTTTCATGATTTTCTAACACCTTTCCCTAACTGTTGATACCTATGCTGTATGTGGAAGCAAAGCAAGATGGCTTGGAACTTGTAGAGAAACTTTGCATTATTGCAATTTAAACCTAATAATACTGCTACTGTTGTCAAAGCTCTTACAATCTACATCTCTAGACAAACTATATGCTAGCAGCAATAACTTCCGTATCATGAGGGAATCAAATTTATATTCAAGCATTTGAATATAAATTTGCCTTAATTACTTTCAAAAAAAGAAAAAAGAAAAGAAATCCTGCCTAGCTTGCAGGACCACAGGCTAGTGTATGTAAATGTTTGCTTATTTTGTTCTCAGGATAACCTTGGGAAATAGGATAAAGTAAAATATTGTAAATAGTCCAAGGTTACCCAGCAAGTTCATGGCTGAGTGGACCCTTGAAGGGAAGTCTCCTGGGACTTGTATAACACTCTAAGCTCTCCTCTATGCTGTTTATCATATAAAAGAAATGTGTGTTTGTTTAATTTCTAAGTGGTACCAGTTTTCCTGTGTTTTGTTGAAGAGAGGTTGTCTAGGCATCATCTGTTTTTCTTCTGCGAAATTAATATTTTGATGTTGTTGCATGATGTGGAACCACATATGTGATTTGACATGTAGGGCTCAAAACAATCTCTGCCTTGTACTCATTTTCTTGAAGAAGCTACGTGCCCTTTGGGCCTAGGCAGGTACCCATGGCAGCCATTCTGTGGTTCTAGAAATGGAAAGAATATTAAAAAATATTGGAAAATGCCTGGAAACTGAGTTTCTTGACTGTCAGAACACTCTGATGAGGAGAATCCTGGACAAAAGAGAACATTTACAGAATAGGATCAGGACTTACTCTGTGCAAATTTCACACTCTTTCCCCTTCCTAGCTGCACAAGAAATAGAATTTTCTAGGTAGAACATACTTCTGAGCAGAAAATGCTGTTCCTTTTAGGTGCAGAACAAGTGCTTGTCTATATGGTGAAAATACTCCTCAAAGAATTTGAGGAGAATATGTTTTGTCTAAATGGGATCCCACATCAATCCACTGTATTTGGAAGGAGAGCAGCCAAAAACCCCAAATATTCCACGGGAAAAGCCTTCACGGCTTTTCCTGTATTTTAAAAAATAATGCATGGAAATGTGCGCTATTGCTCATTAGGACAACCAATTTGCATTGCTGCACATTCTCAAAGCGGACAGCTGATTGGTCAGATGTGTGCAGTGGGCAGAGCTTACTGGCAAGGCAAGTGCCCAGAACTGCCATGTTGGATTTTTGCCATAGCGATCATGCACTGAGGTGATGAAACAGACTCCCCCCCCCTGTTTATTTAAGTGGAGGATCACACTTCCAAACCTTGGATTTGCTTTTAAAAAATTAAATACTGTTCGGTGGCAGCAACTGGTAGGAATAAAAACACAAGTAATTCATTCGTGCCCACCATCTTGATTCACAGGCCTGCCTGTTTGAACAACGAATGCGGATAGCTTCACATGACTGCAATCTTGCCCTAGGATCATGGAGATAAATGAAAGGTGCTGTGAATTGGTGTTACTGTGCATCAGTCCACATTTTATTGCCTTGTGTAGATGAGCCCTAAGTGTGTGTGTATGTGCATTCAAGTTACTTGCCAACTTATTTCATATGGTGGTGTTTTTTTGTTTTTTTGTAGGCAAAGAATCCTCATAATATAATAATATAATAAATTTTTATTTTTAACCCGCCCCTCTGCTCAGCAACCGGGGCAGCGTACAACAAGATTAAAACATCAAGTTAAAACAATCCCTCCCCATCCTAACCCTCCCACCCCTTAAAACTAAATTAAACTAATGAAGAGTTAAAACAAGAATAAAATATGATAAATAAATAAATAAATAACGGCAACGATGGCAAGGGGGTGGGTAGCAATCAGTCCACTGGAACCGGGAAGTTATTCCGGGAAGGCCTGCCAGAAGAGATCCGTCTTTAGCACTTTCTTGAAGCTATCAAGAGTAGTGATAAGACGGATCTCATCCGGCAGGCCATTCCAAAGTCTGGGAGCCGTAGAAGAGAAGGTCCTCTGGGAGGTCTGCGACAGCCTAGTTTTCATAGGTTGCAGCAGGTTCCTCCCAGAGGACCGAAGTGCGCAGGGGGGATCATATGGGATGAGGTGGTCCCGGAGATAAGATGGACCCAAGCCATGTAGGGTTTTAAAGGTTAAAACCAACACCTTGTACTGCGCCCAGAAACTAATCGGCAGCCAATGGAGAGTTTTAAGCACAGGTGTTATATGCTCTCTCCTAGATGTACCCGTAATTAACCTGGCTGCCATATTTTGTACCAGTTGAAGTTTCCGGGTTAGGCACAAGGGTAGCCCCATGTAGAGTGCATTACAGTAATCCAAACGTGAGGTTACCAAAGCATGTACCACAGTTTCCAGATCCTTTGTATCCAGGTAAAGGCGCAGTTGGCGTATCAGCCGAAGCTGATAACAGGCACTTCTGGCCGTCGCATTCACCTGACTAGTCATGTGAAGCGATGAATCCAGGAGTACCCCCAGACTGTGAACACAGTCCTTAGAGGAGAGTGTGAGTCCATTCAGGACTGGAAGTTGTATTCCCAGACCTGGTTTCAGGCCTGTGACTGTCAGTATCTCCGTTTTGTCTGGATTTAGTCTCAATCTGTTTTTCCTCATCCAATCCATTACTGCTCTAAGACAGTCATTGAGAGGAGAGACACCATCTGAAGTCTGAGCCGACGACCTGGTCATGGAGAAATATATCTGAGTGTCATCGGCGTACTGATGACACCAAGCTCCATGCCTCCGGATGATCTCTCCCAGTGGCTTCATATAAATGTTAAATAGCATCGGGGACAGAATGGCACCCTGAGGGACGCCACAGTTGAGCTCAATTCTGGAGGAGCTGCTGTCCCCGAGCCTCACCCTCTGGGATCTGCCCGAGAGAAAGGAATGGAACCATCACAGAGCAGTGCCTCCAATTCCTAACCCTCTCAGGTGATCCAAGAGGATGGAATGATCTATAGTGTCAAAGGCTGCTGAGAGGTCCAGGAGCACCAGCAGGGTCACATTACCCCTGTTGATGCTCAGGCAGAGGTCATCGGTTAGAGCGACCATGGCAGTCTCAACTCCATATCCTGTCCTGAAGCCGGTTTGAAATGGATCAAGATAATCAGTTTCATCCAAGATGGCTTGGAGTTGGGAAGTAACTGCCCTCTCAATCACCTTGCTTAAAAAAGGAAGCAAGGACACTGGTCTGTAATTGTTCTTGTCCAGGGGGTCCAGGGAGGGTTTTTTCAGGAGTGGCTTAACCGCCGCCTCCTTTAAACAAGATGGTACAATACCTTCCCTGAAGGATGCATTGATTGTGTCCCGTAGGAATACTCTCAATGCATCCCCCCCCTGGACGACCAGCCAAGATGGACAGGGATCAAGAGGGCAAGTCGTCTTCCTCACTCTTCCAAGGAGGTTGTCCACGTCATCGGTACTCACCGATTGAAACTGATCCAGTAAAGTGCCATCAATGGAGTTGTTGGATGCCTCATCTATGGATTCTGTCAGAACATTGGCATCCAAATCGGCTCTTATCCGAGAGATTTTATCTGCAAAGTGGATATTAAATGCATCACAGCATGCTGTTGTCGGGTTAAGTAGGGGATTTGGCGCAGGAGGAACCTGCGTCAGCTCCCCCACCACCTTAAACAACTCTGCTGGACGGGACTCTGCAGATGCAATACGTGAAGAGCAGAAGGATCTCTGTGCTGCACGTATTGCCTACCGATAGGAATCAAGATGCCTCCTATGGCAAGTTCTGTCAGATAAGAGTCGAGTCTTCCGCCACTTGCACTCTAGCCGTTGTCCAGTTCGCTTCATCCTCCTAAGCTCCTCTGCGTACCAGGGCTTACGATTAGAGGCGGGCTGGAAAGGACGCTTGGGAGCAATTGTGTTGATAGCCTTGGTAAGATCAGTGTTCCAGATGCTGACCAAAGCCTCTACAGAATCACTGGCGTTACCAACCATTAAACCCTCTAGGGCTTTCTGGAAGCCAAATGGTTCCATTAGCCTTTGAGGGCAGACCATTCTAATGGGTCCACCACCCCCAGAGGGGCAGACAGTGGCTCTTAGTTCCATCAGAGGTTGTTTTGCCAGTTCCTTCCCATGAAATATAACCTACAGCACCTGGTATTCATTGGCGATTTCCCATCCAAGAACTAACCAGGGCTGACCCTGCTTAGTTTCCAAGATCAGAGAGGATCTGATGCCTTCAGGGTATTTAGGCCCTGGCAGAATAAGTATGAAACTGAAAATATTGTTTGAAAATTGTTTTCAAATAATTTCTTGTAGCAAGAAGAAAATTGCTAAAATTATTCATTGTGTTCTTTTAGAAAAAAAAATGGTGAAAAATTACATCCCTAGGCCTAATTATGTAGTCTAAATACACCAAAGGCACCAGATCCCATCTGATCTTGGAAGATAAATAGGATCAGCCCTGGTTAGATGGGAGACCACCAATGAATACCAGGTGCTGTATGCTGTGTTTCAGAATAAGCACAAAAATCAGTGTGTATAGAGCCATCGTACTGTCTATCCTCCTTTATGGATCTGAAACATGGGTTACCTATCGCCACCACCTACGACTCCTCGAGCGCTTTCATCAGCGCTGTCTACGCACAATCCTAAATATACACTGGACTGACTATGTGACGAATGTTGCTGTCCTTGAACAAGCAGGGATCACCAGCATTGAGGCCATGATATTGAGAACACAGCTGCGCTGGGCAGGGCACGTTTCTAGGATGGAGGACCATCGCCTCCCAAAAATACTACTCTACGGTGAACTCGCCACGGGTCAGCGTGGGAGGGGCGGTCCAAAAAAGCGATACAAGGACTCCCTGAAACAACATCTCAGGCTCGGCCAGATTGATCACCAACGGTGGTCCGCCCTGGCCTCACATCGGGAGGCATGGAGACGCAGTATCCACAATGCTGCAGCCTTATTTGAGAACTCACGACGAACAAGTCTTGAAGAGAAACGACAACGCAGAAAGAATCACAACCCAAAAACATCACCCAAGGAGACCTTCTGCTGCACTTTTTGCAACCGGACTTGTTTATCTCGGATTGGCCTTTTTAGTCATCAGCGCGCTTGCAGAAGGCGCGGGATGAGTCCTTCCTGAATCTTCGTTTGCGAAGAAAAGCCAGAGAGAGAATAAGTAATTGGCAAAATCACCTTTGAGTATTTTTTGCCTAAGAAAACCCTATAAAATTCATGGGTTTGCCTACATTGACAGGTGACTTGAAGGCAGAGGGGGGCGGGATTTTCAAATAGACCCTAACAAGCAAAAAGTTGGTCGTCAGCCTTAGGATAAATTAAATGCTGTGCACTGGAGAACAAGGAGTGTGAGTTGTCCCTTTTAAAAAAGAGCTTCATAATCGAGGCATCTCTAATCATGTCTTCTAGCCTTGACACTTTAGTTCTCAATCTTTGCTTTTCAAGGCCAAATAAATGCTGGCTTTTGGAAGTTCTCTTCCTTTATCAAGATGTTTTTTGACATGCAGAATCAAGGGCAATTTGTGCCAATGTGGAATAAAATAAGATGATAAAGCTTTGTCACAAATAATGTAAACAAGACAGTCCTTGAGAGTTAAAAATGAATTGCAACCTGTCTGGTGATAGATCATTGCCATGCTATTAGCGGTATATCAAAAGTGCTGTCAAGCTAGAGAAGTAAGATCAGGTTTTACATAGCCACAATGCAGCTTCTTGAATTTACTATAAATGTTTTATAGTAAACCCTTCACTAGGATACTTTGAGTGGTTCAAAAAGTACGAAAGGCCCTTCCCATCAGTCCTCAAAAGCTCTTCTTGGGGCTCCAGGAATTCTAATGTTGTTGTTAGCTGTCTTTGACTTATGATGATCCTATGAATGAGACCTCCAAGTCCCCTGTCATCAGCATCCCTACTCAGGTCTTGCAAACTCAGGGCTGTGGCTTCCTTGATTAACTCTATCCATCTGGAATGTGGTCTTCCTCTTTTGATACTGCTCTCAACCATTCCAAACATTATTGTCTTTTCTAGTAAGTCATGCTTGCCTCAGTTTAGTCATCTTGGCTTCTTGGGAGAGTTCAGGCCTGATTTGCTCTAGGGCCCATTAAATTGTCTTTTTTGCATTCTACAGTATTCTCAGAACAATTCTCCAGCACCACATTTTAAACACATTGATTTTCTTCCTATCAGCTTTCTTCATTGTCCCCCTTTCACAGTCATATATAGAAATAGGAAATATGATGACATGGACAATCCTAACTTTAGTATTCAGTGATATATCTTGACAGTTCAGGATCTTGTCTAGTTCATCATAGCTGCCCTTCCAAGTCTGAGTCATCTTCTGATTTTTTGATTGCAGTCTCCATTCTGATTAATGACTGAGCCAAGGTATGGAAAATCTTGAACTGTTTCAATGTCTTCACCATCTACTTCTTTTGTGGTCATTATTTTTGTTTTCATAATGTTCATCTCTAAACCTGCCTTTGAACTTTCTGCCTTGACTTTCTTCAATAATGGTTCCAAGTCTTTGCTATTATCGGCTAGTAGTATGGGGCCATCTATAGGTGTCATCTACATATGGTGTTGTCTACAAGAATTCTATAGGCTCAGGCTTTTTCTACTATGATGCCCTGGTTATGGAATGCCCTCCACTTGGAGGCCAAACTGGTTTGTTTGTTTGTTTGTTTGTTTGTTTATAGCCCACTCTTCAGCCAAAGGCTCTCAGAGCAGCTTACAAATTGTTAAGCTATAGCACTTACACATCTACACCAGTTTATAGTACACTAGGCACTCTCCAACCTACAAAAAGATGGAAGGCTGAGTGAACCTTGGAGCCCTTGGGATTGAACTCACAACATTGTGGATGCAGTACTGGCATTTAACCACTGCACCACTGGTGGCATCTCAACACCAAGTTAAAACTTGTCTCCTTTATTCTTTATTCTAATCATTAAAATATTTATTTGTTGTTGTTAACTGCTGTCAAGTCAACTTTGTATCTCCCCCTTTACTGTGGGATTTCAGGGAAGTGTATACATAAAATCATAAACAATTTTAAAATAGTTCCAGTTTAAAACAATAAAATAGCTTATGCAGCATAAAACATTTTAAACATGACAGCATGCTAAAAGAGTTTAATAGGCTACTAAAGGTTATTAAAGCTTTGGAACCTTGGGATGGTGGCTTAACCAAGTTGTGAATTTTTGTTTCTGTAAACTTGGTTTTAATGTGATTGAACTTGTTTCAAATCTTCTAAATTAACCTTTTATATGATTCCATGGCTTTTTAGTGTATAAAATTGTTGTGGTATCTATATCCCTCCCTGAGATCTTAGGATACAGAATGGAATTCAAATAAATGAACAGACAGAGAGAGAGAGAGAGAGAGAGATGTTTGATATTATCTATACTGTTGGGTACAGAGTTTCAGATAGAAGTCTGGTTTAAACTAAATACTACATTAAATACAGGAATTAATTCTTCTTGAAGGATGCAACAAGTAATCTCAGCAATTTTCTTCCCACTATGAGAAACTCTTCAGAACCACATAGTGTTCAAAGCTTATTCACAATTTGTGGCTTATTCTTCTCAAAATGCATGTCATCATATTGTACACAGAATTTTCAGCACAGGAAGCATTATTTTCTGTGCAGAAAATAACATTCATTTGTAGACATATTATTTTCTGAACACTCTTTTCTGTGTAAATCAACCATGTGCAAATTTTGCATGGAGTAAGCCATGAATCACAGCATTTTCTGTACAAGAAAGACCTTTTTCTGGAGGAAATAATAGGTCTGTGTAGAAATATTATTTTCTGTGTAAAAACTGTGTCTCCCATGAAAAACAACCATGTGAAAATTTTACGCAGAATAAGTCCTGAACTGTGATGCCAGCCACACATGCTGGCAAAATGTCAGAAAGAAACTATTCCAGAACACGGCCTCACAGCCTGGAAAAAAAACAAGGAAAATCTATGGATGCCAGCCATGAACGCCTTTGACTTCACAGTCGGGATTTTTCTTGTCATGGTTTCCCAACCATTAAAAAGCCATGTTATACCACAGTTTGTGGGGAGAATGTTTTCAAATATTCTGGATATTCTGGATGGCCCTCGTGGTCACTTCCAGCTCTACAATTCTATGATTCTACTTAAATGTGGAGTTTTAAATATTCTCTTTTAAAAGTCACCTTACATGTGGATTAGACATCCAGCTTCTCTCCCTGTCCCTTTCTCCTTACATTCCCCACCCCTCTGTGGTTAAAAAAAACAAAACACTAACAAAATTGTTTTCCTTAGTTCCTGAAAAACAGACTGGGAAGGCCTGAACCTCTAACACTTGTGTAGCATGGGCCCAATCCACATCTGCCCCTCATGAAACTTCTTGTTTTAGTTTAAGCTGCATGCTACATATTTAAGGTTGCATGTACCATAGCTGCATCTGTTATTCTTCCCCCACTTGAGAGACTGGATGCTGAGGCACTAGTGTTCCATTTTGAAACATTATACTTTCTCCATCTAATTGACATATTTATCATGGAGTCTCACACAACTGTCAATAAATAATGAAAGATGAAAAGGCTTACAGGTGGTGGTTTGGATGCAGAGCTGAGATATTCCTTCCTATCCCTCTGACCCCAATGGAACTTGTTGAATCATTGAATCTTAATATGTAATCCAATATGGATTTGATGTCCACTTTCTAGGAATAAGTTTCATTCATGTGCATGGGACTTTCTTCTGAGTAGATAGATACAGTTGTGCTTTCAGCATAGCAATATGGTTGCACAGAAAACCCAGGAAGATATGCCAATTGATGCTGCCTTTAGCTCCTTGGAGAAAAGGTGGATGCAACTTTACCCCCCTCCCAGAGTGTTCCAGAAACCTTTTCCTCAAAGTAAAACACTGAGATGAAAAGAAGTAATGTTGTTATGTCAAGGACTATGACTTCTGCTCCACTGAGTATCAACTTCTATTTGATGGGAGGAAATATATGAAAAATTAGGGCCAGTACATTAATGCTGTGATCATCTCCTAGAACTTGCAGAACTACTGTTGGGGTCAGCAACTTGGCTCATTCTTACCATTCTCAATTGGGAGAACACTTAAGAATGGACAAAATGTTATTGAAAAGGTAGTGTCTTTCTGTTAAGGAAAATGCAACATGGGACATACAGTGAAAGAAATAAAATATGTATGTGAAAGTCACAATGACTAAGCAAGAGCAACTATGAAGCTACACAGGTGAAACTGCTAATGTAATCTAGAAGGCCTGAGAGCCAAGGACAGAGGTACTGAATGCAGATTGGAAACACCTGAGAATCATTAAGTGTACAAGGTGAAATGTTGAAATACATGGGTTGGTCTTAGGCATGGATGGAACTACGTGGACCAATCAGAATGGAAGTACACACCCACTGGGTGGAAACTAACTAGTGGGTGGTGATAAACAATGGCTATAAAATTGCAATGTTTGCCAATGTATTGTGGTGGAGTAGAGGTGGTGTAGTGTGTAGAGATTGTGATATAGTATATTTATATAGAAGATTAAAGTAGGTTTTATATAAAACTACTGAGTTGCCTGAGTGAATCCTGGAGATGTTTTGGAGACACCTGGTGTAGAGTGAGAAGGCTTGGAGAGTTTGTCAGGATCTTCAGCCTATTCTCTGAAACTCTGCTGCTTTGGAGGAAAGCATTAACCACTGATCTAAGCTGGTTGGCTCTGCTGCATAACAAGGTGGTGAGTTTGAGCCAGAGGTGAAGAGCTACAACTCCCATCATCCCTGACAAGGGTTATGGGCCCAGTTACTAGAGCACCCAGCATCCACAGAAGCTGAAAGTTCCAGAGAGTGGAAGAAAGCTTTGTGGACGATAGATCAGAGCAAGCTGTTTGTGCTGCACTGATAAGCCTCGTGAGTAAATCATTTTGTGTTTTGCTTAAGCCCAGACGGGTCGGCTGTGCATACTCAGAAGGACTGTGTCAAATTGAGTCACTGCACAAATCAAGATGGAAATTCTAAAGTTTAGTAAATTAAATAGAAACAACTACTCTACCTGGAAGATTTATGCCCAATCTCTACTAGTAAAGGAAGGTCTGTGGTCAACAGTTGAAACAGGGCTGGCAGCTGATGCTGATGAAGCCACTAAAGAGAGAGATAGTAAAGCAAAAGCCTGTCTTTATCTCATGCTTGAAGAAGACTTAATTAATGATGTCAGAGATAAAACGTCCGCCAAGGATGTGTGGGATACCTTGCAGAGATTACACACTCCTTCAACTGCTTTTGCAAAAATGCTATGGTCTAAAAGAATATACAGGCAAAAGATGGCTAAAGGGCAGTGTGTGATAGAACATTTAAAAATAATGCAAGATTTATTTGTGCAAGCTGAACTGAGGGGAGTGCAAATTAGCAAAGAGCAGCAATGCTACATTTTAATAGAATCGCTAGACTCTTCGTGGGACAACATAACGAACAGCCTGCAAAACCTGCCAGAAACTGAGCTTAATAGAGACTTAATTGTGGCCAGAATACTGGAAGAGAACCAGAGAAGAATGTCTGAGCAGGGTGACTCAGCAAGTTTAAAGACTGTGCCAAAACAACAAACAATTCCTGACTGGCGAATGCAGGAGGAAGCAGCCTCTACAAGGGAGCAACGGAGGTGCTTTTATTGTAAGAAGATTGGTCATCTGAAGAGACATTGTAAACATTTTGCAGCTGAGAGACGCAAGAAAGCAGAGAGCAGATGGCAGCCGCGGCAGTATCAAAAACAGTCCAGACCTCCATTTTTGAGGGACAGTGGTAATAAAAAGGGGTTTGCAACCATGATTAAGGAAAAACAAAATGCAAATTCTAAATGGCTAGTTGATTCAGGAGCCTCATCTTCAATGTGTAATAATATTAATTTAATAAGTAATAGAAAATCAGCTAATGTAAATACTGTAGTTTTGGCTGACGGGAAAGAGCTAAGTACTGTAAATCAAATGGGTACTGTGTACATTCCAGGGCTAAAAGAGAATTTTAATGATGTCTTACATGTAAAGGAGTTAGAAAATAATTTGTTATCAGTAAGCAGATTAACAGAAAGAGACTACACAGTCATCTTTGAAAAGAACATGTGTAAGATAAAAATGAATGGGGAATTGCGTGGCATAGGTTTGAAAAAGGACAAACTTTATTATTTGGAGGACAATATTGATAGCTACAGGGTTGAAGAAGCTAATAACATAGAAAATATTCCAATCCACAAAGACTGCATACATGAGCTTCACAGAAAATTTGGCCATGCGAGCTTCAAATGTTTAAAGAATTTAATCAGTATGTGTCCAGATTTAAAAGTTGCTGAATGCAAAAACCACTTAGATTGTACAGTGTGTCAACAGGTAAAGGTCAGAGCTTTTCCAGTAGCTAAGAAAACAAAAAGAATTGCTCAAAGACCATTTCAGTATGTACATGCAGATGTCGCCCAAGCTAATTGCTTGTCCTTAGGGGGAAGCAAGTATTTCCTAGTAATTGTTGATAGGTATACAAGATTTACATTTGTGAGAATAATGAAAAACAAATCTGACGCTGGGCAAAGTTTAAAAGCATGGGTAAGAATGGTGGAAAGACAATTTGATAGCAGAGTAGGCACCATCATTACTGATAGAGGAGGAGAATTTTTAAATAAGCAATTGTTTAACTGGTTTCACAAGGTGGGAATAAGGCATGAAACTACAAACCCTGCTTGTCCTAGTGAGGATGGGTTAGCAGAGAAGAAAATACAAGATATAAAAAGAATTACTGCTTGTATGATGGCAGATGCAGGGGTGAAAGATAGTTTTTGGGCAGAAGCAACTTTGACTGCAATACATATCAGTAACAGATTGTATCATTCAGAAATTGAAGACATTCCCTACAGGGTATTGTATGGGAGAATGCCAAATTACAAGTACTTAAGGGTTTTTGGACAATTTGCTCATGTTTACACACCTGCTTGTTTCAGGAGGAAAGGAGAACCCAAAAGCAAAAGGCTTAGGTTTTTGGGGTATTCTGGAAATAGCTACAAGTTTCATTTGGGAGGAAAACAAGTGCAGTATTCTAGGTCTGCAAATTTTGAGAGACATGCTGGTTGGGACAAACTGCATGCCAATAAAGAAGTGTTTTTGAGGTTAGGGAGTTCAAATGAGCCAGAAGCACAAACTGAACCAACCTCAGGAAACGGAGGGGTTTCAGTTAAGCAGGAAGCATCACCTAGCAGCAGTAGTAGTTCCTCCGATGATGAGATAGCATCTAGGCCTACTACTACTCGAATGACTGAAGACAAGAGATTTAGTCATAGAACTACAACTCCCAGTAGAGAAAGTGAGGATGAAAGAGACAGAACAGCAGATTTTATTCCCAGGCGTAGTCATAGAGTTAGAAAGCCTCCAGATAGGTTTGTTGTGACAAAGGCAAGAGCTTGTTTAGCAGTAGAGGAGCCTGAAAGTTTTGAAGAATTGGAAAGTTATCCTAGTGAAGAACAGGAAAGATGGTTTGATGCAATGGATAATGAGTTTGGTTGCCTGGTAAATAAAGATGTTTTTGAAATTGTTGACAGACCCAAAGACAAGAAAGTAATTGGTTGTAAATGGGTATACAAAAGGAAAGAAATGCCAGATGGAAGTATCAAATATAAAGCTAGGTTAGTGGCTAAGGGTTTTGCACAACAGCAGTATGAGAACTATGATAAGACATATTCTCCAACTGCAAAGCCAGAAAGTCTGAGAATGGTTCTAGCTGTAGCAGTAAAAAGGAATTTAGTTGTAGAACATTTTGATTTTGAGACAGCTTACTTGAATGCGGTTTTGGATGAAGAAATATTTATGGAACAGCCACAAGGTTTCGAAGAAAATGGTAGTCAGAGAGTATATAAATTAAAGAAAGCGTTGTATGGTTTAAAACAAAGTGCCAGAGCGTGGAATCTGTGCATCAATGATGAGCTAGTTAAGCTAGGTTACAAGAGGAGCATTGCAGATGCTTGTGTTTATACAAAAGGAGACATAGTATTAGTGATTTATGTAGATGATTTGTGTGTAGCAGCAAAGTCAAAACAGGAAATTGAGTCAGTAAAAAGAGAATTGTCTAAGAAGTTTGTTTTGAAGGACTTAGGTGTATTGAAGTCTTATTTAGGTATTTGCGTTGAATGGACAGAAGAAGGACATTGTTTATTAAGTCAGAGAAATAAAATTGAAAGACTGATTGAAAAGTGTGGATTACAGAATGCAAAAATAGTAAGAGCTCCAATGACAACTGGTTTTGTGTCTGAGGAAACAACTAGAGCGTTTGAGGACAAGACTTTCTTCAGAAGTATAATAGGATCTTTACAGTTCATATCTTGCCACACCAGACCAGACATTTCTTATGCTGTAAATGTATTGTCTAGAAGGGTTAATGATCCAAAAATTGAAGACTGGACAGCGGTAAAACATTTATTGAGATATTTGAAAGGAACCTTAGATAGGAAATTGATAATAAGAAACAGTAGTTCAGATCTAGATTGTTATGTAGACAGTTCATTTGCATCAGAATTAGGAGACAAGAAGTCAGTTACAGGAATGATAATTAAATATAGTGAAAGTCCAATAGTTTGGAGAAGTAGAAAACAAACTAATGTAGCGTTAAGCACAACAGAAGCAGAATTCGCTGCTTTGAATGAGATAGTAAATGAGGTACAGTGGATTAAGCAATTGTTAAATGATTTAAATGAAAGTTACAAGATACCAGTGGAAATTCTGGAAGATTCACAGTCATGCATAGCAATGGCTGAAACTGAAAGTTTGAAGAGCAGAACAAAATATGTTGGTGTAAGATATCAAAATGTGCGAGACATGGTTCAGAAGGGTGAAATAGAATTGAGATATATAGAAACACAACACAACATAGCAGATTTGTTCACAAAAGCATTGACAGCAGAAAAACATGAAAGGCTGACACAAATGGTTGGAATGACATTGTAAGACACATACAATATTTTATTTCGGAGGGGATTGTTAAGGAAAATGCAACATGGGACATACAGTGAAAGAAATAAAATATGTATGTGAAAGTCACAATGACTAAGCAAGAGCAACTATGAAGCTACACAGGTGAAACTGCTAATGTAATCTAGAAGGCCTGAGAGCCAAGGACAGAGGTACTGAATGCAGATTGGAAACACCTGAGAATCATTAAGTGTACAAGGTGAAATGTTGAAATACATGGGTTGGTCTTAGGCATGGATGGAACTACGTGGACCAATCAGAATGGAAGTACACACCCACTGGGTGGAAACTAACTAGTGGGTGGTGATAAACAATGGCTATAAAATTGCAATGTTTGCCAATGTATTGTGGTGGAGTAGAGGTGGTGTAGTGTGTAGAGATTGTGATATAGTATATTTATATAGAAGATTAAAGTAGGTTTTATATAAAACTACTGAGTTGCCTGAGTGAATCCTGGAGATGTTTTGGAGACACCTGGTGTAGAGTGAGAAGGCTTGGAGAGTTTGTCAGGATCTTCAGCCTATTCTCTGAAACTCTGCTGCTTTGGAGGAAAGCATTAACCACTGATCTAAGCTGGTTGGCTCTGCTGCATAACAAGGTGGTGAGTTTGAGCCAGAGGTGAAGAGCTACAACTTACCTGTGAATATTAAGGGAAGTATAGGTTGATCTTGTAGGAGGTATGAGTCTAAAAATAAAAATGTATTAAAAACTCCAGGGATCTAGCCCTTTTAAAAAGAAATAAAAAATATCTTCTTTAAAAATAAAAAGACTTTTACTTTCAAATTCAGGCAGAGTGACTCATTAAGAATGCTGAGACAGACAGCTCAATTAACATTTAAAAGTGTGTTCTGTGGTCTGATCACCCAATGAATTAGACTCATTACAAAAACAAAGGAGTCAGTTTAAAAATGCATATCAAAAGTTTACTGAAGGTATATCAATCTTAATCTACATACTAAAACAAACTTTATAAAGGGTTCCTAACTAACTAGATGGATTTAGGGTAGAACTTGAAAACAAACATCATGGCATAGCTTCAGCCGAAAGGAGACTCTAACTTTAAAGAGACTTACACAAAGAGCAGTAATATTTAAATTAGGTTATGTGAGTGAATGACCCATTGCTCCAGTTGGCTGGAATTGCCTAGTGAAATAAGAGAAAGGGAAATTGGGAGAACAGAAGCATGCAGGGTAAATTCCTAGACTTATCTTAGCATGTGAATGGAGTACACAAGATTGTTTTACATTACAATAATTATTTCCCCACATACTACAGATCTTCATTCCCTAGATAGTTTTCTACAGCATAAGTGATTTATGCAGGTATGTGAAAGAAATGAACTGCAAATATTGTGTTTGCCGATAGAGGGCTAAATTTAATGTTAGTTCAGACTAGGGTAAACCTGTTGAAATAAATAAGATCTTTTAGCCACACACATGTGTAAGACTCCTGAAGTCCTCCAGATGTTGAATTGTGACTTCTAGCAGGCCTAGACAGAATAGGCAGTAGTGAGGCATACAGGAGTTGCCATTCAACAGCATCTGGAGGACCACATGACTCCCACCCTAGTTGTGACTAACAAGACCCATTCATTTCAGTGGGTCTACTCTAGGTAGGACCAATGGTGGATTTTGCTAACAAATACCAAGTAGACTCTTGCATTGCGGTAATCATGGTCCCCACAATGGGGGCCTGACAGGGATCTAGCCTGGGGGTACAGGCACCAAGGATTAGGAGGGGGCTCCATTGTGGTATTATTGTAAGTCTTTATACCACTCAGAAGAGCTGCATGGAGAGTCCCTGAAGCAAGAAATTCACCACTGTAGTGCATGGCAGCAGTGTTTTTTAATTCATCATGTGTTGTGTGGATCTGCTTGTGCTCCCAGCATAGATGTGGACTACTGGTTTCAGTAGCTCATTCGTACATGTTTTGCCAGTCAAATGCTATGCCCTTGCACAATATTCACCAAGATTGCCCTCTGTTTTTGTCACCAGTTCACACCCTGACCTATGTCCAGGAAGGAAACAGAACCTTAACTATTGCTCAGTGGCAGCCACCTCTTCCTAAAACCACCCATGTTTAATAATGATTTCTATCTAGAATGGCTTGTTTCAGGTATTTTGTACCAAAAAATTGAACTGTCACTATTCCCTGCTGGGAAATGTTAGCTCAGCACAAACTGATCTCCTGTGAAATCAATTACGTGCATCATTTGCCTGTGTGTATGTCACAAAGAGCAAGCGATCCATTCATCGTAATTCTTAATGGTGTCCATGGGCATTGTTGGTGTCTCTGAGGCCAAGACCACCTCCTGATTTGCTCCTGGGAAGTCTGTTCTTGTGCATAACTGTGTTTGTCTTTGTATAGCTTTGTCTGGAAGCTGATGTGTCTGGAATGTTAAAATATCTGTCCATAAGTAAGGCTCTTGAATTGCTTGCAAGGTTGATTTTCTCTGAGTCTTGTAATCATACAGGTCAATTGCAAAGTCTAGCCAGTCCTTGATACAGGTGCAATTTATTCTTAAGGAAGTCTTATAGCATAGTGTATATACTGGAGATTACAAAGTATTTTTCTTCAAATCCAGAACATCTTACCACCCATTTTTGTCCCTCACCAAAGGCAAGATTTATAGCACTTTATCATAGGCTTGTTTGTATAGGCTTACTCCCTCATACAGTATGGACCTTCAAACAATGTTGAGAGAGGAAGTGGGATGACTTGTGATGACATCACCCAGTGCAACCAAGGAATGCCTCTCTCCCTGACTGCATTCCTCTGCTGGACAACCAGCATCAAAAGCAAACTTGCACACTAGCATACTAAACATGTGGGCAGCAGCTGCATAGAAGAGGTGGGGTGGCTAGGTGTGGTATTTCAGAGATCATGGTAGTAGTGAGGAAGCAATTGGGCCTGAGATAGTTGGGTGAACAGAGAGGGAGTTGAATTCATCTCCTAGCTATGGGCCCAACAAAATGTGACTTTTCTAAGCTATGATTTGCCTCAGAAGTGTGACTGCCATTGTTGTAAGTCCTCCACTGATCATGGTCCCAGTAGATATGATGTTCCTGGCAGGTGCTGTTCACATCTGGAAGGAAGATCTGATCCTTGTCAATTAGACTGGGGGAGTCATTTTCTCCCATCAGGACCATAAATGATTTAATTCTCCCTCCCTACTACTCCTGGCAGTCTCAAGCCAACTATGAGTACACTTGAAAAAATATAATTCACTTGTAAAGAGACACATTTGACCCCTCTTGCAACTTTGCCATGAAGGCTCTTGCCCTGAGGAAGTGGCAAACCATCTAGCTCAATTTTATCATGGTTCCAAATTTTTTACTGTACACCATGGTGCCCGTTCCACGACAGGATAAAATTCACGAAATTCCGGATTACCATTCTTTCACATCAGGAGTGCATAATTCACACGAATTCTTGCTTATTTGGAAGATGTGGCCAGTTTCAGTTTTCATTAGTTTACACAGGCAAAGATGGGTGGCATGGCCTCCAGATGATTAAAGCTAAGCAGGAGATGGGGAGGGAGCAAGGAGGGGGTCATGGTGAGGTGAAAATAGACCGTAAATAATGAGAGGCAAGAAAAACATAAACAAACAAAAGAACGATGGAGTGATCTGTCGGTTTCAGCACGCTTACACACCACCCAAGTTCCCGATCATCTCCCCTGCCCCAAAGCCTTAAACAAAGACAAAGGAGTGAAGCAAAGCACAAACAAACAAAAGAACAATGGAGTGATCTGTCGGTTGCAGAATGCTCACACACACACTCACACCCCACCCAAGTTCCTAATCATCTTTCCTGCCCTGAAAGCCTTGAATAAAGACAAAGGAATGAAGGAAGCACAAACAAACAAAAGAACGATGGAGCGATCGGCCGGTTGCGGCACACACACACACATACACCACCCAAGCGGGGGCTAGCCCCATTTCCGATTGTCTTCCCTGCCCCCAAAGCCTTCCTTTGAAACAGACCGGAAGGGCTCAGAGCAGATTTCCCAAAGTGGGCTGCAAGCAGAAGAAGGGGCAAATGGCAGGCTCAGTGGATATCTCTCTCGAACCCCTCCGTCTATTAGGAGAAGGCACAATGGTCACTCCAACTAATCAGGATTCAGCTCTGCTCACGCTAATTCGAAAAGGTCACTGCAAGTTCACACAGACATTTGCAGTAAGTTCACACAACCAATTGTGTACATTTTCGCGAACTGTATCAAAAAAGTCGGGAAAACTAGCAAAAGCTGATACTGCGCGACTTACGGGATTTTCACTCCCCCTCCTTCTGAAAAGGAGGAGGGTGGCTTTGAAATGTGTGGGAACTATCAGGCTTCTTGGTGCATTCTTTGAGGATTTATTTTGCCGTGTAAATGGCACCCGTGCAGAAGATTCAGAGGAGATGAGGGGGGTGTTTCACATTGAAATTTGTACATATTTTTGTGTGTTTTTTCCAGTGTGGACACATTTTTTGTGCACATATAAAATGGACACATTCTTTTATGCCTTTAGTTACTGAGTAAAGCATTCTTGTGTTTTTAAAAATACACATTTTTTCATCCTCACTTTCCAATGTGTACAACTTCTGAACACTTTTTTTGAGGGGAGGGGCAAAGTTACCTCACAAGCTTGGGAGTGTGTCGATTTTTAAATACAAATGAAATTTAGGTATGCATTTGTTTCTGAATATGAATTGCTCAATCTCATGTAAAAATGTGAACCAAGCAAATTTATTTTAGCCATTCGTTGCTCTGACATGAACGGATAATAATAGTCAGGGTCTGAAGGTTATTTTTTTGTGTTCTATTTCAAGAGATGGATTCTCATGTACAATGCCTGTGAGATTCTCTTGCTGTGAACAGCAAGCATGCTGAATCACAAAGCTGAGGGGAAATCATATCATTCACCATTAGCGGAGGACAAGTTAGAAATCAGAAATGAATTATGTTTCCAGGGGTGAAAGCATAGCTCTCTGCCTGCAAGTATTGGGGGTGAGTTGGAAATACCCCTACTGTAACTCATTTCAGTTTTTCTCAGGGCTAAAAATGAATCTATGTATGTCAGGAGGAATATAATGGTAACAGGCAGCTTTCACCACCAAAGCAAATCGATTAGAATGTGTGAACAGAGCCCCGGAATGAGCTTGGTGACATCTGAAAAGGACTTGCATTAGAGATATGCATCAGACCCACACCCAAAGTCTGTGAAGAATCAAGTCCATTTTAGATCCTTCTTGAGATGAAGGAGATATCTAACCTAATGGAACCACATTTGGACCTCACTCTGAGCTTGGTTCAGGATTCAGATGGGCAGACAATCTATTATCAAAGCTATCCAGGATTTAGGATATCAGAAGAACAGGAGCTGAGTCACTGATAGGACCACCTTCTATTCTTAGGGAAGATTTTAGCAGAGCCAATGTGGTGTAGTGGTTTGAGCACTGGACTACAAATCTGGAGACCAGGGTTTGAATCCCCACTCAGCCACAGAAACATACCTTGGGCAAGCCACACTCTCTCAGCCTCAAAGGAAGGCAAAGGGGGGGGGGAAACCTCTGAAAAAAATTTGCCAAGAAAACCCTATGATAGATTCACTGTAGGGTTGCCATAAGTCAGAAACCATGTGAAGGCACACAAAATAACAACTCTTCAATCACTGTACATTGGAGTGAGATGGTGTTCTGTGCTTGACTATTTTTATATTGAAAAAACTGCTTTAAGTTGTTCCAAAGTATTTCAAGTCCCTTAGCCTTTCTGCATATCCTCCTGAAATTTTGTGATTTTCTTGCCTAAGGAGATACCCCTATGTTGTGTTCCATTTTCATGCAAATAAAGAGCTGAAGGTGAAAGACATTGTTAACTTCCTTTCCAGAGTTGTTGTATTCCTGTGCCAAATATCTTACCAGGGTCCCACTTTTAAAAACATTTTAATGTCCAAAGCATTGCTACACACACCCGTTTCTCTTGCAGCTCCCTCCTCTGAATCCCTCCCCTGCACTTTTTTTGTCATGTACTTGTTTGAGTGGGGAAAGCTTAGTGCTATTTTTAAAATTAGTTTGTGGATGAGAGTCCACTCATTTTGTAGTCTGACCCCTTCAGTCTTTTTCTACCCTCTCCAAATTAACCTCAGATTAAATGAAGGTACCTTACTTAAGATGTGGAGAATGTGAGGTTTAGTCAGGCAGTGCCTGAAACACCAATAAGTGTAAGTGTGCATATACTCACAACTGCATTTTCCATTCTTCTAAACCCTCTTTGTTCCATTCTGTCCCAGCATGACTAGCCTCCTCTCTCCTCTGATCTTGCAGACAATTCTGAAAATGCATTTTCTCTTTTTCATCCACTTAAGCCCTTCTGTGTGTCTCCCCTCACTTTCTCCCAAAAGTCTTAGCATGCATTTACTTATCTCTGACCCTGATTACTTCCTAGCTTTAGAAATCCAACCCACTTAGTAACAATCTTGCAGAGATTTGAATAAGCTACCTCCTTTCAAACCTCCTAGTTTGATTTATTGTTCCTACAACGGAGACACTGGGCTTTTGAGTTCATCTTTTTAACAGTTCTGTGGCTATGGATTTTATACACATTAGTGTTGGCTTCGTTTTATGCAGCTTCATTTAAGCTAATTAATTTTCTAGTTGAAGTTTTCCATTCTTTCAAAAAGTTATAGCCCTTTCTCTGTTTAAATCAATCAATCAATCAATCAATCAATCAGTCAGTCAGTCAAAAAACTAAAGTTAAAAGTGCATAAAAACCTCCCTTCAGCACTCATTTCTCTGAAATTTGACACCTGTTACCTCTTCCTACAGGCCAGCATGGTGTACCTGTTTAAGTGTTGGACTATGATTCTGGGACACCAGGCTTTGAATCCCCACTTGGACATTGGAATCCACTGGGCAATCTTGGGCAAGTCATACTCTCTCAGCCTCAGAATAAGGTAATGGCAAACCCTCCCTGGAAAAAAAAAAAAAAACCTTGCCAAGAAAACCCCATGATGTGGCCTGGAGGTTGCCATAAGTCAAAAAGGACCTGAAGGCACACAACAAATGATCTCTTCCTAAGAGACCACTAGACCTTTTAATTTTCTCTGTTTGGAAAATGAGAGCAAGCATTATAGCTATGTTTGCATTTCTTATGATAGTCAATGGGAGTCATGAACATCTGGGCATTAGCCACCATTCTAGCTCTGAAACTCAACTCTGGTTTCGGATCTCAGTCAAAGCAGCCTGGAGCCAAATAGCTCCAAAAAAGATGTAAGCACTGAATTGGGGAATGAAATAAATTTGGGATCTGTGGTCGTGTAGATTCCAGAGGGTGATGCTCAGGGACATTTGCTCTGCAAGGAAAGAACTTAATTGTGGCATCCCATAAGGCACCATCCTGTCCCCGATGCTATTCAACATATATATGAAGCCGCTGGGAGAGATCATCCAGAGGCATGGGGTGGGGTATTATCAGTATGCTGATAACACCCAGTTATATTTCTCCATGACTCGGTCTTCGGCTCTGACTTCAGATGGTGTCTCTTCTCTCACTGATTATCTTAGGGCAGCAATGGACTGTATGAGGAAAAACAAATTGAAGCCTAATCCAGACAAAACGGAGGTTCTCACAGTACTCAATCCAGACAAAACAAAGGTTCTCAAGCCCTGAACCAAGGTACTAGGATACAACTTCCAGTCCTGAATGGAGTCACACTCTCCTCCAGGGACTGTGTTCGCAGTTTGGGGGGTAGTCCTGGGCTTGTCGCTCCAGATGACAAATCAGGTAAATGCGATGGTCAGGAGCACCTGTTATCAGCTTTGGCTGATCTGCCAGCTGCACCATTTCCTGGAAGCTGGGGACCTTGAGACCATGGTACATGCTCTGGTAACCTCCCGACTTGATTTCTGTAATGCACTCTACATGGGGCTACCCTCGTGCTTGGTCCGGAAACTTCAACTAGGACAGAATATGGCAGCCAGACTGGTCTTGGGTATATCTAGAAGAAACCATAATAACACCTATTTTAAGGTCACTTCACTGGCTGCCCATTAGTTTCTAGGCCCAGTACAAGGTGTTGGTTATTACCTTTAAAGCCCTAAATGGCTTGGGTCCAGCCTATCTTCAGGACCACCTCCTTCCATATAATCTTCCCTGTGTACTCCAGTCCTCTGGGAATCTGCTGTAACCTTTAAAAACTAGGCTCTCCTCAACCTCCCAGAGGACCTTTTTGGCTATTGCTCCCAGATTATGGAACAGCCTGCCAGATGAGATCCGTCACATTACCACCTTAAATAGCTTTTAAAAAGCTCTTAAGACGGATCTCCTCTGGCAGGCCTTTCCTGAATAGATACCTGGCCATCAGAGAGAAAAAATCTTATTAATCTGATCCCATCCAGCTTTTTATTGTGTTGTTTTTAGTATTTTTAGTAATTATTAAGTATGTTTTAAATGTTTAATTATTTAATTGTATGTTAAGGGGTGGGTGGGACGGAGGAGTTTGTATGTATATTTTAATGCTGTAAGCCATCTCAATTGCATTTTGTAGACGGGCAGGATACAAATAAAATTTTATTACTATTACTATTACTATTACGTACTATTACTATTACTATTCCTGACTTGAATTTCACCCAATGTACCTTTCAGCTCCAAGGCATAGATTTCAAAAGACTAGTTCTTAATATCTGCATTAGAGGCAAGCTATGGATCACACTGTTTGTCTGGTACAATGAAAGAAAGAAGGCAAAGAAAACAGTGAATGTATGATATATATGCTTACATATGACCATTTTGAAGAAATAAAAATTTACATGTTATACTAACACAAATAGACAATTTCTAAATTAGTGGATTAAATTAAATTTCTTATCAGGTATTTAAATTCTAGCTTTGCTGTTTCAGAATTATTTTTGATTTATTCTTTGGTTGGTGCCTGCAACATCACAAATCCCACTTCCCTGAGGTAGTTTTTTAAAAAAATGCTTTTAAACTGATTTTTTTAGCTGCTCTTGAGCCAGTGTTAAAATGTACAAACATGCACCCTTTTTAAAGCTAGGAAAGACTTTGAATTGTTTGGCGATGATTAATGAAAGAAAAACTACTCTAGAAAACAAATATAAAAATGCACCTAGTAAGAAATCACAGTAGACAAAGAAGCCATTTGAGGATTAAAATGTAGAATTAAGTGGTTTCTGGCATGATTCTTCTGTTAATAGACTTTTTAATTCTCTGGGGGCATCCATGATACTGATAACATTTGTCCACATGCTGTTGAGGTACAACTATTTTTCCTGTCCTAATGCCCTCCACATGTCCTTCTGTACAGATTGACAAAAATATCAAAAGATGAAAAATAACAGTAACAACCAGAAAGAAAGCAAAAAATCCACTTTCATTTTTGAAAAACCTTTTTTTTTAAGTTGAACAGTGTTGCAAAGAGAGGCAATTCACCTTTTTTCCTGGCCAGTAAAAAACACAGTACAGGCACTCTGAAAGGTCTGAATGCTGAGGACCAAGAGCACAAGGTTTGGAGGCTACATAAAGTTCTATGGCTACATTTGCCCATCCCAAGTTGCAGTCTTTCTGTTAGAAAGCCAGAGAGTTGGGCTTCTGGTTGGTAATGGTAATGGCATTGTGGACAGACTCTTACTGAGGTGCTCTCTCAGTGAGAGTTGGCAGCATGCAGTTGTAAGCCTGGTTTAAGACAATGTTTGAAATTTTGAACAGAATAAATGCTGGGAAAGAATTTTTAAAGTGGATAGAAGCAATTTACAATGATCAGAGGGCAAAACTAATAATAAACAGGGAAAGGAAAAAAGATATTCAGATCCACTTAATGCTGACCTATTAAAAGAAGATGGAGACATAAAAGAAACAGCCGAAATTTTAAAATATTATTTTTCAGAAAATATATCAGAGGAGATCAAGATGAATACAATTTGGGAGGCTAGTAAGGTGGTATTGAAGGGACATTTTCTAAAGAAGGCAAGTGAGAAAAAAAGATGACAAAGTGCAGAAATTCAACATCTTTTACAAGAACTATCAGAGAAAGAAATCAGATTAAGTGCAAACCCAAATGATAAAAAAGTATTAAGGGAAATGGAGATACTGAAAAAGAAAATACAATCAATAACAACAGAAGAAATAGAACAAAAATGAGAATGATAAAGCAAAAACACTTTGAACATGCCAATAAACCTGGAAAATGGCTCGCCTACAAATTGAAAAAACAGGAAGAAATTAAAATTATAACAGAGATAAACTACAAGGGGAAATCTTTAATACAACAAAATCAAATAAAGCGAGGTTTTCAGGAGTTTTACTCAGAACTGTATAAAGATACAACAAATAAGATTGATAATTTAAAGGCAATAAATGACTACCTAGAAAAACAAAATATAATAAAACTAACAAAAGATCAGAGAGTAACACTAGATAGAGACATTACATTAAAGGAAATCGACGAAACCATTAAAAAATTGAAAATAGAAAAATCTCCAGGACTGGATGGATTTACCTCTTTATATTACAAAAAATTTAAAGATATACTGCTTGTACCACTTCAAAAAACATTTAATGCAATCAAAGACGAAGGAATACCAAATTCATGGAAAACAACTAGTATTACAGTTATTCCAAAAGAAGGAAAGGATACAAAAGACCCCAAGAACTGCAGACCAATTTCATTGTTAAACATTGATTACAAAATATTTGCATCTATACTAGCAGAAAGACTGAAGACCATCCTAAGTCAGATAATACACGAAGACCAGAACGGTTTTCTCCCAAAAAGGTATCTAAGAAATAATATAAGAACTGTAATAGATCTAATAGAATAGTAAGAAAAAAAATAATGAGAAAAAAGTGGCATTATGCTTTCTAGATGCGGAGAAGGCGTTCGACAATGTGAATTGGTCATTCATGAAAAAAGTTTTGGAAAAGGAAAAATAGCAGCTATAAAAATGACAGTTTTGCCAAAGTTTATGTTCTTGTTCCAAAATATTCCAATAATAACAAATAACAACTGTCTCAAGATATGGAATAAAGAAATACTAAATTTTATCTGGGGGGGGGGCAAGAAAGTGAGAATAAAATACAAATTAGTAATGGAAAGAAGAGAAAGAGGAGGATTTGCAATGCCAAACTTATATAAATACTACCAGGCATGTTCTCTTTCTTGGTTAGAGCCTTGGATGCGCTTGGACAGCCCAAAGATACTAACCTTGGAAGGTCATGATCTTATTTATGGCTGGCATGCATATCTCTTCTATAATAAAAAGAAAGAGAACAAAGCATTTGATCATCATTACATTAGAAAGGCACTACTAAAGAACTGGCTGGAGGTAAAGAAACTTTTTTACTCTAAGCTGCCACTATGGGTCTCAACTCAGGAGGCCTTTTTTAGGTTATCAAAGACAGCAGAACAGGAATGGTTGAAATATCAAAACATTTGTATTTGTTCAACAACAAACCAGGTGAAATTAAAATCAAGAGAAGAATGAGAGGACGAAGGTTACAAGATCACATGGTTTTTGTATAAACAAATAACAGAGAGATTTAGAATGGATTTAAGAATAGAAAATTTCCAAGTGGAAAAGAACGAAATAGATAAGATACTTTATGGAAATAAGACCCACCAGATAGCAAACTACTATAAAATCCTCCTTGAAAGAAACTAGAAGGTGAACTGGCAAAAGATACTATGATAAGATGGGCTAAAGTGATAGGCCATGTAATAGAATTAAATCATGGTGAATAACGCAAAAATTCACCTTATCCCAACGAATGAAGGAAAACAATTTCAAAATGCTATATCAGTGGTATTTAACTCCCATCAAACTTGATAAGATGTACAAGACAGGGAAAAGGGAGTGTTGGAAATGTGGTAAGGGGGAAGGAACATTCCATCATATTTGGTGGAAATGCCCACAAACACAAACTTTCTGGAAAGGAATACATGACAAAATCAAAGAAATTACAGGTATATACTACCCAATGGAACCAGAAATATATCTGTTGAACATGATTGATAAAATTGGAATAAATGTAGCAAAGAGAGAAGGAAAACTTTTATTATACATGATAACTACTGCGAGAATTCTGTATGCCCAATACTGGAAAGAAACAAAAATACCTACTGTTGGGGAGTGGCTTGTGAAACTATATGATGCTATGGACATGGACAAATTAACTGCAAGACTACAAGATAAACCACTTGGAAAAATAGAAGAAGACTGGGAACCTGTTAAAAAAAATTGGGATGAAAATGGGAGGGTAGGTTCTCAGTAGCAATAAACGAGGTCTTTCAGATCAGCAAGAACTTCTTCGCATTGCTAAATGTGATATTTAATGCTTTATCATCATGCTATTAAGACCAGAAATAGCAAATGGTATGAATAATAATTAGAGCTGAAACAAATGAGATAACACAGAATTTTTCTTTAGAAAAAAAACCAGCAGAAGGAACTCATGTTTTTTTTGTTAGTTTTTTTTTAATTTGTTTGTGTGTTTTAGTAGATTTTATAAATTACAGTTACAAAGGAAAAAGGAAATTATGACGATTGTTAAAAATAATGAATACTGGTTTGTAACTAATA
This sequence comes from Gambelia wislizenii, assembly GCA_030847615.1. Classification (NCBI taxonomy): domain Eukaryota; kingdom Metazoa; phylum Chordata; class Lepidosauria; order Squamata; family Crotaphytidae; genus Gambelia; species Gambelia wislizenii. The sequence continues at coordinate 303,385,769 of JAUMIR010000002.1, read as the reverse complement.
ATTTTTTTAAAAAAAGATATTCAGATCCAAAAAGGCAAAAGGCAAGGATGTCCTCTTTCTCCACTTCTATTTTTATTGGTTACGGAGATTCTAAGTAAAAGAATAAGAGAAGAAGTCAGAATACAAGGAGTCAAAGTAGGGAAATATAATTACAAAATAAAGTTATATGCAGATGATTTACTAATATCATTGGGTAATCTAGCAGAGGAAATTACAATATTATTAACAATACTTAAAGATTTTGAGCTACTATCAGGATTGAAAATAAATAAATAAATACAAAACGGTAATGATAACTAAAAATATGAAGTGGGAAGAGGAAAAGATACTGACACAAAAATCTGGATATAAAATAGTAAAAAAAAACCCATGGTATTTAGGAATTGAGATAACAAATGAACATTCAGAATTGTTTCAAAATAACTACAACAAAACATGGATGGAAATTAAGAAAGACTTGAAGAATTGGCAAAACTTAAAGCTATCCTTCCTTAGCAGAATAGCTGCAATTAAAATGTATTGCTTCCCTAAAATGCTATTCCTATTTCAAACTATACCTATTATACATAACAATACAGTATTCAATGAATGGCATAGAGATATTTCTAAATTTATCTGGAAGAAAAACCTAGAGTGAAAATGAAAGTATCGCAAGATACAAAGAAGAGAGGAGGATTAGATGTACCTAATTTAAAATTATATTACAAAGCTTACTGCCTGTCATGGATTAAAGAGTAGACAACATTGGAAGATACAAAACTATTAAATATTGAAGAATAAAAAATTGATTTGGATGGCATGCATACTTATTTTACAATAAGGAAGCAGTAAATAAAGATTTCAACAACCACTTTACCAGAAGAGCTCTCATAAAGGTCTGGAAAAAAATATAAGACTAGATTATGCCTGAAATTACAAACGTGGATGTCACCACATGAAGCATTGTCCAGCAGAGAAAAAAATATCATCACAGAAATGGATAACATATAAGGATATCCTAAAGTTACAAAATGGACAATATGTACTCAAAACATGAGAAGAAATGGAGGAAGATGGAGTGACATGTCATTGGTATTTGTAGAGACAAATTAAAGGAAGAAGTAAAATGAACAGTCGGCTTAAGCGACTCCTCGAACGCTTTCATCAGCACTATTTACGCACAATCCTAAATATACACTGGACTGACTATGTGATGAATGTTGCTGTCCTTGAGCAAGCAGGGATCACCAGCATTGAGGCCATGATATTGAGAACACAGCTGCACTGGGCAGGGCACGTTTCTAGGATAGAGGACCATCACCTCCCCAAAATAATACTCTACGGTGACCACGGGTCAGTGTAAGAGGGGTGCTCCAAAAAAGTGATACAAAGACTCCCAGAAACAACATCTCAGGCTTGGCCAAATTGATCACCAACAATGGTCCGCCCTGGCTTCACATCGGGAGGCATGGAGATGCAGTATCCACAATGCTGCAGCCTTATTTGAGAACTCACGCCGAACAAGTCTTAAAGAGAAACAACGCAGAAAGAATCACAACCCGGAAACCACACCCAAGGAGACCTTCTGCTGTGCTTTCTGCAACCGGACTTGTTTATCTTGGATTGGCCTTTTTAGTCATCAGCGCGCTTGCAGTAAGCACGGGATCAGTCCTTCCTGAATGTTTGTTTGTGAAGAAAAGCCAGAGAGAGAAAATGGACATAAAATTGGAAGGTATCGAAAACACAAAATCTATATGGGACAATATAGTTAAACACGGAAACAAAATGACCACCAGATTTTACCAAACTTTATTAGAATGGGAAACTGAAGAAGAGGTAATCAAAGAGAATATGACAAAATGGGCAAAAAATGTCTGACATTCAATAGAATTGGCAAAATGGGAAATACTGTGGACAACTGAAATGAAAATGACTTTAAGTAAGAATGTCTGCAAAAATTACTATAAAATTTACTTTAGATGGCATCTCTCCCCACACAAATTATCAAAACTGTATACAAATATGCCTCTCCATTGACGCCCCCTTGTTCTGGGAGAGAGGCTTACGTACCCTAATGATGTTTTGAGCTATGCTGGCGGTGGGACAGTAGCCACCGGTAGGGTCATCCATGCCAGACAGGTCAAAACCGAAGGGTCTGACAAAGAGCGTCAAAGGGCAGGATGGGCTCTCTATCCTTATGGCAACTGTCTTAGGAGAAGGAAAACTCCAATCCCAAACCCGGGCAGCTGGTGCTCGTCCAACCCTGTAAGGTCAACCATCTAAGAGAAGGAAACTCTAATTAAACCTATGGCCCGAGGACCTCACTGCTACCGTCCATGCTTGCAAGGCCACGGCAGATGAATCTTTGTTTTAAAGGGTGAGGCCAGTTCTGTGCACGCTGTGCTCCACCAGACAAATCCATTGCACAGGCTCGAAGGACAAATCCAATTCCAAAAAAAAAAAAAAAAAAAAGCCCTTTAGTGATAGGCAAGGGACAAAACGGCAGGTGTAAAGATGCACTGGAAGCCGCCGACCCAACCCAGCATGCAGGCGGTTCAGGACTTTGGTCGCTCAAGGCTGACCCAGGAGATGACAGTCTTGTTCAGCAGCATCCTGAATGACCAAGCAGCCTTTTTAAAGGAGAGCACTGCTTGCTCCATATGGAGAGGGGCCTAGAAAAGGTGGCCTAATGAAAGCTCATCCCCAACTACCTGGATGGCTAGCCGTGGCCAACGGGAATCTTCTGATGCGGTCAAACCAAGGCAAAGAAACAAAGGCGCACACTGGCCTCTAAAGGTGTAAATAAACTGACACTTGCATGCTGGAACATCAGAACCATGCGAGACTCTGAAAATAGTGGATGGCCTGAGCGTCGTTCTGCTCTAATAGCCCATGAACTATCACGACATCATATTGACATTGCTGCTCTTAGTGAAGTTCGTCTCCATGAGGAAGGCAGCCTTAAAGAACACAGCGCAGGCTACACACTTTACTGGTCTGGCAAACACAAAACTGAAAAACATCTTTCAGGAGTAGGCTTCATGATTAAAAATTCCATTGCCTCCAAACTCAAAATCTTGCCAACAGGACACTCTGATCGCATTATTTCCTTATGCCTCCCACATGTTGTTCTCTTTAGTATATATGCCCCAACTATGCAAGCCAACCCTGTAGAGAAAGAAAAATTCTACACAGACCTGCGCCAACTCATACAAAAAGTCCCTGTAGAAGATAAAATTATTATCCTTGGTGACTTCAATGCCAGAGTAGTAAAGAACTCCGAAGCCTGGAAAGGTGTCTTAGGCAAGCATGGTGTTGGAAATTGCAATGATAACGGACACCTCTTGCTAGAGTTCTGTGCAGAACAACAGCTGACTACTACAAACACTATCTTTCAGCAGAATGACAGCTTGAAGACAACCTGGATGCATCCCCGATCCAAACATTGGCACCTCATTGACTATGTTCTAGTCCGCCAGAGAAAACTTTGTGATGTCCGCATACTCTAGTGATGCCCAGTGCAGAATGCCAGACAGATCAACGACTCATCAGATGTAAACTAAATCTTCATCTTAAGTTCAAACCTAATAGGGGTGGCATCTTAAAGACGAGACTCCAAGTCAACAATCTTCAACAAGCTACCATGAGAGACAACTTCCAGGCAAACCTGCAAACAAAACTTGAAGACCATCCTATAGATCCTTCTTCTACAGTGCTTTGGCAACATATCAAAAACAGTATCCTCCAGTCTGTGGAAGAATCCCTCGGGTTCTCCCACAAGAAAAAACAAGACTGGTTTAATGAAAACAACCAAGAGATCCAGGAGCTGTTAGCAAAGAAGAGAACTACTCACCAGGCATACCTCGCCCAGCCAACTTGCCATGTAAGAAAAGCAGCTTTCCGTCTCACATGTAGTAAACTTGAACAAAAACTCCGAGACATGCAGAACAAGTGGTGGATCAATATAGCAAAAAAGACACAATGCTGTGCAGATCTGGGGGACTCTAGAGGATTTTATGAAGCTCTTAAGGCAGTGTTTGGACCTACTTATCAGGTCCAAAGCTCCTTATACAGTACAGATGGTCAAACATTAATTACTGATAAAGCCTCCATCCTGTATCAATGGGCTAAACACTTTCAAAGTCTCTTTAGTGCCAACCGAGTAGTCCAAGGCTCAGCTATCCAACATAAGACACAAAAACCGATGAAAAATGAATTGGACATAGCTCCCACTTTGGAAGAGACCCTTAAGGCCATACAGCAGTTGAAAAACGGCAAGGCAGCTGGGATTGATGGAATCCCACCTGAAGTTTGGAAACACGGAGGTCATGTACTCCATGTTAAATTCCACGAACTCCTTGTGAATTGCTGGGAAAAGGGGGAACTGCCATCAGATCTTCCAAGATGTAGTCATCATCACCCTGTACAAGAAAAAAGGAGCAAAATCCAATTGCTCAAACTATCGAGGCATAACACTGCTCTCTATTGCTGGAAAAATCCTTGCAAGGATACTCCTGAACAGATTAGTTCCTGCCATTGCAGAAGAACATATTCCTGAAAGCCAATGTGGCTTCAGAGCCAATAGGAGTACTACAGATATGGTATTTGCCCTTATTGCCCCGATTGGTTTTAGCAGAGGGTCGTGGTATAAATAAATTTTATTATTATTATTATTATTATTATTATTATTATAGAGAGCAGAACAAGGGTCTTTATGTAACATTTGTCGAGCTCACCAAAGGCTTCAACACCGTAAGTAGGAAAGGTCTGTGGCAGATCCTGGAAAGACTAGGATGTCCCCCTAAATTCCTTAAAATGATTATCTTGCTACACGAGGGCAAGCGCGGTCAAGTCAGATATGGCGATGCTCTTTCAGAGCCCTTTCTAATAACTAATGGAGTGAACCAAGATTGCGTTCTTGCGCCAACTTTATTTACAATCTTCTTCAGCATGATGCTCCAAAGGGCTACGGCAGAGCTTGAAGAAGACGACGGCATCTATATACCTTACCATACTGATGGTAGCTTGTTTAACTTAAGCTGTCTGAAGGCTTGCACTAAGATTCTAAACTATCTAGTCCGTGAGCTGCTCTTCGCCGATGATGCTACCCTTGTTGCCCACACAGAAGCAACTCTGCAGCACCTAACATCCTGCTTCGCAACAGCTGCAGAGCTGTTTGGGCTGGAAGTCAACTTGAAGAAAATGGAAGTTCTTTACCAGCCTGCACCACAGGATGAACACCACCATCCACACATTGCCGTCAGCAACTCCGTACTTAAGTCCGTTCAGCAGTTCACCTACCTGGGAAGCATCATCTCCTCAGATGCCAAGATTGACAAAGAGATCGACCACAGATTAGCAAGGGCACATAGCGCATTTGGAAGACTTTACAAAAGAGTCTGGAGTAATAAACACCTGAGGCGAAACACAAAAATCAGTGTGTATAGAGCCATTGTACTGTCTATTCTCCTTTATGGATCTGAAACATGGCTCACCTATTGCCACCACTTACGACTCCTCGAATGCTTCCATCAGCGCTGTTTACACACAATCCTAAATATACACTGGACTGACTATGTGACAAATGTTGCTGTCCTTGAGCAAGCAGGGATCACCAGCATTGAGGCCATGATATTGAAAGCACAGCTGCGCTTGGCAGGGCATGTTTCTAGGATTGAGGACAATCGCCTCCCCAAAATAGCGTAAGAGGGTCGCTCCAAAAAAGCGATACAAGGACTCCCTGAAACAACACCTCAGGCTCAGCCAAATTGATCACCAACACTGGTCCGTCCTGGCCTCACATCAGGAGGCATGGAGACACACTATTCACAATGCTGCAGCGTTATTTTAGAACTCACGCCGAACAAGTCTTGAAGAGAAACAACAACGCAGAAGAAATCACAACCCGTAAACATCACCCAAGGAAACCTGCTGTGCTTTCTGCAACCGGACTTGTCTATCTCGGATTGGCCTTTTTAGTCATCAGCACGCTTGCAGAAAGCACGGGATGAGTCCTTCCTGAATCTTCATTTGCTAAGAGAAGTCAGAGAGAGATAGAAATATGAGAAGTAACTGCTGGAAATGCGAACAAAATAAATTATCATTATATTAAATGATAATTTGTTCAAACTCTGGAATAAAGATGTGATGAAATTCATTTGGCAAGATAAAAAGCCCAGAATAAGACATAAAATACTACAAGATGAAAAGGCGAGAGGCGGATTGGGTTTACCAAACCTGAAGTTATACTATCAAGCAAGCGTCATGGTCTGGTTATATGATTGGTTCACGTTAGAAAACAATAAACTATTGACTTTAGAAGGTGTCGGCATGAAATTTGGATTCCATGCTTATCTGTGGTATAGTAAAGAAAAAATTGACAGAAATTTCAATAATCACTTTATAAGAAAATCTCTCCTTAGAATTTGGAAAAAGATCAAACCACAAATCTATATTAAGCTGCCCTTATGGGTGTCCCCACAGGAGGCATTTAGAAGAACGGAAATGATCCACAGAGAAAAATGGTGGACATATAATGAGCTGCTAATCTTTCAACAAAAGGAGTGCAGACTTAAAACCAAGGAAGAATTAGAAGAGAATCAGATAAAATGTTCCTGGTTTCAACATCGTCAGCTTTTAGAGAGGTTTAAAATAGATAACAAAGAGATAGGGGTGGAGAACTTAAAAACTGAGTTAGACCTTCTATTAGCAGACCATAAGGGGATTAAGATATCAGGGGTGTATAAACTACTGTTGAAATTGGAGCTAGAACAGGAGACAGTGAAGGAATATATGATAAAGGGGTCTAGGAATGTGGGGCGTAGTATTCTAATGGAAGAGTGGGAAACTCTGTGGAAAAAGAGCGTGAGATCCTTTATAAATAATGAATTAAGAGAAAACTGCTACAAAATGCAATATCGTTGGTATCTAACTCCAAGGATATTGTCAAAGATGTATAAGCAAGTTAAACCAAATTGTTGGAAATGCGGGGACATAAACGGCTCTTTTTTTCATATGTGGTGGACGTGCAAAATGGCCAAACAATTTTGGAATAATATACACGATGAGATTAGAGGAATCCTTAAGTCGGATTTTAAATTAAAACCAGAGCTTTATTTATTGAATATCTTTGATGAGGGCTTCCCTATAAAACACAAAAAAGTCATGCTATATATGACCACCACGGCTAGGATAGTGTACGCAAGATATTGGCGGCAAAATAAGATCCCTAGTAAGGAAGAATGGCAGATGAAAATGAGAGAAGTGGTTCAAATGGAATTTCTAACAGGTTGGATTAAGCATAGATCGGTGGAGGACTTTAGAACGGATTGGGAAATGATAATTGAGTTTTGGAAGGGAAAATGGAATGGGCATATGAATACATGGATTATAGACTAATTAATAGATGGATGGCACTTTTTCTGATTAGTAATAACCCTTGGTAGAAGTGGAGTCAAGAGAAACTTTACCCCTCTGGGGGAGTTGAGCATTATAATTTCAGTATATCAGTTTTCTTTTGAATGTATTAATTAGATGATGAATGTATTAATTTAGAAGACTAAAGTATTAATCAGAAGACGAATTGTGATTTTGTAAGCTAACACAAACACTGTTGAGGTGGAAGTTTTTTTTATTGATTAAGCATGTTGATGTTATGAAAAATGTATTTGTAAAAATAATAATAATAATAATAATAATAAGAAAGAAATATGAGAAGTAACTGCTGGAAATGCGAACAAAATCCAGGAATATTCTATCACATGTGGTGGAGTTGTGGAAAAGCAAAAAAAAAAAAAAAAAATTGGCTACAAATTCAAAAAATAATTAACAAAATACTAAAATGTAACATTTCATTCAGACCTGAAACCTTTTTACAAGACCTTGGGCATACAAGAAGAGAAATTAGACCAAGAAAAGTAAAGACTTCTATTTTACAGGTTAGCTGCAGCAAGAATGACATATGTATCAATATGGAGGAATTCAAATATACCGAGAATATACCAGTGGCTGATAAAAACATATGAAATGGTAGGAACAGATCACCTGACTTTGCTTTTAAAGGGTAAGTATATTGATAAGAACCAACAAATCTGGAGCAAATTCTCTGAATATTTAGAACACAGATGGGGAAGTTTTGCTGCAATCTTTATATAAATTGTTACTATAAGGAAAACGACATCATCATCATCATCATCATACTTAAAAATAAAAAAGAAACTAACCAATTAATAATAAATAAATAAAAAATCTTCAATAAACTGAAAGTGAGCATATAACACAGATAGAGCAGTTGGACAAATAAAATACAAAAGGAAAAAAAACAGATAAGGAAGTAGAGAATAAAGCATTGGTATAGTGAAATAAAACAATGACTAGTAAGAATGATAAATCAATAAGAAAAAATATATAGAAGAGCTATATACCATGGGAAGTCAGAAGGAAGTTCAATGTAGTATGGTTGAGCATTATGCTAAATGTAGAATGAAAAGAGATAAAGGATATCTTAAATAGATGACATTTGGATTCATTTGGATATTTGAATGTATACAAATAAAGAGATTATGAATGTATGATGCATGGTTTTAATGTTTTAATGAGAAATTGATAATAAAAATATTTTTTAAAAAAGAAAGCCAGAGAGTTCTTAGACATATTGCTTGCAAGAGGTCTAATCCCAGTGCATGAAAGTGTTCAATTGAATCATGTTTGATAATGAAAACCCTTTGCTCCTTACCAATGTTTAATAAATACGAACATCAAACTGACAAGTAACCAAGCAGATGGCAATTGAATGGAGCAGAGGGGCCTAATGCAAGTTTGAAGCCTCATTTATCTTCTTTGAGGGAACTGTATGGAAGAAGATTGATTCATGCAATCAATTTTTTAAAAAGAAACTAATAGGGTGAGATTAACAGGCATGTTCTGGGAGTCTTTGCACTGTCCTGAAAAGGGCAAGGAAATAATGCCTAGTGTGGTAACAGAACTCACAATGAAGCTGAAGACAGAAAAATAAACACATGGTGCACAGACTTTCTTTCACAGAAACTTAGGAAATAAAATGGTAGCCTGGAATGAGAAGCCCTTATCTTGCTAGAAATAAAAAGTGCTCAAAGTGGGATGGGAGGATGGGGTGAGATATAATCTTACTTGAAATGGACACATCATTTCTATTTCCAGACCAATATGATTTTACTTATACTCAGTGAAACATCTGCTTTGTTCAACTTCATCATTAATCTGCATTTTTTAAAGAGCAAATGTGTGCAGCAATTTTTGTATGCCTTTCCACCTTGTTTGGTCGAAAGTCAGTGCCATGATGGCAAATCCAGGGCCAGAACTTCATTTCTTTTTTTCTCTCCCTTAGCTTCATCTTTGCCACCCAAATAGGTGCTCCAGGGGAGGTTTGGGGAGTGTCTGGGGATTTAGAGGAATACTATACAAGGGGCTTTTCTAGTGATAGTCCCACTTGATAACAATGGGGATCTATCTCGCCATGCAAGCCATAACTACTGCACTATTTTCTCCATTCCATTTTGAAAATCAAATGACAACCATTCAAAGTGCTAAAAGCTTACCGCACATTGAATTAAAACCCCACCACCATATGGAGATCTCCTCTCCATCCATAGATCATAATTTCCTGTACTTGGTATGCACATGCTCCCCTTTTTAAAAAAGTGTACCACAGTACTGCACTGTCTTGCGAGACCGGGCCCCTCCTCTCACCTGGACTGTCCAGCAGCCCCAAAACTGGCTCCTGGCAAGAATTCTCCTTCCCTCCCTTTGTGTCCCCCCATCACCATTGTTGTCAATGGGAGCCACGGGGGTGTGGAGAAGGGATAGGTGCTGACTCTCTATTCCTCAACTAATTTGAAGGTTGTGCTCTGGTCTGGGCCAAAAATTTAGATTTAGGTCTTTAAAGTCCAGTGGAGTTCAGCAAGGAGAGATTTGCAGCAACTGCTAAGCATTGCAAGCCTAAACAAGTCTACTCTGAAGTAAGTCCTACTGAGTTCAATAAAGCTTACTCACAGGTAGATGGATATCACATTGCAGCCTACATGTGCTTAATCTCCATTTCCAATGAAAGTGAATAGTTCACCAACAGATACAGTTGCTAATGTTTCTGTGAGTTCACTCCTAGGCAAGCAAAGTGCTTTGAATTTAATCAACATGAACTCTTTCCCTCCACTTTTAAAAAATTTGTTAAATCTGTATAACCTTTGTAAGCCTCCCCAGTTTGGTCTTTCCACCCAGTCTGAGCCAGGAAGGGTGATTCCCATAAATACCCATTTTAGAGCAACCAACAATTTTGCAAAGGGAGAAGGGAGGCAAGATCTCTTCTTCCCTCTCCCCCCCCCCGTTGCCATTGTTGTCAGTGGGAGCCATGGGGGGTGAAAGAGAGGGGAGGAGAGAACTCTCCTTCCCTTGTGTCATCCCTCCCATCATCACTGTCATCAATGGGTGCCAGAGGGGGTGAAGGGAGAAGGGAGGAGAGAACTCTCCTTCCCTCCCTTCATCCCCCCTCACCATTGACATCAATGGGAGCCATGGGGGAAGATACAGATGATATAGATATGTCCCCCCCCACCTCCAAGTGAATGCACTCATTCATGATGTGCAGGAAGCCAACCGGAAGTTGAATGGCAGGAAAGCAGCAGGAACAAAAGATCAGAAAATTTGGGGCACAGCAGGGCATGCCCACTCCTGCCATGTGTGCTCACATCATCTCATGGCAATTGTGGAAATTTACTACTGCAAAGTAAAATATGTTGGTTTTACATTGGAATTAATTTCATTCATGCCATGCCCGTGAATGAAAAGTAGCACTTCTAAGGCTCACAGCTAGCGATACAATCACGGAAGAGGGGCGACGTCATGCAATCAGAATGGATTCACTGCCAAAAACTATTACAGTAGCATAGTGCAAGGGACCATCATGTAGTATTCCTCTTAGTGGGGTAGGGAAATGGCCACCAGTAATCTGCTGGTTAGATACCACTCTTTGTATGCAACTTTTCCCAATTATACAAATTTGTATATACCACTGTCCCATGTATATATGTATGTATGTGCTTCAAGTCATATGTCAGCTTTTGGCAACATCATGAATATCATTTGGTCATCTTAGGAAAGGAATACCCAGAAGTCGTTTGCTACTGCCTTCCTCTGGAAAATAGCCTACAGCACCTGGTAATACTTGCTGATCCACCATCCAAGTACCAACAAGTCTGCTGAGATCAGATGGGATCTGGTGCCTTCATGATTTTTAGGCCAACCATGTGTATGTACTTAGACACACACACACACACACACACACACACACACAGTACTGAGAAATGCATTAGAAATATTCAGTTCAAATTTTCAAGATGATTGAAAAATGACACTGGGAGAGAAATGTGCTCTTTGCCTTGGCTTGCTGCAACCCTCTCATCAGGAAATTATAGGTTGCCTGAGTGACCGCTGGACTGAACTATATCCCAAGGAGATGGGCACCTTTTGGGTTGAAAGCTGCAGATGTCTCTTGCACCATTGCACACAGTTTTAACAAGTCAGCACCATTTTTGCACCTTTACTTAGAGGACAATGCTGATGTGTCTAAAATATAAATAGTCTAAAAGTGATGAAAATATACAATATGTGAAATATCAAAAGGTAGCTAAAATATAAATAACTAAAACATGCCTTCAAGAGAGAAGCCAAAAGGAAACAATCCACCACCCCGTTTACAAGTTATACAAACTTTTCCTGAAATGTCACTCTGTAGGAGATACCAAAACACATTTTAAATAATAGTGGGACACCTGTCTTTTTCTCTGGAGACTTAGTAGAGAATATGAGAGGATTACTTTGCATTCCCTACCTCTGGTTTAATCATTCAAAAGTGATGTTTACTTTGCTTGCAATATGTGTATATTTGCTTTATGGATTAACATTGCTGAGGCTTTCCTCCCCTTTCTTAATTGAGGATCTAGTATTAATATAAAATATTGTATGCAAAACCGAGCTTTTTGGGATGGTTAAAAAAAAGATAGCTGGATGCTGTATTGAATACCATTATCATGATGCAGTTGCAGATGAAAGTGCTTAGGTGTTTCATTGGTTTTAGTTGGAAAGAAGTAAGTAAGCCTGAACTTAATTCATTGACTGGTGTGGATTAAATTTTTGAGAGCTTCATGTTGATTGTATTGGCACTCTTTGGGGAGAGGGTGGTAAGGTATTTCAAGCAGAGGAAGTGGCATGTAGTTTGAAGGCCTGGTGGTGGAAATAAAATATAAATATAAACTAACAATATATGATAGAAAACAAGGGAAACTTGTAGCACCTTTTGAGACTAACGGAGAGAAAGAAATTGTAGCTTAGGTTTTCATAGGCTTGATCTGCTTCCTCAGATGCATGGAGTCATGTCTTTGGAGATAAAACAGAAGCAGTGGAATGAAGATATAAGACGTAGTGGTGGAAAGGACGATGGAACAAATTTAGAAGCTGGTAGATACAATTCTGTTCAATGAGAGAGGAGAACAACAGAGCTGTGTGTTCTGTTCCCTATTATATAGTTTTATTTTGGCATATAGATGCAAGAAATATGTGAAGACATAACATCCAGTAGATTAACTCCATTGATTATATGAGCAGATACAGCAATTACCATGGTCACTGCTGTTTGCAGGGTTCTTTCCACACTGGAAACAATATAGGACTCCACAGTTTTTCTGCTGCCTGTAGAATGTCTGTGTGAACTTAAATGTATTAGGAATATGATCTGGAGTTCTTTGCAACATAGCTAGAGAGCACAAAAGAACACAAAGATCTGTCAAATTGGGCAAGGCAAAAAAAAAAGGAGATGCAGCATTAGGCTTTCAAGGATGGCTAAGGTTACGCGCCTCTGAAAACAGGGGCTGGAACCCTATGGAGATATTATGGTGGCATAACTCCAAGTAACACTAGTGGTTGTACTTTTTGCATGCTTGTGTAAGGAGATATCCAGTTCTCTATTGTACAAACAGTTCATGTTTCCCACACAACACAAGTCAACTTAAGGGACAGTTTGTGTTCAATCACAGTTCTGCCACCCACTCTGAAAGACTGCTAAAATTGTGGTTCTTAACCTGTGGTCCAGGGACCCCCAAGGGGGCCTTGATGTCCTCACAGGAGGTCCATGAAAGCTTGAAGGCTGCTTGGCCCACCACCTCCCTGCAGTGGAGGGGTCATGTGACAGGAGCCAAAGCAAAGACTGGCTGGCTGGTTTGGCCTGCACATTGCTATTCAATCCACTCCAGCCACAAATTTGCAGGAACAAGCAGGAAAAAGTCTTTACTTCCCCTCCAGTGCTTCTGAGCGAAGGCTTAATGGATGTGTAATTGTATTGTTGTTGTTGTTGTTGTTAAGTCTTGGGGCTTCATTGTTGGGAGGTATGAGTCTAAAATTAAAAATGTATTAAAATTTTCAGGGATCTAGCCCTTTTTAAAAAATAAAAATATCTTCTTTAAAAAGTAAAAACCTTTTCTTTCAAATTCAGGCAGAGTAATGCATTGGAATGCAAAGACAGCTCAATTAACATTTAAATGTGTGGTCTGATCACCCAGTCAATTAGACTCATTAAAAACAACAAAGAAGTCAGTTTAAAAATGCATATCAAAAGTTTACTGAAGGTATATCAATCTTAATCTACATATTAAAACAAACTTAAAAAGGTTCCTAAATAACTAAGAGAATTTAGGGTAGGATAAGACTCACCCAGCCTAGAGCGGTGTGGGCTACATGGTGACTTGAACTCAAAACAACAGCAGCAATAAAAACAACATGGCTGCAGCCACATGGAACTTAAAAGGAACTTAAACAAAGTGTCATAATATTTAAATTAGTTCATGTGATGAATGACCCATTGCTCCAGTTGGCTGAAATTGCCTAGTGAAATAAGAGAAGGGTGTGTGGGAGAACTGAAGCATGCAGGGTAAATGCCTAAACTGAGCTCAACATGGGAATACACAAGATTGTATTGCATTACAATAATGATTTCCCCACATACTACATCCATGGCAACAAAATATATTTAAAGGGGGTCCCTGGTAAAGAAAAGGTTAAGAACCACTGATCTAGAATGTCCTTTGTTCCAAAGCACTTGTGCAAGTAAACTGGTGAAATTTGTCAGGGGATGATAGGACACTCAGTCCCCAGGAGAAGCCAAAAAATTATCTCATCAGATTCAGTAGCAACCCTTTCCCAAGAATACTCACACACAGAGTGTCTGACATCCAAATAAGCAGAAGGCACCCTTATCTTCAAAGTCAAACTGTTGCAATATGTACAAATATTTACAATTGAAGGAGAAACTGCTTCACCAGGCCTCAGCATTCACAGGAAGAGAAGAAAGTGAGCTCTGTTCTGAGCTCATATATATATATATATATATATATATATACAGGACATTGCTCCCTAGTGGCTTGACTAGGCATGACTTGGTAGTTCATGCCATCAGCCATTATGACTCAGCATGGTTCTGCAGTTGTTTGGCCATTTTATAATGGAGTTCAGTCTCTAACTCCTAACAAAATTTTACACATTATCACCATTGAAAAGGATCTCAAGCTGAAAAACAGGACATGAAAGTAATCCCTAATGTTAACCCCAGATGACTAGTTCTCAAGAATTTGCTGACTCTGAATCTGGTATGCACCAGTTTATATTCTGCCTATGATGGACAGAAGAAAAAAATCAAGCACCTTCTCCTGAAAGCCTTAAGCTTGTCATGAAGGTCAAATGCAAATTCTCATTAGAATTGTTCTGTCTAAGAAGACATTCAGGATTTCATATATAAACCCAAGACAGAAAATACATTATTGGTGGTCCAGAGTTTTAACACAAGCAAGAGATTATCCACTCTATACTAAAGACAAATAGTAGTGGATCTACTACTCCCCCCCTCCTTCTCCTTGGTACCCAGATCCAAACAGTTGTTTAGATTGATGGGTCTGTTGAGCCTTATATGATAAGGTGTATTGCAAGAGAGTCACATTGCAATGATAAGGCAAGAGATAAAAATTCTATGTAAAGAAATTTTAGCAAAAAAAAAAAAAAGTGGTGTGGCTTGAGTCTTTAGAGGAGCTACTTAAAATGTCCTGTGCCTCTTCAGCACCGAAAGATTTGCTCTCGGAGCACATTTTATGAGGAAGAAATACTCACAAATGAGTTTCTTGAAAACCTTGATGGGGTCCCCTGAGAGTTCATTTCCAAACCAATTCCAATTTCTGTTCAACTGTCCAACAAATATCATTCTTTATTTGCTAACTCTTAGGTCACAACTCATCCTATCCCTCTGATAAAATATTATTCACAGGACCTAGTACATAGCTGGTGTACAGTGCATGTGTCTATCTTAGTTGTGTCCATCTTAGCAGTGAGTCAGCAATCAGTCATAAATCAAATTCCTAGTCTCATCTAGAGCAAACCCACTGAATCAATGGGACTGATGTAAATGTTGATTTACCCTCCAGCAGTTAAAATTTGAAGCCTAATATACCTGTGGTGGTTGTGTGTATGTGTGTGTGCTCTTTCAGATCTAATTTCTCTACTCCACCTATTGCAATGTTAGAGCTGCAAAGTGGTATCCCACCAATCTGCAGTCCCCCCTGCAATGCCTCTGGATGACCTCTATGTCATGGTGCCATGCCATGTCAGAGGCATGGGAGAGATGGTAGCCCCCTCTGTGGCTTGTAAACAGCATGGGAGAGAGCAAGACCCATAGGTAAAGGGAATTACAGTCCCTGTTGTGAATCTTTCAGGATTCTTTTATGTAAGAAGACCCCTACAAATATGACCAGTATTTCATATACCAGAGACAGAGATAACTCATTAAAAGGTGTGTTTCTTTTTAATGACACTTGCTTTGAGATTATCTGAACTCAGACTGAGCAAAACCCCTCCAATCTGTGTTTTAGAATCAAGTCTGGATTGATTCCGCAAGGTCATTCTTGCAAAAGCCAAAGCCAAAAGAATTATTTTCACAAGGGTAATGAATGAGATTAAAATAAAAAAAAATTGGTTTAAGGAAAGCATTATAGCAGCTTTTTTGGACTCAGATTAGTCTCAAGTTTTATTTCTTTACTTGGGAGACAGATACAGTAGCACTCCCATATCCGTTGATTCGCCAACCGCTGGTTCAATTATCTGCAATTGGCAATGGTGGAGGGAGAAGGGAGGGGGAGGGATCTTGCCTCCCCCATCCCTTTGCCTGGGAGGGTTCCTGCCACTGTAGCAGCAATCACAGAGGTGAAGGGGGGAGGAAAAGGGAGGAGAAATCTCACCTTTCCCATCCCTTCCCCTGGGAGGGTTCCTGTTGCTGCCTGGCAAGAGCAGGGGCAAAGGAGGAAGGGAGGGGGAGGGATCTCACCTCCCCTGTCCCTTCTCCTGGGAGGGTTCCTGTCTCCATGGCAGCAATCATGGGGGTGAAGGGGGAAGGGAGGGGGATCTCACCTCTCCCATCCCTTATTCTGGGAGGGATCCTCTCATCATGGCAGCATTCATAGGGGCAAAGGGGGGAGTGAGGGGGAAGAGGAATCTCACCTATCCCGTCTTTTCTCCTAGGAGAGCTCTGGTGGCAGTGGCGGGGTGGTGGTGGGTCAAGTTTGCTATCATCCACAGATTTAGTTACCCGCAGTAGGGCCAAAACCAATATCCTATGGATATGGGGGTCCTACTGTATATCTATATAGATATCTCACAAGATAGATAGATAGACAGATAGATAGGATACAAAATATCTCCTGATGTTTCATGACAAACAGAAGATGCACACAGAATTTCTTTTGAACAAGCAGTAGCTTAGCTGAAATACATTTTTTCTTCTCTGTAGATACTTCACCTGATGGAATCAATGAATGGTTAGGATCTCCTACTTTCTATAACCATTTCTACTCCTCTCCTACCACAATTCATCAGGCTAGTCTGGCATAACCCAGAAACTCCTGAAGGTAATTTATAGAAAATATGTGGCAATTAGTGGGTTTGTTGACTACCTGAGCTTGCCCTAGGAATGCAAGCATTCCTAGTTTTCCCATGATTCTTGACCTTGCTTTGCTTCATTAAAAGCTTCCCCCAGGATGATTTTATAACATATATATATATAATTACAATGAACAATACACTCTAAAGCAGATATAGATGAAGTGTGTCCCTTGGGTTATGGGTTTTTCTTTTGTGACCTGCATTCCTCATGAATTCTGCTGCATTTCCAGACCAAATATATCAACAGAAATGCTTTTCCTGCAGCTACAGTTTTCAAGAGGCAGTGATTTGGGGTTTATATAGCTAAAAATATCCTGACAAACAAAAGGAAAAGAGAACTCTTAGGTATCAACAGTATGTTCCTCATTTCTACCACTGGAATCAATGGGACTGGAAAATGTCTAAATTCAGCCACACCCTGGTGTAACTTTTAATTTATTTATGGTTGATCCACCTTCCAATACTGCAATGGTAATTCTAGTTGTCATTCATGACTTTGATGATAGAATAGAGAGAATCCCTACCAACTTGGCAGATGACTGAAAACTGGGAGGAGTGGCTAATACATTGCAAGATAGGAAGACAATTCAAAATGACTTGATAAAGTAGAAAACTGGGCTGAAGCAAATAGAATGAAATTCAACAGAGACATATGTAAAATTCTACATTTATCCACAAAAACCAAATGTGCGGGTACAGGTACAGGTATAGGATGAGTTGAACCTTAATAAAACAAAAATAATAACCACATAAGGTTTGCACAACTTTAATGTAGACAATAAAGACATTAAAATAGTTCAATATTTTCCATACCTTGGCTCAATTATTAATCAGAGTGGAGACTACAATAAAAAAATCAAAGAAGATTAGGACTTGGAAGGGCAGCTATGAGGGAACTAGACAAAATCCCGAAAGGTAAAGATTTAATACTAAAGTTATGATGGTCCATACCATCATATTTCCTATTTCAATATATGGCTATGGACACTGGACAGTGAAGAAAGCTGATAAGAAGAAAATCAACTTATTTGCAATGTGGTGCTGGAGAAGAGTTCTATGGATACTGTGGACTGCTACAAAGATAAATCAATAAATCAATGGGTCCTAGAGCAAATCAAGCCTGAACTCTTCCTAGAAGCCAAGATGACTTAACTGGGACTGCCATACTTTGGCTATATCATAAGAAGACATGGCTCACTAGAAAAGGCAATAATGCTTGGTAAGGTAGAAGGCAGTAGGGAAAGAGGAAGACTGTGTTCCAGGTGGATAGAGTTAATCAAGGAAGTCATGGCCCTGATTCTGCAACACCTGAGAAGAACTGTTGATGACAGGGTGACTAGGAGGTCTCTCATTCATAAGCTCACCATAAGTTGAAGTCAACTTGATGGCAGTTAACCACAACAAGGATAGGGAATGCTTAGCTTGGAAGTAGTACAGTTGTCCCTTCACATTCGCTGGGGTTTGGTTCCAGGACCCCCCGTGAATACCCAAATCCGTGAATACTCAAGTCCCATTATATGCAATGGCAGAGCAAAATGGTGTCCCTTATAAAAGATGGCAAAATCAAGGTTTGCTATTAGGATTGTTATTTTTTTAAGAATATTTTTCAAGCCGTGAATACTCAAATCCGTGAATGTCAAATCCGTGAATGTGGAGGGACAACTGTACATGTGGACAGAACTTTGGGACCTTCGGATTATTGTTGATCATAAGTTGAACATGACCCAGCAGTGTGATACAGCAGCAAATAAGGCAAATGATGTTTTAGCCTGTATTAATAAAACCAAACCTTCCAAGTCAAGGAAAGTAATAGTCCCACTATATTCTGCACTAGTCAGTACAGATCTGGAGCACTGTGTTCAGTTCTGGGTGCCTCATTTTAGAGGGATATAGACAAGTTGGAGTGTGTTCAGAGAAGAACAAGGATGATATGAGATATGGAGAACAACACATATGGAGATATGGAGAACAAAACAAAGGTTGAGGGAGTTGGCACATTCAGCCTGATTAAAGAGAAGAAAAGAGGCTCAACCACACAAGGGAAAATGTTCACAGTCACCTCTAACCTGGTGCAATCAGTCCAGATGATGTACGACTAGTTTCACAGCAAAACTGCTTCTTAGCCTTTAATTCAACTGACGAAAACCCCAGATTACACCAAAACTTCCAGGAAGCTGGTGTGTCTTTGTTGTTTTGGAAGTGTGGACAGCTGGATTGGGTTGGATTTAGGGCAATCCAGTTGTCCACATGTCAAAAACACCCACCAGGACAGATAGATGTTGTCAGGCATTGCCATTTTCTGTCCCCCTTCACTGGTCAGCACTGGAAAAGTGCTGGATCCTCCTCAGGGCCACTGCTGCCTCACCAGCCAAGCAGCTCCCTGGCAGAGCCTTGCTGGCAGCCTTGTTTCTGGTGAGCTCAAAATAGGGTTCTCAGTCATGTGATCAATGAGGAGGGGGTAGAGGTAGAGCGACCCCCTTCTCATTGATCACACAGCTGGGCTTCCCATTCTGACCTCTCCAGAAGCAATATTGCCAGCAAGGCTCTGCCAGGGAGCTGTTTAGCTGGTGAAGAGAGGAGATGACAGGTCACCAGTGCTAATGAACGGTTGGTCCAGCCAGCCATCTGGATAGTAAGACAGCTTCACATCACTTTTGTGGCACTATGTGTGGCATCCACATGGTGAATCCGGGGTGGATCCAAGACAGAATAGTCCAGATTCCATTTGAATTTTGGCCCCTGGTATAGACAAGCCCTGAAGGGTAACACAATTGCACTCTTTAAAATTGTAAAGGGCTGTCACTGAGAGGAGGGAGACAGGCTTGTTCTCTGCTGCCCAGAGGGTAAGACCAGGTGTAATAGTTTTAAGTTACAGGAGTGTTGATTTCAGTTGAACAATAAAAGGAAGTACTTGATGGTAAAAGTGGTTTAGTAATGGAACCAATTCCCAAGAGAGGTGATGGGGTCTCTTTCTCTGGATGTCTTCAAAAAGATGCTGGAGAGCTACCTGCTGGGGATGCTCTAGTTAGATTTCCTGCCTTGAGCAGGTGGTTGGACTAAATGGCCTATGGGGCCCCTTTCAATTTTATGATTCTGTGATTCATTTGATACCCCTTCAGCAAAAAACCAAAATTGCTCTAATCTTAATATGTTTTAGTTCTCCTTTGCTTATTTGGAAATTATTATGACACGTAATAGGGATAATAAGCAGAGAGTGCCACAGTGATTCATTTCTCATTTATTCAGGGTTTACATAGGTTGAACTCATTACCTTTGCTTCTTGCTTCCATCTTGAGTTCTGCAAACTCATATCAATTTTATTGTTGTCTCCATTTCGAGGATGCCTTAAAACTCATTTTCTTCTGGCCCCAGGAAGACAGATGAGTCATTTGTGTATTAGCAATGTTATAATTGCTGAGATTCTTCCCCCTCCAATAAATAGTTAGAAGAAAGCCCCTGCTAATATCTCTGTGTGGGCATTGCAAATATAATGAATTCAAAAGGAAGAAAAAAAGGGTTATGTTTGTTCCCAAGATATATGCATGCCTTTTATCTCCTGTAAGCTATAAAAATGCATCAGTAGATTCAGCCTGTGGCTTTTCCCCCTCTAAAAGGGAAGGGAGGTACATTTTTAACATTATTCTCTTTTACCACAGAGTGACAAATGGCTTTTTGCCTCAGCACCATTTTCCTAGCTTTCACTGTAAATTAAAGATAGTTTTGTCAGCAAAAGCAGAAGCTGAACCTCCTAACAGAAGGGAAAGTTGAAGGTCAAAAGATGTGTCTCACTTATTCTGAAGTTTTCAAAAGGAGCATCTAAACTAAACCACAGAAAAGGTAGTTCAAAAGGAAGAGAAGCCCATCCTCATGCCAAAATTTGCTTGTCTAGCTCTATAGTCCTAACTTGAAGATACCCCAGTAGGAGGAGGCAATGACTAAGTAAAGTCTTTTCTACTGAGGGGGTGGGGGGAATAAACCTCTTCTGTCAGCATATTCAGGTATCTGTCAACAAACAATGAAGTGGTCTGCTGACTAAGATCTCGGAAAAGTAAAAAGGAGCAGAGAAGAAGCACGTCAAAGGACTAGATCCAACACCCTCCAGTCCAGGGACACAGCAGAAAGATGGGCCAGGCTAAGTATAATCCAAACAATTTTCAACATTCCTAGTCTGGGAGGGATTTGGATTTGGCTCTGCTTCAGATGGCCTAGTTTACTCTCAACTAGACCTTGAACAATTTGCTAAATTAGGATTGTGACCTAAGGCTGATATCCTGTTGTAATCACGAGATTACAGTGTGAATGGGCAGCCCTCAGCAAGCAAACTTCCAGGTCAGAATGTGAAAACAAAGCACAGGGTGCTCTTTTTATGAACTGTCCCATCTAGTGCGCATGTTTTTAGTTTTGTTCGGTGCTTGTGTGTTTATTAACTTTGTTAATTTAGGGTGTTTTTGTTTGTTTGTTTATTTGTTTTAGTTTTAAAGGTGCTTGCGTCTTCTCATGAGAACAGCCAAAATCTTGCCCACGCTAAATCCAGGAAGTCTACTCCAGTTCCTAAAGTGCTAGTGGTCACTGTACATTAGTTTTGTGGTGTGTTTTTTTCCTGTGATTACACCTGCATGTGATAATAAGTGTTATAATGCCACAATGTTCCCATTAGTTTCATTCGTGGAATTACAGCATTTTTAGATGCTAGTCTGATAAAGTCCTAAGTATAGTCCAAATAAATTTCAATATTCCTAGTCTGAGAGGGGTTTGGATTTGGATTTGCCTCAGCTGGCCTAGGTTAATCTCAACTGGCCCTTGAACAATTTCCCCAGACAGCATTGTGCCCTAAGAGTGCAATTCTATATTCTTTGGAAAGATTTCCCACCATCTGTCCTCTCTGAAGATACAGTGAGAGATCAGCCCTTGAAAGAGGGTATACAAAATTGCAAATCCTCTTCCAGAGGTGGTGGTGGGGGAAAGCTTCTTTGGCCCTTGCCTCTCTAGTGCCTGAGCTCTTGAACTGGTAGAGGCAAAAAGGAGTTCTTTGGTCATGTTTGATATGGACCAAGGGATTGCTACAAGCTTTCCATTCTCTTACTCTGTCATAATTGCAGGAAAACTGTACCTGGTGCATACCTTATGGAGAAACACAGCATGGAATCTTATACGAATATACGGTAACTACTCCAAAGGACAAAAAAGAAGACCAAAAATATTCATCTAGTGAGAAGGGTAACTGGTAATATCCAATACAGTCCAAGGATAAGACATTTATGACTATAGAGACTGAAGTGATTAGATTTATTTTTGAAACAGAAAGAAATGATATGATTACTAATAAAGGTTATTGACAGCTACCAGCACAACACCTGTGAATAAACATTAATAAGGTCATTTTGGTTTTAAATGAGTTTGATTAAACAGAAGTTAAATTTGCAATTTTTCAAGAATTCTCTCTCTCTCTCTCTCTCTCTCTCTCTCTCTCTCTGTGTGTGTGTGTGTGTGTGTGTGTGTTAGGGGTTCCCAATTCTGGCCGTGAATTTTATGACCTGTGCTCTGTTCTCCATATCTCAGAGCAAGAAAGAAGTCTCTCAGAGTAAGATAAGATAACCACTTTGAAAAGTATGTGTGTATATATATTTTCCCAATTGTACACCATGGACTTTGCTTACACCATGGACTTTATCAGATGAGGGGGGAAAGGTGCCAAAATGATGTGATATGGGTTTTCATTATCAGATGACATCATTCTTCTCCTGTGGCCAGTCTGTCAGTTAGCCAGTAATGGGGCACCACTTTCAATTGATGGCTTAAGCCATCAATAGATCGGCAGTGCCGGCATTTCGTCGGTATTGCCAGTGTGTGAAATCTCTGGCCCTTTAAATCTTGTTGTTGCAGAGAAAATGGCCAGATGGGGCAAAACACTTCCAGGTGAGATTGCAACATCCAGGTAAGTAACAAACTTTTAACACCCTCCCCATGTTGCTTGGAAGTTTTTATATGTTTTATTTTTTGCTTTATTTTTGAATTTCCTGCACGAGCTACTCTTGTGAGAATCTGCAGGATTTCAGAAGATGAAGTGAATGGAGCTCCGTTCACTTCCTCTTCATTGCTGGGGAAGCCATTCACGGGGAGAGAAGGTAACTGCAGTGGGGGACGTTCTTTTGCCAGCAATTTTTTTTTCCTATGTTGGCAAAAGAATGTTTAAAGGGGCTCATCTGATAAAGTCCTTGGTGTTTATTTTATTTTAATTTTTTAAAATGAATAGTATACTGTGGACTACTGTGGTTGCTGTACTATAACATCATCCTTGTAGCACTGCTCTTGAAACATCACTAGGGCCTGTCTCCTATGACATCTCAAAGGGATCTCCCTAGATCTCAGCTTGTAGCCTTGAAATCCCTGAGCCTGGGATAGTCTTGACCTGGCAGGTCTAAACATATGTATGAAACCTAGAATTAAATGTTGATGGAGTGGCCCTCAATTATGACCACACTGTTGAACTCCTGATCCATAAAACCATGTTCAATAATTATGTGTGGGAACTGTGGTGCACCAATCAGCCAAAAGTCCACTAACATTCTCCATTAAAGCAAAACGAAACAGAAGGCAGCCTTTTCTAGGGATGTAAATCTTTGTATTCTTTAACTTTGCATACCAGAATGCAAAGTCTCCCTAGGTTCCCCCCGCCCCCGTCTCAGGAGAAAATGAAGATTTATGCACATTTCTCAAGAGGTAGTTATACTGCAAATTCTCTCAGACAGTTACACTACAGAATGTATATATATTCTGTGCAGAAAAAATGGTTTTTTCCACAAAAATGTGTTTCCTATACATGAAGGAGTGTTTTCTGTGAAAAAATACTATTTCTTATGTAAGAAACATGATTTCTTTGCAAAACAACAACAATGCACATATGCTTTCTGTGCAGAAAACCATGTGAATTTTTTTGTAGAATAGATCCCTGAGAGATTCCATGAAGTATGTAGAATCCTCCCGCATCATTATTCCTCTTGGCGGAGGCTTCCAAATTCTCATAATTATTTTGCTGGGAAAGAACGGGTTACTTACCTATAACTATTGTTCTTCGAGTGGTCTTCTGTGAATTCACACAACTACCTATATACCCGGTGTAGCATACACCGTTTCCCCTGCCGCCCTCCCTGCCCTCCCATGTGCGCACACACACACACTGCTCCCACCCCAACCTATGTCGCATCCCTCCTTCCCACGCAGCACCTGGCCACCCCCACCACAGCCCTCATACCCCTGCTGCCCTCCCTGCCCCCCCATGCACACACACACACACACACACACTGCTCCCAACCCACCTCTCCCTCCCCCCTACAGCACCTACCCCCCATAGACCTCCTGCCCCCTGCTGCCCTCCCCTCCCATGCATGTGCTACCACCCCACCCCACCCACCCCCTCCCTCCTGCCCCCTTGCAGCCCTCCTGCCCCCTGTGGCCCTTCCCACACCCCCGCAAGTACACACACACACACACATGCTGCTCCCTCCCCACCCACTCCTGCCACCTCCCTCCCCCCACATGGCACCTTCCCCCCACCCCCCACCATGGCCCTTGCCACCCCCTGCTGCCCTCCCCCAGCCCTGCACACACACCATGTCACACACAAACCCTGCTACTTACCCCTTTCCAGCAGCCATGTTTACACTGGAGGTAAAACTCCACATGGTCCTACCTCCAGTGTGCTGATTGGCTGCCCAACCAAGCTGTGATTAGTTGGTCAGTTTCCTAAGCAGCCAATCAACACACTGGAAATGGCAACATACCCAAGAGAATTTTATATAGATAGATAGATAGATAGATAGATAGATGGGTTAATCCTGCACCTGTAGAAACTTCCAGATACTTTTGGGTGGTAGCTTTGCCCATAAACCCTGGCCCATATAAGCCCCCACCTCTCACCAGCTGCTCAGTTCCTTATAGCCACGTGTAAAAAAAATCACTGTGAGAGGTAGGACACCAGAGGGGAGGAGGGCAGGTTTGTGTGGACTCACAGAAGACCACTCCAAGAACTATAGTTACAGATAAGTAACCCGTTCTTCTTCTTCGTGGTCTCTGTGAATGCACACAATGGGTAGACTAGCAAGCTCAGAGACACCAAGATGAGGGGGTGTCCTAACACCAAGAAAGGCAAAACAAGGTTCATAAGAAAATGATATATTGTATTGATTACCAAAATAGACTAAAAAACCTGTCAGCTACAAGTGACTAAGGACAATAGTACAGCCCTTCCCAAGGCTGAGTCTTTCTCAGCAGAGTCTAGCTTATAGTCCTTCACAAATGTGAGTGGTGTGGCCCACGTGGCCACCCTGCAAATGTCCGGGAGAGCCCCCCCCCAGTAATACCATTGAGGTAGCTGTTGTTCTGGTAGAGTGGCTACATATTGTGCTAGGGATCGATTCTTCCATCACTTGATAAGAAATAGAAATGGTGGAAGCTACCCACTTAGAGAATCGTTGTGATGACACCGGTAAGCCCTTGCTTGGGCTGGAGTAGCATACAAAGAGCTATTAGAGTGGCAGAAACACACCATCCTATGTATATATCTGCGCTCTACATGGGGCTATCCTCGTGCTTGGTCCGGAAACATCAGTTGGTACAAAATCTGGCAGCCAGAGTGATCTCGGGAACATCTCGGAGGGACCATATAACTCCAGTATTAAAATCTCTCCACTGGCTGCCTATCAGTTTCCGGGCCCAGTATAAGGTGTTGGTTATTACCTTTAAAGCCCTAAATGGCTTGGGTCCAACTTATCTTCGGAACCACCTCCTCCCATACAATCCTCCCCGCACACTCTGGTCCTCTGGAAGGAATTTGCTTCAGCCACAAAATCTAGGCTATCTGCAACCTCCCAGAGGTTGCACCCCCAGTAATCACCCCCAATTTATGGAATGGCCTGCCAAACGAGATCCATCAGATGACGAGCTTAAGTATCTTCAAAAAAGCACTAAAGATGGATCTCTTTCGGCAGGCCTTTCCTGATTAGATCCCGGCCTCAGAAGCTGTGTCTCCTGGCCTTTTTTTAGTCTTGTGTATATTTGTTTTTAATGTGATTTTAGCTAGATGGTTTTAATTTTATGTTGTTTAATGTCTTTTTATGGGGGAGGGTGGGGGTGGGTAGTGCTTTTAGTTGGTATTGTACAGTTTTAATTGTTGTAAGCCACCCCAATTGTTTTTAACAGAGGGGCAGGGTATTATTATTATTATTATTATTATTATTATTATATAGCTCAAGGGCTAGTCGGATGTCAAGAGGGTGATGGGATCCGATTGGCTCACTGGCTGGAAGCAGGTGGAAGGTCGGTAGAACTATGTCTTGATTCAAAGAGGAGACAAGTTTATTTATTTATGTATTTAGTTAGTTAGTTTATACCCCGCTCTTCAGCCACAAGGCTATCAGAGCGGCTTACAAATTGTTTTTTAAGCAATAGCTATTTACACATCTACACTGCATTAAACAGTTTCCAATGTGTGTTAGCTAAGGACGACTTTGTCCTGATGGAACTGTGTATGGGGTGATCCATCCTCAGAGCACAGAGCTCATTCACTCGTCTTGCTGACGTGATGGCTGTCAAGAAAGCTGTCTTTAAATACAGGAGACGTTAAGTTGTACTTATCCATAGGTTTAAAGGGACCTGCAGAGAGGGCCTTTAGGACTAAGGTTAAGTCCCAGCTGGTGATTGGGCCCATTATTGGTGGGTGTAAATTTCTATACCCCTGGAGGAAGTTGCAAACCAGCGGGTCTTTGAAGCATGACAGCATCCCTAGAGGCTGAAAGTGCCAAGATGCTGCAGCTACATAAATTCATATGGAAGAGAGAGAATCACTGTCAGGGAGATTTGCCATGCAATGCACCGGCCCCACATCTGGAGGGTTAGGTCTAGGGGTGTTGATGACCGAGTCCCTCCCTGCTGTTTGATATAAAAGACTGTGGTGTTATTCTCTGACACAACCTGGGCCACATGCCGCTGAAGTGATGACTCGAAAGCTTTAAGTGCCTTGAACACTGCTAGCTGTTCCAGTGGGTTGATGTGCAACTGACCATAGTCCACAAAGGGTTAGATTGTGCAAGTGGGCACCCCAACCTGTCAGGGACACATCTATAGTCATTGACCTGGTGGGATGAGGCAGGGCAAGGGTAGACAGCAGCAAACCATTTCTGGCCTAGTCCACCAGATTAGAGCCCTGAGTGCTGGTCGAGACACAGAGAGCATCTTGAAGGGATTGTCTAGAAACAGACTGAACTTTCTGAGGAACCAAGTTTGCAGGGGTCTCATTCTTAATCTGGTGAGGGGAGTAACGGCTGTGTACTACTTAGTTATACAGTTGTCCCTTCACATTCGTGGGGGTTAGGTTCAACAGACCCCTGCAAATGTGAAAATTATGCGAATAACAACTGCCCTCCCCCTCCCCCGCCAAAGTGACCACAGGGCCTCCGGAGGCCCCGTAGTCGCTTTCTCCCTCCCTCCCAAGGCCTTCATGGGGCCTCTGGAGACCCTCCGGAAGCCCCATGGTCGCCTCCCCAGGCCTTCCCAATCCCTCCCAAGGCCCCCTCCACCCCTCTTCCACCCCTGCCTGGCTTCCTAAGGTGGTGAGGGGGCATTGGAGGGCTCCCTCGCTTCCTCTCCCACCCCCACCTGTCCTCCTAAGGTGGTGAGGGGGTCTCGGAAGGCCCCCTTCCCCCTCTCTCACCCCCGCCCGGCTTCCTAAGGTGGTGAGGGGACCTCGGAAGGCCCCCTCCCCACCTCTCCTACCCCTTCCCAGCTTCCTAAGGTGGCGAGGGGGCCTTGGAGGGTCCCTTGCCACATCTCCTACCCCCCGGCCTGGCCTCCTAAGGTGGCGAGGGGGCCTCGGAAGGCTCCCTCACCACCTCTCCCACCCCCGCCCAGCCTCCTAAGGTGGCGAGGGGGCCTTGGATGGCCCCCTCCCTACCTCTTCCACACACCTCCGCCTGCTTCTCTCCCCCCCCCCAGAAGTGGCCACAAGGCTTCTAAAGCCTAGTTGCTGCTTTTGGAAGGGTGGGGGGAGGCACTCCCCAAATCGCAAATACTCAAAATTGCAAATGTGGAGGGGAACTGGAGTTTATTTGATTAGTCAATTGACCATATCAAAACAGTTAACATCAGACATTGTAAAAGTAAAATAACATAGATAAAATACAATATAATGAACTAATTTAAACTAAAGTATAACAAAAATCAATAAGATAAGGTATGAAAAAAGTAAGTTAAAAATTAATAGTAGACTAATTTTTCAAATAAGATAATATAAAAAACACACATTAATAAGCTATCATCTTATAGTTGGATAAAAATAATTTAAAAATAAAAGCATTAACGGCTTTAAATAACTTCATCCCCTTTGCAGGGAACCCCAATGTGTTCAATAAAATAAGCTCTCAGTTGTACAGCTTTGATTATAAACTTAGCCAATCTAATGACTACATAAGTATTTGTACTCTGGAGGAAGTAGGTTAACTGTTTATTGCAGTCCCAATGTATAGTTCTGTTCAGTAATGTCTGCAAGTGCTGGACCCTTACTGGAGTATATAATTGGCAATTGAATAGAACGTGTGCTATATATCCTCTATTTCAGATGCTCTGCAAACACATATTCTCTCGATGTATGGCACTTGGTGAAAGCAGCCATATTTGACCATGGATTCCAGACTGTTCAAATCTCGCTCTAGTTACAACAATCCTGTGTTGTTGAGTCAGACCCGTTTCTAAATATTGTTCTTCTTGGAATGACAGTTTGTTTTGGGCCAACCATTTCAATGACCTGACATTTGCAAGTTTCCAATGTCCACTGTGGCTATGGTGGAGGCCAGGTAGCCCAGGGTGCTCTGGATAAGGTGTGCTGTCACTCTCCTGAGAGTGATGCAGTGGCATACCATGTTCCTCAGTATGGAGAACCTGTCTTCCGGTAGAAGCGCTCAGCCCGACGAAGCATCTAGTTGGGTCCCAATGAATCTGGTGAGTTGTGATGGCTCCATGTGGGATTTCTCCAGGTTGACCATGAAGCCTAGTTTGCTGAGCAAGGAGAGAGTCAAATCGACGTCTCTGACCACTTTCTCCCTGGATGGTGCCACTATAAGTCAGTTGTCTAGGCATGGGAATATTTCCACTCTGCTCAGTCTGAGACGTGCCACCACCACTGCTACACACTTGGTAAAGACCTTCAGGGCCATACACAAGCCAAAGGGGATGCCCTTGATACAGAACATACTGGAGCCAATGGTGAATGCGAGGAAGCACCTGTGTGGTGGTGCTATGATGATGTGGAAATAGGCATCACAAAGGTCGATAGTGGCGAATCAGTCTCCTACCTGGAGGAATGGAAGGATGGAGGAAAGCGTAACCATTCTGAACTGCTTGGGGGCAATATAGAGATTGACATCTCTTAAGTCCAAAATGGGACGTAGCCCACCGTCTTTCTTGTTGACTAGAAATTTGCAGGAAAAGAATGTCTCTGCCTTCTGAGGCTGAGTAATAGGCTTTAGTCTGTTTTGCTAATCAATACAATATATTGTTTTCTTATGAGCCTTGTTTTGTCTTTCTTGGTGTTAGGACACCCCCCTCCTGGTGTCTCTGACCTTGCTAGTCTACCCATTGTGTACATTCACAGAGACCACGAAGAAGAAGAATGGGTTACTTACCTCTAACGATAGTTCTTTGAGTGGTCTTCTGTGAGTCCGAACAAACCTGCCCTCCTCCCTTTTGGTGTTCTACCTCTCACAGGCTTTTTTTTTAATACATGGCTATTAGGAACTGAGCAGTTGGTGAGAGGTGGGGTCTTATATGGGCCAGGGGTGAGGGGGTGGAGCTACCACCCAAAAGTTTGAATTGAGGTATCTGGAAATTTCCAAAGTGCTCTGCTTTGGCTTGTGTACAGCCCCGAGGGTCTTTACCACGTGTGTAGCAGTGGTGGTGGTACATCTCAGACTGAGTGGAGTGGAGATATTCCCATACCTAGACAACTGGCTTATAGTGGCAGTATCCAGGGATAAAGTAGTCAGAGACATCAACTTGAATCTTTCATTGCTCGGCAAACTAGGCTTCGTGGTCAACCTGGAGAAATCCCACCTAGAGCCATCACAACTCGCCAGATTCATTGGGGCTCAACGAGACACTACATTGGGTCGAGCGCTTCTACCGGACGACAGGTTCTCCATACTGAGGAACATGGTATGCGACTGCAGGAGAGTGACAGCACACCTTATCCAGTGCACCCTGGGCTACATGGCTTCCACCATGGCTGTTACTCCCCTCACCAGATTAAGAATGAGATCCTGGCAAACATGGTCCCTCAGAAAGTTCAGTCCTTTTCTAGACGATCCCTTCCAGATGCTCTCCGGGTCTCGACCAGTACTCAGGGCTATAGACTGCTGGACTTGGCCAGAAATGGTTTGCTGAGGTCTACCCTATGCCCCACCTCATCCCACCAGGTCATTGATTACAGGTTGGGATGTCCACTCTTAGTGGAGGCTTCCAAATTCTCATCATTACTTTGCTAGGAAATTAACAGTGGCAAATATTCTTTCCAGCCATCTGAATCTTACACGCACAGACACATCCTTAGGCCCTTAAGTTGCTATGAGGTTTTAACTTCATAAGCTTGAAATATTCCAGTGGGGTATGATCCAGTGACCTCATATAGGTTTTAATATGATATTATTACAAAGAACCTGAGAATAATTTCATTTGACCCAAAGGGTGCAAGCTGTAACAACTAATATAGTGGTGTCCGCAATAGTCAATTGGACTGCATGTGAACTTATTTTTGTCTTGTGGTCCTCAAGATGGTGGAGAGAAGAAAACTGCAGTGCAGAAGATCCAGATGTTTTTCTCCCCTTTTACTCCTCTCCCTCCCAAAAAACAATGAGGTGTCAGGAACAAAGTGCTGAAACAGCATCTAGAAAAAGAATTGAATCAAGCTGCCACAGCTCCACTAATGGGATTCATAGCCTGCAATTGAGAAGGTCAGCTTATGATAGCAAGCAACAAAGAAATATCTAATATCTGAACCAGCCTAAATGACTTTTCCTCTGACAATTCAGTTGGATGGAGGGATGCAGAGCAAAGGCTGTGTGGAGCTCATGAATACAGCCTTTTTACATTCCTGCCTTTAGTAGTGTTAAAATAGAAATACATTTACATATCATCTGAAGTAATGTATTCATTACTAGGACCTAGCCTGGAACAAATCCATGAACCAGTGGTCCAGAACTAATTTGCATATACAGCTACATGCAATTTAACACAATTTTGCCTGTCATTAACATGAACCTGGTGGCTACAAAGCGAAGGCTAGGAGGTATGGTCTACTTGGGCTGCAATCTCATGTAAGACATCCTCAGGAATACACCTCTGTTCAGAAGAGAGAATTAGCAAAAATATGTTCAGACAGTCTATAATATTCTCTAGAATGCTTTCAAGCTACAGATCTACATATCAGGGTGGGAATTGTCTGGTTCTCCAGATGTCTTTGACTACAACTACCAGTGTTAATCATAATTGACAACACTGCCTATGGGTGATAGGCATTGCAATTCAAATCTGCCGGGCCACACGATTCCCACCCCTGTGCTCTCTCTCTTTCTCTCCACCTCCACATAAGTAAGTGTTATTGAGTCCAATGTGGGTTGTGTGTGTAAATATGTGCCTTCAAGTCACCTGTCAACTTATGACAACTCTATGAATTTCATAGGGTTTGTTTCAGGCAAGGAATACTTAGAGTTGGTTTGCCAATTCCTTCCTCTGAAATATAGCCTACAACACCAGGATACTGTTTACACAATGAAAATGTAGTGGGAAGAATTTGTGTCGAACCCTGGCTGTTTACACGTATATTGGGTCGGGTACGTGATTTTCGGAAGGGGGGCCACCTTTTATCCCTCAACCTGTGGGACTTCCAGTCCTGCGGTTTGTGCCGGTTTTTAAAAAAGTCACTGGAGGATTCGGAAAATTGGAAATGTAAACAGCCCGGGACAAATTATCTCGGTACTAGGTGATGACTGGAAATGGTGACTGGGGGTGGGCTCAGAAAGCAGCAACCAGAAAAGGAGGGGTCAGTCACCCGTTCAACAGATCCAGCCTCACCAGCTGAAAACCAAGACATCCCTTCCAGCTGCACGTAGGTTTGTGTGTGTGTGCGTGTACTCAATCACCTTTTAAAATGGATTTCTACACTGCAAAGCCTTCAGCTTTAACCTCTTCCTCAACTGCATGTTACAAAGAGATCATGGTGGGCAGAGGGTCCCCATTCATTCCCTGCCTGGATCCCCTCCCTGGGTCTGAACGGACAATCAAACATTCATCACCCCCCCCAGGCATAGTAAAATATTCCAGCATCTGAGCGAATGAACACACTTTCATTCACCCCCCCCCACAAGGCACAGTAAAAAATGCCAGCATCTGTGTCTTTCAAAATGCCTTGTGTGTCACTGGCTTGAAATCTTCACTCCACAGCTGCCTCTGCTTTAAGGGTTAACATTTTAAAGAGACAAGGGCAATCGCAAGCCTCTTCCCTCCCCCCACTCAGCTTGATTTCAAAAGGAAAGCACAGGGTTTAATTGTTCCTGCCTCCTTCCAGCTTTGTGCCAGCGTCTGAGTGAAAGATCACACATTGATTCATCCATCCCCCTGCCTCAAGGCATAGTAAATAATTTTAAAATGCATGTGTCTGTGTCTTTCAAAATGCCTTGTGTGTCACTGGCTTGAAACCTCAATCCACAGCTGCCTCTGCTTTAAGGGTTAACATTTTAAAGAGACAGGACAAACACAAGCCTATGCCCCCTGATCTCCCCCCCCCCAGCCAACCAATAACATCACTCGTGGCATGGAACTCAAAGGAAGTATGACACCGAGGTTGTGAAAACACGAGTAATCGCATCCTTGTTTGACAGCCCCCCCCCCAAAAAAACCCGGTAGACTAAACATGTGTAAACAGCAAAAGCACGGGATATAAGAGTGCGAGACCAATAAAAAGAAATGGAACTTTTGTCATCTAAATATCAATCACGGGATCTTCCAGGATTTCCTAAAGAGTGACAAAAATAGTCTAAACAGCATGGGACAAATACGGGATCAGGAAGTCACGGTACAGCCCGGGACAAAACTTGCCATATAACTGACACCCTGGTATTCATTGGCAGTTTTCCATCCAAGTACTAACTAGGACTGACCCTACTTAGCTTCCAAGACCAGACAGGATCTGGTGCCTTTAGGATATTTAGGACCCAACGGGGCTTTCTCCCAAGAAAACAGGAATAGGATTGCATCCGGATTCTGGAAAATATAAATGAGTCGCACATTGACTGTCATCATTTTTTAGAACAAATGTCATAGGATCAGCTGTATAATAGTTGAATTAGGCTCAGCTGATATTTGTAATGCAAATGGTAAGCCAACAGGTGACACAAGATTATTGCTCAGGCTAAATGCTATTTATAAATTCAAAAAGAAAAATATCTTCTATGAGTGAAGGCTCTTCTGCACATTGTTTCATTCTTAGGACAACATGGGTAACTAGGAGGGGGCTGTTGCTTGTACATCTGGGGATGATTCTATAAAAGCTGAAAGAAATGTTACCCAAATTGTGTGGGGTCCATGGGGCTCACTCATGACCTTTGAGTTATGATATTATATTGGGGGATGTTAATTAGCTCAAAGTATGACAGTTTGACCACCTTGACTTCTAATGAGAGTTTGGGTTTGATCTGTTCTAAGACCCATTTGTTTGTCTTTTTAGCTATCCATGGGATCCTCAGCATCCTTGCTGGGAAGTAAATCCTATTGAATGTCAATTGTATTTCTTCTTTGAGTAACATACATGGGATTACATAACATATGTGCAAAGATTTCTTTATTTCCATATGGGCAGTGGAAACTGTGTAGGGAAATTTGGGGGTGGCAGATAGGAAATGCTAGGTCTAAAACTGACTTAACTCAGAATTGCCTTCCCTTCCACACCCTTAATAACTGCTATCCAGTAAAAAAGATCCATAAAACCCTCTCCTGCTCCAAATGGGAAAGGGGTAGAACATGATAATTTTGCTCTACATGGTTGAAGTACTCTAAGCTTCTTGGCTGCACTGTTGACCACCCCCACAACTTTCCTCCTGAACTTGGAGCTAGCAAAAAGTTGGGGAACCCCACTCATCTCTGTAGCTTCAAAATTCATGACAAGAGCTACAAGCAGTTCACCTACTTGAGAAGCTGTGTATTTTTCTCAGGTGCAGGTTTTATCCTGGGTAGGGTAGGGGTCCTTGGCAGTTCAGGTTTCCATTGGGCTTTCTCTTTCAGAATTAGTGACATGTACAAAGCATCAGATGTCACGCCTACAGGAAAATTCCAAACCCTTTCTATTCTCTAAAATTCATTCATTTGGATGTGGTTTTATTTTACTGGTGCTGTGGTGTTCCATGTTCCATACACAAATGTCAATATTACAAGTATTTTGGATTACCATGTGAAGTATCTGCTTGCTTCCCTTTATGACAGCTATTCCTGCATTACAGCAATGATTTTTGCATATATATTTGCAGATTTTGATTCACCTTCCTTACTCAAGATTGTATTTAAAATAAAACCCTTAACATGATATGTTGTTATTAAACCTTGGGAACAGGGCCACATGGGGGAACAGCAGCCTACTTGTTATGAGGGGATGCTGAGTTGTGTTTCACTTAGGATTGGTTTTTATCATGACTCTGTCGCTTTCATTGTGCCCTCAAGCTGATGGGATATTGTGTGCTTCTAGATTCTGGGGACTACTACATGCTAAAATTTCTATCCGCTTCTACTTTTCCAGGGTTTACAATTTCTTTCCCCTTATTTTTGGAGTGCTAAACATCTTGATTTTAATGCTTTGCAAGCAATGGGTAACATTTTTAAACTGCACTCCTGCTTTTGTTCGCATGTGGGTTTTATTTTTATTTTTTTTGGGGGGGGGTCTTTCTTTTTATCCAAAAAAAATTCAAATATCATTCCATACTGCCTCAGATTATTGATAGAGCTTTACTTGATAGCAGCTTTGGATCGGTTCCTAGAGATTTTCAAGGAACATGTGGATGGTGGTTCTGCATCTCTTCTTTTTATATGGCAGCACACAGATAGGTTTTGGGAATTTCAGTTCTCCCATCTGGACAGCTATGCCCGTTACTTGGCAGAGTGGTGCAAGACATGCCGGTGTTTAACAGTGACACTTTGAGAGTGTGGGATGGAAATCTTATGTATGTTTCATTGAAAGATGGAGGTGAATTGGTTTGCCACGGTTCTTTAGGCCTTCTTGGCTATTTCTACATACCTTACCCATATAAACATTTTTGATGGCACTGTCTACAGATACACATGTTTCCACTTTGTATGTTATTATTTACACTTTTAAAATGTGGATTGCGTTATGCTAGTCTAGGTGTGGTTTCATTGGGTTATTTGACCAATATCATCTTTCCTTTTTGATAATATACTGTTGCTATGGGGTTGCAAATCAACATCTATGAGCACTGATTGGTGTATTTTTTTTTTCCAACAAGGCAATATGCGTCGTCTGACCTACTCAGAATTCTTTCAAGATTTTTTCATCATGGCATTGATGCAACAGGTGGCATTATTTATGTAATGCTGGGTTGGGGTGTTGGCCTGAAAATTAGATAGATTTATTATTAGTTGACAATCCTTTTGATCTTCTATTCTGGATATCTTTATATAGGTTCGCTAAATGATATAATGGTCTAACTATTCTAGGGCTGGCTTTTATTGAAACCAGGGTTGATCTTTTGGCCCAGCACACCACAGTCATGATCAGTGTACTATCGGTGTTAAAACATGTTACAACGCAATACACACTGTGGTTTTGACTTGTTGATACATACACCACAACCAATGTGTCTTCTTTTTTTCTTTCCAGATTATGGATGGTTTTAACCGCCTTGGTTTCCCACACTGTATCGGTGCTGTTGATGGCACTCATATCCCGGTCTGTCCTCCTATTGGAAGGGTGGAAGAATACGTAAACAGGAAACAGGGATTCACCATTGTGATGCAGGGGACTACTGACCATTCTGGACATTTCATTGACATTGAGCTTGGATACATGGGGCGGCATCATGACTCCCATATTTCCAAACATCCGGCACTGCGCCAGGCCATGTATGCGGGTGTGTTTGTACCTGGGAACCCAACACTTGTGATAAATGGTGTTTCTATCCCTCCATTAATCATAGCGGACTACTCTTTGCAAAAGAAATCTTTTGCCTCATCAAACTGCAACAACTGGGATTGCACGGGGGGGGGGTCAGAGCTGTAAAAGCTGAATAGTAAAATGATGCCAGTGTTGGCTGGAAGTCTCCATACATTGCTTTGATATATCTCGAGGTAGAAAAAAATCTGGGCATAGAGGTAAGGCACATTTTTTTGGAGATCAACTCACAATGTGGTTGTGGTTTCACAACATTTTGGCTGCTTTGTTGCTTTAGAGAGTAGTTGTTTGTGCTCTAGGGATCTTTACTTTTTGCTATTGTAAACGGTGGTGTCAGTTGGAGGGAGCGCTTTCTCCTTTACACTCCAAACATCGCATCTTACACACAAGTTGTTGATTTGTAATTAAAACTTTGTTACAGTAGTTAAAACGGTGCTTTTTTGTTACCTTTATGTTTTCCTTGGCCAAATGGAAACCTAGAGGCTGAACTGTGCCTTCTTCTTCCTATCTCTTTTCGGTTTCGAAGATGCAGGGTGAGGAGGCATTTGTAATTCTCCCTCTTGTGTCTCAGATGCTTGCGGCTGCTCCTGCAAAACAGTGACAGTGGTTTCTTCTACTTCAGAAGAATAATCAGCTGAGGTTGATGTAGATGCCCTTTTCATTTTGGACGCCAGCAGTCTCCTCTTTGTTCCAGGCTTTGGTCTTGACATGCCACTCGTACCATGGGTTGCTGTGCTTGTAGATGCTGAAGGCGTTGCTATGTTTTCCATAGATTGGGTGCTAGCTGCAAGAGATTGCATTAGTGATCCTGCAATGTTTGCAAGAGGCCTGAGACAATTTATCATTTCCTTTCTGTCCTCTTGACTCTATCATTTCACGTTTCATCAATTGCTCGATGCGGCAAAGCACGGCCGTGTCTACTTCCATATGTCTGGTTAAACACTGCTCGTACTTCTCCTGGGCTTCTAGGGCTAGCCTTGCCTGCTCATTTGCATTTCTCATAATTGCTAGTGTGATCGCCTCTCCTCTTCTACCCTTGTTTCATGTGATCTGAGTCTGCGTAGATGGGCTCCTGGAGACATGCTTGACAGCCCGGGAACAGATTTGCTCTCTGTAAAAATAGGAAGACTTTCTGTAACTTGAAGCTTTAAGATACCCTTTGTGATTGGCCAGAACCCCATTACCCAATGCAAACATTTCTTCGCATTTCATTTTGACAGGTATGATTTTAATGTGAGACTTATAAGGTATTGCTCCCTGTCGCTCTCTCTGCGGTTTTGGGTTTTATTTGTAGAATTGATTAACTTGGTCTTGTGTGATAAGAAATATGACCATTCAATACCACAAAATCATTCTGGGGAAGTTTCAAGATAACGAAGTATTCCTAATATGTTACATTTTAAAGAAATATTGACAAACCTTCCTCTGCTTCTTCTTCTGCATGGGGGGATTCCAGCGTGTCGGCAATGACTTCTTCATCTGCACCTACTTCTATTTACAGAAAGGTAGGAAATATTCAGAGAAAGGAATCTTGATTGATCGGGTAACGTTTATGATAAATGAACATTTACACCAACTTTGAACAATAACTCTAACACGACTTAGCTATTGGAATTCATGGAATGTTGTCTTTTCTATAAGATTGTCTTCAGGTATATGCAGATCGGTTACACCATCTCGGGTAATTCAATATGGTTACAAGGTCTACCCATCTATTTATCTAGCACCTTTGGTGCATGTGGATTCTTCTGAAAAGCTAACATTTGTTCAATACCCATGCTATGTTCTGACTACACTATTGGAGTGAGGATTGTCACCCGAGACATTATTGTTGTGGAACTTACCTTCCTCTGCAGCAACAGTGTCTATGGTGGAGTCCTCCTCTTGAACTGATTGCTGCCTGGCAACATAAAGTCTTTCCATCCTTTCCTCCTCTTCCATGGCCTCGTGCAACTCTGAGGCCTCCTCCTGAGTCCGTATCTATTAATAAAACATGAGAAAGAGGTTATGCACTCATACAATGACAAATTTATACTTCGACAGTTACTTCATTGAATATCTCTTGTGGATATACTTACTTGCATTTCTTACACACATATTTGCTGTTCAAATGACTACATTGATAGCATAGCTGCTCTTACAAAAATAAACTTCTCGGCAACATGTTGCACATGTAGCTGAACAGTGCTTCTACAGGGGCACTTGCATTAGCAGGACATGTGTTATCCTGTGCAGCAGCAGTTTAACGTTGCAATGCTATCCTTTTGTATTTCTTTGAGAAAGATGCAGAGGTGTTAGATTGTCTTTCCCTCTTTATTATTTTTTTGTACAGTGCTTAATCCGCCCTCCCAAACCCTTGTTGCCAAACCTTCCATTATCCTTTTAACTTTGCCTGAAGAAAAACAAAGGGGAACTGACAAGGGAATTGTATTTTTCATGTACCCAACAGAAGGATGGATGCTGCTCCACTTCCTTTTTTCCCCTATCAAACGGAACATTATTTCCCCTTCTAAGTAAAGATTTATGTGAACACATTCTTCTAGGGAATCTTTTACCAATAGCGTGGACAGCACATGCACTATGTGAGAAAAAACAAGGCACATGAGGATGCCCAGTTCCCCGAAGATAGGTAAAGTTTACAGCCCTGAAGACCTTTCCTGCACGGAAAAGTACTTTCATCATTACAATGAATTTTTTGGAGGTGGAGCACATGTAGCCACTCTATTTAAAAAGTAAATAATAGAATACTTCCTTTCCTGGCCATGCATCCGATGCAGTATTGTCTTTCTTCAAAGCGTGCATCTGTGTGTACAAATGTATATGGAAATTTTTTAATTTCTCCACACACAGATACGAAAAAAAACCTTTTTTCGACGCATATCTTTTTAACCTTTCATGGTGGCCCTCAGACAATAACAGCATTAATTCTCCATTGACAGTGAGCAACAACCTAGCAGCAGCATTGACAGTCATCACCGGTACATGTGCAATCTGCTTCACCGCTTCATCTGCAATCTGGGATGCGTCTATGGTGACCAGTGAATCATCCAGCTCCTGGGAACTTGTCGGCTCTGTCCTGTCAGATGAACCCCTCTGGCTACTTCTGTTTGACATAATTGTCTTCATAGACAGACTCCTGCAAAGGTGTTGAGGGACAACACCAGCATCACCCCCCAACATGTTGTCTAGCTCTTTGTAATAGGGGCAAGTGGCAGGACTGTTGCCACTGATCTTGTTATGAGATACCACTCTCTTAAATTCCAGCCTCATACATTTCGTTTTCAATCTACACTCTTCAGCTGTACATTTGTGATGTCTATTTCTCATTTCTAAGGCTATTTTTTCAAAGATATCAACATTTCTATGAGAGCCTCTCAAGCCCTCCTGGACCCGTCTTTCTCCCCATATTTCGAGAAGGTCCCTGATCTCATCATCTTTCAATCCAACCCCCCTACCTTGCCTTCGCCTGTCCTCTACTGGGGTATCCATAATTTTAATTAAATTATAGGGTAAACGTTGCTATAGCCTCTCAAAACCTTCCCGGACTCACTTGTTTCCTGCTATCCAAAGTGACTAACATGATAACTTTGGAACGTGCATGCGCGGAAGGGTTGTTTTGCTAGACTTCCGTGTTGTCACGGTGTGATTACATAATCTCATCCTTCCAACATGGCATCTACAGCGAGTCTGCAGTGGTTACTAGACCACCAAGCACGGCTCTGTTGTGCTCCTCCATGGAAGTTCTTTACTTCCTGGTTGAGCGGCTAGTGCTTACATTCCCATTGCAATTTGGCCATGTCAAGATTTGGGCATTATTGGGGGGAAAAGGAGGTTTCTCTGATGTTTGCCAGAATCAGGAGGAGTGGGGGGCTGGATTTGTTAATGTGATCCACCTCCTCTCCTAACAGCAAGTTTTATTCCTCAGTCGCAAAGTACCTTGGCAAGAAGGGGTTCGTGAGAAGCACCACCGAAGTGGCGTCGAAATTCAAAGTATTGAAAGTGAAGTTTTTTAACTTGATGCAACTCTTTAATGGGGACCCACCTGTTGATGCTAGATTCCCTCTGTTCTAGGAGATGTATGAGCTATGGGGGGAAAGTGGGAAACCACACTGGTGCAATAGAAGGCCTTCAAGTAAGTGTTAACATTCTTTCTTATATAGCATGTGACATGAAAATACGTCAAAGTGTCATATGACGTGTTGTGTGATTTTTAAGATGCACTTTTCATATTAATAGTTTTAGAGTTAGACTGCGGTGTGATGAACATCCAGTGGTACTTTGATCACCATTTTTATTGCATTTTTCTGAACCATTACATCAATGCTGAAAATTATTAGTTTTATTTACAGCAACAATGCACAGCTGCAAGTATGAGTAAAAAGGAACAGACATAGGTGAATGTGACACACACACAAAAATATGTTTGTTATATTTGTCACCCATCTGTTGCTATACTCTTTAAAACTTTCAGATTCAGGGCAGTCAAGGGTTAGTCCCTCGAAAGAAAAGCATGCTGAAAAGGAGGGTGAGTATGGAATTTTCCTTTTTTCAAGGCAGGAAAATGTTCTCTGTTTACTCAAAGGCAGATAAAGTTAGTTTTGTTGACCAAATCCATGAAGTGTAAATGTAATACTATCCAGTGGGTTACCGTACTCACAGAGCATGTATCAACAAATTGACTCAGAGTTTTCTTTTTAAGCAACAGCATTTTAAATGCTCAAATCCATGGGAAATTATTGATAATTACTCTCTTGTACTTCCTAGTTATAATTAAGGTCTCCATCAGAAACACCCCCTTATGATAACTGCACACACCATTTTTTAAAGGACCTAAACAGAAATAAATTGGATTGAAATGAACGCTTTAAAGGGATTAAAAAATGTTAAAACATTGTTTATAAGGAGCATGGTATTCAAAGATGATTTGTGCGAAAGGTCAGAATGTGGTTGATTTGTAATATTTTGCTTGCTGAGAAAAAATATGTTTATTGCCCCCTATGCCAAACCATTGTTCAGTGGAGGATTAAAATCATTTTGGATCGCTACTCTTGTGGGATTTGACCTACAACTGAAATGTTGCTTCGTATTATATATCTTTGGAAATGGTGGAGAGGAGCGAGAGTTGACACCAAAACAGGGACCAGAGGGTACATGGTAAGGATGCTTACTGCTTTGTAGGTGGTGCATGACATCTTTTCCCGCAATAACTACTCCTACCTAACCAGGGATTTTGAAATCTTAACATTTGCC
The DNA here is from genome assembly GCA_030847615.1 of Gambelia wislizenii. NCBI lineage: Eukaryota > Metazoa > Chordata > Lepidosauria > Squamata > Crotaphytidae > Gambelia > Gambelia wislizenii. The sequence continues at coordinate 303,344,317 of JAUMIR010000002.1, read as the reverse complement.
CTATCCTTTCTCTTGCCATCTGTCTTCCTTACATTTAACGTGGTGTGCATGAAACTGTACACATGTAGAATGATGCTTTTGGCAGTGTTATAGGAATGCTTCCATCCTTTCAACACGTGGGAGTTCAGCAATGACCTCTGCACAGTATGTAAGATCCTCGACCGAGAAAGAATCATCATCTACAAGTGCTGCAGCTGGGGAGGAATCATCGGCAGGGGATGATGATGATTCCCAAGAGAAACATATGTCACCAGGGGGGGAGAATATTGGTGAGTAAAATTTTTAATATTTGTAGCCTACAGTTTCCTTTTATATATGAGCCCAGTATAGTTCCACAACACTACTTGTAGTAATCTCAGTGTCATTTCCCAATGCATTCATTAACTCAACTAATTATGTCACCAATCTGGTCACTTAAACTGCTCATTTTAATTGGTTGTGTGAACCACTAACATAGCCCTATTAGCATTTGTGTCCTGAATAGGAATCTAATTGCAGCATTCCAACATTGGGCCTGTTCCAAGGAATCACTAAACCTGCTTTCCTTTAAATCCACACCACAACCCTCATACGCAGTCACACCAGAGGGCCCCCCCCATGTGCCATTAGATAGGTAAAACATTGCAATGTCTTGCCCTTTAAATCATTGCATCCAGGTTCAAAGACATACCTTGATAGACCATCAACCAACACCCAAGTATTCCAATTTTCAATTATTATTTGCCAAAAAATATTATCCAAACAGGTTTAACCAATAATGGTCCAATATCCCAACCCTGAGAGTTCACTAGTTGAATTGTAACTTCTTTTAAGATGCCAGTTAATCTCTCAATTACCCCATGATATCTTCTAAGTCCCTGTTGTTATACTCCTGTTTTAGAACAATGTGATGAGGAAGAACAAGGAACTTCAGGAAAGGAGTGCGTGAGTCCCGAACATCCTCCTTGCTGTGGGAAGATGATGGAACAAATGAAGACCTTGATTGCCAAAGGTAGGTTTCCTTCCTCTTGGTCTTCAAATGTGTACTGCTGGGAAACCTCGAGAGAGATTTATTTACCATATAGGTATATGTGTGATGGTGACATCTCCCCATGACAACCCTTTCTAATTGACAGCAACCTCTGACAAGCATATTGAAAATGTGTTCTAAATGTTTAATTTGACAGAGGGGGGAAAAAGGGCCCCTTTTCATCATAATCATAATAGATGCCCCTACTTTATTGTCTACCTGCAGGATGTGCTTAAACATTTTATAAATCATTTCCTTATTTGAGCCCCTGAGTAAATGATTCTTGGTGATGATGTGAAGAGTTTGTCATAACTGTGTTGTAGGGCTGTTCCTCAACAAATTGGCACAGTGCTATCTCTAAGCTGGGTTTCAGTCCTGGATAATGTATGTATTAACTGTGATGTCTATTTGCGCAAAAGAAAATTCCTTTTTCAGGCCGGATGACTGCTCAATCTATTCTGTTACTATCCTAAAATGCTAGATGCAAGGTCATGTGACTACTGCTTAAATTAAAAAAAATTCCTATATTGCAAAAAAAAAAATGTGTTCTGTATACACATTTGGGTTTAGGACAATGTTAAATCTGTATATGGCTATCACCGGCTGCGGGGCCCACAACAACTCAACCTTTTTCTTGTCCCCCTTTTTTTAAGAGAATGATTGGGGGAGCCCTCTATTCAAATGGATTTCAACATATGTTCCTTCCATACTCCCTGCAATAGTCGTTTGGAGGTGGAATGCTGTGCCTGGATGTGAGGTGGAGTCTCCCTGTTTGGGTTTGATGGCCATCTGTCGTAAATGTTGTGATTTTGTCTTGCGGCATCTGTAAAGGCGGTTTTCATGGATAGCCTTTTGGGTCTCTTTAAATTCGATAAACTGGGGGCCTACCTCCGGAGCTGTGGAGCTGCAGCAAATATTTCCATCAGAAAAAATAATGAGAATAAGCCAGTATCCAGTTATAAATATATTACCCCCGATATTAGTTGGAAGCCACATCCAATCTGGATTTTCCCATCCAGTGTTTTCAAAAATAAAATCCAGGGAAGCAATAAGGGAGAAGCAACTGCTCCAGGAAAGTATGGCGCACCCCCCCCCGTAATGAAAATTCTAATAGGAGCAAGCAACGCAAGTCAAACCCAATGGGAATGATCCAAAAAGCAATCCATATATATATGTTAACATAAAGAGTTGCCTAGATCATGCCTGCCAAGAACTTCCTTATGCAGAGAGTGGTTACTCTGTGTGTTGCCACTGAAACAGAAAAAGTTAATAATACACCACAATCAGAAACCATGTGCTACCATTTCCATAGCAATAGAGGTTAAGAATTATGTCACCCTGTCCATGGAATGAAGCCATACAAGAAGTAAATTTGAGCTCAATAGTCTGACATGTTCATTTTCCAATCTTTCACTAAAGACAATGAAAGAGACCTACGATGCCAGAATGCAAACCATCGAGCGTCGGCACATTGGATTGGAAAAGAAGATGTGGGTGATGGAGGAGTATTACCGGCGATTGAGGTGAGGTTCTCACAGAGAGCAGAAACCAATGCTGCTAACAGTTGAGTACCAAGGACTTTTCATGACATCAATCTGTTAGGTGGACGACCTCGTGCCAGTTGCATGACCACTGAGTGTAAGGGGGACCATTTTGGATGACAATTTCCCAGCCCCGCGCAGAAACTTCAGCAGAAGCGCTGGTCGGCTGCAGCGCTATATTTGGCAATTTTTTAAACATAGAAGTCAACACAGATGAAGAAATTGCCAAATATGAAGCTGCATCCTCCCGTATATCCCACAAAAGTTTCTGCTAGGGGCAGGTCCTGCGTCGTCCCAAATGGCCCCTCTTAAGCCAATCCAGCTGGATTGTGCCTGTTGCAGCCTCGCAACGGGCACAATCCAGCTTTCCCAACAGATGGACGTCCTGAAAAGTCCAGGGTTACATCTTGAAGGATCCAGCAAAGTGAACTTTGCTAAATAGTGGATAGTGAACTTGCTAAATGGGAATCCCAGACTCCTTAAAATAAAATCATTGGATGCATCAGCAAAGCGATATAGGGGATCCCAGATGGTTTGTGCTTTAATGGTTGTGATATTTTATGTTGTAGCAACCATGCTGTTCTTTTATGATGACTATGGACTGTTTTGGATGGGCTTCTGCAGCACAAACAGGTTCTTCCCCGTCGCAAGGCTGCTGCGCTGCAGGGCACCCCTTTCGGATGACTCTACCCCCTTCCGATACTGTCGCGTAACCAAAGGGACGCTGAAGCATAATATTCAGCAGTTTTCTATTCATGATCAACTATTGTGATTAGAAAACCACCGCATGTAATGCTGCAGCATCCCAGCGATTACGCAACAGTATCAGAAGAGGATCAGCAGGGGAGAGCATCATCCGAAAGGGGCGCCCTGCAGCGCGGCTGCCTTGCAACGGGGACGAGGCTTTTTTGTGCACTGCAAAAGCCAATCCAAAGAAGTCCCACATGATTGTTGTTTTTGTTGTCTCTGGTTAAACACAGTTGTATAAAGTTATTTGAAGTAAAATATCTCTCATGGCTTAGGTTTTTTTAACCTTTCACCATGCAATTCCAAATACTCACTATGTGAAAGAAACACAACTCTTTTTTTTCCCCAATATTTGAAGCTATGCCAAACTGTTATTTGTATTGAACCTTATTCAAATGAAAATGAGTAATGGCAATGCCAAACATTTATTTCTTGGTTTTTAAAAATACCACCGTTGTAATGGTGGGCTCATGTATTTTATGTTATACTTTGCAAAGGAAATAACACTATGTGTTCTTCTCATAATGCCCAGTAAATAAAAATGTTTACAACTGACCAAACAACCAGATTTTAGAGTTTTTGTTTGGCAGAAGGAATAGAAAAGTGCACTTCCACTGTTGAAATGATGGTACTCCAACAAACCTAATCCAGGTCATATTGCATTTGTGACCCGACTCTGTTCACGGGATCCAACAGCAGTATGGGACAACATGGTGTCTTCCCCGTGGCAACACAGCGAAGTTTTGGTCTGCACACACATAGAGAAAAACCATAAGCCACCAAAAGGGGATTACATTTTTCTGAATGGCCCCAAAGATGCCACCAGCATTACAACTGTATAGTAATGCCCCACAGCACCTAGCAAACAGGCAGGAAAAAAAATTCTGAATGGGAGCATACTGGCATTCTACTGCTTCTTTTATCTCCCTACGTGTAGCTGTTGCTTCCTGCAGCCCACACAGAAAGCCAAAGATACGAACAGTTTTGCACCTCAAACACATATTCCAACACTATTGAGATTTTCACACAACACTGTTATAGTGTTACTATTCCACTTTGACTGTTCTGTATTCATGCAGTGTAGTTCCAGGGCTTGTAGTACCAAGAATTCTTAGACAGACAGTTGCAAATGCCCCTTCCAAAACTGCAGATCCCAGGATCCAACAGGATGATGTATGAAGAGATACAGGAAGAATATGAAAAAAGGGCAGACACATAATAACATCCAAATCATCAGATTGTTTAAAAAAGGAAGCATTCCACACCAGACCACTAGTGTCCACCTCTTTATAGTAGCAACATAAATAAGGCCACTGTAAAATTGGAGGATAAGAAACCTCCTCCTAAAGAAAGATATAAACCTTTCGCATCCTTGAACATATATCTAGAAGCGTATACTACCGTATATTCTGGCATATAAGACAACTGGGCGTATAAGACCACTCCCCCAAATTTAAACTTAAAATCTAGTGTTTGGCATATATTAGACATATAAGGCCACCCCCCAATTTGGCTGGCTGGCTGACTGGCTGGGGGAGCCTTGCCAGCAGATCCTTTATGATTCCCAAATCAGGAGGATCTCCTCCTGAGTTGGGAAAGCAAACAGGATGCAGGATGATGGCCAGTTGGCTGGGGAGGGGTTCACCCTTATCCCACGATTCACCAACCCATGAGGAGGCTGCACAGCCTCCTCGTGAGTAGGGGAATTGTGGGATGGCCAGCCAGCTGGGGAGGGGTTCACCCTCCTCCCTCTCTTCCCCAACCCACAAGGAGGCTGCCCAGCCTCCTCGTGGGTTTGGGAATGCGGGATTGCCAGCTGGCTGGGGGGGGTCTCCCTCCTCCCTCTATTCCCCAACCCACGAGGAGGCTGCCCAGCCTCCTCGTGGGTTTGGGAATGTGGGATGGCCAACTGGCTGGGGGGTTTCTCCCTCCTCCCTCTATTCCCCAACCCACAAGGAGGATGCCCAGCCTCCTCGTGGCTTGGGGAATGCGGGATGGCCAGCTGGCTGGGAGGTTTCTCCCTCCTCCCTCTATTCCCCAACCCATGAGGAGGCTGCCCATGGGAATGCAGGATGACCAGCTGGCTGGGAGGGTTCTCCCTCTATTCCCCAACCCACGAGGAGGCTGCCCGGCCTCCTCATGGGTTTGGGAATGCGGGATGGCTAGCTGGCTGGGGGGGTTCTCCCTCCTCCCTCTATTCCCCAACCCATGAGGAGGCCGGGCAGCCTGCTCATGGGTTGGGGAATGCGGGATGACCAGCTGGCTGGGGGGGTTCTCCCTCCTCCCTCTATTCCCCAACCCACGAGGAGGCTGCCCAGCCTCCTCGTGGGTTGGGGAATGTGGGATGGCCAGCTGGCTTGGGAGGGCTGGTTGGAGGGGCTTTGGGGAGGGTGGAAGGGTGGCTGGAGGGAGGGGGCTTTGCAGCCACACACCTCCTCCCTGAAGGTGCGATTATGAGCGGGATCGTGGCTTTCGGGAGAGGGGGTGGCTGAAGGGAGGATGCTGGAGGTAGGGGGCTTCTGGGAGGGTGGAAGTGTGGCTGGAGGGAGGGGGCTTCGCGGCCACCCACCCGCTCCCCGAATCCGTGATCTTGAGCGGGATTGCGGCTTTGGGGAGGGCGGGTGGCTGCAGGGAGGAGGCTGGAGGGAGGGGGCTTTGGGGAGGGTGGAAGGGTGGCTGGAAGGAGGGGGCTTCACAGCCACCCACCCCCTCCCTGAAGCCTGATCTCGAGCGGGATTGCGGCTTCGGGGAGCAGGGTGGCTGGAGGGAGAATGCTGGAGGGAGGGGATTTCAGGGAGGGTGGAAGGTTGGCTTGAAGGGGGGGCTTCGCTGCCACCCACCGCTCCCCGAAGCCACAATCGAGAGCCAGATTATGGCTTTGGGGAGGGTGGAAGGGGGGCTGGAGGGGGGCTTTCCAGAAAAATTTCCCCCCTCCTCTGTCCTCAGTTGCTCCCCAAAGAAGAAGAAAGCAGAGGAGGGGGGCAAATGAACCCTAAGCACTTTGCCTCACCCCCTCCCGCCTGATCTCCTGCCTCTTCAGTCCATTTGTGAAGGGAGCAAAGAGGCAGGAGTTCGGATGGCGGGGTGAAGCAAAGTGTTTCTGACATATAAGACGAGCCCTGATTTTGGAGCCTATTTTTCAGGGCTCAAATCTCGTCTTATACGCCAGAATAAATGGAAATTTCAAATGTCCAGATAGGCTAGGAAAAAACTAAGAAGTATATAGAGCTGGTATGATCCCTCTTTAGTGACCACAAATAGTTATCGCTGAAGACAGTTTTCAGAACTCATTCTTGTTATGTATGTTTCTTACTTCGAGACACTATCAGGAGTGCACAGTTGGTATCTAAGCATCCAGTAGAGAGGAGAGGTCATAGTCTGTAACCTGGAGAGAAAATATATCTCCAGTCAGTAGGATATTTTAGGACATCATTTCCCACAGTTAGCAAACCATACCAAAGCTCCACCGTTTTTTCTGGGCCAAATAGAACTAACAGAAATTAATACTCCTGTAAATGTTACACAAACACAAGCACAATAAGTAGTTGCACTTATATAAATTGTGTAATGTGAAGGCCATCCTCTCCATTGATGCCCCCTTGTCTTGGGAGAGAGGCTTGCATACCCTAAAGATGTTTTGAGCTACGCTGGCGGTGGCATAATAGCCACTGGTAGGGTCTCCCATGCTGGACAGGTCAAAACCGAAGGGTCTGACCAAGAGCGTCAAAGGGCAGGATGGGCTCTCTAGCCTTGTGGCAACCATCCTAGGAGAAGGAAAACTCTAATTCCAAACCCAGGCCGATGGTGCTCATCCAACCCTGTAAGGTCAACCATCAAAGAGAAGGATACTCTAATCCAAACCTACGACCTGATGACCTTGCTGCTACCGTCCATGTTTGCAAGGCCAGCAGATGAACCATTGGTTAAAAGGGTGAGGCCAGTGCTGTGCACGCTGCACTCCACCAGAGAAATCCATTTCACAGACGCGAAGGCCATAGGTAACCATGTTTGGTTATTGATATCCAAGTAGAAACCACCCAGGAAACGAATAGATAGATAGCAACTCAAGGAGGAGGCCGCACTGTTGAAAAAGTAAAAAAGGGAAAAGTAAACAATTGTCAATATTGAAATTAGGAACCCATATTTAAATCCCCACTTTGTTCTAGCGTACCATTTCCCGGGATATATAAACCCCAGGACATCACTATATGCTAAATGTACCGCATTGCCACTGCCAGGAGATCTGTTTTAATTAAAGGAAGTGTAAAGCTGCATTGGGAGCTTAAACAGTATTCCCCGTAATTCTTCTTGCAAAGTGCTAGACATTTTAAAAAAAGGAAGAGAAGAGAATGAGTAGGATACAAACCTGTGGCGCTATAAAACCTAATGAAAGGAAAGGGAATGTCAAAAGAAACCCACCATTTCCGTGGTATCCATAGAAAAAGCCCAAAGAAAAGGCATAAAGTCACCAGTGCAAGACACCAGCAGAAACACAAGTTATATAAATAGAAAATAAATTAGCTCATGATATGCGCATAAAGGATTGCTTGTAAAACTTACGGAGAACGCAAGAAATCATTATAACTGGACCCCCTGAAAAAACTTTTATTCACTGTGAAGATGGCCACCCTCGATGTAATAAAAGGAAAACATTTCTTCTTTTTCCCCTAACTGGAAAAAACTTCTATTCCTTCCCCCTCAAAAATCTTGAAGGTGCGAGGAACCTCAAATTTAAAAAAAAAAAAAAAAAAAAAACAGAGTGAGGAGTGTACAAAAAATTTTTTTGGCATCCTAGAATATAAAGAAGACACAACCTTTAAATGGTTGGAGAAATTTCAACAATTTAAAAGCATGATCAATCTCATACCGAACAGGCAATGCAGAGGAAGTAACCCCCAGAAATCCAATCCTGGGGAAAAAATATATTCCAAAAGGTTCAAAATGCAATGGCAAAGCAATACTGGATAGAATGTTACATTAGGACCGGATATGAGACATCCGTTATAATAAATTTTAACCATGGGGAAAAACAAGGGAATTATATAAATGGCATATATAGGGATCACTACATCACAAAATATAGATCCAACAAATAACACCACGTTATAACGTTAGAACGTTTTTTTAAAAATAATAGTGAAATAAAAATAATGGGCCAAGATCAAGCAGAGATATCCGACAGGGATAACCTGTCTCCAGGCCCGCTTCGATTTAACAACATAAAACGTTGCCCCTTTCCCTCCCTCAAAGAAAGATCACACCACAAGCAGCATGGCCAGACAAATCAAAAACCCGAGCAAGCATAATTTTAACAACAAGGGGGAAGGACAACCAGCATGAAACCGACAGTCCGAGGGCCGGCCTGCTGCAAAACGGGAAAAGGAGGCCAACGGACCGTGAAAAAAATCTAATTTAAATTAAATCTAGGACATTATCTAAGTAAGGACAAAATGGAGCAGGGAAGCTAAAGTTTGCAGAAAAAAATAATGAAAAGTAACATAACTAATTTCAAAGAGAAAAATCAGACATACCTCAGTTCTAGTTCACCATATTGGTCACGCCACTTTTTGAAAAATAGGCGTGACAAAAAGGCAACATCCGGATGTATGCTTTCGTCAGCAGGGGGAGGAGAGTAAGGGCAAATGGGACAATAAAATATAACACTGGTATCACAGTTTGTTTCGGACACAATTATATATCATTGCAGCCATGTAATAAAGTTGTATTAACAACCGTCCAGCGTTAATAAAATATGACGGAGTTACACGCAACAGAAATAGAATGATAACGGAAATGTGGAGACGTCGTACGAAACTGGTGATATGTACCAATACTGTAATGATGTTGTCCCGCTAAATTTCACCTGTCCGAAAAAGTCCTTAGTGTGAAAAGAACTTGGGCTTTTTTTTAAAAAAAAAAGTGGGGGCAGGAGAAAGCAAATCTGACACTTTCCCTCCCACTCATCTCAACAACTGAATTGATTCATAAATTATGTTGCTTACCCCTTTATATACAAAATCTGTTGATAAAGTTTTATTCTAAATTCAAGTTAGCATCCTGTTTAAGCATGGCTGATGAACATAGTTTCCTGTTTTTCAGTTTGTTTATTGGTTTGCTAAGAGAACTATGTCAAACAGAAATCACAGAATCAAAATGTCTACCCTATAAACCAGGAGTGGGGGAAAAGCAGGCCATGGACTGTATGTGGCTTCTGGAACCCCACCTTGTGGCCCTTGGCCACTCAGGATTTCCCAGAAGCCCTCAGGCCCTGAACAATTTTTAAAAATATCAGCTAACTTTTCAGCATAACATTGCTCCCAACCCATCCACATTTCTACAAAAGCTTGATAGTTTGTGTTCCTTTGCCCCTCCAGTATACCCCAAACCCTGGAAATATGTGGGAAATTGTTTATTTTTTAAACCAAAATCTGGACCCAGAAATGGTGCCACTTCACTTCTTGTCACAGTGGGAGCTATGCTGTGGCCGGTGGGATTTGAGTGCAGGAGAAATGGGCCTTCCCCCTTTGCTGGTGCTTTCCCTAGCTGTATAGGGCAACTCACCTCTTTCTGGCATTTATTATTTTAATTTTCTATTCTTCTATAATGATATGTTGCTTATTTTTTTCCTCCATATAATGCTGTCAGTATTGCCTGAAGTTAAGAAGAACTAGAGTAGTAAGTGCACAGAGTGCCATTATTTGTAGTGCATTTTGTTTTGGGTAATATCACTTTATTGGGAATAGAGCTGCTTCAAGCTCTAAGATTTCTGATTTGTTTCTGAAGAATATTTAAATGCAAAATGCATGGTTTTTAAAACATGTGCAGTATGCTGTTCTCCTGCTTCAAAGTGCTCTTTTTCATTCCTCATTATACATACATAAAATTATATAGATTTATAATATAATGAAAGATAATTGTACACACATTCTTTTTAGTGGCATGAAATATCTTGATTTTTACAGGGTATTTATTTTTCACTGAGGGTGCTTTTCACTGGGGTTGCCTTATAAATGCTACAAAGAGTCTTGTGGCACTAATGCTAAGACTATTAAGCCATAGTGGGCAAAGAGCAGCTACATGTGTCCCAGCCTGCTTTTGCAGCTTACAGTCTCTTCAGACTCCGTAGCTCTTCCTTTTAACCCTCCACTCAACAAAGTAACAATTGACCTTTTAAATAGGTTGCAGGGGGTACATGCACTGTTTAATATTAAAAACAACAACACATTTTTCAAAACCAGAGTAGACCTCTGACTACTTTGGAGTTTGGGATTTTGTCTGTCCTGCTGTCATTGACATATGTTGGAAGTTATGATAGTGTATTGACCTTTTATGGTAATTGGGAGGAATTCACTACCCCCTCCCACAACAACAAAGATCCCTGTAGGTCTCATATTCCTCCTGTGGATCCACCCTATCCATAGCCATTTAGTGGAGAACATGGGGTATTGGGAAAATGTCCATTTGCCCACGGCTATCTTAACAGCATTATAGGCCCCTGGGTAAAGCAGTGCACTGGGCCCCACCCACACAAACACTCACTAAAATAAAAATGTAAATTCTTGATAAAATAAGCTTATATTTATTGGTACCTCCAACAAAATAAGTGTTTTGACCATCTCCCTGGTGTACGGCTTCATTGGGAGCAAAGGCCCTTCGGGCCAGACTTCAGAATCCCTGATGTGTAAAACAGGAGAGATAAGAACAAAAAAGAAAAGAGAAGAGAAGTGCCTTCCAAATGTAGGAAAGGAGGGGGGAACAAAAGCAAGGTCTCATAGCGGTGTCTCCCCAGTGAGCCAGTGTCTCCCCCTTGGGCCAATGGGAATGGCGGGAAGGGGAAGAGAGGTGAGGTGTGGGAGGGCAGCCTCTGTCTCTGGGAGAGGGAGAGAGTACAGACTGGAGGGCTGGAAGGAGGTACCCCCATGGTGGGGCTGTTGGAATGTGTGTGTGAGAGAGAGGGAAGAGTTGCTTGGTGGCTTGTGGCAGCCACTCCAGGCAGAGCTGAGGAGGCGGGTTGAGCCTCCCTTTCTCGGCCACTGCTTGGCTTTTCTGCCTCTTCTGGCAGAGTTTCCTCGGTTCCTCCCTTGCTTGCTCCTCAGTCAGGACTCTCCCTCCAACCTCCCATCCCTTTCCCCCCCCTTGCCTATTCCTCCTCTTCCTTCTCCTCCTCCTCTCTTTTCTCCTTTTCTTCCCTATTCCCCATTCTTGCGAATGCAGTCGTGCTTACTCTCTGTTACAAGTTGTAATTTTTCTCCTTCTACAGAGTTAGCAGGAGATTTGAATGTTGAGGAGGGTGATAAAAAAAATAATGTTCAATTCTGGTCTATGCATAAATTAGAATAGGGTCGCTATGCTCATGGGTCCCCAGGGTAACTTCCCAGTGTGCCTATGCATTAAGATGGCACTGCATGTGCCTACATCCAAAGGTAGAATGAAAAAGCCCTCTTCTGAACCTCTTAGAGATTCTTCAGAGGTCCTGTCATTGTGTGTCTGGTTATAGGCACACAGTCAGATGCTCTTCTGATGTCTGCTGATATCCACCAACCACCGAATAGCCATGGAGAGGGAAGACGTATCATTAGGGGTCGAAAGAATATTTAAAAATATTTTTTAAATGGGTGAAAACATGTTTCTCAAGTGTCAGGAAACCATAACAAGGACAAAACTAGGATGACAACAAATATTTAGAGGTTCTTATTCTCCACAGAATTTGCACATTTTTGCACAGAGAACAGCATTCCCCCCCCCCCATGGAAACATCATTTTTTGGTACAGAAATATTATTTTCAGTGCAGAAAATCATGTTTTCTGTACAAGAAATGGTGTTTTCTTTGGAAAGAAAAGTGAACTTTGCAAACAATAAGTCCCCAACTACAGCATTTTCTATGGAGTAAATGGTTTCTTCTGTGTACAAAATATTTCTATGCAGAAACATACTGCACAGAAAAAACTATTTTCTACTCAGAAAATGATCACACACACCCTGAAACAGTATGCAGGTTGCGTAGCGGGAGGTGCTTTGTTGGCCCCATGTGAGAAGGGGCCAGTCAATTGGCCAGGGTGCATCTCACCATGGCGTGGAGTTCTGGGGGAGGAACTTAGACTTTATAAGTCATTGCTGGTCCAACCCTCTCATCTTGGCTGTTTTCTTCAATACATCCCCCCGCCTCTGTCACAGTGTGTTATCTGGTTGTTTTTAGGGTCAAGTAGGATTCCCCCCCCCCTTTTCCATGGGATTTTTTGCTTACCCCACACTGTTGCTGGGAAAGTGTTGATTGGCTACTGGGTGGTGTCTTAAATAGGCAGTCACTTGACAGGGAATGGGGGAGAAGGGGTTAGTTAAATATACACCTATGGTGCCCCCTTTGGGTGAAGGATGGGTCTATTGAACCACCCCTGTGGGTCATGTGGCCTGAGGATGGAGAGATGTGCTGTCCTTGAGGCTGGCTCCAGGATTGGGCCGTCGCCAGAAGTCATGCGACTTGAGGTGCATCATCCTGCTGGTCTCGCTTTCCAGTAGATGGTGCCTAGGGGATAGCCCAGATTCTGGGAAACCCATCGGGGATCAGATATGGGAAGCTGGGAGGGAGGTCTGGGGAAAACGCCAGCTCCAGATTTTCGTGCACTAGCTCTCCTCCCTGTTTTTGAATATCTCAAGGAATAAAAACTTAATAGGATAGAGATTTAATAAAGTGGCCCCTTTTAAACCCAACTTCTGTATCTGGACTGGTTATTTCACAGGTGGATGATCAATGCCTTTTTAGGCACAAAAATGTGATATGTGAATTTTGTGTAGAATAAGTATCAAACTTAATAGTCCATGAAACCTGCAGTTTTCAAAGACAGGAAGAACATTGCTCAGTTTATTAGTTACTTCCTTTGAGAATGAAATTAACAAAGAATTAAAACTTTACTAATACATATGTTGTTTCCTTTAAGTTTGAAATTAGGACAGAATTATATCCCTCGATATCACTGTTCCACCTGGGTGGAACCCTGATGCAGGATCTTGACCATTTTGTGTGTGTGTTTGTTAGCAGTCTGCAAAGATCCTGAAGGTTACCAGGACCAAAAACATCCCCCTGGACATGCAGCAGTTGTGAAACCTGGTGTCTTTCATATACAGATGCATGAAATAGTATCCTAAATTCTTCTGCTACACATATATGCATGTAGGAATGCTGCACCCACAAACATACACACTTGTACACCTGTGGGGAGAAGAAATAGCAGTTATTATTCTTTAATGCAAGTGTCTAAACAATAACATAATAGAGTCTACAAAATAAGCCATCCTATGCCAGCAATGCCCCTCTACACTCTACATTGGACAAACAGGGTGGTCTCTGTAGTAGAGGATTAATGGACACAAATCTGATTTTAGAAATGGCAATTCCCAAAAACCAGTTGCTGCACATTTCAACCTTCTTGGACATACAGTAAGGAATTAACAGGCTGCAGTCCTTGAACAAGGAAATTACAAAGGAAAACTAGAAAAAGAAATAGCTGAATTTAATTATATTCACAAATTCCAATCCATTAGCAGAGGTATGAACTAAGAAGATGGCTTCGTGGGACACTACATATATTAATGCAAGAGTCCTCACTACTGTACAAATAACAAAAGGCATCTTCTTAGGCTGCTACCACACTGCAAAAATAATGCCGTTTGACACCACTTTAACTGCCATGACTCAATGCTATGGAATTCTGGGATTTATAGTTTGTGAGATATTTAGCCTTCTCTGTCAGAGAGCTCTAGTGCCACAATAAACTACAAATCCCAAGATTCCATAGGATGGAGTCATGATAGTTAAAGTGGCATCAAACTGCATTATTTCTGAGTGTAGCAGCAGCCTCAGGGAGAGTTTTGAACCCAGGGAAACTGACTTTTCGTATGCAGATTTATTGCTTGTATCATCTTGCCCAGCCCTTTGAAAATGCAGGGCAAGGAACACCATTTGCATCCTCCTGCATCCTATTACATTCTATCCCACTCCTACAATTATATAAATATGCTTTATACTTGAGGCCTTAATACCACTCCGTACTGCATCTGAAGAAGTGGATTCACATCCAAAAAAGTGCATGATAAAGTGAAAACTAGTTAGTCTTAAAGGTGCTGCTACATTTCTCTTTTTTTTTCTCCCCCTCCTTTTTGAGACTAACGTGGCTACCTCTTTGAAAATTATCACAAAATAAGATAAACTATAAGCTCTTAAGCACTGTCTCTTACTGTACTGCTCAAGTCACAAAGTAAGCTGTAGTCTGCAATCACTGATAATTTCTGGTGAGGGAGCTTTTGAACATTGTTTTAGAAAGGACAGAATGATGCTGAAACTGCCATTCTCCTTCTGTTCTCTGTTTCACTGCCTCTTTCTCTTTTCACAGTCTCCTCTCAACCTCCTTCTCTGTTTCTGTAACAGTTCCTTAGGGACAAGAAAAGGTTAAACTCCAGGTGTTCCATCAGAGGGCTACCCTGTTGCACATGCATTTTATAAGCCATTTCTTGTAAGACAGACATTTTTGTATGCATTTGTGATCCAAGAGGGGCATGCATTTTTTAGGGATGTGTGAAATCTTAAAGATTCTCATCTGTATATTAGGAGATTATCAGACAGGAACGTAAAAAGGGTTCCTGTCCCACAATCTCCACTCCCGCCCCTGTCCCATCCCTGTCCTGCCACAATCACCCTTCCCACTGCACTTACCTTCTCTTTTGATGACAGGGCAGCCCAGGGGTGAATGGAGCTCTAATGAAGCTCTGTTCACTTTCTGTAGTGAAATCCTGTGGATTCTCACAAGAAGACGTGAGCATAGGAAATTCAAAAATAAAAACCAAAATGCACCAACATTTTTTACAAAAAGCACATACGCACAGTGTAAAACTTCCAAATAAACCAGGGAAGTTTTTAAAAAGTGTCTCACTTACCTGGATGACCTGATGTCACCTGGAAGTGTTTTGGCAGGGACCACCCATTGATGCTGGGATCTTCCCAGCGAAATGGGGCACCTTATTGCACACACAGAAATCTGGGACAGAAACGGAATGACAGCTCTATTGATGGCTTCTCCCATCAATAAAAAGCAGTGCTGGTGCAACAGCAGCAGAACGGGTGCATAACAATGGGGGAACGACGTTGTGTGGTAAGGGAGCCCTTTTGCAATCTCCTGGCATTCCTGTAATGCCACTTTTGACACGTCTGATAATCTCCTATTTCTGAGAAATGCGGGAGCTAGGTCTTTTTTGCTTTGAAAGGTGGTTTGAATGAAATTTAGAGGAAGAAAGATTTCTTCTTTCTTAATTCCTCATAATACCTTCTGTTGACTCTAGGGTAAGTACACAGTACTTTACTTTCTGTCATCTGAACTTGCTTTTTTATAAAGTCAAACTGTTCCAGACACACTTTCATTCTACTGGAGACAGAGTATAATGATTGCTTCAAAATAAATATGTGGAATAGTAGGCCTCTTTTCTGGCATGACTTCATAGGCAAAGTGTATCCAGACTTTCAGAGGCTCTATTTCCCCCACATTGCTTTTCATAGTCCCATTTCTTTGTGAGTTTTGAAGGCTGTTATACTTTGAAACTGAGGACTTTATCAGATGTGGCAAATATCAAAAAAACCATGTCATTTAGGATGCGATGATAGCACAATGTCCTTGTCATTTACCCATTCCCGCTGCATCACATTGGTGTGAACGAGGTGTCAGTGTTTATTGACTTGATGCAGCAGGAACAAGTAAATGATGTTGTTGTCTGATAATTTCAGCCTGTTGTGCTATCATGGCATCCTAATGACATGGTTTTTGTTGCGTCTGATAAAGTCCTGATGCTCACATGATAAAGGTTAGCTTGCAAATGGGAAAGCCAGGTCAAATCAAATTTGGATGGCTTAGATGTCTGGGAAACCAGTAAAAACTAGTGATGGACAACTTTCCTATTTTCAATTTGAAACTGGGTCCAGAAAGCCACGTGAAATGTTGTTGTTGTTGTTGCTGCTGCTGTTGCTGTGTGCCTTCAAGTAATTTCCAACTTATGGCAGAGGCAGTTTGCCTTTGCCTTCCTCTTAGGTCCCCAGTATACCATTGCCCTATTTTGATTTTTGACCCCCATTAATTTTCAGTAACGTCATCAGCAATGTGATAGGGATATGAACATCTTTCTTTAATTATCCCACAAGAACCTATAACCCTCCCTCACCTTTCCTTTCTCTTCTCATCTCACTAATGGCAGTGGTGTGTTCATTAAAAACAAACAAACAAAAACCTGTGTTAGGATGTGTCCTTCTATGATGTAGTAGTGACCTTTCAAGTGAAAGAGGGTGTACTTTTTTTAAAAAAAATATGCAATGACTATTATTCTGACATACACTTGTGAAAATTGTGCTATGCATGCAGGGTGAATTATTTGCCATAGCATGACAGACCTGTTTTGCTAACAGTGGTGGAAGTGGAATTGTGCATACAGCAAGGTTGCACATTGTTGCTATGCACATTGTGCATTGTGGTTATGCACCGTACATTGCACACTACACAACATCATCCATGTGTTGCACCATTCTGCTATTCTGAATGGAGGGGGGGGTTGTAGTGCCAGTGCAGCATATCTCTGCAAGACATTCTCATTCTTGGAATGGACGTAATGTACTCTGGTATCTACATGTTCCAGAACTCTTTGAACAAGATGGTGCTTAGGCTCTGGACATAAAAAGCAGAAGAGAGGAGAGGTGGACAATGAGAAAATAGGGGAAAGAAGGGACAAAATGAGATGGCTCTACTCACCAACATGGATAGGACCAGACCAACTTTTCCTGTGGGTCAGTGGCTCAGGGAGGTTTTCTAACCCCAGCAGCACACCAACAAGTTGGAAAAAAAAAAGAGAGAGAGAGATTGGGCAACAACATGAATTTCAAGTAATGAGTGATGTTAGAAGGGCACTTTAAAAAATACAAGGAAAAGTAAAACAAAGCAATTGAGGGACATTAAGCTGCTACACCCTCCCCCGACACACACACCCCAAAATACCCATATTTCCATACTGTTCCAAAGAGTTTTCCTTGTGTTTTATCTGCTTATCAACCTGGCTATTGGAACATGAAACATTACAATATCATCCTCATTAAAATTCATTATCAAGCAGATTAAAAAACGTGCACAAGAAAAACATCTGGATAATAGCAGAAGCACAGTGATCCGATGCCTTATTCTAAAGTAGTGCTACACATAGTGTTGGTCCATGGACCAGACTGGTCTGCAAGCTGTTGGCTGCCAGTCCACAGTAAGTTTCCAGAAAAGAAAGAAATGGCTGGAGTCAATGGACACTAATATGCTGCTGTAAAAGTGCCTTCCAGTCTCCCATATCAGATAGCTTAAGAAGAATTATTCTAAAGGAGAGATGCTTGTTTTCCAGAGGACTACATTCATATTTGTTTTTGGGTGACTTGTTTGCAATCTGCTATTGGCTTTCTTTATCTTAATTTTGCCTTTATTTGGTTTTTCTAAAGCTGCCTTAATCCTCGGGTTCAGGATATCCACATTTGAATTCCTTTTACAAACCTCTCTGTTGATGGACACCATTTTCTCTACCCTTAAGTAACAGGTTGTATGTTCATGGCCAGTCCACTATAAGACAGAGACAAGTGCCTCCCAAGTGAGTAGTGGAGTCTGGGCTTTTGATCCCCCTCCATTCTTCCTCATAATGGTTGAAAAGGAACTGTATCAACCTATGCCAGGTGCATATCTACTGATTTTTAAAAAATGTTTTGGGATGTGTGTATCTCTTTCTGGGGACATGGAGGACTATGGATATGGCAAATCTCCAGCCTTTCCAGGAATGCCCCAGAAATACCTCTTTCTTCCTCCAACATCAATGTTCAGATGTCTGAGAAGACCCAGCTATGGAAGTTTCTCCAATGGTTGGACATGGATTTTGAGACTAGGTCTCCTCTCCCAAAAGTAAACTTCTGGCAGAAGAAAACCAACATTTCCTATGGACCCCAGGAACCAATAGAACCTGGTAACCAATATAATGGATACAACCTACAGAGACAGAATCAACTTTAGTTCTAACTAAAATCTGCCAACAAATATGGTAAAAATGGCCCACAGATTGGAAATGATCAATATAAATTCCTATCCCCAAAAACATAGCCACAAAAGATTGCAATAATTACAAGACCCATTGCATTAATTTCCCATGCAAGCAAAGTCATGCTCAAAATTCTGCAAGAAAGACTCCTTCCATATGTATGGAGTGAGACATTCCAGAGGTGCAAGCTGTGTTCAGGAAAGGAAGAGGCACTAGATATCACAATGCAAACACACACTGTATAGTGGAGTGCACCAGGGAAATCGGGGGGGGGGTACAGCATGTGCTTTATAGAGTACAACAAAGCCTTTGACTGCATAGAAAATGAAAAGCTATGGATTGCTCTTAAAGAAATGGGTGTACCATTACATTTGATTGTCCTGATGCATAACGTCTACTCAGAACAGGAGGCCACCATTAGAACAGAATATAGAGAAACAGAATGGTTCTCAACTAGAAAGGAGGTAAGACAATGATGCATTCTATCACCCTATTTGTTCAACTTATATGTAGAAAATATCATATGCAGAGCAGGTTTAGACCTAGAGGAAGGCGGAGTGAAAATTGAAGGAATATCAACAATTTAAGATAAGCTGATGACATTATATTGCTAACAGAAAACAACAAAGACCTAGAACAATTAGTAAAGATAGTCAAAGGACTTTATCATACTACACTGTTATAGTGCTATTATTCCACTTTAACTGCTATGGATGCCTCCTGTGGAATTCTGGGGTTTGTAGTTTAGTGAGGCCTAAGAGCTCTCTGGCTGAGAATGTTAAATGCTTCTCCCTAAACAGCAAATCCCAGGATTGCACAGGAGGCAGCAATAGCAGTGGAATAATAGCACTATAACAGTGTAGTGTGATAATCTCCAAAGAAGAAAGCGCTAGGGCAGGCTTACTGTTACACATTAAGAAAACAAAAATAACAACCATGGAGGATCTACATAAATTTAATCTAGACAACAAGGAAATTGAAATTGTTAAAGATTTCCCATTCCTTGGATCAATCATTGATCAGAATGGAGACTTCAGTCAAGGAATCATAAGAAGACTAGGAATGGGAAGGGCAGCTATGAGAGAACTAGACAAGTTAAACTGAAAAACAATAAAAAACAGATCAGATTCCCAGCCAGCTAGGTAGGAAGTAGGTGAAATATGCAAGGAAATATGCAATTCAGGAAGAAGAATTCAGACAGGTATAGTACAACTCATCATCCCAAACTCTATTCCTCTATCCCAATACTTCCTACTTTCTTCGATAGACTTGTTTGAGTGCTTGAAGCCTGAGTGTATGTATATGTGCATTCCCCTGATTATTTTTCAATAAAAACTATTTTTATTCTATCCAATTGGTTGGAGTCTCATCAATTACTATTGGTATACATAGGTCCCGCCATTACCCAACCTCTCGCAGCCACTATTTGAGCTAATTAAAATTCCCCATAGAAATATTGATTTTTGGTAGACACACATGGAACTACCACAGACCTCAATAATTTGGATAACAAGTCATAAACAAAAGCTGGCCAACTGATTCAGGCAAACTCTGAACTGAATTGGTCTGATTCAGATGAATTGAGATCAGATACAATTCAGTTTGGACTAGAGAGATATAAAGAAAATAGCACAAACTGGCAGGGCTGAGTACTTGACAAACTGTAATCCTCTAAAAATATATATTTCATTTATTTTGGGGAAAAAATAAAGATGGCTAGCTGCCTAATATTTAGCAGGATTCATTTGCTTTAGGGCAATAATTCCGAAAGTGTGGTCCTCCACGTGATTTGGGCTTCATCTCCCAGAAGCTCTAGCTACTTTAGCCAACAGTCAGGAATTCTGGGAGATGACGTCCAAAACATATGGAGAACCAAAGTATGGGAACATCTGCTCTAAAGGGATCACTATGTTTCCAAATTGAATGCATTTGTGTAAAAATATGACACCCCCCCCCCCAAATTAAAGCTACTTTGTTTTCTAATGCAGGAAAATGGGAGACCTGAAGACTTGGACTTCCAAATCTCAATTCACTTTTGAGTCTGAAACAGGCCAGAATGGACCCAAATAAATCTGAATCAAATTGAGACCTAGTCCAGATTTCTGAATCAGGTTCTGGACCACATTGGATGACCTTTGAACTGCTCTATCATATGCTTCGAGGAGCAGATTCTGAGAACATACAATATGGGGCACCTTCAGCCCCAGGAGCCACAATAACCTGGCCAGGTTTGGGTAATTCTGACTGTTGGGCTGGCCCTGAGTACACTGTCACAAACCTACTCTAGCCCAGGGATGGGCAACTGCAGTGGGTCTAGAGCCTGTTTTCAGCCCCTGCAGCCCTCTGAGGGCCACATAGACTGCCAAAAAGCAACAATCAAACAAAAACAAAACAAGGAGAAAGGCTTGAAGTCCACTTCTGACTTTGTATAACAGACATGTTTTGATGCTAACACAGAGGACTTCTGTAACTTATTAAGAAACTGAATTGCCTCTCCTGGAACCATTTTTTTTCCAGTTTGGAGAGGGTGAGGGCTGCAAAAACAGCCAGAAGGGGGATTTGAGGTAGTAGGGCTTCATGTTGCCCACTCTTGCTTTATATCATTGTATATCTTCATTAACAGGCCTTTGTCCTTTGAATGGATAAGCATTTATTCTGTATGTTTAATTCCCATCCATGTATATATGTATACATACACATACATACACAGTATGAAATGCTTTATATTAGAACATTTACCACTCTGAGAACACAACAGATGCAGTGAAAGAGGAACATATAGATTCCTTTATAGAAGGTTATTCCTTAGTTTTTATGAAGTGATTGTAATGTGAATTACCTTCTTTGAGTTTGTGTTTGGAGGCTGAGCCAGATGGTGAGGTCTTTGCTGGGAGTGATGAGACCATGAAAATAACCTAATTTGTGATGACATGAATTTTTGGGGCAAACAAACTTTTACAATACTTCACTGGGAGAAAACTCATTTATAAGAACAAAAGGGAAAGTAACAATATGAGAGAGAAGCAAAAAAGATCAGGTCCGAATATGGAGCACAGGGGATGTTCCTGATTGTCTGTTTTCCACTCTTTCAACCATCTACAGTGATCATAGAAACCTCTGTGTAATTCACTGAACAAATGCGATTATGTCCACTTCTGTGTTTCTATCAGATTTCATTTAGGCAGATTCCCAAATGTGTGGATATTTTTCAGCTCCAGTATTTACTGTAATTCTTCAACATGAATTCTGTTTCAAATATTTTTACCCTAAAGTTTACATCTTCCAGTGCTTCTCATAATTGCATACCATGCATTGATATTTGGTTCTCCATAACAATGTTCTCCCCACATCTTTTTATTTGTCAAAGGTGCTAACAAACCAAGTGAATTGGGTAGTTTTATTCTCTGGTATTATTGTTGACCTCAGGGATGGGGAACATTTTTTTACTGTCAAAAGGACCATTCCCTTTGTGTTAACCTGACAGGAAATTCTGGACCAGGCCAACAACTATCATGTCAGAATGCACAGAGAAGCTATTGAAATCCACAAACACCTGGACAACTTCAACAGGAAAGAAGAAACCTTAAAAGTAAACAAAATCTGGCTCCCAGTTTTGAAGAACAATAGAATAAAAACTCAACACTTATGAAGGAATTCCACCCAGAGGCAGGGGGATTCCCAGCAGATAATGGCCCATCAACCAACCATCAGCCAAACAGACACTAATGAGCCTTGCATTTCTATACCCAGAAACTAACCATTCAATTACACAAATTTACATATACTCCCCAACAGGGGTTCGCAGCATATAAACTCCACATACACTACTACCCAAACATTCTCTGAAGATGCCAGCCACAGATGCAGGCAAATTGTCAGAAAGAAACTATTCCAGAACATGGCCTCAAAGCCCGGAAAAAAAACAAGGAAAATCTATGGATGCCGGCCATGAAAGACCTTCGACTTCACACTGACAGGAACTAAATGCTGGTAGAGCATCCAGCAATGGGTGTGGCCAGAGTAAAAAAAAAATGAGGTAAATAACTCATCACATAGGGCTTTCTTGGGGCTTGTCTACATGTGCTAGTTACCCCAGCTTTCTCCCTTTCTGGAGCCCTGCAGTCCATACAACACTGGGATTTCACCTGGTTTTGTCCCTGGGCAGTCTTGATGACACCCAGGGCAAAGACAGGAGTTGGGTAAATCCCATTACACTGATATAAAAACTGCCTCATTAAAAAAACAGATCAGGCCCTGTGGGAAAGCAGGAGTCCATATTTACACATTGACTTGTACTGGCAGATGCCTCCATTGCTGTCCACCTCACTCTCTCTGAAGCCAGGAGAGAGGCCCACAGCATGTGATCAAGGATGCCTGCATGTGACCATCTTTGATCATATGCTGTGGGTCTCCATCCTGGCTTCATAGGGAGTGAGGTGGATGGCAGTGGAGACAGCCACTGTCCTGGGCCAATCTTTGTGAATTTCCTCTTGTTTCATTCAAGTGACAAAGGTGGGCGTGTGGAATGGGCCTGACCCAGGGCCAGAATACACCAGCAGGAAGATGACATATTCTGGCAGGTCTAGACAAGCCCTTAAACTCTGGAAATCACTGACACAACATGGCTGCCAACTTGGATAGCTTTAAAAGGGGATTATGGCTGGAATCTTGTTGTTTTACACCAGCATAATGGTCTGTTATGCTGGCGTAGTGCACTTTTTTCAAAGGTCTGCAGTGGCAATAAGGGGAAGAGAAAGAAAGACACCACTGTTGGGAATGAAAGCTGCCCCTCCAGCTCTTGAGCAGCTTGGGAGCTGGCAGGGCAGATGTCTCTCTTGCCAGCAACAGCTTTCTCTGCCTTCTTCCATTGCTGCTGGGCCTGGGGATATTTCACTGAGGAAGACCATACTGCTGGTGATTGATTCAATCAAGGAAACTGCAGCCCTGAGATTGCAAGACCTGACCAGGATGGTTGATGACTGGGGCTCTTGGAGGCCTCTCATTCATAGGGTCACCATAAGTTGAAATCAACTTGATGGCATAGAAAAAGAAGAGCTGGGACCTTCCAGCCAACACACTCTATGCCACTTTAATTATGTTGAATGACAGGATCTTGTCTTATGAATTAATGGAAATTGGAGCCATCAGTGCCTACTAGCCAAGATGGCTATATATCACTTCTAGTATCAGAGGCAATATGCCTCTGTATATCAGTTACTGGAGAGAAGATGAGAGGGAGGGTGCAGTAATATCTGCTGGGGGTTGGTTTCCTCTAGGCAACTCATTGGGCACTGTATGAACAGAATATTGAACTTCATAGATTTGATCCCAAATAAATTCTTTTGCAGGGCCATTCTCTCTCTCTTTCTTTCTCTCTCTCTCCCCAACCAGCAGTATTCCTGAACACCAACTTATTTTTTTTCCCCAGAGTTTTGAGTGGATGGCTTAAGGAGGCTTTTTTTTTTTAACTTAGGCCAAGAACTATAGTTTGCCAATCTCTTATTTATCACTTAACTGGTTTTCAAATACTGCCATAAACATTTTGTGGAAAGGCAGGAGGCATATGTTTTAAATGAAATTAAATTGGATTAAGCTAATACATGTTGCTGATACTCTGCACACTTCCTGGTGTTATATATATGTGATCCATGGGGAGCCCCAGATCCCTGCGATCCTTCACTTTCTTCTATGTATCTGTTGTGTGTGCATAGGACTGTGCAAATGGTATTAAATTTTGATGGAATTTTACAAGTGTGGGATGGAATGCTGGGAACTGGTTTATAATCTTTTTTGTAGTATGCATGGAGATAAGTGAGCCAGCATGGGGTAGTGGTTTGAGTTTTGGACTATGCCTCTGGAGACAACGGTTCAAATCCCTGCTCAGCCATGGAAACCCACTAGGTGACCTGGGGCAAGTCACACACTCAGCCTCAAAGGAATGCAAAGGAAAACCACCTCCAAACAAAACTTGCAATTCCCATTATAGGTTTGCTTTAGGGTTGCCATAAGCTGGAAATGATGTGAAGGCACACAACAACAACAACAACAACAACAATAACAACACATACAAGTACAGCCTACAACAAAATGATAGAGTGTGGATTTCTTCCACAATCCATTCCTTGTTCCAAGATACTTCATTTCATTATTCCTGTTTCCTGGTTTGATGTTCCACCTTCCAAATAGATATTTTGCATTCCATGGCCACTGAATTCTCAGTCCTCATTGGGTTTGGGGGGGGCACTTAAGATTTATTTGTTTGTCTAAGACTTTGGGTATTTCCATAAGCCTTGGGATTCCCCTCAGCTTGTTCTTATGTATGGACAGTATAATTATGGATGCATAACTCTCCACATTGAAAGAATGTGCTTTCTAGGCAATAGGATATCTTTCAGTGGCAGCCTGTGGTTTACATATCAGGGTGTAGTGAATCCACTTTAAGCTTTATTCTAGACTTTGAAGGAGCTATGTAAGATTCTGAATCAATTTGTAGGATAGTGTGCAGTACCTTGGATAGCTCCTTCAAAGTCTGGAATAAAATCAAAGTAGATTCCCACAACCCTGGCATGGAAGTCACCATCACCACTGATATGTTATGCATTTTAGATAGATTCTTCTATCCCATGTTCCTCTCCCTCTCTCTTTCAGCAATGCCTTAGGTTTCTTGTGGCTACTGGAGGAATGTTTATAAATAATAACTAAGGTTTCTCTGCATACACCCAGCACAGAGCTTATCAACACCACCAGCCCAATCAAATTAAATATTTCTAACAGATCTGAAGCTCATAGAGGAGAACAGTGTTGTTTTATATTTATCATGAATTGTAATGCAGTCACATTTGGGAAACAATTAATGAAGACCTAGTGCCACACGCCAGCAGTTAGGCATTTCTCAGTTTGGCACAGTCATAAATCTGACTCGAACTAAGAGATGTTGCCTCAGTGTCCTGAATACACAAGTGACTGAGCTATTTTTATCGAGCTGTACCCTGGCTATTTGTTTGCTTGCTCTTTCAAATGAAATATAATGCAACTGGGACTGTTAAGAGAGGTTTCAGAGCTATTTCTGTCACAGAAGATTTCCACATCAAATACTGTGATTACCATTTCAGCTGAGTACTATATAGCACTTTTCTTGAATATTCAAGGTGCCCCACATGGTAGTTCTCTAGTGTAGTATGTCTACTTGGTTGTAATCCTTTCTGAGTTGTATAGGACCTGCTCCCAAGTACGTTTGTACAGGACTGCAGCATTAATAGCACAGATATTGGCTGAAATCCTGTTGGTTAGTCCCAAGTAGAATAAACCCATTCATAGAATTGTTGAATGGTAAGTCAACACATAGATAAGTTCCACTAATTCAATAGGTCTACTTTATTAGGTAGGACTAGCAGCAGGATTCAGGCCATTGTTGTTGTTCTGTGACTTCAAGTTAACTCAGTTTCTGCCACTCTATCAGAGGTCTTTCTTAGCAAGATGTATTTGGGGTAGGCTTGCCATTGTCTTCCTCTGAGAGTGTTAGATTTGTCCAAGGTCACCTTGGCCGATCTCAGCCCTGGTCTCCCCGAGTCCTAGTCAAGCGCTCAAACCACTACACCATGCTCGTTCTCCCAACACAGGTATAACCATTATGTGTTAAGTGAAACAATATTAAATCAATGATTGTTAGAAATAAAATTTGCTATTTCTTTTAGAAAAAATAATGATACCTACTTAAAGATAGCACTCTAATATGCAAAGTTTGGTTTCCATGAGGTTGTTTGTTTGTAAAACACTTGCATTGTAGCTTTCTACTGTTTTCACACCTTTCAAATTGACTGGTCCTAGAGGGGCTCACTGGAGAAACTTATTTCAGTCCTTCTTGATAACCCAATCTCTCCAAAAAAATTTCTCTCCATCAGAGGTAATAATAATCAGCAGTTGCCTACACAAACCCTTCTGAAAGTTAAGTGCATTGTGGGGCAGGTGCTGAATGCATATTGGAATGCATATCTGAGTGAGGATATCTATCCGCACTGCATTACTATCAGTGGCATATGGCATCCTTCCCCAACACAATGCATTCCAGATATTTAGGACTACATCTTTCTGTATTGTTAACTAGTATGGCCAATGGTATGCAGCCATGGGAGTTGAAGTCCAAAACATCAGTAAGGCACCAGGTTCATAGAATCACAGAATCTTCAGTTTGGAAGGGACCACAAGGACATCCATTCCATGTCAGGATATTGGGACATGCAGTCTAATAGATTTATGCTGTAAAGATCTGAAGTAAAACAAATGACCTATAGGTGCAGCAGAGAGCAATGGCAGCAGTTTGCAGCAGCTAGCTAATGTATCAATATTGATGGCCTGATAGAGTGACCTTGGGGTCTTGGTGCCTAGCTGTCTGCTAAAGGAACAAGGTCATTGTGAAACTGTGTTTGCTATCCTATATAGCTGTGTATTTTCATTTCTGTTCTGTGATGGGCTTCAGAGAATGAAGATAAGCTTCAGAGGATGAAGATGGGCTTTGCTGTAACAAGATGTATTTTCACTGGATGCTGTAATGTGTAGTACTCAGAAAGGATTATCTGTAAGACTGTAAATATCTTTATTATTATACTGCAGTAAAGAGAAGTATTTTTAGACACAAGCCTGTGTCTGTATGTTTATTCTTTTCCCTGATGAATGGGAACTCTGCTATCAACTTTTTGCTGCCTGATCCTCTGGATACCAACAGAGGTTCAGTGTGTTAACCTGACATTCCAATCCCTTCAATGAAGGAATACACAACTAAAGCATGAAAGATACCCATACAGACTATATTTGAGACTTCAAAAGAAGGAAAGTTTGTCACCCTGTGAGGCAGCCCCTTCTACTCTCAAACAACTCTTACAGTAATTTCTAATGTTTTCTAAGGGAATCTCTTTTCTTTATGATGCATATTCCTGTCCACAACTCCTGAAAATATATGGCTCATGAGGGCCCAGTAGTCAGTGGTACAGTTAGAGCTGGATGAAATCCCAAGGCTCCTAAAGAACTACCAGTGAGCTTTAGGTGATAGGAGCAGCAGACAACAGAACAGCAGATGGGCTGACACAGACATATCATGGGCATGGAAGCCATGTTTTGGCTGCTGCTGCAGTATCTTTCTTCTTATCTTTTGAAAAGATGTTTCATAGTTTGGGTGCTGTCAGCTGGACAGGTTCATGGTTTTAGATACTAATTTTATGATTTCACACTCACACACACCTTTTCCACAAGACAATGGTGTCTGTTCCTTAGCAGATTTGTTTAGCCTCAGAAGCAAAGTTCGTTATGTTCCTGTAGTCATTATGGTTCTTTGATTCAAGTGAGTTTAAGAATGTTAAACTGCAAAGTGGTCAGATATTTATCTTTTGTTCAAATCAGGGCTGGCAGTGTTTGTTTGATATATAACATATGAATGTAGCAGCTGTAGTAGAGCTTCAAATAGCATTTCAGGGAGGGAACAGAAAACAAATTGTGTTTAGCTGAAGTAGTATTAAGATTTCCCCCAAAATCATTCCATCCAGGGCCTAAATTACCTAGATGCAGTACTGTATCCAATGTGTGATGTGAACAAGAAAACTGCTTCTGGAGCCTCTTTCCAGGAATGTCTATAGCAATAGGCAGTGTATGTGCTCCCATATTAAGCCACCAAAGTGGAATGAAATGATAACATGACAACCCACATTGTGCATGTTTTTGTACATGTAATATGTTAACATTTCACAGGCTGGCTCACGGACGTAATAGATATTAGCTTGAAAAGCAGCCTTTGGGGTTGAGTGAGACTTGAGACTCAACATGCACAAAAAAGTTGCAAATCCAAGATGGTCTACAGAATTTGTGTGGATTTCTGAAAGCATGAGAAAGCAACATGGAAAACCCTAAGATAAATAAAAGCATTAGCCCCATTCTCACTCACGCTTATGGAGAAACATAAACATACACACCATAGCGGAAGAAGGAAATTATTTTTACTCTGGAAGATTCCTATTCTTCCAGATGGTCCAAGAATCAGCAGGGTGAAGATTTGAAACTACTGTAGTATCTCAGCCAAGTAAAATGGTTATTTTTCATTTTTTACAAAGAAATTTTGGAACACACTGAGGAGAAGTAAGTGATGTATGGCAAAAGTCTGTGGGGTATTTTTTAAACTACAACCAACTGAGAAAGAAATTAAAGTTTTGAGGAAATGAAGCTTGTTTTCCCTGGAGGAAATTGCTACAACTAAACCTGACAGGTCACTCTTGGGAGGGAAAAGCAAACAAGCACTTTATAAATTGACAGAGAAGCAGCTCTGTGGGAGATGATTGCAAAAGCAACATAAACAATTGATTACAATTTTATGAAGGGAAATCTTACTGAAGAAGGAAGAGGTCTGAAGATAAGAGACTGAAGCCAGGAGAAAATGCTGTGTGGTGAAGAAGACCTACTATGTCTCTTATCACAGTAACTGAAGATTCTTTATTATTGTCATTAAACTTGTATCTATAAGAAGTTATTTCCTTGTGTGATGCCAAGTCCACATTCCATATCCTAGCCACCTAAACTTTTAACTCAGGAACCACATTGTTGTCTAAATAGCCAGATTAACATCAACACTCTCCTTAAGAATCTCTTAAGCACTGGAATTTTGAGAAATTTATAGTGGGAGAATAAACAGGGAGCCTCATATCTTCTACTATTTATTACTATTAAAGTAAAGCACGTAATAGAAGTATATATTCATCTTGTGAGGGTCATTAAATCACACAGATGTCTCTCTATGTAGCTATATTCTTCTTTATAGACATTTCAGAATCTTGGTTTATATCTCTTATCATAGTCTTTACATAGTCTAAGCATGTAGGTTTTGTAGCCATTACATGGTCTTCAGCAAAGCACACATCACTCTCTCTGGCTTTTCTTCACAAACGAAGATTCAGGAAGGACTCATCCCGCGCTTTCTGCAAGTGCGCTGATGACTAAAAAGGTCAATCCGAGATAAACAAGTCCGGTTGCAGAAAGCACAGCAGAAGGTCTCCTTGGGTGATGTTTCCGGGTTGTGATTCTTTCTGTGTTGTTGTTTCTCTTCAAGACTTTTTCGGCGTGAGTTCTCAAATAAGGCTGCAGCATTGTGGATAGTGTGTCTCCACACCTCCCGATGTGAGGCCAGGGCAGACCATTGTTGGTGATCAATTTGGCCGAGCCTGAGATGTTGTTTCAGGGAGTACTTGCATCGCTTTTTTGGAGCGCCCACTTACGCTGACCCATGGCGAGTTCACTGTAGAGTACTATTTTTGGGAGGTGATGGTCCTCCATCCTAGAAACGTGCCCTGCCCAGTACAGCTGTGTTCTCAATATCATGGCCTCAGTGCTGGTGATCCCTGCTTGCTCAAGGACAGCAACATTCGTCACATAGTCAGACCAGTGTATATTTAGGATTGTGCGTATACAGCGCTGATGAAAGCATTCAAGGAGTCGTAAGTGTTGGCAATAGGTGACTCATGTTTCAGACCCGTAAAGGAGACTAGACAGTACAATGGCTCTATACACACTGACTTTTGTGCTTCGCCTCAAGTGTTTATTACTCCAGACTCTTTTCTAAAGTCTTCCAAATGTGCTATATGCCTTTGCTAATCTGTGATCGATCTCTTTGTCAATCTTGGAATCTGAGGAGATGATGCTTCCCAGGTAGGTGAACTGCTGAATGGGCTTAAGCACAGATTTGCTGACGGCAATGTGTGGATGGTGGTGTTCGTCCTGTGGTGCAGGCTGGTAAAGAACTTCAGATTTCTTCAGGTTGACTTCCAGCCCAAACAGCTCTGCAGCTGTTGCGAAGTAGGATGTTTATTATCACTTCAAACATCTCTCAAACTTATAAGGCATATGGTTCTTTTAGTATATTAGAATCATAGAATCATAGAATAATAGAATTGTAGAGTTGGAAGAGACCACGAGGGCCATCCAGTCCAACCCCCTGCCATGCAGGAAATCTTGATCAAAGCATCCCCGACAGATGGCAATCCAGCCTCTGTTTAAAGACTTCCAAGGAAGGAGACCCCACCATGCTCCGAGGGAGTGTGTTGCACTGCCGAACAGCACTTACTGTCAAAAAGTTCCTCCTAATGTTGAGGTGGAATCTCTGTTCCTGGAGCATGCATCCATTGCTCTGTGTTCCAGTCTCTGGAGCAGCAGAAAACAAGCCTGCTCCATTCTCAGTGTGACATCCCTTCAAATACTTAAGCAGGGCTATCATATCGCCTCTTAACCGTCTTTTTTTCCAGGCTAAACATACCCAGCTCCCTAAGTCTCTCCTCATAAGGCATGGTTTCCAGACTTTTCACCATTTTAGTTGCCCTTCTCTGGACATGCTCCAATTTGTCAACATCCTTTTCGAATTGTGGTGCCCAGAACTGGACACAGCATTCCAGGTGAGGTCTGACCAAGGCAGAATAGAGCAGCACTATCACTTCCCTTGATCTAGATACTATACTTCTATTGATACAGCCCAAAATTGCATTGGACTTTTTAGCTGCTGCATCACACTGTTGACTCATGTTCAACTTGTGGTCCACTAGGACTCCTAGGTCCCTTTCGCATGTAGTCTCGTTCAGCCAGGTCTCTCCCATCCTATATCTATGCATTTCATTTTTCTGCCCTAAGTGCAGTACTTTACAATTCTCTGTATTGAATTTCATTTTATTAGCTTTGGCCCAGCTCTCCAGTCTATCCAGGCCATTCTGAATTTTGATCCTGTCCTCCAGGGTATTAGCCAATCCTCCTAATCTGGTATCATCTGCAAATTTGATAAGTATGCCCCTAATTCCCTCATCCAAGTCATTGATAAAGATGCTGAATAGCACTGGGACCAGGACAGAACCCTGTGGCACCCCACTGGTCACATCTTTCCAAGACAAAGAGGAGCCACTGCTGAGCACCCTTTGGGTTCGGCCGGTCAACCAATTACAAATCCATTGAACAGTTAACTTGTCTAGCCCACATTATACAAGCTTGTTTGCAAGAATGTCATGGGAAACCTTGTCAAAGGCCTTACTGAAATCAAGGTATGTGATGTCCATAGTGTTCCCTTCATCTACCAAGCTGGTAACTTTATCAAAAAAAGAGATCAGATTAGTCTGGCATGACTTGTTTCTCTGAAACCCATGTTGACTTTTTGTGATTATGGCATTGCCTTCTAAATGTTCACAGACTCTCTGTTTAATGATCTGCTCTAGAATCTTCCCTGGTATTGATGTCAGACTAACTGGACGATAATTGTTGGGAACCTCTTTTTTCCCCTTTTTGAAGATGGGGACAACGTTTGCCCTCCTCTAGTCTGTTGGGACTTCTCCTGTTCTCCAAGATTTCTCAAAGATTATTGCCAATGGCTCTGAGATCACATTTGCCAGCTCTATCACATGATTGGTAAGGAACTGAAACACCATAATCATCATCTGTTGAGGAAAAGGCATCTTGAAAAAGGCGTCTGTTGAGGAAACCATACATCTCAAACAGGTTTTCCATTACATTTCTGTAATAGCATAGCATTATCACAGGGCTTGTCTAGACACAGTGGTATACTGCAAATGGGTGCATAGTTTTACCCATTCGCAGTGACACTTTTTTGTCTCTACCATTTTTTCACCTATTCACATCCATTCACATTTATTCAGTTATAGATGATTATCAGAGTGGCTACATTCTCTGATAAAGGGCAATAGAGTAAAAATGCATGGCGATGCAAATTCAGATGTCCACAAGTGTGAAAATGTGCATCTACATGCATTTTCTGGAAAACTTCACAGGAATTTGTATTGTTTTACTGTGTGGTTTGAGAGTTTTTAGCCCCCCTCCTTCTGCATACCATGAATCTCATTTGAATCATGCTGGGACACACTGTATTCTCTGTGAATTCTATGAGGAGTATTTTCATCATCTGGACAACCCCACAGAGAGGAACACCCATCTGGATTGGTTCCTCCCATGCAGCTTAACAGCCAGGGTAAATAACCAATGAAAAAAAGTGGAACCCACCACCTTAAGGAGGAGTAGCCAGCCCCACCTCCCAATTCTGTCCTGCCTTGCGTGCTCAGTGGAGCAGGGCTTGGATTGCTCCAGTAAAGCTATTTCTTTTTGGCTTATCTTTGGCCTTTATAGTTCACCCCCGCCAGCTTGAGGAGGATGGCAGTCTGGACTGTGAATGGGGCTCATAGCCCTGAGCTTTCCTCGGATGAGGAGGCAGAAAGGAGCACACAATTGACCGCCTCAGGTCAAATGGATGACTGGGGCTTCTCAGACCTCTCTTGAGGTTCTGAGGTGAGCCAGGGGAATGCTGCGGCATTTGGCAGAGCACTTGATGGGGGCCCGGTTCCTGGGTCAGACCACGCTGATCTGAGGGAGGATGTAGAGGATGCGGCCCTGGAATCTGGGGTCATCTTTCTATCAAAATATACGTGTCTCACTCATTCTAGGGAGCACAACCAGCTAGCAGCTTCATCTGGCTTGATCTGAAAGATCACCTTCTTCTATCTGAGTCATAATATGACTGGACCCAAA
The DNA here is from genome assembly GCA_030847615.1 of Gambelia wislizenii. Classification (NCBI taxonomy): domain Eukaryota; kingdom Metazoa; phylum Chordata; class Lepidosauria; order Squamata; family Crotaphytidae; genus Gambelia; species Gambelia wislizenii. The sequence goes on along the minus strand of JAUMIR010000002.1, from coordinate 303,311,385 downwards.
ATGGTGTAACTAGTCTTCTTTTATATATTTTGCCTATCTGCTATTGTCCATTCAGATTACTGATCTAATTCCAGTTCACCAAGGCATGCACTTTTGACTGCTCTGGCAGGCTTCCCAGAGTACCTGTGATCTCATCCAATCCAAGACGAGTTAACAATGTGTTTTTCAGTGTTCCTCGTCAGTGTCATCTGCCATCAATAATGATATAAGGTAGTTCTTATGGAAAGCATATACAGTACCTAGCTAGTTTTAGGGATTTTTCTCTCTCCAAATATTGAGCACCCTTTTTGTTTACTGATTTTTTAAAAAAATCATTCTTTCTAATACAGTTCACCACCTTGGCACTATGCCCGGATGACTCAAAATGACTATTTCTTTGAAAATTGCTGATTCTCTTAACCCTTTAAGGCACTTAATCAAGTGTATAATTGCATCTTATACCTACTCATTTACATTTGGTAGTTTAATTCAAAGCCTGAAATTTGCAAAATATATTATCCAGACCATAACAGGGATTAATAGAGAACAAACAGTACAAAATAAAACAAGATGTAATAATGTAATAAAGCTCATAAAATCATCTGGTAGGCTGTGGTGGTTGGTCACTATCATGTTGCTGAGGCAGTGAATCCATTCCAGGCTATAGTAGGTTCAATACCTTGGATAGTCTGAGGCCTTGTCTGCATGGACCAAATGAAATGGCCTCCGCCTGTTCCTGTGTCCAACTGTCCTGACAATGCTGGGTTTTGGCCCTGAGTCTAGTCCACACTGTCCAGATGACATCTGGGAAGTTCTGACTAGAAACCAGGGCAAAATGGCTTTGAAATACATGGGAAAACCTGGTTTTTGCAGAAAAACCAGAGCGTTCCATGGCGGGAACAGGCAGCTGTTGGCACACATGTGCTCTGCTGTATTGGCAGGCGGCACCACAACTGGTGTTGCACAGAATGCTCACTGAGGTCACAACATGACCACCATCAAAGCTGGGTGCCTCACTTCCAGCCTTATAGAGTGTGGCATGCAAACCAGTGGTGCCGTTGTCGACCCATACAGCAGAGTGCTTGCATGTGGACAACTTCCCATTCCTGCTATGAAACGCAAGGTGACAGGGGGGAATCTGGGGCATCTCCCAGACCATAATATCCCAGCCAGAATCTGGAGTACTCTGGCTAGTGCAGACAAGGCCTGAACTTCAGACTAAAGCCAGGAGAAGATTCACTCTCCCATAGCCATGGAAGAATCCATATGATACTGCAACTAGGCGAAGCTCAGAGGCAAAGGTTTGAAGACTGTAAGCCTAGGCTCATTTATCTAGAAGTAAGTTGAACTGGAAACTCTGGAAAATACTTCAGTGTAGCCATATATACATCTGCTTACAATGGAAGACACATAGCAAACTAATGGTTGTTGTGGTTCATGATGATTCTTGGGAAGGAACACCTGCTGGCCTGTAGAAAACAGAAACAGTTAATTACAGTTGCAACTTTGACATTATCCTTTTTTTAGGGTAGCCTACATTTTGAATTTTCCAGACTGCACTATAGATGTACAGTTGTCCCTTCACATTTGCTGGGGTTTGGTTCCAGGACCTCCCGTGAATAATAATAATAATAATAATAATAATATAAAATTTATTTATACCCCGCCCCTCTGCTAAAAACAATCGGGGCGGCTTCCAACAATTAAAACATTATAATAATGACTAAAAACACCCCCCACCCCCACCCTCCCACATAAAAAGACATTAAACACAATAAGATTAAAACCTTCTAGCTAAAAAACACATTAAAAACAAATATATACATAATTTTTAAAAAGCCAGGAGACTGAGTTCCTGAGGCCGGGATCTAATCAGGAATACCCAAATCCGTGAATACTGAAGTCCCATTATATGCAATGGCAAAACAAAATGGTGTCCCTGATATAAGATGGCAAAATCAAGGTTTGCTTTTGGGATAATTATTTTTTTAAGAATATTTTCAAACTGTGAATACTTAAAACCGTGAATGTCAAATCCATGAATGTGGAGGGACAACTGTAATAAAAGAGCTTTCTGGGAGCATAAATGTTTCAGATTCTTTCTCTCTCTCTCTCTGTTGGTCTTGCGCGCGCGCGCGCACACACACACACACACTAAATGTATGTGTGAATCTGAGACATTTATGCTCAGATCCAATGAAGGCAGCACTGGAAAAATGAGAACCCTGATGATTTGAACCAGATGGAGTGGTGGTTTGTCTTAGTTGTACATCTCATCTGGGACAGTGAAAACTGGTCACTCTCTCTCATGGCCTTCTTTCTCCCTACAACATACAGAAAGACACTTAATTCATTTATATTTTAGAGGAGGGGGGAGAATTATCACCATCCCAGATGAGGCAAACTGTGACTCCATCTGGCTCAAATCATCAGGTTTCTCCTTTTTCTAGTGGAGTCCACACTGGATTATGAGTGTAACCCTTCTGATGGACCCCCTTTCCAGGCTGGCTCTGTAATTCCAACCCTTGGAATCCTGTCTCTCACCCTGCCCTTGTTCCCCACTGAATCTCTTCTTGGATTGGATACTTGGGCCTCAGGGCACTAAACTTAATATGGACAGTGATGGGGGTAAAAACATAATAACAAGTGGAAGTTCATTAAGATGCATGTAATTAAACTCCTTGAACTCTCAATCATTCACAGCTCCTTAACCCCCCCCTGTCAGTTCTCCTATCTCTCTCACTGACCAATCTCTATGCCACCTGTTCCTTATATCTCTCAAACCCAAACCCTATCTCAGTGTCATCTTTACCCTACCTTCTGACAGAGGCAAGCCTCTGTTTTTATAACATTTCTTCGCTGCAGGCCCCCTCACAGCATTTCCTGAGCTGTGATTGGCTGCCTTCAGCCAGGCTTGCCCAGCTCTCTCCCCTACACACACACACACACACACACACACCTTTGAATTTGTATTTACTTTCACATACATTTTTCAAAATGCATTTCCTCTCCCCTCCTTCCAAATGTGTTCTTGTTGTTTTGCAAAAATCATCACAAGTTTTGGAATGGACAGACTTCTGACTACAAATATGGCAATTGGTGCCATGGTCAGTATAGGGAGGCCTGAACTGGGGACTCTTGCATTATAGGAAAAGTCAAGAAATTTCTCCTCCATTTCTATCTGGCATTTGCTTTGCTAGGTAGCTGGCAAAAATTACATTCTGCTATACAAAATGAGAAAATTGGTCTATGGTGAGGCAAGTACTTTAGGATGTAAATAGAGCCTCCTAAGTGGTCTCATTTATAACATTCTCTTAGAGCAGTATGTTGCTTTTGAGTAATGTGAGAATGGGAGGTGTCCCTGAGGTATGAGTGATAAGGATTAATGGACTGTTTTAATACTTTAATAATTCATTTCAGTAGATCAGCAATTTAGCTACAAAAGCAGGAAAGAGGTCTCCTGGTTAACATTAAGAGCTACCTATTATATGGTATGATCAATGGTGAAACTGGCATAAGTCCATGGTTTTGTTCGTTTGTGGGAGTTGCCTCTTCCTACATTGGAGAAAAAAACCACACACATACAATACGCAATTACAGTAACAATAGAGACTTGGTATGAAGGTCACTGTACACAATGGCATGAATCCTACTGTTATTCCCAACTAGCATGGACTCAGGACTTTATAAGATGCAGTAAACATAGTGTCATAAAGACACCTAATGATCGTGAAAGGGCACACATACCAGATGACATTGTCTGTTCACAATCATGTGTAGAGAATAAGGTGTACTTTTTAACTGACTGCCCAAGCCATCAATTGATCTCCCATAGTGCTTTGTTGCCAGCATTGCCAGTATTTGAATCTTCACACCATTGGGCTCATGTGAATGCAGCATCAATGGACAAACAGTTCTGGCTGAGCTTCCGACAACCAGGTAGGGGACACTCTTTTTATGATCCCTCCATGTACTTGGGACTTTTAAAGTGTGTTTCTGTGCTTGTGTTTATGTTTAGTGTGTTTCTTTGGCATTAATTTTTAAATTACCTGCACTCATCTCTTCTTGCGAGAATCAGTGAGATTTCAACCCTGGAAGGGGGCTTACCAGCTTGATGGTGGGCCGGTTTGTGGCCCAGCTGGTGCCCTGTGGTTCCTCCCGCGGCTGCCCCCACTGCTGCATGGACCAGCATGTGGGCCACCATTACAGGCCTTCTCCTTCATGGCTCGCACTGCAGCCGGGAGGGAGCGGGAAGATGGGAACCAATCAGGGTGAGCCTCCCTCACCCCAATTGGCTCAGCACAAGGTGGAGGTGGGACTTCCAGCTGCTTCCAGTGTGGCCGGATGAGAAGGAGCCTGCGTCAAGGGCTGGTATAAAAGCTGATCCCTGGCGCAGGCTCTTCAGTTGGCTTGCTAGGAGCCAAAGAAGATGGCCATGCAGGAGCGGCTGTGGGTGATGAAGGTGGGGCTGGGAGGCATGGAGCAGCCAGGAAGCAGCCATTTTGGAAGGACATGAGGTCCTCCAGTTGCTTCTCCCCCTCCCACCTCAAGGGCAGACCCCTCTGCAGCACAGCATGTGGTGGTGCGAGGTGGGAGGCAGCTGCAGTGCTTGTCAGAAGCTGGCTGGGCGCTCTTCCCTGGTCGGGCGAGGTGGCAAATGGCTGTAGCTCTAGGCGGCAGGAAACCGCTGCATGGGCCATCATGCGGCCATGGTGCTAGGCAACAGGAGACCGTGTCATGGACCGTCAGGTGACCCAGCGTGGGCCAACGGGTGCCTGCAGCATGGAACAGCAGATGGCTGTATCCAGCAGGATGGTGGCCATGTCCTGAGACGATTGGCAGTCGTGTTATGAGGTGATGGGTGGCCATGCAACGACTGATGGCAGCAGGCGACCTACGGTGGTGAGAGGTTGGGGGGACTGGAGGAGGCTCAGTAATTTCCCCTACCTCCCCTCCCCTTCCTATTTTTTCCAGCAGGTTTTGGGCTGCAGGTTGACAGCTGGCATACAATAAATAAGCCAACTGGGTTGGGGCTGAGCCAGGGGGAGGGTTGGTGGTCTGGGCTCGAGGGGGGGGAATTCCTGGGACCATCCTTGCCACTGCCAGATTCTGCCTCCTCCACCCATTCAGCTGGGGGAGGGCTGCACTGCTGGGGGCACACAGGAGGTGGAGCCACCACACAAACACCACACACCACCCACACCCCCAAGCCACTGAAAGAGGGGCAAGGGGGTGAGCTGGTGGGAGGGCCAGCATCTGCAAAGGATGGGTGGGGCTGTCACACTTCCACAGTGCTAATGCAATAGGGGAAGGCATCATGATGCTGGGGTTTGCACCTCCCCTCCCCACACATGGCACTGGACCATAGGAACCTCTACCTGGACACACACTCAGGACCCACTGCCCCTCCCCCTCCACCACCCACAACTCTTCTTCAAAACAGAGGGTGTGCCACTACTTAACATGCCACCAAAGAAGGCCACAGTGAAGAGATTGTACCTGGAGACACCCCAGCCATCAGCCACCACCCTTACCACTGGGGAGGTGGCTCTAGTCCTGCTGATAGGTCCTGCTGCACACAGTGGGCACCCAGAGGTGGCGGGTAACCCCAGACTTCCCCTGGAGGCCTTCACTACACTCTCCCCCCTTCACAGGGGATGTCATGGGGGTTCTGTCCATGACAGTGCAGAAGCTTGACAGGTTGGGGCCTACGCAGTTGGGTGGTGAGCCAGTCCTCCCTGCCAGCACAGGGGCTCTTGATGGAGCGGAGCCCAGCATGTCTTCAAGCATTGGAGCTTTGAGTGGTGTGACCGACACCACTAGTGGCAGTGGGCACTCACATCAGTCACGTTCCCAGGACAGGAGTGATTCTAGGGACTCTAAGCACTTGGACTCATGTGATTCCATGTCTGGATGTTGCGGTGGATCATGGTGGGGGAGGAGCCCAAGATGGAAGCCGAGGTGGTCGTGTCACTGCAGGGAGCCCAAATCTGATTTGGATTCTTCATCAGGTGAATTGTCTTCTGTCGAGGACTACAACAAATTCCAGTATTGGGTGAAAGGGGCATTCAAACCAGGACTGCCTGGGTGGGAGTTGCAGCTGCACAAGAACTGGGGAGGAAAGGGAATCCAATGGGAAGAATGACAGTAAGAATTGCGCAGTGGGTGAACTTGTGGAGGCTAAGTCCAAAAAGGACCTCCCGGGCATTCATTTAGATAGGAGGTGTGTTCCATGATCCTAAAGGGATATTATGTGGACATTTTTTCACTAGCTCTGCCTCCTGTCGGGCTGCACAAGGGTGAACAAAAGGACGGGGACAAGTCAAAATTGGATATGGTGGAACACACCTTTGCCAACTGGCTCAGGGGGTACACGGTGTTCTTGGGGGTGGTAGCCATGGTCTTCCCAGAACAGGGTTGGCACCTAATCAACCTCCTTCATCAGGTGCTGAAGGTAAGGGCAATGGCTGGGGATTTCAACCCCAGAAGTAAACAGCTCCATTCGTGCTCCATTAGTGCTGGGGATGCCTTTTCACACTGCTAAAGATAGGTCTGGTAGGGGGGTTTCTTTCACCAGCATATAAATGCTTCAAGATACGCCAGCAAAAGAATTTTATGGAGGGTGGTCTGATAAAGTCCTTTGTGGATTGTACCAGTTGTACAACAATTCATTCAGTGTGTCAACTCTAGTTGAGACTCACTAATAGGATTCATATAAAATGCATTGCCTTGTGCCAGTATGGCAAGGGGGGCTTGGATGAAAGACAATCATGGATGCAGGCTTCTGCAAGGACTTCTTATCAAGAAGACGGCTAAGCCCTGTTTTCCATCAAGGCAGAGGATCACACCATCCTCCTAAAATAAAAGTAACTTACTTCTTAAAAATCCATAAGGAAATCATCCTTTACTTTCATCTTTTTAAAATGCCCTCATATACTGGAGAAAAATACATAAATGGATAAGCTATGCTGTTTAGTTTCAGAGTTACTAAGCCTATATGACAGGCATATAAATCATATTACTAAGAGACTTTATGATCTATTTGCGGGACACTATTAAAACATACAGCAAACTATACATGCTATTTGTTTATATGTTAATTTTTAATGGTATTTTCCCTCTACTTCTTATGTTTTATTCCTTGCTCTCTGAGGAATAAAAGTACTAGCACTATGTGGGAGGGCAACTGGTTAGATGGGTGCATTGGGTATTAAACATTAGTTGCAATGTGGGAAGAAATCTCAAGAGTTTACTTGGAACCTTTCTTGGTATTTGTGTGCATGTGAAAGATTTCTCTCCCTTGAAGATGTTGTTACATCTAGAATTGGTAAGCATCAGTTTGAGCTGAATGGATCAATCCACTTCAAGTCCATGACAGTCTTGCATGTATTCATGCATAAATCCATTCAATCCCATTTCAAAACTAATCTGTAAATGTTTACACTACAAGAACATTCCCAGCAATTTTGAGCAAAACTTTCATTTTTGCATTCGTTTCATCCTAAAATACACTATTTTGTGTTCATTTTAACATAAATAATCATTGTAATTCACAAAGTTTAGGCTGTGTGTGTGTGTGTGTTAGGTCAAAGTCCAACAGTCCAATTCTGTATAAGGCAAAATTATAGGTTAGTGTGCACTGCAGTTTGAACACAGAGATATGTGTAAACGGATGGGGGATATCATTTTTTTTTTTTAAAAAAAGGTTTGCCTTTATACTGAACAAATAAAAATTGCTTCCTTCCCCAAGAGCAAAGGGTGTATTAGGAAGAATGCCAAATTCTGCTTCACAGCTTTCTACATGCAAGGTGTTTTTTTACATTAGAGAACATGCATAGTCTCTGCCTCCTCAGCACCCAGGTCATTGTGAAGAACTCAAACTTTTCTCTTTATTTCCTCTTTTCTCTTTATTTCCTCTTACAGTCACTCACTCTCTCACACACACACCCAACACACATATATGGGATATAGAATGCAGACTACTAGAAACCCCACTCCCCTTTTGCACTACCAAGTAGGGTAACCAGAAGCAAAAATTACTAATAGGTGTCCTAGACCCACTAAATAGTAAAGAAGGAGTACTCCACAGTTCAAATCTTGGCTCAGGCTGTGACATAATTTGAATATGGTATAAAGGAGTATAAAGACCAGTATGATATGAAGTAGTAAAAAAGCCATTTCAATAAGTAGAGCTCTTCTTACTGGTCCAAAGCATGCTGTTTCCAACAATATTCTTTCTGTGTAATTATGATATGTCTAAAATGTTCAGAGCTTGGAACTTTGCTTTAAATATGTAATTTGTTACAGGTATCATTCCAGGGTGCTCAAAAAAATGGGCTGTTCTGTTATAGTTAGAAAAATTAACCACAGAAACTACCTTTTCAGTTCCTATTTCTTAAAAAATAACTACAATAGGTCCTTTTAGTTACTACAAAAATCTGAATACTATCAGCTGTTGGTCTGTGATACAAAACATACTGTCCTATCAGCCACCTTGTCATCATGTCAAGATTCACAAAAGAGCATGAGGGAGAAGTATGAGGCAATCTCCAATCCAGAACTGGGCCGGAACTGGGACCCTGGATGCTCCTTCTCCACTATTTAGTGACGTGGGGCACCTTTTCATATTTCACCTTTTCATATCATCATCATAATAATAATCACTGCTTATTTCTATAGCACCATCAATGTACATGGCACTTTACAAGAAAAAGAACAACAAAACAGTTCCCTGCCCTCAAGCTTACAATCTAATGAAGACATGACACAAAAGGAAAGGGGGATGGCAGTGTGAGAAGGGATTAAGTCTAGCATTCTTCTTTGTGGTCTCTGTGAATGCACACAATGGGTTAATCCTAGACCTGGGCAGAGCATTTCGGAAACTTCTAGCACCTCATTAGAAACTTTTAGGTGGTAGGACCGCCTCCCTTGCCCTGGTGCATATAAGCCCACCCCTCTCACCAGGTGCTCAGTTCCTTTTTTTCCGCCATGTGGAAAGCACTGAAGGAACTTCTGCTAGCCTCATTGTTTTCATTTTTGACTCATTTTGGCTTTTTTCTGACTTCGGATTGGACTTTGACTTCTCTTCTGCTTATCCCTTGGATTTGTTGTCAGATTGGACTGATTTATGGCTCTGACCTCAGATTCCACCCCTACTGTGATCATCTTGTGGTCGGATTTGACTACAGGCCTGTGTTTCTGCTCTTCTGATGTTACTGTGAAATTTATTTCCTCAGCAGCATGTCTGGAGCTGGTTTCTTTAAATCCTTCTCCCAGTGTTCTGCCAAAATGACTGAATCTGATGGGGAAACCCATGATGTTGCCTCCTGCAGGCATTGCAAGGCCAGGAAAAATTGGGCGGAAAGGCTTAAGGCCCAGTTGTACGAGAAAGCCCTATTGGTTTCAGCTTCAGGGAAGGCTTCGACTTTGCAGCTCTCCCCTGAAAAGTCCAAGGGTCTGGCCAAGAAAGGTTCTGCCTCAGTACCAGCGAAGGCCCCAGTATCCTTCCCGATGGGTACTAGAGTGAGGGATAATGGTGCAGGCTGATCTGGTACCAGCGATCCTAAGATTTCAATGCACTGGAGACAGTTGGTATCAGGGGCACTGGTACCGGAGTCTTCCAAGTCGGTGTCAAAACTGAAAGATCCTCCAGCTAAGAAAACCAAGGCTGCTGGACATAAGGAATCCCCTAAGAGGGGTCGGTCTCAAAAGCGCAAGAAGGCCAAGTACCATGAACACCAGTCTCATGACCCAAAACTGAAGAGATCTAGACATGACTCCAAGGAAGGCTCCCCGGTGTCACCCTTAGCAAAGCGACACCTGTCGATACTGTTGCCAGACCAGCACTGGGAGGTGGAGTCCACCTATGCAGTAGAAAAGATTACTGATGATTTCTCCATTGGTGTCCGTATCATCCAGATATCGAGGTCCTGGTCTCCGTTGGACATTGGTACCGCGGCATGGGGCCAGTCACGATTCCCATCCTGATCTCAATCCCGACTATGCTCTCAGTCTGTTCATCAGTCTAAGTCTCACTCTGCTTCTCAGTCCTGTTCCCGTTCCTGACTATTGGATTGTGTAGAAAATACACTGTTTAAAATATCAGGGTATTTTGTCCCTGTTTAAACATCCACACTGTACTTCACATGTTAGTGAATACAGCCAGTTTAGCAGAGTTCAGAGTTAACACAGCAGCATCTAGCGTTAGAATGTTAGCATACATGTAAAAAACACTGCTTAGCTAATAACCAAACACCCTTTGTCTTTTCTCAAGTTGTTTAACTACCAAAATAACCACTCAAGACTCAAAGTTAGTTTAAAAAGTACAAAAGCATCTTTACTCACAGTTTAGAGAGCTCAGTCATGGCAGGAAACAAAAACACCATCAAAACAGACTAAAACTAGTTAAAAATACTTAAAAACTACATTGTTAGAAAACTATATTCAGGACGCCCCTTTCGGGGTCCTCTCACTTCAAAGGTCCATGAGGATTGTTAGAGATCATGGCTTCTGGAACAAAGGAGAAACATTCAGACACTCCCCCTTCATCCCAGATTGCCTAATAGTAAAACTTTAGGAAGTTACATCATCTCAGCTCATATGCTTTCTCAGTTAACCCTTCAATAGTAAAACCATTTCCACTTATTGGACTGCAAACTATATTTTCCAACATCCCCTCTCAGTCCAATAAGTGAGATATAAGTCCAAACTTTGCATGTAGTCTCTGGAACACATCTCTTGGCAGTGGCTTTGTCAGGATATCCGCTGTCATATCATCTGTTGGACAATATCTCATCTTAATCACACCTGCAGTTACCACCTTTCTAACATCGTGAAATTCAGTCTTTATATGCTTGTTTCGTGTGGTTACTTTCTGCCCACTCTCAGATATCTTAATACAACTCTGGTTATCCTCAAATATAATCACAGGCTTTTGTCCTGAAATGCAAAAGTCAACAAACAAATCATCAAGCAATTTTAACATATTACATGCATGTGCTGCAGAAACATATTCTGCCTCTGTGGAGGAATAAGCTACCACATTCTGTTTCACACTATCCCAGCAGATTGGGCCATCACCATACATAACAGGCAATCACTTGTGGATATTGAGTCCTTTCTGAATCTGGCCCAATTTGCATCTGCAAAACAAACAAGATATGGATTAACATTAGCTGGTAACCTTAACTGTACATTTATGGATCCCTTTAAATATCTCAAAAGTCTCTTCACTCCATTCCAAAATTTCTGTGTTGGAGCATCTACTTTCTTTTTTAGAACTCTAACAGCATAAGTAATATCAGGCCTGGTGCCTCTGGTTAAACATTTCAGTTCCTCAATAATTCTCTTATACATATTATTGTTTGGCAAAAGTTCACTGTACTCATTACTCTTGTGAAATTCTGTTATCATTGGCGTGGCAACATGATGTGCATCTTGCAATCCTAGAAGTTCTAACAAGTCAGCAGTTCTCTGTTTCTCACTCAGTAGGAAAGATCCATCTTCTTCTCTTTCAATTTCAATGTCCGTAAATCCTGTTACATCTCCATGTTCCTCCAGCTCAGCAATCCTTTTTAAACTCTTCACAATCTGTTTGTCGTCAGCATCTCTCTGGAGTAGCAATAAGCATATCACCATCATTAATTAGCACATATGCAAACAGTTCATCTTGGACTTTGCTATACAGCCTTTTATCTGTTTCTCCTTGTTGAAAACCCAACCTCTCCAGTGTTGCATGCAAGTTCTCACTTTTCATAATAACTTTTCTGACTTCCATCTGCTTTGACGCAGCCAAACTTAGTAACAGTCTCATAGAAATCAATTCCATATGCTTTGTTCCATATGCCTCATCTGTAGGCATTTGCTCACCATCTCCTCCTTCTGTTGACTTCTCATGCGATGCCACCCCTGCAAGGTAGCCAAATCTCTCAGGAGACGCACCTCTGTTCGGTCTGAAATTATACCTGGGAGGTTCCTGATTCCGATCCTGGTGACTTCCTTCTTGTTCAGCATCTGCTTCGCCACATCCAGATCGATCAGATCAGCTCCCACACGATTCTCTGAAAAACAATGCTGCATAGCATATTCACTCTCTGCCTCTGAAATTACAGACATGTTATCCTCTTGTTCATAAAAATCAACATTATCCTCTTCTTGAGAATCAAGCACAGTTCCTGTTAAATCAACTTTTCTGCTTTCATCAAAATATACCACATGTTTGCTATATACTTTACCAGTCTTTAAGTTCATCACTTTGTAATTTCTTGTCCCACTTTCGTATCCAATCAGCATCATTTCTTGAGTTGCTGGATCCAGTTTTCCTCTGAGTTCCCTTGGAACATATGCATATGCAATACATCCAAATGTTCTAATGTGTTTAACTGATGGGGGTCTCCCATGCCAAATCTCAAAAAGTGTTTTCTCTGTGCCTTTTCTGGGTATGCGATTCTGTAAGTAATTAGCTGTAGCAATAGCATTGCCCCACATACTATTTGGTAGTCCAGCATTTGCCAAAAGACATCTTGTTATCTTAATTAGTGCATGAAATTTTCTTTCAGCAACAGAGTTCATTTGTGAAGTGTAAGAAACAGTCTTAATATGTTGTATTCCATTCTCTCTCAAAAATTGTTGTATACCATGTGATAGGAACTCACCACCTCAATCACTCTTCAAAGCTTTGGGATTCCTTCCAAATATATTTCTCACCATGGCAACATACGTACGCAGTGCATCACGCATCTTGCTCTTTTGTTTGAGCAGGTACATCACAGTGTATCCTGAAAAATTATCTGTGAAAATTAATATGTATTTATTTCCTCCAAGTGAGGGCACTCTCATTGGTCCCATTATATCAGAATGAATGAGGTCCAGAACTCTGTTGGATCTTTTCTCAGTTCTCTCTGGAAATGAAGGCCTTGTTGCCTTTTGTTCAACACACACTATGCATCTCTGTACATTGTTACTATTCTGTTGCCTTTTTACCTTTATTCCTGTTGCCAAACCTTTCTCTTGAAGTTCCATTATTGCATCACAGTCACAATGTTCAAGGCGCTTGTGCCATAAATCCATGCTCTCATCATCAGTACAACTTCTCTGCGCCACATTTGCTTGTTTGTCTGGAGGAGTAAAAAACTTAAAAAGACCATCATTATCGTTATATGCCTTTAAGTATACTTTTCTATTTCTGTCATTAACTACAGTGCACACATCTCTTTGAAATATTACTGAAAATTTTTCTCTGTTAAAGCTGAGACACTGAGGAGATTTGTTTTTAATCCTTTAGCATAGTCTACATTCTCCAACATTTGTGATTCACATCCATCATATGCTGCAAGATTCAACTCACAAGTCCCAACTGCCTGTATGGGCATCTTGGATCCACCAGCAATTTGCAACTCTACATTATTGTTATAATATAACTCTATAAAATTGCTTGCAGAATTTGAGCTATGATAAGTCGACCCACTGTCGATCAGCCAGTCATTGTTTCCATTATTACTCTTATTTTGTTTATCATTATTGTCCACAACATGAAAAACTTTCCTTAAAGGAAACATGCTCACTTTTCCTTTGTCTCTGTTTGAATTCCTTTGTACACACTGCCCCCTCTCGACAGATACTGGTTCTGCAAATTCACTTTGAGCAAGCATAGCTCTCTGTTGAAATCTTTTGTTACTGGTACTATTTGGGGAAAAATGCTGCCCCCTCTGGCCAAAATCTCCACTTGCTTTGCACATCCTGGCAATGTGGCCAACCATATTACACTTAAAACAGAGAATCTCTCTATCTTTGTCTCTCGGAGGCACATTCCTTTGTTGTTTGTTAGCAATGTAACTTGACACACTCACTTTTTCTTTATCAACATATCTCTCTGATGGCTGACTGTGATCTAAGCATTCAAGACTAAAACGTGCTAATACTTCATTCAATGTTAATCCAGCTGTGTTATCAATCAAGCTTTGAAATGCATGAAGGCTACTTCCCAAAGTCCCAGTAAAATAGGCAATTTTCTGCCCTTCATTTGCAATCAAATTCATGGCACTCATCCTCTCTAATATTCCTAGAAATCTTCTGATATGTGACTCACAATCTCTTTTAGAATTAACTCTTAAGTTCATCATGTCCCTCTCCATTGACGCCCCCTTGTCGTGGGAGAGAGGCTTGCGTACCCTAATGATGTTTTGAGCTATGCTGCTGGTGGCATAATAGCCACTGGTAGGGTCTCCCATGCCAGACAGGTCAAAACCGAAGGGTCTGACAAAGAGCGTCAAAGGGCAGGATGGGCTCTCTAGCCTTGTGGCAACTGTCCTAGGAGAAGGAAAACTCCAATCCCAAACCCGGGCAGATGGTGCTCGTCCAACCCTGTAAGGTCAACCATCTAAGAGAAGGAAACTCTAATCAAACCTACGGCCCGAGGACCTCACTGCCACGTCCATGCTTGCAAGGCCAAGGCAGATGAATCTCTGGTTTAAAGGGTGAGGCCAGTTCTGTGCACGCTGCGCTCCACCAGAAAAATCCATTGCACAGGCTCATCATGTCCCTAATAGCCAGGTTCTGCACCTTAGGTGAATCAACTTGATATATCTCTTTCAATTTGTCCATCATAGATTTAGCTGAGTCACAAGAAATAACGTAGATCAGTTGTTCAGATCTTAAGCTTTGCATTAAAATCTCTCTAGCTCCTGCATCTTTATTACGCCAAACTCGTCTCTCTTCCTCATTTTGTGGCTCTGGTTTTTGTATTGCATCTATAAATTTATTTGTTTCAATTCATGTTCCTACAAACTTTAACCACAACTGGTATGTATCTAGTTCCAAATCCACCACTCTTGTAAATCTCAGTGCCTCTCCTGCAGCCATTCTTCTTTCACACCTTTCAGCCAGGCAAGGGCTGTGTCTCTGTTATGCTAATGAACCACCAAATGGTTCTCTTCAACTTCCTTTATGACTCTGGAGCCATAAACAAAAAAACTCTGCCAGCTCTCTCAAAATCTCTTTGTTCCCTCAGGGAAAAACAACAAGACTGTCTTTTGTTTAAAAACAGCTTCACTTGGGAAAGGGTGAAAAAAAATGCTTCTCTTTACTTTAAAATAACAAAACCATGAAAAATTTTGGTTATCTAAGCAAAACACAAAATCCAAAACTCTTCAAAAATTCAAAATCAAAAATATGCAGCTGAAACATTCATAACTGGGCCCATAACCTATTGGATTGTCTAGAAAATACACTGTTTAAAATATCAGGGTATTCTGTCCCTGTTTAAACATCCACACTGTACTTCACATGTTAGTGGATAATACAGCCAGTTTAGCAGAGTTCAGAGTTAACACAGCAGCATCTAGCGTTAGAATGTTAGCATACATGTAAAGAACACTGCTTAGCTAATAACCAAACACCCTTTGTCTTTTCTCAAGTTGTTTAACTACCAAAATAACCACTCAAGACTCAAAGTTAGTTTAAAAAGCACAAAAGCATCTTTACTCGCAGTTTAGAGAGCTCATTCGTGGCAGGAAACAAAAACACCATCAAAATCGACTAAAACTAGTTTAAAATACTTAAAAACTACATTGTTAGAAAACTATATTCAGGACGCCCCTTTCAGGGTCCTCTCACTTCAAAGGTCCATGAGGATTGTTAGAGATCATGGCTTCTGGAACAAAGAGACACTCACCCTTCATCCCAGATTGCCCAATAGTAAAACTTTAGGAAGTTACATCATCTCATATGCCTTCTCAGTTAACCCTTCAATAGCAAAACCATTTCCACTTATTGGACTTCAAACTATATTTTCCAACACTGACATCAATCCCAGTCCCAATCCCGAATCCGGTCCCAGTCTCGATTGGTAGGTCACCATGTCTCAAGTTCCCATTCAACATCAAAGTCGGTCCATCGTTTGCCACTGACACAATGATCCCATTCCCATTCATCGCATTGATCATTGACTCCAAGGGCTCAGTTACACGGCAGTTCTTATTGCAATAGTTTGCGCTTTAGCATTTTTTCGCACCAGTGTCGGATAGTTTACACGATTTACTGCAAAATCAGTTGACCTGTTTATTTTTCTGCTTTGCAGTTCACACAGGCAAAGGTGGGGTGTGTGGCCTCCCAAAAACATCTGAGGGAAGATGCTGGGAAGATGAGAGGGAGGGAAGGAAAGAGAGAGAGAGAGAGAGAGAAAGTGCTGGCACTTTCCCCTCCTCTGATTACCAGAGGAATGTCTACAAGTTTTAATCCCTTAGCAGGGAGTGTTCCCTCTTCTTCCCAAAGCGAGAAGGATGGGAGGAAGAGGCAGCCTTTCAGCCACAAAAGAGCCATCCCTTCCTCCATCAAACCCCTCACCCACTCTCCCTCTCTCTCTCTTTCTCTCTCTCTCTCTCTCTCTCACACACACACACACACACATACACACGGGTCACAGGAGTGTGAGGGAGCGAACAGCCGGAGAAGCAAATCGCTACTCAATCTTGCTTGGCAGCAGCCAAGCAAGCTGAGAGGCAGACAGCTGGGTGATTGGGATCTTTTCTGTGGCTGGAAACAACAGTGGCTGCATCTTTTCATTTCAGGCTCCTTCATCCCCTCCCTGGTCAGTCCAACCCCCTCCCTGGTCAATCCAACCAATCACGGCTCAGCCCTGCTGTTGTTGTTTCGGGAAGATTGCTGGTAATTCACACAATCGATAGTGCTCTAAGTCGCATTACTTTTCAAAAAAGTCAGGAAAAGTAGCAAAAGCCCTTATTATGCTACTTTTGAGTTTTTGAGCTCCCCCACTTCTGAATGAGGCAATATTGTGGCACACTGTGTGTGAACTATTAGGAATCCTAGCGAATTCTTCATGGACCTATTTTGCCATGTAAACGGGGCCCAAGTATCCCGAAAAGACAGAATACACCATCACTGAGGCCACTTTCTAAGTCTCCAGTACCGGTACATTCCAGATCACTGACACCAAGACAGCCAAGGCACATGTCCCACTCTGCTTCGTGGTCCCACACACCCAGGCCTCACTGACATCCATCACAATCTCCATTTAGCAGCTCCTAAACTTTGGACAAAAATAGCATTATTATCATATTGTGAAAAAATACAAGAATCTCAAATTGTTAAGGATTTGCTAACAAACTTGCTGACAGCAGCAAGGTTAATAATAGCAAAGAAATGGAAAATACAAGGTGAATATAAAATAGAAGAATGGTATGATGAAGTATGGAATACAGCTATAAATGAGAAATTAACAAATATGGTTAAAGAAAAAAAAGGAGGGTTAAATAAGAATGTTTTTGGTGAAAAATGGAGTAAATTTTTAGAATTTGTATTAATAAAGGGGAGAGGAAGCAAACCTGAGTTGGAAACAATGATTTTCTGGAAAGAAGGATGAATGTAAAGATAATAATAATAATAATAATAATAATAATAATAAAATTTTATTTCTATCCCGCCCCTCTGCAACGCAATCGGGGCGGCTTACAATATAAAAACTCCATAGTCCCAGTACCCTAGCCCACCCCCCCTTAAAATAATATTAAACTATAAAAGATTAAAAACATACAGTAAATTAAAAATATATAAATTAGAAAAATATTAAAACTTACAATAGTTTTAAAAAAATGATTACAGCTCAGGGAGGACAACCGAGTCTTGGGCCGGGATAGTTATTCAGGAAAGGCCTGCCGGAAAAGATCCGTCTTGACAGCTTTTTAAAAGCCATCTAAGGTGGTAATAAGACGGATCTCGTCCGGCAGGCCATTCCATAATCTGGGAGCAGCAGCGGAGAAGGCCCTCTGGGACGTCACCGACAGCCTTGTTTTCATAGGCTGTAACAGATTCCTCCCAGAGGACCGAAGTGCGCGGGGAGGGTCGTATGGAAGGAGGCGGTCCCGGAGATAAGTTGGACCCAAACCATGCAGGGCTTTAAAGGTTATAACCAACACCTTGTACTGTGCCCAGAAACGAATAGGCAGCCAGTGGAGAGCTTTTAGCACAGGTGTTATATGCTCTCTTCTGGAAACACCAGAAATCAACCTGGCTGCCATGTTCTGAACTAGTTGAAGTTTCCGAGTTAAGCACAAGGGTAGCCCCATGTAGAGCGCATTACAGAAATCCAGAAGGGAGGTTACCAGTGCATGTACCACAGTTTCGAGGTCCCAAGTTTCCAGGCAAGGGCGCAGCTGGCGTATCAGCCGAAGTTGATAACAGGCACTCCTGACCGTCGCATTTACCTGATTAGACATCTGGAGCGTCGGGTCCAGGAGCACCCCCAGACTGCGAACACAGTCTTTGGAGGAGAGTGTAGTTCCATCCAGGACTGGAAGTTGAATTCCCAGACCTGGTTTCGGGCCTGTAACTGTTAGTACCTCCATTTTGTCTGGATTCAATCTCAATTTGTTTTTCCTCATCTAGTCCATTACTGCTTTAAGACAATCATTGAGAGGAGAGATGCCATCTGAAGTCGAAGCTGATGACCGAGACATGGAGAAGTATATCTGGGTGTCATCAGCATACTGATGACAACACACTCCATGCCTCCGAATGATCTCTCCCAGCGGCTTCATATAGATGTTAAATAGCATCGGGGACAGGATGGCACCCTGAGGAACGCCACAGTTAAGCTCTATTCTGGTAGAGCAGCTGTCCCCGAGCCTCACCCTCTGGGATCTGCCCGAGAGGAAGGAACGGAACCACTGCAAAGCAGTGCCTCCAATTCCTAACCCCCTCAGGCGATCCAGGAGGATGGAATGATCTATTGTGACAAAGGCGGCTGAGAGGTCCAAGAGCACCAACAGGGTCACACTACCCCTGTCGATACCCAAGCGGAGGTCGTCAGCCAGAGCAACCATGGCAGTCTCCACTCCATATCCCATCCTAAAGCCAGTTTGAAATGGATCTAGATAATCGGTTTTATCCAAGACAGCTTGGAGTTGGGAAGCGACCGCCCTCTCAATCACCTTGCTTAGAAAAGGCAGCAAGGAGACTGGTCTATAGTTGTTCCTGTCCAAGGGGTCCAGGGAAGGCTTTTTCAGGAGCGGCTTAACTGCCGCTTCCTTCAGACAGGGTGGAACGGACCCCTCCCTGAAGGACGCATTGATAATATCCCTAAGGAGTACTCTCGATGCGTCTCCCCCTTGGGTGGCCAGCCAAGATGGACAGGGATCGAGGGGACAGGTCGTCTTTCTCACTCTACCAAGGAGTTTGTCCACGTCATCGGTACTCACAGATTGAAGCTGATCCAATAAAATTTCATCAACGGAGTTGCTGGACACCTCGTCTATAGATTCTGTCATAACACTGGCATCTAAGTCGGCTCTTATCCGAGAGATTTTATCTGCAAAGTGGATGTTAAACGCATCACAGCAGGCCGTTGTCGGGTTGAGTAAGGGGTTCTGCGCAGGTGGAATCTGCGTCAGCTCCCCCACCACCCTAAACAGTTCTGCTGGACGGGACTCTGCAGACGCAATACGTGCAGAGGAGAAAGACTTCTGCGCTGCACGTATCGCCTCTCGATAAGAATCAAGAAAATTCCTATGACGAGTCTTGTCGGACAAGAGTCGAGTCTTCCGTCAGGTGCGCTCTAGTTGTTGTCCAGCCTGCTTCATCCTCCTAAGCTCCTCTGAATACCAGGGCTTACGGTTAGGAGCAGGCTGGAAAGGACGTTTGGGAGCGATTGTGTCGATAGCCTTGGTGAGGTCGGTGTTCCAAATATTAACCAAAGCTTCAACAGAATCACCGGCGTTACCAACCATTAAACCCTCCAAGGCTTTCTGGAATCCAATTGGTTCCATTAGCCTTCGAGGGTGGACCATTCTAATAGGTCCACCACCCCCGGTGGGGCAGACAGTGGCTCTTAGCCCCATCTTGACCAGGAAATGATCCGTCCATGACAATGCAGAGGTTTTAATAACCTCCGCCCATGGATATTCCTGTTCCGTACTAAAGGCCGCATCGAGGGTATGACCTGCACAGTGAGTAGGCCCGACAACCAATTGGGATAGGCCCATGTTTGTCATGGATTCCATGAACTCCCGAGCTGCGCCAGTTAGATTTAGCAAGCTGGTCTCAAGTGGGATGTTGAAGTCGCCAAGAACTAAAAGTCTGGGCGACTCCAGCAGCAACTCTGAGACCAACTGTGTTAGCTTGGTTAGGGAGTCTGTTAGACAACGGGGTGGCTGGTATACTAACAGAATCCCTAAGCTATCCCTGGACCTCAGGCTTAGGTACATACACTCGATGTGGACTGTGTTCCGGATAGGCTTCCTGGTCAAGGTTAGATTGTTTTTATGAACCAGAGCCACTCCGCCCCCCCCCGCCCACTTTTCCTTACCTGCTCACTAACTGAGTAACCGGCCGGGAGTGCCTGCGCCCAAGTCGCAGCACTGGCCTCTCCCAGCCAGGTCTCCGTAAAGCATGCCAGGTCGGCAGCCTCATCCAATAAGAGGTCATGGATAATATGCGTCTTGTTTTTAACTGACCTGGCATTGCAAAGGAGCAGAGTAAGGGTCTGTGGAATGGTTGGTGCGCTCTCCAATTTATCCTGGGAAACAGAGTGAACTGAAGGCGGGATAGATATTAAACATCGATCCCGCCTTCTTTTGTAACAATTTTTCACTCTGTTGCCACCATACCTTCCCTTCCCCCACACAACCTCAATTCCCGCTCCCAGATCATTCCCGGCCCCTGGTAGGTGTTCCTGGGGTGGGGTGGTGGAGTGACTTTTAAGGCCAGCCACTCCTGGCCACACCCCAACTCCCTGCTGCCTCAGCTGCCCTTACTCCGGTGTAAGGGGAAGGAAGGCTCCCTCACAGCCCTGCAGAGTCTTCTTCAGGCTGGCTGGCTGGCTGGCTGGTAGGTGTTCTGGGGTGGGGTGGTGGAGTGACTTTTAAGGCCAGCCACTCCTGGCCACACCCCAACTCCCTGCTCAGCTGTCTCAGCTGCCCTTACCCTGGTGTAAGGGGAAGGAAGGAAGGCTCCCTCACAGCCCTGCAGAGTCTTCTTCCGGCTGGCTGGCTGGTAGGTGTTCTGGGGTGGGGGTGGTGGAGTGACTTTTAAGGCCAGCCACTCCTGGCCACACCCCAACTCCCTGCTCAGCTGTCTCAGCTGCCTTTACCCCGGTGTAAGGGGAAGGAAGGAAGGCTCCCTCACAGCCCTGCAGAGTCTTCTTCAGGCTGGCTGGCTGGCTGGCTGGTAGGTGTTCTGGGGTGGGGGTGGTGGAGTGACTTTTAAGGCCTGGCCACACCCCAACTCCCTGCTCAGCTGTCTCAGCTGCCTTTACCCCGGTGTAAGGGGAAGGAAGGAAGGCTCCCTCACAGCCCTGCAGAGTCTTCTTCAGGCTGGCTGGCTGCCTGGCTGGTAGGTGTTCTGGGGTGGGGGTGGTGGAGTGACTTTTAAGGCCTGGCCACACCCCAACTCCCTGCTCAGCTGTCTCAGCTGCCTTTACCCCGGTGTAAGGGGAAGGAAGGAAGGCTCCCTCACAGCCCTGCAGAGTCTTCTTCAGGCTGGCTGGCTGGCTGGCTGGCTGGTAGGTGTTCTGGGGTGGGGTGGTGGAGTGACTTTTAAGGCCAGCCACTCCTGGCCACACCCCAACTCCCTGCTCAGCTGTCTCAGCTGCCCTTACCCCGGTGTAAGGGGAAGGAAGGAAGGCTCCCTCGCAGCCCTGCAGAGTCTTCTTCAGGCTGGCTGGCTGGCTGGCTGGCTGGTAGGTGTTCTGGGGTGGTGTGGTGGAGTGACTTTTAAGGCCAGCCACTCCTGGCCACACCCCAACTCCCTGCTCAGCTGTCTCAGCTGCCTTTACCCCGGTGTAAGGAGAAGGAAGGAAAGCTCCCTCACAGCCCTGCAGAAGTCCCTCGGTGGAGGGAATCACTGTTATATATGTTTGTTAAGTTTTATGTAGTAATTGTATGTTTTTTTCTTTAATTTTAAAAATTAATAAAATTATTATATAAAAAAAACTTTGGACAAAGAGTAATTGTGGTATGAGGAAGATTGGTGGGACTTGTACAATTGGTACTGATACGATCTTCCGCCACCAAGGGGCTTCTATCCTGATTGGTACTACTGGTCCCCGATACTGTATTCCAGATGATAGCAATATGATCATTCTCCTCGATACCGGAAAGAAGACTGGGACCAAGAGGGTAACCATCACTCCCCAGAGGGTTGCCACAAGCCTAGCCGGCCTGCACCAATGTAGTCACTTAAGAAGCGTAAGTCACCTCAGAGGAAGGTGCCCAAATGCCCCTCTCATCAGTCTGCAGACAGAAAGTCACACTTGCTTAGATTGACCACGCCTGTCACAGTGGGGCAGCCCAAGCCCCTGCCAACTCCACTTATATGGACTCCAGAACGTGAGTCAAATGAATCAGCTGATGACACCCCTATGCCCAGATCATCACCCCAGGGTAAAGGTGTGGCACAGGAACCAGCTTCACAGACAGATGATGTTTGCTCGTTCTTGGAGATAGTTAACAGAATGGTGGCATCCTTGGGCCTCCCTACATCGACTCCAGATGTGCACATAGATGACCCCATCTTCCATGACCTGCAATGGCAAGTCCCTCCACTGCCTTACATTCCATTCTCTACATTCTTGATGCAAGTTGCCAAAGCGGACTGGAATACTCCATCCTCCATCCCACTGATGTCTAAGAGATTAGAACACCTCAACAAGGACTCAGATGAAGCAGTGCCTTGGTTACCTTCCCATCCCAAGCCAAATTCCATCATGGTGGATACTGCGCAGATTTGCACTTCACACAAAATCCACTCTTCACCTACGGAACAAGAGGAGAAGAAGCTGGACATTATGGGAAAGAGGTTTTACTTGTCAGCATGTCTTCTCATGAAGATAGCAAATTATATTGCATGTATGGGAGCATACCAGAGACGCCTCTGGGACATCATATCTCCCCTTCTGGCCAAGGTCCCGCAACAGGATGCGGACCTTGCCCTTAATACCAGAAATGACAGCGTTGCGCTAGCTGACTACCAATGTCAGTTGGCGAAGCATGTGACAGATTGTGCTGAGAAGATTTTGGTTAGTTCCATTGCTGTTTGCAGGCATGCATGGCTGCACTCATTGGGTCTCTCCTCAGCTGCCAGATCTGTCATTGAGGACCTCCCATTAGACAAAGCTGGCCTTTTCCATTCTGAAACTGACAAGAAGCTGAAGCATATTCATAAAATGCGGACGACGGCTAAATGCTTCGGGATTCCTCCACTGAGGCATCCCCCGCCCTCCAAATTCTACACCAGAAGGTTTCCTCCTTCCTTTCAAAGGAGCTTCAGCCCCTCCTCATCACGTACCCAGTATTCCTCACAGCCTTCGCTCAGTATCAGAGGAAGTTCCCAGCTCCCAGTAAGCATAAGTCTCAGTTCCAGAAGAAAGAGCCTGAACCTTCCCAGCAGAAAGCCTGAATACATATCTGCTCCTCTTAGCCTCCCAGACCAACCACCATCAGATGGCCTGCTAGCTGCATACCACCAGTGATGTACTATTACCAAAGACTCATGGGTTCTCAGTATCATCTGGAATGGATACTTCATAGAATTCGACACCCTTCCACCCACAGGTCTTCTCAGATCTACCACCCCCTCTGTTCCCCTCGAAGAGGAGGTCCTCTCCTTGTTGAGAAAAGGGACTATAGAAAAGATTCACCATTACCAGCAAAAAGAATCTTTTTTCTCCCGCTACTTCCTTGTCAGCAAAAAAAGACAGTGGCTTGCATCCCATCATAGACCTCAGAGAAGTGAACCGCTTCATTATTCCCAAGCGATTAAAAATGGTCACCCTTTCCTCTATCCTTCTGTTCCTGCATGCAGGAGACTGGTTCGCTACCATCAACCTCAAGGATGCCTACTTTCACATCATGATAGCAGAACCCTACAGAAGGTTCCTGGCATTCACGGTGGGCTGCAAGATGTAATGTTTCAAGGCACTTCCATTCAGCCTCTGCACAGCCCTGAGGGTGTTCATGAAATGCATGGCCCCAGTTATTGCCCACTTGCACACAAAGGGAATCGTAGTCTTCCTGTACCTGGACGACTGGCTGATAACGGGTCCATCAAGATAAAAGGTACCAGCTGACGTGAAGGTGGCAATCTCCTTGCTACAAAACCTGGGCCTCAGGATCAATCTGTACAAATCACACCTGACTCCCTTGAGGGTCACAAAATTCATTGGAGCTGAACTGTACTCTGTCCAAGGCAAAGTGTTTCTCCCAGAGGTCCGCTTTCTCAAGCTACAGCCCATGGTGTCCCACTGCGCTTCACAGAGGAGAGTAACACTTCAATTTATCCAGACTGTCCTCGGTCACATGGCTTCGACCACAACAGTGACCCCCTTCTTCAGGCTCTGCATGCGTCCTTTACAGATTTGTTTCTTGCAGTCATTCGACCCACTACGAGACAACCCCCTCAGGTTTCTGTCAATCCCCAGAGTACTCCTCAGGCAGCTTTGGTGGTGGTCCTCACAACAGAACGTGTGGTGTGGCCTGCCCTTCGTGCTCCCTCATCCATCTAGGTCTCTGATGATGGATGCATGCATGACAGGATGGGGGGCCCATTCTCACGGACTCCACATCCACAGCCTCTGGTCAGCAATGGAGATGGACCTCCACATCAATGCTCTTGGAACTCCTAGCAGTGTTCAAGGTGGTGAGAGTGTTCAAATCTGCACTCAGCAGCAGGGTGGTGCAAGTGGTGTCAGACAACACTACCACAGTCTTCTACCTCAACAAACAGGGAGGAACCAGGTCCAGGACTCTTGTAGACCTGTCAACTCAAATCTGGGATTGGTGCATATACAGAGGCATCTTTCTGACAGCCATCCATCCACCTGGCAGGGACTCAAAATGACATTGCAGACTCACTGAGTCGAACAAAGACCAGCTGCCATGAATGGTCTTTGACGCTGGAGGTACTTACTTTTCTTTTCTTGGAGTGGGGACTACCCACCATAGATCTCTTTGCTTTGCATCAGAATGCCAAATGCAACCTTTACTTCTCAAGACAGCGGATGTATTGTAGGAGTCTGGGAGATGCCTTTCTGTTCAGGTGTATGTGTTCCCCCCCATTACCACTTCTCTCCAGAGTAGTGTCCAAGCTCAAACAGGACAAATCCAAATGCATACTAATCACGCCATGGTGGCCCAGACAACCTTGGTTCGCTCCCCTTCTCCTTCTTTCAAACCACTGCTCCTGCTGTCTTCCTCTGTGAAGGGACCTCCTGGCAATGCAGCACGGGCAAGTCTTCCACCCAGATCTGGAGATGATCAATCTGACGGCCTGGCTGGTAAGCCACTGAACCAGTTTTCTGATTCATCGCAATCTATACTCCTAGCAGCTCAATGTCCATCAATGCAGAAATCATACTGTTACAAGTGGCGCAGATTCTGTGAATTCCTTGATGCCAAAGGGGTCTCCCCAGCTGGTGCTTCGATGCCACTTCTACTAGATTTCCTGGCCTCGTTATCAACGAAAGGCCTATCTCTCTCATCAGTTCATATTTATTTGGCCACAATCTCCTTAATTTCCAGAACTTGGGGAAAGGTTCATGCTTTGCAGACCCTATGGTTAGACATTTCTTCCAAGGCTACAAGAACTTACACCCACCAGTGGCTGGGCAGTCACGTTGTGGGATCTGCAATTGGTCCTTACAGCCATCTCTCACTTCGAGCCACTGGAAGCAATAGACGCATGACTTACGTCCTTCAAGATGGTCTTCCTAGTCACTATAACTTTGGCCAGAAGGGCCAGTGAACTCTGCACCCTCAGGGTGGATGCTCCCTACATCCAGTTTCATGAGAACAAGGTTGTTCTTAGACCAGATGTGGTGTTCCTGACCAAGATGGTTTCCTCCTTCCACCTTAACCAGGACATTGTGCTTCCAGCATTTGAGACCATGCACTCTTTGGTTACCCCGACTTCACATCATCCCCTGGATGTGCGAGCTGCACTGCAGTTATATCTCGACAGGACCAAGACGTTCCGCCGCACCAACAAACTTTTTGTTTGCTACACCGGCCCTAAGAAAGGCCTCCCTGACTCTTCTCAATGTCTCTCCAAGTGCATGGTATTGACCATCAAGTTCGCTTACAAAACTTTGGGTGCACCCCTACCTCCTTCAATAGGAAGCCATTCTACTAGAGCAACCACGGCCTCAACCGTGTTCTTGAGTGGTGTGCCACTACTGGCATTTGTAGAGCAGCTATGTGGGCAATGCCACTTATCTTTGTGCAGAACTATAAACTAGACTCTTCCTCTAGGGATGGTGCAGCCCTGGCTAGGGCAGTCCTTACACACCCATCCTTGGATGGCTGAACCGTTTCTCTTATCTACCTCTTGTATAATACAACTCTTCTACTTGATATATCGTGTAGTGTCTTTTTGTTGGTTTGGACACCCCCACCATCCTATCTCTTGAGCTTTTTGCCTACCCACTGTGTGCATTCACAGAGACCACGAAGAACAACAGGTTACTTACTGTAAGTATAGTTCTTTGAGTGGTCTTCTGTGAATTCACACAAACACGCCTTCCTCCCCTCTGGTGTCCCACCTTCTCACCTACTTATTTAATGTGGCTAAAAGGAACTGAGCACCTGGTGAGGGGGTGGGCTGATATGCACCAGGGGTGAGGGGGCAATCCTACCTCCCAAAAGTTTATAATGATGTGCTAGAAGTTTCTGAAGTGCTCTGCATAAGCACAGGATTAACCCATTGTGTGAATTCACAGAAGACCACTCAAAGAACTGTAGTTACGGTAAGTAACCCGTTCTTCTCTTCTCTCCCTCCTTGGGCAGGGCAATCACAGCTGGGATGGAGGGAGGGCTGTTCTGCTTCTAGGCCAAGGCAAGATGCCTCTCTGTCTGACTTTCCTTCTCTCCCTCCTTGGCCAGGGCAATGGCAGTTGGGATGGAGGGAGGGCCATTTTGCTTCTTGTACCTCTAGGGGAAATGGGACATCTTAGCCTCTGTCTCCCTCCTCCTGCAAGACTAGCACTCTTTAGGTTGCACTAGGATGAACAGCATGATGGAGGCTGTATCTGGGTAGGATCAGGCTCCTCTCTCAATTCACCAGTCTAAGCATGGTCAGGCACAGGGAGGAGGATGAATCTGTGCTCATTCCAGCCCTATAGAACCACAGCTGTAGAAGCAGGACAGAAGCCACTAATTTTCCCCCAAGTTCAGCTAGCTCCTCCTG
Source organism: Gambelia wislizenii (assembly GCA_030847615.1). Lineage (NCBI taxonomy): Eukaryota > Metazoa > Chordata > Lepidosauria > Squamata > Crotaphytidae > Gambelia > Gambelia wislizenii. Next base: position 303,284,217 of record JAUMIR010000002.1, on the reverse strand, counting down.
ACTGGATTGTACAGTCATCACAGGTATGGCAGACAGTACAAAAAATAATTTTAGTACAGAGAGTAATCTATCCTAGCTCTTTAGAACTGCTCTGGAGGGTGAAGAAGCTAGGCAGGCTGGGGTTTGTGAAGTTAAAGAGTCAAACCCTGGGGGTTTGAGCCTGCTAAAAAGCTGTCCCTCAGACACCTACCCACCTCCCTTAGAGATGCTTTTTCTCCTGGGTGGGCTGTTGGCTTTTTCTTATCCCTTTGTCCTTGCTTCCCTCAGTGGCAATATTCCACACACACGCCCCCCCCCCAAAACCCAACACACTCTAACTGCTTCCTCTCCTTCCATGGCTACAGCATCAAGTTTTATACCAGTGTTGCTCCCTTCTCCTCCCCACATGCTGAGTCTCCAACAACTCCATTATTGAGTGACTTGTCAATTGCACAGCTGCCAGTATTCTTCTCATTGCTGATCTGAATAGCAGCCAACAGTCTCCCCAGTTTGTCTGAAGCATTAGGAGAGGAGGATGGTAGCATGGTGGTCCTTGATCTACCCTCACATGAGGTTACTAAGAAGTTAGGTATACCATGTTGACTCATGTTGAGTTACAATCATAAGACAATTTAGTTATATCTTTTCTTTTTTTAATGGGAAAGCAATCTAATTACTGATCACTAGTTGTTTTTAGTTTGTTGCTTTCAAGCTCTCTGGTCCAGGGGTCCTGTGTTTTCCAGACCTGTGCCAACCATGAAGCTCAGTGTGCATGACTGAGTCAATCAGCTTAATTGACATAGTTGCTATGAGAATAAAGCATGGGAGATCTTCAAAGTACATTGTCGAAGGCTCACTGGAGATATGATGCAAATGTGCTAAGTGAATACATTAAGGCTCCCAATTCCTCATGCATGTGTGCCTTTCCTCTGGACCAGTGTATCATAACCATTCAGTGAGAACTGAAACTCACTGAAGTGTATTAAAAGACTATTTAATTATTTTAAAGCATTCTATAGTCTATTGCCATCCCATTGACAATGTTTTGCCAAAAGGATCAATAGTTAATTACATTAAGTTCATATCCTTCATTAACCCATTAGCAAAACAACATACTGAAGCCATCTCTCTCAGGTCCTGCTCTTTCCCAGATTCAAAAAACATTTACACGCTGCTCTTTTGGCAGGCCATCTGTGGCAGGGTGCAACTGCAAATCAGTTTCTGGTGTGCATTATGGAAAACATAACAAAAAAATTATTAATATGAATGTTGCATGTTCATGATTCAGGTGACTTTTTAAAAAAGTTACATATCTTGAAATATAAATTATGAGAAATAACAAAAAATAATACATACACATATACACACATCTTTTGCTTCCAATTAAGAATCTGGCCCAGGCACTCATGGATGGTATTGGTGGTGTTCAACCAGATCCATGTAATGAGAACCCACAGGTCATGCCTCAGGCTGTGGGCCCATTAAAGGAAAAGAAAAGAACATTCCTTTACTAGTAGGATGATTTTATCTTTCACTAGTATCAGTACCTCCTTGTGCAACAGAGGTACCTCAACACCAGAAATGTTGAGAAGCTCATTGGTATCTTCGCAGTATCTAAGAGCTCTTAGAAGAAATGGAAGGGGGGAGCAAAGGAAAATGCTTCAAAGGCAGGTATGCAGGTATTGCAACCTTTGATTTTTGCAGGTGAGAATTTGCAAACAAACAAACAAACAAACAAACAATAGGATGCAGGATTTATGACTGAAGTCCAGGATCCACTTCACAGCTGTCCATTCAATAATAAATGCTTTCACTGTAGAGGTACAAAGTTTGGCCTTAGATCCAGGGTGGTTGGTGGATCTGCTGCTTGGAGAGTGGCTAATCCACTTGATTTTACCTCCATTCCTCCTTCAGCTGCTCTGACTGGAATGGAAGTGGCACTAGACCCAGTCCCTTCGGAGCTTCAGCACCAGCAGAAGTCCCATTCAACTGAGAGCAGCTATGGCAAGAGCAGTGGTAAAATCAGGAGTGGATTCATTGATCATATGATGGTGAATCCAGAAGCTGCCCCTGCTTAGATCTCCTCTAATACTTCCAGAAGATGAGGTATGTTACCAGTGCTACTCTAAGGGATCATAGAATCACAGAGTTGGAAGGGACTTCATGGGTGATAATGCCCAACCCCTTTCTTAGTGCAGGATCTCAAACTAAAGCATCCCCAGCAAGTAGCTGTCCAGCCACTTTTTGAAGAGAAGGAGAGCATCTTTGATTGTTTTGTTGTTCTGCCAAGACAAGAGAAGACACATAAGATGTAGCTATCTGCCCCACCCACCCAAATCAATTTGTCCTTTAGTCCCCAGGTTTTCAGCATTGCAGAAAGTGAGATGCTGAAAATTGTTCATATCTAGAACTCATCTATGTTTCATGTTTGTATTCCCCTGTTAGCTTTGACAGCCCTTTTCTTGGGATGTTTAAGCTATGTTTCTAAATGCTTAGCTGAAGATTTAAGTTATTGCAATGCTAGAAATTTGGGGGCTGAAGGAAAATTTCATTTGTGTTGTCAGAATTCTAATGGGGAGGGGGAATGCTTCATTTTGTCCCCTCATGGCTACACTTCTTTGAAGACACATTTAATAGCCCCTCTCAAACTGTAACTACCAAAATGTAGGAATTCATAGGAACTAGCATCTTTAATACATAACATATAATTGCCACCACAACATTTGCATTTAAAAGTATTTTTTATCCCTTTTCTATCAACTTTTCTTCAGACAGAGATGGTTAGATAGTCTATTTTCACTCATCATTTCTGAATATATTTATTCATAAGACAACTTCATCCTTCATGATCTATGGATTTTTTTTAAAAATCTGGAAAAAAGTCCATACTTAAAGACATTTTTCCAATGGCACTTCTCATTCTAAAGTATTGCTTCTCTAAATACATATTTTAAAATATGTCTTGACGTGTTTTGTGGGCTGACAACTGAATAACAAAGTCGAGTAGTGCATAATAGGAAAGATAACTATATTTTGAACTGAATTGTTGTACGGGAGGTGTGAATCAAGGCAGTTCATATTGACATTTGTGAAAATCAATTTTCTTAAGCATCTTTACCTCAGGTTGGATACATTCATTTGAAAATCCAATGAATTTACTCTTTTGTGTTGTTACAGTTGCTTCCATGAAGCATTTTTGTCTAATGTTGTTATGTGTGACCAGAAATTGGTTGTATCAGGGACTCTTATTATGTATAGGAGTTCTACAACTCCTTTATGCACTAACTAAAAATGTTGGCACTTGGTGTGGTGACTAGCCAACATAGCCTCATCATGCATTCATTCAACCCAGGGAAGGTGTAACAAAATTGTTGTTGTTGCATTTTAAAGCCTCCACACATGAACAGATAGTATTTGTCATAACAGTTGAAAAACAATGCAAAATAAAATCCCCTTTAAATGTTGTAATAAAGGCATGGTTGCTACTGAGAAAGCAAATCATATGGGTTTCTTTCTACATGGAACCTTGCAAAATGGCTGCCCCATGTTTCACACCGATTTAAGCTAAGAAAAAATTTGGTGCTTTTTTTTTTCCTTTCCAAAATTGGACTAATACTTGTGCGAGCTATTTCAATCAAGCCATGTCTTGAAATGAAAGGTTGTACTCATAATTTCCAAATAATATTTCAGTTCTGACATTTATATCCTGATGGGATGATGAATCCCAATGTTTGCTGTTTGCAGGGTGAAGGGGAAGGGGTCAGATATAACATTGTCCACTTCAAAGGAAGCAGACTGGACCTCATGCCTTTATTCACAAATGGGCAGAACCTCTAAAATGATCATCTATGAAGCCATAGAAGTTTGCAAGCTTTTGAGTTCTCCATCTTCATCAAGTTAGGTAGTAGAAGAAGTGGAGGATGGGAGGAGGAAGACGGATGGAAGTCCAAAAATTTGGCTAGATGTTTAAGTCATGATGTCCATGGTTTTCCTCAGTCCCAAGATGAAGTCTGTAGGCTTGATGAGTCACTCATAGGTATTGCGGTATCGTGTGACATCTAACAATACCTGTACTAGTGAAGACAAAATGGTGGGTCCCCATTTCTTGGAATATAAGGTTGATAGTAGCTGAGACATCTCTTTTTGAGCCATAGATGAAACACGCAAGTACCTGAGAAGGCATACAACTGAAGTACAAAGAAACAATGTAGTGCATATTGCTTCAGATCAGGTTTTAAGTAGTCCACTTGATTAAAAAGTCAATTGAAGCAAAACTGAAAGTATTACTAAGTGATTAGCATAGTTCCTCTTTAGGTGGTAGAATATTGCTTGTCTCCAGTGGTTAATTCAGCCCCAAATGGCTAAATGTGGTGTTTTTCATAGCAAATGTAAAATGGAAGTTGCTACAATAATCCATAAAAAAGAATGTAAGCAACCTATTCTTGTTGATTTTTGAGAAGGAGAAACCAAATTTTGCTGTCCATTGTTCTCATTTCATCATAGACCATGCCAAGGGGATCCTGGTTTACTGTTTAATGTACACTAAAAAATGTTTGCACAGCCCCTGTATTTGCTGGATACATATGGTTGCTGAATTGAGACTATAAGTATTTAGGTACACATAAAATTAGCCTTGGGTGCCACTTGGGGAGAAAGTTGGCATATAAATGAAATACATATAATAAATAAATAATGTAAAATACTGCATGTCTCCTTAAACAAATTTAATGTGCATGCATGAGAATAACTTAGTGATATTAATTTAGTTATGTAAACAATCCAAAATTTGCATTCTAAGTATCAATATAACTACATGTAACAGGGCTTTCAGTGTAGCAGCACGCCAACTGTGGAACTCCTTACCCAAGAAAGTTAGGTAGGCTCCATCTCTTTTGAGCTTTTTGTAGGCTGTCAAAAGAGTGCTGTTCTGCATGGCCTTTAATGTTTGCAATGGTTCCATTTTAACTGTTTCAAAATTGTATTTCAGGATTGCTTTTACACTATTTAAAAAAATGTTATTTCATACATTTTAAAACTGTTTTCTCTTTGTACTTTTTTATTTTTAAAAGCAATTTTTATTTTTATTTTTATTTTTATTTTTAAAAGCAATTTTTATTGCTTTTAATTATTCATCATTTCTGGAGCCCTCATGGGCTGGGAGGTGATATAGAAATACCTTAAACAAACATATGGAGCTTTCTTATACTGAGTCAGACCATTGGTTCTGTATTGCTTCCACTAACTAGAATCTGGTGTCTTCCCTGGAGAAGATACTGTGGGTTAAATCTGGAACCTTCTGCATGTAACACATGTGATGTGCAACTAAACAATGACCCTTCTCCCATGGCCCTATGAACTTGAAGCTTTGTGCTCCACCTCTGAAGAATTCAACTATTTTCTGTATGTATGTGCTGGATTATCAGAGGGAGGATAGTGTGTGGGGAGGGATTATCTTTTCTTCTGCCCTAATTTCCACAAATCCCAAGAGCCCAGAGGATGTCATGCCCTAATCCTATTATTTTTCCTGCTCTTTCTTCTTAGGTACAGAGTTTATTTCAGTGTTACATTTCAGCACATTCAGAATTGCTCCACAGAAATGTAATTGCTGTAGAGGGAGAGATACCAAATCAGTTGACTGTCTCTTGTGAACTAGTTTTGTTCCCAAGGAAAGGTATTGGCTAGCAAGTGAGCTGATTATGTTCTGATTCTTTCAGCTCATGTTAAAGACTCTGGTATAAGACAGTTCTCTTTTCTGTCCTCTGGGTATATCTGATCAAACTGATTCCCAGGATATTCTGGTCACAAAGCTCTGCCTTCTTTAACATGATGACACAGTGCCAGTTCAGGAGTTTATTAATTTTGCCTCTCCAGACTTGTTGACTTTACATGGGAGTAGCAGAGTGAGATTTTTTAAGCTGCAATAATATAGTGATAAATGTAGGTGCCTCCAACTTGCCTCTCAGCGTATGGAGATCCCATGAATTTGATTGGGGTTTCTTACATGGGAGGTCTAATTAAATGAATTAGTCATGTCTCTAATCTTAGCTATGTTAAATATGTATTTCTAAAGTCGGGGTATGAACTTTCACTTATTTTGTTTCTAAATGCAGGGGGGAAATAATTTCAGCAATTTTCTCCCCACACGGCAAAAATACAAGGATTTCTGTGCAATGTTCATGGACTATTTCTAACTTGGGACTGACTGAGGAAAACTCGTTTGTGAAAAAAATTGCACATGGTTTCCCTGTTCTGAAAACATGGTTATGGACAAAAAGACATATTTTGGTTCCAGTTTCTTTAAGGATATGATTCATGTTTCCAACACAGCGGTGTCTGTGAAGCACTCAGAGATGATGGTCCATATATATAGATACCTGAATGTGTTGCAATCGTAATATTGCCATACTGCACTCACAGATAACTGAAAAGTAGACCACAATATGGAAAAAGCAAAAATCCCACAGTCAATTCATTTCTGCTATAAAAAGGATTTTACATCTTCAAACTATGATTACTCCCTAGTGTTACTTTGTCATGATTGTTACCTACCCTGACACCCCAAGCACCATATCTATATTAATAATTGGCAATATTTAATAATTAGGTCAACATGTGTCCTTAAATGTAGTGCTGCCATTAACCGTGGAAAAGTCTAACAAATTGCAAAGACTAGTGTTCAGACTCAGTCAGGTATGCACTTAGGGAGGAGCCATCTAAATTCTAAAGAAATGCTAATTTGTGAGACAACTGAAGGCATGTACACCTGGCTAATCCCATCTGCCAAGGCTAGCAAATTCAAACCTGTAAATGACCCTAATTAGTTTACCCTTACCCAAACAAAGGAAGTTGCTTCCTCCCTTTCAACTGCAAAGTATCCACCCATTAAGACACCATTAACATTGTCTCACCACGAGCAACTCTGAGAAACATTGTCTTCTACTCTAAATCCCATCCCAGGAAGGCAAATATTGACTATAAAACCCCTTCAAAATTGTCTTCAGCATCTTCAGATCCTCCTCCTACATCCATGCTGCCGGTTTTCTGACTGACCCTCACAGCACAGCTTTGAGACCTCTGTTGCTGCAGGAACGTCTGTTCTACAAGAAAGGTGTCATATCACCCACTAGAAACTCCCTTCACTACTCCTCTGTCTCAATATCTTCCCATTTTATTCATTAGTCTTGCATGTATGCTTGATGCCTGAATGTGAGTGTGAATGTTATTATTTTTAATGTCTCCTTCTGATTATTGGTATAAATAGGTCAAATGGTCCTGCCATTCCCTCCTCTCACATTGCCAAGATGAATATGTTAAATTCCCCAATGTAATACTGATATTCAGAGAGTCTTCACTACCCCCAACATTTAGGGTAACAGGAACATATTCTAAATTATGGTTAGAATTGTAACTGACAAGATATTGTGTACTAAGCCATCCTGACAGCAGAGATTGCAGGGGGTACTGTTCCTTGTCTCCTGTAATGAACAGGACCTAAGGCACTCTATCGAAAAAGAGGTTCCAAATAAATTGATTCCAGATTACTCAAGAAGGTATATCTGAATTAGACAGCACTTGGTAATTATTTGTATGAGTCAGAAGCTATGATTTATGATATGAATTCAGGTATAGCAAAATAACATGATAGTTGCAACCATTTCAGTGAAAAAATGGCATGGTAAAGACCCCCATATAAATTTCCTAATACAAATATTTCATAGAATCATAGAATCATAGAATTGTAGAGTTGGAAGAGACCTCAAGGGCCATCCAGTCCAACCCCCTGCCATGCATAAACTCATAGAATCATAGAGTTGGAAGAAACCACAAGGGCCATCTAGTCCAACCCCCTGCCACACAGGCAATTTTGTTTTTAAAGATGTAGCAATCAACGTATAATGTGTTATTCTTTCTTATCTGCATATATTCTTCAAGTACAGTTGTCCCTCCATATCCATGGCTTTTGGTATCCATGGATTTAAGCATTCACAGCTTGAAAATATCCTTTAAAAAATAATAATCCAAAAAGCAAACCTTGATTTTGCCATCTTGTATAAGGGACACCATTTTGCTCTGCCATTGCATATCATGGGACTTGAGTATTCACGGATTTTGGTATCCACGGGGCGGTGCAGGACCAAACCACAGCAAATATGAAGGGTCAACTGTACTGAGCCTGTGTATCGTTATTACACATGAAATTGTAAGTAAACTGATTTTATATACTTCTAAAGAAGTCTTTGAGAAGTGTTTCTTTGTTTTGCTAGACCGTGAAGGGGCTGGGTTGGCTGGCTTTTAATTATGTGTCTATTTGGAACCAGTTTCACTGCATATAGATAAGTATTTACTCTGCTACTAACAGCCAACCATTTTGGGGGTTTTTTGGCACCAGATATTTTTATTCTCTAATAGGGCTGCTATTCTCAGCGTTGGAATAGGATTCTGAGAGACCGGGGTTTGACCCTCCGCTTAGCCACGGCAACCCACTGTGTGGCCGTGAGCAAGCCACACTCTCTCAGCTTCAGAGGAAGGAAATGGCAAAACTTCTCTGATTAAATCTGGCTAAGAAATCTCAGGAGAGTTGATTTGAAGGCATGCTAATATGTGTCCTATTTTGTAGTTTGAAGCCTGGTAGTTTGTAGTGTGAGTTCTCACTTTTTTAGTTTGAGGCCTGGTAGTCTGTAGTGTGAAACCACCATGTGATTTGGTGGTTTGAGGGTTGGACTAGGACTCTAGGAGACCAGAGTTCGAATTCCTGCTCAGACACAAAAAATTCTTATTTAGATAACAAGATGAGACAGTCACATGCTACTCTCTACTCCATAACTTTCCTAGCCCTGGAGATTGTCTGATCCATCATTATTTCCCATAAGAGAGCTCTTTTTGCTAGGCTGGCCATTCTGGGAGTTGCAGTCCAAAAAAGTCACCTTTCCAAATTCTACAGTTTGCCAACAGACCCCAGTGTGGAGTTTTGGCTAAAAGTGTACAGTAGGACCCCCGTATCCACTGGGGATTGGTTCCAGGGGCTTCCGTGGATACTGAAAACCGTGGATAATAGCAAACACCATTGAAAATAATGGGACGTCTGGTTTAAAATACCATAGAGTTGCTTTGGCTAGAGAGGATGCATTTCTAGGAAGATTCTATGGTAGCTGTGCTAAAACTGAAACCATGGATAACTGAATCAGTGGATTCGGGGATAATCAGTGGATTCGAGGATTCCACAATGAATAAGTGGATACGGGGGTCCTACTGTACCTGCAACTGGATGCTTAAATTCCCATTCAGCCATGAAGCTTACCTGGGGAACTTTGTCACATCAAACAGCATCTTTCTGGGGTTATGAAGATATTAAGGGGGGAAAAACAATGGAGATAGCCACAAGATCATGCAAGTGGAGATAAATGTTGAGTAAAAATAAAGTGTGGTTATAGCCTCTGATACAAAAAAGAGCGGCATCATATGCTGCCTTTCTGTTTGTAAAAAGCAACCTAGCAATTTGGTTCTCCCGCATTTTTCTTCTGCCAAGATTCACAGAGTTCTCCTCCCCACCCCATTACTGAGAAGGTAATCTCGCCTCCGGGCATCACAAGAGTGAAGGCTGCCAAACTGCAATGGGAAACCCACTCTGGAAAAGAAATGCACAACTGGGGGCAATTTCCCCCCACCCTCAAATCGACCAGAAGCAAAGCAGTTAGCTGCTTCCACCACATGCAACACCAACTCTGCAAAGGCTCTAGGTAAAACCAACACTGATGCCATCCGTCAGGCCCCCACAAACCCCAAGCTGGTGTTCTGTATGCCACACACAACACAACAGCCATATTACTATACAGAAAAGCCCCTCTCTAAAAAAACAAAACAAAAAACCCACTGTTGCAATTGAATCACACACACACACACACACACACACACACACACTGCTAGGCTGTCCCAAGGCCAGGATGGCATCAATATTGCTCCACCAAGGAACTCATGAAGCAAAGGCAAGGCATTGGGAGTTTTCAACATTTTAACGAGAGATGGGACACATCGTGCAATCGGGGGAGGCAGCGGCATGGACCGACTGGTTGAGAAGATGCAACGGGAAGAAGATGCAAGGTTGTGGACAGGGAGTGATGGTGGCATTTGTCTGCACTTGTCCACTCACAGCACAGCTCTGCCCTTTCAAGGAGTCTGGCGGGTGAGGAAAGAGAGAGAAAAGGGCTTCCGATAGCAGAATACTACCAGATATGGGAGTATCCTCCTACCAAATAGTCTCTTCTGAGTGGCTAAAGGTAAGCCAGTCTTCATTGCCTTCATGTTCACCTTGGGTTTTCACAGAACAATGGGAACTCAGACCAAGAAAAGAACTATTACAGAGCTGTATCTGATCTCATCACCATGTAAAATTAGGCAGAAAAGCAGGCAGTGACCCTGGAAGTGTGTAACAGTGGGGTTGCTGGAAAACACCCTGCGATTAAATTAAATAAAAATGGATCCCCCCCAAAAAACCAAATAAATAAATGGATCCCAACTATACTGAGAAAACACTGTTCATGATTATAGAACAATAGGAAGACTCCAAGCTGAATGCCTCTTCACACACTCCAACTCCTCTTCACACATCCCAACTCCATCTTCCTCTTTCCACCCGTACAAACATGAGCTTTCGGATCAGGTCCTCTATCCACAGCAAAGCTCTGCTCTCAAGGTAGACTATGCAAGATGGTACAGTCCCTTTCTGGTCCTAAAGAAAGGAATGCATGTCTCCCTCCATCAGTAAGTCTTGAGCTGACTACAAGGGTAGTACAGTTGTCCCTTCCTATCCGCTGGGGTTTGGTTCCAGGACCCCCCGTGGATACCAAAATCTGTGAATACTTGAGTCCCAATTATATGCAATGGCGTAACAAAATGGTGTCAATATATAAGATGGCAAAATCAAGGTTTGCTTTTTGGATTATTTTTTAAAGAATATTTTCAAGCCGTGAATACCAAATCTGTGGATACGGAGTGACAACTGTATTTTCTACCTGATCAACCCCTCAGCGTTTTTTTCAGTCAGTCTTGGGTTGGGGGAGAACTTCCTAACCTCCTTTGTCCTTCCATCCATGGTGTCTGCCAGGAAGAGGCTATCTAGGCTCTAATCAACAGAAGAAGGACCCCAAACTATGTTCCAATGTGTGGTATCATATATCATGAATCAATATAGCATACATCAACATGGGCGAGCAGGGCCAGTTTAAGGACTTTTGGGGCCCCCTGCAATGCTTTATTTGGGGGGGGGTATGTTTATTTCAGGTCAATGTAACCTAGCTCAACCTAAGCTATTCACAGTATAGGATATTCAGATTATTACTAATACCGTTTTTGCAGGAGGACGGTTACTACTATGGGGCACCCACAATGATGGGGTCTCCTGTGGATGTTGACACCACCAGTGCCTTAAACTGGCCCTGTGGGTGAGATCTTGCATCATTAGATGCAGCTACGACGACAGAGCTCTGTCCTTGTAGCTACCTTTTGCTGATACCCCACCTATCCAAATCCAGAGAAATTTCAGCAAGCAACACAGACATATTCAGTTTAATCATTGGGAACCAATGTGCGAGGGCCTTGGATATCAGCAAAACTATCAATTGGCAAATGACCCAGAAGGAGTATTAGCTCCAACTGGCATAGCCTCAGATTTAGACCAATTAAAAAGATAGACAAAAAGGGCTCCAAAGATATTAATTAATTTTATCAACCCTATTAAAAAAAAAGTCCTAGAAATAAACAACAAAAGTTCATCAGCATACAAAAATGCTATATATTCCTATCCCACCCCCCGGTATAAACCTAGATCTGGCCTAATTGCACATGCTAATGGTTCGAAACAGGCCAAATATAAAAGGAGAGAAAAGACATCCCAGTTGTGTACCCCACTTTATATGGAAAAAAGCTCATCAGAAAGAATTCTATTTGTAACCATGCTTGACCAAGGAGAGAGGGAAAAAATCTATAACTTTTTCAGGGATTCTGATAGAAAACCATGGTTCTTTAAATTCACAAAATAAATAAATAAATAAATAAACTACCAGTTAATCTTGTCAAAGGGGCTTTCAGTATCATTTGAGAGGATGGTAGCAGTTAGGTCTTCCAGAATTTAAAACAAATCAATTTGTCACTAATCTTATTTTTTTTATTTTAAAACAAGGGGGCTTGCTGCTGGCTGGCGGGCCCATTTGCAGCCCAACCGGCACCCCCACATCCTCCCGACGGCCCCGCTTCTTACCTTGGCAACCGCATGGCCAGTCGCCGTGGGGGACACCATGCCTTCCCCGTTTTCTTTCCGGCATGCTTAGGGCAAGTTCAAGTCCAAGTCCAAGTTCACGGTGATCTCCCCTTCCTGATTAATGATTTTGTTTGCAGGGGAGGAGAGAGTGTCAGGCAGGGTGGCTTGGCCATTGCCTCTCTCCTCCATAAGAATCAGAAGGGTCTGATTAGCAGCCATTGAACAACATGGGTTGGGTCAATGATGGTATGACCCATGCCTAGTTGCCAACCATCGGGCAGCCATCTGCAAGTTGCGGCCATTTTTATTGCCAACAACATTTATCTACTAACCTGTATTTAACCAATTTTTTGAATATGTAATCAATGCAAGTTGTGTAACTACCTCTTGTTATGTACTCAATAAAATTTGTATACTACCTCTGGCGTATGTGTCTTATTGGAGGAGAGTGGGGTTGGTACAGTTTGGGTCCACAAACAAATTTGTCACTAACCTTAATTTTTTTTTCACTACCTGCCTATGACAAATAAACTACATGAGCCAGGTGAATTGGTGTTGTTATTACATTGTGAAGCCTTTTAGCCAAAACTGCAGCTAATATCCTGGCATCAATGTTTAATAAAGAGATTGATCTATGATTTGCACATCTAGTATGGTTTCCTCCTGGTTTTGGAACAGCAGGGGAAAAAAGTCTTCATAAAAAGAATTTGAAAAAGAGCTTGACTGAAAAAAAAATCTTTTGATACAAATGGAAAAGCTTGGGGATAAATATGCCTGTGTATGTTTTGTAAGTTTTTATAATAGTTTCAACAAGTTTCTAAATGCTTGCTGAAAGCACTAGATTTGATGTTATTATAGTTGAATGGAGCGAAGAGTCTGATTGGCCTGTGCAGATTAACCAATGAAAATAACTTTAAAGAAAGAAGCTGTCTTGTTTCAACTAAATGTTGACAATATAATGCTGGTAATGGTTCTTTATGAAACATGGCTTGGACATATTCAATTGGTCCTCATTTTTGGACAGATGTGTTATAACACACAATAGACCCTCAGTATCTGCTGGGGTTTGGTTCCAGGACCTCCCAGGGATACCAAAATCTGTGGATGCTCAAGTCCCATTATATGCAATTGCATAGTAAAATGGTATCCCTTGCAAACAGCAATCCCACCCTGAATATTTTTGAGCCATGGTTTGTTGGATCCATGAATGCAGAATGTGTAGATATGGAGGGCCGACTTTACAGTATTTATTTATTTGTTTATTTGTTTGTTTGTAGATGCATACGCTCTTTTAAATTGCATTCCCGTGACATGGAATTTAGCTGAGTGTTAACATTGTTGGATCCTGTGTGCTTTTAAAGATGCAAAAAGCCTTATACTTCAAGGTTGGAAAGATAAACATTCACTGTCTATTTCAGTGGTCAGAAGACGTTTTAGCTACACATGAACAGTTATTTTATAGATGCCAACTTCAAGAAAATGTATTTTGGAAATATGGTCAGCTTATAATAAGGCATATATCTAGCATTTGTATATATCCTATATGAAGATTTTACATCTTACAAGGCGATGATCTGTTTGGCATTCTGCACTGGGCATCACTCGAGTATGACGGACATCGCAAATGTTTCTCTGGAAGACTAGAACATAGTCATTGAGGTGCCAATGTTTGGATCGGGGATGCATCCAGGTTGTCTTCAAGCTATCTTTCTGCTGAAAGATAGTGTTTGTAATAGTGAGCTGTTGTTCTGCATAGAACTCTAGCAAGAGGTGTCCGTTATCATTGCAATTTCCAACACCATGCTTGCCTAAGACACCTTTCCAGGCTTCGGAGTTCTTTCCTACTCTGGCGTTGAAGTCACCAAGGATAATAATTTTATCGCACTCCAAAAAAGCGATACAAGGACTCCCCGAAACAACATCTCAGGCCTGGGCAAATTGGTCACCAACAATGGTCTGTCCTAGCCTCACATCGGGAGGCATGGAGACGCACTATCCACAATGCTGCAGCCTTATTTGAGAACTCACGCCGAACAAGTCTTGAAGAGAAACGACAAGGCAGAAAGAATCACAACCCAGAAACATCACCCAAGGAGACCTTCTGCTGTGCTTTCTGCAACCGGACTTGTTTATCTTGGATTGGCCTTCTTAGTTATCAGCGCGCTTGAAGAAAGCACGGGATGAGTCCTTCCTGAATCTTCGTTTGCGAAGCAAAGCCAGAAAGAGATATCCTATATATTTACCTTCATCCTCCCCACCCCCGTTTTTCTTATTCTTACCTGTTTCTTTCCTTTCTAATCATACTTTAAATATCCAAAACATTTTTGAAAAGGAAAGAAAAACACATAGTTTGTGCAAAATGCAAAAATATTAGTTATTTTGCACAAAAAAACACATGCAGAAAAACTACATGTGGCTTCATTGTGGAGACTGATTAAAAATTCACACAATTTGTGTGTGTGGGAATATAGATTAGATGGATTGCTGCACAGAAAAAAAAACATGTATGAATTGCATATGCCAATCAATAAATGAATAAAACATACAGCTCTGTGAATTTTGTACCAGATACATGTTTTATCTCATAAAACATATTTTTTTTTCTCCTTAGGAAAAGCATGGGTATATTTGCATGCATGGAGTTTTTTCCAGTGAAGTCCTACAGAATAAAGTATCTCACAAGTGGTTTTCTTTTCCTCACCAAGGATACAAATATTTATGAGTACTGTTCACATCTCTTATTCTAAGTGAAGCTTACAGACCTTCATACACACACACACATACATACATATGCATGTGAATGCACACCCCTTTATTTTATTTATTTATCTAGATATCCATGTGAGGCCCATCATCCCAAGACCTCAGCATGATTAGTAATACACGTGTAATAAGAACTGTAAGATATATTCATAAAATTATAAAAGACACCTTGAAAAAAATACATAGACAGACTGACCAATGTAACGTGCCCAGAAAAAGAAAGAAAAAGAAATGGTTTGACCTTGTGCTTAATGTCTGTAGGGTCAGTGCTAGTCATATCTCCATGGGGAGGCCAAACATGTCTTTTTAGTGAATATTATCATTATACCACACAATCGATGCTTTCTTATGAAATACAACTCCCAGGAGAAAATCACTCTTGGCTTCCTTTTTATTGTACCCAGAAGTGGAGTACTGCCAATAAAATCCCCATAATGCTGAATTATTTTCATGGGCAGAAACAAAAATGTGAATTCCCTAGCTCAAAACAGCTTGCCTAATTTGTTGTACATCTTTGGAGAGAACACTAACATGATGCGTTCTGGGGCTTCCCTATATAAAGATACCAACACCTACCATTTTTACCTGTCCTGTAGCAAATTGCTATGCCATTGCTCACAACTAATCTGTTAAACCAGCTCAATAACTCCAGAGTGTGGTTTGGCTTATAGCCTTATTAGTATTGCCCGCTGTATTTTTCTGAGAGAAATGCCCAAGATTGGGGAGTAAATTAAAGTAGTCATTCAAGTCATGGCACACTACCCACTCTTTTCCAGTCCAATTAATAACCTCTACATGACAATACTCTGAGAGGATTAGTACAAAATAGCTACAGGTTTAATGTTTTCTCAATTCATTTTCAGTGTGATTTCTTACAGAATGTGCTAACTTTGATTAAATATTGTGTTGCTTGGTGTATCTATGTGTGTGTACATCTCCCACCTGTAGGGTTGATGAATCTGTCAGTTGCACTTTCATGTTCATTGTTTTGTTTTTTAAATCTCAAGTTCTTGCTCACCACAAGAACTCCTGTGCATATGTGAAATTCCTGTTTCCAACAAACCACCATGGAACAGCAATTGCACTTCAAAAGTATGTTAGTTCAGAGTGTGCAACTAGTAGCATGTACCCAGTGTGTGTAACACACAAGTCCTACTCAGGTGTTCTATGTATAGGCTAATTTAAGTACCTGAGGAATGAGTGTGCTAGAACCTCTATTTCCATTATTGCTTTGTTCATGTGAACAATGTGCTGTCTGAAGTGGAGAATTTCCTTAAATCATGGAGGTTCTCCATAAGTGGATGAAATTCTTCTCTCCAAACATGAGCAATACAACAATGGGGTGGGTGGGAGAGTTAAATATGCTCACTTCATGTATTTACTCAGCTGTTATACAGCACATCTTATAGGGTACAACAAAGTAGGTTTATGCATTCATACATGATGGGTTGTACAATTCTTTTGTTTATTTTGCTTAACACTGCAAAAACATATCAGAATCAGAGATAATCTTGCTAAGTGTGCTAGAAAGGCACATGATGTCAGCTTATAAAAGCACGTTTACTCTCCCATTATCCAGACAGCACAGCCAAGGTAAACAAAGGATTAAGGATAAGGATTAAGGTTAAGTTAGGAGATAGCTGACCAGTGAGATGACCACCTGAAGGGAGCTTTGAGATGCTTCTGTGAAAAGGTGATAAATACTGTCTGGGACCACGAGGCAGGGAGAAAAACAAAGTAGAAGAACAAAGAGAGACCTTGGCCAGGGGGACTCTCATCACTACTGGGAGGAGCACTTGGTAGAGGTTGGGCTGAAATGCATTATTGTGATGCACATTGTGATGCACTATTCACAATGCTGCAGCCTTATTTGAGAACTCACACCGAACAAGTCTTGAAGAGAAACGACAATGCAGAAAGAATCACAACCCGGAAACATCACCCAAGGAGACCTTCTGCTGTGCTTTCTGCAACCGGACTTGTTTATCTCAGATTGGCCTTTTTAGTCATCAGCGTTCTTGCAGAAAGCGTGGGATGAGTCCTTCCTGAATCTTCGTTTGCGAAGAAAAGCCAGAGAGACTATGCAATGTAATCTGATTAGAATAAACTTCCTTTAAAGCTCTCCCTCACACCACTCTATCTTCATGTGCCTCACACAGCTCGATCTCTTTCCACAGGGGTAGGGGTAGGTGAAGCTCTGCAGAGTCAGAGTGGAAAGTGCAAGTTGAAAGTTGAACCCTGTAACATCCCATTAGGTTACACTGAAAGGGGAAATTGAAGTCAATGGGTGGTGGTGGCAATTTTTAGATTAACTCTGGAGTTCTTGGGGTGCATGTGCATGTGTGTGGGAGACCTCCAGAGCGTCACACCTTGTTATGACCACAGAAACACCCTTTCCATGTTGCTTTGGCTTATAATAACTGAAGAGGATGCCATGCTGTGTCACCATGACATACCCAGGTGGGCCCAGTGCCCAAATCCTCCCTCTGATCCTCCTCCGCATTTATATCCCAACTTTCTCCCAAGAGTAGGATTCAAGATAATTTATGAATGTGAATATCTAGAAGAACATCATTAGTAGGCACTCTATGGAGTTATAGCATTGCTTGAGAGACCTCACTGTGGCCCAGCGAATGGAAAGCTGCTTAAGTACTGAGACACTTCAGGTGTCACAGACAACAGCGGGTGAGTCTAACCTGGACACTCAGCATTCACCTACCCCCTTGTCATCGTCAGTAGCCTGGGAAGGGAGCCTGAAATATGCCTTGTAATGAATGAATACTGATCATAAATTCATTTCCACAAATATTCTACATGGAATCACATAATCAGTATAGCAAGTATCAAGCTTGTAATATGTCCTCCATCAGGTTATAAGTCAACATGTGTAGTTGCATGCATTCACATGTACAGCCTGTCATATCTCTGCTCAGCCCAGACCACCCGCTCACTGGCTGTGGCAATTATGTATGTGTGAATTTGATCTATATAGTTATGCTCCCATGGATATCCCCTGTGATATCCTGCATGCAATAAGGCTGAGGTTAGTTTCCTGATCCAAAGTAAGTAGAGTCAATACGAACTGACTGCCAAGTATGAGTAAATTCAATGGATTTGTTTAAACTGTAAATAATATTGCAGTCCAAAAACCTCACTTCTGGCGAGCAATCTGTTGCTTATGCCAATGGCAATCTCTGTCTATAATCCCATTAATTCCTCCACAGTACTGTGGCTGCTAACTCCTGGTATTTACAATCTTCCAAAAGTTATTCCATCACAAAGGAAAACAAGGGGAAAAGGATGCACAGAAAGAGATGCAAAATCATTATGCCATGCTAAACAAGGTTGGCTGGAATTTGAAATGCTTATTGGCACATCCATTATTCATTGGGTGAGGGAGGTGAATAAAGAATTGAATGAGGGTATGAAATGTAGGGCTCCATAGAATAAAGTTGTTAATTTCTCAAATTCTACATGCTGCCATTACACAGACCCTGTGGAACCCTTTCAGATAGCACAGTTCTTCTAATGAAGTAAGGCTTGAGCTCCATTAGCTTCAGAGAATTATATGTATAAGTAAGACTCTTAGGAGTCTGGTGCAACATTATAGTTCTAGCATGCACAACAAAATTACACTTGCCCTGGAAGTATTTAGACACATGTATGAGCATATCTCCAGCCCTTTCTTTTGCATACTCCATGAAAAAAAGTGCATGGAATTCAATGTAAGGACAAACCCGCTTAGAAGGGTGGTATTAAAAGTTGCAATTACAGGTCCCCCCCCAATATACACAGAGGATATGTTTCTGGACTTACCATTTATAAATTAAATCACAGATAATAGCAAACCCTATTAAAATAAAGGACTTCAAGTACAAACATACCATAGAGTTGTGTTGGAGGACATTGAAATTTCTAGGGAGGACATCTCTCTAAACATTTTGCAGAGTGACTCTATGGTATGTGTCCCTATTTTTTCAGTGAAGGATAACTGAAACCATGGTTATTGGTTCCCCAGATACAGGAGGCAGCCTGTATATTTCTGAGGCCCCTAAAGTTGCCATTATACTTATACTATTTTCAAAACAATTGATATTTCCCCACAAATAACTAAAATAGTTATTTCTGGTTACATAAAAAACATCTGAATGACACAAGCCTGCTGGTGTGGGGTACAAAACAAACTCCTGTCATCTACCTCAACACCATCTCAACGCCAAAAACACAGTTTGAGATAATAGGGTGAGCTATGTAATAATATTCTTCCTCCACCATTTAGTTCCAGCAGAAGCTGGTAGCTCGAGTGGCACTGAATCCACTTTAGGTCTCAGTCTAACTTTTAAAAGAACTTTCCTAGGTGCTGCACCCTATCTCCCAAATAAATTCAACACCTTGGGTACCTTCCTTAAAGTTCAAAATACAAGTTAGAGTGGATTCATCACTCCCATGGACATAGGGGCACCAACCTCTACTGACTTAGGCCACCCTCCTCTCCTGGAACTCTAACCAAAACACTAAACCCATAAATTCCCTCTCACTCAGTTACAACTGTAAGATAGCTTACTTTTGCCTTCCTTGCTGTGAAAAAAAATAGCAGGTTACCCTGCCCCCTGTATCTGTGGGGGATATGGACTTATACTTCCTGGACTTATAGTTTATAAGTGAAACTGCAGATAATATTATACCCAATTAAAATTAAGGACTTCTGGTACAAACATACCACAGAGTTGCATTGGAGGACCTAGTGATTCCTAGAGAGGACACCTCTCTAGGCATTTTCCAATGCGACTCTATGGCATGTGTCCCTATTTTTTCAGCTGTGGATAACTGAAACTGTGGGTTTTGTACTGCGATATGGGGAGTGACCTGTAATTACAAATAACTTATTATTTGTAACAATTTACTTCTCCAACACTGATTATAATCCCCCCATGTTCTCCAGCTGGGAGACCTTCAGCTCATTTTCACAACTTTCACACTGGAAGTGGTTGCTGGGCACTGTTGGGAGGTGGGAAATGTCATCACTTCTGTTCATTTCTTTTTGCAAAAACTCTGCTTTCTCTCTCTTCTAAGGACGTTATCCGACAAAGCAAATAAGGCATCATAAGGATGTCTAATGATCACGAAAGGGTGTGCATAGCACAGAACGTCACCCTTTCATGATCATGTCCTATCCAAAAAGTGTACTTTTTTATTGACAGTTTAAGCCATCAATAGATCACCTGTGAAGCTTTAGTACCAGCACTGCCAGCATTTGAAACTTCGTGCCATTGTACTCACGTGAAAGCAGTGTGAATGGCCAGTCCGTCGGGAACACTTCCAGGTGAGATCATGACATCCAGGTAAGTGACACACTTTTTATGACCCTCCCCTTGTTACTTTGAACTTTTTTAGTGTGTTTAGGTATTTGGCGTAACCTTTTTAGTGTTATTTTTTTGTTTTATTTTTGAATTTCCTGTGCTATGTATTCTCATGAGAATATGTGGGATTTTGAATGAGAAAGTGAACAGAGCTCCGTTCATGTCCTCTTTCATTGCTGAGGAAGCCATTGTCGGGGATGCAAGTTAAGTGAGGTATGGGGCATTCTTTTGCTGGCAAAAAAAAAAAAAAGTCATACGTTATTCCAGCAAAATAACATTTTCAGAGAGGTGGTCTGATAATGTCCTAAGTTAGTTTGAAAGCAAAGTTTCTGTCTGGGTGTTAACAGCATTGTTTGTTCAATGAAAAAGGGAACATTTTTTCCCCACTGTGCCACCTGTTAAGATCATAACTACTGCCTTGGAAAAGAGTGCAAATGAACAGGCTGTATAATCTTGTACCATCGTTCTAGTTGTCCCTACATCTGTTTTGTTAATCTTCTCTTCGGAAAAGTGCCATTTTGTCAAGGCTGAGCAAAGGAATGGAACAGTGAAAGGGGGGGAAGGTGGATAGAAGAAAACGTGGCTAGCATCTCAGCACAGCCGCTTCTTATGGGTTTCTAATCCCACAGGCTTTGCAAATTGGTTTTGTTCATCAAGCAAAACAGAGCCAGAGAAAACATCCTGGCATGTCCTCAGTGTTTCTTCCATTGGCAAATCCCTGGGGTACCTTCCATCAAAAGGAGAGAACATCTTCAGAAGGAACAGCAGAGCGTGAACTGTGGCTCTTCTAATATAAGAAAGAACTTTCATCATAGGGAACAACTTCAAGGATGTCCTCTAAACCTCCCCCACCCCACACCATTTTTGCTTCTCTGCTGGTAGAATGAACTGATCAAAAGAAGGGAATGAAAGAACTGCTTCATTGCCAGGAAAAACCTGCAGCAGGTGGTGGCACCTATGTTGATTGTCTAGTAGCAGGTCACACCATCTGTCACTTGGTGGGCAAGACAGACAAGTGAAGTTGAAGTCAGATTGCAGTTGGCACAGTGAAATCCTTCTCCTGCCTACTTGGGTTGCCACATCAAGATCTCAGGTACAAAAGAAAGGCCTTTAGGGTCTGCACAGTTGACATTCATGAAGGGTGGGCTACACATTACATTCATATATTTGTTTATCCACAGCATTTAGGCTGTTTTCTTCCCTTATAAATTGTCCAAGCAGTATATGTGTCTTTTAAAAAAAAATGCCCAGAGGGTTTATGTCTAAGATAAGGTGTTTTTTTTTTTAAAGGAGCTAGCTGTATGATATAAATTCAGCATGTGTCAAAAACAGCTTGATGTAAGTAAATATTAGTAAAACTGTGACAGTCAAATAATATTACTGTATATAAAACCCTTTGGTAAATACTGGAAAGGCTTTTTCCAAGTTCTGGGGAGGGGGGAGAAAATGGAAGAATTTGGCAAGCTTCATAGGGACAGTTCCTCTACAAATGGGTGCCATTATTTAAAAGGGTTAATTCTATTCTTTAATACACAGGGTGAAGAAAAGGACAGCCCTCCAGATGTTGCTGGACTACAACTCCCATCAGACCTACCCAACATAACCCCAAAGCATGGTGTACTAGAGCTCGTCCAATAATATTTAGCACCCTTTCAGACAACACAGTTATAGCAGTATGATTCCACTTTGACTACCATGGTTGCTTCCTATGGAACTCTGGGTTTTGTAGTTTCATGAGGCACTGTAACTAGAGCTATCTGGCTGAGAATTCTAAAAGTCCCTCCCTAAACTGCAAATCCATGGATTCCACAGGACTTTGCCATGGCAGTTTAAGGGGAATCATGGTACTATAATTTAGACTGGAATTCCAGTACTCCATGCTTTGGGGCTATGTTGCTAGAGGGACAGAGGATGACTCCAGATCACAGATCCCCTGCGGGCTGTGTGCTTGTTATTGTTGCTCTGTGCCTTCAAGTCATTTCCAACTTATGACAACTCTAAAATGAGCCTATCATGAGTTTTTCTTGGGAAGATTTCTTCAGAAGGGGTTTGTTATTGCCTTCATCTGAAGCTGAGAGAGTGTGACTTGCCCAAGGTCACCCAGGGGTTTCCATGGCTGCGCAAATATTCGAACCCTGGCCTCTAATATCATAGTCCAATGCTCCAACCATGCTGGCTCAATGTGCTGCAGTGTTGATTACAGAATTTGTTACACCACTGAATCCCAGAAACTGGAAGTATTACCTGGGCCCAGGAGGAAGGCCCCAGAGTGACTTTTCTAACTTCTGCTCAATCCACATCATAGCTTCCATGGCCCCAAGTTAGAATGCATGTAGTTTGATGGACACAGAGTTATGTAGCTCAGAGTTGGATTAGCAGCACTTTTTAGAGCAACTATATTTACACCAGTCAGTTTGGGAAATGTGAGGCCTCATAAATCAGCTGGATTGCTCAACTGAGTCATGAATGTCAAACAAGCAAGGGAGTATTATCCCTGAAGCAGAAAAGGCTTGCAAGCCTTATTATCTCTCTCCCTCCCCCCCCTCTCTCTCTCGCGCACACACAGAGTGGTGTGTGAATGGAAATGTGGATTATAAAAATAAAAAGTCAATACAAATAAGAGACTAAGATATGTTTTATTCCTTCTGCTTCATGAACAAGTGAGGAAAGTCTGTTGCCCAACTGCACTGACTATGGGTGCGTCTATACGATCATAAAAAAATCCGTTTGTGGGGTAAAAAATACGAATAGGCTGTTGTTCGTATGCATATGAACTGCCCACATGATTTTTTACCCCCTAAACTCCGTATGACTCTCTCTTCCCGAAGCTGGCTGGAGTGAGCAAGCCAAGCGGCGGTTTAAAATCTCCCGCTGCTTTTTTTTTTTTTTAAAGGTTCCTGCTTTGCAGAAACTCAGTTTTCCCTATTTACAATACAAAATAAAAACAAATAAATGTATAATTCATGGACGTACCGGACTCTCGCTAGCCGGGAATCCAACATGGCGGCCACTCCCAAGTCCCCTCCGTGCTAGTCCCGCCCTCTCTACTAGGCCAGCCATTCAGATTACACAGCCTGTTCGTATGTGTGCAAACGAACCGTACAGACCCATCAGCCATCCGAACGGCATACGGATTTCTCTTCGCGATCCGCTTTCTCTCCCGAATGCCGCGTGTGCATATTTCAGGGTGGAAACCCCCCCTCTTTTGGATGCGTGTGAATCCTAACGGCTGTGTGTACCAAAGTGCGAACTTCCGCACGCCGTACGTATTATTTAAATTGTGTAGACGGGACCCAAGACCTCTTATCTCAAAATTTCCAATGAATAATTGAATCTGTGAAGTATGGTGCTTTAGCTACCTTTTCTTCCCCAAAACAGGGCTCTTAAAGGCAAATTTGTGAACTGAACAGTGGTATATGGTTGCAATTTCCACTTCTAGTATGCATCATTGCAATATACCTGTGCTGAAAAATGTAACGGTAGTACTGGATCTCTTAAACATAGGTTGCTGACACACTGCAGAAATAATGCCATTTGGCACTGTTTTAACTGCCATGGCTTAATACTATGGAATCCTGGGATTTGTAGTTTGTCATGTCACCAAAGCTCTCTGGCAGCGAAGGCCAAATATCTCACAAAGCTACAAATCCCAGAATTCCATAGCATTAAGCCATGGCAGTTAAAGCGGTGTCAAATGGCTTTATTTCTGCAGTGTCAGCAGCCAGAGTTATGAAATTGACAAGGCAGAAGCTAGAAAACAACTCATCCCATGCTTACCCATGCACACACAAATTCTAGGAGAGACAGAAGCAAGCTTAATCTCCTTTTTAAAAGATATAAAAGAGCTTAATTTACACATACTTGTGCATACTCAAACCCACATGCTCTTATGGAGAAGAAAGAAGACAGACAGAAAATGGCTGCAGGGTAGAGTGATGGAGGGAGAAAGAGGGTATGGTAGAACAAACAAACAAACAGGATGTCACCATAAATAGATGCAGTGTCTAACTTCTTATAAAGATGTAAACTAGATATTTGCTAATACAAGCATGGAAAAGTTGCTAACTCTAATAACCGGTGCATTGTCCTTACATGTAAACACAAGCTTTATTCCACAGAATCATGTTCCATAATAGAAACCCATGCAGAGCAAGTAAAAAATCCGCAGAACTGGAAATTTGCCAGCTCTAAGGTGTAAATGTGACTTATTTATTTATGCAAAAGGATCTCTTGCATTATTTATTTATTTACTACCTAATAATTTAACATTTCTAAATGGATTACACATTTATGTAAACCACTTAGACATGGTGATATAGTAAGCCGCTGTTAGACATGTTTTAATACTGTACAAAAGGCAGCATGGAACATATACAATATACAAGACTATTTATTTATTTAGCACCATCACTGTACATGAAAAAGAACCAAAAAGTCTACTCCCCCCCCTTTCAATCTAAAAAGACACAACACACAAGGAAAGGGGATGGCAATGGGGGTAGGGATTAAATCCAGCAGATACTGCCTCTTCTTCTCTCCCTCTGCGGCCAGGGCAATGTCAGTGGGGATGGAGGGAGGGCCGTTCATCGGCTTTTGGGTCTAGGCATGATGGAGCTTCTTAAAAATGTATTAAGAATAAACATATGCATGCACACACCAATCTTCCTGCTAAAGAAGCAGTGAGGGCAGAATTAAGTTACTCTGGCACTAGAGTTACTGATAGGTTTTTATAACCAGGCCAGGAGAATCCTATGGGGACCTCCATTCCTGCAAATGCTGAATTGGGCTTTCCTAATGGGTGTTACATTTTTCTACAGTTACTGGTTTTATCTGTGAGGTGAGCATCTGAGTAGTGAGGATCAGGCAGGAGAATGCTCCCTGGGGTCTCTTTGTTCAATGCACGATTGTGAACTATATGTCAGGGATAGTAAAAACCATGAGTGGAAATTTTTACAATAAAAGGATCAATGGCTGGTAGGGGTCAGTAGAAAGGCCTATGAGCAAGTTGGTATTTGCTGCTCAAGGCCTAGTGTGGGTGAGTTACTGCTACACTGTCTGAAAACCTTATCTGCCTGGGAAAAGACTGTATTAACTATGAGCTTCGGAACAGCACTGTGGGTATGAATGTATAATCCAGCATGTTGTGTATATAAAGCATTGCAGTCCTTTGTCCCATCTCCTTGGATCTTTGTCTGTCTTGCTGACTGTCATCATCTATTCTTGTATGGATCTTCATGGATCTATATATACTACTCTGCTCCACTCTAGTAAAGACTTGTAGATTATACCCACACTGTGTGAGAGTGCTTTATTAGCAGTTTTATATGCCTATACCTATAGTGCAGCTTGGCCCTATGCACATGCCCAGGAGGGACTTGTGCACATGACTCAACACTATACAGCTTGGGTCCAGGTGATTTGAAGGACAATATCTCCCTGTATGAGCCCAGTAGAGCTTTCAGATAATATGGAGAGGCCTTTCTCTCTGTCCCACCACCTTCTCAGGCTCATTTGGTGGGGACAAGGGAGGGGGCCTTCTCAGTGGCTACACCCAGACTTTGGAACTCCTTCCCTAGGGAGACCAGAATGGTCCCATCCTTGCTGTCTTTCCAGTGGCAGGTTAAAACATTTTTGTCCTCCTAGGTTTTTACAAACTGACAATGGCTGGGCTTTTAAGGTTGTGCAGTCTGGTTTTTCAATTTTTAAATGCATTTTAATATTTTTAATGTTTAATGTTTTTAACTTATAAATTGTTTAATTCTGTTTTAAAATGTTACGCTTATACTTGTTACCCAGATTGTGTGGGGCTCATAGGGAACCCACTAGTGTCCAAATTAAATATGGTTAATTTTCAATTAATTAATTAGCTCAATATGGCGGTGAGAGGCTGGGTAACAGCGGGATATTTTGACCTATGTATACCAGTAGTAACTGATGAGACTCCAAGCCAGGGGATAAAATAAACATGTTTTTTTTTATCAAAAAATACTCAGGGGAACAGACAGATACATACACTCAGGCTTCAAGCACTCACACAAGGCTACTGAAGAAAGTAGGAAACATTGGGATAGAGACATAGATTTCAGGATGATGGGCTATACTATACCTATCTGAAGAGCAGCGATTCATGCAGAGAAGGATGGCTGGAAGCAACAGGTGACCCAGTAAACCAGCAGAGTAAAGGCCTCTGGGAAACTGAGCACGCTTTGGTTGTGTTTTGGGGTGATATTTATACTAAATATTCCCTCTGAAGAGGTGAGTTTGAATGGAATACTATGTTTCTCATGATTAGACAATGGATTCTCTGGATGTGTTCATGATCACTAGTGATTGAACCATTAAAACTGATGGGCATCAGACAAACCTGTATTGTTTTAGGCCAGGTGGGAGGAAGAACCAGCTTTGCAAGGCAATGAGTATCCAGCTACCTTGATTGAATTATTGAATAGCTCACTTCTATGTAATCCAAGAGAATTAGCCCATTTCCTCCCTAACTCATCAGTTCAAGGGGGGAGGGGTGTTCACTTAAGTCTTACCCAGGTGTGTCTTTAGACATTTGAGCAGGTTATTTCCTTAGGTTTTCTTAGCAAAAGTTGATTCCTTGTACTTGGGAGTCCCTGGGTCTACTACCAAAGCATGTGGAGTGTCAATAATAAGCCAATTTATGAAATATAGCCAAGTAGTGAATCCAGAGCCATGGCAGTTTCCTACTTAAAGACATCTTCATGATAGATGATCACAAATTGTCCATGGGAAAAAAAACAACAACAATGTTACACAATTCTCTTGTGGGAGTGAAAATTCCACTCACAATCTTTTAGCTTCAGTGGGGAATAAGAAGCAGCTCAAATGGCATACGAGAGGATCGCACAAGCGCAGGACTTTGTACCCATGTGTCTATGGGTGGGGCGGTGGAAAAACACTCATGAGACTGTGTTCAAAAAATAAATGGATGAAACTTTATTGAAAAACAGTAGCATTCACACACCCCATACATCCATTTAGCAAACAAAACAAGACTTTCAGAGTAAGGCAGGAGCTTAGTTAGAAAGGAAGAGGCTAGGTGGGGAAAATACTATACCTGATCTAGCAGCTGTATTCTCAGAGAAGCAGAGTTACTCTCAAGTTGCAGCAACAGAAGCAGGGAGGAGGAAGCTTGGGAGTGGGAGGGGTAAGATTAAGGGAGGAGGGGGAAGGAATGCTTGAAGCTGGCTAGAAGCCATTTCAAGGTCTGGGAGGTTAATTCATAATGGGCAGGTGGAATTAAAGGACAAAACATTGTGAATCCAGTTTGGAAATGGAACTGAACCAAAGACAATAACATTCCAGGGGTTTTTATAAGAAAATACCCCTTTGAAGCTGTTGTGAGAACAAAGGAAACATCTGGTTTCAAACATTTTTTGTTTGTTTACAGAGGAAATCCGAATAGCCAGGATCTGGAAGATTGGGGCAAATTTGGTTATCTCTTTGATTGGCTGGCAGAGTCTCTTTGGTCTTTAGGATGTGAGAGTGTCAGCTAATCTGCATAGCCATGGATTTCCTTCTGCATGTTTGAAGTTAGAGAGATACTTGTCTCTCCTGGGACACAGAGGAGGACCAAGTTTTCCATTTCAGAGAGAATTCATCCAGGTGTGAACTTTTTGGGAAGAATTTTATGGGGGGTCTTGGCAGTGAGAACTCAGGAGATGCTGGGATTGATTCATTACAGCCACAAGAAGGGGAATCAAATCTCATTTTGTCACCCCCATAAAATTTAAAGGTATCTCCCAAACCCTGAACACTATTGTTTTTGGGGGGTGATGCCCCCAATTTTTGTTACCATGGGCAAGTCTATAATATATGTTGTATTCAAAAAGATTGACTCCCCCTGAGGGGGGGGTAGGTGAGTAAACCATTTCTTTGATTATAGGTCACTCCCCCCCCCCGTATCCACAGAAGTTATGTTCTTGGACTTATGGTTTATAAGTGAAACCACAGATAATAGATAAACCCTATGAAAATAAAGGACTTCTGGTACAAACTTACCACAGAGTTGCATTGGAGGACCTAATGATTCCTAGGGAGGCCCCCTCTCTAGGCATTTTCCAGTGTGACTCTATGGTATGTGTCCCTATTTTTTCAGCCATGGATAACTGAAACCATGGATATTGGTTCTGCAAATATTGGGGGGGGGCTATAGTGTTTAACTGAAAAGGCTCCTGTTGTACAATCTCCCTTCCCATGCACTGTCAGTTCTTCCAAAGCTGTAACTATGCTTGAAAATGTCAGGCAATTATGCCAAGAAAATGTAACAGCTGTTAGCAGTTTCATTTAAAAAAAAAAAAAAACACCTCTCCAAATTTAAAGACACCTGGCATACAGATAACTGTGCATGCAGGGCTGCAGAGAGCCCACTTCTTGTTGTCTGCAGAGAGAATCCAGATACCTGCTGCCCAGGGGGCCTCCCTTATGGGTGTGCCCACAGCATTCCCAGTGGCAAGAAAGGTAGGCAGATAGAGCAAAGATATGGCAGTGGGGGGTCTGGAGGAGGGATTCTGGTGCTTGGAGCAGCCTGGAGCCTGGCTTGGCTGGAGGCAGGAGGGGTTTCCTCCCTTGTTCCCATGGCCAGGCCACTTCACTTTGGCAGCTTCAGGAGGAACTCCTGGGAAATCTGTATCCTTTTCTTGTTCCAACTGGTAAGCCAGGGGGAAAAAAAATCTTTATACAGGATTTCAAAATCCTGTATAAAAATCTTTATACAGGATATAAATCACTTTATGTATGTGTTTTTTTGGGTTGCTTTTTTTTTTGTCTTTTTTTAGAAATCCCAAAATACTTAAGAAACAATGATACTACGAAGAAAGACAAAAACATATGCAACATAATCAGACCTCCCTGTGCTCAACTAATGGTTGTTAGCATTTCTTCTGTACAAATGAGTTATCCAATTCTACTGAGGGGGGCAGGTTATGAACAAAGCCATTTTTTAAAATTTCCAATGGGGAAAAACATATCAAAATGACTGCTATGACAATTTAATTGACAATTTGTGGATGTTTAGTGTTGCCATTATTTCTTTTTTATGGGTGACTTATACTTCTACCCAGTTTCCAATTTCTTAACAGGCCTTTCCCTCCCTCCCTCCCTCCCTCTTTCTCTCTCTCCCTTTTAAAGATGCAGTGCTATGAAGGAACTAAAAAAGATCTTCAAGTGTAAAGATACATAATTGAATACCAATGTCAAGATTCTCTATGCCATTGTATTTCCAGCTTCTATGTATGTGGCCTGTCTATTAAATAATGAGACTGTGTTTCTACCTTTCAGACAAATCAGGGAGAACTGATGGTGAATGCTTCAGTGGTGACCCTGAACATGTCTGAAACTGCATGACAAATATCAATACTCACAGCCATTCAGTTAATTGTCAGTCGTTCTTTAAACAGCTGTGTTGTCTGTTGGGTGCCAGAAAAATGCTAAATTTAAAAGTTGAGCAACATGCCATTCTGCAGCAACTTGAGGTGGAGCCAAATCTTTTTCAAAAAATCATCACTTGTGATGAAATCTGGATCTTCCAGTATGATCCTGAGACAAAATGACAGTCAATGTACTGGAAAACACCATCTTCACCAAGAATAAAAAAAGCATGTCAAAGCAAGTCCACATTCAAAGCCATGCTCATTGGTTTTTTGACATCAAGGGTGTAATTTTGGCAGAATGGATTACAGAAGGCAGAACAGTAAACCATCATTATTATAAGGAAGTTTTGACAAAGCTGAGAGAAAGAGTCAGGGGGACAAAAAGGCCAGAACTGTGGGGAAATGGGTTCATTCTTCATCAAGACAATCCACCTGCTTGCACAGCTCTTTCTATAAAGCAGTTTTTGGCCAATAAACACATTACTACACTTGAACATCCTCCATATTCACCAGATTTGTCACCATGTGACTTTTTTCTTTTCCCTAAAGTGAAATCGTTGTTTAAAGGAACACATTTTTGGGTCAACTGATGCAGTAAAGAAGAAAACAGCACCTTCAACCAGTGGAAAGCAAGACTGTGTAAGTGTGTGAGTGTGAGCAGGGAGTATATTGAAAGGGACAAGCACTAGAATTGTAATACATATAAATAAAGATGGGGTATTGTATCAGTCTCATTATTTAATAGGCAGACTTCATATGGTTGTGAAAGCTGGACATTGAAGAAAATCAACTCATTTGAAATGTGCCACTGGAGAAGAGGTTTATGGATAGTGTGGACTGCTAAAAACAAATAAATGTGTCCTATAGCAAAGTAAGCCTGAAATCTCCCTAGAAGCCAAGATAACTAACCTGAGGCTTTCATACTCTGGCCATATAATGAGATGACATGACTCACTAGAAAAGACAATCATGTTTGGTGAGGTGAGAGGCATTAGGAAAGGAGGAAGACCACATTACCAGTGGAAAGGCTCAATCAAGGAAGCCAGAGCTTTGATTCTGCAGGAGCTGAGCAAGGGGGCTGTTTGTAACAGGGTGACTTGGAAGTCTCGCACTCATAGGGTTGCCATAATTTGAAGTTGACTGGACAGCAAGTAACAACAAATACCTTATGATTTTTTCCTGTTCCTTCTCCCTTTAAGAATAGAGGGAAAATGCTAAGTTGTGTTTTTTAAGTTACTGGAAGAAATGAAGGCCAAATCAATTAGGTTGTTTCTTTATTCTTTCAAACATACTCCAAGTCTGTCACAAATTTACTTGGGTGAGATGTTCACATAATCATTTCTCTTACTGATGTGTTGTGAAAGGAGATTGGATTCACTAGTAAAATTCTTCTCAGGTTTCTCTAAAAAGTTAAAGAATTGCTTAGAAGGTGCAGTTCAGATTCAGGAAACAATTGCAAGAAAGGAAGGCACAAGAAAGGAAAGAATCTTCATTGTGCTCCATCTCTCCAAAGAAGCTTTCTGCAGTGGCAGCTGTTGGCTTCAAAGTCAATGAGACAGTCAATCTAGTCCAAGTTTTAATCTTAACATTAAAGAAGCTATCCAAAGTGCCGAACTCTATCCCACAAATAACTCCAACAACTTCCATAGGCCCTTTAAAGTCTCTCCTAAAACCTCAATTGGCTTCTCCATCCCAGTGGCATCAGTCAGCACTGGCTTTCTGCTGGTGCAATTTATTACAAGATGCAGGTTAGATGTAGGGTGGTTGAATAACCAAAATGGTACCAGACTTTCATCATTTCAGTGGGATGAACATCACTCCTGCACATTTGTTTTTACTGTATGTGGAGTTGTTACCTATACACACTTTGGCTCCAATCCTTTTTTTTTTTTGTATTTTTTATTAAATATTGTAGACAAATCAAGTAAGCAATAGTAACAATCAAAACATGTAACATTATACATAAAAATAAAACAAAAAGGGGGGGTGGAGTCTGATCCTTATTTTGATAAATATCCTGGAAACAATGTTGCCAAAATTTAATTACCTGGTTCAGAAATGCGACCCACTGTCTCACCTCAAATAAGAGGACCTGTTTATCACCTGAGAATTCATCTCAAACTCACATTTTAATCCAAGTTGCAGAATCTTCCTCCTATTTTCCTCTTCCAGCTGCCCAGTCCCAACTCCTTTTCCACTAATAATCCACCAGGAGGGAATGGGACAAAAGAGTGTATTTGGATGGTGAGGGCTGGGGAAGGCCATTTGAGTTAGACTTGGCTTGGAAATAAACCCGGCAATTTTCTGATTTGCTGGAAACAGTTCAGCCTCTCAGCCAATTCTGTTCAGGCTTGGTGATATTAATTTCTCCTTGGAGCCACTGCTTCCCTCTGCTTTAGAGAGCTATCACTGCTTTCCATCATAAGGAGCAATAATTGCAGCAATCATCAATTTCATCTCAGAATGATTTGCATGCCCATTAGGCAACATACCTCCCACTAAGAAAGAGCAAAAAAAGTGGGCACATGGATGTCTGAAACAACCAGCACAAGCACATTGTATACATTCATGTTATCCAATGAGTATTTTGCTAGTTGCTATCCAATGATTATTTTGCTAGTTGCTCTTTCAGTGTTTAATCCCTAAAATTGATTAGGGGAGATATATGGCCATGGGCTATACAGTCGTTTAGCAATATAACTCTATTTGGTGTATCTGTTGACAAGACTACGCTGCTTCTGCTGCACTCCAGAGTCATTTTTGACAGGGCTTTTAGATAAAGGACTAATCTGATTATGTGTAATTTTGTGTGCTCCATTTGTGGTGTGCACTGAACATTTAAATGGTGCCCAAGTAGTCCTCCGTGGCCTCAGGCCTTCATTTTCAATTACTGTGGGTTGAGATAATGAGCAATGAAAAATGATGCATTAGAGGAAAGGTTCTTAATTAAAAGTGACTTTTCCAACCAACTTCAGGAGGAAAAACACCTATGTAATGGCAGTAAGTAGATTTCATTAGGGAATCTGGGACACAAATCAGGAATAGTAATTTATAGTAATTTATAGTGTTCTGGTACATGCGGCAAATGACAATATATCTAAAGTTGTGCAAAACACGTTGTTTATCAAAGCTGCGGGTGATTTGTGAATTTTACGCACTTCTGTTGTATCAAATACACAGCATTCTATTACTGATGCCTTTAAAAGACAATGGAAATAAGTGCATTTTTGCTTTGTGCAGAGTAGTAGGGTTATTCTTATCCTGCAAGGTGATGGAAAGATGGTAATATCGTGGACACATTGTTTAGTGCAGCAGAGCTATTGGGAAGTTATCTCAGCTTCACTGTTTAAAGCAGCTGTGCCTTCCCCAGGATTCACATCACTGGATCAAAGATTTTGTTTGCACTTTTTACCATTCTTATTCACTTTGATAGGTTCAAGGTTCACTTTCAGATATGTTCAAGAGGTAAGAAAATGTCAGTGAAATTCATCCATGTAGAATGTGGGGTATTTGCACTGCCCTGTATTTCATTATGTATTCATGTCTTGGGTAGTGTTGGCATGTTGTCAAAATAGCAGTAAGGGACAGTCGAAATTCATTACATGCAGAGTTGACAAGCAGGAAGGCGCTATTAACAAGTTTGTGTTCCACCTAAATACCAAATGAAAGTATTGATTTCATTTAACCTAGCCATGAATTTATCTCTGTAAAATTAACATATTATCCATGTTCATAAATTACATGACACACACATTTCTGTCTTTTTTTTCTTAAAAACAAATTGGATTTCCAAATATCTAAAATAGAACAACAACAATACATAAGAAGACACAGTACATAAGACAAAAACAGAAAAAAACAGAAAAAAAGTGTAGAAGAGAAAGAGATAAAATGGGGGTGGGGAGAGATAAAGAATGGTAAAAGTGACTTCCTATTATTTCTTCAGTGGTTATTAAACCAAAACAAACTATAGAGATCTATCAATACCTCTATTGATAACTATAAGATCTATCAATACCTCTACCTTATATTTCCTCACCTATATTCTGTAAGATATAATCATTGATAAATCAAATCTTATACCCTTGTAAGTGTATTCCATTATATTCCCTTTGATGATGCCCAAGTTGGACATAAGTCTTCAAATTAGATAAAACCAGGACGGGGGACAATCTTCCATTAAAAAAAATCCTTATGGCCATCTTAAACTGCCTACCCATATAAGCACCCTCTGCACATTCTATGTCACTCTTCCAGTCTATGTCCTTGCCTGTCTCTTCCAGAATCGTTTCCAGTCCTCCAAACTCTTCCCAGTCTGGGAATAAATCTCCATCTGCAAGTGTCTCTTCACACGCTTCCAACTTCAAGCCGACTCTTCTGTTTTGCTCTTCTGTACTAGGTTCCATACCTTCCTCCAGTTCTCTAGCTTCATCTTCCTGTTCCTCAGCTAGACCAAATTTCAATCTACAATTCACTCTAAAGTTCTTTAAATCATTGTTTAATCATTTGTATTACTTCAAAATCTCTTGCCACATGTGATTTAATCTTGCAGAGGCTGCATCTTTAACGTTCTTCTATTCAACAAGAATTTGGCATGCAAAGAGTTGACACATCTGTCTCTTTCGATGCCTCCTCCAAAACAATGTAGAGATGACACAGTCTAGCACTTAGACTCTGTTGTCATTCTGATTGTTTTCAGGGAGCTATCTCTCTCCGCCAAAACAAATCAGTTTTCTCAAAACTGTCCTGTCTCTTTCTTTAAACCATTTTTACTCGTGAGGTACTACAAAAACACACCATCTTCCATCTTTAAAAAATTATATCCATCGTTTCACATTACTATGCCCGCTATCCACTTTTTAAAAAATAATTTTGTTCTTTCTTCACACAATATATTATACTTTCTGATTTCAGGCTGCAATCTTTAAACTTTTTAAAGACAGTCCTCAAGTTCTCTAACATTAATACAAAAGACAGCAAATTCACCAGGCATTAATGAAACTCTTGATTCAAAGATTTCTTTTTATCCAATAAATTGTATTATTTTTAAAATATAGTTTTAAAAAAGGGAGTTTATTTTTCCAGCTTAGTGTCCATTGAAAGATTGCATGCAACAGGGTGAGCGGATGTAATTTGTCTCATGGTCCCCCCCCCTCACTTTGGTTGCAGTCAACTGTTGAAGTCCACCATCAAAAGAGGGTATAAAAACCTTGGAACCCACCTCTTGTTGCAGACCCCCTGAGCTTCGTGGGGTTCTCATGTCCTTTGTGGGCTATCTCCTTGATCTTCCCTTGTCCAGGGAGAGAAAACACATGCATTCAAACCGGTGATTGCTTTGCTGTCACTGTGTCCTTCACAGACCCCCATGAAAGAGATGTTAGTTGTCCGTTTCTTCCCATGGAAGTCCTCGCACATTCCTGTCTTTATTAAGGACCCATACCCCCCAAATTGTGAGATTTTTGGCATCTTGACCATAAAGGCTTTCCAACCTTCAAATAGGGGGTATACCTCATAATAAGGGACACTTGGCAACCTAGTCTTGGGCAAGCTGCAGCAACTCCAGCTTCCTGCATTCTTCCCAGGTGGCCCTTTCAGATAAAGCAGCAGGCCATCTGAAGAGGCTATAGAGCTGGGGTGGGAATTGTGCAGCCCTTGGCTACTGGCACACTACAGAAATAATGCAGTTTGACATTGCTTTAACCATCAAGGCCTCATCCTACGGACTCCTGGGATTTGTAGTTTGTTGTGGCACCAGAGCTGTGTGACAGAGAAGGCTAAATATGTAAAAAAAAATAAAAAATCCCAGAATTCCATAGCATGGAGCCATGGCAGTTAAAGCAGTGCCAAACTGCATTATTTCTGCAGTGTGGCAGCATCCCTTGTGATATTGTTGGAAAATAAAGGAGGATGGGGCATATCTGAAGTCTGCTGTTTGGTCTGGATCTTAAAGAAAGATGTTTAAAATATTAAACCTGGAGATTTGTCAAGGAGACTTAATAATTAAATGAAGAGAGCAGTTA
Organism: Gambelia wislizenii; assembly: GCA_030847615.1. Classification (NCBI taxonomy): domain Eukaryota; kingdom Metazoa; phylum Chordata; class Lepidosauria; order Squamata; family Crotaphytidae; genus Gambelia; species Gambelia wislizenii. The sequence continues at coordinate 303,248,447 of JAUMIR010000002.1, read as the reverse complement.
ATAATAGAGGGATATACTTTTCAGTGGTTGTCTTCGTTATAGTTATTGGAGAGATTTTAAATGGATAAAAAGATTTGTGGTTTTGACTAAAATAAGTAAGAACTAGCTATACCTGGTGTAACATACACCTTCACATTTCTCCCCCTGCCAGCAGGCTCGCCCCTCCCCCACCAGGCTCTCACCTCCCTTGCCAGGCTTGCCACTCCCCCGCCAAGCTCGCACATCCTGTTGCCCCCTTGCCAGGCTCTCCCTAACCCCCTGCCAGGGTTGCCCCTACCCATCACGCTCATGACCCCCACCAGGGTTGCCCCCCATCAGGATTGTCCCTGTCACCTGCTCGCCAGGCTTGCCCCTTCCCCCATAAGAGTCTTGCAACCCCCCCACCAGGGTCATGCCCCCCCCATTGCCAGGCTCGCCTCTCCCCCATCGCCCCCTGCTAGGCCCACCCCCATCACCCCCCCGCCACCAGGCTCACCCATCCCCAATCAGGCTCATGCCCCCCATCCCCAGCTTGTTGGAAAATATAGTTTTCAGTCAAATAAGTCAAAATGTGTTTGCTACTGAAGGGTTAACTAAGAAGCCATATAGGATGAGCTGATGTAACTTCCTGAAATTTTGCTATTGGAGTTCTGGGGTGAAGGGGAGTGTCTGAGTTTCCTCCTTTGTTCCAGAAGCCATGCTCCTTTAACAAACCACATGGCCTTGGAACGGAGAGGACCCCAGCCAGGGGAGTCCTGAGTATTGTTTTTGTAACAATGTAGTTTTTAAACATTTTTAAGTAGTTTTAGTTTATTTTGATGAAGCATTGATGTATCTGCCATGAAAAGCTCTCCAACTGTGAGTAAAGATGTTTTTGTACTTTTAAACTAACTTTTGAGTCTTGAGTGGTTATTTTGTTAGTTAAACAACTTGGGAAAAGATAAAGGGTGTTTGGTTATTTACTAAGCTGTGGTTTTATATGTATGCTAAGAATCTAATGCTAAATGCTGCTGCGTTTGTTTTGAACTCTGCTAAATTGGCTGTATTCTCCACCAGCGTGTGAAGTACAGTGTGGATGTTTAAACAGGGACATAATTACCCTGGTATTTTAAACAATGTCCAATACAGCTCACTCCCCCTCTCTCCCCAGCTCACCCACCTGCCACCTCCCCCACCACCAGGCTTGCCCCCTGGATCACACACCCCATCACCAGGCTTTCCCCCACTGCCCAGTGTCACCAGGCTCACTCTTCCCCTGTCAGGCTCGTGCCCCCCACCCCCCAGCTCATGCCCCCCTGTTGCCAGGCTTACCCCCCCATCATCCCCCATCACCAGGCTTGCTCCTCCACCCGTCACCCCCTGCCAAGGTTTCACTGCCCCCGCCAGGTTTTTCCCCCCATCGCTAGTCTCACTCCTCTCCTGTCACCCCCACTAGGCCCACCCTGCAATCACCAGGCTTGCTACCCCCCCACCAGGCTTGCCCCTTCCCTGTCAGGCTCACACCCCCCTGCCACCCCCCAGCTTGCACACCCCACTGCTGCCAGGCTCACCCCCTGTCACCAGGCTTGCCCCCCCCCCCAATCAACAGGCTCACCCCTCACCCATCAGGCTCGCACCCCTCACCCATCAGGCACACACCACATCCCCCCGTGCTACTCATACCTCTGCTGTGGCCGTGTTTAGACAGGCTTGAAACTTCCACATGGTCCTGCCCCCAGTGTGTTGATTGGCTGCCCAACCAAGCGTTGATTGGTTGGTCAGTTTCCTAAGCAGCCAGTGAGCACACTGGAAATGGCAGCATACCCAAGAGAATTAGATAGATAGATAGATAGATAGATGGATAGATTGGAGATATAATTGTTCACAGATGATGATTGCATGAAAGTAACTGCTAAAATGTATAAACTCTTGTTGAAATTTGAAATGGAAGAAAAACAAGTTAAGGAAAATATGCAATTTAAAAGAATGTTACCTATCATAAAGGAATGTCTGTTGGAGCTGATAGACTTAATAGAATTTGACAAATTGTCAAAGGTTGTTAGTTTATTGTGATATTTAATTTAGTTTTGTGATATTTTTTAAAGACCGGAAACCCCTTATTGACTTTTTGTGGGGCGGGGGGGAAGAAAATGACTTGGGACTTTAACAGATGAGCATCTAAAAACACTACAATTCTACTATTGAGGAAGGTGGAAACATGCTGGCCTGCACATACACCTTTAAGAAAAATTTTCTCTTACTTCCATGGCTTTGCCTGGGCAAGATTTCAGATGGTCTTGTGAGAAGACACAACTTTGCTTAAAAACACCAAAAAAACATAAATAACAAAAGAAATTAACAAATACACACTTAAACAAACATAAAAAACATAGCAGTTCATTAAAAGATCATCCTGTACATCCTCTTCACATTCTCATCTGGAAGTTTAATTATGTGTTCTTGTTGGGAAAGGAGAGTGGGGGGAAGATGACCGCCCATTCACACTGTAATATTGGGATTACAGCGGAATGTGATTTTTGCACGCTAGTCAATACCACAAAAAGAGTGATATTGAGGGCTAGTCACACCTTTTGCCTGTCAATGAAAAGTTATGCATAATTAATGGGTAGAGCACACACTGATCATGGGGGCACGACAATGTTGTGTGATAATGGGAACCCATTCGTGGTACTATCACAGCTTAATTTGCAATCTCATGTGATAGAGTCCTTAATAACCTTTGGTTTTAATAATTAGGAAGAATAAGCCATTGGAAAAGATAATGTGCTGTATTTGTTAGAGAGTGGGGTATTGTCAGGATCCGCTCTTGATGGCATCTAGTCCTGCCAATTTCAGACTGTTGTACTATAACTTTGACACTCATTTTGTTTTGCTTTTGGGTACTTGCTAACAAGTGTTCTTTACCAACTGTGGAGGGACGTAAAGTTGGTTTCAGCTGGTTTGAGGGAAAGTAAGAATGCAACTGCAAAAGTAGCCTGGGAAAAGGAGGCTGGCTGGAGTAAGGGAATGCCATGTCAGGGGATGATGGTTAGTCAATGGTATTAGAACCCACCAGGCTTAATAGATTGTAATATGCTTTTAATACAGTGTGTAGCCTTAAGTTTCAATTCTCAGCAACAACCTTATATGATATGCTTCTAGGATAACTGTGCCAATAAAGTTTTCTGATCATTCCGAAACTGTTGGTCTCTGTGTCTGGGAATGCAAGTATATGACAGGTATGAATAACTATATGCATATATAACCACTGAAAGGATGATTGGAAGTCACTTTCTTCTTTTTTTCCTTTGCTTTTTTTTCTTTTTAATTTCTTTTCTTAATTTCTGTAGTTTTTAATGCATCTTCAAACTTTCCATAAAAAATAAGGGGGAAGGGGGAGAGAGGTGTAATAGATACAAGGAACACACAAACTTCTTTTCCACCTTGCAACAATAAGTAAACAGAAAAACATCATAGCAAGAAATCCAAAGGATTTTTTAAAAGAACCATGAGGGTAAGGCAGAAAAACAGAAATATCTTTTTGTGGGCAAAAAAGAAATATCTTTTTTGTGTAGTAGTAGTGGGAAATTAGAAGCCAGATTTCAGCAAAGCCCTCTTCAGGAGTTATTTCCTTGGAAGGGCAATAGGTTACCTCCTGACTTGGTTATGACCTGACAGTTAATTTGCTGCCTCTTGCAAAATAAGAATCTTCAGTGGACTGAACAGAAGACAGGACATGTAAATGCATCCTTTGAGACTATTCTGACACTTTATTTAAACAAGGTGTGGGAAGCTATCTGGGGTAATAGGACCACATTGCCCCTCCAGGAGAGCTTGGAGGACCATATCTCTGTTACACCATGACAAAATAAAATTTAAAAAAACCCAGTTTTCCTGGGGGCAATTTCACCATGGTTTTGCCACTATGGAGAGCATCACCATCACCATCATCACCACCACCACCACCACCACCAGTTTATTGGCTCGAGGAACTTAAGGTGGCTGCTTTAGGCCAACAACTTTCCTTTTTTAGAATACAAAATGGCCTGGAAATCAGCTTCTTCTTCACTTCCTGTCAGCAAACAGATCCCTCCAGGCCTAAAATGGCCCAGGGTGGCTAAGTGGATAAATTTCCTCATCTTTTACAGGCCATTTAAGAACAAGCATTTTTATTTATTTATTTTTGCATGTGGCTCATGCACTGCAGTCTTTTCTGATTTCATTTTCACATGCAAAAATGGAAAAAAATTAAAAAATATTCCTCAAGAAATATTTTCCACTCACTGTGTGAGATAATGAGAGTTTTGTGCATTTTTTTGCTAATTTTCTTTGCAGTTTTGGAGGGGGTTTGGGGCAAACATTTTGTCTGTTTAAAAAGCATTCTTTCCTCCATGCAAAAATTCACATTTTTTCCCCACAGATCTCAAATATCTCACAGCAGCTTATCCTTTTTTCCTTCTTCTACAGAGGGTCTTGACCTGTCAAGACCCCTTTCTTGTTGATGACAAGAAAATTAGCTAGTGTTCTTTACTTCCCTGCTTTGAACAAAACAAACGTTCCATCTTGTGTAAACATGCCTTTTCTGAGTGTTTGAATATTGTGAAAATGTGATCACTCTGTGATCACAGAGATTTCACTCTGTATCTAACATTGCTCTTCAGAATCTTGTTCCTTAGCCTAAAAAATTATAAGTTGAGGAAGATCTTTGTGCTTCTGATAAAATTTATATTTTTAAAACCCTTTGTCTTAGTCACCTCAATTGTAATTATTTTCACTTTTAAAGCTATAATAGGTTACAAGTCTACTGCCAGCTCATTTCTCATCAGAAATGTCAGACTATTGGGATGCCCAGGTCTACCTAGTACATTCTGTTACTTGCCAGCTTGTATAATGGAAACACAGTTCTGTTGAAATGGAATGCACTGCTTTATTGTCACCCAGACCAATCCATTTGGAAATCTGCCATAGTCACCATGGTGATAACAGTGGCATTGTTCCTGAAATTCCCTTCCCCCTCCTTTATAAAGGGCAATACTTTGGCAATCTATATCTGCAAAGTTCTGCGTCATTAAACTTCTTCCATACAAAGGAAATATCTCAACTGGCCAAATCAATTGTGTTAAAAGGTGATTCAATCCCCAGTGCCATCCTGCCTGAGTCTACTCAGACATAAGGCCCAGTGATGCTATAGATGGTGCAATTTTAGCACTATGATTCCATTTTGGCTGCCATGGTATCTGCAGTTTAGAGAGAGGTACTTTGAATTGTCAGCCAGAGAGCTCTAATGCCTCAGCAAACCACAAATCCCAGAATTCCATAATATGGAACTATGGTAGTTAAAGGTTAATCATGGAACTGTAATTGTACATTGTGAAAGGGCCCCAGGAACTTTCTAATTCATGTGCTTGAGGCTCAGCTAGACAGGAGAATTAATTGTGGGGAAAAGCGCATTAACTCACTATCACATTAGTGTTCATTTGTCCCCATGATGCATTCGCAAGATTGCTGGCATGGGAAGCTACCTGAGTTTGAAGTTCACATAGAGTATGCCTGAGAGAAACTATGGTGGCCACAAATGAATTACCTGCATTGTTATTCCTCAAAAGCTCCCTCTATCCCCCCCTTTTTTTTTGCCTTGTTAAATGAGAGACATGGAAGAGGGATCTTATGCTTGAAAAACTTTTTTTTTTGCTCTGCCACTCGAAAATAGCACATGTTCGCTTCTGTAAAAGACAACAATGGCAGCTTCAGCCACTTCGTCACTGGCAAGCCTGCCCCTGCGCATGTCCAACCAATCACATTTTGACTTCTGGGATGTGCCCCAATTTGAATTGGTTGTTCAAACAGGTTGCAATGTGCATTTTAGCATTTTTTAAAAAAATAATGATTGTTAGAAACAGCAAAGCTGTAATTGTGAAGTACTTGAAGTGTCCGGGGGCCCTCCTTCTGAATATGGTGAATCCCTGCGGGAGCTCATCTAGACAAAAGGTATTCCCCTCACATTCCTTGAGTATTTTTTTACCATCTAGAGAACACCCAATACAAGCTGGCAGAGTGAAGTCTCTGTGATCACATTTTCACAATATTCAAACACTCAGAAAAGGCATGTTAACACAAGATGGAACATTAATGGCTTTTTTTCAGATGTTTTGGACCACAGCTCCCATGATCTGGCCATTTTGTCTGTTGCTTGTGGAGGCTGACATTCAAAACATTTGGAGGGCCAAAAAGACAGACTTCTATTCATATCCAGTGTAGTATAAAATAAAATAAAAAAAAATCTTAGTGGTTTCAGAATGTGTACTCTACTTTTGAATAAACTGTTGAAAGTCTGACCTGTGAAGCCCAGTACACCTACACCCGTGATTGAGAACTGAAAGATGATTGCAGCCCACCAGACTGCCAGATGCTTGACACCAACTCCTATTTTTACACTTCCAGGTCTGACATGTGATTCTACAGTAATAAAATGGAACCAGGCCAGCACCCACTGATTTTAACTGCAGATGGTGCTCTCCTTCTCCCTCCTGGTGTGCCATTTCAAGTCCCTCCTCAGTTGAATATAAATACTCTGCTTTGTACAGGGTGTCATGTTTTGATTCTAGAAGAACAATTCTGTCCTGTAAATGCATTGATCCTCACAGAATTGTTTGGCTTCCCTTGAAATTCAAGAGGTTATTTCTCCTGAGTAGAAACCTCTACTTTGACTTTTAATTTGCATTAGCCAGCAACTGTTAACAGCTCGGAGGATGGAAAGGAACCCTTCTAAGGCCTCTTATTAATGATTGACGCAGAAATGATGAGACCACACACATAAGATTGGGTTGAAATACGGGCCACTTTATTGATAGATTTCCTATTTATTGTGATTTTCTTGTGGTATGCCGAATGTGGAAAAGGGGGGAAGATCCCTCACGGGGGCACGCACATGGGTGGTTGGTCACAACCGACCTAACCCCCTGCGTCCCTGGGTGACTCACCTGAGCCCCAACGGGGATCCCGGTGTCAGGGGTTCCCCTTGGGCGCCATCTGCTGGAGGGCCCCGCATCGGGAAGGAAATCCCTAAGCCATATAGCTTCTGTGACGGATCTTCCCCCCGAGGCTGACCCTAAGGATACCCTACATCCCCGTACCCTATCCATTAGGGATGCCGGTACAGTTCAGTGAAGGATATCCTACCACTCAATTTGAGGTTGCCATAGGTGAACGCCAAGTTATCGTCTCCCCGCTCCCTGCAAGTGACCACCTATTTAAAGAACCGCACCCGGAGCCAATTGTCAACGTCCAAAGCGACAGTATGGGGCAGGCAAAACACCCCTCAGAAAAGAGCAGGTAAAAATTCCTACCCGGCCCAGAATGCGACCAGAAATGTCATACTGTGGCAGAGGCAGGGTGGGTGGGTTTCGAACTGATGGAAAAGAGGAGGAGACCAGGGGAGGCAGTGGGTGAAATAGGCCCTGCTTTGGCGCCTCCCCTGACTCCTCTCGGCCGGGGCGTGTCCACGCCCAGGCCTGCCCATGGGTTCGCCTCCCTGCTCATCATTAAAACACCTCCCCCGGATCCACCATTCTTCAGGATCCAGGGGGGTGTCTGTTAATGATTGACGCAGAAATGACAAGACCACACACATAAGATTGGGTTGAAATACGGGCCACTTTATTGATAGATTTCCTATTTATTGTGATTTACTTGTGGTATGCCGAATGTGGAAAAGGGGGGGAGATCCCTCACGGGGGCACGCACATGGGTGGTTGGTCACAACCGACCTAACCCCCAGCGTCCCTGGGCGACTCACCTGAGCCCCAAGGGGGATCCCGGTGTCAGGGGTTCCCCTTGGGTGCTATCTGCTGGAGGGCCCCGCATCGGGAAGGAAATCCCTAAGCCATATAGCTTCTGTGACGGATCTCCCCTCCGAGGCTGACCCTAAGGTTACCCTACATCCCCGTACCCTATCCATTAGGGACTCCAGTACAGTTTAGTGAAGGATATCCTACCACTCAATTTGAGGTTGCCATAGGTGAACGCCAAGTTATCATCTCCCTGCTCCCTGCCACTTAGCCCCTATCCCCCAAGAGGGAAGCTAACACAGCCCTCACCCCCTGTCGCATACCATCAAGAAAGAGCTGTATCCCCATGTCCGACAAGTGGACCCCGTCAACCCGATAGAGTTCCGGGCGTTTATATGAAATGCCTGGGTACTGAATGAAATGGCCAAGGCCTTCAGTAAGAGCCCTGTGAACCGCCTTGTTCACTTTCTTTCGAGCAATATCCAACAGCTTGGGGGGACCGTCACCCGGGTAGGAGAGTTGCGGAATGTCAGACCAAACCAGAGAGGTTCGCGGCCATGCCGCCTTAATCCGTCGCATGTCAGCCAATGCCTGTATCGTCAAAGCTCTGCCCTTTAAAAGGCCGAGATCATTGCCGCCAAGGTGGATAACCAGGACATGCGGAGGAGGTCCACGACGCTCCTGTAACAGGAAAGAGATTAAACCATTCCACCTCAAACCCCGTTTGCCAAGCCATTCTATAGAGGCAATGTCTCCCAGACCCAGCTGCGGACCCAACGGGCTCCTCTTGTCATGTTTTGCTGCCCAATACACAAAGCTGTGGCCACAAATCAGTACCCGGTACCTCATATCTGGAAAAGAAAGCACAGACAATCAATTGCATAGCGGACGTACATAGCCCTTGTAGGCAGCAGACTTCCAACGCCCCAATCGTTTGATAGCCTCGGGCTGCATCTCCATGGTGGCGGCCGTTGAAGCAGCCCCGATCCTAAAGGAGTGCGAACAAAAACGCACGCCTCCCAAGCCCAGGTGGGTCAAGGCTTTAGTCGTAATCGACCAAAATTGATACTTGGTCAACGGGGACCCATCGGCGTGACAAAAAAGGGGGCCAGGCACAGAAGGGCGCAACTTCAAATACTCCCTAAGGGCCACAATGGGACAAAGAGTCGAGTCGTAGCACTCGCGTAGGGTAACGTCACTACCCTTGCCCAACTGGTCGGTTTTGGATCGCCTAATCGTTAGAGTGACATGCTTGGGGCCCACGGTTAAGTCACCCACACCCAGCGCAAGGCCTGCAGAGTCCTTTTTGGACGCCATCACCAGCTCACTGATGCATAATGCCCCGAAAAAGGCCGTCAATGAAGCGGCGTGCAGCAACGCCACCTCAAATGGGGTAGAACATATGTTGGGCCATACCTGGAAAAGGCCTTTGAGAATGGTTGGTGAGAGTGGTTGCCTATCATCATTCGCCTTGCCCCGCTGTCTGGCCCAACCCTCTAGCGCCTTCCGGATCCTAAAGTCAGAGGTATTGTCCTGTAGGCCTGCCCAGGAGCTCGGCCAGAAAAAGGGGGGCAGGGACGAAGCACGAAGGCCTGATAACCCGGGGACACACACGGAGGGCGGGGGGGATAGAGCAGGAAAGCTGTAGTAGAGCAAGGCTGTAGAGAACAGAAGGAAACACCCCCAAACCCAACAGACAAACAAAGGAAATGAAAGAAACTTATCCCAGTCCCACGAAACCGCTCTCCTGACTGATGGAAAAGAGGAGGAGACCAGGGGAGGCAGTGGGTGAAATAGGCCCTGCTTTGGCACCTCCCCTGACCCCTCCCGGCCGGGGCGTGTCCACGCCCAGGCCTGCCCATGGGTTCGCCTCCCTGCTCATCATTAAAACACCTCCCCCGGATCCACCATTCTTCAGGATCCGGGGGAGTGTCTGTTAGATGGAAACAATTTTCTCTTCCCTCTGAATTCATCAGGCATTTTCTGCAAGTGAGAGCCTCAAAACTGGCGTGAAAATTGGTGGGCATCATGTAGTTCTTGAGATATTGTTGAACTGGATGTCCTAACAGTCCTAGCCATCACAGCCAATAATGAGGCATACTGACAGTTGCTGTCCACCAACAACTGGAGGGCCACACCCCCCCATCCCTGCTTTAGACAAAGTGAATGGGATGTGCAACCAAATGTTGTAATATGAAGTTCCTCCTATCAAGGAATGAAGCCAACTAGACCACATCATTTCCCTGGATACTCCCATTCTATTTGACTTGTTACTTGAATTACTGTGGGTTTGTAGGAACACCACTCATTTCAGATATTAATATGGGGAATTTTAATTACCTCAGTGTGGCAGTGAGAGGCTGGGTAACCGGGATCATTTGACATATGTATGCATGTACTAACTTATGAGACTCACAGCCAGGAAACAAAATAAACATGTTTTTTATTGAACAATATCCACAGGAACACAAACATTGATCCACTCAGGCTTCAAGCAATAGCACAAGGCTTGTGAAGAACAGGAGGAAGTATTGGGATAGAGGAATAGAGTTCAGGATGATGGGCTATACTATGCCTGTCCGAAGAACATAGATTCATGTAGAGAAGTAGCAGAGAATAGGACACTTAGGGGTTGTCTATATGAGAAGATATAATGAAGATTGGTGCACATTGTTGCAATTTCACAGCAGTGCTCATTTGTCTCCACATTCTTTTGGCAAAATCAATTGTATGCAAAGCTATCTGTGATTGTAGTACACATGCAGCCTTGCCTGTGAATCAAGATAGTGGCCAAGAGAACAGAATGTTATTATTTCCACATGTGTTGTCGCTGCTGCACATTTTTTTTTACTTGTAAATCAAAGGTGTGCAATTGTGACCTTCCACTTATAGAAAGCTCTTTGCTCACTTAAGCACAGCAAAAAAAATCACACACTCAATAACAGAAAACTAAAAAATGGTGCTTCTGGCTACTTCCTTGCCAGTAAGCCTGCCCACCATCCGCACAGCTGACCAATCCGCTCTCTACTTCCACCCTCACTGAGAATGTACAGCATCCTGAATTGGATATCCTGACATGAGATAATGGTGCAAGCCCGCTCATTATTCAAAAAACCTTGGGGAAATTCAGGAAGGCATTTTCCCCAATACAAATGGAGTTTTTCACTCTCCCTCCTTCCAAATACCATGAATCTCATTTGCAGTGTGTTGGGACAAGAGGTATTCTGATTTAATTCTAAGAAGAGTATTTTCATTGTCTAGGCAACCCCTTAGGCTGCATATGCACTGCAGAAATAATCCAGTTTGACACTGCTTTATTGGCCATGGCTCCATGCTATGGAATTCTAGGATTTGTAGTTTTGTGAGATATTTAGCCTTCTCTGTCAGAGAGCTCTGGTGCTACAACAAACCACAAATCCCAGGATTCTATATCGAGTCATAGCAGTTGTGAAGATTTAGCTAGTCCGGGCACTCTCAGCCTGGACCCCCCCCCCCCAAGAACTAGCTCTCCTCTAAGGGAACACTTAGTAGCCTACTCAAGGGTGCCCTCTAGAGTCCAAAAGCTGCCACCACCTCTTGATGCCAGGAAAATCCTTTTTTTAAAAATGTGATTACAAGAGGATAATCACAAGGGTTGCAGGCTTTCTAGCCTTAAATGAGATTTACCAACCAACTCCTCTCTCCTATCCCCCAGAGACAGAAACCTGTAGCGAAGACCTGAGCAGCAGGCATGTGTTGAAGGCTTGTTTTTAGATATGAAAATTAAAAAGGTTTTTATTTATGTTCAAGCAAGTGACATAGTTAAAGAGAAATAAAATAATGAAGCAACATTTTTTCTTCAGGTTTCAGCTTAAAGTTATAAGATATAGCAAGTACGGAATCATCCAGTCAAGGAATAAAACAAATCAAACAATTCTAACGCAATCTAGCTAATACTTTGTTCCTAAACTCTAAATAAAGTTTCACTCGCATTCTGAAGTCTAGCAGGATTACATCTTGTGTTCAGATTGGGGCTAGGCCTCATGCTTGTCCAAAAGCTGGGCCTAGCCAGCCTCTGATATCCATAGATGCTCAGAAGGACTTCATAGGTCTACTTTTATTGATGGAAAAAGCCATATGTCTCCAAACAAAGGGCTGCAATTTTTCAAATCAACATTAGCCAAATCTGATTGGCTCTTCAGTCATGTGATGTGGTGTCATGCTGAAATCAGCATAGAAGATTAGTCCCACCTCCTAGTTCTCCTAACCCTTTGTTTACCTGTTCCTGAAGATCGAAGAAGTGGTGCTTACAAATACTGGGAAATGTAGTTCTGGCAGATGTAGTTCTGGCCCCATGATGGGAGCTGCAATCACCTGGAGCAGGATGATGGAACTCCATCATGACAGCAATTAGAGTGGTGTCAAACTGGATTTTTTCTGCAGTGCAGATGCAGATGCAGCCTTAGTCAGGCAGGTGGAATTTCAGTAGACCACTGCAACCACCTCCCCCCAAGGCTCACCTGCTGATTCACAGAGAACCCTGGAGGACAAAGCTGAGAGAGATTACCCCCCTCCCCACTCCCTCACCAAACCAGGTCTCTGGGATACAGACTAGGTCAGCATGCTCATCCAGGATGAAGTCTTGAATGGCAGCAGTTTTACCATTACTGACCTGGTACTCATCAGTAGCATTTCCCACTTAGAGGGCTGTTTCCAAGGCTATGCAGGTTGTTTGAGATGCAAACAGATTGGGAGTAACTAGCACCCTATTTTCTCTCTTCTCTTAATGTGTACATGTCTCCCCTTCCCATATCTCCCTCTGATTTGTACAATTGTAATGGCTCCCCCTTGACAGCCAGCATCTCTTCTCTTTTGTAAACACATCCTTAAATCTGCTCACTCAGAAATCCCCCTGGCAAATACCTCTGTTTTAATTGGAGTCCTTCTCAAAAAGGTGATCAGAAGTAATGTGATGTTACTTCTGGTCACCATTTGATAGTGATTTTAATGAAAAATGGAGATATGTTGGCATTCTGGGAGGTGGTTATTCATGGGGAGTCACCCTTGCTTTAAGAAGACTGTACAACTGGTGTTGCAGTTGCCTCTGGTTTTATAGATGGAGGAAGAAAAGAAGGGAGAGAGGGAGGGAGAGGAGTTAGTTTATTTTTAAAAAATTGGATTCTGGTACTCAGCCCAGCTAGAGAACCACACCATTTATGTATAATGTATTGTTTATTCAGAGGTTAGAATGCTGTGGGTTTTTTTTTTCATGTCACAAAAGTTCTGAGACATATCCCAAGCATGCAGTGCTATCATATAAAAAGACATGAATGTATGCACATAGAAAAAGAAAGAATATTAAAAAATATTTGAAAATTGCTTGGAAAATATATCTCTCATGTGTTGGAAAAAACAGCCAAGGAGAATTCCAAAATGATGAGATTCTTTGCACTTTGGGACTTATTCTGCATTTAAATTGTTAAAATAACAAAAAGGGCGAAATTTGCACAGCCTTAATTGATCAAATAAATGGCACTTCAAGTTCTAGATCAACCTTTGCTAACCCAGCACCATCAGGGATGATGGAAGTGGTAGTATAATACATGCCAATACCCACATACAGGAGAATGCTGTAGAGAATGTGAATTTGTCCTCTAAACTAAAACTGTCTTAATGTGGCTCATATATGGGCTTTCTACATAAGGTCCCCTGCCTTAGATTAGAAAAGTTATTAACCTTTTTACAGGTAACTAACCTTCATTTCCATGTAAGCCCTCAATTTTTAAATACTCCTCCATCTTTATGGTAGCTTAATTGAATCTGTTGTTAGATGTTGATGTTTCTGGTATCGCTCATTTTCCAGTACATTAATTTTTCCTTTTGCTCTGGATTGCCAAAGTAAACATTGCAAGAAACATATCAGTTAAAGCAACCCACATCTTTTTTTTACACAGGGAAATTTCTCCCATGCTTTGAAGTGCCCTGTTCAAAGTGGAGGTTGATTTTTTATTTTAACTTTTCAGATGGTAGTAAGTTTTCCTCTATCATTGATTTTCCTCTGCAGATTTCTCTTCTGTTTCAAAGGCACATTAGGCCAAAAGAACTTTTGGTTCTTTTCTCACCCATTCTCAATCCTCTGGAAGTGAAGTCAACAGTGTGGCTAAATAACAGTGTGGTATAATGGATAGTATTTTACATTGGACTGGGATTGAGAATGACCAACCAACCAAATCATAGGGTGGTTGTGAGGTTAATGGGAAAAGCATGTAGGCTTCTTTGAGCTTCTTGGAGGATGGGCAGATAACAGACAGGATAAATAAGCAAAAAGGGTTTTCTATCCATTTGAATACCAGCAGAAAATCAAAGACCTGGAACAGGTCAGAGGCATTTCAGTCTTTGGTACTCTATTGCCTGTATTCAAAGGTGTAGGCTAAACTGCTGCTAAGAGATGAAGAAAATGAAAAGATAATTGCTTATCTTGCCAGTCACCATAGTTAGCACTTTAGAGTTGGTTCTTGATGATCTAGTTACAAAAAGTTGTTTTATTGCTATTCATAATGGGTTTTTTTTAATATAATTATTTACTGAAGCTGTTCTGACAATCTGCTAAATAACTGGACAATGAAATGCCATATTGCTTTTTCACGATTTTTCCTATGGAAAAAAAAAAAAAGAGAATATTTTCTAAGAGTTAGATGATCCAGCATGCTATAAAAGCCTTTTAACCATTTAAATTAATAATTAGCATTTTTAAGTTAATACCATTAACAAGCATTTATAGCATATTTTCCTGTAATGGTCATTTCTGGGGCAATCAGCAGCTCAAATCTTCCTTATACTAATGGGGGGGGGGACCAAATTATTTATTTTACATGGTAATATCAAAGGATAATGGGATAAATAAGCCAGAATAGATAAATTCAGAGAAAAAAAGGCCTTGTGTAGAATATGTCTGTTGCCAAGGAAACATGGATTCAACCTAACAAAGATGTTTTTATAGATGTAGCTCTTGTCGTCTTTGAAGTGTGTCTCCTGTGATGGTCTTGCGGCTATAAATGTAATTTAATGAAAAGCTTTTTTAAGAAAACCTGCTGCTCAATATTGCTTGTGTAAGAATTTCAGTCATATTTACAAGAAGCAAGATCTCAGCATGACAGGGGATGGAAAACTACTGAGGTCAAATTCAAGGTGGCCCTCTCTACTTGCCAACAACTGGGAGGGAGATACAAAAAACAGATGAATGATTGAGATGTTTCCTCAAGATAATACAAAACCATACATTGCCACAAAAAGAAGTGCTGGTATCAGAGAATACTATCTTAATGTGGAGTTCCCTGCAATTGCAGTATTCCTACCAACTCACTAAGGACATTATCACATGAGCCTGTAATCGTGCAATTACAATGGGATGGTAGCACAACTAGGCTCCCATTATCACACAAGATTGTTGTCTTCCCATGCTTAGTCTGTGATTTATCCATTCATCAGGTGCCACTTTTAATTAATGAGCAAAAGTCATCAATAGCCCATAATAGTGCTCTTTTTGCAGTATTGACGAGCGTGTGAAATCGTGTCCCGCTGTAATTGCATGGTTACAGTGTGAATGGGAGGTCCTCTTTCCCCCCTCCCATTCCCCAACGAAAACACATACTTCAACGTCCAGGGTAGAACGTGAAGAGGACCAACAGGACACTGTTGTAATGAACTGTTACCTTTGTTTGGTGTGTTTTTATGTTTGTTTAAGTGTTTATTTGTTTTTTTAATAGTATTTTTATTTCCACATATATTTCACATAGACATTGATATCTAAAACTTAACAAACAAAAAGTAAAAAAAAAACTAAAAATGCATATTACAAGACACTGCTACAATACAAAATTCAATAGTTGCAACACTATTCTATTTACAACATTCAATTTTAAGTTTCAGTGTTTATTTGTGAAGTTCTTTCATTATGTATTTGTTTTGGGTGTGTTTAAGCTATGTCACATCTTCTCACAAGAACAGCTGAAATCTTGCCCATGCAAAATCCAGAAAGTAAGATTTTGCAAAATCCAGGAAGTTTTTTTCTTAAAGAGACATGTGCCGGACAGCAGGAAGCATTAATATTCTGTCATTAGAAGGCAATGCAAAGACAAGTGTTACTATAGTATGAGCTGAAATCCCATTCTTAAACCACTAGTGGTGGTTGTGTGATAATTACTGTAATAATGCCACTGTGTTGCTGTTTTCCTCAATAGTGGAATTATAGCATTTTTAGACTCTTTTCTGATAAAGTCCTAAAATGCATTAAAATGTACCCTATGTTCATTAGAACATGTTCCCACACTACTCTCCACCATACAGTGAAAGACCATATGTGGAGAGTTGCAAGGGAGATAGTTTTCTCCTGACACAAACATGAACTTTGTCTAGAGATGTGGAAATGTGTCAGTTTGGTTTTCTCTGACATCTGTATTTTTAAAAATACACATATACATAAAAACACCTCAAGAATTTTTGATCCCAACATGAAGACATTTGTGAATTTTGTTAAATTCTTCAAAGATGAACTGGAATGAAATTCTCCCCTATTATCTCTAGCTATTATTTAGATTTCTCTTTCTGTATACAAATGCTTGGGCCAAAAGCAATGTTGCCTACTTGAAGACTGCTTAGAACTTTTCAGAAGCAGCTGTTGGTAATTACTTGGAAGAATGAGGGGCAGAACAATCTAGGATTTCTGTCTGTGAGGGGGGAATAAGGTAGAAGTGGATCTACTGCCTCATCCACAGCTATGGTGGCTCATATCAAGCAAGGCAAGTGTAGGTGGTGACATCCCCTCATTGTTGCAGAGCTTTTAAAAAGATTTCCTTATAACTGGAGCAATGGGGGGGGGGAATTCCTATGCCAGGGGATAGGTGTTTCTTTCAATCCATTAGATCCAAAACCAGTTCTGACTTGTCCCAGGACAGAACTGCTTGGGTGCTTTTCAACTTCTTTCACTAGCAGAAGAATCATCACTGGTAGCTTTCCACCTAACCAGAAAACCTGTTGCTTCTACTATGGTAACATTGCACCTGTATCCAATGGTGGTGCTTCTCTCCACCCTTTGGAACTATCAATGTTGGGGAGTTAGGGTAATCTTTTTATCTGTAATTTATTCATTATTATTAAAAAATTCACTACTGAGAAACTGTTGCTGAGTTGTTATTGTTGTTGTTTCTTCTTCCTTGCCTCTCCCTATGGATTGAGGAAGGGAACAACAACAGATTAAAATACAACACATGACATCAGATAAAAACACATAGTGCCAGTTAAAAACACATGACATCAGTTAAAAGAACATATGAAACCAATACGGTTGAGTCTCCCTTTTCTGAAATGCTTGGGACCAGAGGTATTTTGGATTTTGGAATATTTACATATGCACAATGAGATATCTTGGTGATGGGACCCAAGTCTAAACATGAAATTGATTTCTGGTTCATATACATCTTATACACATAGCCTGACGGTAATTTTATACACAATATTTTTAATCATTTGGTACATGAAACAAAGTTTGTTTACATTGAACCATTAGAAAGTAAAGGTGACACTATCTCAACCACTATTTTGGATTTTGGAATATTTTGGATTTCAGAATTCCAGATAAGGGAGACTCAACCTGTATGTACTTTTGGCATGTGAAGAATGGCCTCCATACATTAACGCAGAGCTTGGGCAGATACCTATAAGAAGAGGGAATCTTTTAGATATGCTTATCAGGTATCCATGGAAGGGTTCAAAGTGTAAAACCTTAAAAAAGCAAGAAAAACAAATCAAGCTACCCCAATTTTCATCTGCATTTAAACTGGTCCCTTTTCTAAGCCCTTATTCAGCCCCTTTTCTTCCAACACACTTCATCTTTCCTCTAGTAGTTAAGTTTCATTTATTTTTAGTCTTTTTCTGTTCATCTGCTTAGTCACTAGAATCTAGGGTCTTGTTAACCATGTAGCTCTAAAGTCAGTAACACCTCTACATAACAGACAATAATAAGAGTCTCCTGTTCTGATTTTAAGTACCATTCCACTACAGTGGAGCCCACGTGAACAGAGACAAGGCTGTGGGATCTGAGGCTGAGGTAAGTCAAGTCAGTTACTGGGAGGTCAAGAATGCCATAAGTAGAAGGGATTAAGCATGTGTGTCTGGAACAGTCCAAGACTGAGAACCAGGTATTAAATCAGCATTAAAATTCCAAAGGTTCAGTTGGTTGCAGAGTCATAAAATGATATGAAGTCATAAATAGCAGTTGAAGATATTCAGCAGAGATACATCAAGTCTGATGTTCTTTCCAGTGCTGGTCAGAGCTACTGTCCAGAGTATAACACTGAAGGCTCCTAGTTTTCCAGCTTCCTTTAGTTACAGTATTCTTAGATGGGCTCCTCCTGAGAACTTGACTGAAGAAGAAGAGTCAGAGCTAGCTCCGTTTGCCTATTCCTCATCCTGTTCAAAGCCTGAACTATCTTACCTAACAGAAGAGGGTCATGACTGGTTTTCAAATGTCTAACTAGGAGACTACTATGTCTCTTCCCTCCTGTACTAACAAGGTAGGTCTAGTTCTCATCTGATTAAAAAGTGAAACATGGCGAACATGGTTCTCTCCATGCTAAGAATAGCTAGGCCTACTGAATCCGTTTGGTGTACATGGGACAGAATTTTGTTTCAGTTTGTTTTTGAAGAATTTACTGAAATTCAGAGCTTACACTTCCCTACTCACAAAGTCAGCCATGTTTGGGATTCATCTTTTGTCTTCATCTCTGGCATGTGCCAAAGCAAAGATTAATTAGTATACAAAAATCTTTCTCCATATGCAAACCACTATGGTTTCATTTGAAAGGTCTCTCTTTGTGTGTGGATTTAAAACATTCTAAAATAAGCTGGTAGGCCTAATAACCTAGAAGGTACTAGATCCTGTCTGATCTCAGAAGCTAAGTAGGATCATCCCCAGTTAGTACTTGGATGGGAAACTGCCAAGGAATAGCAGTTGCTGAAGGTTAAATTTCAGAGGAGGACAATGTCAAACTACCTCTAAATACTCCTTGCCTAAAAAAATCTTATGGAATTCATGGGGTCACCATAAATCGACAGGCAACTTGGAGGCACATATATGCACACTATAAACTAGTATTATCAGGTTAGCCATAGCAATGCCAAATATTCATCAGAGAGCCACATTTTTTGGATTGATCGATGAGACCAATTTCATGCATAGGACAAGACCTCTAATGGAATCAATTTAATTTTTTTATGCGTTATAGCACTTTTAAGTGCATAGGGCTTCTAGTTTCATGGATCTGTCGACTTGTCAGACATTAATGTTAATGCAAAATACTTATACAGGGCAATGAATTAATAGCCTCATGGTAAACAGATTGAGGAATCAGTCTGACAGTGTTTATAAAATGGATTGGCAAATGGTTTAATCTTTCCATAAATCCATAATTTTTAATGTTGGACTACAGGAAGAGATTTTGACAAGCTTCCAGAAATATAATTGATATAAATTCTTCCTTAGCTGTTTATGCCCTAGGTAGCAAATCAATTTGAATTCACTGAATAAATCATGGTTTTGTTTAGGTAAATACACAAGATGGCATTAAACAGAATCCATTAAGATAAGTGTCACGTCATGAATGTTTCATAGGCAAAGCTTTTTTTTTTCCTCCAAAAAGGGGGGGAACATAACCAAATAAAATGGCTTCCTCATAATAGGCCATATATGTGATCTCTTGGAAAAAAATGAAAAAAAATATTTATGAACTGTCTGAATCTCTCCATAGTCCAGGATCTAATAAGGTGCTTCTACTGATGGAACTGTTTCTGTCAGTCTACCCTGCTCAAATTTCTGAGGTGTCCTCCCTAATTTCACAATTCAATAACAGAGTAGAAATGCTGGATAGGGCACTGAAGCTGTGTTTATTATTGTTAGGATTATTATAGCATATTCAGTCAGGGCTAGGCCAAACCATTTTGCTAGCAGAGGCACAGCGCAAGATAACATTCCCTCTCATGTCTCAGATACACATACAATAGCTGACTAGAATTCTGGTAGAGTTTTGTTCCAGTCCTGGTGATGGGACAGTGTCTTCAGCCATGACAGAGTCCAGTTTAGGATTCACAACAACTTTGAACTTTATCAGACCACCCTCCATTGATGTTCCTTTGCTGACATATTTTGTGGCATTTTTATGCCAGCAAAAGAACCCACCCCTGACCATGCCTTACCTTAATCATGTTAAAGAGGCAGCCCAGGCACTAATGGAGATTGAACAGAGTTCCATTCACTTCCTGGTTTCAGATCTCACCAATTCTTGTGAGAAGACATGAGCATGGTAAATTCAAAAATTAAAGTAAAATAAAGAGACAAAATGTACACACAAGCACAGGAACTCATATTAAAAATCCCAAGTAAAGCAGAGAGGTTTAAAAAAAGAGTGTCCCCTACCTGGCTGATCTCACCCGGACGTGTTCTGACAATTGACACTGTATTCACTGAACACAATGGTGTGAGGATTCAAACACCGGCAATGACAGCACAAAAGCAGAACGGGAGATGAACTCATGGCTTGGCCTGTCAATAAAAAAGTATACCTTATGACATCATTTGATATGTGTGCCCTTTCACGATCATTAGGCATCATTATAATGCCATATTTGCCACCTCTGATAAAGTCCTAAACCTTTGGACCACGAAAAATGGTCAAGGGGCTCAAGAGGAACAACCAAAGCATTTTTGTGCCTGCCTTTCAGCATCTGCTGGCTGAGGCATTTTCCTCACTCTGCCTAATGACAGGGCTGATCCTGATGACAGTAGTCAGGGCCAGCCCTGGAGATTTTCTTGCCTGCAGCAAATGGTAAGATTCTCCCACTGTTTCCATGAATAGAACTTGACTGGCAGCTAAACCTTACTTGCTCTGAACTTAATCTTACTTCAGCACTGGCAATTGGTCTACGCCTGAGGGCATTAGGCTAGTTGAGTGGTGCAAAAAAGAATGCAGGTCACGTACAGAGGGGGTAACCAGACAGCTCAGCAAGAATAATGGAGAAACTGACATTGCTGCCCTGCATCATCTTCTGCCTGAGGCAGTTGCATCACTTTTTTCAGTTGTAGCCCTTGCCCTGACAGTCTCTTCACTCTAGCCAAAGTGAAGCACGTCAAAGTTGCATTCATTTAAATACGAAACTCTTTCATTGACATCACTGGGTCTTACCAATGCTTAATTTGGGCTGGATCAGGCTTGGTGAAGGACTTTTAATAGCCACTGTGTGTGGAGGAGGGTGTACACATATCCACAATTTTATCCTTGCATGCAAGAACAAATAATTATGGAAGTTTTCTCCCTTCAGCAGGAGAAAACAAAACAATTGTAGTGCTCTACCCTGATTTGAATATCTTGAAGTGCTGTGGTGAGATTATTCTGTGGGGGAAAACACATGGGCTAGAATCCTAAGTATCAGCTATTTAGTCAAGTATACTTAAGTTCACCTAGCCTGAAATGCCACCCCCCCCTGCCTCATCATCCTTACAGAAATGTCATTCACTCATCTTCCAAACACCGATAGAATGGATCCAATTCTCCTTCATGCCACTGATGCCCAGTAAAGTAGGTTTGAAGTGGAGTTACGATCATGGCAACAGTGTCATAATTGTGACTAAGTAGTGATCATGAATACAAAACAGTTCTGGATGAATAAATCTAGGTAACTGTTTTATATTCACAATCACTCCTTAGTCACAATTATGACACTGTTGCCATGATCATAGCTTTCCCCCAAACCTGTTCTATTGGAATGGCAGCAAAGAGATCCATTCTGCCAGCAACTGAAGTGCAGGTAAATGACATTTCTGTCAGGTTTGGGGTCAGGGGTCAGGCCAGGAAAGGTTACTTAGGACTTTTTCAGATGGGGCCAAAATTCCCCATTCCTGCCTCGCTACCCCCATTCCCGTTCCTGCCATGGGATCAAGAAAAATCTTAAGACACTTACTTTGATCTCATGGCAGGAACATCCTCCCCCTCCCCTCACTGGCCGGGAGTAAATACAGCTGTTGTAAGGCTGCATTTATGACCT
Organism: Gambelia wislizenii; assembly: GCA_030847615.1. Taxonomy (NCBI): domain Eukaryota; kingdom Metazoa; phylum Chordata; class Lepidosauria; order Squamata; family Crotaphytidae; genus Gambelia; species Gambelia wislizenii. The sequence goes on along the minus strand of JAUMIR010000002.1, from coordinate 303,226,629 downwards.
GGAAATGAAATCCCGCTCGTTCTCGTGAGAGAACGGTGGCATGGGAAATTGAAAAATAAAAGTAAAACAAAACATCATAATAAAAAACAAAGCCCCAAAACAAATGTAAAAAAACAAACAAGTAACCTGGGGAGGGGGAGGGAAAGGGTGTCACTTACCTCCTCATCCCAATTTTCGCTGGAAGCGGCTGGCATTGCACCAGAATAATGGAAGAGGAACGGGGCATGTTTTGGACCACCCGTGATTCCGTCACAGACACGGAATGGGTGCTTTATTCATGACTTTTCGTCATGACTAAAAAATTACTGTAGCAGCACAGGAGCAGCATGGGAACAGCATGGAAGGGGGCAACATCATCTGAAAGTGAAATCTTTCAGCGACCCTGTTCCGTGCCTGTCACAGATGATTTAGCCAGTCTGAAAAAGTCCTTAAACTGGGCCATGGCTTTTTTGCACAACCTCTTCTTTTCTGCACAGAAAACTGCCCCCCCATACAAAAATGTGTTTTTCTCCACAGAATAATTCCCCTATAACATTTGGGACTTTTCAATAGCAGAAGAAAATTGTGCAAAAGACTTCTGCGTTGCAGTACAGAGTCATTAAAGAAAATAACTAGCGAGAAAGAAAACTAACTATTTCTACCCACTGGATAAGATTATAAATGCTTTTGTGTGTGGAAAGATTCAGCAAGACCAACAGCTATTCACCCACAATTACAATTCTTTCAGAATCTGTTGCTAATACACACTGAAGAAAAGCCAGTTTATTTCTATACCATCGTGACCACACAAAATCCCTCCTAATAATCACTATGATTGGAGAGCGATATTCATATCCCAGATTGCACATTAGAGCTATCAGTGAGCATACCCACTCACTATGCATCACACCACCCTGACAACTTTCTTATATGTTCATGTTAAAGGCAGAGTGTTTAGCTTGTTCCTTCTTATGTTTTGATGTCCACATCTCTAGGTGGGTTTGAAGCACTGTGGACTGTGCTTTTCTGCTATGATACTGAACTGACTCAATCCAATATGTTCCAGAGCTGGAATATGTCAGTCTGAACCAGCTGATTCTCTTCGTTATTTGGAACTTGACAGAACTGGTTTACTACACTGGTGGGCAAATCTCTCCAGTGAAATTGCTCTTGTCAACTACCATCAAGTACTCTTTGGCTAATGGTGACTGTATGAATGAGAAGCCTTCAAGATACCTTGTCATCAACAGCCCTGCTAAGCTCTTTCTTGCAAACTCAGGGTTGTGACTTCCTTGACTGAGTCTATCCACCTATAACATGGATAGCCTCTTTTCCTACTGCCTTCTACTTTGCCAGGCATTTTCAACTTTCCTAATGAGTCATGTCATCTCATGATATGCACCATGTATGACAGCCTCAGTTTAATCATGTTGGCGTCTGAGGAGAGTTCAGGCTTGATTTGATCTCAGACCCATTTATTTGATTTATTGACACTCCACAGTATCCTCAGAACTCTCCTCCCGCACCACATCTTAAATTAGTTTTTTTTAAACCCCAGTCCACTTTTTCCACTGTCCAGCTTTCAAATCCATAAATAGAAATCAGAATCCAAAGAAATGCAGTGGTTGTTGGCAGCCACAACAGATATATCCGTTCCCAAACCTTTTGAGATCAATAGGGTTAAGTTAGCTTCCCTTTTTCACCTTCTCAAAAAGTTCTATATTCAGCTTGTGAGCTCAAATAGTTAGCATCTATTATTTTATCAAGCTGCTCCCAAGCATTTACAACTACTGTTCAGTCAAGACCTTGTATAAATAACAAAAGCCATGGGAGCCTTATGGGGGATGTGTATTTTACACACACATATATAATCTTATTACATTTTGTGTGAAAGTTTTTTGATATTGTGACCTCCACTTTACTCCTATCTACAACAAACCTTTTTATTCTTTTCTTTTTATATTACTGTTTTCTGTTGCTATATTTCTCATTGCCTTAACAAGTTGATGTTGCCAGCATTTTGCGTTGTAATAACTTCTGTCACTCACTTCTGTCCCTTCTACTCTTCCTCTTTCCTCAACAGCTACATCCTCATGCCCAGGTTGCCATCAATTTAGGACCTAAATGGAGTCAGGCTCTTGAACATGGTAAAGGAAAGTGATGGTGACTGGCAGCTGTCTGGAAAAGAAGTAAAGTAAAATAAACTTGCAATGGTGAAATAAGGACAACCATGATATGTGTATCTATTTTGTTTATTATCTTTATTTATTAGAACCTATTAGATGAGTTCCCAAAGTGTCACATTAAATCAGAATACAAACATGATAATAAATATACTGTTAGATGCCAGTTAAAAACATATCCCTTTGTACATATATCTAGGGAATAGGCTACTGTTTGATTGGTCTTTCAGGGGTACTTCTTTCCATTTTTTATTGTATTTTAGAAAACATTTTAAATTTCTAATTTTATATATGTGTAATTTGTGATTTGAATGGTGTCTTTTCATGTGGATTGTCACCTACCCTGAGCACTTTGTAGGGAAACATGGTGTGTATCTTCTTCTCCCAAATAATTCCTCCTTCCTCCTGTTCCTCTCCACAACCAAATACAAATATCAACACAGTATAACAAAATACAAATTGCAGCCTCTGAAAACACTCCATAAGTACAAAAACTAAAACTGCTATCATAACAGAGACTAGGGGCTTGCCTACATGGGTGTTAGTAAAAGATTGTTCCAGGCTGCATTTGACATGCTAGGTTTTGTTTTCCTTTAGTAGAATGGGTCAAGAAGAGGTTTCTCTCCACAGCTGCAGGCAGCAGGAGGGAATGAGAATGTCATTCAGCCAAAGAGATAAGGATCTTTTGAGACACCCTGGAACCTGGCATGATAGTTGGCATGAGAAAATCTCCCCTTGTTAATTGACTTGAGAAAGTTTCCTTTCTACCCACTATGTTTGAAATGCTTGAATGAAAGAACCACATATAAGGTGAGGGCAAGACACAGGGCTTCACCTTGCAGCAGTGTGCAACTCTGCAGAGCTGGTTTATATATTTCTGTTTTGTGTGTCTGACTGACGAGAATATGCCTGTTTGCTTTTCTATCTGCTGCCATTAATAAAATAGCCTTCTTTTCGAGCCCAGAACTGGTGTATGGTTATGTCGCTTGTTTCACATCCTGAAACAGCAGCTCCCCCCTCCCCACAAGCCCAGGAGGTGCTGCCAGTCCAAAAATGAGCTAAATACCCCATCTTGCCTCCATCTCAGAGTCCTGCAGTCTATGCGATAGAGAGCACTTGCCCTGTTCTGACCCTGGGCAGTCCTTACCTCCCCCAGGGCAGATATGGGGCTGAGACAGAGGGACGGCATGGTAGAGGCCAATAAACATTTTTGTTTTGTTGTTTTAATATCCAGTTTACTCCATTACTACCAGCAAAAATCATATTGGGCCCAATGTGTCCATAGGAGCCAACCTGGCACACCAGCCTTCACTGTCACTGCCATCTCCCTGGCTTTCCCAGAAGAGCCCCCTTCCTGCCTTCTGAGTCAGAAAAGAAAATGGTGGTTACGATATCTTCACGGGTGGGCTGGTGTACTTGTTTGGACTCTGGCCCATTCCGTAAAGGTAATGGGGGAAGAATGGGTCAGCTCCATAGCCAAGATTTGCTGGTGAGCAGCTGACATATCCTGGCTTGTGTAGATGAGCCCGGAAATAATTATCACTTAACAGAAACTAAAATAAAAGTCTGCGATACTTTTTTAAAAAAGTATTTGTCTGGTGTCAGAAAGACAACAATGTAGGTTGTGAATTTTTCCTGGGCAAAGCATACCATGGCTGAAGAGTTGCCACCCCAAATGCCTTGTATGTCATGTCTCCACTCTGAACTTCATGTTCATGAGGCACTTGGAGGAAGGTCTCCAACGACAACCTTAAGTCAAAAGTAGGCACATACAAAGGACCCTTTCTCATCAGGTCCCAGGGCCCTAAGCCATGTGTAATTTTTATGTCAACATTTTGTAGGTCGGCACATCAAATTGGGTCTGGGGACATATTAGGACAGTGCAGTCACAAAACTATTGGTGTAATATGCACAATTTAGAATTTACATAGCACTTTTGGAGTGGGCACACCACAACACATATAACATATGTACCCAATACATGAACCCAATAATCCTTATTATATATATATCCTCCAACCTTGGGAGAAAGGTGGGAAGTAAATAAAATAACCTTTTGACAATTGTAAAAAGTCATATGTATATCTTAAATCACACTATACTGTTATAGCACTATTATTCCACTTTAACTGCTCTGGCTGCCTCCTGTGGAACCCTGGAATTTGCAGTTAGGGAGGGGCATTCAGCATTCACAGCCAGAGAGCTCTTAGGTCTCCCTAAACTACAAACTCCAGAACTCCACAGGAGGCAGCCACAGCAGTTAAAGTGGAATAAGAGCTCTATAACAGTGTAATGTGATAAAGTCCATTAGTTACAATTGTTACATAAACCTGTTGTTCTTGTTCTTGTTGTTCTTGTTGTGTGCCTTCAAGTTATTTCCAACTTACGGTGACCCTAAGGGATATCCATCATGGGGTTTTCTTGGCAAGATTTGTTCAGAGTGGGTTTGCCTTGCCTTCCTCTGTGGCTGAGAGAGTGTGACATGCTCAAGTTCACCCCGTGGGCTTCCATGGCTGAGTTGGGATTCAAACTCTGATCTCCAGAGTCATAGTCCAGTGCTCAGACCACTACACCAAACTGGCTTTCATGCCATTCCCTACAATCACTAAATGGTGCATGCTCTTGTGTCTATTGTATGCTTTGCTTTTAGACTCAGCAATGTTTTAAACCTGGTAAAGTTAAAAAAGCACAATGTAACTAGTTGGTCAAGGAGTGGGTTGTAAGTCAAAGGAAGGATGAACCAATGATTAGATAACCCTAATGAAAAACATTGTGCTAAATCCCTTTTTAGTCCCAAGAGTAGACCCAGTGAAATGAAGGGGACTTATTAATCACTAACTAAAGTCTGATTGTTTTCAATGGATCCATTCTAGGTAGGACTAAGACTGGAATTAGCCCTGTCTCTGAACTAGCATGGATAGAGTAAGCAGAATGACGATACTGAGCACATCTCCCCAATTTTTGGGGGGGGGGATATTTTTTGGGGGAAATAAAGATGAGAGCCTTTCCCCATTCTTGTATGAGAAGCAAAAAGGGGCACATAGATACTATCTCATAAATTGCTAAAGTTCCAGGAGATTACAGACTTAACAATGTCAGCATGAACACCGAATCTGAGTACACCAGGAGATCATCATCAAACATTGTGAAAAGAAATGTCTCTATGAAGCCTTCAGGTCATAATCTCTAGCAAAACCATTATGTTTCCAGCTGTCTGGGACAAAAGTTTTTCCCTCCTCTTTTACTTTTTTCACATTTTATGAACCTCTGGAGAACTCATCTCCCCTTGCATACAGAGCTAAATGTTAATTATTTTGTAAAAGTTTCATCTTCTGTTTGATTGCCATTCCTGAGCCTGGCTAGATTGGATTTAAATATTCACAGCATAACCAAGACAGCCATTCAGGTGGAGAAAATGGAGATAAGCATTATTATTCTCCCACTGGGGTTACCATAACTCAAAAGATCCAGAGGGCATGATAAAGCTTCTATAAAAGACATCTGATGGGAATTGGGGATTCAGTTTGATGTATGTCAGATGTGTATTGTGAGAGGTTCATCCCATTCAAATCAACTTGTAGGGAGGGGAGGAAATGGCTAATGCTGAGAGTTACATTGTTGGTTGCCCAACAGAGACAAAAAAGCCCTTTGTGAAAAATTAAGCAAATTAACTCCAGGCAAAACACGGAATAGGCAGTGTCTTTTCAGAAATAAATCATCTTTCTGTATGGGAATTCCTTCCATTTAAATGTCTACTGGTTTTAGTAATATGTTTATATCCCCAGGGGAGATACTGATTGATTTTTGTGGTGCTAAAATGCATGTGTGTCCCCACTCCACTGTGCTCTGGATTCTCAAACTAAATTAGACTTAGTAAGAACAGAGAAAGAATAGACAGAGATAGAGACACTTTTGGTTAGGGATGTGAAAAAAAACATTGAAAAAAACATTAAAAAACATTGTAACTTGGTGAAATCTTAGTCAAGAATAGTTGGGGACAGGATTCTCCAGTACCCTGGAAAGATCACAGCTCTGGTATGAGAGAGAGATGCCACACAGTGTTTGGTTTCATTTCCATTGTGGGTTTTACAATTTCCACAAAAAGTAATTTAATTAAACTCCTGTTTCTGCACAAAACAAATCTCTTCTTCTTTTGCAAAGCTATAGTAAACACATATACATGCACACACACAAACAGAGAGAGAGAGAGAGAGAGAGAGAGAGAGAGAACAAGCACATTGGGACTGGTTGATTGATTCCTATTTCACCTGGCCTTGTATCCCCTCCCTCTAATAATTTGGCAATATTGGACATCGCACAAAGTCTAGGTAGACCAGGACAAATCAAAATGGGTTCAAGCATAGGTCACCCAGGACCTAATGAAGATGTCTTTTGGAAATTCCCAACAAACATACCAATGAAGGAATTAAGCAGAGCCCCTTAAGATTAGGGTAATCAAGGCTGAACGTGCTCATCCCCTCTTGGAGGTTCTTGGCAGTGAGTCATACTCAAAATACGAACAGTGACTAGAAAACCTATTATCCCCACCCACCCCCGCAAATACCTTCCCTCAGAAATTTTCCTCACCACGATATAGAGACAACCATAACCCCATCAAACTTAATGTCTCAACCATTAGCAGCAATGAACAAAGCCATGGTATCCTTTGTTTAATAAATACTACTTCTACTAATAATAACATTTATTTATATCCCGCCCCTCTACAAAGCGCAATGGGGGTGGCTTACAACATTTAAAAATATACATTTAAAACCCTCTATCCCACCCCCTTAAAAGATAATTAAATAATCCAAAAACATACTTAATAAATACTAAAAATAACAATAGACAATATACAGTGGCTGTATCGGAATCAGGACAAATTATAATTTTCTTCCTGATTGCTGGGTACCTATTCAGGGAAGGCCCACTGGAAGAGATTCATCTTAAGAGCTTTCTTTTTTTTTCTTTTTTTTTATTTATTTATTTCATAACTCCATATATACACATATATACACCTTTACATTTTACATATACAGTAAAAGTAAAATTATTAACTTATATTCAAACAAATGAGTTATATTTTCTTCACCTTTTATATATATTCCTATATTATGTATTCTATATCTAGTCTATCTTTAACTTCCTTATTCTCCTAACTAATCCTCCCACAATCTCATCATTTTGTACATCATTCCTATGTTAATTCGCTTGTACTTTCCTTTATTCATTTATTTTCCCCCCACTTGTTTCCCCTGCAAAGTGCATATTTCTTTAGTGCTCTAATTCTCAACCCTACCACCAGTATTCGGCTTTGTTTATACCATTAATTACCCATTAGAATATGTAAATCCATGTCCCCTTAACAGCTATTGATTTCTGCTGTTTTCCCCCACCTATTCACCAAATATTCGGACACGCTATTCCAGTCCTTTATATAGTTTTCTATAGTTCGTCCTTTGAGAAGCATGGATAGTTTGTCTAATTGAATTGTCTCAAACAGTTTCTCAAGCCATTGATCCACTGTAGGGTGATCTTTCATTTTCCACATTCTAGCGAAGGTTATTCTCGCCGTCACTAACATGTAGAAGATAATTTTTCCATGTTCTTTTTCCACATCACACTCAATCATGCCCAGTAAATATATTTCTGGTTTAAACTGTAGTGTAATGTTTAGGATTTCCTCTATTACTTTCTGGATTTGCTTCCAATATCTAGACGCCACCTTACAGTCCCACCATAAATGGAAAAAAGTTCCATTTCTATTACCACACTTCCAACAGTTACTTTGAGTGCCTTTATACATTAAAGATAGCTTATGGGGGGACAGGTACCATCTATAAAGCATTTTATACACATTTTCTTTGATACTTAAAGATAATGTTAACCTTATTTGTTTGTTCCATATTCTTTCCCATTTTGATATTTCTAGTGCATGTCCAATATTTTGCGCCCATACTATCATATTGTTTTTGACTGTCTCTTCTTCGGTGTGCCACTTCAGGAGAAGCTTATAAAATCTTGATACCATATTTTTATTTCCTAATTTGATAATATTTTCCCAGTCTGTTTTATTCACTGTTATTCCTTCCAATTTAACATCCATCTTGTATCTTTCTCTCATTTGTTTATACAAATACCAATGGCAATCTATCCTATCTTCTTTCATCTCTTCCTGGCTTTTAATTGTAAGGTTTCCTCCATCAATTTTCAATATGTCAGCATATCTCAACCATTGCTGAGTGGGGATTTCTTCTTTACTAAAAAAAGCCTCATGAGGAGAAACCCATATCGGAATTTTAGGAAACAGTCTATTCTTATATTTTTTCCAAACTTTGATTAGCGGACCTCTAATACAGTGGTTACTAAAGTCTTTGTGTATTGTTTCCTTATTGTAGAAAAGATAGGCATGCCATCCATACCGGTTTCCATCACCTTCTAGTCGCAATAGGCTCTCCTCCTTTAACAACAGCCATTCTTTTATCCATGTTAGGCTACAAGCGTCATGATATAACTCCAAATTTGGAACATTCAAGCCGCCTCTTCCCTTATCATCTTGCAAGATTTTAATTTTAACTCTTGGCTTTTTCCCATCCCATATGAATTTACTAATGTCCGCTTGCCATTCCTTAAAGGTCTCTTTATTTTGCATTATGGGAATTGATTGAAATAGGAACATCATTTTCGGCAATATACTCATTTTAACTGCATTTATTCTTCCCAAAAATGATAAATTGAGGTGTTTCCAATTGGTCATGTCTCTCTTAATTTGATTCCACATTTTTTTATAATTATTTTGAAGTAAATCTCTATTTTTGTTTGTTATATTGATACCTAAATATTTTACGGAGTTTACAGCTTTAAAGCTTGTCTGCTCTTCTATCTCTTGTTTTTCTTTTCCTGTGATGTTTTTAGTGATTATCATTGTCTTTGCCTTGTTTACTTTTAATCCTGATATTCTTCTAAATTCTTCCAGTATGTTTAATAGTGGATGTATCTCTTCCTGCGGATCACTCAAAGAAATCACCAAGTCGTCTGCATACATTTTGACTAGAGACCAATTCCTATTAAAAAATTATGAGCAAAAGTTTGAGATTGAAGGCAGTAATATTTCGGTGTTTAAGGATATTCCAATGAGGATACCTAAAAAAAGAAGAAATTACGCATCTCTAACACAACAATTAAGAGACAATCAAATTAGATACAAGTGGGAAAGACTGGAAGGGATATCTTTCAGGTATAAACAAAAAAACTTCACAATAAATTCGACGCAAAAAGCAGAAGAATTTCTAGAGAAATATAAAAAAGATCTGAAACTAACTAGAAGGGAAACACAACAGGATAGACAACAGGAAGAAGAAACAGAGAGGATAGAAGGAGCTGAAGGAAAAACCATAGAAGAAGGAGAAGAAGGAGAAGAGGAAATAGAAGAGGAAGAAGGAAAGCAATCAGAAGAAGAGGTAGAGTGAGCAGCAGACTAAAATATTAAGGATCGGAAGATAAGATTAACAATCATAACAGAAACGATAAAATGAATTTAAAGATTCTTACCTGGAATGTTAAAGGGCTTAATGCACCAGAAAAAAAGGAAAAAAATATTTCACTTAATTGGGAAGAAGAAATGTGACATAATTTGTCTGCAAGAAACACATATTAAATCTAAGGATAAAAATTTGTTAAGATGCAGAAAATTAGGAAAAGAATACGTATCTGCTGCTGAAGATAAAAAGAAAGGGGTGGTGATTTATGCTAATCACAAACTACAGACACAAGAGATTTACAACGATCCAGAAGGAAGATATGTAATTATAGAGATCGTGACATTACACCGAACAATATTGCTCCTTGGGTTATATGCCCCTCTGGAGAAGAAGAGTGTATTTTATAAATCTTTGATGGACAAATTGCTAGACTTGGATTACGATACTATGATTTTGTGCGGAGATTGGAATGGAATAACATCTCCAGAATTGGATAGAGAAACTCAGAAGAAAACAAAGAGGAAACATGGGAAACTTCCTAGGACATTCGAAATATTAAAAGAAAATCTATCGTTAATAGACGCATGGAGATATAAATATGACAATGCCAAAGAATTTACATACTACTCAGACAGACATGATTCCCACTCCAGGATTGATTTTTACATGACGTCTCAGAACTTGTGCAATAACATCAAGAAGATTGAGATACTGCCAAGAATCTGGTCAGACCATAACCCAGTTTTGCTTGAGCTTTCAGATTGGAAGAAAGCAGAATACAGATGGCGTTTGAATAACAGTTTGCTGCAGAGGGAGGATATAATTCAGAGGGCGAAACAAGAAATAAAATGGTTTTTCAAGGAAAATCAGACAGAAGATACCAACCCAGCAATAATATGGGACACTTTCAAGGCGGTCATAAGAGGCTTCTTTATTCAACAGGGTTTGTTGATAAAAAGAAAGAAAGAGGAGAGATCTAAGAAAATTCAAGAAGAAATTAGAGACATAGAAAAAAACTACAACAAAACCCATTGAATAAGAAGTTGTTAAGAGAAAGTAAGATATTAAAAGAACAACTAAACACAGTCATAACAGAAGAAATTAAAAAAAAACCTACAATATATAAAACAAAGAAATTTTGAATATGCTAATAAACCAGGGAGGTGGCTGGCGTATTTGCTAAGAAAACAAAGAAATAGGAACATTATAACAAAAGTTTAAAAAGGAGAAAGGATATACTTTGACCAACAAAAAATAAAACAGACCTTTAGGAGTTACTTTGGTGAACTGTATAGAAAGCAAGGAGGCTGTCGAGGAAATCTGCAAACATTTCTTAGAGAACATAAGATGACATCATGTACAGAGGAACAAACAATAATGTTAAACAGGCCTATAGAGAAAGAAGAAATTAGCGAAGTAATAAAGAAATTAAAAATAGGAAAAGCTCCGGGCCCGGATGGATTCACAACTAAGTTTTATAAAGTGTTGGAAAATCAGATATTACAACCCCTTGTAATGACATTGAATTCCATTTTAAAAGGATCATACCCACAATCATGGGAAGAAGCATACATCACATTGTTGCATAAAGAGGACAGAGACCCACAGGACCCAAAAAATTACCGCCCGATCTCGTTGCTTAACGTAGATTATAAGATATTCGCGTCAATTCTTGCGAACAGACTCAAGAAAGTTTTAATGAAATTAATTCATGATGACCAGAGAGGCTTTCTTCCCGAAAGGTATTTGAAAGATAATATCAGGCATGTTGTGAACTTAATAGAACATCATGAAAAACATAAGGATAAAAAGCTGGTGCTAATATTTTTAGACATAGAAAAAGCCTTTGACAACGTGGATTGGGAGACAATGACAAAAACATTAATACAAATAAATGCAGGAGAAAGTTTCACCAATTGGATTAAAGCAATTTACAATAAACAAACTGCAAGATTATTAATGAATGGGGAAAGTACGGACAGTTTTCAAATACAAAAGGGGACTCGACAAGGATGCCCCCTATCCCCGTTACTATTTTTGCTGATTATGGAACTATTGAGTATAAGACTAAATGAGGAAGAGAAAATAAAAGGAATAAAGATTGGGAAATATCTTAAGAGCTTTCTAAAAGCTATTTAAGGTGGTAATATGACAGATCTCATCTGGCAGGCCATTCCATAATCTGGGAGTAATAGCCAAAAAGATCCTCTGGGAGGTTGAAGAAAGCATAGTTTTTAAAGGTTGTAGCAGATTCCTCCCAGAGGACATGAGTGCATGGGGAGGATTATATGGAAGGAGGTGGTCCCGAAGATAGGTTTGACCCAAGCCATTTAGGGCTTTAAAGGTGATAACCCACACATTGTACTGGCCCGGAAACTAATGGGCAGCCAGTGAAGTGATCTTAAGATCAGTGTTATATGGTCTCTTCTAAGTGTACCCAAGACCAATTTGACTGCCATGTTCTGTACTAGTTGAAGTTTCCGGACCAAGCAGGAGGGTAGCCTCATATAGAGTGCATTACAGAAATAAATGTGGGAGGTTACCAGAGCATGTACCATGGTCTCAAGGTCCCAGACTTCCAGGAAAGGCACAGCTGGTGGATCAGCCGAAGCTGATAAGAGGCACTCCTGACCGTCACATTTACCTGATTTGTCATCTGGAGTGATGAGTCTAGGAGAACCCGCAGACTGCGAACACAGTCCTTGGAGGAGAGTGTGACCCCATCCAGGACTGGAAGTTGTATCCTAATACTTGGGTTCAGGGCTGCTACCGTGAGAACCTCCATTTTGTCTGGAATCAGCTTCAATTTGTTTTCCCTCATCCAGTCCATTGTTGCCCTAAGATAATCATTGAGAGAAGAGACACAATCTGAAGTCAGAGCCGAAGACGGAGACATGGAGAAATATATCTGGGTGTCATCAGTGAACTGATAACATCCCGCCCCATGCCTCCGGATGATCTCTCCCAGCGGCTTAATATATATGTTGAATAGCATTGGGAACAGGATGGTGCTTTGTAGGATGCCACAATTAAGCTCTTTCCTTGCAGAGTGACTGTCCCCAAACATCACCCTCTGAAATCTACCCATGAGGAAAGAGTGGAACCACTGCAATGCAGTGCCTCTGATTCCTAACCTTCTCAGGCAATCCAAGAGGATGTCATGATCTATTGTGTCAAAAGCCACTGAGAGATCCAGTAGGACCAACAGTGTCACACTACCCCTTTCGATGCTCAGGCATAGGTCATCAGCTAAGGCTACCATGGCCGTCTCAACTCCAAATCCCATCCTAAAGCCAGTTTGAAATGGATCTAGACAACTGGTTTCTTCCAAGACAGCTTGGAGTTGAAGAGCAACCGCTCTCGATCACCTTGTTCAAAAAAAGGTAATAAGGAGACTGGCCTATAGTTGTTCATATCTAGAGGGTCAAGGGAAGGTCTTTTTAGGAACAGTCTAACCACTGCTTCCTTCAAGCAGGATGGAACATTACCTTCCCTAAGGGATTTGTTTAACTATGAGAAACCCATCAAAGCATAGTTTTACAATCAACACCCCTTAAGGGTGTGATATTTGGTATAAAAATTGCCCTCAAATAACAGTCATGTGTACATAGTTCTTCATACATTAATATTATTATTATCATTTATTAATATAGCACCATTGACGTACTTGACACTTTACAAAAGGTTACAGAATAAAAGTGATCACTATTCCAATAATATAAAATACTAAAATACAATACTAGAATACTGTGCTGGTCTATTCCATTCTAATACTAGAATACAATAAGAAAAGGGAAAAAAATACAGATCTGGTCTATTCCATTCTAATACTAGAATAAAATAAGAAAAGGGAAAAAAACATACAGATAATTCAGAATTAAAAAAAATAATTAGTACAGGTGGTCAAATACTCTCTCTCACTGGCTTTTCTTCACAAACGAAGATTCAGGAAGGACTCATCCCACGATTTCTGCAAGTGCACTGATGACTGAAAAGGCCAATCTGAGATAAACAAGTCCGGTTGCAGAAAGTACAGCAGAGGGTCTGCTTGGGTGATGTTTCTGGGTTATGATTCTTTCTGCATTGTCTTTTCTCTTCAAGACTTGTTCAGCGTGAGTTCTCAAATAAGGCTGCAGCATTGTGGATAGTGCAACTCCATGCCTCCCTATGTGAAGCCAGGGCAGACCATTGTTGGTGATCAATTTGGCTGAGCCTGAGATGTTGTTTCGGGGAATCCATGTATCACTTTTTTGGAGTGGCCCTTTTACGCTGACCCATGGCGAGTTCACCGTAGAGTACTATTTTTGGGAGGTGGTGGTCCTCCATCCTAGAAATGTGCCCTGCCCAGCACAGTTGTGTTCTCAATATCATGGCCTCAATGCTGGTGATCCCTGCTTGCTCAAGGACAGCAACATTCATCACATAGTCAGTCCAGTGTACATTTATATGATCAAATACAATAAATATATACAGTGTATATGATTAAATACAATAAAGATATAAATATTGGTCCAAAATTCCAAAAGTTTGAGAGAACAAAAATGTTTTCAATTTGGATTTAAAAACAGCAAGGGATGAAATAGTCCTCTAGTTTACCGGGAGGTGATTCTAGGAATAGGGGGCAGCAAGAGAAAAAGGACCAAGTCAAGCCAAGGAGGAAGAAACTCTTGGCTGAGTAAGACACCCAGAATTCACAGAGCGAATATTTCTAACAGGCTGGTAAAAAGAGATAAAAGTTGCAAGCTAAGGAGGAGCTAGGTTATGCAGGGCCTTGAATGTCAGAACAAGCAGCTTATACTGAATCCTAGAGGAAATAGGTAGCCAATGAAGGAATTTCAAAAGTGGGGTAACATGATAAAAATGACGGAGCAAACAGATAATCTTAGGAGCAGAGTAGAGAGTGGAAACTAAAGGACTAAGATGAGATAATCAAAGGCCAGTCAAAAGAAGATTGCAGTAATCAAGACAGGAAATGACTAAAGCATGAACTAAAGTCTTGGCAGAGGAAACAGAGAGGAAAGGTCTGATTTTAGTGATGTTATAAAGGAAAAGTTGACATGACTTTGCTACAGTCTGAATATGAGGAACAAAGGACAATGAGGGGTGAAAGACAAAGCCAAGACTCTGTGTTTCATTCACAGGATGGATGGGAACATTATCAACAGAAATGGAAAAGTGTATAATGTAAAGAAGGTTTTGGGGGGGAAAGATGAGTAATTCTGTCTTTGCCATATTAAGTTTAAGGCAGTAATGAAGCATCCATGCTGAGATACCCAAAAGATAAGGTGTAGTTCAAAGTTCAGGAATAGAGAGGTACAGTCGAGTATCATCAACATAAAGGTGATATTGAAACCCATATGAGCTGATAAGATTACCTAAAGATAGTGTGGAAAGAGAGAACAATACGGGGCCCAGAACAGAGCCCAAAGAAACCCCAACTGAAAGGGGAAAGGAGGGGGATTCTTGACCACCAGCTGCCATGCTAAATGACCGGCCTGAGAGATACGATGAAAACCATCTGAGAACAGAATACAGTTGTCCCTCCACATTCACGGATTTGACATTCACGGATTTGAGTATTCACGGCTTGGAAAATATTCTTAAAAAAATAACAATCCTAATAGCAAACCTTGATTTTGCCATCTTATATAAGGGACACCATTTTGCTCTGCCATTGCATATAATGGGACTTGAGTATTCATGGATTTGGGTATTCACGGGGGGTCCTGGAACCAAACCCCAGCAAATGTGAAGGGACAACTGTACACTGTTACTCTGCCGGTTTACTGTGCCACAATGTACACAGTTCTTCTCGTACTATCACTCTGCAGGACTGCTATACCACCCTCTGCTTCAAGCTGAATTTCTTTGCTGCACAGATCTCTCTTCTTTGGACAGGTAAATATAGCCCATTCTTCCTAAATCTATTCCTCTATTCCAATATTTCTGCCATGACTCTTTGTTAGCCTTGTGTGGTTGTCTTGTGAGTGTGTGCATGAGTGAATGCTTCTGTAATTATTTTCCAATAAAAAATTTTTTTTTTATTTTATTTTTGCGTGGAGTCTTGTCAATGAGTACTGGTATACGTCTGTCTATTAAATAACAAGAATATGTATTACAATTCTAATGCTTGTCCCCTTCAATATACAGTACTCCCCGTTCACACTCACACACTGATGTAGTCTTGTTTTCTATTGGTGGAAGGTATGGAGCAGATCAGTTCCTGTCAGCTGTGTCAGCTGTTTCTTCTTTACTGCATCAATTGACTCAAAAATGTGTTTCTTTAAGCACCAATTTCACTTTAGGGAAAAGAAAAAAGTCACATGGTGCCAATATTTGGCGAATATGGGAGATTTTAAATGTAGTAACGTGTTTATCAGCCAAAATCCACTTCACAGAAAGTGCTGTGTGAGCAGATGCATTGTCTTGATGAAGAATGAAACCATTTCCCCACAGTTCTGGCCTTTTCCCCCCTGACTCTTTCTCTCAGCTTTGTCAAAACTTCCTTATAATAATGCTGGTTCACTGTTCTGCCTTCTGTAATCCATTCAGCCAAAATTACACCCTTGATGTAAAAAAATCCCCCACAATGAGCATGGCTTTGAATGTGGATTTGCTTTGATATGTTTTTCCATTCTTAGTGATGATGGTGTTTTCCAGTGCATTGACTGTCATTTTTTCTCAGAATCATACTGGAAGATCCAGCTTTCATCACAAGTGATGATTTTTTTTTTGAGAAAGGTTTGGGTCTGCTGCAAGTTGCTGCACAATGTCAGTGCAAATTTCCTTGTGGCACTCTTTTTGCTCTGGTGTGAGAATCCTAGGGACCATCTGGGCACAAACTTTTTTCATGTTGAGATTCTCATGCAAACTTTTCCACACAGTGTCTTTGTCAATGTTCACAGGTTTAGCTATCATTTGGACACTAAGTTGGCAGTCTCCTCAAACAATCAACAAGCAGAGTTCTAATTGTGGTTCATACCTGCAGATAAGCCTGACCTGACAGGGTAGCCTTCTCTAACCTGGTGCCTTGTGTTGGACTGCAGTCCCCAGCAATTCCCAGTCCTTATTGCTACAATGTTTGTAGATAATAGAAAACTGTAGTCTAACACACCTGTAGGGCATCAGGATGGGGAAGATCCTGCCAGGGATATATTCTCATCACTAAATATTAGCTGTTCACATTGTTTTGAAAATTTGACTCTGTGTGTGTGAATTTGTCTTAAGATAAAATAAAGCTCCTAGACACTGAGGTGCCACAAAACAATGGCCTAAATCCTATTGTTTGCTCTCACTAGAGCAGACTCATTGAATCTATAGGATTTATCTATGTGTTGACTCAACATTTACCAGTAGATTTAGGAAATCTACTCTAGTTAAAATGAACCAGCAGGATTCTGAACAATCACTTCAGTTTACTTTGATTTCAATCTAAGGTCCTGTCTATACAGTCAAATGTGAAAGATCGACGATCCATTCAAATGGATGTTTGCACAAATATGTGCCACTCAGAAGGAGAGCAGCCAAATCCACCGCTGTCTGTGTGAGCTGAGTCCAGGGCTTCATATGGATTTTCTGAAAAACCCCATACAAATTCCGAATGTGTGACCATTTGAACATTCACATTTACACAGATATGAGCAGGCAGTGTAATCTGATTGGCTGGATGAGCACAGTGGGTGGGGCTAGAAAAGAGGGAAAGTGGCTGCAGACACCATTTTGGCTTTTCGGCTAAGTGAGGGTCCGGTGTGATGCCAGGCACCTTCCTAGTGGCGTGGGGGCCTTTCCTATCCCACCGCTGCCACCAAAAATATGTGGCGACCCATACACGGTCAACCCACCACCTTAACACTCTGACTTTAGAAAGAAAGTGTGAATTAATTATTTCTTTTTATACAAAAGAGTGGAGATTATCTTTGTAAACCAAAATGTCAACAGTCTGGACAGGTGACAAACAATGTAGAATATCTTGAAAGAGAAGAACATTTGCTTCATTGAAGAAGTCACAGGGAAACAAAAGCTTCCAGGGGAATGTCTGCTTCAACATATTTTCCAAGTGCTAATGTTGCATGGAGACTTTTGATTTTTAACTTGTCTGGAAGTTAAAAGATTATTTTTTTTTAATGTAGCCATCTTATTGATTCCATTGTGAAATGGGACTGTGTGTCCCCTATTACCACTAAATATTAAGATGAATTTGAACAGATATAAACTGAGGACATTTACTTTATGTAAACTAATTCATATAGACTCTGTGAAATTCAATATCAACTCAGCCTTCTCTCAGCTGCCCCATTGTCAGTGTAGGGATCATAACACAATTGCAGTCTCATTGTCAATATTGCAGTGACCATTTATGTGGAATATTTTGATGATATGCAAAATGTATTATTGAGGTTGATGCCATGGAGGTAACAAAGGTGGGTAGTTTTGACCCTCCATATGGGTTGGATTTTTTTTTTTGAACAATATATACAAACAATTTAACAACATACAACATCTACTTACACAATCACATAAGACGTTACTTGCTTTATCACTCCAAAAAATAACTCATACTCTCAATCCTATGTTTCTCTCTTGTCACTACATAACTATCCTACATACAACAAAAACTAAGTTTACTTCCAATCTCTATCTGATTTTTTTTTGTATTTTTGCTTGTTTGAACTTCCTTTCTATTTTATCCAGTTTTCCAAAGTATTATACAATTTGTATTAAATTGACTTTGTGTACAATGATTTAACAGTATATATCATTTGTCATATTATAACCATATATAACAATACATTTTAACAATACATATCACTTCACCTAATTCAAAATTTCTCTTATTTTTATGTGTGTTCCTTATCCCTTAGTATTAGTTTTCTCACATTAGCTCTCATTTGTTGTCTCATGGGCTCACAATGCTTCTCCCTTACAGTTTCTTTATCTATTTTTGTGTTGTTCCCTTTATCTGTCATCTTCCCTAATTAATTTGATATGTCTCTTTTCTTCACTTATCTCCATTTTTCTACCTTCTTCACCTTTCCTTTCTTTTCCTTTCCCTTACTCTAGATCTCTTATCCCATCCTTTCATTTGAACTCCTTACTTTTCTTTTTCCTTCCCCCCCCAATTCTACCTCTCCCCTTTCCCATTCTGTCCTTGCTTTCCTTCTTCTATACATGTTTATATCTTTCTCCTAGACCTTTTCCTTTTACTATTCTCTTTCATCTCCTCTTATTCACCCTTTTCCCTTCACCTTTCACTTTTCCCCTTCCACTTACCATCTTCAACCTTCTCTTACCTTCTCACATACTTCAATCTTCTTTTCTCAATCCTTCTTTCCTCTTGTCTTTATTCCTGAAGTTCCTTTCCTTTCCTTCTTTCCCTTTTCTTTCTCTCCTTTTATAAGTACACTTTCCCACAAACTGTATAAAGAACTCTTTATCCATTTGGGAGCTCCATCAGTTCCCACTTCTTCTTACAATATTCTCTCACTAATTACCAATCCGTTCCTTGTGTCTCCATTGATTTCTGCATTAGTTCTAGGGTTAGCTTATCCATACAGGCTGCGTCTAGAACTCTTTCCAACCATTCATCCACTGTTGGCACTGTTTTCTGCTTCCATTCTTGAGCTAACACTAGTCTTGCTATTGTCACCAAGTATAACATAGTTCTCCAGTTTACTTTCCAGGTCTCTTTTTTGTATATATGCGTCATATTCAGTAAATAGAATTCAGGCTTCAGAGGAAATTGGATTTGAAACATTTCTTCTATAGTCCTGTGAATTTCTTTCCAGTATTCTTTAACACATCCACATCTCCACCATATGTGAAACAATGAGCCAGGATCTGCTTGGCATTTCCAGCATTTCTTATTTGTATTTTTAAACATTTTCCCCAGCTTTACAGGAGAGTAATGCCATCTGTGAGCTGTTTTGAAATAATTTTCTCTCAAATTTTGACAAGCTGTGAATTTGATCTTGTTATTTCTGGCCTTTTCCCAATCTTCCAATTGTAAGTTATACCCAAAGTCTAAAGCCCACTTTATCATCGAGTCCTTGATCTCTTCCATTTCCAATTCCCTTAATAGTAGTAATTTATAAATTCTTGAAATCATATTTTTCTTTGGTCCTTGTATAATTTTGTCCAATTCATTTTCTTTTTCTTCAAATCCAATCCTTTTCATGTCTTCCTTGAATCTTTGTTTCAGTTGTTCATATGGGTTGGATTTTTAACTCAACATCAGCCAGTGCAGTCAATTATGAGAGTTGGAGAGCATGTCATGGGTCAGAGGATTAAGGCTAGGAAGACTAAAGTTCCAATCTTTGCTTGGTCATGATGATCTCTCACTGTGTGTATCAGCCTGGTGGTGCAATGGTTAAATGCCAGTACTGCAAGTCACCACATTGCAAGTTTGATTCCAGCGGGCTCCAAGGTTCACTCAGCCTTCCATCCTTTTGTAGGTCAGTAAAATGAGTACCCAGCTTGTGGGGGGCAATTAGCTAACACACATTGGAAACTGCTTAATGCAGAGTAGATGTGTAAATTGCTATTGCTTAAAACAATTTGTAAGCCGCTCTGATAGCCTTGTGGCTGAAGAGCGGGGTATAAATAAATAAATAAAAAATATCATAGGGGTATTCTCAAGATAAAGGGGAGGAGAAGAACCACAGACACCACTCAGCTGCTTGGACAATGATTGGGTATAACAATAAGACCTAAAGGCCATTCATCATCATGACCTTACATTACCATTGCCTTAATGACCAGTCAATTTATGACATAAAGATTCCTTTCAATTTAGAGACAGAGAGAGCAGATTAAACTGCATTTGTTATGTAGCTGTTAAAAAAAAAGGTCAACCCTTGGTTACTAGTAGGAAACTGTAGTGTATTTAGTGATCAGAGTAGCCAGTGTGACTACTGCGGTATACTTTCTTCTTCAAAGTTATTGGTACAACACATGTACATACAATTCAACATTTTTGGCACTTGCGGTATTGGAGCAGGCTACATACCTTTTAAAAAACATACAAATCTGCTATCATTAGATAAAATTAACAATCTAGTGTGTGTGGACACACTCATTCATTCACACACAATCACCAAGCTTCTTCAGTAGAAAATAAAATGCTTTACAAGCTGTTTTTCACTGCACAACTGATGAATCATTTGTCCATTTAAGTCTTCAGTGTGGTATTTACTGATCTGTAACTTAATGTAAGGCATAAGGGACACCAGTGTCTTTCAGCCATATTTCTAGCAGCTCACTAAACTGCAAATGGATATATAAGCACTGGAGGGTGTTTCAGACATACACCAAATGCCAGGCAAGGCACAGTAGGAGATGATCATGGCACCAGTGGAGTTAAAACTTAGTTAGATAGTGACCTTTCAGAAACACTGCTCACGTGGTTATTTATTTAGCTGGCTTTGAGATTCGTGTGCTGCCTGCTGGTCACAGAAATCAGCATGAAAAATGTATATAGTAGAGTCCAATGCTGAAAACGGAAACAGTATGGACAAATCCTGTTAATTTCTACATGCTTCTTTAATGAAAAGTTCAAGTTGGTTAATTTTGCTTTTAAGATGCACACCCCTCTCCATGTGTTATCTAAATATATGGCTCTAACCCAGTTTCAGAGTTGTCCTAACTGTAGTTTAATTGGGACTCTCAGCTTGCCTTGTGTGAAATAAGGCTGACCTCATGTGGTTACTCTGCTGGTGTTTTCAAGCTAATTCTCACCTATAGACCACTATGACAAATATTTACACAGAAAACAAAATAATGTATTCTGAATGGGAAATCTCTGATTTACATTTATTAGGTGCCCATGTCTTTTTTTTAAAAAAATAACAATTGTGGGGATGGCAACAACCCATGATAGTACATGCCTAAACTATACTTTCTTTTACTTAAAGGGGGGGGGCTTGACCCAATAAAACAGAGACTGCCTAACAGCTGCCATTTAAAGAATTGTTTTCATTCTTTGCATAATTTATGGACTTTATCAGATGTGGGGAAATGGGTCACAAAATTGTGTCCCAAAACACATCAAAAGAACACGAGAACACAAAGGGTGACATTATCAGATGTCCACATCCTCAGTTGTTCTGGGGGTGTAGCAGGGGTGTAAATAAAGCATCCTTTTTTATTTATGAGCTAAGCCATCAGTAAAAAGTGACACCTTATTCATGCCTACGGTACGTCCCCAGAATGGCTGAAGGACATCGTCTGATAATGTCACCCGTTTGTGTTCTTGTTGTACTGTTTTGGTACATTTTTTTTCACGTGTCTGATAAAGTCCTACATCACCAGTGCAGATACCCCTTTACGCTGAAGATCCAGGCTGACCTTCTCATTTCGTAGGGATGGGAAAGAAATTTGTTGAAATCATGGCTGGTATTAAATATTGCATAAACTAGAATATTCCTGATCTGTATTTTCTAAGGCTATTTTGCAAGACTACATAGTCTTACTGTTAAGTTATGTAAATGCCACTCCAGTCTACCTTAAGTGCTAGCCATTTAATTAGGTGAAGGAGGCCTGTTCAGCTGGTGATCCAGGAGCAAGGAGGAGTATGTTTGCACCCTATCCCACCAGTGAATGAGCCAGCTGAATGGACCGCCTTCACCTGATCCGGCAGCTGCGTCTTACGGCAGATGCTGTTGCAGAGGAGGGGGGCAGATATGTTACTTTGTTATGTCTCCTGAAGTAAGTAGCAAATGACTTGTCTAGAGGAGAAGAAATAATGTGAATTGCTGTGCATTAATGCAAATTTGCAGCAGTGTTCATTTATCTCCACGGTTCTTTTGCAAAATAGCTGGTATGTGAAGCTATCCATGTTTGAAATGCATACACAGACATGCCTGTGAATCAATATGGTGGCTGAGAGTGAATTACTCATGTTATTAATCTCAACAAGTTGTCACTGCTACACAGTATTTTTTTTAAAAAAAAATGTAAATCAAACATGCACAAGTGCAATCTTCTGCTTAAAAAAAGTTGTAAGGTCACCTCAGCACACCCAAAAAGTGCTTGATTGCTAACCATAACTCCAAAATGGTGCTTCCGGTGACTTCTTTGCCAGCAAGCCACACACCGCCATGCACGGCTGACCAATCAGCTTTCCACTTCTGCCCTTTCTGAGAATAGGCAGCAATGCAAATTGGATGCCCAAACAAGCGGTAATGTACATTTCAATATATATTTTAAAAACTTGGGGGGAAGCCGTGAAGGCTTTTCCTCCACAGTTTTGGGAGTTTTTGCCCCCCTCCTTTTGAATAAGCCAACTTACCGTGGTATCTTATTGGGGCAAAAAGTATTCTCTGCTCATTCTATTAGGATTTTTTTTACCATCTATTCAACCTCTAGGATTTCAGTGCATATTTCTATGTAGGTTTGCAATATGCAAACCAAGGCTGCTGACACACTGCAGAAATAATGCAGTTTGACACTGCTTTAACTGCCATGGCCCAATGCTTTGGAATTCTGGGATTTGTAGTTTTGTGAGATATTTAGCCTTCTGTGTCAGAGAGTTCTGGTGCCACGGCAAACTACAAATCCCAGGATTCCATAGGTTGCAGCCATGTTAGTTAAAGCGGTGTCAACCTGCACTATTTGTGCAGTGTGTCAGCAGCCTGAAACACAGTTATATTTTATTATTCCCATTTCGCTACATTTGGTGATGGTGTTCTCCAGTCACAAAATGTGTACCTAAATATGCATATTTGGGGAAATTGTATAAAAAAGCATGGTATGGGGAAAAGATCACTAAAATACATATGTTAAGAGAAATGTATGTGAAAAAAAAGCATACATTAAACACATAGACATAATGTAAGCAAAAATAAAACTGGCAAATTCTTCTAATTTAGCAGAGGGATTTTAGAGTTTAATTCTGAACAGCCTGGTTTTGAATCCCCAGGGCATCCAGCCATGCTGAATTAGGGTTGACATCCCCTTTTTTTTCTTGATTGGTTCCATCACAAAGATGAGGCAGAAACAACAGTAGCAGGGTCAACAGTTTCCTCTATATGCTGGACCTGCTAAATTTGGCAACTGCAGGTGGTAGAGAAGTTAGGCTGGACTGCTTTTATCAAGAACCTATTTATTTGTATACCTCCATCTGCCAAAAATGGTAGCTAACAAGAATAAAATTCAACAGAACAAATACAATTTATAGATAAAATCATATTTAAAGCACAATTGAAAACCCAAGAAGAAGAAGAAGAAGAAGAAGAAGACCACCACCACCACCACAATCACCACAGGTCTCCAATAGCTGGAGATCTGAATAGGGAGACAATTCATTCCGCCATTCCATACGAGTTGCTCTCTTTGCTCGGGACAGAGACTTCCCATACAACAGTGTTATTACGCCATATTTTCTAAATCCACATCTTTTTTTCCAGTTGAAAATATTTGGGGTGGGGGATGCTGAGGACTTTTGGGGTTCAGTATGTATCCCAAGGTCTGAGCCAGACCACTCCAAAGGGTGGCACATTTCCCTGTTTTTAAGGCTTAACAGCACAATAGTATACTTATTTACTCAGCAAGTGGAATCCAATTAACTCATGCTGCTGATGGAATGGCTTCCCATCAGAGGTCTCACTATGTGAGAGGAAGTCTGATTTTGCAGTGTTGGATTCCATCCAGAAGTAAGTCTCAAGGGATCCTTGGGCTGGAATCTTATGCATACTTCATTGAACACAATGGCAGATGATTCTGAGTCAATCTCGTTAAGATTGCACTGTAAGAAAGCATGATTTTCATGAGCCAGTGCCCATTGCTTCAGAAGCAATATACACAGCCATTTCCATAAACAATAATGGATAATTTATTACTTGGCTTAAATGTTTTGTCCAAGCATGAATTTACACAAACTAAATTGAATACATCTGCATGTGTGTTTTTTGTCTTTGGTGAGCAAGTACTAAGATTCTTATTATCAGTAGTTAGCCCAGTTTGAAGCAACTGAGGGACTGATATCCCACCCATGCATAATATTGCAAGTAAGCAAGTTGTCAATATTAACGCTTCCTCTGCAAGATGAATTTGTGAAAAGTGGCTTATATACCCTTGAGGAGAAATTCATATTCATTGACTATGTCTGATGCCATTCAAGGGAACTGTACAAATTTGCAAGTCTATTAAAAGCAAAGAGTTAGATCATATATCCTTGACACTTTATGCTTTTAAATCCCAATGTAATGGGTAAAGTTTAACTATAGAAAACCACCCACTCTTTTTGAAATATTTGAATAAGAGAATGGCATCTTATGTGGCTCATTGGAGGAACTATGTTTGTTATGATGACAGGAAATACATCTTGTATATTAACGTAGCCTCCAAAAAGTAATGTGCTGCTTCATTGTCTCATGGTCTTTCCCTTTCTATTCTGTTTTGTTCCTTTATTGATAGCTTATCTTTTCCCCAAAGCTGAAACTCAAGGTTAAAACCTGGGCTCTTGAAGGATATGATAACAAAAATCAAGCTCTGATAGATTCTATCAAAGGACTAAGTCTTTAAGTATGGCCTAGTGACAGATTGCAGATATGGAGGACTAGCCTTGTTCACCATGCAGAGTATCATCACCAGATGGCTGGCCACCAGATGATGGATTGGCCACAGCAATTATACACACAATGATAATATGAAATAATTGTGATCCATATTGGAGGAAGTGTACAGCCTGAATTGACAAACCCATATCACTCACATTTTCCTGTCCTCTCTCCCACTCCAACCATTCAACTTCCTATGGATTCTGAGCACTTTTGATGGTCCCTAGGCAGTTCTGAAATTTGGTTTATTCCCTAAAAACATGTCATGCTTCAGTAAAGCACAGTTTCCTTGGTCCCGCTAAAGCTCCCCTCATGTGCATGGATGGTGCCGTTTTGGCTATGTAAGAACCACCACATGAAGAACTCAGACTGTTATTAATATATATGGTGGTTCCTTGAACAACTATGTGGCAAAGAGAACATTTCTGTTTTCTTATGTTTATTTACATTTACAGCTTATTTCTGGAAGGACTGAAACTTCTCAGCATCCCTGTCAGAGAAGATAACATTTTAAAATGATGTTTTTTAACATTCCTAAGCAAGACAGGTCATTCAGCTAACCTCACTCAAACTCACACATTCTTCTTTTTCCTCAGATTGCCTTATCACTCTTGGTCTTGTGTAAAGTTTCCCCGCACAGCAAGGCCTCCTGGTTTCCAGGCCTGCTCAAAAGTATCCAGAAACACATGAGGCTGCCTCAAGTCTCACAAGAGAAGAGCCCAAACTCATGTACATCTTGCAATGGTAGGCCAGCCATCTTGACATATGAAGCTTACTTGTAAGCAGCCTGTTCAGCTCCAACAGAGAGGAAGATGAGCAGATGCTCATTCCACACCAGTAGCAATTACAGCAGACAGCTCTCTAACATTTGGTTTGCGACAAGCCAGTGTGCTATCTATATATATAATCCTCTTGGGTATGTTGCCATTTCCAGTGTGCTGATTGGCCACTTAGGAAACTTACCAATCAATCATAGCTCTCCCTTGGGCAACCAATCAGCACACTGGGGGTGGGAACATGTGGAAGTTTAAGTCCTTTCTAAACATGGTGGTAGCAGAGGGGCTTTCCATTGTTGCACACATGGTGGGTGTGAGTAGGATGGGGGGGATGTAGCATGGTGTGCGTGGGTGTGTGCGGTATGTGTCTGTAGCATGGCATGTGCATGCAGTGTGTATGGGTGGTGTGTGGCTCTGGCAGGGGGGAAGCATGAGGGGTGGCATGTGCCAGAAGAATGGGGGGGCAGGGCAGGGGAGGCAGTGTGTGCCTGCAGGGTGGGGGGCAGCACATGCCTCTGGTGCAGGGGGGAAGCATGTGCCTGCAGGGTGGGGATGGTGCAGGGCTGGTGGCATGTGCCTGCAGGGTGGGGGCAGGACGTGCCTGTGGGGTGGGGTTGGCATGTGCCTCCAGCATGGGGGGAGATGTGTGCCTGTGGGGCGGGGGTGGCACACAGGGTGGTGTGTGTCTCCAGTGGGGGGGAGCATGTGTATGGGAGCACGGGGAGGCAGCATGTGTAGCATGGGGGGTGTATACTCAGTGTATGTTATGTCAGGTATAGCTAGAATGTACCAAATGCTGGGGGTCAGTCTGTTGTTGATACAACTGGTGCCTACTTTAAGCAAACCAGGATTAGATGGGATTTGGACTTTATCTGCATTGCAGAAATAATCCAGTTTGACACCACTTTAACTACCATGGCTCAATACTATGGAATTCTGGAATTTGTAGTTTTGTGAAATATTTAGCCTTCTCTATCAGAGAGCTCCGGTGCCACAACAAACTACAGATCCCGCAATGTCACTTATTATGGGGCATCCTGTACAAAATGGGAACCTTAGTCTTGTGTCTTGCATCTTCCTTTAAAATTCCACACAATGTCACTAATAAAGTCACCATAGGATTATAAAGTGCAGTGTTTCTGTTGTTTTTATAAATACAACGGGTAGGGTTTCCTCCCATTGAATGAAAGGAAAGTTTTCACTTCCTCTGGTAATGTAATTCTCACTCCCAAGTTACTTTTGAAATGTAACAGAGTTATTTCTTCATTGTCAAAAATGAAACATAACTCACTACAGGTATTAAAAGTGTTATTATTAAGAGTATTATT
Source organism: Gambelia wislizenii (assembly GCA_030847615.1). Taxonomy (NCBI): domain Eukaryota; kingdom Metazoa; phylum Chordata; class Lepidosauria; order Squamata; family Crotaphytidae; genus Gambelia; species Gambelia wislizenii. The sequence continues at coordinate 303,199,328 of JAUMIR010000002.1, read as the reverse complement.
TGTAACTCTTTTTACCTTTGACTTCTGTAAAGATAAACTTTTCTTTTCAGTCAAGAAACAGATAAAAATCTCACTCTGACACAAAAGTCTACAGTCATAATAACCAGGCTTTGAGGAGCTCATTTCCATAAACATAGCCTTGTGTCAACTAATTCAGAAGTACTCAAAATAACTAATGGTGCAGGAATCCAACAGAGTTCTGTCAGGCCTTAGAGAAATTGAGCGTCACTTTCCTTGGCTAAATCCTTTGTATTTATCCCATGATTGAAGGAACTTTCCATTCCACAAAATGATTAAAACAGGAGCTTTCTGTCTAGAGCATTCTTGATTAAACTAACTTCCCACACATATCTGGGAATGTTTGGAAAATGATGACAATTTGGGATGGAAAAATGGTTGAAAAACATGTTTCTCAAGTGTTGGGGAAGTCTGATGAGTGGACTGATGAGAATCTGTGCAATGGGAGACATATTCTGCACAAAATTCACACTCTTCTGTGAATATTCACAGAAATATTTTCTGTGTGGAAAATGTTGTTTCCTTTCCCAACATTCTGAGGGGAACCTTAAGCTAATCCACAAGGTGGGCAGGCCCTCTGGCTTCTCTGTCTGTCACAATTCCTTATAGAGCAAGAATATTAAAAGAGTGTGACCCTCTGGAATTTAATACAGCATAGCTATATATCAGTCTGATACAGACAGCATGGCTAATGATCATAAATGAAGTGAGCTGTATCCCCAAAACATCTGGATGGCCAAAGTTCCCCATTTCTGATTTGGGGGTATACTGATAACCAGCATTACAGTCCTGGTAGCAGTAAATCAAAACTGTTCTGGCATTTTAATTTGGAGTGTTCTTTGTCTGTATAATTGTGAATATTTGTGCATAATTTGTATGCATGATTATAAATATTCACACTTATGCACTATATCTACATGGATGAATGTCAGTTTGCTGTTGCCATTAACTAAATAGTTATTAATAAACATGGAATAGCCCTTTCGTTTCATTCTTTCCCTATATTATAATGGCATACTGTGAAGGGGTTGGGAAGCTTATAATTTCAACATTTGTACTATTCTTTTGCAAGTGTGCTCTTGCAATAAGATGAGCATACAGAGGAACAGATGTGGACTATTTATGGGTGCTGACTAATTTTAGTTGCTAGTTCTTAGGAAATTCTCCTGGAGAAAATTATTCCCACCCAGACAAAATGATGCCAAAATGCATTTCTCACATTCAGACAAAAGTTCAGAATTTGCATATGTTTATGTAAATGCAACTTTAAAAGTCTTTTAAGGAAGCAAAAAGAATGATGTATATGTAGCTTTGGTCACAATGTATACCTAAATGAATGGGATAGCATCCAACAATATCTGCTCTATCAATGGAGTAGATTTCCCTTACTCTGGTAATCCCCTACCCTCATATATGCAGGCATTTAGGAATCTACCTGGACCAGATTTCATGAGGTATTGGTTGCTGCAGGGCAGAGGAAGGGAATGCCCCATCAAGCTAATGGCAGTCTGATTTTGTAACATTAGCTGCATTTCATGTTATTTTAATATAGCATATCCCCTTGCCCTTGGAAGAGGAACATTTAGAGTATTTACACGCCATCCTTTAATCAAAAAAGCTCCTAGAGCAGCTTAAAACATTCTTAATTTGACAACTCCCTGTTCATAGGCTTACAATCTAAGAAAGACAGGAGACATAAGGAAAAGGGAATTGCAGTGGGGGGACAGGATTATTTCCAGCAAATGCCTGCTTTTCACTACCTCAGAGAACAGTGCAATGGCAATTGAAACATGGAGGGAGGGACCCTCACTAGCCACTGGGGCTGTGGGACAATGGACCTGTGCCTGACTGGTCTTCTCTCCCTCAGATCCAACAGCAAGAACAGTTGAAATATGAAAGGAGATACTTTCACCAGCCACTGGGGCCAAACCATGGTGGAGCTGTGCCTGGTTTTTCTTTTTCTTTCTCTCTCTGAGGTCAAAACAATGGCAGTTGGAATCTGGAGGGAGAGGGTCTCAACAGTCTTTTGGTTTCAATGGTTTCCCAAGTCCAACACTACAGGTGAACCCGTGTATCCACGGATTCGATATCCACAGTTTCACTTATTCGTGACTGGAAAAAAATGTTTTCTCTAGGCATTTCTAGGTCCTCCAATGTGATTCTGTGGTCAACTTCTGGCATTTGTTTCATTGAAACTGATAGGGTTCCGGGCATCGAGGCAGGTCGGGTCTTTGAAGGCTCCAAGACTCTACCATGAAGCTCGTGTAACCCCCCCCCCCCAAAAAAAAACCCTATGGGAGGAAATATTGTCTAGGGAAATAGGCAAACGGAGGAGGCGACAGATGACCAGAGTTCAAGGAAAAATGGTGAGAGGAGAAATCTTCACACAGTAAAGTACTTGAAAGGTCGATGCTGTAAATCCCGCCTGAGTGGAGATTACCGCGGCAGCGGCAAGAACGACGCCACCACTTTTTAAACAACAAATGGACTCTGCTGAAGTAAGCATTTTCTTTTCTATCAATTTAAAACACGTACAAGTATAGCTGTTTATTTCTTTCAAATATACACCTAAAACCCACGAGTGAAGAAACTCCAAGGGAACAAACAACTTAAGGTACGACCTTAAGAGCTTAAGACACAGTGAAGCTGTGGCAGTCTTAAGAAAGAAGCTGTAAGAAGTAGAATAAGTAGGAGAGGAAGAGAAAGAACTGGAATGAGGAGAGAAAGCTGAAAAGTCTAGAAAAGTGGAGTATAAAACAGCAAAGAAACAGATATAAAGAATACATTAAAAAGAATACAAGATTATAAAAATACAAGGATATAAAGACTTGAAAATAGAAGTAAATAATAAACGAGCAAGGACAGAGTGAATTGTAAATTGCAAATCTGTAGAAAAGGAGAAGAGAGTGCTTGAAAACGAAGGAGTTGGGGATAAATTAATTGTGTATTGATGAAAAGAAAGAGAGAAAAGAAAAGCATGAAACACTAAAAGGATATAAGGACTATTAAGGTTATAAAGAGAATAAGGACTACTAAGAAAATAAGAAAAAGCCTTTGAAGTAGAAGGGGAAAAGACATTGTGAATAAGATCAAGATGAAAGACAAGAGAAAAAGACGGAGGGTGTGAGGACAAAGCTTTATTGAAGTTCCATCTAGTTCATGGCAAATCTAACACCCCATAAACAAATAAACAAATAAAACCCCCTAACCTGAGAAGAAAAGGGAAGATAGAGGAGTACTTGTTGGAACTCCGGGATTACCTCTTTGGAAGGCTTAGGGCGGAGGCTCGAGGTCTAACAAAGGGGAGGAATGGAGCAAAGAGCCAGGCTCCATAGAGTCTGGAGTTTTGAAGTATTACTTCATTGGAATCATCTGGGGGAAATAAAAAGTAAAGAAGGGGGGGAAAGGAGGAGATAACGGAGAGACTAAAAATAAGACTTGTGTTTTAGTTCTAAAAGACAAGGATTGACACTTTGTGTACTCTCAGTCATTGTTGTTATTATTGTTACTATTCCTGCTTACAATATCTCTCTCCATACCTGGATTGAAAGAAGGGGGGAGAAGAAACGGAAAGTGCTACTGAACAGAAACAAAGTTGCTCCAGTATAAATTGGGGGGAAAAAAGTGGTGGAGGAGTAGTATAAAGAAACAGAGTGGAAAGTTACAGGTCTGATTCTAAAATGAGAATTGGCTGCGTGGGAGTAACTCTAGGCAAAAGGAAGATTAGTGACTGTATGAGGCGTCATCACTATATTATACTACATTGGGTTTAAGAGTTTAAAGGAGTTAAATTGAAACAAATGCTCCAGTGAACCAAAGAAGAAGAAGAAGAAGAAAGAAGCATGAAAATATGGAAATATAGAGTATATAGTATACAGTATATAGAGTATATAGCCAAAAAGCAAAAGGTGTTAACTGGAGAAGTTATAAACTTAAAAGAGAAACTGTGGCAGTCTGAAATAAGGAGTCTGATAATACTTGTGATATATATATATATATATATATAGTAAATGGATATCTAATTTAGGCTATCTGTTATATGTAAATATTTATTGTAGAATAGTAGAATACTACTATTGATTTATGAGCAGAGTTTGGTACTGTTACTGATATAGGAAAATGATTTGGGAATTAAATCAGTTTGGCAGAGTATATAATAGAAGAGATTTTTTGTAAGTTAAATGTAAACTAGAAGAAAAAAGCTAGGTTGGATTTGGTATAGCCTCAAAGTAGAAAAAAAAAAGAAAATACATATTTACATATGATTCATAAAAAATTGTGAAAGCTACAAAAAAGAAAAAGATTTTTTTATCTGAAATTCGTATTTTGAACCATACACACACACACACACACACACACACATAGTAATATTAAAGGGGAAGTGATATTTGTATGGTCAAACAGTAATAAATTTGTGAAAGGGGGAGGGAAAATGTCAATTGCAAAGAAAGGAACAATGCAAACGAGAGCGCAGACACAGACCCAGGAGGTGAGAAGATCGTCTGTAGAACTCTCAACAAGAATAGGGGATACAAATACTTTGTTGTTACAGGAATTCAGAAAATTAAGACTGGAATTAAAATCAGAGATGAAAGACCTGAAGGGGGAAATAAAAGTGGATTTACATGAGTAGCTAGGAAAATTTGGTACACAACTAGAGGGAGTGGTAAAAGATATAAATAAAATTACAAAAGACATACATGAGTTACAAATAAAAACAGAGAGTATAGAGAAGAGAACCCAATCATTAGAAAAAAGATTAGAACAAGAAGAAAAATTGAAATTATCACAAGAAACAAATAAAAGAGCGAAATGTATTAAAATCAGGGGGGTGACAGAAAGATATAATGAAGATCTAGCAACAAGGGTAATTACGGCCTTAGCAGAATATATAGGTTGAACTTATGATCAACTTGATCTGGAGGTGGATAAACTGTTTAGAATCGATTCTTGGATAGCAAAGAAAAATAATCTTCCCTGAGATATAGTGGTTTATTTTATAAAAGAAAGGGTAAAGGATATTATAATACAACAAAGTATAAAAGAAAACTTGGTGTTAGAAGGACAAGAGGTTAAAATCTATAAAGATATACCCCCACAGGTCTTGAAGAAGAGAAAAGAATACAATTTCTTGACCCGAATCTTGAGAGAGAAGCAGATAAGATACAAATGGAATAAATTGGAGGGAATTTCTACAATGTACTAATCAAAAATATATGTGATAAATACCATAACTAAAGCAAAGAACTTCTTAGCAAATGTACAAAATACCAAGGATAAAAGGATAGAAACAGTAAATGAACGGAAAAGAGTGAAACAAATGGAGAAGGAAAAGAAAGAGGAAAGCAAAAAGAGACAGAGGAAGAAACATCCAAACAAGAAACTGTAAAGAAACAACAGAAAAAGGAAGGGAGGAAAAGGACCGAATGAAGACCAGACGAAGATAATAAGGAAGAACAAAATAAATTAGACCTAGAAATGATAAAAATGAATGAAAAAGAGGTAGAAGAAGAAGAAAGAGGAATAGAATTAGAGGGAGGAGAAGAAGAAGAAATAGAGGCGCCAGAAAGTGAAGAAGAGGAAGTGATTGAAATGGTAGAAGGAACAGAAGGAGAAGAAGAGGACGAAGTAGAAAACTTAGAGTAGAAAGAATCAACATAAATAAAATACTGAAATGGGAGGAAAAATAATAAATTGGAATGTTCGAGGATTAAATAGTTCATATAAAAGACGCCTAGTATTTCACTTCCTGATAAAACAAAAACCTTATAGCAGATGTTTACAAGAGACACATATCAGGGACCAAGATAGGAGATTATTAAAAAATAAACTATTAGGAGAACTATAAATGACAAAATATAACAAAAAGAAAAGGGGTGTTGCAATTTTTGTGAGTAAAAATTTTGACTCAAGAGAGGTATTCAATGATAAAGAGGGCTATTTTCTGGGGGTAGAGATAAATATACAAAATAAAAAGATCTTACTGGTAGGAGTATATGGTCCCCTGGAAAATAAAGGGAATTTTTTTTTAAAGGCCTCACAAATGAGATCCTAAAGTATCATTATGATAATCTGATATTTGCGGGGGATTGGAATGGGGTCCTTGATTTAGATCTGGATAGAACAACTAAAACAATACCTGCAAAAACAAAGAAAACACAGGGGAAACTACCAAAAGAAGTGAAAGAAATGATGGAACAATTAGTCATAGAAGATTGCTGGAGAATTAAACATGGACAAGAGAGAGACTACACATATTTTTCAGATTGCTTTAAAACTTGGTCAAGGTTGGACATGTTCATGATATCTAAAACATTACTAAAGGATGTAAGAAAAGTGGAAATTTTCCAAAAAGTAATATCTGATCATAGCCCAGTGATTTTAGAACTGGGTTTTAAGAAACAACAATACAATTGGAAATTAAAAGATATAATATTAAAATATGGTAGTGTAGTAGAAAAAACAAAGAAAATAATAAAACAATTTTTTGAAGAAAACCTGGATAAAGGAATAGCAGATGAAATTGTCTGGGACGCAGGCAAAGCAGTATTAAGAGGACACCTGATGAAACAAGAGTTTGAAATTAAGAGAAATAGGCAAAAAGAAAGAAAGAAAGAAAGAAAGAAAGAAAGAAAGAAAAAAAAAGAATTGAAGGAAAGAATCTCTGAAAAAGAAAAAATACTAAAGTTAAAACCTACGGATGAGAAAATAAGAAAAGAATTGTTGATATTGAAGAAAATATTAGAAGCAGAAATGACAATGGAAATAGTGAATAAAATGAGATATATAAATCAATGATACTTTGAGCAGGCTAATAGACCTGGAAAGTGGCTTGCCTACAAATTGAGGAAAGAGAGAGAGAGAAAAACAACAACAGAGATAAAATTAAATCAAGTAAGATATACAAAACAAAAAGATATACTTAAAACCTTCAAAGAGTACTATTCCACACTATATAAAAAAACAGGGAAATTTAGAAAAAATAAAAACTAAAATGGAGGAATATCTGGATAAGGAAAAAATACCTATGATTACGGAAGAAGAGAGGGGAAAGCTAAATAAGCAGATATCAAAATTAGAAGTCAGAGAGGCCATAAGAAAAATGAAGATAGGGAAAGCTCCAGGCCCGGATGGCTTCTCGGTATTATATTATAAAGTTTTCAAAGAAGAGTTAATAGAACCATTATTTAGGTTACTAAATGATATCAATGATGGGAAATGTCCTGACTCATGGAGCAAGGCAAATATAATATTAATACTGAAAGAGGGAAAGGATTTGACAATGCCACAAAATTATAGACCAATATCGCTCTTGGACATCGACCATAAAATATTTTCAAATATATTGGCAGAGAGAATAAAAACAATCCTAAGGAATTGGATTTACGAAGATCAAAGCGGTTTCCTTCCGGGTAGAAAAACAAAGGATAACATGAGAGTATTGATAGACTTGATAGAATTTTATGAAAAACATAATGAGAAAAAAATTCTGATGATTTGTGCTGACTCGGAAAAAGCCTTCGACAATTTAAGATGGGAATTTATGTTCGAAGTGCTAAAAAGAATGAACATGGGGAAAGATATTATGACTGGATAAATAAAATATATAGCAATCAGCAAGGCCAAATTATTGTAAATGGAGAAAATACAAGTCCTTTCAAAATTGAAAGAGGAACACGTCAAGGGTGCCCTCTATCTCCTTTGCTATTTATTACAGTGATAGAAATCCTGTTTTACTCTGCTATAGCCTTACGTGGTTCTTAAGAATGTGTGTGGTGTATGCTAGTTCACTTGGTGTTATTCCAATAAAATACTTTATTTCACATTTCACTTTAACTGGAGTGCTCTCTACAGTTAGTACAGGTATACATACAATAGGTGAAAAGATCCCCAAAGTTACCCTCCTCTTGCAGGCTTTCGTTTAAGCTAATAATTCCTCCAAATATTAAAGGAGATTTTGGCATCATAGGTAAGCCTCTCACCTCTTAGGGTAACACTACATTGGTTCTTCACTATCCAAGAGCTGTAATATGTCTGTATTAAGGTTATGGTGATGGTGGTGGTGATGATTTTAAGTTACCTTTTGCTCTGTATTTGTGTTTTGTGCTCTGTGTCTGCTCTTTGTTTTTTGCTCTGTGTTTACTGTTTTATTGTTGTTATGTGCATTTTTAAAAATGAAAAGTCCTATATGGTGGCTCAAGTCCAGATTACTCAAAGGACCATGTTCTCCCATACAAACTTGCTCATATTTTGATATCTTCTGGAGAGGCCCTTCTCCCTGCCCCCCACCCCATTCTTTCAGGTCAACTTAGTGGGAACATGGTAGAGGCCCTTCTCTGTGGGTGCTCCCAGACTCTGAAACTCTCTTCCCCGAGACATTAGACTGGCATCCTACATACTGTTTTCCCACAAGTAGGTGGATACCTTTTTAGTCTGATAAATCTTTGAGAAGTAACTTTTTAGGGGAAACATACCTGTTTAGTGTGCTGGACTCTTAGTTGTTTTTCTTTAATGGTTTGTTGCTTAACCGATTTAAAATTTTATTTTTAATAGTTTAATTGCTTTTTCGCTTTTGTCTGGTATTTTTTTTTAAATGACATTTTAACAATGTTTTTACTACTGCTGTAAACCACTTTAAGTCTTACACTGGGAAAAGGCAGGATATAAATATGATCATCATTGTCATCCATGTAAAACCACAGGCTGAGTCTGCTCACAAAAATTAAGGGAGGGAGGGAGGGAGGAAGGAAATAGAATAATGGGTGAAACCTGCTGTTATTCCAGAAAGTCAGGTGTCCTCTGACCTCTTTTTGCATTGGTTGTACCCAGAATCAGAAGTAGTGGTAAGTGGTAAATTCACTGTGTTATTTGTATCTAAGGTTGCACCTGACAAAGGTTGTGTTGCTGAGGGTTAGTTCTTGTGCATTAACAACAACTCCTTCCTGTAACCCCCCCTGTCTCTCTCCCTCTCTTCCACTCAATCCCTTCCTTGTTCTCTAATAAATAGCTGATCTCCTAGTGGCATCTTCAAATATTTATTAACTCAGTTCCCTGACAGTGTGTCCTTGATATAGATCCCTCTTTTGTTTGTTAATTATAGCTGAATTTTACATTGGAGAGTTGGGAAGCAAAGAACAGTGTGAGAATCTGAAAACAACACTCATTAAGTCCAAGCTGCAAATGCTCACAAGAGATCCCTTATAAAACAAAAGTGTCTGCTATGTACTTTCTTGAACAATTGTATGGCAATTGAGATTTGATTGGCTGTATTCTCCAATTTTTTTACTAACACACACTATTTCTTTTAAAGATTATTCAGCACCCACACTGATGAGCCAAGAGGTGCCATTTAAAAGATGGGAAAATGCTTTGCAAATTGTTAATAATAATTATATTTTCAGACCGAAATCTTGGTCTTGATACTTTCATAGCTTCCTTGTAATTTTTCTGGAACCTTCTGTCATCTAGTTTCTATGATTATCAACAGCATTTTATACTGTACTTGCCCTAAGTAACTGAAACTAGATGCAATTTCTTTCTTTTATCCTCACAAACAAACCAGAGAGGGTGAGATGGAGAGGAGTGGTTACTCTTATGCTTCATAAACAGGGATGTATTTTGTCACTAATTTTCACCAGTTTTCTTCTCGAAGGAAGCAATTATTAATTTTAGCCATTTTCGTCCTGCTTCAAGGTCTGGACCATACAGTTTTTGCAGCATATTAATACAGTTGTCCCTCCGTATCTACAGATTTGGTATCCATGGATTTAAGTATTCACAGCTTGAAAATATTCTTTAAAAAATAATAATCCAAAAAGCAAACCTTGATTTTGCCATCTTATATAAGGGACACAACTTTTGCTATGCCATTGCATATAATGGGACTTGAGTATTCACAGATTTTGGTATCCACAGGGGGTCCTGGAACTAAACCCCAGCAGATACCAAGGGCCCACTGTAATTCAGCACTTATTCTGCAGAAAATTCACACATGGATGTTTCGTACAGATAAAAACATTTTCCACGCAGGAAACAGCTTTCTGTGCAGAAAAAAAAAATCTTATTCTGCAGAAGATTCACATGTGGAGGTTTTGTACAGATAATGCAGGAAATAGCTTTCTGTGCAGAAAAATATCTGTTTCCTGTGCAGAAACAGCTGTTTTCAGTGCAAATCAACCATGTGAAAATTTGGCAGGAAATGTCCCCATTTGCAGCATTTTTTGTGTAGGAAAAGCTGTTTTCTGAACAGCAACTAACAACACTATTGTCTGTTGATGTAGTGCATCATTCAGCTTAGAAAGCCATATAAACCTGGTTCTTTTTCTTCAATGAAGCAACCTGGGAGTTCTGTACTGGGCACCTATTTCCCCAGTTACACAATGTGCAAGGAGGAAGTAGGGCTTCATTTTTGCTTAGTCCCTCAACACAAGAAGATCAGTGGGTTTGTAGTGTTCTGTTCAAAAGATTATATTAATTCAATGTATTACACTAGAGCTGTGCTCTTTTTTTTTTTTTTTGTCAGATTGTGCCCAGCTGAAAATGAATATAAAACAATATTCTATTTCAGTTCTTTGGAAACCTTAGGCATGCCAAATTTTATCTGTTTTCTGAAGTTCATTGAATTTCAAGCCTACAAGATGACAGGAAGATGAGGACAGTGGAAATAACTTTTAATTACTTTTGTAAAGCACATGAAGGCTAATCTTTTGTTCCACTACTGAATACAGATATAAGACTTGCATCTTCATCTGGTAAACAAAGCATATATTAACACACTGAAATAATCCACAACATGGCAGCAGTTGTATGTAGTTAGCTAATGAGCACAAAAACAAGGCAATACTGAAGCACAGCATGGAGCATTTGTGAAGTGCTTTCAATTCTGTACAGAATAAATAGATGGAAGAATGGCTGAATGAATGAATAAATTGGCCTTGAGTATGTGAATGTTATATTACATTATAACTTTTCTTATGGCTATATGTGTCTAAGAGAGAGAGAGAGAGAGAGAGAGAGGCAGGAAAGATGGTCATAGAATCATAGAATTATTGAATCTTAGGAAAAGGCCAAAATGCCCCATTACTGCCCCGCCACCTCCTATCCCATTCCTGCAACAGAATGGAGGTAAATGTTCACACACTTACCTCCATTCCACTCCAGGAAAAGGCTCCCTTCCTCTTTTGCCAGCTGGTTGTAAGGCTGCCTTTATGAATGAGCGGGAGGGAAATTCAAAATACCTCCCCCAGCTGTCAAATCAAAAAATAAAAGGCAAAAATATTTCTTGTTTTAAAAAAAGCAACCCAGGGAGGGGGGAGAAGGGTGGCACTTACCTTGATGTCCCAATTGTGGCAGGAAGTGATTGACATGGAGCTCCTCCCCCATGCCTGTCATCGCAGAACAGGGATAGGATCCATTTCCCATGTCCCTGATTCCATGACAGGCATGGAAGAAAACAGAAAAGGGATTCTATTCCCAATGTTTCGTCATGAATAGAATACCCTGGGAGCAGAACGGGGGTAGAACAGAAGCATCACAGAGGGGCTCAACATCATCCGAAACAGGGCCCCTTTCTTGCCCCTGTTCGGTTCCTACCCCAGGATATTTGCCCCGTCTGATAATCTCCTTAGAGTTGGAATGGATCACAAGGACCATCTAGTCCAACCGCCTGCCATGCAGGAATACACAACTAAAGCAAGCTTGTTCCATCCTCTACATAACAATTCAACATATATTTAAAAACAGCTATCATGTTGTCATGAACTAAAGGACAGCTGTGAGCTGAGAAGACCAGAAGGCAGCTGACCAATCCGAAGACAGCTGGAGCTAGCCAATGAGAGAGCAGCTGGCAGCAGATAAATAGTCCAGGCTGTGAGGGAGAGGGGGAGTTAGGGACCATTTGTAGAGAGGATAGGGACGGTTCTTAGAAGAGATAGGAACCGAGAGAGTTCAGTGAAGAATCAATTGGTCAGAGTTCCTGAGGGAACTAAGTTTTAAAAGAGTGGAAGAAAGGATAACTTATTATTTACAGAACTCTAGTAGAGAGAGGGCCTGTGTTGTTAGTTTGTAACAGTCAGAAGAGATGAAATATTATATATGAAATAGCTACATTGGATAAAAACCTGTAACTCAGAATTGTTATTACCAAGTTTTAAGAACAAGAAGTCATGCCTGCACGTTTAAAATAAATACACTATATTACTGTTTTATTAAAACCTATATTGGCCTCTGACTTAGTATTTGAAAACTGCTACCATTGTGTTATCAGTAGATTATTGACGGGAAGGTGACAAGTGCCAAGAAGCCGGTCACTTAAGATTTTAAAGAGAAATAGTCGGGGAGAGAGTGGTGGTTTACCACACATGTCATTTCTCTATCAATGTGGAGGAACTTTGTATAGTTTGATTGTCATGGACAGATGATTACCAGGAAGGGTTTAGACTTACTGGGAGTCAGATCCTCTGTAAAACTGATGGGCTGATTAAGATGGTTCACCCCAGGAGGCTTATGGATGCAGATGGATTCCTGATGGATCTTTGGGAGTTTACAATTGTTTTGGCAAATGATCCTGTCAAGGCTCTGGCTGATCTCTGGAATGGGGAAATGGCCAAGGCTGTGGACAAGATTGCCCCTGAGCATTCCTGTCCACAGAGTGGAGCTAAGCAAGCTCCTTGGTATACTAGGGAGTTGGCAGTGATGGAATGAGAGGGATGGAACTAGAGAAGCAAGAGGTCCATCAGTAAGGTACTCACCAGTGCCAACCCCAGCCAACCCAAGTCATCTTTAGCCTCCATGCTCCTCTTCACCCCCCCTCTCTCTTCCCCAACCTTGTCAAACTTCCACCACCCTTCGCTACCTCAACACCCCACATCACACTACTCTTCCTTTCATGCTGAGAAGATGTGGCAGCTTCTGGTTTGTTCATCACCAGGCACTGTGGCTTCCTTCAGCCCACAGTTGACTTCACTACCACATAGGTAAGGCATCAATGACAGGAGGGTCCTCGTTCCTCCCATGCCCCTCCAACAACAGGGCAATTGACATTGATTTTTCTTCAGCCTTCACTCTCCTACCTAGTACCCTGTAGCAACAGTTGCTACTGGCTCCCATGATAGTGTGGCAAATCTACTTTACCTTTTAGTTCAAATCTTAAAGGTGCTTAATCGATTTGGGAAATAAGATCCAGGACTTTGGATAATTCCTGTAAAGTTCTGAGACCAAGAATGGAGTCTTCTCTCCAATTGCATGGGAGCTACCAGCAGCCACTTGTCAAATCCACATATGCCTGGCCCAAGGTGAAACAAAAAATGACATGCTTTCATCCAAGTCAAAGTGCACTTGTGAGAAATGCTAATCACTGTTGCATGTTGTATTTTGTATGACAGCATTCAAAAACTGAAATACAAAATTCCATTGTCTGCTGACTGTCAACAATCAAGTGCTGAAATAACATATTGAATGTCAAATGCAAACATTTGGTGGATACTTAGCAAGTCTGAAAGCATTCAGAAAAGCTCTGTTGAAAACCTAACATTAAAAAAACAGCAAGAACTGCAAATCTGTCAGAGTGCAGCATAACCTGGCTGCAGGAATGAAAAGAAAGACTAAATAAAACGTGAACACTGTGAAATATAAAGGGTGAAAAACTCAGTAGAATTCTTTAAATTTTGTCACTTTCCATATTAATTACTAAAGATGCATTTGAATAATGAGGAAACATTTCATTCAAGATTCTTAATTAGAACAGGTCTTTCAAAGTGGTGACAAGATCTAGCTTAAGAGAAATTACTAAATGATCCATTCATGGTGGGGAGGGGAGTCCTGTTAATTATCTTTTAAAAACACTCCTGACATACATACACACACACATACACACACACTGTCTTCCAAGTGCTCTGTCTCAATTCCTTTGAGTGAGTTCATTTGCATAATATTTCAGATATTAATCAGAAGTGTGGATTAATGTATATATTCCTGGTACTTTCGACCTCACTTTCAGGTCTTCAGATTCTGATATATGGAATTTTACATAGCATTTCTTCTATCATTTTCAGTGTAATTGCTTAAAAGCAGTTATGCTTACATTTTTTTTTCCTGAGTGACATAGTTTGAGATGTCAGAAATTACTGATAAGGGTGAGAATCACATGTGGGATTTATGGATGCATGACTTACGGTGCTACACAGTGCATCACACACCCATCTGCACTTACCAGGAAGCAGCTGCTGCAATCAGCAAAGGTCTGTTCTCTTGTTACTCAGGAAGCAGCTGGATTCCCTTTCCCCTCACCCCATGATGTATCACCAACATGGCAGGCAGAAGAAGGACCCCTGTCACAATCACCCCTTGCACTGAATATCACTTGTGTGAGGGAGTTAAGGACCATCAGCCAGCTGCTCCCCAATCAAGAGAGGAATAGACACTCATTGATCACACTGGCTGCTTCCCAGTAAGTAAGGTTTGGTGGACTTTCACAGTCCCTATGTGACCATAGGGGGACTTGATCACACTACACTGTTATAGTGCTATTATTCCACTTTAACTGCTACAGCTGCCTCCTGTAGAATTCTGGGTTTTGTAGTTTAGTGAGCCCTAAGAGCTCTCTGGTAGAGAGTTTAAAATGCCCCTGCATAAACTGAAAAACCCAGGAATCCACCAGAGGCAGCCAGAGGAGTTAAAGTGGAATAATAGCACTATAACCATGTAGTGTGATAATCACCTAGGGACTACCTAGGTATCATGACTACATAACAGACACAAGTGCATAACTCTAGATTATGCATTCGTAACTGCCATAGAGGATTATGGCCAAGAGTTGTTGCTCTTTTTAATCTCCCCTTCCCTTCTGTAAATATTCATTCTTTTCTCCAACATTAACACTGCAGTCCTGAACATATCTAAATCCTCAAGGCTTCTGTCCTATGGTCCTTTGGAACAATGCTTCTTAAGTAATGTTTGGGGACAAGCAACTTTCCCTGCCCCACACCCACAAATGCCAGAGAGGATACCATATTCATTGCCACTGGCTATAGCCGTTTCTCTCTTTCTTGGAAGCTCTCCAGGCACTGGTAGCTCATGGCATCAGTTTAAGTAGCACTGCTTTCGAGCACACCCTAAGGACCATACCGTTTTTGAGGTCTCTTGAGGTAGGATAGAGATCTTTCCACACTGAAGACCTCAGTTATCCCTTCCCACAAGTGTGGGACCAGGGTAGGGAAGGTAAGACATTGCTATGACATAGCATTTTATTAACCCTTTCCCCTCTGGAGGAACATATAAAATTGTCTTAAGTAGATTAGTCTGTTAAATCCAGCTCTGTCTGCTGAGACTGTGGGTGTCTTTCCACAGTCTCAAGAGAGGTATTTGAGCCCTGCTGACCATGATCATTTTAAACTGAAAATCAGAAGGACTGAACTAAGGATCCTCTGCATGCAAAGCATGTACTTTACTATTCAGCTACACTTCTTTTCCACCAGGACCTTTGCTTTGAGTAGCTATTTGTCTGACTACATCAAGAAAAGTCAGCTCCCATCTCCCTACAATATATTCTGGCAGTGGAAACAAGCATATTATGTCTATGGTCATGCTGTTTGGGCTCCTAATCGCACCATAGAATCTAAGAATAATGACAAGCTTCTTTGAGTGATACAATCTTGTGCGCTGTTTACAGAAGAAGATCCGTTCAAAGAGCCGTTCTTGGGCTGAAGAATGTGTTGTACGTTTCTTGATTTTTTTTTCTATTCAAGCATGGAGGCTGGGGTTAAATCTGTGTAATGGGTGATTGCATGAGCAAGCACATAAATCATGCTCCCAACATTCTCAGGCACTCTACCTTGAATGTTATTGGTTAGTCCCAACTCAAGAAGACCTGATGAATCATTTGTTGAATGAGGAACCAACACCCTGTTGGTTCAATGGTTCTTCTTTATTGCCACTAACAATAGGATCTAGGACATAGTCTCCTCTTCAGACCTTAACTCAGTGGATGTGAAGGTCTTTAAAAGGTTTCTAGGTAAATTCCTTTCAATAGGATTTGTGTGAAGATGTTCCTGGTAAATTGTGGACTTTTCATTTGTTTTTTGTTTGCAGTCTTTTTCATTTTGAAAAGACCTTTCAGTGAATGTGAAAATCCCTGCTAAGTGTGTTGCAGTGACATCAGTTCTTCAATGATAGTTTTGATTGTCTAAGGTGTTTCACAGACTTGAAATCCTGAAGATTAATTTTCAACAGTGTTGTCAGATTTTGATTTCAGAGAGTCTTTACTTAAGTCAAAACAGCCATAAATATATTTCAGATTTAGTTAAGAAGGGCCCGTCCTTGTAAAATTAAATCTTTGTCATTCCAAAAGAAGTCCAGATATAAAGCATATTATTAAAAAAAAAGTTGTGTTTGGAAATTCTGTGAATTCCAGAAGTCTAGTTTCCCTATATCTAATGTTGTGGCAATCTGTCTATATTTCACAGTATGGGGAATATTGTCCAGAAAGCAACTAGGTACCAGCAAAGTATAAATAGCACTAGTCTCGGAAGGGAGCCAACTGTTAATTAGTTCACAGGAATGCAAACACAGTCAAAGATTTAGTCCAGTAACACTGTCCAACAGGTCAGAGGCTTACAGCAGTCAGTCAGCATGGTCCAAAGCAGTCCGAGGGTCATCAGGAGCAGGCAGCAGAGTCATCAGGGACAGTCCAAGGTCTAAGCATGAGTCAGGGTAACAGAAGTCAAGATAACTGGAATCCAGGCACCAAAGTCAGCAGGAAGCTTTCACCAGGAAGATTAGTAGATCTCTGACAAAGCCTCCATCACCTCTCCCAGCATCTATAAAGCAATTAAGGCTTTGTCAGGTGTTTCTTAATGAGCAGGTTTTTCTCATAAAGTCTCAGAGACTTCCTTTGAGCTTCCTTTTGAGCTCGCTGCTGGGTATACGATGGCAGAGGTAAGTCCCTCTTTTCTTCTTTGTCCTTATCTAAATGGGCAGGACTCTCTGCTGGGACTGATGCCAATCCACTTGGACCAGACTCTTCCTCTGCTTGAGCCTCTAGGTTGGCAGGGTTTGCTGCTGGCACAGGTGTAGATAAACCTGTGCCAGGATCGCTAGGGCTTTTCCCTGCCATGTCCTTCTTCTCTTCTGACTCTATAGCCTCATCAGGCTCACAGAGCATGACAAATATTAATATTGAAATCTAGGGTGCCATTTACATGATGAAAATGTAGTTGGAAGAATTTGTGTCGAACCCTGGTTGTTTACATGTACATCAGGTCGGGCACGTGATTTTTGGAAGGGGGGCACCTTTTATCCCACAACCTGCGGGACTTCCAGTCCCGCGGTTTGTGCCAGTTTTTAAAAAAGTCACGGGAGGATTCAGAAAATTGGAAATGTAACAGCCTGGGACAAGCTACCTCGGTACTAGGTGATGACCGGAAATGGTGACTGGGGGGCGGGCTCAGAAATCACTGACCAGAAAAGGAGGGGTCAGCCACCCATTCAACAGATTCAGCCTCACCAGCTGAAAACCAAGGCATCCCTTCCAGCTGCACAAAGGTTTGTGTGTGTGTGCATGTACTAAATCACCCTGTTCAATGGATTTCTACACTGCAAACCCTTCAGCTTTAACCTGTTCTTCAACTGCATGTTACAAAGAGATCGTGGGTGGAGGGTCGCCCATTCATCCTCTGCCTTGATCACCTCCCTGGGTCCGAACGGATAGTCAAACATTCATCACCCCGCCCCCTGAAGGTACAGGTAAAGAATGCCAGTGTCTGAGCAGATGATCACACATTCATTCATACCTCCCCCACAAGGCACAGTAAAAAATGCCAGCATCTGGGTCTTTCAAAATGCCTTGTGTGTCAATGCCTTGAAACGTTCACTCCACAGCTGCCTCTGCTTAAAGGGTTAACATTTTAAAGAGACAGGGCAATCGCTAGCCTCTGGCCCCCTGCACTCGGCTTGTACTGGCTTGGGCTTGTGTGTGTGCATGCATGGGCTTCTTCTTCCCCTGGATTCCTTCCCTGATCCCCTCAGCACCTCATCCCAAATGCAACACTCATTAACCCCCTCATTCCCAACTAGTAGCCTGAACAAACATTTGAGCCAGCCAAAAGCATCTCTTGTGGCGCGGAACTCTAAAGGAAGTACGTCACTGAGGTTGTGAAAAAATGATTAATTGCATCATTGATTGACAGCAAAAATAAAATAAAATAAAAAAATATCCCGGGACCGTAAACATGTGTAAACAATAAAAACATGGGATATAAGATTGTGGGATAATTTAAAAAAGGGGACCTTGATGCCGTGTAAATATGAATCCTGGGATATTCCGGAATTTCCTTAAGAGGGGCAAAAATCATTTAAACAGCACGTGACAAATATGGGATCAGGAAGTCCCGGTACGCCCCACAACAAAAATTGCCGTGTAACTGGCACCCAAGTGGCAAGTGGATGCCTAAGATCTTGTGCAACTGACGGTCTTTGGAGAATGAATCCTGTCTCGCACAATGGTGCAGCAGTAAATTTTAAAGGGTAGACACTCATTGACAAAGGCCTCATAGCCACACCCTCAAGGACAATGTGAAACATGAAGGCAGCATCCATATCAACAAACTGGTTCTAGAATTTTTTTTAAAAAAAAATCACCAGGAATGACTCTTTAGTACAGCTAATGGATCATAATTATCCATTTTAGATTAAACCACTCCCAAATGGTTTGCAACAGGAATAGACCACCTTTGTACACTGAACAAAAGAATATCCCATTCCAGCTACTGTGAGGATTTTAGCTAAACTCAGAAGGAACAGGGAAGCCTGAGAGATGTAACAGATGATGTCATCATTTCAGCTATTCAAACAGTTCCAGCAATCTGACCCTGTGAGATCTGGTTACACTATTCTACTACTTTTGTGTCCTGTGAAAAAAGAAGCTGCTTTTGTGAATAATTTGCCATAAACACTTTGATTAGCAGATGTTCCTCTCAGAATATATTTATTCTGTCATTCCCAAAGCAACTTGGAGTGATGGATGGATCTTTTCCTTTTGACCTTTCATGTTCAATGAAATTAATGGCCCATTACTCTCCTTGCCTGTTCAGTTGGTGGCCAGCAATCTGACTAAAATGCTTTTATTGACAGTCTGGTTAATGTTGTAAGTTATGTTTGCAGATTTATTAATAGCTTTGTATCACCACAGCATGAAGATGCAATAAGAACCCTTTCTACAGTGGAGGAATACCATTCTGCAAAAGTTGTTTGTTAGAGTCTGAATAGACAACATTCATGTACAGATAGACAATGCTAGGAACTGGCTTTGGAGACTTTCCTTCTTGAAATGTTACCTACTCTGACAGCTCTCATCTTGGAATACCACTTAATTGGCAATATTTAATAATTTGGCTTGATGTGACCTTCCATGAGGTTAGCACATAAACCAGGGCCCCCCAGATACCAAGGCTGGAGTCACATATAACTTAGGGAGGGGCTTTTGGAAAGCCCCCAAACAGGTCACACCCAGGTTGAGTTAATACCCGGAGATGAGTCATTCATTAATTCACTCAACATTAGCAGAATCCTCAATGGTTGCAAATTGGGTTTTTCCTCTTCCCTTCCTCCCCAACAGTAGAAGTTTCCTGCTCCTATTCAGTTCCGAATACATCACCCATTAATAATTAACTCTTCCAGAGAATCCTTTGCCTAATCCTGGGAAACTGCAAGAAAAGTTGTATTACATTCTAAACACCATCTGTTCAGGGGAATTATCAAATATAAAAATCACCCTTAAAAAAACCACCAAAATGTCCACAGTCCACAGTTCCTCTTCCTATATCCATGCTGCTGGTTTGCTGTGAGACCCTCAGAATGCATCTCTGAAGATCCTCTGGTTTATGAATCTCTGCTCCTCTGATAGGTATTTTATCACCCCAAAAGCCCTTACTCTAGTCCTCTATCCAAAGACTTCATACTATTTTAGATACCCTTGTGTGATTGCTTGAAGCCTGGGTGTTTGTGTGAATGCTGTTAAGATTAATTTCCAATAAAGACCATTTAATTATACTGTCTGGCTTGGAGTCTCCTCTGTTACTACCAGTATACATAGGTCAAAAGATCCTGCCATTACCTGGCCTCTTGCTGCCATTTTGTGCTAATTAAATATTCCCCATATTAATATTTGGACACTAGTGGGATCCTCACAAACACCACACAATTTGGGTAACAGAAAGGTTAAGAATGATGAATTTGTCCATTAGCTGACTTTTGATTTCCTGACCTAAGTCCAATTGCTAGTCTGAACTAGAGTAAACCCATTGAAACAGTTAGATTTGCATAAGTGTTGATTCACCATTCATCATATGATTCATTGGGTCCACTCCTGGTAGGATTAGTAAGTGCCTTCAAACTAGGGATGTGAATATTCATGAATTTAATTCTCATAGGCCATAATAAATACGTTGACTATTTTCCTTCGCACTACCAGAACATCCTTGAAAACTGCAACATTTTTTTGAGGACTATTAGCAATTTATTCTGTGAAAAATTTGCATAAGTGTGTGTGTGTGTGTTTGCACTGAAAACTTTGTTTTCTGCACTAATCTAAGATAAAAAACTGCGGGCATATGTTGTAAGATGAAAAAGACTCCCCAAAGAAAATGCAAAATATGTATATCTGCTAAGCTTGAGGTGTAGAGAACCTCCTGAACCTCTGGAATACTGTACACCATATTTATAAAAGGGATATTGGACAGATGGTAAAGGTGTAGAAAAGGCAAGCAAAATAACCAAAGAAAAGAATGGGAGTATATCATCTCTGCAAGTAGATTGCAATGTTTGGAGCTATAGTTGGCCCTCCGTATCCATGGATTCTGCATCCACTGTTTCAAATTTGAAAATATCCCCCACCCCCCAAAAAAAGAAAAGTCCAAAAAGCAAACCTTGACCCCCCTCCCATTTTATGTAAGGGACACCATTTTACTATGGCACTGTATATAATGGGGCTTGAGCATCCATGGAATTTGATATCCAGGGGAGGTCCTGGAAACAAACCCCAGCAGATACCAAAACCCCAATGTATTTAGAGAAAGGCAAGTAAGGGGAGACAAGATAGAGATGAATACATATTTGTCTGTTAGTCAGGTGTCATAGGTCCAGGCTATCTGAAAGACCATGGGCTCATCTACATGGGCCAGGATATGCTGGCTCCCTGCTGGCATATCCTGCCCATGGATCAAGCCTATTCCTCCCTCATTACCAGCACAAAATGGGCCAGAATCTGGACAAGCATACTGACCCATTCCTGCAGCAGCTGCCCTACATGTTATTATTTCTGATGTCAGGAAGCAGGCCAGAAGCACATGAGTGGGACACCCTGCATGTGAACAGCCTTGGTCACATGCTGCGGGCCCCCTTCATGGCCATGGAAGAGTGAAGCAGAGGGCAGCTGCAGTGATGGACCAGTGTGTCAGAACAGTCTATGGGGCCCAGACAGCATTTTTTTTTCTGGCTGGAATGCAGTTAAACAGGTATCATTCTAAAATATTTTATAGGGGGGAAACCCTGTCTTCCCCCTGTCTTAACCTCGTATTTGCCCCCAGGGTCATGAAGACTGTCCAGGGGCAAAAGCCCTTTGTCTTCAGGACTGCAGGACTCCAAGACTGGAGCAAGATGGGGAAAAATGCCCATGTAGATAAGCCCCATATCTCCCCATGTGAACCAGCCTGAGTTTTAAGATCTTTCCAGGGAAGATCCACCACCTTCACACGTATGTTTAGCAAGGACATGGGAGAGAAACTCCTAAGGGGCTGATCCCAGACTGTGAAATCCTCTGTTGAGGGAGATTAGTCTGGCCCCTTTTTGTTCCCCCTTTCACTTGTAGGTAAATACATTTTTATCCAAATAAGCATTTTTTGTCATTAGGGGACTCTGTGGAAGGTTGTTCAATGTGTGTGTGTGTGCTCACACTGCATTCTTATTGTTCTTGTCTTAGCTTTTAATGACCTCATATTGTTTTGAGGTATTAGTGCCAGAGAGAGAGAGAGAGAGAGAGAGAGAGAGAGAGAGAGAGAGAGAGAGTTTTAATATGGTAGCTTATGTAATTGTTTTTAAGCCTTTGTATTACTACTTTTAAATTCATGTGCCTTATTTTTGTTTGTTTTGTGAGCTGCCTTGGGTACCATTAGGGAAAAAGGTGGGATATGAATTAAATATATGAATAAATTCCCCTGAAACTGAATGGTTAGTGGTTCAGAACAGCACAATGTCTGTTTAAAGTTCTCTCGGTCAGTCCACTGTAGCCTATATTTTCCAGTAAGTGCACAGAGGATATTTATTTATTTATTTATTTGATTGATTGATTGATATCCTGCCTTTCTTCCAATATGGGACCCAAAATGGCCCATATTAGAAAACATTTTAAACCATCTTTTTTACTTTTGTTTTGCTTTATCATTTAGTGCACTTCTGATTGAAAATTCCAGAGGGGGCTCAACTACGTAGAAGTCTTGGTGGTCCAATTTTGCCTAGGCTCAGTTCCCCCTCCCCCAGTCTTAGCCATCCTCAAGCCCCTCCACCCCTCCTCTTCCAGGGTCCATGTTAGTAGGTTTGTTTAAAGAAACAGCCTTGAAAACGAAGCAGACTACCACCAGTTTTCCAACCATGAAAATTTTCTATGCTGCCCTTTGAAATGGAACATGTTTCCAGTTCTGATTGTAATTCTAAACTACTGAGTGCCATAAACCAAAGTATGGGTGAGGGCTTATTGGTATGTACAGTCTGCCATATAAAGAAAGGCTCTCCACATGTACTAGCTTCTGAGAGAATAGTTTAATAGATCCCTTGCTCCAATATGAATGTGATTTTAGGAACAGAGGAGCATTTTCTTCTTTGAGAGGAGCCTTTGAGAGGAGCCACACACAGTCAGTTTTGAAATGGTAGAGTGGAGATAATGGCAGAGATCCTATCTGAAGATGATGGAGCATAAGGTTCTGTCAGCTTACTTACAGAGGGGATCCCACAGACTGAAGGTGAAAAGAATCATAGAATCATAGAATTGTAGAGTTGGAAAAGACCACGAGGGCCATCCAGTCCAACCAGCCACGCAGGAAATCTTGATCAAAGCATCCCCGACAGATGGCCATCCAGCCTCTGTTTAAAGACCTCCAAGGAAGGAGACCCCACCACGCTCTGAGGGAGTGTGTTCCACTGCCGAATAGCTCTTATTGTCAAAAAGTTCCTCCTAGTGTTGAGGTGGAATCTCTGTTCCTGAAGCTTGCATCCATTGCTCCGTGTTCCAGTCTCTGGAGCAGCAGAAAACAAGCCTGCTCCATCCTCAGCGTGACACCCCTTAAAATACTTAAATAGGGCTATCATATCGCCTCTTAACCATCTTTTTTCCAGGCTAAACATACCCAGCTCCCTAAGTCTCTCCTCATAAGGCATCGTTTCCAGACCTTTCACCATTTTAGTTGCCCTTCTCTGGAAGTCAGCAAAGGAGGTCACAAGAGCCTGGCTAGCAGTGGAGCCAGGGAGCCAGGAATTAGAGCTATACCCAGGCACTATTCAACAACTATTGCATAGTCTGCTGAAAGATTTGGTTAAGGAAGTACTGCGTATCTCCTTACACAATGTTGAGCAATGTAGATACAGTATGTTGCAGTAGCTATCAGTTGCACCAGTGCATTTTGAGAGATCTCTCCCATTTTTAGGCCATTGCTCTAATTTTAGATGCACCCCTTTCCAACCAAAGTGGATTCTAATTACTGATGTAACAAAATACTTTAAAAAATATTATTCCTGAAATAATACCAATAAAATTGATAAGAAGTTGGGACAGGTCAATTAAAAGATGGATCTCATGGAAAAAGAAATTGCAAATTCCTAATGGGCTATTCTATGGAAATCAGGAAAAAGGAAGATTGGGGGGGTGGGTCAATCTCTTGAAATATACTTTGAAGAAATACAATTGTTAAGAATATTAGATCCTGAATACAATGACAAAAAAAATGGGTAAGGATAGAAAAGCAAATTAATAATATGGAATATAGAACTATATTTCAAACTAAGGCAAATTGGCAAAAAAATAAAGAGAGAATAATTGGTCCTATGTTTGTAAATCTTCAGATTTGGAATAAATGACGTAAGAGTTTATTAATAGAAAATTGGAAATGGCTCCCAATTGAATGTGTAAACAGAAATAATATTAAAGAAATAGGGAAAACATTAAAAAGAATAAAAGCAAAAGGTTATAAAAAAATAGGAGATTTATATGATGGAACTGGGAAATTATAGAGGAGAATGAGTTAACTTATTTAATTGGTACTCAATATTGGCTTCAGATAAAAGAAATTATAAAAAATTTGCAAGAATTAAGATTAACTGTTAAGGAAGAAATTACACCATTAGAGGGGATAATGAAAAGAAAATTAAACCAGGAAAAAGGTTTAATTGGCAAAATATATAGGGCTATGTTAGAGACTAAATTTAATATTGAAGAGGGTTTGATAGCCTGCTGGGACAAAGATTTAATAATAACTAGAGAGGAAATTAAAGTATGGACTCAAGAAATAGTAAAGTATAAAAACACAAAAGTAAAAGAACAACAAATGAAATTGATGGGACGGTGGTATAAAACACCGCATCAACTGTCTTTTATAAATGGTAATTGTTCATCAAACTGTTGGCATGGCTGTGGTATTAAAGGATCCCATATTCATATGTGGTGGGGTTGTCCCTTCATTCAGAAATTTTGGAGTGAAGTAAATAAAAAAAAAATAAATGGGATACTAGGGAAATATATACAGCTCAGTAAAGCAAACAATATTACACTTAATTTGAGTAAAATGGGCCTGAATAAGAATGAAGAGCATGTGACAAAGCAACACATGCAGTTATTGTCCTGGGTTGGAAAGAAAAATCCAAGTGGTGTAAATCAAATCTGGAAAAATATATAACATAATTTCTATTATTTGACTTTTATAGAGAAAGAAGACTGAAATATATAGAACAGATAAACGAAGAAACCTGGAACAATAAATGGAAAATGGTGATTCAAAACGTTAATGAACAAGGGGGAAGTAGCGCAATAACCAACGTGAGTGCAACTATTACCCATATCATGGAAAATGTATCATGAAGACTTAAACAGATACATCCTCTGTGAAGCTGTTGAAGAGGGTAGGTGGGTGGGAAGTGAGCAAACAAAAAATATGATTATGTAATGTGTTGTAAAATATTTAATAAAAAACCCAAAAAAGTTACTAGAAGCAATGAAAAAATGATGATGATGAAAATAACGGTCTTGATCCAATTCTATCATTATGCTAGTATAACTTCCACTGTGCAAATGGTTTCAGAATTTTGGAAAGCTCACAAGTGTGACATCCAGTCCTACACTGCACAAGCCTCAGAGTGGTGGAGTCTCCTTCTTTGGAGGTTTTTAAATAGAGGCTGGATGTTCACCTGTCCACCTGTCAGGAATGCTTTGATTGTGCATGGCAGGGGGTTGGACTAGATGGCCTTTGTGGTCTCTTCCAGCTCTATGATTCTATGAGAGTTTACGCAATGAAGATTACCACTTGGACAATGGCACAAATCTATGTAATTAGACAAATGAAGGTTGGTTCTGTGCGTGTGCATGTGTGTTTGCTTTTTTGCCACTGACATTAAATTGGATTTAGGCCAATGAGTTGAAAGTAACTTTCCAAGTTCTCTATATTTTTTAATCCTGATGAAATTTTCCCTAAATCATATATGTCAGGATGAATGATTTTTCCCTATCCATTTAATAAAATGTATTATTATAATAATAATAAAAATTATTAAAATTGGCAAAAAAATAAAAGTTGGAGAAAGTGAAATTGACAAATTAGGACATCCCTAGTAAGGAACACAGAAACTCCACTGTTGGACTACTGTTCCCACCATAAATTAATAATGGAATATGGTGATGGAAGCTGCAGTCCACCAAAACCCAGACAGCCATACCTTCCTCAGTGGAATGCTGCTATTTTTATTTCTAACAATTATCTATCATAAATGTAAAGCTAAACTATTTATCTACGGTCCCATTTCTGCTCCCTTATTTTGTGTGTGTATGTGTGTGTTTGGGTGGTTTCAGATATACAGCATCCACTTTCATTTTCTCTTTACCTCTCTTCCTATCTCATTAAGAAGCCATTGCAAGGATTAATTTGCTCTGGAGCACTGACACCAGGCAAACCCTTTGACCAAACCTGACAATGAGCCCTGCTCCTGACAGCTGTTAGCAATGGAAGAGACAACTGTCTTATCTCTAGAATGACCCAAAAGTCTACAGAAATTCAATTAGAATCAATGAACCTTGACTAAGGGAAACTCCTTGGAGAACCAGCTGCTAGGCTGGAATAAAATTCTTCTGAAATGATGAATCTGTATTTTAGCCTCTATTTCTAATGAAACACAGGGGCTTGTGAGTGAGCAAATTTCACCTTCCAATAAGGGACAAATATGGCTATGTGGAAACCCATTCCTAATTGATAGGCTTAGACCTTTGCAATGAAAATATTTGAGGAGTCAACATGAAGGCAATTAACAACAACAACAGCTACCGGGCTGGCAGACTCATTCAGACTTTCTGGTTGGATTTCAAGACATCTGGAATATCCATGATTTTCCAAAAACCCTTCCACAATAGTGGATCCCTGTCTTCTCCAAGAATTGTCTCTTGAATTGTTTGTATCAGTTGCAAGATGTAGCTCTGCAGTTGCCCACCATGATCCAGTAGTTCACACCCTCCATCATCCAAAGCTTAGTGCAGTGGGTCTTCAACTTTTCTTTACCAGGGACCCCCTTTAAACACCTTTTGTTGCCATGAACCCCAAAGACTTAAGATTTAAAACCCCAATAACAATAATAACAATAATACCATCCATTAAACTTTCCCTCAGAGGCACTGGAGGGGAGGGAAGACTTTTCTCCTGCTTCTTCCTGCATGTTTGTGGCTGAAGAGGATTAAATGGCAATGTCCAGGCCAAGCCAGCCAGCTAGCCTTTGCCTTGGCTTCTGTCACATGGCCACTCTACTGCAGGCAGGGGATGGGGTGAGCAGCCTTCAAGCCTTCATGGACCCCTATGAGGATCTCGCAGACCCAGGGGTGGGTGTGTATGTGTGTCCCGGGATCATAACTTAAGACCAACTGGCTTAGTGAATAAAAAAGACAGCACTAGTCCCCCCCCCCCGAAAGAATGGAAATGGATTTCTTTAGATCAGGGGGTATTTTCAAGTACTGAGAAAACAAGGCAAGAAGAATTAGGGACTGACAAGAAACATCTCAATTCAGGACTTTTTCTATGCATAGTCCACATCTTTTTGTGTGCAAAACACAGCAGTTTCAGTTTTCTGTACAAAAATGCAGTTTGTTCAGAACAAGTACCCATCTGCAGCATTTTTCTGCAAAGCAAACAATGTTTTCTAGGCAGAAAGTAATGTTTTCTGCTGAACATGATCTGCACAGAAAATAAATATTCTTTTTGACACAGAAGGTCTTGTTTCCTGGACAGAAGGTGCTGTGTTCTGTACGGGGGGATCATGTGCGAGTGTTGTGAAGAGTTGGTGCTTAGCTGTAAGTGGTGTTCAAAGATGGCAAAGTTTTTTTTGTGAGTTTCTGGCAGCCAGAAGGGAATTGCTAAAAGTTTATAAACAGAGGTCAAGCATCCCTTATTCAGAATTCCAAAATCCAGAATACTCCAAAATCCATAATTGTCCACATGATTGGCTGAGCTAGTGACACCTTTGCTCTCTGATGATTTAATGTACACAGACTTTGCTTCATGCACAAAATTATTAAAAATACTGTGTATAAAATGATCTTCAGGCTATGCATATAAGGTATATATGAAACCTAAATGAAAAAAATCCAAAAGCATTTGGTCCCAAGCATTTTGGATGAGGGCAGTACATCTTCACAGGCCATCCTGGCTGAATATTCTGGATGAAGGCAAACAAACTGAAACTTAATCCAGACAAGACAAAGGTGCTTCTAGTCAGTCAAAAGATAGATAAGAGAATTTAGCCTGTCCTAGATGGGGTTACACTACCTTGAAATCTCAAGTTTGAAGCTTGGGTGTTCTTACGGCTGACTGGAGGTGGCTAAAAGGAACACACATAACTCTGGTATTGTAAGAATTTCACTGGCTACTGATCCATTTCCAGGCACAATTCAAAGCACTGGTTCTGACCTTTAAAGCCCTATATGGATTGGGTCCAGACAATCTGGAAGACCACTATCTTCTTCTATGAACCTGCCCAACTTTTAAGATATTCTGGGGAAGGCTTTCTTTCAGTCCCATCACCATCACAGGGTTGTTTAGTGAGGATGCAGGAGAGCCTTTGTGCTGGCTGTTCCCAGGCTGTGGAATTTCTCTTCCCCAGGAAGCTAGGCTAGACCTCTTCTCTGCTCTCCTTTCAATGGCAGGCAAAGACCTTCTTGCTCTTGAGTAAATGTGTCATGTACTGGCACTCCCAGACTCAGTGACCAGTGGTTTCAGAGTTCAAAAACAGTAAACTTTATTGGCACAGTAATCCAGGAAGTGAACCCTTCAGAGTCGTTGCTCAGAATGAAACTTAACTGAAAAACAATATATTAAAAACATATTCCAATCTACAAAATCTGATGGCTATACTATCATTGGTTAGCCATCATCCCCTTTCCCTCTTCTCACAGTGCCAGTGTCTAGCCCCCTTTTCCCAGAGCTGAGACCCAGCTGCAGTGCTTATCAAACCATTCCTGACATTGAGCACTTACTCCCTTCTCCAGTTAGGCGACACAAACTTGTTAACAAGCAGAGAAATGCAAACACAATGACCCACAAGATTAAACAGTAAAACTGAACTTGGCAGGAAAAGGTCACATCTGGGACCAATCCTGACAAATTTCTTGCAAGGAGTCTTCTTATGGTATGTGTGTGTGCTTTATTGTTGACTTTTGATATCCTTCTAAATGATTTTACACTGTTTATAAGCTATGATTTTAATGTGATGGTTTTAAATTGTGCTTCAAATTTTATTGTCAGGTTTTGGCTGATTCTTTTTTGTGAGCTGC
Source organism: Gambelia wislizenii (assembly GCA_030847615.1). NCBI lineage: Eukaryota > Metazoa > Chordata > Lepidosauria > Squamata > Crotaphytidae > Gambelia > Gambelia wislizenii. Next base: position 303,170,251 of record JAUMIR010000002.1, on the reverse strand, counting down.
CTTGGGTCCCTCTTTAGGAGAAAGGGGTGACATGATATTCAAATGTTTAAATATTTGAAGGAATGTCATATTGAGGAGTGAGCAAGCTTGTTTTCTGCTACTCCAGAAACTAAGACACGGAGCAGTGGATTCGGGCTGCAGGGGGGGGGAATTCCACCTGGACATTGGGAGGAAGTTCCTGATGGTGGGAGCTGTTTGGAGGTGGAGTGCGCTGCCTGGGAGTGTGGTGGAGTCTCCTTCTTTGGAGGTTTTTAAACAGAGGCTGGATGGCCATCTGCTGGGAATGATTTGATTGTTTATTCCTGCAGGGCAGGGGGCTGGACTGGATGGCTCTCGTGATCTCTTCCAACTCTATCGTTCTGTGATTCTATGTGGACACTCAGATGTGTTTCCATATAAATTTACATAATGTGTGCATTTATTTATACACTATTCCTGATGTATGCATGTTTTCCACATTGTGCATAGATAAATATCTGTTTCATTAACATTGCTCCTAAAGGAGGAGGGGATTTAGCAAGAGCCTTCCCGCACTCCGAGGAAAAGCAGCAAAGCAGCAGGAACGTTCTGCTTTTCCTGCTGCCTTCCCACATGTTGGCATCCTTCCAGCATTCTCTCATTCTGCTCCCATGGGGGAATAGGGTAAAAAAGTGTCTTTTTGCTAAATGGAAAAACCCATTAGGAAAAAGACATTGTTTTACCTTGGTCCACAATGCGAGCGGAACGAGAGAATGCTAGAAGGGTGCCATCATCATGTGGGAAGGCAGCAGGTAAAACAGAACATTCCTGCTGCTTTGGCCCTTTTCCTCAGATGATGATGATGATGATAAATTATTTATTCATAGCCCACCCAATCACAAGGAATCTGGGCAGGTTACAACAATAAAAACACATGGAACACAGTAAAATTCAAAATTAGTCCCTTCCCAACATCCCCCCAAACCAATACTACAATTATAATTAAATAAACAAAGTTTAAAAATAAGAATACAAAAGTTTTTAAAACGGAGATAATTGGGAAGGCTCTAAGAGAATGAACAAGTATATCTATCACCGGAGCATTATACAATCCAAAGGCCTGTCTACATGGGCAATTTATCCCATCTTGCCTTGTCCTTTCTCCAGGAAGTCCTCATGACACCTGTGGCAGATGGAGGGGGGGGAGAGAGGGTGAGACCCCTTGCTACATTTTAAACAAACATCTGATTTAATCTGTTCCTGCAGGGGGGGAATAGAGTGGGCCCCACATGTCTGCAGGAGCCCATACTGGCAGGCTGGCCCATCGCTGCAACTGCTAGTCTGCCTTGTTGTTCCCTATCCAGGAAGGGGTCCAGCATGTGACCAGGACTGGCCATATGCAGAGGGCTTTGATCACATGTTGCAGGTCAGCTTCCTCACTTCCAAGAGAGCCAAGGAGATAGTGACAATTGCAGTGATGGGCCGGTGTGCCTGTCTGGACTCTGGCCAGTTTCGTAGAGGTAACAGGGGAGGAATGGTCCTGATCCACAGCCAGGATATATCACCTTGGAGTTGGTGTATCCTGGCTCATGTAGCTGTGCTCCAAGACTGTGAGTGAGTGTGTAAGTGATGAGTGTGTCTGTGTACCTGTGTAAGAAAGAGAGTATTCTTGAAGGAACACATGTGAGAGAGATGGGGAGAGGGAAGACATAGACAGTGTGTAAGAGAGAGCACAAAATGGAATGTGTAGCCTTGTAGCACTTGTATGATAATATTTTAATTCCATTGTGATTCATTGTGGTGCCTCATAATTAATCTTCCTGAGGAGACAGCAATAAAATCCTGTGAGAAAACTCTTCAAATATGATAATGTAAAAATCTGTCATGTCCAAGGAAGACAGCATCAATTTGAAAAGAGAAGGACACATTGAAAGTGAAGCAAAAAATCCCAAACACTTCTAGTGAGATAATGTGCAGTTTGGATCAAGCTTATAAATATCCATGTGTCTGCAGAGTAACATCTGTTCTGCATTGTACTTAGACTAGCATCAACTGAGTTGAGCCAGTAAATGACTATTTTGGTGTGGCATGGCTGTAGTTAATACCCAAGGTGCTTGGCCTTTAAATATTGATGATTTGACTTCTGACATTTGAATATTCCTAAATGACATCCAACACTTCATACAGACAGGCAGGGGAAATACTCATTTCTGTTTCTCGTTGCTTGATTTGGTAGTGAAACATCAGTCTGCACTGAAGCTTGAACCTTACAAGGAGTACTCCCCAATTCTTATGCTATGTTTTATTATCCACATAGATAAAAATTAAACCAGGAAGAATGTGCCCTTGTATTAAGCAATGGAGCATATACCTACATACCCAGTAAAAAAAAGTGGTGCTTGCTTTCTATAAATGATTATAAGGATCATGTGATAGAAGGTGTATTTTATTTATTTATTTTTATTACTTTGTATCCTCCCTTTCTCCCTATATGAAACCCACAGCAACTTACAATTTGTCAAGGTACAACTAAAACTCTAAGGGCTTATCTACGTGGGCTAAATACCCTGGCTTCCCCTATTCCAGAGACCAGCAGTCCATATGATGCAGGGCTTTTGCCCTGATCTGCCCCTGGCAGTCCTCACCACCCCTGGGGTAGATACAGGCTGGAATGGGAGAAAGCCAGGATAAGGCCCTTTACAAAGTTGTAAAATAATACTTGGGTCTTGCCTATATGAGGGGGAAAAATACAAACACATTCAAAAAAGCAGGCATTTGCAACGATGCAACCTGTCTTCATGGTCAAAAAAGCCCCCCTAAACTCCACACAGCTAGGAACTCCAAGATGGCAGCCACAAGTGATTTACTCACAATTATGCTGCCCAGGACTTACCTGGCAGCCTGAGTTGCGGGCTGGTGAAGCCCCCGGTCCTTCGCCCGCCACATGGCTTGCAGGCTGGGAAGAGGCTCGTAAGCCAGTCAATCAGGGGAGGGCTGCTCTGCCCTGATTGGCTGGCTTACAATGCCCTCAACCAATCAGAGGTGCTGAGCTTTGGGAGCCTCTGATTGGCTGAGGGCTGGGGCTAGTCTCCACATGGGTACGGCAGCTGGGAATAAATTCCTGGCTCAAGGCTGGACCCGGCCAGTTGGCTCACTGGAGCTGAAGAGGACTGAGCTCTCTGGGAGCTCCAAGAAGAAACCTCCGGGGAAGCAGCGAGCAGCGGCGGAGGCAGGGAACAATGAAGTGAGGCAGTGGGAAGCCTAGCAGTCAGTAGAGCAAGGCAGCGGACAGTCCGGTGATCGATGGGCATCGACAGGGCAAGCGGCAGGCCTCCAGGAGGGCTAGCCCAACTAGCAGGCTCCAGTGGCAGGTGGAAGTGACTGATCGGGGTTGTGGGTGGAGGCAGAGACGAGCCACCAGGAGAGGGCTAGCTGGGAGCGGCTAGCCCAGCAACAGGTGCCAGCACAGTGGCCATCGGAAGCAACCCACCTGGGGTCAAGGGCAGCAGCCTGCGAAGGCTGAATGGGCAGCTTGCAGGGGTGCAGCCTCAGAGGGTGGGCTCTAGGGTATTCAGGCCCAAACCTTGGAGGGGGCTGGTAGGCCCTGGTGAGGCAGACAAGCCAAGGAAGTGCAGACAAGCAGAGGCAGGTACAGGTGGCCCTTGGAAAGGGCACAAGGGGTTCCCAAGCAGGGAAACAGCCTGGTACAGGGGGCACCTAAGCCTCAGGAAAGGGCGGACAAGACAGGACAGGCACTGGTGGCCCAGTGGGCCTGCTAGCCCCTGGTTGAGGGCAAAGGAGGGGGTTTCCAGGTCGGGGGAAACAACCATAATACAGGGAACTCTAGACTGGGGCAGACAAGGCAAAGCAGGGGGTGGACAGTGTAAGAGGGGAAGCGGCATGAGCCCAGCAGCACTTGGGCAACTGCGGGCTTAGTCGACAGGGAGGCTTAAGCTTATAGAGCGGACAAGGCAGGTAACACTGAAATCTCTACCAAGCCTTGAAGTTAGACATCAAGAGCTGAAATAACTTTCTTCACCATGCCACCCAAGAAAAGAGCCCCGCCTAACCGGCGAGTGACTCGGGCACAGTCGGGCAGGATGCCCAGGTCATGGGCCGTCTTGGCACCTTGCGGATGCAAAGTGGCGGCAGGAGGCAGGAATGCCTCGCGGACTGCAACAGGCAACCCTGAGGCAGTTCAGAACTTCCTGACTGGTACAGAGGCTCCCAACCTGCAGGAACTGACTCAAGCTGTCACACTCCTGGCTGAGCAGGTAGTGGAGCTGAAGTCAAGAAGGGAAACCAATACAGGGGCTGGCACCCCTGACTAGAGGTCTGAGGCGGTCAACAGCACTGGGGGCCAGTCCCAGGCCATAGCTGATGCTTCTCAGCAATCAGCTCAGACAGCAGGGCGTTGGAGGAGGCACCGCTCCCCATTGCTAAGTGACGTCAGCATAGTGTCATCAGCAGACTCCTCCCCAGAATGGGGAAGTGGCGCATTGGGAGAAAAGGGACGGAAGGGGACAAAACAAGACAAGAAGAAAAGGCGCTCCAGGCACAGAAAAAAGAGAGACTCAGACAGCAAGGGAGCATCAGGTGAGTCTTATGATGATCTCGATCAGGCGGAGTACTGGAAGGAGGCTGGATTGGTACCTGGGCTGCCTTCCTGGGTGATTAAGGAATGGCCTTACTCGGATCCATCTGCCTCGGGTCCCTCTAGGGCCTGGCAGGATGGGGTGGCTACATTAGGGAATCCCATTCTCAGCTTGTTCCAGGATCACGAGCACCCACCCGGGATCCACCTGGACAAGTAGACCCAGAATAATATCCTCAAAGGATATTATGTGGATGTCTTCTCCCTGCTCAAACCCGAGGGGGAAGTGGGCAGCACTCCAAAAGAGGACAAGTCCATGGAAAAAGGCAAGCCCGATCCCGTGGAACGCACCTTCTTCAATTGGTTGGCCGGGTACACTGTCTTCATGGGTTTAGTGGAGATGGCTTATCCAGAGAGGGTTTGGCACCTGGCCAACCATTTGGGCAATGTCCTAAAAGCCAGGACCCTTGCAGGCGAGGCAACAGCCATTGAATATGACACCGCCTTCCACAAAAGGGCTTCTCGCAATTCCAGGGCTAGATGGGACCTTATCAGTGACAAATTTTGGCTCATCATGGTGGGGTCCCACATAAACGGGAAAACAGAGGCGGCCAAGCCACCTCGGAAAAGGGACCCCCGGTGCTTGGTTTGCTGGGAGTACAATTTAGGCAAGTGTCTCCAGACCCACTGTAAATTCAAGCACAACTGCGAGAACTGCTATGGATCCCACCCCAGAACCAGCTGCTCCCACGCTAGTGCGTCTTCCCAGTCCTTTCATTCGGGATGCCCTGCTTCCACCGGCATCAAGAAGAAAACAGGGTCTGGAAGCAGCGGCAGACAGGGAAGTAGCAAGAACTAAGGAAGGGCAGGGGGCATGCCATCTGGCCTTCATGCCTGTCAAACTTCAGGCCATGCTCCCCCTTTTGGCCCTCTACCCCAACAGACAGGTGGCCGCATATCTACGGAATGATTTCTCTCAGGGTTTCAGAATCCCTACTTTGGCCCCAGACAAGCTTTTGAGTCTGGAAACCTCAAGTCGGTCGCTGACCTGCCTGATGTGGTAGCAGCCAAAATTGCAAAAGAATGCACAGAAGGGAGGGTAGCAGGCCCTTTTCCAGCTCCTCCCATGGACAACCATAGGGTCTCTCCTCTAGGAGTGGTGCCTAAGAAGGCACTGGGAGAGTATAGGCTCATCCATCACCTGTTCTACCCAAAAGGGGCATCGGTCAATGACACAATACCGCCCAAGCTTTGCTCAGTATGGTATGTATCATTTGATCATGCGGTCAAACTGGTCCCAGCCTATGGCCTCAGTGCCCTCATAGCAAAATGCGACATTCAGTCAGCATTCCTGTTACTCCCAGTTTACCTGGAGGACTACTGCCTACTGGGCTTCAAGTTTCAGGGGCAGTGGTACTATGATATGGCCCTCTGAATGGGTTGCTCTATTAGTTGTTTTGCCTTTGAGGCCTTTAACACCTTCCTTGAGTGGGCCTTGTGGCACAGAACAGGTTCCTCCTTTGTCACTCACTACCTGGATGACTTTCTTATGATTGGGGCAGTGGGGGGCCCCAGACTGCGGGTTTCTTCTTCATTCCTTCCAGGAGCTGGCTCGGGAGCTGGGAATCCCCTTGGCGCCTGCAAAAATGGTGGGGCCTTCCAGCATCATGATCTATCTGGGGATCATGCTGGACTCCGTAGCAGAGGTATCACGTCTCCTGGAGGACAAACTGGAGGGGATCAAGCAGAAGTTATGGCACCTCATTGCCAAGGACAAGGCCACCTTGAAGGAAGTGCAGTCTCTGCTAGGTCATCTCAACTTTGCATGCAGAGCGGCAGGGCCTTTTGCAGCAGGCTGGCCAGTATCACTATGGGCATTCGGTCCCCGCATCACCACATTTGTCTCACAATGGGGGGTGAAAGAGGATTTGGGGGTGTGGCTGAAGTTCTTAGATGGGTACAATGGGGTCATGTTCTGGCAGGGGGAGGCATCACGTGGGTCCAGGCTGCAGGTCCAGTCAGATGCAGTGGGAGGTGTTGGGTTTGGAGTGTACTACAATGGGCATTGGTGTATACAACGTTGGCCTCCTGAGTGGAGGGACTCTGATGTTATCCGTGACCTAACATTCCTTGAGTTTTTTCCAATATTAGTAGCAGTTTATCTATGGAGAGACAAGTTAATAATAATAATAATAATAATAATAAAATTTATTTATATCCCGCCCCTCTGCGAGCAATCAGGGCAGCTTACAACAATAAAATAGTACACAGTATAAAACAACTCAAAATCCCTTCCCCCCTTAAAACATTATTAAATTAATACAAATTAAAATCAGTATATAATACAATTTATTTAAAAAGTTCTGGAACAAACGAGTTTGTTTTGGGTGCGACAACCAGGCGGTGGTCTGGATTATTAACAAGCAGTCTTCTAAGTCTGACAGGGTCATGTGACTCATCAGAGAATTCATACTGGTTTGCTTGGTGGCAAACATCACTTTCTCAGCGCAGCATGTTCCAGGGGTGGATAACGAAATTGCAGATGCGTTGTCTTGATTCCAGGACAGCAGGTTTCGGGAGTTGGCTCCAGGAGCAGATCTGATGCCGGTGGGCTTTCTGATTAAGCTCTGGCACCTTGGGAAGGAATGGTGATCCATGGGGTATTCAACTGTCTGGCACCTTCCACCCAGGCCAGTTACTCAAGTGCGGTACGGCAGTTCTTCAGTTTCAGATGGCAGCACGGTTATGGGAGCTCCTGGCCATCTTCAGAACATGAGGTTCTGCACTACATCACATCCTTGAAGGAAAAGGGCATAGCCCCTAGGTCCATATCATTACAACTGGCGACCATCTCCTTCTTCAGCAAGGTGGCAGGGCAAGGTGATCCCTGCACTTCATTCTTGGTTTGTAAGACAGTCGAAGGGTGGTGTGGCTGGACACTCGCAGACCAGTTTCCTATGGACTGTTGTGCAGTTTGATGACATCTCTCCCCAGGGTGTGCTGATCCAGGTACAAAACTCTTCTCTTTCACTCAACCTTTCCGGTTGCTTCCTTTGCAGCATTACGTGTTAGGTTGCTGGTTTGCAGCTCCAAGGACAACAGATCCAGATGGGGACTTCAGCTGAGGGGCATATTGCTGGAGGAAGAGGTCCTGCAGTTGCAAATCTGGTGGTCCAAGAATGACCAATGCAGAAAAGGGGCCTATCAACGATTGAGGAAGCTCGACGAGTCACCAGCTTGCCCAGTATAACTCCTGAAGCGTTACCTGAGGCAGTGTCTGGGCAGCCCTGGAGCCTTGTTCATCCATAAGGACCTTTCCCCAGTGACGCACTTCCAGTTTGTAAGTGTGTTGTGATCCACCTTGCGTTATCTCAGTTGCCCAGCAGACGAGTTCGGATGACACTCTTTCCGGATTGGGGCTGCAACTATGGCAACGGTAGAAAGTATGTCGGTACCCACAATCCAGCAACTGGGCAGGTAGCGATCCAGAGCCTACACCTCTTACATTCAACTGGAACTCTCCATTCAGAAGTTGATAATATTTGGCGATAGCTGCAGAGTTGGCACAAGCTGAGCTCGGGGTGTGTGTGGGAGCTTGGCTTTGGTGGCAGTGGACATGGGTCCTGATTTGATCTTGGGGTCTGGGGGTCTCCAGTAAGTCCAGTTTGAGCTCATGTCAAGATCAAGTTCAAGTTCATGACCACGGTTACCCTGCCTCTCTTGGATCAGATCACGTGATCAGGTCACGTGACCAGATCACGTGATCAGGTCACATGGCCAGGGCATGTGATCTGTTAGCAGCGGGCTAACAGATACGTCATCAGCCAAGCAGGCGGGCTTGGCCGATGCCCGGTTTAACCCATGACCAGGCACCAACCACAGCATCTATCACCAAAGAAAGTTGTGGCTAATTTTTGCCAATATCTGCAATCACCTTGTATCACCTTTTTATCTGTGTCAAATATACTTCTCTGCATGTATTTTGCATTTGTTCTCTTTCTATAAGGGGGGGCGAAGGGAGGGGGGTACTATTTCACTCAGCATGCAATTTTAAATCGGACACCGCCATTAAAAAAAAAAAACAGTTTCCTATGGTGTGCACAAGTGATAGTTTCTATTTACCAAAAAAAAAAAAAGACAAAAGTATATAAGATCACCATTTTATCAACTTACTCGTTTAACCTAAAATTCAACATGGCATGCTGTCTCTTGCTGCTGCTGCCATCTCCCTGGCTCTCCTGGAAGCCAAGTAGGTGTTCCTCAGCATGTGACCAACACTGTCACATGCAAGGGGCCTTCAGTCACATGTTGTGGGCCCCCTTCCTGGCTTCTGAGCCAGCAGAAAAAATGGTGATGGAGGCAGTGACAACTGCACTGGTATTCTGTTAGGACTAGTGTAGATAAGCTTAATGTCTAGGCAGGCTTATATGGGAGCATACAGTTTTTTTGCACAGACTGAACCTCGATTGCATAAAGCTTTATAGATCATTACCATTATGCTTGTAAATGGGTCAATAGCAAGTGGAACTGCTGTAACAGGGGAATTATACATTCCCTGTAACCAGCCAGGCCTGACTAGAGCAGCAGCAATTTCCAAACACTCTTCAAAGTCAACCCCATGTAGAATGTTGCATACGACATCTACATGGGATGTAACTATGGCAGGGTGCAATTATATGGTTTCATTAATTTCCGTTATATGCATTGATATATCTTAGATCTCTGTTGCTGGGTAGGGTGTCCATGTATCCTTCTTACCAGTTGAATGGCTTTCTAGTCAAGGACCAGTTTAAAGATAAAGGGCCATGAAAAGGAAGATTGGGGTCTTTAAGTTGTCCATCAACAGTTAACTTCTGGACAGCACACTGAGTAGAAAGATCACTGAATCACTTTGTACCCCTTTGTGTGTCTTTTTCAATTGCACAAATTCATTCTAAATGGTTGTGTGCACACGCGCACTTGCGCGCGCACACACACACACAGACACACAGACATATCTCACCGTAAGAAAACTTTGTGCAAATCTACCTCCCTTTTTTTAAAGCAATAACCCTCTATTGCCATATTAGCACAGTGATGTTCTGCATACTATTTCTACATAATTATATAAGCTTAAGTTGAGCAGGGAGAAGTTAGCAGACACATTCAGCTAACATTTATCTTGACCGCTGCTCATGTCAAAAGCAGACAGTGCCAGTCTTTAAAGCAAAACTGTGCAGAAACTCCCCCAGAGATTTATGATGGACACAGAAATTTGTCCATCATAGGTGGACACAGAGGTGGGGGAGAGCCAATATAATCCTACTTCTCCAGGGGGAGGGAAAAATCTCTAGCACTTCCCTTGGATGAGGCTCACCATTAACAATGATAATAGGGCACCTTCTCCTCCCTCTTTTTTCCCTGTCATCATTAACTTGATGAGAGCAACTGGCTACTACTTGGCATCCTCCATACATTGTCCTGGACCTAATTATTGTCTTCTATATATTAGGCTGCTGGTTCAAAGGTCTAGACCTGCCCATACAAAAAAGTAGCATGCAGAATGTTCTGAACCAAGTACTGGACTTGTGAATGTTAGCCAAGGGGTGTGTGACACTCCAAGTCTTTCTTTCTTCAGCAGCTTTCAAGAAGCCCTGCTTTCCATCTGGAAGTGCAACCTCATTTCTCTTCCCCACGGCTGCAGTTGCAGCCAAGACTGACTGTTTATTGATTGTCTGAATCCCTCCAGCCAGTAATAATCACAGGGTCTTCATAGATGCCTTGGGGGAGACATTGCCCAAGGGGCTTGTGAATAGCTCCATATGCAGTGTCCAAACAAAACATGTCCATGTAACTATGAGTTACACATGTGTATGATACTAATAGGATTTCAGGCATTGATACCAAGATAATATCACTCCATTATTTTCATCATGAAATACTGTCGGCCCTCTGTATCCACTGATTTGGCATCCATGGATTCCACTATACATGGCTTGAAAATATCTCCCCTCCCCCCCCAAAAAAAAATCCAAGAAGCACACCTTGATTTTACTATTTTATATAAGGGTTACCTTATATAAGGGACATTTCATATTGAGATATCATATTGAAGGGATATCATATTGAGGATGGAGCAAGCTTGTTTTCTGCTGCTCCACAGACTACACAGAGCAATGGATTCAAATTATAGGAAAAGTGACCCCACCTAAATATTTGGAAGACCTTCTTAATGGTAAGAGCTGTTTGATAGTGGATTGTGCTACCTACGAGTGTGGTAGGGTCTCCTTCTCTGGAGTTTTTTTAAACAGAGGCTGGATGGCCATCTGTCAGGAGTGCTTTGATTGTGTGTTCCTGCAGGGCAGGGGGTTAGACTGGATGCTCTCGTGGTCTCTTCCAGTTCCATGACTCTTTCATTCTATTATTCTACTATGCCATTGTATATAATGGGACTTGAGCATCCACAGATTTTGGTATCCACAGGGGTCCTGGAACCAAACCCCAGAGGATACGAAGAGCCCACTGTACAATCTTCTCTTTGTCCAGCTCCTGCCATTTTGCAACTTGCATTGGGTGCAGTGTCTAAAATGGAAGAAAAACAAATCTCCCCTGTAAATGTGGACATGGGGAAAAACTTTACAACAAGGCAATACTTCTTGGCCCACTTCCAGATGACTATTAAGAATCAATAACTGGAAAAGCATGATACACAACCTGATAACAGATTTCTTCCCAATCTAATCTGGAAAAGAATTTCAAGGCTGTCAATCTCTCATTATTAGCAGTGTAAAGAATACATGTAATTTTCTTTTCTTCAATGAAAATTCTCCATTGAAGGCCAACTACTGCAATATTTTTCAGATTGGAAAAAAATATATAATTTGAGCAAAAATGCATTGCTTTGTGCAGAAAACAGTATATTTGCACAAAATGCTCTGTTGGGCGGGGGTGAAACCTGATGTGCAACATTGTTTTTTGTTCAAATGAAATGGAATAATGCAAATAACATTGTCCAGAAACTTTTGCAGTCTTGTCCAGTAGAGAGAAAACTTTTGAACGTCTTTATTCTTGTGAATGAAATAAGTGAAGATCTACATCCTCAGTCATTACAGAGTATTTAAGGAAATCTCACAATATGAAATCCCCTCTGATTAACTCCGCCAATCTGTTTTCCTTCTAAATCATGAATATTCCTTGCTCTTCTTCTCTAAGGAAAAAAACCCCCAAAAACCTCCCAACTTCACTGTGTGAAATAAAATGGAAATATTTAATTGGATTGGCAACAAAGAGTGACTTCTCTTTTTTTCTGTGAAGCAAGCTTGTGAAATAACAAGATGTTGTTTGCACTAAAGCGATAAGAAAGGTACCCATGTGCCACTTCGAATTAACTGCTATAGGACAATAAATTTCTGAATTTAGATTAATCTGAGGCACTGTGTTGACTGCTAATTAACCTACTGAAGGAAACAGTTTTACAGCTAACCATAAATGAATCTGTATGCCTTTTGAGAATTTGCAAAAGTCATTCTGTTTTGCATGGGCTTGATTTCTACAGCTATTATACGTGTTTGCTCATGAAAATTACATTGTGTGTATCACTTTCTTGTTGGTAGCCTGATGCTCCTGTCCATGAGTTATGCTCAGGCAGAGTTCATAACTGTCAGGAGCAATAAGATGGAGAACCAGGCTTGGCAACAAAACCCTGGGGCAGCAGTTGCAGGTGGGAAGGTCAAGAAGGGTCTCCTTGCATTGACACATGTCCTGAGCCCTCTCACTGGAGACATTATCAGACAACCGTCTAATAACATTTTTGTCCCATTATTATAAAAAGTGTAAATATCCTGTCATAATAACACTTCTTATCACATGTTGCTGTAATCATGAGAAAGAACTGCCACTGTATTATTGCACCACAACCACTGGCACTGTTTACTTCCACATTTTCACATGGGTGAGACTTTGGCAGTTCTCATGAGAAGACACAAGTATGCTTAAAACTCTAAAAATACCTAAATTTACAAAGAAAAAGAACACACAAGCTCTGAAACAAACTAAAAAACTTTCCAGCCAAATGGGGAGGTTCATAAAAAGAGCATCCTGTACTTAGTTTCCTCATTCTCTCCTGGAAGTTTTCTGACAGGGACCATCCATTGACACTGTAATCATGCAAGCAGAATGGGACACGGTTTCACATGCAAGCAATGCCACACACACAAAAAAAAAACCACTATGGGAGATCAATTCACAGTTTGGCCCTTTAATTAAAAAGAATGCCTTTTCACAGCAGCATAATACTTGAGGAACCCGAGGACAAAGACATTATGTGATGGCAGGGAGGGGGGCATCCGTGGTATTCTGTCATTGTTATCAAATGATTTTTACCATGTCTGATAATGTCCTGAGTGGTGAGAAGCTATAAGCCAACATTTAAAATTTCCCATAATAGTTTAGAGTGTCTGATAAACCATTACTGTAAGGCACAGTGGGACACCCTTTAAAAAATTCCAAGGTGATATGGAATATAGAGTGACCCAATATTCTGGGTCAGTTTGAAATATTGGTTCATAGCAGCTCATGTTGCTACCACGAGGTGTACGATGAAGGCTGAAAACACTTTGCCAAAGATCTCTTCAAAGTTGGAACTGGCCCAACACAACAACAACAGAGATCTCTGACACTAGACATCGTAAAATTCTGACAGAATAGCATTTCTACTTTTAGCTGAGTTTTCATAAATGTTAGTGTTTGAAAAATCCATTTCCACCTTGTTCATTCATTTTTTAATTATTAGCTGTACCTTAGTAGCTTTTGCATTGCATTCTGCCCCCACATCTTCCCCCACCACTGATTTCCACCTTTGGACCCATAAAAAATATGTTGGGCTCCATTCTATGGTTAATGCCACAAAATCAGATCTGGGTTTCATGACTTTACCCAGAATTTCTTGTTCTCAGAATTCTTTGCACGTATTATTTATTCCATCACTTATCAGCCCTAATTCCTTGTAATGAGCCATTTTTATATTATTCTTCCAGTCTCCATCAAGAGCCATGGGTTCAATTTGCCTCAGCTATAGACGTTTCCTGCCTGAATCTTCCTTTAAGCTCACGGTCAGAGTTTTGGACTAGGGTGCCAGTTTACCATCTGATTGCCTGCTTTTCCATCCTGTTCTCTCATGTATCTGTTTGCTTCCCTACAGCTATCTATGCCTGCTGCAGAGATGGTCACAGCATTTCCCAACAAACACCAGTCCATTCTTCTGATAACTTGGCTCTGACTCTCCTGGGCTCTTGGCTGTGCATGCCCCACTACCAACAGTCAGTTCAAACAGTCAGTACAAAACTGTAGCCAATTGAGAAAAGGAGAACCAGGTAAATATGCAAAGAAGTGTGTACACTGTCAATTAAACTCTATGTCTATAGTCAATACACAATTTTCACACAGAGGTAAGTGTATAATATATATATCTATGTATACTGAAAATTAAATTAAATCCTGTTTATACAGTTGCCAAAATTCTATTTGTTACACAAAAATACAAAGGAAAAATGCAATAATACAATGTGGTCAATCAACTCTGTATGATATACAATATAAAACAATATATGTATTTAAATCGATACACAAACAACTTCACTCCGGAGATTCTCTACGTTGTTTCGTGGTCACTTCTTCAGTATTGTTACAATACTGTTGTTGTATATGTTGTTACAATTGAACCATGTATTATATCAAATAAAACCATTTTTATTTTAATTGTTTGTTGAGGAAAGAAATGCTGAGCTCACCTCATGAAAGTAACTATTTTCATAAATCTTGTGTGAATGTGTTTTCAACAATTTATATAGAGAAAAAAAGTTTTAATCTCAAGTATATGTATTATTGATCATTCTAATTGTTATATAAACTGTAGGTGCAACCAATGGGCTCACGTTTATGATTTAACTGTATTTAGGAAGGAGCAATCAGTTGCTTCTTCAAATAGGTTCTGCAAAGTAAATGAATAGTACTTTTATATAGCACTCTCTCTCTCTCTCTCTCTCTCTCTCTCTCTGGCTTTTCTTTGCAAACGAAGATTCAGGAAGGACTCATCCTGCACTTTATGCAAGCGAACTGATGACTAAAAAGGCCAATCCGGGATAGACAAGTCCGGTTGCAGAAAGCACAGCAGAAGGTTTCCTTGGGTGATGTTTCCGGGTTGTGATTCTTTTTGCGTTGCCGTTTCTCTTCAAGACTTGTTCGGCGTGAGTTCTCAAATAAGGCTGCAGCATTGTGGATAGTGCATCTCCATGCCTCCTGATGTGAGGCCAGGGCAGACCATTGTTGGTGATCAATTTGACCGAGCCTGAGATGTTGTTTCAGGGAGTCCTTGTATCACTTTTTTGGTGCGCCCCTCTTAAGCTGACCTGTGGCGAGTTCACCGTAGAGTACTATTTTTGGGAGGCGATGGTCCTCCATCCTAGAAATGTGCTCTGCCCAGCGCAGCTGTGTTCTCAATATCATGGCCTCAATGCTGGTGATCCCTGCTTGCTCAAGGACAGCAACTTTCATCACATAGGCAGTCCAGTGTATGTTTAGGATTGTAGTACTATCACTATACTATATATATTTTCAATTCATAGTCCTATATATATATATATATATATATTAAATTACAACTAATGATAAATGTGAATCATTTTAAACCATACAACCTCACCTCTATGTCTACCTGAATATATTTCACCAAAATGTAATCCCTATAGAGTGCATTCTCTCTGTCTAAAAAAGATAATGAGAATATTTAGGAATACTAATAGTAAGGAAATTAATGTAAAGCACAAGAACAAGGCTTACCTACAACTGCCTTGGGTAATTTCCAATGATGCAGGCATAAACAGAATACTCACAGATGTTATATAGCATGTTAAATGTATCTGAGTTATTTAATGTTAATTTATTTAAAGGAGAAGTGTTAAAAAAAAAAAACCTCCCAAGGAGGCAAAGCCTCCATTCAGAACTTCCTGGGTACAGAGCTGAATGTCTCAATATAATAATACTGTTTCTAAGAGTCCAAAGTTCTAATTAATCTATAGAAAAGAAGAAAAATCAAAATGCTCATTAAGCCCTTGGGGAATTGTAGTTTACACTCTACACTCTATAAATCCAAAAAGATTCTCTTTGGAGCAATTTCATTTGTGTGGATCCTCCCAGGTACAATCGAGGGTGTACAGCTTCCAATGCAAAAAAATCTTAAAGATTCCACTGGATGTCAGAAATGAATAAAATGAGCTACCAGAGCATAGTCCAGATCCCTCATCTTGATACGACTTAGATGTTCAGAAATTCTTTGAGATAAGCGCCTAGCTGTTTGCCTAACATAAATGGTTTTACAAGGGCACAAGATGGCATATACTACAGATTCCGAACGGCAAGCTGTAAGCGTATTTAAAGGGAACTTTTCTTATGTAACTGGATGTACAAAAACCTTAATTTTTAAAGATTGCGGGCATCGGGCACTGCATCCTGGAATATGCTGCACCAGATGCCAGTGTTTAACTATGATGTTATGGATCTGATGGAAAACCAGAATGAAAGTGAGCACTCCTACTAAGCTATCCATCTGCACCTGAACTTTTTGTTCAAATAAGGATGATCTATCATTAGCTGAGGCTCATTTTCTAGCTTGTTTAATAATATAATTTGGATAGCCTCTAGCCAATAACTCATGGTTATTATAAGTCTCTGCTGCACTCTGGTAGTCTTGCTCACAAGTGAAATCCAAGGCTTATCTACTATAATTATTATTATTATTATTATTATTATTTATACCCCGCCCCTCTGCTAAAAACAATCGGGGTGGCTTCCAACAATTAAAACATTATAATAATGACTAAAAAGACCACCCACCCCCACCCTCCCCTATAAAAGGACATTAAACACTATAAAATTCAAACCTTCTAAGTAAAAACACATTAAAAACAAAGATATACATAATTTTAAAAAGCCAGGAGACTGAGCTCCTGAGGCCGGGATCTAATCAGGAAAGGCCTGCAGAAAGAGATCCGTCTTTAGTGCTTTTTTAAAGCTACTCAAGCTTGTCAACTGATGGATCTCATTCGGCAGGCCATTCCATAAATTGGGAGCAATTACCGAAAAGGCCCTCTGGGAGGTTGCAGACAGCCTAGGTTTTTGTGGATGAAGCAGATTCCTCCCAGAGGACCAGAGTGCGCGGGGAGGATTGTATGGGAGGAGGCAGTTCTGGAGATAAGTTGGACCCAAGCCATTTAGGGCTTTAAAGGTAATAACCAACACCTTATACTGGGCCCAGAAACTGATAGGCAGCCAGTGGAGAGATTTTAATACTGGAGTTATATGATCTCTCCAAGATGTTACTGAGACCACTCTGGCTGCCATATTTTGTACCAACTGAAGTTTCCGGACCAAGCACGAGGGTAGCCCCATGTAGAGCGCATTGCAGAAATCTAGACACGAGGTTACCAGCGCATGCACCACAGTCTCGAGGTCCCTTACTTCCAGGAAAGGGCGCAGCTGGCATATCAGCCAAAGCTGATAACAAGCGCTCCTGACCGTCGCATTCACTTGACTCGTCATCTGAAGCAATGAATCAAGGAGCACCCCCAGACTGCGAACACAGTCCTTAACAGAGAGCATGACCCTGTCCAGGACTGGCGGTTGCAACCCAACTCCTGGTTGCGGGGCCGCTACCAGGAGCACCTCCGTTTTGTCTGGATTTAATCTCAATCTGTTTTTCCTCATCCAACCCATTACTGCTTTAAGACAGTCATTAAGAGGAGAGATGCCATTGGAATTCGAGGCCGATGATCGGGACAAGGAGAAATAGATCTGGGTGTCATCAGCGTACTGATAACACCCAGCCCCATAACTCCGAATAATCTCACCCAGCGGCTACATATAGATGTTAAACAGCATTGGGGACAGGATGGCACCCTGCGGAACACCACAAGTAATCTCCTTTATGCTGGAGCAGCTGTCCCCAATCTGCATCCTCTGGGACCTGCCTGAGAGGAAGGACCGGAACCACTGGAGTGCATTGCCTCCGATTCCTAAGCCATGGGCAACATACCCCATCTTGCCTCTGTCTTAGACAACACAGGGCTGTTGCCCTGTCCTGCCCCTCATGACCCCTGGGAAAAAGATGGGGGAAGTCAGGGTAGGGCCCATTACAGCATTTTTTTTAAAAAAAAATCCTGTTTTAATCCCACCAGCAAAAAATGGTTTGGGCTCCACGTGACCACAAGAGCCTATTTTGGCATGCCAGCCCATCACAGCAGCTGCTGGTCTGCCATCGTTTTGCACAGTAGGAAGGAGTCTGGTCACATGCAGGGATCCTTGGTCACCTGTTGCACGCCAGCTTCCTAGCTTCAGGGAGAGTGAGGGAAACTGTGGTTAATGATGGGCCTGTGTGTCTATCTGAACTTCCTCCCATTTCGTGGAGGGAATAGGGGAGGAACAGGCCTGAAACATGGGCAGGATACACTGGTGGGGAGTCAACATATCACGACCCATGTAGATAAGCCCCTAGATGCCATTGGCTATGCAAGCAAGGTTTGCTAACAGTTTCAGGAAAATGGAATTGGGAGAGAGCACACATTTTACTCAGAAGAGTCTCCAAGCAATCTAATATGAAACCACCAGGGACCACTTCTTCCAATGGCCTCAGCGACTGGACAGAGTGATAAGGGAGAAAGACTACTCTTAAATATTCTGATATGGACTGGGAGCCAGTGAAGCCAACAAAGCAGTGCTTAACCAGTTTTTTAAAATTGGGGGATAAATTCAGAAAAGGATTGATTTGGAAGCAACCCTAAATAGTTGTTCTTTCAGTTCATCAACACATTGTAGAACTGTACCAGTGGTTTCATCTCTTCCACCATGGCACAAAATGAACACGGTCTCATCTATGTGCAAGTAAATGCTACTGTCTCCTGAGCTTCTTTTAGATGTCACATTTGTGGCACAGCAAAATATAGCTTCTAGTAAACCTTCACCTTAGGGTGTCTCCTGAATACAGATGATTTGCAGTTTGATTTGCTGTTCATATTTCAAGATTAACACCTTTTGTGGATCCATTTAGGTGAACACCGCAAGTCCCTGTGAGCACAGACACAACCACATTTCAGAATGTTATGTTCCTCTGATATTTCCTTGATTTATTACATTTTCAATTCATGTTTGAAGTTCTTCATACGAAAAACTGATTATGATTTCAAGGATCAAGTTGGTCTGGCATTTGTTCAAACCCAGAAAAATCTTTCTTACCTTCAGGTATTTTTGGATGCCTGATTTATGTCTATAACATAAAAGTCTATGCTAACATGCTGCACAACTACCTAATGTAGTGTGTACCTTATATAGAAGTATTAAGGAGGGAAATATTTTGTATGAGCACTCCAAAGATTTCTCTCCTGTGAGAAGCTAGGGTGGCTTCTCTCTGTTCTTTTTCAATCCACAGGTGAAGAATTTTTTTTGTTGTGTGTTAACTATATGTTGCAGAAGGTCTTTTAACAGCATTTCAAACTGTTTTAAATTACTGTTTAAACTATAGAACTGTAAGCAGAACTGTTTTTAATATGATTTTTTAAATTGTGGAGATTATAACACTACAATGTTATACAGTGCTATTATTCCACTTTAACTGCTATGGTTGCCTCCTGGTTGGTCTCCATACTGGCAAAAAGGCTGGATGATAAATAAATGAATAAATAAATGGTCCATTGGTTTACTTATTGTTTATGAACCCAGAGCATGAAGAATTATTTGAAAAAGGTCATTGTGAACAGATTGGTTCCATAATCCCAAATTAGTTAATTTCATAGATATGAGTAATACTTCACTTCCTGTTTCTCAAAAGTAAGGGAAAAAAGGACAATAATTTTAGGATTCCACCCTCCCACAAAAAAAAAAGCATACCTGGAAGTTACAAAACACAATCTTGTCCCATCCACTTTGTCACCTCAACACCAACAGAAGAATATGAGGGAGAAGCAGAAGATGCAGCAAAAGCCAGGATTATAATTATGTTGTTAGCCACCTTGAGTCTTATTGGTGGGAGAAAGGTGGGATACAAATGAATAAAATAATAATGATGATAACAACAACAACAATAGCAACAACAACAGCAACAACAAATACAAAGTTACAGTTAAAATGCAAGTGGTGCAATGTTATTTCACATTAAGTTACAAGTGGAATGTAGGACTTTTTCAAACAGGGGGAAAACCCTGAGGAAGTTGGGAGAATAACGTCGCTGTCCCACTTACAGCGCTCCATTTTAGATGGTGCTGTCCTTCTCCCAACCTTCCCCTGTGCTTCCTCTATGCTACAAGTGCTGCTTTTTATTGACAGGGTTTTCCATCAATAAAAGTGGCACGTTTTTCATGCCTGCAGCATGGAGGAAGCATGGGGGGGAAGGCCGAGAGGAGGATGCCATTGTTTGAAATGGAGCGTTGTAAGCAGGACAGCATCATTCTTCTCCCAACCTCCTCGGTTCCCCACCCCCATTTGAAAAAGTCCATAATGTCAACCTTGATGGCTGGGGAAAACAAAGAATGACTTGTAAGTACTTCTTATATACAACTTGTTGCTTCCAAGCTCTGCTTAGGTCCCACTCTTTGTTCAGTTGTGGGCAAAGACTAGCTGACAGATTTTTGTGCTCTGTTAAAGTCCCATAGGCTCTTGGCCTTGTATTAGAACTCCCACAATCCTTTACTTTCCAATGTTGGCTGAGGATTTCAAAACTGAGTCAAAAGGAAAGTTTACTCCCTCTGCATATCAGATAACTCTGAGCACAGCTAGCATCTTTCAGAGATGTATAAATATATGGACTGTCAGTATACTGCTCAGCAAATTCCTTAAATCTGAATCTATCATAGGAGCTGGAGAACAAGATTTCAGTGTGGTTCTCCATCTAAGCACTAGAGTTAAGAGTTTTGTTGCTGCCTCATTTTCCTTCTGCTAAGTGATCCCAAGTCAGGTCTCCCAGCGCTTCCAAAGTATTTTGACTATTTTCAAATGCCAGGGACCTATTGTATATCTGGGCTAATAACAAGCCACATCCATTTTTCACCTTTGAAAGTGCTCTCATCTTTCCTTTAATAATAACTCATCTGTAGGCTTCTGTGTTGCTGGTCTTTGTATTCTGGCACAGAGCTCTTAAAGATGTGTGAAAAGTTACACCTTTGGCTGGTAGGAAGCCTTTTTTAATGGCTTGGTGCTTGGAGCAAGTGATAAAAGAAAACCAACTCTACATGTTATTTTTTATTTTTTAAAAAGTGGAAGTGGAAAGAAATTGGGGAATTACTTTCTTCACCTCTCTGTGACAAGGTGTGAAAGCAACAGTGTGAGAAACAGAGGCCATATGATCAGAAAAATACCAGCCTGCTCTACTACTGTTGATCAGTTGAAATCAGCAAGTGTTGCTTTTCTCAGTTTATGGACAGAAGGACAGAAGGACAGAAGGAGTGGCTCCTGCTAACACCTATGCCCATCAGCTGTTGTGTGGGTGAAAAGTTTAATAGTCACTGAAAGAGTATGTTGGTTTAGAAAGAAAGCTGATTGCTTTAATTAGCTGGCTTAATCAAGTCAGTTTGCTGTACACACTTGCACACTAGGGCTTCAGTTACATGGCAGTTTTTATTGTGGTAATTTGTGCTGTACCGCAGTACCACACCAGTGCTGCATCGTTCACATGATTTATTGCTAAATCGGTCTATCGGTTTAGTTTTCTGCTTTTTTCCACTTTGTAATTCACACACAGACTGAAGTGGGGGCATGGCCTCCTAAGCACATCCTCTGATTACCTAAATTAGGAATGCCTAATTTCTATTCCTTTAGCATGGAGTGTCAGCCCATCACCCACTCTCCCCACTCTCTCTTCTCACACACAGAAAACTGTCAGCAGGGTGAGGGAATGAATGAACACACACACAGAGAGAGACTGGAAAAAGCTAGCTGGGGATTCTTCAGCTGGCAGCAGCCAAGCAGGAAGATACTGAGGAGGGAGGGAGGGAAAGAGAGAAATGGGGGGGAATCTCAGCAGGGCAAGGGAATGAACGAACACACACACACGCACACACAGAGACTAGAAAAGGCTAGCTGGGGATTCTTCAGCTGACAGCAGCCAAGGAGGAATATACTGAGGAGGGAGGGAGGGAAAGAGAGAAATGGGATCTCAGCAGGGTGAGGGAATGAATGAACACACACACACACACACAGAGAGACTGGAAAAGGCTAGCTGGGGATTCTTCAGCTGACAGCATCCAAGCATGAAGATACCGAGGAGGGAGGGAGAGAAAGAGAGAAACGGGATCTCAGCAGGGCGAGGGAACGAATGAATGAGCACACACACACACACACACACACACACACAGAAGGAGCAGCCAAGCAAGAAACAGCTGGGCGATTGGGATGGCTGAGTTCAACCAATCATGGCAAAGCTCTGCTGAGAATGTATCAGAAAGATTGCTGGTAATTCACACAGCCCTTAGCGAAATGGTCATTCACACAATCAAAAGTGTGCTAAGTTGTGCTACTTTCCAAAAAAAGTCGGGGAAAGTTCTGAAATCCTTTCTTATGCTACTAATGGGCTTTTGTGCCCCCTCCTTCTGAAAGAGGTGACTTTGTGGTGCAACACATGTAAACAATTAGAAATCTTAGCAAATTCTTCATAGTTTTTTTTTTTTTCATCATGTAACCAAGCCCTAGGAATCATTGCACCCACCAAGGTGCTACCTTTCTGTGGTGCTGGGATTTTGTGCTCCTGTCTGGCAAGCAGCTATGCTGATGGTAGCAGTACTTTTGGTAGGGTCTCCCATGTTAAACAGGCTTTTGCTGAGGAGCCAGAGTAAATGTGTCAAACAGCTACTGGGCAGCAGCAGTAGTGGGGAGTGATACTCGTGGAGGCAGAGACAATGGCAGTGGCATCATAGCTAGCACTTGTTAGTACTGTGTAGAAGAAGGCAATGGGAAGCCACTCCCAAAGATGTCATAACTCATCCTCCAGAGTCAGAAGATTTGGATGAAGAGGAGGAGGCAGATTGCCAGGTATCCGCAGTTTCTGAAGCTGGTGGTCTCTCTGACTTAGAGGAGCCAATATCGAGGTGGAGGGGAGTCCTGCTCCCCAGCAGAAGGTTGCAGAGGCTGAAGTTGGGCTGCTGCTTTAGAATTTGGACTTGTATCCAACTATAGATAAAAACATGTTTTCCTCTCCTAGGTTCCTATAAACATTTGCTAGAAAATAGGTGGTGTTGGGGGTAGCACAGACAATACAATCTGTTACTTTGTTGATTAAGAGAGGGGAGAAGACAAAATTCCAAATGCTTTCTTTTACTATGAATGGACTCATTGCAGGACCTCTTGTTCCATCCACTTTGTCACCATGTTAAGACCATTAAAAAACGTAAAAAAATAACCCTGTGGGATATAGTCCATTTAGCACAGCATCCTGTTTTCCAACTAGCTAGGGAGAAGTATTTGAGATGGCCACAAAGAAGACAGAAAAGCATTAGTCCTATTATTCAGTGGCACACTTCCCCCTAGGTATGGGGTAGGCCAGGGCATAGTTATGGGTGGGGCAAAATGGGGGTGTTGCCCTTCAAATAAGAATTCTGTTCCCTCAATGAAGTTTTCTTTCAGCCTCTAATTTCTAGCATTAAAAAAGTTAAATATTCAAAATCACTCATACCTCAACATCTATACAAGGCTATAAAATGTGGATTGATGCACACTAATGCCAATTTGCAGCAGTTTTCATTTGTCTCCAAGACTTTTTTCGCAAGATCACAGGCCTGAAAAGTTATCTGCATTCATTGTTCAAACAGGCATGCCTGCAAATCAAGATGGTGGGTGCAAGTGAATTAAGTGCTGCTGCGGAACATTAATTAAAAAAAAAGCATATCCAAAGTGCAGACATGCAATATTCTACTTAAATAAACAGGGGAAAAAAAAGGCTAATTCATCACCTCAGTGCACAATTGCTATGGTGAAAATCCAACATGGAGGTTCAGGGCACTTGTCTTGCCAGCATGCTCCACCCCCTGTGTATGTTTGACCAATCAGCTTTCCACTTCCACTCTTATGGGGAATGTGCATCAAAGCGATTCAGTTGTCCCAACAGGTGGGAATGCACATTTCCTTCCGAGTTTTAAAAAAAATATGGGAAAAGCTGCAAAGACATGTTTGGGGCCTCTCCTTCCAAATATAGTGGATTGATGTGGAATCTCACTTAGAAGATTATGAGACACATTAAAAGTGGCATTACATGAATACCAGGAGATCACAAAAGGGCTCCCTTTTCAGACAACATCATTTCCCCCTTGTTATGCATCCATTCTGCCACCATCCCACCAGCACTGCTTTTTATTAATGGGAGAAGGTGTCAATAGATCTGTTCTTTTCCTGTCACAGATGTTCCTGCAAGAAAATGGTGCCCCGTTATGCTGGCGAGATCCCATTGTCAATGGGAAGTCCCTGCCAGAATACTTCTGGATGAGATCAGGACATCCAGGTAAGTGACACACTTTTTATCACCCTCCCCAGGTTACTTCTACCTTTTAAAATGTGTCTTTTCAGAGGCAACACCCCCACACACATTTTGCTTCTCCCTTGCATAGCTACACCCCTAGGAGGAGACAGATGTTCTATCCATATTTTACTATATAACTTTATTTAATATATAACTAATTTTACTATTTTAGAAGTCATACAGAAGCTGAAATTCATTCTTAAACAAGTGTTTTCTCCATTTTTCACAATGAATTTCACCAACAAAAAAATGCATGCAAAATTGTATATATTAAGGGATAATGCACACAAAATATATACGGTATTAGTAAATATATGATTTAGATATACCAGAAAAACTGTTTGCAAAAATACATATATTAGGGAAAATGTGAATAATAGGCTGAATTACATAGACAATAAAAATGCATGCATTAGGGAAACTATTTCCAAAAATATGTTCAAATTTCTATGTACACTTCAGAAAGATATTTTTGATTGTCAAAATGTATTAAACTTTAGACTGGGGAAAAAAATCTCACAGTTCAAGTTGACAGTTCAAGTTGATCTAATGGTAAGCTTGGGAAGATAGACTGAAAGGCCTAAATCCAACTTAATGCTAGCATAATTTATTAGTAAAAGTGCTAAATCACACCTGTGCAATTACGCCATACTTTATGTTGAACAACTTGTTGCATAACCTCTTGTACAATTGTTTTGCACAACTACTTGTGCAATAAACGCTAACTCTGAGAATGTGAAACAGCAAGCAGAATGAGCTTGCGCTAGCATAATTGACATAATTTGATACAGGTAAAAAAGAATATCAAAATTACGAGATTTGTTCATCCCTATATAAACCTGGACATTGCCTAAAGTATAATGATTGTGGATAGGTCTGTTCAAACCTTTTAAAGGCTAGAAAGCAAATAAACTCCATTCAGTGGGGGAAAGTTGTGACTAGTCACCCACCCAATTAGATATAAAGTGATATTTTCAGGTAAATTTTAAAGCTCTGGAACTGCCTCAGAAATAGCCTTGGGTGAGAAATCTGTTTTTCCATTTTTTGATAAGAGCTTTCCACAGCGCTCAAATTTCTCCACAAATCCTATCAAAATAAACTGAGAAAAAAGAAAAACTGAAAACTGGGGAAAAGTAAAACGAACAGATTCTCCCATCCAGGCCAAAGGGCTTTGAATGCCTGGCTCTTACAAGTTTGGGTTTGAATACCTGTGTATTCAGCCATGAGGAGCTGAATTAGGGACACCCCCCTGTAATTTTTGAGAGGCCTTTCAGCTTTAAAAGACACAAGGACACAGGTACAACACGGAATAGCTGTACTTATTGAGTTGGGACAGTGCAGATGGTTGAGAGTTTTATCCAGTTTGCTTGTTACAAGAGCTCACTCAGATTTGCAACATTCTTCATACATTTCATACCTGAGATTATTTTTTTTTAAAAAAAAATCCCGAATCAAATGCAGGGGAAACCAGAATGGACAGATCCATCCAACCCCAAAGGATCATTGAAGGAAACAGCTATAGAAGCTAGCTTCCCCCTTCCCCTCCCTTTCTTCCCTAATAGTTATTCAGTCTTTCCAAGGTGGCACATTTCAGCATGTCGAGCTCCTGATAACTCTTTTATTAGCTAATTTCTCTGCTTACTAAAGTGCACTTCCAAGGGAAGCAACAGTAGACCAATTTGTCAGCTTGTAGGAATCCATCACAAGCTTGTAAAAATCATCCACTTTTCAGAGATTGATGGACTCAGACTGTTGTTTACCAAGAAGAGGAGCAGGCAGTCATGTTGGAGCAAAAGAGACCAAACACTACAGATATAAATCAAAGTTAAAGCTTCTCTGCTGACAAAGGCTGCATGCCAGCCCTGCTATTTTCCCCTTTGCTCATTCCTGGTGTGTCAATGCATACATAATCCCTGCTTCATTTTTCTGTAATGTGACAAGTGGGGGGGGGGAATCCCAAAGAGAGACATTATGGTAGATCACAGCTCTCTATGTATACTGCTCCTGCATACTGAAGAGACACAAGAATGCTATCAATATTGTTGGGGTATGCCTTCGTTTCTGACTTATGGTGACCCTAAGACAAACCTATCATGGAGTTTTCTGAGGTGGAGAGTGTGTGACTTGCTCAAGGGCACCTAGTGGGTTTCCATGGCTGAACAGGGATTTGAACTCCAGAGTCATAGTCCAATGCTCAAACCGCTATGCCATGCTGGCTCCATACTACCTACATACTACACAGCTAATGCATCACTTCTAACAAGTGTAATGGAAAAGGGAGACTGGCCCCTGAGACAATCCACACTTCAATAGAGACTGTAGATAGAGGTATAAATCTTCATTCATTTTGTGTGCCCTGTTAGCGCAATGGTTAAATGCTGGTACTGTAGCCTCAACATTGTGAGTTCGATCCTGCAGAGCTCCAGGTTGATTCAGCCTTCCATCCTTCCGTAGGACAGTATAATGAGTACCCACCTTGTTGGGAGCAATTAGCTAACATACATTGCTTAGGGAGTGTTTAGCACTGATAAGCAGTATAGAAATATAAATGCTATTGCTATAAAATGCTATTGTTCACATTGCAACACTGTGGTAAAACTGGGCAAGGAGGTCATACTGGGGCACTTCCTTACTCGATCACACTAACGTTAGGGAAGAGCCACTTGTGGCCCTTCAGATGTGATAGAACTAGAGCTCCCATCTTTCCTCACCATTGGTGATGCTGGCTAGGTCTGACAAGGTTGAGCTCTGAAAGCATGTAGAAGGCCATGAGTAGCTTACTTCTGCTCAATCCCTTGGAGATGTTAAACAGATGATTGGAGATGAGCAATGCTGGCTTGCTCATGCTCAGCCTGCCCAAATTCCTAACAAGGTCTATAAAAAAATGCACAGCTTATGAAATTGTGTTTATGCATATTGGGACCTCAGTTTTTTCAGGACTTCAAGTTATTTTAGTTTACTTCTTATATTGATTTTTATTGCTTGCACAGGAAGAGCCCTCCTCATGCACAGAACTTGAGTTGAGGGAACCATTTTCACATATTGATAATATATACATCTGAGTAACTGTTTATGCATTCCCATGACAATTGTTTCTTTTTCCTTAACTCCAAAGGCTTGTCTATATGGTGTAAATACTCTTCATAGAATTTGATGACAATATGTTTTGGCCAAATGGGATCCCACATCATTTCACCATATTTGGAAGGGGGGGGCAAAAAAAAGTCCAAATACTCTGAAGGAAAAATCTTCATGGCTTTTCCAGAATCTTTTTTTAAAACTCCAAAGGAAATGTGCATTCCCCCTGCTTGGGACAATCAACTTGCTCTGCTGCCTTTCCTGATAAGAGCAGAAGTGGAAAGCTGATTGGCTGGATGTTTGCAGGGGGAGGAGCTTGCCAGCAAGGCAAGCCCCCAGAACCACCATGTTGGATTTTCACCATAGGGATCATGTGCTGAGGTGACGAAACAGCCTTTTTTTGTCATGTAGAAGTGGATGATCATACTTCTGCACCTTGAATTTGGTTTTGTTTTTGTGTTTTTTTTAAAAAAAACATACTGTTCCACAGCAGCAACTGGTGACAATAAAAATGCGAGTAATTCACTCGTGCCTGCTATCTTGATTCTAAGGCATGCCCGTTTGAACAATAAATGCAAATTGGCATTAGCACACATCAATCCACATTTTATTGCCTCATAAATACAATCCTTTAGGTTTCTGAAATTGATTGAATCGGTGTTTTTCCAGCCAGTGTCATTTTCATGTGTGCTTACCCATCAATTCATTTTGTTCTGTTTATCCATTTTCATTTTTTAAAAAGATTTGGATAATGCATATTCCTAAATGCATTTCCTCTGAAAGTAGAATCATAACATCATAGAATCAAAGAGTTGCAAAAGACCAAAAGGACCATCTAGTCCATCCCCTGTCCTGCAGGAATAAACAATCAAAGCACCCCTGACAGATGGCCATCCAGCCTGTGATTAAAGACCTCCAAAGAAGGAGATTCTACCACACTCTGAGGCAGTGCATTCCATTGCCAAATAGCTCTTACTGTCAGGAAGTTCTTCCTAATGTTTAGGTGGAGTCCATTGCTCTGTGCCCTAGTCTCTGGAGCAACAGAAAACAAGCTTGCTCCATCCTCAGTATGACATCCTTTCAAATATTTAAACATGGTTATCATGACAACTCTTAATCTTCTCTTCTCCAGACTAAACATACCCAGCTGCCTAAGCTTCTCCTCATACAGCATGGCTTCCATACAGCCCACACGTATTTCATGTGTTGGTTGCCCTTCTCTGGACACACTCCAGCTAGTCAATATTATTCTTGAATTGTGGTGCCCAGAACTGGACACAGTATTCCAGGTGAGGTCTGACCAAAGCAGAATGGAGTGGCACTATTACTTCCCTTGATCTAGTGCAACATCTTGTAGTGCAATGTTAGGAAAGTGCAGAAGCCAGAAGATAAATGATGCTGAAAGTATACTCACTTATACTCACTTAACTCTTTGCAAGTTACTACTGAAGAGACAGATGTGAAAACCCCTAAGCTTCATTTCTTGCTGCATTTCTCAGAATTCCACATGTGTTCTTATTCCATTCAGGTTCTGCAAGACTTCCATTTTTTCTTTCTTCATGAAATGTGTACACATTTTGTATGCTTTTTCTCAAAATGTACACTTACAAAAATAAATTTAGGAGATTATCAGAAGTGGGGGAATGCACCAAAAAAAAAAAATGGCATCCCCAACTGCGTGACAAGATTGCTACAAGAACAGAAAGGGCTACTTTACCAGACATCTGCATCCTTCTGCCATTTGGGGGGCATAGCTGCTAATAAAAAGGGACACCTTGACAGGGACAAGCTGCTAATAAAAAGGGACACCTTATTGACCCCTGTGCTCTGCCCCTGGAATGCTGGAGGATGACGTCATCTGGAATGGTCGCCCCTTCCTGTTCTCATTGTGATCTTTTGATGCCGTTTTTGCTAATCATTATGACACCATATTTCATGTGTTTAATAAATTCCTTAGACACTGCTTTCCTTTGGAGACCAATAATTATAAGAAAAGTCATTAATCTACAAACTTACATGAAAGTAATTCCCACTGTAAATACAAATAAATGTGCATAGGATCAGGCAATTGTATCTTTACAATCAGTGTCTAGATGGGGCATTCTGTCCCTGTCTTCTACATATCTGTATTTGCAATTGCACAGTTTTCTGATTCTTCTCAATACCATAATCAATTTATTGTAAGAGAAACCATGACAGACTTCTGCTTTTATTCAAGGTCACTTAACAGATGACAGATATGGTTGTTTTCCTACACAGTTCTTCTGTCAGGCCTAAAGTGTCTACTTGTCTCTAAACTCATAACAATCACACTGCCGGATAATATGTATATATTAAATAGGAATTCAATATTGCTGCTTTTAAACAGACTGTTTCTCTATCACTTTTGACAATGAAGTTAAAGCAGAGGGTGTTGGGATGAACTAATGCCAACCGTTTCTCTAAAATGTTTCAGCATTATATCTTGTAGAAGTAGATTGTAAGTCAAAGTGGTTTTAGTGTTTCCCATTAAATCAATAATCCCCTTTACAATAGCAAAATGAAATTCAGAGACTGCTGCGAAGTTTGAGATAGCAATAATACTAATAAAATCTCTTCTGGGAGTGAAATGGAAGAGAGATTTGAGCTCTTGAAAATGTGCAAATCCACAATGAGAAAACATGAAAATGCAGAACCTGAGCTCCTTTTGGCTAAATGTCTACCAAGGAAACACTGAAAGTGGTTGTCTTTCAAAGGTTTTACTTGAGGGAAGTGGTTGTTAAATTGAGTGTGGGTAAAAAAACATAGGGTTGCCAGGTTTTCAAAACAGCAACAAAGGATAGTCAACAGCATTGAGGCCATGATATTGAAAACACAGCTGCACTGGGCAGGACACATTTCTAGGATGGAGGACCATCACGTCCCAAAAATAGTACTCTATGGTGAACTTGCCACAGGTCAGCATAAGAGGGGCACTCGAAAAAAAATGATACAAGGACTCCCTGAAACTTTATCACTGGCTTGGCCAAATTGATCACCAACAATGGTCCGCCATGGCCTCACATCAGGAGGCATGGAGGTGCACTATCCACAATGCTGCAGCCTTATTTGTGAGCTCACGCTGAACAAGTCTTGAAGAGAAATGACAAGACAGAAAGAATCACAACCTGGAAACATCACCCAAGGATACCTTCTGCTGTGCTTTCTGCAACTGGACATGTTTATCTCGGATTGGCCTTTTCAGTCATCAGCGTGCTTGCAGAAAGTGCAGGATAAGTCCTTCCTGAATCTTTGTTTGCGAAGAAAAGCCAGAGAGAGAGAGAGAGAGAGACAGAGAGAGAGAGAGAGAGAGAGAGAGAGAGAGAGAGTAGCTATGTGGACAAGATATTTGAAGCAGTTCACCCACCACATGTAAGCTTGACCATGCCCAACTTGGCTGATAAAATCCAGTAGGGGTGGATTGTCTGATTGGTTCCAGAGGTGCAAAATGCCTCACTATGTTGGGGGAGATACCTGCTGCCTTGAATGAGGCAATGATGAAGAAGACCTAAAGAGGACCTCACTGGAGCCAGAGATATATGAGAACTACTGCCCTATTGCCAGTATCCCCTTTGGGGGTGAAGTGCTTGAGCACTTTGAGGCACTACAGGTATGATTGGAGGAAACAGACTAGTTGAACCCATTTCAATCTGGTTTCAGGCCAGGGTGTGGCTCTGAAATGGTTTCTCTTTCAACCTCCTCTTGGGGAAAGACCAAGGGAGTGCTACTCTGTTGATATTCCTGGAACTCTTGGCAGAGTTTAATAGTGTTGATCATGGTATCTTACATGGTATCTCTGTGGGATGGGAGTAGGAGGCACTATTCTACAGTGGTTTGACTCCTATCTAGAGGGCCAGTTCCATAGAATAGCATTCCTGTTCAGCTCCATGGGGTGCCACAGGGTTCTATCTTATCCACCATGCTGCACAATATTAAAATGCAGCTTCTGGGTGAGGTCATAAGGATGTTTGGCGTAGGGTGCCTTAAGTATGGTAATGACACTCAGCTCTATTTCTCTTTGAAATTGGAGACAGTTTTGGCTGTGCAGGTGCTGGACCCGTAGCTGGATTCTATAATGGGCTGGATGAGGGTCAATAAACTGAAGCTGAGTCCAGATAACACAGAGGCTGTGTAGATTGGCAGTTCTTGGGTCCAGGAATTGGGTAAACAGCCTGTCCAGGATAGGATTGCAGGTGCCAAATTGAGTTCTTAGAAGTACTCTTAAATCTGAGGTAATCTCCAAAAATAAGGATAATAACAATAATATACAAGGGAAAATACCAGTGAAAGGTAGAAGTGTTGATACAAACTAAATGTTTGATAATAGAGGTTTGATGGACAGAAAGAAAAGGCAAGGAGATAGCTTACTGATCTATTAAAATATGTCATAAACTTTATTGTATATAGCCAATGACCTTCACAATGTACACAAAAGGAAAAAAACATGAATAAAATTGACAATAAAATATTAAAATGTTATACATGACATCAACATGTCTTAACAATCCCTGTAAAAACATCAGAAAGAACAAAAATCTATTTTATAATACAATATGTTCCTTGATAAAGCAAGCATGTAATTTCTTAGCTTATTAAAATATGCAAAAAAACAAGGACAAAATGTTGCTACAGAAAGGAGAGGGAGATACAAATTACAAAATAAAAGCTCTTATTATTTAGCATGACAAGAAGTCATATGAAAAGAACTATGGATGGTAATATAAAAAACAAGGAATAAGAATTGAGGTAATGTGCATGGTTCATTTCTTTTATTGTAAAATAATTCAAAATAGTTAATTAAGGTATAATACCAAAACAAAAGTATTGCAGTGCTTCATATGTTATATGTTATATATGTTATATGTTATATGGAAATTGTGAAAATAAATATTGAAAAAAAAAATAAGTACTGTACTCTTAAATCCAGTGACTGGAGGCCCAAGGGGACTCTGTGGCTCAGAATGCTTTATGCCAGTTTTGACTGGAGCACCAACTTTGGCCTTTCCTGGACAGAGGCAAGCTAACAACAGTAAACCATGCACTAGTAATTTCCTGGTTAGACTAATGTAATGTGCTCTATGTGGGGCTGCCCTTGAAGAAGACTTGGAAGCTGCTGCTAGTGCAAAATGCAGCAGCTTTACTGCTGGCTGGAATACCATATAGTCAGCATCCAATGCAAATATATTTCTGGTCTGAATTCAAGGTGCTTGTGGTAACATTTAAAGCCCTAAACAGCTTGCAACAATACTTGAAGGAACGCCTATCCCCATATTGCCCAAGGATTAAGGTTGGCTGGGGGAGAGGGGCTTCTCCATGTCCCACTAGTGAGGAAATATACTGTGTTGGGACAAGAGAGAAGGCCTTTACAACCATGGCATCCTCCCCTTAGAGGCCTGCCTGGTGCCAGCACTCATTTCATTCTCTCTCTTTCTCTCTCTCTCTCTCTCTCTCTCTCTGGCTTTTCTTCACAAACGAAGATTCAGGAAGGACTCATCTCACACTTTCTGCAAGGGCGCTGATGACTGAAAAGGCCAATCTGAGATAAACAAGTCCGGTTGCAGAAAGCATAGCAGAAGGTCTCCTTGGGTGATGTTTCCGGGTTGGGATTCTTTAGGCACCAAGTTAAAACTCGGTTGTTTATCATGGCCACTGCACCTATTAATTAATCCCAAATACTGTTGCGTGTAGTTTAAAAAAAAATTAAAACATTAAAACCTGTTTTAACTCATTATGATGTTTAATATGCTTTTAGTTTATTTAAATTATTTTATTGCTTTCAACTGTTTAACTTGTTTAAGCCACTCTGAGATTTTTCAGTAAAAATTAAATGGTGTTGGTGTTGGCTTTGTATTGACGATAAAGGGTTTTAAAAAAAACCTTTTAGCACAGATTTCTTGTGCATGTGAAAACAATGCTTATCAAATGCCATGCCCATTTTTCATAACCAGTATTCTGTTCTTTTCTGAGACAGCCTCAAAAGATAGGGGTGATGGAACTGTAGGATCTATCCCCAACTTGTGCTAATGTACAATGAAAAGAGTGTTGTGCATGTGAAGGCTTCCATCTGCAAGGCATAAAACTGTTATTTAGGAGTAAGCTACATTTAGCTTATACAAAATTGCTTCTGACTAGATATGGATGACTCTATCAAATTCATTTTTATCTCAGATTGTAATTCCTACCCCCATTCTTTTTCCATATTAGTATATGACTTCTTTTTTTCCTTTAAAAAAATAGCTGTATGGAAATGCTTGTGCATTTTTGTGTGCCATTAAATGTACACATTTTGGTATACAAGTTTATTATAGACAATTTTACAAGCAAGCAATTGTTTTGTTCACCTCAGCTTAAACATTTGTGCTCCCTTTTCTCTGATTAAGGCATGTATTTTATGCTCTTTCCCCTCATATATGCATTTTATGTACTTTTCCCTAATGATTTTGCATGTTTTGTGGTGCATTTTGGACAACTGTACCAAAAATTTCTAACAAGCATGAATGCAAGAGGTAACAGTGTTGCAGTTTATATACTGATTTGGAAAGTGGAAATTTCATAGGAATGGTATGTCAAACTCACCCTTAACAGGGTGCTCCTTTTTATACTTCCACATTTATTCAGATATAGGATATCAGATGTGGTGGAATGCGGCAAAAAAAAAAAAAGTGTCCCATAAGAATGGGAGGAGAACAGGGAGGGAAACAATATCAGACACAATCTCCTTCTGCCATCTTGGGGGCATAGCACTGCCGTGGACAAGGTTTCCCTTTCTTATTGATGAGGACAAGTTGCAAATAAAAAGAGTCACCTTACTCACGGCCACACTATGCCCCCGGGATGCGGGAAGATGATGTCGCCTGATAATCTTGCCTGTTCCTGTTCTTGTTGCCATGTCTGATAATCTCCTTGATTTTATTTGGATTGTGGCTTTTTCATTCTTCCAGAAAGAAATTTGCAAACATTTCCATTCAATTTTTTTTTAAGTGTGCACATTTTGTACACATTCTCTCATGGACTAAATTAATTTTGTGACTGTTTTTGAATTATGCGCAGTCTTCTACACATATTGCTTCAAAAGTATGAATTTCTGAAATTCATTTTTCTTTGTTTTGCAAACCATACCACAAGCTCAGAAATGCATGAATCTGTGAGTTCAAGTTGAATTTGGGTCCATGTTCCTGTCCAGGAGGTACAAATGCAGGTGCAGTGAATTTTTCAACTACCCCTAGAATCTAGTAAGTTGTTGTCATAATGAAAACTAATAAAATTCTCTTCCACGTCTGCATATGCTCAGGTTGTTTGCCACTATGTTATCCTATCTCTATTATTATTTTAGGCAAAGGGGAAAATGAAGTAGAACAGTTTGTTTTACCCCCTTATGTGCAAAATGAATCAGAAAAGAGAAGAAAAGCCCCTTTTCTATTTGATCTGGATCTACAACTATGTGAGAAATACATTCAAGCAAGCATATACTTTTTTTAATACACTGAAGCAAAATGAAAAATCCCAAATTGATTTTCAAACTTGAAAGGAGTATGAAATCCATAACATGAAAAAGCAAGCTGGCAGAGAGAGCAAATGAAATCTGTACCACAAATACACTAGTTTGAAAGCTTGAAGGAAATAGAAAAATAAACCACATTATTAAGTAGTCATATAAACAGGGAAAAACAAAGACTAGAATAAAATTAAAGAGACAAAACTCCCATTCTTTCACTTACATTTTTTAACCTAGAAAAACAATCTCTCCCTTTTCTTCTTCCTCAGAATTTTATCGGTTTGCCCTAGTGGGACTTGAAAAGATCTACTCTGTTTTGTGGGTCTCTTCAAAGTGGTAGGCAACGTTGGCTGGCAACAAGAGGGAAGATAAGTTTGCCTCTGGCTCAAGTGCTAGATACTGCCTTGGCTGCTTGGAGATGGAATGGGGTGGAGTGGGTGGGGTGATTTGACACACACACCCATTAACATCTGAAGAGAGGTGGACATCTAACCAACAATCCGATGACACACTGTGCTATCTTTGTGTTCCGAATGAGAACTGATTCAGAAAATT
Organism: Gambelia wislizenii; assembly: GCA_030847615.1. Classification (NCBI taxonomy): domain Eukaryota; kingdom Metazoa; phylum Chordata; class Lepidosauria; order Squamata; family Crotaphytidae; genus Gambelia; species Gambelia wislizenii. The sequence continues at coordinate 303,135,028 of JAUMIR010000002.1, read as the reverse complement.
CTTGTTGATTTAATTAGTCTCCTGGCTGAATAGGAATTAAAAAAAAAAAAGTAAAACTGCATCACCATATTCTGAAACACAGACTGTTGGTTTGGGTGGGTACAATTTTAAAATACCACCACTGATAAGCCTCATCTTTTTTGTACTTTTCCAAGAAACATTGCAAAGCTCTCAAGAAGAATGAGTTGCTGGGCTGGCTCTAGTCTAACTAGAGGTTCAGAAAGCCTGGGGCTGAAAAGACTAGTGGCCTGCTGAAAGAACCTAGTGAGCACTGAATATCCAGTTGACAGTTAGATAATCAGCCAACTTCACAAGCCCTGCTTGTTTGAAATGCACACAAAGTTGAAGCCTGCAGCTATGCAGTAGGAGGGATGAATTGCTCTGTTTACTTTCTGCTTACATTAGAATTGCAAGTTTTTTTGGTCCTGTTTATAAATAAATTTCCTGTACATTTTTCATGCATGTTTTTGTAAATTTTGTAAAGACAAAAACTGAGTTGAATCTTCACCGTCATATTCTTGGCATGGAGAAGATCAAACTGCACATGCCTACCATGTAGCAATTAAAGATGAGGAGTTGGAGCCTGAAAAAGTTGAAACTCTATTCCAGCCTGGTGAACATGGTTGAATGCACTGGATTTCAAAGTCAGACTTGTAAGAGCTAAGTACTCTGGATGGATGAACCTGTTAGTTCTGCTTCTCCTACACTCAAAATTCTTTCCATCTCATTTATGAGGAAATGTGTGAATTTCAGAAAGTTCTTACTTTAAGACACACTATGGATGGCCAGCTTTTTCTTTTTAATGTCAGTGATGTGATAAATCCATGCTGAGCTTCATTGCAGACTTTAAAGGAGCTATCCAAGATTCCAAACTCTATCCCCAAAATATGTTTAGCACCTTGGATAGCTCTAATACAATCTAGAATGGATCCATTACATCCCTAAGAATGAAGCCTCCAGCCATCATTGATCCCAAACCAAAGTTCTTGACAATAATTATTGCACAGTAGATCAGATCAGATCAGATCAGATTAGATCAGATCAGATCAATTTACTGAGTTAGGTTACTGACCATTTCCAACACAAATAATAAAACAATACAATTATAAATACAATAATATAGTTACAGTAGGACCCCTGTATCTACTGATTCATTATCCACTGATTCAATTATCCATGTGACACAAAACAGTACACTTACCATAGAATATTCCTAGGAAATGTGTCCTCTCTAGCCATTTTCTAGGTCCTCCAAGGCAACTCTATGGTATTTTAAACAGGACATCCCATTATTTTCAATGGTGTTTGCTATTATCCACAGATTTCTGTATCCACGCCCCCCCCGAACTAATCCCCAGCAGATACAGGGGTCCTACTGTACAAGAAAAACATTGCCTTGCCACATTATGTTAAGGCCACATTGAACCAAAGTAAAAGTACACCACCCAGTAAGCTAAATACTATTCCTTCTTTTCATCTTTTTTTCTTTAAATTTGGCAGTCTTAGCTGCAGAGAGGGTGACCTCCTGGGACACACAATGGTTAGAACCACTGAAAAAGAAAGTGAATGTATTTGTCACAGACCAATTTTTCATGAAAGTCACAAAGGGCCCAGACAGTGTTCCCTACAATTTGAATATAAATGGCACTTGAGAAGATAATGTGCCAAGTCTTCTATTTCTATAGCACCACATATACACAGCCTATCTGTGAGTGGAATGCCCTGAAATCTTACCTGGAGGATCATTGTGTCCATCATCTCAGTTGGGAGATGAGTAAAAACAACACATTGATTCCTGCTCATCTCAAGAATCAGATATTTCTCTTCCTTGAAAACTTATAGAGGTGAACAAAGAAGCAATATCAGATTGGGCTCTTGTGTCAGTAATTCTTAAACTTTTTTTTTTTTTTGGTACTATTGTTGGTCCCCATTAGGATTGCCAGACTGAAGCCATGGTTAGGCAACATCCTTGTAAATATATATAACCAGGATGATTCCATCTTGTTAATCAACTGTTCTTGTAAACATTTCTTTGGAAGCCTATTTTCATTCACTGATGCTAGCTTGAATGAGTAGTAATATAACGTTAGCTGAATTTGGTCTGAGACTGCCAAAATTCGAAATTCTGATCTAAGTGCAGAAGCTGGACAAGATGGAAGCAATCTTAAAATATTACACAAAAAAGCAGTTTTGTATCCTTTCTAATTTCTTAGATTCAGGGGGTGGGGTGGGACAAATCTCTGAGTCATATGTTTAGACTGACCACACCTTTGCCTTCCACACATTGATTACCAGGGAAGCTATAATTCAAACGTCACTCAAGATACTGGGAATAGGCAATTGCTTTTAGTTCATTTTGCTTGATCTGAAATGACCAGGAACCTGTAGATGAGAAAACTGGCCCAAAATACATGAGAGAATCCACCTGTTCAATGTTGTTAACATCAAGAAACCATCTATAGCATTTCTTTTATTAGCATCCAGAAGCAACCTATAGTGCTGATTTCTTACTGTTAATTTCTAAATCATTCTTCCTATCACAGGAGCTAAATTTCTTTAGCAACCTACACCAATCTCTCTCTCTCTCTCTCTCTCTCTCTCTCTCTCTCTCTCTCTCTCTCTCTCTCTGTGGGTATATATATATATATATATATATATGCCTTCAAGTCACCAGTCAACATATGGTGAACCCATGAATTTCATAGGTTTTTCTTTTCTTAGGCAAGGAATACTCAGAGGTGGTTTTGCCAGTTCCTTCCTCTGAAATATAGCATGCAGGATCTGGTATTCATTGGTGGTCCACCATCCAAGTACTAACCAGGGCTGACCCTGCTTAGCTTTCAAGCTCATGCTCATATAAAAGGGTATTCACTGTAGTATCAGATACTTTTGGCATATGAAACTCTTGCCAAGTAACTGGAAGTGAAATAATTGATTTAATAGTTAAAAACTAATGAAGCAAGGATGCAGCCCTGATGTACCCCTTTGCCAGTGGGACTTTAATTAGTTAGCACAAGATTCACCCAAGTTTTGATTCTTAATTTTTGTCTGTATATAGGAACTTTGTAAGAAAATAAAGCCTCCGATCAACATTTGTTTTAGATAATTTGCCCACAAGAAATTTCAAGTTATAGAATCAAATACAGCACTTAAATCAATGAAGGCAGTAAAGAGCTGGCATCCAGTTGTTGATACCAAATGGGATAGGATAAAACATTTGTCTATAACTGATTTCCCTGCATGAAACCAGACTGCTCCTCTACTAAAACAGGATTAAGTTCTGTCCAACCCTCTCATTTCTGCAAGAGAAGCTTAGCATAAATTTTGGCTGAGATGTCAGTTAATGAAATAGGCCTATATTTTTTTTTAATCCCTACAATTTCCTTTTTCTTTTTAAAAGAGGAATTATTATTCCCAGTTTCCATCTGTTTGGTATACAGCCAGTATTACCAGTATTATTTATATGTGTGAACAAACCTACTAATGTAGCAGCCCACCAGTCTATATTCTGTTTCAAAAATTCAGAAGGCAGAAAATCCTTTCCCAGGGCTGTATTTTTCTTTAATGATTGAATAAGCAGCTTAACTTCCTGGGTGGTGACCAGAGGCCACTTAGATAGAACATCATTATCGTATCCAGTGACCAAGACCACGAACAATTTTATCTGTTTCCATCTATGTTTTAAATAAATCAGAATAATAAACTACCCAATCTTTATCTGGAAGTGGAATCACAAAACAGAAGCTAAAGTTTCTAAGTTTAATTTATACTAATTTTTACTAAATGCAGCAGGACTTTTATATCTGGCCTTCTAGAGGCTAAATAACCCAGTTTGTCCCTGTGACATGTTGTGGGCTCTTCTTGGCTTCTGCATCAGCAGAGAAATTTGTGGTAGCATCAGCTGCAGCAATGGGCTGGCATTCTGTTTGGCCTACCCTTGCCCTACATCTACCCAGTGTCAAACTCCCAATAACATGCTTTCTTTTTTTCAACTGAAATCTTATAGTTTTATCTAGTTTTGAGCATAGATGCAAGTGCTCTGAAGTCTGATGAATCACAAACACCTCCCATTTGCCTTCTCAAAGATGTCCTCATTATTCCTCAATCTGTATCAAACCAGGCTAATCTTGTATTTCTAGGGCCACTACAACTGGCTTTAGTTGATAACCAAGGTTTGATCTGAAGACATATTCTCTGAAATGTGAAGAAAACAGAATCAGTCTTCACATCTGGATCACAAACCATATATCTCAATGTTTTACCCTTATATGAATTAAAAAGAAAACCCTTGATGTTTAAAGTCTCCACTTGGAGTCATCTTACCCTTTTCTCATTTACTATGTTTAATCTATTTGTAATGTGTTTACCATCCAATGTGTTTACCATCCTGGCACACTGGTCCCTGATCTGAACCTATAATTAAATGGGCTAATATTGGATGGTGCTCACTTTCTACTCTTACATTTACTGTTATACCTGAAAAGAAATGGACACGTTGACTGGAGACACAGAAAAGTCTATGACACTGCCAGCAGAATGTGTTAAGTATTTATATGGCTTTGGGAACTTAAGATAGTTAGGCCCAAGAATCTGAAGACCATGTTGATATGCTAATTCTAACAAATACTGCCCCACTTTGTTAAATGTTTTCATCAGAAATTGACTGACAATGCCACTCTTGTAGTTAATCTTATATTCCCCACCTTAATGTGGACTGCTGGTGTGGGACTTATTCTAGCATTAAAGTCACACATCCAAATAATTAGGGTGTTAGGGACTTTTAGCTTAGGTCTTTCACCATTTGTTCCAACAAAAACAAGTTTTGTCAAGGTGGTACTGGGAATGAGCTGGTGGTATACAGATATTTATAATGATTAGGGTTAGGCCTGAGTTTTTCAACCTGTGTGCAATACTATCTGGGGGAATCACAATATTTGAAATCAGCTCCCTAAACCAACTTTATCTTCCTTTATCAAAAATGCTACCCCCTCAACACTGCTCTTTCCATATATTTTATTTTACATGCAGATTCAGACCAAATTTTATAACCAAGGAGCATATTAGTATCACTTATAAGCCATATTTTTTGAAGGGTGATGATAAATGATAAATTAAATAAGAATTTTGACAAGTTTTTGCCCTGTCAGTAGGGCCTCCAGCCAACAATATTCCATGAAAGAAGTTTAACTGACCCAGAAAGCTGGGAATAATGTGGGTTCTAAGAATGCATTTGTTTCAGTGGATCAACTAGTGACAAGTCCTTTCACTGAATTCCTGAAGGCATGCTATTCATCTAATGATATCCTTTTTTTAAAAGGATTCTCAAGATGAGGACTTTCAGGTCTAAAAAGATCAATGTATCCTTATCAAGGCTTAATACATGTACATTTATTCTTATGGGACTGATGAAACCCACCATAGGGTACATAGGTACATTAAGAGGAATAGAACAACACAGCTCCCTATCATCTAAATATCTCATAGCTTGCCAATTTGAACTACTCATATCCACATGCACTTGATGTTTTAGCTCAGATTTGTCACTTATAGTTAATATCAAACCATCAATTCCAGGAATTCTCCCCGTAATGTACTATACAGTATGTTCTCATCTTGATTGCTGATTCTTTGTACCTCACTCTGGCTGCTGCCACACTGCAGAAATAATGTAGTGCGTCACCGCTTCAACTGTCATGGCTCAATGCTATGGAATTCTGGGATTTGTAGATATCTGGGATTTGGTTTTTTGAGATATTTAGCCTACTCTGTCTGAGAGCTCTGGTGCCACAACAAACTACAAATCCCAGGCTTTCACAGGATGGAGCCATGATAGTTAAAGCAATGTCAAACTGTATTATTTCTGCAGGGTGGCAGCAGACTTAGCCTGAGACTCTTCCTTTCTGTTTTTCTGTTAACATCATGCGATTGTATTTCATTCAAATAAGTACACAAGAGATGTAGCCTTCCCAAATTCTCTATTGTGCTTTACTGGGTAAAGCCTGAAAGGAAGAGGAGGGCAAACTCCTGTGCTGGAAACAGGTCATCTTGATCCAAAACCATCTGATGGGAATTAGAGACCAAAATATCTAAGACACAGAATCATGCCTTAAATCTGGCAGGGTTGTGTGACTTTACCTACTGATTTATATTAACAGGCTTTGCTGGAATTTTGCAAAGGAGGTATGTGCTTTTCAAAAAATCTTGTTCAAATGAGATGAATCCATTGTTTTTAAAAATGACAGCAAAAAAATACATAATTTCCACTAAAAATAAAACTGTTCTGGTCCCTGAAAAGAAGAACCACCACATGCACATCCAAGCTGTCATTATGCAAATAATCTATGTGCATAATACCAGTAGGATGCAGGTCACCTGGCAGAACCCCCTCTAAAATGAATAGGACATAGGAAATGTACAGTGCACTCTGATCAATCCTGGAAACCCCTTGGTTTAAGTTAATTCATAAACACCAACGTTTAAGGGATGAGCACCAGATTACAATTAGATCTTAAAGTAGTTCATTCACAACTCTACAGGCTGAGGGAATAACACCCAGCTTGAAGGATTCAAAATTCTTCAACAATATGAGTTTCTCTTCTTCCTACTGGTCTTTTGTTAATTCCTATGCTGTGTCACCAGTCACATTAGTTAAGGCTAAGGGCTTTATCAGATGAGCCTCCAAAAATGTTTGTTTCCCAGCATATTTTAATCTGTAAGTGCACCAGCAAAATAACCCTTTATATCAAACATTGCTGTAATAGTGTGAAGTAACAGGCCCATACTTCCATGTTGGCAGGTGCACATTATCTTGATGGTTCTCGCAAGAAGAGCGTGCTTAAAAGTCTAAAAACAGATAAATAAAAAATAAAAACAAAATAAACACACAAGCACTGAAACACACTTAAAAACTTGCCTGCAAAATGGGGAGGTTCATAAAAAGAATGTCCTATACTTAGTTTTCACATTCTAAACTGGAAGTGTTCTGGTGGGGATTGTCCATTGATGCTGGAATTGCACCAGCAAAATGGGGCTTGGTTTCAGATGCTCACAATTATGAACAAAAAAATCATGGCAGATCAATTAATAACAATAATAACAACAACAACAACAATAATAATAATAATAATAATAATAATATTTATTTATACCCCACCTCTCTGCTAAAAACAATTGGGGTGGCTTCCAACAATTAAAACATTGTAACGATGACTAAAGGCACCACCCACCCCACCCTCCACCATAAAAAGACATTAAACAATATAAAATTAAAACCATCTAACTAAAATTACATTAAAAACAAATATACACAAAATTAAAAAGGTCAGGAGACGAAGCTCCTGAGGCCGGGATCTAATCAGGAAAGGCCTGCCGAAAGAGATCCGTCTTTAGTGCTTTTTAAAAGCTACTTAAACTCGTCATCTGACGGATCTCGTTCAGCAGGCCCTCTGGGAGGTTGCAGATAGCCTAGATTTTTGTGGCTGAAGCAAATTCCTCCCAGAGGACTGGAGTGCATGGAAAGGATTGTATGGGGGGAGGCGGTTCGGAAGATAAGTTGGACCCAAGCCATTTAGAGCTTTAAAAGTAATAACCAACACCTCATACTGGGCCCAGAAACTGATAGGCAGCCAGTGGAGAGATTTCAATACTGGAGTTATATGGTCTCTCCGAGATGTTCCCGAGACCACTCTGGCTGCCATATTTTGTACCAGCTGAAGCTTCCGGACCAAGCACGACCGTAGCCCCATGTAGAGAGCATTGCAGAAATCTAGATGAGAGGTTACCAGTGTGTGCACCACACTCTCGAGGTCCCTTACTTCCAGAAAACTGTGCAGCTGGCATATCAGCCAAATTGATGTCTTGGCCCATCAAAAAATGCCTTTCTACAGCATGAAACCGCAAAAGCACGTCATGCAAAATGGGTGCCCATTCGCATTCATTGGGCATCATTCTCACACCGTATTTGTCATGCCTGATAAAATCCTAAGTCTTCAGCTGAGGCTTTCTGTTGATCTTTAAAAATATCTTTTTGCTTTGATTTCTTATCTAGAGATTGGAGTATCTAAAGCTGCAAAATCATGTGACTGCCTTAAATCTGAAAAAAAAACCCAATATTTTGTGACTTTGCCTGCTGATTAATATTAATAGGCTTTGCTGGAATTTTGTATATACAGACATGGGGGGTGATATGATTTTCAAAAAAATGTCTTATTCTGGACTTCCTTCTGGGTTGGCTGAAGGAAAGCTGCTTTAATGGAAGGGTCCATTTAATCAAACATTCTCTGTAGGGCTGTTGCCACAGAATTAAAACAGTTTGATACCACTTTAACTACCTTGCCTCCATCCCAGGGGATTCTGGGATTTGTAGTTTATTGTAGCACCAGAACCCTCTGACAGAGAAGGCTAAATATCTTACAGAATTATAAATCTCATAATTCCGTAGCATTGAACCATGACAGTTAAAGTGGTGCCAAACTGCTTTAATTCTTCAGTGTAGCTAAACCTTAGGTCTTTCTTCTGGACACACAGGAGATAATTCCCTTATTTTCCCTGGATTTTTTCAAATGGTTGGAAAAAAACCGACATGACAGAAAACCTGACGGAGGTTTTCCGTCAATAAAAAGAGGCTCCAGCAGCATGGGGGAAGGTCGGGAGGAGGTCAGGAGGAGGACAGCGGAGGACGGGGCTGTCTGAAACTGGGCTGTGTATGCGCGACAGCCTCATTCTTCTCCTGACCTCCTCAGGGTTTTTTCAACCTTGTGAAAAAGTCCTCTGTCTTTTTGATGTTTTTGCTTTTCTTCTGTATCGTACAAACTCCCTGTTGGGCCACTTTTTTTTTTCTTAGTCATCCATTTTGTGGCTTTTGTGCCCTTATGTGAACCCTTAACGAACTTTTCTGTTGGCACTATTGTTTCCCCAGATCCCTCTCTCCTGGGTTATGAAAAATTTAATATATGTTGTTAACAGTCCATTGCTTTCTGTTAGATTACTTTTAAAGAAATACCTCTCTGGAAATTGAGTGAAACCATCCTTCAGTGTTATTTTTGCCTCCTGCTGCTTCTTCCCTTTGCTTAGAAGTTAAATTATAGTTAGTCCATGAGGCAATAACTGGGAAGTTTTGTCCCCAAAGAGTTCTTCCTGATCTTCCACATTTAGTTGAGTCAAAGCCTCTCATTCTGTGAGCATTATAGAATTATAAATCTCTGCCAGAACCATTCATCAGATAAGTAATTGAAGCCCTTGAATGAACGGGATCTTTCATAGTTCCATTTAGGTCTACTGACCAATCCAAGGCTATATGATCCAGCAGGGGTGCATCCTGAAATAACTCACATTGCTCTCTCTGTTCATTCAGTGTCTCTCCCCATCCTGTGCAAAGAACTGAATAATTTTCATTAAAAAAAAACAAAACACATGGTCTCAAAGGACCATTATGAGAGTAGAGTGGGAGAGCCAACTCTTCTGGTTCGTCTATACAAGCTCTTAAAAAAACAACAACAAAAAACCACCAGTGTGATCCACAGTAAAGACAAGTTGCAGCAGCTGTGACTTGTCTTAATGGTCTTACAGCCCCCATAAACTTAGCATGCCTTCTGTTCAAGATGGTGGCCTTGAGTGAATTACTTGCGTTTTTAAATCTGCTGCCACTGAACTTTTTAAAAAAGAAACCCTACTTCCATGGTACACATATGCAATATTTTGCCTTTACAGGAAAAAAGAAGAAACACTCCATTTTATTGCCTTCATGATCCCTCACTAAGGTAAAAATCCAACATGGCAGCAGTGGGCACTTGCCCTGTTAGCAAGCCCCACCCCCTGCCAATCAGCTTGCACTTTCTTTCCTATGGGAAAACGAATCAAATCAAATTGCTTGTCCCAATGAATGGAATGCACATTTCCTTTGGAGTTTTTAAAAACTGAGAAAAACTGCAAAGGCTTCCTTTCCCTTCACAGTTTTTAACATTTTTGGCCCCCCTCCTTCTGAATACGGTGAAACAATGTGGGATGCCCATATTACGACAGCCCACATTCTCATCACGTTCTGTGAGAAATAGTTTTGTCATTTAGACAACCTCTTAATTTATCTTTCAGGTAAACACTATACTAGCTATTGAAAAAAATGCACAGTAGTTACTGCACTGACGTAGCTGAAGCAGCTCCGTTTTGTGCTGCCAATGAAGTATCTCATAGGGTTCAATAATTTTGGTGCTAGGGTGGCAGCATTTTTAAACATGCTGGGATCTACCACTGTTTTGATAGAAATGTGAGGAGCTTTCCTCCATGGTAAAGCCCAGCAAATTTTTAGAAGCGGCATCCACCAGCACAGACAATAACAACTTAGCAATATAAATACTCAATTGTCTCATTCTGGTACCTCAAATTTTCTCTCCACTGCTGGATATTGGTAAGAGGGTCCACCTCCCTCTGCTTCTATGCTTGCTGAGTGTGCTTTGTTCCACATAGGGAAAAGAGACTGTCTTTATACAGAGAGATTTTGTGCAAATTGTGGAAACCTTGAGAAAAGGACTTGTCTTGCTCTCACTCAAAAGATGAGAAATCTTGTGGGGTTTGTTGCCTTTTCCCCCCAGCAGGTTGCCTTAGCTCACTGAAACACTCTACCCTATCAGGAATGGGAAAAAAAAATAACTGACTGTCCTTCACATTTCTAGAATAACTCCTGGAAGAGTTTTCCCAAGTCATTCACAATGAAACAAACCGTGCATTGCTTTCTGTTGAAACTATGAATGGGAAAAATTTCATTTTCATTTCATTTTCAAGATAATTTACCAGAATTTTTTTTTGGGGGGGGGGGAGGATTGTGTGTTTAATTCTTAAACGACTACTATACTATATCAAAACATGTTACAATTGAGTTGGAGTTGCCACCTCTTTCTTCAGACAGGCTCTTCATCCTGTGCAGAGGCACCATGATCCTTTCTTCATAGGAATAGCTGTTGTTGTTGTTGTTGTTGTTGTTGTTGTGTCTTCAAGTCATTTACGACTTATAGCTACCCTAAGATGAACCTATCATGGGGTTTTCTGAGGCTGTGAGAGTGTGACTTGCCCAAGGCCACCCAGTGGGTTTTCATGGCTGAGCAGAAATTCAAACCCTGATCTTCAGAGTTGTAGTCCAACACTAAAACCTCTATGCCACGTTAGCACCATAGCTATAATTATTGAATTAAGCCAATTCAGTTTGCTTTTGAAGAATTTACTGAAATCAACAAACATCATCATGTTTGGGATGAAAAGAAGATAACTTTTTTTTTTTAGTTTTACATCAAAAACTAAATGGAGGAGAAAGGAAAAATTAGATGTGTTTCCATACATAGTTGACATTGAATTTTTGAGGGGGGGGGTGTTTCCAAGGATAACAGAAAGATGAAAGATTGGGTTGGAGGTTCTGTTGTCAGATCATATGAGAACAGCAGGATTCAGAGATGTGTGTAAGTATGTGCCACAAATAGAACTCCTGTGGTAAATAGATAAGAAAACTGTTTGCTTGATACTTTCAAGCAGATGTAGAGTGATATTATCCTGTCACTTCAATTGGGCTTTTGGCTGGTGGGAAATTGACTTCAATGCCCTGAATTTATGGTTGCCGGCTGATATTCCTAAACTAAAGAAATGCAAAAGCTACCCTGTATTTCTAAGCATCCTCTGGCATTTCTGATTCCCTTCTTTAAAGTAAAGAAAAAGAAAGGGAAAAAAACCATAATCATTTCAATTTATCCTACCAGAGTGCTGAAAGATTTGCATCACTAAAAGAGACATATTAAGAACAAATAAATAGTGGGATGATGACACCAGGAAGATCCAGCAGGACTAAGAAGAAGTGATAATGTTTTAAAATCCAGGTTTATGTGTGTGGGTAGGACCATTTCTCCATTAAACTGGCTGTAGCTACTATGCTTTAGCCAAGTGAATGTTTATTGGCAACGGACCATAAAGGTTGATATCACCACTGAGATAAAATAGGGAAATGAGGATGTCATTTTAGGACCCTTCTGAGGCAGTTAAAAAGCCTACTAAAACCTCTTGTTGGGGTGTTTTCAGTAGCTTAATACATCAACAAGAACATTAATTTCCCAGAGCCACATAATGCATGTGTATCTAGGGAAGTAGCCTTGTTTCTGAAGAAATGACCATCTGTGGTGTGCAGCTGCAGTCTTGTTCACTGGTGTGTTACCTGAATTGCATGGGGTCTGTGAGGATCCCACTAATGTCCGAATCTTAATATGGGGAATATTTAATTAGTTCAAAATGGCATCAAGAGACCAGATAATGAGAGGACCTTTTGACCTATGTATACCAGTAATCACTGAGGAGACTTTGAGCCAGAATGTACAATTAAATGGTTTTTATTGGAAATTAATCTTAACAGCATTCACTCTTACACTCAGGCTTCAAGCAATCACATAAGGCTATCAAAGAAAGTAAGAAACATTTGGATAGAGAAATAGAACAATGGGATTGTGGGTTATACTATACCAATCATGGAGGAGCAGAGATTCATGCAGCAAAGGCTCAGAGTTGCATTGTTAGAGTCATACAACAAACCGTCACATGAGGGATGAACAGGTACTCTGGAGGTTTTGGTGGTGTTTTCGGGTGATATTTGTATTTGATCATTCCCCTGAAGGGATGAGATTTAGAGTGGAATACAATGTCTTTCAGAATTTCCCAGAACTAGAGAAAGAGTTCTCCAGATGTGCTAATGATCATTAATGGGTGATACATTTGGAACTGAACAGGAGTAGGCAACTTCTATTGTGAGGAGGAGTAGGGAGGAAAAACCCATTTTGCAACCATTGAGGACTCTTATTTTTGAGTAGACTAGTGGATGACTCATTAGTTTACCAGATGGTAAGAATGCTGTGGATGTCATTTACCTAGATTTCAGCAAAGCATTTTATAAGGTCCCCCATAATATTTTGATTAGCAAACGGACTAAGTGCACTGTCAGATGGATCCATAAATGATTGGAAAACTGAGCTCAAAGAGTCATCATCAATGGCTTCGAGCTGGAAGGAGGTGTCAAGTAGAGTACTTCACAGTACTGTTCAAGGGCCATTAATTTTCAACATTTTTATCAATGACTTACATGATAGGGTGAAGGGAAGCCTTATCAAGTTTGCAGATGAAGTTACAATAAATATGTTACAATATGTTATGGATGTGGATGCATGGGCCTTACTGAAGGAAACAGGCTACCTAAACTGGAGATTTTCACAATGCATCATAAAATAAAGATGTGACACTTGAAGCAAGGAGGCAAGGAAGCAAGGACCGTGAGAACCTGACCTCTTTTTTATTGCTAAAGTAGGAATGACATAATGGACTGAGTCAAAATCAGTTCCATCTCTGCTGGAAATTGCAGAAAAGGCAGATCTGAATAACATCAAAGGAATACCTGCAAGGAATGTGGTGGGAAGGTTTTGGCCAGATGACAACCCAGAGGTGATTTAGCTGAAAAGGACTATAATAACAAGAGACATTTTGATCAATGGTCATGCAAGGAATACCACTATAACTTGCATCCATTGGCTCTATGGAATTTGATCAACTCTATAGGAGCCTGTTGTGTGAGTATGGGGGGGGGGTTTGAATGTGTGAGTGAGTGAAAAACTCTTGGTACCAAAAGTCATTGTGTGTCTGTCTAATAAATGTTACATGAAAGGAGCGTTTAAAACCAGATCTGGTATCCAAGTATGGTCTTCTCCTATAGTCCTATTGGATGAACCTTATTCTCTCTCTCTAAATCAAAAAGAACCTTGTTACAAAAACACTCATTTTATAACAATGATACAAAACTGGGAGGGGTGGCTAACACATTGGAAGAGAGGAAGCAAATTCAGAAGGACCTAGATAAATGAGAAAATTGGGCAGAAATTAATAAAATGAAATTCAATAGAGACAAATGCAAAATTCTACATTTAGTCTACAAAAACCAAATGCACAGATATAGGATGGAGAATACATGGCTCAGCCAGTACTACATGCAAAAATGACCTTGGGATTATTGTTGATTGTATGTTGAACACCCCTCCACTGATGCACCCTTTTCATGGGAGAGAGGCTTGCGTATCCTAATGATGTTTTGAGCTATGCTGGCAGTGGCATAATAGCCACTGGTAGGGTCTCCCGTGCCAGACAGGTCAAAACTGACAACGAGCGTCAAAGGGAAGGATGGGCTCTCTAGCCTTATGGCAACCATCCTAGGAGAAGGAAAACTCTAATCCGAAACCCGGGCAGATGGTGCTCATCCAACCCTGTAAGGTCAACCATCTAAGAGAAGGAAACTCTAATCAAACCTACGACCCGAGGACCTCGCTGCTACTGTCCATGCTTGCAAGGCCACAGCAGATGAACCTTTGGTTTAAAGGGTGAGGCCAGTTCTGTGCACGCTGCTCTCCACCAGAAGAATCCATTGCACAGGCTCAAAGGACAAATCCAGTTCCAAAAAAGCCCTGTAGCAATAGGCGAGGGATGAAACAGCAGGTGTAAAGATGCACTGGAAGCTGGAGACCCAACCCTGCATGCAGGCGGTTCAGGACTTTGGTTGCTCGACTCAGGAGATGACAGTCCTGTTCGGCAGCATCCTGAATGACCAAGCAGCCTTTTTTTAAGGAGAGCACTGCTTGCTCCACATGTATAGGGGCCTAGAAAAGGTGGCATAACAAAAGCTCATCCCCATCTACCTGGTTGGCTAGACGCGGCCAATGGGCATCTTCTCATTTGGTCAAACCAAGGCAAAGAAAAAAAGGCACACACCGGCCTCCAAAGATGTAAATAAACTGACGCTTGCATGCTGGAACATCAGAACCATGTGAAAATCTGCAGATAGTGGACGGCCTGAGCATAATTCTGCTGTAATAGCCCATGAACTATCATGACTTAATATTGACATTGCTGCTCTTAGTGAAGTTGTCTCCATGAGGAAGGCAGCCTTAAAAAACATGGCGCCGGCCACACACTTTACTGGTCTGGCAAACCCAAAACCAAAAAACATCTTTCAGGAGTAGGCTTTATGATTAAAAACTCCATTGCCTCCAAACTCAAAACCTTGCCAACAGGACACTCTGATTGCATTATTTCCTTACGCCTCCCACATGTTGTTCTCTTTAGTATATATGCCCCAACTATGCAAGCTGACCCTGTAGAGAAAGACAAATTCTACACAGACCTACACCACTTCATACAAAAGGTCCCTGTAGAAGATAAAATTATTATCCTTGGTGACTTCAATGCCAGAGTAGGAAAGAACTCCAAAGCCTGTAAAGGTGTCTTAGGCAAGCATGGTGTTGGAAACTGCAATGATAACTGACGTCTCCTGCTAGAGTTCTGTGCAGAACAGCTGACTATTACAAACACAATCTTTCAGCAGAAAGATACCTTGAAGACAACCTGGATGCATCCCTGATCCAAACATTGGCACATCATTGCCTATGTTCTAGTCCGCCAGAGAAACATTCATGATGTCCGTCATACTCGAGTGATGCCCAGTGCAGAATGCCAAACTGATCATCGCTTTGTAAGATGTAAACTAAATCTTCATCTTAAATTCAAACCTAAGAGGGGTGGCATCTTAAAGAGGAGACTTCCAGTCAACAATCTTCAACAAGCTACCATGAGAGACAACTTCCAGGTAAATCTGCAAACAAAACATGAAGACTATCCTACAGATCCTTCATGTACAGTGTTTTCGCAACATATCAAAAACAGTATCCTCCAGTCTGCAGAAGAATCCCTCAGGTTCTACCACAAGAAATATCAAGACTGGTTTGATGAAAACAACCAAGAGATCCACGAGCTGTTGGCAAAGAAGAGAACTGCTCACCAGGCATACCTCGCCCAGCCAACTTGCCATGTAAGAAAAGCAGCTTTCCGCCTCACATGTAGTAAACTTCAACAAAAACTCCGAGACATGCAGTACAAGAGGTGGATCAATATAGCAGAAAAGACACAATGCTGTGCAGATCTGGGTGATCATAGAGGATTTTATGAAGCTCTTAAAGCAGTGTTTGGACCTACTTATCAGGTCCAAAGCTCCTTATACAGTACAGATGGTCAAACATTAATTACTGGCAAAGCCTCCATCCTGAATTGGTGGACTGAACATTTTCAAAGTCTCTTTAGTGCCAACTGAGTAGTCCAAGGCTCAGCTATCCAACATATGATACAAAAACTGATGAAAAATGAATTGGACATAGCTCCCACTTTGGAAGAGACCCTTAAGGCCATACAGCAGATGAAAAACGGCAAGGCAGCTGGGATTGATGGAATCCCACCTGAAGTTTGGAAGCACGGATGTCATGCACTCCACAATAAATTCCACGAGCTCCTTGTGAATTGCTGGGAAAAAGGGGAACTGACATCAGATCTCCGAGATGCAGTCATCATCACCCTGTACAAGAAAAAAAGGAACAAAATCCAATTGCTCAAACTATTGAGGCATAACACTGCTCTCTATTGCTGGAAAAATCCTTGCAAAGATACTCCTGAACAGATTAGTTCCTGCTGTTGCAGAAGAACTTCTTCCTGAAAGCCAATGTGGCTTCAGAGCCAATAGGAGTACTACAAATATGGTATTTGCCCTTAGACAACTGCAAGAAAAATGTAGAGAGCAGAACAAGGGTCTCTATGTAACATTTGTCAGCCTCACCAAAGCCTTTGACTCCGTGAGTAGAAAAGGTCTGTGGCAGATCCTGGAAAGACTAGGATGTCCCCCCAAATTCCTTAAAATGATTACCTTTCTACACGAGGGCCATCGCGATCATGTCAG
Source organism: Gambelia wislizenii (assembly GCA_030847615.1). Lineage (NCBI taxonomy): Eukaryota > Metazoa > Chordata > Lepidosauria > Squamata > Crotaphytidae > Gambelia > Gambelia wislizenii. Next base: position 303,118,245 of record JAUMIR010000002.1, on the reverse strand, counting down.
ATATGGTGATGCTCTTTCAGAGCCCTTTCTAATAAGTAATGGAGTGAAGCAAGGTTGTGTTCTTGCACCAACTTTATTTACAATCTTCTTCAGCATGATGCTCCAAAGGGCTACGGCAGAGCTCGAAGACGACGACGGCATCTATATACGTTACCGTACTGATGGTATCTTGTTTAACTGAAGCCGTCTGAGGGCTCTCACTAAGACTCTAAACTATCTAGTCCGTGAGCTGCTCTTCGCTGATGCAGCTGCCCTTTTTTTTTGTCCACACAGAAGCAGCTCTGCATTGCCTAACATCCTGCTTCGCAACAGCTGCAGAGCTGTTTGGGCTGGAAGTCAGCCTGAAGAAAACAGAACTTCTTTACCAGCCTGCAGCACAGGATGAACACCACCATCCCCACCAAATCTGTGCTTAAGTCCGTTCAGCAGTTCACCTACCTGGGAAGAATAATCTCCTCAGATGCCAAGATTGACAAAGAGATTGATCACAGATTAGCAAAGGCATATAGTGCATTTGGAAGACTTCACAAAAGAGTCTGGAGTAATAAACTCCTGAGGCGAAGCACAAAAATCAGTGTGTATAGAGCCATTTTACTGTCTATCCTCCTTTATGGATCTGAAACATGGGTCACCTATCGCCACCACCCACGACTCCTCAAATGCTTTCATCAGCGCTGTATAAGCACAATCCTAAATATACACTGGACCGACTATATGTCGAATGTTGTTGTCCTTGACTAAGCAGGGATAACCAGTATTGAGGCCATGATATTGAGAACACAGCTGTGCTGGGCAGGGCACGTTTCTAGGATGGAGGACCATCGCCTCCCAAAAATACTACTCTACGGTGAACTTGCCACAGGTCAGTGTAAGAGGGGTCCTCCAAAAAAGCAATACAAGAACTCCCTGAAACAACATCTCAGGCTCGGCCAAATTGATCACCAACAATGCTCCACCCTAGCCTCACATCGGGAGGCATGGAGATGCACTATCCACAATGCTGCAGCCTTATTTGAGAACTCACGCCAAAGAAGTCTTGAAGAGAAACGACAATGCAGAAAGAATCACAACCCAGAAACATCACCCAAGGAGACCTTCTGCTGTGCTTTCTGCAACCGGACTTGTTTGTCTTGGATTGGCCTTTTTCGTTATCAGCGCTCTTGCAGAAAGCACGGTATGAGTCCTTCCTGAATCTTCGTTTGCGAAGAAAAGCCAGAGAGAGATGTTGAACATGAACTGGCAGTGTGATGCTGCAGCAAATAAGATGAATGCTATTCTAACCTGCATTAATAGAACCATACCTTCCAAGTCAAAGTAAGAAATTGTCTGCCTATATTCTGTTCTGGATGAGAATGCAGTACTTATCTGGAGTGCTGCATTAGTTCTGGTCACCTCATTTTAAGAAGGATATAGACAAGTTGTAACAGGTTCAAAGAATGACAACAAGGATAAGAGGTATGGAGAACAAAATGTATGAGGAAATGTTGAAGGATCTGGGCTTGTTCAGCTTGGTGAAGAGAAGGCTGATGGGTGACATGATCCCACTCTTTAAATACTTCAAGGGCTGCAACAGAGAGAAGAGGGAGACCTGTTCTCTGCTGCCTCAGAGGGTAGGACCAGATCTAATGGGTATAAGTTAGAGGAGAACAGATTTTTATTATGTATTTAAAGGAACTTATTGACAGTAAGGAGATTTTCAGATGAGATTTTCAGGTCTATATATTCCAAAACAGCTCCGTTGCTGCCACGCGGCATGGGAGCAGTTTTGGATGACACCGTTCCTCTGCCGAACCCCTCCATGTCACTTCTGTGACAGAATGGAGGAAGCCGCGTCATATTTCACTCACGACTGTTGCACGTGAGTGAAATATGACGCGGCTTCCTCCATTCTGTCACGGAAGTGACACGGAGGGTTTCGGCAGAGGAACGGCATCGTTCAAAACTGCTCCTGTGCCATGCGGCAGCAACAGAGCTGTTTTGGAATATATAGACCAGAAAATCGCATCTGAAAATCTCCTAAGAATGGTTTGGCAATTGAACCAATTGCCTAGAGAGGTGGTGAGGTCTCCTTCTCTGGACAGCTTCAAAAAGAGTCTCAACAGCTATTTGCTGCAGATACCTTAGCTAAAGATTCTGCATTGTGTTGGAGGTTGGACTTGAGGACCGATAACACCCCTTCCAACTCTTTGATTGTATGATACACATTTCAGAACTATGTGATTCTCCTAAGGAAAAAAAAAGTCTGCAAAAATTCATATATTAAGGGGAAATGTGCCCATATGTATAATAGTATCTACTACCAGATTCTTCTGGATCCCAGTAGGATGCAGTTAATCAATAAAATTATATATTTATTAGAGTAATAAACATAGAGAACTAAATATTTCAATCAATAAGCAAAATATCCTGGCTTCCACTCTCTTTAGTTACTTAATATAAAAGTGAAATTGTAGCCAAGTTGACAGTTTAGAATGCTGAACTTACTTTTATTTTAAGCAACTGAGGAGTCAGAAGCCAAAACATTTTGCTTAGTAATTGAACTATTAAGTTCTCCTTGTTAATTTTGTCTCTGTGTGTGTGTGTGTGTGTGTGTGTACATACACACACAAAATTAACAAGGAGAACTTAGTAGTTCAATAACTAAGCAAAATGTTTTGGCTTCACATATATATATAGGTTACCCCTTCCCCTGTATCCACACACATATAGGTTACCCCTTCCCCTGTATCCAAGAAGGTTCAGTTCTTGGACTTACCACGGACACCCGAAACCATGGATAATAGTGAAACCTATTAAAATGACTTCTGGTACAAACATACCATAGAGCTGCATTGGAGGACCTAGCAAATCCTAGAGAGGACACCTCTCTAGGCATTTTCTAGTGCCACTCTGTGGTATATGTCCCTATTTTTTCAGCTGTGGATAACTGAAATGGCAGACATTGGTTCCACGGATATGGTGAGGGGGGCGACCTGTATATGAGAAAGCAACAAACAAACATCCGGATAAAGTAGACATCAACAGTGCATATAAGTGTACATATAAGGCAAATGTACAAGCCAGGCTTATAGGGAGGCAGACTACTTGCAGAAAACCAGTGTGTATGAAATATAAACATTAGGCATATCAAATTAAAAATGCATAATTAAGGAAGATGCACAAAGGAAATTGTCGATTTAAAACAAGAAATAGTGGTTGTACACACATCTCCAGTCAAGGAAGTTAATACCATAGATCACCCACTCTGCTATTAGAGTAGAGATGGCTTGCCACTAAGTCATGGATGACTCTCCTATGCCATGTCAGAGGTGGTGGTCCTGAGGGACCCTGGGCCAGTGTTAATCCTCTGCTGTTGGAGCTCCTCTGTAGGACAGTTTTAATAGTCAATAAAGCATTTAGCCAAACTGTGATGTAATCCTAAATTGTAACCCCAGTGGAAGAAAGGAACGATATTTTCCTCCAGTACCCAAATTTCTAGCATTGTAGAGAGTGAGGCTTTGGAACTCTTCCATTTTCTGTGTTCATGTTCTCCTGGTAACTCTGCCTGTTCCTTTCATTTGAATGACTAAATTCTATTTCTAATGCCTTAAGTGAAGTTTTAAGTTACTGCAATGCTCAAAATTTGAGGACTGAAGGACAATTTAACTGAAGAGCAGAATTCTTATGGGGGGGGGGAAATGCCTCCATCCCCTCCCCCTAGTTAAAAGCCTGGGTAGTGGCCAGAGTGGGTTGTAGGAGGCCATTGGCCCAAACAGGGAGGAGAGAATGCTGGGAGAACCTTCTCTATGTCCAACTCCACCAAAAGATGCTGTAAGTGGATGCAGCTGAGAACAATGAGGGTGTAGGAGGCCATTGGCCCAAACAGGAAGGAGATAATGCTGGGAGAACCTTCTCTATGTCCAACTCCACCAAAAGATGATGTAAGTGGATGCAGCTGAGAACAATGAGGGGCAAAGAAGAAGGAAAATGGCACTGGACAGGATAAGATAAAAAAGATTGTGAATGTGTTGAAAACGGAATGAGGTAAGCTGTATCAACTCTGTTCTAGCAATAACTGCTCTAAAAAAACTAAGTGGGGAAAAAACCCCACACCATCTGGATAGTGATTATTGAACTATTCCTATGTGTTCTTAGTGCTTAAACATTCATTAATGTTTTTCCTCAGGCTCACAGCTGACGACAGAATTTCTCCTAGGAACAATTTGAAATTCCTCTTGTTTGTGAGTAAGAAACTTCAGCAAGGTGGCTTCATTTTCTTTAGATTACAAACACAGCTTGTCTCAGCTAAGCCTTGCTCTGGATTTATCCCCTCACATAAGAGGGAGGGTGAAATGCTAGGGATAATTTTATCAAATGGCTTGTCAGGGGGACACAACATCTAGCCTAGAACTGTAGAGCAGGAGTGGGCAACTGTAGCCCTCTAGATGTTCTTGCCTACAATTCCCATCCTTCCTAGCTGGTATAGACTATAGTGAGGAATCAAGGCAGAAGCAGTCCAAAAAGATCTGAAGTGCCACAATTGCCCACTTTTGATTTGTCCCCTGCATCTCACTTTCTTACAGTGAAAATAATACTAAATACGTATTTTTTAAACAAACAAACAAACAAACAAACAAAATCATCAGTATATTACCTCTGGGTGTCATGATAGACCATATTTTTTTCTTGTATATAACCAAAATTATTCCAGAAATTTCTATCATATACATATCTGCTCTATCCCCCATACATTTCTAACAATTTGTGTAATTTACTTGCTATAGTTTTGACAATTGCCTGTAGTCAAGCCTCATTGCTAAAGTACCCTGTAGATATTCTGTATTATTATTTCTACAATGGGATGTTGCAATGTAGTAAATAAACATAGTTTTTAAGGAAGTAATTATTTGCTAATTTCATTGTTGAAAGATGAAACAAGTGATTTTAGCAATTTCCTTCACACTGTGAAAAAGTCTTTGAAGACTGCTATCCATAGTTTAGGACATATTCTGAGTAAAATTTGCACATGGTATTTTTGTGTGCAGAAAACAGCTTTTTCTGTGTACAAAAATAGTTTCTGTGCAGAAATGCTATTTAATGTGCAGAAAGAGTTGTTTCCTGCACTGAAAATCCTACAGTTGGATACTTATGTAGAATTTGTATGAGGAATTATGTTTGCACAGAAAACATCATTTTCTGCACAGGAAATAATATTTCTGTGTTTCCTGTACAGAAAATGTTATTTACTGTGCAAAACAACAATGCACCAATTTTGCACAGAATAAGTCCTGAGCTGCAAACAGTCTTGTCAATCCACGTTCCTCCTCCTCAGGTTTTCCTAACACTCAAACATTATTATTATACTATTTTCCAATTATTTTTGAATATTATTTCTATCCCTAACAGTTTCTTATTGCCCTTCAGAGATTTTGGTACCCAGAACTTCCACCATTTCAGGTATTCATGAGTGTGTTTGTGTGTCTTTGAATGTATCTCATGTAGATACTGAGGTTGACCTGTGGTGGCAATGATGATGATGATGATAGTAAGATTTGCCCATCAGAGTTGTAATATGGGACTTGCTAATGCCTGTTGGTTTCTGACAAATTATTATTTGGAAAGTGAGCTAGCACTGAAAGCCATTATTCCTAGTAGGGCTTTATGAGAATTTCACTTGGTTCATTTTCTTATAATATCTTTTTTGAAATTGCTTTGTACAATTTGATGGAATGAACTTCATGTTGGGGGATGATTATGTCTAGTTATCTGTTGCTGTGTACTCCCCTCTGTCTGGGAGTCAAACTGCTGGCATTGGACTTCTTCCAGAATGTGCCCAGCAACTAATTACATAGACAAATCACGTTCTCTGGTAGTCTGCAAACTGTACATGAGGAAGTCCCACTCTTTAGTTAAGCTGCCCAGGAGTATAAAACACTTACAGACTTCTGGGATATCCACTCCTCTGTTAACTACCTCCTGGAACAGCTGCCTTATCGCCTTCAAATGGGCTTTCACACAGCCCCCAGGACACAGTTTTGTGTTGTAAAGTCTCTTAGTCCATATCATCTTTGAAAGGCAAGATGAACTCTGGTGCACTGCTCTCAGAGCTTCCCACAGTTGGAAAGCAGTCTATGCCTGGGCGGCATGTATCAGCTGGGATGGGCTGAGTGATAAGAGGATAGCAGCTCTAGCTTTCTGATCTGCTAAATGAAAGGCTGCAGTTTCATCCTCTTACCCTTCTGGGATCACACTTTCATTCTCCAAAACATGCCACAGATTGTCCTTAGTCAATAAAGCTTGCATATACACACGCCATGCTTGATATTTGCCATCAGCAAGTTTATCAAAACGGATGAGGCTTGTCTCAGCCATCTGCTGCCTAGAATCAAAAACTTTCCAGCCAGGAAACACAAACAAACCTGGCAGCTGGCAGCTCTTCAAGGCCCTGAGATAACTTCTACTGCAGAGATTTTGGACTGAAACTTAACCATTTCACAGCCAAATTTCCAAAACACTGAAAATAGGCAAAAGACCCCTAGTATCGGAGAACATTTCTGGGTGCACCTTAATCAATCTCTGGGCCCATAACCACTGTTGGGGGATGATAAGACACTCAATCCCTGGCAGAAGCCAAAAATATCTCAGCAGACTTAGCAGCAACCCATTCCCAAGAATACTCACACACAGAGTGTTGTTATCCAAACAAACAAGAGGCACTTTATCTTCAAGCTCAAGGCAGGTGCAATATGTACAGATATAAACAGCAGACAGACAAACTGCTTCACCAGATATCAAGGTATTTTAAGAGAAAGAATGCTCTGGACTGAGCCTTCTTTTATACAGTTTCACAGGGCGTTGGCTTCCTCCACCACATGGGTGCATTCCATCAGATTTTGCACATTTGACTCTATCCTGATGCTATGCCCTGCAGTAACCTTCTTGTGCAGCTGTGGACTCAAGACTAGCATGACTTGGCAGTTCCTTGCCCTTGGCTAGCATGACTTAGCAGTTGTTTGGTCATATTCTATGGAGTTCAGTCTCTGACTCCTGACATTTCAGCATTTTGTTTTGTTTTTCTTTAAAAAATCTAATGTGGGACAAAGTGAAACCAACAAATTCTTTCTTCTCATCCCTCATAAGCTATAAGGATATGATTGAAAATTTTATTTAGTTTGTTTTGATTAGAACTCTCCAAAACCCACAAGACCTTCACAAATTCATTGGGGAAAAATACTTTAAAAAAATAGAAGGTTGGAGAAAGGAAAAAAGTACAGGTTGACCCTCGTATCCACAGATACAGAATCCATGGTTTCACTTATCCACATCCCCAAAAAATGTTCTCTCTAGAAGTTAAGTTAATAATGGGAAAAACAATTTAAAAAGGAGTGGGACATCAATTCTAAATTGGGGGGGGGTTGGGATGGGGTAATGAGGGAATGTTGTTGGAAGCACTTGTCTTTTATGTTTTTGGGTGTTCTTGTCTTTTTGAAATACTATGTATGTTATGATATGTTTCTTTATGAGTGTCTATTTGTTCAATTTGTTTTAAGATTGTTATTCAATAAAGATTATAAATAAATAAATAAATAAATGGGGCCATTTCCATTTCCCCAGATATGCAACTCCTTGCCCCCCAAAATTAGATTATTTACTGCTTGAACAAACTTTTCATTCAACAACCTTCTGTGTTACTATTTAAATGTTAAGTATTATCTATTGATTGGTTTCCTGTTTTTCATTTCCTTTTGCTGTATGCCATTATTTTTTGTGTTACTTCACTTATTATATGCTAATGATATGGCTTTTCTCATTGTAAGTGTGATCCCCCCCCCACACAAGATGTTGTTATCTTCTTTGGCTCTCTCTGTTAGAAATAGAAGGCAGGATTGAAGCATTAGTATGAACAGGGGAGAAAAAAAAGCATAAATACATATTCAGTGGCAAAAACCCACCCTTGCAATTTGCTACTGCATAATGTGAGAAGTGGCCCTATTAACCAGTCACAAACTAAAGAGAATATTTGTCATTTTGACAAAATACAAATACTTCCCAATACTTAGTCAAGAAAACTATCTCGGCTAGGTGACAACTCTGGGTATGGAACAGAGGAGAATGTTTGGTTCCACCCAATCCACTGCTTGTTAAAGTTACTTTCCTAAGTTTTCATTAGACATAAGAATTAGCTGCTCCAAAATTTTACCTCAAAAAGAGACCAATAGTTGAATTGGGAATTTATGTTAACAATAATGAAAGAAATGAATTTTGGAGACAAATTTATTAATTGGATACAGGCAATTTATAACTCCCCAAAAGGTAAATTAATAATTAATGGAAATGGAAATGAAACAATAAATATAGAAAGAGGAACCAGACAGCAATGCCCAATATCACCGCTATTGTTTATTTTTGTACTGGAAACATTAAATAGGGATTTAAGAGCAGATAAGAAGATAAGAGGAGTGAAAGTAATGAAAGAAGAATTTAAATTAAAAGCACTCGCTGATGATATAGTACTAATATTAGCGAATCCTCTTGAAGATTTAGAATTAGCAATGGAAAAAAATAAAGAAATATGGAAAAGTAGCTGGTCTTAAAATTAATGTAGATAAGACAAAAGTTTTAGCAATGAATATGACATCTCAAGTAAAAGCAGATATTGGTAACAAAACTGGTTTTGAAATCTCCAAAGTAGTTAAATATTTGGGTATAAATTTGATGGCTAAACCCCAACAATTGTATGAAAAGAATTATGTGAAAGTATGGGAAAATATTGAACAAGATTTGGTTAGATGGCAAAAGTTAAACCTTGAAAAATATCTGTAATTAAAATGAATGTATTACCAAAATTCATGTATTTATTTCAAATGATACCAATTATTTATTTAGCTAGCCCTTTCAACCTATGGAGGGGGAAATTATCAAAATTTCTTTGGGGAGGCAAAAAGCCAAGAATAAGATGGAAATTGTTAACAGATGCGAAAGAAAGAGGAGGTTTAGGACTCCCAGATTTAAAGCTGTATTTTGAAGCCTCATGTATATCTAACTTAAAAGAGCGGATTTTATTAGATGATAGACAGTTATTGGAATTAGAAGACCAAGAGTTGAAATTTGGGTGGCATGCGTGCCTGTGGTACGGAAAAGTTAAAACGAATAAAGAATTTACAAATCATATTATGAGGCGAAATGTGTTCAAAGTGTGAAATAAGTATAAAACCAGATTTGGTTCTAAAAAAAACCCAATGGCTTTCCCCGCAGGAGGCGTTTTATAGAAGAGAAATGGGATATCAAACTAGGTGGATTAGGTATAAAGATCTTTTAGATAAAAAAGAGGGAGTATGGAAGATGAAGGACCAGGATCATTTGAAGGATGAAGGAATAGCATTACATTGGCTCTCATACATGCAGTTAAATGAAAGATTTAAAGAACATTATAAGAATCACAACTTTGAAGATGGAAAAACAGAAATAGAGAAAATATTCTACATGGTAACAATCAATTAACATCAAAGATTTATAAATTACTATTACAGTATAATACAGAAGATGAACAAATCAAAAATTGTATGACTGATTGGGCAAAATATATCAGACATAATATACCATTAGAAAAATGAGAATTAATATGGAAAAAAGATATAAAATTTACATGTTGTTATGATCCACAGGAAAACTTTTATAAAATGATGTACAAATGGTACATGACCCCGAATAAATTACCAAAAATATATAAAAACATAAATAATAAATGTTGGAAGTGTAAAAGACTTTTTATCATGTTTGGTAGAAATACAAGAAAATTCATCGTTACTGGTTAAAAATTAAAAAAAAAATACAACACTTTTTGAAGATAAACATAAAATTTAAACTGGAGCTGTTCTTATTAAACATGATTGGTTTAGAAAATAAAGAAGAGAGAAAACATAAAATTTTGATAACTTATTTTATAACAGCAGCAAGATTGGTATATGCAAAAAAATTGGAAAAGTAATAAAATTCCTAAAATATCGGAATGGGTAATAAAAGTGTTTGAGATAGCAGAACTGGATAAACTTACAAATATAGTAAAAGGAAATTAAATAGAAAAATATTTAAAAATATGGAGACCCTTTACAGACCATGTAAAACAAATCAATGGAGACTGGATAACTTTAGGTTTTGACTTGTAAGAGAACCTATATAAAAAAATAGATGGAGATAATATGTCAAAGAGATTAATAATAATAATAATAATAATATTTCTTTATACCCCGCCCCTCTGCTAAAAACAATCATGGTGGCTTCCAAGAATTAAAACATTATAATAATGACTAAAAACGCCACCCACCCCTCCCCTCCCCCATAAAAAGACATTAAACACTATAAAATTAAAACCATCTAACTAAAATCACATTAAAAACAAATATATACATGATTTTAAAAAAGCCAGGAGACTCAGCTCCTGAGGCTGGGATCTAATCAGGAAAGGTCTGCCAAAAGAGATCCGTCTTTAGTGCTTTTTTAAAGCTACTCAAGCTCATCAGCTGACGGATCTCTTTGGGCAGGCCATTCCATAAATTAGGGGCGATTACCGAAAAGGCCCTCTGGGAGGTTTCAGACAGCCTAGATTTTTGTGGCTGAAGCAAATTCCTCCCAGAGGACCGGAGTGCATGGAAAGGATTGTATGGGAGGAGGCGGTTCCGGAGATAAGTTGGACCCAAGCCATTTAGGGCTTTAAAGGTAATAACCAACACCTTATACTGGGTCCGGAAACTGATAGGCAGCCAGTGGAGAGATTTCAATACTGGAGTTATATGGTCTCTCCGAGATGTTCCCAAGACCACTCTGGCTGCCATATTTTGAACCAACTGAAGTTTCCAGACCAAGCACGAGTGTAGTCCCATGTAGAGCGCATTGCAGAAATATAGACGAGAGGTGACCAGGATGTGCACCACAGTCTCGAGGTCCCTTACTTCCAGGAAAGGGCGCAGCTGGGGTATCAGCTGAAGCTGATAACAAGCACTCCTGACCGTCGCATTCACTTGACTTGTCATCTGAAGCGATGAATCAAGGAGCACCCCCAGACTGCGAACACAGTCGTTAACGGAGAGCGTGACCCCGTCCAGGACTGGAGGTTGCAACCCAACTCCTGGTTTAGGGCCCACTACCGTGAGCACCTCCATTTTGTCTGGATTTAATCTCAATCTGTTTTTCCTCATCCAGCTCATTACTGCTTTAAGATAGTCATTAAGAGGAGAGATGCCATTGGAATTCGAGGCCGATGATCGGGACAAGGAGAAATAGATCTGGGTGTCATCAGCATACTGATAACACCCAGCCCCATTACTCTGAATAATCTCACGCAGCGGCTTCATATAGATGTTAAATAGCATCGGGGACAGGATGGCAATTAGAGAAAATTGAAATTTAAGACTGTATAACAGACTTAACTTGGAAGTCATTTTTTAAAATGTGTCTTTTTAAACTTTAATTGTGCCTTTTTGTGTATGTGTTTGTTTGCTTTGTTATGTTTTGTATATTTCCTTTTTGTTTTATTTTGTGTAAATTGTATTTAATGTGTTTATTGTTTGATTTTTTATTTTATTCTATTCAGTTAAAATTCAATAAAGATATGTTTGTTTTTTTAAAAAGGAGACCAATAGTTATTTGGATTAAAATCCAAATTGGAAAAAAAACCCTAATTCAATTCCCATTGACTCTCCTCAGTACTCCAAGTATATCCCTTGCTAGCCCCTAATGATCTCCAACCATTTCTACATTTCTCCTAAAACTTACTGTCCAGGCATATCTTGTAAAAAGTTACTTTTTGGGTGACATCTCCCAGAATTCTGAGCCAACATGACCACTAGCCATGAGGGATTCTGGGAGTTTCCTCCAGGTACTCCTCCTTCAGGCTGCACTGTTATGTTTCAGCATGTTGGAAGTGGTATAATGACAGTTCTGACAAACATTTGGGGCAATTTTCTGATGTTTTCTGTGTTTTTTCCAGAGTTTTTTGCGGGGAGATTTGGAAGAGGTAAGCACCACATTTTCAGCCAGTTGTGGGTATTTGGGGTTGAGTTTGTGTGAAAAAAAGCACCACAAAATCAGCACAAAAATAATGTCTGAGGGACCTTGGTGTTTGAGGCTTCAGGGGCTGCGTTTTGTGGTCCCAAATGCTGTATATGGTTCCATGCTGCACTTTGCCCTTCCCTACTGTAGGTAGAGTATTCTCAACCCTGTAAAGGCTGAGACAAAACTACTTGCCACATTTTAGGAACAATTCTGGCAGTTTCACATGTAACCTCTTTTATTTTTCACACAAGCTATTCTTATCCATTTGCATCTGAGGAGGTTGGCCAAGTCTACAAAAACTTATGCTTCAACTTCTTTTTCTAAAGATCCCTTTGCTTACTGATATTCCAGACTAACAGGGCTTTGCCTTTCAATTCCTATCCATTTACATTCACTGTTTTTCTCCATTTTGACATCATGCTAGACAGTACTGTAGTGATAGTGCCATCCTGTTCACTTGCTGATACCTTTATGGGATGCCCCATGTCACTAATCCTGGAAAGAAGCAATACATCTCAATAAAGGATGAGGAAAAATGTTTCCAACGAAGCAACCAATGTGGGGTGGGGGAAGCAATAATGTCAGTGAATGTGGTGGTGGTGGGCAATCCTGAATATTTTCACCATCAAGTATTTTTCAGAAAATACATCTGCTTTCCCCACCATTCACTATTTGCAGCTATAAAACTGAAATGAGAAAAACCGGATATTCAAAATAGGCAGAAATTAATCATGTCTTTTGGTAAATGAATTCCATGTGCTAATTCTACATTCTATAAACCTCTAATTTTCTTTGTCAGCCTGAACTGACTGTCATCCATTTTTATTTAATAGCCTTACATTCTAAAATTATGAGAGAGTGACAAATTGTATCTCCGTTCCCTTCTTCTACACCAATCATGATTTTATAGACCTCTATGTAACCTCTAGTAAGTCATTATATGCCCTTCAGGGCAAATCAACTTATGCCACAAGTTACAGGAAACTACAATTTCTCTTTGAAATATGTCACTTTGACAGCTGTTGCATTATAACTGATATCTGGGAAGCAAACACCCACACTTTCCAATACTGATGAACATTTCATGGGTCCCTTACATGGCATTTCAGTTTCTGGAGGGAAAGAAAAAACCCTGGAATGATCTGAAATGCTTTCCCAGGAAACAAGTACACAAAACACAAGCGTGTGAAAAAGTTCCTCTTTTCCATGCAGGGGTGGGTAAAACATTTATTCATTTCAGTTTATTTGTATTCAAATTTACTAAAATTATTACACCTCATCATATTCCAGCCAAGATAACTTGATTTTTTTTAAAAAATGAATGTGAATGAACAGAAACTGGCAGATGCTTCTGTCTAAGCCCAGGGCTTTTAGTGCTTAGTACTTAAGGCTGTGGAAATAATTCCCTGTCTGTTAACATAGTGATATAAATGTTGCATGTAGGAATGACTAATACCAATCATTTTCTCCATGCTGCACGAGAAAACAAGGGTCAATGCATAGTTTTCAATTATTATTTGCACTTGGCAACTCCTCTCCCCCCAAAGTTAATACACATTTTTTTTTGTCCAAAACATATGGAGGGGTTTTGCTTTAAACAATAGTATTTGAAAAAGCAATATTTGGCACAAGAAATGGCATATTTTAAACACTGTAGTTTAAGATGCTGTTTTGGAGGCGAAAATAAGTTTTCTGTACAAAATAATGTCATTTTTCTGCAAAAAAACACCAATGTTGGGGCAAATTGATTTTCGGGGGCAGAGGTCTCAGAGTCTGAAGCATCTCATGACTATTTCCCATTTTATCAGTGGTACAGGGACTCTCTGGGCTTATATACGTGGATGATTTACCCTGGCTTGCCCCCGTTCCAGAGCCCTGCAGTCCAAACAACACAGGGCATTTATCCCGATCTGCTCTGGGGCATTATAAATCACTCCTGAGGCAGATACCTGCTGGAATGGGGGCAGCTGGAGTAGAGCCCAATAAACAATTGTAACATAATACCCAGTTTACCCAACAAAAACTGGATCAGGCCCCATGTGTCTGCAGGAGCCTATCCGGCTCCTCACTGCTGCTGTCAGCTCCCTGGCTTTCCCAGATGCCAGGCAGAGGTCCCTCAGCATGTGACTGAGGCTGGTCACATGCAGGAGGCTGGCAGTCACACGTTGCAAGATGCCTGCTTGGTTTCCACATTAGCATGGAGAATGGTGACAGCTTCAGCAATGGGCCTGAGTCCTGTTTGGACTCTGGCCCATTTTCTCCAGGTAATGGGGGGAGGAATGGGGACCACCAGCATGAGAAACACCAAGGGGTATCTGTTTATTTTGTGTCCATCTGCACTTGATTTTCATCTCATAACACCAAATAGCTGAAATGCCTCTCTTAGCAGTAAAACCAGGAGATCCTAGATTATGATGTAATAATTAAACTAACCATTTATTTACATCAGTGATGTTAAGACCCCAAACCTTAATCTGCTTGAGAAAGAAGTCTGAACTTCTTTTTCAAAGTTCTTAAATTCACAACAGTATGGTGTGATCATCTGCATGTTCACCTCAAGACCCCTTTTCTTTTTCTTTTCAATGCATATGCGGATTTCTAGGGGTGCATCTACATTGTAGAGATAATGCAGTTTGATACCACTTTAACTGCCATGGCTCCATCCTACAGAATCCTGGGATTTGTAGGCTTGTGCAGCACCAGCACTCTTTGGCAGAGAAGGCTAAAGACCTTGTTAAACTACAAATCCCATGATTTCATAAGATGGAACTGCAGCACTTAATGTGGTGTCAAACCACATTATTTCTACAGTGTAAATGCACCCTATGTATTAGCACCAAACACAAAGTCGTGTCACATAGAATGTCTTCTCCCAGATGCACCTGCTAAACCATAAGGTGATCTTCCAGGGCCCTTCTCTGGGTTCTCCCATCAAAAGAAAATTAGGCATGTCATGTATGGAGTTGGATATGGAAGTAACCCTGCTTCTCACTCACATGTGGAGGTATATATTTGAAAATATACCATCAAAGGGCTCAAGATTCCTCCTTTTTGTGTTTAAAAATTCTTGCGAATGCCTATGTGTGCATTCATAATGTAAAGAGGAGGAAAGATGGAGACAAATAAAAAGAACTGAATGCTGTAAGAAACTACTCATTCATTCTGGAATGAATGTCAGAAAAGCTACCAGTACAATTTGAAACTCCTGTTAAAGAAGAAACAGACAACAGGGAAAAGCAAGCCTGAGAAGCAATTTAAAAAGGGGACAGGGGAAATTCTGTCATTCCAATGAGTTTGTGAGTGTTATCTGAAACAAAATGGTGGAGTGTGGATTCTAGGTAGCTAAATATGTTTTTTTTTTCCCCTCCCTAGGATGCCTCTTCCCTGTTTTTTCTGTCTCAAACTCAGCTAGCATTCCATGGCTGTTTGGTCTGTTCAGTCCTCATAGGACTCATAGGGATGTCAAGGAGGTTTTCCGAGCTTAGGGAATTCTTTTTAAAAAATCTTTCAGGACAAATATAAAAACCAGAGGCATGTCTGCAAAATTGTTGGATAAGGCCCATCAGAGATAGAGACAGGGACAGCTAGAAATAGAGTCAGGACAAGTTATGAAGAGAGGAATTGATGAGATCCAAATAAGGTTTTTGGGAGATGAGAATGTGGAGAGAGATTTCACGGAGAAATAAATGTTACTTTATTTGAAAATGTTACTTTGTACATTGTATAGAACTGACATAAGGTAGAAGTTTATGTATTATATAATAAACCTTTTACTGTTTTCATTAGTACATCTCTGTCTGGATGTTTTCATGCAATAGTTCATGCAATATGTTACAGTTGACCCTCTCTATCTACGGATTTGGTATCCATGGATTCCACCACCCACAGCTTGAAAATAGTCCTCCCAAAAATTCATTCCAAGAAGCAAGCCTTGATTTTGCCATTTTATATAAGGGACACCATTTTCCTATGCCACTGTATATAATGAGACTAGAGCATCCACGGATTTTGGATGCTCTAGTCCCATTATAAGGGCTATAATTATTATAGGGATTCCAGGGAGTTCTGGAATCAAACCCCAGTGGATACCAAGGGCCTGTTATATTAACATTCATTTACCAATCTCCTGGATAGCCTGAAAAGCCTCTCCCTATAATTGTATGAATCCTAATGTTCTATGTTCCCTCTTACAAATACAAATTCAGACATCTTAGCAAAGTTCTTCTGTACTCTTACAGATCCAGTGTGATCACAGGATAGATTATAGGAATAGAACCTATTTTATTTAGTTTTAGTGGTTTCATTATTTTTGTCTATGTTGCTTTTGTTTTATACGTTCTGTACATTCTGCCTAAACTGTTTGGTAGATGGCAAAGAGAGAAAAACAAAGGTACAAATGACATAATTCATGTTTGTTTGTTTAAAAAAATTGTGAAGTGATGTCTTTCCAATTTCACTTCTATTAAAGTTTTAATCTATTATAGAGCTGACTTTTTCAGCAAATATATCTGGGGCTCTCTTAGGGATGACAGCCACGGCAGCAAGGCGGGCTGACTTGAATAGGCTAAAATTCCCATGCAGTCTGCTCTCTTGTAAAACAAAACAAAAAAATTAAAAGTACAGAAATGTAGAATGCAATTAAAGATTGTTGAGAGCAGGCAAAACTCCAAGCCCAGATGGCATCTCAACAAAGTACTAAAAAGGAAGCCTATACTATAATATGCTAGTTCCATTTCCCTATGAAAAGAATTATCAGATGAAACAAAATCATTCTTTCTTGGATTTTTGGCACAACGATCCCCAAATGTTGCTCAAATGAAATTTCAAAATACAGTATGAATTTCCAGCCAAGCCAAAAGTTTAAAGAAAAAAAAAAGATTGACTGGATGAAGCAGACTTTTCCTATGTGCTTTCATTCATAACAAGAATACTTCTTTATGTTCTCCACAGCTCTCATCTTTCCATTTAAAAGAAATACTTATTCTGATACTTATCATCATTGTAAGGGAATATGATTTGCTAGCTCCGTATTTTATTGTCAAGATGTGGCGATAGCAACTGTCTTAGAGCTAGAACACATAAAGGGAAGTGTATCACTTCTTTCAGTTCTGTGGGGTCATTTTATAACTGAACAGTGCTAAAACAATAACAAAAGTTTAAACAATTTGCAGATTTATATAACCTCTTAAAAAGAGCAACAAGACTGCATGTTTTAGACATATACAACCAGCCAAAGTATCATGCACCCCAAAGCAGGACTTCTTTGCAGAATTCTTCCTGCTGAATAGATATTGGAGGTGACCTCATAGCTCTAAATAAAAATATAAAACAAATATAAATACATAGTACAAATTCCACTAAATGGAATTTACCATTCCATTCCTTTCTAAATCCATATATTAATTAAAACCATATTTCCTAATTCAAGGTGATAAAAGATACATTGGTCTTATCTGTGATACGTTTGTTTCCAGGAGATGAGGGATGAACATCCTACAGTGTTGGGTAGATCCTCCCACTCGCTCCTAGTAGGCAGGAAAGGAAAAAGGAAGCTCCCAGTGTAGCCCATGGGCGGCACTACCCCTGGAAACTCCACTCATTACCCAGCTGATGAAAAATTAGTATAACCCCAGAACAAACAAGAGAGAAGAACTATAAAACAAAACGAATTTAGTAACATTAGAGGAAAAAGTCCAGTGGGACAACAGGAGAAAAATATTGAAAAATATTGAACACAAGATAGGAATCTAACATTTCCCGAGCAACAGAATTTCCCTAGGGGCAAACATCACTTCCTTGGTCTCCTGCCAACACTCTCAGGGTGGGGAGGATTTTCATCCCTCATCTACTGCAAGCAAACTATCACAGGTAAGACCAACATATTTTCCCCAGTAGAAGAGGTCTGAACATCCTACAGTGTTGGGACTTGCCAAAGCTTCCCTGGTAGGGCAGGTGTGTGGTGGCCTGTGAATTTAGGTATCGACCACCTGTTGCAGTTCCCTTCTCCCAAAGGCAGCCTCTGCTGACTCAAGCTTGTCTATCTTATAGTATTTGACAAAGGTGGAAGAAGACCTCCATGTAGCTGCTCTGCAGTTCTCTGCCAAGGTGGTGTTGGTGGATAGTGGTGCTGTCTTGTCCTTTTCTTCAACTAGTACCAGTTCTAAGGACTCCCTGAATAACTTAATGCCCAGAAAGGGGCTGAGAGCCAGGTTCTGCTTTGATTTTGCATCCACATTCCAGCTCTTAAACCAGAGCTAACATCTGAGTGCCACAGCTGTAGCCTGGTCCCTGACATAAAAATGAACTGTGTCTAGAGTACCATCTGGAGTATATGCATCTGCAAAATTCAGGATCTTGTTGAGGCCCTGTCTAATTTTAGTTTCACCTGGAGGAACCTCATTTAGGAGTTGTCTGGCACAATGCAAGGAAGCCGTAGACACCATGGACACTGAGGCAGCTGCCCTGATGGCTACGGAGATGGCCTCATGTGCTTATTTTAGAGTAGCCTCTGCTCTCCTGTCTTCTAAAACCTTCTAGGTGTTCTCCCCATCTCTGCAGAAAACTGATGGAGAAATGAGTGCAGAAGCAGGATTGTCCACCAGGGGGACCTGTAGTTTGATCATCACTCCCTGAGGTAGATTATATAGCTTTTTGGTAGCATGGGAGGAAGGTCTGTTAGCAGCAGGTCTGTTTCATTCCTCCCCAATCACCCACATTAAATTAGAAGGTAAGGGCATCTCCCACATGGTAGGAGATTCTGTGGGAAAAGGTATTTGCCAATGTGGGAGAAGTCAGTGTCTTGAGATGGAGTCTGCCATGGAGGGAGAGGGAGGTCTAAGGCCCTAGCTGTTTTCTGTAGTAAAACTGGGAAATCCTCCAGGTGGAACAAATGTGAAGAGTGTGGGGTGGCATCCCTGTCCTCCTCCCCTTCCTCTGCTGAGAGTTCACCCTCCTCTGTTTCTGAGTAGGTGGAATCAGACAAGGCATCCTCATATATTCATCCTTTGAGGGATGCATGGACTGCCCTATTGTCTCCAGATAAATTTTGGGAGCACTTTCTGGGTTTCTTTGGAGGAGGGGACTGATGACCAGTGATGAGTTTGGAATTTGAACCAGATGCCTCCCCCTCCTTGGCCACTAGATGGCATTGGTTCTCCTTGGCTGCCATGTGGCCAAGTTGGTGTCTGGTGGCACTGGAGGAGGAAGCCTCCAATCCTCCCATGTGGAGGACGACCGGCCACTGGTGAGTGATTCTGTGCACATCCAGCTGCTGGCCGCCTGCATTCCCTTTGAGCCCAGCACCTCCCCACTCTTTCTCCATGAATTGTGACAGTGCGGGGAGAGAATACAGGAAAGGAGATGGATCCAGTGCTCGACTATCATCCCTCAGTTCTCCCCAAAGCCCATGGGTCCCTTGCAGCTGCTGTAGTGGCAGTAGCTATGGCTGTAGCCTCCCTGGCCACTAGGGCCCAGATCCAGGCTGTCAGTTTGGGGTTTGGGTCTCCTCCAGCCTCCAAAATATCAAGGGTACCAGGGTTACTTACAGTTTCCTGGCAGCTGTTACCATTATCTAGTATGAGCTGGGTGGAGGCCCTGCAGGCCAGCAGCAATGCAGAGGGCATTTCCCTCTCATGACTTCTTCCAAACGTCTCCCTCTGTCAGATACACATGTCCCATGGTCTTCTCCCTCACTCTGGCCTCAGCTGAGGGTAGTGCAGATGGAGGGGTGGAAGGGGCACTACTTGTGGCAGCAGTGGAGCCCTTCCATTTGGTCATCCTTCTGACCTTGCTTGCTGCAGAGAAGGTAGGGAGGGTGGGTAAAGAGAAGGAAGAGTAGGGTTTTGTTTTTGTTTTGTTTTTTGGAGAAGAGAGAAGGAGGCAGTACAAAGCAAAAGGCAAAAGTTGGAAGAAAAGGTAAATGGCTAGAAGCAACAAAGAGATGGAGCTCTGTAGAAACATGACCTCTAGGAGCAGTAGGGAGGAAAAGAAATGGAGTTTCCAGGGTAGCTCCACCCATGGACCACACAGGGAGCTTCCTTTTGTGTTTCCTTCCTACTAGGTGTGAGTGGGAGGAGCTACCCAACACTGTAGGATGTTTAGACCTCATTTACTAGGAAAAGTTTAATTTCTTATCCCTGATAAACACACACTGGACTGGCATTTATAGTATTTTCCCCCCACCCATTGTGTTAATCCAAAAACTCATAGAGGTTTCAGCATAAAAGTGTGGTTGAGCTTGTTTGTATCCACAATGGAATTAGATCTCATGTAAGTGTGTGTGAATCCGCATGGTGTAGTGATTTGAGCATTGGACTATGACTCTGGAGACCAGGCTTCAAATCCCCACTCAGCCATGGAAACCCACTGGATGACCTTGGGCAAGTCACTCTCTCTCTCTCAGTGTCAGAGGAAGGCAAAGGCAAAATCCCTCTGAACAAATCTTGCCCAGAGAAGCTCGTGATAGGTTTGCCTTAAGGTTGCCATAAGTCAGAAATGACTTGAAGGCACACAACAATAAAAGTGTGTGTGCTTGTTCAGAAGTCAGAATTTTTTATATCTCAAATTTTGTTTCATTTGAATTTTTGATGGATTTTTGGAATTTTGGTCAATTCTTATCAAAACCAAATTAAACAAAATTCCAAGCTTTCTGCCATGGCCAGGACATACAGAATCATGTTGTACCAGCCCAAATTGCAGCTGTTAAAGATAAGAAGTCTGTCAGAAAAAGAATAGTAACCCTAATCCCATAACATCAAATGTCTGAATATACAGATCTATTCCAGATTTGAATATACCAAAATCCACGGATGCTCAAGTCCCACTATATGCAATAGCATAGTAAAATTGTCTCCCTTATATGAAATGGCAAAATCAAAGTTTCCATTTTGGTGAAAGTATGATGTTTTGTTTTGTTTTTTTGGTGTGTGTTTTTTAGGTGTGTGTATGGAATATTTCCAAGCCATGAATGGTGGAATCCATGGATGCAGATTACGTGGATAAGGCCAATTGTAAATAATTTGAGCTACTGCATTGTCTGAGCCAGTATGTATGTTTGTGTGTCTGTGTGTATAAGAGAGGGTGGGGGGAAGGAAAGAAATACTGTGCTGGCTACACTGATGTGTTGTGAATTTCACTCTTCCCTTCTTTTAAAAATGTACACTGCTGGAAGACAGTGTTGGCAGATAACTCCTGTGTCTAAAGTTATCAAAAACTCTCCTACTGTGTGACCTCTTTTCCTTTCTCCCCCTGGCTGTCCTACCATCATGAAAGGAAGTCTCAAAGAGCCATAGGAAACTTGAAGAAAGGAAAGTTTTCTGTCATCAATATATGTTCCATATAATACCATATCTTAGTACACTTTCCTCCTAGGAACCAATATGCAAACCCACAGCTATATGAAGTCATTCTGAGACCTAAGTTATTCCAGTTTTAAAAGGTATCTCCTCTAAAAGTGTGTTATTCTAACTACTACATAAAACTTGAAAATTTAGTGATATGTTTGTATTTACAGGCCTCTCATAATCTGACATTGTATCTGTAGCTTAATTAGGCAGTGCATACATCTTGTTGCTGGGTGACTTCAAGACATTTATGACTTAGGGCAACCCTAAGATAAACCTGTCATGGGGTTTTCTTGGCAAGATTTGGTCAATCCCCCATTTACTTTGGCTGGTGTACATGAAACAGGTGTCATGTTTGTCTAAATAAATATTCATGGTGACTGTCTCCCTTACAAGTCTGTTTATATGAAGGGGTTCACTGTGTGAGCCTGGATGGGTAAGGTTGCTCTAATATCCATGGATAACCCCTCCTGAAGTGAAAATAGTATATGCATTATTCCACACCACATATTTCAGGATCAGAATCTGCAGCACTTTTATTGCTTTCATGCTAAATACAAGGAGAAGAATAAAAGGGATAACAAGTTCGTGTAGAATGTCCTTGATGAAGAGAACCTGCTTCTCCTTCAAAAACCTTTTCCCTAGAATCTGTTGTGAAGAACAAGTGTGTCCTTCATGGAAGGCCCACCATTTTCTTTTCTGATCACACTAATATAGTTTTCCATGAACAAGGAAGGGATGCAATCCCTCCTCATAGAGCACATGCAAGAAGCATTGATTCCAAGGTTTCAACCAACTGGCAGGTGTTGGCTCCCCATGCATTTAGCATTTCCATAATTGCACTCCTCCTCATTTGCTGTGTAGTTGTCAAAATACTGCTCTATCTTTTGGCACTGCCAACATGGATGGGGCATCTTTATCAGCAGAAAAGGCATCAGAGAAATCATAGAGCCATAGTGGCTTCCATACCATTTCTTAGTTTCAATATTAGTTACTTTGCCATGACCCCAAGTTCATTTCACCCTGATTCCATTCATATTTTAAGTCTGCCAGAAAACTGGCATGCATTTTCAGGAACACTTTGAAATATACAGCAAATAACAACAACAGATGTAGCAGCACCAGGAGACCTAGTGGCACAGTGGTTAAATACTGGTACTATGCCCACAACATTGTGAGTTCAATCCCAGAGGGCTCCAAGGTTGACTCAGCCTTCCATCCTTCCATAGGTCGGCAAAATGAGTACCCAGCTTGTTGGGGGCAATTAATTAACACACAGTGCAAACCAATTAGGAAGCGTTTCACACTGATAAGTGGTATAGAAATATAAAATACAGCTATGCTATGCTATATATGCATCAATGTGCACAGTTTTTCTAATGTATACATTTGCTGTGGACAATTTCCCCATATACACAGAATTGTCAGTAATATATGCTTTAACGTGGATTTGCCCGTAATGTGCACATAGAAGCCAGTGTGTTGTTATGATCTGAGTGTTGGGCTAGGATTCTAGGGGACCAGGGTTCAAATCCCTGCTCAGCCATTGAAACCCATGGGTGGCTTTGAGCAAGTCACACTCTTTCAGCCTCAGAGGAAGGCAAAGGCACACCCCCTCTGAACCAGCCTTTCCAGGAAAAGCCTGTGGTAGGCTCAACTTGGGGTCATCTGGGGTCACTATATATTGGAAATTGCATGAAGACAAACAACCACTACCGTGAACACAACACATTTTCCATGCATTTTCCCCCTGGGAAGCTACATAACAAAAAAATCAGGAAAGGATTTCAGGTCACTTCTTGATTCAAGAAGGCATAATTAGATGCATGTCTATGAAAATTTAGACTGAATTAACTTCAGCCATATCTCTAACATTTTATAACATTTCAAGGAAATGGAAGGTAGGAAATTAACAGGTCCATTATGAGTATTTACACCCCCAAGAAACAACAACAGCAACAACAGATGTAGCAGTACTCTGTTTGGACTTTATATACCTAAGATGTAATTTTCTATACATTCCTGTCATTTCTGGTTACTCCTGTGATATTTGGGCCACACTCAGAGCTGGGTTCAGTCACTATGGGGTTATTTCTTGTTGCTGATAAGTTATGGCTTGAACCCTTCCCACCCAGGAATCTAGGGACTCCATTTTGAAAGTAGCACTAGCATTTCTTCCAGTTACCATAACTACAAAAGATTTCAAAAACAAAGATAAAACCCATGAAAGATACTGAAGAGTTCAATGCTTCCTACTCTACAGGTGCTAATGGAAGTCTTTGTCCAGTGTCTATCAGTTAGTCTAGAGATGCACCCAACACACAGGATTCCATGTGTAATTGATCAATTGAAAGCCATGATTTCTTTTTTTAAAAAAATCTTTTTTAGATAATCTATTTCAGACAGAGGCTATTGTTTTCACTTTAGAACACAGTTTCCTTGTGAGTTTTTTTTTTTTAACAGCCAAAGCCAACTTAAATTTTAGAAATGCTCACTCATTTTTTTCCCAACTAAGATGTTAAATGTACTGTGAATTGAGTTGAGACTTTATTTGAGGGGTTTTTTTTTGTTTTTTTTTTGGCCTTGGGCAGAGGCACTTTATGGTGCATATCGGAAATTCAGAATAAGTCTCGCACGTAAACTCTGGAATTTACTTTGGTAGATTCCCAATTTACTCATTTTGCCCTTCTTGGCCACTGTAGTGTAGATAGCAAATAATCTCTTTTTTAATTTCATGTCTAGAAATCAATATTCAAGTGACTTAACCATCCATTTTACAGCCAGGTGCCTTTTATTCAATACAATTGTATCTTTCTTTACAAGCAACACTTCATACTAAATTACAATAAAGCATGCCCCATACTTATTTATTTAATACTACCAAAGGCTTTTGTACAGCCACTCACCCATAATCTTCTGGATCCTTTCCATCCAATTCACAATGCAGCAACATTACTGGCAAAGGAACTGCCCAATGCACTTCTTTCCTAAATCTCTCCCATAGCCCAGCAGTTCTCACAAGAGCTAATGAGGCTTGCATAAAGTGAAAAGTCTGAGAAACATTCAAAGGAATAAAGCAGGCTGGGAAGCCAAAAGAAACCTCTTTTGACACATCTTGAACTTGCCACCAAATTTCTCTGAATAAAATTTGTGGCAACAGCTCCTGCCCCAGCATCTGAGGAATTCTGAAGGAAGAAAAGCTAGAATGAAAAATACCAGGGTCCCATTCACACAGATTCCACTTTGACAGCAATTGCTCCCTCATATGGAGTCCTGGAATTTGTAGTCTAGGGTGGGGCATTTAGAAGTCGCAGCCAGAGCATTCTAGTGTCTAACCAAACTACAAATGCCAGGATGCCATAGGATGGAACCACCATAATTAAAGTTGAATAGTCGTACTATAATTTGGTAGTGTGGATGCCCCCCTGGATTAAGGTTGCATCGGCACTGCAGAAATAATCCAGTTTGATGCCACTTTATCTGCCATGCCTCAATGCTATGGAATTCTGGGGTTTGTAGGTTTGTGAGATATTTTTAGCCTTCTCTGTAAGAGAGATCTGGTGCACAAAACATTACAAATCCCAGGATTCCATAGCATTGAGCCATGGCAGTTAAAGCAGTGTCAAACTGGATTATTTCTGTAGTGCAGATGCAGCCTTAGGGCTCATCTACATGAGCCAGGATATGGTGGCATATCCTGCCTGGGGATTTGGCCTGTTCCTCCCCCATTACCATCACCAAATGGGCTAGAGTCCAGCCAGGCATGCTGGCCCATCACTGCAGCCACTGCTACCACCACCTCCCTTGCTCTCCTAGAAGCAAGGAAGCTGACCTGTAACATATGACCAAGGCCCCCTGAATGTGACCAGCTTTGGTCATATGCTGCAGGACTCCTTCCTGCTTCAGAAAAGCAAGACAGCCCAGCAGCTGCTGGGACAGGCTCCTGTGGTCATGTGGGTCCTGATCCATTCCTTCCCAGCAGGAACAGATTAAAGCAGGGTTGTTGTTTTTTTGTTTTAAAAGGTGGTAAAGGACGGGTCCTACCCCGTCCCCCCTCCATTTTAGCACCTTCATTGTCTCAGGGGTGGTGAGGACTGTCCAGGGCAGAATGGGGCAAAAGCCATACATAATCAGTGCTTACGTAGAGAAACCCAGTCTCCCTGGAAGGAGTTTTTCTAAGAACAACCAGCCATCAGGCTGGAATGCCAGATATTTGCATTAAACACAGACGCACACGTACTTTATTTAATGGATTTTCTTTTAAAATGACTTTCTGAAAAGATTACTCTTGTAAAATGGTTTAAAATAGTCAATGAAACAACAAAATAAAACCATTAATAAAAGAATATACTGTAGAAATATTAAAACATATGAGTAATAAGATCATTGGTGGGGGAAGCACATAAATCAATAAAGCAGATAAAACTAACAGTTCAAAATAACAGCAAACACATAAAAACAAGAATGGTAACAGATAAGTAATACGAGACGATGCAAAAATTACAGTACCTCAAATCACACCAAAGCTGACTCATATTGGAAGGTCTTTGGAGTCCACATTATGTGACGCTAATCTCCAAGACCAACAAGGTGGGGGATGAAAATATCTACTCACAGTGAAAATTCAAGAAATGTGGAGTTGCCACAGAAAAGGTCCTGTCAGTGATGTTTGCGAACTGCACAGTTTGCTGGTGGCCCAAGGACCAGGGCTTCAGAGATGCCAACCTTTACTCAGACAGATGCATAAAGACAGGCTGGTCCCAAAAAAGTCTAGAGCAGAGGTGACAATCGTGTGCCTGTCCAGATGGTATTAGATTACAACTCCCAATAGCCCCATTTAGCATAGTCAATGGCAACGAATACTAGGGGTTGAACTGTAACAAAATATGGATGACCACATGATCCACTCCACCAATTTAAACATTATAGGCCTTAAATTGGACTTAAATTGGACTCAGAAGTGCAGAATAGTAAAGAAAAGAAAGTAAATGGTGCTGAAAAAGTTGCTTCAATGAGGAGATGTGACATTGCTTACTGACAACTTTCATTTATGAAATTTCCATTGAGTGTTTGGTAAAAAAAATTTGCTTAGCAATTAGGAGACAACAACACCAGACAACAGAGTTGGGGAACTCAGGGGAATTTTTATTAACTATTTAAATATTGAATAGTGAATATAGATGGGAAGAATATTGTTTTTAAATGAAAATGGTTAAAAATAACAACCCTATGCTTATTGAAAGTTAAGAAATGCTGACAAGAAGAATCCTAGACTTATGAGAATCTTTATAGTTTGGGACTTATTCTACACAACATTTGTTATGTGGTTGTTTTACACAGGAAAAAAAACCTGTGCAGAAAATGCTGTTTCCTCCACAAAAAATGATGTTTTCTGAAGAAAAAAAACACACGGAAATTTATGTGCAGTCCTGAACTGTGAATATGCTTTGGAAACTGAAATTTGGAAGATTTTTTGCAGAAGGAAATTATTTAAATTACTCATTGCTTCCTCTGATAAGAAAAATAGTGAAGAATAATATCCCTAGTGCTAAGAAATGGTTCGCAAATATTTAAAGCCAACACCTTTCCTCATGTTAGATATGACACAACAGTTGACTGATCTTGCTAGACTTTGGCCTGCTCTTGAATTTCTTTGAATGTTTATCTTATCATATACAGAAGCTTTTTTTTTTTTTTTTGCATTCTTCATTATTCTAAATCCTGCCACAAAAGAAGTCTGATAAACCACCAAATCAACAATGCTCTCAATCCCATCAGTGTGAATCCCTGGATAGCCAGAGGGTTAAGAAAAGTTCCCTTTTTCATTTAATATATTGCAGCTGAGTAAAATCTGAGCAGAAACAGGAGGAGAAGTAGCAAAGATCTTGACATAGTAAATCATCTCCTGACAGCAGTTTTTGAAATAAAGATTTCCTTTGTATTTTTAACTAAAACCTTCCCCATCTGTTCTGTGCTCTCATTGCAAATGCATGAAGAGCATGATTCACAGGTGCATCATAAGGAGGGAAGCATGATTTTGATCTTGTATGTGAATCCTAGCACAACTCAGTGGGTATCTGTTTTAATATGGATTCATGTTTCAATACAGCACAAAAAAAGATGTCAAAATCCATGCCCAGTGATCCAAAAAAATCCCCAAATCTGTGTGCTTTTGTTTATGTGTGTATGGAAACCATATTTTAGTTACTATCCCAGATCCATTTCAGTTCAGGTAAAGTCAGTCCTAATCCCAAATAAATTGGAAATTGCCTTTATCTATGCTGCTGCAAATCCCTGTAGGTCTCCCCAACTCCAGAAAGTTACATCAAATGGAGTGAGCTCTGTGGTGCTATAGTAAATAATCACTTGCTGTCATGCCTAGAGGATTCTGGGAGCTATAGTGCAAAAAAGTCATTTTCCTAAGCTTTGGGCAATTTATTAGCAAGGACTGAAACTTTAGGCTCTCAGCATGTGTTAGAAACTAGAGGTTGGACCTCTTCTGGTATCTATTTTAAAGGTTAAAGAATGATGATTAAATGTCCACATACTCAATGATGTTTGCTGAAAAAAAGGAAAAATTATGTTCTGATATAAGTACTGACTCTGTATTAATGGGTCAACTTTCACTCACTAGGGGCTTGTCTAGATGGGTGATTTACCCTAGCTCCTCCTCCCCACACACACACACCTTGGAGCCCTGCAGTCCAACGATACAGGGCTCTTGTGCCAATTTGCCTCTGGACAGTCCTGGTGTCTAAGGCAAAGCCAGGGTAAAACCTTCACAATGTATTTTCTTTTTTAAAAATGGGAAAACCTACATTATGAGGGAAAACCTGGAAGGGTCTGGTGCAGAAATGCAAGGTCTGCACCTGCATGCTGGGCTGTTTCATCTGGATTGATGATGACAACACTGGTGTTGCTCTGAAGCCAGGAAGGAAGCCCTGAACACATGATCAAGGCTTCTTGCATGTGACCAGCTTTGATCACATGCTGAGAGTCTCCTTCCTGACTTCAGAGAATGTGACACATGACAGCATTGGAGGCTTCCATCAATACAGGCTGGTGTGTGTGTGTGCAGACTCCTGCCTGTTTTGTCATGGTAACCGGGGTGGGGGCGGATCCAGGACAGCTCCATTGCCAGAATACACCAGACAGAAGGCAACATATCCTGGCCAGTGCAGACACGCTCTATGTCAATAGGTTAAAGAACCTGGAAGGGTCAGAAGTTGACAACTGAGAGAGACAAATGCTTTAAGCATCACTGAAGTGAAGTGAACATTACTTACAAGCAGGGACATAATTCCAGCACTGGTGTCAGGCATACTATCTAGCCACACCTTTCAGCATCTACAAGTTAGCCTATCTATTATCTCCAGTGTAGAAACCTGGAGTCACCTATGCATGCCATTTTCACCTCCTCTTGGAGAAATACAATGGACAAATCCCATGCCCTCATTGCCTAGGCAATTAATCTTTTGGATTCTCTCTTCTAATCATTCGTTTAAAACTTGAATGCCAACTTAGTTGACCTGGCAGCCACTGCCTCTGCCCCTGGAGTTGGGACTCTTGCTGTTGTCCTGAGGGTTCTAAGGCATCTGCCCAAGGTCAAAGGTATCATCCAGCCTCCTTCATTATTCAGGTTCATGGGAATCTAGAGAGCTAGCCACAGAATTGTGATGTAGGTCCTGTTTCCCACACCCCCTTCTATGCATCCTTTCTATACAAGTAAGAGTTACTTGTGGAACAGTAACTATAACAGCAACTAACTACTCAAGGGTAGTTTTGAAGTATAACTGCAACCCTAAAATAACTTTCTGAGGGACATGATGAAAGTTCTTAAATGTAACTATGGCTTCTTCCTCAAGGAGAAGGCATCTCCCTCAAGCCTTAGCTACAAATTCCTGGCTTTCTAGTTATCTTTTAGCTCTTTAGTCCACTTTTAGGCAGTGATGGATGAATCCACACATTACTAGTGTGTGTTATTTTTATATATTTCCCTCATAAACTGTCTTGTTTACTTTTTGCATTAATCCTTTTTTTTAAAGTATGTCCAAAAGCCCATATTTAAAGGTGTAACTCTTAGGGATGGAATGAATATTCATTTTAAAAAAATGGTTGGAAACATGTTCCTTGAATATCAGGAAATGCCAATGAAAAGAATTGTGGAGTGTTAAGAATCTTCATAGTCTGTGGCTTAATTGCAAAATTTGCATGTGGACTTGTTTGCACTGAAAAGAGTATTTATCTGCACAGAATATTATTTCCTGTGCAGAAAATGTTTCTTGTCCAGAAAATACTGAATTTTGTATAAAAATGTGTGAATTTTCTACAGAGCAAATCTTGAGCTGCAAATAATCTTTGAAAACTGCATAGATTACAAAGACTTCCTCACAACAGGAAGAAAATTGCTAAATTTTCTTGTTGATTCCTTTGGAACAAAATTAGCAAAGAATCCCATCCTTAATATCTATCTAAATGTGTATTTTAAAACTTTTTCTTTTTTTCAAAGTACATACTTCTATCTGTGTTTTCTCTCAAAATCTGAATTTTAAATATATTTGTAATACTATTTTTTAAGCCAAGTTACTGCTTTAGAGCTGTATGAATTGATTGGCATAGAAATTCCAATCCACATTAGTTGGGGAGTTTCATACCCATTTAGACAAAACTTCAATTCTTCATGTGCCTACTCTTTGAGGACACAAGTAATCTTATCCCATCATTAAATTAGATCTCTCTGAGTTCATTATGACACTATCGTCCAGCAGGTTGGATAGTGTTTGGGTAGATTAAAATGAGTCCTTAACTGTTTGTAAGATAAAGAAACATAATTTTGGCTGCAGTGATTTCCACCTGGAACTATAAATCCATATAACTAGATTGTTTTCCATCTGTATTATTATGCAGCCATGAGAAAAAAACACTGATAAATTAAAAAGCCATACAGTGTCCTCTGGGGTTGAGGCTGTTGTTCTTGTTGTCTGTTGTTGTTCT
The DNA here is from genome assembly GCA_030847615.1 of Gambelia wislizenii. Classification (NCBI taxonomy): domain Eukaryota; kingdom Metazoa; phylum Chordata; class Lepidosauria; order Squamata; family Crotaphytidae; genus Gambelia; species Gambelia wislizenii. The sequence continues at coordinate 303,087,880 of JAUMIR010000002.1, read as the reverse complement.
CAGTATTCATCAGCTGTTACAGTGGAGATGCTTAATAAAACAGACTGAGGCTCTCACTAAGCTGGTCCATTCTCAATGCTTCATTGTTATGCAGTATGTTACAAGTCAATAACTGGAAAATATTATAACAATGCCTAGGGTGAGAATACCTCAGTCTTTAGTTATGCCCTGAACTGCACTTTAACAGCTGTCTTCTCTCACACACTCTCAATCTCTCCTATGAATTGAGATGTTTCTAGTCACTCAGATACATAAATTTTTCTTTAGCAACAAAAGTAACCAGCCTTGCTTGGATTATTTTCCCAGCCCCATCCTGGTGTTCACTCTCTCTTCTATCCCAACCACACCAACATTTTCTTTCTCAGTAGCCTTTCTCTGAATTGTTACTTCTTCAGGTTGTAACAGGCTCACCTGGGTAGAAAGCCTGTTATCTCTAGCCCAACTCCAATGCTGTTTCACTTCTTTTTTCCTTGTTTGCTGGCCTTTCTCTCCCACCACACCACAGTTCATTTCAGTTTTTCCCTCTCCCAACTCATCTCCCCATCCTTACCAGTCACTAGGGATGCAATTCTTCACTAAATTTTCTCCTCAAAGGAAAGAATGAGTAATTTTAGAAGTTTGAAAACAGCACAATTTTCAAAGTCTGTTTGAAATCTGGGATTTATTATGAGCATGAACATATGAGAAAACAGGAATTCTTTTTATTTATTGTTTTGCACAGGAAATAAGATTTTTGTTGCTTCTTGGCAGAAATATTAATTTTCTGCACAGAAAATACTGGGTGGGGGGGTTTCTATGCAAATCAACCAGGTGTGAATTTTGTGTAGAATAAATCCACAATCATAACATTGTCTGCAAACAAAACAGCTTTTTCTGTGTAGAAAAAATATTTAAACATAGAATTATTGTCTTCTGTGTAGAGAATGTAATTTCCTTAGCCATTTTTTTTCTGTGCAGAACAACCACATGTAAAATTTGCACAGAAAGTTCCAAACTGTGAATATTGAGTCAAGGGGCTTGCTATATGGTGAAAAAACTCCTCATGGAAATCAAGGAGAATACCTTTTGTCCCAATGGGAACATGCATCATTTCACCGTATTCAGAAAGAGGGTGGAAAAAAACTCCAAATAGTTCATGGGAAAAGCCTTCATGACTTTTCCCATATTTTTTAAAAAAGTCCAAAGGAAATGTGCATTCCCGCTCATTGGGACAACTGATTCGCTGTGATGCACATTCCTGATAAGAGTAGAAGTGGAAATCTGCTTGGTCAGACATGTGCAGGGAGTGGAGCTTGCTGCCAAGGCAAGTACCCAGACCACCATGTTGGATTTTTGCTATAGTGATCCTGCACTGAGGCAACAAGGCAGCCTTTTTCCCCTGTTCATTTAAAAGGAAGAACATACTTCTGCACCTTGGATTTGCTTCTTTTTAAAAATGTCTGGTGGTGGCAACTGGTGACAATAAAAATGTGAATAATTAACTCATGCTTGTCATCTTGATTCACAAGCATGCCTGTTTGAACAATAAACACATATGGCTTTGCATGCCTGTGATCTTGAAAAAACAACAACATGGAAACAAATGAAAGCTGCTGTGAATTGGTGTTATTGTGCATCAATCCACATTTTATTCCATCATATATGCAAGCCCAAGGATTCTTCTTAGAGCTTCTCAGCAGACAAAAAAGTGTTTTTTTGGTTTTTTTAAAACCTTTTTTTGAATTTTTCAAATATTCTTTCCATCCCTAACAAGCACCAATAGTTTGCTGGTCCCTGTCCCTCTCAGGAGTTGCCATCTTTTAGTTTGACAAATCCAAATCCAAGTGGCCATAAGTGCATACTATGCAAATTATGCATTTATTGTACAAATATTGTGGCAGTTTGTAAAAAGAGGCTTGACCTTGCTAATTTCCCTGCTCAGAAGCATTCCTTACAATGTTGTTTCTAAACAGGAAACAAAGAAGTTGAAGTTTTCATGGATGAAAATGTATTTGTTGTGGTTGAAACCCATGCAAAGGAGCTGGAAGTTCAGTCTGCCAAAGCCTGCTTTTGAGGAGTAAAAAACCCTACATTTTCTGTGTTTCACTAACAAAAAATAATATTCAATCAAAAAAGAGGAAAATAGCAGGAATAAAACCCAGATCTGTGAGCTATGTTTTGTATACTTGGTGTGAAAATATCCAAATTGATAAAAATTATACCTGGGTCTGCATTTTGGCCCTGTCCTACCCCTTTCTTGTGTATGTTGTATAAAGGGAAACATAACACCTTGATACAGAAAACTGTTTGGTTTTTTTTCAGCACAGCCTTGCTTCTTATACCTGTAAGTCATTATGCTCTGAGTTATGATTTACTGTAAGTCATTATGCTCTGAGTTATGATTTATGATTGCAATCTGACTTCGGCTGGTTTGTGATTCAGGCTTCTATCTTCATACAAGGCTTTATGGATTTCAGTTTTTAGGGAATAGAAGTTAGGTTTTCCGTTGTATCTTTTAATCTGATCACAGAGTGATTTCAATGGTACCTCCTCTCAAGTCAAGATTGGCTGCCCAAAATTCAAGAAAGAAATGTTAAACATCCCCCACAATGAAAAATGAAACTCTTGAAATTATTATTTCACCTTTCACAGAGTTGTGGATTACAATGTGGTTGGCATTCAATATTTATGTGTTCTTTCTTTGGTGTACAATGGAGTACAAAACAAGCTGCAGTGTAAAAAAAAAAAAAGCTTGCTAGAAAGAAATTCTAAATCCTTTTCATACCCTCAACTTTCTTCAATTCCTCAGAAGCCCAAAGTTTTCTTTCAAGCACTGCTGCTTCTGTTTTATGATATTGTGTTCATGGCTGGCTGAGAATTACTTCTTCTGTCTTTTGCTCTTGCTGAAGGCAATGAGAATTCTGTTACATGCCTTCCCACAGTATGAAGTGAAAACAGCTGTAGCATAATGGTATGGATGGAATATTCTTGTATTTGTGCCAGACTCGAAACACTTGCTCTTTTGGAAAATGAGTTTATTAAATGAAGGGCCAACTTTTGGAGGCTTGACCAGAATGACTGTTGAATGCTGTAAACTGATGAGCTGTTCAGTTACACTGCTCAGAATTCATTGGAGATATTTAACATGAAGCCCAGAAGGTCAAGTGTAGTTAGTTTCCACTGTGCACAGACACAAACAGAAATAAGAAAAGGAAGAGGAGGAGACATGGGCTACTGACACACAGCAGAGATAAGGCAGTTTGACACCACTTTAACTGCCATGGATCAGTGCTATGGAATTCTGGGATTTGTAGTTTTGTGAGCTATTTAGCATTCTCTGCCAGAGAGCTCTGGTGCCACAACAAACTATAAATCCCAGGATTCCGTAGGATGGAGCTGTGATAGTTAAAGTGGTATCAAACTGCATTATTTCTGCAGCGTGTCAGCAGCCATGGCCTATATTTTAGAGTTCCTGAAAATGGAATTTCATGGTAACTAAGGTGTAAAGAAGACAAAGATGAGACTACTGTGAGATTGGGGGATATTGTGGTTAGGTTTTGGATGTGGATTAGGATTTGTGTCCTTTAGTTGCACATTAAGGTTGAGTTCTGGTTCAGGCAGGTGCTTCTCTTAAAATGGCTCCCAAGTAAGATAAAGGGGGAGGAGGGCAAGGATCCAGCTAGGAAACAACCAGCCAAGTGCCCACCAGTGGAGATCTCATCTTCATCCAAGGGAGAGGGATGGGATATTCTTTGGGAAGTCATTCTGGCCAGGATTAAAGCTCCTGAGGAGAATGAAGCAATATTTGGGACAAAAATTGTCCCAAGAACGCCCCCACACACACACACACTTCATTGTCTTACTTTCTTCTTGTAAATGTAAAGTTGTGGGTACCAAATATGTATCATTGCTTTTTTCTGGAAGACAAGATTCAAGCAACAAAAACTACATATTCTAGTTGATAGTTGATTGGTCAGTGGGGAAGGTGTGGATTAAATTATTGGTGGGTTCAGGAAATACAAGAAGTGTACATTACACTCTATTGTTGATTCTAACCCTAACCACAGTGCTTAACCTCACTGCCAGCCAGTGCTTAGTACTTTGGAATTTCAGTGGGGTAAAAAATACCCTATAATTCAATGCAAGTTTAAAAAGAAACACCTGGCAAAGGAGAGTTAATGACAACAATTTAAGAAGGTAGTACTTGGAAGAACAGGAGGCCCTCTTATAAGAGGTCAAATTATTTGTTCTTCAAGCACAGTGCTGTCTCTTCTGATAGGTAGGAGTTCCTGGGATCCCAGTCATCAACTGCTACCACTTCCTTTTAAAGAATGCCATGGATTAAACCTGGAACATTCCCTATGAAAGCCATATATTCTATCTTAAGCTATTTGCCCATAAAACATATTCTGAGTATAGACAGAAAGTGCTGGGCAAAGCACCATCTATTTATATACAACAGCATTAGCATTCATATTCTGTGCCATTGCTTAGAATGCTCCTGGGGTTTCCCCCCCACACCCTAAATTAAATCTCATGGTCCAGTAAAAAAGTATCTTTTACAAATTATTTCCTCTTGCTTTGACCTTGTTTCATTTTTCCACTCTATAGCCAAATAAATATATAAATACCTATGGTTGATCAGTAACCTTTCGCCACCACTGCAATGAGTCATCCTTGGAAATGACTGATGGAGAAATTGCTCTGATATTCCTTTTTGGAACTGCTTTCAGGATGTAGCTTGGCATTTTATTTAAATAAGACATGTTGAGACAAATAACAGCTCAGAAATTCAAAAAAATATTTTGAAAGACATTGGTGAGAAAACTAACCTTAAAATGTGTTGTTTTCTGGGTTTTTTTTTTTTTAGCAGAACAATAAGTACAGTGTGTTCGGGAGATAAACATCAGTTTATTTGCTTTCATCAATCAGTATAGCTTGGAACATGATTAATGACACAATCCTATGCATATTCATTCAGAAGTCAGTCCAAATGAATTAAACAGAGGTTGCTTTCAAGCAAATGTACTGCTTCTATTGTTCAGTGCCAGTCCAGGATATTTTTATGCCGCAGGTGGAACAGCAAATGACACCCTCCACCTGCCCAGGCAACAGAATCCAATGGTGCCAAAGCTACTTTGTAATATTTTTATTAGTTTTAATACAGACAATCTAATCAACATTCATAGGAAAGAAAAGGGTAAACAGAAATAAGGAAAGGAGAAAGAAAAGAGTAACATATATAATAACAAACACACACATACATATATATGACTGTAACTACAGTAGCATCCCCATATCCACAGGGGATTGGTTCCAGGGCCCACCACGGATGGTGAATTCCATGGATAATAGTGAACACCATCCCAGGGGGACATCCTAGGGGAAAGGGGGGGAGGCGAGTTCGCTCCTCTCCTTCCCTTCCCCCTTCCCCCCACCATGGCCCCACTGCAGCGACAGGAGACGTCTAAGGGGAAGTGGGGAGGCAAGATTGCTCCTTGCCCTCCCTTCCCCCTTTGCTCCTGCCATGTCCCTGCCACAGTGGCAATCACAGGGGCAAAGAGGAAAGGGGGGAGGTGAGATCGCTCCTCTGCCCCCTTCCTCCTTTGCCCCCATGATCGCTGCCACAGTGACAGGAGCCCTCCCAGGGGAAGGGATGGGGGAGGTGAGATCCCCCTGCTATCCCCAACTGCAGATAATTGAATCCATGATTGGCAAATCAGCGGATATGGGGGTGCTACTGTAATCTATGCTAAATTTCAGACAAAATGCTAAGATGTTATGACACAATACTAAGACTAAAAACTAAGACAAAAACCATAAGTATAGACTAAATAATACACTAAACAATAGCTAACTAAAACACAAAGGAATTCTACCCCCCCCCATCCAAACTGTAAAGAAAAAAGAAAACTGAAAAAATATTATTGTACCATTACAGATTTAGCTATATTAAACTTACTAAGGTTAGTAAAGTTACTACTAGCCATAGCCATATTTCTTATTCCTCAAAATGTCCATAAATGGTTTCCATTTGTTCAAAAAGTCTTCATTTGGTTTATCTTTTAAAATACATGTTAATTTGGCAACTTGGGCAAAATCAGCAACCTTAACAATACATTCTTCTGCCATTGGTGCTTCATTCCATTATCAAATTTGAGCAAACATTATTCTTGCTGCTGTTATTGTATATTGCAGAAGTAGTATATATTTACTATCCAATTTTTTATCCATAATAACCAGGAAAAATATTTCTGATGACATTGGAAAATCTACCTTTTATTTTTTTAATTAATGTGTAAATCTTAGTTCAATAACTTTTCACTTTCTTCCAAGTCTACCACATGTGGAAAAAAGACGCCTCCTTACCTTGACATTCCCAACATTGGTTTGAAACATTCTGGCACATTTTTGACAGCTTTTTTGGGGTCAGGTATCATCTATACATCAACTTATACAGGCTTTACTTTCAATTACTGTACAAAGTAAATTTTATATCTTTGGACCACATTTCTTCCCCACACATCTGGGACATTATGCCCCAAATTTTAGGCCCACCTTATCATGTATTCTTTTACAGGTTCATCTTCCATCTCCAATTTCAAAATATATTTATACACTTTTTAATTACATGGCTGTTATCCTTACATAATTCTGAATGAAACTCATTTTCTCCAGTTCCACTGACTAGATGTCTTTAATCTTGATTAAATCTCTCTTTGAGTTGCAAGTAAGAAAACCAATTGAAATCTTTACCTTCCTTAAGAAGCAGCTCCCAACTGTCATTTTCAAAATACAAAAGATCATCATAAAGCAATCATTTCTGTGTTTTGACCCATTCTTTTCTGACAAAGGCTTCATGCATTCAGAATGTAATAATTCAACATGGCTGATTCAGCACTGTGTGGTTGACTCTGGCCAGTTGATTGCAGCAGTTTCAGTAAGGCCAATACAGCACAGCGGACAGATCAACACTGCTCTTTCAGCACAGTGGCTGTTTCAGTGCCAACCAAAGTAAACAATTCAATTGTGGATACCAAAATCTGTGGTTGTTCAAGTTCCACTATATACTCTGGCTTTTCTTCACAAAGATTCAGGAAGGACTCATCCCGCGCTTTCTGCAAGTGCACTGATGACTGAAAAGGCCAATCCGAGATAAATAAGTCTGGTTGCAGAAAGCACAGCAGAAAGTCTCCTTGGGTGATGTTTCCAGGTTGTGATTCTTTCTGCAATGTCGTTTCTCTTCAAGACTTGTTCGGCGTGAGTTCTCAAATAAGGCTGCAGCATTGTGGACAGTGTGTCTCCATGCCTCCCGATGTGAGGCCAGGGTGGACCATTGTTGGTAATCAATTTGTCTGAGCCTGAGATGTTGTTTCAGGGAGTCCTTGTATCGCTTTTTTGGAGCGCCCCTCTTACGCTGACCTGTGGCGAGTTCAACAGAGAGTACTATTTTTGGGAGGCGATGGTCCTCCATCCTAGAAACGTGCCCTGCCCAGCGCAGCTGTGTTCTCAATATCATGGCCTCAATGCTGGTGATCCTTGCTTGCTCAAGGACAGCAACATCCGTCACATAGTCAGTCCAGTGTATATTTAGGATTGTGCGTAAACAGAGCTGATGGAAGCATTCAAGTAGTCATAAGTGGTGGTGATAGGTGACCCATGTTTCAGGCCCATAAAGAAGAAAGATAGTACAATGACTCTATACACACTGATTTTTGTGTTTCGTCTCAGGTGTTTATTTCTCCAGACTCTTTTGTAAAGTCTTCCAAATGCGCTATGTGCCTTTGCTAATCTATGATCGATCTCTTTGTCAATCTTGACATCTGAGGAGATGATGGTTCCCAGGTAGTTCAAACAAAACTCTCTCTCTCTCTCTCTCTCTCTCTCTCTCTATATATATATATATATATATGAACCGTCATTGAACCAATGGGTTTTCTGTCATTATTACAAGATCATCTGCATATGCCCTCAGCTTATACTGCTCTTTTTAAATCCTCACTCCACAAATTCTGTCATTTTGTCAGATGTCTCTCAGTAGTCTTCATTGCCAGAGTAAAAAGCAGAGGTAAGAGGGGACATTCCTGTCTAGTGCCCTTTTATATCTCAGAGTTGTTCCATTCCAATTTAACTAAATCTGGGCTTTTTGAACTAAGTATTTTCTTTTAAAGTTTTTTTTATTTTTTGCAGAAATCCACTCTGATCCTCAGATCCTCAATCTGTTTATCAAAACAGAACTAAATATCTTATAGCCATTGTTTAATAATGAAATAGGTCTGTAATTCATTGTTAGTATATCGCCTGTATCTTTTTTATGAATCATTGTAATATAGGCATTTCTCCAAGAATCTAGCATCTTTCCTTTTCCTAATAGTCCATCATACACCATCTTGAATAGTTTAAGTAATTCATCTTCAAATTTTCTTATAATAGATAGTTGCAGCCAAGCTATTTTGACAATTGAGGTAGAAATTCTTACAAGTACTTGTTCTTGTCCCTGAAGTAAAAATGCAGAATGACAGAATAAAAAGCTAGCAATCTGCTGCCCTTTTGTGAAACTCCTAACCTAATAATAGGTCCAGCCTCAATGGTATCCCTTTGGTTGTTGTTGTTTTTCCCAGTTCTGCAAGAATTTGGATTGCTTGTCTTTTATATGTGCCATGAAAGAAAAAGAAATACATATGAAAATGTTTGCACATTTGCAAATACTGACATGCTTCATAAATTGCAACATGCACACCAGGGACTCAACTAGATGGGAGAATTAATTGCAATAAATAGCACACCACCTCACTATCACAGCAGTGTTAATTTGTCCCCATGAATCATTCACATGATTTCTGGCATTGGAAGCTATCAAGGTTTGCTGTTCACATGGAGCATGCCTGTGAGAAAAAAATGGTGGCCGTGAGTGAATTACCTGCCTTATTATCTCCGGAAAAGCTCCCTCCATTCCCCTTCTTTTTTGCCATTAAATGACAGATGCAGAAGAGCAATCTTCTGCTTACAAACTTTTTTTTTTTTTTTTTTTTTGCTTTGCCACTTGAAAATAGCACTTGATCATGCACTCAGTTGTGTCCCAGAAAACAAAAATGGTGGCTCTGGCTGCTTTGTCACCAGCAAGCCCACCCCTGTGCACATCCCACCAATCACATTTTGACTTCCTGGATGTGCCCCAATTGGAATTGGTTGTTCAGATGGTCTGTTATGTGTATTTTTGCATACTTAAAAAACAACAACACAAGAAACAGTGAAAGTTGTAATCACAATTTACTTGGAGTTTTCAGCCACCGCTTCCCAATATGGTGAATCCCAGCAGGAGCTCATCTGGATGAAAGGTATTGTGTTCACGTTCCTCGAGGAAGTCTTTTCATTTTCTAAACTACCCCCAGGTTTCTGTGCAGCAAAGTCCAGATGCAAGGAGGGGATGGTTTTGCTGGCCTGTACAAATAGAGACCAGGGGAATGATTAATGGTTTCAACCTGGTGCACAGCACAAGGATGTGGTTAGAGTGTAGCATTTATAGCCTGCTCTGTCCCTTTATTGTCACTCTCTGGCAGTGCAAGCAATTACTGGTTGCCTTCTGAGGCTGCGTAGGAATTTTCTCCTCCTTTTCCAGGAGCATTTTTCCTTCCTACCATGCACTGTTGTGCATAGATTGTTCAGGTCTTGGATGTAGTAGTTAAATAGGAGGTCACTGGCAGGTAGGTTGGGGTGGGGAGAAATCAGATGGAGCAATACTGCTGACCACACCTAGGCACCAAACTAGTGATGGGACCATCTACAAACATGTGTGGGTCATGGGGCAGAGGGGCAAGGAGACTACCCTTGGGACCCCACCTGGGCAAGTTTTCCCTTTATGTCATTTAGGGATATAATCCCTCACTAATTTTCGTCTTAAACATAGCAATGAGCAGTTTCAGCAATTTTCTTCCTGCTGTGAGAAAGTCTTCAAAAGCCATCAAGTTTTTGAAGGTTATTCACAATTCAAAACTTAGTCTGTTCAAAATCCACACATGGCTCTTTTGCATAGAAAGAATGGGTTACTTACTGTAACTATAGTTCTTTGAGTTGTCTTCTGTGAATTCACACAATGGATTGATCCTGCGCCTGTGCAGGGCACTTCGGAAACTTCTAGTAACATCAATTTAAACTTTTGGATGGTAGCTCCGCCCTGTCAGGAATTGGTTACTTAACCCTGAGTTTTAAAATGGCCAAACAACTGCTGAAATCATGCTGAGTCATGATGACTGACTCCATGAATTGCCAATCATGCTAACCATGCTACAGCTGCATGAGAAGGATTGCATCAGAAGAAGGGTTACTACAGTACAAAGTCATGTAGTATGGAAATCTGATGCAATGTAACCATGTGCTTGGGTAAGCCAATGCAGTGCTGAGTTGTATATAAGAAAGCCAGATCAGTGTTCACTCTCTTCCTATGATCCTCTGATGCCTGGCGTAGTACTTTGTCTTTGTACATACCGAAACTACTGAAGATTAAAAGCACCTCCTGTTTTCTGGATGCCAAACAGTCTGTGTGTGTTAGTATTCTTGGGAAAGTGTTGCTACCTAGTCTTCTGAGAAAGTTTTTGGCTTCTGCTGGGGATTGAATGTCCTATCATCCCCTGACAATGGTTATGGGCCCAGTTGATTGATCTCAGAATAGATAAGGTGCACCTGGGAAGTTTCCCAGAAACTTTTGCTTTGAGTGTTTTTGGCTAGGTGGCTGAGAAACAATTATTTTTAACTGGCTTTGTTTCAGCCAGGCTTTATCAGTAGCTGACCTTGGAGTATTGCCAGCTGCTGGCTGTTTGAGTTTCACAGTTTGTGAAGTGTTTTTCTTTTTGTTTTTGTTTTTGAGACAGCACCATGGCAGAATATGCAGGCTCCATATGCTTTGAGCAGCTGAATGATAGCAATTATCCAGTATGGAGAATGTACATGCAAACTTTATTAATTAAAGACAATTTGTGGCATGTTTTGGAGAATGAGAGCATGATCCCAGAAGGCTCAGAAGATGAAGTTGCAGCATTCAGACTAGCTGATCAAAAATTCAGAGCTGAGATTCTTTGGTGTCTAAGCCCCTCCCAAATGATTCATGCTGCAGAAAAATTTACAGTTTTTCAGCTCTGGACAGCATTAGAAGATGTTCATCAGAGCTTCTCTTGCCTCTCAAAGATGATTTGGTCTAAAAGACTGTATAACACAAAGCTGTGCCCTGGAGGCTGTGTGAAAACACATTTGGAGGAGATGAGACAGCTTCTCCAAGAGGCAGCCAAGAGGGGGGTCAAGATTCCAGAAGCCCATAAGTGCTTTATCTTATCGGGCAGTTTGTCAAAGTAATGGGATTTCCTGATCTACAGTCTGCAAAGTGCCAGAGAGCATGATTTATCTGTAGATATTGTGGCTGGGCATATTCTGGAAGAGGTCCAGTGCAAGCAGTTTGATTCCAGGACAGAGTAGATTGTGGAGGAAGGAGCCTGCAGCTATGTCAGACACTGCTTCAATTGTAAATGGCCTGGACATTTGCAAAAGGACTGTAAAATGCCTGCACGTGGAGAAATGAGGGACAGCAGCAGAAATAAAGGGCAAAGGAGGGGTGCATCCTCTCAGGCTGGAAGTCATGCCTTAATAGCAAAGCACTATCCTGATGGTAATGAGGGGAAAACTTGGTTATTAGATAGTGGGGCAACTCACAATATGATACACAATGTGAAAATGTTAAGCAATGTTAAAAATGCTTCTATAACCAATATTACACTTGCAGATGGTGCTCCCAGCAAGGTGCAGAAAATGGGCGCTGCATATGTCCCATCTTTTTACAAAGACTTTGATGATGTGTTATGTGTTAACAAACTGGAAAATTGCATATTGAGTGTGTTCCAAATTACCACAGAAGGTTATAAGGTGATATTTGAAGGGGATCAATGTACAATAGCAGAAGGACATAACATGAATAATGTCTGTGCAAGAGTGATAAAGAAAGATGGGTTATATTGCATGTTACCTAAAGGGAAGGTGGCAAATGTGAATCCTGCAGACAATGTGCCCCTACATGACAAATATGTTCATTATTACCATAGACTACTGGGTCATGCTTGTTGCAAAGGGTTAAAGGAGCTAGCAAAGGTTTGCCCTGGTCTAAATATGAAACACTGCCCAAGGTTTTTATAATGTGCCATGTGTAGGAAGGTTAAGGTGAAGGCTTTCCCAGTTGCCAAAAATAACCAAGTGTGTCACCCAAAGACCCTTTGAGGTTGTGCATGCCGATTTGGCAGTCCCCTATAAACCCACTGAAGGGGGTAATCATTATTTGTTTGTAACTGTGGACAGAAACCTACGTACTCCTACGTCTATTTACTGAAGGAGAAAAGCCAGGCTGCTGAGAGGTGTCGTGAGTGGGTGAACATGGTGGAACACGAATTTCCCTCTCTTAAGGTTTCCAGTTTCATGACTGATAGGGGAGGGGAATTCTTATCCAACAATCTGCAGAACTGGATGCGTAGGAGGGGCATCAGGCACAAGACCACAAACCCAGTGTCTCCAGGGGAGGATGGGCTTGCAGAAAGGAAAATTGGGATGCTAAAGTGTATGATGGATTGCATGATAGAAGATGCACAAGCCCCAGCTGGACTGTGGGGGGAGGCAGTGAAAACTGCTGCTTACCATATGAATAGACTGCAGACGTCCAGTGTCAATGAGACCCCATATTGTCTCTTGTATTGTAGAGAACCAAACCTCAAGCACCTGAGGACTTTTGGGCAATTTGCAAATATACTTATTCACCCTAGCCTAAGAAAGCCTGGGCAGTCTAAAACCAGGAGGCTGCATTTTCTTGGCTATGAGGGTAAAAAGTACATATTTATTCTCTATTCTGGTATGGTGATGTACTCCAGGAGTGCAAATTTTGAAATGCACTCAGGGTGGGATAGATTGCACTGCAATCAGGAGGTTTTTGTTCCTTTAGGGAGGGATGTACCAACAACAACTTCCAAAAATCCCACAAATGGAGGGGTGGTTGAGACTGATGATGATGAAGGGGAGGCTGAAGAAGAAAAGCCAGTACTTCAACACACACATAAACAAACATTGACCCCAACATGTTTTTGAAGAGGGAACCTGTCACAAGGAGAGAAACCAGGAGTACTGCAAGGATGAGTCAGGCAGAACTAGGGTCATCATCCCCAGAAGGTCAAGGAGGGTTAGAAAGGCTCCTGACAGATTTGTTGTTCAGGAGGCCAGGCCGTGCAATGTCATAGCAGAGGAGCCTGCAAGTTTTCAGGATCTCCTAAAACTTCCCAAGAAGTGTAAGAGAGGTGGAACTCAGCCACGGATTCTGAGTTCAAGTCACTGGTGGAGAGGAAGGTGTCCAGGTAGTAGAGAGGCTCAAGGACCAGAAGGTTGTTGGTTGCAGGTGGGTCTACAAGCTGAAGGACATGCCTGATGGGACACAAAAGTATAAGGCATGCTTGGTTGCAAAAAGTTTTTCGCAGGAGCGCTACACAAATTATGACAAAATGTTTTTACCCACAGCTAAGCCAGAAAGTCTTAGGTTAGTGTTAGCTGTAGCAGCCAAGAGGAAGATAACCATCTTCCTCTTGGCTGCTACAGCTAACACTAACCTAAGACTTTCTGGCTTAGCTGTGGGCAAAAACATTTTGTCATAATTTGTGTAGCGCTTTGACTACACAACATTTTGTCATAATTTGTGCAACACTTTGAATTTTTTCTGCAACATTTTGTTATAATTTGTGCAACACTTTGACTTTGAGACAGCATACCTAAATGCTGATCTTGAAGAGACAGTATTCATGGAACAGGCCCCAGAGTATGACATCGCAGGTGTGAGTAAAGTGTACTTGTTGTGCAAAGCGCTCTATGTCATGAAGCAAAGTGCCAGGTGCCCCGAACAAGTGCATACACTAAGTTTTGGTGTCATTAGGGTACACAAGGAGCATTGCAGATGCCTGTGTGTATACCAAGGGGGCAGGAGATAGTGCTGTCATGCTTGTCATCTATGTGGACAACCTCTGTGTGGCAGCAAAGAGTGCCAAAGATGTCAAGAAAGTGCAGGTGGGATTAGAAAACCAGTTCAAGTTAAAGGACTTAGGCAATGTGAGGTGTTATTTAGACATAGAGGTAGAAAGAACTGGTAATGGAGATTTTTTTTCCTCAGTCAGAAAAAGATTGATAATTTGGTTGCCAAGTGTGGGCTAAGTGAGGCAAAAGTGGTCAGGACCCCAATGACCAATGATTTTGTGAACCTAGAGGCAGAACAGGAGTTTGAGAGGCCAGACCTGTACCACTCAGTGGTTGGCAGTCTGTTGTTTATCGCAAACAACACAAGGATTGAAATCAGTTTTGCAGCTGGGGTGCTCAGCAGAAAAGTCTACAAATCCAATAGGATTGGGAAGACCTGAAGAGGGTAGTTAGATTTCTCAAGGGGACCAGGGACATGTGTTTGGAGCTGACAGGAAGTCAGGTGACCCTGGAGTGCTATGTGGACTGATCATTTGCTGCAGAGACTTTAGACAGGGACTGGGTTGGTGGTCAGGTATGCAGAAAATCCCATAGTGTGGAGATCAAGAAAGCAGAACTGTGTAGCCATAAGTACCACAGAAGCTGAGTTCGCAACTTTGTTTGAGTTGGCAAGTGAGGTACAGTGAGTAAGGCAGATGCTTGCAGACCTTGGGGAGCCGTGCCAAATGCCTGTTGAGGTGCACGAGGACTCACAAGCCTGCATAGCGATGGCAGAAGCAGAAAACCTGAAACGTAGGACAAAAATACATTGCAGTACATTACCAAAATGTGAGGCAGTTAATACAGGGAGATGTCCTTTGTCTGAAGTACTGTCCATCAGAGGACAATGTTGCAGACCTGCTCACAAAAGCCCTACCAGCAGGAAGCCATGAGGAGATGGCAAAGAGGCTGGGCCTTGCCATTAATGTGTAAAGTGAAAGGTGTAAAAAGGGAAAGGTCAACCAACAGACGATGAATGTCTAACAATGTATGTGTATGATGTTATGTTGCAATGATAACATGTGTCCTGCGCAGTAGTTTGACCATTTTGGAGGGGATTGTCAGGAATTGGTTACTGAACCCTGAGTTTTAAAATGGCCAAACAACTGCTGAAGTCATGCTGAGTCATGATGACTGACTCCATGAACTGCCAGTCATGCTAATCATGCTACAGCTGCATGAGAAGGACTGCATCAGAAGAAGGGTTACTAGAGTACAAAGCCATTTAGTACGGAAATCTGATGCAATGTAACCATGTGCTTGAGTAAGCCAATGCAGTGCTGAGTTGTATATAAGAAAGCCAGATCAGTGTTCATTCTCTTCTTATGATCCTCTGATGCCTGGCGTAGCACTTTGTCTCTGTACATACTGAAACTACTGAAGATTAAAATCACTTCCTGTTTTTCTGGACACCAAACACTCTATGTGTGAGAGTATTCTTGGGAAAGCGTTGCTACCTAGTCTGCTGAGAAAGTTTTTGGCTTCTGCCAAGGAATGAATGTCCTATCATCCCCTAACACACACACCCTCACCACTCATCTATATAAGCCCCTACCTCTCACCAATTACTCAGTTCCTTGAAGCCGCATTAAAGTATGTGAGAGGCAGGATAGAGGGGAGGAGGGCAGGTTTATGTGAATTCACAGAGACCACTTGAAGAACTATAGTTACGGTAAGTAATCTGTTCTTTTTCTTCGTGGTCTCTGTGAATGCACACAATGGATAGATTAGCAAGCTCGGGAGAAAGGACGGTGGGGTGTCCGGACCAATAAACACAAGACCACAGCATATTATAATCAGAAAAAAAACTGTATTAAGGACTTTTTCGGACAATGTAAAAATAACGCTAGCAGCCTCGCCAGGTTGCGATGCTGCAGTACTAGAGGGCGTCAGTTTCGTACGACACTCTTTCCCAGCGGTACTGTTGCAGTACCGCTGGGATATTTGACCTTGATATTTTTGCTTTCTACCATCATATTTTACTCGCGATCAATGATCTGGTTGGGTGGCTCCATATGGAGGAAGGCAGAGGGGTGCCCATGGCTTCATATGAGATCTGAATAGCTGAAGCCACCCATTTGGGGAAACATTGAGATGAAACAGGGAGGACCTTTTGGGGCTAGAGTAGCAGACAAACAGCTTGTTGGTGTGACGAAAGGTCTCCCTTCTGCCAAATTAAAGCTTCAGTGCTGCCTTTACATCAAGGGGGTGGTGTGCAGCAGTGGCGTTCTGTGGAGACAAAGCTCCAAAAGAAGGCAGGGATATGTCCTGATTGAGGTGGAAGGAGGAAACCACCTTAGATAAGAACACCACATTCGGTTGAAGAACAACCTTGTTCCTGTGGAATTAAGTATAGGGGCCTCCCCCCTGAGGGCACAAAGCTCGCTTGCCCTCCTGGCTGAGGTAATGGTGACTAAGAAGGGCATCTTGAAGGAAAGAAAGATGTCTACTGAGTCCAACGGTTCAAAGGGAAGAAGTGATATTGCCCTAAGGAGTAGTTGGAGATCCCACGACTTAACGGGGCCCATCACCGGCAGGTGCAGGTTCTTATAGCCCTATAGAAAATGACAGACAAGCAGGTCTGTAAAACAGGAGCTCTTTCCCAAACATTGAAAATTAGAAGATATCTCCGCCACATATGTCCACACAGAGGAAAGGGAGAGCCCTTTTGCTGACAATAAGGCTAGAAAGTCAAGAAGGATTAGAATCTATCGTTCTGCCAGGGAAACTCCTGAAGCAGCAAGGAAGTCACAGAACTTCTGCCACTTGTACTTGTAAGATTTCAGCATGAATGGGCATTGGGTGGGTTGGAATATCGACCATGCTGAGTCTGATAGTGGAGCTACTGACCGATGAGCCATGCATTCAGGTTGATTGTTTCCAGGGCCGGGTGGAAGACTTAGGCATTCTGTAGTGATAGAAGATCTTCCATAAGGGAAGGCACTGAAAACATCACTTGGAGAAAAGAAGAAAAAGGGTGAACCACAGTTGTCTGGGCCACCAAGGCGTTATCAGTATGCAGTGCGAGTTGTCGCGCCTGAGCTTCGCCACAACTCTCGAGAGGATCAGGAATGGGGGAAAAGCATACAGCAAGGTCCCTGTCCACCTGAACAGGAAAGCATCTCCTAGATTCCTGCTCAGTGGTTGCTGTTTCGAGCAGTAGAGGCCACACTTGGAATGCTGTCATGACGTGAAGAGGTCTATGTTCGGTGATCCCCATTCCATGAAAAGAGTTGCCTAGTCGTCTGAAGCCAGAGACCACCCGTGGCAGTTGCTCTTGGCCCTGCTCAGTGAGTCTGCAATGCTGTTCTGATCTCCTGCAAGGTGTATAGCTGTTAGAAACATGTGTCTGGGGATACACCAGCCCCAAATCTGAAGTGTCAAGTCTAGAAGTGTGTGGGATTTGGTTCTTCCCTGTTTGTTGATGTAGAACAACATGGTGCTGTTGTCTGACACAATCTGCACCACTCTGCCCTGAACAGCAGGCTCAAAAGCGTTTAGGGCCTTGAACACTGCCAGGAGTTCCAGGGCATTGATGTGGAGATTGGCTTCCACTGCTGATCAGAGGCCATGGACTGTTAGGCCATGAGAGTGTGCTCCCCATCCCATCATGGATGAATCTGTCGTCAGGGACCTGGAAGGATGAGGAATCTCAAAGGGTAGGCCACATCTTACGTTGTGGGGTTGAGCCCACCACTTCAGGTGCTTGAGGATTGGGTGAGGTATTGATAGTAACTTCAGGGGATTGTCTGTCTTCAGGTTGAAGGTCTGGATGAACCATGCTTGCAGAGGATGCATCTGAAGCCTGGCAAAGGGGGGTCACCTCTGTGGTGGATGCCATATGACCTAGAACACTTTGCATGAAGTGTGCTATCACCCTCCTCCATGCAACACAGTGGTTCACCATTCCCTGTACAGTGGCAAACCAGTTGTCTGGGAGGAACGCCTTGCCCTGAGTACAGTTCAACTGGGACCAAATGAACTTTGTGAACTTCGACAGTTCTAGGTGTGATTTGTCCATGTTGATCATGACCCAGGTCTCTGAGTAAGGATACTGTGAGGGCAACGTCTCCCACCACCTTTTCTCTGGAAGATCCTGTGATTAGCCAGTTGTCCAGACATGGGAAGATCACCATTCCTCTCATGTAGAGAGAACGACCACCTGTGCCATGCACTTTGTGAACACCCTTGGAGCTGTGCATAGTCCAAATGGGAATGCTTTGAAGTGGTACATATTGGAATCCACTGCGAAGGCCAAGAACCTTCTGTGGAGCTATGCTATCACTATATGGAATAGGCATCTTGAAAATTTATGGTGGCAAACCAGTCTTCAGTGTGGAGGAATGGGAGGATAGAAGAAATGGTAACCATTCTGAAGTGTTTGGGTATGATGAAGCAGTTCATGTCTCAAACGTCCAATATGGGGCATAAGCCGCCATCTTTTTTGCTGATGAGAAAATAGCAGGAGAAGGACTCCCCTCGATGGTGCTGGTTGATCTGCTCAACAGCTCCTTTTCTTAATAAGGAATGGACCTCATCTTCAAGATGTAGAGAAAAGGGTTTAGATTTGAATGTTCCCATGGGGGGAAGGCTGTTGAACTCTATGAAATATCCATTCTGGATAACACTGAGGACCCATGAGTATTATGTGATTGAACACCACCGGTGGTAAGCAGCAAGGAGCCCTTCTGATGGTGCTTGGGCAGGTGGCATGGAGTGAGGGAGCCAGTAGTCAGACTCTTTGTTTAGAGGAGTCAGCCTTCTTTTTCTGGAACTGAGACTTTTGTTTTGCAGTGTCTGGGAACTTTCTCTGGTATTGGGCATATGCCTGAGAGGTGTGTTGAGAGCAGGCCATTGGAGGATTGAATCTCCTGTGAAAGGGCAGCAGAAAGTGCTTGCTATAGAAGCAGAAATGTGGGGCTTGGCTCAGAGGACGCATACTGAAGCGTTTCACCATGGTCCGCATCTTATGAGTGTGTTCCAACTTCATGTCTGTCTCTGTGAAAGAGACTGGCTTTGTCAAATGGAAGGTCTTCAATTACTGACCTAGCTGTCGAGGAAAGGCCAGATGAGTGAAGCCACACATGCCTGCACGCAGCAATAGCACTGGACAGAACCTTCCTGGTGCAATCCGTCATGTGTTTGGCTGACTGGCACTAGTAATCAGCTAGAGCAAAGCTGTCATTCCTCATATTGCGCACGATATCCTGGTCCTGCTGGGGAACCTTATCTAAGTAGGGGGAGATAGTATCCCAGAGGTGTTTCTGGTATGCTCCCATACAGGCAATGTAATTAGCTATTTTCATAAGGAGGCATGCTGATGAGTAGAACTTCTTACTGACAGCATCTAGTTTCTTGTCCTCGCGGTCCATAGGGGAGAAATGGATCTTATGCAATGTGCACATTTGTGCAGCATCCACAATGATGGAATTAGTCTTGGGATGTGCAGCCAGTCATGGGACTGCCTCCTTGGTGATTCTATAGAGATATTCCGGTCTTTTTGAAATAGGAGGAACAGATGAGGGAGTACTCCAGGCTGCCTTGGCTATCTACATCAAAAAGGTTGAAAACGGGATGTGAGGCAGCAGATGGGCCTGCCATTGGAGGTTGTAGAAAAGAGGATCATCCACATGAACATCTGGTTGAGTGGTGATCAACCCCAGCGATGACGCCATATGATTCACAATCTCCACAAATGAGTGGATGTCATCCATTGGAGATGCGGGCCCAAGGGCTGTGTCTTTGTTGTGAGGGGATGGTTTTGGTGGCATTGTTTCAGAATCTGAGTCCTCTGACTCACGCTCTGGGGTTCTCATGATGGTGGAGTAAGTGGCTTTGGTCTCCCTGCTGCGGCTGGGGTTGGAGTCTTCTGAGGATATGCGGGCTTTGGTGAGGGCATCCTCTGATGGGGAGTCCGTGGAGAAGGGTGGCACAGAAGACTCTTTTGAGGTGACCTAGAGCAACGGTCATCTAGGTTTCCTCTAGGAGAGTCCACGTGGGCTGGTTGACGTGGTTTATGGTGCCAGTACCACTCGTCCAGAGAGTGGGGATGCCATCGTCTATCTGGATCATTGTTGTGATACCATGAATGATCATGGCGTTATTGCTGACTGTATGGTACCGGTGCAGGTTCATCGAAGTAATGGTACCAGTGGTCAGGTCCACAGTATTACCAGTCAGGATGGAAACCTCTGAGTGGTGGAGCATCATACCGGAACTGCTAGTATCAGACCCACCAGTCATCTTCATACCACACAAAATCCTCTTATGTGTCTTGAGAGCTACAGGATGGTGAAGGTGATGGATGGGGATGGTGGCTAGGTGTGAGGGACCGTGAGACGGAACAGGCCCAGGGACTCAGTAACAGCAATCTCCTCAGTACCGGGGACATGGATGGCAGTCTCAGAGAAGGTGTCTTCCACTTGTCAGGAATCTCTGGTGTCGGTGTTCGACGAGGAGAGTGGGACCGCAATCTTGGTTGAGTCGCTGATGGAGAGCGGGACCAACGGATCAGGGTCAAATGTGAGCAGGACTACAACTTCCGACTTCCCTTCGATCGGGACCGAGAATGACACCGGGACTGAGATAACCTGCGAGATCCAGAACTGGACCAAGAGCGAGACTGTCTGCAAGACTCGGAGCAGGACCGAGAGCAGGACCGGGACTGGGACTGAGACTGGGCATACTGCTGCTCTGCCATAACATGGTCTGTCAGCAATCTGGAGCATGATACCCTGATGATCCAAATGCTCAAGAATGAGTTGTCCACTGTATCTTCCACAGTATAGACAGGCTGGTCTGCTCAGTACCAGTCTGGAGACGGTATCGTCAGGTGCCTTTTAGCAGGAGGCATACTGGAGAACCTTCTTCCAACCCGCTCTTGTGCCTTTTTGCTTTAGGATTGCAAGACTGACAATCCTGTTGCTTGGGTCTCTTGCGCTCATGGGACCGACCCCATCGAAGGGACTCCTTGCTCCCAGTGGCCTTGGCCTTCCTCGGTGAAGGGTCTTTCACCACCAAGGCCCTCTGTGAGGACTCCAGTACTGTGCCTGGCAGTACTACCTTTTGGTTATTCAGAATAGGACTTGCCGGTACAGTTGTTTCTCAGCCGAGTAGGCACTGGGGCAGATTTCAATAAAGTTTTGGAAGGTACCAAGGCAGAACTTTTCTTGGCTGGATCCCTGGGCGATTTCAGGATAATTCGTGAACCCAAGGCCTTCGCTGATGCCGAAGCAGACAGGACTTGATCATAAAGCAAGGCCTTAAGCCTGTTGTCTCGGTTTCTTCTGGTATGTGGAGTGAAGGCGTCACAATGCCTGCATGCTTCCACATCATGGGCTTCTCTCAAGCATAAAAGGCACTTGGAATGACTGTCAGATTTGGTCATTTTAGCAGAGCAGGTGTAAAGATGCACTGGAAGCCGCAGACCCAACCCTGTATGCAGGGGGTTCAGGACTTTGGTCGCTTGAGGCTGACCCGGGAGATGACAGTCTTGTTCGGCAGCATCCTGAATGACCAAGCAGCCTTTTTTAAGGAGAGCACTGCTTGCTCCATATGGAGAGGGGCCTAGAAAAGGTGGCCTAACAAAAAGCTCATCCCCAACTACCTGGTTGGCTAGCCGTGGCCAACGGGAATCTTCTGATGCGGTCAAACCAAGGCAAAGAAACAAAGGCGCACACCGGCCTCCAAAGGTGTAAATAAACTGACGCTTGCATGCTGGAACATCAGAACCATGCGAGACTCTGAAAATAGTAGACGGCCTGAGTGTCATTCTGCTCTAATAGCCCATGAACTATCACGGCTTAATATTGACATCGCTGCCCTTAGTGAAGTTTGTCTCCATGAAGAAGGCAGCCTTAAAGAACACAGCACCGGCTACACACTTTACTGGTCTGTCAAACCCAAAACCAAAAACATCTTTCAGGGGCAGGCTTCATGATTAAAAACTCTATTGCCTCCAAACTCTAAACCTTGCCAACAGGACACTCTGATCGCATTATTTCCTTACACCTCCCACATGTTGTTCTCTTTAGTATATATGCCCCAACTATGCAAGCCAACCCTGTAGAGAAAGACAAAGTCTACACAGACCTACGCCACCTCATACAAAAAGTATCTGTAGAAGATAAAATTATTATCCTTGGTGAATTCCATGCGAGAGTCGGAAAGAACTCCGAAGCCTGGAAAGTGTCTTAGGCAAGCATGGTGTTGGAAATTGTAATGATAATGGACTCCTCCTGCTAGAGTTCTGTGCAGAACAACAGCTAACTATTACAAACACTATCTTTCAGCTTGAAGACAACCTGGTTGCATCCCTGATCCAAACATTGGCACCTCATTGACTATGTTCTAGTCCGCCAGAGAAACATTCACGGTGTCCTTCATACTCGAGTGATGCCCAGTGCAGAATGCCAGACAGATCATCGCCTTGTCAGATGTAAACTAAATCTTCATCTTAAGTTCAAACCTAAGAGGGGTGGCATCTTAAAAAGGAGACTCCAAGTCAACAATCTTCAACAAGCTACCATGAGAGACAACTTCCCGGCAAACCTGCAAACAAAACTTGAAGACCATCCTACAGATCCTTCTCCTACAGTGCTTTGGCAACATATCAAAAGCAGTATCCTCCAGTCTGAGGAAGAATCCCTAGGGTTCTCCCACCAGAAAAACCAAGACTGGTTTGATGAAAACAACCAAGATATCCAGGAGCTGTTGGCAAAGAAGAGAACTGCTCACCAGGCATACCTTGCCCAGCCAACTTGCCACATAAGAAAAGCAGCTTTCCGTCTCACATGTAGTAAATTTCAACAAAAACTCCGAGACATGCAGAACAAGTGGTGGATCAATTTAGCAGAAAAGACACAATTCTGTGCAGATCTGGGTGATTCTAGAGGATTCTATGAAGCTCTTAAGGCAGTGATTGGACCTACTTATCAGGTCCAAAGCTCCTTATACAGTACAGAGGGTCAAACATTAATTACTGATAAAGCCTCCATTCTGAATCGATGGGCTGAACACTTTCAAAGTCTCTTTAGCGCCAACCGAGTAGTCCAAGGCTCAGCTATCCAACATATGATACAAAAAACCAATGAAAATTGATTTAGACATAGCTCCCACTTTGGAAGAGACCCTTAAGGCCATACAGCAGTTGAAAAATGGAAAGGCAGCTGGGATTGGTGGAATCCCATCTGAAGTTTGGAAACACGGAGGTCACGTACTCCATGTTAAATTTCACGAACTCGTTGTGAATTGCTGGGAAAAATGGGAACTGCCATCAGATCTCCGAGATGCAGTCATCATCACCCTGTACAAGAAAAAAGGAGCAAAATCCGATTGCTCAAACTATCGAGGCATAACACTGCTCTCTATTGCTGGAAAAATCCTTGCAAGTATACTCCTGAACAGATTAGTTCCAGCCATTGCAGAAGAACTTCCTCCTGAAAGCCAATGTGGCTTCAGAGCCAATAGAAGTACTACAGATATGATATTTGCCCTTAGACAACTGCAAGAGAAATGTAGAGAGCAGAACAAGGTTCTCTATGTAACATTTGTTGACCTCACCAAAGCCTTCGACACCATGAGTAGGAAAGGTCTGTGGCAGATCCTGGAAAGACTAGGATGTCCATCCAAATTCCTTAAAATGATTATCTTGCTACACGAGGGCCAGCGTGGTCAAGTCAGATATGGCGATGCTTTTTCAGAGCCCTTTCTAATAACTAATGGACTGAAGCAAGGTTGTGTTCTTGCACCAACTTTATTTACAATCTTCTTCAGCATGATTCTCAAAAGGGCTACGGCAGAGCTCAAAGAGGATGATGGCATCTATATACATTACCGTACTGATGGTAGCTTGTTTAACTTAAGCCATCTGAGGGCTCGCACTAAGGACATTTTTGGACAATGTAAAAAGAACGTTAGCAGCGTCGCCAGGTTACGACGCTGCAGCGCTAGAGGGCGTCAGTTTCGTATGATGCTCCTTTCCAGCGGTACTGTTGCAGTACCGCTGGGACATTTGACCGTGATATTTTTGCTTCTACCGTGAGTCAACGATCGTGAATAAAATATGACGGTAGAAGCAAAAATATCATGGTCAAATCTCCCAGCGGTACTGCAACAGTACCGCTGGGAAGGAGCGTCATACGAAACTGACGCCCTCTAGCGCTGCAGCGTCGCAACCTGGCGACGCTGCTAGCGTTATTTTTACATTGTCCGAAAAAGTCCTTTGACTCTAAACTATCTAGATATCAGAGATATCGCTGATGCTGCTGCCCTTTTTGCACACATAGAAGAAGCTCTGCATTGCCTAACATCCTGCTTTGCAACAGCTGCAGAACTGTTTGGGCCGGAAGTCAACCTGAAGAAAACAGAAGTTCTTTACCAGCCTGCACCACAGGATGAACACCACTATCCCCACATTTCCATCGGCAACTCTGTGCTTAAGTCCATTCAGCAGTTCAACTACCTGGGAAAAA
The DNA here is from genome assembly GCA_030847615.1 of Gambelia wislizenii. Lineage (NCBI taxonomy): Eukaryota > Metazoa > Chordata > Lepidosauria > Squamata > Crotaphytidae > Gambelia > Gambelia wislizenii. The sequence goes on along the minus strand of JAUMIR010000002.1, from coordinate 303,063,407 downwards.
TCATCTCCTCAGATGCCAAGATTGACAAAGATTGATCACAGATTAGCAAAGGCATATATTCCATTTGGAAGACTTCACAAAAGAGTCTGGAGTAATAAACACCTGAGGCGAAGCAAAAAAATCAGTGTGTATAGAGCCATTGTACGGTCTATTCTCCTTTATGGATCTGAAACATGGGTCACCTATCGCCACCACATACGACTCCTTGAACGCTTCCACCAGCGCTGTTTATGCACAATCCTAAATATACACTGGACTGACTATGTGATGAATGTTGCTGTCCTTGAACAAGCAGGGATCACCAGCATTGAGGCCATGATATTGAGAACACAACTGCGCTGTGCAGGGCATGTGTTTAGGATGCAGGACCATCGCCTCCCCAAAACAGTACTCTACGGTGAACTCCCCACAGGTCAGCGTAAGAGGGGTGCTCTAAAAAAGTGATACAAGGACTCCCTGAAACAACATCTCAGGCTTGGCCAAATTGATCACCAACAATGGTCCACCCTGGCCTCACATCGGGAGGCATGGAGACACACTATCCACAATGCTGCAGCCTTATTTGAGAACTCATGCCGAACAAGTCTTGAAGAGAAATGGCAACGCAGAAAGAATCATAACCCGGTAACATCACCCGAGGAAACCTTCTGCTGTGCTTTCTGCAATTGGACTTGTCTATCTTAGATTGGCCTTTTTAGTCATCAGCGCGCTTGTAGAAAACATGGGATGAGTCCTTCCTGAATCTTCGTTTGCGAAGAAAAGCCAGAGAGAGTGAGAGAGGAAGCAAGACTTGAAGAAACCAACACCAGACATTTCCAAGGAATAAGAGAGAAAAACACACTACTGTTCAAATCCGAGGTCAGAAGCAGGCAATTCAGTCTGAGTAGCCGAATCCGAGGGATGAGAAGAAAACATAGTACTCTTCGAGTCTGAAAACAGGCAAACGAGTCTGAGTAGCCAAATCCAGGGGGAGCAGGCAAAAGAAGAGTCAAAATCCAGTCAAAGGTCAGTAATTTTTAGGGGGAAAAATGCCAAAATAGGGCAAAGAAAGTTTGAGGTTTTATATAGAAGTTCCTTCAGTGCTTTTCCACATGGTAGAAAAAAAGGTACTGAGCAGTTGGTGAGAGGTAGCGCTTATATAGATCAGGGATGATGGGGGCGGAGCTACCACCCAAAAGTTTAAATTGAGGTTGTGAGAAGTTTCCAAAGTGCTCTGCGCAGGTGCAGGATTAACCCATCATGTGCATTCACAGAGACCACAAAGAAGAAACAGCATTTTCTTCTGTTTTCTGAGCAGAAAATGCTGTTTTCTATGCAAAACAACCATGTGCAAATTTTACACAGAATAAACCTTCAGCGTTTTCTGTGCAGAAAAAAAGAATTAATATTTCTGCATTGAAAAATTATTTTTCTATGCAGAAAACATTGCTCCTGTACAAAACAGCTATCTACAGATTTTGCACAGTATAAGTCCCGTACTGTGAAGATTCTTCAGTGTCCAGGATTCTTCTCCTTAGGGTTTCTCAACACTTCAAATGTTGTTTTTGACCATTTTTCAAATATTTTTGAACATAATTTCCATCCCTATTGGTGTGTGAGGGCAGAGGTGCCCTATAAGGTCTTCCTTGTTGACAGTTGGCTGGGTACCCAGCCAAAAGGTGACTGGCACTCAGAGCTTGTGTGTTTCCCAGGGGTGGGTGCGCAGAAGGTCAGGTTGGGACCACCTGCCACTGCTGGAAATCACTTTAGGCTCCTCTCTCTGTAGATCATAAATATTTAAAGTTCAACAGTTAAACAGTTAATAAATGTGGCTCCTTAGTATCCAACTCTGTCGTCTGGTCTCATTATTTTCCTAGTTGGTAAGCAACATATTTCAATCAGTGGAGGCCTACATCCATCAAAGCATTAAACTGAAAAATCCACATACTGTAAATATACAAGCAAAATCCACATGGAATCATCATAGAATGGATCTGAAGATTGGAAAATTAGGAAGTCCATAGAGGTCTTAATAGATCTTCCCATCTTTATACTGAAGGTACAAACATTTGAAGCAAACATCTCCTGTGCTCATTGCTTTCATTCCATCTGGTGTAGTGTACTCCCCCCCCCCCGCCCAAAGGAAATTATTAGTTTACCAAAAAACAAAAAAACAAAACACCCTCACCACCATTTCAAATTTCATGAGGAATGAGTGAGCTGAAATGAATGACACTTTTCTGCAACATGCTGATAACAATTTCCAGGCACTGTCAGGTTTAAAAAAGGAAGGTCTATAGAAAAGGTACAGATGCCATAAATCAGTCCTGTATCCAGAGTATATAACTAGTATAGAAAGTCCATCTTCTCATCCAATACTGTAAGATTTGTCATGAATGTGGGATGGTTTCACCAAACATGCTAACAGACAGATTGAGTTGCCTGAGGGGAGCAGGGAGCAGGGAAGTTGGTTGACAGAATGACAATTCTGATTAAGCTAAGCCTCTAGGAAATCCATGTCTTCAGGCATGTAACCAAGTTGAAGGCTTGAGGCATGTGCTCCATTCTATTATTGCCAATTATTACATCCCTTTGAACTCCATGTAAATATTCCTACCACATTTGCTCAGCCTCAGGGTACAAAGGGATCATGCACAAGAACAGCAAGGCTCTTTACCTTGTGCCACTACAAAAGTTAACGTGTTGAATGAGGAACAAATATAGTGTTGTGCTCAACCAGAGCTTGAAAGCAACTAGTTCATTACTCACAGCAGGTTACTTTTTTGTTAAGGCAACAAAGCAGGACACCATTCTTTCTGCAATGGACCAAAACAGCATTCCTTTCAAGCATAGAATAAGTATCTTTTAAAAGTTTCACCTGTAAAGGGAGAAAAGGAAGTCTAAAATGCTCTTAGCTTTTTCCAACCCTCTCCAGGGATGGGGGTAAATTAGGGCCACAGCTTTATTTGTTAACAAACAAACAAACCCTGCAGAGACAGGGATCCAAACCAGGGCTTCTTTTCTCTCTCTGAATTGCAATACATTTTGTATGGGTGCATCTAGAGTGTAGAAACAAAGCAGCTTGACACCACTTTATGTGTTCTAGCTCCATCCTATGGAATTCTGGGATTTGTAATTTTACATGGTCTTTAGCCTTCTTTGCCAAAAAGTGCTGAGGACTCACAATACTACAAATCCCAGGCTTCTATAGGATTTAGCTATGGCAGTTAGAGTGGTGTCAAATTGCATTATTTCTACAATCTAGATGCACCCTATGTTTACATCAAGTCCATGGCTGGCCAGTCTCCCTTGTGGAGACCTACCAGATTCACACACCTCTCAAGTCCTATGGCTTTAAGGAGATGAGACCCACACCAGGTTCTGAGGTTCTTCCCCAAACCAGTTCCTAAGTCCCAAAAAGCTAGCTGGAGGAACACCCACACACATACACACAAAGGTACCCTTCAGTGCTCACCAGTGATGAAGAGATCTTTTCCACACTACTTGCTGGGCCAAATTAGCAAATAGTTAAATAAAGCCACACCTTCTCATTTGCTTATGGCTTTTTTTCATAAAACAAGGGTCCCATGCTCCTTAGGGCAGTGCAGGACTCTGAACTGGTTAGTCAAGTGCCTTCAGGACTAAGGCAACTTTGCCAACCCTGCAGAAGGGACACATGTGTGGTGATGCAATGTTGTATCACCATGTAACCCCCTTACACAACCCCCAAATCAGCTCAGCCCATCCACCGACACTGGAATTTTAGTGGAACCTTCAGCTACTCAGTTGCTTAGGTGACAGATAGGCTGATGCTTACTTGATGGCTGGGGATTTTGGGCCTATCCTGCTCTTAAGCTTCACAGGACACCTGGGGCAAATGAAAGGACAAAATCAGAATCCAAAAGGACCTTAACAGATTAGGAAGCTGGGCCAAAACTAACAAATTGAATTTCAACAGGGAGAAATGTAGGATACTACACTTGTGCAGTAAAACTGAAGTGCACAGATATAGGATGGGTGACACCTGGCTTGATGGCTTAGGGAGCTGGGCATGTTTAGCCTGGAGAAGAGAAGGTTAAGAGGGGACATAATAGCCATGTTTAAATATTTGAAGGGATGTCACACTGAGGATGGAGCAAGCTTGTTTTCTGCTGCTCCAGAGACTAGGACATGGAGCAATGGGTTCAAAGTTCAGGAAAGGAGATTCCACCTAAACATTAGTAAGAATTTCCTGACAGTAAGAGCTGTTTGGAAGTAAAATACACTGCCTCAGAGTGTGGTGGAGTCTCCTTTGGAAGTTTTTAAAAAGAGTCTGGATGGCCATCTTTCATGAATGCTTTGATTGTATATTCCTGCATGGCAGGGGTTGGTCTGGATGGCCTTTGTGGTCTCTTCCAACTCTGTGATTCTATGATATTATAATTCTACATTTAAAAAACTTGTTAAACGGACCAAAAGCTGGTCATATGGATACATTACTTTCAGTATCCTTCAGGCCACATTCAGTCTTTACTCTAATTTTTAAAATCCTCTTCAAGTGAGCAAAATCAATATATTATTTTCCAGGCAGTCTGCTAGTAAAGGAAGAAGATTAAGAAGTGGGAAGAGAAAATGTGTGTGTGTGGGGGGGGGGGATGGACGGAGAGGCAGAGGGAGGAAGAAAGAAAGAAAAGGAAGTAGACTTGTCTATGTTTGGCTCTTCCTCCCATAACAGGACCTCCAACAAATTACTCCTGAGGAAATGTGTCTCTTCAAACAGAAAAATGTTCTCCCTTGTTGCTACCTTGCAACTCATTAACTTCACTCAGACTTTGTCCCCCAAATAACTGCAGGTGAGGAGCAGAGAATAGCAGGTTTTCTGAATCCGTGTGATGAATTTATAGCAAAGTTCAGAATTTTCAGCTCATTCTCTTAGCCACCTTATAGTAATCATATAGATCAATAAAAGCAACTACAAACTAGGTAACAATAGTTGGTGGACATATATCGATGTTCCTATGTCCAGAAGGTAAATTATAAATCTAACAAGAAAATGAAATTTCAGTTCAGAAAGAGAGAGAGAGAGAAGGGGAAAAGAAACATTTCTTAGTTCAATTCTGCGTCTTCACACGCTACTAATTCACTTTTCAATTAATCATATCTCACAATGCTGATGAAATAATTATACCAAAGAATTATACGAAAATACCTAAGTAGAAGAAGTACTATGGCCTTTCTGGAGCAATGCAATTGTTCTCTCTATCTTAGTTTTTGTTTTGTTCTTACAAATCTATTTGAGTTCCTTCCACTAATAATACAAACATTATTCCCAAGTCAGGTACTATCTTGTTAATGTTGCCCTCCCTTTAGAAAGACAAATCTTTGATTGTTCTAATAAGCATATTGTACAGGGATAATAACTTCATTAAATTCAGTTGCAATCCTCGTAAAGTTTGAATCCTCCTAAAGCTTATTGAACACACTGATTGAAGCAATTCACACAGGAGCATGGAGAGAAATGCCACCTAATTATTTAGAGCTGCTTAAGTAACAAAGTAATATCCACAAATGTCCTCATTCCCTGATGAAAAGAAAACAGTTTTATTTTTAGTTTAAACTAAGCCTTGTACATATATATGATGGTGAACAGCTACTGCAAAACTTAATTTTTTATGATCTAGTAGTGTTGCCAGGAGGTGCCTAAATACCCTAAAGACCCCAGACCCTGTCTGATCTTGAAAACTAAGTGGGATCAACCCTGGTTAGTACTAGGATGGGAGATTACCAATGAATACCAGGTGCTGTGGACCAAATTTCAGAGGAAGAAACTGGCAAAACCACTTTTGAGTATTTCTTGCCTAAGAAAACCCTGTGAAATTCATGGGGTTGTCATACATTGACAGGTGACCAGAAGGCACATATACACACAATCACAGGTTTGCCAGGTGCACATATGTCTTGCCCACAAGATTGTTTTGTTGATTTTCACAAACCAGCATTGCTATTGTATTGAATAATCAGCAGGCAGAACTGGACCAAGTCTAGCCTGCTAAGCTCTGATGCCTAGTTCTTAGTTATTTATGCAAGGACAGTCCCTTCAGCCACTATGATGTTTCATCATGGCCTGACTTAGTATTCAGTAGCTGCAGCACCAGATGTTGTTGTTATATTTCAGCTTAGTTGACACTGCTGCCCATTGATGATCAACCATGGAATAACGAGACCAGACAAAGAGAGCTGGTTTAAATAAGGGCCACTTTTTTAGACCTTGAATCTGATTAAATTTTGTTGAACCTGGGAAAGAAGTGGGGGGAGGCAACCTGATGTGAGATCAGCTGAGGCCAAGTGTCACCCCTTGACTAGCTCCTCAGTCTTCCCTTGGGCAAAACACCTTATCCCCAAGGGCAATCCAATAATTGGGTTGGTCCCCAGTTGGCCAACAACTGGCAGGCAAACACATGGCACTCCCACCCAAGTCTTTATAAGTGGGAGTAACCCTCCCATCTGCCTCAAGGTCATACTCCTTCTCCAACTCCCCAAGTCTCAGGATCTAAAGGGTTTGTTCTAGAGCTCTACCCTCCAGAAAAAGGTGCCAAGGTATACACCAAAACTCTTATATTCTCCCTCTGCTATCTTGTATGGAAAAGGGACAATATCTGCTTAGTCCCTTTCTCCCACCAGGCCAGCCAGTAGAGCACTTACCCCCTATTGCAGTTCTCCCAGGAAAATCTTCTTCTGATAAATGTATGCTATCAAGCCCTGTAGAGCTCTGGCCTTTGAAAAACTATATTGGGATGTGGAAGAAAGATGCCCAACTCTCTGTTCAATGAATTATGTATCTCTCTGTTAACCCTCCTCCAGGCATATCTAGACATCAGGGACCCTCCTCACCCTGCCAAACTTGGCATGAAATAGCAGACCATACCAGAGTTATCCCAGGTCGTCTGGGATAAGACAGATCTCTTCTGGCGGGCCTTCCCTGAATAGATACCCAGCCATCAGAAACTAAAATTTAATTTGTCCTGATCCCAATACAGCAACTGTTTATTGGTATTTTTAGTATTTATTAAGTATGTTTTAATTTTTTGTATTATTTAATTGTATTTTAAGGGGGGTGGGATGGAGGGTTTTAAATGTATATGTTTTAATGTTGTAAGCTGCCCCGATTGCATTTGGTAGAGGGGAGGAATATAAATAAATGTCATTCTTATTATTGTTATTGTTATTGTTATTGTTATTATTATTATTATCTGTTTTGAATGATGTGTAAATCATTCAACGCCTATAAAATAAGGTCCTTTCCCTTCAGCAAGCCCAAGTCATTCCCTCTGAAGTGAATGACTAAAACATGAGGAGGAGACCCTGTGTGTTTCTCATACGAAAGAGGAAACAAACCATTCCAACAGAGGCCTCTTCTCCCAAGTCCATCCCTTGTGGCTTGTGCGCTATACCTCAGATGAGGCACAAATGGCAATTTTGGGCCTAGCGTGCCACCTAATACACCACAATATAGCTTCAGATCAGAAAATCTAGAACATGCTCCAGGTGCAAAGGCTTATGGCTTCTCTGCCATGGAGGCTATCAAAGCCAGTATCTGTGTCATTTACCCTGTGAGTCTGCTACCATATACCTTGAGGAAAAGGGGGACGAGTCAAGGGGGACACATTTATTCCATTCCTGTCTTCGTCTCTCTTACACTATCCACTATATCTCCCTGTGCTAGCCTAAGTCCCAATGCACATATCTATTCCTCCAGTTTACTTCCTATATGCAACATACAATATTTTGAAGTACAACTACAATACAAATAGCAGCAGCACTGTCAAGTACAGTTAAACTATCCTGACCTCGGTCTCTTTCACACTACACAATTATAGCAGTTTGATACCACTTTAACTGCCGTGGCTGCATCCTTAGGAAATGTGGAGTTTGTAGTTTTGTGAAGTATTTTGGATTCTCAAACAGAAAGCTCTACCCCCTCATCAAACTACAATTCCCAGGATTCCAAAGGATGTAGCCATGGCAGTTAACATGGTATCAAACTGCTATAATTGCATAGTGAGAATGAGACCAATCCAAAAGTGTTAAAAATGGGACAAAACAAGTACAATACCAGTAATTGATTTTGCTGCTATGGTGGGGCAGACAGCATAGCAGGATTATAGGACCATAGAATCGTAGAGCTGGAATGGACCTCATAGGGCAAGTCCAACTCCTTGCTCAGTACAGAAGCTCCAGCTAGCAGGCTGCTGCTTAGCCTCTTTTTGAAGACGTTCAGAAAAGGAGACCCCACCATCATTTTTGCTAATTGGATCCATTGCTGAACCACTCTTCCCACCAAGCAGATCCTTCCAAGGTTCAGATGAAATGTACTCTCCTGTAATTTAAAACCACCAAACTTGGTTCTACCCTCTCTGTGTGATGACCCTTCAGATATTTCAAGACTGCAATTATGCCACCCCTGAGTCTCTTTGCCAGACTCAGCATGCCCAACTCCCTCAATCTTTCCTCCTATATTTTGTTCTCCATACCTCTTTTCATTCTTGTTGCCCTTCTCTGAACCCACTCCAACTTGTCTATATCCTCTTAAAATATCAACAACCACAAGGGCTCTTTCAGAAATATAGCCCAATTCTCACCTGCACCACTTTATGCTGCTGATCAGTGAGGTACTTCAATGTGGTTGTTCTTTAACTGGTTCTTCTTTGTTATGGTCCTTTAACTGTTAATCTTGTAGATACTCTATGGTCTCTGGTAAGGGGTACAGTGCCAGGACAGACATATATTGAATTGGCAAGACCAGACACTAAACTAAAAGTAAATGTTTTTAAGATTTGTATTTTGCTTTGTTGGGGAGAAAGCAAATTTTACAGATGCCTATCACAGAAACTCTTGCAACTGTCTGTCTAAAATTTGGCAGGGTTAGTCCTATCAATGGGCTGTATAATTTTGCCCAAGTTCCATCCAGTTTTATGAAAAGAAGAAGAAAAATGTTTCTTTATTTTCTGAGACCTACCCATTGGAACAATTTGCCATCCTGATTTCCAATTCTTAATTTGCTTTTGAGTCTTGATGGGTTCAGATCATATTCAAATCAATCTAGACCAAAATGGGGCTGGATCCATACAGCTGAAGAAGACCCCAAACCCACTCAGGGGGGTCTGTCCACAGCCCTTGCCCCCTCAATTTGTGCAAATCTTTCTGCACAAAATTGTTAGAGTTAGCAAACTTTGCATGCCCATACTCATTAGTTGCTGGTTTGTATGTTAATCTATGTATATTTACGGTAACTTCCTTTCTGTTTGCGTTTCCATACCCACTCACTCTCTTCCTGCATCACTTTAATCTACAGCTCTAACCTGTAGCCTTCTTCTTCTTCTTCCATCTCCTCAATTAAAGTATATACTTGAATATGAACAATTAATTTGCAAGCAATGCTATTTTTCTATGTTTTTACAAAGAAGACTAAGTTTATTTCTTTTCCTGCTGTGTGTGTTTGTGTCCATGGGACTGGCTGTTGTTCAGGTTCTACTTTGCCAGTTTGAATACTCTGCTTGAGAGATCCACTACTATTCCTCACATTTCCTAATGAACACTAGTATCTTTTTATCCTTTGTGGAAAAAGCACCCAGAAGCAGCAAGCATAAAAGGACTGGCTGACTGTTCAAAAAGGTACAGCCAATCATCTCATGCTTCTAATTTTTACAAGTCCATACAACAAGGCAGTAGACAGTATGGTTTTGGAGAATTTGTGCATTCTCACCCAAGAACAAGATAATCAAGGACTTGCAACCCTCATTTATAGAGCAATTTTTGGTAAGCTTTCTCACAAGTATGTCCCAATGCATCCAATAGTGCTTAATCCCAGATAAGTATATATAGAATTGCACCATATATATATATATATATATATATATATATATATATATATATCGTAGTTGTGGCAAGTGACAGAAAAATGCAATGAACTTTATTTCTCTTCATTTCAGATTCATCCTGGTGTGAGAAGCAGCAGGAGCTTAGCACCTGCTGCAGCGCTCCTATCTCCACAACATTTAGCAGGATGTTCTGTTTTAAATCTGAGTGATATTATTTTGATCCCTTATGTATATATTAATTTGCAATGTTACACCTGTTGGTTCAAATAGCAACTGTTAGTATACTTAATGTTAATAACTCTTCATTAGCATATTGCTGACTAAAACACCAAAAGAACAGCTGGTGGGATGCCTTCTCAGACTTACCTAGGCACTTAAGAAAACCTTGTTGTAATTGGAAACATGATTTAAGTTAATTTTAAATCAAAGCTTATTCCCACAAATGGAAGGCTACTTATTGAGGTATTCATTTGGTTGTTTTGTTCACATTTGGATGTGTATTTTGACATATCTTAAAGCAAATTATTGACTCAGAAATGTAAACTTCAACTAACTGAACTGAAAATAGTTTTGGCTACTGAGTTGGAATATGGAAACTGGGGGCAAGAAAGAACAGGGCCAATCCACAGATCTAGGATAGAAGTAGAGTCTGTATATATATTAGCATCCTTCCTTGCTTATTTATGTGTTTATTTAATATACTACTTTATAAGAGGGATGTGAACATCTCTCAGTCTCAACTTTGTAACATTTTTTCAAATCCCACCCCATGTCCTTCCAATTTTCTTTCATATTGGGTTTCCAGAATTTTTTTTCTCATTCTGCATTGAAATGTTTTGGCATTTTTGTACTGTTTTCCTATGGCTTGTCTATATGGTGAAAATACTCCTCATAAAATTTAAGTAGAATACCTTTTGTCCCAACAGGGTCCCACATCATTTTGCCATATTCAGAAGGAGTAAAACTCCAAATACTCCTCAGGAAAAGCCTTCACAGTTTTCCTATATTTAAAAAAAAAAAATCTGAAGAAAATGTGCATTCCCATTCATTGGGAAAACGGATTTGCTGCCCATTCCTGATAAGACTACAAGTGCAAAGCCGATTGGTCAGAAATGAGCAGGGGGTAGAGCTTGCTGGCAAGGCAAGTACCCAGACCCGCCATGTTGGATTTTCACCGTAGCGATCATGCACTGAGGCAACAAAACAGCCTTCTCCTCCTTTTTTTTTCTGTTTAAGTGGAAGATCACATTTCCACACCTTGGGTTTGCTTTTAAAATAAAAATACTGTTCAGTGGTGGCAACTGGTGACAATAAAAACACAAGTAATTCACTCATGCCTACCATCTTGATTTGGAAGCATGCCTGTTTGAACAACAAACACATATGACTTTGAATGTCTGTGATCTAGAAAAAGAACTGTGGAGACAAATGAAAGCTGCTGCAAATTGGTGTTAGTGCACATCGATCCAGATTTTATTGCCTCGTATAGTCAAGCCCTTAATTTGTACATTTCATTATGCATTTTTACCCACAGCTTGGAAACAACTAGTTAATTCATCGAAATGTTTAATTTGCCACTGTGTACATTGTGACTCTCTTCAGTAATATCTCCTATACTAATTGTATTCTGGACTTGTTTCTATTATATATGATTTAGCATATATAATAGAAAGTGCTATACCCTTGGATAATTAAGTGAAAAGTATTAATCACGCCCCTCCTCTCTTGGCTCTTCCTTTATCCTCCTATTCTTTTTTATTGTTATTTTTTGAATTTTTCTCTGTTGATTTTTGTTGCTTTCTCACCCATTTCTTTCCCCAACTTTTCACAGTGCGCTTGAAGAGACAAAATGTTGCGTTTCTTTCTTTAAGTAATCCCAGGCCATGGTAAAAATGTTCTCTTGTAAAAAAAGCTTTTATTATTGGGTTACCCAGATGGAATAATAATAATAATGATAGGGATTGCTTCTGTCAATGATATACACTGTGGACATTTTTAATATTTTAAGGATTGCAAGGCTGGGGAGGAATTTCAAAACGAGACTATAACACTTCTGGGTGAAAAATAGAATTTGAATGAATTACAATAATAATAATAAAACCTGCTTCATGACTCACACTCCTATTATTGTAAAGAGAAAGTAATCATTCATTTCCGGTAAAAGAAATGCTCAGTAAAATAGGAGTGGGTGGTAGCAACATGGAGATAAGCCTGAAGCAGGAATGGCACACATGTGGCCATTCAGATGTTATTGACTATGACTTCCTTTAGCCCAAGCCATGTAGCCAATGCTAACGGCTGCTGCGAATTGCCATCCAAAAACATCAAAAGCCATATATTCTCCCATCCCTAGCCAAAAATAAAATAAAAAAAAATCAAAATGGAGTTAATTGAAACTCCATGTGGTAGTAGTGGTAGTTCATTATTTCCTGACACAACCTAAGCCTCCATGACTATAACAGTTTTCAAACTACTAGATTAGTGCATTGTAGTTGTACATGTAGATTTCCATATATTGTTATGAAAAACACCATGAAAATCAAATAGCAAACAAACACAAATAGGAACCATATACAGAATCAGATATATCCCTTAAAGATTAATGTTGTTGTGTGCCTTCAAGTCATTTCTGACTTACGACAATCCTAAGGTGAACCTATCATGGGGTTTCTTGGCAAGATTTTTTTTAGTGTGGGTTTTGCCATTGTTTTCCTCTGAGGTTGAGAGAGATTGACTTGCCGAAGGTCACACAGTGGGTTTCCATGGCTGAGTAGGGATTCGAATCCTGGTCTCTAGGGTCTTACTCCAACATCCTAGCCATTACACCATACTGGCATTTTACTATACTCTTTTCTAAGAGCTCATTTCAACTTTCTCTAAATCTTTGGGATTGTGTTAATATTTCACAACATGAGGGAAAATGTGCATTACAACACAGAACAAATACATTAGTCAATTAGAAGGTGTGTTTGTGCACAATGTGACACAATGTGTATATTTTCCAAAAACAGACAAAAAGAGGAGTTCAGTTTTGTCCCATAAAAATACCTCTATGAGCAATAATGGACTGGATCAGCCATATGCTGACATTGGAAGAAGGTAAGAAAGAAAGTCTCAGAAACGGGCTTCATAGATGAGCAGAACTGTTACAGAGAATTTTTGGCTCACTCCCTTTCCTGGGTTCACTACAGCATACTGGCCAATATTTACACACATATAGCCACCTCTCTCTTCCTTGGGCCATTGACCCCAGAGTTCCTTGGCTCTAGCATAGGGATGGACAGAATATCGTTTGTCAAATGTTTGGAACCAACTCCCATAACCTCTCATCTTTGGGCAGGCTGGCAGAGAATGCTGAGAGGTTAAGTAAAAATAAATGGAGATCTATGTTCTACATACCCCTCATCTAGAATATTTGTTCATGGACCTATAGGGGAAACACAGATGGCTGTACCTATATATGCAAAATATATATGTACTTTCAGTTGAAAATAATGGCTAGTACATGTAGGTGAATGCTGGTCGGAGTGGGAAGAAAAAATCAAGGGGACTGAATGTTTCAGCTTTGCGTGTGAAGTAAGAGAAAAACAAGTTATTAATTAGGATTGGTCATGAGACATCCAAGAACATACTAGAACTGACTGGAACAAGCAGGCAGATGGAGGAGAATCAATGAATCATTAATCAGGAGATTTCTGGGGCCTTGTCTAGATGGGCTATTTACCCTGCCATGGCCCCATTTTGGAGCCTTGCAGTCCTGACAACACAAGGCTTTTGGCCCCAGGCAGTCCTCATGACAACCAGGGCAAATATGGGGCAAAGCCTGTTACACCATCATATTATAGCACCAGCAAAAAACTGTTCCAGCCAGGGGAAAAACAGATCCAGCCCCGTGTGACTGCAGGAGCCCATACTGCCACACCGGACCATCACTGCAGTTGCCATCCACATCATTCTCTCTCTGCTGAGCAGAGGGGCAGGTTAAAAATAAAAATTTATTATTATTATATATATTATCATCTGAAGCCAGGAAGGAGTCCTGCAGCATGTGACCAAGGCTGGTCATATGCAGGGGGTCTTGCTCATGTGCTGTGGGCTGGCTTCCTGGCTTCAGACAGTGGTACATGGGTAACAGTGGCAGCTGTAGAGAAAGGCAGGAGTGGTAGTTGGGACTCCATCCCATTTTGTAATGGGGAAGAATGGGCCAGTTATGCAGCCAGAATATGTTAGCAAGGAGCTGGCATGTTCTAGTCCATACAGATGAGCCCTGGGACACCACCGAAATTTACTGATAAGTTAAAATTATATGAAAAATAGGAACTGTCTAATGATGTATAACCACAGCACTGAATTATGCCTAGAGAACAAAGAACTAGTATGGAAAACCATGGTATCTGAAAGATTTAAGTCAGTGAAAAGTGCCTTGTCTCTTTCTCCCAAAACCCTTTACTGTCAAGGCCAACTATACTGGAGTAGGTAAGTAAAAACAAATGCCAACTATGAATTGATTGCTACACTCAGATATATTTTGAACTGCAAAGCTGGTTGGAGTCTCTGACATTGTTCTCTGCCTTGTCCTTCTTGAAGTTAGATACATAAGATCCAAAATATTAGAGTTCCTTTTTGAGACACATACAGAGAGAGAGAGAGACTTAGAACTGTGCCAAGGTAAAAATGTTATCAGCCTATGTGTTCTTATTGAGGGATTCATTGACTTCTGCAAGTTGATGGATTATTTCTGCAATTAGGAACTGTGTGGGATCCTTCCATGAGTAGAACAGACTGTGTGGTGGGGCTGCAGGAATGACTACATGAACATGCAGGAGTAACTAAGCCAATGGATTCATCCCTCCTATCCTCCTCATCCATCAGTAATTATATGTGTGTAAAATATGGAGGCATTGGTTGGATGACTGGAGAGAAGTCTTTCTTTATGAATTCAGTTCTCCAATGTGGTGCACTGTTTCACAGTTACAAAATCCATACGGTAATTACAAATGCAAGACATAACTTTAATTAAGTTACCAGTGTAGTCCTTGGTAGTGAAAGTTTCAGTATGATCAAAAAGCTAGCTTCATTTCCTTAATTGCCTCACTCCTGGGAGCTACAGTTATTCTGAAACCTCCTAGGAATTGCACAAAGTGGTTTATTTTAGAACTTTCCCAATAAAACTTTTCTCAGGGGGGAACTGGTGGTATTTACCAAACAGAAAAGAAAACAAGGGGTGGGGAGAGGAGATACGGATACTTATAGCTCCCAGAGGCAAATGATTTAGTCAGTAAAAAATCCCATAAATTAACTTAAAGGTTAGTGCCTTGAGTTAGGCTACATACCAAAGCATTGAGATTATTAAATCTTTTGCATTGAATGTATGTTGGTATAACTGAATAAATATGTGACTCTTGGGAATCATAAAACAGCATTTGACATTTTCTCCTTTCTCACTACAGAACTGAATTACCATAGGACACAATCCACAGCACACTTGCCCTTGCTTAAAATAATTAAAATGAATAATTAAAATGAATACAATTGTGCAAATAATAAGTATTGTTTTGTGTTCAAAAATTACTGGTCTGGTGGTATAACAAAATATTTTCAACTATTATTTTTCACTCACCAGTGAAGAATTGTTAATTCAAGATGTAGGACTAGTTTACAGTATACCCTTATAGCACATAAATAAACTTGGCCTGTCCATTGTACAAACCCAGCCCTGTGGAGGAAACTACTGTGTGAATGAAGAATCAAATATATTGGCCTGAATCAAACAGTGAACTGGTTCCTGACCACTAATATGATAGGAGTTTGTCCCATGCTTCTTTACTCTGTACATCTCCACACCACCTAACCTAATTCATGGGGTTCCCCCAGCCTACCAAAGCACATTTTGTCAGTGTGTAGAGGAGCCTTCAAAGGGTTGTATGACAGCCATCCTTCCATTCTACCAATTAAAGTAGCTCCATCCATGGAAACCCTATGGGACATGAACCATTGCCAACAACATTCCATGTCACTATGCCAATGCTTGCCTCAATAACCAAAATCTCAGGATCAATGTAGATCCTGGTTGCAGTCCTGCCTGCCTGATTGTGTGAGTGGGGATAGCAGAACTGAGAGCCAGTGTGGTATAGTGGTTTGAGCTTGGCCTACAACTCTGGAGACAAGGGTTCAAACCCCATTCAGTCACAAAAATCTATTTGGTGACCTTGGGCAAGACACACAGTGTCAGCTTCAGAGGAACACACTGGCAAATCCCCTCTGAACAAATC
The DNA here is from genome assembly GCA_030847615.1 of Gambelia wislizenii. NCBI lineage: Eukaryota > Metazoa > Chordata > Lepidosauria > Squamata > Crotaphytidae > Gambelia > Gambelia wislizenii. The sequence goes on along the minus strand of JAUMIR010000002.1, from coordinate 303,047,299 downwards.
TTGCAAAAAAACAACAACAACCCTGTGGTAAGTTTGCCTTAGGATCGCCCTAAGTCTGAAACAACTTGAAGGCATACTCTCTCTCTCTCTATCTCTGGCTTCTCTTCGCAAACGAAGATTCAGGAAGGACTCATCCTGCGCTTTCTGCAAGCACACTGATGACTAAAAAGGCCAGTCCGAGATAGACAACTCCAGTTGCAGAAAGCACAGCAGAAGGTTTCCTTTGGCGATGTTTCCGGGTTGTGATTCTTTCTGTGTTGTCATTTCTCTTCAAGACTTGTTCGGCGTGATTTCTCAAATAAGGCTACAGCATTGTGTATAGTGTGTCTCCATGCATCCCGATGTGAGGCCAGGGCGGACCATTGTTGGTGATCAATTTGGCCGAGCCTGAGGTGTTGTTTCAGGGAGTCCTTGTATCGCTTTTTTGGAGTGCCCCTCTTACGCTGACCCATGGTGAGTTCACCGTAGAATATATTTTTGGGAGGTGATGGTCCTCCATCCTAGAAACATGCCCTGCCCAGTGCAGCTGTGTTCTCAGTATCATGGCCTCAATGCTGGTGATCCCTGCTTGCTCAAGGACAGCAACATTCGTCACATAGTCAGTCCAGTGTATATTTAGGATTGTGCGTAAACAGCGTTGATGAAAGTGTTCGAGGAGTCATAAGTGGTGGTGATAGGTGACCCATGTTTCAGACCCATAAAGGAGAATAGACAGTACAATGGCTCTGTACACACTGATTTTTGTGTTTTGCCTCAGGTGTTTATTACTCCAGACTCTTTTGTAAAGTCTTTCAAATGTGCTATGTGCCTTTGCTAATCTGTGATCGATCTCTTAGTCAATCTTGGCATCTGAGGAGATGATGCTTCCCAGGTAGGTGAACTGCTGAACGGACTTAAGCACAGAGTTGCCGATGGCAATGTGGGGATGGTGGTGTTCGTCCTGTGGTGCAGGTTGCTAAAGAACTTCTGTTTTCTTCAGGCTGACTTCCAGCCCAAACAGTTCTGCAGCTGCTGCGAAGCAGGATGTTAGGCACTGCAGAGCTGCTTCTGTGTGGGCAACAAGGGCAGCAGCATCAGCAAAGAGCAGCTCACAGACTAAATAGTTTAGAATCTTAGTGCGAGCCCTCGGGTGGCTTAAATTAAACAAGCTACCATCAGTATGGTAAGGTATATAGATGCCGTCATCTTCTTCAAGCTCTGCCGTAGCCCTTTGGAGCATCATGCTGAAGAAGATTGTAAATAAAGTTGGTGCAAGAACACAACCTTGCTTCACTCCATTAGTTATTAGAAAGGGCTCTGAAGGAGCATCGCCATATCTGACTTGACCACGCTGGCCCTCGTGTAGCAAGATAATCATTTTAAGGAATTTGGGGGGACATCCTAGTCTTTCCAGGGGGGACATCCTAGTCTGCCACAGACCTTTACTACTCACGGTGTTGAAGGCTTTGGTGAGGTCAACAAATGTTACATAGAGAACCTTGTTCTGCTCTCTACATTTCTCTTGCAGTTGTCTAAGGGCAAATATCATATCTGTAGGACTCCTATTGGCTCTGAAGCCACATTGACTTTCAGGAAGAAGTTCTTCTGCAATGGCAGGAACTAATCTATTCAGGAGTATCCTTGCAAGGATTTTTCCAGCAATAGAGAGCAGTGTTTTGCCTCGATAGTTTGAGCAATCGGATTTTGCTCCTTTTTTCTTGTACAGGGTGATGATGACTGCATCTCAGAGATCTGATGGCAGTTCCCCCTTTCCCCAGCAATTCACAAGGAGTTCGTGGAATTTATTGTGGAGTATGTGACCTCTGTGTTTCCAAACTTCAGGTGGGATTCCATCAATCCCAGCTGCCTTGCCGTTTTTCAACTGCTGTATGGCCTTAAGGGTCTCTTCCAAAGTGGGAGCTATGTCCAATTCATTTTTCATCGGTTTTTTTATCATATGTTGGATAGCTGAGTCTTGGACTACTCGGTTGGCACTAAAGAGACTTTGAAAATGTTCAACCCATCGATTCAGGATGGAGGCTTTATCAGTAATTAATGTTTGACCATCTGTACTGTATAAGGTGCTTTGGACCTGATAAATAGGTCTAAACACTGCTTTAAGAGCTTCATAGAATCCTCTAGAATCCCCCAGATCTGCACAGCATTGTGTCTTTTCTGCTATATTGATCCACCACTTGTCTTGCAGTTTTTGTTGAAGTTTACTACATGTGAGACAGAAAGCTGCTTTTCTTACATGGCAAGTTGGCTGGGCAAGGTATGCCTGGTGAGCAGTTCTCTTCTTTGCCAACAGCTCCTGGATCTCTTGGCTGTTGTCATCAAACCATTCTTGATTTTTCTTGTGGGAGAACCCGAGGGATTCTTCCTCAGACTGGAGGATACTGTTTTTGATATATTGCCAAACCACTGTTAGGGGAAGGATCTATAGGATGGTCTTCAAGTTTTGTTTGCAGGTTTGCCTGGAAGTTGTCTCTCATGGTAGCTTGCTGAAGATTGCTGACTTGGAGTCTCTTCTTTTACGTGCCACCCCTCTTAGGTTTGAACTTAAGATGAAGATTTAGTTTACATCTGACGAGGCGATGATCTGTCTGGCATTCTGCACTGGGCATCACTCAAGTATGGCGGACATCGCGAATCCTTTTCTGGCAGACTAAAACATAGTCAATGAGGTGCCAATGTTTGGATCAGGGATGCAACCAGGTTGTCTTCAAGCTGAAAGATAGTGTTTGTAATAGTTAGCTGTTGTTCTGCACAGAACTCTAGCAGGAGGCGTCCGTTATCATTACAATTTCCAACACCATGCTTGCCTAAGACACCTTTCCAGGCTTGGGAGTTCTTTCCGACTCTCGCATTGAAATCACCAAAGATAATAATTTTATCTTCTACAGGGATTTTTGTATGAGGTGGCATTGGTGTGTGTAGAATTTTTCTTTCTCTACAGGGTCAGCTTGCATAGTTGGGGCATATATACTAAAGAGAACAACATGTGGGAGGCGTAAGGAAATAATGTGTTCAAAGTGTCCTGTTGGCAAGGTTTCGAGTTTGGAGGCAATGGAGTTTTAAATCATAAAGCCTACTCCTGAAAGATGTTTTTCGGTTTTGGGTTTGCCAGACCAGTAAAGTGTGTAGCTGCGCCTTGTTCTTTAAGGCTGCCTTCCTCATGGAGACGAACTTCACAAAGAGCAGCAATGTCAATATTAAGTCGTGATAGTTCATGGGCTATTAGAGCAGAACGATGCTCAGGCCATCCACTATTTTCAGAGTCTCGCATGGTTCTGATGTTCCAGCATGCAAGCGTCAGTTTATTTACACCTTTGGAGGCCGGTGTGCGCCTTTGTTTCTTTGCCTTGGTTTGACCGCATCAGAAGATTCCCGTTGGCAGCGGCTAGCCAACCAGGTAGCTGGGGATGAGATTTCGTTAGGCCACCTTTTCTAGGCCCCTCTCCATATGGACCAAGCAGTGCTCTCCTTAAAAAAGGCTGCTTGGTCATTCAGGATGCTGCCAAACAAGACTGTCATCTCCCGGGTCAGCCTTGAGCGACCAAAGTCCTGAACCGGCTGCATACAGGGTTGGGTCTGCGGCTTCCAGTGCATCTTTATACATGCCATTTCATCCCTTGCCTATCGCTACAGGGCTTTTTTTTTTAAATTGGATTTGTCCTTTGAGCCTGTGCAATGGATTTTTCTGGTGGAGTGCAGCGTGCACAGAACTGGCCTCACACTTTAAACCAAATGTTCATCTGCTGGCGTTGCAAGCATGGACAGTAGCAGTGAGGTCCTCAAGCCATAGGTTTGATTAGAGTTTCCTTCTCTTAGATGGTTGACCTTACAGGGTTGGAGAAGCACCATCTGCCTGGGTTTGTGATCAGAGTTTTCCTTCTCCTAGGTCGGTTGCCATAAGGCTAGAGACCCCATCCTGCCCTTTGACGCTTTTTGTCAAACCCTTCCATTTTGACCTGTCTGTCATGGGAGACCCTACCCGTGGCTATTGTGCCACTGCCATCATAGCTCAAGACATCATTAGGGTACACAAGCCTCTCTCCCATGACAAGGGGGTGTCAATGGAGAGGAATGGACTGAAGACATACAACAACAACAGAATAGCAGAACTAGGAGTAGCTGCTACAGGACATATCCTTCCTTCCCATCCCATTCATGCCATGCCTCTACCCAATGCCAAACCAGCTTCCTGAAATTATTCTCACCTCATCCCAGTTCAGAATTGGCATGGCAGATAAGACTACTATCAGGATGGCTACAAATTGCCTCTAGCATCAGCAGCTGTATTTTTCTGAAAACTAGTTAAAATGGAAGATGAATGATTCTATTCTTATGTCCTGAAATTAATCCTCTTTCTGTAGGCACCCAGGTGGCCACCACAGGAACAAAATGCCAGATTAGAAAAGTGCTTAGTAAACAGAACAGTAAATACCTCCAATTTAATTGGGATTAGCTCAGTGTTTGTTTGGTAGTAATTAGCAATTAAGTGGCCCAGTCCATTCAAATCACGCCCCTCAAATATGTTAAGAATGAGCTGTGCAATTTTCCTATCTGACAGATAGGTCACTGATGAAGAGGAGGAAGCAAATGAATAAGGTATGTTAGCAACCTAGGCAGGCCTATTCAGAAGTAACCTGGTTCTCTCCAGATATTTTGTACTACAGCTGCAAGAATCCTTGACTACAGGCCATGCTGTCTGGTGCACATCATAGCTTTAATCCAAAATATTTGGAGGGCAACAGGTTGCCTAACCCATCAGATGGACTTTCTGCTATTCACATGTCTTCTGTCACTACTTTACAAGTCCATTAGCTTTCAATTAGCTATTTTCTTTCTGTACCTATGAACTCTGCTATTTTGTTTTTCAAAGCCCTGGGTTTCATAGCTTCAGTACCAAGAATAGACCAGCAGCCTGATGGGGCATGAATCACACTTTCAAGAGGTATTTACATGTGTATACTGAAAGTGGATATGCATTGGAACATGTCTGAGAAAAGGCATCCATTGCAAGGAATGCCACATGGAGAAAGCATACCCCCAGCTAAGTGTGCATCACAGCAAGGATTTGGATGCAGATATGTTTATGCCTGGGGCTCCTGATTAAGGAAGTGATATGTTCATGGACCTGGTTCTCTGGAATATTGTGTGCACAGGGCTTTCCTGGTTCTATAATATGCATTTTATATTACACTTAATTCCCAATGCAACTCCCCAGGCAAGAATTCTTTAGCTGCCCCTGTTGACTACCGTTTGGAAGATTGATTCTATTGACTGAAGAGAGCACCAAGCCATTTATAGCAGCATTTGCTTTGGGAAGATTTTTACACCACTATAAATGGTATTCAGTGCTCCCCCTCCAGGGAGCAAGCTTTAAAAACTCTTGCTGCACTTTACCTCCCTCTGTAGCCTTTCCAGATTTGGTTTATGCATTGAACCATTTAATTAGCATTAATAAAGTGGAGCTTTCTCTGGATAAAACAAATGCTTTGAACTTGGCATTTAAAAGCACAGTAAGTGCTTCAGATTCTGATATGCCCATTCTGCATCCTCTCTTGATTGGCAGCCAAAAGCATCTAGGACATTCAAGTGATAATGAAGGCTGGAATAGGAGGAATATATCTGTTTGAACATTGGCGCACACCAATGGGTTTGGGATCCATGTATAAAAGTTGATCATTCCCACTCACAAAACACTTGGTGAAGGGTTTCATCTATAACAACAACAACAACAATAAAATTTTATTTCTATCCTGCCCCTCTGCAACGCAATCGGGGCGGCTTACAGTATAAAACTCCATATACACAGTACCCTAGCCCACCCACCCCTTAAAATAATATTAAATTATAAAAGATTAAAACATACAGTAATTAAAAATATATAAATTAGAAAGAAAAAAATTTAAAAAATACAATAGTTAAAAAAAATCTGACTGCAGCTCAGAAAGGACAGCAGAGTCTTGGGCCGGGATAGTTATTCAGGAAAGGCCTGCCGAAAAAGATCCGCCTTGACAGCTTTTTTAAAGCTGTCTAAGGTGGTAATAAGACGGATCTCGTCTGGCAGGCCATTCCATAATCTGGGAGTGGCAGCAGAGAAGGCCCTCTGGGAGGTCACCGACAGCCTTGTTTTCATAATAATAATAATAAAAAATAATAAAATTTATTTATATCCCACCCCTCTGCGAACAATCGGGGCGGCTTACAACAGTAAAATAATACACAGTATAAAACAACTCAAAATCCCTTCACCCCCTTAAAACATTATTAAATTAATACAAATTAAAATCAATATATAATACAGTTTATTAAAAACCCTTTCGAGCAAGCAGCATCAGTTTGGAGGTCCAGAAGCAACCTCCAGAGGGGGTTCCTGAGGCCGGGGTTAGCTATTCTGGAAAAGCCTGCCTGAAGAGAACCGTCTTGACAGCCTTTTTAAAGCTGTCTAGTGATGTCAATAGGCGGATCTCATCCGGCAGGCCGTTCCACAATTTGGGGGCAACAGCTGAGAAAGCCCTCTGGGAGGTGGTCGCCAGCCTAGGTATTTGTGGCTGCAACAAATTCCTCCCAGAGGACCGGAGAGTGCGGGGAGGATTATAAGGGAGAAGGCGGTCCCTGAGATAGCTTGGGCCCAAGCCATTTAGGGCTTTAAAGGTGATAACCAACACCTTGTACTGGGCCCGGAAGCTGATAGGCAGCCAGTGGAGGGACCTCAGAACCGGAGTAATGTGGTCCCTCCTAGATGTCCCAGAAACTAGCCTAGCTGCCATATTTTTGTACCAGCTGTAATTTCCAAACTAAGCACAAGGGTAGCCCCATGTAGAGTGCATTACAGAAATCAAGACGTGAGGTTACCAGCGTGTGCACAACAGTCTCATGATCCCTTACTTCCAGAAAAGGGTGCAGCTGGCGTATCATCTGAAGCTGATAGCAAGCGCTCCTGACTGTCACATTTACCTGATTTGTCATCAGGAGTGATGAGTCAAGGAGCACCCCTAGACTGTGAACACAGTCACTGGAGGAGAGTGTGACCCCATCCAGGACTGGAGATTGCAACCCGATTCTTGGTTTCGGGGCCGCTACCGTGAGCACCTCCGTCTTGTCTGGATTCAGTCTCAATCTGTTTTTCCTCATCCAGCCCATTACTGCCCGAAGACATTAATTGAGAGAAGAGATGCCATCAGAATTCGAGACCGACAAACGAGATACGGAGAAATAGATCTGAGTGTCATCAGCGTACTGATAACACCCAGCTCCATAACTCCGGATAATCTTACCCAGAGGCTTCATATAGATGTTAAATAACATCGGGGACAGAATAGCACCCTGTGGTACTCCACAGGTAAGCTCCCTTTTACTGGAGCTACTGTCCCCGAGCAGCACTCTCTGGGTCCTGCCTGAGAGGAAGGACCGGAACCACTGCCAAGCAGTGCCTCCGATGCCTAACTCCCTCAGGCGATCCAGAAGAACGCTGTGATCTATCGTATCAAAAGCCGCTGAGAGGTCTAGGAGCACCAACAGGGTCACACTACCCTTGTCGATGCTCAGACGCAGATCGTTGGTCAAAGCAACCATGGCAGTATCAACCCCAAAGCCTGTCCTAAAGCCAGTTTGAAATGGGTCTAGGTAATTCATAGGCTGTAACAGATTCCTCCCAGAGGACCGAAGTGCATGGGGAGGGTCGTACGGAAGGAGGCAGTCCCAGAGATAAGTTGGACCCAAGCCATGTAGGGCTTTAAAGGTCATAACCAACACCTTGTACTGTGCCCAGAAACTAATAGGCAGCCAGCGGAGAGCTTTTAGCACAGGTGTTATATGCTCTCTTCTGGAAACACCAGAAATCAACCTGGCTGCCATGTTCTGAACTAGTCTACTGCCTGCTTATACTTGGGAAGATCTTATTCTAGTCCCAGTCCTATCCTGGTCATGAGCTATGATATGGATTGAATGGCTACATTTCTTTGTTTACTTATTTATTTATTTTCCACATTCATGGTTGTCTGTGACTTCAAGTCATCTCTGACTTATAGCAACCCTGTCATAGGGTTTTCTTGACAAGATATATTTAGAGGAGGTTTACCATAGTCCTAGTCCAGTACTCAAACCATTACTCCACAATGACTGCCAATGCAAGGATGACCATTAGCTTATATGGCTTTTAAAGGTGGATAAACTGTAGATGGCTTTTAAACAGGACTTCATGGAGAAGAAGGCAAGTATGTTATGGTACATTGATGTTGTTATTGGTCTTTAAGTCTACTCAGACCTGTGGTGTTGAAAGAATGAGATCAGACACAAAGAATCCGGTTGAATAAGGGTAACTTTTTTCAACTAAGAACCTATTTAACTGTGTTCAATCTGGAAAGGAGCAAGGAGAGGAGCAAACTTTTGGGAATCAACTGAGACAGAAATCACTCCATTACTTTATTCTCAGCCTTCCTCTGGGTGAACCATTTGATCGCTGAGGGCAATCTGTTCTCTATATAGCCATTTCCTGGAAGGCAGACCTGAGTATCCCCATTCTCAAGTTATAGGACTTAAAGTGAGGGCAGGGCCCCCAGGCCAAGTGTAGTTTCCCTCCCCACCCCCAAGTCCTAGGGCCTAAAGAGGCAGTTCCAGAGCACACCAAAAGGGTGCCAAGGTGTTTACTATAACTCTTATTTTCTCCCCCTACTATATGCCACAGACAAGAAACAAGCATCTGCACTGTCCCTTTCCCCCAGCAGGCTGGCCAAAAAGGAACCCACCCCGTGTTCCAAATCTCCCAGGTACAACTTGGTAACTTCCTTAGATAAATCCACACCATCCATTCTGTAGAGCTCAGGCTGCTGAAAAATATTATTGGGGTGAGGGAGAAAGTGGCCCAACCCCCTATTTAGACTAGAGCATTACAGACATCCCTATTTACCTTTCTAAGGACTGTATCAATGCAATGGGAATCACCCTCAGTCTGCCAAACATTGTGAGGAAAAATGGATGATCATGTCAATATTATTCTCTACCATCCAGCTGAGCCTGAAGGATAAGGGCCTTGTCCTTCAATAAACTCAGATAATTTCCTCCCAGGTGAATGACCAAACTGTGAGGAGGAATCCCCTTGCCTTCCCCAAACTATAGGGGCAACAAACCATGCCATTGCAGACCTCTTTTCCCACAGGCCTGGTTGCCCAGGCCCAGTTGAACACCAAAATGGCAATTTGGGCCTGGCATGCCACCCACTAAATCATACTGTGTCTGAAGATCAGGACCCACCACCTCTCTAGACTAAACCTATAATCTGGACGGCAATGACATTGGTAACACAACATTAGTAAATAGAACCATACAATAAATGGATTGAGAGGTTAGACATATCTCTTGTAAACATGGGATCTCCAATACTCAATACACTGGATTGATCCCACACCCAGACCTATGGCAACATGTGTAGAAGCAGCCCCAATTAATGGGTTCCAAATTTAATCCCTTGAGGACCCAAGCACTGTAAGGCCTTGGAGGTAACAGTCCAGCATTCATATTTGGTAAGCATTGAAAGGTCAGCATGACAAAATAAAGGACCCAGCTTAGGTCTCCTCTCATATAATTCTGTAATGTATGAGCAGGACATAAGTCTAGATCATAACAAAGTCTCAGTGTTGTCTTTGCACCTCCCCCTCTAATCTGTCCTAGAGGTACAGATCAGCAAGACAGCTTGTTGTCTGGAAAAAGTTAAATCCCTTAGCTCTAGTACTCTACCTGATATATCCTCTTTATATAACAAAACCAGTTCACTAACCCACAAGGGACCAAAAAAAGGCAGTCAAAGACTCTGCATGCAATAAAATGGCCTTGTAATCAGAAGAGCAAATGGTTGACCAAGTACACCCCAATCCCTTAAGAACATCAAGCAATAATGGTTTGGGCCTATCACCCTGACACCCTGCTCTGACACCCTGCTCCTGAGACCATCCCTTCAACATCTTTGGAGTTCTGAAGTTGGTCATGCAATCCTGGTACGCTTGTGCCCTGGAAGCAAAGGCCAGTACTGACAACTTAGACTAAATTGACTGTGGAGCTAAGCCCTTAACCCTCAGGTGTATGCAGAACTGCAAAACATGGGAAACAGGGATTGGCCAAATAGCCCAAAGTCCCTCCCCAAACAAACTGCTCTAACTCCAAACCAGCCTTCCTATAACTTTTCCCAGTACTGGGAGCTAAGGAGAGGCTAATTGCCCTGACCACTCAGCCCTCCTAGTCTCCACAGATCTGCTGACATCAGATCGTGAAGGTCTCTGCATCTGGAACCAGATTATCTGTTGGTGGGAGAGAGCTTCAGCATGTCTGTTGTCCAATCCTCCCACACAGAGAGCAGTGAAAAGTATATTATAAAGCAGATACTGCAGTATAAAGGCTCTGAACAAACATATGACTCATGGATACCTGGAGAACATGGAATTAATGTCCTGTACTTTGGCTGTTTTATCACAACAGAAATGGACAGAGAAGTTAACTAACTCCTCAGCCCAAATCTGAACAGCCACCATGATCGGGAAAAAAAAAATCAGGAATGTTGAATTTGAAAGCAAACCTGCTTGCGCCCACTCCTCAAGCCACACCTGAGCACACCAATGTCCACAAAAATACATCTCAAAACTAATGGAACATGCTGCATCTGAAGATACCTTTAAGGCATCTTGGATTCTCAGCTCAAATATCACAAATAAATCACATTGAAAGAAGCAAGAAATTCTTGCCAAACACCAAGTCTTCCCTGATACCCTGCATAATTCTCATCTTATGGTGAGGCTTAAGATATAGTGTCACATAGATGCCCCAGGAAAGCCCAGCCAGATGCCACATCCTTACATGCAAAAATTAAATGACCAATGAGCTCCTGAAGTTCCTTTAGTGTAACCTTCGTACACCTCATAAATTCAGAAACCTTCTTCCTCAAATCCCTAAGCTTCTCCTTTGGGAGTCTACAGTGCTGTTCCTTGGTATCCATCTCAATACCTAGGAAAACCAAACAATGACTAGGTCCCTTTGTCTTCTCATAGGATAGAGGAACACCTAATTTGGATCCTAAGGAGCAAAACTCTCTAATAAAAAAAGTCACACTATCCTCTTCCTAGCTGTCCTATGAACAAAAAAATCATCCATATAATGAATAGCACTTTTTGCCTGAATCTAAGCTTCAGAGCCAATTCAAGAAAAGTACTGAACTTTTCAAATGTGACACATGACACAGAACAACCCATAGGAAGGGCCCAATCCATGTGAAAAAGGCTTTTTTTTAAAAAAAAAACCCAAAGTAACTCAAAGTTCCTAGGATGAACAGAGAGAAAGATGAAACACTCTACATGGGCCAAATACCCATCTAGCCTCCATCTCAGAGCCCTGTAGTCCATATGATGCAGGGCATTTTTCCTGTTCTGCCCCTGGGCAGTTCTCACCATCCCCAGGACAGATACAGGGCAGAAACAGGAGAAGGTGGGGTAGGGCCTGATAGAATGGTTTATGATAATACAGGACCACCCCTGTATCTGTGGGGGATTGGTTCCAGATCCCTGCAATACTGAATACCGCAGATAGTAGTGAATTTCCTGTGATGGGGGGAGGAAGAGTTATGAGGAGAGAAGGAAGAAAGAGATGCGGGAAGGAAGTGGAGCTGGAGCCAGGCTTGGGTTGGGTGGCACTGGCGCTGCTCTTTGCCACCTCGCTGCCTCGTTCCTTGCTGCTGCCACCTCAGAGCCAACGAGGTAAGGGAGGGGAGAGGATGGAACTGGGCTGGAGGAGGGTGGGAGTAAGTGAGTTCTGTCCTCCTCTTCCACTCCCTTCCCCACTTCATCCCACTGCTGCAGCCCTCATGGGGAAAGGAAAAGGGATGCAAGTTTTCTCCTCCTCTTCTCCCTTCCCCATTCACCCTTTGCCAATTGCCAACCATGGGTAACTGAATCAGCGGATGGTGAATCAGTGAATACAGGGGTGCTACTGTACCCATGTTACTCTGTTACCACCAGCAAACAATGGATTGGGCCCTATGTGTCTGCAGAAGTTCATCCTGGCAGGCTGGACTTCACTGCTGCTGTGGTCTCCCTGCCTCTCCTAGAAGGAAGGAAGCAGACCTGTAGCTTGTGACCAAGGCTGGAGACATGCAGGAGGCCTCAGTTACATGTTGCAGTCCCCCTTCTTGCCTTCCAAGACAGCAAAGAAAATGGTGATGGTGGTGGTGGTGGCTGCTGCAGGGATGGGCCAGCATGCCTGTTTGAACTCCAGTCCATTCCACAAATGTAATGGGGAGAAACTGGCCAGATTCACAGCCAGGATGAACCAGTGGGGAGCCAGCATATTCTGACCCATGTAAATGAGCCCTTAATGTCACATTTCACCAATTAAGCCCCACTTCCATTCCTGCACACTTCCCAAACTGCTGCATCAAAAGATGTATAATGAACAGTGCAGAGCTCCTCAGGAATGCCATCCTTAATAGACTCCTCCTTGGCATAAGACAAATAATGAATAAGCCTGTATTCACCAGGTGCCTTTTTTGGGTACAACTGCCAGAAGTGACACCCTCAGATTGGGTATAGGGAGACATATGACTGGACCGACAACCCTTCCTTCTTACACTTCCTTATGGATCTTGTCTCTAACAACACATTCTAATCTCACCAAGGAGCATAAATTCTTATATTGGAAAGGGTGACAGACTCTGTGAAATGGAATTGAAAGCCTTCCTTAAACCCTTCCCTCAGATAAAGGGCTTCAATTTGGCCAGGGTAAAGCTACAAAGACACTCCAACCAATCCAGTTTAATTGGGCTTGGTCCCTTTTGAATATGAAGAGGTTTTCCCTGTTCCCCACTTACCTGACTGCTGATCCCTATGCCTTTTTCCTTTCATACAGTTCTGAAAGGAATGCAAACTCCCACAAAACTCATGGTGGAATTTGCAAGGGCAGTGTGTGCAGGCACCCTGAACCCCAAATTCCAAACATAGCAGCTTGTGCTGTTGGCTAACCACAGCCTACAGCTTATTACCAACTCCAGCCTGCACCCTCTGTACACAACATGGTCACTGTGCAACCTTTCACCTTGAGTTGGTCGAGCAGGGATTATAATTCACATTCGCAACTGTGGCTGCATCTGGTCACACCTGAGAGTGGGATTAATTGCTGCCCTCATATGGAAGACCTCATGGTAAAGGAGCCAGGCTAGTCCTCAAAAACCCACAAAGGTCCTGTAAATAATATCAATATACTGGAGGAGTGAAGGCACCTTCAAAACAACACCTACAGAGATGAAAAACCCAGGCAACCCAATTTCCCCATGTCCTGTCAACCTTGTGCTGATGCAATTTCTCCTTTCCCTTGTCATCCAACTCCTCTCTATCCTCCTTCTCCAAATCACGATAAAGAAGAATGAACACATCCGCATATTCATGACCCAGGATCTTGCTCCTAGTGGCCTGTAATAGATGGACCCACAGCTGCAGCTGCCACTTAGACCATCTCCCTCACCGCCTTGGAAGGCAGGAAGTCAGCCCACAACATGTGACCATGTCTCCCTGTCTGTCACCAGCCTTGGTCACATGCTGAGGGATTCCTTCCTGACTTCTGAAACAGTGAGGCACACTAGCAGCAGCAGTGAGGGCTGGCTTGACAGACTCCTGTGGTCTTGTGGGGGCTGATCCATTTCTTCCTGTGGAAACAGAGTAAAACAGTTATTATCTTATAATGGGTATATCAGGCCCTATACCACCTTCCACATCTCAGCCCCATGTTTGCATGAGGACTGCCTAAGGGAAGAATGGGGGAAATACCCTGCATCATCAAGACTGCAGAGCTCTAAGATGGAGGCAAAATGAGGTATATTGCCCATCTAGACAAGCCTTAGAGGCCACTATTCTCACTAAGATTAGGAAACAGTCCATGATGCAAACAGTGCAAAGTTGTTGTTTTTTTCTAAAGGAGGAGTGGGGAAAGCACAGGCTGTGGGGTGCATGTGGCCCCTAAGGCAATTATAAGGGTGTTTTTGAGGCCCTCGGGGCCCACCATGACTCCCAAATATACATTAAAAATTAATGAAATACATCCCACAAGCTGGTACTTCTGGGGGTTTCCTGTTGCATAAAATTCTTTTTCTGGGACTAAAATGACTCCTGAAGTAGTGATCTTGTGGGTATCTTGGGCCATTAAAAAAACTACATAAAAATTGTGGTTTGTCACAGTGGGGAAATCCCAATAATCCTCCCCCCCCCAAAAAAACACACCCTGGTTGTCCATCCCTGACCTAGAAGGTGAATGTTAATGGAAGTTACTGCCAGTAGACCTCCAGCCTGTTTCCTTACATGTGCCACTTGGGAGAAACCAACTAATCAATGATCGCTTTTCCTCTTTCACAAAGTTTGACAGCAACTCAGAGATGAATGGGGAGCTGCTGAATTAATGCCAAAAAGAAGTAGCTATTATGAAGTGAGAGGGGTTACCTTCAGCCTCCATTCAGCACACAGATGGTCATTTAATCTTGGTTCTTTCAGGATAATTTTTATATCTTATATTGGGCCTGATAAATGTTATCTAAACAATGCCCTGTGCTCTTCGTTTGCAGGTGCAGAGATGCATCAGATGTATTTTTCGGAAAAGGAAGAAAGAAGCTTATATTTAGCAACCACCACAGTACTGACAGTCAACTTAACAATAACCCCTACAGAAGAGGTGACATATCTCATCTACCAAATGACATTGCATGGTGTGTCTGTGTTTGATGATTCACTTTCAGCCATAACAGAGAATCCTTTTTTCAGTCTTGACAGTATAAGGACATTTATCTCTCTTTTCTAGCTGCCTCTCCGTTGCTGTAGTCAAACACCACTCAGTTCAGCCTCCATTCACAAATTGTTCCATTGTTCCACTCAGTTCAGCCTCCATTCACAAATTGTTCCACTGAAGAAACCATCCATGAGTCACTGATGTTCTGAGGTGAGAAAATGCAGTATATTCTTAGCTGGATTCTGCTGGTTGTAATGAAATAAATAATAATAGTGTGGACACGAGTTAGCTCTAGCTCTAGGATGATTGGTTTATGGTAGCAGATTCACCAGTAGAGTAACTTTTATTGATGGGTTGCTTTCTCTATGGATGTTTATCTTATCCCTACCTTCCTTCTTCTCCTACCCTCTACTATACCCCACTCCTTCCTCACACAAATGAACCAGGTCCTATTTTCTCTCTGAGTTCACTTTGCTTAACCACCCTAAAACCAGTCTCCTGCTGTTTGTGCTAGGAACTGGTATATTCTCCAAGTACCCCAATTCACAATTCTATGATTCTATGTTATCTAACGATGATTCTAACTATTCTATGTTAAATCTCTCCATGTTTTGGTTTTACACTGCATTTGCTTCAGTGAAGGTGATGTTAATTTAAGGGGCACTATACAAATTTGTGGAGGGCTTATGCTGCCTCCAGGATCAGGGGCAGCATGATAGTTTTGTCTAGACAGGCTATTTACCCTGTCTTCCCCTGTCTTGGAGCCCTGAAATACAAATGATGCAGGGCACTTGCCCCATTTTGCCTCCTGCAGTCCTGATTACAGTTGCCCCTCCACATTCGCGAACTTAGCATTCATGGTTTGGGATATTTGTGGTTTTGGGAGGGCCCCCCGCCCTCCCAAAACTGCGACACGGGGCCTCCGGAGGCCCCGTGAAGGCCGGGGAGGGAGGGCGAGAGACGGGGAGGCCTCCACGGGCCCTTCGGAGACCCTCCGGAGGCCCCATGAAGACCCTGGGTGGGAGGGGAGAGGGCAGGGAGGCCTTCACGGAGCCTCCGGAGGCTCCGTGAATGCGCTGGGTGGTAGTGGGGACGGCCGGGGAGGTCTTCATGGAGCCTCCGGAGGCTCTGTGAAGGCGCTGGGTGGGAGGGGAGAGGGCCGGGGAGGCATCCACGGGGCCTCGGGAGGGTCTCCTGAGGCCCTGTGAAGGCATAGGAAGGGACTGGGGAGTCTGGAGAAAGTGACTATCGGGCCTCCGGAGGCCCCATGGTCACTTTAGTGGGGGAGGGGCAGGGCAATCATTATTCGTGGATTTTTCACATTTGCAGGGGTCTGGGGAAACTAACCCCCGTGAATGTAAAGGGACGACTGTACACCCAAGGCAAAGCCAGGGGAAAGCTGGGGGAACACATATTAAAATTGTTTAATTAAAACACCCAGGTAAACCCACTTTGTGCATGGAAACCCAGATCTGGCTGGTACAGGAATACAGGGTTGGTACCTGGACACTGTCCTGTACAGCCAACTGCCACCTCTGGAGTAACTCTGAAGCCAGGAAGGAAGTCCCTGGCACATGTTCAAGGCCTTCTTGCATGTGACCAGCCTTGATCACATGCTGATGACCTCCTTCCTGGCTTCATAGGTAGTGATGTGTGACAGAGGGGGTGGCACCCACCAATGACAGCTGGCGTGTCCGTGTGGACTTTATCCCGGTTCATCTGGGTAATGTGGGAGGGGGGAGATCTGGGGTAAGAAAACATTGACCAGAAGCCAGCATATTCTGGCAAGTCTAGAAAAGCCCTTTCAGTACCATTTTCTGTGTGAAAAGAGTAACAGAACCCCTTATTCATGTCATACTTGTGGTCTTCCTATAGGCACTTGATTGGCCACTGTGGGAAAGAGGATGTTGGACTACATAGGCCTTTGATCAGGAGGACTCTTCTGATGTCCCTTGGGCAGCCATTAAAAAAAAAAAACACTTTGGGAGTGTTAAGAGCACTGCACTGGGTTTAACTGGTTTTGGGAAAAAGGTCTCCCAGGCACTAACTTTCTGTAAGACCTTACAGGTTAAAGGTTTTTAAAATGGACAATAAACCAGAGTGACTCCAAGTGAAAGAAATCAGGTCAAGGACAAGCTGATCTTGCAGCAAAAACAATTATTTTTCACTAAACGAACAGGAAAAAAAATAGCAGTAGAAACCCGTAGAAGTCTATATTTGATACAAGCTGTTTCTCAGCTGTTCCTTAAAGTAAAAGAGGAGAAAAACAACAGGGGTGCTAAAATCCTACTCCTGACTAGCCTGAGGGTGGGCTAGAGGGGTGTAGCTGAGTTTAAGGACCTTACAGTCTAAGACACACAGATTTTCTCACTCTTGATGTGAAGAAGATTTCAGGTCTTCTTGGGCATAATTTCTAGAAGGAAAGATGGAATAAGAGAGAGGGAGATGTACCAAGGGAGCAAAAAAAGGACCCCCCCCCACACTTTCTTGCTAATATATAGCTCTTTTTTAAGTTGGGGGATGTCTCCTGGGCAGGGAATATTATTCTTTTGGAAGGTTCAAAAGGCCCACATGCTTAGTGTGGTGTGTGCAAAGGTCAGATATGAATGGGACCTCTGCTTTTCACCCTCTGGGCACTGGTAATGACTTTTAGATGGCCAGGGAGAGACAAACAATGGAGTTGCACACCTTGAGACAATGTCAATCAGGTATCCTCTTTGAAATCCAGTCAGGGTTGGCCAATATCTCTGGAAACTGCAGAATACCTCACAATGGGGTTGGTATGCACCAGTTTGATCAGTTCGGAAAGGTCTCCTTAAGCAGAGCTGTTAGGCATTTATTGTTCTCCTGAACATATCAATGGGACCATTTCCTTGTTAGCAGAAAGGGAGGAAGATTCCAGTTTGTACTTTAAAATGAGGCTTGACTTCTCCAAGATGGACAGGAATCCAGGCTTTTGCCCTACCCTTTTCAACCTATACCTCTCATTATGTGTGCAGACTCTGGCAACAGGCAGCTTCCTGCCTTAAAGCATCAAAAGTCTTCTTGCAATTCATACTTATTGAAACATAACTCATAATAGGAGACCAATCATTTGTATGTTCTGTTCTGTAATTAAAATGTTAAAATCTAAGTATCTCAGGGTAGCATGCTAATAATGTTAATTTTAAATGTTTAAAACAATTCAAAACAGAGTAAATATGTATTAAACAATTTGATGAGTTAAAAATAGTTTAAAAAATTGACACTGGAATCTCATTAGTTATTTGCAACGAGAACAAACCATTGAATCCATTGATGAATGAAGGATGGTAAATCCAGTTCAATGACTCCACTCTAGTTGGGACAAACGCTAGGACTTAGGGCAGAGTTTTAGGGCTTATCTACATGGGCTAAATACCCCAACTCACCCCATTCTAGAGCCCTGAAGTCCATATGAGGCAAGGCTTTTGCCCTGATATGTCCCTGGGCAGTCTTTACCACCACTGGAGCAGATATGGGGCTAGAATGGGGGTAAGCTGGGGTTTGTTCCTTTACTGTTTTTTTTAATACCCAGTTTAATGTTTTCCTGCCAGGATGGGACAAATTGGTCCCCACATGTCCATGGGAGCCTGTCCTGACAGGCTAGCCCTCACTGCTGCTGCCAGTCACCCTTGCCCTGCCAGTTTTGGGCAGCAGGCCTGCAGCATGCGACCAAGGCTGGTCATATGCGGGGGGTGGGTGGGTGGGTTTGTCACGTGGTGCAGCCAGCTGCCCAGATGTGGTAGATCAGAGGAAATGGCAACAGAAGCAGTGGCTGCAGTGACAGGCTAGCATTCCTGTTTGGATGTTGGACTGTTTTCTTCAGGTAATGAAGGTAGAACGGTCCACCTCTGCAGCCAGGATATACCAACAAGGAGCCAATGTCTCCTGGCTGGTGTAGATGAGCCCTTAGTTTGGCATGAAGCCCATTTGGGTGGCCTTAAATTAACCATTTGTTAATGTAATGAGCCTTACTATGTTATAATTAGGATAAAACTGGAAACCCATATTTGCCAGCATAAGCTCTTTGGAAGATACAAATTGACTCCTAGATCCCTTTCGCATGTACTGCCATCAAGCCAAGGTGGCCAAAAGGAAACCTTGATTATATAAGGGACACCATTTTGCTATTCCATTGCATATAATGGGACTTGAGTATTCACAGTTTTTGGTATCCACAGGGTGTGTGTGTGTCCTGTATTCAAACCCCAGCAAATATGAAAGGAAAACCGTACATCTAAACATTAGGAGGAACTTCCTGATGGTACGAGCTGTCTGGCAGTGTAATGCACTGACTTGGAGTATGGTGGAGTCTCCTTCTTTGGAGGTTTTTATACAGAGACTGGATGGCCATCTGTTGGGAATGCTTTGATTGTTTATTTCTGCATGGCAGGGGTTGGACTGGATGGCCCTTGTGGTCTCTTCCAACTCTATGATTCTATGACTTCCAAATGGCACAATTGAATTGCTCAACAGCACTGTAGATTGCCTCACCATCCACCCTGCTGTTGTCTGTATCAAGATGCCAGCAACAATAGATAATTAAATGCTAAAATCCTTGTAAAAAGACTTTGGAGCCACAAAGCTCAGTTAGAAGTCTTTCATTGGCTGTCAGAAAGATTATTCTGTCATCTTTATTACCCAAGCAAAGTGTATGGGTCAAACTGTGAGCCTTATTTATGTGTTGATTCCAAATTCATAACAGCAACCACACACACCAGGGTTTCAAATATCTGGATGATTTTCATCACCCATCACCCATGATTAATTTATGGCCTTCAGCTTTTTGTGTTTTTAAAACCCCCCAAGGCTCTAGATAATCATGCATCTTTGTTCAATTGCTTCTAATTTCTTCAGAGTTCTAAATACATTATACATACTTGTCCAATGTAATAGTATTTTAGTTCATTTCTTTCATTCTGTTTGGTAGACACTTTAAAAAAATCTGCTGTTTATAGTAAACATCCTGAAATGATACTTATCTAAAAACAAATATGAAATGATTGTGAAGTAAATTTAAGACTTATTAATATACTTCCAATGTGTAGTTCAGTGTAATAAACACACCTGTATAAAATATAACACTTTAAATCTGTCATTCAATAAGACTTATCTGAGAGTGAGAACCTTACTGCACTCTGAAGAAAAGTGGCAAGGGAGCAGGAACATTCAGTTTTCTGCATTCCCTTACCACATGATGTTGTCATTCTTACGACATTCTTTCATTCTGGCCCCATGGGGGAACTGAGGTAAAAATATACCTTTTTGATAACGGGAAAAACCTGTCAGCAAAAAGATGCAGCTTTAGCTTGGTCTTCCCTGTGACCGGAATGAAAGAATGCTGGAAGAATGATGACATCATGCAGTAAGGGAGTGTGGAAAAAAGAACATCCCTGCTCCCTTGCCGCTTTTCTTCAGAGTGCAGTAAGGCTTTGAGTTCTGTTAAACACAGTGAGATTTTGAGTAAACATGCATTTAGGTTGTAGCAGCCTACTCCAAGCCATGTGTAATCAGAAGTTAAATTCCACTATGTTGTGAGGGGCTTATTATGGGTAAGTGATAGTGGATTGAACCTTAAAAGCATGATCTCCCTAACAGTGCAACATTTCCTTACATGTTTCCAAGAACTATAGAAGACTGCATTATATGTTTCTGAACATACTCTGTGTTTCTAATAAAATAAATGCTCATCTACTATCTTTTAATCTAATCATCAGCTCATGGAATCATAGACAGTGGGACATGCCTTTGAGCAAACATGCATAGGGCTCTACTCTTAGGAAAAATGCATGCAATCAGATGGTAAAGAATTTTTATTAGAGTCAAGATGATCAAGAAAGGCATTCATTTTCTACCTTGCAAGATTTGCTGCAAGGCAAAGTGCCCTTCCCTTCAAAGATTTGCACATTTGCAAGATTTCTGGTTCATTCAAAAACAAAATATACACAAAACCATGTGTACATGTTACAGATGTGAATGGCCAAAAATGTGTACCATTCAAAAATACACACGAGCACACTTTAGTCAGTAGGAACAATGTGTACAAAAATGTATATGTTGAGAAAAATTAATATAAACATATATAGGACATTTTCAGATGATCCTTGCTGTGCAAGGATCAAGCGGGAGAACTTTGTAGCTGCAGCGTGGCACGGGGTCCATTTTGGACGATGCCGTCCCTGCGGCGAAATCGTCCGTGTCTCTTCCGTTTAGGATTGGAGCCTGCCACACCATATTCAGCCAGATTTTATTCACGGACAACCTCTGTGAATAAAATCTGGCTGAATATGGCACGGGAGGCTCCAATCCTAAATGGAAGAGACACAGACGATTTCGCTGCAGGGACGGCGTTGTCCGAAATGGACCCCCTGCCGCGCTGCAGCTATGAAGCTCTCCCGCTCAATCCTTGTGCTGCAAGGATTGTCTGAAAAAGTCTATAGAATTAGGGAAAGGCATACAAAAATGTGTGCAAATGTCCACATGGCAATTAGAAACAGTTTCAGTTGTAACAATACCCATCATCTCCTAAAACATGACCCAGTATCCCCAACAATGGTTCCCTATAATTGGTAATAGTTTGATAACAAGTTGGCCAACTTGGGCCTTTCAAGGGCTGACATGAAAACTATTTGGCCAGGGGAGCACATACTAGTCAAGAAGGAACCTAGTAAATTTTCCAGCATTCACACCTTTTGGCATAAACAGGGGATAGCTCTTGGAAGTAGGAAAAGGTTCTTCCTGCCTTATCTCCAGTAAGGAAAGACCATACCTGTGGTTGGGAGTTCCTATTGCCATGCTAAAAACTGCTCCTTCATTTTTCTATATATACAACTCAAAAGGGAGGTTGTTTGTCAATCACCAGATCTAAAGGAACACCTATCTACAAGTTCCTGGTTTATCCAGAATTCCTTTGTTTCAGTCATTGGGAACCACCTGAAAACAAATGCTTCTTTCATCTAGATTGCACCTTCAGAGGGATTTTTCCTATAAAACCCCTGGAAAAATCTTTTCATTTTGTTCAGACCTCCTTGGTCTATCCTCCATACCAGTTTGTCCACCTTCCCTCTCCCCACTACCTCTGTCTTCCTGAAACCTAATGCTCCTCTGACCCCTGGCTGGTATCTTGCCCAGACAGGTGCTTCTTCCCTGCTTCTGTAATTCTAATTCTAACTAATAATAATAATAATAAATAATTTATATCCCATCCCTCCATAAAACACAATCGGGCCAGCTTACAACGTGTAAAAATATACATTTAAAAACCACCATCGTACCCCTCCTTAAAAAATACAATTAAACAATCCAAAAAATTAAAACATACTTAATAAATACTAAAAATAACAATAGACAATAAACCATGGCTGTATCAGGATCAGGACAAATTAATTTTTTCTTTCTGATGGCCGGATATCTATCCAGGGAAGGCCCACCAGAAGAGATCCATTTTAGGAGCTTTTTAAAACCTATTTAAGATGGTAATATGACGGATCTCATCCAGCAGGCCATTCCATAATCTGAGAGCAATAGCCAGACAGATTCTCTGGGAGGTTGAAGAAAGCCTAGTTTTTAAAGGCTGTAGCAAATTCCTCCCAGAGGACAGGAGTGCCTGGGGAGGATTATATGGAAAGAGGTGGTCCCAAAGATAGGTTGGATCCAAGCCATTTAGGACTTTAAAGGTGATAACCAACAACTTGTACTTGGCCCGGAAACTAATGGGCAGCCAGTGAAGTGATCGTAAGATCAGTGTTATATGGTCTCTTTTAAATGTACCCGAGACCAATCTGGCTGCCATATTCTGTACTTGTTGAAGTTTCTGGACCAAGCACAAGGGTAGCCCCATATAGAGTGCATTACAGAAATCGAGACAGAAGGTTACCAGAGCATGTACCATGTACCATGGTCTCAAGGTCCCCGATGTCCAGGAAAGGGTGCATCTGGTGGATCAGCCAAAGCTGATAACAGGCATTCCTGACTGTCACATTTACCTGATTCATCATCTGGAGCGATGAGTCTAGGAGAACCCGCAGACTGCGAACAAAGTCCTTGGAGGAGAGTGTGACCCCATCCAGGACTGGAAGTTGTATCCTAATACCTGGGTTCAGGGCTGCTACCACGAGAACCTCCATTTTGTCTGGATTCAGCTTCAATTTGTTTTCCCTCATCCAGTCCATTGCTGCCCTAAGACAATCATTGAGAGAAGAAACACCATCTGAAGTCAGAGCTGAAGACTGAGACATGAAGAAATATATCTGGGTGTCATCAGTATACTGATAACTTCCTGCCCCATGCCTCTGGATGGTCTCTCCCAGCAGCTTCATATATATATAGTGAATAGCATCAGGGACAGGATGGTGCCATGGGACAACACAATTAGGCTCTTTCCTTGCAGATCGACTGTCCCTGAGCATCATCCTCTGGAATCTACCCAAGAGGAGAGAGCGGAACCACTGCAATGCAGTGCCTCCAATTCCTAACCTTCTCTGGTGATCCAAGAGGATGTCCTGATCTATTGTATCAAAAGCCACTGAAAGATCCAGTAACACCAAGAGGGCCACATTACCTCTGTCGATGTTCAGGCGAAGGTCATCAGCTAAGGCAACGATGGCCATCTCAACCCCAAATCCCATCCTAAAGCCAGTTTGAAATGGATCTAGATATTTGGTTTCTTCCAAGACAGCTTGGAGTTGAAGAGCAACCGCCCTCTCAATCACATTGCTCAAAAAAGGTAATAAGGAGACTAGCCTATAGTTCTTCATATCCAGAGGGTCAAGTGAAGGTCATTTTAGGAGCAGTCTAACCACCACTTCCTTCAAGCAGGATGGAACATGACCTTCCCTAAGGGATGCATTGATGATGCCCATAAGGAATATCCTCAAGGCATCATCCCCCTGGATGGCCAGCCACGAAGGGCAAGGGTCAAGAGGGCAGGTAGTCTTCCTCATTCTACCAAGGAGCTTGTCCATGTCATCAGTATTTACAGATTGAAACTGATCCAGTATAATCTCATCAACGGAGTTACTGGACACCTCATCAATTGAATCTGCTGCAACTCTGGCATCCAAATCGACTCGTATCTGAGAGATTTTATCTGCCAAGTTTTTAAATGCGTCACAGCAGGCTGTTGTCAGTTTTAGTAATGGGTTCTGCACAGGTAGAACCTGTATCAGTTCCCTCACCACCCTAAACAGCTCTGCCTGGTGAAACTCTGCAAATGCAATGCGTGCAGAAGAGAAAGATTTCCTCACTGCACGTATTGCCTCTCTTTAGTAACGAAATTTCCTATGATGAGTCCTGTCAGACAAGAGCTGAGTTTCTCGCCAGATGCACTCTAGTTGTTGTCCAACCTGCTTCAACTTCCTAAGTTCTTCAGTATACTATGGTTGGCTATTTGAAGAGGGTTGGAAAGGACGTTTGGGAGCGATCGTGTCATAGCCTTGATAAGGTCGGTGTTCCAAATATTGACCAAGGCTTCAACTGAATCACCAGTGTTACCAACCAATAAACCCTCTAAGACTTTCTGGAATCCAATTGGTTCCATTAGCCTTTGAGGGCGTACCATTCTAATAGATCCTCCACCCCCAATGGGATGGACAGTGGCTCTGAGTTCAGCCTTGAACAGAAAGTTATCCATCCATGACAATGCGGTGATTTTAGTCACCTCCGCCCATGGATATTCCTGTTCCATACTAAAGACCGCATTGAGGGTATGACCCACACAATGAGTGGGCCTGTTGACCAATTGGATAGGCCCATGTTTGTCATGGACTCCATGAACTCCCGAGCTGCACCTGATAGATTTGACAAACTGGTCTCAAGTGGGATGTTGAAGTCACCCAGAACTAACAGTCTGGGCAACTCCAGCAGCAACTCCGAGATCAGTTGTATCAGTTTGGTTAGGAAGTCTGTTAGACAACAGGGTGGACAGTATACTGACAAAATCCCTAGACACTCCGTGGACTTCAGGCTCAAGTACATATACTCGAAGTGGACCATTCTCTGGACAAGTATCCTGGTCAAGGTAAGGTTATTTTTATGAACCAGAGCCACTCCACCCCCTTGCCCACTTCCCCTTACCTGCTCACTGACAGTATCCAGCTGGAAGGGTCTGCGCCCAAGTTATGGCAGTATCCTCTTCAGCCAGGTCTCAGTGAAGCAAGCCAGGTCGGTGTCCTCTTCCAAAAGAAGATCATAGGTGATATGGGTCTTGTTTTGTTATCAACCTGGCATTGCAAAGGAGCAAGGTAAGGTTCTGTGGTATGCTTGGTATGCTTTCTGATCCGTTTCAAGGAATAGATGAATTGAAGGCAGAATAGCATTTAAACATCTATCCTGCCTTCCTTTGTAACAAACTTTCACTCCGTTCCCGCCATACCTTGCATCCCCCCTGCACCACCTCAATTCATGTTCCCAGATCATGCCCGGCCACATATACTTGTCCCTTAGACTGAAGAACTTCCAGTTCTTAAGGTTTCTGGAGGGAGGGAGGGGCTTGGAGCCTAGTTCAAACTTACTCCCTTCTCTGCTGGAGGTCCCAACACAGCAAAGCAGCATTCTTAAGGCTTCTGGGGGAGGGAGAGGGCGTGGAGCCCAGTTGAAACTTACTCCCTTCCCTGCTAACTCCCTGTTCTAGTTCTGCATGCCCCACTTTGGGTGCATCAGCTTGCTGTTACTCCCAAAGAGCCTTCCTCTTTAGGACCAAGTGCTGTATAGCCTCAATCTAATACACTTCTAACTATTTCCAGCCTTACTTCAATAGTCTTGGGTGTGTGCTGGAGGACTGTGTGTGTGTGTGAATGCAGTTTAAACAGTTCAATAAAGTTTCTTCAGTTTTTTTGGTCTCTTGTGCCATGTTTTTCCTCAGCTCCACTGGTATACATAGGTTAAAGATTTCATACATTACCCAACCTCTGGGAGGCTAATGAGTTGCTATAATTCCCTATTATAAGACCAGTAGATGCATGGATCTTTCCACGGACATGTGGGTTTTGTGTATCATAGTCTAATATAGACAAATGGTGCATCAAGAATGCTGGTACAGTATGGAAAAACAAAAGAGAATGGATCCTGTGAACTTTTCACATCTCTGATCTTCAACAGAATTATCCTGTTTACCAAAATCCAATCTTCTTTGGTCACCAAGCAGGAGTCAGGGAGAATTGTGCCTTACTCTCTCCTGTAAAAGTATTTTGCCAGGAAAGCAGTCAGGATCCCATTTTTTTTTTCAGTGAACTGTGATTTTATTTTCCTTTATGCAAGTGCTCTTATTTTGAAGAGAAGTTCCTGCTCTCCAAATGGTCAACTTTTGCTGAACTACATATGTGAAACTCTGAATGGGAGAACATGGTAAATAATCATTTAAGTTCCACTGATTCAATATCCCCCCCCCAGCTGGGTCTACCCATTGGATTTAGTCCAATGATAACCACCCAAATAAACACAGAATACTGATTCTATTAGTAAAACTGTTTTCTAATGTTCTTGAAACATATATTTCCTGATTTGTCCCTTCACTCTCTCCATTCAGAATGGCTTAACAGTATCCTAAAATGATTTTAACTGTAGGCAAACAATAGATTTTAAGAGTAAGTACAATGAAGATGATATTGTTTCTGAGTTACACACTAATATCTTCTATTGGAAGTCAAAGATGTCTCCAAGCTTGTGTTCAGGTCAGCCCACCATATAGTCTATGGAAGGCTAGTGAATAGCCATATAGTTCCATGTGATGAGGATGAGTTGCAGCCAGATGACTAGGTAATAATAAACCTCTAAAAAAGTTGGAACGTGGAGCAAACAGCCTAGAAAACATTTTTATGGTCTTCTAATTTTATATAAGGTTTTTATTTGTTTTTTGGACAAGTTGGTTTGTGACATAGAATAAAATGGAGAAAGTGATAGTAATAATAATAATAATATAATAAAATTTTATTTATATCCCGCCCCTCTGCAACGCAATCGGAGCGGCTTACAATATAAAAACTCCATAATCACAATACCCTAGCCCACCCACCCCTTAAAATAATATTAAATTATGATGGATTAAAAACAGACAATAATTTAAAATATATATAAATTAGAAGAAAAAATTAAAACATACAACAATCACAGCCTAGAAAGGACAGCTGAGTCTTGGGCCGGGATAATTATTCAGGAAAGGCCTGCCGGAAAAGATCCATCTTGACAGCTTTTTTAAAGCTGTCTAAGGTGGTAATAAGACGGATCTCGTCCGGCAGGCCATTCCATAATCTGGGAGTGGCAGCAGAGAAGGCCCTCTGGGAGGTCACCGACAGCCTTGTTTTCATAGGCTGTAACAGATTCCTCCCAGAGGACCGAAGTGTGCGGGGAGGGTTGTACGGAAGGAGGTGGTCCCGGAGGTAAGTTGGACCCAAACCATGAAGGGCTTTAAAGGTCATAACCAACACCTTGTACTGTGCCCGGAAACTAATAGGCACCCAGTGGAGAGCTTTTAGCACAGGTGTTATATGCTCCTTCTGGAAACACCAGAAATCAACCTGGCTGCCATGTTCTGGACTAGTTGAAGTTTCTGAGTCAAGCACAAGGGTAGCCCCATGTATAGCACATTACAGAAATCCAGACGGGAGGTTACCAGTGCATGTACCACAGTTTCGAGGTCCCTAATTTCCAGGAAAGGGCGCAGCTGGCGTATCAGCCGAAGTTGATAACAGGCAATCTGTCTTGTACTGAACAGGCAATCTGTCTTGTACTGAATCATGTGAATGACAGCTGGCTTACTCCCCACTGGGGTTGGTGGGGCAGAAGGCAGGATCACCAGAGGCAAGGAGAACAAGTTAGTTTTCTCCTGCTCCAGAGACTAGGGGCTTGTCTAGACCTGCCAGAATATTCTGGCACTGGATTAGGTCCATTTCCCCCGCCCCCATTACTGACACGAAATGGGATGAAGTCCATACCTGCATGCCAGCCTGTATCTGCAGCCAGCACCATTGCTGGTCTCTCTCTGAAGCTATGAAGAGGACCTCAGCATGTGATCACTTGCTGAGGACCTCCTTTCTGGCTTCAGATAGACACCAGTGATGGCAGCAGTGACAGTGGCTGCAACTATGGGGCAGCGTGACGGTGTGGATTCCTGTGTTCCCATGCAGGGCTCCAAGATGGGGGCAAGATGGGGTATTACCTATGCAGAAAAGCCCTAGGACATGGACTAATTGATTCAAATTACAAGAAAAAGGATTCCACCTGAGCATTAGGAAGAACTTCCTGACAGTAAGAGCTGTTTGACAGTGGAATGGATTACCTCAGAGGGTGGTGTACTCTCCTCCTTTGCAAATCTTTAAAGAGAGGTGGATGGATGTCCAGCTTTCAGGAGTTCTTTAGCTATGTATTCTGGCATGGTGGGGAGTTTAGCTGGATGACCCTTGCAATCTGATGCATGATTTTAAATCACTTCATCATGTAGTGGCATGCTTAGAACATCCCTGGGGGACTAACCTCTGTGAAATCACAAAAGGGTAATCCCTAGGTCCCAGGTTCTGACCGTGAAACCTCAGTGCTAGGATAGTCCTGACTTGGCAACCCTGTCTACTTCAGACTCCCAGATGAAAGGGTGGGTAGCTTTAGTTTGGGGGGGGGGAGGGAAAGAGCCATTTTCACCCTTCCCCAGAACGTATCAGGTCACACATGTTCATTTTCCAAAAACCTAATTCACCCCTGACCCACAGTTTATTTGGGCTGGTTTGGCTCCCAGGACGTTTATTTAGGGGATTATGTTGCTACTATGAAATAGCGATTAAGTACATCATAGTGCAATTCTAGCCTTTTTATGTGTCCTTTTTCCCCCAGTGTGGGGAGATAGAGGAGGCACACTAGAGGTCCTTGTGGGCTGTGTGCAGTCCAAGAGCTGCCTGTTGCCAACTCCTGGCCTACTGGTAGGGTTAGACATGTAATATGCTATATATGATCCTCTGATTCATAGCACCACAGAGTCATCAGCCAGAACCTTTTATCAGCATCCTAAGAGCCAATCATAGTTATTGCCATGCTGATCCAGAAACTCTTATATTTGGGCCATAAACTGATGATATTACACCAGCTATTACACAATACACCAGATATTACACAAGTTGAACATGAGCCAACAGTGTGATGCAGCAGCTAAAAAGGCCAATGTGATTTTGGGCTGTATCAATAGAAGTATAGTGTCTAGATCAAGGGAAGTAATAGTGCCACTCTATTCTGCCTTGGTCAGACCTCACTTAGAATACTGTGTCCAGTTCTGGGCACCACAATTAAAAAAGGATATTGACAAATTGGAGCGTGTCCAGAGAAGGGCAACTAAAATGGTGAAAGGTCTGGAAACGATGCCTTATGAGGAGAGACTTAGGGAGCTGGGTATGTTTAGCCTGGAAAAAAGATGGTTAAGAGGCGATATGATAGCCCTGTTTAAGTATTTGAAGGGATGTCACGCTGAGGATGGAGCAGGCTTGTTTTCTGCTGCTCCAGAGACTGGAACACGGAGCAATGGGTGCAAGCTCCAGGAACAGAGATTCCACCTCAACATGAGGAGGAACTTTTTGACAGTAAGAGCTGTTCAGCAGTGGAACACACTCCCTCGGAGCGTGGTGGGGTCTCCTTCCTTGGAGGTCTTTAAACAGAGGCTGGATGGCCATCTGTCGGGGATGCTTTGATCAAGATTTCCTGCGTGGCAGGGGGGTTGGACTGGATGGCCCTCGTGGTCTCTTCCAACTCTGCAATTCTATGATTCTATGATTCAGCCACACATCTCACTATTAAGGGTCAAGATGTCATAAACCTGAAATACATTCCTAAAAGCAGACGGCTCCTCAAATATCTTGAACAGGTCAACAACTAGAGGACCTCAGTGCCTCAATTGTTTTATTAATCTTTGATATAGAAGTCAAATAATGTTTTATTACCTTGGGGGTAGAATTCACAGACATACTGTAGCCTTGTTGGTCTGGAATATCAGCATGCAAAAGGTGCTACAAGATCCTTTCCCATGCTTTTTTATTTCCTGCCACATTTCAACAATTAAATTCTAAGCAATATTTCCTGACCTTGGGTCATCAGAGGTTGTGAGACTAAAACACCCATTATCTCCAGGCAGGGGGACCAATGAACAGGGAGGATGGGAATTACAGTCTAGTAATGTTTGAAGACCCCAAATCGGGAAAAGCTGCTTCAAGGGGCTATGGAACATAACTAATAGTATATCTTTTTGGATGAATAGTATATCTTTTTGGATTAAGTGTGTTCTTTTTGGATAGAACACACTTAAGATGTATGTGGATTTGATTTCTTCCCTTTAATCTTGGAAACTGTTGTGTTTTCCCCCCTCTTCCATACAGAATGAATAAGCAGGACCATCAGTATTCTTCACTCCTCAGCATGATCAATACCCATTCTTCCTCTGCACTATAAATAGAATCACCATTCTATGCCTAGGTGCAAAAATCAGATGGTCATGCTAGTTCTGACTACAGGAGAAAGCCCAAGTGTTACACATTAGGCAAGACTTGTTTTTCTTAACAACAGAGCTTGCCTGTTAAGTATTTAGTGCTATCACAACCAGTAAAACCAACCTGAAAATAGATCCTGATTTCTTTTTTTTTTCTTTTGTAAATAAAGAACTCAACTGGCTTTTGTGAGATTCATAAGTGACCCTATCCATAGATGAAGCAAGAAAAACAATGTTCAATTATGCACATCCTAAAAGATTCATAAGGGGATGTTTTAATTGCTTACATATAATAAATGGGTAAGAACCATACCCTCCAGATGCTGTTGAACTACAATGCCCAGTAGCTGTAGCCAGCATGGCCCCTTTCCCCCCAGTTTTATAAATGGGCCAATTGTGTACACGTACACACACACACTTCTTAACTTGACAAATTTGGACTGACTAAATAGGGATGCATCTACACTGTAGAAATAATGACATCCCTTTTACTGCCATGACTCCATCCTACAGAATCTAGGGATTTGTAGTTTTGTGAGGCACTAGCACTCTTTGGCAGAGAAGGCTAAAGACCTTGTAAAACTAAAAATCCCAGGATGCCATAGGATGGAACTACAGCTGTTAAAGAGGTGTCAATCTGCACTATTTCTACAGTGTAGATGCACCCTAGGTTTATTCTGGTTGGGACTAACAAGTGGATTAGGCCATGGTCAAGCAAGGGGAGTATGCCAGAAGCAATTTGTGTCAGGAAGGAGTTAATGATTTCCTTTGCATTTCATGAAAATATTGCTGAACTCTGGAAAGTTCATATGACGAAATGACCAATAAAGTTCTAACTCATCCCTACTGAAAAATGTTTAACTTTATCTAGGTCATGTGCATGGTGATATGGCAGTTTGAGACTGAAAAGCTTGTGACAAGTGAGTTCATACTCTTCATATTTTCTTCCACAACAACAGCACCAACAACAAAAACACACATACATGAGAACTGTAACTTTGGTTCTTTATTCATGTTCCCTGTAAATAGTCAAGATATACTATATCTGTTGGTATACTATGGCTGGCAAAATTACTGTGGTGTAGGTTGTGGCCACAGAACACAAAGGACCATGGCTGAAGTAGTCATGAAGGAAGTAAAGCATTGAATAAGAAAGTTGTTTGTACCCAGTAGTTGTTGTCTGCCTTCCTTCCCCACTACTGTTCACTCTTGTGAAAAGTGCAAGTACACCAACAGAATTCCAGCCATAGAGTCTCAGGAGCAACATGGAAAACCCTCACATTCTGGTTTGGAATAGAGCCCAGGGGCCCTTTCACACTACACAGTTACAGTGCTAAGGTTCCACTTTAATTGCCATGAGAACATACTATGGAATCCTGGGCTTTGCAGTTTAAAGAGGTATATGTAGAATTCTCAGCCTAGAGAACTCCTCTAGCGCCTCACCAAACTACATAGGCTTCCATAGGATGCATCCATGACAGCTAAAGTAGAATACAGTGCTATAATTGCATAGTGTGTGTTACCTACTCTGAGAGACCCAATCTTGGAATATCATATAATTGGCAATATTTGATAATTTGGCTTGATTTGGCCTTCCATGTGGTTATCAGGTAAACCAGGGACACCCCTCCCCAATACCAAGGCTGGAGTCATGTATACGCTAGGGCCTTTGGAAATTCCCCAAACAGGTAACACCCAGGTCAGAGTTAACACCTGGGGATGAATCATCCACTAATCCAGTCAACAATAGCAGAGTCCTTGATGCTTGCAATGCTCATATTCAGTTCCAAATACATTGCCCTCTAATTATCACTAACTCTTCCAGATAACCTTTTGTCTAGTCCTGGGAAACTCTGAGATACATTGTATTCCAGTCAAAATCTCATCCCTTCAGGGGAATTATCAAATATAAATATCACCTTAAAACACCACCAAAATATTCACAGTCCACAGTTCCTCCTTCTACATCCATGTTGCTGGTTTGCTGTGAAACCCTCAGAATGCATTTCTGAGAACCATTGGCTGTACAAATCTTTACTCCTCTGATAGTATCGTGGCACCCGAGAACCCCCTTACTCTATCCCTCTATCCAAATACTTCCTACTATCTTTGACAGCCTTGTATAATTGCTTGAAGCCTGAGTGTTTGCGTGACAGCTGTCAACATTAATTTCCAATAAAGATCATTTAATTGTACTTTTTGGCTTAGCGTCTCCTCCGTTATTACTGGTATACATAGGTAAAAAGATCCTGCCATTGCTCGGTCTCTCACTGCCACTTTGAGCTAATTAAATATTCCTTATATTAATTTTGGACACTAGTGGGATCCTTGCGGACCCCATGCAATTTGGGTAACATGTGGGAAGGACCCAGAACAAACGCCAAGTATTCTTCAGAACATCTTGTTTTATGCTGACCCTAATGTAGACTCAGCAGTGCCCTGATAATGCTCAGCACAATGGAGTCCAGTCTTTTTCTTGACTCTTTCCAGTGATTTTCTCATCAGCTTATTTCCTTTTGTCCACGTTGTTGCCATTCTCTTTTCTTCCCACTTTCTCAGTGCCTGCCACATTATTATGTCTACCTGCCAGAGGTGATCAACTTTGGAAAGGCTGAAATGCATTTTCACTGTGTGGTGTCATTATCCCCAGAATGTTCTCAGATTGACCTTCATCAAGATGTCACTTACACCATGGCATACAGGTATGATATGGCTCACTTGCATACTTCCCAAACGATTTGCCCTGTAGTATATCCCTACTGGTGGCTTTCCGACTGTGCTAGGCTTTACCACAAACCCATCATTCCCAAAGCAGGTTCTAGGCTTTTTTATTTTCCTTTTGCTGGATTTTCAAGTGTCATGGAAACTAGGAAAGCTTGAAAAATTCCTTTTAAAAATCAATTGTTCCTGTTATATTTACAAAGCCCCAGCACCACCAAAGCAATAAGTTGTCATTATGATCACAATTTTAACAGTAATTTTCCTTTACCATTTTTAAAAGTGACAAAAATAATTAGTTTTGGTTAAGTGGATGGGTTTTTAAAAAGTCATATTAATGCTTTTTGTTATTTGTATTACAAAACACACTACTACTACTTCTCTACATCACTGCCTCAGCACACAGAGCAGACCTTTTGCCTTGATCCATGGAAAATTCTTCTCTCACCATTTATTGAAGCTACACCTCTGTAATTACAAAATGAACTTTATAGGTGACATTTACATTGTTACCCATTATGCTCGGGGGTCTTAAAGACCCTAAAAATATCAACATTAATTTGGGGAATTAATGTACTCAGCTATGCAAGAGGAGGCAACAGATAGCGGATCTTTTCACTTTTGTATACCAGTAATCAGGAGGAGACATTAAGCTAGAAAGTACAATAATTTGATCTTTATTTGAGAAAAACAATAATAACAACATCCACACACACACTCAGGCATCAATCATTTGTACAAGACTAGCGAATGAAGTGGGAAATATTAAGATAGTGGAATAGCAAAGGGAGTTATTTGGGGGAGATATGACACCTATCCTGTAGAGCAGAAGTTCCTGCAGCAACCGGGGGTCTCAGAGTGAGGTCTGAGGGTCAGTCAGCAAACTGGCAGCATGGATGTAGGATGAGGAACTGAAGATACTGAAGACAATTTTGGAGGGGTTTTTATAGTCAATAGCTGCCTCCAGGGGATGGAATCTATAGTAGGAGACAATGCTTCTTGGAGTTGCTCAAGTTGAGACAAAAGCATTTCAGATATGTTAATGGAACTTTAATGTGTGGTTAGTTTGGAACTGAATTGTAGTAGTAGTAGTATAAATTTATTCGGTCATTGACCAGCAAAATCAAAATTATAGATCCAATACAGAACAATTGCAATAAAAATTTAAAAATTTCTAAACATAAGTTATTAAACACAGTTATTAAACATTAATATTGAAACCAACTTCCTTTGTTTGGAGGAGGGTGAAGGAATGAGGGTTGTTTACAGATCTGAGTCTCCCAGCTTTAGCTGATAGGATTAGCCAGGTGTCCGTACCTTCAGTTGCCTTGTGAATTAACATTACTTTAGAATTTAGATGGACCCTCCTTAATTGCACACCTGAATGATAGTCTTTACAATTTGTTGGAATTTTCCAGTTTTAATGCCCACACTGCTTGGAAGGCCACATTTGACCTAACTATTAAATATGGCCAATTGATTAATACATAAATGGGGCTTGGCGTGTCAGGGTAGGTAACAACATCAGAAAATTAGTTCTTACCTCCTTGTTAAGTTATTTATTCATACCTTTGTTACTGCAAAAAGTAACTAGGTATCTGCAACTAGTTATCTGCAACTAGTTTTCTTAAATATATATATATATATATATATATATATATATATATATATAATTTAGTACTCACAAGCTCTAAGAAGCCAGCATTCACCTTTTGTGTTTCTGGTTTAATGAGTAATCTGCAAATCTCTCTTCCCTATCATGTGAGACATGGTAATCTTCCTAACCATATTACCACTGATGTGCAAAAGTGAACTATTAATCACACATGCATCTGATTATACTGACATTGCAACAAGCCTGAGCTCTGTGGGAACCCTGAGCTTTGTGGGAATTACTGTAGATACAATGTGTTGGCTCTTGAGCTGCACTCAGTCCAGCTTACCATGAGAGCAGCTAAATGATTTGTGTTATGTGGCTTGTTTCTCGTGGTTCCTGAACCAGCCAGGTCTTAAGTTTGGATTTCTTGTGAGAAGCCAGAGAATAAAACCAGAGAACAAACCATGGATTCTGTAACTGGCTTGTTGGGAGAGAAAGGAGCCAGAGAAATAGCTGTTTTTGTGTATGGTATAAAACCATGGTCATCAAGTATGATCATTTGGAACATGGGAGCCAGGACTCTCATGAGCCAGATTTTACGGAATGTCAGTTTACCATGACATGTGAACCCAGCCATTGTTTGAAGTGCCACCAGGAGGTATTTATGTAATCAGAAAATGTTTCCATCCAGAGTAATCCTATAAAATAACTAGGCCAATGGAATTCTTCTTCAGCAACTATCTGGAGGATTGCCAGTACAAACTTCACACTTTGTAGTCACATATTGCTGAGTAACGTAACTGCCTGTCAGCATTATGTTCACAGTCCTGTCAACTAATGTATTAGCTAAAACTCTGATCTGGCAAAAGCAACATCTTTCTTGGGCAGAACTCAGAAGTGAGGGTAAACTGATAAGGCTCAATTTGGAAACATATAATTCTCTTGGATCGAAAGATGTTTGTGTGAGTTCAGGTTGCTGCTACCTAAAGAAAATATCCTGTTGGACACCATTTGTGCTGGATTCTGTGGAAATATTTTTTAACAGTGGGGAGAAGCCACTGAAACCCTGGCCCTGTATTGAAAGGAAGTGAAAGTAGCATCAGAGGGGTAGTAGTGCTCCTCTGTTGTTTCCACTCAAAGTGAGAGATCGTAGTCTTTTGTTTAAATGGCATCTCTGTGTATGTGTGTGTGTTGTGTAAACAAATACAATGAATGTTTGCTTGCCCATAATACTGGCTGAAGGCATTTCTCTGCCTGCCACCAAACAGCCTCCTCCCCTCCCCTCCCCTCCACCAACATCTCAGAGCTCACATGTTAACTTTACCTGCAACATTTAATTCCTATCTCTGATTCTTTTTCTATATTCTAGCTCCCACTCTGCACAGGAGGGCTAGACTTGACCATACTTCTCTCTCTGGCTTTTCTTCGCAAACTAAGGACATTTTCAGTCGTGACTTACAGCATAACAGTCAAGCGGGAGAGCTTCGCCACTGCCGCATGGCAGGGGGTCCATTTTGGACAACACTGTTCCTGCAGCAAAATCGTCCGTGTCACTTCCATTTAGGATAGGAGTCTGCTGCACCATATTCCACCAGATTTTATTCACGGAAGTTGTCTGTGAATAAAATCTGGTGGAATATGGCATGGCTGGCTCCAATCCTAAGCAGAAGTGACATGGATGATTTCGCCGCAGGAACAGCGTTGTCAGAAAGGACCCCCTGTCACGCTGCAGCAGCGAAGCTCTCCCGCTCGATTGTAGCGCTGTAAGTCACTTCTGAAAATGTCCTAAGATTCAGGAAGGACTCATCCCATGCTTTCTGCAAGTGCGCTGATGACTAAAAAGGCCAATCTGAGATAAACAAGTCCAGTTGCAGAAAGCACAGCAGGAGATCTCCTTGGGTGATGTTTCTGGGTTGTGATTCTTTCTGCATTGCCGTTTCTCTTCAAGACTTGTTCAGCGTGAGTTCTCAAATAAGACTGCAACATTGTGGATAGTGCATCTCTATCCCTCCCGATGTAAGGCCAGGGCGGACCATTGTTGGTGATCAATTTGGCCGAGCCTGATATGTTGTTTCAGGGAGCCCTTTTATTGCTTTTTGGAGTGCCCCTCTTATGCTGACCCATGGCGAGTTCACCGTAGAGTACTATTTTTGGGAGGCGATGGTCCTCCATCCTAGAAATGTGCCCTGCCCAGCGCAGCTGTGTTCTCATACTTCTTATACTTCCCATACTTCCAATACTTCTAATGGGAAGAATATTCACCATTATTAATTTCCTGGCCCAAAAATGGTTTCTGGACCCATTTCCTGGTTGGGAAGAATAATACAGTGGCAGATACTCTGAAGTTTTCTCCCAGTATGTGCATAACCCAAAGTGTTTTAAAAATATATATTATGAACAGTAAAATACAGGTGTGTGTGTGTGTGTGTTTTCATGAGAAGTCTGGGGTATTGTGAAAAAAATGTTGACCATAACAAAATATACTTAACTAAATAGCTTCTTCAGGGCTGCCACCACCCCATCCTGATGGAAACATCATTCACCTGTGCTCTAATCACCAGCAGAATGGAGTTTCTTCTCCCCATGAAGCTAATGCCTGGTAAAGTAGTTTGGGGAGGGGGTTATGATCATGGTAATAGTATCACAACTCAGACTAAGGGGCTTACTGCACTCCAAAGAAAAGTTGCAGTGCAACAGGAATGTTCTGTCTTTTGTGCTGCTTTACCACATGACATTTTCATTCTTCTGGCATTCTTTAATTCTGGTCCCATGGGAGACCAAGGTAAAACCACATTTTTGTTTTTGCTAACGGGTTTTTGTGGTTAGGAAAAAGATGCAGTTTTACCTTGGTCCCACATGGGACCAGAACGAAAGAATGATGACATCATGTGGTAAGGCAGCAGGGAAGACAGAACATTCCTGCTGCACTGTCACTTTTCTCTGGAGTGTGGTAAGCCTTGAAGTAGTGATCATGAACACAGAACAGTTACTTAGATTTACACATCTGTAACTGTTCCATATTCACAGGACATAGTCAACATTCTGTTTGAATGCTAGTGGAATACAAACCTCTGCCAGACTCCGTGTGCTTTTGGTGTGGGTATTGGGGAAGCACTCTTTTCCCTAGGTGCACCATGGCACTTGGTTATCTCCTGGGCATAGTTCCACTGCCTTAGAGACTCGTTGGTTGCAGGAGTGCACCCAGATACCTTCCGAGTGCTGTTGTGTACCTGGGGAAGAAAGTACTGCTATTGTCCTCAAGTGTAAGGTTGTTCCATGTTCCATGACATAAACCACCCAGCCAATCAGAGGCCATGAGCCATTGTACCCAGGAGATATCTGGTTGCCCTTGTACATCCAGGGTAAATACATTGGAAAAGGAGGCACAGGTTAGCTCTTCCTACAACATTTTTTTACAGAACTTACACTGGCGTAACTAGGGGTTACACCAGTGTACATCACCAACAGAAGCTTAGCCATTCTGAGATAAAGCCTACATTTCTTCATAAATGTGTACATCTATGAAGTTTGTCATAAAGCACAAACACATGAAATTTTGCACGCATTTTTTTAAAAAAATGTGTATAGGTAAAATTTAATACAGTTGAAAAATATGCACATAGACACTTTTAGTCCACAGAGCAATGCAAAACTTCAACTAGCTTGTCTTCTATTTTTTGATGCATAACCACTCATGGAAACTAAGGTGAGCTGCCTAAAGGAAAAAAATAAAATAAAGGGAAGCAAAACTTTTAAATAACCATTGAATTTAAGAGAGGCTCCAGGCTCTATGAGATGAACATCACCCGGATTGCCTGAGGCAAGGGAGCCCCTACAGCCTCTGTCATTATTTCAATGGAATAGAATTAATGCCATAACTTCTGAGCAAAGCAAGGCCAGGATAATCCATGGATAATGCTTAATTAATCTCCCGCTTCTTGGTGTTCAGAAGATTAATGTAAACAGTTCCCTGACCTCTACAATCCCTCCATTACTAAGCTGAAACAGAAGATTTGACTGCAGTTCCTGTATGTTTCTTGCTCCCTGTGCAAAGTATTTAATGGAGAGTGAAGATCAACTCCCAAGTCTGTCTCTGAGTTTCTTTAAAAAACTGGATTATTTGGCCAAAAGGGGCAATACCTCAGGTGTGTTGGGGACAGCACTGGTAACCCCTCCCTCCCAGCCATCCAGAGCCATCTGTGCACATACACCCTTCTGATGCTTTCTTGATCATACCTCCTATTTCTAAACTTCATGACTTGGGGTAGGGATATTTGAGGGTAGTCTTCTTTCATTGATTCACACAGCCAGTGCATATATATATATATAGGAATGGATAGAATATTTGGAAATATTTGGGAGAAAATGTAAAAAAAAAAAAAAAAGATGTTTGTGTGTCAGAGTTCTCCCTACTGAGAAGAATCCTGGACTGATGAGAATCTTCATAGTTTAAGACTTATTCTGTGCAAAATTTGCACAGGTCTTTTTTGCATATAAAATATTATTTTCTGTACAGGAAACAGCATTTTTTGTGCATAAATAGCATTGTCTGTGTAGAATATGCTGTTTACTGCACAGAGCATGCTGTTTTGTCTGGGAAAAAAAAGCATGTGCAAATTTTATGCTCCCAATACAGCTTTTTCTGTTCAAGAAAGAGCCAGTTTTGTGCACAATATACAATTTCTATTTTAATAGCAATAGCACCTGCATTTCTATACTGCTTTACAGTAGGACCACTGTATCCACTGATTCAATTATCCATGGGACACAAAACAAGCACACCTATCATTGAGTCTTCCTAGAAATGTGTCCTCTCTAGCCATTTTCTAGGTCCTCCAAGGCAACTCTATGGCATTTTAAACTGGAAGTCCCATTATTTTCAATGCTGTTCCCTATTATCCATGGTTTTTTTTTATCCACCCCCCCCCCCAAAAACCAAACACTCTCTAAGTAGTTTACAATGTGTTAGCTAGGTACTCATTTTACCGACTTTGGAAGGATGGAAGGCTGAGTCAACCTGGAGCCTTGCAGGATTGAACTCACAACATTGTGGTGGCATTTAACCACTGTGTCACCAGGGTTTAAAAAACCCACAATTTGACTGCATAGAATAAATACTGAACTGAGAAGAACATTGATAAAATTCCTTGTTGCTTCCTTCAAGAAGGAAATTAGCTAAGAACTAGACCTCTAATAAATTTACACTGGGCCACTCTTAGCATGTGGTCATAGAAATCTGATAGGATCCCAGCCTCAGCAGCAATCCACATTGTATTTCAGCCTCTCTGCAGATCTTTATAATTAGTGTGGAGGTAGTTAACAGCTCTTCTGTGTCCTGGCTCTTTCTTTTGAGTGACAATGCAAAGGTGTGGCTAGAGGGCAAAGGACAATAATTTGAATGCATCCAGACTTTGGGCTGGCTCAGGGTACTTATCCTTTTATGACCTAAATGGCTTTCACCATTGCAGTTTTGCTGATTTGTGTCCTCCAAATATGCATCCAATAAACACATACTTTAGAAAGACGCATATGAAAAATGTATACTTTTAAAAAAGTTCACAAACATGCTTTATTCAATAGGAGTATTTACACCTCTAGAAAATGAATGCAGATTCAAAAACACTTTCAACTGGAGATCCACACAGTTATGAGTATATGAATTGATAATGTGCAGGAAACCAGTGAATCTGCTTGAGAACTAGTCAAATATGTTTGGATCACACCTGTCTCTAATTGATTTCATCTGTGCTTACATGAGAAGCCACATGCATCCATATGAACTTACACATGGCAGAACACAATCAAGACTTTTATGTCAATGGTGAAGTTGCCAATCCATAATGTATTTACGTGTTAAGAGATCCAACATTGTTTGGACAGAAGATAAACTACCACCAGACGTAGGAACACTCTGTCCATCACCTTTTGTGCACAACTCCTGTTTCTGACACCATGGTGTCCTTCTACAGCCATTTACCTGTGGCCAGGCAGTATCCATTTGTGCTTCTACATTGGAGGAGAAAAAGATGCTGCTGTCCTCCTGGAGGAACATAGGGGAGTCATGGTGGATGCCTTCTTTGCTGTCCAGCTTCAGAAACACAGCCAAGCACTGCCTGGTTGCACCCAACCTTTGCGTATAATAATTGGCTGTGGGGGGGGCACCCTGATAGAAGAGGTGGGTTATTACCTGAAGTGTGTGAAGTCTGTGGGGAACCTCTAATCTCCAAATATTAAAATGGGGAATATTTAATTAGCTCAATTATGACAGAAAGAGGATGGGCAACAGCAGGACCTTTTAACTTATGTATACAGGTACTAACGAGGAAACTCTAAGCCAAAAGGTACAATTAAATGATCTTTATTGGAAAATAATATCAACAGCATTCATGCAAACACTCAGGCTTCAGACACACAAAGCTGATGCAAATAGGAGAAATAGTAGAAAGTATTTGGATAGGGGAGCAGAGTGAAGGGATGTTGAGTGATACAACATCTGCTGTGTAGAGGAGAGATTCCACCCTGCAGCAGAGGCTCAAAGTTGCGTTCTGAGGGTCTAGCAGCAAACTGGCAGCATGGATGTAGGATGAGATGCTGTGGACAATTTGGCGGTGTTTTGGAGTGGTATTTATATGAAATAGATTCCCTATATGGATAGGAGTTGTGGGTGAAATACAATGGTTCTCAGAGGTTCACAGACTAAAACAAAGGGTACTCCAGAAGAGTTAACCATCATTAATGATCAATGCTTTTGGAACTGAATAGGAAACAGAAAAAAGTCTATTGTTGGAGGGGAGCAGGAGAGGAAAATCCTGTTTCACAAGCCATAAAGTCTCTTGCTATTGCTGAGTGAATTAGTGATTGACTCACCTCCAGGTGTTGAGTCTTACTTGAGAGTATTTGTTTTTGGGAATTCCCACAGGCCCTTCCCTTGGTCTTGCATTAATCCCAATTGCTTTTAAGGGATCCCTGGTTTACCTATAACCACATGGATGGCCACTTTAGCCAAATTATTAGGTATAGCCAATGATCAGGCATTCCAAGATGGGGGCTGTCAGGGTGCATAACAGGGTTGCCTGTGCAGGGATAATTGTGTAAAGGAAATGGTAGGTGCCTCCTTCCACAATAACCATAAAAGGACACAACACACTCACACAACTTATACCAGCACATGTTACTAATAGGATCCTAGTTATAAAATATCAAAGTCATAAAAGGGTGCCTCATATACTATCGGTTGTGGTTGATCCAGTAAGACACTGAGCATTGCATAAACATTTCAGAAAGGTCCACTTGGAGTTACCTTAACTATGTTTCTCCCTCTATTACTGTGTGTTACATGGATGTCGTAAAATACTAAATAATGAGATTTTATTCATCAAAATCCCCAAAAGAACATGAAGGAAACCAGAAGATGTAAAAAAGGTGCACGTACCATTTTCATTTGCATTTATTGGGGGAAATTTTAAAGTTCAGTTACTGTTATGCTCATAAATATGATTACCAGTCTACAAAAATATTCTCAAGGGTTTTGTTTAGCATTCTGATCAATGTTTCACAAGGGGAAAATGGGTCCCAATGATGTAATTCATGCTCCTGCCAATGTATTCATGATATCACTGCTAAATGAACAAAATAAATACTATTTCAAGTTCCAAGGCTTTTTATTTGGATATAAAATATGATGAAAAGGCACATTTTCCAATGAAAGAAAGCAGTCCTAGATCCTAAAAAGCCACCATGGGTACGGTCTTATCTTTGCCAAGTGTATAATTTGGAAAGCAGGACATAAAAAAAAACACCCAAACCTTTGCTACAACTCTGCAATTATAAGCAGTAGCTGTTCAAGCTGACAGTTCCCTATTATAGAGTGTAAAATATTCATCCTTCTTCATAGTAATTTGACAAGCGGCAATATAATAATGGAAGTATGGGCAATATTCATGTGTGTTAGCAGTGAAAATTACTTGTCCAACTGTCTTGCATGTCTTTGAGAAGGTTCTTCATTTTCGATACAATGAATGTTGCTGCCATGTTATTAGGCTCCATATGGCTGATCTCAATCTAAAAAGTCACATTTCACCAATATTTCAATATGGTTCATCTTTTTTTAATGTTAAAGTTAATAACAATAAAAAAGTGTCATACTGATTTAAATAACATAAAACACAGAGTCGGGAAACTGTGACTCTCCAGATATTTTTTTAAAAACCTACAACTTCCATCAGTCTCTACCACTGGTTGTGGTGTCTATGGCCTATGGGAGTTCTCATAGGTTATGTTACCTAAGGCATGTAGAAGGCTACAGCAGTCTTTTCCTGATCTAAAAGCTTGGTGGGAGGGGAATGCAATTTCATATTTCATATAAGGTTTCTGTTAAATCTAGCAGAATTAGGCTGCCAGATTTACCCTTTGGATATTTGCAGTCTGGGGAGGGCCCACTCCCTCCACATCAGTAGCATGGCCATCACCATCAGGTCTTGCAGCTTGGGAGGAGGACTATAGCAGCAGTCAATCAGCTTGAAGCCTGAGTTTGAGCTGATTGGCTACTGGGTGAGCGCACCCAGCCAATCAGCTGTGAGCTTTCGGCTGAAAGCTGATTGGCCAGGGAGGGAAGCCTCCTCTCATGTTGAAGGCTTCCCTCTGGTCTGGTGACCGGGTATAAACTCCCGGTTGCCTCCCTATGCTCCTCAGTTGCTCTCTTTGAGCTGAATTGATTTTCTCAGCAAATTCAAAATATGCAATTGAAATGTGCCAGATTAATGTGAGTCCAGAATCTCTGAATAGCTACTAGGAGTGAGACAACTGTGGCTCCTGAAAGTACCTGTTCATGGAACATAGGAAACTGCCTTATACAGAGTCAGAGCAATGGACTGACTGTGTTCACTGATAGCAGTGTTCCTGGGGTGTATCCACTGTGCACGGTTATGGCAGTTTGACACCAGTTTGACAGCTATGGCTCCATCCTTTGGAATATTGGGATTTGTTTTTTGC
The DNA here is from genome assembly GCA_030847615.1 of Gambelia wislizenii. Classification (NCBI taxonomy): domain Eukaryota; kingdom Metazoa; phylum Chordata; class Lepidosauria; order Squamata; family Crotaphytidae; genus Gambelia; species Gambelia wislizenii. The sequence continues at coordinate 303,003,779 of JAUMIR010000002.1, read as the reverse complement.
TTGTTTGTTTTATATATGCTATTTTTTTCCCTGAATGGGATCCAAGATGGCTTACAGGATTAGTTAGTTTAACTTAGGTTAGTTAGCGACTTAGATTTCTCTAGTGTGCACACCTCTGAACTGCAGCACTAGAGCTCTTTATCTTTATCAGAGAAGTTTATGTACCTCACCAAACTACATATCCCAAGACTCCATAGGAGTCATAGTATTTAAAGTGGTATCAAAGTACTACAAGTGTGTAGTGTCGATAAGTCCCTGGCATTCAGGCAAAAATGTTTTCCAGTCCTACCTGTAGATGTCAGAATGCAGAATAAAAAATGAATTTAACTGTCTGACTTTCCTCCCTTTCATTTTTTTTAATTGCAAGTTCTTTCCATCCTATTTCCATAAAGAAAGGAGCAAATTTTAGAAAATTCTTATCATAAATGAATAAATTAATAAAATTACCCATCTATACTTGCCAAATTTAATAGGTACTACTATGTCCAGCCACGAGAGAACCATAATATATCTGTCTATCATAGAACTGTTAAAACTGAGGAGCGTGTCAGGAAAATAAAGGGGGGTTGGCAACTCTAATTCATTACCAGAAGCATGAGTGAAGAATACACAATACTTGAAACTAACCTGGAAATAGCTTGGCACTCAACACTCTCCACTCAGTATGTGCAAATTCTTCAGTTACACTTTCCTTCATATTTTGATTTTTCAGATTTCAAGGATTTTCTATTTTACTCACTGTGAAATTGGGAATTTAGGAGGACTATCACACTACACTCTTATAGTGCTATTATTCCACTTCTCTGCCTCTGGTGGATTCCTGGGATTTGCAGTAAAGGGAGGGGCATTTAGAACTCTCAGCCAGAGAGCTCTTAGGCCTTACTAAACTACAAACTCCAGAATTCCACATGACACAGCCAAAGCCATTAGAGTGGAATAATAGCACTATAACTTGTGCTTATGGAGCTGCTGGACTTACCTGCCCTGCTGGTGGCTCATTTGCAGGGTGGTCTGGGGGTTCCTGGTCTTCACCCCTTCCCACGTGGCTGGGAAGGGGCAGCATGGGCATCACCATGTTCCCTCATCTTCTTCCCTGCTGGCACAGCAAGCTGGGAAGGGGTAGAAGCAGCAGCTAATCAGGGGGAGACTTGTTTATCCCTTATTGGCCAGTTTGAATGTCTCCCAGACAATCAGAGGTGAGGGCAGGCCCCATCCTCTGATTGGGTGGGAGGCAAGACCTTGCTGCAGTCTGCAGCATGTTTTCCCTCAGTTCCGGCGGTCGGGTATAAATTCCCGACCACAGTGCCAGACTAGCCAGTGGCTCCTTGAGAGCTGAACAGAGAGGACCTGGATGAAGGAGTGGAGAGGCCTCGGGAATAGGACGGAGGAACCAGCAACTCAGGGGACCAGGGTGAGCAGAGGCTGGGACGACCAGAAGCACAGTGGCACAGCAACAGAAGATTGGATGGCGGCAGCCCAGATGTCAGCCTGGCAGCCCGGTGGTGACCCAGATGGTGACATGGGAGCCCAGTGGTATGGGGGAGAGGACAACACAGACAGTGCTGCAGTGGTGTGGGAAGGCAGCAGGAGGCCTTGAACTGCAGTGGTGGGTCCAGCAAGGTGACCTTGCTGGAGTCTTGGGCAGTGAGTCTTGGGCTGTGGCGACGCTGGGGGAGTGGCAGCCAGGGCCTGGTTGGGTGGCAAAACAGCTGGCACACCCAGTTGGACCACAGCTATGGGGGGAGGTGAAGGGGGCCCAACAAAAAGGCTGGGGGGGGTCCAGCAGGGCATCACAAGAGGGGTACCTGGGGAAGGTATGGTAGCTGCAGGGCACGGAGGGATTCCAGGGCAGGAGCTGATATCACTTACAGGCCAGCAGGCCACCATCACAACCTGGAATCACAGGCCAACCAAGGGGGCTAGCATTCAGAGCTGAAATCACTGGCTAGCCACAGTCTAGCAATCAAGTGCTGAACTCGCTAGCCTGCCAACTGCCAAGAACTTCCTTGGCAGAGGCCACACGTTGGGGCCTGGATCAGGGGCACAGGGCTTCACAGGACTTCAAGAGGTACTCATACCACCCAAAAAGGGAGCACAGCCTAACAGGCCCCTCACATGGGGCCAGGCTGGGAGAACCCCTAGGTCTTGGGCAGCCCTTGCTCCTAGGGATAAGAGAGCAGCACCTGCTGTGAAGAGTGCCTCATGGCAGGTGGGCAACATGGGTTTTTCAATCCTGACTTTCCTGGAAGATTCCAACCCTCCTGATCTGGAGGAATTGTCACAAGCAGTCACCCTCATAGCTGAGCAAGTGGTTAGCTGAAAGCTCATGAAGCCACCGGCTTGGGGGTGGCAGCACCATCCCAGAGCTCTGAAGGGAGTACCAGCATGGGGTCACACACATTGAGAGGCAGTATGGAGGCTATGGATCAAGCAGCACAAATGGCTGGGAGACGGAGGATATACCATTCACAATCACAGAGTGACATCATCGTTGTCTCTTTGGGCAGCTCCTCCTTCACTGACTGGGAGGAGAGGACAACCCTGAGGGGTGGAAAGAGAGGGAAAGAAAGGGACAAGAGAGGGAAAAGGAAGAAGTAATCCAGGTGCAGGAGGAGGAAGGATTCAGACAGCAAGGGAATGTCATATGAGTCAGTTGAGGATGACATTGACTGGTCCAGGTATTGGCAGGTAGGGGCTTTGGTCCCATGATTTCTTCCATGGGCATTCAAGATGCACACTCAACAGGATCCATGTACCTCTGGTGGCTTGGAAAAATGGGTCCGTTTGCCCTGGGGCTCCAGCCCTCAATCTGTTTCAGGACAACAAGGACCCCCTCCCCGGGATCCATTTGAACAAAAAGACTTGGGATAAGATCATCAAGGGGTATTATGTCAATGTCTTCCCTCCTCAAGCCAGAAGGGGAGGAGAGGAGTGTTCCCAAGGCTGACAAAAAAGCCTCTGAAAAAACCAAAGGGGATCCTGTTGAGCACTCTTTCAACAATTGGCTGGCAGAGTACACAGTTTTTATGGGGGTTGTGCAGATGGCATATTCCAAACATAGATGGCACCTTGCCAGACATCAAAGGCATGTCCTCAAGGCCAGGCCGCTGGCAGGCGAAGCAGCTGCCATTGAATATGACACTGTGTTTCGCAAGTGGGCTTCACGCAATGAGGGAACCAGGTGGGATCGCATCAGTGACAAGCTGTGGCTTGTCATTGTGGGGTTCCACACAAGAGGAAAGACTGAAGGTGCCAAGACCCTGCACAAAAAAGTCCCACACCACCTAGTCTGTTGGGAGTACAACCAGGGTAAGTGCTTCAGGGCATGATGCAAATTTGAGCACAATTGTGAGACTTCCTATGGAGTATACCTGAGGATCAACTGTTCTTGCCCTGCTTCAGGTCAGAGTCCTTTTGGAACGGCCGCCCTGCTGCTTCCGGTGGAAAAAAGGAAGCAGGGTCAGGAAGCAACACCAACCAAGAGGGTACCAAGCACAATTGAGGGTAGGTGCAGAGCAGTAGGGGACATGGCTTTCACTCCAGTCAATTTTCCCTCTTTTAACCCACTACCCTGATAAAAAGGTGGCTTTTTTAGCTGATGGTTTTGCTAACAGTTTTCAAATTCCAGCAGCTGGCCCCAGGGAGGCATCTGATTCCGGTAACCTTAAGTCTGGCTCAGAATTCCCAGAGGTAGTAGCATGGAAAATTACCAAGGAATGTGAGGCTGGGAGGGTGGCAGGCTCCTTCTTAACTCCTCCAATGCCTAACTTGTGCATTTCACCATTGGGAGTGGTGTTTAAACAAATGCCAGGTGAGTATAGACTCATACATCATCTGTCTTATCCTAAAGGGGCTTCGGTCAATGGCTCTATATCACCAGAACTTTGTTCTGTCAAATATACCTCCTTTGATCACGCCATCAACCTGGTCAGGGCATGCAGCCCCAGGGCCGTAATGGCCAAATATGACATACAATTAGCCTTCAGGTTGCTTCCAGTTCATCCTGAGGACCACTGTCTGCTGGGTTCAAATTTCAGGGACAATGGCATTATGACATGGCATTACCCATGGGTTGTGACATCAGATGTGCCGCATTTGAGGCCTTCAGCACATTCCTTGAGTGGGCTTTGAGGCACATGACTGGGTCTCCTTTTTTAACACATTATCTTGATGATTTTCTCATGATTGGGTCAGCCGGAGGGCCAGACTGCAGGTCTGTGCTTTACTCCTTTCAGGTTTTGGCACCAGAAGTTGGTGTTTTCTTGGCTCCAGAGAAAAACAGTGGGACCTTCCACTACCATAATTTATCTGGGGATTTTGTTGGACTCTGTTGTGGGGATTACTTGTCTTCCACCTGACAAACTGGATGGGATTAGGGATATTTACAGGGACTACTGTGACAAGGCCAGGCTTAAGAAGGTGCCGTCCCTGCTGGGTCATCTCACTTTTGCCTGCAGGGTGGTAGCACCAGAGAGGGTGTTCTGTGTCAGGCTGGTGGGGATCATGAAGGGTATCAGGTCTGCTCATCACTGCGTTCAGGTCATGAAAGGTGTAAAAGAAGACCTCAAGGTGTGGCTGCAGTTTTTGGAAAGATACAATGGCATCATCTTTTGGCAGGAGCAAAAAACATTGGGAGTGGGATTACAGGTTCATTCTGATGTGACTGGGAGCCTTGGGTTTGGGGTTTTCTACAGTGGCCACTGATGTGCACAGCAATGGCCTCCTGACTGGAGGGAGAACACCATTGTCTGTGATCTAACTTTCCTTGAGTTTTTCCCAATTCTAGTGGCAGTTGTTATCTGGGGGGAGGAGTTCAAAGACAAGAAAGTATGCTTCTTGTGTGATAATCAGGCAGTGGTGTGGATTATCAACAGGCAGTCTTCAAAATCTGAGAGAGTTATCAAATTGGTATTAGCTTCACCACCGGCCACATTCCTGGTGTAGATATTGAGATTGCAGATGCATTGTCTTGATTCCAGGACACCAGGTTTCAAACATTGGCCCCGGATGCAGGTCCCACTCCAGCAACCTTCCCAGATGAGCTGTGGCAACTTGGGAAGGAACCATGGCTCAAGGATTCCTTACTCATTGGCACCATTGGCTCGAGTGAGTTATACGAGAGCAGTTTGACAATTCTTCAACTTCAGGCAGGGGAAAAAGATATGGGAGCTCCTGATTGGCTTCAGAGTGAGAGGTGTTGCACTATCTGACCTCCTTGAAGTACCAGGGCTTGACTCCTTGCTCTTTGTTGTTTCACCTGGCTGGCATATCCTTTTTCAGCAAACTGATGGGCTTTTGCGACCCCTGTGCCACCTTCCTCATCTGGAGGGCTATGGAAGGCTGGTGGAGGATGGAACATCAGAGGACGGACAGACCCACAGGCCTGTCTCTTTCAGCATACTGTGTAAGTTGGTGGCCAGACCTGATAAGGTGTGCTGGTCTAGGTACAAGGCGATGTTGTTTGGCACAGCACTCACTACTGCTTTTTTTGGTGCCCTATGTATTGGTGAGTTGGTTTTCAAGTCAAAGAAGGACTTTTCTGGATGGGCACTGCAATTGAAGGACATATCTTTTGTTGGTGATGCCCTTTGTGTTAAAGTGCAGCACTCCAAATGCAATCAGCTTGGCAAAGGGGCCTCCCTGTGTTTCTAGAGCCTGGTGACCTCATTGCCATGCCCAGTGGCTTTCATGCACTGATTCTTGGAGGTGCCCCAAGTTACCTGGCCCCCTTTTCATCTGCAGGGACAGGTCTCCGCTGATGCACTACCTATTCATCAGGGTGTTGCAGGCTGCTTTGGGGCAGCTTAGCCTGCCAGTGAATGAGTTCAGTGGACATTCTTTCTGGATTGGGATGGCTACAATGGCGGCTGTAGGAGGCCTGACGGCAGAGTCTATTCAGCATCTGGGCAGATGGCGTTCCAGGGCCCTTACTGAATACATTCATCTGGAATTAACCATTCACAATGTTTTGGTAGGGGCACTGGAAGGTCTCCCTTGATTCAGGGTGAAGACCTATTTGGTGGCAGCTGTGAGGGTTGGTGGAAGTCAGGCCAGTGTTGGCTCACCTTTTGTGGTGGTTGGCATGGGTTCTGATCCAAAGTTATTGGTAATGGGGGGTCTTAGTCAAGTTCAGGATCAAGGTCAAAGTCAAGTTCAAGGTCAGGGAGACCCCAGGGGCTATGACTTTGTGTCATGCCAGCTTGGGGCATGTCATAATGTAATGCCCCCTGTTTTATTTCTTGATCATGTGTCTCTGTTGTGGGAAGGGGAGGAGGTGGGTTTGGCAGGCAATGTAGGGGCCTGCCCAGACTCCTGCCCTTCATGGACTGGTGTTTGTTAGCAGGCAGGCCGACAACACTCTCATTGACCAGACAGGCAGGTTGGTCGATATCTGGATCTGAACCCATGTGCTTGTGCCAACCAAAGCAACTGTCATCAAAATTGCGGCCTTCATTGCCAATATATATTCTCATATTATCCTTTTATATTCCAATATTATGTTATGATATATTCTTTGAACGTACATGTTGTCTGTATTTATTTGGGGTGGGGGTGAGAGGGGACACATCCTACATCAACATGCAATAAAGAAGAACCATGTAGAATATTTCAATTTGTTATAGCATGAAACATTATTTTCTTTTACACACTGTAGAATTTTTATTTTTACCAATATCTTAACTACCATGTGATAGAGTCTTCAAGAGTTAGGATTTTTCGGACGTTGATTTACTATGGAAGAAGGCTCGTAACACTCATGAGACTACTGAGCAGCAGGGGCCCTGTTTTGTACAACGCCGTCCCCCTGCTGCGAGAGATCGGAGGCAGCCATGCCATATTTGGAAGTTGCCCGTGAGTGACACGAGCCTTCTTCCACAGTAAATCAACATCTAAAAAAATCCCTAGACTTCTTTGTATGGACCTGATCCAGCCTGTGGTCCACAAATTCATTGCAAATTAGCAGCCTGCGATAAGTGATTCTAATGGCCAAGAATGTAAAGAATATTTTTTAAAAAATGTCAAAAGATGTTTTAAAAAATAGTTTGGGAAACCCAGAAGAAGAGAATTCTCAACTGATGAGAAGTTTTGTGGTTCAGGACTGATTCTTCATTAAAAAAATCTTGGATGGTATTTTTGCACAGAAAATGGCATTTTATGCAAACAGAACAATATTTCTTTATATAAGTATTTTTTTCTGGAAAAAAATATGCTGTTTGTGCTGTTTCACCAAAAAAAAGGTACAAATTTGTTGAGAAATAAGTCCCTGATTAGATCATTTTCCATACAAGAAACATTATTTTCCATGCAGAATTCTGCACAGAAACTTCTGTTTTTCTTTCCAAAAATACCAGATGCAAATTTTGCATACAATAAGTTCTGAATTAAAAAACAACAACAACAACAAAAAAAAACCCTTCATGCAGCAGGATGAAAATTGCTAAAATTACCTGCTGCTTCCTTCATAAACAAAAGAATTAGCACCCTACCAATGAAGGACATTCATTGACCTCCATGCCACACAATCTTGGCTTGCAAACATTCCTAGCAGACATGAGCAAGTTGCAGAGATCACACATAAAGGCTAAAACAATCCATTTTGTTTAACAAGCCTTTTCCTCCTCTTCAGAGCAGGAGAGGACAAGACACTAAAAAGAATTGGAAGTCATTCAGAACTGCTGAACTGATTAATGAGAATGTATTCATGTGCTTTGAAGGGCCAATCATTTTGAACAGCTGGCACAAACTACAATCATGTTCTTGTTCCATCATGGGGTATCATCAAATTATAATGGGACACATCAAATCTGGAGTTAGAATTGCAGACAGACTGATTATGAAAGAGCAACCTGAATGCAGGTTTTATTCATTAAAATGATGAAAGATTAAGATAGGATCTGGGCATTTGGAAGATTTGGGAGGAGGGGAAGAGGAATGGTATAGAGTTACATCCTGAATGCAATAAGACCTGCAACACTGTGTTGATAAGGAGATGGCAGGATGCCAGTTTTTACTTTTGAGCATTTTCGTGTCTGAATGTTGGCTTTGTATCTGTTAACTCTCCTTGCCAATGGAACAGTTTGCAGGGTGATGGGGAGGTGTGTCAACCAATCCTGGCTGGGCTTATATCCCCCCCCTCCGAAAGACTGTGTTCGCAGCCTGGAAGTGCTTCTGGATCTGTCTGTCCAAATGACAGCTCAGTTATATGCCACGGCCAGAAGCACTTACTACCAGCTATAGCTGTTATGGCAGTTGTGCCTCTTTCTAGAGTTTGAGGACCTAAAGATGGTTGTGCACTCACTGGTAACCTCAAGGTTGGACTTTTGCAATGCATTGTACACTGGGCTACCTCTGTATCACATTCGGAAGCTTCAGTTAGTTCAAAACACTGCAGACACATTAGTCACTGGTACATGTTTATATGTTAATTTGTTGTTCCCTGCTGGATCCATAGGGAGAGGCAGGTAATCATCATCATCATCATCATCATCATCATCATCTGGATTTAATTGGAGTATAGCTGGCATCCTTTTATAATAAAAAAAATTAATAATAAAATTTATTTATATCCCGCCCCTCTGCGAGCAATCGGGGCGGCTTACAACAATAAAATACACAGTATAAAACAGCTCAAAATCCCTTCCCCCCCCTTAAAACATTATTAAATTAATACAAGTTAAAATCAATATATAATACAGTTTATTAAAAACCCTTTCGAGCAAGCAGCATCAGTTTGGAGGTCCAGAAGCAACCTCCAGAGGGGGTTCCTGAGGCCGGGGTTAGCTATTCTGGAAAAGCCTGCCTGAAGAGAACCGTCTTGACAGCCTTTTTAAAGCTGTCTAGTGATGTCAATAGGCGGATCTCATCCGGCAGGCCGTTCCACAATTTGGGGGCAACAGCTGAGAAAGCCCTCTGGGAGGTGGTCGCCAGCCTAGGTCTTTGTGGCTGCAACAAATTCCTCCCAGAGGACCGGAGAGCGTGGGGAAGATTATAAGGGAGAAGGCGGTCCCTGAGATAGCTTGGGCCCAAGCCATTTAGGGCTTTAAAGGTGATAACCAACACCTTGTACTGGGCCCGGAAGCTGATAGGCAGCCAGTGGAGGGACCTCAGAACCGGAGTAATGTGGTCCCTCCTAGATGTCCCAGAAACTAGCCTGGCTGCCATATTTTGTACCAGGTGTAATTTCCGAACTAAGCACAAGGGTAGCCCCATGTAGAGTGCATTACAGAAATCAAGACGTGAGGTTACATAGACATACATATGTATATGTTTCCCTTAGGAAAACTTCTTTTTGGGGGGCACTGCAGAGGTTGGTATACCCTCCCTCTCTCCCTCCACAGTTCACAAAGCCCACGTCCATATTTACATACAGCCTCTGAAGCTTCACTACATGGCCATTCTGGACCTTACAGGGAGTGGTCAGGACTCAGGAAGCATCTGACTATGTCACCATTGCAAGATGCAAAATTTTACATCACCGCTAAGACCTCTAGAGGACCCCAGCATAGCCAGACACCTCTAATCCAACACCCCCATAAGGCAAGGGATGGCCATGTGTGTGTGTGGGTGGCTGGGCTTGGGGGTCTGAGAAGCTTTACAAAAATTCAGAGGGGATGGTATATGGCTCAGCCTAGTTTAGGTCTGCACGAGGAACTGTTACACCATGCTAAGCCATGCTGAATTGCAGTCAATGTCTACAGACACTCAAAGTTGTTTCTGAGAAGACTACAAAGGTTTGACAAACAGGTAAAAATATTATAAGTGGTACAGTGTGATCTATGCATTTTTTTAGAGGGGGTGAATTCAGAATGAGTTTCTCTGAAGGCCATCAAGATATCATTCATGTGATTAGAAACTGTACAAATGTCAGGGGGATGTATATTTCAGGCACTGTCAGGAGCAATCCAGATCAGAAATTTGCTATGGGGTAGAAGAACTTGAATCTTTTGATCTCCACCCAAATCCTGATTCTGACTGTGTGTGTGTGGCTTTTATGTGCATTGGGCAAATTGGAGCTTTGTCCCACAGCATAAAACATTTCTCTTCCATCAGTCACCTGTCGACTTATGGCAACCTCAGGAATTTCATTGGGTTTTCTTAGGGAAGAAATCCTCAGAGGTTGTTTTGCCAGTTCCTTCCTCTGAAGTATAGCCTACAGTACCTGGTATTCATTTGCAGTCTTCCATCCAAGTTGTAACCAGGGCTGACTCTTCTTAGCTTCCAAGATCAGACAGGATCTGGTGCCTTTTGGAAATTTATGCATACCCTGTTTTCAGCCTGATAGTCTAAAAGTTTACAAGCCTTCTCTGCCTCTCTGATCTGTTTTGACTATCACTACACTAGCATATGTTCATATCAGAAACAATGCTCCAACTGTGCTATTGTCTATTTGCCTTATCCATTTCTCTTTTCATTGTTTATCTCTTTCTCTTAATAACAGTCCTCTAACCCATCCTGTTGTTGACATGCCAGGCTTGATAACACATATGGCTTCTGACTGTGACTATAAAATGAATAGAAATAACCCATCTCTCTGTTGCTGAATTGAGTTCCTCCATTATTTCCCCATGTTCTTCATTCTGTGCTTTTTCTGTGGAGTCTAGCTTGCAAAATGGCACCCTGTAGCTCTTAAATAAACAGCCTACTGGACCATGAAAACCCATAAGAAGCAGGAGCCCTGCCTTATGATCCTGAAATCCCTCTTGTATTCCATGCATTGAATAGCAAGTGCAGGAGATTCATTGCAGCACTGTTGGATTTTTTTTTAAAAAAAAATCTCAGTAGTGTGAAATGCAAGTAAATAGACAGCATGTTATAGTTATATTACATCAAATAAGAAAGCAGGAAATAATATGTCAGCCTTCCCCAATCCATTACTTTCTAGCTGTATTGGACTACAACTTCCATCATACTCAGATAGCATGGCCAGTGTGGATCCATGCATGAATAAGACTCTGGGTTGGGAAAGGCTGGAATACACTATTACAATATTGTGATCATCGTGTGTGTGTGTTTCCTTACAGTCCATTTCTCACAATACAGTATAACCCCATAATCTCTAAAGATAGCTTACAAATAACATAAAATAAAAGATATATCCACAGGTTAACAAAGATGCTCTCTATGTTGGTGTCAAAGATATTAATCCATCTGCCCTGCCTAATCAACATAGGGAATGGAAATTCACTGCAGAGATCAACACACTTCTGGAGAGAATCACACTGCTACATCCTGCTGTTCTGTCCCCTGCAACACTCACCATGTGAATCAGGGTGAACCATACCATTAGTAGCCACCCGTAAGGATGATGAAAACTCCTTCTGAGGATGCCATTTGTGGAGGCAAACAGGGCATGTAGGCAAGATCTGGATGACCTTATGAAAAATCTTTATCCTCCAGTTGAGGCTGGACCATGAAGGGTCTATTAAAAACAATTTCAAAGAAGGTCTTGGTTCCCATTCACCTTTTTGGAAGCAGAACATGGAGGCGAGGGCTATAGTGTGACTGCTCCACTTGCCTAGAAATATACTTTAGAGGAGGACAGACATTTTCATCATCACTGAGTGATGATGTAGCAGGTAAGGTTGTTGTGATGGAGAAAAAGACACAAGGACATGATGTCGCATCTCAAACAATACTCTCTCCTTTTTTGCATATAACATGCATACAAATTGGTTTCTCACCTACTCCAGTGTCCCCATTAGGACTTTATCAATACGGCATAAACTGCATCAGAAGAATGGTACGAGAACAAAAATGGGTGTCATTACTAGAAGACAACATCCTTCAGCCCTTCTGGGGGGTGTATGGTGGGTGTGAAAAAGGTGTCCCTTTTTGTTGATGGCTTAGCTCATCAATTAGCAGAACAAGGGTCTCTGTGTATACACTGGACTGACTATGTGACAAATGTTGCTGTCCTTGAGCAAGCAGGGATCACCAGCATTGAGGCCATGATATTGAAAACACAGCTGCGCTGGGCATGGCACGTTTCTAGGATGGAGGACCATTGCCTCCCAAGAATAATACTCTACAGTGAACTTGACATGGGTTAGCATAAGAGGGGCACTTCAAAAACGTGATACAAGGACTCCCTGAAGAAACATCTCAGGCTAGGCCAAATTAATCACCAACAATAGTCCGCCATGGCCTCACATCAGGAGGCATGGAGACACACTATCCAGAATGCTGCAGCCTTATTTGAGAACTCATGCCAAACAAGTCTTGAAGACGAATGGCAATGCAGAAATAATCACAACCCAGAAAAATCACCCAAGGAGACCTTGTGCTGTGTGTTCTGCAACCGGACTTGTTTATCTCAGATTGGACTTTTTAGTCATCAGCGTGCTTGCAGAAAGCATGGGATGAGTCCTTCCTGAATCTCCATTTGCGAAGAAAAGCCAGAGAGAGAGAAAGCCCATCAATTAAAAGGGGACACTTTATTCATGCCCATTCTATAGCCCTGTAACAGCTGAGGATATGGGGATCTGATAATATTGTCCTTTTTGTTCTTGTAGCATTCTTCTGACGCAATTTGGGATGTGGTTTTGTGCTGCATTCCCTGCGTCTGATAAAGTCCTTACACTTAAACAATTATAGCAGTATGATACCACTTTAACTGCCATGGCTGCAGCCTATGGAATCCTAGAATCTGTAGTTTGCTCAGGCTCTAGAATTCTCTAGCTGGGAATTCTAAACACCTGCCCCTATGCTGCAAATCCCAAGGTTCCATATGATGTAGCCATGACAGTTAAAGTGGAATCAATGTGCTATAATTCTGTGGTGTGAAAGGATATGATATGATGTTCTGGTGACCCACAGTGATTATAAATCATTGCTATTTCTATGTCTAAAAGAAAATAATGTCAGATTGGAGAGAGGAAAATCAAGAACTATTCATGAGGCTCTCCTTCTGTTAAACTGGTACAACTTTTGACAGGCAGGCACAAGTTCTATATGTGTTAATGGTAAATCTTTTCTCTCTTCTACCAATAAGTCCTTTTTCTTCTGTGGCAACAGGAATACAACAGGAAAAGTTGCTCAGGCCAAAACAGCCATACCGAGGAGTGATTTCATTAACTTGAGTAGGCATGCTAAAACAATGTAGAGAATGAGTGGCTCTCTAAATATTGTTCAACTATAATGCTCATCAGCTCTTGCCAGTAGGGCCAATGGTGAAGGTTCATGGGAGTTATAGTCTAACAACATCTGAATGGCCACATGTTTCCAGCCCCTGATGTACAGGGTTGTATGGTAAGTCTTGTTTCCTGTTCCTTCGCTTCTGGGTAAAGGCAAAAGGCAATGAAGTTTACCCTCCTTCACTCGACAAACTCTTGGACTGGCAGCTTAATGTCTAATACATAATGGAACTAATATATGGGATAAATGCTCTCTATACTTGCTTGTTTTCCATACTTACTTACTGAAGAGGACAGATTTCACACTGGCTTTCTGACCTATTTTTGTCACATTTGAGAATGCACTTTTCTTAACAACAGTGACAAAAAATGCACCAAAAAAAGGGAGCACCTCCAGCTTCTATTTTTCTATATGGACAATTCTTCCAGTACAAAAGTTTGTTTAATAAATGAAAAAAAATGGATTGGGGATTTTACAAATGGAATTACAAAATGTAAAATACAAGGTATATTGAAAGTTGATTACATGCTAATTAGGCAATAAGCTCCCTTAACTGAATGACGGGATCAGCTTTTAATTTGAGAACTGAGATTAAAATAAAATTACTTCCTCTTGTGATTTTCATTTGAAAGGGGTTGAAACTAAGGGAGAAAGGAAATTCTTGAATAAATGGTGATGATTATATTAGAAATGCATCAGATATATGGGTGAGTGGTCCAGCCCCGAGGGCTCAGGCTAGTTACTGCTACATGTGTGTAGATCTTTCCAGTCATGTAGTTCAGCAACTATGCTGTGCAGCTGATCTGCAAAGTCTTCAAGAATATTTGTGTGAAATTGTGTCATTTGGCAATTATGTCCTTATCCTGCTGGCATTTGGATATTTGCAGTGTGGCCCAGTAGACCATTGTAACCTAAGCTGGAAATAAACTTTCTCCTTCCTCCCTTCCTTGCAATCACCTCTTCTCTCTTACTCATTCCATCTCTTCTCCCCTACTTTTACCTAACTCTGATGTCTGGCAATTGAAGCAGAAGTTCAGAAATAATCCTGTTTTTTCTCAACCTTTCAGACAGGCAGACTGGTTAGCTGAGCCCTGTTCAGAATTTATTCCAGTTGTTTGCTCATCACTGCTTGGTTGGCAAGTGGAGATTTTGAAATATGAGACTGATGGACGAAATCAGGAGTGGAGAAAGTGTAGTCGGTCTGGGCCCCTAGTAAAACCTCCTAGTCCCCTCAGCCTCTCAGACACTCCACAACCCCTATACTCTCACAAAGACCTAAAAATGGCCAATCACATTCACCAAAGTCTCCAAGAGTTGCAATTCATTGTTCAAAGGCTATTTTGCCTCTCAGGGAACCCATTTAGGTCTTCAATAGCTTTTAAAAAACAAAAAGAAAACAGGAATGACTTTCTGGACATTTGTAGTTTTGAACAATAGTTGGCCTGCTGAGCAAGTCTGTGGGAGGGCAAAAATGGCCCCCAAGGTCATAGAGTCATAGAATCATAGAACTGTAGAGTTGGAAGAGACCACGAGGGCCATCCAGTCCAACTCCCTCCCATGCAGGAATACTCAATCAAAGCATCCCCGACAGATGGCCATCCAGCCTCTGTTTAAAGACCTCCAAGGTAGGAGACCCCCACATTCCAAGGGAGTGTGTTCCACTGCTGAACAGCTCTTACTGTCAAAAAGGTCCTCCTAATGTTGACTTGGAATCTCTGTTCCTGGAGCTTGCATCCATTGCTCCGTGTTCCAGTCTCTGGAGCAACAGAAAACAAGCTTGCTCCATCCTCAATGTGACACCCCTTCAAGTACTTAGACAGGGTTGTCATATCGCCCCTTAACCATCTTTTTTCCAGGCTAAACATAGTCAGCTCCCTAAGTCTTTCCTCATAAGGCATGGTTTCCAGACCTTTCACCATTTTAGTCGCCCTTCTCTGGACACGCTCCAATTTGTCATTATCCTTTTTGAACTGTGGTGCCCAGAACTGGACACAGTATTCAAGGTGAGGTCTGACCAAGGCAGAATAGAGTGGCACTATTACTTCCCTTGATCTAGATACTATACTTCTATTGATGCAGCCCAAAATCACATTGGCCTTTTTAGCTGCCGCATCACACTGTTGGCTCATGTTCAACTTGTGGTCTACTAGGACTCCTAGATCCCTTTCACACATAGTCTCATTCAGCCAGGTCTCCCCCATCCTATATCTATGCATTTCATTTTTCCGCCCTAAGTGCAGTACCTTACATTTCTCCGTATTGAATTTCATTTTGTTAGCTTTGGCCCAGCTCTCCAGTGTATCCAGGTCATTTTGAATTTTGATCCTGTCCTCTAGGGTATTAGCTACTCCTCCTACAAAGTCCTAAAAAGGTGCTACAAAGTTGCCCAGCCCTGATATAAGTGATTATAGCTCTTCACTGAGGAAGAGAAGAGGAGCCAGTATAGCTCCATGGTGCCTTATTGCCAAAAGGTGGTGAGAACCACTCCCTCTGCATTTCTACTTCCACTGCTGTGGCCTCTGAGGGAGAGAAGAACAGCCAGCAGCTGCTGGACTTAATTCTCTCCCCCCAACACACACACACTGCTATCCCCTTTTCCTTGGGTGTCCTGTTTTATTTCAGTTGTAAACCTAAGGGCAGGGAACTGTCAAATTAATGATTTGTAAGCCAAAACTCGAAAGAAAGAAAGAAAGAAAGAAAGAAAGAAAGAAAGAAAGAGGAAGAGAACAAGAAAACAAGAAAACAGCTTTGTGTATATTCTGGGTTTTTACAATGTAAAGTTTCAATCAGCCAATTTGAGTGTACCTTTGTTTTTTGTCCCAGTTTTGTACGTCCTCCCTGCCCTCACACCTGTTCCAATAGATCCTATCTATATTGTTGACAACCTATTTGTTAGAGGTGAGGCAACGCTGTTGGGTACATCTAAAGATCCCACAACTGTCAACTCGTTCATCCTGATGCAGCCACAACGGTCTGCACATCACCGAGGATTTGTCACCTTTCATTTTATTCAACTTATCATTGCTTTAGCCTTCCCCTCTTGCACTTCACTTCAAGAAACAATGGTCTTTAATCTGGAAGAAAAGCTCTTTTGGTATTATTATACCAATCTTAAAATTCCAGAAACATTAAAAAAAAAACCCTGCTCCTGTCTACATATTTTTGGACCTAGGACTAACCTAAGCTTGCCAAATGGTAATTTGTAAAGGGAACAGCTTCTCCAAAACATCTACTATGCCTTCAGGTTTCATCCATATTGGAGGAGGGAACAAAGGGAACAAAAGTTATAGCTCATCATATGTTTCTTTGGCTGCAATTACATGGCAGGTTTTATAGCAATAAATTGCACCTTAGCACTTTTTTGCACCAGTGGTGGGTAGTTTACATAGTGTATGGAGGAAACAGTTCTATTTTGTTGCTGTTTTTTCCCCGCTTTGTGATTCAGACAGGCAAATGTGGTGGGGGGCGTGGCCAAGCATTAGAGAGAAGGACAAAGGAATGCAATAGGGTCTGCCCTGGCCCCAACTCCATGGTTAACAGCTGATCAACACTGAGCCATTGCCTCCCCCCTGTAGCTCCCTGGACCCAAATCAAAATGCAGACATGAAGGTCTTTTTCTCCGTGGGTAACAGCTGATCGACACTGAGCCATTGCCTCCCCCCTGTAGCTCCCTGGACCCAAATCAAAATGCAGACATGAAGTTTTTTTTCTCCGTGGGTAACAGCTGATCAACACTGAGCCATTGCCTCCCCCCTGCAGCTCCCTGTACAGACTTCCCTTGGCACCAAAGCAAGCAGTAGACACGAAGGTTTTTAAGATTTCCTGGATCACTACTGAATCTCCCTTCTGACTCCACATCTAGCCAGCCCACTCCTTCACCATAAGAATCAATCACAGTGCAGCTCTGCTACAACTGTATCAGGAAGATTGCTGGTAATTCACACAGCCCTTAGCAAAATGGTTGTTTACACTATCAATAATGCTCTAAGTTGCACTACTTTTCAAATAAACTGGCAAAAGTAGCGAGATCCCCTGAGTCACTATATTTTGGGTTTTTTACCTTCCCCCCTTCTGAATGAGGCGATACTGTGGTGCAATCCATGGGAACAATGAGCAATCTTAGCGTTATATTTAGGGGAATATTTGCCCATGGAAACGCAACCTTTGTTTTCTCACAAACATCAAAGGCAGAACCTTCATATTTCTAAATTTCAACTTGGTTTTGGGATCTAAAGCAAGGTTCAAATTGTTATGAGCCTGAATAGATTATTTTCAAGTGATATAGACTGACTTGAGCTCAAGTTGGACTCAAGTCTCATGGATGACTAGACTTGGACATGACTCAACAATAAATGATGTGCTGACTCAACCTCGATTTGTGATCCAACCTCTGTTTAAAAAACTCCACTCTACCACACTCCAAGGGAGTGTATGCCACTGTCGAACAGCTCTTACTCTCAGGAAGTTCTTCCTAATGTTTAGGTGGAATCTCTTTTCCTGCAGTTTGAATCTATTGTTCTATGTCCTAGTCTCTGGAGCAGCAGAAATAGGCTAAGGACCCTGTTGATGTAATGCCCTGGAGATGTTCCTAGGGTGCATCTATACTGTAGGAATAATGCAGTTTGACATTTTAACTGCCATGGCTCCATCCTACAGAATCCTGGGATTTGTCATTTTGTGAGGCACCAGCACTCTTTGGTAGAGAAGGCAAAATACCTTGTAAAACTACAAATCCCAGGATACCATAGAATGGAGCTACAGCACTTGAAGGGGTGTCAAACTGCATTATTTCTGCTGTGTAGATGCACCCCTAGTGTGGTCTTTTAGTCAAAAGGCCAGGGAGGACAAAACTACCCTCAGCAATATGCTTTGGGTTTACAATTCTGGCTGCAATTTTGCCAAATATACATACATCTTTTCCAAGCAATTTTCAAAATACTATGCATTTCTGAACAAGATTTTGACTGTTGTATGCTTTTTTGTTTGAATGTTCGTTCCCCTGACATAAGTCATTCTGTGTTCATTTTTTGAATTGTAGAACTGCATTGCAAAATTCAAAGAAGTTTAAATTTCAGTGGGAAGCTGAGTTTGCTGAGGAGCCGTGGTCTAAAAGTATGAAAGTATGAAATTAAAACACAGGCTGAGCAGATTTCTTTTCCACCACTGTTTCTGAGTAGACATGAGAATGCACTGTAAGACTGTTTGGTTGTTGTTCTTTTCCTTGCTATAGATAGACATGGCTAATCCTCTGGAATTTGTCGTATACATCCACTATCTCAAGAAGCACCTGTGAAAACCTCTAAACTTCAGAAGCTCTCATTTAGATGAGTTTTAAAAAGAGAGACACTTCTTTTAAAAACACTGTGACTTTTAAGGAGTGATGAGAGTCAAAAAGCCCCCTGAAACTTAAACTCTCCAAAATGTTGTTCTAAAAACCTCTAAGCCCCCATTAATTAATGCAACCTCATAAATGTTTTGGTAACTGGAAGGTTGGTAAATCTATCATCTCTTAAGGTGCTGAGAAAGGGAAATATTTTCCCCCCAATGCCATTTGTCTTTGTCTGCCTACCTGCCTCCTGCAGCATTGTTTTAGTACAGAAATGTTCCTAATTTCACAGAATGGATGGAAACAAGATTTATGACAAATTTAGGTTGGGAAATAAACGGTTGCTCACAAATAGAATATTGGATCTTATTTGCATTGCTGCTCACAAAATATGCAACGTTTAATACAACTGCTATATTAAGCTGTTTCTTTAACAGCTTTGGGTGGCTGTGGTATGGGGAGGTTCAAAGCTATTCCAGTGAAATATTATGCTTCCTCTTATCCACAGCATGGGCATGTATGCTACATAGTATCCCAGTATGAAATATCCAGTGAAAGGCTGGCATCCTGTTAGATACATATGCATATTTAAATTTCCCTTATGCATGCGCATGCACTTTTTTGGGTGCTGCAATGCTAGTATTCCCTTCCTCCTTATGCAGTGTCCTAAGACACCTCCCTGACTTACTGAACAGCCTCTGAATCCCCCCTCCCACACACACGCACTGCCTGAAGGGGAGAGCAGCCATCACAGCTTTGGGGAACAGCTTTCATATGAGGTAGCACAAGGCAGTGGCAAAGGCAGCAAGAGGCAGAGCTCTCAAACATTGGAGGGACATATGATTTGTTATCTCACATGATCCACCACTGAATTGGGAGATTCATCCTGCCTCTTCACAGGGCCAGCCCAGACACACCTCTAGCAATTTCACAAGGACTGGTTTAAGGCCTTGTCCTTCTACTCATGCTCTGGAGCAACTTTAGATTTTCCCTTGGTTTTTTTCTGGGCTGTGAGGACGTGTTAAGGTTTAACCTTAAAAATAAACAAAATCTGGCTCCCAGTTTTGAAATACAATAGAATCAAATCTCAACACTTAGAAAAGAATTCCACCCAGGGACAGGGGGATTACAGCAGATAATGGCCCATCAACCAACCATTAGCCAAACAGATACTAACAAGCGTATTTCTATACCCAGGAACTAACCGTTCAATTATACAAATTTACATATCCTCCCTGTCATAAAGCCACCCAAGGACTATGCCTGAAGTCCAGGGTTGGCCCTTTTCCCAATCCCAAACCCAAGGGATTCCTCCTTGTTTGCCACCACTCACTGACTCTACAATTTCCTTCATGGTCTTTTCCATGTCCAGGCAGTGAGACTAGAAGTGCTGGGTTAAAGAACAATAATAACTCTTTTCTCTACTCTAGAGAAGTCTCAGATAGCTGACCAGAAGCAGGCGATTCGAGGCAGGTTAGAAAATAACAGAAAGCTTTTATTCAATTCTAGGAGTCTACGTTACTTGAGAAGGCAAAACATTCCCAGGTTTAACTTAAGGCTTATACATATGCATTCATCCAGAGCACTTACAGATAAAGCATAAATCTAATGCAATCTAACTACACATTCCCTGACTATTACATGCAGGTAATTTGCAGTCTCTGTATATGGAATTTCAGAGTTCTTTTTTCATCCTTTTGAGGCCTTGGGTAAAGTTGGCTCCCCCCAACTCTCTTGTTATCACAGTTTAGCATTTTGTAGTTATTCTATGGCTTTGTTGTCCATGTGGCCCAGAGCTAGGCCATGTGGATCAGAGTCCATCTCAGCTAGCTCAATCTAGTTCTGCCATGTGCTCAACTCAGAGAGACTCAGCCCTCCTTAGCTCAGCTACTAGGCTATGTGCTCCACCAGTGTGTCTCAGAACAAAGGGAAGATCAGAACTTTTAAAAGTCTTTTGTGTTTATCTCTGATTGGCTCTGCTGTTGCTCAATCAGAGTGACTATCTAGTCAGGTGATATGACATCATCGTTATTCAATGAGGTTCTCCCACCCACTTCCCATTTCCAAATAAGGAGTGGAAGTTTCCAATATTGTTCCTCTGAGTTTGTAATGGTATTCATGATGTCTGCGGTCATCATGACACTCCCCAACAGGGGTTCACAGCATATAAACTCCACACACACACCTACACAATCATTCTCTGAGGATGCCAGCCACAGATGCAGGCAAAATGTCATAAAGAAACTATTCCAGAACAGCCTCACAGCCCGGAAAAAAAACCAAGGAAAATCTATGGGTACTGGCTGTGAAAGCCTTCAACTTCACTATGGAGCAACTTATACTCACAACAGTGATTGGGAAAATCACCCTTTTGGACTATAGCTCCAGAATCCTACAGCCAGTATGAATGTTGCTTTTGAATTTTGAGGTTCCAAATATCCATCATGTCAAGAGGCATTGATATATTTGTCCTTTGTCAATGAGGTTACTTCCAAGCTAGTCTTTTCTTCCTGCCCAGAATCCCCATAATACAAGTCAGGTTTATTTGTTTGTTTGTTTAATTTATATCCTACCTTTCTCCCTGAACAGGACCCAAGGTGGTTTTACAAAGCGGACTATACACCCAGCCCTTTAATTAGCTGTCCAGTCTGTGACTGGTCTCTCCTGAGATATCCATTTGCACAACTTTATATAAAATTGGACTGTTACTCCTAATTGAAATATCTGAAGAATTTCAAAGAAAGTCAAAAGTTTTGAGAAGGCAGATTCTGCAATGTACCACTCCATAATGCCATGTCTGGAAAATGATTTGCTAATAGGCCAAGTAGATTGACCAGTGTAGTGGACAAGTTGTTTTGGGGGCACGAAGATCCATCTCTATGAGCCCCTGGCCAACCCCTACATCACCTGGCCCCAGTACTCCTTTCCTGAATGCTTCACTGTCTGATTGGGGACAGGCAGGATAAGGGGAATTCCTGTTCACCTTCCCAATGGAAAGGTGAGCAGAGAAGGTGGGATCCCTGTGTCACCTCTGATCATTGATGGATATAATGCATAGATTTCCTACTCAGCTACTTACTTTCCCAATTGGAAGTCCAAGTGGGGGAAGTAAATATATATATTATTCCCAAAATTATAGATCTGAGGTATTGCCTCATCTTTCTTGCCTTCCCAATTTGGAGAAGGATGGGGCGGGGGAGTCATCTGGATCCTCTGTGGATTGAAAGTTTGCCTTCCAGACACTTAAGTGGACATTTGAGAGAAATGTGCAAGTTTCTAACAGGGAACTTAATTTTTAAAACCCATTTTTTAAAAGTAAAAATAGCTAAATGAAGAGTAGCTGTATTTATTAGGCTATTTTGCCAATCTTTATTTTAGTCTGGGCCCTTAGGGGTTATTTCTACATCTCAGTTCTCCCTAAATCCTTGCCCCGTCTCAAATCAATCCTACAACAACAATTTAGGAATGAAAATGCTGCTCTCCCCCCTTGTAACATTTATATGGAAATAGCCTGTTTAGATCATATTTTGCATACTCTTATTAGCTACCACAAAGTACACTGTCTAAGTGGTTGTTTAAATCAAATGTAATCCTCTATGGACCACTAATAAAGTACCAGGAAAAACACTGCTGGTGAAGATACACATGCTAATTACAATATATAAATAGTCACTTTCATAAAGAAATCTTGTCATATAATTAAATGCTTGTGGGTGGGAATATACCCCAAGTGGCCATATAAACAGGCACATCATAAATCTGGATTACTCTAAATACGTATATATTATAACAAAAATGCATTTTTAAAGCAACTTGATTAGCTGAGCCTGGAAACATCTGTCATTTTTTTTCTTCAGTGGTAAACTGGGTAATTCTAAATGAAAAGCTTATGCAGAAGCATGTGCAAAAGAATGTAGCAGAATACCAAGCAAAGTCCTATAACTGACTTCTGTAATATGAATGGGTGCTATAAGTGAGGGAGAAGCAGATGGGAATGGTTTACTTGGTACCTGAATGAATACAAACAATCTCACATTACCATAAAGTGAAAGATGACATTGCCATTTTGGAAGGGGTCATCTTCAGATGAAGCTGAAACAACTATGGAATTAAAAGGTTAGCCCCAAAAGTGCTTCGATCAGGCTTACAGACAGCACTGCAGAAATACTGTCATTTGATACCACTTTTAACTGCCATGGTTCAATGCTATAGAATTCTGGAATTTGTAGTTTTGTGATATATTTAGCCTTCTGTGTCAGAGAACACTAGTGCCACAATAAACTACAAATCCCAGGATTCCACAGGATGGAGCCATGATAGTTAAAGTGGTGTCAAACTGCTTTATTTCTGTGGTGTGGCAGCAGCCTCAAAAATGAATTTAAAGGTTCTTTTGGAAAGATAGGCTTAAGAATTTTGAAAGAAGGAAAGCTGTCCCCAGAAAGTCAGCAAAATTTGTAAAGGGAAATTTGTGCATCTATTTTAGGTTTTGGAGTAGATTTTTCTACTCAAGACTTTGCAAACCTTATACAACTATTCAAGTCAGAAATCTTTGTGGAAAGACAAGTGAGGAAACCAGCAAGTCTGAATAGCAGCTGAGAGTGGATTAGTTGCTTTAGGAGCTTCTCTAATGATTAGATCTCTATGAATGTCATATTCAGAATGTGCTATGGCTTGATTGACCCACTCCCACTGTGATTTGACTTTTGCAGTCAATGTGTGGTACACCAATGACATTCAGCAGGTTGCTGGTTTGAAGTGCTTTGTTGAAATTCACAAAACTCCAGTGATATCAAACTTTTGACAGTCTCAAAAATTTGATAAAAATATTGCGATAAAGTACTTCCTCAGACAAGCAGGTCTATGTGGATTTCAGCATTTGTGGTGTGTTCTGAAGCCAAAACATAGCAGCAGCAGCATACCACCTGGTTCCACCTTCTGATTAAAGCTGTGTCAAAACAAAGAGATTTTTGCCCTTTACGAGAAATATCCTGCTTTTGGAGGTGGAGACTGGGGTGAATGTGGAAAAAAATACCTTGTTTGAATCTTTAAAATATTATTATGTTATTTGTGAAACAGATAGAAAAGCACCAGAAATACATGTTTATGTGATATGTCTCAGGGGGACTGCAGGACCATGCTCTGAATTTAAATGGAAGCTTGTGTTAAATTGGCTGGTCTCACAGGTCAAAGAACAAGAAAAAAAATGCCATGGCACCAGAATAGCAATGGGGAGGAACTAAGCAGAGCAGTTCACACATATGACAAAGGTAACAACTGGAATTTTGTGGATAAATGTTTTAGCCTCACCTCAAATGTCCCCTTTCATGAAGGAAATGGTCAGCTGTGGAGATCTGAACACTCTAATTTATAGACACTCTAATAATAAACACTCATGTTTATTTTTGGAGTTCCATGGCTTCTCTTGGTTTACATATGCAAATAACCATCACAGATCAAATACCACAGTCTGAGTTTACATTTTATACCATGTCAAATTAAGAGTTTTTTAAACCTATGTATTTCCCACATTTAGGAAGGGATGGAGAAAAGGCAATGCTGTGAAATGAGGTGTGTCCATAACAGGCAGATTGTATAGGAGAATAAATGTGAAATGGGGTACAAAGCAAGTGGTGGATGATGCCCCCATCTTTTTACTGTTTGCTTGCTTGGAAAGGGCAGGTGCAGGCAGTGGCAGCAAGGCAGAGGAACATCCAAACAGTTAACATCCAAAGCCAAGCAGTATGTTTGACAGCTTCCAAACAATGCCAAGACCTGATGTTGGTGCTGGCACTAGTCACACTAGAACTTGGAAATAATGTTGGGTTTAACAATGCTAATTCATGTTGTTTGTTTGTTTGTTTCTCTAACAGCTTCCCAACGGATTAGTTTCTGATGTTAATGGAACAAAGTCTGAACCCACTGGAAAAATAAGCATAATATGAATCTGTTTTGATTTCTTGGTTGTTACACTTGCTGACTACATGTAGTGGAAGAGGAGGAAAATCAAATGTTGATTAATTAGCACTGTTGAATTAAGAACTGGGTGGGTAGGGAGAAACCACTAATCTGAGCAGTAAAATTGGAACAGACAACAGAGGCCAGGGGAGACGAAGAGGCCAATAAATCCAGAGATGAAAAAGTAAAAGTGGAGAGGAAGAGGAGAGAGAGCATGAAGTTGAGTCAGATGACAGTGGAGCAGGATGAATGGACAGACAGATACAGAGAGCTCTCTCTCTCTCTGGCTTTTCTTCGCAAACAAAGATTCAGGAAGGACTCATCCTGCACTTTCTGCAAGCGCGCTGATGACTTAAAAGGCCAATCTGAGATAAACAAGTCCGGTTGCAAAAAGCACAGCAGAAGGTCTCCTTGGGTGATGATTTTGGGTTGTGATTCTTTCTGCGTTGTCGTTTCTCTTCAAGACTTGTTCGTTGTGAGTTCTCAAATAAGGCTGCAGCATTGTGGATAGTGCGTCTCCATGCCTCCCGATGTGAGGCCAGGGCGGACCACGGTTGGTGATCAATTTGGCCGAGCCTGAGATGTTGTTTCAGGGAGTCTTTGTATCGCTTTTCTGGAGCGCCCCTCTTAAGCTGACCCGTGGCGAGTTCACCGTAGAGTAGTATTTTTGGGAGGCGATGGTACTCCATCCTAGAAACGTGCCCTGCCCAGCGCAGTTGTGTTCTTAATATCATGGCCTCAATGCTGGTGATCCCTGCTTGCTCAAGGACAGCAACATTCGTCACATAGTCAGTCCAGTGTATATTTAGGATTGTGTGTAGACAGCGCTGATGAAAGTGCCCGAGGAGTCGTAGGTGGTGGCGATAGGTGACCCATGTTTCAGATCCATAAAGGAGGATAGACAGTACGATGGCTCTATACACACTGATTTTTGTGCTTTGCCTCAGGTGTTTATTGCTCCAGACTCTTTTGTGAAGTCTTCCAAATGCACTATATGCCTTTGCTAATCTGTGATCGATCTCTTTGTCAATCTTGGCATCTGAGGAGATGATGCTTCCCAGGTAGGTGAACTGCTGAACAGACTTGAGCACAGATTTGCTGACGGCAATGTGGGGATGGTGGTGTTCGTCCTGTGGTGCAGGCTGGTAAAGAACTTCTGTTTTCTTCAGGTTGACTTCTAGCCCAAACAGCTCTGCAGCTGTTGCAAAGCAGGACGTTAGGCGCTGCAGAGCTGCTTCTGTGTGGGCAACAAGGGCAGCATCATCGGCAAAGAGCAGCTCACGGACTAGATAGTTTAGAGTCTTAGTGTGAGCCCTCAGACGGCTTAAGTTAAACAAGCTACCATCAGTATGGTAATGTATATAGATGCCGTCGTCTTCTTCAAGCTCTGCCATAGCCCAAATAAATAAATAGAGAGACAAGTTGAGAGGAAAAGAGAGACAGAGAGAAAATGTAATACTCACTTGAACTTTGAGACTGAGGAAAATGACTCAGGGTGGGGCAGACAGATATCAATAACAAGAGATGGGATAGTAGAGGGAGCAGAGTGAGGGAGCTAAGCAGTATGAAGATGCAATTAGGTAAATTATCACCCAACTAGATGGGAAAGGGGGAGGCGTAGATTACGGTGTGCACCTATGGCACCGATTTTGGTGAAGGGACAGTCGCTGGAAGGGTCTCCTTAAATTGTATGAGTTGGGAGCACAGAAGGTGACCTACCTTGGGGTTGGCCTGAAGTATAATCCCCTCACCTTTTTCTGTAGGGATTGGGTGAGGGACTTTTGGGCTGACCTTTAAGACACGGGCTGGCTGGAGAGCAACCTCACTGCCCGGGGATACTCAAATGGGCTCAGGTGTTCGCCCGGGGAAGCATAAGTCCAGAAGGGATGATCTGCCCCAGCTGCTCCCTCACTAGGTTGCCTCCCCCTGCTGAAGTTTTAGGGAATTTAAATAGGTAGGGTGATAAATAAAAACCCATTTTATTTCACCCATATTCTGTGTGTGGTCTCTTTATTTCTCCGTGTCTGTGTGCAATGAAATTTGCACATTTTATACCTTTTTTTTCAGTTTGCACATTTATTTTCACAATTTTGCTAGTTTACACAGCTTTCCCACATTGATTAAAGTGCATATCAGTGTTTGTTCAATCTTACCAATTTCTTCCATTTACATTTTAAAATATGTGCATTATTCAACATTTATGTTATTTCTCATAAATACCCTTAAAATTAGGGGTGGACACTTGACAGGAGTTTTTTTGGGGGGGTTCATTGCTCCTCATAGGGACCTGAAGGGTTCTTATCCTCTGCATTACACCACTGCCCCCAAATGAGGTTGGTCTCCCCTATAGAAGAACAAGTTCATAAGGTCATAGTTCAGGGGAAGGGTAAGTCGGCCCCTGGCCCAGATGGTCTCAGTTGGAATTTTTATAAAGTTTACAGGAAGTGGATTCTTCCCCCTTTAACCACTTTCTTTAATTTTTTGTGGGATAATAATGAGCTCCCTGAGATGTTTTATCAAGGGGTCCTGATTTTTTTCCCAAAGGAGGGTGATCCTATCCTCCCAAAAAACTGGCACCCCATAGCTCTGACCAACGTAGACTACTGCATATTGGCAAAAATACTGAACAATTGGTTGGCTAAGGTGGCTGATAAGATTGTGATGGAAGCACAGTCCAGTGCTGTGCCAGGTAGGACTATGGTAGACTCCCTTTGTTTGTTTCGGGAAGTGTTCCAACTCAGCAAGGAGGGAGCTTGGACTGGTCAAATCCTACAGGTTGACCAGATGAAAGCTTTTGACAATGTAGATCATACATTCCTATGGGAAGCCCTCAAGTGGAAAGGAGTGCCAAACAGATTTATTGCTTTAGTTAAATTGTTTTATAGGGATGCAGAGATGGTTTTGCAAGTCAATGGTCATAGATGAAAGAGGATTAAGTTAAATTCTGGGGTGAGGCAAGGTTGTCCACTGAGGCCTCGCTTGTATGTTATTCCTTTGGATGCTATCCTGTGTAAGATTAGTATGGACAAGAGCATCGCGGGGATCCAAATCCCATGTCTGTTGGACAGTTCGTGGTTGGTTTGGTGTGAATCTGTTAAATTTGTTGCCCATGCTGATGATGTGTCCCTCTCGGTTAAGGATAGGATGGAAGTTAGACAGATTAAAGATGGTTTTAAGGCCTACGGTCGAGTTTCTGGTGCTTGACTTAACATGGAAAAGAGTTTTTTGATCAGGATTTTTGCTGCAGAGGACAAGATGGCAGCTGTTCCTCTAAAGGACGTGGTTGAAGGAAAGGAAGGGTGGCAAGCAGAGCAAGAGGCAAAGACGGGTAAGTTAAAGATCCTGGGGCTGAATTTTGCAGTGGCTCCTAAGGGATGGAAAGAAAATTGGTATCACTGGTTGGAAAAAGTGAAGGAGAGGGTGGCCCTCTGGCAGAGATGTAAGCTGACCATTTATCAGAGAGCCACTTTCATAAATACTTACCTGCTTCCGATGGCAGTCAACTTGGTGGCTGTTTTCCCATCTCTGGATTCAGTAATTAAAGAAGCTGATCGAGTTCTCTTCAAGTTCCTTTGGGGAATGGCCATGTTCCCCCTGGCAAGAGCAGTGGCTTATGGGCAGGTAGAGCAAGGGGGCCTGGACTTCCCTGCCCTGGGACCTAAGTTCATCGCCATCTTTTCTGTCCAAAATTTTGGGAAAGTTTCTCTGTTGCAAAAGGGTCAGATTCAACCTCAGGCTTGGCTAGTTTTGTTTTGTGAGTGCTGGATGGGGACTAGATGGGGAAAGACTTGGTGGCAGGAAGGCTCAATAACCTTTAGGTTTTCTTTACCTGAAAAATTGAAAGCACCAGGTTATTTGCTAGACTTTGTTTTTTAAATAAAGAAATATAGAATTCAAGCTGAGGAGTTGAAGGGAGAAGACAGACCCGGTCAGAGCATCAAGAGTGTTTTGTACAGGAAAATAATGGAGGAGATTTATGTTAACCCATGTTTGCAAAAACGTTAGGCCAAACTAGATTTATCAGTATACCTAAATCACCAGACTAACCCAATTGAATATTTCATGGACAAAAGGGTCCCCAAAAAGTTGTGGGAACTGAGGTGCAGGCTCTACCATCAGGTTCTTAATCTGAGGGGAAGGAGACCGTAGACCACAGAGGATGAGCAGACTTGCCCTCAACTGAAATGTAAAAAGGTTGAGATTTTGAGTGGCTTGACACAAAAGGAGATGATCAGACATTTTGCCCAGGACTGCCCAAGTGCCCGGGAAACATGGAAGGAGGTGGCCCGGGTCCTGGATTGGCCAGATTTGGCACAACAGGCTTGGGAGACAGTGCTTTCGGGGACTGAACCTCCGGAGGGTGTCAGGGGACACAGAAAGTCAGTGGGCCAAAACAGGAAGAGGAAGGAGTCTGGTTTCATGGCTGAGAGTTTTTGGAAAGTGCCCTGGTCCACGGTGCACCTGGTAAACCTCTATGTGATGTTAGGGTTATTTTTCCAAAGACAAAGGGAGGTAAAGAGTCAAAATCTGCAGGATGTAAAAGGCACTGCTTATTATGTGAAGCATGTAATTGAAAATTTAGCTTTGAGTGAAAAAGAGAAATTGCCAAATCATCGTTGGAAAATTTTTTGGCCATGGTTTAGTGAGACAACCCCAGCAATAACATAAAAGCATATTTTAAATAAATATTTTATTATTAATATTGTATGTTTGTATTATTTTGTATTATTATTTTTATTAATCTTTTATTGATTTTTTTCTTTTCCAAATAGGTATAATTGTAATGTGTAAATATAATGTTCATTGGAAAAGAAAACAGAGTGATTATAGTGTGTTTAGATTAAGAGGAAGCATGTATTAGTGTTAGGAGAGATAGTTTTATTTTTGTATTAGTAAGAAAAGAGGAAAACTATCATTATTATTTTTACATTATTGTTACGGACTTTTGCGGTCAGCTATATTTTTCAGTAGAATGGTCTTATTCCAATAAAAAATTCCTAATCCCCAAACGAGGGGATTTGAGGCCTTCAGACTACCAAGTACTATTGGTAATTTCAGTAAATACCTTAAAACCACAAAATCCCATCTGATCATGGAAGCTAAGCAGGCTCATCCCTGGTTAGTACCTGAATGGGAGACTGCCAATGAATACCACGTGCTGTAGGCTATATTTCAGAGGAAGAAACTGGCAAAACCACTTTTGAGTATTCTTTGCTTAAGAAAACCCTATGAAATTCATGGGATCACCATAAGTCAACAGGCAACTTGAAGGCACATACACACACATGTCAACAGTACCAATGCAGTCCTCTACACTTCTACTCAAGAGCAAGTCCCAATCTAGTGATTCTTTTTTCCACATAAGACCATAGGACAAAGATTGTTCTGACATTTTGAATTTTCTTTCAAAACTAAATATGGATGTGAAGTTGAAGGCTTTCACAGCTGGCATCTATAGATTTTCCTTGCTTTGTTTTGTTTTGTTTTGTTTTGTGGGCTGTGAGGCCGTTTTCTGGAAGAGTTTCTTTCTGATGTTTCACCTGCATCTCTGGCTGGCATCCTCAGAGAATGGTTGGGTAGGAGTGTGTGTGTGTGTGGGGGGTTATATACTGTGAAGCCCTGTTGGGGAGGATATGTTAATTTGTGTATTTGAATGGCTAGTTTCTAGGTGGAGATATGCAAGAAAGATTAGTGTCAGTTTGGGTAATGGTTGGTTAATGGTCCATTATCTGCTGGAAATCCCCCTGAAAAACACTAAAATCAAAAGCCAACACTTGCAAATGAACTCCAACCAGGGACAGGGGGATTATGTATAAAGCCCACACACACTCCTAGCCAAACATTCTCTGAAGATGCCAGCCAGAGATGCAGGGGAAATGTCAGAAACAAACTCTTCCAGAACATAGCCTCACAGCCCAGAAAGAACCCAAGGAAAATCTATTAATACGGATGATTTTGCCATCTTCTACCTCTATTTGTGTCCCTTTTAAAACAGAAATGTACAAGAGCTGGTTTAAATTTTAAGCAGTTTCTTACACTTGAAGGAGGTGCCTTTGTGTGCCTTTGAAGCCTTAGTAAAACAGTATTTTTTATCTTTAAAGAAGAGGCCCATTGTCACTTTCAGTTAATAAACCTTGGCTTCCAGAGCTCATTTTTCAAACCTACAGCTATGAATCATTGGAAATCAGAATAAATATTCAAGATGTTTTTGTGAGATATTCAGACATTCAGTCACTTCATGTAGGAGCTGGTAAAATCTCTGCTTCTTCATTATGACCTCAGTTACTATGCTAAACATCCTGTGTGATCAGCCAGCTATCAAACAGACCATAGGAAGCCTTTATGTATCACTTACCATGCACCAATAATTGAACCTCATGCTTCTAAACATAAATGGTTTGAGATGGTTTAAAATAAATGATCCATCTATATCTCTTATCTAATAAATCTCTTCAGGGGGCCTTTTCTGAGGAATCTATTCACACGCTTGTTAAAAGTCTGTTTCTGCAATACATTTGTGCTATACTACAACTGATTCATGACAAAAGTGTGGGGTGGCAGACAAGTTGAATATAACATATTGCAAACATCTCTGCCTTTTAGTGCTGTAGGCTCCAGTAGTCTTAACAATTTCAAAAGAGGAATCTTCATAGAACTTGCTTGCACTTGTATGAAATGCATACATGAAATGCTGTGAACTGTCATATCTTTTGCCTACCTAAAAAGCCAGATGTAGTGCGTTTCACCTACCTAGGAGGAGTTGTAAGTTATTGTGTAATGCAGGGGTAGGCAACTTAATTCCATATCAGGAAGTTTTTAGGGTACCTCACCCAAGGTATATGTAAGTATATGTGTTCTGGATAACCATGTGATTTCTGGATAGGTTTGTGCAGAGATAATCCCAGGAAAGAACAAGCACTACCAAGTTCATGCATCTTGTATTGCATACTCTCCAACATTTCACAGATAAAAATTGAGAAAAATTAGCCAAGCAACACCAAAGTGTAGCCAAAATGGCAAAGTTACTAAAGTTAAGGAGATATGTGCTAATCCTTTCTTCCAGCCCTGGGTATCTCAACAATGAATCAATCAAACAATTAAGTGACTGTTCTCAGTTGATTTTTGATGACCAACCCTGAAATAATGAGTCCAGGCAGAAAAAATGGGTTAAAAGGGCCACTTTATTAACCTAAAACCTATTTAATCAAATCTTGGCCTGGGGTTAAACCTAGGGGGATCTCCCCCCAAGTCTCAGGATTTTACAATAGAGAGTAAACCCTCCCAAGGGCAGACTCCTTCTCCAACCTCCCAGGGCCCATGACCTGAAGAAGCAGCTCCAGAGCCATGCCCTTCACCAAAAGAGTGCCAAGGTGAACACCGATCTCTTAATTTCTCCCCCCACTACCTGCCAGGTGAAGCTTATTTAAGCCAATTGCCCAAGTCGCATCAGATACAGTATGGGGTAAGCAAAAAGCCCTCCCCAACAAGAAGGAAAAACTCCTATCCGGCACATGATGCGACCAGTGAGACTCATACTGTACTGAGGGTGGAAGGGCGGGTCTGTGAGAAGGTGAAAGCAGGGCAAGATGAGGGGCCGCTGAGACTTAAATGAGCTCTGGCCATGCCCCTCAATCATGCCACCCATTTTGGTGCAAAGCACCAAACGGCAAACCATCAGGCCTCTAATCAGGAAGGCCATCAAATTGTTCCCCCTCCAGCATGACACTCTGTGTCACACTGTTGGGGGACAGCATTGATTACTAACCCTGAAATAATGAGGCCAGACACAGAAAATGGGTTAAAAGGGCCACTTTATTAATATAAAACCTATTTAATCAGATTTCAGCCTGGGGATGAACCAAATGGGGGAGAGCAACATGATGAGGGTCCAGCTGAGGACCAGGTGTCACCTTGTGACCATCCCCCTTCCCCAGCCTTCCCTTTGGTGAAACACCAGAGCTGTGTAGACCTCAGGCTATCAGAAGACTATAGCTGGATGAGGGAGAAAGTGACCCAACACCTGCTTCAACACATTGTGGATTTCCCTGCTGACCCAGCTTTTGGAATGGTCAAGACACTGGGGATCCCCTTCACCATGCCATACCTGGTGAGGAAGGATAGTGGACCAAATGATACATATCCCAGGCCATTGAGTCAAAATGTATTGAAAATCAAACAAGGCTTGCACAATTAGGGTTTTGCCCTTCAAAAACCAAGGTAATTTCCACCAAGATAAATTACTAACTCTTCGGGATGTGGCCCCATGTGCTCCTCAAACAAAAGAGGCAGCAAACCACTCCATTGGAGGCTCCTCTTGCCAAACCACTAAAGGTGAAACTCTCAAATTTGCCACTGGAGGTGTGGGGAAAGTTCCTGTCACTCTGCCTTCTGCCACTTCCTTGCTTAATCTGAACCACCCTCTCCATGCCTACCACTGACTGCAAATTCTTAGCAAAATATGCCTTCCTAATTCCCTGAACATGAATATGAAAACCATCCCTAAAACCAATCTGCAAATACAACGTAGCATCAACATTGGGATGAACACTAAGCAGTCTATTCAACACAGGGAGCTTAATTTGACTCGGCCCCTTTTGGAGGCAGAGTGGCACCACCTGGCCCCTCCCCCCCAGCTGTTCTTTGTATACTCCAGCACCCCTTCCTCTTGGGTAAATCCAAAAGGAATGGGCCCCCCTACAAACAGAGCACTCGTGCTTTAAATGACATGGATGTATAATACATGCTCCTTGGACCCCAGACTCCCAACACAACTTAACCTGCTCCGTAGACACAGGTGAGCTCTTAACAATCACTGTTGTCTGAGACTTTTGAACGATGTGTCCACTATGACCTCTTTCGCCCTGAATGGTTCAGGCAGGAGTCTTCAGCTGCATCCAAAGTTGTGGATGCACTTGATCCCATCTAATAGTCAGGAACATGGCTGCCTTCATTCAAAAGGCCTCATTGTATGCTAGCCATGCTGACCCAGCAAAATCAGCATACACCTTATGAATAATGTCCATGTATCTAATAAGTGTGCATGCCCTCAAAGGTTGCAACCTGGCAATAAAATAAGCATATATAAGACAGCTGGACAGCCAGTTGTGCCAATTCCTATCCACTTTCCTCTTACAAACCTTATCCCTCTCCTTCTCATCTAAGGATTCCCAGTCCTTCTTCACTACCTCTCTATACAAAAGGGAAAAGACAGCCACAAACTTTCCCTTAACAATCTTCTCAGTTGTAGCCTGCATCAAATGGTCTCCTAACACAGCATCACAGTCACCTGAAGGATTGCAGTATAAGCCACCCCCTCCATAAGTTAAAGCACAAGGTTGCTGAGCTATGGCATCTCCACCATAAGGAGCAACCAGGTCATATTGCTCAGGGCCCACCTGCATGTTAACTGGCGACTGCAATGGCATAGGCGTAAGATTACTTGGTGAGCCAATTTCAGGAAGCATGGGATTCCAAGTAGAATTTACCATGGGAGATGCACTACCAAAAGGGGCGTAAGTCTGCCTTAACCCAAAGCCTGCTGATGTACTTGCTTCACTGCCTACCTGTTGTTGTTGACCACCCCAAACTCTCCAAGGCCATACATTTGAATGGGTAAAGCTGCCGTGAGAATCAGGCCATTGAGTGTATGGTGCTATTGACTCACCTGGTACATCGTAAACCACTTCCACACCCTCAGTCTGCGGAGTCACTTCCACATAGTCCAGCAAAAACTCCTCTGAAACCTCAGGTTGCAGCTTCCCATCCAAGACATCCAAATGAGATGAAACCATCTTATTAAAAGCTGCCCGATCTCCTATTTCCCTAGCTGTATTACCATACTTGCTAGCAGCAGCATGTCTTCATTCAAACTCCTCAATTTTCACCAAGATTGAAGTCCTTTCTGACCTTTTGTCATCAGAAGGAGCTGGAGAAGTGGAAGGCAGTCTGCTTCTTGGCTGGTGCCTTGCCCTTAGAAGGCCCGGTTCCTTTATGTGAAGGCATGTTGGACATTTTTATTTATTTATTTATTTATTTGACTTACAATTTCACCAATGACCTACAATCTCACCAATGAAGAGAAAAGTCATCATGTGTTCAATATCCAACTAAATTCAATGCAACCAAAACAAGAACAGTAAAACAGAGAAAGCACCAAAAAAAGGTGCTCACCTGTGACAGGAAAGTTAAAAGCTAATTTATTATAAATATATCTAATATATATGTGGTTATCTATTATAAATTCTTATTAATTAAATCACTTTCTATAGTAAAAGTCTTATCAAGTAAAATAAATAAAAATAAATGTAGTTATTTATTATAAATTATTGTTAACAAATTCACTTTATATATTAAAGTTAAATCAAGTGAGATCAAATATATGTGTGTGTGTATATATATATATATATATATGTATGTGTATATATATATATATATATATATGTATGTGTATATGTATATATATATATATATATATATATGGAGAAAGTGTAAGAATTCCTATGAATTAATTCCCTTATACAAGCTGAACTAGTCAAGTACTGGCAAATAACAACAGAACTGTCTCCAATGATAGTAAACAAAATGGTACCTTATGCTTCTCATAAAATGGCCACAGTGCCAATAAACAAAATGGTGCCCCCTGCTTCAGCCTATGTAAGTAGACCAAAAAAATGGCTGCCTGTGCCAGGAAACAAAATGGTGCAGGAACTAAGAGACTACTAGAGCCCCGTCCACTGAATGACTGACAAAATGCACCCCACCACACATGTACCAGGCACCTCACACACACGCAAATAACTTTGTGCTCCACAAACACAGGCTAATACAAAACAACAAACAATCACCAGCGCACCAATCACTCACCAAGAAATCACCATGGCACACACACAAACACACACACCTCTCTCTCACACACATCCCTCACAATATGTTGGCAAAACCAACACCCCCTGCCCTGACAAGTCTGCTCCTACCAATAGAATTGCTCCAAGTAAGTACAATAAATAAAAAGTTATCCCAGCACAGAAAAGAAACCAGGGGAAGTGGAGAAGGTCTGTTAGTAGCCACATAGAAGAGTCTAAAATAGTGGGGGGAAATGCTGCTGACAGCACCCAGAAAACCAAAGGCCACAACAAGTGAAGCTCCAAGGTGCTGAATCTCTCTCTCATTCTCTCTCTCTCTCTCTCTGAGTCTCTCTCTCTGTCACAAGGCAAAAGGAGGGTGAGAAGAGGGGCCACCAAGCCTTAAATTGCTCTCTCCAAGCCCCTTAATCATGCCACCTCTTTTGGCACAAAGCACCAAATGGTGAACCGTACGCCATCAAATCATAACCCCTCAAGCAGTGTTTAATTCCAAGGGCTCTCAAGATGTGTTCTTTACCTCATGTCAAATACTTTGGTGCATGATTGTTCTTCTCTTAACATTTTTAGAAACCTGGACATTCATCAATTTCCTAGCCAAAAGTGATTTAGAGAGCCAGGCAAAACAAAGCACAGACTGACAAATACTGCAAAGTGCTCTACATCTGCTGAACTGTTGTGTTCCAGTCTATCTAAAGTTTACAACTTTTTCTTCTAGAACTGTTTCTTATTTCTCACCTGACTTTCCTGCTGTAATGTTGTGTATTTTAAAAAGAGCATAACTTCCTTCATCATTCAAGTTATTCTTCATATCATTTACCTTCTGTCCTTCAAGCAATGTTAATATAAGATCCCTGATATTTATTATGTTCCAATGCTCCTAACATTGGATCAATAACATATGAAATGTAGTGAGCTTCCCTGTGTAGTTGAGGTCTTTAAATCTTGTATTTATTTTTTAACCAAGGAAAGGTCTCATGCTTCCTTCCTCCTCACCTACACATTGTTGTAGCTATTGCAGTGCACAGTTTCAGTTTCATATAATTTGACTTTTGTGGGTCAGTTGTTACTCAGTTGCTCACCTGGATGAGCTGTGAACCTGTGCTTTAAATATGACTGAAGAGACATAGAAAAGCTGCATATATTTTCCATGTTATATTCAAGATTATAAAATCTTTTTTGCTTGGGTTTATATTAAATGGAGATCAGCCTGACTAGGTGATAACACCTTTAGAGAAAGAATAGACTATGACTTTTTAACATGGAAAATCACCTTTCAGAGTGCAAGAGGTCACAGAAATGATCAAAACAATTTCAATGGACAGCCAGAAAAAGTGACCATGTACTTTGTTTTCCTTACCAATGGATACATCATAAAGATCTTCTTTCAGGTTTCTGAAGTTCCTCTGTGATACTTTTCATTTTCTTTCTGTCTTTCTGTCTTTCTTTTTTAAAGAGTCTTCTGTTAACTTCCTAGCCTTGCACTGGGCTTTTTTTAAACATGTTTCTTTGTCTTAATCTCATTTTATTAACTCTGGTTCCTGCTAAATTTGCAAAGTCACAAAGCCTATCTTAAAAATATTTAACCACTTTAAATATTTTAAGGCCTTTTGACTTTGAACAGTACAGATTTCCTTCCTTCCTTCCTTCCTTCCTTCCTTCCTTCCTTCCTAATCTATTTAATGATTGACGCAGAAATGACGAGACCACACACATAAAATTGGGTTGAAATACGGGCCACTTTATTGTTAGATTTCCTATTTATTGTGACTTTCTTGAGGTATGCCGGCTGTGAAAAGGGGGGAGAGGTCCCTCACGGGGGCACGCACATGGGCGGTTGGTCACAACTGACCTTAACCCCCAGCGTCCCTGGGCGACTCACCTGAGCCCCAAGGGGGATCCCGTTAGCCGGGGTTCCCCTTGGGCGCCATCTGCTGGAGGGCCCAGCGTCGGGAAGGAAACCCCTAAGCCATATAGCTTCTGCGAGGGATCTCCCCCCCGAGTCTGACCCTAAGGATATCCTACATCCCTGTACCCTATCCATTAGGGACGCCGGTACAGTTCAGTGATAGAAATCCTTCCACTCAAATTGAGGTTGCCATAGGTGAACGCCAAGTTATCATCTCCCCGCTCCCTGCAAGTGACCACCTAGTTAAAGAAACACACCCGGAGCCAATTGTCAACGTCCCAAGCGACAGTATGGGGTAGGCAAAACACCCCTCGGAAAAGAGCAGGTAAAAATTCCTACCCGGCCCAGAATGCGACCAGAGATGTCATACTGTGGCAGAGGCAGGGTGGGTGGGTTTTGATCAGATGTAAAAGAGGAGGAGACAAGGGGAGGCAAGGGGTAAAATAGGCCCTTCTTTGGCGCCTCCCCTGACTCCTCCCGGCCGGGGCGTGTCCACGCCCAGGCCTGCTCATGGGTTCGCCTCCCTGCTCATCATTAAAACACCTCCTCCGGATCCACCATTCTTCAGGATCCGGGGGGGTGTCTGTTAATGATTGACGCAGAAATGACGAGACCACACACATAAAATTGGGTTGAAATACGGGCCACTTTATTGTTAGATTTCCTATTTATTGTGACTTTCTTGAGGTATGCCGGCTGTGAAAAGGGGGGAGAGGTCCCTCACGGGGGCACGCACATGGGCGGTTGGTCACAACTGACCTTAACCCCCAGCGTCCCTGGGCGACTCACCTGAGCCCCAAGGGGGATCCCGTTAGCCGGGGTTCCCCTTGGGCGCCATCTGCTGGAGGGCCCAGCGTCGGGAAGGAAACCCCTAAGCCATATAGCTTCTGCGAGGGATCTCCCCCCCGAGTCTGACCCTAAGGATATCCTACATCCCTGTACCCTATCCATTAGGGACGCCGGTACAGTTCAGTGATAGAAATCCTTCCACTCAAATTGAGGTTGCCATAGGTGAACGCCAAGTTATCATCTCCCCGCTCCCTGCCATAGATATGTAAAAGAGGAGGAGACAAGGGGAGGCAAGGGGTAAAATAGGCCCTTCTTTGGCGCCTCCCCTGACTCCTCCCGGCCGGGGCGTGTCCACGCCCAGGCCTGCTCATGGGTTCGCCTCCCTGCTCATCATTAAAACACCTCCTCCGGATCCACCATTCTTCAGGATCCGGGGGGGTGTCTGTTCTCAGGACTCACCTTCAGCTCATATTAATCTATGATGTTTTAAACACCCTCCTTGGAGAAATGTGTTTGACTTCTTACATTACATCAGACTTTTTGTTTATTACTTAATTACACTGAAGATGTGAATCCCTTAATGGTTTTTCAAGCCATGGTATTTCCTGAAAATAAACATTGAACACCTTCTTACCTAATGGTTATAGCTGAAAAGCACTGTAATTCCTTCTTTGATGCACTGTAAATTGAGTACATGGCCAGAGAATTCATCAAGTGAACTGTAGTTATGGTGAACTGTACTTATGGCTTCCTTATTTCCTTACTTTTCATACAGGGTTATGCTATGCACTGAATCATATGAGTACAGCACTGTGCAGCTGAATGAGCTTTCCTTTCCCTCTCTGAAGTAAGGACCTGGGAAACCAAACTGGATAGGGGGCTCTGGCCATGCCTGCCACTTCAACTGGATTCCAGCAGTTTCCCCTCTGCTCTCACTCTTCTGCATGCAGCAGTGCTTTAAAAAGAGAAAAATGCCCATTGAGTTTTCCTTCTTTCCATAGACCCTCCTCACTCTGTGTGGGGGTGCATTTAGTGAAGTACAAATAACCTACCTATAGCAGGAAGTTTAAGCCCCTCACTCACATGAGATGGGCCTGGTCTGGATCAAGGCCCATGTGTTACTTCAGAGAAAAAATAAATGTACCTCAGTCCTACCATTTAATGTTACCCTCATTATTGCTATAATCATCAGAACATATAGACTTGATATCAGCAGGTACTACTTTTGACTTTTTGGAGTGCTCAATTACATACCTTCTTCAGTTGCATGAGCTGTGTAATGAAAATACCTGTGCTGCCTGGTTTCTGGATCTACCAGTTCACTTCACAACACACCTGGATGGATGTTCTGGACAGCTTGTGAGAATTCAGCATATAACCTTTCTTTTTCAGCTGTGAATGCAGAGTAACCAATAGAAAGTGTGTGTAATAAATCTGTAGCGTTCCTATTCATTCTGCAAAATACAGAGAAATGAACAACAGCAATGTGTGCTGCATTGCATTCAAGAGTGAATAGCCAGGGAAAGTTACCAGCAATCTGTTGGTTGGTTTTTTACATTAGTGACATTTTAAGCATCTGCTTGTATGTTTATGATGAATATCTATGATGTTTTACACATACCACTTCCTGAAAGAATACAACAAACAATGTTCTTTACCTTGCAAAAAGTATTCATGTAGATAATCATCTTCAGAAGCATTTGGTTTCAGCTACTGGAGTCCTGTCCTCAATTCCTCTCCCTCAAAATGGGCTGAATAATGTAATTAATTGTGTACTTGTGATAATAGCATTCCTGGAGAGACCTTAACATTTGGCTTCCTGCAAAAAATGAATGAGTTTTCTGAGTTGTATTCAATATCATACCTTTTCTTTTTTCTGGACAAGAGTTTATTGGTTGAAGATTCCCTGCTGAAAGAGATCACATCTATCGAGAATGAATGAACCAAACTTGGGGGCCGGTTCCACAACAGGAAAAAATTCGCAAGATTCCGGATTATCGTTCTTTCGCATCAGGAGCGCATAAATCACATGACTCCTGACATTTTCAGAAGATGAAGCCAGAACCAGCCACTTTCTGCTTCCCTTAGTTTACACAGGCAAAGCTGGCGGGAGGGGGATTGCCTCCAGATGATTAAAGCCAGGCAGGAGGCGGGGAAGGAGCAAGGAGGGGGTTATGGAGACCATAAATAATGAGAGGAAAGAAAAAGGACAAACAAACAAGTGATCGAAAGAGCAATCTGTCAAACTCCCCCCCCGTCTTCCCCAGCCCCAAAAGGCTTCTATAAAGAAAGGAGTCAATGAAAGCACGAACAGGCAAAAGCATGGTGGAGCGATCTCCCTCCCTTCCCTTCATGCATGCACACACAAACACACACCACAGAACTAGGGCTCCTAATTGTTTTCCCTCCCTCCGAAGCCTTGAATAAAGGAAATGAATGGAAGGACAAACAAACAAAAGAACGAACATGCAATCAGCTGTTTCCCAGCACACACGAATGCACACACACACACACACACACACGCTCACACCAGCGAAGCAGCGAAGCATTTTCCCACCCCCCAAAGACAGACAGGAAGGGCTCAATTTTCCAAAGTGGGTTGCAAGCAGAAGGAGGGTGAATTTCTTCTCTCCAACCCCGCAGTCTATTTGGATAAAGCAGAATGGTCACTTCAACCAATCAGGATTCAGCTCTGCTCACAGTAATTCAAAAAGGCAGATGCCAGTTTACACAATCGTTAGTTCCCACGATAAATTATGTGCATTTTCGTGAACTTAATCAAAAAGTGTGGAAAACTAGCAAAAGCTGATACTGCGCAACTTATGGGTTTTTTGCACCCTCTCCTTCTGAAAAGGGTGCTGTTGCTTCGAAATGCGTGGGAACTATCAGGCTTCTTGTTGCATTCTTTGAGGATTTATTTTGCCGTGTAAACGACCCCTTGGATAATTCCCTTTAAGTCTGCAAAATGTGACAGAAATGAACATCTCATGCTGAAATATCATCCCTTTTTCTCAGATACTTGCTTTGTTTAAAGCCCAGTAAGCCAGAACAAAAATGACCAACTGTTTTCTTTAGCAACAAATCTTAAGGAACGTCTTTCAAGTTTCATCAGTGATGTTTTACATTTCTTCTTTTTCAATCAAAACACTATATCTTTTTCCTTAACTCACACCAGCCTTGTAAATATTTGCCTATTTCTTTCTTTATCCTGTTTTTTTTATAAGTCTAATAAGTTCCTATTAAATCTGCAGACAAATGAGAACTACTCTCTTCAAAATGTTCAACCAGCATTTTCCTTACTTAAGATATTGAAGAGGCCAATCATCCAGGAAAATTGACTAGAAATCTCTTTCTTTCTTTGCTTCCTAAGGACTCACCTCCTTGATGGGGATATTCATTTATCATTCTTTACCCTCCATTCTTGAAGAAATGTGCTGTGTATCTTACATTATTCCAGATGTTTTGTTAGGACATGATTGCTTTCTCATTTGTATTTATCCTTTAGATTTATTTTCTTTAAACTAGATGGACTTCTGCAAATAAAAATGTACTTCTCAAAACCTGTGTTCTTCTACCTTTATTGCAAATAAAAAAATTACCTTAAAGATGGGTGCACATCTCTCTGTCTTCAGAAAAAGAAGGATTAGTCTTCTTTTTAACCTAAAAGTTATCTTTCATTTTTCTTCCAATTAGCTGCTATCATTAATCTCACCGCAGTTACTGAATATAGTATTATTCTCCAATAATTTTTAGCAAGGTTCTGTTCAATATTTGTCGTTATGTTTAGAAGAGACAGCTTGGGGTCCATTGCAAAGTGCGTTTTCAACACTTTTTGAATTATTTTATGTATTTTAGTCCAGAATTTCTGTATTATTGGACAGCCCCACCACATGTGGTACATTGTACCTATATCTTTTCCACAACACCAGCATTTGTTGTCTTTTGTTTTGTAAATCTTACTAAGTCTCGCAGGTGTTAGGTACCATCTATTTACTACTTTAAGATGGTTCTCTTTTAATATTAAGCATGCAGTGAAATTGCACGTCTCTTTCCACGCCTTCTCCCACTCATCCAAAGTTATTGTTTCTTTGAGATCTTGAGCCCACTTAATCATTGAATCAGAAATTTTTTCCCCTTCTAGTTCTGTATCTAGTAATAATTTGTAATATCTTGATATTTTTGGCCCTTTTTTTCCCATACCACTTTATCCAATTCTGTTTCTGAATTTTCAAACTCGTATTTATTTTTGTCCTTCTGAAATTTATGTCTAATTTGAAGGAATTTGAACCAATGCATGTCAAATCCTTCCAGTTCTAATTCTTCTCTTGTGTACATAATTATGTTCCCATTTGTTTTAAATTCTTCTTGGTTGATTAAATCTTTATATTTTATCCATCTCTCTGGTCTTTCCCACCTTCCAAAGAATGCCTCTTGGGGCAAAATCCATGTGGGTAATTTATAATAAAAACTGTTTTTTTATTATTTATTTTATGCCAAATTTTTATTAGGGACTTTCTTATAACATGGTTCTCAAAGTCTTTATTTATTTGTTGTTTTCCATATCCGAGATAGGCATACCATCCATATCTGTTAGAGTAGCCTTCTATTGTTAAAATTCTAGTGTCTTCCAATTTAATCCAATCAGTTATCCAATTTAATCCGCATGCCATATAATATAGTTTTAAATTTGGTAGTGAGGCTCCTCCTGCTTTCTTATCCATTGTTAGTGTTGACCATTGAATTCTGGCTTTCCTTCCACCCCATATGAATCTGTTGAGCTCAAATGTCCATTGTTGTAGGTTTTTTCATTATCTAATATCAGTAGATTTTGAAACAAAAAGAGAAATTTAGGCAAGACATTCATCTTGATGGTATTTATTTTCCCAAATAGGGACAGATCCAGCTTACTCCATCACATTAAATCTGCTTTGATTTCCAGCCATAATTTTTTATAGTTAGTCTCATATAAGTCGATGTTTCTTTTGTTAATCCAGACCCCAAGATATTTAACTTTTTTGTCCAATTTTACATCCTGATCTTTCTTTTAGTATGTCTTCCTCTTTCGCCGAT
The DNA here is from genome assembly GCA_030847615.1 of Gambelia wislizenii. NCBI lineage: Eukaryota > Metazoa > Chordata > Lepidosauria > Squamata > Crotaphytidae > Gambelia > Gambelia wislizenii. The sequence goes on along the minus strand of JAUMIR010000002.1, from coordinate 302,960,737 downwards.
AATTTTTTTGTTATTATTGCCATTTTTTCTTTATTGATTTTCAATCCTGCTAGTTTCCCATAGTTGTAAATTAAATCCAGTAGTTTCTCAACATTTTCTACTGGATCTTCCAAGATTATTGCAATGTCATCTGCAAAAAAGAAACTCCATTAATAGATGAATGGGTATTTAAACTTAAAGAGGTGATGGAAAATGATAGATTGACGTATATCCTAAATAAGAAAAAACTGATGAAGATGGAAAACGAGTGGCTCCCAATTTGTGAATACTGGAAAAAGAGATGGAATATTAGAAATAATATATGAAATATACAAAAGAACATGAAAGGGAGAGCAGAGCCAGTAGGACTTGATATTGGAAAGAAATGGAAGAAGTTAAATCTGAACGCTGAGAAAACACTGAACTGAGGAAATGAATGCCACTAAAGAATCTTAAATGAACTTTGAAGTTTGGACAGTCTGAAAAAAGAAAGATACAGTTAGATAAATGATCTTGAGAATGAGCAAAGAAGAAAGACATGAAATGTAAAGGGAGATACAGATAAACACTTATAATGAAAGAGGAAAAAAAGGGAGATGCAACTAGATCTGTTCATAAAAGTAGCAAAATTCAAATGGATGAGAAATGAGGGAAGTTTAAGGGCTGAAAGAGGAAACAGAAGAAAGAAAGAAAAAGTATGTGAGAAGGTGAGAGTAAGTGTAGGAAGGTATAGAATGTAGGAGGCATTAATAGAAGGAGGGTAAAGGGATAGGAGATGTATGAAAGATAGAAAGTAATGTATTGTATCAGAGTGTATTAGAATGTATAGAAAGAATGATGAATGTAAGGCATTGGAAGTATTGGAATGGAAATATGTGTATATATATATGTGTGTGTGTGTGTGTGTGTGTGTGTGTATGCAATATATGCACATGAAAAAGCTTTGTAAGTATTGTACAGCAACTAGTTCCAATTTAAAAAAATAAAAAATAAACAGAGAAAAAAATAAAAGTTATCTTTCAGATTGACAAAGAGGTCATTTACAAAATGATGAAGTGATCCTTTAACTATCATGAATATTTTCCAGTGTTTAATTCCAAAGTGCTGTCAAGTAAGGAAAAAGAGGAATCTGTTCTCTTCCTAATAAAGGGACTTACCTCTTAGGAACTTACCAGACTGTTGGTAATCTTTATTGGAAATGCTTTTCATTTTCCTCTTCTAGAAGGAAGGTGTCTTCTTTACCTCATGTCAGAAGCTTTGGTGCATGTTTGTTCTTCTCTTAAGATTTTTAGAAACCTGGACTTTCATCCTTTTCCTAGCCAAAAGTGATTAGAGAGCCAGGCAAAACAAAGCACAGAATGACAAATCCTGCAAAGTGTATGACATCTGTTGGATTGTTGTGTTCCATTCTCTCTAGAGTATACAACTTTTTCTTCTGGAACTATGTTTCTGAACAGGCAGGTGTTTGCAAGAATGCGAACAGCCTACAAGGCTAAAGTCCCCCCTAAACTCCAAATGACCCCTCTAGCCCAGCTGGGAGCCATGAGTGGTTTGCTTGCGATTTTTAAATCTCCCACTGTCTAAACTTTTTTAAAACAAGCTTCCTGTAGTGTGCACAGGCATTTTTTCATATTTAAAACAAAATAAAACAGAAAAAAGGAGTAAAAATTACCATTTCACCACTTACTGGACTTTTGCTCATTTGAAAATCCGACATGGTGGACACAGCCGATTTCCCTCTGTGATAGCCTCACCCTCTGTGCTCCTTCAGCCAATCATATTACACTGCCTGTTCATATCTGTACGATCATGGGTGTACAAACAGTTGCACATTCAAACAGAGTATGGATCTTTTACTAAAATCCATATAAAGCCCTGGATGTGCTGCAAACAGTTCATGTGGTAAATTTTGCTACCCCCCTTCTGAATAACACAAATGGGTGTGAACAGCCATGTGAACAGATTGCTGTTCGTTCTCATGCCATTCATACTTTTTTTTTTTTTTGCCATTTAGACAAGCCCATTCTTAAAATATTTTATCACTTTAAATATTTTTCAGGCCTTTTGACTTGGAACTGTTTGAATGTACGCTTTCTTTCTTTCTATCAAATCTACTTCTCAGGATTCACCTTTACTTCATATTAATCTATTCATTGCATGCAGTTGAAAACCTTGAAGGTGTTCCTGTTTCTTCTTACAAAACATATTGCAATTCTGTTTAAATGTGAAAATTTCCTTTCAGAGCTGCAGAGATGTGATTTACAAAATGGTGAAATAACATTTTAACCATCACAAATATTTCTCCATAATTAGTTTGAAGAGCTAATTAAGGAAGGGGGAAAATCACTAATAATCTGCTCTCTTTCCAGGTAGGAACCTGCTTTTTAGGGACTTACCTGCAAGTTAATGATATTCACTGGAAAGACTTTCCACTTTCCTCTTCTAGACTCCCCCTCCCTTCTGTGCTTCATATCACATCCTTTAGGACCATAGGAAATCTCATCATTTTCTAGCCAAAGATTATTTAGAAACCCTGGTGAAGTAAAAGATAAGAGTTTGGCAACTGGAAGTACTGAAATACCCACCTCATCTGTTGGATGAATTCCTTTGCTCTCATCTTCTTTAGCGTGTACAACTCTTCATTCTAGAACAGAGACATTTCACTTCCAAACTGCCAGACTTGCCTTTTTAAAAGGAACACTTTGATGATTCCACATTCATTGCATCATTTAGCAACCATCTTCTTAGCAATGAGGGCACAATGAATTGCATCACCAGCCAATCTTTCACCATTTTCACATTTCAATGTCTCAGATTTCAGACAAGTAAATGAAAAATATTGAAAACTCCCTTGGCTAGATGAAATTTTGAAGTTTTGATGGATAAATGATTGGTTGGTTAGTTTGGGTTTCTTTTTTGTATCTAACAATAATGTACACAGTATTTTCTTCCTATTCTTTGCAGAATCTTTCCCTTCTTCAGCACAAAAGCATATCCCAAGAACTGTCATGTGGCTCCCATGGAATCTCTCTTCATCTTCCCTCTTGCTTTTTACTGAGCTTGATGCATCACTGAGAGCTTTATGAGTACAGCATAGCAGAAACACCACAGGTTTCATCATAATCACCATGTAGAAATGGCAAAGGATGGTGACGGGGAGACTGTCATTTATTTACCTATCTGTTTATTATCTCACCTTTCTCCCAATACATGACCCAAGCAGCTTACAATGTAAATTAAAAGAAAACAGCTGAAACAATACATAATGCAAAAGTTTTTTAAAAGTCATACACCTCTCTCTCTCTCTCTGGCTTTTCTTCGCAAACGAAGATTCAGGAAGGACTCATCCCGCGCTTTCTGCAAGCGCGCTGATGACTAAAAAGGCCAATCCGAGATAAACAAGTCCGGTTGCAAAAAGCACAGCAGAAGGTCTCCTTGGGTGATGTTTTTGGGTTGTGATTCTTTCTGCGTTGTCGTTTCTCTTCAAGACTTGTTCGTCGTGAGTTCTCAAATAAGGCTGCAGCATTGTGGATAGTGCGTCTCCATGCCTCCCGATGTGAGGCCAGGGCGGACCACTGTTGGTGATCAATTTGGCCAAGCCTGAGATGTTGTTTCAGGGAGTCTTTGTATCGCTTTTTTGGAGCGCCCCTCTTACGCTGACCCGTGGCGAGTTCACCGTAGAGTAGTATTTTTGGGAGGCGATGGTCCTCCATCCTAGAAACGTGCCCTGCCCAGCGCAGCTGTGTTCTCAATATCATGGCCTCAATGCTGGTGATCCCTGCTTGCTCAAGGACAGCAACATTCGTCACATAGTCAGTCCAGTGTATATTTAGGATTGTGCGTAGACAGCGCTGATGAAAGCGCTCGAGGAGTCGTAGGTGGTGGCGATAGGTGACCCATGTTTCAGATCCATAAAGGAGGATAGACAGTACGATGGCTCTATACACACTGATTTTTGTGCTTTGCCTCAGGTGTTTATTGCTCCAGACTCTTTTGTGAAGTCTTCCAAATGCACTATATGCCTTTGCTAATCTGTGATCGATCTCTTTGTCAATCTTGGCATCTGAGGAGATGATGCTTCCCAGGTAGGTGAACTGCTGAACGGACTTGAGCACTGATTTGCCGACGGCAATGTGGGGATGGTGGTGTTCGTCCTGTGGTGCAGGCTGGTAAAGAACTTCTGTTTTCTTCAGGTTGACTACTAGCCCAAACAGCTCTGCAGCTGTTGCAAAGCAGGATGTTAGGCGCTGCAGAGCTCCTTCTGTGTGGGCAACAAGGGCAGCATCATCGGCGAAGAGCAGCTCACGGACTAGATAGTTTAGAGTCTTAGTGTGAGCCCTCAGACGGCTTAAGTTAAACAAGCTACCATCAGTACGGTAGCGTATATAGATGCCGTCGTCTTCTTCAAGCTCTGCCATAGCCCTTTGGAGCATCATGCTAAAGAAGATTGTAAATAAGGTTGGTGCAAGAACACAACCTTGCTTCACTCCATTAGTTATTAGAAAGGGCTCTGAAAGAGCATCGCCATATCTGACTTGACCACGCTGTCCCTCGTGTAGCAAGATAATCATTTTAAGGAATTTGGGGGGGCATCCTAGTCTTTCCAGGATCTGCCACAGACCTTTTCTACTTACAGTGTCAAAGGCTTTGGTGAGGTCGACAAATGTTACATAGAGACCCTTGTTCTGCTCCCTACATTTTTCTTGCAGTTGCCTAAGGGCAAATACCATGTCTGTAGTACTCCTATTGGCTCTGAAGCCACATTGGCTTTCAGGGAGAAGTTCTTCTGCAATAGCAGGAACTAACCTGTTCAGGAGTATCCTTGCAAGGATTTTTCCAGCAATAGAGAGCAGTGTTATGCCTCGATAGTTTGAGCAGTCGGATTTTGCTCCTTTTTTCTTGTACAGGGTGATGATGACTGCATCTCGGAGGTCTGATGGCAGTTCCCCTTTTTCCCAGCAATTCACAAGGAATTCGTGGAATTTTTCGTGGAGTGCATGACCTCCGTGTTTCCAAACTTCAGGTGGGATTCCATCAATCCCAGCTGCCTTGCCGTTTTTCATCTGCTGTATGGCCTTAAAGGTCTCTTCCAAAGTGGGAGCTATGTCCAATTCATTTTTCATTGGTTTTTGTATCATATCTTGGATAGCTGAGGCTTGGACTACTCGGTTGGCGCTAAAGAGACTTTGAAAATGTTCAGCCCAACGATTTAGGATGGAGGCTTTATCAGTAATTAATGTTTGACCATCTGTACTGTATAAGGAGCTTTGGACCTGATAAGTAGGTCCAAACACTGCTTTAAGAGCTTCATAAAATCCTCTATGATCACCCAGATCTGCACAGCGTTGTGTCTTTTCTGCTATACTGATCCACCACTTGTTCTGCATGTCTCGGAGTTTTTGTTGTAGTTTGCTACATGTGAGGCGGAAAGCTGCTTTTCTTACATGACAGGTTGGCTGGGCGAGGTATGCCTGGTGAGCAGCTCTCTTCCTTGCCAACAGTTCCTGGATTTCTTGGTTGTTTTCATCAAACCAGTCTTGATTTTTCTTGTGGGAGAAGCCAAGGGATTCTTCTGCAGACTGGAGGATACTGTTTTTGATATGTTGCCAAAGCACTGTAGGAGAAGGATCTGTAGGGTGGTCTTCAAGTTTCGTTTGTAGATTTGCCTGGAAGTTGTCTCTCATGGTAGCTTGTTGAAGATTGTTGACTTGGAGTCTCTTCTTTAAGATGCCACCCCTCTTAGGTTTGAACTTAAGATGAAGATTTAGTTTACATCTGACAAGGCGATGATCTGTTTGGCATTCTGCACTGGGCATCACTCGGGTATGACGGACATCACGAATGTCTCTCTGACGGACTAGAACGTAGTCAATGAGGTGCCAATGTTTGGATCGGGGATGCATCCAGGTTGTCTTCAAGCTATCTTTCTGCTGAAAGATTGTGTTTGTAATAGTCAGCTGTTGTTCTGCACAGAACTCTAGCAGGAGGCGTCCGTTATCATTGCAATTTCCAACACCATGCTTGCCTAAGACACCTTTCCAGGCTTCGGAGTTCTTTCCTACTCTGGCGTTGAAGTCACCAAGGATAATAATTTTATCTTCTACAGGGACTTTTTGTATGAGTTGGCGTAGGTCTGTGTAGAATTTGTCTTTCTCTACAGGGTCAGCTTGCATAGTTGGGGCGTATATACTAAAGAGAACAACATGTGGGAGGCGTAAGGAAATAATGCGATCAGAGTGTCCTGTTGGCAAGGTTTCGAGTTTGGAGGCAATGGAGTTTTTAATCATAAAGCCTACTCCTGACAGATGTTTTTCGGTTTTGGGTTTGCCAGACCAGTAAAGTGTGTAGCCGGCGCCATGTTCTTTAAGGCTGCCTTCCTCATGGAAGCGAACTTCACTAAGAGCAGCGATGTCAATATTAAGCCGTGATAGTTCAAGGGCTATTAGGGCAGAACGACGCTCAGGCCGTCCACTATCTTCAGAGTCTTGCATGGTTCTGATGTTCCAGCATGCAAGTGTCAGTTTATTTACACCTTTGGAGGCCGGTGTGTGCCTTTGTTTCTTTGCCTTGGTTTGACCGCATCAGAAGATTCCCGTTGGCCGCGGCTAGCCAACCAGGTAGTTGGGGATGAGCTTTCTTTAGGCCACCTTTTCTAGGCCCCTCTCCATGTGGAGCAAGCAGTCATACAACCAATCCAATTAAAATATTAATTGAAAACAATAAAAAATACACTTAAAACATGTTTATAAAAATTCAGCACACCCATTAAACATCCTTCTGCCCCAACCAGTTAAAAACAAAAGTCTGTTTAATTTTTTTAAAAAGTGTTCATCTGTCAGCAGAAAGAGAGCAGAGAGTGGACCAATTGAGCCCCCCTCGGGAAGGCCTTCCGTAGCCTAGGAGCAGCCACTGAAAAGGCTCTCTTCTGTGTCCTTGCTAATCAAACCAGTGGGGCTTTTAGGACCTTGAAGATTGTAAGACTCAGGCATTCAGAGAGCATTTGCTCAGAAATAGTTTGACAATTATTGTGATCTTTCTAAACTGTATCAGTGACTGAGAGGCTAGAGCAAGGGCATGAACTGCAAAGCCCAGCAGACTTCTGGTCTGCCTGCTTGGAATTGTAGTCCAACAACATTTGGAGAGCCAAATGATTCCCACCCGTGAACTGCGTGTCCCCGTAATGAAGGCTTGAAAGCCTTCAGTGCCTTGAAGACTGCTAACAGTCCCAGAACATTGATGTGTAGTTGAAGTTCCACATTCAACCAGCATCCATGAATGACTAGATTGTGAGAGTGGGGCGCCCACCCAGTCATGGACACATCTGTAGTCAATGATCTGGTGGGATGTTGCATGACAAATGGAAGGCCGTGTTGAACCATTTCTGGTTGTGTCCACCACTCTAGAGCCCTGAGTATTGGTTGAGGCACAGAGAACATCTTGAAGGGGTCATCCAGAAGTGGGTTGAACTTCCTGAGGAACCATACCAGTTGGCTGGTGAGGGGTGTGACTGCTGTGATAGAGGCCATGTAGCCCAGGATGCGTTGGATGAGGTGTGCTGTCACTCCCCTGTGGGCAATGCAGTGACATACTGTTTCCCTCAGGATGGAGAATCTATCTTCCGGTAGGAACTCCCTCCCCCACATAGCATCCGATTGGGCTCCTATGAACCTGGTGAGTTGTGTCAGCTCTAGGTGGGATTTCTCTAGATTGACAACGAAACCCAGTTTGTTGAGCAAAGAAAGGGTCAAGTTGATATCCCTGAAGACCTTCTCTCTGGAGGGTGTGGAGTTAAGCCAGTCATCCAGGTACAGGAAAACCACCCTCTGCTTAATCTGAGTCACACCACAACCACTGCTACATACTTGGTGAAAACTCTCAGCCCATGCACAAGCCGAAGGGGAGCGCCTTGAAGCGGAACATACAGGAACCGATAGCAAATGTGAGGAAATGCCAGTGTGGTGGTGCTATGGCAATGTGGAAATAGGTGTTGCAAAGGTTGATGGTGGTGAACCAGTCTCCCACCTGAAGGAATGGGAGAATGGAGGATAGTGTGACCATCCTGAAATGCTTGGGAACAATATAGTGATTGATGTCTCACAAGTCCAAAATGGGGCATAACCCACTATCTTTCTTGTTGACTAGGAAGCAGCAGGAAAAAAAAAAAGTCTGCCTTCTGATGCTGTGGGATAGGTTCTATGGCTCCCTTTTTGAGGAGTGTGGCAACCTCTTCGAGAAGGAAAGTAGAAGGCTGGGTTACTCTGTAGGACTACCCCTGAAGGAGGTAGATGATTGAATTCTATAAAATAGACTTTAAGGATGATACTGAATACCCAGCGGTCTGAAGGGATGGTGTGCCGAGAATGGAAAGTGGTGTAGAGCTGGTCCACATAGACTCTGGCAGTGGACACAGATGGAGGGAAAGGATACTCAAACCCTCTCTTTAGCGGTGTCAGGATTCTTCTTTGGGAACTAAGACTTGCTCCTAGACATAGGCGGGAACTTCCTCTGATGTTGAGGATACAAAGAGGTGCCATGCTGGAAGCGCTGCGAGGTGGGACTGTACTGCCTGCAAAAGGAGGGATGGGATTGCCGTTCCAATAGCCATGATCTCGAGCTCTGGAGGGATGCCAAAGTGTTTCGCTGTAGTCCTCATCCTGTGTATGTGCTCGAGTTTGGTGTCTGTGTCTGCATGGAAGAGACCGGCCTCATCGAAGGGGAGGTCTTTGATCACTGATCTAGCCGTGTGTGAAAGGCCTGAGGACCACAACCATGCATGTCTACAGACTGCCACTGCACTTGCAAGGACCTTGCCAGCACAGTCTGCCATGTACTTGGCCGCTTGTCTCTGGTAATTTGCTAAGGCTACATCATCCCTCATCATGTGCACCAACCTGAGGTCTTGGTCCGGAATCTTGTCCAAGTACAGCAATATAGTGTCCCACAGATGTCATTGATAAGCCCCTATGCACAAACTGTATGTGGCTATCTTTGCCAACAGACAGGCCAAAGAATAGAACTTCCGGCCAGTTACGTCGAGTTTCTTACCTCCCTGATGAGTCGGGGATGAATGTACCCTTTGTGAAGTACCATTTGGGCTGCCTCTACTATAAGAGAGTTAGGTTTTGGGTTTGAAGTCAGCCATGGGGCTGCATCATCCGATACTCTATGAAGATGATCCAATAGGTGGTACTGAGAATGGGGTAGCCCTGGCAGTTTTGACTATTTGTGTAAAAGATTGCAAAATAGGGATGGAAGGCAGTGGGTGGGGGCTGTCATTGAAGATCTTGAAAGAACAGGTCATCTACCTAGATGTCCATTTGGGTAACTGTTAGTCCAACGACGCTGTTATGTGATGAACAACTTTGGCAAAAGTCTTAACATCATACATTGAGGATGGTGGGTCCAGGTTCACACACTTCAGGTGTGGTGAAGTTTTCAGAGATGGGGTCTTCAAGCGGGAGTCGTCTGACACATGAGAAGTCTGAGATGGGGTATACTTGGCCTAGGTCGATTTGCCATATCTGGTGTAGGGATCTTATAAGTCTCAGGGTCCTTACCATTAGGTGTTGGGGACTGCCTAGAAGAAGGAGAGGGCTCATTGTGTGGAGGAGATTGTGAACAGGACCATCCTCCCACTCCTCAGTCCTCTGGTGATCCATCATGTTCAAGGCAACCCCATCCTGTCGGGTGGTCCCGCTGATCTGCAGATGAACGGTTCCATTGTCCATCCTCGGTCTGTTGGGCAATTCCATTGTCCATCCCGTCGGTCTCCTTGACACATAGGAGAATAGTCATGATGGTACAGCCTACTGTACTGCCTGGGGGAGAAGTCATAATAGTGGTACCGCAATCTGACTCCCAATAGTATCTCTCCAGGAAATATCCCCGGAGAGGAGGGAATTCATACTGGTACCACTCACATCCATCCGAAGACCAGTCATCTTCATACCATGGGGATTCAGATCCGGAACACTGAGAGATGCATATCCTTGACTGTGATCTAGACACAGGCCACAGCCAAGATCAGGGAGTACGGGACCGTGTTCTCGAGTGGGACCAGGAACAATGTACAGGAGTCCTCAGTGGAGACCTGGGTATTGGCCGGGCCTGAGATGGCATCCATAATCTATCTGGTACCATCTTCCTGGATGAATGAGACCATGAGTGGGACCAGACCTCAGAGCGGGAGCGGGGAAAGTGTGTGTAGACAAAGATCTCAAATGAGTCCGGGAGCGATGTATAGGCTATGACCAGGAGCAGGACTGGAAGTGGTGCAGAGGAAGGGACTGTGAGAGGGAGTGAGAATGGCTCAACTGGTAAACAATGGTCCCCAACACCAATGGTTTCTGTGGAGGAGATACCTGAACAACCTATATGTCAGGTGATGATGCCATAGTGGCCTCATCGGAGTCTGAATTCACTCTATTTCCATGGGACAGGACAGGATGGGTGATTGCTTCACTGGAGAAGGAATTGACTGGGTGTCTTTGGAATGGCCTCTGTCCTTTCCTGTGAGTGACTCTCGAGATGGGGAGTGGTCCTTGTGAGTTTTTCTACACTCCCAGAATCACCCTCTGTGAGGGGATCACTGCCCAACTGCTGCCTTTAGCTGTTTCTTTGATAGCCCGTGTTCCCCCTCATCTTCACGCTCAGCAGCATCAGAGGCCTGGGCCAAACACACCAACCTGTGCTTGTCCTTCGACACTGTAGCCGCATCATGCACATGGTTCTGCATGGTACCTTGGCCACGAGACCGGGTAGACCCTGGGGGTTTCATAACAGTCCCTTTCAAGGTGGATGGGACTGTAGCGGACCTGCGTTTCTCATTTTCCTCGGCCAGTTTCTGGGTGATACTGGACCCTGAGGCCTTTGTGCGGGACAAAGTCGCAGAAAGGGCATGCTTATAAAGCAACACCTTCAGCCTCTTTTTTCTGTTGTTTCAGGCCTGGGGGCAAAGGCCTATAGGACTTAACATCATGGAATTGCCCCAAGCAGAGGAGGAACGTGGCCTGGCCATCCATCTCAATCATTTTACCCCCCACACACTGAGAGCAGGCCTTAAAGAAGCCTGTGGCTGACATTGTAGGCCAAACAGAGAATTAAACTTGGTACAAAGGCAGTAGAAGCGGGGTACAAGAATACAGTACCATAAGTCAAGGAGTCCAAGTCAGAACCCAAAGATTCAGTCCAGTGAAATTGAGTCCAAAGAATAGTCAGAGAATCCAGGTCAAAATCCAAAGGTCAGTAGTAAAAGCGAGGCCAAAAGAGTAGTCAAAGTCCAATCCAAAGTCAAATATCAGTGAGAAAAAACACAAGAGGTTTGAGGAATGTTCCTTTAGTACTGTCCACATGGCAGAAAAAAAGGAACTGAGCAGTTGGTGGGCGGTGGGGGCTTATATGGGCCAGGGGTGAGGGGGCAGAGCTACCCCAAAAAAGTTTGAATTGAGGTTTCTGGAAGTTTCTGAAGTGCTCTGCTCAGGTGCAGGATTACCCAATTGTGTGCATTCACAGAGATCACAAAGAAGAAATGACCCAATTCAATCAGTGTCCCACCACCAAGCTAATAGACACACTCCTTAAGGTGCAGGGTATAAATAAGTTATAAATATTAGTCCCCCAACAATAGTAAAGTGTGCCATGGTGGACAAATCTGGCCACTCTCTTTCTCATCACACACCAGATTGGAGCCTCCTGTGCCACCCTCAGCCTCCTATCTGAGTATCTTCACTGCTCTTCAAGACTGATAACTATCACCCTATCTTCCTGGACCTCTCTACTTCTATCTAACCTTTCTGCATTACTCTGCTATAGCCTTGTATGGTTATTAAGAATGTGTGTTGTGTATGTTAGTTTATTTTTTATGTTATTCCAATAAAATACTTTGTTTTACTAACTGGAGCCTCATCTACAGTTAGTACTGGTATACATAGGTGAAAAGATCCCCAAAGTTACCCTCCTGATGTAGGATTGCCCAAGGTGACCCAGTCAGTTTCCATGGTGGAGCAATGATTTGAACCCTGGTCTTTTGGATTCCAGTTCTAACACTCTAACTACAGCATCACACTGGTTCTAGAAAAGCTATTTGGTGTGCAAAGTTTAGCAACTTGTATAGCTTTTTAAAGTTCAGACTAAAACCTGCAATAAGTTCACCCATCCCCATTAAAAAGGAAGCCACCAGCTGCCATGAATTATTTGTTGGTTATCAGAACTGTTCTTAATAGTATACTTTTCTTATTTCCAATATTGTTTTCCTGCACATGTGATTCCTGCTTTGTACAATGCATTTATATAGTCTAAGAGCAAGAATTTTAGCCTTTAGTTTTCAATTCATTATTGTAGTAATAAATTTCAGATCATTAGCATAATGGTGATCCATGTTTACTGGACATATGGTTCTTTACTTCTTTTTTACAAGGTGAACATCAGACAATGCATAAATCTGAAGTGACTCCAAATCATTGTGTCTGAAAGCTTGTAACATTTTAAGTGAAATTGAGTTTCTTCTCTTGCTGTACTACTTGGGGTGTAAATTGTCTCTTCATTGCCAAGGCTATTGTGAATATAAATCATTGTGTGTTAGGAAACAAACCAAAGTGACGAAGTACTGCAGCTACTTACTAGAACAAACAAAGGTGAACCACTATAGAGAGAGATTAAAGTGGAATTTGGGAGATTTAAGGCTTGTATCTTATTGGTGAATTCCAGCTAGAGTAGACCCATTGAATCAATTGTTTAATGGTGAGACAACACATAGGTAAAGCTAATTGATTCAATGGTTCAGTCTAACTTAGTTGGAACTAGCAAAAAGATTCAGGCCTTACAGTGCAGTGCTAGGACTTTATCAGACGAGCCTCTAAAAATGTTTCTTTCCCACCACGTTTTAAACCTTGAGTGTGCCGGCAAAATAAACCTTTATATCAAATGTTGTCATAATAGTGTGAAAAAGCAGCCCTGTACTTCCACGTTGATGGGTGCATGTGATCTCAGTGGTTCTCGCGAGAAGATGCGAGTGCACTTAAAAGTGTAATAAACAAAACAAACACACAAGCACTGAAAGACCCTTAAAAACTTGTCTGAAAAATAGTGAGGTTAATAAAAATAGCATCCCATACCTAGTTTTCACATTCTTACCTAGAGGTGTTCTGGCAGGGACCGCCCATTGACACTGAAATTGCAACAGCAGAACAGGACATGGTTTCAAAAGCTTGCAATTATGTGGAAAAAAATGCCATAGCAGATCAATTGACAGCTTGGCCCATCAATAAAAAATAACATTCTTTTTACAGCATGAGACTGTGAAAGCATGACATCATGCAAAATGGATGCCCTTTTACATTCCTTGGGTGTCGTTATGATGCCATATTTGTTGCTTCTGTCCTTGGGCATCATTATGATTCCATATTTGTTGCTTCAGTCCCTGCCAGAACACTTCTGGGTGAGAATGTGAAAACTAGGTACAGGATGCTATTTTTATTAACCTCACTGTTTTACAGGCAAGTTTTAAGTGTCTTTCAGTTCTTGTGTGCTTGTTTTGTTTATTAATTTAGCCCTTTTTACACTTTTAAGCGCACTTGCATCTTCTCGTGAGAACCGCTGAGATCATGTGCACCCACCAACGTGGAAATATAGGGCTGCTTTTATACTGGCCAACCTTGGAGAAAGTTGAACATGGTAGAAGTTATTTGAGAGGAGACATTGCAGACACATTCCAAATACATTTACCGGTACTTGTAATTCTTAATTATGTTACTTCAGCAGTACACTCCCCAATTTAATCCAATGTAATGTAATTTTCTTGAAGAATTTTCCCTTCTAGGTTCTTTTTTCTTTTTCTGCTTCAGAATGACCTTTAATGTTCATCTTCAATTCCACTTTTTGTGAATTGTGGCTGAAAATTAAAAGTGTTCAAAAGCCCCTAGGAAATTTCACTAAGCTTACACATGTTGAGTGTCTCTCAACATTCCTGAACATATTCTGCCATGATAAAACCCAAGTATAGCTCCAGAGGTGGGGTGGGGAACAAAATGGAGAAGAAGAAAAAATGTAGCATGTGATCAGGATACACAAGAAACATGGAGTAGTGAAGCTGAGCTCTCTCTTCTTCTACAGCCAAGTGGCAGTGAGGCATTTCTTCTGCTACTACTGCCACAAAGTGTGCAGAGGTGAGACTCAAGGGCTGTTCATATGGAATTGGGTTGCTACGTCTCAGTCACTAGTTTGCACAAACTTTGCACTGCTGCTGCTGGTGGGTGGGTGCATTGGGTACACTCCCCTTCTTCAGGACTGGGCCAAGTCAGGCCAGGAGTGTGGCAGAGAGCAGCATGCTCTGGCTGGCAGCAGCAGCTCCTCTAGGTGCTGCTCATGTACTCGTTTCCCCAGCAGCCAAGCTTGGCTGCACACAGCAGCTTTTCAGTCTTGGGGATTCCCTGCTTGCAGATTGGTCAGATGACTGATCCTCAAACAACACATGCAAGAGAGAACCTTTGCAGACTCAGCAGACAGATTGGTTGCATGGAACCTCTGCACTGCCCTGCACTGGCCCAGGGAAGAACTGCAAGAATTCTTTCTCCACCACTGCCTTTTGCCAATTTTAAGTGAATGTATTCACAGTCTCTCTGCAAGCTTCACAGTGGGAACATGTTCACTTGTGAAGCTTTCAGAGAGATTGTGAATGCCTCTGATACTGCCCCATGCCATTTTTTAATGGGGACTTGACCATGTTCATTTTTATTATCCATGGGGGTTTCTGGAACCAATCTCACAGATACCAAGGGCCCACTGTATAAATAAGCACATGCATGAAAATGAGTCTGATAGATTCACCTATCCCTATCTGCAAGAGTTCTAAAAAGAAAAGGGGGAAACACCATGTGTTTAAGACTCATAAATGCCTTGTTAAACTTACAAGAGTTTGTGGGAAAGGAATGACAAGATCTTGTTCAAGTTTATTTCTTCTTTTTATAACTTAACAGTGGGTAACATGATCTACAGACATCTTGCAGTTTCTTAAGTTTTCACATGCGTAACAATATACAAATAACCTTCAGAAAACATTCTTTCAGTCATATCTCACAGATGGCACATTTTCTCTTCTTCACTTTCTTAAATAATTGAATTATTTTGACTAGATAAGTCTTGAATAGATAAGATTCTCATCTCTCTAAGATTCTCCCTGTCAGGGTTTCCAATATTCAAGAAACTTGTGTGTCTGTGTGTCTCTGGGTGTGTCATTTTTAGAATATTCTTCCCATCCCTACCAAGTTCCTTGAATTCCAACATTTAGTTAAGTCATTGCCACCTACAAGTTTTCCCTTTAACTTAATCCCATAAATGGGATAAGGAAGTGTATAGTTGCTGGGCAGTCTAACTGGTTGTTCAGTGAATGAGATGTTTGTGCCTGTACTTGAGTGCACATGAGCATTGTGAATCAGAAATATTAAAGTTTTAAAGAAAAAGTTACTTGACTATAGAACTTTATTATGATGTGTGTGTGTGTGTGTGTGTGTGTGTGTATGCGAGCACTTTGTATAGGATCCCCTTTTAAAATATAAATAACATTTTGCCTTATTTTATTTGCAGACTATTTAATCTTAGAACACACCAGCCAGTAATTTAAAGAAAGGCTTCATGGGAGTCCTGGTCCACACCTGTTGCTGGAGAACATAAGCTAGAAGGATTGTGGGCTTCCCATTAGTCTCTGGTTGGCCAGTCTTGGAAAAGAACATTGAACTAGTTAGGCCTTAGGTATGACCCAGCATATCTCTTCATTGGCACTTATCCTTATAATAGTCAAGTTACTGCAGAGTGTTCAATAAAGGTCATTTCTGTTTCATGGATAAATAATGACTCTTCAATTAAGATGTGAAATGGCTTCACAGGCTTTAAAGCTACTCAGTGGAGGTCATCATAGGCTGAAAAACAGCACAATCTTCTTCCCTAAGAACCATTTATTTTAAATGAAAGAGAGCAACTTCAAACAGTGGCTAAAAGGTTTTATTGACCCTTCCAAAATAACACTGTTATTACTGTAGTATGAACATGTTTTACAGTCCATGAATATGCATTAAATGCCTCTTTCCCTAAACAGACAAACAAAAATAGGGAATAGTAACAAAAGATGCCAGTAATGCATAGAGTGCTAGGTCTTCACTCCATAGCAACAGAGCAAATCATTACCAGAAAGCAAAGAATAGAGTTGGACCTCCCTATCCACAGGTTCTGCACCCACAGATTCAAGCAACCATGGCTCAAAAATATTCAGGAAAAAAAATCCAAAAAGCAAACCTTGCTAATCAGCATTTTATATATGTGATGCCATTTTATTATGTCATTGCATACAATGAGACTTGAGCGTCCACAGATTTTTGTATCCTTAGGAGGTTCTGGAATGAAACCCCAGTGGATATTGAGGACAAAGTGTACTAGATAGCCCACTAAGTTTATCTCTCTTCCTGCTCATTCACATTTAAGAAATGGGAAAATATCCCAGCATTTACCATTCAGTAAGTGGGCATTCAGCTTTTGTGCAAACCATAGCTGACTACGTTTAGACAAAATGGCAATTTCTGGTTTTCCATATATTTAAAGGAAAAGCTTTTAAGGTCCCCCCTTGCAGAGAAATAAAGGAGAAAATACAGAAGGACTTGATGTTGCTTTTTTCTCATA
Organism: Gambelia wislizenii; assembly: GCA_030847615.1. Taxonomy (NCBI): domain Eukaryota; kingdom Metazoa; phylum Chordata; class Lepidosauria; order Squamata; family Crotaphytidae; genus Gambelia; species Gambelia wislizenii. The sequence goes on along the minus strand of JAUMIR010000002.1, from coordinate 302,944,093 downwards.
ATTACAAGTCAGTAGTTCTGTTCAAGTATTCATACTCCCCTTCTGAGCATTAAATGTGGAGAGGTGTTACACAAAGTGCTCTTGAAAATTCCAAGAAAATATCAAGTTTCTAATATGTTGGGGAAATTAGCAGCAACTTGACCTTAGCAATGTGAAAGAGGGCAAAAGAGAGAGGGATCTTTACACCTTTGTATACCCCAACTAACTCTGAACAGATACATACAAACACAAAATAAAAATTAACAATTATATTTATTAAAGACTTAAAAATAATAACACCAAGCACACACACATTCAAACAATAAAGCATTCACAAAAGACCACTAGGAATGGAGGAAATGGGGTTGCCAGAGGGATAGATAGGGAGGTTTCTGGGGATATATGACACCTGTCTTGTAGTCTGAAGTTGTTGGAAAACCGGTAGCATGGATGGATGGATCTGGAGTGGCTAACACAGAGAGATATAATGTCCCCAGGAACTGGTTCTGTGCCCAATGAAGCATGATTTGGGGCTGGTATTTATACTAAAAATGTGCCCTGCAGTGAGGAGTTTCATGTGTTCAAACAATAGTTTTTCTTTGTGGTCTCTGTGAATGCACACAATGGATTAATCCTGTGCCTGCACAGAGCACTTCAGAAGCTTCCAGAAACCTCTATTCAAACTTTTGGGTGGTAGCTCCTCCCCCTCCCCCCTGGCCCTTATAAGCCCCCACCAATCACCAAGTGCTCAGTTCCTTTTTTTCTCCACTGCATGGGCAGCACTGAAGGAACACTCCACAAATCTCTTGCGTTTCTAATAGCTTTGTTTGCATTGTTATTTACCTTTGGACTGGATGTCGACTACTCTTTGATACTGATCTCTGGATTTGACTTGGATTGTTGACTGGGCTGAATCTCTGGTTCTTCACCGGGACATCTTGACCATGGTACAGTAATCTGCTCCCTTCTGTTTTGTGGCCTTCTCACCCCTTTTGTTATGATGTTGGCCACAGGCTTTTTCAAGGCCTGTTCTCAATGCGTGGGGGAAATGACTTAGTCAGATAGCCATTCTAAGTGCCTCCTGTGTTTGTGGGAGTTCCATGACAATAGTTTTTGTAGAAACTGCAAAGCCTTTATTCCCCAGGCTGGATGCAACCGGGATAAAAGATTGAAGGCCATGCTTTACGAGCATGCTCTCTCTGTGAAGGCCTCTGGTTCTGGTACTACCCTGAAACGGGCTAAGGAACCCAAGAAACACGGTTCCACAATGGTCCCATCTACTTCCAAAGGGACCAGCAGAAGAACCCCAATGTCCACTTCAGCTCATAACCGAGGTACCGTATGGACCTGCACGGGTGATACTGCCACAGTGTCAAAATGCAAGCACAAACCGGTACCACTGTCTAAGACTCAGGCTATTGCCGAGCATGAAGATGAGGAGGAGCATGACCCACCGACGAAGAAGCCTAAGATGACGGATGAAAAGTGGTCCCCTCACAGGGGACGTTCCTGGGAACATTGTAGGATCCAAAAAGAGAATTCCCCATCTCATGGGTCAACCACATGGAGGCACAGGGACTGCACCCAAGGGACTCTATTAGAAGACTCTCCTGTGAAGAGAAGACTCTCAATACCATCACCATATCAGTCCCATGAGGCTAGAACAGACTCAGAATCAGAAGGAGGTGCTAGAGAGTCATCTCCTGACATCCAAGTGGTTTGAGTGTCTCCTCCGAAGACAACGCTGGTGTTGGGGACTGTCGTGCATCACTTGAGTCACTCTCGGTCCCACTCCGGGTCCCTTTCTCAACAGCATCCAAGGTTCCACTCTCATGTCTATTCACCAGACCTGCTCAAGTTCTTTGTCTATACACTGTTCCCAGTCCCGCTCGGGGAACAGGTCCCACTCACAATCGTGTTCTCCTATGATGAAGGTACCGGACAGACCATGGATGTGCTTTCTAGTTCATCTGCCTTCTAAGTCTCCTCCTCAGACACCAGTACTTCGCTCTCAGTTTCGCTCGAAGTCAGAAGCTTACTCTCCACACCCGAGGCCCCAACCCTTACCCAGGTCACTGTTGGGTTCGTGTAGCTCTCACTCCAACTACGATTCTCTGTGGTACAAAGTTGACTGGTCTTGGGACAAGTACGAACAGTACTAATATGAGTTTCCCCCCTTCAGGGGATATCTTCCTGAGAGATACTACTGGGATTCTGACCTGCGATACTGATACTATGGTGACTTCTTTCCTTGGCAATTCAGAACACGATACCATCCGGGCTCTTCTCCAATGTATCAAAGGGACCATTAGGATGGACAATGAAATCATCCAATGGACCGTGGATGGTACCACTTGCTGGAAGATGCACAGGACTATGCCCCATCCTGGACTTGCGAGATGTGAATTGCTATATCACCCCAAGCAATTCAGAATGGTAATGCTCTCCTCCATCCTTCCGTCCCTCCAAGTAGGAGACTGGTTCACCACTATTGACCTTTGGGATGCCTATTTCCACATCACCATAGCACCAGCACACAGACGTTTCCTTGCAGTCACCATAGGTTCCAGCATGTTCAGTTTCAAGGCCCTCCCTTTCGGCCTATGTACAGCCCCAAGAGTCTTTACCAAATGCACGGCAGTGGTGGTAGCACATCTAATGCTGAGTGGAGTGGTAATATTCCTGTACCTTGATGACTGGCTCATAATGGCACCATCCAGAGAGAAGGTGGCCAGGGATGTCAACTCAACCCTATCATTGCTAGATGAGCTAGGCTTTGTGGTCAACCTGGAAAAGTCCCATCTAGAGCCATCACAAGTTGCCAGGTTCATTGGGCCCAAATAGATGCTACATTGGGTTGAGCACTTCCACCAGAAGACAGATTCTCTGTACCGAGAGGCACGGTCTGCCATTGCATTACTCGCAAGAGAGTGAAAGAACACCTTATCCAGCACATTCTGGGTTATATGGCCACCATGGTTAAACCCCTTACCAGGTTGTGGATGAGGCCCCTGCAAGCTTGGTTCCTCCAAAAGTTCAACCCACTTCTAGACAACCCTTTCAAGATGCTATCTGTGCCCAGACCAATACTCAGGGCACTGAACTGGTGGACTTGACCAGAAATGGTTTGCATTGGACTACCTTTCACATTGATTTGCTACACCAGATCACTAACTACAGACGCGTCACTGATGGACTGGGTGCTCACTCACATGACCTAGTCATTTGCGGACGGTGGTCAGACATGGAATCCCAACTACACATCAATGCATTGGAACTGCTAGCAGTGTTCAAGGCACTGAAAGCATTCAAACTCTCCCTTCAAGGGCATGTTGTTCAGATTGTTTCAGACAACACCACCACTGTCTTTTACATCAACAAACAGTGAGGGACCAGATCATGAATGCTCCTAGATCTAACGATCCAAATGTAGGACTGGTGCATTGCATGACAGTTTTCCCTGACTGCGATCCACCAAGAAGGGAGACAAAATGAAATTTCAGATGTGTTCAGCGCATCTCAAACCAACAATCGTGAGTGGTCTCTTGCGTCAACATCTTGACAACAATATTCACAGACTGGGGAGACCCACTGATAGACTTATTTGAATCCAGGGAGAACACCAAGTGTCACCTGTGCTGCTCAAGAGGAACCTGGGAGAGGTGTTTCTCTTCAAATGGACAGGAGTCTGTCTCTATGCCTTCCCTCCCTTCCCATTTCTTTCCAGGGTAGTGATGAAACTGCAACAGGACAAAGTAGACTGAATACTAATAACCCCATGGTGGCCTAGACAGCTGTGGTTCTCACCACTGCTCCTGCTATCTCAGAGGACTTTTCGGCACCTCCCTCTCTGTTGGGACACTATCACTGAAGGATGGCCAGAGACTCCACCTGGACCTGGACATGATCAAGCCGACAGCATGGAGGATCATCCCCTAGCAGCTCTGTCAGATACAGCTAGAATTATAATGCAGGCCTCCACGCGTTCATCTACTCAGAGAGCTTACAATTACAAATGGCAAAAGTTCTGCCAATTCCTGAGTGGTAAGGCAATACCACCCAACAGGGCCACTTCTGCTAGACTTCCTCACCACCTTTTCAGTAAAAGGCTTCACTCTCTCATCCATAAAAACCGATGTAGCTGTGGCAACCTGGCATTTTCAATGCATGGGGGTGCAGTCATGTTTCAAGGATCCATTGATTCATAACTTCCTTCAGAGATACAAAAACTTACATCCACTGACATCGGGACCAATCACCAGCTGGGACCTACCTCTAGTCCTGAAGGCCCTTTCTGCAGGCCCCTTTGAAACGATGGACAAGTGTGATCTATGCCTCCTGTCTTTTAAGACAGCTTTACTGATGGCCATCACCTCGGTGAGGAGAGCGAGCAAGATCTGCACCCTTAGGGCAGATCCCCTCTATACACAGTTTCATCAGGACAAAGTCGTCTTCAGGCCAGATGTGGCATTTCTCCCTAGGATTCTCTCCTCTTTTCACTTGAATCAAGACATAGTTTTACTGACCTTCTGCCCGCTGTCAACTAATAGCTAGACAGCTCCCGCAACCCTTTCGATGTCCAGCTAGGGTTGGAACTCTGTATAAACAGGATGACATGCTTCCACCACTCCAATAGACTCTTTGTATGCTACTCTGGCCCAAATAAGGGGCTGCCAGTGTCTTCACAGTGATTTTTCAAATGGGCGGCCTCTGCCATTTCTCTTTCTTATCAGCTGATGGGAGAGTCGCTACTTGGTGCAATACGCAACCATTCTACCAGAGCGCCAGCTACCTCAGCAGCATTCCTGTGGGGGGGGGTCCTCTTCTAGACATTTGCTGAGTGGCCACATGGGCCACACAGCTCACATTTGTGAAGAACTATAAGTTAGACTCTGCCCAGACAGACGGCTCAGCCTTAGGAAGGGCAGTATCGTTTTCAGTCACCTGCAGCTGAATGGTTTTAACCTATTCTTGTTCTTTAATACAATATATTGTTTTCCTATGAACTTGTCTTGTCTTTATTGGTGTTAGGACACCCCCTCCTCCAGGGGTCCCTGAGCTTGCTAATCTACCCATTGTGTGCATTGACAGAGACCACGAAGAAGAATGGGTTACTTACCTGTAACTATAGTTCTTCAAGTGGTCTTCTGTGAATTCACACAAACCTTCCCTCCTTCCCTCTGGTGTCCTACCTCCCACTGTGTTTTTTTTAATATGCGGCTATCAGGAACTGAGCAGTTGGTGAGAGGTGGGGGCTTATAAGGGCCAGGGGGTGGAGCTACCACCCAAAAGTTTGAATAGAGGTTTCTGGAAGCTTCTGAAGTGCTCTGCACATGCATGAGATTAACCCATTGTGTGAATTCACAGAAGAATACTCAAAGAACTTTAGTTACAGGTAAGTAACTCGTTCATTCCAGGTTTCTCCAAAGATTGCACAATGAGTTCCAGGAAAAACTCCTGGGTTCAACAAAAAGTGTCTGAAGATGCTATTGTGATGGAACAACTCTTAATATCTTGGTGATTAGATTTACAAAGCTTAAGCTGCCTCCTTAATGGTTCGGTGCTGGTGAAGGGAAGCTTGACACCTTACAGACAAAGGATTACTCCATCTATCGATAATAGGCTTGGGTGTGTGCAAACAAAGTCCTTTTTTGACCTTTCATTTCTTCACAGTTTGGAATTTGTCAATAGTCCTCCGTTTGAGCGATGCATGGCTTAACACATACCTTTTGGGATCCATACAGCGAGTCCCTGATAACTTATTGTTCTTTCCTGTGGAAGAGCACATTAACATATCAAATTATTAATAAGCCAATTTTGGGGGTTTCTGGACGTGGGAGTCATTAAGGGCACTAACAGAGGAGGATGTGGATATGCACTCAAGCACCACCCCATTATTCTTTTCTCCTCAGTGCTAAAGTTTACCATGCTGAGGAGGGAGTTCTGAATATAGGGAGGAAATTCTATTGCTGCCTGCCTGAATGAAAGTAGGCCTATGTGATTTTGGACCCCTAATAAAACAGACCACATAGATGTGAGTAGAAGATTCCTTCAGACCTTCCTTTTCAACACAAGAATGAGAGGTGAGGAGGGAGATGCTGAGGGGATTCTTTGTTTGACCCCAATGATGGTTGACAATTTTGTTTGGTTCATTTTTTAAAATAAGAAATTTCTAAAATTCGCACCAAAACTTCAAACACAAAGAATTTGAAATTTTCTCTTTTTAAAAAAAAAAAAAAAAATCAAATGTAGGCAAAAGCTAAACTGACAGATGTCCCCGTACATGTAATGGACTTTGAGTACTTGGCTCATAAAAATTGTTTTTGAATCCCTATTTTTTCAGCCATGTTTGTAGTACTGCATTGGATTGTTATACTTTCTTCCTTCCTCCCCCATGAGATCCTCATCTTTCAAACCGATACAGAAAGCTGCTATAACACAACTGTTGCTATGTTGGGATTAGTTGTGACTATAGAAACTGAACAGTGCATACATATACTTGAGAATTTTATTCTGTTCACTTTTAACTGAGGACTTACCAAAATATGCAAATTTCTTCATAAATTTGACAGAAAAAAATTTAAGATTAAAGAAATTGAGAAGATTATGAGACATGGCAAAAAAACACAACAGGTGCACATGAGGACAGTGTTACAGTTCCAAGAATGGGTCCCGGTTTCAGATGACATTGTCATCCTCACGTGCTGACTCCATGCTGCAGCCATGAGGAAGGCATTGCTTTGCATTGATGGGACCTCTGCGTCAGTTGAAAGTGATGCTTTATTCATGGCTGCAACACAGACTGAGCACACAAGGATGATGACAACGTCTGAAACCAGGACCCATTTGTGGTACAGTAACATCATCCTTGCATGCTCCTGTTGTGTTTTTTGAATGTGTCTAATAATCTCCTGAAATGTGACATAAAGTGAAACTAACAGATTTGTCCAGTTCTAATGTCTGCATCAGCTCCCCACTTGCACCCTGGCCTGCTAAATGGGTGTGGAAGACTACAGGTAAGATCTGAATTCAGACATTTTCTCTCTCTCTTTCTCCCTCCCTCCCTCCTTCCTTCCCACCCCGATCTATGTGTAGAGATGATTATTATATTTACAAACATATAAAGTTCAATCACCCTTATATATCTAAGAGGTGTGCTAAGGGATTCCACCATACTACAAAGAGGAGAAGTTTAAATTAATTAATGCAATAGAACATTAATCAAATATTTTCAAGCTTTAATTTAACAAGAAACATCTAATGTTTTTATGGGTTTTTTTTTGCTGTAGCTTTCAAATTAGGGCAATTAATATCAGATAACTCAGCCAGACAAGAATATTATGCATAATAAAATTGTGCCTTGAAATCTTTACTCTTGAGGCACGCTAATGCCAAAGAGCATGAATATTAAGACTGATTGTGGGATATCCAGACTGGACCCGACAGCAAAATCATATTTTAGCAATGTTTATTTATTTAAAATTCAGCTAAGAATATCCTCAATGGAAAAGATAATTATTTCAGCATCTCATTAGGTAGCTTATGAGTTAATGGATAGCACTTGTGTGCTTAAACCCTACTGAAGTCATTGGACCTTAAGGCTAAAACATAGTTAATGATGTGACAGTATGCAGCTGTATAATATTTTGAAATTTATTCACACACATTCATAACCAGTGTACGGTTTTTTAAACAAAGAAGCATCATTGTGAAGTAAATGGAGGCAGTGTTAAGAAGTATTTTTGTGTAAACCATTGATCTGCATATTTCACATTTTCTGACCTCCATGGGTGTCATTTTCTTCTGGCTGGTGACGGAGTTTACTAGAGAGTTCTTTCTGGCCTGCAACCTAAATTTCAATTTCAGAAGGCTCTCGGGAAGCCTGTTCCAGAAGGAAGCAGAGCTAAGAGCATTGGGAAGGAACAAAGCACCATGGATGGAGACTGTTGTAATTCTTATCAACTGAGACATTTTCCCACTTAGCATACAGAATACAGTTCAGTTCTGTGCATTTCTACTCAGGAATAAGCCTCAGTGCCTCAGCTTTGAAGTACAACCTAATCCCATTCAAGAGCTTTCTGGCTCCTTAGAAACCTCTTATCTTTGATCCCTGAGCTGACAAAAATGCAGAAGAATTTTGTAGGTTAGTAGGGGAACTGGGTTTGAGGTTCCACATCCTTGATACAAGTGCAAGTCCATCCATCCTTCCTTCCTTCCTTCCTTTCAAGCAATATTGGAAAATATTGGTTATAAACAACAACACAGTGCCAAAAACATTCTTGAAGAACAGTGAGTATTTCCAGCTCTTTAAATTGTTATCTACATTGTTAGACCATGATTATTAGCATTAGTAACACTTGCATGTCTATATTAATTGCTACTTTGCATATTACTTTCTAGGAGTTTAGGTGCAGCACAGCATATATTTGTGGTAACTTCCTGTTTGTTAGATTTTTCTCACACCCTCTCTCTACCTGTGTCTCCTCTAACCTGTTGCCATTTTCTCTTCTCTCTCCTCCATAAGACTTTATGGCGTTATTAAGGCTGGTGTCACCACGCCCTCCAACGGTGTCACCTGATGCAGTTCAGCCTCTCTGCATACCCCTAGTGCTGCTATTGATAAGGCTGTGTGCTGACTATGCACACAGAGTTTCTAAATAATAATACTTTTTATGTTTTACAAAGAAGAATAAGCTTATTTCTTTTCTAGACCCTCTTTGTGAAGTGGAAGGATGTGGAACTAATTATTTTTCAGCTTCTGCCTTGTTATCCCCCCCCACTCCACTTAAGAAATCCCCTACTATCTCTCATATTTCCCAGTAATAACGCTGTCGATCAGCACCCCCTCAGTATTTCCCCCCCCCACGGACTCTCCCTCCCATCTGCTATTAGCAATCACTTCTGTAGGAAATGCATGTGTGTTATCCAGTATTAAATCTTCCCTGCCTGCCCCCCCCAGCATTACATTTCCACTTCTCACATCACTTGGGGGCTTAGGATTACTGACATGGCACCCACTCATCACCTTGACCCTTGGCAGAGTTATACAATGGTATTGTTTGTTTCAAACTTAAGTGACTATGCAGCCTAATAAATGTCTCATCCAGGTTGCATGAATATTTTATACAATGATGATTGCAACAGTAAATCTACCTTCTTTAGCATTCAGATGTGTGTGTGTTTGGTTGTTGCTGTGTGCCTTCAGATCATTCCTAACTTATAGTGACCCTAAGGCAAACCTATCACAGGCTTCTCTTCGCAAAATTTGTTCAGAAGGGGTTTGCCTTGCCTTCCCCTGAAGCTGAGAGAGTGTGACATGCCCAATGTCACCCAGTGAGTTTCCATCAGCAGGCAGGGATTTGAACCCTAGTTTCCCAGGGTCATAGTCCAACACTTAAACCACTACTACACCATGCTGGCTTTCTGTGTGTTTGATAGGGGTAGGAAAAAAGTTATCAGTGTGCTACAACTTAACCCCCCTGAGAACAATGAAGCTCAATGCAGTTATAGCAACATTGTTCAAGTTCCCCAATTAGACTCTAGAAGCACTGTACTAAAATACTTTTTCTAACTCTCTTGAGACAGTGATTTGCTATATATTTAGGGTTTTATTATTATCATTTCAGTACCATCACTAAAACATAATTCTACTTGTCTGTTAAATACTTGGTGCACACACACAGCAGGAATCTCAGCGTTTATCATTTATCCTGCATAATGACTTCTCATGAAAAAGTGCCCCCCAAAAAAAGTGTAAGGAAGGAAATGGTCATAGTTTTAAGCAAGGATGATTGCTGATGACAGACTGAAAAAAGAATCCAGTGATGGATAATTTAGACATGGTGGAAAGGAGTTGACAGAATGATTATTTGTGCTTATCTATATGAGGCAAAAAGAAGCAGGTGGCTTCATAGTAAAGGCAATTCACAGCAGCTGCAATTTGTCTTAATGGTTTTTTTTTTGTTTCTTTGTTTTTAAAGGTAGATGGCAGACTTGTGAAGCTATCCATGGGCTCATTTACATGACAAAAAAAGCCTGAGAAGAATTAGTGTTGATCCCTGGTAGTTCACACACATCATGGGCTATTCAGAAGGAGGGGGTAGCAAAAAGCCCAGTTAACCCTGTGACTTTCCACCCCTCTATTTTTCAGGACCTTTTTAGGAAAGTCCGAGACAACCCATGCTATTGGTTGTCTGAACAATAATGAACCATCCTGGGACATGGACTGAATATTGGTTGGTTGGATTTTGGAGGGGGTGTGCTTGCAAGGGAAGCCTTGCAATTCTTGATGCGGGCTGGCAAAAGATGCAGCCAGCTGACAGCCACCTGGAAGCCTTTCAATTCTTGATGTAGCTGGCAGAAGCTGCAGCTAGCTGAGAGCCACTGGCCACTCCCTCCCTCTTCCTCCGGGCTGTGGCTCAGCCTTGCTTAAAGCATTCCTTTCTATTGAAGGGAAAAGAAGTGTGTGTGGGGGGGGGGGGAAGAGTGGGGGGCAGACAGAACTTAAAACATTCCTTTCTATTGGAAAGAAAAGAAGTTGGGGCAGGGGATAGGGGTTCTCTTTAGAGGCGAGGGCAGCTGTGGCTGGCAGGGATGGAGGTGGTTCTTTGAGACTGGCCATTCCAAAAATGGTAGATCCAGAATTGCCAGGCTTCCCTTGCAAGCCAGTCCCCTCCAAAGTCCAATCAATCAAAGTACTGTCTGTTGTGTGCTCCTATCCCAGGATGGAGGTACTCAGAACAACAAATCCCCAAAATCAAGACTTATACTACCTGTGACAAATCGTGTAAATGATAAGAGACAAACTCAGGATGAAGATATCTCGCTTCCACCCGGGATAAAAACTGCCGTGTAAGAGCCCCATGTTTGCTGTGGAAACGGGCTACGAATCAAGATGGAGGCCATGAACTAAGTACTCATGTTTTTACTTACCAATTTGTCACTGTCAAACAGTATTTTTTTTTAAAAAAAAGAAGAATCCTAAGGTGCAATAGAGTGATATTTTGCCTTATCAGAAAAGCAAAAAAAAAAAAATCCCCAACCCCTCAATTGATTGCATTAGCACTCACTTGCTAAGGCAAAACAACAACAACAACAATAATAATAACAAGAACATGGTGGTTCTGGGTGCAGGCCTTGTTAGGAAGCCCCACCCCCGAGCTCATCCTCCCAATCATCTTTCAGCTTCTGTTCCTTTGGGAGAACAAATCAGATCACATCACTTGTCCCAGCGAGCAGGAATGTACATCCATCCACTGTTTTATAAAAACCCCAGGAAAAGCCACAAAAGCTTTTCCTGTGGAGTATATGGCATATTTAGCCCCCTCCTTCTGAATATGACAATACAAGGTGGGATGCCATTAAGACAGGTCATATTCTGCTCACATTCCATGAGGAGTATTTCCATTGTTTAGGCAACCCCTAAATTGCCATTATCCTATTGTTTCATATGCACAGATAATGACCATCAGCACTCCTGTTTGCAAGAGCTCTTGAAGCAGTGACTTGAGTCATCTCAGAAATAGGATTTGGCCCATGAAATGCTACCATGTTCTGGCCACAGAAAGACTAAATAGTTACATCAAAGGGTCATAGCCAAACAATACTCTCTGGGCTCCAGGAACCCCATTTCCATTCTTTTACAATGTCAGAGCCAATAATCTGTTTCTTCTTGCATAGTTCTTCAAGCTGTTTCACAAGCTGTTGCACAAGGCAATGTAACCAGGACCGGTTTAAGGAATTTTGGGCCCCCCCGCAATGCTTTATTTTTTTTGGGGGGGGGCATATGTTTATCTCAGGCCAATGTCACCTAACTCAACCTAAGCTATTCCCAGTACAGGACATTCAGATTATTACTAATAATGTTGTTGCAGGATGAGGGTTATTAGCCCCCCCCCCACAATGATGGGACGCCCTGCAGATGCTGACACCGCTGGTGCCTTAAACCGGCCCTGATTGTAACTCAGTAGACTAGGTCTTACCTGTGCTAGTTCTAGCTCTTGTACTAGCAATTTCACAATGTTAGTGGAACATCAGTGCCTGTGCACTTTTTCTACTAGCCTACGGACCTTGGGTAAGTCACACTCTTTCAGCCTCAGAAGAAGGCAATGGCAAACCTCCTCTGAACAAATCTTTTCAAGAAAATCCTGTGATAAATTCCCCTTAGTGTTACCATAACCTGGAAATGACTTGAAGGCACACACCAAGAGCAACAAATTATTCCATGCAACTTTCACTCATTCAAAAACTTCCAGGTTTACTTGGTGATCTAAAAGAGGAGGTGGTAAAGAATCTAGACTAATTTATTTTAGCTTGAACATTTGTGGATATCAACCTCACAGTCTTCATTGCATTGGGAAAAAGTGGTTTGGTTTCCACAAAGGCTGATACCTAAATAAACCAGTTAGTTTCAAAGGTGCTACTGGATTCCTTCACACACACCTTTTTCCATTTTATGCTGAAACAGATTAACATAGCTATCTTTCTGAAAACCTGGACATCTAAGCAACTTGGAGAGTCTTTACTAAATACCATCTTTGCTACAGACTACAGTACATGTGCTGACTATATCTCCACAAGAACTTCACCTAACATCCAAAGAGACTCTTGCAAGATAGGAATGGAAACAATGACTTATCTACCTCAATATTTATCAACATTTCTGCTATACAGAAAGTAACTACTAACCCAGCGGTTGTTATGGTTTGGCTTCCTCTGTTTGTTTCATTTGCTCATAGTGTGTTATTAATAGCAGGACACTAAACACTCCTAAGAGTTTGTTAAGTTAAAAATAGGGAACATTACTATTTTGTTCATTTCCATAAGGAATCTGCTGTGCCAATTAAATTCATTTATATAATGACTTTCTCATTAAAAATTTTGTACTTCAAGATTGCCTTTAAATGTCTTCAGCTGTAAAGAAATTGTTTTGCTCATTACAACAGAAAATAAAAATAAATACATCTAAATAGTATTTAGAAGAAGCACAGGCAATTATCAATGACTTTACCCAATGGTGGTGGTGGTGTGTGTGTGTAAGCTTCACTGCTTTTGAAAAAGCCATATAGAACATCTAAATTGTTTCTCCACTCCATAACAAGTATGCAAATCCTTATGCATTTGTGTAGTGGACAGACTCCTATATGAGCTTGAAAGAGCTTGGCTAAACATTTTGGACAAAATGGTCTGTTGCCCATCAAAGATGTGATTCCCAACACTATGTTCAATTGTTAATGTGCAAAGCACATATGAGGGTAAGGCAAAAGAAAGGGTCCTAAAATCTCCTTACCTTTTTTCCTTTGCAACCCCTTACCTACCCACTGGACATGTTACCTGGGCAAGTCTACAAAAGCAGCTACAGAATGTAAGAGGAGCAAAGCAAAAGTAATGGGAAAGGAAAATATTACATGTCCACCTAATACCACTTTTTGCCTATGGTGGTATCATCTGAAAGTTGGAATGATATAGGGCAGGACAGATGTACTGCATAGGCCAGTTGTGTACCTTCCATGCCAGTTGTGTACCTTCCCCTATCAGCATCATGACAGCCCTTCTTACTAGACCTGGGCAAATTCTTGAGCCTCTGGTGCAGATTAATGGCATAAATAAATAATAAGAATATCCAGCACTGGACCATCGTTCATGAAGCAATGCATGAACCCCACCCACTAGAGCCAACTCTTTGATAACCTTTGCTGCACCAAATTCTTTCATTTATGTAGCAGCCTGCTCATGATGTTACCCGAAGCAGGTAGCTTTCCTAAACTGTGTTGGAGGATTGTCCTTACCAGCAGCTAAACATTTCTTCCTAGGATGATAAATGGCTAACGAATTATGAGAAGTTCTCAAGGTGTGGGAAGTATGGATATTTCCAGGCATACAGATCAACAAGTCTTACAATAAACATGGAAGCTGTCGGCACAAATTTAAATGTTAAAAAAAAAAAGGGATCCAGAGGTTCCTTTGACTGACCAAAGGTGAAAGGCCTCACCTTTGCTTCACCCACCTCTGAGTTTAATCAGCTTGAAGTTGACAGGTTTCACAGAGAAGAAACATAAGAATATAATTATAAGAACATAAGAAAGGCTACTCTGGATAGGCCAAAAGGCCTTTCTGGCATAATGTGCTGTTTCTCACAGTAGATAGGCATGTGCCTATATGAAGGAGGCTCACAACTTTCATAAACAGTAACCTATTGGTAGCATTACATTCCATGAATTTGTTTATTTCCCCTTTATAGCCATCTAAATTGATAGTCATCATCACATCTTACGTAATGAATTCACAGAGTGGTATAGGAAGAAGTACTTCCATTTATCTATGCCTTATTTTCCCACCATTGCATTTCATGGAATAAAGCCACTCCCTGAGAAAATTCCTCTCTACACACTTTCTCCATGACCTGCATAATTATACATGTTTAAGATGACCTTCCCCATTCATATTTCTTCTAAATGAAAACGTGCAGAACATTCTAGTCTTTCCTCATATGTGTATTGTTCCAGCCCTCTGAATGCTTTGCTTATCCTTTCCCGAAGGTTTCTCAGCTTCACAGAACCCTTTTTGAGTTGTGGCTACTAGAACAGTACACAACATACCAAATGTGGTTGCGTTGTAGATTCCAATAAAGATGTTATGATATTAGTCATTTTATTTTAAATCCCTTAAATCTATGGTGGAATTATCCATAATTCCATTATCTTTTTCATGGTCATTCATCACAGACTTAGGCCACATATGTACTGTATATGTTCTTTCAGGATCCCTGCCGGTGGAGTGGGAAGCTGGTCAAACCTGGGTACAGTCAGCCAATCACAGCTCGTGGAATGCCTGGGGGAGGGTATAGGGGAAAGTGCATAACCTAGAGGCGTCTATGTAAAAGAGTTGGTTAGGGTAATGAGAATCAAAGTGGGGGCCAATTAGGAGGAGGGGAATGGAGCAGATCTGAATAGAGTTTTTGGAAGCTGAGAACAGGGAAGGATTTCAGGGAGAAATGTTATTTTGTTTGAAACTGAGGTGTTACCATGTACTCTGTGTGGGATCAGCATAATACCAGATGTTTATTTTATCTGTTAACAATAAATATTCATTGTTTTTATTTTCCATATCTCTGTATGTATGTTTTTATTCAATAGTTAACACAGAAGGCTGGTCACATTATAGTACATTGAACCCATTGATCAACATAGCTACTTGTTCAGTACAGTGGTCACCCCGAGGCCCAAGTATCAGATCCAGGGAGGGAACCAGGGAAAAAGGTCAGGTAAGTGACAGGAGCCCAAGCATTGGAACCGCATGTTACCTGGACTTACACCGCTCCCTCTAATAAGTCATAATTCAGCAATATTGGATATTCTCATAAGGTCTAGGTAGACCAGAGCAAACTGAAATTGGGTTTAAATGAAGGTAACGCAAGACCTAACAAAGATGTCTCTTGGAAATTTCCAGCAAACACACCCAAAATGGAATTAAGTGGAGCCCCTTAGGATCAGAGTCATCAAGGTAGAATATGCTAATCCCCTCTTGGACGCTCATGGCAGTGAGTTGTACTCCAAAACAAACAGTGACTGGGATACCAATTATCCCCACTCATCCCCTAAAATGTCTTTCCTTACACCTCTCCTCTCCAACAATAGGAGGCTGCCATAAACTCATCAACTTTAACATCTCAACCCTTAGCAGAAATTACTGAAGTTGTGATTACCTTTGTTTAATAGTGGGAAACACATCCAAGTATTGTTTTGCACTCAAACACCCCTTCAGGATATGAAATTGGGTATAAATACTAGTCCCTGGACCAGCCTTTCTCAACCATTTTATCCTGGAGGAACCCTTGAAATAAACATTATTCTATATACTTCTATTGCTTCCTCCCCCACAATCACAACCTCTCGGGGAACCCCTAGCAAGCTCTTGGGGAACCCTAGGATTCCAGGGAATCCTGGTTGAGAAACACTGTCCTGGACAATAGCCGAGTATGCATAGTTCTTCATAAACCATCACTCTGCTGGTTTGCTGTATCACCCTCAGATTCACACTGGAGTCTTCTTTGCTGCATGAACCTCTGCTCTTCAGGACTGGTAAATTTTGCCCACGCTTCCTCATATCTATTCCTCTATCCAAATCTTTCTGCCTTAATTCTTCATTAGCCTTGTGTGGTCTCTTGTGAGCATGAGTGCATGTGTGAATTCTTTCATGTTTATTTTCCAATTAAAAATCATTTTTATTTACTTCAAACCCAGAGTCTCTGCATTGGGTATTGGTATATACAGGTGCAAATGCCCTGCAAGTTACCTGACCTCTCGCAGGCATACCTTTGAGCTAATTAAAATCCCTCATTATAATATAATAATTTGAGTGTCGTGAGTGGGTCTCCATGGATCCCACACATTCAGGTAACATGCATGGTAAACCTGGAAAGGAGTTCTGTCACACTCCCCCATCCATATGCATCTTGCACTAATTATGGGCATATCTGCACTATAGGGGTATATCAGTTCCATAGCACTTTACCTGCCATGGTTTTATGCTACAGAATCCTGGAATTTCAAGTTTGGGGAGGTGCTGTAGTATTCTTTCTTGGAAACTCTTATGTCCATGAATCCCAGGGTTTCATAGGATGGTGTCAGAGCAGTTAAAGTGCTGTGAAACTGAGATAACTATGTAGCATAGATAACCTTATATTAAGCCACATTTGTCATTTTAGTACCCATTCTCACAGTCTGGAGAGATTCTTGTAGAGCCCCTAACAACTCCCCACCCCCTTTCTCTCTTTGAATAAATTGGTCTCATTTGCAAACATGGCTGCTTTACTCATGAATCACCACCAACTTCTTTCATTTCTCTCTTGTGAAAAATGCTTGTTCAGTTTTCTTCTCTGTCCTTCTTTCCTTAATCAATCATTCATCAATAAGATAAAGTGCAAGCTTATCCTATGACTGTAAAGTTAGATGCTTTCAGAGATGTATTTTGTCAAAACCTTTTTGAAAGTATAGATACTCAGAGTCCACCAAATGATGCTGATTCACACACTTATTAAGACTTAAAAAGTACTCTAAAAGGTGATGTATTGATTAAAGTATTGTACTAGGGCTAAGAAGACCTGGATATAGATCTCAACTCACTGGTGAATCTCATTGGATGTGTGTGTGTGTGTGTGTGTGTGTATACTTTCAAGTCACCTTTCAACTTATGGCAACCCCATGAATTTCAAAGGGTTTTCTTAAGCAAGGAATATTCAGAGGTGGTTTTGCCACTTCCTTCCTCTGAAATATAGTCTACAGCACCTGGTATTCATTGGCAGACTCCCATCCAAGTACTAACCAGGGCTGACTGAGCTTAGCTTTCATGATCAGACATGATCTGGTGCTTTAGGGTATTTAGCCCTCCTTCTTTGGATGACACTGGGCCAATCACTATCTCTCAACCTAAGAAACCTCATGGGATTTTTAAACAATTGATAAAATGGAGAGGGGAAGCTATAACTATGTATGCTGCCCACAGGAAAGTTGGGTTATAAATCAAATATAAAATAATATATAAATATTAAAAGAGGTCTTAACTTTTGCAGATGCCATATTTTTTTCTTCTTCAGCCTGAAATATACTTTTGTATGACTAATAATTATCTTCCCCCCCCCAATGTATGCAAATGAACAGGCATCAAGGTGACAGTGGTGCAGTTTTCTGAGCACTCTCTAGAGTCTTCAAAAATGCAACATAACAAAAATGTGTTACATTGGTTGGCCTGTAGTCCTCCAATATGGAGCCTCAGCTCAGGGATATGTTACATAATTTTGTTAGGAGACAGTAATTTAAGAAAAAAGAAAAATCACCTCTCAGAGTAACATGCCCTTATTCTAGCAGTTAGAAATTATTTCTGACTCAAGAGACTGAACCAGTAGACGTACCAGGACCTGCTGAAGCAGAGCTGGAGGATGTTCCAGAGGCACAGGCCTCAGTCACAGACAATAGTGCAGTACCAGCTCTGCACCTTCTTGAACCTTGTAATACTTTCCCTGATCTGTGATTTTTGAGAAGTTTCCTTTGTGAGGTCAAATGTGGTTTTTATAGTTTTGGCAATTTTCCATATACACATCTCAAATCTGATCAATAATTTCATTTGGTCCAATAGTGCATATATCACTCCAGTTTCTCTGTGACACTTCAGTATAAGAACAACTTCCTTCTGGTCAGGAGAAGGGATAGAAAGGATGTCCAAAAATGTTTGGAATATGGTAAAAAGATGTATTTTTTGAGTATTGGGAAACTCTGATGAGGACAATCCTTGATAAGAATTTTCATAGTTCATGATTTATTGAGCACAAAATCCACACATGGGTTTTTTGTGTTTGTGTGTGCAGGAAATAACATTTTCTGTGCAGGAAACAGAAATTTCTGCACATTTTTCTGAGCAGAAAATGCTATTTCCTGTACAGAAAAACGTTTTCTGCACATAAAAATACCTAAAAATTTTGCATAAAGTCCCCAACTACTGCATTTTCTGTACAAAAAACAGCATTTTCTGTGAAGAAAAGAATACATCTGCTCAGAAATGTTATTTTCTGCTCAGAAAATGTTGTGTCATATTGCAGATTTTTTTTTTCTGTGAAGAAAACTACACTTACAAATTTTGCACAAAATAAATCTTGAAGTGTGAATAGTCTTTGAAAACTGCATTGCTTTTGAAGAGTTTTCTGCAGCAGGAAGAAAATTGTTAAAATTATTCATTCTTCCCTTTGAGAACAAAATTAGTTAAGAATTAGAAACCTAGTATGGAAAGCCAACTGTTCTATGGCACAGGTGTTTAGGGCAATTGTTCTCAACTTTTGGCCTGCCATCTGTTTTGAATTTCAACTCCCAGAATGCCTGATGACTGGCAACTTATAACCATTCAGATATTTTTGAAATACCTATCAACCTTCACCATAAACTATGCTGGATAGGGTTTATAGGACCTGTAGTCCAGGAACATCTGGTAAGCCAGATGTTGCTCATCTTTGCCACCGTGATAACCCTCTCCCATAATGGACTATTTCTATTCCACTAGGGTTCTTTGCTGTTCAGTCCCTATTGCTGTACAATTCAGCCCCTCCTTTTTGTTTGATAAGACTTTTAATATTAGTTTGATGGCTCTTATACATGGTGCCCTGCTCCAAGTATCTCTACAGATTGAGTCTTCCTTAGCCAGAATTCCTAAATCTGAAATATTCCAAAATCCAAAACTGCCCACTTGGGTGACTGAGACAGTGACACCTTGCTGTCTGATGGTTCAGTGTACATAAACTTTGTTTCATGCATGAAATGATTAAAAGTATTGTCTATAAAATAAAAAGTTCCTCCTAATGTTGAGGTGGAATCTCTGTTCCTGGAGCTTGCATCTATTGCTTTGTGTTCCAATCTCTGGAGCAGCAGAAAACAAGCTTGCTTCATCCTATCCTATCATGCCTGACTGATGGTCCTATCATGCCTGACTGAATGCAAGTTTGGTCCTTCTATTTCTTCCCCATTTGGATGATCAGAAATATTTACACTCTGACTTAGATGGTCTTCCCTTTTGTGAGCTTATTTCGAACATCCACTGAGAAGCTTTTAAAAAATGTCAGTTTAAAGAAAGAGGCTTTGATTTGTAGAAAACCTATTCTACCCCCCCCCATTTGAGTTGTGCCGCAGATGCCTCAAGCTTTTTCAGTCAGCACAATAAAACCAAATACATTTTTCATTATTGACAAATCTATATAGAGACATATTTGAGCCTTCACATCAAAGAGCCACATCATGTGAATTCTAGTTTCAAGCCACACTGCTCACATACACTTGAATACTTAACTGCTCCTTGTAAAACCTTAGATATTTCATTCTAGGCATCTCAACAGCTTTCTGTACTGCCATGTCCA
Source organism: Gambelia wislizenii (assembly GCA_030847615.1). Taxonomy (NCBI): domain Eukaryota; kingdom Metazoa; phylum Chordata; class Lepidosauria; order Squamata; family Crotaphytidae; genus Gambelia; species Gambelia wislizenii. Next base: position 302,924,220 of record JAUMIR010000002.1, on the reverse strand, counting down.
TCTCGTCCATTCCTCAAACACACAATGCACGGTAATGTGACTTCCTTTCTCAAGTGCATTCCAGACAAGAATTACCCTGGATGAGGGAAACATATTCTCCAAGTGCCAGACATCACCCAACATTGCCATGATTAACTCTTTGTACTCCTGTTTTCCCAGAGAGGTTTAAAAGGGTCACTTTCTGCCTCTAAACCACTGTGATGTTTGCTTTTATTTTTGTTTGCTGTCTGTCAGTGTAACCCACCATGATGGATTATTCCCTCAGGGGAATAGCTAGCTATCAGGGGGAAGAATGAGGGCATTAACCCCCCATAGGAATGCTGTCCCCCATTAAATTTTCCCTCACTTCCCAGATTCCCCCCATTGTAGTCACTTAAAACTTCAGTTGAAATACAATTTAGACATCCAAAGAAAAGGGACAGGCAAAGTTACTGAGAGAATGTGAATACAACAAATATAAGAGGGGTGCTCGAAAAACATGATACAAGGACTCCCTGAAACAACATCTCAGGCTCGGCCAAATTGATCACCAACAATGGTCCGCCATGGCCTCAAATTGGGAGGCATGAAGACGTGCTATCCACAATGCTACAGCCTTATTTGAGAACTCACACCAAACAAGTCTTGAAGAGAATAATAATAATAATAATAATAATTCTATCCTGCCCCTCTGCAACGCAATCAGGGCGGCTTACATCATAAAAATCCCATAATTACATTAATACCCTAACCCACCCACCTCTTAAAACAAAATTAAATTAAACAGATTAAAAATGCACAATAATTAAAAAGAGGGAAAAAATGAAATAATCCAGTGGCCGCTTAAGGGAAAAGGTAGCTGACTCTTTGGGACGGGGTAGCTATGCGAGAAAGGCCTGCCAGAAAAGATCCATCTTGACAGCTTTTTTTGAAGCTTTCTAAGGTGGTAAAAAGACAGATCTTCTCTGGCAAGCCATTCCATAATCTGGGAGTGGCAGCAGAAAAGGCCCTCTGGGACGTCACCGACAGCCTTGTTTTCATAGGCTGTAACAGATTCCTCCCAGAGGACCGAAGTGCGCAGGGAGGGTCGTATGGAAGGAGGCGGTCCCGGAGATAAGTTGGACCCAAGCCATGTAGGGCTTTACAGGTCATAACCAACACCTTGTACTGTGCCCGGAAACTAATAGGCAGCCAGTGGAGAGCTTTTAACACAAGTGTTAAATGCTCTCTTCTGGAAATGCCAGAAATCAACCTGGCTGCCATGTTCTGAACTAGTTGAAGTTTCCGAGTCAAGCACAAGGGTAGCCCATGTAGAGCGCATTACAGAAGTCGAGACGGGAGGTTACCAATGCATGTACCACAGTTTCGAGGTCTCTGATTTCTAGGAAAGGGCGCAGCTGGCGTATGAGCCGAAGTTGTTAACAGGCACTCCTGACCATTGCATTTACCTCATTAGACATCTGGAGCAATGGGTCCAGGAGCACCCCCAGACTGCAGACACAGTCCTTGGAGGATAGTGTGATTCCATCCAGGATTGGAAGTTGCATTCCCAGACCTGGTTTCGGGCCCATAACTGTTAGGACCTCCGTTTTGTCTGGATTCAGTCTCAATTTGTTTTTCCTCATCCAGTCCATTACTGCCCTAAGACAATCACTGAGAGGAGAGATACCATCTGAAGTCAAAGCTGATGACCGAGACATGAAGAAATATACCTGGGTGTCATCAGCATACTGATGACACTACACTCCATGCCTCCAAATGATCTCTCCCAGTGGCTTCATATAGATGTTAAAAAGCATCGGGGACAGGATGGTACCCTGAGGGATGCCACAATTAAGCTCTATTCTAGTAGAGCAACTGTCCCTGAGTCTCACCCTCTGGGAAATGATAACGCAGAAAGAATCACAACCTGGAAACATCACCTAAGGAGACCTTCTGCTGTGCTTTCTGCAACTGGACATATTTATCTTGGATTGGCCTTTTCAGTCATCAGCGTGCTTGCAGAAAGCACGGGATGAGTCCTTCCTGAATCTTTGTTTGCGAAGAAAAGACAGAGAGACAGAGAGAGATATAAAAGTTCTTACAAATGTAGGTGTGAACAATTTTAAATGTCTCATGTTCTGCAATGCTAGAAATGTGGGGACTGAAGGATAATTTCATTTGTTGGGGCATCATTCCCATTTAGCTGGACAATGCCCTCATTTCCCTCCACACACCCTACTACGGCTACAGCCCTGGCTACCCTCCCCCCTTCTCCTTGGTGGTAGTCACACCTCCACAGCCTCCCAATCAGGAGATGAAGAGGGGAGGATGAGGAAGGTCTCAATCATGGTGGCAGCAAAGGTGGCAGTTTTAATGCTCAGTCCTGGTGCTACTGCTACTTCACTTCCCTGGCCTTCTTTTCCCCCAGTACCTTTGCTTTCCCTGCTGGTGCCAGGGGATAGCCTCTCGGACATTGCTAATCAAAGGTGTGGGAAAGAATGTCCAGGGAGAAAGGAAAGGCTTGCTGAGCAAATCAACAGCAATAGTGAGGAGGTGTGAGTGACTACCTCCTATACCTGCAGTGTGGTGAAGGAAACATTCTTTCTCTTGATGCTGTTCTCTCCCTTCCTTCCTTTCTGCCCTCCCACCATCCCACTGCTGATGCCACCTCTAATATTATCACCCCCACCAAAGCAAATGAAGAAATAAGACTTCTTGAATGTCTTGGTCTTCAGCAGAAGGCTATTTGGAAGAGGAAGAGGGGTCACTAGGGAAATCACCTGTCCCACAACACAGTCTTTCCCTAGTTACCTCTTTCCCCATGAATAGGGCCTTCTATAAGAACCCATATTCAGGATAATGCCAACCAACAAGAATTGGGTGCTGCAATGGAGGGAGCAGCAGGTGGGAAGGAACGGGTAACCACTCATTCTGTCCCAGTTTTCACCTGTAAAATGTTGGAGGGTATGGGAAGATCACTGCTGCCACTTTTCCTCAAGAGAAAGAACTATTTTCCCCCAAGAAAACAGTGATGTAAAAATCCCTAAAGAAAATCATCTTCCACTGACTCACAGACTATTGGAACTGTTAGTTCTCCCTTGCTGTCCTCAATTTCTTGAAGATTTCTTAATTCCACTGGATTTTTCATACACATGCCTTCCTTCCTTCATCCAAAATGTGCCAATAAAATTTACAGGACCAAAAAAATTAAAATAAATAAAATGGGCAAAACGTCTATGAAATCAGTAAAAACAATCAGTAAATCCATCACCACTGTCTATAGGTCAGTTTCTGGAGCCAGGGTCTATCATGGATATTTACATAAAAATATCCATATATATACATGGACTATTGATGATAAGCCAGCCAGCCAGTTCACTCCCACCCATCCCTCTCCCTGGCAAGGATTTTCAGAACTGGAAGCAGCCACTAAGAAGACGTTCTTTGGAGTTGTACACATGAGCTTCAGGTAGTAGAAGAATAACCACAAAATCCTTCTCTCAGGAACTCACTAATTTGTGCAGGTTCATATGGGCTAATGTCCCAAATTTTGTAGGGATCTGGATTCATAGAATCATAGAGTTAGAAGAGACCACAAGGGCTATCCAGTCCAACCCCCTGGGTATATTCTTTCATATCCAGAAAGAATAAGCCCATGAAAAGAGCACAGTTTTTGAGAACGATTTGTAAGTCATTTGGCCAAAAATAATCTTCACAGGCAGGGCTTTCAGAAGAAAATATTTTTGGCACAAAATGTTGGAGGTTTTAGTGGATAATTTTTTTTTTCCTTTCTGTGTAAGAAGCTTACTTTCTCTATAGAAAATAACATTACTGTGAAGAAAATGCCATTTTTTTTCTGTGAAAACTCCCCACATATTTTTATTAACATTGAATAGGCCCTAACTGCAATAAATAAATAAATAAATAAATAAATAAATAAATAAATAAATAAATAAATCTTGCCCACCTATGTTTCTCTTTGGCAAGGTTTCCTGACACTCAAGAAACAGACACCCCCCCGGATCCTGAAGAATGGTGGATCCGGGGGAGGTGTTTTAATGATGAGCAGGGAGGCGAACCCATGAGCAGGCCTGGGCGTGGACACGCCCCGGCCGGGAGGAGTCAGGGGAGGCGCCAAAGCAGGGCCTATTTTACCCCTTGCCTCCCCTTGTCTCCTCCTCTTTTTCATCTGATCGAAGGAGTGAGCTGTTTCATAGGACTGCGATAAGTTTTTTCTTTGTCTTTGTTTGGTATTGGGTGTTGGGCTAGGTATTAGGTGTTGGGGCTGGGGTAGTATTGTGTTCTACCTTTTCTACCCTTTCCTGCTTCTCATTCTCTGTTCTCATCATCATTCTCTGTTCGGCTGGCTTGGGCTGCTTTCTTGGCTGCTTTCTTGGTGACCCCCCCTCCCCCCCACCGCCCGGTTGCCCCGCGCTCGGTTGCCTGCGCCTGGTTGCCTCAGCCCCTCCAGCCTCCCTTGCCGCCGCCAGCGCCGCCATTCCCGCGCCCGGTTGCCTGCCTTGCCCCCTGCGCCTGGTTGCCTCAGCCCCTCCAGCCTCCCTTGCCGCCGCCAGCGCCGCCATTCTAGCGCCGTTCTAGTGCTATCTCCTGGCCGCGGACCCCTTGCGCCCCCCCCACTCCAGCCATCCCCTAGCCGCGCCACGGTTCCATTGCGCCCCCCCCACTCCTTGCGCCCCTTCAGCTTCCCGCCCCCCCCACCTTGGCGCCGCCGTTTTCGCCGCTCTGGAAGGTGCGCGTTCCACCCCTTTTCCACCCGCGGTTCTCCTTGCGCCCTTTCAGCTTGCCGCCCCCCCCGCCTTGGCGCCGCCGTCTCCACCGCTCTTGAAGGCGCGCATTTTTACGGTTCAGTTTTCGGCCTTCGGCCTTTGCGCCCCCCCCCACTCCAGCCATCTTCTGGCCGCGGTTCTCCTTGCGCCCCTTCAGCTTCCCGCCCCCCCCCCGCCTTGGCGCCGCCGTTTTCGCCGCTCTGGAAGGCGCGCGTTCCACCCCTTTTCCACCCGCGGTTCTCCTTGCGCCCTTTCAGCTTGCCGCCCCCCGCGCGCATTTTTACGGTTCAGTTTTCGGCCTTCGGCCTTTGTTTGGCCTTCGGCCTTTGTTTGGCTTCGCGCCACGTGGTGCCCCCCCCCCACTCTCCACTGGTTCAGTTTTCGGCCTTTGTTTGGCCTTCGGCCTTTGTTTGGCCTCGCGCCACGTGGCGCCCTCCCCCTTGCCTAATTCATTCATTCAGTTTGGTTATTTTAATTCGATTGCTTGCATTTAATTTTGGTTTTAATTCTTTACTTCAGTTTGGTTTATTTCATTCAATTTAATTTGGTTTTTTATTCATGTAATTCAGTCTGGTCCAATTTAATTTGATTGCTTGCATTTAATTTGGATTTTAATTCATTTTTGGCCTCGCGCCACGTGGCGCCCCCCCCCCTTGCCTAATTCATTCATTCAGTTTGGTTATTTTAATTCGATTGCTTGCATTTAATTTTGGTTTTAATTCTTTACTTCAGTTTGGTTTATTTCATTCAATTTAATTTTGTTTTTAATTCATGTAATTCAGTCTGGTCCAATTTAATTCGATTGCTTGCATTTAATTTGGATTTTAATTCATTTAATTTAATTGGGTTCAATTTAATTCAATTGCTTCCATTTGTTTTGATTTTAATTTGGATTTTAATTCATTTAATTCAATTTGGTTCAATTTAATTCAATTGCTTCCAGTTGTTTTGATTTTAATTCATTTAATTCAGTCTGTTTTATTTTAATTCAATTGCTTGCATTGGATTTGGATTTTAATTCATTTAATTCAATTGCTTGCATTCGATTTGGGTTTTAATTCATTTAGTTCTATTTGGTTCAATTTAATTCAATTGCTTCCATTTACTTTGAATTTAATTAATTTAACTCGGTTTGGTTTATTTTAATTCAATTTTTTGCATTTAAGTTTGATTTAATTCATTTAAGCTTTCGATTCATTTAATCCATTTGCTTTTGATTCTAATTCATTTAATTCATTTTGGTTTAGGTTAATTCACTAGTAACTGTTTTAGTTTATATTCTCTTGCCTAGATTTGCGTTGCCTATAATTAAAAATTTAATTTTATACAATTTAATTCGATTTGGTTTGTCTTCACTTGTTTAGACTTGACTTGCTTACAATTTAACGGGTTTGTTATACTTCCCGGCCTGACTTGCTGGCATTTTAATTTGTTAATTCAATCTACTTCAATTGGGTTCTTCTATTGCATTCTATTGCATTAATTTCTGCATTAATTAATTGGCTTAATTTCTGTACTTCTCGTTTCTGCAGTGTCATGGCCCCCAAGGCCAAGAAAGGCGGAAAGGGCAAGGTTCCAGCCCGCCCTCTGGATCCGGTCGAGCCTGCCCCCCCAAATGGCCCGGTTGAGCCGGTGTCTCCTCCACCCCCGAGGGACACAATTGAAAATGTGTTACAACAAATCTTGGATCGCTTGCAGGCCTTGGAGGACGTTCGTCTTCCCAGGCCTCCAAAGCGTCCTGCCAGGGATAATGATGGGGGCCTTTCTAGTGAGGTAGCTAACCAACTTCTTGCTCGCATACAGGCTTTGGAAGATCAAGGCGATCCGCCTCGCGATAATCAAGATGGGGATGAGTCACCGGGAGAGGGTCCGAGCACTCAGCCGGCGTCGCTTCATCAGAGTGAGTCCACTCCAGACACTAACACCAATTACAATGCACAGGCGTGGCCTTGGAGCCTTCCTGAACCCAACACTGATCCCGGGGTTCAGGCATTTGCTGCCTCCCCTGGAAGCCCGCCCAGCACAATGTTTGGTTGGTACCCGCCTATGCCCTTGGGGTCCCCTTACTCCGTTAACCCTTTGGCTTCGCCCCCCGGTGGCCAGGCTACTATTGGCCTCCCTCACGTTCCGGTAGGCTTGGAGCAGGCCCCAGCTCTGGGTGAGCATTTGGCGCCTGCTACCAAGGAAAAAATCTTGAAGGGGGAGTATGTGGACATGTTTTCACTCCTCTTCCGCATGCTGGAGAAGAAGGAGAGGGATGAGCTGGATGACAGGGAGAAAGAAAAAATTAGGAAGAGGCGGGTCGACAGGAATTGGTCCAACTGGTTAGCGGGCTTCCTTATTTATGCGGGAGTGGTCTCCCACAGCCAGCCACACAAATCCTATGCCCTCTTTAGGTATCTGGATATTATTTACAGGGCGTATGTTGATTTTGCGGGCCCGGCTTGGCTTCAATATGACGAAGCATTCTGGCAGATGGCTGCTTCCTACCCTACTGTGAGGTGGGACATTATCAACTCGCACCTGTGGTTACAAATTATGTCCCCCAGCCGGCCCATAGTGGGGGAGCGGGCACAGAGCGGACACCTGCTGCAGAATGCTCGCCCTGGCAGTTCACCCCTTCAGTCTACTCAGCCTAATCAACCGGCGACGCCCAATCGCCGGCTGCTATGCTGGGAGTTTGGCTACAGAGGTACGTGCTCTCGCCGCCCGTGTGCCTTTCGCCACGAATGTTCCATCTGCGGTGGCACACACTCGTTTCGCAATTGCCCAAAAGGAAGGGGACAGTTTGGCAGGGACCAACCGGGAGGCAAGAAGGGTCCCAACAACCCTGCACCTCAAGGAAAAGGGGCCCAGCCCAATTAGGCTGGAGGTTCTGGCTGCCTGGCTTTATGTATACCCGGATCGGTCAGCAGCCCAGTACCTCCGGGATGGGTTCCACGAGAGCTTTCGCATTCCTTATCAGGGTGTGCGCAGGCCTTACTTGGCACCCAATCTAAAATCCGTTCGGGGCTTAGAACATGTGGTCAGACAAAAAATTCGGAAGGAGGTCGCTGAAGGTCGGGTCCTAGGGCCGTTTAAACACCCCCCCTCTCCTTGCTTGCTGGTCTCTCCTTTGGGTATCGTCCCAAAGAAGACACCGGGCGAATTTCGATTGATTCACCATCTGTCTTATCCAAAGGGGCAATCCATTAATGATTTCATTCCTCAAGAATTATGCACTGTTCACTACACCTCTTTTGATGCAGCTGTTAAAGTTGTGAAGCGACATGGCCTCGGTGCTGAACTTGCCAAGTGCGATATTAAATCCGCTTTTTGCCTGTTGCCTGTTCATCCTGACGATTTTGAGTTACTGGGCTTCTCATTCGACGGCCTATTCTATATGGACCGGGCTATGCCTATGGGCTGTTCTGTCTCCTGCGCTGCGTTTGAGAAGTTCAGTACCTTTTTGGAATGGGCGATTAAGCATCACACTGGGCATCGAGGGGTTGTACACTATCTCGACGACTTCCTCTTTGTGGGGCGGTACGGCACGGGGGTCTGTCGCTCCCTTATGGAGCAGTTCCAAGACCTTATGATGGTCTTTGGGGTTCCTCTGGCTCAAGAGAAGATGGAGGGCCCCAGTCAGCGATTGGCTTTTCTGGGCATCGAAATTGACACGGTGAATCAGTCTTGCCGCCTGTCCTCGGATAAGATAGATGACCTACTGCGTAGGATCACTGACTTCCTTCACCGCAACAAGGCCACACTCAGGGAATTCCAGGAAATTATTGGCCACTTTAATTTTGCATGTAAGGTAATTGCGCCGGGCAGGGCTTTCCTCCGGCGCCTATGCGATGCCACCGCCGGGGTCTCCGTACCACATCACAGAATACGTATCACCCGAGAAATTAAACTGGATTTGGAGGTCTGGTATAGCTTTCTTCAGCAGTTTAATGGGATTTCCTTTTGGAGGGACGAAATGCGTTTGGGCGATGCCCTTAAGGTATCTTCGGATGCCTCGGGCTCCTTGGGCTTTGGGGTCTACTTTGCAGGGCGGTGGTGTGCTGAACGATGGCCGAGCTCTTGGGTGGCTTCGGACATTACGGCGGACCTCACCTTCCTGGAGCTCTTCCCTATCCTGGTGGCCGTCAGGTTATGGCCACATGAATTTGCCAACTCCACTGTGCGATTCTGGTGCGACAACATGGCCACCGTTCAGGTGGTAAATTCCCTGACTTCCAAATCCAGAAGGGTGATGAATTTGGTTAGGGCATTTACCCTGCAATGCCTCCAGTACAACATTCTGTTTACTGCGTCACATGTCACGGGAGTGGACAATGGCATAGCCGATGCTCTCTCCCGTTTGCAGATGGACCGCTTCAGGCGATTAGCTCCGGGCGCCGCCGAGATGCCGGACCCGATGCCGGAGGATTTGTGGGAGCTTGGACTGGTGAGATAGTGAAGGCTATTAGCCTGTCCATCGCTCCAAGCACCAGGAGGGTGTACAAGCGGTCTATTCAGGAATTTTTTGAGTTTAGAGTCTCGGTGGGTCTCCCCAATTCCTGGCCGGTCCCAGTCCCTCACTTGTTGCACTTCTGTGTCTTCCTTAGGAAAAAAGGCCTTGCCCCCCAATCTATTCGATCCAGATTGGCCACCTTGGCCTTCTGGAGTAAGGCTCAGGGCCTACAGGATAATACATCCGACTTTAGGATAAGGAAGGCGCTGGAGGGTTGGGCCAGACAGCGAGGCAAGGCGAATGATGATAGGCAACCACTCTCACCGGCCATTCTAAAAGGCCTGTTCCAGATATGGCCCAGCGTATGTTCCACCCCTTTCGAGGTAGCGTTGTTGCACGCCGCTTCCTTGACGGCCTTTTTCGGTGCATTACGTGTCAGCGAGCTGGTGGTGGCATCTAAAAAGGACTCTGCGGGCCTTGCACTAGGTGTGGGTGACATTACTGTGGGCCCCAAACAGGTCACTCTAACGATTCGGCGATCCAAAACTGACCAGATGGGCAAGGGTAGCGACATTACTCTACGCGAGTGCTATGACCCATCCCTTTGCCCCGTTGTTGCCATTAGGGAATATTTGAAATTGCGCCCTTCTGTGCCTGGCCCCCTTTTCTGTCACGCCGATGGTTCCCCGTTAACTAAGTATCAATTTTGGTCACTTACAACTAAAGCCTTGACTCGCCTGGGCTTGGGCGGCGTGCGCTTCTGTTCGCACTCATTTAGGATCGGGGCGGCTTCGACGGCCGCCGCCATGGGGATGCAGCCTGAGGCAATTAAACGGTTGGGTCGTTGGAAGTCTGCTGCCTACAAGGGCTATGTACGTCCGCTATGCAATTGATTGTCTGTGCTTTCTTTTACAGATATGAGGTACCGGGTACTGATTTGTGGCCACAGCTTTGTGTATTGGGCAGCGAGACATGCCAAGAGGAGCCCGTTGGGTCTGCAGTTGGGTCTTGGAGACATTGCCTCTATCGAATGGCTTGGCAAACGGGGTTTGAGGTGGAATGGTTTAATCTCTTTCCTGTTGCAGGAGCGTCGTGGACCTCCTCCGCATGTCCTGGTTATCCACCTTGGAGGCAATGACCTTGGCCTTTTGAAGGGCAGAGCCTTGTCGATACAGGCTTTGGCCGACTTGCGACGAATTAAGGCAGAGTGGCCGCGTACATCTCTGGTTTGGTCTGACATCATTCCGAGACTCTCCTACCCAGGCGACGGTCCCCCCAAGCTGTTGGACATTGCTCGGAAGAAAGTGAACAAGGCGGTTCACAGGGCTTTGTCTGAAGGCCTTGGCCATTTTATTCAGTACCCGAGCATTTCATATAAGCGCCCGGAACTCTATCGGGTTGACGGGGTCCACTTATCAGACATGGGGATCCAGCTCTTCCTTGATGGTATGCGACAGGGGGTGAGGGCTGTGTTAGCTTCTCTCGTGGGGGATAGGGGCTAAGTGGACACTTGCCCCTATCTATGGCAGGGAGCGGGGAGATGATAACTTGGCGTTCACCTATGGCAACCTCAAATTGAGTGGAAGGATTTCTATCACTGAACTGTACCGGCGTCCCTAATGGATAGGGTACAGGGATGTAGGATATCCTTAGGGTCAGACTCGGGGGAGAGATCCTTCGCAGAAGCTATATGGCTTAGGGGTTTCCTTCCCGACGCTGGGCCCTCCAGCAGATGGCGCCCAAGGGGAACCCCGGATAACGGGATCCCCCTTGGGGCTCAGGTGAGTCGCCCAGGGACGCTGGGGGTTAAGGTCGGTTGTGACCAACCGCCCATGTGCGTGCCCCCGTGAGGGACCTCTCCCCCTTTTCACAGCCGGCATACCTCAAGAAAGTCACAATAAATAGGAAATCTAACAATAAAGTGGCCCGTATTTCAACCCAATTTTATGTGTGTGGTCTCGTCATTTCTGCGTCAATCATTAACTTCTTTTTCATGTGGGATTCAAACATTTCTAAATATTCTTTCCATCTCTAGACCTGACCATGCTCACTGTCAAGTGGAACAAATCCTGCTATCATACATACACTTATTTCAGGTTAAGCCTCACTGACCACAGTAAGTCTCACTCCTCCAAAAACTTGCATAACATTTTACTGTAAGTTTATATTCTTCTGTATTGTGAATATTCAATTCCCCCCCTCCGGTTATGATTGCCTTACTCTTTCCTCCTTTCTTTTCCTCCTTCTGTTATCACCCTCATGGATAAAACTGTAAGTACAAGGCTATGCCCATTTTGGCTTATCATGCCTTCTAAAGCAGTTCCAAAGCTGTGGATCATGGAGGGTCCATGAGGGTGCCATTGGGGGTTGCACTGATTAATCATTAGGTCCTAATTTTCATCGGAGACATGAAACAGATGAACCAGTTGTACAGAGTGGACAGGGAAAGGATCACAGAGTGGAGTTTTTGCTTTGTTGCCTGAAAAATGTCACTGTTAAATGTTAGACGTGTATCATGAAAATGCTAATTGATAGTAACTAGCACTGGCAGGGTGATGAAGTTTACAAAATTCATATCAGTCCTAGGCTATGCTAAAACTATTTTAAATGTCTTGCTTATGTGGTGGCCTGCAAAAGCTTTCAAAGAGAATGCATGGGTTACCAAAAAGAAAAGTTTGGGAACAACTGTTCTAAAGAGTCCTGCGTATTAATCACATTTATATATGTTTTGTTCATATATAGTATATATTTTCATCAGCAGGGATAGGAAACCTCTGATTCTTCAGATTTTGGTAGACTACAGTTTATCTCATCTCTGCCCAGTGGCCACATGGTCTGAGGCTGGTGTGAGCTGAAGTCCACAAACATTTGGTCAGCCACAGTATTTCCACCCAAAGGCAAGTCTTACAAGTCACACACACAAGGCAGCATACACAACAAGAGACATCAAGAGACACAACAAGAGACAACAAGAAAGTAAGGATTTTAGGAAGCTAAAATCATGTTGGTTATTGCACTATTCCCCCCTTGTTCATTAACTTTTTGCATCACCATTATCCATTTATTGTTCCAGGTTTCTTCCTCATCGGTCCTACATATTTCAGTCTTCTTTCTCTATAAAAGTCAAATAATAGTAATTCTGCTATATATTTTTCAAGATTTGATTTACACCACTTGGACTTTTCTTTCCAACACAGGGCAATAACTGCATGTGCTGCTTTTAATATTTGCTTTGACACATACCGTATATTCTGGCATATAAGATGACTTTTTAACCCTCGAAATTGGGGGTCATCTTATACACCGGGTATACTGTTGTCTCACCCGCTGCCCAATCTCCTGCCTCTTCACTCCCTTTGCAAAGGGAGCGAAGACACAGGAGATCGGGCAGGGGGTGAGGTAAAGCATGTACCAGTACATTCGCCCCTCTCCTCTGTCTTTGCCTCCTTTGGGGAGCAATCAAAGGTGGAGGAGAGGAGTGAATGTAGCGGCTTGCCTTGCCTGCCATCCATCTCCTGTGTCTTCGCTCCCTTTGCAAAGGGAGCGAAGACACAGGAGACCGGGCGGGGGGTGAGGCAAGGTGGGTACATTTGCCCCTCTCCTCCACCATCACCCCCTTTGGGGAGAAATCGAAGGCAGAGGAGAGGGGCGAATGTAGTGGCTTGCCTCGCCTGCCACCCATCTCCCGTGTCTTTGCTCCCTTCGCAATGGGAGTGAAGATGCAGGATACCAGGCGGGGGGTGAGGCAAGGTGGGTACATTTGCCCATCTCCTCTGCCATCACCCCCTTTGGGTAAGAATCAAAAGTGGAGAAGAGAGTGAATGTAGTGGCTTGCCTCACCCACTGCCCATCTCCTGTGTCTTTGCTCACTTCGCAAAGGGGGCAAAGACGCAGGAGACCGGGTGGGGGTGAGGCAAGGCAGGTACATTCTCCCCTCTCCTCCACCATCACCCCCTCTGGGGAGCAATCAAAGGCAGAAGAGAGGGGCGAATGTAGTGGCTTGCCTCACCCGCCACCCATCTCCTGTGTCTTCACCCCCCTCGGTTGCGGAAATGTAAATCTGCCCACTGTGTTTTGACAAGGGAAAATGTGAGGTATCCTATTATGACATTTTTAGTTAATATCTTATGGCTACCGGCTTCAGCCCCCCCGTTTTAACGGAATGTGCTTGGCCTAGAGCAGATTTTTTTGTTTGTTTGTTTGTTTGTTTGTTTGCTTATGTGCATCAGCTTGGGAGATGGAATATAATGCTGGAAATACAAGCAATGTGCTGGTATATAAAAACTATTTGATGTCATTATCTTCCAGTTTTTCTTAACAATTGTTTTCTTGACATTATCTTGAGGGGGAAGTTTGGGATATACTTGCCATATAAGAGAAGGAGGGGTAGTCTTATACGGCTAGTATATCCCAAACTCCATATTTTAACTTACAAATGGGGGGGGGGTAGTCTTATATGCCCAGTCATCTTATACGCCGGAATATATGGTACTCTTCATTCTTATTCAGGCCCATTTTACTCAGATTAGGTGTAATACTATTTTCTTTACTGAGCTGTATATCTTTCCCTAGTATTCATTTCTTTATTTACTTCACTCCAAAATTTCTGAATGAAGGGACAACCCCACCACATATGAATATAGGATCCTTTGATACCCCAGCCATGCCAACATTTTGATGAACAATTACCATTTATAAAGGATAGCTGATGTGGTGTTCTATACCACCGTCCCACCAGTTTAATTTGTTGTTCTTTTACTTTTGTGTTTTTATTCTTTACTATTTCTTGAGTCCATACTTTAATTTCCTCTCTAGTTATTATTAAATCTTTGTCCCAGCAGGCTATCAAACCCTCTTTAATATTAAATTTAGTCTCTAACATAGCCCTATATATTTTGCCAATTAAGCCTTTTTCCTGGTTTAATTTTCTTTTCATTATTTCCTCTAATGGTGTAATTTCTTCCTTAATAGTTAATCTTAATTCTTGCAAATTTTTTATACTTTCTCTTATCTGAAGCCAATACTGAGTACCAATTAAATACGTTATCTCATTCTCCTCTATAGGTTTCCCAGTTCCATCCTACTTTTTTAAAAAACCTTTTGCTTTTATTCTTTTTAATGTTTTCCCTATTTCTTCAACATTATTTCTATTTACACATTCAATTGGGAGCCATTTCCAATTTTCTATTAATAAACTCTGACCCCATTGATCCCAAATCTGAAGATTTACAAACATAGGACCAATTATTCTCTCTTTATTTTTTTTGCCCATTTGCCTTAGTTTGAAATATAGTTCTATATTCCATATTATTAATTTGATTTTTTTATCCTTACCCATTTTTTGTCATCATATTCAAGATCTAATATTCTTAACAATTGTATTGCTTCAAAGTATATTACAAGAGATGGAGCCCCCTTCCTCCTTTTTCCTGATTTCCATAGAATAGCCCATTAGGAATTCTCAATTTCTTTTTCCCTGAGATCCATCTTTTAATTGACCTGTCCCAAATTCTTATCATTTTATCGGTATTATTTCAGGAATTGTTTGAAATAAGTATAATAATTTAGGTAGCAGCATCATTTTGAACATTCTAATTCTTGTTAAAAGACTCCATTTCTTACTAGACCATTTAGAAATTTTATTTTTTATTTTTTCCATACTTGATTATAGTTTCCTTGTATAATATTATTTATATTAATCTTTAAATTTATTCCCAAATAGCTCATATTTTTAACTCCTAATTTCATGTTTGAGGTACTTGAATTCCTTTTTGTTCTTCCCATTTTTTATTCAAAAACACTATTTCTGTTTTGTGCATGTTAAATGTAAGTCCTGAAGTCCTTTGAAATCTTGGTAATATTTCTGTTACTTTCCTGATAGTCTGGTAAGGTTCTTGTGTTGTTATTAAGGCATCAGCAGCAAAAAGATTTACTTTCAACTCTTCTTTCCCTAATTTATATCCTATTATTTCTTTTTTCATCTCTAATATTGTCAGCTACAGGCTCAATTGCCAATATAAATAATAAAGGAGATAATGGGCAACCCTGCTTCATTCCATTATTTACTTTGATATTTCTCGATTTTTTACTGCTTACTATCATTTGAGCCTCATTGTCTATATATAATTCTTTAACTATTTCATTGAAATGGGATCCTAATCCATATGCCTTCATCTCTTATATAAATATTTATGATTAACTGAATCAAATGCCTTATGCAGGTCTAATTTGATAAAGGTTACTTTGTTTTTATTGTGTTTTGAATGATGTAGCACATTTATTACATTTCTAATGGGTTCCTCTATACCCCTTCCTTTAATGAATCCATATTGATCTTCATCTATTAAATTTGGTAAGAATTTTTCTAATCTATTAGCTAAGATTTTTGTAAAAAATTTATAATTCTGATTACATAATGTTATAGGGCAATAGGATTCTGGATTTGTTGGTTCTTTATTGGGTTTTAATATTAAATTAATTTCCAACAATTTCCATGTTTTAGGCATTTCTTTTGTCTCTAATATTTTATTGAATATTCTTACCATATGAATACTTAACTCCTTTTTAAATGTTCTGTAAAAAATAGTTGTGAAAAATGTGAGTGCAACTATTACCCATATCATGGGAAATGTATCATGAAGACTTAAACAGATACATCCTCTGCAAAGCTATTGAAGAGGGAGGGAGGAAGGGAAGGGAGCAAATGAAAAATGTGATTATGTAATGTGTTGTAAAATAGTAAATATTTTTTTTTTAAAAAAAGGAAGCTAAAATCATGTTGGGATAGTAGTGGTAATAGCTTCCTGTTGTCACACTAAGTCATCTTTATACCATGGTTGATAAGTGCTCCAACTGTTATTGTGGTGTAGTTTTACATTCAAAGGCAAAGCCCATGATAGCTGTCAATATCACGATTTTCCCAGTTATAATGAGTGTGCACTGTCCCACTGTAGTTCCGATATTAGGGTGTGAGCGGGCATTCCTCCCTTTTTCTCCCTCACCATTCACAACAACAACTTCCGGTGGAGAGTGTGAAGAGGGCCTCCATGATGCCCTTTTAATGAACCTTTGCCTTTTCTCAGTATTTTTTGTTTTTGTTTGTTTGTCTAATTGTTAATTTGCTACTTTCTTTTTTTGTTTGTTTGTTTGTTTAATTGGAGTGGTGTCATCTCACAATAGCGCTGAAACCATGTTCTTGAAAAATTGCGGAAGGAGGAGAAATCGTTTTTAAAGGTGCGTGTGCAGGCCATCTTGAAGCAGCAATGCAGCACTATTCCTACACAATTGAAAAAGAAGTGTTACAATAGCACAAACTTCTATGCCATTCTTAAACCACTAGTAGATGGTTGTGTGATATTCCATTGTGATTGTGACAAAGTGTGAAAATGACTGTAATCATGTCACTATGTTTCCAGTTTCTTCAGTTGTGGAATTGCAGCATTTATACTCATGTGATAATGTCCCAAGAAGGTTCAAGAAAGGGCAGAAATATAAATATCAGCAGGCCAAAACCTATTGTTCTAGAAACATAGCCTTAAGCCAATAGATTTTTAAGGCCTGTTTGGAGACCTTCAGAGTTTACATTCAGTTCAGCTGGAAGAAAGCTCCATAAATTTTATTTTTTCAACAATAAAATACAGTGACCTAAAACCAACTGTTAGTCCCAACTTGAGTAGAACCCCCATGAATCAATTGTGACTTAATATGCCAGCACTTACCTAATTTTCATCTATTCTAGTTGGGGAATAACAATGGATTTAGGCCAACATTTCTCTTAGCCGCTTAGTTGTGTGTAACTGAGACAGGCAGAAGTGAAACGACCCTGTCACTATTCAGGAATCACCTTCATTACTCTTTTGATAGGAGTTTATCACTTACGTCAAACTTTCTGACTGCTCATAACTATCTCTCTTTATATGATAGTTGACATTCAGTTGAAATGCTATGAATATGTTCTCTAGTATTGCACAGAAATGAATAGCATTTCATATTTTAAAAAGAGATGAAACTGGCAATTTCTATATTTAAGTTCAAGTCAAAATAAAATTCTTCATGCACATTGCATCCACAAGCCAAAATAATTTTCACATATGACTTTAATCATTCCAAAAATCAAACAGTGATTTGTTATGATTGCATTCATCAAGAAAATTAAAGGAAGAGTCTGTTTTTCCTCATTTTCCTCTGACATCTATTGACAAAAAAATAGGTTTTTGGTTATAGTAATAGGGTGATATGTTATAAAGGGCATGGCTATCTGATAAACATTATTAATATTGTCTAACTTTGCCCTTCTGTTTTATTCCCATTTTCATCCATAAGTCATATTTTCAATTTGTGCATCACAATATGTCAAACCAGTAAAAGTTCAGTTCTTTCCATTTTCAAAAACAAGTTCTCAATTGTACGTTTAAAATATAATCATAAAAGCTCTGAAATAAACTTTGTCAGAAGCCATAAAAAAGCCACTCTGCAGAATTTATCTGAATGTTCTCATGATTTCTCATGACAAAGCCATCAAATAACACCAAGTCCATGACATTATGAAAGATACAGAAAGGAGTGCAGGATGCCAACATACCTATTATGTGATGTTTTGAAGTAAATTTTATTTCATCTCCCACTTGTTCTAAATTTAGACTATTTTTTTCTGCAGTATGGATTTGATTTCTGCTATACTGTAAAATACCACAGGCTTTGATGGTGGTGGTTGTTATTTGCAATCAAGTTGACTTTGACTTATGGCAACCCTCTGAATGAGAGACCTCCAAAATTCCTGGATATAAACTGTTTTGTTTAGGTCTTGCAGACTCAGGTGTTACATGCCCTGATATCCCCTCCCTTCCAATAACTCATCAGTTGGCTATATTTCATAAATAGCCAGCCCAAATTCCTAAAAGACATGCCCAGGTAGAAATTATCTGGAAAAAACACACCTTTGATTGGAGAAATAGGGTGGAAATGGGCTAATTCTCCTGGATGTACATGAAACGGAGTCATCCACTAATTCAATCAAGGTGGTCGGACACTCTTTGCCTTGCAAAACTGGTTTTACCTCACACCTCTCCTAGAACAATGAGAAGATTGCCTGGCACCCATCAGTTTAATGGTCTCAGTCATTAGCGATCATTAACACAACCAGAGCTTCCATTGTCTAACTATGGGAAACACCAGCAAACACTGTATTCTGCTCAAAACATGCCTTCAGAGTGAATATTGAGCATAAATATTGCCCCAAAACACAGTCAGAGGGTGCACAGCTTCCTTCGTCTTGTCACAATGTCTGTGTCATTATGTGTACAGCCTTCATACCTCCTATCACTCTGGCCATCTGCCATGTGACTCTCAGAGCTCCGTCTGAGTAAATCTGCTGCTGCACTAATCTCTGCTCTTTAGATAGGTATAGTATAGCCCATCATCTCAAACACTAATCCTCTGTCTCAATACTTCCTACTTTCTTCAATAGCCTTGCATGAGTGCTTGCAGCCTGAGCGTCGGTGTGAATGCTTCCGAGATTATTTTTCATTAAAAACCATTTTTTATTTTATTTCCTGGCTGTGAGTCTCATCAGTTAGTAGTGGTATACATAGGTCAAAAGATCCTATCATTACCTGGCCACTCTCTGCCATATTACATTAATTAAAATTCCCCATATTAATATCTGGACATGAGTGGAGTTCCTGCAAACCCTCAGTAATTTGGGTAACAGAGGGTTGTGGGTTCCTCAATCAAGTCAACCCATCTGTAGTATGATCTCCCGCTTTTCATACTGCCTTTTATTTTACCAAGCATTACCATCTTTTCCAGTGAGTTATGTCATCAGATGATATGCCCGAAATCTGACACCCTCCATTTAGTCATCTTCATTTCCAGTGAGAACTCATATTTGATTTGCTCTAAGACACATTCATTTCTCTTTTTAGTAGTTCATGGCGTCTGTAGAACTCTCCTTCAATGTCACATTTCAAATGAGTTGATTTCCTTCCTGTCAGCTCTCTTCAGTGTCCAACTTTCACACCTATATAGAGAAATGGCTTGGAGGAGACATTGGCAGTGATGGTACTATAAATCAAAGCAAGATACCCTGTGGTGGTAATGGCTAATTGACTACAAATCATAGAAGACTGGATATAAGATTCAAAAGCAGAAAACTGTTCTGAGATAGATATTGCCACTTCAAAGCACATTGATTGGAAAGTTCTTGGTAAAACATATCCAGTAAATAGAAAGTTGACCTCTTTGTTGCTTTACTCCACTACTTCCCTCCCTCATCCTCCCCTCCCTCCTGGGATTTCTTAGAAAAACTAAACTAAAACTTAAAAGAAACATTGCATACAGATTGCTTTTCTAAAACTCGTTTTTTTCATGAAGCTTTGTTCCCTAACATACACTTTTCCTCAGCCCCCCCCCTTGCAGAGAGAAGTACTTTTTTGTGATTGGTAACTGGAAGGTAAACATGAGCTTAATTTGCAAATTTTATTGCTTATGTATGCAGCTGTGAGGAGACCCCATTGTTAGAGGGAAAGATGTGCTAAAAGCAGGGAATTTTTTTTTTGGTTAATTTTTTGTTTGACCTTAGGAATCTCCTTACCTTCCTATGGCCAATCACAAAACAATGCACTCCAACTAAAGAAAACAATGTGCTATGAAAAATATGTATCTTCCACAACTTGAGGAAGCACCTCTGTGGAAAATATGATAAAACATATGCTCCTCCACTGCATAAAGCATATGGAAAAAGGAAGTCTGGAGCTACTTCTTAATTTCTGGATAATCTAGTTCTCATTCTCTTGATAATCTCTGGAGAAATTACTTCTTAATTTCTCTTGATAATCTACAGTTGAATAGCAAAGATTTTTTTTATTCCTAATTATTTAATTACAGCAGTAACAAAATATCTCTCCCATCTAGCCTAGTTTTACCGTTGAAATGAAGGAAGCATGTGTTAACAAGCAGTTAATTGCCCCTGTGTTACACCAGATGTAAAGTGATCAAGGGCTTGTCCGGATGGGCTATTTACTCCATCTTGCCCCATCTTGGAGCCCTGCAGTCTGGACAATGTAAGGCTTTTGCCTCATTTTGCCCCTGGACAGTCCTCACGACCCATGGGGCAAAGATGGGGCTAAGCCAGGGGGAAGACAGGGTAAGGTTTGTTATACCATTTTAAAATAATATCTGGTAAAATCCACTCCAGCCAACAAAAAATGTATCAGGCCCTGTGTGACTGCAAGAGCCCATTCTGGCATGCCAGTCCTTCACTGCAGCTGCCATCACTCTCCCAAATCCAGGAAGCAGACCTGTAGCATTTGACTAGGCAGGTCATATGTCGTGGTGGGGGGTGGGACTTGCTCACATGCTGTGGGCCAGCTTCCTGGATTCAGTGAGTGGAATGCAGGTGGCGATAGCTGCAGCAATGGACTGGCATGGTGGTCTGGACTTCCTCCCATTTCATACCAGTAAAATATGAGGAATGGGCCTGACCCGTGTGCAGAATACCCCAGCGGGGAGCCAGCATATTCTGCCCCATGTAGCTGAGCCTTAAGATGCTTGTTTCAAACTAGCCCTGCCTCCATAGTAGTCCATGCTCTTGAGATTCCAACTAGATTGCTACAGTTGTATCATTGGTGACACTCAGCTGCTAATTTCAGCTAACCACAATGATCAGGAGCGAAACAACAGTTAAGTTTGTATTGTTAACCATTAACTGTTGCCATATAAGAACTTACCATTTCTGCCTGAGCACAATGGTTTTTTTTCCATAAATATTTTTATGCACCAAAATGAAATGCAACTCATATTTTACAGAATATGCCTTAAACATCAAATCAGTTTATTACAGAAATGTTTGTACTCAGGCAACCTTATAAAAATAATAATAATAAAAAAGGATACAGAGGAAACTCTCTTGGGTGCTAAACTCTGTTTTGGACTGGTAAATCACTGCAATTCTAATTAAGATACAGGTATTTTCTCCTACTGCAGTCTATCATGCTCAATTGTTTTATGCATAATAGCATCCCAGGGCTATAACAATTTATTGTATTTTCATGGTGTGAGTGAACCTTGATATAGGATTTCTTTCTGCAATGCATTTCTCCTTCTGTTCATTAATTTTCCTTCTGTTCACTATATTAAGTCACAGTATCATGTATTACTCTCAGATCAATTTAATGCAAACATATCATTGTTTATTTGTTTTGTGTGATTCTGTTTCTTATGTTCCTAAAATTATTGCTCATTTCCTCATAGCTTCCATTTGGATGAGCCTCAATTTCTTCATTTCAATTTCCTTTAATTTCTTCATTTCAACATATAGCTCATATTGGAGTTAGGATGTGAAATTTATACAGGGTAGAAAAAACACCTCTATCATATCCAGCATCTAATCTCCAGTTCCAGAGGGGAGACAGAATGGCATTATGAAAAACAATCCAACCCCTTTTGTTTCCTTTTATGCTTTCATAATGCATGTGTTATTAACAGAACAGTGATCCTCAAATTCTGTACTACAAGTGGGGCTGGTGTGTTTACACTGAAACTTTAAGTCACTGTGTTGGATACATATAAGTCTTTCATTTTAATAGGACATAGGGTTCACTGTTATCCGTGGTTTCCAGTATCCACGGAATGCATACTCCATGGACACAGAGGCCTATCTGATGATGATGATGATGATGATGATTAACCCTCCCTTTCCTTCAATAGTCTCAAGATGCCAGGTATGGCTCTGGTCCTCCCTACTTTATTTTCACAACAACCCTGTAAGCAGTGGTGGTTGGCAGGTTTCAAGTCAGTGAGATGATGACTCTGCCCTGGGCTTCAGGCCAAACTTGAAAGAAGATATTCAAGATGTTGAACCCCAAATTGACTCAACATCTTGGATAGTTCCTTCAAAGTTTGTACACAAATCCAGAGCAGATTGACCACCCAATGGCATGGGAGCTAGCAACCACCACTGTCTGTAAGATAGATAAGGCCTAAAGAAAGTTGTGACCAATCCAAGGCCATTCTGTGAGTTTCATGGCAGAGTAGGGAATAGAACCTGACTCTCCCTAATTTTAACACTTTAACTGATATACAACATTGGCTTTCTAAATCACAGGTGGACATTTTGAAGTCTATGGACTGAAGATGGTCCATAGAGACCTTTATAAGGTTCCTATAGCCTCTGCCTCCCCCCAGGTTCATTTTTTTTTAAGGGAGTGTCTGGAAGGGTCTATAGGGGAGATAAGAGACAGTTAAGAAATCTGAAGAAGACTAAGCATTAGAAAGGCAGCTATGAAGGAATTACATCACATATCAAGTGTGACAATACATCATGAAATACCAGACTCAGGATCATTCATGCCATAGCATTTCTGATTTCTATGTATGGTTATGAAAGCTGAACAATGAAGAAACCAAACAGGAATAAAACCAACTCATTTGAAATATAGTATAGGAGGAGAGTTCAACGGATTCCATGGGCTGCTAAAAAGACAAATGAATGGGTCCTAGAGCAAATCTAGGCTGTACTTTCAGTAAAAGACAAGAAGACAATTAAACTGAGGCTGCTGTACTTTGGATGTATCATGAGATGATGTGACTGAATGGAACAGATGATAATGCTCAGGAAAGTAGAAGGCAGTAGGAAAAGAAGACCACATTACAAGTGGGTTGATTCAGCCAAGGAAACCACAGCCCTGATTGTGCAAGACCTGAGCTGTGCAATTGAAGGACTGGGGCTCTTGGAGGTCTCTCATTCATAGGATCATCATAACTCAAAATAGACCTGACAGCAAAAATCAGCAACAAAAACAAACTGTACCGCCTATACTATGCTACTTCCACCCAACCTGTTAAGGCAAACCCAGAAGTGACCTAGGTTTGTAAGAAATCATAAGGTCAACTCACAGGAATCAGGCGTGGGTGGAATATGACATAAGTGTGGTTGCCAAACCCTCCAAAGTTGTGAGCAAGGGAATCTTGTAGTGCTTTTGAGTCTAACTGCGAAAAGAAATTGTAGCATAAACTTTTGTAGATTTGGTCTACTTCATCAGATGCATGAAGAAGTAGACCAAGTCTACAAAACCTTATGCTACAATTTCTATCTCTCATTTACTCTCAAAGGTGCTGCAAGATCCCCTTGCTTACAACTTTGGTGGGTTTGGCAGCAACACTCATCCCATATTGCACTCACCCCTGATTCCTGTTAGTTGACCTTATGATTTCTAACAAAAATTCTACCTCCAAAGTTGTGTGCCCTTGATCAAAATGGATACCTTTGGTCTAGAAATTGCTTCTCTTCCATTAATTTTAAGTTCATCAAGCAGAGTCCTATATTTTGCTGTTACTCTGTAAAGCAATATGAATATTAAAACTGCCTTTATGACATTATTTTACTCCCTTACTTTTCCAGGATAGCATTCAACAGAGTTACTGAGGAGCAGCAAGAATACCTCACTGCACTAATGTTAAGAATTTAGAACCATACTATCTGAATATTGCAGCTGCTGTCATAAACTGGGAGGGCCATTCAAGTGTAGCATGGCTTGGCTTGGTTTTGCTGAATAAAGTATGGCAGGTTGCCAGTGATAGTTGTAGAATACATACTTTGCATGCTGATGGTTCCAAGCTCAGTCCCCAATGTCTCCAAGTAGGGCTGGGAAAACCTTTATCTCAAACTCTTGCTGGTACATGTAGAAAATGTTCAGTTAGATGGACTACTGGTCTGATTAGATGAAGGACAGCTTCCTATGTTCTCCTGTGGAAACACGGCAGCAGCACCAGCAAGAAGATACAACAGCCAACATCATTACTATCTCTGGACCTGTTCCCAAGGGCAAAAGACTAGAGGAATATGACTATATCTTGGCATGCACTGAAATTGTCTGACAGCTGGGGCAGTGAGTGTTTGGAAGAGGTTGATAATGATATCACTGGAGCCTCATAAGCCACAAGATCTGATGGAACAGGCCAAGAAGAACCACTAGACACAGAAGCTCAAACTGTCTCATAGATTAATATTTGCAAGTTTCATGTAGGCTCAAATTGCAGCCCCTGTTCATTAACGCAATGAAGGCAGAACTTCTCTTGTCATGTTGGGACATCCCTGTTTTCCAGATGGTTGTCATTAAGGAAAGGTCATCAGTACTTTCCCAACATTTAGTTAGTGGCAACCACTGCCCAGTTAACCATCTGCTGTTGGCCTACAATTCATGTTATGTACTCAAGCCTACTCATTGCAATGGCCAGCAAATGTTATTGAACTTTACATGTAAAGTCTGTTTCTCCGTATGCCCCAATTGTCCTGCATTTCATAGATATTATTATAGATATTTATTTGCATAAATCCGAAGCTACATCAATACAAGTTTTTAAAAAGAAAAGCATGCTCAGATAACTCCTTTACAAAGACCATTATTAAAGTATTGTCTGGGTTGCTGCCATCCTCTAAAAGGTGGACTGGAGTACAAAAAGGTTATCTGGAGAGTACCTTAGCTACAGGGCCTGCTTAATAGTTCCAGCATTGGAACAGGCAATGGTTTGATGGTAAGCATTACTGACACTGTGCCCTCAAGGGGGGCTGGCTAAGGATCACTAGCATTTGCTTGATGCTAAGATCATACATCACACCCTCACAATCTTTCCCTGAGCTATGCTTTCTTATAATGTCAATGCCCTGTCTGGGTGGCTAGATGTAATATGGCTTGCCTCTCTGAATAAGCTCTCTTACCTGAGGAAACCTTTGGGTGTGACCTTTAGTTCTACAGAGATTACAAGCTTCCAGTTGGTTGTAACTTATCCATTCCCTCTCCACAGATGAAATGAAGAAAAGAAGGTCTGAGACTTTTATCTGACCATTTTTATTCGGGAGTTGAAAGGGAAATATTTCCTGACTAATTATTCTATAGTGCATTTTTTTTTACATTTGAGCATCCTTGTTACTAGTGTTTCTTTTCTGACACTTTTTTGGCAGTGGTTTCTAGATATTTTTGCCCATGGAAATAGTCACATGGGTTGTTCCAGCTGATCATAAAGCATTTAGACAACAAACTGAATTCATGAGGTAGTGTAATGGGACAGATTTGGCATTGTGAATCAGCAAACAAAGCCAATGCAGAGTTCAAGGAGATGCTGCAAAATTCTTGGCCTGGCCCACTTTCCAAAATCTAAGTGTAATTTTGTCATTGTGGCTTGAAAGAGTGTTATTTTTTATTGTAAATTGCCAATTTGCAGGAGCATAGCTCGAATTTCTGAATTTTCTCAGATCATTGATAGAACCATGTCAAGGAAAGGTGTGGAATTTTCAAGTGCTGAACTCTGGAATATCATGAAGTTCCTGTTCTTGCAGCAGAAAACCCCAAAGGAAATCCATGATGATGAAAACATTGAGTGACAAGTGCCCATCATACTCAACTGTGACAAAGTAGAGTGACAACTTTTAGCATGGTGATTTTGAGACTGAAGATGTAGCAATTTCTGGGAGGCTTTCAGCAATTTCAACTCCTGAAATTGTTGAGTGTTCATGACCTGATTTTGGCAGATCAGTGAATCTCAGCTAAAACAATTCTGTAGACACTACAGATATCCCAGGAACACATTGGGTTTATAATTCATGAGGCAATGAAGAAGCTGTCAAACAAGTAGGTGCTGAAATGTTTGATTGCTGACCAGAAATGAAGTCAAATGGATTCCTCCAACATTTTGAGTGATCTAGTGGCTGTTGTTTTTTTTAATGACTCATTGCTGTTGATGAAACATGGTTAAATCACTATGATCCAGAGACCAAACAACAGTCCTTGCAGTGGCAACACTCAGGATCTCCAGGGCCAAAGAAAATCAAGACTCAAAAGTCAGGAGGAAAGGTCATAGCTACAGTTTTTTCGGATAAGGAAGATATTTTGATGACTGATTATCTTCAGAAGGGCCAAACAGTTAATACAGAATACCGCTCTAACTTGCTGTGCTGATTAAAGGAGGCATTGAAGGAGAAACAGTGAGGGAAGCTGTGGAAAGGTGTTCTCTTTTTGCAGAACAATGCACCTGTT
This sequence comes from Gambelia wislizenii, assembly GCA_030847615.1. NCBI lineage: Eukaryota > Metazoa > Chordata > Lepidosauria > Squamata > Crotaphytidae > Gambelia > Gambelia wislizenii. The sequence continues at coordinate 302,898,004 of JAUMIR010000002.1, read as the reverse complement.
CACAGGGCTGGCAAGAAAATGGGTGTTTTGAAGAATTTGGGGTTTGAGTGTACAGACCATCCACCCTACTCACCAGATCTTGCTCCATCTGACTATTTTCTTTTTACAAACCTTAAAAAGAGTTTGAAAGGTCAAAGGATCAGTATTTCAGTGACCAGACATCAAACTTTTCTCAAAGGGTTAAATAAATTTGAGAAGCAACATGTCAAGTGTGTTGAACTTTGGGGTAAATATGTGGAAAAGCATATAAGTTTCATGTCTCTAGGTCATTGCCTTCTTGGTCGGGCCAAGAACTTCTCAGCACCCCTTTGTAAAGGCAAGCATTAAACTCCCAAACTTTTCTACATTATAGTTCTTGTAACACCTTCAATACCCTAGGCACAATCTTGTTTCCCCTACACACACACACATACATACACACACTATATGCTGAGATACAAGGAACAGCAAACTGTTGGAAACACCTTGGTGAGAGATGGAATTAAAGGTGGCACAGAACATGAGATAATTCATGTTTGAATCATTCTGTAATCTGGTATTTGCATGAGTTCACAGGAGAGGTATTAGTGTGGTCCAGACGCATACCAAACAGAAGACTGTATTGAATAAAAATTACAAAGGAGTTTGGGCTCCTGTTTACCATACAACAGCCTCTTTATACCATGTGGCAAACTAAATTTGAAGCTTATGTGACTTTTAAAGCAATTTGTGCTATGCCATGATTGACTGCTGTGAAGAAGAATAACAAATTCGTCTAGGTATGACAAGTGTTTTAGGAACGTTTAAAGGGTTCTCAGATTAGAAAATAACAGAAGGAAAACAAAGACAGCCCTTAAAGACAGGCCCCAGACTTGGCTCTGTTTGTTTTTAGCTAAATAAAGACTCCTGTAACCTTCTGAAAACAGTAATTAAGGAAGCCAGAAGAAATGGCAAGGTGGCTTCCTAATCGTGGCTTCCTGAAATATTCTAAGGCTACAATCTCAAATGTACTTATTACAACGTAAGTCTAATGGCTGATCCCAGAGTAGACAAATTCAATAAATGGGGAATTGGGAAATCAATGCTTAGGCAAGTTGGGACTAGCAACTGGATTTAGGCCTAGAATAGGTGGGAATCATGTAGCCCTGGCAGCACAGTGGTTAAAATGCCGAAGCTGCAGACACAATGTTGTAAGTTCAATCCTACAGGGCTCCAAGGTTGACTCAGCCTTCCATCCTTTCATAGGTTGGTAAAATGAGTACCCAGCTTGTTGGGGGCAATTAGGTAACACATTGTAAACTGCTTAGGGAGTGCTTTGCACTGGTACGTGGTATAGAAATATAAATACTGTTGGTGTTGCCCTCCAGCTGTTGTCAGGCTGCAAGTCCCAGCAGCCCTACCAAGCATAGCCAATAGTGAAGACTACTGGGAGTTTTATCCCAACAACACCTGAAAGCCCACATGATTTCCACTTCCGGCATAGAATATGACTCTTGTTGAATTAAATAAGACTAAAATCTGAGTAATCATGCATAACTTTGTGATATAAACGTGTGGTGGCCAGTATATACCTTCTTGCAATAGAAGTGTGTTGAGACATTGTGGGTGTGGGGGGGGAGAGACCAGGCTTGTTATGTATAAAAACTGTGTTTATGGTTACTTTACTTTTGTTTTCCTCAATTACAAATTCATTGCCTCAGAATCACTGATCTCTTGAGTTTAAATTGTATCAATAAGATAAATAATTGGAAAACTAAAAAAAAACCAAAAAACGCCAATGTGTTTTCTGGGAAAAACAAATATTAAATGTTATTGCCGTGTTTATCTTCAGCTTTTGGCTAGTAACACAACATCGGCAATATTTCATTGGCTATATGGTAAGTAACACAAGCCTTTCAAATTGTGAGCAGTCTTGTACCCCTTTCAAGCTGTTTTCAGAGTGTAACTTTAATGGAGGGAGAACTTCTCAGGCATAATACAAAAACAATAAAGTTAATTATTTTCTGGTTAATTGGAAAGTTGATGAAGACTTTTATTTCACTAATTATGTACTTTTATGGAATGTAATAAAGAGTTTCTTCTAAGGCCCTCAAGGTAAATTCCATCACTCATCTTTTATTGTTCACACAAAGAAACTCAGAATAAAGGGGAAACTTTTGCAGGGTTGGTAAAGTAACTTGAAAAGGCCTTTTCTCTTTTCACTTGGGAGGCAACTGAAAATCATTACATTCCTGTTTATCATCAAAACTAACATATACAGAGCATTAAAAGAAAAAACACTTTCCTGAATCAATAAGGGAGTTCCAAAATGGCTATTCCACATGTGCACAAATGCCTCTCTCTTTGTGTGTATGTCAGAGATAGAGTCAAAGAATTGCAGTACTACATATATTAGACCAGGACCATTCACCCCAGGCAGCCTGTCATCTTAGTCACATGTAGAAATCCCATAGCCCATGGGCCACATGTACCCTTCAGGAGTTATTTCCATGGCTGGGATAAGCAACCGTGAAAGGAGTGGGGGACATCTTGTGAGTTCCTCATGGGTCACACCATCACTTCCATCATAATAGGAAGTGACATCACATCATTCCAGATTTATTTGGGGTTATTTTTTGCTGATATTTTCATTGGTCTGTATGTATGTATTACCTGTAGAGGTGGGGGTCCATGGGGAGCCCACCCATGATCTCAGAACTATATTAATATTCTGGGGAATTATGATTAGCTCAAATGGAAGGCTGCAAGAGGCAGGTAACTTCAGGATCTTTTCACCTATCTTAATCAGTACTCACTGCAGAGAACTCCAGGTTAAGATAAAATAAGTGGTTTTTATTGGAAAATAACACAGAAAGCACATGCGCACATGTGCGCGCGCACACACACACCCACAAACCCCACATGTTCGCAAAACCACACAAGGCTGACAAGAGTTAAGGCAGAAAAGTTGGATAGAGGAATAGATTTGGGAGATGGAACTATAGTTACCAGCCTTGAGAGTAGAGAAGAACTCAGAGGGAAGTCTGAAGGTGGCACTGGCAACTTTGTTCCGGGGGCATGCCGACAAAGAGAGTGGCAGGGTCTCGTCCACAATGACACACCTTGCTATTGTTTGGAACTAATATTTATACTGTATTTTGTGTCCTGAAGAGGTATTTGGGCTTAGAACAAAGCTTAGATGGGTTTCCTACTGAATAAACAAAGGAAACTGAAACTCTGCTGATTGCTGTTTGTGGCTGAGAGATAGGAATTGATGGGTTTATGACAACCTCACATTGTAGGGCAGGAAGGGGTGCCAAAGGATATTTTCTCAGAATATGAGTTGTTTTGGTCTCTTGTTTGTAAAGTGTGACTTATTGCTGAGGGTGCCCAAGAGAGGATTAGGACATACCACCCAAATGGTGTTGTTTACTAGGGGCTTCACTTTATCCTGTCTTGGATGTGTCTGCTAGAATTTTTCCATGGCACCTTCCCAGGTAATGGTGAACTCCATTTGACTTCACCTTTTGGTCTACCCCAGTCTACTGGATCCCTTGAAGCATTGAATAAAGTAGCACCCCCGTATCCACTGATTCACCTCTGCTGATTCAATTATCTGCAGATGATGACAGCAGGAGGGGTGGGTGGGAGAAGGAGGGGAGGAGGAGAGGTCTTGCCTCCCTTCGCCCCTGGGAACACCCCTTGGGATCGCTCCCATGGCAGGAATAGTGACAGTGGGTTGTGCAATTATCTGCAGATTTCATTATCCGCAGGGGCCCCTGGAAATAATCCCCCATGGATTTGGGTGTCCTATTGTTTTGGCAATTATGAGATATGTGATAGGGAGGGGTGTGGGGCATGGTAACATATGTATGCATGTAAGTTTGGACCGTGGGGTCATTTTGTGGTGGTTTTGAATTTTGAAGGTGGAAAATAGTCCAAAAACTTTTTTAATGGGGGGTCTGTGGTCTTTAGGGATCTCATGGTGATCTTTGGGACCAGCAAAATGGGTTGGTGGAATGAAACTCTTGTTCTGTGGCTCTTAGCTTCCCCTGTGTTCATGTCAGAGATGAGAGAAAGAGAGAAGATAAGGCTGGTTGTGTATTTTGAAAAAAAAAGTGAAAGGAAATGGACCCTAAGTTCCACCTGTGGCTGGCTCTGGCCATGTCCACTGTCAACATATCCCTGCCCCAACATCTACGACCATAGATTGCTCTTGGTGACAAAAATGTAGCCCAGTGCCAGAGTTTGTTTCTCACCTTCAGAATGAAAAGAATAGCTCTCTGTGTTAATCCTTGGCTTCTCCATCTTTCCAAGAACTGCTAGACTCATGCTTGAGTTGAGTACATAAAAGGATTTCCATAAGCCGCAATCCACCCCCCTTCAGGAGGAATTTCCAGGAGGCTACACGGAGGAGCCAGTTTTGCTGGTGCCTGATTGAACAGAGACCAGCATTTGTATAAGGGTGAGCCCACCCTGACAGTAGCATGATGGGTGGAGAACATAAGCTTAATATGTCCTGACCACCCCCTCACCCTCCTTTTTCCCGCTCAAGAACTTGGCCCACCTGACAACTGTCATGCAGTGTGAGATTTGTCTGGTCAACATCAAGAGCTGGGTAGGGATTTTCATCCTTTTGTGTGTTTTTCCTAACCTTATACTGTATTTAGAGGAATTAATTAATTGGTTTCAGTTAATTGGCTAATGGGGGAGGGGTGGGATGAGGGTAGGATTTCTTTTAAACATCATTGTACCTATGAAGGGGAGGTTTCTGGAACTTCTCCTTTAAGTCATGGGACCTGGGGGGTGGAGGAGGCTACCCTTAGGGCTGGCCTATGGGTCATCCTCACTTTGACTTATGGGACATGGGAATGGGGTTTCCTTGGATTTACATCCCAACATTGGGTTGGCCAGGGAGCAATCCAGGGAATCAAGTTGTCCCTGGAACTCAGGTGTTTCACCCAGGGGAAACTGAGGAAAGGGTCAAAGGTGCTGACCACCAGCCTCAGTGAACCCATGCTAGTTTGCTCCCTCCTCCATTTGCAGTTCACAGGTTCAAACTGGTTCTAGTTCAATTAGGTCAATAAAGTGGCCTTATTAAACCCAAATGCCTACGTCTGGTCTCATTATTTCCATGGTAGGTCAGCAATATCTTAACCATACTGTAGTTCCCTGCCCCAGACATCTAATATTCTTCTTTTCCTTCTCTCTTTTACACACATACACTGATTTTTCTAAATATATATATATATATATATATATATATATAAAATTTAAAATTCAACTAACATTCATGATTTCTATTATGGGAGTTAATAACAATGTTCAATTGCACTCTAAGAGGAAACATTTATTAAAGAACTTTTATTTTAACAATCCCCATCACCATTGCAAGGCAAATAATGCTATGCAAATGGCTATATAGACTTGAAATTTTAATTTGCAGAAATATTCAAGTATTAAATTAGCTACAGGAATGCTCCTGCATTGTTTCTCAAGCTCACTGAAAGCACCCTGCTGCAATTGTGGGAAATACATCAAAGAGATTCATTTACATACTGTGGGAAGGTAAGAATAAAACACATGCATAACATTATTTCACACACAAGTTTGACATTCATTCCAGCTGAGAGCCACTATCAAACAATCTTAAAAAAAAAAAAAAAAAAAAAAACAGAAGATAAACAAGACCCATCATTTGAAGTTCACTGTCTTCTGAAGTAAATCTTTTACAACAGTGTGATAAGACAGTGGCCTAAATTCTGTTGCTTACCTGCTAGAGTAGCCCCAGTGAAAGAATTTGATTTATCTACATGTTGATTTACTGTTCAACATTTATTCCGTGCAGCTACTCTAGTAGGAACTAATCAACAGGATTCTGGACATTAACTATTGTTGGCCAAATATCTTTACAAGTTCCATTAAAACCACTTCAATGAGAGCCCGTGTGGTGCAACATAAAGTCTTAGGAGATTATCAGATACATCAAAAGTGGCATTACAGCAACACCAGGAGATCACAAAAGGGCTCCCTTATCAGACAACATCGTTCCCCCCTTATTATGCACCCATTCTGCTGTCATTCCACTGGTGCTGCTTTTTATTGATGGGAGAATCCATCAATAGATCCTCCTGTTCCGTTCCTGTCATGGATGTTCCTGCGTACAACAAGGTGTCCCGTTTCGCTGGCAATATCCCAGCATCAATGGGTGGTCCTTAGCAGAACATTTCTGGGTGAGATCAGGACATCCAGGTAAGTGACACACTTTTTATGACCCTCCCTGGGTTACTTGAACATTTTAAACTGTGTTTTTGTGCTTGCTGTCAATTTTTGTGTGTGTGTGTTATTTTTGTTTTTATTTTTGAATTTTCTGTGCTCGCATCTTCTCATGAGAATCTGTGGGATTTCAATCCAGAAAGTGAATGGAGCTCCGTTCATTCCTGGGCTGCCAAAATGACAGAAGAGGAGTGTGGTGGGGAGGGTGATTGTGGCATGACAGGGATGGGACAGGGGTGGGAGTGGAGATTGTGGGACAGGAACTCTTTTTGCATTCCTGGACTTTTTCAGATGGGCTAAAAATAACACCGTGGAGGTTGGGAGAAGGATGGCACTGTTCCGCTTCCAGTGATTGATTTTGCACGACACCATCCTCCCCCCGCTCTTTGTTCAAGCTTCCTATATGCTGGAGGGATTAGAAAGGCGTTGCTTTTCATTGATGGAAACTTCCATCAATGAAAAGTGGTGCCTTTCCCGTCTCTCCAGCACAGAGGAAGCACAGCAGAAGGATGGGAGGAGGACGGTGTCATGCAAAGTCAATCACTGGAAGTGGGACAGTGCCATCCTCCTCCTGACATCTGCGGGTTTATTTTAGCCTGTATGAAAAAGTCCCCTGTCTGATAATCTCCTTACTGTTGATAATGAATGATGGTCAAAATCCAGCCCAAATCAGACAGTGTCAAATTTCATGTAGTTCAATGGGAGGAAACTGGTGAGGTAGTCAGTTCTCCCACTGAACTCTATGAAAGTTTGAAGGTTTAGCTTGAGATTAGCAGCCCCCCCCCAGCATCAAGGCTTCAAAACAGCTTGGGTCATTTCTCATCATCCTGGCAGAATTTGGGATGAGGGCCAAAGGACGGATGTCTTTAATCCAATTCCCTGAGCAAACTTTTCTGCCCACACCTCCCAAAATGAACTGCAGATGTGATTATAGTTCCCCAGGAAATTCTCACCATACCAAATTGAACAAGGTGGTCTGAGGGCTCTCTATTTTTCCTTTCATGTGCAGTCAGACCACTGTATCCATGGGGGTTCAGTTCCCATACTTACCTTGGATACTGGAAACCACGGATAGCAGTCAACCCTATTAAAATAAAGGTCTTCCAGTTAAAAAAAAAATATCCATAGAGTTGTGTTGGAGGACCTAGAAGACACCTCTCTAGGCATTTTCCAGCATGACTGTATGGTATATGTCCCCTATTTTGCATCCTGCAGATAACTGAAGCCACAGTTATTGGTTCTACAAATATGGGGATCCAACCTTACTTTCTTCTTGAAGAAGCTAGCTAGCAAGCATAGCTCATGATACACATGTTGAAAACTGGAGCTGTAAATGCACTTGGGTAGTGATGAAGGGCAATGGTAAAAAATAAAGGTTGCTTTTGTTTCTTCTTCTGCACAATGTCACTGGAAGCTTAACAAGTATTCCTTTCACAATTTATAGCATTATGATTCAACGTTTTAGCTGCCATGGCTAAATCCTGTGTTATCCTGGACTTTATAGTTTAGTGAGGTATTAGAGCTCTCTGTCTGAGAATTCTAACTACCCTTCCCTTAGGGTTACCATAGTGAAAACTGTTGCATAGAAGGAAGGATTTCAGCTCCTGCTGCTTGCTATCTGGTTGTGTGACCAATAACACCTCTTGAATTGTCCTCCTCTACACAGTCACTAAAGGTACAGGGACCCTTTCCAGTTTTCAGTCCAGCCACCCTGGAACCATGGCTGTTAAAGTGGAATCAGAGTGCTAGAATTATATAATGTGAAAGGGCTCCAGGAAAGGGGAGCCATTACTACCTTTAAAGGTCCGTGTGTATGGGGACCCATGTTAGGAATTCCCATTGTAGGAATCTTGTGTGCCCTCAGATGTTGTTAGGCTACAACTCCCAGCAGGCAGAGCCAACATAATCAGGGGTAAGGAATGTTGGGGGCTGCACTCCAACTGCATCAGGAGGGCTGCATGATTTCTACATTTGATGCTCACAGCATACATACTATAGGGATATACAACGCAAGTCCCTCCATATTTCCACTCCATGATAATGCCAGGCATCTCTGGCTAAAATATGATTGCTACATAGGGAAATAAAGGTTCTGGGCATCAATACTCAATCCTGGTTATTTTGTTCTCCCTGAGGCACAAATCAAGTTATGTTATGTATGAAAGTTGCCCAATTTCATTTCAGTGAAAGTCAGGGGCATTTCTATATGCATAAAAGGGTGTATCTAGAATGCCCATTCCATCCCATTTCACTGTACAATCTGAAACCTGATGGGAAGCTTTCATGTGATTATTGGGGGCTATTAATTAATTCAATTTATATGCCACCTTTCTCCCAGAGTAGCACGCAAGGCAGCTCCATATACCCATATGAAAGAATCAGATTATAACATTGCAACAATCTTTAGAAAACAGTTTGGGAGTATATGCATCATTCTTTCATGTCAATGAAAGACAGATTTGTGTAACTTGGCCAAGATTATGTTTTTTTCTGTAAATAATAAAACTGAGTTGTGTGCATGGACAAATGCAAATTGTTGCCATATACTCTAAGGACAGCCAGTGTTAAAGAGAAAATAAGCTGCAACAAGAAGCTCTAAATCAGGGCTGGGGAAGATGTGATCCTCCAAATGCTGATGAGCTCCAGTTCCCATCAGCCCCAGCCAGCTTGGACAATGGTGATGCATGATGGGAGTAGTAGTTCATTAGTACCTGTGCAACTGGAGATCTGAACCCCTGCACTATGTTCTTAAAGGACTTGTATGCAAACCTTATACTGATTATCCCTCACTTGAGTGCAGTTTCTAGTATATTCTCCCCTCCTATATCTGTTCAGTGTACAATAAAGGAAAAATCTTCCATGGAGAGTGAAAGTTGGAAGCTCTTAGTAAGAGCAGGCATCAGCAACTTCAGTGGAACTGAAGAACAAATGTTCTGTTTTATGGAACCTTCTGGGTACCACAAAGTTTACCCCAAACTGTATTGTTTTGTTCTTTGTATGGAGATGTTTCAGAAGAGTGAATTGACCCTTTATTGCTATCTTACACAGGGCATCCAGCCAATTTTCATATAAATTGAGGATCATGATCCTATGATCACATACTGTTTATATTTGTTTTTGTGTTAAAGCTGTATTTTAGTAATAAGGCAGTCTGGGGAAATCTGAAGAAGTCAGAGGCCACAGAAAACAGCCTGGAGGGCCCACATGCCCAGATTTTATGACTCCTGACTTCACCAGGGCCATAGGGGGGAAGGGTTAAAAAAAATTTTTTGTTTGTTTCCTCTAACAATCTGACAAGGCTAGAGAGTTTGCAGTAAACCAGTTCCTCAGAGGATATATAGCGAAACCTTGGACTGAATGGCGGCATTCACTGGCTTTCATTGTCAATCAGTTTATAATAGGTATGCCATTGTGTATCCATTGCTTTAGCTCCAGGGAGAAAATCTGAATGATGTCTGGCAAAGAGGTGAAAGAAATTTCCCAGAAGGAGTTATGGAGCTGTGCTAACACATCTGGTAAATGCTACATCAATAAATGTGCTCTTGTACTTATTTATATCCTGGCACATCCCAACGGTATAGAGTGGGTAGCAAAGGTAAAACAGAGTACAATTTCATCAAATGCATCAGACTTTACTATAGTTTGAATTGATATGATTTTAAACTAGAAACATCACTCCTAAAATGTGTTCTGGTTTGATCCCCCCTCAGTGCAGCCACTTTGGGTATTGGGAGTCAAGCAATATGCCAAGGATTGAAATCAGTGCTGAAATTCTGGTCAAGTTCTCCTAGGTTTATAGCATCTGTAGCATCTCATTGCCTAAGATTACAGGGCAAAAGCCTAAGTCTGTATGAAAGGATGCAGGTAGGTCCTGGTGATGTCACAGAGGCAGAGCACACATTGATTGGAAGAAGGACTGGGGTTTATTATTTATTATTATTTTATTAATAATATCACACCCTGCCCCAGGTGAGCACACAAGCAAATCAAAACAATTTAAATTTTTAAAATAAAAAAATAATTCAAACAGACTGAAAGCTGATTAAACAATTTAGCAAATTAAAGCAGATTTCAAAAGTTAAAATAGTTTAAAACCATGTGGATCTTGGAAGAAATCAGGCTCCAAAGGGTTTAATTGTCCTGAATTCATAATAACAAGTGCCTGAGGAGCAGCAGGGTAGCAGTGCAGGATCAACAGAAGAAGGGGTGCAGTCCTAGGTTGTCACCAATTGTCCATGCCAGATGCAAGAGAAGTCATTAGCTAGTCCAGAGGCCAGTCACCAATTGTCCATACCAGATGCCAGGGAAGTCAATAGCCAGTCCAGAGATCAATAGAGTCTGATCCGAGATCCAGGTCCATGGTCAGCAAGGAATTAATGCAGCAGTCCAGAGGATGAAGTCAGTCCAAAGCCAAGGCAAAGCATGAACACCAAAGAGTGCAACAGCTAAGATAAGCAGTTGTCAGCATGAGGCTTGAAGGAAAACTACTGGAAGATTTATAGCCAGATTCTCAAGGCCAGGTGGGCCTCATTGAGAAGTAATCAGTTCAGTGTTCAGTATTTAAATGATGCTAGGTGTGGCATTTCTCCCTCCTGCATTCAGTGAAGGAAGGCAGCATAGAATCATCGAGTTGGAAGAGATCTCAAGGGCCATCCAGTCCAAGCCCCTGCCATGCAGGAATACACAATCAAATCATTCCCGACAGACGGCCATCCAGCTTCTGTTTAAAAACCTCCAAAGAAGCAGACTCTACCACACTACGAGGCAGTGTATTCCACTTCTGAACAGCTCTTATTGTCAGGAAGTTCTTCCTAATGTTTAGGTGGAATCTCTTTTCCTGTAGTTTGAACCCATTGCTCTGTGTCCTAGTCTCTGGAGCAGGAGAAAACAAGCTTGCTCCATCCTTAGTATGACATCCCTTCAAATATTTAAACATCGCTATCATGTGACCTCTCAACTTTCTCTTCTCCAGACTAAACATGCCCAGCATGTCGTCCTCATCATCTATAACAGGCTGGTAGACTTTGTTCTTCAGGGTGAGGTATGTTTTCTCTATCAGCATCAGCTGCCCTCTCAGAGAGAGTCAGGGCAGTCTCTTCAAGATGAACTAGGCTTTCTATATCTCCTTTATCTGCATTCTCTGCTTTCTCCTCTGAGTCCTCAGCAAGGGGGTTCATGACATTAATAAAAAGCTGTCCTTTTCATTTGGCATTAGAATGAAGCCAGTGTTGGCCCTAGCTGGGCTTCCAAGGGGAAGGTGCTTCATAATTGGGGTGCCAAAGCCAAGAAAGCCCTGCCCCATATCATCCCACACTGTATTGCTTCCACTGGTGGGACACAGAGGAGAGCATCCTAGAAGACTTCAATCCTTGGTTTGGTATATATAGGGAGAGATGGTGTATATAGGGAGTGTATATACGTTTTCAGGTCCCAAGCCATTTAGGATTCTGAATGGCTCATGAGCACCTTAAATTTAGTCTGGAACCAGACTGCAGCCAGTGCAATTCCTTTAAGACTGGTATTGTATGGTGTCTAAATGGGACTGTGATCACCAAGGTAGCTATTGTAGTTTGCAGTAGGTGCAGCTTCCAAGTCACCTTCATGTCCCACATCTATATATATAATTCTCTTGGGTATGTTGCCTTTCCCAGTGTGCTGCTAAACTAACACATCCAACCAATCACCACCCACATGCAAATTCCCTCTCCACCTCACAATCCACTCAATCTGTATCACTGCCTTACAAGGGCCCCTCCTTCCTCTCACAGCCTCAGCCACTCACCAGTCACAGGCTGTAACAGGACCCAGGCAGTCAACTAGCAACAGTGGCAGTGGTGGGACCCTGCTGCTGACACTTCAACAAAACCCAGGCAGTCAATTGGTGGTGGCAGTGGGACACCACTGCTGCCACTGTGATGGGACCCAGGCAGTCAAGTGGTGGTGGTGGGATGCTGCTGCTGCTGCTGCTGCAACAAGACCCACACAGTCAACTAGTGACAGGATGCTGATGCTGCCGCTGCTACAGAACCCAGGCATTCAGCTGGTGGTGGCTGCAGCAGGGTAACAGAGTAAGTCACCCTCAGCAATTCCTGGAAAAGTGTGGAATGCTAAGAAGAGGGGGGAGGTATTTAAATCCACTGGCCTACCTTACAGAGTTGTTGTGAGGTCTACTGGGCATATATTGTGGAGTTTATTCAACAGCGTATGGTACGCTGGGTTCAGCTAGTAAAGCAAATTACAATGGCCTAATTAAGAGGTTACCAGTGCATGGAATATTGTGGAAATGTTGTCCCTTCCAGCAAAGGCCTTGCATGGTAGACCAATCAAAGTTCACTGCAGGAACTCTGAGCCATGGTATCCACCTGAGACTCAAGTGACAAAAAAAATTGATCTAGGAGTACTCCTAAGCTATGTAGCTGCTCACTCAAGGGGAGTGATCCTCCACCCAAGAAAAACAATTTACCCAATCCCAGATCCAAGATCCACTAACCCACAGAGCCCCCATCTTAATAGAAAGTGCCTTAGGTTTATTGGCCCTGACCCAGTCCTTTAAAGTACTGAGGCACTGTACCAGCACCTTCTCAGCCCCAGCTGACTCCAGTAAGTAGGACAAGGACAGCTGATGGTACCCAAACCCCAAGTATCTAATGACCTCACCTAGCAACTTCATATAGCTTTTAAACAGCACAGGGGTTAAGGTGGACCCCTTCAGCACCGCAACGTAACAGTGATGTGGATGTACAGGCCAAAGTCCAATGTCACTCTTTGGAAATGTTGATAGGAGAGGAACCACTTTAACACTCTGCATCCTTTTCCATTTTAGTCAAATAAGGTACTCTGTTCAATGGTATCAAAAGCTACTGAGTTATCCTTTTTTGAAGGAATTAGTTGCATTATTCATTTCAGTGTTCATTACTCTGACATAACAGGTAGTTGCTTCTAGCAGGTCCGGAAGTCCGGAAGTGACATTTTGAGATTGCTTGCTGTTAACACTTTACAATTTCTGTTACTATTGACCACTGGGAAATACAGAGAAATAACAAATCTTCTCAGTTTCCCTCATCTCTGATCATCATAACTCTATGTGAATTCTCTTGCCTAGACTTCACACACACACACACAGCATAGCAAAGTCCAACTTCTTTGTCACTATGATACCCTTTGCCAATTCACTATTTTGTGATGGTCAGTTGATCAAATGTATCATGCTATGCATGCTCTTTAGCACCAGAGTGCACAAACACACACACACAGAGAATGAGAATGAGAGACTACAACACAACTGCCTACATTTTTTGAGCTGTCCTTGGTGGTATAGCTATGGGGGTTATCAATGTGAACTTCTGCCACTTCAAATGTCCAGTATGATGCAGACATTGTCATGCATTTAATTGCTTGTATTTTATAGTTTTAATGGATTTTGTGCTGCCCAGAGAAGTCTTTCTATTGGATGATCTAAAATTCCAATCAATCCATCCATCAATCAAAATGAAGTAATATAAAAATCCACATTGAGAGGGCAAACAAGCTATTCTGTGCTGTGAGCAATGGTTTTTAATAGTGCTTTTAGCCCCACTTGTCTTATAACATTAAATATGTTGCAGAATAGTTTTTGTCTTCTAATGATGTGAACCATTCTCAGCATTGGTGCTTACATCAAAACAAGTTAGATTCATAAGTCTCAGTGAAAGGAAGTTTTTGTAAAATATTTTTCTTTGGAAAAGCATTTTTATTTCTAGTCACCTGGGAACAGTTTTTCCCCTCCAAAGTCTTCTTTTATTCAACATCTGCTGCTAAAAATCCAAACAGCTCACTTCAGACTTCGACACCAACAAAAGAAAACATTCTTACTACTTTCCTCCCCTGTTCCCCAAGTCTGATATATCCATTTACATATTTATTGTATAGTATTAATGGTGCTGGTATTGAGTTGTGCATGTTTGTGTTAAAAATGTGAAAACTGTTGCAGAAAATACTAGCCAGACATTATTCCTTCCTTGGTAGCAGTGGCAGTTTATGGCTTCCATCTCATAGAATGATAGTGTTGGAATAGACCACAAAGGCCATCTAGTCCAACCCCCTGCCCTGCAGGAATACACAATCAAAGCATACCCAACAGATGGCTATCCAGCCTCTGTTTAAACACCTCCAAAGAAGGAGACTCCATCACACTCTGAGGCAGTGCATTCTACTGTGGAGTGATAAATTTACTCTGGGTCCAAATTTTAAAAGAGCCATCCAAGATGGTAAACCCTACTGACAAAATATGTTCTGCACCTTTGATAACTCCTTTACTGTTCAGACATGTCAGACCTTATTGACATGGGCATCACCAGCCACTGTGGCATCATAGTGAGGAAATAATTGCCCAGTGATGACACTAAAAACTTTTCACATCCCTATTTATATTCTCAGAAGAATATCACCATTTGAGGTGGAATGCAGTGGACATGTTTCAGAGCAGAGAATCCCTTGAGGTGATCAACCAGACCTGTGGTGTTACTAAGACCAGTGTCACCCCTCCCTGTGATAGTGTCATCTGGTGTGGTTTGGCCTTTTTGCACCCCCTAGTGCTGCCATTGAACCTGACAGTCATATGGTTGATGAGATTTACATGTGAAAAGGAATCCTTCCCTACAATGAAAGAGAAAGCAAGGAGTACTAATAGCCTTCTTAAGATTTTCTTTGCCTGATTGTAATGAAACTTCATCTCCAGACAAGAGAAAACATGAGCTACTTGGGGAACTCACTGCTCTCTTCCAGCAAAGTTGTCTGTGAGGCATACTATGGTTAGAGACATGTCTGAGATTTCGAAGGGCTCTGTTATGTTCTGAAATGAAGAATCAAATTACCGTATATTCCGGCGTATAAGACAACTTTTGAGCACTCAAAAGTGCCCTCCAAAATTGGCAGTTGTCTTATACGCCGGATATACTTTGCTTTGCCTGCCTGCCTATCTCCTGCCTCTTTGCAAACGGAGCGAAGACGCAGGAGATGGGGAAGGGGGGTGAAGCAAAGTGTTTTGCAGTTCATTCACCCCCCTCCTCTGCCTTCTCCCCCTTTGGGGAGCAACGGAAGACAGAGGAGGGGGGGCGAACGTTGCGGTTTGCCACGGCCACCACTTGATCGCCTCTGCAGCGGCCGAGGCAAACCTCTAGATTCGCCTTTTCCCCCCACATTCCTTGAAGGTGGAGGGAAAGGGCAAAAATGCCCCATTTTGCTCCGCAGCCCCGATCACTCCTTCTGGGCTCCCTTCTGAAGGGAGCCCAGAAGGAGGACCCGGGGCCATGAAGCCAAACCCCGGGATTCGCCCCCTCTCCCCAGCCACCCAGCCACCCTCCCTCCAGCCACCCCCGCTCCCCAAAGCCACGATCCCACTGGAGATCACGGATTCGGAGAGAGGGGGTGGCTGCAAAGCCCCCTCCCCCAAGCCACCCATCTACCCTCCCTTCAGTGCCCTCCCTCCAGCCACCCCTCTCCCCAAATCCACAATCCCACTTGAGATCGCGGCTTCGGGGATGGGTGGGTGGCTGCAAAGCCCCCTTCCTCTAGCCACCCTTCCACCCTCCCTGAAGCCCCCCTCCCTCCAGCCCCCCCCAGCCAGCTGGCCATCCTGCATTCCCCAACCCATGAGGAGGTTGGGCAACTTCCTCGTGGGTTGGGGAATAGTGGGAGGAGGGAGCCCAGAAGGAGGGATTGGGGCTGTGCAGCCAAAAAGGGCATGTTCGCCCCTTCTCCCCACCTTCCTTGAAGGTGAGGATAGGGGGAGAATCCCGGGTTTGGCTGCACAGCCTCCGCATCCTCCTCCTGGGATTGGGGCTGTGCAGCCAAAGGGGGCCCGTTTAACCCTGCAGCCCCGATGCCTTCTTCTGGGCTCCCTTGCAAAGGGAGCCCAGAAGGAGGCATCGGGGCTGCGGAGCCAAAGGGGGCATCTTCTCCCCTTCTCCCCACCTTCCTTAAAGTTGGGGAGAGGGGGCAAATCTAGGGGTTTGCCGCGGCGACCCCCGCTTCCACCACCTTGGTCCCCTTCAGAAGAGCCAAGATGGAGGGAAGGGGGCTGCTGAGGCAAACTGGGCATTTTCACCCCTTTCCTCCACCTTCAAGTCAAGTTTGACTGGAAGGTTGAAGAGAGGGGCGAATGTTGCGGCTGGCTGTATGGGGGAGCCCTGCCAGCTGATCCTGTTCGCTTTCCCAGCTCACAAGGAGATCCTCGTGAGTTGGGAAACAAAGAGGATCAGCTGGCAAGTCTCCCCCAGCCAGTCAGCCAGCCAGCCAAATTGGGGGTGGTGGTCTTATACGGCGAGTATATGCCTAAGCCTAGATTTTTGGCTGGAAATTGGGGGGGGGGGTCTTATACGCCTAGTCATCTTATACGCCAGAATATACGGTATATTGATCAGATTTAACAGATGTCCTTGTTCCAAGTAAGACTAGGACCATTGGCACGGTACCTGATAAGCCTGCACTGAGAGTCTACCTATGATACTATCCTCACATACCATCCAAAGAAAGTATGTAGACTTTGGACTTTATCAGAATACCACCCCTAAACCATTTTTTTGCCGGCAAAAGAACTCTCCATGCCACACTTACCTTCCCTCCCATCCAATGGCTTCCCAGCTATGAACGAGGAGTGAATGAAGCTCTGTTTACTTCCTTGTTTGAAATCCCATGTTTTGCAAGAATATATAGCATGGGAAAATCAAAAACAACACACAAAAAGCTACACAAAGCACACAAACATGCTAAAACAAAGTCCCAAGTAAACTGGGGAGGGTCACAAAAAGTGTGTCACCTACCTGGATATCATGATCCCACCCAGAAGTATTCTTGCTGGACCAGCCATTGATGCTGCATTCACATGAGTACAATGTTTCAAAGTTTCAAATGTTGGCAATGCCGGCACAATAGCACCATGGGGATTAATTGATGGCTTGAGCCATCAGTAAAAAATAATGTTTTTTTTTTTAACAGGACATGACCATAAAAGGGCGATGGTGTGTGGTACACGCACCTTTTCATGATCATTAGGCATCCTTATGACACCTTATTTGCCTTGTCTGCTAACATTCTTTGACACCAGTAGTGTCTCCACTCCATTTCCCCCTGGATGTTTTCTAAAAATATCTTTATCTGATGAAGAAAACTTTATTTTTGAAAGCTTGAGATTATTGTTTCTTTTTGGTTAGCCTAATAAAGGTATCAGGACAATATGGACTTTGGAAGTTCTTTTATGGTCTGAACAGCTTCATTTGTAGAACCTATGATTAATGGCTGTACTAATGCAAGATTTCCATAACCCCTCATCACAATTACTGAAGATCTTAGTGGCAGAATGCCTGTAATACCTACTCCTGTGTGACCATGGCCAGAATATGTTTATTGTTTATTTTTTTTTATTTCAATAATCACCAGTATTACAGAAACTTACATATTGTTTTAGTTACCACATTATTTTAACATCTTAAATTTGTACCATCTTCTTTTTTCTATATTATACAATATAGAGATAAGATATGTGCTTCCCACCTCCCCTTTCCTTTTATTCAACCCTTATGTTACCCAAAATGCTCCTTGGAAAATTCCAAGAAAATATCGAATTTCTAATATGTTGGGGAAATTAGCAGCAACTCGACTTTAGCTATGCAAAGAGGGGGTAACCAGGGAATCTTTTAAACCAATTATACCAGTACTAGTCTGGATGTAATACGTACACATTTAAAATTAAGTATGTTTTTTTTTATTAAGGAGTTCAAAAATAACACCAAACACACACACATTCACCCAAAGAAAGCATTCACTCAAGGCTATAGAAAGAAACAGTAGGAAAGCTTGGGACAGAGGGTTGCAAGAGGGTTTTGTTGGGGTACACAATACAACCTGTCCTGTAGTCAGTCTGGCAGAGTGGATGGAGGAAACTGGATGTGGCTAACACGGAGTAACAGAGTTTCCCCCTATTATTAACTGTGCGCAAAGAGGCATATTTTGGGGGGTCTTTTATACCTCCAAATACACTTGAGGGGATTGGTTGCTTCATGGGTTGAAACAATGAATTCCATGAGCCTTCATGGATTGCAGAATGAGTTTCCTGGCCTTAACAAAAGGTGTAGAAAATGCTAAATGTGTTTGCGGACCCAGACCGGACCACCCCCCCCTGCCCTCAAGAATGAACACAGACACCAGATAACAATTAACAGTGTATTGGTAACATATAAACTTCAGAATATAGGTTAGGTACAGGTTAGTAATATAATCACATGATGAGGTAGATAAGGTAATTGTCTATGCTACTTGGATAGCTTGGCAAAATTTTGGCCGCAATTTGCAATCAAGATGGTTGGCGGCAATGTATGGGTCGTGGACACAGCGCGGCCCGTTAACCAGGGCGGCGCGGGGACCGGTCCATCCCGGTTCCCTTGCTTAAAGGAGAGAGCCCATGGCCGAGCCGCATGCTCGACGCTCTCTCCTCCCCTGAAAACAAGCATTTGTTAATAACTAACAGGGGTCTCCTTTGAGCTTGAACTTGACATTGAACTTGAACTTGAACTTGTACTTTGGTCTTGTCGGAGACCCCTTAGCTCTGGCAATTACCACGACCCAATACATCCGCCACTAAGGCGTTCCGCCATGGAACCGCCTTCCGCCAACCATCCTCCACCATCAGGCGGCCTGACTGTCCTCTTTAGGCCCCGGCCTCGCCGGCGGTGCGGTTTCAGTTCTGATGTAAGTGGTGTATGCCCTGGAGCGCCATCGACCCAGACGCATGATGGATTCCGTGGACATGCCGGCCTCCGCCGCCATGGTCGCTGCCCCGATCCGGAAGGAGTGGCTAGTGAAGCCCTCAGCTGGCAGGCCCAAATCCCTGAGGGCCATTTTTAACACACTCACAAACTGGAATCTGGTGAGAGGCGACTTATCCTGGTGCCTGAACAAGGTGCCTGATTCCAGCCCCCGCACTTCCAGGAACTTTTTCATGCTCTCCACGGGGCACGGGGAGGAGTCGACGACCCGATGAAGGTGCAGAGTGGCCCCATGGCCTCGTTGATCCGCCTTGGAGCGCCGGATGCGCAGAGACAGATCCTGGGACCCTAATGTAACATCACCGAGTTGCAATGCCATGCCTGAAGAGTCTGCCTTGGAGGAACACACCACCTCCCCGACCCGCAAGGCGCCGAAGAAGGCGATCGTGTATGCAGCGCCGAAAAGCAGCGCTTCATAGCTGGAGTGGCAAATGGACGGCAAATGGCCTACCATCCGTGCCAACGTTGCGTAGGACAGGGGGCGCCGAGTATCCCGTGCCCTCGGTGCCTGCCTCCTCCAGCCCTCCAACGCCTTCCTTACCATAAAGGTGTTACAAGGGTCCCCGTATCCCGCTGCCTTACTGAAGAAGGAAATGCCTGCTGCCTGGCCGGCTATAGTCCGAGATGCCATCCCTCTTTCCTTCAGCGAAGCCAGGTAATGCAAGACCTCTCTCTCTGATGGCTGGCCAGCGGGCCCATAGCCGTTCTGTCGCCTGAAGCTCTCGAACTGCGCTGCCGCCCTCCGGTAGCTGGCCCGTGTGGAGGGGGCCAAGGAATCCGCTATGCCCTGGAGCACGGTTCGTTCCCAAGGCTCCAAAGGTCTGCCGGGAAGTGGGTCTCCCTCTCGTCTGCATTCGGAGCCAGCAGGCGGAATCGCTCTTCCTGAAACCGAGACAAGGCATCTGCGATCTCGTTATCCACCCCAGGGATGTGCCGGGCGTGAAAGCTGATGTTGGCCCCCAGGCAGACAAGCACAAACCTGCGCACCAGTCTCATGACCCTCTCAGACCTGGAGGACTGACTGTTGATGATTCGTACCACTGATCGGTCGGCCAATCAGGAGCGAGCTGACTCGCTCCCGATTGGCCCTCCCTCCCTTTCTCCTCCCCAGCCGCAAGGGCGGCTGGGAAGAAGAAAGGGGGGAAAGATGGCGCTGCCCATACAGCGCCACGCGGCCCTCCTCCCCCACCTTTCCCTCGCCCCCGCCCTTGCTGCACCCGATGGGCGGGGCGGGGCTTCCGAGGGCAGCTTGGGGGCGCCGGCCGGGCCGCAAACAGGCCCGCCGGCGAGCGGCGAGCCCCCTTCTTAATGTCCAGTGATTGGATTTTAACAGCTTTGAGCCACTTCTTTAAGGTTGGGAGCTGAGGAAAGGAAATTTCACAATCAGCAAATACAAAAGGGTTTCTCCATCCATTACCTTCCCATTTATGTGGAATGTGTCTTCTTTTGGCCCTTCACAGCCCCAGGTCTTCCTTTCCAGGGAAAAACAAAATGACCTTTTGAGACCATCCTGTCTTTTCCACAGTAACCAAACTTGGCCAGTTCTGAGGCCTATAGCCAATGCTAACATTCCAGGAGTGGGGTGCCTTGGAAGTGGGGTTACACTTAGATTATTATATCCTCTCTAAATCAAATATACCTCTCAACTTAATATTTCCATAATTCTTTATCTGTCTTATACATCATTATATCTGTTTTAGCATATATAGCTTTGAACTTATATATGCACATCCATATAAACTGTATAAATAATACCTCTCCTTTCTATAATATGACTTAAATTGCACTGATTCTGGGTATCACTTTTGTTATTTGTACCTTCCCTTTTAGTTTCCTTCTATCATAAACCATATTGTTGTTTCCAATGGTTTTTATAGAATTCTATTATTTTCTGCAAGTGTTGTTCATATTTCTCTAGTGAATGATCTTTTAATAATATCATCAATTTATCCGTTATCATCATTTTGCTAAGTTTCACTAGCCATTCGTCAATTGTTGGTATATATTTCAGTTTACAGTTTTTAGCAAAAATGATCCTGGCTGCTGTTATCATATAAAATAAGATTCTTTTATATTCTCCTTCCAATTTTTTTATCTGTTATGTTTAAGATCTATATTTCCAGTTGATTTCCAATATTTTTGTTATTTCATCATGAATTAAAATCCATATTTTTTGCTTCTTTCACATGACCACCAGGTATGAAAACATGTCCCTTTACTTATCTCACATTTCTAGCATTTATCTTCTCTACTTTTCCTCATTTTATCTAGTTTTACCAGTGTCGTATACCGTCTATAATACATTTTATAGTAGTTCTATCTTAAGTCATTGCTTAATGTGAACTTTATGTTGATATTCCATGCTTTTTCCCAGTCTTTCATTTGGATTGTGTGTCCAATATTCTGCAACCATTTCACTTGACAGTCCTTTATTGAATCAGCCTCCATTTCTCTCTTTAAGTTTATATAGTTTGGAAATAAGATGTTCTTCTTTTTTCAATACAATCTCATCTAATCCTGTTCTTTCTTTACTTATCCCATTCAATTTAAAGGTCATTTTAATCTTCTCAGATAATTGCCTGTGTGTAACCGACTGGCATTCTATCCCATTTAGATGCAATTCTTCTCTTGATTTCATTTTTGGGATGTTATTCTCCCAGAATATCAAATCTTTAAATGATAACCAATTTGTTTGGTTCATTAAATATTGTTTAATAAATGCTTCATGTGGTGATGCCCAGTCTAGTATTTCCCTGTAGTAGGTATTATTTTTTGTTAATCTTAAGCCATGTTTTATAACAATGCTCTTCTGGTACAATGGTCATTGAAGTTCTTGGGTCCCCCCCCCCAAATTTTCAAACCATAAGTATGTGTGCCAGCTGTATGTCAGATCTATTCCTTCTAGCAATAATAGTTTCTTATCTTGTAGGCACATCCATTCTTTTATCCAGGTCATGCTCCTTACTTGATAATAATTTTTTAAATTTGGTATATTAAGGCCTCCTCTCTCTTTATTTCCATCGTATTCTAGGTTTCTCACCCAACCATATAAATTTTAATAGGTCGCTTTGCCATATTTTAAAGGGTTTCTCGTTTGATATAATAGGGAGGTTTTGAAATGAAAACAACAATTTTGGAAGTATATTCATCTTCAAAATCAAAATTCTGCCTGAAAATAATAATTTCAAGTTTTTCCATTTTTCCAAGTCTTTTTTAATTTCAGCCCAGGTTTACTGATAGTTATTATCAAACAATTCCAGTTTTTAAAAAAATCAGATTAATTCCCAGATACTTGATTTTTTTGTTATTTGAAATCCTGGTTTCATTGATCGTTTATCTTCTTCTTTTTTGAACATGTTTTTAGTAAATAGCACAGTTTTTCTGCATTTAATTTAAATCCCGAGACTTCTCCATATTGTTTATAATTTCCATTAATTTTCTGATGTTTGGAGCTGGTTCTTCCAGGAATATAACCAAATCACCCACAAATGCTTTAAGTTGAAATGTTTCACCTTTTAATTTTAGTCCCCGTATGTTTTCTTCTTCTCTGATTTTCTTACTAATTATTTCTAATACCAAGAAAATAATAGTGGAGATAGTGGACATCCTTGCTTTGTCCCTTTTGAAATTCCATATGGGTTTGATTTTTCTTGATTGATGATTATTTGTGCTTGTTGTTTATGATATATCACATCTATCCATCTATAATAATTTTCTCCTATTTGCATTTCTAAAAGTGTCTCTTTCATAAAATTCCAATTAACATTAGCAAATGCCTTTTTGGCATCTATAAATATAAAAGCTATTTTTATTCCGTGGGTATTTATCATAATACTCTAGTAGGTTTAGTACCACTCTTATGTTCTGATTAATATGTATTTTTGGTAGAAAACTGGCTTGATCCTCGTGAATCCAATTGGCTAAAATCTTGTTAAGTCTGCCTGTGAGTATTCTCTCTCTCTCTCTCCCCTCCTCTCTCTCTCTCTCTGGCTTTTCTTCACAAATGGGACTTCTCAAATAAGGCTGCAGCATGGGAGGTGTCTCAAGAAACCAGGATGGATGACTAAAGAACTTTCAATGGAACTAAGTTTTAAACAGAACATGTATAGGAAATGGAAAAGGGGGGAAATCACCACAGAAGAATTCAAACAGATAGCGAACACATGTAGGAGTATAGTCAGAAAAGCTAAAGTGCAGAATGAGCTCAAGCTTGCTAGATAGGTTAAGAACAATAAAAAGGGTGTTTTTTTCTGGTATGTCCACAGCAAAAGGAGGAAGAAGGAAATGGTAGGGCCACTACACAGAGAAGATGGCAAAATGATAACAGGGGACAGAGAAAAGGCAGAATTACTCAACACCTTCTTTGCCTCACTGTTTTCAGAAAAAGAAAAGGGTGACCAACCTGAGGATAAAGGAACAGAGTACACAATAGGGGAAATACAGCACAGAATAAGCAAAGAGGTAGCACAGGAATACCTTCTTAACCTAAATGAATTTAAATCTCCAGGACCAGATGAACTACATCCAAGAGTATTAAAAGAGCTGGCAAATGTAACCTCAGAGCCATTGCCAATAATCTTTGAGAACTCCTGGAGAACAGGAGAAGTCCCAGCAGACTTGATTCTATGACTGGAGGAGGGCAAACGTGTCCCCATCTTCAAAAAGGGGAAAAAGAGGATCCCAACAGTTATCGTCCAGTTAGTCTGACATCAATACCAGGGAAGATTCTAGAGCAGATCATTAAACAGAGAGTCTGTGAACATTTAGAAGGCAATGCCATAATCACAAAAAGTCAACATGGGTTTCAGAGTAACAAGTCATGCCAGACTAATCTGATCTCCTTTTTTGATAAAATGACCAGCTTGGTAGATGAAGGGAATGTCAGGGATGATGGGAGTTGTAGCTCTTCACCTCTGGCTCAAACTCACCACCTTGTTATGCAGCAGAGCTGACCAGCTTAGATCAGTGGTTAATGCTTTCCTTCAAAGCAGCAGAGTTTCAGAGAATAGGCTGAAGATCCTGACAAACTCTCCAAGCCTTCTCACTCTTCTCCAGGTGTCTCCAGAACGTCTCCAGGATTCACTCAGGCAACTCAGTAGTTTTATATAAAACCTACTTTATTCTTCTATATAAATATACTATATGGTCAACAAATCACAATCTCTATACACTACACCACCTCTACTCAACAACAATACATTGGCAAACATTGCAATTTTATAGCCATTGTTTATCACCACCCACTAGTTAGTTTCCACCCAGTGGGTGTGTACTTCCATTCTGATTGGTCCATGTAGTTCCACCCATGCTTAAGACCAACCCATGTATTTCAACATTTCACCTTGTACACTTAATGATTCTCAGGTGTTTCCAATCTGCATTCAGTACCTCTGTCCTTGGCTCCCAGGCCTTCTAGATTACATTAGCAGTTTCACCTGTGTAGCTTCATAATTGCTCTTGCTTAGTCATTGTGACTTTCACATACATATTTTATTTCTTTCACTGTATGTCCCATGTTGCATTTTCCTTAACAATCCCCTCCGAAATAAAATATTGTATGTGTCTTACAATGTCATTCCAACCATTCGTGTCAGCCTTTCATGTTTTTCTGCTGTCAATGCTTTTGTGAACAAATCTGCTATGTTGTGTTGTGTTTCTATATATCTCAATTCTATTTCACCCTTCTGAACCATGTCTCGCACATTTTGATATCTTACACCAACATATTTTGTTCTGTTCTTCAAACTTTCAGTTTCAGCCATCGCTATGCATGACTGTGAATCTTCCAGAATTTCCACTGGTATCTTGTAACTTTCATTTAAATCATTTAGCAATTGCTTAATCCACTGTACCTCATTTACTATCTCATTCAAAGCAGCGAATTCTGCTTCCGTTGTGCTTATCGCTACATTAGTTTGTTTTCTACTTCTCCAAACTATTGGACTTTCACTATATTTAATTATCATTCCTGTAACTGACTTCTTGTCTCCTAATTCTGATGTAAATGAACTGTCTACATAACAATCTAGATCTGAACTATTGTTTCTTATTATCAATTTCCTATCTAAGGTTCCTTTCAAATATCTCAATAAATGTTTTACCGCTGCCCAGTCTTCAATTTTTGGATCATTAACCCTTCTAGACAATACATTTACAGCATAAGAAATGTCTGGTCTGGTATGGCAAGATATGAATTGTAAAGATCCTATTATACTTCTGAATAAAGTCTTGTCCTCAAACGCTCTAGTTGTTTCCTCAGACACAAAACCAGTTGTCATTGGAGCTCTTACTATTTTTGCATTCTGTAGTCCACACTTTTCAATCAATCTTTCAATTTTATTTCTTTGACTTAACAAACAATGTCCTTCTTCTGTCCATTCAACGCAAATACCTAAATAAGACTTCAATACACCTAAGTCCTTCAAAACAAACTTCTCAGACAATTCTTTTTTTACTGACTCAATTTCCTGTTTTGACTTTGCTGCTACACACAAATCATCTACATAAATCACTAATACTATGTCTCCTTTTGTATAAACACAAGCATCTGCAATGCTCCTCTTGTAACCTAGCTTAACTAGCTCATCATTGATGCACAGATTCCACGCTCTGGCACTTTGTTTTAAACCATACAACGCTTTCTTTAATTTATATACTCTCTGACTACCATTTTCTTCGAAACCTTGTGGCTGTTCCATAAAAATTTCTTCATCCAAAACCGCATTTAAGTAAGCTGTCTCAAAATCAAAATGTTCTACAACTAAATTCCTTTTTACTGCTACAGCTAGAACCATTCTCAGACTTTCTGGCTTTGCAGTTGGAGAATATATCTTATCATAGTTCTCATACTGCTGTTGCGCAAAACCCTTAGCCACTAACCTAGCTTTATATTTGATACTTCCATCTGGCATTTCTTTCCTTTTGTATACCCATTTACAACCAATTACTTTCTTGTCTTTGGGTCTGTCAACAATTTCAAAAACATCTTTATTTACCAGGCAACCAAACTCATTATCCATTGCATCAAACCATCTTTCCTGTTCTTCACTAGGATAACTTTCCAATTCTTCAAAACTTTCAGGCTCCTCTACTGCTAAACAAGCTCTTGCCTTTGTCACAACAAACCTATCTGGAGGCTTTCTAACTCTATGACTACGCCTGGGAATAAAATCTGCTGTTCTGTCTCTTTCATCCTCACTTTCTGTACTAGGAGTTGTAGTTCTATGACTAAATCTCTTGTCTTCAGTCATTCGAGTAGTAGTAGGCCTAGATGCTATCTCATCATCGGAAGAACTACCACTGCTGCTAGGTGATGCTTCCTGCTTAACTGAAACCCCTCCGTTTCCTGAGGTTGGTTCAGTTTGTGCTTCTGGCTCATTTGAACTCCCTAGTCTCAAAAACACTTCCTTATTGGCATGCAGTTTGTCCCAACCAGCATGTCTCTCAAAATTTGCAGACCTAGAATACTGCACTTGTTTTCCATCCAAATGAAACTTGTAGCTATTTCCAGAATACCCCAAAAACCTAAGCCTTTTGCTTTTGGGTTCTCCTTTCCTCCTGAAACAAGCAGGTGTGTAAACATGAGCAAATTGTCCAAAAACCCTTAAGTACTTGTAATTTGGCATTCTCCCATACAATACCCTGTAGGGAATGTCTTCAATTTCTGAATGATACAGTCTGTTACTAATATGTATTGCAGTCAAAGTTGCTTCTGCCCAAAAACTATCTTTCACCCCTGCATCTGCCATCATACAAGCAGTAATTCTTTTTATATCTTGTATTTTCTTCTCTGCTAACCCATCCTCACTAGGACAAGCAGGGTTTGTAGTTTCATGCCTTATTCCCACCTTTTGAAACCAGTTAAACAATTGATTATTTAAAAATTCTCCTCCTCTATCAGTAATGATGGTGCCTACTCTGCTATCAAATTGTCTTTCCACCATTCTTACCCATGCTTTTAAACTTTGCCCAGCGTCAGATTTGTTTTTCATTATTCTCACAAATGCAAACCTTGTATACCTATCAACAATTACTAGGAAATACTTGCTTCCCCCTAAGGACAAGCAATTAGCTTGGGCAACATCTGCATGTACATACTGAAATGGTCTTTGAGCAATTCTTTTTGTTTTCTTAGCTACTGGAAAAGCTCTGACCTTTACCTGTTGACACACTGTACAATCTAAGTGGTTTTTGCATTCAGTAACTTTTAAATCTGGACACATACTGATTAAATTCTTTAAACATTTGAAGCTCGCATGGCCGAATTTTCTGTGAAGCTCATGTATGCAGTCTTTGTGGATTGGAATATTTTCTATGTTATTAGCTTCTTCAACCCTGTAGCTATCAATATTGTCCTCCAAATAATAAAGTTTGTCCTTTTTCAAACCTATGCCACGCAATTCCCCATTCAGTTTTATCTTACACATGTTCTTTTCAAAGATGACTGTGTAGTCTCTTTCTGTTAATCTGCTTACTGATAACAAATTATTTTCTAACTCCTTTACATGTATGACATCATTAAAATTCTCTTTTAGCCCTGGAATGTACACAGTACCCATTTGATTTACAGTACTTAGCTCTTTCCCGTCAGCCAAAACTACAGCATTTACATTAGCTGATTTTCTATTACTTATTAAATTTATGTCATTACACATCAACGATGTGGCTCCTGAATCAACTAGCCATTTAGAATTTCCTTTTTGTTTTTCCTTAATCATGGTTGCAACCCCCTTTTTATTACCACTGTCCCTCAAAAATGGAGGTCTGGACTGTTTATGATACTGCCGCGGCTGCCATCTGCTCTCTGCTTGCTTGCGTCTCTCAGCTGTAAAATGTTTACAATGTCTCTTCAGATGACCAATCTTCTTACAATAAAAGCACCTCCGTTGCTCCCTTGTAGAGGCTGCTTCCTCCTGCGTTCGCCAGTCAGGAGTTGTTTGTTGTTTTGGCACAGTCTTTAAGCTTGCTGAGTCACCCTGCTCAGACATTCTTCTCTGGTTCTCTTCCAGTATTCTAGCCACAATTAAGTCTCTATTAAGCTCAGTTTCCTGCAGGTTTTGCAGGCTGTTCGTTATATTGTCCCACGAAGAGTCTAGCAATTCTACTAAAATGTAGCATTGCTGCTCTTTGCTAATTTGCACTCCCCTCAGTTCAGCTTGCACAAACAAATCTTGCATTATTTTTAAATGTTCTATCACACACTGCCCTTTGGCCATCTTTTGCCTATATATTCTTTTAGACCATAGCATTTTTGCAAAAGCAGTTGAAGGAGTGTGTAATCTCTGCAAGGTATCCCACACATCCTTGGCGGACGTTTTATCTCTGACGTCATTAATTAAGTCTTCTTCAAGCATGAGATAAAGACAGGCTTTTGCTTTACTATCTCTCTCTTGAGTGGCTTCATCAGCATCGGCTGCCAGCCCTGTTTCAACTGTTGACCACAGACCTTCCTTTACTAGTAGAGATTGGGCATAAATCTTCCAGGTAGAGTAGTTGTTTCTATTCAATTTACTAAACTTTAGAAATTCCATCTTGATTTGTGCAGTGACTCAATTTGACTCAGTCCTTCTGAGTATGCACAGCCAACCCGTCTGGGTTTAACCAAAACACAAAATGATTTACTCACGAGGCTTATCAGTGCAGCACAAACAACTTGCTCTGATCTGTCGTCCACAAAGCTTTCTTCCACTTTCTGGAACTTTCAGCTTCTGTGGATGCTGGGTGCTCTAGTAACTGGGCCCATAACCCTTGTCAGGGATGATGGGAGTTGTAGCTCTTCACCTCTGGCTCAAACTCACCACCTTGTTATGCAGCAGAGCTGACCAGCTTAGATCAGTGGTTAATGCTTTCCTTCAAAGCAGCAGAGTTTCAGAGAATAGGCTGAAGATCCTGACAAACTCTCCAAGCCTTCTCACTCTTCTCCAGGTGTCTCCAGAACATCTCCAGGATTCACTCAGGCAACTCAGTAGTTTTATATAAAACCTACTTTATTCTTCTATATACATATACTATATGGTCAACAAATCACAATCTCTATACACTACACCACCTCTACTCAACAACAATACATTGGCAAACATTGCAATTTTATAGCCATTGTTTATCACCACCCACTAGTTAGTTTCCACCCAGTGGGTGTGTACTTCCATTCTGATTGGTCCATGTAGTTCCACCCATGCTTAAGACCAACCCATGTATTTCAACATTTCACCTTGTACACTTAATGATTCTCAGGTGTTTCCAATCTGCATTCAGTACCTCTGTCCTTGGCTCTCAGGCCTTCTAGATTACATTAGCAGTTTCACCTGTGTAGCTTCATAATTGCTCTTGCTTAGTCATTGTGACTTTCACATACATATTTTATTTCTTTCACTGTATGTCCCATGTTGCATTTTCCTTAACAGGGAACACTGTGGATATCACATACCTTGATTTCAGTACGGCCTTTGATAAGGTTCCCCATGACATTCTTGCAAACAAGCTTGTAAAATGTGGGCTAGACAAGTTAACAGTTAAATGGATTTGTAACTGGTTGACCGGCCAAACCCAAAGGGTGCTCAGCAGTGGCTCCTCTTCGTCTTGGAAAGATGTGACCAGTGGGGAGCCACAGGGTTCTGTCCTGGGCCCAGTGCTATTCAACATCTTTATCACTGACTTGGATGAGGGAATTAGGGGCGTACTTACCAAATGTGCAGATGACACCAAATTAGGAGGAGTAGGTAATACCCTAGAGGACAGGATCAAAATTCAAAATGAACTGGATAGACTGGAGAGCTGGGCCAAAGCTAACAAAATTAAATTCAATACGGAGAAATGTAAGGTACTGCACTTAGGGTGAAAAAATGAAATGCATGGATATAGGATGGGGGAGACCTGGCTGAACGAGACTACATGTGAAAGGGATCTAGGAGTCCTAGTAGACCACAAGTTGAACATGAGTCAACAGTGTGGTGCAGCAGCTAAAAAGGCCAATGCGATTTTGGGCTGTATCAATAGAAGTATAGTGTCTAGATCAAGGGAAGTAATAGTGCCGCTCTATTCTGCCTTGGTCAGACCTCACCTTGAATACTGTGTCCAGTTCTGGACACCACAATTCAAAAAGGATATTGACAAATTGGAGTGTGTCCAGAGAAGGGCGACTAAAATGGTAAAAGGTCTGGAAACGATGCCTTATGAGGAAAGACTTAGGGAGCTGGGTATATTTAGCCTGGAAAAAAGACGGTTAAGGGGTGATATGATAGCCCTGTTTAAGTATTTGAAGGGGTGTCACATTGAGGATGGAGCAGGCTTGTTTTCTGCTGCTCCAGAGACTGGAACACAGAGCAATGGATGCAAGCTCCAGGAACAGAGATTCCACCTCAACATTAGGAGGAACTTTTTGACAGTAAGAGCTGTTTGGCAGTGGAACACAGTCCCTCGGAGAGTGGGGGGGGTCTCCTTCCTTGGAGGTCTTTAAACAGAGGCTGGATGGCCATCTGTCGGGGATGCTTTGATTGTGATTTCCTGCATGGCAGGGGGTTGGACTGGATGGCCCTCGTGGTCTCTTCCAACTCTACAATTCTATGATTCTATGATTCATCACATAGTCAGTCCAGTGTATATTTAGGATTATGCATATACAGCGCTGATGAAAGCGTTCGAGGAGGCATAAGTGCTGGCGATAGGTGACCCATGTTTCAGACCCATAAAGGAAAATAGACAGTACAATGGCTCTATACACACTGATTTTTGTGCTCCGCTTCAGGTTTTTATTACTCCAGACTCTTTTGTAATGTCTTCCAACTGCGCTATATGCCTTTGCTAATCTGTGATCAATCTCTTTGTCAATCTTGGCATCTGAGGAGATGATGCTTCCCAGGTAGGTGAACTGCTGAATGGGCTTAAGCACAGAGTTGCCGACGGCAATGTGGGGAATTGGTGTTCATCCTGTGGTGTAGGCTGGTAAAGAACTTCCATTTTCTTCAGGTTGACTTCCAGCCCAAACAGCTCTGCAGCTTTTGCAAAGCAGGATGTTAGGCACTGCAGAGCTGCTTCTGTGTGGGCAGCAAGGACAGCATCATCAGCGAAGGATAGTTTAGAGTCTTAGTGCGAGCCCTCAGACGGCTTAAGTTAAACAAGCTACCATCAATACAGTAACATATATTGGTGCTGTCTTCTTCTTCGGGCTCGGCCGTAGCCCTTTGGAGCATCATGTTTGTAATATGATATCTCTCTTCCACTCTCTCATCAAATATATCACCACAACCCTTGGCAAATTATTTCTTCTTTCCACTCCCAAATTACTTTGGAACAGTTTATTGACATCAGCTTCCAGTTTCTCCACAGGTTGATTGATGTATTCCGGTATCTTTGGTATCAATTTTTCATACAAGCCTTCATTTTGTTCTTCTGGTATTCCTCTCAGTTTCAGTCATTTACATCTCTGTTTTAATTCCATCAGGATATGTGTTTCTTTTTCAATTTCTTGTTCTTCCATTATGTTTTCATTGTTTTTTCAATGTCATTCATTTCTCCTTGTAGGTCTTCATCTTTTGTCTTTAAAACTTCAACATCTTCCGTTACCTTGCCCATTGCTTTTTATAAACTATCTATTTCTCTTTTAAAATCTTGTCTGAGTTCAGTTCTTGTGTCTTTCAGATCTTTTTAAACATCTTGCCACATTTTTCGAAATTCCTCTAATAATTTTTGCATTTGGATCCGTAGTTTCAGCTGACATTTCTATTGATGTTCTTCTTGCTTATAACATTCCTGTTTCTATTACTCTTTTTCTTCATGTTGCCATTTTTTCTCTTTCCTCTTATCTTTTGTTTTGAATGTATTATTTAAATTTGTTATATATCTGCTACTATATTTACTATACAATTTTCCCTCCATATCCACAGATTTGGTATCTACGGATTTAAATATTCACGGCTTGAAAATATTCTTTAAAAATAATAATCCAAAAAGCAAACCTTGATTTTGCCATCTTATATAAGGAACACCATTTTGCTATGTCATTGCATATAACTGGACCTGAGTATTCACTGATTTTGGTATCCATGGGGGTGGGGGTGGTCCTGGAACCAAACCCCAGTGAATGTGCTAGAACCAGTTCTTTTGTATTAGGTACCAAATATTATCAATATTCTAACCATATTTTTAAATGACAAATAATATACACAATTCAATTCAATAATATCTAAAAATAGGTATTAATAATTATCAATGCTACACCTTGTCCTTGATTGACCACAGAAAGGAAAAAATACAGAAAAGGAGAAAAATATCAAAGTTATATAAATTGTTCCAGCATTACTTCTCAGGATATTGTAATTTTGTTTACCTAGTTTATGGTAAAATATAAAAACCTTTCTTTATATGTCTTTTTTAGTTCAGCTTTCTTTCTCAGATTCTTCCTATTGTCCAAAATGTTCTTATTTTTCCCCTTTCCCCTCTCCAACGTTCCTTCCCACCCTTTTACCATCTTCCTTCAGATGTATACCCTTTTCTTCAGTCCAATATTCAGTTTTTCCCTTCCTTTTTCTTTCCAACTCTCCTATCTATTAAACCTGCTTTTCTCTTTATGATTCTCTTTCACAGCTTCTTCAACTTTCACTGTCCATCTATAACATTCAAAAGCCCACTTCATTTTCCACTTCACCCCTCCCACATTCCTGTCTTGCCCCACTTTGTCACCGCCTTTCCAACCACCTTTGTGTCTTTCAATCCCTCAGTCCTTTAGTCACTGTTGTCTCCTTCATCATCCATTGTTCTGTTTCCTCTCTGCAACTCTAACTCAATCTCCTTGTCTCTAGTTCCTTTGCTCTATGTCTTTCATGTTCCTCACCCTCCTTTTGGTTGACCTGCAGGCCTCTGCCTCTCAAGTTCTTTCACTTTTCAGCCTGATACTTTTGGCTCCATCCCCTGCTTTCAGACTTTCACTCCCTGCCTCTCATCCTCTCCACTGCCTGGTCTTCTTTCTCTCCACCTCTCTGAACCTTTTCTGCCTCCGTGATCAACTCTCCCACTCACTGCCATCATCCTGGCTCATCCTCTCTGTTGATCCTCACCTTGTCACCCCAAGCCATCTTTGCCCTGGCGTTCCTCCCCTCTTTCCTTCCTCCTTATTTATGACAGTCTCTCTGTCGCCATATTGTCTTCTCACCACCACTTACCTCTGTCTCTTCCCCCCAAATATCTCAGTTCATTAGGGCTTTAAATATACTTTCACTCAGCTCTCATATTCCACCTGTCAAATAAATCACAGTCCTTTTATATTTTTAGTTTTTGTTTTTAGTTTTCCAATCACTTTAAGTTTGACCATGGCCAGAATATGAAAGATCAGAGGCTCTATTGCCATCCCACCATACCAACTGTTGGATAAGTACATAAGAGAGGGCTTCCCTGACCCCCCCCCCAGCACACATAGCAGTTCCTTTGGTTTGATTTCAATCCTGATTGCTACCTCTGAAAAGATATGGCTTCAGCTCAGACTAAATTGGACCCAGCGTACATTAACCCAGGTCTTAGCTTGAGCTGAGGATTGGAAAACTGAGGCCAGGTTCTTGTTGCCTGTCCAAGTAACAGGGGCAGGATGGGCCATATCAGGAGCCAGTATATGCTGACAGGGAGCCAGTGTATCCTTGCTGGTGTAGATAAGCGCTGAGGCTGCTGACACACTGAAGAAATAATGCAATTTGATACCGCTTTAACTGTTATGGCTCAATGCTATGGAATTCTGGGATTTGTAGTTTTGTAAGATATGTAGCCTTCTGTCAGAAAGCTCTGGTGCCACAGCGAACTTCAAATCCCAGGAATCCATAGGATGCAGCCATGATATTAAAGCAGTGTCAAACATAATTGTTTCTGCAATGTGGAAAATGTCAGAATCTTTTTTTTTTAAAAAAAGAAGTGCTAATAACTTTTTTAAAAATATTCACAAGATATTTGCAGGCACAGTTTCATATCTGGAGGGGATCAAAGCCTCAACTGAATTGCTAGTCCCAAGGAGAATGAGGCAATTGAATCTGTGGAATTTTTATAAGGGTTTGGTTTACCAACTTCCCATTGGTTCAGGTTGTCTACTCTAACTGGAACTAACAATTGGATTAGGGCTAAGTGTGATACAGTATAGATTCACTAGGTGCAAAGATTTTTTTATCCCAAACCAGCTTTTTTATTTGGAAAGTATCTAGACAAGGAGATACTTATCCTTCTAGGTTTGTTACCCAAATTGCTAGGGGTCTGTGACACTAAATAGTGATCTTAATTGGGGGAATTAATATTAGCTCAAAGGTATGGCTGTGAGAGGAGAGGTTCGGTAATTTGTGAGATCTTTACACCTGTGTATACTGGTACTAACTGATGACACTCAGGAGTTAAAGTGGAATAAAAATGATTTTTTTATTGGAAAACAACCATGGAAGCATTCTCACACTCTATCATCCTTAGAAGAAACCACAGAAGGATATCAAAGGGTTAAGGTAGAAAGACTGGACTGGGGAGATAGCTTCAGCAAGGAATGGACTACATTTACCAGTCCTGAAGAGCAGAGATTTGGGGTAGCGAAGAAAACTCAGAGCGAAACTGAGGGTGCCACAGCAATCCGGCAGAGTGATGGTGTAAGAAGAACTGTGCACAATTGGATATTGTTTGGGGGTAATATTTATACCCAATTGTGTATCCTGAAGGGGTGTTTTCAGTGCTTAGTTGAGTTTCCCATAGTTATACAAAGACAACCACAACTTTGTTAACTGCTGCTAATGGCTGAGATATTAAAGTTTATGAGTTTATGGCAGCCTCCTTATTGTGAGATAGGTATGAGGAGAAATGTTTTCAGGGATAATGGATGTTCCAATCACTGTTTGTTTTGGAATATGACTCATGGCTAGGGAATAGCACATTCCACCTTGATGACTCAGAAACTAAGGGGCTCCACTTAATCCTATCTTGGGTATGTCTGTTGGGAATTTCCAGGAAAACTGTTAGATCATGGTGACCTCCACTTTATTTTCAGTCTGCCCTAGTCTACCCTGAACTCATGAAATGTCCAGTATTGCCAAATTATACAATATTAGCAGTGTGTGTGTGTGTGTGTGTGTGAAAGGCACAGTTGCTTGTGGTCCACTGATCTGCAAATTATATATAACACAGGGATGGAGCTAAATAATAACCTAATATGTTTAAGAAAAAAAAGGTCTGGATAGCTTATTTGAGATGGTGCCCTCAAATATTTTAGTGAGAAAGAGGAGAGTGTATCATTTCTCCTCTCTCATCTCTCTTTGTGTATGTTACTTATTTGTATGGAAAAGGCACATCTTGCAAGATGTTCCCAAACAAGAAAGATGAAAATTTGAGAAGGATAGGTTCAGGATATAAGATCTAGGAGTTACAATTCTTGAAAACTACTCCAAAGCTTTTCAAATTGCAGACCATGGCAACACTGTAAGGGTAGGTATCACATGGCCCTATTTCTGCCCCACTGAAAGCACAGTAAACTGAAAGTCATTTGTAAAGCTTGTTATAGGATAAAAGGTTGGATGATCAAATTTACTGAACTTCATTCCCTTCCTCCTCTCTCCTCTCTGGCCATTTCTCTCTCTCTCTCTCTCTCTCTCTCTCTCTCTCTCTCTCTGTATGTGTGAACAACTTTTTTCTCCAGCTTTTGTTCTGACCTGGAATTGTGGTCCTCATTCATTTATATACGAATGCTGATGAACATAATTTCCCCTTCAGAAACCAGCCTTGCCTATGATTAATTGAATTTTTAGCAGCCATGGGCTTAATGTTATTCTGGATAAATAATACTCTGACCTAGAACTTATTGAAAATGCAGATTGATGAATGATTGTAATAACCTTGTCCAGGACCCAGTATCATTTGGCCCTCACCAAGCTTTCATTTAAAAAGACATAATGTACACTTTCAGCCAAGGGCAGGAAGGGAATGGTCATTTAATTCATCCTCAGGCTTTGTTGAAGGTGGAAACTTATGTAACAAAGACATTTCTAAGAATTAAGAAAACACATCATTTTGATCTTATGCCAATATGCCACCTCACTTATTTAAACTGGAGACCTTGCATTTAGTTATGCTGATTAAATTCAGAGCTTGTTTAAATCCAGTGCTGGCTGAGGAATGCTGGAAGTTGTAAGTCTAAAACAGGATAAACTTTCTTGAGGGCAGCACCCTCACAGGCACTTCCAGAGGGAACATGAGAGGACAACCATCTTGGTGGCTACTCCAAATCTCTGGAACTGCCTTCCTAGGCAGATTAGATTAGCTGCTTCCTTGCTGTCCTTCTGTCAGCAGGTGAAAACTTTTCAATTTTGACAGGCTTTGGGGAAATGACTAAAAGGGCTCTTAAACAGGGTGCTCTTCTGTCATTTGTTTGTATGTCTGTATTTAATGGACATGTTTTTGAAGGTTTTAATTCTATAAATTGTATAACCCATTTTAACAATATGTTTGTCTGTTTTCATCTATATTTTTTTGTGGATTTATGGTAAATTTTGTATGCTGACACATCAATTACAGTGGGACCTTGGTATCTACTGGGGTTTGGTTCCAGGACCCCCCATGGATACCAAAATCCATGGTGGCTCAACTCCCATCATATACAAGGACATAGAAAAACGGTGCCCGTTACGGCAAAATCAAGGTTTACTTTTTGGATATATTTTAAATTTTAAAGGATGATGGAATCTGTGGATGCAAAATCTGTGGATACGGAGGGCCAACTACTCTAAAGTACTTTGAACATCACTGGAATTCTTAGGGGAAACCTTTTTGTCCAGCTTTTGTTCTGGTCACATTTGGAAGAAACCCACTTTACTTTAGAAAACTGGTCAGAACTGGTTCTAATTCACCTCTGGGTTTGGGCTTTATCAAAATCCAGTGTATATCCATACTAATTTATACACATATATTTCAATCATGAAAGTAAGGGAGCTAAGGAACTGGATGATGTTTCCATGGGTGGTTGGAGTGGTAAAGGAGTGCAAGGCTCTTGCTTTTTTAAAGTTTTGGATCTGGTGTCATTCAACTAAATATATACAGAATTTATCCAGAAAAGAAATCAAATGAGTTAAAACCCAGAGCTGGAATGCAGTCTTGGCAAGCATACATACAGTGGTGTTACCTACCCTAACACCCCCAGCCCCATAGTTATATTAATAAATTGGCAATATTTAATAATTAAGTCAACCATGGTCTTCCATGTAGTGTGGCTATTAACATCAACTGGGCAACTAAGAAAAACCCAAAGACAAACATTGGTTAGTCAGGAATACATTTAAGGAGAGGCCATCTAAATTATAAAGAAATATTAATTTGCAAGGCAACTGGAAGCACGTACACATGGCTAATCCCATTTGCCAGGTTGGCAACTCAAAACCTGTAAACTATCCTCATTAGTTTTCATTACCCAAATAAAGGAAGTTGTTTCCTCTCTTTCATTCATAAAGTCTTAAACCATCAAAATGCAATTAACATAACCAGGATGCCTTTGTCGCTCTTGGAGCAACTTCTCCAAGTATTGTCTGCTAGTCAAAATCCCATCCCCAGAAGGCAAATATTTACTACAAAAACCCTTTCAAAACTCACTCAAGTGCACACAAATTCACTTCCTGTGTACACAGTGTCTGCCTGTGTAACTGTTGCAGATTGGGACCCCCCACTCTGCTGTTTTCTTCTGCAACCTCATCTCTTCAGGAAAAGGTGTTGTATCACCCACTGGAAACTCCCTTCTCCAGTCTTCTATCTCAACCTCTCCCAGTTTATTTCACTAGTCTTGCATGAATGCTTGATGCCTGAATGTGTGCATGAATGTGGTTATTATTACTTTTCCTAATAAAGATAATTGTTATTCTATCTAGCTTAAGTATATCTCCTCCATAGTGCTGGTATAGCTGGTCACAAGGTCCTGTCATTACCCACCTCTTGCATTGCTAGGTTGAATACATTAATTCCCCACTCAGTATCTGCTGGGGTTTGGTTTCCCCTGTCAGGATCAGTCCCTTTTGCTCCTTCTCTTGCCAATATTCACTAGCTTCCCTGTGCCCTTGGTGTAGAGTATGTTTTGTGTAGGGGTGAAATGATGTATGTTTAACTGTTGGGGCTTTGCTTGGGAAAGGAGATAACAATGCATCTGCAATTAAGTGGTTAAGTTTCAAACTGAGAGGCCCTAGGAAAATGGTAACTTTCAGTTTAAGGAATGTTTGTGTCAGTGGATGATGGACAACCAATGAATATGCAACATGCCAGATTTTGTTGATTGTAAAATGCTTTTAACTTAGGCTTCCAGTCTCAGCAACAACTTTGCATTGTATGCTTCCTGGAGTTCTGGCAATTAAACTTTCTGATGAACCCTGGGGCTTGTGTTCTATGAGTTTGGGAATGCTGATACCTAACACCCCCCTTCCCATAGATACCAAAATCCATGGATGCTCAAGTCCCACTATATACAATGCTGTAACAAAATGGTGCCCCTTACATAAAATGGCAAACAAGAAGGTTTGTTTTTTTGGAATTTTTCCCCGGATATTTTTGAGTCTTGGTCAGTTGAATCTGTGGATGCAGAACCCATGAATACAGAGGTGTAACTTTTAATAATTTAAATACCCTTAAATTATTTTTTGCTTCCTCTTTCAGATCACTTTGCAGAGGGTCACTGATTTCAGAGTGCCTACAAATGTACAGTAACGCCTATTAGTCATAGCAGAATAATTGCAGAATAATTTAAATGAATAGTGAGGGATTCTTGGAGTTGTAGATGCCAAGTCAGGATGTAGTTCACCCTGACTTAAAGATTTGAATCATGTCTAAGACCTGATTAAAACAATGAACTTTCGGTTAATCCTAATTAACTTGTGTTGATCATCATTACCTGATTCCAAAGGGACTTAATCGTGACTAAAGATAGTTGGATAGGGCTTTCCACTTTTTTTTACAGAGAACAATTTTCTCATTAATCCTCAAGAGCACAACAATAGGAGGGCTGCTTTTGACAGAAACTTGGTCTCAGAGCTCCGACAAACTGGGGGCTTATGCGAGCTCTACACCAGAGGTCAGAAAAGCTATGCTGGTTGGAGAGTTATGGGAATTGTAGTCCAAAAAAAGACATTTTACAAGCTCTTCTTTATTTCTTGGAAAGTGCATCTGACACCAGCGGACACATCTGAAGGTGGACAATAAAACAAAACTGAGAAGAACTCTTATTTCAACTTGTCACCTCCCATTACTTATTACTATTATCTTTTATTTCAATTGCACCATCAATGTACATGGCACTTTACAAGAAAAAGAACAATAAAACAGTTCCCTGCCCTCAAGCTTACAATCTAATGAACACATGATACAAAAGGAAAGGGGATGGCAGTAGGGGAAGGGATGAGGTCTCGCATTCTCTTCTCTCCCTCTGCAACCAGGTCAACGGCAGTTGGGATGGAGGGAGGGTTGTTCTGCTTGCCACATGGATTTACTTACAGTCTATATAATAGTGAACACATAGGCACATACATATATGCACACACACAATTCACAACTCTTTCTTAATTCCCCATTGAACCAGGGAATTAACTACAATTTTAAGCATTCATCTCATTTTTTTTTATTTTTAAATATTTTTATTAATTTTATAATCATACATTATATTATCCAATCAATACTTAGTTAGTATAACACATAAAATTACTATAAACATCACAATTTTTCTATTAACTAATTTCAAAAGTTAGCATAGATTCTTTACTATAATTCTATTCAAAAATATTAATTCCCCTACCCCCCCACACCTCAGTGCTCCCCTTCACCGGAGCCATTATCCCTTACCTAATCTTTCCAGAATCTCATTTCTTCTCGTGGAGGTAACCTCCCATCTTTTGTCTGTTATACTTTTTTAACAAATACTTCCCAAATTTTATCAAAATCACTTTCTTTCCAACTTCCTCTTCTTACTTTAATTCTACATGTTAACTTATCATTTATTGCCATTTTCCAAACTTCTTTATATCACTCCTCCACTTGTACATTTATTTGCATTTTCCAATGTCTTGCTATACTTAATCTTGCTGCTGTTAATAAATTTGTTATTAAATCCTTTTCTTCTTGGTTCCCATTCTCTCCATTATAAATTGACATCAATGCTATACTCGGTTTCCATTCTATATTTCTATTGAGAATATTCTCTATTTCTATAAAAAAACATTTCCCAAAACTGCTGTACAAATTTACAATTCCACCACATATGCATATATGTACCTATTTCTTGACAACCTCTCCAACAATATTTAGAGTTATTCTAATCTATATTATGCAATCTTGCTGGTGTCAAATTCTATCTCCATATAATTTTATAATAATTTTCTTTTATCCATATCGACATATTTTAGATGTCTTTGTTTCCATATCTTATCCCATTCATGATCTCCAATTTTTTGTTTCAAATCTTCCTCCCATATTCTCCTTAAATATTACCCTTTGTCTTTTTTATCCTTATTTTTTATCAATATTTTATATAATTCACTTGTAATACCTTTCAAACTTTCATTATCATCCCTCTTTTCTCCTTTTTTTCACCAAATTTTGAAATTTTGTAAATTCCCTTGTTTCTTTATGATTCTTTTTCCAGTTTTTAATCCATTGTTCTAACTGTATGCAATTAAACCATGCAATTTTCATTCCATGTAATTTCTCTCTTATTCTCCATTTCTCACACACCCATCCTGTCCATCCCTCTGTTTTCTCTAGTCCTCTTTTCTTTAATTCCTTTTCCATTTTTTCCCTCAAATTATTTGGGATTTTTTTCCCATTATAACTGGTGTTAAAACTGAATCAATAGGCAAAAATTCTTTCTTACATTTATACCATATTCTCAATATAGTTTGCAGAAATGGGTTCTCAATTGGTTTAATTTCCTTTTTCGTAAAATTACCAAAAATATATATTCCATATTCTCTTATCTATTCTCCCTAGATCTATCTCTAAATCTTCCTGTCATATAATTCCCTCTATAACGTATCTCAACTGATTAGCTTCATAATATCCTTTTATATTGGGAAGCCCAAGTCCTCCCTACTTCTCTGATATATACCAAAATAATGTATTTAATCTTGTCCTTTTCCCTCCATTACAATATTTATTCAACATATTTTGCCATTTTTTCACTTCTACTTCTGATATTTTTTATTGGTAACATTCTCAACAAAAAATTTAGTTTAGGTAATATTTTCATTTTAACTAAAGCTACTCTTCCAAACCATGATAGTTGAATATTTTTATATTCTTCCAACTTCTTTTCCATTTCTTACCTTAGTACCATAATATTTTTCTCTTTTAGTTCTTTTAAATCTTTTGTAATATTTATTCCTAAATACTTAATATTACTTTTTAATCTTACTTCTAATTTTTTCTCTTTTACATATATATTTTCTTCTTCCTTAATAT
The DNA here is from genome assembly GCA_030847615.1 of Gambelia wislizenii. Lineage (NCBI taxonomy): Eukaryota > Metazoa > Chordata > Lepidosauria > Squamata > Crotaphytidae > Gambelia > Gambelia wislizenii. The sequence goes on along the minus strand of JAUMIR010000002.1, from coordinate 302,856,545 downwards.
CGGTAAACAACATCATATCTGATTTGTTCCAATTAACCTGTAAGCCTGTCATCTCCCCAAATACTTTTAAATGTTCCTTAATTTTTTCTATTCCATTAATCAATTCCTTAATTGTTAGCAGTGTATCGTCAGCAAACAAGCTTATCTTATGTTTTGTTTCTACTCCAATTCCTTCTATATTATTATCATTTCTTATCACATTTGCTAGAATTTCTATTACCATTGCAAACAATATTGGAAAAAGTGGGCAACCTTGTCTTGTTCCTCTCATTATTTTTATTTCTCTTGTTATTCTATCATTAACCATCACTATAGCTGTGTTATGGGAATACAATTGATCTATTAATCCTCTAAACCTCTTCCCCATTCCAAATTCTTTCAATATTATTTTTAATGTTGGCCACTCCACACAGTCAAATGCTTTAAATATACCTAATGCTAATATCCCTGCTTTTACTTTTGTTTTGCCGATTATATGTATTTTACTTAACACTCTTCCTATTAAATTTGACATTTGTTTTCCTTTCACAAATCCACATTGGTCCTTTAATATATATTTATACATACAACTATTCATTCTCTTTGCCATTATTGCTGATAATAACTTTGCATCTTGATTTATCAATGATATAGGCCTGTATGATCCAGGGTCCATCAAATCCTTTTCCGGTTTTGGTATCAATATTATCAATGATTGTTGCCATGATGGAGGGAGTTTGTCTCCCGTTATTATATTATTATATAATTCTAATAATTTAGGTATTAACTTCTTTTTAAATACTTTATAATAATCTGGTCCTAACCCATCAATTCCTGGAGCTTTCTCACTTTTTAAATTATTTATTGCTTCCTCTACTTCCATTTTCGTAATTGGTTTTTCTAATAAATCCCTATCTTCCTCTTCTATTTTAATCTTCCAATTTCCCCCTACATATTTTTCTATTTGTTCCACTGATTTATTCCCTGACTGGTATAGGTCTTTATAAAACTCCTAAAAAATTGTTAGTTTTTCCTTCATTGTTCTACACATTTTACCTGTTTTATCTCTAATCCCATTTATCATATTTTCCATTTTCTTCTTCTTTGTGGATCTAGCCAAAATTTTTGAATTTTTATTACTAAATTCGAAATACTCCCTTCTTAAATAAATTAAATTTTCCTGTACTTCATCTACTTCCATTTTATCCAATTCCTCCCTCTTTGCTCGTAACTCAATATAAGTTTGTTTTTCCTTGTCTAATATATATTTATTTTCCAATAATTCTATTTCCCTTTCTAATTTCCCTTTTCTTTCTTCTTGCCTTTTTTTTAAGTTAAAGGTTTCTTTTATGCATATCCCCCTTGTCACAGCTTTCATAGTATCCCACAAAATTCCTTTTGATACTTTTTTTTCATTTAATTCCCATAATTCTTGCCATTCAGGCTCAATTTTTTCTACTATTTCTCTGTAATTTAAAAACTTTGTATTCAACCTCCACCTTTTCACCTGTTCTCTCCTCATTATAATCTCCACATTGACCAAGGCATGGTCTGTTACTTTTATATTTTCTATCTCTAAATTTATGATTTTATCAATCAAATTTTTGATACAAAAATATAATCAATTGTTGAATAACTCTTATGTACCATTGAAAAGTATGTATATTTCCTTTCATCTCCCTTTACCAATCTCCACACATCTTTCAACTGCTTTCTTTTTATTATTTTATTTAAATTTGTAATATTATCATATTTATCCCTTAATGAATAATTTTATATATCTTTTATTCTTTCCATTTGCATGTTAAAATCTCCTGCTACAACAATATTTTGTTCTTGCATATTCTCCATTTCTTTAAATACTTTCTCATAAAATTCCTCTTGTTTTTCATTTGGAGCATATACATTCATTAGAACATATTTCTCTTCTCCCATTTCACCTTGCATTACAATATATCTTCAATTTTCATCTTTTTTCACCTTTATAATGACAAAATTACATATTTTTTGCTATTAATATTGCTACCCCTCTAGCTTTTGAATTTCCATATGCTTTTTCATATACTCTTACCCAATTCAATTTCAATTCATTTACTCCTTCCCTTTTTTGATGTGTCTCTTGCAAAAATATTATATCTGCTTGATCCTTCTTCAATAATTCTTCAATCCTTTTTTGTTTTATTTACCGTGCCAAGGCCATAAACATTTAAGGTTGATATCTTTAATTTATTAACCATTAGATTCCTTATTACATTTTCTTTAAGATCTTCTGGCACCAAAAAATGACCTCCCTTCCCCATACCCACCCTTCCCAATTCTTGCCCATTCCCTTCCCCCCTCCCCTTTTCCCTTCTTTACCTCCCCACCTTGTCTTCCCAAGGCAAATTGCCTTGTTCATGACCCCCCAGGTCTTCCAGGTGAGGAGTGGCAAAGAGATCATCCAGTGGCCCAGAACAATTCCCTCCCCCCGAGTGCTCATAAAAATAAAAAATAAAAACATTTCCCCTCTTTTTCCCCCTGTAATTTTTATTCTTCTTCCTTCTGCTTTCTTCATCTGTCTAAACTTTTCCTCCTCCACTGTTCGCTCCTCCATCAGCTCCATACTCCTTCTTATGTACTCCCAACTCCTCCAACAGTCACAGTCCTTCTTCTGGTGTTTCCATTCTATATCGTTTTCCTGCCCATTCAAATTTCAAAAACACTGGGTATCCCCAAGCATATTTTATACCAGCTTTCAAAAGAGTAGCAATACAAGGCTTCATCGATTTTCTCCAACTTACTGTTTGTGGACAGTAGTCATTATATAATTCCACCCTTACATCTCCATACTTCAGTCTCTCTGGATGTTTCTTGACTGTTCTCATAATTTCCTCCTTGTTATTGTAATTAATAACTCTAACAATAACATCTCTTGGCAAAATACTTCTCCTTCCTGTCAGTTCTCTATGGATCCACTCAATGTCCTCGTCCCTCCATTTCACAGCTGGGGTCACTTGCTGTAGCCATTTCAACACTTCAGATTTTAGATTAGAGTCTTGATCTTTCCCCACAAATTCTGGCAAGAACCTTATTCTAAACTTATTCCTGCATTGATAATCTTGCATGTATATCAAATTTTTTCCATATCTGTGATTTTCTTCATATTGTCCTGGATCTGGCTGCTTTGAAGTGTTTGGGTTTTAATTATTTCTTTGTTCTCTTTTACTATATTAAGAATATCTCCTCGTATTCCTTGCATTTTTGTACTCATTTCCACAAATCTTTCTTCAGATCTTTTCCTCTCCTTTTGCATTTCTTCTCTTATACTTGCAAACTCTGAAAACATTCTCTTTTCATCTTCTCTAAATTCTGTCATCATTTTTGTAAAGAGAGAATCCATATGTGCTTTAATATCCTCTGTGCTTTCTCCCCTTCTTTCCCTCCCCCTTGGGGGTGGAGGATCTGGGGCTGAGGCAGCTAAAGGAGGGCTAGTTTCTTTTTCCATCCTTAGTCCTTCTGGTTTACCCTTGTTATTCTGTGCTTCCAGAGATATTCTTTCTAATCTCTTATGAGATCTATCCGACAGTTTATCTAATGTTTGTGGCCTCAACCAACTTTTTCCTGCAATATTTCTTCTTTTTTTAGACATAAAAAATCAAAACACTCCAAACTTTTGTTCCTCCCCTTCTGTGTATGGCTCCTCCTTCCTCCACCACTTTTTTTTTAATCTTTCCACTTATTCTCCAGTTAGAGCAATTATTCCTTCTCCTGTTAAATCATCCTTTTCATTTGCCTACAATTGTTTGCTGCTTTCTCCAACCTTAGTGATTTATTAGCAAAATGTTCTTTTTAGTTATGTTGGGGGCAGCTCCATTATCGGGCAAAACCAAAAGTAACTATTTGTTTACTTTAGGCTACTTTGAACTGCAGTTTTCTCTTCTATTAACATTCCTTAGTGATTCACAGCCATAAATCTTCCCTCAAAAGCTCTCCTCATGCCTTTTTGAGGGGAAATTATTCATTTAATTCCATTACCTTGAGAATCCATCCTGGGAATTGCTTCCTACCCCATTGCTTCCTACCCCATTAAGCATTCATATCCACACAGGAGTACAGTAGATGAGAGATGACACGATCCCATTGTCTTTTTCAGCTTTATGGGGACTTTTCATTTCCACTAAATCAATATGCATCAGATTTCTTTGGATGTTCAGTCAACATATCTTCCTTCACTAAAATGTTCAGCACAGAGTATCTTAACTGGAACTTTTCCCTTTTTTTATCTTTTGAAGACAAGGCAAAGGAATGCATGAATCAGAATGTTAAATGCTTCTCACACAGTCTATTAAAAGAACACTAATTCTTCCCACCTCATTAACCAATAAATAAAGTCATAAGCAAAATTAATCAAACAGATCTTTCCTCCATATATTTATATTAATTAGAATATACTTCTCTCATCTTTTCACTCCAGGAAAAAAACTGAAGAGGTCAGCAGACTTGGTTAATTATTTGTTTTAAAAAAATGTTTTATAGATTTTAACTCAGTCTTAACATTATCATTGACAGCCATAAATATCAAAGAAGGCATTTTAAATGTTCTGTCTTTAGGCAAGTATAATTTTTGTCTCTGTTTGTCTTGCTAATTAGAAGACTACATTGTGCCATGTAGACATAGTACAAAGTAAGGATCAATAGCTGCATTGACAGCAAAGTACAACTGCCACATCACATCAGAATACTAGTGAAGGTATCTCAGCTGCTTTTGTTCATTCTGTGTACCAATCACTTTCATAGACAAACAGTGTCCATCCACATATACTGTGAGATCTTTTCTCGTTAACCAGATTTCTCTCCGGTACTCTGGAGCATCCAGCAAAAACCAGGACTCATTAGCTGTATGGAAATTTTGCTCCTAGAAAATGAAATCTAACTACAGAGTCTGGCCTGACACCCAAAGCATTTTTCAAGAGAGTGGCACTGAAAAAAAGTTTTGGACAAAGTAATTCATGCATATCTGATGTTCTGGCATGCAGTATCTTATGGAATCAAGATATTTTTTTGTCCAAATTAGTATAATATTGTTACAGAGTAATTTTTCAGACTTTGACAAGCTCTTAGGTTTGATTAAGGATTGTGTTAGCTGGCTTGGAATTCTGCCAGATTTTATTATTAGAAAAATACATTTTTGCCAGTGAACTTTTCAAGAGACACATATTGTCCCTCAGGTGTCAAGAAGTGGGAAGGGAACATAATCAACAGACTCCTTTATTCCTCAGTTTTTCCAGTATACAGGGTATGAAGCCTTTATTTTCTCCTTTAGAAAGGACAATGAAATAATGTTGAATGCACCCCAGATTTACTGTTGATATGCCTCATAACACAGGTTCGATGTGTCATTCCTAGTTGACAGGAAGAAGAAACAACTAGTCTTTAATCACAGAGCTCTTTTCCCTTCAGATTTATGGACACACTAGATGATGCTACTACCTTGGTAAATCTTTTAGGCAAACACATAAAATACCAGAAATCTTTTCGGTGGATTTTTTTTTTATTAGTTTACACCCTTACCCAAAAGAACAAATGACTAACATTCTTGTTGCAATATTCTTGTTGCAACATTCTTGTTGTTGTTAATGAATATGGCATTGGCCTAATCACAGGGAAAAGGAAGTAAATTGAGATGTTCTGTTTGAGGGTAATGATTTTCATATTTTCAGCTTTTCAGAAACTCATTTAACACTGATCCTGTGCTGAAAATTTCCTGCAAATTGAAGAGCAGTCCAGGAGAAATTCTTTGAAGCATCCTCAATACATGTGAGTGGTGGCTAGATGGGGTGTGGGGTGTGCAGCTTGTGGCTTCCATGTGGTCTCCTGGGTCTTTTTTGTGGCCCCCAGGGGGTCAGAAACCTAGAACAAACCAATAATATAATGGATAAGATGTTGCACAATACATCCGTTTGTTGAAAGATGAATCAAATGTGCCCCAATGTATGAATTAAAGTCAGACTGTGCCTTTGGATGTGGATTGATGTGCCATATGACAATGTCTTTATGTGTAAATGTGGAATGGTTTGCAACACAGCAAATTGTTGTTTCACAATAGAGAATAATGTACAGTTTAAGCCAATTGCATTGCAGTGCCCAATGAGAACTCACAACAATAATTTAGGAATAGCAAATATAATAACAATGAAAAAATTGTGGCCTCAGTCCAATTACTAACCCTAGGGACAGGCAATCCACAGAAACAATTGCTGAATGGAACTCGGCACTTATGTAAATCACATCAATCCATTGTGTCTACTCTAATTCGTACTACCAAGTGGATATAGGCCTTTTTAGTTTTGTGGATCAATGTTCTGAAAGTGTAAAGGCAATGTTTATGGAGATGGATGTGGGAATATGTGGAAATAAACAGGGAGATTTTGCCGAATTATGAAATGGAATAAAATACAATATATTGTCAAAATGTTACATTGGCTATTTTTAATGGCAGCATTCAATGGATTGGTATTTTGCCCTGTTTTCTTTTAGGTTTCATATTTTAACAAGCTTTGCTTATTATTAGCACATTGCAAACATTTTAGAGCACATTCAGTGCAAATGTCTAAGTTTATGGGGAATTGCCATTTTCACCAGTATCTTCCATTAATCCAGATGAATTTTAAAATAGATTTTAAACATAGAAGGTGGCCTAAAGATGGCATTAATCCTATTTAACATTTATCTGCAGGGATCAAATGATTGCAAAATATTGCATAATGTATTGGAGGCAGAAAAATCAATGCAAACCATAAAGTTCATCCTGTAGTTTTGATTGTAGGCACATCCTACCGTAAATTAATAAGCATCGCTTGCCAACTTGTAGACAGAAATGGATTCTAAAATGTACCTTGCCTTTTATATTACAAGTGTGGGTTAGTCAAATCCAAGAAAGAGAAAGAGAGAGAGAGCCTTCTTCGTAAAACATTGTTCCCAGATGGTTTGTGGCACAGTTTGAACGGTACTTATGGGGGTTACAAATAGGGATGGAAAGAATATTTGAAAATATTTGAAAACTTGTTTAAAAAACAACATTTTTTTAGATTTGAGAACCCCCAATGAGAAGAATCCATGACTGATAAAATTATTTGCAGTTAGGACTCATTTTGCGCAAAATTCACATGTTCTTGTTTTCTTCAGAAAATGGTGTTTCCTGCGTAGGGAACAGCATTTTCTACATAGAAGTATTATCTTGTTTGGTGAGGACTCGCTTGGTGAGAGCTTGAGAGAGAGCCTTCTCGGTGGCTGCTCCCACCCTTTGGAACACCTTTCCATGGGAGGCTAGGCTGGCCTCCTCCATGATTTCTTTTCGCTGGCAGGCAAAGACTTTTCTTTTCAAGCAGGCTTTTAATGTATAAGCAGCAAGGCTTGTTTTACCTTGTATGTTTTAAATTTTATGTTTTAATTTAATTGTATAATATTCTAATTGTATATATTGTATTTTAAATATGTTGTTTTATGGAAGCTGCCTTGGGTCCCATCTTGGGAGAAAGGTGGCATACAAATGAAATAAATAAATAAATAAATAAATCTCCTGAACAGATAAAGCTGTTCCCTGTATAGAAATTTAGTACTGAGGGCTTATTCAGCACAAATTTGCAAATGGCTGATTTAGGTAGAAGATAGCTTTTTTTTTTTTAAAACACTTTATTTCTTATTAAAATTTTAAACATCATACAACTAATAAGTATATCAGTTATTTATCAGCCAAATTTAAAGCATAAACCATTTTTTCTCTAATAAACCTCCTTTACCGTATCTTAAGTCACGTCACTGCTTTACTTTATCAATCTACACGTTTCCCATTACGTGTCTTAAAGCAGGTGCATATCTTCGTTATTCTAATCCACAATTGTTTTCATTATTACTCTACATTCCATATATATATATATATATATGTCGTACAAATAATAACACAATACCATTATTTTAAATTTTTCTTTTAACAGTTTTACCCTTAACTCATAAAAGTCTTATTTGTGCATATTTTTTTAACTTAACTTACACACATTTCCATAACTTCTTATTACCTATCGTCAAACCTATATCAATTATCACGTCAGTCAATATCTATAATTATATATTCATTTTCCAATTTCCTTATATATATCATTAGTCTTTTCCCAGTGTTTCAATAAGGCCACCCACTCCTTTCTTGTCTTGCCACTTCTTTCATTTCTCAGTCTGTTTGTTAGTTCATCTAATTCTATCATATCTAACCATTTCTCTTTCCATTCTTCAATTGTTGGTGTCTCCTTTAATTTCCTTTTTTTTTTTTTTTTTTTTTTGCTATAACCAGCCTGGCAGATGTTGTCATATATAGTAAGATCTTCCAATATTTGTTTTCTTCTTTCTTGCTCAAGCCTTTTATCATGTTCAATAAGTAAAATTCAGGGATAAGTTCTATTTTAATTTGCAGAATTTGTTTGATACTTTCATGTACTTGTAACCAGAACTTTTTGATCTTACTGCATTTCCACCACATATGTACTAGGGAACCCTGAAAGTTACCACATTTCCAACATGTACTATTTATCTTTTTTTTTCATTTTATTTAAATTCATTGGTGTAAAGTACCACCGTTGGGCAATTTTAACATAGTTTTCCTTTATGTTTAGTGATGCTGTGAATTTCATGGATCTTTTCCTCGCTAGTTTCCAATCTTCAAGCTCTAACGCATAACCTATATCTTGTGCCCATTTCCACATGTAATCTTTAATACAATCTTGTTCCAGTTTTCTTGTTAGTAACAGTTTATAGAATTTTGAGGTTTCGTTCTTATTCTTTTCCATCCATATTAGTTTAACCAATTCATTTACTTCTAGATCCAACACTTCTCTTTTTTGATCTTCTCTAAATTTCTCATTTATTTGGTGATAAGTAAACTATTAATATTATACTCTGTTTGTAGCTGTTCTTTAGATCTTAATATTGGAGCTGTTTTCTTCCCTTTCTCTATGATGTCTGAATATCTTAGCCATTTTTTTTGTGTGTTTAATCACCTAACCTAAAATGCTTCCACTGTCAAAGTCCAAATTGGGATTTTAAAGTAAAACCATTCTTTTATTTTGTACCAGACCTTTAAAAGACCTTTTCTTATACAACAATTTGTGAAATCTTTATTAACTTTGTATTTATTATATATTAGATATGCATGCCATCTGAATCTTGCATTATGGCCTTCTACATTCAAGATTTTCTCATTGCTTAACTTTATCCAATCCTTTATCCAGGTTAACACCACTGCTTCATAGTATGACCTGAAATCCGGTAATTCACATCTACCTCTCTCTTTCATATCTATTAAGTATTGCCATTTTATTCTCGTTTTTTTCTTCTCCCAAATAAATTTCTTTAAGTCTTTTCCCCATACATTAAAGAGTTTTTTCCATTGGAGATTATAGGTAAATTTTGAAATAAAAACAATAATTTAGGAAGAACTACCATCTTCACTACCACAATCTTGCCTAATAGTGATAAGTTTAGTTTCTTCCAGGAGTAGATTTTTTTTATTTCTAACCATTTTTTTATGATTGTTCTCAAATAGATCACTGTTTCTCTTCATAAGCCAAATTCCCAGATATCTTATTTTTTTTCCTCAATTTCACATTCTGATCTTACCCATAGTTCCCCCTCTTCAGATATACTCCTTTTTTTGTCAAATTGTTGTTTTATTCTTATCACTCTAAATCCTGAAAATTCCCCGAATTACACTATTGTTTTCATAAGTTCTGCTATTTGCTCTGTCTTATTTTCCATAATGATGACCATGTCATCCGCAAAAGCTCTCAATTTATATATCTGTCCTTTGATTTTAGCTCCCAGGATCTTCATGTTAGCTCTGATACTATTGTTTAGTACTTCTAAATTTATTATAAAAAGCAGTGGGGAGATTGGGCAACCCTGTCTAGTTCCTTTTTTAGCTTTAATTGTTTCAGTTTTTTCAACCACTTATGATGAGTTGTGCTGTTTGATTTTGATAAATCTGTTCAATTCTTCTGCAGAATTTCTCACCCATCCCCATTCTGTCTAGCACCTCTAACATGAAGTCCCACTTAATGTTATCAAACACTTTCTTTAAGTTATGGGTATCATAATACTCTATTAAATCTAATATTAGTCTTATATTAAGATTTATTTGTCTCGCCGGAAGAAACCTGTTTTGATCTTCATTAATTATATCCTGGTGGATTCTCTTTAATCTTTTTTCTAGGATTGTTGTATATATTTTGTAATCTGTATTGAGAATGTAGATGGGTCGGTAGTTCGCAACTTCCTTCCCATCTTTCCCCTCTATTAATATTAGCGTTATGTTAGCATTCGCCCATGAGTTTGAGATTCTATTTTTCTCTATATTGTTAAATGTGCGATATAATGGCACTCTTATTTTGTTTTCCATCTTTTTATAAAACAATGCCATATATCCACTGCAGACTGTGCCAGCCAGAAAAATCAGCAGTAGCAGAACATGTTATAAACCAACCTGGACACAAAATGTTATTTAAAAACACAGAAATTCTGGACCAAGCCAATAACTATCATGTCAGAATGCACAGAGAAGCTATTGAAATCCACAAACACCTGAACAACTTTAACAGGAAGGAAGAAACCCTAAAAGTAAACAGAATCTGGCTTCCAGTTTTGAAAAAAAAACAGTAGAATCAAAACTCAACACTTACAAGGGAATTCCACCCAGGGACAGGAGGATTCCCAGGAGATAATGGCCCATCAACCAACCATTAGCCAAACAGACACTAATCCTCCTTGCATTTCTATACCCAGAAACTAATAATTCAATTACACAAATTTACATATACTCCCCAACAGGGGTTCACAGGATATAAACTCCACACACACTCCTACCCTACCATTCTCTGAAGATGCCAAACACAAATGCAGGTGAAACATCAGAAGTAAACTCTTCCAGAACACTGCCTCATAGTCTGGAAAAAAAACAAGGAAAATCTGTAGTTAAGTTTCATTCTTGAAATTCTGGGAAAGCAGAGGAGGGTAGATTCAATGTCTGTTACAAAAAACGCATTCCCCTTTCATAAAGAAGATACCTCTTTTGATATTTGCCCCCCTCCCAAAAAGAACTTTTTGCTTAGGGTTGCTTTTCCAAAATACTTCATAACTTCATTAAAGATGTTGGTTGAAAGTTGCTGCAGTGTGGCAGAACATTGTGTTCTCCTGGGACCCATTTCCCCACCTCTGAAGGCCTTCCCTTTTTCCTGCTGTGACCCACAACATTATTTGAAGGTTATGTTACATACTTTATAGAGGAACTTGCTGTTAATCACCCATACAGAGGGGGAAAACACATTTGAAAGGGAAAAAAAACCTGTGGACCATGTCTTTGGATTAAAATAAGCTACATAATTTCAGCTTTGTGGTCTTGAGAAGGTCCACTTTCCTTTTTTTCTACTCTGACATTTGTATAGGTTGAGAAAAGTATTAACTCTGGTAGATAATGTCAGCTATATGGTGTTGTTGGACATAATCTTCTTGAAAAGGATGAAAATATTTATTTAGCTGCCAGATATATTTCATGTCAGCTTAGATCTATATTCATCTAAAACTTATCAGATACTGTCCAGTAGTTTCAATAATTTACACCATGTAAAATATAGCCTCCCCTTTGCAGTTTAAGCTGCTTATACAACCATTTACCACACAGGCTATATGACCTGTAAATTTTGGAAAGGGGTTGAAAATGTATTTATTTGGGAGGGAGGTGATTTTTCCTGGATGGATCCCACATTGTCTGCATGTATGAACTGCTTAGATTTCTACCTTGCTTTTCAGTTCCATAAAGCTGCTTTGAAACTTATTGAAGAAAGAAAAGCAAGAAATCAAAGGAAGTCTGGTTAGCACTTTAGTTCTAAACAGTGGGCATCAGACTAGAGACATTATGAAAGTAGTGTGGAATCCCATACCCTCCAAAAGTCCTGATTTGGTATGGACAGTCCTAATTCATCCTCTGATGTGTCACTTTTCAGCTGGTGTTATAATGTCCTGGTTTCTCTCTCTTTTTCCCTCTTTCCCCTTTTGTCTTCAGCATACTTATGAGCTCAAAGTGCAAGTGTATTTTGTACCCAGTGCAAATTGAACTCAAAGTGCAAAAGTAGTTTGTCCTAAGTGTAGGGAGAGTTGGGGGCTGAATTTTACCTTTCCCTGTAGACTCAGGCAAAAGCAAGATGCTGCAGCTTCTCTTAGCTTGTGTGTTCTTCGTGGTTAATAACGTTTGCCATCTTGAACATATTGGCCATATATGTCACAGTTATCACTTATAAAATGTTGGAAGGTATGAAATCCAGACATGCAGATGATGATCGCATGTTCTTTGGGGTAGGTATGAACTGTCTTACAATTATTTTTACACACACACACACATTACGTACCTGGACTTGTAAGGCAAACAATGCTGTGGTTGAAAGTAAGGCTTTGATACCCTCCATGGTAGAGACCAGGGTGCTTTGCATCTGGCCCAAGGTGCCAGAATGCTGCATGTCATGGGGGTGGAATCAGTCGGAGGCTATTTAAGACCTGATCACACATGCCTCTTTTGGGTCTTCACAGTGTGGGGGTCAAGGACATTGTGTTTGCAGGATAATCAATAGGCCAACCATTTACCTTAAATAGATTAAGCCAAATAAAGTGTCCCTTATTTAACCCAATTTTCTGTTTTTGGCTTTGTTATTCTATCATCAGTTTTATATATAGAGAGAGAGAGAGCAAGAGAGAGAGAGAGTGCAAAAATAGCAATGACAAAAACCAGAAGGCAGGATTATAAACCCCCAGACTCCACTCCATGCCTCAGGGCCATGTGTCATCATGCCATTATGATAGCAATCCCATTGGCCTTATCTGACCAGCAAAGGTAGCCCTTCCAAACATCCACAGGTGTTGAAAGACCATAAGGACAAACTAGGAACATGACTGAGATAGGTTTAGGAATAGGCACATCTCAAGAATTTGCACCCAGACTTCTTCTTTTTTGCACATTCATATAAGAATGGTTTTGGTAGCTTTTCTTTTCTTTGAGTAAAAAGATGTAACCCATTACTTCTTAACCCCCACCCCTTAAAAGGTGCACATGTTTTAAATTATACATATTACTTGAACACATCCCAACCATTGAGACAAAGAAGATAAGCCTGTTCAACCTCAGTCTGAAATATGGACACTGGAAAATAGGGAGTGAGTGATAAGCTTGCACCCCCAAGACTAGACAAGGGGGGGGTTTAACCTTCCCTGTAATGACCTGGCAAAATGGGACCACAAAGCCTCCTCTATAAGTAAGCCTCCTTAGGCACTATCAATGAGAAGGGTACTTAGACTTCCACTAGGGGGAGCGAGGACGCTGGACAGCACCTTACGGGGATCCGAGGGGACCTGTTGTCCAAGAGCAGCAAAGGGGAGTCTGACGGGAAGACAATCTCAATCTTATGCCTGAGAAGGTACAGGAACAGTGGGGCTTGCAATAGCTGTCGGTTTTGGGTCTGGGGGGGATAAGGTGATCCCCTAATTCTCAGTTCCTAACAGACAGGCTGAGCAGCCATTGCTACTCCGGAGCCTTAAAGCACAAGTCCTCATTTCTCTACCCTATTTTAAAGCAGGAGAATTTTGGGAATGCTATAATTGGGTGTTTTAAAAAAATAATCTAAAGAGGTCATTATTAACTCCAATCAGTTGGCGCTCATCCAGGCAATTATAACTGAATTCTGTCTGGGAGACAGACTCTGGAGCTATAGCTTGGGGTTTTTGTTTATTGTTATTTTCAAAGCTTTCCTCTAAGTTAAAATCTGAGATATTCGCTCCTCTCAAAAATTTGAGAGATCTGTCTTATAGCTTAAAGACATCAGAGGAATTAACGATTGTCTAATTAAAAAGCACTGGTAGGGGAAAAAAAGGGGGGAGACAATCATAATAAATCCACTATGCAGCAGAAATTGCCCACCTGGACGAGGAGGGAGGTGGAAAGTTAAGAAGTAGGTGGAGCTTACTAAAGAATAGACTCCAGCTGCTTACTGGAAAACTTGGGCTGGACTTTGGCTCCAATTGCAGCGGTGTGGTAATAATCTAAAGAAGTCATTATTAACTCCAATCAGTTGGAGCTCATCCAGGCAATTATAACTGAATTCTGTCTGGGAGACAGACTCTGGAGTTATAGCTTGGGGTTTTTGTTTATTGTTATTTTCAAAGCTTTCCTCTAAGTTAAAATCTGAGATATTCGCTCCTCTCAAAAATTTGAGAGATCTGTCTTATATCTTAAAGACATCAGAGGAATTAACAATTGTCTAATTAAAAAGCACTGGTAGGGAAAAAAGGGGGGAGACAATCATAATAAATCCACTACGCAGCAGAAATTGCCCACCTGGACGAGGAGGGAGGTGGAAAGCTAAGAAGTAGGTGGAGCTTACTAAAGAATAGACTCCAGCTGCTTACTGGAAAACTTGGGCTGGACTTTGGCTCCAATTGCAGCGGTGTGGTAACGAAGGAAAGTGACAGCAAGCAGGTGCAAGACTGTACTATTAAGTTGGCGTGTGGGGGAGTGGTAAAATAGACAAAGTAGAAGACGTGGAAGCGAGGGGCAGCTGGAAAGGAGGGCAGAGAGAAGGAGCAGAAGAAGCGAAAAGCAGTGGCTGAGGAAGGAGACGTGATCGGCTTTGGTGAAAAAGCAGGAGGGAGTGTTAAAGAACAGCAATTGGGGAGGATCGTAGGGGCGCAGACGGAGCAGGGGTGCAGACGGAGGAGGAAGGTCAGACAGTTGGAGACGAGGTACTGACGGAGCGCAGACGGAGGATCGCAGGGGTGCAGACGGAGGAGGAATGCAGGGGCGCAGATGGAGGAGAAACATAGGGGCGCAGACGGAGGAGGAACGCAGGGGCGCAGATGGGACGCGGAGAGGACAAACGGAGGAATAAGACGTTCACGGGTGAACTGACAGTTTGGAACAAGGAGCAAACGGAACGTACAAGACAGACAGTGAAGGTCTGGGCGGAGGGGAAGGAAGACTAAACGGGGAATAACTAGCTGCAGGAGTAGACAAATGGGGGAGCGGAAGGAGGGGGAAAAAACCAAATAATAAAAATTTACTGATCTCATTTTGCAGTGGGACTACCCCCCCGCCCTCCGGCCCGGGAAGGGAAAAAAAAAACTAAATCCAGTTCAAAACATACTGTTTGTTATTGTCTGTATAAGATACTAAAAGTTATCTTCTGAGTGTGTGGGATGCAATAGGTATATAGATAAACCAGTATAAAACTGAAAATAATTAAGTAAGGGAAGAAAGGGAAATTGTTATTTAAATAAAATCGTGTCTCATCGGATGGCTTCGGGACTCAGGCCCAGAGCATATACAACTTCTCAAATTTCAGTAACAAGGAGGGGTTCCACGGAAATGGCGCCAAAACAAGTGGACATTAATGTGCAGATTCTGGAAGAGCTTAAATCCTTTAAGATGGAGATGAGAGAAGAAATTCGGAACCTGAAGAAAGGTATCAGACAAGATTTTGATAAAGTGGAGAAGAGGCTAGATAAAATAACTACCAGCCTGAACGAAATGAAAGGAGAAGTAGACACGGTGAAGAACAGCACAACGTCTTTGGAAAATCGGACTGAAAATTTGGAGAAAGATCTGGACAAAGAGAAACAGTTAAATCTTATCCAGGAGATAAGGTATAGGGAGAAATGTGTAAAATTGAGAGGTCTTTCTGAGAGGGGATATGAAAACTTACAAGAGAGACTGATACCAGCAATTGCAAACTTCGTAGAAGAATCAGAAGAAACGATAGAGAAGGAGGTAGATAAGATGTTTAGAGCAAGTTCGATAATAGCTCAAGAGAGGAAACTGCCAAGAGATGTCGTGATTGTTTTCGCAAGATCCAAAATCAGAGACAAACTAATTCAAACGAATTACATACGGAAATTAATCATTGAAGAACAAGAAATTCAAATTTATAGGGACATCCCAAGTGAGATCCTGAAAAGAAGGCAGGAGTATAAACAACTCACGCAAAGGTTAACACGTATGGGGATAAATTTCAGATGGGATCGAATAGAAGGAGTGGCTTTTACGTTCAAGCAGAAAAATATAAGATAAATTCACCAGAAAGAGTAAAGGAGATGATGGGAAGATTGGATGATGAAGAAAATGATAGGAGGAGAAGGAAAATCAGAAAGGAAAACAATAAGCATTCAAGAGAGGATGAAAGGCAAGAAAAAGTAGAGGATGGAGAAGAGAGGCGGGCCAACCGAGACGAACAAGATGTTTCGAGTGAGGGGGTCAGAGATAGAGAAGGACGAAGAAGAAGGGGAAGCGAGAGAAAAAAAAGAAGGAACCATAAGAGGAGAGGAGGAGGAGGAGGAAGAAATATAACTATGGTGCTAAATATAACATCGTGGAACGTGAAAGGTTTAAACCCGACAATCAAAAGAAGAAAGGTATATCACTTCCTAGAAAAGAACAAGGTGGATATAAATTGTCTGCAAGAGATCAGAGTACGTCAAAAGGAGAATAGATATTTAAAAAATCCGAAATTAGGACAAGAATTTGCATCACTATCGTCGAAAAAGAAAAAAGGAGTGGTGATCTATGTGAATAAAAAATACGAAGCAAAACAAGTAATAAATGATTATGATGGACATTTGGTGGGAATAGAACTAACTTAACCAAATCAAAAGATCTATATAATAGCAATTTATGGTCCATTATCAAAAAGAGAAAAATTCTATAAGAGATTGTGGTTGGAACTTGCAAACCTAGAAAAAGGCCAAATAATACTAACAGGTGACTTTAATGGTGTCTTAGACGGTAAAAGGGATAGATCGGGAGGACTCAGAGAAAGCCAAGAGCGTCTCCCACAAGTATGCTTCGAGTTGATGGAAGAATTTTACTTGACAGATCTTTGGACAGCTAAATATCACGAGGAGAAAGGCTACACGTTCTTTTCAGGAACCCACAAGACGATGTCAAGAATAGACATGTTCTGGACTACAAAAGCTCTGCTTCCCAAGATAAGCGAAATGGAAATAGTTCCAAAGATTATTTCTGACCATAATCCGATAAATTTGAAAATGAGGTTGTCAAAAAAGGAGTATACCTGGAGATTGAAGGAAGAAATAATGAAAGATGATAAGTTTGTCTCAAGAATTAGGAGAGAAATAGTCCTATTCTTCAGGGAAAATAAAGAGGGTACTAAAGCAAAGGTTGTGTGGGACGCCTTCAAAGCAACTATAAGAGGCTCATTC
Source organism: Gambelia wislizenii (assembly GCA_030847615.1). Lineage (NCBI taxonomy): Eukaryota > Metazoa > Chordata > Lepidosauria > Squamata > Crotaphytidae > Gambelia > Gambelia wislizenii. The sequence goes on along the minus strand of JAUMIR010000002.1, from coordinate 302,839,289 downwards.
TTGCAAAAAGGGGCAGAGATGGCAAAGATAAGGAGAAACAGAAACCATGAGCTGCATCAATTATTAAAAGAAAAAGAGAAGAAGCTGAGAGAAAAACCGCAAGATAAAAAGTTAATGAAGGAAATCTTACTGGTAAGGAAATCAATGAATAAGGTATTGACAGAGGAGATTGGTACAAAATTGAAAAGAATAAAACAAAGGACCTTTGAACAAGCCAATAAGACGGGTAGATGGCTGTCATACAAACTGAAGAAGGAAAAAGAGAAGAGGATGATAATGGAAATTAATAGCAACGGGGAATCTTTGACACGACAAGAAGACATCAAAAAAGCTTTTGAGGAATATTACACTCAATTATATAAAGAAAACATACAGGAAGAGGAGTGGGAGGATGAACTGATTAGATACATAAGGGAAAATAAATTTGGGACGATTCCAGAGGAACAAAGATTGAAAATATCTGAACTCTTCACCTCGGAAGAACTTTCTAAGGCGATTCGAGAATTAAAGAGGGGGAAAACTCCCGGCCCAGATGGTTTCACAGAGATCTTCTATAAAACTATGGAAAATGAGCTTTCAGGTTATCTTCTAGAGGTTATCAATCAGATTCATAGAGAAGGGATGCCGGAATCGTGGAAAATGGCAAATATTATAATGATTTGGAAAGAAGGCAAGGAGAGGTCGGACGTTAAAAACTACCGCCCCATCTCCCTACTTAACGTGGACTATAAAATATTAGCAAGCATGCTAGCAAACAGAGTAAAAGAGGTGATAAAAGAAGTAATTCACCCGGATCAATGCGGCTTTCTCCCAGGAAGATTACTAGCGTCAAACATCAGATATATCATTGATATTTTAGAATTCCTAGAGAAAAATAATGAACGCACGGCAGCAATATTGTTTGCAGACGCGGAGAAGGCTTTCGACAATGTCAACTGGAGTTGCCTGATCAAGACAATAGAAGAGTTGGGATTGGGACAATTTTTATCAGCCAACATAGATAAAATATATAAAGAACAAAAAGCTTCGATCATAGTGAACGGAGAAAGATCACAAGAGATCCGAATCTATAAAGGAACTAGACAGGGGTGCCCGCGCTCTCCTTTACTTTTTATAACATTATTAGAAATATTACTAAATAAAGTTAGAAAAGAGAAAGGTATACAAGGTTTGAAGATCAAAACTCAAGAATATAACGTGAGAGCCTACGCAGATGATATTGCATTTATACTGGAAGATCCGATTAATAGTGTGGGCTGTCTAATAGAAACTGTAGAAGAATTCGGCAGATACGCTGGACTTAAGATGAACAAGGAAAAAACTATAATTTTAACAAAAAATCTAACAAAAAAAGAACAGGAAATTCTAGAAGAGAGATCTAAATGCAAAATAGAGCCGAAAGTTGAATATCTTGGGGTGTGGATTTTGAACAGAAACTTAGATTTATACGCCAACAATTATGAAAAAAACATGGAAAAGGATCAAAGAGAACTTAAAGATCTGGTCAAAATTAAACCTCTCACTATTAGGAAGAATAGCGGCAATTAAAATGTCAGTGCTCCCGATGATGATGTTCCTATTCCAGTCATTGCCAATAATATCCAAGGAAGAGACGTTCAAATTATGGAGGAAGGACTTAAGTGAGTTTATTTGGAACAGCAGAAAAGCAAGAATAAAATGGCAAATGCTAGTAGAGATATCGGAGAAAGGAGGGGCAGATTTGCCAGATTTACAATCATATCATAAAGCTTGTACATTGTTATGGGCGAGCGAATGGCTCAAACTAGAAAACCAAAGATTGCTGATTATAGAGGGAGCAGGCCTACGCTTAGGATGGCATGCCTACATAGGCTACAATAAAGTGACAACATACAAAGATTTCAATAACCATATAGTAAGGAGAGCGCTATGGTTAAGCAGGAATAAGGTACAAAAACAATACTACGGGAAGATACTGAAGTGGATATCTCCAGTAGAGGCGTTTATTGGAAGATGGGGGTATGTTGGTGGGACGGATAGATGGATTACTTATCAAGAGTTGCTAAAAAGCGGAAAAGAAGGAAAGATGGTTTTAAAAGCAAGTGAAGAACTCCTGAAGGAAGGCTGGAACTTTAATTGGTTCACATATCAACAAATAGTCAGCAGATTCAAAAAAGATGAAAAGGAAGTTGGTTTTCAGGAAAAAAAGCTGGAATTAGAAAAGATCCTTTGGGATAACAAGAAAAAGAAAGTAGCAAGGATATACAGCTTACTTATCTCAGAGTCACTCGAAACAGAGACAGTAAGAGAAACGATGATAAGATGGGCCAAAGATATTGGGTAAGATATCCAGATGTCAGAATGGGAAGGAGCATGGAGAAAAACGAAAAAATTTACGGCATGTCAAGATCTGAAAGAGAACAGCCTTAAAGTAAACAACAGGTGGTACTTAACACTGGACAGGCTAAGTAAAGTGTATGGTCTAAAAGAGAAGAGCTGCTGGAAGTGTCAGAAAGAAACAGGAACATTTAAACACATGTGGTGGTCATGCCCAATGATTCAAAAATTCTGGAAAAAAATACACAGGATAATTAAAAAAATGTTCAAAATGGAATTCGAGTTATGCCCAAAGTTCTACCTTCTTAACATCACTTCAATTCTGACACAAAAAGTGGAGAGAAAATATTGGAGGATACTGCTGTACCTCTGCACGGCTGCCCGCATGGTTATTGCGGCACAATGGAAAAGCAAAGGAGAACTACTAATAGATAACTGGCTAAACAAAATATTAATAATGAGAGACAATGATAAATTATCCTGAATTTTAAATCAAGAAAAGGCGGAAAATACTGAAATAGAATGGTTACCTATAACCGATTATTGCAAATTAAGATGGAGCATCGATAAAGACATTATGATATAAAATTGCAAGACTAAATAGAACCCCCTTAAAAGAGGGGGTGACATAAGGGGAAAGATTTGGGCCGAGACGATTAAGTGATGGCCGCGAGAAAGAGAGAGAAGGAGAAAGAAAGAGGGATGAGAGGAAGGGAGCAAAGAGCAATGTAGAAGAAATTTTGTTAAAGTTAAGGAGCGGTGGTGAAGGTGTAGAGAGGAGATGGAAAATGAGCACCTAATTTGGGCAAAACTTTAGATTATTTGTACAAGGGAAGTCAGGTTTTCTTTTTTTAATGTTAATTGGCATCGAAGTGAGAAGATAATGTATGTACAATATTGATACAGGCAGATGTTCAGATATAACCTTATAATGTACATATATGTAATGGCGTTTGAAAGTATGAATAAATATATTTTACACAGAAGTGTACTTAAATGACTGAGCACTAAGAAATATTAAGAGAATGATTGCTGTTGAGCCCTGTCAGGGAACACTTCCTGTGTACAGTTATTTGGGAGTAAGCTATGTTTTGTCTCCTTAATGAAATCAATTAAAGCTATTTTCTATCTTATTCTTGAAGGTAATAACAAGTAATTTCAGCAATTTTCTTCTCACAGTGAGAAAGTCTATGAAAACCACTCAGTCTTCAAAGTCTATTCACAATTTGGGAGTTAGCCCATGCAAAATGCTGTTGTCTGCACAGAAAAAAATATATATCTAGAATTAGGGATTTGTTCTGCATTAAATTTGCACATGGTTGATTTGCATAGAAAATACAATTTTCTGTGCAGTAAACAACATTTTCTCTGTGGAAATTAATGTTTCAATGCAGAACTATTAATTCTTGTGCAGAAAATGCTGAGGGTTTTTTTGCACAGAAAATGCTGTTTTTTTATGAAAATCAACCATATGTGATATCTAAGCAGAACAAACCCTCACACACAGCTTATTTCTGTGCAGAAAGCAACATTTTCTGTTTAGGAATTAATAGTTCTGCAATGAAATATTATTTTACAAACAGAAAATTCTGTTTTCTGTGTAAAACAACCACATGCAAATTTTGTTCAAAATAAATCCTGAAGTGCAAAGATTCTTGTCAGTCCAGGTTTCTTTTCATCAGCATTTTCCAAGTTGTTTTGAATATTCTTTCCATCTCTAGTTCCATCTCTAGTTCCATCTCATGTGAATCCATATTTCCTGGCTCTGAATGTTTAACTATTGTGGAATACCCTTCAACCTGCACCCACAAACATCCTATAAACATGGGGCATTTTTATCTTCTGAAATATAATGGAATTCCTATAGAAAATACCCTAGAAGTCCTTCAGCATAACCTTTTTTAATCCAGCCAGATGCAGGTTAAATATATTCTGCTTTACTACACAAAATAATATGTCTAGATCTTAATGTCAACCCACTGATCACCAATTAGAGTAGTCTGTTTAGAAAATAAATATTTCAATATGCACAATATTTTATGTACTGTATATTCTTTTTTTTTAAAAAAATAGCTCATTATTTGCATACTGCTATCATTCTAGCAAACAGCAATGTTAGTTTGCTAAAATGATAATTTACTATTCTGTGATCACAATAAAATGTGATGATTGCAGAGACTGACAATGTTAGTGTTAGACTTTTACATTTAATGCTGTTGTATTTTATTTTTAAAACCGATGATGTATTAACTTGCTCTCAGGGAGTATCTGATTTCTTAGATGAACTCAGTTTATCTGGTAGGAAAAAAGACATTGACATTGACACTAAATTACCACCATTTCTGCACCCATTTAGACATATAACCCCTAATAGAATTGCCGACCGAGTCAGGGAAATAAAGAGACCGAACACAAGATGTATGGGATAAAATAAAGGGTCTTTATCTAACCCTACCTATTTAAATTCCTCTAAACCCCACTGTTTAGAGTGGGGTGAGGCAACCTAGTGAGGGAGCAGCTGAGGCTGTAGGTCTAACCGAGACCTTACCCCCCCCAGCTTCCCCGGGCAAACACCTGAGCCCTTGAGAATAACCTCAGGACTGGGGTTACTCTCAAGCCGGCCCGTGTCTGGAAGACCAACCCCAAAGTCCCCCACTCAAGCCCCACAGATTAGGGTGGGGGATTCTCCCTCGGGTCAGCCCCAAGGTGGGTCTCCTTCCTTTCCGCTAAGTCCCACGACTTTATTGGTCATTCCAGAGACCCTCCCTTCACCCAAATAGGTGCCAAGGTGCACACCAAAATCTATGCCTCCCCCAATTTCAGGCCATGGATAGGGTCAAGGGTCCGCTTAGTCCCTATTCCTCCACCAGCCTGTCCAACAGGTCCCTCAACCCCCCCTGAAGATTGGCTAAGAAAATTACATTACCCACATCAGAGAGGTGCACCCTGTCAGCTCGGTAGAGTTCGGGCCTCTCAAACACTAAAGCGGGGTGTGGGATGTACCAACCCAAACCCTTAGCAAGGGCATTAATGATTTCCCTGTTGGCCCTATGCCGAGCTCTATTGAGCAAACAGGGATCTCCATTCCCTCTACAAACTTGACGGGGTAGAATGGCAGACCACATGATGGTAACCTCTGGCCACCTTGACCGGATTACCGACATATCATTGATCGCCTGAAGGACCAGAGCCTTCCCTTTTAGTAAGCCCAAATCATTTCCACCCAAGTGGAGAATGAGAACATCTGGAGGAGGCCCATGGCGTTCTTCAAACAGCAATGGCAACAGGCCATGCCAACGAAGGCCCCTCCTTCCCAACCATTCAACCATCAACTGGTCCCCGAAGGCGCGGTGAGGTCCAAAATGACTCAGTCGGGATTCTCGTGCTGCCCAGTAGACCATACTGTGGCCGCAAATAACTGCCCTTCATCTCACCAACACCGGCCTGGGACCTAAAAAACAAAGAACAGAAACAAGTTAATACTGTAATGGCCGGACATACTTCCAGTATGTGGAAGAATGCCAGCGGCCGATCTGCCGCAGCTCTTGGGAGTGGAAGCCCACTGCCGCTGCGGTGGACACCGCTCCAATCCGAAATGAAGGCCTTCCAAAATGCCTACCTGTCAGGCCCAATTTGTCCAAGGCTTTTGCAGTTATGGCCCAAAGCTAGAACTTGGTTAAGGGAGAAAGGACAACATGGATAAACAATGGGCCCAGAGCCGCAGCCCTCACCACCATGTATTGTCTAAGGGCTCTTACTGGGCAGATGTCCTGCTGCATGCATGCCTGTAGCTGACACTGAGAGACTACACCCCGCTGGTCAGTTTTTGAAAAATGCAACCTAAGCAGAACGTGCTGCTCATAGCATTGCACATCGCCAAACTCAAGGGCACTGTTAGATTGGTCACTTCTAGAAGCTCGTACCAGTTCACTGATACGCAAAGCGCCAAAAAATGCCACCAAAGCAGCTGCATGAAAACACAGTTTTTCATAGGGTGATGTGTAAATGTCCTCCCAGGCAGCAAGAAGGCCCCAGAGGACCCTCGGTGAAAGAGGGACCCTAGTGTCTTTTACCCATCCCTTCTCCCTGATCCAGCCCTCTAAAACCTTGCTTATTGTGAAGTCAGTTGTATTATCTGGAATTCCCCTTGCTTTGAGCCAGAAGCAATGCCGGACAGCCTGGAATGAATGGATTGTGGGGCAAACCCTTTTTGATGTAAGTGTACACAAAACTGCAACAAGAGAGAAACTGATACAGGCGCCTCCTGCTGCCAGCCAAGCTGTTGGCCAAATTGGTTAAACTCATGCACTGCTTGGGTGTAACTACGTCTAGTGGAGGGTGCCAAGGATATACCTAATGCCCTGATCACCTCGACCTCCCAATTGTCCACAGGTGCAGGGTCATGGGGTCACCTTCGGGCATTGCATCGGGAGCCTACTCTCTGAAGCACTCCATCTGCATGTGGGAGAGAGCGTCAGCAATGCCATTGTCAACACCTGCCACATGCCTTGCCATGAACAAAATGTTGTGCCGTAAGCACTGCAGAGTAAAGGCCCGGATGAGCCTCATGACCTGGGAAGATCGGGAGGTCAAGGAGTTTATAATGTGACCATGGACATGTTATCACACCAGAAATGCATGGTGGAGTTCGCTAATTCTGTCACCCATATATGCACAGCCACCAGAACCAGAAAAAATTCCAGGAACGTCAAGCCCCCAGAAATTTCCGATGCAGTCCACACTGGGGTCCACTTGGCTGAACACCACCGGCCCGTGAAATAAACCCCGAATTCTATTGTCCCAGCTGCATCCGACGCAATTTGTAAAGCTCCCTGTAATTTTCTTTCCTCCCGCCAAAATGAGATGCCATTAAACTGACCCAAAAAATCTTTCCAAACCTGAAGATCACTGCGTATCTCGGCTGTAATATGAATCATGTAATGGGGCAGAGAGGAACCTTTAATGGCGTCACATAACTGGCGTAGGAAAACCCTCCCCGGAGCTGTCACCTTACAAGCAAAATTTAGGTGGCCAATTAGGGCATGGAATTCCTGCAAAGTGGCTTTCTTATGGACATGAAGGCTGTTACTCTAGCTAGTAGGTCAGATACCTTGGATTCAGCCAGGCGGCAGAGCTGATTGACAGTGTCAATACCCAGGAATGTGAGTTGAAGTGCCGGGCCCTTGATTTTTTTAGGAGCTAAGGGGACGCCTAGCTCTCCTGACATGAGCTCAAACTGACGCAGCAAATAGGCACATCGGCCAGAGCCTTCCTCCCCTATGAACAAAAAGTCATCTAGGTAGTGGACTATGCCTGTCAATCCAGTTCTTGCCTTCAGAGCCCACTCAAGAAAAGTACTAAATGTCTCAAAGGCATTACAAGAAACAGAGCAACCCATGGGTAAGGCTCTATCCATGTAAAATTTCCCTTCAAAACAAAAACCCAACAACTCAAAATCCCTGGGATGGACTAGCAAAAGGTGAAATGTAGACTTAATATCACACTTTGCCAGCTCCGCCCCAGGGCCATGTCTCTGGACTTCCCTGATGGCCACATCAAAATAGGTGTATTTAGCTGTACATAACTTGGCGGGTATGAAATCATTTACTGATTCACCCTTGGGGTATGACAAATGATGGATTAATCTAAATTCCCCTGGTGCCTTCTTAGGTACTACACCCAAGGGGGAAACCCACAAGTTAGGTATTGGTGGCTCCTTAAAAGGTCCTATTACCCTGCCTTCTGAAACTTCCTTCTGAATCTTGGCCCTAAGAACTGCTTCCATGCCCTTGACTGAGCATAAATTGTTAGCCCTGTAGGGTCGCTGAGGGCCCTGAAAAGGAATTCTAAACCCAACTTTAAAACCATTATACAAATAACTGGCTGCTTCTCTATCTGGATAGAACTTCAGCCACTGATGCAAAACCTTTAATTTAATGGGCTGGGGCCCTTTTGAAGCTGCAGCATTGCTTCCTGAACCCTTGTTCCCCCTTGGCTGCCCCTTGCACCCTGAAACTGGCTCCATCCCCTTTGGCAGTTGCGAAAGAGTGGGAAGCCCCACAGATAGAGCACTTGTGGCTATATCTGCAAGGCTTCCTTTTACAGACCCCTTGAAAAGAAAAATCACAGCACAGGAGCTTGGGACCTTGGGCAACCCCAGGTGATGCCCGTTGATTGACTGCTGCAGGTACTTTCTGGACGAGGTGACCACTATGGGTCCTTTCCCCTTGGATTGGCTGGGCTGGAGTCATGAGTTGCATCCACAACTGTGGGTGTATCATGTCCCATCACATAGATGGCAGCCCTCATACGAAAGGCTTCATCATATAACAGCCATGCTGGCCCGGCAAAGTACATGTAGGCCCTATGTATTATATCTAATCCCGATAACCAATTGGACCAGGTGTGCTCCACTTTCCTCTTTTTAATCTTTTCCTTCTCCTTATCATCCAATTCACCTTTGTCTTTTTTCTCCAGATCTCGGTAGAGCAAGGAAAAGACATCTACATATTCCCCTTTTATAATTTTTCCCCATGTGGACTGAAGCAGATGGTCGCCTAGGGGGAGGGCCAAATCCCTGAAAGGGATGGCGCCATATGCTACAGCATCATAGCCTGCTGCTGGCCAAGCCCCTTGCATTGACTGGGTACCCGTCGGGTTGCCTGGGAATGGCCCAACCCCCCATGGCGCCCATGTGGACCATTGTGGAGGTGTCCAGTTCAAGGGTGACTGCTGCATGGGCCAACCCAAATGTACCCGAGGGCCACCCCCCGCCACCTTCCCAGAGTCACCCTGGTTGTTTTATGGCAGGCCACCTCATGGCCACCAGGCACTGGGCGAAGTTGGTGTGTTAAAATCAGAAGACTCACCTCCTACCGAAGGTCCGCCTGGATCAGCAGCCTGCTCCAAGTTGCCCCCGACATCCTTGGATCCAGAAGCTCCATCCTGATGAAACTTCTTCTCCAGTGCAGCTAATTGAGAGAGAATCTCATTAGCCACCTTGCGCTTCTTGCCTGGTGCCCCCCCCCTGGGAATCACTGGTGCACTGGGTGCTCCATGGACCTCCTCCAGCTCACGAATCCTTTCTAAAATAGCAGGCCAAGGAATATCATCTTCGCTGTCAGTAGACAAGACCTGTGCAGGCACTTCCTGAGGTTTTGGTGGTGGCTTTGGGGCAGGGCCCTTGCCCTTACCCCCCTTCCTCCCTTTTCTAGGGTCCATAATAGCTTACAGGCAGAGGAGCACAGTTGTATAGTATTGATGTTATTATTACTGTTATTACTACTATTACTGTTATTAATTGCCAATACAATCCTATAGCACCCAAAGTCAGAAACTGGTCAAAATTGCCGCAACTATAATAAACTCAGTAACACAACTCAGAGTCACTCAGTGTATAGTAAACTCAGTGACACAACAAAATTGCCACAACTATAATAAACTCAGATTATTATAACTATTATTGTTGTTGGCCCCCAATATGTGGCTATCAATACCAGTACATAGAATGAATCCCAATCAGGCTCCACTGGGCCCACGGCAGGCCACTAGGCCCACTATGCCTGAGGCCTATGTAAAAAGTAAAGTCACAGGCCACACTAAGCCAGGGGCCTGCTCACCAGTGGCCCAGGTGAAAAGACCCTTCAGGCCGCTATAGGCTGCCCTGTAATAAAAGGGGGGGCTTAAGCCTGACTAGGCCCCTAGGCCTACCAGCTACTCTGGAGGAAGGACGATGGTTATCCCAGGCTGAGAGGCTTTCACTGTTTGTGCCCCAATTCTACGGAACTGCAGGCCGCACTAGGCCGCGAGGCCTGGTTGGCTGGGCGCCACGCGGTGTAGGGCCCAAGTTGCGCGCGTGCCGGAAAAGGTCCCAAACAGGGAGGGCCAGATATTATCGGCCCCTATCCCCCTGGCTCGAAGGCCATGTATGCCGCGCAGGGTAGGGAAACTAGCCAGGCGAGCGCCACGTGGCCCTGTCAGGTGCTTTGGAACTGCCGCCGGGGATTGCCGCCCCTCCCTAATCACTGCTGTAGCGGCAACCAAGGCTGGAAAAGTCCCCCTAGGATAATGCCAGGCAAGTGCCATGTGGCCCAGGATTACAGGACTATATGCCCCAAAAGACAGGTGATATAGGCCCGAAAGAGAGGGGGCTGTGCAGCCGCTAAGCCGCGCCACCCGGCAGCCGCAAAGAAAGTGGGAGCAGGCACCGGCACTGAGCAGCATAGGCCACGCAGCCACGCATCCTCGGCAGAGCCCTGCCAGAGTGTCCGGGGACTGCCGCGCCGGGGATCCTCGCCCCTCCTAATACAACTGCTGCAGCGGCTCCCAAGGCCTTGTTCCAAGACCGCCCCTCTGAGGCCCGAAACCCCGCCCGATCTTGTCCTTATACTCCCTGTAGTCAAGCGAGGTTGTTCCACTCTGATGGGCTCTTTCCACTCAGCCGATCAAAAGAGCCATGGGGAGTGAGGAGGGCGGAGCGGCCTTAAATAGGCCCTCGGCTCAGCCCCTCCCCTCCCTGACGTAGGTGCTAGCAGTGCCTTGCATCCCAGGGCTGGTCTCCACCCCTCCCAATCAGCAAATGCCAATTCCCCCCCAAACAGGCTGCGCCTGCCGAGGGAGAATTGGGGATTTGGACTTTACTGATTTTTTTTAATAGATATGCAGCAGATGGAAACCAGTCATAAAGTTTTTGATTTATTCTAACTGCTAAACAAGAAACTTAAATAAACCTTGAATTTGATTTCGTTTGTAGGTAACATTTTTATTTATAGTACCTATGTGTTCTGGAAGCAAGTATGCAAAAAACACAGATGAGAATTTCAATTAAAATAGTATCAACATAGGAAATTATTTGAGTTAAATGTTGAAACTGGGTGTTCTAGAGCATATTAAAATGAAATAACTGCTTATGTAGTCTAGTCAAGGGTTTTAAAGCATCAGTTGATTTATGATTTAAGGTACTGGACTGTAAAACAAGAGATATGTTGTCTTCTCTTTATTTTTATGTTTCTCACACACTTTGATATTTGAAATGCTATGTATGGAAAAGGTCTCTTATATTTATATCATGCATATGTATGTGTGTGTGTATGCATATGCATATTTACTTAGTCGGTGGGACTGACTGAATGAAAACAGAAGAGAAATATAATTCCTAGTATTGTGAAGTCGAAGGCTTTCACAGCCGGCATCCATAGATTTTCCTTGGGTTTTTTCCAGGCTGTGAGGCCGTAGGGGTTCACAGCATATAAACCCCAGACACACTTCTACCCAACCATTCTCTGAAGATGCCAGCCACAGATGCAAGTGAAATGTCAGAAAGAAACTATTCCAGAACACAGCCTCACAGCCAAGAAAAAAGCCAAGGAAAATCTATGGTTGCTGGCTGTGAAAGCCTTTGACTTCACACTGAACACATCTACGGGGAGAAACTGTTCCAAGACACCTGAAGATTGGAGAAACTCCAGACCAGGAGAGCACACGTACTCTGTTCGTTAACTTTCTTGTTATGATGCAGAGACACAGAAACCATACCACACTTTCTCACAGCAAAGAAGACATTAAAAATCTCCACAGGCCAACTGATCTACAACAGAATGGAAAAAGCACTGTTATGAGAGAGAATACACACCACCCGCAAAGACCTGGCCAACACAGACAAGGAGCTATTATCACTCCATCTCAACATCAGTCAAAAAATGAACACCCAACACTGGGACAAAATTGACAACCTTACCTACAGAAAAATGGGAAAAGACATGGTGATTCACACTGAAAGGCAAAAACAAAAATTTGACAAATGCCACAAACATCAAGAGAAACCCCAGCTGGACATATCACACACTATTATCAACCTAACAGAACGGCAACTGTCAAAAGAAGAAACATCCATCCTGTCCAAAGGAGGCAATTTTGCAGTTACCACCACCAGAATCCCAGTTGAAGACATCATCGTCCATGTTGAAGCTGTCCTCTACCGTCTCCCAGAGTAAGAGGTAGAAGAGATAAGAGGAGAAACAGCTAGGATCCTGAGGAAGGCAAAACCACCACCCAGCAACATAACCAGAAAAGAAAGAAAAGCCATCAAGGATCTCAATGCAGACCCAGAAATCATTATTCTCCCAGCAGACAAAGGCAATGCCACAGTAATCATGGAAACAGAAAAATACAGACAAAAAATAAGGGAACTTTTGGACCCTGCAACATACAGAAAACTCAAGCAAGACCCGACCAAGAAAATCACCAGAAAAACAAATGCCTTGATCAAGAACTCATCAATTCAGCCAATCATACACCAGAATCTATGCAGATCAGAGGCTCTCCTACAAAGACTATATGGACTTTCCAAGATCCACAAGGATTCCATTCTACTCTGACCCATCATGAGCGCCATTGCATTGGACCCCCCCCCCCATGTATGACTTGGCCAAGTTTCTGGCCACACAGTTACAAACCCGCATAGGACAAACCCCTCACTACATGACTCAACTCACTTCATAGAAAAAATCAACATCGAACTGAAACCTGGAGACAGACTGATCAGTTTTGATATTGTCTCCTTGTTCATCAAAGTCCCCATAATGGACACCATGGCACTCATACAACAAATATTTCCTGAGGACATCACAGCCTTGTTCAAACACTGCCTCACCACAAGCTACTTCCAATGGGATAATGAATTCTATGAACAGATAGATGGGGTAGCCATGGGAATCCCCCTTAGCCCAGTGATAGCAAACTTTTACATGGAAAATTTTGAAAAGCAAAAGCACAATATGGTTCCGATACGTGGATGACAGTTTCACCATTTGGAACCACGGAGAAGGAGATTTAGTCTCATTCCAGAACCCCCCGAACAGCATCCACCCAAATATCCAATTCATGATGGAAAAAGAGAAGTAAGGAACAGTGTCATTCTTGAATGTCCTAGTCATCCACAAACCAAACCAATGGTTAGGCCACAGGGTATACAGAAAACCGACACACATGGACAGATACCTACACAAGAATGCCAATCATCACCCAGGACAAAAAAGAAGCACAATAAAAACATTGGTAGACCATGCAAAAAGGATCTGCAAAACCCACTACCTGGAGGATGAACTGAGACACCTAAACTGGGCCCTACAGGCTAATGGTTACTCTAGATCAGACATCACAAGAGCAGCCAGACCCAGAAAAAAACACAGGAATGAAGAAGAAAAACAGCCACCCAAAGGGAAGGTATTTTTGCCATACATCAAAGAAGTCACATACAGAATAGGGAAACTGATGAGGAAATACAACCTCCAAACAATCTATAGACCTACCAGAAAAATTCAAGAAATGCTACACTCAGCAAAGGACAAAAGAGGCCCTCTCACAGCTGCAGGAGTTTACCGCATACCATTCAGCTGTGGACAAGTTTACATAGGGGCCACTAAATGCAGTGTGCAAACACAAGTCAAGGAACATGAGAGACACTGCAGACTGGGCCAGCTAGAAAAATCAGCAGTAGCAGAACATGTATTAAACCAACTTGGACACAAAATGTTATTTAAAAACACAGAAATTCTGGACCAGACCAACAACAATCATGTCAGAATGCACAGAGAAGCTATTGGAATCCACAAACACCTGTACAATTTCAACAGGAGAGAAGGAAGCCTCAAAGTAAACAAAATCTGGCTCCAAGTTTTGAAATACAATAGAATCAAAACACCTGAGGCGAAACACAAAAATCAGTGTGTATAGAGCCATTGTACTGTCTATTCTCCTTTATGGGTCTGAAACATGGGACACTTATCGCCACCACTTACGACTCCTCGAACGCTTCCATCAGCGCTGTTTACGCACAATCCTGACTACGTGACAAATGTTGCTGTCCTTGAGCAAGCAGGGATCACCAGCATTGAGGCGATGATATTGAGAACACAGCTGCAATGGGCAGGGCATGTTTCTAGGATGGAGCACCATCACCTCCCCAAAATAGTATTCTACGGTGAACTCGCCATGGGTCAGCGTAAGAGGGGTGCTCCAAAAAAAGCGATACAAGGACTCCCTGAAACAACACCTCAGGCTCGGCCAAATTGATCACCAACAATGGTCCGCCCTGGCCTCCCATCGGGAGGCATGGAGATGCACTATCCACAATGTTGTAGCCTTATTTGAGAACTCACGCCGAACAAGTCTTGAAGAGAAACAACAACGCAGAAAAAATCACAACCCGGAAACATCACCCAAGGAAACCTTCTGCTGTGCTTTCTGCAACCGGTCTTGTTTATCTCAGATTGGCTTTTTTTTAGTCATCAGTGCACTTGCAGAAAGCGTGGGATGAGTCCTTCCTGAATCTTCGTTTGCGAAGAGAAGCCAGAGAGAGACAGAGAGAGAGAGAGAATCAAAACTCAAGACTTACAAAGGAATTCCACCCAGGAACAAGGGGAGTTCCAGCAGATAATGGGCCATCAACCAACCATTAGCCAAACAGACACTAATCCTCCTTGCATATCTCCACCCAGAAACTAGCCATTCAAATACACAAATTTAGACGTCCTCCTTATCAGGGCTTCACAGCATATAAACTCCACACAAAATCCTACCCAACCATTCTCTGAAGATGCCAGCCACAGATGCAGGTGAAATGTCAGAAAGAAAGTATTCCAGAACACAACCTCACAGCCTGGAAAAAAAAACCCAAGGAAAATTCCTAGTATTGTCCTATTGTTGCTTGAACATATAGTGGCATATAGTTCATATAGTGGCAGCTTCCATAGTACTTTTCATGCCTTTTCCAGAAATACAGCTTGGATTTAGTTTCTCTTCTAGGGCAAGAGCTAATGCAGTGAAGGGGTGGGGGGGATAGTGGCTCCCATTTTGTTGTTGTTGTTGTTGTTTTTACTTCAGCTCCTATCAGCCCCATGAAACATAACCAGTAGTAAGGGATTATGTCTATGGGACCAACATCTCCTTATTGCTGGTGTAGTAGAAAACAAGTGCCAAAATCCTATATCACAGATATAGTTATGAATGCATAACTACATCCCATCTCCCAACCTGAAATATTTTCTACAGAGAAAACGTTTCTTAAGCAGAAAACAATCATGCGTGAATTTTACACAGAATAAGCCCTGATCTGTGAAGATTCTAATTAGTCTAGGATTATTGTCAGAGTTTCACAATACTCGAACAACCAACTACCCCCCCTCCACAAAACAAAAACGAAAACAAAATTCAAATATTCTTTCCATCTCTAATTACTGTTTCTTGCTCTTGGGCCACTGGACCATAAACTAGATTCCTGACAAGATGGAGGGAAAAAGAGAGAAAAAGGGATGGAGACAGATACTTGAGAAATTTTGTCTGGACTATTAAAGACAGACATCTGACTTGGGCTCATTATACTTGCTTTGGCCTTGTTGAAAAAAAATTAATTGAATGTTCATTATCTGAAACCATCTAGGAGGCCGTATGTGGCCCCTAAGCCCAATCCTATGGCCCTTGAAGCCCTTGACACACCTTCAAAGGTTCCAGCATCTCTAATTTTCATTTTAGGGGTGATGTTGGGTATCCTTGCCCCCAAATAAATCCAAACATACCCCCCAAAGCCTCCAAATAGAGGTTTACCTCCTTCCCTCAGCCTTCCAAATCTTCATGAAGCCTCTAAAATCAGCTACAAGCTAGATGAAATGGGAATCAGATGAGATGCAATGTCACTTCCATTGTGTTGCCAATCCACAACTGCCCATGCCTCCTGTAGTCCCCTTTACTTTTTCAGATTCCTTCACCCAAGAAGTGATAAAACAGTACCTCTTAATTAGCAATCAAGGTGTGCTTTAGAAAAATAAAGAAAATTGCTATAATTGGAAAGAAGAAACAAAACCATTTTCTCGTTGTTTTAATACAAAATAGTGCTTTCATTTTTTAAAAAAGTGAAACCTTTCTTCTTCTTTTTTTTAGTGACACCACAAAGTCAGAGTTACTACTTTCTGAGTTATGCTCCTCATTCATTTATATACAAAAGCTGATGAGCATAATTTCCCCTTGAAAAACCAGCATTGCTTATGATTAATTGAATTTTTAGCAGCCATGGACTCAATGTTATTCTGGACAAATAGTTCTCTGACCTAGCGCTTATTAAAAAATGTAAATTGATGAATGATTGTAATAACCTTGTCCAGGGCCCCAGTACCATTTGGCCCTCACTAAGCTTTCATTAAAAAAATAAATAATGTACACTTTCAGCCAAGGGCAGGAAGGGAATGGTCATTCCTCAGGCTTTGTTTAAGATTGGAATCTGTGTAACAAAGAAATTTATAAGAATTAAGAAAATACATCATTTTGATTTTATGCCATTTCACTTATTTAAGATGGAGACTTTCCATTTAGTTATGCTGATTCAATCCAGAGCTGACTGGGGAAATCTGGAAGTTGTAAGTCTAAAACAGGATAACCTTTCTTGAGGGCAGCACCCTCACAGGCACTTCCAGGGGGAACATGAGAGGACAACCGTCTTGGTGGCTACTCCAAATCTCTGGAACTGCCTTCCTAGGCAGATTAGATTAGCTCCTTCCTTGCTGTCCTTCTGTCAGCAGGGAAAACTTCAATTTTGACAGGCTTTGGGGGACTGACTAAAAGGGTTTTTAAACTGGGTGCTCTTCTTCATTTGTGTGTATGTGTGTGTGTTTTTAATTGATATGTTTTCAAAGGTTTTAATTCTATAAATAGTCTAATTACATTTTAATGATATTTTTGTATGTTTTCACGTGTATGCTTTCGTATGGATTTATTATAAGTTTCATAAAGTTTTGTATGCTGAAACATTAATTACTCTAAAGTACTTTGAAGACCACTGGCGTTCTTTGGGGCAGTACCATCCAATTTTTAATCCATTCAGTTTGATAATCTAATCCAGATCCATTCCAGATTGGATTAAATAAGGCCGATTCACTCCAGAATCAGGCTTTGGCTGAAACATGTCCACAGCTCAGAAAGAAACAAAGAGAGAGAGAGAGAGAGAGAGAGAGAGAGAGAGAGAATTAAACCATCCAATGAAATTCAAAAGTACCAGTATCTTGGCTCTATCACTCTTCTTTATTCTTCCTCTGGAATTCAGTATTCAGTTGCCATTGCTTAAAAGGTTATTTCATGAATAAATCAATCTCAGGAAATGGGTCAGTTTAAAGAAGAAAAATGTGCTATATATCTCAGCTTCTCTTTTTCTGTGCTTCTTAAGATGACTACATCTGGCACATCCCAAAAATGTTCCTGAAAATTTCAAAAAAAAGAAGAAGAAGAAAAGAAAAGAGAATGGCATGCATCCTGTTCAGTAGTTATGAGACTGTAAGCCAGATTTACACCTGTTTAACTTTTGAGGTTCACATTTACTAATATTATCAACTGAAGGTGACTCCCCCCAAAAAACCTAGCTTTAAAGCCAGGCAGCACCCTAACCAAAAGGTTTCTGCCACAGACTGGGGAAATGTGAAATGATGTCTGCATTGCACTCCCTGTTGCAGGGAGTGTTGGGAGAAGTACCTGTGGCAGGCCACCAAGGGAGTCCCTCCAGTTGTTGTCAATGTGCCCACTGCTGCCACCATGTGATACAGCCTTTGCCTCAGCACACTGGGAATTCCCTTAATTGCACCTCCTTTGACCTAGCTGCCACCACCCTTTGAATTCTACACCCCTTACAAAACCGTCCAAAGGGAGACTTTGGGGTTTCTTTCTCTGCTTTCTGCCACTTGCAGAGATGGACCTCTCCTTCCTTCTACCCCAAAGAGAAGAGAACTGACTGAGCAAACAAGGCATGTGTATGAATCAGCTGAAGAAAGATTAGAAAAAGCTTATTTATTCCAAGCAGAGTTCATAACATGAAGATAATTCTCATGGAAAACTCCTCCTTCCCAGGTACATTCTTAGAAATTACAGACATAGTAAGCATTCAGTTAAGCATTCAGCTAAGCATTCCGCCAAATGGGAAAATAACATTCCCTAATGCAATCTAGCTAATACATGTCCTGATCTACTCACTGGCCATCGAGTTCTGTTGAAATCAGAGGAGGATGTGAGCCAGGGCTGTCTAGCTCATCTTTAACAGCCTTCCTTCAGGTTCCTGTTGTTCTCTTTGTTCATCTCTATGCCTCATGGCCCTGAGGCAGTATTTATTATCTGTTCTTTGAAGCATCTTGAAGGTTTGCCACTCTGGAATCTTTGATTGGCCAGTGTCTCTTGTGACCTGTGACATCTGTGATGATGCTGATCCCAAAAGTGTTACCTTTCTCTAGACCCTAGTTAAGCCTTTGTTACCTGATTGCTGAGCTGGCAAATAATGGGAAAAGGAGCCTTCCTGTTATCACAGCCCCATGACTGGGAGAGTGCTGCAGATTTCACTTCTCAGCACCAGGATCTACAACATCTCAGAAACCCTTCAGCTGCGGTACTGCCTGGATGAAAATTGTCAGTTTGGGGGTGGCAACATCAGACATAGATACAATGGCAGAACTTCATAATTGTAGCTGCATCTTATGATGCAGAATCTCAGCCAATGCATATTTATCTAAAACTGAATCCCATAATCTATTCCCAATAGATTTTTTTTAATGGTCCAAAGTTTACTGAAAGTTGATGTCCATGGTACAGTCATGATTCATGGGTAACCTCCTTCGGCAATATTTTGCTAAAGCAGTTAAACAGTGTCAATATTCTAGAAAGAAGAGACTAGCCTCTGAACTGAAGTTTCAGACACTGAAATTGAAAAAGACACCTCAGGTTTGTCATGTGTATGCTCCAATGAACGGTTTTCACTGATGTACTGGCAAGGCTAGTCTGTATACAAAACTGGGCCATTCTTAAAATGCAGTGGCAGTGAAAACAACTGAGATAGACTTCTTCTCTTTTTATTGGCATCATTTCAAAAGTTCCAAACACCTGGTCTTCTGAGTAGGGTATCATGGCAAGCAGACATCTCTGAACACACCCTGAAACAGAGACAGCTTTTAGCAGTGAGATCACCAGCTGGGGGGAAAGATCCAACTGGTGAAAATTCTCCCCTGAACAAAGAGAGAACTGGAGATTATCCAGGACACTTTGGCCCTTATGAGGAGACTGCGAAAACCATGGCAGCTGGGCATGAGTAGAGGGGGGAGCGATGGACTGTCAACTTGCTCAGCCGCTAAATAGAAAGATGTCATAAATGGATACTAGACTTGCAAAAAGCCTCACTTTCTTAAAAAAAGATTCAAATAACTCTGGATTTTACTGAAGAGAGACTTTCAACTTTGCAGTGATATAAAAACCTTGGTGAGTTTCCTGATTTTGTTTAACAATAGAGAATCACAGAGGAGAAAGCGGGGAGTTTTTATAGCAAGAGTTTTAACCAAAAATTCTAAATAAATCTGTGGCTATAGACAGTGGAAGAGAAGCCTAACTTTATTCAAGAAAAATAAATAAGAAGGATTTTTCTTACTGTGAGAAAGAGGTTGTTTGTTTTGGAGTCAAGAGATAAAATACAGGACTTGCTGATGTGACCCAGGTGCTAAAAAATCCTGAAATGGACTGAATGCAATGAGTTAAACAGAAATGCTGTAAAAGAAAGAAAACACTGGGTTTGGGGCAAAAAAATATCTGCACACAAACAAAGCTTTTTAAGCAAATATTTTTTTTTCTCCAAAAGTCCTAAAATTGGGGGGGGGGTACATAAAATATTGTATTATTGCCTACTGATGATTTTTTTTAAAGAAATCATTAATTAGTTCCACTGAGAATGAAATAATAAATATTTACATGCCTATATCAGCATTTGAAGTGCTACTTTCATACATGCCTTAATGTATAAGTGGAGCTTGACATTCCATTATTTAAATAGGAGCACCAGGTTGGCATGTGTGAGGACAGGGCCTGTGGCACCCACCAACTCATGTCCTTACTGTTAATGAGGACTAGGCAGCATTGATTATCTCCATGCTAGATTTCCTCCAATATAATCAAGATTTAAGCTTAGCAAGGAAGCAATGCTTAGAGATGTCCCAACAAAGCTTAGAAAAGCAACCATATAAGGGGGAGAAATGACTAACACAGTAAATTCATGAATACAGTATTGCAATTCAAAGGCATAGCCATATTAGTCTGGATCAGTATGCAAAGGGATCTTGTTGAACCTTTGAGGCTAACTGAGGGAAAGAAGTCTGTAGTATAAGCTTTTGTAGACTGGGTCTACTTCATCCGATTGCATCTGGTTGCATCTGATGAAGTAGACTAAGTCCAGGAAAGATTATGCTACAAACTACTTTCTCCAAATTAGTTTTAAAGATGTAGCAAGATCCCTTTGCATTGTTGTTGTTGTTGTTGTGTGCCTTCAAGTCATTTTTGACTTACACCAACCCTAAGGCCAATCTATCACAGGGGTATCTAAGGCTGAGAGTGTGTGACTTGCCCAAGGTCACCCAGTGGGTTTCATGGCTGAGATGGGATTCAAACCCTGGTCTACAGAACCGTAGTTCAACACTCAAACCATGACACCACCCCTTTGCATACAATATATTCTAGTAATAAATATATTGACCTATTTTTGGTCATGGTAGGAAAGAGATACTTCTTCAGTGAGACACACATTAATTCAGTGAACCAAATTCTCCCAAATAACTTCTACAATAGAGTGGACTTTGTGTCCTTTGTTGATCTTATGATGATGTGGGAAGGAAAAGACACTGTCTTATAGTACTATCTATCTATCTATCTATCTATCATCTATGTATCTATCTAAGCATTTCACGACTAGCAGTGGTTTCAGGTTTCTCATAGGGATCTTTCCCAGTCCTACTTTGGAGAAGCTGGTGTCTGGTAATTGGAACTTCTGTATGCAAAGCTTGTGATTTACCGCTTAATGTATCTGTTCTGACAGGCATGACATGGGAATAGTATGCGTATGTGACCTCATTCCCAGCAACATGTTATTTATCTCAACCCTATATTCACCTTCTCCCCATTCCACTCTTAAAAATTCTTTACAATAAACTGGATTTACATTATACTACTGCTGCTACCAACAGGGTAATATAAACAATTAATTTCTTCCTGCATTAATCCCTAAAGAATTACAACAGCAATTACTTTGAAAAGAATTAATTAAATGAGTGCCTATTTAATTAGGTCTGTGTATCGCAGCATTCATATGAGAGTCATCATCTAAGAAATGTTCTGTCTTCGGGGCTTGTTGCTCTTGTCTCTTGAACAAGCTTGTCAAAAAGGATGACTGCCTCTCTCATTAATTATCACACTCAAAGTCCAAATCAATTAACTAAGGAATTGGTGAGTTGGTAAACACTATAGCATGAGGCCCGAGAAGGGTTTTGTTTGTTTGTTTGTTTGTTTTTAAATTCACCTTCTGAATGATATCAATTTTTTTTATTGAGCCTTCCATAACAAGAAAGAAAAGAATGTTTCAAAGACAGCCAATTATTTCTGAACACATAACTACTAACTCTGACCCAATGTAGTCCTCTTTACTGAAAAATGTGCTTATCTGAAACTGATAGGCACATAGGTAATGTATGGGTTAGTGTTAGAGCCAGTGTGATGTAGTGGAATAATACTGAATTAGTAAAACCTGCGATCCAGGTTTTAGTTTGCACTTAGACATGAAAGGTAACCTTGGGTTAATCACTCTCTTTCTGATAGACCTGCTCACATGGTAGTTGTGTGTGGGTGGTGGTGGTGAAGAGGTGAAAAGCTGTGTATACCATCTTGAGCTCATTGGAGGAAAGGCAGGATGTAAACATAACTAATAAATAAATACAACCTTGATCTCCCTCCATTATTGCTTCTAAGACAAACTTGTTCAACTAGCCCCCTTTCCACTCTGTTTCTTTTCAGGATCCTAGCAACAGTGCCACTGCTGGTTATTGGCTTTCTGCTGTCCACACTTGAAGAAGTCTCTCATTTGTTTTGGTTTCTTTCTTATTTTCTTGCCAAAGGTTTTTATTTCTCTTTCTAGGGGGTGGGGAGGGGAGACCAGAAAAAGATCCATGGTTACTGGAGGAGAGAGAGGATGCAGAAACAGGGGATAGTGACTTGGTGGCAAGCAAGGACAAAAGCTTCCCTAAAGGAATGTTGAATTGTTACAAAGTCTCAATATGATAAAAGTCTACTTTAGGGCTTGTACTATTTATCTCCTTTTTTTTTTTTAAAAAAAGTGCTTCTCAGGCTATCTGATGTGGGGTGGTGGTGGCAGTTCTTATTTTTCTAACATGCCTGGGACAAGTAACATATTTCCCCCCACTGACTACATTGGTTTCTTGCTTTCCTCAAAACCCTCCATGAATCAGCAGCCAATGCCTCATAGACCAGCACCACTTTTTGAGGACCACTATTTTCCAGCCATAGCCCTACTTTCAACTCCCTGTGCCCTGTCCATGGTCCTGATGATGACTTCAATATACTTCTGGGCAAAGTACAGCCGTCCATATGTTGTTTGACTGTAGTACTTCCCAGTATGCCTTACCACTAATTAACACCATCTAGGTCTTTTGGGAACTGAAACCCAACATCTGGACAACCATATTACCCACCCTGGTTTACTCCCATCCCCAAGTTCTAAGTTTAAAAACAGTCCTCTCCCTAATGTTGCCAAGGGCCGATGTCTGAATTTACCAACATCTAGGAGTAGAGGCACTCTCCATATCCCTGCTCAACCACTAGTCATCAGCTTCTCTGTTTGGGTCTCAAATGTAACAGTTGGGAAATCTTAATTTTGATATACTGTTGTGTCTCTGAAAAGCCTTTGTATGACTTGGAGCCTTACTGGGTGAGGCTGCAATCTCATTCATAGTCAGGCTGCTTAAATCCTATTAAAACTGGCTCAGACATACATGTGTTCCACAAAGTGCCATTGCACTTGCTGTCACATCATTTGATCCCTTTGGACAAACATGTGAATTGCCTTTAGTTAGTATCACTGCATTTCAAGTGATAAAAGCTATGCCTGAGGCGTCTTATCTGTGAACATTGTTCAGTATAGTCAGTTCATTCAGGCTGTCATGATTTTTAATGGATTTACATAAAAGTCAGTGCTTTCTCTCCTGCAATTGAACCTTGTTCCAAACTAGGACTTTGGATCACAGTTGCATTCAATTATCCAAGAACTTTGGATTTCTGTAAGGCATAAAATAGACACTGAAACAACTACAGGAATAAGTACTGTGAAAAATAGACTATTTTCATCACATTCCTCAGGCATTACTGCTGAGCAATATATCCTTTTAAGCAATCCCATGACTAAACAGTGCAGTCCAGTCTCTCCCTAATAGCAGGAGGAAAACAGATTTTCAGATATTTCTAGCATTGCTATGCCTGTATGTATGGATTGTGCCTTCACTGCCAGAGCCAAAAGAACACTATCCCCTCATACTATATTGGTTTTGCTCATAGCTTGTGGTACAGTAGTGAAGGGAAATTATCCATCAGAGGACTTTATCATATGAGCATCTAAAAACACTGGGATGGAATTATTATGCACTCATCAATACCATGAAAAGAACATTATTGACAACTATTCGTGGCTTTTGCCCATGAATGAAAAGTTATGCACAATTAACAGCTGGAGCAAACATGGACCATGGGAGAACAACTATGTCATGTGATCATGGGAAACCATTCATGCTACTATCCCACTGTAATTTTGCAATTTCAGCCTTGTGTGACAAAGTCCTTACTCTCCAGCTTGAGAATAAAGTCTCAGTTAATACAATACAGTGTTTTCATTCCCTCCTCAGGTTCGTAAGCTATTTTTTTATTTTTATTTTTTTCCTTTGCTAGAAAACATCCTATTATGTACTGAAATGTCTCATAAATATTGCTGGTGTAAGAGACTGCTCCTGGTTATCTCTCAACAATTATTCAGCAGTGTGAGAAAGCACGTACCCTAAGCACGTCTGTGAGTTCATTTGTTTGTCTTCCCTCCCTCTTCTGTCATACTGTTATCTGCTTCATTGCCAAGAATTAGTATTTAAGCACCTTGGGGAAATGCTTGTCCTTTTTTTATATATTGCAAAGTGCCATGTAATAATGACATTCTGCTGAAACACAACATGAGCAGAATGTTGTGTTTCTTTATATTTGTGGAATGCGAAGAAGCAGTGACCTAAGGACAGATTGTCATTAACTATGGCTTAAATCCTATTGTAATTCCTTCCTAGAACAGACCCATTGCATGAACTAGTTTTTTCTATTTGTTCATGAGGGATGGAAAGCATTTTTTTTTAAAAAAAATGGAAAATAGTTGAAAAACATATTTTTCAAATGTTTCTAATGAACCCACATGAAGTTACAGTTTGACTCACCATGACACATATTCACGTGAAGAGATCCCTCACCCTTGACTTTGGAACAGCAATAGGTCTGATGATTTGACAGTAGATTGCTACAACAGTTCTTTCAGCTACTCTTTAATTCTTAAAGATTATCAGTGATTCTATTCCTACATAAGAGGGAAGAAAACCTGAAGAGCTTATGTTATCTATAGGACACAGGGCTGAAATATATTTTACTTAAAAAAAAAAAAAACCAATGAGACAGAGTGACAAGTTAGCATTATTTATAAGAAGCCAATCCCAGTTACTTCTTGCCATAGACTATCCTTGCTCACCAAAACTATTAAGACAAAAATTCTGGAGTGTTATCTGTAGTTCCTAATTGATGGGATCTGAAGTGTGCAGAGGAGTTAATTTAAATGCAAAGGTTTCGGTCTTTGTATCAAACATAATGAGAGGCATAAATCACCCTATACCTGTCCGATGGGAAGCACTGATTTTCCCCATTAGCTCTTTCAAGTATTTCTCATGTAATTAATGCCTAAGTAGAAATGCAGGAGGAGATACTTAACACAGGGTGATTTTCAGAGCTAAATGAGATTCTGAATAAATTGGTGGAGACAGGCATCCACACTATACTTAACCATCAACCAGTGCAAATTATTCAGCAATGCCAGAATGTAAGAGTGGGCAAGCTGTTGTTATTTAAAATCTCACCAGAGTTGTGGCTAGGATCAAATGGGTCCACTTTTTTAATTATAAGTTCATGTCACTTTTAGAATTCTGAGCCTAAATGATGCCCAGAGTATCGGATCCAGCTTTGGTCATCTGTATAAGAGACTCATCGAAATCAGTGTGCCCATAGGTAATGCTATGGATTTTATTGGGTCTACTGTGAGTACTGGAAAGTTGGATTCCATCCATTGTTTGTACATGTTGGTGTGTTGTGTGTTGCTTACCCATCTCCATACTCAATTTAATTTGCCACAAAGACAATGAAAGCACACCAAAATGATGGGCCTGATATATGTAATTGCTATACAAAGAATAGAACATAGAGATGATTGCCTATCACAATTTTAATTGATCTTGGAACAATCAGAAACTTAGAAAACTTGGAACTTGGAACAATCAGAAACTTAGAAAAAGAGAAGGAATGAATTATCCAGTGTACTGTAGGAGTTTGTTCGACTGGGATTTGGGGGATTCAGAACCAAACCCTTCTCAGCCATCGAACTCATTGGGTGACCATGGGTTTGTCATTTACACAGCCTAACCTACCTCACAGAGTTGTTGCAAAGATAAAGGCCAGCATCCTCCTGGTGCACTATGGTGACATAACGATACCAGTGTAGGTGATGGCAGCAGGAAAGAAAAAGAGGTCACAAGTGCAGCAGACATGAAGGAAGGAAGGAAGGAAGGAAGGAAGGAAGGAAGGAAGGAAGGAAGGTAGGTGTTGGAGAAATAGACTGATCAGAGCTTGTAGATTTTCTCTGCCTTCCTTCACTGCCATTGTGTAACCATGGGAAAAGTGGAACTGCTACCTTATGCATCAACAGGATTCCAGAATACAGTGTACAGGAGGAAAGATATGTTCAGTGCCTCAAGCTTATTGGATAAACAAATAAATAGATCTTATCTTTCTGCCTCATAGAGAAGCTCATTTTCATTTGGTTTAGAATGGAACTCCCTGTATAGAGACAGAAAAAAATTGGAATTGCAGGAGTTGAAGAGAAAAGGAAAAGGATATCAGATACTCAACTTCTATGAAACATCTAGTTCGTGTCTGTTAGGAAAACAATGGTGCACTATGTGACCATTACTGAGAAAACTCCTGTGTTTTTCTTTGTTCTGTATTTCACACTCATAAAACATTCTTAAAAGGGGGGGGGAAAGGATCAAAAGAATCCCCACTTTTATTTTTCAGAAACTAAAATTTCACACATTGGCTCTGTGCCCTGCCTTATTAACACAGTGCAGCTGACATGATAGAAAGCCAAAGAAAATGTCTAGAAAGTAAATGCAGTACTTTTTTTTATTGCTATAATAATTGCTTATCTGACATGAAGACAGGGAAGGACTTCACTAGAAATGTCTTTAATTCTCATTAACGTTCTGGCTTTGGCAATACAGCTATTCATCACACAAAAGAGTTTTGATGCTTTACTAGTGGAATACAGCAAAAGTTATATCAAAATTACAGTTTTATTGTCTGCTGGAGTCTGTTACCTACCCTGGCATTTTCATGCCATTTTTGAAGAATGTATTAAAATTTGCAAATTTCCTCACATTCAGGATAAAAAAAAATTGACACCCCTCACTCTTGCAATACTTCAATAATTGGCAATATTTCATAAATTGGCTTATTATTGGCCCTCCACACGGTTGGCAGTAGATCAGGGACTCCTAAGTACAAGGAATCAAGGTTTGCTTAGAAAACCTAAGGAAGTAGCCTGCTAAATTTCCTAAAAGACATGCCCAGGAAAGGATTATGCAACTCCACTGGAACTGGTGAGTTAGGGAGAAATGGGCTAATTCTCTTGGGCAACCACAGAAATGAGACATTCAATAATCCCATTAAGGTAGCTGGACACTCTTTGCTTGCAAAACTGGTTTTTCCTCACACCCTTTCCCCAAAACAAAAGAGGTTTGCCTGAGACTCATCAGTTTTAATGTTTCAACCATTAGCAATCATTAATACATATGGAGAATACATTGTCTAATTCTGGGAAATTCCGGCATATACTGTTTTCCACTCAAACTCAGCCCTTCAGAGAGAATGTTGACTATAAATATCATCCTAAAACACCATGACAATGTCTTCAGTTCCTCCTCCAACCTCCATGGTGCTGGTTTGCTGGGTAAGTCCTGGGTGAGATGGTGGAAATTGGAATGCATTGTTGATGTAGTCAGTAAAGTGAATCCATTTATCTTTGAAAGAGTCATGTGTGTGATATTTCCATTTATTATCTTCTCATTGCATGTGAGCATCTCCATTAGCCGTGCATCCCAGATCCTTTCCCACTATATTTGGATTGAGAAATTACCCATCTTCCAGTTGGAAGCAATTTCCAGTTTTGTATTTATGAGGGGGAAATTATGAGGTCATTGTGGTTCAGATGATTATGCTGTGAATTGTATATTGAAAACAGCTTTGGAGTAGGACAAGCATCAACGGCTTGCTTTTTAATTGTACTAATGAGTCTCAGAACCTCAGTCCCAAATTGGGTCACTACAGGGCAGATTAATCACATATGGAGGTAGGTGCCCTTGGAATTGCAGCCCATCCAACAATTAGAGGCTGTAGTTTCGGTAATGTAATCCAAATGAAAAAGTGTAAGATACCACCTTTGAATCAATTTGAGAATACATTCTTTAAATTTGTATGGAATTGATGTCAAAATTTTCATCCAGTTCGTATCTCAGATCAGAGCTCCAAGGTCAGCTCCCCAACCTGATTTACCATGAAGACCCCATCCATATGTCTCATCAATTAACCATCTGCTAATCTGCTATATTAACCCATGCAGGGGCAAATCCATTGCAATACATATATTTTTTTTAAAAAGTAAATGAGCGTGGAGCTTCCCCTTCTCAGTTTAGGGCCTTATTGCACTACACTGTTATAGCACTATTATCCAACTTTACCTGCTCTGGTTGCCTCCTGTGGAATCCTGGGATTTGCAGTTTTTTTGGGGGGGGCATTTAGCATTCTCAGCTAGAAAGCTTTTAGGCTTCACTAAACTGCAAACCCCAGGATTCCACAGGAGGCAGCCATAGCAGTTAAAGGGGAATACTAGTGCTATTACAGTATAGTGTGTTAAGGCTCTGAGTTTTTCAATAAATTCAAGAATTTGGTGGAGAGAGTATCATGTAGGAGTCATAGGGAATAATGACTACCAGTTTTTCTTGTGATTTTGGGTAAATTACCTTTTATCCTTCCAGGTTGTGAATTGGGAGATTTTATCAGGGCTATAGATGTTTGGATGAAAAAGAAAGGGCCTAATTGGTGATGGATAAGGCAAAAGAATGCAGCACTATTTTTTCCATGCCATTAATGTGGTTTGTAAAAAGGGATTTGATACTCCAAAGGGATTTGACTTTAAATAAGCCAATTCATGAGCCAGAGATAAAAACAACTATTCAAAAGTTGAAACTTAGGAGGTTGCCAGGACCTGATAGCTTTTCTGGTGAATTTTATAAATTATTGATGACAGATTTGACACAATTATTCAATGACCTACTTGACAAAAACCTTCCACCTAAAAGCTGGAGCACATCTCACATCATAACTATTCCAAAGACTTCAGAAGGGGTCCTGCTTCTGATGGTCACAGGCTTACTTGCTGGTAGGAGGGTGGTGATGGAAACACCATTCTTCTTGTGCCCTGTTCAGAAGCTGAATGGACCTCTTTTGCCCAGTGTGGTGGCTGGCTTTTAAGGTGAACTTGGGTGGAATTTATGTAGATTAGCAGTAAGACTACATAGTCTTACTGAACACAGATCAGTTATAGATCCATAACTCTTGGTTATGAATATGTAACTACAATATTGAATACCACCCATCATTGTTAGAGTGCAATTATATCATTCATTGAATTTAAACTATTTAAAACAGACTCATAAAAGACAAAATATTTGGCTTGAAGAGCTAACAAGTTTCCACCTCTGGATACAATTAAGTCTACGATTACAATGAATAAATGGAATCATATAAATGGAATATATATATGCTGCATATAGTCCAAAGGTTAGCGTCCTCATAAAAAGTTATTCATCACATATTGAAAAGGGAGCAAAACAGCCCCTTGGTTTAGAGTTTTGGGGCTAGCTCTGCACTGCAGCTGCTTTGACATGGAATAATTCCAGGCTATTGTTTGAAAATATAATTTAGGCAAATCCTTGTTTCTGATATACTAAGTTCACATCAAAAACGTTGCTAAGGCATCACCGCAAATTAGACTTAAGCAAGGAAAGGTGTTCATCCTGTGAATGTATGCAGAACAGAGTATAATGGCTTTTCCCATAATGAAAATTTAAATCCTAGTGTCAACTAATTCAAGAAAATTGTGCCTCATAATCAATTATTTACAACAATGAACATTGGGAGATATGCCAACCAAGGCTCTTTTAAAAAGACATTTTCCTTCAATTGTTGGGGACAAAATTACTGCACAATCATGCATAATAAGTGCTTTTTTAAATGCTGTCCTTTAGCTATTATTTTCCTCTTATTTTCTTCCATCAAATATGTGTATGAAATGGATTTTAGGGGGCACAAACTGCATGCCAATGATCTCAGAGTAAGGAGCAAACTTTTCCCTCTAAAATCAGTGCCAACCAGAAACTTTTCTGTCCAGTGATGCTGTTAATTGAAAAAGAAAAGGAAAAAAATCACTAAGAAAGATGACAACTCCCAACAGACTTAGCAACAGTTTCTCAAGGTTATGCCATTTTCTATGGTAAAAGAATTAGAGGGCAAATGTAGAGGGGCTGATGCTTCAATGCTTGCTCTTCTTCTTGAAGAACAGCTCTATCTCCTAAACTACACATTCATTTCCCACACAGTGAGTGACTATTAAACAATTAAATTAGGGATGGGGCATGTGTAGTTCTCCAGATGTGGTAACTCCAGTTATGCCTCACCATTGGTTGTTTTAACTAGGTTCTCTTCTGAAGGAAATTACAATGCAAATAAATAAATAAATCTGGAGGACCACACATTCATAGAATCATAGAATTGTAGAGTTGGAAGAGACCACAAGGGCCATCCAGTCCAACCCCCTGCCACGCAGGAAATCATGATCAAAGAATCCCTGACAGATGGCCATCCAGCCTCTGTTTAAAGACCTCCAAGGAAGGAGACCCCACCACACTCTGAGGGAGTGTGTTCTACTGCCGAACAGCTCTTACTGTCAAAAAGTTCCTCCTAATGTTGAGGTGGAATCTCTGTTCCTGGAGCTTGCATCCATTGCTCCATGTTCCAGAGTCTGGAGCAGCAGAAAACAAGCCTGCTCCATTCTCAACGTGATACCCCTTCAAATACTTAAACAGGGTTATCATATCGCCTCTTAACTATCTTTTTTCCAGGCTAAACATACCCAGGTCCCTAAGTCTCTCCTCATAAGGCATGGTTTCCAGACCTTTCACCATTTTAGTTGCCCTTCTCTGGTCATGCTCCAATTTGTCAATATCCTTTTTGAATTGTGGTGCCCAGAACTGGACACAGTAGTATCTGCCCCCAAGTGTTATCAACTAGATAGCTTTTACTCACACCAGCCCAGGTACCTGAGTGTCAAAGAGATTTGGCTGTTACACATGAAAATGTGTGCATGTGTGCACCTTGGTGTTGCCTGTTGACTTAGGAGGACCCTATGAATTTCGTAGTGTTGTCTTAGGCAAGGATTTTTCTAATCTTTTAAGCTCAGCATGGTCAGCCCTGGTTAGTACTTGGATGGAAGACCGCTACCAGGTGCAGTAGGCTATATTTTGGGCATGAAAGACCAGGGCCTAAATCCAATGTAGCACTGGTATTACAGTGTCAGCATGATGGAAATTCCTTCCCTTCCTTTCTCCTCTTTCTTACAGAACTTCTTCAAAACCAGCTCTGGAAGGGTTCCCACCCCTCCTGAGCAGGTTTTGGACTGCGTAGGTGCTGCTGTGGAAAATTTTCCTTTGTGGCTTCACTGGATTCTAATGTTCCACCAGTGGACACCCAGATTCTGCCCAGAGACTTGTCAGTAGGGGCCTACTGTTTGTGAAAAGATGTTCTATTTAATGTCATTTCATTTCTCCAGGTACATAATTGCTGACCTTCAAGGAGGTCCTAAAGACCTCTGTGTCAGCACTGGCTTATAACTGAGGCAGAACTTCATTAGATGCTAGTGTGTTTAGGGTTTTATACATCTCCCCATTTTTGTCATTGTTTTCACCATTGTTTTATATAATTACATTATTTTGTTTTATTTTGTTTTAATTTTTGGTTTAACTTGTGTGTTGGCTTGAGAGGGTTTAAGCTTAAAGATGGCTTACAAATCACTTACCATCATCACATTTCAGTTGAATTAGTCCAACAGACAATATTATAAACATTAAAAATGTTTTGAATGAAATAGTAAATGTGTACCAAAGGTGCATTTTTGTACTTTAAAAAAAATGAAAAAAGAAGTCTGTCCAATCTCCATTGGCAGGATTACAATTATTATGATGTGGTTCAACAACAAATTATCTTTTATATCTACCATTTTAATATTCAGTTTACAATGCTGAGTGCCAACCTATGCATATTTATCTGGAAGAAAGTCCCATTGTGTTCCAAGGTACACACTCCCTGTCAAGTATACCTATGCACACTTAAATCTTTGAATATCTTGAAGAACTGACTGAGCACATCAACACATCCTGACTCAGTCTTCTGGTTCCTATACTGAACTCTTACAATGTTCAGAAAGATAAGCCCCAGTATGATGTTTTGATTAGGATGCCAGAATTAGACTCAGGGAGACCTTGATTAATTCTATACTCACGGCTTAGCTGATGGCCATTACTGAGACAATTACAATCACTGAGACAATTACTGTCTCTTAGCCTAATCTACCTACAGGGTTGCTTTTACGCATACACAGATCAATCCGCTCTGCATCCAATTGTTAATCCCATTAAAATCTACAGAATAAATTGGATTTTCACAAGTAGTGACACCCCATTGGGCAAGTGATTCAGTGGGTCCACTGTAGATGGCACTAATGATTAACTATAGGCTTCTATTTCAAGTGTAATTTCACTATTTCACTGTAAATTTTAGATCTGTTCACTCATAAGATTGTTCCATCCTGCATTTATCTCAATCTGTAAATTAAAAGTATAAATATGCTTATTTAAATATGAATTCATTATTCATAAATGTGCATTGTTTGTACATTTAACTTAAATAATGCATCTTTAAATGCAGTTTATGTAAAAATGCACACACACACACATAAGATAATCTATTGAGGTGAAAATTGTGTTTCAGATTTAGAGAAATGCAAACATCAAATAATAACTGACCAAATTGGTGTATTTGTACAGGAAATGCAAAACTGACTAATTTACTTTATGGCCTTAACTGAACAAAATAATTGACCATCTTTCATTGTTAGGAGGGAAAGGGTAGAAGAAGGACCTTATTTACTGTCCTGAGGTTCTTGAATAGGGAATCAACTACAGATTTTAGCCTGAACTTTACAGGAGCTCTCCAAAGTCCTGAACATGATATCAAAATAGTTTCAGCACCTTGGACCACTCCTTTAATGTGTGTGTGTGTGTGTGTCTTTATGTGCCTTCAAGGCAATCCCATGAATTTCACATTTTTTTTCTTAGCCAAGGAATACTCAGAAGGAGTTTTGCCAGTTCCTTCTCCGAAATAAAGCCCACAGCAACTGGTATTAGTTGGTGGTCTCCCATACAAGTCTAACCAAGGCTGACTCTGTTTATCTTCCAAGATCAGATGGGATCTGGTGCCTTTAAGGTTTTTGTTGTTATTGTTGCTTTCAAGTTATTTCTGACTTATGGTGACCCTAAGGGGAACCTATCACAGGGTTTTCTGAGGCTGAGAATGTGTGATTTGCCCAAGGTCACTCAGAGAATTTTCATGGCCAAGCAGGGTTTTGAACCTTGGTCTCCAGTGTTGTAGTCCAACACTCAAACTACTACACTATGCTGGTATTTAGGTTCCTTTAAAGTGAGTATTAAAACCTAAAGCAAATTCACTGCCTTGCTGACACAAGATCTGCTAGCCACTATTGCTTCTATGTTTTCTTCCATACCATTCAGAAAACATATAGACCTATCTCCCAACTATGTTGGCTGCCCTCGAAAATGTGCACAATGTGACAACAAGAGATTTTAACCCTTATCAGTCTATATCAGCAGACTTCAACGTAGGATGACTCTATGAATGAGAGACCTCCAAGAACCTCATCAAGAGCTCTGCTCAGATCTTGCAGACTCAGAGCCATGGCTTCTTTGATTGAGTCTACCCACTTACAATGGGGTCTTCCTCTTTTTCTTACTACCTCTCTCTTCATCAAGCATTATTATCTTTTCTAGCGAGTCATGTCTTCTCATGATATGTCTAAAGTACAACCATCTCCATTTAGAATATTTAGTTATTTTGGCTTCTAGGGAGAGTTCAGGTCTGATTTCCTCTTGTTGTTGTGTGCCTTCAAGTAATTTCCAATTTAGGGCAACCCTAAGGTGAAACTTTCATGGGGTTTTCTTGGCAAGGTTTGTTCAGAAATGTTTTGCCTTTGTTTTCCTTTGAGGCTGAGAGAGCATGACTTGCTCAAGGTAACCCAGTGGGTTTCCATGGCCAAGTGGAGATTCAAACCATCATCTCCAGAGTCATAGTCCAATGCTAAGGGCACTACACCACAATGGCTCCTGTTTCACAGTACCACCCCTAATTATCCTACAATCATAATTCACACATAATACACCACATTCACTTTTTTTTTTTTTTGCTCCAGGATCTCTTTATTTATTTTTTTTAGCAGTCTACAGTATCCATAGAACTCTTATCCAGCACCACATTTCAAATAAATTGATTTTCTTCCTATCATCTTTCTTCCCTGTCCAGCTTTCACAACCATACATAGAAACTTGAAAAATGGTGCCATGGACAGTCCTGACTTTGGTATTCAAGGACAGATCTTTACACTTGAGAATCTTGTTCATTTCCTTCATAGCTGTCTTTCCAAGTCCTAATATTTTTCTGATGGAGCTTACCTCCAAATAATTTATATGTGGAATTGGATCTTTTTAGTATGATCCTGTGCATGCCTCCTTAGGAATAAGACCCATGGAGTTCAGTGAAAATGTGTACCAAGAAAGTGTCTATAGCACTTCAATCTTGACTAAAAAATAAAACACAGTGTAAGTCACAAGAAAGGCCAAAGGGTGGGGTTGGGGGAATAAAGATTGCAATAGATGCTTATTAATAATTAATTAATTAATTAAAACATTTCATTACTGCCCTTTAACGTGAGATCTCAGACAGTGTACAAGATAAACAATTAGCCTACAAATCAAGGCTGAACTCTCCCTAGAAGCCAAGATGACTAAAGTGAGACTGTCATAATTTGGATGTATCATGAGAATAAAGTTCCCAGCGTGTTCGCGATTGCGCTGTAGGAACCCCTTTTGAGGGAGCGCAGGATGGAGGCCTGTAATTTTGCCTTATCCCCTGGGCTGTTGCCAGAAGATCAGAGGGCAGGGCTAGAAGGGATTTAAGCTCAACCCCCCTCTGCCTCCTCCTTTTCGTTGCTTTGATTGGAGAAGAGACAGGAGAGTTTCAGCCTGTGCTTGTACAGGTCTTTGTTCATGGGGTTTTAAGGCACCCTTTATTCTCCCTCCCCCTCAACTATTTAGATTATAGGGATTTGGAGGGTGAGGGCATCTGCTTTTCACTATTTAGATCATTTAATTATTTAGATTTAGAGAGAGTGTTCACCTGCCAGCCTGTCCCCTCCTCTCCCCCCTGTTGGGAGCTGCCTTACAATGGGGTGGACACTCACTGGGCATTAGATAGAAGGGAAGTGGTGTGTTTCCCCTGTGATTGCTTGGTGTGTTCGATTCTGCAGCCTGGTGGGTGTTTAAAAAGGGTTTTCTTTTTTCCACTCTTTTTTCCCTCCCTCAAGTGAGTGTTGCAAGGGAGTTTTCCTTTTAGGGCCTTGGATTGATGTGGGTCTCCAACTATCTCTTCCACTGTTCCTTTTCTGTTCCCTCTGGTGGCTGTTGCTGTGTTTGCTGTTGATGGGGGAACAGTTGGCCTGCTGTTGGGTGGATTAGCTTTGTCAGTACTTTTTTCTGCAGGAATTAAGCCTAGCTGGGAGAGCCTAGTGGTTTAGAGAACAATCTGATAGTTGGGGCTCCTATGGTTGTGAGTTCAAGTCCCACTGTGCCTCCCTTCCCACCATCACCTTTTTTCCTTGCTGTCTGCTAGCTCTGCTTGACTGTTAATAGTCCTTGGAGATAGAGCAGGAGCTGGCCAGAAGTTTTTACTTGCCTGACAGGTCTTTGCTGACAGTCATCTGTGTGAGTGTGTGGGGAGGAAAGGGGCTGAGAAGCGTTTGCTGAGACAGACGGGCAGCTCGGTACACTCTGCATCATGCAGCTTCCTCCCACTGTGTTTGTGTGTGTGTGTGCATTGGCAGGAGCATTTACAGAGCTTTTCTGGACCTACCTGCCTGATAATGGTTGTTTGCTTAGCTTGCTGTTTACTGACTTATGCTGGGATTACATTCATACTCTTTCCATTTTGGTGTGACATATTAGGCCCCCTGCTATTTGTTCTATTCACAGAGGGGTTTTTTTTGGGGGGGGGGAACTAAGCAGGATTAGCTCTCGTTGGGACTTGGATGGGAGACCTCAGTTATTTCCAGGTGCTGTAGGCTTTCTAGCACAGATTGGTAGCAGGGTGGGATAACCTTACTGCCCCAGATCTTGGAGTGCTGGGAGAGGTCAGCCCCATTTGGTGCAAAGGGGGGGAGCCCCTGGTGGAGCTGACTGTCTCTTGTAAGGCTCCTTTGTTACCTTTGACTACATTTTGGTGGGCTTTTGGCGTATTAGGCCCTCTGCTGGTTACTCTGTTTGCAGGGATGTTGGCTCCCCCTGGATCCATCACAGCCATTGCCTGGTAGTTTTTTCCTGTTAGTTTTCTCTTTTCAATTAGTGTATTGGCTTATTAACGGATATATACATACTTAATAAATAACTGCTTGATTTTGTTAATATGCCACATGCACTTAAAAACAAATTCATAGCTGATGTTCAATTGTCATCATCTTTTTGGATCTGACTTGATAACATCTGCATAATTGGCACACAAATATATACATGGTTTAAAAATATCTATTTGATATTAGATCATAAGTCACATTAATCATATATACCTAATTAATTTGCATACTACTAATGCTAAGCAGGGTTGTCTATGGTTTATTTTTGGATGGGAGTGTGTGTGTAACACTACATAATTCTTTACTATGTATTACTTTGGATTTTCCTTATCTTATCCTTAATTTGTGGACTCTCTTAATAGTTCCGGATCCCATTAGATATAGAAAGCTAAGCAGCATCAGCTATGGTTTCTTCTTGGATGGGAGACCAATTATATTACTACATAATTCATTCCTATAGAGTATATTGAAGTCTACTATCTTATCATTATTTGGTAAGGGTTTCCTAACATTGCTGGATCCCACTGGATTTGAGAGACTAAGTTGGGTCCACTCTGGTTTATTTTTGGATAGGAGACTGATTATATTACTACATAATGTACTACTATAGTCTACATTGAGTTTTACCATCTGATTTTAGTTGGTTGGGTATTTATTTATTCATTTATTTATTTTAACATTGCTGTATCCATCGGGTCACTGTCCCTTCCACAAAGAAAAAAAAGTTGGGAGAGGGGAGGAAAGGAGACTTAACTAAACCATTTTCATCCAGTTTTGTTCACCAGAAGATATATTTTGGTACAGAAGAACATTTAATGCTGTGAGGAGCCCAGCCTTAGTTTAAAACAGCATACTTGGTACTCTGATTTATCACCTCAGTGCAAAAGAGTGATCTGATATTGCAAAGGACCCTAGGAAACCAACCTCCAGTGCTTTAAAGACAAACTTCCCCATTGGCTGGATGGTCCTTGTCTTATCATTAATCATCTAATCATCCTTGGACTTGCATGACCTCACAGAGGATGGGTTGTTAATATTTTCTAATACTCTTGAGTGACAATGAAAGTTCCTGTTTCTTTTTTTTCCATTGAAACACACACACACATACACATGCACACACTGACTGCTTCATAGGGTTGGGTTTACATGCCTCCAATTTACACTTCCTGAAAACAGGAATGGGCTGAAGTACCAGAATGCTAGTGGGAAATGCAATGAGAAATGAGCCTGACAGATTTTCTCATCCCTGTACCCTTATCTTGCATATAAAATATCTGGCTTTCCAAGATGATTGTCTAGATATTTAAGCAACAATGTGCTTTTTACTAATATTGATGCCGACCACTGGGTAGATCAAAGGTGGAGGACCTTTGGCCTTTCAGATGCTGTGGACTTCAAATCCTACACCATTCGACTATGCTGGGATGAAGCTGTTGGGAGCTGTAAGCTGAAGCATCAGCAGGACCAAAGTGTCCCTGCTTCCTACAGTCATTATTTTTGTGGACATTCTTCAATATTGACTGATTACACTGAGCCATATGAAAAAAGAGTTTAACAATTATGAATGAAAAGGACAATGTTCCACAAATGTAAAATGCAGTCTCTTCAGAACTCAAAGCTTCTCCTCCTCAAGGAGAATAGTAAAGTATCTTTGTTAGCATCTGCCCACTACTGCTGTCCTTAACCATGCACAGATTAATGGCATTCAAAATCATATTGCAAAATATTTCCCCTGTGGGGTTATCTGTAATTAAGAAACTAGTATGGCATAAAAATATTTATAACTCTGTTTCCCCAGTGAGGAAACAGTTCAAGTTCTTAGGGTTTAAATCTCATGTTCTGTTAGGTTAAATTTAATGTTAGTTCTACTCAGAGTACATCCCCTGAAATAAGTGGGACTTTTAGTCACAACTAACTTCAGACCCCTCCATGGCACTACCTTTCTGTACTGGTGGGATTGTGAGCTCCTGTGAGGCAACAGACTATGCTTACAGTAGCAGTGCTGCTGGTTGGGTCTCCCATGACAGATAAGCTTTTGCTGAGAAGCCAGATTAAATGTGCCAAACTGGGCAGCAGCAGTAGTGGGGGATGGTGACACTAGCTGAAGATCTCCCAGAAACAACATCACTGGCACCATATCTAACACTTGTTAGCACTGTGCAGAAAGAGGCAAAGGTAAACAACTCCTGAAGCCTTCTACTTTGAAAACTTTATGATGAGACAGTACAAAATTAAAAAAGAGATAGTGGCAGAAGATGAGATTCCCAGGTCAGAAGTCACTGAATGAGCTGCTGGGGAAGAGCAGAGGACAAGGACAAGTAGTACTCTGGCTAATGATGCAACTGGACTCAAGCCAAAAGAATGTTTTGCTGTTGACATGCTCAAAAGTGAAAGTCTGAAGCTGAACACCACGTATTATAGGAACATGGAATGTGAGAAGCATGAATCAGGGGAAGCTAAACATTGTAAAATCAGAAATGAATAAACATAAATATTGCAATAGTTGGGGTGAGCAAGTTAATGTGGACAGGAATGGGACATTTTAAGTCATAATTACTCAGTGTTTTACTCAGGAAATTAAAATCTAAGAAGAAATGGGGTGGCATTAATAGGGAAGAGAGTTGTAGCAAAAACAGTCAAGGGATATAATGCTAAGTCTGACTGAATAATATTCAGTAAGAATTCAGGGATAACTCATCAATATAACCATAATCCCAGTTTATGCTCCAACTACAGAGGCAGAAGAGGAAGAAATTGGAAGATTCCATGCTAGAGTCCGGGGGAAATTGATCACACACTAAAACAGAACATGTTTGTAATCATGGGCAATTAGAATACAAAAGTAGGAAACAGAGCAGAATCAAACATGTTAGAAGAATTTGGCTTAGGATGAAAAAAATGAGGCAGGAGAGCAATTCACTTAATTTTATGATGTCAGCAGTTTGTGCATAGCAAAAACATTCTCCAGGCAAGTTAAAAGGTGACTGCATACACAGACATCATCTGAGAGCAAATACAGAAATCAAATAGACTACATAATTGAAAGGAGGAGATGGAGAAGCTCCATTCTCTAGGCAAAAACAAGACCAGAAGAAGATTGTGGCATAGACCACAAACTTCTAATATCAAAAATTATAGTAAAGCTAAAGAGGAACACCAAATCAATCATTGTGCAAAAATACAACCTGAAGAACATCCCTGGAGAATTTAAAAGTAAAGTAAAAATAGATTTGGATGATTAAGCCTAATTTACTGGGAGTCAGAAGGACTCTGGACTGAGGGCAGGGACATTGTCAGGGAAGAATGCAAAAAGACACTATATGTAGCCAAAGAGAAAGAAAAGCCTCACTGGATAACAAATGAAACTCTTCAAGCAGTTAAGGATGTCAAGAACTGTGTGTGTGTGTATATGTGTGATGAAAGGATTACAGCTTCATTCAAGGAAGAACCATTTGAAGATGAACCTGGAATTTTAAAAAGCGAAGTGGAATAAATTGCCAGGAATAGATGGCATACCAATAGAGTTGTTTCATGCTACAGAGACAGAATCCATTCAAATTATTACTAAAATCTGTCAACAAATATGGAAAACTAAGGAATGGTCCACAAAATGAAAGTGTTCAATATGTATTCCAATCCCCAAGGAAGGGGAAACTAGGGATTGCAATAACCACAGAACCATTGCATTATTCTCTCATGCAATCAAAGTGATGCTCAAACTCTACCACCAAGATTTTTTACCATGTATGCAGTGAGAAATATCAGATGTCCAAGCTTGGACATCTGGGATCAGCAGAGGAAGAGGTATGAGGGATCATACCGGAAACATCAATTGGATAATGGAGTGTACCAAAGAATTTCAGAAGAAAATTAGCCTGTGCTTTATAGATTATAGCAAAGCCTTTGATTGTGTAGATAATGAAAAACTATGGATTGCTGAACATATCATAGGAGAGTCAGAAGAAGGAGGTGTTAAATGTGAAGGGAAGAATATCAACAATTTAAAATACACAGATGACACCACACTACTATCAGATAATAGGAAAGTCTTAGAATCCTTACTGAAGAAAGTCAAAGAAGTACAAAGACAGGTTTCCAGATGAACATTAAGAAAACAAAAATACTGACCAAAGATGATTTATATAACTTTGAAGCAGACAATGAAAACACTGAAATAGTCAAAGATTTCCTATACTTTGGCTCAGTCAATCAAAATGGAGAGTGCAGTCAAGAGATCAGAAGACCTGGAAGGACAATTATGAAGATCCTGAAATTTAAAAATACATAATTGAACACTAAAATCAGGGTTGTCCATGCCATTATAATTCCAATTTCTATGTGTAGTTTTGAAAGCTGGACAGTGAAGAAAGCTGATGCATAGAGAATCAACTCATTTGAAATGTGATCTGGAGGAGAGTGCCATGGGTACCATAGAAAGCTAAAATAGAACTTAATTGTTTCCTAGAGCAAATCAGGCATGAGCTCCCCTAGAAGCCAAAATGACTAAACTGAGGTTTTGATAGAGAAGAGATGACTTGCAGACCCAGACCGTACAGCCCCCACCGCCCTCCTAAATAAACACAGACACATCAATTCAGTTAACTATTGTATTGTCTACAAATATAAACTTCAGAAAACATGGTTAGGTACAGGTTAGTAAATTTGTATACATGTTGAGGTAGATATGGGTAATGTATATATTTAATTGGCAATGAAATGGCCACAACTTGCAAGCTAAATGGTTGGCGGCAATGTATGGGTCGTGAACACAGCACAGCCCACACATGTGGGCAAAGCTGGGACCGGACCATCCCGGTCCCCTTTCTTAGAAGAGAGAGATACTGGCCGAGCCGCCCCCTCGACTCTCTCTCCTCCCCTGAAAACAAGTACATGTTAACAAACTCTACAGGGGCCTCCCTTTCACTTGGACTTGAACTTGCACTTGAACTTGCTCTTGATGGAGACCCCTGATTATTTTTACCTATCACAACCCAATACATCCACCACTAAGGCGTTCCCATGGAACCGCCTTCCGCCAACCATTACTCCATCAACAGGCAGGCCTACTGGTCCCCTTGAGCCCCCGGCCATGCAGGCAGTGCCCTTCCTGGTCTGATGTAAGTGGCATAGGCCCTGGAACGCCATCGTCCCAACCGCATAATGGATTCTGCAGACATGCCGGCTTCCGCTGCCATGGTTGCTGCCCCTATCCTGAAGGAATGGCAGTTGAAATCCTCAGCTGGAAGCCCCAGACCTCTGATTGCCATTTTGAACAC
Source organism: Gambelia wislizenii (assembly GCA_030847615.1). Taxonomy (NCBI): domain Eukaryota; kingdom Metazoa; phylum Chordata; class Lepidosauria; order Squamata; family Crotaphytidae; genus Gambelia; species Gambelia wislizenii. Next base: position 302,797,694 of record JAUMIR010000002.1, on the reverse strand, counting down.
ACTCACAAACTGGAATCTGGTGAGAGGGATCCTGTCCTAGTGCCTGAACAAGGGACCTTGCCCAGGGCCCCTTGCTTCCATGAACTCCCTCAAGCTTGCCACGGGACAAGGGGAGGTACCGACCACCTTCCTGGGGTGCAGGGTGGCCCCATGGCTGCGCTGATCCGCCTTTGAGTGCCTGATGCACAGTGGCAACTTGTTGGCCCCCAGAGAGACATCACTGATCTGCAATGCCTTGCCTGATGTGTCTGTCTTGGAGGAGCACACCACTTCCCCCACCCTCAGGGCCCTGAAGAAGGCAACTGTATAAGTTGTGCTGAAGAGTAGTGCCTCATAGCCGGTATGGCATATAGCTGGCAGATGGGCCACCAGCTGCACTAGGATCGATTAGGATACGGGCCGCCTGCTGTCCTGTACCCTTGGCGCCATTCTCCTCCATCCCTCTAGCACTTTCCTCACCATAAATGTGTCGCAGGGGTCTCCATGCCCTGCCGCTTTACGAAGGAGATGCCCGCCGCTTGTCCTGCGATGGTCCTGGATGCCATCCCTCTGTCCTTCAGGGAAGCCAGGTAATGCAGGACTTCCCTCTCTGATGCAGGGCCAGCAGACCCGTAGCCGTGTCTCTGCCTGAATCTCACGAACTGTGCCACCACCCTCTGATAGCTGGCCTGCGTGGAGGGCGGCAATGAGTCCTCTACGCCCTGGAGCACGATTCACTTCCAAGGTTCCATAGGTCTGCCGGAAACGGGGTCGCCACCTTGTCCGCATCCGGCACCAGCCGATGGAACCGGTCGTCCTGAAACCAAGACAAGGCATCTGCGATCTCGTTATCCACCCCCGGTATGTGCCGGGCATGAAAACTGATGTTGGCCTCCAGGCAGGCAAGCACAAACCTGCGCACCAGCCTCATGACCCTTTCAGACCTGGAGGACTGCCTGTTGATGATCCTTACCACCGCCTGATTGTTGCACCAGAAACAAACCTTCTTATCTCTGAAGTCCCCGCCTCACAAAGTGATGGCCACCACTATGGGGAAGAACTCCAGAAATGTGAGATCCCTGGTGACACCCCCTTCTGCCCAGTCCTCTGGCTAGGGCTGCGCACACCAGTGCCCGTTGTAATAAACCCCGAAACCCAGATTGCCAGCTGCATCAGAATGGACCTGCAGACTGTTTCCCAGCTCCATTCGGCCCTGCCATGTCGTGACCTAGTTGTAATTTTCCAAGAAGGACTGCCACAGCCTCATGTCCTCTTTTACCCATTTTGTAAGGTGGATGCAATGGTGCTGTGCCCGCACCCCCCCCCCCGGTGAGCCTTGCGGTGCGCTTGCAAAATGCCCTCCCTGGGGACACTACCCTGCAGGCAAAATTCAGATGCCCCAGTAACAACTGCACTTCTTTCAGTGTGGCTTTCTCCTTCTTCTGCAGGTCAACCAGGAACGCCCGCAGGCTGTCGATCTTATCGTCTGGCAATCTGGATATCCCCCTATCTGAATCAAGCAGTATGCCCAGGTACACCAGGGATGTCGCTGGTCCAACCATCTTGTCAGGTGCCAATGGTACCCCCAACTCCGCTGCCATGGCCTGGAAAGAAGAAAGCAGAAACCCACACTCTTCCCCCCCCCGGCAGGGCCCATCATCAGGAAATCGTCTAAATAGTGTGTGACAAAGGGGGAACCTATGCACTGCTGCAAGGCCCATTCCAGGAATGTGCTGAAAGTCTCGAAAGCAGAGCAGCTGATGGAACAGCCCATGGGCAATGCCATGTCATAGTACCACTTGTCCTGGAACTTAAAGTCCAATAGGCAATGATCATCTGGGTGCACAGGTAGCAGCTGAAAGGCCGACTGAATGTCACATTTTGCCATCAGCGCCCCCTGGCCGCAATTCTGCAGGAGACAAACCACATAGTCCAATGACGCATATCTCACCATGCAGAGCTCCGGTGGGATTGCGTCACTGACAGAGGTCCCTTTTGGGTAGGAGAGGTGGTGAATGAGCCGATACTCACCCGGGGCCTTTTTGGGCACCACCCCCAATAGTGAAATCCTAAGATTGGGCATTGGTCGTTGGTCAAAAGGCTCCGCTATGCGCCCCGCCTCGATCTCTTTTTTGATTTTGTGAGCCAGCACCTCAGGCAGTTGTGCTGCTGACTTCAAGTTGCCTGAGGTGGTGGCTTCCCGTGGGCCCTGAAAAGGTATGCGAAACCCAAATTCAAATCCTTCTGCCAGATATGTTGCTGCCTCTTTTTTGGTGTAGGCCACCAAGAGAGGGCGCATAGCATCCATTTTCACCGGCGTGAACGCCGTGCGCCTCCCCACCCCTGTTCCCACCACATTTCGTGTTGTTGCTGTTGGCGGCCCCGCCAGGTCCGTTCTTCCTAGTGCCAGCTGAGGCAGAGCGGCTGCTCCAAAAGGACAGACCGCTGCCACCCTGACGTGAGGAAGTCATCTTTGGATGCCCACCCCCGCAGTTGTCACAGGCATGCTCAAATCTGCACTTGTACCTGGAGCACTTGCCTCCATTGAATTCCCAGCATACCGGCTTCTTCCCCTCTTTTTTGCGTGCTGCCTTTTGGGGCTTGCCCTTATCACGCCTGTCTGGCCCTATGGCTTGCAGCCAATTGGAATAGTCAATGGTCTCCCATCTGTTCATGGGTGACCGGGATGCTTTCTTCCTGCATTCGATGTCATACAATATCGCATTGGATTCCCCTGCCTGGGCTCGCACTAGCAGCACTTGGCGAAGATGGTTGATCAAGTGCCAGGCCCGTTCAGGGAAAACCAAAGCTACCACCCCCATGAATACCGTGTATCCATTGAGCCAGTTGGCAAAGGTGCATTCCACAGGCTCCACACTAGTCTTATAAGATACTTTCTTGTCGCTTTTATGCACCCTGGCCTCAGCCCTGGGAGGCGGAACCAGAGTAAAAATGTCGACTTAATAGCCTTGCAAAATCTAAGAACACACCTTGTGATCCAAGTGACCACCAGGGGTATCCTCCTTGGACTTGGCTTCCCTGAGCTCCTCCCCCTGTGGGTGTTTCCCTTCCACCTTCCTGTCCACCCCGGCCTTCTCCCTTGCCTTGCGCAGCTTGAGGGCCCATGCCGGCAGACCCGGCTTGAATGCTCCTTTCTCCCAGTACCTGTATCTGTCTTCATCCGAGGACTCACCTGAAGAGGATCCTGATCTGGACTTCCGATGCTTCCTGTGCGGGCTCCGCCTACCATCTGATCTGCTGTGCCTCTGCAATAAAGACCCATGCGAATTTGACCTCCTTGACTCCCTAGAACCGCTCCTTCCTTTTGACCTGGAACGTCTTGACCTTCCGCTGATGCTGGAAGCACCTAAACTGGAAGAAGTACTGGGCTCCCCCACCTCGGTCGTCCCGACCGCTGTGGGCACCACCTGTTCCGGCATGCTGCCAGAGGTGGCCTCCTTGTCCATCTTCTGCAGTACTACGGACAAGGCCCCCATGACATCAGCCAGGGAGGATGAGGGTTGGCCAAAGGCCTCCACCGGAGGCCGAGGTGCCTGCATCACGGTCATCCTACTGCTACTCTTCTGTCTTGCTAGCCCAGCCCCCTCGCCACTCGGGGCGGGTTCCTCCTCCCGCACTGGCCTGGGTTCGGCTTGGTGGCGTTGCGTCGCCGTCCTCTTAGGCCCCATGGCAACCAGGACCCTCAACCAGTGGGGAGCAGTGATGGGTGGTGTACTGCGTCAGCAGGGTGCTTGAGTGACTACTTTGTTACCCTCTTTTTTTTTTATTAAGCTCCGGCCACCATCCCATGGCCCGAAAAATGTAAAAGGAAAAAACCCCTCTCCATAGCTGATGTGTTTCTTTTTGCTTTCGAGTGCCTCCCTTTCCCCCCCCCTGCCATGCCCCGCTGGCGCAGCTGGGTGGGGGTAGTTGTGAGTGCTGCCGGGAGTGAGGGGTTGCTATGGCCCCCTGTGCCCTGCAGGGGGGAATGCCATGGCCCAACCATCCTCCAGGCCCCCCATGCCCTGCCTGCCGTGTTGCCTGGCCCTGTGCCAGTGCCACCCAGAGAGGGGGGAGGGGTTGCTCTGTCCCCTGCCCCCCGATGCTCCGTCCGCTTCCCCTTTTCTGCTCCACTGCACCCCACCCAGCCAAGCCTCTGACTCCACCCTCCCACCACTGAGGCCCCGCCTCAGCGGACCACAGCACTGGCAGGAAGGGGGAGGGGGTGGCTGAGTGCTAAGCATGGCGCCGCCCTGAGCGCCTCCCTTTGGGCCTTGCCCACCCTGCCCCCACCCTCTTGTGGCTCACAGCCCAATGAGTGGGGTGGCCGCACCTCCTCCCCCGTGCAGCACGCTCCAAAGGCCCGGGGAAAGCTCCCCCAATGGTCCAGGGCAAAGCCCCCCCCCAGCGGCCTGGGGCAAAGGCCCCCCTAATGGCCCAGGGCAAGCCCCCCCCGTGACTCAGGGAAAAAATCCCCCCTTCTGGTCTGGAGAACACCCCCTGCCTGGCCCAGAGAAAAAAACCTCCCCGGAGGCCCGGGGAAAGGCTGCTCTCTGTGCTCCGCGTAGCCTGCCCTCCCGGACGTCTCGGCGATGGGGGCTGTGAGCAGCCATGCTCGCACAGCCCCCCCAGCCACGCTCGGCAATGCGGCCAAACCCCCTCCGCTGGAGCACCGCGAGGGCTCGCCTGTGCGCGGCCTATTAAGCCCAGATCCCCCCTTTCCTCCAGCCAATCAGGGTCGAGCGAGCTCGCCCCTGATTGACCCATCCTCCCTTCCCCTCCCCTGCCGCAAGGGCTGCTGGGGAGAAGAAGGGAAGATGGTGGCCCGCATGCTGAAACCATGCGGTCAGCCTTCTCCCTCCCACCCCGCAATGCCCTGTGAGTGGCAGGGGGCAGGAGGGCTGGTGATTGGGGCGGCCGGCCAGGCCGCAAAAAGTCCTGCCGGCCAGCGGCAAGCCCCCTTGCTGGAAAAGACAATAACGCTTGGCAAGGTGAAAGGCAGAAGGAAAAGAGGAAGACTGCATTGCAGACTCAATCGAGGAAGCCAAAACCCTGAGTTTGTAAGACCTGAGTGGAACTGTTTTATTATAGGGTAACTTGGGTTGCCAGAAGTCAAAGTCGACTTGACGGCATTTGAGAACAACAAACTTTAGACCCACTGATTGCAAGATAACTATTTGTTGATAGTCTTAGCATTGGATTTAGCCTAAATATTTTACAACATTACACATAGGAGCTGCACTTTGGGTGGGGGGGCAGAACATTTGAATCTCTCCAAAGGAGAATGGCTTGGAATATCATTGCAGGAGCCACCATTCTTATCATAGACCTTTATTTGCCCCTGAAATGGTGATTAAGAATGACTAATTGTTGTTAGGAATGTGCTCTGTTAAATTGTTCATACTGGGATTGTACAGAAAATTGATTAAATTATTCGTTGAGGGGTCAAATAATTTAATAAAGCACATCCCTAACACTATACAGTTGTTAAAGATGTCTCTGGTTTAAAGTCAGAGGTTTTCCATTCTCATGCAACAGGAGCAGGATGGATGAGAGATGAGCAATTATCCTTCCTAGCCTAGCTTTCCCCAGCCTCCTTTGTGGTGTGTGGACAAGAGGGAGCCAAGAGTGGCTCATGGAAGGCTATATTTTAAGACAAGATAAGAGGCAAGACAGCTTTACCACCTCCATATTTTTAACAAGCTTAAGATGGTTTTTGTATCCTCCCAATCCTTCTTAGTGTACTCTTTATAGATTCAGCATAATATTGTACTGTTTTTCAGTGTTAACATTTCTCCTGAATTTTAGTCAAACTTCCTTATCTAAGCCTCACTATCCTCCCCCTCTCAGACCAAACTTACTGTTCCCATAATCTTCATATATATTCAACAGTGTCTGAAAAATTAGGATTCTATCTAGGAACATGAGAAGCAGAAAAGCTTATATCTTTTATATGCCAAAGCAATTGTGTACAGAGTCTACAGCAATATTGCTGAACAGAGTCTTCAGCAATATCATTCCTTTTGTTTCCAAAGTTCAGGCTTGTTTATTACAAAGCCAAAATAACAATACACATACACCAAAAGGAGATGTAAACATACTTTGGGGAAAACTCAGGTTTATTAGAAGTACAAAAATATGTTAGGGGAAAAACCCAAAAGTGGGTTATGAAAATTGGTGACCATGGAATTATTGTTTGATTGACTGGTTTGTTCTCTGTGGGTGGTCATAAAGCTTGGGACCGAAGAGTGGAATAAAAGCAAAGCCACTAGAATCAAAAAAAGCAGAACTCCATTTTGTTGCAGGCATACTTTTACAACCTAGAGCTCAATTCAAAATGAATTTTGTGGAATCCTCCTCAAACACAGACTCCATGAAATTTCAAGAGAAGCAGAAACTGCTTTGATCAGAACATGATTAATTACTTCATGAGATGGGTGATCTCTATAAAGGTGGCAATCATGTGACCCATGAATTGCATGCAGGCCTAAGGCTGTCTTTGCCACACCAGAAGCTCTCAGAGAGAGAAAACCCTCTCTATTTCCTCTCAATTTTGATCTACCTCCATGAATGTATTGTCTCTATAGACATGCAAATAGATTTTGTAGCACCTTTGAGATTAATTGAGAGAAAGAAGTTAGTAGCATACACTTTTGAAGACTAGGTCTACTTCATCAGATGTAGTAAACTCAGTCTATGAAATCTTACACTACAAAATGCTTTCTCTAAGTTTGTCTCAAAGGTGCTTCAAAAGCCCATTGCCTGGTGATATACATTAACACAGCTGTGTTGAATATTTGTGTCTCTATGGTGTTTGTTGTCCTATAGAACATGGTGTGTGCAATGAAGAGCATTACACAATCAAAAGCAATAAATTAAATTTATATTTACCAGAAACCAAGCCAACAAACTTAAACTTTAATCCCAGGAGACAGAGAAAAGGCAGAACTACTTAACACCTTCTTTGCTTCAGTCTTCTCCCAAAGGGGGAACAGTGCTCAACCTGGGGAAGATGGAACAGATGATTCAGTAGAAGAAATACAGCACAGAATTGGTAAACAGGTAGTTCAGGAATACCTGGCCAGAATAAATGAGTTCAAGTCTCCAGGGCCAGATGAACTTCATCCAAGGGTATTAAAAGAACTGGAAGAAGTAATCTCAGAACCACTGTCAATAATCTTTGAGAATTCCTGGAGAACAGGAGAGGTCCCAGCAGACTGGAGGAGAGCAAATGTTGTTCCCATCTTTAAAAAGGGGGGGGGGGAAGAAGACCCAAATAATTACCACACAGTCAGCCAGACATCAATACTAGGAAGGATTCTAGAGCAGATCATTAAACAGACAGCCTGGAAGCACTTAGAAAGGAATGCTGTGATCACAAAAAGTCAACATGGATTTCTCAAAAAACAAGTCATACCAGACTAATCTCATCTCCTTTTTTGATAGAGTTGGAGACTTGATAGATGAAGGAAATGCTGTGGATGTAGTGTATCTTGATTTCAGTAAAGCTTTTCACCAGGTCCCCCATGATATTCTTGCAAAAAAGTTAGTAAGCTGTAGGCTAGACAATGCAGCTGTTAGGTGGATTTGTAATTGGTTGACTGACTGAACCCAAAAGGTAGTCACCAATGGCTCCTCTTCATCCTGGAGAGAAATGTCTAGTGGGGTTACACAGGGTTCTGTCCTGGGTCTAGTTCTATTCATCATCTTTATCAATTACTTGGATGAGGGAATAGAGGGTATGCTTATCAAGTCTGCAGATGACACCAAATTAGGAGGGGTAGCTAATACCCCAGAGGACAGGATCAGAGTCTAAAATGACCTGAACAGATCAAAAAGTTGGGGCGAAGTTAACAAAATGAATTTCAACAGGGAGAAATGTAGGATACTATACTTGGACAGTAAAAATGAAATGCATAGATATAGGATGGGTGAAACCTGGCTTGATGGCAGTACATATGAAAGAGATCTAAGATTCTTAGTGGATCACAAGCTGAACATGAGTCAGCAGTGTGATGCAGCTAAAACAATATCAGTAACCACACCTTCTGAGTGAGAGATTATGACATTCCAACAGCAGCTCTAAAAGAGAAGAAAGACCTCCCTAGATAGACAGGGGAGAAATGTAAAATCTTTCAAAGAGGACAGAAGACCAGGGGGTTGCCTAGATGGTGAAAAAACTCCTCATAGAATTAGAAAATATCTTTTATCCCAATGAGATACTGTAGCGATTCACCATATTCAGAAGGAGGGGGGCCAAAAACTCCAAAAACTGAAGGGTTTTTTTTTTTTAAATGTAGGGGAAATACACACTCCTGTTAGGACAACCAAATTGCATCACTGTGCATTCCCAGATAAGAACATAACTGGAAACTAATTGTTAAGATGAGTTTGTGTGTAGGGTGGGTTGCTGGCAACAAAGTGGCCAGAAGCACCATTTTGGAGTTTCATGGTAGCAGTAGCAGCTGTGTGTTTTTTCGCTGCACTGAGGTGACCAAAAAGCTTTTTAAATGGAAGGTCACATGTGTACACCTTAGATTTCCTGTAAAAAAAAAAAGTTCTGTCCAGCAGCAGCAACTTGTTGAGATAATAATGCAAACGATTCACTCCCAGCCACCATCTTGATTCACAGGCATGGCTCCGTGTGAACATCAAATACGGATAGCTTCACATACCAGGGATTTTCCCACAAAAACTGTGGAGAAAAATGAACGTTGCTGTGAATTTGCGATAATGCTCAACAATCAGTATTATATCTTCTCATCTAGACAAGCCCCAGGCCAGCCCTCCACAAATGTGAGACAAGGAAAAGAAGATCATGGACAGGTAAGAAACAAGGCATAATTTTTTTAGGAAGTCAAGATGGGAACTTCATCTGCTATATTGCTGAAATTTCTTGAACCAAAACCAAAGTATATTAAAATCAGTTGACACAAAACTATGGAAAGTTTAATTAAATGTAGTACAGCTCATTAGCCTTGGTGTTATAAACAACATAAGGTGAAATGAAGTTTGGAGCATAACTTTTCTCATACACTGGGAACAGTTACTTCTGCTGACTCATCAGTCCTTCACTCTTCAGAAAGCACAGCCCGGGCAAAGTTAAGTGCTCTCACATTACACTGATTTCACATGGCACATCTTTAAAATTAGCATGTGTTTAATATTCTAATAAAAGTCAATAATATTTAAGCTCTTTCAGATTGTGCTTTATGATTTTTCTGTGGTCATTACACTGCATAGAGCCTGCTTATTTAGTCTTCTGTGCTTCTTTTTCTTCCATATTATCCACAAGAGGTCTAGTACAATCCCAGTAATGTTTTTAAAATTATGCTCAGTGGTTTCATGGAACCACCGCTCACAGGACTGCAGTATGAGGATTTTTTGATTAGTGGAGAAAGTGATTTTTTAGGTTTGCTGCAATCCTGACAGGGATAAAATCAATGCTTTCAGCAACAGTGTAATCTGCTCTAAGATTAACCTGTTGCAGTCCAAAATATGTGGAAATAGTTTGCTCTTGAGTGGGCAATTAAGACCCATCAGCCTTACAAGAGCTGTGCTCCTGATGGAGATAAAAACTGCTGTAAATGGCTTATCAACACTATTACTTGCTTGTTTGTACTCTCTTTTTGGGCATGGCTGTGGAGACCATCATAAGTGGCTGTCCTTCAAAATCTACAAAGCTATCACTGGTTATACTATTCAAGAATGCCATTAAATCTGGCAGGAGACCATACTCATTTTTAAAAAAGAGTTTAAAAAAAACAGTAAAAGTAAATTTTGTATGCATATTTGAAATGCATATTTGAAACTCATACTTCTAATCAATTTGATTAGACATCTTTTCAAATAGCACTTAATAGCAGTTAATATGTTCTTGTTTTGCCTACACTGAATAGACCTCTTCATCCCAAAGAACATATAATGAACACCAATGAGCTTTATTTTAATTATTTTAAGAATTGAATGTTTTGAAGAAATAGCTTTTAAGAGGCTGCTGTACTGTTTTAATTGCTCTCTTTTAAAAATGCTTTCTCTTATTTTGAATGGTATGGTATGTTCAACCTGCAATCAGGTTGAAAGGCTGGAAATTCACCATTTTTTATAGCCTTCTGATCTGCCATTTTGATGGATAAGGCTTCCTTTCTGTTCAGGTTGGGGATGGAAAAAATACTTATTAGCATTTGTATCTCTGATGAAAGAAGGGAAAAGGAGAGCACTCTTAAGGTTCTTCACAGTTCAGAACTTTGTTGAGGGAAAGTCATTTGGATCCTAGTTCTGGAAGAAAGAGAGGATACAAATCAAAAGAATCCTGTGTACCAGGAGAGATGCCCCCCGGGTTGTAGCATACTGTTTTACAAAAAGTAACTTTGATCAAAGGAAAGTTACTTTTGAATAACTGCAAAGTAAAGAGGTGGGCATAGCCAAACTGCTTGTTGGGGGAGAAGAATATCACTTTAGTTAAATGTAACTTTTCTACTTCTTCCTTCCTCTCCATTCATAGAATGAATGAATGAATGAATGAATGAATGAGCTAAATCACCAGATTCAAATGCAGGCTCCTTGAACAATATTTCTTGGGCAGCAATCTCCTAGAACAGTAAATATTGTATTGGACTGTGTTTCAGAGATCTGTATAGTAATGTTAAATCCCACAAGGCATCTGGAGAAAAAGAAACATAGCTTCTCATAGAAGTTTTTTTCCTAGGTTTTGCCCTACTTTCTCCCAATCTTCTATTATAATCCTTGCTCTAAGAGTGCTCTATGGTGACTGAAACCAGAGATATATGAATGAAGGGATAGGAGAGGCTATGGCTTCCTCATCCCCTGAAACAGATCACTTTAAAAGGTGTAGAGCAGATCTCAAGGTTGTAATCTGGCAACTTTTCCAGGAAATTGAACATGCACATGAGACCTGACCCTGAATGTATTCTAGTGTTGTGTGTGTTTTAGTACTTTCACCTTTCATAAAAGGCTGACGCTCCACCTTCATAAAACTTAATTTTCTCTCATCACTTTTGTTATCCCTTCCACTCAGTGTTTTATTTTCCCTCACTGAGAACTTCAGCACTGGTTCGTTTGGCACTGACTTTGCTACCTCAGCAAGTGGAATCTGTTTTATAGCCCCCATCTTCAGTATTTTCTCTGCCTCATTTAATTTTCGAAGGGGTGTGTGTGTGTATGTGTGTGTAGAGAAGGGCTTGTAAGCAGCTATAAGTTTGCCTCACTGAGTGTACAACTCTACATATCTCTAAGGGTACGAGCACACTACAGAGACCCCAAACCAGCTGTTCACCTCCAAGGGCATATATATATATATATATATATATATATGACCACAGATAAAAGAAGATGTCCATGAATAAATATCAGAAACATGCACATATAGGGAAAATGTATGGGAAACTGAAGGGGTTAAGAAACAACAGCACAAAAACACTAGGAGCTGTTTTACACCGAGTCAGATCACTGGTTCATCTCACTCAATATTGTCTGGTAGCAGCTCTCCAGGGTTTCAGCAAGAGTCTTTCCCTGTCCTGTGTGCAGACACCAGGGACTAAATCTAGAAAATTCTGCATGCAAAGCACGTGTTCAGCCACTGAGCTATTCCTGACTCCATGTTCTATGTGCTCAGTGCTCTACGCAACGAGCCATTGGAAGATGCATCTGCTGTTCTCTTTGTTGCTGGAGAAATGTTACCATGTGGTAAGTATGCTGACAAAATGTATCTAGCAATTTCAAACTGATCCAGACTGATGTGTGTACTGGTCTTCAAAATGGATCACAAATGGTGTGTGTGTGTGTGAGAGAGAGAGAGAGAGAGAGAGGCTGATGGGTGGCATATGGATCGAAAGTTCAAGGGGCTTCTCCATTCTGGAGAAGAAAACCAGTTGCATGCTTCCTAAAGAAACTGAGGTCCTGTCTATATGGTCAAAATAATATGAACAAGATGTGAAAGATTGGCGAGCCGTTCAAATGGCTGTTTGAACAAATAGGTGTCGTTCAGAAGCGGGGAAGCCAAATCCACCACAAAGTCCATGTGCACCACGTCCAGGGCTTCGTATGGATTTTCTGAAAAGCTCTGTACAACTTCCAAATGTGCAACCATTTGAACACTCACATTTGCACAGATACGAATGGGCAGTGCAATCTGACTGGCTGGACAAGCACAAGAGGCAGGGTTAGAAAAGAGGGAAAGCAGCTGTGGCCACCATGTTGGATTTTCAGGAAAGTGAGGGTCTGGTAAGTCGATCAAACAGTCATTTTTACTCTTTTATTTCTTCATTTGTAACTACGAAGTTTTGCTTGTGCGCACCCTGGGGAACTTTTTTTTTTTTTTTTTAAAAATGGTGGCAGCAGATTTAAAATTGTGAGTAAATCACTTGCGGTGGCCAGGTGGCTAGGGAGTCATGAAGAATTTAGGGGGTCTCTTGGCCATGTAGACAGGTCACATCATTGTGAACGCCTACCATTCTGAATGTGTTCTCATTCCGCCACCCCCAATAGTTCTAAAAAAAAAGTCAGATTCATCATGTCTGAGTATCTCATGGCCCCTGAAAGAAATTAGAGTTCTAAGCTTATTCAGATCCATCATTTTTTGCTGGGTGCTTGCATGCCTATGTAGAAGAATTTCTCTTGCCCTCCTTTTGGATTCACAGAATGGAGGCAATGTTGATGACTCAAAACAGACGCTTCATTGAAAAGATGTGACTTGGCAGAATCCCAATGCAAGGTTAAAAGTCTGTCCCTGAATAAAGACTTGGCACCAGGTTATATAGTATTACACATTATCTGAGTGATGGAAACATTAAACCACCTATGTTTAGCCAGCTCAAAGCTGTAGCAAACCAATCACCAGTGAGTCCTATTCAACCAATCATATCTATCAGTTCCTTACCAAAAATCCTGGCTCAGGGAACAAGACAATTTTTAAAGTTCAACACTCACAGAGCAAAAAATGAGCTTTGGTAGAGTTTACCTTAAGCACTTCAGCCACTTACCTTGTGCCTTTTTCTTAGCCCACAGGTGATAAGCTTGCACATGGATGTCAAAGTCTAAATTGGATAAGGTAACCAAAAATGTAGGCAGAGCTAATCAAAGAACCCCTTTCCTGTGATTTATAGTAGAAAAAAAAGAGGATTAGTATGTATGTATATGTTTGATGTGTATGTTAAAATGAATGCAGATTATTGTCGAATTTCTTGATTATATCTGTTGACAAATGTGAGATGTGCGCTAAAATAAATATTTTTAAAAAGAGGATTAGGGATGATGGACTATTTCATTTAGGCCACTTTTGAAAGTGAACTTGTTCAGTTTGCAGAGTCTGGACCAATATACAGACCAGAACACAATTATCCTTTGAATTACATATTACCACACTTGGAAAAAAAAAAGACAAATATAATCATTTGTATATCATGAGGAAATAATGTGATTTAAATGCTACTTTCCATCTTTTAAAGTGCAAAAAAATAAATGGGACTCAACAGAGTATGACTGAACATGTTCAAAATGGACATGGATTGGAAACAAAGGAGCCTGCCATTCAAGAGAAGGCTGGTGGCTTTCATGTCAGCGAGGTAGTAAACCCACTGTAGGGATTAGACTAAATTTTACAAGAGCTATCCAAAACACCAAATCTTATTCTCAAGAGAGGATTTAGCACTTTGGATAAATCCTCCAAAATTCACAGAGTGGATTTACCACACTGCTGACCTGGAAGCCACCATCTGCTCCTGCTATCATCCCTAGCTCAGAAATATGAATAAGAGATTAACACCACATTGCTGCTGAACTTTATTCCCTTCCCACTTGCATCCCTCTCTGCCACCTGAAAAGAGTCTGGGGGGGGGGAGGTCTCCCCCTTTAGACTTTTTGTTTTTGTTTCCCCATACTTATGGTGGACTATAATGGAGTCATGACATCATCCATCCATGTTCTACAGGTTTCTTCTCTTCTGCCAGTGGAAGTTCATCATTGGATCCTTGCTGAGGGGACCAGGATGAAAAGCTATGTGCTGGGAAGAAAGGAAAAGATCTCCCTCTTGAATTGAATCTCTAGGCCATCTTTTCTTAACCCCAGTGTAGGATTTGGCCATCTGTTTTAAAACTGAACATATGCCATGTAAACAAAGTGAAATGACTAAAAAAAACCCTCCCAGATTTCATTACTTCTAGGCTGTTATTTTGTGTTGTTATTTGGTCCTTCAGACATGCTCTACTACAGTGTTTATTCTGTAGAAGACTCCCTTCCTGAAACAATCATGAAAACTCACCATTATGTTTGGGCTATTAAACTTCTTTTTTATGACATTTAGATCTGGCACTCAGCTTCATTTCAGTGTGTTAGCAGTACTTCACCTTCTGACAATCTGTGAACAAATCCCAATGATGAATTCAGTTGATGATCCTGAGGGAGTCATCATTGTATGTAGCCGAAGTCTCCCTCTAAATGATAATGAGTGATTCACATCCAGACTTTATCTCTTTGACAACAGTTAAGGCTAATACTTTGCTTGAAAAACAATCAGACTTAATGGAGAATGCACTGCACAATGCTTTACCTCATTTATCTCAGAGGGGAAATATTTTAAACCTCCCTCAAGGCTTTGAAGCCATTTGCCAGCTTAGGGATCTCCTATAACAGCAACAAATTACTTGAATACAATGCTGGACACACTATGAGACAAATAAAACTTTTCAAAATAAAGCTCAGACATTCTTTAGATAATTATTTTTGAAGAGAAAAAAGATAGCCTTGATTAAACTAGACAAGCAAATCAGATATTACTTGTAGAATAGGGGTGAGAAACACGTAGGCCTCTAAGGTATTGTTGGACTGAAACTTCCAATATTCTTCATTGGCTCTCCTGTGTCTGCCCGCTGAGACTTGCAGTTCAGCAGTATTGGGAGGTCTACATAAATCCCGACCTCTGCTGTAGAACAAAATGTTAATTTCAGTTCAGTGGAAATGACTTCTGAAGAGACACTCAGAAGAATAAGAAAACATGTAGAAGCACGAACAAAGGATATTCAAGTTTCAGGCTGAAATGCTAAGCACTTGTACTAAGTAAATCAAACTGAAATAAATGGCTCTTACTTCTGAGTACCCATGCCTAGGGCTACAATGCAAGCTGATTTCTGCTATTGAAGCCAATAGGATACACACTTAGGTTGGAATTCATGATCACAGTTAAAAATGCATAATTGAAAGTTACATATTCATAACTGATTTGCATCCATAATCTATATGCATTCAATAGTGTATCGACGGCATCTATATACGTTACCGTACTGATGGTAGCTTGTTTAACTTAAGCCATCTGAGGGCTCACACTAAGATTCTAAATTATCTAGTCCATGAACTGCTCTTCGCCGATGATGCTGCCCTTGTTGCCCACACAGAAGTAGCTCTGCAGTGCCTAACATCCTGCTTCACAACAGCTGCAGAGCTGTTTGGGCTGTAAGTCAACCTGAAGAAAACTGAAGTTCTTTACCAGCCTGCACCACAGGACGAACACCACCATCCCCACATTGCCGTCGGCAAATCTGTGCTTAAGTCTGTTCAGCAGTTCACCTACCTGGGAAGCATCATCTCCTCAGATGCCAAGATGGACAAAGAGATTGATCACAGATTAGCAAAGGCATGTAGCACATTTGGAAGACTTCACAAAAGAGTCTGGAGTAATAAACACCTGAGGCGAAGCACAAAAATCAGTGTGTATAGAACCATTGTACTGTCTATTCTTCTCTATGGGTCTGAAACATGGGTCACCTATCGGCACCACTTATGACTCCTCAAACGAGTGTGTATATGCACAATCCTAAATATACACTGGACTGACTATGTGATTAATGTTGCTGTCCTTGAGCAAGCAGGGATCACCAGTATTGAGGCCATGATATTGAGAACACAGCTGCGCTGGGCAGGGCACGTTTCTAGGATGGAGGACCATCACCTCCCAAAAATAATACTCTACGGTGAATTCGCCACGGGTCAGCATAAGAGGGGCACTCCAAAAAAGCAATACAAGGACTCCCTGAAACAACATCTCAGGCTCGGCCAAATTGATCACCAACAATAGTCCGCCCTGGCCTCACTTCGGGAGGCATGGAGACGCACTATCCACAATGCTGCAGCCTTATTTGAGAACTCATGCCGAACAAGTCTTGAAGAGAGATGACAACGCAGAAAGAATCACAACCCAGAAACATCACCCAAGGAGACCTTCTGCTGTGCTTTCTGCAACCAGACTTGTTTATCTCGGATTGGCCTTTTTAGTCATCAGCGCACTTGCAGAAAGTGCGGGATGAGTCCTTCCTGAATCTTCGTTTGCGAAGAAAAGCCAGAGAGAGAGAGACAGAGACAATAGTGTAGGGAATACATAGGGATTATAAAAAAGTTCCCCAGTCCTGGGGACTGGCAGCAATCACTGTGAGCAATAGGGGTCTGTACTCTTGTCAGTCAGGATGCAGCAGACTGATATTTTCCCCTATTCCTCAAGTGATTCTCTGTGCAAGGAGGAATTGTGACAGATCTGACTGTGGCACCAGAGATCACTTGCAGGAAGGGGTGAAGACATCCATCAGTCTGCTGTATCTCAATCAACAGGAGAACAGATCCTCATTGTTCGCAGAAGCTGCTGCCCAGTAAGTGAAGACTGGAGGTGTTGGTCTGGGGAAGCTACTTACTTAAACTTATTTACTTACTTAAGTAAGTAGCTTATCCAGAATCTCAGCCATGGAATTATAGAAACTTATTTACTTACTTAAGTAAGTAGCTGATCCATAGAATTCACGGCCATAATTGCTTCATTTGCAACAGTATACTCAGAATGAAAAGATAAAAGAAAACATGTATACATACACACACCCTGAAACAGAATTGATGTTTTTTAGCCAAATGGAATTTTATGAGGACAAGGTACTTGTTTATTCTGTTCCAGGCTGACCCTTCTAGAAGGACCTCTCAGGAGTCCAGGCAGCAGAATAGCTTGCTGGGGAGGAAGGTAAATTCAGGCCACATGTAAGGCGCTCAAGTATAGCAAGCCCAACAGTTGTCCCAGAAGGCTCTGGAACCAACAGATGGCAAAACTAGTCCTGCTGTCATGTTTGGTGTTCCTAGTGCTACCTCCTCCGAGGAAACGGCTGTTGCTTAAAGGCAGCCAAGCTCTGTTCCTCAGGCATACATGTTATTGAAGAGGCTCATTCCGGGGTGGGGGTTGAGAACAAGAGGATCACTCTTGTAATGCCAAGGCTCTGAGGAGGAGTTCTGAAAGATAAGAGGAGGAGAGGAGTGTCTCATCAAGCGGAAGCCTGTTTCATGCCCACAGGGTAAGTTGGTGCATTATGGGTGGCTGTTTGGCTCTAGACATCATTTCTCCCTTTGATTATAATATAATAGATGGTCAGGCTTTCAGACAATAGGTTTGTTTCTTCTAAGCTGCCATGTAACATTTGCCTTTTGGGAAAATACAGACTGAAAAGGAATGGAGCTATATTGTGCATTTCTTTTCTTTCCTTGCTGGAATTATGTTGACATTTCTCTGGCTTTTTCCAGTATAAATGTTTTGGTAAGGTCATTTGAAACTAAAATTCCTATTTCTCTGTTTGAGTGATTTATGACTGTGATTAACTCTTTTGTGTTGTATATAAAGATGCCTAAGAATTCCAATATTATCAGGTGACTATCTCCAAGACTAATGTGCAGTTCAGAATTAAGTTATCCTCCTAATTTCACATTTCTCCATTTGGTATACAACTTTTTTAAAAAATCAACACAATATTTTAGAAAAAACTGTTGTCAAACACATTTAGAGGTGTTTTATGAAACATTCGAACATTTGCATTTAAATACACATAAATATAAAATAATTATAAAAATAATAAAAATAAGGCAAAGTTGGTTTGTAATTGAAGAATAATGCAGAAATGAGTCGGAAATGGATTTATAAACTG
Organism: Gambelia wislizenii; assembly: GCA_030847615.1. Taxonomy (NCBI): domain Eukaryota; kingdom Metazoa; phylum Chordata; class Lepidosauria; order Squamata; family Crotaphytidae; genus Gambelia; species Gambelia wislizenii. The sequence goes on along the minus strand of JAUMIR010000002.1, from coordinate 302,779,755 downwards.
AAAAATAAGATAGTAATATGGACCAGAATTATACATCCATTTATTCCTAGTTACATAGTCTTTCAAATACCAACAGAAAAAGTGTCCTATATCTTTCAAAAAGAAACATATACACACACTGAACTACTCCCAAATATTGAAAGTCAGTGTGATGGCTATGAGTGGGAATTGCCAAGTCTGGCTGAATCTTCCCTGCAGAAATAATCCAGTTTGATAAACTGCTCCAACTGCCATGGCTCAATGCTATGGAATCCTGGGATTTGTAGTTTGTTGTGACACCAGAGCTCCCTGACAGGGAAGGCTTAATATCTCACAAAACTTCAGATCCCAGAATTCCATAGCATTGAGCCATAGCAGTTCAAGCGGTCTCATATTGCATTATTTCTGCAGTGCAGATGCAGCCCCTGTGTAATGCCCTGTCTTTGCCTAACTCAATGAACAGGCCTCAGGATGAATCCAGAAAGATTTATTGAAATTCAGGGTCAGCACAGCAAAAAAGTCATTGCCACTTCTGGAGATACAATATGAGTTTCACTTTTAAGAACCCCTTTTAACTCCTCCCCTCCAAGACTTGCATTCTTTCCCACAGATACATACAGTACCTTACCAAGTGACCTTGGTTCCCAACTCCAGCACCTGCATCCCCTCACATCACATACCATTCTTGATTCAACATGGCTGATGAACAACTAAGCAAACTATAACATGGCAGAGAGACCTAAAGCAAAAAGGACCCTCTAACACCCTGTTTCAATTTCCCCTCTCCTATTAATAAATAAATAATAACTGGCAGCACCAAGTAATGATGGCATCAAATGGATGAATTTCACATGAGATAAAGATGAATGTAGCCAGTTCATTCAGGCCCAAATAAACATCATGATTCAGATGGGATACATATGCAGATGTGTTGGCTGCTGCCCTATACATCCCCCCTCACTGGATCATGCTATGACTTTTTAAACACAATCGTAAGCAAGCTAGAGGTAACAGTTATGTACTTAAGTTTTTCCCAGACGTAGCCATCCATCATGCAATGAAAATTTTACAGCCAAATAATTAGAAAGCATGCTCCATTGCCATGTACTACTTTGTCTCTAATTTCTGTGGGCACTTAATCTTACACATGGAGAGGAAATACCATCAGGCAGTAGTAAAGAAACAAGCAACTGTGTATGATATACCGAGCCAGGAATTAATTAATATCCTTAATCAAAATTCCCCGAAGACCAATGAGTTATCTATATCCATAATGAACCAGTAAATGAACCATATACTACAGAAGCCCTTGTATTCTTCTGTTAGACATTAAATGGAAGAAGCAAGTTGCATACTGTGCACTACCCCCTACCCCTGCACCAGCATCCAGAACATAGAGGTGAGATACAGGGGTTGTATGAACTAGAGCTAGTCTTTAGTCAACTTCTCACAACAAAATTTGCAGTGAGATTGGGTGTTTGGGAGTTCAACTGAGGAAGGACTTGGCTTGCAATCTCATTCCTCTCAGCATGCTGTAGGCCAACACAATCATGTCCAAGTGTAATTCAGATAGTCCTGCTTTTGTCCAGCAAGCCATTTCTAATCAAGGGAAATCAAAATCTTGTGGCTGTGATTGTGTGCTCAAGAAAGTCTCATAGGGACTCCCATTCCTGGGTCCCACAGCGCGTATAACAAAATCTAGGGGGTTCCTTCTCACTATAAAAGTGCCTCTGGGTACTTAGGAGAGTGCCCTGATCATCTCTTTCCCACACAACATTGTTACTGTAACCAACCTATTTCCAGTCCCTCTCCAATTTCCGTTCCAGTCCCTTTCCAATTCTGTTACCCAAATTGTGTGGGGTCCGTGGGGAGCCCATTAATGTCCAAATTGTAATATGGGAATTCAAATTAGCTCAAGATGACAGTGAGAAGTCAGGTAATGGCAGGATCTTTTCTTCTATGTATAATGGTAGTAACTGAGGAGACTCCATGCCAGGGGATGAAATATAAATGGTTTTTATTGAAAAAATAATCAATTAAAAGTACACATGCATACACTCAGGTTTCAAGCAATGACACAAGGCTAACAAATAAGGTAGGAAATATTGGGATAGAGGAACAGAGTTTAGGATGATGATGGGCTATACTATACCTGTCTGAGGATCAGAGATTCATGCAGCAAAAGAACAGCTGGTAGTGCTGGGTAACCCAGTAAACCAGCAGAGTTGATGGCCTCTGGGAAACTGAGCACACTTTGGTGATGTTTTGGGGTGATATTTATATTCAATATTCCCCCTGAATAGGTGAGTTTGAGTGGAATACAATATCTGCTGGACTTTCCCAAGATTAGACAATGGATTCACCAGATGTGTTAGCGATCGCTAATGGCTGAAACATTAAAACTGGTAGATCTCAGGTAAATCTCTATTGTTTGGGGGAAAAGGTGTGAGGAAAATCCAGTTTTGCAAGCAAAGAGTATCCAATTACCTTAATGGGATTACTGAATTACTCATTTCTATGAATGTCCAGGAGAATTAGCTCCTTTCTCCCTAACTCACCAGTTCCAGCGGGGTTTGCATAATTGTTTCCTAGGCATGTCTTTTAGGGATTTTAGCAGACTAATTCCTTAGGATTTCTGAGCAAACCTTGATTCCTTGTACTTGGGAGTCCCTGGTCTATCACCAACCACATGGAGTGCCAATGATAAGCCAATTTATGAAATATTGCCAATTATTGAAGTATTAGAAGAGTAGGGGTGTGTGTCAAAGTTGGTAACAATTCCATCCAAGGTCAGTGCAGAATGGGTGAAAAATACTGCCACCATAACCTAGTTTCTCCATGCCTGTATGAGCTATACATGGCCATGCTCATGGTTACTGGGCTGAATAGACTGCTGAAAGATTGAGCATGCCCCAAACCTCAACTCCATGTAGGCTTAGACCTTCTCCAGTCTGGAGCATGGATTTCTCTTGCGGGCACAGATTTCCACTGTGTTCATTCAATTCTCTTCTTATATGCATATGAGAGCATGTTATATATCAGCAGATCAATTCCCTACAACAATTAATTTGTAATATTTGTAATTAGATGCTTCTTTCACATTAGCTAATTTACAAAAGGTGATAATTGTGTGTGTTGAGGGGCACACACTCATATGGGGGATAAATACATTTTGCACTAAGGGGGAAAAAAGGTTGTGTTAGTTTATGTTACTGATGTAAATACAACTGTCAAGGTTAAATGGAGCACATGTTTGGAAACAGAAGGCATTTGTTGACATCATGCAGAAGTTACCCATAAACCTGTAATTTTTACAAGTAAAGCCTGCCATTAGTTGTACACTAAAACATTACATCCACAAGACATCATATAAATGATGAATAAAGTATCACTCTTCTGGTGTTAAAATTAGAGACAGGCTTTAAAATTTCATAAAGGACAGAGGTATGGGAGCCTCTAGAGATTTACTCCAATTGAAATTTGTGGGCCATTAAAAGACAGCTATTGACAGCTTTGGATGGATGAGCAGTACTTGAATTCTCTTTTTTAAAAGGGAGCCACTTATTCATTTTAATGAAGACTAAAGTTGGTAACAAATGCACATTATTCAGTTCTTTGTCCTTCCCTTTGAACATTTCAAAGAGACTGTGCACAGTGCCTCCTATTTTGTACTTCTCTGTGAACTCACAGACAACCATGATTAGTTGCAGTCCTGCCAAATGTTAGGGAGGTACAGGTCAAAGTCAAATGGGGGTGCCATGTGATCTGTGCAACAAGGATCACATGGTGGACTTTCTCTGGCACTTTCTGGTTGGAAAAAAAAAGAACATGGCATGAGAAACCCCTGACACCCATAGAGAAACTGCTTGCCACCAAGTTATTGCAGGGGAGAGAGTGAGAGATACAAGCAAAGACAATGGCTGTTACCACACTGCAGAAATAATCCAGTTTGACACCACTTTAACTGCCGTGGCTCAATGCGAAAGAATTCTGGGATTTGTAGTTTTGTGAGATATTTAGCCTTCTCTCTCAGAGAGCTCTGGTGTCACAACAAACTGTGCGGCAGCAGCCAATGTTGCTATATTTCACCTAAGGTTGTGAAGAACTTCACTACATTTCTCAAGCCCAACAAAACACTACTAAATCAAGTCTATTGTGGAGTGTCCAAATGTTGTGCTGTTAGTTTTTGGATGCTGCAGCTTCTTGTATTGTATAGAAAGAATAACAAACTAAGCAAAACTGAAACTGTTGATTCTTTGAATGTGGAACTGATTGGGGTGGGGGGCATTTTCCCACAGCTTCACAACCCCTCTGTGGGGCTCATCCCCAGCTGACGCCACCTTGGGTCTCATACCAGGTGAGATATTAAACAAACAAACTGTGATTTCCTGCCATTTCTGATTCAAAATGACAATTGGAAGTGATATTGTGTCACTTCCTGTTACAGTTTTGAAGGATAAATTAAGAGAAAAGAGGGTATTTGAGAGAGGCTGGAAGTAGTGGGGGGATTGGGGTGGGGTGGAGAGATTTTTTTTTCAGGTTTGTATGCATGGGGAAGGCCTAAATACCCTAAAGGCACCAGATTCCATCTGATCTTAGAAGCTAAACAGGGTCAGCTTTGGTTAATATTTGAATGGAAACCGCCAACCAATACCAGCTGCTGTAGGCAATATTTCAGAGGAAGGAACTGACAATACCACCTCTAAGTATTGCTTGCCAAAGAAAGCCGTATGAAATTCATGGGTCACCATAAGTTGACAGGTGACTTGAAGGGAGATACACACAGAGACACACACACAGAGACATGGGGGAGGCATTGGGTGCAATTTTGGGTTGGTTTTTAGCCTGAAAATCATGCCAATGTTTTTTGAGTGGAGCAGTCCAGGAGACTTTTGGGAAGTTGTGTGGGGGTTATAGGAGCTGCAAAAATGATGTCTGTGATTGCTTGCCGGCCCCTGCTTTAGGAGGACACACTCATTTGAGGGAGAAATATATCTGAGTAGCTGTGGATAACAGCACTGGAGGGGGAAAAAAAAGATCCCTGACACTTTAAAAGGCATACATCAAGAACTCTTTGCTATCTCTTTTGGCCTCTCCATCTGAGCTTTCTTGCCTTCGGGGTTGTCTAAACAGTGAAAATGCTTCTCATAGAATTCAAGGAGAATACCTTTTGTTCCAACAAGATCTTGCGGTGATTCACCTTATTCGAAAGGAGGGGAGCCAAAAACTCCAAAAACCATGGGGGGAAGCCTTTGTGACTTTTCCTGACTATATATATATATATATATATATATATATATATAATTACACATTACTGCTCATTTGGACAACCGATTCACAGTGCAGCACATTCCCGGATAAGAGCGGAAGTGGAAAGCTGACTGGGCAGGGGCAGGCTTGCTATTATTGAAGTTGCCAGAAGTACCATTATGGAGTTTCACGCTGCCAATCATGCACATTTTCGCTGTGCTGAGGTGACCAAAAAGCTTTTCCAAGTGGAAAGTTGCACTTGCACACCTTAGATTTGCAATAAAATAAAAAACCTGTGCAGTGGTGACAACTTGTTGAGAATAATGATGTGAGTAATTCACTCCTGGCCATCATCTTGATTCACAGGCATTGCTGCTTGTGAATTTCAAATATGGATAGCTTCGCATACCAGTGATTTTGCCAAAGGAGCGTCGAGACAAAAACCAAACCTTGGCTGGGCTGGGTGAGTTTTTGCTTCGGAGCCACGCCCCTTCTTCCACCCTGAAGCTATAAGAACTGCTTACCTGCTAAGAGTCAAGACCTTGGCTGGGCTGGGTGAGTTTTTGCTTGGGAGCCACGCCCCTTCTTCCACCCTGAAGCTGTAAGAGCTGCTTACCTTCTAAGAGTCAAGACCTTGGCTGGGCTGGGTGAGTTTCTGCTTGGGAGCCACTCCACTTCTTCCACCCTGAAGCTGTAAGAACTGCTTACCTGCTAAGAGTCAAGACCTTGGCTGGGCTGGGTGAGTTTTTGCTTGGGAGCCACGCCCCTTCTTCCACCCTGAAGCTGTAAGAGCTGCTTACCTGCTAAGAGTCAAGACCTTGGCTGGGCTGGGTGAGTTTCTGCTTGGGAGCCACGCCCCTTCTTCCACCCTGAAGCTATAAGAACTGCTTACCTGCTAAGAGTCAAGACCTTGGCTGGGCTGGGTGAGTTTTTGCTTGGGAGCCACGCCCCTTCTTCCACCCTGAAGCTACAAGAGCTGCTTTATAAGCTGAGTGTCAAGACCTGGCTGGGATGGGTGAGCTTTAAACCTGGGAGCCATGCCCTCTTCTTCCTCCACAAAGCTACAAGAACTTCTTATACTGACTATTTATCAGTACCACCATATAAGGGAGGCGGGAGTGGTCTGGGCACAGGAATTGAGGTTGTGTGGGGGAAGGGAAGGTATGGCGGCAACAGAGTAAAGAAATGTTACAAAAGAAGAAGGGATTGATGCTTAATATCTATCCCTTCTTCAGTTCATTCTGTTTCCCAGAATAATTTGGAGAGCGTACCATCCTTTCCACATCCCCTTACTCTGCTCCTTTGCAATGCCAGGTTGGTTAAAAACAAGACTCATATTATACATGACCTCTTAGTGGATGAGGCCGCTGATCTGGCATGCTTTACTGAGACCTGGCTGGGAGATGCCAGCACTGCAACATGGGCATGGGCTCTCCCGGTCAGGTATACGGTCAGTGAGCAGATAAGGGAAAGTGGGTGGGGTGATGGGGTGGCCTTGGTTCATAGAAACAACTTAAACTTGACCAGGAAGCCTATCCGGAAAACAGCTTACATTGAGTGCATGTACCTTAGCCTGAAAACCAGAAATAGTTTGGGGATTCTGTTGGTATACCGGCCACCCCGTTGCTTAACAGATTCCCTAACCAAGCTGACCCAGCTGACCTCTGAGTTGTTGTTGGAGTCGCCCAGACTTTTGGTTTTGGGTGACTTCAACATTCCACTAGAGACCAGCGTATCGAATCTAATGGGTGCGGCTCGGGAGTTCATGGAAACCATGACAAACATGGGCCTATCCCAATTGGTTGATGGGCCCACACATTGTGCAGGTCATACCCTCGATGCAATCTTCAGTACGGAACAGGAATATCCATGGGCGGAGGTTACAAAAACCTCCGCATTGTCATGGACGGATCATTTCCTGGTCAAGATGGAACTAAGAGCCACTGTCTGCCCCTCTGGGGGTGGTGGACCCATTAGAACGGTCCGCCCTCGAAGGCTAATGGAACCAATTGGCTTCCAGAAAGCCCTGGAGGCTTTAATGGTTGGTAATGCTGGTGATTCTGTAGAGGCTTTGGTCAGCATCTGGAACACTGATATTACCAAAGCTATCGACACAATCGCTCCCAAGTGTCCTTTCCAGCCCGCCTCTAATCGTAAGCCCTGGTACACAGAGGAGCTTAGGAGGATGAAGTGAACTGGACAACGGCTAGAGTGCAAGTGGCGGAAGACTCGACTCTTATCCAACAGAACTCGCCATAGGAAGCATCTTGATTCCTATTGGGAGGCAATACTGCAGCACAGAGATCCTTCTGCTCTGCACATATTGCATCTGCAGAGTCCTGTCCAGCAGAGTTGTTTAAGGTGGTGGGGGAGCTGACGCAGGCTCCTCCAGTGCCAAATCCCCTACTTAACCTGACAACAGCATGCTGTGATGCATTTAATATCCACTTTGCAGATAAAATCTCTCGGATAAGAGCCGACTTGGATGCCAATGTTCTGACAGAATCCATAGATGAGGCATACAACAACTCCATTGATGGCACTTTACTGGATCAGTTTTAATTGGTGAGTACCGATGACATGGACAAGCTCCTTGGAAGAGTGAGGAAGACGACTTGCCCTCTTGATCCCTGTCCATCTTGGCTGGTCATCCGGGGGGGGGGACGCATTGAGAGTATTCCTATGTGACACAATCAATGCATCCTTCAGGGAAGGTATCATACCATCTTGTTTAAAGGAGGCGGCAGTTAAGCCACTCCTGAAAAACCTTCCCTGGACCCTCTGGACAAGAACAATTACAGACCAGTGTCATTGCTACCTTTTTTAATCAAGGTGATCGAGAGGGCAGTTGCTTCCCAACTCCAAGTCATATTGGATGAAACCAATTATCTTGATCCATTTCAAACCGGCTTCAGGACAGGATATGGAGTTGTGACTGCCATGGTTGCTCTAACCGATGACCTCTGCCTGAGCATCGACAGGGGTAATGTGACCCTGCTGGTGCTCTTGGACCTCTCAGCAGCCTTTGACACTATAGATCATTCGATCCTTTTGGATCGCCTGAGAGAGTTAGGAATTGGAGGAACTGCACTGTGATGGTTCCATTCCTTTCTCTTGGGCAGATCCCAGAGGGTGAGGCTCAGGGACAGCTGCTTTTCTCAAATTGAGCTTAATTGTGGTGTCCCTCAGGGTGCCATCCTGTCCCCGATGCTATTTAACATTTATATGAAGCCGCTGGGAGGTATCATCCAGAGGCATGGAGCTCGGTGTCATCAGTACACTGATGACACTCAGATATATTTCTCCATGACCAGATCGTTGGCTCAGACTTCAGATGGTGTCTCTCCTCTCAATGACTGTCTTAGAGCGGTAATGGATTGGATGAGGAAAAACAGATTGAGACTAAATCCAGACAAAACGGAGGTACTGACAGTCACAGGCCCGAAACCAGGTCTGGGAATACAACTTTCAGTCCTGGATGGAGTCACACTCTCCTCTAAGGACTGTGTTCGCAGTCTGGGTGTACTCCTGGATTCGTCGCTTCACATGACTAGTCAGGTGAGTGCGACAGCCAGGAGTGCCTGTTATCAGCTTCGGCTGATATGCCAACTGCGCCCTTACCTGGATATAAGGGATCTGGAAACTGTGGTACATGCTTTGGTAACCTCACCTTTGAATTACTGTAATGCACTCTACATGGGGCTACCCTTGTGCCTAACCCGGAAACTTCAACTGGTACAAAATATGGCAGCCAGGTTAATTATGGGTACATCTAGGAGAGAGCATATAACACGTGTGCTTAAATCTCTCCACTGGCTGCCGATTAGGTTCCGGGCACAGTACAAGGTGTTGGTTTTAACCTTTAAAGCCCTACATGGCTTGGGTCCATCTTATCTCCGGGACCGCCTCATCCCATATGAGGCCCCCCACGCACTTCGGTCCTCTGGGAGGAACCTGCTGCAGCCTATGAAAACTAGGCTGTCGCAGACCTCCCAGAGGGCCTTCTCTTCTACAGCTCCCAGATTTGGAATGGCCTGCTGGATGAGATCCGTCTTATCACTACTCTTAATAGCTTCAAGAAAGTGCTAAAGACGGATCTCTTCCAGCAGGCCTTCCCGGAATAACTTCCCTGTTCAAGTGGACTGATTGCTTACCTACTCCCTTGCCATTGTTGCCTTTATTTATTTATTTATTGTATTTTATCTTTGTTTTAATTCTCTGTTAGTTTAATTTAGTTTTAAGGGGTGGGAGGGTTAGGATGTGGAAGGATTGTTTTAACTTGATGTTGTTTTAATCTTGCTGTACGCCGCCCTGGTTTCTGAGCAGAGGGGTGGGTTAAAAATAAAAAATTATTATTATTATATTATAAACCAAACCAAAACAAACACTGCTGTGATTTTGTGTTAATTTGCAGCAATCAGCAGTATATCTTCTCATCTAGACAAGCCCTTAGCTTAGTCCAGGGATGGTTGAATTCAGACTCAGAAAAGTTCTTACCAACAAATGAACAAAACAACATCTTTAATCATTTCTAGCTTAATCAGATCATTTTTGTCCTTAACAAAAAGAACCAAATAAAACTCTTCATAGAAATATTCAAACCCATCTCCAAGCATAGTTATTCTCTCACCTCAAGAGTAACTTCACTAATTTGTGGTCTTTTTCCCCTGCTGACTTCTCAGAAATAAGCAGGCTCTTAGAACACATCATGTTAGCAATCAGAATGGTACTTGGGGAAACAGTCATTAAGGCAATCACTTTAATTGTGTAGCCTCAATATGACACTGAGTTAAGTAACTAATCAACCCAAGTGAAGTCCTGTAAAACATTCTCATCTTTTCCTCCATTTTCCCTCTTTTTATTTACACTAGCTGATCCCCCCCATTGTCCCAATAATACTTTCATGATCAAATATGCCACTGTAGTTATAATTTAAAGCAGCAGGTTGCTGGATCTAATCAGGAATATCACAGTTTCTCAGCCAGACCTTCCATACAATGCTGTTGCAATGATTAACTTGTCATATATGTTCCAAGCTCACCATGAGAATTATTGATTTAAAGCCATTTGCTGCTAGAGTAGACCCATTCACTCAGTTGTTGAATGGTAATTCAACACATATGTAAATTCCATTGATTCATCAGGTTTATTCTACCTGGGATTAGCAAGTGGATTTAGGTTTACTTTAAGAATACAGCTTTGGACAATTTGTCTTCTACTTTACAAAACTTTCTTTGGTCTGAAGCCAATTGGTACTTTCAGCTAAGGTTGACACATTGAATCAATTGCCAAATGATAAGTCAACGCATAGTTAAATTCCATTGATTCAATGGATCTGTTCTAGGTGGGACTAGCAATTCTATTTAGGTTACTTTTACAGAACAGTCAGCCCTCTGTATCCACGGATTTGACATCCATGGATCCCCCATACATGGCTTGAAAATATTTTTTAAAAAATAATAATCCCAAGAAGAAACCTTAATTTTGCCATTTTATGTAAGGGACATGATTTTACTACACCATTGTAAAGAAAAGGACTTGAACATCCATGGATTTCGGTATTCTTGGGGGGTGGGGTCTTGGAACCAAACCGCAGCAGATATGGAGGGCCCTCTGTATTTTTATTCTTAACATCATTAGCATCATTTTTGTTTCTGTCCCTGCAAGTGCCTTCAAGAAGTCCTGATTTCATATTGTTTTGCACTGTAAATGCATAGGCAAGATCAGTAGCTTTATGCACTGTCAAACAGACTGAACATTCTAGTTTGAGATCCCATTTACTTGGATAATGCTGTTTGCAGGTCCTGTGGGTTCAACAGACATGCAGTGTCATTCTTCTCCTTAACAATCATTTCCAACATTTGATATACCTTCAAGCTAGACTCTTCATGCCAGTGTTGCTGACACATATCTCCTTCCCACCCACTAGAAATGAACACCTTTTGCTCATATCTGGTGAGCAACAGTAAGCACCACACAGAGTTCAGCAGGAGGCATTCTATGTGATATATTATGTATGGTGGAATAAAGATTGTCTACAGACTCCTACAGTAGCAACATTTTCCATGTTGATTGTATAAACTCAGTCAGGGACTTGAAGAAACTAAACACAAAAATAAGTCTGGAGAAATGTTACAATCATAAAAAATATGCAAGAATAAAATTACTAGGAAAATATTGATATCTACACAAAAAATATCCCCAAATAAAGTAATATATTAGACCTAGTCACTTCTTGTTGTGTGCTTTCAAGTCATTTCTGGATTATTGTGGCCCTAAGGTAAAACTATCACAGGGTTTTCTTAGGAAAATTTTGTCAGAGGGGGTTTACTGCTGCTTTCCTCTGAGGCTGAGAGAGTGTGACATGTCCAAGGTCACCCAGTGGGTTTTCATGGCCCAGCAGGAACTTGACCCCTGTCTCCCAGAGTCTTAGTCCAACATTGAAACAACTACAGCATGCTAGCTCTATAGACTACACTGGCTATACAATCTAGTCACACATAGAGTTTAACCAGGAGGAACAGATGGAACTGTCAGTTCCACTGTTTCCAACAGTTTTTTTAAAGTCAACTTTTTTTCTCCATTGAATTAATGAAGAAATTTCTAAATATCCAAGGAGATTGCCAACCAAAAGTCTCACACACCCCTATTATGAAGATGTTTAGGAGTCCATGTGATAAATGAGGCTATCACCAACTCATAGTGATCAAACGTTGAGTGTTGGTTCAGGAATTTAATCTTTGTGAATTTCGATACAAGTCAACATGATCTACACTTCCAGACTAATGCACGACCAAGAGTATTTTTATCCACAGGCTTTCAGACCCCAGGCATGTTCCTATACCGTTCCAATCTCTCTCTTTTTTTTTTTGTATAATTTCTTTTTATTCATTTACAGTAATAAAATACATAACTATTCCATTTTGTGGTTGACTTAAAAAAAACTATGAAGGTGAACAGTTTCAACAATATGTAATTTGAGAGAACATATGGCTGGAATTCTATATCACCTGCTTCAGTGGTTCTTAAGCTTTTCTTCACCAGGGACCCCCTTTAAATATCTTTTAGTGCTGCAGACCCCCAAGACTTAACTCAAGATTTTAAACCCTAACAACAACAACAACAACAACAACAACAGATGGAGATTATCAGACATGGAGTGCTACACCCTGGGAATGGCTGAAGGATGCAGGCGCCTGATAATGTCACCATTTCTGTTCTCCAAGCAATCTTCTGACATGGTTGGGAATGTGGTTTTTTGGTGTGTTCCCTCGCATCTGATAATCTCCATAGATTTACACCATCTATTAACCCTTCTCTCAGAGGCACTTGTGGGGGGGGGCAGGGAAGACTTTTCTCCTGCTTCTTCCTGCAAATTTGTGGCTGGAGTGGATTGAACAGCATTGCACAGGCCAAGCCAGCCAGCCTTTGCCTTGGCTCCTCTCATGCAGGCTGAGCAGCCATTAAGCTTTCGCGGACACCCTGGGAGGATATTGCAGCACCTTGGGTTTCCACAGACCACAGGTTAAGAACCACTCACCTACTTAGTCAAATATATTCAACTGAGTCACATCTCCTGGCCTGATCCCATCCAGCTTACTATACCAAGCAGCCGCCAGATCAGGTGAAGGAAGTCTATTCAGCTGGTGATTGCAGCACAAGGAGGATGGCATGCCCTCCCCTCCTACTAGTCACTGAAGCTGCAATAAAGACTCGCAGTAGAGTCCTGCTTCGGATTGTTGCCGCCTCACTGGCTGGTAGGAGGGTGGTGGAAAAATGACCCTACTTGTGCCCTGATCCCAAGAGGAATGGACCTCCTTCACCCAATCTGGAGGTTGTCTAGTAAAGTAGATTTGTAAGTACATTCATGATCATGGCAATAGTGCTACTATGATGATTACATAGAGTTCATGAATACAGATAACTTACAGATCTTCAGTGTTGAATTCCAGCCAGTGTTTTAAAAATATAGACTGAAATTGTTATTTTCATGAACATATTTTTAATGCAGATTAAGATTGAGTAAATCCATGAGAAAATAACTATAAACAGAGTGACTCAGGCATTTCTGTTGGTATCTTCTAATAAAAGAAATGTATAACAAGACATGTTACTGCTCAACCCAACCCTGTCCCCACTCCAATCATTGACTACTGACAAATGTGATGACACTGAATCATGCCTTTCATTTATTAGTCAGCAGGGAAAAGAAGAAATACAGATTAATGACAGAAACGTGTCCTTGTAACACCTAATTAGACTAAGCTCTCAATCAAAATATCCTTGTTCCAGAATGTCTGGAGTTGACAATTAAGCCATAATTACAGAAGAAAGAACACAGCCTTTGATTGTCAAAGAAAGCAAGAGTGCAAAAGACCTTCTGAGAAACACTAAACCAGATGTGGATAGCCAACAGAGGGAGAGGGGCCATGCTGACCCCACTAATGCCTCCCCCCCCCCAAGACTCCCAGTCATTTTGCTGAAAACAGAAGTCATATTCCAATGATTTCTGGTTTTCATTCCCTCCTGTTGGAAACTTTTCAGGGCAGTAACAAATGAAGAATCACACCTCCTGGAAGCCTCTACAAGAAGGATCCGTTTTTCAGCTGAAGTGCTTTTTTTATTATTTAGTAGTTCTGCAGGGTCCGGGAGGGGGGGGGGGCAATGGATAGCTTAAAAAAAAAATCTATGGGTTGCACAATTCCCACCCACCTGCCATTAAACCATCACCAAGTGGCCATCATGCAGCCTCTTTTACACAGTATTTTAAATATCTAAACTTGTCTTTTGCAAATCTCCAACTGTGTTGCTGATATTCCTCTTTCACTCATTAAGGGGGTTTTTTTTGGGGGGTCCAGGATTTTTTTTGGGGGGGATCCATTTCTTATTCTGATTTCCAGGCTTTATTTGTACAGTGTCACTCTACCAATGGGTATAAATGAAACATCAAGACAATTTTTTGAGTCAGCCAAGGGAAATGTTAGTGCTTTAGGCTTACATGGTTATTGTGTTTAATTGTCTTCAAACCCCTGTCTACTGGAGAGAAAGACTCCTCAGTGCATCTGTGGGAGAAATTGCCAAAGTCATTTTAGATCACAACAATGCTAACTTTGAAGAAAAAATTATAGAGGTTGGGAATCTTACATTGCCACAACATATTAAGTGAACAGCAGGAGGAGAGAAATACAAACATCAGCACTGAGCATGCTAGCAAGAAGACAGAGTATTCTATGATCTGCAGATAACAAACTGCACAGCTTGGGCATAAAACATATCAACCAGAGTAATTAAACCTTGAAACCTTCCCCCAACTCTTTTTTGCAATCATTCTATACTACTATTGTACATAAACCTTATGAGTACCCGTCATAAGGTCTTCTTTCCTATAAGTGATGATGTAAGTTTGCTTCCATTCTTCCTGATTGTGTTACATACAGTGTTGTCTTGGCTCACCAAGCTGGTACATACCACCTTGGAATGAGGCCCCACTATCCCCATAGCTCTGTCTTTCCCAATACAGAAGGGTTAAGATAGTGAATGGGCAGGAGCATTATGGCTCAGTCACTATACTTTTTCATTACCTTCACAACACAAGAGTCAAGACAACAACAAATCTAGGTAGATCATTAGCCAGGGCCTGAAACCAAGTGTGCTTCACTCCTTCACTTTCCCATAAATGGGGGGGGGAGCAAAATCAGTGTCTCTGTGAGCTTCATTGTCTATGAATTTGGTGGCCCAACAGAGGTACCACCTAGAGCAGTCATTCTGAAATGTTGGTCCTCCAGATGTTTGAGACTCAGTTCCCAGAATTCCTCCTATTGGCCATTCTGGCTTGGACTTCGAGGAGTTGAAGTCCAAAATGTCTGGAGAACCAAAGTTTGAGAACCAATGAGCTAGAGGACCATTCTTGGAGCAGGCATCTTTGTCAGGCAGCTGCTTCACTCCACACAGGATTTTCCCAGCCACAGGTAGCCTACACACACTGAATCTAGCTCTCACCTGAAGCACTGACTGGAGGACTTCTGGCTAGTCCTGGGGAGCACAGGGACACAACCAAAGGAGAATTCCCACACACTCCTAGCATCCATACAGTTTTGTGGCTGTGGTTGGAATGCTTCTGTCAATATTTTTCATAAAACTAGATCACATCAGCTCTACCCAAACCACCTAGGTCAGTAGCATAAATTTTTAAGTGGAATTTGATCCACAGAATGGACATTGCATCGCCAATATAATGCAGCCTCTTAGCTGAACAACTTAAGCTGAGGATGACAGGTGTTAGTGCACACTGGGTGCCTCTTCAAAAGGTCCAGGCAGCAAAAAATAAACAGCAGAGTGTTGTTCCTTCAGGCATAAGAATAAAGGGGCAGACACAGGCTCGTGTCTAAAATAAACTTCTCTTTACTTGGGCATAATGAAGAATTTTTACAGACATATACAGCATTCAAGAGAAAACATCTTCACACATCAAGGTCTAAAACAGAACTGCTCAGTTCAGCTCTATAGGACAAACTAATTATCCAGCTCTGCAGAGTTCCTAGCACCTCCCCCAGTCAGCTCTGCACCAGACCTGAGAGCTCATCAATACTGATACATTTGCTAGCTTTCTGCAAACTGCCACTAGCTCTCTCTCTGCTGTACTCTGCAGACTGTTTGTTACATTCCAGCTCTTTACAGAATAAATCTACTATATTTCCCAATATCCTGACAGAGGAGAGGCTATATTTCATTTACTTACAGTGAATGAAAGAGGTACAGGACATTTATAAAATGTACACACATACACAATAGAGAGAGCACTGTTTTTCCAGGCATTTAAAAAACTTAATGCATTCTCATTACTAAAGTAGTCCTGCATCATTATCCCATCAATACAAATGCAATAGGAGTAAACAGATATATGAAAAAGTTCTAGCTGAGCTGAGATCTGATCAATGTACTCAATGTAACTGAAGCTGAAAGCTTTCTCGGTGTACTTATTTGCAGGCTTGGGAGAGTGAGGGCTGTTGCCCAAGTGATAACATCATGGGGCTGTCATGGTGCACCCAATCAATCAATGGCCATTTGGGTTGATTTGGGTTGGAACAGCATCCAGCACCATCCAGATGCCATGGATTTGCTGACAGAATCACTGAGCCAGAAACTACTGGATATATCCTTGTGCAATGCCCATAAATATATTTACACTGGTGTGATGCCTGCTTATGCCAGCATATGTCACCAGGAGAATTCAAACCATGCTAAGATATTGAAGTGCTGTGTTGCAATATCCCTCCATCCACATGAACAGTTATTGATATGGACTGTATAGAAACATGGGAGATTATCAGACAGGAACAAAACAAGTGTTCCTGTCCCCCAAACTCCTCTCCCGCACCTGTCCCATCCCTGTCCCCGAACAATAAGGAAACTTTTCAGACCATCCACAGGGTAGGCCAGGATTGAATGGAACTCTAACGGAGTTCTGTTAACTTCCTGGAATGAAATCCCACAGATTCTCGCAAGAAGATGCAAGCATAGGAAATTCAAAAATAAAAACCCAAATAAAGCCAAAAAAGTGACAGCAAACACAAAAACAGACTTTAAAGCTTCCAAGTAAACCAGGCAAGTTTTAAAAAGTGTCACTTACCTTGATGTCCCGAGCTCACCAGGAAGTGTTCTTGCAGGGACCTCTCATTGATGCTGGGTTCTCGCCAGCGAAATGGGGCACCTTTTCAGACACTGTCAAATCCATGACAGAATTGGAATGGGGGTATATTGATGGCTTAGCCCATCAATAAAAAGCAGCACTGTTGGAATGGCAGCAGAACAAGTGCATAACAAGGGAGGAACAACGTCATGTGAAAAGGAACCCTTTAGCAATCTCCTGGCATCATTATAATGCTGTTTTTAGTGTGTCTGATAATCTCCATGGTCTCAGGTAGTGTGTGTGTGTGTGTAAAATAAAGTAAGCACATTCTATTCTCACAGACCTATCTTTGATTGAGATACATTGCATCTAAGAAAATACAATGCCTCCTAAAAGACAGAGAAAGAGAATTTCCATCAAAACCGTCAGAACCACAACAGTATAATTGCTTTTATAGTGCAACAGCTAGCATGGTAATTGTAGGATTAACTGCCTTAATCTGATACCAAAATCAATACTTAAGAAAACATCAACAAGAAAATTGTCTCCCTAATGAATACACAATTACACATCAACATAAAATACAACTAGCTGCCAACATTTTAAAAACAAAAATACCTCTTAAAAATCAATACGAAAAGGCAGGTGGAGGCGGGAGAGAGAGATTCTAATATCTTTTTCCCTCCCACAGTGTGTGGAGTTATTTGTAACGGATGCCAGGAAAATGTCAAAACAAGTTCCTGCTTACTACCTTATTCAGGAGGTAAGTCACTGGAGTGCAAGTAGCAAAGAAGTCTGGATAGAATTCACAGGGAGTAAGAAAGTGTATCCCCTTTTCTCACCATGAGAAAGCACACTAGTCAAATTACTTTTAGTAAGATAGTAAGTAATTTACGTTGGACAAGGGCTGCTGATTCAATTCCCCATTAAGTCATGATACTCACTGGATGACCTGGAAGTATTCATTATAGCTGTACAACACATTGTCTAAATCCTGAATAACAAAGGGCATTGAACCGATTCAGATTGATTTGTACCAACTCCAGACTGTATTTGATAGTCCCCGTTTGGTTTGCAAAACCAGACATTAGCATTGTTATATCCACATGTAAAAAAGCTCAACAGTGCACCTTGAACTTGACCATATAAAGAGGTCTCCATGTATGTGTGATGTGAAGGAAGAAGAGGAAGAGAAGCAGAGCTGTGGCTCATTGACCATTCCAATATGCACTCCGAGGCATAAATATCACCAGCACTCTCTAGCCACAGTGCTTACAGGGAGGAATTATGTGAGATCATTGAAATTGTACAGTTAGTCTTCTCTGGCACATTTTCATTCTTGATTAGTAGCAGATAATTAAAGCATTGTTCTGAGGAGTGGGAAATTGCTGGCCTCACAGCATCTTTCTTTAATTTCCTTTTATCATTGTGAATAGTGTAGCTTAGTCTTCTGTTTGTCCTTCTTGTCAATTTGCTTCTTAATGAGATGATACAAATTTTACTTAACAAAATTTATCCTCCTCACCCATCCAGTTATCCATTGTTGCTGTTGTTGTTCCTGCTGCCGCTAATGATTTTGATGACAATTATGTTACTGAGGCATTAGATGGAAGGCAAGCAGTCTGAGGAGATTTTCAGATGCCTCTTGCCATGGAAGCAGCCTCCAGAGCAGTAACAAGGCTGCTGCGTGGCAAGGGGTCCATTTTGGACAACGCCATTTCTCTCTTGGCATCGTCCGTGACTGTTGCGGCTAGCATTGGAGGCGGCCGCGCTGTTTTTCACTCACGGAAGTTGTCCGTGAGTAAAAAACAGTGCGGCCGCCTCCAATGCTAGCCGCAACAGTCACGGATGACGCCGAGAGAGAAACGGCGTCATCCAAAATGGACCCCTTGCCACGCAGCAGCCTTGTTACTGCTCTGGAGGCTGCTTGCGCGGCAAGAGGCGGCAAGAGGCATCTGAAAATCTCCTCAGTCACCATAGAAAATGCAGACCATTTGCCCTGAGATGATTTTGGAGACAATCCCAAGATTTCTATCTGGCTTTACTGAACTGGAGCCGAAAATATTACAGCACAAGCAGACTATTGCCTCACCTAGAGAGGCAACATCAAGCAGTTTTGCTCGGGGAAGAGGCAGAAGAAAAGTCAAAGCATCCAGGCAGACCCTTCAGTCAGGAACAAAGGGTAGGGGAAGCAGCTCTTCTCAGTCCCCATCCCTGCAACAGACTTAGGCAAGCAATTATAAAAGTGATAGTGGGAAGTATGGGGATGTGGAAGTGAAATTTCCAATGCCACTCAGGTCACCAAATGCCTTAAGGGGGGAGGGTCAGAAGAATGCTCAAGTGGGTCTTAGCACCTGGACTGCTGATAATAATAAGTAAAGCATGCTGTCATCGACCTCTTTACTCCTACTTCATCACTGAAGTTCATCTGTTGGTTTGTTTGTAGAATGAAACAAATAAAGTCCCTTCTCTTCTGTTATGCTATCATCTTTATTATTATAATTACTGTACATCTTAATGACACTTTTAACAGACTTACAGTTGTAATCAAAATTATTCAACCCCGCATTGCAAATCAGATTTGTTGTCAAAATGTACAGACTTTCACCTGTTTGCAAAGAACAAATCAAACAAAAGCTACTGAAAAAGCTCAATACAACTAATGATTCAAGTGGTTTCCCCAAATTCAACTAAAAATACAACTTATAATTCTCGGAATCAAACCCTTACCGATTGGCTCCCAGTGATAAAATTTTTGAAGTGATCAGGAGATATTCAGGACATTCAGAGTATGTTGTTATAATTATAAATAGAGATAGATACTATTTAAAACAACATTTAGATACTATGTGTGAGCATGTGGAATAAGCACATGTGAAAAAGTGGGTTTTAACAGAAATCTTAATCTTTTATGTTGTCATTCTTAGCTTATGCTGGATAAACAATAAGGAAGTCAATGGACATTTTTAGATGCAATTTTCAGCAGCAACTATCCCAAAACAGCTCAATTGCTGCTACACAGCAGGGGAGCAGTTTCGGATGATGCCGTCCCTCTGCCAAAACCCTCCGTGTCACTTCCGTGACAGAATGGAGGAAATGACATCATATTTCACTCACAGGCAACAATCGTGAATGAAATATGATGCGGCTTCCATTCTGTCACGGAAGTAATCCGAAACCGCTCCCCTGCCGCGCGGCAGCAATGGACCTGTTTTGGGATATTTGCTGACGAAAATCGCATCTGAAAATGTTCAATTTTTAACTAAGCTATCAGAAAATCAAGCAAATATTAATATATTGGTTGAAATTACTTTTGGAAAAGCAAGGAGAGTTGATTATGAAAGAAATGTGCTTAAATTTGAAAGAGTTACATGTAATATATATTTGAAAGTTGTCTTGATGTTTATTTGAAATAATCAATCAATAAAATGGAAATGAAAAAAATGCAACTTACAATGACTTCTATGGACTCAAAATTATTCAACCCCTTCATGGCAAGCATCTTTAGTACTTAGTAGAGCACCCTTTTGCTGTTATGACCTGCTGCAAACAAGATGCATAGCCAGACAATAGATTCTGGCAGCATTTATGAAGAATCTTATCTCATTCCTCATGACCAATGGCCTCCAGTTCAGTAATATTCTTGGGTTTGTGTGCTGCAACCACCTTCTTCAAATTCCACCAGAGATTTTCTATGGGGTCCAAGTCAGGTGACTGTGATGGCCACTGTAGACTCTTCCAGGACTTCTTCTGCAATCAAGGGTTAGTGGGATTTGAGGTATGCTTGGAATCATTGTCCTGTTGGGAGGTTCATTGACACCCAAGCTTCAGCTTCATCACAGATGGTATGACATTTTCTTTTAGGATTTCCTGATACTTTAATGAATCCATCTTTCCTTCTACATGCTACAGGTTTTCAGTGTGAGAGGATGCAAAGCAGCCCCAGAGCATCACCAAGCCACCACTATGCTTAATTGTAGGCAGCGTGTTCTTTTCAGTGTATGCTTCAATCTTATTCTGCCAGACATACCACTGATCCATCAGGCTGAAAGGTTCCAGTTTTGTTTCTTCGCACCATAGAACAGAATCCGAAAACTTATGTGGCTTATTTATATGATTATGAGCATATCGGAGCCAACTTTTCTTGTGCTTTTGGGTCAGTAGTGCTGTACGTCTTGGAGTTCTGGCATGGAAACCTTCTGTGTTTAGTATGCGCTTTATGGTGCTCACTGAAACCTCAGTGCCTGTTGCCACCAAGTCTTGCTGCAGGTCTTTTGCAGTCACTTGAGGGTTTTTCCTCAATTTGCCTTCTCAGAAATTTGGTTGCAGCTGTTGATAGCTTCCTTTTTATACCCCATCCAGATAGTGTAACCACTGTTCCTTTAATTTGAATATGTGAACTATGCTTCCAATGGTGTCTTTAGGAACATTTAGTGCCTTTTTGTATCCTGTTCCTTGTTTGTGAAGGGCAATTATCTTTTCTCTTAAGTTTTTGGGCCATTCTTTTGACTTAGTCATATTTCTAACATGCAGTCAATCCAATTCAGGTATTTCATGTGTTCCAGTTCAACTACACCTGGTGCAACTAATGAAGCCCTTGATTAGTTGCATCAGTTGTGCTTGAGACAACCCCTGTTTTGCATATTTGTGCTGTTCTGAGGGATTCTATTCAGGGGTTGAATAATTTTGAGACTTGAGAAGTCATTATAAGTTGCATTTTCAGTTGAAGCTGGGGAAACCACTTGAAGCATCCATTGTGTTTAACTATTTCAATTGCTTTTGTTTGATCTGGTCATTGCAAACAACTGGAAATCTGTAAATTTTGACAACATACCTGAAATGGGGGGTTGGATAATTTTGATTACAACTGTAACTAGGTGAGGCTTTAAGGGGACGGAACCAAGCAGATTGAAATGAATTTCCTAGATCAAACAGTCAACTAATGCTTTTAAAAACTGTTTTTAAATGAGATATTTTGGAAAGCAGCCAATGTCACAGGCGTCTAGCACAACCTGCCCCCTTGGATCTACCTGGCTGAAACTGAGCTGGATTAATCTCCCCTTTAGGATCTCTCATGTCTCCATATTTTATGCAAATATTGAGGGGGTGGAATAGCACAGTTATAACCATCTTTGGTTTCCCAATGTAAGTAAATAGACGAGGACTGGCAATCCAGATTACCAATTTTCAGTTTGAATTCAGTGTCTAGACTGGAACAGTCTAGATCTATCTGATCTGAATTGGGCCCAAATTCAAATTGCTGAATTGGACTTTGAACAGGGATCATTACACAGCCCTACTCATCATCTCTCATAACAATTTATTTCGTTGAAATGAGCAGGAGAGATGAAATTAAACTGGGAAGTGGAGAATAAATTGATATATTATCTCCTCCTATTTTGGCTTCTATTGTTATTTATTTTGTATAAAGAGCTCTAGATGATCTGCATGGCCCTCCTTTACATTTTTAATGATCAGAAGAAGTCTGTACATTCTGTAGATTATGATGAAAAACCACGGACTTTATTAGGTGCAGCAAAAATAATGGGAATACAACATCATGGTAGCATGAATGGGCCCCACTATCACATGACATTGTCATCTTTGCATTGTTACTCCATGCTCCAGCCACAAAAAAAACTGTTACTTCAAATTGATGGGTTAACCAATCAATAGATCATCATTAGTGTTTTTTCGTGTTATTGAAGGCATGCAAAACCATGTACCATTGTAATCACATGATTATAGGGTGAGTGGGCAGTCCCCAGTAAGAAAACATCTGGGTGAGAACACGAAAACGAAGCACAGGATGCTCTTTTTATGAACTTTCCCAGTAGGTTTTTAGGTTTGTTTAACTGTTTGTCTGTTCATTGACTTTGTAAATTAAGGGGGTTTTACTGTTTTAAAGTGTGCTCGCATCTTCTCATGAGAACTTCCAAAATTGTGCCCATGCTAAATACAGGAAGTAAACTCCCATTCTTAAAGTGCTAGTGGTCATCATGCAATAATTCTGTGGTGGTTCTTTCATGTGATTACAGTGACATCTGATAGTAAGTGTAATAATGCCATCACATTTCCACTATCCTCATTTGTGGAATTACAGCATTTTTAGATGCTAGTCTGATAAAGTCCCATGACTTACCCCAAGTCACCCAGTGAACTTGTTGGCTGAATGGGAATTTGAACCTGGCTTTCCTCAATTCTAATACAAGGATGGATCACAAATATTACCCTGGTTTATACTGCAAGCACAGAAGCCTACCCCCCCCCACACACACACATACCATATTATAAAAACAGAATCATGATCCTAGATCTTTCCAGGAAATGTAATTCTCCTTTCAAATTAGGTAGACAACACCCTCCAAGTCTTGTTTTGACTCAAAATACTGGTTTTAGGAAACTTGAAGTGAAGTGCCATCCACATTGAGTTTTCTTTAATGAGGGTATGTATGCATCCCATGGAGAATGTTTGCCTCCAGTCTTCTGAACCTTCCAACTCCTTTTCTAAAAGCAACCCCCTGCTAACTCTTTGGACTGGTTAGTCTGAGGAATCGCTACCAAATTCTCCTCAAATGCAACCTGTGTTGGATATTGTGGTAGCATTTCTACTGGGGAACTAGGCCCTCACTGACACATACAATGCCAAATTTATTTGACATTGCTGTTCTTGTATTTGTTTGGTAAAAAAAAAAAAATCTCTAGTGTCGGTAAACCCTGATGCAGAGAATCCTGATTGAATCTTGGCACTTCAGGACTTAATTTGTGTAAAATTTGCATGGGTTTATTTTGCACAGGGAACAGCAACACATGCTTATTAGTTTCTGGGCACAGTACAAGGTGTTGGTTATGACCTTTAAAGCCCTACATGGCTTGGGTCCAACTTACCTCCAGGACCGCCTCCTCCCATACGATCCTCCCCATGCTCTTTGGTCCTCTGGGAGGAATCTGTTACAACCTATAAAAACAAGGCTGTTGGTGACCTCCCAGAGGGCCTTCTCTGCTACCTCTCCCAGACTATGGAATGGCCTGCCAGACGAGATCCATCTTATTACCACCTTAGACAGTTTCAAAAAAGTTGTCAAGACAGATCTTTTCCGGCAGGCCTTTCCTGAATAGCTATCCCAGCCCGAAGATTCAGCTGTCTTTTCCCTTGAGCTGCCATTGAATCATTCCATTTTTTCTCTCCTTTTAATTATTGTATGTTTTTAATCCTTTCTAACTTAATATTGTTTTAAGGGGTGGGTGGGTTAGGGTACTGATGTAATTATGGAGTTTTTATGCTGTAAGCCACCCCAATTGTGTTGCAGAGGGGTGGGATATAAATAAATTATTATTGTTGTTGTTGTTGTTGTTGTTGTTTTCTGTATAGAAAATGGCATTTTCCATGGAAAACACCCCACAGAAATTTTGTTCAGAATCATCTTCAAAAACTGCACTTTTCAAAGGTTTTCACAGCCTGAAGAATATTGCAGAAATATATTAATTGTCTCCTTAGAGATTGAAATCAGTGAATATTTGCATATCTAAATTGTAGCCACATATCATTTGCATGTCATGGTCCATGCAGGAAAAAAAAAGTTCTACCAGAATTATCAGACCTTACTTTCACCTTTGCATTCAGCATAAGCTTACATTTTATCATGGGATCAGGGTAGATTCCCCTGATCCACAGCAGCTTGAAAAAAACCTATATTATTCACCAAACAGGTACTTTTTAAAAAGTAAAAGTATGCAAAGTACTTCAATAGCATTTTTTTTCCCCAATGGAGGCTTCTGTGTGCCTGAGCTTTAAAAAGAATGTTATTAGTTTGAGCCATCATGAAAGATTGATGCTACCAATGACAATGCTAATAAATACTTAATACTGTCTTTCAAGTGCTATGAATTCAGCCTTTACTGGTATTATGTGACAGAAGAATGATATGTGTGAATGCAGAGGGTTTCTGTCAGCATTTCCCACGTTCAGATTCTGTACATGACTGAAGCAGAGGTCTCTGATCACCTTAGGAATCTTGAAAACCAGACAGCACCAACAGATGTCTATTAATTGCAATAGTTTTCAAAGAAGTCACAGTCTTAGGACTTTATCAGATGCAATTAAAAAAAAAAAACCTGTGGCAGTCAGGAGGAGGACACCACTGTCCCACTTCTGGTGGTTGCTTTTGCATGCCCCATCCTCCTCCCATCCTTTATTCATTTCCCCTCTATTCTGGAGGGAAGAAAAAGATGCCACTTTTTATTGGCGGAAGTTTCTGTCAATGAAAAGTGGCACCTTTTCCGTCGTTCCAGCATGGAGGGAGAATGAATGAAGGACAGAAACCCTCAACATTCTATGATGAGTTTTTTCATCATCTAGACAACACCCCAATTTTATGTATGTTAAAATAGGGGTGGACAATAAGAAACAACCCAATCAATTTCAAGCAATCCTTTTTTATCATTAAGATTTACTTGCAATGTGAAAAACTTCTCCTTTCTATCTCCACAATTCATTTATTTTATAAACCTCTATCCTGTCCCTATTTCAATACTTCCTCCTTGCCCAACAAAAATGTCCAAAGTTGTTACCCAAAATGCTCAAGGAGGGAAGATCCTGTATCACACTAATGTAAGATGGGGAATTAACATACTCAACTTGGCAATGTGAAAGGGGTAACAAGCAGGATATTGTAGACCTGTTTATATGGGTACTAAGGAGGAGACATTAAACTAGATAGTTTAATTAATTGATATTTATTGGAAAATAATATCACAGAACTCACACAAACACTCAGGGTTGAAGCACTCACACAAGGCTAACAAAAATAGTGAGAAGGATTTGGATAAAGGAATAGATTGAGTGGATAATGGGTGACACAGCACTAGTCCTGCAGCGAAAGGGTATTTGAGTTGTGTTCTGAGAGTCTAGCAACAACCTGGCAGCATGTATGTAGCAAGAGGGACTGTAGACAATTTGGTAGTGTTTTTGGGGTTACATTTATATGAAATAAGTCCCTTACAGGATGGGAGTTGTGGGTGAAATACAATGACTCTTGGAGTTTTCCAGGCTAAAACAAAGGGAGCTATGGAAGAGTCAATGGTTGCTAATGAACAATATTTTCAAATTGAATAGGAAATAGGCCAGGTCTATTGTTGGAGTAAGAGGAGAGGAAAATCCCATTTACAAGCCTTAAGGGTCTCTGCCATTGCTGAATGGATTAGTGATGACTCACTACCAGGTGATGAGTCTTACTCAAGTGTGTCTGTTTTTGGAAATGTCCACCAGCTCCTCCTTTGGTGCAAATGTGAATCCCACCCTAATATTAGGGAGTCCCTGGTATACCTGTAGCCACATGGATGACCACCTTAGCCAAACTATTAAATAGCAAATTATTTGATATTCCAAGATGGGGGTTGTCAGGGTAGGTAACAAATTACTCTAGGAAAGGGTTATACCCCAACCACTTGTCCACATTGCAATGCAATATTAAAGAACATCTGCTTTTTTTCCCTCTCAAGTGAGTAGCTGTAGGAGGCTTGTGGTCTTAGTTGCCATCAGATAGAATTCACTGATTTTTTTAGATTTCCATTTATGCTCATGAAGCACACAAAGCAGGAAGATGGCTGCAGTTAAAGATAGACAGGTGGAGATAATGCAGTTAAAGTCTGATCAGAAAATCAACAATAAAACTCTGCTTGTGAAATTAACAGGGTCTGTAACTGCAAGAAAAGGAGGCTTTTTTTCATTTCTAGCAGATTTTTAAAAAAGGATTTCACAGGTGGGCAGGATGAGAACTCTGGAGGTTGAAATGAAAATCTGGAGAATGCTGACTAGAGAGTTAAATATTCTATCTAAACCAAGCAACATCTCTGGTGGCAAGGGAAGCTTGCCTGCAAATACAGTCAGACAGCCATATCCATGGAACCAATATCTGCAGTTTCTTTTATCCATGGCTGAAAAAATAGGGACAAATACCATAGAGTTTGGCTGGAAAATACCTATAGAGGTGTCTCTCTAGGCATCTTCCAGGTCCTCCAACACAACTCTATGGTATGTTTGTACCTGAAGCCCTTTATTTTAATTTGGTTCACTATTATCTGAAGTTTCCAGTACCCATGGTAAATCTAGGGCCCAACCCCCCATGGATATGAGGACCAAACTGCATACACAGTATCCTTTACACACTTCATGAAAAACTGTCCAAATACAAATAAGTGGCATTTTCCTTCTGCAACATTTGATTGATCTACTGTCTTCAGTGACTAGCCTTCCAGAAAAGAAAAGAAAAGACCAAGAGTACTTGAACAGAACAAAACTGAGATCAGCCTGATTTGCTTAAATTCCATTGTAAAGCTGTAGTGGTTTCTGCAATTCTCTCCACAAAGAGGGAAACTCTCTCTGTGTGTGTTTTTGCATGCATAGTGGGAGAAATGTGTCCATTTTGGTTTACCCTATTTGCACTTTCCAAAATAAAATGCTAACCTGGGGTCCTTTCACATTACATAAATGTAGCACTTTGATTCCACTTTATCTGGTTTTGGCTTATGGAATTCTTGTGTTTGTTGTTTGGTGATGCACTAGAGCTCTCTGGCTGAGAATTCTAAACACCCTTCCCTAAACAAAGTTAAAGTGGTTAAAATGTAGTGTCTAAGGGCTCCTGATGTGATTTCAGTTCTGTGAATGTATGCTCAAAATTCTCACTCCTCCCCTAAATGCATGTGGATAATGTGTATATATTAGGAAGCATGGGAACAAATATCTGTGCATTCTAAAAAATGTGCCCCCAAAATGGACACTCTTATATAATTCCTAGGGAAATATGGAAAAATGTACAAGTGAGGGTAAAGGAAGCCTGCTTCAGTCCAATGTGTACCTAAATTGCAAGACACTTTGCAGTGACAGTGGGAAACTTTGACTAGGATGAATTTTGCTCATTTTCACATTCCTACAGCTACACAGCAAGTTTTCTTCACAGGATGCACAGAAAATATTTTTTTTAAAAAAAAACAAAAACAAAACTTAGAATATCCCTTAAGAACAACATTTCATACATCAAGGGAGAAAAAAAAATCTTATCTTGCTCCCACTGAATGTGAACTTTGGAACAGAAGGTCAAGCTAGGAATGCAGACCAGCCTTGACTGCATCTCCTGGATTCATGAGCAGATTTTGAAATGTACTAATTATTATCCCACATCTTCTACATTTCCCAAAACTTCTTATGCAATAGCACATGACATTACATTTACAATGCTTACTATTAGAGAAGATATTTTTTTCAAAGTATCTGCAAATATTCATGCTTAAAAAAACATCATTCCAATTAACACAGAAACAGTATCAAAAGTACTTACAGGTAAACACATACAAGCAGAGAGTAGACTGATTTATCCATCCCTACAAAAACCTCCCATCACCATGTCTGTATATGAGAGCTGGACAGTGAAGAAAGATGATAGAAAGAGAATCAACTTATTTGAAATGTGGTACTGGAGGAGAGTGCTGAGGATACCATGTATGGCCAAAAAGAACAAAAAAAATAAATAAAATAAAATAAAAAAATAAGGGTCTTAGAACAGATCAAGCCAAAACTCTCACTAGAAACCAAGATGACCAAATTGAGGCTGTCATACTTCAGTCACATCATGAGATGGCATGGCTAACTGAAAGGCCAATAATTCTAGGAAAGGTGGAGGGAAAAAGAAAGGAAGACCACAAACCAGATGGATAGACTCAGTCAGAGGGGTCACAGGCCTGAACCTTCTGAGACCTGAGCAGGGTGGTAGAAGATCTTTATCTCTCTGGCTTTTCTTCGCAAACGAGGATTCAGGAAGGACTCATCCCGCACTTTCTGCAAGCGCGCTGATGACTAAAAAGGCCAATCTGAGATGAACAAGCCCGGTTGCAGAAAGCACAGCAGAAGGTCTCCTTGGGTGATGTTTTTGGGTTGTGATTCTTTCTGCATTGTCATTTCTCTTCAAGACTTGTTCGGCGTGAGTTCTCAAATAAGGCTGCAGTATTGTGGATAGTGTGTCTCCATGCCTCCCGATGTGAGGCCAGGGCAGACCACTGTTGGTGATCAATTTGGCCAAGCCTGAGATGTTGTTTCAGGGAGTCTTTGTAACACTTTTTTTGGAGCGCCCTGATAGGAGGTGTGATAATGGGCTCTCCCATTACCTGAGCAACACAGCCAAGCAGGTAAACAAAGTGTTAATGATGTATCAGGTTAAGTTAAAGTTTATGGGGGTCAGGCAATAGTTGACCAATGAGATGACCACTTGGAGGGAGATTGGAGATGCTTCTGTGAAGAAATGATAAATATTGCCTCAGGGGGCGTGAGGCAGGGAGAAGAACAAAGAGTGACATGAGCCAGGAGGATTCTTGTCTCAGCAACGAGGGTGGGGGTTTGGGGGTGCTTGGTATAGGCTGAACTGAAAGGACAGATTCCCAGGCCCCATGAACATCCAGTACATCTGGACTACAACTCCTCATAGGTAGATTAGGGAACTATCTAGCTTAGTTGCATCGGGGCTTATTTTTATTTTTATAAACTTGGCTGGAATTACTAGACTTATCTGTAACTATGTAACTCTAAGTGTGCCTGAAGGAAGATCCCTCAAGTGAGAGAAATACACTTTACTCTTTAGTCTGCCTGGAATAAACTTCCTTTAAAGCTCTCCTTTCTCCACACTCTATCTTCACATGCTTCGCTTGGCTCTCTTCCCACAAGAGTGAGGGGAGGTGAAGCTCTGCAGAGTCAGAGTGGAAAGTACAAGTTGAACCCTGTAACTGTAACTGAAGGGAAATTGAAGTCAATGGGTGATGGCAGTCTACTTGAATTTTGGGGGTCCCATCCTTCTCAAGCAGAGGTTTGAGGAAGGTAACCTCTGAGAAAAGACAGGACAGGGGTGTTGGAGATGTCTCATTCATGGGTTTGCCATGAATCAAAGTCAACTTGAAGGCAGTTAACAACAAACCAAAACCTCCCATTTAGGATTTTGTGACTTTTCATCTAAAAAGCAACTTTTCAAAGCTCTTATGCTTATATCTGGCACAGCCTCCCAAGCTTTGCTAGATATCTATCTATCTTGAATGCCCAGTAATAGTTCTCTGGCTAAAAGAGTAATTCAAGCTATTGAAGAATTCAATCCTTTTCCCATGCCATCCACTCACCACTGAAGCCTGACCTGTTCATGTACCATCCCATCTTCCCCCTTCGCACTCAGATACCTGGCTATTGGTTCCCCAATTAAAGTAGCTGGCACGTTACCAGTATTAGACCTAATGCTTGAAGGGCACTTTGCCAGCTGCTCCTTTTTCTCTTTGAAGGATTTATATCTTGCCATTCAATAAAATTCTTTAGTCAGGTTGTAAAAAGTTAAAGTTGAAATAAAACAAATTTAAATGTAGAAATTGGAAGATGACCTTCAAGGTCCCTTCTAACTGGATGAATACCCACACTAAATGCAATAAAATCATGGGAAACAGTGTGAAATAGATCAGGTTCAGTCCCTACTCCATTGCAGATTTCACATCATGTGGCCCACATCTTGAGGAAGAGCAATAGAAGTCCAGCTTGCAGAGACCTTCAGGAGGTTCCAGTTGGCTTCCCAAATGACTGGAAATCTCTCTCTCTCTCTCTCACTGGCTTTTCTTCACAAAGGAAGATTCAGGAAAGACTCATCCTGCACTTTCTGCAAGCGCACTGATGACTAAAAAGGCCAATCCGAGATAAACAGGTCCGGTTGCAGAAAGCACAACAGAAGGTCTCCTTGGGTGATGTTTCTGGGTTATGATTCTTTCTGCATTGTCATTTCTCTCCAAGACTTGTTCGGTGTGAGTTCTCAAATAAGGCTGCAGTATTGTGGATAGTGTGTCTCCATGCCTCCCGATGGGAGGCCAGGGCGGACCATTGTTGGTGATCAATTTGGCCAAGCCTGAGATGTTGTTTCAAGGAGTCCTTGTATCGTTTTTTTGGAGTGCCCCTCTTACACTGACCCACGGCGAGTTCACCGTAGAGTACTACTTTGGGGAGGCAATGATCCTCCATCCTAGAAACGTGCCCTGCCCAGCACAGCTGTGTTCTCAATATCATGGCCTCAATGCTGGTGATCCCTCCTTGCTCAAGGACAGCAACATTCGTCACATAGTCAGTCCAGAGTATATTTAGGATTGTGTGTATACAGTGCTGATGAAAGCGTTCCAGGAGTCGTAGGTGGTGGCGATGGGTGACCCATGTTTCAGATCCATAAAGGAGAATAGACAGTATAATGGCTCTATACACACTGATTTTTGTGCTTCGCCTCAGGTGTTTATTACTCCAGATTCTTTTGTGAAGTCTTCCAAATGCACTATATGCCTTTGCTAATCTGTGATTGATCTCTTTGTCAATCTTGGCATCTGAGGAGATGATGCTTCCCAGGTCGGTGAACTGCTGAATGGACTTGAGCACAGATTTGCCAACAGCAATATGGGGAGGCATAACACTGCTCTCTGTTGCTGGAAAAATCCTTGCAAGGATACTCCTGAACAGATTAGTTCCTGGTATTGCAGAAGAACTTCTCCCTGAAAGCCAATGTGGCTTCAGAGCCAATAGGAGTACTACAGATATGGTGTTTGCCCTTAGACAACTGCAAGAAAAATGTAGGGAGCAGAACAAGGGTCTGTATGTAACATTTGTCGACCTCACCAAAGCCTTTGACACTGTAAGTAGAAAAGGTCTGTCGCAGATCCTGGAAGACTAGGATGTCCCCCCAAATTCCTTAACATGATTATCTTGCTACATGAGGGCCAGCACGGTGAAGTCAGATATGGCGATGCTCTTTCAGAGCCCTTTCTAATAACTAATGGAGTGAAGCAAGGTTGTGTTCTTGTTCCAACTTTATTTACTATCTTCTTCAGCATGATGCTCCAAAGGGCAGAGCTTGAAGAAGATGACAGCATCTATATACGTTACGGTGCTGATGGTAGCTTGTTTAACTTAAGCCGTCTGAGGGTTCACACTAAGACTCTAAACTATCTAGTCCATGAGCTGCTCTTCGCTGATGATGCTGCCCTTGTTGCCCACACAGAAGTAGCTCTGCAGCACCTAACATCCTGCTTCGCAACAGCTGCAGAGCTGTTTGGGCTGGAAGTCAACCTGAAGAAAACAGAAGTTCTTTACCAGCCAGCACCACAGGACGAACACCACCATCTCCAAATGACTGGAAATAATAAATTTCTTACTAGATGATCATGAGGCATGTGGTTTAAGTGATTGCCAGCTGGTAGAAATAAAATTGGTTGTGTTGCTAGCTCCCAGTCTTTATTAGAGCCACTGCTATCTGCTGCTCCATCTGTATTCCTGAATGTGAGCAATTTCTTTTCTGGACTTTGAGAAAACGGCAGAGTATTACCTAGCAGAGGTAGGTGTAGCAATGTTGGGCAAAAATACACATTTTAGTAGTGTAATTCAATATGCCCACTGCAACTGAACCTAGACAAAGTGGATGTAGGCTCAGTTATGTCTGGAAAAGTTACAACCAGACTGAACAATTCTAATACACACTACATAGGACAGTATGTAAAACTTTTCTGCAAAGAATGTAGACAGCATTTATTGGACAGATATAGAAAGGAGAATATCCCAGTTGATTAGACATTTGTCCTCTGCTTGGTGTGCCAACATATTTCAATCTCTTCTGAATCATTTAGTTCCAGAGAATACAATTTCAGTGCCAGACCACCGTTTAATTTTGTTCTAAATCCTCCTCATCAAAGCTTGCAATAAATCATTCAAATTCATATTAATATTTTATTTTAACAGAAAATATTGGGGGGAAGTACACAATATAATTTAATTAAGGGTGACTGAGACAAGATGATCCTTACAGAAGTTGCTGCAATAGCATAAAGACACCTACAACTATGGACATAAATCCCATAGTTAATACATCAGCAAGGCTCAAGAATGCCTTTTCAGACAAATAAACTATATTGCATTGCACTAAGAGTATTAGAGACACAGTCTCAATGTAACATAATAGAAGTTATGGCTTTAACACTAATGCATTATTTTCTATGGTAATGGCATTCCCTTTTCTGCTGAAATTTTTGCTGTAAGGAGGGCTATTTAAACTTTAAAACATTAATTTGGGAAGCATTATCAGATGATTTGGGGGAATTTGTGGCCATTTTGTGCATTATTTTTTCTCTTAACAGGGTTTAAAAGCAAATAAAAAGCTGTGCTACACAATACAAAACATAATGAATGATGACCACAATCAGGTTAGTGAGTCACTTAAAAATGTAATGAATAAATCTGAAAAGTAATATTTTCGGATTTATCTCTTATATTTAGAATGAAGTACATGATAGCTTACATTCAGGAAAGCAGCCAGCAAGCATGGTGTAGTGGTTTGAACATTGGACTATGACTCTGGAGACCAGGGTTTGAATCCCTGCTCAGTCATGGAAACCCCTTGGGTGACCTTGGGAAGTCACACTCTCTCAGCCTTGGAGGAAGGCAAAGGCAAACACATGATAGTATGGTTTGACATATGATTGTTGGAAAGTCTATTGAAACAGTACATTGTGCTTATTGAAAGCAATTTTGCATGGAATGATAGTGAAGACACATCCTCTCTTCTATCCTTTGGTCTTCCTGGGCTTCCTATACAGTGTACCCACCTGCCTTCATTGTGGCATACATCACCAGGAAGAAGGGAATACACCCCCCCCAACTCATCAGGGATGGGGAGGAAATTCAGAATAACTAAATTATTTTACAAATGGTTGTAATTTATGTTTTATATGACTGTTAACAAAAGCACACATACTTTTGTGTGCTTTTGATTTCACATACTTTTGTGTGCTTTTGATTTCCCATTATTAGGAGGAAATTTTAAGCATCCAAATCACTTTTCTTTCTCCATCATATTTGAATAAACACACACAACTAAACATATGTGTCTTCACACAAGCATACTTCAGAGCATGAAGACTATATATTAAAAAGGTGTACATTAAAAAAGTGGCTCAAAACAAGTTTTACCATGTTCAAAAAAAGGCATACCGAGAAACAGATGAATTTCCATGTAGGAAAAAATAGTCCCTTATCCACAGGCAGCTCATGCCTTTGAACAGCCAAGAAGGAAGCCCTCAGCATGTGATCAAGGCTGGTCATATGAAGGAAGCATTGATCACATGCTGGGGTCCTCCTTTCTGGTTTCAGGGCAACACCAGTGGTGGTTTTGGAGGCGCCTGGAGATGCAGCCCAGCATGAAGGTATGGATTCCTGCATGCCCATATGAGACCCATCTTGGGGGCCATTTACACAGCAAAAAATAACCAGGAAGAAATTGGGTTGAACCCTATTGGTCCCCACACTCATAGGGGCAGATGTGCACTATTCGGAAGGAGAGGTAGCAAAAAAAACCCAGTAAACCCGTGACTTTCCATCCCTCTATTTTCCACAGACTTCTTTTGGAAAGTCTGGGGGAAACAGTACTATTGTTTCTCTGATCAATCTGCAACCATCCCGGATAAAGGGCACACAGTAATGCTGAATTGTAATTGGTCGGAACTCAGAGGGGGTGGGCTTGCAAGGGATGCCTTGCTATTGAGGATCAGCCATTGTTGAACTGGAGCCGGGCTCCTCTCCCTCCTTCTCCTCACCATCGCTTCCAGCCCAGGCTGGGCAACCCCAGTGCTCTCCCCATCCCCACACCAATCGCCTGGCTGCTTGCTGGCTTGCTTGCCACTGCTGGTGGGGAGGCAGTAGTGGGGTAGAAGAAGTTTTGTTGAACAGAAAACACTTAAAACATTGCTTTCTATTGGAAAGAAAATAAGTGGGAGGAGAAGTGGGGTGGGACAGAATGCACTTGAAGCATTGCTTTCTATTGGAAGGAAAAGTAGTGGGCAGGCAGGAGGAAAAGGTCCTTGGTCCTAGAAGCTGTTGCAGCAAGCAGGGATCCAGGAGGGAACGGCACTCAGTCCAAAAGTGGGGAGGCAGGAGGAATGGGCACTCATTTGTTTAAGCAACAAATCCAAGATGCTTTAGTATCCGTGACAAATTGGGGTACAGGGGGTGACAGAATTGAGTTCTCAATTTCTGGCATCTTCATGGACTAAAATCTGCCATGTAGTTGAGCCCTGGGTTCTTCTATGTGACACAGGTTTTCCCCAGGATTATTTTGAAATATTTTAAAAGCACTTCCCCCCAGCTTTTCCCTGGGTGTCATCAGGACTCTCAAGAGATGAACCGGGGCAAGAGCCATGTATTGTTTGGACTGCAGGGCTCCACCATGGGGGGAAGGTAGTGTAAATTGCCCACCTAGAAGCCCTTGTTCACATTGATACAATTGGTGTACTCTAGTTGGACCTAAAAAATACATTTAGACCATGGTCTGCATTTTATCAGTTGATTAATAAAGAGTGATTGGCCAACTGACACAATGAGGAAAATGCATAAAAATGTGTAGGGTGTATCCTGGCTTATCTACACTAGCCAAGATACACTGGCTTCCCACAGACATATCCTGGCTCCACATCCGGCTGGAGTCCAAGCAAGAATGTTGGTCCATTGCTGTAGCCATTGCTGGTGTTTTCTCTGCTGACTGGAACCCAGGAAGAGGGCCCACAACACATGACTGAAACCTTCGTGCATGTGACTTGGTCACATGCTGAGGGACCTCTGCCTAACTTTTGGGAGAGCCACGGAGCTGGTGGTGGCAATGAGAGACAGGGTGGCAGGACACGCATGTGGAGTCCAATCGATTCCATCCCAACAGTACCAGATTTAACAGGGTATTTTCTTATCACAGTTTTACTATAGAATCATAGAATCATAGAATTGCAGAGTTGGAAGAGACCACGAGGGCCATCCAGTCCAACCCCCTGCCATGCAGGAAATCACTATCAAAGCATCCCCGACAGATGGCAATCCAGCCTCTGTTTAAAAACCTCCAAGGAAGGAGACCCCACCATGCTCCGAGGGAGTGCATTCCACTGCCGAACAGCTCTTACTATAGTTTATCAGGCCCTAATCCAGTTTACCTTCCTGCCAGCCTTGTATCTGCCCCAGAAGTGGTAAGGACTGCCTGGGGGCAGATCGGGGCAAAAGCCCAGCATTGTATGGATTACAGGACTCCTGAATGGGGCAAACTGGCACATTTAGCCCATATAAACAATCCATAAACAAAAAAGCTGTACATGTTAAGAAAACTGCTACAAAAGTATGAAAAAAATCCATGCAGGAAATTAAAACAAAGTTTCACAACCTGATATTTTAGATCTGATCCTAACCAACAGGGATGACCTGGTTAATGGGGTGCAAGTGGTGGGATCCTTAGGTGAAAGTGATCATGTTCTCCTGGAGTTTGTTATACAATGGAAAGGAGAAGCCAGGCACAGTCAGACACGCATTCTTGACTTTAGGAGAGCTGATGTCAATAAACTCAGGGAAATACTGGGGGTGATCCCATGATCAGGAATACTAAAAGAGAAGAGACCTCAAGACGGATGGGACTTTCTCAAAAGGGAGATACTGAAGGCACAATTTCAAACAGTACCATTGAGGAAGAAAAATGGGAGGTTTCTCAAGAAACCAGGATGGATGACTAAAGAACTTTCAATGGAGCTAAGTTTTAAATGGAACATGTATAGGAAATGGAAAAAGGAGGAAATCACCAAAGAAGAATTCAAACAGATAGCGAACACGTGTAGGAGTAAAGTCAGAAAAGCTAAAGCGCAGAATGAGCTCAGGCTTGCTAGGGAGGTTAAGAACAATAAAAAGGGTTTTTTGGGGTATGTCCACAGCAAAAGGAGGAAGAAGGAAATGATAGGGCCACTACATGGAGAAGATGGCAAAATGCTAACAGGGGACAGAGAGAAGGCAGAATTACTCAACACCTTCTTTGCCTCAGTGTTTTCAGAAAAGAAAAAGGGGGACCAACCTGAGGATAAAGGAACAGAGGACACAATAGGGGAAATCCAGCTCAGAATAAGCAAAGAGGTTGTACAGGAATACCTTCTTAATCTAAATGAATGTAAATCTCCAGGACCATATGAACTACATCCAAGAATATTAAAAGAGCTGGCAAATGTGATCTCAGAGCCATTGGCAATAATCTTTGAGAAATCCTGGAGAACAGGAGAAGTCCCAGCAGACTGGAGGAGGGCAAACGTTGTCCCCATCTTCAAAAAGGGGAAAAAAGAGGATCCCAACAATTATCGGCCAGTTAGTCTGACATCAATACCAGGGAAGATTCTAGAGCAGATCATTAAACAGAGAGTCTGTGAACATTTAGAAGGCAATGCCATAATCACAAAAAGTCAACATGGTTTCAGAGAAACAAGTCATGCCAGACTAATCTGATCTCTTTTTTTGATAAAGTTACCAGCTTGGTAGATGAAGGGAACGCTGTGGATATCACATACCTTGATTTCAGTAAGGCCTTTGACAAGGTTCCCCATGACATTCTTGCAAACAAGCTTGTAAAATGTGGGCTAGACAAGTTAACTGTTCAATGGATTTGTAATTGGTTGACCGCCCGAACCCAAAGGGTGCTCAGCAGTGGCTCCTCTTCGTCTTGGAAAGATGTGACCAGTGGGGTTCCACAGGGTTCTGTCCTGGGCCCAGTGTTATTCAACATCTTTATCAATGACGTGGATGAGGGAATTAGGGGCATACTTACCAAATTTGCAGATGACACCAAATTAGGAGGAGTAGCTAATACCCTAGAGGACAGGATCAAAATTCAGAATGACCTGGGTAGACTGGAGAGCTGGGCCAAAGCTAACAAAATGAAATTCAATATGGAAAAATGTAAAGTACTGCACTTAGGGTGGAAAAATGAAATGCATAGATATAGGATGGGAGAGACCTGGCTGAACGAGACTACGTGCGAAAGGGATCTAGGAGTCCTAGTAGATCACAAATTGAACATGAGTCAACAGTGTGATGCAGCAGCTAAAAAGGCCAATGTGATTTTGGGCTGTATCAATAGAAGTATAGTATCTAGATCAAGGGAATTAATAGTGCCGCTCTATTCTGCCTTGGTCAGACCTCACTTAGAATACTGTGTCCAGTTCTGGGCACCACAATTCAAAAAGGATATTGACAAATTGGAGCATGTCCAGAGAAGGGCAACTAAAATGGTGAAAGGTCTGGAAACGATGCCTTATGAGGAGAGACTTAGGGAGCTGGGTATGTTTAGCCTGGAAAAAAGACAGTTAAGAGGTGATATGATAGCCCTGTTTAAGTATTTGAAGGGGTGTCATGCTGAGGATGGAGCGGTCTTGTTTTCTGCTGCTACAGAGACTGGAAAACGGAGTGATGGATGCAAGCTCCAGGAACAGAGATTCCACCTCAACATTAGGAGGAACTTTTTGACAGTAATAGCTGTTCGGCAGTGGAATGCACTCCCTCGGAGCGTGGTGGGATCTCCTTCCTTGGTTTTTAAACAGAGGCTGGATTGCCATCTGTCGGGGATACTTTGATCAAGATTTCCTGCGTGGCAGGGGGGTTGGATGGCCCTTGTGGTCTCTTCCAACTCTACAATTCTATGATTCTATGATATGGAACAAGGGCAAGAAGGAAATGCAGGAGAGCGTTAGAAAAATATAACAAAATCAAGACTGAGAAATTTTCATACCTGTGTGGGGAACAGCATAGGAACGTCTGCAGTTTAACAAGCCATCCTGATCAGCACTTTGGGATAGAGATAAGTGAGAAATTTCTTCAGTTCACATTTCAATATTTTCCTAATAAGTTCACATTTCCTAATCCATACATTTCTGAAATTTGCCATATGGCTCAGACATATGAATGTATGCATTTAAAAGCCTACACAAAAAATGCATGTTTGTGGGGAGAAACTAGATTAAAAAAAAATACTTTGAAATGTATCACAGTTCCTAAATTCAGGAGAACTTTAACTTTAGCCTGATTTAACATTCTCCCAAAAGCTACATTAGAAGGGAAATACCAGAAAATCCCCTATGAAATTCAACAATTTCCCTGTGACACGGGCACAATAGAAAATATAGTCCATGTACTTTTGTATTGTCAGTTTTACATGGATATTGTCACCAATTGATTACCCTTTTATTTGTTAAATTCCTGGGACATTCTGAATGTTTTTATTTGCATTATTTGTTGGATAATCAGAATAAAACTATTTCTTTAAAAGTAGCAAAATTTTGTTATGTGTAAGCTTCATCCACAAATGGTCACTAATTGTTATTGATGTTAGAGACTAAATCTGTTGTTTGTCTTATTGATTGTATTTTTATTGCTCAATGACCAAAATAAAGTGTCTGTCTATCTATATAAGTTTGCAAAATGCAGATATTTTTAAAACACATAAACATTCAGTTTAAAAATGTGCACAGAATTCCATATAAATTTCTGTTTATGTGTGGGGAAAAACAAAATTTGATCCCAAAACAGGGCAGTAGAATGAAAACAAAATACACAATCCATGCTCATAATGCTCATAATGCTCATAATGCTCATCCACCCATTTCTGAGAAGGTGAAAATGTTGGAATCTAAATAATTGGCATGCAAAACTATTATATTAGGATCCAAATCATTGAGAAAATCTTCTGTTTATGAGCATTCCCCCACAACTGGAGTTTTTCTTTCTTTTTTAGCTGATCAGTGTGCTAAATGAGCAATGTCCCCTTGGGAAAAGACAAAAATAGGTGCACCAGTGGTTGGAAACCTTTGGAATATAACTACCCACAATATCACACAATGTTCACTATACTGATTTGGTTTTTCTGCCTCATTATACCCAGATCAAAGCCCATACTTGCTTCTCACCCTTTCCCCTTTCTTGTCTTTGAAATCTGACACTTGCTCTCACTGGATTTCCTTTATCCTCCAATGTACTATAGTCAGACTGTCTATCTTTGACCTTAAATTGATTCTGCTTCTTGACTGACCATGCAAAGAGAGCTTACAACATCCTGCAAAGACAGCTTTGCTGCCTGTGTCACAGGCATCTAATGCATTCTTTCTTGCTTGAAAAATAGAGTAACCAATGGTTTGATCTGTTTTTAATTTTACGCTCAAATCTGCCACTCATCTGGCCTAACAGAACCAGGCCTGCTTTCTAGACTCCTGTTCATCAGAGAACCATGAGAACATATATTTTCTTCATCTCAATAGGGTAACAGCTTTGGTTATTAGTTTGCCTATTATTAGCAGTGATTTCTTTCATTGGTCATCTGGATAATTTTTAAAACCTTACAGAAAAAGAAAAAAAATAAGAAGCCAGCAAAGGTCATCAAAGTCCATTGTTCCATTGATCAGTTTTATGACTAATGAGGTAAAGAAAGAAAATTAAATTGCACAGTCTACTGCTGACCCGGTAAGTTATTCAGGTATTTAAACTTTCACCATTAATTGCTTTGAGATCACTGCCATGACTGCACAGCATACGCTTGAATGAAGTCTTTTCCTGGAATCTAGTCCAAAATCTTTTTGATTAATGGTTACCAACACCAGTACTTTATAACAAAAAACAAAAACAAAACAAAACAAAACAAAACAAAACTCTGTAGTTCTAGTGAAACTTCACTGTAGGTATTTCTCTAATTGACCATGTTTATACTTCTGCTGAACAACAAATTAATGTAAGGACCTAGAAAGAAACAAAATGTGCACCTATTAAAAAAGTAAAAAGAAATTTGGAAGCTGAGGGAGAAAATCTGAACACTACAGGCTGGGTCAATGATCATGCTAAAAATAAATTGGTTTGGACTCGCTCAAATCCTATCATTTTCAATGGGTTTACCCTAAAATAAGCGAGGTCAGAACTTGGAATTTTACTTTTACTAAAAGAAATACACAAGGTACTTTATTCATAATTCTGATTACCTAATATCTTGTTACTTGTTACTGTCATTGTAGCCTAGAAAGTAGCTTGTTTGATTACTTATAAGTAGCATTGGATTATTTATTGGATTACCTATAACCAAGGAGAGCCAGTACGCTATGGTCACTTGAATGTTAGACTGGGGGTCTGAGAGAACTGAATTCAAATCCCCACTCAGTCATGGAAGTACACCAGGTGATTGTGCCTAAAATACTCTCTCAGCCTCAGAGGAAGACAATGCCAACCATCCTCTGAAAAAATCATTCCAGGAAACCCCCAAGACAAGGTCACCTTATTGTTACCATAAGTCAGTAATGTCTTGAAGGCACACATCAACAACATGTTACCATTACTATTTATTTATTTATTTATTTATTTATTTATACCCTGCTCTTCAGCCACAAGGCTATCAGAGCGGCTTACAAATTGTTTTAAGCAATAGCAATTTACACATCTACACTGTATTAAGGAGTTTCCAATGTGTGTTAGCTAATTGCCCCCACAAGCTGGGTACTATTGCAGTTGCACCTCTGAAACATACAGGAAAATGTTCTCATTTTGCCAGGTGGACAATTCATATACCACACCTTGGAAATTTTGGGGAAAAAAAATTGCTAAAATCATTACAATTTCCTTAGGAGGACTCTCCTCC
This sequence comes from Gambelia wislizenii, assembly GCA_030847615.1. NCBI lineage: Eukaryota > Metazoa > Chordata > Lepidosauria > Squamata > Crotaphytidae > Gambelia > Gambelia wislizenii. The sequence continues at coordinate 302,738,397 of JAUMIR010000002.1, read as the reverse complement.
TCTTCCTCCTCCTCCTCCTCTTCTCGTAGGCCTTGTTGTTCTTGACTGGGAAAGCCTACACTACTGAACTAGGGAGATATGGTAAGTGCTTACATCAGTTGGAAAATGAAAAATAATACTGCAAGAGACTCTTTACTAATTGATCACACTTGCATGCATGACAAGCTGTCTTTTCTTCAAGCTGCTTCCACCACATACATGGTGTGTATCCATTTTATATTATTATTATTATTATTATTATTATTATTATTGCGGTTACATTTGATGACCTTAACCGGGACATAAAAAGTAGATATATTTTCTTATATTTTCTCATAATACATGTAACCGTATTATTACATTACTAAAAAAAAAAACATGAATAAAGAATTTCAATCAGAGAATTACTGTATCTTCTCACATTTCATTACCTATTTTCACTTCACATTTTTTCTCATCGTCATTACAGCAATCCGATAGGTAATTACAATTGTCTCTTTTCCCTATTTTCCAACTTCCATATAGTCCCCCCTTGGAATTAACAGGGATACATTTCCTTGTTCTTATATTCATGCATATATACTTATATATAAATATATAAATATATGTATGTTCAAGAATCCTTATTTACTTGTCCTTCAATGTATCTTCTAAACTTCTTGTACAATCCAAGTTAATTTGAACTATATTTGATGTTGTTCTATCTGGATAGAAAAAATCTGTCTAAGTTTGTATACATACATCTACATATCCAGTTTATATAATTCCCAGTTCAGAAGTCCAAATTATTCATGTTAATCCAATTTCGTTTCCAGAACTTTTTAACAGGTTCCCATTCAGTTTCTATTATCTTATTAGTCTTATCTTTTAGTAATAATTGTTAGTCTATCCATTTCCATCATTTCACATAGTTTTATTATCCAGTCCTCAAGTGTTGGGAGTTCTTTCTTTTTCCACATTGAAGCGAATAGTAATCTCCCAGCTGTGATCATATATAGAAGTACTCTCCAAGAGCGTACTTTAATCTTCTCTTTTAATTCATCCACCATGTTTAGGAGATATATTTAAGGTTTCAATGAGAATTTTGAGTTTAGAATTTCAGAAATCTTATTATGTATTTTTCTCCAGTAGATTTTGGTTCTGGGGCAGTTCCACCATATGTGAAAAAGAGTTCCCTTAGCACTTTCACATTCCCAACAGTTCTGTTTACCAGTTTTGTAAATCTTATCCAGTTTAATGGGAGTGAGATACCACTATAGAATATCTTCAGATAGTTTTCTTTTAAGTTTTGAGATAAGGTGAATTTTTGGGTATCCCTCCAAGCTTTTTCCCATTTTTCAATTGCTATTGGTTCTCCTATATCCTGGGACCACCTAATCATTTGCTCCTTTATAGTTTCATCTTCTAGTTCTCTCCCTAAAAGGGTGTTATAATATTTTGCAATGTGATGTTTTTTGTCGTCAAATATAATTTTATCTAAATCGTTCTTTCCCAAATCAAAATTCTCTATTTTGTGGTCCATTTTGAACCTTTCATATATTTGTTTATAGGAGAACCAATTCAGTCTAAATCCTTTCATTTCTAATTTTTCTCTTGTGAATATTTGAATTTGTCCCTTAGGTTCCTTATTCAGTAAATCTTGATATTTTATCCATGGTTCTTTTTTGGGTTTAGTTCTTCCAAAAAAGGCCTCTTCAGGTGAGATCCACAAAGGTATTTCTCTATAGTATAGCTTTTTTATACTTGCCCATATTTTATATAATGCTTTTCTTAATATATGATTGTCAAATCCTTTGTGTTCTTTCCTTTTTTCATACCATAGGTACGCGTGCCACCCGAACCGAAGATCAAATCCTTCTAAAGTTAACAATCTGACATTTCTTAAAGTGATCCAATCTTCTATCCAGGATAGCACACACGCCTGGAAATATAATCTTAATTCAGGAAGTGCACAGCCACCTCTGTCTTTTTTATCCGTTAGAAGTTTCCATTTTATTCTTTGTCTCTTTCCACTCCATAGGAATTTTGAAATTTCAGTTCGCCAGGTGTTAAAGCATTTGGTATTGTGTATAATGGGCAAATTTTGAAAAAGGTACCGGTACATAAATTTAGGTAGGATGTTCATTTTAATTACCTCTATCCTTCCTAGAAATGATAGATTTAATTTAGCCCATTTGATTAACTCGGCTTTAATCTCTTTCCATAATTTATTGTAATTATTTTCAAACAGGTCCATATTTCTTTTTGTGATCCATATCCCGAGATACTTTATTTTTCTTTCAATTTTAAACCCCGTCTCGTTAGATAATTGTTCTTCATGTAATTTAGAAATGTTTTTGGTTAGGACCATCATTTTATCCTTGTTTACCTTGAAACCTGCTATCCTTGAGAATTCTTCCAAAGTTTTGCCTAGCTCCTTAAGTTGTTTTATAGGGTCTTCTAAAAAGATTACAATATCATCCACATAGGCTTTTATCTTGAACTCGTGGCCTTTAATCTTTGCTCCTTGGAGATTTTCATTATTTTTAATGCTATTAATCAGTATTTCAATAACAAGGATAAAGAGTAAGGGGGAAAGCGGACAACCTTGTCTCGTATCATTTCTAATCTGGATTTTCTCCATTTCCCCCCCGTTTATTAACAACTGAGCTTCTTGGTCTTTGTATATCTGATTTATCCATTCTGTGAAATTTCCCCCCATATCCATTTTTATTATCACTCTTTTCACAAAGTTCCAGTTTATCTTATCAAATGCCTTTTCGGCATCTATGAAGAACATGGCTATGTTTTTCTCATTGTGGACCTCATAAAACTCGAGAAGATCGATTATCATTCTTATATTGCTTTTGGGGTGTCTGTTGGTCAAGAAGCCATTCTGATCATTTTGTATAATCTCAGAAAGAATCTTTTTTAGTCTTTGGGCTAGGATTGAGACAAAGATTTTGTAATCGCAGTTCAGTAAAGAGATAGGTCTATAGTTCTTGGGGTCTTTGGGGTCTTTATCCTCCTTTGGTATCACTGCGATATGTGCCTCCTTCCAGGTGTTCGGGATCCTGTCATTTTTTATCTTATTGAACATTTTTTATAGGGGTATGGCTAGTTCATCTTCCAATAATTTGTAATATAGAGAAGTAAATCCGTCAGGACCAGGAGCTTTACCCATTTTCATTTTCCTAATGGTTTCCACCACTTCTGCCATTGTTATGTTACTATTTAAACTTTGTTTCTGTTCCGGTGTTAACCTCCTTATCCTCTGATTTTCCAAATATAGATTTATTTTATCAATGCCAATATTTTTCATAGATGGATCATCATACAATTTGGCATATACTTCTTGAAACCCTTTTTACATCAAGTTGCAATCTGTTATTGTTTTCCCTTTATACTTTATCTCAGTTATTACTTTCTTTTCTCTAACACGTCTAAGTTTTCGTGTCATCCATTTCCCAGCTTTATTCTCTGTCTCAAAGTGCTTCTGTCGTGTCAATCTCGTCGAGGTTTCTATTTCTTCAGTCTGTAATGCTTGTATTTGTTTGGTTAACAATCTAATTTCTCCTTTCACATTTTTGTCTTCTGGTGAGTTTTTTAACTTCACTTCCCTCATTGCTATTTCATTCAAGAGTATCTGTTCTTTTTCCCTTTTTTTTTCTGTTGCTTTTTTAATGAAAAAGCCACACATAACTGATTTGCTTGCTTCCCAGACAGTAGTTAGACTTATATCTTCCGTTGTAATTTCTAGGAAGTATAATTTCAATGTTTCCTTGTCTTTCCTTTAGTGTTTCTTCATCTTTTAGGATATTGTCATTGAATCTCCAACTGAACTCTCTTTTCCTATCCAATAATTTTAATTGGATCGGATTATGATCTGAGATCCACTTTGGTAGAATTTCCATGCTTCTCACTATTGGAAGTAGGTTCTTTGACACTAGGAACATATCTATTTTAGAATGTGTGTGGTGTACTTCCGAATAAAAAGTGTAAACCTTAGCATCTCGATATTTCCACCTCCACACATCTATTAAACTTTGTTCTTCCATCAACCCAAAGAAGCTGTTGGGAAGCCTACCTTGGTTTTTTCTTATAATCTTTGTTGACAATCTATCTATTGTTAAGGTCTATGACCCCATTCCAATCCCCTAACAACAGTAGATTCTCGGTTCCTACATTTCCTATTTCTTTCATCAGTTTTGTGAAAAAGATTTCCTTCTTCTCGATAGGTGTGTATATTCCTATTGTTAGTACCCATTTATTTGCCATATTTATTGTCACTCCTATGTAGGAGCCTTCTGGATCTTTAAATTGTAACCTTGGTTCAAATTTTTTGTGTATATATAAAGCTACCCCTTTCTTCTTTTTTATGTTAGAGGCTATAAAATTTTGTCCCAATTTAATGTTCCTCAGGTATTTGTTATCTGATTCTCTAATATGTGTTTCTTGTAAACACACTATATCTTGTCTCATTTTTTCTAAATAGTGGAATATTTGTTTTCTTTTGTAATTGGAATTCAGTCCTTTAACATTCCATGATATACTTTTAGTTTCCATCTTTTCCTTTATATTTAAATTTGTAATTTATCTCTTATATATGTATTTTTATAAGTTTGACATCCAATCAGCTGTCTTGTTACTCTATTTCATTATTCTCTGTATCCCTTTCCTCATCTTTATCATCTTCAAACTCAGTTAGTTCTTCTTTCTCTGGGTCCTCATCCTGCTCTTCTTCTTCCCTTTCATCTCCCTCTCCCTCCTCTTCCTCCTCCTCCCCTCCCTTCATTTTGTCCTCTCTTTCAGTTGTATTTCTCCTGTGTGGTCTGTCAGATTGTTCTTCTTGAACCTTCCTTCCATTAGTTTCATTCTCTTGTTTACCTAATTTCTTACAGAACTCTTTTGCTTTTGTTATTGAGTTAATCTTAATTCTTTTCTGTCTGTAGTTGAAGGAGAGACCTTCCAGCCTGTCCCATCTATAATTTATATTCCGTCTTGTTAATCTTTGTACTAAGAACTTGTTTTCTTGTCTTTTTAAACAAATTTTAAAGACAATTTTTTTTTTGCTAAAATCATTACAGTTTCCTTAGGAGGACTCTCCTCCTCTTCTCGTAGGCCTTGTTGTTCTTCACTGGGAAAGCCTACACTACTGAACTAGGGAGATATGGTAAGTGCTTAACTCAGTTGGAAAATGAAAAATAATACTGCAAGAGACTCTTTACTAATTGATCACACTTGCATGCATGGCAAGCTGTCTTTTCTTCAAGATGCTTCCACCACATACATGGTGTGTATCCACTTTAAAATGTGTTTATCCACTTAAATTATTGCTACAACCTAGTGTGGCCTCATCATGAAAGAGAGGGATGGAGGGAGGAAGGGAGGAGTGAAGGAGAAGCCTGTTCTACTGTTCCCATGCCCTACTACCTCCTCCTTATAATATCTCAAAATTGGAAATATTGGAAACTTCGAAGGGGTCAAGTAGACCAGGGTGATCCAAAAAGAGGTCAGGTGAAGGCCACATAGACCTGGGAAGATGTCTTAGAAATATTTCTAGCAAGCAAGCCTGAACTAGAATTGAATGGAAGCCCTGGAAAACAAAGCCATTAAGGAGGTATGTGCTAATTCCTTCTTGGGCACCTCAGCAATGAGTCACCCAACCTAAACAATTGAGTGACCATTCCAACACCAATCCAAATGAAATATCCCCTTAGGACCCCCTCCTGTCCTGCATTCTGGAGTTACCATAAACCAATCAATTCCAATCTCCCAGAGATTAATAGTAATCAGCTAAGTTTCAGTTTCCTTTGTTTGCCCATTGGGAAACCCATCCAAGCCTTGTCCTAGCCAAAGTACCCCCTTCAGGTTATGAACCAGGATATAAATATTACCACCCCCCAACAATAGAAACATGTGCCACTGTGGATGAGCCACTGTCTTTCTTGGTGCATCCCTGGATTGAAACATCCAGTGAAATCCTTAGCCGTCTGTCTGAATACTTCAAAACTTCTTCAGGACTGGCAACTATTACCCTATCCCCCAAATCTATCCCCTATCCAACCATTCTGTCTTACTCTTACTGTCTTACTCTGTTTTGTGTATGTGCATGCTTTTTGTGCTATTTCCAATAATAATAATGAAAAATATTTCATGTTATCCTGGAGTTCTCTGCAGTTAGCACAGATATACATAGGTGAAAATATCCCGAATTTACCTGCCTCTCACATCCTTCCATTGAGCTAATAATTATTCCCCCATCTTGAATTTGATATCACAGGTGCATCTCAAAGCACCCTCCTCCATCTCTTAGTGTACCTTCAATATTCATTTGGAAGGAGTGTCAGCAGGTGAAGCTTAAAGCTACATTCAAGTGTAGCTTCCTTCCTCTTCCTCCTCTTCTTACTCTTCTTCATTCATATAGCTCAATTTTCCCAGTCCTGGGACTTGCAGAAGTTAACAATATGTCAAAGATCATCATTAAAAATACATGAAATAATGAAGTGTCCTTTGTGGTCACAAGCTCTTTTCATAAAATTTATGAAGACATTTACAAATATTTGCACTTTCCTATTAAAATAATTAAAAATCATTCTATAAGAATGATAATAATGATTCTATTTGTCATTAAAATACACAAAATTTAAAATAGCAATAAAATATTTTAAAAATTGAAAGCAAATCTGTTAAAAATAACACATGAAGACAAAAAAAGGACATTATTAAAAGCCCCTTTCCCATGAGCAGTCAACTCCCAAAGGTTTGTTGAGGACCCCCCCCTCTTTTTCTGCTTCTAAAAGTGAGAGGGTCTGTCTGTATTGATTTCCCAAAAGTTTGTTATATTGAGTCTGTAGAGCAAAAGACCTAGTCTGCCAAAATATGTCTGTGTCAGAGAAAGCTGAGAGATATAACTATACTTGTTCCAGCTTGACCAAAAGCCCAGAAACAGACATAGTATGGTTTGTCATGTTTATTAGAATCAGAAACAATGGGTCATTCAGCTTAGAAAGTGTTATCTTCTTCTGGGTGCATTGGCCAGTTCAGCTGTCTATGTCTAAGGTATCAAAATAGAAACATATAAATCTGACAAATGATTTCTGTTCCTTAAAAAAGGTCTGCCTGGTAACCACTATAATACACATGCACAGGCCTTAGATTTTTAGGTTTTGTTTCTCTGTAATATAAAAAGATATGTGTGCCTTGTTTCGGGGAACACAGCATGGCGGTTTATGCCCTGTTACTCTTTGCTAGAACCTTGACTTTGAGATTTCCTTATGATTACCCAGATAGACCTTAACAAAAGGAAAAGGAGATTATCACACTACATTGTTATAGTACTATTATTCCACTTTAACTTCTATGTCTGCCTCCTGTGTAATCCTGGGATTTCCAGTTTAGGGAGGGGTATTTAGCACTATCAGCCAGAGAGCTTTTAGGTCTCACTAAGCTACAAACCCTAGAACTTCACAGGAGGCAGGCAGAGCAGTTAAAGAGGAATAATAGCACTATAACAGTGTAGTGTGATAAAATAGGTCTAGCCTCTCTAGGAAAGGACTTCTAGAGGCTAGGGGCAGCCACTAAGAAGGCCCTCTCCTGTGTTCCCACAAAAGATGGACCTGTGAAGATTCTGGCAAGAAAAAGAGAAGGGCCTCTACAGTGGAAAAGTTTTTACTTAATTGTAACAAAATAATAGTTAAAGGATTTTTGTTCATTTCTAGGGAAAATATAGGTGGTGATAAATGGTTGTGAATCCAAAAGTAACAAGAGTTGTATTGGGTCATCAGAAAATCTAATAATCACAAAGGCATATAGCACATTTAGAAGATTTTACAAAAGAGTCTGGAGTAATAAACACCTGAGGTGAAGCACAAAAATCAGTGTGTATAGAGCCATTGTACTGTCTATCCTCCTTTATGGATCTGAAACATGGGTCACCTACTGCCACCACTTAAGTCTCCTCAAACGCTTTCATCAGCACTGTATATGTAAAATCCTAAATATACACTGGACTGACTATGTGATGAATGTTGTTGTCCTTGAGCAAGCAGGGATCACCAGCACTGAGGCCATGATATTGAGAACACAGCTGCGCTGGGCAGGGCATGTTTCCAGGATGGAGGATCATCACCTCCCAAAAACAGTACTCTATGGTGAATTTGCCACAGGTCATCGTAAGAGGGGCACTTCAAAAAAGCGATACAAGGACTCCCTGAAACAACATCTCAGGCTTGGCCAAATTGATCACCAACAATGGTCCATCCTGGCCTCATATTGGGAGGCATGGAGACACACTATCCACAATGCTGCAGCCTTATTTGAGAACTCACGCCGACCAAGTCTTGAAGAGAAACGACAATGCAGAAAGAATCACAACCCAGAAACATCACCCAAGGAGACCTTCTGCTGTGCTTTCTGCAACCGGTCTTGTTTATCTCGGATTGGCCTTTTTAGTCATCAGCGCGCTTGCAGAAAGTGCAGGATGAGTCCTTCCTGAATCTTCGTTTGTGAAGAAAAGCCAGAGAGAGAGAGAGAGAGAGAGAGAGAGGGAGAGAGAGAATTCTGATAGTGATGATTTATTGATTTTTTTAAACTGAGTCATTAACAATTTTATTTCACAGCAATTTTATCAATGAGAGGATGTAATCATTTTGTCTCTAAATATCAGATGTTATTTTAGCAGAGCTCTTGCTGTGCTCAATAAGCTAAAGAAATCTGTCTTACACAAAAAGCATATAGTAGGGATATGAATATTCACCACTTTCTTCAATAGAACAAAAAACCAAACCCACATATTTGCAGTGTTTGACAGACAGCAGTACTGTACAACCAAAAAGAGTTATCACTTTAAAAAAAGCTCAAAACAAGTCAGACAGACAGCTCATTGGAATTCAGATACTCAAATGAACTAGCTGTTTTAAATGAAACCTTTGCAAAAGTAGACATCTGTTTGTGTTGCAAACACCTATCTTCCTTCCCCTGTCCTCAGCCGTTACATACACACCCCAAACAAGGGATAGGCATCAATGGAAATAAGAAAGGACAATTCACTTTGTCTTGGAATATTTTTTTTTTAATCCTGTAACCATCTGATAGATTGGAATAGTTTCTCAATGAGTCAAAACTTGGATCATTAAAAGTTATATTTAGAGCTGGTGACAACTTTGTTTACTTCAAGAATTGTTAAGCTTTTTAAATAAGAACTTTCCAAAATCCATAAATGTCTTCATGAATGCAATGGGATCAACTTGAGATTTTAGAAGTATGGACTAGAAAGAAAACAAAACAAACAGATTCATCCATTCAGGTCAAGGGCTTTGAGTGCTTAGCTCTTGAAAGTATGGCTTTGAATCCTTGTTCATCCAACTGTGTTTGACATGCTGTATTAGAGTTGCCATCTCTTTTTTTTCCCCAGATAAGATCCTCATCTTTATCATCCATATGGCATGCAGATACAATACAGTCTTTTTAATGCTCAGAATAAATGTATCTATCAAGCTGAACGCATGCAAGCGGGTGAGAATTTTTATCATTTTAATAGGAATGTGCAAATATTTGTAGATATCTTCATAAATGTCAGGAAAAGAGCCTGTGGTCACAAAAGACATCTTTTATGTGTTCTAAAAGTAAGTAATTGCAGTAAGTTACTTGCAATTAATTCCCCTGTTTCCAATGATGAAGGAATAACTCAGTTGCTTGATGACTGTAAGTATCAGTGGTAGGCTTACTTTTTTTTTTTTGTCATATAATGTGACTCTGGACCCACATGGTCCAAGGTGTTTCAGGGAGGGGTCTCCTTTGATGGCCTCCATGGATGAGAGGCCATTGATGATTGCATCACGCACAAGGTGACATTACAAACTGCATTGGGGGCAGAGCCAGAGGATTTTCAAGACCTGCTTTTTAAGGGACAGCCGCCTTCCTCATAGATGTGTGGATCATCAGACAGCATTCATTTTTGTAATCAGAAAGGAGCACAGATTTGGCAGGGAAGAGCAGCCTTTCATTTTTTTATTTTTTTTTTTTGGTTTTGATCACTTTACAACTCCTTGCTCCCTGTGGGCATAAAGCAGGTGGTTTGGGCAAACTGGGGTTGATTGGGTGGTGAATTGGGCACACTAGGCGAACAACCCAATTATTGTTTTTAAATCCTTTTATTAAAAAATTTACAATACACCAAAACTACAGAAGTTAAGTAAAGAGAGAAAATAAGGGGGGGGGAGAAAGAAAGGAAGGAAGGAAAGAAGGAAGGAAGGAAGGAAGGAAGGAAGGAAGGAAGGAAGGTGATTTCTGATCTTCCTTTTGATGGTGATACATGCATACACACACACACACACACACACACATACATTTCATTCTTCTCTTTTTAACAAACAACCAATACCCTTCTTTCAGTAGCTTATTCTTTCTAATAATCAAAAGCCAATGTTACCAAATCATTTCCTCTTTTTTTTAATCATAAAAAGTCAATAAGGGTCTAGTTATTGGTATATGTCACTAAAAGTCTATACTCAAATCAAGCCACTTAACTATTCCTGGTAAAATTATCAACTTCACCCCTCCTCATTATGAATAATGTTAAATTCTTCCCTTTTTCAACTAAAATAGTTTTGTTACTGTATTCATATACATATAGTAGGACCCCCCATATCCACTGATTCATTATCAACTAATTCAATTATCCACAAGACAGAAAACAGCATACCTGCCATAGAATCTTCCTACAAAATGTGTCCTCTCTAGCCATTTTCTAGGTCCTCCAAGGCAACTCTATGGTATTTTAACCTGGATGTCCCATTATTTTCAATGGTGTTTGCTATTATCCACAGTTTTCGGTATCTACGCCCCCCCCCCAAAAAAAACCCTGTCCTCAGCGGATAAAATAAAATAAAAAATTAGGATTTTAATATAATATCAACTACCAATTCCTTTGCCCATATTTCCCCTTAATCCATCTGCATAGTGTAATCCAAAATTTTAATCCATCCTCTACAACAAATAATTTTTTTCTAACATCATATATCAACAATACTTCATTTTAAAGAGATTATCCTTAATATCTTGATATATTATAACTTTCAATTCTTTTAGCCATATTTTCCATTAATCAGTCTTGGTTTTGAAGCCAACATTCTGAAATCCTGTTATCCTACCTCCCCTAACTTTTTTCTCACTTTTTGCTATTGCTTGTATGGCACCTCGTTTACCAAGGCCAAGATTGTCTGAAACGAACAAAACATATTAACCAGAGTGCTTCTTTCACCACAAAGATTTTCCCTTACAATGAAAAATTTCCCCTCTCCATCACTTTGGAACAACATACAATTCATCTTCATCCTACCACCACTTTTCTTCTCAATTCACCTTTGATGATAGACACAGGAATAAGGAGACAAGACACACGAAAGAGACCACACATATAAGCTGGGTTGTAAAGGACCACTTTTATTTAGCTATAATATATTTAATTCCTTTCTTAGAGATCTGAATTGGGGAAACAACCTAGTGTGGGAATTGTTGGGGCAGGAAGTCAGCTCCAAAAACCTCTCCCCAACTTCCCTTGGGCAAAACATCTGTACTCTGAGTATACCCCATAAGCTGGGTTACTCCCCAGACAGTCCACATCAGGAAGGCCAATCCAAAAGTCCCTCCCCAAAGTCACAGGACTTAAAGAGAGGGTTTATCCATCAGGCCAGCTCCAAAGGAGGTCACTTTCCCCACACCTCAGTTCGCAGGATGTAAATGGGATGTTCCAGATTCCCCCCTTCACCTCCAAAAAGGGGGAGGTGCCAAAGGTGCACATCAAACTAGCAAATCTCACCCTGTACCTGCCAAGTGACTACCTATTTAATGCACTACCCTAAGCCTATTGACAAGTCTGCATCCACAGTGTGGGGTAGGTGAAAAGACCCCAGGTAAAAGGGCAAAAATTCCTACCTGGCCTTGAAGCAACCAATTAACAATAAAAAGGAGGAGGCAGAGGGTGGCTGTCTGCTCTACAAGCAACAGCACAGGTACTGAGGCCATGTTCAAATTCTCCTTTCTGCACTTCATCAAAAGGGGTTCCTCCAGCACAGTTGTGACCATGCTGGGAATCCTATTCTTCTCAATTTCAAAACCCATTTTCTCATCAGCTCAATCTGTACCTGCATAATCATATTTTTTTTTATTAACACAGATTGTGGCAACACATCAGAATTTGTTTTCAATGCCCACTTGTCTATGTTTTCCCCCATATCTTCATTGAGTCCCTCTCAAAGCAAAACAGTATGCTTTTTGAAATTCCTGAATTGGCATCTCCTTCCCAGCCGACTGTGGGTGGAAAAATGTTGACCTCTATTTCTATTAGCTACAAACATCTTCTCCCTAGTGACCACCCAGGCAGGTTTAGCATGTGTACACCAGAAGCCACCAAAAAGCCATAGATGCCACAAGGGAAAAACTAGCCACCAGTGTTGATTTAAAAAAAACAACACCAAAACTTAGGGGAAAACTCAACAAGTGATTAAATACTGTCACCTCTTCACTTTCAGCCATAAATGCATGAAGCACTTTGCTGTAGCCCCAGGGCTGCAGCAGGTGCTCATATCTGAGTAGTGATCTCTGTGTCCCTCAATACTGGAGGTATACAACAGCATCTGATCAGGGAGAAAGCTGTAGGAAATTTGGACTTGGGGCACGGCAGAGGTTTTGACACAGTAAGAGGAAAGTTGTCAGGAGATGTCAAGACAAATGCCTCTGTCTATCTGAAGACTTTGAGCAAGAGCATTTTGAAACACAGATCCTCTCAGTTTGAGGAGGCTAGTCAGAAATTAAAACATTCTTTTAAATTAATTTCACCCATTCTTTATGTTTAGCTCTCACAAATGAGAGGCAAAAGAATAGTATTCTGTAGCAAGAGAACTAAAAGATATTACCGTAGATTTCACAGATGAAAACTGGGACATGTGGCCATCAAGATGGCAAAAGACAGTAACGAGGAAGAAGACACAAGCCAGAAGAGGCTGCATCAATTTCCTTTTACCTGGGCCTACAGGAAAGGGCAAGATTTTCTCTACTCCTCTCTTCTCCCTTGATGAATTAATTGTGTGCAAACTTCTTGATGAATTAATTGTGTGCAAAAATTAATTGCAGCAATCAAAGTAAACTGAGGGCAAAGGGAGAGAAAAAGAGAAAATCCGGGACATTTTAAAAGCAGTTGAAAAGTGGAATGATGGAAGATTAATCAGGACTTTTGCTACCAAATTGGGACAATTGAAGGGTATGCCCAGCCACTCACAGTGGCTATGTGCTAGATGGCATGGGGTGTGGGGTAGTCCTGATTTTATTAGATTCCTATCCCACTGTTCTCACTGGAAACCGGGGTAGGGTGAGACCTGGTTTCCAGTGAAAACCCTGGAACAGAAATCATAGGGGTTGTCTAAATGGTGAAAATGTTCCTCAAGGAATGCAAGGAGAATCCTACCTCTCTTAATGGCATTATGCATCATTTCACCATATTGTGAAGGAGGGGGGCCCAAAACATCAAAAACTCTGCAGGAAAAGCCTTTGCGACCTTTCCTGGAGTTTTTTTGAAAATAGCAAGGGGAGTGTAGATTCCTGCTCATTGGGACAAGCAATTGAACATGAATCAGTCTCCCATAGGAGACGAAGGGCAAAGCTGATTGGCCAGGAGAGTATGGGGGAGGGGATGGCTAAAAAGGCAAGCACCCACTGCCACCATGTTGGATTTTCACCTTGGCGACCGAGCATTAAGACAAGAAAAAAGAGTGTTTTTTGTTTTTGTCTTGTTTGCTTTTCTTTTAAATAAATAAATAAAAAATCACTCTATTGCACCTTGGACATTGTTATTGTTTTTTATTTTAAAAAAAGTTTGGCAGCAGCACATTGAGGTAAGTACAAATGCGTGTAAATAACTTGTGGCTGCCATATTCCATGCGGAGCTTATGGGGGCAAAACCACCATTAAGACACATCGCAGCTGCTGTGAAATGCCATTACTGTGAGGCAGTCCATTTTTTTTTGTTTTTTTTGTTTTGTTTTGCTTTTTTGCCTTGTATAGACAAGCCCTAACAATTGCTGCTACTGCAACCCCAATGTTGTGAGTTTGATCCTGCAGGGTTCCAGGTTGTCTCAGCCTTCTGTAGGTTGGTAAAATGAGTGCCCAACTTGCTCATGGCAATTAGCTAACATGTTGTAAACTGCTTAGAGAGCTTAGCACTATAAACCAGTATAGAAATACTGGTGCTGTTGCTATTGCTTATGATATCAGGACTGTGGCCACACATACCATGAGGCAAAAAGCCTGGGGGCGGGATGATGACCTCTATTTAGTCAGATTCGTGTTCTCTTGTTTTTGCTGGAGACCAGGCTTCAACTTGGCCCCTTTCCTCCGTGTGGCAAGGGCCTGGGGACATGATGTGCTCTCAGCTTGCACTTTCAGCATCTTCTGGAGGTGCCAGTTGAGAGAGACCTGGGTTACAAAATGGAGAGGGTCATCTTCAGGCAACCCTAGGGACTTTATCAGATCACCCCATCCCATTAAGGTTATTTTGCTGGCATATTTTAAAATGTTTTAATGCCAGAAAAAGACACACCCCCGACCTACCTCCAGCAGCGTCAATGAGGCTTCCCTGGCAGTAACAGAGCACAAACGGAGCTCCATTTACTTCTGGGGTTGAAATCTCACTGATTCTCGAGATTTGCAGAAAATGCTGTCTTCTGTGCAGATTAACCATGTATGAATTTTACAATTTTACAAACCCCAATTACAGCATTTTCTGCATAGGAATTAATATTTCCACAATAAAATAATATTTTTGCAGAAAATTATCTGTCCTGTGCACAAAACAACCACATGCAAATTTTGCACAGAATAAGTCCTGGACTGTGAAGTTTCTTGTCAGCCCACGATTCTTCTTATCAGGATTTCTCAGCACTAAGAAACCCCAATCATTTTCCAAATGTGTTTGAATATTCTTTCAGTCCTTAGACAGCATGAATTCCCTTGCCTGAACAGAAGGGCAGGGAATTGCAAAGGGGTGGGAAGATACCACCTCCAGGATATGGATCCTCTGTGGGCTTTATCAGGCCTGCCTATTGGAGGCCCACCCACATAGCATTCCATAGAAGCAAAAATAATGTTAGAGTTTCTCTCTCGCCCTCTCTGCTGATGCCACACTACACAAATATTCTGTTTGAAACTGGATTATCTGCCATGGTTACTTCCTATTGCATCATGGGATTTGTAGTTTTTCAAGGTCTTTGGCCTTCTCTGCCAAAAAGTGTTGGTACCTCATAAAACTACAAATCCCAGGATTCCTCAGGAATTCCAGACTGGATTATTTGTGTAGTGTGGAATCAGCTAGAATTTCTCTTACTCACAGACACGATCATGTTTCAGAGCTATGTAGGGTATTCCAAAACAAACATATAGCCCTACCTCCACACTATCAGACACATGTTTATCTGAGGAAGCCTTATTGTATGTACCCCACTCTATCAGGCAAAAGCTGAATACATAATTTAAATTAAAACACAAAATACATACATAAAAGTACATTGGGGAAGGGGAGCATTTGTTTTATCAAAATAGTAAGCACCCCCTCCTCCCATGGAGGACAAATTCTGTGATAAATTCTGTTCCTTTCCCCAAAAAGACAGAATGGTCTCTAAGAGACTTACCGCAGTCAAAAGAAAATCAGCAAAGCAGCAGGAACATTCCTGCTGTCTTAGAATCATAGACTCAAAGAGTTGGAAGAGATCTCAAGGGCCATCCAATCCAACCCCTGCCATGCAGGAATACACAATCCAATCATTCCCAACAGATGGCCAACCAGCTTCTGTTTAAAAACTGCCAAAGAAGGAGACGCCACCACACTATGAGGCAGTGTATTCCACTTCTGAACAGCTCTTACTGTCAAGAAGGTCTTCCTAATGTTTAGGTGGAATCTCTTTTCCTGTAGTTTGAACCCATTGCTCTGTGTCCCAGTCCCTGGAGCAGCAGAAAAAAAGGTTGTCCATCCTCAGTATGACATCCCTTCAAATATTTAAGCATGGCTATCAAGTCCCCTCCCAACCTTCTCTTTTCCAGACTAAACATGCCCAGCTCCCTAAGCCACTCCTCATAGTGCATGGCTTCCAGACCACTCACCATCCTGGTAGCCCTCCTCTGGACATGTTCCAGCTTGTCAATATCCTTCCTGAATTGTGGTGCCCAGAACTAGACACAGTATTCCAGGAGAGGTCTGACCAAAGCAGAGTACAGTGGCACTATTACTTCCCTTGATCTAGACACTGTACTCCTATTAAGGCAGCCTAGAATTGCATTGGTTTTCTTAGCTGCTGCATCACACTGCTGACTCATGTTCAGCTTGTGGTCCACTAAGACTCCTAGATCCCTTTCACATGTACTGCCCTCAAGCCATTTGTCTCCCATCCTGTATCTGTGCATTTCACTTTTACTGCCCATGTAGTATCCTACATTTCTCCCTGTCGTTTTATTAATAATGGCCCAACTTTCTACTCTGTTGAGGTCATTTGGATTCTAATCCTGTCCTCTGGGGTATTAGCTACCCCTCCTAATTTGGTGTCATCAGCACACTTGATAAGCATGCCCTCTATTCCCTCATCCAAGTCATTGATAAAGATGTTGTATATCACTGGGCCCAGGCCAGAATCCTGTGGCACCCCACTGGTCACTTCTCTCCAGGATGAAGAGGAGCTATTGGTGACTACTCTTTGGGTTCAGTCAGTCAACCAATTACAAATCCACCTAACAGTTGCATTGTCTAGCCCACAGGTTACTAAAGTTTTTGCAAGAATATTATGGCGGACCTTGTCAAAAGCCTTACTGAAAACAAGATACACTACATCCACTGCATTCCCTTCATCTATCAAGTTAGTATCTCTATAAAAAAAAAAGAGATGAGATTACTCTGTCATGACTTTTTTTTGAGAAATCCATGCTGACTTTTTGTGATCACAGCATTCCTTTCTAAGTGGTTACAGACTGTCTGTTTAATGATCTGCTCTAGAGTCTTTCCTAGTATTGATGTCAGGCTGACTGGGCGGTATTTATTTGGGTCTTCTTTTTTCCCATTTTTAAAGATGGGGACAACATTTGCTCTCCTCCAGTCTGCTGGGAACTCTCCTGTTCTCCAGGAATTCTCAAAGATTATTGACAATGGTTCTGAGATTACTTCTGCCAGTTCTTTTAATACCCTTGGATGAAGTTCATCTGGCTCTGGAGAATTGAACTCATTTATACTGGCCAGGTATTCCTAAACTACCCTTTTACCAATTCTGTGTTGTATTTCTGCTACTGCATCATCTGCTCCATTTTCCCTAAGTCGAGCACTGTTTCCCCTTTGGGAGAAGACTGAAGCAAAGAAGGTGTTAAGAAGTTCTGCCTTTTCTCTGTCCCCTGTTAGCCTTTCGCCATCTTCTCCTTGCAGCGGCCCTACCATTTCCTTGTTCTTCCTTTTGCTACGGACATACCAAAAAAAGCCCTTTGTATTGTTTTTAATCTCTCTAGCAAGCCTGAGCTCCAGCTGAGCTTTGCTTTTCTGACTTCCCCCCTATATGATCTGGCTATTTGTTTGAATTCTTCTTTGGTGATTTCCCCCTTTTTCTATTTCTCATACATGTCCTTTTTATGTTGTAACTCAGCTGAGAGTTCTTTCGACATCCATCCTGGTTTCTTTAGACACCTCCCCTTTTCCCTCCTCATTGGAACTGTTTGAAGTTGTGCCTTCAAAACCTCACTTTTTAGAAACTCCTATCCTTCATGAACTCCTTTATCTTTTAGTATTTCTGACCATGGGAGCTCCTCCAGTAATTCCCTAAGTTTTCTGAAATCAGCTTTCTTAAATTCTAGAATGCACATCTGACTATGCTTGGCTTCCCCTTTCCTCTGTATAATAAACTCCAGGAGAACATGGTCACTCCCCCCTAGGGATCCTGCCACTTCCACACCATTAACCAGGTCATCCCCATTGGTTAGGATGAGATCTAAAATAGCTTATCCCCTTGTTACCTCTTCCACCTTCTGAACGATGAAATTGTCTGCAAGGCAAGTGAGGAAAGGTGTCAGCATTCTTTCATTCTGGACCTAGGGGGACCAAGGTAAAATAATATCTTCTTGTTAACCAGAAATTTCCATTTGCAAAAAGATGCTGTTTTACCTTGGTCCCCCATGAGACCAGAAAACCCCTGTTACCATAACGGTTAGAAGTCTTAAGGATCCTCCAAATATCAATATTAATTTGGGGAATTAAATTACAGTTGTCCCTCCATATCCACGGATTTGGTATGAGGGCATCTTAAAGTGAATACAACTTTAAGTATTCACAGCTTGGAAATATTCTTTAAAAAAAATCCAAAAAAATCAAACCTTGATTTTGCCATCTTATATAAGGGACACCATTTTGCTATGCCATTGCATATCATGGGACTTGAGTATTCACAGATTTTGGTATTCACGGGGGGTCCTGGAACCAAACCCTAGTGAATATGAAGGGACAACTGTACTCAGTTTGGCTATGCAGCAAGGGAAAACAGGAAAACATGTAGCAGGATCTTTTAATCTATGTTTAGCAGTACTAAAGGAGATGTTAAACTAGATAGTATAACTGTGTATCTTTATTAGAGAAAGCAATAATAACAATATTCACGCTCACACTCAGGCTGAAAGCATTCATACAAGGGTAGTGAATAAAGTAGGAAGGATTGGGATAGAGGGACAGAGGAAGGAGTTTGTTTTTGGGTGACACTGTACCAATCTGAGGAGATGAGGTTGCAGAGGAACCCAACAGAATGGGCCCCCCATAGTCAGAATGGTGACACAGTCTGATGTGGAGTAGGTAGGAAGGTGAACTGTGTGCACTTGAGTGGTGGTTTGGAGGGATTTATATAGTCAGTACCTACCTTTGGGAGATGAGATTTAGAGTGAAAGACAATGATTCTTGGAGTTGCTCAGGGACAGACAATAGACACTACAGATATACTAACCGTTTTAATGATACTTTGTAACTAAAAGGAGGAAGCAACTTTCTTTTTTTGTGGAAGGGTAAAGGTATGACGATTGTTCTCAGGTCTGAGCATCTCAGTCTTCACTGATAGGATTAGACAGGTGTTCATTCATGAAGTTGCTTTGCAAATTAACAATTCTTTGAAATTTGGGCAGCCCTGCCTTAAGTGCCTATGTGACTGAGCAGTGTTTGTCTTTGGGATTCCTGGTTGTGGAATTTCCCAGTTTTAATAGTCGCACTAATGGGGAATGCCACCGTTGACATAATTATTAAATATTACGAATTTGTTATAGAGATAGGGCTGGGGTGTCAGGGTAGGTAACACCAGAAGAACGCTGACACCATGCAGTAAGGCAGCAGGAAAGACGGGGCATTCCTGCTGCTTTGCCACTTTTCTTAAGAGTGTGGTAAGGCTCTGAATCATTCACCTTTTACTAGCTTGAAAACAGAAAGGGGCATTTTCAGGCAGTCCTACATTTGGAAAATACCAGAGAAATACAAAGTGAAATGCATTGCCTAAAATTGGTTTCATGGATGGGGACTAGGTTGAGCTGTCATTTTCTTGGCAGGTCTCTCATGTTTCCCAAGTTGTTTTCATATGTCTGATGGTGGAGAATTAAATTCTATCCCTTTATGTTTTGCAGTACCATGTAATTTGTTGGGAATGGGAGAAACAGTAGTGTATCTCACAAACAGAATAATTAGTATTCACATGAGCAACAACCAGTCCCACACCACACAGGAGCTAGAAGGGGGAAATAAAGCAGGCCTAAACTTCTTTCTAACAACACATGAAATAGATTTCCTTACAAATACTCAAAGTTTCATACCATTTCCTGGTGAGAGGCTTTGTAAGATATATTCTTCAGTCTTGGAGGAGAGAGAAAAAGAACTTTAGATCCTACAAAAATGGAGGATGAACAAATTCAGACTAACTATAGACTAAATGATGCAGGAAGAGAGTGGACAGCTAAGACTAGGAAACAGAAAATGAGATGAATATACATTATGCCTAAACTCTTAGCAGCTACTGATTATAGGCCTCCTAAGTTTGTTACCTATAAGTCTCACTTGCAAGTCTTCCATCTTAGCAGGAATATACATTGCTATCTCTGTTGGTTTTGTTCAATGGTGTATGTTTTTGTTGTAAGCTGTTTTGAGATTCAAGCAAATGAGAAGTAGTATATAACCCCCCCCCCAATAAAAAAGAATAAAGAAATAGACAAGCAACAAGCATGAAGTAGAGTTTCAGAGACTGGCAAGGAGGCAAGAACAGGACTTGTTCTGATCTGGCAGACAAAATAAGTTACATTAAATCCTTTTGCCCAACTCAGAAATAAAGCTTTTAAGTTGACACTGTAGGGAAGATATACAAGATATCTCTTTGGCAGGAACCTGTTCTTCATGAAGGGAAGCTACACAAAAATTTGGCACAAATGGGGAGGTGCAAACAACATGAACCAGCCAACCATGGCACATCCTGTTCCCTTCCCCCATGCTGTCCAAAATGGCTCTCTGACACTTGAGGAATTATCTGGCCTTTCTGATGTCACTCATCATTAAGGAGTAGCAAATCCATGGCATTTAGCAAATAAATAACCACCACATCTTTTACCCTGCCACTCCACACAATGCTTAAATGGATTACACTTTGCTTGCTTGATGTTGCTTGATGTGACTTTGCTCTATAGGATAAGACATATGTCAGTGCTGCACTCCAGAAAACAAGCCAGCAACAACAAAAGTTTTCATGATCCCGCCACTTGAAAAATGCACTCAACATACAGAATAGACAGAGTACCTGACCCAAATTTTCCATAAATAATTAGTGATGCTGGAGGTAAAGTGCTTCTTTTCTTTCAGGTCAGTGAGTAACTAGTTTTCTTAGTGTTGAACATCCAAATCAATGGAGTCCATCACTAATTCAGAACATGCTGGGGTCTAATTACTAGTTACTAGCATTGGCAGTGCTATTTCTCAAGTTCTCTGCAATGCTATCTTTTTCAGTGCCATTCATTCTCCAGTGGTAGTGGGAGATGATGTGGAGTTAACCTGAGTAGCAGAAAACAAAAGCAGACTCTCAGAGACCTGCTTTATGAGAAAGCAACTAGAGCAAAGGAATCAGTACCTTGATGAATAATTTCCGGTTCCTGTAATTAGATGTATTCATTCCCCTTGGAGTCAGATCCAGCGGTAATGTGGAAAAACAGAGGAGCATATAAATGAGGAAAGAAAATTCACTTGGTGATTGCTATTGGGAACTTTGGATTTTTTTTCCTTAGGTGAGTAGAGTGCCACCCACTCAAATGGCCCACTGTTGAAAATTAAATTAGCATTGGATATGACCATTATAACTGACTATAGGGAATCCCTATGAATACAAATAGATGAATCCTCAATTTCGAGTTCATATCACTTTTGGGATATTTTTACAGGGTAAGTCAGTTCTGTTTCATTTCTGCATTAATTGGTTTTCACTCTGCTTGATATAGATACTTAACATGCTTTGAATGTCACTCTTCCTAAGGCTGTGTCACCCTCTGGAATGAGTGGTTATGCTCCAATGACTAGGTGCTTGTCTATACTGGTGCCTTAATCTAGGGCCAGTCCAGAACATTATGCTCTGGACTGGCCCTGGATTCAACATGGTGGCAGCCACACATACCCAGAGTGAATCCATGTCAGAGTATGGATTGGCCAGCCAGACTGGCACCACATCAGCCCTGCTGGCCTGTCCTCTTCTCCTGGTGCCACCACCATTGCTATTCAAGCCGAGCAGCTACCTGTAAGAGCCTGGCCAGCAGTGTAATTTCTACTGAGGGCATTCAGACATGTGATCAACAAGGAGGGGGTCACTCTAACCCCTCCTTGTAGATTGCACGGCTGCTTTATTCTGACCTCAGCAGTAGCTAGGCTCTGAAGTTTTCTGTGGTTTCTCTTAAACCAGATTAATGGCTTAATAAAGAAGATTCACTGTGTGCATAATCTGGACACATCACAGCAGGTCCAGGGAAAGTTTGGCTTATTTCCTTAGGTTAGACAAGCTCTAGAGCACCATTTTATGTGTGTAAGAAGTCACCATACCATACAGAGCATATATCCGGCTGAACTGTGTTGAGCCTTGATAGTAGTTTACTAGTTAGTGTTGGTAGGACTATGGTGACTGAGGTTCAAATTCCTTCTGAATCATAAAGCCCAACAAATGATTTTGAGCCATCCATTTTCTCTCAGTATAACCTACTTCAGGAGTTGCCATGAGAATGAAACATGGAGGAGGGAAAGACTCTTGTATGCTACAAAAGCATAAGGAAGGTGGGATACAAATATAAAAGAACAGCAATATGTCTTGATGCCACTTAGGAATCACACCTCCAAATTTCAATTGAAAATTAGTTTTAGGCAGCAAAGATGGTGATCTTCCAGCTGGCGTGGAAGACTAGGGGGACACATTGGACACCACAGGAGACCTTGGAGAGCCATGCCTGCATCACAATCCATCACCAAAAAATGCCCCCAAATGCTTTCCAGGGGGCATGGGTCCATTTTTGCCATCTTTTATCTCCCTCAGCCATTTTAGACCCAGAAGACGCATTTTTTTAAAAAATAGGAAGTAACTAGAAGTCACTTCCTGTTTTAAAAAATGCCTATCCTGGGTCTAAAATGTCCCAAGAGGGCAGAATGTAGCAACAACCTCTTCACACTCCTGAAGAGGGCATTTGGGGTAAAAAAAATGAAATATTTTTTGCCAATTTCTTTTACTCTGGAGGGAGGGGCCAAGGGCCACAAAAATAACCCAGGTAGACATTATCCACCTTTGTTCCAACTGAACTTTGTCATTCTGTTCTAGCTATGTCTATATCTAGTTGAAAGTGAGCTATGAACAGCAAATCTATCATGCATCCTGCTAGAGATAGAAGATGAATATGTCACCTGCAAAATGGGACTTTCTATTGCTCCAAATCATATTGCAGAGATAACAGAAAATCTCTTTCCCCAGTTATTGCTGGTGTTGCCAATTCAAATGGGTAGTGTCAATGGTGAAGGTGGAGCTATGACTGTTATGATGATGGCCTTGAACTAGGTTCTGTATGACCTCTAGCTCTATATATTGCAGAATTCCACTGTTATTCTATATTGCCCAGTTATTTCATGGCTTGTGTCCTATGTGTCCTGATTTTCGTTTGCTTGCTTCTTTATTTGTTCTAGCCTAAAGTAAGGATTGTGAAGCCATCAGTATGAAAAATGAATCCACATGCTCTCAAGCCAGAGGCAAAACTAAAGACACTTCAAGGTATTTGGAATATACTCAAAGTGAATAAATCAGCACTCCTTTTTGAAATAAATTAAAGAGAGGATCAATCAAATAACTTTTCAACTGATGGGCATGCTGCAATTTCCAGGATTGGGCCCCCACATATATCAGATTGGATTTAATCATCAGATGGAGACAAGCTCATTTTGAAATCCACACCTGTGCCTTATGAAACTTTCGGTCACCACCAGAACTCAATAAAGATTATTCATCAAGTCACCCCTATGAATAATGTTCTCATTTTGTGTACCACAGATATCAGGCAGGCTAGTAGAGCCATTTCCTGAAGGCTTTCTCTGCCACCCTCCTTTTGCAACAAGTGATTTTGCATCCATGGGGTGCAGCTCAGCAGCCCTGCATATTTGCAAGCCAAAGCCTGCAAGAGACAAACAGCAAATCATATTGCTAATCAATAAGTCATTACAATCATATTTTTCATATTCTGGGTTTGTTTGTGCAGCTGTAAGCAATGAGAACACCTGGGGCAAGCTCATTTATCAAGTTTACATTTATATTAATATTAGATCACCATATAAAGAAGAATAGATTTCCTTGGAAATCATAGAATTGCAGAGTTGGAAGAGACCACGAGGGCCATCCAGTCCAACCCCCTACCATGCAGGAAATCATGATCAAAGCATCCCCGACAGATGGCCATCCAGCCTCCATTTAAAGACCTCCAAGGAAGGAGACCCCACCACGCTCTGAGGGAGTGTGTTCCACTGCCGAACAGCTCTTACTGTCAAAAAGGTCCTCCTAATGTTGAAGTGGAATCTCTGTTCCTGGAGCCTGCATCCATTGCTCCGTGTTCCAATCTCTGGAGCAGCAGAAAAGAAGCTTGCTCCATCCTCAATGTGACACCCCTTCAAATACTTAAACAGGGCTATCATATTGCCTCTTAACCGTCTTTTTTCCAGGCTAAACATACCCAGCTCCCTAAGTCTCTCCTCATAAGGCATCCTTTCCAGACCTTTCACCATTTTAGTCACCCTTCTCTGGACACGGTCCAATTTGTCAATATCCCTTTTGAATTGTGGTGCCCAGAACTGGATACTGAATTGATTATATTATACATATATATTAGTAAATACACACACACACACACCCTCCCCCATGTATACTGCATTAGCTTTCATCATCTTTTTAGGTGTTGTGTTAACTGTAAACAAATCTAAAGGAAAATAAGAGAACAAAGGGAAAAAAAGAAAAAAGGAGAGAGAGAAAAGAAGAAAAAAGAAGGAAAAAAACAAAAAAATCCTCTAATGTTAAATCTTCTAAACTACCCCCTCCCCCTAAAGAAACTTCCTATACAAAACTAGTTCTGTCTTTCTGCAATTTTCCCATTCCCTCTTACCACATAAACGTAACTGTTTACTTTTACTAAGTCTGTACAACTTCCCCCTATATTGCCCTTATCCAGGTTACTTTGCAGCTGTTAAATTTTATTAGTATTTGCCGAGACTAGTTGTATCCAGTAATCAAATAGCATTATATTATTTCTATTCTGGAACTATAGAATAAGGAATGCAACAAAGGTGGTTGACGTGCAACCTTCTAGATGTTGTTGAACCACAGCTCCCATCAGCCCTGGCCAGCATGGTGAGGAATGCTGAGAGCAGCAGTGAACCTTGTCACTTTGGTCTGCAACTTGAGCCAAGCTGACTTTGGTTTGAATATGATGTGGCCATGCCATTACTAGCCCTGAAACACTCTCTCCCTTTTTCTCTGGGGTCCCTCATAATAATCGGCAACATTTAATCATTTGGTCAAACCATACAGAGCATATATCCAGGTATTTTTTTGGTATTTTTTGACTTTCCTTGATTCCCCCCCCTTCTTTTGTTTTCTTTATTTGTTTTTTTGTTTTCCTTCCCTCCTGTTATCACTCCTCAAGCCTTGCTTAGATGGTCTTTCCTTGCTTCTTCCCCATTCTCTTCTTTCTTATTTCTTCTATGTCGCTTTAGAAGATAAGTTGATAAATTGACTAAAACTTACCTGGAATTGTCTTGGAAAATATGATAAAGGAATTTTGATATTGTTAAGAGAATTATAGCAAGGAAAATAATAATACTGTTAAAAATTGATGTTACATGGTACATATAGGGGGAAGAGGTAGAAACTGTGGTGGAGATTAATAATATCAATATAACAAATATTATTGAATATATATGTAACATATATTATCAACAAAAAAGGGGGAGAGTTGGAGAGGAGAAATATAAATGTTGAAGTAAGATAAAATGAGGAAGGACAGGAGAAAGCTCGAGTATTTATAAAAGTAAGAGGTCCTAGGATACACCCTCCTAAAAATCCCTATATCTACAACATAAAAGCAAGAAGTAAACAAAAGAGGATAGAAATAGAAGCAATAACTAGAAAAGAGGTAGTAAGTTGAGGTTGAATATGCCCACTACTAGGAAAAATCTTGCCCAAGTCCAAAACCAATCCCAATCAGCTAGAAGACCATCATTAGAGATGGCAAAAAAGATTACAGACACTAATCAATTGTTATTAAATGAATTTAAGAAACTAAGTAATGGAATAAAATTAGAAATGAAAGATATGAAAGAAGAAATCAAGCAGGATATTTAGAAACAATTGGACAAATTTGGCAATAAACTAGAAGAAGCAACTAAAGACATCACAAAGATAAGTTCAGAACTCCAGGCTGTACAAGACAAAACAAAAAATCTGGAAAGTAAAACAAAAGAATTGGAGTCAAAAATAGAACATGAAAGTACACTAAGGATGGTACAAGAAATAAAAGTGAGATCAAAATGTATAAAACTGAGAGGTTTGGATGAACAGAAAAATGAAGATCTCCCAACTAGATTGATTCCTGTATTAGCAGAATACATAGGTTGGTCGTCGGAACAGCTAGATATGTAGGTGGACAAATTATATCAAATTAACTCATGGTTAGTGAAAAAAAAGAAGCTACCGTGGGATATTGTAATCTACTTTATAAGAGAAAGAGTTAAAGATATTATTATACAAGAAAGTTATAAAAGAGACTTGAAAACAGAAGGGCAGGACATTAAAATATTCAAGGATATCCCTCTCCAAATATTAAAAAAGGACAAGAATATAAATCCCTGACCCAGCTACTAAAGAGGGAAAACATCCCTTATAAGTGGAATAGAATTGAAGGTGTCTCATTTACATACAGATACAAAAACTATATAATTAATACGTCAACCAAGGCAAAAGAGTTTTTAAATAGGATTAAGAAAACAGCAGATAGAGAGAATAAAGAAGACAGAAGCAAAAGCAATAATACAGAAATGAGTCCAAAACAAGAGAGTCCAAAAGAACAAAGAAAGAGAAGGAAAATAGACAAAGGAAATCAGGAAGAGAGAGAAGATATCCTAGAAATAAGTCAAAAATTAGAAGCAAGTCAACTAAAAAGGATAAGATCCAGGATAGATAAGGAAATTAAAGGAAGGGACGGACAAACTTTCGGAATAAGTGACGAGGAAGATAGACTAACATTAGAGGAAAAAAGAGCAATTCTAAGAAACAAATCAAATTCAGAAGAAAGCGAAGGAGAAGATACAGGAGATGAGGATCAAAAAAATTTATAACAACCAAGAAGCACAAATAATAATCAATGGGGAGAAATCAAAAATATGTCCAATAAAGAGAGGTAGGCGTCAAGGGTGTCCCCTCTCCCCGCTATTGTTTATTACAGTATTAGAGGTACTATGTAGGAAAATCAGGTCAAACCAGCAAATAAAAGGGATTCAAGATTCTCACTATAAATACAAAGCATTTGCTGATGACCTGGTTTTCTTCCTAGATAATCCAGCTGAAAGCATTGAAAAGTGAATTAAAACTATAGAAGAATATGGGGAATTAGCGGGGTTAAAAATAAATAGAGAAAAAACAATAATAATAACAAAAAATATAAACAAAAAGGAGAAACAGCAACTTGAAAATATAACGAGTTTCAAAGTAGAAAATAAAACAAGATATTTGGGGATAAATATAACAAATAAAAATATAGACCTATATGAAAACAACTATATAAGAACTTGGAAGAAGATAATAGAAGAACTCTTGAGATGGAACAAATTGGAGATATCATGGTTGGGCAGAATGGCTACGATAAAGATGATGGTGCTTCCAAAGCTGTTATATTTATTCCAGAATATTCTAATACTAAGTAACGAGAAATTTTTCGACAAGGTAAATAAGGATTTGAGTAAATTTATCTGGATGAACAAGAAACCTAGAATCAACAGGAAAATACTCTATGACTCTAAAGAAAGAGGAGGCTTAAGTCTCCCAGATCTAAGAAGTTATTGCCATGCAAGTTGCATTGTATGGATTAAAGAATGATTGACATTGAAGAACACAAGACTTTTTGCAGCTAGAAGGTTTTAATTTGTGCTTTGGATGGCACGCCTATGTTTGGTATAACAAAGCAAAGATTCACAAAGAGTTTACACACCACTTTATTAGGCGAGCCCTTCTAAGAATATGGTTGAGATACAAGAAAAAAATTTTACCAAAAGATTCCAGTATGGCTGTCCACCCATGAGGCATTCCATAAGAAAGAGAATTTGTTTAGAGATAGATGGTTAACCTATAAAGATATATTGAAAAAAGCAGGAGGAGTTTACATTATGAAATGCCAGGAGGAGTTAACAAAAGAAAATATATGCTGCCACTGGTTTCTTTTTAGACAAATCTTTGAAAAATTTAAAAAGGACTTGAGATTGGAAGGAATTGAAGAGGAAATGTCAGAATTGGATAAAATACTTTGGGGAAGAAAAGATAATATGCTATCAAAGATTTACAAATTAGTCCTAAAAGTGAACCTAGAACAAGAAACAATAAAACCATACATGATAGCATGGGCCCGAAACATTAAGAGACCAATAACCCTAGAAGAATGGGAAAATTCCTGGACAAAAAATATTGGATTTACCAGAAGCTATAGATTAAAGGAAAATTACTATAAATCCATCTTCAGATGGTACTTGACACCTGAGAAGATTGCAAAAATATACAAGAACTCATCAAATCTATGCTGGAAATGTAATAAAGAAGTGGGCACATACTATCATGTATGGTGGGATTGTAGAGAAACTAAAAAAATTTGGAAGAAGATTCACAATATTATTTGTAATTGTTTGAAGATAGACTTTCAATGTAAATCAGAGATCTACTTACTGAATATGCTACAAGGAATAAATAACCAAGATTTGAAAAAATACTGGAAAATCATATTGTACATGATAGCAGCTGCTAGAATGCTTTTTGCAAAATATTGGAAAAATCAAGAAATTCCTCGAACTAAAGAATGGGTGTTTCGACTTTATGAAATGTATGAAATGGACAGATTAACAATCATATTAGATGGAAAAAAACTCAGAAGAATTTTGAAGACTGGAAGATGCTGATACCCCTGTGGAAAAAAACAGGGGGGGGGAACTAGCAACAATAAGCATTAAATAACCTATTTATAGAAAAAGCAAAAAGGAAAAGAAAGAGAAACTTTCTTTTTTCAAATGGACAAGGAGAGGGGAAGAGAAGTATGAAATAAACACACTTGAATAGATGGAAGAAGTACGGAAGTTCCCTGTTATATATGCTATATATGTTATAGATTATATGTTTGACTATCTATATACCTGTATAATTATACAAGTACTGATGTGATTGAATTGTGATTGTATGTTTATCATATGTTTATGTCTTTGTCTTTGTCTAAATATTTTATGCAATAAAAATTTATATATATAAAAAAAATCATTTGGTCAAACATGTGGTCTTCCATCTAGTGTATCCATTAACATAAAAACCCAAAGACACATTGATTAAGTGTGGTATGCACTGAAAGAGGGGCCAAGACTACATTTCAAAGAATTGCTACTTTTCAAATCAACCGAAGGCAACAGCTTGCCAAAGCCCCAGGCTAATTCTATTTTCTAAGACTGGCACAACCAAAACTTGCCAATGATCCTCTATCCCTTTTCCACACCCAAACAAAGGAATGTTGCTACCTCTCTTTGTTTTGCAAATATCAAAACTATCAAAACACTGTTTATATATTCGGAATGTCTTTGTTGCAACAGCTAAAGGTATTGTCTTCCACTCAAAGTTTCATCTCCAGAAGGCAAATATTTCCTGTAAAAAACCCTTGGAAACTCCACACAAATGCTCACAGTTCACCTTCCTACCTACTCCATGCTAGACTGTGCAGCCCTTTCACATCGGGACCCCCACCCTGCTGATTTCTTCTGACCTCATCTCTTCAGGAAAAGGTCTTGTATCACCCATTGAAAAATTCCCTTTACTATTCCTCTATCTCCATCTCTCCCACTTTATTTCACTAGTCTTGTGTGAATGCTTGATGCCTGAATGTGTGCCTGAATGTGGTCATTACTACTTTTCCAAGTATGAATGTGGTTATTACTACTTTTACATTTTTGCAGTACTTTGCCAGTACTGCAAGTCACCACATTGCAAGTTCGATTCCAGAGGGCTCCAAGGTTCACTCAGCCTTCCATCCTTTAGAAAGTCAGTAAAATGAGTACCCAGCTTGTGGGGGGAAGTAGCTAACACACATTGAAGACTGCTTAATGCAGTGTAGATGTGTAAATTGCTATTGCTTAAAACAATTTGTAAGCCACTCTGATAGCCTTATGGCTGAAGAGTGGGGTATAAATAACAAATATAAATAAATAAATAAATAAATAAATGATTATTGTTATTCTATCTAGTTTACGAGGTCTGCCTATTAAATAATGAGACTTTATTTCTGTCTCTCACACAAATCAGGGAGAATTTATTGTGAATGCTTGAGTGGTGACCTTAAATATATCTGAACCTGCATGACTAACATCAACACTCTCGGCTGTTCACTTAACTGTCAGTCATCCTTTAAAGCATCTGTGTTGTCTGTTGTATGCCAGAAAAAATGCTAAGTTTAAAAGTCGAGCAACATGTCAATTTGAAATGTTTAGTAAAATTGAACAAAACACCAATGGAATCTTTTCAAATGCTTACTGAGGCCTACAGAGAAGACTGCATGTCATGTGAGCATGTGTCTGAGTGGCACAAGATATTGAGAGAAGGACTTGAGAATGTGGAAGATGATAAACACACTGGATGACCTTCCACTTCAAGAACCAAAGAAATTGTGGAAAAAAACCAATCCCCCTGCAGGCCGGCACAGCCTCCTGCAGGGAAACCTATTTATGGCTGGGAAGAGGGAGAGACCCAGATGTTGGCATCACCGGGAAGTGCCAGCGACACGAGGCGAGGGGTGGGCCTGGAGCATATATAAATGCCCCTTGCCTCGGCCTCTTTTCTTTCGGCGAGCGGAACTCCGAGCTTGGAGCAATAAGCACCTTTGAAAGAGGGGAGAGCTACCTTGCAGAGGAGTGGAGCAGTAGATCAGGATGCTGGGAGGAGAAGCGGCGGACCAATCATCCCATGAGTTTGGCCTTCGGGCCGGGTCCCAGGGATCCCTGGGGGAGGCAGTTGGGAACCATCTGGCCGGTCCCGTCACTCGGGTATAGCTGAGCAGGGGTCTGAGCTGGGGCTCGGGCCTTAATTAACCACATCCCCTTTGTGCCAAATGGAGCTTTGGTGGTGCGGCCAGGCAAGAGGAGGGGGCTCCTTGGGTGCCGCAAGGCAGGGGCGCCCCGGATGGGTGGTGGATAGGGGCAGTGGTGGCAGCCATGTGGTTTGGCTGCCAGGTGCCTAACAGCATCATTGCCCTGCAGCAGTGCCTCTTGGCAAAAGGGGGTGAGTTTCCAGGAGTGAGGCTGCCGGGGTCTTTTGCCCTTCCTGAGACCACTGGCCAGGCGGTAGTGGTCGCAACCCACCCTACAAAGCATACGGAGCCTAATCAGGGGTTTTGAAGAAGGGTGGGTGTGGCTGGCACAACCATTGATCCAGCCCTGCTAGATGCTGGTTTAACCTCTGCCACGTGGTTGGACCTTGCAGGCCTCAAGGCAAGAGGCCTAGCAGGTTTTGGCCCATGGAGCCTGAC
Source organism: Gambelia wislizenii (assembly GCA_030847615.1). NCBI lineage: Eukaryota > Metazoa > Chordata > Lepidosauria > Squamata > Crotaphytidae > Gambelia > Gambelia wislizenii. The sequence goes on along the minus strand of JAUMIR010000002.1, from coordinate 302,707,089 downwards.
AGGCCCTGGAAAAGAGAGGTTGGGTGGCAGTGAGTGACACACGCTAGACTGTTGGGCGTAGGAGTCTCGTGGGCCTGATAGGCCAGGATAGGCCTATAGGCCAAGGCAGGTAGGGTGGGTAGGCCTTGGTTGTGAGGCCTTGAAAGCCTAGGGTGAGGCTTTATAGGACATTGGTGGTGGCAGAAACCCATTGCCAATAGTAATAGTAATAGTAGTAGTGATGGTGATAATAATAATAATAATAATAATAATGGAATTCATATTTTTGCTGTGACTGCTTGCCTGAGGCCTCAGTTGCAGGCCTAGCGTAGGACCTTATTGGCCATTGGTGGTGGTAGGAACCTATTGACAGCAACAACAACAACAGCAAACCAATATTGTTAGATTTTCATTACTAACTGCTTATTGGCCCTCATTTTTGGGCCACAGGACTGAGTTCCATTTTTGAGGGGGAGGATTACACTAGATTGGCCATCCCAGGTGTGTACACACCAGGATACATGTTGTCATTTATTAAATTATAGGTCTGATTTCCCTTAATGGCTCCTAAAAAGAGCAAAGTCAGGGGTAAGGGAAAAGTGCCTTCCCCTAAGCAGCCAGCACTTCCTGCTCAGCCTCCCTCATCAAGTGATGAGGAAGAGAACATACCTTGGCAGGCAATCCTGGACAGGATCCAGCAGTTGGAGAGGCTGCAAGGGGTGTAAGGAACAGGTTCATTGCCCAAACCTAAATGTCTGGTGAGGGAAGGCAAATTAGCTAATCAGATACTTGTTTGTTTTAGATGCACTGGAGAAGAAGATCCATGGTGATGATACATTGGGATCCAAGCCATCCGACGGTGATTCTGAACAGATGCGGAGCCTGTGCCAGAGGATGTTCCGAACCCATCCGATGAGTCTCCTTCTGACCTGGTGACCCCCTCAACAAGGCCTGCATGGCCATTGGGTGTGTGGTCTCCCTTTATACCCACCACTGTACCACAAGGGATGGGGTCACAAGCAGCACATTGCAATTGGCCTATGACCCAACAGCCCCTTAATTGGGTACCACCTTAGTGGTCACCTTGGGGCTCATATACCTTTGGGGGTCTGCGCGATCCCCACTGGGTGAACTAGCCCTGCCAGGGCCTTCACAGGCACCAGGGTATGATTCAGTAGCATACTTTGCTATCCCCTTTGGGGAGATGTCCCTCCCTTTAGGGGATCATTTACTGCAGTTGACTAGGGACAGAATTCTCAAGGGGGAGTATGTAGATGTCTTCTCCCTCTTATACAGAGAATTGGAGAAGAAGGATAAGGAAGTGCTTGATGAGAAAGAAAACAAATTAAGAAAAGGAAGGTAGAAAGGAATTGGTCGAACTGGCTGTCGGGGTTCTTGATTATGGCGGGGGCTTGGCCATTTGATTAGGTCTTCAGCCACTGGTACATCGAAGGCCCCTACTAGGCCCAATTCAGGACAAAGATTGTTGTGTTGGGAGTTTAGCTCTCATGGGACTTGTTCCCAGAAGCCCTGCAGATTTAGCCATGAGTGCTCTATCTGTGGGACTTCTCATTCTTTTTGGAACTGCCCAAGAGAGAAGGGTCAGTTTAGGTGAAGCAGGAGAGGACAGGGTGCAGGTAGAGGAAGTGGCACTTCCAACCAGACTCAGAAAGGATCCCAGCCCAATTAAATTGGATGTGTTAGACAAGTGGCTATAGTTATATCCCAATGGACAAGCAGCTGCGTATCTATTTCAAGGTTTTCATTTTGGTTTCTGCATCCCTTACCAAGGGGTAAGGCACCCCTTTGGGGAGTGTAATTTACAATCCGTCAAGGGCAATGAGGCCATAGTTAGGGATAAAATTCGTAAGGAGGTAGTAAAGGGAACAGTAGTTGGCCCCTTTGCCCAACACCCCATGCCCAACCTTTGGGTTTTGCCACTGGGCATAGTTCCCCAAAAGGTGCCGGGGGAATTCAGGTTAATTCATCACCTTTCTTACCCAAGGGGGAGTCTGTTAATGACTCTATCCCATCTGAGTTATGCACAGTTAAATACACTTCCTTTGACGCCTCCATACGGGATGTACGTCAACATGGGCTGGGAACAGAGATGGCAAAGTGCGACATTAAGTCGGCATTCCACCTTCTGCCAGTCTATCCAGATGACTTTGAATTACTGGGTTTTCAATTTGATGGGCAGTTTTACATGGACCGTGCCCTGCCCATGGGCTGTTGGGTCCATGTAATGTATTTGAGACCTTCCGCACCTTTTTGGAATGGGCATTAAAAGTTAGAACAGAGATGATAGGGGTTGTCCACTATTTGGACAACTTTCTATTTATTGGTCATTTTGGGTCCGGGGTGTGCAGTCATTTGCTGCATGTTTGAGCAGATGGCAGGGGAACTTGGGAGTTCCCTTGGTGCCTGAAAAGACTGAAGGCCCCTCCCAACAATTGACCTTTTTGGGTATTGAGATTGACTCAGTCAATCAGCAATGCCGTCTGGCAGCCACTAAAGTGATGGAACTATGGGAACGGGTTGGCACATTTAGGAGTAGGCACAAGGCCACCTTGAGTGAATTTCAGGTTCTGATTGGACACCTGAATTTTGCCTGCAATGTGGTGGCCCCCAGGGTCCTTCCTTCACCAGTTGTGCGATGCCATTGTGGGGGTCCGCTTCCTTACCATAAGATTAGAATTATGGCAGAGATCAGGGAGGACCTTTGGGTGTGGAAGGAATTTTTGTAATTTTTCAATGGCACCTCATTCTGGTGGGAGGAAAGGAAGTTACAGGGTATCTTTCAAATAGCATGTGATGCTTCGAGGTCTATTGGGTTTGGGGTTTATTTCGGTGGCTGCTGATGTGCTGGCAGATGGCCAGCGGATTGGATCGGGACAGAAATTACATAGGACCTTACTTTTCTGGAATTCTTCCTGATCCTGGTGGCCACCACCATGTGGGCACAGGAGTTGTCCAATTTGTCAGTACATTTTTGGTGCAACATTTTGGCAACAGTCCAAGTAATAAACACCCATACATCAAAGTCACCGAGGGTCATGCGGCTTGTCTGGGCATTCATGTTACAGTGCCTTAGGGATAATATTTTGTTTGTCGCACAACATGTGGTGGGCATTCAAAATGAGATCACTGATGCTCTTTCCCACATGCAGATGGAGCGCTTCAGAGAGTTGGCTCCAGATGCAGCACCCGAGGATGACAGGATGCCGGCAAGCTTATGGCAACTTGGGAGTCCGAAATTTGGAGGACCCTAGGTATGTCAGTTGCAACCGGTACTAAGAAAGGCTATGCCAAGGCAGTACGGGAGTTTTTTTTTTTTTTCAATTTAGGGAACAGGAAGTTTTGAGCCAAGGGGTGAATGTCCCAGTGACAAACCTGATGCAATTTTATGCTTCCTTATATAGGAAGGGTCTTGTCCCACAATCAATTAGGAGCAGGCTTTCAGTGTTGGCATTTTGGCTTAAAGCTGAAGGCTCTGTAGACAATACAGGGGATTTCTGTATTCAGAAGGCCCTGGAAGGATGGACCAGGGAGAGATGTAGGAAGGCAGACTCTAGAACCCCCTTTCACCAGAAATTCTGAAAGTCTTACATCAGACCTAGGCAGGGCTTTGCACGTCAACGTATGAGGCACTGCTTTTCCATGTGGCAGCCCTTATGGCATTTTTCAGTGCCCTGCAAGTGAGTGTGCTCCTCAGGGCATCGAAATCGGATACGTCTGGCAGAGCCTTGGAATTGAGAGATGTACTGGTAAGTGATTGGGGAAGTCAAATTTCACCCTACGTTTTTCCAAGACCGACCAAGTGGGCAAGGGAAAAACAATTAAATTTTCCCGCTGTGATAGTGCAGAACTCTGCACAGTTTGGGTGCTACAGCATTATTTGTGATCCATGTAAAACTGCCCATCAAATTAAAAACCCAGTAATTCAAAGTCATCTGGATGGACTGGCAGAAGGTGGAATGCCGACTTAATTTGTACATGCTGATTGTTCCCCTTTGACTAGGTACCAGTTTTGGACCGTAACAGCCAAGGCGTTGAAAAGGTTGGGGCTACCTGGAGCCTGATTTGGCATGTATTCCTTCTGTATAGGGGCCGCATCTATGGCTGCTGCCATGGGCATGTTGCCAGCAGCGATCCAGCAGATTAGGCATTGGAGATTCTCCTCTTACAGGAGGTATATCCGCCTGCTCTGTTACTAATTTTATCTTCCCCTTTTGTCTTTCAGGTACTAGACCTTTGATGGTGAGATGCTGGATGCTGATCTGCAGCCACAGTATGGTCTACTGGGTGGCCCAGCAGGCCCAGCTGAGTCATTTTGGACCTCACCTCAGCCTGGGGGACAGGGCGACCATTGAATGGTAAGAGGAGCCTTCACTGGCATGGCCTCATGTCACTGTTGTTTGGGGAGAGACGGGGGCCTCTGCCAAACATCCTCATTCTCCACCTGGTGGGAAATTATTTGGGCCTTCTGAAAGGTAAGGCCTTAGTTATCCAGGTGACACATGATATGATGGTGATCAAGTCACATTGGACTGCTGTCACCATCATGTGGTTGGCCATTTTTCCCAGACAGCTGTGGCAAGGGGAGGGGAACCCCCATTTGATCGACAAGGCTCGACGGACAGTGAACAGGCAGATTCATAACTTCTTGATCAAGGATGGGGGACATTATTTGCCACACCCCAATACTGTGTTCGAGAGGCCTGAGCTCTACAGAGTGGATGGAGTCCATCTCTCAAACACGGGGAATTCACTCTTTTGATGGATCTTCAACAGGGGTTGAAGGACTTATTAGATGAGCTAGTGGGGGATTAAGGGACTAAGCAGATGCTTGCCCCTTATCTATGGTGGGAAGCGGGAGGCATAGATTACGGTGGGCACCTATGGCACCGATTTCAGTGAAGGGATGGTCTCTGGAAGGGTCTCTTTAGACCTGGGAGAACAGAAGAAGACCTACCTTGGGGTCGGCCTGAAGAATATTCCCCTCACCTTAATACATACACATTGGGTGAGGGGCTTTTGGGTTGACCTACCAGACACGAGCTGGCCTAAGAGCAACCCCAGGCCTTGGAGATACTCAAAAGGGCTCAGATGTTTGCCGGGGGAAGCTGGGGGCATAAGTCCAGGAGGGATGATCCACCCCAGCTGCTCCCACACTAGGTTGCCTCCCCCTGCTGAAGATTTAATGGGAAATAAATAGGTAGGGTTAATAAATAAGGAACTTTTTATTTCATCCCATATGTGTGTGTGGTCTCGTTATTTCTCTGACTCTGTCCATAATCAGCAAGGTTGTTCAAGAAGAACACTGATTCAATGTCCGAATGATAGCTGGAGCCATGAACATTCAGAAAGACACTGCATGGAACATTTTGCATTGTGTTCTTTGATATCAAGGGTGTAATTTTGGCAGAATGGGTTCCAGAAGGCAGAACAGTGAACCAATATTATTATAAGAAGGTTTTGACAAAGCTAGTCAGAAAGAGGCCAGAAGTGTGGGGAAATGGTTTCATTCTTCATTAAGACACAACACTTTCTGTGAAACAGGTTTGGGCTGATAAATGCATTACTACAATCAAACATCATCCATATTATCTAGATTTGGCATCATGCAACTTTTTTTTCTTTTCGCTAAATTGAAATCAGTGCTTAAAGGAACACATTTAGTGTCAATAGATGCAGTATGAAGAAAACAGCATGTGTGTTGAAACACCTGACAGAAACTGATTTGCTCCATGCCTTCAACCAGTGGAAAACAAGACTGCATCAGTGTGTGAGTGTGAATGGGGAGTATATTGAAGGGGACAAGCAATAGAATTGTTATACATATAAATAAAGGTGGGTTATTGTATCAGTCTCGTTATTTAATAGACAGGCCTAATACTCAGGTGCAAAGGTCCTGCAAGTAACCCAGCCTCTCGCAGCCATATCTTTGAGCTAATTAAAAAAAAAAAAAAACTTAATATCACAATTTTAGTGTCATGAATGGACATGGACCCCTTCTAGCAATTCAGTTAATATTTATATGCTGTAGTTATGTGTGTTTGTTAAAATGGATGTTATAATAAACTAATTTTAAAAAAAATAAGAGGTGGGGAATGTGAACTTGCTGTTATTTAAGTATGATGAAGGTACAGAATATTAGCAATTATTACAGCTTACATTGTAGGGGTATTTAAAGTGAGTCATCATAGTGAACAGTGGTTTGAAGTAGTCAGTTGGTAAATGTGTCCTCTTTTTTGATTTTCAAAATATGCTAACCCTATTTAAGAATGAAATTTGTAAAGAATTACATCCCTAGTAGCACATTATATTGTGTGCATTGTGGAGGAAAGAAACAAGATTCTCAGCCCCATCACTGTATGCTCCAGGCTGTAGCCAAAATGGAGCTCCACCAAAAAACATATGCAGGGTTTTAACCTTTTGGATTGTATCAGACTAATACATATTGACAAAGATGTTCAAATCCCCTTTGGATGTTTCTGTGCTCACATTATCTTCTCTCTCTCTCTCTTCAAAATTCATGCAAATCTCTCAAAGAACCTTTATATCCATCTGAATTTCTCTGTGACAGTCTCTTTAAACACTGTCAGGGTTAGAAAACGAACTATCATTGGAAAATGCTTCTGCGGATGGAAAGGTGAAGCAGCATCCTATAATGAAATTTCAGCATTCTTTAACTTGTTAGGATGCGCTCTCTCATTCAAGCAGCATGTTTGTGCTATTTGTAACATATGGTACTTGAAAGTTTAGCACCAAGCCTGTAAAATTAATGTGTCTGGCTAGTTTTGCTGCTCTGCCATTAAGAGATAAATGGGTGTATGTGTGTGTTTTAAATGATTACATAAAAAATGAGGACTAGGGAAGACTAGCCACAGCAGTGTGACGTTGGCATCTCTTTAATGCCTGCCCTCCCTGTGTATGATACCTGATGTAAAACAGATGGCAGTTTTCTGGAAATGGATGAGGAATGACACACACAGCAGATGTGCATGTCTTGCAAGACAGGTGCTTGATTTAGTATTACATCCACAAAACGGGACAGCAGGAGAACCTCTCCCAGAATGACAGGCCAATGACATTTTTCCTTTCCTCCCAAGAGTCTGATCTGACAGTTCAGTACACTTTCTTCATTCACAGACGTCAGTGTGTATCAGCATTGTCCAGTGTCCCACCCACCAATTTTTTTTTTCATAATATGAAAAAGTAAAGACTGGATAGCTGTGTGTAGATCACCTGTCTTCTGAAACCAGAAGGGTATTCTGAGAATTCAAGAATGGACAAGGCGAGGAATAAGATATAAATAGGCAGAAGCTGAACAAGAAAACATAGAAGCCCAAAAGACGGTTCCTTTGAATAAGGGAAACAAGGAACAGTCTAGGCTAGCATTTCTGTATCTCTCAGCATTCTCAGGAGTTTATCACATGTGGCAAATATGATGTCATAATGACTCCTAATGAACACAAAAGGGTGCCAATGCCAGACGACATTGTGCTTTCACAATTATATGTGGAAAATAAGACATTATTTTTTTATTGACAGCCTGGCTACCAGGCTCAGGCACAGTTTGATTTAGTGAAATGGTGCCCATTGAGGCTGGGATGGCTTTAGCCAGTCGGTTCATCACTGTGTTCTGTTGATGTTTCAAAGCTGTAGAGTGTAGGGGACAGTTACAGAGCACATGTGGTAGTGTCTCGTTCGGGTGACCGCAGCAACAGCAGCGTTTGTCGTGGTTGCCAGATTTCACAGTACCGTTGAGAGGCACCACGTCCAGGTGAACTCAATGGATCAGTTGTCAATAGATCAGCATCAATAGAACAGTTGTGGCATTTATTTATTTATTTTTGTAGTTATTGCAAAGGAAACACCACACCGTTCTGTTGGCGAGATTCCAGTGTCAATGGCGGTCCCCTCCAGAACACTTCCAGGTGGAAAGGTGAAACTAGCTATGGGACATTCTTTTTATGAACCTCCTCATGTTGCAGGCAAGTTTTTAAATGTGTTTCAGTGCTTGTGTGTATGTTTTGTTTTTTAATTTAGCTGTTTTTAGACTTTTAAGCATGCTTGCTTCTTCTCACAAGAACTGCCGAGATCATGCTCAGCAGCAAATGCAGAAGAACTAGGCTGACTTTTAATGCTATGATGGCAATGTTAGATTTAAAGGGTTCTTTTGCTGGCAGAAAAACAGTGTAAAATATGGCAGCAAAAAGAAAGTTTTTAGAGGGTTGCCTGATAGTCTACAGGCATTCCTCCTGTCTTGGAATGCCTTCCCAAAAGAGATGTTTCTGCAGTCCTCACTAACAACATAGACACCAGGTTGAGACCCAGGCTTTCAGCAGGCACTCAATACTTTATTTTTCATTTCATGTTTGCTTTAACTTTTTACATTTTATTGCTGGCTCTTACCGTCCTAATACTTTAATATTTTTATGTCATTTCAGCTTATAGATTTCCTTGATTTGTAAAAAACAAAACAAAACATAATTTGATGCACTGTTTTGTGGATTTATATTTCTAAGCTACATTGCCGGCATTTGCCTGCTGAGTGTTATATGAAGAAAACGAACAACCAAGAAATACTATGTGAGAAGTGGAAGGGAAAGGGAAAAGAAGCACCAAGGGCAAATTACTTTACCAAGTTTAGATGTTTTGGGGGGTTTATTGAAGGAGCTTGCTGGAGTTTGATGGCATTTTGTCATAACCGCCTGTATTTACATGTTGAGGGGGAGACAATGAATGGAATCTTATGGGATCATTTTAGATATTCATCATTATATAATGCTTTTTAGAATCAATTGGGTGGGGAAAGCACCTTTTCATGTCACATAACTAGAGGCCTCTTTACAGTACAGTTGCACCCCCCACATCCACTGATTCACCATCTGCTGATTCAATTATCTGTGGATGATGTTGGTGAGGGGTAGGTGGGGGAGGGAGGGATGGAGGAGGCAAGCTCACCAACTTTCTCCTTCTCTCTGTGGGGGTGGGTGGGTCTGGTGGCATGGCAGGGGTGGTCAAGGAAGGGAGGGAGGAGGGAGCTCACATCCTTTTTCCCTCCTCCACAGTGTGTGTGTGGGGGTGTCCAGTGGTGGTGGTGAGGGCATTCACTATTATCTGTGGATTTTACTATCTATGGTGGGGCTTGGAACCACATATATGGGGGTCCTACTATACAGAATTAATAGCACTATGATTCCACTTTAACTACCTTGGCTGCATTCTATGGAATCCCAGGGTTTGCACTTTGGTGAGACACTCTACGGCTGAGAATACTCAGTAGCCCTCATTAAACTGCAAATCCCAGAATTCTATGGAACTCCATATTTTATCAATCCCAGTCAGGATGACCACTTATCAGGCATTTGTAGGCTTTTCCCAGGTGGAGGAACTCCCTTCCTCTGCATTCCCTCTAGGGGCAGGCAGGCGTTTATCTAGTAACTTGCTACTGTGGAAGGTGTTTTTTTTTGTTTGTTTTTTTTTAATAGAGGTATTTGAGTTCTTTTCCCTTGCTCGTTTGCTTTAAAATGTTTTAAAAATCTTTTATTTCCATGTTTGATTTGAATGTAACAAGCTATTTTAATTGTTTTGCTAAATCAGTTTTAGTGTTATAACTGATTGGTTTTAGCTGTATTTTGTTTTAATTTATGTTTTATAGTGCCTTGGGTCCTGTATTGAGAAAAAGGTGGGATATAATGATAGAATTAAATAATGATAGGTTTACCAATGACCACCTGAGCACCTAGAGGCCATTACACATTGCATAATTATATCACTGTGATTCTACATTAACTGCCATGACTCCATCCTATGGAATCCTTGGGTTTGCAGTCTTGAGAGGGGCATTTAGAATTCTCAGCCAGAAAGCTCAAAATGGCCTCACCAAACTACAAACCTCAGGATTCCATAAGTCATAGCCATAGCAGTAAAAGTTGAATCACAGTGGCCTTGTCTATACGAGCCAAAAAACCCTCCCAGATTGCTCCTCAGCAATGTCAAATTGCAGTAGCTGTGACTTGTCTTAATGGTTTTTTTTGGCAGGCATAAGTTTTGCATGCCCGCAAGTCAAGATGACATCTGCAAGTAATTTCTCCCTTTTAACTTACCTTAATTTGCCACCACCCAACTTTTATTTTATTTTTTTTTTTAAAACCTATTTCTTATGTGCACTTGGGCAATATTTTTCCTTTACCAAAAAAGAGAAAAACACCTCATTTTTTTCACCTATGATCCAGCCCTCACCAGTGGTCCCAGATTAGCAGCCTTAATTTACAGTCAAGCTAGGAAGAAGATAAACAGCAGAGGTCCTGTTGTAATATATGGCCAAGATCCTGCATCGTGAGTCTAGTTGTAAAGTTCTACCAGTGATAAACTATGAAATGTTCCCACTCCTCACCTCTTCCTGTGCTCCCCTCCATGGCTATGCAGTGGCTAGTGGAAAGTGGAATGTGGCTGAGATGCATCTGACTATGTGACTATAAACAGTGGCACAAAGATGATGTCATCTTCTGGGATGTCCCAGGGATCCCTGTGAGGTCCCAGAAGATACCTCTTTCTTTGTTCTTCAGCAGGCTGTAGTCAAACAGTGAGATGCTTCCTTGACATTCCCTGGTCTCTACTTGTCACTACATGACCATGGAAGGGAGTGGGGAGGGGGAGAAGGAAAGTAGGGTTATCAGCAGATTTTAGTCATTGCATAAGGGAGGAAAAAAATCTCCAGTCCCTCAAGAAGCCCCTGTTACCTGAATTGCATGGGGTCCACAAGGATCCCACAAGTGTCCAAAATTAATATGTGGAATACTTAATTAGCTCAACTATGGCAGCCAGAGGCCAGGTGACAACAGGATCTTTTGACCTATGTATACCGGTAGAAATGGAAAAGACCCTAAGCCTAAATGTACTGTACAACTAAATGCTCTTTACTGGAAAATTAATATCAATAGCATTCATGCAAACACTCAGGCTTCAGACACTCACACAAGGCCATCAAAGATAGTAGGAAGTATTTAGATAGAAGAATACAGTACAGGGTCCTCGGGTAATATGATACCTCTCAGAGGAGCAGATATTTGTGCAGCAGAAGGTTCTCAGTAATGCATTCTGAGGGTCTCTCAGAAAACCAGCAGCACTGATGTAGGAAGAGGAACTATGGATGCTTTGGTGGTGTTTTAGGGTGATAATTCCCCTGAAGGGATGAGATTTAGAGTGGAATACAATATCTCTTGGAGTTTCCCAGGACTAGACAAAGGGTGCTCTGGAAGATGTAACAATCACTAATGGGCAATGCACATGAGATTGAATAAAAGCAGGAAAGGTCTATTGTTGCAGGGGAAGGGGAGAGGAAGGACCCTTCTTTTCTACTGATTGCATTACTTTTGAAACATAACTTCATCATAACCTCATGACCAAAAAGCAACTAGGTAGAACTAACTACATCACTTCTATGCTCTGCTAGAATTCCTATTTTGTGTGTGTATTTTAAACTGCCTATCTAAATTTGTGGATAAGCTCCTCAAACATGATATACCACTCTTCAGCAAGGCAGAAATCTCTATGTTAAATAATATGGAAGGTTCCACATGTTCCCAATGCACATAAATTTTGAAAACATTTTTCATTTCTTCTCACCCTACTGCTTTGCTGAGAAATAATGCAGCCTGTGACCAGAAGTGGTAAGATATTACAGGATGACTCTGTCAGCAACACTAAAAATATTAGTAGTAAATTAATTTTCTTCGCAGCTCAGTTCCTAGAGCATGATTGTGGAAACTAATTGCCATTTCTCCAGATTGCACAAACCATGTTGGGATCACTTTTTAAAGATTTGGTTGAAAGTACCTTAGCTGTTATTTACTCTTATGAACCATATTGTTTGACCTAATGCTGGGAGAAGGTGTGCAAAAGCTAGATAAATTTGTCATTCATGGTGATGATTAAGTCTCTGAATAAGAAAATGATCACAACTATCTGGGAGAAATATGAAATTGCTCTCGAGCCATGAATATTTCCCAAGACCCTGCTTTATATTTTACAGGTTTTCTAGTGTATGTTCACAAATGATATGCATTCTTTGAAAAACAGCCTGGAATTAAATCTCTATAGGGAAAAACAGAAAACAAGTTAAATTGTAAATAAAGGATAATACAGTCAGCTCTCTGTATCCATGGATTTGGCATCAAAGGATTCCACCATCCATGGCATGAAAATATTCCAAATAAATAAATAAATAAATAAATCCTAAAAGCAAAACTTGATTTTGCCATTTCATATAAGGGACACCATTGGACTATGCCATTGTATATAATGGGACTTGCACATCCATGGATTTTGGTATCCATGTCGGGAGATCCTGAAACGAAACCCCAGCAGATACCAAGGTCCACTGTAGCTGGATATAGATTTAATCATACATAGAGCATTCCTATTAAAATCACATAGGCCTTGTCTAGACAGGCTATTTACCCCAACTTGCCCCTCTCTTGGAGTCCTGCTGTCCAAACAATGTAGGGATTTTACCCCATTTTGCCCCCAAGCAGTCCTCATGACTCCCTGTTCTAAGACAGGGCTAAGACATGGGGAAGACAGGGTAAAGCCTTTAAATGTTTTGGCAAAATACCTGGGGAAAAACTGCTTCTTTTTAGAAAAAAAACTTATTGTGTCCCACAGGTCCATGGGGGGCATACCGCCACACCAGCCCATCTCTGCAGCTTGCACCGCTTCCATCCACATTGCATCCTCTGAAGCCAGGAAGCAGGTCCACAACATGTGATTAAGGCTTGTCATATGCAGGGATCCTTGATCATGTGCTATAGGTCCCCTTTCTGACTTCAGAGAGTGCAACACAGACGAAAGTGGCAGCAGCTTCAGAGATTGGGCTAGCATGTCTCTGCTGACTCCTGCCTGTTTTGTGCAGGTAACAGGGCAGTGATGAGCCTGATCTGGCCATTGGGAAGCTGGCATATTCAGAGCCCCTTCTAATAACTAATGGAGTGAAGCAAGGTTGTGTTCTTGCTCCAACTTTATTTACTATCTTCTTCAGCATGATGCTCCAGAGGGCTACGGCAGAGCTCGAAGAAGAAGACGGCATCTATATACATTACCGTACTGATGGTAGCTTGTTTAACTTAAGCTGTCTGAGGGGTCGCACTAAGACTCTAAAGTATCTAGTCCTTGAGCTGCTCTTCGTTGATGATGATGCTCTTGTTTCCCAAACAGAAGCAGCTCTGCAGCGCCTAAATCCTGCTTTGCAACAGCTGCAGAGCTGTTTGGGCTGGAAGTCAACCTGAAGAAAATGGAAGTTCTTTACCACTCCTCAAATGCTTTCATCAGCACTGTATATGCACAATTCTAAATATACACTGGACTGGAGGAGTCGTAAATGGTGGCGATAGGTGACCCATGTTTCAGACCCAAAAAGAAGAATAGACAGTACAATGGCTCTATACACACTGATTTTTGTGCTTTGCCTCAGGTGTTTATTACTCCAGACTCTTTTGTAAAGTCTTTCAAATGCACTATATGCCTTGGTTAATCTGTGATCGATCTCTTTGTCAATCTTGGCATCTGAGGAGATGATGCTTCCCAGGTAGGTGAACTGCTGAATGGACTTAAGCACAGATTTGCCGATGGCAATGTGCGAATGGTGGTGTTCGTCCTGTGGTGCAGGCTGGTAAAGAACTGCACCAATGATCAAGGAAATACATAGGATGGTCCATGTCAGTGCCACAGAGGAAAATGGAGGACGTCTCATAGCAATACCCTGACAGACCCTTGAGGGGATGTCATACCAGTACCTTGAGTGAACGGTAGTAGCCTGTTGAGGAGCCCTGGTGATGCAGTGGTTAAATGCCAGTACTGCAGCCACAGCATTGTGAGTTTGATCCTATAGGACTCCAAGGTTGACTCAGCCTTCCATCCTTCCATAGGTTGGTAAAATGAGTACCCAGCTTGTTGGGGCAATTAGCTAACACACATTGTAAACAACTTAGGGAGTAATTTGCAGTGATAAGCGGTAAGAAATATAAATACTATTGCTATTGCTGTTTCAAAGCCTAGAGGAAAACTGCAATAGATTTCCCATCAGCACTCTGTTGGAAACTAGATGAAGACTAGACAGAACCCTTTCAGAATCTATATACAGCATCTGAGTGCCCAAAGGGCAACAAAAATGCTGGAGGTGCCCAAAGCAGCAGTGGGAAATATTGTCCCAGGACATTCTGATTGGAACACTAACACTTCTGCCAAGCCATGTCCACCCTCATCCATGTGTCTGACTTTGTACCTTCTGCTTGAAGAACAAGAGAAGTTGATGGAATACAATTTGCATGCGGGGGGGGGATCTGGTGTGTTACTTTCTAGAGTGCTTTGGGGTCTTTGGTATTCTATGGAACTCTTCACTTTGCTTCATAGATCTAAAATTGTGTCTGGTAACACCCCCCCCCCCCTTATCTCCCATGTTTCTCAGATGACTTCCAGGCATAGAAGGTCTTGCTCAATCATGGGTATATTTTTCACTGCAGATGGTCCCACTTGGTTGCAGATAAATTCCAGGTAGTTTGGGGGAGAGAGTTTTGGGGTTGGGAGAGAGTATGGAGGATGGATAGCTATTTGTTTATTTATTGGCTAGCAAAAGTCCAGTATATTCTGGAGGACACCACAAAAAATCCATAGGGAGATTCTGAAACTACTGCAAGGAGACTAGGGAGCTTCCCAGAGAAGGTGCTATAAAGCCACTCTCTTTTCTAATTCACTAAAGGTTTACAGGGGATCTGTATGATGTTGTCCTTAATTACTCTTTCTTGTTTTTCAGCACCTTATTCTGACTTTCACCTTGCCAGCTTAAATCTATTCAGGAGAAAAAGACTGAATAGCTAATGAATTATAATTGCTAGGATGAAGAGTCCTGCATCTGAAGACACCCTGACTACATTGGGTAAATGTCCCAGAAGGATTCCAAGGATGATGCAGAAAAGTCCAAGAGGATGAAAAGAACAATACAGAAAGCTCTAGAGAGGGATGTGGATGAGGGATGTGGGAAAGTCCCAGAGAGATCCTGAGGGCAATGCAGAAACATTCCAAAGAGATTCTGGAGTCTTATGTGAGAAAGTCCAAGAGAGATCTGGAGAATGATGCAGAAAATCACCCAAGAGGTAGTCAGAAGGATGCAGAAAAGCTGCAGAGAGATCCCAAAAGCAACATGGAAGAGCCCCAAAGAGATCCTGAAAGCAATGTGTGGGGGGGGGGGTCTAGAGACATCCTGATGTGAAAAAGCTTAAAGGGACTTCTGAATATGATTTAGAAAAGTCCCAGAGAGAGATCCAAAGACCCAAAGAAAAGTTCCCAAATGACCTGGAAAACATGTTGAAAAGAATTAGAGAAATTTTGGAAAAGAATCAGAGAAATCCTGAAAGGAATGTGGAAAACCTGCAAGAGAGCCGAAAACCCAGGGGGGAATGCCCAAAAGAGTTGCTGAGTGCAAGGCAAAAAAGCCTTAGAGGACTTTTTTTTTTCTCTGAGACTCCCTTCCCTCCGTAGAGCACATACTCACAACATGTATTGTGTAACTTCCTGACACATTTTGGGAGGAACTGAAGAGAAATAGGGGCATATTTGGGGTTTGTATTGGATCCTGGAGTGACTGTGGGTATGGGGTTATCTTTTTGTGTACTTCTCACATGTTTTGGGGAGATCAGGGCAAAACCTGCCCCAAAATCATGTCAATTAAAAAAACAAAAACAAAATGGGGGCAAGGGGTTGAAGGCTAGTGAGGGATTCAGGGGACCAAAAAAGCTGCACTTTGCCCACTCTTGCCCTAGAGTGATCAGAGAGTGATTTGGATAAGACCTGACAGATTCCCCAATGTGATGGGGAGAAATAATATTGACCAAATCCCCGGGAGATCCAAAGCATTCATTCATAGAATCTTACATTCATAGACAGCAAGAGATGCCATGAGCTAGGTGGAAAAGTCCCAGAGGAAGGTTAAGAGCACTTGGAAATGCCTGAGGGGGTGCTGAGCACAATGCAGACATTCCTGAGATATGCTGAGAGAGAAAAGCCATAGAGAGAACATAAGAATACTGGGAAAATTCCCCAGAGCAATCACGAGACCCCTTGGGAAATTCAACAGTGAGATTGAGAGAGTGGGGCTGTAAATTCCCAAAGAGATCACAAGAACATTGCAGAAAAGCCCAAGGGCATTGTTGGGAGTGCTGCAGAAATCCCGGTGAGATCCTGAGAGCAGTGCAGGAAAGTCCCCCAGAGATTCCTGAGAGTTGTGTGGATAAATAAGCCCTAGAGACATCCTGAGCCTGGTGCAGAAAAAAATCTCAGTGAGATCTGAAGAGCAGTGTGGAAAAGCCACAGTGAGACCCCAAAATAGGTGCAGAAAAGCCACAGTGATCCTGAGAGTGATGCAGAAACATCACATATATATCCTGAGAACAGTGTGGAAATCCCAGAGTGATCCTGAGAGTGGTGTGGAAAAACTCCAGAGAGTAGTTCAGAAAAACACTGATGGAGAGATTGTGAGAGTGGTGTAGAAAAGCTTGAGACAAATCCTGAAAGAGGTGATTGAAAGGTCCTGAAAGATCATAGAATCATAGAAAGAGACCACAAGGGCTATCCAGTCCAACCCCCTGCCCTGTAGGAAAGCACTCTGAACAGATGTCCATCCAGGCTCTGTTTAAAAACCTCCAAAGAAGGAGATTCCATCACACTCTGAGGCAGTGCATTCTACTTCTGAACAGCTCATACCATCAGGGACTTTCTTCCTAATGGTTAGTGGAATCTTTTTTCCTGTTGTTTGTATCCATTTCTCTGTGTCCTAGTCTTTGGAGCAGCAGAAAACAAACTTGCTCCATCCTCAATATGACATCCCTTCAAATATTGGCTATCATGTCACCTCTTAACCTTCTCTCCCCCAGGCTGATCATACCAAGCTCCCTAAGCTGCTCTTCATAGGGCATGTTTTCCAGACCTTCGAATATTCTGGTCACCCTCCTCTGGAAACACTTCAGCTTGTCAACTCTTTCTGGAACTGCGGTGTGCAGAACTGGACACAGTATTCCAGGTGAGGTCTGACCAACTACATCCTTTGATCAACACACTATACAGCCTAGAATCACAATGATTGCACAATTGATGCAGCCTAGAATCACATTGACTTTTCTGGCTGCCACAGCACACTGCTGACTCATGTTCAGCTTGTGGTCAACTAAGACTCCTAGACCCCTTTTGTGTGTACTGCCATTAAGCCAGGTGTCACCCATTCTATATATGGACATTTCATTTTTTCTGCCCAAGTATACTACTCTACATTTCTCCCTGATGAAATTATTTTTGTTACCAGTTTTCTAATCTGTTCAAGTTATTTTGAAATATGTACCTGTCTTCTTGGGTATTAGCTACTCCTCCTAAGCTGGTGTCATCTGAAAATTTGATAATCATGCCCTGTATTACACCATCCAAGTCATTGATAAAGATGTTGAACTCAGTCTGGGACACAAGCCTGTGGCACCCCACTAGTCAATTCTGTCCAAGATAAAGAGGAGCCATTGTCAACTACCCTTGGGTCCTATCAGTCAACCAATTACAAATCCACCTAATAGTTGCATTGTCTAGCCAACATTTTACTAGCTTCTTTGCAAGAATATCATTAGGGACCTTGTCAAAGGCCCTACTGAAATCAAGATATGCTACATCCACAGCATCCCCTTCATCTACCAACCTTGTGACTTTATAAAAAAAAGAGAGATTAGATTAATTTGGAATGACTTACTTGTTTTTGAGAAACCCACGTTGACTTTTAGTGATCATATGGCAACCCATTCTGAGTAATTACAGACTGCCTGTTTAACTATCTGCTCTGGAATCTCTCCTGGTATTGATGTTAGGCTGACTGGATGGTGATTATTTGGGTACTCTTTTTTCCCTTTTAAAGTTGGGGGCAACATTTGCCCTCTAGTCTGATGGCTTCTCTCCTGATCTCCAGGAATTCTCAAAGATTATTGACAGTGGTTTTGAAATTACTTCTGCCAGTTCTTTTAATATCCTTGGATGAAGTTCATCTGCCCCTGGAGACTTGAACTCCTATAGAGTAGCTAGGTATTACTGTACTACTTTTTTTACCAATTCTATGCTGCATTTCCCCTACTATATCATCTGCTCCATTTCCTCCAGGTTGAGCACTGTTCTCCTGTTGGGAGAAGACCAAGTCAAATAAGGTGTTGAGTAATTCTGCCTTTTCTCTGTCCCCTGTTAACCTTTCACCATCTTCTGCATGCAGTGGCCCTACCACTTCCTTGTTCTTCCTTTTGCTATTGAACTAATCAAAAAAGCCCTTTTATTGTTTTCAACCTCCTCTAGCAATCTTTTCTATGCTTTAGCTTTTCTGATTTTCTCCCTACAAGAGCTGGCTATTTCTTTGCATCTTTCTTTGGTAATTCCCTTTTTCAATTTCTTGTACACATCCCTTTTAAGTCTTAGCTCAGTTGATAGTTCTTTAGACATCCATACTGGTTTCTTTGGACATCTCCCCCTTTTCCTCCTCATTGGAAATGTTTGAAATTGTGCCTTCAATATCTCACTTTTAAGAAACTCCCACCCATCATGAACATTCTTCTCTTTTAATATTCCTGGCCATGGGATCACCCCAGTATTGTCCTATGTTTAGTAAAATCAGCTTTCTTAAAGACTAGCATGCATGTCTGACTATGCTTCCTGGAGGAAGCTCCCAAAAGGGGAGCAGGAAAGCATCTGCAAGATTCTGAAAGAAGGTGTGGGGGGAGACCATACCTAAAAACAGTGTGGAAATCCCAGTGAGATTCTGTGACCGATGCACAAAAGCTTGAGCTAGATCATGAGATGGTGTGGAACATCCTTAGAAAGATCCTGACAGAAGTGTGGGAAAAGGCCCAGAGATATCCCGGGTGTGTTGCAGAAAAGCCCCCCAAGACATTCTGAAATTTACAAAACAGATCTAAAAATTTATTTAATTTAATTTTTTTAAATTAGGTATTTATACCATGCTCTTCAGCCACAAAGGCTATCAGAGTGGCCTACAATTTGTTTTTGTTTTTTAAGCAATAGTAATTTACACACCTACACTGCATTAAGCAGTTTCCAATGTGTGTAAGCTAATTCAGGTAAGACAGATACAATTCAATAAACATGTGATACATTCATTATTATAATAACTATATTATGTGCAGGTAATGGGAGAGGAATGGAAAAAGCCAAAGTTCTGCTGGCTTATACTGACAGAGCGTAGATGACTAGGAGACAGAGCACTGAAAGAGCCATAGGTACCCCTGCTCTGTTGCCAGTTGTTCCTCCCCGCCCACTCTTGAGGATTAAACACTGAGGGGCTCTAGCAGATACAAAGCTTCCTCGAGACCCTCTTATACACACCCTTTTCTTGGTACTTGCCATCCAAATATTGACATGGATGAATGGTGAAGGGAGCAGAGGTTTCTGTGCCCACAATGGAGAGACCTATGGGCCAAAACAGGTTTTTCATATGTGGACCTCTCTTATCAAAAGCAGGCAGGGAAATCCACTAACTCCTCAGGCCCCTGGGACACTGCCCATTGGTAGTCTTAGGGGTTGTTTAGAAGACAAAACAAATCCTGAAATAATGCAGGCAGAATACCTTTTGTCCAGATGAGCTTCTGCCGGGATTTGCCATATTAGGAAGGAGGGGGACTGAACACTCCAAGTAGTTTGTGATTACAGCTTTCATATTTTTTTTTAAGTATGTGAAAATGTACATAACAGGCCATCTGAACAACCAAGTCAAATTGGGGCACATCCAGGAAGTCAAAACCTGATTGGTGGGATGTGGGTGGTGGGTGGGCTTGTCAGGACAAAGCGGCCGGAGCTGCCATTGTTTTCAGTGACATGATCAAGCACACGACTGAGCACTATTTTCAAGTGGCAGAGCAAAAAACAATGATTGTAAGCAAATCGCTCTTCTGCACCTGTCATTTAATGGCCAAAAAGAGAGGGGGGAATGGGGGGAGTTTTTGGGAGATAATAAGGCAGGTAATTCACTCGAAGCAAGCATCTTTTCCTGCAGACACACACCATGCGAACTGCAAACTCAGATAGCTTTCCATGCCAGTGATCTTGCAAATGATTCATGGGGACAAATGAACACTGCTGCGATAGTGAGGTAATGCACTATTTTTTGCAATTAATTCTCCCATCTAGCTGAGCCCTTAGCCTCTTTAGCTTTAGTGTTCAGGTAAGTTCAGTGGGGCAGTGGTCATTTTCATCATTGAAAATAGGGCACTGGTTATTAATGATTAAACACAAACACATACTCCTATTTGAAATGGAAAGGATAAAGCTCCATGATTTTAATTGAGCTGCAATTTGGTATGCAGCATAATTTCTGCAAAGTAACCCTGATAACCATTTGAAATAAGCATAGCCTGTGAGAAATATTAGAGTTTCACAAATTCAGAAAATATTAGAGCTTCACAAATCCAGGATAAATAAAGATGGGGGAAAATAAGGCAGGCAGGGGGCAGATACAATGAATGGAATGAATGGCATTTTATTTCTTACATTGTTCTTGGAAGAGACCTTGGAACAGCAGAATGGAACAATATAAGTTGCAGAAGTTAAGTGCCAACACAAGTCAAAGGGCACTTTTTAGCACATTTTTACGTACTCCTGAGCTTTAGCTCCTGCCATAAGTAGTTAAATATCTAATAGAAAAGGACTTGTGACAACTGACAAGCTTGCAAATAAGTTGTTCACATCACAGGCATGGTCTGAGCATATCTGACAATTAACCATCTTTCATGATTTATTCATGGGGGTAGATTTGTTCTCTGGCTGTACATTAACCTGTTTCAAGGAAGGTATTCTCTGAGGACTAGTTTTTTAGACCACAGGGCTGCACAAGTGGCATGGCAGTATAGAAAGACAATGTCAAATGACAGGCATGCAGCAGAAAGCAGAAGTACAAACTCACTCTCTTCAGTGTGCCCTGACACATACAGAAGAAAAAATGATGCATTTTCATGAACAGAAAACCAGAATGACAGCATGGATAAAACAAAAAGGATGCAGTAAACTTAAAAATACAGGTCATCCCCATGTATCGTGGGAGATACATTACAAGACACACACACACATCACACACACATACTGTGGATACCTGAAACCATGGATAATAGGAAACCCTATTATTTTCAATGAGATGAATGGCAGACATTGACCATAGAATCACATTGGAGGATCTAGAAATGCCTAGAGAGAACCTTTTTTGGGGGGGGATGTGGATAAGTAAAACTGTGGCTACCTAATCCACGGATACGGGAGTTGACCTGTACTTGCCTTTTGAATTATTTTTTTAAAAATATGATGTAATGGTCTAAATTCAACTGCAGTCTTAGGTGCCATTTAGGAGAAGGGCAGAATATAAAACAAAGAGACAAATAAATAAATAACAAAATGAATAAAATAATCCCAATTAGAGCAGGCCAACTGAACCAAAGAACAGTAGAACAGTAATTTAGCATTTATGTGAATTCCATTAATTCAATGGAACTACTTTATTTAGGATTAGCAATTGGGCTCTCAAATGGAGCAATTGGGCTCTCAAATTCTCAAATGGAGAATTATGATCCACCATATGATATAAGGGCAACATCTGCAAAATTGGGACATAGTTAACAACAAGCATTCTGATCCAGTACCACTTTTTACAGCTCATTGGGATGCTGGTTAACTAGACTGTTTCATCATTCCTTGTAATAACTACTCAGGTGCAGACAGGAATGGACCACAAAGTTGATGCACTCACTGATAAAGAGAACAAAGGTATCAAATTGCTTCTGTGAACCCCAAAGTGTGGACAAGTACAAAAGAATAAACATGCACATACAACCCTCTTCCCCACCCTCCCCTCATAGAATAATCCAATGAAGTCAAGCATGGCAGGCTTGAGGATGGTGGTGAAGGAGTGAAATGATACACAACAGCCTAAATAATCTACTTCCAAGCCCTAATAAACAACTGTATCTGTCCCAACTTTTAAGGCAAGTTTCACAACTTAGAAACTGATATAAAGTATTTTCGAGGCTACAATAAGCAGTGTGTGTATGTACCTGCACACTTTCAATCTATGTTCTTATTAAAGTGCATACATATATTTCCCATAAAGCAGGATTTCAAAGTTCACCAGATGTAGGCCACATCAATAGCTCCTTAGCATAAGAGATGTTTTAAGTGTTCACAATCTCTGTGATTATTACTCAGGCATTTAGGTTTTACCATCTAAATCAGAAGACTTAAAGGAACCAAAATAAATCTAACAGGAGTTTCAAAGGAGACTTTCAAAGACAGCTTTAGCTCCAAGAACTTATCAAGCTCCGTAGTGATCAACTACCATATTCCAAGTCTTCTGGTGCGCTTCAGATGGCGGTAAAAAACAAAACAAAAAACGTGATACTCACAAAATATCAGAGTGTACTTATACACTTTGTACATCTCAAGAACATAAAGTCCAATGCCAGTTTCCTTCTCACTTTTATACAGATTTAGAATGATTGATTTCTTTATAATGTTTAACATGTCATTTACACACTTCATTTTGACATATAAAATAAAGCCTACATATTTACAAGCCCAGGCATTCTCTTCACCTCCTACTTCCCAAAGTAATGACTTCATCTCTTGGCACACGATATGCTGCATGGAGCCAAACTAATTTGCAAAATCAAGTACCTATTATTTGATCCAGGATTACCTTTGAGACATTCATATATTAGATTTTTATTATTTATAAGTAAACAATGGTTATTGCCCACTATAATTATGGCCTCTTAGTGACATTCAAAATACAGCTTTATTTGGAGCAAATACAAATGTTATTCCTAACTGAAGAGTGGTATAGAATAAGAGAATCATAGAGTTGGAAGAGACCACAAGTGCCATCAGGAAGTTGTTGTTATTGTTTAGGTGGAATCTCTTTTCCTGTAATTTGAGTCCAATGCTCCATGTCCTAATCTCTGGAGCAGCAGAAAACAAGCTTGCTCCATCCTCAGTATCGCATCCCTTCAAATAGTTAAACATGGCTATCATATCACCTTTTAACCTTTTCTTCTCCAGACTAAACATACCCAGTTCCCTAAGCCGCTCCTCATAGGTTATGGCTTCCAGACCTACCATCACTTTCACTGCACTTCTTTGGACACACTCCAGTTTGTCAATATCGTTCTTGAATTGTGATGCCCAGAACTGGACACAGTATTCCAGGCGAGGTCTGACCAAAGCAGAATAGAATGGCACTATTACTTCCCTGGATCTAGACAATATGGTCCTGTTGACTGACTCCTAGAGCACCATCCTGGCACTACCCGAGTGATTGTACTGTCAGTAGGGATGTAACCGTGTACTAAATTAGTTCTTGAAGGAGCAAAGAGTAATTTTTAGCTATTTTCTTCTTGCTGCAATAAAGTCTTCCAAAACTGATCTAGTTGGGACTTCTGTGCAAAATTCACACATGGGTTACTGTGTTTTTGTGGGTTGTGGATCTTTTGGGGTGGGACTTTGCATAGAAAACAGCATTGTTCATGCAGAAAAGAACATTTTCTACAAAGAAAATGTTCTTTCCTGTGCATAAACTTCTGTGAAAAAAAGAAGAGGCCATAGGCTCATTTCGTGCAGAATAAGCCCTGAATTACAAAAATTCTTGTCACTTCAGGGTTCTTCTCATCATGGCTTCCTGATATTCCGAAATAAAATTTTTCAAGCATTTCTTGAATATTTGCAATCATTCTTTCCATCCTTTGTTTTTAGAAAGGTGCATTATATTTGTTGTTCTTAAAAGTCACGTTATGGAGCTGGCCAGGTTCGACACTCAGTTTTAATTCACAGATCCAGGCAGAAAAACACAAGATGAAGTGTCATCTGCCAAATTATGAGTCAGAATCAGAAATCATGGGCAGGGAAGAAAGATGCCTGTTTCATTCTTTAGAAAAGCAAATATTCACCATAGCAGAGAAAATATGAGAGAGAGAGAGAGAGAGAGAGAGAGAGAGAGAGAGAGAGAGAGAGAGAGAGATGCATTAGATCTAGGAGCTATTTTCAAGGAAAATATTTTATAGGAGAAAACAAAATTAGTCAGGCCCTACTGTCCCTCCTCTCAAGTGGAAGGGGGAAAATACATTCTCCTAATGTGTTTGCATATATCAAATACTTCCCCAATACCAATAATTTACTGGGACTACAGTTTCTAGGAAGTGTGGTGCAAAGCCACAACATATTTCTTCAGCATCACACCTCAATCTGTCCAATTAGCAAACTCTCCTGTGCTAACTGTGAACTCAAGAGAACTTTTAATTCTCAACAGTGGCCTAGTTAACAAAGATTAAAAAACACAGGGAAGGTTTGTTTCAGTGACCTGTTTCTGTGAAATATATCTGATATGTATTACAGGCACTTTCCCACCTATTTATTTAAATAACCTATCAGTTGTAGCCCTTGATGTCCTGTTACTATAAGCCTACCTATCAAAAGGCAAATGCTGAATGAGTTTACAGACTGTTAAACAGAGCAGGTAGGTGCATCCAGGTCTCAAAGACTTCTCAATCCATGCTTTTTCTTTCTTTTTTTCTGAAGGTGCTCTTTCTTGTTCATGACTGGGAAATCCTACCCAATTAATCTAGGGAGACACAGAACATGTTTAACTCAGCTGTGAAATTTAAAAGAATGCCACAAGAGATTTGCTATTAATTCATCACACTTGTATATATACAAGTAGCCTCTTCTCCAAGCTGCTCCCTCCACATACATGGTGCATAGCCATTTTAAAATGGGTTTATCTATTTTATCATTGCTACAACATAGGATGGTCTCATGGGGATAAAAAGGAGACTCCTCTTGTACTATTAATAGTTGTTTGGAAGAGATCATTTCAGTAGGTGAAGCTTGTACAATAAACTACACTTGCTGAAATGTCTTCTCCCCATGGGCCCATCATGCTGCAACCCTCTGAAATAGGTGAGGATAATGACAGACAACATCTGTGACCTTCACATGTTGGTGACCTACATCTCTCATTTCTAAACACAGACTATGTTAACTCATGCTGATGGCAGTTGTGGTCTGAAGGGGAAGGTTAATATGATGTCACTTTGACTATTGTTCTTGATGTTGTTATTATTATTTTCACTTCATTTCTTAGGGGTTGTCTATATGAGGCTATAAAATGTGGACTGATGTGCACTAATGCCAATTTGCAGCAGCTTTCATTTGTCTCAAAGATTTTTTGGCAAGATTGCAGGCATGTGAAGCTATCCACATCTGTTGTTCAAACGGGCATGCCTGCAAATCAAGATGGCGGGCACAAGTGAATTACTCATGTTTTTATTCCCAACAGTTGCTGCTGATTAACAGTATTTTTTAAAAAGCATAATCAAGGTTTGGAAGTGTGATATTCTGCTTAAATAAATAGACAAAAGGAGAGGGAAAGAACTGTTTGGTCATCTCAGATCACAATTGCTACCGCTAAAATCCAACATGGTGTTTCAGGACACGTGCCTTGCCACCAAACTCCACCCCCCACATCCAGTGCACATCTGAGCAATCAGTTTTCCATTTCCACTGTTATCAGGAATGCACAGCAAAGTGAATCAGTTGTCCCAATGAATAGGAATGTGCATTTCCTTTGGAGTTTTTTTTTTTTTTAAAAATAAAATATGGGAAAAGCTATGAAGGCTTTTCATGTGGAGTGTTTGGAGTTTTTAGGGCCCCCCCCTTTCCAAATACAGTGGATTGATGCAGGATCTCATTAAGACAAGTTGTATTCTCCTCGAATTCTATGAGGAGTCTTTTCTATATAGACAACCCCTTTAAAAAACCTTAATTCCAGGGACTTTCCCCCAGAAAAACAAGCTGACACAGCATATTTAGTTCCTCCCTGACACAAAGGTATTAAGGGTTTTCTTATAGCAAGGAATGAGGACTGGATTACTTACATGGAAAGAGTCTGTAAAAGGTCAGTTTAGATACCTGACCTGGAAGGATAACTAAAACATCTGCTAGAAATGTTGGGCTGGATGGAAAGTTACCCCTACACATATACAACGAATGAGTGACCTGGCATCTTATAAGATATTGTATTAGGGCAAATGACAGCTAACTCAGGAGCTCCATTCTGTTCAGATTCTAGTCTGTCAGGATGTGGGACAGAAATTCATTCTTTAAAAAAACCTGGATCCTTGATTCCCCAGCATGGCCACCTAAGTTTTCCTAGGGATTACTGGGGGAGCGATTCCATTCCAGGTCTGACAACATGAACCTGTGTAGCTATGCACACAAGAACTGTACAGAAGGAGTAAGGGAGTAGGACAGGATTTGCATCCACACAACAGTAGCCTTCATTGCTGAACAGAATTTTTAACGGCTGATCAGAAAGTGCCTCCCTACATTCTCAGTCTAATTTGTAGACTGCAAAGGTCCTTTTTAAATGTTTGTGACTTACAGCTCATCTACACAGGCCAAATAAAACAATCTCATCTAGTTTTTACAGCAAACTGCTCAGAAGACATGTGGCTTTAATCCAGGTTTTTTCAGTGCCTCAGGGTTTTAATCTGGACCAAAAAGAGCTGGGATTTACTCTAGATTTCAGTGGAAAATCTGGATATTTGTGTGTGTGGGGGGGGAGAGAGAGAGTGTGTGTGTGAGAGAGAGTATTGTGCTCCATAGTGACATTGGTGTTGGAGGAGTTTCCGCGTGGGCGGAAGAGACTGTGAGTAGGACCACTGGGCCAAACAATCAGATGACTATTTCCATCAGGTAATCCTTCTTTCCCTGTTCCAATTTTACTTTTTAGTGGTTTGTTCATCACCATTTATTTTGCATACACAGCAGTTGTTTGGAGAGCCACATACCAGCATACCATATCATTATCTACACACACCTCTGCTTAATAGGAAGTCTGAAACACCTCTGAACCATGGCAAAAGAGGCAGAGGCTGTTCAGACATACGTGCATTTGCATGCATTGGGGAAGGGGGCAAAAATGGGAGTGGCCATGTCTGTATATACTGCAGTTTGTTGGACTGAGGCATGTTTGGAAGGGAGAACTATGGACAGTGCTCCTGAACTCGCCTCGATGTGTGTGCCAATCTTGTGGGCAAGCCTGTGGTTATTGTGGACCAGGGTAACCTGAAGGTAAACTGGATTTCCTGTCAGTGTAGACAAATCCTTAGCTATAAAAGTGTGGACAGATCTCTCAGGAAGGAGAAGTGTCAAATTTTTATCAGTCAGGGGCCATGATTTTGTTTAATACTAGTGACACTCACCATTCAGTGCAGTGGATGCTGTCCCTCTCCATTCTCATTTGTAATGTTGCTAGATCCTAAATATGAGTACAAGGATCCATGTGGCACAGTGAGTATTGAATGTGAAAGTAAAAAAATTTGGTTCACATCTCCACTGAGAGATGGAGCATTGTAATGGAGAGATGGAACATTATTGACATTGTGCCATTCACCATTTCTCAGTGTAACATGCCTTGCAGGGTTATTGTGAAGAGAAAGTAGTATTACCCATGAACTACTTGGAGGAAGGGAGACATGCATGGATGAGACCAAAGTTATTCACCCCACTCTTGGTGTGTGTGTCCTATAAAATAATTAATTGCAATGTTCTATTTTAGAATATTTTCCTCTCCCCTGCATAAAACAGGTATTCCAGACTTGGGACCTTGTTAAGCCTAGTTGAAGCCTATAGCAATTTTTATGGCAGAACAGAAATTATAAATCTCAAGAATTACAGGTTCATAATAGAAGTCGTGACAGTCTGTAACGACCACAGTGAGAATGAGAGGCACTCTAACACATTTTAATAACTCATCAGAAAATATAATTGCAAAGTAATTAGGCATGAGGCTCGCCAAATGGCATTATTCCATTTATTTATTTATTTTTCTATCAGAACATAGGAAACACCATTATGATCATTTCTAAATTTCTTATAAATTATTGCGCAGGCTTCTCAGTGACATTAATTACCATGTGCCCTTGACAATGTGGTTCCATTAGTTTTGTGATCTACAGCAACAGAAATATTACAACTTGAACATAAGTAAGATTAACATTCATAAATTTCTTAGAGCTGAAGGTATAAGAAGACTGATAAATTAATCCATCCCTGTATGTTACAGGATATTGGAAACTTTAATTCACCAAGAGCACTAGATCTATGAGGTAAGTAGGGAAGAATTTTGTTTGGCACACATACATGCAAGACACATTTCCACAAGCAGCTTTCTGATTTCTTCAGTTATTTTATTATGATTTCATAAACAGCTGCTATAAAAATGAAGAGCTTTAGCCATTAGTCAGGCATATAGAGTTTTATTTACCATCAGATTAACCCCACTTGGTCTGATTTGAACTAGTTCAGTATTTACGTAGTAAACATAATAAATTTGTTGGATACATTTCACAAGTTTTCCCCCTGCTTGGTGTAATTTTGAGGGATATTAAGCATTTCCATTGTTATTTTTTATTTTGTTTTTGTTTTTCTTTCTGCCTTTGGAGACCTGTTTGGCCTAATATTTATGAAGGTTTCCTTTTTTTAACTTAAGACATCACAATGTATACATAAAAGGTTCTGACGTTTTTGTGAAATGCTATTGATGCTGTTGACTAAATAAATAAATAAAACAAATGCTGACCTTCTCACTTTGGGACTGTAGCTGAGATCTCCTCATGGTCGACCTTCCCCCCCACCCCAACTGGATGTCTTGGCAAGTTAAGATGACCTTTCTCACTGAGGCAGAGATAATTTGCAAATAGTCTTTACTTCCTTTGTGAGCAATCATAAAATTATTTTGAAAGCAAAGAAAATGTTTAACTCCTCCCCCACCAACAAGTTCTACTTGGTGAAGAAAGTTACTATGTATACGGTTATGCAAGTTATGATATTGACTTATCACTTATGAGTATCTGGAAAAGTTTTGTCTTTTTTTAAATTTCTAATACTAGATAGTCATTGCACCTCAAAGTCACACAAAAGTGCTCAAAGAAAGACAATGGAGTGGAATAATGAGTTATAAAAATGGGAGAGGGATTTGATAGTGACTTGAAATTGAAGGAAATGGATTTGCTCATCCCAAGTGTGTAATGGCTAAAGCCAAATGCTACAAAGGTGCCGTAAAATTCTTTGAGCAAATAGGGCTGCCATGAGACATTCTGCCAGAGTACTGTTGCTACTTAAATGTGGTAAGATACAACTGTGGCTATGCAGAGTTTGCTATGTTGGAGGTTATTCTACCTCAAGAGAAAAGGAGCCATCTGGTGAGTGACTAAGACCTTCTGGATTGATAAGACAAAATTCCATCTGTCTGCTAACAAACAGGCTTTTAAACTTTGATGAAACACAGACATTGGGTCTTCTGCAAAATTAGGCAGCTTGTTGACTTTACAAAATGATGTCGTTATCTTTAAGTCTCCATAGATACAAATGTATATTGCTGCTGGTGACTTGATTAGTCAGAATTGCATAAACATTCAGCAAAGAATTAAACTACTGGAGATATATCCAGTTGCTGAAAAGAAAAAGGTGATGAAAAGGGAAAGATTGCCCAATTAAACCATCTATATATTTAATTCTCTTGGGTATGTCACCTTTCCCAGTGTGCTGATTGGTTGCTCAGGAAACCCACCCAACCAATCACCCACATGCAAAATCCCTCTCCACATCACAATCTATTCAATCTGCATCATCACCACACAAGGGCCCCTCCCCACTCTTATTCCCTTAGCCACTCATCAGTCATGGGCTGCAATGGGATCCAAGCAGTCAACTGATGGGGGCAGCAGGATGCCACTGCTGCCAGTGGGCGGGAGCCAGGCAGTCAACTGGCAGTGGCTGCGGCAGAGTAACAGACTGAGTCACCCTCAGCTATTCCAGGAAAAATGTGGAACACTGAGAAGGGGGAGGAGGAATTTTAAATGCCTGGTCTAATTTACAGGGTTGTTGTGAGGTCTACCAGGAGTTTTTGGGGGGAGTTTTTTAATGGTATATGTTACATGGGGTCCAGCTAGTACTAATTGAATTTACCAGCATCTAATTAAATGCTTAAGTACCCCCCTCAAATGTGTCAGGTATAAAAAATAATAATTTCCAAATTTGGAATGCTAATGCTAATCATAGAACTACAGGAAAAGATCATCCTTCCTACAACGAGTAGCCAGTAGCACTTAATGTGCTATGCATTTATTTTTCTTAAATCCCAAGTCTTTCCAGCATTTGCCACAAATCTGGAACCATGTTATGCTAAGGCACATGGAGGGGGTGAGCCTGTACCAAAAAGAAAATTGGGCTCAAGTTATCCATGTTTATTAGACTGTTTCCCTGGACTTTTAAAATAGCCTTTCTCATAGAATCATAGAATTTTAGAGTTGGAAGAGACCACGAGGGCCATCCAGTCCAACCCCCTGCCATGCAGGAAATCTTGATCAAAGCATCCCCGACAGATGGCAATCCAGCCTCTGTTTAAAGACCTCCAAGGAAGGAGACCCCACCACGCTCCGAGGGAGTGTGTTCCACTGCCGAACAGCTCTTACTGTCAAAAAGTTCCTCCTAATGTTGAGGTGGAATATCTGTTCCTGGAGCTTGCATCCATTGCTCTGTGTTCCAGTCTCTACCACTTAAATTTCAGAAACATACATTCTAATGTATTTTTTAAAAGATATGTTAAAATATATTTGCAGACTGACTCAGAGAAATAATGAGACTGCACACAGATATGGGGTGAAGTAAAATGGTTCTTTATTTATAACCCTACCTATTTAGTTCCCTTTAAATCTTCAGCAGGGAGAGGCAACCTAGCGTGGGAGCAGCTGGGGCGGATTGTCCCTCCTAGACTTATGCCCCAGCTTCCCCGGGTGAATACCTGAGCCCTGTTGAGTAACCCCAAGACGTGGGGTTGCTCTCCAGCTGGCTCATGTCTGGAAGGTCAACCTGAAATTCCCTCACCCAATCCGTACAGATTAAGGCGAGCGGATTATCCTTCAGGCCAACCTCAAGGTAGGTCTCCTTCTGTTCTCCCAGATCGTACAATCTAAGGAGACCCTTCCAGAGACTGTCCCTTCACCGAAATCGGTGCCATAGGTGCACACCGTAATCTACGCCTCCCCCTTTCCCACCAGAGATAAGGGGCAAGCATCTGCTTAGTCCCTTAATCCCCCACTAGCTTGTCTAATAAGTTCCTCAACCCCTGCTGAATATCTCCCAAGAATATTAAATTTCCAGTATCGGAGAGATGTACCACTCCTGCTCTGTAGAGCTCAGGCCTCTCAAACACTATCTGGGGATGTGCCAAGTAATAACCCCCTCTGGAAGCAAAACATTTGCCAATTTGTTTATTGACTTTTCATCTAGCCCCATCAATCAAACATAGGTTCCCCTCCCCACGCCACAGTTGTCTGGGCAGAATGGCCGACCACATGATCATGACTGCAGGCCACTGGACCTGATCACTTCCATATCATGTGATGCCTGTATTAGCAAGGCCTTACCTTTAAGATGGCCCAAATCATTCCCACCAAGATGGAGAACAAGAATGTCTGGCAGAGGCCCCCGATGCTCCCCAAACAATAATGACATGAGGCCATGCCAATGCAGTCCCCTCTTCCTCAACCACTCAATAACCACCCTATCTCCCAGGCTGAGGTGAGGTCCAAAATGAATCAACCAGGCCTGTCGGCCACCCAGTAGACCACACTGTGGCCGCAGATCAGCACCCAACATCTCACTGTCAGTGGTCTAAAACCTGAAAGACAAAAGGGGATGAGAAAGAGGTTAGTAAGTTAGGGGATGGACATACCTCTGATAGGAGAAGGATCTCTATCGCCCAATCTGTTGGATTGCTGCTGGCGACATGCCCATTGCCGCGGCTGTGGATGCAGCCCCTATGCGGCAGGAATGTGACCCGAACTATACTCCCTTCAGCCCGAGCCATTCCAATGCCTTGGCCGTCAAGGTCCAAACTGATACCTGGTGAGGGTGGAAGAATCTACATGAACAAACAGCAGACCAGGGCACTCTCCCCAGACTTGTAGGTATCCCTGTAGGGGCAGAACTGGACAGTTTTCAACATCACTACAACGCCTCAGCTTAGATGCCTTACCTCTTCCTAGCTGATCAGTCTTTGAAAAACGTAAGGTAAACGTGACCTCCTAATCAGTCACCCTTACATCCCTAAGTTCCAAAGCCCTACCCGAGGTATCGGATCTGGAAACCATAACTAATTTACTCACACGCAGAGCCCCAAAAAATGCCATAAGGGCAGCTGTGTGAAAAAGCAATTCTTCGTAAGGAGAAGTGCAAATCCCCACCCATGCCTGATGCAAACCATTCAGAATGTCTGGGGAAAGAGGAGCCCTAGAATCCGCCCTCTTGCCTCTCTCCCTAGCCCATCCCTCCAAGGCCTTCTGGATACAAAAATCCCCCGTATTATCAGCAGCCCCTTGTGCCTTTAGCCAAAAGGCAATAGCCACTAATCTGCTCCTGATTGATTGGGGAGAAAGCCCTTTTTTATAAAGAAAAACACAAAAATGCAAGAGATGTGTCACTGGGACATTCATTCCCTGTTGCAAACCTTCCTGTTCCCTAAACTGGTAAAATTCTCGGGCCACCCTGGCATAGCCTTTTTTTGTGCTGAGAGCAACTTGCATACCTAGGGCCCTCCAAATTTCAGGCTCCCAAGCCACCACAGGCCCTCTGGCATCCTGTTGCCCTCAGGTTCTGCATCTGGAGCCAACTCTTTGAAGCACTCCATCTGCATGCAGGAGAGAGCATCAGCAATCTCATTATCAACACCCACCACATGTTGAGCAACAAATAAAATATTATGTCTGAGGCACTGTAATGTAAAAGCCCTGACTAACCGCATGACACACAGGGACCTAGGTGTTTATCACTTGGACGGTTGCCGAACTGTTGCAGCAAAAATGTACCAATGAATTTGCCAACTCTCCCACCCAAATGGTGGCAGCTACTAGGATCGGGAAAAATTCCAAAAATGTAAGATCTAAGGGAACATCAGTACTGATCCAATTGGTGGACCATCTGCTGGTGCACCAACGTCCACCAAAATACACCCCAAACTCGATAGATCCCACAGCATCAGATGTGATCTGCAGAGCACCCTGTAATTTCCTCTCACCATGCCAGAATGAGATGCCATTAAAATGGTCCAAGAACTCCTGCCAAACCAGGAGGTCCTCCCGGATCTCCCTCGTGATCCATATTTTATGATATGACTGATGAACTCCAATAAAGGCATCACACAACTGGAGAAGGAAAGCCCTGCCAGGGTGACTACCTTGTAGGCAAAGTTCAGGTGTCCAATAAAAACCTGGAAGTCCCTCAAAGTGGCTTTATGTCTACTTTTAAACTGGGTGACTCTGTCCTGTAGCTCCCTGATTTTTGGCTTGGATAAACGGCATTGCTGGTTGACTGAGTCAATCTCAATGCCCCAAAATTGTGAGGGACCTTTTGTCTTCTCTGGCACCAGGGGAACCCCAAGTTTCCGAGCCATCTGCTCACACTGGCATGTGGGATAGCTGAAAATGTCAGACCACTGTTTCTCTGTCAATAAAAAAATAATTTAAATAGTGTACCACACCTCCTTGACCTGTTCTAACTCTCAGGGCCCATTCTTAAAAAGTACTAAAAGTTTCAAAAGCATTGCAGGAAACTGAGCAACCCATAGGTAAGGCGTGGTCCATATAGTACCACCCTTCAAACTGAAATCCCAGAAGCTCGAAGTCCTCAGGATGAACTGGGAGAAGGTGAAATGCCAACTTAATGTTGCTCTTTGCCATCTCTGCTCCCAATCCATGTCTCCGGACCACACATATGGCTGCATCAAACAATGTATAACAGACTGTACACAGTTCTAGAGGGATAGAGTCATTCACCGACTCTCCCTTCTGATAAGTGATGTATGAGCCTGAATTCCTCCAGTGACTTCTTGGGTACAATACCCAAAGGGGAAACCTGAAGATTAGGCATCGGAGATTGGGGAAAGGGGCCAACTACTCTCCCTTAAGATACTTCTTTACATATCTTTCCCCTAACTATGTGTTCTTTGCCCTTTACTGACTGTAGGTTCCGTGCCCTAAAGGGGTGCCTGGCCCCATGGTACGGAATCCGAAAATTGAAATTAAAACCCTGAGACAAAATAAGTGGCCGCTTGTTTGTTGGGATATACTGCCAGCCACTTATCCAAAAAAAGTGGCTGATCCCCTTGGTTTGGTCATGCTAGAGTCATCAGCTGCATCCACAACTGAAGGGCCAGCGAAATCTACGTAAGCCCTGTGAATTGAAACATGGCAGCTACTCAGTGTGGCTGGGCTTTAACAATAACACAGGCCAGTATCAGAAACCCTGAAAGCCAATTGGACCACGTCCTTTCAACTTTCCTTTTTTTAAAGTTTCTCCTTATCTTTTTTGTCCAGATCATCTTTATTGTTTTTCTCCAGTTACCTATACAGGAGTGAGAAAACATCAACATATTCCCCTTTTATTATCTTATCTCTGGTGGATTGTAATAAATGATCCCAAAAGGAAGGGACATCTCACCAAATGGGATTGCAGAATATGCAACCGTGTCATATTCTGATGTGTGAGGGGTCCTGCTGAAGTAGATGCACCAAAAGGGGGGGTGTTGCAACCACTAAAGGTGAATGAACTCCAAGGAGACCACTGGGGCCCTGCCCAACCAAAAGTCTTCTGAGACACAGGCCAACCCAAGTGTGCATTTTGTAAACCCACCCCATGTGGTGCAGTGCTAGGTATGACTGGAGACCAGCCCACCCACAGCCAAAACAGCTAAGTATTCTGTGTTGCCAAACTGGCAGGTGACTCACCTGTTGGGATTGGGTTGTCTGCAGGCTCGGGTTCCATCTCTGGTCAGGATGGTGGGTTATCGGCCCCATCCGGTGGATTGGATCCCGAAGTGTTGTCCCCATATATCCTCTCCTCTAGCGCATCTAAGCATGCGAGAATTTGTTTAGCCCAATTTCCCTTTCTTCCCTGGACACTTAGGTGGATGTGCTGGCCCCCCTGCCTCAACTCCCTGTATTCTCTCTAGGTGCTGGATCCTGTCCAGGATTGCCTGCCATGGGATTTCTTCCTCCTCTTCACTAGATGAGGGGGAAGGGAGAGGGGCAGCAGGCTGCTTTGGTGCAGGCCCCTTGCCCTTATTCCATGACTTACCCTTCTTGGGAGCCATTTGATAACTTGGTCTTTAATACAGTGGTGAAACTAATGCCTATAGCCTGGAGTAATGATGCCCAGGACAGACAATCCACCACAATCCTCCCTCCTGAACTCCCATAAGGTCAACATTCTTGGAAGGGGAGCACAAATAAAGATCTTAAAGGCTGAATCCAATAATATTTTCAAAGGATCTATTATTATTATTATTATTATTATTATTGGTATGACACCAGGGCGCACAATCTGCTGCAATCCCCCACCCCTAAAATGTCACAGGATTTCAATATTTGAAAGTGGAACAAGAGCAAAGTTATGAATTGCCAATCCAATAATATTCCAATGTATTATTATTATTAGTAGTAGTAGTAGTAATGGCAAGGCCTCCACAGGCCTCAATAGGCCCTTGGCTGCACTAGGCCTAGGCCTGGCCTACACCCCTGGCCAGGCTACCAAAACCACCTAAGAATCCCTGGTGTCCGGGACTGCTAGGCCCCAATGAGGCCTGGGCCTACCCAGCCTTCCCAATCCAAAGCCTTAATTGACTGTTACAGGCCTGCTAGGCCCTCTTGCTGCCAAAAAAGATGTGTGGTAGGCCTACTAGGCTGCCTCCTGCAAGGCCTGACCCGTTAAAGGCCCACATGGCCCACCAATCCTCAGCCCACTATGTCTTCCCGCCTTTAAAAACCCAGAGGGCACACAAATCTGGGCCTTCAGGACCCTGAACCACGAGCCCCGTTTCCAGGGCAAATAAAGGCCCTGCTAGGCCGAGCTGTGCAGGATCAAGGCCTACCCAGCTGGATGGAACTAATACAGTGTCCCAACACTGCCATACCCCTTAAAGCTTATGCGGCCATCAGCCAACCCTGCTGTTGGCCTGTCTTCCCAGCTGCCTATGCCAGGTGATAAACAAACCCCCTGCCCAGGTTCCCCCATGATGGGGGGGAGATGGCCCATACGGTCTGTGGCCAGGCCTGCTCAGCTGTTGTGACCGAGCGGTAAACCAATCCCCCCACCCAGGGAACCCCTGTGGTCAGGGAAAAATGGCCCGGCCAGGCCACGGCCAGGCCCACCCAGCTGCTGCGGCGCCAAGCCACCTGTAGCGAAGCTCCTCAAGCCTGACGCTTCTCAAGGCTCCAACCCGCTTGATCCTCTGCCAAATCGCTCCACCAATCAGAAAGTTAGCCTCTGATCGAAGCCTCTTTTGTCCCTGCTGTTGCCTCCTCCACTTGTTGAGACAAAGGAGGCTCCACCCCTCTCCTTGCATCACTGACAGACCCTATACATCAGGGTCTCTTCCCTCCTCATGGCCTGCAAGGAGGTTTCCCCAGCTTCAGGGCTCCGCAGAACGGCAGGGGAGACGTATTCTGTTTAGGCAAGGCCACATTAGTATGAACTTTGTCAGACATGGCAAATATGGTATCATAAGGACACCTAATGATCGTGAAACACTGTGCTTAGAAGATGATGCCATTTCACGATCATATCTTGTCAAGAAACCACTATATTTTATTGAGGGGCCAAACCATCAATAGACCTCCTGCTCCTCTTTTTTGCCAACATTGCCAGTGTTTGAAACTTCATGCCGTTGTGTTCATCTGAATGCCATGTGAATGACAGAACTTTTCTGGGTGGGATCAAGACAGCAAGGTAAATGCGACGGTCAGGAGTGCCTGTTATCAACTTCGGCTGATACGCCAGCTGCGCCCTTGCCTGGAAACTAGGGACCTCGAAACTGTGGTACATGCACTGGTAACCTCCCGTCTGGATTTCTGTAATGCGCTCTACATGGGGCTACCCTTGTGCTTAACTCGGAAACTTCAACTAGTTCAGAACATGGCAGCCAGGTTGATTTCTGGTGTTTCCAGAAGAGAGCATATAACACCTGTGCTAAAAGCTCTCCACTGGCTGCCTATTCGTTTCCGGGCACAGTACAAGGTGTTGATTATAACCTTTAAAGCCCTGCATGGTTTGGGTCCAACTTATCTCCGGGACCGCCTCCTTCCGTACGACCCTCCCCGTGCACTTCGGTCCTCTGGGAGGAATCTGTTACAGCCTAGGAAAACAAGGCTGTCGGTGACGTCCCAGAGGGCCTTCTCCGCTGCTGCTCCCAGATTATGGAATGGCCTGCTGGACGAGATCCGTCTTATTAACACCTTAGACAGCTTTAAAAAAGCTGTCAAGACGGATCTTTTCCGGCAGGCCTTTCCTGAATAACTATCCCGGCCCAAGACTCGGCTGTCCTCCCTGAGCTGTAATCATTTTTATTTATTTTTTTAAAAAAACTATTGTATGTTTTAATATTTTTCTAATTTATATATTTTTAATTTACTGTATGTTTTTAATCTTTTATAGTTTAATATTATTTTAAGGGGGGGTGGGCTAGGGTACTGGGACTATGGAATTTTTATATTGTAAGCCGCCCCGATTGCGTTGCAGAGGGGCGGGATAGAAATAAAATATTATTATTATTATTATTATTATTATTAGGTAGGGAGTGCTCTTTTTTTAACCTTCCCACTTTACTTGTAATTTTTTTTAGTGTGTTTTTGTGCTTGTGCAAATGTTTTATGTCTTTATTTTACTTTTATTTTTAAGTTTCCTGCATTCATGTCTTCTCATGAGATTCATGGAGATCACAAGCACAGAAGTGGATGGAGCTGCATTCACTCTCCATTAGTGCCTGGGCTGCCTTTTCACACTATCGAAGGTAAGGTTTGCTGGAGGAGAGGATCTTTTACCTGCATAAAAATGGCACAAAATATGCTGGCATAAGAATGATTTTAGAGGCTTGACAGATAAAATCCTATATGCCTATTGTCCTGTCACAAGCCAGATCAATGAATGTTTGGAGGGGGGCACTGCCAATATACATATAGGCAGTGGAGGAACGTCTAGGCCATGCAGCATTTCTTGCTGATTCCTGTATGGCAGAGGTGGGCAACTTATGGCTCTCAAGGTTCATGAAGATGAATGGAATCTTCTCTGCAACCTCTGAGCACCCCTGACCAAAGTTCTGCATTTGAAAGATATACCATCCCAACCTTAAAAAGGCCCCAAACAGCATTATTTCTAACCCCAGTTTAAGGGCCTTGCAGCACCTGCAGCCACAGGAGGGACTGTCATTGTGGGGGGTCCTGTAGTAACCCTCCTCCTGCAAAAACATTATTAGTAATAATCTGAATATCCTGTACTGTGAATAGGTTAGGTTAGGTTAAATTGACTTTAGATAAACATATGCCCCCCCCCAAATTAAAGCATTGCAGCCCCCCCCCATTCCTTAAACCGGCCCTGCTCAGTTGTCCATCCCCTCTATGTTTACTCTGTGGCTGTGGAAATGTACTCAGTGAAGTCTGTGTGAAGGTAAAAGCATGTCACTCTCTCTTCTACTGTTTTCTTCAGAGAGTTCCTCGTGACAAGCACCATTTTTCTGTGGCCTCATCTGAATCATTAATGCTCTTACTTTGCATCTCTTCAGAAGGAACTCTCCATTCCCTTGGGAAAGCCAAATAAGAGTTCCCTCTAGGCATCCTACTGGGGTGTACAATTCACACAGATACACATATACTGAACTCCTTCCCCCTTCCACTTCTGTCCTCCACAGGAAGTCAACAGTTTTTATTTTGTAAAAGCAATTGGTCTCAGTTCGCTTGTATCCTGAAGACATTACTTTCCTAATTCTCAAGTATCTAAATTTTCCTTCCATTAACTAAAATAAAGGGCAATTCTTGACCCTTATTATTCTGCATCTGTGCTCTATTACTTTCCTTAGCTGAAAGGATCCTGTAGTCTTCTCTATATGTAATTTCTTCATGCTTTTATGGAGCTCCTCCCCTTCTGAGCAAACTAAAAACAGTAATCTATATATTAGTTCATTTGATTACATGGATGCTGATGTTATTTTTACAGTTTATCAAATCCAATAATTCATATTTTGATAGCCCCACAGAGAACCCATGGAATGGATTGCATTTCTTTGAATTAAAAAAAAGCTGATTTCTTGAAAGCTTCCCTTTCCTGTCCCATTTTGGGAGTAAAACACAGCAGCTACAAGTTATCATTTACACTTTTTTAAAAATTAGCCTGTTAAAAGGCATGCTTATCCAGGACTGCATTCCTCAATTAATTCAATAATTACAAAGTTGAAAGGAATGGGGTAATATATGAGCTCATTAAGTAATTGCTTGTCACTTTGTAACTTAAGTAACAATGGGTCCATTTTATACAGCAGAATCCATTAAGATAATTGACTATTGGGCCTACTGATTTGATCTTTTCCCCTGCTCTGCTAAAGAGCTTAGCCACATTTAATTTTGCTAATTTACCTCCAGCCAGTAAATACTGACGAGATGTGCAGAATCTGTATCATTGAGCTCATCAGCTTAT
This sequence comes from Gambelia wislizenii, assembly GCA_030847615.1. NCBI lineage: Eukaryota > Metazoa > Chordata > Lepidosauria > Squamata > Crotaphytidae > Gambelia > Gambelia wislizenii. The sequence goes on along the minus strand of JAUMIR010000002.1, from coordinate 302,667,456 downwards.
TGTGTTTCTCCATCTCATTTCATTTTAGCAATGTTTATTAGTAAAACTGGGTATAATGAGACAACCAATTTGCTAATTATCAGGGCAAAATGATGTGCTTTTTTAAAAAAACACATAAACATGCAGGTTTTCTGAGCTGTGGTGTTGTATTAGATGAAGACCCCTTAGGAACTGTTTGATCTGAAGGCATGGGTGGGGTGTGGAGCTTATACACCAGATGGACTGGATGAAAGGATTGGATTCCAGCCCTTAGGCTAGGCTAGGTCCATACAATCTGTGTTCTGACTAACTAAGCACAGCCTAGGAGTTATACTATATTGGCCTGCCAGGCAGGGACAGCTGGTGGATTTTCCATTGTGGGGGCACCAAATGCTCTGTTTTATTGCCATGCCTCCTACAGTTGCTCTGAACTGTGCATGAGCTCTGTCTGCAATTAACCTCTCATGGAATAAGATCCAGCACTAAGAGAGTTCCTGTACAGCTCACAGCAGATGTAGGAGCAGTGGCCATAACATGAAGAATGGAATTACCACCTACTGTCTGTGCCTCTTGCTGAGGCAATGGTATGCTTCTAGTATTGATTTCTTTCAGGTGATGAATACTAAGTTAGTTCTCACTCAATGGGTACACTTGTGCCTCAGTCTAAAATGAAGATGTGTTTCATGTATACAGATGCTACAGAAATATCCAGAAGTCTCCAGGTCAGTCTAGTCAAAGGAATAAAATGTAGATTGGTGTGTACATATGCCAATTTGCAGTAGATTTATCTGTCTCAACAATCCCGCTCCCCACCATTCAGCTGCACCGTTAAGGCAGGGGAGCAGCCTTTGCCGGCACAATTGTGGTCTGGAGACTACTCCCCTGGTTGCAGGCAGCATCACCTGCAATGGAGGGTGAAGGGCAGGGCCAGAGGCTACATAAAGCCCTGATGCCCTTCGCCCCCCTCTTTTCAGCCAAAGTGATCGTTGATCGCTGATCCCCTATGTCTCGGGCTGAAGAGGTGTTGCTGAGCAGCGCTTGGTGGTTCTGCCTGCTGTGAGCTGGCAGATTGCTCTCATCTTAGCGGCACTTGGTAGTTTGCCTGCCTGCTATCACTGCCTTTTTAGATTGCAGCATGTTAAGCAGACAGGAGCCTCAGTGCGGGTGGTCGGCTGGGCTTGGTGCTAGGCTTGTCTGTGCCCCGGCTGGGTGGAGAGTTCGTCGGATGCACCCTGCTCTCATCAGGTGCCCTGCTCTCACCAAGGCCAGACTGGGTTTGTCAGTGCTCTGGCCGGATGAGAAGTTCATCAGCGGTGTCCCGCTCTCACCAGGTGCCCTGATCCCAGCAATGCCCTGCTCTCATCAGGCACCCCACTCTCACCGAGCTCTCCTTCTGCTTGCGCTCCCGGTTGCAGCCATGACTGGCTGGGCGGCGGGGGGAAGTTCTTCCTTGGTGCCTGGCTCTTTGCCTCATGGAGTGAGTGAGAGTTTTGTATGGATTCAACACCTTGAAGGACGTTGAGGCACCAAACAGCAGGCCTTCCAGGGAGTATTGAAGTCAGGAGGGGATTAGGCTTGGGAGGCTGGGGGCTGACCTGTCGCCACTGGCATTGCGGTTCACCAGTGATTGGGGAGCTGGGCTGGAAAACTGAGGCGGGGATATATATCGTTTAACTCGGGGACCCTGCCCAGTGGCCAGATGAAAGGTCTTTGCTACTGTTCAATTGAGGATATTTTGCCATAAGGTTTTGATTCTTAATTTCTGCTGGGCCTCCAGAGGGTTCTCTGGACTGTTGGATTCAATTTTGCTTGTTGTTGGGGCAATTTATCGTCTGTTAGTGGGCCACTGTTGCTGGGGTTCCTATTTTCAATTCCACTGGCAGGCCCCCAGAGGGCTCTTTAATGCACTCGTACCTGATTTGGTTCACTTGCTAGTGGAATTTGGCAGGCCACCAGGGGGCTACTGTCATTAGTCTCTGTTTCATCAGTTCCATTGGCAGGCCTCCAGAGGGCTGCTAATACTGTTTATTGCTATTAGGCCATTTTGGGAGGTTTTCTTTAAGGGCAGCCATTTTGTCTGTGAGTAGCCAGCCATTTGCAGCCAGTTGTTGATTGTATCACTACTAATAATAATAGTAGTCATCATCATCATCATCATCATATAGTTGCAGCTATAGTTACTTACTAGATTATTGAGTGGCAATCTTGTGTGTCACCAATGGCTCCCCCAAAGGGTAAAGGTGGTTCAAAGGGCAAAGGGCGGGCTGCTAAACAGCCACCATTGGTCCAAGTGGAGCCTGATCCTCAGTCATCCAGTGATGAGGAGGAGCAAATTCCTTGGAGGGCCATATTAGCAAGGATTCAGAGTTTGGAAAAGTTGCAAGGTGTGCAAGTGGAGGAAACTACAAAACTTAGTCGCCAGGTCAAGAAAAGAAAATTTTCTTAGGATATTATTTCTCGCCTAGATGCCTTGGATAGGAACATGCATCCAGATGGAGCATCGGGATCCAAAGTTGTGGATGATATGGGTACGTACTCACCTGCTGTCACCCCTCAAGACTGAATGACTTCTGAGAATGTAATTGCAGGGGGTTCAGGTGAGTCGTCTTCAGATGCAACTACTCCACCCACTGGTGTGGCATGGCCTTGGGGGACATGGGCTACATGTGGTCAGCACATGGGTTACACCAGTTTGGGCACACAACCATCACATGTTTCCTGGCCAATGCACCAGCATGCATTGAACTGGAGTACCCCACAATGGTCCCCATGGTCACCTTATGGGTTGGGATCTTCGGTTAGCCCTCCTGGTTTCAGCCAGGTGTTGCCTGGCACACCCCAGGCAACCAGCTATGATGCTGTGGCTTATTCTGCCATTCCCTTTGGTGAAATGTCCCTACCATTGGGTGACCATCTACTTCAGTTCACCAGGGATAAGATAATTAAAGGAGATTATGTGGATTTATTTTCTCTACTTTATAGATAAGTGGAGAAAAAAAATAAAGATGAGATGGATGAAAAAGAGAAAGGCAAATTGAAAAAGAGAAAATTAGAGAGGAACTGGACCAATTGGCTTTCTGGATTCCTCATCTACCCAGGGGTTGTGGTTAAGGCACATCCACATTGTGTAGCGGCCCTATTTCAGTGCTTGGATATCACGGGTCCGGCATGGCTGCTGTACAATGAGGCCTTTAGGATGCGGGCTGCAATTTACCCTTCGTTGAGATGGGACATGATGCATCCTCAGTTATGGATGCAGCTCATGACCCCAGCTGCCTGATCCAAGGCGAGAGGACCCATAGTGGATACCTCATTAAGATAATTAGCAGCCCCACACCTTGTTTTCCCACTAGCACAGCCCACTAAACAGGTATGTTGGGAATTTAGTTTGCATGGCTATTGCAACAAGAAACCATACAGATACAACCAAGAGTGCTACATTTGTGGTGCAGAGCACTCTTTTTGGAGTTGTCCCAGGGGCAAAATGCCCACCCGTGGTAGGGGCAATCAAGGAGGGAGGGGTGGAGGTCCCACTTCTCACCCTCAAAAAGGGGCCCAGCCCACTCAACAATGAAGTTTTGAGATGTTGGCTAAGAGACTATCCTGATATGAAGGCTGCCAAATATTTACTTGAGGGTTTCCAGTTTGGTTTTTGGATTCCGTTTCAAGGGATTAGGCAGCCATTTCAGGCCTACAATTTAAAATCAGTTTTAGGTATGGAGCAGGTTGTTAAAGAAAAAATTAAGAAAGAAGTTAATGAGGGTTGAGTTCTTGGTCCTTTTTCTAGTCCTCCGGTTCCCAACTTAAGAGTATCTCCTTTGGGCATCGTGCCCAAAAAGGTCCCGGGGGAATTCAGACTCATTCACCGTTTGTCGTACCCTAAGAGGGATTTGGTGAGTGACTCTATTCCACATGAGTTGTGTACTGTTAAGTACATATTCTTTGATGCTGCCATTAGGGCCGTTCAGATTCAGGGTTGGGGAGCTGAGATGGTGAAATGCGACATCAAATCTGCATTTTGCCTTCTACCAGTTCATCTGGATGACTTTAAATTGTCAGGGTTTCAATATGAAGGGCAATTCTATTTGGATTGGGCCCTCCCCATGGGTTTTTTGGTTTCATTCAATGCCTTTGAAACCTTCAGCACCTTCCTCGAGTGCGCTCTTAAGGCTAGGACTGGACTGCACAGCGTGGTACACTAGTTGGATGATTTTTTAATGATAGGACTGTATGAATCTGGACAGTGTAATTACCTGCTGCAGCAGTTGAAAGTATTGGCAGGGGAATTGGGGGTTCCCCTGGCACCTGAAAAAACAGAAGGCCCAGCCCAGGTGTTGACCTTTTGGGGTGTCAAAATTGACATGTTCAACCAGCAGTGTAGACTGTCTGGAGTTAGTATCACCAATTTAAGGAACAGGGTTTTACAATTTCTATCTAGGCATAAAGCTTCCTTGCACGATTTTCAGGTCCTTATTGGACATTTGAACTTTGCATGTAAGGTCGTAGCTCCAGGTAGGGCCTTCCTTCGCTGATTATGTGATGCTATTAAAGGGATACGACAGCCCTATTACCTAATCAAGATATCTACAGATATAAGGGTTGACCTGTGGGTTTGGCAACAGTTCTTGGAACAATTTAATGGTGTCTCTTTTTGGCATGAGGAACACAAGCTCCAGGGCAACCTGCAAATAGCCTCAGATGTGGCCAGGTCCACAGGTTTTGGGGTTTATTTTGGAGGACGGTGGTGTGCCAGTATGTGGCCTCATGATTGGGCAGCCTCTGATATTGTGGCTTATTTGACGTTTCTAGAATTCTTCCTGATTTTGGTGGCTGCCACTATTTGGGCCGAGGAGTTAGCAAATTCGTCTGTGCACTTTTGATGTGATAACTTGGCAACTGTCCAGGTGATAAACTCCCTCACCTCAAAATCCCCTCAGGTGATGGTGCTCATCAGGGCCTTTACGTTACAGTGTTTGAAGTTTAATATTCTGTTTGTCGCTCCGCATGTGGCAGACATTAACAATGGCATTGCTGATGCTCTTTCCTGCATGCAGATGGAGCACTTCAGAGAGTTGGCCCCCAACGCAGCACCTGAGGGTGATCCGATGCCAGCAAGCCTGTGGAGGCTTGGTAGGCTGAGCTCATAAGGGCATTAGGTATGTCCATAGCACCAAGCACTATGAAAGGATACACCAGGGCTTTACATGAGTTTTTTCAATTTAGGGAGCAGTCTGGTTTTAAACAGGGCATCCCTGTGCCCTTTGAACATCTGTTTCAGTCTGCGTTTTTCTATATCACAAGGGTTTATCCCCGCAATCCATTAAAATTAGACTATCAACGATTGCATTCTGGCTGAAAGCACAGGGAGTTCTGGACAGTACCGGGGATTTCTGTATTGAGAAAGTCCTCGAAGGCTGGTCCAGAGAACATGGACGTACGGCTTACAGTAGAGTCCCCATTTCTCCTGCTATATTGAAAGCGCTAGCCAAGGTTTGGGCAGGCATTTGTATTTGCCCGTATGAGGTGCTGCTTTTTCATGCAGCAGCTTTGACAGCCTTCTTTGGTGCTTTACACATCAGTGAGCTTGTGCAGGCATCCAAGAAGGACATATCTCATAGAGCTCTGGCGCTTAGGGATGTTAGCATGGAGGGGCATCAGGTCACTTTGATGCTGCATTTTTCCAAGACAGACCAGTGCGGGACGGACAAGCAATGTCATTTGTTGCCCTGCAGTGACCCAGAATTATGCCCAGTTAGGGCTTTGCTACAATTTTTGGCAGTTCGGAGCTCGCCATCGGGCTCACTATTTATGCATGCAGATTTTCCCCCACTGACTAAATACCAATTCTGGACAGTGACATCTAGAGTTCTGGGTAAGTTGAGTTTTCAGGGGGTCCACTTTGCTTCCCATTCCTTCCACATAGGAGCCACTTCCATGGTTGTAGCGATGGGCATGCCGATAGCAGCAATCCAAGGGATTGGCCATTGAAGGTCCTCCTCCTATCGGTGCTATGTGCATCCATTCACCTACTAACTGGTTGACTTCTCCTTTTGTTTTTCAGATTCTAGGCTGATGCTGATGAGGCTGTGGGTGCTGATCTGTGGCCACAGTATGGTGTACTGGGTGGCCCAAGAGGCCCGGCTGTGTCACTTTGGGCCTCATTTGAGTCTGGGAAAAGGGGCAACAGTTGAATGGTTGGGGAGAAGGTGTTTACATTGGTGTGGCCGATTGCCAATGCTTTTTGGGGAGTGTGAAGGGTCATGTTCTTGTTCTACACTTAGGGGGGAATGATTTGGGGCTCCTAAAAGGGAAGGCACTGGTTCTCCAAGCGATCCATGACATGCGGGTAATCAGGTTGCAACGGCCTGATGTTACCATCATGTGGTCCGCCATGTTGCCAAGACAGCAGTGGAGAGGGGAAGGTGATCCCCGTTCTTTGGACAAAGCCTGGAGGGGGGCTAATTGGGAAATCAAGAATGCCATTTATAAAGGGTTGAGTTACTATCTTCACCATCCTGACATTGTGTCCAAGAGGCCCGAGCTCTACAGAGCAGATGGGGTACATCTCTCGGATGCCGGAAATTCGTTCTTTTTAAGTGATCTTCAGCAGGGGGTGAGGGACCTTTTGGACGAGCTGGTGGGGGAAAGGGACTAAGTGGACACTTGCCCCTTTCTGTGGCAAGAAAGAGGGAGGTGTAGTTTTGGTGGGCACCTTGGCACCAAATTTTGGTGAAGGTAGGGTCTCTGGAAGGGCGACTTCAGGTTGTGGGGCATAAGGGGACAGAAGGAGACCCACCTTGAGGTTGGCCTAAAGAATAATCCTTCACCCCATTCCGTGGGGCTTGGGTGAGGGCCGGCTGGTGAGCAACCCTAGGCAACTGGGATTCCTCTCCAGGACCCAGGTATTCGCCAGGGAAGGCTGAGGGGTGTGGTCTAGTTTAGACCTACTGCCTCAGCTGGTCCCTCACCAGGTTGCCTCCCCCTACTGAAGATTTTAGAGGGGATTTAAATAGGCTGATTTAAATAGAGACACTTTATTTCATCCCATTTTATGTGTGTGGTCTCTTTATTCCGCAATAGGCCGGCAATCTAGCTCCCCGCCGTTCGGCTGTGCCGTTAAGGCATGGGAGCATCCTTGGCTGATGCAATTGTGGTCTGGAGACCACTTCCCTGGTTTCAGGCAGCATCAACTGCAACAGAGGGTGAAGGGCAGGGCCAGGTGCTACATAAAGCCCTGACGCCCTTCGCCTCCCTCTTTTCAGCCAAAGCGATCGTTGGCCCACCCTCCTGCCACTTCAATAGTATTATAATTGGTTGCTTTGGAGCCGGGTAAGAATTTCCCCCCTTTTCCCGGGGGGGGGGGTTTCACCTACCCCATACTAGGATGGTGGCATTTGGGAAATTGGCTAGGGTGGCGTCTGAATAGGTTAATTCCCTCTGGCTGTGGGAAAGGGGGAGTGTGGCTTCAGTGGGCACCTTGGCACCAAATTTCAGTGAAAGTAGGGTCTCTGGAAGGGCCACTTCAGGTCGTGGGGCCTAAGGGGACAGAAGGAGACCTGCCTTGAGGTTGGCCGAAAGGATAATCCTTCGCCCCAATCCGTGGGGCTTGGGTGAGGGACTTTTGGGTTCACCTTTTAGATGTGGGCCGGCTGGCGAGCAACCCCAGGCAACTGGGATTCTTTTCCAGGACCCAGGTGTCCGCAAGGGAAGGCTAAGGGGTGTGGTCTAGTTTAAACCTACTGCCTCAGCTGGTTCCTCACCTGGTTGCCTCCCCCTACTGAAGATTTTAGAGGGGATTTAAATAGGCTGATTTAAATAAAAACACTTTATTTCATCCCATTTTATGCGTGTGGTCTCTTTATTCCACAATCGGCCAGCAATCTTTTTGCAAGGTTGCTGGTGTGCAAAGCTATCTGTGTTTACTGTTCACACAGAGGCATGCCAGCGAATCAAGATGGTGAGTATGAGTGAATTACTTGCAGTTCTATACTCTCCAACTTGCCCCCACCAAACAAATCTAAGGTGCAGAAGAGCAATCTTACACTTAAATAAAGAAAAAAAAAGAAAGAAAGGCTGTTTCATCACATCAGGACACAATCTCTATAGCAACAATTCAGCATGGCAGTTCTGGGTGCTGCCTTGTTAGCAAGCTCTGCCCCCCCCCCCCGTGCATGTCTGACCAATCATCTTTCTGCTTCAGGAATGCACTGCAATGAGATTTGGTTGGCCTAATGAGCAGGAGTACACATTTCCCCCACAGCTTTTTATTTTATTTTTTTATTTATTTAATTATACCCCGCTCTTCAGTCACAAGGCTATCAGAGTGGCTTACAAATTGTTATAAGCAATAGCAATTTACACATCTACACAGCATTAAGCAGTTTCCAATGTGTATTTTTAAAAACTCTGGAAAAGCCATGAAGACTTTCCCCACATAGTTTTTCTGAATTTTGACCACCCTCCCTCTGAAAACAACTGACTGTTGTGAGATCTCATTTGAACACATGGGATTCCCCCTGAATTCTAAAAGGTTTTATTTCACCATCTGGACCTGCCCTCTCTCCACAAAGAAATAGAACCTAGAAGAATGCTACTCTGGAACGTTCATTTTCAAGTTCTGTTAAGCAAAATGAGGCAGCTACCCCAGGCAGAAATTATTTGTTTTGGTTTATTCTTGTATATTTACTCATAGAGAGAAACTGTGCTGCTTGTGGGATTTTCTGCCTCAGGTACCAACGTAACTTGAACCTTTGGTAGGCACCTTGACTTCAGACATTTTCTGTTTTACCTCAGGCTGAAAAAGATCTTAACCCAATACTTCCTGGTGTTAATATATGCAGAGAGAGGGGGGGGGAAACCATGTTTTAAATCCCTTTTTCTTTTGGTTTTGTTTGTAATCACTTATTTCCATATTTCAGAAACTCATTTTCCTTAAGAGCGGGTGTGTTTCCCACAACTTTCATTTATTGAGAACACACAGAAATGAATCCTTGATAAAAGCTGGTGTATAACAAATGAACATGAATGTCTTGACCAAGTTCCTTTTGTAGTCTTGAAACCAAACTTTGAAAAGAACACTATTGTGCAAGGGAAGAATACAATTTCAGAGGCATGGAAACTCTAGAAAGCAATACATATATTTCAAGATTAAAGTGGAAAATAGGCACCTGTCAAGTTGGAAGTGAAACAATACCATAAAACAGAACAAATACTTCCATGGTCACAATACAGAGAAAAAACAATATGGGTTTGGGTCATTTATCAGTTAGAGTTAATAATCCTGTTCATCAAACACTTGTACATATCTTGTTATACAACAGAAATTAATAGACTATAAATGCAAGTCTGGATGAATATGGGATAATGTTAGATGTTTGGATGCTTAGACTTCAGTACAAAAAAAAATGATGTTTGGAAAAAGACATTCCCATTTTTGTTGGTCCATCAATGGTCACCGGATTGAACAATGTCGGGAATTTAAGTACCTTGGTATTCATTTCACAGAAAATCTCTCCTGGGAGTCCCATATAGAAGCTACCAGGGCAGTGGCTCTAAGATCTATTGGAGCAATCTTTAGCTTTTACAATAATGCAGGGGGTCACCTGGTTGTTCCAGCCCTGAAAATATTCCAGAGCAAAGTCATTGCCCAGATTCTGTATGGTGCTGCTGTGTGGGGATGGGACGACTCCCAGATGGCTAAATTGGAGGCCCTTCACAATACATTTCTTAAGAAATTGCTAACAATTCCACCTGGCACCCCGGCAGCCCTGGTTTGGGCAGAGGTCGGTTTCCCTTCCATTAGAGCTCACATTAATTTTATTTTATTTAACTACTGGAGAACTGTAAAAGATTCTTCAGTTAGGGTTTTCCCCAAGTTTTGTTTCCAACATCTATCAAACTGCAAGGTTTGGAGTTCAAGATATTGTAAGTTGCTTGAATCTTACCCTGTTTTAATTGATAATCCTCCTATCTTGAATTCAAGAGAGAAGCTTCGTGAATACATTTTTAACCATGGTGTGCATTTGGACAGACAGGCTATTAACAACTCTAAATTTTCAAAACGGTATAGACTTTATAAATTGGACCATCAAAGGGCAGTTTATCTAGTAAAGCTTACATTTCCAAAACTTAGGCAAGCTTTTACAACCCTTCGTTTTCAAATAACACCCACAGCTATGATTGATGGCAGATATTCTCATACACCTTTGGCCTTTCGTTTATGCATTTGTGGTGCCCCAGAAATTGAGGATTTGCCTCATTACCTATTTTTCTGTTCATTATACAGAACCAAGAACCAAATTTCTGGGGTCTATTCTGTCTCATTTATATTCTAACACTGTTTCTGAAAAGATTTTCTATCTTCTGTCTGATATTGACTCTATGGTAACTCACAAGGTTTCTCTTTTTGCCCTGGCAGCAATGAAAATTCGTGCAAGACTTATAGCTGATATTACAGTTGATTGCTATGGGGATGACCTTATTTAATTTCAGTATTGTCGTTTTTATTCAATGTGTTTTAACTGTATTGAATTTTGTCATTCTGATGCACAATTTTTGATGCCAGTTATTTTATATAGCACTTTTATAATATTGTATTTTCATATTGTTCTTATTCACTGTGTATGCAAATGGCCTTTGGTCTAAGCATTAATAAACTACTACCACTACTACTACTACAAAAATCATTTTTAGAGAATAAAGACTCACTGTTTTCTATAGTGAACCAGACAGCAGGTGCAAAACATCAATTCATTTTGATCAGAGTTTTCCAAAACTTTGCAAAATTCAGATGTGAAAGAAAGTGAAATTGACCAGTGACTATCTGTAGAGATGCATGAGAATTTCATTTTGATTTGTCATTGGTCATAGTTTACCAAAATTAGCAAAAATTTGAAAGTGTGAGAAAGCAAATGTGACAGATTTGCCCACTTTTACAATAAGGACTACTTATTGTAAATAATGTAAACTATGGTGATTTAATGTAATTAGGTGTCATCTTCATATACAGTTTCAATTTTGCATACAAACACTAAAATTTTCAAAAACTTTCGCTTTGCTGGGTGAGATTATGCATCTTCTATGCCCTCCACCACAACTCTATGTTACAGAAGTCTTTTATTTTAATAAGGTTTGCTGCTATCTGCGGTTTCTGGTATCTGCATTAAGTCCGGGAACTGAAGCCCTGCAAATATGGGGTCCAATTGTATTTATAATTTACACCACCAAATTCATACTACAGAGAGGACCATATTGTATCCACCGATCGCATAGGTGTTAAAGAGAAAGTGTTTTCCAGGAAAAAATAAAGAGAGATGACAATCCCAGTGCAATACTAATATGCAATACGAATAGACAGGGATTAAAATCCAGACTGTTTGGAACTGAGATCTCCAAACCACAGGGTTGGATGAGTGAGTCTTGTAGATTCAATTTCTCTCATTTTTAGGGATGTTGTTCTTCACTAATTTCATTCTCAAAGAAAACAGGGAGAACTTTTAGTAATTTTCTTGCTGATGAAAGTTTCAAAAACTGTGCAGTTTTCAAAGACAATCTGCAGTTCAGTACTTATTCTAAAGAAAATTCAGTGCTCAGACTAGATCCTGAACTATAGGATTTTATGCATGAGAAACCACATTTTTCATGAAGAAAATAATATTTTTGCATAGAAAAGTGACTTGATATGCAAAAAATTCTGTTCCCTGTGCAAAAAATAAAATAAAAAAAATGTTAGCATAAGTCCTGAATTCTGAAGATTCTCATCACTCCATGAGTCTCCTCATCAGAGTTTCCCAATACTCAATAAACACATTCTTCAAAAATTTTTAAAAATATTTTCAGGTGTTCTTTTGATGCCTACTCATTTTCATTCAAAATCTCAAATTGTTTTCATATTCATGATAACAAAATAAGCAAAAATATGCACTGAAGCAAAATGCCTAGTCATCCCTACCAATGAAATCTTCTCTGTTAGAATGAAAAGTAATTTTTTGGCAGGGGGGACTGCCACAGTGACTGTGGTTGGCAGAAGCTCAAGGGTTTTAATTCTCTCTCTCCATTTAGAATCATACTATCCTGTGAAGCAGCAAAGAAAGAAAAGGAAAATTAAACACATCCACACATTTCATTTGGGCCTGAATTTGTGGACAAAACTGTGTTGTTCACAAGATAAATGACAGGAACATTTGATAAAAATTTGATGCTTTTAAAAACATTTTGCAAAATATATACCAATTCCCAGGAGGAGGGATCATTTTAAAGAGGACTTTTAAAAATGATTGAAAATGTTATTGATGTTTGACAAGACCAAATACATTCTTCAGAGCAGAACACTTTCTCTATTTCAGGGGGGTGGGCAACTGCTGCATGCAGCCTCCTTGGCCTTATTTGGCAGTCCCTATTTCCCCAGACCCCTCCCATAGCTGTTTTTGTGTTAGGTATGTGGTTTTGTTTTGTTTGAGGGGGGAGGTGTTGACCAAACCCTTCCACAACTTAGCTCAAAACTGCTGCAAAATGTGTAGGTTTTCTCTGCAGGGTTCCTCTAAGACCCCAGGTAGCTCAAAAGCCTTTTTTTAAAAAGACAGCTGAAAATTTAGCTGAAAAGAAAACTGAAAGTGTTGTGACATGACATGATGCCACTTAGTTGTGCTAGAGCCACAAAGGTTATGAGTCCAAAGTGGGTGTTCCTTCACATTATGACTAGGCACCCACAGCCCTGATTTCTACCCCACCTGCCCTGCCTCTATCAATCCTCCATCATTGCCTCCTTTCTTCCTGTTCTTGCCTTATCTCTTCCTCCCATTAGTGATGTCCTCCTATGCAGGAAAAGAGTTTTCATTTCTTCCTCCATTGTAACCAGCTTGTGATGGTGTCTTTGTCTATCACTGTACATTGAAGCAGGATGCTCTCTGTTCTGGAGGAAAATAACCCATAGTTTAGTCTAATGGTGACTCCCATGTCAGTGGAGTGGTGGATCCACTCTGGGCTTTGGATAGTTTTAGAGTAGCTATCCAAGGTGCTGAACCTATTTGGGTGATAGAGTTCAGAAACTTGGATAACTTGTTAAAAACGTGGAGTTACTTCACTGCCCCATAACATATGAGCCACCAGCTACTACTCATTCAGCCGCCAGCCACTCTTTTTGGCAGAGGGGCAGAACAAATTCTTCAGCAGCTCTCTGTCTCTTCTTACAATCACTAACAGAGCTGAAGGCAATATAATTGTCTCATTCGTTCTCTGGGATCAAAAAAGCAATACTACAGCAGTTAGGATTTTCAGGCTTGGACTGCTATTACAAGATAAATAGCCTTCTTAAAGCATTGGTAAAAAGTTATGACTCCTTTCCATTTTGCAACCCGACAAAGATTTTACGTGATCCTATAAGGCCAGCGAGGCATAGGAAACAAAACAGACGACAGCAGAAATATGATTTATAAATCATAATTGTTATTAAGCTGCAACCTTCCTTAAAGAAGTGTTCAAATCTGCTGAGTGAGGATAGGTGATAAATATTGTCCGAGAATATAAAAGATGGTGTTTAGCAGCTCAAACTGGTTTAATCACTGGAGCAAGACAGCAAACTTCTAGGTCATCAGGTTCCTGTGTAGTTTTTTTATTAGCATGATAATTAGTAGGATAATTAGTGTACCAGGTCTTCTACCATAAACAGGATAATAAATGGAGAAGCATGAAAGGAAAATAAATTTTCACCTTGTGTATTTGACCTATGTACTTGGTGCAATCGATCTGAACCATAAACTCCACAGTGATAAACAAAATCTGGTGAGTTCAACAATAAGAACAACAGTTATGAGCAATGTCTAGGATCCACAAGTATCTTTCTGGGCTCATACACTTAAGTGCACTGGAATACACACCAGGATAAGAAAATGTCCCACAACTCACACAATGCAGGTTTTCTTTTATGCTCATGTATCAGGATTAAATATACACATTCCTATATCCCACTTTAGCTTACAAACTTATTGAAAAAAAATGTCCTAGTGCAGGAGTGGGAATCATGCAGGCCTCCAAATATTTTGGACTGCAGCTCCCAGCATAACCAGAGCTTAGGAATGTTGAAAGTTGTAGTTCAATCTGGAGAGCCTCATGCTTCACCTCTTTGTCATAGTAGTTCACATATGAAAATTCAACTGCAGTTCCAGATTTGGCCTTGCATAAAAATATAATGTATGTCTTTCTTATGTCATTTAATATGGTGGATCAGCAATTTTTTTCCTAATGTGCCAAGGATTAGTACCATATTTGTGCCTTATGCCCAATTGCTACATCTCTTTCTTTCTTTCTTTCTTTTCTTTTCTTTCTTTCTTTCTTTTCTGGAAAATCTCTGTGGAGCAGCAGCCAAGGGCTTGAGGGCTAGCACTGGTCCACAGACCACCATTTTGAGTAGCACTGATCTAGACCAAAAGCCAAGCAGTATGAACAGATTATGGCATCATATACAGGGTGGAAATGTTCAGTACCAAGCATTGTGCATACATCTCCATTGTTGCAAGGGTTTTATTTAGGATTATCCTAAGTTGTGTGTTTCTGCCTACTTACCATCTGTACATTCAAGATTCTCAGACAAGGACAGGTATCCACAGATGGTAAGAGGTGGGACAGCAGATGACTCACTATCAGTTAAAGCAGGGGTGGGAAACGTGCCCGCTCACATAGTGTTGGATTGCAGCTTGCGTCATTCTTCACCATTTGCTATCCTAGCTAGGGCTAAAAGAGGTGGCAGTCCAACAACTGAAATGTCATATGTTGACCACTTCTGAACTGGGGTCACTTAAGTATTCTAGAAAGATTTATCTATGAGAGTCTGGGTGGTTTAGTGGTTTGAGTACTGGACTAGGATTCTGGAAAATGAGGGGTTCAACCTCTGTTCAGCCACAGAAACTCATTGGATGACCTTGGACAACTCATACTTTCTAGCCTCTGAGGAAGGCCATGGCAAATCCTCTCCAAATAAACTTGCCAGGAAAACCCTGTGATTGAGTCACCATAAGTCAGAGCTGACTTGAAGGCACATAAGAACAATAGAAATTATTATTGACTTGGCCTTTAAAGCAGTCCAGGTTTCCTGACCACCTGCTCCACAAGGGTGAGAAGAGTTTAACTGAGTTTCTATTTAATGAAACATGAATTTAAAATCTTTTCTGATTATTCATCAGCTTGTGTATCACCTAGCACCCAGTTTCCTTGGAGATTTCTATTGCTATTTTTGCCACTTTATTGTTCCCTGAGTAATTTTCTATTTAGGTGGCAGAAATCTGCCACTTTCCAATCCATTTAGAAAGGTGTGGCCAACAACTTGGGAAGAGAGGCTGCACCCACATGTCCCTGATGCAAGATAACTTCTGGCCTCCATATTTTACATTTTTGGCCAATTTTTGGCTGACCTTTTTTTTATTATTATTTTGGGAGTGTTGGAGCCTTTGGTTTGGGTGGGTACAGTCATGATGTTTGTGCATGATATTTTCAGGCCATCTTTAGGTTGTTGTTTTTTTTTAAAAAAAAAAGCCCCCGAATCAGCTCAACATTTTTTTAAAAAAAGACTTGATGGGTCTTGGGGGAAGACTCAGGAGCCATAAAATTGAGGTTTGGGAGCTGTACTGTTCCAATCCTTAATTTGGAAGATTACTTGTGCTGGAGTGATAACTGGCCACTGCAACCTTCCCGCACTGTCCTCCTGGGCATACCTGTAGCTTCCCAAAGAAACCTGGAGGCCATTGTTGAATCATTTTTCTCACTTGTCTCCTCCAGACAGATCACCATGATAACATATCAGGTCAGCAAGCTTATCCTGGGCCAAATCTTTTGTTTGTTCCTTCGATTGATCTGACATTCAGTGGGAGGGCTGTCAGACCATGGGGCTGTCACTAATGCAACCAAGGACCATTGGTTGAGAGGTACATCAGAAGAAAAACTGATGCTCACCAACACTCCACTTTTCCTTATGGGAGTGGTCCACTTATCCACTACAGGATAGTGGAGGAAGCATCACAGATGGATTGGCTTTGGCAGAAAGGTAATTGCCTGCTGCCAACTCTTAATGTTGTTGTTCTGTGCCTTCAGGTTATTTCCAATTTAGGATAACCCTGAAGCAAACCTATCATGGGGTTTTCTTGGCAAGATTTGCTCAGAGGGAGTTTGCAACCTCCTTCCTCTGCAGTTGTGCATATGACCTGCCCAAGGTCATCTAATGAGTTTCCATGGCTGAGTGGGGATTTGAACCCTGGTCTCCAGACCATTCTACCATGTTTATTCCTAACTCCTAATGGAACTGCACAGAAATACAAAGTGAAATAGAATGCAGGCTCCTCTCATGTTTCAGCATGTAGGGTGTGAGACTTTTGCTTGCTTTTGTCTTTCCTTCTTCTGTGGCACCCCATGCAAGGCCAATGTGGGGGAGAGCCAGTTCTGGGTCCATCAGTCCCAGGAAGAGAGCCTTCTCTTTTGGAATAGAATTATTTGTCATTTGTTTTTGGCATCCTTTGTAAAATCATTGAATGTCAAAGAAAATAATGATGGTGTGTGCAACTGTGTCTTACAAAATACTGAAGATTTTTATCTGGTCCAGCCTTCCTGGAAAAGAGAACAGGACTGGGCACCGATGAGGGTAAGGAAGCCACACTTCAGCAAAGGGTGCAGTAGTGCCAGTGAGGAAAGGGAAAGAAATGAGAGGGTTTGCAGGTGGGATTGGAAGAAGCCACAGGTAATTCATGGTGGTGACAGCAGCTGGAAACAGAGACCAAGAAATGATTGGCTCACTGTGGCTTCAGCTGCCTAGGGCAGGAGGAGCAGTAGCACATCCACTTTAAAGTCCCAGGCATGCAGCTCTGTCTTTTCTTTTTGCAAACCCCTCTTCCTCTGAGAGCAGCTCTCAGCCATCTCTTGACTGACCCAGTTTGGCCATTGAGGGGCATGTAAGGGGGCATCCACACTACACCAATAATCCAGTTTGAAACAAGATTATTTGCATAGCTCCTTCCTATGGTATCCTGGGATTTGTAGCTTTGTGAGGCACCAGTACTCTTTTGCAGAGAAGGTTAAAGACCTTGTAAAACTACAAATCCCAGGATCCCATAGGAAGAAACCATGCAAATAATAGTTTCAAACTGGATTATTGGTGTAGTGTGGATTCCCCATAATATGGGAAGGTGAAGCCTCTAGGCATGAACCATAGTATGAAGTCAGGCAGGTGACCAGGGAGGCTGCTGGCTCTGGGTGGCCACTGCCCATATTTTCCCCTTCCCATAATGACCTGGTCTTGGGAAAAAAATCACTGGGTGTGAACCTGCTTTAGATGACACTGATCTTATGTAGTCAAATATGCATTAAGCTACCTTATGCAGCAACTCTGACAAAATGAAAGAACTTTGGATCTGGTATGTTACTGGATGGGAGATCATAGTGTTAACTCAAGATGCTTTGGTGCTTGGAGAGTAGCTGAAAACCCCTCCACTCCTGCCAACCTGCTGCTGGGGCAAGACTTTAAAAAGTCTGTTGTGACCATTCATATATCAATACACCAACTCACCTAGCCCATGAGAGGATGGCCTTTCTTTGTAAGCTGTTGGCTGTATTCCCTTGGGAGTTATCTGTGGAGTGTTGCCTGCCATGAGCAGAGAAGGTGGAGCTAGATGTGGGTCAGTGGTGGGTGGTGAATCCATGTTGGGTTCAAGTTCAAACTTTCAGGCAGCTCTCCAAGGTGCTGGATATGTTCAATTACTTAGATCCTTTAAAGTCCACACTAACAACACAGAACAGCTTCACTATGCCACTGACACAAGATCCAACAGCTGCCACTGTTGTGGGTGATGGATCTGGCCAAAAGCAAGTGGAGATTGAGCCCAAAGTTTGCAAAATTTATGGTAAATGGAACCATGATATAATGGTGGTGCCTCTGTGTGTGTGTGTGTGTGTGTATGCTAGGGATGTGCTGTGTTAAATTATTTGTTCCCTCAAAGGAGAATTAATAATTTAATAAATTGTGTCCTCACTTCTAGACATCTTCTTTCCAAAGAAGAAGAGGAAGAGCAGCAGTGCCAGGCCTCAGGGAACATACAGGAAACCTTGGTAGATCCAGCACATGAAGTGGCCTCTGCCAAGACTCGAAGGAGGAGAAGGGTGGTGGTGGTAGGGGATTCCCTGTTGTGAGGAACAGAAGCAGTAGTCTGCAGGCCTGACAAAATGTTTTGGGAGGTATGCTGTCTACCTGGGGCAAAAATTCAAGATGTAACTAAGAGGCTGACAAGACTCATCAAGCCTTCTGACCATTATCCCTTCCTTTTGGTTCATGTGGGAACCAATGACACTGCAAGGCATAGCTTCCAGAAGATCACTAGAGATTATGAGGATTTGGGTAGGAAGATGAAGAACCTGGATGCACAGATAGTCATTTCATCTGTCTTTTTATTGGAAGGGCATGGCCCAGGAAGGGAGAGAAGAATAGTGGAGGTGAAAAACTGGCTACGCAGATGGTGCCGCTGGGAACAATTTGGCTTCCTGGACAATGGGATGCGGTTTCAGGAAAGTGGACTTCTGGCAAGAGATGGGCTGCACATCACAGGAGTTGGCAGGAATGTTTTTACAAAGAGTCTGAAATATCACATCAGGAGGGCTTTAAACTGAGTTGTATGGGGAGGAAGACAGTAATCTTGAAGGCAGGAGTTCATCGAGTACTAGAGAAAATAGCCCAAATGTTATACAGAGAACAAGGCAAATAACACAACAACCCAACAATGGAAGGGATAAACCCTTTAAAGACAGATAGGGGAAATGGCCCATGGTCTCAGATGTCTCTATATGAATTCACAGAGCATGGGAAATAAACAGAATGAACTTGAACTCTTAGCACAGCAAAATAAATATGATATCATAGGCATCACTGAAACCTGGTGGGATGAGTCTCATGATTGGAATGTACTAATCGGGGGGTATAGCTTATTTTTAAAAAATAGACCAAACAGGAAGGGTGGTGGAGTAGCATTATATGTTAAGGATGTGTACACCTGTGAACAGATCCATGACTTAAATCCTGGGAGTCAGGTTGAGATCATCTGGGTAATAATTAGGGAAGAGAGAAACAGTAGGGATATCACTGTTGGGATCTACTATAGGTCTCCAAGCCAAACTGGGGACTTGGATGATGCCTTCCTGGAACAGATGACTGCACATTCAAAAAGGAGAGATGTAGTAGTAATGAGGGATTTCAACTATCCTGATATTTGTTGGAAGTCCAATTCTGCAAAGTATTTAAGGTCCAACAAATTCCTCACTTACCTTGCAGACAATTTTATTGTTCAGAAGGTGGAAGAGGCAACAAGGGGATCAGCTGTTTTAGATCTCACCCTAACCAATGGGGATGAACTGGTTAATGGTGTGGAAGTGGTGGGATCCCTAGGGGGGAGTGACCATGTTCTACTGGAGTTTGCTATACAGAGGAAAGGGGAAGCCAAGCATAGTCAGACATGCCTTCTAGACTTTATGAAAACTGATTTCAGAAAACTTAGGGAATTACTGGGGGTGATCCCATGGTCAGAAATACTAAAAGATAAAGGATTTCATGAAGGATGGGAGTTTCTAAAAAGTGAGATATTGAAGGCACAATTTCAAATAGTTCCAATGAGGAGGAAAAAGGGGAGGTGTCTAAGAAACCAGGACAGATGTCGAAAGAACTCTCAACTGAGCTAAAACTTAAAAAGGACATGTACAAGAAATGGAAAAAGGGGGAAATCACCAAAGAAGAATTCAAACAAATAGCCAGCTCATGTAGGGGGAAGTCAGAAAAGCCAAAGCTCAGCTGGAGCTCAGGCTTGCTAGAGAGATTAAAAACAATAAAAAGGGCTTTTCGGGATATGTCCATAGCAAAAGGAAGAACAAGGAAATGGTAGGGCTGCTGCAGGGAGAAGATGGCAAAAGACTAACAGGGGACAGAGAAAAGGCAGAACTTCTTAACACCTTCTTTGCTTCAGTCTTATCCCAAAGGGGGAACATTGCTCAGTCTGGGGAAGATGGAGCAGATGATGCAGTAGAAGAAATACAGCACAGAATTGGTAAAGAGGTAGTTCAGGAATACCTTGCCAGAATAAACGAGTTCAAGTCTCCAGGGCCAGGTGAACTTCATCCAAGGGTATTAAAAGAACTGGCAGAAGTAATCTCAGAGCCACTGTCAATAGTCTTTGAGAATTCCTGGAGAACAGGAGAGGTCCCAGCAGATTGGAAGAGGGCAAATATTGTTCCCATTTTTAACAGGGGAAAGAAAGAAGACCCAAATAATTATCGACCAGTCAGCCTGACATCTAAATTTGGGAAGATTCTAGAGCAGATCATTAAACAGACAGTCTGTAAGCACTTAGAAAGGAATGCCATGTTCACTAAAAGTCAACATGGATTTCTCAAAAACAAGTCATGCCAGATTAATCTCATCTCCTTTTTTGATAGAGTTACAAACTTGATAGATGAAGGGAATGCAGTGGATGTCATGTATCTGGATTTCAGTAAGGCTCTTGGTAAGGTCCCCCATGATATTCTTGCAAAACATTAGTAAGCTGTGGGCTAGATAATGGAACTGTTAGGTGGATTTGTAATTGGTTGACTGACCAAACCCAAAAGGTAGTCACCAATGGTTCCTCTTCATCCTGGAGAGAAGTGACCAGAGGGGTGCCACAGGGTTCTGTCCTGTGCCCAGTGCTATTCAACATCTTTATCAATGACTTGGATGAAAGAATAGAGGGTATGCTTATTAAGTTTGCTGAGGACACCAAATTAGGAGGGGTAGCTAATACTTCAGAGGACAGGATTAGAATCCAAAATGACCTCAACAGATTAGAAAGCTGGCCCAATATTAACAAAATGAATTTCAAGAGGGAGAAATGTAGGATACTACACTTGGACAGTAGAAATGAAATGCACAGATATAGGATGAGTGACATATGGCTTGAGGGCAATACATGCGAAAAGGATCTAGGAATCTTAGTGGACCACAAGCTGAACATGAGTCAGCAGTGTGTTGCAACAGCTAAAAACGCTAATGCAATTCTAGACTGCATTAACAGGAGTACAGTGTCTAGATCAAGGGAAGTAATAGTGCCATTGTATTCTGCTTTGGTCAGACCTCACCTGGAATACTGTGTCCAGTTCTGGGCACCACAATTCAGGAAGGATACTGAGAAGCTGGAACATGTCGAGAGAAGGGCAACCAGGATTGTGGGAGATCTGGAGGCCATGCCCTATGAGGAGCAGCTTAGTGAGCTGGGCATGTTTAGTCTGGAGAAGAGAAGATTTAGAAGTGGCATGATAGCCATGTTTAAATATTTGAAGGGATGTCAAACTGAGGATGGAGCAGGCTTGTTTTCTGCTACTTCAGAGACTAAGACACAGAGCAATAGGTTCAAACTACAGGAAAAGAGATTCCACCTAAACATTAGGAAGAACTTCCTGACTGTAAGAGCTGTTCAGCAGTGGAATGTGCAGCCTCATAGTGTGGTGGAGTCTTTTTCTTTGGAGATTTTTAAACAGAGGCTGGATGACCATCGGGAATGATTTGATTTTGTATTCCTGCATGGCAGGGGGTTGGACTGGGTGGTCCTTGAGGTGTCTTCCAACTCTATGATTCTATGATTCTATGCATTTTCCAAAGATGTCTTGCATGGGAAGAAATTATCTGGCAGTGTGTGTGGGGGGGCAGCCAGTCCCCCTGAAACAGAAGGAGAGGGGAAGATGGCTTAGGATCTGGAAGGCTATAGCCTTTCAGACTCCTTTTCTGGCTCTACTACACCCATTCACCATGTGACATTGGGAAGCAAGTCTATTGAATGCCTGGGGTACGGGACAAGAAAGGGGCTTGAGAAGGTTTCTTCTTGTTTGGACTTTAAACATTCAAAAAGCCCCATTCTCATCCCCTCCCCCAAGCATTTGAACATTTTTTCAATCTCTTGTGTTCATGCAGTTGTATTTGTACATGTGTTTGCACCATTCAACTCACCCCATTGTTTTGGTGGGAAGGAAAAGTTCATTACCCAGCTTTAATTCTCACATTGAAGGACAACCATTTCCCTCATTTAGGAAAAAATGGTAGAGGTACAATGACAAAGCAAAGGACTGTTAGATAACTTTTGCAGAAACCAGATCCCTATTGGAAAGAGGGCATGAGCATATATTCTTAAACTCCTAACTGCTCTGTCACAAAGCAGCATCCCTCTTGAGTTTTCACCATGAAACTGTGTGGCAGTTTGATTGTTGGCAGACAAACAAATTAGTGGGGGGTAGATGATGCCTGAAGCAGAACTATTGTCCTCCTTTAAACCCACTGTACTGTTTCACCTTAAGCTGCTCATTTTTCTCCTACTGTGTCTGGCTGGGACATATTTCTCCTGTGTCCAGAGGGAGGAAGTCTGTCTCTGCCTTGATCACAGCTCATGTACAACATGATCGGCATGCAGCCATGGGTCTCTCTTCCTTCCTCACCTTTTTGTTATAAAACTACTTCTCTGTGAGATTGGAAAGAAGGAAGGCAGAGTTGCCAAAGGAAGAGAAGATTAAGTAGCCATGACAAGTCAAAAGAAGAGGTGGACAGAGTTCCTAATTGGAAGAGTGAAAATGTGGAGTGTGCTACTGGAAGCCCAGGGAACCCAAAGAAACAACAAAAGCCAGAGTTATTGTGAATGCCAAATTATCAGCAACTCACAGTACAATGTGGCAGCACCCAAAGAGATGTGGGGTGAAGCTCACAGGATGGCTACCAGGGACCTAAGTGGAAGACTGCAAAGGCCTCATTGAGACCATTTATATTCATCATGTTCCTGCAGCAAGTTTTCTTGTCCCTGCTTCATAGAAAGTCTATCCCTAAGAAAAGCCAAATCACCTTGAAACCCTAATGGTATGACCTTCTGTTCTATGGAAGAAAAGCATGGCATCTATTTAATGAATAAAGTCTCTTGAGGGTAGGATGAGGCATCTGAAGAACTTGGAGAAGAAAGGTCAGGGAAAATATTCACAGCTGTACAAGAATGAAACGTAGCTTTCTGGCTTATAACATGGCAACCATCGTCTCCATATTTCCATCGCTCATTGAGTATACCTAGTGTGGAAGTGTGGGCACCTGTCATTGAAACTGAAGAACCATATTCTGGAAGGTTCTCATACTGACCAGGCATATAGTCATTCTGTTATGAAACCTTCAAAAATGCATTAAAAAAAAAACACATATAGGATATTTTAGTCTCCTCCACTTCACAAATAAATAGAACATGTTTTTCTTGAGTGGATTCAAATATCTGAATGTAAGATTTTAAAAGTAGTAAATATGCATATTTTGATCTCCAAAGAGAAGTCCCAGCATCACAACATCCTAAGTGTGATGTTGCTAACAGCTGTGTCTTATCACAGTACACAGAGCAAATCCTCTGTAATCCAAAATAGTGAAGAAGAGATTGTTTCTTTAATCCCTTGAGAGGCCTCTCCCTGCTCCTAAGATATCTACAAGTTTTAAATCCTTCTTGCATATGTTTCTGTTACAAACACATGTGACATAGGTTAACATCATCCAGGCTGCAAGGAACTAGCAGAACCCAAAACTGAAGCAGTATACTAAATTACAAACATTTTATTAACCAGCAAAACCCACTATGCCAAGCTTTAATCACCACGGTACACTTCCCTCATGCATGCAAATTCATTAAAGCAACTGCCAGCATAAATTTAAATGCCCATGTTTTGATCATTCCACGGCATGGCAGAATCTGAATCATAAAGCTGAAATGAACATGACACTCACTTTGTGAGGAACAGCCCTGCTGTGGTTGTTAAGAATTTTGAAGACTCATCCCACGGGGTAAAGGAAATTATACAGAAGTGGGTAGGTCATGGGGTGAAAGCTGGAGGAGGAGTACTTGGAAAATGAGATTCTTTCTTTTTGTGAGTTATAGTCATCACTCAGACTGTATAACATCAGTTCTATAGCAACTGCATGGATTGCTGGTGCACTTCTGTGTGACAAACTATACATTTCAGTTATCAACTCTGTTGTCTGGACCTTGTAAACTAAGTGAAGGTCCCTATGGATGTGGGAGGGCAACTGCTTACACCTTATGCTCAGTCAAGTCCAGCTTAACATCTCCTGTTAACATTTCCTACCACTCAAATTATGTGTCAGTGGGCGTTTAATCAAAGTATTCTTGTCAGCTGCAAATGTTAACATTGGCATTCCAATTTCTGTACCTTTTATAAATCTTTAATTATTCCAGAACATAGGAATAAAATGATAGTAAAAATTTCTATACTGTTTTACAGCATTCAAAGTGCTATTTGTCCATTATCTTGTAACCCTTACAGTAACCCTGTAAGGTAAGTGAATGTTATGATCCCCAGATTGATGTGAGGCTGAGAAAGGGTTGCCATCTAATGAGTTCATGGCAAAGACACAATTTGAAGGGAGAACTTCTGGATTCATCAGTCAGCAGTTTGAGCCACTACATATGCAGAACAAGACTGGGGAGAATAATTGCTGATCAACCATGGAATAATAAGACCAGGCAAAGATAGTTGGGTTGAATAAGGCCCACTTTATTTAACCTAGAACCTATTGAGGTGCACTGAACCTGGAAAGGAGAAAGAAAGGTGGAGCAACCTACTGCAGGATCAGCAGAGGCAGGCTTCAACCCTTGACTTCCTCCTTAGCCCTGGGCAAAACATCTGAGCCCTGAGGGCATTCCAATAGCTGGGTTGTTCCCTGGAAGACAGACCTGAGGAATCTCCTTCCAAGTTGCATGTCTTAAAATGAGAGCCAAGCCCCAAGGGCAGTCTCCTTCCCCACCCCCATGCAGGAAACAGAAATATTGGCTGATATCCTAGATCAGCTATATAGTTAACTAAGTAGTGTCTCCTAGCCCAACTCCCCCATCTTGCTTTATTGGGCACCAGCTGCTGCAAGTGACTGATGTCTGTTCTCCTGTTGATTGGGAGCACCACACACTGACATTTCCACCCCCTTCCAGTGCCTCCGTTGTGACAATCAGAAGCAGAATCCCTGTCACTATTCCTCTTCTTACTGTTGATTGCTGGTGGGAAGGGTAGAAATGTCAATCTGCTGCACCCCGAACAACAGGAGACAGACCTCCATTACTTGCAGTAGCTGATGCCCAGTAAAGCAGGACTGGGTGACTTTTACAATTATGACAATAATGCTATGATAGTGAATGTATTGGCTTTTGTGAGTGTGGATGGGACTTAAGGGTAAAATTGCATAGGACTGTGTTGTCATAGTTTTATTTTTTTAAAAAAATAATACATATACTTCTGTGAAGTATATTCAGTCATTGTTCAGCTTATTCTTAAAATAAATTTTGAGAATTTGGTAAAGCTATGATAATACCAATTTCTGCTGTGTCAGGGGACCCCTTCTTAGAAACTTAGATACTGAATTTGTACTTTAGTTTCTCCTTCCCTCTCTGTATTTTTCAGCCAGAAATGGTGACATGGAAAAGAAAACAACAATGAAATCCACATTTACAAATAAAAATATAAACTAAGAGCAATAGGGGAAAACAAAAACCCTGATAGCTTCCAGCACTGATCACCCACCCCCAGAGGACATGAAATGTAAAATATCATTTATCTTCACAGGTTTATCTATGAGCTTTCATCCTGTGCTATGTACAGGTGTAGGCTGCTGTGGTGAGTGAGAACAGTGCTCCCAGTGTGCTCTGGTAGCCATTCTTCCCACAATGTCACTAAGACAAAAAGTGAAATCATACTATCCAGTTCTAAAAATTCAGTACCACTTTAACTTATATAGCTCTTGACTATGGAATAACGGGATGTCTAGCTTTGGGAGATATCTAAACACTTCTCAAATTATGGATCTCAGGATTCCATAGGTTTGAGCCATGACAGTTGAAGTGGTATCAGATTGCTAGAACTGTATATGACAGATACCTTCATGGTAATTTTCCAGAGACACTGTGGGGGCAATTAGCTAACAAACATTGGAAACTGCTTAATGCAGTGTAAATGTGTAAATTGCTATTGCTTAAAAACAATTTGTAAGCTGCTCTGATAGCCTTGTGGCTGAAAAACGGGGTATAAATAAATAAATAAAATTATATTATGTTATTTATTTAATAATATATCCTGCCTTTCTCTCAGCATGGGATTCAAGGTGGCATACATTTCAACAACACAATACAATTAAAAACTCTTAGGACTTTTTCGGATGGGCTTTTATGACGCGAGCAGCCTCGTCCCCTTTGTGAGGCTGCTGCACTGCAGGGTGTCCCTTTTGGATGAGGCTCTCTCCTGCCGGTACTGTTGCGTAACCGCGGGGATGCTGCAGCATTATATTTGGCGGTTTTCTAATCACGAAAGTTGATCGTGATTAGAAAACCGCCAAATATAATGCTGCAGTGTCCTCGCGGTGAAAACTGCCAAATATAATGTTGTAGCATCCCCGCAGTTACACAACAGTACTGGCAGGGGATCAGCAGGGGAGAGCGTCATCCGAAAGGGACGCCCTGCAGTGCAGCAGCCTTGCAACGGGGACGAGGCTGCTCGCGTTATAAAAGCCCATCCGAAAAAGTCCTTAGTAGTAGAGTTAAAACGCAATTAAACTAAACTGTAATTTTAAAAAACACAAATTAATAAAAACACAAGCTAAAAGTATAATTTCAAAGATGTCTAAAATATAATAAAATAGAAACACTACAGCCCTCCCCATTTAAAGCTCTATCTGCTGCAATGTACTAAGCCTCCTTAAATTAAAAAAGGCTTTTACCGGCTGGCAAAAACACAGCAGGGAAGGGGCCAACCAGAATATCCAGGTAAGGGAGGAGTCACCAAGGAGGCTCTGTCTTGTGTCCTCATCCTCACCAAATGTGCCTGGGATGGTGGTAGGACCAAGAGAAATCCTCCCCCCACAGAATTTAGAGCATGGGTAGGTTCATATATATACCTACTTACAGTATATAAATACACATATGTTGTTGTTTGTCTTCAAGTCATTTCTGATGTATGGAGAACCTATCAAAGTTTTTTTCTGAGGCCAAGAGTGTGTGACTTGACCAAGGTCACCTAGTGGGTTTTAATGGCTGATCGAGAATTTTAACCTCCTTTTTGTCAACCTCCAGTTCCTTTGAATGTCAGAAAAATATCCAGTCAGAAATTTTAGGAGAGTACTAATTAGTTGACAAACTTCATGAGCAAGCTATGTTATAAGATTTTTTTTCCATTAAAGACTTGAAACCAATTGCAACCAGTTTCAGTAGAGTGCCATGAATGAAGAGGGCTGTGACATGAACAAAAGCAGATGCAAGGGTTTACATTGCTTATGTTAAGGTTTGGCAAATCTGTGTAAATGATCTGCCCCTAAATGCAGGCTAGCAGATTGATTGCTTCTTGTTTGAAGAAGGCTTTCAAAATGTGCTGATCTGTTATTTTGCCAATGGACAATTATGGTTCTGGATATGAAGTGCAAGCAGTCAAAATTAGCTTTGGCAATTTCAATATCTATTTGGGTTCAAACTGCTTTTGTATGCAAATAAGGATTAACATTAAAAATGTGCTAAAATGATAGATCACTAATTGACTGAGCAGCTTATATTTCTGCTAATCACTAAGAGTGGGTGAAAGGCTATTTGCATATAAATTTGAGAGTGTGTGATTGCCTATGCCTTTCGCATATTTTTTTTCCAAAAACTGAATGCCAAACAAATCATGGTAGATAACTAACATCCAACACTGGAGGGAAATCAGCATTTGTAGTACTGCAAATATATAAATATCTTGAGCAGTTGATTCTGTTAATAATGGACCTGTAGTAAAACCCAAAGAAAGTTTGTATCCATGAGCCAATTTTCAACTTCACATTGCAAACTCAATGTTCACTTCATCACATACAGTCCAACATGGACTATGGCTTAGTCAATGGGAACAGGTTGGTCAGGTGAAGTTGTCAAGATAAGCCTAAATACAAATTAGATGGATTACTATGAATCTCTATTTTTCCTAATGGTGAGTTTTGTCTAAGCAAATGCTGTTCCCTCCCAGCTTTAAATTCCATTCAGAAGGATGTTTTTACACATTTTGGGGATACTGTATTAGCATTTTAGAAAGAGTTTTATTTGCCTAGTGCCAAGAGCTATATATATGGTTCTTTTGGATGTTTTATGCATTAATTCTAAAAGCACTTGTATTTTCATTCTAGAAGATTGCCAAGAGGTAGCATCTACATAAACAGACAAGCTAGCTAGTATAAAACTCAAGGCTCATACACTAAATCAATACTGTACTTTTCACATAGACTGTATCAAGGATGTCTGTAAGAGGGGAGCAAAATTCATACAAACAAACATGCTACTGAACCCAAGCCTATATTTAGAATCTGTTGTCACTTAGGCTGAACAATCACAGCAGACAAGCCATCTGTGTTTGCACTGAAACAAATTGCCTAGCTTTGATTGTTTCAATACTAATGTCAGTTTGCACACAAAGGGAGTTCCACAACCTAGTTGTAACATTCCAGTCCAAAATGTGCGGTATCCAAGATAAAAAACAAAACAAAACAACACTAACCAAGTTTATGTGTTTGTGTATATCTGTTAAAAATTACTGAAATTAATTGGTATTCCAGAAGAAAATCTTTGGCTTATTTCAGATGTTGCAGCTCAAAAGCAGAACTGTGGGGGCAGACACTCTTCCACATAGTATTCAAGTTATATGAAGCAGTTTTGTCCATGGACTTTATCAGATGTGGCAAAAATCACATGATTATGTAATATAGCGCAAATGGTTTCTGATATTGCACAATGTTGTCATGTTCATATGGTCAATCTGTGCTCCAGACACAAATAAGGCATTACTGGGACTGATGGGAGAAGCCCTCAATAGCTCTCAATATCACTCTTTTCATGGTATTGAAGACGGTGCAAAACCATGTGCTGCTGTAATTGTGAGAATACAGCATTAATGGGTGGTCCTCTTTCCCCCTTCCCTATTCCTAGCAAGCAGATTTCCAGGTGAGAATGTGAAAACTATCCACAGAATGTTCTTTTATGAATTGTCCTAGTTTGTTTGCACATTTTAAAGTTTAAGTTTGTGTGTTCATTTACTTTGCAAATTAAGGCTTTTGTGTGTGTGTGTGGGAGGTGATCTTAGAGGATTTTACAAAGCTCTTAAGGCAGTGTTTGGATCTACTTATCAGGTCCAAAGTTCCTTATACAGTACAGATGGTCAAACATTAATTACCAATAAAGCCTCCATCCTGAATCAATGGGCTGAACACTTTCAAAGTCTCTTTAGTGCCAACCAAGTAGTCCAAGGCTCAGCTATCCAACATATGATACAAAAACTGATGAAAAATGAATTGGACATAGCTACCACTTTGGAAGAGACCTTTAAGGCCATACAACAGATGAAAAACGGCAAGGCAGCTGGGATTAATGGAATCCCACCTGAAGTTTGGAAACACGGAGCTCATGTACTCCATGATAAATTCCATGAACTCCTTGTGAATTGCTGGGAAAAAGGGGAACTGCCATCAGATCTCCGAGATGCAGTCATCACCACCCTGTACAAGAAAAAAGGAGCAAAATCTGATTGCTCAAACTATCGAGGCATAACACTGCTCTCTATTGCTGGAAAAATCCTTGCAAGGATACTCCTGAACAGATTAGTTCCTGCTATTGCAGAAGAACTTCTTCCTGAAAGCCAATGTGGCTTCAGAGCCAACAGAAGTACTACAGATATGGTATATGCCCTTAGACAACTGCAAGAGAAATGTAGAGAGCAGAACAAGGGTCTCTATGTAACATTTGTTGACCTCACCAAAGCCTCCAACACCGTGAGTAGGAAAGGTCTGTGGCAGATCCTGAAAGACTAGGATGTCCCCCCAAATTCCTTAAAATGATTATCTTGCTACACGAGGGCCAGCGTGGTGAAGTCCGATATGGCAATGCTCTTTCAGAGCCCTTTCTAATAACCAATGGAGTGAAGCAAGGTTGTGTTCTTGCTTCAACTTTATTTACAATCTTCTTCAGCATGATGCTCCAAAGGGCTACGGCAGAGCTTGAAGAAGAAGACGGCATCTATATACGTTACCGTACTAATGGTAGCTTGTTTAACTTAAACTGTCTGAGGGCTCACACCAAGACTCTAAACTATCTAGTCCGTGAGCTGCTCTTCTCTGATGATTGCTGCCCTTGTTGCCCACACAGAAGCAGCTCTGCAGCGCCTAACATCCTGCTTCGCAACAGCTGCAGAGCTGTTTGGGCTGGAAGTCAACCTGAACAAAATGGAAGTTCTTTACCAGCCTGCACCACAGGAGGAACACCATCATCCCCACATTGCCGTTGGCAACTCTGTGCTTAAGTCCTTTCAGCAGTTCACCGACCTGGGAAGCATCATGTCCTCAGATGCCAAGATTGACAAAGAGATTGATCACAGATTAGCAAAGGCATATAGGGCATTTGGAAGACTTTACAAAAGAGTCTGGAGTAATAAACACCTGAGGTGAAGCACAAAAATCAGTGTGTATAGAGCCATTGTACTGTCTATCCTCCTTTATGGGTCTGAAACATGGGTCACCTATCGCCACCACTTACGACTCCTCGAACGCTTTCATCAGTGCTGTATACGCACAATCCTAAATATACACTGGACTGACTATGTAACGAATGTTGCTGTCCTTGAGCAAGCAGGGATCACCAGCATTGAGGCCATGATATTGAGAAAACAGCTGCGCTGGGCAGGACACGTTTCTAGGATGGAGGATCATCGCCTCCCCAAAATAGTACTCTACAGTGAACTCGCCATGGGTCAGTGTAAGAGGGGCGCTCCAAAAAAGCGATACAAGGACTCCCTGAAACAACATCTTAGGCTTAGAAACAACATTAGCTCTTTTTAAAGCCAAATTGATCACAAACAATGGTCCGCCCTGGCCTCACATCGGGAGGCATGGAGACGCACTATACAGAATGCTTCAGCCTTATTTGAGAACTCACGCTGAACAAGTCTTGAAGAGAAATGACAACGCAGAAAGAATCACAACCCAGAAACATCATCCAAGGAAACATGCTGTGCTTTCTGCAACTGGACTTGTCTATCTCGGATTGGCTTTTTTAGTCATGAGCACGCTTGCAGAAAGGGTGGGATGAGTCCTTCCTGAATCTTTGTTTGCAAAGAAAAGCCAGAGAGTGTGTGTGTTTAAGCATGCTCACATCTTCTTGTGAGAACCGCCAAAATCTCACCCACGCTAAATCATGGAAATAAAGTCCCATTCCTAAACTGCTAGTCGTGCTTGTGAAATAACTCTGTGATGGTTCTTTCATGTGATTACAGTGATGTGCAATAGATAATAATTGTAATAATGCTACTATGTTTTTGTTTTCCTCATTCACAGGATTACACTATTTTTAGACGCTAGTCTAATAAAGTCCCATGAGTGGCAATTTTGAAATAAAGATGATGGGCGAGGCAGTCCTCCTACCTGCTGTCATAGACAGCATCAATATCAAAGGATCTGACTGTCCATCTACACAGCAGAAATAATGCAGTTTGGCATCACTTTAAGTGCGGTAGCTCCATCTTATGGGATCTTGGGATGTGCAGTTTTACAAGTTCTTATCCTTCTCTACCAAAGAATACTGGTGGCTCACAGAACTACAAATCCCAGGATTCTGTAGGCCAGAGCCATGGCAGTCAAAGTAGTGTCAAACTGCATTATTTCTATGGTGCAGATGCCCCTAAGAAATCCAAAGCTGCTGATGGAAGCCTAACCAGCAGAAGAGAAACGTGAGAAGCATTTCTGCTTTTCCTTTTCTTGCCCAAGGTTGTTTTGTCCTCCATTTTAATGAATCATTTCTCACTGAAATGAATGGAAGGCAACTGATTCAGGGCTGGTGTAGACCATCAATGGTTTGAGGGACATGTTGGAGAAGAGGACACCTATGATTCTTCTAGATCCACAGCCATTCTCAGTACAGTCCTTCCTTATTAGCTCTTTTTAAAGTCAAAATATTTGCCCCATACAAAACTAACAGAGTTTTCCTTTAATTTGCTTGAGTTATTGGACAGCAGTGTAACAGGAATGTGAATTCCAATTTTTAACAATGCTAAATAGTTAGCATGCAGAAAGGTGCTTGATGATTTTTGGAATTAGCCCCAACAGCTGTTTCATTAACGTTTTTCTATGTGGCTGACAGATGAGTAACTGCCACATGGAACATTCAAGAATTTTCCATTAAGCTTTCTAGCACATATTGCTGCCATTTCATCCACCTCGTAAGCTTGAATAAAAGTAATGAACCTATAGAACAATACAAATAGAAGGAAAGGAATGAAGGTATAGAAGGAAAGGAATGAAGGTATAGCCACAGGGGTCCAATTCTATATTTCATTTCTTATCGAGTTTCTGGCTATCTATGTTGTCAATAATCACTGTCAAATCTGTTGTGAAATATGAACAGAATGAACCAAACAATATAGGCAGCCAAATTTGATGTATTTTGAACAGTTAAGAAAGGTTTATAGAATTTTAGCTAAATAATAAATGTAAAAAGGAAATAGGCTAGTTTTTGTATTCACACAGTATTCACAACACTCAACAGCAGTCAAACAAAAGATGCCTAAAAAGTAAAACCTTATATATTTTAAAAAACACTCAAATTTGAAACAGTTTACATTATTTCATGTTACTGTTCTTGTGGTCCACATTTTAAGCATGGAACACATTTTTGGTAAAAAGGTAGTTGTATACATGGAATGACTTGATTTTAAAATGTGGAACAGTTTTAGGGGAGGGAAATTATGGTGGTCAGTTGAATGAGAGATATGTTGTACAATGAAAGGTTGGAAGAGCTTGGTGGTGGGAGCTCATGGAACAAGTAGTGGTGGGTACCTTCTCATTTGATCAGCTAGGTCCGTAACACAACATAGTAACTGTATATCTTTAACCTGGAGATATTTGAAGGGGGAATAAGAGTTACTTGGGAAAAAAACAGAATCAGCATGTTCTCCACAGCCCTGGAGGACAGGATTACATCTAATGGGACAATCCATTAGATCTCAATTAATAAACATTAGGACAAATACATTGACAGTGTTACCATTAGAGATGGGGGGGATGTTGGAGTCCCACAAACAATGACAATGTCTCCTTGAAATTTAGGGGAACTATAGCTCAAACAGGAGGCGTGTGAGAGGAGGATAACTTTGGGAATCTTTTGACCTATGTATACCAGTACTAAGTGTAGAGAGCACTCCAGTTAAAATTAAACAAAATATTTTATTAGAATTAACACAGGAGATAAACTAACATACAAGAACATACACTCTTAAGAAGCATACAAGGCTATTGAAGAGAAAGGCTGAAGGGATGGATAGAGAGAAGTCAGGGGTAGAAGGATGATAGTTACCAGTCTTCGAGGAAGAGGTCTGTACAGTGGAGACACCCAGACAGCGTCTGAGGGTAGCACAGTAGGATCCAGTTCATTGAGAAAGAGAGTGACAATGTGACACATAGAGTGGTGGGTCCAGTCTGTTGCACACATGGTTAGAGTCAGAGCTAGGATATTTATACCCTATTTCATAACCTGAAGGAGTATGTTAGTTATAACAAAGCCTGAATGGTTTTCTCATGGCATAGGCACATGGGTCTGGAATGGGCTGATTGCCTTAACTCCAGACTAAGAAAACACTGATAGGATCTGCCACAACCTCTTAATGTTTGGTCAGGTAGGGTGTATAGGAAAGATTTCTGTAGGCTATGGGTGAGGGATGGTCACTGAGTGCATGATTGAAAGGATTAGCATAGACCCATTAACAACTGGGTTTTTCCTCATAATCCTATCTAGGTTTTCCCACCATTATGATTCTGGGCACATCTCAGGTCATCATGACCTCAACTGTCCTCTGGTCACTTTGACCCCAAACAGTGTCCAGTGAGCATGGCCCCAAAAGTGTCCAATATGTGCAGTTATGAAATAGGGTTGGTAAGGTATTGTAACAACAATATGCATCATTTAATGTGGAAAGTGATGGAGCAGTTTCATGCATTACAAACTGATATGAATTAGAATTAGACCCTTCCCATCAATAACCGAAATAATCTCAAAAACTAGATTCTCTCTTTTAAATGCAATGTAATTGTGCATTACTTCAAGAATATTTTCATCAGCATTGTTTAGCCCAATTCTTTTGTCATTACTATTCACTATTATTTTTAAAATTCACCAATGTGCATAGATCTTTGTAAAGTCAAGTCAAGCGAAAGAAGCAAGAAATGTCCCAAGAAATTTCAACAGTGGGGGAGCCTGGTGCAACAAGGCATGCCTTATTATAAAATGTGGTTTTACTTCCTTATAACAAAGTGCTAAGGTCCATCTGTGGTGCTCCTTTAATTAACCAGGGGAGCCTTAAGTTCTCAGTCAAACCCATAATACAAGAATGAGGTTTTAAACTTATGCTGCTGGTGGATTTCAATCTACAGACTGCATGTTTGTTTTTCTAATTAGAGATGGTAATAGGAGGAATAAGATTAATCATCCCTTTCATTACAATGTAGTTCTGTGTTTGAGCAATTCCACTGGAAATTCAATAATGTCTTGAAAGGTTATATATAAACTTCATGTTTAATTAGGCAACATTTCTTTCCACAACTTGCTACCCATCACTGGGGCAGTTAAGCACTGGCAGATGCTCCACAGATTCACGTAGTCATCAGTAATAGTTCCTTGCTGTAGGAGGGTTTGGATTTAATACCCTAATTATTAACATCTCATCCCTGTGATAACACTTTTTATGAGTCTATCAAGTTTCCTTCTCTCCTGCCAGCTGGTTAAGAAAGAAAAAAGAACAGAATGTGGAGGGTGGTGGAGAAAAAGATGATAGAGGCATAGATATTTTCAAGGTTCATTCACTTATTGGGCAACTGTCTTGTTTTTAAATATCAGTAACACTTCTTTTTTAACTCCTTCCACCCACATCAACATTAAGAATCCATTTCAAAAGTTTTAATATGCACAATTTGAAATCTCATGTGATTTCCCAGAAAAGCAAACCTGGGAAATTAGTATATGTTATTCTATGTGTTAGAGGGAGAAATGAAAGCTGGAAATTGAGATTTGCTCAAGGCCACCCAGTTTGTCCATACCTTGAACACAGATTAGAAGACCTTCCCCCAGTCATCTGCATGCATTACTCATATGATGTAGAAGGAATGAAGCTGCAACAGTACCCCTGCTACTAACATCACGTGCCCAAAGGAGAGTCTGCCCTGGTCACTTGTGTGCTGAGTACAGACATCTGAAATAAAAAGCCTGTGTATGCACACCTACTGTATAAACAGCGATCCTGCAGGATGGGCATACCGTTTTCATTTGAAATGTCTGCACTCATGGGAATATATGAAAAGGTAGGTCTAGCCCAAGCATATGAAAAAAGTGAGGCAAACAATGTACCCCTACACCTGCTTCTCTGTG
Organism: Gambelia wislizenii; assembly: GCA_030847615.1. NCBI lineage: Eukaryota > Metazoa > Chordata > Lepidosauria > Squamata > Crotaphytidae > Gambelia > Gambelia wislizenii. The sequence continues at coordinate 302,632,000 of JAUMIR010000002.1, read as the reverse complement.
TGAGCGTCCACAACATGAATAAGGAGCCCTGGTGGAGCAGTGGTTAAATGCCAGTACTGCATCCACAATGTTGTGAGTTCAATCCCAAGGGCTCCAAGGTTCACTCAGCCTACCATCCTTTTGTAGATTGGTAAAATGAGTACCTGGCTTGTGGGCACAATTAGCTAACACACATTGGAAACTGCTTAATACTGTGTAGATGTGTAAAGTGCTATTGCTTAACAATTTGTAAGCTGCTCTAAGAGCCTTTGTGGCTGAAGAGTGGGTTATAAATACCTAAATAAATAAATAAATAAATAGAATAAAACATGAAAAAGTCACAAATCTTGCGGGTTGTTTAGATGACCAAAAAAAAAACAAAAAACCCTCAAAGAATGCAAGCAGAATACCTTTTGTCCAGATGCGCTCCTGCCAGAATTTGCCATATTGGGAAGGAGGGGGGCTGAAAACTCCAAGTAGTTCACGATAACAGCTTTTGCTGTTTCTTGCAATCTTTTCTTAAAAGTACACAGAAATGCACATAACAGGCCATCTGAACTACCAATTCGAATTGGGGTACATCCAAGAAGTCAAAACATGATTGATGGGATGTGTGTGGGGATGGGCTTGCTGGCAATGAAGCAGCTGTAACTGGGATTGTTGTTTTCGTGGACACAAGCACACGATCAAATGCTATTTTCAAGCGGCAGAGCAAAAAAAAAGTTTGTAAGCAGAAGATCACTCTTCCGCATCTGCCACTTAACGGCAAAAAAGGAGAGGAGGAAATGGATGGAGCTTTTCAGGATATAATAAGGCAGGTAATTCACTCATGGCTACCATCTTTTCTTGTGGGCATGTTCCGTGTGAACTGAAAAATTGGATAGCCTTCCATGCCAGTGATCTTGTGAATGACTCATGGGGACAAATTAACACTGCTGCGATAGTGAGGTAATGTGCTATTTTCCACAATTAATTATCCTGTCTAGCTGAGACCTTAGTCTTGTGCAGGGGAAGGGAATCTTTTATCTGCAGATGTCTTCAATGACAATTCTGACAATCTTTTACTACTGAGGGCCCTTGGTATCTATTGGGGTTTGGTTCCATGACCCCCTCCCCCCTGAATGGATACCAAAATTTGTGGATTTTCAAATCCCATTATATGCAATGTCACATTAAACTGGCATCCTTTATATAAAATGATTTGCTTTTTTGAATTAAAAAAAATATTTTTCATGCTGTGGTTAGTTGCATCCGTGGATAAAGAAACTGTGGATAAGGAGGGCTGACTGCATTACCATACTGTATGGGCTGATGGGGATTGTAGAACAAAACATCTGGAGGACCAGAGTTTCCCCACTCTGGTCTAATATGGCATCCATTGTACCACATTGGCTCTCTCAATGCTGACATGAACTTGAATTGCCCCTCTTCACAAGTGATGACCCCTATTTGCTGGCCTCTATCCCTAGTAAATCACCATCTCTAATTTGTCTCTACCTTGTCTTTATACAACATATTATTCTAAAATACCATCAGTATGAATTGTAGGTAGGCTTCAATCACTCCCCAGGGTCTCTAGAGGCTAAAACTGAATGTGTATTCATTAATGTATGGGATGCTTCTTGTTTCTGATAAATGTGAGCATGAACACCAAGGTGTTACATAACATCCAGAGTGTGGCTAAGCTGACAAGATTTATATCCAACTGCCGGTAGAACTACTGTGATCCTAAACCAAAATCCAAAAGTAGAAATGACATTGCCTTTACCCTACATTGTTGAAATGTTTTATTTGGGACTTTTTTTAAAAAAACTCTCCTTTGTCCTAGGATAAAATATATTCTAGCATAAGATATGCAGGATAATACAGGTGCCCACATGCTGTACCAGAGAGAGTTGATTTTTTTTTGACCATTTAATTTGGTTTCAGAACGATTGCTGTCATTTCTCATTGTGTACAGAGTTGCTTTTGATACGGGGTGAAGAAGACTTCATGAGCAAGTCCAAAAATATTATAACACCTTATGAAAAATGAGGGTGTATTTGTGTTACATCAGTTTCTTCTCACTTTATCTGTCTTGTCTCTATCTTATGTAATTCTATGATTTGTAGTTGATAAAGATAGTTAGATTTTTGTAGGCAAGCACTACAGCTCTCTATCAGACAATTATTTGATGACCAACACATGAAATAACGAGGTCAGACACAAAGCTTGAGTTGACATAGGGGTCACTTTATTTACTCTATCACCTATTTAATCTTTATTCCTTGGGATATGCAAATTGGGGGAGACCAATGTGGGAAAAGCTGGAATCAATGATCTCACCCAGACCCACCTCCCAGCTTCCCTGGGCGAAATGCCTGAGTCCTGTGGTGGGGGGACGGTTTCCCATCAACTGGACTACCCCCAGGCATCATCTGCTGGAAGGCAAAACTCCAGGATGAAACACCTCAAGTTGCATGACTTCTGGCGAGGGCTCAACCCTTGGGCCAGCCTCAAGGATAGTCTATTCCCCACTCCCCAGTTACATGACCTGCAAGGGTAGTTTGATAGAGCCGTCCTTCACCCAAAAGGAGTGTCATGGGTATACACCAAACTAATCTCCATCTGCCCCACAACCTGCCACAGATAAGGGGCAAGTGTTTGCTTAAGCACCTATCCAACGCCAGGCTGGCTAACATAGCCCTCACCCCTCATTGCAGATCAACAAGAAATATCTGGATCCCAAACTATCCAGTGGACCCCATCTGACCTATACAGTCCAGGTTGCTAATATATAACACCAGGATGTGGTAAAAACAGTCTAAGCCACTCATCCATAGCTTTGTGAACCCCCCTATTTATTCCCCTCTGAACCACATCATAATTTAGATCACCCATGCCAGTGTAAATCAAAAGATGTATGATGGCAAACCAGATTTAAGGTAATTGGGGCCACATAGACCTAATGTTTTCCTACATCCTAGAGGGCACAAATGGCTAAGCTACACCCCTGAAGCAACCTAGTTGATATTACAGATGGGAATGACTAGAACATGTGATAGAGGCCAACATCACTCCCCAACCAGAGCTGACAACAAACCATGCCTAAAGTTGTGGCCACTGAGGTGATGAAAATGTATGGAAGAGGCTGATGGTGCTCCTCAACAGAGCTGGATACAAACTGTGCCCAAAGTCATTGCCACTGAGGTGACCAACTTGTGTGTGGCAGAGGCCAAAAGTGCTCACCAACAGAGCTGGAGACAAACCATGGCACCTAAGACCATGTTTGTCCTGCCATCTGACAAAAGTCAGGGTGTCTAATTGTTCAGTCACCCCAGCCAGATACCCTCGAGCAGTGGTGGCACCTTTGTCACCTATTTACATTATCCTGGTGTACCAGCAACTTTCCTCATTGCCTCATGTAGCAGATCAGGCAAACAGTGCTCCCAGAAAGAAATAGCAGCAGATCAAGATGAAGCCCAAGGCACTTCAGAAAATCAAGCAGCAAAACAATGGGGGCCCCATGGCAACCTTGGAAAAGAAGAGCAGTATCAGATGGAGTCTGAAGGCAATCCTGAAACATAAGAACAGAATACCAGATGAAAGCCCCTGGAACTTCAGGAACAGAAGGTGCATGCGATGACAGCATAGGCTTCTCCTGAATATCTAGCTGGCAAGTGAATGTGGTTCAATAGGCCTATCACACAGCCGAATAACCCTGTAAAACAAAATTGTACAGGTTAGAACTGAAACTGCCAACTAAGCCCATGGCCCGTAATTGACTCACCACTCAACAAATCCATAGAGCTATCAGCAGTGTGCATGGTAAAATAAAATGAAATCCCGGAACTGCCAAAGAGAGCAGGAAAACCAAAGAAAGGGATAATAGTAAAAGGCACTACTGTCCCCTTTAAGAACCTATTGGGGCCAGCCCTGCCTAGCTTCCAAAATCAAACAAGGTCTGATACCCCAGGGTACTGAAGCCCAATAGAAAACAAACAATTATTCCAGCATTATATTATATAGACATAACTAGCTGCATTAAGAGGATCAAACTAAATATAGGATGGTAGATTTCAATATAAATAGGAACTAATTGTGTAAGGAAAGAATCAGTAACCCATCCAAGGGCCAACCAAAACAAACCCTACTTAGCTTCCAAAATCAGGGAGATTTGTCATTGTAAAAAAGGTCAAATAAACTAAGATAAGAAAGTGAAATTCAATGTAAATTGATTAATAAATTGTGTAGACAAGTACTAGTACAGCAGTCAAACCTCTAATCAATATGTAAAAAAGGTCATAATGCAAGTTCTAGTTCAAAACTCAGACTTTGAAATTGACACAACAAACTGTCACATGGTCAGCAGCCAATGATGGGAATGATGGTAAGGATGGGACACAAACCTATTCACAACCCCAATTCAGCTAGCTTTGGTTTAAATCCAGTTCAAAAGATCAGACAGGATCTGGTGATACTAGGGCACCAGGCCCCGTGAATTGTACGATTTGGTGCCACCCAGGCATTAGGCCATGAAAAATGTGTTAGCTAAGTGGTAATCTATTGATCACAATGTAGTTATCTATCCAATTATGTAAAAATGAATTAAACTGGCAAGCCACCTTCTTATATGAACAATGCATGAATTATGTATTTTCTGTTATGTCAATTAGACCACATCAAGGAGAAGTTAACTCAAATCAGGATTAAGATCAAAGTGAACCAATGATCCAACAAGATATGGCATTACTAGGGTATAGATATCCTCCAATAAACAATAGATTAGTCATGTATCATTTTCATTATCACAGTTATTGAAATTTATTTGCATATTTTGTTAAAACTTAAATTGGTCATTCATAAATCAATGGATTAACCACAAAATATTAATCAATAATAAAGAATAAAAGCTGTTAGCATATAGTATATTATAGTATAGTATAGTATAGTATTCATGATTTTTTCCAAAAATGAGAAATGGAAGAAGTAGGAGGTAGCAACAGCTATGATGGGGAAGCAGCGCATAAACTGCCTCACACATGAGAAGCACATAATGTAACCCTATAAAGACTGGCAGGCATTTCTAAAATACGTAAGGGGGAAGTGGGAATAAATATATATCTTAGTGAAAATGATATGCAAAAAACAAAAACAAACAAACAAAAACACTTGAAAGGCCAGCATCCTGTTAGAGCTGTACACATACAGAAACAAACACAAGTGCAGCTTGTGCTTCTGAGGTCCCACATCATCATACCCTTCAGCATTTAAACTGAGGCACATGTGGCCAAACAACAGCTGATCAAGTTTAGGCTGGCAAAAGCCATCAATATGGATGAATGCAGAAGCTTTCCGCAACTTAAACACACTGGGAACAAAAGAGGGGAAGTGTGAGGAGATAGAAACTGAGATGCCCCCAATGTAGCTGAAAACCTACAATTCATGGCATTTGATATCATCTCCCATCCAAGTAGCAACCAGTGCAATACCTGCTCAACCTCCAACATCAGACAGAATCTGATGCCTCTAAGATTATTTAGGCCCTATGGTAGATGTGCTGTTATGTGTCCTGTGGATAATTGAATCAGTGGGTAATGGATCAGTGGATACGTGTGTCCTACTGTACAAAATAATGAATTATGTAGTGATATAATCAGTCTCCCATCCAAAAATAAACCATAGCTGACCCTGCATAGCCTGTAGTGAATTACCTGGTCACAGAGGTACATGACTTAGTATCAATACTAAGAGTCATATCAGATCAAGTATCTTATTAGGGTAATATTGATGTATCAAATAAAGAAGATCTGGAAAGGAATCCTCAGAGGTGATTATTACCACCTTAGACAGCTTTTAAAAAGCTGTCAAGACAAATCTTTTCCAGCAGGCCTTTCCTGAATAATTATCCCGGCCCAAGTCTCGGCTGTCTTTTCTGGGCTGTGATTGTATGTTTTAATTTTTTCTTCTAATTTATATATTTTTAATTATTGTATGTTTTTAATCCTTCATAATTTAATATTATTTTAAGGGGTGGGTGGGCTAGGATATTGTGATTATGGAGTTTTTATATTGTAAGCCGCCCCAATTGTGTTGCAGAGGGGTGGGATAGAAATAAATTATTATTATTATTATTATTATTATTATTTTGTCAGTTCTGCCTCTAGAATAAGGGCAGCACCCAGCCTTCACCGGCAATCTCCTAACCAAGCACCAACCAAGTCTGACCCTGCTTAGCTTTCAAAGTCAGACAAGATCTGATGTCTTTAGGGCATTTAGGCCCCCTAGGGTATAATTAATAGGCTTGACTTAATCTGTGGGCAGAATACACTGGCGGGGAGCTAGTGTATCCTGGCTCATGTAGATGAGCCCCAAGTCTTTGAATTCTGTGTCATACAGAAACACCCTAAGATGTTCCCAACACCTGATCAAGAATGCATGCATACCATAAAGAAGGCTTGAACCCAAACACATGTAGACATTTCAAAATGTTCACATAGCTAAGTGTTGCCTGTTGATAGCTACTAGATTGTGACTGCAATTCTTTATGAACCTAACTGGGATTATGTCCTGTGAGTTGTGCTTCCTTCTCAGAAGACATCTATAGAACTTCTCTATCAGAATACTTCAAAACTCATTACTAGTAACATATCCTTGTATGGCAGGAAAAGTTTACTACTTCAAATGGTAAGGAAATCTTACTACTGTGTAATTTAAAGCCAGTTCTTCCTTTTAACCAGAGCTGACCCACTGAATTGATGAAACTTGCATAAATGTTGACTTATCACATAGCAATTGATTCAATTAGTCTAGTGTGTACATTCTGCAGAACAAATATCTGCAGTTTCAGTTATCCACAGGACACACAACAGGGACACATTCCATGGAGTCATCCTAGTTGTCCTCTCAAGACATCTTTTAGGTCCTCCAACACAACTCTATGGTCTTTTTTTACTGGAAGTACATTATTTTAATAGGGTTTGCTGTTATCTGTGGTTTCCAGTATCCACTGTAAGTCCAGGAACAGCCCCGTGGATATGGGGATCCAACTTTATACAGCCATGGAGAATTTACAACCCTCCAGATGTTGGACTGCAGCTTCCAGCAGCCCTAGCCAGCATAGCCAATGTTGAAGAATGCTCAGAGTTGAGGTTCAACAACTTCTGGAGGGCTGCACAATTCCTACCCCCACTTTACTGGGACTAGTAGTTTACATCTCATATACAAGAACTGACAATACAGCTGCTGATTGCTTCACTGTGTCTGAAGTTAAGTTATCTGTCATCATTCTCTATAATTATTCCTGTTTTATGAAGTTTTATTTTTATTGCTATGATGCTTAGGGGACTTCACATGGACAAAGGCGAGAGAGAGAGAAATTCAATTACCATAATATACAAAGCAACCTAGTGATTTTTAAGAAAGAGTTTAATCCTAACCCAGGATTCTTCAGACCATAACTGACAAATTAATTAATTCCTCATAGACTCAGATGGGAACAACCCAGCAGATTGTTAAGCTTATCAAAAGGAAGAAAAGACAAAGTAAAACTGCAAATACAGAATTGCACAATTACCACTTTAGATACCTAAAATCCAATAATAATATAATAGTTACAGTCATCTTGTGTAGACTTCCTGCTTTCATGAACCTTCCCCATATTCCTGTTTTTCAGTCCACCCACAGGATCCTAATTTTCTTCAAGTACTTTGCATACTGCTTCCAAAGGCAGACAGAAAGTGTGTTTATATACAACTCTATGATATAGTTTTTATGTATATATTTATTTATTTATTTATTTATTTATTTCCTGCTCTTCAGCCACAAGGCTATCAGAGTAGCTTACAAATTGTTTTAAGCAATAGCTGTTTACACATCTACACTGCATTAAACAGTTTCCAATGTGTGTTAGCTAATTGCCCCCACAAGCTGGGGTACTCATTTTACAATATGAGTATTGTATTGTATTACCAAGAGAGTATATAGATGACCTAGCACCACTTTGGTTATAGATTATATTGGATTGTCTAGCATAGGTTCAGGAATATCCTGAAGTACAGTGTCTAATAACTGAGGGACAGGAAGAAAATCAGAATATGACATTTCTTCAAGCATCTTGAGATGGGGACTCTACCCATTAAAAATCTATTACTTATGTAGTTGAATAAAGGCAGAATATCCCTAGGGGCTGATTCCATATTCAAATGTTAGGTATAGTTGCTTGCATTGAATTTCTAACTGTCATCTACCTGGGGAAAGAGTTCTTGTCTTTATGAGGTAGAAGGCTGAGAGTTGGTAAAAGCCAAACTGCAGCACTGAGGTCTAGCCATTTTAAGGTTTTTTAAAAAGCCAAATGAAGATGTTTGAGGCAGTCTGACATAACACATATCTTTGTCAGTAATTGAACATGGTTGAACTTACATTTCATATTCCTAGGGTATTTGGGGAACTCTTGAGTAAGAGGGGTTGAAGGATCTCCACCAGAGTTCTTAGCACCCTCACCAAAGTTTAATTCCCAGAATTCTTCTGGAAAAGCCATGATAATTGAACAGGTACAAAGCAAATGCATATGTAGAATAAATGTGGCTTCCAAATTGCATACAGGGCAGTTTCAACCTCTTTTAGGAGATTCTAAATTCATATCTTTATACTTAGGAGATTTTCAAACGCAATTTTCGGCAGGATATTTTCCAAAACAGCTCCGTTGCTGCCACGTGGCAGGGGAGCAGTTTCAGATGATGCCGTCCCTCTGCCGAACCCCTCTGTGTCACTTCTGTGACCGTATGGAGGAAATCGCGTCGTATTTCACTCACGGGCAACAATCGTGAATGAAATACGACGCGGTTTCCTCCATTCTGTCACGGAAGTGACACGGAGGGGTTCGGCAGAGGGACGGCATTGTCCAAAACTGCTCCCCTTCCATGCGGCAGCAACTGAGCTGTTTTGGAATATATCTTGCCGAAAATCGCATCTGAAAATCTCCTGTGTCCCCCAGCAAATTCAAGACTGAGTGGTGGCTTATATTATTTCACTTATCACTGGGGTCCATTCAAACATCTGGCTCTGAATGATCAAGTCTTCAATAATCTTAGGGCTTTTTTATACCACCCAGAGTATGCCTGCCCCCCCCCCACCCTGTTACTGAGATGAAATGGGTCAGTCTGCATGCACATGCTGGCTGGAGTCAGTGGGCACCTACCTTGGTGTTGTGTGTCATGCTGTCTGAAGCCAGGAAGGAGGCCGTCAGCATGTGATCAAGGCTGATCACATGCAGGGACCCTTGATCATGTTCTGGGGGCCTCATTCTCAGCTGCAGACCAACACTAGCAGTGGCTGGCTATACAGGCCAGCATGTAGGTATGGACTCTGCATTCCCATGCCAGACCCATCTGGGTTTCCTGCATAATGCAGGTTTCCTCGGGTGTTGATTTAAAATGTTTTAAATGGGTTTACCCCGACTTTTCCCTGGCTTTGCCTCAGGCATTGTCAAGACTGTCTGGAGGCAAATCGGGGCAAGAGTCATGTGTCATTTGGACTACAGGGCTCCAAAATGGGGTGAAGCTGGGGTAACTGCCCATCTAGACAAGCCCTTAGTGACAATGTATATGTGTCACAGAAAGAAGGAAAAACCCAGAGGGCAGCCATGGTTGACTGTGAAAGGAAGTAGCAAGAAAGTAGTCCTAAGCAGTCCAAAGTAGTCCAAAGAATTAAGCATGCCTTTATTTTATCATTCCAATATCATTTCTGACATTTGTACCTGCCCATGTTGCATGGGATTCTAGATTGCCTTACACTAAGGCTTACCAGCTGATGGAATAAAGGAAAACCATCTAATGAGCTATTGTGGTATATATTATACCTTCAGCTTTAACAGCAACTTGGCAACTCTACTTACATCCCACTCTATAGTTAAAACCACAGGGCTGAAGTTGAATAGAACTGGAGACAGAAATATAGTGATCTGGAAGTATATGCCATTTCTTAAATTAAAACATGTGAGGGTAATTCACAAAATGCATTACAGCAATTAAAAAACAATTACATTGTGCTTTCACTGTGGCTATACTGAATGTATCCGAAATACTACTGAAAGTGTCATCTTGCCTTTTATTCAAATATTATATCTTTTAATTATTTTAAGAACTATGTTCCCCAAAGGCTATCTACACTCTTAATTTGACCTGTATGTTCAGACTGAGATAAATGCCAGTGTTAGATATGTTCATTATCATGTCTTTGTTTCAAAGGTTTCACATTCATTGTGTTATAGGCTTAAGGAAAACAAAGCCAAACTTTTAAAAGTCAGATTTTTTTATAAATCCATAATGCTGATGCTGTTATTACTCTGCAGTTTCCTGTGCTTGCAATTTCCAGTATAGTAAATCTTCACTTAATATAAAGTGTGCATTTTCTGTGTAGCAGCTTTCATCTTATTGCAATTTCAAAGTATGATGTCTGGTATGAAGTTATATTCAAATGGCTTGTCACTTCTCCTGAACCCACAATATTCTTTGATTTAAATTAAGAGTGGAAGGTTGAGGTTTGATGCTGCTAGCTTCAAGTACTTTTAAATAAAGGTAGACCCCTATATCCATGGATGGTATGTTCCCAGACTTTCTGTGGTTACCAAAAATTGTGGATAATAGTAAACCCTATTAAAATCAATTACTTCCAGCACAAGTATACCATAGAGTCATGCTGGAGAACCTAGAGAGAACTCCTCTCTAGGCATCTTCTAGGTCCTCCAGTACAACTCTAAGTCAGCTTCTGGCAGAAGCATACATAGAGTCTTGCTGGAGAATTTTGAAGATGCCTAGAGAGACCATACGTTGGGAGATGAGAGTAAGTGAATTCATGGATATGGGTGTCTATCTACATGGTTGCTTTCAAAAGGAGAGAAAGAATGGTGATTTTACCTACAATCCTATGTCCTTTTACCTGGGAGTATGGAAGAAATATCCATTGCACTCTATGTGTCTTGTTTCTGCATAGGATCAATCTCTGACTGTCTCCAGTTTCATCCAAGTGCCCTGAATAATATCAAGTCTGGAAGTTATTTACACACTGAGAAGCATTTTAGCAATCACATCAAGAGTGCACAAGGTTTCAGGGCTAAAATGAAATGTGGGCTTCACATGGTTGTGTTTAATTTCTACCTAGTGGCAGTTCTTCTGTTACATAATTGTTATTAAGAAATAGGAAAATAGAAGAGAGGGCATTCCAAAAAAATAGACACTATTGGGGCACCCCTATTCTCATGCCAAAGATCATGCCGCTTGCATTGCTTTTTACACATTTCTGGTGGCCAGAACCTGAACATGGAAAAAAAAAAAACATCTGACGTGGTCTGTGTTACAAGTTTATATTGGATGAAAAGGGTCCTGAATCATACAGAAACCATGCATAAACTTAATTAGCCTTGAATTTTCATTTTATGAGACACAATAATCAAAACAGTTCATCTATTCTTTGATGAAGAGATTGCTTCAACAGATTTCTATTAGACTCATCTCAGCATCAGCCAATACAGCACTTTGACTCTGTTACACAAAACTATAGTGTCTGTGGAAAAGGTCCATGCATGTATAGACTGTATATTGGGGAAATAGCTATCAGGGGATGCTAGGACATTCAGTCCCCAGTAGAAGCCAAAAAAACTGTCTCAGGAGACCTGATAGCAGTCCTTTCCCAAGTGTTTGGGGACGCACAGAGTGTTTGACATCCAGAAAAGAGGAGGTGCTTTAATCTTCAAAGTTGCAGCTATTCACAGTATCTACAAAGTGCTACTCCAGGGATCTTAGAATCAGAGGAAGAGAATGATCTCTGTTCTAGCTTGCTTATATACATATCAGTATGGCATTGGCTTATTCAAGCACATGGTTACATTGCATCAGATTTCACCTTACATGGCTTTGCACTATAGTAACCCTTCTCATGATGTAACCCTTTTTCTCATGCAGCTGTGTCATGATTTGGCATGACTGGCGGTTCATGGAGTCATGGAACCAGACATCATGACTCAGCATGATTCCTGCAGTTGTTTGGCCATTTTAAAACTTAGGGCTCAGTCACCAACTCCTGACAATAGCAACTCAAATGACAGTGCAAGAGGCTGAGTAACATTCAGAATCTTTTAACTCTGTGTATACCAGTGGAGCCGGAAGAAACACAACGTTGAAGTAACTTGAAACACATTCACACATGCACTAATTCATTTAATCAAGCAAAGAAGACTATCAAAGTAAAGCAGGAAGTAGTTAGCAGTGGGTTTAGACTGAGGTTATAGGGGTAATATTCTACCTGATCCTGAAACTAAGTTCTCCTCATGAGAAGCAGAATTACTCTCGAGTAGTAGCATCAGCATCAGCAGCAGTTGCACTAAAAGTGGGGTGGACAGAACTTAGGAAAGTGAGTTAAGGTTAAAAGGAGTGCCTGAGTCGGTTGGAAGGACTCAGGGCAGCATTAGCAGGATTAAGGAAGGTGTGAGGTTATGGAGATGTGAGGGTGTCATGGGATGGAGTGACATGGGTTTGGAAGGAAGGTGGGATCCAACCAATGAACTGAGATTTTGTGGGGGTTTTATAGGAAAAACCTCCTTTGAATAGCAATAGCATTTATATTTATATACTGCTTATCAGTGCCAAAGCACCCCCTAAGAGGGTTACAATGTGTTAGCTAATTGCCCCACACAAGCTGGGTACTCATTTTAGTGACTTATGAAAGGATGGAAGGCTGAGTCAACCTTGGAGCCCTCTAGGATCTAACTCACAACATTGTGGCTGCCGTATCAGCATTTAACCACTGCACCACCAGGGCTCGTCCTAGTAGCTTTGAAGGTGCAATCTGGATAAAAGAAACATTTGCATTCAGATGGTTCCCAATGATATAAACAAAGGAATTCTGGACTAGCCAGGAACTGGGAAATGAGGGCATCTTTGGGTTGGATGACTGGCAGGCTACCCTCCTTTTGATTTCCAGATATGTGGAAGATGAACAGGTTTAACATGATGGTGAAAACTTCCAACTGTATAGACCAATGTCTGCCTTTCCAGCCACGACACAGGAAGGACCTTTTTCTACATCAAAAGAGAAGTTGATGGGTTGTGTCAAGGTGTGAAACAGGGAATTCAAGGGGGGCTTTTTCTGGCTTGGTACATACTATTTCCATCATTTCTTTGTTTCCCATCAACTCATGAAAGACCCAGGTTTGGCCAAACTGATATAAAACTATTGCCAAATGTAAGCGAACCAAGGTGGGGGATGATAGGTTTTGCAGCTGAGGATGATGGGTTTCATTACAACTCTTCCCAATCCATAACTTGGAAGGCAGAGTAAGGTGACAGCCTTAAGCAGCAGATACTATGGGGTTCACAGTGGTGCTGAAATGTTAGAGCACATAGCTGAGTGTCATGGTAGCAGGCCTGTACCCTCTAACTCTCTTGTTGCCTTCAGGTTTGGTGCAAGATGTCACTAGTGCTAAAGTAGGAATCAGTTGAAGGTCCAGCAGAAATGTAAAGAATAGTAAAAAAACATTCAGGTGCTTGGTGAGAAAGGGTGTCTTGATGTGTCCCGAAATGCTACAAGATTATTTGTGTTCATTTTTTGGTAAAAATAAATAAAATAAAATCAATTTCATATCTTAACATCACCCATGATCCTGCCCTTGATAGCAGTATACAAAATTACCTTTCAATTAAGTTACATAGCCACAATACCAAAATAAAATATGTCAAAACTGTTTGCTTACATAGTCAGCCAAAAAGACTTGAATGCCCTGGTGGTGCAGTGGTTAAATGCCAGTACTGCAAGTCACCACATTGCAAGTTCGATTCCAGCGGGCTCCAAGGTTCACTCAGCCTTCCATCCTTTCGTAGGTCGGTAAAATGAGTACCCAGCTTGTGGGGGCAATTAGCTAAAACACATTGGAAAGTGTTTAATGCAGTGTAGATGTGTAAATAGCTATTGCTTAAAACAATTTGTCAGCCGCTCTGATAGCCTTGTGGCTGAAGAGTGGGGTATAAATAACTAAATAAAAAAAATAAAAAAATGCCTCTTGAAGTCCACTTTTATTATTTTTTCTGATATATTCAACAAAAGATTTCCAAATCATAATAAAATTGTATTTTTCTTTCATTTAGTTATTTGATGTTTGTTAATTAATTTTTCAGTCAAAGCTAGTTGTCATACATTATTTTACCAGGTCATCACAAATATCCCCTTTAAATCTTTCCAAAATGGAGTGATGAGAAGTCTAGCAGCAACTAATAAATAACCAATTAAGAGTTTGTGAGATACTTTTGCATTGTCTCCTTGGGGGGGAGGAAGCCCAAGAGGGCCAGTTCTGGAGTCTTTATAAGATATTTAGTTATTTGTTAGTGATATTGTTTATTTCGAAAATGACTACAACCCAGAAATTAGATACTTTACTACAGAACTACCATAAAGGTTAATAGGAACCCTTACTTTAACAACTTTAGTAGCAAATGGGGGAAAGAGTGGGGTCTATGTATGACAGTCACACTGGAGTCAAATGCCATGTATGTGCATTTTTAAATGTGCTTTCCCTTACTGAAGCAGAAACACTTTTGAAAGGAGACTTGCCCATGTTATCAAAGTATCCCATTTTTCCTTTTCAAGGCAAATATTCCAGTTTCCCTTACCCTTCCAAGACCATCTGCAAGACATTTTGTGTTCATTTTTGAAATATTTTTCCACATTTTATGTGAATGCTTTTTGTGTAAATAAAAGCTTCACAAGAAGTCCTGAAATGTGACCGTTATTGGAAACTGTGCAAGAACTCTCAACATCTCACTCAATAGGTAGAAAATATTTAAATGTTTCCTTGTTGTTTGCAAGAATGAAATAAATAAAGATTACAATCCCTGTGTCCCTGTCACCTTCTGCACATGGAACTGGGGACAGCAAAATGCCTTCACCCACTGAAAGGAATAACTAAAAATATTTCTATGTAACATATTTCAGGACTTTATCACACTAAACTGTTATAGTGCTATTATTCCACTTTAACTGCTCTGGTTGCCTTCTGTGGAATTCTGGGGTTTGTAGTTTAGTGAGGCCTAAAAGCTCTCTGGCTGAAAGTTCTAAATGCCCCTCCCTAAACTGGAAATCCCAGAATTCCACAGGAGGGAACCATAGCAGTTAAAGTGGAATAATAGCACTGAAACAGTCTAGTGTGATAGGAGATTATCAGATGAGTGTCTAAAAACATTATTATGACACTATATTTTACAGTGTTCATGTTCTGGAACAATAGCACACGTTTTTGCATGCTGACGTGATAACAATACAAAATCATTAACCAAGAATCCGGCAATACAAATAGTTGTGCCATTTACTTCCATGTTTCTCTGTGAATGAAATTTTGGCATGTCTCACAAGATGATGTGAGCACCCTAAAAAAACACAAAAAGACCAAAATTAAAAAAGAAAACATTCAGAAAAGCACAGATACATATTTAGAAACTTGCACGCAAGACAGGGAGGTTCATAAAAAGAGCATGTCGTACCTAGGTTTCCTGTTCACACCTGGAAGTGTTCTGTCAGGACTGCCCATTGATACTGGAATCATGCCAGCAGAACGGGGCACCTTCTTGCACACATGAAAATCCGGAACATAAACACTACATGTGATCAATTTTTGACTTCTCCCTGACAATAAAAAAGAACTCCTTTGTAATGACAGCAGAATGCTTGCAGAATGCTGGGGCATGACATCATCTGATAAGGACGCTCTTTTGCGATCTCATGGCAGCATTATAATGCCGTTTTTCCTGTGTCTGATAATCTTCTAAATCTCTTCAGTCTGGGACATTTCTTGTTGGTTTCTTGCCCCTGTGGCCATGTGTTGCACCTTGTGGAGACTGAACAAGTTTTGTGCCAGCCAAGTGGGAAGAGATGGGACATCTGGTATGACTATGCTGCACATTCACACCACATAGGGATGCCAGAGGTAGAACCTGAATTGCTATTTAATCCCATTCTGCCTCAGCATGCTGCTCTTTGGACTCAGCCCGAGTGGTTAAAGGGTTGGACTGGGCCTAGTACATCCTGTGTCATCAAAGATTAATAGGCCTTCAGTGTACATGATAAATCCATTATAAGCTGCTACATTTCCTTTCCAAATAAAACACAGGACCCAAAGAAAGGTCAGGAAAGGCATGCCACCTGCAAAGAGACTGGCTAAATGCCTTGTTCCTGTATTGTCCTCATCATCTGATGCAGAGGATGTTGCTGAATTTGTGGCCATTTTGGCCAAGCTTAGTGCATGTGAAAAGGTGGTGAGTGTATCCACAGCCTCCAAATACAACTCCGACTCTGCCCAAACCAGTTGGTTCTGCTAAGGCTAGGAGGGAATCTACGATTGCTAAAATCAAGGACCAACTTCATTCTCACTGGTCTGCCTCAATAGAAGTAGCTGCAGGTAATGAGTCATTAACAGAAATGTCTCTGGAGCCACAGACAGCTTAGAATGTCCAGAGGAATTGGCACTGCTTAGGAGTAATCTTCCAACCATGCAGCCAAGTGCTTATGTACCTGCAGACAGAGACTGAGAATAGACTTGGATCCTGGGACAGTCAGCTGCAGCCTTGACTGCATTTTGGCTTTTCCTCATTTGACACCTTTGAGTTATGATCCATCCTATGTACAATTTCTACAGACTTATAACCCTTTGGGAGGAGCCTGGCAACATGCAGTTGTTAGCACCCTTAATAAGCCCCACCTTCAGGATCCCTAAAAAATGGCTTATTAATAATTTGGCATATTAATATAGTCACCCATGTGGGAGAGCAGTAAAATATCAGGGACTCACTGTAAGGATCCCAAAGCCACGTGCTAATCCATGTATCACCCAAAATGAAGGACTATTAACAAATTCCAAACTGAAAGGTTTGAAAGTCAAGAGGACATTGCCTGCACACACCCTAGTGACAATTGATCCCGTCATTGGTGGTTGGAGTAATTCTTTGTCAGAAGGTATCACTCTTTCCTTAGTCCCCAGACCCACCATCAAGGAGGCAGCTCATGCTTCGTATATTTAATCATCAGAACATTTAGAGTAGTTACAACACATTACCATCTTTAGAAGCCATTGTTCACACTCAGGAAGCCCATTGTTCAATCTTTGGAGATACCTGAAACCCATTGTCTCAACACATGAAATCCATTCACCTGAGGCCACGTATCTGGATATAAATGCTGTCCCAAAATCATCCCTCATTGCTCACAGATTCATTTCCTGGGGATACTACAGCCCTCTGTGTAGCCATTCCTGCTTCTTCCATCCATGCTGCCAGTCTGCCTTGAGACTTTGGATGACATGACAGGTATCATATAACCCCCAAGAAACTCCCTATCTATCCCTCTGTCAACCTTTCCTCTCCCATTCCTAGTGGTCTTGTGTGAATGCTTTATCGTATGAATGTGTGCATGATTGGTGTTACTATTTTAAAGTCCTTAATAAATACCATTTTAAACTTTTCATCTTGCATTTGTGTGTATATCAGTTCAGAGTTAGCAGGGGTAAAAACAGGTATAAAGATCCCTCTCTGTTGCCCATTCTCTGTTGCACATTGCTAAGTCGAGTTGCAGCTAACTTCCCCAGCGTATTAGAAACTTGATATTTGCGTGGGAATTCCACAAGCAATTTGGGTAACACAGTCCCTTGGTAGAGCCACCCTGCTTTCTCACAGCAGACACAGGAGCAGGGTTTTTTGCTACTCCAGATACAGGGTAGAAATCATTGCCTTTTCAAGACTTTCTTTTTTGGTGATCAGGTCTTGAGTGACCACTTGCTCCCAAGAAGTAAAGAAAAAACATGGAAGGGTTTTGTTTTTGTTTTTGGAACTCTAGATAAGGAAGAGAAGGATAAGGATGCAAAGAAGAAAAAGAATCTCTTAGAAAAAGAAAGGTAAATTCTATTTAGGGAAATTAGTTGCCTGAGCTCCCAATTCATGCTACGGTTCTAGCCAGGCCACAACCCTGGAGAGTTTTTTTCCTCTTACAGTACATAGATATTAGGAACGGGGTGCATGTAGAATTGCTTGCCTTTGCATGGATTTGTATGTCAAGGTATTCAGAATGAGGGCCTCGATCAACCCTTCCTTAAAATGAGACAAACAGAAGCCATATTAGTGCCTGCAAATAAAGAACCCTGCTCAGTGACTGGTCTGGCAGTTGCCCTATAGTTAGCAGCACTGGACAGACTCAAATACTCTGCAGTTTAGTGGAACTGGTTGTTCAATACCACCTGCAGTAGATAACCTTATAAATGCAGACATGATTGCCTTTACATGGAGGCTCCCATGCCATTCTCTCTGGCTTTTCTTCGCAAACGAAGATTCAGGAAGGACTCATCCCGTGCTTTCTGCAAGCGCACTGATGACTAAAAAGGCCAATCCAAGATAAACAAGTTCGGTTGCAGAAAGCACAGCAGAAGGTCTCCTTGGGTGATGTTTCCAGGTTGTGATTCTTTCTGTGTTGTCATTTCTCTTCAAGACTTGTTTGGTGTGAGTTCTCAAATAAGGCTGCAGCATTGTGGATTGTGTGTCTCCATGCCTCCCGATGTGAGGCCAGGGCGGACCATTGTTGGAGATCAATTTGGCCAAGCCTGAGATGTTGTTTCAGGGAGTCCTTGTATCACTTTTTTGGAGCGCCCCTCTTATGCTGACCCGTGGCGA
Source organism: Gambelia wislizenii (assembly GCA_030847615.1). NCBI lineage: Eukaryota > Metazoa > Chordata > Lepidosauria > Squamata > Crotaphytidae > Gambelia > Gambelia wislizenii. The sequence continues at coordinate 302,613,344 of JAUMIR010000002.1, read as the reverse complement.
GTTCACCGTAGAGTACTATTTTGGGGAGGTGATGGTACTCCATCCTAGAAACGTGCCCTGCCCAGTGCAGCTGTGTTCTCAATATCATGGCCTCAATGCTGGTGATCCCTGCTTGCTCAAGGACAGCAACATTTGTCACATAGTCAGTCCAGTGTATATTTAGGATTGTGCATAGACAGCACTGATGAAAGGGTTCGAGGAGTCGTAAGTGTTGGTGATAGGTGACCCATGTTTCAGACCTGTAAAGGAGAATAGACAGTACAATGGCTCTATACACATTGATTTTTGTTCTTCGCCTCAGGTGTTTGTTACTCCAGACTTTTTTGTAAAGTCTTCCAAATGTGCTCTATGCCTTTGCTAATCTGTGATTGATCTCTTTGTCAATCTTGGCATCTGAGGAGATGATGCTTCCCAGGTAGGTGAACTGCTGAATGGACTTAAGCACATATTTGCCGACAGCAATGTGGGGATGATGGTATTCATCTTGTGGTGCAGGCTAGTAAAGAACTTCCGTTTTCTTAAGGTTGTAATAATGGCATAGTAGGAAAGGGGGCAAGCAAGAACTACCCAGCAAGAAAGCCACCCAGACCTAATCTACCTCTTTCAAAAGGGCCCCAACCCAGTTAATATAGTTATTTTGTTAGACTGGTTGTGGCAACATCCCAAATTTGAGGATGTTCAGTCTTTGAGTTCCAAATTGTCTTTGTTGGTGGAGGGCAGCTTAATAGAGCAAAGGATCTCAGTTTTTATAGAATTTGAGGACATAGTGCAAGAGAAGATTGGAAAAGAAAGGAGAGGACAGACTTATTGTCTTCTTTAAGGATTCTTCACAACCACTCATAGGTCTGGAATCTTGGAAAGGTGAGGCTGAGTGTACCATAGGAGTGGCATTAGCACCTATAATAGGTCACAGGTATGCAGATGTTCATCACAAGTTTGGGCAGTTTGATTGGAATTCAAAGTGGGTGAGATACAGCTAATGCTAAAGGAATGCATTGTGCAATACTGTGTCATGCTGCATCACATGGCTCTATCAACTTCATCTATCCAGGCGATCAGCTTCTGCACATTAGGATGGACTGAAATAGTGAACACTCCAGACACTGTTTGGTAAAGGGTAGGATCATCTGGCCAGCTTCTTGGGTCATGGGTCTCATGGGCTGCTCTGAGGGATAATCTTTGGGTCTCGGGTGTTTCAGTGTGGCTGGTCCAGTGCAGCCATTTGAGTGTAGCATGGTTCTGCTTGTGTATCAATAGATAATTGATCATTTTGTTACCCAAATCGCTCATGGAATTCCCATGCAATATTGAGTTTCAAATATGTTTGGGGAAATTAGCAGCAACTCAAATTAGCAATGCAAGAAGAGGCAACAGAGGGGACCTTTATGTCTCTTTTTATCCCTACTAACTCTGAACTGACATACACACAAAAACACAGGATGAAAAGTTAATAATGATATTTATTAGACTTAAAAATTATAATACCAATCATGCACACACCCATATAATAGAGCATTCATACAAGACCACTAAGAAATGGAGGAAGAGAGCTTTACAGAGGAATAGATAGGGAGTTTAATATGACACCTGCCTTGTAGTCCAAAAGTCATAGAGCAGACTGTCAGCATGGATAGATGAAGCAAGAATGGCTAACACAGAGAGACACAATGTCCCTAGGAAATAAATCTATGCACCCTGGCTACACAGAGGGATGTAGTATCCCCAGGAATCCCCAGGCATTTATGTGCAATGAGGCAGGATTTGGGGCCAGTAGTTATACCCAAAAACCTATCCTCAGGTGATGGGATTTTGTGTGTCGAAACAATGGGTTTCAGGTATCTCCAAAGACTGAAGAATGGATTTCCTGAGTTTGAACAATGAGCTTCCGAAGATGTTGATGTGTTGCAAATTCTCTAAATGTTCTGGTGATTAACTTTACAACGCATGAGCTACCTTCTTGATGGATGAGTCTGGGGACTAAGGAAAGAGTGATACATTCTGACAAAGGATTACTCCAACCACCAATGATGGGATCAATTGTCTGTCACTAGGGTGTGTGCAGGCAATGTCCTCTTGTCCTCATTATGTTTCATTCAGTTTGGAATTTGTTAGTAGTCCTTTGTTTTGGGTGATACATGGCTTAGCACATGCCTTTGGGATCATTACAGTGAGTCCCTGGAATTTACTGTTCTCTCACATGGGTGACTATATTAATATGTCAAATTATTAATAAGCCAATTTTTAGGGTTCCTGAGGGTGGGGCTTATTAGGGTCACTAAAATTTTGTCAAGAAAATGCAATCAAAACCATTTCTATTTGGTTAGGATTATCTTGCAAAACCATTTGGGTAAGGGTTAGGGTTAAGGTAAGGGTTGAGTTAGGGTTATTATCAATTATCAAAAATATCAATTGTTAATTGATAATAACACTAGTCCTAACCCTTATCTTAAGCCTAACCCTTACCCAAATGGTTTCCTAAGACAATCCCAACTAAACAGAAATGGTTTTGATTGCATTTTCTTGACAAAATTATCAATTATCAATTGATATGCAAGCAGAACTGCACCACTCTGAAAGGGCCGCACTGAAACATCCCTCTCCATAATCTTTGGGGTAGGCCTACATTACACACATTTCTCTAAACTTTGGGGTTTGAGGGATGTGTGTAGAATGCTAGCTTCCCCAGTAAAATTAGTTGGCTGATGTTGATCTGTTGGAATACAGCTGGCCATTGGGGCTGTGTGTTTTATGTGAAAAGAAGCACAGGAGGCAGTCTCTGCCTAACATTCTGCACTAGCATGGGGCCCCTGTATTTGCTTAATAATTGTAAATAAATGTGTGACCTGTTGTCCTGTCTCATATTTCCAAATCTCTCTCTCTTTTTTTTTTTCCCTCTGTGAAGGGAGAAAGGTCTCTTAAGGATTCTAATGAATTCTCAGAAGAATAATTTCCCAAAGCAAGTCTTTCTCTGAGAGCTGCAACAAAGTGCAGTAAGACATTGCTTCAGTTTAAGGAAAAATTGTAATCCTTTCTTATGTTATATATTATTTAGCTGTATTAAATAAGTCAATATAATTCATTACTGTAAATGATAAAAATTGTTTAAAGCAAGATTTAAAATCTTGTGCCTATTTTTTTCTCCAGCTAGATTCATTGAAAATGCTTGACCCTCTTGATATGAATCATTGAAACTTTCTGTAGACTTTCTGACACATGTGCTAGAAGGGAGGAGGAGAGGTGAGATTTTCAGGAGGGCAGAGAGGCAATTTCTAAGCCAAGCTGATTTCTTGGAGATCAATACTGAACAAATACTGAAAGTAAGAGCTGAACAGTTTTCAAGAACCAGATAATTCCACAATAGGGATGGGGAGTGGGGGTGGGATTGGTGATTTTCAGACTGTCTCCAAAATTATTGATTTCTCATCTTCTGAGACTCATTGTGAGTTAAAGAGCATTTGCTGACCAACCCATGAAATAATGAGACCACACAGAAGAAGCTGGTTTGAAATATGGGCCATTTTATTTAGCTAACACCCATTTGATTTTTTAATCCCCTGATATATGCAAAAGCGGGTGGAGAAACCTGGTGCAGGAGCAACTGGGGCAGTTGGTCTCTCCTAGACCCTCCTCCCCTGCTTCCCCTGAGAAAGACACCAGAATCCCAGGGAGAACCCAAAAGCTGGGTTGCTCCCTGGCCAGCCATCTATTGGAAGGCCAAACCAAGGATCCAACCCTCAAGTTGCATGATCTCCACTGAAAGCTAAACCCTCATGCTAGCCCGTAGGACAATTTCCTTCCCCAACCCCTAGGTTTTGTGACATGTAGGGCCAGCTCCAGAGACCTTTGTGTATATGTGTGTGTGCCTGCCTTCAGGTTGCATGTTGATTTAATTGGGTTTTCTTAGGCAAGGAATCCTCATTAATGGTTTGCCAGTTCATGCCTTTGAAATGTAGCCTAAAGCACCTGGTATTCCTTGGTGGTCTCCCATCCAAGTACTAACCATGCTGATCCTGCTTAGCTTCCAAGATCAGATGGAATGTGGTGCCTTTAGGGTATTTAGGTAACTTCCAGAGACCTATCCTTTACCAAAAGGGTGCCATAGGTGTTTACTGAACTCCTTATATCTCCTATCACTACCTGTCATAGATAAGGGGTAAGCATTAGCCCCTAAACCCTACCAGGCTGGCCAAAAGGGCCTTTACTCCCTGTTGCAAATCTCTGGGGAATATATGGATCCCTTCTTTGGACATGTGGATGCCATCAGCTTGGTTGAGCTCAGGCCTTTGAAATATTATTTCTGGGTGTGGGATAAAATGCCCCAATCCCTTGGCCAGAGTGTTTCAAATTTCCCTATTGACCCTTCACCAGGCAGTGTCAGTTCTGTGGGGATTCCCTTCCCCTAGCTGACCATACTGTAGCTCAATATGGTCACAAAGACTGTATGGTTCCCATATTCTTTGTTACCTGAATAATTAGGCCTTACCCTTTAAAACAAACCCAGGTCATTACCTTTGAGGTGAATGATCAGAATGTTTGATGGATGCTCATGGCACTCCCCAAATAACAGTGACAAGAGGCCATGGCTCTGAAGACCCCTCCTGCACAGACATTTGACCTCTGCCAGTTCACTCAATCCCAGGTGGGATCCAAAATGACTGTTACAAGCTGGTACCCTGGCTAACAGACAAAACTGTGGCCACAGATCAGGTCTCAGTGGCCACAACCTAGAATCTATAACAACAAAAGCAACCCAATGTTAGAACTGCAGTAGTTGAACATATCCATGGAAAACCAATGACCTCCAGTGCCCAATGAGCTGAATATGCTGGAAACACATGCCCATGGCATGGGCCATTGAAGCTGCACTAATTCTTAATGAATGGGTACCAAATTTAATCCCTCTTAAACCCAATTGGATAAGGGTCCTGGATGTGACCAACCAAAACTGGTACTTAGTTAGGAGCAATAAGTCTGAATGACAAAATAATAGCCCTGGATGCATTCCCCTTATCTGGTCAAAATCCCTCAGCCCCTGACCGGGCACAGTGTGACATCACCACAAGTTTGCAGTCACACAACTGATTCCCTCCTTTTCTGATCAGTTTTTGAGCCACATATTTTTAGCAGCATGTGCTGGGTGTTCATAGGAAGACCCTTTAATTCTAATGCCCTACTAGACTTGTCACCCTTTGATTACACCGTAAGTTTGCTAATGCAAAAAGCCCCAAAGAAAGCTGTAAGGGAAGTAGTGTGGAAAAGACATGCTTCATATTGGGAAACACAGATATCAGCCCAGGTCCCACCCAGGCCCTTGAGAAAAGGTGGGGATAATGACTTCCTATCATGCGCAACCCTAGACAAACCTCCCAGTACCTTCTTAACCTTAAAATCCCCCGTAGTGTCTGCAAAGCCCTGCACCTTAAACTAGAAGGCTTGGGCTGGCAAGTGGGCCCTGATAGACTGTGGTGAGAGGTCCCACTTCCTAAGGTAAATGCAAAACTGAAGTAGGTGAGGTACTGGGCCTTGCCAAACCTCAGCTAACTTCTCCTGCCTTCTGAAGCTTCCAAATTCTTGCACCACTCTAACATAGCTCTTCCTGGTACTCAGTGCCAAGGACAAACTTATGACCCTAACTATCTCACTCTTCCAAGCATCCATAGTTCAGCCAGCTTCAGGTCTGACATCACCACTGCATTTGGCCCCAGCTGCCTGAAACACTCCATCTGCATGCAGGAAAGAGAATTGGCTATGCTGTTATTCATCTTAGCCACATGGAGTGCTGTGAATAATATGGCGTAGGCACTGCTGTGTAAACTCCCTAACCAGCCTCATAACGCTATTGGATCTGGAGGTCAATTAATTAATTACCTATACTATAGCCATGTTGTTATGCCAGAAATGAATTGCGGGGTTGTATAATTCTTCATCTCATATCTTGACTGCAACAAAATAAGAAAATTATCCAAAAAGGTTAAATCAGAAGTAACTCCCATGTCAAATCAGTCAATGGGCCATGTCTGTGTGCACCAGTGCCCCTGAAATGTATACAAAACTCAAAGACCCCATGACATCCAAAGATATCTGCAAGGCATCCTTAAGATTCACCTCTTCCCTCCAAAAGGAAATCCCATTAAAATATGCTAAAAAAAATCCTGCCAAACTGTTAGGTCCTGTCAGTCACCTTGAGTAACCCTAATCATGTGATGTAGCTTGCAGACTTCTCAAGTAGCATCACACAAGGGCCTACAGGCAAAATTTAAATAGATATTCTGATGCCAGTTGGCTAAATTCATCCAGCAAAAAAGTGCACTGACCTATACCAAACTCCCCAATGAACAAGAAGTCATCTAGGTAATGAACAACCCTCTGGATCCTGTCCTAAATTTAATAGCTCATTCAAGGAAGGAACTGAACATCTCAAAAGAGGCACAGGATACAGAGCACCCCATAGGAAGGGCTTGATTCATGTTAGAAATACCATCCAAAGAGAAACCCAACAACTCACAATCATCGGGGTGGACTGGCAATAAATGAAATGCAGACTTAATGTTGCACTTCTCCAACTCCATGAAATATAAGATTAGCCATGCCAACAGTCTCTGAAAATTAATTGGACAGGGACTTTTTTGCAGATGGGGAGGGCCTTGCCTGATCTTTGTTTACCCCCTTGTTGCTCATGGATAGCCCCTGGTTTACCTGTCTTTAGGGACATTCCAAAAGGAATGAGGGCCACTACATTAACCTCTTAGAGGAAAAAAATGTACAAATATATTTTCATAGGGGCTTGTATACAAATAAGAAAAATATTTAGGGAAATGTGCACATTATGAAAAATACATAGCATTTTCTACATGGGAACTGGAAAAAAAATCTGAGGCTTGAATGTTATTGGTTGATCCTAAGTAGAGTAGGTCCATCAAATTAATTGCAGGGGGTAGGACTGGATGGCCCTTATGGTCTCTTCCAGTTCTATGATTCTATGATAGTAAAAGCAAAACAGAATTTTTCATATTCCCCTTACATACACTTTCTGAAAGATAGATTCTCCTGTCATGTGTTCTTTTGGGGTGGGGAGTGGTAAACAACTAAGAAAGGAGCTCTTTAGTACACAAACATACATGCTGGGTGATACATGTAGATGAACTACCCATCATGAATGGTTCTAAATAGCTCTTTCCCCAGTATATTAGAAGAAAGATAGGGTCATACAACCCGCTCCCACCAGCCATCTTAAGTGATACAGTTCAGGAACTGTTTATCATGCAATGACATATTTGCTTGGGCAAGACTTAAGACTTCATTTTGATAATCTCATCTGGCACAGCTACCCCAAAGCCCCACAGTTGTTTCCACATTCTTTAGAAAACATCTAAAGATTGGCACTTTTATAAGAGCCTCTGAGCTCACCATTAGGAAACATACAAAAGGCACCTGGACTATTAGAAGATGCATTCATTATGTAGCTGCTAACCATATTGCTGGTAGATTTTAGTATTGTGCTAACAATCTATGATCATCTTGGGAGTAATCACATAGCTGATGCAACCATGCTAGCAAATGACTATCTAGGGAGGTCTAGGACTATTACCCATAGGAAAGCTTGGGTTGTTCTTTTTAGTAGTCAGTGATGAACAAGGCAGTGGGAACAAGGCATTAAAAATGAAATATCCTCACATACACTTTATTTAGTTGAGACTTTAATTCTGTATTCAATAGCATTTATGCTTTACACCACCCAGAAGTTTCACTCTTTGTAGATCATTGTGGACACTTAAAAACCCTTATGAAAGCAATGTTCTGCTCATTTATAGACTTTTAAATTTTTAATGTAGCATTGAAAGTGTCACTTTTACTTTCATACACATGCTTAAATGTGTAAAACCTCATCCCTAGTAATCTGCAGCTTTCAGTGGGAAGATCAGGAAGCAAATCACTGAAGACTAGCTGCTGTCACCTTTCTTCCTCAGAAATTAATGCCTTCAGCCAGAGAACTACCTGCTCCTAGGGATTGCATATAAAATCAATTTAAAACAGTGAAATTACAATATTGATTTTTTGGTGGTTAATGGTGTTTGCCATTGACATTATACTTAGTTCACCTTAACCTTTTATGATTATGCAATGGGTCACTTTCTGCCTTCTGTGGGTTGCTGAATTATGTTCTATGTTACTTTTCTCAGAATGCAGTCCATTGTCCACCTTCCTATTTCTGTCAAAAGCTGGCAAGAAGTTATACAGAAAAAGCAGTCATGCCACTATAAAACTATAAGTTCTCCCTCCAACTGCTACTCCCAGCAAGAGTAAACTGGGATTTTGACATACTACTCAGCCTTTGCTTCAGTGGGTCCAATTTAGCTGAGACTGAATTTAGAACCTAACTCCATTATTGTAATTTAGCTGTTTAACAATCTCTGTTTCTGAGCTGTCAGTAGGCCTTAACCAGTATAACAAATTCAGTTGTCTAGACATGGGGTGCTTGAGGAATGTGATCTTTGTGAATTCTAATTAAAGCTTGACCAATCTGTCAATTCAGTTTCTCCTGATTTCTCACTTTTCTAGTTTTCAGATTGGTTTGTTCCCAACATAGAGAATGTTTGTAGTCTTTATTTAGATCATTGTGAATTTCAAAAGTTTTTTTTTTAATTGCATGAAATTTTCATGTGCATTTTTGCATACATTCTACTAATATTTCCCTTTCTACACAATGTACATAATTTCAGGTAATGTCTCTTTATTTTTATCATTTATTTATTAATTTGCATCCTACCTTTATTCCCAGAATTTGGACTCAATGAGACTTACAAAATTAAAACAAATACGATATAGATACAAGCATATAAAATTTTCATTGAAATAAAATTAATCAACCTATAACATTAAAACCAAGTGAAACTTCAGTTAAAAATAAGAAGTTAAAGGCAGTTAAAAAAACAGTACAGTACACTATTAACAATTCTTTCTTTAAACAGTTTCAGAAAGGCTGTTAGAATAAGGGGAAACAAATCTTTGCCTGGAAAGGTGGCATGGAGGGGGTGATCTAGGCTGAGTAGCTACTTCCAGTGCCTAGGACCAACAAGTGAGAAGGGCTTCTCTTCCATCCCCACAGATGTGCTTGTGAAGGTGGTGGGACCAGGTGAAAGGCCTCTCCTAAAGGGGGCCCTTTCACACTACACATTTATAGCACCATGATCCCACCTTAACTGCCATGGCTGCTTCCTTTGGAATCCTTTTGTTTACAGTTTGGGAGGACCCTAGACCACTCTGGCTGAGAATGTCCCACCTTGATCTGCAAATCCCAGGATTCCATAGAATGTTGCCATGGCAGTTAAAGTGGACTCATAGCACTATAATTGTGTAATGTGAAAAGGCCCAAGATTTCAGAGCCTGAGCAGGGGAGTGTCTGAGAATAAAGTCCTTCAAATAGCCTCAACTCAACCCATGTAGGGATTCTTAGGTCATAATGAGCACTTTCAATTGTGCCGAGAAACTGACTGGTAGATAATGAACCTGTTATAACTAGGAAGTCATGTATTTCCCCTAAGGAGGTCTGGCTGCAGCTTTTTAGGCCAACTGAAGATTCTGACTATTTTTCAAAGGCAGTAATTCAAAGGAAGACCTCCAGGAATAAATGCACTTGTCACACTAGCTTTATGTGTGCTGAGTCACTACTGGCCACCTGTCAGGATCAGTCCTGGACATGATCTGTTCCTGCCAATTTCAGTGTTTCTTTGCTGTTAATTGTGTTTTCATTTCTTTATGCTTGTTAATGATGGTGGTGTGGTGCCTGTGGCAGTACAGTAGCACCCCTGTATCCGCTGATTTGCCATTCACTGATTCAGTTATCACCTCCTTTCTCCCCTCCCCGCAGGGGGTGTGTTCTGGTGGCACAGTGAAGCTGCAGGGGTTGGACCGGGGAGGGAGGAAGGAAGCTCACCTCCTTTCTCCCTTCCCTGGGGGGGGGGTCCAGCAGGATGTAGATGGAGGAGGGAAGTTTGGTACTCACTGTTATCTGTAGATTTCAGTATCCATGGGGGGGAAGAACTAATCCCCTGCAGATACGGGGGTACTACTGTATAATGGTTGGTGATAAGAATGGATAAATAATCTGCAGCTGCACAATCAGCTTGGGAAAATAGGATGGGCATTACATTTGGAGAAGGGGGTCAGGGGATAATGGTTAACCAATAGTATTGAATCTTGCCAGATTTCATCGACTGTAATATGCTTTTATTATACTGTCATATATCTGATATATATCTGTCACATATATCTGTCATATATGAGGAACGGCGTCATCCAAAACTGCTCCCCTGCCGCACGGCAACAACGGAGCTGTTTTGGAATATATCCTGCTGAAAATCGCATTTGAAAATCTCCTAAGTTTCAGTTCTGAGCAACAACCTTGCATGTTATGCTTCCTGGATTACTTTGCCAATAAAGTTTTCTATTTAACTCTGAAACTGCTGGACACTGCATCTGGGAATGCAAGTACATGATACTACCACAGAAGCATAAACACCCAGGCTCAGGGCTCAGTCCAAAAGTACATCCAATCTCCAAATCTGCATTTTCAGGAGTGACATAATTCCATAAAGCAAAGGCTGAATTCCTATTCCTTGAGTTCCTTTTGGTTGATCAAAAACGCCTTTGCCTTTTCTGGATTAAGGTTCAAGCTGTTCACCTCTCACTCACCTATTTTTTTTTTCATGCAACCCATTTTAAACATTATTGTCAGTAATATAAGTATTGCAGCATGCTTTTCCCTGATACCCACATCTATCTATCTATCTATCTATCTATCTATCTGTCAGTTAGTTAAGTTTAGTTTGTATTTTCTCATTGGAGAACTCCCTTTCAAAATTTAGAGAAATGCAAATTTTGAGGAATAAGTAAGGAGTAGCATATCAGATCAAAACTGTGAAATGGGTACACTTGCCTTTAAATATATACTGGAAAAATTCCTGTCTTTAATTCTAATATGAACAGTTTATATATTCCATACCTTTCAAATGAATGTGTGCATCATAGTGTAACAATTCAATGGATTTTACTTCTCTAAATGTTGTGATGCAATCTCAGTAGCTCACACATACACACAACAGAATATTAAAATGTGCATCTGAAGAGAAAATACATTTGCAAATCTGTCGTTAATTAGAATACATTTAAAAACCAATCCTTTAACATAGTTAAATGAACTTTCTATACTTACTTTAACAAAACGATACAGAAACAGGGTTTTGATTAAACACATGCAGAAAAAATACCAACTGGAAAAAGAGTTATTCACCAATTCTACATCTGAGCTCAAGACAGGATTTAAACAAATTCAAGATCAATCTAGCTGTCCTTACTCAAGTCGCATGTTGGAAATAAAACAGGAAAAAAGAAAGGTCCTTGTGAAACATTTTTGCCAAATGATCAAAGGGTTTTAGAAGAACATGGCAGAGTTTTCCACAGGATTCCTCTTAGAGAAAACAAAACGGAACATGAGCAAGTCATCATTCAAATCTGGACTAAGATCAAGTAATATAATTGACATCTCTAACAATCTGCTTTACAAATTTATCCAGCTCATGCTTCTCATGTGCTTTTCTAGGTGTGTAACTCTTTGCTTATTTAATCTGGACATTTTTGCAGTGAAAAGAGTGTATTTTGTGAAATGTTGTTTTCTTTGCATATCTGCCACATTTGAATTTTGCACTCGTATGTCCCATAAAATAAATAGGTTTCTAAAAACTGTGTAGTTTGCTAAGACTTTCTTGTAGCAAGAAGAAAAATCTCTAGAAAAATTGAGCAGAAATTTAGTGAAGAATTACATCTCATGCTAGAGACCAATGGCACAAAATAGTGTCAGCTTTTGCAGGGAGATATAGTGAAGATATATTGAATCTCTCAGAATCTCATATATACATATTCATAATATACATATTCATATATACATATGCATAAAATAAACTTTTAATTTAAAAAAGGCAAGAAGAGAGAAAAAGGAAATTAGAAAGGGAATTAGAATTATTGGAAAATAAATATATACTAGATAAGGAAAAACAAACCTACATTGAGTTATGAGCAAAGAGGGAGGAATTGGATAAAATGGAAGTAGATGAAGTACAGGAACATTTAATCAATTTAAGAAGAGTATTTTGAATTTAGTAATAAAAATTCACAAATATTGGCTAGATCCACACAGAAGAAGAAAATGGAAAATATGATAACTGGTATTACAAATAAATCAGGTAAAATGTGTAGAATAATGAAGGAATTTTTTTAAAAAAAATGAGGAGTTTTATAAAGACTTGTACCAATCAGGGGATAAACCAGTGGAACATATAGAAAAATATATAGGGGAAAATTGGAAGATTGAAATAGAAGAGGAAGATAGGGATTTATTAGAAAAACAAATTATGAAAATGGAAGTAGAGGAGGAAATAAATAATTTAAAAATAATTTTTAAAATTTTAAATAATTTTAAAAGTGGGAAAGCTCCAGGAATGGATGGGTTAGGACCAGATTATTATACACTATTTAAAAAGACGTTAGTACCTAAATTACTAGAATTATATAATAATATGATAATGGGAGATAAAATCCCTCCATCATGGCAACAATCATTGATAATATTGATACAAAAACCAGAAAAGGATTTGATGGACCCTGGATCATACAGGCCTATATCATTGATAAATCAGGATGCAAACTTATTATCAGCAATAATGGCAAAGAGAATGAATGTATAGTTGTATGAATAAATATATATTAAAGGATCAATGTAGGTTTGTGAAAGGAAGACAAATGTCAAATTTTAATAGGAAGGGTGTTAAATAAAATACATATAACCGGGGGAAAAAATTAAAGGCAGGGATATTAGCATTAGATATATTTAAATCATTTGACTGTGTGGAATGGCCAACATTAAAAATAATATTGAAAGAATTTGGAATGGGGAAGAGGTTTAGAGGATTAATAGATCAATTATATTCCCATAACACAGCTACAGTGATGGTTAATGATGGAATAACAAGACAGATAAAAATAATGAGAGCAACGAGACAACGTTGTCCACTTTCTCCAATATTGTTTGCAATGATAATAGAAATTCTAGCATATGTGATAAGAAATGATAATAGTATAGAAGGAATCGGAGTAGAAACAAAGCACAAGATAAGTTTGTTTGCTGATGATACATTGTTAACAATTAAAGAGTTGATCAATGGAACAGGAAAAATTAAAGAACATTTAAAATTATTTGGGGAGATGACAGGTTTACAGGTTAATTGGAATAAATCAGACATGATGTTGTTTAACTATACTAAGGAAGAATAAAATAGATTTATAAAAGAGAAAAAATTAGAAGTAAGATTAAAAAGTAATATTAAATATTTAGGAATAAATATTACCAAAGATTTAAAGGAATTAGAAGAGAAAAATATTATGGTATTAAGGAAAGAAATGGAAAAGAAGTTGGAAGAATATATAAATATCCAACTATCGTGGTTTGGAAGAGTAGCTTTAGTTAAAATGAAAATATTACCTATATTAATTTTTTTGTTCAGAATGTTACCAAATCAAAATATCAGAAGTAGAATTAAAAAATGGCAAAATATGTTGAATAAATACTGTAATGGAGGGGAAAGAACAAGATTAAATCAATTATTTAGGTATATATCACAGAAGTAGGGAGGACTTGGGCTTCCCAATATAAAAGGATATTATGAAGCTAATCAGCTGAGATATGTTATAGAAGGAATTATATGACAGGAAGATTTAGAATGGTTAGAGATAGATCTAGGGAGAATAGATAAGAGAATATGGAATATATATTTTTGGTAATTTTACGAAAAAGGAAATTAAACAAATTGAGAACCCATTTCTGCAAAATATATTGGGCATATGCTATAAATGTAAGAAAGAATTTTTGCCTATTGATTCAGTTTTAACACCAGTTATAATGGGGGGAAAATCCCAAATAATTTGAGGGGAAAAATGGAAAAGGAATTAAAGAAAAGAAGACTAGAGAAAACAGAGGGATGGGCAGGATGGGTGTGTGAGAAAGGGAGTATAAGAGAGAAATTACATGGAATGAAAATTTCATGGTTTAATTGCATACAGTTAGAACAATGGATTAAAAATTGGAAAAAGAATAATAAAGAAATAAGGGAGTTTACAAAATTAGAAGATTTGATGAAAAAAGGTGAAAAGATAGATAATACTGAAAGTTTGAAAGGTATTACAAGTGAATTATATAAAATATTGGTAAAAATAAGGCTAATAAAGACAAAGGAGAATATCTAAGGAGAATATGGGAGGAAGATTTGAAACAAAAAATTGGAGATCATGAATGGGGTAAGATTTGGAAACAAAGACAACTAAAATATGTCAATATGGATAAAAGAAAATTACTATAAAATAATATGGAGATGGTATTTGATACCAGCAAGATTGCATAATATAGATAAGAATAATTCTAAATATTGTTGGAGAGGCTGTCAAGAAATAGGTACATATATGATTATGTGGTGGAACTGCAAATATGTACAGCAGTTTTGGGAAATGGTCTTTATAGAAATAGAGAATATTTTGAATAGAAATATAGAAAGGAAACCGAGCATAGCATTGATGCCAATTTATAATGGAGAGAATGGGAATCAAGCAAAAAAAGGATTTAATAACAAATTTATTAATGGCAGCAAGATTAATTATAGCAAGACACTGGAAAATGCAAATAAATGTACAAATGGAGGAGTGGTATAAAGAAGTTTGGAAAATGGCAATAAATGATAAGTTAACATGTAGAATTAAAGTAAGAAGGAGAATATGGAAAGCAAATGATTTTGATAAAATTTGGAAATTATTTGTTAAAAAAGTACTATAAACAAAAGATGTGAGGTTACCTCCATGAGAAGAAAATGAGAAAGATTAGCTAATGGCTCCGGTGAAAGGGAGCACTGTGGTGGGAGGGGGGTAGGGGAATTAATATTCTTGAAAAGAATCATAGTAAAGAACATATGTTAACTTTTGAAAGTAGTTAATAGAAATATTGTTATATTTATGATAATATTATGTGCGTTAGTAAATAAGTATTGATTAGATATCATAATGTATGATTATAAAATTAATTTTAAAAATAATCTCATATATACAGTGACTTCCATGTAACTGGGACAGTGAATCCAATCTAGATGTCAATCTGAATTATTTGGGGGTGTAGTATCTTGGGTACTTCCTTTGGACCAAAACTCAGTGTAGATTTACAACTCCACTGACATGGAGACCCCAGAGTTTATAGGAGACTCTTCAACCATGGATGCTCTTAATTCCCTTCTGGCCATCAGGTGTCTGGCTGAAGGGAATGTGACATATCGAAATGAAAGAAACCCTTCCAAACCATGAAGGCCTCCCCACATTCACACTGTGATGACCTAAAGCAGATTCTCAGCTATCCTACTGAAGTATCAACTCTGCTGATTCTAGTCTGGAAACAAAGCTGGCCCGCTGACTTAATTTGCTAGACATTTGCTGTTGGTTCTGATTGTGGTTCCTCCTCTTCCTCTTCCTGCTTTTTTCTTCATAAGAAAGAGATTCAGTGTGGAGAAATCTATCAGATATTGTTTGCTGTGGGTGAACTTAACAGTGATATATCTCTGAACACTAGGTGAAAAGGCAAGCAATAGGGAATAACCTTTGCTTTCATGATGGACCTCTGAATTCCCATGACTGAACCATGGTGAAGACAATATGCTGAGCAGGGAACTTGGGGGATAGGGCGCAATCTCATCCTTATCTACCAAGGCTCTTATGCGGCTAGGTAAAGTAAAACACTCCAAAGAAAATTTCTCAAGGGTCCCAAAAGTCAAGTGTCAGGTTAGTTGTTCAGCAAAGAAAGAGTTTATCAAGCGTTTTCTACATAGGAAAATAGAAAATTGTTCCTAAGTCTAAGGGGGATTTGTAAAATTTTAAAAGTCTATCTCCATTATTTTAAAACTTTTAAACAAAAATTGCTTTCAGATTCAGAAGCCTTTCAAGGCTCCATTAAGAATGAATCCTTAACAACAGCCAATACAAAGATAATGACAACAGATTAAGTAATTTCAAAGGTAAATGGGAAATACAATTGACATTGTTTAAAAGAAATGGATTATGTCCTAGCAGATTAAATTTCTGGAATGTATAAGTGATCTCAATTCAGCCAGCTTTCAAGGCGTTTCAAGACAAGATGTACTGCTAGACCTTTTCTTTTGAATTGAAAGAAGTTTCTCCATAGTCACAGAGTAAGTGAACGAGAATGAGAGAGCATTGTTCTTTTTTATAAGTGCAGTAAACACTTATAAAAAAGAAATGGAGAAGCATTATTTAAATTTGACAAAGTAAAAAAGAAACGTTGCTGAAAGAATCTCAAATCACAATGGTAAATGTGTTTCTATTGTTCCCATTGATAGATAGACTGTTCCTTTTTCAGATAGGTTAGCTGTGAAAGGGAAATTCAACCTATGTTCATTAGTCACAGGAATGCAGGTACGGAATCTATTGCTTGCTGAAGAGGAAGAGAAGAATGGTAATGTTTGAGAAAAGTAAGGACCTGCAACTCAAACCTTGAAGAAATATTGACTTTGTGGACATCAGTGTGGATTTTACCATGAACCTTTAAATGTTTCTCTTGATACCCTTTTATTTATGTCTTTATTTCAGGACAATAAATCCCCCAGGAGGTTTAGGAACAGAATACAGTTTTGAAATAATAGTAGTCTCTCTGCCCCAGCCCAAGAAAGGTCATAGAATGGCAGCGGATAAATAAAAGTCCACAAATTAATGCAGGACGAATAGAGAAACTAACTGAGAAACAACAACAACAAAAATTTGGTGATAATTGGATTAGAAAGTTAGAACAAAACTGCCTTTGCAATGCATTAAAAGTTGCATAGCTTTGGTGCCACTTTTGAGAAGGCCATGTTCCAAAGAGCAACCAATTTACCCTTCTGAGCCTTTGCAGCCTTCTAGACAAGGAACACTTCTATAGTATGTGTCATTTTCATGCAAAATGTCCCTCAAAAACATGAGAAGGGGAGAAAGAAAATCACTGCATCTCCCACAATAAAAGTCTGCAAACTTTACTTGCCCCAAAATTATTGTACCTATCCCTCAGAAACTTGGCTGGTTTCTTACATAGGGCCACTTTACACTAAGAGACACTTTCAGAACATTAGTCTACAGTAGATTAGAAGATTAAACATAATCTTTTGAGAGAACACCCTCAAAATGAAAGGTTGTGTATATCCATCTAACTAAATAACGCTGATTTCCTTGGAGCAATCAACTATGTTTGCAAATTTCATTTAATTCTGCCAAGTAATAAAAAAATATTGACAGTTCTATCTCCCTGAAAAAAAATAATAACACTAATCAAACTTTAAAGGCCTATAAAGGTATTACAATCTTACAAGAACTGTGTTGGCTTCCAGTTTGCTGCTGAGTTCAATTCAAGGTGTTGGTTTTGACTTACAAAGCCAAGATGTCTAAAAGACTACCTTCTCCCATATAAGCCTACCCAAATTTTGAGATCCTTAGTGTAGGTGTTGCATGTCCCAACACCTAATAAGCCTAGGCTGGTATGTACACATGACAGGGTAGTCTCTGTAGCAACACCCCAAATGTGGAACTCCCTGCCAAAGGAAAGTTAGGCTGGCTCCATCCATTTTGAGCTTCTGATGGGCAGCTAAGATAGTGCTGTTTCACATGGCCTTTGGTCCTTGCAGTTTACCCGGCTGTTTTAAGTGCCTGCTTTTACATTATCTTAAGGAGTGTTTTTAGTTTGTTTTAAAGGTTTTAAACATGCTTATCTGTTGTACATTGCCTCGGGATGTTCGCGCTTGAGGGGGGGGAGGCTGAGAGGCAACACATAAATGCCTTAAATAAATAAAGAAAGGCATGTACCAGGGAAAAAAAAACACATCTGCACAAATTTGCCTAATATTTAGTGGATGTGACCCCCTCCTCACAAAGCTCTAGACCTGAAAATTGCACTCATTTCTTATAGAAAATAACTGTTTTTGTTTTTGTTTTTGTTTTAAAAAACAAGCTATCATTAATAGAAAGCCCCAAACCTTCAATTTTCCAAACTCTCAGATTAAGTTCAGGATCTGAATGTAATCAGACAGTCTCTGAAATCAGGACAGTTTCCACAGTGCTTGGTCAGGGACAAATCTGAATCTTGTGGTCAGTGTATTTTTATTTTTATAAAGCCTTTGAAGGTTCAGCCCCTTTGTTCATAACTTACCCATTCAAACTTAACTCTCCACACAGTATATCGGGGCTCTGGCCTGTTTAACAGTTGAATAGAAGAGGGCATATTTGCTGAAGGTGTTCCATCTGCCAGCCACCCCCCCCCCCGCAGCTGTTTTGCCAGGGAAATTGCTTATGTGGGAGAAATACAAATGATGCACCTCAGTGTGAAAAGTATAAGCATATAAAATGGTGGTAGCACAAGATGATCAGAAAGAAACATTTTAAACATTGAAATCTTTAAGAGGTTGGAAATGCCATCGTATCTTGGGATGGAACATATATTGAGTTTCCTGAGTCCCATTAATAAAACTTTAATGAACTGACATTAAGCAGGGCACAGCACAGGCATTACTATATTCTGCAAAATATTAGTGCTGCATAAGTAGTCCTGATCAGTGGCATGGAGATCTCCACAGAACACAAAGCTCCAATGATTTCTGAAAGAGAATTATTTACTGTGGGCTTTTAATTTGACTACAAAAAGCAGAATTTAATTTGTTGGTTATTATGGACAATGGCACTCTCCTTATTAATGTTTACAGTTGGTTTCAGAAGACATTATCAATTTTTAACCATGTAAAAGCATAACCAAATTAAAAAATGGAACTGCACTAAAAGTCCTTTAGGTTAACAGAGATCCGTTTCTTTTCTACCTTGTTGAATAAGCCTGTGATATTTTATCTGTATTAGTTTTCCTTCTCAGTACCAGCATGAACATAACTGTATGTCTTTATAGAGAATTGAGTTCAGTTGGTATAAGGTTCATTTAAGTCAACCATGGTTTAAATATATACCCCATTGGATTAATATTGATTTGTTGTTGTTATGTGCCTCCATGTCAACAGTGGACTTTTTCAGACAAGTAAAATGCAGCGCAAGCAGCCTCGCCAGGTTGCGAGGCTGCAGCGCTGCAGGGCGTCCCTTTCGGATAACGCCCGTCCCTGCCAGTACTGTTGCGGTACCGCAGGGACATTTGAGTGGAATCTCCAAAATATTCCACTCAAATGTCCCTGCAGGACCACAACAGTACCGGCAGGGATGGGCGTCATCTGAAAGGGACGCCCTGCAGCGCTGCAGCCTCGCAACCTGGCGAGGCTGCTTGCGCTGCATTTTACTTGTCCGAAAAAGTCCTCTGACTTATGGTGACTATCCTAGGACTTTCTTAGCAAAATTTTATTGAGAGGAAGTTTGCCATTTCCTTCATTTAAAGCTAAGAGAGCATGACTTAACCATGGCCACTAAGTGGGTTCCCATGGTAGAGAAGGTTTTGAACCCTGGTCTCCTAGAGTTCTAGTTCAACACTTAAAACCACTACACCACACTGGCTGTTTAGTATTGCACCTTTAATATGTTTTTTTCCTGTTAAATGACTGACTGCACACATCTAACTGTACAGGCTAGAGTAAGTAAAGTGAGGCTTTGGGGCTACATATGGCCCCCAGGACTCTTGTGGTGCTTGAGGTCATGAAGCAGAGAAAGCAAATGAAGCAGACAGAGGAAGCCTGGTTTACATTGAAGAGACTGTCCTGACTTCCTCTGAGAGGGATCCTGAAGCAGATAGAGAAAACACACCTCACCCTGAAGAACAAACAGTCTGCCAGCCAGCGATAGATGATCCAGATGACATGCTGCCTTTCTTCTCTGAATGCAAGAAAGAGAAATGCCACACCCAGCATCATTTAAATACTAAACACTGACCTGATTACTTGTTAATGAGGCCCACTGGGCCTTGAGAATCTGGCTATAAATCTTCCAGTGGTTTTCCTTCCAGCCTCAATGCAGACAACTGCTTATCTTAGCTGTTGTACTCTTTGGTGTTCCTGCTTTGCCTTGGCTTTGGCCTGACTTCATCCTCTGGGCTGCTGCATTAACACCTTGCTGACCATGCACCTTGATCTTGGACCTGACTCTATTGATTTCTGTACTGGCTATTGACTTCCCTGGCATCTGGTATGGACAATTGGTGACTGACTGGCAATGGACTGGCAATGACTTCTTTTGCATCTGGTATAGACAATTGGTGATGCTATACTGTTCTGTTGATCCTGCACCTCTACCCTGCTGCTCCTCAGGCACTTGCTATTGTGAGTTCAGGACACTTGATCACTATAGATTTCCTGGGCCACCCTTTTTCACTTAAAAAAGTGCCATTTGTGGCAATTCATTTTCTGAATAAGTTTCCTTGACCCTCAGCATTGTATGATATTGAACAATAACCATTTTAAAAAACCAGAAATGGACTTCTGCCTACTTCTATTTGTGCTTCTTGCATTTTGAGCAGTCTGTGAGGTCTCCAGGAGTTCCTGAAGGATGGATGGTGAATTAGGCTGATTTGTATAACAGGAGTAGCAGGTAGCCCTATCCTATGTAATTCAATGGCAAATATACAGAACCTTGGACAGTGAACCTACAATCCAGATTTAACTTTCCTGTTCTTACTCAGGCTTGTGGATTGGGGCCTGGAGGATTTTCTCTGGTGAACCATTACACAGCCATTTTGGTCTTCCTTCTCTGATTCACTCTGTCCCCCAACTATTTAACAATAGACAAAGGGTTAGTTCTGCTGACCCTATGTTTCAATGTTGCTGATATTCTGGTATGGCTGGCTAAATTCCCAAGGTCTTTTGTTTTCTCTTTGCGACATTCCTAACCAAAGAGCTAGATGAAATGGTATTTGTGACTGCTTTGCTTATTTATTGTGAGAAACTGACTTCACTCTGCATATGCACTCTTGACTAATATAAGACCATGATAATCCAAATTTATTTTAAAAAAAAATTCACAATAAAGTGTTCCCCTTTCCTTGTGACAAGTGCTGGCATGGTCCTTCTTCTATGGTGATAGGAGGACCACTTTGATGAAAGGTAATTCAAGAGTGGTTTGCCTTCCTCAGCTAATTCAGGTCCCAATGGCAATTTTGTGTTCCCAAGAAGGGGAACTCAGAGAAGTTCTGGGGTTCAGAATTTGCCCAACAATCTCGGTTATGGAAAACTGGCCCCCAGGCCTGCCTGTTTACCCTTAGTGTAGGAAATTAATTTAAGCTGGTATTAAAAAGTCTCCATGAAGTGCTTTTTCTCATTAGAAAAGTCACTGACATGTCTTTTGCTTTATTGCCACAGACAATATGACAGACAAAATGCTGAAGACAATATTTTTCTATCTATGTGTTAATTATTTAGCTATGTGTTTTCACTTGGAGACCACAAAGGAAAACATTGTTGAATAATTCTATGCAGATAAATGTTGACAGAGAAGACTTTATTTTCTATTCTCAATACCAAGGAGTAGGTAGGATGTGTGTAGCCCATGTTCAGTCAGACTTGCTCCAAGTTCTCCACCAATGTCACTCTGGTCACCATACCACTTATTTCATGGTTCCCCAACTTTCTAGCAAACAGTGGAGCTTATTTAGCTCTATTCAGTGGCAGAGGATACCAAGAATACTTATGGAAACTGTATGAGCCATTTTTTCCATCCTAGATGCCAGTGAGAGCTGTGACAGAATCATCTCCTGAGATGATAGAAAAATTCCCAGGAGCTTTCAGTATGCCATCTGGATTCATCAGCCTCCTGGAGTAGAGCATATTAATCCACCCTGCAAAAACTCTCAGTCTTAGTAAGTCCAAACCCCAGCTGTGGGATTTATTTGTCCATGACAATGATGTTGTATCATGTTCTTCCACTCATCCCCCTCCCCAAAATCACCTTCATTTTGTCCATCATCAGAAAGCTAGAGCCAAAGTTTGTTCTGCTGAATGGGCTGACTCAGATATCTTCCAGGACTAATCTGTGGTTGCCGTAGAGTCCACAAATCCCCTATCCATTCCCATTATGGTTGTCTTAGCACTTATGTTGACATCTCCCAGCAATATGAGTTGTGGCTGGGGGGATTTCAGCACCATCCTCAGACCCAACCAGCTATCTCAGGAAAGGAGGATTTTGAACAGCAGGGTGGGCAGTACATGAACAGAATCTTTATTATCTTCTTAGCACCTCCTTTGAGATATACACAGTTTAGTAACTAGAAGAATGAAGGGAAGGGCACATGGTCAGGGTGATGGAATCATGACAGGCCACTGCAGTTCTGTCTCCCCTTGCTCCTGGGTCTTCTCTGCTGCAACATGGAGAACTCAAGTGAGCAGGACTGAAAAAGATTTACACCATCAGTTTCATCCAAACAGAGCAAACATAGTTACAATTTTCCAGAACTTTGAAAGTTAACTTTTAAAAGTAATTAATGCTCATTAGAGTGTTTGAAATGATACTTAGGATTTATTACAATGTTGGAAAAGGTAATTCATCATGTTATTGGTTGTGCTCTTGGTATTTTCCTCCCATTATTTTCTGTAGTTTTCTGAATGGAATTCCTGCCAAAGCCCACCCACCCCCATGACCTTCAAAGGTTACATTTAGGTAGAAACTGTTACTTTTTATACCAATGAAGTAGTTTCATGTTTTCTCCAATTTTAAAAATGTACCTAAACAGGTTTCCTCTATGTATTATTCACTAGATCAGGAGCTATGGACAAAAATGAAGCTAATTCAAACATGCATTGGGATGTACATTCAAGTATGAGTCCCATCTGCCTTTACTGCATTATTTTCACTGGAACATCCATTTCACTGTACATTTGTATCTGACTCCTCAATCACATTCTGGCACACCTAATCACATATAAACACCTTTTCCAAAATATTATTCTTGTTGGTTTGGGATGACTGCAGCTAAAGTAAGAGCTCATCAGTAACATGGTTTCATTGTGCAGACTCTTTCCTGTTGTATAGTTAAATTGCAATAGTCTTTTTAAAAATAACTATAATAAAATTGCCTCTGATACAGGGAGAAATTACCAACAGTACTTGAAGATTTTTGGCATTAATTTCAGAAACAATGAGGTGAAGTTAAGACACTAACTTTCTACACCTGCAATAAAAAGAGAATATGTTGAGCATCAGCACAGCTAGCTGGAGATTAATGCCTGCAGAATGATGAAATATTTACATTCCTTCCTTCATAAATGTGTGAGTTTAGCTCCTTTCACTGAAGTATATCATACTCCTAGCACTATGACCTTTTTTGGCCTGATCATTATAATTAACACCTACTCCTGGTTCTGCTGCCATTTCAAGGGGGCATGAAAGAGCTGTGTAATTAGTTGCCTAGCAAAACTCTTGAGCCTGTAATGGTTCTGGCTTTTTAAAAAAAACCAAAACATGTGAATATAAGAGACAAAATTCTGTGAGTGCCCTACACTAGTTGATGCACTTTTCCCAGGGTCATGCAGCACTGGTGATGAAAGACAGACCATATCTGTTGGCTCCAGACAGCCTATGGACTTTATCAGGCCATGCAAATATGGTGTCATAAGGATGCCTAATGATTGTAAAAGGGCACGTGTACCGGACGACATAAGCCTTTTGCAATCACATCCAGTCCAAAAACCTGTCCTATTATATTGATGGCCCAAGAAATCAATTGATCCCCCATGGCACTTTTGTGCCAGCATTGTCAGCATTTGAATCCATGCACCATTGTATTCACATGAATGCAGTATCAATGGCTGGTCCGACCACAACACTTCAGGTGAGATCATGACATCCAGGTAGGTGATGCACTTTTTATGATCCTCCCCAGTTTACTTGGGACTTTTATAGTGTGTTTATGTGCTTTTGTAAACTTTTACTTTGTTCTTTTTGTTTTTATTTTTGAATTTCCCATGCTCTGTATTCTCACAAGAATCCATGGGATTTCCATAGAGGAGGTGAACATAGCTCATTCATTGCTGGGGAAGCCTTTTCGTGTGGATAGGAGGTAAGTGTGGCATGGGGAGTTATTTTGCTGGCATAAAAATGGCAGATGTTATGCCAGCAAAAGAACGGATTTGGGTGGTGGTGGTGGCCTGATAAAGTCCTATTTGTTCAGTGCATTATTTTCTTCATGGCCACTGCACCCATAGCTTTTTTCTTGTTGCCACTGTACCAATGCTGGCATAGTGACACTGGCTTGGTGCACCAACAATATTCTGTCATTTGACATTCATGGACATATACATACAGAAACACTTAATAAACTCCAATAATCTAATCTCATTTTATATGAGGAACACCATTTTACTGTGCCATTGTATGTAATGGGACTTGAGCATCAATGGATTTTGGTATCCATGGGAGGTCCTAGAACCAAATCCCAGTGGATAACAAGGTCCCACTGTATCTCACAAAACTATCCAAAATTTTGTGAGATCCAAAAATAACATATAATTGAGCCGTGGCAGTTAAAGTGGTGTCAAACTGGATTATTTCTGCAGTGCAGATGCAGCCCCAGTTTCAGTCTAGAGGATGATACTTAACACCATCATTCAGAAAATAGAGTGGTTTAAATTGCCACATTGGACTTTTACTCTATGAGGCTGTAAAAATCAGAAGCCAAAATGTTTTGTTAATATGTTTATAAAGTTCTGTTTGGTTAATCACTATCTGAACGTCAAGAAAGAAATACAGGCCAACATCCATAGCAATAGATTTGGTATCTATAGTTTCACTTATCCACATCGGGGGAAAAAATGTTCTCTCTAGTCTCTCTAGTCATTTGTAGGTCCTCCAGTCCAATCTTATGGTCAACTTCCAGAGTTCATCTCCTTGAAAATAATAGGGTTACCTATTATCCACGGTTTCAGATATCTAGGGTGTGTTTGTCTTGGAACATATCCCCACAGATACAAGGGTCGACCTGTATGGATAAGGACCGTGATAAACACTTTTGCATACATTCACTTCTGAATTTTTTTGTTTAAAATGCTGTTTAAATATTCCTCATTTGCATCTGATACTGTAGAATTAATAAACCTACTTCTGGTAAATAATAATGTGTTTCATGACAACCACCAACACTACTAACAATAATAATAAGCAAGAAGAAGCAAGGTGGTAGTCAGACAAAATTGCTGAATTCTCCAGAGTATAGGAGAATTTAATTTGCTTTGGTTCTTAGTAAGAGCCTATGATGGCAAAACCGTGTCTTGATAGTATGATTTCAGATTGCAAGTGGTGCTGAACACAGTAAGAAGATCTCCTGCATAGGAACTGTGGGGTGGGAAACTAAACTGCACAAAGAAATGTAGCATGGCAGCTAGGACATTAAAATAGAATCTCTCTTTCTGACAGCTAATTTTCTATCCTTAGGGAGATTTTTGTGTGGAGGAACATTCAGTCATATAAGGCTCCCCCCTCCCCTTGCCAAAGTCTCCTTGGCATCTCGGCATTGCTTGGTGCACTAAATGGAATATATACAGTGGAGTTGATCTACACTCCCTTGAGTATTTGTGAAAATCCCTTCTATGGTTCTCTTACAATTATCTCCCAGTCACAGGTGAATGCAGAGGAATCAGCCAAATTTCTATTAGTGCAGATTAAGTGGAGTCATTTTTCACACAGATAGTACATGTGCTACTGGCTTATTGGAATAGTGCCTTACCCTTTTAAAAGCTGCTATTGTCGCAAGTATGAATTCAACTGATGATGATGAATAGTAAGCATTATTCCCACTTTAACATCTAGACAAATTACCTGTATTATCACAGAGACCAAAAAGTTAGAGTGCCCAGTACATCCCCCACCCCCACTAACTGCAGGAGAGTACAAGCAACCTTTTTCTACTCCGGAATACATCAGCTGGCAAGGATGACCGCTTGGCAGAGAAAACATCTATGGTATTATTGCATCCATTAGCTGCTGCATCTTGCCACTACCACCACTACAAAAGCTGGTCCAGTTTTTATTATTGTAGCCATTTGTCGTTTATAAACAAAACAAAAAAATCTGGGGGCTGGACCCACAGTAGGGCTATATAATCCTTTACTCACTTACCTGGACATAGGGCTGAAATCAGTGCCACTTATTTCTGAGCAGACATGCAGAGGATTGGACTCCGCCCTAGTAGGAAGAAAACCCTTCCCACTCGTTCAACTCATTCGACTCACTGGGCTGATCCAAGCTATGAGTGTTGAGACTGGCGCTCCCCCTCCAAGTATTCAGAAGCTTTCACCAGGGGTTCTGAAACTCCACAGTGCTTTCTTTCTTCTCCACAATCTTTAGGGGAGCATGAATCATCCTCACCAACAGACAATGTTGCTGCATTTGCAGAACAGATTGTTTGGATGGCAAATGCTCTGAACCTCAAAACAGATCATTCTGATGATGAACCAATTGACTCTGTCTACAGCTAGATCCAAACCAAAGTTCCAACTGCTTCATCAATTCCTTTGCTTCCTTCTGCTTTAAAAATTGCTTACCATTCTTGGTCTACACTATCTTCAATTCCATCAACATCCAAAAAGATCAACCATCTCTGCCGAATTGTTGAACCCAAAGTGGACAGGCTCTCTCACCACCCTAAATAAAATTCCATAAGTTTCGAGGTAGCACAGTCTAAGTCCTTGTTGAAAACCCATACCACCCCTGCAGATTGGGAGGGCAAGAATTTGGATTCGATGGCTAAGAAACACTATGCCTCCACAGCAGTTACTCAGCTTGCATGTCAGCTTACCAGCAACATCCCTGGGAACAAGTATTTCCTCTGTTGGAAAAGCTTCCTGATGATAAGCAACTGGCCATGGCCCTTTACAATGAGGCCTACTCCTTAGCAGGACATCAGATCAACTCCACCATTCTCTCAGTTGATAGTTCTCCTAAGACTTTGACAGGTTCCATTACTCTGTGTTGTCAGTCAATCTTCAGGCCTATCTTCACAAGGACACTCAACCATCCAGAATATGCCTTTTGATGAAGCAGGACTTTTCCACCAGGAGACTGACAAGCTCAAACTGATTCAGAAAATGAGGACAACTGTCCACACATTCGGATTGCCATCACAACCACGTTTCAAACAAAGTTCTCAGTATGGGTGGCCCAGGTCATCTTCATCTCAGAGATCTGCCAGTCTGCTCCTCCTCTGCCTCTTCGCAAGCCTCCATCTTGCTATTGACCATAACCTCTCAAGAAAAAGTTGACTGACACCAACAAGCATCGAGTATGACTCTTCGCTGGACCTTCCTCCTCTGGACTTTACTTTAGTAACAGGCTTTCTCACCAGCTCTCCACTTAGCAAGCCATTATGAACAATTCTTGGGTCTTTCATATTGTATGTGATAAATTGGATGAGCTTCCACCAACCAGTTTTATTTCTGCTATTCCTCCTTCCAGTGTTCTTTTACAAGAAGTCTCTTCCTTGCTGGAAAAAGGGGCTGTCAAACTGTCCCTTTTTCTTTTGCTCATCACTGTTTCTTTTCCCATCATTTTATCATTGAGAAAAAGGATGGTGGTCTTTGTCCCATCTTAGACTTGAGAAAGCTGAACTCCTACATTCATCCAATGAAGTTTCTGATGGTGACGATTCCAATGATTCACCCTATCCTACAATGAGGTAACTGGATGGCTACTCTCAATTTAAAAAATGGGTATTTCCACATTGGAATCCAAGAATGCCATCATTGCTATATTTCCTTTTCTATAGAGGAAGGCCCTTTTGATTCCATGTGTTGCCCTTCAGACTCTCAACCACTTCATATGTATTCACAAAATGCATGATAGTAGTTGCCACATGCTTAAGACAAAAAAAAAAGTATTTCCCTATGTGGATGACTAGTTGTTCATTACGTGAACCTGAGAAAAATTTCTCACTGATATCAACTATGCACTCTCTCTGTTGGACTCTCTCAGACACATGGTTAACCATGAAAAGTCTTCTCTTGAACCATCCAGGAGGGTTCTCTTCATCTGTGCTCTCCTCAACTCAGTACAGGCCAAGCCATTCCTTCTGGATGACTAATACCAGAGACTGATCATCCCTCTGTACCAATATATCAAATCTCACCAGGTGAGGGCTTAGCTTCTTCAAATCTTCCTCAGATTCATTGCCTCAAAAACATTGGCCACTCCATTTGTGAGGATCCACATGCATCCACTCCAGTTATAGTTCATCCATACGTTCAACCTGCTTCAGAATTGACAGCCCTGCTTTCTCTTGATACCTAGTCCATTCGGGCTATCACTCCTCTGGTGGATGAAACCACACAGTGGACCCATTTGGATGCCCTTCCAAACTCCAAAGCCTCAGTTGACTTTGACTACCGACTCTTCCCTCTACAGCTGGGTAGCACACATTCAGGGTCTGTCCATGAAAGATTCATGGACACAAATGGAGAAGCAGTACCGCATCAAAGTACTGGAGATGCTTGTGGTAGAGAAAGCCCTCCAGGCATTCATCCAGCTGTTCAGGAACAGAACCATCCTGCTACTCACAGACAACACCACTGTGATGTATTATCTGAACAAGGAATGAGGCACAAAATCCTGCACCCTGACACTGCTCAGTCTTCAAGTTTGGAACATGTGCCTGTTGAAACACATCACGATTTTGGCAGTTCATCTTTCCGGTACTGAGAACACCATGGCAGATGCTCTGAGTCACTTGAAACACTCATGCCATGAGTGGACACTTCATCTGGAGGTTCTCATGCCAATCTTCCATGATTGGGGCCATCGGAATATAGACCTCTCCACAATCATGGAAAATACCAGGTGCAGGGAGTTTTGCTCAAGGATTCCACACCCAAGGATTCAAAAGGGGATGCTTTTTTGTTCAATTGGAATGGTCCTCTGCTCTACCTGTTTTCACCCTTCCCACTGATCACCAGGGTCATTGTGGAACTCTGCACCAACCACCCTTGAGCCACACTGTGGTGACCTCACCAACTATGGTTTGCAACTGTCCTGGCTCTGTCACGACTGATGTTCAGGCATCTTTTTCCCCACAGTGGCTCT
Organism: Gambelia wislizenii; assembly: GCA_030847615.1. Classification (NCBI taxonomy): domain Eukaryota; kingdom Metazoa; phylum Chordata; class Lepidosauria; order Squamata; family Crotaphytidae; genus Gambelia; species Gambelia wislizenii. Next base: position 302,584,241 of record JAUMIR010000002.1, on the reverse strand, counting down.
CTTTTGATGTGCAGCAATCAGATACTTCACCTCGATACCTCGAAACACTCAATCTCATAGCATGGAGTCTCTTTCTTTGATAGACCTGTCAGACTGAATCCAGGACATCACCATCAACACTTTGCACAGACCATCATCAAACAGATCTTATTTGTACCACTGGCAACGTTTTGTTAATTTTGTCTTGAACTCTGGTCGTTCTCCTCATACTGCTGGAATTCATTAGGTCCTCGAATGCATGCTTTCTCTGTCTGATGCTAGACTCTTGGTGATGCTGGTCTCTTTGGCAGCCATTTCCTACTGTTTTGTTCTTTTCAGACATTCTTGTTTCTTGCATCCTCTTGTGAAAAAGTTTCTCAAGGAGTACCATAATCTGCATCCTCTGGTCTCAGGCCCAACTTCTCCTTAGAATCTAGGTATCATTCTGTCCCAGTTGTGTAGACACCCATTCGAACCCATGTCTTCCTGTGATCCACACCTTCTCGCCTGGAAGGCAACATTCCTCATTGCCATCACCTTTGCTTATTGAGTCGGTGAGCTGTGTACACTATGTATCAACCAACCTTATCATGGGTTTTATGAGGATAAGGTTGTTTTGTGTCCTGATATTTCTTTTTTGCCAAAAGATTTTTTTCTTCATTTCATTTGAACAAAGCCATTATACCTCCTGCTTTCTTTAAGGATACTTCCTGGCTGGCATCCAGGTATGGACCCTGTCTTCCCACACCAGCCTGATCCTGGTTTTCCTGCATGAAGCTGGTTTTCTCAGGTTTTTAAATATAATGTTTTATTGGGCTTTGCCCCACCTTCCCCCCAGCTTTGCCTCAGGCATTATCAGGACTGCCTGGAGGTGAAATGGGGTAAGAGCCCTGTGTCATTTGGATTGCAGGGCTCCAAGTTAGGGAGAAGATGGGATAAATAGCCCATCTAGACAAGTCCATTTAGACCTTTTGCCTAAAGGTCTTGTGAAATGCTGCTTATTATGGCTTCTTCTCTTTACATAGGAACTGGTTCGTCCTCTGAAGATAAATCAAGTATACTGCCTGACATGTCTCCAAGACCCTCTTACTTCAGCGTCCATTTTGAGGCCTCTTCTTTCCATCCTACTCATCCTTATATCAGTACACAAAATGATAGTATCCCTTGCTTTAAAATAAGGATCATGTTGTCATTTCCAGTGCTAGCCTTAAAAGTAAAAGCATATCACAATTCACTTAATATGAATCAAGATACCAGTAAAATACAAAATACTTATTGACTATAAGGGGAATTATATTTTTGCACACTATAACTTAATGTGAAAAAAGGAAGAGATAGAGTTTATTGCCTATAATGATTTATGCTCATACAACTGCCCTCTCTATTCTGCTTTGGGTTTCTTGAGCACATAAAAGAAACTTTGTCATTGGAGATATAACTTGATTACAAGAGGAAAACTAAGGAGATGAAAATTGTGCTGTCATCTTGGACAAAAGCACATTCTTGAGAACTAGCCCCTCTGAGCTTGTGAATTTTTATATTGTAAAACTATTTGTTACTTGCTTGGTAGCCTTTACAAGCAAGAATTCTCTCTAGGGTTATAATAAAACAGAAAAGCTTTATAGAAACTGAGCTGGCAGAAAATTTATTTTTTTATGGAAGCAGAATAGCAGGAGAAAGGAGAACTTAGGGGTTTTATTGGGTAGTATTGCTCTTGAGAGAGAATAGAGAAAAGAAAGCCAAAGCAATATTTGACACAAAAACTCAAATGTCACTCAGACATGCACATTTCCAACAGCTCAACAGTACACAGTATCTCACATAAAGAAAGGCTATAACAATTATCTAATAGTGTGTTTCCTCTGAGGATAGTGTGTCTCTTCTGAACAAATGCTTGGAGGAGGTAATGGGCTGGATGAAGAAAAACAGATTGAAGCTGAATCCTGACAAGACAGAGGTGCTTACTATTAAGGGTCCCAATCTGGGGATGGAGTTATGTCAACCAGTTCTGGATGGGGTTACATGCCTTCTGAAAGACTGTGTTTGCAGCTTGGGTGTGCTCCTGGATCCATCTCTCCAAATGTCAGCTCAGATAGATGCGATAGTCAGGAGTGCTTATTATCAGCTTTGGCCCCTTTTAGGAAGTTGTGCCCCTTCCTAAAATTGGAAGACCTAAAGATGGTAGTGCACATGCTGGTAACTTCAAGGTTGGACTTTTGCAATGCACTGTACATTGGGTTACCTCTGTACCAAGTTTGAAAACTCTACTTAGTTCTAAATATGGCAGCCAGATTAGTTACAGGTACATCCAGGAGTGAGAATTTTACACCAATACTAAAACCACTCCATTGGCTACCAGTTAGTTTTGGTTATTACTTTTAAAGCCCTACATGGTTTGGGTCCAGGTTACCTTCAGGATTGCCTTCCCCTTTATGGTCTGCTCCATATATTCAGGTCCTCTGGGGGACATTTACTTTAACCAACCAGGACTAGACTGGCAACTGTCACCCAGAGGACCTTTTCATCAGCCGCCCCTAAAGTGTGGAATGACCTGCTGGAAGAGATTTGACAGCTAAACATGCTGTCAGTATTTAAAACCTTACTAAAGACCTATCTCTTCTGGCAGGCCTGCCCAGTTGATTTTAATCTATGAATTTTAAATCTTTATAGATGATTTTAATGTAATGTTTATTTTAATTGTATGTGTTTTTACTTGTGTATTTTAATGATTTTATAGTATATGTTATATTTTAATTCATATTGTACCCTGCTTGGGCCTTGGGGCGAGTTGGGTAAGATGATGATGATGATGATGATGACTGAAATCCTCCATTGAAATGCTGAATTATTAGAAACAGACCAATATGTCTGGAAATACTGAAATATGGTGTTAATAGGAGCAGACCAATATGTCTGGAAGACTTAGGTGAAATACATATGTGCATTCAGTTATTAAATTAGTAGAAAGCAAGTAATACTATGAATGCAATCATCAGTATTTAGCAATTTGCATTCTTTGTTTATTAACAGTGCCATCATCATCATTCCCCACAACACAGAGACATAGGACAAATCCACACTACACAAATAATCCAGTTTGAAACTCACCAAATTACAAATCCCAGCTTTTCATAGGAGGGAGCCATGGTATATAATCTAGTTTAAATTTGGATTATTTGTACGGTGTGGATTTGGCCCTAGATAATTGTACCAATTTTGTACCAATATCACTACTCTCTCTCTCTCTCTCTCTCTCTCTCTCTCTCTCTCTCTCAGGTTTCTTTTTAAATCATTCATTGAACATGGGGAAGCAGGAGAAGCAGGACAGAGAAATGGATATATGGGGCTGCCAAATGATTTAGAGATGCCTATACTGAAAAAGAGAGAGAAAGAATTTCTGAGGAATGATAATGGAGCATATGTGGGGGAGAAAATCAAGTTGCTTATGTTTTTAAATTCTTTATGTTTCCATACCACACAAATAATAGGAGCAATGTGAAGATATAGCAAAAACACTGATTTTAAGATCAGAGGGAATAGATTTTCTGCTTGGTAAAAAAATTGATGCTAAAACATGGGGTTGATAGAATTATATGTTGGTTTCAAAATTTAATTATTTGCCTGAAGACCATGGAAATTTGTGGCACAGCAAGGATAAAGATGTTGCATGTGCTGCCAGTGGCAAATTGAAAGAAATGTATGCATTGGATGAACAGGTATTGTGGAACAAAATTTGAGAATACTGAAATAAAATCCACCCTGTAGCCAGAAATAGTACCTTTTAAGATAAGCTGTACCATGTGATTCTATTTGTACGGGACAGGCACAGCATCTAGGACCCTGTCCGATGTGTGACCTGCTCTGACAATATTGAGAGTCATGACTCTGCAAAGTGCAAACGCAGATAATTGAATTTTATTTTCAACATGCAAACTAAATAATTGCTTGTCTACGACAGCATTAGAAATGCTGAGCCATAAGAGGTGCTGAAATTAAAGGTCATGTTCAGAATAAAATCATTTAATCATGCTCAGGATTGGAACTATCAGGCCAGCAGGCCAGCTCAAGGTTGTATGGGGAGTGAATCATGTGAGGAGTCTGATGAGACAGGTAACAAACACCCCCCCCCCCAAAAGAAAAGGTTCAGGCTATTGAGAAACAGAAGGTGCAAGAATCTTTGCTTGTGGAAAAGGTGAAAGCCATCTTGTTTAGCAGGTTGAGGTCTGTTGGGGCCACTCAGGTACCCCAGATGTAGGGATAAAAAAAAAAAACAATGAGAGCACAAAGGGGTTAAACAGTTGTGGTGGTCTGAAGTGTTTCCTCACCCTATGTTCCTGTGATTCCAGTTTCCCAGGATATGTGATTCCTTGGTAAGGATGGGGGAGAATTTTATCTCAGATTTGAAAACCTGCTTTCATGGCCCAGTACGAACTAGAAGCTGGATCTCAAATGCACACACTAGATGGAATGCATGGTTATTTTTGCAGGCTTTTTTTTTTTACTTAAAAAAAAAAAACTTCTTTGGGATATAGAACAAATTTATGCTTCAAAAACTTGAATAGGGTAGAAAGTGAAACAAATAGGTATATCCATCCCTTCACTCCCCCAAATCCAGAGTTCACTGCCATTTGTCTTTGGTATGCAGTGGCAAAGCTTCACATTTGTTATGTATTGAGATATTTTTTTAAAGGGCTGTAGGATGAAGAGCTATTCATCTACCTACTGAAGCCCTCAAAGCTGGGTGGAATTTCTGCTTCACCTTTATCCAATGTTTCCAGAACTTTGTTTCAGCATGGCAGGACGCCACCAAACCAAAGTGTGGAGAATGGACCAGATAAAAACACTCTGTGTTTTACACCTGCCTTGTTAAGTGGCTCATCTTATTTGAATTTTCCTTCCTAGAAAAACATGAGCTTATCAGAAGGAGTTCTATCCTGGTGAGGTACACAAATGATGAGTGGCAGTTTACTAGATTGCCTGTCAAGTCTAGTGTAAATGCTGTTACACCAGCCTGATCCTTCAGAGATACTGAACACCATTAACTACCACTGGAGTCAACAGCAAGAGAATCTGGGTTGTATATATTTTATGTCAAGGGAACTCAAATTCTTCACAAGTCTGTTACTGAATTGTGTTAATGAGCAAGTGGCAGAAGCAAGATTTCAAAACTAATTTAGGCATAACTCTGTGAAAGTTCAACAGTTTTTATTCCTACAGTAAGGTTACCCTGACATGCACATTCTCCTTAGTTTATTCACTTTAAAAATGTAGGGCATTTAAATGTTGTCTGACAGTCCAAGTTGCATTTTTCATTGATAAAAGAGTATAAGATGGTTTATTATGTTAATGCTGACTGTAGCATCAAGCAATTCACATGCTTTTTCTCCTCCTCCTCGGACTCTAGGCAATATAAAAATATTAGAACAAATACAGATAAAAGCACATAAGTAGAAACATAGAAAAGGTTATTGTTGAAATGGTCTTAAACTATCCATAGAATAAAGCAATTTACAGCAAATTCATTAAAAAGACAAAATTCAGAAGTCAGCAAAACAGCACACTATTAAAAACCCTTGCAGTCATTACCTAAAAACCTGTTGGAACAGAAAAGTTTTTACTTACCAATGAAAGCACAGCAAGGATGGAGCCATTCTACCCTTCCCAGAGCGGTAGATCCAAAGTCTGGGAGACACTACCAAAAAGTCCCTCTCCTGTGTTCCCACCAGACATGTCTAGGTAGGCAGTGGGACTGAGAAGAGCAGCTCTCCCAAAGATTTAGAGCTCAGGCAGGCTCATGTAGAAAGATATCAACCTTCAAATGCCCTATCACAGATTAATCCCCCAGTGGTGATTCAAATCCAACACTCTTGAATAGGCTTAAATCATATATTTTGCTGAGCATCATTGAATATAATAGTATGTTTATGAACCATTCATAAGTGACATATCATTGTATCTGTGATACCTCACCCACAGAGGCCGACCAGTAAGATGCCGTGGTAGATGGTCTTAAAATTCATTGAGAGACAAAGAAGACTCAACAGGGTGTTCACTTCTCCTGTCACTCTCATGAAAGACGTCATCCTCCAAAAACAGGGCTGCAGATGGACTGAAACAGAACTATTGCATTTAGCATTTATATAATCCACTAGATAATCCATTACCACCAAAAGTGCCTAGAGCTGAACCACCCTTCAAAACCTTGCACAAGAAGGGATTATGACCTACCTGGGTGGTAGTTGTTGAAATTTCCATGTCCAAAAATGATTTCATAGAATCATAGAAGAGTTGGAAGAGACCACAAGGGCCTTTCAGCCAATCTCCTCCCATGCAGGAATAAACAATTTCTTAATTGAATACACAAGTGCATCTTCCAGGACAGTCATGTAATCCCATCTCAAACTTTCACAAAGAATACAAAGATATTGCCGTGTTAGTTTGGATCAGTACGCAATGGGATATCATGGCACCTTTGAGACTGAAGACGTTATCAGATGTGGCAAAAATCACAAAATTGCAACATTAGGGTAGTGTGAGTTGGCCCCACTATCGCATGGCGTTGTTGTCCTTACATTCTTACACCATTCTCCAGCTGCACAAAAGGCGTTATTTACAATTCATGGGAGAAGCAGTCAACAGTTTGTCAATCATGCTTTTTCACATGATTGACAGTGTGCAAAACCACATCCCATTGTAATCACAAGATTGCATCATAAATGGGCAGTCATCTTTTCCCCCTCCCCATTCCCAGTGAGAAAACTTCCCACTGAGAATGTGAAAATGAAGCAAGGACACTCTTTTTATGAACTGTCTCATTTACTTTGAATGTTTTTAGGTTTGTTTCAGTGCCTGTGTGTTCGTTTACTTTGTTAATTAAAGGGGTTTTGGAGTTTTAAGTGCACTCGCATCTTCTTGCAAGAACCACCAAAATTTTGCCCATGTGAAATCACAGAAGTAAACACCCATTCTTAAAGTGCCAGTGGTCATTATGTGATAATTCTGTGGCATTTCTTTCACCTAATAACAACTATGTGCGATAATAAGTGTTATAATGCCATGATGTTCCCGCTATCTTTATTTGAGGAATTACAGTGTTTGTAGACACTAGTGTGATAATGTCCCGAGTTCTCGATTCTCAGTTAGTTCTTTCTCTCAGTTGGTCTCAAAGGTGCTACAATATCCCTTTGCATACTCTCACAAAGGTTATCAAATACTTTTGTGACTCACCTGATCAATCATCACATTTCTCACCCCTCCTGTGATTTGTTGTTAAACACCAATGATATCCTTTGGGGGGGACCTTAGACATCTCTGAACACAAGGCTCTTACACTAGATTTGTACAACAGCTGATGAATTTCTTTCAGTCTGAGTTTTAATGTGGTTACAGTACTTGGAACATTATGTACCTTAGTTTGGCATCCAAACAATGTCTCTGACATATAATCAGAATGGCAGGGGATTCTCCATCTAATTTTATATGCTCATGTTGCACCATTCTATGTATACCATAATTACATCCACAGTTTATAATATGACTGCATATTTTTTTTCTAATCACCACAGCTGAAATGATAACTATTACTGTGTATGGAAAGGATGCTTGAGAGCACAATTCATTACGGCTGATGCATGGCTGACAATGATAAATCTGGTATTTCTACGGTCCTTTTTAGAGTTTAATGGTTCACATTAATTCCTCATCCCATACAAATTAATTGTATATATGGATCTTCAATTCAGATTGAATTGTCACTGGATTGAAATGAAGTTCAGCAGAGCGTTCATCTGTACATATCAATGATTAGACTGCAGTTAAAAAAGATTAGTTTTCCTAAATGTTTCTTTACAAAACCAAAAGTTACAGAAAAGTAAAGATTCCCTGAAAAGATTCTGAAAAAGGTCATGATAAAAAAAATATATCTGGGCAATGTGATCTCTATGGTAGCAATGAAAGATGCTTACTTGAGGTCCCTGGTAGCGGTTGGTTCATTAAATGTTAGTAGCCTCATTGAAGCTAAGAGTTGGAGGGCTTCTACTGTGACCATTCACACTAATATGGATATTTTTCCTTTTATGCTCATTTCCCACATTTAGTGAGAAGAAGGCCAGCTTATTTGTCCAAGAAGCCCCCACAAAAAAATGAAAGTTGGGAGGGAATCTCCACTAGTACAAGAATAGTGTTTGGGAGATGAGGGGGTCAGCATTGTTGGCAAGTGTCAAGGCTCAGACTCCAGTAGGGAGACTATTGTCAGTTCTTGGAAAGTTCTGAGCTAGTTACCCTTCTTCTCTTTGCTCTTGCACCCAATTTACCTGCTTTTTTAGGGGCCAAATTACTACATAGGATGTTGATTGCATAGTTCTACCTTTGAATGCAGGGCTTTCCTTTAAAAATTGCCACTGCAGAGAGAGCTGAACTAGACCCCAGCATGGGATATACCAGGCTCTTGACCTTTGTCATCCATCTGTGGTCCTGAAATGAATCAATTCCCCTGAACCTGTATTTACATTACCAAACAAGGGGCTTGTCTACACAAGCTATTTACCCCATCATAGAGTCCTGAAGTCCATACGATGCAAGGTTTTTGCCTCGTTTTACCCCTGGGCAGTCAACATGAACCCTGGGGCAAAGATGGGGGTAAAGTCTGTTAAAACATTTCAATAAAATTTCCCAGGAAAAAAACACACACACACATGACCTGAAGAAATGGATTGGGCCCTGCAGGACTGCAAGAGGTCATACCGCCATGCTGGCCCATCTCTGCAGCTGCTACCACTTCCATCTGCTTTGCATTTTCTGCAGCCAGGAATGCTGATCACATGCAGGGGCCCTTGATCATGTGCTGCAGGCTCCCTTCCTGGCTTCAGAGAGTGCAATGCATATGGCAACAACAGTGGCTGCAGAGATAGGCCACCATGGCAGTATGCACGCCATCCCATTTCATGCAGGTAATGGGGGTGCAGTGGGCCTGATCCAGGGCCAGAATATGCTGGCAGAAGCTGGGATATTCTGCCCATATAGATGAGGCCAAGGTCTCAGTAAAAGGAATACAACAATGACCTAAATCGAAAACATAGTCCTAACTAACATAAGCCAATTTGTTTCATGGAATTTAGGTAAATGTTGACTTACCAACCTCTCATTGACTGAGTGGGTCTACTCTAGTTGGCAGTAACAATTGGATTTAGGCCAGTGTTTGAAAGTAAAAGCAACACAGAATGTATTTATACATTGCTTAACAATTATTGACTCATACTCTTCTATATTGAATTGATATTTCACATTGCATAGTATCACTTTTGGATATACAAAACATTTGCAAAATCTCATGCTTTGTTGTAAAGCCCCTTTTGAGTATTCTTTTACAAAACACTTCATATATATTGTTGTAGCAGTTATTGTGCTGCAGCATCCATGAACCCCTTGGGACTGGAGAGAAAAATGCCTTTCCAGAAATAGTTGTATATTACTTAACATATAATTACATCTATCTTATCTCTGATAAAGAAGTAACTTGTTCCCTACCTATCTATGTATACCACTTCTCACAAAAAAAAATTGAATGAATTCTTCAACATAACCTTATCTTCACAATCAAAGTGAAAATCTGTATTTGTTTCTTCTATAAGTTTGTAGACATTTATCATATCAATTAAACCAAGGGTATAAAATTTCACAGGGGTAGAAAGGAGATACTGGATTCTCCCCCCCCCCCATCACCAGGGTCTTCACTGCTTTCTTGGGTCCTGGAAAAATGACCAGGATCTAGACACAACTGAAATTGCCATTAAAAATTTGCAGCCACTGTTGAAACTCTCTGTTCAGACTGGTGTGAGTGCAGGGGTGTTAATTTTCAATAGGATGAATAATTTCCAGTTTTCTCCCTGCTGTGCAGGAAAAAAAAGTGTTTCAGGAAATTATTCTATGCATAAATACAAGTGCTATGTGCAAGAATCATAGAATCATAGAGTTGGAAGAAACAACAAGGGCCATCTAGTCCAACCCCCTGCCATGCAGGAATAAACAATCAAAGCATTCCCAACAGATGGCCATCCAGCCTCTCTTTAAAAACCTCCAAAGAAGGAGATTCTACCACATTCCAAAGCAGCATGTTCTACTGCTGAACAGTTCTTACTATTAGAAAGTTCTTAGGTGGAATCTCTTTTCCTGTAGTTTGAGTCCATTACTCTGTGTCCTAGTCTCTGGAGCAATAGAAAAGAAGCTTAATCCATCCTCAGTATGACATCCTTTCAAATGTTTAAATGAGAATTTTGGGGTTTTACACACACACACACACACACACACACACACGAGCAATCTTGTGCAAACAAACCTTGTGGTTATTTTTTTTCCCAAAATTCATGTTTTTGTTTTGTTTTGTTTTTTTACATTTTTTTTATAAGATATACATTTCTGGGCAGAATAATTTCCTGAAATGCTCTGGGATTGTAAAAACTGTACAAAATTCTCGCTGCTATATTCTTCTTCTTAATGAGATACCCATGGGAAGGAGCAGGAAATGAATAATGGGGAATATTCTTTCCAGCCCTATGAATTCTGTCTTGCACCATAGTGCCTGTATGCATACCACTCCCTTCCCTTCCCTGCTCTCTTTTCATCAGCAATCAAAGACCCCCTATTTAAACAGGGCTTCAACTTTTAACTGTTTGGGGTAGTACAATGCGTATGCTGGTTCAAGAATATGAAAGAGGTTTTCATGTGTTTCAGACGGTTCTGGATTAATGTTTTTAAATGGATTGTGGTTTAATGCTTTTTAAACTTTTATCTTACAGGTTGTTTTAGCTATATTTTTAAATGTATTGTTTTAATGTCTTAACATGTAAGCTGCTTTGGGTCCCATGTGGGAGAAAAACAGGATATAAATTAAATGAATCAATAAACAAACAGGGCCAGTTCAACCATCAGGAAGAATGAGGTAGGCAACTCTTAAGTAGAAACATTGGATGTGATGAAAGGGAAACACATTTGAAGCCATTTAATGCGTGTGTGTGTGTGTGTTTACTCCCAGGAATGGTGTAAAGTGTTTCCTGAATTTTTGTGTCTCATGAGACAAAATAATTTTATTGGATTTTGGGTAATGTGGGAAAGGGATTTGCTCATTTAAATTATTTGTTCCATAGGAGAGAATGAACAATTTAATCAAATTTCTTTTCACTGCAGGGATGTATTGGAAAACTATGCAGTTTTCAAAGATGTTCTTGCAGAGGGAGAAAGTCTCCCCTCCAGTCTCACCTTTCCTGCCCCCAACACAACCATGCAGTGGCATGTAATAGAGGATTACATAGAGGATGTAATAGAGGATTGCCACTGGCTATGTTCTAAAGGGCCTAAATACCCTAAAGGCACCACATCCTGTCTGATCTTGGAAGCTGAGTATGGCCAGCCCTGGTTAGTACTTGAATGGGAGACCGCCAACAAATACCAAGTGCTGCAGGATATATTTTGGAGGAAGGAGCTGGCAACATCACCTCTGAGTATTCCTTGCCTAACAAAACCCTATGCAATTCACAGAGTCACCAAAAGTCAACTTAAAGGCACATATGTACACACTGGTGTGTGTATGCGCATGCGCACGCACACACACACACACACACAAAGACATTACCTTATACAGAGTCAGACCACTGGTCTATTAACGTCAGCATTTTTAGGCTGACTGGCAGCAGCTCTTATGGATTTTGGACTGGAATCTCTCCCAGATGTCTGAGGGAATGATGGGACTCAATCTGGAAACCTCCATGCAAAGCAAGTCCTCAGTAATTGAGCTATATGACTTAAACCATAAAGTTTATGAAATCAACACAGATTATAATGAAACATAAAACCAGTCATTGGTATACTTTTCCTTCTTCACTTTCACTACTCAGCTATTTTCCTGTTCTTGGGGCTATTACTGTAGCCCAGGGGTGGGGATCATTTGGCACTCCAAATGTTGTTGGACTACAATTCCCAGCAGGCAGTTGTGGTCCACCAACTTCTGTTCATGCACAGTTCATGCCCTTGCTTTAGGCTATCAATCACTGCTACAGTGTAGAAAGATCACAATAATTGTCAAACTGTATTTCTGAGCAAATGCTCTCTAAGTGTCTGAGTTACAATCTTCAAGGTCCCAACACCCCCACTGCTTTGATTAGGAAGGACACAGGAGAGAGCCTTTTTGGTGGCTGCTCCTAGGCTATGGAAGGCTCTCCCGAGGGGGGCTCCATTGGTCCACTCTCTGCTCTCTTTCTGCTGGCAGAACACTTTTAAAAAAAATAAACAGGACTTTGGCTTTTAACTGGTTGGGACAGAGGGATGTTTAATGGGTATGCTGAATTTTTATAAACATGTGTTAAGTGTGTTTTTCATTGTTTTCAATTAATATTTTAATTGGATTGGTTGTATGACCTTTAAAAACTTTTGCATTATGTATTTTTTAGCTGTTTTCTATAAATTTACATTGTAAGCTGCTTGGGTCCTGTATTGGGAGAAAGGTGAGATAATAAATAAATAGATAAATAAATAACTGACACTTAGTCTCCCCTGCCACCATCCTTTGCCATTTCTACATGGTGATTATGTTGAAACTTGCAGTGTTTCTGCTATGCTGCACTCATAAAGCTCTCAGTGATGCATCAAGCTCAGAAAAAAGCAAGAGGGAAGACAGAGGTTTCATGGGCGCCACATGACAGTTCAGAAGAGAAGATATTATGTACATTACTGTTAGATACAAAAAGGAAACTCAAACTAACTAACCAATCATTTATTGATCACAACTTCAAAATTTCATGTATCCAAGGGAGTTTTCAATATTTTTCATTTACTTGTCTGAAATCAGAGACATTGAAATGTAAAAATGGTGGAAGTTTGGCTCCTGATGCAATTCATTGTTTCCTCACTGCTAAGAAGATGGTTGCTAAGTGATGCAATGAATGTGGAATCATCAAAGTGTTCCTTTTTAAAAAGGCAAGGCTGGCAGTTTAGAAGTAAAATGTTTCTGTTCTAGAATCTGAAGGAGATGAGAAAACAGGGATTTGGTCTTTTTTTTTTTTTCTGGTTTACTAGGCTTTAAACAAAGCAAGTATCTGAGAACAGGGATGGTATTTCAGCTTGAGATGTTGTTCATTTTTGTCACATTTTGCAGACTAAAAGGGTATTATCCAAGATTGTTTCATTCATTCTCTAAAGATGTGATCTCTTTTACCAATAAATTTTTGTCCAGAAAAAAAGAAAAGATACAATTTTGAATACAACTCAGAAAATTCATCCATTTTTTGCAGAAAGCCAAATGTTAAGGTCTCTTCAGGAATGCTATTATCACAAGTACCCAATTAATTACATTATTCAGCCCATCTTGAAGGAAAGGAATTGAGGACAGGACTCCAGTAAGTGAAACCAAATGCCTCTGAAGATATTATATATACAAGAATAGTTTTTGCAAGGTAAAGAACATGGTTTGTTGCATTCTGTCAGGAAGTGGTATGTGTAAAACATCATAGGTATTCATCATAAACATATAAGTAGATTCTTAAAATGTCACTAATGTAAAAAAACAAACAGACGGACAGCTGGTAACTTTTCCTAGCTAGTCACTCTTCAATGAAATGCAGAGCACCTTGATGTTGTTCATTTCTCCATATTTTGCAGAATAAAAAGGAACAGTACAGATTTATTATACAGTCGTCCCTTCACATTCGCGGGGGTTCCGTTCCGCGGACCCCCGCGAATGTGAAAAATCCACGAATAACGACTCCCCTCCCCCTCCCTCCCCAGGCCTTCGCGGGGCCTTCCTAGGCCCCGCGGAGGTCTCCCTGGCCCTCCCTCCCCCCTCCCCAGGCCTTCGCGGGGCCTTCCTAGGCCCCGCGGAGGTCTCCGCGGCCCTCCCTCCCCCCCTCCGCAGGCCTTCGCGGGGCCTTCCTAAGCCCTTCAGAGGTCTCCCCGGCCCTCCCTCCCCCCTCCCCAGGCCTTCGCGGGGCCTTCCTAGGCCCTGCGGAGGTCTCCCTGGCCCTCCCTCCCCCCTCCCCAGGCCTTCGCGGAGCTTTGCTAGGCCCTGCGGAGGTCTCTGCAGCCCTCCCTCCCTCCCTCTCCAGGCCTTCGCGGGGCCTTCCTAAGCCCCGCGGAGGTCTCCCCTGCCCTCCCTCCCCCCCTCCCCAGGCCTTTGCGGGGCCTTGCTAGGCCCCGCGGAGGTCTCCCCAGCCCTCCCTCCCTCCCTCCCCAGGCCTTCGCGGGGCCTTCCTAAGCCCTGCAGAGGTCTCCCCGGCCCTCCCTCCCCCCCTCCCCAGGCCTTCGTCGGGCCTTCCTAGGCCCCGCGGAGGTCTCCCCAGCCCTCCCTCCCTCCCTCCCCAGGCCTTTGCGGGGCCTTCCTAAGCCCTGCAGAGGTCTCCCCGGCCCTCCCTCCCCCCCTCCCCAGGCCTTCGTTGGGCCTTCCTAGGCCCTGCGGAGGTCTCCGCAGCCCTCCCTCCCTCCCTCTCCAGGCCTTCACGGGGCCTTCCTAGGCCCCCCGGAGGTCTCCCCAGCCCTCCCTCCCCAGGCCTTCGCGGGGCCTTGCTAGGCCCCGCGGAGGTCTCCCTGGCCCTCCATCCCCCCTCCCCAGGCCTTCGCGGGGCCTTACTAGGCCCCGCGGAGGTCTCCGCAGCCCTCCCTCCCTCCCTCCCCAGGCCTTCGCGGGCCTTCCTAAGCCCCACGGAGGTCTCGCGGGCCCTCCCTCCCCCCCTCCCCAGGCCTTCGCGGGGCCTTGCTAGGCCCCGCGGAGGTCTCCCCGGCCCTCCCGCCCTCCCTCTCCAGGCCTTCGCGGGGCCTTGCTAGGCCCCGCGGAGGTCTCCCCGGCCCTCCCGCCCTCCCTCCCCAGGCCTTCGCAGGGCCTCCGGAGGGCCTCCAGGGGACCCGCGAAGGCCTCCCCACCCCTCCTCAGGCCTTCGCGGGGCCTCTGGAGGGCCTCCGGGCATCCCGCAAAGGCCTCCCCACCCCTCCCCAAGCCTTCGCGGGGCCTCCGGAGGGCCTCCGGGGGACCCGCGAACGCCTCCCCACCCCACCCCAGGCCTTCATGGGGCCTACGGAGCGCCTCCGGGGGCCCCATGGAGGCCTCCCCGGGCCTCCCCGCTCCCTCCAGGTCTTTTCACGGGGCCTCTGGAGGCCCCGTGTTGCGGTTTTGGGGGGGCCCGGGGGGGCCCTCCCAAAACCGCGAATAACCAAAACCGCGAATGTCAAGTTCGCGAATGTGGAGGGACAACTGTACCCACTTTCTATTGGTCACTCTGCATTCACAGCTGAAAAGGAAAGGTTATATTCTGAAATCTCACAAGCTATATAGAACATCCATCCAGGTGTGTTGTGAAGTGAACTGGTAGATCCAGAAACCAGCCAGCACAGGTAGTTTCATTACACAGCTCATGCAATTGAAGAAGGTATGTAATTGAACACTCCAAAAAAGTCAAAATTAGTACCTGCTGATATTAAATCTGTATATTCTGATGATTACCGCAATGATGAGGGTTTACATTAAATGGTAATATGGAGCTACATTTATTTTTTCTCTCCAAAGTAACAAATGGGCCTTGATCCAGACCAGGCCCATCTCATGTGAGTGGGGGGCTTAAACCTCCTGCTATAGCTAGGTTGTTTTTCCTTCACTAAATGCAGCCCCACACAGAGTGAGAGGGGAGGGGCTATGGAAAGAAGGAAAACTCCATGGGATTTTTTTTTTCTTTTTAAAGCACTGCTTCATGCAGAAGAGTGAGAGCAGATGGGAAACTGTTGGGGTACGGTTGAAGTTGCAGCTGTGGCTAGAGCCCCCTACCCAGTTTGGTTTCCCAGGTCCTTTCTTTAGAGAGGGAAAGGAAATAACATTCAGCTGCACAGTGCTGTACTCATATGATTCAGTGCATAGCATAACCCTATATGAAAAGGAAAGAAAGAAGGAAGCCATAAGTACAGTTCACCATAACTGCAGTTCACTTGATGAATTCTCTGGATATGTAGTCAATTTACAGTGCATCAAAGAGGGCATTATAGTGCTTTTCAGCTATAACCATTGGGTAAGAATGTGTTCAATGTTTATTTTCAGGAAATACCATGGCTTGAAAAACCATTAATGGATTCACATCTTCAGCTTAATTAAGCACTAAACAAAAAAGTGTGGTGTAATGTAAGACGACAAACACATTTCTTCAAGAAGGGTGTTTAAAACATCATAGATTAATATGAGGTGAAGGTGAGCCCCAAGAAGTAGATTCTATAGAAAGAAAAGAACTAGAATTCTGAACTGGTCAAAGTCAAAAGGCCTGAAAAATATTTAAAGTGGTTAAACATTTTTAAGATAGTCCTTGTGACTTTCAAATTTAACAGGAACCTGAGTTAATAAAATGAGACTAAGAGAAAGATACAGTTGCCCCTCCACATTCGTGAACTCAGCATTCACAGTTTTGGATATTCGCGGTTTTGTGAGGGACCCCCGCCCTCCCAAAACCATGACACGGGGCCTTTGGAGACCCTCTGGAGGCACCATGAAGGCCCTGGGTGGGAGGGGGGAGGGACGGGGAGGCATCCACGGGGCCTCGGGAGGGTCTCCTGAGGCCCTGTGAAGGCCTAGGAAGGGACTGGGGAGTCCAGAGAAAGCAACTATGGGGCCTCCAAAGGCCCCATGGTTGCTTTGGTGGGGAAGGGGGAGGGCAATCATTATTCGTTGATTTTTCACATTTGCGGGGGTCTGGGGAACCTAACCCCCGCAAATGTGAAGGGACGACTATACATGTTAAAAAAAAAAAGTCCAATGCAAGGCAAGGAACCTAACAGAAGACTCTTTTTCAAAAAGAAGAGAATAATAAAAAAAAATCACAGAAAAACTTCAGAAATCGGAAAGAAGATCTTTGTGCTAAAGAAAACAGGTACATGGTTACTTTTTCTGGCTGCGTGTTGAAATAGTTTTGATAATTTTTGTGACCTCTTGCACCCTGAAGAGTAATTTTCCCTGTTAAAAATATCATAGTCTATTCCTTCTCTAAAGATGTTATCACCTAATGTGGTTGATCTCCATTTAATAAACACCTAAGCAGAAAAGAGTTTACAATCTTGAATGTAACATGGAAAATAAATGCAGCTTTTATATGTCTCACCAGGCATATTTAAAACATAGGTTTACAGCTCATCTAGGTGAGGAATTAAGTAAATAATAAGCAAACTGACCCCCAAAAGTGAAATTATATGAAACTGAAGCTAAAACTGTGCACTGCAATAGGTACAGCTATGTGTAGGTGAGAAGGAGGCAAGCATGAGAACTTTCCTTGATTAAAAAATAAAGACAAGATTTAAAGACCTCAGCTATACAGGGAAGTTCTCTATATTTCACATGTTATTTATCTAATATTAGGAGCATTGGAACATAAGAAAGATCAGTGAATCATATATTAACATCGGTTGAAGGACAGAAGCTAAATGATATGAAGAATAAATTGGATGATGAAAGAAGTTATGCTGCTTATAAAACACACAATACTACAACATCAGGGAAGTCAGGTGAGAAATAAGAAACATCGTTCTAGAACCAGAAGTTGTATACTCTGGAGAGACTGGAACACAACAATCCAGCAGATGTGGTGCACTTTGTACTATTTGTTATTCTATTCCTTGTTTTGCCTGGCTCTCTAAATCACTTTTGGCTAGGAAAAAAGATGAAAGTCCAGGTTTCTAACAATGTTTTTTTAAAAAAAGAGCAAACATGCACCAAAGCATTTGACACACAGTAAAGAACACACCTACCTGCTAGAAGAGGAAAGTGAAAAGCATTTCCAATAAACATTTCCAATATCACCAACATTTGATAACTTCCTAAGAGGTAGGCCCCTTTGTTGGGAAGAGAACAGTTTCCTGTTTTTTCCTCACTTGACAGGCTTGTAGAATTAAGGACTGTAAAATATTTAGGATGGTTAAAGGATTACTTTATCATTTTGTAAATGACCTCTTTGTAGACTTGAAAGGAAACTTTCATGTTAAAAAGAAGACTAATCCTTTTCTCTGAAGACACAGAGATATGCATACACATCTTTAAGGTAAACTTTTATCTGCAATAAACTTAGAAGAACAAAGGTTTTTGACAAGACCATTTTTATTTGCAGAGATTCACTTAGTTTAAAGAGGATAAAGAAATCTAAAGGATAAATATGATTAAGAAAGCAATCAACTCCTAACAAAATATCTGGAGTAATGCAAGATGCACAACACATTTCTTCAAGAATGGAGGGTAAAGCATAAATTAATATCCCCATCATGGAGGTGAGTTCCTAGGAAACAAAGAAGGTAAAAGATTTCTAGTCAGTTTTCCTTGATGATTGGCCTCTTCAACATCTTAGGTACAGAAAATACTGGTTAAACATTTTTGAAGAGTTTATTTCTCATTTGTCTGCAGATTTAATTTGAACTTATCAGACTTGAAAAGAAGAGGATAAAGAAATAGGCAAATATTTACAAGGGTGGTGTGAGTTAAGGAAAAAGATATATTGTTTTGATTCAAAAAGTAGAAATGTAAAACATCACTGATGAAACTTGCAAACCTGAAAGATGTTCCTTAAGATGTATTGCTAAAGAAAACTGGTATCTGGTCACTTTTTCTGGCTGACTCAGCAAGTATCTGAGAACAGGGATGATATTTCAGCTGTGATTGCTCATTTCTGTCACATTTTGCAGAATGAAAGGGAATTATCCAAGTTGGGTTACTTTCTCCTCTAAAGATGTGATCTTTTTTAGTGGTGCCTTTTCAACCAATAAACTCTAGTCCAGGGGGAAAAAAAGGGTACACTCTTGAATACAACTCATAAAATTCATCCATCTTTTTCAGGAAGCCAAATGTTAAAGGTCTCTTCAGGAATGTTACTATCATGAGTAAACAGAAGTAATTACATTATGCAGCCCATGTTGAAGGAGAGAAATTGAGGAGAGGACTCCAGTAAGTGAAATCAAATACCTCTGAAGAGGATTACCTAAATAAATGCTTTTTGCAAGGTAAAGAACATGGTTTCTTGCATTCCTTCAGGAAGTGGTATGTGTAAAACATCATAGATATTCATCATAAACATATAAACAGATTCATAAAATGTCACTAATGTAAAAAACAACAACAACAAAGAAAAACAGATAGCTGGTAACTTTCCTGGCTGTTCATTCTGAATGAAGTGCAGAGCACCACATGGTTGTTCATTTCTCATTTCTCTGTATTTTGCAGAGTGAAAAGGAACTCTACAGATTAAAAGAAGTTGTACTGCACACACTTTCTATTGGTTACTCTGCATTCACAACTGAAAAGGAAAGGTTATATGCTGAAATCTCACAAGCTATCCAGAACATCCATCCAAATGTGCTGTGAAGTGAACTGGTAGATCCAGAAACCTGCCAGCACAGGTACTTTCATTATGCAGATCATGCAACTGAAGAAGGTAAGTAATTGAGCACTCCATAAAGTCAAAAGTAGTACCTGCTAATACTAAGTCTGTACATTCTGATGATTACAACAATGCGGTCCACCAAAAACTCAACATGGAGCGTCATGCTGGAGGGGGAATGATTTGATGGCCTCCCTGATTAGAGGCCCGGCAATTGGCTGTTTGGCGCTGTGCACCAAATTGGGTGGTGTGATTGAGGGTCATGGCCAAAGCTACTTTAAAGCTTGGCTGCCCCTCATCTCACCCTCCTTTCATTTTTTGGACAGAGAACACAGCAGAACAATTGGAAGAGAGAACAAGAGTCTTTTTTCATCAGCGGAGCTTCACTTATTTCTCAGCCACTGGCTGTCAGCAGTGTCAGCAGTGCATTTTGAGTCTATTTTATAATGATAATAATGATGATAATAATAATAATAATAATAATAATAAATTATTTATTTATAGCCCACCCAATCAAAAGGAATCCGGGCAGGTTACAACAATAAAAACACATGGAACACAATAAAATTCAAAATTAGTCCTTCCCAACCCCCCAACCCAATACTAAAATTACAATTAAATAAACAGTTTAAAAACAAGAATACAAAAGTTTAAAAAGGGACATAATTGGTGGACAGAGTGACGTAGATCACCTTGTGTGGGGAGAGCAGTTAAGTTGGGAAGGCCTGCCAGAAGAGATTCACCTTAAGAGCCTTTTTAAAGGCTGTAAGAGTAGAGATGTGACAGATCTCCTCTGGCAGGTCATTCTACAGTTTTGGAGCAGTAGTGAAGAAGGCCCTCTGGCTCACCGATGTTCACCTAGATTCTTTTGGCTGAAGTAGGTTCTCCCCCAAGGACATTAGTGTGCAGAATGGACAATACGGAAGAAGGCGATTCTTTAAGTATTCTGGTTCCAAACCATGTAGGGCTTTAAAGGTAATAACCAACACCTTGTACCTTGCCAGGAAACTAATTGGCAGCCAGTGAAGTGACTTCAGGACCTGTGTTATATGACCATTACAGGAAGTACCAGTAATCAACCTGGCTGCCATATTTTGCACAAGCTGAAGTTTTTGAACTTGGCACAAGGGTAGCCTCATGTAGAGTCCATTACAGAAGTCTAATCGAGAGGTTATCAGTGCATGTACTACAGTTTCAAGGTCTCCCTGCTCCAGGAAGGGGCACAGCTGGCATATCAGCTGAAGCTGATAACAGGAGCTCCTGTCGCATCCACCTGAGCTGTCAAGTAAAGTGATGAGTCAAGGAGCACCCCCTCGCTGTGGACAGAGTCCTTCAAGGGAAGTGTGACCCCATCCAGGATTGGCTGACATGACTCCATTCCCGGGTTCAGGTTTCCTATGCCAAGTACCTCTGTCTTACCTGGATTCAGGCTGAGTCAATTTTCCCTCATCCAGTCCATTACCGCCCAGGACAGGCATTCAGAGGAAAGATGCTATCCTTAGTCACTGCATCAGTCTGAGACATAGACAAATATATTTGGGTGTCATCAGCGTACTGATAACACCCCGCTCCATGCCTCTGGATGATCTCACCCAGTGCCTTCATGTAAATGTTGAATAGCATTGGGACAGAATCGCACTTTGAGGGATGCCTGATTTGAGCTCCCTCTTGGCTAAACAACTGTCCCCAAGTGACACCATCTGGAACCTACCTAAGAGGTAGGACCGGAACCACTGCAAAGCAGTGCCACCGATACCCAGTTCTCTCAGGTTTTCCAGAAGGATACCATGGTTAATGGTATCGAAGGCCACTGAGAGGTCCAAGAGCACCAACAGGGTCACACTTCCCCTGTCAATGCTCAGACAGAGATCATTGACTAAGGTGACTGTGACAGTCTCAACTCCGTATCCTGTCCTGAATCCGGTTTGAAATGGATCCAGAAAATTGGTTTCCTCCAAGACAACTTGTAGTTTGGGGTCCAAGGAGCATGTAACTGTCATTTAAGCATGAGTGCTCTATTTGTAAGGGGCCTGCTTAGTGATTATCCTGATGGTGATGCTGCGTTATACTTGCGGATTGGTTTAGAAATGGATTTCGTATTCCTTTTCAGGGAGTTAGAAAGGACCTAACATTGTCCAGCAATAAAGCAGTCTTGAACATACAAAGTTCAAAAATTGATCAGATGGGCAAGGGGTCTCAAGTGGAATTGGGCCTTTGGGAGGACCTGTTATTGTGCCCTGTTAGGGCTCTCACATCATTTGTAAGTCTTCCGAGTAGGCAGCCAGGGTTCTCTTTTGCAACGCTGACGTTTCTCCTTTAACTAGGTACCAGATTTGGACTGTGATATCAGTTGCCTTGTGCAGGCTTGGCCTATAAAGGGCCAGATTTGGTACCTGCTTTTTCAAAATTGTCTTTTGCCATGGGCCATGGACACGGAACTATTGAAACTATTGGGTGTTGGAAGTCCACTGCATTCAAGAGATATATCCTCCCATTCAAGCGTTGAGGATGTGCTAACAATCTGTTTTCTTTAGTTTCTAGAAGTTGTTTGTGGAGACATCAGGTCCTCATCAGCAGCCATAGCATGGTCTACTGGGCAGTGTGACAGGCCTGGAGTGATCACTGTGGCTTTCAGCTGGATCTTGCAGATGTTGCCACTGTGGAGTGGCTTGACAAAAGGGTCCTCCAATGGAGTGGTTTGCTGCCGCTTTTATTTGAGGAGCATACTGGGCCACCTCCGGATGTGTTAGTCATTCACCTTGGTTTGTTGAAGGGCAAAGAGCTAATCTTGCAAGCCCTATTTGATTTTCATTATGACTCAATGGCCTGGGTTATCGTTTGGTCTGCTAGCCTTCCCTGCCAGGTATGGCATGGGGAAAGGAATCCCTGGTGCCTTGACCATGCCCGGAAATGGGTCAACAGGGATATCCACAACTGTTTGAAGCAAGAGTTGGGTCACTTTCTCTCTCATCCAGCTATAGCCTCCTGATGGCCAGAGCTCTACAGGGCTGATGGTGTTCATTTGTTGGAGGCAGACAAATTGGTCTTCCTGGAGGATTTGCAAAGGGGGTGAGAGCCATGTTGGCTAGCCTGGTGGGGGAAAGGGACTAAGAAGATGCTTATCCCTTATCTGTGGCAGGTAGTGGGGGAGGAGAAATTAAGATATCAGTGTTCACCTTGGCACCCTTTTGGTGAAGGGCATGGCTCTGGAGCTGCCTCTTCAGGTTGTGAGACCTGGGAGGTTGGAGAAGGAGTCTGCCCTTGGGGCTGACCTGGAGGTTTACTCTCTCTTGTAAAGTCTTGGGACTTGGGGGAGATCCCCCTAGATTTGCCTTCCAGTAAATGACTGTCTGAGTGGCAACCAATGATTGTTGGATTGCTCTTGGGGTCTGGCGTTTTGCCCAATGAAAGGCTGGGGGGGGGGCTTGTCACAAGGTGTTACCTGGTCCTCAGCTAGACCCTCATCAGGTTGCTCTCGCCCTTTTGGTGCATCCCCAGGGAAAAATTTGATTACATAGTTTTTAGGTAATAAAGTGGCCCCTTTCAACCCATTTTCTGTTTCTGGCCTTGTTATTTCAGGGTTGGTCATTAATGCAGTCCCCCAAAAGTGCGATGTGCAGCATCATGCTGGAGGGGGATGATTTGATGACCTCCCTGATTACAGGCCCGACGGTTGGCCGTTTGGCGCTGTGTGCCAAATCGAGTGGTGTGATTGAGGGGCATGGCCAAAGCTAATTTAAGTCTCAGCAGCCCCTCTTCTTGCCCTCCTTTCTCCTTCTGACAGACCCACCTTCCCACCCGCAGTGCAGTATGAGTCTCACTGGTCGCGTCATGGGCCGGGTAGGAATATTTTCCCTCTTGTTGGGGAAGGTTTTTTGCCTACCCCATACTATATCTGATGGAACTTGGGCAATTGGCTGAGGTGGTGTCTTAAATAGGCTTCACCTGGCAGGTAGTAGGGGGAGAAATTAAGATATTGGTGTTCACTGTGGCACCCTTTTGGTGAAGGGCATGGCTCTGGAGCTGCCTCTTCAGTCATGGGCCCTGGGAGGTTGGAGAAGGAGTCTGCCCTTGGGGCTGACCTGGGGGTGTACTCTCTTTTGTAAAGTCTTGGGACTTGGGGGAGATCCCCCTATATTTGTCTTCCAGTAAATGACTGTCTGAGTGGCAACCAATGATTGTTGGATTGTGCTCCGGGTCTCATGTTTCACCCAAGGGAAGGCTGGGAGGAGGGCTGGTCATGAGGTGATGCCTGGTCCTCTGCTGGACCCTAATCAGGTTGCTCTCCCCCATTTGGTCCATCCCCAGGCCGAAATTTGATTAAATAGGTTTTAGGTCAATACAGTGGCCCTTTTAACCCATTTTCAGTGTCTGGCCTCATCATTTCAGGGTTGGTCATCAATGATGTGGGTTACATTAAATAGTAGTATGGAGATACAATTATTTTTATTTTTTCTCTAAACATGGGCCTTGATCCAGACCAGACCCACCACATGTGAGTGGGGGGCTTAAACCTCCTATCTTATTTTCCCTTCACTAAATGCACACAGAGAGAGAGAGAGAGAGAGAGAGGATGCTATGGAAAAAAGGAAACTCTGTAGGCATGTTTCTCTCTTTAAGGCACTGCTGCATGCAGAATAGCGAGAGCAGAGGGGAAACTGCTGGGGGTATGGTTGAAGCCGCAGCCATGGCCAGAGCCCCCTATCCAGTTTGGTTTCCTTGTCCTTACTTCAGAGAAGGGAAAGGAAATAACATTCAGCAGCAAAGTGCTGTACTCATATGATGCAGTGCATAGCATGACCCTATATGAAAAGGAAGGAAAGAAGGAAGCCATCACAGCCATTCACTTGATAAATTCTCAGGCCTTGTAATCAATTTACAGTGCATGAAAGAGGGCATTACAGTGCTTTTCAGCTATAACCATTAGGTAACAGTATGTTAAATTATTCTGCTTGAATCACCCTGAATTCCCAAAGTTTACTAGTTCAATTCCTTCCTTCAGGAATAGCAAATATTAAGGGTCTGTGCAAGCTTAATGTCAACTCACACCAAACTAATAAATGCTATACAGATGTCAAAAATTGATCATTGCAAGAAGATCAAATTCCAGAAGAATTTAAATGATGACAGAACCTGACCCAATGGAGAACAGTTGGAAAGATGCCTATGGAGACTTGGTATTGGAGATGAAATCAATTGTTGCCTCTAGAGTCAATGTTAACAGCGCTTCACCCACGCATTGGTTCAGTCCAAGAAGAAATGGCATTCCCAACGCCCCTTGTCCACTCAGGATGGTTTTCTTTGGGGGACCACAGTGCATGAAGGGGGAGGATGGAGTGTAGGCAGGGTGCTTGCTCATGGCTATTGCTCATGGCATGCCCAGGCTAGTGATGACTGCTACTTTTGGGGTCAAGAAGGAATTTTCCTCCAGGGCAAATTGGCCTGAAATCCTGGAGGTTTTTTGCCTTCCCCTGGGCATTGAGCAGGAGTCACTTGCCAGGTTTGTTTGCACATTTAGAGCAATTAAGAAATCATCTTTAAAATAATAAAAATATTAAAACGATGAAGCTAAAGCAAGATAGACAGAAATAAGAAATAAGAAAAGAAAAATAAATGCATTGATAAAAACTAGTTCTTGCCCCCTTTGCCTTTTTTACTGATATATTACCTGCCATGGAATGGATTCTGTGATTTTGGGAGTAAATGAAAAAGATTGGGTGGATATGGTTGTAATAGTATCCACTCCAAGAATTAGAGTTCACTACAGAAGTCAGTGAAACCACTTTGAAAGAATTAGGATGAATCCTCAGCTCAGTGTGCATGAAAGGACAGCAGCTTAAGAGTGGATCCACACTATACAATAATAGCATTTTGACTCTATTTTAGCTGCCATGGTTCTTTCCTATGGAAACCTGGGATATGCAGTTTGTTGAATTAGAACTGTCCAAGATTATATTAGATCAGTGGCTCTTAACCTTTTCTTTACCAGGGATCCCCTTTAAGTATGTTTCATTGCTGTGGACCCCGAAGATTTAACTGAAGATTTAAAATCCCAGAGATATGGAGAGATTCCCAGGGATAGTCAGTACCAAGCCCTTGCTTTCTACCACAGCCCGTGGTCAAGTAGGGGCAGCTGCCTAATAAAGACCAAGAAATAAAGAGGAACATAATCCAACCTCACAATAGCCCTTATGGTTCCACTTACACAGATTCACATTCACACAGATTCACACAAAAGCCTGCTGGAGATTCTACAGTCTTCCCTATGTCTGCCCTCCATGAACCGACTAAACTGGCAGGAGGGTTTTGACAAACCAAACTGCAATACGTGCAACAAGGAGGTAATTCCAGATGACAATAAATACAATAAATAATTTTATACTAAAGTGTGTGAGTATTATTAGGTTATTAAAAATGCTAATGATGAATAAATAAATTCACAATCCTTTTAGAACATACATAAGTATTAACAGAGTAATTTGTATAAAGAGTTCTGATAGTCGCAATAAAATCTGTGGCAATGTCCATACATTTGTAGTTCAATAAGAACTTCAAATTATTCCAAGGCAGTCAATAATCCATATCCATGACAAAGGAAACTTCTCCTAGAGGTAATCAATGGTATACAGACTTGACAGGTGGATATCGATATATAAATTTCCAATAACATATGCTGTTATTTACATAACAATTAAATGTGCATATGGGACAGTCACCTCTAGAGAAATATAGTAGACTGCTTCATTGTCTTCATCAGCAAAGATTATTCTGTGATAAATTAATATAAGCAAGATGGACATTAATACATTTTTAAAGGTTAGACATTACCTCCTTGTTGCACGTACTGCAGTTTGCCCTCCATGAACTGCATGCATCGACTCACGAATCAGGGGTGTGGGGTGCTGCCCATATTCTCTACCAATCTTGTTACCCTAAGAGGTGGGGGTGCTTTAGAATTCCACCCACGATGCAAAATCTCTATTATTATCTGGGAGAATTATTAGCTCAAATGGAAGCTTGGGAGAGGAGGGTAACTTTGGTGATCTTTTCACCTATGTATACCAATACTAACTGTAGAGAGTGCTCCAGTTAAAGTGAAATAAAGAATTTTTATTGGAAGGAACACAAAGTGAACTCACATACACAGCACACATGCCTAAGAACCATATAAGACTATAGCAGAGTAAGACAGAAATATTAGATAGGTGGAGAGATTCAGGAATATAGAGTGATAGTTACCAGTCTTGAGGAGAAGAGCTTCATGCAGTGAAGATAGACAGACATCTTAGGGTGACACAGGAGGTTCTGATCTGAGGGGTGCTGAGAAAGAGAGTGGCTGGGTTTATCCACCATTGCACACTTTATTATTGTTGGGGGACTAACATTTATACCCTATTTCATATCCTGAAGGGGGTACTCTAGGTATGATAAAGCCTGGATGGCTTTCCCATGGGAGAGACAAAGGAAACCGAAACTCAACTGATCACTTTAATGGCTGGGAGACAGAAATTGATGGGTTTGTGACAACTTTGCAATGATGGACAAGAGGGGATATAGGAAGCACTTCCATAGGGATAGATCTGTGAATGGTCACTTAATTGTTTGATTGAATCATTGCTGAGAGGGGCAGGGCTGGAAGAAAAGATTAGGACATACCTCCCTAACAACTGTGTTTACTGAGGGGCTCTCACACAATCCTAATTTGGGTGTTCTTGCCATTAAATTTCTAAGACACACCCCAGGTAATTGTGACCTCCAACTGACCTTAGGTTCCCCAGCCAACCTGACCCTGAAAAGTGTCCAATATTTCCAACTATGAGAAACGGTGGAAAAGTAACTTTTCCAAATCCTGCCTTCCCTTGCTGACCCTTCCCACCGCTGCAAAACATGGCCAATATATTGGTGCAATCCAATGGCATTGTTTCTCTTTGATGAAAAGGCCTTAACACTCTAGGTCAGGTGTGTACAATTTTTAACCCACCAAGTTTAACAGCCTGCCAGACAAATAGGGTGGCCTGCCAGGTGTTTGACCATTTATATTTAAGTCTTCACAAACAGGCAGCAAGAACAAGAGATTTAATCAGGTGGGTGGTTATGCATTCCCGTAAGACTGTTTGACACGAAAGGTCACAAGCTGAATTGTATCTGTGCACAGGCTTCTTAGAATCATAGAATCATAGAATCATAGAATTGCAGAGTTGGAAGAGACCACGAGGGCCATCCAGTCCAACCCCCTGCCACGCAGGAAATCACAATCAAAGCATCCCCGACAGATGGCCATCCAGCCTCTGTTTAAAGACCTCCAAGGAAGGAGACCCCACCACGCTCCGAGGGAGTGTGTTCCACTGCCGAACAGCTCTGACTGTCAAAAAGTTCCTCCTCATGTTGAGGTGGAATCTCTGTTCCTGGAGCTTGCACCCATTGCTCCGTGTTCCAGTCACTGGAGCAGCAGAAAACAAGCCTGCTCCATCCTCAGCGTGACATCCCTTCAAATACTTAAACAGGGCTATCATATCGCCTCTAAACCGTCTTTTTTCCAGGCTAAACATACCCAGCTCCCTAAGTCTCTCCTCATAAGGCATTGTTTCCAGACCTTTCACCATTTTAGTTGCCCTTCTCTGGACACGCTCCAATTTGTCAATATCCTTTTTGAATTGTGGTGCCCAGAACTGGACACAGTATTCTAAGTGAGGTCTGACCAAGGCAGAATAGAGTGGCACTATTACTTCCCTTGATCTAGACACTATACTTCTATTGATACAGCCCAAAATTGCATTGGCCTTTTTAGCTGCCGCATCACACTGTTGGCTCATGTTCAACTTGTGGTCTACTAGGACTCCTAGATCCCTTTCGCACATAGTCTCATTCAGCCAGGTCTCTCCCATCCTATATTTATGCATTTCATTTTTCCGCCCTAAATGCAGTACTTTACATTTCTCCGTATTGAATTTCATTTTGTTAGCTTTGGCCCAGCTCTCCAGTCTATCCAGGTCATTCTGAATTTTGATCCTGTCCTCTAGGGTATTAGCTACTCCTCCCAATTTGGTGTCATCTGCAAATTTGATAAGTATGCCCCTAATTCCCTCATCTAAGTCATTGATAAAGATGTTGAATAGCACTGGGCCCAGGACAGAACCCTGTGGCACCCCACTGGTCACATCTTTCCAAGACGAAGAGGAGCCACTGCTGAGCACCCTTTGGGTTCGGCCGGTCAACCAATTACAAATCCATTGAACAGTTAACTTGTCTAGCCCACATTCTACAAGCTTGTTTGCAAGAATGTCATGGGGAACCTTGTCAAAGGCCTTACTGAAATCAAGGTATGCAATGTCCACAGCATTCCCTTCATCTACCAAGCTGGTAACTTTATCAAAAAAAGAGATCAGATTAGTCTGGCATGACTTGTTTCTCTGAAACCCATGCTGACTTTTTGTGATTATGGCATTGCCTTCTAAATGTTCACAGACTCTCTGTTTAATGATCTGTTCTAGAATCTTCCCTGGTATTGATGTCAGACTAACTGGACGATAGTTGTTGGGATCCTCTTTTTTCCCCTTTTTGAAGATGGGAACAACGTTTGCCCTCCTCCAGTCTGCTGGGACTTCTCCTGTTCTCCAGGAGTTCTCAAATATTATTGCCAATGGCTCTGAGATTATATTTGCCAGCTCTTTTAATACTCTTGGATGTAGTTCATCTGGTCCTGGAGATTTAAATTCATTTAGATTAAGAAGGTATTCCTGTACCACCTCTTTACTTATTTTCAGCTGGATTGCCCCTATTGTGTCCTCTGTTCCATTTTCCTCAGGTTGGTCCTCCTTTTCCTTTTCTGAAAACACTGAGGCAAAGAAGGTGTTGAGTAATTCTGCCTTTTCTCTGTCCCCTGTTAGCATTTTGCCATCTTCTCCACGTAGTGGCCCTATCATTTCCTTCTTCCTCCTTTTGCTGCGGACATACCCAAAAAAACCCTTTTTATTGTTCTTAACCTCCCTAGCAAGCCTGAGCTCATTCTGCACTTTAGCTTTTCTGACTTTACTCCTACACGTGTTCGCTATCTGTTTGAATTCTTCTTTGTTGATTTCCCCCCTTTTCCATTTCCTATACATGTTCCGTTTAAAACTTAGCTCCATTGAAAGTTCTTTAGTCATCCATCCTGGTTTCTTGAGACACCTCCCATTTTTCTTCCTCAATGGTACTGTTTGAAATTGTGCCTTCAGTATCTCCCTTTTGAGAAAGTCAAAACCGTCTTGAGGTCCCTTCTCTTTTAGTATTCTTGACCATGGGATCATCCCCAGTATTTCCCTGAGTTTATTGAAATCAGCTCTCCTGAAGTCAAGAATGCGTGTCTGACTATGCCTGGCTTCTCCTTTCCATTGTATAACAAACTCCAGGAGAACATGATCACTCTCACCTAAGGATCCCACCACTTGCACCCCATTAACAAGGTCGTCTCTGTTGGTTAGGATCA
The DNA here is from genome assembly GCA_030847615.1 of Gambelia wislizenii. Taxonomy (NCBI): domain Eukaryota; kingdom Metazoa; phylum Chordata; class Lepidosauria; order Squamata; family Crotaphytidae; genus Gambelia; species Gambelia wislizenii. The sequence goes on along the minus strand of JAUMIR010000002.1, from coordinate 302,554,427 downwards.
GATCTAAAATCAGATCTAAAATAGCTGACCCCCTTGTTGCCTCTTCCACCTTTTGGACCATGAAATTGTCTTCCAGGCATGTAAGGAATTTGCTAGACCTTGTAGTTTTGGCTGAGTTAGATTGCCAGCAAATATCAGGATAGTTGAAGTCACCCATCACTACTACATCTCTCCTTTCTGCATGTGTGTTCATCTGTTCTAGAAAGGCAACATCCAATTCCTCCGTCTGATTTGGGGGTCTGTAGTAGAGTCCCACAATAACATCCCTGTTGTTTCCCTCCCCTTTAATTTTTATCCAGATGCTCTCCACCTGGCTTCCAGTATTGATGTCATGGATCACTTCACTGGTGTAAATATCCCTGACATATAATGCTATTCCTCCTCCTTTCCTGTTTGGCCTGTTTCTCCTATAAAGGTTATACCCCTCTATTCCTACATTCCAATCATGAGACTCGTCCCACCAGGTTTCAGTAATGCCTATTATATCATATTTGTTTTGTAGTGCAAGGAGTTCTAGTTCATCTTGCTTATTTCCCATGCTCTGTGCATTAGTGTAGAGACATCTGAGACCATGTGTTCCCTTTACTTGCTCCCTGTGCAAGTTTTTTTGCCTCCCACTGTTGGGTCCTTGCGCTGTTTGCCTTGTTCCCTCTATGACAGTTTGACTATTTTCTCCAGCCCTTTTGCCTTCCAGAATACTGTCTCCCTCCCCCATTTGACTCAGTTTAAAGCCCTCCTGATCAAATTCTTGAGACTGTTGGCAAAAATGTTTCTTCCAACTGTTGTAAGATGCACCCCATCTCTTGCCAGAAGTCCCCCTGCATGGAAGCGCAGTCCATGATCCAAGAATCCAATTTGTTCTCGGCGACACCATCTACGGAGCCAGTTGTTTACCTCGGCTATTTTCCTCTCCCTTCTTGGACCATGCCCTTCAACTGGCAGAAGAGACGAGATGACCACCTGTGCGTTCATTTCTTTCAGCTTCCTCCCCAGGGCCTCATAATCTCTTCTGATCTTGGGAAAGCTGTGCCTTGCAGTATCATTGGTTCCCACATGGACCAAAAGGAAGGGGTAATGATCCGTAGGCTTGATGAGTCTTGTCAGCCTCTCGGTCACGTCACAGATCTTTGCCCCAGGGAGACAACACACCTCCCGAGTCATCTTGTCAGGCCCACATACCACTGCTTCTGTACCCCTCAGCAAGGAGTCCCCCACCACCACCACACGCCTCCGCTGAGGCTTCGCAGCTGCTGTTCCTTGCGGTGGTCCTCTCAAGGTCCCCTGCTCTACCCCTGAAGTCTGTCCATGCTGTTCTTCCTCGTTGTCCTTGATAATGGAAAGGGCTTCAAATCGATTCTGTAGCTGCAAGCTGCTGGAAGAATCCCTGGATTTTCTTGTTCTGTGTGTGACATTCCTCCAGCTGTCTACTTCCTGTGTCCGTGAAGTGACCCTCTCCTCCACAGCCACTTCCTCTGTGCGGTCCCCATCCAAGAGTGTTCGTTCTGTTCTGTCCAGGAAAACCTCTTGCTCCCGAATCTGTTGAAGTGTAGCTACCCGTGTCTCCAGCTGCTGTACTTTCTCCTCCAAGAGGGCTACCAGCTTGCATTTGGTGCATGTGAAGTTCTCCACGTCTGTAGACAAGAATAGAAACATCGCACAAGTGTTGCAAGTGACTGCTGCAGTCCCCTCAGTGTCCATGATGAGAGCTTTTAGGTAATCTAAGAACTCTTAGTTAACGCTGATAATGCTAAGCTGTACTTTTAGGTCTGCTGTATTTTTGTTTGGTTACTGAAATTCTGGCTTCTGGCTCTTGAGGGTAAATACTCTTGAACTTGAGTATTCTCCAGAAGTGCTGGACTATACTTCCCATTATCTTTGGATTGCTCCATCACATCTGGAGGAGACAAGGATGGAGAAGGCCTGTTTATAACATCATGCAGGGAGTTAAATGGGGAAGGAGCAAGCCTGTGCTCTTTTCCTTATTGGTGTGATAGCTCTGACTTCTGCAGCATTTGTGCTGTTTAAACATTACAGGAGTCAATCCTCAATGACTCTGCCCACCACAGACAATAAGACTGAGCCCAGGTGAGCTCTAGGATATCCCCATATAACTCTGTTAGATGAATGTCAGCCTTTGTAGAGAAGAGAAGAGCACTACATGTACTCCTGTTCTCAGAACACAGCCAGTGTCCAGCAATAAGACCCGTCTTTCTGAGTAACCTCTGCAGCAGCTGACGCTGTTTCACTTGGGATTGTGAGTGTGCTGCCTTACTTGGGTAGAACAAGCATTCCTATTTACAATAAATGAACACAGTTGAATGTACCTGATATCATAGAATTGCAGAGTTGGAAGAGACCACGAGGGCCATCCAGTCCAACCCCCTGAATTAAATAGTTGTTAATTCATAATTAAATATGAATTAAATAGTTTAAGAAAAGGGTTTTAAGATTTAAATACACAGGCCTCAAAAGCTTGCCGTACATTTTCAGATCTCGGCAATACCCTAAGGGCACCAGATCTCATTTGACCTTGGAAGCTAAACAGGGTGAGCCCTGATTAATACTTGCTCAGTATGTTGCTCAGATCTGGGTTTGTTTGTTGTTGTTGTTGTTTTTAAACCCTTTGTAAATATACAAAATGATCTACCTTCTCCAATGTAGAACATTTTTGCAAAGCTTCTATGTAAGAAACTTTCTTCTTTCCAACAACTGTTCTGAGCTTTTGATTTACTAAATCTTCTTAATTTGCATCTCAACAGCTTTTTCAAGCAAACCCAACCAATCTTCTTTTGCTCTGTGTTTAATGCCTTGATCAAAAGACCTGACCATTGTGTTGTCATTCTGGAAAGGAGTACATGCATTTTGTTTTGTTTTATCTGTCAGTGACAAGCACGGACAATGTTGAAGATATCAGATGTACTTCAGCATAATATTCAGAATTCCTGTGGAACAGGTGCATTTTTGAAATACTTATACATGATAAATGAGCTGGAAGAGTACATGCTATATGTCTAGAACAGGAGTTCCCAGACTTCTACCAGATAAGACACTCTCTTTTCCTGAAATAAATGTGATGGCTGGAGGGGGAAAGGGCGGGCTGTTGACTTGAGTGCTGGAGAAAAGTGAAAGGCCTAATCCACACTACACAAATAATCCCATTTGAAACATGATTATTTGCTCAGGCTCCTTCCTATGGAATCCTGGGATTTGTAGTTTGGTGAGGCACCAGCACTCTCTGGCAGAGAAGGCTCAAGACCTTGCCAAACTACAAACCCCAAGATTCCATAGGAAGGAGCCATGTCAAATGATCCTGTTTCAAACTGGATTATTTGTGTAGTGTGGATGCACCCAAAGACATATAGAGGTATACTTAAGCCCAGTGCCTTCTGGTGGTTCTTCCAGAAATAGGCACTGGCAAGCTTACTTGGTGGCAGCAGGAGATAGTATGTTTGAGCTATTGTAAAAAATTAAAGGCTGGATATCCTAATGGAGAAATTACAGTAGGCAGTCAGTGAGTTTATAACAACTACTGATGGGGTTCTGATTGAGCATCCAGACATATCCTTTCATATTTTTGCAAGGGGGGCATCAGGCAAGATCTAGTTTGGGAAGTGGGAGGATCACTAACCCCTCCCTTGAAGCTTCAGTGGGGGTCAACTTGGGGGACTTAGGGGTGCAGACATGTGGGAGGGCCAGGCTGGCACTTTGTTGCCTCACCCCTGGGTGGCAGGGACCACACAGAGGTTCTGTACCAACGTGACTTCCCATATGCCACTTGTGGGTTTTCCTCCCAGGCAGGCAGGCTAAAGAGTTGGACAATCAGATAACAGGTAGATTACTCAATACCTGGATCTGTGCCTCATGCCATGCCAATACTCCTTGGCTGTATCCCAGTAAGTTGTGAACAATTTGCACCAGCTCAGGTGGTCAGTCTGTTTTTTTGGCTTCCAAAGTGACTGAGACAGCATTTAGATACTAGGCCAAAAAGTGAGAGCTCAGACTCACCTATAATACTCATTTGCTGGCTGCAGCACAGCATCAAGATTGCAGGTCCACCATTGTCTTCTCCTGGCACACTTTCTCCTTCTCAAGGGGGGAGATCAGCAGTAATAGGATTTGCAGAATAATAGAAAAGAATAATAAGTAGAAGTTTATTTTATTTTATCAAGTAGAGGATAAAAAATATTAATGATCAACACATGAAACGAGGAGCCAAGACACAGAAGTTGGGTTGTAAGAAGGGCCATTTTATTTAATAATTTCACTATTTATTTATTTATTTATTTATTGAGGTTATACGGATTATGGGGGAGACCAATTGTGGGGCAAGCTCGTTCTGATGGTCCTCTCAGACACATCTCCCAGCCTCCCTGGGCAAAACACCTGAGTTCCGAGGGGGATTCCAAGCCATGGGATGCCACCCGGGTGCCATCTACTGGAAGGCTGGACACCTAGATTGAATTCCTCAAGCCATGTGACTTCTATCAAGGGTCCAATCCTAGTGCCAGACTCAAGTCCAGACCCTCTGCCTGCACTCCAACCGCATGGTGTGCAGGTGCAGTTTGATAAGGCCTTCCTTCAACCCGCAAAAGGGTGTGTCATAGGTGAACGCCTAAGCACCCTATTCCCCCCCCACTCTCTGCCTGGTGGCCACCTATTTAAGATAAGACTTCATCCAGAGCCAATTATCTGAGTCCAAAGTGACAGTATGGGGTAGGCAAAAAACACCCCGAAAAGGGAGATGCAAAAAATCCTACCCGGCCCCTAAGCAACCAGAAAAACTCATACTGTGACAGCAGTGGGCGGGTGGGTCATTGCAAAGAAAGAGGAGGTGGCCAGGGGTGGCAACAACCTAAATAGGGTAGGCTCCGCCCCTCCTCCTCCCAACCATGGCACGAAATGTCATGGCCAATCATAGGTTCATCCCATGTGTTGACATTAAAGCATCTCCGCCACTGCACTTGCAATCAGCCCTGGGGTGGTGGTGTTCATTACGTGTTTGATATTAGAAGAAGTAGCTTTACCAGATAATTATAACCATAGGCTGGCAAGTTGGGAGTCATATGTATAGTCTTTTTGTCTTTGTCTCTTTCCTTTTTCTCTTTTGTATGTTTTGTTGTTTCTTGTAGTAATTTGTTTAGGGAGTTGTGTGGAAGTTTCACCCTGAATGTTGTTTTATATTTTGGAATTTACAAGTTAATGAAAAATATTTTTTAAAAATCCTACAATATCTACTTTTTTTTTTTCAGTAGGGCTTCCTCTATGTAGTGGATAGAGGTTAGCCAGTGCATCTACACTGTAGAAATAATGCAGTTTGACACCACTTTTAAGTGCTGTCGCTCCATCCTATGGAATCCTGGGGTGTATAGTTTCAGAAAGTCTTTACACCTCTCTGCCAAAGAGTTCTGGTGCCTCACAAAACTACAAATCCCAAGTTTCTGTAGGATGTGGCTATGGTAGTTAAGGTGGTATCAAACAACATTATTTCTACAGTGTAGATCTTATCAGAAAGCCATATAAGGAGATGATACAGTTCCTTACTTTTTCAGACCATTGTACAGGAAGAATTTCACATGCCAGATTTATTTACCATCACCCTCTCCTGAACCCCTCTCAGAAATGCAAAGTATGATTAAAGCATGAATTATAGCATGGTCTTCAAAAGTGAATATGTGCTTGCATTTGCAATCAAAACCTAAAATGGTGTTTCATTTTTGCCCTTCAAACTGGTTTTCACTTCATTCCAAGGATCACAGTGTAAAATATGCTGTTGCCCCATTCTCCATAGGAAAGCTATTGAAATTGCTTTTTAATGTTCCAACTTGAGCTCTTACATGTATCCATGTGCATCATACATATCCTTTACAGCTTGGTAATGCAGACCCAGTACTTCAATTAAGTGAGAAACTTGGAACTGTGAATGTCAATGAGTTAGGTGTAAAATGGTTTTAAAAGACAGCCGTTTATTTCAGCATAATTTGCTGAAAATGGTATGAAATTACGCATAAAAATACAGTAGAAAATCTGAATTTTTCCAGTGCTGAAGCAGAGAAATCCTCCCGGAATACCAATTAACCAATGTCATGCGAAGAATACCAATGCAAGGGAAAATATAAAGGATGGAAGGGCAGGACAAGTTAGCCTCCTGGTGGACTGATGCTAAAAATATTCATAGGTCTTTTACATTAAAGTCAAGAGTCACTGTCTATGATTTCTCAGTGTCCCTTTTGGCTTAAATCAGAAGCCATTGCATTAACATCTATGACTTGTACACAGACAGATAGACAGGGAAGACCAATTTTAAGGCACAGTGAGGAATGTGCAGATTCCTGATCTCTTAACTATAGTTAGGAAAGCAGGAAAAACTACCATGGACTCACTTGCTAATCTCACCTCCAATCCCACTTTTTCACGTGACTGCCACACAATAAAATGGTACATAGTTTTATCTATTCCTGTCTTAATCCCAATCGTGGCTTCTTTTTTTCTTTTCTTTTTTTAAATCGAGGATGAAGTTAATCATGAACAGCATTAACACTGGTACAAACTTGAAATATTTCACCATCTCTGGATGAGGAAGGCTGTGGGGTCCTGGAACAAACTCCCAATATCCTAATTTTGAGACTGTACATTCAGACAGGATGGTGGTCATATACCCCAATCTGACAGTCTTTAATGCTCCTACACATGCCATGAGGAGAAACAGCTTTCAGCATAACAATAAATAACAGATGATCATACGTGGAAGAGCCAGGGTGGTATAGTGGTTTGAGCACTGGACTCCAACCCTGGAGACCAGGGTTTGGATTCCTGCTCAGCCATAGAAATCCAGTGGGTGACCTTGGGCAAGTCACACTCTCTCAGCCTCAGAGGAAGGCAAATCATGCAAATCGTGATAGGTTTGCCTTAAGGTCACCATAAGTCAGAAATTACATGAAAGCACACAACAGCAGCAGCAGCAGCAACAACAACATACTGTATGTGGAAAAGATAATATGGTACGATCTGGCTGACACACACATACTCAACATATCAATTGCAATGTTTACTACTTGATGACTGCACTATCCAGTGATTGTTGTATGTGTGAGAATGGGTCATCAAGGCAAAAAATGACACTTTTTCAATGACAAATCTCACACATTCACCTTTCAATCACTGTGCACAAAAAATCAAATAAAGAGAAATTTATTTATTTATTAAAATATTTATATCCTGCCCTCGATCATGAGATCTCAGGGTAGCATATGAGAAAAACTGATTAAAGCAGTTTTAAAGAAGAAAAATAATTTAAAAAGACTAAATGCATTTCCCATAAATCAATGCATTAAAATAGGTTTAAAAGTTAAAATAGTTTCTATGTGCATTGACATTTTGGAGTAAGTCATTTTGTCCTCCTAGGCATTAATAAACAGCCATGTTTTTACTTGACCCCAAAATGAAGCACTGGTACTAATTGGGCCTTCAGGGGAGGGCATTCCAGTACAAGGTTCCACAGCTGAGAAGGTCCTCTGTCTTGTTCTCACACCAGCTATTGACCTCAGTGGTGGCATAAAAAGGAAGGTCCCTCCAGCCGTGGCCCCCACAAGGGGGGGCTGACCAGGCTCTAGCCTGGGGGCCTGGGGGCCTGGGATTAGGAGAGGCGCCTGGTGTGATATTATTGTAAGATTTTATTATGTAAATCCATTTAGGTTTTTGAAAAATAAATATAAATATTACTTTGGTGTCATCATTAAAAATGACTTATTTCATTTTTTATTTTAAATCCTGTACAGCATCTCGCTGCCCTTAACCTTAGCGGTAGGCAGGGGGCCTGCCAAAGATCCTGGCCTGGGGCCCCACTGCAGGATGTGGAGGTCATAGAATCATAGAATCATAGAATTGTAGATTTGGAAGAGACCACGAGGGCCATCCAGTCCAACCCCCTGCCACGCAGGAAATCACGATCAAAGCTTCCCCGACAGATGGCCATCCAGCCTCTGTTTAAAGACATGCCTCCAGCAAAGCTCAGTCCTCCGGTAGGCATATATTGAACTTTCTCCTATCTTACTGCTTCTTCTGTCCTGCCGTTGTGATCCTATTGGCTACATTCTCAACTGGACAGCTCAGCAGGTGGATACCAAATACCATGTGGAACAAAATATGGGCAAATCTACTCTGGATTTGTATGGTTCCACCAGCTTCTCCAGATAGACCATATCTGAACAACATGAGATTTATATATTATTTACCATATTTAGCAAACACGTGGTAGCAGGGAGCACATTTGTTCCTCCCACTCTACTGCTACTTCTATGAGTGCTGGACCATGAATCTGAAGGTTAGAGCTTCCTGTATCCATCAGAAAACCCCAAGCAAGTTCTAACCCTAGAAAACAGGGTTCTATTTTACATGGAGGGTCCTCCACAGTTACCGGAGGTGCTAGCCTTTAAACTTATCAGACACTAAATGAAGAAGGGTGATGACAATGATGATGGTGGGTGGAAGGACAATGCTGGCACATACTCACTCCTCATATATTTGCTGCAAATGGTAAGGAATGCATGAGTAGCCCCTGGTTAAGATGTGTTGTGGCTTTTGTGCCACAAACAGAGCACAGCTGATTGTCTTCTGTCTCTAGTGGATAAATCAAAGTAGGAAAAAGGCTGTAGGGTAGGCCCCATTTATGAAATATAGCCTACAGTAAGATCTGAGGTCCTCAGGACTTTACCTCATGAGTGATTTTAGGGGCTTCTGGCTTGGAATGATCCAGACTTGTTGTATGGTTTTGACAGACTCCCCATGTCTAGAGTTTAGTTATCTAGAATAAGATGCAAAATCTACTTTAAAAGCCAGATTCTGCTGAATTACAACAGCAGTCTTGTGGAGGAAATATGGTCTTTGATTCAAGATGCAGCATATGATCAGAGTAAAATGAAAATGAGACAGTGGAGATTTTCAGACGCGTCTTTCAGCTTCTTGCCGCACAAGTAGCCTCCGGAGCAGTAACGAGGCTGCTGCGCAGCAAGGGGTCCATTTCAGACGATGCCATTTCTCTCTCGGCATCGTCCGTGACTCTTGCGGCTAGCATTGGAGGCAGCCACGCCTTCCATTTTTCACTCACGGAAGTTGTCCGTGAGTAAAAAACAGCACGGCCACCTCCAATGCTAGCCGCAAGAGTCATGGATGACGCCCAGAGAGAACCGGCGTCATCCAAAATGGACCCCTTGCCGCTCAGCAGCCTCGTTACTGCTCCGGAGGCTGCTTGCGCGGCAAAGACGCTGAAAGACGCATCTGAAAATCTCCAGTGTTTCCAAACTCTTGCTTTAAGAAATACACACTTTGTAAATATATAGGAAGGCAACTTGTAATTTACCCCTTATATTACTGAAAACAAATGTTAAGGTCTTTTGTCAGTTAAGATATCGACTTTTATTAAACTTACTCTGGTACTGACTTTAAATGTGTATAGAACAAGATGTCACTGCAACCAAGTAAATATGGCGTAACATCTTTCCAATTCAGTGTATTAGTTTAAGGACTTTTTCGGACAATGTAAAAATAACGCTAGCAGCGTTGCCAGGTTGCGACGCTGCAGCGCAAGAGGGCGTCAGTTTCGTACGACGCTCCTTCCCAGCGGTACTGTTGCAGTACCGCTGGGACATTTGACCATGATATTTTTGTATTTTTATATTTTATATCAACGATCGTGAGTAAAATATGATGGTAGAAGCAAAAATATCACGGTCAAATGTCCCAGCGGTACTGCAACAGTACCGCTGGGAAGGAGCGTCGTACGAAACTGACATCCTCTAGCGCTGCAGCGTCGCAACCTGGTGACGCTGCTAGCATTATTTTTACATTGTCCGAAAAAGTCCTAAGAGAGCACCATGGTAACATGATATATTCTTGATATTTAAGTGCTCATAGAGTAAATTATCTTTACTAATCTATACAGGACAAATATTAGCAGTCTTATCCTTATGAAATTGATTTCATTCACATATTTTGGGACTCTCTGAAAATAAAGACTTCAAGTAGAATATGCTTTCTGAAATTAATTGTATGTTGCACCACACAACATACTTTTAATCCATTTTTTAAAAACAACAACAGCTGGTTGGATCACAAAACCTGTCTGAAATGGGCTAGGTAGTCTGGTAAGATGTTCTCTTTGTTGTTTTTGTACTTTTTGTACTATACGTTCAGTGTTCAATCTATGAGTTTAAATTTGAAATACACATTTAAAACAAAAAAGAGGGCAAGAATTTTGGGGAAGGGGCAACATTTATTTGAAGTTCTGCATTATAATCTTTTCCCTCCTTCACCTGACTGATGGTCATGGCTTACGAGGAGAAATTGCTAAGTATTTACCAAGATTTAGCATTAGAAAAACCTTCAGAGCACCAGGATGTCCACATAAGATCAAATATTGTTGACTAGTCTGAACCTGTCCAGCAAAGAGAATGTATGTTAATTTTCTTCTTAAAATGATATGATTTTCTAGAAACTCATTTCATTTCTTTAACACATCTATGAGGCACTTGACAATTGTCTGAAAACAACCCTATCCAATATGTCTAGCGGTCCCTGATTTAAATACCAGCCAAATGAAGCACTTGGCATCTGTTTTGGTTTATCATCTTTATGTCATGTCACCAAATGCCCATAAACAAGAGTAGTGCATAATATGAGACTGCGAAAAGCAGGTGATAGTAATTAACTTATACAGTTTTCCCTATTTCCCTTTACAAAGAGCAGATAGTTTGCATACTTAACAATATCTAGTCCTACCAAAGCATTCTGGTAATGGCACACAGTTATCTTGTTCTTCATATTTTCTGCTGAAGGGCTAGTAAGGAAGAAGTACCGTTTCCTCCTTTGAACGCAAAGGCACAGACATTACATCCACAGAAGAGAAATTCTGCACCAGAGTGCCCTTTATGACTTTTGCCCTGATAAACTACAGTACATTGAAAACAGAACTTCATTCTTTTTCTCTTCTTTCCCCCCAAACGTCTTTGACTCATTCCATGATATTTTTCTATCTCTTTAAGAATACATAAGGCAAGACTTTCTATTCTTTTATTAAATACAATCTCGGCCTAAAAATACAGTACTTTTCAAACTCTGCAAGCTAATCATGTTGTTTATTTGTTAAATACAGTACTTCATGGATTAAAAGCTCTTGAAATCAAGACTTAAGGAATGGGAATAGGATAATATGTAGCACATTGTTATGAGCTTCTAGAGATCTCTCTCCCTTCCTCCCCCCTCTCACACACAAATACTTAAAAATACTGCATAGCGTTCAGCAGCATTTACTTCCTGAGTGTGAGCTATGTGAGGGGTGTTCAAACAAAACAGCATATGTGCAAGAGGGTAGCCAGAAGTACCTACTGGCCATAACAATGTTTGTGCTGGCATATATGCTGGTGTAACTGGCTACGGTTCCAAATTGGATGGAGTCCTATGAATGTAGCAACCTTTTCTCAGTGTCATCAAGCACATGGTCAGTAGTTCATGTGGCCAGCAAGTGCTTTATTGTGAAAGGAACATGTTAACCGGACACCTTCTCACTACCCCTTCGGATGTTCTTAGGATGCGAGAGAAAGTGTTTTTCAGTACCTCAGTAGACAAAAGGGCTCGTCTACACGGGTCAGAATACGCTGGCTTCCTGCCAGCATATTCTGGCTATGGATGTGTCCTTTTCCTCCCCAGTTACCTGAATAAGGGGGTTTGCCGGATACTGGCGGGCCTATTTGCGGCCTGGCCAGCACCCCCGGTGCAATCCTCTGAAGGGTGCCGCCCCTTGGCGATCACGTGGCCAGTCGCCGTGGGGGCTGCCATCTTCCCCTGTCTTCTTCCTGGCATGCTCAGTGGCTGGGAGGGGCGGGGGAAGTGAGAAGCAATCAGGGTGGGCCTGCCCTGCCCTGATTGGCTCCTGCTAGCTGGAGGTGGGTCATCTGGCCATGCTTTCAGCACGGCTGGGCAGCAAAAGGTGGTTTGTTGGTGGAGACCATCATGCAGCTGTGGCGATGGTGGTTTGGGGTCTATGCAGCATACATATGACCACAGAGAATGCTGACGGCCCAGCCCAGGGCCTTGACGGAGCTGTAGGGCTGCCTGTTGATGATGGGGAATGGTTGGCAGAAGGTGGTTTCCCATGGAGAACGCCTTTTGTAGCAGATGGCATGGGTCATGATCATGACATAAGGGAGGGGGTCTCCGTCAAGTTCAAGTCCAAGTCCAAGTTCAAGTTCACAGAGACCCCACTTGTTAATGGTTACCTTGTTTGCAGGGGAGGAGAGAGTGTCAGGTGGGATGGCTTTGCCATCACCTCTCTCCTCCATGAGAGTTGGAAATGTTCGATGAGAGGCCATTGACCAGCATGGGTTGGTTCAATGAAGAGATCATGACCCATGCATAATTGCCAACCATTTAGCAGCCATCTGCAAGTTGCGGCCATTTTATTGCCAATAATGTTTATCTACTAACCTGTACTTAACCAATGTTTCTGAACATGTAATCAATACATTTGTTACTCTACTTTGAGTGTATGTGTCTTCTTTGAGGAGGGAAGCAGGGGTTGTACAGTCTGGGTCCACAAAATGGAATGGAGTCCATAACAGCATGCTGACCTGTCTCTGCAGCCACTGCCACTCTGCATCATAGAATCATAGAATTGTAGAGTTGGAAGAGACCACAAGGGCCATCCAGTCCAACCCCCTGCCACACAGGAAATCACGATCAAAACATCTCTGACAGATGGCCATCCAGCCTCTGTTTAAAGACCTCCAAGGAAAGAGACCCCACCAAACATCACTCTATCTGAAGCTAGGAAGCTGGCCCACAGCACGTGATCAATGCCCCCTGCTTGTGACCAGCCTTGGTCACATGTTGTGGGACTCCTTCCTGGCTTCAGAGAGTGTGACGCAGACAGCAACTGCAATGACAGATCAGCACACCAGTATTGGCTTTTGCAGTCATGCAGAGCTCAATCTTGTTTTTTTTCAAGCTGCGATAATTTTTCCTGGCTATTTCAATATAATGTTTTAACAGGCTTTACCTTGTCTTCCTCCCATCTTAGCCCTGGGCATCCTGAGGACTGCAAGATGGGGGCAAAAGCCCTGCATTGTTAGGACTGTAGGGCTCTAAGATAGGGCAGGAAAGGGCAAATAGTCCATCTAGAGAAGCCCAAATTGCACATGAGTTGTGACAGCCAGTTTTAGTCCCCCAACAATATTTTGTTGAAATTCAAATGCATCTGCAAGGGGGTGAAAAATTAGTCGGTGAATTAGTGTGCGTGTGTTGAAATTTTCTGTCTTTTTCCTCATCAAAACTTGTCCTCAATTTTAAATTCAAAAATAGTCAAAGAGTAAAGAGTTTAACATCATCTTTTCCTTGAGATGTACTCTAATTTAATTCACAACCTACCCCAACAGATGCATGTGAATGCAAAACTAATGGCAACATCCAGTCAAGGATTGCCAGAATCATGTGTTTAGCCCCAAGACACTAGGCCTCACTGTTAGAAGGTGGCATAAGAGGATTTACCACAAAGAATTTTGGAGCTTGAAAATACTAGTCTTCTTTTGAGACTATAATTCATGGAATCCCCAGCCAGCATGGAAAGCTGGACTGAAAGTCAACATGAAAAAACATGAACCATTTGAAAAATGTATGAATCACTTGAATGTCCACTATGTGTCTATGGCAATATGCAGGTTGATTTTTTAAAACAAAAACAAAACCAATAAAAATAGAAATAAAAATGCATGCATCTTTTAAAAAGAGGGAAGCAAGAAACATTCAATGCAGTCAAAGTTAGAGCAACATGAACCAGCACCATTAAAAATTCTGAAGAGGAAAGTGATCTTTGAGAAATCTGCACCTCCTGATGAATATATAGACTTGGAATGCAGCTAGCTCTCTGCTGGGTTTGGCACTGCTTCAAATGTACTACAGCTCTTGGCTCAGAAACTGTAATAATGCATTTGGAAATACGCATTCTGAGAGAGAATGCAATGCATTCCGTATCTTTTATTTCTTTGCCTCTTTGGTTAAAAGGGATCTGGGAGGAGTTCAACCTTTTTTGGATAGGACTGCACTCCTTTGGAAACTGCAGTTTGACATCTCAGTGATGCTACTAGATCCAACTTTGACCCTGGAAGCTGACATGGACTCAAAAGCATGGAATAACTTTTACCAGTGTCAGCCAGTTCAGCAGCAACCTTTCCTGGGTAGGGAGCTATGGCCATGATTACATTTGCGACCTCTGAGATGGATTACTGTTTGTTCTATGCCAAACCTCAAAAAACTACCTTATGCACTACAACACCCAGAATGCGCAGCAATCACTGGCAAAAAAGTATTTTTTTCCCCCAAGCTCTGGTTCACGTGGGGCTGTATCTGAAGATGAAAACATTTCTGTGAGTGCAGCTAAGTTTGTTTGCAACACTCTAATGTTAAAAAAAAAACTGTATTGGCTGATGTTTGGTTTTGCTAGTAGCTACCTGTACATTGCTAGTAAATGGTCTAGGATCATTTATCTCAAAAACACTGTAAGAAGTGTCCCTTCCCATACCAGACTGTTCATGTCTTAAGATCTTGCATGGTGACTTGAAGTGTTACCAGAACTATCCTATTTTATCATAAAAAAGAGATGTTTCTCAATGGTGGTGCCTTAATTTTCAGATGTACTCCCTGAAAAGGTAGGCTTAACACCTACTTTAGAGTAGGACTTATTGGAAAAAAAGATTACCAAGCCATTTATATTTAGATAGCATTACAAGTATGGGTTTAAACATCATGAAAGCCCATCTTTTCCACCCTGTGTTCCAACCCAAGTTCAAGAGAGTAATAACATCCTCTGAGCTATCCCCTACAACAACATAAAGACCCTGAAGTCTTTAAGCTATTTCACGTTCAGCCACTTGAAGAAGAGTAAGTCTGTGTAGGATCAGTATGTCCCACGTTTCAAGTCATGGTGTGGTCAGAACCATGGAAATGGGTAAATCCATACTGGTTCAGGCCCCCAGGATCACTCACCACTGCTGAGGCTGCAGGTTAGTCAGCCAGATCCCAGAACTTTCCCTCAAGCTCTTTTAAAATGTTCTGGAGCCTGGGGAAGCTAGCCTTATAAGGCTCTGGGGCCAATAAGACTGTTAGCCAATTCATTGGAGAGAGCCTGCTACAAAGCTCTACCTCAGTTTCTTCTCCTTGTGAAAGCTTTCACTTCCTCAGTGGGTATGTGGCTGTTCCTTATCCTTCTGCTCTTCCCTTTTCCTGTGGCAGACTTTCCACAATGAGACACTTGTCCACACAGCCCCCCCCCCAGAAAAAAGGACTCAACCCGAATCTGGTGCTGGCAGTCCAGATGACATACAGCTATTTCCTGAGAGGAACCACAAATTTTGTCCCTTAACCCAACTTTGTTCCAAACTAAGCAAAGTCAGGGAAAGTCCAGGAGTGATCTTGGGTTCTTTTACTGTCTGGACAGCTGGATCAGGATTGAATCATCCTGATCCAGTTGCCCATATGCAAAAGCAGTGCTATCTCCCTTACGCTGTGCTGAGCAATGCAGGGAAGGGGATGTATCCCTATCAGAGCCACTGCCACCACCTTGCTGGCCAAGCAGCTCCTCATGAGAACTTGTCTGGAGGCGCCACTTCTGTTGAAGCCAGAATGGGGTGCCCGTGTGACCCACAAGGATGGAGGTAGAATGACTCCCTCCTTCTTGATCACATCTCTGGACACCCCATTCTGACCTCAGCAGAAGTGACACCACCAGCCAGGCTCTCACAGGGAGGTGCTTGGCTGGCAAGGTGGCACTGGCAGGTCTGAAAACATGGTACAGGCCAGTGGGTCCAATATGGTGTCAGCCCAGCTGGCCCATGTGGACAATGATGTGCTGTCACTCCAGATTTGGCCCAGTGCATGTGGCTGCCATCATTGCTGACTGGGGACCAGTCTGGAGCATAATGCTGACCCTGGATTAAACAACCAGTATAGATGAGCCCTGAGGTTGGGACTAATCACATACCGCACCAGTTGCTGCCTTCTCCTGTTTCCCTCCTAACCTGGGATATAGTATCAACTTTTATACCTGATTTGCTCATCTCACACCTGCTGATTTTTTGGCATCTTCTTGGCAGTAGGTGACTGATCATCTGCGCAGCTGCTATCATTCTTCTTATCACTAGTCAATCTAGCCATCTGTGAGAAGCAGAAGAAGAGGATGACAGTGTGGCCCTTCTAGATATGCTGCCACACTGCCTTATCATTTTTATTTGCTCTCTTTTACTATGGTGGTCTACTTAATTATTATCTCAGATTATAAATAACTTTTATACGCTGCTCTGGTATCCGCTATGATGAGGGGGAACCATGCAGAAATATTTTGTGTACATACATAAATTAATGAATATCACCTCTCTGGAATTCTGGCTTAATTGGGAGAATGTTTAAAATGAATTATTGCATGGAGGAATGAGCAATTTGCTTAATCTTTCAATTCCTTCAGGTTATTTGCATTTTTCTTTACCTCTTGCTCCTATTGGGATGGGGTGTGTATCTCATACCATGACTGTGGGATGAGACACCTCCCACCACCATCTAGACCTGAGGCTCCCAGCATGCTACATTACTGATCTACATATGTGCATCAATAAAATATTGCTTTTTGTTTAAGAGAGGATTAAGAAATGATGTCCTTGAGAACTTCATCAACACATTTTCTTAAAGAATGATTTCTCCTGACTTATTGCAAATCAAACATCAGTGGCTTCCATCCATTAATGGAAACACAATCAATCTTTTATTGCTGTGAAGCTACTTCATTAGCTAGATAGTTCTCATATCACTTTCATGAAATCTATGCTGCTTGCAAAGGAATACACTCATTTGTTTAACACCCCAACACATGACATTTCTTTGGTGCTTCTTTAAATAGTATTATATAAAAGAATTCATTTCCCCCATGAGGGCTTTCAACTGTGAATCTCTCCATTTTAATTCTGTTTATTGCTCAAGACCATCATTACAACCAAATTATTTATATTGTGTGTGCCATGCTAATCTCCCTTTGTATTCCTTGCCCATAAAGGCTCCATTTCAATGTTCCCAATAAATATAGCTGTTTTCTATTGATATTTATTAATAGGGATCATCATTACAGTTGAATCACTTTTTATTGTTCCATGCATAAGCTGCACAGTTCAAAGGGTTCTATTCAAATGAGCTTGCAATGGAAATGGTACTTTTAGAACCATCCTCTATTAAATGAATCATGATGTACACCCAAATTTTTTTTTCCTGGGACAATATTAGCTTTGGCATGGCGATGTGCTTAATACATATTTTTATGGCATGTGAAAACAGTTCTTCAGTCTGCACAGATGCTGGAGAGTGGAGGGGGAAATACTAGGGCTCAGTTACAGGGCAGTTTTTATTACGGTAATTTGCGCTTTATCGCAGTTTCGCACCAGTTCTGCATAGTTTACATGATTTACTGCTAAATCGGTCTATTGGTTTAGTTTTCTGCTTTTTTTCTGCTTTGTAATTCACACACAGACTGAGGCGGGGTGTGTGGCCTCCCAAGCACATCTGGGGGAAGAGAGAGAGAGAGAAAGTGCTGGCAGCTTTCCCTCCTCTGATTACCAGAGGAAAGCCTACTAATTTGTATTCCTTTATTTTTATTCTGGCAAGCCCCCCTTCCCCTGCCTCCCTCTCTCTTCTCACATACAGAAACGTCTCAGCAGGGCAAGGGAATGAACGAACACACACACACACACAGATGGGAAAAGGCTAGCTAGGGATTCTTCAGCTGGCAGCAGCCAAGCAGAAAGACATTGAGGAGCTGGGAGGGAGGGAGGGAAAGAGAGAATGCCTGCTAATTTTTATTCCTTTGGGAGTGTCAGCCCGGCAAGCCCCCCTTCCCCTCACCCACTCTCCCCCTCTATCTCTCTTCTGACACACACGGGGTCAGAACAGGATCTCAGCAGGGTGAGGGAACGAACACACACACAGAGAGAGATGAAGCAGCCAAGCAAGAGACAGCTGGGCAATTGGGATGCGTATAGCACTTGCTCGGTCTTTTCCCTGGCTGGAAACAACAGTGGATGTGTCTTTTCATCTGCAGCTCCTCCATCCCCTCCTTGTCAGTCCAAACCGCTCCCTGCAGAGTTCAACCAATCACAGCAAAGCTCTGCTGTGACTGTATCAGAAAAATTGCTGGTTATTCACACAGACCTTTGCAAAATGGTAGTTCACACAATCAAAAGTGCACTAAATTGTGCTACTTTTCAAAAAATACGGGAAAAGTAGCAAAATCCCGTATCACACTACTTTTGGGTTTTTGAGCTCCCTCCCTTCTGAATGAGGTGATACTGTGGTGCAATGTGTGGGAACAATTAGGAGTCATAGCGATTTATTCAAGGGAATATTTTGCTGTGTAAACGGGGCCCTAAAGCCTTTCTCAAAACCCCAATTTTAATCTGAGACAGTATAGCATAATAGGATGATTTGAAATATCTACATAGCATGTAGGTTTCTGATCTCTCCACTACATTTCCTCAATTATCATGTGAAGTGAATACATGGAACATATACAGCTCCCTGCCAGGAGAGAATAATGAGGTATTTTGCATTCAGTACCATGGGGTAGAAACAGCTTTTGAAAACCCTGATGGTTGGTTATGCTATCAGAACAAACAGACTGCAGACCTTGAATAGGTTTGATTGTGCTGGGAGAATTACTCTCCAAGAAGAGAAAAGAGAATCATGAGAAGTCTTCATCAGGTGGACTTTTACAAGTACTGGAAGAATAACATTTTTTCCTCACATCAAACAGAGGGCAACCTCCTCTTTCCCTCAGCAATAATAAGCTTTTTAAGGAAGCATAATGTGATGTTCATTGATCTCCTTGGTGTGATAGTTACAGATGTATGGAAGTTTCCTGAGAAATTCCGCCCAGTCTTATCAAAACTCTTTTGCTTCTGTTGAAATTCCATGGACATCTTGACAAAATGAGAACTTCCAAATTTGCATCCAGTTTGCAGAAAAAAGTGAAGGACATCTATATGTGTGAAACCATGGAACAAGAAAATACACAGAGTGTTGACTTCATCCATTTTTACATAAATAGTGATAATGACTTCTTGTCCAACTACAAGTATGCATCAACTTAGAAATGCTAGGATGACTGTGTAATTATCATCAGTTACTGCTTTTGTGGTGGTTGCTGTTGCTATATCTTTTTATACACATGCACACACACACACACACACACATCCATGCCAGTTGAGGACTATACCTATTGGAGCTGATGGACTGGACACTCTAGACCATGAAACTTTGGGCCTATTCACACTACAGAATTCTGGCACTATTATTCCACTTTAACTGCCATGCTTCCATCTTATGGGATCCTGAGATTTGGAGTTTGTGAAGCACGGAAGAGCTCTGGCTACAGTGCAAAATGCCCCTCCCTAAAATGCCAGTCCCTGTATTCTATAGGATGGAACTATAGCAGTCAAAGTGGAATAACAGCATCATAATTCTGTAGTGTGAATGGGCCTGGTTATGTTATTATAAATATTTTAATCTTGAAGATGCCTCAAGGCTCTAAATGGAACCCAGTGTTGTGTGAGTGAAATGTCTTCCTTTTTCCTCCATCACAATTCCTTGTCCTACACAAAAATTTGTTAAAGATGGTCCTCCAATCCACTTGAGAAGATTTTGAGGATGCACACTGAGGAGATTTTCAGATGGGGACAAAAAGCCCCATTGCTGCCCTGCCCCCTCCTTTCCCGTTCCTGCAACGGTATGGAGGTAAATGTTCAGACACATACTTCCATTCCGCTCCAGAAACATGCTCCCTCCCTGCTTGATGGCCGGCCGTAAATACAGTCATTGTAAGGCTGCTTTTACTACCAGCTGGGGGAGATCCCGCTCATTCTCACGAAAGAATGAGCGGGAGGGAAATTCAAAAAGACCCCCCCTAGCTGCCAAAGGAATAAAACAAATATAAAAATAAATTTAAAATAAAAAAGGAACCCGGGGAGGAGAGGAGAATGGTGGCACTTACCTGCCTGTCCTGATCATGGAAGGAAATGCCTGTTACGGAGTTCCTCCCCCGTGCCTGTCATCACCGAACAGGGACAGGCCTCCGTTTCCCACATCCATGATTCCATGGCAGGCACAGAAGGGATGTTCTATTCACTATTTTTCATTGTGAATAGAATATCCTGGGAGCAGCACAGGGGCAGGATGGGAGCAGGACAGAAGGGGTCAACGTCATCCGAATGACAGCCCCTTTCTCGACCCTGTTCCGTGCCTGCTCTGCAAGAAATTATCCCATCCCAGTGGCACTGATAAAAGTTATTCCAGCAGCAGAAGCACTGCATTGTTTTTCATCCTATGATATTTCCAATCAAGTTGTGAAATCTAAGCACATTCAGCAGCTTATCAGACACTTTAAATATGGCATTATCATGATGCAAGGAGATCGCTAAAGGGCTTCCCTTTCAGACAATGTCATTCCCCTCTTGTTATGCTCCTGTTCAGCTGTTGTTACACTGGCAATGCTTTTTATTGATGGGCCAAGTTGTCAATGGATCTCCCATTCTGTTTCTGTCATGGAACGACCTGTGAGTGAAAAGATGCCTGTTTCACTGGTGCGATCCCCGTGTCAATGGGAGGTTCATGTCAGAACACTTCTGAGTGAGATCAGAACATCTAGGCAAGTGACACACTTTTTTGTACCCTCCCCAGGTTACATGTAAAGTTTTAAGTGTGTTTTTGTGCTTAGTGTAACTTTTTCCTTGTTATTTTGCTTTTTATTTTTGAATTTCCCATGCTCTCGTCTTCTCGTGAGAACAGCCAGGATTTCCTTCCAGAAAGTTAATGGAGCTCCATTAGAGCTCCATTCACTCCTGGGCTGCCCTGTCACATGAACATGGTAGGTCTGAAAAGTTTTTATTTTTTGGCATAACAGGGCACAGGAAAGGGGTGGGAGAGGAGATTGCCAGACTGGAACACTTTTTTTTTTGTTCCCATCTTATAATCTCCTCAGTGACAGTACTGCTTGACCCTAAGGGAGAAAATGTGTTTCACCCACTGAAAGTCATGTTTAGAACTTTTTCTGCCATTTATTGCAATCCAAGACTGAATCCCAATGTTTGGCTATTAATGCAAGCTCAGTGTAATATACCCTAGAATGTCAGTGAATGTCAAAGTAACTTACATTGAGAATTAATGTAAGGACAGCATGACTCAGCAATTTACTCAAGTTGGTAATTGGATACATACTTGTTTTTCAAGTTTGCAAAGAAAGGATATATATGCACTGATTCCTCAGAATGTCTATTTATCTTCTGTACCAACCAGTAAATGAAATTCCATCTGCTTCCTTTTTGTACCCCTATGTCTAAGCATTATTCTTATCTCAGGTGCATTTGTCACTGTACCATTAACGAGAAAGAGGTTGGAGATGCAGAATGGCTGCTGACTGTGAAGAAATAACCTTTTAATGTAGAGAGTGTATCCATCAATTCCATACCATGTCTAGCCTAAGCAGTTTCCACAACTGTGAATTAATGACTGAAACAAAGATGAGAAACAAACTGAATTGTCAAAACAACTGAGAACAATCTCTGTAAGTGTGAAAGTGTTCATAGTTGTTGTTCCACAGAGATGTGTTCTGAGGGAGGTGTGGCTGGATTTCTATTTAAGCTGATCTGATGTCAGTTTGTGGAGTCTGTTCAGGCAGAGAAAACATAAATAAAAATTTTGAGGAAATATTTTTTTAAAAAATAATCTTTGGAAGATTTGCAAAGTTTGTCCAGATTTGTTTCACAGATCTACATTGCCACCCAACTTTGTCTAAAATGAAAATCTAGATTCTGTAGGAAATTGAATGGCTTTGCTTAGGTTAAATCTATATAGGAATGAAAGAAGGTTGGTTGGGATGTCTTTGTCCATGTGTGTGCATGTGTACATGTATGAACACATCAGAAAACATTTCCATAAGATGCTAAATACATCAGGATCTTTCATAGCACCTAATTTACACCATCTTGCTTCTTTGGAATTTTGAAGTTGTTGCTGTTTTGTAATGTGTTTGTTGCTTATCATAATCTTTAAAAAGGAACAAATTACGAGAAGGGCTTTTAGATGGTTTTAAATGATAAAAAAGACCCCTTTGCCAGGAGCATCACACTGCTTTATGAAAATATTCCACAGAACTTCACCATGCTCCAAGTATCCTCAGTTTTTTTTGCAGACATGAAGGGTTGGGGGGGGGTTAAAGTCCTTATTTGAACAAGTCTAATATGTCCAGTACAGGGGTGGGTGACATGTGGCACGTGGACTGCATGCCACCCCAAGGGCCATTTTTGTGCCTCCATGACCCTCTGAGAGAGAAAAAAATACAAATGCATCCTGGACTATTTTGAGCTGAGCTTGAGGTGTTTTGCATTTTTTTTTAATAAAACAAAACCCAGAAGTGAATTCCTGTAACTTCCTTTTGTTTAAAAAGGTCTCTCCTGAGCTTGAAATGTCACAGGGGATTAAACATGATAGGAATGCCACCCAAAAGGGCATAGAGGACATGGGGGGGATTGATTTTTGTGTGGGGGTGCAGTGATGTTTTTTGGCCCTCCAAGTTTTTCTGGCAGGCTAATGTGCCCCCAGGTCTAGTTGCCTACCCCTGGTCTAGTCAAACCTGGCATCTATTTTTCAGATTTCAAAAGATTTAATGTGTTGTTTTCTGTGTATGTTCTGTATTTGATTGAAGTGTATGCAACACTTTGAAGAGAGTCAGCATGCTGGCTCTCTAAGATGACTGGTAGAGCACATATTTTGAGGGTAGGGGTCAGAACAGGAGCCCAAGTTCATTCTATGGCATCTCCATTTTAGAGGATCTATGTAACATTCCCAGAGCTCTGGAGTATTTTCCTTATGATCACATATCTTCATGTCCTTTTTCTAAGCTTTATGCATCTCCTGGTTTTAAATACTGGGCTGGTGGATATGCATAGCAAGGAATGCCTTAGAGGCCTAAAAATTTATCTGCTGAATCTATTAAGTGAACTTACTAGAAATGAAGGCTGCAATACCATACCTTCTTAGCTCAGAATAAACCTCATTGAATTCAATGAAACTTCTGAATAGACAGATATGTGACACTGATTAACTTTCATTTATCTTTAATTGCCCCCACCCCCACATTTCACCCTGTTTGCACCACATGGTGGAGGCAGAGGGCCTTCTTCAGGTCTGGTCTCAGAAACACCACCTTCTGGTCAAAGAAGCACCCCCCTGCCACAAAAGAAAAAAACAGCAGGCCAATCAGTAACTCTGTTTGGCTGCCAGAGGGGGGTCTTCCAAAGGTAGACATGATGTTGGCATTTAAACTGGCACCATAAGCATTATAGATTGGTACCACTGCCCAGGCTTCTCCTCACTCTGCCTCTGGCTTTAGTACCCACTCTCCATTGATATCATCATGGCTTTGCCATTAACAGCCACCAATTAAAGGGACTGCAGAATTTTTTTTTTTACCTGTGAAAACAACTGGCATTCATGCACAAAAGGTTTCCACCTCCCATATAGCAATTTGTTTCTTCTGTTATTGTTGTTTTCTGCACTGTTGATGCATGTTGGTTTTTTCCTCTCCCAATGTTATTGTGTGAAACATGATTCACATTGGGCCAGATCAACTAGGGAGCAAGAGCCATCATAAAGGGCCTGGAGGATGAGACCTATAGCAGGCTGCCAGATCAGAGGTGGGCATTTCCACTTCATTACTAGGGGTCAGGATAACACTAGACAGTAGCTTATATTGTATTGAGACCTTGATCAAAATATCTCGGGTTGCTATATTCTAATTCCTCAATGCTGTGTATCTATTTTGTATGTTATGCATATTATTATAATTATGCATGTGCTGTAATTATGCACATTTGACACATTAACAGTTGCATTTTTGTACTACTGTATTTCCACCTTGCCATCATGTTTTATAGTAATCACTCTCCTGAGAGAACTAGTATAGACTCTGTACTGTACAGTAACATATCAAGTGCTGGGCTTGAAACAGAGAGAGCCAAATTCAATCCCTGTTTGGTCATACAGTTTACCACGTAACCTTGGGCTATCACTGCCTTTCAACAAATCAACTTTACAGAGTTGTTATGGAGATTAAAAGCCAAGTCAAAAACTGTGTAAAATGGCCAGGTGCATACCTACTGTGATTAGCAACAACATTTCATTATGCACAGGCACTTCTAAATGCTAGTCTCATCAGATCATGAGAACAATTTTTTTCCACCATCAGTTGATCTATTTATTTATTTATTTGGTGGCAAACCAGTTACAGCAACTGCATAAAGCTGCCATTGCTGCTTTAAACAGATAACAAATAAGCAGTGACAGTGCTGCTGCTGTTGCAAAATGAAGAGCAGGAGAAAGAGAGAAAAAGCAAGTTGGGGGAGGGTGGTAATAGTGTCAGTAGTGAAGAAGAAAGGCAAGATTGGGGGGCAGAGAGGGTGGCAATAATGGGAATGGCTCTTTTCTTCCTGCCAAATGCAATATGAGAAACCTAACTGCCACTCATAAAATGTAACTTAATTCCACCACACACACCCTGGGCATCTAATAAAAGTATATAATATTGTTCCATCAAACAAGTCATGAAAATCAATACTTTATGGAGCCTTAAATATTAATTGTATTGGAGCTTTTTACTCTGCTGTGTTGCTTTGCTCCTCCTTCACTTGAATGGTAAGGTGTCCTTCATTTGGCTAAACTCATACAAAGGCAGAGGCTGGCCTGTTTCTTATAAAACAATTGGATAGAAGGATGACTGTACGTTTTCTCCCATAACTTTTCTCCTACAAGAGCTAGATGTTTTGGGAGATAGGGAGGGAGGGTTGATGGAAGGTTGGAATATGGACCAGATGATGGTCCAAGTGGGTGCCAGGTGGCATGGCAAGAAATCAGGCAAAACACAGCTAACCAGGCAGGTTAGGAGGAGCACTAGTTAGCAGTGAGACTGGCCAGTAACTAGATTCAAGCCCTATGTGATGCAAAACTCTACAGAAGGTGTAACCAATAATAATAATAATAATATTTATTTATTTATACCCCACCCCTCTGTTAAAACAATCGGGGCGGCTTACAAAAATTAAAATACAATACAGATAAAATCCCCATTCACCCCCACCCCTCCCTCCCCCATAAAAAATATTAAACAATTATAAATTAAAACCAACTGATCTAAAATCACATTTAAAAACAATAAATACAATAAAATACAATAAGTGGCCAGAGGACTAAAAGAAGCCAGGATCCCCTGTGGCCAGGATCTAATTAGAAAAGGCCTGCCGAAAGAGATCCGTCTTTAGTGCTTTTTTAAAGCTACTCAGGCTTGTTATCTGACGGATCTCATTCGGCAGGTCATTCCACAATTTGGGAGGTTGCAGACAGCCTAGATTTTTGTGGCTGAAGCAAATTCCTCCCAGAGGACCGGAGTGCGCGGGGAGGATTGTAGGAGGCAGTTCCGGAGATAAGTTGGACCCAAGCCATTTAGGGCTTTAAAGGTAATAACCTTTATATAAAATAAAGTTGTGCCCATTCCTAAATTCCAGCCTTAATTTAGTTCAACTCATGGCTAAGGAGAATTTCAATACAATTTAATTTTTATTACCAAATGCTGCTCCCCGGGCCGACTGCAGAGCCTAGGGCTGGGGAGCACTCCTTGCAGGCAGGGAGGAGGGGGAGACCACCTATTGCATCACTGGCAAGCGCCGGCGACGCGAGGAGAGGGGCGGGGCCGGAGCATATAAAAGGCAGCCCGTCTCTCTCCTCTGCCTCCTTCTTTCTTGGCGACCCACCCACCCACCGCTGGAATAGTGTGATAATGGTTGCTTCGGAGCCGGGTAGGAATTTCCCCCCCCCTTTTTGATAGGGAGGTTTTTTCACCTACCCCATACTTGGAAAGCGGCAAAATGGGACAATTGGCCAGGGTGGCACCTAATTAGGTCAAATTATCACCCATGATAGGGAATTGGGGGAGGCGTAGATTATGGTGTACACCTATGGCACCGATTTCGGTGAAGGGACGGTCTCTGGAAGGGTCTCCTTAGATTGTAAGATCTGGGAGAACAGAAGGAGACCTACCTTGGGGTTGGCCTGAAGGATAAGCCCCTCACCTTAATCTGTATGGATTGCGTGAGGGACTTTTGGGTTGACCTTCCAGACACGGGCTGGCTGGTGAGCAACCCCAAGTCCTGGGGTTGCTCAGCAGGGCTCAGGTGTTCGCCCGGGGAAGCTGGGGGCATAAGTCCAGAAGGGACGATCCGCCTCAGCTGCTCCCTCACTAGGTTGCCTCCCCCCGCTAAAGATTTAAGGGATTAAATAAATAGGGTGATAAATAAAGATTCCATTTTATTTCACCCCAAACTATGTGTGTGGTCTCATTATTTCTCCGACTCTGTGTGCAATTAGATCCTCAATCCTGACTTTTGGTTAACTTTTTAATAGTCTCAGTTTGGAATGACTAATTCCTCTCCTCTTTCAATTGGAGACAAAAGTGATTAAGAAATCAAATACACATTTACCGATGAATGGGAAACTGTCCATTCTGAGGTCGCATAGACAGAGGGCATAGCAAATGAATGAAATAAAGCCTCATTAATGTGTCAAGCTTACCACACTATATTAAAATGTTGAATTACTCATGTTGAGCCCTGCTAAACAAAAAAATAAAAATAAAAAATAAATAATTAAAGTGACAAATTATTTCTGGCAAATATTTTCAAAGCTCTGAATTCATCTTATGTTGTTATCATACATTCCTAGTCACTGGAATACCAGAGGTAAAGATAATTTATAGAAGAATTCCTACTCTCTGGTATAGGCTCTCCCATGGTTAAACCAGGTTATGGGTATGTTTTGTAGCTTCATTCAGCTGACATAGTTTTATATTGCTGGCACATGTTTATTTGACTTGACTCAATTTATATGTGTTCTAGGGATTTAATTTCATCACTAATTCTCTTCGTGAAGCAAGCAAAGAGTAAGTTTAACAATTTGCTTCCTGCTGCAAGAAAGAATTTATAAACTATGCATTTTTAAAAGACTATTCAAAATTCAGGACTTATTCTGCACAAAATTTCTATATGGTTGTTTTGCACAGAAAACAGCTTTTTTCTGTACAGAAAATAATATTTCCACACAAAAAATATTATTTTCTGCACAGACAAAGCTGTTTCCTGTGAACAAAATGCTGTTTTAAATACAAATCAACCATGTGCAAATTTTGTTTGAAATGTCCCCAACTGTAGCATTTTCTGTACAGGAAACAGCTTTTTCTGCACACAGAAAAAATAATAGGTTTACACAGAAATGTCAGCATCTGTAAAGAAGATTATATTTCCTCTGTAGAAAATGTTTTCTTTGCAAAACAACCACATGAAAATTTTGTTCAGAATAAATTTCAAATTGTGAAGATTCCCATCAGTCCAGGATTCATCTCATTGGAATTTCTCAATAATTGACAAGCATGTGTGGTTTTTTTTTTTTTTAATATTTTTCAAATATTTTCAAATATTTTTTACATTCCTAGTGTGTTCTATACATACTGGATGCTATTGATCAGATAATAAGTTGTTTTTGGTTTTTCTTTTTTCTTTTTTCTTTCTTCATTTCAGCACATATTCAGTGGTCTTAGCTGGAACATGGCTGTATTTAACCAATCAGAGGGATAGGCTTCCGGGACTAATTTTAATTACCAAGGAACAGAGCAGGTTACAATCTTCATATAAATAAAACAGATGATTCAGCAACCTTGAATTAGAGTATTCCAAAAGAGCTCATTGCTATGTTCAGCTCAGAAGTTGTTAAATGCATGTTTTTAAACCTGATGGCCTTCTAAGGCTCTTGCCTATTTATTTTTGGCTTCTCCTTTATAAATACTTTTTTTGTTGTTTTCAATTCTGACAAAAGAAGCTTCTAGCTGCCCATTTCCCCTGCAAGTATAGTTCATTTCTTTGTAAAAATGCAACCCATGAGGACACCAAACCAGAAGCAAATAGCTAAAAATAAAGCACAGAACTGACTGAATTACTCTTCACTGCCTCAGCAGTGGGATATAATCATCATAATTAAACAAAACAGTTATATTGTTTGGTATCATCACCTCAGAGAATGTGTGATGGACCTACCCATCTGTTCTCTCAAGCTGCTGACAACTAGCTCATCTCGAGAGCCACCAGCAAGATGCAAATGATGGATTTGTTTATGCTGACCCGAGGCAAGATTGGCACAGAGAATAATTATTTATAATTCTGTAGTTCCAACTCATCCTACAGCACTGAACCTAGTAAGGAGTTTATTTATGCACATCCTGAACACTAAGGGTATGAACTGGGATCACATGAATCCAGAATCAAACCCTCTTGATCTGGCTGGCTTCAGAAGATGTCTGATTCAAAGCAAGCCTCTTCAGGAGCAAATCAAATCCAAAACTGAACACTTCTGGAGATTTTCTAGCAATTTGGAGGAACACAAAGATAGACAGTATGCATTTTAAAAATTGATATACAGTATGGCCTCTGTATCTGCAGAACTGGTATGTATGGTTTCAGTTACTTGTGTCTGAAAAAATCTGCTCTTTAGGCATTTTCTAGGTCCTCCAGCATGATTCTATGGTAAGCTGTGCTGGAGGACCTAGAAATGCCTAGAGAGGTGTTCTCTCTAAGAATCTCTATTCATGGTTTTGTGTTTCCATGGTAAGTCCAGGAAGGTATCCCCCGCAGATGTGGGGTGTGTGTTGTACTGTATTTCTCCATCTCAGTGATAGAAAAATTAACAATTCACTCTCAAGGACATGTTTTATGATACATGATTTAAGTCAGGGTTGGGAGTCATGCATCCTGTGGGCTGTCTGTGGGCCCCAAGTCTATTCCTTGGCCTCCAGGGCCTCCCTGTCTGCTTCTGAAAAATGCTAGCCAGTACAAAGATTTGGTACTTGTTGAAAGACCCACTAAGAATCTCTCTATCCATCATTTACATTTAATGTAGATATTATGCCATTATGAAATTGTGGTGTGACCTATTTATATAATCCATGAAGTCTAATGTTCTCAGCATTTCAAACCCTAAATTTGTTTCACAATGTTTTCAAATCATTATGCTTGTACAGTTGTCCCTCTGTATCCACTGATTCGGTATCCACAGATTTAAATATTCACAGCTGGAAAATATTCTTAAAAAAAATAATAATCCAAAAAGCAAACCTTGATTTTGCCATCTTATATAAGGGACACCATTTTGCTATGCCATTGCATATCATGGGACTGGAGTATTCACAGAGTTTTGTATCCACGGGGGGTCCTGGAACCAAACCCCAGTGAATATGAAGAAAGAACTGTATATGTTTTTTATGAAATTGATGATTAAAATTTTAGGATAGTTATTAAACTAATACAAATATTTTAACAATCCAGAGAGCTGGTTCCTATAATAGGATCAAAGTTCATTGAGGAAATTTTAAAATTGTCTCTTGTCATCCAAGGATGAAATACATTTGATAGTTTCTTTATACTATATTTTTCCTACTCTTCACAGCTATTGAGTTCCAGTAATGCTGATGCTGCCAAGCTTTGCACCTGTTGCTATTGAATCATAAAATGTAATAGCTGTGTACTTGTGTGAATGTGAAGAAGAGGCAAAGCCCTTCATGCAGAGCAGGCAGGCAGGCAGGCAGGCAAAGCGTTCCAAACCAATGTGGTATTAACAGAATGTATGACATTGAAGGGATTCTAAAAAATAATAACAAAAAATTGCAGTATCTGTATTCTAATGCAGGTGTTGGCCACTCCTGTGCATGTAATCAACATGATCAAATTTAGAGCATGCTCACATGGAGACAGAATTGTCTTGTAAAATGTTTATGATGAGACAGGAAACAGATCGTAACCTAGGTGCATTCTGGAGAAAGTTAGAAAAATGACTTTATTAAGGCACCCCAGGTTGTCTTTAACACTTTGTAACTAGAAACAGGTTTTCTGCATTATTATGTGAAGAGATGGTTGGAATTGAGCTTTCTAATAAACAACAATATAATAGCAGTGTAAGGTAAAATATCAAGCAGACAATGAAATTTCCTCAAATGCTTATTGGCAGTACTTCGAACCCACAAAGGAATTTAATGTACTCTGTTTATGAGGGGACTCAGCATTTTACTGTTTAATTTCTACCTCTAAACAAAATGTCATAAATGGTTCATGAAGAGAAGCAATCTCAAATGATGCAGGGCCACTTTTCATGGGTAACTTTGCACTTATACAAAGCACTGTTGTACTCACTGAACATTTCTGCAATCTTCAAGATGTGCTGTACTTGTACTCTCAGATTTAATCATATTATATTCAAGATATGTATGACCTACAATCTATAAGCAGGAAAATGTGATATTCTGTAAAATATCTCAATATTAAATGAACAAAAAATGTGTGGAGGGATTGAAATTTGTGAAGAAATTCTTGCAATCTCATGCTGTAGAGGAGAAAATGCTTAATTGCTCATTCTTGCATGTGAGAATGAAATAAGTGAAAAATTACATCTCTACTGAAGAAACCTTACATTTATACATCTGTATGTACATATCCTCTCTTCACACTATTGTGAAACATGCCCAGAGGGTTCATCATTGTCAGGCAACATCGCTAACAGTGAGATATCTCTGTCTTCTTTAGGGATGTACATCTTTCTAATTTCATTCTCAATTAAAGGAATGAGAAATTCTGAGGATTTTTTCCTGCTGTGAGAAAATCCTTGAACAGTACAGTAGGACCCTCAAATCCACTGGGGATTGGTTCTGGGGAAGATGTGGATACCAAAAACTGTGGATAATAGTAAATACCATTGAAAACAATGGGACTTTTGGTTTAAATTCCATAGAGTTGCCTTGGAGGACCTAGAAAATGGCTAGAGACGACACATTTTCTAGGAAGACTCTGGAAGGTGTGCTGTTTTGTGTACCATGGATAATTTAATCAGTGGATAATGAATCAGTGGATACAGGGGTCCTACTGTACACTGATTTTGAAGACAATTCATAGTTTGGGATTTATTCTGCACCAATTTGTACATGGTATTTTTGCACAGGAAACAGGATTCTCTGCCCAGAAAACAGCATGTGCACACCCATAAGCACACACACACCTTGTGCAAAATTTATGTGGCATAAGTTCCAAACAGTGAAGATTCTCACCACTCCAAGATACTCCTCATCAGAGTTTTTGGACACTTGAGTAAGACATTTTTTGTGTTAATATTTTGAAGAATATTTTTAAAATATTATTTCCATCCCTAGGCCCACTTCCACACATTTGTTCTATGCGCACAGGAAAAAGTATGGACAGACCAATGGGTATAATGCAAAATACATTCAAGAAGCATTTCTCTCACAAAAGATTCTAGGACTGGCCACTTGCATTGTAAGGTAAGAGATATTCTTTTCCATTAGGCATGTGATCAGCATCTGTTGCACATTAAACCTTCATTATTCTTCATTTCCTCACATGGCTATGTAATGACATTCCTGAATACTCTTCTATGCCCATCAAAATCCCCTCTGAACAATAGAGGCAAATTACTTTGCAACTTATCATGATTCTTCAATCTACAAGTCACATTTTATTCCTTACTTGATACGCGCATGTTTTACTTGATATGCTTTGAACAGTTTCTTTATGAAACTGTTTAAAGAAAATTAAATTAACATTTCTATAGATTGCCCCCCTGTTCTTATTGAAGAAAGGATAGTGATTAAAAAAAAAGCCCGTATCTATAGCTTGCATTTCATATTTTCAGGCTCCCAAGATATTAAATTTAAAATGAATGGCTAAGTCTTACAAGTAGGAATACCACCATCATTTATATCATAAAATGGTATCTTAAACTAGATAGATTTTTAAAAAATGCCCATAGAAGAGATGTTTAAAAGAATTACCTTAGAAAAGGATATACTCAAATAACTATGCTCTTCTGTACAAGTGTAATAATTGAGTTTCTTCTGTAGTAGGGCTGAATAGGGCTTTATTTCTCTTTTCCTTAGCAATGACATTGAAACTTATGGGAAACTTATTGATATAGGCCTACTTCACAATGGCTCCAACTATACCACTTCCTAAAAACACAACCATGTGAAAACAGAACCACACTGATAATAAGACTGGCACATAGGAATCACCAGAAAGGACAATCAAGGCAGATTTGGAGTTTTTGGCTGGGTAGGATCAGGCTCGGTGAGAACAGGATTCCCAGGTGAAAGACAGAATAGGGTTCCTGGTTGTGCAGAACAAGGCATTTCAGCAGATGAAGCTGCATGACAAGCAAGCTTTGGTACTCTTCTGGTACAGCTATTAGAGGTATAGGAGTCCTGTCCTGCATTTCACCTAGCAACCCTAGGTGCAGGGACGGGTGATGAGAAGAACATTGAAGTGATTTCTCAACTGTTTTAAAAATCTTTTGAAAAGAGAAGTTTAATGTATGTGGGGTAGATTGAACTCGAAAAGCACTTTAGAATCATGTGACAAGGCATTTTCATTATTTTTTTAAATTATTCAGTGCATATTTATTTAGATTTAATGACTGACATCCTGTTGAAAAGTTATGAATGTGTACGTTAGACTGCTTGGTATTCATGTTTACAATCATGGCATTATTGCCATCATCACCACTCCTCCCAAACCTGACTTAATAATGAGCAGATGCTCCAAAAGCAAGGGAAATCTGTTCTACTGGAGATTGAAATGCAGAAGGATGATGTTACCAACCCCCTTCTGCCAGGTATCAGTGTGATAATCAGATGTAGGACTCCTGATGCAGTTCCTTATCACACCACAGATTGCTGGTGGGAGGGGGCTGGAAGTGTCATCTTGCTGCATCCCGATCACCAGCAGGTCTCAGTCTCTTAATGTGGCTGCTAAGGTAAGGTAGATTTGGGGGCTGGGTGAAGTGATAATACATAGTTATGTATTCATAACTATGTCTGTGATGTGGGACCTCAGCTGATATTTAAAAAATAGTACATGGTTGTGATGTAAAGAAACAGCATTCAAAATTTAATTGATAATTAAAATGTAACTAAAATGTCCAGAATACCAAAATAACATGTTTACCAATAGCCATTGAGCATAAATCTCTTGGACAGGTAGATGTTTCTTGTTGGCTCTTATGGGAGAAAAAATGCCATTCATTGTCAGACCCAGTACAGAATTGCAAGACAGGTCCCCTATCCAATGAACCTGGGCTCAGCCAACTTTTCCCATAGCTGAGGCCAGGTGCCAGTTTTATCAGACAGTTGTGGACATAGAGCACATACTTCCCGTTCCCAGCTATACCACTGTACATGCTTGTTAGTAAGTACAGAGGAATGTTAAATAATGATACAACAGAACAGAAGTTGGCAGGGAAAGGTCACATCTGGGACTGATCCTGATAGGTGATCAGTTGTGCTTGCTCACAGGCAAGAAGCATGATCTTGTGATTTGCAGTTTGTTTCTTTCAGGTATCTGGCAGCTCGCTTCGCTGCAATGAGGACTTTTTGCTAAGAGAATTAACCATTCTGCATAAGAGTCCAAAAGCATTTGCCATCTCAGGTCTGGTGAAAGAACAGGTTGCTTACTGTAACTATAGTTCTTCAAGTGGTCTTCTGTGAATTCACACAATGGGTTAATCCTGTGCCTGTGCAGAGCACTTCGGAAACTTCCAGAAACCTCAATTGAAACTTTTGGGTGGTAGCTCTTCCCCCCTCACCCCTGGCCTATATAAGCCCCCACCTTTCACCAACTGCTCAGTTCCTTATAGCCACGTATTAAAAAATGATGTGTGAGGTAGAACACCAGAGGGGAGGAGGGCGGGTTTGTGTGAATTCATAGAAGACCACTCAAAGAACTATAGTTATGGTAAGTAACCCATTCTGCTTCGTGGTGGTCTCTGTGAATGCACACAATGGGTAGACTAGCAAGTTCACAAACCAGGAAGGTGGGGGTGTCCTAAAACCAATAAAAACAGGACAACAGTATAAAGAAAATAATATGTTATATTAGAATCAGGATTAAGAGATAACCTGTCAACTACAGGTGGTTGATGGCATAAGGACTGCCCTACCTAGGCCTGAGCCATCATTCCTGGTAGAGTCTAATTTATAGTTCTTCACAAGGTGAGTGGTATCGCCCATGTGGCCACACCACATCTGTCTGGCAGAGGCACTCCTCTTAGGAATGCCATTGAGGTAGCTGTTGCTCTAGTAGAATGGCTTTGTATTACAGAAGGCAATGGTTTGCCCATCACCTCATAAGAGATGTAGATTGTGGATGCTACTCACTTGGAGAAATGCTGTGATGAAACTGCCAGCCCCTTTTAAGGGCCTCAGTAGCAGATTAACAGTCTTTTTGAATGCTGGAAGGATGTCATCTTGCTCAAGTTAGAGCTCCAGAGATGATTTGACATCGAGTGGATGGCAGGAGCCAGTGTTATCAGCCATGAGTGGATGGCCAAAAGACAGCAAGACTGTATCCTGGTTTAGGTGAAAAGATTAAACCACCTTGAGTAGGAGCACTACATCTGGCCTAAGAACAACCTTATCCCTATGGAACTGGGTGTAGGGAGTGTCTGCTCTGAGTGCACAGAGTCGCTTGCTCACCTTGCTGAGGCAATGGCAGTCAGGAAGGCAGTCTTAAAAGACAGAAGGTCTACATCAGCCCTGTCCATAGGCTCAAAGGGTGTCCCCGATAGAGCCTGTAGGACTAATTGGAGATCCCAAGTGTTAGTTGGGTTCGTCACTGGGGGATGCAAGTTCTTATATCCCTGTAGGATCCTGCAGACCAAGGGGTCCTTGAAACATAATTGTATTCCAAGGTGGAAGTTCCAGGACACTGCAGCAACATAAGCTTGAATAGAGGAGAGGGAAAGCCCCTTTGTTGACAAGGTAGCAAGGAAGTGAAGGAGGAGCTGGATTGATGCATTAGTAAGGGAAATGCTCAAGTTGCTAAGGAATTTGCAGAACTTTTACCATTTATATTGGTAGGCCCTTTGAGTGGAAGGCCGTTGGGCAGCTCTGTAACATGGTCCTAACCGTGTCCAAAAGGGATACTAGTGGTTGATGAGCCACACCATTGGTTTGATTGTTTCCAGGTCGGGATGGAGTATCTGACTGTTCTGAAGGGAGAAAGTGTCTTGCCAGATAGATAGGTGCTGAAATCTCTCCCGCAACAGAAGAATCAGAAGAGAGAACCACATTTTTCTGGGCCACCAGGGAGTTATCAGTATGCAGGTCACCCTGTCGTGTTGTAGCTTCGCTATCACCCTGGAGTCTAACCGGAAGAGGGAAAGGCGTAGAGTCTGACACCCGTCCATTCAAAGAGAAATGCACCCACTAGGTTTCTCTGTGAGGCAGGCTGCCTCGAGCAGTATTGCTGGCATTTGCTGTTCTTTTTGGTCACAAAGAGATCTATGACTGGTATTCTCCAGTCTGCAAATAGGGTCTCTAGAATGTCTGTCGCTATGGACCACTCATGACAGCTGCTCTGAGTTTGGCTCAGTGAATCTGCAGCATAGTTCTGGCTCCCCTCCAGATGAATGGCCATCAGTGACATCCATCTGGCCACACACCAGTCCCACATCTTGATCGTCAAATCCAGGAGCATCTGTGACCTGGTCCCTCCTTGCTTGCTGATGTAGAAAACTGTGGTGGTGGTGTCTGACAGAACCTGAATCACATGTCCCTAAAGGGATGGTTTGAATGCTTTCAGTGCTTTGAATACTGCCAACAGCTCCAGGGTGTTGATGTGCAGCTTGGACTCTCTCGGAGACCATAGCCAATGGACAGCTAGGCCGTGCAAGTGAACAACCCATCCAGTCATGGACATGTCTGTTGTCAGGGATCTGGAGGGTTGGAGGGGTGTGAAGGGTAAACCACAATGGACAGCCTCTGGTTGAGTCCACCAGTCCAGCACCCTGAGTATTGGGCAAGACACAGAAAGCATCTTAGAGGGGTTGCCAAACAATGGGTTGAACATCTAGAGAAACCAAGCTTGCAAGGGTCACATCCGTAGCCTGGCAAGGGGGTTCACTGCTGTGGTGGAGGCCATATGGCCTAGGATACTTTGAATAAAATGTGTCGTCACTCTTCTCTGGGCCATGCAGTAGAGTACTATTCTCTCTAGCACTGCAAACCTGTCTTCCTGAAGACAGTTGTGTGGATTCCAACTGTGCTTCAATGAATTTTGCGACTTGAGATCCAGGTGGGACTTGTCTAGGTTGACCACAAGCCAATTTCTTGAGCAGGGAGGTGGTGAGCACAATCCCTGGTGACTTTCAACTTGGACGGTCCTGCAATGAGCCAGTTGTCTGGGTACAGGAAAATTACCACACCTCCTATATGGAGGTGAGCTACAATGGGTGCCACACATTTGGTGAAAACTTTTGGGGCCATACAGAGGCCAAAGGGCAGAGCTCTGAAACAGAACATGTAGGATCTGACAGCAAATGCAACGAAACGCCTGTGCAGCTGAGCTATAGTGATGTGAAAGTAGGTGTTGCAGAGGTCAATCGTTGCAAACCAATGTCTGGTCTGGAGGAATGGGAGAATGGATGAAAGTGTGACCAATATAGTGGTTGACATCTCAAAGGTCCAGAATAGGGTGCAGTCCACCATCTTTCTTATTGATGAGAAAGTAGAAGAAGAAGGTGCCCGCCTTTTGATGCTGTGTAATAGGTTCTATAGCTCCCTTCCTCAGGAGGGTGGCCACCTCTTTCCTGAGGTGCAAGGAAGGAGGAGTATATTTGAAGACCCCCAAAGGGGGAAGTTTTCAAACACCATAAAATAACCTTTGAGAATGATACTCAGGACCCAGGTGTCGAGTAATTCAGCGCCATGAATGAAAAGCGACAAGAAGCCCATTTGCATATGCCTGGAAGGCGGGCATGTCAGAGAGAAGGGGGTATTCAAAGCCGCTGCTTGGACAAGTCAGGCTTCTTCTTCTGGAACTGAGACTTGGTCTTCAAGGTAGTAGGGAACCTCTTATGATATTGTGGGTTTGCAGGGGTGGCGTGTTAGGAATGTGGCACCGTAGGGTTATATCTCCTACAAAATGAAGGAGGGAATTGTCTTCCATATAGTCGTGGTTGAGAGGTTTGGCTGGGAGGTGGGATGTCAAAGTGCCTCACCATAGTTCTCATTTTATGTGTATGTTCTAATGTAGTGTCCATGGAACAGCATGGAAGAGGCTGGCTTCGTCGAAGGGAGGCCTTCAATCACCAACTTAGCTGTGCTGGAAAGACCAGAGGAGTGCAACCACGCATGTCTGTGGACACTTGCAAGCACCTTTCCTGTGCAGTCGGCCACCTGCTTCACTGATTGCCATTGGTAGTTTGCTAAGGCAAGGCCATCATCCCTCATGTTATGAACTAGGGCAAGATCTTGTGGAGGAATCTTTTCCAAGTATGGGGAGATCATGTCCCACAGGTGCCTCTGGTATGCTCCCATGCATGCACTGTAGGTGGCAATCTTAGAAAGCAAGCAAGCCAAGGGATGAAATTTTTGACCAATGGCATCCAGCTTCTTACCCTCCCATTCTGTAGGGGAAGAATGAACCCTATGCGATGTGTGCATTTGGGCCACATCCACTATAATAGAATTTGTCTTTGGATGTGAGACTAGCCATGGAACCTTATCCTCAGACACCCGATAAGGGTGCTCCAATCTCCATGAGGTGGGAGGAACAGAGGATGGAGTGGTCCAAGCTGCTTTGATTATCTGTGTAAGGAAGGGTGAGATGGGGATGGATAGTAGTGGAGGGGTCTGTCTCTGTAGATCATGGAAGATGGGATCATCCACATGAGTGTCAGGTTGAGTGATTGTCAGGTGAGTGATGCCACCATGCGGTTTACCACCTCTGCAAACATCTTGACATTGTCCATAGGGGATGGTGGATCAGTTTGTGCACCTTTCCCCTTTGGGGATGATTTTGGAAATGGAGTCTCTGAATGCGACTTGTCTGAGCCAGATGGTGAGGTCCTTGGTAGTACTGGTGGGATGGTTGGTCTGGGCCATACTGCCATGTCCAGTGTTGGAGCTTTGTCAGGGTCTTCATCCTTCTGTGGAGGGGAATGATGAGGTGACCAATGTGGGACCCATTTCTCTGGGACCTAGAACACGACCGGTGGTCCTGTCCCTGTCGTGGTGATTCGGTGGAATCTGGATGGCGTGGTCTTGTATGGTGGTACCACGGGTCCTCTGGTGATTGGGGAAGTCCTTGACCCATTGAGTGGTACCACCTGACATCCCATCTGTCCCAGAGGTAGGCCTGGGAAAAGTCACGATGGTATTGTCTATTGTATTGCCGGGGAGAGGATTTGACGTAGCAGCGGTACCGGGGATCTGACTCCCAATAGTACCTGTCCAACGGTTACCCCCTAAAGGGGGGAAGTTTGTAGTGGTACCATACTTATCTGTCCCAGGACCAGTCATCCCCATACTAGGGGGAGTCATAATCAGCGTACTGAGAGCTGTAGGAACCTGAAAGGTACCTGGGTGGATGTTGAGGATGTGGGAGAGGAAAGCAGGACCTGGAGTCCAAGCAGGACTGTGATCGTGGTCCTGGCATCCTTCAACGTGTCTTAGAGGGTTGACTGGTCAGAGATAGTGTCCTTGGCCTATCAGGCACTACCTTCACTGGAGGATGGAGACCAGACCCACCACCTGCATGGGACCGTGACTAGAGGGATTCCAACCTAGAGGGAGTGTAACTTTGACTGTTGAGGCATGCAAGACCGAGGGCAAGACCAGGAGTGAGACTGGGAGTGAAACTTAGGAGTAGGACCGAGAGTGGGACCAGCCGAGGCAGTGCACCACCATACCTAATGCCAGCAGAATCATTGATGGTGAGATCGTGATGATCTGTATGTCAGGTGAGAATTCATCGACTGCACCTTCTGATCCGTAAGTCATCTCAACATTGTGGGACCAGTCAGGTGACAGTATCACTAGTCACCTCTTCACCGACGGAGGCGTCAGAGTTTCCTCCTCCTTGTGCCCCTTGATTCTCCATGGTTTAAGATCGTGGGATGGGGAATCTGGCTTTTTTGGCTACCTTCACTCCCTAGAGCATCCCCTGCTAGGGGATCTCTTGCCGTCTGGCACTTTGGCCATTTTTAGTGGTGGCTCTGCCACCATTTCCTCCTCTTGCACAATCTCCAGTACTTTTGCCGGCAGTACCATTCTGTGCTTGCCCTTTGATGTTGTGGTATTGTCCGTATGGGATTTAGTGGCACTGTGTTCATGAGGTTGGGTAGACATTGGGGTTTTCTTTGCAGCCCCTTTGGAGGAGGATGGTACTGCTGTGGAATAGTGTTTCTTGGGTTCCCTGGGTGGTTTCGGTGTGGTCCCCGAACTGGATGTCTTAACAGGGAATTATGTCACAGAGAAGGCATGCTCATAAAGGAGGGCCTTCAGCCTTTTGCCTCTGTTGCGGCGAACCGGGGGGGGGGGGAGTCTTGCAGTGCCTGCAGATTTTAACTTCATGGAACTGTCCCAGACAGAGCAGGCATTTAGAATGACCATCAGATTTGGTCATTCCCCCTCCACACATTGGGAACAGAACTTAAAGAAACTTGTGCCCGACATCTCAGGAAGGGTAGGGGCCTCACAATGGAGAGTACTGTACCGTAGTCAAAGAGAAATCCAGAGTCCAAATCCAAATCCAAATCCAGAAGAAAGTCCAGTCAATAATCAGCAAGGAAAGAGTAATCCAAATCCAGTTGAAAGGTCAGCAACAAGGTAAGAAGATCCAAGAAAAATAGAAAAGGTCTGATGTTTCTTTCAGTGTTCCTTTGTGCTGCTCACATGGCAGAAAAAAAGGAACTGAGCAGTTGGTGAGAGGTGGGAGCTTATATAAGCCAGGAGTGAGGGGGCAGAGCTACCCCAAAAAAGTTTGAATTGAGGTTTATGGAAGTTTCCGAAGTGCTCTGCACCTGCGCAGGATTAACCCATTGTGTGCATTCACAGAAACCATGAAGATTGAGAACTCACGTTGAACAAGTCTTGAAGAGAAACGACAACGCAGAAAGAATCACAACCCGGAAACATCATCCAAGGAGATCTTCTGCTGTGCTTTCTGCAACCAGACTTGTTTATCTCGGATTGGAGATTTAGTCATCAGCACGCTTGCAGAAAGCACGGGATGAGTCCTTCCTGAATCTTCATTTGCGAAGAAAAGCCAGAGAGAGAGAGCATTCATAGAAACCACGAAGAAGAATTAGCTACATATAGTTGAACCTTTCCCTCTGCAGTCCTATTCCCCCCCCCCCGCTCGCATCCCTATACTGTTTCCATTTCTAAGAGGTTCAGATCGTTCAGTGTTCTTTAAGAGACCTAATTTTATTGGGGTAGAGGTAACTCTAGCATCCTTTTTAAGGCCAAAAGAGTTGAGAAGATCCATGATCTTATGTTTATGATTAAGAAAGAAACTTCCATTGCTGACTCTTTCTGTTCACACTCCAAGAAAGAGAGATGTGATATGACAATCTCATCCTCTCTTACTATCTCATTATTTATATTTGTTAGATATGGTGGTGCGTTATAGTATGTCTGTGTACTATATATTTATTTTCATATATTTTGAGTCTGTAAATGATTACAGCACCACTGGTTTCCAGCTTCACTGATTATTATAGTGCTTTGTCCTTCCTACAAACTGTCCATCTGTTCTTTCTACGGGCAAGAAACTCTAAAGCCAGTCATTTTTGGAAGACTGTCTTTCAAACTTATTACAAAAATAGACTAACAGATTGTTAACAGATTCTTTTTTGTTACTCCTTTCTATTGTAATGCTTGCTTTGTTTATTTTTGTTTTGTTTTGCTTTTACTTCCTTTTTGTTTTTTACATAATTTTGAGATTGGATTTTAAATATAGGAATTTTTATGTAAACTGATTAAATACACAAATAGCCATAAATCTTAGCGTAATTGCATAAGTTGACCTGACTAGCAGCGGTATGAACAGAGTCAATGGTTTCCTGGCTCAGTACTTATACACCCAAGACCTTCTGCTGTGCTTTCTGCAACCGGATTTGTTTATCTCGGATTGGCCTTTTTAGTCATCAGCGCGCTTGCAG
Organism: Gambelia wislizenii; assembly: GCA_030847615.1. Lineage (NCBI taxonomy): Eukaryota > Metazoa > Chordata > Lepidosauria > Squamata > Crotaphytidae > Gambelia > Gambelia wislizenii. The sequence goes on along the minus strand of JAUMIR010000002.1, from coordinate 302,513,255 downwards.
AAAGCATGGGATGAGTCCTTCCTGAACCTTCATTTGCGAAGAAAAGCCAGAGAGGGAGAAAGAGAGACTTATGTTAATATATTGGTTTACACCAGTTGTTACATCACTTTTACATGCAACAAAAGAATTCTGATCAGAATTATTCCCAACTTCAAGGGAATAGATTTTCAGGGAAGCAGAATTGTATGGCTTTGAGATCACAGGACCAACAGTCTAGCTGTTTGGCAAACCTGTATCATCTTACAATCTGTGAAAGTCTGGGCACAGGTTCACAGTTTGCACATTTCTATATCCTGTTGCACTCTATCCCACTCCCACACTATGTAACTGTGCATAAATAGCTGTGGTTTTGGTATCACTCCATCTTTGCATCCAAGAAGTGGATTGAAATCCAGGAGAGCTTAGGCTGAAATAAATCAGTTACTCTTCAAGGTACTGCCAAATTCCTCCACACACAATCACATACCCACCTTTCCTTTTTATACACAGGTACACTTTCTCTGGTCCCAAAAATGTCTAAGAACAGTAACTCACTGTTCCTCTTCATGGTCTCTGTGAATGCACACAATAGGTTAATCCTGCACCTGCACAGAACACTTTGGAAAATTCCAGAAACCTCATCTCCCAAGATCTGGGAAACAGCTCCTTAAAGGGAAATCTTTTCATAAATGTCTTCTGCAATTTAGCCCTGGTGAAAGTGAGGTTTTAACCTGGCCCAGGCTTCTCCCCATATCTCTGTGCCTTTGTAAAGTCAATCATTTAACTGCAGCCCAATTTGGGGTTATGTATGTGACTCCTCAGGGGTTAAGGATGTTGTAACCCATGTTGAATCCCTGATCCCTTAGTGATTTCTAAAGGCTTGCCTGCATCGGCTATTTATCCCAGCTTGCCCCTGGCTTGGGGCCTTGAAGTCCAAATGATGCAGGGCTCTGGCCCTGATTTGCAGGTGGAAGCTGGGCTAAAGCCCATTAATGGGTCTAAAGCCCATTAAACACCTGGGAAAACTTGCTTCATATGGGAAAACTGGATTAAGCTGGGCAGGAATACAGAAGTCCTTATCTGCATGCTAGCCTGTATCAGCAGCCAATGCCACCGCTGGTGTATCCCTGAAGCCAGGAAAGAGGCCCTCGGCATGTGATCATTACCCCCTGCATGTGACCAGCCTTGATCACATGCTGAGAGCTTCCTTCTTGGCTTCAGAGAAACACCAGTGGTGGCATCACTGGTGGCTGCATATATGGGCTACAACTTATATATAGGAGGTAACTGGTGCTATGTATGGTTAATTGAATCAATTTTTCTCAATAAATAAAATTTATAAAATTGTTTGTGGGCAGAGCTGGATATTGGTATTATTTTTTAATCCTCAGTGTCACACATGGGCAGCAGAATGTAACATTGCTGTATGTTAAACATGTATGGGGAAAGCATCAAAATTTCACTGAGGAAGCCTACGAAATAGTCCACTTTGTCCTTACTCTACTCTTAGAGTTGACCGTCTGCATTTTTGGATTAAAAATAATAATACCAATACACAGCTCTGCCCGCGAACAACTTAGCTGTTTCCATATAAGAATTCCAACTTCGATACTGCTTACCTATGAATTCCATCATTTTAGACTTGAGATACTAGCGCTGACTAGACATGTTCGTGTATTCCAATGGCAAGAAATGGTTCCTTGTGACTGCATATGCTGTGGAGTCATATATTTTTGAGGATTGTGTAGACTCCAGCAGCGAATTATGCATCTGTGCTATCGCATATGCTCTAGAGTCTTATATTCCTGAGGACGTTGTTGGACTCCAGCAGAAAATCATTGTATGTATTTATGTATTTATATATTTATGTATAATTAGTATAAATGTGGATAATTTATATGCATGCAGTCACTTTGTGAACCATTGTGAAATTAAGATATGTATAATGCTGTAGCACTTTCCTAATATAATGTTCCGAAATAGAATACACAAAATACTCACACACAACAGATTTCATATTTTTATTTCTTGAAATAATTTTATTTATTGAGAAAAACTGATTCAATTAGTTCTAATAACCGTACACAGTACCAATTGCCTCCTTTATATAAGTTGTGGTTACTGAGTTAGTGAAACCCTCCCTGTGTACCTTTTTTGCCTATATGGGCTGGCATGCAGATATGGTCTCCTGCCAGTTTCATGTAGGTAATGGGGGTGGGGAATGGGCCAGATCTTGAGGAAGGTCTAGACAAGCCCTAAGACTCTGATTATGAATTTTAACTATCTCTCTTCTCTCACTGGGTGTTCTTGTAGGTTCTGCTACGTTTAGCTCTGAGGCTACTTTAGTTAGCTGGAACTCATGGGCCCTTGATATGGGTCTTGTTTGTGGTGTCACTAAGGATAGTGTCACCCATCTTCATGACAGTGTCATCTGGTGTGGTTCGGCTCTCCACAACCCCTTAGTGCAGCTACTGGGTCCTCTTACCTGCTACCCAAATAACTGAGATAATATAGCCCACCTGTCTTGGAATAGAAACTTAGATTTGGGAAAGGATACAGGCTCAATGCTACACATACTTTGCATGTAGAATGTTTAGTTCAGTCTCTGTTATCTTCAGGTATTAATTCATTCAGTGTATGATACATCCTATAGCTAAAAGCTCTCACAATGGCATACATTAAAACAAACAGACTAAACATGAACTGCAATAAAATCGATAACAATGATTTTAAAAGCAGCAATAAAACACAACTTACAGACTAGAGAATGAGTATTCAAGGCAGCAAATAACTTCAAGGATATTAAAAAGAAAAAAGAAAAAGATTACCTAGCCTGGAGGAAAAGAAGAAATGGCAATAAAACATGTAGGATGTAACCTCCAAAAATTCAAAAAAGTAAGTACTGGGCAGGACAGACCCCTTAGGCAAGGGTATTCTACAATTGGGTGGCTGTAAAGTATTCATGCCCACCAAAGTAGCCAGCCACGAAATCACAGTATGTAGGGGCAGTGGATAACAAGACCACCAATGATATGAGGACTCTGATAGAGACATGGGACAGTTTCAGACATGTCTTACTGCACTAGATGCTTTTGGGAGAACTTTGGCACTGCTGTGCGGCAGGGACCCCATTTCAGATGACACCGTCCCTCTGGCGAAATTGTCCGTGTCACTTCCATGTAGGACTGGAGGCAGCCGAGCCATATTTCACCAAATTTTATTCGCGGAAGTTGTCTGTGAATAAAATATGGGGCGTCCGCCTCCAATCCTACATGGAAGTGACATGGACAATCTCGCCAGAGGGACAGCATTGTCTGAAATTGAGTCCCTGCCATGTGGCAGTGCTGAAGCTCTCCCAAAAGCCTCTAGTGTGGTAAGACATGTCTGAAAATGTCCATGGGAAGAGCTGGTACTGAAGATATGGGCACAGACCATAGGCAGGGCTGGGATAGACTCCTGCCTAAAACATGGACTGGTGTAATTAATTAATTAATTAATTAGCATGAGGAAGCTCCTGATGTTCCTATGGACTACTTTGTAGCTCCCTGCTTTGCTCAGCTCCTGGATTAAGAAGAGCCTGCTTAGGAGATGGTCAGGTCAAGAAATCCAATTATGGTTCCATTTATGACCTCTCTGAACTTAAAACCACCTAATTCTCACTTTGGCTATCCCCCTCTGGTTTGTCTACTGTAGGGATACATAATCTGTGGCCAGTAAGCCACATGTGGTCCTACCTCCTTATATTCTGTCCCCCAGTACTGCACAGATTTCTTTAAAATGACATTGCAGTTTCCTGTAAACAAACATATGCAATATAGTCAATGGGAGAAGAAACTAATTGTACAATAGTCAATGCGTGATAATCATTATCCAATAGTCAACAACATTGTATCATATTACATAAATTAAATTTCAGTTGTGTGTGTGTGTGTGTGTACACAAACGTATATATGAGCAGGAGGAATATGGATTCACCATCTCATTGACATGGAATCCATCAGACATCATTGACTCCTACTATGGGTCAGCAGTGGCCCGCACAAACATTCAATGCCCCCCACAACTTGGTGAAGTGAAGCACTTCACAGTTCCAGCTCCCTGTCCATGTCACTCAGGAGTTCCTAAAATAATGGAAAACTTTATGTTAGAGCCTCAAGGGGTTGTTTGAGAATCTGAAGGAAGCTGGGAGTCATTCTGCATGGACAACTGTGGTAAATATTTTATTTTATCCGTTAATGAACTCTTAAGGAGACATGCATATATTTGGCAGCTTGCCTCAATATAACAAACAACATTATTCATGCTGTTGTGTGTGAAAGGATTTTTAAAACCCTACTTATAAATAGAGGAACTTAGTGCAACAGAAGTGTTGGGGGGGAGCTGTTAGCATTAATTTAGCAAATTAACTCCTCCTCCCAATAATATGCTGAATTTCTCACCAACTAAGTAAAACTGTTTGTGTTTTATTTAGGGATATTAATATGCAACTATTTCATTCTCACATGTGAGCATGAATAATTTCCAGTGTTTTCTCTCTGCTGAAGAGAAAACAAATATTTCTGTACAGTTCTTGCCCAGTATTCACACATTTTGAAGTCTTCTGGGAAATTATTATAGGCAGAAATAGATGTGGCATTTTTTTGCATGAGAACTGTGGGGTTTTATGCAAAAATACTGTTTCCAGGCAGCCACGTGAGTTTTTGTGCATGTTTTTTAAGCAAACAAATAAAATAATATAAAAATAAGTTTAAAAAAAGAACCTTGCACAACAAAAATCTTGAACAGCAAAAATCTTGCTCAGAAAACAGAAATCTTCTACAACAAAAACATGTGCCTATTTTGTGTATGTGTGTGCAACATTATTATTATTATTATTATTATACAAGATATTTCTTGTGCAAAGTTGCTGCTTTCCTGCATAGAAAACAACAATCTTAGACACATACAAAAACCCAGAAGTGGCTGCTTGGAAAAAGTGTTTTTGTTTTTTTTTCTCTGCAAAACCCATTTTTTGTTCAAAACCTTTCTTTTCTGCAAAATGTTTGTGTAAAAATTCTCACACATAAAAGAATGTATATTTCTGCACAGAACCTAAAACACTCCAGGATGTGCAAACACTGGGTGAAAACTGCATAATTTTTACTATGATATTATTCTTTACTATGATATTATTTTTCAGCCATGAAACAAATAATAATGAATATCCTTTCCAGCCTTAATTTTATTCATATTGCTCCTCACATTTATCCTTCACCTTTTATGCAAAAAGCTGACAGTAGTGTAATAATGAGTCTTTGATAGGGTACTATTTTTCCCTTCCAGTTCCTGCTCTTTTGCAGTTCAAGTCAAGACTTTTAGCGAAAATGTATAGCTGGCAGAGGGAAACATGGGGAGGATTCCTATCCCTTTAATGATTGTGTATGTGTATGTGCCTTCAAGCCACCTGTTGACTTATGGTAACCTCATCTATCTATCTATCTATCTATCTATCTATAATTCTCTTGGGTATGTTGCCTCTCCCAGTGTGCTGATTGGCTGCTCAGGAAACACACTCAACCCACACCCAACCAATCACCAACCACATGCAAATTCACTCTCCACCTCACAATATGTACTCCTGACACTTAATCTGTGGCCCAGATTGGGACCCAGACAGTCAACTGGCAGTGGTGACAGGCCTCCTGCGCCAGCACCCAGGCAGTCAAATGGGAGTGGTGGTGGCGGCGGCAGCAGGGCAACAGAGCGAGTCACCCTCAGCAATTCTGGGAGAAGTGCGGAATGCTGAGAATGGGGAGGAGGAATTTAAATCCACCAGCCTACCTTACAGGGTTGTTGTGAGATCTAACAGGTGTTTTTGGTGAGTTTTTTTTATGGTGTATTGTATGCCAAGTCCAGTTAGTTTCATAGGTTTTCTTAGGAAAGGGACACTGAGAGGTGGTTTTGTTATGTACAAGATGGAATTTCATCAGGTGTTGCTTCTCATGCAACTAGGTAACAAGCAACATCTGCTGAAATGACCTCTTCTCTCTGAACATTAAAGGAACAGGGGCCCTCTCCAGTTTTCATTACAACATGCCTGTAGCAAAGGGGGCTAGGGGAAAAAAATCTTTATGTATCAGGCTATGTAGCACCAATGAACAAACATTTGGTCAATGCCAGTAGCAAGGGATCTCCTGACAGGACACTGCTGGGCTAGCCATGTTTCAAACATTAAAGAGGATGATAATGACAGCCAGAGCTTTTGTAGAATCATAGTCATAGAGTTGGAAGAGATCATGAGAGCCATCAAATCCAACCTCCTGCCTTGCAGGAATACCCAATCAAAGCAGTCCCAACAGATGGCCATCCAGCCTCTGTTTAAAAACCTCCAAGAAGGAGACTCCACCACACTCTGAGGCTGTGTATTCCACTGGCAAAGAGTTCTTACATTCAGGAGGTTCTTCCTAATGTTTAGGTGGAATCTCTTTTCCTGTAGTTTGAGTCCATTGCTCCATGTCCTAATCTCTGGAGCAGCAGAAAACAAGCTTGCTCCCTCTTCATCATTTCAAGTATTTAAACATGGCTATCATGTCATCTCTTAGATTTCTCTTCTCCAGATTAAACATACCCAGCTCCCTCATAAGGCATGGCTTCCAGACCACCCACCATCCTGGTAGCCTTCCTCTGGACAAGTTCCAGGTTGTCAATATCCTTCTTGAATTATGGTGCCCAGAATTCGACATAGTATTCCAGGTGAGGTCTGGCCAAAGCAGAATAGAGTGATACTATTAAATCCCTCAATTTAGACACTATACTCCTATTGATGCAGACCAGAATCACATTGGCTTTTAAAGCTGTTTGTAGCTGTTGCTTTTCCACTGAGAGAGAAAAAAACATAACAGCTAACAACATTTGGGTTTAACCGAGGGGGAAGAGCTTTGACTGGGATCTGACGAAGGTCAGGGGTCCCATCCCAACATCCTTCTGAACTCCCCTCCCCAGCTAAGCATCCTAGTCTTGAATGCCAGCCACTGCATTAATTTGACACTCAGCCAGACATCTATAAGAAGTCAGAAGTTTTTTTCCAAAGAACTTGAAACCAAAAAGAAGAATGTGCCTCAAGCTGAGCCCAAGCATAATCTCTGTTTCTAGCCTCTAGGTCCTATAACCCACAGGAGCATTTCTAGAGACTACCCCATGCACCTAGTAGACAACTAGAGGTGTTCACCATCACTACATTTTCATTTCCCCTGTCTACCTGTGGGTGAGTAGTCATACAGTCACCACAGATAATTTTTATGTTCAAACTCCAGTTGGATTCAATGGCATAACTGGTTACAAATGCTTGTAGACCATCTCCTAGGCCCATGGTTTGTTTTCTTTGGGCTGACCTATTTGGGTTGCTTGATATGAATATGTAAGCATTTTCTTACTACATTGATGCAAAATGGCAGCTGTCTTAGATATCTAAGAGATCAGACAGACAGGTTGCTGCTGGTCCTATTAATCAAATATGATCCCCTCTTTAACACATAATTGATATCTGCAATATGTATTTAAGGCAACACAGCTATATTCCAGCTAAGAATGTGCAAGTCATGCATCACCCAGGGGGGTGAAATGAGATTACCATATTGAAACTCTTTTCTCTTCTTTCAAAATTTCTCAAATGTCTTTCTCCCAAGATTCTTGTTTTGGGAGAAACATTGGTTGGCTTTACTGTTGCTAACTCATGGCTTGAATGGTTCCCATATTTAACTTTTTTTTTAATCTTCAGAGGTGTTTGCATCTGGGATCATACAATGAATTAGGAAAGACTGAGGAATTTCATCTTTATATATTCCTGTATGAAATGCTCTGCACTTCTAAGACTAACATGTTGATTCAGACTCAGCCATATACAGGGCTTGCCCAAGACATTTTCCTGCCTGAAGCTAAGCAGCAAAAACATACATGATAGCCAATACCAGAAAAGTGCTTCTGGTACATACGCAGAAAATCACATGAGTAACTCTCCCCAGTCCTGACAGTAAAATAACAAATTAAATAAGTATTAATTTGCAGCCAGTTAATGATCTGCTGCCTTAGGTGGCTGCTCCCCCGTGCCTAATCCCATCTATGAGATTTCACATTTGTCCAGCTGTTGCAACACAGTTTGGACAGAAAGTCATCATCTAAATTTCTAACTAACTAATGAAATAACTAAATTATCCATTGACTTTTCACTGAATTGCTTCAATATGCAGACAGGGATGTAAAGAGTAATCACAAATTTTCTCATCTTCCATGAGAAAATGTGTCTCAATATATTGAGATACCACATCAAGAAAATGGTCAACTACCATGATTTTTTTCCATATTTGGGAAATTTATGAAAAAATCATGTTCACTAAAACATACTTTCCCAGGCAAAAATAGTATATTTTGCACAAAAAGGTGTATTTTACACATAACCCACTGTATCCTTCACAAAATGGTCTCTCCTCTCTCTGGCTTTTCTTCACAAACAAAGATTCAGGAAGGACTCATCCTGTGCTTTCTGCAAGCACGCTGATGACTAAAAAGCCCAATCCAAGATAAACAAGTACGGTTGCAGAAAGCACAGCAGAAGATCTCCTTGGGTGATGTTTCTGGGTTATGATTCTTTCTGCATTGTCATTTCTCTTCAAGACGTGTTCGGCATAAGTTCTCAAATAAGGCTGCAACATTGTGGATAGTGCGTCTCCATGCCCCCCAATGTGAGGCCAGGGCGGACCATTGTTGGTGATCAATTTGGCTGAGCCTGAGATGTTGCTTCAGGGAGTCCTTGTATTGCTTTTTTGGAGCACCTCTCTTATGCTGACCCATGGAGAGTTCACCATAGAGTACTATTTTTGGAAGTGATGGTCCTCTATCCTAGAAAGGTGCCCTGCCCAGCGCAATTGTGTTTTCAATATCATGGCCTCAATGCTGGTGATCCCTGCTTGCTCAAGGACAGCAACATTTGTCACATAGTTCAGTGTATATTTAGGATTGTGTGTATACAGGGATGATGAAAGCGTTTGAGGAGTCGTAAGTGGTGGCGATAGGTGACCCATGTTTCAGACCCGTAAAGGAGAATAGACAGTACAATGGCTCTATACACACTGATTTTTGTGCTTCACCTCAGGTGTTTATTCCTCCAGACTCTTTTGTAAAGTCTTCCAAATGCACTATATGCCTTTGCTAATCTGTGATTGATCTCTTTGTCAATCTTGGCATCTGAGGAGATGATGTTTCCCAGATAGGTGAACTGCTGAACGGACTTAAGCACAGATTTGCCTACGGCAATGTGGGGTTGGTGGTGTTCGTCCTGTGGTGCAGGGTATGCAAGCCTCTCTCCCATGACAAGGGGGCATCAATGGAGAGGTAGATTTTGTAGATTTTTGAAAAAAGGGGGAGTTGCACAAAATACAAGATTTTTGTTTATTTCACACACACACACACACACAAAAAAAACTCTTGAAGTGTGAAAAAAATCTTTGGAAAATGTGTAAAAGTTCTTGTAATCTCATCCAGCAAGGGGAAACCCTTTGAATGATTCATTCTTGCATGTTAGGATAAAATAAGCAAAGTTTTACACACTCTGTTTACAGATTAAGGCATCTGAATGACAATTTCCAATTTGCAACCATTTAGTGTGTCCTGAGTCTACAATTTCCTGTCATCTACAGAGACTATGTGATTGCCGAATCTAATATAAATTCAGCAGCACATTACCATTTTTTGTGTTTTTTTCTTCAATATATGCAGAACTCATTCAGATGAATATTCCAAGTTGTTCAGGAATAGGAACAGTAAATATGTATGGGTAGTTTCTCCCATCCATCTATTGGAAGGACACCAGGCCAGATTGTCAAAACCTATAATCAATGCTCAACTTTATGAGAAATTTAAACACACACACAGAGAGAGAGAGAGAGAGAGCACTGCAAGACAGCATGAATCCCATGAATCATTATTCTACCTTTGTTCATACAAAAGTTCTTATATGAGGAATAAATAAATCCATTCAGTTATCGGTGGAGCTTTACAAAGTGCAAATCTCCTGTTCACATATCTGGCCAGATGCAAAGCTATATTGTTCCTTCTGACATAATATGTGGAATAAAAGAACTGATCAAAGTGCTCTATGGTGCATCTGCACTGTAAAACCATACCAAAGTTTCATACTACTTTAATTTTCATGACTTTGTCCTGAAGAATCCTGGGATGTATAGTTTTGTGTGAGACTTAAAATTCTCTGTCAGAATAAGAATGCTCTAGCCCACTCTATTAGATTATGATTCTGACCTGAGTGCCTGTCTATGATCTACAATTAAACTGACTTAATCCTCAATCCTGTTTTCTTGTGGTACCTTTGGACAATGGACTAGAGCTCTCTGTCACCAAACTGTAAATCACCACCAGACTACAAATTGCAGGATCCCTTGGGACACATAATGAGTACAGTGGTACAATCCTGATGTAATTGTGTAATGCAAATAAAGACCTACACACATCTTTTATACAGAACATATAGGTCTTTATTTGCATTATATGTTTGCATACACATGCACACACATATACACACACATATTTATACCTATATGTGCGTGTGCATGTGTGCTCTCTTATAGTTTTGTTGCAGAGACCGATGGTGAAGAGTATCGAGCTGGCTCATTGCTGTAGAAATGAGCCAGGTAGGTGTTTCCTGTATGTTTTGATCTGAACACTCTGGAGCACTTTGTTGTTATTTGCCACCAAGTAGGCTTTTACCTATGGTTACCCTATGGGCGAGAGACTTCCAAGAACCCCAGTCACCAGCTGTGCTGCTCAGTTCTTGTAAAATCAGGGCTGCTGCTTCCTTGATTGAATCAAGCCACCTGTAGTGCAGCATCTTTTCCATTAAGTCAGATCATCTCATCATATGTCCAGAGTATGACAGCCTCAGTTGTGTTATCTTGGCCTCTAGAGTTCAGGCCTGCTTTGCTCTTGTACCCATTCATTTATCTAGAGTACTACTTTATGTAATATTTGAAAGACACATTCAGAACATTTTGGTCCTCTCCATTGTGACAACCTTCTGATATTGTGGTCAGATACAACTGTTGACTTTGGTCACAGTTGACCTTAGATCCCCACTCTCATTTCAAACACTATGCAGCTGGAACTGGAAAATGAATCTCAAGCCAACAGGACTACGTATACTGTACCTATCTATAACTGAATGTTTAAAATATGTACTGTTCTATGTATAGTTGTGAAAACTTTCCCTTTCAATTTTTAAATTATATTTTACTTTATTTCTTTCTCAATAAAGGGTTATTTTAAAATGCCCACACATAATGCTTTTCCATTTTATTTTGGAGGAAAATAGTGCTTTCATGAAGAAGAACTATTTCCTGCAGGGGGGGGGGGAGAAGTTAATTGTAAAGGTATTCACCTTTTCATTTTGTTTGTCACCAGCATCACCCAACCTGCTGTTGCTTCTTTCAAACCAGGTTTTTCTTTTTTTCTTCTTCTTCTCTTCATTCCTTCCCTTCCTCTCTTCCTTCTCCTCTTCCTCCTTCTGTTTTCTTGGGTAGACATGGATGATTACATTCAATTGTGTTGACAAAATAACTGTGATCATGTTATAGAGCTAGGTAGTCACTCAGATTTGGTTACATTATTATTTGATTATTTATTTAATTCGCATGCTAGCTTTCTCCCAAAGTGGGGCCCAAGATAGCTTCCAAGAATCATCCTTTAAAATAAATATAATAAATTTTTTAAAAAATATTAACGATAACATCTCTAAAGGCAAATGAAGACAATAGAAATTGGCCAGAATAACAAGAATTGGTAAGGAGGGTCAGGCAAGCCTGCATTTTATCACCGTATCTGTTTAACTTGTATGATGAACATATCACAGACATGAAGCTGGATTAGACTCTGAGGAAGGAGGGGTGAAAACTGGAAGAAGGAACATCAGCAATTTAAGAGATGCAAAGACACCATGTTACTAGCAGAAAATAGCAAAGACTTAGAATGATTACTGAAGAAAGACCAAGGAAGGAAGTACAAAGGCAGGTTTACAGTTGAAAATAATGACCACAGATCATTGAAACATAGAGTTGGAAGAGGCCACAAGGAAAATCCAGTTCAATCCCCTGCTGTTCAGGAATACACAACCAAAACACTCCCGACAGTTGGCCATTCATCCTGTCTAAAAACCTCCAAAGAAGGAGACTCCAGCACACTACGAGGCAGTATATTCCACCACCAAATAGATTATTTAGATAACTTTAAAGTTGAAGATGAAGACATTGAAATAGTCAAAAGATTACCAGTACCTAGGCTCAACCATTAATCAAAATGGGGACTAGGGAGATTTTCAGATGGGGGAAATAACCCCTACGGAGATCGGAGAGAAAAGGGGCTTTTCTGCTGCTAGCGCTCCATTTCGCACACCTCTGTCCTTCTCCCAGTCTCCATTTGTTCTCCCTCTGTCCTATTTTCATTTTCCTTCTGCTATTTTTTACTAATGGAAGTACGTCACTAGTAAAAAAAATAGAGGAAAATACCAGAAGGAAAGTCGGGAGAAATCAGGTTATTTCCCCCATCTGAAAATCTCCTAGAGTAAAGAAATCAAAACAAGACTAGAACTTGGAATGGTAGCTATGGAGGAACTAGACAAGATCCTCATCATTGAATACCAAAGTCAGGATTATCCATGCCACCGTATTTCCGACTCTATGTATAGTTGTGAAAACTGGACAGTGAAGATAACTGATAGGAAGAAAATAAAATCATTTAAAATGTGATGCTGAAGGACAGTTTTGCAGGCTAAAAAAACCAAATAAATTTATGGTGTAGTGGTTTAAATGTTGGATTAGGGCTCTGGGAGACTGGGATTTGAATCCCTGCTTGGCCACAGAAAGCCACTGTGTGACCTTAGACAAGTCATACACTCTCAGCCTCAGAGGCAGGGAAAGCCAAACTTCCTTCTGAATAAATATTGCCAAATAAACCTTGTGACAGGTTTTCCTTAGGGTCACCATAAAGTGGAAATGACTTGAAGGCACACAACAACAATGAGGAAATCAATTCTGGACTCTCCCTAGAAGACAAGATGATTAAGCTGAGGCTTTATTTATTTATTTATTTATACCCTGCTCTTCAGCCACAAGGCTATCAGAGCAGTTTACAAATTGTTTTAAGCAATAGCAATTTACACATCTACACTGCATTAAGCAGTTTCCAATGTGTGTTAGCTAATTAGCTGAGGCTGTCAAACTCTGGACATGTCATGAGAAGATATGATTCACTAGACAAAGATGTTTGGCAAATTGGAAGGTAGTAGGAAAAGAGAAAGACCCCATTACAGGTGGATAGACTCAAAAAAGCCATGGGCCTGAGTTTGCAAGACCTGAGCATGGGTGTTGATGAAAGGGTGACTTGAGGTCTCTCATTCATAGGGTCACCAAAATTCAAAGTTGACTTGACAGCAGTTAAGAACAAGAACAAAAACAGTGGAAATAAAGTGGCTATGAAAATGACTGAACAATGCTTTCACAACAGGTGTGAGTATCATTGGGCCCTCCTGATGCTGGACTGCAACTCCCAGCATTCTTTTTTTTTAACTCCTAGCATTCTTTACCATAGACTATCCTGGCTAGGGCTGCTAGGTCTTGCAATCTATCAATATTTCAAGAGCCACACATTTCCCACACAGGAGGTAAGGGAAGAGACAGGGTATTCTGGGCAATTGTGAGTCTTCTGGGACTCCCCACAACACATCTCAAGCTTATGCAGATTGCCATAGATCTGACACAGCATTCTTACAAGAGTTTGGGATAGAGTTTTTGACAAAGAATTCATGGCATTACCCATTAGAGAAATTAAACTTGACTCGTTACCATTACCATAGCTCTGATAGTAAAAAAAATTTTTTTGCTACAGTCCCATGGCAATGCTCATTATATTGCATGTTAGTGCTTATTTTGAGTATGTTAGGTAGTAAGGGGGGGGAGGGTGCATTACTCACTTGTTACTTGAAAAAGCCTATGGGTGCGTCTCCAGATTCAGGGTGGAGCTCATTTAGTCATCCAGATTTGGGCCTGATTTAATCTGTGTCTGCCCATTTCAGTCAAGAACATGAATCCATTTCAAGATTTGGGAATCCAGATTTTCAGTCCTCCCTCTCTGACTTGCACAGGTACACTAAAATTCTATCACTTACTGACATAAAATTTAGAGACATGGCAGAGGGGATTAGAAAGACTTCAGAATAAGTTATTCCATAGACTCTTGACAGTACCTGTATCCACTAAATTAGAATTAGTTCATGCAGAACTGGGCATAATAACTGTCAGTGCTGAAGCCCTTAGATTAGCTCTGCTTTTTCAGTTACAAGTGATCTTCAAGCAGGTTTCAGAATTGATATTGATGGGTCTATGGACTGCAATAAATAATGATCATGATCATGAAAGAGCTCATCTTGATGCTGCTGGAGGATATGGGTCCAATTCATGGAAGCAAAAAATTCAGTTGGTTACCATGAATTTTGGATTTTCCATTTCTTTTCTTTTTGCTCAAGAATATGATAAGGCTAAATTATTTTTTTCTGCAGAGGCTCCAGGCTATGGGGATGCAATTCTGGACAGCAGGGATTAAGGATTGTCAGTCAAATAATTTCTTTATGCTTCCTTCATATCTATCACTTTTCAGGTACCTGGTAGATATGCCAAATATCAAGATGAGAATAGCTTTCATTCAAGCAAGAGTAATTGTTCTCCCTTTGTTTGGATTGTTTGGCAAAATGGGACATGTAAACAAGAAAGAGTATGCAGTTGTAATTATTTATCTGCTGAGGCTATTGCTCATACCTTTTTGGATTGTTTTAGCCACAATCATCATATTTATAAAATCATTTAGCTCCTGTCAAAATGATCAAAGGGAAAGTCAACTTCATGAAAGTTTGTTTATGGGTTTTTTTGCTGTGTAATATTTATTTTATTTATTCATTGGATTTACACCCCACCTTTCTCCCAAGATAAGATTCAAGGCAGCTTACAATAATTTAAAAACTACAACTAAAACATCACAAGTTACAAACATTAAAAAAGAATTAAATTAAATTACCATCATTAAAATATAGTTAAAAACACATGAATTACAAACAAAATCAATAAAAATATAACATTAAAAGCAGCACACCTAATAAAATTCATCTTTCAAGTGCCTGCCTAAATAACAACATCTTCAACTACTGACGAAAAGAGAGCAGGGAGGGGGCCAGCTAGACCTCCCTTGGAAGGGAGTTCCACAGTCTGGGAGCAGCCACGGAGAAGGCTATCTCCTAAATACTCACCAACCATACCTGTGAAGGTGGTGGGATGGGGACTGACTCATGTTGATAATTATGCAACTTTCAGAACATCTACATGTCTTGTTAATATTTTGCAGTTACATAAAATGCCAGGCTCAAAGGGTATGTGCAAATTTACCTAACCTTTGATAGCCCTTGGGTAGAATTGTTATTTGTATTAATTGTGTAATCATTTAGTTGTGGAGTTTTAACTGTGTATAAGGGCAAACCACTAATTGACAATAAACCCTTGCTCCTGGTTGATAGTATTGTTAATGGTACTGAAAGGACAATGTACTTGAAAAGGGGATGCTTCCCTCTTTCTTGTGTAAGGAGGGCAATTCGGTGATATGGCATACTGAAGCAGAAGGGGTAAAGAGAGGATACTTTTATTTATTACCAGCATTCCAACTGATAGAAGTCACCTGATGAACCCTTATTCCTTCTTAAGCTATATGGCGAGCTGGGCTGGCATTTGAAATTTCTGTCTCATGGCTTTGTATTTCCCCATCATATATCTTCCAAAGCTACCTGCCTGAACTTATTGTGTGTGATGTGTAGGGGGAAGTGGGGATAATGAGACCTGCAGTACTTACTCTTTCTTCCTTCCCAGAGTGTCTTACCCCTGCTGCCTGACTGCTGGGAATTTTTTAACTTGTATAGAGTGGCACTGTATGTTACGACGTCTTAAGGTGTCAGAGCAGACTGCTGGATCTGTACTTTACCCATACTTATTTAAAGAGAAGACAGATTAAAACAAATCCTGGGATCTGCTCCCACTTTAAGTAGTCCCAAATAATGCTCTGCTTATTCTATGGTGACTCAGACTGCCTTCCAGCTGACAATTAGTACTAACAACAATTATAACTAGAGCAATTGGGACGGGAAATAAGTTTTGCTGCCTAAAACTTATTTTAGACAAATTAGCAAGAAAGATGAACAGAAGATTAAGTTAGGCTATTCTACAAAACAAAAAGATTCTTTTAAAAAATAGTAAGATAATCTCAGATGACAGTCAATAACTGTGTACCCTCACAGCTCATTTGTGATCAACTACAGAGCAAAGATAATAACGGATGATATAACTTTAAATGACCTCACATAATACTGTCTCATAAACTCTTTGATTTGAGAGTGCTGGTGAGATTCTTCCCAGATCACATGATAGATCTGTCCCCCATTGCCCCTGATCAAGACACTTCTTAGCATCTATGGACATATTTTCTGTATTTATTTCTGTCAGGATGGGATCCATATGCATAGCCATTTAGTGATGGGGAGGACAGAGGTAGCCAGGATACATCTGACTGCAGTTCTTCAGCTAAGAGAAAAGAGAAGCCATCACTCTCCCATATATTCAGTAAACAGTTTAAGATTTAGGGATGGAAATAGTATACAAAAATATTTCAAAAATTGGTTGCAAAAACATGTTTTTCACTGTCAAGAAACCCCCATAAGAACCCTGAGCTGATGAGAATCTTCTTTAATATATTCATTTAAGGTTTGTGTGTAGTCTTTCAATGCATTTTGTTTTTAATGTTTGATTTTTTAACTTTACAAATTGTTTGTTTTAAATAGTTTTTATATTTATATTTTTATGTAATGTTTTGCATAGTTTTAATCTGTATTGTTTTAAATATGTTATTAGCTTCCTTGGGTCTCAGTATTGAGAGATAGTTGGGGTATGTATGAATAGTAATAATAAATAAATAATCCAGAGTTCAGAATGTATTCTGCACAAAAATGACAGGTGGTTGTTTTGTGTAGAAAGCAGCTATTTCTGCACCGAATACATACCTGGACCCACACAGCAAAGACGCTGCAGAGGAAGGTATGCTTTTGATTACCTCCATGGTAAGAGACAAGGAAGAATTGCATGTGGCACCAGGAGCCAGAATATAGCACATTATGGGAAGACGGGGGTAGGTTACATTAGGCCTGGCATCCCCTACTATTTGAATCTTTGCAGCATGGCCCACTGTCCCACCCTCAGTGCAGTGTGGCCTTGCAGGTTACTTCAGGGATTTTTTCTCCCCTTCACCTGTTTTTTTTAAAATTATTTTATTTATTTATTTATTTATTTATTTATTTATTTTGGCTACCCATACTGCATTTTAGGGATTTTGGCAATAGGCTTGAGGTGGTGTCTTTAAATAAGTTGCCATTTGGCAGGTAGTGAGGGGAGAATTGAAGACTTTGGCATACACACTTCACATCCTTTTGATGAAGGGTAGGGTTGTGGAACAGCCTCCATAGGTCCTGTGACCTGAGGAATGGGAAGGAGTCTACCCTTGAGGCTGAACTGGAGGTTGTGCTCTCACATATAAGGTCCTGTGACTTGGGTGGGAGTACCCTGGGTTCACCTTCCAGTAAGTGACCAGCTGGGGAGCAACCCAACTATTGGACAACCCTCAGGTGTTTTGCCTGAGGGAAGGCTAAGGAGGTAGTCTAGGGTAGACACACGGCCTCAGCTGGACTCGATCAGGTTGCTCTCCCTTTATTGCTTCTTTCAGGTTCAATTTACTTAAGTAGGATAAAGACCAAATAAAGCAGTCCTTATTCAACCCAATTTTTCTGTCTGGTCCCATTATTCCATGGTTGGTCACCAAAATAATATTGCTGCACAGAAATATAATTTGTTTCACAGAAAAATGCTGTTTCTTCCTCCAAAAAGGCTATTACTGATAGACCCAGGAAATAACAAGACAGACACATATATTGGGTTAAAATAGGGGCACTATATTAAACTTAACCTATTTAAGGATTTCTGAAGAGATCTGCAAACAGGGACCAACCTAGTGTGGGAATTGCTGACCACCTCCCCAACTTCCCTTGGGTGAAAACACCTGAACCCCAGGGAGAACCCATAAGCTGGGTTGCTCCCAGGTCAGTCCACATCTGGAAGGCCAACCCCAAAGTCCCTCCCCCAAGTAACAGGACTTAAGGAGAGGGTTTATTCCTCAGGCCAACCCCAAAGGAGGTCCCTTTTCCCACCCACCAGTTCAGAGGACCTAAAGGGGCAGTCCCAGATCCCCCTTTCACCCCTAAAAGGAGGAGGTGCCAGGAAGCTCACTGATCTACCAAATCTCCTCCTTTCCCTGCCAAGTGACCACCTATTTAAGACACCATCATAAGTCAATTGTCAAGTCCACATCCACAGCATGGGGTAGGTGAAATGGCCCCAGGTAAAAGGGCAAATATTCCTACCCAGCCCCAAAGTGACCAAGTATATCACACTGATTCAGCAATGAGTGGGTGGGTTGAGTGACGAAGAAAGATGGAAAGCTGAGGTGGTGATGCCCTAAATAGGCTCCAGCTCTGCTCCCAGCTCTTCATGCTGAGGCACATGCACCCTAGCCAGCACCTCTGTCTCTTTCCCGGTCCACATCAAAAGTGGCCCCCTGTGGCACAGCTGCGCTGGCTGTGTGGACCTGAATTTTCAGCACAATATAACCTCTTTCAAATTTTGCACACAATGAATTCTGAATTGTGAAAGAAAAGTGCTAAAGTTACTCATTGGTTCCTTCAAGAAGAAAATTAGTGAATAATTACATCCCTATTAAGATTAAGATAAAAATAAATGCATTGATTGGGGAACTATTGGAGAAATTGGGATCTTACAGGACTTTGTCATATGGGGCTATACTTGCACAATTACAATGTTTTTGATGTTAGCAGAAACAGGTTCCCACTATTGCACAATGTCATCCTGCAACGGTGGCCAGTCTGTGCTCCAGCTGTGAATAAGGCATTGCTGTTGGTTAACCCATCAATAGGTCTTCAATATTGCTTTTTTTCGTGGTATTGAAAGTGTGCAAAACCATGTCCCACTGTAATCATGAGATTACATCATGAATGGGCAGTCCTCTTTCCCCTGTTCCTGTTGCCACCAAGAAAATGTCTGAGTGACAACATGAAGATGATTGACAGGACGCTCTATTTATGAACTTTCTCATTTTGCTGGAAAGTTTTTGTTTATTTCACCACTGGTCTGTGTATTTCATTTGTTTTTTAAAGTGTTTTTGATGTTTGTATGAGGACTCGCATCTTCTAGGAATAACCACCGATATCTCACACCCCAGATAACATGGAAGTAAGTGGACATTACAGCATTATTGGAAGGCAATGCAAAGACAAGTGCTAGTGTAGTGGGACCTTTAATCCTGTTCTTAAAATGCTAGTGGTGGATGTTTGATAATTTCAGTTCTAATGCCACAATGTTTCTGCTTTCCTCAATCTCGCAAATACAGCATTTTTAGATGCTAGTCTGATAATGCCAACAGTCAGAAAGGCCTAGCTTTGCCATTGGTATGTTTGCCTTTCTGCTGTCTCAATCCACAAGTGGGTCTTTAATTAACCATAGTTTAGTGGCAGAGCACATACTTTGGTTGCAGAATAGGGCTATGCAAACAATGCATTCCAGTGGGTTTGTTTTCTGGACATTGCCCACTACCTACTTCCTAGTCTGTCAGTGGGAAGATAACTTTTATGTTCCACAACCAACAGATTGATTAAGGGTTGCAAAAGTTTCCAGAAATAAAGCAACATTGATGCATTAGGGGGAGGAGGCCATGCAAATTTCCAATGCATGCAAATAACAGTTTACACATATTTTCAGCTAAACAGGGACTATATCTCTAGGAAGAGCAGGAAACATGGGAGTGTCACAGTCAGTCACTGTCAGCAATACTAGATGATATGGACCAAATGTCTGATCTGATAAAAGGCAGGGATGTGAAGAAATTTTGCTAAATTACTTGTCCTGAACAAGACAGCTATCTCAATATCTTGAGACAGCCTGTGAGAGTTTTGTTAACCCCATGAGATTTCTCATCTTCAGTGTGAGAATGAGAGAAGAGCACTTTGTTTTTCATCTAGGTTCTTGTAATTGGCTACAAAAATGTCCCTGTAGAAAACTACTGTCTTTTTTCCCCTTTTAGTGAAGCAAAATGCACAGCTACATGGCAACTACAGAATGACTGGCCAATTGATCAAAAAGATGCAAACAATCCATCTGATACATCTTTTTTTTTCAAGAATTCCCTACATGATAGCAGCTTTTGTAATTGAGTTATGACGTCTGTGCAATTTACACAATTTATGGAAAAATTGTTCTTACAGATTTGAAAACAAAGAAATCTTGACATCTCACAGACAAGAAGAAAAATGGTTCACTTCCCCGCTCCTCTTGCATGTGGAAATGAGGCAAGCAAGAATTTACATCCCTAGTGTACAAATCATCCTAAGTTCCTTGATGATAGACAAATTGGATGGTATAATAGTGGTGTAATTTTGCAAGGTATGCTTTGACAGATCTACACACATGCCATGGCATTCCTGCAATCAGTGGGAGGAGAAATGGGCCTCCCTGACTTACTGGCAGGACTATATTTTTGCCATACTCTCTCAAGTTATAGCTTGTACCACTGGCTGCTATTTTTCATCCCTACACACTTGTGGCTGAATGTATATTAGGCCAATTTCCAAACACTGTGTGGTTTTGCCAAGTGAAAAGTTCCTGAAATAATGTAAAGGGATATGTCTCCACCTGGCTCATCACATTTGTATCTGGGGGGAAATAAGTTTGGCCTGTATAATTAAAAAGTGTGGGGTTCTATTTGTATACCTACTCTAGGTTTTCATTTTCTCCATGCAAAAGCATCAGGAGAGGCAAAATCATTTCAGCTCTGCTGATTTTCATGCCCCTGGAATTTCCTCCTGCAATATGGACAATTCACATTGTCATTCATTGCCTGCCATAAAACCTTAATTAAAATCACAGGACGGCATGGAAGTAATCTTGTTTCATGACCATCAAACTCAAAACTCAAAGAGTGCACTATAAACAGAAGTCAGTATAAATTTCTAGCCTGCCTCGCACTGATAAATCTAATACCTTCAAACTTAGAAAGACTGGAAAGGCAGAAGCTATCAACTTGGTAAGTGGGCTCACTCTACAGAACACACAATTAACAACATTGTTGTCATGATGGAATAGGCCTCAGAAAATGAACCCAACCAAGCAATAAAGCATTTAATCCAACTTTATTTCAAGCAGTGAATGACTGAACATATACAGATGGGTTTAATACACTGAGTTAATTGTTGAGAGAATGGTCTTGGAGGCTCAATAGCAGGGAAGGATGAAGGTATTCTGTAATTGTCAAGGCAGAGAGACAATTCTGCCCCATGGAATTAGGCTAGAACCACATTTCCTGAAAGACCAAAGGTTTCTCCTTTCTAGTAAGTTTCAGGTGGATTCAGAAATTAGGACAGTGGAGATTTCACTTGGGGTCTTTGCTTCATTATTGTCCCATGGCTTTGGTCTAGCTTGCACTCCATTGTTTTTGAATTCCAGTCTAATTAAAAGACTTTCTAGAATTAGTGTTGGAATTGGCTCCAGTTGACAAATCAGGGAGAGACAGCTTTCTGCCTCCTCAGTTCATTTGCATCCTTCCATTCTATGTGTCACCAGTGATCACATCTGCATTGAAAATAATACCTGGCACAGAGAGAAAAAGTGTGTGTGTGTGAGTGAGAGAGCGAGAGAGCACAAATGTCCTTGTGTGTATAAATGCAGCACAGATTTTGGGGCTGTTCTCTCTCTCTCTCTCTCTCTCTCTCTCTCTCTCTCTCTCTCTCTTTTGTTTTGGAATATTCTACTGATATGCACATGAGCATCCACAAACTGTGATCAGTCTCCACAGAGAAAGGGACTTCCCCTTCTCCAGTTATTTTGCTCCTCCTCCTCACACGCTTACCAAACACATGAAGAATGCTTGAAGAATTAGCTTCTCCCATACAACCCACCCCATACCTGTAGGTCCTCTAGGGAAAACTTACTTCAGGTGACTAAAATTAGGCTGGCCACAGTCACCCAGAGGATCTTTTCCACTACCCCTCCCAGACTGTGGAATGGCCTGCCAGAGGAGATCCGACACATTGACAATCTGGGGATGTTTAAAAGGGCTATTAACACAGATCTCTTCTGGCAGGCCTTTCTAGATTAGATTAGATGCCCAGCTGTCACTTTCTGGTTTATTATTCTGTCATTTTAAAAATTGTTTTATGTCTTTTCTTATTTTAAGCTATTTTAATAGTGTTTTTATAGTGTTTTTAGTGATGTTATTTTAATGTTTGTAGATTACAGATTTGTTTTAAATGATGTTTGCCGCTCTGATCAGCGGGATATAAATAAAATATTATTGCTATTGTTATTGTTATTTGTTATGGTTTCATCTTAATTAAATGTTAGTTATCTATGAACTGAGAAATGTATTTAAAAGGGGCAACCCATCTGCATCTCCTAATTGCAATACGATCTATATCACAGGCAGTAGCAAGGAACTGGCATGTCCACCCTGAAACTGGGCTGCAAACAAATGTGGCAGCTCTGAGTGTTACAAAATACTGATAAAAACTACAGTTTTACAATAGATTTGTCAGTGAAAGAACCAATGGTGCAGAGGACCCAGGACTCATAGGTTCAGAGTAGCAAGCTTGTTTAATTAGTAGGAATGATGATTGAAATCCTGTTGCTACAGCAGACCCACTGAATCAATTGTTGAATGTGGTAACACATAAATAAATCCCACTGATCCCATAGGTCTACTGTAGTTGGAACTAGCAATAGGGCTTAGATATATGGCACCATTTGTGATGTCACTTAGGCTTCCCTGCTCCCTCTGAGATGAGTCGCCAGTCTCAGAGAAATGTACGATGGTGTGTGTGTGTGTTGGGGGGGGGGTAATTTCTCCAGTAATAATATTTTTTTTTGTCCTGAGTGATCCCAGTTATTACTCAGAGTATTTTGTGTCTAGGTCTTGGAAATATAATTGAGATCCATTACCTTTACAAAAGACCTGCTCCTAGTGTAGACGAAGACTGCTTGAACTTGTTTGTTGATTATGGAATGACACTGCTGCCTGCACTTCTGGATTCTTCAAACACAGAAAAATCCAACAGGAGAAGTCAGTACAATGTAGAAGGCCCATCATGAGTCTCTGGGCTTGTCTATACAGGCTAGAATACTCTGCCTTCTGCCTTCTGGGTGGAGTATTCTACCCCCCATGCTGGCCCAGATCTCCCCCCCCCCCCATTCCATTACCACGATGAACAGGCAGAAGTCCTCCCACACACACCGACCTGTATTGGTGGGTACCTCCCTCACTGCCACATGTTGCACTCTCTGAAGCCAGGAAGGAGGCCCTCAGCATGTGATCACCTCAGACATCATCAGCACTGTCTGGAGATGCTTCGAGGCAAGAGCCCTACATTGTTTGGACTGCAGGGCTCCAAGACAGGAGGAAGCTAGGGTAAATTTCCCCTCTAGACAAGGCCTCAGATGATTTAATCCTTCCCTTCTTCAAATGTCTTCTTTGCATTTAGATGCTAAGCTCCATGGAGAAGGGGCCTCCTTTCCATCTTCTTCTCCAATTAACTCTATAGAGCACATAATCAATGTGCAGCATCAGTGACAAACAGTAAAAAAAAAATAGCTCTTTTCAAATGAAATGTTTTTATGTTGAATGAATATGTGGGTGGGGCCACATCAAGCTTTTCCCTTAATGTTGCATATCCAATAGGCCCTGACCTCTGACATCTTTGTGTTTAGTGTGAAAAATTGTATCAAAAAGATTTAGTTCCTGCATAAGTTCCTTAGATCTGCAAATAACTAAAAAAAAAAAAAAACCACAAACAAATGAAATTCCATTTTTCAGTGCTGAGGTAGTGTTTTCACATGGAGACTGAAAATCATTTCCTGGGCCTGCAAATTAGCAGGGAAGGAGTATTGTAAATATACAGTTTTTTCATTAGGAGTAAAGCCTTAATTAAGGATCTGATAATTGTAGTTTTGGTATAAACCATTCACTCTGCTTGCTTTCAGCTGCTATTTTTCCAATGATGTTTTGGCTTCAGCTAAACCATTAATTTTGTGCAAAGCATGCGGTACAGAACTTGGATGATCATCTGAAAACATTAATTTCCTTTCATGTAGCTGCCTCAAAGTACTAGACAAAAAAATAAGTCTGAGAATAAAAATTCCACAGCCCATCGAAGCTGGGTTTTTTTTGTCACATGAACTGTATTTCCTGACCAAAGTCCTGAGGCCAACAGCTGGCAGACATGAGAACAATGATTGAAAGAATTCCTTGAGACATGGTCCCTCTCTTTTGATAATAATCTTTGTCTTCTGATCCTTGGATCCTTTAGAAGACTACATATGAGGTGTTTCCCAAGGGAGATCAACAGACACACTTACATTTCCCCATTCTTTTCCACTTGCTATTTCTGAACTCTTCCTCTTGGTAACAATATTCCCTTTTGCTCACAGTCATACTTTTATCCTATCATGCTAAGATGGAAGGAGAGTGATTATGCTAATCTTCTCAAAACATTGGAATAAACAGAATCTTTGATTCTTTCAACACTCAAATAAAGCTAAAAGTAGGTATCTAGTCAACTTGAAAGATTCTCTTGAGTGTGGTTTTTAACAACTTGAAACTGAAGGTTTGCACAGTTGTGTATGAAATTTCTGATTGCTTCATAGAGGCCATCACTGCTCTGAGCAGTGCCCTTAATACAAGTCCCAGCTGCATTTGCTGTTTGAACATTACATTTGCTTAATAAAAAGGAATGGGAGACTATAGTTTAAGGGTATATAATGTGCTTAGATGGCTAGATATAAGTTGATCTCAGGCAGTGGCATAGCGGTAAAGGTTGAAATATTGGCCAGGGGTGGACAACATATTGTAATGGACCAGATGAAGCCTCTAGGGATGTTTTCTATGCCTGTGGACCTCTTTCTTTAGAAACTGGACATGGCCCAAACTCGCTACCACTTTTGGGAAAAGATCTTCCTGAGCTTAAAAAGAGGCCCATGGCTTCCTGAAAGTGGCTCACATTGGCCAATGCACACCTAGAGTGCATCTATACTGTAGAAATAATGCAATTTGGCACCACTTTAAGTGTTGTACCTCCATCCTATGGAATCCTGGGATTTGTAGTTCTACAAGGTATTTAGCCTTCTCTGCCAAAGCATGCTGGTGTCTCACAAAACTACTGTAGGATGGAATCATGACAGTTAGTGGTGTCAAACTGCATTATTTCTACAGTGTAGATGCACCCCTAGAGGCATTATTCCATAGTATCCTAGAGTTGGAAGGCACCTCATGGGCCATCAAGTCCAACCTCCTGCTCAGTACAAGATCTCCAGCTAAAACATCTCTGGTAGGTCCAGCCTCTTTGTGAAGATGTCCAGAGAAGGAGACCCACCACCTCTCTATGCAAATTGGTTCCATTGCTGAACCTCTCTTACTGTCAAGAAGTTTCTTCCCTAATGTTCAAATCAAATCTACCCTCCTGTAACTTAAATCATTATACCTAGTGTTACCCTCTGAGGCAGCAAAGGGTAAAACTCCTCTCTGTCCACACTCCTCTCTGTGGCAGCCCTTGAGGTATTTAATTAATTTTTTTGAATTATAGTTTTATTGACATTTAAATGTTGTACAAACAGACAAAATTGTATCAATTATACACATAAAAGAAAGGGAAAAGAAAAAGAGAATAGGGAAAAAGAACAGAAAAAAAAAAACAGAACACATGACCCACGCACTTCATCTCCCCCTTCAACTTCCCACACAACTCTGATTGCTGTCATACAAGTTTACAAAATGTTTCCCTCTGCCTGCTTTCTCCATTTATATTTTCCATCCTTTCTATCATACAGAAAAGAGATCCTTCCTAAATATCAAAATATATCATTAAATTGTCTCCCATTTGTTTCTTTTCTTTTTTACATATACCAGAAGAGGTTGCCAAATTTGAGCCCTTGAGGTATTTAAAGAGTGCATTCATGTCACTGCTCCATCTTGTCTTCACAATTTTTCTATTTTTTGACCAAGTTATTTTTGACGGTGGGGATGGGGATCTGGGTGATGCTACCATCCAAATTCCTAGGAGAGATGGTGAAGATTTCTTATCCCTAGAAGCCACCTACTCATCATCATATTTTCTATGGTCATGTCCAAGGAGCATCTAAAAATTTAGGCAGCTAGTAATAGTTCCAGCAGGTCTTTTGTAAAGCTAATTGGACTTAACTGCCCATTCAAAGGGAAGTCACACAAGGTTATTTTATATTATGAGGGTTAGCTCATAAAATATATTGCTGTTAGTAAAATCCATTTTCCCTCTAGCTACTGTAAGGATTGGATCTAAATTCAAAGAGAATAGATGAGCCTAAGGGTGTGGCCAATATTTGAATACTTTATCCTCACGTGTGAGGATTAATAATTTACATAGTTTTCTACTCACTGTGTGAGAAAACAAATATTTCTGCAGAATTTTTGCCTGGTATTTTCACATTCTGAAACACTTTGTGAAACTGTTTTATATTAAAAAAAAATTAAAAGGAAATTGTAAATGTTGTGCAGAAAACACAAAGAAAACAATTTTCATGCAAAATCCCTGTTTTCATAAAAGACAAAGGTATTGCAAAATATAGGTGCCTTCTACTTAAAAACATAAATTTTTTTGCACAAAAAAATGTTCCTAGAAAAAGTGCTTTTGGGCAAGAATAGCAGTTTCTGTGCACAAAAAAACACATGAGTTTTTGTTCAAAATCCACCATTTTTCCACAAAAAAGCCACATGTGTTTCTGTGCAAGGCAATTTCCCCAAAGATTTTGGGACATATGAATGTTAGGTGAAAATTACATAAAATTTTAATCCCTGTGCTATTCTTCACCGTAAGGTTCCTATCTGTTTACAAATTCATTTTTGAGCTAGAAAACGAATAATGGCAAAAATTCCTTGCACCCATGGGAGCAATGATGTCCACCATCAACGTGTTCCAGCTCTCCAGTAAGCTCTGGGTCCACTACACCATTGGTCTCATTCTGGTAAGTGCTTAGACTGGAAACTACCTTAGAGCCCCATGTAAGCTCCACCCTAGACAAACAGAAGTGAACAGTATAAGTGTGTGCATATTTATTACTCATTTTCAAGTGCTGTTGGATCTCATGGCAAGACCCTTGCAGATTAGCAGGAGTGCAACTCAGTGGCAGCACTCGGGGGTGCAAAGAGGATGAACTGCAGCCAAACGACACCATTGGAGGGAGGAGTGACACCATTCTTAATAATGCCAAAGGTGCAACTACTGACCTAGGCAAAATGAGAGCACTGACTCCCCCAAATAAAATAAAATAAAAATGTACTCCCCCCCCCATTGAACATTTCCTTCAGTTATACCATTTATAGCATTTCAATAAGTTCAAACTACAGCCAAACATTTAGAAATTCAGTTTAGACATCCAAAGAAAAGGACAGACAATGTTAGAAAGGGACTGAAGCATAGCAAATGACAGAGTTGTTGGTGTGAATAATTTTCAGTGTCTCATTCTTTGCAGTGTTTGAAATGTGAGGATTGAAGAGAAACTTTGTGGAAGGGTGGGAGAATACTTATTTGGGTGGGACAATCCTCTCATTTTTCCTCCCCCCCCCCACACCCCTGCAGACTACATGCTACTTCCTGGTTCCCTAGGCCAAAAGACTTATTGGCCAGAAGTGTAAACAGAAGGCATAACAAGCTGCAGCTCTTGTACTGTAATTCAGAATCATCTTGACCCAATGTGGCATGGATAAAAATAGTGTGCCAGTCTCTGAAACAGTATTCACAGATCAGGTGTTCTTCTTCAACTTCCAGGGAAGTTGTTGGTAAAATCATAAGGTTCTTCTTCAGTTTCACTAGACTAACATCTGCTTGCCCCCAAGGGCTATCCCTGCCTGTCTTTTGGCTGCTGGCCTAGAACCTCATTTGCAGTGGTATTGATTGATCTTCCTTACTATTACATTAACCATTTCTTTAGGACACATAATGCCATCTAAGCAGGAAACTTAAAAGAGCCACTGTTTAAAGGCTCATGCAGATAAGCAGAGTGTCACAGGATACTCTTCTCAAGGGCTTGGTGTTCTTGGACTATCTGCAAATCAAAACAAAGAAAGAAATTGAAATGCCAAAGAGAGATGCTGCAGAGATTTACCAGTTTCACCTATAGCACAAACTGCGTAGATTTCTAGAATCCAAAACCAATGACCAATTTTGAATCGCTCTTTGAGGGTTGACATATTCTACCTGCATAGACATTTGATTTATTTAAGGACTCTTTCAATGAAACAAATATGATGACCACCATGTCAGTATTCGACCCTCAATTGGTGCTGCATGTTTTCATACAGGATTTCCATGTGCCACAATGTTTTACCACAGAGCAGCAGGAGGCTAGAGCATGTTGAACAACCAATGAGCCTGCCATTTAGACAGTTGGCTTCACAATAACACAGAGTCCTAGGACTACTTCCCCCCTCAAAAGTCAATGTAGCAGATTCATATGCACCAAGTTGCTTCTCACTTTTATCATCAGCAGGGTCTTTAAGTGTGGAAACCACAATGGGGATTAAAGTATTGGGTTGCATTTCTGCCTACATGCTGTGCTGACCTTTGGTTGTTTGTTTGTTTGTTTGTTTAGATGTACAAAGGCTCTATGAAAATCAATGACTACACTTTGTAATATAATTTTATAAATAAAACGTTAAAAAAAAACAATGACACTGAACTGTGAAAATATCAGTGGGAAGGATTTCAGTACAGATAGCTTATTCTCTCTTTCTCCATCCTTCAATCCGTTGAATACTACTGGAAATAAATCAGTTACCATGTTGGACCCAATTTATTGTCTCTTAGTTTCATGAAGTCAAAAGTTATTGGTTTTTTTCAAGGCTAAATCTGATTGCCAATCATTCATAGAGTGAACTCACTGACTCAGTGAGAACTAGGGGCTTATCTGCATCAGCCAGAATATTCTGGCTGCGGAGGTGTCCTGTTCTGCCCCTTTTATTTTAACAAAACAATCCAAAGTACACACAGGAATGCTGTCCTGTGCCTGCAACTGCTGCTGTCATTTTCTTTGCTATCTCAAAAGCCAGGAAGAGGGCCTACAACATGTGGCTGAAGGCCCCCTGCATGAGACCAGTCTTGGTCACATGCTGTGGGACCCCTGCTTGGTTTCTGGGAGAACCAGGGAGATGGTGGTGGCAGTGAGGGCCTACGTGTCAGATTGGCTCCTGTGGACACATGGGCCTGATCCAAGTTTTGGCTGGTGGAAAAGTATTTAAATGGGTATTTTGCTATAAAGCTTTATCAGGCCCTCCTCCAGCTTGCCTACATCTAAGCCCTGTATCTGCCCCTGGGGTGGTAAAGACTGCCCACGGGCAGAATAGGGCAAACACCCTACATCATTTGGACTGCAGGGCTCCAAACCAGGGGCAAGCTTGGGTATTTAGCCTGTATAGATAAGCTCTAGGTAAGCCACCAGTTTTGTGAATCCCAATGGTTCAAACTATTCTAGCTGGGGATCGCTGTTGGATTTCAACTTTTTATTTTTAAAAAGAAATGGAAAGGCAAATTGGTCAGAAGCTTTGGGTGGTAAATATTATGCTAAGTATCAGACTGAATATATAATACAACCACACATACACACACACATACAGAGCACTGCAGGTAATACAGGCCTAAATCTTAATGTCAGTCACAGCTAGAGTCAGTTCACTGAAATAATAGGATTAACCTACAATTGAGCAATTGATTCAGTGGGTCTACTCTAGCTGGGACTAATTGATAGGATTCAACCCATGAGCTTGTCTGATGATGAAGCTTGACAGTGCTGCACAGCAAGGATTTACAAACACCAATCCATTTATAAATGAAAACAGTATACAGGAAGAAAGAAAAAACTCCCGGTATATGAATCCACAAAGATGTTGAAAACATGATCCTCCTCCTGTTTAAAGACCAAAAGGGGGTATCCTTGAACCTATTTCTCCACCAAAATGTGGGTTCAAATGCACAATAACAAACAAGCAAAGAGGAAAGATGTGTCAATCAGCTGAAACTTACTTGATGGCACATAACAACATTCTTAGAATTTTCCTTTCCCTGGAACTGTTCGTAGATGGATAATTTTATATCTGGTCTATTTCAGTTTTTCATATGTCCATTCTAAATCTGTCCTATTCTGTGAATCTGTGAATTTAAAGGAGGGAAAACTCAGGATCAAATTTTGTCATATCCATTTCTCAATCTATTTTATCACAAAGTATGGATTTTGAAATATATTTCAGTAAAAAATACACACTTGTAAGCCCACTTTAATAAGTTTTCAGAAGGGTGAGAACTGCACTGGAAAATTCAGAAACATATAAAATCCAGAGGATAATCATTTTTCCATCCTTGCATTCATTCAAGAGGTGTTGTTCAGGTAAATTAAAATTATTATTCAGAAATATCGCATTCTTGGAGCATCTTTAAATTGAGATTCTTGCCCAAGATCTAATCCAATGCCAGAAACATGTAGATCGGGGTTTGGCAACTGCAACAGAGGCCAAATTTTTCCTCCTGCACCAGGCTGAATCAACAGAAAACTGAAACTAAAAATCATTTCCTGTTCTCTTTCTTTGGCTTTTCTTCGCAAACAAAGATTCAGGAAGGACTCATCCCATGTTTTCTGCAAGCGTGCTGATGGCTAAAAAGGCCAATCCGAGATAAACAAGTCGAGTTGCAGAAAGCACAGCAGAAGGTCTCCTTGGGTGATGTTTCTGGGTTGAGATTCTTTCTGCGTTGTAAGGGCATCTTGTATGTGTGTTGGGGGGTTGGGTGTGAATAAAGGCAAGCTGCCACTCTAGGAGTCATGGTTGTGGTTTGTTTGTTTTTCTTTTTTGGCCATTTGGGTGGTAACAAAGCACTTGGATTTTTTAAAATTGGGCTGTTGGGCTTTTGGGGAAGTCTTGGGCCACAAAAAGAGCCACTGGACTTCTAGGCCACCCTAACCTAGAAATGGGGCAAGCCAGGTTAAACAGATGAGGTTGAAC
The DNA here is from genome assembly GCA_030847615.1 of Gambelia wislizenii. Taxonomy (NCBI): domain Eukaryota; kingdom Metazoa; phylum Chordata; class Lepidosauria; order Squamata; family Crotaphytidae; genus Gambelia; species Gambelia wislizenii. The sequence goes on along the minus strand of JAUMIR010000002.1, from coordinate 302,482,022 downwards.
AGATGAAGGGACTAATATGCATATAAGAAAGAACCTGTTAGATGAGAATCATAGAATCATAGAGTTGGAAGAGACCTCAAGGGCCATCCAGTCCAACCCCCTGCCATGCAGGAATACACAATCAAATCATTCCTGACAGATGAGCATCTAGCCTCTGTATAAAAACCTCCAAAGAAGGAGAGCCCTCCACACTCTGAGCCAGTGTATTCCACTTCTGAACAGCTCTTACTGTCAGGAAGTTCTAACTAATGTTTAGGTGGAATCTCTTTTCCTGTAGTTTGAACCCATTGCTCCATGTCCTAATCTCCAGAGCAGCAGAAAACAAGCTTGCTCCATCCTCAGTATGACATCCGTTCAAATATTTAAACATGGCAATCATGTCCCCTCTCAACCTTCTCTTCGCCACACTAAAGATACCCAGTTCCCTAAGCTGCTCCTCATAGGGCATGGCCTCCAGACCTTCCACCATCCTGGTTGCACTCCTCTGGACATGTTCCAACTTGTCCATATCCTTCCTGAATTGTGGTGCCCAGAACTGGACACAGTACTCAGGGTGCTCAGCAGTGGTTCCTCTTCGTCTTGGAAAGATGTGACCAGTGGGGTGCCACAGGGTTCTGTCCTGGGCCCAGTGCTATTCAACATCTTTATCAATGACTTAGATGAGGGAATTAGGGGCATACTTATCAAATTTGCAGATATCACCAAATTAGGGGGAGTAGCTAATACCCTAGAGGACAGGATCAAAATTCAAAACGACCTGGATAGACTGGAGTGCTGGGCCAAAACTAACAAAATGAAATTCAATATGGAGAAATGTAAGGTACTGCACTTAGGGTGGAAAAATGAAATGCATAGATACAGGATGGGGAAGACCTGGCTGAATGAGACTACGTGCAAAAGGGATCTAGGAGTCCTAGTAGACCACAAGTTGAACATGAGTCAACAGTGGGATGCGGCAGCTAAAAAGGCCAATGCAATTTTGGACTGTATCAATAGAAGTATAATGTCTAGATCAAGGGAAGTAATACTGCCACTCTATTCTGCCTTGGTCAGGCCTCACCTAGCATACTGTGTCCAGTTCTGGGCACCACAATTAAAAAAGGGTATTGACAAATTGGAGCATGTCCAGAGAAGGGCAACTAAAATGGTGAAAGGTCTGGAAACCATGCCTTATGTGAAGAGACTTAGGGAGCTAGGTATGTTTAGCCTGAAAAAAAAGACGGTTAAGGGGCAATATGATAGCCGGGTTTAAGAATTTGAAGGGATGTCATGTTGAGGATGGAGCAGGCTTGTTTTCTGCTGCTCGAGAGACTGGAACACGGAGCAATAGATGCAAGCTCCAGGACCAGAGATTCCACCTCAACATGAGGAGGAACTTTTTGACAGTAAGAGCTGTTCGGCAGTGGAACACACTCCCTCGGAGCATGGTGGGGTATCCTTCCTTGGAGGTCTTTAAACAGAGGCTGGATGGCCATCACTCAGGGATGCTTTGATCGTGATTTCCTGTGTGGCAGGGGGGTGGGCTGGATGGCCATCGTGGTCTCTTCCAACTCTACAAATCTATGATTCTATGATTCTACTCCAGGTGAGGTCTGACCAAAGCAGAATAGAGTGGCACTATTATTTTTCTTGATCTAGACACTATACTCCTATTAATGCAGCCTAGTATTGCATTGCCTTTTTTAGCTGCTGCATCACACTTCTGACTCATGTTCAGCTTGTGGTCCACTATGACTCTTAGATCCTTTTTGCATGTACTGCCCTCAAGCCATGTGTCACCCATCCTCTATCTATCCATTTCATTTTTACTGCCCAAATGTAGTATCCTACATTTCTCCCTGTTGAAATTCATTTTGTTAGGATTGGCCCAGCTTTCTAATCTGTTCAGGTCATTTTGGATTCTGATCCTGTTCTTTGTGGTATAAGCTAAACCTCCCAATTTGGTGTCATCTGCAAATTTGATAAGCATACCCTCTGTCCCCTCATCCAAGTCATTGATAAAGATGTTGAATAGCACTGGACCCAGGACAGAACCCTGTGGCACCCCAGTGGTCACTTCTCTCCAGGATGAAGAGGAGCCATTGGTGACTACTCTTTGGGATCGGTCAGTCAACAAATTGCAAATCCGCCTAACAGTTGCATTGTCTAGACCACAGATTTCTAACTTTTTTGGAAAAATACCATGGGGGACCGTGTCAAAAGCCTTACTGAAATCAAGATACATCCACTGCATTCCCTTCATCTATCAAGTTTGTAACTCTATCCAAAAAATGAGATAAGATTAGTCTGGCACAACTTATTTTTGAGAAATCGATGTGATTTTTTGTAATCATGCCATTCCTTTCTAAGTGGTTACAGACTGTATGTTTAATGATCTGCTTTAGAATCTTTCCTAGTATTGATGTCAGGCTGACTGGGCGGTAATTATTTGGGTCTTCTTTTTTCTCCATTTTAAAGATGGGAACATTTACCCTCCTCCAGTCTGCTGGGACTGCTCCTGTTCTCCAGGAATTCTCAAAGATTATTGACAGTGATTCTGAGATTACTTCTGCCAGTTCTTTTAATACCCTTGGATGAAGTTCATCCGGCCCTGGAGACTTGAACTAATTTATTCTGGCAAGGTATCCCTGAACTACCTCTTTACCAATTCTGTGCTGTATTTCCCCTACTGCATCTTCTGCTCCATCTTCCCCAAGTTGGGCACTGTTTCCCCTTTGGGAGAAGACTGAAGTAAAGAAGTTAAGTAGTTCTGCCTTTTCTCTGTCCCCTGTTAGACTTTCGCCACCTTCTCCATGCAGCCGCCCTACCATTTCCTTGTTCTTCCTTTTGCTATGGACATACCCCAAAAATCCCTTTTTATTGTTTTTATCCTCTCTAGCAAGCCTGAGCTGCAGCTGAGCTTTGGCTTTTCTGAGTTTCCCCCTACATGAACTGCCTATTTGTTTGAATTCTTCTTTGGTGATAGTTCCCTTTTTCCATTATTTGTACATGTCCTTTTTAAGTTTTGGTTCAGTTGAGAGTTCTTTCAACATCCATCCTGGTTTCTTTAGACACCTCCCCTTTTTCCTCCTCATTGGAACTGTTTGAAGTTGTGCCTTTAGTATCTCACTTTTAAGAAACCACTATCCTTCATGGTCTCCTTTATCTTTTAGTATTTCGGACCATGGGGTTCACTGACAGTATTTCCCTAAGTTTACTGAAATCAGCTTTCTTAAAGTCTAGAGTGCATGTCTGACTATGCTTGGCTTCCCCTTTTCTCTGTATAACAAACTCCAGGAGAACATGGTCACTCCCCCCTAAGGATCCCACCACTTCCATCCCATTAACCCGGTCATCTCCATTGGCTAGGGTCAGATCTAAAATAGCTTTTCCCCTTGTTGCCTCTTCCACCTTCTGGACAATGAAATTGTCTGTAAGGTAAGTGAGAATTTGTTGGACCATATATTCTTGGCAGAGTTGGACTTCCAACAAATATCAGGATAGTTGAAATCCCCCATTACTACTACATCTCTTCTTTCTGAATGTGCAGTCATCTGTTCCAGGAAGGCATTATCCAAGTCCTCAGTTTGGCTTGGAGGCCTGTAGTAGACACCCAGAATGATATCTCTGCTGTTTCTCTCTCCCTTAATTTTTACCCAGATCCTCTCAACTTGGCTCCCAGGACTTAAGTCATGCATCTGTTCACAGGTGTACACATCCTTAACATAATGCTCTCAGCTTGGCTCCTAGGATTTAAGTCATGGATCTGTTCACAGGTGTACACATCCTTAACATATAATGCTACTCCACCACCCTTCTTGTTTGGTCTATTTTTATGAAATAGGCTATACCCCTCTATTAGTACATTCCAATCATGAGACTCATCCCACCAAGTTTCAGTGATGCCTATGATATCATATTTGTTTTGCTGTGCTAAGAGTTCAAGTTCATCCTATTTATTTCTCATGCTCTGTGCATTAATATAGAGACATCTAAGACCATGGGCCATTACCCCTGTCTGCCTTTTAGAGGGTTTATTCCTCCCACTGTTGGGTTCTTGTACTATTAGCCTTGTTGTCTGTATAACATTTCAGCCATCTTCTCCAGCACTTGAGGAACTCCTGTCCTCATGAATACTGTCTCCCTCCCCAACACAACTCAGTTTAAAGCCCTCCTGATAAGATCTTTTGGTGTCTTAGCAAAAATATTCCTGCCAACTGCTGTGAGGTGCAACCCATCCCTTGCCAGTAGTCCACCTCCCTGGAACCACATCCCATGGTCCAGGAAGCCAAACCGTTCCTAGCAGTACCATCTGCATAGCCAGTTGTTCACCTCCACTATTCTTTTCTCCCTTCCTGGGCCATGTCCTTTCACTGGAAGGACATACAAAATGACTATCTGTTCATCCAGGTTCTTCACCTTCCTACCCAAAGCCTCATAATCTCTTGTGATCTTCTGGAGCATGTGCCTTGCAGTATTGTTGGTTCCCACATGGATCAAAAGGAAGGGATAACAGTCAGAAGGCTTGATGAGTCTTGTCAGCCTTTCTGTTACATCTTGAATTTTTGCCACAGGAAGACAGCATCCCCCCCCCCCGAGACATTTTGTCAGGCCTGAAATCTACTGTTTCTGTTTCTCGCAGCAGGGAATCCCCTACCACCACCACCTTTCTCCTTCGAGTCTTGGTAGAGGCCACTTCATGTGCTGAATGTACTAAAGTTTCCTGTGTGTTCCCTAAGGCCTGACACTGCTCCTCCTCCTCTTCTTCTCTGGAAAGAGAGAGAGAGCTTCAAATCGATTCTGTACCATCAAGCTGGCTAAATGATCCCTGGCCCTTATTCTTTTCTGTGTCACATTCCTCCAAGTGTTCATTTCCTGTGTATGGGTAATGGCCTCCTCTGTAGGCACCTCCCTGGTGTGTTCCATTTCCAGTATGGTCTTCTCCACTCTTTCCAAGAAAACTTCTCACCCCCTAATATTCAGAAGAGTAGATACCCTGTCTTCAAGATTCTTGACCTTCTCTTCCAGCAGGGTCACCAACTTGCACTTGCTGCAGATATAGCTCCCCACATTTACTGGCAAGAAGATGAACATCCCACAGGTGTTGTAGGTGACTGCAGCAGCTCCCTCACTGGATATATTCAGTCTTCTTAAGTAATCACTGAAAGAGAACTTTAGGTTTCCCTTTCCAAACTCCTCTAGTATTCCCTCCTCCACCCAATGCCTGTTGGCTTGTTTCTCAGAAGAACTCCTATGCCTCTATTATGTTAGAACTGTGCACACCACAAGGTACTTGCCACTGATTTTCTAAGATGAACCTGGAAAGATTGGAGCATGTAGGAAGGTAATGAGTCTAAAAATAAAATTGCAGGATCTAGTCCTTTAAAAACAACAAGAATTATCTCCTTTTTTAAAAAAGGTAAAATCATTCAGTCACATTTGACTTCACGCTTTATGCAGAGTGCAATTAAGAAGAAGACTTAAGCTCTATTATCATTTGAAAGTGTATTCAGAGATCTGGGATCACCCAGTTAAATTAGACTCATTACAAAACAAAGGAGTCAGTTTAAAATGCAAAACAAAGTTTACTGAAGGTATATCAGTCTCAATCTACATACTAAAACAAACATAAGAAAAGGTCCCTAAACTGTCTAAGAATGGGTAGGAAAGACTCACCAGCCTTGGCTGGGTTCCGATGCATCATGGCATGGTTACAGGAAAGCTTAAGATGCCTCCATTCTCATGGAGAGTCAGATTCAGAAAAAAAAAAGCAAGTTACACAAAAGCAATAAAATTCAAATTAGGTCATGTGCGAATCATCCAGCACTTCTAGTTGGCTAGAAGTGCCCAGTGAAGTAAGAGAAGGGAATTTTGGGAGAACAAAATGCATGCAGGGTAAAACCCTAGACTTATCTAAGATTGTGAATGAGGTACACAAGATTGCTTCTACATTACAATGATTATTTCCCCACATACAACATTCCCCTTCTCAACCATAGGGTGCTTCAGGAACAATCTTCATTTCTTCTCGTAGTCTAAGGAAACTGTCCTTAGGAAGAGGCTTTGTTAAAACATCAGCTATCATTTCTTCTGAGTTGCAGTACTCCAGTTGAACAAGTTGACTCTGGCACATTTCTCTCACCTTGTGGAAAGCAATGTCTATGTTCTTCTTCAGAGGCTTGTCACTCTGAGAAATCTTGATACAGCTTTGATTGTCTTGCATCAAAATGGTTGGCTTGGGTTCCTCTATCCCAAGATCCAGAAGCAAATTCTGCAGCCATTTGATTTCATCACAAGCTGTTTTCACTGAGACGCACTCGGCACCTGTGGAACTATCCACCACTGTACTCTGCTTCCGACTTGTCCAAGTTACTGCTCCACCACCATAGAAGATGATGTTTCCACTGGTAGATTTTCTCTCCACCAAATCACTGCCCCAATCAGCATCTGCATAGGCAATCAGTCGTGGCTTGTCACATGCTGGCAGCATCAGTTTGAAGTCAGCAGTCGCTTTTAAATATCTTGCAATTCGCTTCACTGCAGTAAAATCTCGAAGAGTAGGAGAATTAACCATTCTACATAAGATGCCAACAGCATTTAGAATATCAGGTCTAGTGAAATTCGCTATGTACAGAAGTTTTCCAACTGCAGTTCTGTACTTTTCACTGTCTCTCAAAGGTTCAGATGCCTCATTGCTCTTTAAGAAGCCCACTTCCATTGGCGTTAGAGCATCCTTGGCATCTCTTAAACCAAGACAGTCCAAAAGATCTATAATCTTTTGCTTTTGATTAAGAAAGAAGCTTCCATCACGGTCTCTTTCAATTTGTACTCCAAGATAGTGTGAGATATCTCCCAAACTTTTAATATCTATTTCTTTCTGGAGATTCAGGAGTATCTCTTGACTATCTGCTTTGTCTTGACTGCACAGAATCAAATCATCAACATAACTTGCAATGTAAGTCCATCTATTGTTTCTGAATCTTTTGTAAACACATCGGTCAACAGTGCCTGGGGTAAATCCTTCTTTGATAAGGAGCAGATTTAGCTTTTCATGCCACTTTTTGGCAGCTTGTTTTAATCCATACAAGCTTTTCTCAAGTTTACATACTAGATGCTCCTTTCCAGGTACTACAAATCCCGAAGGCTGTTCCATGTACAGTTCCTCATCTAGATCTCCATAAAGAAACGCTGTCTTCACATCTAGATGTTGTACATGCATTCTCTTGGAAGCTGCGACAGCCAATAGGGTTCTAATAGCTGTGTGTGTAACAACTGGGGAGAAAGTCTCATGAAAATCTTCTCCAAATTGCTGATTGTAACCTTTAGCTACAAGTCTGGCTTTATATCTTTCAATCTCCCCTTCTGCATTTTGCTTTGTTGTAAAGACCCATCTGCAGCCAATTGCCTTCTTGCCTTTTGGCAATTCTGTCAGAGTCCATGTTTTATTCTTATATAAGGACTCCATTTCCTACATTGCTGCTTTCATCCATTTCTCAGAATCAGACTTTGGCATTCCTCTGATCTTCTGCAAGTCAGAGGGTTCCAGAAGGCTTTTCCCTGTGGTTAGGTAGGAGAATCTCAAAGGAGGCACTCCCCTGTTACCCCTCGCAGACTGTCTCACCTGGACTTGAGTTCCTGGCTCTGCTCGTGGCGCGCCGTCCGCTCCTCCATCCTCTGGTAAGTCCTGGGCTGAGGGAGCCCCTTCTGGATGCGAAGCACTTGCAGGAGGGTGAAAGAGCTGCACACGCTGTGGCTGCCGCTGAGAATCAGGGTCAGGGTCTTCTTCCACTGCAAACACATCTGAATAGAAATCTTTGGATTAGAATTAAGTTGAGGTCTTTCATCAACATAAACAGCACTTGTTATTCTCATTGTGCGTCCATCAGGGTTTAGGATTTTGTAAGCACCTTTGGCATAGCCAATAAAAATTCCCTCTTCACTTCTACAGTCCAGTTTGTCTCTTTTCTGTTTGGGAATGTATGTATAAGCTTTTGATCCAAAAACCCTTAGATGGTTGAGTCTGGGTTTCACACTATGCCACAACTCAAATGGAGTAACATCTCTGGATCTGTTTGGAAGTCTGTTGTATAAGTATGTGGCTGTGAGAATTGCCTCAGACCAATAGGCTTTAGACATGTTAGCCTGCACAAGCATTGCAACTGCCATTTCCTTTAAGGTTCGGTTCATTCTCTCTGATACACCATTTTGTTGAGGACTATAAATCCCAGAAGTCTGGTGTCTGATGCCATGTTCCTCTAAGAACTCATCAAATTGATGATTGACAAACTCAGTCCCATTATCCGTCCTCAGATTCTGAATTTTGTAATTAAATTTAGTAGTGACATAATTAAAGTACTCTTTGAACTTTTCAAAAGCTTGACTTTTCTCCTTTAGGAGGTAAGTGTGGGTATATTTGCTGAAATCATCTGTGCAGGTGAGGAAATAGAGGTTTCCACCAACTGATTTCTGTCTAAATGGCCCACAGATGTCAGCGTGTATCAGTTCAAGAGGTTTTGTAGATTGCCTTTCTGTGAGAGGCTTGTGTGAAGGTGCAGTAGCCTTGACTTTAATGCATTCCACACACCTTTCATTCACACAACAGTTCTTGAAATGAAAGTCTCTTGCTAGCTCTTGGTTAGCCAATTTCTTTATGCATTCAACATTTCTATGAGCAAACCTTCTATGCCATAAATTTATGCAGTCTTTGTGTTTACATTGAGTGGCAACATTGGCATTTGAGTCACTGATCTCCATGTGATAAAGGCCATCATCCTTTAGAGTGCCTTTAAAAATCAACTGTTTGCCATGAAAACCATAACATGCATTCTTTTTGAAAATTACTCTGTTGCCACTAGAGGTGCTCATTTTTACTGAGTATAGGGAGCTCTTCAATTCTGGAGCATAGACTGCGTCTACAATTTTCAATATCTCTGTTCTAGCTCCCAATTTCATAGGAAGATATACAGTTCCAGTCCCTTGTACTGAAACAGTATCTCCATTGGCAAGGTAGACAGGGAATCTTACTTCTTCATTAAAATCTTGGAAATATTCCCTTTTATTGAAAAATGTATTTGAGGCTCCAGAATCTACGACAAGAGCATTTTTATATTCATTTCCAGAAGCTTGCATTACTTTTTCATAAGCCATTCCAATGTGAAACCTCTGTTTAGCATCAGCTCCTGTGTTACTAGCTCTATGTGCTTTTTCATTCTGTTGCCTCTGGCCAGTCATCTCTTGCTGTGAGAATGACTGCCTGTTTCCCTTTGAAGCTTTAGTGTTTAATTGCACCCCATTTGGCTCAGAAGAGGAGGGGGGCTTAGAGTGGGCTTTAAAATGTTTCTTTTCCTTTCCAGCCAAATTTACTTGCTGGTTAAAGTTAGAATTTCTGGATTATAATAATAATAATAAAATTTTATTTATACCCCGCCCCTCTGTTAAACAATCGGATTCAACTTTGTCATTATGCATCAAATTCTGCCTATGTTGAAATTCCCTTATTTGAGTATAAACTTCTGGTAGGGTTAAATCATTCTTTAATTGCAAAGTATTTATGATGGGATTGTAAAACTTTGGTAAGCTTGCTAAGAAAATCCCAACTTGCATAGCCTTTGGAATCTCTTCTCCAGGAGATTGCAATTCTGCTAATATAGCTCTAAAGTAATTAATGTGTTCATCTAGACATTTTGGATTAGATAGTCTCAGGTTCACAAGTTTAATCATCATTGCAATAGAATTTCCCATGGATTTCTGACCACATAGATCTTTCAAAGTGTCCCAAGCATCTTTTGCTGTTCTCTTATCTTTGATCTCAGAAATTAGTGACTGATCAGTTGTTAAAAGTATGAAGGCTAGTACTTTTTGATCAATCCTATCAAAATCAGTCCTTTGTCTCCCCTGAGGAGGCCTGAGATTGTGTAAAACATCAATAAATCCCATTGCCTTCATGTATGTTTCAAAAGAAAATGCCCATCTTCTACAATTCGGCCCACAAAGCTTTTCCATGGCTAAAAAGGCAGGCAGGGTAGCTTCAGCAGCCATGTTGGTTTATTGGTTTATTGGTTTATTGCTTTACTGCCTTTGTGTTCAAGCCGAGAGGGAGACCAAAAGTAGCAGCTCTGAGGTGATCAGATAAAAAAGGAAAAATAAAAACTTTTGCAAAAACAAAAATTAAATTGAGCTTTTAAGTCTTTAAATCTGTGAACCATAACCCTTTTATGTAGAAAGGTAATGAGTCTAAAAATAAAATTGCAGGATCTAGTCCTTTAAAAACAACAAGAATTATCTCCTTTTTTTAAAAAGGTAAAATCATTCAGTCACATTTGACTTCACGCTTTATGCAGAGTGCGATTAAGAAGAAGACTTAAGCTCTATTATCATTTGAAAGTGTATTCAGAGATCTGGGATCACCCAGTTAAATTAGACTCATTACAAAACAAAGGAGTCAGTTTAAAATGCAAAACAAAGTTTACTGAAGGTATATCAGTCTCAATCTACATACTAAAACAAACATAAGAAAAGGTCCCTAAACTGTCTAAGAATGGGTAGGAAAGACTCACCAGCCTTGGCTGGGTTCCGATGCATCATGGCATGGTTACAGGAAAGCTTAAGATGCCTCCATTCTCATGGAGAGTCAGATTCAGAAAAAAAAAAAGCAAGTTACACAAAAGCAATAAAATTCAAATTAGGTCATGTGCGAATCATCCAGCACTTCTAGTTGGCTAGAAGTGCCCAGTGAAGTAAGAGAAGGGAATTTTGGGAGAACAAAATGCATGCAGGGAAAAACCCTAGACTTATCTAAGATTGTGAATGAGGTACACAAGATTGCTTCTACATTACAATGATTATTTCCCCACATACAACACAGCAGCACTTATATAGAGCTAGTGGCTGCTAACTCCACCTCCAGGCAGGTCAGGGGCTCAGCAGAAGTCCTTTCATCTCAGAAAAGAACTGTGTGCCTCCCCCTCAAACTCCCCCGGTAAACATCCCTGCCAAACACTCCAGTTGTCCTTGCTCCTGTTGGCCTCACTCCTGTATACTCCAGAGACTGAAGCTACAGCTAGAGAGAGAGCTACTTATCCCATCTGGTAGCAATCCCCATCTCCAAAGGCTCTTTTATGTGTTAGATGAGGGAGGAATACTTTCTCCTATCCATCCTGAATCACCTGCCTATCAGTTTTGTTAGGTGACTCAGAGTTGTTGAGGAAAGAGGGAGAAAATGCTAACTCTAATGCAATGTATTATTTCAAAAACCAAAGTGATGAGAGACCTGCTTCAGAAGGTACCTTGCCACTGAGGTAACATTGGGAGGGGCATTCATTAAGTCTGGCTACACCAAAGTGGGACTCTGAGGGCCCTTTCACACTATACATATATCATTCCAATTCCACGTTAACTGCCATGGCAATATTCTACGGAATCCTGGGATTTGCAGTTTAGGGAGGGGTACTTACAATTCTTAGCCAGAGAGTTATAGTGCCTCACCAAACTTCAAAACACAGGAGTTCACAGAATTTAGTCATAGTAGTTAAAGTGGAGTCACAGTGCTCTGATTGTGTAGTGTGAAAGCGACCTGGATTTCAGGCCAAAGCTCTTATGCATTCAGTCAAACCACTTTTCAAGAAATGCTTAAGTTGACTGAAGAGCAGCCTTTCTTTTATTTTTACAAGTAAAGCCCTTGGAAACTGCTACAGAAATTGTATGTCTTTCACTTTTGGTAAGGAGAAATGAAAGGAATGAAAGAGAAAGAAGGCTGAGGACGTTCTACTCACTGAATCTTTAGTTAGTTTAATGCAGCTGCTTCTAGCCAATAAAATGTAAGAACAAGAAATCAAAGTTTGTAATGTCTTTGACTAAGTTTAAATAGGTTTAATATTAGGCATGCTTGAAGACCTAGAGCTAGAACAGTTATCACATTGTGACCTACATCACAGCATGTAAAGGCTTTAATGGCAACCATCAGCCTTGAAGGCTGATGTGGTGTAAGCTACATTGTTTGGCACTGTATGTAATGCTATTGACAGTGGGAGCATTTTTTTCCTTCAGAACTGAAGAGCCTGTCCAACAAGGCTAATGGTTTCTAGCCTTAGCTTATTAAAGTTGGCAAACAGCAGCTAATGCCAAGGAAGCTGTGCAGATTTACATCAGTGAAGTCATCAGAGGTTGAGTCTGCAATGCAAAATGCTACCAGACTAAAGAGCTTATAAAACAGTTGGAAAGAAAAATAGCAAAGAAAGAGGGAAAACAGAGAGAGAGAGAGAGAGAGAGAGAGAGAGAGAGAGAGAAGACAAGGTTATAAATTACCAGAGTTTAGAAGAAATTGATTATAAATAATGACTTACTTGTAACTGTTTTATTTTTGCAACAGCCAACTTAATTGTAATGCAACTATTGTAAGAGATAATGATAGTCCTTTTGAAGTGCAAGTACAATTGCTTTAATTTAATGTTTATACTTATTGGGGAACGTGCAACCTTACTCTCTGTTTTCTTTGACAGCCCAGGGGCTAGTGGCTCCCCTGTCACTAAAGTATGCATCTACTCCAGGATTTAGTCTTAAGGTTAAGTGAGCTGTCCAAACTCCTGAACCCATTTTGGGGAAAGGTTTCATAACCTTGCATAGTTTCTTTAAAATTGAAAGCAGAATTGCTTCTGTAGAGCTGCAGAACTGAGTCACTGCCTCAGTGACATCAAAGTTGGTGTGTGTGTGGCTTGAAGCATTCCAATGGTTTTCCTTTAAATAATAATTGAAGGTGTGTGTGCACATACGCACACACAATTCTTCTAGTCATTTTTCAATAATTAGGAGAAAATGTGTTGCTGCTCTGAAAGTAACTCTCAGCTTTTTAGGAGTTGTATCTAATGAATTACTTTTTAAAAGTAACAATCCAGAGTCTGAAGATTACAAACACATGCAGTTACTCTATTCTGGTAGTGGCAATAGGGTGGGGTGGGGGCAGAGAGGCTGAACCTCACCAGGTGACACCATCAGGGGGAGGGTTGGCACCAGCCTTAGTAACACCACAGCTCTACTCAAACCCTTGAAGTCTCATAAGATTGTCTTAGGCTGAGTCAGGTCACTTGATTAGCCAATTATCACTCATCTCAGCCAATTATCACTCACCCACTTAGGTATGGTTAATGGGGACATGAGAATGGGTCATTTCCATGGCTATACCCAAGCTGTGGAAATCCTTTTCTAGGGATGCTAGAATGGCCCCCTCTTTACTATCTTTCCATTTGCAGGCAAATACTTAAAAAAAATCTAACAGGCTTTTAAAGCTGAAGGCATTTTTTTTAAAAAAGCGCTTTTAAGAGGGTCCTGTTGTATTTTAAATTGTATTGCTTTTAACTGCTTTTTATCTTTTTTAAGTGTATGGATTGTTTTTATATTGGACATATCCAGATTGATTAAAAAGACTAGAAGGTCACAGATCCCAGATCCTCCACCCACCCTTTCTGATTTTATTTTGGAGATCCATACACATTTTGTTTATCCCAGAATATTTCTGTCAGCTCCCACTACAGAGACTTTTTATATGTGCTCCCCAGATTGGCTTATTTTAACCCAGAATAAAACTGGAAAGAGCAGTAACAAAATTTAGGATTTTCCCATCAGTTCTGGATGCACCCTTAATTAATAGTTTAATTCTATTTTAACATTGACCTTTTGTATGTTTTTAACTATAACATAATCATTTTAATGTGTAAGCTGCATTTTTCCCACTTTTGGTGAAAAGATGGGGGATAGATGTTGATGATGATGACGACAAACCATGAGCTCTGCCACTTAGCCAGAACCACTTCCTGTTTCAATAACATAAAGATCTACAAAGAAAGTGCAACGCCAATGTATGGAGAAGAGCACTGACATCTTTTATAGAGACAGATGGTTAATAATCTAATAATAAATTAATTTGCTATTTTTTTTTCAGGAATAAAGCCTGAAACTTCAGCTGGTGCCTGCTGTGTAACAGGTTGCAGCTCTCTCATGTTGTTAGCTTAAAATATATTTCACTCTGTTATAATATCAAATGAACCATGCACAGGGGAGAGGGTAACTAATGTACTTTGCATAAAATGCCACTCCAACAGGCAGTGGCCTTAACCTTGCAGTGTCCTTGCAAGAATGTTGTAAGAGGCCAATCTCCCCACACATTGCCATTAGCCCTGAAAATCCAAATTGAAATCAACCATTCTGTTTCACATAAAACATTTTTTCAAAGATCACCTTAGTTTCACAGCTTTAATCCCCCATTTGAACATCATGATTAGAAAAACAACAGCGTACTGAAAGACATAACATAATCTACTAGTACATAAAGGGTTTTTTTTTGTGTGTGTGTGTATTTCTTTCCATTAAAATAGAAGGATTGGCCTTGTTCCTGTAACTTCCCCCTGACAGGAAATCCTGCTACAAGTGATGTTTGAGTTTGCTATGACTATGAATGAACAGCAGCTTGTTGGCACAACATTGACAGGTCTTATATTATCTTTGCTTTATGCATGGAAAGGGATGCATATTAGTATCTAAAATCATCTCAAACTCAGCATAAGTAATGGCATTATACCCATTACCCATTGCTCATACATGGGCCAGGAACCCCTTCTGGTGTCCACATGTTTGGATTAGCATAAAAGGGGAGGGGTGCTATATACATATATATTGTGTTTGTTAAGTTGTGTGTATAAATTGTATGTTGTTTAATTTTAAAAATTAATTCTAAAAAATTTAAAATATATATTATACATACATATTTCTGCCTTGTCTGGATTAAGTTGCCCTCAGTCCAGCCCATTACTGACAACAAATGTTGGTTCACTAGTGAGACAACTTCCTTGGAATTAGTTGGGAACAAGAGATAGAGTTGGATATCATCAGCATACTGGTGGCACCAAACCCAAAACTCTGGATGACCTCTCCCGGTGGTTTCATGTAGACGTTAAACAGCATGGGGGACAAAACAGAAGCCTGAGGGACCCCACAGGCCAACTTCCAAGGTATTGAACAGGAGTCCCTCAGCACCACCTCATGAGTTTGCTGACCCAAGAAGGAAAGGACCCACTGCAAAGCAGTGCCCCCAAGTCCCATCCCAGAGAGGCAGCTGAGAAGGATACCATGGTTGATGGTATCAAAAGCAACTAAGTAGTCCAACAGAACCAACAGGGAAACACTCCCCCATCCAGGTCCTTGCATACATCATCCACCAAGGCAACCAAAGCTGTCTCTGCCCCATAACCAGGCCTGAAGCCAGATGGAAATGGATCTAGATAATCTGTTCCATCGACAAACCCCTGGAGCTGGGAGGCCACCACACTCTCCAGAACCTTGCCCACAGATGGAATGTTAGTGACTGGCCAATAATTATTCAGAATGGCGGAATCCAGGGATGACGTTTTTAAAGTAATGACCTCACCACAGCCTCTTTTAGGCAAGATGGAAACTTCCCTTGCTGCAGTGAGGCATTAACTACTCCCTTTACCCACTTGACCAGCCTCCCTGTAGCTGCTTTCAGGAGCCAGGAAGGGCAAGGATGCGGTGGCTCTCACCTCTCCAAAGATTTTGTCCATATCCTCAGGCTGCAGAAATTGAAACTCATCCAATAATACAAGACAAACAGGGGCCAAGTAGTAATGTCTACTTATAACCCTTATAGTTTCACTGATTTCAGTGGGAGAGAATTAAGGCTATATCTCTTCTGGTGAAATAAATGGTTGAAAATCTGCTGATTGTGCTTGGAATGTGTCAACTGTTCTGTTCTCCTTTATTTCAAAAACATTCTCTCATGGACTCTAAAAAAGGAAATAACTTCATGGCAACACTGAAGTCCTGGCTGGAGGAAGAGGAGAAAGATACACGATTTTCAATATTGACTTGCAACACATCCCAGCCTCCCCTTTTTTTCAAATCATGCAGTTGTACCTCAATAGAATGCTTAAAAGAATGTATTGCTCCAAATTGAAAAGCTCAGCAGATATTAGTTGTAAAGGACAATGTCTAATTTGTTGGTGACTGAGACTGTCATTCTTGTCCTCAAACTTATACCTGCAGGGTTTTGTTGTTGTTGTTGTTTTCTTTCTTTTTTTAAAAAAGCTAAAACTAGACTTTATCCTGCCTTTGACAATTACAACCTTCCTGTTTATTCCACATAGCCCTGCTCACATGCATCTGGAGTCATTATTGTTTTGGGGAAGAGAATGTATGTTGTTTTTGGTGCTTAGGACAAATAGGGAGAAAAACCATTATGTTTTTCACATTATAGTGGAAGATAATGGCTTGTTCTGTAGACAGCCTCATCTAAACAGAATAGAAGTGTTAGACATAGAAGCAATTGCAGAGATGCTATCTGCAATACATTCTTCTCTGTTAGTGTGGAGCAATGGTAAGGGTTTTGAACAAAATTGTGGAATTACAATGCTGGTCTATCTCTTCTTCTTTTTCTTGAGATGATATTTGCAAGTGTGCACAGAATAAGTCAAAAGAGCAATCAGAAAAGACATTTCCTGAATTTCTGCATGCTGTGTCTGCACAATGGTTTGCATGCATTTTTGTTTGTGTTTTCTTCATATACACATTTTTTTTTATATGCAAGTTTCTCAAAAGCTGTTTTTTTTTAATATCCCATTGCTTTGTGCGTGATTTTGTGCACATTTATTCAGAAGCTTTATCACCAAAGTCTGACAGGTGCAAACACTGAAAGATTACTGCATTCTGGTTCATCTTTTGATGTTGGAACTGCAAAATTCTGAAGTGCTTTTAAAAAAAAAGAAAGAAATGCAGACTGGCTGAAAATCTCCCCCATCTTCATTTTCAAGATAGTTGACATAATTTCATAAGATGGGAGGACTAGACCTCCATCATGTAAGGGGCTTCCTTGTCGGGGCTGTCATCAAGAGTTACACAGTTTGTTCTGTGTGAATTCATATCCAATCAGCAGAATTAAATAAACTTGCAGTAATTAGATGGAACCCTTTTCATGCCTACATTGGCAAAAGGACTATTTGCATAAGTGATTTTTTTTTAATCAGAGTATAGCAGCTGCAGAAGAGTAGCAATGACAGCTTTCTCAGTCTCCTGATACAAACCTGCCAGAATTTTAAGATCTGCAGGGGAAAGCTTTCTCTTGGTCCTGCCACCATCACAGGCACATTTGGTGAGAACATGAGAAAGAGCCCTCCCAGTGGCTGCTCCCACCCTCTGGAACACCCTTCTTCAGGAGGCTAGGCTGGTCCTCTCCCTGCTTTCCTTTCGCCTGCAGGCAAAAACGTTTTATTTCAGCAAGCTTTTAATTTCTAGCTGCGGGCACAGAGGCTTTTATTAGGGTGCATTTTTATTGTTTTAACTTGTATATGTTTTTAAAAATAATTTTAATTGTTCCTTTTTAATTGTTTCTTGTCTAATTTTTACTGGTTTTTATATTGTAAACCACTCAGGGAATTCTTTGGCACTAATAAGCAGTATAGAAATTTAGAAAATAAAAGAAAAAATAAACATCAGTCAGGAGACAAAACTCATCATCTTGCTTCTGCATAGTTTGGAAGCTGACAGGGAAGCTTTCTCTCCTGACAGGGATGGGTTTCCTGCCATCTCCACCATTGTCACAGCACCTGTGGACCTTTTGCTTCGACTGACACACTGACTAGTATTTAATTGCACATATGAAACAGTATCTTCTTGTTTCACTCTGCTTGGTGCTGCTGTTATGTGCCTTCAAGTCAACTCCAACCCTATCACAGAATTTTCTTAGTACGATTTATTCAGAGGAGGTTTGACATTGCCTTCATCTAAGGCTGAAAGAGCATTTCATGTCCAAGATTACCAGGTCAGTTTCCAGGGCAGAGCAGGGATTTGAACCCTGGTCTCCTGTAGTCCCTAGTCCAACACTTATGGAAATCTCTATACCATGCAGGCTTTTTTCCCAGGGTTACAGAGGACCATCGCCTCCCCAAAATAATACTCTACAGTGAACTCGCCATGGGTCAGCGTAAGAGGGGCACCCCAAAAAAGTAATACAAGGACTCCCTGAAACAACATCTCAGGCTTGGCCAAATTGATCACCAACAGTGGTCCACCCTGGCCTCACATCGGGAGGCATGGAGACGCACTATCCACAATGCTGCAGCCTTATTTGAGAACTCACGACGAACAAGTCTTGAAGAGAAATGGCAACGCAGAAAGAATCACAACCCGGTAACATCACCTGAGGAAACCTTCTGCTGTGCTTTCTGCAACCGGACTTGTCTATCTCGGATTGGCCTTTTTAGTCATCAGCATGCTTGCAGAAAATGCAGGATGAGTCCTTCCTGAATCTTCATTTGCGAAGAAAAGCCAGAGAGAGAGAGAGAGAGGATGGTGAGGAAGACAAAACTGCCTCAGAACATCCTAATTCTCCAGTGTCTTTCATGAACAGTGCACCCACAACCTTTTTCTTGCTGCTTAAACTGCCTGCACTGCTGTAGATTCATTACTGTAGTGCACCAACATACTTCTGTCCATAACAATTAACACTAGTAACTCCACAGCAGTTGTTTGCTTCCATGTTTTAAAAATAGTGTATGCATTTGAAGGCAAAATTAGATCAGGAAATGTTCTTTAGCTGATGAAGTAACTTACTTCTAAATTAAGCAGGGAGTGGGGGGTTGGTCCCTTTCATTGCCCTGCTTTATAAATTTTTATAACATTGGCACACTATGGACTTTTTCGGACGCTGAAAAATAACGCAAGAAGCCTCGTCAGCTTGCGAGGCTGCTGCGATGCAAAGCGTCCCTTTCGTATGATGCTCGCCCCTGCCGGTACTGTTGCGGTACCGCGGGGAGAGTTGAGCATCATATTACATCGTTTTTTACTCACAAAAGTTGATCGTGAGTAAAAAATGATGAAATATGATGCTGAACTCTTCCCGTGGTACCGCAACAGTACCAGCAGGGCCGAGCGTCATACGAAAGGGACGTTCTGCAGCGCATCAGCCTCGCAAGCTGACGAGGCTGCTTGCGTTACTTTCTTTGCATCTGAAAAAGTCCTATGAGGAGCACATAGAAGAACCCTCAAGCAGCAATTCTGTTCCAGTAGTGGAGTATAGTGACCAATGGAAGGAGATGGAGTCCAAGGAAGAGGATCATACATTCCCCACCCCTAATATAAGTCCTATTTCCAGGGAAGCATCCCTGAACTCAGAGTAGGCACAGATAGACCTCTGTTATTAGATGCCAACTAGCAGGACACTTAGAACTACATAACAAAGCATTGTTGACATTCAGAACCCTGAACACCTAAGGGCCAAAACACCTAATAGACGACTTTTCTCTATATACACATTCAGTTGGATCGTAAGATTCCCCAAAGAAGTTTCATTCATTTTCCCATGAAAACAGACCTCAGTGTTGGCATCTCTGTAAGGTACTCTCCCCTCTGTGTTCTTTGAGGCAGAGAATATATTCATTTTAAGTACCTACTTATA
Organism: Gambelia wislizenii; assembly: GCA_030847615.1. Taxonomy (NCBI): domain Eukaryota; kingdom Metazoa; phylum Chordata; class Lepidosauria; order Squamata; family Crotaphytidae; genus Gambelia; species Gambelia wislizenii. The sequence continues at coordinate 302,462,587 of JAUMIR010000002.1, read as the reverse complement.
TCATACTCATTAACAGGTCTTCCCCAGTTAATGAAAACTGATGTACATTGGACTTCCGGTAGCATGGCATATGAAAAGCTGCTTGGTGAGTTTGTAGCTGCCAAGCAGTGCAATTCCTTGAGCCAGGATCAAAGACATCAGCAAGAAATAGATCCCAACTTGTTCCCCCAATAAAGAGAACACAGAAGAGGATCATGGGGACTGGATCCTAGTGGAGGAGGAGTCCCATTAAGGGAATCGGACCAACATGGACAGGAGCTGAGTGGTTTAGACCCTTCACCATGGCTGAGGATTGCAGCAGGCTGGTTCAGCACCTGTACTTTCACCTACCCCTTTTTAACATTAAAACTGTAAGCTCAGGATTTATATAACCTGCACATAGCCTACTATTACTTGACCAAGAAAAAATATACTTGAAAGAAACTGAGAGACTAAAAGATTTTAAAATAGAGAGTTTAAGGTAGCAAGCAAAGAAGAGGAAAGGGGGGAGGAGCAGACCTCATGCTTTAGATAGAAACAAAGAAGTTTAAACAAAATCCAAAATGAAATGAAAATATACAGTGCATGGGACTAACTACATTACCAATTAGACATTTAAAAGAGACAAAATAAACTGATCTAATCATGGGAAATAATTAATGTGATCCAGATCACCCTCCCTGCTCTCCTGGCTTTCCTCCCTGTCTTTTGTTGTCAGCAGCCATTGTAGAGGCCATCTTCTCTCTCTCTCTTTCTCTCTCTCTTTCTCTCTCTCTCCTCTCTCTCTCTCATGCTCTCTGGCTTTACTTCGCAAATGAAGATTCAGGAAGGACTCATCCTGCGCTTTCTGCAAGCGTGCTGATGACTGAAAAGGCCAATCCAAGATAAACAAGTCCGGTTGCAGAAAGCACAGCAGAAGGTCTCCTTGGGTGATAATTCCGGGTTGTGATTCTTTCTTCATTGTCGTTTCTCTTCAAGACTTGTTCAGTGTGAGTTCTCAAATAAGGCTGCAGCATTGTGGATAGTGCGTCTCCATGCCTCCCGATGTGAGGCTAGGGCAGACCATTGTTGGTGATCAATTTGGCAGAGCCTGATATGTTGTTTCAGGGAGTCCTTGTATCATTTTTTTTGGAGTGCCCCTCTTATGCTGACCTGTGGCGAGTTCACCATAGAGTATTACTTTTGGGAGGTGATGGTTCTCCATCCTAGAAATGTGCCCTGTCCAGCACAGCTGTGTTCTCAATATCATGGCCTCAATGCTGGTGATCCTTGTTTGCTCAAGGACAGCAACATTAATCACAGAGTCAGTCCAGTGTATATTAAGGATTGTGTGTATACAGCACTGATGAAAGCATTCGAGGAGTCGTAAGTATTGGCAATAGGTGACCCATGTTTCAGACCCATAAAGGAGAATAGACAGTACAATGGCTCTATATGGCAAACATGGATGGTAGCAGCAAGGTCCTCAGGTCATAGGTTTGATTAGAGTTTCCTTCTCTTAGATGGTTGACCTTACAGAGTTGGACGAGCACCATCTGCCCGGATTTGGGATTAGAGTTTTCCTTCTCCCAGGATGGTTGCCATAAGGCTAGAGAGCCCATCCTGCCCTTTGACGCTCTTTGTCAGACCCTTCGGTTTTGACTGTCTGGCATGGGAGACCGTACTGGTGGCTATTATGCCACCGCCAGCATAGCTCAAAACATCATTAGGGTATGCAAGCCTCTTTCCCATGACAAGGGGGTGTCAATGGATAGGAGAGGCAATCCATGTGTTTGGCAAAAGGAGGAGTCTTAGAATAAGAAGTAAACAGATAAGCAGATGCACAAAAATAGACATGAAAATGGACCAAAGAGATTATAGAGAATAAATAAGAGAAAATAAAATTTTGATCAAGGAAATTTGGATTTGTAGAGAGAGACTGATCGAAAAAGCAAGAAAGAGTTCATTAGAGGCAACGCAGACACAAAACTGAGAAACCCATGAAAAGGGAAGGCTGCAGAAACTGGACTTGAAGAGGACACTGAAAAGACAGTGAGGAATGAACAGTAAATGATTAAGAAAGAAAAAGTGATGAAGATGGTGAGAAAGGCAGTGGAAAAGAGAAGGTCAGCATGGGAGACAAGAGGGAGGAGGAGAGAATCAGGACAGCAGGGTGAGGAGGTGAAGGATATCACGTGGGAGTGTTGACAAGAAAGCAAAGGAGAAGGATGAAGTGAGAAAGATGGCAGAACAGTCTGGATCCAACAGAAGGGGTCAAAGACTGGGGTCCCATCTATACAAGGGGGGGGATAAAATCTCCTCCGAAGAAACAGCAATTTGCAGAGCTGTGTCCTGTCTTAATGGTTTTATATAGATTGATAGAGGCCCCCCCCAAACTTCACATGCTCCCTAGCCAAGATGGCAGTCACAAGTGAATTGCTTGCACTTTTAAATCTGTGCTGCTGATTTTTTTTAATTACCATGGTGTGCACAAGCAATACTTCATATTTACAAAAGAAAAAGAAGAAGAAAAGAGAGGAAAAGATCACCATTTTATCAACTTACCAACCTCTTGAATAGTGAAAAATCCAACATGGTGGCACCAGGCACTTTCTCTGTTTTGTAGCCCCACCCCCCCATGCTCATCCGCCCAATCAGCTTACATTGCCTTGTCACAGCAACGCAAATGTGACTGTCCTAACAATTGCACATTCACATCCCCTATGGAGCTTTTAAAAAACTCTAAAAGCTCTGAAGGCTTCCCTTTGGAGCTTTGCAGTGGATTTGTCTCCCCCCCCCCCTTCTGAATGAGACGTCGTTTGCCCAGATCGCCTTACTTTGAATTCAGTTTGGATTATTTTCACTGTTTGGACAGAACCTAGGAGAAGCTAAGAAGGTGCTAGAGGAGGAATCACCCAAATAGACAGGACTGGGAGAAGGACTGAAAGGGAACCTGGCAAGTCAACAAGACAGCGAGTAGAGAGGGGCATGGTGTTTCTTTGCACTGTGATATCAGCACTGACTTGGAAAGGCAAGCAAGAAGAAGGGTCGTACCAGACAGCAGAGCTGAAAGACTGTTTAAAGTGAAGAAGGAAAAGAGAAGGAAAACTGATGTACATCCTGTTTTATTGCAGGAGAGTTTTAAAGCAGCTATTAGCTTTTGATATTGCTCTAAATTGTTTTTGACTACAGTGGAAGTGTATTTTTATGGTTTGAGATGTTATTCTACCAAGCAACATAAAAAATGCAATGAATAAATAGCCACCCCTTCCTAATACATTTCACACAACACTGAACATAGTATGGGTCAGTCCCCTACATAGCCTAGATGTTATCAGCACAGCTGAGGCCCATTCATACTTCACACTTATAGCACTATTATTCTAGTTTAACTGCCATGGCTCCATCCCACAGAATCGTAGGAATTTCAGTATAGGGAGGGGCATTTAGAATTCTTAGCCACAGAGACATACTGCCAGGGCTTTGGGGGAGGGGTGTAAAGGATATTTGCACATTTTTCTCTGACTTGAAAGGATAGGTTATACAAAGGCAGAGTGTGAAGCAATAGTAATCTATTAATCTAAAGCAGTGACTCTTAACCTTTCCTTTACCAGGGACCTTCTTTAAATATCTTTGGTTGCCACGGACCCCCAAGTTTTAACTCAAGATTTAAAACAAAACAACGACAACACAATTACACCAATTTCTTAAACCTTCCCTTAGAGGCACTGGAGGGGAAGGACTTTTCTTCTGCTTCTTCCTGCAAGTTTGTAGCTGGAGTGGATTGAATGGCTATGTGCAGGTCAAGCCAGCCAGCTTTTGTCTTGGCTTCGGTTACATGGCCCACTCAACTGCAGGCAGGAGGTGGGCCAAGCAGCCTTCAAACCTTTGCAGACCCCCTGTGATGACATTGTGGCCCACTAGGGGTCCCCAGATCATAGGTTAAGAACCACTGATCTAAAGGATATAAGGGAATCCCTGGTCTTTGTTCCTTTTCTGTCTGGCAGTGCTCAAGAGCAAAACACCTGAAGTCAGTGGTTGAGCAGCTGAGAGCTGAGTTGAAGTTTGGTAAGCATTTCATATATAGTGACCAAAAACTTCCATCAGTCCCACCACTACGGTCATGTTGGTGAGGGTGATCGGGGTTCTAATTCACTGGAGCACACATGGTTGAAAATAGCTGGTCTTGGGAAAGGCAGGAGGCCAGACATCTAGGCCTAAATCCTATTGTTAGTCCCAAATAAAGTAGACCCATTGAATCAATGGCAGCTTGGTAAACGAACATACGTATAAGTTCTATTAATTCAGTAGGGTTTACTGTAGCTGAGACTAAGGGCTTGTCTATACAAGCAAAACAAAAACAAAAAACCCTCAAATGACAGCACCTGCGACTTCTCTTAATTTTTTTTTTTTTTTGGCATGCATTGCACATGTGCAAGTCAAGATGGTGGCCACAAGTAATTTCCCCCCTTTTTTACCTACCTTAATTTGCCACCACCAAAGTTTTATTTTTATTTTTATTTTTTAAAAAAAAAACTATTTCCAATGTGTACTGAGCAATATTTTGCATTTACCAAAAAAGAAAAAAAAACATTTTCTCACCTTAGCGCTCACTCACTAAAGCAAAAATCCAACATGGCAGTGCTGGGTGCTTGCCCTGTTAGCAAGCTTCGCCCCCGTGCCCATCCGGCCAATCATCTTTGGGCTCCCTCTTGTATGGGAAAGTGATTCATATTGAATCACTTGTCCCAATGAGGGGGAATGCACACACTCCTGCTGTTAAAAAAAAAGTCTGGAGAAAACCACAAAGGCTTTTCCTGTATTGTTTATGGCATTTTGGGCCCCACTCCATCACACTATGGTATAACGATGCAGAATGCCATTAAGACAGGTAGGATTCTCCTCACATTACATGAGGAGTATTTTTGCTGTTTAGACAACCTGTAAAAATAGGATTCAAACTTCTTTCTTTTCATTTTATTATTACTAACACGTGCCAATGTGGTCTCCTGCTGCCTTTTCTGTCTGACTGAAGCTCCACAGTTCTCAATACAACTTTCTCCACATCTATACTTTGAGAATTTCTAGACCTCATATCTACCTGATATTCTGACTTTGTCAGCATTAGATTAAACAAGCTACACTCAAATGTACATACTGTATGGAGTATAATTACAGCACTGAATATTCAAAGCAAATATTCATATCCCACTAACAAAACAACCCTTATTATTTCAGCAAATATATAATTCCAATAATCTCCCCCCTCCCAAGGATATTGGATGACAGATTCCTCTCTGTTCTGTATCCTATCATGCAGAATGTTAACTGAATCCAAGTCCCAATGGAATGAACAAGCATGCTCTTATTCCATTAAAATATTTATACCAAAAAAGCACGCACTAAAAGACTGTCTTTTAGATTTTACTTTCCTTAATATTCTCTGTGTCCTTTTCACCCTCCTTTTATGGGTTCTCACAAATACAAGTTACTTCAACACCAAAAACTATAAGTTTCAATATTACATGTAATGCTTACTATATTACAGTAGTGTGGGAAGACTTTATTGTATTGGATGGCTATGATATTTTCATTGAACATTGCTTGGGGGGGAGGATGATTATCATTGACTAATAAGTATTATGATGTTTTGAGATCCTTCTTCCCTATGATGAATCCTGTGCCTGTCTACTCAGAAGTAATTCCAACTGGGTTAAATAGGGTTTACTCCGAGGGAAGAGGAAGGGGTTGCAGCCTACAAGCAAACATAAAGCAAAACACTTGTTTTTTGCAAAAGGGCTGGGGAAGAATTCTATGTTTGACTAAAACCCTTGGCTGTGGCCAATATCCTGAGCTGCATGTGATAGAACTCAAAAGGCAGGAAAAGGAAATGAGTGATTAAGATGGCAGGTCAGGGGTGTCGGTTGGTCTTCCTTATGTTTCCTCTTTTTCATTACCACCTAGTCTTGAACATAGAGTGAGTGCACATTCCTCAGCTCAAGACAGGATGAATAGTTACTTAAATTCATGTCTTAGTCATTGAGATAAGGGTGAGTGAAAATGAAGAAAGAATGGAGTAAGTATGAGTAGGAATAACCAAGGTTGGCCAATACACTTTATACTACTTGCCCTCATTCTTTTTCATGGCCACAGTTTGGTACAAGGGAGACAAGATATCAAAGGCCCTTCTCAGGAGATCATCACTGGGGAGGGTGGGAGTTGATGACTGGAAAATGGACATGTTCACTTATGGCGAAGTCTTTGTGGAATTTACTTCCTGGAGAAGCTAATTTTCAGCCCCAGTCCTACCATGAGGTATAACTAAACAGATGCTCAGAGTGACAGATGCTGAGTGGTACAAGTTGTGTACAGTATCTTATAGAAGTATTCACAACAGCAGCAGCCCTTTTTGATATTTCCACATTGTCTCACATTTCAACCTGGAACTAAACTGGAATTAGTTGGCATGGTTACTACTTCATGAACACAATGCACTCAACACTAAAGGTTCAAAAAACAAACAAAGAAAGAAAATGTACAGCCCCCCAATTTTTTTTTCCTGCAAAATCCTGTATGTTTTAAATTATTTTAAAAGGTGGCTTTCATTCAAATAAAGTGCCCACATACATGTCCTGAATGCAAAAAATAAATATATATTTTTTTAAAAAAAAACTTGTAGCAATTGGCCATTTTTTCCAACATTGTGTGAATGTGATGAAAAACTTTTCTCACTAAGATGAGCTAATATCCTGGTATTCTTTATACCCTTATTGACTACACAGAGTTCCGAACTCAGTCTTAAAGAGCAAAGTATTACTCCTCTGCAAGATGAATCATTACTTTGGCTTTCTCCCACATTAAAATTTTAAGGGGAAAAAAGGACAGGTTACTTATGTGTAACTGTAGTTCTTTGAGTGGTTATCTGTGAAATCATACAGTTGGATTACTATGACTGCACAGAACAGCTTTCAGAACATTCTAAAGCAGTTAGGCAAAGCTTTTTGGTGGTAGCTCCACCCAACTCCCTGAGGTATATAAATACCAAGCCCACCAAAACCACCTCGCTTCCATGTTTGCCACATAAGCAGCATCAATGAAACCAAGGAATGGCATAACACATGAGGGGTGGATGGACAGGTTTATGTGATTTCACAGATGACTACTTGAAGAACTACAGTTACACATAAGTAACCTGTCCTTCTTCATTGTGGTCTCTGTGAATCACATAATTGAGATATTAGCAAGTCCACAAAATGGCAGAAGAAGTTGATCTGGTGACCTGCAAGACAGTGGCCCTCATTGTAGCTTTTTGGTGTCAGGCAATTTTTCAAAGGAAACACTCACTCACAAAGATGCTACCAATACACAGACATACAGGACAAGTAGCTAGAGATTCTGATCCCAAGCACCACAAAGACATACATTTTTTTTTAAAGACATGGAGTCTAACTTTTTGTCCTCGTAGTCTGCAGGAATGGTGTGAGTCTCCTGGAAAGACTTGGACTGGGAAGCCTCATTGATAATGGAGTTGGATTTGTGGTGTTGAGAGACCCAGTCAGCCTCAGGTTTGACAACTGATAGAGGGTGTCAATTTTCTTGGAGGTGGATGAGATGGAAGAAAGTGTAGACCAAGAGCAGTGCAAAACAGAAGGAAGTAATGGAATAGAAGGAGGGGTTGCAACCTTTGTTTGGATCTGCCCATAAAAAAATCAATGGAGTTGTCCTTGGAACAGCCCATTTTCAAGTCCAAGACATTAGCCATTTGAACAATATGCTTTGCAAAAGCAGTGAAGTTGTTGGTTGGAGATGAGGATTCATATTCCCTAAGAGTTTGAGGGGGAGAAATGAAGTGTTGTGGCATCTCAGAGTCAGAAGTGGATACATCCAAGTACTCAGAATAGGAATGCCTTCTATGGTGAGTATTGTGGTCAGACCAATGAGAAGAATGAGGTGGTCAAGTGGCAAGGGTTCCCTTATGGGCAGCAAATTGGCATCAAATGGTGCAGACCATCAGCCATAATGTGGAGAGGAGAGTTGTGTGGAAGTAGGTGTCAATTATCTTTTGAAGGTGGATGAATTATAACAGAATGGGCAACCGAAGAAGAATGAGAATGGGACCATCACTTTTTCTTGGCTGGAGACTCTCTGTAAGAAGCGTGTTGACGACAAGGAAGGCCATATTCATGGCCATAACAAGGATCGTACACATAAATACTTTCCAGGCTGTCATAGTAGGAGTCGTATGAAGATGAAGAACAGCGTCAATGATGCCTCAAATCTGAAGAATTGCATCAAACCTGACAGTGGTCAGAACCGCATTGATGCCTATGGTGACCACACCTGGAACGATGTGTGAATCAGAGGAATAGATCCAATCCAAGCCAGAAGAAACAGAGGTGGTACAACGGGAGTGTGAAGCATGGTGGTTTGATGGAGGTGGAAGAGGTCATCAAGGCTTGGGCTGCTCCACCAACAGAAGAACCTCATCAAGTACCACAACAACAGCTTTCTGCGTGGAATCAACAGCAGCTGGAACAGTATATTGTTATACTTCAGAAGTGACAGGATCCTGTTCAACTGCTGGTTTGGCAGGAATCTCAATCTGGATAATATTCAAGGGTTTGATAACCTGTTGAGATGGAAAAGTGGACACTCTAACTGTAGTCCATATATGTGCAATGGCAGGAGGCAATGATTTTTCTGCCAGAAGAGGAAGAAGAGGAGAAGAGGGACGGTCAGTCAGCTTGTCCTTTTTCTTTTTATGCTTCTTTCTCTCCTTGGACCAGAGAAGGTTGGCCTTGATTGACTTTCCCAGAGTTGGTGGGACTTCAAATATGGAGGGGTGACAGTAGCTTCCAATAAAACAACATCAGCATGAGATTGCTTCAGGGTGAAATATGGGCAGCTGCCTCGCCATGTGAGTGTTTCAAAAACAAGTGAGGTTTCGAAGCTGGATTGCAGTGAGAAGTACCAGGCAAGGAGCACTGAGATGCATGCCTTGAAAGGTCTTTCAAGGTTATCGGTACTGACACAGTTGAGTCTTGGAGTCACGATAGAGATCAGAAGCCTTCAATGCTCAAGAAGGTGATGTCATGTCAGTCAGTTTTGGTTGCTCATAGAGCAAACCTTCAGCCTTGATTCTCTGCTTCTTTGAGTCTGAGGAGTGAAGGCCTTACAACTTTGACATGAGACAATGGTGTGGGCCTTACCCAAGCAGAGAAGATACTTTGAATGTCCATCACAGCCCAGAATCTAAACATTGCACACTGAGCAATGCTTAAATGAAGCTGAAGACATATCATAGTTGAAGAATGAAAACCAAGAAGATTTTTAGATGGGGACAAAAAAAGCATCCCAGTTTCGCAGTCTCCTCTCCAGCCTCTCTCCGTCCCTGACCCAATACCTTAACGAAACTTTTCAGACCTACCTTGCTAGTGGCATCAGGGCTGCCCAGGAGTGAATGGAGCTCTAATAGAGCTCCCTTCACTTCCTGAAATGAAATCCTGGTCATTCTCATGAGAAGATGAGAGTGCAGGAAATTCAAACTTTGGAAACAAAATACAAGTTAAAAAGTGATATCAAGCAGAAAAGTACACTTAAAACATCCCACATAACCCGGCTAGGGTACAAAAAAGGGTGTCACTTACCTGGATGTCCTAATCTCACCTAGAAGTGTTCTGGCACAGACCTCCCACTGACACTGGCATTGCGCCAGCAGAATGGGGCACCTTTTCAGAGGCACACCATTCCGTTACAGAAACTGAACACAGGATCAATTCAGAGCTTAGCCCATGAATAAAAAGCAGCACAGGTGGAATGGAAGCAGCATAGGTGCACAATGACCTGGAAACAACGTCATGTGAAAGGAAAGCCCTTTAGTGATCTCCTGGCATTCGTGTAACACCATACTCGGTGTGTCTGATAATCTCCCAAAAGAGAAACTACCAGAGAAGAATGTCCTGTAACTGCTAGCATGGGGGATGGAAAAGAACTAAGGTGCTTTTGGTAGTCTCAGTATTTATATACCACAGGGAGGTGGGTGGTGTTACCACCAAAGAGCTTTGCCTAACTGCTTTAGAATGTTCCAAATGCTCTTCTGTGCAGGTGCTGTCCTTCCTATTTATGAAGAAATCTGAGAATTTTGCTAAGTTCTTATCAGAAAAAAAAAACTGAGATAAATTGTCATCTATCAGCAACATAGACATCTTACAGAAATTTGCAGATTTCAGTTTAAATGATTAAAATGATTTGCTGGACTTGTAATGTTTTAATGTATTTGTTAATGTGGGCTTGTATCCCACTGAGCAGATACAAATGCATGAGCTAGACTTACACATTAGTAACTGTTCAGTTCTCATATTTACAATCACAGCACTATTACCACAATCACAAATGCCACCACAAGCCTACCTTAACAGCTAGTAGCTACACCAAGCAATTGAGATTTGTTCTGCTGGTGATGGGGGTACAGGACCTTTGTTGCCACTCTTCTTTCCATTATAGGCTGCTGGCAGGAGGGGCTGGAAACACCCTCCTGATGTGCCTCAATTGCCAACAGAGCAGACCTCCTTCACTTGGCGAGGCTGCTGGCTGTTAAGGTGGGTTTGGAGAGTCAGGGAAGATTCATAGCTAACTGCTTTTGATGGGCTCAGTATTTATATACTACAGGGAACTAGACGGTAGGCAATATCTGTGATGTAGGATCTCACCCATGGTGTTTTAAAGCATTTTAGTGGCTGTTTTAAATTAATGTATACTTCTATATTTATAATTCATTTTGTTTCATTTAAAATTGTAATATGATGCAGGATATATATAAATGAATAAAATAAAATAAAAACTGCCTCTAGAAGCAAAAACATGTGGGGAAATCTAGGTTAATAGAAGTTAACCCATTTACCCTTCATTATCAAAAGTCAGAGAATGGGATGGGCAATTTATGGCTTGCTGCATTTACCATCTTCTTTCACTATTGGCTATGCTGGCTAGGGCATGTGAGAGCTGCAATCCAACAATTATCTATAAGTCAAAAGTTTGCCCACCATGGGAATGGAATGTCTGCGCAAATTCTGTGCAAGAGGGAAGTTCCATTTTGTTTGTTTGTTGTTCTTATCATTCGCCACCAAGTGGATTTCAACAAATTAGGTGTACCCAGCATAATATATGCCCAATCGCTCTTCTCTTTCTGTAATATTCTATTTGTCTTTTTCATTGTAATGTTTTATTTCAATGTTTTTGTCTATTTGAACTGCCCTCTAATATTTCATTACAATTTCTTTTATGATTCCTCAGAGTTCTTTCACACAGTTCACCCATTTTTACAAATTTTTAAAAATTAATACATTCTTTTATGTATGTTTTTTTTCCCAGAATCCTTTCACACAGTTTAGCTAAATGGTATCATTTTAGGAAAAAAAATATTGCCATTGTTTTACATGTGTGTGGTGAGTTTCCAAGAGAATGAGAGGAGGAAGGGGCCCTTGTGAGGCTTGGGGTGTAGAGGCAAATGGAGTGGATTGTGAGGTGGAGAGGGAATTTGCATGTGGGTGGTGACTGGCTGAGGGAGTAAGGATTGATTGGGTATGTTTCCCAAGTGGCCAATCAGCACACTGGGAAAGGAAACATACCCAAGCATTTTAGATAGATAGATAGATAGATAGATAGATGGAAAAATGAGAGGCCTCCCAAATCCCTTGTGATCAAATGCCCTGCACGGCTCTTTAAGCTCAGAGCTGTGGCTTCCTTGCCATTTTCTAGCAACTCTGAAATTATAGCTCCAAAGTGCCTTTACTTTCCCTCAGTAATCTACCTCCCAAGATGGTAGGGTACATCCCTAGTGATGAGAGAGCTTCTTTATTAGATTCAGGCAGCTGAGACACTGGAGGGGGGGCTGTGTGCACAGAGGTTTAACTGCACCAGCTGACGCCATTGGAGGGAGGGGTGGCACCAGCTTTAGTAATTCCACACGATTTAGTTGCATCATCCATGAGGCCATTTTGATCCAAGCTCTGAATAGGATGTTGAAGACCATCCCTGACAACAACATTTGTTTGCTTGGCATCAATCATTGTCATGAGCCCTAAATCTAACTTTCATTAAGAGGGGGGAAATGCTCATTATAATCACTTACCCATTGTTAATTAAACAGTACTGTTAGCAGCATTAATGTTGCTTAAAGCTTTGTTGAACATTCATCAATCTTTTGTATGCTCCCTGAGCACACTAGTGAGCAAGCCAAGCATATAAATGAAAGAAAATGTTGCCAATCCACATTATCCAACCTGTGCCAGGAGTGAAGATCTGCAATGTAGGCAAGTTCCCCCTGATAATTTTCTATTACCCACAGGTAAGAATTATCCATGATCATTGTAAAGTTAAGTGCATTTAAGTACCAGTGATTTCAACAGGAGAACCACAATTCATACTAGTAATTTTCTCACCTCTTTTTTTAAAAAAACCTACACTGAATTTTTTGGTTTCAATTTTGGGTCACCTTCATGCACAGCCACAATCACACAGGAAATTATGGGTCTGCAGGGAATCCATTTGGGTAGCATTTTTTGGCCATGTTTCTTCAGACACAAACCAGATGTACATGGCATTTGGGACATATCAAAAACACAGACTTTTAAAGAGTGTTATAGAAATGTACACAAATACACAGCATGAGCATGCTTTAATCAGTGATGGAATGCATACAATTAATGGATGCAATTTGAAAAATATGACTAAAATTAGCACATTTTTTTTTAAAAAGTTTTTTTTAAAAAAAGGGAAGGGGTTTTGGCCATTAAAAACAGTCACAACTCTCAAGAGGCAGAAGTGGGCACAGACTAGATGGAGATGGGAAAAGAAGGAAGTCCTCAGGTGCAAACTTGATAAATTTACAAATTCATATTGGAGATGTTTTACAATTTCACAGTCCCAAGCAATCAGAGATTCTGTATGAATGAAGTAATCAGTGGCTAATAGTATAGGTCTTTCCAATGCAAAATTGTACTCTTCTTTCCAGGGAAATTACTGGTAGAGTGAGAAAGACCCACATGATCAGCTCTGTCATACATATACAACTCCTAGCCATGGAATGTAAAACCAAGGTTCTACCAATTGAGATGGGTTCCGAGATTAAAAAACTGCATGATCAAATGCTTCACATTTTTTTTTAAAAAAAAGAACAACATTGTATAAATAATTGTAGCCTATTAAGGAGAGGAAAGTTAAGCAGTGTCAGCTCTGGTTAATACTAGGATGGGAGACTGCCAATGAATAATAGGTACTGTAGACTATATTTCAGAGGTGGGAACTGGCAAGCTACATCTGAATGTTCCTTGCCTAAGAAAACCCTATGAAATTCATGCGGTCACCGTAAGTTGACAAACATAAAGCAGGGGAACCATTGTTAGCTGACTTTTTAGTGTGTCACTATGTTTGGTGAGCAGCCCCACCATGCATGTGCTCACACAAACACACACACACACACACACAATGTAATTCTTAACTCATTTCACTCTTAAAAGAAGCAATAGGTTAGTTAAGCAATATTCTGCCCTCTGAGAAAGTCTTCAAAAACTGCAGTTTTTGAATACTCTTCACATTTTGGAATTTATTCTGCACAAAATTCACACATGGTATTTTTGTGCAGAAAACAGCATTTTCTGGGCAGCAAACAGCTTTTTCTGAACAGAAAATAATGGCCAGTATTATAGATGTGCTATTTAGTTATGTAACTACAGGTTTCCCCCTGTATGTATGGAATCAATACTTGCAGTTTCAATGATCTGTCATGTGAAAAATATGGTCATTCTCGGCATTTTCAAGGTCCTCCAGCATGATTCTATGGGGTTTGTTATTACCTGTGGTTTCACGTATTCACAGTAAGTCTGGGAACGTATCCTCTGTACGTTTGGGGGGGGGGTATGACCTGTATCTTAATTGCATAACCAAGTAGTGCCTGCCAGGTTGACCTCACAATTTTGACTTATCAGGCAGTAGCTAGGAAAGCCCTTTAAGACTGAAAAGTTGTGGGAGATTATCAGAAAACAATTTTGGCTTCAGTTAGCTGGAATTCACAAAAGGATATTAGAAATAAGAGTGAATGAAGAAAATCAACACCCCCTTCTCATTTGATGTGAAGAACATTTGTAGGGGGGAAAGGTTTAGGCGGGAGGATTTACAGAATATTATTAGAAAGCCAATTCAAACCAGAAGATGGATTATTAGAATTATGGGGGAAAGATATCAAAATAACCAGTAAACAAACCCTAGAATGGCAAAATGTAATTTTTAAGAATAAAAATACTAAAGTAAGGGAACAGCAGTTGAAATTAATTAGCAGATGGTATACGACACCACGGCAGTGATTCTATATAATAAAGATATGTCACCAAATTGTTGGCATGGATGTGGAAGTAGAGGTAGAGGTACATGCATACATATGTGGTGGGAATGTTGTAAGGTGCAGAATTTTTGGCAAGAATTATATAACCAAAGAAATAAACAGTACAATAGGGAAAACTTTGGAATTAAATAAAGAAAATTGTATGACTCTAAATGTAAGAAATCTAGGATTGGGTTGAGAGGATGCATATTTGCTAAAACTAATGTTGAGGGCAGTTCATGCAACTATAGCTTTTGGATGGAAAGAAAAACAAAAATGGAATTTGGATAGATGGCAATGTTATATTCCAGAATATATAATGTTTGATTTTTTATTAGAAAAAAGACTGGGGTATATGGGACAATTGAAAGGAGGAGAGCAGCTAAGGAAATGGAATAAACTAATAGAAATAATTAAAGAAGAGGAAGGGTACAAAATTATAAAAGATATAATTAATATGATTTCCCCATCAAAGGAAAGGGATTTTGAATAAATAACAACTTTTTCCCTTGGGGGGAGGGAGTGGGAAGGAAGGAGGGAAGGGCTATAATGGAGGAAATACTAATATTTGGGTTATTGGAATAATCTACTTGATAGATATCTATTAGCACTATCTGTTAGCACTAATGGTTTTGTATTTATTTTGGGGTATATTTTATATATGTGTGTGTAAAATATTTGCTGGGAAAAAGGGGAACTACCATCAGATCTCCGAGATGCAGCCATCATCACCCTGTATAAGAAAAAAAGGAGCAAAATCCGATTGCTCAAACTATCGAGGTATAACACTGCTCTCTATTGCTGGAAAAAAAAAATCCTTGCAAGGATACACCTGAACAGATTAGTTCCTGCTATTGCAGAAGAACTTCTTCCTGAAAGCCAATGTGGCTTCAGACCAATGACACTGCAAGGCATAGCCTCCAGAAGATCACAAGGGACTATGAGGCTTTGGGTAGGAAGCTGAAGAACCTGGATGCACAGATAGTCATTTTGTCTGTCCTTCCAGTGGAAGGGCATGGCCCAGGAAGGGAGAGAATAGTGAAGGTGAACAACTGGCTATGCAGATGGTGCCGCCAGGAACAATTTGGCTTCCTGGACCATGGGATGTGGTTTCAGGGAAGTGGGCTTCTGGCAAGAGATGGGCTGCACCTCACAGCAGTTGGTAGGAATGTTTTTGCAAAGAGTCTGAAAGATCTCATCAGGAGGGCTTTAAACTGAGTTGTGTGAGGAGGGAGACAGTACTCTTGAAGGCAGGAGTTCATCGCATGCTAGAGAAAATAGCCCAAATGTTATACAGAGAACAAGACAAATAACACAACAACCCAACAATGGGAGGAATAATCCCTTTTAAAAAGGCAGATAAGGGAAATGGCCCATGGTCTCAGATGTCTCTATACTAATGCACAGAGCATGGGAAATAAACAGGATGAACTTGAATTCTTAGCACAGCAAAACAAATATGATCTCATAGGCATCACTGAAACCTGGTGGGATGAGTCTCATGATTGGAATGTACTAAAAGAGGGGTATAGCCTATTTCATAAAA
This sequence comes from Gambelia wislizenii, assembly GCA_030847615.1. Classification (NCBI taxonomy): domain Eukaryota; kingdom Metazoa; phylum Chordata; class Lepidosauria; order Squamata; family Crotaphytidae; genus Gambelia; species Gambelia wislizenii. The sequence goes on along the minus strand of JAUMIR010000002.1, from coordinate 302,446,706 downwards.
ATAGACCAAAAAGGAAGGGTGGTGGAGTAGCATTATACGTTAAGGATTTGTACACCTGTGAACAGACCCATGACTTAAATTCTGGGAGCCAGGTTGAGAGCATCTGGGTATAAATTAGGGGAGAAAGAAACATCAGGGATGGCATTGTGGGGGTCTCCTACAGGCCTCCAAACCAAACTGAGGACTTGGATGATGCCTTCCTGGAACAGATGACTGCACCTTCAAAAAGGAGAGGTGTAGTAGTAATGGGGGAATTCAGCTATCCTGATATTTGTTGGAAGTCCAATTCTGCCAAGAATTTAAGGTCCAACAAATTCCTCACTTGCCTTGCAGACAATTTCATTGTCCAGAAGGTGGAAGAAGCAACAAGGGGATCAGCTTTTTTAGATCTGATCCTAACCAATGGGGATGACCTGGTTAATGGAGTGGAAGTGGTGGGATCCCTAGAGGGGAGTGACCATGTTCTCCTGGAGTTTGTTATACAGAGGAAAGGGGACGCCAAGCATAGTCAGACATGCACTCTAGACTTTAAGAAAGCTGATTTCAGAAAACTTAGGGAATTACTGAGGGTGACCCCATGGTCAGAAATACTAAAAGATAAAGGAGTTCATGAGGGATGGGAGTTTCTCAAAAGTGAGATATTGAAGGCACAATTTCAAACAGTCCGAATAAGGAGGAAAAATGGGAGGTGTCTAAAGAAAACAGGGTGGATGTCAAAAAACTCTCAACTGAGCTAAAACTTAAAAAGGACATGTACAAGAAATGGAAAAAGGGGGAAATCACCAAAGAAGAATTCAAACAAATAGCCAGCTCATGTAGGGGGAAAATCAGAAAAGCCAGAACTCAGCTGGAGCTCAGGCTTGCTAGAGAGGTTAAATACAATAAAAAGGACTTTATATATATATATATATATATATATATATATATATATATATATATATATATTGTCCGTAGCAAAAGGGAGAACAAGGCAATGGTAGGGCTGCTGTGGGTAGAAGGTGGTGAAAGGCTTACAGGGGACAGAGAAAAGGCAGAACTTCTTAATACTTTCTTTGCTTCAGTGTTCTCCCAAAGGGGGAACAGTGCTCAACCTGGGGAAGATGGAGCAGATGATGCAGTAGGGGAAATACAGCACAGAATTGGTGAAGAGGTAGTTCAGGAACACCTGGCCAAAATAAATGAGTTCACGTCTCCAGGGCCAGATGAACTTCATCCAAGGGTATTAAAAGAACTGGCAGAAGTAATTTCAGAACCACTGTCAATAATCTTTGAGAATTCCTGGAGAACAGGAGAGTCTCGGCAGACTGGAAGAGGGCAAATGTTGTTCCCATCTTTAAAAGGGGGGAAAAAAGAAGACCCAAATAATTACCACCCAGTCAGCCTGACATAAATACTAGGGAAGATTCTAGAGCAGATCATTAAACAGATAGTCTGTAACTACTTAGAAAGGAATGCCGTGATCTCAAAAAGTCAACATGGATTTCTCAAAAACAAGTCATGCCATATTAATGTCTCTTTCTTGCAATAGAGTTACAAACTTGATAGATGAAGGGAACATAGTGGATGTAGTGTATCTTCATTTCACTAAGGCTTTTGACAAGGTCCCCCATGATATTCTTGCAAAAAAGTAACATGTGGGCTAGACAATGCAACTGTTAGGTGGATTTGTAATTGGTTGACTGACTAAACCCAAAGGATAATCACCAATGGCTCCTCTTCATCCTGGAGAGAAGTGACCAGTGGGGTGCCACAGGGTTCTATCCTGGGCCCAATGCTATTCAACATCTTTATCAATGACTTGGATGAGGGAATAGAGGGTATGCTTATCAAGTTTGCAGATGACACCAAATTAGGAGGGGTAGCTAATATCCAGAGGACAGGATCAGAATCCAAAATGACCTGAACAGATTAGAAAGCTGGGCCAATATTAACAAAATGAATTTCAACAGGGAGAAATATTGGATACTACACTTGGGCAATCAAAATGAAATGCACAGATATAGGATGGGTGACACATGGCTTGAGGGGAGTACATGCAAAAAGGATCTAGGAGTCTTACTGGACCACAAATGAGTCAGCAGTGTGATGCAGCAGCTAAAAAAAGCCAATGCAATTCTAGGCTGCATTAGTAGGAGTATAGTGTCTAGATCAAGGGAAGTAATAATGCCACTCTATTTTGCTTTGGTCAGACCTCACCTGGAAGAGTGTGTCCAGTTCTGGGCACCACAATTCAGGAAGAATACTGAGAAGCTGGAACGTGTCCAGAGGATGGCGACCAGGATGGTGGGAGGTCTGGAGGCCCTGCCCTATGAGGAGCAGCTTAGAGAGCTGGGTATATTTAGTCTGGAAAAGAGAAGGTTGAGAGAGCCATGTTTAAATATTTGAAGCGATGTCATACTGAGAATGGAGCAGGATTGTTTTCTGCTGCTCCAGAGACTAGGACATGGAGCAGTCTGTTCAAACTACAGAAAAAGAGATCCCACCAAAATATTAGGAAGAAATTACTGACAGTAAGAGCTGTTTGGGAGTGGAATGCACTGCCTCATGGTGTGGTGGAGTCTCCTTCTTTGGAGGTTTTTAAACAGAGGCTGGATGGCCATCTGTTGGGAATGATTTATTTGAGTATTCCTGTATGGCAAGAGGTTGGACCAGATGGCCCTTGTGGTCTCTTCCAACTCTATGATTTTATGATAGTATGATTCTAGGAGTACTACAGATATGGTATTTTTCCTTAGACAACTGCAAGAGAAATGTAGAGAGCAGAACAAGGGTCTCTATGTAACTTTTGTCAACCTCACCAAAGCCTTTGACACTGTGAGTAGAAAAGGTCTGTGGCAAATCCTGGAAAGACTAGGATGTCCTCCCAAATTCCTTAAAATGATTATCTTGCTACATGAGGGCCAGCGCGGTCAAGTCAGATTTGACAATGCTCTTTCAGAGCCCTTTCTAACAACTAATCGAGTGAAGCAAGGTTGTGTTCTTGCTCCAACTTTATTTACAATCTTCTTCAGCATGATGCTCCAAAGGGTTATGGCAGAGCTTGAAGAAGACCGCATCTATATACGTTACCGAAATGATGGTAGCTTGTTTAACTTAAGCCTCCTGAGGGCTCGCACTAAGACTCTAAACTATCTAGTCCGTGAGCTGCTCTTCACTGATGCTGCTGCCCTTGTTGCCCACACAGAGCAGCTCTGCAGCACCTAACATCCTGCTTCGCAACAGCTGCAGTGCTGTTTGGGCTGGAAGTCAACCTGAAGAAAACGGCTGGAAGTCAGCCTGCACCACAGGATGAACACCATCATCCCCACATTGCCATCAGCAAATCTGTGCTTAAGTCCATTCAGCGGTTCACCTACCTGGGAAGCATCATCTCCTCAGATGCCAAGATTGATAAAGAGATTGATCACAGATTAGCAAAGGCATATAGCACATTTGGAAGACTTCACAAAACAGTCTGAAGTAATAAACACCTGAGGTGAAGCACATAAATCAGTGTATACAGAGCCATTGTACTGTCTATTCTCCTTTATGGGTCTGAAACATGGGTCACCTATCGCCAGCATTTACGACTCCTCAAATGCTTTCATCAGTGCTGTATACGCATAATCCTAAATATACACTGGACTGACTATGTGATGAATGTTGCTGTCCTTGAGCAAGCAGGGATCACCAGTATTGAGGCCATGATATTGAGAACACAGCTGCACTGGGCAGGGCATGTTTCTAGGATGGAGGACCATTGCCTCCCCAAAATAGTACTCTACGGTGAACTCGCCATGGGTCAGCGTAAGAGGGGCACTCCAAAAAAGCAATTCAAGGACTCCCTGAAACAACATCTCAGGCTCGGCCAAATTGATCACCAACAATGGTCCGCCCTAGCCTCACATCAGGAGGCATGGAGACGCACTATCCACAATGCTGCAGCCTTATTTGAGAACTCACGCCGAACAAGTCTTGAAGAGAAACGACAACACAGAAAGAATCACAACCCAGAAACATCACCCAAGAAAACCTTCTGCTGTGCTTTCTGCAACCGGACTTGTTTATCTTGGATTGGCCTTTTTAGTCATCAACGTGCTTGCAGAAAGCACGGGATGAGTCCTTCCGAAATCTTCATTTGAGAAGAAAAGCCAGAGAGCAGGATGTGTAAAAAATATTTGTTAACAATTCCAAAGATTCAATAAAAGCAAAAAATATTTTTTTAAAAAAATTACCAGGCAGTAGCTGCTTCAAACGATGGTGGCCTATTTTTCTGTCAATCAGGGCATAGTAGATGGTCTTTCCCACCCTCCTCCTACCAGTGCTTTCTGTTGTGACAATCAGAAGTAGAATCCCTTTTACAATTCCTTCTCACAATGGAGATTGCTCATGGGAAGGTATGGGGACATCAGTCTGCAGCATCCCAATCAACAGGAGAACAGACATCTGTCACTTGCAGTGATTGCTGCTGGGTAAATCAGGATTACGAGACTTTTACGATCCCTATGTATTCCCTGCACTATTGAATATGTACAAATCATGAATGCAAATCACTTATAAAATGGATAACTCTAGGTTATGTATTTGTAACTGTGATAGTGAATTCCAGCCCATGACCAAATCCATGCTACACAAATAATATAGTTTGAAACTTGATTATTTGCCATGGCTCTTTCCTACTGGATCCTGGGGTTTGTAGTTTTACAAGGCCTTCTCTGCCAAAGAGTGCTGGTGCCTCACCAAACTAGAAATCCCAGGATTCCATAGGAAGGAGCCATGACAAATAATCAGTTTCAAACTGGATTATTTTTGTAGTGCGGATGCACCCCACATTTCTGTTTATTAATATTGTTTCCTGTGCAGAAAATGTGGTAGTTGGGGTATTCTATGAAAAGTTTGCCTGTTGTATTTTTGTGGAGAAGAGAGCATTTTCAGCCCAGGAAACAACATTTCTGTGCAAAAATATCATCGCCAGAATCTTGCATCCTCTTTTACTTAATTAAACATTACGTACACTTAGCTAAGGAGGAGAAGTACTAAGAAACTCTGTTAGTGAATTGTGAAGATACATATCGGGACAACATCAAGAGTGACTGATGTGCATTGGTGCCTGATGCAGAACAGGACTGATATGCATAGGTGCCTGATGTGCAATGGTCCTGTTTCACTTCAGTCCCATGTGCAATGATGACTTTGCCAGCTCTGCTACATAGTAACATATAAGGTGCTCCCTACTGTATATGGACATTATGAACCTGCCCAATTATAGTTCCTGCATGTGTAAGTCCACTTACAAAGATGTAATTTCCTTCCAGGATTCTGGCTGGTATTTCTTTACAGAAATATTATTTTCTGCACAGAAAAAAAACATTTGAAAACTTTGTGCAGAATAAGTCCTGAGCTGTTAAATTTCAGCCCCGGTTTCTCTTCATTGGGGTGTTGCAACAATAAAAAGTGAGAGAGAGAGTGTGTGTGTGTGTGTTTGGGCCATTTTCTGAATATTTTTTATATTTTCTCATTCCTACCCCCCCCCACAGACACTTTTGACTGTGCCAAGTGGGAAGAATGACCCTTTCACTAAATTGGTTCCATGATATCGTTTTAACTGTTGTAAGCCAGCTAGAATCTTGAAGATGAAAAACTGCGCATTCCTATCTAAATGAGAGGAAGAAAAATGTTTCTTTTCCTCATCCCCTTATAGACAGAGGGAATGTGAGGTGACCAGTATTGCAGATCCTGTCTGCAATACTGGCCCCTGTCACCATCAAAAATGCTAGAAGATGGATACACACTTTACTCCTGTTTTCAGCCTCACTCTCACCATAGGAGATTATTGGACAGAGGAGATTTTCAGATGCCTCTTTCAGCATCTTGCCGGGCAAGCAGCCTCCGGAGCAGTAATGAGGCTGCTGCTCAGCAAGGGGTTCATTTTGGACGATGCCGTTTCTCTCTCGGCGTCATCCATGAGTGTTGCAGCTAGCATTGGAGGCGGCCACGGTGTTTTTTACTCACGGACAACTTCCGTGAGTGAAAAACAGCGCAGCCGCCTCCAATGCTAGCTGCAACACTCACGGACGACACCGAGAGAGGAATGGCATCGTCCAAAATGGACCCCGTGCCACGCCGCAGCCTTGTTACTGCTCCAGAGGCTGCTTGCACGGCAAGACGCTGAAAGAGGCATCTGAAAATCTCCAGGGACAAAAAAAGTGCCCTCGTCTCACTATCTCCTCTCCCACCCCCATCCCGACACAATAACCCAACTTTTCACTCCTCCCTTTTTTGTGCAATCCTCCCTCCCCCTGAGCACCCCAGCAGTGAATGGAGCTTTCAATTTGCACCCAGACATGTTTGACACAGACCTCCCACTGATACTAGCATCACACCAACATAACAGGGCACCTTTTCACTTGTCTTTCCATGACAGAAAAGGAATGGGCAATCTCTTGATGGCTTAGCCCATCAATAAAAAGCAATGCTGTTGGAATGGGAGCAGCATGGGAGCATAACAACATGGGGACAGTGACATGTGCAAAAGAAGCCCTTTAGCAATCTCCTGGGTCACTGTCATGCCATATTTACAGTGTCTGATAATCTCCGTAGACTATGTGAGGCCAGCCTTTTCACAGCCTGTAAACTTCATGGAAAAGCTGGATGAATTATACACTCAGGTGCTTAATGCTTTTATGTAAAGAAAAGAGCACCAGAACCAGGCATTATTATTCCTGATCTGTACAATCTGTGATAATGAAAAACTCATAGTCAAAGCAGCACAATAACGTGTGTTGTTGTGAAAAACAGATTAATACACAGAGTTGAAAGCTTTGGACTGTGCATTCTCAGTTCCTTTGACAGTGGAAACACTTCAAACTGAAACACAGCCTTCTGAAGTACCTACCGCCTTTCCTTCAAAACAGCCAGACCTTGAGAGCTTAGCTACAGTAGTGTGTGTAGGTCTCCTTGGAATGGAAACCAGCTGTCTAGTTTACTTTTTTTTGTATGGTATGAGCCACAAGCCATTGAAAACCATCTTCAATTCAAAGAGTGAGAAAAATATTAAACGTTCTAGCACCCTCTGGCTAAACATGGGCTTGTTTGAGCTATATTTGGGAAGAGCTAAAAAGTTCCATAAGATACAAAGAGCACTTGCTGTTTGTGTTCTACCCACTTTTCCAAAAATTTGGCCTAGAGTGAATAAGATGATCATAAGCAAGGCTTTCTTTTCTTTTGTTACCAGAATTTCTTGAGATCCATGAGGTTCCCACTAGTGTCTGAATATTAATATGGGGAATATTTAATTAGTTCAAAATGGCAGTGAGAGGCTGGTAACAGCAGGATCTTTTGACCTATGCATATCAGTAGGAACTGAGGTGACTCCAAGCCAGAATGTACAATTAAATGATCTTTATTGGAAATTAGCAGCATTCATGTAAACACTCAGGCTTCAAGCAATCAAACAAGGCTATCAGAGAATGTAGGGAGTATTTGGATATAGGAATAGAGTGAGGGGATTGTGAGTTATACTATACCAATCCTGGAGAGTTGGGATCACAAAGTAAACTGGCAGAGGGGAGGTCGAGAAGGCAGAATGGTGACATGAACTGACATGGAGTCAGAAAGCAAGGGTCCATGCACCTGTGCTTACACAAACTGATGTGGAATCAAGAGGTGGGATTGAGAGAAAGAGGATTTGTATACACTTTGGGGTGCTTTAGGGTGATATTTATACGTAATAATTCCCCTGAAAGGATGAGATTTAGAGTGGAGAACAATGCTTCTCAGAGTTTCCCAGGACTAAACAAAGTGTTCCCCAGAAGAGTTAACAATATTTAATGGGCAATACATTTGGAATTGAATAGGAGCAGGCAAGTTCTATTGTTGAGGAGAGGAGAAGAGGGGAAAAAACCATCTTGCAACCATCAAGGACTCTGCTATTTTTGAGTGGATTAACACTCATCTCCAGGTGTTAACTTTGACCCAGGTCTGACCTGTTTGGGAAATTTCCAAAAGCCTTCCCTTTGTTGTACATGACCCCAGCTTTGATATCTGGAGGTTCCTGGTTTACCTGCCAACCATGTGGAAGGCCACATTAAGCCAAATTATTAAATATTGCCAATTGTGCAATATTGTAAGATGGGGGCTGTTAGTGTAGGTAACTCCAACTCCTCCTCCTCCCCCTCTTCGTCCTCCTCCTTTTAAAGAAAGCAAGATCCTGGTTTTACTATATTTCTAAAAAATACTTACTCAACCAAATTACCTGTTATCTGATAAGATGAGCCCAAAATCTTGAGCATAATGTTCAAATAGATATATGGGAAAATGTATATGGGGGAAAAGATATAAAATTCATTTTGTGTAGCAATTTAAAAGAACATGAGTATAAGATGATGTTTAGATTGTATCTAACCCCAAATAAGTTGTTGAAAATGTCCAAGAATGCTTCAAATCAATGCTGGGAGCTGTCAAGATGAGGAGAGCTCCTTTTTTTCATATTTGGTGGACTGTAAGAAAGAGGGGAAAATTTGTCTACAATTTATATGTTAATGTGGGGGAAATTAAAGGCAGATCTTGCAGTGTCACTAAAAATGTTTTTGTTTGGTGTTATGGACAAAAAATTGGATAGTAAACGTGGACTACTTCTTTGATATATGATAGCAGCAAGAACATTGTTTCCTCAAACTTGGAAACAGAAAGAAGCACCAATGACATTTTACCTGCCCTGATACCCCCCTTTCAATATTCATCATTTTGGCTATATTTCATAATTTGGCTTATTATTGGTACTCCATATGGTTGGTAGTAGACCAGGGATTACCAAATGCAAGGACTCAAGGTCTGCTAAAAAAGCCCAAGTAAGTGGCCAGCCCAAATTCCTAAAGGACATGCCCAGGTAGTAATTATGCGAACCCCTTTGGACTGGTGAGTTAGGGTGGAAATGGGTTAATTCTCCTGGACTTACATGAAAGTGAATCATTCACTAATTCAATCAAGGTAGTTGGACACTTATTGCCTTGCAAAACTAGTTTTTCCTCACACCTGTCCTAAAACAATATAAGGTTCCCTGACGCCCATCGGTTTTAATGTTTCAGCCATTAGCAATTGTTAACTCATTGGGAGAATCTATTGTTAGACCCTGGGAAACTCTAGCAGATATTGTATTCCACTCATAACACCCCTTCAGGGGGAATGTTGAATATAAGTACCACCCTAAAACAGCACCAAAATGTTAGTAGTTTCTCCCATATCATTACTCTGCCAGCTTGCTGCACAACCCTCTGAACTTGATTCTGAGTATTTTCTGCTGCACCAATCTCTGCTCTTCAGATAGGTACAATATAGCCCATCATCCCAAACTCTATTCCTCTATGCAAATATTTTCTACTTTCTTTGATAGCCTTGTGTGACTGCTTGAAACCTGAGTGTATGCATGTGTGCATTCCCCTGATTATTTTACAATAAAACCATTTCCCCCCTTTGCTTGGAGTCTAGTCAGTTATTACCAATGTACATAGGTCAAAATATCTCACCATTGAATGACCTCTCGCAGCCACTATTTGGGCTAATTAAAATTCCCCATAGAAATATTGATTTTTAGTAGACAGGCATAGAATTTCCATAGACCTCAGTAATTTGGTAACAGACAGAAGAATTGATTAAGGTTACTGGATTAGTCCAAGTTACTAAGCTAACATGGGTTTTAAAGGATAAACCAAATGAAGATTTTTTTGAAAGATTGGAAATGGTTTATGGACTTTTTGAGTGATAAAAAATCTAATGATGTAATATTTGTGGCTATGGTTACTTATGTTTTATTTAGTTGGATCTGTAATGGTAAAATAATCTATTTCTTTCTGCTTTTCCCATCTCATTATACTTTGGATCGGGGGGTCAGAGCCTTTTTGTATTTTAGTTAGTTTTTAGTGTTTTTGTTAGTTACTGTTTATTTATGTTTATTATTTTTATTTTGGTTTAGCGTTTTAGTATTCTGTTTTAGGTTAGTTTTAGTCTTATTTATACAATATGTGTGCGCTTGGTTCCCCCTTTTTCTCCCTTTCTTTCTCTTTTTATTTATACTTTGGATGCTAATGATATTGTCCATGTTAAAATTAATAATGGAGGAAGCACAGGGGAAGGTCAAGAGGAGGACAGCATTGCCCAAAATGGAGCACTGTAAGCAGGACAGTGCCATCCTCCTCCCGCCCTCCATGGGATTTTTTTCCCCATTTGAAAAAGTCTCTACTTTAAGGTTCCATTCTGGGCTGTAGAAACATAGTTGCTATGTGCCTTCATATCAGCTCCAACTTATAAGACCCTAGTTTAGCATAGTCTGTTTGGCAATTTTTATTCAGAGGAGGGCCATCATTGCCTTCTTCTAAGGCAAAGAATGTGTGACTTGCCCAAGGTCAACTAGTCAGTTTCCATGGCTGAGGGGGAATTCTAATCCTGGTCTTTAGAGTCCTAGTCCAACACTGAAACCACTGCATCATACAAGTTCTTTATATAATCAGTGGCAGTATCAATCAACTATTTTGAGGAAGAAGAGTTCAGGATACTTGAGGGTTAAATCCTGCCAATACTTTTTTACTTGACACTCTTGCCAAAGTGCTGATTGGTGCTGAATATTCAGCCATAATTGTCAGATCAAGAGAAGAGCCACAGTGTGCACCTGCACATGCTTACACAGCTAGGAGTAGGATGATATGCAGAAGTTATGTTCTCCTGTATGGCAGAACTTTAAAATAATATGTTACAGAAAAGTCAATACATTAATTTGCTTGGGGTTTTGAATAATGAGGAGGAACAGCTTCACATGTTTGCTTTCAATCTAACGAGGTACATACTCATTAGATTTTGGCATAACAAAGAGGGAACATTAACTCATTATTTTGCTATTCTTTTGGCTTTATCTCTGAACAGTGATCAAGGAGTGGGGAAAAGCTGCTATTTAAAGCCTGGGAAGGTTTTGTGGTGAAATGGGGGCTTGTTTGTGAACTTAAAAGTTTTGAATGGATCATGAATTCTGGTGTGCAAACTACCAAGGTCTTGCATGCAACAGGAGGTTGGGTTTGCAGAATAACAATAGCAAAATCCAACTATTAATGTAACTGAAACAAATTTGTTGTTTAATCAAATGTTCCAAGCTCTGGTTTGAGGGCATGGTGGGTGCTAACTCTTGTCTGATATTGCATGATATACAGCAGATGTACTGTACATTGACAGATTGCTGTTGTCCCTTCCATATGCGTCAGTATGATTTAATATGAATAAGACATAAAAACTTAAATAGTACAATGTGTGGGAAGAAGACGTTGGAACTGGCTTCTTCCTCTTCCTGCATGGATGGATTTCAGTGACCTTTTAAATTTTCATTATCATCTTAGTAATGAAGGGGAAGCTTGTTCTTTTACTATCTTTTCTCTGCCATTTAGTAAAGCATATAATCATCATGATGACTTTTCCTTGAAAATCTGCAAGACGATTCCAGAGTTTATATTAGATAACTGTGTCTGCTGGGTGGAAGGCTAAATATTGACCGGTAGATTACTCGTGGTTGTCACCCTTCCTGGTGCTCTTCCCTTTTCCCCACTCCATATGAGATCAGAGACAGTTAAAGTTTTTCAGCTGAGGAATTTTACAAAACAGTCAGTCTTATTTTCATTGTAATTTTTAGAATCCAACAAGCATTCTCATCTGGTCCAGTTCTGAACTGGTTGCAAGATTTTTTTTTCCTCTCCTACACAAACATTTGTCTCTCTGTGTGTTTATTTTGGGCACACATCTTTACTAGTGTATGTATCACCATTGTTCACCATGGTTCAATATCACCATTTATTGAAATGTGCTTGTGTACATTTTTCTAAAATGCATGCATTTTCTTTATGCACATTTCCCCAAATACACAAGAGGGAATTTTGTTCATAATTTTTAGCTTCCAGAATGCACTAGAAGCCTTGGAAATGTACAAATTCCCCAGGCAAAATATGGGAGGTGTGAAATAGACATTTATGGAGGAAAATGTGAACCCAATATATTTATTTTTCATTCTTATTCCCCCACCCCACCCCACAAGGTTTTTAGAATTGTAATTATAGGGTTACAAAGTGGCTCTAGCTTCCCTAAGATTTTTGATGTTTTGAATGAGTACATGTCCTACCACCATTCGGGCTACAGATGGAAAAATATTTGAAAGTATTTGGAAATGATCAAAAATGTGTTTCTTGAGTATTAGGAAAACCTGACAAAGAGAATCCTGGACTTGACAAGGATTTTTGCAGTTTGTGGCTTAATCTGTGTAAAATTTGCAAATTTGGTTGAGATGGGGTTGACATAGAAAGCTGCAATTATTACTCAGGAGACTGCATTTTATGTGCAGAAAATAATATTTCTGTGCAGAAACAGACACACACACCCCGGATCTCAAAGAATGGTAGATCCGGGGGAGGTGTTTTAATGATGGGCATGGAGACGAGCACAGGGGTTGGCCAGGGCGTGGCTACGCCCTGGCTAGGAGGAGACAGGGGCGGGACTGAGGCTGGGACTATTTTACCCTTTGCTGCCCCTGGTCTCCTCTTCTTTTGGTCTGCAGCTGGGTCTCGGAGACATCGCTTCTGTCGAATGGCTAGGCAAACGGGGTTTGAAGTGGACTGGTCTAATCAATTTGCTGTTTCAGAAGCGTCGTGGTCTGCCACCGCATGTCCTGGTGATCCATCTGGGCGGAAACGACCTGGGCCTTCTTAAAGGCAGAGCTTTGACTTTACAAGCCATTGCTGACATGCAACGGATTAAGGCAGCGTGGCCACAAGTGTTCCTTGTTTGGTCTGATATCATTCCACAACTCTCTTACCCAGGTGAAGGGGCCCCTAAGCTGTTGGACATCACCTGCAAGAAGGTGAACAAGGCTGTGCACCAGGCAATGGATGGTGGCCTTGGCCATTTTATCCCATACCCGGGCATTTCGTACAAATGCCCAGAACTTTATAGGGTTGATGGGGTCCACTTATCTGACTTGGGGATCCAGCTATTTCTTGAGGGGATGCGGAAAGGGGTGCAGGCTGTCTTAGCCTCCTGTGTGGGGGATAGGGGCTAAGTGGACACTTGCCCCTATCTGTGGCAGGGAGTGGGGAGATAATGATTTGGTGATCACCAATGGCAACCTCAATTTGAGTGGAAGGATAGCCCTCACTGAACTGTATCGGCATCTTAATGGATGGGGTGCAGCAAGGTAGGCTATCCTTAGGGCCAGCATCGGGTTGCAATCCTTCACAGAAGCTACACGGCTTAAGGATTTGCTGCTCGCTACAGGGCCCTCCAGCAGAGGAAGCCCAAAGGGAACCCCGGACAACAGGATCCCCATTGAGGCTCAGGTGAGTCACCCAGGGATGCTGGGAGTTAGGTCACTTGTGAACAACTGCCCAGCTGCCCCCACAAGGGATCTCCCCCTTTACAGGTTGCATCCCCCAAGAAACATACAATAAATAGGTAAGATATCAATAAAGTGGCCCTTATTTCAACCTGGGTATATCTGCTTATATTCCCCTATGAAATCAATCTTTTTGCACCCTCATAAGTCTGGTGACAAAATGAAGTGCAGCTTTCTTCAGAAATTCATACGCGTTCAAAACATATGATGCATTTTGGTGAAGTGGAAGGGTATGCAAAGCCATGCGCACATTAGAAAAATGTGCACAGCTAAAAATGCATATATTTGCAAGACACTTTACTATGTGAGGAAAATGTGTAAGAAATGTATATATTTGTAAACAAGTATATGAAATGTGTACATGGGTGGAGGGATATGCATACATTTTCTTGGGAGATGAAACAATATTTGTGACATGATATAGAAGTGGTGTGGGGAAAGAATGCTGGTTGGCTTCTGAGAAACACAACAAAAATGAGATTTTAGACAAATGACAACTGCAAAGCCTTACTTGCTAACTCCCACACTAAGAATTACCCTAATGAAAACCAGCATCAAAAAATGTGGCTATTTTTACTTGTCTAACACTGGAGGACAGTGTGCTACAGGTACACAGACAGTATATAAAGAAGTATTGTTACCTGGCCTTAAACTACCTCCCTCCAATAGTTCGTAATTCAGCATATTGGACACTTCGTGAGGTCTAAAGTAGAACAGGGCTGACCATAGTTAGGGTCAAGTGGAGGCCACTAGGACCTATGAAGATGTCATGGAAATGCCCCAACAAACATGCCCAGGACAAGATTTATACGAAACCCCTTAGTCGTTAAGGAGGAATATGCTAATATTTCCTGGATGCACCTGGCAGTGAGCTGTACTCCAAAACAAATAGTGATCAGAACCCCCATTAATCACACACAAAAAAACTGTCCTCACACCTTTTCCTCTCCACAATACAGAAGCTGCCATAAACCCATCAACCTTAATGTCTCAACAATTAGTGGCAATCAACAAAGCTGGAGCTCCTTTTGTTTAACTATGGGAAACCCATCTAAGCATTGTTTTACACTCAAAACACCCCTTAAGGGTACGATATTGGGTATAAATATTACCCCCAAATAATAACCATGTGTTCTACAGTTGGAAAACATCACTCTGTCAGACTGCTGTACCACCCTTGGCTTCAAATCTGAGTCTCCTGTTGCTGTATGAGCCTCTGCTCTTCAGAGGTAAATCTAGCCTATTCATCCTGAATCTATTCATCTATCCCAATATTTCTGGCTTGGCTCTTTGTTGGCCTTGTATTGTTGCCTTGTGAGCATGAATGCATCTGTGATTATTTTCCAATAAAAGCCATTTTTATTTCATTTTGACTTGGAGTCTCATCAGTGAGTTCTGGTTTACACAGGTGCAAAGGTCCCATAAGTTACCCTGCCTCTCACAATCATACCTTTGAGCTAATTAAAATTTCCCAACTTAATATCATATTTTAGTGTCATGAGTGGGTCCCCACAGACCCCAGCAATTCAGGTAACAGTATATAGAAAAGGGTTATTTTTGTAACAGCAACACAATAATATAAATGCAATATTACATTATATCTGGTCTTTTCTGAAATGTTGTCTTAACTCTGAAAGGCCTAGAGAATTTCATCAGTCCATTGAAAGAAGCCCACAGCAAATTTGGACAAACTCAATGTGAAACAAGTTTGACCCTAATGAATACAAAATATTTGTTTTTCTTATTTCTTTGGTAAACTCAGAACTGTTTCTTCTTTCAAATCATACAACTTGATTTCTGCACTCAGTTCCCATATTATAAACACAAGAAGTAAAGCTGACCAGTCAATCATGATTTTCTCTTCCATTAAACTGGCTATTTGACCTCAGCTAAGGGAAGATAATGACAAGATCACTTGTATGCAGACTACAAAATAAGGATTTTTGAGAGTTGTATTTCTTTGGGGCAGCACAAGATAATTTAAAAAAAATCCTGAATGTAAACATGTTCAGAACATGAAATTCCTCCAGCTTTAACATCACTGTTTGTGTTTCAGTTCCTGAAGAGAAGCAAAACAATCTCTTCCTCTATGTTTCTAGAAGAAATTTGCAAGTGACAAATGCTACTTTGATCACATAATGATGAGGCAGTGTGTGCATATGTCTATCTTTAAATGAATTAATATGGGTAAATTGGGTTGTCATCATATTGGTGTCAATTAGTCTGTCACAGACAGTCCCAAGATCTTACTCTCATTTCAGCTCACTGATCTCGTGAATGACAGGACTGCCAAGGGAAAGGATTACTTGCCAGGGGAAAGGAAGAAAAAAAATATTACTGCTAAATGTGTAACCATGTTCATTCAAATAGCTGTTTGATCCTAGTATGTATAGTCAGTGCCTCAATGCAGTAGTGTACCTGCAGTAGAAACTGGAAGACATATTTATAACACAATACTGTTATTTTATGAAAAAGCGCTTGACTGAAGAAATGTAAATCCTTAAATATTCCATTTACATGTGCAAGGACATTTTTTTCCAGTAGTTTCCCCACTGTGGGAAAAAATTTGGGGGTCTGAAGCTGTGAAAAGGTAGGTTGGGACCTTAGATAAGAGACTATTTCAGCTATGTTGTATAGCTACATCTCCCAGTGCAGCTTCACAACCATTGGTTGGCATCCTGTTAGTGACATACACATGTGTTAAGTCTCACTATGCATGTACTCCCAACCAAGTCCCAGGACCTTATCAGTGAGAGCAAACCCCCCAGATCAGCCTCAAGGGTAGACTCCTTCCCCACTCCCCAGGTTCCAAGACATGTAGAACCCATCCCAGAGCCCTATCCTTCATCATAAGGGTGCCAAGATGTACACTGAAGTCTTAAATTCTCCCCCTACTACCTACCATGGACATGGGACAACTGTCTGCTTAGTCTCTTTCCCCCACCAGGCTGGCCAATAAGGCACTCACCCCCCATTGCAAGTCTTCTCGGAAGATCCAGTTGCCTTCTTCTGACAATCGAATGCCTGTAGAGCTCTGGCCAGTGAAATGCAAAAATGACCCAACACTCTGCGCAAAGCATACCAGAACCCTCTGTTGAATCTCTTGTGGGCTCTATCCATATTGGGGATCCTCCTCACCCCATCATATTTGGCATGGCCAAATGTCTAACCAAACCATCATAACCAGGTCACCTGGTCTAAATGGCATGGAATAATGCAAATTTTGAGAAATGAGAGCCTTGCCTATGAGCCAGCCCAAGTCATTCCCACCAAGGTGAATGACTAAAACATTAACAGGCCCAGTGCACTCCTCAAACTAAAGAGACAACCAACCATACCAATGGTGGCCTCTTCTCCTGAGCCACTGCATAGTGACCAACTGGCAAAACCCTGGTTGAGCCCCAAAATGGCAACTGTGGGTTCTCCCAATAACATAGACAGCAACACATGCCAAAAAAGGCCTCTTTTCTAAGCCACCCCACTGTCTCATTCTCACTCAACTAATTGAGCCCAAAATGGCCTTTCTGGACCTGTGGCACACCATGGCCACCAATCAGGGCTCTCTGCCTCTTCAGATGAAACTAGAATCTGGAAAAGATAAACAGATTAGTAATCCCAAATTACCATTGGACATATAAAAGAACATGACCCTGCATTTAGAAAAGACAAGAACATTAGTACCCAACAAATAACAGTTGACACTTAAGAGGCCAAACATAACTCTAGCATGCCAAGGATCTCTAACAGCCCAAAAGATGGATAGATCCTTCACCATGACCCTCTGAGCCAGTCAGCTATCAGTGCTCCATGCTGTTTCCACATGGTCCCTAGCAGCCAATCATGAGACACCTGGGCCTACACAAATGATTTAGGCCTAGCAAGGCCTACTGTAAAACAACTGATGATCTAGACCAATAAGTTCAATATTAGAATGCAATGGGCTAAACACCGAGGACAGGCAGCAATTAACAAAAAGTTAACAAAAAGTTAGATATTGAACCCATACATATGGGGGGCCCACTGTACTATAGAAATAAAAATTAATCTGCAAACTCCTATGGGCCACCCACAACATCTGACCATGGCAGAAATGTTTACATTACTTGGATGCATTATACATGCAGTAGAGTTGAAATCTTGGGGAAATCCCACACCCTCATTGGGATTACAATCCCAGAATTACACAGTTAACATTTTCATTAGGACTTCTTGATGCTGCAGTCACAAAAATAAACATTTCCAAACTCTGTGAAAGTCCCTGTGGTGTCTGCAGCCTTCTTGGTATATGTCATCCCTTCTGCCTTTCATATGCATTGTGAAGTTGGGTATGGCAGATGATAGAGGCCACTAAATGGCATTAAGGCCATAACAGAACTGGAGATTTTCAGGTTGTAGCATCTCAGAGTGATGACATCACCTCATACTGATGCCTTCAGACTCCAGAGGAACCTCATTAATCTTGTTGTCTGAGATAGTTTCAGTTCCATATCCAAAATGAATTGACTATTGCTGCTTTAATTCATTTGTTTGTTGTTGTGAACTCAGATGTTCAGGGGGAAAAAACACTTATAGATAACATGAAGTAAGAAATATATGGATTTAGGCCTCCAGGTGTGCAGGCAATTATGTTCTATAGTGGTGCTGCAGAAGTTGGATATGGGGAAAATGTGCTCCCCTGAATTTTTAAATGAAATAGCAAGAAGTAGGTGAGTGGAATACAACTGGGCACCTACAATCTTGAAATACAGATGCATGGAATCTCTCAAGAAATCTAATCAGGGGAATTGAGCTAGAGAATTTGAATTCATTTGGCTTCCTTAGTTGTTCTCTGACATTTTGCCCAAGCATAAAGTTTCTGGACATATTTAACTTCAGGTGAAATCCAGTGACAACCTAGGGATGCAGAACCCCTCTGAGAAATTCTGCTAGTTTTTCTGAACCTCTTTAAGCTCCCTTTGAAATTCCTCATGGGTTTCCTACCTCCAAAATCACAACATATGGTCTGAATTTTGCTTTAGGTGTTATTGTGGTAACAACTACTGAGAACCTTCAGTATGAGTATTTTTTCTGCAAATATCCAAGTTGAATACATAAGTCAGTCTCTTTGACTTAATTAATGTAAAGAAAATACAGGGTTGATTATCAGCTAAAGTACTCAAATAGGGAAAGTATGCCTTCTGGATTTTCCAGGAAATGGCTATCTCTGTACACAACTTGTCAAGTTTATCTTTATTATGGTTTGATTCCTATTAGTTAATCCCAACAAGAATAGATTCACAGAATCAAGAATTCAATGGTGATAACACATAGGAAAGTTCCATTGATTCAATGACCTTACTATAGTTGGCTTTGACAATAGGATTCAGGTTTATAACTTCCAGAATCTTACACATTTTTTCATCAGTCCATTAACTGACAACTTATTGGACCCCTCAGAGGGC
The DNA here is from genome assembly GCA_030847615.1 of Gambelia wislizenii. Taxonomy (NCBI): domain Eukaryota; kingdom Metazoa; phylum Chordata; class Lepidosauria; order Squamata; family Crotaphytidae; genus Gambelia; species Gambelia wislizenii. Next base: position 302,427,869 of record JAUMIR010000002.1, on the reverse strand, counting down.
TGAACAGCTAAAGCATTTTTCCCCGTTCCTGAATGTTAATAGTATAGATTTGGCATCATTACTCTTAAGCAGGTTGGGTAACACAGGCATCTTGGTTCCATGTTGCCTAATCATTTTATGTAGGAAATTCTCCATCTGGCATCTCTCCCAGAGCCCAAAAGAGGTTCAGCTGACTGCCTGTAGGGCTGAATGGGTGGTGGAGACATGGGTGCACATGTAAATCCTGACTGAATGTCTCTACACATCTGGCAGTGTCAGAGACCCTTGCCTCTGTAGAATAAAGGAAGACTTTTCAATCTTGTTACCTCTATAACTGCATTCAACCACACACAATCATGGCCCAGCTCCACAACTTCAGTAGCCCAGATTAGGACTGGCCTCATCTTTATCCAACATTATACATGGCAGTGATATTAATAGCAGAAGGTTATCTAGCTGCTAAATAGTGTGATAAAAGAGTCAAGGGTTGGAAAAAAAGTCAAGGGTAGAAACACACACATACCCTGCAATCTCTCCAGCTTCCTACTACTTCCGGGCTGGGGTTAGGACTAAATAGCTTCCAAAATGCCCATAAGGAATAGTCAAAGACAATTACCATACAATGCTTGAGATGCCAGCCGCTGTATGGTTGGCTGCTGGGTTTCAACTTGCTTTGAGCACAGAAAGGGAAGAAAGAATGGGTGGGATAGAAATTGAGAAGAGCTGTGAGCCTATGTCCCTAGACTTGTGATTAAGGGTGGAAAAGAAATGGATCTCCCTGCTCTGACTCCCACCTTAAGATTCCCTAAGAGTCCTCTTATCAAGACTCTACATCAAATCAAGATTAAAATTTCCTGATTGACCACCAGTGACAGGGGCCTCAATCAAAGTTTTAGTCATAAATCCTACAGTTCTACATGGCATGGGACTTGGTTATCTGAGGAACAGCCATCTCCTACACCAAACAGAGAGGGAGATGCCTCTTTTAGCCCAAGGGCCAGATTCAATTTCAATACATTTTTGCAGGGCTCCCTTGCAGTGGCAATTGGAACTAAAGGCAAAAGAGTAGAAACAAACTGCCAGCATAGAGTGGCTAAAACCTTTTGTTGCAAATAAGTAGGAGAGGCATGTCATGGAGGAGCATCAGGGAGAAGGGGATCTGGCCACATGGGAAGTATCAGAGGGCAGCAGAGGGACCCTGGAAAGCCAAATGTTGCCCTAGGGCTGGAGGATTGCCACTCTTGTCCTACATAAGCCTGAACAACAACTGCAATATCTCATTTAGAGCATTTGTTTGAGGAGGAGGAGGAAGACACAAGTGTCCACTGGAGAGAGGACCCTTCCAGTGATGGCACCCAAATTGTGGCATTTCTTCCCTAGATCTGTTAGTGTCACCTTGCTTATAGATCTTTAAGCACCAGGTGCTGTCCCACTCTCACCACACCTTAAGCTGTTTTTATTGTCTATTTTAAAGACATGTGCTGCTTGTTGATATTTCCTTATACATTGGAAGACGTGGGTTTTACCCCATGAAAGCTTATGCTGCAATATATTGGTTAGTCCAAAAGATGCCACAAGACTGCAGCTGACACTCCAGCAGTGGTTGACACACATGTAAGTTCCCTTAAGCCTGTGGTTGTACCTTTTTGGCCATGGTGTTACATCCAGATTTGGTTGAATACTGCAGAGGCAGAAGTGAACATGTAGTGCCATTGCCCATGTGGTGTCAATGTGCATTGCAGATGGAGATGAGCAATGAGCACTGCAATCATGTATTTTACATTTCTTTGTACACTGAGTTGTGCAGTGTTGCCATTCATGAACTGATTTGCTAAATAATTTTTTAACTTTAAAGTTACACTGTGTCCCAACCCTTACAGCTGCTTAGTTGGAAGTCCAGGGCAGTTTAATAAAATGGGTTCTGGTCTCTCATTATAATGGTTTGTGAGTAGCTTTTCTACTAGAGATGAGTGATGTGCTATATTCTATTATTGGATCTCATTAAGGTGGCCATAGCCTCATCCATTATGGTATTGAAGAGGCCCTCCCATCTAATGATAGGTCCTCAATCCATTGTGGGTGTCCTCAGTGATGCCAGCAGACCATAGCCAAGCATAGTGATGGAGGCCAATAGGTGTTGCCATGGATTTGGCTGCACAGTCAGCTGTGTGGTGGGTGGTACTGATTTGGTTACCTGCCAGCCCGTGGCTTCTTGATGGAAGAAGAGAAATGGGGCTATTTTATCCCATAAAAATTGCTGGTATCCAGCCATGCATGCTTCATAGTTCAAACTTGGGCAGTCAGTGAGGCTGAGAAGTAGAACTTTCTCCTTATGAGGTCAAGGTGATGACCTTCTTCCTTCTCTGGAGGAGCAGAGGAAGTGCAGTGATGTTTGGCCTTTCCTGTGCCGCCTCCATGATGAAGGAATTTGGAGGTGGGAGGGTAGATAGAAATGGAGCTTCATCTGTGTGGATCTTTTAAAGGTTTTTGAGGCAATGAGCTGTTGAGGGAACTGAACATTGTCCAGGTATGCTTAATTACCTCCTGAGTGGGAGGAAGGGGAGCATTGCTGGAGTGTTGGTAGGAGTCTCAACCTGCTGGAATATGGGGTCCAGGGAGGTTGGGTTTGGGGATTTTAGCTCAAGGTTGAGTGATTTTGCCATGCAGATGATAAAGGCCATATAGGGGCATAGATCCTCCAATGCAGGAAGGGGGGATGTGTCCCTGAGGTCATCCAGGGTGGAGGTTTCTGGGGAATATGATCTCTGAGTGAGAGAATCCTGATCTTCCTCTTCCTCCACAGAACAGTCGCAGTGATCTATAGAGCAGTGAGAAGGGTTCAAGGGAAGCACCCCAGCTGTGACCTGGGGAAGGATGCTTCAGCCAAGGAGGTATTGGGTCCCATGGAGGATCCCGATGTCTGCCATCTTGACCAGAGTGGTATGGTCGCTTGGTGCACCATTGGGATAATTTGTGCCTGTGGTGGGTCTTTGGCTCCCAATGATGGGATCGACAAAAGTGCCTCAGGTTAGAGTATGGGAGGTAATGGACACCTTGGAAATTTAAAAAGGGAACCTCATATCTGGTGAGGAGGAAGTATAATAGTCACAGTCTTGGTCTAAGTAGGTTGAGCAGGACCAGGAGGGGTTTTGGTGAGCTCAGGTCCACTGATGGTCTTAGGACTGGTGTGCTTGATGGTGATGGTGCTTGCCCTGGCACTTATGTCAGGACTGGGAGGATGAAGATGGTGATCTTGAGTGCCGAGTCTGTGGTCAGTGAGACTGGGACCAGGACTGGGATTGGCATGATTAGGATTGAGCCAGGGATCAATGTGATCAGGATCAATGTGATCAAAATCAATGTGATCAGGACTGAAGAGACTAGGACCAGGATGGAGTCTGGGATCAGGACTGGAACCAGGATTGCGTTGGAGATTGGAGACATGACTTGGACCGGAAGTGGCCTCAGGAGTTGGACCAGGCCAGGGATCAAGAATGGGATCTATGTCTCTTGGATCCCCAAGAGTATAGTCACTAGTCACAGGAGTTGCATAAGGAGAATGTTTGAGGTCTCCTTGGAGGTGGAGGAGGGCAGGTGTCCATCCCAATTGGGAAGACTTGTCTGTGTTGGAGGGATAAAGTTGAGCCAGATCCACAGTGGTCTAGGTCTGTGTCCTTCTCCATGGTAACCATTGCCATGCTCTTTGCATCTAATGTGGGCATGGAGTCAGAGAAGGAGGAGGACATAGACATTAATGGACCAGTGGTGGACAACCACGGCACAAGTTTATCTACACTTGTGCCAGCAGGGAGCTCTCCCAGCCTGGAGACTCAAGCAGAAGAAGAGCCTGGCACTAGTGGGTTGGCACTGGTTCCAGCAGGGAGCCCTGCCCATTCATATAGGGATGAGGAGGAGGAGGCCAGCTTACTCATTCCAACTTTCAGTTACCAGAGGTCCAAAAAGGAGGCCTGGGAAAAGTCTCAGAGACATTATCTGAAATGCTATGCAATCAAGGCACATTTGGGACAATAGTAATTGGCTTATATACACACCAGGGAGCTATGGAGCCTTTGTCAGAGATTAACTGATTACACTGGTGAATGTTTGGTGTCTGTTGAATGTGACTCTTCATCTTTGTTGCATTTAATCCTGCTTGACCTCCTTGTGACTATGCTGCCTGCTAATCCCATTGAACTACAGACCTGTTTCTTGACTACACTGCCTTCTATAAGCCTTGACTCTTGGACTATATTCTGGACTATTCTCTATGTGTCTTCCTGCTTGTGTTGCTGCTTCTCAAAAAACTGAACCTTGCTTATTCAGAAAGTTATCTGGCTCCAGTTTGTTTACCTTGCTATCCCTAAGAGTTGGCTACTTTCCTGGACATTTAGCTTTATCTTGGCCAACTGTGTATTATTTGCTGGCTCCAGACAGCTTTCCCAGACAACCAGGCGATGGGACCACATGATAGGGCAGTATTGAGTCCGGCTGAGGGACCACTTCGTAGGTCAACTTAGATGGCTTTGGTGCTGACAGATCTGAGGCCTCCGTACCCATGCACTTTCTGCCTTTCTTTCTGGATTTTTCTGGAACCATCTTGGTGGGGGATCTGTCTGTGTCAGTTTTGTGGTCTAGAGTGTGGTCAAGACCATGGCTATCAAGGAAAGGATGGAATGGTTGCTGAATATGCCTCATGAGGCAGTGCCCAAGGGTTGGTTTTGTCTGGCGATGTCAGCTGCCTAGAGGGATTGTTCCTAAAGGTGGATCCACAGGTGGGAAATTATTTTTTTGAAAGCCTGGGTGGTGAATCCCTTGCAAATGTCACATGAGGTAACTGTGAGTTTCCCCGAGGCAGAATATTGCATTAACTCAAACTAATACTGAGGTAAAACATCTACAAGTGAGGACAAAAATCTTAGATGAGGAAACTAAAAAATTATCAACTGAGAAGGAGAAAGAACTAGACAAAAGAGCTATGAGTGAATTGAAAAAAAGAGAAAGGTGTTTAAAGATAAGAGGTTGGCCAGAGCTAAAAGGAGAAAATCTATATGACAGATGGATTCCATTATTAGCAGAAATCCTTAGGAAAACTACACATGAAGTGGAATGGGAAGTGGACAGAAATTTTAGAATTTCCTCAAATTGAGCAAGACAAAAAAAAAAAAATACCAAAAGACATTGTTATATATTTCTTGAGAGTCCAAACTAGAGAAATTGTACAAAGACATTATGAAGACAGATTCAAGATAGATGATAAACAATTTTTTGATGTTCCATTAAAGTTACTGGAAAAAGAAGAGATTATAACTTCCTAACAGTACAAGTAAGAAGATTTGGAAAAAAGTTTAGATGGGAGCAATTAGAGGGAATTTCCTTCAGGTATAAAATAAGAAATATATGATAGATAAAGTGCAAAAGGCCAAAGATCTCTGGTTCCAATATGGGAAAGAAATTGGAGGAAAGAAAGATCATAACCTAAAAGAAGGAAGTAAGAGAGAAGAACAGGAATATCAAGAGCTAAGAGCAAGATAAGACAGAGAGAGAAAATGAAGAAGAGGAAAGAGAAGAAAGAAGGGAAGAAGAAACAATAGGGTTAGAAGAAGTAGTAGTAGAACTAGATCAGAAGAGGAAGGGGGAAGGACTATTAAGAAAGACTAAAAGAAAGAAAAGAATAAAGAAAATGGAACTTAGATGTCTGTTGTGGAATGTACGAGGATGTATGGACCTAGAAAAAGAAAGCAAAACTTCCATTATCTGGAGAAGATTATTTTTTTTTTATTTTACTTCCAAGAAACACACATCAAATGATCACATGCAATATTACTAAAAAAAAAAAAATGGGAAAAGAAAATATAACTTCAACCACAAAAAGAAAAGAGTGGTAGTAACTTATGCAAACAAGAAATTCCAGTCAGATATATAGGCTTAGATGTTTAACTACAAGGACAGAAAGTTCTAATAATAGGAGTTTATGTGCCATCAGAAGAGAGAAATAAGTTTTATAAAGAATTAACAAAGACATGTTAGAGTATAACTATGAGAACTGGATTCTGAGAGGAGACTGGAATGGTGTTATTAATCCAAAGCTAGACAAAACTTCAGAAAAGAAAATCTCAGAAAATCAAGGGAAACTCCCAAAGGAATTTAGAAACATAATGGACCGATTTACAATATTAGATGTTTGGAGACAAAAATATGGAGAGCCGAAGAGATTTTATTTGTATTTTGAGGAAAATATGAATAAGGATATGAAAATAGATGTGAGATGGGAAGTTGGTAAAGCCATTATGAGAGGCTTCTCCTTACAGCAAAGTTTTGTGAGGAAAAGAAAGAGAAAGGACAAATTACAAAACTATTGGTATTTAATAAAAAAAGAATTGGACAAAAGATAATCCAAATAAAAAGTTTAGTCTAGACCTTAAAATATTACAAAAACAAATATTAATATAAGTGGCAAATGAAATTGTAAATATATATATATATATATATATATATATACAAAACTGAGAATGTTTAAAAATATAAACAAGCCAGGTAAATGGCTTGCATGTAGGTTACAGAAGGGGGGTTAATATTGGAAATTAAAGATAAAGGGAACATTTATAATGATCAAGATAAGATTAAAAATATTTTATGAATACTATTCAAAGCTATTCAAAAAGCATCATGTTCCATAATATAAAATAAAAACATATCTAGAAAAACAGGATCTCCCTCAAATTACAGAGGAGTATAGGAATAAAATGAATCAACCAATTCCAGTTTCAGAAACATCAGAGGTATTTGTCCCTGTATGTCCCTAACTGGTTTCAAATTGGTCAGGTCCGCATGTTTTTGACCAGATTAGTATTCTCTGGGTTCATCTTACATTCTCCCACAATATATGAACATATCTGCAGGTCACCCACCTCACAACCCAAAGGCAGGGTGGCCCAGATATACAGGCTGATAGATGACACCTTCAGGAGCAATATTTATTATAAAGTAACTTGGGAAAGTGAATTAAATGTCTCAATTCATGAGACGGATTGGCTAAAACATTGGGCATTACCAATTTTTAAACTCCGCTCTATTGCCTTAAAAGAAACATCCTTGAAGCTATTTTATAAATGGCATCTCTTACCAATACAACTGACCAGGATGACCAAAACTGCCTCCCCTGTATGCTGGAGAGGTTGTATAGTTTTAAAAGTGATTTTAGATTAGTTGTTTTAATTTATATTTGTTTAATGTATTTTTATGGGGGAGGGTGGGAGTGGGGGTGTTTAGGGATTTTATTTGTATTGTATTTTAAATTTTGTAAGCCGCCCCGATTGTTTTAACAGAGGGGCGGGGTATAAATAAATTTTTGTACACATGTGGCTTGAATGCCTGAGCGTCTGGAAGTGTTGGTCCTCAGCACTCAACATTATTAGTAAAATCACCACCCAAGCCATAAACCCCTCTCCAGAACTACTTTTGCTATCACTGTTGAATGATTTTAATAAGAATTTAAAACATAATAAGATGATGGTCTTCTTACTTGCCATCTCCCGAATAGTGATTGCTAAAAATTGGAAAAATGAAATGCCCAATATGAGTGCCTGGTGGGATAAGTTCTGGGACATATGGTTTATGGAGAAGCTCTCCGCCAATATTCGGAAGTCGACCGCTGGCGATGCTGTTGACAGCTTCATTGAACAATAGTTCCCTGTAGTTACATATTTTTCCAAAGCCAGATCTGCAGCACAACCTCCACCATATCATTGTAGAATGTGGAATGATGTTTTCTCTGTCCCATTTCAATGAGATCATATGTCTGGACTGAAGTACTGTGGTTGTGTTATACTTCCAACTTCACATCCCTTCTTTGACTGTTTGTTGTATTTTATTTTTGGTTATGTTAGTGTTGATATCATAAGATTTCTGTAATAAACTGACACTTATTCATGTTTATTTTTATTAATAAAAACTTTATTTAAAAAAGAGAAAGAAACATCAGAGGTTATCAAAAGACTTAAACTACAGACAACCCCAGGACCAGATGGATTTATTGCAAGGTATTATCAAGTTTTACAAGAAGAATTAATAAAGTCATTACAATAGACAATGAATAATATATTGTTAGGGAAGAAACCTGAATCCTGGAGAGAGGCAAATATTTGTCTAATTCCAAATTAGGTTGAGATACTGCAGACCCTAAGGACTATAGCCCAATCTCACTGTTAAACATAGTCTATAAAATATTTTCATTGATATTGGCAGAGAGATTGAAAGAGTTCCCAAAAGACTGGATTCATGAAGATCAGTGTGGGTTTTTACCCAAAAGACAAATGAGAGAAAATATAAGATGTATTCTGATAGAATATTAAGACGTGATAGAATATTATGAAAAACATAGTCAGGGAAAAAATAGCACTAATTTTCATGGATGCAGTTCAACCAGGTTAATTGGCTATTTATGAAAACGGTTTTGGAAAAGATGAGCTTTGGGGGACATTTTAATAGATGGATTGGATCTATATATGAAGAACAAAAGGCACAAATTGTGATTAATATTAGAAGTGCTGATTAGAAGTATAAAATAAAAGAAAAAACCTATGGGTTAACAATAAAGAAAGATACTTTCAAAATGAGAGCATTTGCTGATAATTTAGCTATCATATTAGATAATCCAGTGACAAGTATAGATCCACTGTTAAGCTTACATAAGGAATATGGTGAAATACCTGGATTTAAAATAAATCAAGAAAAGTCTGTGATATTAACTAAAATATATCTGTTGAAGAAGTCCATGAACTAATGGTTAATACAGGGTTCAAAACAGAGAAAAAAGTTAGATACTTAGGAGTGACAATAACTAAGAAAAAAAATTGTTCAAATATAACTACATAAAAGTATGGAATAGTATTAAGAATGAGATGCAAAGATGGGGAAATTTAAAACTGTCACTTCAAAGAAAAATTACAGTAATTAAAATGTCATTACTACCTAAAATATTTCTGTTTCAAATGACTAACGAGACACCTTTCAAGGAATGGCAGTAAAGTATATCAAGATTTATCTGGTCTGGGGAAAAACTAGGATGAGACTAAAGATCTTGCAAGACACAAAAGAACATGAGGGGTTAAATCTACCAAATTTAAAGCTATATTTTCAGGCATGTTGCTTGATGTGGATAAAAGATCTTGTTACTCCAGAAAATAAAAAACTGTTATTTTTAGAAGGCATTAACATCCAATATGGTTGGCACACTTGTATGTGGTATGCCAAACTAAAATCTAATGGAGAATTTAATGAGTATTTTGTTAGAAAAACATTGTTACTAGTATAGTTGAAATATAAAAAAGAGATTTTATAATAAAATACCGCTATGGGTTTCACCTCACTAATCCTTCTATAACAGGGAAAATACATGTAAAACGGTTGGGTAACATAAACAACTGCTAAACATAAAAGTGGAGGAATACAAGATAAAAACCAGAGAAGAACTGGAAGCAGAAGGATATACATGGTATCGGTACTTGTACAGACAAATCTGGGAAATATTTGAGATGGATAATAAGTTGGAAGGGTTTGAGACTAAAGTATCAGATTTTGAGAAAATTCTTTGTTCAGGTGATAATCACATACTTGGGAAGATATATAAAATGTTGTTGAAGTGGGATACAGGAAATGAAAATATTAAAGATTGTATCAATGTGTGGATGCAAAATATTGGTAGAACAATTCAGTTAGAATAATGGGAGTTGACATGGATGAGAACTTTAAAATTTACATTGAGTGCCGATTTGAGAGAAAATTATTATAAATTTTATTATTGACCCCAGTAAAGATATCAAAAAGTATATGGAGGAAACTCCAAGTGTTGGAAATTTAAAGAAGCAGTGGATTCTTTTTACGCCATGTGGTAGTTGTGGGGAAAAAAAAAGATTACTGGATTAAAATACATAGTATAATACAAGAAATGTCGAGAATAAAATTTCAAATTAACCCTGAGCAATATTTATTAAATATAATTGATGAATTGGTCAGGAAAAAAAGTCTTGTACATGATAACTGCGATGAGACAGGTGTTTGCACTAGGAGCCCTGGTGGAGGCACAGTGGTTAAATGCCAGTCCTGAAAGTCTCCACATTGCAAGTTCAATTCCAGAGGGCTCCAAGGTTCTCTCAGCCTTCTATCCTTTCATAGGTCAGTAAAATGAGTACCTTGCTTGTGGGGGCAATTAGCTAACACACACTGGAAAATGTGTAAATTGCTATTGCTTAACAATGTATAAGCTGCTCTGATAGCCTTTGTGGCTGAAGAGCAGAGTATAATTACCTAATTTTGTTAAAAAAAAAAATTAAAAATGCATGCAACCAGAAAGAAGAGAAAATACCAACACAAGAAGATTGCATGTTGAAACTTTGGGACCTAGTAGAAATGGACTAATTAATAACATTACTAAAAGAGGAAACCTCAAAGAATTTTGAAAAAGAATGGGACATACTATACATACATATAGACAAGAAATGGGGTATAAGTAAAATAGATTAAAATAGATGAAGATTGTTTATTAGAGGTAGGACTTGAAGAACGGTAGAACTAATAGATAAAAAAGAGGAGAATAAACTGAGATACTATAGGATACAACCAATATTGTAATGGTAGGAAGTAAATTGTAGATATTGTGTAGAATGAAGTATATTATGTGTTATATGTAATTATATGTTGCATGTTTTTTGATGTGAATGGTTGAATTGTAAAATGGATTTAAATAACATATACTATAAAAAAGAAAAGATACAGATAAACACTTGGAAAACATGAACACTAAATTCAACATACTCCATCATTTATTAGTCTAAGGAGATTTTCACATGGGGAAAATAACCCCCAGGGAGATTGGGAAAGAAACAGGGCTGTTCTGGTTGCAGCACTCCTTTTTGCATGCCCCCTTCCTTCTCCCGATTTGCCGTCATGCCGTCATCCTCCTTCCATCCTGCTTCCATTTCCCTCCCACTATGTTCTGCATTTTTTCTATTAACAAAGAACTTTTGTTAGTAAAAAATAGTGGGAGGGAAATGGAAGCAGCACAGAGGGAGGATGATGGGAAATTGGGAGAAGGAAGGGTGTGTGTGAAATGGAGTGCTGCAACCGGAACAGCCCCGTTTCTCCTGATCTCCCCAGGGGTTACTTTCCCTGTGTGAAAATCTCCTAAGTGAACAAAGAATTTAAGGGAAAAAAGAAGAAATCCACGTGTTGAAAAAAAGCACATGATAAATTAAAACACAGAACTAGAAAAAATGCATGACCAATAAGCCTCAGCAGAACAGAGAGAAAAGGATACCTGGATACAGCTGAGAGAACTGAAAGAACACCTAAATGAAATGTGAGAATAATAGCACTGGCAAAACCCCCACAAAACTTAGATTGTGAGGAGGAACAAATAGAAAAAATGATGAACTCACTGTATGGAGCAAGAAAGACTCTTCCAAGAGACATAATCATTCGATGTGCAAAAAAATAAATAAAAGACTACATGTTAGAAGTTCACTATGGCAAAGGAATATGGATATACAGAAAACTGATGAAACTGATGAAAGGAATTCCAACCAGGATACTAAGAAGAATTATTTTTTAAAAATTTACCACATTCACATCTTCTCATGAGAATTGGCAAGATCATGAGTGAGGAAGTGAACAGAGCTCTGTTCATGCTCCGTTCAAGCTAAGCAGCTGCTTATTCATGCTGATCAAGGTAGGTCTGGTAGGAAGGGTTCTTTTGCCAGCAGAAAACCACTTTAAAATATGCTGGAGAGGCTTGTCTGATAAAGTCCATGATATGAAGAATGTTCAGCAGCAAATACCAGGTGAATACTAGGTGAGTTTGGTAGTATATGCAATCCAGCTACTGATAACAGATCTTGACTTAGGTATGGCTACCAATGGGGATGATTCACAGGAGTTAAAAAGCATAAAAACCCAAACACACTTTTATGCTAAGAGGAATGTAACACAAGCAGAAGCTAATGCAACATAATTAATTTGTTTTGTTAGTGCTGATGATAAAAGAAGCTGGTCTGGAATTTCAAGTAGTTTGTATAGTCTGTCCTTTGTATCTATGGATTTCACCATCCATGGCTTGAAAATATTTAAAAAAAAAATCAAGAAGCAAACCTTGATTTTGCCATTTTATATAAGGGACACCATATTACTGTATATAATAGGACTTGAGCATACACAGATTTTGGTATCCACGGGGTGTCCTGAAACCAAACTCCAGCAGATACCAAGGGCCCACTGTATATGGAACATATTTTACTGGTGTTATATTATTCCTTTCTAATTACTTTTATAAGAATTGAATATTCTGTTTATATTTAACAATGTGTGTTGACTCAGCTTCCATTTGTCTAACATTCATCTTTTTAAAACTGTGTTTGAGTTTACATGCTTTTCAGAATCTATGATCTATATATCCTTGTCCTTATTGAATTTTACTTGCAGATGAGGGATTATCTGGCCCTTAGAAGTCTCAGGAAAAGCTTGTCTACTGTAACTTGAGTAGTTATTTCCCTTTGCACTTTCCTGAAGGATACAGCTTGTAAAGTGATGTTCCCAACTTGCTGTCCAAATTAATGCACAGGAGAGAGCAGGTAATGTGGCATTTTTCTTTAATGCTATTAAAATGTTCCCACAGTACTCTGTCTTCCTTACTTTATAGAGATAGTGATCCATCTAGTTGTCAAGCTGTCTGTTTCATCTGATGTTAATATGATTTCAGGGGCATGTTTAAATTTGTATGTGGTGACCTTGGAGCTCATCTTCATAACTCTCTATAGAGTATCTGATGGAATGGACAGAAGACAATGACTTTGAGTGCATAAAGTACTTGCTTTTTGATTGCTTAACAGAGTGATTCTCATCGGCAGAAATTCTTATGTTCTTTCCATAGTGAAACAGATTGGATTAGTTCTATTTGTGTTTATTTTTGACTGAATGTGCAGCCTATTAGAAGAAGATGACTTCTGCCTCCTGCAACAGATCCACAGAGGAGAAGGTTCTTGTTCCCTTAACACAGCAGTAGACAACTTCCATGGATCCAATTTTTTACCTAGAACCCATCACCACCACCACTACCACCATGGCAACACTGAAATTTGGGAGCAAACTGCAAAAACACATTTAAAATGGTTGTTTTCTGCTTATTTTAAAGTGGGGAGGCTTTCTGGACTGATACTGGATTTTGTTAGTATACTTTAAGAAAAGCCTAGGGGTGATTTGATTATATTTTTTAAAAGCCTTGAGGTCCACATGCATGGACCAGGGGTGGTTAGCAGACTGCAGGACAGTGAATCCACTATGAAGAAGTTTAACTGACCTTCTCCCATATCTACTCTGAGTTGAACAGGAGCTATGCTTATACTGGACCGTATTTTAGTAGAGCCATCTGCTATGCATCAATTATAGTCCACTCCCGTTGCAGAGGGGTGGAGCTTCTGTGAGTTTGAATTTTTTAAAACTCTTGGGAGAGGCTGCTTGTTGCAGAGGGGTGGAGCTTCTGTGAGTTTGAATTTTTTAAAACACTTGGGAGAGGCTGCTTGTTGCAGAGGGGTGGAGCAGCTGTGAGTTTGAATTTTTTAAAACTCTTGGGAGAGGCTGCTAGTTGCAGAGGCATGTGCCGTAAAAAACAACAACAGCATACTTAAAAGTACAGCATAGAGTTTTCAGCATTAACTAAGAGTTCTTAGATTACCTAAAAGCTCTCACCATGGACACTGAGGGGACTGCTGCGGTTACCTGCAACGCTTCTGGGATGTTTGTCTTCTTGTCTACAGACGTGGGGAACTTCACATGCACCAAGTGCAAGTTGGTAGCCCTCTTGGAAGAGAAAGTCCAGCAGCTGGAGACTAGGGTAGCTACACTTCAACAGATTTGGGAGCAAGAGGTTTTCCTGGACAGAACAGAGTTAGTGGCTGTGGAGGAGAGGGTCACTCCACAGACACAGGACGTAGACAGCTGGAAGAATGTCACACACAGAACAAGAAAATCCAGGGATACTTGGAGCAGCTTGCAGCTACAGAATCGATTCGACGCCCTCTCCCCAATCAAGGACAATGATGAAGAACAGCATGGACAGACTTCAGGGGCAGAGCAGGGGACCTTGAGAGGAACATCACAAGGAACAGCAGCTGCGAAGCCTCGGGGGAGGTGTGTGGTTGTGGTGGGAGACTCCTTGCTGCAGGATACAGAAGTAGTGGTTTGTAGGCCTGACAAGATGTCTCGGGAGGTGTGTTGTCTCCCTGGGGCAAAGATCCGTGATGTGACGAAGAGGCTAACAAGACTCATCAAGCCTACGGATCATTACCCCTTCCTTTTGGTTCATGTGGGAACCAATGATACTGCAAGGCACAGCTTTCTGAAGATCAGAAGAGATTATGAGGCTCTGGGGAGGAAGCTGGAAGAAATGGATGCACAGGTTGTCATCTCATCTCTTCTGCCAGTTGAAGGGCATGGTCCAGCGAAGGGAGAGGAAAATAGCCAATGTAAACAACTGGCTCCGTAGATGGTGTCGCCGAGAACAATTTGGATTCTTGGATCATGGGCTGCGCTTCCATGAGGGAGGACTTCTGGCAAGAGATGGGGTGCATCTCACACAAGTTGGCAGAAACGTTTTTGCCTACAGTCTCAAGAATTTGATCAGGAGGGCTTTAAACTGAGTCATATGGGGGAGGGAGGCAGTATTCTGGAAGGCAAAAGAGCTGGAGAAAATAGTCAAGCTGTCATAGAGGGAACAAGGGAAACAGCACAAGGATCCAACAGTGGGAGGCAAAAAAAGCAGACTGGAGGAGGGCAAACATTGTCCCCATCTTCAAAAAGGGGGGAAAAAGAAGATACCAACAATTATCGTCAGTTAGTCTGACATCAATACCAGGGAAGATTCTAGAGCAGATCATTAAACAGAGAACATTTAGAAGGCAATGCCATAATCACAAAAAGTCAACATGGGTTTCAGAGTAACAAGTAATGGCAGACTAATCTGATCTCTTTTTTGATAAAATTACCAGCTTCGTAGATGAAGGGAACACTGCGGATATCGCATACCTTGATTTCAGTAAGGCCTTTGACAAGGTTCCCCATGACATTCTTGCAAACAGGCTTGTAAAATGTGGGCTAGACAAGTTAACTGTTAAATGGATTTGTAATTGGTTGACCGGCCACACCCAAAGGGTGCTCAGCAATGGGTCCTCTTCATCTTGCAATGATGTGACCAGTGGGGTGCCACAGGGTTCTGTCCTGGGCCCAGTGCTATTCAACATCTTTATCAATGACTTGGATGAGGGAATTAGGGGCATACTTACCAAATTTGCAGATGACACCAAATTAGGAGGAGTAGCTAATACCCTGGAAGACAGGATCAAAATTCAAAATGACCTCGATAAACTGGAGAGCTGGGCCAAAGCTAACAAAATGAAATTCAATACAGAGAAATGTAAGGTACTGCACTTAGGGGGAAAAAATGAAATGCATAGATATAGGATGGGGAAGACCTGGCTGAATGAGACTACGTGTGAAAGGGATCTAGGAGTCCTAGTAGACCACAAGTTGAGCATGAGTCAACAGTGTGATGCAGCAGCTAAAAAGGCCAATGCGATTTTGGGCTACATCAATAGAAGTATAGTGTCCAGATCAAGGGAAGTAATAGTGCTGCTCTATTCTGCCTTGGTCAGACCTCACCTAGAATACTGTGTGCATTTCTGGGCACCACAATTCAAAAAGGATATTGACAAATTGGAGCATGTCCAGAGAAGGGTGACTAAAATGGTGAAAGTCTGGAAACGATGCCTTATGAGGAGAGACTTAGGGAGCTGGGTATGTTTAGCCTGGAAAAAAGACAGTTAAGGGGCGATATGATAGCCCTGTTTAAGTATTTGAAGGGGTGTCATGTTGAGGATGGAGCAAGTTTGTTTTCTGCTACTCCAGAGACTGGAACACGGAGCAATGGATGCAAGCTCCAGGAACAGAGATTCCATCTCAACACTAGGAGGAACTTTTTGACAGTAAGAGCTGTTCGGCAGTGGAACACACTCCCTCGGAGCGTGGTGGGGTCTCCTTCCTTGGAGGTCTTTAAACAGAGGCTGGATGGCCATCTGTCGGGAATGCTTTGATCGTGATTTCCTGCATGGCAGGGGGTTGGACTGGATGGCCCTTGTGGTCTCCTCCAACTCTGCAATTCTATGATTTTATGATTCTTTAACAGCAGGCTAGAAAATAGCCACTAACCTGTGGTGAATCAGCTTTTATTTTCCTTTTAGGGTGAGAGATAGGTGGCTGGAATTACTCATTCAAATTCTTGTGAACTACCAAACTAGAGTACTTTCCTGGAGGAGTGTTTTAATAGTTTTAAAACTGATGTGACTGTGCTACATATATCCAAATGTTCTTGTTTGTACTGTATTTTCTTGATTTTGATCTATGAAGAACCAGTGGCAGTAGGGGAGGCAGTTGGCTAAACAAAATTGTTTGTCGCCACTCCACAGCAAAGGAGAAGGGAGAATATGGCCATTAACTTTCAATATTGACAAGTGATCCATACATATCTGTCCTGTCTAGACAGCTTGTTGTGGGCAAGTTTTTATGGTTCTTATAAGCAAACCAAAATGCCTACCGAATTCAGTATCCTGTTTCCCACAAGCAAGACACAAGGGCAACAGCTCTTTCCAGATATCCTCCCCTAGCAACTGACATTCAAAGATCCCTGGCTTTGACACCATAACTGGAACTGAAATTGCTAGCCATGTCCTCTATGAATTTGTCTCACGTCTCTTTCTGACATCATCCAAATTGGTGCCCAATACCATCTTCATATCTGTTGGAAGTCAATGCTGAAATTCCAAGAAAGGTAGAAGTAATACATACTGGTTTACTATATTAGTTTTATACATTTTCTCTCTCTCTCTCTGGCTTTTCTTCGCAAACGAAGATTCAGGAAGGACTCATCCCGCGCTTTCTGCAAGCACGCTGATGACTAAAAAGGCCAATCCGAGATAAACAAGTCCGGTTGCAAAAAGCACAGCAGAAGGTCTCCTTGGGTGATGTTTTTGGGTTGTGATTCTTTCTGCGTTGTCGTTTCTCTTCAAGACTTGTTCGTCGTGAGTTCTCAAATAAGGCTGCAGCATTGTGGATAGTGCGTCTCCATGCCTCCCGATGTGAGGCCAGGGCGGACCACTGTTGGTGATCAATCTGATTTGGAAGACTTCACAAAAGAGTCTGGAGCAATAAACACCTGAGGCAAAGCACAAAAATCAGTGTGTATAGAGCCATCGTACTGTCTATCCTCCTTTATGGATCTGAAACATGGGTCACCTATCGCCACCACCTACGACTCCTCGAGCGCTTTCATCAGCGCTGTCTACGCACAATCCTAAATATACACTGGACTGACTATGTGACGAATGTTGCTGTCCTTGAGCAAGCAGGGATCACCAGCATTGAGGCCATGATATTGAGAACACAGCTGCGCTGGGCAGGGCACGTTTCTAGGATGGAGGACCATCGCCTCCCAAAAATACTACTCTACGGTGAACTCACCACGGGTCAGCGTAAGAGGGGCGCTCCAAAAAAGCGATACAAAGACTCCCTGAAACAACATCTCAGGCTTGGCCAAATTTATACATTTTATGACCTACACATACACATTTTAAATCAGACATTTTAATTCTCTATTAAACAGAATGGAATTTAGTCTATGATAGGTATGTATAGTATTGCACTAAAATGTCATGACTAATTCTTTCTGTCCCCAAAGAATATTTGATTCTGTAGTTTAAAAAGGATGGTGAAAATATTCAGTGATCTCTAGTCATTTTACAGAACAAGGCATAATTTTTTCTGATTGGGGAGAGAGTGGCATTTAACAAGTTTTAAGTTTAGTTTAGATCTATCACACATCATGGCACACAGGAAATGGCCTGGGAAAGTTGAGAAGTGAACAGGTTATTTTCTTACAGATCAGAAACAGGCAACTGTGTGAGGATTGCATCCTCCTCAAAGAAGACCAAAATATCTCTGTTTTCTTGTATTGTGTCTCTCAAAATGGTAACCAGAAGTGACATTGTATCACTTCCTGTCGCTATTTTGAAAGCGATTACAAAAGAAAAAAGATGTATTTTTGCATGGTTGTCAGGTTAAAAAAATGCACAAAATTATGCCCCTTTGGAAAAAAAAAGAGGAGGGGTTGCAGGGCTTTGGAAGACTGGTTGGGGTTTTTGGATGCCAAAAAAGTGGGGTTCAGGCATAACGTGAAGCCTGCAGACCACATTCTGTCCACTCCTGTTATTTAGAGCTACCGTATCTACTGAACACCCCCAAATTATCCTTTAGCTACTTCAGCACTCCCAGTTTTTCTTTTTAAGTTACTTAACTTTCTGATATGAAATCAGAAAGCATGAGTAGTGTCAACATTCAAATTTTATTCTCTTCCACAGAAATTCTCCCCCTCCCTTCGCTTTGGATGCTGCTCATGTTTAGCATCTTTTTTGCACTGCTTTTTTTTTAAAAAAAACAAAAACATATGGTAAGCTTCTGACCATGATTAGAAGCAAAAACAGTGTGAGGGAACCATGGTTATAGAGTCAGTGTAAGTAAAATGTTTGTGACAGTTTTCTAAAAATGGAGAGGAGGATTTTATATATACATTGGGGAAAGCATCTACTTTTAGAGAGTGCTAATCTATTCCCTTCCACAGGATAGAAACATGGCAGCTACAGTGGTATAAATCGATTATAGCTGTATAGTGTAAATATGACCTAATACTATTTTAATTACTTCTGAGAAACAGAAAAAGATGAAGCATTCATTTAAAAATGGGTTACAAGAAAACTAACTACTTTTCAAGTTTCAGAACCATAACTCTAATTAATTACTTTTACAACTAACATTCCAAAATCTGGCTTTTTGAACATTGAAACAGAATGCTCCAGAGCTCAATTAATAGGATGTTTTCAAATTCTACAGAACACCTGACATTCTGGTCAGCTTCAGCTGGTGACACACAAAAAATGTCTGTCACCCATGGGTTTTCCCATCTTCAAAATAGCATGCTGTGTACTGATACCTTTTGTAGGCCACATGGACAGCCAGTCATTTCTTGATCCTGGGACCTTTTGTAGGCCTCATGGACAACCAAGATTCCCTCCTAAATGAAGCAAAACACATATTTTTGAAAAAGTTGTTTATTTTTTTTAATGTTAGTTCAAAACTTAAATGCTGTTCATGAAGGGATTCCAAAACAGGCACCACATTGCTCCACCTCTTTTTCTTTCTCCTCCTCCTTCATGGACTGGAAAATCTGGAGGTGTCAAGCACGACAAAAACAGCCTGCAGGCCACACTTTGGTTCTAAGAAACACACTATAGGGATGGAAAGGTTATTTGAAAAATGCATGACAACATGTTTCTCATGTATTGGGAAACCATGATGAGAGGAATCTAAACTAATGAGAATTTTCAGTGTTGAATGTTTTCTGCACAAAATTTGTATGTGATACTTTTTGTGCAAAAACTTTTCTTTTGGCAAAGGAAATAATGTTTCTACAAATAGTATTTCTGCTCAAGCATGCCACATGCAGATTTTGTGTGGAATAAGTCCCTGATCTGCAAATAGTCTTTGAAAACTACACTGTTTTTGAATACTTTCTCACGGTGGAAAGAAAATTGCTAAAATTACTCATTGCTTACTTAGAAAATGAAATTAGTTAAGATGCACATCCCTAATACACTGAGGTCAGACAGGCATGAATTGACTTGCTCTCCAACTTGATCCTGAATTAACTCCACATTCTTTTTCCTGAGTGCTTCATGGGATGTGGGCAGGGATAGGATGGGACTTAATGATAGTTTTAATTAAGTCATTCTAGAGACTGCTGGAAGGAATGAAGAAGATATGAATTAGGGCAGAATGTGAAAAACCATTGGTCCTTAAGATGTCACCAGCCCCAGTGATCTAATCACAAAATATTTCAGAATTGCTTTCCTTAGTTCCCCGTCTTCATCACCATACAATTATCCCCAGCATGCTTCCTTTTCTCTAGCAGTTTGATATGCTAATTTTCTTCTGACTGAAGGGCTGCCATTAATTAATAACAGCTGTGAATGCCTAAATTACTGTTACCAATCTATTTCAAATGGGGAGAAAAACAGTGTTTCAGATGATTGGGGGTGGGGCAAGTTCAATAATAAAGTGCAGGAACTTTGAAATGTTCGATTTCAACCTGCTTCTCTCCCTTCCCCCAGAACCGCTGCTAAAAGGCCCAGAACAACAGCTTTCTCTTCAAATAAATAATGTTCATGAAAGTAAAATAAATTTGTCTGGAACATTTTCATACCAGTAAAACAGGAGCTACAGCAGCCATTAAGAGCTGTCTCAGTCATCCTTTAAGTCTGAGGAATGACAGTCAAGTCTATACTTCCTCTCTTCTCAAATGTAATTTATTTATGGACTTGCATGTATACACAAAAGCACATATATGCACACACATTGTCCTTGTTCTCCCTTCTTCACCTCCAGAGAGTTTGAAACTATCTGAAATGGTTTCAGTAACATTCATTCTGTCCCTTACTGTATGACTGTACTGAGGTTGCCATAAATTACTTGCATCAAAACCCCACTTCCTTATTTAATGGAGTTTCCCTTGGAGGTTTTCACTCCCTCCCCTCCAATTCTTTTTGACAATTCCTCTTAAATTTACTTGACATCCATTTGGCAGAGCCAAGCAGATGTTCTCTGACATCTTTGCCATCCATAAATATAGTTGCGAGCTGTCAAGCCTTTGCAGCCAGCTCTGAAAATGGCTCCATAATCTTACTCAGAATATGTAAAACAAACATCAGGGCTTGACAAGCTATTATAGAAATCATTCTGACTTTACTTACACCTATGACAGAAACAAATAAAGATTAATTTGGAGCTAAGCCAAACACAGGAGAAGCAGTGCAAAATGAGAGAACTGAGCAGGGTTTTCTATTTCGATTTGTTCTCCTCCCTAATCAGAATATTTAACAAACTACAGCACATTGGAGGTTCTGGTTGTCCTTTTCCAAGGCTCTCCAGATAAGACATTTATTGTGGAACTCAGTTCATCATGACAGGCAAGCTTTCCATGGGAAGGGAATTTTTCATATCAGAGAAATTAGAAGCAGACTCCATTGGTCATCTGATATAGTCAAGTGGAGCCACACTTCCACACTTCTATAGAAATAACCTGCCAGAGAGAAACATGGTGGTGGTGCATACTGTAGGTCCAGCTTTAAAAAAATGGAATTAACCACAACTCCTTTATCTTTTCCACACCAAGACATTGACCTTCCTTCTCTTTCTTTCTGGCATTGGGTCATTTCACACTAAAGGTCAACCCCCCATATCCACAAGGGATATGTTCCAAGACATGCACACACACTGTGGATACCTGAAACTGTGGATAACAGGGAACCCTATTGTTACCTGCCCTGATACCCCCACCCTTCAAATAATACATCAATTGGCTATATTTCATAACCTGGCTTATTTATTGGCCTTCATGATGGTTGGTAGTAGACCAGGGCTTCCCAAATGCATGGACTCAAGGTGTGCTGAGAAAACCTAAGGAAGAGCCCATCCCAAATTCCTAATAGACATGCCTGGGTAGTAATTATGTGGAATATCCCCCTACTTGGACTGGTAGTCAGTGTGGAAATGGGCTAATCCTCTGGGACATACATGGATGTGAGTCATTCACTAATTCATTCAAAGTGACCAGACACTCTGCCTTGCAAAACTGGTTTTCCCTCACACCTCTCCTAGAATAACAGAAGGTTGCCTGACACCCATCAGTCTTAATATTTCAGCCATTAGTGATTGTTAACATTGCCAGAGCTTCCATTGTCTAATTATGGGAAATCCCCGCAAACATTGTATTCCACTCATAGCACCCCTTCAGGGGGAATATCAAATATAGATATTACCAATATACATAGGTCAAAAGGTCTCGTAGTTACCCAGCCTTTTGCTGCCATATTGATCTAATTAACATTCCCCATATTAATATCTGATGTGAGTGGAGTTCCCATGAACCCACTGTAATTCAGGTAACACCATTATTTTCAATGAGACAAACACTGGACGTTGACCATAAAATCAGATTAGAGGATTTAAGAAATACCTAGAGAGAACAATTTTTGGGGTGTGTGGTTAAGTAGAACCATGGATACTGAATCAGTGGATATGGGGGTTGACCTGTACACAATTCTAGTGATGTATTCCACTTTAGCTGCGATGGGAATGCCCTATGGCATCCTGCAGCCCTTTCACACTACATAGCTGAAGTACTATGATTCCACTTTAACTGCCATGGCAACATTCTTTTTTTAAATTTTATTTTATTCTTTATTAGTTTTATTAATAACATAAATCTATATAGTAAACACACTTGAAACTTGTTGCTTATTCTAACAAAGCATTTTCTCCCACCTTCCCACCCACAAACCCCTCCAATGGCTATAAAGATAATCTCTTTATATGTAATCTCTGTTACATGTGATGTGGAATATCTTTTTCATAGTTTCTCTCATCTCTTCGTACCCCTTTTCACCCTCCACTTTCTCGATCTAAAATCCCCACCTATCCCACCAAGTCATTTCTTTTATTTGTCCAATAAATTTTCCTCTTTTCTCCCTTAGAAAATTGACTGCCATGACAACATTCTTTGGAATCCTAGACTCTGCAATTTAGGGAGGTGTATTGAGAATTCTTTGCTAGAGAGCTCTAGTGTCCCACCGAATGGTAGACTGCAGGATTCATAGGATGCAGCCATGACAGTTAAAATGGAAACATAGTGCTATAAACTTGTAGTGTGAAAGGCCCCCTGTGGTTTTCAGTTTGGTGAGGCAATCTGAAATGCATTAATCTATGGATCAGAACTTTATTATCCACCTGGTCTTGTGCTTCTCACATGTTTCAAATGCACAGCAATTTTCACCTAAGAGAGTGGGGGGTGGGGTTATCAAAATACAGTTAGAAAAAGTATCATAATAAATCATTGTTAACATATGTGAATTTCTAAATAGATTAGTTGTTTAAAAAAACTTCATGTGAAAAAAGATTATGTGCACATATGAAGAAGTGACAACATGGATAAGAAATAGACTGACTCACTCTGATTTCTAGGGAACTGCAATTTCTCAGAAAAAATGTTAGGGGCTTTTCAATGAGAAGATCAGTAATCCAACTCTAACAGGGAAAGAAGCATCAGAGTACAAGGCAGGCTTTATTCTCAGCTTTCTTTCTTATTTTATTTTATTTATTTAATGTAAAGGCCACCACCTGTATCCACAGGGGATATTTAAATTTTTTTTTAATCTATTTAGTTATTTATACCCCGCTCTTCAGCCACAAGGCTATCAGAGCGGCTTACAAATTGTTTTTAAGCAATAGCTATTTACACATCTACACTGCATTAAACAGTTTCCAATGTGTGTTAGCTAATTGCCCCTCACAAGTTGGGTACTCAATTTACCGACCTACGAAAGGATGGAAGGCTGAGTGAAACTTGGCGCCCACTGGAATGGAGCTTGCAACGTGGTGGCTTGCAGTACTGGCATTTAACCACTGTGCCACCAGGGCTCCAGGATACATTCCTGGACTTACCCATTTATAAGTGAAACTGCAGATAATAGGCAAACTCTATTAAAATAAAGGACTTCCTGTACAAACATACCATAGAATTGCATTAGAGGACCTAGCAATTCCTTGAGAGGACACCTCTCTAGGCATTTTCTGATGTGACTCTCTAGTATGTGTCCCTAATTTTTCAGGTACTAGTAATTGAAACCACAGATATTTGTCCTGTGGATAAGGAGAGGGGGGTTACCTATATACCCTAACTTTCTCTTGAGATGGGATCTAAAGCAGCTTACAGTAATTTAAAAGAAATGAGGTTAAAATTTATTTTACAAAGTTTAAAAAAATAAAATAATATTATTTTTTTAATGCTTAAAACGAAAAGCACACAGAAAAGATGATTACTAAGAAAATATAAGAAAAAAGAAATACAGCACATCACTTCACATACCCTACTGCTACATGATCTAAATCTGAAAGGACTAACTAAATAAAAAGGTCTTCACCTGCCTGTAGAAAAAGAGGAGGAAGAAGGGCAACTGGGCCACCTATAGAATGGAGTTCCATAACATTGGAGCAGCCATGAAGAAGCTTCTCTACTGCACAAGAACCCAGAGGGCCTGTAGCAAGGATAAACGTTTCCCTACTCCACTGGTACAACATCCTGTTTCATATGACCTAGCAGTTCATCACAGAAAGTGACAGTGGCTGTTGACACACTGCAGAAATAATGCAGTTTGACACCACTTTCACAGTCATGGCTCAATGCTATGGAATTCTGGGATTTTGTCAGGATGACTATCTGTGCTAGGCCTCCCTTAGCCTAAGTCCAGCCAGGGTCCTGTCATGCGTAGAGGGGGTCTGGGGATTTGTTGGGAGGGGGGAATGGAACGTGAGTACTGCACAATTCCCAGACCTAGGATGATCACTACCTATCTCCAAGGTCACACAGCTGTGCAGGTGTCAGGCTATTCTGGAGGCACTTGACTTGAAACCCCCAGAATTAGCTTCCCTGTAAAGGTAACCTTGAGCGGCCTCACTCAAGGGTGCCCCCTATAGGCCAAAACACTGCCACCATCCAGACGAAGTCTTTCACCAGCCTGCTGGGAGACTGGTAACTTTTAGGAACTACTCACCATTGTAGCCCCAACCAACTCCTCTCTCCTATCCCCAGAGAAAGAGGAGAGAGCAATGTAGCAATGACCAAGAGATACAGGCACATGCTGCATCAGTGTATAGGAAATTAAGAAAAGCTTTATTTTATTTTATTTTATTTTATTCAGACAGAGCTTAATGCAAGTTAAGATATAAATCACTTCATGAAGAAAATGTTTCTTTCTTCCGGTTAAAGCCAAAGATTACAGAGATAACAAAGCATTGTTGAATTGAAGTTCTGACAGGAACCTTACAGATTTGTAGTTTTGTGAGATATTTAGCCTTCTCTATCAGAGAGCTCTGGTGTCACAACAAACTGGAAATCTCAGGATTCCATACGCTGGAGCCAAGATAGTTAAAGCGGTGTGAAACTGCATGATTTCTGCAGCATGTCAGCAGCCAGAGACTGCCTCACCAAGACATTGACTGAAGATACATTGCCAACTACTCTTGAGATGTGATGCCAATGTGGACCATACCAGACTTGACATGTAATGGTCCATTTTAAAAATATGGTGATGAAAATCAGTACTTTTCACTATAAATGCTTTCAGGGAAGAAAATGTGGAAATGTCATTTATATACAGATCTAATGATGGTCATGGTATGATAGATTTGTTAACCGCCAGTCTCATTTCCTTTAAATCATACTTGCTAACATATTTAAAGTTTTGCTATCTATCCCCCAATTCAACACAACAGGTATGTGTGAAGGGTGATCTATGCAATTTTGTCCATATGCATAAGTTTAATGAGTGCCAACATGGTACAGTGATTTGAGTGTTGGACTGTGACTCTGGATAAGAGGGTTTGACTCCCCGCTCAGTTATGGAAACCCACTGGGTGATCTTGGGCAAGTCACAGCCTCAGAGGAAGGGAACACAAACCCACTCTGAACAAATCTTGTCAAGAAACCCCAGTGATAGATTCACCTTAGGGTTGCCATCAGTCAAACATGACTTGAAGGCACACAAAAACAAAACAAATGGGTTATATACTGCTTTCATGTTATTTTTGCATGGGGGGGGATAAATGTTCAGTAGATAAGTTTCCTTTCTTGTAAAATACAAGGGGTTGTCAGATAATAGAAAGTGAAAACAAAATTGTGTATATATTGGAGCCAGGAGTGGAGGAGGGGTGAATATGAGAGCTGGGAAAAAAACCTGAAAGTGGCCCTGAGTTGTAGCTGTGGAAACAGAGTTGGAAGTACAATTGAAATTGAAGCAGAAGCAAAGAAGAGAGTAGGAAGTGCAGACAAACAAGTAAGCAAGTAGGCAAAAAAGAAAGAACCAAAGAAAGGAGTTGGAATCAGAGAAATAGGCAGAGTGTGAGGTTTCATCTGTGGGAGACTAATTCGGGGGGGGGGGAAGCTTGCCAAGAACTGTTTGCCTAAAACCTGAGAGGAAGAGGACTTCTATTTCTTAGGGGACTGTGATTAGAGAGGCTTAGAGGAATTCATTTATTCTTCATTTATATTCCAGTTGCTCAATTGGGAGTTATTGTAAACTGAAAGATTTTTTCCCCTTTTTATTATAACCATTTTAGGATCTACCTGTGAGAACTAACGAAAGAAAAAAAGTGTTGTTGTTTTTTGTGGTCCGAGAGACAGGCCTCCTCCCCAATCCCCGAGCCCGCCAGACACAATAAGGACACATGTAATACAGAACCAACAAGGATTAAATACAAGAGAATAATATTGGCAGAAAAGGCCACAACTTTCTGATTTGGGGATAGTTGCAGTGGTTGGACTGGGCATGGGTTACGGGTGAGCAGGCGCCAAACGGACCCCTGCTCAATGGGCCAGATCCGTCAGCCAGCCGGCTGGCGGAAACCAGTGCCAGGTCACGTGACAAACCCAGGCACGTGACCAATCACGTGACCAGCCGTGTGACTGAATCGCGTGATGGATCATGTGACCGATCCCGTGATGGCACATGACCAGGTCACGTGAGCGATCGTGTGACCACACCCACGTGACCAGTTCCTCGCCCAAGGGTGGAGTCTCTCTGAAGAAGCTAGGCCCTGACCGGCCATCAGGGCTGGCCAGGGAGACCCCAGGCCTCCCCCGGGCGATGCCCAAAACCCATGCCCACCGTGAAAGTTGTGACGGGAATACAAGAAGAATTAAAGCATGCACTAACTAATACAAAAGTTTTCTACCTAAAGGGTGGGTGGGTTGGGGCTTCGGCTCCTCAAAGCCAACTGGCAGGGTCCGGGAGCCGGCCGGGAATAAATACCCAGCCTCCGGACCCTGTTGAAGACAGGCCCCACCTACTGGACAATCAGGAGCCGCGCTGAGCGGCTGTCCTGATTGGCCACCCATATGCACAACCGGCCAATCAGGGTGCAGGGGCCGTGCCCTGATTGGCCCGTCCTGCATCCATCTCCCAGCATGCCGAGGCATGCTGGGAGACTACTGCGGCCAGCATGGCGGCGACCATGCTGGCCACGCGGCGGCGGTCCGGGGCCCGGGAGGAGCACCCCTGGCCGCAAATGGGTGGCTGCCGGTAAGTCCGGCAGCTTACTTTGGCTGCTGTCTTTATATTAGATTGTGCTTGTGTATGTTCAAGTCATTGCTAACTTATGGCAATCCTAAAGCAGACCTACCAAAGGGTTTTATTTGCAGAATTTCTCCAGTGTGGGTTTGCCCTTGCCTTTCTCTGAGGCTGAGGGAGCATGACTTGTGCATCCAGTGGGTTTACATGGCAGAGCAGGGATTCAAACCCTTGTCTCAGTGTCCTAGTGCAACATTCAAACCATTATACCACACTGGCTCTCAGATTAGTAAACCTTTTAAAAAGCTATTTCTGCTGTGAGTACCCATCCCATGCCAAAAGCTTTACCAGTCTACCAAACAAGAGGGTTCAATTTGTAGAATAACAAGTGTGGTGCTGTGCTAGTGGAAACACACCCATTTGGTGGCAGCAGAAGAATTCCTGGGGAAAAGAATAAGGAAGTGCATGCATGCATTCTTTTTTGACCACTTTCATTCCCCCCTACCAAGAAAAGCCTAGGCCAGGCTTTGAAACATGAAACAATGCATTTTTCACTCAAACAAAAATGCTGAATTTATAGAATTATTTTTTTCAAGCTACCCTCCCATTAACTAGCATGAGTCTGTCCTGTTGAAGGGATGCCTTCACACATGCCCATATATATATGCATGCATTTAAAACATACTGTTGCTTACTCGTTATGTAAATTATCAAGGCAATTGTGCTAACTGGAAGAATAGACTTTTATTTTTGCTACTTACCAAAAGGTGATCTTGGTTTTATTTTAAAAGATGTAGTGTGTGGGTTGCTCTCTGTTCAGCTAACTGAATGTACAATGCTTATATGTTATTGAAGAACATTTATTTACATTGAGTGTTATGCTAAACTGAAGGTTGTGCTTTAACACACTGAGAACAAAAATCAAATTCAAAACACCTGCTGGCAAAGATATGACAAAATGACAAAGGAAGTTTCACTGTGTATCTATTGATGGTTTAAGTATCTGGATCAGCACTGTGGGGAAGGTGCTCCTTTGATGGCCTCCATGGTAAGAGACCAGGAGGCTTTTGTGGGGCATAAGATGCCAGAATGCATCATATGATGGGAGTGGGGCACCAGTCATGGTTTGTAAATGAAAGTGTGTGTGTGGTGGAGGCAGGGCAGGGAGCTTAGCCTGTTGCTCTGTCCCCATCAGTCTCTCCTTCTTTGGGAATTTCTTACCTTGATTTATAGGTGTTAGATTTTATCTCTGATTCTCACAGAGGTTGTGGGGAAAAGGGGTTGTTTATTTTAATGCCTTGTTGCCACATGACACAGCACTATTCAGGGTTGTGGGGTGTTTAGCTCTGGGGTGGATCAAATGTATCTGTCTGTGCATGTGGCTTTAACAGGGATGAACAGTTTGGGTGCAATTGGATGAGAGTATGCAACTGAAGGGATGGAGTGGGTGTTTCCTGGGTAGATTGGGTGACTGATGGTGTGTGTTTGTACAGGCATCGTGTCTTCCCAGCTATTACTGCCTATAGTCTCCTGCATCTCCATCACTGTTAGTCTAGTTAGCTGGCTGGGTCATGCCGCCTCATTGGCCTGCATTTCGGTAGCACCATAGGGCATTTGTTAGCCAGTCTGGCTGAGCAGAGTCCTGCCCCCACTGTTTGTGATTTATTAAGTTCCATCAGGCATCATTAGCTCTCTTAAGGTTTTGTTAATTGCTGCCTGCCCTCAGTGTTTAGGCCATTGAGTTCTAATATTGAATTTATTGGCCCAAAGCATCAGGTGTCTCACAGTTCACCTTGCTAGGGCTGCCAGAGTGTCACGTGACCTGCAGTTAGGCCTTGCTAGGCCTGAATCCTGTGTAGGCCTGAGCAATCTCTGATTGGCAGTTTGGTCTACTGGAGCACCACTGGGTGATCATGTGGTTGAGCGTGGTTAGGTCCCAATCAAAGGGTTCCTAGGTTACAGTCTTCTTAGAGGGCTAAATACCCAGAAAGCACCAGGAGCCATCAGTTCTTGGAAGCTGAACTGGGTTGGGCATGGTTGATGCATGGATGGGAGATCACAAATGAGTGCCATATGCTGGGATCACCCTCTTCTGACCAAATCTGACAGGGAATAATGGCCAACCAGATTATATTTACTCCAGGCCACCTTGCCTGCATGATATCCGTGTCATGGAGGGCTTGGATTATCAGGGCTATGGCCTTGAACATACCAAGGTCATTACTACTGAGGTGAATAACCAGAATATGTAGTGGAGGCCAATGGCACTCCTCCAAAAAAGGATGGCAGCCAACCATGCCAATGAAGTGAATGACCAGAACATGTGGCACTCCCCAAACAGGGCTGGCAGCAAACCAAGCCAACGAGGTAAATGACCCAAATGTGCCGTGGAGAATTTGGACAGTAGTTGATGGTCAACATGACAGAGCTTTCTTGCTCAATGTTCAGCTCATAGAATCATAGAATTGGAAGAGACCACAAGGACCATCAAGTCCAGCCCCCTGCCATGCAGGAATACACAATCAAATCATTCCTGACAGTTGGCCATCCAGCCTCTGTTTAAAAAACTCTAAAGAAGGAGACTCTACTGCACTATGAGGCAGTGTATTCCATTGCTGAACAGACTTTACTGTTAGGAAGTTCTTCCTAATGTTTAGGTGGAATCTTTTTTCCTGCTGTTTGAGTCCATTGTTCCATGCCATAGTCTCTGGAGCAGCAGAAACCAAGCTTGCACCATCCTCAATATGACATCGCTTCAAATATTTAAATGTGGCTATCATGTTCCTGCTTAACCTTCTCTTCTCCAGGCTCCACATGCCCAGTTCCCTAAGCCTCTCCTCATAGGGCATGGTTTCCAAATCTTTCACCATTTTGGTCCCCCTCTTCTGGACACACTCCAACTTGTGGACATCCTTTTTGAATTGTGGTGCCCAGAACTGGACACAGCGTTCAAGATGAGGTCTGACCAAGGCAGAATAGAGTGGCACTATTATTTCCCTTGATCTAGACATTATACTGTTGATGCAGCCTAGAATCACATTGGCTTTCTGGCTGCTGCATCACACTGCTGACTCATGTTCAGCTTGTGGTTCATTAAATCTCCTAGATCCCTTTTGCATGTACTGCTATCGAGCCATGTGTCCCCGATCCTGTATCTGTGCATTTCATTTCTTCTGCCTGCTCTTAGTACTCTACATTTCTCCCTGTTGAAATTCATTTTGTTAGTTTTGGCCAAGCTTTCAAATCTGTTAAGGTTATTTTGAATTCTGTATCTGTCCTCTGGGGGTTTAGCTACCCCTCCTAATTTGGTGTCATCTGCAAATTTGATAAGCATGTCCTTTATTCCATTGTCCAAGTCACTGATAAAGATGTTGAATAGTAGTGGACCCAGGACAGAACCCTGTGGCACCCCACTGGTCACTTCTCTCCAGAATGAAGAGGAGCCATTTGTGACTACCCTTTGTGTTCGGTCAGTCAACTAATTACAAATCCACATAACAATCACATTGTCTAGCCCACATTTTAGCAGCTTGTTTGCAAGAATATCATGGGGGACCTTTTCAAAGGCATTACTGAAATCAAGCTACACTACATCTACAGAATTCCATTCATCTACCAAGCTTGTGACTCTACAAAAAAAAAAAAAAGAAGAAAAAAAGAAGAAGAAGAAAAGAGAGAGAGAGAGAGAGAGAGAGAGAGAAGATTTGTTTAGCATGACGTGTTTTTGAGAAACCCATGTTGACTTTTAGTGATCATGACATTCCTTTCTAAGTGCTTACAGACTGTTTAACAATCTGCTATAGAATCTTTCCTTATATTGATGTCGGGCTGACTGGGCAGTAATTTTTTGGGTCCTCTTCCCCTACCTCTTTTGAAGCTCTAAGTACTCTTCTACAGCCCCATTGTATAACGAGTCTCATTGATCCTGTTGAAAGCCAAACTTTTGTTCCCTGTGCTCATTGATAAAATTTGACCCAAGGAAAGGGGCATGGAAACTAAAAATGACCTACTAGCTCCAACAACTCTTATGACTTTCCTTAGCTTTTATAAATTGCCAATTGTAAGGTGGCAACCTTACTGAATAAAGCCCATATAGGTACCTAAGCAAATAAGGCAAGTGAAGATGCTCTGGTCTTTCAATAGCAGAACCTGAAGCCAAACACCACCACCCTCCCAGAGATGCCTGACCCATATAGGAGCCACCATCCCATGAGAAGCCTGGTGGTTCAAACTGTGTGATTTGAACTGTGAAAAAGTGAAAGGCCAACGTAATGTCACCTGTTGCCAGTTCCACCTTTCTGCCAATGTATCTAACAATCCAAATAGCTGTGTGTAAGGAGGTACAGAAAGCCTAGCACAGTTCTTGAGGAATGGTCTCACTTGTCATATAGCCTTTTGAGTAAAAGAAATAAGAAAAAGATCTCTTCACCCAGCATCTTCTTAGGCCAATGTCCCATGGGGAAAAACTCTCACTGGGGACTAGGGGATGTAAAATATGTGGATTTGTCTCACAGAAGCAATCACCAAAATAAATGACCACACTGGATAAAAGTCACAGCTGATCCATTCCTCTTAGCAGATTTCACTACCAATATCAGGAATACAACTAAATCAAAATGCTAATGTAATAGGTGAATAGCCTCTAAATTAAATGTGATTGCAATACGTGAATAAAATAGCTAAAGTGTACATTTGAAAGAGCAATTCTTAAAATCATCACTGATGGATGGATAGAAGATAGATGTACATCAACAGTAGGAAAATAAGAATTGCAGTATACTGTAGTTGTTATAAAACAAGTGAATGCTAAAAGACAATATATATTCCCCAAAAGTATTGTTATTAATGCCTGCAAGTATAGATAAGAACCAACTGCAACTAATCAGAAATAAACTGATAATAAGGTATCAGACTACAATCACCTTTTATAACTGTCAATATGACTCCGATATTAAGCAGAGTCTGTCTGTGGTGGTAAATGCTTGGGAATGGCTGGCCATGGCAGCACTTTAACCATGCTTCCTGAGCTCCTTTGTCATTCCCATGTCATTAAAAATAGAGGTGCTATCCATGGACCCTATTCTGAGTCCCTCATCCCAGCCTATTAGCCTCATGTGGGGTAGAGAACTCAATTCCATTATTCATGCTGAGGTAATGTTCAACTGACAGTCTAGTTAGCTGCTCTATACTGAACGGGGAATGGTATCATTTTATCCTTTACCTCAGGTGTTAAAATAGCTTGGTTTAACCCACCTGAAAAACTGTAGTGGAGTGAAAAGGAACAGTTAACAGGCTGGATAGCACTCTTTTTTTGTGGCTCCTGACTTCCTCAGATACCCTCCTTCCTAACCAAAAAGGGCAGGTGAATTTGCCTGTCCTAGGCTGAAATCCAAAAAAAACACAGGCCATCCCAGCCCACAAAGGTTGGAAGGGGTGCATTAACCAAATAAATGTAAAGGCCACAGAGCCAAACTCTATAGGTACAATATACAGTGGGCCCTTGGAGTCATGGTCCAGTCTAGACCTGAATGAGGAGTCAGAAGAGGAGTCGGAAGAAGAGACTCAGACATCGTCCACAGGCAAAGAATAGCCTGAAGAGCATCCTCAGCCAGAGGTGAATCAAAGGCAGAGCTCCCCTGCAGCTGATGTGGCAGAGGACACAGCTGGGCAGTCAGTACAGGCACCCAGCCTGCAGAGGCAACACACAGCACAAAGAGCAGGACAGCAACGGCTCCTTGCCAAGCAGCAGAGGAGAGGTTGTGATTAGAGGCAGCTGGTGCCAGCCCAATTAGGAGCTGAGTCTGCTGAGGATGGGTGCAGAAAGCAATGTGCCTTCTTCCTGGCTGACTTTCCTGTCTCAGGGCTTTCACTATTGGACCCTTGGACTTCCTGACAATGCTCCCTTAATTCCTTGACCCCTGGACTGTCTTGGCCATGCTGATTGCTTGTATTCCTGACTTTGGCCTGGCTTTGACCACAGCTTCTGCACAGCAAGTTTTATGGAGGCTTTCTGAATACTGCTGATTTATTGCCAGCACTATCTCAAACTTTTCACTAATTGTTTCCTTCTGTGCCCATCCTATATGTGTGTGCTCATTAGCTGTGCCAGAACACTTGGTATCCACTGGAGTTTGGTTCCATGACCAAGATTTATTATTATTGCGATTATATTCTATGTACTTAAAAATTATTATCAATTATTGTTTTCAATTAAATAAGTATAATCAACTATTCTTATTATCACTTTTCAAAAGGAATAGAAGAAGCAAAACCTGTCCACAGGCAGGACTGAACCAGGGACTTCAGATCTTCAGTCTAACACTTTCCCAACTGAGCTACTTTGGCTATCTACAAACCTGTGAAATATTATCAAGCATCTCCCATCAGAACCATGGGGAGGAGGCCAAATGGGCCTATGGAGGAGTCCAGATGGGGCAGAACTAGTGTAAAATATGTACTCCAAAATCAAAATTGCTCCAATTATTCCTCACTGCATTAAAAGGGGGAGAACAGCCAAGGGGAAAAGAAACAGCAACTGTACACCCCTCCACAAGGAAAATGGTGCACACAAAATGGCATCCACCACCTAAAGCAGCTAAAATGTCACCTCCACTTGCAGAGTAGAAACCCAATTAACCAAAAGGCACTAAAAATTGGCATTGAGATCCCAACCTGAGTTCCAGTCAAAGTAAAACCACTTAAAAGTGGCATCTGCTAAGAGAACAGAACACTTGTGCTGCAACTGAATGCATCATGGTCTCTTTTCATTGGGAGCCAGCAAAGTTACCTCACCTCCATTATGCTGTGTGGCATTGTAAGAGATCTGGATTCTCTGCCCTTCCCTCCCTCTTTGATAGCTTCTCTCCTTTCCTGGGAAAAGACTGTGCACAGCTTCAAGCTGGCGGGTCTTATTGCTATTATTTTAGTTCTTGCTTGTGGTTGTGCCTGTCCAATGCTCCGGTCAGCAATTGCCTTGGGAAACTAGTGGTTAAAACACACACACTGCTGGGTAGTCAGTCCAGTCCAGTCCAGGTCAGTCTCCAACAGTCCTCAGCAGTTGAAGGCTTTCACAGCCAGCATGCATAGATTTTCTTTGTTTTTTTTTCCAGGCTGTGAGGTCGTGTTCTGGAATAGTTTCTTTTTGATGTTTCGCCTGCATCTGTGGCTGGTATCTTCAGAGAATATCTGAAGACTATCTGAAGAATATCTCTGAAGATGCCAGCCACAGATGCAGGTGAAATGTCAGAAAGAAACTATTCCAGAACATGGCCTCACAGCCCAGAAAAAAAACAAGGAAAAACTAAGTATCCAGCAGATTGAAGGGAGAACCAAAAGAGTAGTCATCAGCCAGTCCAGAAGTCATGCAGCAAGGTAATAGTCCAGATAAGCAAAGGCAGTCAGTAGGAAATCAAAGTCATATATTGTGCCAGTCCAAGGGTCAAGGAAACAGGAACACTGAGAAGAGCTGCTAATTCTCAAGCAAGAGAGTTGAAAGCGATACAGCTGCCCAGGCATAGCTGTCAGATTTATAGGCAGCACACGGGTGTGCTAATTAGGTCAGAATCTTGTACTTAATAGCCTCTGGGATTGGTGTTTCTCTCTTCGGCATTCAGCAAAGGAGAAGGGGCATCTTCTGGGCAGCTAGGCCTCCCACTGCTTCAGCCTACAGCCCCCCAGACTCAAAGAGGCCTGTGTTATGGAGAGCTACAAATTTTTGACCATCAGCCTCCTCCTCCTCATCTGAATCATCCAGAGGGTGAGTTATGACACCACTTCCTTCCCCATGCCCATCTGCCTTGGTGTCAGGGTTCCAGGTTTAGTAGAATAACACTAGTGAAACTGGCACACCAGTACAGAAGCGTGGATGTTGGATGCATCTTCTCGAGAGTGCTGCTCTGCTCTATATCCTACCCAATCAATTAGGGATTGCAGTCGACCCCAGCACATGTGGGAGTCCAGCACCTGAGCCACTTCATATTCCTCCTCCACTCCCACCAGAACCAGAGAGGGTTCAAGGTGTTGACCCTGTGTCAGGAAGGCTGTCTGTTGTGAGGACCAGGAGAAAGTGGTGAAACACAGAGTGGATATGAAGGTTTGCCAGCAGCTGCAAGCAAAAAGCCACAGGATTCACTTGTTATGGGATAAGGACCGATGAAGTGGTCATCCAGTTTCCAATAGGAATGATGATGTGGAAGATCATGAATGGACAGACAGGCCTGACCCCCCCACACACAAAAAAAGCACTTCCAGCAAAGGTCCCACCTGTCATTTAACATCTGCAAAGTGCTTTTATTCCTGTTTGGCCAAGTCCAATTTCTCACTCAGGAGTGGCTGTGTTGCCTATAAATCTTGCAGCCATTTATCTATTGCAAGCACCAAAGACTTGGGGGGGGGCACAGCTGGAAACTAGTGTGGGAGGAAACCTAATCTGGTAAAGAAGGGGGTCTTATTAGTTGAGGTGTGGGGAGAGTAGTTGTAGGCAAACTTTGCCAATCAAGGCTGAAGCACAAGCAAGGGCCCTGGCTTCTTCCTTCTTTTCTGACTCCCACCACTAGTCAATATACTGTGAAAAGAAGCAGAAGCTTAGAACCTGAACAGCACCTGGAGGAACCTTCTGTGTCTCACCAAAGCCTTTCTACAGAGGCCTGTCTTCTCACAAAACTGCTTCCACTGCTTCTTCTGATGTTAGAGAGAGAATGGAGTTGCCCTGTTTCTTCCACAAGTGGTTTTCCTACTTGGAGAATGCATTCCTACCCTGCCTGTGGGGGGTCACATTCTTTCCAGGGATTGTTTGGGACTTTCATCATCTGGTCCAAAGTTGACCTGAGGGAGTGTCCCCTAACAATATTTCCCAAGGGAGTCTCCTCTGGAGTTTGAAGAGCAGGCTGAGTGGCTTATCTCTTGGGCCCACTGACCTTGATCAGGAAGAGCAGGTGCACTTAAGTTGCATCGCCCATTTCCTTCTTGAAGGAATCTGCATGTAATTGTAGCAAAATTCTTCTCACAGGACTTTTTCAGATGGGGCCGAATGCCCTGTTCCTGCCCTTCAAGCCCCAATCCCATTCCTGCTATGGAATAAAGGAATAAAGGAAAAATGTTCACACAGTTACCTTCATTCCACAGCAGGAACATCCTCCCTCTCCCCAAGCTGGCTGGTCGTAAGGCTGCCTTTACATCTGGCAACTGAAATTGTGTGTCAAAAATAAAATCAAAGCATGAAAAAAGAAATTACAAGTAACCTGAGTGGGGAAGGGTGCTACTTACCTGGATGTCCTGATCATGCCAGGAAGTGCTCAGAATGGACCTCCTCCCCTATGCCTGTCATCTCAGAACAGGAATGGGGCTCCTTTTACCACACCCCTGATTCTTTGACAGACATGGAACAGGTGTTTTATTCATGATGTTTCATAGTGAATAGAATACTCTGGAAGCAGGACAGGAGCAGGATGAAAGGGTCAACATTGTCCAAAAGGGAGCCCCTTTCTCGACCCTGTTCCATGCCTGCCACAGAATATTGACCTCTCTGAAAAATATGCAAAGATTTTCTTCAGTCCAAGATTCTCTTCATCAGAATCTCTTTAAACACCCAAGAAACATGTATTTCTGCCATTTTCAAATATTTTCAAACATTCTTTCCATCCTTCTATAGAAGGAGCATCCATAGACTTCTGACTTGAAGCCATCTGGGAAGGATATTAGTATGAACCCCATCTTCCACACTGAAAATCTATAGGGAGTGTCAAATCTAATCCTCCCAAACAGCACTGGAACAGACACCACAAATCCCCCAACAGCAAATGGAATGGCAACTTGTGGACAGTCATTTCAATGTGACCCTGAACAGCATACTTTTAAAGTTGAATCAGTGCTTAAAGGCACGTGAATCTTGGAACTGTGGTGAAGTAAAAACTGACAAGTTTTGCACAAGAGCAGAAAGAAACAGCAGAAGAAAGAAGCATAAAACTACCAGATTGAAGACCTGCTACACAGATTGATATAAAGAATAATTTAAAGATGGTGAGTTGAAAACCCTGGAGAAAGTTTAATATCAATCCATTCAGCTTTCCACATATGCATATTCAATAACTACTAGATGAAATAGCCATCAAGTCTTTGGACATTTTGAAGAACAGAGGGGGGGGGGGGAGACATGGAACAAAAAGAAACAACTGAATATTCCCTGCCCTAAAATAATACATTCAAGAGGAAGAAGAATAAAGTAAGAAAAAAATATTGAAAATTTTGAGACACACTGACAACAGAGACACAGAAAACTATTAAGGAATGATTAGTAAGATCAGATCAAAACTAAGAATGAACAAATATAGGAAGAAAGAGACCAAAAAAAAAAAAAAAAGCTCACCACAATCTTCAGAGCAGTATGTGGAAGAACAGAAAAAGAAAAGTGTGATTTACTATACAAACATGATCACATAGTAGACTACATCAGCTTCTCCAGGAGTGGAGAGAGAGAGAGAGAGAGAGACATTGCAGAATGGGGGGGGGTGTTGCCAAGAATTGGGGGGAGTTTTAATATCTCCAGTGTTGCACCTCTGACAATGGAGATGAAGGAATGGAGGAGAATCAGGACCATAGCATGGGCAACATGAGGGGGAAATTTACATCTGTAGCTGGCATGAATAATTTGCATCCTATGGCCTCTTCAAATGAAATAGAGGGAGGCAAAGCAAAAGACATTCTTCTGTCTCATTTGCTGTCCTGACAGGAGTGAACAAACAAGGGAAGGAAAGAAGGGTCAAAGAAAATGAAAAGGGCTTGGATATGTCAGAGATTCTTGACAACTGAGCACTCTAGCTCTTCAAGCCCAATTGCCCTGTAAGTGTAAAATTAATCACTGGCAGAGATGCAGAAGAGAGACAGTCTTGGGATTCACCTTGAAGGCATATAACAATGTTAGACCAGACCCAAAATATTAGGTCTGTTGTATAATTCCCAGGTGGATACACGGATTGTGGACTAGCTCTGAATCAGCCTGGAAAGGGCCCACTTTCCCAATCAGAAGTGCTTCAACCACATGTGTCACGAGAACAAGGGGATAGTTTCTTGTTACAGGAGGAGTCTTTTATATGTTTCAGTTTACAGTGTCTTTATCAAGCATATAGTGCATGTGCAGGAATACGTACGTATAAGGCTCAGCACTTTCCCAGGGTAGGCAGTCTATACATTGTTTCACTCTATGGGTCTTGGTTAACAATCAACAATACTCTGGATGTGGGAGTTACAGTTACTTTGGCAGAAGCAGAGCATGGTTGCTAGACAATGTTGCTAAGGGAATTTGGGAAAGGCTGGGAACCTAGTCAGCTTTTGGATCTCTTTAGAGTCTGCACAATCTAAGTAGGGCAGAAACTATAAGTGGAAATATGAACTGTAAAAAGATGGAGAGACTATGGTTTGAGAGAAAACAGGTAAGGGAATAAATAAAAACTAGCTGTACTTGGTGTAGGACATGCTGTTTAGAAACTTTCCCCAAAACGCCCGGTAGACCTCATGATAACCCTGTAAGATAGGTCAGTGCATTTTTAAATTCCTCCTCCTCCTTCTCAGCGTTCCACACTTTTCCTGGAATTGCTGAGGGTGACTTGCTCTGTTGCCCTGCTGCTGCTGCCACCAATTGACTGCCTGGGTCCCACTGCAGGTGGCCCACTGCCACCACCAGTTGACTGTCTGGGTCCTGGCACAGTGGCAGCAGCATGTCCTGCTGCCACCAGTTGATTGTCTGGGTCCTGCTGCAGTGGCAGTGCCCTGCCGCCACTGCCAGTTAACTGCTTAGGTCCTGTTGTAGTGGCAGCAACATCCCACCACTGCCACTGCCACCAGTTGACTGTCTGGGTCCCATTGCAGCCCATGATTGGTGAGTGGCTGAGTGAGTGAGAGGATGGAGGGACCCTTGTGAGGCTGGGGGTGTAGCTCCAGATTGAGTGGCAGGAGTGTTCTGTGAGGTGGCGAGGGAATTTGCACATGGGTGGTAATTGGTTGGGTGTCTTTCCTGAGCAGCCAATCAGCACACTGGGAAAGGCAACATACCTAAGCATTTTATATATACAGTAGTCCCTCTGTATACACAGATTTGGTATCTATGGATTTAAGTATTCACGGCTTGAAAATATTCTTTAAAAAAGTAATAGTCCAAAAAGCAAACCCTGATTTTGCCATCTTATATAAGGGACACCATTTTGCTATGCCATTGCATATAATGGGACTGGAGTATTCACAGATTTTGGTATCCACAGGGGGTCCTGGAACCAAGCCCCAGAGAATATGAAGGGACAACTGTAGATAGATGGATAGATAGATAGATAGATGGTTTCTCCTTGCTTGCCACAGAGCAGAGGTAAGCAGAGATTAAGGGGTGATTCTTAAAAGCACAATGCACTGGGAGCTGTCTATGGTGATGAAATCTCAGTCAGCCTTGTGGAGCTGCTGCTGGCAGGGATACTGGATTAAGCAACCTTGAACCCTGAACTCTCAAACAACTACAAAGGTATATGGAATTCATCCCTTTCCTGGTGCAGGGAAGCACAACTGCAGGGGAGGGGATGCCTTTGCTTGTCTCTGGGAAGAGAGGTCAGTGGGTAAAACACTATGGGTGTGCTGGTGCATTTGGAAGCAAGGGAGAAAGGAAGAAATGGAGCCAGCCCACATATAGACCACCTCTAATTCAAACTCTTTCCTTCTCATCTTTTCATGGTGGTCAGGACACTGAGCACTGGTTCCCTTCCCTGGTGAGCTTGCTTGAGTGGCAAGGAAAGGGAATGTTTTTGATGAGAGCTCCAACAAGTGTGGTGGTTGCTGATGCAAACATGGTGGCCACCTTGTCAGTGTTTCCCTCCTCTGAAGGCCTGAATTTATTCTCTTCTTGGGGGAAAAAACAGTAAAATGCCCCCTGCTGCTGCCACAATGTATTTATATGACCACAGATAGGACAGACATCTTTGAGAGGATATTTGCTCACAGCTCTAATGTCAAGCGCCTGGCAGTTGAATATAAGTGCCTAATAGCCTGGATTCCTCTTGATGGATTATAAATTGGCTTTGATCCTCACATCATGCCATGTGTGGAAATCTATTCTGGTGGAGTGATGGTTTTTCTCACAGCTGTCTCATAGAGATAAAGTGGTATTTTTGGCTTGAAAGTGAGACAAAAACAAATAACACATCCAGAAACTGCTTGCAGGTAAACATCAGGCTTTGGTTGGCCTTCACTGCCAAATACGCTTTGAACACTTAATCTCCTCTACATGCATCCACTTAGTGTCAGTCACTGCCTCATTGCTTCATCCCATCTAGCACTATATTTTACTGAGCTGCACATGAAAGCTAATTTCATGGTAAATTGGCACATCTCTCAATGCCATTATGTTTAAAAAAAAACCTTCATACTAAGTAAAGAACTGAAAAGACCATCATGACAGCATCTTCTGGTTGCATGGATTTCTTATCATCTCAATGCAAATACAATTGAAAGATCCACCTATCACCTCCATCTTGAAAGACCATAACCTCAGAAGAAGAGAGGAAGTTTTCTGGGTCTCTCAGAATTGGTACTCCATGCAGAAAATGCCCTGCACATATAAAAATATTTTTATGGGGACAATTTCTGTTCTCTTCTGTTCTGGAATTCTCCCTTGCCAGCTAGTCTGCTATGTAGAATGAGTCTCTGTCTCTCTCAGTCTCAGTCTTGACCTCTCTGTGGTTCATATAAGTCAGTGAACAATCATGTCAACTCTTGACCTTATCTGAAAAGATATAAGGCAGTGGTTCTTAACCTGTGGTCTGTGGACCCCCAGGGGGCCATGTCCTCACAGGGAGTCCACAGAGGCTTGAAGGCTGCTCAGCCCACATGACAGGAGCTGAGGTGAAGGCTGGCCGACCTGGCTTTTGCATTCCTCTTCAATCTGCTCCAGTCACAAATTTGCAAGAAGAAGCAGAAGAAAAGTCTTCCCTCCCCACCAGTGCCTTTGAGGGAAGGGTTAATATATGGTTTAATTGTTTTATTATTGTTGTTGTTGATGTTGTTGTTTTAAATCTTGATTTAAGTCTTAGGGGTCCATGGCCACAAAATAAATTTAAAGTGGATTTCTGGTAAAGAAGAAGCTAAAAGTCACTGATATAAAGCATACAGAAATTGGCCTTCTCCTTTGTTTTTGTGAAACCTAATCCCTAGAGCAGCCTTTCTCAACCTTTTTATCCTGGCGGAACCCTTCAAGTGATTTTCAGATCTCAGGGGACCCGTGTATTGAAAATATCATATCTATAGCTTTTAAAAAATGTTTTGCCTCCTCCCTGTATCTATGGGAAATACGTTCCCAGACTTACTGTGGATACACAAAACTGTGGATAATAGTGAACCCAATAGAAATGAATAGTTTCCATCCCAACTTCTGGTGGAAGCATACCATAGAATCACACTGGAGGACCTAGAAAATACCTAGAGAGGACATATTTTTTTTGGATATGGAGAAGTGAAACCACAGACACTGGCCACATGGATATG
Source organism: Gambelia wislizenii (assembly GCA_030847615.1). NCBI lineage: Eukaryota > Metazoa > Chordata > Lepidosauria > Squamata > Crotaphytidae > Gambelia > Gambelia wislizenii. The sequence continues at coordinate 302,386,104 of JAUMIR010000002.1, read as the reverse complement.
GGAGTCAACCAGTAACTGCTTTCTCTGCATTTAGCACTGACTATGACAAGGTCAATATGTACAGAAGGTCCCAGTTGTATTGTATGAAGAAGCAAGGCCTAGGCAAGTGACACTCCCAACACTAGTAAGAAAATGGAAGGAGGACTGGGAAGATCTAGGTTCAAATCCTTACTCAGCTAGGTGTCCTTGGGCGAATTACTATGTTTCAACTTGAAATACCGCACATGGTTGCTTTTAAAGTTTTAAGGACATGCATGCTGCTTTCAATGACTTGGAGGAAGGTCAGGATTAAAAAGCAACCAATCAATCATTCTTTATTGTGGCCTATTAAAAAGCAATACAGGTGTACAAGAAGTAACAATGCTCAGCTCTTTTGAGCCCTAGAAATGATATGCCTTGAAGGGTATGGCACTAATGAACAACTACAATAATATGCACATAAACACTTCCAAAATGGACCCAAACATACATAATCACATTTCAGCATTCTTTACCTCCACATTCCTGATGTAGCTCCATTACTCTAAATGGGACTTCTTACAGTTTTGCCCCACCTGATCTGAAAGCACCAGATCCTATCTTATCTTGGAAGCTAAACAGGGTCAGGCCTGGTTAGTATTCAGATGGGGAAACTCAGGTGATGGAATTAATTGCACCCTGCTCTTCACCACTCCTACACACACACATACACACACACACACACAGAGAGAGAGAGACATACACTGCTTCTAGTGCTGGAGGCTCCATTTAACCATGTCCTAAAAGGCTGGGAGGCTCCACACAAACCCCCACAAATTTATCTCACTTTAAACACATGCACAGTTAAATCCTAATTCTGTGGGATGAGGCTGCAGACTGCCCAGCTTCATGCAAAACCCCCTCCTTCTCCAAAGTATCTTCTTTTCTCACCACCACCGCTTTTCAGTTTGTACCTCCCTTTACTCCCCATCTTCTGTCACTCCTGCCTTGCTCCAACTCCCCCCCCCAGCAGTGTATCCACCCCAGATGCTTTGCAGATGCCACCACTCATAGCAAGCCTGTTAGGGTTTTGAATGTGTACCCTCAGAAACTTATGTCATAAAGAGATACCATATATTCCATTTATCTGTAGAGGACAAAGCTGAAGGTTAAACAGCTATGCAGTTAGCTAGGCAGCTGATGTTTTTCGGCCCTCTTATCTCAGTATGACTAATAGAAGGGGAGATAACATGCTAGGGATGATGTCAGATGATGTCACCAGTCACCAACTGAATGAAGGGGAGTTGCTAGAACTTGCTAGAACAGCTAGGAAACCCTGTATAAGTCATGGTGCAAGGCAGCCCACTGCACTTCTTCACTTCTTCAACTGACTTGTTTGACTGACTGCTAACTGTAAGCTTAGCTATTAGAGCAATGATTTTGTTTGTAGTTTAGGATGTAAACAATAAAGACTGTTAGTTTTTAGACACTAAATGTGTCCATCTACTCATTGAACATTGAGCATGCTGGAAGCATCTGGACCAAGCTTTTGCTACTCTGCTAACCTGCCTGCTGGCTGGACTCCTGAACATAGACTCCAGCAGGCTGTAGCGCGATCTCTGAAGATCTCTGAAGATGCCAGCCACAGATGCAGGTGAAATGTCAGAAAGAAACTATTTCAGAACACAGCCTCACAGCCTGGAAAAAAAACAAGGAAAATCTATGGATGCCAGGTGTGAAAGCCTTCGACTTCACATTTTCTCCAGACCTTTTTTTGTGTTATTTCGCTAAAGTACTCATTTTAGTGCATGATTTTCCCCAATAACTCCAGTTTTGCATACATTTTATTTTCACTGAAAAAGTGCATTGCAAAAAAAAAAGTTGGAAATGAAAAAGTATAACATTATGCATTTGGGAAATATGAATTAGCAATTACATTCAAATGCCAACCAAATGCATTTCTCTCCCATCTTTACATAGAAGAAAATTCAGTTTAACCCTGGTTTTCTTTTACTGTTAAATATACTGTAATGAGAAAAAAGCAAAGTGCTTCATTTTCTCATTTGAAATGTATAATTCATTCCAATTAAGCCAGTTCCTGTTCAACACTCACATACAGCTTAGATGGCAAGATTTGAAATGGCTGACTTTAGCTACATTTATTCATCTTTATCACCACATTTCCTTTACTTTTGTACATCAAAATGTTTTAATCAAACTCTGTTGTCATTCAGATGCAAATTGAAGTTCAGTCTGTGGTGGGGGTTTGGTTGTTGCTATTTAAAAAAAACTCTAGCAAGCATTAATGTTCTTCCTTGTGTATTTAAAATTTGAGATAATACAGTTGTAAATTTATGAAGAGAATTTCAGTTATGTCTGAACCAAACCCACTGAAGCAATGTTATTTTAACGCAGAGGAATGTATCCCTTAGAGCCTTTCCACTGGAAATCTCCCTTCAATTCATTAAACAGCATATAATCCAAAGAGTTTTCCATGTATCAAAGAGAGGGGGTGACTGTACAACTAATCCCCCACATCTTTTGAAACCAGCTGTTTTGAAAGGAAGCTGAAAAAATGGGGTATTTTGTTCAGTCAAAAGGAACAAATGTGTCAAAAGGGGCATACTGGTGGGAAAATTTTCTGGTCCTAACAAAATGGGGGTTGCACAAATTTTCCTTCAAGCATTATACGGAGTATGTGCATATTTACCTGACAATACTTCTTCAGGAATACCTTTATATTTAAAAAGCAGCAAGTTTTGTGTGTGTGGGGGGGGGGACTTCTTCTTGATGTTTCAGTCCTTCTGTATTTTAAACACTGCCAAACGAATTTGTTTTGCAAATGGAGGAGGAAATAAAGAGGTCAGAATGGAGTGAAATTAGGACTACATTTACAATTACTCTGTTGTTGTGCTTAGGCTGCTGATGAGAGCCCACAGGGCAGACAGCAAGAAGATGCAGCACTATGGATAACTCTTAGTGGCTACCTTACTTTGAGGATGGTTGATGTAATCCTGAGCACTCTTGGACCATAGGATTATACCTTCCCAGTTCTAACTCTTCACACCAAAAAAGGAGCTTTAAAAGGATGATACCATAACCTGCAGCCAGGCACTTTGTTACCTCCTCAGGAACTCCTGCTGGGCACACTCTTGGCATTGATGTATCAGCTCATGGGATGTGGAACTTCTGCAGAAAGGTAGCCCATCCTTGTGTTGGGACCAAGCTTAGAAGGTGCCAGGTTTGTCATGATCATGGTGGCCTCATGTGCAGGGGTTTCAGATTTGGCCAGTTCTGAGTTGTCAGGCCTCACTGGCTGAGATCTGGAAGGCTTAAGGGTCTTAGATCTGTCTAGCTCAGCAATGAGACCTGTGCTTGGAGCCACCTCCACTGGCTCCTCAGCCTCCAAGTCTTCATCCAGGCCAGTATTGGATGCCTTGGACAAGTGATGGGTGTAAGCTCTAACTGTAGGATACCAGCTGCAGGAAAATCAGGTAAGACCACCTAGACTTGGTTAAAAGATGACGTGGTACTCATTGCTCCCCACCTTCCACAGATTTGGAGATATGGGATGCTCCCATGCCACCTCCAAGGGCCTCATAGCTCTGAGGTTATATGAAGTTGGTCCTCCAAACTATCCCTATTCTGTCCATGGCTCCCAAAAACAAGAGCAGCAAAATTCAGTTAATTTAGATCACCATAAATGTACCATGGAGTGCTCACCATTCCTGGACCCTTCCTGAACACCCACATGCAAGTGTCCTTATTTATAATGTGACTATTCTTCACCATCAGGTAAACTTGATGAATGGAGTATGCAACCACCTCAGAGAACAATCCACCAGGAATATCTTCCATAAACTCAATTTATTTCCCTGTTGCTCCTACGAGAGAAGCTTCTTCCAATCTGATCCATTTATATTACTGTTCCCCCTACATCTCAGTAGCTTTGATATGCAAAATGTGGAGCCCGGGACTTAACAATGACTTATTCCAATCCAGAGAACTGCTAAATCTCAAAGGGTTTGGAGAAAAATCATTCTAAAGGCTTTTAAGAGCTCTGTTTGTATATACCTTCCGCAAAGAATGCAGAAGTAGCTTTGACTATTCATGAAGAACATTGAACATGAAGAACTGTCTTTGTAAGCCAGTTGTTAATCCTTTGGCACCTCTGAAGATAGCAAGTAAATCCTCTAGTTCCCCAGTCATTTTACCTAATTAGCCAATGTACTTTTGAATTATATTTCTTTTAACTATCCTAATCTGCAAACTGAATAGATGGTGAAGATTTTATTTTAGGTTCCTTGTTGTCCTTAAATGCTTTTCCATTTTGTTGTTGTTGTTGCAAGGCACCAGATGCAAGATTGTACCCTAAATCTATCAAATTCTGGTACAGAATAAAGTCTGCATACCTGGAAACTGTATCCCTTCCAACACCACCATATCATCCCATCCAGCTCTCCTCTACCTAACCTCAGTATCTAAAAGTTAGGAGCTGCTTTATATAATTAGGCACTCCCATGTTGTAAACCAAGCAGGTCTGTACATCATAGAGGGAGCCTACATATGTAGAACTGGTCTATTATACCGATGTCTCACTTCAACGTGTGGATGGTGGAGTCAGAAAGGACATGATTGTGGGGGCAGAGTTTGACCCTGTTCTTCCCTGCACAGAAATGTTATTTGCTTAAAGGAGGCATCCAGACTCATGTCACAACATCATGTGAGCACCCATGGTGATATGATGTTATGAACAAAAATACACAGAAGACACCACTGCTGATGAGATTACCAAACTGACAGCAAAGGAGATCCCATCAGCAACAAGTGTAGTAATGTCAATCCTGTAAAGTGCAGGAGGAATGCTGTAGGAAATTTGCAGTTATCACAGAATGGACTTCTTTGGGAGGAAGCAGTTAGAACAGGGCTAGGGAACATGTAGCCCTCCAGATGGATCACAGTCACTATCATCCTTTACCATGGAGTACACCACCCAGGGTAGATGGGAGCTCCACACCCGCAGCATGTGGAAGGCAATACATTCTCCACCTCTAACCTGCATGAAGCGTTTCCTGTGGTTGTCATCCATATTCTGAATACATCAGTAGCAAATAGTTGAAGGTAAAGTTCATTGGGGAAAAATGCCAGTCAAGCCAAAAAAAATGTTTACATGTCAAATGGAGTGCTACAAATAAACCTTTAACTTAAGATTAAAGTAGTGGCTACTAAAAGTTAATTACAGTGGTGAGAAAGGTAAGTACTGTAGTCAGCAAAAGAACTCCAATGAATTCTGCTTGCCTTACTGTTATCTCAAAATTACACAGGCAATAAAGTTGAACATTTTATGATTAAAATTTGATAGGCTTAATGATAATACTCAGAAATAAACAGCCAATCACTAATTCACATTATATGCATCATAAGAGGTAGTTATAAAAATTCATGGAGTTCTATTCTCCTAAGTCCCTTTTGATGGATACCAGACCACTGCATGCTCTATTTGGGTTGGAAACAATTAACCAGGAACCATATAGTAGTTAGTAATGATATGTGTCTTGAGATATTCTTCTTCTGAATATGGAGGTACTACTTGGCTTCAGTGACTGTTAACAAGTATAAGGTGTTGGTTATTACCTTTAAAGCCGTAAATGGCTTGGGTCCAACTTATTTTTGGAACTGCCTCCTCCCATACAATCCTCCTTGTGCACTCCAGTCCTCTGGGAGGAATTTGCTTCAGCCACAAAAATCTAGGCTGTCTGCAACCTCCCAGAGGGCCTTTTTGGTAATTGCCCCCAAACTGTGGAATGGCCTGCCGAATGAGATCCATCAGATGATGAGCCTGAGTAGCTTTAAAAAAGCACTAAAGACGGATTTCTTTCGGCAGGCCTTTCCTGATTAGTTCCCAGCCTCAGGGGCTCCTGGCTCTTTTTAGTCTGCTGGCTATTTATTATTTATTATTTTAATGTGTGTTTGTATCAATTGTTTTAATGTATTTGGTTTAATATCTTTTTATGGGGGAGGGTGGGGGAGGGTGGTGTTTGGGGATTTTAAATTGTATTTGTATTTTAATTTTTGTAAGCCAACCCAATTGTTTTAACAGAGGGGCAGTATAATAATAATAATAATAATAATAATTAACAGTTAATGTTAAATGAGAGCACCATATTCAAAGGCAGCATATTCCGTATGTGAAGAAATCATGCCCATCTGTTTTAAATGGATTTGTCCAAACCACATCTCACTCCACAGTCTGTAAGCAATAATAATAATAATAATAATAATAATTATTATTATTATTATTATTATTTCTATCCCGCCCATCTGCAACATAATCAGGGCGGCTTACAATATAAAAACTCCATAATTGCAATACCCTAGCCCACCCACCCCCTAAAATAATATTAAATTAAAAAGGATTAAAAACATACGATAATTAAAAATATGTTAAATTAGAAAAAAAGCATACAATAATTTTTAAAAAAATCCAATGGCAGCTCAAAAGGAATTTCTGGTCAAAATCTGTATATTGTGATCTATTCCATGGATAAAAGGGAAATGATTCCAGTAATAGGCACACATTTTAAAAATGTCCTGAGGAAAATGTGCTCATTTTTAAGATGCTTGTTGATATACTTTATATAATGCCCAGAGGGCTTTCTCGGCTGTCGCCCCCAAATTGTGGAACGGCCTGCCGGATGAGATCCGCCTATTGACATCATTAGACAGCTTTAAAAAGGCTGTCAAGACGGTTCTCTTCAGGCAGGCTTTTCCAGAATAGCTAACCTCGGCCTCAGGAACCCCCTCCAGAGGTTGCTTCTGGACCTCCAAACTTATGCTGCTTGCTTGAAAGGGTTTTTAATAAATTGTATTATATATTGATTTTAATCTGTATTAATTTAATAATGTTTTAAGGGGGGGAAGGGATTTGGAGCTGTTTTATACTGTGTACTATTTTATTGTTGTAAGCTGCCCCGATTGCTCGCAGAGGGGCGGGATATAAATAAATTTTATTATTATTATTATTAATGGGAACATGCACATGAAAATATGTACAATTGGAAAAATATGCACAGAAATATGTATGGATTTCTGTACATGGCAGGTGTGGGAGGGGAGGAAACCATTTGGAATCAAGACAGAATGAACTTGATAAGGAAAAAACAATAAACTCGATACGTTCTGGCTTGGGGGATCTACACATTACTGCTGGAGACAAGCAACAATGGAGATACTATTGCTTTCATGATCTCCATGAAAGCTTCTCAAAAACATCTAGTTGGCTGTTGATAGAAACTATTACATTAATTCAGAGAACCACCATCCTGTGGCCTCTCAGTTAGGATCTCTGGTTTCTACTGAGACCATATCCCAATTTAAGCAGTTAAGAATGCCGAGAAGCAAAAGTAAATGACAGAAATAAGGTCAGAGTCCTGAATGCAATTCTTCAGTGACTTTTGCACAAGGACAAAAAGAGCTACGATAATCAATGCACAGAAACAGAAGATAACAACAAAGAAGGCAGAACAAGAGACCTCTCCCACAAGCTCTGAGAAATCGAAGGGGCATTTAAAGAAAGAGTAGGGATGCTATATTACAAGCAGGGAACACCTAAGTCTAAATATCAAGTTGAGTCAAAATAATTTCATCAGTATGCATTCAAGAGCAATATAATACATTATTCAGAAGGTACTCGAAGAAATTGGTCTAGCAGGTGTAAAAGCTTAATATTTTCTTCATTTTGGTCCCATTGAAAAACTCACCAAGTTTGGTGACTCTCTGAAAAACATGTGAGTGCTTATACCACAATAAACAGAGAGACAACACTTTTACAATGTGGAAACCCCCCCCAAAAAAAAAAATTGGAAAGGGGTTTTCTCAGAAAATGAAATACATTCAGACAAACATATATATAAGATTGTAATTTTAATCTTAAGACTCAAAAAGCAAAGTCACACTTGCAGAAGAATAATGCATCATTTTCATGTTTCACTTTTGGCTCTGTTTTTGTGAAGTTCCTGCTTTGCATTGTTTTACATGTTTGTTCTTGTTAATGTGCAGTTATTACTTCTATAGCTTTCCCTTCACACCTCCCAACCCCACCCATATGTATTGCTTTGAGATTGGTAGCAATAGCATTAGCTATATGCATAATGCTGGAAATGTCTTTTCCCTCTTCTTGAATCTTCTGACTCCATGTGATGTAATTTGTGTCTCCTTTTCTTGTCATAAGGCCCTCTCTCTTGTCCTAGGGCAGAAAATCTGCCTCTAGAGCTTCCCATGCTTCTGTATCTTTCTGAAGCTGAACAAAGGTACCAGCTTTTAGAAAAGCTTGCTTGATTGATCATGATTTTATTTTCTGGGAGGAAATGCGATTTCACCCTAGAGCTAACTAAAGGATTTGGACTGTAAAATCTAATTGGCTCACCCTTACTGCACAATGGTACTTCATACCTGTATTTTTCACAATCTTGTCTGTAGTAAAGATGTCTCCAGTTTGGTTCACTGGAAACTCTATTTTGGAAATACTCATAGTCTTTGTTTCTTCGTTTCCTAAAACCATGACGGTTCTGAGATGTTAACTTATTTACATCTCTAGTTGCAATACTCTCACTCCTTAAAAGCAGAGTGGTCTTGTGGAGTAAACTCCCATCTCTAGCCCTTGAGTTTCTTTGCTCTTTCCTAAGTCTTCTCTCTCTTGAAAAGTCTGTGTAATGCCCTCCTTCATGTGGAAGCCTCACTCTATTCCTTTCCCTGGGTCTTTCTCTTGTGGCAATATATTCCTCTTCAAAATTGCATTCCATACCCCTTGACCTGCCTTTTTTAAGGGCATCCTTTTTGCTATGAGATATCATTGACTTTTCTAAAGAAGAGCTTCTCAAGTGGCTTGTGGTGAAATCAGGTGGTTGCCTTTTTGTTGTTTCTTCTTCTATGGAGTTTACCATGGTTTTGATATCAGCAGTGGGGCTGTGGTTGAAACTAAAGGTACTGTCGTCTCCAGATCCTAATACATTTGAGGAATTCTTATAGGCTTCAGAGGTCTTTGAGTTCTGAGTCTGAACAGGATGCAGTTCTTGAGTGTCTTCATTTTCCTCCATGCATCCAAGTGTCCAAGAGTCAGAAAGTAACCCAACTGGCTGTCGCTTTTTAACTGGTTGTAACACAAACAGCTTATTTTTAATAAAGCCATCTGTGCTATGGGTCCCCTTTTCAGTGTCACTGTTGGACAAGTCCTTCAAATCAATTTCTTCATTGTTGGATTTGTTTGTGCTGTCTGCTTTAGTCATCACGGCTTTGTCTGAAGTGAAACACAAGCTTTCCTGGTTTCTGCCATCTGAATGACTATTGGCATTGGGTGTCTGATTGCTATGAAATGGTTGGGAACACTCATCATCTGAAGATGCTGAAGAGAAAGAATCTAACTCCTCCCTTGTCAGAGCAGGGCATTCATATGAGGCATCCCAATCGTATTTCTTCATATTATATGGTGACCGCACAAAATGGATGAATTCGTGCAAGAAGTGAGATGTGAATTGGTGCAAGTAAGGCCGTAACAGTGCTTCAAAGTCTTTGCTTTGCAGATCATGCTGAGTCATGATGTTGAGGATGAAGTTCTGTAAGGTATGAATCAATGGCCTCTGGTTGCCACACAACACTTTTAATTCTCGCTTCAGCCATGGGATTAATCTGCCAAAGCAACTTGGATTTCTATTGAAATATTCTGCAGATGTGTATTGGTTGAAATCTGATTTTTGAGCATTTCTGACCATAATCCCAGCATGGTATAGAGCTCTCCTAAACATAATCACTGCTTGGGCTTTAAATTTCCCAAGGCTTATTACATCTGTCTTACTGGATCTCTTTGTTACTGCAAACTGTCTCATGAGCTGATAAATATCCTTCTCTGTTTGAGTTAGTCCTCCTCTAATTTCATTGTTTACTATGCCACTGTCAAGAGGTGATGTAGGTCTCTGAAAAGCTGATGAGAGACCTTTTCTGTTTTCAGAATAAGAGGAGCTGTCATTCAAAGGCAGAACATATTCACAAAATGCCTCTTTTGTGCTTACCCTGTGGAAGAATGAACAGAAATACTGCTTACACAGAGGACATATGACTTTTTTTCTAGACCACTCCTGTATACACTTAAAGCAGAATCTGTGGTTGCAAGGATTCAAGTAAACTGTGTCTTGGATTCTTTCTAGGCAGAGGGCACATGTCAAGGTTTTTGCCATATTAAGTGACATTGTCTTGTCTAAAGAGCCTCCACCTGCGGATCTCAGACCAACACGTTGTTTAAATTCCTTATGTGAAGGTCTCATGATCTGAAAGAGAACATAGGGGGAAAAAACTGGTTTAGCCAGTGGAAAACTGCATTTTCTTTGTATTACTGCAGCAGCATGATAGTTCCATAGGACATTTAGAGTACAGAAGGGGAAAATGTAGAATATGTGGGTAATATATTGTATATTTTAATTAATGGTGCTGTAATTCACCAAGGTGCTCACTTTCATATCTATATCTGTAGCTATATCATCTATATCTACAGATATACAGTAGATATAGATATAGATATCAGTGAGCACCTTGGTGAATTAGAGCACCACTAATTGAAATACACAGTAGATTAGCCACATATTCTATATTTCCCCCTTCTGTACTGCAAATGCCCTATGGTACATACAGTAGATATCTGCAGATATACAGTAGATATAGATGATATGGAGATATAGATATAGATATAGATATAGATATATATTTATAGATATAGATATTGCTGACCAAAGATATTTTGTTGACTGAGGCAAGGAAGAAATTGTATCCCCCCTTGATTGCCCATGTCAAAGGACACAATGCCCAAATCCAGCCAAGTTGTTTCACCACAGGCCAAAAAATCCCATAACTACAGTTTCCAATTCCTGTCCAAAAAAAAGTAAAAAAAAGAAAAGTAAAGTAAAAATAGAATAATTAAAATAACAGATATTTATTTCTTTTCTGTCAATATGTAATGAGTATTTATATAGCATATTTACAATTTTGAACTGCCTAACACTGAATTTTCTTTCTATCATTCAATCAAATTTCTTGTATAATGTTTGATAATACTCCAATAACTATGTTATATATAGTACTCATATCTTATCTATCTGTAACAGATACTTACTTTTGTGATATCTGCCAGGGCAGTTATCTCGCTTTACCAAATGACAGGGTTGCCCTGGGAATTATAAAGGAACCTTTGTCTTAAAAATATGGCTTGAGTACACTCCAGCTCAACACACTACACATTTAAAAATTCCCTCTCCTCCCTTTTTTAAAGTGACAGTTCCAACAATTGGCTGTTCAGGGTAAAGGGTTTTATAGAGTTCCTTCCAAATCATTTTCTTTCTATTTGTGGATTTCACTGTTTTAAAGCATGTTCCTCAAGGATACTTGATCTGAAGTTTGTAAACACAAATATGCATTGATTTCCATATTTCACTGCTATTAATTTTAAAAAATTAAATTCCATATCAGATCAATTCATCCTTATTCCTGCATTAAGAAGACCCACTGAAATCAATCAAAATTATTTCCAGAGCCCTACTCTTGCTATGGTTAAAACTGGTACAAACCAAATATTGAACAGCAGAATCCAATGGCAGCCTTTTGCTGGAAGAATTGTAGAAATAGCTGGGAACCAATCCCCTGTCCCCCCTGTACATACCCAAATCCAGCTATGGAGAGCCAGAGCTTGTTTTCAGAAGGTCGAGAGAGCTGTAGAGGAGAAGAGAAGAAAATTCCAAATGTTGCTCCAGTGGACATAATATTTATAGCCCAGTGACTTTTTAAAAGCAACTTATTAGCCTTCATTGAGAAAATTCAAAGTTAAAACTGAATTCACTAGTTCTTTTTTTTACTCATAGAATCATAAAGTTGGAAGAGACCACAAGGGCCATCCAGTCCAACCCCTTGCCATGAAGGAATATACGATCAAAACATTCCCAACAGATGACCATCCAGTCTCTGTTTAAAAACCTCCAAAGCAGGAGACTCCCACCACACTCCCAGGCAGTTCATTCCACTGTTGCACAGCTCTTACTGTCAGGAAATTCTTCCTATTGTTTAGGTGGAATTTCTTTTCCTGTAGTTTGAATCCATTGCTCTGTGTCCTAGTCTCTGGATCAGCAGAAAACAAGCTTGCTCTCTCTTCAATAGGATACCCTTTCACATATTTAAATATGGCTATCGTATCCCTCTTAATCTTCTCTTCCCCAGGCTAAACATTCCCAATGCCCTAAGCCACGCCTCATAGGGCATGGCTTTTAGACCTTTCACCATTTTGGTCACCCTCCTCTGGTCACATTCCAGCTTGTCAATATCCTTTTTGAATTGAGGTGCCCAGAACTGGACACAGTATTCTAGGCAAGGTCTGACTAAAGCAGATTAGAGTGGTACTATTATATCCCTTGATCAAGACACTATACTCCTATTGATGCAGCCTAGGATTATCAGAGATGGTAACATCAACAAGGTCCCCTCTTGCTCACATGCTAGCTAAATGTGGGCTAGACAAGGCTATTGTTAGGTGGCTTGTAATTGGTTGACCAACCGAACCCAAAGGGTGTTCACCAATGGCTCCTCTTCATCCTGGAGAGAAGTGACTAGTGGGGTCCCACAGGGTTCTGTCCCAGGCCCTGTGCTATTCAACATCTTTATCAATGACTTGGATGATGGAATAGAGAGCATGTTTATCAAATTTGCAGATGTCACCAAATTAGGAGGGGTAGCTAATACTCCAGAGGACAGGATCAGAATCCAAAATGACCTTAACAGATTGGAGAGCTGGGCCAAAACTAACAAAAATAATTTCAACAGGGAGAAATATAAGGTACTACACTTTGGCAGAAAAAATGAAAAACACAGATATAGGATGGGTGACATCTGGCTTGACAACAGTACATGAGAAAGGGATCTAGGAATCTTAGACCAGAAGCTGAACATGAGTCAACAGTGTAATGCAGCAGCTAAGAAAGCCAATGTGATTCTAGGCTGCATTAATATGGCCTACTTGTAATTATCTTTTCCTCTCTTGTAATTGCTCTTTGAAATTCTGTTGCATTAGCATGGCTTTGAGTCCATCTGGGCCTTAAAAGATCTCTGACATCCATTTAGGGATCATTCCATTCACTTGAAACATACAAAAAGGCTGCAATATTTTTTTAGAAACCTGACCATTTTAATTATTTAGTTTAGTGAAAATGTTATATCATCTGGCATTAGGAAAGATTCTCAAAATCAGATTTATAAGGAAGCAAAATCCATGAACTATAGTAAAACTTGCTCCCAAGTAAACAGTGTTACATTTCCCCCTCCCTCTACTCAGTTCATGTTCTGATATCATTAAATCAAGTATTTTCTAACCCACCCCACATTTTTAGTTGTCACTGGTAAAGAAAGAACATAGTCCAATGAAGTCAGGACACCCTCCTTTTTTTTATTTATTTCTTTGTTAAATTGATGAATCATACCCTCTGCCCTCCATGATGAGAAAAATGTAATTCTAATTTTGTGTTTCCTATTGCCATTAATATTCATTTGGTAGTGGGTGAGTAGCTGCTAATGCCACTCAGGTGCCAAAGTACATATTTTGTGTAAAAGTAAATGAAACCCTAAGCAGTAAAGTCTAGCCATCATCCACAGTCTGAGAAGCCAAAGTTGGTTTATAGCCAATGTTATTTCTACTACACACATAGAAATTGTCTTTCAAGCCCTATACCTCCCTGTCAAAACCCTCTGCCTCCATTTTTACTCAACCACCCATTCAAAGCTCACTTATGCTTACCTCTTCAAAATTATTGTTCCTAATGGGATTGTGGATTTCAGCTGATAGTTCTCTTTCCCATAGAAACAGAGATGGGTAAATAGAACCTGATGTGTGTTCCAGTTGTGACCTCACTATTGTTGTTGTTGTGTGCCTTCAGGTCATTTCTGACTTATGGCAACCCTAAGGGGACCTTCTAATAGGGTTTTCTTGGCAAGATTTGTTCAGATTCAACCCCTGTTCTTCAGAGTCATAGACCAACACTCAAAGCACTACACCATGTGGGTGCTTATTTTCTTTTGCACAATCCGTCCTTTCCCTTCAATAACCCAGTTTACTTCTTGTTTGTAAACTTTTGCCACACACTTATATACATGTTATCAGCTGAACAAGTCAGTATGAAGCTTTGCCAGGATATGACTGGCCATGCACTTAGAAACAAATGTTCAGGTTACAAAACTGAAAAAGCACAACTGCATTTTTGGGGGTACAAATATTATGCATAGGGCCACAAGGCTCCAGAACTTCAACTGCCCACAAGGCTCTCACACAATATACTTGGGGCTTGTCTATATGGTGGGGGGACCACAAAAAAATATAGTGCCTCACAGTAATGGCATTTTGCAGCAACTGTGACTTTTTAAAATAGTGGTTTTGCCCCCATAAGCTTCACATGCAAGATGGCAGCCATGAGTGATTTACTCGCATTTATACTTACCTCAATTTGCTGTCACCGAACTCTTTTTTTAAAAAAAAATGTTCAAGGTGCGATAGAGTGATTTTTCAATTTAACAGAAAAGCAACCCCCCAACCACCCCATTTTCTTGTCTTAGTACATGCTTGCTAAAGTGAAAATCCAACATGGCAGCAGTGGGTGCTTGTCTTCTTAGTAAGCCCCACCCCCCACACTCATCCAGCCAATCAGCTTTGTGCTTCCTCTCCTATGGAAAAGCAATTCATATTGAATCACTTGTCCCAATGAGCAGGAATGCGCATTCCCCTCACTGTTTTGTGTGTGTGTGTGTGTTTGTGTGTGTGTTTTTTAAGAAAACTGAGGTGAAAGCTGCAAAAGCTTTTCCTGCAGAGTTCTGGATGTTTTGCCCCCCCCCTGTTTCCCAATATGGTGAAATGATGCAGAATGCCAGTGAGACAAGCAGGATTCTCCTTGCATTCTGTGAGGAGTATTTTCACCATTTGGATATCTCCCTGGAGTGGTCAGAAAGCTCCAGCCACAAGTATAATTCTTGAATAGTGATGGATCTTTTTCAGTGATGGCTCTGGAATTAGCATGGTAAAAGTTACAAGCAGAAAAGACAATAATGTTTAGTAAAGTGGAAGGCAGTAATGTTGTCTCCAAAGGGACAATTGATTCATGCGCAGTGCACTAGTAGCCAATAAACACACAGGGTAGGAGGATCAAAACAAAACCTTGAGTCACAGTCTGTGCAGAAAAGAGGTGCTTGGTGATCCTTCACAAAGGAAAAACCTAACACCAAATACTTTGCAATAACTTTTAAGGTCTTGCGCCCACAACAAGTAAAAATCTGATTGGTTCCCAGCTCTAACTTGCCACCAAGCCCTTGCTGACTGGTAACATTTTGCTCACAGCCTGTTTATGGGGTGCACATGACTAGCTCTTTACACTTGTTTTGCAAGCCTGGTCTTTCAGACACATGACTCATTTAGTATTTTGCTCAGTCATCACCAATTTGGTTCCTCCTCCTCCCAATCCAGTTTGTAAGCTCCTAGAGGGCAGAGCTCCCTATTTTTGGTTCTTCTTATGCAAACTGGTACATTCAATTAAACCATTTCCTTAGTCATGAGTATGAAAAAAGGAAGACCACAAATGGATAGACTCATTCAAGCAAGCCACAGCACTGAACTTGAAGGACCTAACCTGAGCAGGGCTGTTAATGATGGGGCACCTTGGAGTCTCTGATTCATACCTGACTTGATGGCAGCTAACGATCAATTTACACGCAACACATTGCTATTAATTCTGGAACAAAGATGGCTCTGGAATTAATATGTTACAAGTGATAACTCTGTCCAAGATGCAATACATTTTCAAAGTAGGGTACACACAGTGTTACCAACTGCACAATTGGTCATCCATTCCACAATTGTAAATTTGTTCCTCACTAACCCAAACAAAAAATAATGGGGGGGAGGAGGGGTCTGTGCTTGCGAACAATTGGTTATGCTAGAATCAACACACAATGCTGAGAAAATGCTTTCCCGCTAGTGCAGTGCCTCAACAGCATATTAGCTAGGAAAGTATTACACTGAGGGCATAATGACTGTGTACTTTATCAGTCATGGCAGAAATCGTGGGATTACAGCATCATGGTAGTGCAAATGGGTGCAACTATCATGTGATGTTGTCATCTTTGCATGCTTTCTTCCTGCCGCAACTGTGAATAAGGTGTTAATTGATGGGACAAGCCACCAATAGATCATCAATAACAGTTTTTTCATGGTATTAAGGGCATGTGAAAACATGTCCTGTTGTAATCGCAAGATCACAGCTTGAACAGGTGGTCCTCAGTGAGAAGCGCAGGATGCTCTTTTTATGAACTGTCCTTTTTCAATGTTTTTAGGTTTCTTTCAGTGCTTGTGTTCATTTATTTTGTTAATTAAGGCGTTTTTGGAGTTGTAAGCATGCTTGTGAATTCTCACAAAAATCTCTGAAATCTCGCCCATGCTAAATCATGGAAGTAACTCCCATTCTTAAAGCACTAGTGGTCATCATGCAATAATTCTGTGGCAGTTCTTTTGCGTGATTACAGTGATATGCAATAGTAAGTGTAATAATGCCAACATGTTTCCGCTTTTCTTACAGAATTACAGCGATTTTGCAAGCTAGTCCGATAGTGTCCTGTAAGTGTGGAATAGACTGCCTCAGAGGGTGGTGGACTCTCTTTCTTTGGAGATCTTCAAACAAATTTTGGATGGCCATCTTTCAAGAGTGCCTTAGTTGTGCATGGTAGGGGGCTTGACTAGACAGCCCTTGTAGTCCCATCCATCTCTGTCATTCTCTAACTACGCAACAAAGGTTCTTTTGCAAAATAATATAATGAGTAAAGCACATAGCAAATGGCTATTGTGTACCCTAATAAATATATTTTCTATATCCAAAACACTTCCTTTTTTCATGTTTCTTCTAAGATCTCACAGCTTTGCGTACCCTTCAAATAAAGGTCAAGACCAATTTCAGCTTGTTGACGTATGTCTGAGATTAAATACATCAGCATCTGATTGGGGACAAATACAGGTCACAGATCCATTATATCTAACCCATGTGAAGCTGTGTATTTCTGCCAGACATTTTTAATGGAATTGCCATGCCTGGGATAAGTTTACTATTGAATACCAGGTGCTGATGACAGGTAACAGTAGAATACTGATATTATCATTCTGTGCTTGTGAGCTTAGATTTTGTACATTTCTGAAATTAGAACAATTAAGGATGACTCCAAAATACAGTCTATTTCAGCTGCCTCAGACATGCAATTACAGTTTTTTTGTCTGCTATGATGAGCAAGAAAAGAAATCCTGTCTGAAAACTAGTATTTATGGGGATGGGGTGGTGGAGGTGGTGAGGAGGACTTACTGGAGAAACACTCTAGTGGTTAAAGTATTGGACTGGGACTTGAAAGAAACAGGTTCAAATCCCCACTCAGCCATGAAATTTGAGGAATGAACTTGGTAATGCGGGTGTGACAATGCTACAGTTTAAAAACAGTGTGACAAATAAGAGCAAAGATATTTTTATCAGTGTAATGAGTAACAGGTTCTAATTATTTTCAAAACTTACTTTGGGGACATGTTAACAGGAATTTTGACAGGACGTTTTCAATTTGTCTTGTCAATCCTATCCATTTGCACCCCCTCCCCCCACAAAAATTGGTATCAAAAAGTAATGGAAAAGTTGCCAACAGTGCAACAAGGAAAGTGAAAAGTTTTTTAAATTCATAATCATAATGAGTAAAAAGAACAGGATAGTTTTGAAACACTGTAATGAGTCATGGAATGGATTCTTTTTGAAAAGTAAGGTTCCTGGCTCACTTCATGATAATGGGTGTTTACCTCCAGGGTGTTTCTCATCACCCAACTCTTGCTTGACCCCTGATAAGCAGCAGTCCTGCACATGGCTTCAAGTCCTGACATTTTCATTTACATCTGTGGGATTTAAACAGCCTAATCACGAGCAGGATTTCAGTCGTATCTATTAGAGGACCCAGCTTGTCTTATCTTTAGTAGTATGGCAGCCACTGCAGCCTAACTCTTCCTTATGCCATTCAGTGTCTCTGATATCAGAGGAGTCCAAGGTCATGTGGGAAGAGTCCATGATGCAGCTCTTGATTAGACCCATGCTGCATCAATTCCCAGGAGGTGTGATGCTGGTGTAGGGGGGAGTCAGCTAAATTCAGACTTTCTCTTTTATTAAACTTTATTCATTCATTCATTCAATTTATTTAATTTATATCCTGCCTTTCTCTCAAAATGGGATTTTTCTAACCTGTATAGAAAAATACCATACTTCAGCCAGTCTCATGTGACTCAACTATCATCTTCAGAGGACCCCAAGTTTACCTTGTCCATGAAAGTGTCATTCTTTACTGCTGGGTCTGAAAACTTCAAAGCCTATTGTTTGGCTTAATTTCATGTGCAATCCTGCTTGTATTTGATGAAACTGATGGCTACTTCACATGTTAGCGCTAGAATACTGATCATTTCTTCCCAATTGTGACTTCAATTGACTTTGCTGCTTCAGCGATGATGGATATTCCTGATCAGCCTGATTTCACTTGTAACAAACAGGTCTAAATGCAGCCCTCTGAGTAAGCATTAAAGCTCGCATGCTTACTTGGGGACAGAACTTGAATCTAATGAATAGTGACTCCTATGGCAGCACAGGACATTTGGGCAGATCTACAAAAGAATCCAAATTAAAATGGAATTAAAGCCAGCACTGAGTACAGCTGCAATTGTGGTTCATCCTACTAGATGCAGAGTGGCTTTCCAGATACTTTGGCCTATGACTCCCCATCTGCACCACTTACCATTGCCAAAAGTAGGGGATCACAAGAACTTGGTCCAAATCATCTAGAGTGTCAAAAGTCCCCTACCCCTTTACTCAGTAGTAATGTATTGTTTTCTCTGCAGTCAGGTGTCCAATCATCTCACACAAAACAAGAGGGGAAGTAACAGTCTTGTTTTAATGAACATAGCTTACAGTGATTTGATACATGCACAAAAGTTATATGGGCTTCATAAACATCCCCCAAAAGCTGTTCTCTGATGTTCTTCAAAAAAATAAATATGATGTATGTTAAAAATGTACAAGTACTACCATTTTCCAAGAATTCTGTTCCCCCACAGAAGCACCATAGAATGCCAAGGGGGAGTGAGTTTGCTGGCCTCCCATGAGCAGAGGTCACAAAAGATGATGTATTGGCACTAAGTGACATGATGCAGAGTATTACGGGTGGAGCTTTGGCAGGCTTCTTAAGTCCCAGACACCCCTCCCCTCTTCCTCTCTTTGTTTAGGATAGAGAATGAATGGTACTAGAGTGAGAGTTGGAGCAACAGAGTTGGAGCGAGTGTGAAGGACACATTCAGACTTGTTTGGCAGCTGGACCTGGTCTCAAAGCAGTGTTGTTTGGACACCCAGCCAGATGACACCCAAGGTCCAGCAATGGTTTCAGGTGAGGCCATGGAAGGAAGTTACAATTCATCCTTGGGATATAATTGACCCTGGGGAGGTGGAGTACACCTTGCACATACATGTCAGATCCTCACAACCAACGTAATATGCCAGGGACTAGTGCTGGCTCTGGGATGGGATCACCTCAGTTTTGGTTTTGGCTCAATCCTCTATGAGCCCCTTGGGGTGTATTTTCTCCCAGTCTAATGCAACAGTGAAATCAACTGGGGGAAAATCCAATGCTACTGGGGGCTTACGGCCTTCCTATTCAAGGGGCCTCTTCAGATGAACAGATGGTGGCACCGGGTGAACATCTGGCTTCATCTACAGTTGAACTAGATAAAAAGGGAAAGGACAGTTTGGATGAGAGGGAGAAGAAAAAAATTAAAAACGTAGGGTTGACAGAAACTGGGCAAACTGATTATCTGTTTGTTTTTTTTGTTTTTGTTTTTTTTTTTTTTTTTTTTTTTTTTTTTTTTACATATTCACTGGTCTGGTTGCTAAGGTTCAGCCACACAGAGGCTATTCATTAATTCAGTATATGAATATCATCTATAGGGCATATGCTGACTTTACAGGACCGGCATGGCTTCTGTATGATGAATCCTTTAGAATGAAAGCGGCAAAATATCAATCAATGAGGTGGGAATTTATACATGCACAGCTCTGGATGCAAGTGATGACTCTAGCATGAACAATGATTGGTCACAGGGTTGACAGTGGTCATCTGATCCAAACAATAAAGGTGTTCCTCTTACACGAGGACAGGGTACTCCAGTGCAACAACCAAATTTGCAGTGCTGGGACTTTGGGTTTCAGGGTGCCTGTGCACAGAAACCTTGTAGATATAGGCATGAGCCTTCCATCTTTGGGGGGGGGGCTCATTCCTTTCAAAGTTTTATGAGAATCAGGGGACATGCAGGAGGTAATAGGGATCAACAGGGAAATGGGGGGGGAGGGGAATCCCCCTTCATTGACAAAAGGGACCTAGACTAATTAAGTTGGACAGTCTCCTGGCATGGTTGGTTTTGTACCCAGACTTTTCAGCAGCCCGATATTTGAGGAAAGATTTTCAGTTTGGTTTTCTTATTCCATTTCAGGAACATAGGTGACCCTTTATGGCAGATAATTTAAAGTCAGTAAGGGGACTGGAGCAGGTGGTTAGTGATAAGATTGGAAAGGAAGTAGCTGAAGGTAGGGTAATTGGCCCATATCCTCCAGTACCCAAATTAAGAGTACCACCATTAGGTGTAGTGCCAAAAAAGGCCCTGGGAGATTTTAGGATTGCTCACCACCTGCCATATCCTAAGGGTGAGTCGATGAATGATGCCATTCCGGCTGAATTATGTTCAGTTCATTATACTCCATTTGATATGGCAATTAGGATAATAAAAAGGTATGGAGTGGGAGCAGAATTAGCCAAGTGTGATATTAAGTCTGCATTTCACTTATTACCTGTTCACCCCAAGAATTTTGAATTATTGGGGTTTTCTTTTGAGGGCAAATTTTATATGGATCATGCTTTACCAATGGGATGCTCAATCTTGAGAGGTTTAGTTTCTTTCTCGAGTGGGCTATTAAGTTTAAGACTGGGCACAGTGGTGTTGTTCATTATTTGGATGACTTTCTCTTTGTAGGGAAGTATGGAACAGGGCAATGCTCCCTTTTGTTACAGCAGTTACTGAACTGACTGAGGAACTGGGAATTCCTCTAGCTGGGGAAAAAGCTGAGGGCCCTTCTAACCAACTGGTATTTTTAGGTATCAAAATCAATACAATGTGCCAATTTTGTAGATTACCTCTACAGACGGTACAGTATATGAAGCTCAGAGTAGAGGATTTTAAGGTATGTATCACATAAAAGCAACTATGAAAGAATTCCAGGACCTAATTGGCCATCTAAATTTTGCATATACGGTTACAGCACCAAGGAGGGTTTTTCTTCAATGCCTTTGTGATGCAACTAGGGGGTGGGTGCATAAGCTATATCATAGGATTAGGATCACTAAGCATGTTCAGCTATACCTCATGGTCTGGCAGGACTTTTTAACAGACTTTAATTCAATTTCATTTTAGAGGGAGGAGTTGAAATTGAAGGACATGTTGCAGATAGCTTCAGATACTGCTGGGTTGCTGGGCTTTGGAGTATACTTTAAGGGGTTCTGGTGCACTCATAGATAGCCCAAAGATGGGTTTGTGGCAGGGATTACAGCTGATTTAACCTTTTTAGATTCTTTCCCATTTTGGTGGCTGTCAAAATATGAACTGCTGAGTAAGGTAACTCAGTAGTTCATTTTTGGTGTGATAATCAGGCTACAGTCCAAGTTAACCAAGGACTCCAAGGTTCACTCAGCCTTCCATCCTTTCGTAGGTCGGTAAATTGAGTACCCAGCTTGTGGGGGGGGCAATTAGCTAACACACATTGGAAACTGTTTAATGCAGGGTAGATGTGTAAATAGCTATTGTTTAAAACAATTTGTAAGCTGCTCTGATAGCCTTGTGGCTGAAGAGCGGGGTATAACTAACTAAATAAATAAAATAAATAAATAAAATTAACTCTTTATCATCCAAGTCTAATAGGGTAATATGATTAGTTAGAAAATTTACACTCCAGTACCTGTGGCACAACATGCTTTTTACAGCACTGCATATAGCCAGGATGGAGAATGGGTTAGAAGATTCTCTCTCCTGCATGCAGATGGATTGGTTCAGACAGCTGGTGCCAGAAACAGCAGCCATGTCGAAGCTGATGCCAGAGAAGCTGTGGATGCTTGGAAGGGTGAGATAGCCAGGCCCATAAGCATGTCACTAGCATCTAGCACAAAACATAGTTATGTTAGAGCAGTTCACGAATTTGAAAAATTTAGGAAACAGGAAAATTTAGGACACAGCTGGCCTACCCCAGTACCTTAGCTTCTCCAATATTGTGTTCATATTATATCAAAAGGCTTAGCACCACAATAAGTACAATCACAGCTGTCAGCGATAACTCTTTGGTCCAAGGCTAATGGGTGGGCTGACTTCACAGGGGACTTTCAAATTAGAAAAGTCTTGGGGGTTGGGCTAGGGAAAGAGGCAAAGTCAAGGACCATAGGCAGCGTATTTCACCTGCAATTTTAAAAGTGCTTAAAGGTTGTTAGGTGGATACATGTATCTTTCAGTATGAAGTGCCTCTTTTTCACACTGCCTCTCTTACTCCATTTTTCAGGGCCTTACATGTCAATGAGCTTGTGCTGCAAGCCAGAGGTGAATTATCAGGCATGGCCTTAGAATTTAGAGACATCATAGTGATGGGCCAACAGGTGTCTATTAAAATAAGAGGGTCAAAAACAGATCAGAAGGGGAAAGGAACAGTGATTCTTCTTCAAACCAGTTCCTATGAGGATTTGTGTCCAGTTCAGGAACTTGGTGAATATGTGCACTTGAGAGGTTATCACCCCAGTCCCCTTTTTTGCCATGTTGATGGGTCTCCCCTGACTACATACCAGTTTGTGGCTGTCACCTCCAGGGCCCTTGCATGATTGGGATTAAAAAGTGTAAAGTTCAGAACCCATTCCTTAAGGGTAGGGGCTGCATCAACTTCACATGCCATGTGTATGTCTGCTAAAAAAATAAAAAATATTGGGTGCTGGAGGTCTGCAGCCTATCAGGGATATGTTAGGACCTTGTATCACTAATGTAATCTTTGGTTATTGTTACAGGTTTTAGGTTTGTGCCAGTGAGACTGTGAGTCCTGGTCTGTGGCCAAAGTTTTTATTTTCTGGGCAGCGTCCCAGGCTAGTAACAGCCACTTAGGGTCCCACTTGAGACTGAGCAAACTGGCATCAGTTGGGTGGCTGGGAAAGAGGGGTCTTTGCTGGCATGGCTTGTTGCCATCGTTATTTCAGGAGCATCACAGGCCTCCGCCTGAAATAATGGTTATTCACTTGGGAGGGAATGATCCTAGGTCTATTGAAAGGGAAAGCTTTAATACAGACATGGAAGTTATAAAGTCTGCATTGCTTGGGCCAGCAATAGTCTGGTCAGGAATTGTACCTAGACAAGTATGGATGGAAGAAGGAGATATTTGCAAGATTGACATCACTAGAAAGCGAGTCAATAGAGAGATGTGTAATGCCCTTATGAAAGGGATTGGACACTTTATACCACATCCTGGCATAACTTATAAAATCCTGAGCTCTATTGAACCGATAGCATTCATCTTTCAGAGAGTTGGATCCAGATATTCCTGAACGATCTGCAAGAGGGGGTGATGGCTGTGTTAGCCAGCCTGGTGGGGGATAGGGACTAAGTAGACACTTGTCCCTTATCCATGGCAGGTAGTGGGGGGGATTTCAGCAGTCAGTGATCACCTATGGCATCCATTTGGTGAAGGATAGGTCCCTGGAACTATCCGGCTGGTCATGTGACACAGGATGAGGAAGGAGCATATCTTTCGGGCTGGCCTGATGGCTCAACCCTCACTGGAGGTAATGCAATTTGAGGAGGTGTCATGCCCTGTCCAAGATGCTGGGTGTTACTGTATTGCTAGATCCAGGCCAGGCCTTGACATGAGTTTCACAGGCCTCCTTAATTGCTGGATTCTAGACAGCCCACCTTAAAGTTTTAGGAAGGGATCTCTCTTACTTCAAGGTCAGCCAGCTGTGCTCTAGGGTGCTCCTCCAGGGCACCTCCCAAAACTTTCTCAGGCCTGCCTGGAAATGAAACCTAACGTTAACCTTATCTGTATGTTCTGCACTGTTGCCAGCCATAAGTGGCTTTGGTATGAGACCGTTTGCATATCTTTGATCAATAAACCATGTTGCTGCTACATGCATGTTGATTCAGTGTGTGCCTTAGTGAGTTCATCACAATAAGCCAGTTCACACCATAGTCCTTCTTGGTAGCTCGGTGCAAAAATGTCCCAAGCAACTGAGGACCAACCCCGGACGGAGGCAGCTCCAGCGACAAACCCTGCCAAGGGGATGATCAGAACTACAACTGTGGGTTCCAACAGAGGGGATGAGTTGACAGATGTCGGCTCAAAGCTACAGGCTGAGGAGCAGCATTGGGAACAGAGGAGAACTGGAAGGCTGCTCCTCAGTGAGCTGATGGAGTAAGGAACCAGGAGAGCTCTAGAAGCAGCCAGTCATCCCTTCTCAGAGATTCCTGTATGTAGAGCAGGTTTGGCCATGGGAACCAGCAGGTTCTGGCCGGACAAACAGGATCAGGAGGACCGCCGATCAGTGAGGGGACCTGCCACTGACCAGCAGGGCCCATGACTATGAGGTGAGGCGCCCTCACCCTGGATTAGAGAGAGCGGTGCATCAACTATAACAGCTGATGAAGTAGATGTAAACCAGCCTTGGTGAAATTCTACAGTGGTTACCCCAGCAACCAGCACCCCAGGTTATCCCTTCCCAGGGAGACGGAGGCCTCCTGGCACCAGCCCAGTTCCAGCACCAGCAGGGGCACCCGGTGCGTCTCCAGCACCTCCAGAAGGGGGTCCAGTCCAACCAGCCCCTGGGCCAGTTGAGCCTCAAAAACACCCATGTGGCCTCAAGTATCAGGACCTAAAGGCAACATTTGATGGGGATGCCACAAAGCTGTCATTCTTTCTTACCCAGGTGATGGGATTCATGTCTCACTAGGAGGAGGAATTCCAGACTGAGGCCAAGAAGGTCCAGTATGTCTCCAACAAACTGGAAGGAGAGGCAGCACAATGGCTGGTGGGGCTGTGCGACATGGCGGCTCCTGAGTTGGAAAACTTCCACGACTTCATGATGGCACTCCAGGCCTAGTTTGAGGACACGTTGTGGAGAAGGCGGGCATGCACAGAGCTTCTGCGACTAGGACAGGGGCCACAGTCCATAGCTGAATATGCTACAGAGCTTTGCCGTCTCACCAGTCAGATCCCTGACTGGACCAAAGCCACAAAGGTGCAGTATTTCCAGGATGGCCTTAACACTGACGTCCTGGAGTGGGCACTAGTCCAATGGAACCCTGAAACCCTACTGGGATGGGTTCGTCTAGCCAGGGAGGTGGAAACCCTGAGGCAAAGCATGAGCCTGGCAAAGCAACGCCAGGGTTTGACCAGCAAACCCAGTGGCAGGGCAGCCAAGAAGGCCAAGGCAGCACGACCGGCGAGTGGCATAGCAGCAGAGATGGAGAAGGAGCAGCAGATGCAAAAAGTCCTGTGTCTTCACTGTGGGAAGAGCGGTCACTGCATAGCAGAGTGCCAGGACAATCAACCTAAGAGCAGCCAGTGTGAGGTACTGACCAAGAAACCAGACGGAAAACTGATGGCCCCAAAGACACCTTCCAAGGCGAAAACCAGAGCAACAGCAAGCCCCCTGGTTCCCAGCCACCCGGCTGGAGAGTCCTCCTGGGAATCAGGGGACAGTGGCTCCCCCTCCGACGTTGAACTGGCAGGAAATGGATCCAGCCCGCCCTACTAAGCGCCTGAGGGCGGGCTAACCCTGAAGCATGCCCAAGTGCTGTGGTGAGTTGAGTCAAAGACCCATTTTTTATTAAGGCATAATAGGAGTCAACAGGAAGGGCCCCCTGCAAGGTCATGGTGATGGTAGACTGTGGGTGTACACAAGTACTTATGCACCCATCCTTAGTGAGGGAGCTACACCTGGACACAATGAAGCTGGACAAGCCTATATGGCTCTCCCAGATGGACAGGGGGATGATGAAGGGGGGCCCCACAAGGCAAATGACTAAATCAGTGAGAATGAGAATGGGGGATCACCAAGAAGAACTCCAGTTCATAATTGCCCCAGGTCTGGTGCCTGCGGCGGTAGTCAGCCTGAATTGGCTGAAATTCCACAACCCCTCCATAGACTAGGTCAAAGAAATTGTCACTTTCACAGATCCCTCTTGCATCCAAGAACATTGCCTGGTCAAGGAGGGGAGGGGCCCTGTTACAGAGGGGGGTTCCCTAGCTGAAAGCCCCAAAGAAACTCTAGTAGCCTTGGTGCGGGGGGAGGTGAAAGACCTGCCATTGGAATATGAACAATGGAGCATTGTGTTTGAGGAGAAGGAATGTGACATCTTACCCCACCCCCCAAAGGCCTTTTGACTGTGCTATTGAATTGGTCCCGGGGGGTCAAGCTGCCCAAACCCAAGATTTACTCCATGGCTCCTGCTGAGTTGGATGCTTTGAGGGAGTATAAAGACAAAAACCTGGCATGAGGGTTCATTAGGCCCACGACCTCCCCCTTGGAGGCCCCTGTGCCATTCTGACGCAAATGGGATTCTTCTCTGAGGCTCTGTTTGGACTACTGCAGCCTTAATGCAGTCAGCACCACCAAGCAGTACCCTCTACCCCTGATGAAGGACATGCTGGCCCATTTGGCCAAAGGCAAAATCTTCACTAAACTAGATTTGCGGGAAGCCTACTACCGGGTGCAAATCTAAGAGGCGGATGAGTGGAAGACTGCATTCAATTTCCGGCTGGGGACAATTGAATTTCTTGTACTGCCATTTGGGTTGTCTGGAGCCCTGGGAGTGTTTATGAACCTAATCAATGATGTGTTTAGGGAAATTTTGTACAAGGGGGTGCTCATATATCTGGATGATGTGCTTATTTACTCTGAGGACTACATATCCCATGTCAAATTGGTCAAAAAGGTGCTAAGCAAACTAGCTGAGAATCATTTGTATGCCAAACTGTCAAAATGTAAATTCCACCAGATCTAGTTAGATTACCTGGGGTATTACATATCTAGCAGGGGGGTTGAAATGGATCCCGAGAAGGTAAAGGGGGTTCTGGCATGTGAAACCCCTAAAACCAGAAAGCAACTGCAAAGTTTTCTGGGTTTTGCAAATTTTTACAGATCCTTCATCTCTGACTTTGCGGAGGTGGCCTTACCCCTCATGGAACTGTTGAACACCGAGGGTTCTGGTGTACACAAGAGAACCAAGGGGGGGGGAGCTGGAGAAACCATCCCCCAAAATTGTGTGGAATGACCAGTGTCAACAGGCTTTTGAGAAGCTCAAGAAACTGTTCACTTCAGAACTCATTCTCATACACCCCAACCCAATTTCTTTGAGGATTGATGATAACCAGCATTTTGAAATCTCTGATATTCTGGACTCTATGCATCGTCGGGGGGTGCTTCAATACTTCATAAAATGGAAGCAGCTTCCACTAGGTCACGCTGAATGGCTCAGTGTTGAACATGTCCATGCACCTCGCTTGTTGGCAAAGTTTCATGCACGCTTCCCTGATAAACTGGGTTGAACTGGGAGGGGGGTTTCTATTGCTACTGTTTTGTGTTTTGTGTACGCATGTATGCTTCTCATTCTGGAACAGCATGTTGTGCCCTGTCCTGGATACTGGGTGTTACTCTGTTGCTAGATCCAGTTCAGGCCTTGACGTGAGTTTCACAGGCCTCCTTAATTTCTGGATTCCAGCCAGCCCACCTTAAGGTTCTGGGAAGGAATCTCTCTTACCAGACTTCAAGGTCAGCCAGCTGTGCTAGGTCCCTCTAGGGCGCTCCTCCAGGGCACCTCCCGAAACTTTCTCAGGCCTGCCTGGAAATGAAACCTAATGTTAACCTTATCTGTATGCTCTCCACTGTTGCCAGCCAGAACTGGCTTCGGCATGATACCGTTTGCATATCCTTGATCAATAAACCATGTTGCTGCTACATGTGTGTTGATTCAGGGTGTGCCTTAGCAAGTTCATCACAGGGGGAGATCTTCAGGTTGGTCTTCCAGTAGATGGCCAGTCAGGGAGCAACCCACAATTTGGGTTTCTCCGTGGGGCTCAGGTGGTTCACCCAGGGAATGCAGGGGAGGGGGTCTGGGAGAGACCTACTGCCCCAGCTGCTTCCACACTAGGTTGTTCCCCCTTTTTCTTGTACATTTTAAGGAATAAGAATTAAATAGGATATAGTTAAATAAAGTGGCCCATATTTTCATCCATTTCTGTGTGTGGTCTCATTATTTAATGGGTTGGGCAGCAATAGAAAATTAAGCATGAAAATTTGTTTTTGAAACTGTGTCAAATTTCTATGGAGCATCTGTATCCACATAACAGTTTAGATAAGTTATGTAATGTTGTTTTTATCACTAATGCTTTGTTTAAGAGTTAACAGGAGATTTCTGTTATCATGGATTAAACACTTTTTTCATATATATGAATTTATTGGACTGAGGGTAACCATGTTGAACCTCAACAAGAAAACCACTTAGTATGTTCCCCTGTGGATTAATGGACTGGATTTCCCAATCTAGAAGTTACGGTCTTCTGATATATGAAAAACATCCACTATCACACTTGGTAGCAGAAGCACCTGGTGTGATGTCTGTAGAAGAGTGTTGTTCTGTAAAGTTAGATGTTTCTTCACTTTGCCATGGAGTAAAGTGATCCATGTCTCTTGCTTTCAATTCTAAATGCTCAACAACCAAAACATCTTCTGTCTGGGGCTGAAGTACATCAATGACAACTATCTCCTCTCCATTGTGATTGATCAGTTTGGTGCTAACTACCTCCTGACAATGCAATGTCTGCTCCATGCTCTCTGTTTCTTGCTCCTGAGATGGAACCTGAAGACTATTAAGCATTTGTTTACTGGTAACAAGGTGGGCAACATTAGAGGTAGCTGGACCTATCCGTCTATGAGTGCCACTGCCAAAGCTAGGACTTCTTAAGGCCTCTTGCTCATTCAGTAGGCCTTCATTATCATTGTCATTATCATCACTGTCATCATGTTGTGCAGCCTCAGTGCATCTGCGGATGGACTTACACAGTGTTGGTGTATTCTCTTCAGCCTGAGAAAGAACACATGTATGTAATGGACCATGTCTGTTGTGTGTGCCCAACTGTGCATCAGCTTGGAAAAATACATGCAGATTGTCACCACTTCTCACCAGTCCTCCATCTGAAGATCCAAAAGGAAGAAAAAATGCATTCAGAGTCTGGTCTGAACCAGAACTGGCTGATCTATGAATTTCATCATCCCATATCCCATCTTCGTTACTGGTCACTGATTCTGCCTCTTTCCCCTCATTCTCTTCTGTATCTTCAGTTTCTCCTTCCTCCTCCTCTGCTTCTGAAGATGACGTTGGAAAGGATGAATAAGAGTAGGAATCATCATCATGTCCAGGAAAGGGTATGTCATAAGTGGCTCGCCAGTCATAGGCCCTGATGTTGAAGGGAGAGCAGGCAAAATTGATGAATTCATGTAGAAAATGATTGGTGAAGTGGAGTAAATGAGGCTGAATTAGTTCAGCAAATGCTTGGCTGTCCAAGTCATAAATGGTTATATTATTCAAAATAATATGCTGTATGTTGTTGATCAAAGATGGATGTGTTCCACACAGCACTCGCAACTCACGTTTCAACCAGGGAACTAATCTGGTAAGGTGGACAGGATTCCGGTGGAAAAAATCTGCTGATATATCCCTATAAAAACCTCCATTTTGGATATTTGTGACACGCAGTCCAGATCGATAGAGTCCCCTTCTGAAGTTAATTGTAGCATACTCTTGAATTTGCCCAACGGATACACCTCCTGGGTAAGGTGGCTGTCTTACACCAAGCTGTCTCATTAGCTCATCAAGCATCATCCTGCCTAGAGGCTGAGGAACTGAGTATCCCTCATACAAAATCCCGTTATCTGTTAGGGGCTCGGGTCTTTCAGCAGTTGCTGACCCCTCCCTGCAAGTGCAATATGATGCATTTTCAGAAGGAACAATGTACTCTTCAAAATCAGTATCAGATCTGATGGTGTGAAAAAAAGAATGAAAGTGCTGTTTACAGAGTGGGCACTCTGCTTTCCTGTCTGACCACTCTAGGATACAAGCAAAACAGAATCTATGGAAGCATGGATTTAAGAAGGCCACATTCTGTATACTTTCTAAGCAGATAGGACACCTTGAGTCTGAAGGTCCATCAGATGTGATGGCAATGTTTTCATTTCCTGTTCCAGTCAGGGATGAAAAGCTCTTGTCAGAAGAATTAAGCTCTTCATTTGATGATGCCATCATCTAATGAATAAAGGGGGAGGGGGAGAAGAAGGACCCCAGTCAATATAAACATTTATTTGAGGTAAGGTTCTTAATCACAACTGCTATAAAAAGCCAATTGTGGAAAATGTGTGATGTTTTGTGATAACCTTGCCAGATATAAGAATAAAACCAGTCTCAAGTCAAACTATGTTATCTCTGAAATATCACCAGGTCCTCACCATTAGAGCTGACCCAACATTTCTTAGATGATTTTGTAAACAAATTATCTTAGGTATTCCCCATCATTTGTGTGGTGGTCACTGTTTCCATCCAAAATGCCCTGTAATTAAACTAGGTCCTGTCTAAAGCTATTGTGAAGGATGAAAAAAGGCAAACAAGTAACAAATACAGTTTCTGTTGCTGCGCATTTGCAGTGGCAGTAAGAAACAAAGTGGCAGGGGAAAAGGAAGGAAGGAACTTTCATTATGTTAATAGCGAGCAAGTTAGAGCTCTAAGATCTTCAGGAGAGGCTCTTCTCTCTGTCCCACTACTTTCTCAGGCTCATTTGGTGGAACAAAGGAGAAGCCATTCTTGGTGGATGCTCCCAGACTTTAGAACACTTCCTTGGGGAGGCTAGGATGGCTCCCTCCTTGCTCTCCTTCCACTATTAAGGAAAAATGTTTTTGGATTTCTGGTTGGACAATGGCGGGGCTAAGTTAGGGACACAGCAAGGTGCTTGGAACCTCTAATACCATTTGCATCAGAAATTGCTAAAAACAAAAAACAATTAGCGATCTTCCCCACTGCTTACAGGGGATGCTCAAGGGCCCATCAGAAGCTAGGGAAAGTTCCTGGTGGCTTTGGATTGAGGAACGTTTGAGAGCAGCCAGAACCAGGCAGACACCACCATGAAAATGGTTACCATGAACTCAGGAAGCCCCATTGCCAACTAACTTAAACTTCGTGAACAGATGTAGAACTGTCAGGGAAGCAAACTCACAAATGATGGAGACAGCAAACATTCTCATAAATGAGTAATCTACTGTAGGGTTGAAATTGCTCATCACCATATAACTTTATTTTGAAAATGCAACATAAGGTCCCAGAGGTGGGAGAAAGAGAGAGAATGAAAGAAAGGAGAGGGGGGGAAAGACCTAAAGGTGAGATAATTTTCTCCAGAGAAATAAAAGAAATTAAAGCAATAAAAATAAATGGGACTGCTAACAAATAGAAGAGTTCATGAAAGCAGAGCCAAAAAGAAAAGACATATAGTTTAAAATTTATTGAAAGGAAAATAAAGTACAGCACACACAAAAATTGGAATATTAGCAACATTAAGAAAAAATTAAATAGAACAGATATATTGGCAAAAACAGAAAAACAAAGAAGAATAAAAAATAAGGTAGAAGAATACTCTTGGAGTTTAGATAACACCTTATTGCATGATGAGCAAGTTGCAGAAAGAGTGAGAAAAACCTTAAAATGTTACTTTGGAGAAAACATAAATAAGGAAACAAATAGTGTGGGAAGCAAGTAAATCTGTTATGAGGGGCTTTTTCATTCTGGACAAATTGATTAGGAAAAATAAAAGGGAAGAGAAAAATTAAAAAAACAGTTAGAAATAAAGGAAAAAGAACAACAATTTAAGAAAGAAAATCTCTCTAAATAGGAAAGCAATAAGTTGTGTAGAGAAATTAAATTATTAGAAAAAAAATGTCAGAAGAAACAATTGTAGTCAGAGAAAAAAATTAGAGACACAAAGCAAAGAATGTTTGGAAATGCTAATAGAACTGGAAAGTGGCCTGTTTATAGATTAAGAAAAAATGGGGGGGGGGGAAACAATTTTAAAAATAAAGGATAAAGGACAAATGTACACTGAGTTAGACAATATATATATATATATATATATATTTCACAGATATTCAAACCTGTTTAAAAAACAGTACATAGAGGAGAAAAAGATAGAAGATTATATAAAAATCCAAGATTGGTTAAAAATTTACGCATGAACAGAGATAATTATTAAATAAAAAAATATTGGAAGAAATTAGAGAAGTAATTTCTAGAAGTAAATTAAATAAAGCCCATGCCGATATAGATTTATGGCAATATATTATAAAATGTTTAGGGAGGAATTACTTAGTGCCATTAAAACAAACAATGAATGAGGTATCGGTGGGAATAATGGCCTTATTCTGGAATAAATATTTCACCTGTATAATCCCAAAAGAAGAGAAAGATTTGATGGAACCAAACAATTATAGGCTGAGTTGTTGTATTATGTGGAAGGTCCATCATGGGGTGATTGTTTCACTCAGAATCTCCTTGATCATGCATGGGTACAGGAGCCCAATCACACCACCACTTTGGAAAAGGTGGCTGAATACAGTGATGGCAACGGTGAGAGGAGCAAAACCAGTCTGTGCACACAGCTAAATGCAGAGTGGATATCCTGTTAATGTGAGTAAAGTTGTCCCTTCATATTCGCTGATGTTTGGTTCCAGGACCCCCCGTGGATACCAAAATCTATGAATACTCATGTCCCATTATATGAAATGGTACAGCAAAATGGTGCCCCTGATATAAGATGACAAAATCAAGGATTGCTTTGTGGATTATTTATTTTTTTAAAATATTTTCAAGTCGTGAATACTTAAATCCGTGGATATGGAGAGACAACTGTAAAGCTAATGTAAATGTATGCAATGAATTAGCAATGTTGCTTTGGTACATATGCTGTATGTAATAAAACAACAAACAACAACATGCAACATTGCCCAATGACACTGCATTGATTCCTAGGACTTTATCAGACACATGAAATACTACTTCATAATGATACCACATAAATGCAGAAGGGCATGCTTATCAGAAGACATCACCCTTTCATGTTTATGTACTGGCCACAAAGTGTTTTATTTTATTGACGGGCCAAGCTGTCAATAGATCGGCTGTGGCGATTTTTTGCTGGATTTTTTTGTGAAGTTTGAAACTTCACACCTTTTTTCTCCACGTTTATTTCAGTGAGAATGGCTGGACTGGCCAGAACACTTCCAGGTGAGCTTGCAACATCCAAGTAAGTGACACTCTTTCTATGGCCCTCCCCAGTTTACTTGGAAGTTTTTAAGTGTGTTTATGTGCTTAGTGTAAATTTTTGTGTTATTTTTTAAAATTTCCCACACTAGCTATCCTTGCAAGAATCCATGAGATTTCAGACAAGGAAGTGAATGGAGCTCCGTTCACTCCTCGTTCATTGCTGGGCCTGCCTTTTGCTGGGATTACCAGTAAGTGTGGCATGCTGTGTTATTTTGCCAGCATAAAAACACCACAGAAAATGCCAGCAAAAGAACATTTGGGGTTGGTGGTCTGATAAAGTCCATAGATTCCTGGACAGAATTCAAATCATTGGTGGTGCAGAACTACCAGTGACACTTGTATTCAAGATCAACTACTTGGCTGTGGAACTACCTTAATTACATAGCTAAGTAGCATCTCCCAGCCTGATTCCCCTTCCCCCCCATACACACTTAATGCACAGCAGATGCTACAAGCAACAGGATTCCTGTTGCAATTGCTCCTTGAACCAGAGATTGCTGTGTGTATGTGTCAGTCTGATGAGCCCCAATTGATAGGAGAACAGACCCACATCCATTGCAGTGGCTGCTGCCCAGTAAATCAGGAATGGAATCCTTTATTATCCCTACATATTCCCAACATTGTTGAATACTTAGGGATCATGACTATGAATCAGTTGTAGCTGTGAATTCCAGTTGATAATAATAATACTATCAGTCCAACATGTGTCGCAATCATATTCAATAATCTTCACCATAATCCTTTTCAAAAGCCTTTACTGTCTTTTTTAGCATAATCTTTTAAAATCATAACAATCATCATTGCTTCAAGAAAATTGAATGGCAGTGAAGAAAAAGGCCTTTTTGTTTATATCAGGTATAGAACACCACAGATACCTTCAAGAAGGAGGCTATGAGAAACTGCTGCTCATTTTATTTAAAAAACCCACCTGCATGGCATATATATATATATATATATATATATATATATAAAATCTAGGAAAGTGCAATAAAACTTAGCCTGTACTTATCCCCTTAGTTTCCAACATACTTTAAATAGATTATCTAAGGAATACTTACAATGGTCATGTAAGAGAAACTAATGTAGCAGATACGTATATAATTTATTTAATTTATATTTATCTTACCATCATACCTAAAACAGATCTAATAAAGCCAATTGTGTTTGTTTGTTTTGTTTTGTTTTGGTTTGGTTTGCTTGTTTGTTTGTTTGTTTTCTATGCCATCTTTCTCCCAGAATGGGGACCAAGGCAGCTCACAACATGTCAATGAGATTTAAATTGGTCATGACTATGTCAAAGTTAAATCCAATGGCTAAAATAGACTCACTGAATTAACTCGCCTCTATAAGTTCCATTGCATCTACTCTTGCTGAGATGGACAGTTTGATTTAGTCCTCTGTTCCTATTGATTCTAAAGGGAATTCTGACTAAATCTGGATCTAAGCCAGTGGTTTAGTTAAGGTCATCCTGAACATTCAGGAATGAGGCAAGGGCCTTCTCCCCAACTGATGTCTCTTTTGCTTTACTAAGGACTTTTTCAGACAGGGCCAAATGCCCCATTCCTGCCAGCAAGACCCAATCCCATTCATGCCATGGAATGAAGGGAAAATGCAGGAACGTCCTCCCTCTCCCCAAGCTGACCGGTCATAAATGCAGCTGTCTTAAGGCTGCCTTTACAACCAGCAACTGAAATCCTGCTCATTCTCACAAGAGAATGGCCATGCAGGAAATTTAAAAATACCCCCCCCCACGTCATCTAGTACAGCAAGCTCAAAAACACATTTAAAAAAAGTAACCCGGGGATGGGGGGAAAGGGTGCCACTTACCTGGGTGTCCCATTCATGCCCGGAAGTGTCCAGAACGGACATCCCCCCTGCAGATATCATCACAGAAGAGGAACAGGACACCTTTCAGACCACCTGTGATTCTGTTACTACAATGGAACAGGTGGTCCAAAAATGATGTTTCCCTGTGATGACAATATCATGGGAAATTGCGGGATAGGAATGGGGGAGACACGGAAAAAGGTGAATGTCTTCTGAAAAGAAGACTTTTTCCTGACCCTGTTCCATGTCTCCCACAGAATAAATAGCCCATCTGAAAATCTTCTAAGGCTCAGGATAAGACAAAAGTTCACCCCCAACACTGAGTCCAGAAGCACAAGTAAATAACACCAAGCTCAGCTAAAATCTTACCTACATATATTTTCTCCTTATCTCCTTCTAGTATCTTTTTTTCACTCCACTCTTAGATTGTTTTTGGCCTCCTTTTCTCCTCATGTCTCTTTCCTTTAAGGATCCATGTCTCTTGACATGCACGGGCTAAGCAATATTCTGAACTGACCATTGTGATGATCTCACAATCACTGACACAAAAACATCCAGCTCATAATGCTGCCATTACTGGTTACTGCCTTACCTATGAAGAGCTGAATTGAAAGTGCTTCTCCAGAAGCTCACAAAGTGGTTAAAGATTAATTGGAGAAATGAGCTAGTGTATAAGTAGTTTGATTGGAATTAGATGCTTATCATGAGGAAGTATATATTTCAGACTATGGCTGGCATCCTGTTAGTGACATTCAAAACTACAAAAAAATGACTTTTAGCATGTGTTTTTAACTTGTGCTTTAAAAATAAGTCTGTTTTAATTGCATTTTAAATTTTGTATTACAGTAGTAGTAAAAATACATTTTGTATTTTTAGTCATCCTGTGTTTTTAAATGGTTGTAAACCATTGTGTATCCTGTTCTGGGAGAAAGGCAGGAAACAAACAAACAAAAAATACTAGCTGTACCCGACATAACATACACTGATGTTGCATTAAGGGTGAGTTGCTCTGTTGCCCTGCCCCCACTACTGCCACCAGTTTACTCCCTGGGTCCCATCTCAGGGACACTGGGGCAATGATATGACCTCCTGGGTGCCCAGGTGATATCAAAACCCATATCAAAAGTTGGTCTAGTTCTATAACAAAGTAAATAATGTCTACTGTTCCAAAAAATCTAATTAATTAGTTGGGAGGTCCATTTTCATTGACTCAATTCTTACAAAATAAACCAGTTGCAGATTGAGATCTGAAGCAAGGGGTGACTCACCCCATCATTTGGGGGCCAGGTAACCCCCCCCCATGCACCATGGGCCACTCTGCCGTGTAAATGGAGCTACCTGTGAAAACTCATAAAACTCCTTTGGTCACA
Organism: Gambelia wislizenii; assembly: GCA_030847615.1. Taxonomy (NCBI): domain Eukaryota; kingdom Metazoa; phylum Chordata; class Lepidosauria; order Squamata; family Crotaphytidae; genus Gambelia; species Gambelia wislizenii. Next base: position 302,349,402 of record JAUMIR010000002.1, on the reverse strand, counting down.
CTTGATCTGATCCACCCAAAGCTGAGCTTTTAAATTCTGTTTCAATGGCAAATCAAAATGTAGGCTGTCCCCAAATAACAGAAACTGACATTTCTTCCATTGGGAGACACTGGAATGCACTGAGCTTAGGAAATATCTCACAATACAAAAAGCATAATGTTTGATTTGATTTGATTTGATTTGATTTTACTTTTGTTTTACCTTGTGTTATCTGGGTGTTTGGAACAGGCATGGTTCGGGATATAGAAACACTCCTTCAGACAAAAAGTGACAATCTTATATCTTGCAATACCTTAGAATGCCCCAACTGGAGTTAGAAAACATTGTTCAAGCAATGTAAGTTTTTTTTTTCTCATAGTGCCAGAGGGTTAAGGCCTTCCTCAAAAGCTCACAGAGAAAAGGTGCTGAATCTTGTCTGAAACAGGCATAAGTTATATCTTCTTTCTTGACTCTTCATATTTGTCACTTTAGAGTACAGGATACTGTTGTTGCATATTTTATCTACTTATTCTGTTGTATGTCACTTCTGGTAAGGGAAACACAGTGACCACAACAGCCACTGCAAAATACAAATACATCCAGTTTTAACAAATGGGGTGTCAGACTTCAACAGCATCATAAGAGGCACCTTAGTTGCTCATCTGCTAAGGAGTTACCATGATACAACCATGTTAACTTGCTACCCGAAGAGGTGGTGGTGCTTTAGAGCCCCACTCATGACACCAAAACTATATTAATATTTGGGATAATTATTATTAGCTCAATTGGAAAGCTGCAAGAGGTAGATAACTTCAGGAGCTTTTCACCTATGTAAGAACTCCAGCTTAAAGTGAGATAATTTTTTTATTGGAAATAATGCAAAAAAACATTCGCACACACTCACAAGAACCACACAAGGCTATTAAAGAGTTAAGGCAGAAAGGCTGGCTAGAGGAATCAGATTTGGGAAACAGGCTGATAGTTACCAGTCTTGAAGAGTAGTGAAGTACTCAGACTGAAGTCTGAGGGTGGCACTGGAAGTTCCGGTCTGCGGGCACGCCAACAGAGTTAGTTACTGGGTCTTGTCCACAGTGGCACACCTTGCTATTGTTTGGGGCTAATATTTATACCCCATTTCATGCCTTGAAGGTGTGTTTTGGCTAAAACAATGGCTAAATGACCCTCCCACGGGAGGAACAAAGGAGAATGAAACTCCATTGATTGTCTTAGATGGCTAGGAGATAGGCATTGATTGATTTATGACAACCTCACATTGTAGGACACAAGGGGGTTCTGAGGGATAATTCCTGGGAATTTGGGTTGTGTAGGTCACATGATTGTATAGAATGTATGAATCACCTCCAAGGGGCCACAGAAGGAATTAGCACATACCTCCTTAATAGTTTTGGTTGGTAAGGGCTTCCACTTAATCCTAGCTTGGGTGTGCTTACTAAAATATTTCTAAGACACCTTCCCAAGTCCTTGTGACCTCAATATGAACTCACTTTGAATCACCCCTTCAGAGTGTCCAATATTGCCAATTATGAGATATAGGGAGGGAATTGTAGGGCATGTTAAGAAATATTGTTCTCGAAGGTGGGATATGACCTGAGTGAGGGGGCATCCAGCCCTGTGAGATGAGACACCCTCCCACCCACCAAAATATATGCCCTTGTGATTGGTTTTAGCAAAAAAATTGAGATCTGAAGAACCCCCAACAAAATGTGAATGGTTAGTAAAAGTTATTGAATTGGCACAAGTAGATAAATTAACATGTTGGATAAGAAGGTAAACAATGAAAGAATATATAAAGATTTGGGAATTACTTATAAATTATATAAAACAAAAAGAAGGGGATATTAGTATAATTGGGTTACGAAGCTAGGTAAATGAAAATACCAATGTACAATTGTTGGGATTTTTTGGTATATAATAATGGTATTCATTGCTGTATTGTTTAGTGTGACGATAAGATATAGGCTATATAACAGATATTATAAGTATGGATTGAATTGAATTGAGTATAAAGAGAAATAATTAAAGGAGATTATTTAGGAGATAAATGCAATGAGTATGGAAAGGGAATGAAAGAAAGTAATGCAGATTATTTTAATTGATCAAGATGAAAATAAAAAAAGTTTATAGTTATATAAGAGGTAAAATATTAAATGTAATCTAGAGCATGAAGAAAACAGGTGGGAAGTCTTTTAATTTTTTCTTATCTATGTCTTCTGGTGGCATAGTGGTTAAATGCCAGTACTGCAAGTCACCACATTGCAAGTTTGATTCCAGAGGGCTCCAAGATTCACTCAGCTTCCATCCTTTCATAGGTCGGTAAAATGAGTACCTGGCTTGTGGGGGCAATTAGCTAACACACATTGGAAGCTGCTAAATGCAGTGTAGATATGTAAATTGCTATTGCTTAAAACAAATTGTAAGCCACTCTGATAGCTTTTGTGGCTGAAGAGTGGGGTATAAATACCTAATTAAATTAAAAATTAAAATAAATAAAAAATCAAATTAGTAATTACCCTGTATTTTTATTAGCAATTTCTAATGATATTAACTATTTTGTGTGGTTTCGTTTTGTTTTGTTTGATTTGGTGGTGTTTGATTATGTTTATGTTTGTGTTTGAAGGTTCATGGATATTGTTGTTCAACAAAGTTTATTTTTTTAATCTGTCGTTCAGTGGTGGGCAACTATGTGGTGGTTGCAGGAAGGAGCAAATTTCCCCTAACTTACTCATGGTCCACAGAACCCCCCCAAACTTGTTTCCCTCTGTAGTCCCTCCAAAAATGGCAACCAAAGATGATGTTGCATCACTTCCTGTCATCACATTGAGAGGGACTACAGAAGAAAACAGAGGGATTTGGGGGTAGTGTGGACTTATGATTTGGATTATGGGCATTTTCATATGTTTTCATACATTTGGGGGATTTTCTGCATGGTTTTCAGGTAAAAAAATGCACCCAAAATTGTTCTAACCTCTTAAGGATTTTTATTTTAGGGTTGGGGGGATTTGGGAGATCTGGTGGGGCATTTCATGAAGCATAAAAGTAAGGTGTAATCATGAGTGTAGGTTGTAGGTGAATTTTCAATAATGGACATGTATGGGTAATTGAGAGATGGGCCACCACCTCTTAAGCCAGCAATTAACATTTAACAAATTTTTGAGATGATTCATCAAAGTGCAGTAGGAAGAGAATGCTGGATTTAGATTTCCTTCCTTTACAGAGCTTTAGGATAGGTAAGCAACATCCTGTTGCAATGAAATGTGAGCTTAATCACTCTGCAAACAATTCAACTGATATAAATCAAGGTGTTCCCAAATCAAACAATATATGAACTGGATAGTTTGATCTAATAGGATTATCTCTTCCAGGAAACAAGCTGAGTCAAACTCAAAAGAACAGGGCAAAATGCACAGGGCTAATTCAAAGTAATTTAGACCTTCAGCTAAGATTGGCTCCTGATCCTGACAGTGATATATAGCCTTTGCTACAGCTTATGGCCTCATCACACTTAAACTAATTCTTTCTGTTCTCAGCTTCCATTAATTCCATTGGGCTCCACTCATCAGTTTACATGGTTCTGCACAAAGGAGAAAATGTAAATGCATTTTTCAAACTCCTTCAAAATGCACAAGCTGCTTCTTCAAAATGACCATGCAAGGTTATCTAATGCATTTCCCCCCTGAAATTAATAAATTGTCTTCAGCTGAAACAATCAACAGCACTGAAATAAACATCTGATGGATGACTTCCATTCCTTTCTAAAAATGGCTAATTGCTGTTCATATCACGTCAAGAAATGATCTCTTTCCTATTTCCCTTTGATGTAAATGATCCGTGTCTACTCAGTGTCATTGATTTTGGTACACAGCTGATGACTTAGGTTCCTTAAGGCTCAGTTCACAAGCTGTGTAACACTGACAATTCAATTCACTGCCACTCGTAGAACTTATGTCTGAGACATCACTAAGGAACACTTTGTGGTTCTCTTTGTTGCTGATACATGCCACAATCCTGTAAGTGAGATAAGCTGGTCTGACCTCCCATATGTACTTTTTTGGTCATTGTGGAAGGAGGTATCCAATAATTCCTTGCACAATGAGCCTCCTCCACATCAGCCTTAGGTAACAGCACTGGAATGCACTCTCGCTGCCAATTGATGGCTGAGAAGGCAGAAGCTCCAAGGCACCATCTGGCTACAATTGTGCATCTCAGAAAAAAAAAAAAGCACCCATCAGTTTCATGGACCTCAAGCTGGAGGCCCAGGAGTCTGTCACACATTACTTTTTCTAGGTTGATAACTAGGTGATACTGACTAGCAGCCCTACCCCACCTTCACTGCCTGGGCATTTCTTGTCTATTGTGGTTACCTTTATACTGTCAAACTGCATTGTATAACCAGTGACAGCAAAAGCCCAGCAGAAGTACTCTAGTAGAGATTTTTGCTCAGCAAGCAGTAGTGTTGGATCTTGGCCATAGAGAGCTTAGCTATAGCCATGCAATGCAGTAGCCGCTAGAGACTATTGTGATTTAGGCATGTGTAAGTGGGCTGATAGTAGCATAAATCCTTAGCTTCTCATCTCTACAGCAGCTCTAATGGCCCATTGAAATTGTTACCAGAGGACCCTGGTGAATGGGGTGCAGCTCGGTGCAGGGAAGAGTCCCAGAGAATGGGTTGGAGACACCTTTTGTAAATGAAACCTACTGTATTTGTCCATGGAAGTCAGACACTGGGTCTAACACACAGAGTATTACGTTCTTTGTAGGGGTAAGCGGAGTTGAACTCACAATAAAAAGACAAAGGGCATTAGTGTATTAGCAAAACCACACATCACTTCAGTTTAGCAAGATTTTCTATTATGATTGTATTGTTAAGTTGTAGGGTGTTCTGAATGATTTAACAAAACACCTAATAGCATCTTCCAATTTTGCTTGGCCTTTTACATGATGACTGCCCATTTTGTTTTAGCATTAGACAAGTAATTGATCTGTTATGCTGGAGGAAATAAACCCCAATCTAAGGACCAGGGGAAAAGGCACCAAAATGACATGAGTATGATATTACAAGTCATCTTTATCAGATGACATCATTCTTCTACCGTGGCCAGTCTGTCAATTAGCTGGTAATAGGGCACCACTTTCAATTGATGGGTGTGTGAAACCTCTGGCCCTTTAAATCTCATTGCTGCAGAGTAAATGGCCGGATGGGGTAAAACACTGCTGGGTGAGATAATGAGATCCAGGTAAGTGACAAATTTCTATTGACCCTCCCCGGGTTACTTGGAAGTTTTTAAGTGTGTTTAGGTGCTTAGTATAATTTAAAATGTTTTATTTATTTATTTTTTTATTTCCTGCGTGATCAACTCTCATGAGAATCTGCAGGATTTCAGAAGACAAAATGAACAGAGCTCTGTTCACTTCCTTCCCATTGCTGTGGAAGCCACTGATGGGGAGAGAAGGTAAGTGCAGTGGGTGATGTTCTTTTGTTGGCATAGAAATGGTTTTTTTTCTATGCCGGCAAAAGAACATTTAAAGGGGCTCATCTGATAAAGTCCTAATACAAGTACTGTATTTGTCACCTGTAGGGTATACTAAGAATGGAATAGTTTTCATGTTGGTGTCTCTTATAGGGAGCCACTCCAGGCTACAGTATAGAAAGCCGAAGGAATAGTATCTACTCAGCATGGCTCTACACTGATGGCCTGTGATTCTGTAGAAATGAAACAACCTATCACATTCTCTCAGTTTAGGCCTGAGTCTTTAGGCCTAGGCTCATACTGGGAATTGTAAAACTTCTTTTATTTCATTCTTGCATGGGAGAACAAGGAATGATGGCTGACAACCTTTGGATGAATTATGTCATTGCAGCTCACTTTTTCAGCTATTGGAGAGGTTAGAATCCTGTTCCAACAACACAATGACCAACCTTCCCAATTCATCTTGTAAGCAGTGCAGCCCTCTCCTAACATGGCCATTTCTGTGTAGAGGAGAATGCGAAGATGAGTGGGAATGTATCCAGCTATTTATCTATAGCTGGACATGCTTGCAATTTACCTATAGCTGGATGTGCCTGTCACAGTGGGTCCAGCTACAGAAAAATAACTGGATTCATCCCTGCTCATCCTCCCACTCTCTGATAACATGGAACTGACCATTGTGTGTTGTTTACAAGGTGGGTTTTTGAGGGTTTGCATCAGGAGATATCACTAAGGAGTTGTAGCAGTGCTATGCAGGTACCTCTTCCAGTTCAGGATCTCGGTTAGTGAATTCTTTTCTTCTCTTTTCTGAGCCAAGGGAAAATATTTGGAAGAAAGATACTTGAGGAAATGGTACAGTTAAACAGAAAGACTTGCTGACCTTTAAAAATTAGAATGATTGAACGTTTTTATGGTTTGTCAAATCCTTTTGTGCTTGCTGTTGATGTACTTTGCAGTAATTGTCCCCAGAGAAAATTGCAGAACGTTTGACAAATTTTGACAAAACAATGTTTGTTACCTCTAGAGATGAGATATGCTAGAAATGAGATATGTTGCATAGGTTTATGCACTGTAGTTTCATAGAGAACAAGTAATTTGGAACATTTCCCCACATCCCTATGCAGGTGAAGATTTCCCTTAATCTGTTTCCTTCCCTATCTGCCAAACTCCCTCTAACTTTGTCCCTTCAAATAACTAGGCCACTATCAACTCCACACAGTGGTTTTGGACATCACCTTTCAGAAAATAGCTCCTGGACATTTTTGGCTACAACTGTATAAACATTTAAATTTGTTTCTGCTTTTAGTGCCCATAGCCAAGCTCTCAGATTCAATGAAAGCTTCATGCTTATTCTCTTGAATTTCCTCTTTACACTGTACACTCACCACAAGCCACCAATAGGCAAAATCCTCCTGAAGTGGAAACATTATCATCATCTTGTAAGTGTATAAGGCCTGCTGATGTGATTTGCGTTTATTTTTCAATCAATTTTTTCAATCAAATTTTATTCTATGCTTCCACTTTTCAGTTTCTCTCTTCTACTTCTTCCATCCCCTTTGGTGAAGAGCTGATCCATTGTGAGCTGACTTGAACAGGAATTTGTTTACATATTTTCTCAAACAGAAAAAATGTTTGTGTGGGTTGTTGTTATCATTGTTGCTGTGTGCCTTCAAGTTGTTTCCAAATTATGGCAACCCAAAGGTGAGCTTATGGAGTTTTCTTGGCAAGATTTGGTCAGAGGGGGTTTGCCATTGCCTTCCTCTGAGGCTGAGAGAGGAAGGTTACCCAGTGGATTTCTATGGCTGAGTGGAGATTCAAACCCTGTTCTCAGGAGTTATAGTCCAGTGCCCAAACCACATGGTTCTCATGTGGGTGATATGTGGTCTGAATTTTCTTGGGGGTATTTTTGGAGGGAGAGGAAAGGAGAGTATAATTTCTCCAACCTTTACTCTGACTTTAAACCTGAGGGGTTTAAAGGGCTCCTCTCCCTTTTTGGTGAATCAAAGATTGTAATGTACCTGTAATATTTACCGTGAGCAGGAGTTAAGATCCAAGAGCAATCCAACAATATGCTTACATTCTGAGTTAGCATGGCAAGGGATTTCATATGTGATCCAAATGTCACTCCTTTTGTGGGGTTTAACTCCAATGGTTGGTTCTTGCTGTAAACTGAAGGATATTAGAATCATAGAATCGGAGTTGGGGACCATTCAGTCCAACCTCCTGCCATGCAGTTTTTTGTTTCTATCTGGCAATTTTCCTATTGATACTGGTATTTTTAGATTTCACAGTGAAAACACACAACTTTCCAGACATTCATCAAATTGTTTGTAGTGGGTACCATGAATAGCCCCTGTAATTTCATCACTATTGTGAAATGGAAGTGTCTGGTCTGCTGAGGAGGCTCACCAGAGCATTCACTTTCCAAAGAAGAGTTTTGAAGACCATCCTTCCATGAGTTCATGACTTGTGCAGGAAGACCTCCAAGCCCTATAACTTTATTTACATATGGAACAAAAGGAAACTAAGGCCTAGAACTTTTTCAGTGCCAGCAGAGCATGAAGTTCTATCAGAGCCTAGATACTTCTATCAAGCTTCTCCTTTTGCCACCAGGGCTCCACTTTTGGCATGAACTTTTAATGAGTTCTCTAAGGAGCTTGACCTATTTGAGGTAGGTTTCAGCACCTTGGATAATTCCCTTAAAATCAAAAATAAAACCTGGAGCAGGTTAATTGACCTAGTGACACTGACATCACCTCCTCTGCTTAAAATTTCACTTTTATCAAAATCTGGTGAAATCCTAGAGAATAAATCCTGTAGTCCAGACATGTCATTGGTGTTATCATATATGCTTTCCTTTGATAGAGAAACCCTTCAGAATGTTCACCCATTCATCCCAAAATTCTTTTCAGGATTCGCTCTGGGTAACAAATCCAGCTAGAATGTTGAACTTGGATGATAGAACCCTCTCCTTGCCTTATTAAAAAGCTGCTTTGAATTCCTTGGGCAGGATTAAATATAATAAATAAACCTATCCCAGTGGACGAGCTCCAAGTTATTCAAATCCACCATTTCCACTATTTAAATGTCAAAAATATGGGGCTCAGCCATTAAGTTCGTGATTGATATATTGTTATGTTAATTAAAATCTCTAATTAATTTAGGATTTTTATCACATTCTTGAGTTATACATATAAAGTTTTACTGTCCTCCCCATATACATTCAATGTTTTACAGACAATTCAATAACAGCTGCCTGGAAGAAAAAACCCATGCAGTTTTAATATCCCACCTGTTCTGTAAAAGTGGTGAAAATTGTTATAAGAATTTTGCTATTAACTTATGGGAACAAGTTTAATTTTTTCAGGCAGTCTTCCAGTGGAAAACCCCTAGTCTGGTCTTCCTAGACTTGTTAACTCTGACCTGTAGATTTCATTATGGAAATGTAACTCTACTTGATCAGATTAATAACTGGGACATGAGAGAAGTATTTAGATAGCAATTTATACCTCACATAATCATAATGGAGTTCATGACTTCCTCATTGTTTAAATTTAGAAATTATCAATATGTCACATTATTAAAAGAAAGATAGAGAGAGAGAGAGAGGTACCAGTGCTCAGTTTCTTCATCAGTGTAGTCAATTATGCTGCATAACATCAAAAATTAATTTTTAATAACCTGAATCATTCAGATTAATGAGGCCCACATAAAGCACCAAAGTACTTAGGTTGAGACCCTCTGCCTACTTACTCAGAAATAAATTTTCTTCAGCTCAGTAGGACTTCTTTTTGAGCACACATGTATACAATTGTGTTCTTAATAGAAAAGAAAAGAAGACCAGCATACAGTTATATGTACAAGTGATATGATTGGTCTTATAGTCTGAAGAAAATTCAGTTCTTAGAATTCATGTTGAGATGCCAAGCCATGTTTGTCTCCATTGAGTTACATTTTCAGGATTTACTAATTGCTGAATAAATGTGTGTACCAACCTAGGACTCTAAAGCCTCATGCTCTCAAGAATTACAGAACCTCTAAGTCAATCACAAACTCACAAAGGCTGATGCAGTGGCTTGTGAACTTAATCAATGTGACTCAGTTCTTCCCACATAGGCTTATCTCTGTTTGGAACATGCCATCACTTGACTTGGAATGGAATCTTTTAGGACAGATTCCATTCAAGGGGTCTGTTACCAAAAATGCTCCTTGGAAATTCCAACTAAATATTGAGTTTCTAATATGTTGGGGAAATTAGTAGCAACTCGACTTTTGCAATGTGATAGGGGGTAACAAGGGAATCTTGAACCTCTGTATACAAGTACTAGCCTGGATGGAATACACACACATGTGAAATTAATTATGGTTTTTATTAAAGAGTTCAAAAATAACATCAGTCACACACACAGTCACACAAGAAGCATTCACACAAGGCTATAGAAAGGCAGTAGAAAAATCTTGGGTAGAGGGTAGCAAGAGGATTTGTTGGGGATGATACAACCTGTCTTGTAGTCTGGAATTCATTGGTCAATCCGGCAGAGTGGATGGAGGAATCTGATGGTGGCTAACACAGAGTGACAGGGTCTCCCCTGTAACTGGGACTGTGCACAATGAGGCAAATATTTAGGGTCATATTTATATCTCCAAATACACCTGAAGGGAGTGGATGCTTCATGGGCTGGAACAATAGATTCCATGAGCTTCCATGGATTGCACAATTAGTTTCCTGGTCTTGACAATAGGTGTGGAAGATACTAATGTGTTTCAAACTATCCTTAATGTCCGGTGATTGGATTTAAAAAGCTTGAGCAACCTCTGTCTTAAGGTGGGGGATTGAAGAGAGGAAATGTCAAAATCAGCACCCACAAAGGATTCATCCATCAATTATCTCCCTTTCCATTGGGAAATGTGTCCTTTTGACTTTTAGCCTTAGTCTTCCCTAGGGTAAAGCATGGCACTCAGATAACCTTTCTGAGACAATCATGTTTTTCCCTTGTGGAAGGCCACATTAATGAACCAGATTAAGAATATGCCAATTAATTAATACACCAATTTTATTATATGTCAGTTTCTGAGGTCTCTGGACGTGGGGTGTACTAACAGGTCCACCTTTGCAAATGTTCACAAGTCCAAATTAACAGACATTGTTTTTAATGCAGTAAGAGAGGAGCTATGGCTAGTTAGAGCTTCACATAGCAAATTAATTGTGAACATTCTTGGAAAGGCCATGTTCTAGTTCCAAGGATGATCAACATGAATACTTGAAAGTTTTGTTTGAAACAAGTTACGCATTTAAAAGCCCTGGAACACTAAAATGGTGCAGAGAATCTGAGGTATATCAGAAAACATATTTAAGCAAAATATAGGAAGACTGCCTTCCTACTGTTATCCTTGAACCACTGGAATCCCTTAAAGGCAAGATTTGAACTGTAAATAAAATAATATTGAGGAGTACATTGGATAAACTCTCTAAGAGTGAAAACCTGTCACTTTTCCCATAGGGAGAACTGAGAAAAAGGAAACAGTCTCCCAGCTTTTATTGTTGTTGTTGTTCCCTATACCTTTCTTTAGAAACACAAACTTTATTTATCTATGTATACTTATAATGTGTATTTTATTTGTAGAAACCTGAACACTCACATTAACTGTTGAATTCAAAGTCATGACTGTTTTTAGTCTGGATTTGTATGCAAACAGACATTGTAGCACTTCTGAGAGTAACTGAAAGAATGAAGTTTTTTATTTTATTAAAAAAAAATTAACAAGATACAACCCCCTCCCTCAACCCCCTCCCCAAGCACTAAGCAAGTTGCATAGGAGGAGGTACTTTGATGGCCCCATGTGAATAGGGGCCAGTTAATGGGTCAGAGTGCATTGCACCATGGTTTGAGACTCAGGGGTGGAGCTTGGTCTTTATTAGTCGCTGCCACCCCTGACCTTCTCCTCTTTCCAAATGTGGGAGACGGGGTTAGTTCAGTGTACACCTATGGCACCCCTTTTGGGTCTATCGAACCACACCTGCAGGTCACGTGACTTGGATGGGGAGAAGGGTTTCCTTGAGGCTGGCTCCAGGACTGATCACTCACCAGAGATCATGTGACTTGAGGTGTATTGTCCTGGAGCCTCACCTTCCAGTAGATGGTACCCAGGATGTAGCCCAGTTTCTGGAAAACCCCTTGGGGCTCAGGTGTTTCACCCAGGGAATCTGGAAGGGAAATCTGGGGAGACCACTGGTTCTACCTTTTTCCTCACTAGGTCTCCCCTCCCTCCAGTTTTGCATACCTCAAGGAATAAAGAACTAAATAGGTTGAAGATTTAATAAAATGGCCCTTGTTTAACCCATATTCTGTGTCTGTCCTCATTATTTCACAGGTGGGTCATTGTCAGGCTCATCCCTGAAGTCTGGGTTTTGGAGTGGAATTCATGGAGGACCCTGACATGAGGCTGCTTTCCTTGCCTAGGCCTCTGGAGTTTTGGAAAGAGGCCAGCCCGCCTTGTTGGCCTGGGAACGCTTCTCTCCACAGCGGCTCAAGGTCATAGCTTCCAGGTGCAAGACGCCCTGAGAGGGAGGCATCTATCCTCCCTAAAGGCCTTTCTCACGCTGTGGGGTTTATCATTGGGGTTGCTCTAGCTGTATTCAGTTTCGGCTTTGTTCTATGTTCCTGACACACAAATCCTTGCCAATAAAGAAATGTATTGATTGAATGTGAGCATGTGTGCTTGGTACATTACAGTAAGCCAAAACTCCTCTTCAATACCTAATTCTTTTGAGAGGTTCTACCCGCAATGTTGGAAGACACGGAGGCTGGAACCCAGACGGAGAAAGACCTGGCTGCAAGTGGCGACCAGGGAGCCGGTGCCCCAGGGGAGAGGGCCGGTGTGTCGGGGGATGTTGCAAGAGCTTCTGAAGAAGACTTGAGCCAGACCCGCCGGAGGGCTGGGACGTTTACTCATCCCTTCGACCTAATGGAGCTGGGAGCCAAGCAAGCCCTGGGGAGGGGCAGCCTGCCACTCTCTGGCACTCCAGATCGAGGAGCTGGAACAGCCCTGGGAGCCAGCTGGCCCTGGCCAGGCGACTGAAGCTGGGAGGAACGCCGTTCCCGTTGGTGGGACAGGCCCCTGGCCGAGGGGCACTGAGAGCCGGGGGTGCAGTTTTCGCTAGCAGAAGTAGGAGCTGAGGTCCAGCAGTTGAAGCAGAAATGGTGGTGATACAAACGAGCCTCCTAGAGATCCTGCAGAGGTTGCCACCGCCACCACCTGACCCTGGGGGGACCCAGCCTCCCCAAGTTCAACCAGTGGGTGCCGGGGACCCTGCTGTGCCTGCTGAGGTCCATGGCCCGCAGGCTCCTGGACCATTCCCCCATGGAGGGGCTGGACCGGTCGAGCCACGGGAAAGACCATGGGGCCTAAAGCACCGAGACTTAAATGTGACCTTTGATGGAGATGCGGCGAAGCTGCCATACTTCCTGACCCAGGTGGTGGGGTTTATGTCCCAGTGGGATGAGGAGTTCCAGATGGAGGCTGAGAAGGTGCAGTATGTGTCCAACCAGCAGAGGGAGAGGCGGCGCAGTGGTTGGTGGGGCTTTATGATATGGGAGCCCCAGAACTAGGAAACTTCCATGAGTTCCTGCTTGCTTTTCAGGCCCAATTTGAAGACCCCCTGAGAGTGAGAAGGGCCCAGGCGGATCTCAGGCAACTGAAGCAAGGTTTGAAGACCGTGGGGGAGTATTCCACTGAATTCCACTGCCTGGCCAGTCAGGTGCCTGACTGGACAGAGGCCATAAAGGTGCAGTTTTTCCAGGATGGCCTGAACACAGACATCCTTGAATGGGTGTTGTTCCAGGGTAACCCCGAGACCCTCTTGGGGTGGGTACAGCTTGCTGGAGAAGTGGAGATGCTGAGACAGAGCGTCAAGCTGGCTCGGTGCGAGCAAGGATCCGAGGGGAAGACCACCGGGTCTACCAGGAAAAAGGCAAAGTGGCCCGCCCAGGTGGAACCACAACAGGAGAGTCAGAGAGGGAGCGAAGGATGAGAAACAGCTTGTGCTTGCACTGTGGAAAAGGGGGCCATCGCATAGCTGAATGCGCGGAGAGGAGCCCTTGGGAACCAGCTCCTGCCAAGAAGCCCCAGCAGAGCGTAGGGAGGTCATTGACATCGAGGACCCCACTCAAGCCCAAGCTTAAAGCAGCAGTATGGGCCTTGATAACAGGCCAGGCGGCGGGGGAGTCTTCGGAAGAACCAGATGACAGTGGATCTTAATCTTCTGATGCGGAGCCAGTGGGAAATGGCTCCAGCCTGCCCTACTAAGCGCCCGAGGGTGGGCTAACCCCGAAGGGCGCCCGGATGCTGTGGTGAGTGGGATGAAAGGCTCTTTCTTCATAAAAGCCAAGTTAGGGGTTGGAAAAGAGAGCACCCAAAAAGTAACGTTAATGGTTGATTGCGGGTGTACCAAGTCCTAATATGCACCCCTCCCTAGTCAGTGAGCTGGACATTAGCACTATCAAGCTGGACAAGCCAGTGTGGCTGTCACAGATGGATGGGGGGTGATGAAGGGGGGCCCTGCCAGGCGAATGACTGGTCCAATATGCATGAGAATGGGGAATCATCAGGAGGAACTTCAATTTGTGATTACCCCAGGGTTAGTTCCCGCTGCAGTGGTGGGACTAAACTGGCTAAAGTTCCACAACCCCATCATAGACTGGGTAAAATAGACAATGACGTTTGCAGATCCTCTGTGTGTGCAGGAGCACGGGGTGGGGGAAGTTCTCCCAAGGGAAGGAGCCCCTCTAGAGGCCAAGTTGCAGAGCTGCACAACCACTTTAGTCCAAGGGGAGCTGAAAGGATTGCCGGTGGAATATAAGGCATGACAATATGTTTTTGAGGAGAGGGAGTGCAACATTTTGCCACCCCACAGACCCTTTGACTGTACCATTGAGATACTTTCTGAGACTAAGCTACCCAAACCCAGGATTTATTTCATGATGCTGGCTGAGACGGATGCCCTCCAGGAGTTCATAGACAAAAATTTGGCTCAGAGATTCATCAGGCCCTCGACCTCACCTTTGGGGCCCCGGTGATGTTCAGGCGTAAGGCAGATGGGGGCCTGCGTTTGACCCAGGACTACCAGGTGTTGAATGCAATCAGCGTTTCAAATCAGTACCCCCTGCCCTTGATGAAGGACATACTAGCCCATTTGTCCAAGGTGAAGATATTTACCAAACTGGACCTGAGGGAGGCTTATTACAGGGTACGAATCAAGGAGGGGGACAAATGGAAAACTGCTTTCAATTGCCCCCTGGGGGCTTTCAAATTCCTAGTAATGACTTTTGAATTAAGTGGAGCTCCAGGCATTTTCCAGAATTTGATCAATGATGTATTGAGAGACTCTGTACAAGGGGGTCTTGGTGTATTTGGACGATGTATTGATTTATTCTGAGGACTATACGTCCCATGTGAAACTGGTGAAAAAAGTGCTTGCTAGACTGGGGGAGAACCATCTGTAAGCTAAGATGCCAAAGTGTGAATTCCACCAAAGTCGCTTGGACTACTTGGGGTACCGCATCTCAAATAAGGGGATAGAAATGGACCCGGAAAAAGTCAAAGGGGTGTTGGCATAGGAGGCCCCTAGAACCAGGAAGCAGCTGCAGAGCTTCCTTGGATTTGCTAACTTTTACTGGTCCTTCATCCCTGACTTTGCGACGGTAGCCCTCCCTCTGACTGATCTATTAAAAACCAAAGAGGTGGAGAAGAAAACCCAAAAGGGAACAGGGAAGGCAGAGAAACCTCCCCAAAAGATAGTGTGGTCTGACCAATGCCAACAGGCTTTTGATAAGTTGAAGAAACGCTTCATATCTGAACCGATTCTCAAACATCCCGACCCTCCCAACCTTTTGTAGTCCAAGCTGAAGCTTCAGATGTAGCGATGGGAGGGGTGCTGTTGCAACAGGGGGGGAGGAGGGAGAGCTCAGGCCATGTGCATACCTGTCCAAGAAATTCAATGAGACTGAGCAAAATTTGCCTGTCTCAGAAAAGGAGGCAGGTGCAATCAAACTGGCCTTAGAAACTTGGAGCCACCTATTGGAGGGATCTTCCAAACCCTTTGAACTTTTGACAGATCACAAAAATTTGGAAGTTTTAGCCACCCCAAGGCAGTTGAGCCCCAAACAGGTTTGGTAGGCCAGTTTCTTCTACCGGTTCAAATTCATCCTGAAATTTATCCTGGAAAAGAAGAATTTCCTAGCTGATGCTTTGTCCAGACTTCCGCAAGATGACAGCAAATGAAAAGAGGTCATTGACACAGTCTTCTCCCCCTCCCACTTGGGACTAGCAGTCTTAACATGCAGCAAGGCCAAGCATCAGGAGGCCCAAGCCAGCCCCTCTTTGGGGCCAGGGCCTGATCCTAAGGCAACTGATGTTGCCATCCCACAAACTGTAGATGCTGGCCCCTGCATATAGGGGGAGGGCCTATATGTCCCAGAGGCCATGAGGTCATCCATTATCAAGCAATGCCATGATGTTAAAAGTGCGGGACATTTTGGGTATGTAAAAACCTTGCATTTGTCCCAGAGACAGTTTTGGTGGCCAAAGATGAGAAAGGAGGTGGAGGAGTATGTTAAAGGGTGCTCCACGTGTGCAATGGCAAAAAGGGGGACAGGAAAGCCAAAAGGCCTGCTGCAGCCCTTGCCTACCCCATCCAAGCCTTGGGAAGTCATCAGTATGGATTTTATAGTGGAATTGCCGGAAAGTAGGGAAAAGACTGTTATTTGGGTGGTGACTGACATGTTTTTGAAACAAGCGCATTTTGTGGCCTGCAAGAAAATCCCAATCAGCCTCCCAGTTAGCCAAGCTGTTTATTCAACACATTTACAGACTACATGGGATTCCTGCTAAGATAGTGTCTGACCGGGGGGCTCAGTTCACTTCCCAGTTCTGGAAGGTGTTCACAACCCTTCTGGGAGTCAAATTGGGGCTCAGCAGTTCCCATCATCCCCAGAGTGAGGGGCAGTGTGAACGTAATAATCAGGTTCTGGAACAATACCTAAAGTGTTATGTGAACTTCCAACAATCTGACTGGGTGGACCTCTTGCCTTTTGCAGAGGTCGCCTATAACAACACAACTCACCAGAGCACTGGCTTCTCCCCTTTTAAGATTGTTTCAGGGCAAGACTTTAATCCTCTACCACTAGGGGAGGGGACCTCCAAGGTTCCGGTTTCAGTGACCCAATGGAGTCAAAAAATTAAAGATGCCTGTCCAAAAGTTGTTTCGGCCTTGGACTTTGCAAAAGCACTATACAAACATCATGCTGACCAAAAATGGGACCCCTCCCTGGAGTATGCCGAAGGGGACTTAGTCTTTTTGTCCACCAAGTTTCTTAAAAGTCCCCAACCTTCAAAGAAGTTGGGGCCCAAATACATAGGTCCTTTTCCTATTGCTCGAGTGATAAACCCGATGGCTTTTGAACTGACGCTACCCAAACTGTACCGTAATGTTCACCCTGTGTTTCATTCTAGCTTGCTCAAGCCAGCGTGCCCTCCAGACCATCATCATCCAGACCCGGGACCTGCACCCCGTCCTATTCTGGTCGACAACCACCAGCATTTTGAAATTTCTGAAGTATTGGACTCTCGGGTTCACAGAGGGGCTTTGCAATACTTGGTAAAATGGAAACATTTGCCATTAGGGCATGCCAAGTGGGTTAGTTGTGAACATGTGAATGCTCCACGCTTATTACGAAAGTTCCATGCCCACTTTCCTGATAAGCTGGGCTGAAAAGGGGGGATTTTTCTTCAGGTGGGCGGTATGTCAGGCTCATCCCTGAATTCTGGGTTTTGGAGTGGAATTCATGGAGGACCCTGACATGAGGCTGCTTTCTTTGCCTAGGCCTCTGGAGTTCTGGAGAGAGGCCAGCCCGCCTTGTTGGCCTGGGAACACTTCTCTCCACAGCGGCTCAAGGTCATAGCTTCCAGGTGCAAGATGCCCTGAGAGGGAGGCATCTATCCTCCCTAAAGGCCTTTCTCACACTGTGGGGTTTATCTGTGGGGTTGCTCTAGCTGTATTCAGTTTCAGCTTTGTTCTATGTTCCTGACACACAAATCCTTGCCAATAAAGAAACTTATTGATTGAATGTGAGCATGTGTGCTTGGTACATCACAGTCATCAATTTATATTTATTCATATATATATATATATATAGAGAGAGAGAGAGAGAGAGAGAGAGAGAGTTACTGCAATGCTTTAAATCTGTGGATATAAGGAAAACATTGGTGGGAGGAGAAATCTTATTTGGCAACAGTGCCCTGCCCCCCCCTCAAATCCCCATGCAGCCATACCCCTGGTTTTTCTTCTGGATTTCACTATCCTCTGTCTTTCAATCTCTCCTCCTCCTCCTCTCCCTCCTGTGTTGCTGTTAAGGCTCCATTCTTTTATCACAACTTCTTAGAATCATAGAATTGTAGAGTAGGAAGTGGCCCTGTAGGCCATGGAGCCCAAATCCCCCGCTTAATGCAGCAACTTCAGCTGGAACATCCCCAGCAGGTAGCTGTCCAACCTCTTGAAGATGGTCAGACAAAGAGACCCCACCATCTGTCGAGGTAATTGGTTCCATTGCTGAACCACTATTTTTCTAACTCAAGACCCTCTGCTAAGAAGATTCTCCCTTCATTCTCACCTTTTTTTGGCAAGTAACTTCCTTTTCTCTCATCCTTTGGGCATCAGTCTAACACTTTGCCCTTAATCATCTCAAAGCTAAACACATTACCTTTTTCTTTCTTTCACTCCAGACCCCAGACCCTTTGGTCGCCAACAGTGTAATCAATCTTATTAAAAGAGCCAGTTTTTGTTTGCCCTTTCTGCTTTTATGTATTTCTTCCAACTTCAGTTTTATTCAAAAGGCTCTCAGGCATGTTCTCTACCCTTTCACATATTCAGTGGGAGAAGAGTGGAATAATACACAATTTAGTTCACTGTTAATAATGACATAGGAAATATTTAGATATTCTGTTTTTTTTATTACACTGGATTGATTATACAAGACAGAAAGAATATTCCAAATAACTGAAAAATGGTTGAAAATGTGTTTTTCCAGTGTTGGAAAACTCTGAGAAGGAGAATTCTGAAATTATCATTATCTTTGCAGTATTGGACTTATTCTGTATAAAATTCGCACATGTCACAGTGACACAGACAGCATCAGTTATACCAAAAAACAAAAAACAAAAACAAAAACTATTTTCTATGCTGAAAATGCTGTTTCCTGCTCAGAAAATACTGTTTATTCCTTTGAGAAAAATATTAGTGAAGAATTACATCATCTATCTATCTATCTATCTATATCTATCTATCTATCTATCTAATTGATTTATTGGATATCATTTTATAGTCTTTTTCACTGTTATAATTTACTGTAATCAGTAACCCATTGAATGAATGGTCTCACGCACTGCTTCACAAGCTATGTTTGCCTAACCCTGATTTGAGAAAGAAGAGCTAGCCTTGGGAAAGAGCATACCTTCATCCCAGGAATTTCAGAGTTTATTCTAGGAATATTTCCCTGGCTAAAACACATGTTTCCTTCTAAAATAGCACAGAAATCATTGATCCCATTTCTGCCAATGCTGCAGTCACTACTTTGATCCCCCCCACAGCTTCTTTTAACTTAAAGAAGATCCAGTCACAAGATCCAATTTGAACCTTCATGTAAAATAGTTACAACTCTCTGATTACCAGAAGCTGACAGCAAGCAGCAACAGTTACAGACTAAGGACTTTTTTGGACATTAAAAATACAATGCTAGCAGCCTCGCCACGTTGCAAGGCTGCAGCGCTGCAGGGCGTCCCTTTTGGATGACGCCCGTCCCTGCCGGTACTGTTGCAACACCGCAGGGACATTTGAGCATTATATTTAGCCAATTTTTACTCACAAAAGTTATCGTGAGTAAAAATCGGCTAAATATAACGCTCAAATGTCTCTGCGGTACTGCAACAGGGACAGGCGTCATCCGAAAGGGACGCCCTGCAGCGCTGCAGCCTTGCAACGTGGCGAGGCTGCTAGTGTTGTATTTTTAATGTCCGAAAAAGTCCTAACTTTTTATGTCCTTATGAACTCTCAAAGAAGCAAGTCACAATAGTAGAAACTTGCACAGACTCCATAAGGGAATTCGGAAGTTCTCAAAGCACTCAGCAGACTTGGTCACCAGGAACATAGGATGTTAGTTGCCTTAATTAAGTCACAGAATTAGTCCATCCAGCTATGTATCTCCACTGACTGGCCACATCTCCCCAGGCTTTCAGAGAAAGAACGTTCCATATGTATTTAGAGATTCCAGGTATTGAACCTGTTACATTTTCTCTTCTGTCATCCATTTAAGCAGAATGAAACTATTGTTTAATAATAATAATAATAATAATAATAATTTATTTATCTCCCACCCCTCTACAAAATGCAATCGGGGTGGCTTACAACTTTAAAATCTACATACAACCCCTCCATCCCACCCACCCCTTAAAATACAATTAAACATTTAA
The DNA here is from genome assembly GCA_030847615.1 of Gambelia wislizenii. Taxonomy (NCBI): domain Eukaryota; kingdom Metazoa; phylum Chordata; class Lepidosauria; order Squamata; family Crotaphytidae; genus Gambelia; species Gambelia wislizenii. Next base: position 302,329,411 of record JAUMIR010000002.1, on the reverse strand, counting down.
AATACAATAAATACTAAAAACAACACAATAAAAACCTGGATGGAATTGGACTAATTATGATGTAATGTTTTCTAGTAATGTACACTGGTAGTGAACATTTGTAATTCTATATTGGCAACACAGATTTAAAGAATTAAAAAATCTTTCCAGACATTCAGCAAAACAGGCTCCAATATCTGATTAAATTCTTATACCCCACAGAAGCCCAGCATTACCTTTTCTAACATGGGATGTGAGCAGAAGCACTGACATGAAAAGCAATATTCTGAAGCCATTGAAGCCTAGTAGTTTTATTATCACAGGCTTGCAACCTGGCACAGAATGTCACACACACAGCGAAATGAAAACAGAGCTAATAAGCTCTGATGTTCTCTATTCAAAATGTCAGGTAAAACAAACTTATTGCTGGAATTTGAACAAGAAAAAAAGGTTTACTGCTTGCAAAGTCAACATCTTTTTACAAATGGCTTACATGATACAACCATAACCCCATTCCTGTGATCAAGGTTCAGAGGCTTCTACTGATACAGAATGTATCAGAAGGCATGTAGCCAAGTATTGATTGATGTCTTTTTGGTCATCTAGAGGAAAATTAGGGGAGTGGAGATGAGTGATTATTACTATCATAACTTTTCTTAAGATGACCAATAATTGCTAGTACCAACAAAGTCAGTCTGATATCTGAGATGAGGCAGATATCAACATCGGGCATTTCACAATCATTGATAGTATCTGCTGGTAGGTTTGCATTAACATTGAGGATTTGCAGTATCTGACAGCTTACTGTGCAATAAATAAGATTTAATGAACTTTGACCTTTTTTTTACAGTAGTTATTTTAGCTAATTAAGACTTAACAAAAATATTGTGAATCTGAACATGAACAATACAATCAAATGCATCTTTCCTATAAATAAATTCCATTAGTTCAGTGGGTCATCTGTTTACATATACCTACTAAATTATGAGCATTTGGTGTGCGCTGTAGTTGCAAAAGCATATGCCAGAATAAATCTGTTCTTAAGATACCATAAGGCTTTCTGCTGTTTTCATATCAGTATGAAATTTTGTGCTTTCCAGTGCTGGAAACATTCAAAACTCTGTTCTAAACAGATGCCCTTCAGCCTCAGCATGAAGCCATGTTGTGTAATTAAGGAATTCTTTCCCATCTGATTCTTCCAACATGTTCCTTCTCTATAGTTCAAAACGTTTCTCCTACCGCTTCTATATAAATGCACTGATGAAACGTGAAATGGGTGTGGAAAGTAACTAAAGCCCCCTCTATATGAGGCAATCCCCCACTCCCAAATGGAGTGCTTCACAATAATAGCATTTCGCAGCAGCAGCGTGTCTTAATGATATTTTTGCCCCATAAGCCCCCATAGGCTTTGCATGTGAATGGGAGCTGCAAGTGATTTACTCACATTTGTAATTACCTCAATTTTCCACTGCCCAACTTTTTTAAAATGATGTCTAAGATGTGCTAGTGTGATTTTTGGATTTAACAGGAAAGCAAGCAAACAAACAAACAAACAAATGAACAAACAAACCTACCCCATTTTATCGCCTTAGCAATGACTTGCTAAGTTGAAAATCCAACATGGCAATAGTGGGCTCTTTCCCTATTAGCAAGCCCTGCCCACTGTGCTCACCTGACCAATCAGCTTCCGTGCTTCCTCTCCTATGGGAAAGTAATTTAAAGTGAATTGCTTGTCCCAATGAGCAGAAATGTGCACCCCTCACTATTTTTAAAAAACAACGGGAAAAGCTGTGAAGACTTCTCATGTGGTGTTTTTGCCATTTTGGGCTCCCCTCCTTCCAAATACAGTGGATTGATGTGGGATCCCATTTAGATAGATCCTATTCCCAGAGAATTCCATGAGGGTTATCGTCACCATTTAGACAATCCCTAATATTGTGGACAATGTTCTTTGGTACAGTTTCTTTTAAAATATACATTTCCACTCCTCAGTTAATGTTTTTGGAAATAAGCAGTCTAATTATTTTGGCTTATGACTACTGCTTTCAATCTCGATTGGACTGGAGGAGTGCTGAGGGCAAAGAGAGGGTATTTCTGTCTTTCCTGATTAGGTTTTTAGCCTGAAATTGTACATAGAGGGAGGGGGGTTAATATCAACCATGCCTCAAGAAATGAAGACAGCTAGCACTTGATAAAGTCTGACTGATAAACATGAACATCTTCAACACTGAAGGTTTCAAGCTGGTGGTTAATTAGCATGCTGTAAACACCACACATAAATATTTTGCTCCTCAGAATGACAGCAGTCTGTTGTTTTCGACAAGGTTCCATCTGATGTGTTTTGCCAAGTGAAATAATAGCCTTGGCATAGTGTACTTTGAAGTGATGTTATGAATAAACTCTGATGCTCAACATTACCTGCTACTTGAACTAGTACAGATTATGTGTATCAGAGAGAGGGGAGGGAGAGGAAGCGAGAGCAGTCTCAGCAAGACCATTATGCTCCTGCCCAGTTGTTTTAATATTACGCCTCAGGATGGTACAACTTCACTAAGTCACAGAACTTAACGGTGCAGCAAAAGACAATTGGTAGCCAAACTACTTTCTGCTTCACCACAGGGCACAGATGAGATATCCAAATAGCCATGGAATATAAAATGTCCATTGGAAAGGCTTTCCTTCTTTTGCTATTTCCTAAAGATGTGCAGTAATCTTTATTTAAAAAAAAAGCAGCCTCAAAGAAGATGACCACAAATGCAACCCTCAGCATTCAGTCTTCAGAACTCTTTTTATTATCTGATAATGTAGCCTATTCATAGTGTTACCCGAATTACTGGGGGTCCGTGGGACCCACTCGTGACTTGGAAAATATTATATTGTATTGGGGAATTTTAATTAGCTCAAGGGTATGGCTGCGAGAGGCCAGGTAATTTACTCCTATATGTATATGTATGTACATATGTATACTAGTACTCACTGACAAGACTCCAAGCCAAAATGAAATAAAAATGGCTTTTCTTTTAAAATAATCATGGAAGCATTCAGATATGCAGACACACTCACAAGACAACCACACAAGGCTAGCAAAGAATTAGGGGAAATTATTTGAATAGTGGAGATAGAATTGGAGAGAATCGGCTATAAATTACCTGTCCCGAGAGCAGAGGTTCATGTAGCAGAGAAAGACTCAGACTCAGATCTGAGGGTGATACAGCAGTTGGGCAGACTGACGGTGTCCAACTGTAGCAGCACATTTTGGCTATGATTTGGGATAATATTTATTCCCAATATCATACCCTTAAGGGGTGTTTTGAGTGACATACAATGCTTAGATGGGTTTCCCAGAGTTAAACAATAAAAGTTCCGGCTATGCTGATTGCCACTAATGGTTGAAACATTAAAGTCAATGAGCTTATGGCCACCTTCATATTGTGGATAGGAAAAGGTGCGAGGGAAAGACATTTTGTGGATAATGGGTATTTAAGTCACTGTTTGGTTTGGAGTATGACTCACTTCCAGGTGCATCCACAGAAGATTAGCACATTCCACCCTAATGACTCTGACTAAATTTGGGCTTCGCTTAATCCCTTCCTGGGCATGTTGTTGGGGGAATTTCCAAGACAACTTCTTTAGCCGTTTTGGTGACCTTCACTTAACTTAAGTTTTTTTTTTGGCTCTGGTCTACCTTAGACCTCAGGAACTGTCCAATATTTCTAAATTATGAATTATAGGATAATAAACCTGGGTAACAATGCTTACTGCTAACTGAGTTCAGTCAGAGAAACTGCTGACTGAGTTCAGTCAGTGAGTTCCAGAGAAAGCATATATAGTATTTCAAGTTACATGAATGTGCCTCCATGTTGGCTGAAGAATGACGGACAGGACAGAACAAGATTCTGTTCTGACTGAGAGGCCATGAAGAAATTGTATACCTGTTCACCCTTACCCCTGGATTTATAATTTAACATGGGAATCTATATTCCTCACTCTGCACACACAGAACTTCTTCCCCAGGGCAGCTTATATTAATACAGTAATATATAAAGCTCTTGGGTATGTTTCCTTTCCCAGTGTGCTGATTGGCCACTTAGGAAACATACTCAACCTATCCCCTCCTTCCTCTAAAAATCTGCAGCATCCAGGATAGTTCCAAGACAAGATAGATGTTACTTCTACAATGGTCGAAACTGAAGCAATAACAAAACAGCATGTGGTGTGCCTAAAGCTGAAGCCTGACATCGGCACCTATGACCTCAAAATCCTTCCCATTTGTTTATATATTTAGTAGGTCCACATCTGGATCTATCAAGTCTGTCCTACATCTCTTTTGGAATTCAATTCCAGTACTAGGTTACTTCCAAAATGCAAAAACCTCATTAACTAGAGGCTAAAATTATTTTTACCTTTGCACCAATTATTCACATTTCATAAGCCTCTTGACATGGTTTAAAGCTCCCTGACATGACTCAACTGCAAAGCCCAATCTTTCCTAGTCCCTTAATGTTTCTGCACTTCCTGTGCCCCTTTGCTAGCTGTGATGATGGCAGTTCCATCATCCTGCAAAGGACTCCAGTTCCTATCATCTGTGTGTGATAATAGAGAATTACATTTCCCATTATCCTGCAGTCAGTAGTTGTCTTGCAAACATAGCATCAGGTAATCAATGGGTTAACCACAGGGGGAGGTACTGGGATACCTCCAGGTCAGCATCATCAATGACATCATCACATCACCTGAGGCAAACTTGACCAAGCAAGAATGCCAGCATGGATATTTAAACCAAGATGTGAATGCTTTGTTCTGAGTACATGGAGAGTCAGACCATGAGGAGAGAGAAGCCCTGATATGAGTGAGACTAAGTGGAGAGCTGAGACAAAAAGACCATGTCTCAGAGCCTGGGAAGTTGAACAATGGAAGAGGTGGTTAAGACAGGCATCAGATGGCCGGCCAGCCAGCTTAATACCTTCCTGGAATTCAAAGACTGCATACTGCATACTGGGCTTCACAGTTGTGAGTACAATCTCTGTGTAGGAACAGTAATTTAGCTAGATGCATTAGGGAATCTTTAATTGTTTTTATCCCTTGACTGAATGAATTCTGTACTTGCTATATCTTGTAACTCTAAGCTGGAACTGGGAAAAAAGGCATTTTTCTTCATGATATGATTTCTTTTTAACCGTGTTACTTGCTTGAACAAAAAATAAAAACCTTTTTATTTTGTTCCTATTAAAAGCCAAGCTCCATGTGACTATTGCTTTAAGAGTCATGCTACTGAATTCCCTCTGTTCCTGGAGAGAAAGAGTGGGGTGGTTGGTAAATCTCATTTAAGGCTGGAAAGCCTACAACCTCTGTGATTGTCCTCTTGTAATCATATTTTTAAAGGGTACTCTGAAATCAAGAGGTTGTGGCAGCTTTTGACCCTTAGTGGGCACCCTTGGGTGAGGCCACTAAGGGTAGCCCTTAGAGGGGAGCTAATTCTGGGGGTTCCAGGCTGGGAGCCTCCAAATTAGCTAATTTCACACTAGCCATTCATTTTCCTTTTTCTGGCTAGGATCATCTAGATTACATGCTCCAGAATAACTTGCATTTACACTGGCATCTGTATTTTGGGACATGTTGCGAAAGAAGTATCCTAAACCTCCTTGTGCAATGCCCCTTGCACAGTGTTATAGCTCCACCCCCAACCAGCTACTCTCCAACTGCAATATGGGTGAATTCTGCCAGCCCCAAGGTTTGCAACAGACCAAAAAAATAATCACCCTCAGGTGTTCAACGGCAGCAAAATATGACTGCAGCTGAGCAGCTGCCTAATGTTGGAGGTGCAACCAGATCCCCTAGCTGCTGTGGCTCAGCAGGTGAGGAGGTGGGAAGAAGCAGCTTCCCTCACCTTCATTGATGACATAAAGACTTGTTAGTGCACTGATTTGAATTTAATCCATTGTTTCTTGTCCTACAGTCACACCCTCATCCCTTAACATGCTTTCTTTTCCTCTGCATAAGGCCTTCTAAATGCCTGAAATTCTGATCAAGTTAAACTTGCACATCATTAGCCTGTACTCCACTCCATCATATATCATTTTCCCCTTATTATATAACTAACTATCTGTGATGTTATATGCATACTTTTCCTCAATCCCCAAACCCTGAAAATCTGTAGAATTTAAGCACACACATCCACACACCAAAGATTGGATATATCTATGGGGGCTGTTTTCACTCCACCAAGTAAAAATCTCTGGGCCAAATAATTCAGCCCAGCTCTAAATCTGACACAAAAAATTAAAGGCACAAAAAATAATCTCTGGTCTAACTTTCTGCACTACATTATCTATTTCCAGTTTGTCTTTCACTTCTTCAGACTGATAGATTTAACTCTGAATATGCAGATAGGAATGTAACCATCACAAAAACATTTAAGAATTACAGTTGCCCCTTCACTTTTGCAGTGTTGACTTTCAGTTTTGTGTTTTTGTGGAAAGCCGCTGGAGGGTTGCTCATCCTCTGCCTGCCCCCACAGGGAACACATGGCCTTGCTGAGAGTGCCACCAGTTTTCTTGGTGTTCGTTCCCTGAGGAGGGGGACAGCTGAAGGCTGAGTAAACCTCTGCTGCATTTCACACAAAGCTGCTGAGATGCAAAGCAAAACCAAGCCTCCAAGTGCTCAGCAGTGGTGGGGCGGCAGTAGCAGCGATCATGGGGGCAAAAGGGAAGGGGATTAAGAGACTTTGCTTCTCCCCCCTTTCTTCTTTGCCGATAGCCCTGCGGCACCATGGATCGGGCCAGTGAAAAGGAAAGGGGGAGAAGAGACTTTGCTTCCCTACCCCTTTCTCCTTCACCCATGGCCCCACAGCACCATGGATCAGGCCAGCGAAGAGGAAAGGGGGTGAAAACACTTTGCTTTTCCATCCTCTTTCTTCTTCACCCATGGCTCTGTGGCACCATGGATCGGGACAGCAAAGAGGAAAGGGAGCAAAGAGACTTTGCTTCTTCACCCCTTTCTTCTTCACCCATATGCCACAGTGCCACAGATCTTGCCAGCGAAGAGGATAGGAGGTGAAGAGACCTTGCTTCTCCATCCCCCTTTCTTCTTTGCCCATGGCCCCATGGTGGTGCAGATCAGGCCAGCGAAGAGGAAAGGGGGCAAAGAGACTTTGCTTCTCTGACCTCTTTCTTCTTTGCCCATGGCCCCGCAGTGTTGAGGATCAGGCCATCAAAGAGGAAAGAGGGCGTAAAAGAGGACTTAATAAAATGGTGAAAATTAAACCTATCTATACTGGGATGAATAGCAACAATAAAAATGTCCGTTCTTCCAAAGCTAATGTTCCTATTCCAGAATTTGCCAATCTTAACAAATGAAAAGCCATTTAAGATGTGGAAGAAAGATCTGAGTGAATTTATTTGGAACGGCCAAAGACCAAGAATAAAATGGAAAACCTTGATCGAAAGGCCAGAAAGAGGAGGAACAGCATTACCAGATTTATATCTATATTATAAAGCTTGCAGTTTAGTTTGGGTTAGTGATTGGATTCAATTGAAGGACACAAAAATTGGAAGGTGCTGGATTGTGATTAGGGTGGCATGCCTATATGGGGTTTGATAAAGTCACGGTCCACAAAGTCTTTAATAACCATATTCTTAGAAAAGCCTTATTCATACAATGGCAAAAAATTAAAGCACAATATTATAACAAGCTACCAAGATGGATATCTCCCCAGGAGGCTTTTATAGGACAATGGGAGAAAACAGACAAAGCAGAGAGATGGATTACATATAAAGATCTATGTCTGAAGAGTGACGGAAATGATTATGTTATGAAATCAAAGGAAACTATGATAGAAGAAGGGTGGAAACTGAATTGGTTCACCTATCAGCAGCTCTACAGTAGATTCAAGCATGATAAAGAGGAGTTTTATTTTATGGACGAAGAGACAGACTTAGATAAAATAATATGGAATGAAAATAAGAAGAAAATTGCAAAATTATATAACATCTTTCTGTCAAGCGAATTAGAAATGGAGACGGTTAGAGATGCAATGGTAAAATGGGCAAGAGACTTTGGAGAAGTAATAAAAATGGAAGAGTGGAAAAATTCATGGAAGAAAACAAAAGAATTTACTGCTTGCCAGACTTTGAAGGAAAACTATCTGAAAATAAGTAATAGATGGTACCTGACCCCGGTGAGGTTAAGTAAAATATACGGCACAAAAGGGAAAACCTGTTGGAAATGTGAAAAAGAAATAGGTTCACTAATGCACATGTGGTGGGATTGCCCGATTATTAAAAAATATTGGCTAAAGATTCATACTATAATTCAAAGAATATTCAATATTCAATATACTTTTAATCCAAAACTATATTTATTAAACATCACGTCAATACTGGATAGACAAGATGGAAAAAAAATTGGAGAACATTGCTATATATGGGTACGGCGGCTCGTATGAACTTAGCGGCAAAATGGAAGAACAAAGAACCGCCTCTGATTGAAGATTGGTTGAATAGGGTTGTAGAAATGAAAGACAATGATAGAATGACACATATATTGAATAATAAAACACTAGACAAAGTAGATCTTGAATGGTCGCCAATAATGAAATATTGTAAAAAAAAGATGGCATATGAGCATTGACATATAATGAAAAAGTAAATAAATGAAAGGGAAAGCAAAGGGATTTAGACAAAAAAAATAGAAATTAAGGATGAATTGCGAAGAGCGAAAATGAACTAGTAAATGAACATGGAGGGAAAAGACATAAAAATTAGATATGAATAGGAAGGCAAAATAGAGTATCAGATGAAAAACCCTTTGAGTTGTTTAGACGGAGGAAGTCAATGTTTTATTTAATATGTATTTAATATGTATAAACTACACTTATAAGAATACTCTGTGTAATATGTAAGTTTAAAAATAATAATTAAAAAAAAAAGAGGAAAGAGGGCAAAGAGACCTTGCCTCTCCAACCCCTTTCTTCTTTGCCCATGGCCCTGTGGTGGCATGGATCAGGCCGGTGAAGAGGAAAGGGGGCGAAGAGACTTTGCTTCTCCACCCCTTTTCTTCTTCATCTATGGCTCTGCAGTGCCGCAGATCAGGCCAACAAAGAGGAAAGGGGGTGAAGAGACTTTGCTTCTCTGCTCCATTTCTTCTTTGCCCATAGCCCCACGGCACCACAGATCAGGTCGGCAAAGAGGAAATGGGGTGAAGAGACCATGGTGGATGTAGCAGTAGAGGTCCTGGAGGTATGGTGGGGGGGGGGCATGGTTGGATGTGGTGGCAGTGACAGCGGCATGGTGGCAGTGACAGGGTGAACGATGGTGGTGGTGGCAGCAGAGGAGGCCTGGGAGGCCTAGGCAGGCTGGTTTGCAGCAGCAGCCTGGGCTATGAGCCTTTGTTCCTCCCTTCCTCCTTCTCCAGGGTGTTCCATCTGTGCATGCCCCAACCAATCTTTACATAAATTTTTATTCACAGTTTTTCACTTTCACAAGGGTCTTGTGCCCCTAACTCCTGCAAATGTGAGGGGGCGACTGTATTCCCCTGTGTTGAAGAAGCTATCAGTCCCATACTCAAGATCTGGATGGGAAATAGTTGAGAATCCAGGAACAGGTTAAGAGGCTGACAAAACAGGGGGGGGGGGAACCCAACCTGTTTATTGAGGAACTTTGGCATGTGAAACCTCACAATGACCACACTTTAGATTTCCCATGGCTATTAAAATGTAGTTAAACCTGTCCTTAACCCAACAGGACACATAACATAGGCCACTAAGGGAATTGTTTATTTTCTTAAATGTCAGCAAGCAATTCATTCAGACTTCATTCAACAGTCAAATATGATATCATCATTCAGAACAGCTTTTGCCAAGAGAAAGTGTGGGAAAGGAAAAAAAGATCAAACTCTGACTTCTAACTTTTTTAGGAGAGGGTTATCTACCTCACTGAGTGTGTTCTCCATAGCTATTGTATAAAGGGGTCCAAAAATGGGAATGTAGGGCTTCCAGATGACAGCACACACCTACAGTCTCTAATAAAAATGGCATAGGGCAGCTGCAGAGGAAGCAGCAATTCCCTCCAGCCACCTGCTGCTGCCTTATGAAGGAACCCCACCACCTCAAAGGCATCCATGGTGAGTTGAATCCACACATCATACTTTTGTGTGTGTGTGTGTGTGTTAAATATGGTTCAGGGGGCCTAGTGATGTTCATGGTTTTTCCACTTTCACAGGTGTCTTGTACTCCTAACCCTAGCAAATGTGGAGGGCCAACTGTAATGTGAAGGCCTGCCACAATCTATTGCTCCCTCCAATAGTAAACTAAATTGGTAAATTCTGACAGAATGGTAGCCAGAAGCAGGGGGGCACTGAGCAACAATGAGCACATACAAGAGGGGGATGGCAGCAAGGGCTACAAGAGTAAAAAATGTCAAAAGGGGGAAAAAGCCCTACCCATCCAAACAAATCCCAAGCAAGCCAATGATGACTGAGCATGCTCAGGTACCAGGTATAGAATGTTTCTGTTGAGGGAAATGAGACAGAAGACCACTAGAAAAAGAGAATAAAATAGAACAGTGGCTCTTAACCTTTTCTTTGCCAGGGACCCCCTTTAAATATCTGTTGCTGCTGTGGTTCCCCCAAGACTTAACTCAAGATTTAAAGCCCTGATGATGATGATGATGATGACAACAACAACAACAACACCTGATAATAATACAATTACACTATCCATTAAAGCTTCCCTCAGAGGCACTGGATAGGGAGAGAAGACTTTTCTTCTGCTTCTTCCTGCAGGTATGTGGCTGGAGTGGATTAAATGGCAATGAACAGTCCAAGCCAGCCAGCCTTTGTCTTGGCTCCTGTCACATGACCACTCCACTGCAGAGCGGTGTATAAATAAATAAATGAGAAGTAGTGCTTATTTCCATGCATTATTCAAAAAATCTCAGGAAAAGCTGCAAAGGCTTTTCCCATGCAGTAATTGAAGTTGTTGGTCCTCCTCCCTCTCAATACTGTGAATCTTGGTCAGATCTTGTTGGGAGGAAAGGTATTCTCTGCAAATTCTATTAGGATTATTTTCACTGTTCAGACAACCCCTTAAAAGATAGGATGCGGGAAAAGGTAGAGGCCTGACTAGGGTACTGCTGCTAAGATAAGAAAGCGAAAGATAATGAAAGGGCTGCTGCTAAGATTCCTGGCATTAGAAAGGAAGAGGAAATGGGAGAGAGCTCTTTGGGGTACAGTTGCTAAGATTTGTGAGGTAAAAAGGATAAGAGGAAAACAAGAGGCCTCATGAGGGTATTAGATATGTGTCCTGCAGTATTGGATAAACTCCATATTGGGTATAACATAGCAGGCAAAGCATTTGGCAAACTGGAAAGATTTTAATGAAACCAAGTACAATTATATAACCATGCTATTATTAGGGATGTAAAGCATAGGAAATATAGTTCAGAGTGTTATTCATAGTAAATGTGTAGTGATTTCAGGATTGGACAATGACTCTGAAGACCAGGGTTCAAATCCCTGCTCAGCTATGAAAATCCAGTGGGTGACCTTGGGTAAGTCATACACTCTGTCTCAGAAAACTGTGGGATAAGTTTGCCTTAGGGTCACTGTAAGTCAGAAACAACTTGAAGGCACACAACGACAAGAAAGAACTTGAAGCGATGTACAGTAAACATCTCAAAATTGAGTGGGATGATATTGTTTGCATTTCTTGAGAGTACACTCACCCTGCATTTCCATGGATTTTGTATCCACAGATTCTGTATCCACGGATTCTACCATCCCAGCTTGAAAATATTCCAAATCCCCCACCCAAAAAGCAAACCTTGATTTTGCCATTTTATATAAGGGACACCATTTTGCTACACCATTGTATATAATGGGATTTAAGCATCCACAGATTTTGGTATCCATGGGGGGGGGGTTCTGGAACCAAACCCCAGTGGATACCAAGGGCCTACTATAATGGTGTTATTGTTTCTTTCAGATTTCCAGTGACCCTTTCTAAAAAAAAAAAAACAATCCAGAACTATCTTAGAGAATGCTAAGTAACAAAACAAAATGTGTTTTGCTCATCTGTAAAGGATTAAAGTCTCATGAGAATATTGAAGGCACAGAAAAGTAGAACATCCTAAGCAGAGAAACAGCAAGTACATTGCAAAATGTACTGGAAAGTTTGTCTAGATTGTTGCCGATGCAGGCTGAAGTCTTTTTCTATAGGTTGAAAGACAAAAAAGACTCATGAAGAAAGACTCTTACTTCATGGTTGTAAACCAAGGAAATTCCTTAGGGGGTATATATAGATTTGTTTAGGCATTTCTGTGGTGAGGTGCCACAAAGTTGAATCAGCTTCATCTACATAATAACAGCAGGGAGATAGTTTTCTTTTAAAACAAATCCTTGCAAAAATGTTAGAAGTACTTCATTTTTAGTGATATCTCAGTCTTGTGTATCTACACACAGAGAGTAGAAGGGGGGAAAACATGTTACCAATTACTGCACACCTCAGCCAATATCCTGTATCAGAGGCTACAATACACAATTATGCAGTGATGGAACTATGTTGCTGACAGGATACACAACCATGCCAGTGAATCGTGATGATCCACAAGACGGCACTGCAAAACATTCCCATTGTGCAGCTTCAGGGGTGTTGCATAATCTCCCTGCTGCTGGTTTCACTTGCAATAGCATTTCAATAGCATTGATATTTCTATACCACTTATCAGTGCCAAACCATTCCCTAAGTGGTTTACAATGTGTGTTAACTAATTGCCCCCAACAAGCTGGGTACTCATTTTAACAACCTACCAAAGGATGAAAGGCTGAGTCAACCTTAGAGCCCTCTAGGATCAAACTCATAACATTGTGGCTTGCAGTACTGACATTTAATCAATGTGTCACCAGGGCTCCCTTGAACAATGGCCCCAATGGCATACCTGCATCCCCCCTCCCCCCTTAAGAGTGCAAATGTTACACAAAGGTACAGTTCAATTTTATGCAATTGTAAATCAGTTTACAAAGATGCAACTTCCCAACAGGATGCCAGCTGCTTTTTTTTTTAATTACTTACTGTATCTCCCCCCCTACCTTGTTTCTTAGGTACCTTTTTAACTAAAAAGACTCTTGGAGGCCTACAGATAAAATAGACACAATTTGGAAAGCATGATAATCAAGATGTAATATAGAGCATACATTATTCCTCCCCCTACCACACAACAAGTATGGGATTGGTTTAAAATTGGCCTAACATCTTCTTTCTGTTTGAAATAATTTATAAATGGTTCCCATATCTTTATATAATCTTTTATTGCTTTCTTTCTCAACCAATTCGTCAGTTTGTCCAATGGAGCCAGCTCTACAACCTTCTGTAACCATTCCCATTTAGTTGGGACATCCTCCGCTCTCCAACTTCTTGCTAAGACCATCCTTGCTGCCGTAGTCAGATAGAGTATTAGGGATTTATGTTCCTTCTCTTTTGGATTTTCTAGGTTAACCATGTTTAATAAATATAATTCTGGTCTTAGATCCAGCTTCACACCTATAATTTTCTCTATTTCTTTATTTATTTTCAACCAGAATCTTCTTACTATCTTGCAATCCCATATGATAAAAGGATCCCTTTTGGTCTTTACACCTCCAACATTGTGGAGAGATTTCTTTCTTCATTTTGGCTAAGTTTGATGGGTTCATATACCATCTATACATTAGTTTATAAAAAATTTCCTTCAAGTTATAACAACATGCAAATTTCAAACCCCTCTTCCAAATCTCCTCCCACTGCTCCAATTGAATATTATGTCCAATATCCCCGGCCCATTTTACCATACAATGTTTTACCTGTTCATCTCCTGTATTCCATTTTAATAATAATCTGTAGATTCTACTAATTAGATGTTTATTGTCCGCTCTCAATAATTTTTCAAACTCTGAGATCTCTCCTTCGTACTGTCTTACTTTTAAGACTTCCTTAATCCTAGATCTAATTTGATAGTAAGTTAACCATTGCAATTGTATTCCTTCTGCTACTAACTCCTGCCATTCTTTAACTTTCCATTTGTTTCTATCTTTCACCAATCATTCTCGATAAGTTAACCAATTATAATCTCTTAATTCATTTTTGCAAAAGGCTTCCTGTGGAGATAACCATCCTGGGATTTTTGGGCATAGCCTAATTCTATACTTCTCCCAAATTCTAATCAGTGCTTTTCGCACTACGTGATTTTTGAAATCCTTATTTATTTTTAATTTATTATATCCTAGATAACCATGCCAGCCTGATTTTAATTCAAATCCCTCTAATTCTAGGTCTCTTCTGTTCTCTAACAGTACCCATTGTTTTAGCCAAGATAGACACGTCGCTTCAAAATAAATTCTCAGGTCTGGTAGGCCAAATCCTCCTCTATCTTTGTCATCTACTAATAGCTTCCATTTAATTCTAGGTTTTCTGCCAGCCCACAAAAATTTGCTTAAATCTGTTTGCCAAATTCTGAAAATTTTAATTGAAATAATTATAGGTATAGCTTGGAAGAGAAACATTAATTTTGGTAGTACACTCATTTTGATAGTAGCTATCCTTCCTAAAAGTGACAAATTCAGTCTTTGCCACCTATTCAAATCTGTTTTAATATCATTCCATACTTTATCATAGTTATTATAAAATAATTGTTGATTGTTTGTTGACAGATTAATCCCTAAATATCTTACCTTTTTTACTATCTCACATTTGCTTTCTTTTCTAATTCTTTTTTTTCCTTTCTGTCTAAATTCTTTGTCAGTATTTTTGTTTTATCTTTATTAATTTTGAATCCTGCCAATTTTCCAAATTCTTCTATTTTTACCATTAAATCCTCTACTCCTTTTATTGGATCCTCTAAAATTATCACCAAATCATCTGCAAATGCAGAAAGAAGGAGATATAAGTATTCTTGGTTTTTATAGTTAGGCAAATAATCAAATAGATAATTTGTTTATATGGTAAAAGTCTATTCACTGTTAAATCTATTGTATTGGTGTTACATTAAGGAATATATGTAAAGAAATATGTTATAAGAGAATGTGGTTATGTACTTAAAGACTACATGCGAGTTATTTTCCGGTAGGAAATTATATACAGTGGAAAGGAAAGGGAAAAAAAGAAGGTAGTGTAGATTATTGGATTTAGAATTAAATAATGGAGATATTAAGATGATAATTTGCTTTATAGGAGGTGAAGTATGAAGATTATTACAGAACCGAACAAGAACAAGCAGGAAGTCTTTTAAAACTACGGACTTTTTCGGACAATGTAAAAATAACGCTAGCAGCGTCGCCAGGTTGCGACGCTGCAGCGCAAGAGGGCGTCAGTTTCGTACGATGCTCCTTCCCCGCGGTACTGTTGCAGTACCGCTGGGACATTTGACCGTGATATTTTTGCTTCTACCGTCATATTTTACTCACAATCAATGATATCACGGTCAAATGTCCCAGCGGTACTGCAACAGTACTGCTGGGAAGGAGCGTCATACGAAACTGATGACCTCTTGCGCTGCAGCGTCGCAACCTGGCGACGCTGCTAGCGTTATTTTTACATTGTCCAAAAAAGTCCTATATGTATATAGTCTGTGTGTATATGTGATGAATGTTTGTTAAATTGTAGAATCGTGGGGTTTTTTTTATCTTTGCATACGTTGTTTTTGTTTTAATGTTAGGGTTTTTGTTTTTGTTTCTATCTGTTAGTGTTTGTCATTACTTTGTCATTATTCGTTATTCAATAAAATTTATTAAAAAAAATAAAATAAAAATAAAATTGGCCTAACATGTCCCACCAAGTGCCTTGGTCTAGAACTTGATAATCCCACCCCCCACAGTGTCTTGACACCAAAAAGATAATATCTTTTTATCTAGACCCATTTCAAACTGGCTTCAGGACGGGATTTGGAGTTGAGACTGCCATGGTTGCCTTAACCGACGACCTGCGTCTAAGCATCGACAGGGGTAGCGTGACCCTGTTGGTGCTTTTGGACATCTCAGCAGCTTTCGATATGATAGATCATAGCATCCTTTTGGATCGCCTGAGAGGGTTAGGAATCGGAGGCACTGCGCTCCAGTGGTTCCGGTCCTTCCTCTCGGGCAGGTCCCAGAGGGTGTTGCTCGGGGACAGTTGCTCCAGCAGAAAGGAGCTTACTTGTGGTGTTCCGCAGGGCGCCATCCTATCCCCAATGCTGTTTAACATCTATATGAAGCCGCTGGGTGAGATTATTCGGAGTTATGGGGCTGGGTGTTATCAGTACGCTGATGACACCCAGATCTATTTCTCCTTGTCCCAATCGTCGGCCTCGAATTCTGATGGTGTCTCTCCTCTTAATGATTGTCTTAAAGCAGTAATGGGCTGGATGAGGAAAAACAGATTGAGATTAAATCCAGACAAAACAGAGGTGCTCACGGTAGCAGCCCCGAAACCAGGAGTTGGGTTGCAACCTCCAGTCCTAGATGGGGTCACGCTCTCCGTTAAGGACTGTGTTCGCAGTCTGGGGGTGCTCCTTGATTCATCGCTTCAGATGACGAGTCAGGTGAATGCGACAGTCAGGAGCGCCTGTTATCAGCTTCGGCTGATACGCCAGCTGCGCCATTTCCTGGAAGTAAAGGACCTCGAGACTATGGTGCACGTGCTGGTAACCTCTCGTCTAGATTTCTGCAATGCGCTCTACATGGGACTGCCCTCATGCTTGGTCCGGAAACTTCAGTTGGTACAAAATAAGGCAGCCAGAGTGGTCTCGGGAACATCTCGGAGAGACCATATAACTCCAGTGTTAAGATCTCTCCACTGGCTGCCTATCAGTTTCCGGGCCCAGTATAAGGTGTTGGTTATTACCTTTAAAGCCCTAAATGGCTTGGGTCCAACTTATCTCCGGAACCGCCTCCTCCCATACAATCCTCCCCGCGCACTCCGGTCCTCTGGGAGGAATTTGCTTCAGCCACAAAAATCTAGGCTGTCTGCAACCTCCCAGAGGGCCTTTTCGGTAATCGCCCCCAAATTGTGGAATGACCTGCCGAACGAGATCCGTCAGATAACAACCCTGAGTAGCTTTAAAAAAGCACTAAATACGGATCTCTTTCGGCAGGCCTTTTCTAATTAGATCCCAGCCTCAGGGGATCCTGGCTTCTTTTAGTTTAGCTAACACACATTGGAAACTGTTTAATGCAGTGTAGGTGTGTAAATAGCTATTGCTTAAAACAATTTGTAAGCCACTCTGATAGCCTTGTGGCTGAAGAGTGGGGTATAAATAATAAACAAATAAATAAAAATAAAAAAAAATAAATAGTCCGCTGGCCATTTATAGTATTTTATTGTATTTATTGTTTTTAATTGTGATTTTAGATTAGTTGGTTTTAATTTATAATTGTTTAATATTTTTTTATGGGGGAGGGTGCGTTGGGGGGTGTTTGGGGATTTTATCTGTATTGTATTTTAATTTTTGTAAGCCGCCCGATTGTTTTAACAGAGGGGTGGGGTATAAATACATTTTATTATTATTTTATTATTATTATTAATATGGGAATCAGGTGACCCTCCCCATGGAGGACATTCCATAAACATCCCATAATGCTGACTAGGCCTTCTCTGTTGTCACCAGCCTTCAAGACACTCTTACAGAACAGGCTTCAGGAGATGATCTCATGGTATGGGAAGGTTCATGACAGGAGAGGTGGTCTGTCAAGAACTGGAATCCTGAGCCACACAAGATCTTACAGATTAAACTCAGCACTTTGAAGTGGGCATAGAAAGATATTTATCACAACCACAACCAAACAGGCAGAAACAAACAAATCTTCCTCTCAAACTGGCTCATGCTAAAATCAATAGCATGTCATAAAAGATAAGCAACTCTCTCTAAGTATGAAATCAGCACTCAGAGAAATAAACAGCAGACACAGAAATGCAGTTCCACAGCAGTAATAAATAGTAGAGTGCCAATGCAGTATAGTGGTTTGTGTGTAGGACTACAACTCTGGAGACCAGGATTTGAATCCGTGTTCAAGCTCACAGAAACCTTGGGCAAATCACAATCTCTCAGCCTCAGAGGAAGACAAAGGCAAACCCCCTTTGAATAAATTTTGCCAAGAAAACCCCATGATAGGCTCACCTTAGGGTCACCATAAGTCAGGAAAAAAGACTTGAAGGGACACAACAACAACAGTAAATAGCAAGTCACACAGCAATAGCAACAGTACAGTAGAAAACCTTCTGAAGTAGCCAGGTTTTGGACAGACATTAATATATACTGGGGGATGAGCATCTCATAAGATCAGTGACACCACTGAATAGGTCCTCTGCTACCAATGGATGTCTGCCAAGTTTCTCTGGATAAGATACCAGACATTTAACAGATTGTGTGTTCATGGGGTAGAAAAAAGATAAGAATCAGACTCTTTTTTCACCAGAAACCAGTGCCAGCTGGTGACTCCAGTATCAGTGGTTCTGAGAACTCCCTCCTAAATGTCAGTCCAAATTTTAAAGAAGTGATCCAAGGTGATGAAACCCCTTAATCAAACAGGATGGCTCCTTTAAGTTTCAGACTAAAACCTGTCATGATACAGAAAAGAATTTACCCCTAAAGAGGATGGAAAACAACTCAAGGTTTCTGAATTTTCAAGAAAGCAAAAATGAGAGGTTCATCAGTCCAGGCAAAGGGCTTTGACAAGTTGTTGTTGTTGTTGCTATTGGTGCCTTCAAGTAATTTCTGACTTATGGCTACCTTAAGGTGAATCTATCACAAGGTTTTCTTGGAAAGATTTATTCAGAGGGGGGGTTTGTCATTGCTTGTCTCCTATGCTGAGACAGTGAAACTTATACAAGATCACCCAGTGAATTTCCATGGCCAAATGGGGAGTTGAACCCTGGTTTCCCAGAATCCTTGTCCAACACTCAAACCACTGCACCATGTTGGCTCTCACATTGACAAAACACCTTTTAAACATTTGACTTTGAGGCCCTGTGTATTCAACCCTGTTTTATGGTACTGAATTAGCATTTTCCACTTTTTTTCCTGACAAGCTCCTCATCTTTAAAAGCTACTTAGTACATAGAGGCAACACTGTCCTTTCTATGCTGGGAACTGTGGTGATTTATTGACTTGTCTTGTGAAAATGGGCAAAATTTCATTGAGTTCATTTTAATTTAAAACATCAGCAAAATTTGCAAAATTTCTTTTAAATGTATTCTAAAAACTTGAGATTTATCTTTTTTTAAAAAAAATGAATGTGAGAGAAACTAAAAACAGACTTATTTTTCCATATTGAATGGGCAATTGATTGTGTGTATGTGTGTAGATATCCTTCTAGGGTGAAAAAACCCCCAGGTCAAATAGAGCAGAGGTGTAATAACTGATGCATGCACAATATCAGAGGAATATTCTCCATAAGCTCAGCTCTTGCCAACAAACTGGTGGCATAATTTTGCAGTTTTTGACATTTCCAATTACTTTAAAGGGCAGTCTCATGTAGAGTATATTAAAGCAGCTTTCTGGGTAGCAACAAGAGCATGAATAACTATGACAAGATCTAACTTTTACAAAATGGAGAGGATATTTGAAAATATTTTTTAAAATTGTCAAAAAAAGGTTTTAAGTGCCAAGAAACCCTGATGAGAAGCACCATGGATGGATGAGAATCTTTACAGTTCAGGACTTATTCTGTGCAAAATTCACACATGGTTGTTCTGTGTAGAAAACAGCATTTTCTGCACATGAGTTCCAACACAGAAAATACTGTAGATACATAGATATATGTGTATATATAGAACACACAAAAATTTAGAACTCCCATTAAATTAAAGTGGAGTCCAGAACAAGAGCGGGGGATGACAAGTGAAAAGCCTCTCAAAAAGTGTCCCAACTAAGGGCTTATTGAACTCGTTGGTTCCCTGCCCGTGTAGCCTGGCTCCAGGATCTTATCTGTCCTTTCCCCATTATCTGGAGAAAATGGATCAGCATCCAAACAGAATGCTGACCCATTGCTGCTGCTGCTGCTGCTGCCATTTTCTCCACTGATGCAGAAGCCAGGAAGCCAGTATAGCACACAGTAACTATCTCTACATGCGCTTAGAGGGTACTTTAATAGCAGTCATCCCAGACCTGGTAGTAGAGCTATGTACTCACGACAGCCACACCAAACTTCTCCTTTCTCTCTCTAACAATTAATTCAGAAAGGAGGCAAGTCTATAATCTTACACTTCCTTTCAGGTTGCATTCTCTGCTGACTGCTCATCATTAAGCACTAGTTATCAATCCCAGACTTTCCTTTTTATATAGGCCACTGAATGATTATAATGAGGAGAAAATTATATATACAAGAGTGCTTCCCCCATTACAGAGCACTGCCTTAATAGAGCAACCCTCAAGGGTGACTACAGGATCAAGGAACAAGATAATAAAGAGCAAGATGAAGCACATTCTCCGGGCATATTTCAGAAGCACGGGAAGTTCTTCAGAGTAGTTGAAAGAATTATCTGAAGGGAGAAATTAACTTTCAATATGCATGGGCTGAACATAAAGCATACAGGTGCCGTTACCACTTTTGTTCTTGAAAATTGTAGAGACGTGCTTGAAATCAGATCTCACATAACAGGCAAAGTGTGGAAGTAGAACTCTGGGTTGTAGCTTTCTCACTCTGAGTAGAAGGACATGTTTTTGAATGTTCTTATTTTTTTTAAAAAAAAAAACTAATTGGGTATAGTAATGTGTACATCAGAAAGAGAGCTATGTTAAACCTTCCTTGTAGTGAGCAGGTTTTCTAGAGGCAGGAGATTTTCTGCAAAGCCATGGAGTATTCATAACTATTTTCCCCTCATTTATTTATTTATTTATACCCCTCTCTTCAGCCACAAGGCTATCAGAGTGGCTTACAAACTGTTTTTTAAGCAATAGCAATTTACACATCTACACTGCATTAAGCAGCTTCCAATGTGAAAGTCAGTGGGTCAAAAGAGGAAGAGGAAGGAGCCTGGTTCCATAGCTGAGAGTTTTTGGAAAGTGCCCTGGTCCACAGTGTGCCTGGTCAACCTCTATGTGATGTTAGGGTTAGTTTTCCAAAGACAAAGGGAGCTGAAAAGTCAAAATCTGCAGGATGTAAAAGGCACTGCTTATTATATGAAGAATGTAATTGAAAATTTAGCTCTGAGTGAAAAAGAGAAATTGCCAAACCATCGTTGGAAAAAGTTTTGGCCGTGGTTTAGTGAGACAACCCCAGCAATAACTTAAAAGGATATTTTAAATAAATAAATACTTTATTGTTATTAGTGTATTTTTGTATAATTTTGTATTATTTTTAAATTAATCTTTTAATTAATCTTTTATTATTATTGTTTTCTTTTCCAAATAAGTATAATTGTATTGTGTAAATATAATGTGATTATAGTGCGTTTAGATTAAGAGGAAAAATGTATTAGTGTTAGGACAGATAGTTTTATTTTTTGTATTAGTAAGAAAAGAGG
The DNA here is from genome assembly GCA_030847615.1 of Gambelia wislizenii. Lineage (NCBI taxonomy): Eukaryota > Metazoa > Chordata > Lepidosauria > Squamata > Crotaphytidae > Gambelia > Gambelia wislizenii. The sequence goes on along the minus strand of JAUMIR010000002.1, from coordinate 302,307,966 downwards.
AAAACAATTAATATTAATTTTGTGTTATTGTTATGGTCTTTTGCGGTCAGGTGTATTTTTCAGTAGAATGGTCTTATTCCAATAAAAAATTCCTAACCCCTAAAAATTCGTACAAGCCAGGTACTCATGTCAATTGTTTACATTTAAATGCTCCTGGTGGCACAGTAGTTAAATGCTGGTGCTGCAAGCCACAATGTTGTGAGTTCAATCCTGCAGAGCTCAAGTTTGACTCAGCCTTCCATCCTTTTGTAGGTCAGTAAAATGAGTACCCAGCTTGTGGGGGGCAATTAGCTAACACATTATAGTGCTTAGCACTATAAAGTGGTATAGAAATGTAAGTGCTATTGCTATTTGTTATTAATTAAAAATAACATTTTCCCCAAATGTGGACTATGTTAAACTTTTTCTTATGGCACACAAGTTTTTTTCTAAAGGCAGGAGGTTTTGTGCTACATTGAGAAGCATTTGAAAACGTGATTTCCCCACCTGTTTTATAAAATCAATAAAAACCATAGAGATGGGATCTGGGGTGTATGTGCTAGAGTAGGAGATATAACGCTTACCCTTGAGCTGTTTCCACATTTGACATTTCATACCTTTGAAATTTCTTTATTGTTGCCTACAAGTTATTTCCAACTTATAGTGACCCTAAGGTGAAACTATCATGGGATTTTCTTGGCAAGATTTGTTCAGAGCGGGTTTGTCACTGCCCTCCTCTTAGACTTGAAGAATGCAACTTGTGCAAGGTCACCCAGTGCATTTCCATGGCTGCATGTGATTTGAAACCTGATCTCCCAGAGTCCTAGTCCAAAACTCTTACCACTATACTACATTGGCCCTTTTGAAATCACTACTTGTCTTGTTAAGACAAATGGTACTGGTATCGCCATCAGTGGTGGCACTAGGGGGGTGAAGAGAGGTCAAACCATATTGGGTGACACTGTTTGGGGGAGGGGTGATACCAACAGCAATAGCAGCACTTACATTTCTCTACTGCATTATTGTGCTAAGCACTCCCTAAGTGGTTTAAAATGCATTAGCTAATTGCCCCCAACAAGCTGAGTACTCATCTTTACTGACCTATGGAAGGATGGAAGGCTGAATCAACCTTGAGCCCTGCAGGATTAAACTCGCAACATTGTGGCTTACAGTTCTGGCATTTAATCACTGCACCACCAGAGCTCCCACCTTACCAGCCTTAGTGACACCACAGATCATCCACCATACATGTATTTTTTTCCCCCAGAAGGGAGAAGGGGAAATTTTAGACACTCCCCCCCTCAAAAAAAGTGCCACAATCATGCTCTAATTCAGGGGGCTCTTTGATTTCACTGCTTCTACAGCATCTGGACATTCAATATTGGCAGTCCAGGCAGGGATACAGAACCCAGTACTTCCCATGTGTTTTGGCCTGTAATTCTTATCAGCCATAATCACACTGTCTAGCTGTCATGTATTATCAAGAATATAGTTCAAAACCTCTGGAAGACTCTGGATTGTCTACCTTTCCCTTGTGGTCAAATCCAGAGATTGGAATTGCACAGCCCTCAGTGCTTGTTGAACTCCATCCCCCAGCAGCTCTAGGCAGTATAGCTAATGGTGAACAATTCTGGGAGCTGCAGGTCACCTCTGAGAAATCACTTGATTCCTACCCCATTGGGATTTAACCATATGTTCAAACTTAACTGTGGTTGGAAAAAACACTATGGAGTGAAGAGCAGGAGAGCATACTAAAAGCATAAGTCAGATGCAAGTAAAATAAACATGGTCCAGTGTTGAAACAGAGTAAATTATTAAAGGTGATCCTTGCAGCAGGAATACATGCTCTTTAAAAATGCTGAAGACAGCAGGTATGTGATACCAAAATTAATTCAGACTGTCAGTTTTTAAATGGAACAGCAAGTCCAAAGGCAGCAGTAGCACATGAACTACCTAAAGGAAATATATACTTCTGGTTATATTCTGTCTTTTGTGATATGGCTATATGAATATGAATTATGTGCATACCAAAAGAAAAGGGTAGACTAACAATTCATGAAACTGGCCTCCAGTTAGAAATTTTATTATGTGAATTATCATGTACTTAAACATGGAACTGAGAATAGCAAACATGGGGTGTTAATAAGGAGTCTTATTATTATGACCCTCTTTCTCATGAAGTAGAATCCATGAAAATTCAAAATATTTAATTGATATCTGATATCTCCTTAAGACAAATCAACTCCAACATAGCTATGTAATATTCCACTAAGTTTCTTTTTAAAGGTAGCAATGCATAATTTCAGCAATTTTCTTCCTAATGCTAGAAAATCTTCAAAAACCATGCATTTATTGTAGGTTATCCACAATCTGGGACTTGTTTTATGCAAAATTTGTACATGGTTGTTTTGCACAGAAACCAGCATTTTCTGTGCAGGAAAAAAATGTTTGTGTTGAAAATATTATATCAACATAGAAAAAAATAATTCCTATACAGAAAATGTCATTTTCTATGTTGGAAAAAGCTTTAATTGGGGATTTAGTCTGCATAAAATTTTCACATGGTTGATTTGTATAGAAAACATGATTTTCTGCACAGGAAGCAGCATTTTCTACATGGAAAATAATATATCTATATAGAAATATTAATTCTTGTGCAGAATTTTGTACAGAATAATTCTTGAACTGAGAAGTTTCACATCAGTCCAGAATTCTTCTCATCAAGGTTTCTTGACACTCAAAAAAACATGTTTTTCAACCATTTTTCAAATCTTTTCACATATTCTTTCATCCCCTACTCGATCAGTATGGAGAGGATCAATTAAGGTCAACTGGAGAGGATCAATTACATTGCATTAAGCAAAGACAAGACAAGTTCCGGTTTATGCAGATTAGAAATTATTTTCCTTTTCATTTAGCAAAATAATATGTCAGACATTTTTTTCAGAACAACATCTTCTGAGAAATTTATCTCAGCTGTAGAACCAGCTATTAATACAGTCATTTAATTTTGTCATGTAGGATCCACTCACCTATGCTGCAAACTGATGTGACTGCAGGTGATTTGTACAAATGTGATACATGTGTACGCTGGGAAAATATGGATGTGGGGCCAACTCCCAATGCAATGGCAAATTTTGAAGGGCAGGTGCACATCATGGCAGTGTACATAGTCACAGCCTCAAGGTAAGTGCAAAAGGGAGGCACCATGCTTGTATGTGTTCTGTGGGTTACAGATGATGGTATCATTCCTGCCAATGGAACAGTTCTGTTGTTTGACTCTTAGAGCTCTAGCTTCACTTCCTTACTTCTGGCAATTCTGGAAGACTTATATATGACAGTTGTCAGGAAGGCAAAATTTTATTGGAAAAGGGTCACATGATGGGCTCTATATACACACAGCGGAACAGATAGATAGATACATAGATAGATGGCACTGTACTGCTCTTTGTCTCTCTCTGTACATATCATGCCAGTTTGCTGCCAATCAATTTGTCTTTCCTCAAACTAATTTAGAAATGAGTCTTGACATTCAGTTCTAAAATTACCTACAACTAGTTGTACCCAGTGTAACATACACAATTAAAAACTCGCCCCAAAACACCCAGTAGACCTTATGACAACCTTGTAAGGTAGGCCAGTGGATTTCTAAATTCTTCCTCCCCCTTCTCAGCATCCCACACTTTTCCCAGACTTGCTGAGGGTGACTTGTTCTGTTGACCTGCTCTCCAAAAAAGCGATACAAGGATTCCCTGAAACTACATCTCAGGCTTGGCCAAATTGATCACCAACAATGGTCTGCCCTGGCTTCACAACAGGAGGCACGGAGACGCAATGCTGCAGCCTTATTTGCATTCACGCCGAACATGTCTTGAAGAGGAACAACAACGCAGACAGAATCACAACCCGGAAACATCACCCAAGGAGATGCTCTGCTGTGCTTTCTGCAACTGGACTTGTTAATCTCGGATTGGCCTTTTCAGTCATCAGCACGCTTGCAGAAAGCATGGGATGAGTCCTTCCTGAATCTTCATCTGCGAATAAAAGCCAGAGAGAGAGAGAGAGAGAGAGAGAGAGATTTTTTAAAAATTTATTTATTTATTTATACCCCGCTCTTCAACCACAAGGCTATCAGAGGGGCTTACAAATTGTTTTAAGCAATAGCTACTTACACATCTACACTGCATTAAACAGTTTCCAATGTGTGTTAGCTAATTGCCCCCCACAAGCTGGGTACTCATTTTACCAACCTACGAAAGGATGGAAGGCTGAGTGAACCTTGGAGCCGGCTGGAATCGAACTTGTGACGTGGTGGCTTGCAGTACTGGCATTTAACCATTGCGCTACCAGGGTTCCTGGTGTATAGATGGCACTATACTGCTATTTGTCTCTCTCTGTATATATCATGCCAGTTTGCTGCCAATCAATTTGTCTTTCCTCAAACTAATTTAGAAATGAGTCTTGACATTTAGTTCTAAAATTACCTACAACTAGCTGTACCCAGTGTAACATACACCAGTAAAAACTCACCCCAAAACACCCGGTAGACCTTATGACAACCTTGTAAGGTAGGCCAGTGGATTTTTAAATTCTTCCTCCCCCTTCTCAGCATCCCACACTTTTCCAGACTTGCTGAGGATGACTTGCTCTGTTGCCTTGTAGCTTCCACCAGTTGATTGCCTGGGTCCCATTGCAGGTGGCCCACTCCTGCCACCAGTTGACTGTCTGGATTGTCAAACGTTGTCACATTAACTTGGTCTCTTATCTCAGCAAGACGATAAAAACTTTTGGGAGGATCCTTATTCATATTAATGCAAATAATAGTTGGATTAGTTCAAATTGCCATTCCCTTTCTCCACTAAGCTTGAAAGCCTTACTTTTTCAGACTGCAACTCCAGAATCACCTAGATAGAAAGCAATCTTTTCCAACCCATATTTCACCAGTTTTAGCTGGAAGCAGGATCCCTTGGGTAAAAATAGGAAATTCAGGTACACATTTCCAAGGATGCCTGATTTCTATTGGTTTGGCGCACGTGCATACACACACACACAAAACAAAACAAAACATGGAAGCTGGCATATTAAAATGTAATGTTTAGCACACTATACTTTTGTTACCTTATGTTTCTAGCTCTCATGGTTGCAGAGAAAGGTCTTAAACCATTTTCCAGAGTAGAAGCTATTCTATTCAGTTGTACAAAACCAACAAAGAATGCTCTTAGTCTTTAAGGTAGGAAAAAAAACATTTTTGCCTGTTTATAAGCATACTCAATACAAGTTTACAGTGTGTTTCAAGATGAATGTTACGGAGTTAGGGGACAGCTACTCTTTTCTTCATTCCTTTCTGTTCCAAAGAGCTAACTGTAAAGACATGGCATAAGTTCTCAGGCTCACATGTTTGGTTCAATGATTTCATATTTCAGCAGTCCAAACCAGAAATATCAGACATACAGGAAGGCAACAGCAATGCAGTGTCAATACATAATATAAACCACTATCATGTGTCCAAAGAGAATAGAGGCCAAGATCCTATGTAAAACTGATGGAGTGTAAATTTCTACCAGTGCATTTATGTAGATGAATACAATAGCAGGAATGGTTGTGGGGTCCAGTGTAGTTGGTGGCTCTCTGGATGTGCTGGAGGCCATTCTGGGGCTGTTGAAGAGCCATTTTGGTTATGAGGTAGGAATGAAATTGTGCCCATGTGCCATTGCACTGTGGATAAGTGGAGAAATGGCTTACATAAGGAAGTATGCAATTATTATTGTCCTTCTTTCCTGTTCTCATAGAACAAATAAAGTCATTTAGAATTTTAAAGTATGTCAACAGCACTCTTCCCCAACCTGAGTCCCTTCATACATTTTGGTTTACAATCCCCATCACTTCCAGCCAGCATGGCCAGTGGTCAGGGAGAACAGAGTAGTCTTAAAAATGATCTAGAACATAAAGGAGGCCTCCTGGATTTCTTGGTTTGCCATTTTGTTTCCAAATAGAAACAGTCAGGTATCACTGAGAAGCTCATAAAGAAGATCATTATAGTAATTACTCCCCCTTGTTGCCTGGTGCCAAGATTTGCTATTCAGAGTTATATGCCTCTGAATATAGATTTCCCACTGAGCCAGCATATCTACTGATAGGCCTATCTTCAATGTATTTGTCTATATCCAAAAAAAACAAAACAAAAAAAAAACAAAAAACAAAAAACGCTAAGCTCGTTGTTATCATCAGTGTGGCCTACGATGGTGAATTCGTTATGAAATGATGTGTTGTGTAAATATTTCCTTTAGTTTTTCCTCAACCTACATGCAACTGATTTGATGAGGTGGCTCCTATTTCTGATATAATACATAGAATAGTACAGTTGTTCCTTCATATTCACTACGGTTTGGTTCCAGGACCCCCCCCCCCCGTATACCAAAATCCATGAATACTTAAGTCCCATTATATGCAATGGCATAGCAAAATGGTGTCCCTTATATTAGATAGCAAAATCAAAGTTTGCTTTTTGGATTATTTTTTAAAGAATATTTTCAAGCTGCGAATACTTAAATCCATGGATACCAAATCCCTGGATACAGAGGGACAACTGTATTCCAAACTCTTGATAACCATTGCTGAAAAGACAGTCCAGATAATAGTCTCCAATGCTGTGCGATCTGCAGTAGTGTGGCTGCTATAAGCATCTGTATAAGGGACAACTGTATAATAAATGGGCCCGTCTATACGATTAAAAAAAAAAATCCGTTTGGGGTGTAAAAAATACAAATAGGCAGCCATTCGTATGCATACGATCTGCCTACATGATTTTTTACCCCCCTAAACTCTGTATGAGACCCTTCCCAGCTGGCTTGAGTGAGCACGCCAAGCAGCAGTTTTAAATCTCCCGCCGCTTTTTTTGTAATTTAAAAAAGTGCCTGTTTTGTGGACATTTGGTTTTCCCTATTTACAAAGTAAAATAAATATATATATATGTAAAATTCATAGACTTACCGGACTTTCGCTTAGCCGGGAATCCAACATGGCAGCCACTCCCAATTCCCCTCCTTGTTAGCCCCGCCCCCTCTACTCAGCCAGCCAATCAGATTACACTGCCTGTGCATATGTGTGCAAACGGGGCATACAGACCATCAGCCATTCTAATGGCTGTACGTATTTTATGCCAAGATCTGCTAATCCTCCCAAACGCCGAATCCACGTAGTTTATGGGGGATTCACTAGCCCCCCTTCTGAATGACACGCATGAATCCAAACAGCTGTGTGTACGGAAGAGCAATCTTCCGAATGGTGTACATATTTTTTTTACCATGTATACGGGACCAATATAACAGTAAATAACAAAAATGTTCATAGCCAGTTTGTTTTCATTACCTATATATGCCTCTTCTGCCATTCTAAAATCACACATCTACTAGTAATCTAACTTTTGAACACTTAAACATCATTATTCTTCTCCATCTGATTAGAAACATCTCTTTAGGCAAGTAATGCTACTCCTACCTACCTAGAGTAGGTTTTTTTAAAAAGACTTAATGGGACAAACCTTTGAGTGGACACATCCAAGCTTACATATTTGGCCCATGTATGTTACCTACCAACACAAGTGTCTATCTCATGGTAAAAATGACGAGGAAGATTCATGTTTGATAGTTATCCTTTATGAAAACAATTGCTGTATGGGGAGCAGTATGCACACAGTCATGTGTGAAAAATCATACAAATGCCTATTGCTGTACACTTACATGTCTGATAGAAATAAAAACTCATAGTTCTGGATTACACATTCTTATTACACGTAGTTCTGGATTTCTGGCAAAATTAGACATCAGATTTTCATCTCTTCCATATGAGGCACAAATTGCACCCAGGAGCGGTCTGAGCGGAGCGGGCAGAGGACGAGCGGTAAGGAGCCCAGGCTCCCGTTTCTTCCGCTAAAAGAAGGCAGAAGGAGGTGATTGCGGGACACGATGGGCAGCAGTTGATCCCAGCTCCCATAGGAAAAGAGGTGGGGAAGCCCACATAGCGCCGAAAGCCACAGACGACACGGAGATAATTAAAAATTGCAATATAAAGTAAGAACCGTGTAACCTGCTCTTGGAATGCTGCTAAATTGCCTCAGACTACAAAGAGCATCTCTCTGAAGTGGGAAAAGAATTTGTGGTGTTATTTGCCTGTGATGATGATGATGATGATGATTTATTTTTTATTTTTGCACTCCTTAGGGTGGGGGAGTTATATTTGGTTCTCCTTTTCTTTGGATTTTTCCTTTTCTTCTTTGGGATCTTTTTCCCTTGTATTTTTTTTTCTTTTTCTCTTTTTTACTAGAATGTTTATATTTTTTATAATTTCCTGGTGGGTTTTTTGTTAATATTATTATTATTATTATTTATCTTTTCTTTTGCTATTTTTGAACCTTTTAGACAATAACATCCAGGCAAATAATGCAAAAGAGATTAGAAGTTGTATTTTGGTTATAATTTCTGTAAAAAAAACCAAGGTCACATCATCGGTCTAACAAAGGCTTAAAAGTGGTTAAAGAATGAGTTGACCTTGGAAAAGCTGAGAGAAACAAGGCAAACTGAAACAATAATATTCTAAGAGACAGCTTTGCTTTAAACAATTAAGGAGCTTTTCACTGTTTTCATGGGGTAAAATCCATTTTGTCATGTGATTTATCGCATATACATATGCACTTTCTCTGAGTTCTTTATGGAGGAACTAGATCAAATTGGATGGTGGGAAGTGTCATAGGAGTTGTTTATATAGAGTGGATCATATGTGTGCTCTAGCAAATGGATGCACAGAGATATGTTTAAACTATTGGAAATTCAACAATGTCCAGTTTTTAAAGAATTAGATGTGTCTTGGAGACAGCAACAGTGATAGGGCTTATGAGTGTTTCAGTGACCAAAATCTCTTCATGTCTTATCCACCTGTCCTAACCTCTCGGACTGATATTCCTAGGGATCACTCCACCTCCTCTCTCCACCTCCTTTTGCTCTTTCTCTGCTCCAGAAGTAAAGTTCACTAAATCCTCTTCCTGTTCTAGCTTTGCTTAGCCTAGCACCCTTACAGAGCTTTCATATTTCTAATGGAGTTCCTATAATTTAAGTTTAATTTATTTCTTATAGCCATTGGGGTCAATGCTCCTTAAGCATAGTAGATGGGAGATTAGAAGATAAGAGTGGTTTCAAGTTTTTAAAATATGGAATTCATTTCACAGTCCTGCTTTTAGTTCAATTGGTTTGTCTTCTCTGTTCATAAAATCTTAGATGTGCGGTCAATAAAATGTAATTACATTTTTATAGTTGCTTTTCTAGTTTTCCAGCTTTTAATTTTCTCTCCACTTTGTATGTGAGCATAATAATTTTAGAGTCCTTCTCTTTTTACTTCTGAAATTTTAAGAGTGGCAATCAGATGTTGGACTGGAAATCGAGAACAATACATGCAGTGTGTAGAAATTCTCTTGCCATCTTGGCTGTGAAAATATTCTTTCCTGCCAAATCTGCTTCAGTTCAGCTATTACAATTACCATATTGTGTGTCCACTTCTGGATCTCTCCCCCTCCCCTAGTCCCCAGGAAAAGGAGTATCACCAAAAAGAGGTCAGAAGAGGATAATTTAGTTAAAAATTAGTATATCCCCATAGTTTCCTGGCCAGGTGATAAAGGATGACGGGCAACTGTGATGTCACAGACTTGTGTTAAGAAATGCTGTTTAATTTATGGGTTGTATAACAGAGGATAAGGTAAGGAACTGTTGGGAATGGGGAGAGAATGGGATGTTGGAGTGCATTCTGATTGGCTGAATGTTGGAAGAGGCTTACATAAGGCTGGTGAATGACCGTTGGTGAAGGGCAGTTAGACAGTTGGCATTATTTTGGACAGTTGGCATTAGTGAGGGGTATGGTTGGTCTTTGTGAAAGGGTGTGGAAGAGTTAGGTTTAGGAATAAATGAAGTTGTTTAAGGGTAAGAATTAGCTTAAGAGGAGTGTGCGAGTGGTGTTTTAAATGTAATAAATAATTATTCTGCCTTGTTATGTTTGATTTCTGTTAATAAAGAATTGATTTCATTTTTATACACTTTTGGCTTGTGAGAATGCTATCTGTATTGTCAGTTCAAAACCCCAGACAGGCCCCACAGAGTCAACATGAAAGGTTGGATTCAGGCAAGGTGTCTGTGTGGCAACATTGAATATAGAGGTGTTAGTGCCCCTGACAAACACCACCCCCAGAAACCCAAAAATTGGTTTATTAATAATTTGGCATATTAATTTAGTCATCCACATGGGAGGACAGTAAAACCCAGGGACTCGCTGTAAAGATCCCAAAGGCAAGTACTAAGCCATGGATCACCCAAGGGAAGGACTATTGACAAATTCAAACTGAAGGAGACACAAGAAGGTCAAGTTAGACCTAAGGACATTGCCTGCACACACCCTAGTGAGGGACAATTGATCCCATCATCGGCAGTTGAAGTACTCCTTTGTCTGAAGGTATCACCCTTCCCTTAGTCCCCAGACCCAGCCATTAAGGAGGCAGCTCATGCTTTGTAAATTTAATCACCAGAACATTTAGGGTAGTTGCAACATTTCTCTCTGGCTTTTATTCGCAAACGAAGATTCAGGAAGGACTCATCCCGCGCTTTCTGCAAGCGCGCTGATGACTAAAAAGGCCAATCCGAGATAAACAAGTCCGGTTGCAAACAGCACAGCGGAAGGTCTCCTTGGGTGATGTTTTTGGGTTGTGATTCTTTCTGCGTTGTCGTTTCTCTTCAAGATTTGTTCGTCGTGAGTTCTCAAATAAGGCTGCAGCATTGTGGATAGTGCGTCTCCATGCCTCCCGATGTGAGGCCAGGGCGGACCACTGTTGCTGATCAATTTGGCCAAGCCTGAGATGTTGTTTCAGGGAGTCTTTGTATCGCTTTTTTGGAGCGCCCCTCTTACTCTGACCCGTGGCGAGTTCACCGTAGAGTAGTATTTTTGGGAGGCGATGGTCCTCCATCCTAGAAACGTGCCCTGCCCAGCGCAGCTGTGTTCTCAATATCATGGCCTCAATGCTGGTGATCCCTGCTTGCTCAAGGACAGCAACATTCGTCACATAGTCAGTCCAGTGTATATTTAGGATTGTGCGTAGACAGCGCTGATGAAAGCGCTCGAGGAGTCGTAGGTGGTGGCGATAGGTGACCCATGTTTCAGATCCATAAAGGAGGATAGACAGTACGATGGCTCTATACACACTGATTTTTGTGCTTTGCCTCAGGTGTTTATTGCTCCAGACTCTTTTGTGAAGTCTTCCAAATGCACTATATGCCTTTGCTAATCTGTGATCGATCTCTTTGTCAATCTTGGCATCTGAGGAGATGATGCTTCCCAGGTAGGTGAACTGCTGAACGGACTTGAGCACTGATTTGCCGACGGCAATGTGGGGATGGTGGTGTTCGTCCTGTGGTGCAGGCTGGTAAAGAACTTCTGTTTTCTTCAGGTTGACTTCTAGCCCAAACAGCTCTGCAGCTGTTGCAAAGCAGGATGTTAGGTGCTGCAGAGCTGCTTCTGTGTGGGCAACAAGGGCAGCATCATCGGCGAAGAGCAGCTCACGGACTAGATAGTTTAGAGTCTTAGTGTGAGCCCTCAGACGGCTTAAGTTAAACAAGCTACCATCAGTACGGTAGCGTATATAGATGCCGTCGTCTTCTTCAAGCTCTGCCATAGCCCTTTGGAGCATCGTGCTAAAGAAGATTGTAAATAAAGTTGGTGCAAGAACACAACCTTGCTTCACTCCATTAGTTATTAGAAAGGGCTCTGAAAGAGCATCGCCATATCTGACTTGACCACGCTGTCCCTCGTGCAGCAAGATAATCATTTTAAGGAATTTGGGGGGACATCCTAGTCTTTCCAGGATCTGCCACAGACCTTTTCTACTTACAGTGTCAAAGGCTTTGGTGAGGTCGACAAATGTTACATAGAGACCCTTGTTCTGCTCCCTACATTTTTCTTGCAGTTGCCTAAGGGCAAATACCATGTCTGTAGTACTCCTATTGGCTCTGAAGCCACATTGGCTTTCAGGGAGAAGTTCTTCTGCAATAGCAGGAACTAACCTGTTCAGGAGTATCCTTGCAAGGATTTTTCCAGCAATAGAGAGCAGTGTTATGCCTCGATAGTTTGAGCAATCGGATTTTGCTCCTTTTTTCTTGTACAGGGTGATGATGACTGCATCTCGGAGGTCTGATGGCAGTTCCCCTTTTTCCCAGCAATTCACAAGGAATTCGTGGAATTTTTCGTGGAGTGCATGACCTCCGTGTTTCCAAACTTCAGGTGGGATTCCATCAATCCCAGCTGCCTTGCCGTTTTTCATCAGCTGTATGGCCTTAAGGGTCTCTTCCAAAGTGGGAGCTATGTCCAATTCATTTTTCATTGGTTTTTGTATCGTATATTGGATAGCTGAGGCTTGGACTACTCGGTTGGTGCTAAAGAGACTTTGAAAATGTTCAGCCCAACGATTTAGGATGGAGGCTTTAACAGTAATTAATGTTTGACCATCTGTACTGTATAAGGAGCTTTGGACCTGATAAGTAGGTCCAAACACTGCTTTAAGAGCTTCATAAAATCCTCTATGATCACCCAGATCTGCACAGCGCTGTGTCTTTTCTGCTATATTGATCCACCACTTGTTCTGCATGTCTCGGAGTTTTTGTTGTAGTTTGCTACATGTGAGGCGGAAAGCTGCTTTTCTTACATGACAGGTTGGCTGGGCGAGGTATGCCTGGTGAGCAGCTCTCTTCCTTGCCAACAGCTCCTGGATCTCTTGGTTGTTTTCATCAAACCAGTCTTGATTTTTCTTGTGGGAGAAGCCAAGGGATTCTTCTGCAGACTGGAGGATACTGTTTTTGATATGTTGCCAAAGCACTGTAGGAGAAGGATCTGTAGGATGATTTTCAAGTTTCGTTTGTAGATTTGCCTGGAAGTTGTCTCTCATGGTAGCTTGTTGAAGATTGTTGACTTGGAGTCTCTTCTTTAAGATGCCACCCCTCTTAGGTTTGAACTTAAGATGAAGATTTAGTTTACATCTGACAAGGCAATGATCTGTTTGGCATTCTGCACTGGGCATCACTCGTGTATGACGGACATCACGAATGTCTCTCTGACGGACTAGAACGTAGTCAATGAGGTGCCAATGTTTGGATCGGGGATGCATCCAGGTTGTCTTCAAGCTATCTTTCTGCTGAAAGATTGTGTTTGTAATAGTCAGCTGTTGTTCTGCACAGAACTCTAGCAGGAGGCGTCCGTTATCATTGCAATTTCCAACATCATGCTTGCCTAAGACACCTTTCCAGGCTTCGGAGTTCTTTCCTACTCTGGCATTGAAGTCACCAAGGATAATAATTTTATCTTCTACAGGGACTTTTTGTATGAGTTGGCGTAGGTCTGTGTAGAATTTGTCTTTCTCTACAGGGTCGGCTTGCATAGTTGGGGCATATATACTAAAGAGAACAACATGTGGGAGGCGTAAGGAAATAATGCGATCAGAGTGTCCTGTTGGCAAGGTTTCGAGTTTGGAGGCAATGGAGTTTTTAATCATAAAGCCTACTCCTGACAGATGTTTTTCGGTTTTGGGTTTGCCAGACCAGTAAAGTGTGTAGCCGGCGCCATGTTCTTTAAGGCTGCCTTCCTCATGGAAGCGAACTTCACTAAGAGCAGCGATGTCAATATTAAGCCGTGATAGTTCAAGGGCTATTAGGGCAGAACGACGCTCAGGCTGTCCACTATCTTCAGAGTCTTGCATGGTTCTGATGTTCCAGCATGCAAGTGTCAGTTTATTTACACCTTTGGAGGCCGGTGTGTGCCTTTGTTTCTTTGCCTTGGTTTGACCGCATCAGAAGATTCCCGTTGGCCGCGGCTAGCCAACCAGGTAGTTGGGGATGAGCTTTCTTTAGGCCACCTTTTCTAGGCCCCTCTCCATGTGGAGCAAGCAGTGCTCTCCTTAAAAAAGTCTGCTTGGTCGTTCAGGATGCTGCCGAACAAGACTGTCATCTCCCGGGTCAGGCTTGAGCGACCAATGTCCTGAACCACCTGCATGCAGGGTTGGGGCTGCGGCTTCCAGTGCATCTTTACACCTGCCGGTTTCGTCCCTCGCCAGTCGCTACAGGGCTTTTTTGGAAATGGATTTGTCCTTCGAGCCTGTGCAATTGATTTTTCTGGTGGAGCGCAGCGTGCACAGAACTGGCCTCACCCTTTAAACCAGAGATTCATCTGCCGTGGCCTTGCAAGCATGGACGTGGCAGTGAGGTCCTCGGGCCGTAGGTTTGATTAGAGTTTCCTTCTCTTAGATGGTTGACCTTACAGGGTTGGACGAGCACCATCTGCCCGGGTTTGGGATTGGAGTTTTCCTTCTCCTAGGACGGTTGCCACAAGGCTAGAGAGCCCATCCCGCCCTTTGACGCTCTTTGTCAGACCCTTCGGTTTTGACCTGTCTGGCATGGGAGACCCTACCAGTGGCTATTATGCCACCGCCAGCATAGCTCAAAACATCATTAGGGTACGCAAGCCTCTCTCCCACGACAAGGGGGCGCAACATTTCAATATCTTCAGAAATCCATTGTTCAATCTCTGGAGTTTCCTGGAATCCATTGTTTCAACACACAAAATCCCATCACCTGAGGGCACATTTTTGTGTGTAATCACTGGCCCAAAACCCTGTCTCCTTGTGCACAGACTCCATTCTAAGGACCCCACGTCCATCTGTGTTAGCCAGGCACACAGACCTACACTCTGTCTCTCTATGCAGCCATTCCTGCTTCATCATCCATGCTGCTCTACAACTTTTGACTACAGGACGGGTGTCGTATCACTCAGAAAAACTCCCTATCTATTCCATATCTCCCTATCTATTTCTCTGTCAACTTCTCTTCTTCCATTCCTAGTGGTCTTGTGTGAATGCTTTGTTGTATGAATGTGTGCATGACTGCTGTTATTATTTTCAAGTCCTTAATAAATATCATTGATAACTGTTCATCTTGTGTTTGTGTGTACAGTAAGACCCCCATATGCATGGGGGATTGATTCCAGGGGATAATGAAATCTGTGAATAATAGCGAACACCCCCATTCCTGCCACAGGAGTGATTCTGGGGGCAAAGGAAGAAGGGAGGTGAGAACTTCTCCTCCCCTTCCTCCCCCATCCACTCCCCACGCTGTCGCCATCCACGGATAATTGAATCAGTGGATGGCAAATCAGCAGATGTGAGGGTGCTACTGTATGTCAGTTCAGAGTTAGTAGGGGTAAAAATAGGCGTAATGGTGCTTTCTGTTGCCCCCTCTTGCATAGTTAAGTTTAGTCACTGCTAATTTCCACAGACATTTTAGAAACTCGATATTACATGGGATTTCCATGAGCAATTTGGGTAACAGAGGGGTTGTGACCCTTGGGGATAGAAATTTCATAAATCCTCACAGGAACCTTGAGGGCATTTAGACAGTCTCCAAAGTTGGTGTCACACAAGGGGGACAGGAGAAAGTCCTTGCACAGGTGGGAATCTGGGAAAGCCTTTACTCTTGGTGGTTGTACTGAGCACTGTGAAGTCTTCACATTTGGTGGGTTAAGGAGTAGAAACCCCACATTTGGCCATAGTGCTGGGATTTCCTGAGAGGAACCCCCACAGTTTGTCAGCAAGGAAGGGATTTTTAGAGAAGAATTAGCTAACACTCACTGGAAACTGCTTAATGCAGTGTAGATGTGTAAATTGCTATTGCTTAAAACAATTTGTAAGCTGCCCCAATAGCCTTGTGGCTGAAGAGCGGGGTATAAATAACTATAAAAAGAAAAGAAGAAGAAGAAACTTCCAAAATTGGTGGGATAAGGATAGAAAACATTCTGCTGCAACTTCTGTAGCAAAAGCTGAGAGGCAACTTTCCCTTATTTTATCTGGGACTGGAAAGATCTTTAAATATAAAATGCTCTCAAATTGTTGTTTGGCACCCATTCAAAGAGGAGGTGATCCATGGTGATGTGGGACACATCGGCCTGAATCTATAGGTAGTCCCAACTAGATTAAATCCAGTGAATCAACTGCTGAATAGTAAGTCAACAATTGTGTAGATCCCATTAGTTTAACAGGTCTACTCTTATTAAGGATATGAACGTAATCTCATTGGGACTAAAAATCATCCATAGCCACCTTATTTTTAAAGTATGCCACTGTTTGTTAAAGGGCAGCCATGCATATTTTACAGTTTCTCCTTTGATAATATCTATGGTTACATTGCCAGGTTATTCCTCACAGCAGATTTACATTATCCTCTCACCTTTCTAAGAGCTGGTGTAGTGATTTGAGTGCTAGACTAGAACTCCAAGCGATCAGGGTTTAAATCCCTGCTAAGCAATACAAACCCAACAGATCTCCTTGGCCAAGTCATATTCTTTTAGCCTTCAAAGACAGTAAGGACAAACCTTCTCTGACGAAATTATGCTAAGACCCTAAAACAGGGTTGTCATAAATTGGAGTTGATTTGAATACACTTAACAACATCTTATCATTCTAGTTATAACCCCGTACACTTCAGCTGCATATTAATTAGCTAATTGTTAATGGACCTCAGAAACATGCCGGTTACTGATTGTCAAATAACATCTCTGGGGAAGCAAACGTAGTCCCTTGAGCAAGCATGGTATTTCATGGGGGTGGGGGAATACCTTGAGCTTCCTGCCTTGTAAGAACTGTGTCAGTGAGATGTAGTGACAGAACACTGGTTCTGAAATGCTTTTGGTAACCTTGTTGAACTTTTGCCACAGATCATGCCATCAAACAGATTGAGTTGAGCAAGTGTACTAATTGGAATGCTATTTGATGATTCTTTGGTTGTCTTATAAATCAGAATTATTATTTTTTTTTCCTGAAATCCATCCTTTACTCTTAATTCTTCAAAACAGGTAGCACTTGCAAAAAGCTTCTAAGTGCTTGGAAACATACAATTAAAATATAGAGGAGAATGTGATGTACATATGTATTTATTTAAATAGGCATAACCTGCCTTTTTGGATAGATGGAAGCTTTTTAATATGTACAAAAGTGTATATATCTACAGTAGTTTTCTATTAATAGCTCTGTGCCCCCAGGGACTAGAGGCTTCAAGATCATCCTGCTCACTATGAAATCTTCTTAGCCTACTGTTGCTTGTGAATATGTTGATAACCCAAAGTAGTTTCTAGAACTGAATCATTTATTATTTTCAAGGCAGCAGTTAGTCCAAGTGCACAAGTCCATTATAAGGAAAGCACTCATTTTGGGTTTGGTTTATTTAACCTCCATTTAATTAGAATATTAATTAAATATTCTAATTAATATTAATAGAAAGGTGTAAACAGAAACACAGCTGTATAGATGCTTGTTACAACCTTATATTTCTAGTCTGTAGTCCACTCTACTTCAAATGATCGGACTGGATGGTAAACATAGCACACAACACTAGAGGTGGAAATTTAGTTTTAACACATAATTAGCTGCTATCATAATGAGAGTTTTGAGAAATTAAATCTTTGTTTTCCCATTCCTCAAAAGTAAATGATAGCTACTTCTCAATTACTTTTTAATAGAAAACATGAAAGGAAAACAGCCCCTGGAGTTTGGTGAACAGGACCTCAGCTAACAGGCAAGGCCAACAGGGGTGTTTTACATGGGTGTGCTGGAAGAGACAGCATAAGGTGAATTTGTGTCTATTGGTTTAAACCTTCCCAGCTGCAGAGAGTCTTTTGAGAGAGTTTATTGAGTTAAGGCTGTTGTATCTGTTGGGGTAAGACTGTTTGTTCATCTGAGCTGGGAGGCATGTTTGCTTGTGTGCTCTTTATTATTCTATTGTGTTTTGGTGAGCTTGTGTCTGTTGGGTTAAGACTGATTGTTTGTGTGAGCTGACTGGAGGTGTGCTTGTGTGCTTGTTAAAGTTCTATTGTTATTTTGTGTGTAGGCCCAGGTCCTCTGACTGAGTACATGGTTGCCCTATTGAAAGAGAAGGTCCAGTGGTTTGAGGCCCATGTATTTACTCTTAAGCATATTAAGGAGCATGAGATTTTCTTTGATAAAGTGGAGCAGACTGTCCTGGATGAGGAACACATCAGGTGTGTCTCTGAGGAGGAGGTCAGTTCCCAAACACAGGAGGTAGACATTTGGAGGTATGTAATAGAGAAGGAGAAGGGCCAGGGAGCATTCTGTGAGTCTGGAGATACAGAATCAATTCAAGGCTCTCTTCTTCGCCAGTGATGGCAAAGAACAGGAACAAGAGCAACAGTATCAGTCCTCAGAGAATGTGCAGGTGATTTTGGAAGATTCAGCACATGGAATGTCCCCTGCCAATCCAGAGAGGAGACATATGGCAATGTAGTGGAGTCTTTGCTGAAGAGAACAGAAGCAGTGGTTTGTGGGCCTGATAGAATGCCTGCAGAGGTGTGCTCTCTCCCTGGTGCAAATATCCATGATGTAACAGGGAGGCTAACAAAACGTGTCAAGCCAACTGACCGTTACCCCTTCCTTTTGGTCCAGTGGGAACCAATGATAGAGCAAGGCCTAGCCTTCAAGATATCACAAGGGATTACGAGACTCTGGGTAGGTAGCTGAAATACCTTGATGCACATGTTGTCATTTCATCTCTCTTTCCAGTTGAAGGACACACCTCAGGAAGGGAGAGAAGAATGGTGGAACAGAGCAACTAGCTCTGCAGATGGTGCCACCAGGAATGGTTTGGCTTCTTGGACCATGGTCTGCGGTTTAATGAAAATGAACTTCTGGCAAGTGATTGGTTGCACCACACAGCAGTTGGCAGGAACTTTTTGGAGGGCTTTAAACTTATTTTTGTGGGGGAGGGAGACAGTGCTATTCAGTTCAGAAGTTCATCAAGTGCTGGAGATAATAGTCCAAATATTATAGAGAGAACTGGGAGAATAGTACAAAAACACATCAGTAGGAAGGAAAAAAAAACTTAAATAAGCAGCTGGGGGGGTGGGTAAGCAATGGTCTTAGATTTCTCAACACCAATAAATACACAGAGCATGGGAAGTAAACAAGATGAATGTGAACTCTTAACACAGCCAAGAAAATATAACAGGCATCACTGAAACCTGATGGGACGAGTCTTATGATTAGAACATAGTAACAGAGTAGTATAACTTATTTCAGAGAAATAGACCAAACAGGAAAGGAAGAGAAGCTTTCTGTGTCAGGGTTGTTTACACCTGTGAAGAGATCCATGACTTGAATCTTGGAAGTCAGATTGCGAGCATCTGGGTAAAAAATAATGGGAAGAGAAACAACAGGGGTGCCATTGTCATGGTCTACTACAGACCCCCAAGTATGACTGAGGACTTGGATGGTGCCTTCCTGGAAGAGATGACCAGACGTTCATAAAGGAGAGATGTAGCAGTAATGTGATATTTCAACTATCGTGATATTTGTTGGAATTCAAACTCTGAAAACAATATAAGGTCCAACAATTTCCTCACTTGCCTTGCAGACAATTTAATTGTCCAGAAGGTGGAAGAGGCAACAAAGGGATCAGTTATTTTAGATATTAGATTTAAATATTATTTTAGATTCTAACCAACTGTGATGACCAGGTTAATGTGGTGGAAGTGGTGTGATCTTTAAGTGGGAGTGATTGTGTTCTCCTGGAGTTTGTTGTACAGCAAAAATGGGAAGCCAATGATAAGTCAGACACGTATTCTAGACTTTAAGAAAGATGATTTCTGTAAACTTGGGTGTGAAACACTGGGTGTGATCCCATGGTCAGAAATGCTAAAAGAGAAGGGAGTTGATGATAGATGGGAGTTTCTTAAAAGGGGGTATTGAAAACACAGTTTCAAACACTTCCAATGAGGAGGAAAAATGGGAGGTGTCTAAAGACACCAGGACAAATTTCAACTGAGTTGAAAGTAACAACTTTCAACTGAGTTAAGATTTAAAAGGGACATGTAAAAGAAGTGGAAAAGGGGGGAAATCACCAAAGAGGAATTCAAATGCATAGCCAGCACATGTAGGGACATGTAGAACAAACCCAGGTTTGGAAGAGGTTAAAAACAATAAAAGGGGCTTTTTTTAATGTCTGTAGCAAAAGAAAGAACAAGGAAATGGTAGGGCCACTTTGTGGAGAAGATGGCAAAATGCTAACGGGACAGAGAAAAGGCAGAACTTCCTAACACCTTCTTTGCCTTGGTCTTCTCCCAAAAGGAAAACATTGTTCAACCTGTGGAAAATTAAGCAGATGATACAGTAGGGGAAATGAAGCACAGAATAGGTAAAGAGGAACAGTATAGGAATACCTGGCTACTCTAAATGAATTCAAGTCCCAGGGCCAGATTAACTACATCCAATTATATTAAAAGAACTGGCAGAAGAAATAGCAGAACCACTGGCAATAATCTTTGAGAATTCCTGAGACAGGAGAGGTCCCAGCGGACAGGAGAAGGGAAAATCTTGCCCCCATCTTTAAAAGGTGGGGGGGAAAGAAGACCCATATAATTATTGCCCAGTCAGCCTCACATTAATACTAGGAAAGATTCTAGATCAGATCATTAAACAGGCTGTAAGCACTTAGAAAGGAATGCTGGATTCACTAAAAGTCAACATGGATTTCTCAAAAACAAGTCATACTTATGGAACGGGGTATGTTTAGCTTGGAGAAGAGAACTTTTAAGGGGTGAAATGACAGCCATCTTTAAATATTTGAAAGCATTTCATATTAAAGAAGGAGCAATCTTGTTTTCTGCTGCTCCAGAGACTAGGGACTTTTTCGGACGCATGAAAAGTAACGCAAGCAGCATCGCCAGGTTGTGACGCTGCTGCGCAAGAGGGCGTCCATTTCGGATGAAGCTCCTCCCCGCGGTACTGTTGCAGTACCGCTGGGACATTTGAGCGTGATTTTTTTCATTCCCAGTGTCATATTTTACTCGCAATCGCTGATCGCGAGTAAAATATGATGCTGGGCAGGAAAAAAATCACGCTCAAATGTCCCAGCGGTACTGCAACAGTACCGCTGGGAGGAGCGTCATCCGAAATGGATGCCCTCTTGCGCAGCAGCATCACAACCTGGCGACGCTGCTTGCGCTACTTTTCATGCGTCCGAAAAAGTCCTAGGGCATGGAGCAATAGATTCTAGCTACTGGAAAAGAGATTTTACCTAAATGTTAGGAAAAAAAATCCTGACCATAAGAGCTATTCGACAATGGAATATGCCGCCTCAGAGCGTAGTGGGTCTCCTTCTTTGGAGGTTTTTAAATAGAGTCTGGTTGACCATCTGTCAGGAGTGTTTTGATTAGGTATTCCTTCATGGCAGGGGTTGGATTAGGTGGCTCTTGTGGTCTCTTCCAATTCTAGGATTCTATGAATGCTACAAGCCACTGGCCCATCCGTCATACCATGGCTTCAACATCCACAACAGAGCATGAGTCAGTGATATGACATAGCAGCCACAAGTCAGCATTTGAACCACAAGATATTCTTCCTTCACCACATAGTGAGACTACATTTGCATAACAATCAAAACTAAAAAGTTAAAATTACAGTGAAAAGGGAGTCATGTTTCCCCCTGTTTAGTTAAGATAATAAGTCTGTTTCTTACTTACTGGGTTGTGAGGGCAGGGAGGGGGAAGCTTGACTAGCAAATAATGGTACTACACCACATATGTGCTTATGTAAGTCAGGGGGGAAATGATATTAACACAATGAACTGCAGTTCCTTAAAAATGTTATGCCAGACAAACAGAAATATATATTTACTGTATTATAGTTCAAAAAATAACACCACACATTCACCCAGAAAAAGCATTCACACAAGGCTATAGAAAAACAGTGGGGAAAAACTTGGGTAAAGAGTAGTAAGAGATTTGTTGGAGTGATACAATCTGTCCTGTAGTCAATTCCGCAGAGTGGATGGAGGAATCTGGGTTGGCCACACAGAGGAACATAGGGTCCCCTGAAACTGAACTCTGTGCGCAAGGAGGGATATTTCTGAGAGTCATTTATACCTCCAAATACACCTGAGGGGATTGGATGTTTCATGGGTTGAAACAATAGATTTCCTGAGCCTTCATGGATTGCACAAACGAGTGTCCTGGTCCTGACAAAAGGTGGAAAAGATGGTAATTGTGTTTCTTTATGTCCAGTGATTGGATTTTAAAAGTTTGAGCAACCTGTCTTAAGGTTTTGGGGATTAAGGACAGGAAGTTTCAAAATCAGCAAATACAAAAGTTTCCTTTCATCCATTGTCTCCCTTTTCCTGGGAAATGTGTCCTTTTTGGCTTTTAGCCTTAGGTGCAAAGCATGGCATTCAGCTGTCCTCTTCTCTGAGACTATTGTGCCTTTTGGAAGATCACATTGATGAACCAAATTAATACACAATTTCTGAGGTTTCTAGAAGTGAGGTGTAAGTGTCTGGAAGTGGGTTGTAAGCCATGCTTAACATTGAGGCTTAACTATTTTCCTTAAGCAGTGAGCCAACTTTGAATTTGAAAACACCATGATCACCAAGAATGAAAAAAAAAAAGCACATCAAAGCAAGTACACATTCAAAGCCATCCTCATTGGTTGGTTTTTTGTTTTGTTTTGTTTTTTACATCAAGGGTGTAATTTCAGCAGAATGGGTTCCAGAAGTGAACCAGCATTCTTATAAGGAAGTTTTCACAAAGCTGAGAGAAAGTGTCAGGAAAAAAAGGCCAGAACTGTGGGGAAATGGTTTCATTCTTCGTCAAGACAATGTGCCTCCTCACACAGCACTTTGTGTGAAGCAGTTTTTGGCCAATAAATGCATTACTACACTTGAACATCCTACATATTCACCAGATTTAGCACCATGTGACTTTTTTTCTTTTCCCTAAAGTGAAATCAGTACTTAAAGGAACATGTTTTGAGTCAATTGATACAGTAAAGAAGAAAATGGCAGATGTGTTGAAACAGCTGACAGAAACTAGTCTGCTACACACCTTTGACCAGTGGAAAACAAGACTGCATTGGTGTGTGAGTTTGAATGGGGAGTATATTGAAGGGGACATGCATTATAATTGTAACGTATATAAATAAGTATAGGTTATTGTATCCATCTCATTATTTAATAGACAGACCTCGTACTGTGCACAAATGACTACAGTAAATTTTCAAGGAAAAGGTGCTCTGAAGTGTCGTGTGTCTGCCATGAGGAACTGTGTACAGTCTCTTCTCTACATCTGGTGCATATGTGTATTTGGTTGATCTGACATTTTAGAAGGATTCAGATAACTTTCCCATGCACTAGAAACCCATATGGAGGGATTATGGGGCCATGCATGCTAGCCTCACCATCAATGCATGCACCAGTCATGTGTTTGGCTCCTGTGAGAAGAAAATGTACACAACAGAGCTCCACCAAACAAGAGAAAATCTTGGTTAGCTTAGGAGAGTCCAACATATGGAGGTGAGCTATGTGAGCACTCTGGTATTGCATAAGGGCCCTTCTTCCAGTTTCTGGGTATGTGACTGGGATCTTTGGCAAAGCTGGAGCGAATCCACACAGCCTTGCATTCTCCTTATGTATCCTTGTAATATTTATCAGTGATCTGAATTCAGTGTTTCAATGGGACATTCTAGTCACACAACACTTTTACTTAAATTTTTTGGTATCTTGGGCACTGAACACAGAATGAGAGTTGGCACATTTTTTAGTTATTTGCCCCTCTTTTCCTGCCTTGAACAATTAGTTCATCTTCTCTGAACAGATCAAGGCACAATCCATGCTGAGTGAAGTCCCTATCCACAGTTTCTGGTGGTTTTTTAAAAAAGAGCTTTACCTAATTAACTTCTGATTGAGGCAAGACTACCACAAGGAATTTAGTAACATGCATTTCCTCACATTGGAGGATCCATCAAAAGCTAAATCTCTGTAGGGTGTCCCACTTATTTGCTAAGCTCTCAACTCCACAAGGATCACAGAAATTCCCTATAAATTGGGCTCCCTATCAGTTGACTCAGAAATCTCTTCTGCTGTTTAATTTTTTAAAAATGGCATCTTTCACCTGCCCCAGGATGAAATATGTTTGATTTTCTCCTTCCCTATTTCCATTCCCATAGCTGTGCTGATGAAAGAATATGATTATTACTGGAGCTAACACCCAGCTGTAGAACAGCATTTAGAGAAAATTGCCATGAGCTCATAAACAATGGAAGATAGGAGGGGGCAAGAGAGAGAGGGAGAGAGAGAATTTGGTACTGAATTTAAATTTCAAAATAGCTTTACAAGGGGAGCTCACAGAGATGCAATATCTCATTAGTCCAACTGCCATCTGAGTAGGAGTCTATCTCTATAAACTGCAGATTGATTTAGAAAAGCATGTGAAGCACAAGACGTCTTTATAAACCAATGAGAATGAGAGTCAATTTATTTTTTCTCTCCGATACGTGATCCAGTTATCTTTTGAAGCCAAGCCATAACCACCTAGAAAAATGGGAACATCTTTTATCTGGTACCTCTCACTTCCTGGACAAAATAACCCATATTTCTGATGATAGACATGCTACCATTTTAAATATAGAGGGCAACATGTTTTATAAAGCTGGCAGAAAAAGTTTAACCAGGGAGTATGGGTTGCTGGGGAAGGAGGATGGATGTGGCTAGTCCAGCAGCAGTGTTGAGGGAGTTTCCTTGATGAACATAGTAACCCATCAGTGGTTGTTGGGGTGGTGGTGAAGCTGTGCCCAGGTGCCATCCAGCAGCCATGGCACTGCCAAGCAAATCTCTTGTGCACTAGATCTCTCTTTCTCTCTGGCTTTTCTTCACAAATGAAGATTCAGGAAGGACTCATCCCATGCTTTCTGCAGGTGTGCTATTGACTGAAAAGTCCAATCTGAGATAAACAAGTCCAGTTGCAGAAAACACAGCAGAGGGTCTCCTTCGGTGATGTTTCCAGGCTGAGATTCTTTCTGAGTTGTTGTTTCTCTTCAAGACTTGTTTGGCGTGAGTTCTCAAATAAAGCTGCAGCATTGTGGATAGTGTGTCTCCATGCCTCCCGATGTGAAGCCAGGGCGGACCATTGTTGGTGATCAATTTGGCCAAGCCTGAGATGTTGTTTCAGGGAATCATGGCACCACATTTTTGGAGCACCCCTTTTACGCTGACCCATGGCGACTTCACCGTAGAGTACTATTTTTGGGAGGCGATGGTCCTCCATCCTAGAAACGTGTCCTGCCCAGCGCAGCTGAGTTCTCAATATCATGGTCTCAATGCTGGTGATCCCTGCTTGCTCAAGGACAGTAACATTCGTCGCATAGTCAGTCCGGTGTATATTTAGGATTGTGCGTATACAGCGCTGATGAAAGCGTTTGAGGAGTCGTAAGTGTTGGCGATAGGTGACCCATGTTTCAGACCCGTAAAGAAGAATAGACAGCATGATTGCTCTATACACACTGAGTTTTGTGCTTCACCTCAGGTGTTTATTACTCCAGACTCTTTTGTAAAGTCTTCCAAATGTGCTATCTCTCTCTCTGGCTTTTCCTTGCAAACAAAGATTTAGGAAGGACTCATCCCGTGCTTTTTGCAAGTGTGCTGATGACTAAAATGGCCAATCCGAGATAAACAATTCCAGTTGCAGAAAGCACAGCAGAAGGTCTCCTTGGGTGATGTTTCTGGGTTGTAATTCTTTCTGTGTTGTCATTTCTCTTCAAGACTTGTTTGGAGTGAGTTCTCAATTAAGGCTGCAGCATTGTGGATAGTGCGTCTCCATGCCTCCCAAAGTGAGGCCAGGGTGGACCATTGTTGGTGATCAATTTGGCCAAGCTTGAGATGTTGTTTCAGGGAGTCTTTGTATCATTTTTTTTTTTGGAGCACCCCTCTTGAGCTGACCTGTGGCAACTTCACCGTAGAGTACTATTTTTGGGAGGTGATGGTCCTCCATCCTAGAAACATGCCCTGCCCAGTGCAGCTGTGTTCTCAGTATCATGGCCTCAATGCTGGTGATCCCTGCTTGCTCAAGGACAGTGACATTCGTCACATAGTCAGTCCAGTGTATATTTAGGATTGTGTGTATACAGCGCTGATGAAAGTGTTTGAGGAGTCATAGGTAGTGGCGATAGGTGACCCATGTTTCAGATCCATAAAGGAGAATAGACAATACAATGGCTCTATACACACTGATTTTTTTGCTTTGCCTCAGGTGTTTATTACTGCAGACTCTTTTGTGAAGTCTTCCAAAATTGCTATATGTCTTTGCTAATCTGTGATCGATCTCTTAGTCAGTCTTGGCATCTGAGATGATGCTCCCCAGGTAGGTGAACTGCTGAATGGACTTGAGCACAGATTTGCCAACAGCAATGTGGGGATGTTGTTGTTCTTCCTGTGGTGCAGGCTGGTAAAGAACTTCTGTTTTCTTCAGGTTGATTTCCAGCCCAAACAGCTCTGCAGCTGTTACGAAGCAGGATGTTAGGTGCTGCAGAGCTGCTTCTGTGTGGGCAAAAAGGGCAGCATCATCAGCAAAGAGCAGCTCATGGACTAGATAGTTTAGAGTCTTAGTGTGACGGCTTAAGTTAAACAAGCTACCAGACAGCTTAAGTTAAACAAGCTACTAACAGTACGGTAACGTATGTAGATGCTGTCGTCTTCTTCAAGCTCTGCCGTAGCCCTTTGGAGCATCATGCTGAAGAAGATTGTAAATAAAGTTGGAGCAAGAACACAACCTTGCTTCACTCCACAACTTATTATAAAGGGCTCTGAAAGAGCATCACCATATCTTACTTGACCACACTGGCCCTCGTGTAACAAGATAATAATTTTAAGGAATTTGTGGGGAACATCCTAATCTTTCCAGGATCTGCCACAGACCTTTTCTACTCACAGTGTCGAAGGCTTTGGTGAGGTCTACAAATGTTACATACAGTCCCTTGTTCTGTTCTCTACATTTTTCTTGCAGTTGTCTAAGGGCAAATACCATATCTGTAGTACTCCTTATTGGCTCTGAAGTCACATTGGCTTTCAGGAAGAAGTTCTTCTGCAATAGCAGAAACTAATCTGTTCAGGAGTATCCCTGCAAGGATTTTTCCAGCAATAGAGAGCAGTGTTATGCCTCGATAGTTTGAGCAATCAGCTTTTGCTCCTTTTTTTCTTGTACAGGGTGAGGATGACTACATCTCAGAGATCTGATGGCAGTTCCTCTTTTTCCCAGAAATTCATAAGGAGTTCGTGGAATTTATTGTGGAGTGCATGACCGCCGTGTTTCCAAACTTCAGTTGGGATTCCATCAATCCCAGCTGCCTTGTAGTTTTACATCTGCTGTATGGCCTTAAGGGTCTCTTCCAAAGTGGGAGCTATATCCAATTCATTTTTCATCGGTTTTTGTATCATATGTTGGATAGCTGAGCCTTGGACTACTTGGTTGGCATTAAAGAGACTTTGAAAATGGTCAGCCCATTGATTCAGGATGGAGGCTTTATCAGTAATTAATGTTTGACCATCTGTACTGTATAAGGAGCTTTGGACCTGATAAGTAGGTCCAAACACTGCCTTAAGAGCTTCATAAAATCCTCTAGAATCCCCCAGATCTGCAGTGTTGTGTCTTTTCTGCTATATTGATCCACCACTTGTTCTGCATGTCTCAGAGTTTGGATTGACATGAGCGAGGTCATCACCCACGGCCTCATCCGCCTGCTTGGATGCGGATGCACCGTCGGGATGAATATTCTTTTCAAGAGCATCTAAACGAGAAAGGATATCCTCAGCAAGCTTCCTTTTCTTAACATGTTGGCTAGTTGGAGTTACATCCGACTCCCGAACACCTTGGATCTTCTTAAGGTGCTGTATCCTAGCCAAAATTGCCTTCCATGGGATATGAGCATCCTCATCACTAGATGAAACAGGATCCAGCTCCACAGGAAGTTTGGGTGGCTGCTTAGGAGCCCGACCTTTCCCCTTATTGCCACCCTTACCCTTGCTTGGAGCCATTCTGCCAAGACAGATAAATACAATTCAGATTCCAAGGCCTTAGAGTTTAGCTACCACAACTATAATTGTTGTTGTTGTTGTTATTACTATTACTATTACTATTATTATTGTGCCATCCCTCTAAACACAAAAAAGGCCCCACACCACAATCACTCACACTGTGGCAACAATCAATTAATGTCATTAATGACAGAATTATTATTATTATTATTATTATTATTATTGAGAATAATAATGGACGAATGGATGTTAGGCTTGAAACTGTCTGCTGCTTGAGCCCAAGAATGCCCCAAATGGTGTCTGGAAGCAACTGCAACTATCACCCTCCCCAGATGGCCAGTAAATGCAAATAGCAGTTGGAAAAGGAGAGCCCCCTGGTGGCCTGCCAAATTCAGCCAGATAAAATAAGAAAAAAAGGGGGGGGGAGGCGAGCAGTTTCTAAAGGCCCTCTGTTGGCCTGCCAAAAATGGGCTTGCAAGGAAAGATGCCCACAGAAGCCCCCTGGTGGCCCACCAAAACTGGGCCAGCAACAAGTCTCCAGACCACCAATTGGCGGCAAAGGCAGCTCCCCTCACCTAACGGCTCTGCTGCACAGTGGGGAGCCGAAATATACTAAAGAGAACAACATGTGGGAGACGTAAGGAAATAATGTGACCAGAGTGTCCTGTTGGCAAGATTTCAAGTTTGGAAGCAATGGAGATTTTAATCATAAAGCCTACTCCTGAGATATGTTTTTCAGTTTGGGGTTTACCAGACCAGTAAAGTATGTAGCCGGCACCGTGTTCTTTAAGGTTGCCCTCCTCATGGAGACAAACTTCACTAATAGCAGCAATGTCAATATTAAGTCGTGATAGTTCATGGGCTATTAGAGCAGAGCGACACTCAGGCCATCCACTATCTGCAGAGTCTCGTACGTTTCTGATGTTCCAGCATGCAAGCATTAGTTTATTTACACCTTTGGAGGCTAGTGTGTGCCTTTGTTTCTTTGCCTTTGTTTGACCGCATCAGAAGTTGCCTGTTGGCCGTGGCTAGCCAACCAGGTAGATGGGGATGAGCTTTCATTAGGCTACCTTTTCTAGGCCCCTCTCCATATGGAGCAAGCATTGCTCTCCTTTAAAAAGGCTGTTTGGTTTTTCAGGATGCTGCCGAACAAGACTGTCATCTCCCGGGCCAGCCTCGAGTGACCAAAGTCCTCAGCCACCTGCATGCAGGGTTGGGTCTGCGGCTTCCAGTGCATCTTTTACACCTGCCATTTTGTCCCTCGCCTATCGCTACAGGGCTTTTTCGGAATTGGATTTATCCTTCGAGCCTGTGCAACGGATTTTTCTGGTGGAGTGCAGTGTGCAAGAACTTTCCTCACCCTTTAAACCAAAGGTTCATCTGCTGTGGCCTTGCAAGCATGGATGGTAGCAACGAGGTCCTTGGGTCATAGGTTTGATTAGAGTTTCCTTTTCTTAGATGGTTGACCTTACAGGGTTGGACGAGCACCATCTGCCTGGGTTTGGGATTAGAGTTTTCCTTCTCCTAGGATGGTTGCCATTAGGATAGAGAGCCCATCCTACCCTTGGATGCTCTTTGTCAGACCCTTCAGGTTTGACCTGTCTGGCATGGAGGCCCTACCAGTGGCTATTATGCCACCACCAGCATAGCTCAAAACTTCATTAGGGTAATGCCTCTCCCCCACGACAAGGGGGCATTAATGGGGAAGTGCACTAGATACCTCTTTATGTAATGCAGTAAAAATTAGACCCATTAGCTAAAGCCCCAGTAAGATTTAGACCAGAAGGTTTATGCCTCAGAGGTTCTGGTCTGGTTTCATTGAATTTCACCTGTTGATCAGAACAATGTGATTTTAAAAATAAAAGCAATTTTCCATAAGTTAGACTGATATTTAACTGAGTTGGTGATTCACATTAGAAAATATGTGCCCATCAAGTGCTTTGGCCACAGTAGTGTCCCACTGAGAGTGGGGGTCAGTTGCTAGACAGAGTCAGTGTCTTCTGAATCTCATCTGATTTTTGTGAAGTTGAAGGCTTCCACGGCCAGCATCCATAGATTTTCCTTTGTTTTGTTCTGGGCTGTGAGGCCATGTTCTAGAACAGTTTCTTTCTGTCGTCTCGCCTGCATCTGTGGTTGTGACATACGCTCCTACCCAATCATTCTCTAAAGATGCCAGCCACAGATGCAGGCGAAATGTCAGAAAGAAACTATTCTAGAACACGGCCTCACAGTGCAGAAAAAAACAAAGGAAAATCTATTCATCTGATTTTTGTCTTTCTGTCTAGCCATTACCTCATTTACAAATTTCCTCTTATAAGAAAAACTGCTGAGTGAGTGGTTGCCCAATGCATTTTTGGAACATAACATGGTAGATTTCTTTTACCATTGGAACCATGCTTTTTGCCTAAACATATCTCTGAAAGTATACTTGTGGTGTTGTGGTCTATGATTTCCATAACTGCACCCTATGTAACATGGGAGATTTATATGTGTAATATAATATGGCCTACCTGGTAGTGACAAAAATGTGACATGGCTGCTTTATCCTGAAGGATAGTGAGGGGAGCCCTGGTGATGCAGTGGTTAAATGACAGTACTGCAAGCCACAATGTTGCAAGTTTGATCCCGAGGGCTCCAATTCTGACTCAGTTTTCCAACATTTCATACCTTGGTAAAATGAGCACCCAGCTTGTTTGGAGCAATTAGCTAACACACAATGGAAACCACTTGGGGAGTGCTTAGAATACTGTGTCCAGTTCTGGGCACCACAATTCAAAAAGGATATTGACAAACTGGAGTGTGTCCAGAGGAGGGCAACTAAAATGGTGAAAGGTCTGGAAACCATGCCTTATGAGGAAAGACTTAGGGAGCTGGGTATGTTTAGCCTGGAAAAAAGATGGTTAAGGGGCAATATGACAGCCCTGTTTAAGTATATGAAGGGGTGTCACATTAAGGATGGAGCAAGCTTGTTTTCTGCTGCTCCAGAGACTAGAACATGGATGCAAGCTGCAGGAACAGAGATTCCACCTCAACATTAGAAGGAACTTTCTGACAGTAAGAGCTGTTCAGCAGTGGAACACACTCCCTTGGAGTGTGGTAGAGTCTCCTTCTTTGAAGGTCTTTAAACAGAGGCTGGATAGCCATCTGTCTGGGATGCTTTGATCATGATTTCCTGCATGGCAGGAGGTTGGACTGGATGGCCCTTGTGGTCTCTTCCAACTCTACAGTTCTATGATTCTATGATTCTATATGCAGTTGTTTTGCAGAGAAAACAGCATTTTCTGCGCAGGAATTGTTTTCTGTGCAGAAAATGTTTCCTGAACAGAAAATGCTGTTTTCTCTACAAAACACCACATGTGAACTTTGCATAGGATAAGTCCCCAATTACAGCATTTTATGTTCAGGAAACAGCATTTTCTGCACAGAAGCAATAATATGCAGCAATATTATTTTCTGTGCAGAAAATGCTGTTTCCTGTGTAGGAAATCCTGCTTTCTGAACAAAACCCACATGAAAACTCCACACAGAATAAGTCCTGAGCTGCAAAGATTTTCTACTAATGTGGGTAACAACCCCAGAACCTGCTTCAAAGCACCTAGCTACCAGGGGGTGAGGGGAAAATGGGTTAAAGTCTGTCTTTGCATAACATTCAGGAATATAATTGTTCTTTTCATTAATTTAATACAACTATTGTTTGCATTTCATATAGTGTCTCACTGAATTAGAGTTTAATATGACAGACTTTTAGTACATTTTTCTCCTGCAACGATTTTCTTCAGTCTAGAATTTTCATCAGGGTTTGTCAACACTCAGGACACATGTTTTTCAACAATTTTTGGGGAATATTTTAAAATATTTTTCCATCCTTATTGCAAGGTTCTCAGTTGCAAGATGCTGTGCTCTTCATACATACAGTTGTAAACAGAGGGCAATCTGCATATGTTACACTGAACACAACCAATCTTACATGCTAAGTAGGTAGACCCTTTCATGAATAATCATATGTTGGCTGTACATACTTCCATTCATTCCTTTAACACCTCAAAAAGAGGTGTTAAAGCCCACAGAAGTATGACAGGGAAGAAAAGCTAATTTTGATGAAAAATTTATACGACATGCACACACCTGAAATAAACTGAAGCCATATAATTCATCTACAAGCTATACTATAATGTCCATGATTAAGAATACAATAATCCATAATTATAGATCCTGTTCAAGGAGAAAGGTGAGATATTAAATATATTCATACATACATGCATACTCTTAGATCCCTTTTTCAAAAAGAAAAGAAAAGACATAGGCCATCTTAAAATTAAAATATAAAAAAAGTTTAAAACAAAAAAGAAGCAAGATATAATGTAAAACTATATTAAACCACCCTCAAGTATAATTAACAAACTAGTTCTAATTAGATAAAGTAGAAGAATATCTAATAAAATATTGATTTAAACCAGAAATAAAATGCTGCATTTATTCACATTTTATCTAAATGTCTTGAGTAATGTATTTAGGAATTGCCAGACATTTAAGTGATGAATAGATCTGACCATAGTTTGCTGTGGTTGATAACTGCCAAATCTGTTCACCCAAGAATCATGTTTGCTGTGATGACTGCCAGAACATTCAAGATCCCACCAACTCTGATCTCATCAGAGCTACCCAGGATCCTTAGAACATATGCAGCTGTCATGTGCTGGCTTCTTCAGACTCTGTGACCAGCAGCTTCAAAGTTAAAAACATAAAACTTTATTGTCATTGTAATCCAAATCCTGAAGTACTTTCAAACAGGAATCATCCAATGGACTACAAGTCCATTGCTCAGAATGAAACCTAACCAACAAGCAGTATACTAAAAGCATTCTACGATCTACAAAATATGGTGGGCTATACAATCATTGGCTATCCATCATCCACACTCTCAGTTCCCACTATACTAAGGTGCAGCCCCCTTTTCCCATAGTTGAGTCCAGGTGCTGGCATTATCAAATGGTCATGTCACAGAAACAGAGCACATACTCCTTTTCTGTAGTTAAACTACATAAGCACAAAGGAATGAAATACAGTTAGCGACACTGGACTTTTTTGGACAAGTAAAATGCAATGGAAGCAGCCTCACCACGTTGTGAGGCTGCTGCGCTGCAGGGCGTCCTGTTCGGATGATGCCCGTCCCTGCCGGTACTGTTGCGGTACCGCAGGGACATTTGAGTGTAATATTTTGGCGATTTTTACTCACGAAAGTTGATCGTGAGTAAAAATCGCCAAAATATTACACTCAAATGTCCCTGCGGTACCGCAACAGTACCGGCAGGGATGGGCGTCATCTGAAAGGGACGCCCTGCAGCGCAGCAGTCTCGCAACATGGCAAGGCTGCTTCCGTTGCATTTTACTTGTCCAAAAGAGTCCATAGTGATACAACAGAACTGAACTTGGCAGGAAAAGGCCATGCCTGGGACCAATCCTGACAGCAGCTCACCATGTTTTATATATGGGCTCTGAAGAAGCAGCTGAAGAAGAAAGTTGGAGTTCACTTATCAGCACTGGGGCCAACTGACGCAGAGATTATGAGTAAAAAATGAATTAAATTTCAACGAAATGAGGGCTCAGCATCACAACAATCAGTATCTAATTTAATGGAGGCCAAAAATGTTGCATGCATACTCATAGCTCTAACAGAGGGTTGAAAATAGGGTGTCACACTGTTTGCTCTGGTGTCCTGGATGAAGCATAGAGCAGGCCCAGACCAAGGGCTCATTTAATACACCGGCTTCTTGCTGGCATATTCCACCCATAGATCAGGCCCTTTCCTCCACTGTTACCAGTGTGGAACAGGGGGAAATCCAGACAGGCACGCCGGCCAGTCTCTGCAGCTGCCACCTCCCTCACTCTCTCTGAAGCCAGGAAGCTGCCCCACAAAATGTGACCAAGATCCCCTGCATGTAACCAGCCTTGGTCACATACGGCAGGCTTACTTCCTTCTGTGGAACCACAACAGCAGAGGGCAGCTGCAGCAATGGGACAGCTTGCCAGAACAGGCTCCTGTGGTCAGGCAGGGCCTGAACTGTTTTTTGCCAGTATCAGTGGTTTTTCCTGGGTATTTTTTAAAAATGCTGTAATGGGCTCTTCCCCATTTCCCCCTCTGTCTTAGCCCTGCCTTTGCCCTGGAGGTCATAATGGAGCAAAAGCCCTGTGTCATCTGGACTGCAGGGCTACAAGATGGGGGCAAGATGAAGTAAACTGCCCATGTAGACAACTCCCTAGTCCTTGTGAGGGATGTTTTCAACATGGGAAATGTGACTAAGGAAAGCAGAGCTGAGAAGATGAAAGGGTGAGTGCAAAGCAGATTTGCCATGAGGTACTCAACTAACAAGTGAAATTGAAAGAATAGAAATGAGAAGAGTTTAGCTACAGATCTGCTTGTGTGGAGAGTCGGATGTCAGCATGGGGTAGGATAGGAAGCACTTCAGTTGTAGTATCCATTGGACAATTCCTGTTTGAAGGTACTTCAGGGGCAGATTAAGTAAGGCAGAAGTAGGATTGCACTTTAGTTCCAGGCTACTTGACCCTAGGATTATTAGATCAGTTCAAAGATGAGGAACCCTCATACACTTCATGCAGACTGTGGGGAAGTTTGCCTATCCCTGCCTGCAATGCTTTCACAAAAGACCACTGAGCTGTCACAGTCATCTTATTAGTAAAACTAGGCCACACCTCAACATTTATATTAAACAAATAGTATTATAGTATAGGTCCCGGTTATCCATGCCAATTAATATATAAATTACATAGGAATTATTTTCTCTGTCATAACATTCATAAATAATCTTGTGAGAAGAGGTGATGATGTCATAGGCCGCTCCTGAAAAAAACTTCCCTGGACCCCCTGGACATGAACAACTATAGGCCGGTTTCTATGTTACCATTCTTGAGCAAAGTGATCAAGAGGGCAATTGCGCTTCAACTCCAAGTGGTCTTAGATGAAACCGATTATCTAGACCCATTTCAAACTGGCTTTAGGATGGGATTTGCAGTTGAGACTGCCATGGTTGCCTTGACCGATGACCTGCGTCTAAGCATCGACAAGGATAGTGTGACCCTGTTGGTGCTTTTAGACCTCTCAGCGGCTTTCGATACAATACATCATAGCATCCTCTTGGATTGCCTGAGTGGGTTAGGAATCAGAGGCACTGCGCTCCAGTGGTTCTGGTCCTTCCTCTCGGGCAGATCCCAGAGGGTGCTGCTCGGGGACAGCTGCTCCAGCAGGAAGGAGCTTACTTGTGGTGTTCTGCAAGGTGCCATCCTGTCCTCGATGCTGTTTAACATCTATATGAAGCCGCTGGGTGGGATTATTCAGAGTTATGAGGCTGGATGTTATCAGTACACTGATGACACCCAGATCTATTTCTCCTTGTTCCAGTCGTTGGCCTCAAATTCTGATAGTGTCTCTCCTCTTAATATTTGTCTTAAAGCAGTAATGGGCTAGATGAGGAAAAACAGATTGAGATTAAATCCGGACAAAACAGAGGTGCTCACGGTAGCGGCCCCAAAACCAGGAGTTGGGTTGCAACCTCCAGTCCTGGACGGGGTCACGCTCTCGGTTAAGGACTGTGTTCGCAGTCTGGGGGGTGCTCCTTGATTCATCGCTTCAGATGACTAGTCAGGTGAATGTGATGGTCAGGAGCGCCTGTTATCAGCTTCGGCTAATATGCCAGCTGCACCCTTTCCTGGAAGTAAGGGACCTCGAGACTGTGGTGCATGCGCTGGTAACCTCTCGTCTAGATTTCTGCAATGTGCTCTACATGGGGCTACCCTCATGCTTGGTCCAGAAACTTCAGTTGGTACAAAATATGGCAGCCAGAGTGGTCTCAGGAACATCTCGGAGAGGCCATATAACTCCAGTATTAAAATCTCTCCACTGGCTGCCTATCAGTTTCCGGGCCCAGTATAAGGTGTTAGTTATTACCTTTAAAGCCCTAAATGACTTGGGGCCAACTTATCTTCGGAACCACCTCCTCCCATACAATCCTCCCTGCACACTCCGGTCCTCTGGGAGGAATTTGCTTCAGCCACAAAAATCTAGGCTGTCTGCAACCTCCCAGAGGGCCTTTTTGGTAATCGCCCCCAAATTATGGAATGGCCTGCTGAACGAGATCTGTCAGATGATGAGCCTGAGTAGCTTTAAAAAAGCACTAAAGACGGATCTCTTTCGGCAGGCCTTTCCTAATTAGATCCCGACCTCAGGAGCTCTTGGCCTCTTTTACTCTGCTGGCTATTTATTATTTTTTAATGTGATTTTAGATTAGTTGTTTTTAATGTATATTGGTTTAATATCTTTTTATGGAGGATGGTGGGGGTGGGTCGTGTTTAGGGATTTTAATCTGTATTTGTATTTTAATTTTTGTAAGCCACCCTGATTGTTTTTAACAGAGGGGCAGGGTATAAATAAATATTATTATTGTTATTGTTATTGTTATTACATATGTGTAGTTTCATTGAAAATGAAATAAGCACATATAAAAAGATTACCATGTTTGGGTCACTTTACATTATAGACAAGGTGTACAAAAGCAGGCACATGACGTATGTAAGGAAGTGCATGTTACCTTGCCCATGAAGAGTTCAGGGAATGCTCATCTATTCCTTATCTAATTTACTGTATGTTTGTCATCCTTTAAATAAGGTATGATATAGAGAAAGTGGACAGGGAGGAGTCGCTCCCACCCACCCACACATAATATTTCAAACCCAGAATCACCAAAGAAAGCTATCTAGGAAAGTGGGAGATTTGGAAGTAGTAAAAGGAGACATTTGTTCACACACAGCTTAGGCTGCATCTGCACTGCAGAAACAATCCAGTTTAACTGTCATGGCTCAGTGCTATGGAATTCTGGGATTTGTAGTTTTGTGAGATATTTATCCTTCTCTGTCAGAGAGCTCTGTTGCCACAACAAACTACAAATACCAGGATTCCATCATATTTAGCCATGGCAGTTAAAGCGGTGCCAAACTATGGAATTCAGTATTGTAAAACATACTGACAGCTTCACAAGGGAAGTTCTAATAGGGGAAGGCAGTCATTGGACTTTAGCAGATCATCTAAAAAAAAACCCACAGAGGTTGGGAGGAGGAGGATGCTGTCCTACTTCTGGTGATCGATATCGCATGCTTCATCTTCCTCCCATTCTTCCATGCTCCCTTCATGCCGGAGGGATGAAAAAGGTGCCACTTTTCATTGACTGACATTTCTGTCAATAAAAAGTGGTGCCTTTTCCATCACTCCAGAATGGAGTAAACATGGAGAAAGGATGGGTGGAGGATGGGGTGTATGATATTGATTGCTGGAAATGGGATAGCAGAGTTCTCCTCCCGACCCCCATGGTTTTTTTTTAGAGCATCTGATAAATTCCAATGATTGCTAGTCACAATGACTATCTATCTACAGTATAAGAGGCTGCATGTGTTCATGTCCTTCTTGTGGACTTGGCATAGGCTTCTGATTGGCTACTGTGTGGATAGAATACTGGACCTGATAGGCCTTTCATTAGATCCAGCATGGTTACTGTGTTGTTAACTGTCCTGGAGGAACACATAATAATTATTACACCAGTTTACAAATTTCCATTTAAGCATTCAAATCCAACTATGTTAGGAGCAAGACTATTTCTCCATAATTAATCTGTTCAAAGCAGATGTCCAGATTAGTCACGTAGTAACAGAAACTGTACATGCCACAGTCATATCCTTTAAATACATAAGTGTTCTTTCCTCTGTTGATTAAACACAAATGGAATGAGATGCTATGAATGATACAACTTTGGTGATTAACAGAAATAGCGTGCATAGGATGGTTGACTCTTGAACTAAGCAGAAGAGAATACTGTATTTCGGCAACAACAGAATAAACAGTGAGCAAGGAAAGAGTGGTCATTTTCACCATTAAAACTAAAGAAACCAGCAAAATTCCCCACTTCATGAATTTTAGACGAATGTTTCAAGGAAGGTGGCCATTTGCTCGGGATGGGTAAAAATTGTGTCAAAATTTTGCAAATGTTGGTAAATTCTGGTAAAGTGGAACAAAATGAAACTCTCACTTAGGGCAATGGAGGGAAGCATGTGGTTCTCCAGACATTGTTGAATTTCAATTCCCACCACATCTCACCATGGCTGTGCTGCCTAGGGCTGATGGGCATTGCAGGTCACATGAGTCACACCTGGAGGGGGTGGCTAAATCAGACAATTTACATTCTTCCACCTTCACATTTTGTGATTTTTGGTAAATTCTGATAAAAATGAACTGAAACAAATATTTCATTCACCACTAGTTTGTGGAAGTCAGAATCCAATAAAATCTGGAGGGTCTACAGATGATGCTTTGATTTTGTCTAAGCCAGAGACCTCCTGGAGTAGGAACAGAATTTATGCTACAGAATATTTGCTTAGGGTAAGGTGGTCTCCTTACTGTTTGAAGCCCAAGATACAAAGGTATCTTCTAGCCCAGAACACTAGGAAAGCCTTGTGAAAGTTTGTGTGTGTGTATGTGTGTGTTTTGTGTTGTGTTGTTTTTGGTCACTGGGGAGGCATATTGGCACAAAGAAAGTGGTAAAGAGAATAATTGTTAGTTGTATCAGCAGAAAAGGTTTATACTTGGAGGAAGGAGAAGTGAAGATCAAAGGAAGGAATATCAACGATCTAAGATATGCAGATGACACCATAATACTGGCATAAAATAACACAAACTTGGAACAACTATTAAAAAAAGTGCTACGGCAGGTTTACTGTTACATATTAAGAAAACAAAAATAATGACCACTGAGGATTTATATAAATGCAATGTAGATGATAATGAAATAAAGATTTCCCATACCTTGGATCAATCATTGATCAGAACAGAGACTGTAGTCAAGGAATATGAAGACTAAGGACTTTTTCAGATGCCCTAAAACCCGTCAGGGGAGAGTGAGAGAGGTATGAGGCTATCCTGTGGCATTCCCCTCCCATCGTTGTCCGTGTTACTTCTGTGTTCGATCTATTGAAAACATGCCACTTTTTATTCATGAAAAACTTCCATGTGTAAAAAATGGTGCCTTTGCAATAGATCGAACACAGAAGTAACATGGATGACGATGGGAGGGGAACGGCATCATCCGAAACTGACCCACTGCCACGGGATAGCCGCGTACCTCTCCCACCCTCTCCTGACAAGTTTTAAAACACCTGGAAAAGTCCTAAGATTGGGAAAGGCAACTATGAAAGAACTAGATAAGATCCTGGAGTGCAAAGATATACAACTGAACACCAAAGTTAGGATTGTCCACATAATTATATCTCATGTTTCTATGTATGGGTGTGAGAGCTGGACAGTGAAGCAAGCTGATATAAAGAAAATCAGCTCTTGAGATGTGGTGCTGGAGAAGAGTTCTGCAGATACCACGGACAGCTAAAATGACAAACAAATGGGTTCTAGAACAAAGCAAGCCTGATGACTAAACTGAGGTTAGCATATTTCAGCCGCACCCTGAGAAGGCATGACTCACTAGGAAAGATAATAATGCTTGGAAAGATAAAAGGCAGTAGAAAGAGAAGAAGACCATATGCCAGATGGATAGATTCAATCGGGAAGGCCACAGCCCTGAATCTGCAGGATCTGAGCAGAGTTGTTGAGGATAGGTGACTTGGAGATGTCTAATTCAGAGGGTGGCCATGAGTCATGGTTGACTTGAGGGCAGTTAACAACAACAAACAATGTTTGGGACTAGCAATGGAATTTAGGCTTTGCTTCACTATTTTGCTGTAGCAGTTATACAGGGGTTGAAGCTTATGAGGATGGGTGTGACTAGTGCAGTGATGTGACTAGTAAGGGTTAGGTAAGAGAGAGGCTTCTGCATGAAGACACCCCCTACTTTCCCTTTTCAGGAATCCCAGTATTCTTTGCAATACCAGGATTCTCCAAGAGCACAGTTTTAAAAATAAAAATAATGTGGAGTTGGAGTCTACAGGACAACATCTGCAGTCGGGGTTTGTGTTTTATTATATTATTTGAAGAGGTATCTGTGGCAGAAAGTGTATTTTCCTA
Organism: Gambelia wislizenii; assembly: GCA_030847615.1. NCBI lineage: Eukaryota > Metazoa > Chordata > Lepidosauria > Squamata > Crotaphytidae > Gambelia > Gambelia wislizenii. The sequence goes on along the minus strand of JAUMIR010000002.1, from coordinate 302,267,982 downwards.
CAGAAAGTGATTCTCCCTTCCTTTAAAATACTTTTACTTTACAATTATACTTTGCAATGCACTTCTTTTACAATAAAGTTTGTGATAAATACTGGAATCTCTTCTCTCCCACCAATGAGACTACCTTTCCATGGTGGTGGAATTGCATGCTCCTCTGAGGCAAGAGGCTATATTGATGGCAGCAGTGCTGCTGACAGGGTCTCCCCTGTCAGACAGGCTTTTGCTGAGGAGCCAGACTAAATGTGCCAAACAGTACTGGGAGGCAGGACAGGTGGTGGGTGACACTAGCAGAAGATTTCAAAGAGATAGTGGCAGTGACACCATACCTAACACTTTTTAGTACTGCACAAAGGGAGGCATGGTCAACCTCCTTTTGAAGATCTTTTATCAGAAAAGCCCTATGATGAGACAATCCAAAATGAAACAAGAGATAGTGCTGGAAGATGACACTCCTAGGTCAGATGGTACTCAGTGAGCTATTGGGACACAGCAGAGGACAAGTACAAGTAGTGCTGTGGCTAATGATGCGAATGGCCTCAAGCTGAAAGGACTTCTGCTGTTGACATGCTCAGGGGTGGAAGGAAACTTTGAAGCTGCATACCACATATTATAGGAACATGGAATGTGAGAAGCATTGATCAGGACAAGCTAAACCTAGTAAAGAAAGAAATGGAATGTGTAAACCACTCACTAGCCCCCCTCAGTGGCCCAATCAGGGGCACTTGCTCTGGATGGTTTTCCTGCACACCTCCCTGTTACCATAAGAAGGGGGTGCATTGGAGTCCCACACACAATCCCAGCATCTCCTTGAAATTTGGAGAAATTATACCTCAAAAGGAGGTCTGAGAGAGGAGGGTAATTTTAGGGATCTTTTCACCTATGTATACCAGTACTAATTGCAGAGCACTCCAGTTAAAATTAAACAAAGTTTTATATTTGAATTAATGCAGGGGATTCACTAGCATACAAGAACATACACTCTTAAGAACTATACAAGGCTATTGAAGAGTAAGGTGGGAAGGGTTGTGGAGAGAGAAGTCACAGGTGAAAGGGTGATAGTTACCAGTCTTGGAGAAAGAGGTATATGCAGCAGACTCAGACAGCATCTGAGGTTGGCACAGGGTAGTCTGGCAGAATGGTGAGGCCTGTCTTCAGCACACCTGGCTAGGGCCAGAGCTAGAATATTAGTACCCTATTTATACTCTTATTTGGAGGTATGGCTTTCTCATGGAATGGACAAAAGGGGTCCAGAATGGGCTGATTGCCTTAGCTCCATAGTAACAAAATATGGATGATATTTGTGACAACAGCTAGGGTGTATAGGAAAGATCTCCTTAGGGTATGGGTTAAGGGATGGTCACTGATTGCATGATTGAAAGATCCTAGGGATAGGATAAAAAGGATTAGCATAGACCCAGTAACAATTGGGTTTTCTGTATAATCCTATCATGATTGTGGACATGTCTCAGGTCATCATGACCCTTAATGTGCTCTGGTCAGCATGACACCCAAAAGTGTCCAATATGTACATTTATGAAATCTCATGGGAAGGGTAGTAGGGTATGCTACCCCCCCACACACACACACAGCATGGGCACTCTGTAAACCATCCAAAGTGATCACCCCAGATTGGGCCACTGAGGGTGGGGCCAAGGGTGTAGATTGTCAATAAGCAACCCAGAAAACTACTCTCAGCTTGATCGACACAGAAGTGGCTGTAGGACCTTTTCTAACCAGCCTTGTCTTCCTTCCTCCCCGCCCCCTGCACCTGGTTATGCTGGCCTCTGCAAGATTCAAGCCAGGAGGAGTTTGCTGGGTTGCTTTTCAACTATCTGCTCCCTTGATTCTCCCTTGGCCCAATCTGGCTTGGCATCCCCTTCCCTAGCTTGCTTTCCAAGGAGTGCATGTGCACATGGATGGTTCAAAGCATGCCTCCATAAGCAAGAACTGAGAAAGCCTGCTGTGTCAATGCTTGCAAATTACAGTATTGCATTGTACTTTTGTGTGTGTGTTAAATATGGTTTGGGAAGCTTATGGTATTCAGGGGTTTTCCACTTTTGGGGGGAGGGGTCCTAAGCCACCACTAATGTGGAGGGCCAACTGTAGTTAAAGATTTTTCCATACCTTGACTCAGTCTTTAATCAGAATGGAGACTGCAGTCAAGAAATCAGAAGGAGATTAGGACTTGGAAGAGCAGCTATGAAGGAATGAGAAAAGATCCTGAAGCAAAAAGATATATCATTGAATACTAAAGTTAGGATTGTATTTCCCATTTCTATGTATGGTTGTGAAAGCTGGACAGTGAAGAAAGCTGATAGGAAGAAAGTCAACCCACTTGAAATGTGGTGCTGGAGTTCTGCGAATACTGTGGCCTGATAAATCCTTACCCCCACTGCCATTCCCTTTTCCTTATGTGTCATGTCTTATTTAGATTATAAGCCTGAGGGCAGGGAACTATTAACTTGACCATTTGTAAGCCACTCTGATAGCCTTTGTGGCTGAAGAGCAGGGTATAAATAAATAAATAAATAAACTCTCCCTAGAAGCCATGATGACTAAACTGAGACTGCTGTACTTAAACCATATCATGAGAAGACATGACATGACATATCATGAGAAGACATGACATCAAGTGAAGACAATAATGCTTTGTAAGTTAGAAGGCAGTGGGAAAAGAAGAAGACCACATTTCAGATGGATAGACTAAATCAAGGAAGACACTGAGCAGGGCTGTGGGTGATGACTTGGACCGTCTTTCATGGAGTCTCCATAAGTCAACTTGATGGCAGTTAATAAAAACAACAATAGCAGCAGCAGCAATAACATGTCTTCTCTGTTAACAAGTATGAACACCCCCACACACCGCACAGTGTAGAGTTGTGTGAGTGAAGGTGCTTTGATGGCCTCACATGATTAGAAACCAGTTATTGGGTCATGGTGTCTGACACCATGACATAGGAATTAAAGTCAAAGCAGAAGCTATTTAAACAAGGGCCACTCCTTCCCTCCTCCTCTTTTGGTTCAATCTGACCCACCCTTCCACCTCTGTCACAGTGTGAGCTTACTGGTTGCTTATGGGCCAGTAGGATTCCCCCCCCCTTTCCCATGTTTTCTTTCTGTGGGTTTTTTTAAAATTTTATTTTATTTTTTGCCTACCACACACTGTTACAAGGGAATTGAAGAATTGGTCTTAGGGTGGTTTCATGAATAGGTGGTCACCTGACAGGTGGTGGGGGAGATGGGGATTAGTTTGGTGTATATGTATGGCACCCCTTTTGGGTGAAGGATGGCTCTATCAAACTACCCTTGCAATTCATGTGACTTGGGGTGGGTGGGGAGTAGACTATCCTTTTGCCTTCCATCAGATGGTGACTGGGGGGTAGCCGAATTGTTGGGAAACCCCCTGGGGCTCAGGTGTTTTGCCCAGGGAAGCTGGGAGGTAGGTCTGGGTGAAACCATCAGCTCCAGCTTTTCCCGCATTAGGTCTCCCCCTTAGTTTGCATATCCCAAGGAATAAAGATTAAATAGGTGATAGAATAAATAAAGTGGCCCCTGTTTTAACCCAAGCTGTGTGTTCTCGTTATTTCACATGTTGGTCATCAATACCATATACAGGTTACACTTACAATCAAAAAGAGATGTGACATTGATGCACTTTTTTTTTTTTTGGATCATTGTTTTAAAATCACTGTAAACTATCCCAAGGATAGGGTCATCCTTCTCCTCCTTCACAACTGATATTAGTAGGTTGCTAGTGGCCAGGTAAAATTGCCCTGAGGCACTGGCTTGACCTATGTACCACCAGTTAGCTATATCTAAGGAAAATTGTGTCTGTATTTTCAAGGTTAAACTGGAAAGTTTGTAAATGTAGGAACAGTATTTCCAAAGCCATGCACTCTTGTGCTGAGTAATTTGAAACCTTTATAGGCTGATCTTATCAAAAATTAATCTGTTTTGCATAGTATAAGAAGCCATGGGGAACTGGTAAAAGAAAGGCAACCTTGGGACATTTGTAAAAGGAACAGATGAAAGTTTCTATGCACTTTATGAAATCTCCTGGAGGTTTATAATATTGGAGATGGTGATGAATTTAAGGTTCTCCAGTGAGCAGTGTAAGATGTATTGCTTTGAAATAAAGCCCCTGACTGCTATGTAGCAGTGTTCCAACAGCAAGGGTAAAACCAGTAAGAAGAACATTTGATTTCCTGAACTTGAAGTGAGGATTAGTATTGTAAGTCTTTGCTTATTTCAATCTTGCCCACAAGAATGGATCAAAATGGTTTGAGAGTTTTCCCCCATTGGGTATGATCTTTGGGTCATTTTTAAATACTTTTCACATTTTGGGATGTTTTAGTAAAAAAATAATCTGCACAACCTCCTCACCCCCACCCCGTTTTTTCACAGAAAACCTTGGAGCTTACTTTTTAAATGATGGGTTTATTTGGTGCAGAAAATAGTATATTTTGTGCAAAATTAATCTATACTTTTTCATAAACAATTCTGAAATATGAAAAACAAATGTGGTTGGCCTTTTTGCCCCCCAACAGAGTGTCTTAAACTTTCAAGTCATTCTTTCTTGCTGAGGATAAGAAAATATTCAAATATTCCATACAACCATAGAATGGATACATTTGTTCACTTCCAGTTAGTGTCATTTTTGCAAGTTTTTAAATACAGCTTTCCCTTCCCATTTGCAGCTTTCACTTTTGCAGATTTGTATATGCACGGATTTGTAGCTGCTGCTTAAGTAGCCCAATTCAAACATTTGCTCTCTGCTTACAAGAGTTTATAAGAGTTGAGCTTACAAGAGTTTCTGCACATTTTCCAATAGTTTAATACTTCAAGTATCCCTAAGCTGCAGCAGCTCTGCGATGCCCCAGGCCACACTAAGCGTGTCTCCATATTCATGGGAGCTTCTGACACAGCAAGGGACCATAGTGTTTTTTTTTTAATGTTTAATTAATTAATTGATTAATTTGTACTCTACTTTCCCCAAATGTGGGGCCTTACAATATACTTACCTGGCAGGGAAGACACCATGATCACAATATAAGTTAAAATAAAACATAGTCAGAAAGGTATATAATACAAAGTTTTTTAAAAAAAATAATAAACAAGCAATCCACTTTAAAACAGTTAAAACGTATCCAAAGCTTAATAAGAATAAAAAATACAGCACACCCCATTAGAAATCCTGCTGCCTCAGCTGTGGAAAGCTGAAATCCAGTTCAAATAAAAACAGTGAAAAGAGAGCAGAGAAGAAGCCAACTGAGCCTCCCTTGGCAGGGAATTGTGTAGTCTAGGAGCAGCCACCAAGAAAGTTTTTTTCCATATCCTCACCAGATAAATTGAAAGACATACATCACAATTACATACCTGTTCCAACTGCCAGAAGAAGGCACAGAAAGAAATCTGGTAAGGTCAGTGCTATGGAATAAAATGATGTAGAAGCATAGAATCATAGAATCACAGAGTTGGAAAAGACCACAAGGGCCATCTAGTCTAACCCCCTGCCATGCAGAAGTACCCAATTAAAGCATTCTTGACAGATGGCCATTCTGCCTCTGGTTAAAACCCTCCAAAGAAGGAGATTCCACCACATTCCGAGGCAGTGCATTCCACTGCTGAACAGCTCTTACTGTCAGAAGTTCTTCCTAATGTTTAGATGGAATCTATATTCCTGTAGTTTGAGTCCATTGCTCTGTGTCCCAGTTTCTGAAGCAGTGGAAAACAAGCTTGCTCCATCCTCAGTATGACATTCCTTCAAATATTTAAACATAGATATCATGTCCCCTCTTAACCTTCTCTTCCCCAGGCTAAACATACCCAGTTCCCTAAGCCGCTCCTCATAAGGCATGGCTTCCAGACATCCCACCATTTTGGTCGCTCTCCTCTGGGCACATTCCAGCTTTTCCATATCTTTCTGGAATTGTGGTTCCCAGAACTGGACACAGTATTCCAGGTGAGATCTGTCTAAAGCTGAATAGAGCAGCACTATTACTTCCCTTGATCTAGACACTATACTCCTATTGATGCAGTCTAGAATCGCATTGGCTTTTAAGCTGCCACATTACACTGCTGACTCATGTTCAGCTTGTGGTCCACTAAGACTGCTAGATCCCTTTTGCATGTACTGTCATCAAGCCAGGTGTCACCTATCCTATATCTGTGCATTTCATTTTTAATGCCCAAGTGTAGTATCCTACATTTCTCCCTGTTGAATTTCATTTTGTTAGTTTTGGCCCAGCTTTCTAAACTGTTAAAATAATTTTGAATTCTGATCCTGTCCTCTGGAGTAGCTACCTCTCCTAATTTGGTGTCATTTGCAAACTTGATAAGCATACCCTCTATTCCCTCATTCATGTCATTGATAAAGATGTTGAATAGCACTGGGCCCAAGACAGAACCCTGTAGCACCCCACTGGGCACCTCTCTCCAGGATAAAGAGGAGCCATTGGTGAGCACCCTTTGGATTCAGCCCATCAACCAATTATAAATCCACCTAACAGTTGCATTGTCTAGCCTGCATGTTACTAACTTTTTTGCAAGAATATCATGGGGGGCATGTAGAATTGTAATATACATAAATCACATTAAATACATATCCGGGAATTAAGAGACAGTGACACTGTAATCTGATATGCTAACTGATCATGATTCAGAAACAGTAAGGATTTGGTTTTAATAAGAACATCCCAAAATTCATAACCACCCCCCATACACTGGATGGAAAGAATCTGAGTTTTTAAAATTCCAAGCCAGAGGGGAAGCAGAACTGTGAAACCATGAGATTTGCCTGCCCAGGGCAGATGGCTTCAGCCACTTAGCTCTTAAAAAACTGTCTTTGAACCCCTGTATTTGCCAATGTGTTTGTGGTAGAAAACTATGGATTGTCACTTCTAACGTACTCCTCACCTTGAGGACTTATATGGCAGGTGTGTGAAACATGGGAATTGCTATTCCAACTGAATATGGCACTGCAGATTATTGGGATTTCTTTCTTTCCTTCCTTCCTTCCTTCCTTCCTCCCTCCCTCCCTCCCTCCCTCCCTCCCTTTCCCTCCCTCCCTCCCTTTCTCCCAAGGAAGACCCCAGTTTTTATGAAGAACTCACCAAACTTAGCAAATCCCTTCATATATTCAACGTAGAGCGCTTGGTTTATACAAGGTCTGTCTATTAAATAATGAGACTGATACAATAACCCATTTTTATTTATATGCATTACAATTCTAATCCTCTCCATTGACACCCCCTTGTCATGGGAGAGAGGCTTGCATACCCTAATTATGTTTTGAGCTATGCTGGCAGTGGCATAATAGCCACCGGTAGGGTCTCCCATGCCAGACAGGTCAAAACTGAAGGGTCTGACAAAGAGCGTGAAAGGGCATGATGGGATCTCTAGCCTTATGGCAACCATCCAAGGAGAAGGAAAACTCTAATCCCAAACCTGGGAAGATGGTGCTTGTCCAACCCTGTAAGGCCAACCATCTAAGAGAAGGAAATTCTAATCAAACCTATGACCTGAGGACTTCACTGCTACCGTCCATGCTTGCAAGGCCACAGCAGATGAACCTTTGGTTTAAAGGGTGAGGCCAGTTCTGTGCACACTGTGCTCCACCAGAAAAACCCATTGCACAGGCTCGAAGAAAAAATCCAATTAGTACTCCATGGTGAACTTAGTACTCAATGGTGAACTTAGTACTCTATGGTGAGCTCGCCACGGGTCAGGGCAAGAGGGGTGCTCCAAAAAAGCGATACAAGGACTCCATGAAACAACATCTCAGGCTTGGCCAAATTGATCACCAACAATGGTCCACCCTGGCTTCACATCAAGAGGCATGGAGACGCACTATCCACAATGCTGCAGCCTTATTTGAGAACTCACGCTGAACAAGTCTTGAAGAGAAATGACAATGCAGAAAGAATCACAACCCAGAAACATCGCCCAAGGAGACCTTCTGTGCTTTCTGCAACTGGACTTGTTTATCTTGGATTGGCTTTTTAGTCATCAGTGTGGTTGCAGAAAGTGCAGGATGAGTCCTTCTTGAATCTTCATTTGCAAAGAAAAGCTAGGGAGAGAGGAGAGAGACAATTCTAATGCTTGTCCCCTTCAATATACTTCTCATTCATACTCACACACTGATGCAGTCTTGTTTTCCACTGGTTGAAGGTGTGGAGTAGATCAGTTTCTGTCAGCGGTTTCAACACATCTGCCTTTTTCTTCTTTACTGCATCAATTGATGCAAAACATGTTCCTTTAAGCATTTATTTCACTTCAGGGAAAAGAAAAAAGTTACATGGTGTTAAATCTGATGAATATGGAGGATGTTCAAGTGTAGTAATGTGTTTATCAGCCAAAAAATGTTTCTCAGAAAGTGCTGTGTGAATAGGTGCATTGTCTTGATGAAGAATGAAACTTGTCAGGATGTTTCATGCTTTCTGGGTATTATAGTAGGTTCCATGGAAGATCCTGATATGAGTTTTGTTCCTGGCCTGATTTCCCTGCCTAGGCCTCTCTGTCTCTGGACTGCAGCCAACCCACTTTTTGGCCTGGGAATGCTGCTCCTCTCAAGACTCCAAGGCTGCAGCACCTGTACGCAATCTATCCTCCTACTGCCCTCCCTACATGCCGTTCTCACGCTGTGAGGGTTTATCTATTGCCTGTGTTGTTTTGCTTTGAGTTCTGGCTCTGCCTCATGTTACTAGTATGCATATCCTTGCTCAATAGAGAAATCTTGTTGAGTTAATGTGAACGTGTTTCTGCTACATCACAAAACCATTTCCCCACATTTTTGGCTTTTTTTTTCTTACTCTTTCTCTCACTGTTGTCAAAAAAATCCTTATAATAATGCTGGTTCATTGTTGTTCTGCCTTCTGGAACCCATTCCGCCAAAATTATACCCTTGATGTAAAGAAAAATACCACACACACCAATGAGCATGGCTTTGAATGTGGACTTGCTTTGACGTGCTTTTCTCATTCTTGGTGATGATGGTGTTTTCTAGTGCATTGACTGTTGTTTTGCTCTGGATCATACTGGAAGATCCAGTTTTTTTATCACAAGTGATGATTTTTGGGAAAAGGTTTTGGTCCACCTCAAGTTCTTGCAGAATGTCATTGCTTGACTTTTAAACTTAGCATTTTTCCATCACACAACAGACAACACAGCTGCTTTAAATGACTACTGAGAATGTTTGTCATGCAGGTTCAGACGTGTTTAAGGTCATCATCACTCAAGTATTCACAATGAGTTCTCCCTGATTTGTCTGAAAGGTAGAAACACAGTCTCGTTATTTAATAAACAGACCTTGTACATGGCGCAGTGGTTAAATGATAGTACTGCAAGTCACCACACTGCAAGTTTGATTCCAGAGGGCTCCAAGGTTCACTCAGCCTTCCATCCTTTTGCAGGTCAGTAAAATGAATAGCCGGCTTGTGGGGGCAATTAGATAACACACATTGGAAACTGCTTAATGCAGTGTAGATGTGTAAATTGCTATTACTTTAAACAATTTGTAAACCACTCTGATAGTCTTGCCGCTGAAGAGCGGGGCATAAATAACTAATAAATAAATAAATAAATTTGAAACAAGGGAAGGCAGAAAGTGATACTGATAGAGTCATCCATTCCTAATCATGTTTTGCAGCTATATTTAAATACTGTGAATGGAAGAGGTATGAACCAAGTGATGCATGTCAGGACTCAGTGCGGAAACCTAGAGAACATTTTTTAAAAACCTGGCCCTTGCACCACAAATGTACCAGAAAGGTGAAAAGGGGGAGAATAATCCAATGGGATCCTTACTTTTCTTTGGATTGGTGGAAACAACTAAAATCACTGGATGATGTTAATTCATTCTGACACCGTGACTCCATGGTGGTAGTAAGATAAAGATGTGTGTCTGATTGTTAAAACTCCATGAAACACAGTAGAACCCTTGCTGAAGATTGACAACTTTGATTACTGTTGGTATTTAAAAGGAAGAAACCAGCAGCAAACCTCAAACTTTCAAACATCTCTGTACCTTAATGTTATGGGATCCTGCTACCATAAGCAGCTTATGTATTTAAGACTTGAATTCAAATTTGTTCTGCTTCTTGTTGCACAGTCAAAGTGTTTTCTAATTTCAGCTAATTAGGATTTATCTGGATTTAGCCAGAGCATATGAAATGAAAGCTTGGAGAGACTATTTTTTGGCATGTGCCCTTCCCTTCATTCGGCTTTACAGGAAATGGATATTCCAACCAACAGATTCAAGAGTGATTTCCCTCCTGAGTTATGAAGTGTAACAAATGCGGGAAAAGGCATTCATCACTCAGACTGCTGCATTGTTGACACCAGCTCTCTGCTAACATTAACCAAATAATATCCTAACCAAGAAATCAATGTTTTATTCATGTGGTAAGATCATGTCCCGTTAAGGAACTGGGAGAAGTTTGTGTGGAGGTGGCTTTTAGCCACCTGACATTGACCTTGTGTAAAGCGAATGTATCCCAGTGGTAGCAAGAGATTAAAAACAAACACACACAATAAAAAAAATCTGTCTGTCTGTCTATCTATCTATCTATCTATCTCCATCCATCCATGAGATACTGTATATAGTTTTCAGTTGAGCTTACACTAAGTACACATAGGATTACAGCCTAAATTAAGTAAAAACACAAAGTATATTTTAAACCATAACTTAGTGGTAGAGCACATGCTTTTTATGAAGAAAAATCTGGATTCAACTCCAGTACCTCCAGTTGAATCTGGTAAATACTTCTGCTTGAAATCCCAGCCAGTATGGACTAGTCAATGTAGACTAGCCATTGTAGACCAATTTTCCCCAACTTGGGGCCTTCCAGATGTGTTGAATTTCAACTCCCCTAATGGTAGTTATAATACAATGCACTTGTAGGTCATCAGGTTTAAGAAAGCCCAGTGCTAAGAATGTGTCAGATGTTGGTACAACCAGCATGCCTGCCATGAGATTTATCATGTGGGAGTGATGGGATGTGTAGTAGCATAGTGGATCTTGGGGAACATATATCTAGCCTGATTTTTATCGCATTTCTGATTGCATGTCCAAGTGAGTTGTCTGTCCTCCATCTGTTAAAAAAAAACAGACACAAAATTGAATTTTTTTTAGCAATAAAGGCCACAATTTTATTGATGACAGCTGCAATTGATTGGCTCAAACACATGGGTCTGGATCCAGACATCGACCAACCCACCTGTTGGTTGATAAACCCATTGTCAGCTCGCATGCCAACAAGTGACACCCAGGAAGGGGAGGAGTCCCTGCAGGCCCAGTGCCTGCTGTCCAACCTCCTCCCCCCTAAAAGGGGGGTACCCGGGAGGTGCATGCCCCGAGCTAACATGTCCTTCTGGCCAATGCCCCCCATACCCCAGATCCAGGACCCAGAGGGGATCTCCATGACCTCCTAGTGATGGAGACACCCAAGACCGATGAACTTGGATCCAGGATCCATGCCAACAGCTCCACCAAGTTGTGACAATTAGGCCTGCTTGAAGGGTGGGTGGGTGGGTGGGTGATCTCTCAGAGAGCAACTGGCCAGCTCGGTGAGGTGACTGGGAATGTGTACCCAGTCACCAGACCAGAGGGAAGCCTGCTGCAAGAGGAGGCTTCACCCTTTCTTCTGGCCAATCAGATTCAAGCTAGATGCTCACCCCTGATTAGCTGCCATGTGAGTACTCCAGCCAATCAGAGCACAACTAGGCTGTGCTCCAATTGGCTGCCATCCTGTACTCCTCCCAACCAGCCACATGGACTGCCAGGAAGAAGATGCATGCATGGTGATGGCGATGTTCCTGCCGTGGGGTGGGGGGAAGGCCCTCTCCAGACTGCAAGCAGCTACTGGGTGAGTCTGGCAGCCTGTTTGTTAGTCTAGTGCTGGAATGCTCAAGTCACTGTACTGGGAGAGCAGTGTGTAGAAATGAAAGTAAGGGCTTGTCTAGATGACAAGATATAATACTGATTGCTGCGCATTAATGCAAATTCACAGCAGTGTTCATTTGTCTCCACAGTCCTTTGGCAAAATCATTGGTATGCGAAGCTATCCATGTTTGAAGTGCACATGCAGCCTTCCCTGTGAATCAAGATATTGGCTGAGAGTGAATTACTTGTGTTATTATTCTCCACAAGTTGTTGCTGCTACACAATATTTTTTAAACTATAAATCGAAGGTGTGCAAGTGCAACCTTCCATTTAAACACATGGTTTGGTGGCCCTCAGCACAGAAAAAAAAAGCACACAACCAATAACACAAAACTCCAAAATGGTGATTCTGCCCACTTCATTGACAGCAAGACCCACACCCCAGGGCACATCCAACCAATCAGTTTTCCATTTCCTTCCTCACTGAGAAAGTGCAGCAATGCGAATTGGATGTCTGAACTAGCAGTAATGCCTATTTCCTTGCATTATTTTAAAAACTTCAGGAAAAGCCATGAAGGCTTTTCCCACCCAGAAAATTGAGTTTTTGTCCCCCCTTCTGAATAAGGCAAACCACCGTGGGATCTCATTGGTACGAAAGGTATTCTCCTCAGATTCTATGAGGAGTATTTTCCTCATCTAGACAACCCCTAAGTAAGCCTGGAAAATTAGAAAGTTTGGCTAAATTAACAAATGAGATTGTAGCTTGCCAAAACATTTAAAATTGCTATACCTAAATGTATTGTGTGAATGAGGAGTGCTCAGTCCTGACAATGAAAGCCAGTGGATTATGTTTGTTGGTTTCTGTAATAAAGGTTTGCTGAATTGACTCTGAAGCCTGGATTTCTGAACTGCTGGAACTTTACTTGTAAACTTGTAAGAATGATGCTAAGAATATTGGCTTAGATAGATGATTAACTCTAAAGAATCCTACTAAGTAGCCGAGAATCAAAACAGGTAGGGGAATGTCACTCTTCCTGTAGCACCCTTTATGGTTTTGGATGGGGGAGAATTTTTAAAATCATAATTTACACACACAAAAATCATGTCAGTGCTTTCATTTGGAGCAGAAAGAAGTTTTTCAAAAATGAATGTGAAAGAAACAGATTTGTGCATCTAGGCCCAGGGCTTTGAATGCTTAGCTCTTAAAACACATTTGCATCACCAAGTCCAAATAAAAGATGATGGAAACAACACTGAAGAAATATATAAAAGAGATGAAAGGATGACAGATTAATTCAAAGAAGAATTATTTGAAGATGAGCCTACAATTTTAGAAAGTGGAGTGGAAGCTTCACTCAGGGCACTTGGGAGAAATAATTCACCAGGAATAGATGCCATACCAATAGAGCTGTTTTAATTTACAGAGACAGAATTTACTCTAGTTCTAACTAAGATCTGTCAACAAATATGGAAAACAAAACAATGACACATCTCTCTATATATAATTCTCTTGGGTATGTTGCCTTTCCCAATGTGCTGATTGGCTGCTCATGAAACAAACCCAACCAATCACCACCCACATGCAAATTCCCTCTCCACCTCAATCCTCTTCTGCCACTCAGTCTGTGGCCCAGATTGGGGCCCAAACAGTCAACTGGCGGTGGCAGTGGCAACAGGCTGCCTGTGACCGGACCCAGGCAGTCAACTGACTGCGGCAGTGGCAGGGCAACAGAGTGAGTCACCCTCAGCAATTCCAGGAAAAGTGTGGAACACTGAGAAGGAGTCAGAGGAATTTTAAAATCCACCAGCTTACTTTACAGGGTTGTTGCAAGGTCTACTGGGAGTTTTGGGGGGAGTTTTTCAATGGCGTATGGTATGCCAGGTCCAGCTAGTAGACTGGAAATGCTCAATATACATTCCAATCCCTAAGAAAGGGGACACCAGGGATTGCAGTAACCACAGGATCATTGCATTAATCTATCATGCAAGCAAACTGGTGCTCAAAATTCTACAATGAAGGCTCTTACCATACATGGAGCTAGAAATGCCAGGTGTCCAAGATGGATTCAGGAAAGGAAGAGGTCATAGTGCAAACATTCATAATGGAACACACTAAAGAATTTCAGAAGAAACCAGCTTGTGCTTTATAGGTTCTAGAAAATCTTTGACTTTATAGATCAATGGTTCTTAACTTGTGGTCTGGAGACCCCCAGGGGGCCACAATATACTCACAGGGAGTCCACAAAGACTTGAAGGCTGCTCAACCCAACTGCTGTCTGCAGTAGAGTGGCCACGTGACAGGAGCCAAGGCAAAGACTGGCTGGATTGGCCTGCACATTGCCATTCAATCCATTCCAGCCACAAACTTGCAGGAAGAAGCAGGAGAAAAGTCCCCCCCCCACTCCAGTGCCTCTGAGGGAAGGTTTAGTGGATGGTGTATTGTTGTTGTTTTAAATCTTGAGTTAAGTCCTGGTTGTTCGTGGCAACAAAAGATATTTAAAGGGGGTCCCTGGTAAAGAAAAGGTCAAGAGCTACTATTATAGATCATGAAAACTATGGCTAGCTCTTTAAAAAAAAATGGTGTGCCACGACATTTGATTGTACTGCTGGATAACATGTACTCAGGACAAGGGGCTTTATCAAGACAGAATACAGAGAAATGGGATGGTTTCCAATTGGCAAGGGGGTCAGAGAAGCCCGCTTTTTGTCACCCTATCTGTTTAACTTGTACACTGAAGATATAATATGTAAAGCAGGATTATACTCAAAGAAAGGAGGCATAAAATTGGAGAAGGAACATGAACAATTAACGATATTCTGATGATACCATACTACTGACAGAAAATAGCAAAGACTTGGAATGATTACTGAAGAAAGTCGAGGAAGAAAGTGCAAAGGCAAGTTTAGAGCTGAACATTCAGAAACCAAAAATAATATCAACAGATAATTTACATAACTTTAAAGTAGATGATGAAGACATTGAAATAGTTCAAGATTTTCCACACCTTGACTCAGTCATTAGTCATAATGGAGACTACAGTCAAGAAATCAGAAGAAGACTTGGACTTGGAAAGGCAGCTATGAAGGAACTAAATAAGATCCTGAAGGGTCAAGATATATTTTTGAATACTAAAGCTAGGATTGTTCATGCCACCTTATTTCCAATTTCTATGTATGGTTGTGAAAGCTGGACAGTGAAGAAAGCTGTTAGGAAGAGAATCAACTCATTTCAAATGTGGTGCTGGAGAAGAGTTCTGCAGATACTGTGGACTGCTAAAAAGACAAATAAATAGGTCCTCTAGCAAGTCAAGTTGAAAGTCTCCCTAGAAACCAAAATGACTACACTGAGACTGTTGTACTTCAGAAATATCATGAGAAGGCATGCCTCACTAGATAAAACAAATAAACAATGAGGCTTTTTAAGGTAGAAGACAGTAGCAAGAGGAGGGCCACATTACTAATGGATGGGCCCAATCAAAGAAGCCACAGCCGTGAGTCTTCAAGACCTGAGCAGGACTGTTGATGATAGGGTGACTTGGAGGTCTCTCATTCATAGGGCTGCTGTATTGACTTCATGACAGTTAAGAAGAAGAACAACAACATCTCTAAATGGGAATCAAAGACATTAACATCCTTGGTCACTGTTAACTGTAACAGTATTTGTTACCTATCTATAAACATCCATAACAGGCATCTATTAAAATCAGAATGGGAAATATATCCATAGACATAACTGTCGATATCTAGCCTAGTTCTTTTTCTTACCAGCAGTATCTATCACCTTGTCTGAGCAGTTTATCAGGAACAGTATGGCTTGGAGGCTACTTTGCAGCCTTCTCTTCATAGTTGCACACAGCAGAAGTCTGATGGCTATCTTCTCTCAGCTTCTTTTATTCTCTCCCTAGTATTTGCCCAGTCTATTAGCTGCCCTATATGCTCCAATCAAAACAAAGGCATTGATGGTACCCTGTTTATGTCACCAATCCTCTCCTCCAATCAGATTGTTGGAGACAATATGAACAAACCAGGTAGAGCTAGATCTTGGCTTTTGGCTGTCTTCCCTCATATTGCATCAGCCATTGCAACTTCTACAAGGTTAATATCAGTCAAATCTGATCATAGCTCAATGTAAATAATTATGCTGGCATTCATATCTCTTTGTTTACAATTGAGCAGGTGTTCTGCCCAGAATTAGCCTGTCTCTGATCCCAGTGAAACACACACACACACACACACATTCTAATATGCATAGCTTTCTGCATTATATCTTATACGCTCTATGTTATACTCTGTAGGTTATATGCTATATGTATAATTCCAAGACTCAAATTTGACAATTAAATCAGCCCAGCCTGTAACATGTGAAAAGAACCAAAGATTTAAAAGTTCACATGAAGGGGGAAATGATTTCCCAACACCATTAATGAGTGACTAAAAACAATTTGGAAAGGTGAAAGATACTTCAATGCACCCCTTTTTAGCATAGTATCTTCCAGATATTTTGGACACCAGTGTCCATGATGCTCCATCATTTGGGTCATGTCAGCTGGGTCATACAGGAGATGTGGTCAAAAGCATCTAGAGAGAGCCAGGTCAGGAAAGTCTGCATGAATGGCTCTCTCTCTCTCTCTCTCTCTCTGGCTTTTCTTCGCAAACGAAGATTCAGGAAGGACTCATCCTGCGCTTTCTGCAAGCGCGCTGATGACTAAAAAGGCCAATCCGAGATAAACAAGTCTGGTACCACACAGCAGTAAGCAATAAGGAGATCTGTTGCTTCTCTAGAAATGTAATGCCTTACATTTATGTTGAGCTTATTGCCTTGAATGCCTGTTGTGAATTACTAATCTCATGTGATCCTCCATATCAGACAGGTCATTCATTATGAACTTTTATCAAAGTTCTTTTTCTTTTATACCTTTTTGCACTGCTTGTAAGCCAACAGTCTTATCATACTGCATACTCACTGGCCAGGTAGATAATCATAAGCAAACACATAAGAACAAGACACCAGGATATTTAAACATAATCATAATATTTGTTTGTATTTGTAATGAGTATGTAGTCTAACTGGGAAATAGGAGTATTCATGAGTGTTTGATAAAACCAGCACCTGGCCTCAGCTATGAGAAAAATGGGCTGAGTTCAGGTCTGGTAGGAATGGAGTGAGAATGGGATGATGGATAGCTAATGACTATAGCCCACCAGTTTTTGTAGATTGTAAAATGCTTTTAGTTTACTGCTTGTTAGTTAGGGTTCATTCTGAGCAACAATCTTGTAGGGGTAGCTCTTTGGATTATTGTGTAAATAAGTTTTCTGTTTTTTAACTCTGATACTGCTGATCACTGAGTCTGGAGAAGCCAGTACATGACAATAGAACAAGGTTTGCTTTTTGGATTTTTTCCCTGAATATTTTTGAGCCATGGTTGATTGAATCTGTGGATGCAGAACCTGTGAATACAGAAGGCCGACTGTACAGTGAAATGTTAAGCAATGGACTGATAATGTGTGCTAGTTCAGGGGTGCTTCAAGTGTAAGGGCAGAAATACTTTATAACATTTTATTTTGTATGGATGTCTTAACAACATGACACTAATTAAATGGCAACAGAGAACATGGCACTAATGCCCTAATGGACCACTTGGGTCTTGAATTGTTTTGTTTCATAATAATAAATACTATAAATTTGGCTTACCCTTATAGATTGTCCTGTTTTATATGAACATTTTAAAACCTAAGAAGAAAGCCAATTACTATTGTTTATTTGCTATTTTCTCCCCAATTAACTGGCAGCACCCACACAAACAAATAATTTTAAAGTACAGTTAAAATAGCTGGAGCAAGAAAAGAAAGGAAAGTGATTTCTGGCAGTCATGAGGATACTTTTAGTTTATCTAAAACTAAACATGAGGTTTATCATTATCATTGTTGTTGTTGTTAAATATCCTGCCTTTCCCCCAGTTTGGGACTCAAAGTGGTTTACAACAGATTTAAAAAACTCATAGGACTTCATCAGACCCCCCCCCCAAATAAAAGCCCGTTCTTTTGACTTTTCCGGTTTTATGACGTGTTGCACTTACCTTCTCTGCTGTCCAAAGGCTTCCCGGCAATGAATGAGGAAATGAACAGAGCTCCGTTCACTTCCTCTTTCAAAATCTCATGGATTCTCACAAAAAGACACTCATATGAGAAATTTAAAAAAAAAAAAGACCACACAAAAAAGGTTACACAAAGCACATACACACACTTAAAAACTTACAAGTAAACCAGGGAGGGTGATAGAAAGCATGTCACCTACCTGGATGTTGCGATTTCACCTGGAAGTTTTCTGGCCAGATCGGCCATTGATGCTGCTTTCACTTGAGTTAAATGGTGCGAGGTTACATATGCGGGCAACGCTGGCACACAAGCACCATGGACAATTTATTGACACCTTAAGCCATCAATAAAAAAGTACAATTTTTTGACTTGACATAAACAGAAAAGGGTGACATTGTCTGGTATGTGACCCTTTTGCATTTATGTGGTGCCATTATGACACTGTATTTAGTGTGTCTGAAAAGTCCATAGTTAAAAATTCACAAAATACAAAAGTTAAAAAGTGATTATATTTTCAAAAAAATAAATAAAATAAAACCTATTAAAACAAAAATCATTAAAACACACCCCAGCACAATAAATAAATAAAAATCCAGCAGACTGATTAGATGGAACTCATTAGACTCATTTTGCAATGAGTCCTCAAAGGCATGTTGAAACAGAACAGTCTTCACCTGTTTATGGAAAGAGAGGAGGAAAGGTGCAAGCCTAATCTTTCAGAAAAGAGAATTCCAGAGACTGGGGGAAGCAACTGAAAATGCCCCCTCCCATGTTCCCACCAGATGAGGAGGAGAAGGAGGATTTGTTATCCTCCCTTCCCTATTGATGGAAGCAGGGAGCAATAACAGATTAAAATACAACACATAACATCAGTTAAAAACACATAAACCAGTTAAACACATATAACATAATTTTAAAAGAACATATAAGACCAATACATATTAAACAATCAGTCCATATTTAAAATTCATAATCCAAAATCCATAATTAAAAACAATCTGGACAGGACTGCTGGAAGAGTCCGGTCTTTAATGCTGTTTCAAATTGAGACAGTGTATTCACTGGTCAAATATCTTCTGGAAGATCATTCCAGAGTCCAGGAGTGGCTAAGGAAAATGTCCTCTGGGTGACAGTTGCCAATCTAGTCCTGTCTGACTGGAGTAAATGTCCCCCAGAAGACTTGAGTGCTTAGGACGGATTATATGGGAGCAGGCAAACTTGTAGGTAGCCAGGACCCAAACCATGCAAGACTTTAAAGGTAGCAACCAACACTTTGCAACTTGCTGGGAAACTAATCGGAAGCCAATGGGGTGATTTTAATATTGGTGTAATATGATCACTCCTAGATGCACCAGTAACAAATCTGGTTGCCATGTTTTGAACTAACTGAAGTTTCCAAACTTGGTACCGAAGAAGCCCATCATACAGCACATTGCAGAAGTCCAGCCTTGGGGTTACTATCATGTGACCACCATCTTTAGATCCTCCAGCTCTAGGAAGGGGCATATCTGTCATAACAGCTGAAGCTGATAATAGGCTCCCCAGACCATCAAATCTATTTGAACTGTTATTTGGAGTGATGAATCCAAAAGCACTTCCAGTCTGTAGACACAGTTTTTCTGGGAAGAGCAACACCATCCAGGAGTAGTTGATACACCTCAAAACCCAGGTTAGGGCTCTTGACAGTAAGCAACATCCATCTTGTCTGAATTCAGTTTCAGTTCTTCCCCATCCAATCCATTACCTCCTCCAGGCATTAATTCAAAGGAGACACATTATCTTTAGCTGAGGCTGTTTTTGAAGGCACAGAGAAATTCATTTGAGTGTCATCAGCATACTGACAGCACCCTGTGCTATGCCTCCAGATGATCTCTCCTGGCAGTTTCACATAGATGTTGAACAGATGTACCTGTGAGGGTAGTAAGGCAGAGAGAAGAACCCCCCCCCCAGAAGATCTTAAAAGCATGGGCAGGTTCATAAGAAAGAATATAGTCTTTCAAATAACTGGGATCTGAGCCATGTAGGGCTTTATAGGTCAAATGGCTCCCTGCAGATCGGCAGAGCCATTGCTGTGGGGAGCTGCATTTGCTGGCAGAGTGGGCAGGAGACAATGCAGGCTGTCACAGGTGTTGTCGCCTGCGACGGGAGGGGAGGGGCAGGGCCAGAGGCTATAGAAAGCCCTGCCACCCCCACCTCCTCCTCTTCAGCCGAAAGACTGTCGACCTACCCTCCCACTGCTTAAATAGTGCAATAATTGGTTGCTTTGGAGCCAGGTAGGAATTCCCCCCCTTTTCCCGCAGGGGTTTTTCACCTACCCCATACTATGGCAGCAGCATTTGGGAAACTGGCCAGTGTGATGTCTAAATAGGTCACTTACCCCCTTTTAATTTTATTGGGGAAGGGAGAGTCATAGGTTCAGTGGGTACCATGGCATCAATTTAGGTGAATGAAGGGTCTCTGGAAGGGCTACTTCAGGTTGTGTGGCCTAAGGGGAACAGAAGGAAACCCACCTTGAGGTTGGCCTGAAGGATAATCCTTCACCTTAATCCGTGTGGCTTGGGTGAGGGACTTTTGGGTTGACTTTCCAGATGCGGGCTGGCTGCCGAGCAACCCCAGGCAGCTGGAATTCTTCTCCAGGACCCAGGTGTTCGCCTGGGAAGACAGATGGGTGTGGTCTATCATAGACCTACTGCCTCAGCTGCTCCCTCACTAGGTTGCCTCCCCCTACTGAAGATCTTAGAGGGTATTAAATAGGTTGAGTTTAATAAAATACTTTATTGCACCCCATTCTTGTGTGTGGTCTCATTATTCCTGCAATAGGCCTGCAAAAGCAGCATGATGAATTGTGCCCAGAAACAGACCAGTAACCAGAGGAGCAACAACTAGGGAGTTGTATTCTCCTTGCAGCCAGTCCCAGTTAGTGATCTGGCTGCAGCTCTTTGTACCAGATGAAGTTTCAAAACACCCTTCAAAGGCAGTCCCATGTAGAATAATTACAGTAACCCAATTGGGATATAACTAAGGTACGTGTCACTGTGGCCAGATCTGACATTTCAAGAAAATAGTGCAGCTGGTACACCAGCCTTAACTGTGCAAATGCACTCCTGGCCACCACAGCTTCCAGGCTCAGGTTGAATTCAGGAACACACTCAACTGGAAAACCTGCATCTTTAGGAGGAGTGTAACCCCATCCAGCACAGGCTGAATCTATATTCCTTGATCTGCCATTTGACTGACCAGAAGCACCTCCATCTTGTCAGGATTTACTTACAATTTGTTCATCCTCATCCAGTCCATTACTGATGACAGACACTGGTTTAAGACTGAAACAGCTTCCTTCACTTATGGTGGAAAGAAGTAATAAAGTTGGGCTTCATCCCTATACTAATGGTATCGAACCTTAAAATTCTTGACAACCTCTCCCAGCAGTTTCATGTGTGTGTTGTATAGCATGCAGGATAGAGCCAAGCCCTGAGGGACCCCACGGACCAATGACCAAGGGACCAAACAGGAATTCCCCCAGCACTATCTGGGTTTGCCCCTCTAGGAAAGAAGGAAGGCACTGTAAAACAGTGCACCCCAAGTCTCATCCCATCAAAGACAGCCAAGAAAGATATTGTGGTCGTTAGTATTTAAAGTCACTGGGAGGTTCATCAGAACCAACAGGGACACACTCTAGCTCGCTATCATCCACCAAAGTGACCAAGCCCATCTCTGTCTCATAGCAAGACGTGAAACCAGACTGAAATTGAGCTAGATAATCCATCTCATCCCAAAGCCTCTGGAACTGGGAAGCCACTGCATACTACAGAACCCTGCTAAAAATTGGGATGTTATACACTGGCCATTAATTATCCAGAATGGTGGGGTCCAGGGAGGATTTTTTAAACAATAGGTTTATAACTGTCTCCTTCAGGCCAGCTGGAACTCTGCCTTGTTTTGGTGAGGCATTAACCACTCCCTCTCCTCCCACAACCAGTCCCCTTCTGGCTTTTTTTAATGAGCCCAGAAGGACAAGGATTTTTACTGTGTAGGGAGGACTGGTCCTATCATAAAGCTTTTGAGGATGTAATGCAAGCTTGTTTTTAAGATCGGTATCAGGCACCCGAAGGCATGCAAGTGGATTTTGGGCAGACAGGTGAATGGGAGTAAGATGGCAAGCAAATCCAAAGTCAATGACTTGGAATTGCAGTACAAGCCTCCCTTAAAGATACACAGGCTGAGAGGAACATTGGGAAGGCCATCAAACTCAGAACTTTATAGGAGACAGATTGTGGAACCAAAATGGCTCACTGGTGTCATCTGACATCCTCAACCAGGAAGATTACAGGCTGATATGTCATAAGTCAAGTAAGAATTGCCTGCAGATCCTTTGTTCAGTAGTCACAGTTGCATACGTGCGCACACACAAAGAGAGAGAGAGAGAGAAAGAAGCTGGTGTTTCATCTGCCAGCATTTCTTTCATATCAGAAATCCACCATGTCTACTGAATATTTATAATGAACTTTTGAGGCACTATTTCAAAACCACAAGAGTTTTTTCTTTTATTTCCACCTATTTTGTACCTCATTTGTAAGGTCTTTACAGTATATCTTTACATGGCTTAACCATTCTTGGTGATATTTAAAAAGGTATATGTACAAGTATGAAATGAAAAGATTAAAAAACAAAAGAAGCAGAAGAAGAATCATGCAATTTCTTTTGGAATAGAAAATGTCATTTTGAAGAGCTATTTCCTGGATGGCACTGATGACACGGTGGGAGAATAAAATGGGTGTCACCTCAGAAAATAAATCAAGACTAGGCACATCAAAGTGGATTTTTTGTTTTTGTTCTTGTTCTGGTAAAAATAAATGTCTGGAACATGTCATCAGTGGACAAAATATGTGAGGGCTATTCAATAAACAATTATGGAAAATGCCATCTTTCAGAAATGGAGTCATAAAAAAGAAGACCCCAGATTCTCTAGATGTGTTATTTAAGTCATACGTTGGATGTGGAGGGAGAGGATGGGGCTGGGGGCATTGTTGTTTTTATCTTAAAAGGGGGGGTCAGTGTTAGATCATATATAATTTTATTAGTATTTCACATATTTTCAGAGGAGAAAAATCAATTTATGCCTCCAAAGAAACCTATAAATGCAATTTCAGCTCTTTTGGCATGTATTATTTGACATACACACACAGAACTGTCAGGCTGAAGATCTGGCAACTTATGATGAGTTGCAGAGTTATAATGCTGGATCTCAAATAGGCCATTTCTGAGTTTTAAAAAAATGGAATACCCACATCCAAAGTGAACAAACCACTAATGAAATCTCACAGTTATGTATATAGGACATAGTTATAATTCTAGGTATAGTTACTTGGTTACTGTAGTTTATTTGAGGTCTACTGAATTAATGATCGCACTTATAAAAACATTCCTTTTTAAAAATCACTCAGGTGAAATGCAACCTTTATTCTTTAAAAAGACAGTTTTTGCAAACCAAGTGCTATCATTCAAATAACATGTCTGTCCCTCTGCTGTCTGCCAAATACCTTGTTGGGGCAGGGCTGGGGAGGAGGCCAAGGGTGGGCTTGAAGGCATCTAGAGTGAGCAAAGAATTGCAGTGGGTATTATGCATCATTACTAGGTCTGTCTATTAAATAACGAGACTGTGTTTGGATCTTTCAGACAAATCAGGGAGAACTGATTGTGAACATTTGTGTGGTGACCTTGAACATGTCTGAACCTGCATGACAAACATCAACACTCTCAGCTGTTCAGTTAATTGTCAGTCATTGTTTAAAGCAGCTGTGTTGTCTGTTGTGTGCTGGAAAAATGCTAAGTTTAAAAATCAAGCAATGTGACATTCTGCAGCAATTTGAGGCAGACACAATCCTTTTTTTAAAAAAAAAACATCACTTGTGATGAAACCTGGATCTTCCAGTATGATCCTGAGACAAAACAACAGTCAATGCACTGGAAAACACCAACATCACCAAGAATGAACAAAGCATGTCAAAGCAAGTCCACATTCAAAGCCATGTTCATTGTTGTTGGTGTTGTTGGGTTTTTACATCAAGTGTGTAATTTTGGCAGAATGGGTTCCAGAAGGCAGAACAGTGAACCAGCATTATTATAAGGATGTTTTGCCAAACTGAGAGAAAGAGTCAGAGAGAAAAAACCCAAACCTGTGGAGAAATTGTTCCATTCTTCATCAAGACAATGAGCCTGCCGACACAGCACTTTCTGTGAAGCAGTTTTTGGCCAATAAACATATTACTACACTTGAACATCCTCCACATTTGCCAGATTTGGCACCATGTGGAGTTTTTCTTTTCCCTAAAGTGAAATTGGTGCTTAAAGGAACATGTTTTTGAGTCAATTGATGCAGTAAAGAAGAAAACGGCAGATGTGTTGAAACAGCTGACAGAAACTGATCTGCTCCACACCTTCGACGAGTGGAAAACAAGACTGGATTGGTGTGTGAGTGTGAATGGGGAGTATATTGAAGGGAACAAGCATTAGAATTGTAATACATATAAATAAAGATGGATTATCATATCAATCTTTTTATTGAATAGACAGACCTCATATGTACCTTCAAGTTTATTTTAACTTATGGCAACCCTGTCCTAGTGCTTTCTGGGCCAAATTTATTAGAGTATTGCCTTCCCCTTAGGCTGAAAGAGTATGACTTGCCCAAGGTCACCCACCCAGTGGATTTCCATGGCTGAGAGGGGATTTGACCCTGGTGTCCATGAGACCTAGTCCAACACTCAAACCACTATATCGTGCTGGATCTTACATTTCTTGAAATAAGTATCAATTTTGAACCTCTTCAGATTTGCTGCACAACAGAGCACTAGGACTATGCGTGTGATTTAAGTCAGTGCTCCTCTCCATTGACTCCCCCTTGTCGTCGGAGAGAGGCTTGCGTACCCTAATGATGTTTTGAGCTATGCTGGCGGTGGCATAATAGCCACTGGTAGGGTCTCCCATGCCAGACAGGTCAAAACCGAAGGGTCTGACAAAGAGCGTCAAAGGGCAGGATGGGCTCTCTAGCCTTGTGGCAACCGTCCTAGGAGAAGGAAAACTCCAATCCCAAACCCGGGCAGATGGTGCTCGTCCAACCCTGTAAGGTCAACCATCTAAGAGAAGGAAACTCTAATCAAACCTACGGCCCAAGGACCTCGCTGCCACGTCCATGCTTGCAAGGCCACGGCAGATGAATCTCTGGTTTAAAGGGTGAGGCCAGTTCTGTGCACGCTGCGCTCCACCAGAAAAATCCATTGCACAGGCTCGAAGGACAAATCCATTTCCAAAAAAGCCCTGTAGCGACTGGCGAGGGACGAAACCGGCAGGTGTAAAGATGCACTGGAAGCCGCAGCCCCAACCCTGCATGCAGGCGGTTCAGGACATTGGTCGCTCAAGCCTGACCCGGGAGATGACAGTCTTGTTCGGCAGCATTCTGAACGACCAAACAGCCTTTGTTAAGGAGAGCACTGCTTGCTCCATATGGAGAGGGGCCTAGAAAAGGTGGCCTAAAGAAAGCTGATCCCCAACTACCTGGTTGGCTAGCCGCGGCCAACGGGAATCTTCTGATGCGGTCAAACCAAGGCAAAGAAACAAAGGCACACACCGGCCTCCAAAGGTGTAAATAAACTGACACTTGCATGCTGGAATATCAGAACCATGCAAGACTCTGAAGATAGTGGACGGCCTGAGCGTCGTTCTGCCCTAATAGCCCTTGAACTATCACGGCTTAATATTGACATTGCTGCTCTTAGTGAAGTTCGCTTCCATGAGGAAGGCAGCCTTAAAGAACATGGCGCCGGCTACACACTTTACTGGTCTGGCAAACCCAAAACTGAAAAACATCTGTCAGAAGTAGGCTTTATGATTAAAAACTCCATTGCCTCCAAACTCGAAACCTTGCCAACAGGACACTCTGATCGCATTATTTCCTTACGCCTCCCACATGTTGTTCTCTTTAGTATATATGCCCCAACTATGCAAGCCGACCCTGTAGAGAAAGACAAATTCTACACAGACCTACGCCAACTCATACAAAAAGTCCCTGCAGAAGATAAAATTATTATCCTTGGTGACTTCAATGCCAAAGTAGGAAAGAACTCCAAAGCCTGGAAAGGTGTCTTAGGCAAGCATGGTGTTGGAAATTGCAATGATAACGGACGCCTCCTGCTAGAGTTCTGTGCAGAACAACAGCTGACTATTACAAACACAATCTTTCAGCAGAAAGATAGCTTGAAGACAACCTGGATGCATCCCCGATCCAGACATTGGCACCTCATTGACTACGTTCTAGTCCGTCAGAGAGACATTCGTGATGTCCGTCATACACGAGTGATGCCCAGTGCAGAATGCCAAACAGATCATCGCCTTGTCAGATGTAAACTAAATCTTCATCTTAAGTTCAAACCTAAGAGGGGTGGCATCTTAAAGAAGAGACTCCAAGTCAACAATCTTCAACAAGCTACCATGAGAGACAACTTCCAGGCAAATCTACAAACGAAACTTGAAGACCATCCTACAGATCCTTCTCCTACAGTGCTTTGGCAACATATCAAAAACAGTATCCTCCAGTCTGCAGAAGAATCCCTTGGCTTCTCCCACAAGAAAAATCAAGACTGGTTTGATGAAAACAACCAAGAGATCCAGGAGCTGTTGGCAAGGAAGAGAGCTGCTCACCAGGCATACCTCGCCCAGCCAACCTGTCATGTAAGAAAAGCAGCTTTCCGCCTCACATGTAGCAAACTACAACAAAAACTCCGAGACATGCAGAACAAGTGGTGGATCAATATAGCAGAAAAGACACAATCTGTGCAGATCTGGGTGATCATAGAGGATTTTATGAAGCTCTTAAAGCAGTGTTTGGACCTACTTATCAGGTTCAAAGATCCTTATACAGTACAGATGGTCAAACATTAATTACTGATAAAGCCTCCATCCTAAATCGTTGGGCTGAACATTTTCAAAGTCTCCTTAGCGCCAACCGAGTAGTCCAAGCCTCAGCTATCCAATATATGATACAAAAACCAATGAAAAATGAATCGGACATAGCTCCCACTTTGGAAGAGACCCTTAAGGCCATACAGCAGATGAAAAACGGCAAGGCAGCTGGGATTGATGGAATCCCACCTGAAGTTTGGAAACACGGAGGTCATGCACTCCATGAAAAATTCCACGAATTCCTTGTGAATTGCTGGGAAAAAGGGGAACTGCCATCAGACCTCCGAGATGCAGTCATCATCACCCTGTACAAGAAAAAAGGAGCAAAATCCGATTGCTCAAAGTATCGAGGCATAACACTGCTCTCTATTGCTGGAAAAATCCTTGCAAAGATACTCCTGAACAGGTTAGTTCCTGCTATTGCAGAAGAACTTCTCCCTGAAAGCCAATGTGGCTTCAGAGCCAATAGGAGCACTACAGACATGGTATTTGCCCTTAGGCAACTGCAAGAAAAATGTAGAGAGCAGAACAAGGGTCTCTATGTAACATTTGTCGACCTCACCAAAGCCTTTGACACTGTAAGTAGAAAAGGTCTGTGGCAGATCCTGGAAAGACTAGGATGTCCCCCCAAATTCCTTAAAATGATTATCTTGCTACACGAGGGCCAGCGTGGTCAAGTCAGATATGGCGATGCTCTTTCAGAGCCCTTTCTAATAACTAATGGAGTGAAGCAAGGTTGTGTTCTTGCACCAACTTTATTTACAATCTTCTTTAGCACGATGCTCCAAAGGGCTATGGCAGAGCTTGAAGTAGACGACGGCATCTATATACGCTACCGTACTGATGGTAGCTTGTTTAACTTAAGCCGTCTGAGGGCTCACACTAAGACTCTAAACTATCCGTGAGCTGCTCTTCGCTGATGATGCTGCCCTTGTTGCCCACACAGAAGCAGCTCTGCAGCGCCTAACATCCTGCTTTGCAACAGCTGCAGAGCTGTTTGGGCTAGAAGTCAACCTGAAGAAAACAGAAGTTCTTTACCAGCCTGCACCACAGGACGAACACCACCATCCCCACATTGCCGTCGGCAAATCAGTGCTCAAGTCCGTTCAGCAGTTCACCTACCTGGGAAGCATCATCTCCTCAGATGCCAAGATTGACAAAGAGATCGATCACAGATTAGCAAAGGCATATAGTGCATTTGGAAGACTTCACAAAAGAGTCTGGAGCAATAAACACCTGAGGCAAAGCACAAAAATCAGTGTGTATAGAGCCATCGTACTGTCTATCCTCCTTTATGGATCTGAAACATGGGTCACCTATCACCACCACCTACGACTCCTCGAGCGCTTTCATCAGCGCTGTCTACGCACAATCCTAAATATACACTGGACTGACTATGTGACGAATGTTGCTGTCCTTGAGCAAGCAGGCATCACCAGCATTGAGGCCATGATATTGAGAACACAGCTGCGCTGGGCAGGGCACGTTTCTAGGATGGAGGACCATCGCCTCCCAAAAATACTACTCTACGGTGAACTCACCACGGGTCAGAGTAAGAGGGGCGCTCCAAAAAAGTGATACAAAGACTCCCTGAAACAACCTCTCAGGCTTGGCCAAATTGATCACCAACAGTGGTCTGCCCTGGCCTCACATCGGGAGGCATGGAGACGCACTATCCACAATGCTGCAGCCTTATTTGAGAACTCACGACGAACAAGTCTTGAAGAGAAACGACAACGCAGAAAGAATCACAACCCAAAAACATCACCCAAGGAGACCTTCTGCTGTGCTTTTTGCAACCGGACTTGTTTATCTCGGATTGGCCTTTTTAGTCATCAGCGCGCTTGCAGAAAGCACGGGATGAGTCCTTCCTGAATCTTCGTTTTCGAAGAAAAGCTAGAGAGAGAGAGAGACTCAAAGTGGTGGTCTCTGGACTAGTGCCAGACCATCTGCTATCAGTGGCTAGTCCAAGACAAATTTCTAGGAAAGTAAGAACCATTGTAATCAATGGCTATAAATACGGTGCTGGTCCCTGGAACATTATGGTGGGAAATGCCAGTCCCCTGAATCAGATAGGCTGAGAAGCACTGATTTAGATGCTCAAGATAGCAATAGCAATAGCATTTCTATTTCTATACTGCTTATCAATGCGAAAGCACTCCCTAAGTGGCTTAGATTGTGCTAGCTAATTGCCCCCAACAAGCTAGGTATTCATTTTACCAGCCTACGGAAGGCTGGAAGGCTGAGTGAACCTTGGAGCCCTCTAGGATCAAACTTACAATGTTGTTGCTGTAGTACTGGCATTTAACCACTCTGCCACCAGGGCTCAATCCAGATCCTATTCATAACAGCAATGGAGTGACCCAGTTTGAAATGCTTAGGACCAGTCCAGAGAAAGCAATAGATTTGTTTTTTAAAAATGTCAGTGTCTCTGATAGGAAGGAAAACACCATACTATAGGGAGGGGGGGGCTTCACTCATGGACAGCTGTAGCATCTGCTCTGGGCCAAGAATATCTCCACCCCTACCTCCACCAAACTGGATCCAGACCTCTTGCTAAAACTGCCAAAATCATGACAAACTTCAACTGATATAAACTTCAACTGATATAAAAGCAAAATAGCAATACTGGAAACAAAGAAAAGGGAGGGTAGGGCATTTAAAATGAGTTCAAAAATGCATACAGTTTTTGTAAGTAAAAAAATTAGCAAATTTCTTTGTGAAAATATGCAAACGAAATGACTACGGCCAAAATCCTGTTGGGCAGCTACAAATATGTAACTTACAGGCTACAAATATGTAAATTACAGTTATGCATTTGTAACTGCTATATATTCATGATCCCCATGTAGCCCCTAATTTAGGGCTACATTGGGACTGTGAAAGTCCTCCAAACCCCACTTATCACTAAGCAGCTTCTGGGATCAACAGGGGTCCATTCCCAATCGATCAAGAAACAGCTGCCTGTTGTGCCCACCCCCCTCACACAAGCCATCTCCGGCATGAGGGGGATTTGCTACAGGTGTTCTTTTTCTGCCTATTTGACCAGAGGTCACTCAGGGGAGAATGCTGCTAATGTCAGGGCTTTGATACCTTAACAACAGGGGAATGGATCCCCTGGTGATCCCAGTGGCTTCTTACTGGTAAGTGGGTTTTGGGGGAAGTCTGGAAGGAATCCACTATGTAGCACTGTTACCCAAAATGCTCAAGGTCCACTGGGACCCTATAACACACTAATATTTAGATGGAGCAACTTGGCAATACAAGAGGTGGGCAATGAGCAGGACCTTGAGACCTATGTATACTGGTACTAAGGAGGAGTCGCTAAGCCAACTAGGTACAATCAAGTGATCTTTATTGAGAAAATAACAATAATGACATTCACACACACATTCAGGCTTTAAGGACTCACACGAGAAGATTACACACTCTGCCGTCCTTGGGTTTCTTTGCTGGAGAGACTTAATTGCCTACATATTTCTTCTTATTAAGGGTTACATTGTATGAGATTTCTTTTCTGGAGTATTCTTTATGCATGTATAAATGTTGAGTTTGTTCATGGGAGGATACAGGGTGATATTCTAAAAGAAGGACCATGAGGTAAGAAAAAAATGTTTTTGATGGATTTAAATTGTTATTTTTTTTTATAATATTGTATAATTAACATAAAATGATTTCCTTAGAAATACTGTTGCCACTGAGGAAGAATTTTGAAATAAATGTATTCTATCTCAAGGCATTTGTCTGGTAACGTCGCTTCGTGGGGAAATATCCTCCTAGACTGGAGTCTGCACTCACTGTTTGAAGAAGGAGACCCACACATTATTATTTTGAGGCGACCACGTCCTTTGGACATCTTCATACCACTACTTCTTTGAATTCCTTTTCTACAGTATTTCCATTATTTAGTGTGTTGGGCTTTAAAATTGTTCTATGGTTCCATTATAAGTTCTAAGTAAACACTATATATTGCACCCCTATATGACATTGTGTGAATTCTTGATGCCATATCCTGTGAACTCAACAGTAAATTCTTATTCAAAATATCTGTGAATTTAACAGCAAATTTGTGTAAAGTATTAATTAATAAATTCAGTTTATTGTTGTTTATGTAACTGGTGAAGTATTTAAATGTATTAAGCATTGAAGAAATGTATGAATGCATGAACATAACACGAATGCATAAAGAGTACAGTTTACTTATGAAAGAATAAGGACTCTGTTATCTTGTATAATTAGAATACATTTATTTTTACATTTGAATTAGTACTTGGGTGTATTAATATTGGTATCCCATTGCAATATTCCTTTGTAGCAATCACTGTCTCTCCTGGATCGTAGTCTCAGTTGTTCTAGAAAACCTTCCCAGGTGTGTTTTGACTGTCCCTGGTTTACTTGCCACACTTGTGGAAGGCCACAGTTAGCCAGATTATTAAATATTGTCAATTATTATATGGACAAGGGGCTGGGGGCTGTCTGGGCTGGTAACAGCACTGTAGTTATACTGCTACATGTTATGTAATGGTCATACAGGATTCTGCAGTACTTAAAAAAAAACAAATGTGAAATGTGTGGCTATCCTTGTGAGAAGGGGAGGGAGTTCTTGCAGCTTAGCAGCTGATGGGGCTAGAAAGGCATTTAAAATGTTTCTACTACTGGACAGCACATTCACAGGGGAACTGACTTTCTCATATACATATCATCTCCATCATTGTTTATGTTGCTTTCTGCATCACAATTGTCCATGTCTAGGCATCAGGGACAGTGGGATTTCATGTGATAAGTGGAAATCCACAGATAAATCTCAGCTAACTACATGACTCCAGACAGCTCATCAGTGGAGGACGCTGCGGCTTCCCACTACCACAACATTTGAGGGTGAGATGTCTCTCCTCACTGGGTCAGTCATCAACCACACGCAACACAACTTTCATTTCCCTTGCCCCTCCATTTATAAAACAGGCACAATAGTGCTGCTGAAAGGACTATCGAAATGACGTCTGTTGAAGTTCATTGAAAAAACAAACAAAAATGCCCTGATATTTAAATGTGTAATTAATATTTTTATTTTAGTATCTTAAATTAATATTACAAATGGCACATTCAAATAATTGTACTGTTTAGCATTTAAGCAGTATGTTCCTCAAGACTGCCATCTTATGCCTACCTCTTGAGCCTCAAAGAACCTCCTGTCAGCTTCTTACAAAGCTCTTTCCTCTAGATCCAGACTGAACTACTGAATAATGCCTCACAGTCCCCGTAGTCATTCACTCCAGGCTTGATTCAGTTGCAGCCACAAGTTTCTGGAAGTGTGGAGGGCAAAGATTAGTCAGCATGCCTGCTGTAGGATGTCATGTCTAAGAGTCTGCTATTGTTTTTCTTTCCCCAACACAAGGAGGGAGGAGGATTTGTCTCAGGCTATTCTGGAGCAAAGTGGTTTGAGATCTGAAACCATATTATAAACCTTTCCTGGGAAATAAAAACAGCTGAAATCCACATGCTGAAAACTGTTTTTTAAAATGCCCTGAAGGAAACTTTGCAATAACGATTATTTCTTGCTAATTGTGTTGCCTTTCTAAAATTATCCTTTCCAGATTGTTTGCAGCTCAAGCAAAGTGCTTTTCACCATGTGCTGTAGGCTTTCAAGCATGAGTTTCCAAATCGGAGAGAAATTTAATGTCAGCAGGAATACATTTCAAAGCAGTAGGGTACACATGAAAAGACACAGTCAGTTTGCTCTGAGCAAGACCCCTGCATCCAAACAGACTGTAACAGTGCTCATCACAATCTGCCAACCAAAAATACTGATCACCACAAGAGGTGGGGGCCTGAGTCCAGGTGACAGCTGAGATCGACTAGTTTAAGTCCTCATTTAGGTTCTAGGGGGTGTGCAGACAGTCTGTGGTGTCATTTTGCTACTTACTCGGGGATTAAAAAAGGGAATTAGTCTCAGCACTCTCATTGATTCTGTAATCTGCAAATTACACCTCTTCAAACTGGGTATTTAGAGACCACATATGTATGTGACAAACCACTACAAAGGTGATTTTACATACAGTGGTCTTGTTAGAAAGAACACTTTCAGAGGAGCTCTAGGAGAGCTAGGTTGAGTGTCCAAAGTGTGACAGTTGGTGCATTACTCAGGTTCTTGGCAAGGACACAAAAAAGGAGGTTCCTAGTACATATCCTTGAACTGGTCAGTCCAGAGGGTGCTTTTTTTACTCTCTGCTAATCCAAGGATAGACAACCATGTCCTTCAAGATGTTTTTAGAGTACAGCTCCCATCAGCTCTCTCTAGTATAGCAAATAGTGAAGGACAATGGAACCTAAAGTCCAAAAACATTTAGGAAACTCACCCCTGTGCTAATCAAAGAGGCTGGTGCCAAACATTTCCCATTCCCTTCTGTTTCTGGAGATGGCTACAAGGTCTAAGCACACACATTCCTGGATAGTTTACCATATTAGGTATCAGCTATAGTCTCCATGTTACTGATTGTTAGTCCTTCCTTGACTTTGACAAAATAAACATAGGCAGAACAATTGTACAAGAGAGAGTCTTTTGTCACCTCAGAGACTGACACATTTATTATTGTATGCTACAAACTCCTATGGATTACAGCTGTCAGGGAACATTGTTGTTGTGGATCTTCAACTTGTTTCTGACTTATGGCGACCTTATCATAGGGTTTTCCTGGCAGAATTTGTTCAGAGTGGGTTTGCCCTTGCCTTGCTCTGAGGCTGAGAGAGTGTGACTTGCCCACCCAGTAGGTTTCTATGGCAGAGCAGGGATTCAAACCCTGGTCTCCCAACTCTCCTAGCCCAGCACTCAAACCACTACACCACACCAGTTCTCGTATACGGCCTATATATAATTTATATGCCATAAATCCTTTGGTTACACAATTACTGACTTCTAGAATGATAGAACTGCCTTCCTCTCTTCTCCTTCTTGCAGCTGTCTGAGCTGCTTAAAAACTGGTTTGACAGAGTTTCCCAAATACCTAGACCAGGTTTTCAGGGTGCATGGGGAGGAATCAATCCAGAAGGCAATGAGAGTTGTCTCCACTCAGTTCTTTTGATGGAAGCCATTTTGCCAATGGGACCACTATATTGGATATAGTCGTTCTCCCCCATCCCCTCTCTGCATTTGAGAATCAAATGGTAATGACATGGGGAAAAGAGTCTGAGACAATTCTGTGTATGTAAAAAGAAGCATCGTTCAGAACACCACAGTTGGGAAAAACACAACTTCTCTGCATTGCTCAAGGACCAAGTCATATTAGAAGTGCGTGCAAGACAAACTAAAAGTTTAGTTAAAATAAATAAAGCAAGCAAGTTTGCTTTGCTACAGGAAAGACTAGAGTTCATCTTTGTACTAATAAATGCAGGGTGCTGTCCTTTTTTAAAAAAAAGTTTGCATTTACAATACATCATTCTCCTATCTTAGTAAAATTTGACCTTTCTTTATGTTTTATTAATAGCTATTTTAAAAAATATATTGCTCCCTGGCAATCCATTGAGTTGCCTCTCAGTTTAAAATTTGCTCTAATGCACTTACATTGACATCTTTGAAGCAGAATGTTTTCACACTCTTGAAGTATAGTAGAAAATGTGAAGGCAAGTAGGACCAGCAGCATCATTGCAAACCAGAAAAGCCTAGATACTGAGAAGCTAACAAATTAGATTTCAATGCAGTGGATTAGTCAAAAGGAGGATGAATCTCCTTCCATGAAAGATAAATGAACCATCTTTCTCTGATAAAGAGGAAACAACATGACAGCATGAGGGATGCAATGTAAATAAAATAAAGGAAGTGGAACAGACAGAGATAAACCACTTGATTAGAAACTTATGAATGGTGGCAGCGTCTTTCTCTTGTGATTTGCAATTGGAAAATGATTAGAAAATCTTATACCAATGTTTTTATTTGTCAGAGAAAGTCTAAGTTTTCAAATGAATGTGAAGGCTTGTAAACTAATCTATTCTCTGGGAGATCTAGCTTTCCTGAAAGCATTAATATAAGCTGTGAGTCAACATCTCTTGACTAAGTCAGTGCCAATTTGACACCCCCAATTAAATGTTCTTCTGTAAATGCCAAGACTTAGCTCCTTTTACAATGGTTTTCAGAAGACTATCCTAAAATAAATTCCATGTCAGTCCTTAACATGGACAAAGCAGTACCATCCACCCAGGAGAAGGCTGAATCAGCAGGCTTAGTTTTCAATACTTGTAAAAGTACAGAAGAACTTTAGGGGGGAAAAAAGTGGGGGGGGGAATCCTCTCCCAAACACTCACATTACTACTGAACATTACTCAGTGATGATTATATGGAAGAAAAACCCATGATTTTCTGCATAGAAGGCAATGTTTAAAATGCAACAAACCCCACAAAAAAATCATGAACTGTAGATTAGTCCTCAAAAAACAGCAGAGTCTTTGAGGACTTTCTCACAGCAGGGAGAAAAATGGTTGTGTCACCTGCCCTGATACCCCCAACTCTTCCAATAATTCATCAATTGGTTATTTTGCATAAATTGACTTATTACTGGTACACCATGTGGTTGGTAGTAGACCAGGGATACTCAAATACAAGGACTCAAGGTTTTCTCAGAAAGTCTAAGGAAGTATCCAGTCCAAATTTCTAAACAACATGCCCAGGTAGTAATTATGAGAACCCCCCTTGGACTGGAAATGGGTTAATCCTCCTTGAGGTAGCTGGAAGTGAGTCACTGGACTTTACCACACTACACTGTTATAGCATTAGTACTCCACTTTAACAGCTATGGCTGCCTCGTGTGGAATTCTGGGGTTTGCAGTTTAGTGAAGCCTAGGAGCTCTTTGGCTGAGAGTTCAAAATGCCCCTCCCTAAATGGCAGATTCCAGGATTCCACAGGAGGGAGACAGAGCAGTTAAAGTGCAATGTAAGAATAGTGCTATAACAGTGTAGTATGATAACCTCCATTCACTAAAGCTGGATACCCATTGCCTTGCAAAACTGTTTTTTTCTTTCCGATGTTACTTGTTACTTTGTCTGTCTGCTGTGTGACCCTCAGAATGTCATCTGAGTATCTTCTGCTGCTCATCTAACAGGTACGGTATAACCCACATTCCTGAACTCTATTCCTCTATCCCAATACTTCCTACTTTCTTCAATAGCCTTCAATAGCCTTTCTTCAATAGGCAGATTTGAAGGCTGAGTGTACGTGCATTCCCCTGATGACTTTTCAGTAAACAACATTTTTATTTTATCCCTTGGCTTGGAGTCTCATCAGTGAGTACTGGTAAACATAGGTCAATAGATCCCACTGTAATCCAACTTCTCGCAGCCACTATTTGAACTAAATAAAATTCCCCATAGAAATACTGTATAGATTTTTGGTCATGTGTGGAATTTCCATGGACCTCAGTAATTCAGGTAAAATTAAATTATTCATTCTTGCTCACATGAATTAAAATTTGGGAAGATTTACCTCTCTATTCTATGGTAGCTGTTATATACAGGTGCCATGAAGGATGCAATCCAATCACCAGTGTTGAAGTAACCCCTATTGCTTCTGCACGTGGAAGGGAGGAACACCATTTTGTTCTTCAGTCCAGACAGGAAACATTTGAGTTTAGTCCTGGGGCCAACAAATCCATGAAAAGAAAATGATGGGAATAAAAAAGGATTACAAAGAGCCTCCAAAAGATCTCTTCACCCTGGGAAAATGGGCAGTAAAATAGCAAATGAAAAAGTGAATGTAAGAAAGTATTCAGGGATGTGTGTTGGTACCAAAAAAAGAAAGAAAGAAAGAAAGAAAGAAAGAACAACAAGAAGAAAGATAAATTCCAGTTTCACATATGTGTCAATTGCATCTGCACTGACAACAAGGAACCAACAAAGGTATCTTCAGATTGTGGTAGAGAGCCTGATGAAAATATTGACCCAATGTGTGGCTGCTATGTAACGGGAAAATTCCATATTAGGCATAATTAAAAAGGGATCTGGAGATAAAACTGGCAATCTCATACTGTCTTTAAACACACATCTGCTGTTTAGGCTGGAAGTCAACCTGAAGAAAATGGAAGTTCTCTACCAGCCTGCACCACAGGACGAACACCACCATCCCCACATTGCCATAGGCAAATCTGTGCTTAAGTCCATACAGCAATTCACCTACCTGGGAAGCATCATCACCCTCAGATGCCAAGATTGACAAAGAGATTGATCACAGATTAGCAAAGGCATATACCACGTTTGGAAGACTTTACAAAAGAGTCTGGAATAACAAACACCTGAGGTGAAGCACAAAAATCAGTGTGTATAGAGCCATTGTACTGTCTATTCTCCTTTACAGGTCTGAAACATGGATCACCTATCGCCAACACTCCTCGAACGTTTTCATCAGCGCTGTATATGTACAATCCTAAATATACACTGGACTGACTATGTGACAAATATTGTTGTCCTTGAGCAAGCAGGGATCACCAGCATTGAGGCCATGATATTGAGAACACAGCACTTATGCTCACAGTAAATAAAAATGATACTGCACAGCTAAAAAAGGTGCACCGAAGGTAAATAAAAAATGATCAAGGGACTCAAACAACTGAGGAAATATTGCAATGTTTGCCTAGGTGTATTACCCAGAGAGCTCGAGATAGATGGTGCAGTTATATTCATGAACTGCTCATGGGATCCTCAAAGGCTATTGGTCACTGTATAAACAGAATTTTTGACTAGATAGACCACATAGCTCTGATCTGACATGGCTGTCATAATCACACGACAGGGTGATGGTGTCACAGCAGTGGAAAGCTCTCCTTATTCAGATTCTAATGGTTCCTTTCATATTGTCCTTCAGGTAGAAATTATCACTTTTTTTTAAAAAAAATTAAATAATATTTTAATGTGCTGCAGTTTTAAACTGATTTTTTTTAATTAACTGCTACTTTGATGACATTACTTTTAAATATATGTTTGCTACATTATTTGTAATTTTATTGTACTCCTACTGATGTCTTGAAAATGTGGCTGTTTTGGAAGAAGAAACCAGGAAATACTAGAGAATAAAATAAATTGCATAAACCGGCTGGCTATGAATCCAAATTCTTATTTCCATTAAGCCAATCATGATAGGAAAATAATTTTGAATATGTAGAAAGGTATTTATTTTTTATTTTTTGGGACTGTTTTGCCCAAAAATTCACAAAGGTTCTTTTTTTACACAAAAGTAAGTATTGTGAAATAATACAATATTGCAAGAATACAACTTTTCCCCCAGAATCCCCTTGGTTTTTTCAACAAGTGTAAACCCATCAAAACAATGGGATTTACCTAAGTGTTTATTCAGCACTCAGCAATTGATTAAAGGGATCTAGCTGCGATTAATCGATAGGATTTGAACCAATATTTTATTTTTAAACTTTTTTCCTGTTGCTGCTGATGGGAAAAAAGTGCTGGTTTTCTCCCCCTTCTACAAGGATGAAAAAATAATAATATTCTAGTGACTGACATTTTATTATGATTAGGTGTCTCATCATGTCATCCCACGCTTTTACTTCAAGGATGAGAATATTTGTGAACATTCTTTGCATCCCTGAAGTATGGAGGCAAGAAGAGACCCTGACAAATGAAGGTCCCAGATTTGGAAGAAAAGAACTTGGGAGAGCAAGTTTGTTAGATTTATAGAGAAAGAAAGGACAGGTTTAGGGGGGATGGAGGTGTGGATGGAATATGTTACAGAGCCAAAATCTGGGGGTTGTCCACATTGTGAAAATACCCCTCAGAGAATTCACTCAGAAAATGAGGTGTCTTAATGGGATCCCACATTGTCTTGTCTTATTGTGAAGGAGAGGGGTGCCCCTCTTACGCTGACCCATGGCGAGTTCACCGTAGAGTACTATTTTGGGGAGGCAATGGTCCTCCATCCTAGAAACGTGCCCTGCCCAGCGCAGCTGTATTTTCACTATCATGGCCTCAATGCTGGTGATCCCTGCTTGCTCAAGGACAGCAACATTCGTCACATACCTTTTCACTAGGTATGTTAATAATCTATTTCTTTGATTATTCACATATCAATCACATATAAAAGAAATACTTGCCCTCTTCTTATGCTTCAAACATTCTTGACTATATGAGCTAGCTATTCTATTCAGAATTTTGGAAACTACTATAATCTGTACAGGATTTTATAATAATTATCTCTAGTTTTGTTCTGCAAAAATGTCATCAGGCTGCTTTAAAAACTATCCAGAGATTTGAAATCAGTAAGTCCCAATAAAAACACTGCAAAAAACGTGCAGTCATCATCAGGGTGTGCAATATATGCTGAATCACTGCTCCAAAATTGCCAAGTCATTAATTGGAGAAGTGCTGGGCCAGCACAAATGCTAATCCATGTTCTGCTAATGGAGTAAACAATGTAAAAAAAAATGCATGGGAGTGTAATCTAGAATGTTCAGACTTGTTAGTTAGCCCTTTCACACCACACAATTATAGCATGATATTTCCACTTTAACCACCATGGCAATATCCTATAGAATCCCGGGGTTTGCCATTTAGTGATATATTAGAGTTCCCTGGCTGAGAATTCCTAGTACCCTTTCCTAAACTGAATATCCCAAGATTCCATTGGATGGAACTATTAACCAATTAAAGCAGAATTTTGTAGTGTGAAAAGGTTCAGTAAATCCTAAGTGACTACATGAAATGACTACATGAAATGTTCATGCTCTGCATATTATGTTGCAAATCTCTTTGAAGAATCTTTGAATCAGTAATTCCCACAAGTGTTGTTTGGTGCTGCAAAAGTGTCAAATCATCTTATTCCTGCTGAGGCATGGCAACATGTTCAGAATCATAATCCTTTAAGCTATGGTCTACAAAATGTGGGATCACTACAAGATAGTTCATCCCTGCACTCCAAAGTATGGAAGTATGTTCTGGGGAAAGGCCAAATCATTCTCTCAAAAAGTCTGAGTCATGGTCTCTAATGCTACCAAAATGTTCAGTCTGGTCCCCCAATGAAGATAAATGTTTAGCTTGGCCCTCTAGCAATTTAATTAGCATCAGTTCTCCCATCATATCCTGTCTCCTCACTTTACTAAAGGGATTTCTCTTCATCACTCTCACCTCATCTCATTTTTCTTCAGACAGCAACAGTGCTCTTTTTGCTAGCTGTAGTCGGGATTCATTTGTGTTTAATGTAAGACTTCAGGGATTATTAAGCTTGTTGTTAAGCAACAATCACATCTTCTAATGGCTTCTGAAGGAAACCAAGTTTTAATATGAACTTGCAGTTAAGGGACATATATTTCAAAGAGAGAAGTCAGAGTGTCATTCCCCAGTGATCAATGGATACTAATCTCCAGGATTGGCCCAAGACATTTTGCTACATCAGGTAAAGCAGTAAATAAACTGCCCCAAAAATGCATTGTACTTAAACCAGTCATTCTATTTAGGTACATGAAGTAGAAAATCCAGTAAGTGTCTCTCCCCTATATTCTCCCCTTATTGTATCTCCACTATGGTAAACTGATCTAGACCAAACCAAAACAGTGTCAGGATATTGGGACATGCAGTTAAATAGATTTATGCTGTAAAGAGCTGAAGTGTAACAGAATGGAGTACAGGGTGCAGCAGTGAAAGCTAACATCATCTTGCTACAGCTAGCCTGTATGACAAGTTTAATGGTCTGACAGCACAGGCCTTGGAGCCTGGAGAGATTGTTAACTATCTCTGTTAGAGACACTGTTTATTATATGAAGAAGGTTACTGTGAACTGTTTGACTACCATATGTGGCTATTTTTCAGTTCTGTTCTGGGTTTTACAGTACAAAGATGTTTTTCTGCTGAATGCTGTAATATATAGTTCTCAGAGAAGATTCTCTGTAACTTTGTAAATATCTTTATTATGCTATAGTAATGAGAAGTAGTTTGTAGACACAAGCCTGTGTCTGTGTGTTTATTTCTCTTGCCTGGAGGATGAAAACTCTGCTATAACTTTTTTGCCGCCTGATTCTCTTGAAATGGCCAGAGGCTATCAGTACGCTAATGTGACAAACATATTCACACCAATCCAATTTAGACCCAATCTGGACCAGTCTGACTCAGTCCAGTCTGATGCAGTAGTTGGTAAAATTGGGAAGATTCAGACTGATCCACATAGGGTCTAAATTGGATTGGTCTGGACTATGTCCAGATCAGATTGGTCTGAAGAAACTGGCTCAAATTTGGCAATGCAGACTCCAAACTGCAGTAAAGCCTGGCAGTGAGTTTCCAAAATATTGGAGCAAAAATGTACTGTTGCTACAAAACAGCAATATAAAAAGAAACATGAGAGTAGGCAGAGCGGGGAAATGGGGGTGTGTGATTTGCTTCCATTCTGGGCAAGAATCTCACCAGAATTCTCCAATCACAGTGCCTGGGGCAAGCGATGGGGAAGAGTCTAGAGTTTATTATTTCCTGCTCTCCCCACTTTCTCTCCCTTTCTATTATCAGCAGGAACAATTCTGAAAGAGCTTTGTTAGAATTTGGACTGTGCATACAACAGGTTGTGTTTCTCCTTCTTTCAGCCTACCAATAACAAATCTTTTATTTAACCAGCCCTTTCAGAACATGGTTCTGTTCTTCTTTACTCTTTTTTTTAGCAAGTCCATGCATTGATCTCAGTGTTGTTTTTATAACACTTAAAATCAGACCTTATCCCTCCCCTTCCCACGTTAGCATCTCCTCAGATGCCAAGATTGACAAAGAGATCGATCACAGATTAGCAAAGGCATAGAGTGCATTTGGAAGACTTTACAAAAGAGTCTGGAGTAATAAACACCTGAGGCAAAGCACAAAAATCAGTGTGTATAGAGCCATTGTACTGTCTATTCTCCTTTACAGGTCTGAAACATGGGTCATCTATCGCCAACACTTATGACTTCTCGAACATTTTCATCAGCATTGTATACATATAATCCTAAGTATACACTGGACTGACTATGTGACGAATGTTGCTGTCCTTGAGCAAGCAGGGATCACCAGCATTGAGGCCATGATATTGAGAACACAGCTGCACTGAACAGGGCATGTTTCTAGGATGAAGGACCATCACCTCCCAAAAATACTACTCTACGGTGAACTTGCCATGGGTCAGCATAAGAAGGGCGCTACAAAAAAGCGATACAAGGACTCCCTGAAACAACATCTCAGGCTCGGCCAAATTGATCACCAACAATGGTCTGCCCTGGCCTCACATCGGGAGGCATGGAGACGCACTATCCACAATATTGCAGCCTTATTTGAGAACTCACGCCAAACATGTCTTGAAGAGAAATGGCAATGCAGAAAGCATCACAAACTGGAAACATCACCCAAGGAGACCTTCTGCTGTGCTTTCTGCAACCGGACTTGTTTATCTCAGATTGGCCTTTTTAGTCATCAGTACGCTTTCAGAAAGCACTGGATGAGTCCTACCTGAATCTTTGTTTGCAAAGAAAAGCCAGAGAGAGAGAGAGAGAGGATGGCATCCTGTTAGTGATTCTCACAGGTGTAAGTACACCTTATGTCTGCATATATCTTTTTTTATCACTGTGGAGATTTGTATTTTATCCCATCATCTGCAATACAACCTCATTCACTCTATTGTTTACATAGCCGCCCATTGCATGGCCATCCCATTGCTTGTGAAGAGTGGAGTGAACTGGAGAAATGTCAGCAATGTTCCCATAGCCAAATGATCTCATCAACTGAGAGCTCCAGAGCACCTCAGCAGATTTCAGCAAGTCCTTGCTGACATAGACCGATGCTTTTGGGAACCCCAACCCCTCTCAACCAGGAAAGGAATGGCAGGGGGGCAGTACAAATGTGAGTA
This sequence comes from Gambelia wislizenii, assembly GCA_030847615.1. Taxonomy (NCBI): domain Eukaryota; kingdom Metazoa; phylum Chordata; class Lepidosauria; order Squamata; family Crotaphytidae; genus Gambelia; species Gambelia wislizenii. Next base: position 302,225,205 of record JAUMIR010000002.1, on the reverse strand, counting down.
CTGGGGGGTGAAGAGATGTAGTGGAGTCACACATGCAAAACTCTGACATTATGCTCTTCCATGTAGGATCTTGCCCGTAGCATTCATGTATACCTCCTCCCCATCTTATGGCTGTCTGTGTATGAATCACTTGTAAGCAAGCTTGCACCCTACTTCCAAGGCACCCCACTTCTGGAATGTTAGCATTGGCTATAGGCCTCAGAAACTGGCCAATTAGGTTCATTAATGTGGCATTTTACAAGGGAAAAGACAGAATGGGCTCAGAAAAGGTCATTTTTGGTTTTTCCCTGGAAAGGAACGCCTGGGGCTGAGAAGCCAAAAGAAGACACATTCCACATAAATGGGAGGTTAATGGATAGAGAAACCCTTTTGTATTTGGTGATTGTGAAATTTCCTTTCCTCAGCTCCCAACCTCAAAGAAGTTGCTCAAAGCTGTTAAAATCCAATCAGTGGACATTAAGAAACACATTTAGCATCTTCCTCACCTTTTGTCAAGACCAGGAAACTCATTGTGCAATCCATGAAGGCTCATGGAATTCATTGTTCCAACCCATGAAGCAACCAATCCCCTCAGGTGTATTTGGAGGTATAAAAGATCCCCCAAAATATGCCTCATTTGTGCACAGCCAGTAACAGGGGGAAACCCTGTTGCTCTGTGTTAGCCAACCCTGCACACAGCCAGTAACAAGAGGAAGCTCTGTTGCTCTGTGTTAACCACATCTAGCTTCTCCACCCACTCTGCCAGATTGACTACAGGACAGGTCTGTATCACCTCAAGATCCTCTTGCTACCCCCTATCCAAGTTTTCCTATTGTTTCTTTCTATAGCCTTGAGTGAATGCTTCTTCTGGGTAAATGTGTGTGTGTGTTTGGTGTTATTTTTGAACTCCTTAATAAAAAACCATACTTAATTTTACATATTGGATGTGTACATATTGCATCCAGACTAGTACTGGTATAATTGGTTTTCAGATTCCCTGGTTACCCCCTCTTTGCATAGCTAAGTCGAGTTGCTGCTAATTTCCCCAACATATTAGAAACTCGATATCTTCTTGGAATTTTCCAAGGAGCATTTTGGGTAACACACTTACATACTCACAGCCAATCTTAGTACAAAAGTAGCACCATTTATAAGGGACACATGGAGTAGAAGAAATAGATCAGCAGGAATAGGAGAGAATTGGGCCAAGTGAAATTGTAATGTTTATCCCACCCCTACCCTCCGAAACACACACTCTTGCACACAAAGGTGCTACCAAGAATAAACAAGGAAAAAGGGCAGGAAGAGGCAGTAATTAACGTAATGCTGTAGATTCCCTCAAAGAAAAGAAGATGGACTACAAGCTGAACATGAGTTAGCAGTGTGATACAGCAGCAAAAAAAAAAAACCCATATGATTCTAGGCTGCATTAATATGAATATAGTGTCTAGATCAAGGGAAGTTATAGTACCACTCCATTCTGCTTTGGTCAGACTTCACCTGGAAGACTGTGTCCAGTTCTGGGCACCACAATTCAAGAAGGATACTAAGAAGGATGGTAGGAGGTCTGGAAGCCATGCCTATGAGGAGTGGGTTAGGGAGCTGGGTATGTTTAGCCTGGAGAAGAGAAGGTTGAGAGGTGACATGATAGCCATGTTTAAATATTTGAAGGGATGTTATACTGAGGAAGGAGCAAGCTTGTTTTCTGCTTCTCCAGAGACTAGGACACGGACTAATGGGTTCAACCTACAGGAAAAGAGATTCCACCTAAACATTAGGAAGAACTTCCTGACTGTAAGAGCTGAGCAGAGGCTGTGTGGCCAACTGTCCTGGGGGCTTTGATTGTGTGTTCCTGCAGGGCAGAAGCCGATTGGATGGGATGGCTGTTGGGGTCTCTTCCAGCCCCATGATTCTATGATTCTAGGCTGCATTCAGAGCCTGGGAAAGTTACTTTTAGATCACACCTCCCAGAATCCCCCTGCCAGCACCCTTATCAAGTTCTGGTTGCATTGTTCCTTTTCCAGCATTCTCTAGCCCAGTGGTTCTTAACCTGGGGTCCACTGGATGTCTTCACAGGGAGTCCACAAAGGCTTGAAGGATGCTTGGCCCACCTCCTCCCTGTAGTGGAGCAGCCACATGACAGGAACCAAGGCAAAGGCTGGCTGGCTTGGCCTGTACATTGCCATTCAATCCACTCCAGCCACAAACTTGCAGGAACAACAAGAGTGCCTCTGAGGGAAAGTTTAATGGATGGTGTAATTGTATTGTTGTTGTTGTTGTTAGCTATTATTATTAGCTACTATATTAGGTTTTTAACTCTTGAGTTAAGTCTTGGGGCAACAAAAGATATTTAAAGGGGGTCCCTGATAAAGAAAAGACAACCTTGTGCACTTTTTCATAGGGTTTCAAAAAGAAATTTAAAGGAAGGGAAGGAAGGGAACCCTAACCCTTTCCCTGAGAGAGCAGGGGAGAAAGAGAAGGAAAGAGGTGACCCTCACACTTCCCTCCCCCCTCTCTCTCACACACACTCACACAACCCTCTCTGACACAAATAGGAACACACACCTGGTTTGCATTTTTGACAATCCCCTGGGAGGAGGGGGTGAGAGAGCAGCAAACTGCCCCCACCTTCAGCTACATGCCTGCTAGGTGGGGCGAAGGAAGGAAGCAAGAAGGAGATGGTCTTCCCCTCTTTCTCTTTCTCTCTCCAGCACCTTGTGCTGCTAGGTGGGGGTGGAGGGAGGGTGGACAATAAAAAAAGGCTAGCAGGAGGTTTTTTGGCTTGCTCTCTCTCTCTCTCTCTCTCTCTCCCTCCCTCCCTCTCCCCAAGCCCCCTGGCTGTAGCTCCCCCCCCCATGCGGATTTGGCAGTACACTTAAACTGGCCCTGCAAGTTGTAAGAATTGTTGCTGAGTGATGAGTACAGCCAGCTGATTCTCCCCATCCTGTGGCTATCTACCTTTATGGGGATGTGTAGAATAAAAGGGACATGCCCTTCTGTAGCAGTGGAACAGCAGGAATTGAAGATTAAGCTATTGAAGATTAATTTCCAAAGGACAGCTGACAAGAAAAGTGCATTCATTTAAAATATGATACCGGAGGAAAGTACTATGGATACCACAGACTGGGATGGGGGAAGGAGAAATGAATGGGTCCTAGAACACAATTGAGCCTGAGCTCTCATTAAAAGCTAAAATGACTAAGCTGAGACCATTGTACTTTGGATATATCACAAGAGCACATGATGCACCCAAAAAAATAATAATGCTCAGAAAAGTCCAAGTCAGAAAGAGGAAGAACATATTATGGATGTCATACTAAAGATGGAGCAAGCTTGTTTTTTGCTGCTACAGCAACAAGGACACAGAGCAATGGACTCAAGCTACAGTAAAAGAGATTCCACCTAAGCATTAGGAAGAACTTCCTGACAAGCTGTTCAGTGGTGGAATGGACTGCCTCAGATTGTGGCTGAGTCTCCTTCTTTGGAGGTTTTTAAACAGAGTCTGGATGGTAATCTGTCGGGAGTACTTTAATTGGATATTTGTGCATGGCAGGGAGTTTGACTAGATGGCTCTTGTGGTTTCTTCCAGCTCTATGATTCTGTGATTCTATTACAAATAGTTTGGGTCAATCTAAGAAGCTACCACTCTGAGTATGCAAGACCTGAGCAGGGCTGTTCATAACAAGGTCTCTTGGATATCTTGCTTTCATAAGGTCACTGTAAGTGAAAGCCAACATGACGTCAAATAATAAGCAAAGCTACAACTTCTAATCTATATCTTGCAGCAGTGCTAGAGGAGGAAAGGTAAAGGATGGGAAAGAATTTAATTGGGTTTGATAGCCTTATCAAAAAGCAGGCTTTTTGCACCTTCTGAAAATCACTGCAAGAAGAAAGTCAGCTTGCCATGATAACTGGAAAAACACATTAAAATGTGACTGAATGTCTACAAGAAAAAAAATCTCAAAAACTAATATGGATCAAAGATGGCTAGAGAAGGTAAACAGGATTAGGGAACACAACAAAATCAGAGATGTTCACATCCCAAGTGGGGAGTGCATGAACCCGAGGAATATCTAGACTCATTGGTATCAGGATAAACCATAGTTTATTGTGACATTTGAAGGCAGCCATTGAAATGTGATAGCTGTTTTGAAGACTGAAATGTAGGTGGTTGTTCATGTTCTGGACACAATTCTACATTTCAGATTCAGACTTTGTTCTGACTTGATCATGGTCTCTGATGTTTACTGGATTAGGTTGAGCTCTCTACAGTTGGAGATAGCATCACATTCTATAATATCTCCATATTAATATGTGATGTTCATGTGCATCATGCAGTTGCTGGTCTGTCAAAACATATTCTTTGGTATGCTCAATTACCTACTAAAACACTTTGTTCTCATTATCTAACCAATATTACTAACTTTAGTTGTACCTTGTAGGCCACCCTACAAGGGTCCCATGTTCAGAAAAAGGCACTAACTCACTAACTCACTAACTAACAAATAAATAATAATTGCTTTTCTAGCTCTATGACTTCAGTTTATGAACTCTGCTGCACTTGAAGGGTGTAATCAACAGATTCCTTATGAAGAGAGTGTTCATCTGTGTAGGGTTACATGACTGAAGATCTCCTTGTCCAATCTGGGAGGACTTAATGTAGCCTTGTCCAATGATTTAGGACTATTGTTAAATTTGTTGGGTATGGTATTGTTTGAAAAACCGAGCTCATTCCATTTCTGAAAAGGTAGCCTTTTCTGCTTCTAGAGGAACCATTTTAAAGAGGAAAATTTGCAATGATGAAAAATTAAATCTTTTAGATGAATAGTCCTCCTCTTTTCAGAATGTTTGGTTTTATTAGACATGTTAATTGAGCATTGTATTACATCTTTCTCTTTTTTAAAAAATAACAATTTTGTAATAGCTGCAGCTGCAGAAAACAAACTCTGCTGCTGCTGTTATTGTTGTTGTTGCCTTCTAGTACAGTAGGGGCTTTGTATTGGTGGGCTCCCAATCCACAGACTGGACTGTCTGCAGATCACCATGTTCCACATTATTCAATGGTGTCGTTGTGAGTGTGGACACACTGAAGCAAACACATTCACACCATTGCCATTGAATAATATGGGGCTTGACCATCCACATTTTTTGGCATCCATGGGGGGTCCAGAAGTAGAAACCCCATGGTTCTGGAGGGCCCACTGTATATTTTAAACCAACACACATATTGGCATACAGGTATGTTTTGGAGGAAGCCAGAAAAGATGTACAACACATTGAAACATAGGTTCTCCTTTAAAGACCCTAATATGACAATGAAATATTGTTGTTGTTGTTGTTGTTGTTGTTGTTGTTGTTATTCCCTGTATTTTCCTCAATACTGGGACTTAGCAATAGCTGAATATTCTCTGACTGTATAATGCTCAGAACTGCCTATTTCCCCATGCCATGTTTGCCTGGCATAATGGGCTTGTGTTGTTTAATCAAAGATTTTACTGTGTAGATAGGCATGGAGAAAGGTCACTCTGTCAAAGAAAGACTGATAGATTGCTACTTAAGATTCTTAATGTTGAGTAAATTAAAGTAGTGTCAAGTCATATTAATCATCCATGTTTCTATGGCTTCAGGGGAAAAAAACTATGACAAAGGTCTGTAAGTCAGTGTGAAAACCATAAATGTCATAAGGATATGTTGAACACATTGTTTTCTGGGAAGATAGAAGTCTTACTGGGGGAGAAATCCTTATGGGTTCATTCAACTTCTAGTCCTACTTAGACTATTGTCCTACTTAACCAGGGAAGCTCTAAATGTCACTGGACTTCCAACTCCCAGAATCCTAGGCAATACCCATGGTGGCTGGGAAGTTTGGGAACTAAAGTCCAATATCTGGAGACCACCTAACTGAGAATTACTTGCCTGATCAGGTAGATTCAATGGAACAAATTTGACTATTTTATAAATTGGACAAATTAGTCACCACAACTTTTATAAAAGACCTATTTAATAGCTTGGTTTTGCATAAACAAGACTTTTGCACAGAAAACAGAATTCTATAAAATATACCATGATGTGAAAAAACAACATTTCTTGTAAACAACAAGTGTTTGGAGTAAATAATTTTTGTACAAAATGTAAGAAAATGGGAAAACTCTCAGAGCTGTTGACCATTTTCTCAGTGAGTATCTCGATGTGTCAAGACACCTTTTGTCACCTGAGGATGAGAAAATTTCTGAGTATTCATTACATCCCTTTTCTAAGAGTCTCCCCTCATAGCCAACGGTTTTGCCAACACACTACCTGTTTATGCCATTGCTCTGCATACTAATTTCACACCTCTCAAAATTGTTTATTTAGGGTCAACTGATTCTAGATTGACTTTCCATGGGTGAATAATGTATTTAAAATGCATAGGCATTTCATCAAGCAGCTTTCAAATACAACTCATTCTGTCTTCTGTTGGTGCCAAGGGCAATTAAGATGCAACTGATGGAAAATGCTATGCATTTTCTTTTTGTTTAAATAGATTTGGAGACCAGAGCCCCAATGGCCAACTCAAATACCATTCTCATAGCTATTGTAACAGAAATGCAATCACTATGAGAGTCTGAAATAACAGTACTAAGCTGTGATGGCTAATGGATTTTGTTCTGCATTCTCTATTCACTCTTTTTTTTAATCACCAGAAACTTCCTTTTCTACTTGAAAGGACTCTGCTACATACATTTACTCTTTGGAATGTAAAGTCAATCTAACCCTAGTAAATAGAGTATTTTTGTCTTTTCCTTAAAAGTTTCTACCCTTTCTCAGAGTTTCTAGCTGTAGACCAAAACTTAGAGTAAAATTGGCACAATTCTGTCTTTCTGAGCTAGAATGTTATCATCATTTAACACATCCAGCCTTTATCACAATCTTGTCCTGTGTCTGTGACTGAGAAACAATTATTTAGAGAGTCCTCATTCATATAAACTGGAATAATACAGCCAATGACAATGAAAGAAAGTTTGCTAACAATTTGTGATACAGCTGTTCAAGTTTGTAAATGTAGCTGCACCAAAGGGATCATTCCATTTAAAAAATGGAAGTCCCATTGCAACATATCTAAGCAAAGGTACCAATCCTCTAATTTAGTGAGTTCACAAGGCAGCAGACTCTGTTCAAAACACTCTGCTTTGCTGTTTGGATATCTTGCCTAAGAGTCAAACTAGATGTTAATCTGCATGTGTGGTTTGCTCTCAAAATGGAATCTCTATGATGAATTGCTCCCACTCCATCCATAATGCCCAGTAAAACCTGTTGATGTTACAGCATTTTGTCTTTCCTCACACACATTCAATAGCTCTCAGCCATGCAGAGCAGATTCAGATAACTACAGAAATAGCAATAATTCTCTATTTGAATTACATTTTCTCCAAATATTATAGAATGAGGATGAAGATCTAAATAGGTTGCCCTTTTGCATGGAATCTGCCCATATAAGTAAAATATTTTGTTTGGCCTTTCATAATCTTGCTGTATTTATATGTGATATTTGATATGCTGAATGGTAGTTAGGCATGTAAATTAAATTTACAATATTTCCTTCCCTCAGGAGAAAGAGTATCTCAAAATTTTGAGATAACTATTGAAAAACTATCAACCACTGCAAAAAAAATTACTCATGCAAGTGAGTGAAAAGACCAGCACTCTTTAAAAATGTTTTTCATTTGTTTGGTTTTTTTGTTTTTTGTTCCAAAAACACATTTGTGTACAATACTTCATGAAATGTTCACAAAAAGATCCCAAAATTCAGGGGGAGGAGTAAAAACAACAAACAAAAACAAAAAAACAAAAAAAAAAACCATGCCAAAACTCTTATTGTAACTCAGTGGGGATAAAATACAATTTTTTTGTTATTACATGTAAAAATGAAACAAGTGAAAATGTACATCCGTAAACATTGGCTAAGAGATGATCTACCAACAGTGTATGAGTGTCTCCTTCTTGCTTCTGTCAAATTGATAACCATATTATACATATGATTTACCAGTCTTGACTATGTAAAGTCATCTAGAAATGCTTTTGACAAACAGAGATTTGAAATCCAACTGAAAAATAGAGTTTGAAAACAGGAATCCATGTCTCTCTGGCTCAGTGCTATGCCAACCATTCCACTGAAGCATGTTACGCTTCATTTGGAAGAGATGTGCTTGTCCATTATTGACATTTCTGAGCTATTACTTGGATCCTGTGATAGGTTTATTTATGGAAGTTCAGAAGAAAAGTTATCCATTTCCTTCTCCTCTACCATAGTTCCTTATGCCCCCCTACAAAAGCAATATGGCTGGTGGGAGGGAGGGTACCATAAGCACCTGGGAGAAGGGAAGTTGCCCTAAATCAGATAAAAAGCGTCCTGTCAACCCTTGTCTACCCCCACTCCCACAATACTTTTTCAGGCCTTGTTCAGAAATCTTCAAACCTCCAGAGATAATGAAGATGGATGTGGGGGAAATTAAAGAACAAAAAATGCTCTTCCGTAAACTTCCTCATGAGAACCATTAAAATGGATTCTTATTAATAGATGAGTTTCATAGAATCATAGAATCTTAGAATTAGAAGGGGCAAGGGAAATCGAGTCCAACACCCTCCCATGCAGAAATACACCACTATAGCACTCCTTTAATGGTACTGAAGGAGTATCCACACACACAGCAGTCTATTCCACTGTTGAACAGTTCTCACTTTAAAGAGGTTCTTCCTAATGTTTAAATGAGCACTCCTTTGTTGTAATTTGAATCCATTGCTTCTCATTCTAGTCTATGGAGCAGCAGACAGCAAGCTCATTCCATCTTCTACATGACATCCTATATATTGTCACCTCTCAGTCTTCTCTTCACCAAGCTAAACACATCCAGGTACCTAAGTCTTTCCTCATAAGGGTTGGTTTCCAGGCCTTTAATCATCTGCCCTTGTGTGGATACTTTCCAGCTTGTGCAGATACTTCTAAAACTCAGGTGTCCAGAACCAGACACTGTATTCCAGATGAAGTCTGATCAAAACAGAACAGATGGACACTACTACAGTTGTCCCTCCATATCCATGGATTTGGTATCCACGGATTTAAGTATTCACGGCTTGAAAATATTCTTTTTTAAAAAATCCAAAAAGCAAAGCTTGATTTTGCCATCTTATATAAGGGACACCATTTTGCTATGCCATTGCATATAATAGGACTTGAGTATTCATGGACTTTGGTATCCACGGGGGGTCCTGGAACCAAACCCCAGCAAATATGAAGGGACAACTATACTTCCCTTGATGTGGACACTGTGCTGGAATTGCATTGGCTTCTTTAGTCACTGTGTTACACTGTTGACTCACATTTAGCTTGTGGTCTACTAAGACTCCTAGACTGTTTTTATATATACGGTTTTCAAGCCAAGTGTCTCCCATCCTATATTTATGCATTTTGTTTTTCTTGCCTAGATATAGTACCTTACATTTATCCATATTGAAATTCATTTTGTTAGTTTTGGCCTAGTTCTTCAATCTGTCAAGGTCATTTTGAATTCTGATCCTGTCCTCTGGGGTAATGGCTACCCTTCCCTTTGGATGGTATCATCTGGAAATGTGATAAGCATGCCTTCTATTCCATCATGTAAGTCATTTATAAAGATTTTAAATAACATCAGGCCAAGGACAGAAGTCTCTGGCTCCCCACTAGTTACTTCTCTTCAGGATGAAGAGCAACCATTGGTAAGTACTCTCTGGGTTCAGTTGATCAACCAACTACAAATCCACCTAACAGTGGCACTGTCTAGCTGCTGTTCAACTTTTAAGAATTTTTGTTTTGTTTTTATCTGATAAAAACAGATTGACAGATTGCAGATGGGTAGGCAACTTAGGATATTGCAAAAGAAACAAAGAAACACAAATAATCCCATGGGACCTTAGAGACCAAGACCAAAATTGAATTTTTGGTTCCAAATAATTTAATCTCATAAAATGAATGGTATTTATACAACTGTAGACTTTCCAGATTCAGAGGTCTTCTCTAGTTGAGACTAGTAACTGGATTTAAGCTTCTGCTTTGCTTTCTGCTGCATTTCAAAATCTTACCTAATTTCCATTCTGATTGTGAAGAAATGTGTGAATTAGAATAAATTCTTACCAAAAATGGACTGAAATAAAAATTGTCCCTTCAAATTTCAAATTCAATAGATACAGTTATTCCAGGACCATGTCATACCTATCTGCTTTATAGGTTTTAAAAATGAAGACTCTAGCACAACACTAACATAGCTGAATATCCAGGGATTCAAAGTCGTACTTTTTAAGGGAGAAACCATTCTAGGTCCTGGGCCTGGACACCAACTCTATCATTTTCATGATCTCTCAAGTTTTTTTTTTCCATTCAGATATGAAGTAATTTGCAATTTTAGCCTAAATTCTTACAGAATCAAGCTAAAACAAAATTCTCCCCCATCTCAGGGGAAGAGGAAGATAGTGTTCCTAAATGGCACCTATGGCCAATTCCTTTCCTAATGTGAAAAGAAAGGTGAAGGAAAATATTCAATAGGTTGCATGCTTGCCTTCATCTTGACTGCCAGTGTAGGCTGAGTCACCTAAGCCCAACATATTTAGATTTACTATGGCATGAACTTTTGTGAGTTTCAATTTAACTTCACTGAATATAAGAAATGTTATTCTCAGTTGGCAGATATATCTGTCTAAACGTAAGGGAAGCAAAGAGGGAAAATGCAAATGATAGGGCCCAGAGGCCATGAAATGCAAGAAATTGGACTTTGCCTATAATGTTTCTAATACAGCTGAGCAAAACATTTGAAATGCAAAATGATTGGCTTGAATATGAGGAAAATAATTTAGGGGAAGAAAGAGGAGGTGAAAGGGTCTCCTCATATTCCTATTTTTGCAGTTGCAGCAACTTTTCAGGGATGTGTTTAAGTGATTTCTTCAATGCTGTTCTACTGGCAGTCTACCTTTTTTCAGGTTTCCTGTTCCAAAAGGCACTAGAGGGGAATGATAGTCTCTGGTAGAATGCTCTGTGATGTCTCTATTACAGCTGGGCTGAACTTTCAAAAGACCAAACATTTTGGCCTGAACCTTAGGGAAGGAATTGTGGTGACAGAATAAGAGTTTGGGAAGATGGTGGGGAAAAGATTAGGGTAGCAATGTGGCTTTGTGAATGTCTTCTCTACTTTGGGATGTTGAGTAACATTTTAGATATCTCAGATGTCCCTACTTTATGGGAAATTGAGGAGATGGCTATTTGTGAAGCAAGGAATTTAACCCAATCTAGTTTTTTATGTGAAATCTACCTTGTACAGGATGTGAACAGAGTGACCCATTCCCAAGGAGCGTTACTTTTATTCTGATGTCTTTTTAGCTATTCTTTGCTAAATTCATGCATGTTTTGGACCACTAACTCAAAGCTGTGATAATGTTTGAACTGAATGGGGCTGAATTTCCTGAAAATTCTATTTCAGACATTATGCAACAGAACTTTCTTTTGAAGTTGTTTGATTGAAGTGTGGTGACCTTGGTGGTATTTTTCTACTCTCAAGACATTACAATGCTGACCTTTAAGTCACCAAATTTCAACTCAAAATATTTCAAAAGAAACCTTTATCATGAAATGGGTGCCTTCTATCAAATGTATGAGCAAAAACAATTTTACTCAGTTGTTATGAAGCTTTAGACTTCTTTCCTACTAGAGGAATTCAACAGCTAGAAATACAGCAAAATCACAGTGACTGCTATTATTAATGGAGCATTCTGCTCTTATCTTGTATACCTTTGCCTCCAAAAAAACTCCTTCAGTTCTAAGACTTTAAAAAAAAAAACCCTCTGTGTATATGGCTAGGCTTCTATCACAGTAAACTAAACTGAAGGTAACACCTCATCAATCTGATGAAATGGGACCTGACCCACAAAAATGCATGCCACAATAAATCAATGCATATTAAGGGTGCCACAAGAATATCTGCTGTTTTGAAAACCCATTTGTTCTGTGGAAACCAATTACTTCTGGGTAAACTGTGTTAAAACCGAAACACAATGCTTGAAACATTCCTGACCATTTAGAGACCAGATCTACTACTGTGGACAGGGAGCTGTGAAAGCAAAGGAACCACCTTATTTCAATCTCAGTTGCATTCACACCAGGAGTATGCAAGACAGAGGAGGAAATGGACACTGTTTTTTTTTTCTTCCCCTCTTTCTCCCTTTTTCCCTCTCTCTTTCCTTGCCTTGCTCCCTTTTTCCCTCCTTTGCTCCTTTCCTCTTTCCCTGTTCCTCTTTTTTAAAAAAATGCTTTTCTTCCCTATGGAGTCAATGCAAGAGAAACAATGTGTCACACCTCCAAATCTGGCCCAAACCCCACCCCCACATCATGTCATCTAAAATCCCTAGATTCCCCCCCCCACACATGCTACATTATCATGCAAGAAGCCACCCACTCTATATTTGTGTACATGATTTCTCCTGCATAACTGTAGAACCCTAGATTTATCCCTGCCCAAATTTATTTAGTTAGCTTTTACCCAAATGTTCCAGTCTGTTGAGGTCATTATGAGTCATGCTTCTCTCTTCTAAGGTATTAACTCCTCCTCCCAGTTTGGTGTCATCAGCAAATAAACATCCATCCCCACTATTCTTCATGCAAATCATTTCAGAAACATCTAATAACACTAAATCCAGAATTCTATGGTACTCCACTTGTCGATTCTTTCAGGATGGTGAGGAAATGTTGAGCACTTTGGAGTTGGTGCATCATCCAACTACAAATTTATGAAATAGTAGCATCATCTAACACACATATCACCACCTTGTCTGCAAGAATATCATGGGAGACCTTGCTGAACACCTTAGCAAAATCAGGATATGTTACATCCATATCATTCTCCTGATCAATTAAGCTTCTATCCTGCTCTATAAAAATAAGGTTAGTCTGATATGACTTGTGTTTGAGAAACTCATTCTGGCTCTTTATAATCACAGCATTTGTGATAGTATATAGTAGCACAGAATTATTATATACACTTATACAATTCTATGTAATATAATTATATATATATTATATAAAAATCATTTACAATTACTATCTAATATTGTTTGGGATGAGGTGCATGAACCCCTCTGTAATTCTTTACCTCATACTTTTTACCCACTCACCCCTTTAATGATACAATTAAGGTAAGATGGGTGCAGAGAAAAGTAGGCTCATTAGATACTTGATTGTTAAAAATTACTTACATGGTGGATAATATCTTGGCAAATTAAGTGAAACTTTTCCTCAAACCAGCCTGCATTTTGTCTTGTCTTGTCTTCTCTCTTCCCATTCTGCTTTTCATCCATGCTCTTTTAATTATACAGTTAAGATAAGATTGGTGCAGTGACGAGTGGGCCTCTTCAATAAAAATAAAGATGCCACTTGTATTTGAGATCCTGAGGTTGTACATGCAAAACCAGTGCTCCACAACTGATCTTTGCAGACCACACTTCTTAATTAGAAGTGAGGAAGCAGAAAGACTGCAGTGATTCCTTGACATCCAAAAATGTTCTGCATATGCTAAGAGACTCTCAAAAATTTCAGATTAAGAACTCTCTACTCTTGATTCACTCACCAGTTTTTATAGCTGTCCACTGATTGTGCTACTTGCAGTGGTCAAGTGCCATCTAAATGATGTAGATTTTTAACTTTTTAAAAATCTTTTTAAAGATTTTTTTTAACTTTAAAGAAACAAGGCATTTGAAGAATCAGCAAAGTATATTTGTTGGTGGAGGTGGAAAGAAAAGAGAGTTGCAGATGAGTGAGAAACAGACATGAAGAGGTCATAAAATGAAATCCCATGCTTTGGGACAGACTTCCATAATCTGACCATTCCCAGATGTGGTGTATTCTTATGACTCCCAGACAACAAACCTATTATGGATTTTGTAGCCCATGGTGTGTGTGGGGGGGTCCTAGGTTGGAGGAAGGCAACTTTAAAAGGGTTGAGACCTTTTCAAAATGAGTTCTCCTAAAGCCAACAGTGGCAAACTACATGCCATTTCCCATAAATCCCATATTCTGGCCCCACACTAACATCTTGATCAATGAGTTAATTAATGATGAGTCAACCAATAAAATGTTTTGAATTATTACTGCATATGGTAGTGAATTATTTTTTTTCTCAATTTCAAACATTTAACATTACTAGAGGGTTAAGGGGAAGCAAAACACTCCTTCCCTTTTGATCCTACAAACAACTGTTGTAGCTATTCTTCTCTGTCATTTCAAAAATGTTCTTAAATAATGCCATCTCCCTCCTTTACAAAATTTTCATACATCCCTTAGCCACATCTCTTTTAAATTACTGTAACACGATCTATGTGAGGCTGCCTTTGGAGAATGCTCAGAAACTTCAGGTGGTCAAAAATGCTGCAGCCAAACTGTTAACTGGGAGACAGAGCACAGAACTCCCATGTCCCAGTGAATGTACTGACAACTGGCAGCTTTCTAGGCAAAATTTGAAGTGCTGTTGATAACCAAGAAAGTTCTGTATGATTTGGGTCCATGCAATCTGAAAAGCCCTGTCTCCGCAACTGAGTCTGCACAGGTTTTAAGGTATTCAAGCAGAGCATTTGTCTTATCCCATTACCTTCACAGGCAGTTTTGGTGAGACGAGAAGAGAGGAGCTTATCAGTGGTTGTGCAGACTGTAGAATTTCATTCTTAAGATAAGTTAGGCTGGTCCCCCCCTTCTCCTTCTGTTGGCAGGCAAAGGCCTTTCTAACAAGACAGGCTTTGGTAGCTAACTGGTTGGTGCTGAAGAAAGTGCATACACAGTAGGACCTCCTTATCCACTGTGGACTGGTTCTGGGGAACCCCGTGGATACTGAAAACTGTGGATAATAGTGAATGCCATTGAAAATAATGGGACTTCTGGTTTAAAATACCACAGAGTTGCCTTGGAGGACCTAGAAAATGGCTAGAGAGGACACATTTTCTAGGAAGACTCTATGGTAGGTGTGCTGTTTTGTGTCCCATGGATAATGAATCCATGGATACAGGGGTCCTACTGTAATCTGAACATCCTGTAAGGTGAATAGGTTAGGTTACATTGACCTGAGATAAACATATGGGGCCCCCAAAATAAAGCATTGCAGGGGGGCCCAAAATTTTGTGTCATGTGGATAACTGAATCAGTGGATAATGAATCAGTAAATATGGGGGTCCTACATTAATAGAACTGGGGGTGGATGGGTGATACATTGTCTCTTTTTGCCTTGCTATCCTTTTAAATTTCTTGTAGTTTGTTTTGATCTGTTTAATTGTGTGTTAATGTTATAACATGTTTTTAATTTTGTTTTTATGTTTTGAACCACGCTCTGAGCTACCTCACATCCCCCATCTTCCTCTGTGTTGCCCACAATTAATGTAGAGGTACAATTAGCTATTCCACTCCCCTCAAATTATAAATGCTGTTTTTGCACAAAAATTCCAGAGCTTGGAAGTTTATTTGAATAAGAGTGAAGGTAATGACATGCTGAAAGCATTCATCACTGAACAGCAGAGTAATGACACTCTGGGTCCATATGATGAGGAGTTATGGATAATCTAATCATGAATTGACTCTTCACTTACTGTTTTCACAGGCGAGATTTGGGGAAATTATTGTTTGCAAAAAAGGTAAACCATTTCTGTGTACAAAACATAACAGGAGGGATGCTCGTAGGATTTAGTTCAGTCCTTTTTAATCAAACTAACTTGATCCACACCTACCAGATGAAAGGGCATGTTGACAATATGAATATATGTTTAATCAGATTACTGCAGAAACAGCAGGATTGGCCTTACCATTAACAGCAGGATTCAGCCATCACAGGCAGCAGGTCTGGAGTGTCCAGAAAGGTCAGCAAATCACTTCTTTTGCTATTATTGTATTTTGACTAGATGTTGGGGAGAGGTGCTTGATGGATTTAGCCTCTGTTTGTGCCAAGAAAATAATGGCTGATTAGGGGCATTAGGAGAGGTAGCTAGGATGAATGCATTTCCCCCCTAAATTTCATTCTTGCAGGCAGGGATTTTACCATTTTCCTCCTCATTGCAAGAAAAGTCACCAAAAACTGCACAGTTTGCAAAGTCTACTTGCATTCAGGACTTATTCTACATCCCTCCCCAAATGCACACACCTGTGCATGTGTGTCTGTGTATATGTGTGTACATGTTTGTGACATATTCTGCAAATCATGTTTCCTGTGCACAAAACAGCACTTCCTTTGGAGAAAGCAACACTTTTCCCCCTGTTGTTCTCTGTGCAGAAAATTCCATTTTCTCTGCAAAAAAGGTACCCCCCCACACACACAGATATCCCAAACTGCTATGTTTGTTGTTGTTGTTGTTGTTGTTGAGGGTTATCTTTGCCAGGATTTTCCAACACTCAAGAAAACTGATTTTTAAAATCATTTATTGAATATTTTTTATATTTTTTATACCTCTAGTAGTAGCTAGTGGCTTCCATGTGAGAAGATAAAGACATTAAAAGTAATGATCCAAGGTGTAGAACAGTTTCCCCAGTTCAGCCCCAACATCTTGGAAAGCTGTTTTAAAATTCAAATGGAAAACCAGATTGGATACACCACCAGCTGATGTGAAAGTCACAGACCACCATTACTACTGTGTGCATAATAATATGAGTTGGAAGAGAAAGGGATTTGCTATATTTCCAGTAACAAAATACCTTGGCCTAGGTCTTATGGGTAAACACAGACAGAACTGGCACAGACCAGAAAAATAAAACACTAACTCATCCATCTGCCCAAAATACCTTTCAGCCCAATTTGTTTCTGAAACTTGGTCTTTTATTGTGAGATCTAACCTTGGTGTCTTGTGGTGGATTTTTTTTTTTCTGAAAAGAAAACTAGGATTAGGGAACAAAGTGCCAAGAAATAGACTAGCTTGCTAAACAACAAAACACTTCATCTGATTTACAAAGTCTGGAATCACTTGAGCTCCACTTATTGCAAATCAATTCAGTCCTCTTTGGGCACTCTGTGATGTTTCTTTGAATTTAAAAGCTGAACAAAATTCATTGTCAGATATAAGGATTATTACCAGTGCTCTATTTAATTGCTACCTTTCATTTCTCTATATTAAAAAAATACACAAAGAAACCCCTACAAAAATACTTGACCTCAAGAAAAAAAAAAACCCAGTACTGGCCAATGATTAAAACAAACGTTAAGTGTTAGAGTGACATCAAGTGGTGAAGTAAACATGTTCATGCCAGAAAAAAATAAAGAGATAATAAGTTATTGATTTTAGATTATCTCCCCCTGCCCATGCCAAATGCACACTTATTTTCTCTGATTCATAGTCTCACAGTCCCATATATTGTGGTCTATCTTTGTTTCTTGCTACTTCAATAATGCAGAAGACACTAAAGGGTAAAATTAGGTGCAGTGTGAAGAAAGAAGCTTTTCTCCTTCTCTCACAAAACTCAAACTCAAGCTGATCCACTGATGCTGAATTTCTGAGCAATTAACATGATAATGACCCATATTGTAAAGGGGCCAGCTGATAAATTAGATAATTTCAGAAAGATAGGCACAGGGAATCTTGTGGATATTTTTAAAGTTTGAGGAGAAAATGATTGGCTCCTGCCCCCACCTTCATGCTTTTGTGGGCATTTGTACAAAAATGGCACAGCTGCTTATGGTACAGCCAAGTGGGCAACTTGCAAAGTTTCAGGCATTGAAAGGCAGGAGTCAAAGAGATGTGAGAGATGAAAAACCATTTGATAATTTATAGCCCTGTCTACATGATAAAAAAAATCTGTTTGGGGGTAAAAAAAATATGAATAGGCAGCTGTTCAAGTACGTATAATCTGCCTACATGAATTTTTACACCCCCCCCCAAACGCCATATGACCCCCCTTGCTCAGCTGGCTGGAATGAGTGATCCAAGCAGCAGTTTAAAATCTCCCACTGTTTTTTTATTATTATTTAAAAAGGTGCCTGTTATGCGGACATTTGGTTTTCCATATTTAGAAAATAAAATTAAAAGGAATAAATATAAAATTCATGGACTTACCAGACTCTTTCTTAACCGGGAATCCAACATGGTGGCTGCTCCCAATTCCCCTCTTTGCTAGCCTCTCCCTCTGTGCTCAGCCAGCCAATCAGATTACACTGCCTGTTTGTATGTATGTAAATAGGGGGTACAGATGATCAACCATTTGAATGGATGTACGGATTTTAGGTCGAGATCCACTAATCCTTCCAAATGCTGAATCCACATAGTTTACAGGGGATTCTCTAGCCCCCTTTATGAATGACACATATTCATGTGAATGTCTGTGTGTATGGATGATCGATCTTTTGAACACCGTATGAATTTTTTTAACCGTGTAGAAGGGCCCTTTGTTTCCTGCTCAAAATGGACACTAAACCACAGAAAAGACAAAGCTGATTGGATGGAGTTGATATTGAGGATAATCCTCTCTTGCCATATTCAAGAATGAGAAACTACAAAATTATTTGCCACACCTGCCAGATATTTCCTGTTGGTGCAGATGAAAGTTCACAAATTGATAAGAATGATTTTTTGTGCAATTTGCATACATTGTACAAATTGCATGCAAGTACGATCGCTGTTGCTTTGTTATGCAGACTTTTAAAAGCCAGAAACAGCCAATGAATTATTTTCATCTTTTTGACCAATCAGCCAGTCCTTTCATGCCTGCAGTATGCAGATGGTTTGTTTTGTAAAGGCAAAAGATGTACTTACACCTGTGCGAATCAGTAATAGGATGCCATCCTAACTATCTCTCTCTCTCTCTCTCTCTCTCTGGCTTTTCTTTGCAAATGAAGATTCAGGAAGGACTCATCCCACACTTTCTGCAAGCGTGCTGATGACTAAAATGGCCAATCGAGATAAACAAGTCTGGTTGCAGAAAGCACAGCAGAAGGTCTCCTTGGGTGATGTTTCCGAGTTGTGATGCTTTCTGCGTTGTTGTTTCTCTTCAAGACTTGGTGTGAGTTCTCAAATAAGGCTGCAACATTGTGGATAGTGCATCTCCATGCCTCCCAATGTGAGACCAGGGCGGACCATTGTTGGTGATCAATTTGGCCAAGTCTGAGATGTTGTTTCAGGGAATCCTTGTATCTTTTTTTGGAGTGCCCCTCTTACGCTGACCCGCGGTGAGTTCACTGTAGAGTACTATTTTTGTGCATGGCCACCACTAGCAGTTTAAGAACAGGATTTTACTTCAGTTATTTTGTATGGGTAAGATTTTGGCTTTTCTTGCGAGAAGATGCAACTTTGAAAATCTCAGAGAAGAGCTGTGCTTTTCCAGTTTTCCAGATAAGGACCAAATCTCAGGGTGAGTAGCCCTGGAGGAGGAAATGGTTTGCTTTGTCAATATGAGATGGTTTTAAACCCTGGGCAGATATCTCTACACTTTGCCAGATGGTGCTGGGGCTCTGGCTCAATGTGAAGGTGTTTTATCTGTGTACAACATTGGCAACATTGGTGCAGGAGAGTGGCTCCTGCTTACATTGGTATCCCTCTATATCATCTTAACTGACAACAAAAGTAGCATCTTAAGACAAAATGTAGGCCTGTGACTCTAACATTGTCTTTTTTTCTTCTCCTGTGTGATTTTGAACACCCTTGCCTGAGGAAGAAGCTTGTGAACTTCAAAAGCTTGCATGATGTATTTTGTGCTTTTTGAGTTCTCCCAGTAAAGATATTCCTGTTCTGTGGATTTTGCATTTTATTGTATTTTGCTGCATGGCCAACAGGACTACCCCAATGTGTTTCTTTGATATATTACTTCAACATCCCTTTTAAAAGCACTGTAATTAGAGAGCATTTGTAAAAACATCCCCTGTGATAAGAAACCAGAACTGCAAGACACAAAAGTGACTCCCTTCCTCTTCATTCCCTCTGCCTTTTGTTTTCTGTATGGACATCTTGGAACAGAAATAAATTCATTTCCTCTGCCTCTCTCTGACTGCCTCTATCTCTATGAGCTTCTAAATTTCCAAATAGATCTCAAAGTTCCAGAAACACCCTGATTCACTGTAAAGGACACCTGCTTCACTTTGGATGAATCTTGACTCATGCCAAATTGAATTGTTTCTATTCAGGACTGGGATACATCCAAAGTAAATACCAAAACTTGGAAACATTACTTTTTTAAACTATGGTAAACTATGGTAAAAACACCTGGACAACTTCAACAGGAAAGAAGAAACCCAAAAAGTAAACAAAATCTGGCTGCCAGTCCTGAAAAACACCAAAATCAAAACTCAGCACATGCAAATGAACTCCACACAGGGACAGGGGGATTTCCAGAAGATAATGGACCATTAACCAACCATTAGCCAAACAGACACTAATTCGCCTTGCATATCTCCACCCAAAAACTAGCCATTCAAATACACAAATTTACATATCCTCCTCAACAGGGCTTCACAGTATATAAACACCACACACTCCTACCCAACGATTCTCTGAAGATGCCAGCTACAGATATGGGGAAAACATCAGAAACAAACTCTTCCAGAACACAGCCTTACAGCCCAGGGGAAAAAACAAGAAAAATCTATGGATGCCGGCTGTGAAAGCCTTCAACTTCACATATGGTAAATCTTTTCAACCCAAGTCCTCATGCAAATCCTATTTTTTTATAGAAAGTCATGCTTCCTACATACCTTCCATTATTACTCAATCTGCTTCATGAAACATTAACTTAATGTCCCATAATTTGTGTCCAACTTTCAAAAAATACATCTTGGCAGCTGTGTTGTGTGAAATGGCCATTGACACTTTGCATGATGCCTTAACATTCAGCTGCATGCATTTATGTACATTTCTACTAAACTGTGACTAGAGTAAAATATTTTTCCAGTCCTAACTTCCATTCAGCTCTAGTGGAAGGTGGGGAAAGTGCATCCCTTGGATGGCGTGTGGACCTCTTCAGGTCCCACTTCCCCCTCCCTGCAAAGAATTGTTTCTTCTGGGAGCCTCCAAGAGCTGCCATCCAACTTCTCAATGGGTTTCTGGGTCCATCGAAACCAAAAGAGGATTTTTGTCAATATTGGGTTTTTGTTTTTTGTTTTGGTCTTCAACAGTTTTTATTACCTTTGAAGGATCTCTAAGAGAGAAAATTGGCCCTTGGACCCCGTGCTGTTGCCACTTTGACATTAATAACTAGAGAAAGGATTTGCCCAATCCTGACTGAGAGATTTTCATTCTAGAGATTTTCGGAACTGAACCCCAAACAATCACAACTGAAGCCATTCACATCAAAGTGAGTCAAAACCTGTCAGTTCAGCCTCACACCATCAGGACAAAGACCACCACTAAAATGGAATCACCATCTGCCTGTGATTGGGAGTTCACCCATATTTGACTGATAGGGTTGAACACTTAGAGAACAGGCTTGTGTTCCCGACTTCTTATGTTTGGTGTTACTTGACAGATTTAGCAATCTTGACACTTGTTTCCTCTATGTCAATAATGTCTCATATCTTGGAGCTACAAAAATGAGATGCATGAGATGCATGGATTGATTTACTCCCTTAATATTTCACAGATTTTATTTTTTGCCTATGCAACAGTGACATTATAAAGCTTCTTCCCAAATTACCCAGTGGCACTAAAGAAAAATCTGTTTCTTTATATCCCGTTCTTAGTTTAATTGGAACACATCAAATCAGTTCTGATGTGTGGCAATGGCATTATAAACAGAATGTTTCAGACATTTCAGTAGTTTAAGTGTAGACATAAAGTTAAAGTGAGATTTTGCTTTTAAAATGTCCAGGAGAATTGAGGAAAGGTTTAAAACTGAGATAGATGACACCCTTGTGGTTGCCCTGGAAATTAATTGAGCCTCACAGCATTTTGTTTTAATGCTCAATAACCCATAGTTTTGAAAGTTACTTTTAAGAAGTAATCAGTTACAATTATAATTCTCTGACTCAAAAACTATTTCATCACTATTATAATTACAATCTTTAAAAGTAACTATTTGCATTCCTATTTGTAAAAAGTAAGCAAAATATTAATTATTAAATGTTTTAATTAATCACAACTGCTAGGCTGCTAGGCTTTGGTACAAAACCCATTCTACTCCCATCTACCTTGCCATCATCTGAATACCCACAATAGAGCATATGGCAGCAGCACAAGGCAGCACTTGAACCATGTGATATCCCTCTTCTGCTAAATAATGAAGTCTGTATCTAAAAAGTAATTAAACATTTAATTTACAACCCAAGCCAATGGTCCTTGTTGAGTTATAAACTGTGATGTAACATAGTGGCAGCTCTTAGCTCCCAAGTCAATGAGATGGTGACTATGCCCAAGATTTTAGTCCAAACTTTGAATTACCTATCCAAGGTGCTGAACCTCTTTGCGGGATAAGGTTCGACACCTTGGATAGTTCCAAGATGGTTCAGCTAGAAAACCTTAAAGCCAACCACTGATGTAACATAATGATGCCTTGGTTATAGAGAAATGGAATACATCACCAGTAGCTAGTAACGTTTGGATTGCTGTAACATTTGGATTCCTATAACATGCACTATGTGGGGCTACCGTTGAAGAGTATATACAAACTTCAGTAGGTAGAAAGAACTGCAGCTAGAGAATTAACTGGACTGGTTACAGAGAGCATAAAACTTCCTGCTCCAACAGGTCCACTAGCTGCTAATCTGTTTCTCAGCACAATTTAAAGTACTGATTATGATGTATTAAGCACTATACAACTTAGGTCTAGACTATCTAACAGGTCATATATCTCAAAACAAGCTTGTCTAGTCCGTGACATCTGCAGGAATCATAGAATCATAAAGTCGGAAGAGACCACAAGGGCCATCTAGTCCAACCCCCTGCCATGCAGGAACACACAAACAAAGCATGCCTGACAGCTGGCCATCCAGCCTCTGTTTAAAAACCTCCAAAGAAGGAGACTCCACCACACTATGAGGCAGTGCATTCCACTACTGAATAGCAATTACTATTAGGAAGTTCTTCCTAATGTTTGGGTGGAATCTCTTTTCCTGCAGTTTGAGTCCATTATTCTGTGTCCTAGTCTCTGGAGCTCCAGAAAACAAGCTTACTCCATCTTCAGTATGACATCCCTTCAAATAGTTAAACATGGCTATCATGTCACCTCTTAACCTTCTCTTCTCTGGACTAAACATGCCCAGCTCCCTAAGCTGCCCCTCACAGGGCATGGCTTCCAGACCCCTTACCATTTTGGCCGCCCTCCTCTGGACACACTCCAGCCCTCCTCTCAGTCCCAGTGCCTTCACAGGTAGGTAGAGCTGGTGGGAACACAAGAGAGAGCCTTTTCAGTGGCTGCCTCCTACACTTTGGAACTCCCTCCCTAGGGAAGCTAAAATGGCTGCCCTTTGCTATCCTTCCTTCAACAGGAGAAGACATTTTTATTCAGACAGCCGTTTAGAACTTAAGGCTTTTAACAAAGGGCTATGAGTGCTGTATTGTTTTAAACACTATCGTGTAACTTTTACATTCTTTTTAACATGCTTAATAGTTTGATTCAGCTGTAATATTGACATTTTGTACCCTTTCAATTGTAGATTTTGTAATATGAAAGCCATCTAGTCTCAGTCTTGAGAAAAGGGCAGGATAGAAATCAGTGATGATGATGATGATGATGGCCAAAATGCTCTATGCACTACATTGCTACATAACCACAGTAGCTATGTAGTGAATCCCATCCTGACCCCTCCTGTGAAGATCTTAAAATTTAGGCAGGATCATATAGGGAGATAAAGTCTTTTAGATAGTCTGGACACAAGCTGTGCAGGGCTTTAATACTAATGATGATTGACCTGGTAGTCATTGTTAATCCCTGGGTTATTTCTTCAATATGGAAACCTAAGCTGTGCTGAATGTTTGCTTTGTGGAAGAAAGAACATACTTTCCCTCAGATACCTGCACTATTCCTTTTATTACATTTCTTTACAATAACCACATTTCCCCCTTCACTTTTAACACCACACAGCAAAATTGATGCTTCCATACCAGTTTTTTTTATATATACAGTCATTTTATCCTTTTGATAAGTCCATTTTATTCTTTATGTAGTGCTGAAGTCACTAATGGGATGCAAAGCTACTTGAGAGTGTGAGCAAAACATCCTGTGGTTACAGCAAAGCACAAAGGTGAAAGTAAGTAAACCTTATTTGGAACAATCATTTCTAGTGAGGCAAACAATTCTGTTGAGAAATCTTTTGACCTGAGAGGCTGAATCCAAATGAAGAGCAGCCACCAAACCATCTCCTTACAGTAAGCTTGGATGCTAAGTAAGGATGTAAAAAATGCTCACAAATTTTCTCATCTTTGAGGGGAAAGGATGCTTTAACACAGTGAAATACCTCATCGAGAAAGGGGCAACTGACATGAGATTTTTCTCACATCACATATTTTGTGAAAAATTCATCTGTGCAAAAATCTGGTGGTTTGTGCAAAATTCAGAATATTTTACTCAAAGGATAGTGCCCCCTCCCTACAAGGACTCCATGAAACAACATCTCAGGCTCGGCCAAATTGATCACCAACAATGGTCCGCCCTGACCTCACATCGGGAGGCATGGAGACGTACTATCCACAATGCTGCAGCCTTATTTGAGAACTCACGCCGAACAAGTCTTGAAGAGAAACGACAACACAGAAAGAATCACAACCCAGAAACATCACTCAAGGAGACCTTCTGCTGTGCTTTCTGCAACCGGACTTGTTTATCTCAGACTGGCCTTTTTAGTCATCAGCGCGATTGCAGAAAGCATGGGATGAGTCCTTCCTGAATCTTCGTTTGTGAAGAAAAGCCAGAGAGAGAGTGTCCCCTCCCTCTCTCTCAGTCTCTACTAATTTTGTTCTCAAAGGAAGCAACAAGTAATTTTAGGAATTTTCTTCTCCCTGTGAAAGTCTTTGAAAACGTTGCAAAGACTGTTCATAGTTCAGGACTTACTCTGTGTAAAACTCACATGTAGTCTTTTTGTGCAGAAAACATTACTTTATGTGCAGGAAACAGCATTTTCTGTACCAAGAATGCCATTTCTGCAAAGAAATAGTATTTTGTGTACAAAAAATGCTGTTTCCTGTGCAGAAAATTCTGTTTTCTATGCAAAAGAACCATGTTTGAATATTGCACAGAATAAGTCCCAAAATGTGAAGATTATCACCAGGATTCTATTTTTCAAATATTTTCATTTTTCCCCATCCCCAATGGACAAAAGTCTATATCTTTTTTGAAAAAAAATGTCCTGTTAGCATAAATCAACATGTGAAATTTAGTCAAACAACACATGCTGTTTAATATCTCATTGCCCTCATAGCATTGCCCTCATAGGATCATAACAGCTGGGCAAAAAATGCCCTCTCTAAATTCTCCCCTTTCTTAGTGGGCAGTAAAATCAAGAATGCCATTTTGTCAAAATCTTCTAGAGGGGAAGAATCCACTGACTTGCTTATGTGGGAGGGAAGAATGGGAATCCTATGAAAAACTCTCAGAAACTCTCAGTAGCGGCACTAAGGGAGTGAGGAGAGGCTGAATTGCACCAGGTGTAACCATCAGGGGGAGGGGTGACAACATCCTTAGTGATACCCCAATAGTTGGGATCCTTTTGGATCACTATGCTAGCATGGCAATCATCTCACAAGTTCTTGTGCTTTCTTAGGGCCCTGTATCCAATGATTCTACAAACACACAAACATGGACCTCTTACACACTTTTGAGAGAGAAATGTATAGGTAGCTACTTGTCAGTTGTTGGGAGGTGTTCAGGGCTGTGTATTTGTTATGTGGCTGCTCAGAAAAGGGATCAAGCACAACTATTCAGGCATATATGATATGCTAGAAGTGTATAGGATCTTAGCTTTTGCTTCAGTTAATATTGGATAGAGCTATATTGCCAGGTCATAACAGTGGATGACGGAAATTGTGGGTGAACACTGGAGGACAGGAAGATGTAAGGGTCAAGCCAGTTGATTCTTTCAATATTAAAACCATATCAAAATGAGACAGGGAATGCTAACAGTATCCAACAGGATAAGAGACCCTCCTCCCTAAAAAGAAAGAGAGAGAGAGAAAGCAAGGAAGGAAAGGAAGGAAGGAAGGAAGGAAGGAAGGAAGGAAGGAAGGAAGGAAGGAAGGAAGAAAGAAAGAAAGAAAGAAAGAAAGAAAGAAAGAAAGAAAGAAAGAAAGAAAGAAAGTCTTGAGGGAAATGATCAGGAAAATACTTTTCTCAGAAATTTTAGTCCAGCTCCACTGTAGCACCAGAGAAAGCTATGATTGGAAATAATTCCTCTTCCAAGGTTAAGCTCTGGCTGTTTCAGTGATACCTTTCTTGCCACCATTTCTCTTAGCCAGTTTCTTCAATACACTGACTCACTCCCTCTTTCCCCATAATTCTGTGGCAAAGTGTCTTTCACCACAAAAAGGAGAAACTCAAAACTAAATGTATGTTGTAAATCAAATGCTATATTCAATGAGAATGAGTTTTTTTATTGTTATATATCAAACAAATACATAACCATGATGTGGAATAACAGATTCTTATGACTGTTCAATGAAAAGTCCAAGGTGCCAGCTGAGGTAATGTAATAATCCAAGATAATCCAAATATAATAGTCCTTTTCTTATTCTCCTAATGTGACTACGGAGTAGATTAAATCCAATTACCATACGGATTGGACCGGTAAATTCTAGATCTGTTTCAACATACTTCTTCAGCGGTAATTCTGGATAACTTCATTACATCAAACCTGGCCTAAATTCAAACCAGCATAAAGTTTTTCTTTTTTCTTCTTCCTAGTCATACCTGTTTTGCTTGAGTTCTTGAGTATGGTACTGGTGGGGGAAAAAACAATACATGTCAAGCTCTACATGCCACAACTATATTAACACTTAAAAATCTGGAAGGAACAAAATGCAGGTGACATCAAAGGAATTAATAGCATTCATGCTGTTGTTAGCTTGCAGGATAATGGGAAAGTGCAGAGCTTTTAACATTGAACTGCTGGCATATAGGGCTGTGTCAAATAGCCATGTCAGAAAAAATTGCCAGATCCACTTAAATTAGCTAAAGGGAAACCTAGCACATTTCATTTTTCTGAAAGTAATTCATATATTTGTATTACTAATATACATATTAGAGGCATATGCTGTAGTATTTATCAGAATCTTTCCTTTAGATTAATTTAGAAATCAAATGTATATGGTTAATATTAAGAAGTATGTAGAATATATCAAAACTGCCAATAGCTATTGCTTGAATTTTTTCAAGCTGAAAGGAATGAAAAACATCTTAAAAGACGCCATCTTCGGTTAACAACCATCATGTAACTTGTCCACTTTTTGTCTTTTTCCCCCTTTTATCTGTTTGTTTATTTCTTGCTTATTATTTCTTCACAACAAACAGTTAAAATTTGAAAATTTGAAAGAACACCCACACATATATGCATCTCTCTCACTCTCTCTCTCTCTCTCTTACTCCCTCATATGTGGGTGTGGATGTGCACATGTATTTTTGCAATAGAACTATAGCATGGAAACTTCTACTAAGCTAGTTTGGGCTCATAAAGATGCAATAAGATTACGTCCCAAAAATAACATATTGAGCAAGAATATCTACTAGTGTAACTTTTAAGGGTTTTAGTTACTTTCAAACATTGCTTTTAAAGTGCATTTTTAGAGTTATAATGTCAGAAATTTTTCAGGTTTTATGTCATTCTCTTATCAACCAGAAAGGTTTTCTCCCCTCAAAAATGTATCAGAAAGTAATGGAAAAGTAATGACTAGTGCAACAAGCAATGTAATCAGTTATCTTTTCAACCCAACAAGGAATCATAGAATCATAGAATCATAGAATTGCAGAGTTGGAAGAGACCACGAGGGCAATCCAGTCCAACCCCCCTGCCATGCAGGAAATCTTGATCAAAGCATCCCTGACAGATGGCAATCCAGCCTCTGTTTAAAGACCTCCAAGGAAGGAGACCCCACCACGCTCCGAGGGAGTGTGTTCCACTGCCGAACAGCTCTTACTGTCAAAAAGTTCCTCCTCATCTTGAGGTGGAATGTCTGTTCCTGGAGCTTGCACCCATTGCTCCATGTTCCAGTCTCAGGAACAGCAGAAAACAAGCTTGCTCCATCCTCAGCGTGACATCCCTTCAGATACTTAAACAGGGCTATCATATCACCTCTTAACCATCTTTTTTCCAGGCTAAACATACCCAGCTCCCTAAGTCTCTCCTCATAAGGCATCGTTTCCAGACCTTTCACCATTTTAGTTGCCCTTCTCTGGACACGCTCCAATTTGTCAATATCCTTTTTGAATTGTGGCACCCAGAACTGGACACAGTATTCTAGGTGAGGTCTGACCAAGGAGTGATGGCAATGGGCTCCTTTTCTAAAACTTACAACAAAAATGAATTCCTTTTTAAAAATTAACTTTCTAAGGTCTAGAAAATAATTTTCTAAGACCAATCTAGAGCATCTAGAGACATATCTCAAATATGATATTGGCATTTCAAAGGGTGCACAATAATAAAATGTTAATAATATCAACACAATTGTCAGTAGTTAGTAATAATGTCTGCTTACTATATAATAGAACATTTGCAATCACTGCACCAGTTCAAGTGAAACTTTTCCTGCATCTTGTTTTCAGGGTGGGGCATATTCATTAGACTGTTATATCACCTTTGAGTCAAAATACGATTTATATCCTAAGAAATCTCAAAGATACTTAAAACTGTAATTCTAAATTCATTTGAAAGAGCCATTTAAACAGAATGCACTGGCATTGAGAAGGATACTGCACCTGAGCTCCATTTTGTTTGCTTTTGTTTCACTGTATGACTTTGCAAGGCCAAGTTTATTTATTTATTTATTTAGAATGGTGTTTCCCCCGCCCCGCCTTGCCCAGAGATTAGCATTCCAGAGTTGACAGTATGAACTGGAGAGCCCAGAAATAAACAAAATTCTATCAAAACTGCATGCGTGTCAGTCCCAAAATCCTCCTTTGCCAGCAAGCTTTCATTATGGCATCTGTTGGCTGCCCAGAATATAATCTCCTTGGCTTTCAAGGATGGCATTATAAGGAAATGAACTGTTCATGCACGAACAGTCTAACAAAAGTAATTTATGCAATTACAGTTTGAAAAACATTGGAAGCAATTAGTTATCTGCTGAATTGCTGGCGTGCCACCTGTACTTTTCAGTTCATTATTTTTTTAAAAAAACAACAACATTGTTTTAAATCTCCTCACATTACTAGAAAACCTCAGCAGATGCCGAAGTGGTAGTTGAGCATACCTTTACTCCTTCATTTCACAATTTTAATACAAGTGGCCTTGTATTGTAAGATATCATACTCTTGTGTGTTCTCCCTCATCACTAGCAGAGCCAGTGTTGTGAGCAGGGAAACATAACATCATGGTATCATTACAGAAGGAACTTGCTTTCAATGCTATGGAGGAAAGGAAAACAAGTCACATGTATCCTGTATTTCCTGGCTGCTATTCATTTTAGAGAACACATTTTTCCAATATCCAGCTACACATTCTCTGAATTTCATTTCAGTTATCTGCTCCCCTTGATACTGCAATCATTGGTGTGGTTATAGTTTCAGTTCCTTTCTGACAAGAATTTATCAACATTTATGCCTTTCTGTTTATTCAGGATGGAAAGAACATGAAATTAAACAGAACTGAAAATGGGAGAAATGAGAACTGATAGATTCATCTTGGACCTGGCCTTTCAGTGCCTAATGCTTTAAAATCTGTGGGGTTGTCTAGACAAGAGGATATAATGCTGATAGCTGCAAAATAATGCAAAATCGCAGCAGCATTCTTTTGTCTCCATGGTCCTTTAGCAAAATCGCTGGTATGCAAAGCTATCCATGTTTGAAGTTCACTTGCAATCATCCCTGTGAATCAAGATGTGGCTGGGAGTGAATTACTCAGGTTATTATTCTCCAAGAGTTGCTGCCATTGCACAGTATTTTTTTTATATAAAAACTGTAAATCTAAGGTGCACAAGTGTGATCCTCCATTTAAAAAAGCTGTTTGGTCTCCTCAGCACAGCAAAAAGTGCACAATTGGCAATGCAAAGCTCCAAAATGGCACTTCCAGCCACTTGATTGCCAGCATGCCTGCCCCCTGCACACGACCAACCAATCGGCTTTCCACTTCTGCTCTTATTTGGGAAAGCACTGCAATGCAAATCAGTTATCCAAATGGGCACAGTGCACATTTCCATGTATTTTTTTTTAAAAAAAAACAACTCAGGAAAAGTTGCAAAGGGTTTGCCTCTGCAGTTTTTGGAGTTTTTGGCTCCTGCTCCTTCCAAGTATGGCAAATCACCACAGGATCTTGTTGGGGCAAAAGGTATTCTCCTCGAATTCTATGAGGAGTATTTTCACCATCTAGACAACCCCTGTGTTTGAGTCACTGCATATTTAGCCATATTAGTGTGGAATTGGCTTTGGAATGTTAATTTTGAATGGAAGTTAGCTACCGTTTCATTGCCCTAATAGTTGTTCATTACCTTTATGGTCAAAAGTTTTTAGAAAAACTTTCTCATTTCTTTCAAGTAGCTAAAATATTTAACACCAGAGAGAGAGAGAGAGAGAGAGAGAGAGAGAGAGAGAGAGAGGTATATCTGAATGGTTTTCATTCATCAGCATGAAATGAATCACCAGTCAACTCTTGAAATATGTGGTATTCTCTCTCCACCGTCTGAACAGGTCCCAGAAACTAGAAAAGTAACTAAAAAGTTCCAGATGCACTACAATAGTAGAGGAATTATCCCTTGTAAATCACAATTGCTTGCAATTTGATATACCTTTGTTATTGAGGAAATAAATTAATTACATATTACGCCTTATTTGTACCTAGTTAAGCCTGTGCTAAAACTACTCATCTTCAACAACTTTATGGCAAGCAGACACAATACAGTCCTCTCAATGCTTGGAACAGCCAGAGAATTTGGTTAGTTTAAATGGAGCAGAATTTCATTTTAGTTAGCTTTCAAAGCGTTTGTCAAAGCTTACAAATTCTGCCATATTTGGAACAGAACAGACCCCCCCGGACCTTAAAGAATGGTAGATCCGGGGGAGGTGTTTTAATGATGGGCATGGAGATGAGCGCAGGGGTTGGCCAGGGCGTGGATGGGCCCGTGTACTCGATTGGCATTTTTGGGCATCGAAATTGACACAATTGATCAATTCTGTAGGCTCCCCTCGGGTAAGATTGATGACCTTATGGACAGGGTTTCCAATTTTCTGCAGCGTAACAAAGCCACTCTCAAAGAATTTCAGGAACTGATTGGCCACTTGAATTTTGCATGCAAAGTGATTGCTCCGGGTAGAGCCTTCTTACGGCGCCTATGCGACGCCACAGCGGGGATTTCTTTACCGCACCACAGGGTTAGGATTACCCGGGCAATCAAGCTGGATTTGGATGTATGGTACAGTTTTCTGCAGCAGTACAATGGTGTGTCCTTTTGGAGGGAGGATTTACGTTTGGGGGATGCCCTTAAGGTGTCTTCTGATGCTGCCAGATCCATGGGCTTCGGAGTTTACTTTGCCGGCAGATGGTGCGCCGAACACTGGCCACGCTCCTGGATTGGTACGGGCGTGACCGCCGACCTTACCTTCTTGGAGTTTTTTCCTATACTAGTCGCTGTTAAGCTGTGGCCTCACGATTTTGCAAATTCCACAGTCCGCTTTTGGTGCGATAACATGGCCACTGTCCAAGTAGTCAATTCCCTCACTTCCAAGTCCAAGCGGGTCATGACAGTAGTTAGAGCATTTACACTCCAATGCTTGAAGTATAACATTCTGTTTACGGCATCCCATGTGGTGGGAGTGGACAACGGCATCGCCGATGCTCTCTCCCGTATGCAGATGGATCGCTTCAGGCAGTTGGCTCCAGGCGCTGCCGAGATGCCGGACCCGATGCCGGAGGAGTTGTGGGAGCTTGGACTAGAGAAATAGTTAAGGCTATCAGCCTCTCCATCGCCCCCAGCACCAGACGGGTATATAAGCGAGCCATTCAGGAATTCTTTGAGTTTCGGACCTCTGAACGTCTACCTAACTCCTGGCCGGTACCAGTCCCTCACCTTCTTCATTTCTGTGTCTCCCTTAAGGAGAAGGGCCTTGCCCCCCAATCGATTCGATCCAGGCTGGCTGCCTTGGCCTTTTGGAGCAAGGCTCAAGGTTTGGACGACAACACTTCGGATTTTAGGATTAGGAAGGCACTGGAGGGATGGGCCAGACAGCGCAGCAAGGCAACGGACGATAGGCAACCCCTCTCCCCGGCTATTCTTAAGGGCCTTTTCCAGCTATGGCCCAGTCTATGTACATCACCATTTGAGGTGGCCTTGCTCCACACGGCGGCTTTGACGGCCTTTTTCGGCGCCTTACGCATCAGCGAGCTGGTGGTGGCATCCAAAAAGGATTCGGCTGGACTGCCCCTCAAGGTCGGTCACATCACCATGCGTCCCAAGTCAGTGACCATAACGATTAGACGGTCAAAGACCGACCGGATGGGCAAAGGCTCGAGCATTCTACTACGTGAGTGCCACGACAGGTCTCTCTGCCCGGTGGTTGCTCTTAGGGAGTATTTGAAATTGAAGCCTCTAAAGTCAGGCCCCCTCTTTTGCCACGCTGATGGGTCTCCCCTCACACGGTATCAATTTTGGGCTGTCACAAGCAAAGCCCTGGCACGCCTGGGTTTGGGTGGTGTTCGTTTCTGCTCGCACTCCTTTAGAATTGGGGCAGCTTCCACGGCCGCCGCGATGGGGATGCAGCCGGAGGCCATCAAGAGGTTGGGGCGCTGGAAATCAGCGGCGTATAAGGGCTATGTCCGTCCGATTTGTAATTGACTATGTCTGTCGCCTTGTCCTGTGCTTGTCTGTGCTTTCTCTTCCAGATATGAGATACCGGGTACTGATTTGTGGCCACAGCTTTGTGTATTGGGCGGCACGTCATGCCAAGAGGAGCCATTTGGGTCCGCAGCTGGGACTTGGAGACACCGCCTCTTTCGAATGGCTTGGCAAACGGGGTTTGAGGTGGAATGGTCTAATCTCTTTGCTGTTTCAGGAGCGGCGTGGCCCTCCCCCGCATGTCCTGGTGATCCATCTCGGAGGCAACGATCTGGGCCTACTGAAAGGCCGGGCATTGGCGCTACAGGCTCTTGCTGACATGAGACTTATTAAGGCAGCGTGGCCGCAGGTCATTCTGATTTGGTCTGATATCATTCCACGACTCTCTTACCCAGGCGAGGGCCCTCCTAAGTTGTTGGATATCGCCCGCAGGAAAGTAAACAAAGCTGTGCATAAAGCCATGGATGGTGGCCTTGGCCATTTCATCCAGTACCCGGGCATTTCATATAAACGCCCGGAGTTGTACAGGGTTGACGGGGTCCACTTATCAGACCTGGGGATCCAGTTATTTCTTGAGGGTATGCAGGAAGGGGTGAGGGCCGTCTTGGCCTCCTGTGTGGGGGATAGGGGCTAAGTCGACACTTGCCCCTATCAGTGGCGGGGAGTGGGGAGATAATGATATGGCGTTCACCTATGGCAACCTCGAATTGAGTGGAAGGATAGCCCTCACTGAACTGCACCGGAATCCGAATGGATGGGGTGCAGCAAGGTAGGCTACCCTTAGGGCCGGCTTTGGGTTGCGATCCTTCCCAGAAGCCACTTGGCTTAAGGATTTCATCCTGGGGCAGGGCCCTCCAGCAGAAGGCGCCCAAAGGGAACCCCGGACGTTACCGGGATCCCCATTGGGGCTCAGGTGAGTCGCCCAGGGACTCTAGGGGTTAGGTCAGTTGTGACCAACTGCCTAGACGCCCCCGCAAGGGATCTCCCCCTGTCACACGTTGGCATACCCCAAGAAAGCTACATAAATAGGAAAGATATCAATAAAGTGGCCCGTATTTCAACCCAATCTTCTGTGTCTGGTCTCGTTATTTCATGCGTCAATCATTAAAGACTTTGAGAGTTTAAAAAAACACACAGTGAGGTAGAAAATGAAAATGAAGGTTTTCTCCATGTCTCTATCCAGCTGAAGACAAAAACCTCCAGTGGTGGGGATAAGGATCGAGTTTTGGAGCTGACAGCGTGGCCGAGATCTTATTTGAAATTCATGGAGTAGACACATCTGCCACTGTACTTAATTCAGATATCTGGGCCCTGGGCAAGGCTGATGGAAGTGGCCAGCCTGGCAGTGGAACAAGAGAGCTTTCTCAGTATACCCCTGAGGCTGAACTGTGGCTACATGGATCAGCGGGCAGAGCTGGGTCGGAGCACAGTCTAGAAGCCATTGCTCTGCCAAGCAAAACTGTTGCTAAGGAGGCACTGGATAGCTCCTTATGCGACACTGGGAAAAGTAGATCCTCCAACATGATTGCTGGTAATGCTAGTATAAAGTCCCAGTAACATTCCAGCCATTGATTACATAGCTCCTGAAACAGTAACATCTCTGCTGAAGAATGATTATGGCTCAGCAAGCTTGCACAAGCATTACTAAGAATTACTATCCTGTTTTGAAAATTATATGCCAAATGCGATATCAATGTCAATAGAATCATTTTGCCCCTAGATGGGGCTCATGAGCTTTGAAAGGAAGCACTTCACAGTCACAAATGAAATGTCTCCTATTCTCCCTGTGTTGCTACTGATTATACATTTATGGTACCAACATTGTCATTTATACAGTATAAATCCAGCAGCTTTGTGCTTGTTTCCTCAGCCAAATTGGCATTGGCAAGGTGCGCGAGCTCTTCTGCCTAATTTGAAATCTGTTTAACAAAACCATGTATTAACAGTAACAAAAATAAAACCCCATCCTGTCTGCTATAGTGGTGAAATAAATGCTAAAAGGTTTGTTCACATTTGAGAACAACCCTGGCAAATTCCTGAGGCTGTGTTGAGGACACAGGTTTTATCTGACTTAAACCATGTTAACTCATTGTAATTTTAGGAGGAGGTGTTTGGTTGAAGAAGTTTTCTTACATTTTTCTGATTCTTCACTTCCCATGCCACACTGAAGCCATGCTATACTCAATAAAGTTGTGGCTGATTCTCAATAAAGTTGTGGCTGATTACTGATTTTAATTTATTCTTGCTCATGTGTAATTACAGTTCACTTATCTCAGGGCTCACCTACATGAGCCAGGATATGCCAGCTCCCCGCCAGCATATCCTGGACACGGATCAGGCCTCTTGTTTTCCCGTTCCATCCACGGAATTGGAGAAAGTCCTGACACGCATACTAGCCCATCACTGCACAGCTGCTGTGGCCACCATTTTCCTCACTGTCTTGGAAGGCATGAAGGGGGCCCACAACATGTGACCGAGGCCCCTTGCGTGTGACCAGCCTTGGTCTTTCCTTTCTGTCTTTCAGGAGAGCCAGGGAGGTGGCAGCAGCAGTGAAGGCCAGCCTGCCAGGATGGCCTCCTGCAGATGCATGGGGCCCGATCCATTTCCCCCAACAGACTGAGTTAACCAAGCATTTTCTTATAATGGTATATTGGGCCTGGATGATATTAGGCACCCTCCTTCTTCTCTTTTACTCTTATCACAGCCTTAATCCTTAAAAGTGCCCTGCCACCTGCTGGTGCTGTGTGACGATGCACAAAGCTCCTTGCAGCAGAACACAATCCTGAAAGGAATATTCCTTCTAGCATATTCCACAGAAGTTGGGATGCCTCCTTTAAGAAGATGTCAGCTTCTTGCTGATTCTGTTAGCAAATGTATTGCGTGGTCTTACATACCTTCCCTATAATATTTCATAATTGGCAATAGTTAGACACTTCACGAGGTCTAGTAGACCTGGGTGGACCAAGAGTGAGGTCAAATTGAGGTCACCAGGACCTAAATGAAGGTATCATAGAAAACCACTGGCAGACACACCCAAGATAGGATTAAGCAAAGCCCCTAGTAAACAACACCATTAGCACAACAGAGGCATGTGCTAATCCCCTCCTAGGCACATTGGCAATGACTCATCAAGCACAAATGAGCAAGTGACCAAAACATCCATTATCCCCAGAAAAGCCTTTCCTCATACCTTTCCTATCCCACAATGCAGAGGTTGTTATAAACCCATCAGTTCTAATATCTCAGCCATTAACAACTGTCACAAAATCATGGTTTCCTTTGTTTGATGGTAGGAAGCCCATTTAATTTGGACCCCCACCAATTCAGATTCCCCATGGACCCCCACCAATTTGGATAACAAATGTTTTAAAAGGAGAAAACATTTTGGTTGATTTAAAAAGACTTCTAATTAAAGCTAGGAAATTGTTCTCTACAGCCCCCAAAGTGGAACTCGAAAAACAAAAACAAAAATCCTTCAGTGGTGTGTGTGTGTGTGTGCTACCAACTCCTTTTCCTTCTTTCATCTTCTCCTCTTTTCCTCAAAGGAAAAAAAACACACACTTTACTTCTGGGGAGGCAACTCCTTGTATTAACTCAGCTCAACCCAAGGGTACCACGCAGGGTCATGCCCATTAGAACAGTTGGAATAGGATTTGAAAGATCATAATAGCCAGGCAACAGCTATCAGGATCTTGGACAGATCAGTATTTCAGGTGCTGTCTGGAATTCGACTAAGGAAAGGCTATTGTGGAAACAGTTTTCTGAAACTTCATAAAAGCTGGTTGGCCTGGACTTGCTGTTAACACTGCTCCTTCTGTGGAACAATCTGTATTATTTAAGAGGCCACTGCTTGATTCTAGAGCTGACAGCACTCACAGGGTGGAAGTAATATGGACTCCGTTGAGGTGGAGGTTGGTATTCTCCAACTCCAAATAAAAAAACATCCTCTGTCCAGAAAGTGCTTGAAGTAGAGGACAATATCTCTATGGAACTTACATCCTTTATCTTGGAGTTTTCTGAGGAGTTAGAGGATGAAACATGACAGAAAATGAATGGCATAGCAGGCACTCCTGTAAATGTAGAGAGCACTTTTGCCACCCACCATTGTTACCTACCTTGACACCCCCAGTCCCATGTCTATATTAATAATTGGCAATATTCAATGATTAGGTCAAATGTGGCCTTCCATGTGGTACAACCATTAAAAACCTGGGAAATTCCCCAACTAGGAATCCCAAAGACAAACACTGCTTAGTCAGGTATGCACTTAGGGAGGTGCTACCTAAATTCTAAAGAAATGTTAATTTGCAAGGCAACTGAATGTCTGGACACCTGGCTAATCCTATTTACTAAGACCCTCATTCCTTCTCCCTCCTCAAACAAAGGAAGTTGCTTCCTCCATTTCAATCCACAAAGTATCTGCAAATGAAGATGCCATTAACATATTCGGACTGCCTTTGTCTCTCCCTGAGCAACACCACAGAGTATTGTCTCCAACTATAGATTCCATACCCTGAAAACAAATATTGACTATAAAACCCCCTCCAAAACTCCACTCAAGTGCACACAGATCATCTTCCTCTTGACTCCATGTCAAACTGTGTAGCCATTCCTGATTGGGACCTCCCCCCCACTCTGCTGGTTTCCTCTGTGACCTCATCTCTACAGGAAAGGTGTCATACCACCCATAAACAATTCCCTTTACTATTGCTCTATCCCAATACTTCCCACTTTGTTCGCTAGTCTTGCATGAGTGAAGTCTGAATGTGTGTGTGAATGTTGTTGCTATTTTTTTCAAATAAAGATTAATTATTGTACTATATAGCTTAATGTCTCCTCCTTAGTACAAGTGAAAAGTGGTCAAAAAATTCTGCTATCTGTTGTCCCCTCTCGCATTGCAAAGCTGAGTACATTAATTCCCCAAATTAATGTTGATATTTTGCGGGTCCTAATGACCTCGGAGCATATAGGGTAACACTATCATTTCCACTATTTCACCCACCAGTTTCCTGAGGTTATTTACCTATTGATTGGGGAATGGAGACAGGCATCAAGAATGAAAGTGACAGAGGTTACTGTGTGTAGAAATGAGTCATGGGCACATCTTTTAGTTCTTCTCACAGGAATTTGATACTTTCATCCCATCAGTAGACTAAGAAACCTTGTTGGAAATAAGCCACTCTAATCTTCTCCAAGAGATCCATATGTTATCAAGACCAGCATAAGCTACTGGTATAAAAGAAGACTTTGCTGATGACTAATGGATACAGCAGGTATTTCATGGCAGAGAAAAGCTGACACTTAATTTATGGAAGCCATCATTCCACATAGCTGCTGCTGCACTGAATTCCCTTGGGTGCATCTGGATATCACCCCATGGCCAACCTTAGGAGCAAAGGCTCCTAAGGCTGGTAGTAAATTCATGGCTTCTTGTAGTCTGAAATGCTAGGCTGTTGCCTCTTGCCTATGCTAAGCATAACGCAGCACGTTCCACGCCTATTTTGAGTTGTGTGCTCTATACATGTTTCCATAGCAAGCCCTAGAATACAACAGTCTGCAGTTGCTCAACTGCTTTGAGTCTTTGGGTTCTGACAGGATGGATCCCTGACAGTACCTCATCCTGCTGTTTTTAGTCATTTTTCTGTAACCTTGATACTCATTGTGTTTTGCTTATTCATACTTGCTATGGAGTGTTCTCTGCCAACTGCAGAGGGAGGTCATAAAGGTTAAAGATAAAAATGCAGTTGCATTCTGTGGCCTGGGAAAAGGAGGCTGGCTGGTGTAAGGGAATGTCATGTCAGGGGATGATGGTTAGCCAATGGTATTAGAGCCTGCCAGAATGTACAGATTGCAATATGCTTTTATTAGTGTGGATTAGTGTAGTGTTCTAGTGTAGCCCTTCAGTTTCAGTTCCCAGCAACAACCTTATATGATGTGGTTCTTGGATTTCTGTGCCAATAAAGTTTTCTTGTTGGTAATTGCATCTGGAAATGCAAGTACATGACATGTACCATGATAGAAGGAATGCAGAATATGAAATGAATGAAATAATGAAATAAGCAAAAACACATGGTGTTGTCCTAATTAAGACTTGACTGTGGACCTACAGGGCCCACCACATTTATACAGTCTATTTGGAGTCATTAAAATGGAAAGGTCCAATTCACCAACTTTCAGTGGAGTAGAGATCTGCAAATCAGTTTGCAAAGGCAGTTGGACTCACCCCTTGCTTTCTTTTTCTCTTTTTAAAGTAAGTGCATGCACATATGTGCATTCTTTCAGACTCCTGGGCTCTGTTATTTCTTTGCAAGAAAAAAAGCAAAGAGCAACTGGTAACAAGAAAGAGTGTGGGGGATTATTTATTTTATTTTAGAGAAGATAACTAGCATTGTACAATGTTTCTCCCCTAGCACTTGAAATTATGTGGATTCCTTTGAAAATAGCCTCAGTTTTAGAGCCATTTCAGGTAATGGACAACACTGTTTCAGGGAATCAACAGTTCGATTAAAGAATTTTGGCTCAGACCTAATTACAATACATCTTCATTCCATTCCATTCTGGATAATTCTTTTGGCAGTAATCTGAAAATAAGTCTGGTCATGTTATGAAGTTTTGGTACTCTGAGAATATTTCTGTGAGTCACAAAAGTTTTGTGAAAGTAAGCTATCCTTTTCTTTTCAAAAAGTGTGATACGTCTTTCCAAGCTGTCATTTTACACAGTAGACATGTGAAAGAGTATAAACAGAACCTAACTGAAGCAGTTTATAGGAAGAATTTATCTGGAGCTTTGATGAAG
This sequence comes from Gambelia wislizenii, assembly GCA_030847615.1. Classification (NCBI taxonomy): domain Eukaryota; kingdom Metazoa; phylum Chordata; class Lepidosauria; order Squamata; family Crotaphytidae; genus Gambelia; species Gambelia wislizenii. The sequence goes on along the minus strand of JAUMIR010000002.1, from coordinate 302,185,523 downwards.
TGAAATATACTTGGAGGCTGGCCAGCTTTTTTAAAAAAGTCTGATCATTCATATTTTGTTTTGACATTTGTCTTTGATAGATGATGAAAACAAGCTCTTGCAACTTGTGTTCTCAGGTGGAGAGTCTGACACCCTATGAACTCCAGTCAGGTATTTGCTAAGGAAACTTTGACAGATAGAGATGCGTTCATCACTGAGGTTTGGTCAACAAGATGGAAAGTGTTAACCAGTTCCAAATCATGAAGTGTTTCTATTTCTTTTAAAATCATATCACCGATAAAGTTTGCATTCTAACCACTATTGTCTTTCTTCATAATGCACATATATTATTCAAAATTCATTTATGATGCAAGATGGATAACCCCCCCCCAAAAAAATTATACGCTCCTGCCAGTATGTCTGTATCTCTTCTGTCTCTGTGTCTTAAGCAATTGAATGGCTACTCCCTAAACTATATATGTTTGTTGTTGTGTGCCTTCAAAACTTGTCTGACTTATGGCAGCCCTAAGGCAAACCTATCACAGGGGTTTCTGAGGCTGAGTGTGTATGACTTGCCCAAGGTTACCCAGGAGTTTTTCATTGTTGAGCAGGGATTCAGACCCTGGCCTCTGGAGTATATTCCTGAAGCCGGCCGCCAGACTTACCTGGCCGGCCGCGTTTGCGGCCGGCGTCTCCCCCCCGCTCCGGAGCTGGCACATGGCGGCGTGGGCGCCGCCATGTTGGCCCTCCTCTTCCCAGCCTGCTTCTGCAGGCAGGGAAGAGGATAGTAGACCAACCAATCAGGTGGGGGGCGCCCCCACCTGATTGGCCGAATTTGCCTCTCCTGGGCCAATCAGAGACCGCGCTCAGCGCGGCCGCTGATTGGCCGGGAGGCGGGGCTAGTCCCCTTTTGGGTCCGCCGGCCGGGTATTTATTCCCGGCCGGCTCCCGGCTCCCTCAGTTGGCTCTTGCGAGCCGAAGAGGAAGGAGCTCTCCGGGGAGCTCCCGAAGAAAGAAGAACCGCCGCGAAGAGGAGCCAGGAGCCGAGGCCACCGGGTAGAGCTGACCGGCTGGCCTCGGCGAGAAGAGGAAGAGCGCGGGGGCCGAAGAAGCGGCGGCGGCGGCGGCGGCGGCGGCTGACGACGGAGCAGAAGAACGGCGGCCGAGCCAAGGAGGCGGCGGCGGCCACCAGCGACCGGAGCGGCCGGGCCGAGGCCCAACACCGGGCAGCCACCGGTTCGGGGCAGCAGGCCCAAGGGGGGGCGGCACCCCCAGTGCCAGGGCGCCCAGTGGGTGGCACTAGGGCCGCTCGGCAGCCCAGCGGGGGGCTGGCCGGTGGGGGCGACCGGGGTGCCCGCGGAGGCGGAGCCCCGGCGACCTAGGCAGGCCCCCGACACCCAACATCGGGCTGCCACTGGTTTGGGGCAGCAGGCCCAAGGGGGGGGCGGCACCCCCAGTGCCAGGGCACCCAGTGGGTGGCACTAGGGCCTCTCGGCAGCCCAGCGGGGGGGCTGGCTGGCGGGAGCGACCGGGGTGCCCGCGGAGGCGGAGCCCCGGCGACCTAGGCAGGCCCCCGACGCCGTGGGTGCCCGCGGGGGCGGACCCATCAGGCGGGGGGTCGGGCTTCGGGCATTCGCCCGGCGGGACCCAGGGCGCAGTTGCCACTGGGGGGGAGGGACTCGGAGTCCTCAGCAGGGGGGCTATAGGGGCCGGCAGGGGGCAGCCCCTATAGCAAACCCAGGGGGAGGCTCGTGGGCTCTCAGGCCCGAGCCTTTTCGGGTGAGGGCCGCGGGACCCTACCCAGGGCAGGCCAGCGGGTGGCCTGCAGGGGGGGACAAGCCGGGAATAAGGCTACCCCCCCACTCTGATAGAACTGAGCGGACAAGCCAGAGAGATCAGCAGGTTCATATAAGGGGCGGACAAGCCAGGAACAAACCGGCCCACCGAGGGCATTAAGGGGGAGCACCCCTAAAGCAGGGCGGACAAGCCAGAAACCAAGGGGGCGGACAAGCCAGGAAGAAGGCTACAAGCCCGGGCAGGGCAGTAGCAAACAGCAGGGCGGACAAGCCGAGAGAGATTCACATACCAAAACACTCAGAGCTGAAATCACTCAACACACATTCTTTGAGAATGCCTCCAAAAAAGAAGCCTGCACCCAGTAGGCCCACGACTCGGGCGCAGTCCGGCCGTACGCCCAAATCCTGGGCATCCCTGGCACCTCGTGCCCGGAAGGCCAACCCCCCTAAGGGGTCGACTGCTGGCCCTGAGGCCGTGGAGCACCTCCTCAGAGGCACTGCAACTCCCAACCTCCAGGAGCTGACTCGTGCAGTCACGCTCCTCACTGAGCAGGTGGGGGAGTTGAGGTCCGGCAGGGGATCGGAGGTGGGTGCAGTAGCGCCAACCCCGGAGCCTGCTGGAAACCTCGACACTGCAGCTTCTTCTTCCGCCACGGAGCAGACCACACAACAGTCAACAAGAACGGCGGGACGGCGGGGAAAACGCAGGACACCTTCGCCCGATGAGATCAGCGTGGTATCCTCGGCCGACCCTTCCCCAGCACGGGAGAGTAGAGCCCCAGGAGGAAAGGACCGAGGGAAGGAGAAGGAAGGCGGAAAAAAGCGGGCAAAACGTAAGAGGAGGGACTCAGACAGCGAGGGATCATCAGGTGAGTCCTCCGATGAAGATTGGGACCGGGCGGGGTATTGGTCTACGGCTGCGCTGGTCCCGGGGTTGCCTTCTTGGGCCATTAAGGCCAGGGCTAACACGGGGACGGGCTCCGCCAGACCATCCAGGGCATGGCGGGGTGGGACAGCCTCTGCTAGGCCCCCCACACCCAGCCTTTTTCTGGATCACGAGGATCCCCCTGGGATCCACCTGGACAGAAAAACCCGCAACAACATTCTGAAGGGATATTATGTGGATGTTTTTTCACTTTTAAAACCAGAGGGAGAGGTGGGCTGCACCCCAAAATCTGAGAAATCCTCCGACAAGGAGAAACCAGAACCAGTGGAACGATCTTTCCCCAACTGGTTGGCAGGATTCACAGTTTACATGGGAGTGGTGGGCATGGCCTACCCTGACAGAGGGTGGCACTTGGCCAACCACTTGAGCAATGTGCTCAAGGCCAAGTCACTGGCGGGGGAGGCGGCAGCCATCCAATATGACTCCGCCTTCCGCAAGAGGGCTTCCCGGAACCCCAGGGCCAGGTGGGATCTCATCAATGACAAGCTTTGGCTTGTCATTGTAGGCTCTCACATAAAAGGGAAGCCCGAAGCAGGCAAGCCTCGCAAGAGGGATGCCCGCCGATTGGTTTGCTGGGAGTTTAATGCGGGAAAATGCCAGCGATCCCGTTGCAAGTTCGAGCATTACTGCGAGAACTGCTATGGGTCGCATCCCAGGACCAACTGTCCTCGACCCGGTGCGTCTGCTCAGCCCTTTCGCCCAGGACGCCCTGGCTCCTCCGGCGCCAAGAAGGATCCAGGGTCGGGCAGCAGCGCCGGGCAAGGTAGCGGAAAGCAATAGCAGCATGCCAGGTCAGGGCCGTATGGCCTTCACTCCTGTCAAGCTCCAGGCACTCCTGCCACTCCTGGCATTATATCCCGATAAGCAAGCTGCCTCATACCTTAGGGACGGGTTCGCCAAGGGGTTCAGAATCCCGGCCGTTGGCCCTAGGGTAGCATCGGATTCAGGCAACCTAAAGTCTGCGTCCGAGCTACCTGAGGTTGTGGCGGCCAAGATCGCCAAGGAGTGTGCTGCGGGGAGGGTGGCTGGCCCCTTCCCCGCACCACCTTTCAGGAACCTCAGGGTGTCCCCCTTGGGTGTCGTTCCCAAAAAAACCCCAGGGGAATTTCGGCTTATTCACCACCTGTCATACCCAAAGGGGGCATCCGTAAATGACGCCATACCGCCCGAACTCTGCTCAGTACGATATGCGTCATTTGATCAGGCAGTAAAGCTAGTCAGGTCCTGCGGCCCGGGCGCCCTTATGGCAAAATGCGACATCCAGTCCGCATTCCGGCTGCTTCCAGTACACCCCGAGGACCACTGCTTGCTGGGGTTTAAGTTCCAGGGCCAATGGTACTATGATATGGCTTTGCCTATGGGGTGCTCTATTAGCTGCTTTGCCTTCGAAGCCTTCAGTACCTTCCTCGAGTGGGCCCTGAAGCGCAGGACCGGCTCGGCACTGGTCACGCACTACCTTGATGATTTCCTCATGATTGGGGCGGCCGGGGGGCCGGAATGCGGGTTTTTGCTTGAGTCTTTTCAGGAGTTGGCACGGGAGCTTGGCGTCCCCTTGGCCCCGGACAAGACCGTTGGCCCAGCTAGCAGCATCACCTACTTGGGGATTTCTTTAGACTCGGTAGCAGAGGTTTCGCGACTACCCGAGGATAAGCTGGAGGGGTTAAAACGACTTCTGCGTTCCCTTCTGGAGCAGAGGAAAGCATCCTTGAAGGAAGTTCAATCCTTGCTAGGCCACCTCAATTTTGCCTGTAGGGTGGTGGCGCCGGGCAGGGCTTTCTGCAACAGATTGGCCCGCATCACCGCCGGCGTGAAGTCCCCTCACCACCGCATCCGGCTCACTAAGGGGGTGAAGGAGGACCTCAGGGTGTGGCTTAGATTCCTGGAATCCTACAACGGGGTGACGTTTTGGCAGGGGGAGGCGGCCCTTGGGGAGGGGTTGCAGGTTCACTCTGATGCGGCAGGGGGTGCCGGGTTTGGGATTTTCTTTAATGGCCACTGGTGTGCTCAGCCTTGGCCCTCCGCCTGGAGGGAGTCCGAGGTCATTCGGGATTTAACGTTTCTCGAGTTTTTTTCCATTCTAGTGGCTGTCTATCTGTGGAGGGACGAGTTCCGCAACAAGCGAGTTTGTTTCTGGTGTGACAACCAGGCGGTGGTCCGCATCATTAACTCCCAATCTTCCAAGTCTGACCGGGTCATGCGACTCGTCAGAGAGTTCGTCCTGGTCTGCCTCTCAGCCAATATTTCCTTCTCTGCGCGCCACGTCCCGGGGGTAAATAACGAAATAGCAGATGCTTTATCTCGATTCCAGGATGGCAGATTTCGGGAGCTGGCCCCAGACGCAGATCATTCTCCGGTCTCCTTCCCGGTCAAACTCTGGCACCTTGGGAAGGAACGGTGCTCCGGGGAGTCCTCAACTCTCTGGCACCTTCCACCCGGGCCAGTTATTCCCGGGCGACCCGGCAGTTTGACAGCTTCAGGAAACGTCATGGATACGGGTGCTCCTGGCCTCCCTCGGAACGAGAAGTCCTCCACTTCATCGGGACCCTCAGGGACGATGGCCTCGCCTCCAAGACCATTTCCCTTCATTTAGCGGCCATCTCCTTCTTTAGCAAGGCCGCCGGGCAGGCGGATCCATGCAGCTCTTTCCTGATCCGCAAAGCCGTGGAGGGATGGCGTCGCCTGGATGGGAGCAAACAAGACACCCGCAGACCAGTCTCATTTGAACTCTTGTGCAGCCTTATTGCAGCTCTTCCGACCATCTGCCATTCCAGGTATGAAACTCTTTTGTTTCGTTCTGCCTTCTCGGTCGCTTTCTTCGCAGCCCTGCGAATCGGGGAGGTGGTCTGCGGAGCCAAGGCGTCTGGGACTGGGCACGCTATCCTGCGTTCAGATGTCAACCTGGGGGACGGGACCCTCCACCTGCGGCTTCGGAAAGCCAAGAACGACCAGCGGGGCCGGGGGACCGTCATACGTCTTCAAGCCCTCAATGGGTCACCGGCTTGCCCCGTTCATCTGGTTCGGCGTTTCCTCGAGCAGCGGGCAGACGTCACCGGCCCTCTCTTCATTCATAAGGACCTATCTTATTTGACGCGCTTCCAGTTTATAAGCATTCTTCGGGCCGCTTTGAAGCACCTTGGACTTCCGCCTGGCGACTTCAGCGGTCATTCCTTCCGGATTGGCGCAGCCACCACTGCAGCAGCAGAGGGCATGCCATCGGCGGACATCCAGCACCTGGGAAGATGGAGGTCCAAGGTCTTCTCCGCTTACATCCGCCCGGAACTCGTCCTCCACAGTTAGGGCCGGCAGCGGATCTCGCCAGGCGGTGGGCCTTTTCTCTTTGGTGATAGCTGTCAGGGTTGGCGGAAGCCAAGCGGACCTCGCTTGGCTTTGTTGGCGGTGGGCATGAGTTTGGTCACCCATCTGGGGTGTGTGGGATTTGCAGGATGGTGGGCCAGGTCTTGGGCCTGGTCCTCCATCGGGCAACCACCTCCCCCAGGGGGGGTTAGGTACAGGCACGTGGGGGCTCATCACGTGACCTATCACGTGGTTTCACCTCTCCCAGACACGTGACCCAACACGTGGCATGGTCTCGCGGCCAGGCACGTGTTTGATCACGTGATACCCCACGTGAGGCCGAAGTCCGCCTTGTTGGGCGGACTAGGGTGCTCAGGCAGGTTGAGGGCTCTCTTCCTGCTGAGGTTGACTCATGCCCAGTCCAACCGCTAACACCTATCACCAAGCTGAAAGTTGTGGCCTTTCCGCCAATTACCTTTTCTTCTGTACAATAAACTTTTGTGCATGTTACTTGTGTGTGGATATCCTTGCGGGTAAGCGATGGGGCGGGGGGCTCCTTGACACTCGGTCGCAAGCCGGCCGCCAGACTTACCTGGCCGGCCGCATTTGCGGCCGGCGTCTCCCCCCCGCTCCGGAGCTGGCACATGGCGGCGTGGGCGCCGCCATGTTGGCCCTCCTCTTCCCAGCCTGCTTCTGCAGGCAGGGAAGAGGATAGTAGACCAACCAATCAGGTGGGGGGCGCCCCCACCTGATTGGCCGAATTTGCCTCTCCTGGGCCAATCAGAGACCGCGCTCAGCGCGGCCGCTGATTGGCCGGGAGGCGGGGCTAGTCCCCTTTTGGGTCCGCCGGCCGGGTATTTATTCCCGGCCGGCTCCCGGCTCCCTCAGTTGGCTCTTGCGAGCCGAAGACCCGCCCTCCCCCCCTCTAGTCAGATTGTTTTTGTTAGTTAGCCTCTTATCACGCTTTGTACATCTCTTGTCACAACTTTCTAGTGAGCGGTGGGCATGAGTTTGGTCACCCATCTGGGGTGTGTGGGATTTGCAGGATGGTGGGCCAGGTCTTGGGCCTGGTCCTCCATCGGGCAACCACCTCCCCCAGGGGGGGTTAGGTACAGGCACGTGGGGGCTCATCACGTGACCTATCACGTGGTTTCACCTCTCCCAGACACGTGACCCAACACGTGGCATGGTCTCGCGGCCAGGCACGTGTTTGATCACGTGATACCCCACGTGAGGCCGAAGTCCGCCTTGTTGGGCGGACTAGGGTGCTCAGGCAGGTTGAGGGCTCTCTTCCTGCTGAGGTTGACTCATGCCCAGTCCAACCGCTAACACCTATCACCAAGCTGAAAGTTGTGGCCTTTCCGCCAATTACCTTTTCTTCTGTACAATAAACTTTTGTGCATGTTACTTGTGTGTGGATATCCTTGCGGGTAAGCGATGGGGCGGGGGGCTCCTTGACACTCGGTCGCAAACTACAGCCCTGGTGCTCTCTAGGTAAGAATTTCAAGTGTCTCACCAAATGACAAACACCAGGATTCCATAGGAAGAAGCCACAGCTGTTATCACAGGTGACACTCTGATAAAACTATAGTGTGGATAGCCTTCCATGAATACTGGGGTGCATCCATTCTGAAAAGTCTTCTGAATGAGCAGAAGATCCCAATGGGAGAATATTGAAAGGCAATTTTCAACAACTCAAAAAGCACACTATAAAGACTCTTCCTAATAGAACATTTATATGCATGAAATTAAAAGTGAAATATAAAATAGTTGTGTTGCTCTATAGTAATACATATGCAAGATTAAGAGTAATAAGATTAAGCAATCAGGAGAGAGGTTTATACATATGTGGCTCTAGTTCAGCACAACTATTTTATATGCTGACTTTTTAATAAGATTAAGCAATTAGGAGAGAGACTTGCACTGATGTTGCTATACAACTACTTTATATTTTGACTTTTAATTTTCTTCATAGGAAACAGTTTTTCCCCCCTGTGTATGGAACAGCTTTTTCTGCATCAAAATTATTTTCTTCACAGAGCAGGGCTGTTTTCTGCACAGAAAAATGCTGTTTTCTACATAAAACAATTGTGCAAATTTTATGCTGAATAAATAAACTGTGCAGATTTGTGGCAGGCCAGGATTTTTCTCATCAGGGTTTCCCAACACTTGAAAAATGTGTTTTTTCCAACAATTTTTTTGAAATATTTTCAAATGTTCTTTCCATCCCTGATCCATCACATGCCATTGACACAGGTATACCTCAGTTAACAAAGTAGATGTGTTCCTAGGCATTACTTCTGTGAGGAGGTGTGCTTGAAGGAATGGATAAAAAGCAGCCAATCCCAACATGTTTAGGATAGCTGGTGCGGCAGGTTATCTGCTTTCCCCTTTTCTTTCTGTTTTGCTGTTCATGCATCCACAGCAAAAGATTCTTGGGACAGCTGCTATTTCATTGACCTATGGTAAGTAGGTGCACACATCTACAGAAGAATTGCTAAAATTAGGGTTACATTTTTTTCCTTCCCAATTCAAGCTTTATTGCATTGTTTACTGCAGACACATTGCTACAAACCAACATCAAAAATTTCTATTTCTCCAGCCCTTCTTCGCCATCCTCCCTGTGCTAATGCTGCTAAAAAAATTCAGCTAGTAAAAGGATGAGGAAGAAAAGTGAACAGGGCTGAGTGGCATATAAAGACTGTAAAAAGGAGCTTCTTTTTCAGGGGTTTGTTAGCTGATGTATGACTGTAATTTGGGATAACACTCGGATACCACATCATATTAAATGATACAGTGAATGTTGCAAACTATTACTGTATTTTGATTGTGCATAAGAATTTTTAGACTTTCTCCATAGCAGAAATATTCCAAGATGGGTAATCCCAGCTCCATCCAAGGCAAGGAAAGATGCTCTGACTCCTTTCCATGCACCAAGATAAGTTATTGGGCTTTGGCTAGGGATGGAGGAATAATTCATTGTCTCAACTAGGGTAGATCCACTGAAGTAATGGGACTTCCTGTCAGCAGTTGATTTAGTAAATCTACTCTCCTTGTGAGTAGCAATTGAAGGTAGGTTTCTGTTTTGCTTTCTCTTACTTTAAAAAGGTTCTTTCCAACCAGAATATGAAGAAATGTGCACATTTGTATCAGTTATTATCATGGACCAAAATGAAATTCATCTGCATCTCTACTAGCCAAATACAATAGGCACAGTTATCCCAGGACCATGTTGCACCTCTCTGCCATAGAGATTACGAAGAGACTCTAAGAAAAAGAGGTGGCAGTCTGAATATATGGGGATTTAAATCCAGATTTTAAGAGTTAAGCATGCAAACCCATGGGCCTGGGTGGATAAACCTGTCATTTTCACTTTCCCCCACATTCATTTAAAAAACAAACAAACCTCAAACTCTTTTCATCCAGTATGAATAAATTTGTGAATATTGGAATTCTTAACAGACACAAACTGAAACAAACTTTTTACCCATCCCTACGCTTCCCCACACTAGGAGAAGGGTGACAATATTTCTGAATGGAACCTTTGGCCAGTTCCTTCCCCAGCTTTGGTTTCCTTCAGCTTTGTTTCAATCAGCTGGTTGTAATCTTCTCTTCAGTTTGACTGCCAGCCTAGAGGCTATCCCTGTGCATTGTTTTCTGCCATTGGTGTTTTCTTATAGCATGACATCAGCAGAAATGAACAGCCCTTGCTCATTGTGGATTTCATGGAATATGTACTAGGTGTGATTTCATTTATGTTTCTTTCTTTTTTTTTCTTATTAAATTTTTGAAAATATTTTTATTAAATATTTTACAACACATTACAAAATCACATTTTTCGTTTGCTCCCTTCCCTCCCTCCCTCCCTCCCTCCCTTTTCAACGGCTCTGCAGAGGATGTATCTGTTTACGTCTTCATGATACATTTTCCATGATGTGGGTAATATGGGTAATATGGGTAATAGTTGCACTCACATTGGTTATTGTGCTACTCCCCCCCTTGTTCATCAACTTTTTCAATCACCATTTTCCATTTATTGTTCCAGGTTTCTTCCTTTATTTGTCCTATTTATTTCAGTCTTCTTTCTCTATAAAAGTCAAATAATAGAAATTCTGCTATATATTTTTCGAGATTTGATTTATGTTCCTTTAGCAGCACAACACATTTTCCAGTGTATTGGGGCAGGAGGTGAGAAGTCTCTGTGGTCGATAGAAAACCTTTGGACTTACCCTTTCCTGTTATACCACTCAGTATATTCACACATGGGACACCCTGATTGAACTAAAGGGAAGCATACCTATGTATACTCTATGAATTGTTCTTGAACCATGCCATGAGACTGTCTTTCTATCCCACATTGTGTTGCACACAAATATGAAAAACAATGAATCCATTTATCTGGTAGCTCAAGGAGATAAATATTTGTAGAAGAAAGCTGAACGTGAGAGTTCCTTTTACTTATTTTGAGCTAAGCACTCACGGTTATATGCTGAGTACCTTTAAACTTTGAGCAATCCTCAGGTCTGACTCTCTGAAAAACTGCAAGTTCTAAACCCAACATTTTCTAAATGCTTGTATTTGTTGAAGGGCGGTAACAAAATGGAACTGTTTCTCCTACAATACATCCAGTATTTTTTTATAGATGTAGGGATATCTGAAACCCAACTCTGAAATGTTGTTGCTCTATACTTAAAATGTCATAGAGGAGAAAAATATCACCAGATTACAACAGAAGGCTGTAGACCTGGGATACAGATTGCCTTGGGCTATGCTGTAACCCCAGGAGTCCCTTCATCTCCTGTCCAACAAGATTTAAAATGAAGGTAATTGGTGCTCTGTTGGGGTGAACACATTAACAAATCCCAGTCAACCTCATCAATTACTCTATGAATGGTCAGAAGAATTAATTGAGCTCTTGCAACATATGAGCTGTTTCTTTGAATGCTGAGATTTGTCAGGTATAAAGATATTTGGGATACCTATATGGCTGTACACTTGTACATACATGAATGTGTCTCCTAAGGCAACAGATCATAGAATCATAGGCCCCGTCTACACGATTAAAGAAAAATCTTTTTTGGGGGTAAAAAATCCGAAAATGCAGCCGTTCGAATGCATATGATCCGCCTACAAGATTTTTACCCCCTCCTAAACTCCGTATGACCCCCTTGCCCAGCTGACTGGAGCCAGCAATCCAAGCGCTGGTTTTAAATCTCCCGCCACTTTTTTTTTTTATTTCAAAAGGTGCCTGTTATGCAGACAGTCGGTTTTCCATATTTACAATATAAAATAAAAAGGAATAAATGTAAAATTCATAGACTTACTGGACTCTCACTTAGCCGGGAATCCAACATGGTGGCCTTTCCCAATTCCCCTCTTTTCTAGCCTCAGCCCCTGTGCTTGGCCAGCCAATCAGATTACACTGCCTGCTCATATGTATGTGAACGGGGTGTACAGACCATCGACAATATGAACAGCTGTACAGATTTTAGCTCAAGATTAGCTAATCCTCCTGAATGCCGAATCCATGTAGTTTATGGGGGATTCACTAGCGCCCCTACCGAATGACACAAATGCATCTGAACGGCCATGTGTACGGATGATCGATCCTCCAAACACTGTATGTATTTTTTTACCATGTAGATGGGCCCATAGAGTAGGAAGAGACAATAAGGGCCATCCAGTCCAACCCCCTGCCATGCAAGAATACACAATAAAATCATTCCCGACAGATGGCCATTCAGCCTCTGCTTAAAAACCTCCAAAGAAGCAGACTCCACCACATTCCCAGGCAGTGTATTCCACTGCCTAACAGCTCTTACTGTTAGGAAGTTCTTCCTAAGGTTTAGGTGGAATCTCTTTTCCTGTAGTTTAACCCATTGCTCCGTGTCCTAGTGTCCTGAGCAGCAGGAAAGAAGCTTGCTCCATCCTTAGTATGACATCCCTTCAAATATTTAAACATGGCTATCATGTAACCTCTTAACCTTCTCTTTTCTGGACTAAACATGCCCAGCTCCCTAAGCCGCTCCTCATAGGGCATGGCTTCGAGACCTCCCATTATCCTGGTCATCCTTCTCTGGACACATTACAGCTTTTCAATATCCTTCTTGAATTCTGGTGCCCAGGACTGGACACAGTATTCCAGGTGAGGTCTGACCAAAGCAGAATAGAGGGGCACTATTACTTCCCTTGATCTATGCTCCTATTAATGCAGCTGAGAATTGCATTGGCTTTTTTAGCTGCTTCATCACACTGTTGACTCATATTCAGCTTGTGGTCAACTAAGGAGATTATCACACTATACTGTTATAGCACTATTATTCCACTTTAACTGCTTTGGCTACCTCCTGTGGAAACCTTGGGTTTGCAGTTTAAGGGAGTTGCATTTAGCATTCTCAGCCCAAGAGCTCTGAGGCCTCATAAAACTACAAACCCCAGAATTCCACAGGAGGCAGCCACAGCAGTTAAAGTGGAATCATAGCACTATAACAATGTAGTGTGATAAAGTCCTATGATTCCTAGATCCCTTTTGCATGCCATCAAACCATGTGTCACCCACCCTATATGTGTGCTTTTAATTTTTTACTGACCAAATGTAGTATCCTACATTTCTCCCTGTTGAAATTAATTTTGTTAGTTTTGGCCCAGCTTTCTAATCTGTTCAGGTCATTTTGGATTCTGATCCTGTCCTCTGGGGTATTAGCTACCTCTCCTAATTTGGTGTTATCTGCAAACTTGATAAGCATGCCTTCTATGATAGTGAAGGACTTTACATGCTGCTTTCCCTTTCCTCTGCTCAGTTTTCCTCATCTTTATGATGTTCACACCTACCCTTTGACCTTAAGCAGGAAATGTTTCCTATGTTTGTTGGGACTGGACTGCACTGCAAATTCTTCCTACCTTTTAGGACTGTGTGGAAACTTCAGCTGGCCCAAAGAGCTGCAGCGAGACTGTTAACTGAGGCAGGCTCCAGGTACCATACATTATCCTACCATAGAACTTTTTATGGATTCATCTTATCTGTGGTCTGAGAGACTATTAGCAAATTGCACATGCTGGTTTCTTATTACAGTACTGTAATTTTTTAAAAAAACAGAAGCAAATATACACTACGAAAAATGCATAGCTTCAGAAAATATGCTGAAATACATTTTCATAGTTTTGGGACATTTCTTATGAACAATGACTGTAGTATCCCACATCTCAGAGATTTCACCTATTAAATCAATGCAGATGAATACAGAAATGAGCTGTGAGGCATACTGGATGTTAGATTTTAGAAATAGTATGCGATCTATCTCAGATGCTGTATTATCCCTTAATTGAGGGGGAAAAAAAGACCTTGTATCCCAGATATACGTACAGAAGGCCAATGGAGTAAATTATCTGGGTTTTCCAAAATCTGATTTAACCTCTCTTTGCTATATCCCCTCTCCCCCACACACACACACAGTGTGTGATAGAAATACACCCATCTGTAGATTTTCCTTGGTTTTTTTTTTTTTTTCCCCCTGGGCTGTGAGGCCGTGTTCTGGAATAGTTTCTTTCTGACATTTCACCTGCATCTGTGGCTGGCAATGTCAGAGAATGGTTGGATAGGAGTGTGTCTGGAGTTTATATGCTATGAACCCCTGTAGGGGAGTATATGTAAATTTGTGTAATTGAATGGTTAGTTTCTGGGTATAGAAATGCAAGGCTCGTTATTGTCTGTTTGGCTAATGGTTGGTTGATGGGCCGTTATCTGCTGGGAATCCCCGTGTCCCTGGGTGGAATTCCTTTGTAAGTGTTGAGTTTTTAAATCTATTGTTCTTCAAAACTGGGAGCCAGATTTTGTTTATTTTTAAGATTTCTTCTTTCCTGATGAAGTTGTCCAGGTGTTTGTGGATTTCAATAGCTTCTCTGTGCATTCTCACATGATAGTTGTTGGCCTGGTCCAGAATGTCTGTGTTTTTAAATAGCATTTTGTGTCCAGGTTGGTTTATAACATGTCCTGCTACTGCTGATTTTTCTGGCTGTCCCAGTCTGCAGTGTCTCTCATGTTCCTTGATTCATGTTTGCACACTGCGTTTAGTGGTCCCTATGTAAACTTGTCCACAGCTGCATGGTATACAATAAACCCCTGCAGCTGTGAGAGGGTCTCTTTTGTCCTTCGCTGAGCGTAGCATTTCTTGGGTTTTCTTGGTTGGTCTGTAGATTGTTTGGAGGTTGTGTTTCCTCATCAGTTTCCCTATTCTGTCTGTGACTCCTTTGATGTATGGTAAAAATACCTTTCCTTTGGGTGGCTGTTATTCTTCTTCATTCCTGACACAGCATATAAACTCCACATACACTCCTACCCAACCATTCTCTGAAGATGCAGGTGAAATGTCAGAAAGAAACTATTCCAGAACACGGCCTCACAGCCTGGAAAAAAACCAAGGGAAATCTATGGATGCCGGCCATGAAAGCCTTCAACTTCACATCCATCTGTGTTATTAGTCCAGGTGAATGGATGTATTTCTATCAAGTACTGGGGTGGGGGCTAGAGCAAAAAGGGGTCAAATCAGTTTTGGTGAGAATTCATGACAAATACCCCATAAAATGGTGTAGAAATGTGTTAAAAATGTGTTCTTCTGGAGAAAAGGAGAGTTCTGTTACTGCAACCAAGGGGGTGGTGTCCACACACATGGCCCACATGGTGCCCAGTGCATCCATTTCATGGCTGGGTCACATGTGTCATATCTGCTGAGGTCACCATGAGATGCCCAGCCATGTGATCACAGTGGGACATCTCGTTCATGGCCTCAAAAGATGCAATCACTGTAGTGAAGAGAAGTGCCAGTTCATGTTCAGGCTGTGTGTTTGAGGACACCCCTCTGTTGCCACACTTCCGTTGATTATTCTGGGCAGTGTAGACAAGCCCTTAGTTTAAACATTAGGGAGGAAACAATTACTAAGGGCTGTACAATCTTGGGTATTTGGCCTTTGAGACTCGTATGCATTTCCCCACTTAAGTAGATCCTCATGTTACCAACCCAGTGCTAAAATGAAACTTTCCTTAAGATCCAGCACAACCCTTGCAGATTAAATTTATACTGGTCAGAGGCTCTCTGTCACCACTTACCAAGTTTCAGTTACTGAGAAACAAATGCTCCTAGTGTCACCATCCTGCTGCTTTTGCATCATACCAAGCATTCAACCCTGTCTAGACCTGAGCATTTGTGCTATTTTAAGATGATCAAAACAAGAACACGGTGCCACATAACGTAGGCAGAACAGACCCACTGGCCTGAGTCAAAACAGTCCTTCCGTTTGGACCAGAGTGTCCCAGCACTTAACACTTTTTGCAGATGACTCTTGAAGCATGCTGCTGTTGGGATGTTACTCCATGGAAGCATGGAAACATAAATAACCATTTTTTTTCCATGCTGGCTTGAAAAAGAGTGAGACAGCCACTGACCACAGAGAGGCTATAGTATGCTGAGGCCTTAGTACAGCAAGTTGAAAACGAATACTCCAAAAAACAAAAAACAACAACAAATCCCCTGGCTTTGTCCAGCTTACTCCAACTGACATCAGGTGAAATGTCAGGAAACTGTCCCTCCTCTTCCTCCAGAGCAAAATTCAGTACTTTTGGTCAAACTGGTTTCAGCTGGAAACCTAAGTACATGTTTCCATTGTAATCCATATTCTGGATATTCATCATCAAAAAGTGCATAAGACTGTCAAAAGAAGGAGAGAGAAATATTTTATAGGGAAATTCAGCTCCAGGCAGTGTTACAAAAAGACTTACAAGTTCCTGCCAATTTCTTTTTTTCTTTTTCTGTCTTTAAAAATATTTTTGCATATGCTACTATTTCAGGCAAATCTGTACTCCATTCCCTTTCTCTGGATACTATTCTGTCCCTCCAAAATCTGGAAACCATTCTCAGTAATATTCTTATGTTGCTCTGTGAGGGATACATTTTACCCAAAAGACTATGAATATTTCTTTTAAAGCAGCGGCAACAAATCCACATGTGGTGTGTAATCCTGCTCATTCCAATGTAGATTGCATCAAAGCACATGAAAGGTTACAAACCTCTGTGCAGAAACTGGCAACATATGCAGGGAGTGGGAAATCCTTGTAGTCCAGCTCAGAGGTTATAATAGGCAGAGTAGAAGAATGTGATCTTTGCACAATGTGATACAACCAATCCTCATCATTCACCTCTCAGATTGGAACTTCGATATCTATTGGATTTCACATTTCCCAAATGGTCTAAATGCAATTTTCAGCTCCAAAAAACACATATGTTAAACATAACTATTGTCATTTCCGACTCATGGTGACCCTAAGTCAAACCTATCATGGGGATTTCTTGGCAAGATTTGTTCAGAGGAGTTTTGCCTTTGCCTTCCTCAGAGGCTGAGAGTGTGGGACTTGCTTTAGGTCACCCAGTAGGTTTCCATGGCTGAGCCCCTGGATTTGAACCCTGGTCTCCAGAGTCGTAGTCCAACACTCAATCCACTATGCCATGCTGGCTCTCTAAAAGTATCTATAGAAAGACATATTTCGAAAGTAGATATTATGGATAGAGCAAAGAGAGCAAAAAATAGGATAATTCATGTATGTCTAGCTGTAAGGCCAGGGTAGGGATCATGAAGTCCTCTAGATGTTGCTAGACTGAAAGTTCCAGCAGTCCTAGCCAGCATAGTCCTTGTTGAAGTATGCTGGGAGATGCAACCCAGCAACATTTGGAGGGTTGCATGATTCCCTTTTATAAGGACTGATATGGGAGTACCAACCACTGTCATCGTGAAAATTGATGGGTGACACAGCTCAGTAACACTGGTTACTTGCAGTGCTCTTGGATCCTTCATTCAGTATGCTTCCTATTGGGTTTTTCTATGAATGTGGTGTAGTAGTTTGAGCATTGGACTATGATCCCAGAAAGCAGGGTTCAAACCCCCCACTTGGCCATGGAAACCCACTGGATTGCCTTAGGCAAATCTAACTCAACCTCAGAGGAAGGCAAAAGCGACCCCCCTCTGAACAAATCTTGCCAAGAAAGCCCTGAGATAGGTTCATCTTAGGGTCGTCATAAGTTGGAAACAACTTTGAAGGCACACAACAACAACAACCTCAGAATGTAACAACTTTCCAAGATCCTGGATCAGAGAGACAGAGCACAATGGCTCCATTTCCACAAACCCCAACCCACCTGTTACCAACTGCAGCCACCCTTGTAAAGATGTTGGCTTGCTGGGCTGCAGCAGAAAAGAGCCAAGTAATGAGGCATCCTTTGCGACATCCTAGCAGTCCTCCAGAGCATGCCATCCTTGTTGTGTGTTTAGCTATACAGTTGGACACATCTCTACCACTTACCCTGCTCTCCACTGACCAGTAAATAGTTATGTGGGTGGAAGAACTTCAGCAGGTAGGTTTGGGGGAGAGTTTGGTCATCACATGAAGTCAGTAGATAATTCCAATCTCTGCAATGAAGCAAAAAAGTGACTTACACAAGTGTAAGCTGGACTTATGCTGTTTAAGTCACTAGCAGGATGCCAGCCACTGTGTCATCTGCAGAATGAATCTTTACACATTGAGATGCAAAAGGTCATATCATGTTATTAAGAGGCTTCCTTACAGGCATGTAAATCCTTGATTGTTTTTGTCCTCTCATCTGGGGACAAAAAAAAATCACAATAGTTTTCTCCCCATTGTAGAGAAAATAAATATTCCTCCACAGTATTCTCCCCATATTCAAACTTCCCAAAGTGTTGAGAAGGAATTATTCTGCACAGAAAAACATGGCTGGCAATCTGTTAGTCAGTTACAATGTCCTAAATTAGACTTAAATTAGACTAAGGGTGCGTCTATACGATTATTAAAAAAAAATCCGTTTGGGGGGTAAAAAATACGAATAGGCCATCGTTCGTATGCATACGATCCACCTACATGATTTTTTACCCCCCTAAACTCTGTATGACCCATCTTCCCCAAGCTGGCTGGAGTGAGCAAGCCAAGCGGCGGTTTTAAACTCCCCGCCGCTTTTTTTTAAAAAGGTTCCTGCTTTGCGGAAAGTCCGTTTTCCCTATTTACAATATAAAATAAAAATAAATATATATAATGCACCGACTTACCGGACTCTCGCTAGCTGGGAAACCAACATGGTGGCCGCTCCCAATTCCCCTCTGTGCTAGCCCCACCCCCTCTACTCGGCCAGCCAATCATATTACATTGCCTGTTCATATGTGTGTGAACGGAGCATACAGACCGTCAGCCATCCAAATGGCGAACGGATTTCTCTTCGCAATCCGCTTTCCCTCCTGAACGCCAGATGAGCATATTTCAGGGTGGAAAAACGAGCCCCCTCCCTCTGGATGTGTGTGAATCCGAACGGCCGTGTGTACCAAAGAGCAAACTTCCGCACGCTGTACGTATTATTTAAATCGTGTAGACGGGGCCTCAGTTAAGACTAAGGGCACAACTATACTGGCCAGAATATGCCAGCTTCCTGCCAGCATATTCAGACCCCTGATCAGACCTGTTGCTCCTCTGTTACCTGCACAAAACTGGATGGAATCGACATGGACACAACAGCCTATCTCTGCAGCTGCCACTGCTGCTGTCCACATCACACTCTCTAAAGCCAGGTAGAAGGCCTGCAGCACATGATCAAGTCCTCCTGCACGTGACAAACTTTGGTCACATGCTGTGGGCCTCCTTCTTGACTTCAGAAGGTATAATGTGGACAGTAGTGGCAGTGGCTGCACAGATGGGCCAGCATGGCAATATGGCTTCCTGTGGACCTTGGGAGCCTGATCCATTCCCCCCCCCAATGAGGTGTTTTTCCCCAGGTATTTTGATGAAATGGTTTAACAGGTTTTACACCATCTTAACCCCCCACCCTTGCGCTGGGTGTCATCCAGACTACCTGAGGGCAAAACAGGGCAAGAGTCTTGCATCTTTTGTACTGCAGGGCTCCAAGACAGGGACTTACTTAGTTAGACTTAGGACATCACAACTGCTTCATGTTCTCATTTGCAATTGTGGCATTATTGCTATAACAGCAAATGACCCTGAAAACCACTTTAAAAACCAAGGAACCACCTGGAGTGATGAAGGTCTGCTCTGCTACCAAGAAGGCACTGCAGGATGATGCTTCCAGCCCTCTCCTGCCAGTGAGCAACACTGTGATGAAGAGTTGTGACAGGTCCCACAGGGTTATGTGCTTCTGTTCCTCACTGTGCCACTTGCTGGTAGGAAGGAGCTGGCAATGCCATCCTGTAGCAAACACTCAGTATCAGCACCACAGACCTTCATCATTCTATCACTTAAATGTTAACTGGCCTTTAAGGTGGGTTTGAGGAGTTGGATGGGGATTTAGCTATGACATTGTGGTTATTATCTTTAATGTAGGAACTTTACCCACATGTTTTACTATGCAGAATAATTATTTTGCAACACTGTGGGACATTGAAATACTGGGAGAAAATTGGGCAAGATTGTTGCTTGTCTGTTATTTTTCTTGATAGGGTTTCCTGACTGTTTTTCAACCAGAGTATGAAGAGTAACGAATGTTCTTTCCATCCCTACTTCTTCATACTTCTTCAGAAAAATAACACCTCCACAAAAATGTGATGATCTTCAGATGTATGATATTGGACGTGGCACAAATGCAACCAGATGAAGAGGAGAAACAAAAACTAGAAATGAGAGACCTTGGCAACATGCTATGAAATTACCCCGATTTCATGCTATCTTTTTTCAAGGAGGTGAATTTAGATTTGCTGCATTTTTAGCCTCACAACAACACTGTGAAGGATAAAAGAAGGAAACACTGTTTTTAGTCACCTTTAAGACTTACCAATTGCTATCTGAATTTTTTACACTGAAAGAGATGGACTCAACTGAAGATAACTATGATACATAAGGATCTTGAAGGGATCTCCCACCATTAGTGCTGAGGCTAAACCTTTGTAACCATAATCTCAGAAAGAGAATCTGACACATTCATTTCAAAATGCTGATGTAAACATAATCACAATAAAATACATGGAGCACAGGCTCTGTCACTTCCGTTTTGCCAACTATTTCATAAATTCAGTCTTATATCACCAGGGGGTGCTCTTAGCACATGTAAAAAGTCATTTCAAATGTTAAAATCCCAAAGGGCACACATTCAACCCATTTACAGTTGTAATATAGACAGCGAATATATCTTAAATAAATAGAAAATGGGAAAAGAGGTCTCCTTGTGCTAGCAATATTAAACATTGATTACAAGGTTATAGGATGGACAGACAAATTTCATTCTTTCCCCACCAGGGGGGAATGGGGGGAAACCCAGGGAGGGAACCTTATCATAATTAACAGATAAATTTGATTGCAGTTGTATGGATTGAAGATCTTGGAACAAGGGCATGGCAGGTGAAAGCCTAACTGAGTAAAACACATAAAATCTGCAGTTAACAAATGCTTCAAATAATGCTGGGCTCATCAGGATAAGGGAGGATCTCCCCCCCCCCCCACATGTGAGGACTTGCAGGAAGGAGAAAAGCTGTTGGTCTAAGATTTATATTTTAATTCAAAAACATTTAAAGATAGACTTTGCAGAGTCACCAGAAATGTTTTTGTTGGGTATTATTGATAAAGAATTGGATAGTAAATATGGACTACTTCAACATATATGATAACAGTTGCAAGAATATTGTTTGCCCACACTTGGAAATGGACTGAAACACTGATGATGGAGGAATAGATTGTCAAGGTTGCAGTTCTTTCTCCAAGTAGCCAAAATTATGTGGATTTTAAAAGAAAAACCACCTGAAGATTTTTTTTTGAAAGATTGGAAACCATTTATGTGCTTTTTGAGCAATAAGAAATCTTACACTGTAATAATTGTCGTTATAGTTACTAGTAATTCTAGTAAGCTAAATTTCGCTAGATCTGTGATGGTAGAATAATATACAGTTGCCCCTCCACATTCGCGAACGCAGCATTCGCGGTTTTAATTATTCGCTGTTTTGGGAGGGCCCCCCCGGGCCCCCCCAAAACCGCAAAAAGGGGCCTCCGGAGGCCCCTTGAAAGCCCTGGGAAGTAGCGGGGAGGGCCGGGGAGGGGTTCACGGGGCCTTTGGAGACCCTCCAGAGGCCCCGTGAAGGCCTGGGGCGGGTGGGGGGAGGCCGTGGAGGCCTTCACGGAGCCTTCGAAGGCTCCGTGAAGGCCCCGGGGAGGGAGGGTGGAGGGTGGGGGGATGCCTTCACAGAGCCTTGGAAGGCTCCGTGAAGGCCTGGGAAGGGTGGGGGGAGGCAGCGGAGGCCTTCACGGAGCCTTGGAAGGCTCCGTGAAGGCCCTGGGGAGGGAGGGTGGAGGGTGGGGGGAGGCCTTCACAGAGCCTTGGAAGGCTCCGTGAAGGCCTGGGGAGGGTGGGGGGAGGCCGCAGAGGCCTTCACAGAGCCTTCGAAGGCTCCGTGAAGGCCGCGGGGGGGGGAGGGGGGAGGGCAATCAATATTCGCGGTTTTTTGACATTCGCGGGGGTCCGTGGAACCCAACCCCCGCGAATGTCAAGGGACAACTGTACTTTCTTCTTCTTTTTTTTTCATTACTGTTTATGCATGGCTGGGTCAGAGCTCTTTCATGTCTTAGTTTGTGTGTGCATGTGTGTGTGTTTTGCCTTTTGTCTTTTTGTGTCTTAGTTACTGATTGATTAGGCTGGATTTATTGTAATAGATAAGTATTTTAGTAGTGTGTTATAGTGCTTAGCTTAGTTTAGGACTTGTCTACACAGGCCAGTATACATTGGATTCCTGCTGGCATTTTCTGGTCCCAGATCAGGCCACTTGCTCCCCCATTAACTGCATGAAATGGGATGGAGTCTGCATGGACATACTGGCCCACCTCTGCAGCTGCTGTCATTGCTTCTGTCCACATCACATTCTCTGAAGGCAGGATGGGGGCCTGCAGCATGTGATTAAGGCCCCCAGCCTTGCAACTTTATCAGACACACTAAATATGGCATCATAACAAAGCCAAATAAATGCTAAAGGACACACATATCAGACGACATTGCCCTTTCGCCCATGTCCTCTCCTTAAGCCGATCTATTTTATTGATGGCCCAAGCTGTCAATAGATTGGCTGTGCTGTTTTTCGTTCTTTCTTTGTTTGTTTGCTGGCATAGCCAGCGTGTGTAACCTCACGTCTTTTCCCCCCACATACTTTGTGAATGGCTGGGCCGGCCACAACACTTCCAAGTGAGATTGTGACATCCAGATAGGTGACACACTTTTTTCACACACACTTTAGAAGCCAGGTTTATCCTTTTTTATCCACTCAAACGATTTCCTCCTGGAGAACTCTCAAGCTGGATCCTTCTAGACACACTCCCAGAAATTTCTCTAACCTAGAAATCCTAGAAATGTCTTCCTTGTTGCCACCACCTCTTGATATCAAGAGAAGCCCTTTTCATGTGGTTCAAGAGGGTATCTAAGCTTTTCCAGCTCTGACTGAGATTTTACCAACCCCTCTTCCTTCTCTTCAGAAACAGAGGAGAAGCAATGTAGCATGACTCAAAGCAACAGGCGCATGGAGCTTGGCTTATAGGAAAATTTAAAGGCTATTTTATTCAAGCAAGCAAACACATTTCAGAGGTAATCATTTCATGAAGAAAGCACTATTTTTCTTCAGGTGCAGCTTAAGGAGATTTTCAGACGCAATTTTCGGCAGGTTATATTCCAGAATGGAGGATACCGCGTCATATTTCATTCACAGTTGTTTCCTGTGAGTGAAATACGACGTGGTTTCCTCCATTCTGTCAAAGAAGTGACACAGAGGGGTTCGGCTGAGGAGCGGTGTTGTCCGAAACTGCTCCCCTGCCGCGCGGCAGCAACGGAGCTGTTTTGGAATATATCCTGCCGAAAATCACATCTGAAAATCTCCTAAATTACAGAATATAGCAGTATAGAATTACATCCAGTCAAGGATAAAGCAAATCAAAGAGTCCCTGATGCAATCTAGCTAAAACACTGTCCCTACACAAAAGAAGGTCTACTTAAATTCTGGAAGTCCATAAAGAGCAAATCTGGTGTCCAATTTGGCTAGGCCACGTGCTTAATCAGTAAGCCAGGCCCAGCACAGCCTCTGAGATTCATGTATGCTCAGAGAGAGTTCTGTGGTCTAACTGCATGGTCAGACCCAAGACATGTGCTCTGAACAAGAGGCTACAAAGTCTTCAAATTGCCATTACCCAAACCTCATTGGTCAGTCAGTCTGGTGATGTGATGTCATGATGATGTCATCCTGGGAGATGAGCCCCACCTCCCACTTCTCTTAATCCTTTGTTTACCTTTTCCTGATGATCAGAGAATTGATGATTACAGATAATGGGAAATGTACTTCTGGCACATGATGAAAGTTGCAATCAACCTCGAGGCAGGATGATAGAATTCCATCATGACACATTCCCTGGTTTACGTGGAAGTTTTTAAGTGTGTTTTTGTACTTTGTGTAACTTTTTGTATTTTATTTTTTGTTTTATGTTTGAATTTCCAGTGCAATGAAGTCTCATGGGATTTCAAACAAGAAAGTGAATGGGGCTTCATTCACTTCCTCCTTCATTGCCAGGGAAGCCTTTGCCGAGAGAGAAGGTAAGTGTATGTGTATGTGGTGTTATTTTGCTGGCATAAAAATGGAAATTTTTTTATGCCAAAAAAGAATGTTTTAAAGGGCTCATCTGATAAAGTTCATAGTCACATGCTGTGGGCCTGCTTCCTGGCTTCAGAGATTGTAACACAAACAGAAGTGGTGGCAGCTGCAGAAATGGGCCAGTGGGATGTTCGGGAATCCTGCATTCCCACAGAGCCTGATCCAGTTTATCTTGAAAGAGACAGTTTTTCCTGGGTATCTTGGGGAAACGTTTTAATGGTCTTTACCCCATCTTCCTGGTTTCTTTGCCCCAGGCGTTGTGGGGACTGCAAAATAGCAAAATGGGACAAAAGCCCTGTATCGTTTGGATTGCAGGGCTCCAGGACAGGGGCAAGATGGAGTAAATAGGCCATCTAGACAAGACCTTAGTTTAGTTTTAGCTTCAGGTATACATATATGTTATTATATGTATACATAATATATATGTAGTTCACTTCTTCTCTTCTTTCTCTTTCTGAATGTTGACTACTTGATTGTATATATCAAAAATTAATAAATGTGAATTTCAAAAATAAAACAAAACATGCAGTTGCAACAAGTAATTATGTGATATTTATGTGGAGGAAGATTTTTGAAGAATGTGTGAGAGAGGAGTATATATTGATGAGAAGCTGGAGGGTGGCTCATCATCTTTCAAAGTAATCTGTTTGAAGATTTTTGAAAAACGATGGGTAAACAATTACATATTGATTATACAAGATATTCCAAAAGCGACCTGAGAAGATGTAAAGGCTCTTACTATTATTTCTGTCTCAGCTGTACTACAGGTGGAAAAGAATTGTGCTAGGTTCACAATTCTCCTAAAAATCACCTAATTGCAGCTTTTGACACTCATTATAATATAAACCACAACTGTCCTTTTATTTTTTTCATCTTGCAATTCATTTCAGCGAAATAAAATATGCACAAAACCATATACATATACATGTGTGTGCTAAAACTTTTTAGTGTATGTGTGTGTCTATATACAATTTCAAAATTTTCAACGTTTTTAAAATGCACAATTGAAATGTAAACAAGCATGCTTTAGGCAATGAGAAAAATTTATACAAATGTGTAACTAAAATGCATACACAAATATATACATTTTTAAAAATGAGAAAAAATAAATTGCCTTGTGAGAAGGAAAAAACCACAAAGTCTCACTGCCAGATGTGACACAAGGAAAGGACAAGAATGGAGAGGGTATATAGAGAAGTGGTAATATGCAATAGATTAAGACGTCTATTTCATCATCTTTCCTGTCCAACCCCCCACCATCAACCTCCAACTTCTCATGCATCCCAAAACCTCCTGTCTCATACTCATTCAAAAATGTTCTCCACATAATATCTGTTACAGTTGGGAATGTCCCACAACCTAGAACTAGAATCTCCATCTCTCATAAACTTGGACTAAGGGCCAGCTTTTTGACTGTTTCCCCAAGATTTGTTGATGAGTGGAAGAGAGGGTGGAGGCAGACAGGTAAGCTGAATGGGAAGTTCATACGGTCCATGTTTCTGATACCCCATGAACATCATCAGGAAACCATCAGCTTCCTCATCTTTTTCGCCAAGATGACCTAGTGCCCGCTAGATGTTTTGGAGTATGACTATTGTAATCCCTGAGCATTGCTTTTGCTGGCTGGGATTTACGGAAGCTGTGGTCCTAAACATTACAGGCTGCTAGAATATGTATGCTTGTGCCCAGTTTTAATGGCAGACAGGCACAGATTGAATTATAGCTTCCAATTCAAAAAAAGAAGACGTAAAAGGAGGGAACACTTTACTATTTCTATTAGCTTTCCCCTTCAGTGTGGCAGAGACAGAACTGTTACAGGACCAGGTCATCTCAATTAGATTGTTATTTAGCATTGATCATTCTGACCTTTTCCTAAGTGTTTAATAGATATCCAAACTTTACAAAGGTCAGGGAAACTCCAAATAGAAGTATTCTATTTGAAAGACGATAGCTTCCTACTACTTAAAGATGGAGCTTGGATGGGGGAAACTCCTCCAATGACTAGCTAAGATTAACCCATGTGGCTTTCACAGATTCTATCCCTAGGGTTGGATCCAGCATGGGTGGAAGGATTTTCTCTCTGTGTATGTTCTAGTTCTCTCTCTCAATCTCTCTCTCTCTTTGTCACCCCATTTCGCCCCTTCTCCACTACACCCTAGATTGTTCTGCCTGCCAGCTCCCCATCCCTTGGGTCACCATCTTCTCTTTGTCTGTCCAGTCCTCCTATTCAATCATAGAATCATAGAGTTGGAAGGGACCACAAGGGCCCTCTAGTCCAACCCCCTGCCTTGTAGGAAAACACAACTAAAGCTCTCCTGAAAGATGTTTATCCAAATATAAAGAGCCCACCTCCATCCAAGGCAAACTGTTTCACTGTCAAACAGTTCTTACAGTAAAAATGTTCTTCTTAAGATTTAGGTAGAATCTCTTTTCTTGTAATCTGAATCCATTGGTTTGTGTTCTACTCCCTGGAGCAGCAAGCTTGCTTCATCTTCTGCTTGATATCCCCTCAGATATTTAAGGATGGTCAACATGTCACCTCTCAGCTTTCTCTTCTCCATGCTAAACATACCTAGCTTCCTCAGTCGTTCCTCATCAGGCTTAGTTTCCAGACCTTTGATTATCTTGATTACCTTCTTTGGACCCATCCCAGCTTTTTGGTAGCCTTCTTGAAATGTGGTGCCTATTGCTTTGTCTTCCTTCTCCCTATGATCTCCCTAATCACCACTTGACCCATAATGTGTTGCCCTACTTTTTTTTTCCCCTGTGCCACTCTCTTTGCATCTGTCTTTCCCTTCTTCTGCCCCATCAGTGTCTGACTGATCTTTGGAGCATGCTGTCAGGCATTCCCTTTCACACCCACCTAAGAAGGTGACAGGAGTAGTTGACTGACTTACTTCCTTCTTGTTTTTCTGCAAAGAGTGCACCAGCTGCCAGCTTTCTGCATTCTTTATTTCCTAAAAACACCTCTGGGAAGTAAAGATGATGATAAGCTTTAAGTCCCCAGAGCCATAAAGATGATAGGTAGATTTCCCAGGGGCATAAAGATGATTGGTAGATGTCTGGTGAACCTGATTACCTGTTCAATAAATTTATTTATTTATAAAAATTGGCAAGGTCAGGAATCACAGAATCCTGGCGTTGGAAGGGGCTGCAAGATCCATCCAATCCAACTCCTACCATGCAGGAATACACAGTGACAGCTCTCCTGAAAAATGGCCCTCCAACCTCTGTTTAAAGACTGCCAAAGAAGGAGAGTCCATCTCTACCAAGGAGATCACAGAAATACTGAGGGAGATCTCTGCAGGTACTGCTCCAACTGTGGACACTGTACTTGGGCAGACAGGAGCAAAAACACCCTGAATAAGCATCCTAAAGACTAGTCAGTTTCCAGTCAGCATGTGGCTTATTACTTGCATAGCCCCCCAAGGCTTGAGGCCTGGCTACCCAAAGGACAGCTTAGAATCTTCTTTAAGCATCAGCCAAATCATTCTCCTTTTTCTCCACTGAAAGTTCTCTTTGTATCCTTCTAGCCCACCCTATTAAATGGAGCATGGGACCAGGGAGAGGGCTTTCTCAGTTGCGGCACCCAAAGAAGCTCATTGGTACCAACTCTGATATCTCCTTGGTGACAAATAAAGGCTTTTATCACTTTGGCATTTAGAGCTGTTTTAAGAACTCTGTTTATGACCCTGGTGGATTTTTCTGAATTTATGACTGTTGCGTTTTTTTTTTAACAACTGCCTCATTGTTATGGTTTTATATGGAGCTTTATTGTATTTGTTGATGATGCCAACATTTGCTGTAGGAAATACCCAGTACTGGCCTGGGACTCTCCACACCAATACAGAAAAGGCTACAGGCCACAACTTAGAAACTGTTTTGACCTGCTCACCAAATTATCTGGGCTAGGTCATACTATGAACTTTATACTGTCACCTTCTTCAACAGAGGGAAATAATAATAATAATAATAATAATAATAATAACAAACAAAAATTATTTATATCCCACCCCTCTGCAAACAATCGCAGGGTTGCTGGATCTTGGGGTCTGGCCCTGAGTCTGAAGACCCAGTTCTTCAGTCCTCAGGGTGAGGGGAAAAAGTCTCAGGAAATAGTATTGTCCTGAAAAGTATATGAATATAGACATTTGTTGGGATTATTATTATTATTATTATTATTATTAGAATGGTGTACTACTCCTCAAAGCTGGGCTTGATGCTTAAAGTATCATGCTTCTTGACATCATCAGGTTATTCCCTTTGTAACATTACCCTTGTAACATCACCAGGGCCCACCCCCAGGACATCTCAAGGGATAATCCCTAGATATTAGGTTTTGACCCAAAAGTCTTAGGAGCTGGGATAATACTGACCGGGTAACCCTACTCAGGACTGCTCACAGAGAATTGCTATTTGTGAAAGGGCTGGAATCACCATTTTGGGATGCCTCCTAAAAGGCATTTTTATCATACTTTACCGAACAACAATTTTGTGAATCAAGGCACTGAGAAGAGCAGACTGGCATACTTAAATAAATCTGCTGTTGAAATGGACTCAGATTTGCCATTTAAACCATCTCATATTCTTTTCCGCAAGCTTGCAGCAGCTTCCAGTATCCTCTACATTGGTGAAATAAGACAGGCAGGCTGATTTTGACTTTTTTTTTTTTTAAGCCCCATTTGGTTCGCTTATTGAGCCTTGTATCCTGTTTCCAGCAGGATTCCAGAAAAAAAGAAAAGAAAAATACACTGCCACAGAGCAGAGGACATTCAGATGTATACTGTTTCTTAATCTGATATTTCAGATTCATTGTCATAGCTAATAAATGTTCCACCATTTGTGAGATCTTCCATGCATGTTAGAAACTCAGTATCTTTGCCTGGTGTTCTTTTAAAATCGTCTATATCAGTGTGTCTGTCATCATATCCTTGGGCCATAAATGCCATAGGGCTGGCATCAACGACTGGCATCCTTTTGGGCTAGTGTGTGGGGCCCCAGTGCAGCCTGTTGCTGCTAGCTGGTGCTACACCAGGCTATCCACCATTTTAATTACAGTACTTGCAATACACACAGTGTCTCATTGGTTCCTTTGTGTATCTGGAGAGAAAGTGAAAGCAAGTAGAAAGACCATGCAAGTGCTTCATTCCAGATAATGCAAAGTGTTTGCTGAACTGCTCAAATATTAGCTTATTTAAAATATTTATCATATATCTTTCTGCTAACAGCAGTGTGTACTTTGAAAATATTCCATGTTTACTTACTCATTTGGAGTGGTTCCTGAAACAAGTTAGTAACCTTTATTTCTGAGAGTGAATAATGCTTGAATTCATTACAAATCAGAGATTAGCATTATCTATATGATGTCCAATAATACACAGGTTACAATAGAAATGCAGAAGGCCTTTATGGGATTTATCATGGGAGCCTAGATTATGAGTTCACTTCTCAGTATTTCTGCTAATCAATGATGACTAATGAGAATTTGTTCAGCCAAAAAATGAGCAGAGGAAATTCCAAGGAGTGGATTGTGACCTGTAGCCTGTGGCTCATGACTGGATCTAGTAGGCTTAACAAGAGCAAATGGGTTTTGCAGAACATCCTGAGAAAACACCAAAAAAATTTAGTGTTTTGTGAAGTGGAGAGCTGATTTCATCAGTTTTCAGAGGTACCTTATTACCGGTAAGTACAGGACTCTGGCAGAAAACAATGCCATAGAATTAGTATTGGGTTAATAATAGCACTCGTTCTTCCTAAAAATATTCTAATCTTATTGAAATTAAATTGATCTTCCCTTAAATTCCTAAAGAAGTTTTGCCTGAGCATAACTCTTCAAAATTCTATTTATGCATAACTTAGGGCTTATCAACATGTGGAGCAAAAACCTGCCTGCATGCCCTTACATGCCTCCCTGAAGATCTGCACATTATTATTCTCTGCAGAGACATGGGGTACTGTGTCTTCACTGTTTCTGCAATGTTTATCTGCTGCTGCCTCCACCGCCTCCATGACCAATTTTAAAGTTCAAGAGGCAGGTCCCAGGTGAAAGGAGAGGTTTTCTCCCTTCCCCTGGCTCAGCAGCACTGCCTCCACCTGCTTTCCTGCTCTCCCATCAAAGGAAGAGGTGCTTGAAGAAAACAATGGAAGCACTTGAAGGAAGCAACAGGCAAGTGGAGAGCAGGCGGAGGCTGTGTTGCTGAGCCAGGGGAAGGGAGAAAATCTCTCCCTTTGGCCTGGATCTGCCCCCAGAGCTTTAAAATTGATCATGGTGTTGACAGTGGTTACAGCAGTGGGGTGGAGGTGGGAAAAAACCCTGAATCCCACATACTGTACCCCAAAATGCTACAAATCTGGGCCACACAATGTGTGGCTGGATAGCCCCAAATTCAGGGAAAAGGCCATGCCAAGTGTGACCTGATCACCACTGATTTGGAGGCATTTGCTTGGGAATTCGAGGTTTTGGATAGTGTAGACAAGCCCATAGTACCTGGAAAAGTCTTATGTTTTTTACATGACATAGTTATTATGTCACTAGTGTGGGAATAAAATATTTATCACTCAAATATAATAATCTTGTCTGGGCATGCACAAATGAGGGAGGAATGTTTAGTGGGTGCAATAGATATTAGCTCCTCCATTTAGAATAGAAGTCTTTCTTACTAAAGTGCAGTCTTTCAGCAAACAGTAGTGTCTCCAGGCTAATTCAAATTTGGGAGTGAGATTATAATAACAATGGGGGGGATCTTATGATGTCAACCAGCCCTAGTGCTTCAGGGTGATGCTGGGCATTACAAGCATTTTCTTGTCTTGTTGAACTTGTGAAGTTTTAGACTGTCTCAACAAATGGTTTTAGAACAAGCTCAACTTGAAATGATGGTCTGATTAGATAAAATGGATGGAACTCTTAATGGAACCTCAGAGATTAAGATAGGTAGAGGGATGTGGATGCTAATCACAAAACAATTTGAAAACAGGAAGAAGAAAAATGAAAGGGAAAAGAGCAACAGATTAATTTTATAGGGGTTCCTCCCCACACATTACTGGAAAATTTAGGAAGATTTAGAAGCTGCTGTAATGAGTATATCACAATTAGAATCAGCTGAATGCCCTGTTCTACATCATGTGTCTAAGTAAATCTAACACAATTGTTCCCTTTTGCTTCAGGACAACTAAGAAAGGCTAATATTTGTTGGCCCGACTCCTATGTGACACTTGCAGTGGCGCTGCAATTTTTGGTCCTTCCCCTCTGCAACCCAATGTAGTGCCAAAAATATGCTTTAGAAGGGTTGCTAGTCTTCTGGAGAAGACGTATTAGAATGCTCAGGAAGGTTGCAGTGGAAAGTGAAGATGGTGTCCTTGACTTATGCTGTATTCCACTCTTGTACTAGTGAAAGTCCAGTGTTGGATACATCTCTTTCACTTACACCCACTCCCCCCCCCACACACATACTCAATGATATTTCTGCATTTTTTGTTTTTGCCATTCCAGCATTACTCATTCTCTCTCATTCTCTCTCTCTTTTACTCTCTCCTCAATTCTTGTAGGATTTATTTTTCTTTAATCACTAAGGCATACTTGTAAGATCTCTTAGACCAGTGCTTCTTAGGCTCTCTGATGTGCAGAACTAACATTTCTCTCTCTCTCTAATGTGCCAGGGACCAGTGCATATTGTCTTGAGCTTCCCTTGGAGTAAAAGGTATAAATATAGGCCAAGATCTTGCCTCAGTGGCTATGATTCATAACTTTATAATGACATTGCTATATCTCTACTCACAATATACAAGCCTTCTATTGAATTGTGATAATGCATATTGGGGCTTCCTGCATGGTGTGACATTGCACAATGGGAGGCCCCCGTTAACACAATGGAAGACATAGCATGATGATACTCATTATGCAATGGGACCCATGCTCAGTGGGACTTGTGGCGCTATGTCTTTTCTCATAGTCAGACCTCACCTGGAATACTATGTCCAGTTCCGGGCACCACAATTCAGGAAGGATATTGAGAAGCTGGATCATGTCCAGAGGAGGATGGTGGGAGGTCTGGAAGCCATGCCCTATGAGGAGTGGCTTAGGGAACTGGGCATGTTTAGTCTGGAGAAGAGAAGATTGAGAGGGGACATGATAGCCATGTTTAAATATTTGAAGGACTGTTATACTGAGGATGGGGCAAACTTGTTTTCTGTTGCTCAAGAGACTAGGACACAGAGCAATGGACAACCTACAGGAAAAGAGATTCCACCTAAACATTAGGAAGAACCTCCTGACAGTAAGAGCTGTTTGGCTGTGGAATACGTTGCCTTATAGTGTGGTGGAGTCTCCTTCTTTGGAGGTTTTTAAGCAGAGGCTGAATTGCCATCTGTCAGGAATGATTTGATTGTATATTCCTACATGGGGGTTGGTCTGGATGGCCCTTGTGGTCTCTTCCAACTCTATGATTCTATGATTCCCTTCCTGAAAAGATGCATGTTGCACAATGGTGCAATTCAACTTTATGTGATTGTAAGTCAGTTTACAAAGATGTAATTACCTAACAGGATGCCAGCCATAACAAATAAGTGAACACACACACAGAGAGAAATGGGCATCCATATCAAAAATTCTCTTCCCAGAGGCAACTGGCATCTTAGGCCAGGAGAAGAGATCTAATATAACCTAGCTTAGCCATTTTCTCCACTCAACATGCTTATTTACTATTTGTTGAAAGATTTTTACAGTATTTTGGTGTTTCCTTTTTGGAAAGGTATCCCAACCATTTCAAGAGATGTGTGTTACTTAAACTTAGCTTTGGGCTTATCTACACTAGCCAGGATATGCCAGCTTCCCACCAGTGTATCCTGGCTCCATATCTGGCCCAGTCCATCCCTGTTTCCTGGAGAAAATGTGTCAGTGTCCAAACAGAATGCTGGCCCATTGCTGCAGCCACCACCACCACCACCACCATTTTCCCTGCTGAAGCAGAAGCCAGGAAGGGGCCCTGCAACATGTGACTGCAGGCCTCCTGCATATGACCAGCCTTGGTCACATGCTTGGTCCTGCCTTTCTTCTGGGAGAGCCAGGGAGCTGGCAGTGAGTGGTTGAGTGCTAAGAGTGAGTACCGATGACGTGGACAAACTCCTTGGTAGAGTGAGAAAGACGACCTGTCCCCTCGATCCCTGTCCATCTTGGCTGGCCACCCAAGGGGGAGACGCATCGAGAGTACTCCTTAGGGATATTATCAATGCGTCCTTCAGGGAGGGGTCTGTTCCACCCTGTCTGAAGGAAGCGGCGGTTAAGCCGCTCCTGAAAAAGCCTTCCCTGGACCCCTTGGACAGGAACAACTATAGACCAGTCTCCTTGCTGCCTTTTCTAAGCAAGGTGATTGAGAGGGCGGTCGCTTCCCAACTCCAAGCTGTCTTGGATGAAACCGATTATCTAGATCCATTTCAAACTGGCTTTAGGACGGGATATGGAGTGGAGACTGCCATGGTTGCTCTGGCTGATGACCTCCGCTTGGGTATCGACAGGGGTAGTGTGACCCTGTTGGTGCTCTTGGACCTCTCAGCGGCCTTTGACACAATAGATCATTCCATCCTCTTGGATCGCCTGAGGGGGTTAGGAATTGGAGGCACTGCTTTGCAGTGGTTCCGTTCCTTCCTCTCGGGCAGATCCCAGAGAGTGAGGCTCGGGGACAGCTGCTCTACCAGAATAGAGCTTAACTGTGGCGTTCCTCAGGGTGCCATCCTGTCCCCGATGCTATTTAACATCTATATGAAGCCGCTGGGAGAGATCATTCGGAGGCATGGAGTGTGTTGTCATCAGTATGCTGATGACACCCAGATATACTTCTCCATGTCTCGATCATCAGCTTCGACTTCAGATGGCATCTCTCCTCTCAATGATTGTCTTAAAGCAGTAATGGACTGGATGAGGAAAAACAAATTGAGACTGAATCCAGACAAAACGGAGGTACTAACAGTTACAGGCCCGAAACCAGATCTGGGAATACAACTTCCAGTCCTGGATGGAACTACACTCTCCTCCCAAGACTGTGTTCGCAGTCTGGGGGTGCTCCTGGACCCGACGCTCCAGATGTCTAATCAGGTAAATGCGACGGTCAGGAGTGCCTGTTATCAACTTCGGCTGATACGCCAGCTGCGCCCTTGCCTGGAAATTAGGGACCTTGAAACTGTGGTACATGCACTGGTAACCTCCCGTCTGGATTTCTGTAATGCGCTCTACATGGGGCTACCCTTGTGCTTAACTCGGAAACTTCAACTAGTTCAGAACATGGCAGCCAGGTTGATTTCTGGTGTTTCCAGAAGAGAGCATATAACACCTGTGCTAAAAGCTCTCCACTGGCTGCCTATTCGTTTCCGGGCACAGTACAAGGTGTTGGCTATAACCTTTAAAGCCCTGCATG
Source organism: Gambelia wislizenii (assembly GCA_030847615.1). Lineage (NCBI taxonomy): Eukaryota > Metazoa > Chordata > Lepidosauria > Squamata > Crotaphytidae > Gambelia > Gambelia wislizenii. The sequence goes on along the minus strand of JAUMIR010000002.1, from coordinate 302,151,432 downwards.
GCTTGGGTCCAACTTATCTCCGGGACCGCCTCCTTCCGTACGACCCTCCCCGCGCACTTCGGTCCTCTGGGAGGAATCTGTTACAGCCTATGAAAACAAGGCTGTCGGTGACCTCCCAGAGGGCCTTCTCCGCTGCTGCTCCCAGATTATGGAATGGCCTGCCGGACGAGATCCGTCTTATTAACACCTTAGACGGCTTTAAAAAAGCTGTCAAGACGGATCTTTTCCGGCAGGCCTTTCCTGAATAACTATCCCGGCCCAAGATTCGGCTGTCCTCCCTGAGCTGTAATCATTTATTATTATTATTATTATTATTATTATTTTAAAAAACCTATTGTATGTTTTAATATTTTTCTAATTTATATATTTTTAGTTTACTGTATGTTTTTAATCTTTTATAGTTTAATATTGTTTTAAGGGGGGGTGGGCTAGGGTACTGGGACTATGGAGTTTTTATATTGTAAGCCGCCCCGATTGCGTTGCAGAGGGGCGGGATAGAAATAAAATTTTATTATATTATTATTATAAGATGTGGGCCCCCAATCTGGTGGTACCAGATTAAACTGGGTATTATGTTACAAAAGTTTATCCATGGTTGTCTCAATTGCAGCCCCATACCTGCCCTGGGGTCAGTGAGGACTGCCTGGGGCAGATCGGAGTAAATACCCTGCATCATCCAGACTGCAGTGCTCTGAAACAGGGGCAAGTTGGCATATTTAGCCCATGTAGATAAGTAACAAAATTGATGAGAATATCAGGAAATGGTGCACAAATGTGTAATGTGTTAGGGAGCCACTCATGTAGACCAAATTATCAATATGATACATATTACGCTGTTTTATTTGACCAAGCTGGCTATTCTTCCTCAGAGGGAGGTTCAGCCCACAGTACATTCAGATTTACAACTAATTAAATTATTCAATAACTCATTTTTTCTTTCAGCAAATGAATCCCAAATCCATCAATTTCTAAATGACTGTAACTTCCTGGCCTCCTTGATATGGACTGCCCTTCAATACAATATGACACTTGAAAGAACTCACTCTTTGACACTTTGCCTTCCATCTCAGAAGGCATGATATTCTCAGTAGTTTAGCTCAGAAATACAATGGCACATATTGTAAAGCAGCAGTCAATTAAACACCATGGTAACCTGCTGGTTTTAATTATCCATCATAACAGCTGTGAAATGCTTAGGGAGCAGCCAGCTATACACTGAAAGTGCTGTGACACACTCCAGTGGTACCTTGCCAGGTATTTATTGTTTTAATGTGTAACTTACTTGACATTTCAGCCCATTAACCTATTGATTTCCCTGTGGAATCACCAGTATAGATTTTTCTGGCATATTCGCTAAAATGTGTACTCAGGCAGCTTCACCTACTACCTAGTTTCAATATCTGTAATTCTCTCAGTATCATTTGGGGGTGGACAAACATTTTCAATTTGAGGACCATACTGGCCGCAGATGCATGGGTTTCCCCCATGTTCATATACACAGTGTGGCTTCACTAAGACTGGTGTCATCCCTGTCCCCAGTTCAGCCTCTCTGCACCCCCTAGTGCCACCACTATATACACAGAGAGACCCAGAAAGAGAAAACCACAATGCTACCTCTCTCTTACACACTCACCCAACATCTCCCTACCCTCAATCATATGCATAGCTTTCCTAGTCCCCCCTCCTCATGATGGCCAAAGGAAGGAATTTTCTTGCTGTGTACTGCAATCTTCCTTGCAGTACAGAAGGGGTGGGGAATAATCCCTCTCTGGTAGTGGGTTGGACATACATTCTTTCTCCTTTTTCATTGATGACCAAGGGAAAGGGATAGAGCCTGGATGGAGGGGGTGAGGAAGAAAGTCATGGGCCAAATGGGTAACCATGCCTGATAAACATCTTGACATCTGACATATTCATATCTCACAGGGCTCACAATCTTAAGTATAAACCTTTTTGCTACTGAATGAAAACTGAATCAAGCCATCCTTTGAGGTGGCCCCAGACTTCACTGGTTGCCTCAAAATGCATCATCTTTCTTCTCTCTCTTTTCTATTCTCCACATAATTCATTGGGTACTTATGATGTGAACCTGATCTTTCAGTGTAAAGTACCCTTGCTACCAGCCAGAATACCCCCAACCCCCTGAGCCCCCAATAATGGGTAATATTTAATAATTTGACCTTAATGTGGTCTTCCACATAAGTTGCAGTAGACCAGGGACCCCTGAAAAAAGATAATCCATGCATTGCTTTAGAGAGAGGCCATGGGAACTTCCAAATCTTAAGGTAAACACAAAGGTCAAGCCAGACCTAAGGAAATGTTTCCTGAATACACCTGGTGTCAGACGATAATCCCATCATCAATAAGTTAAAGGTAATCATTGTCTGTAAATAAAACCTTTCCTGGACCCTGAACTTGCGATCAAGGAAGTAGCTGATGCTATTTAGTTCAACCAAATGGCCCATTATAGAAGAGCTAACAGAGATCCATGGGTCTCTCCTGGAAAGCATTGTTTCTCCCTCAAAATCACATCCCCTCAGGACTTATTTTGGGGCATAAATACAAGTCCAAAAGTGCTTCTCTTTGCTTGTAGCCACCCGTTCCTCCCTCCGTGCTGCCAGTTTGCTGTGTGCCCTCAGGGCTCCACTCTGAGACCCCAGGATCTACAGGACAGGTCATATCATCCACAACATCTTCCTTCTATTCCCCTATCCAAATATTTCACACTTTATTTCATTATTCTTGTATGAATGCTTTTATGTGAATGTGTGTGTGATTGGTGTTATTTTTGAACTCCTAATGAAGATGAATGTTATGTTTTGTGTGTGTTCTGTCCAGGCTAGTACTGGTATGGTCCAGAAAGCAACTAGTTACCAGCAAGGGGGATTACTGGCTACACGGTGGGCCAGTTTGTGGCCCTCCCTCAACAATCTGCTACACAGCCCCCAGAGGCCGCATGGTGGCAGGCATGGGGGCTGCCATTGCTGGCCATCTCCATCCCAGCTGGCACTTCCTGGGAAGGGCAGGAAGGTGCAGGCCAATCAGGGTGGGCCTGCCCTATCCCAATTGGTTACCACCTCACAGGAGGTGGGTCATCTGGCTGCACTTTCCAGTGTGGGCAGATGATCTGGGGGCCTGTGATGGAGTCAGTATATAAGCCAGCTCCAGCGCAGGCCTCCTCAGTTGGCTCACGTGGAGCTGAAGACCCACCCTCCCTCCCTTTATATATGTTTTATTATTTGTCACAATTTGCATGGGATGGCATGGGTCCTCATATGGGAAAAGGGGGGCAGGGGGTCTCCATCAAATTCAAGTTTAAGTTTAAGTTCAAGTTCATAGAGATATACCCCCCTTTTCTTATGGGTTAATGTATACCTTGTTTGCAGGGGAGGAGAGAGTGTCAGGCGGGACGGCTTGGCCAGCAGCTTTCTTCTCCAGGAGGGTTGGATATGTCTGACGAGAGGACTTTGACCAATATGGGGTTGGTCAATGATGAGATCATGACCCATGCCTGTGTACCAACCATTCTTTGCAGTCATCTGCAAGTTGCAGCCTTTTATTGCCAACCAATATTTAATAATTTGTACTTAACCAATTTTCTGCTTTTGTACTCAATACAATGTGTTATACCAATTTCTGTGTATGTGTCTTACTTAGGAGAAGGGGAGCAGGGGAGGGGCAATATGGTCTGGGGCCGCAAAGTATAAACAGCACTAGTCTGGGTAGGTAGCCAACTGTTAATTAGCTCACAGGAATGCAAATACAGTCAAAGATTTAGTCCAGTAACACAGTCCAAAAGGTCAGAGACTTATGACAATCAGTCAGTGGGTCAGCAGGAGCAGGCAGCAGAGGAGTCAGGGACAGTCCAAGATCTAAGCACAAGTCAAGGTAACAGAAGTCAAGATAACTGGAATCCAGGCACTGAAGTCAGCAGGAAGCTTTCACCAGAAAGATCAGTTGATCTCTGACAAAGCCTCCATCACCTCTCCCAGCATATATAAAGCAATTAAGGCTTTGTCAGGTATTTCTTAACGAGCAGGTTTTTCTCATAAAGTCTCAGAGATTTCCTTTGGGTTTCCTTTTGAGCTTGCTGCTGGGTATACAATGGTGGAGGCAAGTCCCTCTCTTCTTCTTTATCCTTATCTGAATTGGCAGGATGCTCTGTTGGGACTGGTGCCAACCCACTAGGGCCAAGCTCTTACTCTGCTTGAGCCTCTAGGTTGGCAGGGTTCCCTGCTGGCACAGGTGGAGATAAACCTGTGTCAGGGTCCTCAGGGCTGTTCCTTGCCATGTCCTTCTCCTCTTCTGACTCGATAGCCTCATCAGACTCACTGGACATGACAGGTATTCACAACTATTTGCTTAGAAATGAGGTTGCTAGAACATATGCCCTTTACAGTATTTATAATTTCAGTTTTAATTAAATAGGTGGCATACAGAAACCTCCCAAACCCATAGTAGACACATTTTTGACAGCTTCTAGGGGAACTCAGAACTACAGAAATCCATTTTCTGCCCACTCTCCAGGGGCAGCTCAGATTTTCTCTAGCTATAACTAGACAGTTTATGGAAGGCTCCTTCTCTTTTTCCTGACTTCAGGAAGAAAAAGGAAGGGGAAAAATCATTCAAAGCATGATGGAAAGAACAAGGTATGAATCGGCCATTTTGGCACAGGACCATATATGGAATCAAAACTTGGAGAAATAGCAATCTAAAGAACATGGCTCAAAACTGTTTGTTTGAAAATATTATCCCTCATATGTCGACAATCCAGTCAAGCTAAAACTTCTTAGAAATTTCCCAAGACTTTTCAAATGCTGCTCGTGTAAATATGAATACAGAGATCACTATTCTGAGTGGGTGTGGTAGGGATTACACATTTGTATTTACAAATGGATGGAGAAATGGAAGAAATAGAAAATTCACATAAAACAACAAGTAATATCATTTCATAAAGAATTTTCATGTTGATTTCCCCAAGTGCTAAAGCTTTAGTGGGGGGGGAAGCTCCTCCCCCCCCATGTTTTTTAAAGATTATATTTCCCCAAATTTGGTATACCCTTGATCAAAACTATATCTGGAAAGAATAACGGCATGCAATAATTCATAGGGATTTGGGAAACACTGATGTAGGTAAACATCATAGGCTTTATTGACATCATGTCCATGGGAAAATAACTCAGGACTTCACATTTAAACTCTTGAGCAAGGAATAAAATGGTGGATGCATTTTGGAGTAATAATGATTCTGCTCTGTATTACACTGTTAAGAGAGAGAGATGCACTTGGGAAAGGGGCATTTCATGCGCAGTTGATTGCAGATTATCTACACGCAATATTCTGGAATACATCTATTCTCTGCAGTGACAAGAGCCAGCTGTGTGAACTTGAGCAGAAATGCTTTTCTAGATCTCCCTGCATCTAGGACCTGACAGGGATTGAATTTGGGATCTTGTGCATGTAAATCAAGAATAGACAACGTTGATGAGCCCAGATATTGATTTACTCCCTCTAAGGGCAACATAGATTGCCCAAACTGCCAAATAGGAAGGCGGAAGAGATCCTGAAGTTACCACAAATCTATTTGTGGTTTTTCCAAATGCTTTTTTTAAAGCTAAAAAGTGACATGAGACCCAGTGACCTCTTTCAAAGGTGAATCATGATTTAGCATGTGGATCATCTTTGCTGGAGGCTTTTAGGAAAAGCAAATCATCTTTTTTGCAAGAAAAATAAAAGGTGATACAGGTGGGAAAAGGCAACCAGGATCCACAAAATCAGCCTTGGGACTGGATGTAGGAGATTTTCAGACCGTGTTTTAGAGTTCCTAGGGCGGGAGGAGCTTTCGGGAGAGGGACGGCGATCTTGCGCAGCAGGGGGGCGTTTTCGGACGCCGTTGTCCCTCTCCCGAAACCATCCGTGTCACTTCCGTGAAGCTTCGGAAGCCACAGAGCCATATTTTAATCACGGAGGTTGCCCGTGATTAAAATATGGCGCTGAGGCTTCTGAAGCTTCACGGAAGTGACACGGATGGTTTTGGGAGAGGGACAACAGCGTCCGAAAATGCCCCCCTGCTGCGCAAGATCGCTGTCCCTCTCCCGAAAGCTCCTCCCGCCCTAGGAACTCTAAAACGCGGTCCGAAAATCTCCTTAGTCTGGGGACCACATTTTGATGACTCCCTGATATAAACAATGCAGCTTCTATTACCTGTAGAACTTGCCCATCTCTAGAGTGTGCTATTCCATAGCCCAACTTTTAACAAGAAGAAAATTCTGTGATCTTCTATGTTTATACTTTGGACTTTATCACACCAGGCAAATACAAGGTCATAATGATGCATAATGTATGCAAAAGGGCAAGCATATCAGACGATGTCATCCTTTTGCAATCTTGTCTTTTGAAAAATTCGTTCTATTTTATTGATGGCCCACGCCATCAATAGATCTACTGTGGTACTTTTTTACCAGCATTGCCGGTGTTTGAAACTTTGTGCCATTGTGCTCACGGGAATACAGCATAAATGACAGAATACTTCCAGGTGAGATTGCAACAGCTGGGTAGGGAACACTCATTTATGAACCTCCCCAGTGTACTTGTAATTTTTAAAGTGTGTTTCTGTGCTATGTCTTTGTTTTAGTGTGTTTATTTTCCTTTATTTTTTAAAATTTGCGGGACTCACATCTTCTCGTGAGAACTGGTGAGATCTCAACCCCAGAAGTAAACGGAGCTCAGATTGTGCTCCATTTATGCTGGGGTGGCCTTTTTGATGCTGCTAAAGTTAGGTCTGATCAAGGGGGTTCTTTTGTCAGCATAAAAATGGTTCAAAATATGCTGAAAAGAACATTTATGGAGGGTGGTCTAATAAAGTCCTTTGTAAAACCTGGATGTTTACTCCAGCTTCTGATGATGCACAGAGTACTTGGAAATTATTTATTTATGGGGTAGGGTCCATATTCAGGCCTGTGCATGTGGTGTAGTGAAAGAGGGTGTTCCTGATCTAACTTTCCCATGGCCATCCATGCAAACACTTCAAAATACTACACAGAGATTTGGGGAGTACTTCATGAATGACATTTGAATGGAGTCAGCTGTTATTTTGTGTATATGGGGGAGGGGAGTCCCTGACAAAGGGATGGAGGACATTTCTGTGAGGAGAGATGTTTTCCCAGCAGAATGTAGATCCTAGAGCTAACCCATAGTCCTGGTGGAAGCACACTCTGCCACATGCTACACCAAGCCCCCCAGAATGAAGCCATAAATTACTTGAAAATTTGCTTCCACTTTCATTTTGCTTTTATACTTCTTTGTTTGGATAGGAGGTAAAAAACCAAGGATATTAAAAAACCACACTTGACTTTAACCATAACTTCACACTCTTGGAGGCTTCTGAGAGTGTCAATTCTCATGTTTTGGTGGGGAAAAGAAATGTTGAAGGGCATCAGGAGGTCTGGGAAAGATCTGGGTGTGTATGAAGAAGGGATGGTGCAAATGTTATTCATGAGCCATGTGTTAGGGATATATGGTCCCTATCTCTCATCCTGACAATTATTCTCCTCAGCTCATGAAAGGGTGAGATATTTTGTGGTGTTATCAACAATGGCACTAAAATGACAATGATTTGGGACAAATTTAGCACAGTGGCATGAAACAACAGTGGCTGCTGGCTGTTGCGTAGATTTTTTTTAAAGGATTAGATGCAATAGATGGGTTGTTTGCACCTTTTAAAACTGTCGGCCTATTAATCTGTGCTTCATATACATGTCTATATGCTTTGCTGCTCAAAGAAAAAGGACTCCAGTTTTACACAGAGGCAGTCTGCACAATTACAGAGATCTTGATAAGGGGGGGGGGAATGGTGCTCCTTGTCTTGCTCTCACCTAGATGAGAAGAACCTTCATATGGCTTGAAAATTCCTCAGTGAGATGTTTCACCAAATCAAAACAGCCCCAATTAATGAGAATGAGGCATTTATTGTATCTCCAGTTGGGGTGCCCTGTTTGTAGAATAGCCTCCCATGAAAGGTGTGTCTGGCCCCTTCATTGCCCACTTCAGGTATAGATCAAAACCAGTTGTATTTAAGCATACATTATAGAGTTAGGGCTGGTCTAGACGAGGAAACAAAATGCAGATTGGTGTGTAAAAGTATAAAATGTAATTTAAAAAGATAAAAAGGTCTTTAAAACTGTTCAGTTAAAATAATACAGCAGCCCCTAGCCTGTTCTTTAAAAACTTTCAATTTCAAAAGCCTGTCTGAATAAAAAGTGTTTAGCTTACCAATGGAAGGACAGCAGGGAGGAGGCCTTTCTGGCCTCCCTGGGAAGGGAGTTCCAGAATCTAGGGGCAGCCACCAAAAAGGCCCTCTGTTGCGTCCCTGCCAACTGTGCTTGCGATGGTGGTGGGACTGAGAGAAGGGCCTTTCTTGATGATCTTGGAGCCCTAAAACATAACCAAATCTTTTGTTTGATTATACTGCTAGTTCATTTATTCAACTTTTGAAAATTCCTTGAGTGGGTGTGTGGGAAGAGAGAGAGAAAGAGAGAGAAGATAGGATATATATTATAAGAATAACTCATTCATTTGGGGGGAAAGCCAATGGAGTTTAAAAGGCATTCCATTTGTATGAGAGTTATATAGACTTTTTAAAAAACTAATCTTCTTAGGATTTTTCCAACCATCAGACTCTCTGGCAACTAAGAGCACCACTGCTATTAATATGCTACCATTCCAGTTATGCACAACACATGATACAATGCCTCTCAGAGTTGCACATTAAGTCACTATTTATCATGAGTATACAATTTCATTTTGAAAACCAGTATAGAGGCGGTGTGTGTGTGTGAACAACACAACCTGTAGGTGCTTTTCATTAGAGGGCTTTCTTTCCCCTTCTTCTCCATATCTGAAGCTCAAGAACAAAAATGCTGAGTGCAATTTTCCAATCATTCTCCTAATTGGCCTGCAAACAGCCTCAGTTCTGAAAGCTGCTTCAGTCCCTCAAACCATCATGAATTATAGAAGACTAAGCAATCACAATTTAATCCCACTTCATCATGCAGTATCTGTTTATCTGATAACTATCAGCTTGCAGCCAGGATGGAAGCAAAAAATGCTCATTGAATGATAAATAGGTATAGGTGTGTGGAAACAGGTATAGAAACAAACAACACTTTTGACAAGTTAAAGCTCTCTGTTGTTAGCCAATTATAAATGCCTTAGAGTAATCAGCAAGCCTTCTGTTATAGCGTTCTGCCAGCCACCAAATTGATGGAGATTTCTGGTAAAATCTTCCCTGAAAACATCCGTCAACAATCCCGGATCACACCTTTCTAATTCCAAGCATTGCATCACTTGTATGTATCTCAGGAAGACAGTGACTTTTAGGAGCACAGTGATAGGCAGGGCCTGCTATATTAAACAAAACATCACCTGTTGGTCCTGAGATCTTATTTACGAGGTTGAATGCCAACATACAAGATAGCATCTGCTGTATGTGGGGAAAACAACCAAAGACCTGCACAGATGTTTCAGGACTCCCACATTTGCAGTCCTGACCAGGAAGCTTGAGCAACCACTGGTAGACATTTCAGCTCAGCCTCACCACAGCCCTTCTGATCTGTCTGTGTTTGGAACTGAAGTGCCATTTCAAAGTTGAATAATTCAGAAAAAAAGAGAAAATGTCTGAATTCACAGACTTTGGACATTAACACCACATGGTCTCAATCCAGAGGATAACATGGAACATCATCATCCACAGTCCCTTAATGGCCTCCACAGTCCCTTAATGCTCACTTTTATTTTCAGCAACTGGTTAAAGACAGGAGCCAAAACATTTTGCTAATACAGTTAAATAGTTGTGTTTGTTATTCACTCTAACACACACACACACGGGGGGGGGGATATTCTGGCCCTGGGGTGTATTCTGGCCCAGATCCCTGCAGTTCCTATGATGAAACAGGCAGAAGTCCACACGCACACACTGGGCGGTATTGGCAGGTGCCTGCCTTGCTGCCATGCATCAGGTGCCAGGAAGGAGGCCCTCAGCATGTGATCAAGGCTGGTCACATGCAGGGGGCCTTGATCATGTGCTCACGACCTCTTTCCTGGCTTCAGAGTAACACCAGTGGCAACAGAGGAGGTGTCCAGAGATGCAGCCCAGCATGCAGTTATGGACTCCTGAATTTCAGCACTGGACCCATCCAGGTTTTCCCACATTACATGGGTTCCCCTGGGTGTTTTCTAATAATGTTTTAAAGAGCTTCCCCCCTCCCAGCTTTGCCTCAGACTTTGTCATGACTGTCCAGAGGCGAATCAGGGCAAAAGCTCTGTGTCATTTGGACTGCAGGACTCCAACACAGGGGTAATCAGGGGTAAATTGCCCATCTAGACAAGCTCTATATTTATACAGATGTATTTGGTGATCTCCAGTGTTACACTTATACACAAGAATTCCAGAAAACTAACATCCCAATCCTGACTTTCCCAGAGCTTGCCAAAGGTAGTTTTTATGAACTTTTTCAGACAACCTTAAATCTGGCAGAACATGTTGGGAGAGGTACATGGCTATCCCATGGCCGGGGGTCCTTTTTGGATGCCACCATCCCTCTCCCGGCATCATCCGTGTCAGTTCTGTGTCCTATCTATTGCAACCGCACCATTTTTTATTTACGAAAAACTTCTGTGAGTAAAAAATGGTATGGTTGCAAGAGATTGGACATGGAACTGACACGGATGATGCCGGAAGAGGGATGGCGGCATCTGAAAAGGACCCCCTGCCACGGGATAGCCGCGTACCTCTCCTGACATCTCCTGCCGGATTTAAGATTGTCTGAAAAAGTCCTATGTCTACATCTTTCAGGCCTAGAATGAGCCTCTGAAAATTAGATGAGTAAGGTATCTCCAATCACTTTTCAGAAATCCCTCTTCCTGCTCAGGTCTCCACACCACACCCCAGTAAGGAACATCTCCCAGCCTCGGCCTATCAATTTAGGCCAGAGCTGGAGCAGAAGTGAGGAAGGATAAGGAAGAGGAATGAACCTCCTGAAACTCCTTTCCATCAGTGCAGGTTTGGATGTCACCCAGGAAGCCAAGCAATACAGGAAGAATTGATTCTTGCGCTGGGAGTTCTATTGAAACATTGACTAAACTAACAAGAGTAGATAATCAGATTAGCATTAAAAGATGAGGAACCAGATGAAAGCATGCACATTTGTAAAATACACAATGTGGAAATAATTGATAAAGGAACTTCTTTCATACCTTGGCCATCACCTGTAGCTCTGGCTGCTGCCTGGGGCCATTTGTGGTTCTGGGAAGGAGGGAATACAGACAGGAAGTGCCATGATACATTGTTGCCATGATGGAAAAAAAGAAGGATGGGACACACCAGGGTTTAAAGCCTGGCTCCAGCCACATCTCTCCCTTTTCCACTTTCCTTAACCCACCTACCTGCTTTGGTGGTCAGCACATGTTTGCTCGCTTTGGGCCCAGGCAGGAATTATGTTTTTCTGTAAGTTCTTCATGGAAAGCTTGGGTTTTCATCTGGACTGCACTGATCTGTTGAAGGCATGATAGGATGATTAGCTGGAGTGGAACCATTAAATAGTTGTCAACATTAGCTGGTTCATGTAGGGGAAAGGTGTTGAATGATGTTATTGGTGAGCACCTAGAAGCACCTTTTTTTGGATGGACAATAGGATTTCCATCCCTGGTGTAGAGTAAGCATGCACCAGGAGCAGTTAAAACAGTGACTCTGAGTCACCTGAAACTGTTGGCTTTTTGATGAAGTGAGGTTTCTGATTACTTGCTGTTTGGCGTGAGAAAGAGATCCATCATTGGGGTCAGACTGAGGCAGCTCTCTCCCTAAAGTATATGGCCTGGTGTGGCAGTGAGTGGCCTAGGTCACACCCCTTGCCAGGATGGTCAAGTAGGGGCTAGGTAGGCCTTAGGATTTTCATATGGGGTATAAGTGGCTCACCCATGGCACTGTTGAGAAGGATCAGATCCCTGCCTCAGTATAAGCCCACACTGATTGTTGCCACTCTTCAGAGGCCATATAAATACTTACTGAAGTTGTCCTTAGTTTACTCAATACCTCTGTCAGGTATCTTCCATCAGCACATGTCAGCAATAAGTTCACTGCTTACATTTGAATGCAATTGCTACTGTACTGTAGAGATTAGCAACAGCACCCTAGCAAGACTACCAGAACTTACTGTGGGGTGTTTTCCAGCTTTACCTATTTAATTATTTCATAAGTAAGTAAGTAAGTAACTATATTTTCTCCCCAGTAGATAAGATTGTAAGATTTTTTTCCCTGTATTTTTGGATAGATGTATGTATTTATTTATTTTTGCCTTTCAGGTAGTTTTCATTTTTGCAAAAAATGATTGTATTTTGTGCAAAATGCAGCACTTTTCTTCAAAAACATCTTAACACAAAATGCACTGCCTTATTTTTTTAAAAAAAAAATCTTTGTGCTAAGAGCAATTACTCAAATTTTCCCTTTGTGTGTGTGAAATTTACAGAAGTACTGTAAATCCCAAAGCACACACACACACAAAATCACTGAAAAGTGAGCGAAAATGCTCATGATGTTTGAAGACATGTTGAAAAATATTTTTTTTCTTATTGAGGATGGGAAGTTATTGAATAAGCTAGTTGTATATCATGTGATTTCTTGATGTCAAGCAAAAAACCTTAGCAGTTTCCCAGACTTTTACAAACGTTGATTTGATCAACTAAAAGTTCATGATCTGGTTAAGGCTCAGTCCATGTTACAGAGGACCAGGGTAAAATATTTTTTGATAGATTTCCTCTTTGACTTGTGGGCCATATTGACCTTACTTGACTTGGGTAATGGCTAGCTGTGTCCTTTGTTCTGAGCATTGTTGGATATAACACCCTCCTGCCTGGACCATGGGCTACAGGTGACAGCACTGCAATACAAGAGAGCTTGGGAACCTGTATTAATTTTCACAATCATGCAGAGTAGGGGAGAGCCATGCTGAGCAATTTCAGATTTATCCAGAGGGTTGCATCACCTCCTCATAGCTGTCATTTGGGGTGATTGGAAGTAATATTGAGTCACTTCTGGTTACTTTTCAGGGTTTTTTTTGGGGGGGGGGGCAGGGGAAAATATATCTGTGTGTCAGGATTCTTGTTCAAACAGAATTATTGACTGATTTTTTGTTGTTGTTGCAAATCAGAATGGGGATTTTGACTGGGCTTTTTTTTTTTGTCTAAAAATATTGGGCAGTTCAGGGAGGGAGGGGTTTGGCAGCCAGTGGGGGTACCAAGGACCACACTGACCTCCCCCCAGAGGTCACAATTCTTTCACCCCAGTGTAGAGCAAACATATACTAGGCACATTATGATAAGTTAAAATGGAGACTCTGAGCCATCTGAGGCTTTATGCTTGTTGTATGACGAAATAATAGTGGGCCCTGCCATGTGGAATACCCAGCAATTGCCAGAAAATGCTGCAGGCTGACTACAGGTCTATGTCTCCTGTACAGTTGTCCCTTCATATTCACTGGGGTTTAGTTCCAGGACCTCCCGTGGATACCAGAATCCATGAATATTCAAGTCCCATTATATGCAATAGCATAGCAAAATGGTGTCCCTTATATTAAGATAGCAAAATCAAGGTTTGCTTTTTGGATTATTATTTTTTAAAGAATATTTTCAAGCCATGAATACTTAAATCCGTGGATACCAAATACATGGATATGGAGGGACAACTGTATTCTTATTTGCTTATATAAGAACTTGGAACATTATTTTATCAAACTAGTTTTATAAATGAAGTTTTACCATTCATTTTTTAATTAATTAAACAGGGGATAAAATTGTTACTTTATGAGAATTATGTTAATGAGTTACATTAGTCTGGCAATATTTTTAAAAAAACGTAAAATAGAAAAATTGCCAAAAAATATCCTCAAATGCCTCCACCATGATGTTGGGGAAGTAACAAGTAAATGTTACTTCCTAAACATCATTGGGAAGGGAGCTCGCCGCTGGCCGGCGGGCCAGTTTGCGGCCCGACCGGCGGCCCCCAGAAGCGGCCGTCCGCTCTGCCCCCCCCCGCGCGCCTGGCGCTGTCTGGGGCGGGGGGGGGGGGAGCGGCCGCATGGCACGCCATGCGCGCCGCCATCTCCCCCTTTCTCCTTCCCACCGGCCTCAGCGGCGGGGAGGAGAGGAGGAGAGCGGACCAATCAGGAGCGAGCATGCTCGCTCCTGATTGGCCAAGGATCTGGGATATGTATTGGGTCGTGAGAAGTGGTCACAATTCAGGGGTCTCCATCAAGTACAAGTTCAAGTTCAAGTTCTAAGCCAAGTTCAAGTTCAAGGGAGACCCCTGCTAGCTGCTAATTTATGCTTGTTTACAGGGAAGGAGAGAACGTCGAGCGGGTGGCTCGGCCAAAGCCTCTCTCCTTCGTACAAGGGAACCGGGATGGACCGGTTCCGGCGCCACCCACATGTGTGGGCGGCGTTGGGGTCACGACCCATACATTGCCGCCAACCATCAGCTGGCAAATTGCGGCCAATTATTGCCAACAAAAAGTTCTTTTATCTACCTCAATGTATGTATTTTACTAACCAGTATCTAATCATGTTTTCTGATGTTTACATTTGTAATCAATACAAAGTTAATCCAATTTTGGAGTCTGTGTTTATTCAGGACGAAGGGCGGTGGGGCTGTCCGGTCTGGGCCCGCAAGGGAGCTCGCCGCTGGCCGGCGGGCCAGTTTGCGGCCCGACCGGCGGCCCCCAGAAGCGGCCGTCCGCTCTGCCCCCCCCCGCGCGCCTGGCGCTGTCTGGGGCGGGGGGGGGGGAGCGGCCGCATGGCACGCCATGCGCGCCGCCATCTCCCCCTTTCTCCTTCCCACCGGCCTCAGCGGCGGGGAGGAGAGGAGGAGAGCGGACCAATCAGGAGCGAGCATGCTCGCTCCTGATTGGCCAAGGATCTGGGATAAAGGACCGCGCAAGCGCGGGCCCCTCCCAGATCCAAGGCGGCGACGGAGGAGGCGGCAGCGCCCTCCGTCTCGCCGAAGACGCAGAACCCGCCCTCCCTCCCTCAGCTCATTCTTTGTCGCAATTTGCGGGCGGATGTATTGGGTCGTGAGAAGTGGTCACAATTCAGGGGTCTCCATCAAGTACAAGTTCAAGTTCAAGTTCTAAGCCAAGTTCAAGTTCAAGGGAGACCCCTGCTAGCTGCTAATTTATGCTTGTTTACAGGGAAGGAGAGAACGTCGAGCGGGTGGCTCGGCCAAAGCCTCTCTCCTTCGTACAAGGGAACCGGGATGGACCGGTTCCGGCGCCACCCACATGTGTGGGCGGCGTTGGGGTCACGACCCATACATTGCCGCCAACCATCAGCTGGCAAATTGCGGCCAATTATTGCCAACAAAAAGTTCTTTTATCTACCTCAATGTATGTATTTTACTAACCAGTATCTAATCATGTTTTCTGATGTTTACATTTGTAATCAATACAAAGTTAATCCAATTTTGGAGTCTGTGTTTATTCAGGACGAAGGGCGGTGGGGCTGTCCGGTCTGGGCCCGCAAGTAATTCCAAACAAAACACATGCCTTGTTACACCAGACAATTTGACCTGTTTCTACTGGATGAAACTAATATTGTTATGCCCTTGTTACCCACAAAAGTACCTGTATCACATCACTTCCAATTCTGGTCTATGCACAATTGTTTAAGGTTTGAATCAGAGCTCTAAATCATCCTAACACTGCTTCTGTGTGGATGTACTTAAAGCTACATCCACAACCATTCATTTTTCAGTGCTGTTACTGTGTGCCTTCAAGTTGTTCTGACTTATGGTGTCTTCAAGTTGTTCTGACTAAGGCAAACCTATCATGGGATTTTCTTGGCAAGATTGGTTAGAGGTCAACCATTGTCTTTCTCTGCAGCCAAGAGAATGCGACTTCACCAAGGTCACCCAGTGGGTTTCCATGGCTGAGTGGGGATTTGAACCCTGGTCTCCCAGAGTTGTAGTTTAACACACAAACCATTACATCATGCTGTCTCCTGTAGTTTGCAAAACCGTGCCTCATTTGAACCATCTAAAGCCTTGATCTAAATAAAATAGATATTTAAAATACCTCTGCAATGGTGAGCGGGAAGATAAGGCAAATAAGTTATTTTTTGCTTTTATGAATATGCAATCATTAAATTGCCTTCTAGAATGATACAGATTCTCATTGATAGCTCTGAAGTTTTTTTAAAAAAAATAATAGGTGGAAATTAAATATTAACTTAGGAGGAAATTATCAGATGACTGTGCCCTTTAGAGTCCATTAGTCATCATATTTGGCTGCAGAGCACAGGTAAATATTCAAATCAGGTGGCTAACCATTCAATTGCTTGCAGTTCTAGCCAGACAACATCATTTCCGCCTATTTCAAACCCCACCCAAAGCACTCTACGTAAATGGTGCTTAATGGAAGGTGCATAATTAAACTGTGTTACTGCTGGCCTTTTGAGGCTGGCCTTTCATCACCTTAAATCATTCCATTATGAAGCTTTACAAGGCAGATGTGTGTCAGTTTGATGATGCCATTGAAACCACAGATCGCTTCCAGCACTCCTTCCTTCTTTTGCTTGTTCAACCAGCAATCATATAGAATCATCACAGACACCAATAAATCTTCAAAGAACCCTCCCCCCTCGGATTTCTTACAATCAAAGTAACCTACTAAAACCAGTAAAATTTGATCTCTACAACAACAGTTTCTACAGATATTTTTACTATAGGCATTCCTGGCTTTAGTTTGGCTTTATGTTAACTAAAAATGATATGTCCTCACTTCATATCAGGCCTATTCAGAGATGCCAAATTTCAGTCAGAGGGGTTTGTCAGGATGAGGATTGTGTTTTAGCTCAGTTTTTGATCATTTTCAAACCCAAATTAAAAAATGCCTTCATGTCCAAGGTGGGAAAAATCGTTTTGTTTTGTGTGTTTTTTAAAGTGGGAGAAAGCAGCTATGGCAATACATTCAAGGGGCAGGGGGTAGTAGGAGGGGGTGGCAAGCTGGGTTTTCCCCCTCCCATGGTGGATATAGAAGGGTAGAGGGGACATTGGAAATGAGTTAAATTGGAGGGAGGAAAGCCCAGGGCAGATGCAGGTGATCTCACCTCTAGTGAACTGTTTGGACACATCCCATGGATTGCCTAATATGGCAAGCCTTGATGGGTGTTCACCAGACCTATGCGGCTTGATGACCCGCTTGAGCATTTGCTGGTCTGGAAACCATTGGGCCCCATGTCCTCTCAACCTTACTTTGCCTACACATTGTCTACACGAGGAAGATATTAGTTATAAATGTCACTGATTTGTAATTGTGGCATTTGCACTAAAGGTCATGGCCATCCCTTTTAACCCATAATCTAGTGTCTGGCCTCTCTGTCTTGGTGCAGCTATCTATATAAGTGCTTATCTCTTGAAGGACTGGTTTTCATTTCCTACATATTCAACTCTATTTATGATTCTGAGCTGGGCTTGCCATATCTTTTTTTTCTGCCAGTTTTCACTGGGAAGTCAACAGGGTCTTGAAAACCCCAACACATTCTTTGGGGAGAGAGTAGATTACTTCTCAGTGGATCCAATGCAATGCAAAAAATCAATAGTAATGTAATTAATCTCCCACACTGTGAAAGAATAAGACTGGTGTAATTTCAGATTCCCACACATCCTTAATTTAATGATGTTATATAAGGAGTTACCACTAGAACTGAGCTGAAACAAAGGCAGGCCTGTGTGCTTTTGTGAATATTCCCATTACAAGCAAATTATCAGTAGCAGGAATGAATACATGATCCCTGATTGGCTGGATTTTTACCCCAAAGCAACAGTATTCTCCTCTAGTTCCAAATGACAGATCAAAGCTAATTCCAAGTTAGTACTAGGTGGGAAATTACTCTGATACCTTTACATAAATTATTGTTTATATGCACACAGTCTAACTTTATCTTACTCACAGAATGCTTTCTGCTACTGTGCTTTGATGTATAAACTGGAAGGAAGGGGACTTTTCTGTTACTGATTTGTAATCAGTCTCCCTCTCTCACGCACCCTCTTCATCACTTTGTTGTTCCACTCTCTGATATGCATCAATATTGACTATGCAACAGACCTAATGCTTATCTAGCTCTCATGAATTGCAGAAAACTAAATATGTCTGCATCTAGTCCCCATTATTAGAGACTGTAGGTGCAGGATCACATGGGCAATGCTACTCCATATGCCAGGAAGCAAATTAGGCACAAACTGTCAGACAGATAGCAAGTCAGACAGAAAACTAGGCTAAATACCATATCTTTCTTCTTGATATCTTGAAGTCTGTCTGCAGGTGCTTCTTATCATCATCATCACCATGACCACCACCACAACTAAAATCAACCAGTGAAATGAACTCCCCCCTACACTCTAAAGTAGAGCTGTCTGGTCCTGGTTTTGGATATTTGTCCATTGATCACTTTCTAACCTTCCACCATGCTCTAGCCTGATGAAAATTATACCTTAGCAGAATAAAGGTTATGGCCATGTAGGCAGAAGGAACATGAACAATTCTTGGCATCATACACCAAGAAGTATGCCCTCCTAAATGCTGTCCCCATATACACTTGTTTACTTCCTCTGGTATAACTACCAGGAGGAAGAGGAGGATGAGGAGGAGCATGGGCATTAATCAGTGAACAGTCAAAGCAAGAATTCAACCCTGTGAAATGGTGGTAGCAACTTACTCATAACTAAATTTAACAAGACATCCCCAGAAAGTGATTTACCAGGTGAAGATAACAAGACTATAGGGTTTCTGCATGGCATGTGGGGATAGTTAAAATGGTGGTCTTAGCTGACAGTGAGGGCATAGTGTCTCTTTTCCCTTTAACACAGGTTGGTATAATCCTTGATGACTATGATCCTATGCTCAATGTGTGTGTACACTGTGTATGCACAATTCGTCTCTGTATGCATACTACATGAAGGTATCTTGCATTCTTCAGGTGCCTTTGCAATACAAACCCTCCCATTATTATAAGCATTTATTAATGAATAATATATTTGTATCCAGTATTGCTTATGATAACAAATTCTGCCAGAATACAAAGACAAAGCCATGCTAGTCTGGAATATTAATATGCAAGAAGATCTTGTAGCACTTCTGAGAGTAACCAAGAGAAAGAATTTGGTACCATAAGGTTTTGTAGACTTAAGTCTGCTTCCTCAAATGCATGAAATGAAGTGGGGAGGAGCAGACCTTTATATGAAGAGGCTGTAAATAGCCATAGAAATGCAACATGTAAATAGCCATAGAAATACAAAACTTGTGGGTATGGTGATGAGGTGACAAATTCAATTTTAACAATGGCCATTGAAGGACAAAGGCAGGGAGAATGATGTTGCCTAAAGCCAGGGTGAGTTGATAGCCCTATGAATGGTGGAGGGATTTATTGGAATGTAGTGTAATGTTGTCTGGGAATGATGTGTTAAACCAGCCAAGTCAGCCCTCATGAGGCTAGCTAGGGTAATAACTGGTGTTATATGTAGTGTCCCAGGAAACCATTGTCTCTGTTCAACCTATTGTTGATGGACTAGAGTTTATGGATATATTTCAATTCCTCTGTTTCTCTTTCTAATCTTCCTTTGTTGTTTTTCTGTTCTGCCAGGTGCATCTTAGTTTGGATGCACATTATCATGAATTTTCTTATTCTGAATAAACTACATGAAATCCAATATATGCAAACTGTGTCTTGTGTGGTAGCTGATTTCCCTGACATTTACAATTCATCTAATTGATTTTTTTGCTTCTGATTTCAATTCTGTGCTCATTTTCATAGTTTGACGTCAGTGCCAGCTAATGTGGAAATATTTTTATAGCTTTTTCACAGGCTTCCCCCATTACATAATGGGATGTAAGAAGCTACTAATAGCAATTAGTTGTCATAATGCAAGCATATCTGCCTCAACTTGCATGGACACTAAATCAACCAGTAATAATTAGGTCCATCTAACGAGTTCAAAAACTTCCCTATCCTAAATGTTAATTACAAAGGAATGGTATATTCTTTGGCTTCCAAATATATTTCACTATAGGACACCTCATTCTATAGTGTGCTTTAAATCTTAACAGGTCTGCTATAAACAGTGTTGTTTATAATGATTTCTTGAGAATATTGGCTTTGTTGAGAAAGACACATGTGTTCTTCCATACTTGAAGTAAAAGAGAACAGTTTACCATTGGTGGGTATTGACTGTACCTGAGATATGAGTCTGGTCAGTCATTACCTTGATCCCTTAAGGGAGAGTCACATGTATAGCAAATACAACGTGATGTACTTTCATGCATTCATTCATTCATTCATTCATTTGTTATCTATGATCATAAACCAAAATATACAAAAATACATAATATATAAAAATGCATAAAATCTTCTTTAGCATGATGCTCCAAAGGGCTATGGCAGACCCTGAAGAAGACAACGGCATCTATATACATTACCGTACTGGTAGCTTGTTTAACTTAAGCCGTCTGAGGGCTCACACTAAGACTCTAAACTATCTAGTCCGTGAGCTGCTCTTCGCTGATGATGATGCCCTTGTTGCCCACACAGAAGTAGCTCTGCAGCACCTAACATCCTGCTTTGCAACAGCTGCAGAGCTGCTTGGGCTAGAAGTCAACCTGAAGAAAACAGAAGTCCTTTACAAGCCTGCACCACAGGATGAACACCACCTTTCCACATTGCTGTCTGCAAATCTGTGCTCAAGTCCATTCAGCAGTTCACCTACCTGGAAAGCATCATCTCCTCAGATGCCAAGATTGACAAAGAGGTCGATCACAGATTAGCAAAGGCATATAGTGCATTTGGAAGACTTCACAAAAGAGTCTGGAGCAATAAACACCTGAGGCAAAGCACAAAAATCAGTGTGTATAGAGCCATTGTACTGTCTATACTCCTTTATGGATCTGAAACATGGGTCACCTATCACCACCACCTATGACTCCTTGAATGCTTTCATCAGCGCTGTCTACGCACAATCCTAAATATACACTGGACTGACTATGTGATGAATGTTGCTGTCCTTGAGCAAGCAGGGATCACCAGCATTGAGGCCATGATATTGAGAACACAGCTGTACTGGGCAGGGCAAGTTTCTAGGATGGAGGACCATCGCCTCCCAAAAATACTACTCTACAGTGAATTCGCCACGGGTCAGCGTAAGAGGGGCGCTCCAAAAAAGCGATACAAAGACTCTCTGAAACAACATCTCAGGCTCGGCCAAATTGATCACCAACAATGGTCTGCCCTGGCCTCACATCGGGAGGCATGGAGACGCACTATCCACAATGCTGCAGCCTTATTTGAGAACTCACGCCGAACAAGTCTTGAAGAGAAACGAAAACGCAGAAAGAATCACAACCCAAAAACATCACCCAAGGAGACCTTCTGCTGTGCTTTCTGCAACTGGACTTGTTCATCTCGGATTGGCCTTTTTAGTCATCAGCGCGCTTGCAGAAAGCGCAGGATGAGTCCTTCCTGAATCTTCATTTGTGAAGAAAAGCCAGAGAGAGAGAGAGAGAGACATACAAATGCAACTCAAATATAAAAGACCTAAACAGAAGACTCAATACTGACAATACCCAAAAGTTTAAAACTGAGGAAAGTAAAAAATATATAAAGTTAAAATGTTTAAGGAGATTTTCACACGGGGGCTAAAAGCCCCAATTCTGTCCCGTCACCTCCTCTCCCATTCCTGCAATGGAATAGAGGTAAATGTTCACACACTTACCTCCATTCCACTCCAGGAACAGCCCTTCTCCCTCCTTTCCTGGCCGGCCGTAAATGCAGCTGTTGTAACGTTGGTTTTACGACCGGCCGGGGGAACTCCCCCTCATTCTCGCGAGAGAACAAACGGGAGGGAAATTCAAATTAAAAACCTCACAGCTGTCAACAGAAAGAATAAAAAAAAAATAAAAAATGTAAAATACAAGTAACCCGGAAAGGGGCGTGGGAAGGGTGGCACTTACCTGGCTGTCCAGATTGTGGCAGGAAGTGCCTGCCACAGAGCTCCTCCCCCATCCCTGTCATTCCAGAACAGGGATGGGATCTGATTCGCACACCCGTGATTCTGTAACAGTAACGGAACCGGGTGCTTATTAACGACTTCTCCCTATGATTACTATTTCATGGGTTGAAAACAGAACAGGCACAACATAGGAATGGAATAGGGTGGACATCGTCCGAAAGGGAAAACCTTTCCTGACCCTTTTCCGCTCCTGCCACGGGATATATATCCCATGTGAAAATCTCCTCAATGTTAGAATTTCATCTCTAGCACTTCCTCTTATAAATACCATAAATAACTGAGGTCTCTGAATTGTAATTTCCCCCCTAATATTTGCCTACATGCAGTAATAGCACAAGAACCTAGCAACCTTCTCTGCAATTTGACAGTCTGAATCCCCAGGTGTGTGTGTGTGAGAGAGAAAATCTTTCTGTTCACCCTGGGTATTTTTGTAAAATTGGAGTGATTAGTCTAGAGTGAGTACCTTGATAAAAGGGACAGTAACACATGCTCAAGTGTCTCTATTGCTATATTTGAATATAGGCAGGTACACTTGTCATAGGGTTTTGGTTGTGTGTGTGTGTGGTTTTGTTTTTGTTTGTTGTTGTTGTTGTTTTCGTTTGTTTTGTTTTTGTATCTACCTTCCAAAATGGATGATGGAAGTACATTTCACCATGCCATAGTAAAAGCACATCTAAACTTGGGTACTAATAAATTAGTAACATATCTGGGAAGGTCAAAAGACACCTCTATATCACCTATTTATTATATAAATGTTACTAACTAGACTATGATGATTTTGTATTTCCATGTCCTGTCTATACTGACTTACAGCTGATTTGGCCCTCATATATCCCATATGCAAAAAAACAAAAAACAAAACAAACACCATTTTGTGAGAAATCACATGTGTGAGTGTGATTTCTCACATTTTTTTAACATATGGGATATATAAGGGCCAAATCAGCATGATGATATCTACATGATGATTTCATCCCATAACATTTTAAAGACATGTATGTGTGTGTGTGTGTGTGTGTGTGTGTGCACCTCCCTACTTTGACCACAATCAGCTATAATCTGTTGATTATGAACCTCTGCTGTTACTCGGGCAGTCTCCTCTTCAGAACTTAGAAAACACTAAGTGACCTTAGTGGCCTGTCACTCCTCTTAGGTTCAGTCCCAATCCAACAGGAGGCTAATGATAATGAGGGCTGCAGTAAGAATAACTGAAAAGGCCTTTGAAACCTCTAAATATCTCCATAACAACTATTAAGAACATTATCTTAACAGGAGCAGTTGATGAGGACAGGGATGAGAGCATTCTCAGTGGCTGCTCCCTGACTATGGAACTCCCTCTGACAGAAGGTCCAGTTTGCTCTCTCCCTGCTCTCTTTCTGTCCATGGGTTAAGAGCTTTTTATTTACATAGACCTTTAACTGATTTTAATCATATGGCAGGACAGTATTCCAAGTGGTGTGCTCTATTTTACATTTTTAAAAAAATATACTTAAAATACACAATTTAAACTCCATTTAATGATGTGTTCTTAATAGAACCGATCTGTATTTTTTCTTAAAAAAATGTAATAGTATATTTTTGCCTTTTTTATTTTAAATTTTGTAAGTCACCTTGGCTCCCTTGGTAGGAGAATGGTGGGGTATAAATAGAATGAATGAATGAATATCTATATGTATAAAATGCTTGGGTATGTTCCATTTCCCAGTGTGCTGATTGGCTACTTAGGAAACATACCAAACCAATCCCTTCCCTCCTCTCACTCCCCCAGCCAATCACCATCCACATGCAAATGCCCTCTCAACCTCACAATCCACTCCTGCTGCTCAATCTGCATCTACACCCCCAGCCTCACAAGGGCCCCTCCCTCAGCCACTCACCACACACATGTAAAACAATGCAATATTTTTTCCTAAAATAATAGCGTGTAGCTGAATCATGTGAAAAATCACATGTAAAACACAAATTTTTTTTCCAACAATAATAGCATGTAGATGAACCATGTGAACCTTTCAAACTTATATAATGGCATATGTTATGCTGGGTACAACTAGTTATAGTGTAATCCAATTAACATATCTACTTGTATTTAAGTCTCATTCAGTTATATCCAGGCAAATGGTTACATAATTTTGCCATTAATGCTATGGTGTTACTATTGCTGGTAACAGTTTTGATTCCTGACTTACAGAGAAAGAAATCAAGCCCCCCAGAACAAAATGGATTCTTCAGGGACATAAAATTGTTGTGAAGAAATCCCCATCTTTGTTTAGCGACACCAAGCAGTTGAAAATTAATCCTTCTTTTCGTATGGTTATATGGAAATAATAGTCCTGAACATAGGAAAAATATCTGTCTCATAAAAATAATAGCAGATGCTGCTTAAGGGGGAAAAAAACCCACAGAGTCAGGTTGATAGAGTTTGTAATTTGATAGAGTTCCATTGAGCTCGCGGGAAGGAAGGAAAGGATCTTATGTTGATCTGTCAAAGATGGGCACTGTTTCAACATACTTCCTTCCAAATTTACCTGCATTACCAAGTCAAAGAATATTATTATGGGAGAAAAACCCACCAGAGCACTATTCCATCAGGAGAAATTGAAATTATCAATGGCATTGATTTAACTGTCTTTGTGAGCCTTACATTCAGTCATTTATTCTTCCCATTTCAATTCCAGCACCACTCAGCAGAAACGCCTCAAGTTCACTAACATTTATCAGCTGTCTTGGAGCCTCATCTCTTTCATCAGAGAATTAAAACTTATATATTCTTTCAGTTATTACATCTCAGAGTGCTTATCTTCTCTCCTTCTCCTCTCCCACAGTAATGCTACTGCCAACAAGCATCTTTGAAATGTTTCTGGGGTGTGGATTGTGTTAGAGTATTGCAATACAAAATGAGAAAGATTTTTGTGGCTTAACACACTTTTACTTGTCACAAGCTTTCATGGACTGCCGTCCAAAAACGCTTCTGGCACACAACCCTTGTTAGTATTCAGGGTGCCACAAGAATCCTTGTTATTGTTAAAATCATTTTAAAAAAAAACTTTTTTTTTTTTATTCAAAGAATGGTATGACTGCCCCATACAATTTTGTTTGAGGATTGGGGGAAGAGGAATAAAATGCCTATGGTTTCAATCCAGACTGTCTTTCTGCAAAAGACCATTTATAGAAGGGGCTGAGAGTCAGTGGAGGCTTCACTGGCAATTCTCTTGCCCATAACTCAGTGCCATTTTATAATTCATCATCATCATCGTCATCTATTATCATTGTCGCCTTTATTTCTATCCTGCTTTCTCCCCCAATTTAGAATTCAAAGTTGTGTACAATAAAACGGAATTCTTAAAATAAGTAAAATACAAAAGTTAAAACACAATTAAACAACTAAAAAGTTAAAAACAGCTAACATTGTTCTGTAGTCTCAGCACTACACAGTCATACCAGTTTGATGTCAGCTTAACTGTCATGGCTGTGCTCAGTGGAATCCTGGCATTTATAGGGTTGCCAGGCTGAATATGGAATGGGGTTCCTACAGTTTTAATCATGACTAGATTTTGGATCAGGAAGAGGTATTGTAAAGTCAGGCAGAACTATGGCACATTCCTTCCCTCACCCCTAAGCCACATTTTAGCTGTTTCACAATCCCATACATTTAGTGGCCAGTAGAAAGTGGTGGAGGGCACATAGAAGTGTCCAGCTCTGTTCCTGTAGCTGGACACACAGCAGTGACATCACCTTCAGTGCTGTGCATCCATCCATATTTTTTTTTCATTGATTGAAATGAACCAATGGATGAATGTATCCTTCAGATCATTTACAACAGTTTGTCTGTCTATTTGCTTTTAATGCTATATTGGTTATAGAATTATTGTCTTCTCTTAATATTAGGGAAGGATTAATCTATCAGTTTTTCTTTCTCTCACATTCATCTGTGAAAAGAATCCTCAAGTTCTTATTGCCAAAAGTATGAAGAACTATGCATTTTAGTAGATTTTTTTAAAATCAAAAAACGGATTGAACAAAATTCTCAACCATCTGCACTGGTCATATTCAACAGGTACACTTATGTCTCTGAATGAGGGGACTGTGTTGTATTTGCGTGCTATGTAGCTGTTGAAGATGAGGAGTCTGTCAGGAAAAAAAATGTGACAACATAAATAGAGCGCCACAACCATGACAGGTACACAGGGATGCAAATCCTGACTTCACAGTGCTAAGCACTTCAAGCCCTCTGACTGGATGGGAAAACTATCAGTTTTGCTTTCTCTTGCATTTAGATTATTTATTGCATGAATCTTCAAAGAAACATAAAACCGTTTTGAAAATTATTATCAAACACGAACCAAGGAACATTCTTTCTCACCCATCCCTGCTTAGCACAACATTGAAAGTATTTTTTAAAGGGATTATTCAGCCACTCATGATGACTCACAGCATGCCTGTACTCTTTCTGGAAGCAAAAGCCACATATGAACACACACACACACACATGCACATACATACACGCACACAAGAGTATATACACCCATCCAGATTATGCCTGAATAAGATTGCCTAGCAACAGAAATATAAACAAGGATTCCCTCTGTGTGAGTTCTGCTGGCATTCATCATGGCGTTTAGGTAACTGTTTGCAGGTTGTGGTTGGCAGTTACCATAGAGACAAATTATCAAGTAAGGGAAACCCTCAGGAGTGACGTTGCCAACATCTGTTTACTCCTCACTGCCTTGCACGCAAGTTTCCCCCTCACCCTTCTTCTTCTTCTTCTCCTCCTCCTCCTCCTCCTCCTTCTCTTTCTCCTTCTCCTTCTCCTTCACACTCCATGTCAGAAGGGAGAGAAGGAAGGAAACAGGTGAGTGCTGAACTTACGAATCACAAAGGAAAGCCCCACTCTTTCAAAAGGTGGTAGTTCCCTCATTGTAGTTTCTTTGTCATTTCATTTTCACTCCTCCAAAAAATAATGACAAGAGTACTTGTCAATTGCAAAAGGTGCACCCAAGTTCTTGTTCCTTCTGTGTGCCTTCAAGTCATTTATGACTCCGTAAAGTAAACCCATCACAGGGTTATCTTGGAAAGATTTGTTCAGAGGGGGTTTGCCTTTGCTTTCTTCTGAGGTTGAAAGGAGGTGACTTGCCCATGGTCATCCGGTGGGTTTCCATGGCCAAGTGGGGATTTGAACCCTGATCTCTAGAGTCTTATTCCAACTCTCAAACCACTGCATCATGCTAGCTCTCCCCAAGTATTGCTACACACACACGCATCTCATATACAAGAGTTTCAAAAGGAGCAACATTTGGTTATTCTGACATTTCACAGAGCCACATGCTTCTCTGAGCTCAGATTTTCCCTCCAGTCACAGAATAACATAACCTTTTATTTTTGTCATAATTTCCACCACTCACTTTAAATGCCATTAACAGGATGTCTATGGGGGGGGGTGGAACCAAGATTTAGCACCATTTGGCCCCACAAAAAAAGTAAAAATATAATTCGGTCACACAAACTATACTTTAATTCTTAATCCACCTCATTTTATGCCATGGATGATTGAACATGCAGTTAGTAGATTTATGCTGTAAATAGCTGCAGTGTAATATAATTAACTATAGGGTGCAGAAATAAGAGCAAAAGCTTGCTACAATTAGCTTGTATATTGAGATTTATGATTTGTCAAGTATGACCTTCAGAGCTTGAGCTAGGAGTCCTGAAGTCCCAGGATTGTTATTACTTTTTGGTATGACTGAATGTTTATTTATCTCTATAAAGCTAAGAGGATTGGATATCCTATGATGCTCTGTGAATGTATGTTCAGTTCTGTTTTGAATCTTTGTACTATGAAGATGTGCTCTGTACTATCGAAGATATTTATTTATACTTTAGTAAAGTGAAATAGTTTCTTAGGTACAAAGCTGTGTCTGTCTCTTTATTCTTCTGCCTGAAGAAACAAGACTTTGCTACAAATTCCTTGCTGCCTAGACCTCTTAATATGCTCAGAGGTTTAGTGCACTAACATGACATCTTAAAGGATCAAAAATGGCTAACTTAAGAGCATCAGATCCAGACTCTGTTGGGAAAACTTCCTGTATGAACATCTTGTACTGCTCCCAGTAATTTTAGAAACAATTGTGCTATACAATTTCTCAGATCATTATCTATAATTTAGCACACAGTTTAGTTTTACCATTAATTAACTAATTTTATATGCTGCTTTTCCACCAAACAAGGTGGTGTAGACAGCGGCGGCACTAGGGGTTGTGAACCAGGTGACACCATCAGAACGAGGGGTGACACCAGCCTTAGTAACATGACAAGATGTAGAACAGGTTGGTTCACTTTTAAAAGGGGACTGAATGAGATCCTTGGACATCATCATTGGAAAGCCCACTGCTTATATTCATTCTAAACACTCCCATAGTCTTCATCTCTTGCAAAGAAAATGCAAACCTTCTAAAATGAAGGGATGGGGACATATAATTACTGACAGTCTGGATGCTACCATGGCTCTAGACCTGCTCATATTTAAAACAATGTCAAAAAGCCCATAGCTACTTGGGCCTAAAATTCTAATCAGCCTCACCAGCATGGACTATAGTAAGGGATTTGGGAGTTTTAATCCAAAACACCTGGAAGTTCACATTGTCTCCACCCCTAAACCTTTTACTTCAAGGCCATTTCCACATTATCATTCCCTTTATCTGTCATGAGTCTACAGATGTATAATTTCTTTAAGTATATATAGGGCTGTTCTGGCCCTGGTGAAAAAAAATGTTTTGGGGCCTTCAGCTATGGTTGCCAGTTTTTTCAAAGAGCAATATAGGAGAGCCTCCTCTGTTGCCATGCCACTGCCCAGTACACATAGGGCTGCCCTTTATTTACTTATTTATTTTATATTGTGCTTTTCTCCCATATGGGGCTAAAGCAGCTCACACTATACATTAAAACTGTACATCTAAAACAGTATGGAATTTATATGTCATTGTTACACAAAAGTTTGCCTGTAAGTTGCCAAAGTGCTTACTTGAAGAAACAGCACTTCATGCACTGTAGGGCTCAGTATTAATAATTCCAAATCCTCATTTTAATACTGGCATTCTTCCTTGCTGACAGCCAGTGGTGTAGTGGTTTGGACATTGGGCTAAGATTCTGAAGAGCAGGATCCAAATTCCCACTCGGCCATGGAACTTCACTGGGTGACCTAAGGCAAGTCACGCTCTTTCAGCCTCAGAGGGCGGCAAAGGCAACCCCCCCCCAAACAAATCTTGTGAGGAAAACCTCATGGTGGGTTTAACTTAGGGTCTCCATAAGTTGGAAATGACTTAAAGACACACAACCTTTTATAGAAAACCTACAGATGTCAACATTTAAGACTTGACAGCTCACATTTCAGATCACTTAGATGAAAGTGATGGGCAGTTCCCTAGATTGAAACAGAACTGTTTCCATGAAAGTGACTTTAGAAAAGTAGTCTGTATACTGACCAATCCATCCATTGACAGAGGGTAGCCACATGATGTGGTGGTTCAGCGTTTACATAAGGCATTTCGAAGGAGATTATCAGACATGGCGGAACGTGCCAAAAAATTGTGTTCCCGGCCGCATCAGAAGATCACTACAAAAACAGAAAGGGCAACCTTACCAGGTGCCTGCGTCCTTCAGCTGTTCCAGGGGTGTGGCGCTGCCAAGGACAAGTCTTCACTTTTATCTTGATGGGGACAAGCTGCTAATAAAAAGGGATGCTTTACTCATGGCCACGCTACACCCACAGAATGCCGGAGGATGATTTTGCCTGGTAAGCTCATCCCTACCTGTTCTTCTAGAAATCTTCTGATGCGGTTTTTGGCATGTCTGATAATCTCCAAAAAATATGTTCTGAACTACTGAAGAAAACAAGATAGGCCACAATCCAACTGTTTCATTTGCACTCTCCATCAAAAACACTGGCACATAATTCAACACATACCAAGTTGTCAAGAAAAAAACATCAAATTTCATTTAAAAGAATTAAAGACGTCAGAGATATTTTGGTGAATAGCAGTTTCTGGGAACAAAAACAAACATCCAGGAACACTCTGACAGGTGTAGCCAGACCCTTGTGGCCACTGTGCCTATTGTAGGTATACCTCCAAAACCACTGAATTTATAAACCATACTAACAAACACACATGCATTTTGGCCCACTTTACCACTTGCAACAGCAGTTTTGTCGTCTATGCTATACAATGCAAGTATCTAAAGATGTAGGTGGGAAAGACAATAAGACTTCTCAAGAAACATATAGAAAAATGTATAGGGAAACACCTTTCAAATATAAGAAACAAAAATATAGGTGCTCCCTTGGTAAGCCATTTCTTGAAATACAATAGGACCCCATATCCGCTGGGGATTGGTTCTGGGGGGCAGCATGGATATGGAAACCATGGATAATAGTCAATGCCATTGAAAATAATGGGATTTCCGGTTTAAAATACCATAGAGTTGCCTCTGAGGACCTAGAAAATGGCTAGGAAATACACATTTTCAAGGAAGACTCTATGGTAGGTGTGCTGTTTTGTGTCCCATGGATAATTGAATCAGTGGATAATGAATCAGTGGATACAGGGTTCCTACTGTACCACCTTCCTCAAGTTTGGGGCTATAAATAAAGTAAATAATATTTATGAGAACATTCTATTAAACAAAGAAGCAGAGTGGAATTTAAAATTAAAATCTTTGGTTCCTAGAAGACTGAATGAAGAACTTGATCTCCTCCCACTTTTGTAAATTCACTTAGAACTTTTTGTAGCCTGGCTGCATGATATATCCTTGAAGACCATCTCTCTCCTCCTTCTCTCCTCCCACCTTTTTATGTGACCATCTGCTATTAAAAAAAAAAAAAAAAAGCCTTGAGCTGAGCCTGGTTCACTTGTTTATTTTCAATCTAGCAAATGGAATGAGATTTTCAGCTCCAGAAATATCTGCAGTTAGATTTCATATTGGTATGCATAGGCTTACCAATATGCATAGGCAGTAGACAAAAATTAAAATGTATTATGATGGTTTCCATGGGTATTATTATGTAATGATGTGTTGCCCTTTTGATTTTTAATTTTACATTTACATTTGTATTTGTTTTCATGTTTTTAGATAGCCCCTGAAGAAGGCCACTGAAATCCACAAACTGAAATTTGTTCGGATTTCCCCAAAATAAAATAAATAAATAAAATAACCATTCACTGAGCACTTGGAGATGTGTCTCCCTTTTTTCTTGTGGATTCTATTGGGTGCTTCCAGTATTTGCCTCTTTCAAAGGCACACAACAATAATAATTCTTCCTTGCTAAACATCATTCATGTTGGGGAAAACTATAACAAAACTAGTGACTTATCCTACTCTGATTTCAGACACTCTAGGTTTCAGATTACAAGCTTGTTATCTCCTTGATTATATTCTGATTTTCCAATTGAATTGGATGATATCAATGTGACATGGATCAATGCACCAATGAAACACCATATAAACATGAGGCCCATCTCAAGTACTGTGAGAGGAGCACCTCTTGTGAGAGTTCCATGCTCCCATGAAATTGGAGATCTTTTGGGAGCCTGAAACTCTCACAAAAGGCCTACATCTTGTGTGGCTTGAGGTGGGCTTTATGTAGGCCTGCCTTGTGTGTTAATCATTTCAGTCACCTTGGGTCTTCCTGAGAAAACTCTTCAGCCACACTTGCAACAGACAGTCCCCTATATCATTTGGTATATAATTTGTAACCATTTTGCTGTGTACCAATATATAAAGGAGTTACTCTGTTGTGAGTGTGACTGGTACACACGCTTCCTGCTATGACCCCCAAATAAAAACAAATGCATCATAGGCCAAACCTGCACTACACAAACAATCCAGTTTGAAACTTGATTATTTGCCATGGCTCTTTCCTATGGAATCATGCCATTTGTAGTGTGGTGAGGCACCAACACTCTTTGGCAAAGAAGGCAAAATGACTTGTGAAACAACAAATCCCAGGATTCCATATGAAGGAGCCATGGAAAATATCCAGTTTCAAACTGGATTATTGGTGTAGTGTGGATTTGGTCCTAGTCAGGCTCCAGGCCCTTTCCAGATCAAATACCCCGGATAATTTCAAATAGCTTACACCCTGGTCATCAGGCCTATCCACATGCTGGGAAGCCATGTTAGATGGAGTATTTTACAGAAATACAGAAACTGAAGGCACAAGGTAATAATAATAATAATTATTATTATTATTATTTCTATCCCGCCCCTCTGCAACGCAATTGGGGCGGCTTATATCATAAAAATCCCATAATTACATTAATACCCTAACCCACCCACCCCTTAAAACAATATTAAATTAAACAGATTAAAAATGTACAATAATTTAAAAGATAGGGAAAAAATGAAATAATCCAGTGGCTGCTAAAGGGAAAAGGCAGCCGAATTTTGGGCTGGGATAGCTATTCGGGAAAGGCCTGCCGGATGAGATCCATCTTATTACCACCTTAGACAGCTTCAAAAACATCTAAGGTACATTTACTGCATAATTTCCTGTAAAGAAAGGTTTTCCAGTGAGGAAACTGGTAATGTGGGGAGGGTCTCTAAACAGCTAGGCATGAGTTCTATTGTAGGATACCAGTTTTGCTTTATTATAGTACCAGTTTTGGTTATGTTGTAACTGAGGCAATCCTGTTTTGCTTGTTGAATTCTTTTCTCAGCAGTAGTGGTGTATAACTGGGACAAATCTACTGATTTATGCTTTTGAGAGTGAATGGTACTAGGCTGTAGTCTAAGAGCCAATGTAGAGCAGTAGTTGAATTGGAACTTGGAAGACCCAGGTTCAAATTTTTACTGGCTCATGAACTTTATTGGTTTACCTTGGGCCAGTCACTTTCTCTCAGGTCAACTTCTGGAGTTTGTTGTGGGGTTAAAGTGAGGAGGAAGAGAGACATGTGCATTGTCATTGGAGAAAAGGAGAGAGATAATCATTACCAATAAACACATAAATAAATGTATAAACTGGGGCAGGGGGAATAACTTCTCACAGCATTTACAGAGATTGTTGTAATCCTCTGTCAGTCTGCTTACTTGAAGAAACAGTACTTCATGCAATGTAGGGCTCAGTATTTGCAATTCCAGTTCCCCAGATTAATATTGGCATTCTTCCTTGCTAAAAATCATGCATGTTGGGAGAAACTATAATGAAACTAGCAACTTATCTTACTTAGATAGCAGAAACTCTAGGTTTCAGGTTGCAAGCTTGTTATCTCCCTGATTAAATTCTGATTTTCCAATTGAAAAGGATGACATCAGTGCGACATGATTCAATCCACCAATGAAACAACATGAAAGTGATGCCATTATCTCTGAGGCTAAACTTCAGTGAAACTGGAAACAAATTAAAACGCTTATTTGAATTCTATGTATAGGTACCTCTACCAAAATTCTTAAATAACAGCTTCAAAGTGGCGGGGGAACCTAAAGATAGGAATGGTTCCAAGTAAGTAGCATAATCATGATTCAGTGTTTCCCAATCTCCCTTGCTGTCTGAGACTTTCTATTGTTTCAAAAATTATTTGAATATTACTGAAACCATTCTGGAACCAGTTCTTGATCAATCTCTGAGGTGCACTGAGTTCAGCAATAGAAATCTGTCTACTGCATGTCCCTGCATGAACACAAATAGCTCACTGAAGTTACTCTGTGCCTTACAGCTTAGGGAAGCCCTTCAGGATTGGGCCACACACTGGTGGCCATGGTGGATAGGAGATTCTAGGATTTGCACTCCAAAATATAACTGTTCTAAGCTCTGATTAATCACATGAACTTGCCCTATCAAGATATTCTGATATATGTCTGTATGTAATGTATGTATGTACTTAAACTGGGGAGACGGCATGTCATGTTCACACATGACAGTTCTATTTCCAATCTTCTTGCATGCAATACCAAGGTCTGAAGGGAAATTCTAAGCCCATTCAACTGAACATACTGAGAGGAACCCAAGTGAGTCACAAAGGGTTCTTGATTGTGAAGAAGAGTCTAAGCTTGTTCCACCGAGTCCAACCCCCTGCTCGATGCAAGAACTCCAGCTAAAGCCTTCCCAGCAGATAGATGTCCAGTCTCTTTTTGAAGAGGTCCAGAGAAGGAGACCTCACCCTGCTCTAGGCAATTGGTTCCATTGCTGTACCGCTCTTATTGTCAGGAAGGTTCTTCTAATGTTCAGTTGAAATCTATCTCCTTTAACTTAAAACCATTAGAGCTGGTTCTACCCTCTGGGGCAGCAGAGAACAGGCCTACCCCCTCCTCTCTGTGACAGCCCTTGAGGTACTTAGAGAGTGGAATCATGTCACCCCTCAGTCTTCTCTTTACCAAACTGAACAAGCCCAGCTCCTTCAACTTTTCTCACATGTTTTGTTCTCCATACTTATCATCATTGTTGTCCTTCCCTGAACCCACTTCAACTTGTCTATATCCTTCTTAAAATGAGACACCCAGAAGTGAACACAATGTTCCCGAGGAGGCCTGACAAGTGCAGAATATAGTGAAACTATAATTCCCTCAACTTGGAAACTATGGACTTTATCATACCACCCCTCATAAATGTTCTTTTGCTGGCATATTTTGAAACATTTTTTATGCCAGCAAAAGACCTCCCACTACCAGGCTTAGCTTGAGGCACATCAGAAAGGCAGTCCAAGCAGTAACAGAGCACAAACAGAGCTCCATCTGCTTCTGTGTTCAAAATCTCACTGATTCTCGTGAGAAGATGCTAGCATGGAAAATTTAAAAATACATTGGGGGAAAAAACCCACAAAAAGCACACACAAGCACAGAAGCACACTCACAAAGTCCCAAGTACACCGGGGAGGTAAAAACAAGGAGCATCCCCTACCTGGCTGTCCCAATCTCACCCAATAGTGTTCTGACAATTGATGTGCTGTGTTCACTGAGCACAATGGTGCGAGGTTTCAAATGCTGGCAATGCTGGCAAAAAAGTGCCATGGCTGATCTATTGACAGCTTGGCCCATCAATAAAAAAGAACTGGTTTGGGATAGGACATTAATGCAAAAGGACAACAAGTAGCTTCCACACAGGTAGCCAATGCAAATGCAGCTTGTGTGGGCAATTAGCTAACACACATTGGAAACTGCATAATGCAGTGTAGATGTGTAAATTGCTATTGCTTAAAACAATTTGTAAGCCGCTCTGATAGCCTTGTGGCTGAAGAACGGGGTATAAACAAATAAATAAATAAAATATAAATAAATAAATAAATAAAAGATGCTAATCCCAATGCCTCTGAATGGGTGGGATTGCTTTTGATATGGTTAGGAGTATGCATTTTCTTCTAGTCTACTAGTTGATAAATCATGGAAGAGCACAGTGTCCAGATTCATGGACATGGTAGGAGAAACAAGAAGAGAAATCACACTCATTCTACTCTCTGTTAGCACTGACCTCCCCAGAGACAAGATGCAACCCGTCTTGACTCTTTCATGCTCAGCACTTATAATGCAAATAAATAAACAGACACTCACCTCAACTTGCACCTTCAACCACACCCATTAAAGATAGTTCTAAAAATCACAATCTGTAGTCTGAGGGAACATAAATTGCCCTGCCCAGCGTGGAGGACTGGGGCTACCTGTGCAGAGCCAAGGATTCAGATCCATTTACCCACAGAACAATAAGCATTCTTGTAACTATTTTCATTAAAAAGAAAACCAACAGAAGGAACAAATAAATTAACTGCCGTGGGACCTGAGGTTTGGTGAGACCTACTGTTGCACCCTCCTCAGGGCAGTAGGACTCTAAGCTTTATATTTCCTAGAGCTCATTAGTTATACTGTACTTGAAAGCAAAGGGTTGCTTCCTGAACATTGTTCAGAATAACAAACTATTCATATGGTAATACCATAGGGCTGGTTTGGGGGCCTTGTTACATGTTACCTGCCAATTTGCCTTTCCCTAGTAAGACTTAGATTCTTCAGTGCTGTATCTGTGAATCACACAATTGGGTACTGTGCCTGCTCAGAAACAGCATTTGGATCATTCTAGAGCAGTCAGCGCTTTTTGGCAGTAGCTCCACCCAGCTCCCTGTGGTATATAAATACCAAGCCCACCAAAAAGACCTCAGTTCTTTTTCATCCATTGCACTAGCAACCACTGAATGTTCTCTGGTAGTAGTTGTTTGGATTCATTCTGCAGCATCTCTACATAGAACCAACAGGTGTGGCAAAAATGTCCTCTCTATCGGTCCATTGGGTCTGAATGAATATTGAGAGCCTGGTAGGGTAGTCCCACCCATTGGCCAACAGTCACATTTCTTAGCTCACAGAGGTGGTATCTTAACATGAAGCTGGAATCTCCAAGACTTCTTGCCTTGGGTGCAAGTGTACACAGAAACTACCTTGCCAGGTGCAGCTCAGCATTCATCTCAGATCTACTCGGGCACAACCCTAATTCTTAGCTGTAGTTATGGATGACATAGGACATCCACCTGCCAAGCTTGGTTGGATATATTTTGCTTTGTCTGACCTGTGGGTTTGGGCAGAATAAGGAGATACCAATCCACCATTTGAGCTTTGGACCCTTGTGTATCCTGGCACATTAAATCAGTTTGCTCAGTGCTGAGGAATGGAGTTACGCACCAATGATATTAAGAGGCAGTGATGTGACCAGTACTGGCTATGGGAAATGTGAGAATAATCTTTGGAAGCCACAGTGTGATTAATAATGCCATTAAGCATGTAATATCAAAAATGGATCTCTGTAAATATTGAAGTACATACCGTATATATTTTCCTGGTTCCCACAATCCTTTCATTTTTGGAGGTTCTTGTGGTTGGTCGTGCATGCAGATACAGGGGATAAAGGACAATTTCATCTCAGTATGTTTTTCATTTGACTTTACCAAAATTCTCTAACATCCTTCATACCTAGGATGGGGAGAATTGAGAATTTAAAGAAAAGATGTGGGAGGAACCAACACGGACAATTCATCCCTCTGAACCTAAGATTTTGGACTATCTGACACACTAAATAGAGTGTGATAATGACACCACATTAACATGAAAGGGTGCACATATCAGATTATGTTGCCCTTTCACATTTATGTACTGGCTAAAACCTGTACTTTTTTAAACGGAGGTACTAACAGTTACAGGCCCGAAACCAGGTCTGGGAATACAACTTCCAATCCTGGATGGAACTACACTCTCCTCCAAGGACTGTGTTTGCAGTCTGGGGGTGCTCCTGGACCCAACGCTCCAGATGTCTAATCAGGTAAATGCGATGGTCAGGAGTGCCTGTTATCAACTTCGGCTGATACACCAGATGCGCCCTTTCCTGGAAACCAGGGACCTCAAAACTGTGGTACATGCACTGGTAACCTCCCGTCTGGATTTCTGTAATGCGCTCTACATGGGGCTACCCTTGTGCTTGACTCGGAAACTTCAACTAGTTCAGAACATGGCAGCCAGGTTGATTTTTTGTGTTTCCAGAAGTTAGCATATAACACCTGTGCTAAAAGCTCTCCACTGGCTGCCTATTAGTTTCCGGGCACAGTACAAGGTGTTGGTTATAACCTTTAAAGCCCTACATGGCTTGGGTCCAACTTATCTCCGGGACCGCCTCCTTCCGTACGACCCTCCCCGCACGCTTCGGTCCTCTGGGAGGAATCTGTTACAGCCTATGAAAACAAGGCTGTCGGTGACCTCCCAGAGGGCCTTCTCTGCTGCCACTCCCAGATTATGGAATGGCCTGCCGGACAAGATCCGTCTTATTACCACCTTAGACAGCTTTAAAAAAGCTGTCAAGATGGATCTTTTCTGGCAGGCCTTTCTTGAATAACTATCCCGGCCCAAGACTCGGCTGTCCTTTCTGAGCTGCAATCAGGTTTTTTTTTAACTATTGTATGTTTTAATTTTTTTTTCTTTCTAATTTATATATTTTTAATTATTGTATGTTTTTAATCTTTTATAATTTAATATTATTTTAAGGGGTGGGTGGGCTAGGGTACTGTGACTATGGAGTTTTTTATATTGTAAGCCGCCCCGATTGCGTTGCAGAGGGGCGGGATAGAAATAAAATTTTATTATGATTATTATATTATTATTATTGATGGCTGAAGATGTCAATTTATCACCGTGGCACTTTAGAGCCAGCATTGCTGGCGTGTGAAACCTCATGCCATTGTACTCACATGAACGCAGCATGAATGGCCTGTCTGGTGCGAACACTTCTGGGTGCGATTGCAACATCAAGGTAAGTGACACACTTTTTATGACACTCCCTGGGTTACTTATAAGTTTTTAAGTGTGTGTATGTGCTTTTAAAAAACTTTTTGTGTGTTGTTGCTGTTTTTTAAATTCCCCATGCAAGCATCTTCTTACGATAATCTGCATGATTTTGAACAGGGAAGTGAACAGAGCTCTATTCACTTCCTCATCCATTGCCAGGAAGACTTTGGATGGGAGGCAAGGTAAATGCACCATGAGGATTCCATGGGGAATCCAAAACTACTAAGACTCCCATCAGTCCAGGTTTCTCCTCATCTGAGTTTCCCAATACTTCTTGAATATTCTTTCTACTCCTAAGTGAAACAGACAAATCCTTCCATCCTTAATACCAGCATAAATGCACATACAAGAGGAGGTGAAGACAATTTGATATCTACAGAAATGCACCAATATCTACTGAAGGCATGAAACTCCCACTCACTCTGTTCATTTCATTCTGAGCCTCTTCAGAGCTGGAAGAGCTAGCTCTTTGAGCTACTGTGGAATGTAAGTGCTCAGCGTCAGTGATGTGGCTTCTGCTTCTACAGGTGGTTTTACTAAGATGACACTTCTGACAGGTTTTCTACAGGTGATTAATACTACAGACAGGTGCATGATGAGTTGTATATATTGGGCAGGTGTCTAATTGAAGCCAGTGGGGCAAAAAATAATAATTAAAAAAAGTAATGGGTACATTCAAGAAGAATTAGCTTGTCAAGGGAAATGAGAAGCTATTAAATATGGTAGTGCTCATGAAACTGGGTTGCAAATTGCGTTCATAATTGGTCGTGTTATGCAACCAGGTTTCATCAAAGGGATGAAACCAAAAAGGTGCTTGGTTGTCAATTCACTTTTTTCCTCGTCATCAACTTGCTGACTGCATTTTAATCAGCTCTGAAGTATGGAACAAGGGGGTGGGGGGGAAGCTGGCTGTCTAACCTGCCTGCAACCATCCAGTCCACACCTGCTATAAATCACACCTGTGCAGTGCAAAAGGTCATACTGGGTCAGGCTTCCCAAAAGAAAGATGCTTTTCTGCTTCAGGCAGAAACAGAAGGGGAGGGCTCAAGGACTGGAGACAGAGCAGCAGAGACTGAAAATCCACCTAGCTCTTCTCTGGAACTATAAACCTGGGAGAAGTACAGGATGCAATATAGCTGAAACTCAGGAGATCTGACACTACATGGGCTGATGTTGTATCATGGTGTAGCTATGGAGGGGTTGCAAAAGGAGAGCATTATCCCTCCAAATAAGATTTATACTCCTCCATGACATTTTCCTTCAGTCAGCAACTTTCTAACATTGCAGAGAGTGAGACTTTCCTACCTAGAACTGTTATTTTTGCTAGATACACATTCCCTTGGTCACTTTTCCTGGACCTTTTCTTTGGGTGACTAAGCCCTGCCACTAATTGCTTAACAGAAGTTACTGCAATGCTAGAAATCTGAAGAATGAAAGAATATATCATGGGGGGATTGTTTTTGAGGGAGGCACAGATGTGTAGCTACATACCTGGCAGAGGTCCAGCCCAAAGGTAGGAACTCCAGCACTTCAGCCATGCTATAAGATTGGACATAGACTGATGATCTACCATGGTGTGCCCAATTATCATGGCTGTCTTCAGTGGCAGAAAAAGAAAAGGGAATATGCAATACTGTACTCTGTGATTAAGAAATAATACTAAGTTTTTGGATTGGCCAGGCCTAACAGAAGTATTGGTCAACAGGGCAGCATCTTCTCTTTAGACTTCAACTGAAGCTCCATCAACTGAATTCAGTGTTTCCTCCTCTTCCTTCCATATGCAGGGAAATAGAGTAGTAAGGCCAGAGACCCAACACTTCAGGGTATGTGACCAAATATTCTGACATCATCTGACCCAGGGAGTACTGTGTTTTGTGTGTGGGAGGGGATCTGACCACTACCCAACTATGATCCCCCATTCCTGATAATAGTAAGCAGCCAATATGCAACAATAAGCTACATTATGACAAATGTCTGTTTTTGTTTATGTGCTTTATAAAGGCAATGCCAGTATGTAGGGGTGGGGGGAAAGCATCTTAAATGAATGAGCAGGTTTTAAAAAACATTCGAAACATGATAACCTAATTCTATATCTAATTCTATTGGTTTTGCACTTAACCTCAGAATTGACCTATGTGAGGTGCATGTAGTATACCTTAATGATCCAATCCTAATTTAGGGTCAAGCACACCCTAGTGAAGATAATAATGTATCTTATGTTTCCTGTAGGTTTGCTTCCCTAGTAAAGCCAACAGTTATGAGAAATATTCTGCAAACCCCAATAAGATTAAAATCTCATTTTCTTTCTTTCCTTCCTCTAGTATAACCTCAAAACTCAGCCAACCAGTCTGATTACACCTTATAATTCTCTTGTTCATAAGCCATGTAAACTGAGTATAAGCCATCACTGAAACATCCACATTTGGACAGAAGATCAGGTTTATCCCAAAAAAGCCTTCCCCACCAACTATTCTGAACATTCATGTATACACTTTGGTTAGGAAAACAACAACACCATTGCATTGCCATTCAGGTGGTGGATATAATTGGAGTATTTCCAGCTTTAGCCATCTTGTTCTAAGTCTTTACGAAGGATGTCTCCCTCACAAAGGTTAAAGATGGAAATGGAGATTTTTGGTTACCTCATTCTCACATTGCAATATATATATATATATATATATATATATAATGTTTTTCTTCTTGCTGTGCAAGATTATAAGCATTATTCCCACTTTTCTTAAAAAAAATCATTTCACAACTTTTTCTGAAAACAGATGTAT
Source organism: Gambelia wislizenii (assembly GCA_030847615.1). Lineage (NCBI taxonomy): Eukaryota > Metazoa > Chordata > Lepidosauria > Squamata > Crotaphytidae > Gambelia > Gambelia wislizenii. Next base: position 302,110,257 of record JAUMIR010000002.1, on the reverse strand, counting down.
TTATGTAACAATATATATTTTTCCAAAAACAGCGTTGTGTGCAAAAATATTTATTTTTAAAAAAAAAGTTCTTTTCTGTATAAAAACATTTTTTGAGAAAAATTGTTGGCCGGAATCCTCTATCACAGTTACGAATGCATAACCTGCTGTTACTCACTCATGACTGTTACATATTCATAATCTATATGTAGCCCCTAGTTTAGGAAATACATAGAAACCATGAAAGCCTCCAATCTCTATTTACCAGGTGGCAGCTACTGCGATCAAAGGGGGTTTGTTCCCATGTCAACTGGGAAGCAAGTGGCTACCATTCCCACCTCTTCCTATGAGCAATCTCTGGAGTGAGGGGGAATTGTGACAAGGACCCTGTTTCTGCTGGTTGTAATGGAGATGGCTCATGGAAGGAGGAGGGAACAGCAGCCAGCTGAGAGAACAGGCAACAGACCCCCATAAATCTCTACAACTGCTATCCCATGAATTGAGATTGGGGAGGCTGAGTCAGAATCCAATGTGTAACACCATAACTGTGCTTACACATAACATAAAGACCATACAGAATACTGGCCATTTAAAAAAAATCACACAAATGACATTTTCCGATAAGCTCCTGAAATGAGGGGGGAGTCATTGTTACTGACAATTGTTCATTCACATAGAACAAGAAAAAATAGCTGAAAATTTAACAATTCATTACTATCACTTTTTGGCCACAGTTTTGACCCCCATGTCCTCAAAGTGAAGGCAGGAGATAGTGAATGGGCTGCAGGCCTCTTCTCATATGTGAAACAGATAAAAAAAATGCTCTTTCACATAATATTAGCATTTCTTAAAAATTCTAAGCAAGCAGCACACTGCATCATTGACAAGTATAATTTACATGGATTCAATGCATCATATTCAAATGACCACAGCTTCACCAAAGCCTAGACCTTTTCAGTCACTCCTCTATGTATACACTAAACATGCAGAGGAAGCAGAACCATTTCCTGATGGTCCTACCTACCCACAAATTGAGTGAAACATCTGTAAGGGATCCTTAGTATGTACAGTTGTATACAAGTGGACAGTTCCCACAACTGGATGTCTCAGACATGTCACTAAAAGCATGAATATCTCAAGGGGTTAGAGACAAAAGAGGTGGTAAAGTTAGGCTAGGACCAACAAGATTTAATTCGGTTCCCTTCGTGTATTTAAGTGTATGTGTTCAGAGGTCAACTCAAGTGAGCATCTGTGTGCACTTTTTTTGTGACATTAGAGATTATTCTGTTACATGGTATGATGTCTAAAAGAAAACCACAAAAATTTTGTGAATAAAATTAGCTGTTTCCTAGGGATGCTTTCTATTTCGCTGCTACACACACACACACACACACACACACACACACACACCTGGCTAAAAAACACCTATAGATTTCAGAGATGTGTGTCTGTTACAAAAAAATGGCACATGCTTGCATGTTCCCATGAGATGGGTATGCCAAGAATGATGGCTTGAACAATCCATAAATGCTGACTGGGGTGTTGTGCTTTGAGTATTGTCTTTAAATAGTGTAATGGTTCCTTTGATTGTATTATTTTAAACATCTGGGTGCTAAACCCCCTTTGTGAGTCATATAAGCCAAACAATTTTTAAGCATTTGAGGCCTTGCAGATGGTGGGATTCAGCCTGTAGGTGGTCTTTTCCCATTGAGCTCAATAAGGAAATAAAAGGAGACTGGGTTTGTTCATACCCTAACAATCTTCTGTGTGCCCCTTCCCCACATTTTGTAGTTTTGGTACACATGTTTGGAACAGTTTCAAAGCAGTCATATTTCTATTTGTGTTTTGGGAGATTTTATAAAAAACTGGATTATGATAACATTCTTTAAAATTGAGAAATTGTGAGATCCATTCATTAGTGACCAATTGGCTTAAACAACAGAGAACAAAGGAAATGAACAAGTCCTACACATCTGTATCTTGAAAAGTGGGTGGCAGAACAGAAACATATGTGATATTGCTGCTTTTACTTTCTTTAAGCAAACCATAAAACTTGTAGAGATAGTGGCAGATATCACTATGGTCAAACCTAGCCTGCCTCAGAGTAAATCCCTAGATATCTGTTTCAATCCACTACAGCATCACTATTAATTAAGAATGAGTTTAACTCATACAGAACACTTTAGGCATTTTACATGTTATGAGAAACCCTGAGAATCATAAGTAAAAGAAGTCCTCACTGATGCTTTGGGTTCCACCAGGGAAAAAATATAAAGGGGCAACATGCTCATCTTCCACAACAGAAAAGGTACAGGACATGCTTGTACCAATAACTCACATTGATTGCCAGTCTCCTCTGTAGGGATGGGGAAATCTGCCAGGTTTTCCTTCTCTATCGTTTGAAGATTTTAAAGCTCATGTTCTTTCCATTCTGAACATGAAGAAACATGCAGATTTTGAAAAAAAAATCTTCCAAAATGAACAGGAAAAAAATGCCTTACTTTGGTAAAATCCCTCAGGAGTTTTAGAAGGAAAAAGTAAATATGAATTTCAGGGAAACTAGAACTCTTTCCCCAGGTCTGGATAGTGTACTTGTTCTTAGCTATCTAGAACAGTGGTTCTTAACCTGTGATCTGGGAACCCCCAGGGGGCCATTGTATTCTCACAGGGGGTCTGCAAAGACTTGAAGGCTGCTCAGCTCACATGACAGGATCCAAATCAAAGGCTGGCTGGCTTGACCTGTGCATTGCCATTCAATCCACTCCAGCCACAAATTTGCAGGAAGAAGGAGGAGAAAACTCTTCTCTCCCCTCCAGTGCCTCTGAGAGAAGGGTTAATGATTGGTGCAATTGTATTACTATTATTATCACGTTTTATTGTTGTTGTTAGGGTTTTTTAAGTCTTGAGTTAAGTCTTGGGAGTCCACAGCAACAAAACTATTTAAAGGGAGTCCCTGGTAAAGAAAACGTTAAGAGCCATTGATCTAGAAGACAATACCTCCAATATTAGATTTCCACAGTCACTAGACTACTAGTTCTTGACCATCAGGCAGAAGAAACCTTGAAAGTCTACCATGAAAACTCTGCACTTAGAAAAAGAATCCAGAGAAGTAGTGACTGCTTTGGGCATGGGCTTAGTTCACATGCAGTGCACATCAAGGTCTTGGGCCCCACATTGGAATACATTAAATTATCCTGTGCAGTGGCACATTGCAAGATAAAAGCAGTAGAGATGAGTGGCCTACGTTTGTCTGCCAATATTAGCCTTCTTATTAGACAACTCTTATAGGTTTTCAAGAATTTAATTCTACTTTCCTTCATGTTACTCACAATTTTTTTTCTCTCAGCACAACTCTCCAAATTCACTTCAAATGTTTGCTTTAGGGGCACGACAAATCTATGGCCATTTAAGTACATGTGGACACTCAGCTTTTGTCTCAAAAACTTTTGAATTTTTTTTCACTGCAGGTGAGCACTCATTTGCTTCAGGCAGAGTTTGGTGACAATATTCCTCACTTCAGGAAACCTTTTCTGCCACTCTTTTACCACTATCTAGCCTTGCCCAATGACCAAGAATGAAAGCAAAATTCTTTCCTCCTGTCAACTGTCATTATGAGATAAGATAGAAGGATTAAGATGAAATGGGTGACTTTTCAGTGAGTCAATGTTTTACAGAGTAGAAACTGGTTTAGAAATAATGCACTGGGCATGAAAAGGGCTGATTCATTACTTCTATATCCAAGAATAAAAAATCCTTTAAGAACCATGACTCAGGAGTCAGACAAGGTGAGGGGTACAAACTTGCCCTGAAAGGAAGTAACCAAACAGGAAAACATATACTGACCCTTTGCATATTAGAAGAATGAATGCACATTTGATGTTTCACATCTAAGGATCCCCATTACTTGGCAACAGCTAGAAGATAGTTTGTTAATGCAAATACCCACTCCTATGTTTGAACTAAACCCCTTGTTTTTATTATGTTAAAGATGTAATTCTCTATCTATCTATCTATCTATCCATCCATTGTAGGTTCACGTATCTTAATGTAATGTATAAAAAATAATTGATTAAAAGAACTGAGTGATATTGGGTACAAATTCATCATACAAAAATAGGTTCTTGTGATATAGCTGCTGACACACTTTAGAAATAGTGCAGTTTGACACTGCTTTAACTGCCATGGCTCAATGCTATGGGATTCTGGGTTTTGTCATTTTCTGAGATATTTAGCCTTCTCTGTCAGAGAGCTCTGGTGTTACAACAAACTATAAATCCCACAATTCCATAGGATGGAGCCATGATAGTTGAGGTGCTATCAAAATGTATAATTTCTGCAGTGTGTCAGCAGCTATATTTGCCAATGGACATGCACACAGAGAGATAGAGCTGGCTCCATTGAAAACTTGAGATGGAAAAGAATTTTGATGGCTTTGAGATTCTGACTGACAATGTCCATATAGTAGGTCCTAAGAGCTATTGTGAGACAAACTGATTTTGCCCCAGACATTCACATAAACATTCACAGAAATATATGCATACTTTATACAACATATATATGGAAAATGCAGATGAATGTTCATGCAGGAAGAATAAACAAAGTCTCATAAATGCATATAAAGATGGGCGAGAATACAGGCGAGACCTAGATAACATCAACAAAATCAGTACTGAGAATTTTCCCACATTCATATTGTTAAGCAAAGATGTTTGTTTTGTAGCAGAAGTTCACAACTGAGAAAAATCAGTAGATGCTATAAAACAGCTCATTCAATTGAAAACAGTTGCAAGTTCATTTAGGAAACCCTCTATGGTCACTGAAGAAATGTCATAGGATTACCTCATGGCCATAGGATTTTTCAGTTCATCTCCACGAAGGAGGGAAGCAAGAGAGAAAACCCTTCCCTCAGGAGATAAACCTGACTATCAAGTAGGATATTAAGTGTTGCAAATTTCATCTGTCAGACTAAAGAAAGGTATGGATGTAGTGCTTCTTCAGTAAAGAGGCAATGAGTGGGAATACCCTGGATCCACATCTCTTCCATGACCACTCCCCTAGAAGGTGAGAAGTCTATCAGGCCTCATCCTGAAGCAGTTCACTCCCCCTCAATGGCCAAAAAAAAAAAAAAAAGGAAGGAAAAGGTTTAAAAGGAAGAAGAAAGTAAAGAGACTTGATGTTTCAAGGAAAAAATAATAAAAACAACATGCTGTTGTGAACCTAGCAAGGGTTTGGGCTGGTGTGGGTGTGGGTGACATCAGAGGTTCCTATCCTCAATGAAAGGGTTGTCTGGTTAGATGCAAACGTAAGTTCTCAGCCACTTTGAATTAGAGGTAGACAGATAAACCTATTTTCAGTTTGTGACAGTTTCATACATGTCCAGTCATATGTTCACCAAAATGACCTGAGAATAGCTTCCATATCTGGTATAATCTGAGAGCAGCTTCCATATCTACACAGCTGCCTTTTTTTTTCTGAATACCCAAACTACTTCTCTAAAGTAATAATAAATGGAATTTCTGTTTTGTATTGATATTATTAACTGATATTATATGACTGATATTATTTTACAAGATACCTTGGAAACCAGATTTTCCCCCTCAAAAAAAAAAAAAAAGACTATCCATTTCAATAATGAACACAGATACATAATAAATCATTTCCGATCTACTGCTGTTCAGTCGAGCTACTGCAGCAATATTGCATTTCAAGGTCTAGACCCCATTTGCATTTCACACTAATTACAGACCATGACCATAAACAATGTAGGCCAATTATGCAGTTAAGATTAAGCATAAGCACTAAATAATACCATGTGTGGGGCTATCTGGATGCATAGTACAACTACCAACTTTCCTGTGCAATTAATACAGTTAACATCCAAACTCCTATTTGACACCCATAAAGAATATGGTGATTTCTATTTACTTTCACCACCTCCACCACCACAAACACACACAATACCTTGGGTCTGGCTTATTTGAAGGACCGTATCTCCTGTTAGCTCTACGGTCATCAGGGGAGGCCCTGCTCTTTGTCCCACCACCTTCCAGGTTTATTTGGTGGGACCAAGAGAGTGGGTCTTCGTGGCAGTTCTTCCCAGACTTTGGACCCCCCTTCCTAGGAGGGCTAGGATGCAGTGGTGGCATTAGTGGGCTGCGGAAAGACCAAACTGCACCAGGTGACACCATCAGCAGGAGGGGTGACATTGCCTTTAGTAATACCACAAGTACTACCACTTGTTTTCCTTCCACGGGTAAGTAGAAGCATTCTTATTCCACCAGGGCCCCATTTATACAAGTGGGAGAAGTAGTGTTTTTGCCCCCAGCAGCCCCCATAAGCTTTGCATCCAAGATGACAGATGACATGAGAGAGCCCTCCTCCCTTCACTGGTCCCCACAGTGATGGCAGCATGGCAATGGAGGGGGGGGACCGTGGAAGGGAGAAGAGGATGAGATAGCCCTCCTCCCATCCCTGATCCCTGCAGCGACAGCAGCATGTGGAGGGGGAACTGGGGAAGAGATAAGAGGACAAGTGAAATTGTCACTGATGGGATTTTAATGGTATGCTGTGCTGTTTTGTTGGGGATTTAAATGTCTTTTTAATGACTTTTGATGATTTTAACTTAAATGGTTTAATTGTTTTTTAAATCACTTGTATATTTATGCTTCTTATTGATGTTTTTATTTAGTTTTTAATCTGTATAGTTTTTAATACATTGTAAGCTGCCCTGAGTCCCACTGATGGGAAAAAGGCAAGATATAAATTAATAAAATAAACAAAGAAAAAAGAAATGACCACCATTACTTCCATTGGGTAGTTTGTTCACATCACTTTGTGATAGGATACAAAATTGTGGACCAAGGGGTGGGGGTCAGGGAAGAGGCAGCCAATGTTCTCTTCTGTTACAATGCAGATGCCAATACACATCCTATTGAAAGTAATATCTCTCTCTCTTTCTGGCTTTTCTTCGCAAACAAAGATTCAGGAAGGACTCATCCCGCACTTTCTGCATGCGCGCTGATGACTAAAAAGTCGAATCCGAGATAAACAAGTCCAGTTGCAGAAAGCACAGCAGAAGGTCTCCTTGGGTGATGTTTCTGGGTTGTGATTCTTTCTGCGTTGTCATTTCTCTTCAAGACTTGTTCAGCATGAGTTCTCAAATAAGGCTGCAGCATTGTGGATAGTGCGTCTCCATGCCTCCCGATATGAGGCCAGAGCAGACCATTGTTGGTGATCAATTTGGCCGAGCCTGAGATGTTGTTTCAGGGAGTCCTTGTATCACTTTTTTAGAGCACCCCTCTTACGCTGACCCATGGCGAGTTCACCATAGAGTACCATTTTTGGGAGGCAATGCCAATACACATACTATTAAAAGTAATATAGCATAGATGAATGATGTTTTCACAGCTCGATTACATTTGCATGCACACATCTGAAGGTTAGCCAATTCAAGCTACTTTCTTCAGCAATAAGGTGAACTCTATCTGCCTCACCAAGCCACAACAGGCTATCTGCAAACAGGTAAGGAGAGGGGGAGAAATTAAAAAAGTAAATTGTACATGGGGTGTAAACATTTGTATCTCGCCTTCTATCTTTTTCCTCCTTGAAAAACCGATCTTCATAAAATTCAGCACCAACCTAGGAGATCATCAGATGTGGCAAATGCTGTGTCAGAAGATCATGACGAGAACCAGAACAGGAAGATTATCAGACAACATTGTCCTCCAGCATCCCAGGGGCATAGCGCAGTCATGAGTAAGGCATCCCTTTTTATTTGCAGCTTGTCCCCATCAATAAGAAATGGAAGCCTTATCCTCAGCAGCACTACATCCCTGGGAAGGCAGAAGGAGGCAGTGTCTGATAATGTTGCTCTTCCTTTTCTTCTCCCATTCTTCTGGCGCGGTTTGGAATGTGTTTTTTTTTGCCACATTCCACCACTTCTGATAATCTTCCTAGTGACAAAAAAACTCTACAATGTCTATAAGGCAAACTCCAAATGAAGCATAGTATCCAAAAGCCTGTGAGTAGAAGAACAGTGAAGAGAGCCAAGCTGGAAATTGTACCAGATGGCAGAAATATGAGTTCAGCTGAATTTATTATGAACTCCTCCCACATTTATTATTTTCAATTATTGTACGTTGTAAAAAGAGCATCTGTGGGTAGTATCAAAGTATGTAATATGTTTTGAAACCTTGTTTTCTTTCTGAATACACATGCCATTGATGGCAACATTGTGGGATTTTTTTTTTCTGGATGAAGGAGGGGGTGACAAAGTTGGCAGTAATCCTGAGTGTCCAATATTCAAGGAGACTTTTTAAAAAAGGAATTCAAAAAAAATCTGTTGTTTTTTTAAAATGTCTGTTTCACTATCAGTTAGGGCAGTGTTCACCTAGTTTGATATGAAGGGGGGAGGGAGTTTTTTCATTGAGAATGGTCTCCATTTCCTCCCAGGTAGTAACAAACATTTCTCTGATGTGTTGAGTTCCTTGGTCTGCTGTTCTCATACAAACAATGATCCAAATAAACTGTGGTGCATTGGACCCAGGGCTTGCAGGGTCAAAGACCAAGGATGTTTTCATCAATAGGTACTATAACAGCAGTTGCCATCACCCACCCAGAATTCCCTGTTCCACCTAGATTTAGCTGCAATCCCCACAGCAGCTGGAGGAAAGATGGGTTAGCTCAGCAGTGGTGTATTGCTATAATCTATCCCTACTGTTATGTTGGGCCAAGTTGGTCTTGAGTTGGCAATTCACATTGGCCTTATAAGAGAGCTGCTCTTGGTAGAGATGAAAAGCTCTAAGGGATGTATTAGATCCACATAAGTGCCTGATTTTTTAAGTCTGTGGGATTGTTGCTATGAGAAAATTTCCTAGTGAGGGCCTGTACTTCCAAATTTAACACTACATCACTACTAGTAGTGGCAAAATATGCAGAGCATGTGCTCACATTCCAACAAGCAAACAAAACTGAGGAGTTTATCAGATGCAGCAAAAATTGCGGGATTGCAACGTCTGGGTAGCTTGAATGGGAGTGGCTATCTCATGAAGTCAGCATCATCGCAGGGCTATTCTGTGCCCCAGCTGCGAATAAAGCATTGCTTCTGATTGATGGGACAAGCTATCAATAGATTGTCAATATCATGCTTTTTTGCAGTATTGAGGATGGACAAAAACACATCCCATTGTAATCGCAAGATAAACATGAATGGGCAGTACTCAGCGAGAAAATGTCCAGGTGAGGATGCAAAAATGAAACACAGGACACTCTTTTTATGAACTGCCCCCTTTAGTTTCATAGTGTTACAGTCCTGGAAGAGTTGTACCATATTATCTGTTGTTTATGGGAACTAGGTTTTAGGTACTCTGCTGTTCATGTAGTTTGAGATATAAATAGCTTTTGGATGGTTCAGATACTCTGTCACAGGACTATCTTTCTTCTCTCTCTTAAGTGAGGGTCAGTTGAAATCACTATGGAATGTATAATGTATTTTTGGCACAAACCTATACTACTTTGACTCTCAAAAGTTTATTTATGTGCTTTTTAAAAAATAATTTTGAAGAAATGGCATCTGCATGCTCTACAAATCCACTTCCAGTTTTAACTGAATAGAAATACCCAGGCGTCTGAATACCTGTTTATCAAATACACGTCTACCTGTCACTGACTACATCACCCTGTGATGACTGACATATGTATATCAGCTGTCCAAGGTTAAATCACAGATATAATATTTGTATCACACAATAGCCCTATCTGTGCATGTGTATGGGCACACAATGTGAAGAGATAAAGAGATGTTTACTCAAACATTTCCACTAGCTCCACTCTGAGCAATCCCTGTTGAATGAGAAGGTCCAGTGGAGTACTTTAAGCATACTCACTTACCATAAGGATGAACAAATGGTGGACCTCCAGACACTAGGCACAAATCCCATAAACTCTCACCATTGACTATGGTGACTAGAGTTGATGAGAACTACAATCCAACAACTGTTTGGATTCCTACATTTTTTAATAGAGTGCATTTAGAAGCCTCCTCGCAATTAGGAATCAATAATGCAGAGTTAGCAAGCATATGGAGTATATTGCCACTAAATTAGATGATTAGATACCACTTTAATTGCCAAGGTCCTGAAATTTGTAGTTTGATGGGGTACATTATCTGGTAGAGAGCTTCAATGCATTCACCTTACAAAACTACAAATTCCAGGATCTCCCAACATTCCCAAACTACAAATCTAAGGATTTCAAAGGATGGAACCATGGAGGTTAAATTTGGTATCAAACTGCTATACCTGCATAGTACAGATGTATTCATAGTTTCTCCAAGGAAACATAGAATTCTTATTCAAACTTTCTTACTCAATATTGGATGATTAGGGGTGGATTTTCCAGGGATGCAAAACTGTTTGTGAAGTTGGCGTGTACCCCTCTCTGCCCCCTCAGGTTCTTTGAACAGGGATATATTCCATTTCGGATGCAATGCTTTTTTTTCCCTTTCTTTTTTTGCAATGAAGATAGTTTGCACATTCCCTTAAGGCACATCAAGTGAAAAGATATTCTCAAGCAGTCAGCACACATATTTATAAGTTACTTGTTGTTTTCAATAAACATATAATTCAATTACACATGTACACAGGTTTCCATATACTGTATATAATTCAAAGGTACTGAGATCAGGTATATATGTATCCAAGAGCCAGCATGGTGTAGTGGTTTGACTGCGACTCTAAAGACCAGGGTTCAAATCCCTGCTCGGCCATGGAAATCCAATGGGTGACCTTGGGCAAGTCACACTCTCTCAGCCTCAAAGGAAGGCAAAGGCACCCCCCCTCCGAACAAATCTGTCCAAGAAAACTCATTTATAGATTCTCCTTAGAGTCTCCATAAGTCAGAAATGACTTGAAGGCACACAACAGCAAGAATAGCAGCAGCAGCAACAACAAATATATTAACTCTTATTTCTAAACTGCATCTCCTCTCCTTCCTCACCCCCAAGGAACCAAGCAATGACCCACATGCATTAAAGTACTCATCTTAAGTATTATAGTATAACTATTGTAAGCATTATAATAAGCTTATTCAAATTCAAAAGGCTGGACAATTGGTTGCCTTAACAAAAAATGGTTTCATTGATACACTCAGCAGAATCAACTGGTAACCTTCTTCCTCTGCTGGACTGCTGGACTGCTTTCAGATGTAGATCACATGTTTCACCATGAAGCAAGTTTACCACATTACATAAAAAAAAAACAACAGCATATCAGGGAGAAAACCAGGCTGAATCTTTTTTGCCTGGCAGGCTAGATTTCTATAGGTAGGGAGATACCCCCAGTGGTGTTGGGGGAGCATTTAAACATTTATCCACCTAAGCTGTAGTGACGAAGTCTTGGAAGATCTTCACCTCTGCCTCCTACCCATCATACAACCTGGTTCCTATGCCCTTCACAGGTATTGTTCATTTGTTTGTTTTGCTGTATCCAGATTATTTTTCAACCCGCCTACACACAGGAATGTGCTTGAAGTGACAGCATGACAGCTTCCCAAGCTAGCCTCCAGTGTCGGTGTGGCCTGCCAAGAAGAAAATACCTTTCCACCACGTGACTTGCTTCCTCCTTTGCAATCGCCTGGCTTAATTGCACACTGCATCTGGCCCTTAACACAGCCCCCATGATTAACAAGAGTACCTCTTGGCTTGAGCTTCTGCCTCCAGGGCCCATATCAATTATCATCTGGCACCTACTAGTCTTGCCAACTTTATAGAAACTGTATGTCTCTTCGAATGCATCAGGAGAACTGTGGTAAATCAATTTTTTCTAAAGGCACTGTTAGTTCTACCATCTACTTTGCCATGGCAACATATTTAACTATCATGCCCGCTCATCATAAAAGGAGATAAACCAGAAGTGATTCGTAGGGGAAGGTTGCATAATCAGGCCTCTTGACTCCTTTGCGTAACAAGTACTTCCCTTACATTACTCAAAGTCTTGGGATGAAGTGTCTGAATCTAGCCTCAGGATCACATTCATCCCTTCCTTTTGGTCATTTAGATTATCTGAAAGTCCAGGTTTTTAGACTGATTATTTTTTAAAAGCACAGTCAATGGAGCCAATCCAGAAAAAGTTTCAGTTAAGTCCCATTTCAGCTGATGGAACTCAGGTTCTCTGTGAGTAACTTGACTTATTGATTTTAATGGGCCCTACATATAACACATGCCTACAGTGAATGATCTGTTTGCTCTAATTTGAATCAAAGAATATATGCAGAATAAATAAAGACATATCCATGTTAGTCTGGATTGGTATACAATAGGATCTTGAAGCATCTTGGAGACTATCTCAAAGAAGTTGGTAACATGAGCTTTTATAGACTAATTAGGGCCTGTCTATACTGCAGAAATACAGCTGTTTCACAGCACTTTATCTACCATAGCTCTAGCCTATGGAATCCTGGTATTTGTAGTGCAGTGAGGCACCAGAGTTCTCTAACAGAAAAGGCTAAATACCTCACAAAACTGCAAATGCCAGGATTCCATAGGACAGAATTATGGTGGATAACATGGTGTCCAACTATTGTATTTCTGCAATGTAGACAAACTGGTAAAGCAGACTTAGTGCTTATCTACAGTGGCCAGAATAATCCACATTCTGGGCTGAGTATTCCAGCCCTGGACCTGTGGCATTCTCCCCCCATTACTTGCCCTTCCATAGCAATAATGGAGGGGTGTCCTCACATCCACAGCCCATGCATGAACAGGTGCTTCTCTTCCCTGTGCTGGTAGCATCTGCCAAGGCCAAGAATGAGGCACCCAATTGTGGTCACAATGGCTGGGCACCTCATGGTGGCCTCAACAAATGTGACATGCATGACCTGCCCAGGAAATGGCTGCGCCCAGCACCATGCAGTAACAGAACTTACCATTTTCTCAAGACAAAATGGAGAACATGCTGAAGATTTTTTTTAACCACGAGTTCACTCCATTTTAAGGGATATTTACCACAGATTCACATCAGAACTGTATGGATGCCATCTGGGCAGTTGGGACCAGTGTCATCTGGATGCTGGGCACAAGAACAGGGGGAGGCTGTTTCATTTGGCCTGTCTACACAAGTCTTAAGTCTACAAAAGATAGTCTGCAGGGTGTTCCAAGATCCCTTTGCAAACAAAAGAAACAGGTAGACTCAGGTTGTCCCGACCAAGGTTGTATGGATTTTACACTGATCGCTATATAAAGAGATCTATTTTGACCCCCCCCACACACACACACACAAATAGGTTCAGCATGTTGGGTAGTTTTTTTGCAGTTCTCAGAGAGGATTTACCATCCCAGTGTCTTGGAAGCCATCAGACATCAGACTCTTAGTGCTCTTTCTAGATACAACATAGATTTCATTCATTTTGTTGCTTTTATACCATGTCTATCACACCTTACCTCTCAAGATTTCTAGGTGTCTCAGAACGAGTAAATAATTTAACCATTGATTCCATTTGGTTTTGTTTGCATTTGGTTTGATGGCCTTTGATGTTAAAGTTTTGTGATTTGTTAACAGAACATAGTTGAGAGTCATAAGAATGCCATTAACAAACAAACAGGAATGACATAAATACTTATCACTTTCCACTCCTTTTGTGGAAGTCATACAATCACCGTTTTATCTAAGTACTGCAAATGGGCAATTGGATTTGTTATTCAATCCAAATAAAAAAAATAATGGTAATTGGCTGCATAAGCTGATGCCCGGTTAAACTAATTGGCATATGTTTCACAACAGTGATACAGATCTGCATTAATCTGGAGTCTTTGAAGAAGGGCTGATGCTGCTGCCCTTGTTGCCCACACAGAGGCAGCTCTGCAGCACCTAACATCCTGCTTTGCAACAGCTGAAGAGCTGTTTGGGCTGGAAGTCAACCTGAAGAAAATGGAAGTTCTCTATCAGCCTGCATCACAGGATGAACATCACCATCCCCACATTGCTGTAGGTAAATCTGTGCTTAAGTCCATTCAGCAGTTCACCTACCTGGGAAGCATCATCTCCTCAGATGCCAAGATTGACAAAGAGATTGATCACAGATTTGCTAAGGCATATAGCGTATTTGGAAGACTTTACAAAAGAGTCTGGAGTAATAAACACCTGAGGCGAAGCACAAAAATCAGTGTTTATAGAGCCATTGTACTGTCTATTCTCCTTTACTGGTCTGAAACATGGGTCACCTATAGCCAACACTCACGACTCCTCAAATGCTTTCATCAGCACTGTATGCACACACACTGATATACACTGGACTGACTACGTGATGAATGTTGCTGTCCTTGAGCAAGCAGGAATCACCAGCATTGAGGGCATGATATTGAGGACACAGCTGTGCTGGGCAGGGCACATTTCTAGGATGGAGGACCATCACCTTCCAAAAATAGTACTCTACGGTGAACTCGCCATGGGACAGTGTAAGAGGGGCACTCCAAAAAAGCAATAAAAGGACTGCCTGAAACAACATCTCAGGCTCGGCCAAATTGATCACCAACAATGGTCTGCCCTGACCTCACATTGGTAGGCTTGGAGATGCCCTATCCACAATGCTGCAGCCTTATTTGAGAACTCACGCCGAACAAGTAATGAAGAGAAATGGCAACGCAGAAAGAATCATCACCGAAGGAGACCTTCTGCTGTGCTTTCTGCAACTGGACTTGTTTATCTCGGATTGGCCTTTTCAGTCATCAGCGCGCTTGCAGAAAGCACAGGATGAGACCTTCCTGAATCTTCGTTAGCAAAGAAAAGCCAGAGAGAGAGTGATCACAGTTAAGCCAAATGTGGATAGTAATATAGACAGAACATTCAAGAGTGATTCAGAACTGGGCTACCAAAACTGCATGTCCACTTTTGTAGTGTTTAATAAACAACACCAGTTTTAAGAGGGAGGAAATATGCATACACACACACACACAGAGAGAGAGAGAGAGAGAGAGAGAGAGGACTTTTTCGGACGAAGAAAAATAACGCAAGTAGCCTCGCAAGCTGGAGAGGCTGCTGCGCTGCAAAGTGTCAGTTTCGGGTGATGCTGCCCTCTAGCGGTACTGTTGCAGTACCGCAGGGAGAGCTGAGCATCATATTTCATTGATTTTTTACTCACGAAAGTTGATCGTGAGTAAAAATCAACGAAATATGATGCTCAGCTCTTCCTGCGGTACCGCAACAGTACCGGCAGGGGCGAGCGTCATACGAAAGGGGCGCTTTGCAGCGCAGCAGCCTCACAAGCTGGAGAGGCTGCTTGCGTTATTTTTCTTCATCCGAAAAAGTCCTGAGAGAGAGAGGTCTAATGCATTTGTACACAATATATATCAAGATGGATGCTATGAACTTGGATTGTTAGGGACATTCAGTGGCAAAGAAAAAAAAAAGCTTCAGCACATATTATCTTATATATATATATATATATATATATATATATATATATGTCCCTCTGTAAATGTATCCCCAATTAAGAAGCCCATAGAGAAAGGTTTAGAATATTTTAAAGAGACACCCTGTACAATTGTAGGGGCACAGAAATGTCCCTTTAGTTAAATTGCCAAAAAAATAAAAATAAAATCCATTATTATTAGAATTCTACTGACTATAAATGACACTGGTTTCTCAAATAACTTGAAAGTTAATATTTGTGCCCTACTTGATTCAGTCTACAAATGCACCAATTTTCTAACCAATGTGATAAAAATTCCACATGTATATCAAATTAAAAAACACATGGAAAACAACCATGCAGTTAAAAATGCTGAAAATCAACACATTTGACTTTTGCATGCTAATTTTGGCTCAGGCACATAATTTTTTTTTTCCAAAGTCTGGTGGAAACTGCTGATTTGCTTTATTCAGCTTTGTCAAGGAAAGATTGGTTTGCTGCAATCCTGAGAAGCACTTCTAAATCTATTAAGATTTCCCCATCCCTTAAAAGCCTATAGCAGCAACTGCATACAAAACTATGCTGCACATGCTCTGTTTTGTTCTGAAGTTAAAATGTGTTCATACTCCTATTCTTTCAGAAGCATTTTATTTTTCAAAAAGAATCTACTTAATGATATAAGAAATGCCTATTTTATTTTAAAATTATGGAATGCAACTTCACAAGAGCGAAGGGTCCCAGAAGGCCAGAAAGTGAAATGACCTGCAGAGGTAATGCAAGAGCATAACTATGGACATTTTCAGATGATCCTTGCAGCGCAAGGAGAGGTTCGTAGCAGCAGCGCGGCAGGGGGTCGATTTCAGACGATGCCATCCCTGCGGTGAAATCATCTGTCTCTCTTCCGTTTAGGGTTGGAGCCTGCCGCGCCATATTCGGCCAGATTTTATTCATGGACAACCTCTGTGAGTAAGGATCACTCACGTGCTGCAAGGATCGTCTGAAAATGTCCTATGATTTCAGAGAAGTAGAGTCAAAAACATAGCAAATTACACAAATTCTATATTATACTCCAAGTATTATGATCACAATACAAACAGTAATAGCAAACATATGGTTTACAGTATACATAGCACTAGATTCTTGAAAGTGTATATAGCAGAAAAGGTATCCACATGAAAACAGAGTGGTCATTCTTTAACAGACTAATTATAAAGTACTAATAAAAAGTCAGGCTGGTGATCTAGAAGTGCTTATCAACAAACAAAGTTAGAAGTCCTTATGAACAGACAAATTTACAATCAAAAAGCATTATCATCAAATAATTGATAATCTGCAAATAATTGATAATCTGCAAATAAATTGTTATCTCAGGAGATTTTCAGATGCCTCTTGCCACACAAGCAGTCCCCGGAGCAGTAACGAGGCTGCTGCGTGGCAAGGGGTCTATTTTGGACGATGCCATTTCTCTCTCAGCGTCGTCCGTGACTGTTGCAGCTAGCATTGGAGGCGGCTGCACTGTTTTTTACTCATGGACAACTTCCATGAGTGAAAAATAGCGCGGCTGCCTCCAATGCTAGCCGCAACAGTCACGGACGCCGCCGAGAGAGAAACGGCGTCGTCCAAAATAGACCCCTCGTTACTGCTCCGGAGGCTGCTTGTGTGGCAAGAGGTGTCTGAAAATCTCCTCAGATTTAAACTCAGGTTTATTTTCATCTGATGGTGTTCACTGGGTATAACAGATGGTCTATAAAAAAACAAGAGTTCTGCTAAACTAAGGCTGAGATCACTTACAATTCTATAATATAGAATCTGTATTATTTGGTATATCTTTGAGTCTATTTCTTTGAAATCATAGGAGTGTTCAGGGTTAATCCCAAGATTTTATTTTTACTTTTTATGTATTTTTCAACTAACAGACTAATGATAATACTTTTCATGATAAATCAGTATATTTCCCATCGCTGTTTGCATTCTGGTTAGAATGCTTTATTTATACAACCTGTATTATTTGCTATATCTTCAATTCTATTCCTCTTTAACACATGGTTGATCTGTATATGCAAGTATGGAAGTTGCAATGGGAGCTTGTTCTCTAGATTTACCTTTCATTCACCATTCTCTTTGCCTTATATATGTAGAAAGTGACAGGCTTCAGAGAGCCTCATCTATCCATGGAATGCTCTCGAAGGATCTTCCATAGTTTTAAAAATTCAGTGTGACCAAGTGATTTGGAAAGTCTGATAGCTAGGCCTGAAGAACTATCTGCCAAGAGGGAGGCCTCTCCTTCCTGGTAAAAATAGGGACAGGAAAGGGAAAGAACATTGCCTCATGGACCACTGGAACTGATAGCTGAGACTGGTAGTTAGCCCTAGAGGACAGTGGGCGGAAGGGAGGGGAGGAGAAAAGAGATGGATTCAGTATAAACCTGTTCCTGTCACACATATATAATTTGACTCTTTTTTTTAGTGACTTCAGGGTTAATGTTTGGGTTCTTCCCAAAGGTAAAAATTTGGTATGCTGCTCCTTTTTCCCCATCTGTAAACACTGCCTCTTTAATCCAAGAATAAATGAGCCCCATTTCCAATACTTAATGAATTCTGTGACATGCATTTAAGGACTGTTTCCTTGCAGAACTCCCTTGCAATACCTTATTCTCTATGTGACTGAGATATAAATATCAAGGATGTTCCCAGGGCAGACAGAGAAATATAACACACCAAAAAACAAGCCAAATCACAGAAGGATTCTTCTATCAAACAATACATTAAGGCTTGTGTGTTTCAGAAGGCAAAGACCAGGGAAATGTGGAATACATATCTTTGCTGGTTCTAGGCATTCCACCCACATCTGGATTTGAAAATGCAAAGATTAGAAAGAAAGACTATGGGCTTGTCTACTCAGGAAAAAAAAAAAAAACCATCCTTACCCTGTAATCACAGCACAGTTGCCACGTGAAATTTTTGATGATTCACATCTTCATTGGGGTTCCTGGAGAAAACTCCAAGTCTGAAAGATTTGCAGTTTGCTCCAGATTTCAGGAGAAAACTCTGATTATTGGCTGTGTGGTGGCTACAGATTGGCTTTGGTTCAAAGCCGGGGACAGGACTTCTGGTGGACAGGACTCTGTTCTGGCACTTTAAAAAAATATATATATTTTTATTTTTTGATTGTGTGCATATCTGGATGAGTGTATCTCTGCTTATCTGGTAATACAGTATGCCGGGACAACGCATATTTGTGTGCATGAGAGAACGGGGGGGGGGGACACGGTGCAGCCCCAGCCATATGGCTGGAAATCATAGGACAGGTAGGACACGTGATCAGCATTGGACCTCCCTTTTACTCCCATGTGGATTACAATATGGCGGGATACCCCAATTTACCATTGGACAAGCCCCGGTGAGTGTGGTGTTTATGGGCCCACTGCAGATCAAAAACATCTGCCATGGCTATGACATAGGTATGTGGGTTCTCACCAGTATTTCCCTAAGGACTACTGTGGGTTCATGGGAGGATTCACAGAGCATCCTCACTGATCATGGAGACCTTGGTTCAAATTTTAGTTTTCAGTTTTCTGGCTTTGAAGAGCTTGAGTCAACATGAAATAGCCCCAATTCTGATGTTACACAGGCAGATTATTTTTTTAGTGGAGATTTTATGCACCACATCATTATGTATGCATATAAATGGTTCTTTCCTGATTACAGATATATGGAGTTTTTCTGTTTGGCAACAGCTTGGTGAAAATCTTCATGAGAACCACAAAAGTTTTTGGCTTGGTTCTAGTTATACTTGTGAAATAGCCTAGGCTCAGCTTGCTGATGCTTGAACATCAGAACACATCCTGCAACCTTGAGGACTTGGCACTGTGCTTATATATAAAAAATGGTGTCCCCTGAAAACAACTGGTCCCAATTCATAATAAGTTCATTGTATTTAAGTGCCACTGAAAATCAATAGGACAAGTTAGTCACCACATGAATTTAAGAACTCTCAGTTTTTATGGGACTTAGAATGATTGATTTTCTCTGAATCAGATCCAGTGTGCTTATCTGATGTGAAAATGCTGATTGTATATTTTAGTTTTTTTTAAAAAAAATCTGATGACATATTTCATACATACAAATAACTAATGAATTATCATCCTTGAGTCAAGCAGTGATTAATATATGAACTCAAATCTATTCTCAATCAGGAGTTCTTCTGAACCTAGACTGAAGTCTGCTGTAATGCTAATGGTGCAAAATCCCTGCTAGTCTACTTACAAGTGATCTTAACCTAGGAAGAAGGAAGGGAGGCTTGATTAAAAGACTGTCAAAATAAAAGCATGTTCAACTTTAATCTTTTTTTAATCTTACCTTTTCCCTTTTCCTCATCACTTTCTTTTTCTCCCTCTCTCCCCTCTTACTTTCTCAGTGCTTCTTTCTATGTCATGAAAGCTCATGGAAGGAGGGGGTCCTCAACCAGCTTGGAAGCTGGTCTCCAAACAGAATCACTTGTACAAGGAGGTATTGGCTACTTCCTTGACATGAGCTTTGAAAAATGCATGCACTCACACAGTTTGGGAGCTGAATGTGTACATTGCCACAACTGGATCCTAGTCCTGCTGTTTTGGGTACTGAAGACACCATTTTAATTTCCAATAGCATCTAGGATGTATTAACAAATATGTGTAACATCAATGGGTGTAATTTACAGATGAAACCTTAAACATATCCATAAAGCAAGGAAATAACTCATCAGTTTCTAAGACCAAATTAACAAAATCACTTGGAAGGGCAAGTCCTTACTGATCTAACCTTAAGCCAAACAATGTAGTGAAAACTGTAAGATGTTATTTAAGCATGAAATGCATAAAATTTAACCTTCACATTTCCTTTCCAGCACTTCTCAGTAGATCCAGGTGTTCAGCCTTTCTGTGACCTACACTATTTCTGACAGCAGATGGAGGTCAGATGATTGGGTGTCCCTCATACAAAACACATTTTTCCATATAGAAAATGAATATGTAAGGGAGTACAAGAAGGACTTAATCCTTATGTTCTAAAGTCAGGATGGACAATGTGTGGACCTCCAAGAGTTGTTGAACTGCAACATCCATCTGTGGTAGCCAGCATAGCCAATGGTGTGGGGAGTTGCAGTTCAATGATGTCTAGACAGCCTCAAGTGGCCTATAATACCCCTGTTCTTTTTATACTCAGCAATACCTCTGTTTCTTTTTCATTATGAAGCCAGTCCTCATCAGGAAAGGCAATAATGCAGTATTCCCTTTGTTCCAACCAATGTAAGTTCATATTAGGCGATAGTTCTGTGATGCTGATTAATAGTTGCCCTATTCCTGTCCTAGATTTCCTTCTGAAAACAACTTTTCTAAAGCTCATAGTAGGTTTCACTGATGCTACTAGCCAAATATTATACCTTTAGATGACTATATGCAATAATTCTTTAGAAGATCTATATTATATTATATTATATTATATTATATTATATTTCTACAATTTATATTTTCACATTGTTAATTTCTTCACAGTTGCTGTGGCCAATTTTTCACCTGATGGCCATCCTTACCACACTTAGTTAGGCTGGTTCTTTGATGACCAACACAAAGTCAACCACTGAGGCCATGCTCAAAATATTACCAATGTGGTAGAACATCCCAGAGCTTGGTCTTTGTTAGCACAGCCTTCAGGAACCCTGCATCACCTTCACATCACAATGAAGTAGCAGAATAGGACTTGGAGAGAGGATGCATTCACCTAAATATTTGGGCTCCATCACTGGAATGCCCTTAAATGTTTACCTGGTCATCTATGAGATGAAAAGCTTGTATAGCAAATTACCCTTCTCACTCCCAAATATAGGGTATCCCCTGCGGACATAGAAGCTGGCCATCTCTGCCTTAGAAAATAAATGAAAGGAAGGGAGAGCCCACCAACAAAGAAAGAGCAAATGTAGTGAGCAATATGGTTGTGCAAAAGAATGTTTATATTAGCTGGGCAGATTGAGAGATGTAGATTTCCTAGGCTGGCATAGGTCCAGCAAACTTGTCAAACCAGGTTACATTTGAATGTGCCTTGAGCGAAGCATGCGTGCGCTGAGCTCGAAGATGTGATGAGCTATGTACGGGCATGCTTGATTGGGGGTGATTTTCACTTTTCATCAAAGGAACCACCTGATCTTCTTTCCAAGGTAATGGGTTCTGAAAATCATTGCTGGATTCCTGTGTTTGCTTTGGTTACTGGGGCCCAGTAGAGGAAACTTTGGTATTTTAATTTATTATTTCTTCAATTAAAAGACAATTCCTTTAAAGATAAAATATATTCCAGTGTGTTCTAACTTATAATCTACAGATCCCTTCTTGCCTCTTTTTATATATACCCATGGTAATCTCTCTTGTATAACATGACAGTATGAATTATCACCTGTCTCTACCAGCATTTCATTTATATTTATGTTTTGGATAGGATGGGAAAAACCCTCAAAATACATCCTCTAAAACATTTCAATTAAATCTGTTAGGGTGAATGTGGACCAAATTAACTGAACCCACTGAATAAATTAACTTCCCACTGAAGTCTTTTGGAAAAGTTAGTCATGACCTAAGTCCCATTGCTGTCAAAAAGGACTAAATAGAATGTAAATACCTACAATCCAATACTATACATGTTTGCTCAGGAATTAGCTCAATGAATTCAGTGAGACTGATTCTCAAGTAAGTGTGTAAAAGACCATATATTCTTTGGCCAGCTAATTCAACACCACACACAATAGACCTTTCTACTTCATTTCTCTAAATGTCTACCTTTATACCATCAGAACTACACTGTTGATTAATAGTAACTGTCAGTGCTTTCAAAAATCCAAGGAAATACAAAGAATATAAGGAGTACACTCTGAACATGTGAGTTCTTTCCAATGGTTGCATGAGACAGACATCTTGCCAGAACTAAACTTTCTCTTCCCCTCCTTCTTCCTGAACTCATCCCCATTTCAGAGGGTCAGGGACAGAAATGAGACAAACCTCCTCAGAAGACATGTTGTCTGAGGCTTTCCTGGATCCAATGGGAGACATATACAGATCCTGTACAACATGTAGTTGCCCAATCCAACTCTCTGTTTTAATTCTGGTGCATATGCTGCTGTGTTTTAGTGCTCCATTTGGTTATAGTTGATGTTTTAGATTAAGGACCTTTTTGTGCTGCACAGTTATAGTGCTAAGATTCCACTTTAACTGTCATGGCAACACCCTAAGGAATCCTGAGACTTTTAGTTTAGGGAGGGATACTTAGAATTCCCAGCCAGAGACCTGCCAGCCAATACACACTTTCCATGAGGTTCCTCAAATGGTCTACTAAAGTGATACAGTTCCAGGAGAACTATAGTGCACATTACTCTCCTCACACATACCTGAAATGCAGAATTGCTGTTGGAAAGGCATCCATGTGAAATGCTCATGGTGTGTTTTTCAGCGGTTTCTAGCCAATGTCCACTTATTTGGTACCAAGCTTTTTTGAACCCCCTTTAAAGCAGACTTGTAAGTTGGTGGCTTGTCTACATGGGCTATTTTTACCAGCTTGCCCCTGTCTTGGAGCCTATAGTCCAAACTACACAGGGTTCTTGCCCCATTTCACCTCTGGGTAGTCCAGATGACACCTTAGGCAAAGCTAGGGTAAAGCCTGTTAAAATATTTTCATTAAACACCCAGGAAAACTTGCTTCATAGGCTGAATCCCAGGCTGGGCCAGAAAATCCTGCTATGTGGGTAGAAACCGGATTGGGCCAACACAGGAACAAAGAGTCTGTACCTGCATGCAGGCCCGGGTATCCAGACAACAACAACACTGCTGCTAGAGTCACTCTGCAGCCAGAAAGGAAGCCCCCAGCACATGATCTCAAGTCCCCCTGCATGTGACCAGCCTTGATCACATGCTTAGGGCTTTGACTTCAGAGGGAATGATGTGCAGCACCAGTGGAGGTGGTCCTGGTAGAGGCTGGCACACCCATAAAGACTCCCTCCCCATTTTGTCTAGGTAACTGGGGGTGGGGAGGAGCAGGCCAGATCCAGGGCCAGAATATGCCAGTGGGAAGCTGGTGTATTCTGGTAGGTCTAGACAAGCCCTGGGTTGCACTGCCAGAGGAGGAAACTGGATATCTGAACCTCACAGTCCTTTTCACCTGAAATGTGTTTCTATTTCTAATCACAGAAGGATACCATATTTAACACACTGTGAGGCTAGGTGAGTTGCCACTCCAGTCCTAAAATCACATTGTTTGGTGACAGCCCTTGAACTAGAATCCTGCCAGTCACGTTTCAGAACAAGAAGTGTTGCAAAGCCAAGACAATCATTTTATCCAAGTGAAGGAATACTCTTTAAAAAAAAAAAGACACAGGTAGACAGAGACAGGCCAGGATGGGATGTAAAACATGTAAAAAGACAAGTCTGTAATTATAGGGGTAGCAGCCTGTGTGTATTTGGCAAGAGAACATGAGACCATGATATCCCTATCATGAAAAGGGATAGAAAAGAATGTTCTTGGCACTGAGATTCCTGAGGAAAGTATCCATTTTGCACCTCCCAAGTCTCATTGAAAGGCAAAGTACACCTTGCTTGAGAAATCTGCAATTTGTGAGGCTTGTCATGTGTTTTGAAACAATAAAACACGCACAAAAGCATGCATACATAAAAGGTGTACTGCTGAGAAATATGCTGAAGCACATTATATTCAATGGGGGAAATGAATAGAAAAATGCATACATTGTTGGAAATGCATAGGCACAATGATACAAGTCTCCCTGCTGATAGCAAAACACAATCTCAGAAGCTGATACGAACAATAGATGCAACATAATTGCAAATGAGGCTGCTGCCACACTGTAGAAATAATCCAGTTTGACCTTGCTTTAACAGCTATGGCTCAATGCTATGGAATTCTTGGATGTATAGTTTTGTGAGATATTTAGCTTTCTCTGTCGGAGAGCTCTGGTGCAACAATAAACTACAAAGCTCAGGATTCCACAGGATGGAGTCATGATAGTTAAAATGGCATCAAACTGGATTATTTCTGCAGTGTGGCAGCAGCCTGAGGCTTCAGTTACATGGCAATTTTTATTGCGGTAATTGGTGCTGTATCGCAGTTTCGCACCAGTGCTGCATCGTTCACATGAATTATTGCTAAATCGGTCTATCAGTTTAGTTTTCTGTTTTTTTCCACTTTGCAATTCACACACAGACTGAGGCGGGGGCACGGCCTCCCAGCATATCCTCTGATTACCAGAGGAATGCCTAATTTCTATTCCTTTAGCATGGAGTGTCAGCCCATCACCCCCTCTCCCCCTCTCTCTGTTCTCTCACACACAAAGCTCTCAGCAGGGTGAGGGAACAAATGAACACACACACACAAAGAGAGAGAGAGAGAGAGAGAGAGAGAGAGAGAGAGAGAGAGAGAAACTGGAAAAGGCTAGCTGGGGATGCTTCAACTGACAGCTGCCAAGCAGGAAGATACCGAGGAGGGAGGGAGGGAAAGAGAGAAAAGGAGTCTCAGCAGGGCAAGGGAACGAACAAACACACACACACAGAGAGAGAGAGAGAAAGAGACACTGGGAAAGGCTAGCTGGGGATTCTTCAGCTGGCAGAAGCCAAACAGGACTGAGGAGGGAGGGAGGGAAAGAGTGAAATAGGGGATCTCAGCAGGGCGAATAAACAAATGAACACACACGCACACACACACACACACACAGAAGGAGCAGCCAAGCAAGAAATAGCTGGGCGATTGGGATGGGTATAGCACTTGCTCGGTCTTTTCCATGGCTGGAAGCAACAGTGGATGGATCTTTCCTCCATCCCCTCCTTGTCCAAACCCCTCCCTGGTGAAATCCACCAATCACGGCAAAGCTCTGCTGTGAATGTATCGGAAAGATTGCTGGTAATTCACATAGTCCTTAGCGAAATAGTCGTTCACACAATCGAAAGTGCGCTAAGTAGCGCTACTTTCCAAAAAAAGTCAGGAAAAGTTCCGAAATCCTTTCTTATGTTACTAATGGGTTTTTGTGCCCCCTCCTTCTGAAAGAGGAACTTTGTGGCGCAACGCGTGTAAACAATTAGGAATCTTAGCGAATTCTTCATGGTTGTTTTTTTTTCATCGTGTAACCAAGCCCTGAGAAACACAATGAAATAAAATCTGAGGGTTTCTCACATTGTTACACATGAGGAAGAAATGGTTTGGCAGCTAGCTTCCACAAACAGTTGAAATCGGGATGTGGGGTATAGGGTTATAGGATGGCAATTAAAAAGCAATAACCTCCTGGTCCTGTTCACTGATAGGTAGAAGCCTCTTTCCTCCTCACACCATATACAATAGCAGAATACACTGGGATACTAGAAGGAAGGGCTTTTCTCTACTTGGAACCAAACCATGCTCCTACCTCTATATTTTCTCTCTCTCACACTGTTAACTAAACTTTGCTCAGGTGCTTTCCAACGCCCCCCCCACACACACAAATCACAGCTACATAGCAGGGTTTGAAGGCTGGTTACCAAAGGGATGAGAAAGAAGATGGGGAAACAAAAACCTAAAAGACATTTTGATTGAAAACACATTTTTTGTTTTGTTTTGTTTTCTTGGCTGTGTGGTATGTTTTCCCCCTGGCATTGGCTGATGCATTCTAAATATTATTTCAGTATGTGACTAAGAGAGGAATACGATTCAGGTTTCATGCTTTCTTCCCTAAAATAAACACAAAGCAAACTTTGATTCTGCACTGAGTAAATAAAAAAGAGATTGTATGTTCCCGTCAGTGAGAGCCCAAGTTACACAGGGGGGGGGGGGAGAAGAGAATGACCAAAAAAAAAAAAAACCTATATAGCAGCCAAACCCAAAGCATCCTTAGGATTTGACAGACTCTGCACCATCTCCAGTCTTGTCATATGCAGCACCAACCAGTGTGAATCAACATTGATATTTCTTTATTTTTAAACAAGTCCATACGTCTCCCTCCCCAGAAAAAAATTACAGTCTAGTTTTGTGCATATTTATTCAGAAATTAATCTCCTCTCTGTTCTGTACAGAACTGCAACCTTACTATCTAAATACCCATATGAGGATACAATTACTAACCCTCTAGTTCTCTTAACATTTGTCACTTGTGGATTGTCCTGCTGGAACATTTGAAAGGACAGACTGAAGTTTATTGATAATATCTCCATCAGTTTGCAGTTAGCAACTGCTTGAAAGGGTACACAGAGACAAAAAAATGGGACGAGGATGTGAATCAAACGACCTCAGCAGGGGACTATCTTGCTCCGAGGCTCCTCAAGGACAAGAGATACCAATTGACTCTACAAGTCTCCATCTCCCTTTCCACTGTTCCTGCCCATGACCACCTCCCTCTTTCACATGTGTCTACCTTTGGCACTGTTGTGGCAGCTGCAGGCAGCCATGTTGTGGATGCCTCCTGGGATCTCTCAGTTTTGTCGCCTGCCTCTGATTCCCACCTTCATTCTCATTCCATCAACTTTGTTCATATAGGTTACAAGGTTTCAAGGGTTTCTTTCTTTTCTTTTTTTCCCTTCCAGCATGGATGTTTGTACACGTTTTTTCTTAAAGTAAAATTTCCCCATTGACTAAAATGCATTTGAGCCTACTTTTGAAATGCACATTTTTTTTTTATCCATTCACATAATTAAACTGAAGACATCATCTGGTGTAAGTCTTGCATCTCCACAATACACCACAATCCTTAAAAGGTGTGAATCTCCAATGCAAGGTGAGCTCTGTCTCACAGGAAGTCTTCAGAAGTTCCAAAAGGATACTTTCATTGAGAATTGCAATGCTAATGAAATTCCTTTCCATCCACAGATCTCCAACAGTGTCTATGGACTTAGAAGATTATCAGACAGGCAAAATATCCCAGAAGAGGGTCAAGGGGAGATCTGTCTCCCTTTTCAGATGATATCTCTGTCCTGGGATGCTCTCGTCATGCTCTTGTTTCCCCCCACCCCGCCCACTTCCTCTTATTTACAGAAAAATCTGTGAACAAGAAGCCCATTCTGTTATCATAATGGAATCAGGGCAATTGAAAAGGTGCCCCATTGTGCTGGCATGATGCCAGCGGCATGTAACGTCACCAAAAACTTCCAGGTTCGATCGGGACGTCCAGGTAAGTGTCACCCACCACCCCCTCTATGGGTTACTTGGTGTTTGTACTGTGTGTTTTGGGGCTTGCTTTTCTGTTTCGATGTTTTGTTTTGTTTTTATTTTCAAATTTACCGTGTGAGCATTGTCTCATAAGAATGAGTGGAATTTAGCTTCACTGCAGTAAAAGCAGCTTTACAACAGCTGCCTTTACTGCAGTGAAGCTGAGGGGAGGGGGAGCAGTTCCTATAATGGAATAATGTAAGTGTCTGGGGAAAAAAATCATTCTGTTACAGTGGGGCGAGAGTGGGTGGGGTGGGGTGTAGCAGTTTCCAGGGACACGTGTGATAATCTTCTTTATCAGATGCAGCAAAATTTGTGGGATTACAATGTCATGGTAACGTGAATGGGACCCAGTATCACATGATGCTGTTATTACTCTGTGCTCCAGCCAAGAAAAAACCATTACTTTTAAATGATAAGTTAACCCGTCAATAGATATCAATATTGCTTTTTTTCATGGTATTGAAGGCATGAAAAACCACATCTCATTGTAATCGCAAGATTATAGCATGAATGGACAGTTCTCAGTAAGAAAACCTCAGGGTGAGAAAATGAAATTGAAGCACAGGATGCTCTTTTTATGAACTGTCCTGTTTAGTTTCAATGTTTATAGGTTTGCTTCAATGCTTGTGACTTCATTTACTTTGTTAGTTAAGGTGTTCAGGGGTTTTTAAGTGTGCTTACATCTTCTCATGAGAACCCATGCAAGATTGCAGAAGTAAACTTCTGTTCTTATAGTACTAGTGGTTCTTGTGTGATGATTCCATGGTGGTTCTTTCACATGATTACAGTGACATGTGATAGTAAGTGTAATAATGCCATGATGTTTCTGCTATCCTCATTTGCAGAATTACAGCATTTTTAGGTGCTTGTCTGATAAGGTCCTATTTTTCCCATGTTCTAACACTATAGTAGATGCCAGGAGCCAGGACACTGTGGCATATAATCTAACATTGACAACTAAGATGCCCATCACGTCTAGCACACAGCAGATATAAAAGAGGGAAGGAGAGAGAGAGAGAGACTTGCTTTTCTTCTTCCACTGGACTACTACCAGAAAGCAACAAAGATAAATGGGATTATGGGATGGAAGGACAGAGGGAAAACTAGAAGTAGGAGTATCACAAGCATTCTAGTGAGAGTGTCCAAGTGATCAAAGCATTCATATTTGGTCGGTCCAAATTCAATTGAGGAATGCAGTACCACTGTCCAGCAACAGTTGGACTCACTCCTACTTTCAGCCTTGTTTTTCACTGTTCAGCATGGAGAGTGCTATCAAGATGTTGTGCTGCCTGGGAAGAGATGACACATTAGTCAGCATGACTGAACTCTTTTCAGGTCTAGCAACAGGAGAGGGGGGCATACTACCTACAGAGGATGTGAGTCATGGAACAAAGTCCCTTTCAGAGTTTTCTGCAGCTATTTCCTCTCAGGTCTTGAGGTAGGACTTTATCAGACATGGGGAAACACAGCAAAAAAAAAATGCATCCCAAATTGTGTCAGAACAACACAATGATAATAGAAAGGGCGACATGATCAGACACCTGTGTCCTCAGCTATTCCCAGGGTATAGCACTGGCAGGGATAAGGCTTCACTTGTTTATTGATGGGGCTAAATCATCAATAAAAAAGGATACCTTATTCATGCCTGTGCTATGACCCTGGAACACTGAAGGATGGCCTTATCTGATCATGTTGCCCATTTTTGTTATCATCGTGTTCTTCTGATGTGATTTTTGCCATGCCTGATAATCTCCATAGAAAGTCTTGGAAGGGGTTTTTCCCACTAGTTTACAGGTGACCACATTGAGATATTTCAAGGCTCTGGTAATCAGCCTTTCTCAAGCATGGACGCTGCTCCTAGACCAGAGCTGGGGAAATCTATGCTCCTCCAGGTGTTACAGAACTTCTATTCACATGAAGGTCCACTATTGGCCAGTCTGGATGCACCTGATAGGAAATGGAGTAAAACGGTTTTGGAGACCACAGGTTTTCCAGTTCTGTCTTAGGCTGCTGCCACACTGCAGAAATAATGACATCACTTTAACTGCCATGGCTCAATGTGACAGAATTCTGGGTTTTGTAGTTTTGTGAGATATTTTAGCCTTCTTTGTCAGAGAGCTCTGGTGCCACAACAAACTACAAAACCCAGGATTCCATAGGATGGAGCTATGGCAGTTAAAGCAGTATCAAACTGCATTATTTCTGCAGTGTGGCTGCAGCCAATGCCCAAAGCCTTAAAAAATTACTTCTTAGACTGTGATATCTGGAATTCTTCCAGAAAACTCAATCCAGCAAAACAAGAGAGAGTGGGTGCAATTATATAACACTATTATGAAAGACTATGTACATTTTGATGTATACCATATTTCTCTCTCCTTTTTTTTTTAACAGTTTGGGAGATAGATTAACTTGGTTAGCTCATAATGTTTTGCATAATACTAACTTAACATTATGGTACAGATGTATCTCAGCTGGAAAAATATGCCAAAGCATGATGAGATGTTCAGAAAAGAACTGGACCCCCTTGAGTATCTCCTTCAAATGCTGGGGTAAAGGGAGTTTCAGTCAAGAGAACCAGGAACCTTCAGGTGACTCAATTGAACACTGAACCCTGTCTCTAGGATTTCAGATCTTGAGGTAGTTTCTTAATAAAGCCCAAGACTTTTGAGGTCCAAGCAGCCTCATACTCAGCTGTTCCTTAACTGAATGCCCTTCTGAGCCTGGAATGAATGGTGCCATCCTGTCAATTTCACATATGAAAAAAGAAAAAAAATGTGTATTATTGCTAAGGCTCTGGCCCCAATAATTAAACCATAGAACATTCTAAAAACATTTTAAACTAAAATATGTAGAATCAGCCCTCCGTATGCACAGATTCCACCATCCATGGCTTGAATACATACACACACACACACACACAGTATCACACACACACACACACACACACACAATATATCCAAAAAGCAAACCTTCATTTTGCCATTTTATATAAGGGACACCATTTTACTATGCCATTGTGTATAATGGTGTATAATGGGACTTGAACATCCACAGATTTTGGTATCCATGGGGAGTCCTGGAACCAAACCCCAGTGGATACTAAGGGCCCTCAGTATTTTGATCTGTTTTTGAGACTGAGAATTATATTACAAAAGGGTGGGAATTTTAAAAAGCTGAAGAAAATTTGTGTTCTGATTAATGTACTAGTCCAACACACACACACACACACCACACACACACACACTGGGTCAAGTTATATTAAAAGGTGGCTTTAAAAAATCCTTGGCCATTCCTAGATTTTCACAAGAAAAATGGGTCTAAATTATGATGAAAACCAAATGAGCACTTGTCCAATCAGCAGAGGAACTCAAGGCTAACACCCTAGATTTTTTTCTAGAAATTATCATCCCCTCATTTGACTCAGAAACACAGGGAAAGAAATGCAAGCAACTTTCATGTGGCTTCCTTTCTTCATCTCTGGAATGCTGAATGTCACTCACAATGTTCATTTACACTAATACACAATGCACACACCTCAGAGCATACACTCCTATGGAGTGTCATATATAGAAATCACGTACGTTTCTCATTTACCACATCAAAGGTGCATGTTAACTGTTCCACACTGTTGGCAAATCATCTCTTGCAAATGCAAGCCTGAAATCTGTTGCTCATCCTAACTGGAGTAGACCCACTGAATCACTGGGATTTACCTATGTGTTGACTTATCATTCAACCATTAATTAAATGTCTTTGTTCTAGTTGGGACTAATAAATAGGATTCCATGTGAAGTCTTCAATCTCTCTTGGAAAAATGCAAAGCACGCCTCTTATTATAAACAGAAATGTGCAAAGAAGAGGCTAAATCTAATCCCTTATTGTAATGTGAAGAGGGAAACAGCCATCACTACTGAAGCCATTCCAGTGCCACTGAATGTCCCAGCTATTTTCAACTTCTCCCATAAATCCACATTGTTATTCTCTAAATTACATATTAACATCTGCTCTCAAAAAAATGGCACTACATAACCTGTAGGCCTTTCCAGCAGTTCATATAATTTTTGTTTATGACTGTAATCATTGTTATGTCCCCATCAAGTTCACATCCTTCAAATCTTGGCAGGTATGGTCTGAGTGACAGGAAGGGCTTTGTTGTGGCTGGTGAGTCACTGCATTATCCTTTGCCACTCCTTGGGTGTGTATTTTATACCACCAGGCCATTTCACAATAGCAGTCAGCGCATCCCTGGAACAATACAACATGGCATATGGTGTCAAGGAAACTTAGTGATTCAGCAACTTTGATAGAAGCTCAAGGACCCATTTATAGTTTCAGGACTTTTCTCAGCTACAGACCTTGTGAAAGCAAACAAAGTGCCAGTTGAGTGGATTTCACTCAAAGGAGAAGGCTATTTTAGCCCAAGAGTTACTTACCTCACAAAAGCCAACAATCTCTATAACGTAGTATCCCCAAATTCACCTTGAGCAATGGTGATTCTCTCTTCAGTCACTTACAAAGGGGTGATGGTGGACCCTCCTACTCTATTGAGGAATAGAGAACTTATGCTACAGTGCAGCTCCAAACCAGTTCATGCCATTCAGATGAACCTTCAGAAGAAAATCAGAACAATTTTTTTATCCTCAATCTTGAAGGGTTAGAGAAGAGACATGATGACTCTGGGTTTTTCTGTGCGCGCTTGCAGAAAGCATAGGATGAGTCCTTCCTGAATCTTCATTTGCGAAGAAAAGCCAGAGAGAAAGAGAGCAATTACAGAAGATTCAGATAGGAGCAGCTTGATTTCAGAAATATTGTTCTTACCTTCTGCTACAAGAGCCATAACGAATGCTCTGCATAAAGATGGCTGCTCATAACCAACTTTGGCATCTTAATCATGCCAGTTGTATAGACTGTTCAGTCCAAAAAAAAGAAATCAGCTTGCAGTAAATCTAATGTTTAATTACAAATTTGTTACAGTTTGGTATAGAAAAGCTACATTAATGTAAATCAAAAACTAAATGAATCAGAGTGCAGGAGACAGAAAGCTCACCACTGAAAGGCAGAGCTTGAAATAATCTGGTATGTCAGCAATGGAACCAGGATGGAATCCAGTGATTCAAGAATGAAAACAAGGTGGGATTTGGTAGTCATAGCAAGTAGGAATCTGACTTTTCAGCCATCTAGCCAGTTTAACTAGTAAAATGGTGGCAGGATTCTGTAACATTGAGAAGTATCAATTACTCTGTCTAGAAACAAATGCAAATGGGGACCTCAAGTATTTAAGGATGAATGACAAAACATCCCAAGGACTGTCATTACCCCCAAGAACTGCCATCACTCAATATCTACAAAACATTAAATTCAGCAGAATGAATGAAATTTACAAATGAAATTTAAACTATATTTGATTTGACAAAATATGTCTTTAGAAAATGTTGAATCCCTCTGGTGTTCAGCTTATCCAAGTTTATCATACTACAGAACAGAAATAAAGCATGTCCCTCTTGTTATCCAGTGGTCTGAAGGAGTCAACCTTTCAGGACTTTATCAGACCCCCCCTCCCCCTTAACATTCTTTTGCCAGCATAAATTTTGTTGTTTTTCTGCTGGCAAAAGAACCCTCTCTACCAAACCTACCCTTTCAGCATCAATGAGGCTTCCCTGGCAGTAATGGAGCACATTTACTTCCAGAGTTGAAATCTTACCAGTTCTCGTGAGAAGAAGCTAGCATGGGAAATTCAAAAATAAAAACAAAATAAACACATAAAACATTAAGAAAAGCATAGAAACACACTTTAAAAGCCCCAAGTACATGGGGGGTCATAAAAGGAGTGCCCCCTACCTGGCTGTCACAATCTCACCTGGAAGTGTTTGCCCATTGCTGCTGCATTCATATGAGCACAATGGTGCGAGGATTCAAATGCCGACAATGCTGGCAGAAAAGTGGAATGGGATATCTATTGATGGCTTGGGCCATCAATAAAAATGTACACTTCATTTACTTTACATGATCACAAAAGGATGATGACGCCTGGTATGCATGCCCTTTCATGATCATTAGGAGTCCTTATGATGCCATATTTGCCTGGTCTGATAAAGTCCTCAGTCTTTCGCTATAATATATAAGGTCCCGAATCCTGTTAACGACACATGCATATGGAAGTGGACTTCTGTATGCATATGCATCAGGGGATGGACCAGCAGGTGCTATTCTGTAGCCCTTTGTACAAGGCCCCAAACTCCCAATGCCACAGCTGTCAAATCCTGGGAGGGGTGACAGCTGCTGTTTACCGGTAGGGAGCAGAGGGAGTGGGGATTCAATTCAATTAAAGTAGCTCCAAGGGTAAGGGATAGGTGGATGCACACCATCTGTAAATGCATTCCCATTTCCTTTCCCCTCTGAGCTGAGCTGAGCCAATCCATTAAACCCCTGAACTGTCTTCCCTCTCTCTATCCTCCCCACCAGCAGCAGTCTCTTCTGGGACTTGACAGCTGCAGGGGAAAAGCTTTTGATAGATCACAAAGGACTAGAGGATAGCTCCCTGTGTCCCATTAAAAAAATAAAGCTATGCATGGTGGTGTATGTGGAACTGTGTGGCCAGAGCATTACACTCCAGCTACGTGTTGTAGGATCTTGGCCTATATGTGGTCCGTAGTGAGATACAAATGTAGAAAACAAACAACCAGCCAGACAGACTTAACCACATGTTAACCTCCTTCTAAAAGGTGCTAGCCTAGTTATATCAATCATCACAATTAAGACCCCTGTCTATGTTGCTGAAGCTTGAATTACTACACAATCATTAGGATGAGGCAAATAGGACCTGCCATATAATATTGTAATCTGTAGAGCTTCTGTCCAGATCGCCAACCAGCCAGGTATGCCTATTTTCAAGGATACCACATTCCATCCCTCCATTTATCTCCATCTGTTCCATTCAGTCAGTTGTCTGTCACCAATGAACACCTTCTGTCCTCATTGTCATTTTGGGTGCTCCACCCCCAAGCAGTGTTTGCCCTTCTAAAACCTTTGAGGTTTCTTTGAGCCTGAAAATGTAGTAAGCAATTGGAATCTGTTAATGTCTGTGAATTTTCTGTGTCTTAAATTCTTCGCTGGTGGTTAATGTGTTTCTCCTCCATTAAACAATAGAAAAGAAGATATCTAAGGAAAGAAACAGACTTGCAGGGAAAGGAAAGAGGGATTATGTAGCTGTTGCCTTTGTGTGTAGCTGCACTATAGTTATCTTAGTTTCATTTCATACCACTTTAATGGTCATGATCCCACCTTAAAGAAACTTGGTATTTGTAATTTTTGAGGTATGTAGAATTCTGCAATCCACTTCTTCTCAATATTTCATACTCCAGATGTTTTGGACTTCAGATCCCAGAAATCCCAGCTAACTTAACCAGGGACCAGGGTTTCTTGTAACAGAAGCCCCAAGTATCTTGAAGACCAAAATTTTAGAACCACTTTCTCCTCTGATTTAAAGCACTGGAGAGCTCCACCAGACAATTCTAAGTACAGACTACAAATCCCAGGATTCTATATGATGGTGTCATGACAGTTAAGGTACGATAAGGCAGATATTCTTAGCCATTTGGTGACAGCAGCTTTTGGAGTAGTAATGGAACATCTCATTTTCTATCATTAGCAATCTTTTAAATCCTATAACCATCACAATTCATGTTAAGGTTCTCACTGAGCATCTTCTAAATAAAATTTGCTAGCACCTAAAGCAGAAGGGAGCTTCAAGTCAAGATCCACATTATTTTAGAGATAATGTGGTTTAGTGGTTGCATGTCTGCAGTGAATGGTGCCACAGCCAAAAATAGGCAAGACTACTATTAATTTAATTTTAATTTGTCATTGCCCTGTCCTCTTATATGTACAGCACAGTGCTTGGGAAGGGACAAGTCACTCTTACCAGAGGTATGAACAGATAATTTGTGAAGGGTTTCTCTTCTTCTAGACTTCCATACAGTTGATGTTATTCCCACCCCATCCAACAGAGGCCTTAACTAATTGCTTGCAGAAGGCTTCTTCTTGTTGTATAATTTAATCCATTTCAACTCCCTCCTGCCCTCCTCTTTTTCTGGGCTCCTCCTACCTGCATGAAAGTCATATGCATGAAATTAAATTGACGGTCCCATGTAGCTCTTAGGGCTCATCTATACAAGCCTGAAAAAACCAACAGATTGCTCCACAGTAATAGCAATTTGCAGCAGCTGCGACTTGTCTTAATGGTTTTACAGCACCCATAAACTTTGCATGCCCTCTAGCCAAGATGGTGGCAGCAAGTGAATTACTCATGTTTTTAAATCTGCTACCAATTTTTTTTAAAAAAGCTTTTTCCATGTTGCGCACAAGAGGTTTCACATTTACCAAAAAAAAAAAAAAAGAGAAAAAAGATAATACAAATCACTGTTTTATCACCTTAGTGATCCCTCGCTAAGGTGAAAATCCAACACAGGGGCAGCGGGCGCTTGCCCTGTTAGCAAGCTCTGCCCCCCCCCCCGCACTCGTCCAGCCGATCAGATTGTGCTCCCTTTCCTATGGGTAAGTGATTCAAATCGAAACGCTTGTCCCAATGAGTGGGAATGCACATTTCCTTTGGAGTTTTTTTAAACACCAGGAAAAACTGCAAAGGCTCTCTGTGAGTAGTTTTTGAAGGTTAATTGTTTGTTTGTTTGTTTTATGCCCTCCTTCTGAATACAATACATTCATGCAGGTTCCCATTAAGACAGATCATATTCCCAGTGAATTCCATGAGGAATATTTTGACCATTTATACAACCCCTTAGGTAAACCCTTGTGATCTGCAGTTCAATGGGAAGGTGGCAAAAAAGCATATGTGTGTGACAGTCCCCACTGTGTGCTTGTTCACATAACTTGATTATACCTCTGCAGATTGTAGTTCTTATGGTCTGAATGCTCCTCCAAATACCCCCAAACAAAATTCCTGAATTTTATTATTAAAATACTTATTTATCATCACTTTTGGACTAAAAGACTTCAGGGAGAAGTCTTTTCTCTGTCATTGAAAATTTCCAAGTGAAGTACTTCAAATGCATTCTCCTCCCAATCAAGCAGCCTGACTCCATTTTGAGTCTCATCCAGGGCACTTAAAGCTTGACTTGAGGAGATGTTTGCTTCCTCTGGGGAAGGAGGAAGTGATAACAAGTAGCAGAGGATTTATTTTGAAACAGGAATGTTTGAAAAGCTCAAAGGATTTGGAGAGGATAAATCAGGGTGTGCTTACACACCACGAGCTTTGTTTCTAGGCATTTGCATTATTATTCTGGGATGGAGAGATGTTCAACTAGTCGCACCAGCACTCTGAATGACTAGTCAAGGAAGAGGTTTATTACATAAGTAAACATTATGCCTATCTGTTAAGGCCTCTGGGGGCAAAGGTTCACAGCAGAAAAACACAAGTCACATGACTGAACATGGAAAGTGAATTAGAACTGACAGAGTTCAAGAAAAGAACTCAGCAATATGCATGAGGGTAGGATGAAGCCCCAAATCTGAGCACTGAGACTGGTTCTGATGCTTCCAAGAGCAAAGGAGATTTCCCACCAAAGCTATGAGAACTGGAACTGAAACTGAATCATATTTGAAACTTAGGACTTTTTCAGACGAAGAAAAATAACGCAAGTAGCCTCTCCAGCTTGCGAGGCTGCTGCGCTGCAAAGTGTCAGTTTCAGATGACGCTGCCCTCTAGCAGTACTGTTGCAGTACCGCAGGGAGAGCTGAGCATCATATTTTGTTGATTTTTTACTCATGAAAGTTGATCGTGAGTAAAAATCAACGAAATATGACGCTCAGCTCTCCCTGCGGTACCGCAACAGTACTGGCAGGGGCAAGCATCATACAAAAGGGGCACTTTGCAGCGCAGCAGCCTTGCAAGCTGGAGAGGCTGCTTGCGTTATTTTTCTTCATCCAAAAAAGTCCTTAGTTTGGGCATCAGACTTCAAAAAAGTGGGATAAATCCCCAGCCAGTCTTTTAGATTTTATATCTACAAACATATGGGGGTGGGGATGGAGTGGAGAGGGGAAGAACAAATGCTGAGTCACTGATAGGTTCACCTTCTAATCCCAGGACACATTTCACAAGGGGCTCCCCAATCACTCTACTTTGTAGGAAGGCTTGTGACTTTGGACTTCGGAGATTATTAGATGTGGTGAAAAGTGGCAATAAAATAAAATAAAATAAAATAAAATAAAATAAAATCCCAAACTGTGTCAGAAGAATGTGATGAGAACAGGAAGGGAGACATTATCAGATGCCCACATCCTCAGCTATTCCCGGGGCATAGCGCTGGTGCTCACAAGACTTCACTTTTAATGGGTCTAAGCCACCAATAAAAAGGGATGCCTTTTTAATGCCCGTGCTATGCCCCTAGAATGCTAAAGGACATCACCATCTGGTAATGTCACCAGTTTCTGTTTTCATAGCATTCTTCTGACATGGTTTTTGCCGTGCCTGATAATTTCTTTATCAGACTAGTGTCTAAAACACTGTAATTCTGCGAATGAAGGAACATTGTGGCATTATAACACTTATTATCACATGTAGCTGTAATCATGCAAAAGAAACGCCATGGAATTATCATGTGAAGACCACTAGCACTATAAGAATGGTAGTTTACTTCTGTGATTTGGCATGGACGAGATTTCGGCTGTACTTGTGAAAAGATGCAAGTGCACTTAAAACTAAAAAAAAAAAAATCCAAATTAACAAAGTTAATGAACATAGAAGAAATGAAACAAATCTAAAAATGTGCACACTAAAGGGGGTGTGGCATCCTGTGCTTCATTTTTATGTTCTCGCTGAGATATTTGCTCACTGAGGACACCCATTCATGCCGAAATCTCAGAATTACAATGGGATGTGTTTTCACATGCCCTCAATTGATATTGGCAATCTGTTGATGGCTAGTCCCATCAATTAAAAGGAACACCTTATTTGTAGCTGGGGAAAGGAGCAACCACATGAAGATGATGATGTCATGTGGTAGCCATGGCCATTTACCATGAGGTTTTAATCCCACAATTTTTGCTGAATCTTATAAAGTCTTTTGATAAAACCTCTAATTTCAGCTTCCTTACTCTTTGTTGGATAGAGAGAGAGGTTGCGCGCATGCACACACAGAGAGAGCTTTTGAATCACAGGGTTGTTTTGTAATACATTTGATTTGCTTTAACTACAGACTGGCACTGTGAGTGAAACTATTAACTGAGCATGATAGGCACAATGACAAGTACAAAAGAGATAGGATAATGAATAGAGCCAGTATTGTTAAGTAGTTTGAATGTTGGACTATGACTTTGGAGATCAGGGTTTGAATCTCCACTTAGTGATGGAAACCCACTGGATGGCTTTGGGCAAGTTACTCTCTCTCAGCCTCAGAGGAAGGTAAAATCAACCCCCCTCTGAATAAATCTTGCCAAGGAAATCCTGTGATAGTTTTGCCATAGGGTTGCCATAAGTCAGAAATGACTTAAAGGAACACAACAATAACAAGGGCAAGGATGGGACTGTGAGACGACCATTCTTCCAACAACAACACCATACACTGCTGGAAAAAAAATCTTGGACTACTTTTCAACCTTCATAACTCCCTGATCTATTCTTCTCATAGTATTTACTTTCCTCTCATGAGGACACCTCTATCATGTTTGTTATTTTGATTCATCAGGCCATCTCTTTGACTTCTTTTCATTCTTAATTACAATATTTTCTTTCTAACTAGATTTTTAAAAAGTTCTTAACTTTTAATTTATCTTTTGTTTTTTTAATGGTTTCTCTGTGTTAAATTGCTGTTTTTAGTTTAATTATTGCAGTGATTTGCAATTTATTGCATACATATATGTTGTTATTTTGTTCTTTGTCATTTAAGGTGGTTTATGTTAAGACTGATGTGACTCAAACTGAGTATTTGATTAATTTGGGTTATAATTTTATAATTTAGGTATAACAATTATAATTTAGTTATAACAATTATATTGGTGGTAGTAATAATAGAAGTGATAGGATAACAACCAGTACTACTACTACTGTATTCCTGTTTCTTATTTGATGTATAACTTGCTTATGTTTCCTTGTAGGCAGTCTTGAGCAAATAAGATTTGAAAATGGGCCTAGTAGGGTTTAAAATAAACATACATAATATCATGGATGCTGCCTTCCGGTGATAAAGATAAAGAAAAAAATAGATTTGCACTATTAAGCCTAATTGACAGGGAACCAGAAAAATTATGGACAGAAGCCAGGGCCATAGTCAAGGAGGAATGTAGAAAGATGCTATCTGTGGCCAAAAAGAAAGAGAAGACACAATGGATGACAGACAAAACACTTCAAGCAGTAAAAGGAAAGATGAGAAGCAAACAAAAAGATGAGAAGCAAACTAAAACAGAACCAGAACCATAAATGCAACTGTTCAAAGATTAGTGTGCAAGGATAAAGAGAATTATTATAATAATCAATGCAGAGAAATGGAAGCCAACAACAAAAAAGGTCAAACAAGAGACCACTTGCACAAGATCCACAAAATCAATTCACAGGGTCACCATGAGTCAAAATCAACTCAAAGGCAGTTAACAACAACAGCAGCAACAACAACAGCAAACCTTCCGGTGAGTAGGACTGTGCTCTTAGCTGTTCCCACCAGTGGAAAATGTGTGAATTTATTTTCACTGTATCTTCCTTCTCATTCCTCTATCAATAGCTTCCATTGGATTGCAGTCCCTTCCCATCAAAGAAGAGCAGTTTGAGAGCCAACCATCTAGGTGACTGAAACAATGAGCTACACTTAAGATCTAGTTATTTCCAAAATGATGAGTA
Source organism: Gambelia wislizenii (assembly GCA_030847615.1). Classification (NCBI taxonomy): domain Eukaryota; kingdom Metazoa; phylum Chordata; class Lepidosauria; order Squamata; family Crotaphytidae; genus Gambelia; species Gambelia wislizenii. Next base: position 302,069,835 of record JAUMIR010000002.1, on the reverse strand, counting down.
TTTGGAAATGTGTGTGAACCACTGAGTTAGTATTAGATATGTACAAAGAATAAATGCTTCATGCAAAATTGCAAATACAAAAAATAAAATAAAACACTGTTCCAGTTCTCCATGGAATTGGACCAGGGAGATCTGCAACCTACTGAGTAATCTAAAGAAATTTACTCTTTCTCAGTCTATGATTATACAGAATAGCTGTGCCATACTACATTTCTTACTTCCTACTATATAGGATTATTTTACCTCGTTTTATTACCTGAATTGCATGGGGTCTGTGGGGACCCCTCTAATGTCCAAATATTAATATGGGGAATATTTAACTAACTCAATTACAGCAGCAAGAGGATGGGCAACAGCACAACCTTTTAACCTTTGTATACTGGTACTAAAGAGGAGAATCTAAGTCAAAAGGTACAAATAAATGATCTTTCTTGGCAATTAACAGTAACAGCATTCATGTACACATTCAGGCTTCAGACACTCACACAAGTCTAACAGAAATAGTAGCAAGTACAGTTGTCCCTCTGTATCCATGGATTTGGTATCCATGGATTTGAGTATCCATGGAGTCATGGCTAGAAAATATTCTTTAAAAAATAATAATCCAAAAATCAAAGCTTTATTTTGCCATCTTATATAAAGGACATATAATGAGACTTGAGTATTCATGGATTTTTGTATCCACCGAGGGTCCTGGAACTAAACCCCAGCAAATATGAAGGGACAACTGTATTTGGATAGGGGAATAGAGTGAGAGGATGGTGGGTGATACGACACCTATCCTGTAGAGCAGAGATTCCTGCCGCAGAAACTCAGAGTTGCATTCTGAGGATCTATCAGCAAACTAGCAGCATGGATGTAGGAAGAGGAGCTGTAGACAATTTAGTGATGTTCTGGGTTGTTATTTGTATGAAATAATTCCCCTGAATGGATAGGAGTTTTGAGAGAAATACAATAGTTCTCAGAGGTCTGCAGGTTAAAATAAAGGGGGGTTCCTAGGCTAAAGCAAATGATCAATACATTTGGAATTGAATGGGAAACAGGCAAGGTCTTTTGTTGGAGAGGAAAACAATAAGGTCTCTTGCTATTGCTGAGTAGATTAGAGGTTGACTCACGTCCAGGTGTTGAGCCTTATGTGAATGTTTTGTTCTGGGGAATTTCCAAAGGCCCTTCCCTTGGTCTTGCATGAATCCCACCTTGGTTTTAGCGGATCCCTGGTTTACCTGTAACCATGTGGATGGCCATCTTAGCCAAATTATTAAATGTAGCCAATTATTTGATATTCCAAGATATGGGCTATAAGGGTAGGTAACAGTTTTATGATCATCATGAGGACGTTTGCCTGGTATTAAATAGTTGTAATTTGAAGGTGCAACTATGATATATAATGCAGATAATAAATAAAATGCATAATCATACATGATATTAAAGGTCTTCATTTAAAAAAGAAAACAGACACTGGCAGAGATCCTGTATTGCACAGTGTAGTATAATATTTCCATGGGCAGAACTATGATACATCTCTCCACACAACCCACCCTCCCAGCCTCACCATTTAGCTGCTATTAAAAGTACCCCCCAGGCCATTCAGTGGCTGGTTAAGAGAGGAGGAGGATCAGAGCAACATCTGACTATATCTCCATAACCAGATCCAGACCAATGACATCATCTGCTGAGATCTGCTCAGGTTCTCTGGATGTCTCAATAGAAGATGTAATCATTCAATTTCCACAATGGCCCAGGTATGTGTGTGTGTGTTCACTGGCTAAACAGTGAATCTGGATGGAGATTTGGTCATTGTGGAGGACAGAAGAGAATGCCAACATTGAAATACCATATCAGCATTCTGAGATTCACAGTGGAAGGCTTTCTCTCAGTCCCACCATCACCCCAGGCTTGCTTGGTAAGGACATGAGAGACAGCCTTCTCTGTGGCTGCTCCTACCCTCTGGAATGTCCTTCCATGGGAGAATAGGCTGGCCTCCTCACTGCTTTCCTTTCACCAGCAGGCAAAGACATTTTTATTTATTTATTTATTTAAGTAGGCTTTTAATGTACAATCTATAAGCGGGGGGAGGCTTTTAAAGGTTTGTTTTATTTATCTTTTTAAACTTTGTTAAAATGGTTTTAAAGTGCTTTTCATCTGTGTTTTTATCTGTGATTTTAAATTTTATTGTGATTGTTTTAATTGATAATTCTTGGAAGCCACCTTGGGTCTCACTTTGGGAGAAAGGTGGCATATAAATGAAATAAATAAATAAGAATAAAAGTAAACTTTTGCAATGACCAAAAACATAGACAAATATTAGATTGGCTTAGGCCTTCATATGTTTCTAACAGGATGCCAGCTAGTGAATGCGTGTATATTTAGTTATACTTTTAGACAGTGTAGTTTCAGACATTTTGCAGAGACAAGCAAAGGTATGTATCACAGGTAACAACAACCAATAACAGTAGCTTAATGAGTGTACCGGTATGCCCTCATGAGGGATGAACATATGTTCAGCTACATGTTTAAATGGGAGCCAGCATGGTGTACTGTTCTGAGTGTTGGACTATGACTTGAGAGACTAGGGTTTGAATCACAACTCAGCCATGGAAATCCACTGGGTCACCTTAGGCAAGTCATATTCTCTCACCCTTAGAGGGAGGCAAAAGCAAGCCTCCCTTTGAAAAAATGTTGCCAAGAAAACCCTGCAATAGAGTCATCTTAGGGTTGCCATTAGTTGGAAAAGACTTAAAGGCAAATAAAAATAACAACAAAAACATTAAAGTTACAACTGGAGAGTATGATGTACACAGTAGTTCGTAAGTCAGTTTATTTGGGGAAAAAATGTTCATTCTGTCTGTAGGCAATGCACATTTCTTCTTTTTAAAGAGTTCTTTCATGTTGCTAACTACAGGGGGGGGGGGAACCCATGTATAAAGTCCTAAATATTGGGCTGCTGTCCCTCCACATGCAGAAGAGATATTGGGCACTAGGTGGCAGTACGTTATGAACAGTACAAAGGGAAAAGCCACCAAATTAAACTTTCTGGAGATCACTTCAAAGCTAATTATAAATTAACCCCCCCCCCACATACACACACACACAAAATCTTTGTACATATCCAAGGCTTAGAATGCTTCTTGCCAAACAAACAAGCAAGCAGAACCACACATGTGCTTGAAAAATGTGCACAGCTAAAGCTTGAGACATACATTTGAGACATGTAAAAGCATACTTGAGTCAATGGGGAAAATCATTAAATTATGCACCTGTAGGGCTTGTCTAGATGGGCAATTTACCCTGGCTTCCCCCATCTTGGAACCCAAACTACACAGGACTGTTGTTCCAATTCACCTCTGGGCTGTTCTGACAACTCCCAAGGCAAAGCTGGGGGGAAGCAAGGGTAAAGCCTTGTAAAATGTTTTAACGCCCAGGAAAAACTGTTTTATGTGGGAAAACCCAGATGGGGCTGGCACAGGAACACAAAGCCAGATGGGTCTGGTGTGAGAACAAAAGGTATAGCCGGGCACTACTGCCACTGCCACTGGTGTGGCTCTGCAACTGGGAAGAAGCCCCTCAGCACATGATCAAGGCTCCCTGCATGTGACCAGCCTTGATTGTATGCTGAGGGCTTCCTTCCCAGCTTCAGAGAATGTGGCATGCAACAGTGGGGGAGGTGCCCACCAGTAAAGGCTGGCATGTGCATGCAGACTTCTGTTAGGGTTGCCATATGGCCCAGACAACCAGGAAAATCCTGGATTGAAGGGACTAAAAAAATGCCCTGGCTGGCTGGGACAGTTGAAGCAGTAGATCCCAGATTCCTCCTTAGCACAGGCCAAGATATTTCTGTAATTGAAGCAACTTACAGCACTTTTAATGGCTGTTTAGAAGAGGGTATTTTATCAGGCCTTGCTTTTCTTGCAACCAGGGAACAAGCAACACCTGCTGGAATCCCCTCTTCTGCACAACCATTGAAAGTGTTGGAACTCTCTCCAGACTTCAATCGGGCAACCCTAATTTTCAGTGGGCAGAAAACTTGCCCCTAGCTTGTCTGCTGTTATCTCTGCAAAAATAGGTGTTTTAAAGTACAGTACTACACAAATCAGGGTGTGAGGTGAGGGAGAAAGGCTTTGTGTATACCAGCAACAAGGTGTATCACATACTATGTTCAAGTTTTTTTGGTTTTTTGTTTTTAAAGCAGGGATACCAACTCTGTGTTTGAAGGCAAGCTATACACTATTTGGAGGCAGCTGTGACTCTCATGGCAGGAGTTAGGCCTATTGAAGGTGATGGTCATGTTGGCTGGGAGGATTTTGGGAGCTGAAGTCCAAACAAATAATTTTTCCATGCTCTGGCCAAACAACAGGAGAGGCATAGGCTTTGTGCCATCTTTGTGAACTTCCAGAGATTTACATTTCTGACAGGAAACAATATGTGGATATCGCATACCTTGATTTCAGTAAGGCCTTTGACAAGGTTCCCCATGACATTCTTGCAAACAAGCTTGTAAAATGTGGGCTAGACAAGTTAACTGTTAAGTGGATTTGTAATTGGTTGACTGGCCGAACCCAAAGGGGGCTCAGCAGTGGCTCCTTTTCGTCTTGGAAAGATGTAACCAGTGGGGTGCCACAGGGTTCTCTCCTGGGCCCAGTGCTATTCAACATCTTTATCAATAACCTGGATGATGGAATTAGGGGCATACTTATCAAATTTGCAGATGACACCAAATTAGGAGGAGTAGCTAATACCCTAGAGGGCAGGATCAAAATTCAAAATGAGCTAGATAGACTGGAGAGCTGGGCCAAAGCTAACAAAATGAAATTCAATACGGAGAAATGTAAGGTACTGCACTTAGGGAAAAAAAACACGAAATATATAGATATAGGATGGGGAAGACCTGGTTGAATGAGACTACATGTGAAAGGGATCTAGGAGTCCTAGTAGACCACAAGTTGAACATGAGTCAACAGTGTGATGCGGCAGCTAAAAAGGCCAATGCGATTTTGGGCTGCATCAATAGAAGTATAGTGTCTAGATCAAGGGAAGTAATAGTGCCACTCTATTCTGCCTTGGTCAGGCCTCACCTAGAATACTGCGTCCAGTTCTGGGCACCACAATTCAAAAAGGGTATTGACAAATTGGAGCATGTCCAGAGAAGGGCGACTAAAATGGTGAAAGGTCTGGAAACCATGCCTTATGAGGAAAGACTTAGGGAGCTGGGTATGTTTAGCCTGAGAAAAAGACAGTTAAGAGGTGATATGATAGCCCTGTTTAAGTATTTGAAGGGGTGTCATGTTGAGGATGGAGCAAGCTTGTTTTCTGCTGCTTCAGAAACTAGAACACGGAACAATGGATGCAAGCTCCAGGAACAGAGATTCCACCTCAATGTTAGGAGGAACTTTCTGACAGTAAGAGCTGTTCGGCAGTGGAACACACTCCCTCGGAGCGTGGTGGGGTCTCCTTCCTTGGAGGTCTTTAAACGGAGGCTGGATGGCCATCGGTCAGGGATGCTTTGATCGTGATTTCCTGCATGGCAGGAGGTTGGACTGGATGGCCCTTGAGGTCTCTTCCAACTCTACAATTCTATGATTCTATAAGCAACACCTGCTCCACAACACCAGGAACCACTGTATCTCTAGGACACATTTTTAAAGAGAGAGAGAGAGAGAGAGAGACTTGTAAAGCACCATGTAAATTGATGGTGTGATATAAATTGATGGTGGTGTGGTGGTGGTGATGATAAAACTAATACTATTACTGAAATATACAATAAAACATTATTAAATGTTAAAATCTGGTTTGTTTGTTTTTGTTTTTTGTTTTTTGTTTTCTTTTTCTTTTCTTTTTTTTCTTTTTTTCACCCCAATAATCCGCTCAATCCAGTCCTGTATACTTTTGTCCTGGTTTTGTGGAAGAGAGTATTGACAACCCTAACTTCTGTCCATTTTGTCTTGGTAATGGTGTGGAGGGGGGAAACAGGCCAGCTCTGGGGTCAGAATACTCCAGCTGGAAGGCAGAGTATTCTGACTGGTATAGACAAGGCCTTAAAAATATGTTTATTTTTGGAAATGTTTACACCAACTGCCCACTGACATTGACTTATGGGTTGACAAGGGTGGGGAAAATTTGGCCTTCTAGATGTTTTGGACTTCAACTCCCACAAGTCATAGCTAGCATGGCCAGTAGTGTGGATTTATGGGAATTGTAGTCTAAAACATCTAGAAGGAGAAAGGTTCCCCACTCCATAAGACAAAGAAGTCTCACAGCCTGAAAGAGAGCAGGGATGGGATGAGAACTCTGATGTGATAAAGAAAAATGAGATTAAAATGAAACTGAATGATGTCCACATCCCTAAGTCTAACTTTATGCCATATCCTAAGTGGGATCCAATATGGGACCTCCACCTACCCCATCCATTTTGCATTAGTGTGAATTAGTGTGAAGATAGGAGCCTGGAGCAGTAGTGGGAAAAGGGGCACAGAATCACGGCCCTTTCACAATGCACAATTATGGCACTATAATTCAATTAAATGTTGTGGATGGAAATCCTGGGCTTTGTCATATCATGTAAAATCAAGGTGATCTTATGGTATCTCATGGGACTGCAGGACCTCAGATATGATATCTCACAGGTAAATGCTCGAATGATTGGAAATCCTGGCCATTCCTAGTTTCTGGCATGGCAAGGAGTGCTGTGCAGAGCCAGGTTGAGCAGCCTGGTTCTCCATGCACCACAACCAGCCCTTTCCCCATCTCATAGTTGGTGGCGATCATTCTGATGACCTCTTGGAATCATACACTTGGTAAATTAATACGTAATATGAAATTAAACCAAAGACCTTCTTATTTTGTTGACAATCATAAGATAAACAGAAGAATACCACAGAGAATTATCTGCTCAAATGAATGGAGGGACCAAACCAGCAATATTCATTTCTTTTTCATACATCTGTTTACACTAAACTACCAGCAATTTCTGAATGGTTCAGAAATGGTCAGACTATGCAGCAAAGCCTAATACTACAAGCTGTATTTGTGGGAAAGGAGAAGGCTGGTATTAGAGATATTTTAGTGGGATTGGCCCTTGCTTGTTGATATTTGTTGTTGTAAAATAGTTATTTGGAAAATAACCACATTTCCTTTATCTAAACCATATTTATTTGATTTAAACAGTTGTTAAAATTATGTACTGTAGATGGTTGTGCTGTTCAGGAAAGAGAGAAAAGAAATATAACTATAAGCCCACTTTGCATGCTACTTTTTCAAAGATCCAAGAAGCTGTCCTTTTGTCAGTGGGCAGACTTTTTATTTCCAACATATTTTTGAGAATGGAGTGTTTTTAAAGAAAGGGCTTTCAATCACATGCTTTACTTATTAATACTATACTGTCAGACCCTCGTATCTGCAGAGGTTTGGTTTCCATATTTGCCATGAATACCAGAAATCATGGATAACAGCAAACCCTATTAAAATAAAGAACTTCTGGTACAAATATACCATAGAGTTGCATTGGAAGACATAGAAGATGCCTAGAGAAGATGCCTCTCTAGGCATTTTCTAGTACAACTGTATGGTATGTGTTCCCTGTTTTGTTTCCTGCAGATAACTGAAACCGTGAATATTGGTTGCATGGATATGGGGATCCGACTGTACTGTTTTTAAACAGATTTTTATTGTTTTGAATTGTGTATTTCAGTGTTATTCACAGTTTAATTACGTGGTCATATTTTGTTTAATTTGTAAGTGCTCATGAGTCCCAGTTTTGGAAGGGACAGAGGGCTATATAAATAAAGACAATAATATTAGTAGTATTAAGAATAACAATAATAAGTGAAGTTGTGCTCTTGCCTTGCATTTAGTGTTGGGCACACTGTGTGCCTCCACAACTAGATGCTCATGGCATTTTAGCCATTTTTATGAGCCTACATATGCAGTTGCCTGGAGGCCACACACTAGGGAAGGCCCTCCTCACCATTGCTCATGTGTCCCTTTGCATATGAGTAGTATCCACAAAGGAGGGAAAGAAACAATATGGCTTCTTTGTATTAGCTACAGCTGCCTCTAATAGGCTGCTGCCACACTGCAGAAATAATGAAGTTTCATACCTCTTTTACTGCCATGGCTCAATGCTATGGGATTCTGGAATTTGTAGTTTTGTGAGATATTTAGTGTTCTCTGTCAGAGACCTCTGGGTGCCACAACAAACTATGAATACCAGGATTCCATAAGATGTCACTATGATAGTTAAAGTGGTGTCAGACTGCATTATTTCTGTAGTGTGCTAGCAGCCTATGCCTATGCTGTTTATGTGTGTGTGTGTGTGTGTGTGTGTGCCTTCAAATTAACTGTTGATTTAAGGTGACCTCATGAATTTCACAGGGTTTTCTTAAGCACGGAATACTCAGAGGTACACATATTTTGCCAATTCCTTCCTCTGAATTGTACCTACAGCACTTGGTGGTCTACCATCCAAGTACTAACCAGAGTTGACCCTGCTTAGTTTCCAAGATCAGATGGGATCTGATGCCTTTTGGCTACAGTATTTAGGCCCATGTCTACAGAGACCTGGGGTTTCTTAACTGTGCACGAAATTTCCTAGAATAAACTTTTAAAGATGGGTAAATGATAGCCATCCCAGGACTTCATATTTGGAAGGAGGAATGTGAAAAATCTCTCAAAGTTTAGGACTTTATCAGACAAATGTCCAAAAATGGTGTAATCCCAAAATATCATGGGATTATAACACTTACCTTCACATGTTACTGTAATCACATGAAAGAAATGCCACAGAATCATTGCACGACGACCACTAGCACTTTAAGAAAGGGAGCTTACTTCCACTATTTGGCATGCAAGAGATTTTGGCAGTTCTCACAAGAAGACATGAGTACACTTAAAAGTAAAAAACAAAACAAAAAAAACCACCTCAATTTATAACATAAATGAACACACAAGCACTGGAATAAACCTTAGAACTTGTCAGCAAAATGGGGCAGTGCATAAAAATAATGTCCTATTTTTATGGAAGGTGTTACAGGAGGAAAAGGATAAAGGGGGTCTGGGTGTTTCAAACTTGAGACTGTACTATAACTCATCTGCCTTAATGTGGTTATATGATTGGTTCCTATTAAATAACAATAGGATATTAACTTTAGAAGAGGTAAATATGAGATTTGGCTTTCAAGCATACCTATGGTATGATAAAGATAAAATTGATAAGAACTTCCAAAATCACATCTTCAGGAGATCAATGCTGAATGTTTGGAAAGAGATTTAAAAAAAGCTATACTCAAGGATTACATTATGGACATCCCCTCAAGAAGCCTTTAGAAGAACGGAGATGCTGAATAAAGGAGGGTGGTGGACTTATAAAGATCTGTTGAAAATAGAAGGAAACATAAGTAGGTTAAAAACAATAGAGGAATTAAAGGAAGATGAAATAGAATGTAATTGGTTCCAACATAGACAAATGCTGGAGAGGTATAAAATAGATAATAATCTCCTGGGATTAGAATACAAACAGACGGATTTAGACAAGATGTTGATAGATCAAAAAGCAATGAAAATTTCAAAAATATATAAAGTATTATTGAGCCTAGAATTAGAGTCAGGAACTATTAAGGAGTATATGGTTAAGTGGGCACAGAACATTGGGTATAATATACATTTAGAAGATTGGGAAAAGCTGTGGAAAAGAAATGTTAAATGTATGGAACTGTGGGAGAACTGCAATAAGATAATGCTCCATTGGTATATGACACGACAAAGATTAGCTAAAATCTAATCTAAAATTAGCTAAGAACAACAAATTTAAATGCTGGAAATGTGGAAGCAAAGTAGGAACTTTTTACTATATGTGGTGGTCATGCAGTATTGTAAAAAAAAATGGATAAACATTTATTATTGGATCAAGAAAATATTAAAAATAGAATTTAGATTTAAACCAGAGATCTTCTTATTAAATTTAGTTGACAATGAAGTTCCAAAGGAGCAGAGAAAAATTAATGCTCTTCATGATCACCTCAGCTAGAATTGTTCTAGCCAGATATTGGAAACAAAAAGAGTTACCAAATACAGAGGAATGGATTTTGAAATTAGAGGAAATTGCGAGAATGGAGAAACTCACTTCGTGGATCAAATAAAAAAAATGAATACATTTAGGAAGGATTGAGAGAAATGGATTGATTTCTTGAGGTCAGAATGGAGTGATTGTGCAGTTATTTGGCTCACTGATTAGATGAATATTCGATAAACATATAATGTATAATAATTTAGTTTAATAGTAGGAGACTAGAATAGAATGATGGATTAATGGAATACAGGGTTCAAGAAAACGTAATTAGAAATTGAATTAACCCTGTATGTACATACTGTGTAGAAACAATACGCATGGATAAATGAACCTAGGTTCACGTATCTAAGAAAGGTTATATGAGCAGTAGTAGCAAATTCTTGATCCAGAGATTTATGTGTTTGTAATTTTAATTATCTGTTATCAAATGTATTGTAATATCTCCGTGTTGTATGTTGTATGTTTCTGTTTGTATTGTATCTATATTGTGCTGTATTTTGTTTATGTTTTTTGTTTCTTTTTAATAAAGAAAATAATTTAAAAAAAATAGTGTCCTGTGCTTCATTTTCACATTCTCACCCAGAAGTTTGCTCATTGAGGACCGCCCATTCACACTGTATTCTCGCGATTACAATGGGACATGTTATTCACACACTTTCAATTCTGCAAAAGCTGTGGTAGTAAAGATCTATTGATAGGTTAACCTGTCAATTAAAAGTGATGGGTTTTTCATGGCTGGAGAATGGGATAACCATGATGTCATGCAGTAGCGGGGTCCATTCGCATTACCCTGACATCATTGTCCCACTATTTTTGCCATGTCTGATAAAGTCCTTAGTTTTGTTACATTTCTCCAAATACCACCCATTCTCTCATTCCATCCTTGATTTGAATCAGGTAACATTTCCCACACACACATTTTAACGTACACATTTTTCAAAGCCTCCTCCCACACTAACTCAAGGGTGTTTTGTACAGATTTCTCAGTTGAACACTTTCAGACATTCGCGTTGTAAAAATGAACTCATGGTTTGTTGTGCATGCTGCTTCAATGAAGTGCAAAACAAGTGTCACAAATATGTGGATTCCAATGCATGGCATGCTTTGTCTCAAAACAGGCCTTGGAATAGGCAAATTAGATACTTTCATTGAGAATTTTGAACATAATAAAATTCCTTTCCATCTAGGATTAGCAGTGGATCACATTGATACTCCTTCCCTGGGGAGGCTGGGATGGCTCTCTCCTTTCTCTCCTTCTGCCAGCAAGGGAGAATTTCCCTTTTCCATCAGGCTTTTATAAATTGAGTGTGATAGGGGGTTTAATGTTGTGCTGTTTACTTTTTTTTTAATATTCTGTCCTTTAACAAATTTAAATGGTTTTAAATCTATAGATTATTTGATTGCTTTTTAAAAATAGCATATATGATTTTTGAGTGATTTTTAATCTGTACTGGTTTTAATAATTCATAAGACATCTTGAGAGAGCCAGCAAGGTATAGTAGATAGGATGTTGGACTACAGGTACGTTGACACTATAGAAATAATGCAGTTTGGCACCACTTTAAATGCTGTAGCTCCATTTTATGGAATCCTGGGATTTGATGTTATACAAGGTCTTTAGCCTTCTCTACCAAGAGTGCTGGTGTCCCACAAAACTACAAATCCCAGGATTCTGTAGGATGGAGCCATGGCAGTTAAAGTGGTATCAGGTGCATTGTTTCTACAGTGTATGTAGATGCACCCTAGGATACTGGGAGACCAGTGTTCAAATCCCTGCTTAGCCATGGAAAGGACAGGTTGCTCACCTGTAACTGTAGTTCTTCGAGTGGTCATCTGTGAATTCACACATAAAGGGTTAATCCTGCGCCTGCACAGTAGCCTTTCAGAAAGTCGTTAGAGTCAATAGAGTTTAAGTTTGAATTTTGGCGGTAATCCCGCCCACCATCCCCCAGGCTATATAGGCCCTCCTCGAGTCCGCCTCCTCAGTTCCAAATAGCCGTGATTTGCAGCTTAATACCAGAAATTTTTATGTAGGAGGAGAGAGCCTAGGACACCAGAGGGGAGGATGGGCGGGATTGTGTGAATTCACAGATGACCACTTGAAGAACTACAGTTATAGGTAAGCAACCTGTCCTTCTTCTTCGTGGTCTCTGTGAATCCACACATAAAGGGTAGATTAGCAAGCTTAGGTCATGGAGGAGGGGTGTCCTACCCACAAGACCCCACAAATCATACATGCTCATGTACTAGCATATCAAAACAACTCTTTATTATAAGAAAGGGATGGAAGACACCTGTCTCCGGTGTCTGAGCAAACAAGGTTCTTAGGTGGATTGTTCTGCGATGCATGAAAGGAGGACTGCACGTCCCAGAGCTGCATCTGCCCTGGATGCCGAATCCACCTTGTACACTTTGGCAAAAGTCAAGGGAGTCAACCAAGTGGCCACCTTGCAGATGTCCTGAATAGGGACTCCATTTAGAAAGGCCGTTGATGTAGAGGTGGCCCTGGTGCAGTGGCTACGGATGGTTGCTGGTAGCTGCTTCCCCAGGATCTGGTAGGACAGTCTGATAGCAGTAGCCACCCACTTTGAGAAGCATTGGGAGGACAAGGGCTCACCCTGCTGGGGACCAGCATAGCAGATAAAGAGCCATTTAGGTTTTCTGAACTGGGAGGTCCTGTCTATGTAGAAGGCCAAGGCCCTTCTCACATCCAAGGAGTGTAGTGACCTCTCCAGGTTGCTCGACGGGTGCCAAAAAAGGGAAGGAAGGACAATGTCCTGGTTGAGGGGGAAGTAAGAGATGACATTTGGCAGGAATGCAATGTCCGGCCTCAGGACGACCTTATCCTAGTGGAAACGGATGTACGGGGGGGTCCATCCGTAATGCACACAGTTCACTGGCTCTCCTAGTTGATGTGATTGCAACCAGGAACGCTGTTTTCATGGAAATCAGACGTAGGTCGCATGTGGCCATCGGTTCAAATGGAGCCTTGGATAGCACTGCCAGGACTATTTCTAGGCTCCATGCAGGAATGAGCCCCACTGTGGGTGGGTGGAGGTTAGTGTAACCTTTTAGGAAAGCCTTTATTCTAGGGTCCCTGAAACAAGAGGTTTGCCCAAGCGTTGCAGGTGCCAGGACACAGCTGCTATATAACTCTTGACTGAAAAGGGGGAGAAACCTTTTGCGGAAAGGGAGGCAAGGAAGTCTATCAAAATTGACGAGTCCACCTGGTCTTATGGGACCCCTTTTTCCTCCAGGAAGGAACAAAATTTCACCCATTTGTAGTTGTAGGCCCGCACCGTGGAAGGACGGTGGGCTGCATTGATAATGTCCAGGGCTGCATCTGAGAGGGTATTCACATTGCGATCAGCCAAGCCGTCGGGTTGATCAGTTGGAGGTCCAGGTGGAGGATCTGGCCGTCTGCCATCAACAAGAGATCTGGTGTCAGAGGAAGGCGCTTGTACCAGCCGTGGGCCATCCTGAGCAGTGGCGCAAACCAATGTTGGCACGGCCACCAAGGGGTTATTAGGATGCAGCTGGCTCCATCCTGTTGGATCTTGGAGATCACCCTGGGTATCAGAGGGGAAAGGAGGGAATGCATAGAGTAGAGGGCCTCTCCAGTGCCACAGGAACACATCCCCCAGATTGTCTGGTGATCGGGAGCCCCTGGTGCAGAACAGGGAGCATTTGGCATTGTCCTTGGTGGCAAAAAGGTCTACTGTTGGGGTGACACACTTTGCAAAGAGACAGCGTAGGGACTGCCGGAACAGGGACTACTCATTGTTGCTGGTGGTCGTCCTGCTAAGGGCATCCGCTAAGTTGTTGGTTTCTCCTGGGACATGTATGGCCATCAGGAATATGTCTCGGGCTATGCACCACTCCCAGTCTTCGAGGGAGAGGTGGAGACGCATTCCCGAGTGTGCCCTCCCTGTTTGTTTATGTAGAACACCATTGTGGTGTTGTCCGAGGCCACCTGTACAACTTGGCCCCTTAGAGACGGTTCGAACGCCTTCAGCGCTTTGAACACTGCTAACAGCTCCAGTACATTGATGTGGTAAGATCTCTCCATCTGGGACCAGTGTCCTCTGATGGATAGGCTGCTCGAGTGGGCTCCCCAGCCGGTTAGAGAAGCATCTGTAGTGATGGCCCTCGTGGCGCTTGGTTGTACGAACCGAGAGCCCTGTTGCACCACGCGGGGGTCCATCCACCAGAGAAGGGACCTCTTGAGAGAGCGGGGAATGGTGAGTAGTTTGTGTGGACCGTGTGCAAACAGTCAGAACTTTGAGATGAACCAATTTCGCAGGGGTCTCATGTGGAGACGCGCAAAAGGTGTGACCGCCGTGGTGGAGGCCATATAGCCTAGGGCAGTGATGGGCAACCTTTTGAGCTTGGTGTGTCAAACGTTGCCAAAAAACTGAGCATAACTCAGGTGGTGTGTCACTTAGAGGAGAAAACATTATTTCACAATATTTACTGCTTAAATAACATAAATGTATACAGTTGCCCCTCCACATTTGCGACTTTGACTATTCACAGAAACCCTCTAACCCGCACGTTCCCCCCCTTCCCAAGGCACCAACGGGCTTCTCATGAAGCCCGTCGCTGCCTTGGGAAGGTGGGGAGGAATGCCTCCCACCCCCATGCTCTCCACTGGTCCCTTCCCAAGGAACAAACGGGCTTCTCATGAAGCCTGTTGCTGCCTTGGCAGGGAGAGGGTGGAAAACCTCCCACCTGTATGCTTCCCCCCTCCTAGCTGTCTTGGAAAGGGGAAGGGGGAGAGCCTCCCACCCGCATGCTTTCCCTCTTCCCTTCCAAGGCACTGATGGGCTTCTCATGAAGCCTGTCAGTGCCTTGGCAAGGGGAGGGTAGAAAACCTCCCACCCGTATGCTTTCCCCCCTCCCTTTTCAAGGCACCAACAGGCTCCCAAGGCTCCCTCCTGCCACCTTTCCCGGCATTTCTGAGGCGGCTCCAAGGCTTCGAAGCCCCGGAGCCCCCTTGGG
Organism: Gambelia wislizenii; assembly: GCA_030847615.1. Classification (NCBI taxonomy): domain Eukaryota; kingdom Metazoa; phylum Chordata; class Lepidosauria; order Squamata; family Crotaphytidae; genus Gambelia; species Gambelia wislizenii. The sequence continues at coordinate 302,054,774 of JAUMIR010000002.1, read as the reverse complement.
AAGGCCGGGGAGAGGCCAGGCAGACTCCTGCCCACCATCCCACCAGCCCGCCACCTTCCCCAGCCTTTCCAAGGTGGCTCCAGGGCTTCAAAGCCAAGAGACCCCTGGGGCAGGCCGGAGAGGGTGGGCAGAGTCCTGCCAATCTGCCTGCCGCCTTATCTGGCCTTTCCGAGGCAGCTCTGGGGAAGCAGGCAGGCCTCAGCAGTGGTGGTGGTGATCGGGGCTTCGTAGGCCTGCCCGCCACTTTCCTCCCCTCCCCCTCCCTAAAGTGGTGATCGGGGCTTCAAAGCCCTGCCCGCCACTTTAGGGAGGGTGATGAGGTTGTGGGGGAAGGAGGGAGGAGGCCTAGCCATGTGTCACCACAGATGGCTACGTGTGTCAGTGGTGACACGTGTGTCATAGGTTCGCCATCACCGGCCTAGGGTCTGTTGTATGTCTCATACCATGACTCTTCTTCTTATGCACCTTTGGACTGCTGTGCATAGCGTGAGGAAGCAGTCGTCTGGCAGGTATGCCTTCCCTGCGATGGAGTCTAAGGTGGCCCCTATGAATCTGACCGTTAAGGAAAGACGTAGATGGGATTTTTCGTAGTTCAACATTAGACTCAGGCGTTGTAGCCAGGTTAGGGTCAGGCGAATATCTCTGCTTAACTTTTCTGCTGAGTGGGCTGTAAAGAGCCAATCGTCCATGTAGGGGAATACGACGATTCCTCTTTGTCTGAGCCAGGCAACCACCACCACCATACATTTTGTGAAAACTCTTGGAGCCGTACAGAGTCCGAACGGGAGGACCTTGAACTAGAAAGCCGTGCCACCAACCGCAAAGGCGAGGAATCTCCTGTGCGATTCTGCAATTGGGATGTGGAAATATGTGTCTTTTAGATCCAAAGTGGTGAACCAGTCTCCTCTCCTCAAAAAGGAAAGGATGGAAGGGAGAGTGACCATACGGAATTTCCATGGTCGAACAAAAGAGTTTACATCCTGCAGTTCCAGTATAGGGTGGAGGCCGCCATCTTTCTTGTCGACCAGGAAATATCTGGAAAAAAAGAGGCCTCTTGTTTTTGAGCAGGAAACCTGTTCTATAGCGCCTTTTTGTAGAAGGCTGTTGACCTCTTCTATGATGGGTGGAGAAGGTGGGGTCACTCTGGGTCACTGGAGGAGGGAGCTCTTCGAAATCTATGTAGTATCCTCTTTGGATGATACCAAGGATCCAGCGGTCTGATGTGATAAGGTGCCAGTAATGGATTACATTGAGAAGGCGGTCAGCAGGTGAAGATGTGGCATGGAGGTGTGAGGAGGCGGTGGTATCGGAGGGGGGGGTTGCCTGGAGTCAAACCCTCTGTCTGGTTGATTCATATTTTCTCTTGCCAAAGTGAGGTTTTGGTTTGAAAGACTGGAGCTTCTTGTGTGTTTGGTAGGTAGAAGAAGACTGGCGGGGCTGGGGTGCGGGGGGGGGCAGAACCTCCTCCGATACGAAGACCCGGGTTTGCGGAAAGGTAAGTGAGGCCTCGTAGGTTGATAAGAGCTGAGTAGCCCAAACTTCCGAGCTGTTGACCTCATATTTTGGGCATGTTCCAGTTTCGAGTCGGTGTCAGCATGGAACAGGCCAAGCTCGTCAAAAGGTAAGTCCTCTATGATAGCTCTATCATAGTGTGGGACAATCCTGATGACCGGAGCCATGCATGGCAGCGCACTGCGATAGAGTTGGCCACAATCTTCCCCGTGCATTCCACTATATGTTTGGCGACTTGCCGTTGGTACCCCGCCAGTGCCAGGCCTTCCTCCCTGAAAGAGTTCACAATCCTCTGGTCCTGTTCAGACAGTTTGGAGATGTGGATTGCAAGAGCGTCCCAAAGGAATTTCTGGTATGCTCCCATGCATGCTGCGTACGACATCATCTTAGTCAGTAGACAAGCCGAAGAATAGAACTTGCGGCCTATTGCATCCAGTTTTTTGCCCTCCTTATCCGTCGGGGTGGAATGCAGCCTCTGGGAAGTTTTCACCTGTGCTGCCTCTACAACCACAAATTGGGTTTAGGGTGGTAAGATAACCAAGGTGCAGACTCTGTACACACACGGTAGAGGTGGTTGAGGTGCCGGGAGGTAGGAGGTGTCGAAGATGGTGTTGTCCACGATGACTTTAGCAGTTGTAGCAAGTACGGAGAGATGGACAGGGAGGGAAGAGACGGTGCACAATGTTGCAGGTCCTCAAAGATGGGGTCCTCAACATCTTTCCCAGGTTGAGTTGCCCTGATACCCAGGGTGCCAGCAAGTCTAAGCATAAAGTCAGCGAAGGCCTTCATGTCGTCCATGGGGGAAGGTGGGTCAGGGCGGGCTCCCCCTGGGACAGGTGAAGCTCTCGGAGATGGAGAGGTAGACCGAGAATCCGAATCCGAAGAGCACACTGAAGGGGTCCTGGAAGGGGACCTTCTAGGCGTAGCTGGGGGCTCGGTTTCTATTTGGGGGAGGTCTGTTTATCTGGCTGAGGCGGTACCAGAGCTCCTGATGGCGAACCCTGTGGGGATGACTTGTGAGAGGGTGATGCATCCTTGGATGGGGATCTGGAGGCCGACCTCACTGGGGATATCCCTTTGTCTCTCTCACTGTCGGGCGGTAAGGTGTCAGGTACCGCTTTAGGCGTAGACTGTTCCATTGGTTGTCTAGTGATGGGCTGGGGACATCCTTTATCCGGGCTCCTTGGGAGGTGCTGGGTGGGGTCTCTGTATCTTTTACACCTTTAGCGTGGTGAGGGGTCATAAGCGTCGTCGTAGAAGGGGTACTGTGGGTCATGGTCCTAGTAGTGAGAGTATGGGTGGTACTGGTGGTATCTAGTGGGGCACTCATAGTACAGATGTCCATAGCAGTCCCAGAGCCATTCCTCCTCCGAGGATCCGAAGTCTGAGACATAGGAGCCAGTTGACATCGACAGGGAGCGAGCCTGGCGCGACGTACAGGACTGGCGTCGGCGTCTCGGGCAACAGGATCTACGTGGGCGCTGCGGAGGACGGGACCGTCTCGGGGATCGGGACCAACGAGGCGTGCGGGATTGTTGCAGAGAACGGGACCGTCTGTGTGACCGGGATCGACGGGCTGAGCAGGATCGTCGGGATGAGCGGGATCGAGAGTGGCGAGGCGTGCATGACCAGATTTGTCAGTGAGAGTGGGACCGAGATGAGTGCGACCTCGAACAGGAAGTTGATCTGGAGAGAACCGTTTGAGGTGAGCGGGACCGAGACGAGAGACGTGGTCTTTCTTGAGATGGGGACCTGGGCCAAGGTTGAGGAGTGATCGACTTTGAAGGCGGGGACAATGCCGATCTCGAGCGTGACTGACGGTGTGTGTCCCTTTCAATTGAGCTGGTTGAGATCTCCACGGTCCAAATATCGGGGGACTGTTCCTGAAGCTCTCCTTCCGACAATTCACAGTCCCAAGCGTCTACTACCGATGTAGGGGCCGGATCCCTTGATGCACCCCGTAGCCTGGAAACGCTAAGTTTCAGAGGGGACACCACCGGTGACTTGACACTGGGGGAGCGAGTCTTCTGTGTCGAAGCTCGGTCCCGCTGGGCGTTCCCAGAAGGGGATTCAGATGCTCCGGACTTCTTCTTTTTCTTAGGAGGTTCAGACCTGCTCCGCGACCTTGGGGTGTTGCGCAGAGTCTCCTTCAGTGAAGTGAGTCTCACTGCTCTGTGTTTATCTCTCAGTTGCTCTTGCATAGCGGTACCGAGGGCGGTACTGGAAGCGCTCCTCAAGGTGGTACCGTCAGCGGTATCAGGGTCCGGCTTCGTCGATTTTGAGGAGGTTCCCTTGGTCCCCAACTTTTTCCGATCCCGGGATTTCTTAGAAGCCTCTTTGGAGGGCTGCTTCGGGACCTGTGATGAACCCGAGGAGACCAGGGTTCTCTCGGCCGGCGATGAGGCCGAGCCCAATAGGACATGCTCATAGAGTTGAGCCTTTAGCCTTTTATCCCTGTTGTGCCTTGCTTGGGGGGTAAAGGCATTGCAATGGCGGCAGGAACGAACGTCACGCCTTTCGCCGAGACACATTAAACAGTTGGAATGCCCATCTGATTCTGGCATTTTCACCTCACAGGTCAAGCAAGCCTTGAAGAAGCCCATAGAAGCCATAGTTGCTAAAGGCAATGAACACTCACGAATCCAAAGTCAGGCAGTCCGTGGTCGTACCGAGAAGCAAAAAACAACAAAAAACAGCCAAAATCCAAGAAGAGTTGACGAAGAACAATCCGAGATCCATAACCAGGGAATGAAACCGTGAGGGTGGGAAAAAAGAGAATCTAAAGACTCCAGCAACGTTCCTTAATGCTGCTAGCACAGCAGAAAAAAAGGAACTGAAGAGGTGGACTCTAGGAGGGCCTATATAGCCTGGGGGGATGGTGGGCAGGACTACCGCCAAAATTCAAACTTAAACTCTATTGACTTTAACGACTTTCCAAAAGGCTACTGCACAGGCGCGGGATTAACCCTTTATGTGTGGATTCAGACACCACGAAGAAGAACCCACTGGTGACCTTGGGGAAGTTGCTCTCTCTTAGCTTCAGAGGAAAGCAAGGGCAAACCCACTCTGAACAAATTCTGCTAAGAAAACCACTTGATAGGTTCACCTTAGGGTTGCCATCAGTCAGAAATGACTTGAAGGCACACAAGAACAACAACAAGAAGATATCTTGAGTCCCATTATTGGGGAAAATGCAGGATGATGATGATGATGATACTTGAAATCAATGTCATTTGTGTGTAATTAAATATGAACAGGATTTGGCCCGCATATGTCCTACCCTTGGTGAGGTTCACTTCATGACTTCAGCTAAACCTGCTGCACAGCAAACTAGCTTCTGTCTGCATGGAGAACAGCATTCAAAACCAACCGGACTGCTTTGTAGTGTCTGGCATAAGTGATGGAACTGATCTTTAAATGGCCCTTTCAGTTTTTACTGGCGTGGCCTTTCAAAACAGCTTTCATCCAACCCAAAGAGTCAAGAAGTTAACTTTTTTCTGATTCTCTTCCAAGGAAAAGACAAAAACATGCAACAGTTTTAAAGAGTAAGATTATCTGATTGGAGAGAGTGCTGTCTACCTGTCCCTGGAAGAAACTTGGGGATTGGAGCTCTGCCTTTTGCTTTGGGTGCAAGCCACAAATTTTTGCTGAGTTTTCTTTGGAGCAAATGGTTAAGATGTCATTGGCTACCAGGAAGGTGGTTTCTCTCTTTCAGATGGGGCTGGGAGGTGGAGGAGAAGGAGGAGGGAAAGAAATTTGGATTCTAAACTATCCCTCCTTTTTTTTTCCTCCTAAAAGAGGCAACTTATATTACCTCCACTTTGTAACCACTTTACAAAGTGCACTTGCTCTGGAGATAGTCCAGGGGCAGATAAAACAGTCAGTTGGAAAGCATGCACTGTGAAGCCACATTCCTGACTGAGGGATAATTCAGCAGGAATACATTCCTAGGCAGTGGCTAATAGGAAGGCAGCTTTTCATATTAAACAGTTAGTTTTTGGCTAAGAGAATATGTTGAAGCAATCACACCAAATTTTACAGAGCCCGTAGGAAACAATAGCAGGCGGAAGAAACAGCGGGCCATCTGGTGTCTAATGTGCATAATGATGATGTGATAATCATAGGGCACCAAGGATGGAACACCACAAAGGAAGGCAGAGCAGCATTACCTTAATCATAATCAGATGACTCTCAAAAGATAGCTAGCACACCACCAGTGAAAGAGATTCAGGACCAAAACAGCAACAACAATAACAGTCTATCATACTGAATATTCATGTGGGAAGGTGATGAAGAGACTAAGGACTCATCTACACCAGGCAGGATATGCCACCTCCCTGATGGCATATCCTGCCTCCAGTGGTGCCCCCTCCTGTTACCTGCAGACAATGGGCCTGAATCAAAACACGATGCCAGCCCATTACTGAAACTGCTGTCACCATTTTCTCACTAACACAGAAGCCAGGCAGGGGTCCCACAACATGTGACTGCCAGTCCCCTGCATGTGAGCAGCCTTGGTCACATGCTCAGGACTCCTGCCTGGCTTCCAGTGGTGAACAGTGGGGTTCTGGGAAAGGCTCCTAGGGATTTGAGGAGCCTGATCTGGTGATACTGGATTAAACTGGGTATTTTCTTAAAATGTAGTAAAGGGCCCTATCCTAGTTTGCCCCCTTTCCTGCCCTGGGGTTGTTTGGTTGCCTCAGGGCAGATTGGGATAAATGCCCGGCATTGTTTGAACTGCAGGGCTCTGGAATGGGGGCAAGCCGGGGTCAGTGGGGACAGACCCTAAGCTATGAACCTAAGAAGTAGGAAGTAGGAAGTCTCAGGTTCAAGTCAGAGCTTGAAACATTACTTTTTAAAAGGAACTAGTTACTTTACACATTATTCTGATCACACAACAGGAATTCTTTGCTTCTGATACTGCAGTTCACTCATTGCTAACAAGTCAGTGTTACTGTCACAACTATACAACAATGTTACTGTTACTATTGTAACAGAAAAATACTCCCTAGCTCCCTCAGTGGCTAGTTGCAATATTGTACCTTGGAAATTCTGAGAAAAATCCAAAAGATATTATGAAGCAATACTTCCTACCTGCAGCAGGAGGGAGCCACCATGCGGTCCTTCCTTCTTCCCCTCCCATAGTTCAGACTGTGCCAGCACACATCCAGCAATGAGTGACAGATAGGCAATCCATTCCCATTTCACTGAACAGTGCTAAATTAGAAACCTGTCCATTACAGGAAAAAGGAAACTATACTGCAATGCATTACTGCAAAAATAATTAGTTACCACAGTAACTAGTTAGAAAAATGAGTAACTGCCTAGCTCTGCCGTGATCTCATCAGGCAAACCGCTTTCTCTCTACCTCAGCCCTCCTTCTCCTTCATATACAGGGATTAAAATTCAGACCAGCCTTACAGGCTTATCACAAAGACAGACTCGAAATAATATGTGAGGTACTTTTACACTATATTTGTGTGTGTGTGTGTGTGTGTGTGTGTGTATAAATGCAAAGCATTTGCCTCACAGGAGAGCAATGGCAAACACCCTCTGAACAATTCTTGCCAAGTAAACCCTATGATAGTTTTGCTTTAGGGTTGCCATAAGTCAGAAATGGCTTGAAGGCACACAACAACAACAACATTATTTATTACAGTGAAACAAGAGGCTAAAGAAGTCAGCTCTTTTCTCAGTATTTAAATTCCTGGCAAGATGAAGCCTTTCTGCTTTGCTATTTATAACCAAAGTCTTTGCTCCCTACTTTCTAGTATGACTGTTTACAACAAACACAATGGAGACTAGTAGGAGATAGGAATGTACAGTAGGACCCCCATATCTGCGTGGGTTCAGTTCCCAGACTTACCGTGGATACCAGAAACTGCAGATAACAGCAAATGTAATTGAAAATAATGGAACTTCCAGTTTAAAATACCATAGAGTTGCTTTGGAGGACCTAGAAAATGTCTAGAGATGATGCTTCTCTAGGCATTTTCTAGGAAGGCTCTATGGTATGTGTTCTCTTTTGTGTCCAGTGGATAACTGAAACCATGGATATTGGTTCTGTGGATACAGGGATCCTAATGTACTGGCATGTTTTGGGGGAGAGATATATATGTCTGCATATGTGCATACTTGTATCTCTCTCTGTGTGTATGTGTTCCCCCCAGTCCCCCAGCTAACACCAGATGTGGTTCTTGAGGCTGAAAAAAAGTGTGCTGTCCTGCTCTAGGCACTGGTTTTAGCATGTTATGGGAGATATGATTTGGATAGGGGTCATGGATTTTATGAAGGATTTCCTAGTTTCTCCCACTGCCTTACACCCATAAGTTAATCATCCACATCAACTGAAGTACATGTGTCTAAAAAAACAGGAAGGAATGATCAGGCTGCAGAAATTAGACAAAGATGAGACTTACGTTGTCCTGTTTCTGTTTAAAGTGACATGTCATCATTCTACTCATATGTATCATTCAATCTCAACAGGCTAAATCTGTAGTTTGAATTTTTTTTATGTACAGGCAAAGATCAAAACTGAAGCACACATCAGCTTTCAAATTCTCAAGCAGGTAATGATTACCACTCCCAGGGCAGACACGGGGCTGGAACAGGGGCAGGCCAGGGTAGGGCCTGATAAACTGCAATAAGAAAACTCCCTGTTTAATCTGGCACTGCTGGGACAGAATGGATCGGGCCCTGAATGTCCGCAGGAGCCTGTCCTGCCTGGGACACTGCCACCAGCTCCCTAGCTCTCCCAGAAGCCAGGCAGGGGTCCCTCAGCATTTGACCAAGGTTGGTCACATGCAGGGCGTGTACAGTCACATGTTGCAGGCCCTCTTCTTGGCTTCTGTGTCAGCAGCAAGAATGGCGTAGATGGCTGCAGAGATGGCCCGCTGTTTCTGTTTGAAACACCACATGTTTTCTCCAGGTAACAGGCCAGAATGGGCCAGAGCCAGAATATACCAGTAGGGAGCCAGCATATCCTGGCTAGTGTAGATAAGGCCCAAGAGGCAGGCTGATCTTTTTTTCTATTTGCTATCTCCAGTTTCTTAAAGAGAGACTGAGAAATTTTAAAAAGGTACAGTATGCATAATTGATGGTGTTGTGTGTGATGCCCTACAGAATGAAGTACAGTGGACCCTCAGTATCTGCTATCGATGTTCAAATCCCATTATATTCAATGGTATATGAAAATGGCATCCCTTATATAAATGGTGAAATGGAAAAAGGTTTGCTTTTGGGATGGTTTATTATTATTATTATTATTATTATTATTATTTCAGCTGTAGTTGGTTGTCTCCATGGATGCAGAACACATGGACATGGAGTGCCAACTGTACTCCTGTATCCACCATACTGGTATATAGTAGGGATGACATTTTTGCCAATTTCATTTAAGAAGAAAGCAGCAAGCAAATTTTTAGCAATATTTTTCCTTCTGTGATAAGGTATTTAAAAACTGTGAAATTTTCAGACTGTTCACAGTCTGGAATGTATTTTGTAGAAAAGTCACATGTGGTATTTTTACACAGAAAACAGCATTTACGGAACTTCTTCTGCTCAGAAAATAATTTGTGCAGAAAATGCAGTAGCTGAGGCTTTATTATGCACAAAATTCACATGAGGTTTTGTTGCGCAGAAAACAGCATTTCTGAGAGAGAGAGAAAGAGAGAGAGAGAGAGCAGTTCCCTGCTTACTAAATGTTGTTCTCTGCACTCACAAAAGTGTGAATTTTGTGCCAGATAATTCCAGAACATTGGAGAATCCAGGAGGCATTAACACTATTAAATCATAACACTATTATTCCACTAACATAAGTTCTATCTTATGGAATCTTGAGGTAAGCAATTTGATACAGCATTAGTGAAGTTCTCTAGATGAGATTCCGCTAAACTGCAACTCCCAGGATTCCATGAAGCTAGAGCAGATAAAGTGGAATAATAGTGCTATAAGTCTGAAGTGTGAGTGGGCCCCAGCTTTCTCCTTATTATGGCTTCCCAACACTCTAAAACATGTTTTTGACCATTTTGGGGGAATATTTTTGAATTTTGCTTCCATTCCTATGAATGTTCATTTCTAACTTGAATGTAGAAGCACACATTGCAGATGATTTGATGTTTAGCACCCTTATCTTTGGATGATGCAACCTCCATGTAAATCTTTGTAAAGTTGTTTTGCTTCTAGGAAAAATGGCTTAAGAAAAAGCAGAGGGGCTTAGTGATGTATTTTTAAAACTCAGCAGACATGTCATAATTGGCTGAGTGGGCTTAGTTATAATGAAATGCACAGATAATAACCATCAGGCACAAAAGGATGGCAAAAACACAGACTGCAACAACATAAAGACCACCACGATCCAAGGCTGTGCTTTGCGCCAGGAGCAGAAATATTTTCTTTTAATTGAAATAAATGTAAGTTCATTACATCTATTGTTGTTTAAAGTTGAACTGGCTCTGATTTTCTATTGGCTTATATATCTCTTCAAGTAAATTCAACAGATCATTGCTACACACATCAGGCCTGGATTAACTGTTATGCCAAGTATGCAAAAGAGCTCAGGGCCAAACTAGGCATGACGTTATTCACGTTGTGTACCCATGCAGTTTTTCTTTAAATTATACTGTAGTTTTTCTTTAAATTATACTGTAGCAACCGCAGGGGGCCTAAGCCATACTGAGAATACAGTTTGTAGGGAGGAGACTTTGGCCTGTTGATCCTGCTTTGTTACTAATTAGAATTGTCACCTTCTATAAATAGTTGTGATTCCATATTACAAACTTTCTTATTTTCTTAAGAACTGTCAATATAATATCTAGGCTATTTTGCACCATTCAAATATAGTTACTGTCCCCAACTGAGGTTACAAAGTTGGAACAAAGAAAATCTAGACCATATATGACAATAGGAATGAAGTTGGAAGTGCAAAACACATAGGATTTGAGTTGACAGTACAGATATGTACTGTAAAATTTTCAGAGGTATGATGAATGTGGTGGGAAAATTCTAAGAAATTTTCAGGAGAGTTGACTTATCCATGGAGTAGCTCAGAATTCCCATGGACATTTGTCTGGATTACTCCAAAGAAGTATAGCCAATATGCTGGGTAGACATCTTCTCTATCCACTAGGAGTGCTGCCCATAGTAGGAACTTTTAAAAAACTATTAAACGTAGGGAAATAAACTTCCTTACGTGGCACCATAAGAGACTGTGACATGCTGGTCATGTTATCAGCCATTTCCATTTCCTCTGCTCTTTCCCCTTGAAAACAGGAGAAAAAATTCAAAACTTAAATTCACACTAAACAAGAGGCAACATAAACCTTGGCCACCCTAACCCCGACCTCCAAAATCAGCTAAAATTCCCTCTTTCAAATAGGAAAAGGTTTTTACAAGACCAGGGGAAAGTGTTGAGGACTATTCTACTTGGCAGCAAATATGTTTGCGTGAAAGAAGAGAATTAAGAACAAATTCACATGACCCCAAAGACCACTTGGTGGCAGCTTTAAATTCCCCTGCATGTATGGTATTTCTGGTCAAGCCAGGAAAATGTTACTTGTCTGTCCTATGTGGTTAAGTAGCACAGCAGTGATTAACTGTCTGTGAAATTTATGGTGCTGCTCTTTAGTAGGATGGTACATGTGTAGATAATTATCTAAATGGGGAAAAACTAGAGAGACTGTAGCCAAACATTTTTTTAAAAAAACCAAGAAGCCACTGTCATTATCACAGCAAGAATGAACTTGAAAGAGACTCTACTTCAATGCTCGGTTGCTTAAAACTTGGTATTTCTGTTGTTGCCATTTACTGAAACTTTCCTACAAGGAAGCAAAAAATAAAAATAAAAAAAACCAAAAATGAATTGTTGGAAAGTATTCCTCTTTCTCAGGATTTTTGTACTACTTTCAAATTCTTCCTTATTTTGACACTCTCCTCAATGCCTCACCTCCATGGCATCTGTAAAAGAAAAACCAAGGGCTATATAAGCCCTTCCCCCAAAAAAACAGAGTACCCTGCATTTTGCAGCAGCTGTGACATGTCTTAATGATGTTTTCCCCCCACATAAGCTATGCATGTAAGATGGTGGCCATGAGTGATTTACTCATGTTTGTACTTACATCAATTTGCTGCTGCCAAACTTTAAAAAAAAAAAAACCTATGCCCAAGGTGCGATCGAGCAATTTTTCAATTTAACAGAGAAGTGGGGGGAAAACACCACCACCCCATTTTCTTGCCTTAGTGCTGACTCGCTAAGGTGAAAAATCAACATGGTGATGCCTAGTGCTTGGCCTGTTAGCAAGCCCCACCACTGCGCTCATCCAACCAATCAGCTTTGTGCTTCCTCTCTTATGGGAAAGCAATACAAAGCAAATCACTTGTCGCAACAAGCAGGAAAGTGCATTCCTCTCACTGTATTTCTAAAAACTCTGGGAAAAGCCACGAAGGTTTATCCTGCAGAGTTTTTGATGTTTTTACCCCCCCTTCCAAATACGGTGATATGATGTGGGATCCCATTAAGACAGGTAGGATTCTTCTCGCATTCTGTGAGGAGTATTTTCAGCATTTAGACAGGCCCCAAGATCCTCTTTGAAACTGGAAGCAAATCAAGTCCCACCAGTGTATTGAAGCACAGATCCAGGAAGTCAGCCATGAAGGGATGTCAGCAAAGTGGGAGGCTGAAGTTGGCCAGCCAGGTAGCAGTGCAAGTGAGATTCCCCTATGGCTATTTGAGTGAGGAACAGAGCTGCCTTTGGTGCCATCCAGAAGTCATTGCAGAACTTGGCAATAATGTTGCATGCAAAGGAACTGGATACTTCTGTAGGTAATATTTGGGAAAATAGGTATGCTACCAAAAGGAAGAGCTATGCTAGCATAAAGTCATAGCAAGATTCCAGGTGAATTATGGGTTACAAAACAGGAACAAAGAAAAACTAGGCAATCTATGGACTGTATCAGACTACCATCCATTATTATTCTTTTGCTGGCATATATTTTTTAAAAAAATACCAGAACAAGACACCCCCCCACCAGATCTTACCTTCCATAGCATTAAAGAGGCAGACCAGGCTTGAACAGAGAGTGAACAGGGCTCCATTTACTTCTGCACTCATGATCTCCATGAATCTTGCAAGAAGACGTGAGCATGAGAAATTTAAAAATAAAAGTAAAATAAAGACATAAAAAGTTAACACAACCACAGAACATATTTTAAAAGTCCCAAGTACATGGAGGGGGGTCATAAAAAGAGTGTCCCCTACCTGTCTGTCCTGATCTCAGCTTTAAGTGTTCTGTCATTCACGCTGCATTCACGTGAAAAAAATGACTTCAAGTTTCAAACACTGGCAGTGCCAGCAACAAAGCATCATGGGAGATCAATTGATGGCTTGGCCCATCAATAAAAAAGTATGCCTTATTGACAAGATATGATTGTGAAAGGATGACATTGTCTGGTATGTGCACCCTTTCATGATCATTAGGTGTCCTTATGATGCCATATTTGCCGCATCTGATAAAGTTCTTTGACAGTAGCAATGATGTTGGAAGTGCAAAAAACAAACAAAAAAACAAACATGGAATGTGAGTTGACAGTACAGATATCTACTGTAAAATTTTCCAAAGTAAGATGGGCATGGTGGCAACTTTCTACCTGAGATCAGGGAATTGTCAAACTATCAATTTGTAAGCTGTTCTGGGAATCTTTTTGGCAGAAGGGTGGGGTAGAAATGTTCCAAGTAAAATAATAAATAATAATAGTTGTACAGAAGAGGAAATTTCAGTAGATTTTGCATGTTACACAAGCTTCACCTACTGAAATGCCCTCTCCTACATAATTTTTAAGATATAGAAGCCCTGACCCTGATTTCATTTGGCAACCCTACACACAATGCTAGTTGCAGATGCTTAGAGTATTCGGGGTATGATGCTGTCAACCATTACCAAACATAGCAAATTGACCAAATTTACCGTTTCAGAAACAAACAACTTGAAAATATCTGCAGACACCAGCAGTCCATACTTTTGGTGCTACTTAGCAGTACATAGCTTTGATGCTGGTGTCATGACTTTGTGACTGTTCAAGGTTCTTCAATTCTCCTTAGGGGATCGACATGACAAACTGACACAATATGGATAATAGAGGTACAGTGTTACTGAATAGAGAAGAAAAGACATGTAGAAAGGACAGTTTAACTTCATCTTTCCTATTTTAATAGAGACAGCTAAGCCTGGTCTCTCTGGTCTTACAGTTCACAGCATACCACCTGTTTATGGACATGCTTCCAACAGCTTTTTTACATTCTCTCCACTACTGGGGGGGGGGAAACAGAAAGTTTATTTTTCCTCAAGATGGGGGGGGGGGTTGCAGGGAGAAGCACATACATTGCACATAAAAATATTTTTCATAGGGAAGCATGAGAATTTGATGTACTGAAATCACCTTTTAATGACTATATCCAGAAAACAACAAAAGGTAAAAATAGTAATCTTAATTAGTGTTAAGAAAAGACTTAGGACTCATCTACACAGGCCAGGATATGTTAGCTCCCTGCCAGAGTATCCTGCCCATGGATCAATGTAGTATGTGGGGAAATAATCATTGTAATGTAAAAGCAATCTTGTGTACCTCATTCACATCCTAAGATAAGTCTAGGGTTTTTCCCTGCATGCATTTGTTCTCTCAAAATTCCCTTTCTCTTATTTCACTGGGCACTTCCAGCCAACTGGAGTGCTGGGTCATTCCACACATGACCTAATTTAAATTTTATTGCTGTGTGTAACTCCTCTTTTAAGTTAAAGTCTCCATGAGGCTGGAGCCATCTTTAGCCATCTTTATGCCATCTTCATCTTAAGCCATCTTTCCTGTAATCATGCTATGATGTTTCACCATGCAGCCTTCTACCACTTTAGGCTGGTGAGTTTTCCTACCCTAAATACCATTAGTCAGTTAGGAACCTCTTTTTAAAGTTTGTTTTAGTATGTAGATTGAGATTGATATACCTTCAGTAAACTTTGATTTGCATTTTAAACTGACTCCTTTGTTTTGTAATGAGTCTAATTTAACTGAGTGATCTCAGACCTCTGAATACACTTTTTAAATGTTAATTGAGCTTAACTCAGCATTCTTAAGTGCACTCTGCATGAAGTTAAAAGTAAATGAATGATTTTTAACTCTCTTTTTAAAGGAGATAATTCTTGTTGCTTTTAAAAGGACTAGATCCCGGAATTTTTAATACAATTTTATTTTTTTAGACTCATTACTCCTACAATCAGGCCATTCCTCCCCTGTTACCTGCACAGAATGGGGAGGAACTCCAGACAGGCACACTGGCCTGTCGCTGCAGCCACCGCCATCTTCCTTGCTCTCTAGATCCAGGAAGCTAGCTCACAACATGCGGCCAAGGTCCCCTGCATGTGACAAGCCTTGATCACATGCTGTGGGCCTGCTTCCTGCTGCAGAAGAGCAATGGCAGAGGGCAGTTGCAGTGGCAAGCCAGCATGTCAGAACAGACTCATCAGGCACGCGGGGCCTGATCTATTTTTGCTGGTGGGAGCAGTTTTTCCTGTGTATTTTTTAAAATGCTGTAATGGGCCTTACCCTGTCTCTCCCCATTACCACCACATTTTAGGCCCATCTTTAGGCTCCTTGGGTCATAAGGACCACCCCGGGGCAAAATGGAGAAAAAGCCCTGCATTGTCAGGTCTGCAGGGCTCTAAGATATGATTGATTGAACTGAAAGGGGAGGTGGGGAGCAGAATTTTTTATGTATTTTTTTTATTTTTAAGGGTTTTCTTTTTCTTTGTTATAGATTTTCTTCTTTCTCAGTGTGAAAGAAACAATATAAAACTACTTCATGTAATTGTATAAAAACTTGAACTTCTGTAAGCAGGTAATATTGTTTTAATAAAGATGACAATAATAAAAACAAACTTTGAATGCAGAACCCAAAACTAATAGATTCATCCATCTACTCCAAGCTTCAAAAATTAACACTTTAAAAACTAGGTTCAGAAATCTTTCTCTCCAACATTATTAATGCTGAATGAGAGTTGCCACTGTTTTCTTTTTCTGAGAGGTAAGTCATCTTTAAGAGCACTATAGCAGCTATAGGGAGATACTGAGTGGTCCTCTCCATGCTAAGCAGGATTTTAGCTATTCAGCTAGTGCAGATGGAGAACAATTTTGTTTCTGTTCATTTTTGAAGAATTTACCCCCCAAAACTTTTTCATATTGAAACAAAGAGAATTTGAGGTTTAAAAAGAGAAAATGCTAGAGAAGGAAAACTGGCAGATTTCCTCATCCCAAATTTTGAACAATCATGCCCTGACTAAATACAGAGTCTGCTGTAACACATATTCCAAAGATAATTTTTCTATACTGGCAGTTTCTACTGTCAATTATATATTGCTAAAGTTTCCACTATAAAGTTACATTAACATTGTTTTCACATGCAACAGTGTAGAGAGCAAATCCATAAGGCAAGGCTCTAGCCTCATCCAGCCCTTACCCCATCCTTAACCTAAAAAAAAAAAAAAAGTTGTCTGGCATATCATTTGTTGCTTTTGGATAGCTAGATGGAGGACAGCCTTTCTTCCTCCCACTTCTTTCTTTTTTAAAGCTCTGGCATGTTATTTCAGTCTGACATCTTTCTGTTTGTCATATACCTGCTGAATGATTAATCCTGAAGTTTTAATGTTTTTCAGTCAAGGATGTATGGGATGTTTTGATGGGGCTCTTTTAATCTTGCCTCCAATCTGATTCAGAATTGCCAATGTACAGAGACACTGTAAGGAGGGAAGTCTTCTGTTGAAAAAAAAAAAGGCAAACAGAAATCCAGAGGCTCACCACTATCCAAGGAAAATTACAGAAGACCAAAGCCCCCAATGGGGTCAAACCATTCTCCTCACATGCACAAAGTGAGGACTTACTTCTTTAGTTTTGCAGAACATGGCAAAGATGACAGACTGGTGGTGGTATGACAGGAGGAAAGGAAAAGAAGTAGATTTTTACAGAGAGAGCAAAGTCCCACCAGCAGTAACCATATTCACTTGTTTACAGAATGCATTTTGATGACCAACACATGAAATAACAAGGCCAGACACAAAACTTGGGTTAAAACAGGGGCCATTTTATTTATTTGGTCTTCTATTTAATCTTTATTCCTTGGGATATCCAAACTAGGGGGGAGACCCAATTTGGGGAAAAGCTGGAGCCAATGGTCTCACCCAGACCTACCTCCCAGCTTCCCTGGGCAAAACACCTGAGCCCCCGGGGGTGAGTTCCCATCAATAGGGCTACCCCCTGGGCACCAACTGCTGAAAAGAAAAGCCCAGGATGAGATAACTCAAGTCACATGATTTCTGGCAAGGGCTCAACCTTTGGGCCAGCCTGAAGGATAGTCTACTCCCCACCCTCTAAGTCACATGATCTGCAAGGGGAGTTTGATAGAGCCATTCTTCACCCAAAAGGGGTAACATAGGTGTACACCAAACTAATCCCCATCTCCCCCACAACCTGTCAGGTGACCACCTATTTATGACACCACCCTAAGGCCAATTCTCCAATTCCCTTGCAACAGTGTGGGGTTAGGGGGAAAAAACTGTGGAAAAGGGGGAAAAATTCTAACTCACCCATAAGCAACCAGTAGACTCACACTGTGACAGAGGTAGAAGGGTGGGTCAAATTGAAGCAAAGAGGAGGAGGGAAGGGCCCTTGCTTAAATCACCTCCACTCTGCCCCAAACCTCCTACATCATGATGCGAGGTGCTGTGACCCAATTAAAGGCCTTTTATCAGGTGAGGCCATAAAAGCAACTTCCCCTGTGCAACGCTATGCTGTGCTGGGTTGTACGTGTTCACAATCAACACAAGTAGAGGGAAGGGTACCAGCCCCACCCTCTCTGTTTCTAGCTCTATTGCTCTCCTCATGTGAAGAGTGACAAGTTTGAATGGGAGAGTTTCCCTTATGCATGACCACTCTCCCTATGACTGGGGAACGTGGATTTCTGATGTCTGTCCACATGTAGGGAAAGCTCTCCTGTTTAGACTCATCACTCGTTACATGAGAAGAGCGATGGAACTAGAGACAGAGGGTGCAAGTTAGTGTGCCCCTCGTCTGCACGGTAAATCAATGCACTTTGTAACTGGATGAGTAGGGTAAACATGAGTTACTCAACCGAGTATTTTACCTCCTTACCAACAGCCATTTTTACTTGTTTGTTCCTCCTTTTGAGTTATAATCAGGCAAAACTGGAGTGTCAGCTAATGTGAACAGGCAAAAAGAGTGTCACTAGTTCAGGAGGAAGAGCTTGTCTACTGCAACAGCTTGGTTTTCAAACTGAATTCCACAGAACTTGGCAGATTCTTTGAAAGCTTATAGAGGATTCATCAATAGGAGAAAGTAACAATAGACCAGATTTGTATAAACTCCACTGCCTATTCATAACTGGGATTTAAACAGCTCAGAAGACAAAAATCTTGGGAATGCTTTCCATGCTTTAAGATTTTCTGCTGAATCCCTCCTTCAGGTGCATTCCTTCTTGGAAGCATTCAGCAATAAAAGAAGGACCCCCCTTTTTCTTTTCTTTTTTCATTTTCCTTAGAGAAGACCACCTGGATGTCCTGACACCAATGTTGTGATCCTTTCTACAGCAACCGAAAAACTTCTACTTACTCAGTCCTCATCAATTGTTTTGCTTGTTTTATTAAGCCAGATATACTGCATGTTCATTTGAACCAAATGTTGAAATGTTAAAAAGGATGAGGATTCATATAAAAAGGCTTTAAATAAATAATATAAAATAGTGGTAGGGAAAAAAAAAACACCTTTCATGAAATACACACTTGTCACATCTATATTTTTTAAGTCCATTTTACAGTCACAGCTGAACCTTTTTAATCTGTAAACATGTAGCCAAAAACAAATATTTGAAAATCTACAGCTCTACCCTAAGTAGTAATAGGGATGGAAAGAATATTCGAACAAACAAATGACTGCTGTGAAACTATGACAAGGAAAATACATACTGGACTGACAAGAATCTTCATAGTTCAGGACTTATTGTGCACATAATGTTCGTATAGTTGGATTTTTTTTTGTCAAGAAAATGGCCTTTTCTGAACAAGAAGCAACATTTTCTGTGCATAAATATTTTCTGTGCAGAAAAACATTGTTTAATGATTGACGCATGAAATAACGAGACCAGACACAGAAGATTGGGTTGAAATATGGGCCACTTTATTGATATCTTACCTATTTATTGTATATTTCTTGGGGTATGCAACCTGCAAAGGGGGAGAACCTTGTGGGGGAAGCTAGGCAGTTGTTCACAAGTGACCTAACTCCCAGCATCCCTGGGTGACTCACCTGAGCCCCAATGGGGATCCCGGTGTCCGAGTCGTGGAAAGATATCAGACCAGACTAGGAAACCTTGCGGCCACGCCCCCTTAATCCGTTCATGTCCGCTATGGCTTGTAGTGTCAAAGCTCTGCCTTTCAAAAGGCCCAGGTCGTTTCCGCCCAGATGGATCACCAGGACATGCGGTGGAGGACCACGACGCTCCTGAAACAGCAAATTGATTAGACCATTCCACCTCAGACCCCGCTTGCCAAGCCATTCAACAGTAGCAATGTCTCCGAGACCCAACTGTGGACCCAAATGGCATGTTGCGCTGCCTAATACACAAAGCTGTGGCCACAAATCAGTACCCGGTATCTCATATCTGGGAAAGAAAGCACAGATAGTCACAGAACAGCACAACACACTTAGTCAATGGCAATTTGGACGGACATAGCTCATATCTGGAAAAGAAAGCACAGATAGTCACAGAACACCACAACACACTTAGTCAATGGCAAATCAGACAGATATAGCCCTTGTAAGCAGCCGACTTCCAAAGTCCCAACTTTTTAATGGCCTCCAGCTGCATACCCATCACAGCGGCCGTTGAAGCAGCCCCAATTCTAAAGGAATGGGAGCAGAAACATACACCTCCCAACCCCAGGCGTGCCAAAGCTTTGTTTGTGATTGTCCAAAATTGATACTTTGTCAGTGGTGACCCATCGACGTGGCAAAAGAGGTTGCCAAATTGTGCCGGCCGCAACTTCAAATATTCCTTAAGGGCAACTACAGGGCAGAGGGTCCTGTCTTGGCACTCCCGCAGCACAATGCTCATGCCCTTCCCCATTTGATCAGTCTTTGAACGCCTGATCGTTATGGTGACTGCCTTGGCGCCCATGTTGATGTCACCCCAACTAAGAACAAGACCAGCCTTGTCCTTTTTAGATGCCACCACCAGCTCACTGATGCGTAATGCGCCAAAAAAGGCCGTCAGGGAAGCTACGTGGAGCAACGCCACTTCAAACAGTGTTGTACAAACATTGGGCCATATCTGGAAAAGGCCCTTGAGAATAGCTGGGGAGAGGGGTTGCCTATCATTGGTGGCTTTTCACCGCTGTCTTGACCAACCCTCCAGTGCCTTCCTTATCCTAAAATCCGATGTGTTGTCCTGCAGTCCCTGGGCCTTACCCCAAAAAGCCAGGGCAGCCAACTTGGATTGAATTGACTGGGAGGCAAGGCCCTTGTTCTTAAGGGATACACAAAATTAAGGAGATGAGGGACTGGTACCAGCCAAGAGTTGGGTAGATGCACAGTGTTCCGAAATTCAAAAAATTCCTGAATGGCTCGCTTATATACCCTTCTGGTGCTGGGAGTGATGGAAAGGCTGATGGCCTTCACAATTTCACCAGTCCAAGCTCCCAAAAATCCTCTGGCATTGGATCTGGCATTTCGGCGGCCCCTGGCGCCAATTGTCTGAAGCAATCCATCTGCATGCGGGAGAGAGCATCGGCAATGCCGTTGTCCACTCCCGCCACATGGGCCGCAGTAAACAGAATGTTGAACTTCAAGCACTGGAGTGTAAATGCTCTAACTACTGCCATGACCCTTTTGGATTTGGAGGTAACAGTTTGGAGATAACAGTGGCCATGTTATCACACCAAAAACGAACTGTGAAATTGGCAAATTCATGCGCCCACAACCTGACCACGACCAAGATTGGAAAGAGCTCCAAAAACGTAAGGTTGGATGTGACGCCAGTACCAATCCAGTCATGAGGCCAGCATTCTGCGCATCACCTCCCCACATAGTAGACTCCAAAGCCCAGGGAGCCGGCAGCATCAGAGGACACCTTAAGAGCATCCCCTAAACACAACTCCTCCCTCCAAAATGAAACCCCCTTATACTGCAGCAAAAAATCATACCGTACATCCAGGTCTAGCTTAATTTCCCGGGTGACTCTAACCATGTGATGAGGCTGTGTAACCGCTGATATGGCGTCGCAGAGGCGCCGGATGAAGGCCCTGCCCAGTGCAATTACTTTGCATGCGAAATTCAAGTGGCCTATAAGTTCCTGAAATTCCCTAAGAGTGGCCTTGTTATGATGCAGAAAATTTCTAACCCTGTTCAGGAGATCATCTATCTTACCTGAGGGTAGCCGACAAAACTGATCAACTATATCTATTTCAATGCCAAGGAAAGCCAATTGGTGACTTGGGCCCTCCGTCTTTTCCTGTGTGAGGGGAACCCCGAATTCCTCCATGAGGGCTTGACATTGCTCCATTAAGGAGCGGCAGACCCCAGTGCCAAACTGGCCCACAAAGAGGAAGTCATCCAGGTAGTTTGCGCTGAAGGCCGCAAACAGGCCGTGGCAGAAGCAAGGAGGCCGCGGCGAGGGGGGGAGGGACGAGTAGAGAAACAGTCAAATAAATCAAACAACCCCCCAGACAAATAATACAGTCAATTAAATCAATTAAATCAATTAAAGCAGTTAAGATCGGAAACAAAGGCAGGAGGACCACGTGGCGGGGGGGGGGGTGATAGGACAAATCAATCAATTTAATCAAATGTAATTAGTTAAATCAGTTAAATAAAATTTAATCAGTTAAATCAAACAATCAAATTAATCAAACAATCCCCCAGACAATTAAATCACTTAAAGCAGTCACTTCAGATCAGAAATAAAGGAAGTGGGACCACGTGGTTCAACTAGAGATCAGAGAGAACAAATAAACCACCAAACAAAGAAACAAAGAAAGCGATCAATCAAAATAATCCCAACACAATCAGAAATCACAACCACACTGCTGGGCTGTCGCTCAATCATCAAAACCCCAAAAGCACAGCCCAGTAGACTTAGCTCTCCCTCCAGCTTGAAAAGCTCCAGATGTCCTCCCAGTCCGATCCAGAAGAAAAAAGGAGGAGGCCAAGGGCGGCAAAGGGTTAAATAGGCCCAGCCTCAGCCCCGCCCCTGTCTCCTCCTAGCCAGGGCGTAGCCACGCCCTTGCCAACCCCTGCGCTCGTCTCCATGCCCATCATTAAAACACCTCCTCCAGATCTACCATTCTTTCAGATCCGTGGGGGTGTCTGTTCCCATGCAAAACAACCACATGCAAATTTTGTGCATTATAAGTCCTGAATTGTGACTAGTCTTTGAAAACTACAGTACAGTTTTTAAAAACTTTCTCACCGCAGAAAGAAAACCATTAAAATTCCTTGTTCCTTCCCTTGATAATAAAAATATTGAAGAATTACATCCCTTTGTAGTAGTAGTACTGTCTAGTAATGCTAAGCACCAGTGTTATTATATAGGCAGGCTTATAATTCCTTACATGAAACCTTGATGAGGAAGAGAGGGAGGAAATGTCAAGGTCCAGAGGATAATGAAGGATATTGCATGAGATGACCTTTCCATACTTAAGATGGAAAATTAATTTCCATGTCAAATCCCATCATATTAATGTGTGTCTTCAGGTTTCTGCAAGCAGCCATCAGGGATCTTTACATGATTGTGGCACCCCATGTAGTTATATTTGTAGGAAATTATTCCTATTTCTATTAAACAGAATGCAGAGCAGCCCCAGTACAATATGAGCTTCTGGTATAAAACAGGATAAAAACATGCAGGATGCTCCAGTAAGGTTAAAAAGACAAAACTTACATTTATTGTGGCAGAGAACACATCTTAGATAGGAAAAATAGATAGATAGAGGAGAGCTATCTAACTTGGGCAGAAGAGTCCCTAAAGCTCACTCTCATGAGTGTGTGAGGCATTTTGAAGCAGAGCTGCCTCATGTCTGATGGTTTCTTAGTTTCTGGCTTGTGAAACAAAGAGTTGTAAAACACTAGAACTTCTTGGAGCAAGGGGGGAAGTGACCTCTGCATGCAAGTAGGAAGTAAAACCTTGAAAACACAGATCAGTGACACACACACAGAGAACTGTAAACAAACATTGATGCTTCTTTACTTCCAACAATATTTGCATGTAACACCACCTGAGGGGGAGCCTTATACCCACAACTACCACAATATTCATGTCATCATAATCAGAAGACACCCAGTGCAAGCATGCAAATCATGGCAGCCACATAAGCTGACATTTTGAAACATATCATTATGAAATCTCTGATGGGGTCTGGCCCAAAACATTCTCACAGATATTCAAAAAGTCTGTACAATTTATCAGAAAGCAAAAACTGGAGAACATCCAATGAAATTCAGAAGAGATATGAGAGAAACATCTCTAAATGCTTAAAAGATGGTCTGTTTATTAGTTGAAAAGCCCAATGTGTTTTGGTCCCTCCATAGTTTTCAATTAATAAACAGATCCTTTTTTGAGCATCTTGAGATACACCAATCATAACCTCCACATGAATGATAACTAGTTACATTTGGAGTAGTAGTTTTGTACATGCCTATAGTTGATCTTGTAGGGTTCCTTTGAGCAGATCAACCTGACTGCAGTGAGTTTTTTTCTGCAACGGTAGTCACAAGTTGGGATAAAGATTTTTTTTAAATCCAATTTTAAATTCCAATGAGATTTTATTTTCCCTTAAATTATGATGGATAATCATACACATTTTTGCACATAATTGTAGGACATGACCTTCTGAACACAATTTTTGTTTAATATACATTTCTGAATGCAATTTTCCCAGTACACTAGCTACTAAACATTATTTCTTTAATACACAGATGTGCACATTCCCCAATATATACATTTTGTGCACAGTCACTGAAAATCTCAATTGCAAAAAAATAAAAAAAAATAGTGAAATTAAAAATAAAATATGGAGAAGGACACAATTCAAAAGATTTTGGTTGATACCATGGCTCAAAATTACAAAATGCAGTAAACACATTAAATTGCAAAGTGGATAAATTTCTCCAAAGAAGACAATAAGTCTGATTGTTTTTTAGAGACATTGTGGGGAAAAATAAACCCTTTCTCAGATAGGGCAAAGAAAGAGAAAGCAGTACAAATTCACAATGCTGTTACATAACACAGCCCAGCTTGCAAAATGTTGATATTGCCGTGCCTTTCATCACTCTGAGTAAATCCTTGTTTGATTCCTGTCCTTTTGATTTATGGCTTTGGAACTTTGCTTCCAAATATATAGTGCACTGCTGAAGCCTACTCACTTCTTCAATACATTGGTTTCCTTCTCTTTATACAGGACTCAAAACTTTTATATTTTCTCACACTAAGAACAAATATGTTCTTTAAGGAGCTGCACCAAAACCATAGAAATTATAGCTGTCCCTCTGTATCCATGGATTTGGTATCCACAGATTTAAGTATTCACGGTTTGAAAATATTCTTAAAAAAAAATCCAAAAAGCAAACCTTGATTTTACCATCTTATATAAGGGGCACCATTTTGCTATGCCATTGCATAGAATGGAATTTGAGTATTCATGGATTTTGGTATCTACAGGGGGGTTCTGGAATCAAACTCCAGTGAATATGAAGGGACAACTATAATCTGCTTTCCAGCTCCATTAAGCATGGCCAACTGTCCTGTAGTCCAACAGTTTTGTAGTGCCAAATTTGATCCAAATAGAATAAGAATTTAATCCAAACAGCATCAGACATGAGGAGCAACTGTTATAAAATGCATTTAGATTTATAACACATTTACAAAGCATTGCAATATAAATAAATTAGCAGAGACGAATAAGATTCCATCTAACATAACAGTACATCTTTCCCAACTGTTCTCACTTTAATCTTGAGCTTGGAAGGCTAACTTCAACTTGATAGCAACACTTGAAACAATTCCATCATTGAAAATCTTCTGACGAACAAAATTTAACTGCACTGTTAAGGCTGCCACTTCGAGGCAAATGAAGTTACTGGTATGGGAAAAACCTGTGCAAGCATTTGGTGCCACTGCCAAAGGTAAACGATGACATGTACATGATGACAGAGATTTGGACCCACCTTTAAACTATGTCTTTTGACATGCTTATCTTACTCCCAGGAGAGAGAGAGAGAAGAGAAGAGTGAGAAAGAGATAGAGATGGGAGTGGAAAATAAATATTTTGAAAGTAATGCAGCCCCTGAAAGGTTTTCTGTGAGGAGCAATAACTCAACATTAGCCAAAAGAGACCACTGGAGACAACGAGCATGATGAACAATGCAATTCATGTGTTGTGTAATTAATATATGCATTATATACAGAAATACCAAGGAAAATGAGAGAGGGTGAACCAGCAACCAGAAGGGTATGAACTGAAGAACCTGTTTACTGGAAATTTTGTAAATGTGTCTTGTCAAAAGTTTGACTTTTAAATGATTCCAATATTTGTTTAAAAACATTTTAAAGGAATTATAACTTTGCCATGGTAAGGGGTCACCTGTCAAGTCCTATGAGTCAAAATTCAGCTGGTGATTTGACTATGCAGTCTGATTGGCAGTCTGAGAACCAGAGAAAGGAAGAAAATAACATAATGTTACCCATAACTGTGGAATGGGAGAGGGTGTAACAAAGTCACATTCCAAATTACCTCACTGGAATCATGAGTAGTGATTTTTAGTTACTTTGAAAACTTGGTGTTATGTGCATTTTGCGGGGCACTTCAACAGGAACTTTTCAAATTTATGCCATTTTCTTATCAAGCCTAAGATTTTTTTCCCACTCAAAAAAGTAATACATAGTAAAAATAAATGAGCACAGAAGCAAGCATTGTTAAAACCAAAAACTTGTACTGACAGCAGTACAAGTAATGTCAATACGTTGCTTACCAATCAAAGCAACAAGAAATAGGAATGAATCACATTTAAAAAGTAACTTTCCAAGCTCCTTTTAGGTAAATAGTTCTCAACACTTTTATGTTCAGGGTTAAATAGAAGTTAAACAGAATAAGGTGTATAATGTTTAACTGAATAATGTTAATTAATTTATATTCTATTTTTCACTCTTTTTCTTTTTAAAAAATATATATCTTGTTTGCAATTACTCATATTTGCTCTAAATATTTTTTTTAAAAAAAATAGTTCTCAACCCCACCAGATCTGAACTGTTTCTTAGCTCCAACAGAGGTGACAAACATATAACTTTATCTTATACTGAGTCCGAACATTGGGCCCATTCAACTTAGTATTGTCTAATCTGACTGGCAGTGGTTTTGAGTCTAATCCTGAACCTTTATCTACAACAGACTGGTGACAATTTGATGTCAGCAATGGAGTCACTTCTTCTATGCCCACCTATAGAAACAATTAAGTACAGGGGTCTAGGACCTCCTCAATGGTGGAATTCTGCTTGTAGAATCCTTCCAACTAATATTCAACAGGCTCCACAGTTACAAGTCTTTGGGTTTATCTAAAGCATTACTTTTTCACTTGTGGCTTGTCTATGCTATCCAGAATAAGTTGCCTTCTGGCTGGAGTGTTCTGGTCCCAGAGCTAGCCTATTTCCACCCATCACTGATGAAATGGATGGAAGTCCTTGGCTGGGCTGGGTGAGTTTCTGCTGGGGAGCCACGCCCCTTGCTTCCACCCTGAAGCTACAAGAACTGCTTGCCTACTAGACTCAAAACCTTGGCTGGGCTGGGTGAGTTTCTGCTGGGGAGCCACACCCCTTGCTTCCATCCTGAAGCTACAAGAACTGCTTGCCTGCTAGAGTCAAGACCTTGGCTGGGCTGGGTGAGTTTCTGCTTGAGTTTCTGCTTCAGAAGTGTGGCTTCAAGCTGGGGGTGGAGAGTGAGTGCTTGGCCCTCCTCCTCCTCCCTAGGAATACCTGGCCTCTGAGGGCCTTCAAAGCCAGCTCCAGCCAGACCATCGGCAGCAGCAGCAGCAGCAGTAGTGTGGCTTCAAGCTGGGGCTGGAGAGTGAGTGCTTGGCCCTCCTCCTCCTCCCTAGGAACACCTGGCCTCTGAGTGCCTTTAAAGCCAGCGCCAGCCAGACCACCGGCAGCAGCAGAAGCAGCAGTAGCAGTGTGGCTTCAAACTGGGAGTGGAGAGTGAGTGCTCTTCCGTCTTAACTGAGGCCGGGAAGGAGGCAGGGGCAGCCATCAGAGTAGTGTTGGGGAATGGGAGATATGGCTGGAACAGAGCAAACAAATGTTGCAAGAGAAGATGGGATTGCTGTTTGAAAGCTATCCCATCTTCAGTTCCCTCTGTTTCCCAGAATGGCTTGGAGAGCAGACCAACCATTCCACAGAACCTCACTCTGCACCTCTGCAATGCCAGGTCGGTGAGGAATAAGACTCATATCATCCACGATCTTCTCTTGGATGAGGACGCCGACCTGGCTTACTTCACGGAGACCTGGCTGGGAGAGGATAGCGCTGCCACATGGGCACAGGCCCTCCCAGCTGGGTACTCTGTTAGCGAGCAGGTGAGAGGAAGTGGGTGGGGGGCGGAGTGGCTCTAGTCCATAAGAACCACCTGACCTTGACCAGGATACCTGTCTGGAACACAGCCCACTTTGAGTTTATATACCTAAGCCTGAAGATCAGGGACAGTTTGGGGATTCTGCTAGTCTACCGGCCACCACGTTGTCTAGCAGACTCCCTAACTGAGCTGACACAGCTGGTCTCAGAGCTGCTGCTGGAGTCCCCCAGACTTTTGGTTTTGGGGGACTTCAACATTCCGCTCAAGACCAGCCTAACAGGTGCAGCTCGGGAGTTCATGGAGACCATGACAAACATGGGCCTATCCCAATTGGTCAACGGGCCCACGCATTGTGCAGGTCACACACTCGATGCGGTCTTTAGTTTGGATCAGGCATATCCGTGGGCGGAGGTAATCAGTACCTCTGCTTTGTCATGGACGGATCATTTCCTGGTCAAGATGGAACTTAGAGCCTACATCTGCCCCACCGGGGGTGGTGGACCCATTAAAACGGTCCGCCCTCAAAGGCTAATGGAACCTATGGGTTTCCAGAAAGCCTTAGAGGGTTTAATGGTTGGAAATGCCGGTGATCCTGTCGATGTTCTGGTTAATACGTGGAACACCGACCTTACCAGAGCTATCGACAAGATTGCTCCCAAGCGTCCTTGCCAACCCGCTTCTAACCGTAGGCCATGGTATACACCTGAGCTTAGGGAAATGAAGCAGTTTGGACAACGACTAGAGCGCAGGTGGTGGAAGACTCGACTCTTATCTGACAGAACTCACCATAGGAACTTTCTTTGGTCCTATCGGGAGGCAATGCACGCAGCGCAGAGATCCTTCTCCTCTGCACGTATTGCGTCTGCAGAGTCCCGTCCAGCAGAGCTGTTTAGGGTGGTGAGGGAGCTGGCGCAGGTGTCCCCTGCGCCAAATCCCCTGCTTAACCCGACGACTGCCTGGTGTGATGCATTTAATAATTTCTTTGCAGATAAAATCTCTCAGATAAGAGCCGACCTAGATGCCACTATTGTAACAGAAACAATGGACGAGGTGTCCAGCGACTCCGCCGATGTAATCGTACTGGATCAGCTGCAATCTGTGAGTACCGATGATGTGGACAAGCTCCTTGGTAGTGTGAGGAAGACAAGCTCCTTGGTAGTGTGAGGAAGACAACCTGCCCCCTCGACCCTTGCCCATCTTGGCTGGCCGTCCAGGGAGGGGATGCATTGCGGAAGTTCCTTGTGAGCATCATCAATGCATCCTTCAGGGAAGGATATATTCCATCATGTCTAAAGGAGGCGGCTGTTAAGCCTATTTTGAAAAAAACCTTCCCTGGACCCCCTGGTTATGAATAATTATAGGCCAGTCTCTTTGTTACCATTTTTGAGCAAGGTGATCGAGAGGGTGGTTGTTTTTCAACTCCAAGCTGTCTTGGATGAAACCGATTACCTAGACCCATTTCAAACTGGCTTTAGGACAGGCTTTGGGGTTGAGACTGCCATGGTTGCTTTGACCGACGATCTGCATCTGAGCATCGACAAGGGTAGTGTGACCCTGTTGGTGCTCCTAGACCTCTCAGCGGCTTTTGATACGATAGATCACAGCATTCTTCTGGATCGCCTGAGGGAGTTAGGCGTTGGAGGCACTGCTTTGCAGTGGTTCCGGTCCGTCCTCTCAGGCAGGACCCAGAGAGTGCTGCTCGGGGACAGTAGCTCCAGTAAAAGGGAGCTTACCTGTGGAGTACCACAGGGTGCTATTCTGTCCCCGATGTTATTTAACATCTATATGAAGCCGCTGGGTAAGATTATCCGGAGTTATGGAGCTGGGTGTTATCAGTACGCTGATGACACTCAGATCTATTTCTCCGTATCTCGTTCGTCGGTCTCGAATTCTGACGGCATCTCTTCTCTCAATGATTGTCTTCGGGCAGTAATGGGCTGGATGAGGAAAAACAGATTGAGACTGAATCCAGACAAGACGGAGGTGCTCATGGTAGTGGCCCCGAAACCAAGAATCGGGTTGCAATCTCCAGTCCTGGATGGGGTCACACTCTCCTCCAGTGACTGTGTTCGCAGTCTAGGGGTGCTCCTTGACTCGTCACTCCTGATGACAAATCAGGTAAATGCGACAGTCAGGAGCGCTTGCTATCAGCTTCAGATGATATGCCAGCTGCGCCCTTTTCTGGAAGTAAGGGATCTTGAGACTGTTGTTCACGCGCTGGTAACCTCATGTCTTGATTTCTGTAATGCACTCTACATGGGGCTACCCTTGTGCTTAGTTTGGAAATTATAGCTGGTACAAAATATGGCAGCCAGGCTAGTTTCTGGGACATCTAGGAGGGACCACATTACTCCGGTTCTGAGGTCCCTCCACTGGCTGCCTATCAGTTCCGGGCCCAGTACAAGGTGTTGGTTATCACCTTTAAAGCCCTAAATGGCCTGGGCCCAAGCTATCTCAGGGACCGCCTTCTCCCTTATAATCCTCCCCGCATTCTCCGGTCCTCTGGGAGGAATTTGTTGCAGCTACAAAGACCTAGGTTGGCGACCACCTCCCAGAGGGTTTTCTCAGCTGTTGCCCCAAATTGTGGAATGGCCTGCCGGATGAGATCCGCCTATTGACATCATTAGACAGCTTTAAAAAGGCTGTCAAGATGGTTCTCTTCAGGCAGGCTTTTCCAGAATAGCTAACCCCGGCCTCAGGAACCCCCTCTGGAGGTTGCTTCTGGACCTCCAAACTGATGCTGCTTGCTCGAAAGGGTTTTTAATAAACTGTATTATATATTGATTTTAATTTGTATTTAATAATGTTTTAAGGTGGGGGAGGGATTTTGAGCTGTTTTATACTGTGTATTATTTTATTGTTGTAAGCCGCCCCGATTGCTCGCAGAGGGGCGGGATATAAATAAATTTTATTATTATTATTATTATTATTAAGTCTGCATGCACATACCAGCTGCCGCATGGACATGCCAGCTGGTATTGGTGGGTGCCTCTCCCGTTGTCACACATCACACTCTCTGAAGCTAGGAAGGAGGTCCTCAGCATGTGATCAAGGCTGGTCACATGCAGGGGACCTCCTTCCCAGATGCAGAGTGACTTAAGTGGCAGTAGTGGTGGCTGGCTATACAGACTGGCATACAGGTACAGACCCTACATTCCAGTGCCAGCCAACCCAGGTTTTCCCACATAATTCAGGTTTTCCTGGTTGTTTTATTAAAACATTTAAGAGGGCTTTACACCGTTTTGCCTCAGGTATCTTCAGGACTGTTCGGAGATGTGATGGGGCAAGAGCCCTGCATCGTTTGGTCTTTAGGGATCCAAGACAGGGGGAAGCCAGGGTAACCTGTGGGTCTGGACAAGCCCTTGGCCTATAATTGAGCTACTTCTGAAGGGAGGCCTGGTGGTGCAGTGGTTAAATGCCAGTACTGCAACCCACAAGGTTATAAATTCAATCCCAGAGGGCTCCAAGGTTGACTCAGCCTTCCATCCTTCTGTAGACCAGTAAAATGAGTAGACAGCTTCTTGGGGGAAATTAGCTAAAAAACAATGTAAACTGCTTAGGGAGAGCTTCAGCACTGATAAGCGGTATATACATATCAATGCTATTGCTTGTTTTTAGGTAGACTTGGGTGGACACTGCTAGCTGGTTTTAATTGTTTTACCATTGTTTACTTGTGCTTTTATCATTTTACTTATAATCGCTACCTTGGGAATGCCCTGAAAAGGCTGTGTATTCATTTTTCAAATATTATTTAGGAACTTCTTAAAGCCTTTAGGAAATTATCTTGCCAGCAGATTTTATAAAAGATGAAATGCAAATGTGAAGATTTCTGCAAATTTGACAGGCAAAAGCTTCAGAAATTCTGAGGGAAACAAAAAAGTTTTACTATGGACTTTTTACCATGCAAGAAGCCTCCGTAACAGCAACGAAGCTGCTGCATGGCAAGGGGTACTTTTCAGATGACGCTGTCCCTCTCTCGGTGTTGTCCGTGACTGTTCTGGGTAGGATTGAGGGTGGCTGCACCATTATTTACTCACGGAAGTTGTCCTTGAATAAAAAATGGTGTGGCCGCCCTCAATCCTACCTGGAACAGTCATGGACGATGCTTAGAGAGGGACAGCCGCGTCCGAAATGGAGCCCCTGCCGTGCAGCTGTTGGGTTGTTGTTACGGAGGCTTCTTGCGTGGTTAAGGGGCATCTGAAAAAGTCCTAAGACGACTGGAAGCATTCCGGTCCCAGTATTTCTCAACTGCCACTATGTTTCAACCAAAACAAAATCATAAAGCAAATTTTAATGTTCTAGTTGAAGTAGGCATCCTAGAAATTTCAAAGGGTGCACATAATGAAACACCACACATTGAGGAAGGAAGATTTACTCCTCCAAAATGTATGCATGGGACTGTCGAGAAGTAGTGTTTTATGACAAGTACGGAAATTTCTTGGAAAAAGAAGGGGCAAACTCTCACTGATGAAATGTCAGGAAATCAACTGTATGAAAGAAAGAGTATAGGTGGAGTGAATTGATATTTTACCCTAGTTTTATAGTTTCTTCCCAATTATTACTGGCAGGCTAAGGTCTGAGCCAATGAGATAAGATATCCCTGTGTTTAGACTATGAACTGCACCTGCCAGTGAATCACCATCAGCTGTCTGCAAGATAGAAACATTCTCAAGGTCACATGCTCCCCATTCCTGTTGGAATATATAGTTTGCAATCCAATAAGTGGAAATGGTTTGGCTATTGAAGGGTTAACTGATAGAAGCCAAACAGGATGTGTTGATGTAACTTCCTAATGATTTGTTTTTGGGCTTCTAGGGAAAGGGGAGTGTCCAAGTCTACTCCTTTGCGTAGAAGCTGACCACAAGGCTTTGTTCCTCACTGCACTCGCCATGATGACTTCTTAGAGAGAGGACCTGCCTTTCAGGGGTCCTGCATATTCTTTTGTAATCATGTAGTTTTTAGTCATTTTAAAGTAGATATTAGTCTTATTTGAAGCTGTGCTGACATTGTACCATGTATTATGCTCTGAGACTGTGAGTAATGAATTTTTTATACTTTTAACTACTTTTATGTGTGTTAAGTACTTACTTGGCTAAACAAGTAACTTAGGGAAGGAAAAGGGTGTTGGTTACCAATAAGCTCTCTTTGTGCATGCTGGAATTATTACGCTAACACTGCTGCATGTATATTTACTCTGCTAATGTTCTGTACTTCCAAGGAGTAAAGTGCAGTGGGGGAGCATTTGCTAAATGCCCTCATATTTCCAAAGGATTACTGGAACCCAGTAATTAAATACTTCCAATAGGTTATGGGCCCAGTTATCAAAAATTCCATGCTCTATGTTTTTGATTTTTGAATTTTGAAGTGGTTTTGGATTTTTGTTTTGCTTAGATATGCAAATTTTTCAGGGTTTGTTGTTTTAAAAGTTGAAAGTGTTTTGTTTCACCCTTCCCAAGTCAGTCAAGCCAAATTTAAAAGGGAAGAATTTTTCTCTAGAGCGGCAGGGAGATTTTTTTTCAGCTCAGAGCAATAAAGCAGTAAAGCACAGCCATTAACTGCCTTGTTTACATAACAGAGATCAAAGAGGCAAGCTGTGTAAGAATATGGCTCCCCTGCCATTCCGCACAGCCCTGTGGCCAGGGAGCCCTCCTTGCAGGCCAGGAGGGGGGAAGAGACCCAGATATGCATGTCACCAGCGCGCACCGATGATGCGAGGAGAGGGGCAGGACCAGAATGGATATAAGGTCTGCCTGCTCCTCTCCTTGGCCTCTTTTGTCTTGGCAAGTGGCTGTGGCGAGTCATGGACAAAAGAGGCTGTGAACAGGGGCTTTGCTCTTGGGAGCAGCGGCTGAGTTTTTGGAGCAGCTGAGTGGCAGTAATGGCGGCCAAGCAGTGGAGCAGCAGCCGAGTGGTGGCGCAACGGCTCAGTGGCTGTCAGTGGCTGGGCTGTGGCCAGCAGCCAAGTGGCAGAGCAGCAACAGCAAACAACGGTGGAGCCTGAGCAGTGGAGCAGAGGACGGAGGATGGCACATGGTGGCGTGGTGCAGCACGAGCTGACTTGGCTGGCCCAGGGCCCAGATGGGCCTTTCCTTGCCCTCCAGGGATCCCTCTGAGTGGGGCTTGTATTGGCCTTCCAGGCCAAGGGGGGTTAGATTTCGCCCCAAAGGGCCACCAACTTCAGGGGGATCGTGGGGACGGCTACTGTTCGAATTGCCAGAGTGGCAGCTATAGATGGCTGGCCCATATAGTCGGTGGGGTGGTTTGTCTCATGGTGGAGCCTCATGGGCTGGGGTTTGTGGTGCCTAGTAGGCTGTGTCCTTACAAGCGGGATGGCTGGTGGGACACAAGGGGCGGGTCTACCAAACACACAGTCAGTTTGGCCTATGTCTCCATAGGCTTATGGTTGGGTGGGGACCCAGTGGTCACCATGGGGTGCTTATACTTTTGGTGGATGCAGGGTGCCCCAGCCTGGTACATCTACTTTGACAGGAGCCCCTCTGGCTCCAGCGTATGGCACAGTTGCATATTTGGGGAGATGTGTTTTCCCCTGGGGGATCATTTATTGCAATCCATCAGGGATAAGATAATAAAAGGGAAATATGTAGATGTATTCTCGCTCCTGCAAAGGGAGATGGAGAAAAAGGACAAAGATGCATTAGAGGAAAACGACAAGGAGAAGATTTAAAAAAGGAAAGTTGAAAGGACATGGTCCAATTGACTGTCAGGGTTTCTGATCTTCACTGGTGTTATAGTTAAAGAGTAGCCACACTGGGGAGCTGCACTGTTTCAATATATTGATATTAGTCACAGGTCTTGCGTGCACTTTGCTGGCCCAGTGTAGCTTCTTTACAGTGAAGCCTTTCGCATGCCAGCAGCAATTTACCCAAATCTGCATTGCAACATGATGCATCCTCAGCTTTGGATGCAATTAATGACCGTAGCCGGGCCAATCCAGGGGAAAGCACCCATAGCGGCCATCTGTTGCAGACTACTACTGCCACAGGGCTGAAGTCATCTTCAGTACTTAATGTGAGTAAAAAAATGCTTTGCTGGGAGTTTAGTTCCCATGGTGCTTGCTCCAGAAAACCCTGTAGGTTTAGCCACAAATGATCTATCTGTGGGGCTTTTGCATTCCTTTCAGAACTGCCCAAGAGATAAAGGCAGTTTCTGGGATTTAGAGGGGGTCATGGGGCAGGCAAGGGGAGTGGCCCCTCCAGTCAGCCTCAGAAAGGGACCCAGTCCAGTCTTGGAAAAGGGGCTAGCAGTATACCCCAACAAACAAGCGACTGCTTATCTATCCCGGGGTTTTCATTTTGGTTTTCAGATTCCATACCAAGGGGCCAGGCACCCCTTTATGGCACAGAATCTACAATCGGTAAAAAGGAAGGAGCATATAGTTAGGAAAAAGATACGCAAAGAGATGTCTGAAGGAAGAGTAGTTGGCCCTTTTTCCCAACCTCCGGTACCTAATATTCAGGTGTCACCCCTGGGTGTGGTACCCAAGAAGGCTCCGGGATATTTGAGACTTATACATCACTTATCCTATCCGAAGGGAGAGTCAGTGAATGACTGTCTCTCCGGAATTATGTACAGTTAGGTATACATCTTTTGATGTAGCCATATGTGAGGTCTGGTGACATGGCCTGGGAGCAGAGTTGACAAAATGTGACATCAAGTTGGCATTTTGCCTCCTCCCACTTCACCCTAATGACTTCGGGCTGCTGGGATTTCAATTTAAGGGGCAGTACTATATGGACTTCCCCTTGCCTATGGGGAGCTCAGTCTCTTGTAACACCTTTGAAACTTTCAGCACCTTTTTAGAATGGGCCCTGAGAGTTAAAACAGGCCAGCGAGGCATGGTACACTATTTGGATGACTTCCTATTAACTAGCTGGACCCAACAAACCATACACCATTAAAAAAAACTCCCCCCAAAATGCCCAGGAGACCTCATGATACCCCTTTGGGGTAGGCTGGTGGGTTTAACTCATCCACCTGCCACTCATTCTGTCCCTCCCCCCACTTGTTCTGCCCCTCCCCCCACTCCTTCTGCCCCACCACAACTTGCTCTGCCCCTCCCCCACTCATTCTTCCCCCCACCATACCTTCTGCTCCTCTCCCCACTCATTCTGCCACTCACTCCACTCGTTCTACCCCACCACCACTCGTTCTGCCCCTCCCACTGCTCGTTCTGCCCCACCACCACTCATTCTGCCCCACCAACATGTGTTCTGCCCCTCTCCCCACTCTTTCTACCCCTCCCCCACTTGTTCTGCCCCACCACCATTTGTTATGCCCCTCCCACTCATTCTGCCCCTCCCACCACTCCTTCTGCCCCACCACCTCTCATTATGCCCCTCCCACCATTCGTTCTGCCCCTCCCCCACTCATTCTGCCCCACCACCACTCCTTCTGCTCCTCCCCCCACTCCTTCTGCCTCTCCCACCCCACCCCCTGCACTCCAGAACACACACACACAGCACATCCACCCCCACCTTACTCACTCTCCAGCTCCAGCAGCCATGTTTGAGATCTACATGGTCCCATCCCCAGTTTGCGGTTTGGCTGCCCAACAGACCTGTGATTGGTTGGTTAGTTCCCTAAGCAGCCAGTCCGCACACTTGAAACGGCAACATGCCCAAGAGAATTATATATAGAGATATAGATACAGATTAATAGGTGAACAGGGGTCTGGGATTTGCAGCTGTCTGCTGTGACAGTTTGAACAGATGGCTGGGGGACTTGGGGTTCCCATGGCTCCAGAAAAGACTGAAGGTCCCTCACAGCAATTAACCTTTCTGGGTATTGAGACTGACACGGTCAACTAGCAATGCTGTCTGTCTGAATAAAAAATTAGGGAGTTAAGGGATAGGGTTAGCCACTTTATGGTAAACATAAGTCCACCTTGAGAGAGTTTCAGTTTCTTATTGGACACCTGAACTTTGTTTGCAAGGTGGTTGCTCCAGGTAGGGCTTTCCTCTGCCGGTTGTATGAGGCCGTTATTGGAGTTCAGCAGCCATATCACAAAATTTGGATCACTAGGGAAATCCAGGAAGATTTACAAGTTTGGCAGGAGTTTTTAAACCAATTTAACGGCATTTCATTCTGGTGTGAGGAGAGGAAATAACAGGGTGCCCTTCAGATCGCATCTGACACTGTGGGATCTATTGGATTTGGGATTTATTTTGGTGGACATTGGTGCCCCAGTAGATGGCCCACTGATTGGATCGGGACCGATGTTACTTTAGATCTTATATTTTCAGATTTTTCCCCAATTCTGGTAGCGGCCACCATCTGGGCAAGAGAACTGGTGAATTCATCAGTACATTTTTGGTGTAACAATTTGGCAACTGTCCAGGTAATAAACACCCTCACTATGAGATCTTCACGGGTCATGAGGCTGGTCAGCGTTTTTACCTTGCAGTGCCTTAGACACAACATTTTATTTGTTTTGCATCATGTGGCGGGCATTAACAATGAGATTGCTGACGCTCTCTCCCACATGCTGATGGAGCACTTCAGAGAGTTGGCCCCAGACATAAAGCCCAAGGGTGACAGGATGCTGGAGGGCCTCTGCTGGCTTGGGAGTCCAAAATTTGGAGGGCCCTGGGCACGTCTGTTGCTGTCAGCACAAGAAAAGGATATGCCATGGCAGTTCAAGAATTTTACCAGTTCAGGAAACAGGAAGGTCTACAACAGGGAGTGAATGTCCCAGTGATACATCTCTAGTTTTTTTGTGTTTTTTATATAAGAAAGGCCTGGCACTGCAGTCAATCAGGAGCAGATTGGCGGCCTTAGCCTTTTGGCTTAAAGCACAAAGGACCACTGACCATACGGGGGACTTTCATATTCAGAAGGCCTTGGAAGGATGGGTTAGGGAGAGGGATAGGAGTGTAGACTCTAGGGTGCCTCTTTCCCCTGAAAGGGTTGCATCAAGCATGGATGGGGATTTGTACATCTCCCTATGAGGTATTACTTTTTCACACAGCAGCCCTTATGGCATTTTGGGGGGCACTGCGTGTGAGCAAATTAGTCAGGGCTTCCAGATTGGATGCCTCAGGTAGGGCTTTGGAACTGAGGGACGTGAAGGTGACTGATCAGGAGGTTACGTTTACTTTACGCTTTTACAAGACTGACCAGCTAGGATGGGGGTAAACATCCAAGCTGAGTCATTGTAGTGATGTTGAAATCTGTCCAGTTTTGGCCCTATAGGGATACCTACAAATATGGGGAGAACATCCTGGTCCATTGTTTGTTCATGCAGATTTCCCCCACCCCTCACCAGGTATCAGTTTTGGGCTGTGACATCCAAGGCATTGGATCAGCTGGGCTAACAGGGGTCTGGTTCAGGACACATTCCTTTCGGATAGGGGCTGCATCTATGGCCACAGCTATGGGCATGTCACCTGCAAAAATCCAATGGATTGGGCAATGGAGATCCTCTTCCTATTGGAGGTATGTCCATCCCCTAAGTAACTAACTTTTTCTCTTCCCCTTTTGTCTTGCAGATTTTAGACCACTGATGGTGAGACACCGGGTGCTGATCTGTGGGCACAGTATGGTCTACTGGGCAGCCCGAAAGGCCTGGTTGAGTTATTTTGGACCTCACCTCAGCCTGGGAGACTGGGTGGTTATTGAGTGGTTGGGGGAGAGGGGGTGCATTGGCATGGCATCATGTCATTATTATTTGAGGAGCGCTTGGGGCCTCTACCAGACATTCTTGTTCTCTACCTTGGAGGGAATGATTTGGGCCTTCTTAAAGGAAAGGCCTTGATAATACAGGTGTCACATGATATGGAAGTGATCAGTTCCAGATGGCCTGAGGTCATCATGATGTGGTTGGCCATTCTGCCTAGACAGCTGTGGCGAGGGAAGGGGTACCCCTGCTTGATTGATAGGGCCAGGTGGAAGGTTAATAGACAAATTGGCAAGTTCTTAGCTTCAAACGGGGGTCATTATTTGGCACATCCACAGATAGTGTTTGAGACGCCCAAGCTCTACAGAGCGGATGGGGTGCATCTCTCAGATACTAGAAATTAATTTTCTTGGGTGATCTTCAGCGGGGGTTGATGGACTTATTAGACAAGCTAGTGGGGGATTGAGGGACTAAGCGGACGCTTGCCCCTTATCTGTGGTGGAAAAGGGGGAGTCAATTTCATAGAGTTAAATAATAAAAATGGAGATTTGCAAACAGCTGATGCTTCAATAATTCCTATAGAGGGATTTGGGACATGCAATTTTGAAATCCAGTAATTAAATACTTCTGATAATTCCTGTGGAAAAATGGCTCTTAACCTTTTCTTTACTAGGGACCCCCTTTATATATTTTTGTTGCTGCAGACCCCCAGGGCTTAACTCAAGATTTAAAATCCTAACTACAACAACTACAATAATAATACCTAATAATAATAATCATAATAATAATAATACAACTACACCATCCACTAACCCTTCCCTCAGAGGCACTGCAGGGGAGGGAAGACTTTTCTCTTGCTTCTTCCTGCAAATTTGTGACTGGAGCTAATTGAATGGTAATGCCCAGGCCAAGCCAGCCAGCCTTTGCCTTGGCTCCTGTAATTTGGGCTGAGCAGCCTTCAAGCCTTCACAGATGCCCTGTGAAAATGTTGTGGACAACCGGGTGACAGTGGACCACAGGTTAAGAACCACTACTCTTTAAGATTTCTTTTAATACAAGTGGTTGCATGCCATGCCAATTCCTCAAGCTCTTGTTTGACCAAAGGAGGAAAGAGAACATTTTTGGGGAAAGCTTTTGGGAAGCCATCTTCTCCTCTGTATTGAATTGTTGATGACATTTTGATAAGGTGAGTCTGTAGAAGTCTAGGACTGTGATCAGCATGGCACTGTGACTTCAAATTAGTACCTATTGAAAGTATCCCCCTCCATACATGCAGGTTGAGGAGGACATTCCTTGAAGACTTTCCCAAAGTGGAAAAGGGTACACCTGTCCTAGAAAACAGAGAGGAGGAGAAGGATGAGGAAGAAGAAGAGAAGGAGGAGGAGGAGGAGGAGGTAGGAGACTAAATGTATGTATGCCATGCCACCCTCCCACCCTCCCAGCCCCCACAGACAGTGAGGCAGATGAAGGGGGTATCAGGCTTAGCTCTCAGGACCCAGAGGCAGATATTGACATGGAAATGGAATGGAGGATGGATATGTCCATGCAGGAGACAAACAAGGATAGCCCCCAGGAGCCACAAAACACAGGTACAAACCAGAACATACCAACAGCAATTCAATGTAGACAGGAACGGGAGGGTGTCCTATGCTCCAAGCAGCTTTATACCAAATGCTCATCAATCAGGCAACAGATGAGAGAGAATTCTAGACCATAAATATGGCCACCTCACTCTTAGCCAGGTGTTGCTGACAACCAACCTTTCTGGAGGAAGCAACATTCTTCACTTGATTCCTGTCTCCTGCTTTGACTTTTGAATTCTTCTTTGTAGACTGACCTCATTAGTAGATACTCCTTTGGACTGATGCTTTGTATTTACTGCTTTACCTTACCTTACTGACCTGGACTGCCTAGATTCTGATAATTATACATCACTGCCTAGTAAGGTCCTGTTTTGCCCACCTGGTGGACTTCTCTGCTAACTTGCTCCTGGCTGGCTCCCAAGACATGACAACATATGGAAAACTCTTACTTGACAAAGGAAGTACTTTAGATAGCTTTTATTCAGTTTGACACTCATGTTGCTGCCAAACAAACTTACAATAAATAAAGCAAATTAAAAATTTCAAAGTTGAAGATGCCAGCTAGGATGGGTGCATACTATAGAAGGCTGCAGTGATGGGAAATAGCTAAATGGCATCTAGCTGCTCCAATTGCAGTCTAAATGGCATAGACTGGCACAGTAATATGGCAGGGAGACATGGTTGCATTAACATAGTGATGAAGACACTTTCTTCCCTGACAGAAAGTGCTGAGAAGTGATGGTCAGGGGTATACAGAAAACTCTTGTGTGAATCATTTACACCAGGATTTAAATCATATATTATGTGCATAGTTGCTAAATTTTGTGTTGCTGCAATGAAAATAAGGCAAATCGAGATAAAAAATATCTCCCTATCTTAAATGTATTGTTTCAGTAACATTATTATTTTAAATCTGAAATTTTTAATTGATAAATTATCAGGGAAAAGGCAATTGTTATTTTATTATACTTTATTATATAATTCTAATATATTAGGTTTAGGTTTATTCCATAAGATAACAAAAATATTAACTAAGGTATAGGAGAATGAATACTTTATTACTGTGTGTCATTTTGTAGCTTATTATTCCTTTTCTCTTCAGTTGTATTTTGTATCCATTTTTAAGTTTTGCTGGTCATTGACCGAATAAAATGTATGTATGTGGTCAGGGATGGTGTTCCTGTCAAGCCTTTAGCTTTAACTGTTCATAAGCCAGTCCACTTTAACTAAGGGGAATTAGTTCCCCAGATGTGCAAAAAAAATAATAATGGCAGAGATGGGAGTCCGAGGAAAGAGAAATATTATTTCAGATAATCTCACCCCCTTGCCTCTTGTAACTGAAGCCAGAAGGGGGAGTAAGACTATAGCAAATTTAACTAGGTACAGATCACGGAAGTAACAATTTACAGCTCATGACGGGTACCTGTAACATGTTACTTTTGCTTATCAACCATACTAACACAATCACAATAAAAAGGAACATAATGACTGCTTATGTTATACTTCTAATATGGTTAATAAGGTTTATTCATTACCTCTAAAATGGGAAGGGATCATTTGGGTGGTCATTTTGGAGGGTTTGGGGCTATTTTTATATTTTAAATGTATTTAAATTACAACACAAAATAACTTGTGTTGCACATTTGCAATGTGCAATTCTTTAAAAATAAGTAACAGTAATTAGGTTCCTTTTCTTTTAATAAAGCAACAAATCATTTTTAAAATTTGGCAAAAAAAATTAACAAAATATTACATAAACAAAAATTCAACAGTAATGAATTTGATACAGGGAGGTTTTTTTAAAAGATGGGAACCCAATGTCTAACACCTGATAACAGGAAATAAAATATTTGTTTCATTTATTAATGATGCCCTGATGCCCCTTTGGATTTATATCATGTCTGCCCCATGCAAAGATGAAGACCAGAATCCGTTGTCCTAAAGTAGCCATCATTTACATAACTCACTTTTTTTGAAGACATTACTCTTGACTCTAAATGGGAAGCACAGAAAGGACAGAACATAAGCTACTGTTTGCCTAGCTAATCCTGTTCACTTTCTCTGTACAATTAGTGGTTGCAACAAAAAGCTTAGAGATTACCTGCAATAAACTTTTATGTAGGCAAGCACTGAACACAAACAGGACAGGCTTGTTTACATGACATTGAAACTGAAATGGTCCATTAATTTAAACTGTTACACACAGAAACTGAGAGTCAATGCAGCGAAGCATAGGGCCTCCTGATATTCCCCCCCCCTCATTTTGTTCTCACAATCTTTTGTGTGTGTGAGGGGGAGGAGGCACATTCATTTTGTATGCTACTATGATGATTTGATTATCAACCATGAAATAACGAAACCAGAAACAAAGAGTTGGGTTAAATAAGGGCAACTTTATTTGATCTAAAACCTATTTAAATTCTGTTAAACCTGGAAAGGAGCAAGAAAGGGGAGCAACCTGGCACGGGATCAGCTGAGGCCAGGGGTCACCCTTGACTAGCGCCTCAGCTTTCCCTTTGGCAGACCCAAGGCATACACCCTCCATGTCCCAGGACTTGAAGTGAGAACAAAACCCCAGGTCTACCTCAAGGACAAACTCCTTCTCTGCCCCACCCCAGAGTCCCAGGACCTAAAGCGGCAGTTTCAAATCTCTGCCCTTCATGAAAAGGGTGCCAGGGTGTACACCAAAATTCTTATATTTTCACCTCACTAACTGCCACAGATAGCAGACAAGCATCTGCTTAGTCCCTTTCCCTCACCAGCTCAGCCAACAAGCTGCTCACCCCTGTTGCAGGTCTCCCAGGAATATTATATTCCCTCTTCAGATAAATGCACACCGTCAGCCCTGTAGAGCTCTGGGCACTTAAATACTATGGTGAGATGTGGAAGAAAGTGCCCCATCCCCCTGTGCAATGCATGATGTATCTCTCTGATTACCCTTATCCAGGCTGGACCAAGTCATCAGGGATTCTCATCCTGCAAATTTGGCATGGCAAAAGAGCAGACCACACCAGGGCCAGGCTGCAAAATTCACCAAATGGCCCTGCAATCCATTCCAGAGAGTCCAGCCATCTGACCAGGCTGAAAAGTATTAGGCTGCAACCACCAGTGCATGTCACAGCCAACTGGGGACCCACTACCTCCCACTAGGCCAAATTGGCCTGTAGCCTGTCAAGGCCTATCACACACCCCAGCCTAAGGATGTCCCCAAGCTTAACGAGGCCTCCACGCCATCCTAACGCATGGCCTAACAGGCCTGGATGGGCAAACTTGCTGCCACCCCAAGCAAAGGACCACAGAAAGTCCACCCAATGCCAGTGCTCCAGGGAAGCCCGACAAATTAAATGTATAGCAAAGACCAATGGGAATAGAGTGGAACTCAATGCCTTCTGTTCTGCCTCCACCAACCCACAATTGTCACTACCAACAACTTAAGACTGATCCACTGATCTGCTGCTTGCTCTGCCAGATCATCATACTACACTCTGTTGCTCTGTCGCCAGCCTGGTCTCCATAAAGTAGATGATCCAAAAAGTGATAGGAAGGGGAAGTTGTGCCTTATATTGCCTCTGGCTCTGCACAAATACACCCCTGCACAGTGTCCTGGTACCCTGCACCAGATGCAAAGGCTTCTATCCTCTCAGTCATGGAGGCCATGGAGGCCATCACAGCCCCTCCTACATAGTGCCATTCATTGCGTGTGTCTGGGACTGTATTCTATTTTCAACACCTATTTTATTTTTCCCAATAATTCAATTTACAAAAGCTTAGATATTACCTGGAAAATTAGTTACTACTTGCAATCATTTTCTAAATTAATGTTATTCATACTTTTAGATTTTATAAACAGATCAGATAGTACTGAAGGGGAAGGCTGGATATGTTTTAGTATATGCTTCAATATATTTACAATGTATTCATAAACTGGTGAAGCAACCTTAGATCAGATTAAAAAACAAGTACCTAATATGAATATGCCAAAATTCAACAAACAATTCAGTTCTTTGAAAAAGAAAAGGAGAAAAGTGTTTCCATGGCTT
This sequence comes from Gambelia wislizenii, assembly GCA_030847615.1. Taxonomy (NCBI): domain Eukaryota; kingdom Metazoa; phylum Chordata; class Lepidosauria; order Squamata; family Crotaphytidae; genus Gambelia; species Gambelia wislizenii. The sequence continues at coordinate 302,011,335 of JAUMIR010000002.1, read as the reverse complement.
CAAATTATTGACTATATAAATACATATATACATACATACACATATATTCAACTTCCACTATACTCTCCAGTAATTCTTTGCATGTTCATATATTTGCGGGTTAGTGGATCCATTCCCTACTGCAATGGTGACATACAGAGATTGTGTTGGTGTGTTTCTAAATGAACCAATCTGATTTACACTTCTTGATAAACACACAAGCATACAATAGAATTACCTTCTATTTTTTTACTCTTCCCTGAATTTTGTGACATTGTTCTCAGGACCACCATTATCACAATGCATGTTGAAATAAATATTTTAGGTGAACAAGCATACAAAAAGGAACACCTTAGGGTAAAATGCATGTAGAAATACATATTTTATGAAAAATTAGTTCAGAATGAATGTGAATTTTTATTCAGTTAAATGCAGATTGATCAGAAAATCATATCAAAGAGAATTGTCACTGAATGTACTTCTAGATGACAGAATGGAAACAGATTGATCCATCTTCCAAATACACTTAAGCACCTTTGCTTTTAATGCTCAGTGGATTTGATGTTTAATGCATACATCCCAAAGGAAATTAGGTCAATTCACACACAAATTCAACAAGATCTCATAGGAAATGGTTCTCAGAGCACTGATTTTTAAGAAGTTACTCTTCCCCCCATCTCCACCTCAAGAAATTGGCCTTGTCAGAACACCCTTTGGCTATCTTCCATTTTCCCCAAATTGTGGACGGATTCAAATTTCATATTAGATTTCACTTCAGATGAAGTTTAAGTGACTGTTCAAGAGCTAGCCACCACAATGGTTCCCCCTGCTCTTAACAAACAACTGTGAATGGAGTGTTTGGCCTTCATTCAAGTTCCTTACAGTATTACATTCTCTCTATAGTACCCATCCTTCATGCAGAATAGTGATAGGGAATATGTGGCCCTCCAAATAATGTTGACTCCCCATTATCACTGACAGTCACATTGTCTGGCACTGATGGGATTCAGAACCCAACCACACTTTAAAGGCCACAGGTTCCCAACTTTGATGCAGAAGATTAAAACCTTCAAGTCACTACTCAGTTTTCACTTAAAGGTCTGGTTTTGTTATTGTTGTTGTTTGTTTACATGAAGACAACTGTCAGCAATTGTCTTCTAGTTTCATGCTGCCTCAGAAGACACATGTTTAGTTTCCTGCCTTGAGAGAGACTTCTATAATGCCAGTCCTTTTCCCACACCAATGTTTTAAAAATCCCATGCAAACAATTTCTCATGGCAGCTAATTGTGTCAGGTTGAATGGACAGATTCATTTCTTTACTAAAAGGTGCGTGACACATCACAAGATTTTTTGAAGATGTCACTCATGTAAGATCATCTTGATGTCAGAGGAACAGTTTCTTTCACTAAAAGGTTTTAGGCAAGAGTTGTCTGGAGCCAGGCTCATTGTTTGAAGTTGCCTGAACACCACTTTAATGATTTGTATTTGAAAGCTTTTCATGTACTTTCAGGGGCTTGGTGCCAGTGCAAAGAATGAATAAGTGATCTTCAACTGTTTGTCTGTTTAGCTTGAGCACACCTAGTATGTATCCTTGCTCAATAAGAAACATTAAAAAAAAAACACCTCTAGTCCTGTTCATGTATTTGTGATAGATTTGCCATCTATTAAAATAAATTAATTACTTATCTATTTTTTAACCAGTTGATCCGTTCATTTATTGGCTGAGCCTATAGCCTATCTTTCTTTCAGGTCCAATCAGTTGAAATGACCTATGACTCTGCCCTCATCCCATGTCATGTTCTAGCACCCTGTGCCATACACAAAACCTCTTAGTCTCTGACCATGGAGGCCATCAAAAGAATAGCCTCCCCACAGGGTCTTGCACCACACTGGTCCAGGTACATAGTCTTTCTGCTAGGAATCTGTCTTTCTTTCTTCTCTCTCTTAAACTCTGAGGGTGCGTTTACACGGGCAAATATTCCTCTAAATATACCGCAAAGATAGCTCATTGTTCCCATGGATCGCACCACAGCATCACCTCATTCAGAAGGGGGGGGGAGGTAAAACACCCAAATATAGCGTGGCAAGGGATGTCGTTACTTTTGCCAGTATATTTGCAATGTAGCACATTATTGGCAGTGTAAACAACCATTCCACAAAGGGCTGCAGAAGAGTTGCACTGTGATTGGTTGCTATGATGAAGGGATGGGATTAAAAGAGGGGGAGTGAGTGAGGGAGAGTCAGTAGCGATTAGTAAACTTTGAAACATCCTCTCTGCTATTTTGCAAGCCAGTTTGCAAACAAAAAGGATTCCCAACAATTTCCAGTCAGGGAGCATTCCTTCTCCTCCTCTCTGCTATTTTGCAAGTATGTAAAGCTCGTCTGGTCTCGTCAGCTGTGATCCTGTGCTTGGGGGAGGGAGAGAAACCATTTCACTAAGGGCTGCAGCAGAGCTACACTGCTATTTTGACAGTCTGTATATTTGGCTAGAAAATGCTGTTAAGCAAGGAGAAAAAACCTTCCGTTTGGAGTTTGATTTGTGGGCAGGGAGCTGGGAGGGGAAGAAGCAAAGGGTGACTGCCTCTAAGCTGTTAAGCACACAGAGTTGGGGCAAGGACAGACATGCCTATGGCATTCCTTTGTCTCCACACCAGTGCTTGGCCATGCCCCCACCACATTTGGCTGTGTGAATCTCAAAGCGGAAAAAATAAAAGAGCCACAAAATATAGCTGTATAAATATATACCATGTAAACTACCCACCACTGATGCAGGAAAGCGCTAAAGCGCAACTTAACGCAATAAAACCTGCCACGTAAACGAGCCCAGAATTTTGTTGTTTGTCTAATATACCATTGTTCTTCCCACTCATCCTACAGCTCCAACCAATTAAGAGGGCCACTCTTGATTTCCCCCTATCTAAGTTTCCATTTTCTGAGTTAAACTTTTGCCCTCTTGATGAAATCGATAACATCTTGCCACATGGCTAACATTTTACCTTTGCTGAACCGTTTACTTCTAAAATATCAGCCTTATACGGTAGGGTCTCCCGATCCACAGGGTCCCAACCTCAGTTTCAACCACCCACAGATTGCTGCATCCCATACCTAAAATGGTGGTGACATGCATGTGGATGCGCTGATGCATCCGTGCACATGTCTCTGCCATTTAATAATATGGGGCATGACCATCTGTGCTTTTTTGCCACCTGTGAAAGGGGGGTGGGTCCTGGATTGGTACGTGGTAGTTCTTTTAAAGAGCTCTAGCAACTTAATACAATGCAAAAATTCTTGAAAAGACCTGCAGCTAACATCAAGCCCCAGCTATCCTAGTCTGTGACTCTTTCTCAGAGATTGAAAAGCTAACAGGGTTCAGTGCCCATTTATAAGTTAGCCACTCATAATCAGATTCATAGCTTTGCAAACACAGTTTGAGCAGAACTCATCAATCCAAGTTGTTCTTCTATATGTTTAACTGTACTCTTGTGCAGCTCAGTAGGTTGTGTGCTGGACTACTTTATGGTAAATTCTGTCCATATTAAGTCCATTTTTGGCACTTCAGGTTTGTCCTGCAGCATATGAAATCACTTGGTTATTTGTTTACTTTTTTAAAAAAAAACAGTTAATAAAAATAATGGAAAATATGAAACACTTTAACATCCTTATTGCAAATTTGGTGAAGTATTTTTTCCAACATAGAAGAAAACCAGATGGCAGACAACTTTAATACATGTGCATGCAAACACATGTCTTCGTAATGCACACATGCACACAGGTTATCCTCAATATTTGAGAGAAGAAGAAAAGGAGGAGGAGGAGGAGGAGGAGGATCCTCTTCTTTGGAATCTTTGGATAGAAAAGTATATTCTAAGAATATTCTAAATCTATTTTGGCTCAGAAATAATGAATATTCATTGTACCTTTATACAAAGTACTGATTAAAAAAAAAACCCCAAAGTAACACATTTGCCTCTGAGGAAATATAATTTGTGACCTGTGTCTGATGTAACACAGTGGAATGTGGCATAGGTATTATGTCACGAAACAGTCATGCCATGAGCATTCTCCAGGCCATGCTAGAAGCCATGAGTACAGCAGGTAGGAGGTTCTGCTCTGTTGGCCAGACAAGGGTAAATGGCCTAGCATAGCAGACAACATATTCTCTACAGTTTATAGTTGACCTGACCACTCCAAGAGCCTCATACTACTTTCCGTCCTCAGGAATCAATCTTATACATCCCTATTTTGTATTATGGCTAAAGAGCACACACAGTCCTCCTGAGTACTGAGTTGCTCACTAGGGTACAGTCTACAGTGAAGGACCTGTAGTGGAAGACCTGTAGTTTTAGAGAAGCTGATATCCTAAACTTCCTCATCAAAAGAACTACTGTGTACCCCACAACAATTAGTTTCCCACATTGGTATTATGAAGTTCTATGTCATTCATATTGCTATGTCTGGATGCTTGAGAAGTAGATGGACATTTGAATTTATGTGGGTCATTTCTTTGTCTTTGTTTTCGGCAGGCCTTTCCTGATTAGATCCTGGCCTCAGGAACTCAGTCTCCTGGCTTTTTAAAAATTATGTATATATTTGTTTTTAATGTGTTTTTTAGTTAGAAGGTTTTAATCTTATTGTGTTTAATGTCTTTTTATGGGGGAGGGTGGGGGTGGGTGGTGTTTTTAGTCATTATTATAATGTTTTAATTGTTGGAAGCCGCCCCGATTGTTTTTAGCAGAGGGGCGGGGTATAAATAAATATTATTATTATTATTATTATTATTATTCATTGAATGCATGAACGGGCGTATTGGCATGGATAGTTACATAAATCAAAGTTGTTTTATGGCTAGGTTCACTCCATTATCTTCTAGTGGACTATTTTCCATTTAAAGGTAAAGCACCTATCTGATTCCCCTTCCCTGATCATGCCTTCTTTTCTTTTCCCTTGATAAAAATGGGGACCACAATGCTGTGCTTATGGCCCATGGAAATCATGTGAGTGTGCAACTAACTTCCATGTGCCCACCTGATCTTTGAAGAACTAGAATTATAACATGGGTGAAGCTCAGGGACATGACTGGGAGACTTTGGAGTTGTAACCAAAAAGGTAAGTTTTCCAAGCTGTTCATCAGTGAAGGCTAGTGGCTTCCATAACAGTGGGGCAATGAATCTACTATGGGCTTTAGTCTGAAATTTAAAGAAGCTATCCAAGATATCTTAAAGTACAGACTAAAATGTGGATTAACCACACCAGAGGTGTGGAAGCACAAGCCATCACTGCTCTCCATCAAGAACAGTTTGGATCTCATCAGAAAAGAGAACATCATAGATCTTTAATACTTCCAATGTGGTATAGTGGTTTCAGTAGTGGACTATGGCTCAGGGAAACCAGGGTTTAAATCCCTGTTCAGCCATGGAAACCCACTGGATGACCTTGGGTAAGTCACACTCTCTCAGACTCAGAGGAAGGCAAGGGCAAACCTCCTCTGGATAAATCTCATTAAGAAAACCCTATTATAAGGTTGACACAAATCAGAGACAACTTGAAGGCACACAGCAATAAAAATATCAGAAAATGTGTGCCCAATGAAACATTTTTTTCCTGATTGACTTATCTAAACAAATATGTTTCCCAAAAACAATGGAAACTTAGCACAATGCAGTCTATCCAAATCCCCCAGAGAACCACGGGCTAGGTGTTACAATGGAAAATTCAATGAATTAGTAAAATTTTGAATTTGTTTACCTAACTCAGACTCTCCTTTTCGATGTGCTAGACTACAATTCCCAATGGCCAACACATCCAGGAAATACCAGGTTGGGGAAGAATTACCTAATCATCACTTTGTGGTTGTTAACTGCCTTCAGGTTGACTTTGACTTATGAAGACCCCATGAATGAGAGACTTCTAAATCTCCTTGTCATCAACAACAGTCCTGGACTCTGAAGGGCTTGAAGGCATTCTTGGCTGAAAACTTGAAGGAATCCTTGACTAAGAACTTATCTACATGGGCCAATATATGCCTATGGGTCAGGCCTGTTCCTCCCCAGTTACTGCCAGCAAATGGGAGGAAATCCAGACAGGCATCCTAATCCATCACCGCAGCTGCCAACACCACTATTTCCCTCACTCTCCCAGAGGCTGGCCCACAACATGTGACCAGCCTTAGTCATACACTGTGGGACTCCTTCCTACTGTGGCAGAGAGATGGCAGGCTGGCATGCTGGAACAGGCTCTTGCTGTCTCACTAGGCCCTATCCATTATATATATATATATATATATATATATATATATATTGCTGGTGGGAACAGATTAAAGCAGGTATTATTTTTAAAGGCTGTAATGGGCTCTACCCCATCTTACATGGAGCAATGGATTTATTTATTTATTTATTTATACCCCGCTCTTCAGCCACAAGGCTATCAGAGCGGCTTACAAATTGTTTGCAAAATGGATGCAAGCTCCAGGAACAAAGATTCCACCTCAACATTAGGAAGAACTTTTTGACATTAAGAACTGTTCGGCAGTGGAACACACTCCCTCAGAGCGTGGTGGGGTCTCCTTCCTTGGAGGTCTTTAAACAGAGGCTGGATGGCCATCTGTCAGGGATGCTTTGATCGTGAGTTCCTGCATGGCAGGGGGTTGGACTGGATGACCCTCGTGGTCTCTTCCAACTCTACAATTCTATGATTCTATGATTCTCCCCATCTTGATCCTGTCTTTGCCCCAGGGGTTGTGAGGACTGCCTGGGGGCAGAATGGGACAAAAGCCCAGCATCATCTGGACTGCAAGGCTTTAAAGCAGGGGTAAGATGGGGTAAATTGCCAATGTAGATAAGCCCTGAGTCAATCCAGGAAGTGTTTATTTTTATTGTAATTTGTACAGAACAATTAAACTTTCAATAGGTGAAGCCTTGCACAGTCCCAATTCATTCCAGTCATACTTGCAAAGGAAAACCCACAGGCGGATTGTGCCCACACTATTTAAGGAAGGTGAATCAGAACTTTCTTTGCAAAGAGCCTGAATTTGTATTTATGTATTCCATTCAAATACCTGATGTTCATGCAAAAATAATAATTCATCCCACCTTCAGTTTACAACAGCAATATTTCATTGACTTCAAAGTCCTTATTCCCAGCCTGCACTAACATTGGTGGTGGGGGATTGAGAGCTGATTTTAAAAAAATGCTGGACACAGCTGGGTATGGAGGCAGTGCACTAGGCATGACTAAAACAGATTCATTTCTTTAACCAGGACACAAAAATCAAGTGTTAAATTAAGCTGAGTAGAGCAACGGGAACCATAGATGAAGAATAGGAAGGTGTTGTTAACACAAGAGAGAAGCCTTCTTTTCCGTTCCAAAGGTATATGTTCCAAATTAGCTTAAGTTATATTGGCCCTTTTGACAAGTGGGAAGAGAAACAAAGCAGAAAAGTGACCCCCACCACCAATAGCACATATATTAATATATGGGAAAAACTTTAAAGTTGTAACTGGACATTTCAGAAATGGAAATTACTGGTACAAAGACAGATGTATGACACAATAGAACCACGCATGAATTTTGTAAACATCTTAACTGAAACTTGAATAAAGGTGGAAGGGTTGTAATTTTCAGCCTATGCTATCTCCCCACCCACACACACACCAATGTATACTTAATAATTATCACTTTTCTTTGTCTTCCCTATACAATTTTGTACAATTCCCGAAACAATTCTAGACTGTTCTACGAGACCAATTTTGTTCAGCAAATTGGCCAGTAACCCTAATGAGTCAACAGTATAATTTCTGTTCCTGGGAAAATGTCAGTGTTTGGGGCCATTTTTTTTTCTTTGCCAAGACTTTCAAAAAGAAGATTTAATTCATGTGTGCCAGTGGTACCAAGATGGCAGATCACATGGACACTTGCAGCTAACTATGTACAACAGCTACCCAAAAGGGTTCGCTAACAGTGATCATTCTAATACATTGATAACCATCCTTTGTTCCTTGGTTTTGGGACACATGACTTTAATGAAGCCTGGAGCCAGAATCTACATCCAAGGAATGTCTAGGGAGCAATGTTACATATGGAGAGAAAATGAGGGCCCTTAAATAGCATCTTCCAAAAGATTATCTATGCTGGAAAAGCTTTAAAACAAAACACTGCCACCAGCAATGACAAGTCCTGCACTATTCCATGAAATAGATAGATAGATAGATAGATAGATAGATAGAGGTAAAGAAAAACAGTTGAGCAGGAAGTTTTCTACTGAGAACATCTGGCTCAGCATTTATTTGAACACACAACAATGAGTCATATACAACCAGAAACTCAGAGCAGGAAAAAGCTAAATTGCAATTTCAGTTAGGAATAGTGGAGAACTGGATTAAGGCCCTCAGTCTGCTTTGTACAAAAGTCATTTTTTTAAAGGAAAGACACTCTCTCTCATAACTGACTCAACTTCCAGTGCATGTGTCTACAGATTTGGTTTCACAAGCAAGTACATAGTGATCTGACCACTAAGAATCTGGCAGAGCAAACCATCCTTTGCCAGCTTGTATCTCAAGAATCCAAATTAATCCTGGATGTAACCAGCAAGAATGCCATATAACAATGTGCGTGCAGAACCACATAGACAATATGGCTCAGTGCTGACTGTACTTTGTCATTCAAACATGACTGTTAAAATTGTAATAATGATGTGGGAGCCATTTCTTCTGTCCTCATTCCCATTGCTCTACACAGCCCATGCATTTCATTGTATCTCTTTCAGTATCTAGCCTTCATAGCTCGATTTGTGAGACAAAGCGGGCCAATCGTAAAAATGGTTGCATAACAAAATCCTACATTCAACCCCTTTTCTCTGCTCCAGAAGTCAACATTGAAGAGCTGGGAGCTTGGTTCCATGCCAATAGGGTGGAAATAAATAGAAAGCAAATAAATAGACACAAAGAAGAAAACAAATTAGTACCAGCAGCAAGGACTGCTTTGAGGAAAAGAGGAGCATGCAGTACCCCTTTGGCACATATCACTTTCTGCAATCATGGAAGAGTTGGTCACCATATTTGACTGTCCTCCTTATGAAATGTCCTTCCCTTGACTACAACCCCTTTTATGTTCTCCACCATTCCACTTTTGTTTCTGCTTGGGATAAAAGACATTTAATTAAATGTGAAAGTCTCAATGACAGTAGCACTTCTGAAGACTTGTTGCAAGAAAAAGTGTACCTTGCCTCAAGCACTCTCATATTTGTGAACCTTGCAGGGTATATCCAAGAAACACAATTTGCACAAAACAATAAGCATATTTTTAAAATGAGTAAGGCTAATGCTGAAACATGGTTTAGTCTATTGTGGAAAGTGGTGTAAAATTAGGAAAACTGTACAAATAAATATACTAATTAGGGGAAATGAGCTTAAACTTTTTGCAAATCTCAGTGCAGGAAGAAAAGGAGAAAACTCACAACCTAATGTAAGACAAAGATTAGTAGAAAATGCAAGTGGAATTCTGAGAAATTCAACAAAAGAGAGTCTGGTAATTGTTTGCATCTCTACTTCCTACCCAAAAGCCTACTATTAGGAAGTGGGGCAACTGCCTTAGGTGATAGATTCTCAGCATAGTGACAGCAAGTCTCAGATGATCCCCCTCTGTTGGAAAATGAAGGTAAGCCACATGGTCCAACATGACCCTCCTAAAATAGGGTACTGTCTCTAGTATTGTGGAAAATGCTATCAGGTGCCAGAAGTGAGATACAACTAACAGTTCAGCTGGATTCTGTCTTCATTAGAAGGGGATAGGGACCAGAATCCTGTATCAGAGGCTTGTCTACACAGGCAATATACCTGTCTTGACACCATCTCAGAGCCCTGAGGTCCTGATGACACAGGGCATTTGCCCTGTTCTGCCCTGGGCAGTCCGTACCACCCAGAGGGGCCCAGAGGGGGAAAAGGCAGGGTAAGACCTGATACAAAAAATTTCAAAAATAGCTGTTTTACCCTGTTTCCTCCAGGGAAAACGGATCAGGATCCACATGTCCACAGGAGACCATCCCAGCAGGCCGGCCCTGTATGCTGCTGCCAATCCCTCTGGCTCTCTCAGAAGGCAGGAAGAAGTCCCACAGGGGCCTTAGTCACATGTTGCAGACCCCCTTCCTGCCTTCCAAGACAATGAGGGAAATGGTGGTGGTGGCAGCTATAGCAACGGGCTGGTGTGCCCATCAGGATTTCCTTCCATTCCCTGGAGGAAATGGGGAACAATAGACTTGAAAGACAGCCAGTATATGCCAGCAGGGAGCTGCCGTATTCTGGCTTATGTAGATGAGCCCACAGTTGCATCTTTGTAAGTGGATTTATGTATACAGGAATTAGGATTGGGCAGTTTCATAATGTCCATATCCAGTAGAGGGCTGCTATCATGTTTCTGTGTAGCAGAGCCGGCAATGTGCCCAGACTGTATTTCACACAGATGTGCATAGAGCACCAATGCCCATCAGTCCTGATGCACATTGGCCACTCTTGCCAATGTCCTGATACACATCTTACTCTCTCAATGGAGTAATTTTTCAGTATGATATAATTAAGAGATTAGAGAAAGAGAATATGATTTCTTTAAATGGCATCCCATATCAATCTCTGTATTTGGAAGGAGGGAGACCAAAACCACCAAAAACTCAGTGGGAAAAACCTTCACAGCTTTCCCCATATTTTTAAAAAAGCTCCACAGAGAATGCACATTCTCGCTTTTTGGTACAACCAATTCACATTGATTTGCATTCCTGACAAGAGCAAAAGTGGAAAGCTGATTGGTCAGACATGTGTAAGGGGTGGAGCTTGCTAACAGGAATTTCACCATAGTGACTATGTGTCAAGGTGATGAAACAGCCTCCCCCCCCCATATTTATTTAGGTAGAATATCATACTTTTGCACCTTAGATATGTTTTTTTTTTAAAAAAAAATCTGTTCAGCGGTGGCAACTTGAAGTAAATAAAAATGTGAGTAATTCACTTGCACCTGCCATTTTGATTTGCGGGCATGCCCATTTTCGCAGGCAAAAGTGGATAGATTCACATGCTTGCAATCTTACCAAATAACCGTTCAGACAAATAGAAGCTGCTTCAGATTGGAATTAGTGCACATCAATCCATCCCTCCCCCCTCATATAGACAAGCTCTTAGTTTCAGTTTCCCATTCTTAGGCATATTATCCTTGCCCCGCTGCCTCCTGTTTCATACTAATGCCTCTCTATCCCTCCCGTTCCTATGAACTGTGCCTTCTCTCTCAATGGAGCAATTTTTCAGTATGATACAATCAAGAGATTAGTGAAAGGGATAAATCCATAAAAGGTATAGAAAGGAGAAATAAAATAGTAATTAAAAGATCTAATCACATTTTTAATTATGCAAGGATAACGATAAACCTTTAATTAATTACGCTTTAGCTGAGAGAATATGTGTGGTGGGGTTGGAAGGGAGAAACAGGAAAAGACATGATAAACCCCAACTGATTTAAATCTTTCCATGCAAGGTGTAAAGACCTGATGGTTCTTTGCCTTGTGTCTAATCTCATCCACAAAAAAGAAGTGTCAAAATAGGCAGTGCTTGCTATTGCTTTCATGAAAGACTTTCCATCAACTGCAACCTTTATAACTGTTTGACCACAGAAGCTCTGCAGAACTTGGCTGTGTGTTCTGTGCTACCTTTCTTCTAAAGAACCACAGTTCCCAAGGCTTTGCACCTGAACCTTGTGGAGACTTCTACTCAGTTCTGAATCACAAAAATCTGACTTAAACTGAATGCACATTCTGCACAGGTGTAAAATTGTATTTGGCATTTAGAGCTTCAGAACAATTTCTGAAGGCAATGAGGAGGTGGAGGATCTCATAGTACTGCTATTGCTCTAAGCACTACCACATCTAAACACTAAGGGATCTAACCCAGGTTCTGAACCATGTTCATTTAAGTAATATTATTATGCATATGAAAGGTGGACCATACATATGAAGGTCTGCTTGGAGAGGAACGCATCAAGGTTTTTTTTTTTTTATGACTACAATATTGGAAGGTTCAGAATCTCCACTATACACTGTTAGAGAAGCCATGCCTGTTGAATTTTCCTCTTGCCATGAAAACATTGTATTGTTCTGTGCCTTCAAGTCAACTCTGATTTATGGCAAACCCAACAAAGGGATATCTTTGCAAGATTTATTCAGAGGAGGTTTGCCACTGCCTTCCTCTAAGGCTAAGAGACTGGAACTTGCCCAAGGTCAGCCAGTGGCTTCCATGACTGAGCAGGGATTCAAACCCTGGTCTCTCAGAGTACCAGTCCAACACTAGGATTAATACATAACATAGGGAGTATTACAGATCTGTTATTTCTTTGAGGAGGAAATATAATGAATCTTTAACCTGCTGATTATCTGTCCCTTATAATCCAGGATTATAAAGCCATACAGCAGATGAAAAATGGTAAGGCAGCTGGGATTGATGGAATCCCACCTGAAGTTTGGAAACACGGAGGTCATGCACTCCACGATAAATTCCACGAATTCCTTGTGAATTGCTGGGAAAAAGGGGAACTACCATCAGATCTCCAAGATGCAGTCATCATCACCCTGTACAAGAAAAAAGGAGCAAAATCCGATTGCTCAAACTATCGAGGCATAACACTGCTCTCTATTGCTGGAAAAATCCTTGCAGGGATACTCCGGAACAGATCAGTTCCTGCTATTGCAAAAGAACTTCTTCCTGAAAGCCAATGTGGTTTTAGAGCCAATAGGAGTACTACAGATATGGTATTTGCCCTTAGACAACTGCAGGAGAAATGTAGAGAGCAGAACAAGGGTCCCTATGTTACATTTGTTGACCTCACCAAAGACTTTGACACTGTGAGTAGAAAAGGTCTGTGGCAGATCCTGGAAAGACTAGGATGTCCCCCCAAATTCCTTAAAATGATTATCTTGCTACATGAGGGCCAGCACGGTCAAGTCAGATATGGCAATGCTCTTTCAGAGCCCTTTCTAATAACTAATGGAGTGAAGCAAGATTGTGTTCTTGCTCCAACTTTATTTACAATCTTCTTCAGCATGATGCTCCAAAGGGCTATGTCAGAGCTCAAAGAAGAAGGCGTCTATATACGTTACCGTATTGATGGTAGCTTAACTTAAGCCGTCTGAGGGCTTGTACTAAGACTCTAAACTACCTAGTCTGTGAGCTGCTCTTCACTGACGATGCTGTCCTTGTTGCCCACACAGAAGCAGCTCTGCAGCACCTAACATCCTGCTTCGCAACAGCTGAAGAACTGTTTGGGCTGGAAGTCAACCTGAAGAAAATGGAAGTTCTTTACCAGTCTGCACCACAGGATGAACACCACCATCCCCACATTGCTGTAGGGAAATCTGTGCTTAAGTCTATTCAGCAGTTCACCTACCTGGGAAGCATCATCTCCTCAGATGCCAAGATGGACAAAGAGATCGATCACAGATTAGCAAAGGCATATAGTGCATTTGGAAGACTTTACAAAAGAGTCTGGAGTAATAAACACCTGAGGCGAAGCACAAAAATCAGTGTGTATAGAGCCATTGTACTGTTTATTCTCCTTTATGGATCTGAAACATGGGTCACCTATCGCCACCACTTACGACTCCTCGAACGCTTTCATCAGCACCATATATGCACAATCCTAAATATACACTGGACTGACTATGTGACAAAAGTTGCTGTCCTTGAGCAAGCAGGGATCACCAGCATTGAGGCCATGATATTGAGAACACAGCTGCGCTGGGCAGGGCACATTTCCAGGACAGAGGACCATCGCGTCCAACAATAGTATTCTACGGTGAACTCCGCACGGGTCAGCGTAAGCAATGTGCTCCAAAGAAGCGATACAAGGACTCCCCAAAACAACATCTCAGGCTCGGCCAAATTGATCACCAGCAATGGTCCACCCTGGCCTCACATTGGGAGGCATGGAGACACACAATCCACAATGCTGCAGCCTTATTTGAGAACTCACGCCGAACAAGTCTTGAAGAGAAACAACAACGCAGAAAGAATCACAACCCAGAAACATCACCCAAGGAGACCTTCTGCTGTGCTTTCTGCAACCGGACTTGTTTATCTCAGGTTGGCCTTTTTAGGCATCAGTGTGCTTGCAGAAAGCGCGGGATGAGTCCTTCCTGAATCTTTGTTTGTGAAGAAAAGCCAGAGAGTAATTCAGGATAAAGGATGTTGGGGAATATGAAGAAATGCAAATCAGGAGGACACCACATCAACCATGTCTGTGATTTTCACCTGATAGGTCTTATTTCCAAAGAACAGGAAACTGAAATGCTCCCAAGATAAGATTTTAAGGTAGTTCATGCAATGCCTGTTTGAGAGAAATATGTAATTGGAAAACTAGTAAAAAATATGGGATGCCCATAGGTCCCTGGCTAGAATTCAAAGAACCATGAATGAATGTTTCTGTGATGAACTTTCCACTGGCCTGCTCATCATATGATATCCTCTTAATATTCTTTACCTGGAAATGAGCAAAAGAGGTCTGCCTGGCTAGTAGAATTGCCAAGATATTTTACATAAAATGTGGTAAATATGAAGGTTTCTGACAAAATCTTTGACAAATGGCAATAAAAGAAGAACAATGAAAAGTGTTGCTATAGTTCTTTCACAGCTATCAGCTTGCTTCTTACTAGTGGATGTCATTTCCAGGTATGGGCAGGGAAGGAGGTGGTCAAGGAAGTGGTGTTGCATACATACAGAGTAGCAAGAGCTCTTGGAGTTCTCTCATCCATGGGGTCATCAAATGTCAAAGTAGACTTGATCGCACAAAAGAACAACATCCATATTATACTTTATGCTATGTCATTATACTGTATGTCTATTGATTGCATTTTTATGATACTGTTAATATATTTTTGCAGTGTTTTTTTTATTAAGGAATGTCATGTTTTCTTAAAACAATTTAAAACATAGATAACAATACTATAAAACAACAAATACAAAACAAGGACATACACACAACTTAACTTCCTTCCCTTTGCTTAGATATGTTGCAAACTTGATAAGTATTGGCCCGTTCTTACATGTCATATCCTGCAGTTTATCTGCCCTTTTTATGACATGCTTTTGCATTCCCCTTAAAAATATTTAACATGAAAAATAATAAAGAAATTATCTATTCTTTTAGTTGCAGATGCAAGTTTCTATTCTAATTACAGCAAGTTCTTCCCAATTATCTTTCCACAAGGTTAGTACACTTCTCCAATCCTCTTTCATTTTTCCTGATAGTTTCTCAACCATTGCTATCATTAATCTGTCCATTTCATACATTTCACCTAACTTAATCTAATTTTCCTCAGTTGGGATCTCGGGACTTTTCCATCTCTTAGCATATACTGCTCTTGCCACACTAATCATATAAAGTAATATTCTTCAATATTTTTTTTTCATTTTCTGTATCCATATTCAGCATGTTCAGTAGATATAGTTCAGGGATCATGGGATATGCTATGTTTCACATCTTTGTTATTAATGTATGAATTCCCCCCCCCCTTTTTGTTGTTGTTTTTTCTCACATGTCCACCATATGGCTAATATTTTTTGCATTGAACTATACAGTGCTTCTTATGCTTCAAATGGAACTATACAACTGTTAGGGAAGTGTATTTTATAGGCCTTTAATAACAGAGACTTAAAAAGGTTGGCTGCCTCTCCTTCCAAGGATATCTGGTACAGCAGCATGGTTCATAGTCCACAGTAGATAGTAACCCTCAGCTCAAAATAGGAGGAAAGAAAACATGGCTGTTAATATTGCTCCTGGGTCCCTTCCACATACACACCCTCCTTTGCATCTTTCAGGAATGTGAATCCAACACCAGGCACTGGAAGTCACAAAGGATTAACAATAGAGAATACAAATGCAAATAGATAGATAGATAGATAGATAGGGGCATGGAATTCCCCCAGAGTTCTTTAGTGCTTGCGAAGAGATATCTAAAATAAACCATTTGCAGTCACTAAGGAGATTATCAGATGTGGTGGAACATGGCAAAAAAAGGTGTTCCAAACCACATCAGAAGAACACGACAGGAACAGAAAGGGGGAGATTATCAGATGCTCATGCCCTTCAGCCATTCCAGGAGCATATTGCTGCCACAGACAAGGCTTCCCTTTTGTATTGACAGGGACAAGCCACTAATAAAAGGGAAGCCTTCCTCATGGCCAACCTATGGCTCTGGGACCCTGAGGGAGGCCAAATTGCTTCACTTGCTCCAGCCGATCTCAACATTTAAGATCCCAGCTGGATCTTCCCAAAACAAAGACAAAAATATTACACCAGTCTGGCCCTGGTTCAAGATGTGTGTGTCAGCTATTGTTCTAAAGCATACTCCTGCTTGAATAATTTCTCTCAAGTGTTGGCATGTCTTGTAGCATATCTAATAATGCATTTCTTTTCCTTAACAAAGAGAACCCTACTTGGTTTTCCTGTAAAATCTTCACCAGCACCAGAATGCACTTGCATTAGCCTGGAGAGAGCAGTGGCCAAATCCTCTCTGCAGTCTGGCTTTGTGTCAAAAGTATTTTAAGAGATTTTCCCCTTAGGCATACAGAATACTACAAGTACAGTTCTTTCTGTTCTTCATTGTTCTATTCATCTTTGCCAGCAGTATCATTACTGAACCCTCTAGGGCTGCCAACACAGAGGACTACATCCAGTAGACAGCTCGATCTGAACAGCCTTCTTTTGGATATTTTCCTCCATGAAAACTGTGTCTGTGTAAGTACACAGTCACCTAGAGAATGTACCATGTGAACCAGATGTGCCTACCCTGGATACACTTTGTAGTAATTTCAGTCATTGCAGGATTATAGAAAATAAATTAAAATATTTCAGTTAATAATAGAAATTAGTACAGACTGTACTGGTTTAGTAGTTATTTACACAGTGCTTTTTCAACACAGTCACAAATACACATGAGCTAAAGCAAAATCATGGGGTGATATTTTTTTTTGAGGACAAGATCTAATTAACTAACTAATTATGGTAATAACTTGCCTGTGAATGGTTGGGGATTAGCTTGAGGTGTGTACAGAAGGTACAGAGGGACCTAGTAGGAATGGTTTTCTTCTCAGCAGGCCCAATTCCATGTTTGAGTGGGGCCCTCAGCAGAGTACCTTCTGGCAGTCCTCTTTGTAGCATGACACTGAGGTATATTTATGTGTTGGCTCTCAGATCGACCCATCCTGGCCAGGAAGCTTATGGCGGGCACCAGGGGTATAGTAGTCAACTCTATCTGGATCTTCTGACTTCAGCATCTGTCTGAAGACACGGTCTCTTAGAAAGAGGCTGAAAAGTGTTTACCTTTAAAAAAATGGCAGTGACCCTGATAAAAACTGTGTTGCCAAGGGAGCAACTATTTTAAGTAGCACATTAGACTCCAGAAACGCTGCAGCCTGGGGAAAAAAGGAGGGCTAGTAGAAACTGGCCACATAGGAAGAACCAGCTGCTACCAAATGCAGAAGCAGAAAAGAGCAACTGAAGCAAAGCTCTAGCTATACTTTAGTTTAGAAAAACAAATAGTTGCTTGAAAGCAAGGGTTTGAGTGCCTTCAAGTCACCTGTCACCTTATGGTAACCCCATGAATTTCATAGAGTTTTCTTATAGGTGGATAAATAAAAAAGCACAAGCACCCTGTGCAAAAAAGGCTGTCATTGCTATCTAGTTGTCTGCAAAACCCAGAGGCCCATTCACACTACACAGTTATAGCACTATGATTCCATTTTAAATGACATGGCAACATCCCATGGAATCCTAGAATAAGGAAGAGCATTTAGAACTCTCAGCCAGATTGCGCCAGTCCTTCACCAAACTACAAACTACAGTATTCCATAGGATGGAACCATAGAAGTTGAAGTAGAGTCCTAGCACTATAACTGTGTAATGTGAAAAGGCCCCAGGTAAGAGCTGTCCCTTCCACCATTATGAATAAGTTCATACAGACCTATGTTTTCTAATTGTCCTTTTAAAGGTCCAGTCACAATAGGAGAGAGGAACAAGAAAAACTTTATTTTTAATGGCATGGGCTAGGAGCCGTTATAGCACTGGCTGAACAGAAAGACCTACCACCATACTTACACTGAAACTCAAGATTGGGAAAGAAGATAGCAGAAACCAGTACAATTGGTGCACTGTTTCAGCCCCTTAGAGCAAGCTGGAAGATTCTGGTCTCCCTTTCTGGGCCTATCCGTCTCTGTATCAACTCAAAGGGGGAGGGGAAGAGCTTCACTCAGACAGCATGGAGAATGGAACCACTATGCACCCTATGTATCTTCACAAGAATATATCTCATGTGTAGAAACACAAATGCTCAAAGTGTGCCCACGTTCAACCACATTTTCATTTTTTTGCTTAACAAACAGACATGTTGAATTTCCAGGGAGCATAAGATTAAAGACCCTGCTCCAATTATGAGTATGTTTTACCTTAGCACACAGTTGGTTTTATTACATAGATATCTTACAAGCAAACTTCCCCAACTCCTCTCTCTCTCTCTCTCTCTCTCTCTTTTTAGGGGGGATTTCCTCACTACAGTTAACAGCTAGTTGCCATTATGCCAAGTCAATTACAGAATGGGACTCCTACCAGAAATAGACCCTTGATGTTAAAATAACTTTCCTGTGGGCAAATGTAGAACCTGAAGAATGATGTTTGATTTTCAGGAGGAAAAGCCTCAAGGTAAGGGGGAGAGAAGAAATATGCGAGTGATGGCTGTGATCCAAGAGCTCTGCTTGTATACATGCTAAGACTTCCCAGTTTGCTTATGTGGCCCTGGAAATGTTCCATGTACATAGTGGGAAAGCTCTGTGTAGGTACATGCAGTCATGTGCACATAGATGCAGCTAATTCATCAGGCTTCCATGCTTCTGCATATTGTGAGAAGGACATACTTTCCTTGCATCTGCTTTGCACATAGTGTGTGTTCCTAAATGTAAATGCAACTTATAAACCTCCCAATCAAGGGTGAGGTACAATATTCCTTATTTGTATAACACCCAAAACCCACTATGATGTCATTCTGATGAAGACATTTGCCTAGGGTTTTATCATGTAGCATTAACTATTTGAGGGCTTTATCAGCTTTTCTGAAGTTTTATAATGAAACATTTTTCCCACTAATTTTACCTCAGAAGTACAGAATGTTCATAACTATGTTTACTTGAAAGTGTATATTCTGAGATTTACAAATCGGTGTCCAAAATGAATGTCTTGGTTACTACATATCCCTAATTATTTTTTTTTAAGTCATTGGATTTAACAATATCAAATAAACCATGCTCTTGACTTGCATCACTAGATGTCACTATTTCCAGACTAGAGAGTCACAGCACACATGTCTACAGTATAGCACCTTGTTTTATATCTATACAGGGAAAACCAAATGTATCTGAAGAGTCTTTGAAAGCAGAGGCATATGAAAGGTTTGACAACACCAGATTCCCAACATACCTGTTTCAAAGTGTAGATACATTTTTAGATCCCCTGTCCAATTTGTTTGCACAGTTAAAACATTAGCTGGCAGAGAAACTGATACCTCAGTTAACACATCTGTGCAATATATACTAACACCTTTCTTTCTTTCTTTCTTTCTTTCTTTCTTTCTTTCTTTTTTGCCAATCACAAGGAAAACAGCCATCAATGGAAACCTTTAGTTAGTGGGACAAAAACGGAGCAGCACAAACAGAATATTGCCCTGGTTAATATACAGCTTCATCCATAGAGTGCTGGAATACCATGAGAACCATTTCTGATGGTCCTGTTGTATCTCCAGTAGCTTATAAGGAGAAGAACTTTACTGTTGGCCATAGGACATGATTCCTGCATGATCTATATTACGTCTTTGCTAAAGGGTACTGATAGCAGCATGGGAATTAGCTACATATTTCAGTCAACTTGTGTGGTTCTATTCTTTGGATGTTACTGAAAGGGCATGGCTTTGAACTACACTGACAAGAGTCTTACACAACTTTGGAAATATAGGAGTCAGCATTCAACAGGTACACTCTCATTAACATTTTGCTAGTTTTGACCCACATAGACATTGTTTATCATTGGATATTGTTTATGGAATTTTCTGTGCAGAACAGATATAGTAGGGTATGGAACTTAGGGGTTGTCTAAATGGCACAAATACTCCTCACAGAATGCGAGGAGAAGACGACCTGTCCTAATGGCAATCTGAGTTGCTTCACTGTATTGTGAAATTGGGTGGGTGGTGGGAGTTGGCAAAAACTCTGCAAGAAAAGCCTTTGCAGCTTTTCCCACAGTTTAAAAAAAAAAAAGCGAGGGGGATGTGCACGCCTGCTTGTTGGGACAAGCAATTCGATATGAATCGCTTTTCCATACGAGAGGAAGCACAAATCTGATTGGCTGGACAAGCATGGTGGTGGGGCTTGCTAACAGGGCAAGTGCCCGCTGCTGCCATGTTGAATTTTCACCTTAGCAAGTGCTCACTAAGGCAATAAAATTGGGTGCTGTGTTTTTATTCTCTCTCTCTCTCTTTTTTTTTTTTTTGTTGCAAAGATGAAATATCATTTATGCAAACCGTGGAAATGGGCTTTTAAAAAAAAGGTAGGTGGAAGCAGATTTTAAAAATGTAATTCACTTGCAGCTGCCATCTTGAATAGAGGGCATGCCAAGACCATTAAGACAAGTTGCAGATGCTGCGACTTGTCTTTACTGGGGGTCCCCCCATTTTGGGGAAGCTTGTAAAGACAGGCCCTTAATCTTCTTTGAGAAACTGGTTCAGCAATACTGACTTTTTAGATGTGTCTACTATATAGATACCTTTCAGTTCACATAGCACTTCTTCATATAGCATGTCAATGAAGGTCAGCTTGTCATCTTCTTCACACTATAGAGATATGTTTCCTGGAAGGACATTGTAAAATTAAGTCTTTTTCATACTAGGCTTTTCTAGTGAAATAGAGGTTGGACAGCAGTGGTGGGGTGGGGGTATTACTGCTGTAATTACAGACTTTTTGCTAAAAAACAAACAAACAGATTGCCAACCCTAATTATAGTATGGTTATGTTTCTTTCTCCTAGTGCAATTGGGATACATGTGAAATGGAACATAGAGTTGGAAGAGACGACAAGGGCGATATAGTTCAACTTCCTGCCATGCAGGAATGCCCAATCAAAGGACTCCTGACAGATGGCCATCCAGCCTCTGTTTAAAAACCTCCAAAGAAGGAAACACCACCACACTGCGAGACAGCACAAGTAAACAGTGTCTGCTTAAATGAGAGAGGAGAAGATTGTGCAGCAAAGTGTAAGTAGTTTATCTTCATCTCCAGTGACCCCTTGGCTATCCCTCTGATAATCCTATCTTCCAACCAACCAGTGCCAGCAGGCATAAGTTCCCACTGGCATGGCCACTCTCCTCCTCACACACACTGATTTTGCTGTGTGTGTGTGTGTGTGAGAGAGAGAGAGAGAGAGAGAGTGCACAGCCTTCAAGTCACCTGTTGACTTATGGTGACCCCTTTAATTTCATTAGTTTTTCTTAGGAAAGAAATACTCAGAGGAGGTTTTGCCAGTTCCTTCCTCTGAAATATAGCCTACAGAACCCTGGTATTTACTGATGGTCTCCCATCCCAAGTACTAATCAGGGCTGACCCTGCTTATCTTCCAAAATCAAAAAGGATCTTGTGCCTTTGTGGTATTTAGGCCATTGCTTTTGCAATTTACTGATACTTATTGCTGATTTGCCCTCAAGACTAGTTTATCTGATCCAGTCCACATTGTTAATTGGACTGTCCATACGTATAGACAAGCACAAAACATGTTTTTTTTGTTGTTTTTTGTAGCTACCACAAATACAGCAATAATATTAAGGTTGACCTGTAACAAGATTTCTCTATGTGATTCCCTAGAACTGATGAGATTGCATGGCTCAGGTGAGGGAAGAGCTAAATGATGACCCTTCAAGACATCAATTTCAAAGACATAATTTAGCTGTGGGACCAAATAAACCTCCATTAATTTCTAGTGGATAAAAATCTGTAGTCCTGTGACATTGTTCCATAGTAGAAGGAAACAGAAAGCGAATTGAAGCACAGTCTCACCAGTGCAAGAGAGATGTTGATTTCTCCTTCATAAAATGTATGCGTTTTAGCAATGGACTGACTGATCAGAAACCATTTTCATTCTGAACATGGTGAACTGCATGGTCTAATAATGTAATCTTATCTGTGATGGAAAAAAAAAGATGAAACTTGTGGTTCTGAGCTGATTTGTTTTAAAAAAACACACTTGCTTGATTTGTAATTTTCTGAATTATGTTTAAAGCTTTAATTCTGTACTTTGTGACTTGCCTTCCCCTTGTCTGACATTAAATGCTAGTACATAAATGCATCACTGTTCTGACAGCCCACAATAAGTTCATTGGTTCTTTGCTTAACTCTGTATTTCACTTAACTTTCCAGTGAAGTTCTCCAATAATTTGTAGCTGTGAATAAGTTTGTACTTAACCAAGCCACTTCTAGAAAAAAACTGCTTTCAGCTCATTTTACTCTTTGTCTAAACTAGGATTGGGTCACTACTGCCACCAAACCATAAACCGTAGGGGATTACCACACTCCAAAGACAAGCGGCAGTGTAGCAGGAAGGTTCTGTCTTCCAAACTGCCTTACCACATGATGTTGTCATTCTTTCATTCTGGTCCCATGGGAAACTGAGGTAAAAATAGGTCTTTTTGCTGACCAGAAAAACTCGTTAGCAAAAAGATGCAGTTTTACCTCAGTCCCCCACAGGTCTGGAACAGAAGAATGACAGAAGAATGACAATATCATGTAGTAATGCACCACTGAAGGCAAAACCTTCATCCTACACACCCACGTTTCTTTGGAGTGTGGTAAATCCCTTAGTAAAGGGTTTAGAAAAAAAGTTCAAAAGATTGATGACTTTAAATGATAAATGAATAGAGCATTCAGCATATAAACATCCTGGTTGCATCCAGAAAAAAGCAAACCAGTCAATATTGCCTAATTTACATGGTAGTACTGTAATTTCTCTAAATCACATGATAACACTAATTAAGGTTGAAGTGATAATGTAGCGATTTCCACTCCCATGGCAAGGCCTTTGGGAATATTTTATAATCACACCATAACAAGAAGAGCAACTTCCTTGCTAGCAAGACAATTTAAATGTCAAAATGACCCCATTAAATCACTCTGCTATAGTCAGAAGATGACAGACTATAGTTGGAAGGTGACAAACTGGCAGCAATTTAGCTTTATCTCTTGATGCGCACAGATATAGGTAAAAGCAAATTAAATGGGGTACCATGCTAACCCTTAAGGGAAAAAAGGAAGAGAAGTCTGTTATTCATGAAGGGGAGGGGTGATGGGGAAAGAGGAATGTCACTGAACACATTAAAATTTGCCAAGAATATTCAAACACACATATGACCAAGAACTTTGTTTGATGTTTTAAACTTTGTGAAATTTTCAAATTTCTTCATAAGTGTGAGGAAAATGACTTGAGGTTCTTTTTTTTTAAAAAAATGAGGGAAACAGAAAAGACAGACCCACTAACCAAGCAGAAGTGATTAGTTATTAAAAAAAAAAAAGACTTTGACACCCTTTGTATTCACTCATATTTGCATTACTGAATTAGTATCTCAATCTCTCTTTATTTTCCCCCAATAGGCTCCTCATCTTTAAAAGGCACATGACGGATAGGTGTCAAATCCACACTGCAAACTACACAAATAATCCAATTTGAAATTATTATTTGCCATGGCTCCTTCCTATGCAATCTTAGGATTTGTAGTTTGGTGAGGCACCAGCACTCTTTGGCAGAGAAGGCTAAAGACATTTTAAAACTATAAATCCTAGGATTCAACAAGAAGGACCTATGGTAAATTGGATTATTTGTGTAGTGTGGATTTCTAGTAGTCATCTCAGTACTAGAAATAAGTGTACCTATTGAATTTGGTTTCTGTAAATGGGTGAGAATTTTGTTCTGTTTATTTTTTTTTAACAGAAATGGAAAACATTTTCATGCACAGTATAGAATGTATGTGAGATTTTTGGTAGGATGGAAGGAATGTGGGAGAAAGGAAACGAATAGGTTCAAATAATTGGAATGTGTCCAGAGGAGGGCTACCAAAATGGTGGGAGGTCTGTAAGCCATGCCCTCTGAGAAGCAGCTTAGGGAGCTGGCTATGTTTAGACTGGAGAAGAGAAGATTAAGAGGTGACATGATAGCTATGTTTAAATATTTGAAGGGATGTCATACTGAGGGTGGAGCAAGCTTATTCTGTGCTGCTCCAGAGACTAGGACACGGAATAATTGGACTTTATCAGGCAAGGCAAAAATTGCATTATAACAATGCAATAATAACCTAATGGGCCAAAATGACCAAATGTTGTCATCATTGTCCCATGGCCATCGTGTGCACCAGCTGCAAATAAGTCATCATTTTTTAATGGATGGCTTAACCCATCCATTGATCTTCAATATCATTTTTTCACAGTATAGAAGGCATGCAAAAATATATCCTGCTGTTATTGCAAGAATACAGAGTGAATGGACTGTATTCTTTCCCCCTCCCTATTGCCAGGGAGAAAATGTGTGGGTGGCAACGTGAAGACAATTGACAGGATGCTCTTTTTAAGAACTTTCCCATTTTGCTGGCATGTTGTTATTTTTTAGGTTTGTTTGAATGCTTGGATGTTGATTTACTTTTTATTTAAGGTGTTTTTGGAATGGTAACTGTGCTCACATCTTGCGAGAACCACTGAGATCATGCACCCCGGCTAAACTCCCGTTCTCAAAGTCCTAGTGATCATTGAGTGATAATTCTGTGGCTATTTCTTTGCATGATTACAGCAATGTGCAAAAGTGTTATAATGCCACAATGTTTCTATTTTCCTTACTTGTAGGATTACAGCGTTTTTACATGCTAGTCTGATAAAGTCAATGGACTCAAGCTACAGGAAAAGAGATTCCACCTAAACATTCAGAAGAACTTCTTGACAGGTAAAGCTGTTCAGCAGTGGAATATACTGCCTCAGAGTGTGGTGTAGTCTCCTTCCTTGGAGGTTTTTAAACAGGGTTTGGATGGTCAACTGTCAAGAATGCTTTGATTGTACATTCCTGCAAGGCAGGGAGTTGGACTAGATGCCCCTTGTAGTCTCTTCTAACTCTATGATTCTATGATTTTATATATATTTATATGAGGTAAATCCCACTGAATTCAATGGTACTTTCTCCCTCATTAGAGTCTGCAGGATTGTAATTTACAACTATAAGGGAGTAGGTATGTCTGAGCAGGAATGCATAGGACTCAACTGTACCCAGCATCCTGCAGCAGGAAGCATGATGAAATCTCCTCAAAAGATAATGAAAATTGCTTATTTACTGCCCAGCCTCTCTGTATCACAACTTTGTTTAACTATGTGTACAAGCATATGCCAAGGAATAACACACACACACAAAATACACACCAGCTTGCCAATTGGAATACCCCTGAAATTGACATATTATCAGATTCTGGAGGCAAGGAACATGCAGAAACATCCACCAATTTGCTGCCACCTCTAATCAGTTTGGGAAATAGAGCAGAAATAAATATACTGACCTTCCTCACTCCTGCCACCCACTTCTCTACAGAATTCATCCCTGGAAATTGTGATGTCAAATATATATATTTGGATTGTGACCCTTTGATATTGAACCACTTTACAGTAGCAGTCAACATTGGGCAGCTCGCACAAAGCTACAGCCAACATTTTGACAGTATCTGGCATGTAGCAGCTTGTATTTAACAACATTTGATAGCTGACGTGCAGTAGCAATTGGACACAGGAATACACAACACGGGTAACAGGGCTGAATATTTTCCAAAGAGAACTTTTGGTTGAATGGGGAAGAGCAGGTAGGGGAATCTGCTTGTGAAAGATGGGGTGAAATGGCCTTCCTTCTCTTAAATTTAGATGGTGGAGAGCAATGCATCCCCTTCATTTTGGCAGCTAACAATATAGCAAAACACAATGAGTATTTGTACGCAGACTTAGAGAAATAAAGAGGCCACACACATAATATGGGTGAATAAAATGAGATCTTTATTTATCATCCTACCTATTTAAATTCCCTTTGAATCTTCAGCGGGGGGAGGCAATGTGGTGAGGGAGCAGCTGGGGCGGATTGTCCCTTCTGGACTTATGCCCCCAGCTTTCCTGAGCGAACACCTGAGCCCTGTTGAGTAACCCCAGAAAGTGGGGTTGCTCTCCAGCCGGCTCATGTCTAGAAGGTCAACCCTAAAGTCCCTTACCCAATCCATACAGATTAAGGTGAGGGGATTATCCTTCAGGCCAACCCCAAGGTAGGTCTCCTTCTGTTCTCCCAGATTGTACAATCTAAGGAGACCCTTCCAGAGACCGTTGCTTCACCGAAATCGGTGCCATAGGTGCACACTGTAATCTATGCCTCCCCCTTTCCCACCATAGATAAGGCACAAGCATCTGCTTTGTCCCTTACTCCCCCACGTGTTTGACCAACAGGTCCCTCAACCCCCGCTGAAGATCGCCCAAAAATATTAAGTTCCCCATGTCTGAGAGATGGACTCCGTCAGCTCTGTAGAGCTCAGGCCTCTCAAACACTATCTGGGGGTATGCCAAGTAGTGACCGGAAATTTCCCAATTTGCTTATTGACTTTCCATCTGACCCTGTCAATCCAGTGGGGATTCCCCTCCCCATACCATAACTGCCTAGGTAAAATGGAAGACCACATGATGGTGACTGCAGGCCACTTTAGACCTGATCACCTCCATATCATGTGATGCCTGTATTACCAGTGCTTTGCCTTTTAGTAGGCCCAAGTCGTTCCCACCGAGGTGGAGAACCAGAACGTCATGTGGAGGCCCACCACGCTCTTTAAACAACAGTGACATGAGGCCATGCCAACGCAGTCCCCTCTTCCCCAACCACTCAATAACTCCCATGTCTCCCAGGCTGAGGTGAGATCCAAAGTAACTCAGCTGGGCCTGTCGGGCCGCCCAGTAGACCATACTGTGGCTGCAAATCAGCACCCGGTGTCTCACCATCTGTGGCTAAGACCTGGAAAACAAAAGGGGAAGAGAGCAAGTTAGTAAGATAGAGGATGGATGTACCTCTGATAGGAGGATGACCTCCAATGCCCAATCTGTTGGATTGCTGAAGACGACAGACCCATTGCTGCTGCTGTGGAGGTGGCCCCTATGCAGAAGGAATGTGTCCCAAACCTGACTCCCGTCAGCCCCAATTGTTCCAAAGTCTTTGATGTAACCATCCAAAACTGGTACCTGGTGAGAGGGGAAGAATCTGCATGAACAAACCATGCCCCCAGATGCCCCCCCTGGCCTGAAAATAACCCTGTAAAGCAAGGACTGGACATATTGTACTGTCACTACAACATCTGAGTGTTGTTGTCTTACCCCTCCCCAACTGGTCAGTCTTAGAGAAACATAATGTAAATCTGATTTCCTGGTCAGTGACCCGTATATCCCCATATTCCAAGGCTCTGCCAGTAGTATCAGATTTTGAACCCACTACTAACTCGCTCACGTGCAACGCTCCGAGGAAAGCCAACAAAGCGGCTGCATGAAAGAGTAAGGCCTCATAGGGAGAGGAACAAATCCCTACCCATGCCTGGCGCAGACCTTTCAATATGTTGGGGAAGAGGGGGGGCTCTGGCATCTTTCTTCCTGCCCCTCTCATGAGCCCATCCCTCCAAAGCTTTGCGGATACGAAAATCTCCAGTATTATCATTGGCCCCTTGTGCCTTGAGCCAAAAGGATAATGCAGCCAGTCAGCTCCTAATTAACTCTGGAGCTAACCCCCTTTTATAAAGATAAACACAAAAGTGCAGAAGGTGTGTAACTGGGACATTCACTCCTTGCAGCAACCCCCTTTGTTCCCTAAAATGATAAAACTTCCTAACCGCCCTGGCATACCCTTTTTTTTGTACTAACAGCCACTGACATACCTAAGGCCCTCCAAATTTCAGACTCCCAATCCTCCACAGGCCCTCTGGCATCCTGTCGCCCTCGGGTTTTGCATCTGGGGCCAATTCTCTGAAGTGCTCGATCTGCATCCAGGAGAGAGCGTCAGCAATCTCGTTGTTAACACCTGCCACATGCCTCGCTACAAACAATATGTTATTTTTGAGACACTGCAATGTGAAAAGCCTAACCAGACGCATGACCCGAGGTGATCTGGAAGTCAGGGTGTTTATCACCTGGACAGTTGCAGCATTGTCACACCAAAAGTGTATGGACGAGTTAGCCAACTCCTTTGCCCAGATGATAACTGCCACTAGAATTGGGAAGAACTCGAAAAAGGTGAGATCTAATGTAATGTCTGTCCCGATCCAGACGGCAGGCCACCTGCTAGTGCACCACCTACCACTAAAGTATATCCCAAACCCAATTGACCCCGCAGCATCGGACACTATTTGCAAAGCATCATTCAATCTCCTTTCCTCACGCCAGAATGAGATGCCATTAAATTGCTCTAAGAATTCTTGCCAAACCTGCAGATCCAACTGTATCTCCCGGGTAATCCTGGCCATGTGGTGAGGCTGTTGAATCCCTTTAATGGCATCACACAACCGATGGAGGAAAGCCCTACCAGGAGCGACCACCTTGCAGGCAAAGTTTAGGTGTCCAATGGGAACCTGGAACTCCCTGAGAGTGGCCTTGTGTTTAACAATGAACTGGCTAGCCCAGTCCCTTAACTCCTGAACTTTTTCATGGGACAAACGGCATTGTTGGTTGACAGTGTCAATCTCAATGCCCCAAAAGGTTGACTGTTGTGAAGGGCCCTCCATCTTTTCCAGTGCTAGTGGAACTCTGAGTTCCATGGCCATCAACTCAAAGTGACGCAGCAGGAGGCCACAGTTGCCAGATCCCCATTCCCCTATGAGTAAGAAATCATCCAGGTAGTGAACCACACCAGACATACCTGTCCTAGTTCTAAGGGCCCATTCTAAAAAGGTACTAAAGTTTTCAAAGGCATTACAAGACACAGAGCACCCCATAGGTAAAGCACAGTCCATGTAGAACTGACCTTCAAATTGAAAACTCAGCAGCTCAAAGTCATCTGGGTGAACTGGGAGGAGGCGGAATGCAGACTTAATGTCACATTTTGTGAACTCCGCCCCTGGGCCATGCCTCCTTACCTCGTGTATGGCTGAGTCAAATATGTGTAATGAACAGTACATAATTCCGGAGGGATAGAGTCATTAACTGACTCCCCCTTTGGGTAGGATAGGTGGTGAATCAATCTAAATTCACCCGGGGCCTTCTTGGGGACTATACCCAGTGGGAACACCCTCAAGTTGGGCACTGGTGGGTGAGTAAAAGGGCTGACTACTCTTCGCTCTCTGACTTCTTTACCAAATTTTCCCTAACAATATGCTTCAACCCTTTGATAGATAATAAGTTCTGTGCCCTGAAAGGGTGCCTAGGCCCTTGATATGGAATCCTGAACCCGAAATGAAATCCCTTAAACAAATATGTGGCCTGTTTATCAGGGTAGACTGCCAGCCACTTATCCAAAATTTCTAAATTAATTGGACTGGGGCCCTTTAGGAGGCTGGGAAGTGGAGCCACCTCCTCTACCCGTTCCTTGGCCCCATTTAGCTCCACGGAACTGCCCCTTCCCCTTTGGGCAGTTCCAAAAGGAACGCGATGCCCCACAGATGGAACATTCATGGTTGAACCTGCATGGCTTCCTGGAGCACACACCCTGTCCCGAAGCTGATGCGGAAGCAGTGGAAGCAGCCTTGGCCCCTGTGGCCACAGCAAGTGACCACTGTGTGTGCACTCTCCCTGAATTGGGCGTGCTGGGGTCATCAGTTGCATCCATAGCTGTGG
Source organism: Gambelia wislizenii (assembly GCA_030847615.1). NCBI lineage: Eukaryota > Metazoa > Chordata > Lepidosauria > Squamata > Crotaphytidae > Gambelia > Gambelia wislizenii. Next base: position 301,981,444 of record JAUMIR010000002.1, on the reverse strand, counting down.
ATGCATCATGTCCCAATGGAGAGCTGGATATATAGCTGCCCGCATGTGAAATGCTTCATCATATAGAAGCCATGCGGAACCTGCAAAATCCACATAGGTGCTGTGGATTATATCCATGTACTGGAACAAAGAAGCTGCCCGGTGCGGCTGTGCTTTCACTATCACACTGGCCAATATCAAAAATCCGGACTGCCAGTTGGACCACATCCTCTCCACTTTCCGTTTCCTTAACTTTTCCTTCTCTTTCTCATCCACCTCCTCTTTGTCCTTTTCCCCTTCTTCCCTGTACAAAAGGGAGGACACGTCTATGTATTCTCCCCTGTGTATCTTATCCCTTGTGGCCTGCAATAAGTGGTCACCCAACGGGAGGGACATCTCCCCGAAGGGGACGGCAGAATATGCGACTGTGTCATATCCTAGTGTCTGTGACATGCCTGCAAGGCCTGGTGTTCCAAAACGAGGTGCACTACATCCTCCCAAAGTGAATGTCCCCCAGGGAGCCCATTGGGGACCCGACACCCGTAGTTCTGTTGTACTGTGGGCCAAGCCACTTGCATCACTTGTGCTCCTACCGCTTGTGGTGCATTGCTAGGCCAGGGTGTGGACAAAATTGGCCGAAGGCCACCCTTGCCCCATGGTGTGTGAGGTAGTGTCGTTAGTTGACTCACCAGCAGGCATCTGGACCTCCACTGAATCCGGCTCCCCATCTGGTTGGGATGGCAGGGGAGCGGGTCCATCTGGCTGCCACGATCCCGAAGCGCCGTCGCCATGGATCTTCTTCTCCAACGCATCTAGGCATGCGAGAACTTGATTAGCAATCTTACCCCTTTTTACTGTACACCTCAATGGCTGTGCTACCTCCTTTCCCCCTATCCCCTGTATATTCTCAAGCTGTTGGATCCTATCCAGGATCGCTTGCCAGGGGATCTCCTCCTCTTCATCACTAGATGAAGTTGGGGGGGGCAATGGGAGCTGGCCGCTTCGGAGCAGGCACCTTGCCTTTGCCCCCCTTTCCCCTTTTTAGGAGCCATTGCCATAAAGCTTTTAATGGCCCCCAAAACACAATCCAATGCAATCCAACTTCAGGTATGGGCACATGGGACCGTAGCGAGGCGCGCTCGTAGCCCTTCTAACCCAGTACCAAATCACTTCAATATTTATCCCCCTGATGTTATTATTGTTATTATTGTACCAATAAAATCGAAAAAGGGGGGTCAGCAGGCCTGCCTGAGGCCTATAGGCCCAAAGCCAAAAGGCCCACCCCAGCGCCAACAGTATCCTGGCACAGTGGCCCAGACCACTTGAGCTCCTGGGCAGGGCCTTATATTATTATTATTATTATTATTATTATTATTATAGTTATTGACCACCAGGCACCCCTGAAGGCCCTAGACAAGCAGGCTGCAAAGGCCCCAGCCTGCAGGCCCAAGGCCTGCTCAGGGCCTAATCAACCCCAGACCCAGCAGGCCTTATATTATTATTATTATTATTGATTATCAATTATCCAATTATTTAACTGGTGTTAAAAGGACTCCCAGGTGCCCGCAGGTCCAAGGACTACTCAGGGCCTAATCAACCCCAGACCCAACAGGCCCAAGCCAACAGTATGCCCAGGTTGTGGGCCTTATATTATTATTATTATTATTATTATTATTATTATCATTATCATTATTATTAATATTATCACTTATCCAATTATTTAACTGCTGTTAAAAGGAATCCCAGGCCCCAACTAGGTGCAAGGCCTAGAAGGCCCCGCAGGCCCGGGCCTAATCGCTACTGGTCCAATCCGTCCCCTAGCCAGCAAAGCCAAGGCCCTGCTAGATCTGAACAGGCCAAAAGGCCTGTTCCCAGGCACTGCTTGTGTCGTGCCACTCCACATGGCGGGTGGAAGAGCCACCCAGATATGCTACCAGCTCTATACTGGTGCCCCACCCGCCACACTTCCCCCCTGGCCTCTGCCAGCCGTGGGCTTACACCCACCCCGGCCGGATCCCACAGTCCCCTACAGCCCTTGTGGGTAATCCACCTGGCCGCGGTGGCCTAACGGCCCCTAGGGGCAGCCAACCCCCCCCCCCCAGGGGAGATAACCCTGCTTGGAGTAAAGGCCCGGCCCGACTCAGCCTCCTTTAGCCTCCGCTGCTGTCCAAGCCCGGCTCAGCGCTCTGCTCGCCAACCAACTCCCTCAAAAAGCTTGGCACTACAGCATTCATGCTGCTCGACTGCCAATTGCAAGAGAGGGAGAAGAGAGAGGGGCAGCCTTTTATGATCTCCGGCCCCACCCATCTCTTCACGTCACTGGCGCTTGCCGGCGATGTCACAATTCAGCCTCTGCCCCCTCCGCTGCACCCAAAGTAGGCTCCTTGGCTGCAAGGCTCTGCAGGCGGCAGAGGGAGCCTTAAACTATGTTTAAAAAAGAAAATTAATATTGTAGCATCAGCAGAAGGAGATAAAAATAGAGGAATCCTGGAAGCATATAATAGCCACTGTAACAAAGAATATCTTCATTGTATAAAATTCAAGTAGAGCCGCTAGTCCACATCCAACATTGCAATAATGGGCTACTGCTTGTGTGTTGGGTCTTTCTTTCCCTTCTCTTCTCCTCCTGTAGCCACCAGCAACACCTGAAAAACTGCCCCAGGGAGTTTTCCAGCCCTTCAGAGCAATTTTTGAGGACACCTGGGAGGCTACAGCATGGAGAAGAAATAATCTCCCTCTGGGTTCTGCTGAGAATTGTAGATCCACCAGTAGATTGAACCATTTGAATGCTACCTGCTAGAGATGTAAATCCTCACTTATCTCATGCTCTCACATGAGAATGAAAAATCTTTCATTTTTTCCTCCTTTCAGGACAAAATGGCAGAGCGGGGGTGTTGTACATTTTTTGAAGAGATTGTTTGCACCTGCAAGACTGTGGGGTTGCACAAATTGCACAAAGAATTTTTGCACAAACCACAATTTGCCAAACCCTTCCTACATCAGCTCTTAAGAAGCAGAAGGACTGGATTCGTTGTTTGTGTCTTTTTGATCAACAATCCTTCCCTTCTGGGCTTGGTTTTGGGACGGGGAGAGTAGGCTTTGCTTAACAACAGAAGAAAGAGACAAATTTGGGGCAAAGTCTGCTTGTGAAAATTGCAGAGACTTTGACCAAAAACAAACAAAACCCCAAAACCCTAAACAGTAGTCATTTTACTTTCATACAGAAGGGGGGGGGAGAGAATCTCATGGTACTTGCAGCTGGGGGCAGGGCATCTTGCCATGTCAAGATATTCTGTTTTCTATCTCTCTCACACTACACAATTTTAGCACTATGATTATGCTTTAACTGCCATGGTTGCATCATAGAGGATCCTGGCATTTGTAGATTTCCGAGGCACCAAAACTCTGGTTGAGAATCCTCAATACCCTTCCTAAAAAGCCAATCTTGGGATTCCATACTATGTTGCCATGGCCATTAAAGTGGAATCATAGTACTCTAGTTAGATGATGAGAAAGGGTCCTCCTTGAGGATGGAGAATTGGATGAGTATTCTTTAGACCCTGTTGTACCCACAAATATGGAAAACGATTGAGTTTTTATTATCAATAAAAGAAAAATGGGGGAAAGTAAACTTATTATACATGTGCAACTGCATAACAATAAGCAACCACCCCATTGTATGTTTATCCTTTTTTCTCCCCATCTATCCAGATTAACATATGCCAGGTTTAACAAGCTGTTTATAGTAGTTCATCTTTCATCTAAGAAAAGTAGGAGTTTTCAAACATTTATGAATGCCCATGGCACTTGTCAACAAGAGAACAGCACAACGAATAGGTTTTCAGTAACCATAACAATCTCAACATTTTGAAGGAAGATTATAAATCAACATTCTTATTTAACTTTGAAGAATCAGGATTAATTACAGGCAACTTTCTTACATGTCTTTAATCTTCACACTAGTAGTTAAAAAAATCTCCTTGTTCTGCACCTTTCATGTGCTTATTCTCACCTAGCTTTCAAAATCTTGTACCAATTCATCTTGCATACACGTATACACAGATATAGGCAAAGGTTTAATGAAAGGGTTAGATGGGGAAAAATAAATATATATACAGGGAAGAGAGCCCTAGAGCACACCACCCAAACCTGCAGCCCAGGATAAAATGGGGCAGAAAGCAGTTTCAAAGGGAAAATACTTTCCCTTAAGGGTAAAGATAAAATTGGAGTTGGGTGAACCTCAAAGGAATTTCCCATCTTCCAAACATGGCTTATACTTGGATTTGGAATCAAATTTGGCTCTCTTGAGCATGCCGCATGCTCTGAATGGCAACAGCTGCAAAGCAGATACAGAGAAGTGGGGAAGGATGAAAGCGAGCTGGAATATCTAATGTGTATACCTGAATGTCATTAGAACAGCATTTTCTATTATTTATTTTAAACGTCTTCCCCCCACCTTACAATAATTGCATCAACTGGTACCAGTGTGCTCGCTCTCTAACTCTCTGTTTTTCTGCTGCCATTCCTTTCCATCCTATTGTGTGGCATGATTTGTTTCTAGTATGGGCACATGCCATTTGAGGGATGCCAGTTAACTGTAGTAAAAATTTCTATTATAAAATGGGATGAAGTGGTGATCTTGATTTTCTCAATGAATGATCCTAATTTATGTGGCCCAATATGTCACCATCACCCTGACTTAAGTTAAGAAGTATATTAGAATTCTCATAGAGGTCAGGAAATGCCTCAGATTGTTTCAGTATTGTTTGATTGGGTTTTATTTGCCAGTATGAGGATTGAACAACATGGGTACACCAGTAGTTTGGAGAGTATGATTATAAATTACAACCAGACCCCTGTATCTGTGGAGGTTCAGATCTTGGGCTTACCACGGATAACAGAGAACCTTATGAAAATAAAGGACTTCCAGTAAAAAATACCATAGAGTTGTATTGGAGGACCAGAAGATGCCTCGACAGGACACCTCCGTTGGCAGTTTCTAGCATGACTCTAAGATATGGTATGTGTCCCTATTTTGTGCCCCATAAAACCACAGATATTGGTTACGCGGATACAGAGGTCTAACTGTATTCCAAAAGAAAGGGGTTTTACCCTGCAAAAGGAAGCACCTTCAGACACTGAAGGTGATATAAGTGAACACATGCCTGAGCAGTGTTCCAGCTTCAAAAATTGGGGTTACATCCCCCCCCCCTATAATGCCAGCTTGAAGTCCCACATTGAGACAGTCAGACCATCAGTCTAAAGATCAACAATAGCAAGCTGAACCTTTGGGAGAACTGAACCAGTCTCTTTACTAGGCTCTTCCTAGGAGGTCTCCTTTAGAACAAAATATTTAACAAAACTACTTCAAGATCCTCTCTGAGTGAGATTTAGACTCCGGGTCATGTTTCTGCAGTCAAGTCTGTACAGAATGTATGTCTGAAGAAATGCTTAACTCTTTCTCCAGAGGTAGGCCCCTTCCTTGTTTAGACTGGAAATTCTATATATTAGGCAAAAATCTGTAAGGCAATTAAGTTATATAGCAAAAATAACTGTTGAGCACTGAGAAAATCAATGCTTCCCTAACAAATCAATTCTTCACTAACCAACAGACAGGGTAGAAGCTACTGCATCCGACCAAAGCAAGCTTTAAGTTACTACTTTGTGGGAAAAGGTGAAGTAGCAGCTGGTTTCTCCATATAAGATGCATGGTATACTAGGAAAGGCCTTTTGGGGGGCACCTGAAGAAAAATCCCACAAATGTGTCTCCCCATCCCTGTCATAGCACTTCAAATCCCCTGCTTGAAGCAGCTGCCTCACTCCACTTAATGGTAATTCCTCCACTTCAAATAGTGTGACCTCTTGTCTCATCATACCCCCACCCCACATGGCTACAGTTGCTGCCATGTGCTTATCGCAAAGGGAAAGTATTCACAAGTAACAGCATGAATGTGCTGCTTTGCAAGGTAACAAGGGGATAATGGCATTATTCTTCTGCTGTGAGAAAATCATTACTTTTAGTATAACAAGTAATATTTACTTGGGTCATTTTTCTATTTTGGAATTTACTTTTATGGAAGCAATAATAAGAAGAATACAAAATAAGGGGAAAAAGTAACATGCTAGTCACATTTTAGTTACTAACCCACTAATTCTTCAAGTAATGAGTAAGGCTGTTAGATTTAAAAACATATCCTCCAACATTTCACAGACGGAAACTGGCGCACATGTAGCCAAGCAACATCAGAGTGCGGTTAAGATGGGAAAAGGTATTAATGAGGAAGAACACAGAAGGTAGGAAAGGTGTGTGTGTGTGTGTGTGCTGTCTTGTATCCTGTCAACTAATGGCGACCCCATGAATTTCATAGGTCAATGCACCATGTATATACAGTATAAATGCCACACAAACACAAAACAGCAGCACAAGCCCAGGGATAATGTCAAAGACAAAACATCACAGAAGAAAAATACTTTTAATAAATATCAAGTTGAATTACAAGGATTGAAAAAGTCCTATTTTTTATTAGCAGAAGCAGCTGCTGGCAAAGCCCAGCAGTTCTGATAATGTTCATCCAACCTGGCACCAGTAGACATATTCAATGCTTGAAGAGTAAATTATAGCCTCAGTTGTGAGAAAATCTGGTGCAGATGTACTAATCACCTGCATTCAGATTTTATTTTTTATGCTACAGAAGCATCTTATATGTCATCCATGCTTGATTAGAAATGTTCAATAAAGGTAGAATGATATTTCTTTATGTAAGGGTTTAGCAGAATAAAAGAGAATCTCAGTGCTAGCTCAGCAAATTCAATGCAGGCATGATTTCGAATGGGATTAAAGATAAATGCATGTTAAGGCAGCATTCCTGAAATGATGCATACCCTGATGTTATCTGTTACTTGATATCATTCAGTTAAAACAAGGTGAATTCACTCTCCATAAGCTCCACGAATGGAAGTAGGGATGGTCTGAACCTGCCAGTTCTGACTGATAATAATTCAGGAATTACTATGGGATCTGATTTGATTGCAAATAGTATCTGACATAGAGACATGACATTATAAGTATATGCCAGACCCAGACATCACCACATATTGCAGGGTTCCATTTCCCAGCCCTTCAAATCCAGGTATTTAACTCTGGCAGCATGCTTAGAAGCTGGGAAAAATCCAGCCAGTCAGGTGGTATATCAGTCCTATGCAAAAGGATTTAAAAAAAATAAAATAAATGTTTTGTTGTTGTTGTTTATTTACCAAATAAAAAGTACCCAGCTCCTCTAGGTTCAAAATCATTTCTCCCACTGGTATATAACTTCTTTCCTCCCAAACTATTATTCTTGGTTAAATAGTCATTCCCTTCATTGCTTGTTGTTAACTGCTGTCAGGTTGGCTTCATCTTCTGGAAACTGTATGAATGTGAGCTCATCCAAATCACCCTGTCATCAGCAGCCCTGCTCAGGTCTTGGCAGACTCAGGGCTCTGGCTTCCTTGATTGAGTCTATCCATCTATAATGCAGTCTTCCTCTTTTCCTACTGCCTTCTACATAACCAAGCATTAATGTATTTTCTAGTGAGCCATGCCTTTTCATGATATGTCCAAAGTATGACAATTTTAGTTTAGTAATCTTGGCTTCTAGGGAGAATCCAGGACTGATTTGCTCCAGGACCCATTGATTTGTCATTTTAGCAGTTCATGGTACCTCTAGAACCCTTCTTCAGCACATTTCAAATAAGTTGAGTCTCTTCCTATCAACTTTCTTCACTGTCCAGTTTTCACAACCATACATAGAAACTGGAAATATGATGGCATGGACAATCCTAACTTAGTATTCAATGATATATATTGACACTTCAGGATCTTGTCTAGTTCCTTCCATGTCCTAGTATTCTTCTGATTTCTTAACTGTAGTCCCCATTCTGATTAATGAGTGAGTATGGAAAATCTTGTACCATTTCAACATCTTCATCATCTGCTTTCAAATTATGTAAATAATCTGTGGTCATTATTTTTGTTGTCTTAATGTCAAACTATAAACTTGCCTTTGCACTTTCTTCCTTATCTTTCTTCAGTAATTTTTCCAAGTCTTTTCTATTTTCTGCTAGTATGTAGTATGGTGTCATCTGTATATCTTAAACTTTTGATGTTCCTTCCTTTCACTCCTTCTTCCCCTGAGTCTAATCCTGTTTAACGTACGATATGTTCAGTTTTCACGTTAAACACATAGGGTGATGTAATGCAGGCTTACCTGACTCCCTTGCCAACTGAAAACCATTCTGTTTCCCTAGATTCTCTCTCAACTGTAGACTCTTGTTCTGAGCACAGGAAAATCAAATGTTGTGGCACACCCATTTCTTTAACAGTGATCCATAGTTTTTCATGGGACTTTATCAGACCAGCTAAACCCCGTTATTTTGCCAGCATAACTTTGCCATTTTTATGCTGGCAAAAAACAAACAAAAAAAACCCTCCCTATGCCACAATTACCTTCCCTCCAGTGAAAAGGCTTCTCAGCAATGACAGAGGAGTGAACAGAGCTCCGTTCACTTCCTCGTTTGAAATCCCACATATTATTGCAAGAATACATAATGTGGGAAATTCAAAAATAAAAGAATACACACAAAAAGTTACACAAAGCACCTAAACACCGTAAAAAAATCCCAAGTAAACTGGACAGGATAAAAAAAAGTGTGTCACCTACCTGGATGTCACAATCTCACCCGGAAGTGTTCTCACTGGACCAGCCATTGACATGGTGTTCACATAAGGACAATGGCACAAAGTTTCAAATGCTGGTAATGATGGCACAAAAGTACCATGGGGATCAGTTGACGGCTTCTACTCATGATCTACTCCATAATCTACTCAATCAAAGGCTTTGCTGTAATCTATAAAGCACAGGCTAATTTGCTTTTGAAATTCTGGGATTTGTACTTTTGTAGGATATTTAGCTTTTGTTGTCAGAGAGCTCTGTACCACAACAAACTACAAATCCCAGGATTCCATAGCATTGAGCCATAGCAGTTAAAGTGGTGTAAAGTGTCTCTGGATACATCTATTCTGTTTTTAAATTAGTCATTTGAAATAAATGTCTCTTTTTTTACTAGCATTGAATCCTCATTCTGCCCTGGTATATAAATGGATACAAATATAAACCTATCACTTACACACCTGCAAGGTTTGCATTAACTTGGAACCAAGGTAGAATTAATACTGACAGTCTAATCCTTTATAAGAATTAATCATGACAGTCTATTAATAATGGAAATCTATTAATATGGATAATGGCAATAAATTACAATAAATATCACATTCTTGTTAAGACTGTGAACTGCATTTGAAGATCTCTTTCATTTTTGTCTACAGAGCCTCTCAAAACTTGAAAACTAATACTTATTCTGACTAGCTAATAATTTTAGTTGTACACAGTTTTTATGCTATGCAGTCCCAAGAGACAAATGTCCAGACATATGAACTTCCTGAGCTTTTAGTTAATTTCCACAGACCTTCATGGAAGGCATAGATTTTTCTTCAATTGTATCATTAAGATTTTTTAAAAAACTCAATTATCTGTACTACCTAGATGGGGAAGAGCTCAGCTTCAGCCATAAGCCAACAGAGATGAATAGCTAATTAGATCAAAATCCAAACAGTGAAAGTAAAATAATATCTTTATTAGAATGAACCACAGTATACAATGAGTTGCATAAGATTCCATTTACAGAAAAGAATGCTTGCGCTTGGACAATTTTTCAAAAAAGCATTAAAAACCCAAACCTGCTATGAGCGTATCTCCTATAGAGAAGCAATACCTTTTCAGGTAACTCTTTGGGCAAACTTGTTAGGTCGGGGGGGGGATGTAGCTACTGTGTGTGTGTGTGTGTGAGAGAGAGAGAGAGAGAGAGAGAGAGAGAGCGAGCAGGACTGGTTTAAGGAATTTTGGGGGGCCCTGCAATGCTTTATTTTGGGAGCCCCATATGTTTATCTCAGGTCAGTGTAACCTAATTCAACCTAAACTATTCACATTATAGGATATTCAGATTATTACTAATAATGTTTTTGCAAGAGGAGGGTTACTACGGGGGGCCCCTACAATGATGGGGCCCGATGCCGCCGGTGCCTTAAACCGGCCCTGTGTGTGAGGACCTTGCTCTTTTACATAAGAATTCTCCCCCCCCATAAAATTCTCTTTAAGGCCCACATTTCTTGCATTGCATTAACTTAGGACATTATCATATGAACCCTGTTATCACTGCAATCACATTTGCAGAAGTGAATGGACAGAAACTGGTTTGGCAGTCCTCAGTATCACACGTCCCTTCAATAGTGCACCTGGGGCTGTTTCAGCCACTGATGGTCCCTATGCCCCCTTCCAGTCTCTCCCTTTACACTTTCTCCATGCCCTATTGCCCTACCCAGCACAACTTTCGTGGTTTTTTATTTTTATTTTTAGTTGTAATCTAATTTAGCAATTATGACAATGCAATGTAGCGTAACAAAGAAAAAAGAAAAGGAAAGACAGTGGAAAAAAAGAAAAGAAAACCAGCCTGTTTGGAGATAGCAGGGGGGAGAGGGAGGGGAGAGAGAAGGAGACTGAGACCATGTGGCTGCCTAGTCTTGGGACTGCAATTGGAGAAATGTATCACACCTGAGGATTCATGGCACAACAGCACGACTGGGAGCTTATTGATGGGTTTTCCCCATCAATGGCAAGGGATGCCCTAACCATGCTTTGGTGGCACAGCAGCAATGATTTAGAGGTGACGTCATGTGATAATTATTGCCAAAGGCATTATTATCCAGCTTTAATTCTGCTTTAAAAGACTCATGTGATAAAGTCCTTAAAACTTAAGCTGGACATTTAAGAAGAGTTTAGGCAGCTAAAGAAAAGGGGCAGGCGATGTTACTAAGGGAATTCAAACACAGGGAATAACAGAGGTCTAGTTGTGAATGAGAGGTACCATGGTGTAGTGGTCTGAGATTGGACTAGGACTATAGAGACCAGGGTTCAAATCCCCACTCTGCTATGGAAACCCACTGGGTAACCTTAGGAAAGTCACACTGTCAGCCTCAGAGGAAGGCAATGACAAAGCTCCTCTGAACAAATCTTGCCAAGAAAACCCTGTGATAGGTTCACCATATGGTAGTGTAAGTTAGAATGTCTTGAAGGTGCACAACAACAACAACAACAACAATAATGCAAAGAAGACGGAGACAGTGTAGTGTAGTGGTTTGAGTGCCGGACTTTGGCTGCATCTGCACTGCAGAAATAATTTGGTTTGACACAGCTTTAACTGCCATGGCTCAATGAAATGGAATTCTGGGGTCTATAGTTTGGTGAGATATTTAGCCTTCTCTATCAGAGAGCTCTGGTGCCACAACAAACTATAAATCCCAGGATTATATAGCATTGAGCAATGGCAGTTAAAGTGGTGTCAAACTGGATTATTTCTGCAGTGCAAATGCAACCTCTGACTCTGAAGAACAGAGTTTGAATCCCATTTGGGCATGTCACACTCTCTCAACCTCAGAGGAAGGCAAAGAAACCCCCTTCGAAGAAATCTTGCCAAGAAAACCCTGTGATAGTTTCGCCTCAAGGTCACCTTAAGTCAGAAATGACATGAAGGCACACAACAACAGGGTGTGAATGACTTTCAATGTTTTGCTGGAGGAAAATTTCATTTAGTGTGGTAGAATTCTTATTTAGGGATGAAATGCCCTTCTTTTGCCTCCTCCCAATAGTTCCACTCCTGCCACAGGCACAATTTACTGCCCCCGTCCCTTCAAGGAACAGAAATTCTCAGAAGCCCACTTTTGATTTTGGAAAACAGAATGTGTATTTTTTAGTGGGGGGGGGGCAGATTCTGAGCACTGTTTAAAAGGCTTCCAGGGGTGGCAATTCCCTTTTATCTTGTGTTTTGTTTGGGGGTGTTTTTTGGAAAAAACAACAACCCTGGAGCCTAGGAGGGACAGATTGCAAAAAGAGGCTTGGAAGGCACAAACAACAAAACCTGTTCTTCTTTGTGGTCTCTGTGAATCCACACATAAAAGGTTAATCCTGCGCCTGCGCAGTAGCATTCGGAAGTCGTTAGAGTCAATAGCCATTAAATTGAGTTTTGGCGGTAATCCCGCCCACCATCCCCTTCAGGCTATATAGGCCCTCCTCGAGCCCGCCATTTTAGTTCCTTTTTTTCCGCCACGTTAGCAGCACGAGGAACGTTGTCAGAGTCTTAGCCTTCGAACTTGGATTCTAAACCCCCCCCATCGGTTTTGCTTTCCTTGTTTCTTTGACCGGATTGTCTTTGACTGGATCTTGGAGATTGAATGGATTTTTCCTCGGTACAACCTCAGACTTACCTTCGGACTTCGAAATCGTGAGTGCCCACATTGTTGTTCATAATGGCGTCGACGGGCTTCTTTAAAGCATGCCTAACTTGTGGGGCGAAGATGCCCGAGTCGGACGGGCACTCCAACTGCTTGATGTGTCTGGGGGAAAGACACGATGTCCAATCCTGCCGCCACTGCAGCGCCTTCACTCCCCAGGCGAGGCAGAACAGAGAGAAAAGGCTGAAGGCCCAACTGTACGAACATGTGCTCTCGGGATTGGCCACAGCTACGGCCCCAAGGCCCTCGACGTCTGGCTCATCGCAGCAGCATAAGCAGCCAGCTAAGGAGCCCCCCAAGCCGAAATCCTGGGATCGGGGGAAGGAGGTGGCCAAGAGTTCTTCCTCGAGATCGAGGAAGTCCGATTCCGACACTGCGGACGGTACTGTCCCAAGAGATCACGGTACCGCTACACTACAGAAAGAGAGGCATAAGACAGTGAGGCTTACCTCCCCAAAGGTCACTCCACAGGAGGAACCGCCAAAGAAGAAGAAGAGACGGTCCGACGACTCTTTCTCGAGCGGGACCCAGAAAGGCCGGACACCGGTCCCGGACCGTTCCCCGGATCACAAGTCCCCGGTAGTCTCCCCTATCAGGGTCAGCTTCTCCAAGCTTCGGTCGCCACCGAGGGACACATCCCCAGTGTCTGTAGGGGATAACAGAGAACAAGAGCTGTCGGAGGGCGAGCTCCAAGAACTGGAGCTGAAGATCGTCGAGGTCTCGATGAGCTCTAAAGAACAAGAGGGACGGCACCGATCCCGCTTAAGATCGATCACCACAGTATTGCATCGATCCCGCTCACCGCAGACGATTCCATCGAGGTCAGCCTCCCGATTTCGGTCCCGCTCACCGCAGCTCACCAAACCGACCACCCCTCGGAGGTCTCCGCGTCGGTCTCGATCCCGCTCCCGGGACCACCACTGCTCTACGGAAAGGTCTCCACAGAGGTCGCGCACCCCCCATCGGTCCCGCTCCCCAAAGGGGTCACCACGTCGGTCCTGTACTCCGTGGCAAACCTGCTCACCGCGCCGCAGCTGTAAGTCCCGCTCCCCAAGATGCAGACACCGATCCCGCTCATGGCGACGCCCTCGATCCCGGTCTGGGTCATCGGCCTCGTACATCTCCGATGTGGGGACATCGGAGGAAGAGTGGCTGGGGGAGCGGTACGGCCGTAGGTACTATGACCGTCCTCATAGGTACCACCAGTACCATCCTTTTGGGCACTACTGGGACCCCTACTACAACGACGTCTTTGACCCCTCGCCACGCTACAGGGCTCGAAGACACAGAGAATGCCCACGGTCCCTAACACGCACCCCAGAGAAGGAGCACCACCCCATCACTAGACCACCAACAGAATCTACACCCAAGTCAGGGACCGGTACTGCTCCGAGTGACTTGGACAAGGAGAAAAAACCGGCCCCGTCGAGATCGCCATCTAGGTCACCTTCCCAGGAGAGACCAGTCATGCGCAGCCCCCCGCCAAGAGGCTCACCGTCCGGAGCAACAGTACTGCCCAGGCGCCCGGCAACGCCGAGGAGACCGGTTTTGAGGACCCCCTCGGCTCATTCATCAGACTCGGACTCGAGATCCTCTTCTCCATCTCCGAGACTGTCTCCGGTTCCGGGAGAAGCTCGGCCAGACCCACCGTTGCCTTCAGATGATATGAAGGCTTTCGCTGACTTCATGCACAGACTGGCAGGCACTCTGGGAATTAAAACCACCCAACCAGAAAAGGAAGTGGACGGCCCCATATTTGAGGACCTGCAACAAAGGGCACCGTCCCTTCCCTCCTTATCCATCTCACCATACCTACTCCAGGTACTGAAGTCATCCTGGGCTACACCGTCTTCTACACCACCCACATCCAGACGACTAGATCATCTATACAGAGTCTGCACAGACTCTGCGCCATGGCTCTCGACCCACCCAAAACCCAACTCAGTGGTGGTCGAGTCAGCTCAGATGAAGACATCCCAGAGACTGCACTCCACCCTGTCAGACAAGGAGGGCAAAAAGCTGGACGCCATAGGCCGTAAATTCTACTCTTCTGCCTGCCTCCTCACTAAGATGACATTGTATGCAGCCTGCATGGGGGCTTACCAGAAGTTCCTATGGGACGCCTTGTCGGTCCACATCTCGAAGCTGTCTGAGCAGGACCAACGAATAGTCAACTCCTTCAGGGAGGAAGGCTTGGCCCTAGCGGGATACCAGCAACAGGTAGCAAAGCACATTGTAGAATGCACGGGCAAGATTGTGGCCAACTCAATTGCGGTTCGTCGTCATATCACATACCGCACGTTCCATCATTGAAGACCTTCCTTTCGATGAGCTGGGTCTGCTCCACGCAGACACGGACTCGAAGCTGGAACATGCAGAGAAGATGAGGTCAATGGCCAAGAAATTCGGCCTACCCAGCACCCACCACCCAGCGAGGCCACGCCTGCCCTTTCACAGGACAGGATCAGCCTACCACAGAAGATACAGCCCGCCACCCTCCAGACCACAACAATCCTCTTCATACCAGCCCCACAAGAGATTCCAACCATTCAAGCCCAAGCCTCAGTTTCCCAAACGGAAATCGGAGTCCTCCAAACAACGCGCTTGACTTCGAAGAGCCACTACCACCACCAGACACCAACGCTGCCTCCTCATTCCATACTACACCCTCTCCTGCAGACCGCCTCACAGAGGCATTCTGTTCATGGCAACTCATTACCTCAGACCGTTGGGTCCTGAACATTGTAAGGAGAGGATACTACATAGACTTCGAAGAACTTCCACCTCCGAACCCCCACAGAGTAACCCCACTGTCTCCACCCATCGTAGAAAAGGTCAACAGTCTCCTACAAAAGGGTGCCATCGAGCGAGTCCCCTGCTCACACACAGGAGGCCTATTCCTCTCCAGATACTTCATCATCGAAAAGAAGGATGGAGGCGGCAGCCCCATCCTAGACCTGCGGGACCTGAACTCATTCATCTGCCCGCAGAAGTTCCGCATGGTTACGCTCCCATCCATACTGCCCTTCCTGAGGTCAGGAGACTGGTTTGCCACCGTGGATTTGAAGGACGCTTACTTTCACATCCCAATCACGCCCTCACACAGGAGATTCCTCACCTTTGCGGTCGGCGGTGCAGCCTTCCAGTTCAAGGTTTTACCGTTTGGCCTTTGTACAGCTCCAAGGGTGTTCACAAAGTGCATGGCAGTGGTAGTGGCTTGGCTCAGGCAAAAAGACATAGTGGTGTTCCCATACCTGGACGACTGGCTTTTTACGGCCCATTTGGCCAAAAAACTGGACAGAGACATCAGGCTGACCCTCGCCTGGCTAGAACGACTGGGACTAGTGATAAACTACAAGAAATCGCACCTTCGCCCCTCTCGGTGCGTCAGGTTTATAGGGGCCTCCCTGGATTCCAGAGTAGGGAGAGCGTTCCTGCCAGACGACCGGTTCCATACACTTTGAGCGGCAGTGCTGAAATGCATAAATCGGCGAAGGTCCACGGTGAGAGAGGTGCAATGGACCTTGGGCTACATGGCCTCTACCACAGCAGTCACACCCCTCGCACGGCTACACATGAGACTCCTTCAGAGTTGGTTCATCGCAAGGTTCAATCCGTATGCTCACGGGCCACACAAACTACTGACCATTCCCCGCCCACTCAGGAAATCCCTCCTCTGGTGGACGAACCCACGAGTGGTCCAACAGGGCCTACCATTCAAGCAACTTAACCCCACAAGGACCATCACGACAGATGCATCCCTGTCAGGTTGGGGGGCACATGCTGAAGGACTGTCCGTCCAGGGCCGCTGGTCACAGAAAGAGAGAGCACTGCACATAAACGCTCTGGAACTCCTAGCGGTGTTCAAAGCCGTGAGGGCATTCGAACCCTCCCTGACAGGACAAGTGGTCCAAGTGGCATCAGACAATACCACAACGGTGTTCTACATAAACAAACAAGGAGGAATGAACTCGCAGACACTCCTTCGGCTCACCCTAGAGCTCTGGGACTGGTGCGTGAAGCGGGACATCACACTGTTAGCCATACATGTCCTGGGCCGGACCAACGAGCTGGCGGATGCACTCAGCAGATCGACTGCCAGCAACCACGAATGGGCTATGGACCGACAGACGCTTGCTTCCCTCTTCTAGCAATGGGGCACCCCAGCAGTCGACCTCTTTGCCTCCAAGGACAATGCAGTGCTCCCACTATTCTGCTCGAGGGGCCGCCGGTCACGGGACAGCCTGGGGGATGCATTCCTATGGCAATGGGAGGGCCCCCTGCTTTACGCCTTTCCCCCCTTTCCTCTCATCCCCAGAGTGATTTCGAAACTACACCAGAACAGGGCCAGATGCATCCTGATAACTCCATGGTGGCCCCGACAGCACTGGTTTGCCCCTCTCCTCAGGATGGCACAGGGACGGTACCACCGTCTCCCACAGAAGCCGAACCTCCTGTCAATGGCAGACGGTCGGATCCTCCACCCGGACCTCAATCTGATCAACCCAACAGCATGGCTGATGATACCTTGAACTCTCTCTCAGAAGCAGCAAGGGACATCATCAGAGCGGTGCACCGCCCTTCAACGGTGAGAGCCTACGACTACAAGTGGAAAAGATTTTGCTCTTTCTTAGAAGAAAAAAGGATCCCGCTACACCTAGCGGACTCCTCCAACTTGATGGACTTTCTAGCCTCCTTTTCAGACAAGAACTTCGCAGTCTCTTCAATCAGGAGCTACGTAGCAGCAGTATCCTGGCATTTCCAACACCTGGGTAAACCATCCTGCTTCAGAGACCCTAAGGTAAAGGCCTTTATCAAGGGCTACACTAACCTACACCCTCCAACACTGGGACCTACCCCGGCCTGGAGCCTGGAGATAGTATTGGCAACCTTATCTAAGGCCCCCTTTGAACCGATAACCACGTGTGATCTACGCCTCCTCTCCATGAAGACGGCTTTCCTGGTTGCGATTACGTCAGCAAGAAGAGCCAGCGAGCTGTGTGCGTTAAGGGTGGACCCCCCTTACACACGCTTTCACAGAGACAAGGTGGTCTTACGGCTGGACATTGCCTTCCTACCCAAAGTGGTATCCTGCTTTCACCTCAACCAGGACATAATACTACCTGCCTTCTTTCAACAACCGTCGGATGACAGGCAGCAGTCACTCCACTACCTGGATGTCAGAAGGGCGTTAGCTGTCTACATTGACAGAACCTCACAGATACGGAACGGCAACAGACTCTTCATCTGTTATGCAGGCCCGAGAAAGGGCGAACCGGTATCTTCACAGCGTTTCTCGAAGTGGGTAACGGCAACGATCAAACTAGCATACCAAACTGTGAATAAGTGGCTGCTGGAAGGCATCCGTGGCCACTCAACCAGAGCTACCTCCACCTCTACGGCATTCCTACAAGGGATTCCAATCCAGGACATCTGCAGGGCGGCCACATGGGCAACACCCCTGACTTTTGTCAAAGTGTACAAAATAGACTCCACCTCGAGAGAGGACGCGGCCTTGGGCCGAGCGGTCCTCATGTCCTGTATTGCGCAACGGACCTGACTGAGTCCATAGACCCTGGACGCCACACTGCACCTACCTCTACTAAGTAAATAAAACGACCCTGATGGGTCCTTCTTCTTTTATCCTGACTTGGCATGTGGTGTCTCTTCCTTTCCCTTTTTTCTTGGTTTGTAGACAGGACACACCCTCCTCCTAGGTATAAGCTTGCTAATCTACCCTTTATGTGTGGATTCACAGAGACCACGAAGAAGAAGGACAGGTTGCTTACCTGTAACTGTAGTTCTTCGAGTGGTCATCTGTGAATTCACACAATCCCACCCATCCTCCCCTCGGGTGTCCTAGGCTACCTCCTCAAAAAAAAAAAAAAAAAAGAAAAGAAAAGAAAAAAAAAAAAAGCTGCAACTGCGGCTATTCGGAACTAAAATGGCGGGCTCGAGGAGGGCCTATATAGCCTGAAGGGGATGGTGGGCGGGATTACCGCCAAAACTCAATTTAATGGCTATTGACCCTAACGACTTCCGAATGCTACTGCGCAGGCGCAGGATTAACCCTTTATGTGTGAATTCACAGATGACCACTCGAAGAACTACAGTTACAGGTAAGCAACCTGTCCATTTAACGACACACATATATAGCACTCTGAACACCATTTCCTACAAATGCCATGAGCTGATTTCAGGATGCTAGACAAAATATGAAATCTGAACCTACTAAATTCATAAACTGACTAAAATAATAAATAAATAATGCATCTTATTTATCTTCAGTACTGCTAAAAACAGGACTAATGTGTCTCCCAACTCTAGTTTTTATTTTCTACCAGAGGTGGATTTGTCTGTGAATCTGTTGGTTTTTATGTTTCCAGATGAATCTGGTTCCTTCCTTGTAGTAACAACACTACATATTTTTAGCAGTTTGAAACCACTTTAATTCTTGCTGTTTCCTGGACAAAAATTTGATGTTTTCTACACAAAACAACAATATGTAAATTGTGCACACATTAAATCCCCAAGTACAACATTTTCCACACATGAAACATCATTTTCTGCACAAAAAATGATATCCCTGCACAAAAGGATTATTTTCTGTGCAGAAAATGCTGTTTTCTGTGCAAAACAACCATGTGCAAATTTTGCACAAAATATGTCACAAATTGTAAATAGTCTTCAAAAACTTCTGCTTTCAATTACTTTATTGAAATCAGAAGAAAATTGCAGAAATTACTTATTGCTCCCTTTGAGAATGACACTAACAAAAGAAACTTACACCTACACTGTTATGGTATCTGCAATTTGCTGAAGAAACTTCTGCCAAAAACGAATTTATTTTCTCTTTTGTTAAGCAAAGCGTGCACAAAGGGCAAGCAAAGAGCTGCAGAAATATTAATAAAAAGACCCAAATATCCCATCCAATGTTTCTGCTTTTGAAAAGCCCAACAAAGCAGCAACAGGGGGGCTCACCGGCTTGTCAGTGGGCCAGTTTGTGGCCTGGCTGGTGCCCCCGCCACTCCTCCTCCAGTGGCCGTTGTGGCCACATGGCCGACATGGGGGCCACCATTATAAGCCTTCTCCTTCCTAGCCTGCTTTGTAGCTGGGAGGGAGCAGGAAAGCAAGGACTAATTGGAGCGGGCCTGCTTCACCCCAATTGGCCCTCACCTAAGGAAGGGGTGGGACAAGGGAGCCTGCGATGGGGCTGGTATTTAAGCTGACCTCTGGCGTGGGCTCCCTCAGTTGGCTCATTGTGAACCAAAGAGGCCAGACGTTGGGAGAGCCGCAGGAGAGGGACGTGGTGGGGAGAGACCCGGAAAGCAGCCAGCACAGCAGCGGAGGGAGGATGGCATTGTTCCCAGCTGTTTTGGCACCCCTCCCTCTATAAGTAGCGCAAGAGTAGCTGTGGCGAGGCGGTGCTTGGCGGGTGATCCAGCAGCTGGTGGCTGGTGGCAGTGTGCATGAGGGTGACAGCGACAGACAACAGCTACTGTGACCCAGGGGCAAGGATGACTGCAATGATCCACATCTGCCAGCTGCCCGGAACTGTGGCCCTCAGCCATCCCAAGTGGCAACCATCTCCCAAGGGTGGTAAGGACAGGCGGGAAAGGCAGCTGGGGATGGGGGGGCAGCTTTGTACCTCCCCCTCTCCCCGTCCCTTTCCTGTTTCTCTTTTTGACAGGTGCTCGGGCTGTGGGGCCAGCAGCCAGCATAGAATAAAGTGTTTTCGGGGCCTATGGAGGAAGGCCTTATTGAAGAAGGGGGGACAGGGGGGCTCTGCCCAGATACACTTGACAAATCCCAAAAATGAGCTGGCAAGAATGACTAGAGTTTAAAAAAAAAACATAAAAAATGACCACACACCCCAGCACAGCATAGGGTGAAGTGCTTTGACAGTTTCACATGATCAGAGGCCTTTAATTGGGTTATTGCACCTTGCACCATGGTTTGGGTGGTTTGGGGGGATTTGGGGCTATTTATGCAGAGTCTGCCCCTCCTTCCTCTTTTTTGGCTTTAATTTGACCCACCCTCCCACTTCTGTCACAGTGTGAGTTTCCTGGTCACTTATGGGATGGGTAGGGATTTTCCCCTTTCCCCCTTTCCTTTTTTGTTTTGTTTTGTTTTGTTTTGCTTACCCCACACTGTTACAAGGTAATTGAAGAATTGGCCTTAGGGTGGTGTCATAAATAGGTGGTCACCTGGCAGGTTGTGAGGGAGATGGGGATTAGTTTGGTGTATGCCCCCCTTTTGGCACCCCTTTTGGGTGAAGGATGGCTCTATCAAACTAACCTTGCAGGTCATGTGACTTGGGGTGGGTGGGGAGTAGACTATCCTTGTGGCTGAGCCAATGGTTGAGCCCTCTCCAGAAGCCATGCAACTTGAGGTGTCTCATCCTGGGGTTTTGCCTTCCAGCAGATGGTGCCTGGGGGGGTAGCCCAATTGATGGGAAACCCCCCCCCCCAGGCTCAGGTGTTTCACCCAGGGAAGCTGGGAGGTAGGACTGGATGAGACCATTGGCTCCAGCTTTTCCTGCATTGGGTCACCCCCCCTAGTTTGCATATCCCAAGGAATAAAGATGAAACAGGTTGAATAAATAAAGTTAATCTGGGAAATATTTAATAGTTTTTATTCCAGTGTCTCTTTCTGAAGCCCCTTTGTCCTGGCCCCTTTAAGTCTTTCACTCAGACATATGAAGCCAAGAACATCCAAATTCAGTTAAATTTTCCTGCTGGCATTTTGGCTTGCTCCTTCCTGTAGTCATTGCCTTCCTCATGGCTCACTGAGTCACATGTAACCAAACTGCTATGAGTCAGCGGTTTGGTTTTAGCGTTCTTATTTGCTTGGAAATAACAAAAAGAGTAACACAGGATAGCATTTATCCCCAAAAGAAAGCTAGGATGAATCACACAACGTCTATCCAACCATGGTATCTTTTATCTATTCATAAAACAAAATAGATCTCTATTCACAACATGAATGTTTGTCCTATACCTCAACATGAATGCAAGGTATTAGGATGTTGCCATAACCAATGTATTATATTTCTGCTACTAACTAGAAACAATGTAAAACTGCTCTATCCAACAATTAGATATCAGGGAATTATTCACACTACACAATTACAGCACTTTGATACCACTTTAATTGTCATGGTCTCAACCTATAGACTCTTAGGATGTGTAGTTTTGTGAGGCACTTAGATTTAACTGCCAAAACTTATAAATGTTGTAGTTCAGGATAGTGCAGTAGAGAATTCTAGATTCCTCCCTGGGCTACAAATCCTAAGATTCCATCTGACGGAGCCATGCGTGTTAAAGTAGTTTCTTGTTGTGTGTCTCCAAGTCATTTCTGATATATGGCAACTCTAAGGTATCACAGGGTTTTCGGGGCAAGCTTTGTTCAGAGGGGGGTTGCCTTTGCCTTACTCCAAGGCTGAGAGAATGTGATTTGACTATAGTCACCCAGAGGGTTCAAACCCTGGTCTCCAGAGCGAGTCCAGCACTCAAACTGCTACATCATGGTGACTCTCTAAAGTGGAACCTAAGTGCTATACATGTGCAATGTGGATACCTCCTATGTCACAAACCTTTTTAATTGTTATGAAGTTTCAACATCATATCCCTTGCATATATGTCATTGAAATTAAGAAAGGTATCTTATGAGACTATGGGCCTGTCTACATTGCAGAAATACAGCAGTTTGTCTCCCCTTTTTCCACTATAGTTCTATCCTATGGGATCCTGGCATTTGTAGTTTGGTGAGGCACCAGAGTTCTCTTATAGAAAATGCTAAATACCTCACAAAACTACAAATACCAGGGGTTCAATTACATGGCAGATTTATTGCGACAAATTGCACTTTAATTCTTTTCCGCAGCTGTGACACTCAGGTTTTTTTTCTAATCATGCTGTTTTTTCGTTCAGACTTGAAAAAGTGCCGGAGGGGGTGGCCTCCCAAGCAGAGGCAGGCTTTATGGGGAAGAGCATAGACCCTCCTTTGAAGCCCTGCATTTTCTAGCTAAAGAAAGACTCACAGACTGCCAAAATAGCAGGGGGGAAGATCAAGGAAGTGGCTCTGTCTCTGTATCTCTCTAAATCTGCCGGTAAATGAACTCAGTCACTCCCTGAAGCAGAGACACAGCAATCTCCCCATCTGCCCTGGCATCTCTGCTGAAAGACCTTGCTGCCCATGCCGTGGATCCTAAGGTGAACCTATCACAAGTTTTTTCAGCACGATTTGTTTAGTCAGGGTTCACACAGACTTGCAAACTAGCAGAGGATTTTTCAAAGTTTCCTGATCACTACTGAATCTCCCTCCCTCCCTCTCCCAATCACAATGCAGCTCTGCTGCAGCCCTTAGTGAAATGGTTTCTCTCTCTCTCTCTCAATCTCTCTCTTGCTCTTGCTCTTGCTCTCGCTCTCTCCCTCCCCCAAGCAGAGCTGATGAGATGGGAGCTTTATGGGCAGAACAGATCTTCCCCTGATTGAAAGGTCTTGGGAATTCTTTTTCTTGGCAGACTTGCAAAATAGCAGAGAGGATTTTTCAAAGTTTCCTGATTGCTACTGAATCTCCCTCCTTCAGTCCCCCTCTTTTAAGCCCACCCTTTCATCATAGCAATCAATCACAGTGCAGCTCTGCTGCAGCCCTTAGTGGAATGGTTGTTTACACTACCAATAATGCGCTACTTTGTAAATATACCGGCAAAAGTAGCGATATCCCTTGCCACGCTATATTTGGGTGTTTTACCTTCCCCCCTTCTGAATGAGGCGATGCTGTGGTGCGATCCGTGGGAACAATGAGCTATCTTTGCGGTATATTTAGAGGAATATTTGCCCGTGTAAACGGGTCCCAGGATTCCAAAGGAGAGAACTATGGTGGATAAAGTGGTGTCAAACTGCTGTACCTCTGCAGTGTAGACAGGCCTTATGTCCTATGTTTTTTCTTCTGGCTGGAAGAACAATAGAGACTTGTGGCACCTTTAAGAGCAAAAGGGGTTATTTGGCACACCTGGGCTGTAGTCCATGGAAAATTATGCAAAATGAAACTCCATTGTCTTTGCTGCAACAGACTAAAAACTTGATCACACTACACTGTTATAGTGCTATTATTCTACTTTAACTGCTATGGCTGCCTCCTGAGGAATCCTGGGGTTTATAGTTTAAGGAGGCCTAAGAGCTCTCTGGCTGAGAATGCTAAATGCCCCTCCCTAAACTGCAAATCACATGATTTCACAGGAGACAGCCACAGCCATTTAAAGTGGAATAATAGTGCTACAACAGTATAGCGCGATAATCTCCTAAATGGCTACCCCACCTCAAGGTACTAGCTGGGGATTCTCAGATATTCTAAATTACCAGCTACCTGATATTCTTTTAACTGGTGATGTCAAAGATTTAAACTGGAATCTTCTGCAGGCAAAACATGTGCTTGTTTTCTGTGGTATTTTACAGAAATGCCATCTTCCATTTGATACTGTCCCTTCAGTCTTATTAGGATATGAGAACTATAAAACTTCTTATACTTCAGGAGAAATTCTGCAATAAAAAAAATCATCCTGGTGATGTAAAAAAAAAATACTGGACAGTATGGAAGTGCTAACAAGCAGAACAGCTGTTTTTTTTGTTAAAAAAAAATCTCACTTTTAAGACACAGTAAACTTTGGTTTACTGGTTATAGTGAACATGTAACTCCCTTGTTGAAACAGCTTCACTGGTCATCAGTCTGTTTCTGGGCACAACTCAAAATGCTGCTTGTGACCTTTGTTGTTGTTGTTAACTGCCTTCAAGTTGACTTCAACTCATGGTGACCCCATGAATGGGACATCTCCAAGACCTCCTGTCTTCCCTGCCCCTGTCTTTTGTAAGTTCAGGCTGTGGCCTATCTGACTGAGTCTATCCATCTGGTATGTGGTCTTCCCTCCTTTCTTTTTCTCTTGACCATTCCTAGGATTTTTGACTTTTGGAGTGAGTCGTGTCTTCTCATGATGCAACTGAAGTACAACAGCCTCAATTTAATCATCTTGGCTTCTAGTGAGAGTTCTGGCTTGATCTGTTCTAAGATTTTCTTCTGGAATTTCCTGCTGTGATCCATTACCAAGCAAACATCCCTAGTGCCTCTATCTATAATCTGTAAAGCCCTAAACAGCATGGGTCTGAAAATCCCCATCTCCACATATGGCCTTGCTCAGGTATTACGATTTTTGAGGGGAGGTTTTCTCTCAGTTCCACCATCCTCAGAGGCTCTCCTGGTTCATGGAAAAGAGCCTGCTTGGGGGCTGTTCCTAGGCTTTGGAACACCCTCCCATTTAGCGATATGATTCTTCACTAGGTATCAATGAAGGTATCAATGAGTAATTTCAGCAATTTTCTTTCCACTGTGAGAGAGGAGATTTTCAGATGGGGAAAAAAATAGTGTCCCTGTTTCACTATCTCCTCCCCCATCCCCGTTCTGGCACACAAACAAACAGTTTCACTCTACCTTGATCATGAAACGTTCGGCAGCCCGAGCTGCATTCACAGGACGAGCACGTGGGAAATTCAAAGTTTAAAGGAAAAATACACTTTTAAAAGTGACAGCAAACACAAAAACACACTTAAAAATACCAAGTAACTCGGGGAGGGTACAAAAAAGGGAGTCATTTACCTGGATTCCCTGCTTGCACCCAGAAGTGTTTGTCATGGACCTCCCACTGACACTGCATCGCGCCAGCATAACAGGGTACCTTTTCACTCACCCGTCATTCCGTTACAGGAACAGAACAGGAAATCTATTCACAGCTTTGCCAGGGAACTAAAAGGAGCGCTGGGGGAACAGAATCAGCATGGAAGCATGACAACCTGTGCACAACGTCATGTGAAAGGGAAGCCCTTTCATGATCTCCTGGCTCTTTCATGATCTCCTTGCTTTTATCATGGGGAACAAGATTGCCCTCTGTATAGAAAATATTTTTAGACACCTTGAACAAGTAACAGAAAACAGTCCCTGAATGTCTGTGAGAGATACTAAACCAAGGCCATATGGTGTTGTGCGGCAGAGCTCTAAATGTCTGCAGCAAAACCACAGAGTGTGTTAGCTTAAAACCACACTTGGCAATCTTAGGGACTTTATCATGCATGTTCTCTATTTTGAAAACCAATCTGAAAAATAACCATAAAGCAAAGAAATGTGAACTTTCCAACTGCAGAGAAGATGTCAAAGTAGACATTGTTTCCATGCATTTGTGACAAATCATGACAGGCACAGGACTTTCTTAGATAGAATTTGAAAATGGACAGGAGCATAGGGAGTATATGTGTTGCATGGGATGAACAAAGCCATTATTTTGCCATGAAATATTGAAGCAGATTGAGAGGGAGATAAGTGATTGATGAATCAATGCTTCCTGATTTTTCTAGAATTCACAGACTGAATCAAATGTGCAACTGATTATGTTCCTTAATTCTCTGAGTAGTGCTACTTCAAGTACCAAAGTCCCACATCCCTGCTTTAAGGAATATGAGTCATGACTATGTATGGAATAGCTATGGTACTACAATGTGATGAACACTAACATGTGGATCAAAACAGTGAGCCAGGGCACACATGATGTGGGTGCAATGTGATCACAATGAGATCAGATGGCACATGATGTTCCCACCAGGTCATGTATGCCTTTTTCAAACTACCATGAACAAAAAAAGAAGGAGCATTCATCATAATGGCTGGAATTTTTGTTAGATTCGATTTTTTAAAACCTTACTTTCTTCCCAGTCTCTGAACTTTGGTAAACTTTTCAAAGAAAAGTTTTTTTTTTTTTTTTTTTTTTTTTTTTGGTAGGTCACAGGCATGAAAAGCTATCCACATTTGCTGGGCTAACTGGCATGCCTGTGAATCAAGATGGTGACTGCGAGTGAATTGCTTGTGTTTTTACTTACCAAGTTGCTACCGCCAAACAGTATTTTTCTAAAATAAACTATTCCCAAGATGTAATAGAGCAATATTTTGCCTTAACAGAAAAGAACCCCTCCCTACATTTTATTGCTTTAGCACTTGCTCACTAAGGCAGAAAAAAATTGTGGTTCTGAGAATTTGCCTTGTTAGCAAACCCTGCCCCCCATGTTCATCCACCCAATCAGCTTTCAGCTTCTGCTCCATTGGGAAAGCAAAGCAATTTGTGTTGTTTGTCCCAGTGAGCAGATATACGCATACCATCCCCCTGCTGTTTTTTAAAAACTCCAGGAAAAGCCAGAAAGGTGTATTTAGCCCCACTACTTCCGAATATGGCACTACGATGCAGGATGCTATTAAGACAGCTTGTGTCCTCCTCACATTCCATGAGGAGCATTTTCTCCATTTAGACATCCCCTAAAATGACATTCTGCCCCATCTGCACTGAATTAGGCAACCCTAATTCGGTACTAATATGATTGGTTGGAATTCACAGGCAGATTCAGACTTCTTTAAGAAGCGTATTCAAAGCACAGAACTGAGATGGATGTGTCAGTTTGAGCTTCTGCCACATTCATTTTTTAAAAAATTAAGTTCCTTCTACCTTGAGAAATTGGAAACTTGGAATTGACAAATTGACAAATTGGAAACTTCCTATTAAAAATGAACTGAAATGAAATAAATATATGAAGCATTCAAAGGTGGAAAATTTAAACACAAAATCAGGGAACTTGTTTGGTTCAGTCCTACTCAAAATATACTCTCATATTATTTCCTGAATTGTGGGGGTGGGGTCTGTGGGGACCCTCTAATTACTTAATATTAATTTTGAGAATTTAATTAGCTCCACTTGACACACAAGAGGCCAGGCAATGGCAGGACCTTTTGACCTATGTATAACGGTAACAATAGAGGAGACTCTAAGCCGAAAGGTACAATTAGGTGATCTTTATTAGAAATTAATATCAACAGCATTCATGTACACACTCAGGCTTCAGACACTGGAACAAGGTTATTGAAGATAGTAGGAAGCATTTGGATAGAGGAATAGAGTAAGGGAGTTGTGGGTTATACTGTACTAATCCTGCAAAGCTGAAAAGACGCCAGCCTTGGTATTAGGGCTTCCCTGGTTTACCTGCTAACCATGTGGATGGCCACATTAAGCCAACTTATTAAATATTGCCGATTATTTGGCATTGCAAGACAGGGGCTATCAGGATAGGTAACAATATGTATCAAGAATTTTTGTATGCACTTACAGTTTCTAACTGTGGCCGATACCCTGCATCAAGAGACACAGCTACAATAACAGAGCTCCATTGTTATAGTTACATCTCCCAATGAACCCCCCCCCCAAAAAAAACTGCTTTAGCAGCCAGTCATCCTCTGCCACATAGGGATTTCTGAGGTACTAGGGAGGCATATCCAGCCCTTTTCCACCTTGATGCAAATATGGAGTCATGAGGATGCCTAATGATCACGAAAGGGTGTGCATACCAGATGACATCACACTTTCACGATCATGTCCAGTTTAAACTGGCTCTTAATTAATGGCCCAAGTCATCAATAGATCTCCCCTAGTGCTTTAGTGCCGGCATTACTGGCGTTTGAATCCACGCACCATTGTACTCACATGAATGCAGCATCAATTGCCAGTCTGGCGAGAACGCTTCTGGGTGGCATCATGATATCCAGGTAGTTGATGCTCTTTTTATCACCCTCCCTTGTTTACTTGTAAGTTTTTACGTCTGTTTTGTGGTTTTAAAAACTTTTTCAGTGTTCTTTTTGTTTTATTTTTGAATTTCCTGCACTAGGTATTCTTGTGAGAATCTGCAGGATTTCAGACGAGGAAGTGAACAGAGCTCTGTTCACTCCTCATTCATTGCCAGGGAAGCCTTTAGCATGGATGTAAGGTGTGTGTGGCATGGGGAGTTCTTTTGCCAGCGTAAAAATGACAAAAGTTATGCTGGGAAAACAATGAGGGTTAGGGGTGGTGGTCTGATAAAGTCCTTTGGAAAGGCAACTGCAACTCCTATATGGTCCTTTGGTTGCTCTTGCTGCTGGAAAAGGATTGGACACCTCTTTGCACAGTACCTCATTCTCCAGTACCTCTTTGAGAGGGGGTACCTGGCTCTTAAAGTAGGCTTGAGAGGGTGCTTTTGAAACGATGCAACAACCAGAAAAGTAAATATGAAATTACAATGCCGTAAGTCAGTCCATCAACATGGAATCATAGAATATAATCATAGAATCGTAGAGTTGGAAGAGACCTCAAGGGCCATCCAGTCCAACCCCCTGCCATGCAGGAATACACAATCAAATCATTCACAACAGAAGGTCATCCAGCCTCTGTTTAAAAACCTCCAAAGAAGGAGACTCCACCACACTACGAGGCAGTATATTGCACTTCCGAACAGCTCTTCCTAATGTTTAGGTGGAACTATGGAACAGGATGCAAGGCAATATTTGCAGTGCTTCCATGAAAAGCTGTGGTTGAGCAGAAGTAAAGAAGTAGAGAATTCCTCACACATTGATGCTGAATGTTTCACAGTTGTTAATAAGAACACCGTAATCGGAGGTGGATGGAAACGTTTTGCTCCCATAATTCCATAGCATTGAGCCATGCAGTTAAAGCAGTGTCAAACTGGATTTTTTCTGCAGTGTAGATGCAGCCAGATATAAACTGGATTATGGTAGACTGTATGGTAGTGTTTTTTTTTTAATTTAATCACTTTTTAGAATGTGTTTTCCTTTACTCAAATGGCATCCGTGTTGAGGTAACTCTGAGGGGAACTAATTCCATATATCGAGCACCAATCATCAAGGAAGCCCTTCCCCAGTAAACAACCTCTGTACTTCAGACCATGGGAACATCCAGAGACAAACCTGTATGACACACATGAAGACAGGCAATATGTAAGTAGCTCAAATTCTCATCCTTAACACAACTTGGTTGTGTGAACTGTTTTAATTTTGCTTAGAATCCTAAACTAATCCCTGCTTCATTAAAAGTGAATTAAATTTGCCTTGAACATGCCCTGACTTTCAATACCTGAGTCATAAGTGATGGCAATGTTACAATTATTTACTCTTCATGTGTCTGACTGCAAAAACAGTTCACACTGCTCTTATACTGCCACAAAGATTACATTCCAAAAGTCACCCACAACCTGAAATTTTAATCATTTATACAAGCAGTGGCATGGTACACTTTCTTAGTGTATGTTCTATCAAAGATCCTATCAAAAGATGACTATCTTCTCAGTATAAGAAGGAATATACTCTTGAGTCATGCTTTACATTTGCAAAAATATTTATTTAAAATATTGAAGTATGATGGCAGAAAAGAAGGAAGGCACTCAGGAGGTTTCATAATTATGTCTGTGTATGTAAGTATATCTTATATAAACTTGAGTTACCTTTCCTTAATTGTGTGTTTGTCAAAATTACTCTCTGGAAATTGACATGGGGATGAGCAGGCAACAACAGAAAATCAGACTCCCTCTGAAATCAAATAAATAATTAATATAATAACTAGAAAACTAAGATGATGGAACTCAAGAAAAAGATAAGGTGGGTAATATTATTAAAAATTGTGATACTGTTTCTGTTTCTGGGTTCCTTCAGGTCATTTTCAGCTTGTGGCAACCCTAAGAAGACTACAGGCATGTCCCTAAGTTTTACTCTCAACTTATCCATGGGTCATAACAAAATCCATAATTTTGACCCCCAAACTTGCCCTCGACTTATACATGAGGTTGTCATATACATGAGTGTATACAGTACAGTTGTCCCTCCATATCCACAGATTTGGTATGCACAGATTTAAGTATTCACGGCTTGAAAATATTATTTAAGAAATAATAATCCAAAAAGCAAACCTTGATTTTGCCATCTTATATAAGGGACACCATTTTGCTATGCCATTGCTTAGAATGGGACTTGAGTATTCATGGATTTTGGTATCCACGGGGAGTCCTAGAACCAAACCCCAAGGAATATGAAGGGACAACTGTATATCATCAGGTTCTCTTGGCAAACTTTGTTCAGAGGGGTTTGTCATTGCCTTCCTCTGAGGCTTAAAGAGCAGAATTTGCCCAAGGTCACCCAGTAGGTTTCCATGGCAAAATGGAGATTGAAACTCTCATCTACCAGAGTTCTAGTCCTGCACCCAAACCACTATACCATGCTAGGTCTCTTTTGGTCATATTGTATCACCACAATTAAGTACAAAACCACAGTAAAAATTCTAAACCTATACAAGAATTGGCTACATGTCAGAAAAAAGAAGTCTAGTTGTTGTCATGTCTCTGAAGTGATCTCTAGATTACATCTCATATCAATACTTTATCAAACCAACTTGAGCACAGAGCATCCTTGAGCAGAAAACACATTATTTCATATGGAAAAGCCAATGAAAGTGTCCTCTGGCCTCTTCTATCACTTCTATAACACTCATTATCTCTCAGGAAGGTCTTCAACCATAGACACCCCTTACATAGTTTATGACTTCTCACATAGGGGGAAAAAAACAGTACTGTTATGGCTCCCATAATGTTGGGAATATCCAGGATGCATTGTATTTTATGGACATTGTAATCTATGACCTTAGGGGTGGGCATGTGAAGGCGTAGCCTTCAAGCTGACCTTTTTGTGTATATTTTCTGATAGCAGTTACAGTGAACCTGGGGATAATGGGACCTTACTCCAATGTGATGGTCATAGTAGGCACAGGATATTTAATCACTTTCTTAGCATGCCCTATTACCCCCTCCCTATGATATCTCATTATTGGAAATATTGGACACTTTGGGGGGTCAGGTTGGCTGCAACAAAAAAGAAGTCAGATGAAGGTCACAATGACCTAGGATGTGTCTTAGAAATATTTTCATAAACAAGCTCATATTAGGATTGTGCAGAAGCCCCTTAGTAAATAAAGTTGTTAAGGAGGTATGTGCTAATTCCTTCTTGGGCATCTCAGCAATGAGTCAACCAAACAAACAATTAAGTGACCTTTCCCAACTCCAATCCTAAGGAAATCTCACCTCAGAATCCCTTCCTATCCACCATTGCAAAATTGTCGTAAACCCATCAATTCCTGTCTCCCAACCATTAACAGAAACAGTAAAGTTTCGGTTTCCTTTGTTTACCTGGTGGGAAAACCATCCAGGTTTTGTCCTAGCTGGTGTACACCTTCAGGATACAAAGCAGGGTATAAATATAAGTTCCCCAACAATAGAAAGGTGTGCCATGATGGATGAATTGGCCACTCTCTTTCTTGGTGTGCCTCCAGATCAGAACCTACTGTGCCTCCCACAGACTCTCATCTGAGTACCTTCACTACACGAAACTCTGCTCTTCAAAACTGGTAACTATTGCCCTGTTTTCCCAAATCTCTCCATCTATCCAGTCTTTCTACCTTACTCCTCTATAGCCTTGTATGGGAGTGTGTGTTCCATGTGTGAATTAAATTTGTGTTATTTTGAAGGAAAATACATTACTTCACTTTAAACTGGAGTTCTCAGCAGTTAGTACTGGTATACATAGGTGAAAAGGTCCCTGCAGTTACCTCCCTGTTGCAGGCATCTGTTTGAGCTAATAATTCACCCAACTAATAATACCATCATAGGTGGGTCTCGAAAGCATCCCCCACATCTTAGGGTAACTCCTTCTCTTACAGCCGTTCTCTAAACACTGTTCCATGTGGTTTCCTTGCCTTTAAGAGCAGGTTTTTAGGGAAGGTGAAGGTAGGGGCTGCATAGGGTATAGAGATTGCTTTCTTTTGAATTCTGTGAGTGCAATGACTTCACTGGATACTGTCTGTGAATCTGCAGCAATATTCATAAATTAGCAAAATCACAATATGCCTAAAGCTTTTTGTTTGTGTAACTATACCTCCAGAAGTGGCAACAGCAGGAGGGAAAAGACTGGGGATGCAGTAGTTGTGAAGCAAGTAGGGGAAGAAAGAATATTCAAAAATATTTTTTTAAAATGGTTTAAGCCCCCCACTGGTTTGTCAAGTGTTTGGAAACCCTGATGAGGAGAATCTTATGGACAAGAACCTTTGTAGTTCATGACTTATTCTGGGGGGGGGGTGTAAAATCACATCACTTTTGTGTGTGTGTGTGTGCTGAAACCAGCATTCTCTGTGCATTAAATGTTGGGGGAGAGGGAGACCCATGAACATATCTTTCACAGATTAGTTCCTGAACAGAATGCCTTTGAAAACTGAAGTTTTTATTCAGTTTCTTATAGAAGGATAACAAATTGTAGAATTATTAGTTCTTGCCTGTGAGCATCAAATTTATGGAGATTTACATCCCTAGAAAGAAGTAAAGCTCTGGAGAATCAGGAGGCTCAGAGCTGGCAGATTTAGTTGTCTTCCTTCACCATCTCTTGCATGATGTGGAAGAAAGTGCAACCGCTGGTATAACACAAAAACTGTTTCCCACAGAAACCAAAAAGAAAAAAGAAAAAAAAGGGAACCTGCCCTATAAGCTTTTTTCCCAGTCAGCTACTGAGGAGATTTTCAGGTGCCTCTTGCCGCCTCTTGCTGCGCAAGCAGCCTCCGGAACAGTAATGAGGCTGCTGCGCAGCAAGGGGTCCATTTTGGACGATGACATTTTTCTCTCGGTGTCGTCCGTGACTGTTGCGGCTAGCATTGAAGGCGGCTGCGCTGTTTTTTACTCACGGACAACTTCCATGAGTGAAAACAGCGTGGCCGCCTCCAATGCTAGCCACAATAGTCACGGACGCCGCCGAGAGAAAAACGGAGTCGTCCAAAATGGACCCCTTGCCATGCAGCAGCCTCATTACTGCTCCGGAGGCTGCTTGCATGGCAAGAGGCATCTGCAAATCTCCTAAGACAGTTGGAAGAATTATATAGGCAATCAAGGCAAAGACAACAACAACAACAACAACACACCACTGTCTTGAAGATAGCCAAGGTTCAAAGTCATCTGCCTACAGTCAGAGAACTGGGTTACAAGACTCAGATTCTATGAGCAAAGAAGTGAAGCATAAGCAAAATCAAGGAGCTATAAGATGTTTGCAAAGCTGCAGTCTGGAGATGTGATAGTTGAGTTCTAGAAGCTATACACTTAGAATCATCCAGCCTCTGCTTAAAAGTTTCCAAAGAAGGAGACTCCACCACACTACAAGGCAGTGTATTCCATTTCCAAAGAGCTCTTACTTTCAGGAAGTTCTTCCTAATGTTTAGGTGGAATCTCTTTTCCTGTAGCTTGGGTCCATTGCTCCGTGTCCTTGTCTGTGGAGAAAACAAGCTTGTTCCATCCTCAGTATGACATCCCTTCAAATATTTAAACATGGCTATCATATCATCTCCTAACCCTTTCTTCTCCAGCCTAAACATACCCAGCTCCTTAAGCCACTACTCACAGGGCATGACTTCCAGACCTTTTGCCATTTTGGTCACCCTCCTCTGGACACACTCCACTTGATAAAGATGCTACAGGAGATGAGGCTGCTATCAGGAAACCTCCCATGCTCCTACCCCCCCCTTGAAATGTTGGAGTACTGTATTTGCACTCCCATGATTTTTTAAAATGCTTATGCCTCCTTTGTATTCCTAGGTACATTATTGATCTATAACTTTAATAAGTTTTTTTTAAGTGTCTGTTAGCTTTTCCTTGGATTTTTTCCGGGCTGTGAGACTACGTTCTGGAAGAGGTTATTTCTGACATTTCACCTGCATCTGTGGCTGGCAACTTCAGAGAATGGTTGGGTAGGAATGTGTGTGGGGGTTATATATTGTGAACCCCTGTTGGGGAGGAGATGTAATTTGTGTATTTGAATGGCTAGTTTCTGGGTGGAGATATGCAAGGATGATTAGTGTCTGTTTGGCTGATGGTTGGTTAATGGTCCATTATCTGCTGGAAATCCCCCTGTCCCTGGTTGGAGTTCATTTGCAAGTATTGAGTTCTGATTTTATTGACAGCCAGATTTTGTTTACTTTTAGGGTTTCTTCTTTTAGGGTTTCTTCTTCTTAGGGACCACTAAACACAGTGTGCATTCACAAATCAAGGAACATAAGAGACACTGCAGACTGGGACATCCAGAAAAATCAGCGGTAGCAGAACATGTTATAAACCAACCTGGACACAAAATGTTATTTAAAAACACAGAAATTCTGGACCAGGACAACAACTATCATGTCAGAATGCACAGATAAGTTATTGAAATACACAAACACCCCACTGGTCACATCTTTCCAAGATGAAGAGGAGCCACTTCTGAGCACCCTTTGGGTTTGGCCAGTCAACCAATTACAAATCCATTTAACAGTTAACTTGTCTAGCCCACATTTTACAAGCTTGTTTGCCAGAATGTCATGGGGAACCGTGTCAAAGGCCTTACTGAAATCAAGGTATGCGATATCCACAGCGTTCCCTTCATCTACCAAGCTGGTAATTTTATCAAAAAAAAGAGATCAGATTAGGCTGGCATGACTTGTTTCTCTGAAACCCATGTTGACTTTTTGTGATTATGGCATTGCCTTCTAAATGTTCAGACTCTCTGTTTAATGATCTGCTCTAGAATCTTCCCTGGTATTGATGTCAGACTAACTGGACGATAATTGTTGGGATCTTCTTTTTTCCCCTTTTTGAAGATGGGGACGTTTGCCCTCCTCCAGTCTGCTTGGACTTCTCCTGTTCTCCAGGAGTTGTCAAAGATTATTGCCAATGGTTCTGAGATTTCATTTGCCAGCTTTTTTTAATACCCTTGGATGTAGTTCATCTGGTCATGGAGATTTAAATTAATTTTGATTAAGAAGGTATCCCTATACTACCTCATTACTTATTCTGTGCTGGATTTCCCCTATTGTGTCCTCTGTTCCATTATCCTCAGGTTGGTCCCCCTTTTCCTTTTCTGAAAACACTGAGGCAAAGAAGGTGTTGAGTAATTCTGCCGTTTCTCTGTCTCCTGTTAGCATTTTGCCATCTTTTCTACTTAGTGGCCGTACCATTTCCTTCTTCTTCCTTTTGCTGCAGACATACCCCCCCCCAAAAAAACCTTTTTATTGTTCTTAGCCTCTCTAGTAAGCCTGAGCTCATTCTGCACTTCAGCTTTTCTGACTTTACTCCTACACGTGTTCACTATCTGTTTGAATTCTTTGGTGATTTCTCCCTTTTTCCATTTCCTATACATGTTCTGTTTAAAAAATTTCTGCATTGAAAGTTCTTTAGTCATCCATCCTGTTTTCTTGAGACACCTCCCATTTTTCTTCCTCATTGGTACTGTTTGAAATTGTGTCTTCAGTATCTCTCTTTTGAGAAAATCCCATCCATCTTGAAGTCCCTTCTCTTTTAGTATTCCTGACCATGGGATCACCCCCAGTATTACCCTGAGTTTATTGAAATCAGCTCTCCTAAAGTCTAGAATGCATGTCTGACTATGCCTGGCTTCTCCTTTCCAATGTATAACAAACTCCAGAATCAAAATTCAGCACTTGCAAATGAACTCCACCCAGGGATAGGGGGATTTCCAGCAGATAATGGATCATTAACCAACCATTCGCCAAACAGACACTAATCCTTCTTGCATATCCCCACCCAGAAACTAGCCATTCAAATAAACAAATTTACATATCCTCTCCAACAGGGGTTCACATTATATAACCCACACACACACACACACCTACCCAAA
Organism: Gambelia wislizenii; assembly: GCA_030847615.1. Lineage (NCBI taxonomy): Eukaryota > Metazoa > Chordata > Lepidosauria > Squamata > Crotaphytidae > Gambelia > Gambelia wislizenii. Next base: position 301,945,482 of record JAUMIR010000002.1, on the reverse strand, counting down.
CATTCTCTGAAGATGCTAGCTACAGATGCAGGTGAAATGTCAGAAATAAACTCTTCCAGAACATGGCCTCACAGCCTGGAAAAAAAAAACCAAGGAAAATCTCTTGATGCCAGCTGTCAAAGCATTCAACTTTACATTGTCTGTTAGCTATTTACTCAACACTGGTGTACATTTAGCATTTATTAATATATGTATTGACTGTTGTCCCTGCACTTTCTATTCTGTCCTGATCAGGTATGAAATTATGAAGTACATAAGGTAAGAACTCTGTTGGTGGCTTTGTTTGAGAGTGAGAGATCCTTTGTTTTTGAAGGAAGGACACAAGAAGGGGTGGACTCTGCCAAATCATTAGGGGTTGCTTGTGTTGGGAAAAGGCTAGCTGTGAAAGAGTTCTTTGCCTGCATCTTGATTAGGGAAAGGGTCAGGAATGAGCCAAGAATGAAGCTAATGCTGGCTCTTCAGCCTTCTAATCAAAACACAGTCTCTGCTAATAATGAATTGCCAGCCAAGGAGTGTGGGAGTACCAATTTAGGCTGTATTCCTCTTAAGGTAATTTTTTTTAAAAGCATGAATGCAACAGAAGACTGCAGATGTTACAGTTGCTTGCTAAAAAGTGGAAACAGATTTGCTTTGTTTGAGTACAAAAATTTCAGGGAATGTTCAAAACATCCCTAAAATTATCAAGAGAAATGAAGCAAGGAGAATTGAGTAGTGTAATCCTCACGTAAAATATCACCCTCCCTTTACAGGAATAAAACATTGCTGGCATCCATGTGCCATTCTTAATGTAATAATAGGCAAGTCAATATGAGAAATTGGGATTTATACCAATTTATTGCTGTGAATTATTTCATAGAAGCTCTGCATATTATTCATAAATTACCTCCAAGGGCATAGTATATTCTCCTGCCAAGGTTCTGACTATGAACAATTTAACTCAGGTCCTACAGATTTCTTTTTAGGTTGAATAGGTATAGCATTACAAGGGTTCCTCGTGGGCATTGCTTCAGCTGTTTCCAACCACAGGGGGTTTCTTGCTGGCAGGTGTCTTTTAGCTATACAAATAATTTATTCTTTCTCTCAGGAACTATGAAATGCTGACACAGATACATTTCAACTGAAAACTCAAGGCTCATGATATTTACTAGTGCCTGAGATGGTAGGATGAAAGAATAAAGCATTTTCCTCCTGTTATTTCCAAGATTAAACACAATACTTCTCCTGATAGAACTTTGCAATAATAATAAGAAGATGCATTTAATCAGAGGGGGGATTGCGCAATGTCCCCCAAATGTCCTTGGACTGCAGCTCCCAGCATTCCTCATCATTGGCTAGACTGACCAGGATTGTTGGGAGTTGCAGTCCAGCAACATCTGGAGCATTACCCAGTTGCCAACTTTGCATGAGATGTAAGGGAAAGTTAGATTTTGTTTGTCTTTGCAACTTACCGAGGAACTTCATTCATGTCATGACATCATGATAATATGCATTTTATCTTTCCAGTTCACTGGCTTCTGCTGGTAAACTGGAGGCTTGGGCAAATGCACAGTGTGGTGATATCATCACATTGGAAGTGACACAGAAGAAACGGGAGCAAAGAAACAGCTATTATTTGGTGCAGAAACTACTCTAGTGATGGAAAGAATATTCACCACTATTAAATTCCTGGCCAAAATACTATATGTTGGGAAAATGCTTGGAAACTCAGTGCAGTAAGAATATTGTTTTTTTTTTTTTTTTGCCCAATATTCCCTCATTCCAGTTTTTCAGAAAAATTACTCTGCACAGATATACATGTGGGTCCTTTTTGCAACCCCCCCACAAAAAACATAAAAATAAAAATTAAAAATGCATTTTTTTGTGTAAACCTCTCTCTCCCCCCCTTTTTTTGGTTGAAAGCACTAGCCAAGATCCTGAACCAAACATGTAACCATGATGTTGTAGATAAGCTTTAACTCCCCACCTCGCCCATTAAACCCACTTCAAAAGCCAGTTAGAAAACAGGAATTTCTGTGCAGAACATAATTTTTCTGTGTAGAAATGTTATATTCTGAGCAAAACAAAACAAAACAAAAAAAAAAACCCAAAAAACCCCACTGTTCCCTGGGCATAAAATTGTTTTCTGTGCATACACACATACACATATTATATCTAGAAAAAAATGATAAAATTATTCAACTCTTCCTTTGAGAAAAAAATTAGTGAAGAATTACATCCCTGCTTCTTATTCCTTGCAATGGTTACTACATATATTTTGTGTATGTGCATGAATACAAATTTATATGTGCATCCCCTTGCTATTTATTGTAGGGAATTTTCCCTTGTATATGCCAGGCAATCTAATTTGCCCAAATGTGCAAATGAGTGTATTTTATTTATTAGTGTGCTACATCACAAAATTGACAGAAATGTGAAAAAAGAATGACTATTGACTATTACAATTTTTGTATTACTAATTTTGTGTACTTTCATCTATGGACTCATCTACACAGACCAGAATATGCCAGCTTCCTGCCACCATATTATGCCTGTTCCTCTTCCATTACTGGCATGAAATGGGATGGAGTCCAGACCACTATGCTGACCCATTGCTTCAGCCCATTGCTGCTGTAGGCCTGCTTCTTGGCTTCAGAAGAGCAATGGCAGATGGCAACTGCAGTGATGGGATGTTGTGGTAGTGTGGGCTCCTGCAGTCACATGGGCCCAATCCATTCTTTTTGCCAGCTGAAGCTGTTTTTTTCTAGGTATTTTTTAAAAGTGGTATAACAAAGGTTTAGCCTATCTTGGAACTATCTTGGCCTTGGAGGTCATACAGACTGCATGGGGGCAAAATGGGCCAAATGACCTGTGTCATCTGGACTGCAGGGCTCCAAGATGCAGCCAAGAGGGGATAAATAGCCAAGACCTACCTTAGATATTTCTCTTAATCTCAAGTTCTATTCCATTTAATGTCCTCCCCTAAAAGAAAATGAACTAAATCACATTGTCACCCTGCTGTACCAGCCAAATTCAATTGGTATAACTGCTCCCAGCTATGAGACAGACATGTTGCACCTACAAGCCATGTAAATGAGAACTTATCAGTGGGAAAGGATGGTGGTGGTGTTCAGAATCACAAGTACAGTTGAATTCATAGGGACATAGACTCAAGTATGTCAAAAAGAAATAAACCAGATTGATGAATCTGTTCAATTCACTTGTGCACAAGTTAGAATAATATAAATCTCCAGTTCATGCCTTTGGGTTTAATTAAAAAATAACAGAAAGTTTGAAAAGTTTACATTTCAAAAATGAAGCAAAAGAAATTCTCGTCTATCATTATGTATTAATTTTCAAAAGATGAATTAAGTTATGAACCGCTGATCACACTGACAGACAGTACAGCTATACTGTAGTTTGTTTGTGAGTATACTTGGGATTTAATTCTTTACTAAGTTTCTTCTCAGAGGAAGCAAATTATAATTTTAGCATTTTTCTTCCCACTCTAAGAAAGTCTTCAAAAACTGCAGGAGGCCTATTCTTAATTTGAGACTTATTCTGCGCAAAATTCACATATGGTTGTTTTGCATAGGAAACAGCAATTCCTGTGCAGAAAATAATATTCCTGTACAGAAATATTTCCTGTGCAGAAATATTATTTTCTGTGAAGAAAGTTCTGTTTCCTGTGTAGAAAATACTATTGTCTCTGCAAATCATTCATGTGTACATTTTGCACAGAACACCCCCAATTACAGACAAAAAAAAATAATTGCAGGATACAGCTTTTTCTGCAGGGGAATTTCTGCAGAAAAAATAATTTTATGCACAGAAAATGCTGTTTCCTACACAGAAAATGCTGTGTTGAATTTTGTGCAAATAAGTTCTGAACTGCAACATTTCTTGTCAGTCTAGGAGTCTTCTCACTGAGGTTTCTCAAAACACACAAAAACCCACGTTTTTCAGCAATGTTTCAAATATTTTCAAATTTCCTTTTTGTCCCGAGTATGCATAATCAGTTGTGACCTTCCACAGAACATGCATAGTTGCAGGCTTGCCAGTTGCTTCTATGATCTTGTTCAGCTAATATATAATCAATGGACCTACAGTAAACATGTAAAGAGAGATTAGTCTGATTGTTCACATTGTGCTATTAATTGTGTGAACAGAGATCCAGGAGCACAATATACTGGCCTCTAGATCTATAATGGCAGCTAGAACCATATCACCAAAATAGGTTCAGCACCGCACATGGCTTTTTTGTTTTGACCAAAATCCACCACCACCCCACTAACATGGGAACCACCAGCTATAATTGTGCATCACATATTTCATGAGATTAAAATTAGAAAGCTTGCTTGCTCCTGGGTAAAAGGGCCTTCTGAATATGCTATTTTTCTGCTTCAGAAACAATGCTTGAATTGTACCTCCAGTAAAATTCATAATTGTTGTGATTAAAATTGATGATCATGGACTTCATTCCTTTATAATATAATTTCCACACACATGGCACTATTTGCATTGGGGAGAAGTAAAGAAAGAGGAAGAAAATAAGGCCAGACAAAAATATATCCTCTCCACATTCATGAGACTTCTGCTGTCCTGAAAAATAAGCAGAGAAAGCCAGCTACTTTCAATGGAAGTGGGGCTACCCTTGTGCTTGACTCGGAAACTTCAACTAGTCCAGAACACGGCAGCCAGGCTGATTTCTGGTGTTTCCAGAAGAGAGCATATAACACTTGTGCTAAAAGCTCTCCACTGGCTGCCTATTAGTTGCCGGGCACAGTACAAGGTGTTGGTTTTGACCTTTAAAGCCCTACATGGCTTGGGTCCAACTTATCTCTGGGACCGCCTCCTTCCGTACGACCCTCCCCGCGCACTTCGGTCCTCTGGGAGGAATCTGTTACAGACTATGAAAACAAGGCTGTCGGTGACCTCCCAGAGGGCCTTCTCTGCTGCTGCTCCCAGATTATGGAATGGCCTGCCGGACGAGATCCGTCTTATTACCACCTTAGACAGCTTTAAAAAAGCTGTCAAGACGGATCTTTTCTGGCAGGCCTTTCCTGAATACCTATCCTGGCCCAAGACTCAGCTGTCCTTTCTGAGCTGCAATCAGATTTTTTAACTATTGTATGTTTTAATTTTTTCTTTCTAATTTATATATTTTAATTACTGTATGTTTTAATCTTTTATAATTTAATATTATTTTAAGGGGTGGGTGGGCTAGGGCACTGTGTCTATGGAGTTTTTATATTGTAAGCCGCCCCGATTGCATTGCAGAGAGGCGGGATAGAAATAAAATTTTATTCTTCTTCTTATTATTATTATTATTATTATTATTATTAAGTGGGCATAATTTTTCTCTGCAATCTACCCCACACAGGGTAGGTGAGGGTTTTTGTTTTGTTTTTTACAGAGGGAGGCAGGGAGATTTGGCTGCCTCAGGAGAATAGTAGCATTCCCTTTGCAATGTGGACCAGAATACCCTATGGCAGAAGTGGAGGGACTGTGGCCTATGGGCTCCATGGGTTCTTAGGGTCATTTTGCAGCTTCCAGACCCATGTAAGCCTCCCTGTAGCCCCTTTGACACCATCCTCATGGGAAGGCAAAACAACAACAACAACAAAACACCCAGATTGATAAATTTCTGTGGAGTGATAGTTCATGCAAATATACCTCTGACTTCCCCAAAGAAAAAAAAATAGCAAACAAAACAAATGAAATCTGGAATTTACAGTGGGAGATACATTCCCAGACTTACCATGGATACAGGAAACCATGAATAATATTGAACCCTATTAAAATGAAAGACTTATAGCACAAGCATACCATTGAGTCACACTGGAGGACCTAGAGATCCTTAGAGAGAACACCTCTCTAGGCATCTTCTAGGTCGTACAGCATGACTCAATGGTCAGCTTCCAGTGGAAGCATACCATAGAATTTCACTGGAGGACCTAGAAGGTACCTAGAGAGACTATATTTTTTTCAGATGCACATAAGTGAATCCATGGGTGTTGGTCCCACAGTTATGGGGGTTGTAGTCTACTTCCAATTTCATTTTCAGCCTATTTTCAGCTTTTTGATAGTCCAGCATGGAGGCAAAAAAATAGCTGCCACCTCTTCCATGATACAATTCTTGATACATAAAATTAGACCACTTGGGCAGGGCTTCCCCCATTAGCCAATGAGGGAAACCAACTTTTTTCCCAAGAATGCCCCGGGAACATCATGCCATAGGCTTGTTCCCATAAAGCTTTCTGACCCAAATTACAAAGGAAAGGCTTCCAACATCGCAGTGAAAGCATGACTTGAAGCAGCAGCAAAGAACAGAAGATGAAAACCAGCTAAATCTCTGATACACTAGAGATATGCTGAGCACAGGTAAAAACAGTCATCTTTACATTCCATAGAATGTCATTCTTATATACATAGCATGATTTGCTGACTATGTCAGGGGCCATGAGTTATAATATACTGAGAAAGAAGCTCAGGCATAGGCATGAGCCATAAAAAAAGTCTCATGAATGCCTCTAAGCCATTCGAGTATACTATTTTAGACCTCTCTTAGCTAAATCAAGAAACTGCAGTACTGCAAATACAAGCTGATAGCTAAAACAAGAATTAACCTTAATTACACATACTAACAATGTGCAATTTAAAGATCATATTAAATACATTTTTATTCGCTCTTGGGACTTTACAGATCTTTTCACAACTGCAGATCTATGCACATTGCCACTCTTCAAGCTTTCTGAAAATAACCCATGCAAGGTAACCATGCAAGAGAGAGACCCTGAACTGTTGCTACTCATCAAAGTGAACTATGTGGGTTTAGATGGACAAATAGTATGATCTGTTATGAGATGGCTCCCTATGCTCCAGTGCTTACCATGGAGGCTTATTACAGGCAAAGCAGTCTGCATACAGAGACATGTTGGTTGAGATGCTAGATAGCACATGTGGAGGGTAAATACTCCACATACATAGCTCCCCGGCACCCTATCTCACATTCCAGGCATCTACATGATATACACAAAAGTTTTGGATGTAATTTAGGAAATCATAGCCCTTGTTCAATTTTTAAAAATGCAGTGCTTTGTGCAAAGGGGTTTCCTGAACTTCAGGAACAAATTACTTCTGTTTCCTGATCATTCTTTCTCCACCATTATATACTGTTTGAGTGACTTGTGCGTCATTCACGTCATCCATGAGCCAATGAATCATCACAAGTTGGAGAACATTGCCATAGTGTTTTTCCTTCTATTTATGAGGAGTTGCATAAATGTTTTCATGTGGTTATGAGCACAACCATATGATTAAGCTGGTAGTGAGAGCCATACATCTGAGATGATCACATTAAGACAACCATCATGTATTCATCCTATGCTATGAAGGATAGCAATGAAATGCCAAACAGCACAGTACACTGTTCAGCTTCTTTCACTGTCCCGATAGTGCTCAAAGGATACATGATTATGGGAAGCAAGAATGGACAATAATGGTATGATCCAATGGGATGGTTCTGCTGATGGCAGAAATATTTCTGTTAGTGGAACTGGGTGATTCCCTTTCCCCCTGCAGTCCCACCAGTGGAGGTACAGGGGGTGGTGTGGAGAGGCTGACTGCACCAGATGACACCATCAGAGGGAGGGGTGACACCTGCCTTAGTAACACCACAGAGACCCACTTGCACCTTCAAAACCTTCTCAGGTTGGCCAAAAAACTTTCTGGGGAAAGGTTTTCAGCTAGTATGGAGGGCTGCAGGAAAGAAAAGAACTTCCTGTCCTATCCGGGAATACTTAAAATATCTAAATTTATATTTTTGCGACAAGACTGTCGAGTGACAAATTGATAAATAGGCAGGTAGATTGGTTTTATATCCAGTCTTCCAAAAACTTACATTGGCTTTTGATAAAGCAGAAGGAAACTCTGGTTTGTTCTTGCAGCTGAGAAATGCAATGTATTTAGAAAGTGTCCTTCAGAGATATTCTTTTAACTTACAAAAAAATTAATTTACAAAGCTGGGTATCATTTTCCCACCTCTCTCTCTCTCTCTCTCTCTCTCTCTTTTTTTTTTTTTTAATACTACTCCAAGTAACTTACATGTTTTAAAAAAAATCTGAATCAACAGCAGAAAGGTAAAACTGATTGGATTAAAAGTCACTTGCAATCTATAGAAAAAGGAGGGGAATTCAAATCAGTTGTGGAATCCTTAAAAAGGAGGTAATCAAACAGAGCTCCCTTTTGATACGGAGTTTCACAGTAGGGGCCACAAACAAGAAAACCCATCTTCCTTCCCTCCCAGCTCGAAGCATGGCAAAAAGCAAAATGCAAAGCAGAGTTTTATACAATGATCTCAACCTATGGGAGATACATATGGAGTGCTATAAAATATGCTGGTCCTTTAATTATAAGGCATGCTGGACTTTTAAGACAGCATTACAAAATTCAAGAGAAAGATTATGCTATATTATTAGATGGTGTCGAATGTGGGAGTTTCTTGCTGAACGTGTTTTTCAGCTTTTAGGTGATTTTCTCTGCAGATTTGACTCAGCATTTATTTATTTATTTATTTATTTATTTATTTATTTATTTACAGTATTTATACCCCACTCTTCAGCCACCAAGGCTCTCAGAGTGGCTTACAAATTGTTAGCAATAGCACTTACATTTCTATACCACTTTATAGCGCAAGCACTCTCTGAGTGGTTTTACAATGTGTTAGCTAATGGCCCCAAACAAGCTGGGTACTCATTTTACCAACTTGCAGAAAGGATGGAAGGCTGAGTGAACCTTGGAGCCCTGCAGGATCGAACTCACAATGTTGTGGCTGCAATAATCACTGCACTCCTGGTGTTTTATCGAATTATGCTGGGCCATCATCACCATCATCAGTGTCATCATCATCGGTGTTGTTGCTATAACATGCAACACTTTTTGAGCATGTCACATTGTATCTCAATAATATTTTTAACAGCAAGCTCAGTGTTATTCCTGTATTGTAAATGGGTTGAAGGGCTGAGACAGAGGCTGGAATCCCCTTGGTGACTTACAGTGGTGTAACTAGAAGTTACACCCCATGACAAATTTTTGCCAGATGGGCCACAGCTCCATCCATCTGACCCCAGATGGCATGCGGGTACAGCAGGAGAGCTCACTCATGCAGTCATCTGGCTGGCAGATGCCACCCTTTCAGACCAACTTCAGGAGTACACTGACAAAACTTTATGCTGCACCTGCATAAAATAGGAACTTGTCCTATTGATTCTCATAGTGATTGAAATAACAATATCCATAATAACCAGAGCTTGGTAGACTGCAAAGTATTTGATGCTAAGAAAGTGGATAAGTAAAATATGGTGGATAGGGCTTTCTGGAAAGAAAAAAAAAAGCTTCTGTATATGTCTAGTTGAAGAGAAGCAACAGAAGATAGTTTCCCAGCAATTCAGTTACCTTTCCTCATTTGTATGTCAGAGCTCTCATAAGCCCACTGACTCATATGGCATTTTGAAACCAGATTTGTCGTAATAACTTAATTCTTCTATATCAGTTTAACCACATGAATAGTCCCTTCTATTCATATCAGGAATTGGCTTCTGCACTAGTGATTGCTATCATGATCATGATCATAACTTACTGCCATTGAGGTGTGAGATTTTGTACTGTTGCAAAATAATTTATCTTGGTAAAAGCAAGATTTTAAAAAAGGATCTCAGCCAGAGACAACAGTTTGCTTAAAGTTACCTAGTGAGGTTATGGTCAAGAGGAGATTCAAATGACCAATTTTCTGTTTCCCGTGAAATGACCTGTACTAGCTCTTGTTTCTTGCTCGTAAAAAAAAAGAAGATGAAGAAAGAAAGGTCTGGCCCATTACAGAATGTTATAAAGTGGAGTGCACTCCTAAGGCTTCCAGCCAGCCAAGCATATATGCCTTCTTATAGGATACTCCCTTCCATTTCTGCTCCAATTTCCATTCTTCCACCTATATTTAGTATTCTATGCTAACAAAGCTCAGTCCTTAATGAGTTCATTTGGGGGCTCAAGATCCATTGCGAGGGTCTTCCTCTTTCTTTCTTTCTTTCTTTCTTTCTTTCTTTCTTTCATTTATGCAAAGATTGGGTTCCCCAAGTCTGTCCCCATGTATGCCAATGGTGTCATTTTAGCTACACAGAGATTCTGACACAAGAATAGAGTTTACCTGTTGGTATAGATGATACATCCAGAAATAAAACCTTTTGTCAATGTAACATACTTTAAATAGACACCCCCAGGAAAATTATTTAAGACAAACAAACAAGTATTAATTACAAACTCTCAAAAGACGTGATTTGTCTAAGTCAAGGGTGGGCAACTTCAGCAGGTCTAGGGACCAGTTGAATGCTCTAGAACCCTCAGGGGGCTGTATGAACTGCCAACAAAATAAAACAGCTCTACCCAGCTGGCTGGCATTCCAGTTTTGATTCTCAGAATTGCAGGGGTGGGGGTGTCAAGGGTTGATGTTAGCCAGTACAAGGAAGCTTTGCAACCTGTGAAGTTGAAGGCTTTCATGGCCAGCATCCAAAGATTTTCCTTGGGTTCTTTCCAAGCTGTGAGGCTGTGTTCTGGAACTTTATTTCTGAAGTTTTGCCTGCATCTGTGGCTGGCATCTTCAGAGAATGGTTGGGTAGGAGTGTGGGGAGGAGTTATATACTGTGAACCCCTGTTGAGGAGGATATGTAAATTTGTGTATTTTAATGGATAGTGTCTGGGAGGAGATATGCAAGAAGGATTACTGTCTGTTTGGCTAATGGTTGTTTAATGGCGCATTATCTGCTGGAAATCCCTCTGTCCCTTGGTGGAGTTCATTTGCAAGTACTGGGTTCTGATTTTAGTGCTTTTCAGGACTTGTAACCAGATTTTGTTTACTTTTAGGGTTTCTTCTCTCCTGTTGAAGTTGTCCCAGAGTTTGTGGATTTCAATAGCTTCTCTGTGCATTCTGACATGATAGTTGTTGGCCTTGTCCAGAATTTCTGTGTTTTTAAATAGCATTTTGTGTCCAGGTTGGTTTATAACATGTTCTGCTACTGCTGATTTTTTCTGGGTGCCCCAGTCTACAGTGTCTCTTATGTTCCTTGATTTGTGAATGCACACTGCGTTTAGTGGTCCCTAAGAAGAAGAAACCCTAAAAGAAGAAACCAGTCTACAGTGTCTCTCATGTTCTTTGATCCGCGTTTGTACACTGTGTTTAGTGGTCCCTATGTAAACTTGTCCACAGCTGCATGGTATGCGATAAACCCCTGCAGCTGTGAGAAGGACAAAAAGAGACCCTTTCACAGTTGCAGGAGTTTACCTGTCTGCATGGCAGGAGCTGGACTAGATAGTCCTTGTGGACCCTTCTAGTTCTAAGAGTCTATGAATGTATGGGCTTTATCAGATACTCAAAATATGGCATCATAACAACACCACATAACTGTGAAAGGCTGCGCAGATCAGATGATGTCATCCTTTCATGATGAAAAACAGCCCCAAACCCATACCTTTTAATTGACAGCTTAAGCTGCCAATAGAGTCCCCTGCCACTTTTGTTTCAGCATTGCCGATGTGTGAAATTTCACTCTTTTTATGACTCTCCCTGGGTTACTCGGGTCTTTAAAAGTGTGTGTGTATGTTTTAAAACTTGAAATGCTTTATTTTTGTTTTTAATTTTTAATTTCCCACACAACAAAGTCTCATGGGATTTCGAGCAAGGAAGTGAATGGGGCTCTGTTCACTTCCTCGTTATTTCCAGAGCTGCCTTTCCCAGGAAAGGAGGTACGGTAAGTCCAGGGAGATTTTTTATGCCGGCAAAAGAACGTTTTAAGGGCAGTATCTGATAAAGTCCTATGATTCATTTGGCACACTGGGAAACACACCATGACAAGAGATTTTTTAAAAAACTATTTTAAAATATTATTAATGTTTGCACATCACTATTGTCTACGCACAACCCTAAATATACACTGGACTGACTATGTGATGAATGTTGCTGTCCTTGAGCAAGCAGGGATCACCAGTATTGAGGCCATGATATTGAGAACACAGCTGCGCTGGGCAGGGCACGTTTCTAGGATGGAGGACCATCGCCTCCCAAAAATACTACTCTACGGTGAACTCACCATGGGTCAGCGTAAGAGGGGCGCTCCAAAAAAGTGATACAAAGACTCCCTGAAACAACATCTCAGGCTCGGCCAAATTGATCACCAACAGTGGTCCGCCCTGGCCTCACATCGGGAGGCATGGAGACGCACTATCCACAATGCTGCAGCCTTATTTGAGAACTCACGCTGAACAAGTCTTGAAGAGAAACAACGCAGAAAGAATCACAACCCAAAAACATCACCCAAGGAGACCTTCTGCTGTGCTTTTTGCAACTGGACTTGTGTATTTTGAATTGGCCTTTTTAGTCATCAGCGCGCTTGCAGAAAGCGCTGGATGTGTCCTTCCTGAATCTTCGTTTGCGAAGTAAAGCCAGAGAGAGAGAGAGAGAGAGAGAGAGAGAGATTAAACAGTTATGGAAAAATTTGTCAGTTTCTCTTTCTTCCAACTTTAGTTTTTTTAAAAAGTCTCAAGAAGGAATAGGAAAATCTGTCAGTTTTGCTGTCTCCTGTATTCATTTTCTTTTCATGCCAGATGGGACTCAAATTCTTTTCATCTTGAATATGAAGGAATTCTTCAAATTCTTCAAAATAAGTGAAAACAAAATTCTTACCCATCCATCTTTGCCAGCCAAATTCAACAGGTATGCCATAATAGGACCACATTGTATCTTCCTGTCATTTAAAGATTAAACATCCCCAACATGCAATGATATTTTTTGGAGAGGCAGAAACATTTGTGGAAGCAAAAGAAAGGTTTAAACTCCTGCGGCAGCCCCCTTGAAAATCACATGCAGTGATTCATCATGGCTTCCATGGCAGTAGGACACTGAATCTGATCCAGGTTTTGGATTGAACTGAAAGGAGCTTTAAATAGTGCAGAACCTGTTTGTCAGCTATGGATCAGCACTCTGGATAGCTCCTTTGAAGAATGGAATAAAATCCGGAGTGATTCACACTCAAAGTGACATGGAAGCCACCAGCTGTCATTGCAGGCATGCATACCCACAGGAAGCTACTAGGCTTCGCTAAGCACTTGAACTATTTCTATCCAGCCTTACCCACTGCAATTTATGGTACCAAATTACCTCAACTAACTCAGAGACCTCTCCTCAATTCAGTTGCTGTGCTCTTATGGTTCCCAGGTTAAGTATGGGAAAGGGCTCCTCTCTCTTTAATGGTTGTGTAGAACAGTGAATTTCAACAGGTGTTGCTTATTACACAAACAACAGCTGCTGAAATTGTAACACGCATAGCAAAACTTGCCTTCTTAAATATATGGTATCTTTTTCCGGACCCAGAAGAGGACAAATCTGTCAAGACAAATATGACAAAAAGTAATATGATGGATAAATGCATGCAGGCAGCGCTCAATTAGAGATTGTGTCTTAAGGAGCAAAGGCATCAATGGCTTTAAAGAAACAGACTAAGGCTTTTATTGTAGAAACTCCATTTTAAGGTAGGAAAGTTACTCAGGGTGCTATCCTAAGCTAGCTACATCTCTAAGGAGTGCTGAGAGTTCTGGGTAGGGGGTGGACACATCCCTAGGAGTATCATTTACATCACAGAGGGAGCAGGATAGGTAGACAAGGAGGGAGGACTGTGGGTCACTCAAAGGATCTAACCCTAATGCTGATTCCCACTCTGAGGCATTCTTGACTCTTTAGTGCTGAGCATTGTTGCATTTCTTATACCCCTTCTCAATGATGCATGCACTCATCCACAAAATTCATTTCTTCTCATAGAGCTTCATGACGGTCTTTGAGTAATGGCTTGGTAAGAATGTCTGTAATCATATCTTCTGTTGGGGGCTTCTCCTTCCAAAAATATGATGCCTCTCCCATATAAATTGGGTTTGTATGTACCTTTCTATATCTTGTGTACTCCCCCCCCCCAATATACCTATTTTAGTACAGTTGTTTGATGTGTGAAGCTTATTTTATACAGGATTCACTGGGATATGAAGAATTGCTGTTTTATGTCTCAAGCACAATTATATCGCCTTAGAGCATTCACTGGGATATAAAGAATCACTGTTTTATGTATCAAAGATTATTATAGCACCATTCAAAGGATGGCAGTGGACAAGCAACTCCAGGGTATTCTGATGAATTACTTCAGATATGCACCACTATTGAGTGACCTGCAAAATCACTTGGCTTGTTGACTACCAGGCCCAGCAGCATCCCATAATGATACAGAAGCTTCTATATAGAGCTCTACCTTGTGCCTTTTTCAGAGTTTGGTGTATGTGATGTGTTGACATCTCCACTCAAACCTACCTTCTCTGGCCTGTGGAGTCATGAACAGAGAACCCTGAGATTTGTCCAGTTTCACATTTAGGATGAGATTATGGACTCAAACACTTAATGCTCTTCTCTTACTAGGAATGTTGTACCTTGCTAATCACCACTCAGACATTTTAAGAGATAGAAATATTATGAAACACTGCCACGCTGGCCCCACGAGTGTTTGTTTATGGATAGCTGCCACTGTGATTTATTCACCATCAAGATATAATTAGTAGCAACAGATTGTAAATTGTCTTTCTGACTACCTGGTAATTATCTCCTGGGTTTCGTTAGGTGAGGCCTCCTAGCTTAAACTGAAATTGGGTGGTTCACAGCAGGTTCCGCTTCCATGTTAATCTTCTTTTGTTCTCTGAGACATAAATAAAGGTGTGCATAGCTAAGGAAAAGGCAACATGTCTTTCCAGTATGGGTTGTTGAAAACTCAATAATATTTTAGTTTGAAAAATCTAAGATTGGGGAATATATATATATATATATATATATATATTAAAAATCAAGTGCCCAGCCTAGAACTAATGCCCCTAAAATGTCTTGCGTGCAATCCTCGCAAGGAATTGCTGATATTGTAAAATTTACAATAAGGTTGCCAGCTCTTCAACTGAACATGTGGCTATGCTTTTATCAGAGGTTTGGTCTCCACCCTGAAGCAGACCTTGGCATGCTGCCCCTTTGGGTGCTCCTCAAACACTAGTCCCTTCCCCAGCAGTTTTTTTATTGTTGTTATGTGCCATCAAGTCAATTCCAAATTATAGCAATTCGTTCATAAGGTTTTCTTGTGAAGGCTTATTTAGTGGAGGCTTGCATCTACCTTCCTCTAAAGCTGAAAATGGGTGACTTGCCCAAGGTCACCCAGTGGGTTTCTATGGCTGCGTGGTGAATCAGTAATAGCATTACTAGGAGTACTAGCAGCAGCAACAATGTTTCTCCAATTAGTACTGTGTGAAGACTGCTCACAATATTCCAAGGTACCATTCAGCTGAATTGCTTTGGAAAATTAATATGCCAGCCTTTTCCCCAACCCTCTCCTTAAATTTGATAGAGAAGACTATATATATATATATATATATATATGGAGAGGATGTTGTAAAATAATCACTTGAAACATCTGCAAGTTTCCCCCATTTCTATTTCAGTTGAAGACCACAGGCATAAGTAGGTAGCTCCACCCATGTGAAGCTTTTTTTTTAATGAAGAAATGCAAGGAAGCTGTGGAGGCTACAAAGTGAAGGAGATATGTGTAGGGAGGAGGATAAGAGGAAGAAGTGAGGAATGAAGGAAAGAAGGAGGAAGAGAACAACTGTGGTCCCAATAATGAGCTGAGCTCTGAGAGCAGTTCCAAAGGAACTGACAAAACATCTGAAGTTGATATTGCCATAGATAGGATCATAGTAGCACAATTAATGCCACATCGTCCACATTACATCACTGTGGATAATGCCACATTATACAACAATACCTCACTGATTCTTAGGTCTCATCTACATGAGCCAGGATATGCTGGATTCCTGCCGGCATATCATGCCCATGGATCAGGCCTGTTCCTCCCCCGTTACCATCAAAAAATGGGACAGAGTCCAGACAGGCCCACTGGCCCGCCACTGCAGCTGTCATGGCCATTTCCCTTCCTCTCCTGGAAGTGAGGAAGCCAGCCCACAACATGTGACCAAGGCCTCCTGCATGTGACCAGCATTGATCACATGCTGTGGTACTCCTTCTTGACTCCTTCTTGCTTCAGAAGAGCAAGGTAGACCAGCAGCTGCAGTGAAGGCTAGCCTGCCAGAACAGGCTTGTGTAGACATGCAGGGCCAAATCCATTTTTTTGCTGGCAGGACCGGATTTTCCCAGGTATTGTTTTAAAGCAATTTATCGGGCCCTATCCTGTCCCCCCCATCTTAACCCCATATTTGCCCTGGGGGGAATGAGGACTGCCAGGGGACAGAATGGGGTAAAAGCCCTGTGTTGTCAGGATTGGAGGGCTCTAAGAGCATTACTGCACTCCGGACAAAAGAGGCAAAGCAGCAGAAATGTTCTGTCTTTCCCACTGCCTTATCGCATGACGTTGGTGTTCTTTCATTCCAGTCCTGTGGAGGACCGAGGTAAAATTGCATCTTTTTGCTAACCCAAAAAATCTGTTTGCAAAAAGATGTGGCTTTACCTCGGTCCCCTTTGGGACCAGAACAAAAGAATGCTGGAATAATGCCAATGCCATGCAGTAAGGCAGCAGGCAAAAGCTGCTACTTTGCCACTTTTCTTCAGAGTGAGGTAAGGCTCTAAGATAGGGGCAAGATGGGGTAAATTGCCCATGTAGGCAAGCTCTTAGATTATTGGATAGAATCCAAATCTTTGACATTCCCAAAGTCCAATAGGTAACAACTAGTAGACTGTGAAACCAATAATAACACCAGCAGCAACCAGCACCCACAGACAGATACTTTGCTATGATAAGTTTATAGCCACCACCAAAAATTAAAAATAAATGCTGATTTGCCATTAGAACAAGGCCTTCCGAAGAAAAAATGTTTTAGGAAACTGTAGAAAAGATTTTGACCTAATATTAGCATAATTTGTTCTTCACAACTGGACACAACAGTATACCTACACAAATATATCTACTATAAAACTTGAAGGGAAAGAACAATACTATAAGCATCTACATTGCAGGCCATATATGTTCAGAAAAGCCTGCCACCTTCCTGTCCTTCATAACACAATTGTTCTGTTTTCTAGCACCAGGGTTCGAAAAAGTTATAGAACATCACACAAAATAACACAAAGTTTGAGGAAGATGCTGGAGAAACTGGTCGTAGCACTGGATGCCACATTAAATGTGTCCCTGTGTATTTCCTGACTACTGTATTGCAAAATTTGCACTTGACAGAGGCCAGAGACTTCACCACTCTTGAATTTTATTCAGACAAAAAGAAATATTATCGTATCTTGGGATGTGAAAATCTGTTTCTTTCTATACCTATTTTTTTTGCATGTTTTAATCCATAATTCTGTTTCATTTTCACACTCATTCATCATTTTAAAATTCCTTTTCCTCTCATAATATATTCAAATAAGTATTTGTGGACATTTTTCTCCAAAACATATATTTAGATGTATATTTGATTTTTAAATGTTTAGTATGTTTGATAAAGAAATGCACATTAGTCTAAGAGATGCGGATAAGATCAGTTTATGTATGAATTCACAAACATTCAATTCCTCAAGCATCCCTACTCATACTTTGCAAAGAATTACAGGCAGTAAGGTCCGTCTAGACCTTAGCATATAACACATCCTTGGAGAAATATAGCATCCCATGAGTCTGGGTGAACCAACTCATTTCTCTATTGTTGTTTTGCCATTTGAACAATGTATATTAACAAACAAACCACAGGTACTTTCCACGCCAGATTCCTTCACCTACCCCAACATAATTGCAATCACCAAACTGACTGATGTGCTTCCCAGATGATTCATCTTTCCCACATAATTTCCACAGATGTTATCAAATATACCAGGATATACCATTCTCACCACTTTCAATACACCTGGGGGCAGGAATGTTGCATTACAGAACAGATTTCTGCACGCAGCTTTGTTCCTCGGTCTAGGCTATACAGAAATGGCTCTCATAATTTCAGGGATGCCTTCTGCTTGCCAATGTATGATTTCAAAGTAAATACCTGGAAATGCTAAAGCATTTCACACTGCAACTAAACCTGGGTATGCCTGTTAATACCAAACACTAATTGGCTAGCATCCTGTTAGGGATGTATGCATGTGTGACTTTCCTGTATGTCCCTTTTTGGGTACTGTGGGGATTGATACTCCCTTCCTTTCTCTGCAATGTCCACCCTGGCTTGCTGGACTGCTTCTGAAGCCATTCTGGCCATTCTGTGCTTTTTGGGGAGTGGCCAAGATCATAGAAGTGTCTCCCCATAGCCAGATGTGAAATGATAACATCATTGCTCTAGAAATCTCAGAGCTTCTGCAGTCATTTTATGTCTGGCTATGGGAATATAGTCAAATGCTCCCCATGAAGCAGAGACTGGCCATGTGGGAGGCTTCAGAGGCTGTTTAGTAAGTTGGCTGGCATATGGCTCATCCTACTATAGCTCCACACGCAGAATCTATACTATGCTTTGCCATATGAGATTGCAACCATAGGGTGTCATCCTATTGGTTAGTTCCAGCTAGAGTAGACCCATCCAGTCAATTGTTGAAGAGTGAGTCAACACATAAATAAATCAAATCAAATCAACAGGTCTGCTCTAGCAAGGACTAAAAGAGGATTTAGGCCACTGATGTACTTAAGAGTAAAGCTATTAACTAATTTCTCTCTTTCCATATTCCCATTATGATAATATCTCTGAAAATGCAAACATTGTCTCAGTATGCAAAATACAAACTTTGCTGAGGAACTTTTCACAACCCATGGTGATTTGGGATTCATATTTATTTCCTCATTTATTTATTTTTTTACAAATTATGGCCCAGTCCCACCCAGCAGCTTTCTACACACTGCTGGACTTAGTTAAACCACAGTTGAAAGGCAGTTGGATGCCAAACCCCCTCACTGAGCTCACTGAGCTCACTGTCTTTCAGTCCCTTCATCCTAGTCTTTCTAGACACTCATGGCAATAAACAGAAACTGAAACCGAGAATTGCCTATAAAGTAAGGACATCTGCAAAACCATTTTTTAAAGAAAAAAAAGGCACAAAGAGCTTCAAAAGTTTTAAGTTACATATTGTGGTTGCCTGGCAACTGATCTCCAAAGTTGCCTTTCATGTTTTATTTCCCCATGTTTCCCATGTTTATAGTATAATTATTGCTGTGACATCATAATCCCACTATTCAGCAGCTGTCAGGGGCCCCCAATGCAGAATAAACACTCTTTTACTGTCTTCACTACTACAGGTTAGTTTACTAAATAGATCAATATTTGGTTTGTGTAGTTAGAAGGATTAGGAGATGGAAGTGACTTTTGAAAAGCTTCCTTATCTTGCCAGCGTCTAGGAGCACCTGAGAATGTTGTAAAGAAAAGCCATTTCATAAATCATAAAAAAGCACATATAAAAGGTACTCAAGGCTCTTGCAAACATGTTTACAAGGGAAAGCCTGCCTTAAAAGGCAGATATTTTATTCTGGAATCAGTAATGTATTTAAACATTTATGGCTTTCACACACACACCAATTAAAAACCTTTTTGTTTGAAGAGTATTCGTCAAGGGTATCTCTTCCCCCCTTTCATTTAATCTGATTAAATGGATTTGTGCTTCCCGGGGTGCTGGTTTACCTGAGCTCTTATAATAAACAGACTCCTCTAATTATGTTGAATATTTCCCCATCCCCACTTTGCTTTCTCTAATAAACCCTAGCCTCTGTCATTTCAAAGGGGAATGGTTGCAGTTTCAAATGTTGTCAACGAAACAGGATTTTCAACTTCCCTGTACAAAAGGCTCAACTGGCAATTGGATTTTTATTACTGAACCTTCTAAAAATGTTTGGTGTGTTCTCTCACAGACACATGTTCTAGCATGCAGCTATGTCCTTAGCTTCTAAGACATAGCATGACACAGCTCTGCTATAATTTCAAGCATCTTGTCTACTGCGATCTAAAAATCCACATGCTTGATCACAGTCATCAAACTTGATATGTTATTTGATGGGATCAAAACATAGTCATTAGTTAGGTTTTTGGACCCAATCTACCACCAACTTTGCATACCCCCAAATAGGCCTTTTCGATTTCTGCAACTGATGGCTTTAGAATGCATGTTTATGAGATTGTTTTGACCAAACTGATGTTGACATTGCAAATATTTTTTGCAACTTTGGGATTGATCAACACACTTTGGCTTTATAGGAGTGAGGGGAGGTTTTTGTTTTCATTCCATTTTGCATGGAACATGGTGTGAAACAAATGTGCATCCATCCATTCAAATCATTGTTTCATTCAACTCATAAGGGAAATCATCACCCACTTTGGCTTCCATATTGGAACAAAGGAGAAATATAAATTAAATCAATCAATCTATCAATATCAGCCTATGCAAAGCCAAGTATATTTCCTGGTTTGTTTTGTTTGAATATGCATCTGGTGTGAAGTGGTTGTTACGTACTCCATAGCTAATCCTACATTGCATCAGGGCATATATAAAAATGAATGCCCAAACAACGTTCCCTTGTGTGCTATGTAAACATATAAGGAAGACCAATCAGGTACACAAAACATTTTATCAGTCCCTAGCCAAGATGTGCAAACACTTGAAATGTACATCTATGATTTCTGTTGATCAAGCAATGTACTGAGGAACAGTGTGTACCCGACAAGGGCGTATGGTGAAGTATTATATATTGTGGGATAAAATATTAATGATGGGAAAGATATACCAGCTGTGCAAGTTGATATGTAGCACATTATTTTCTAAATGCTATTGACCTATACCCTTTTAAACATTGAGCAATTTTAGGAGGGCCTATATAGGGCTTCTAAACTTTTATGAGGTGGAGGTTGCATTTTAGGGCTCTCTTATTTATGGATTCTATAATATCAGCAAATATGAAAGGAGGGGAGGGTTTGGTTTCCATATTCAGAGTACTGTTTCACACTGAAGCATCTACTATGCTGCTGGGGGAAAGTAATCCATATGATAGGAATGAACAAGACGATATTTTCCACATAAGATGTAATACTAAAATAACAGCTACTTCATATTCTGATAGTTTAAGCTACGATTTAAAACATGTAAGTTGGTATTGTGAATGGTGTAGAAGGCAGAATCGAGCAAAACAAAAAAGGACCTTTTTTTACTTTATAAAATAACATGTTTATCAGCAAATTGCTCCCAACTGGGCCTAGCAGTAAGTGACAGGGAAAAGAACCAAACTGCCCCAATTATATAACTGGAGACAATAGAGCAACAGCTTTATTCTTTATACCTATATAGTAAAGGTGGGAAACTGCATGGGGGCCAAGGGCCAACCCCCTCATGAGCCACTTCCCCCAGAGCAAGCCCAAGTATCTTAGTTTTCCTTTGCAGTCCTTCTCAAAAAGGCAACAGTAAGTGGCTTGGTGTCACTACCTGCCACCATTTTGAGATGACCTGCAAAGCAAAACAGAGGGTGTTTTCAGGGGAAGAGTAGTACATAATTCTGAGGTACTTGTGGGGATGGACTGGGGGCATTTTAGTATGTGTTTTCACACTTTGGGTTGTCTCAATGGTGAAAATAGCAAGCAGTTGCTAAGGCGATAAAACAGGGCGGGTTGTGTTTGTTTGTTTGTTTGTTTTCTTCTGTTAAATTGAAAAATCGCTCTATCGCACCTTGGACATTGGGGTGATTTTTAAAAGGTTGGCAGTGTCAAATTGAGGTAAGTACAATTGTGAGTAAATCACTTGCAGCCGCCATCTTGTATGAGAAGCTTATGGGGGGGAAACATTGTTAAGACAAGTCACAGCTGCTGCAAAATGCCATCACTGTGAGGCACCATTTTGGGGCTCATATAGACAAGCCCTCTGGAAGAGACTTTCTTCAAAAATTGCCCCCAAATCATGCTATTTTTTTAAAAAAAATGGGGTTGTGGTTTTTGATGGCCTGAGGGATGGCTTCAGGGCCACAAAATTGGGATTCAGGGGCTCCATGCTGCCCACATGCCACACTATGCCCACCCCTGCTGTCTAGGCTTGGCCTGGCAAGGGGCAATATATTCAAATATCAGACAATCCTCCTGCTACCCAAATAACACAAGCACCTCCGACAGCTTGCTTGCCAAGGGTTAACCATGGAGTAGCACCTGTGGTATCCACAGGGCTATAAGTCA
Source organism: Gambelia wislizenii (assembly GCA_030847615.1). Classification (NCBI taxonomy): domain Eukaryota; kingdom Metazoa; phylum Chordata; class Lepidosauria; order Squamata; family Crotaphytidae; genus Gambelia; species Gambelia wislizenii. The sequence continues at coordinate 301,923,264 of JAUMIR010000002.1, read as the reverse complement.
CTATGTCATTCCCATTCCAGCTGGAAGTGAGATTGGTGCAAGATTCCCTTAGGTGGGCCTGACCTTGTAAGGCTGACCCCTAAGGTCCCTCAAGGGGACTTCAAAAAGGGAAGGATGATAGATATACTGGCCCTGCCTTCCCCCAAAGTAGATCATGTCCCATGCCACATCCTCAAAGTTGTGATAAAGCACACTTTTTAACAAGTGCAACAAATAAAACAATCATGGAATGTAAGATGTTTACAGCCAAGCTAACTCTAAACACCACCATTATGTTTGGCCAGTGGCAGGTGAATGAGAAGGTGAAATCTAGCTGAATGCTACTGGAGCATCTGAGAACTGCCTTTATGTTAACCTCTTAGTTCAGCATCTGGCTGGCGAAGGCCTATTTGACCTTTCAGCAGCCATTTCGGGCTTGTCTAGATGAGAGGATATAATGCTGATTGCTGTGCATTAATGCTAAATCACAGAAGCATTCCTTTGTCTCCATGGTCCTTTGACAAAATTGTTGGAATGTGAACTTATCCATGTTTGAAGTTCACATGCAGCCATGCCTGCGAGTCAAAATGGTGGCTGGGAGTGAAACACTCACGCTATTATTCTCCACAAGTTGTCAACGCATGCACAGTTGGTGTAGCTGTAAATCTGAGGTGTGTTAAGTGTGACCTTCCTCTTTAAAAAGCTGTTTGGTCACCTCAGCACAGTAAAAAAGTGCACTATCAGCAACACGATAGTGATTCCAGCCAAAATGGTGATTCCAGCCACTTCATTGCTGGCAAGCCTCCCCCCTCCCCCCATGCACATCCGACCAATCAGCTTTCCACTTCTACCCTGCACAGAGATGAGAATCAGTTGTCCAAATGAGGGGTAATGCACTATTCTGTGTACTTAAAAAAAAAAACTCAGGAAAAGTCACGAAGGCTTTACCTCCACAATTTTTTGAGTCACCCCCTTCTGAACAGTAAATGGTAAATGGTAAATTGTTGTGGGATCTTGTTGGGACAAAAGGTATTCTCCTCGAATACTATGAGGAGTTTTTTCACCATCTAGATAAATAACCACATCATCTCCTGATTGGATAATCTTCCAGAGAAACACAAAAACTGCACTCAAGCCTCTGAGAAGGAAACTGATGCACCAAGGGGAGAAAACAATGGCTCCTTGTTCCCTGAGCCCTCCCATAGCCCACAAAGAGGCCATCCAGGTGAGTCTGGCAGCCCAGGCTTATGAGCTATGTGTTCATGAATGTGTGAATATATATGTGTAATATGCAATAGATGTCATCTATCTGGATGGGGAAGGCTGGATGGTGAAATGCTTTCAGCAAAGCATTTGATAAAGTTTCCCATGATATTTTGATTAGCAAACTGATTAAATGTGGAATAGATGGAAACAGTACCTAATGGATCCATAACTGGTTTGGAAACCATGTTCAAAGAGTTCTCATCAATGGCTGCACTTCAGACTGGAGGGATGTGTTGAGCAGAGCACTGAAGGGCTTGGTCTTGGGGCCATCATGCCTCAACATTTCTATCAACAATTTAGATGATGGGGTAGAAAGAATCCTTTAACTGCAATGGCTGCAATTAAATGGCTGCAATGTATAGACTCCTGTGTTTGGAGTTTGGTAGGCACTATTACTCTCTGGCTGAGAATTCTAAATTTCCCTCCATACTATACTGTATGGAGGGATTTGTATAATTCTATACTACGTTGATATAGCAGTTAAAGGGGAATCATAAGACTATAATTATGTAGCAAGAAAGTGCCCTTGGTGCCAGCCATGGTTTGTGAGACTTCAGCCAAATTCACCCTACACAAATAATCCAGGTTGAAAACTGGATTATTTGCCATGACTCCTTCCTATTAAATCACGGGATTTGTAATTTTACAAGATCTTTAGCCTACTCTGCCACAAAGTGTTGTTCCTCACCAAACTACAAATCCTAGGATTCCATAGGAAGGAGCCATGGCAAATAATCCAGTTTCAAATTGGATTATTTTTGTAGTATGGATTTGGCCTTCAAGAGGCTGAAGAGGGAGGGAGGGAAGAAGGTTGTCAGGCAGACCTAATGGAGATTCTACAGTAGCCGCTCTGAACCTGCCTGCAATGGCAGGGCCAGAAGCACAAGTTTTCTTAAAAAGAGGGTGTGGGGGATCTTTGAACACTTTTCTTTCCTTGCTCAGAGATGCCACCCCTTGCCTGGAAAAGAGGGGTCAGGCCTGAGACTCAAAGTCAGGAACTGAGATCTGGGAACCATTCTGTTGACCCATTTTTGAAGCCTGAAAGGACAAAGATGTCTTTCACTGTACAAAGATTCAGACCTCAGAGTTCCTTTGGGGGCAAGCAGTGCTGCCCAGGGCTTTGTTTTGTTTTGTTGCCTATCCAACTATCTCCAACCAGGTACAGAGGACTACCTTAGAGGAAAAAATGTTTTTTTAAAAAAAAAAAAAACTGGTGCCAGTTAAACTTGGCTTCAGTGACACCTGTGTCTTAAACAAAGGGTAGGCTTCATGCCTTTTTATCTGTACCCTACATTTGTTGTTTTTCACGCCAATCAAATTTACTTTGATTTCTGGTGACCCTATGGATGAGAAACCTCCAAATCACCCTGCACAGCCCTGCACAGATCTTGCAGACTCATGGCCATGGCTTCCATGATTGAGTCTATCCATCTGTAACAGTCTTCCTCTTTTCTTACTGCCTTCTAACTTACAACATTATTGTGTTTTTTAGTGTGTCATTTCTTTTCATGATATGGCCAAAGTATGACAATCTCAATTTAGTCATCTTGGTTTTAAGGGAGAATTCAGGCTTGATTTGCTCTAGGACCCATCTAATTGTCTTTTTAGCAGTCCTCAGTATCCGCAGCATTCTTCTCCAGCATCACATTTCAAATATGTTGATTTTATCCCTTTCAACTTTCTTCACTGTCTTCTGATTTCTTGACTACAGTCTCCATTCTGATTAATGACTGAGCCAAGGTATGAAAAATATTGAACTTCTTTGATGTCTTCATCATCTACTTTAAAGTTATGTAAGTCATCTGTGTTCATTATTTTTCTTTTCTTAATGTATAACAGTAAACCTGTCTTTGCACTTTCTTCATCAACTTTCTTCAGTAACCGTTCCAAGTCTTTGATATTTTCTGCTACTAGTATGATGTCATCTGCATATCTTAAATTGTTCATGTTCCTTTCTCCAATTTTTACATCTCCTTCCCCTGAGACTAATCTTGCTTTACATATGATATGTTCAGCATACAATTTAAAGAGATAGGGTGATAAAATGCAGCCTTGCCTGCCTCCCTTGCCTATTGGAAACCATTCAATTTCTCCATATTCTGTCCTGATGATAGTCTCTTGTCCTGAGTACAGGTTGCACACCAGGACAATCAAATGTTGTGGCACATTCATTATGTAAGAGCAATTTACAGTTTTTCATGGTTTACACAATGAAAGGCTTTGCTATAATCTATAAAAAACAGGTTGATTTTCTTTTGAAATTCTTTGTTGTGTCCTTTATCCAATGTATGTTTGCAATATGATCTCTAGATCCTCTTCCTTTCTTGAACCCAGCTAGGACACCTGGCATTTCTAGCTCCATGTATGGTAAAATTCTTGATGGCAGAATTTTGAGCATCACTTTGTTTACATGGGAGATTGAGGCAATGGTCCTGTGCTTACAACAATCCCTTTCTTGGGGAATGGAATGAATATTAACAATTTCTTATCTGTTGGCCATTGTTTTGTTTTCCATATTTGTTGAAAGATGCTAGTTATAACTAGAGCAGATTCCATTAAACTTAAACTATTGGATAAATGGGGATATGTTAGATATGGATAGGATGTACTTATTTATTGAAGTTGAAATGAAACCTTACCCTTAATCATCTCTCCTGAATAATAGAATGGGGAAAGTAATTTTTTAAAGATGTATAAAGGTCATGATTTTGTAATATACGGTTATAGATATGTATATCTAGGATGAATGTTAGTAATAATAGAGAAATGGATAGAAGATGATGTTATGATCTGGATGTTGAAACTAACAAGGTTAATGGTAGGTAGAGAGAAGGTTTGAGAAAGTGAATAGAAAGTGATGGAGGCTAGAGTGGAACAGTGGAAGGATTTTGAAAGGCTGAATATAAGAAGAGAAACGAGAGAGAAGAGAAAAATGTTGAGTGATTTTTTTTATTTATATATGGTACGATTAAGATAAGGATGAATGAATGTAAATATGTTGCTATTTTAAAAATTCTTTTAAAATAAAGATATATAAACAAATTAAAAAAATAACTAGAGTAGATTCTTTCTCTGCAGACTAAAGCAGCTCTATAGGTATGAAATCTGTTCTTAGTGATTTCTCCCAGGTGCTCTGACTGAAACCTCTATTTCACTTTCTACAATTGAAGATTAATCTTCAAATGGTTCTTTCTTGAATGAATTTGTCATCCTTTCATCTCTTTTACATAGTTCTTCTGTGTATTGTTTCCATTATCTTTTTAGTTCTACTTCATCATATAACATGTTTCACTGCTGGTCAAAGATCATCACCACTCTTGGTTTAAATTCTCCTTTGATTTCTCAGACCTTATGGAACAGGTCTCTTGTTCCTCATTTTTTGTTCTCGCTTTCTAGTTCCCTGCATTGGTTTTGCGGGCTGAGTGGGATAAACTCCCCTTCCCCTCGAGACCAATAAAGCAACACAAGATACATGCACTAATTGAGTTTAATACAGAGATGGAAAATTACATTAGAAGGTGTTGGCGAAAATGGCCACAGCTTTCAGTTATGCTGATATTTGTTTGAGGTTGGCTTGGGCATGGGTTATGCTGAAACAGGGTCGGCTACCCAGTCACGTGACCGGAAACACGTGACCGACACCTGTAGCCGGAAGCATGTGACCGGAAACACGTGACTGGAAGCACGTGACTGGAAGCACGTGACCACCCCCCGCGAGTGGCCAGATCATGTGCTTCGTCCAGGTGACCGATCACGTGCCATGGTCCCCAAACGGGAACTCCGGGGGGACGGGAAACTGGGGTGAGACCAAGGCCTGGTCTGCCACAATCGCCACCAGAGACCCCAGCTTGACCTAGAGGACATGCCATAACCCATGTCCACCACCGTCTAGAGAAAGCTGTGACAAGATGAAGGTAAAAAGAGTGACAATATATACAGAACATCCAAAGAGGGAGGGTCTTCGGCTCGCAAGAGCCAACTGCCAGGGTCCGGCGAGGGGACGGGAATAAGTCCCTGGCTGCCGGACCCTGTTGAGGACTGGCCCTGCCCACCAGCCAATGAGAGGCCTCCGAGGGTGGACAAGCCTGATTATCTGGAGGGAGCGCAGCCTGAACAATCAGGGAAGGGGAGCCCTTCCCTGATAGGTCCGTTTTTGATCCTCTCCCCCAGCCTGTGAGATGCAGCCTGGGGAAGAGGATACCAGCAGGCATGGCGGTGCCCATGCCTGCCACGTGGTCGCGGCGGGCCAGGGAGGCCACCAGCCACAAAGCAGCCACCCGGGTAAGTACTGGGCAGCCAGCTTGCAGGCTGAGTGGGCTGAGTGGGATACCTGACCGGAAACACCTGAACGACACGCGTAGCCAGAAACACGTGACCGGAAACACGTGAGTGGAAACACGTGACCGGAAGTGCGTGATTGGAAGCACGTGACTGGCCCCCCATGAGTGGCTGGCTCACATGCTGCACCCAGGTGACCGATCATATGCCCTGGTCCCCAAACAGGAACTCTGGGGGGGGCAGGAAACCGGGGTGAGACGAAGGCCTGGTCTGCCACAATCACCACCAGAGACCCCCCCTTGACCTAGAGGATGTGCCATAACCCATGCCCACTGCCACCAAAGCCGAGCGACCCACCTGTTGCTCGGCTTCCGCCAACCCAGCAGATATCACCCAACAGAATGAACAACTACCTGCGGGAGCCTGACGGGGACCTAACTGGGAGAAAATTTGAGTTCCGGGCAGATATAGGTGGTGTATGCCCTGGAGCACCATCTGCCCAACTGTTGGATCGCTGTGGCCACCAAGACTTCCGTCACCGCCATGGTGGCTGCATCGATGCGGAATGAATGACCACCAAAGTCCATAGCTGGGTACCCAAACTGCTGCAAGGCCATCCGCAGCATGCAGACAAACTGGAAGCGTGTCAGTGGGGAAGAGTCCTCGTGGATGAAGAGGGGGCCTCAAATGTCCAGACGATGCCTGAGGTAGCATAGCAAGAGGTGCACAGGGCAGGCTGGAGAGTCGCTGAGCTTCCGAAGAAGAAGGTGGGCCCTTTGCCCCTGCTGAACAGACTTGGACCGTCGAATCCGCACATGTAGGACCCCATCTCGCAACTTGAGGTTCCCACGCTGGAGAGCCCATTTTGAGCAATCGGCCCAGGAGGTGCAGACCAGCTCTCTAATTCACAAAGCTGCAAAGAAAGCGGTCACGAAGGCTGCCCGGAAGAGCCAGACCTCAAACCTGGACTGATACACCACCGGTAGCAATGCCAGCAGATGGCCCAGTAATTCAAAGGAGATTGGTCTACGAGAGTCCTGTCTTGATCCAGCCATATGACGCCATCCCTTGACAGCCTTCCGAACAAGGAACGATGCGCAAGGGTCAGGATGTCCAGCGGTTCTGCTGAAGAAGGAGATGGCTGCCAAGTGGAGAGAAATGGACCTAGGTGCTAAACCTCTGTCCTTTAGTGACGCCATGTAGTGGAGGACTTCCCATTCGTAGGACGGCCAGGTGCTGCTGTACCCATGTTGGTGTCTGAAACTAAAGAACTGCCGCACCACCCTAGAGTAACTGGCCCGGGTGGAAGGTGCCAAGGAGCAGAATACCCCCTGGATCGTTCCTTCACAAGGTGCCAGAGCTCTAGCGGGAAGGTGACCAGTGCCGCATCCGCTTCTGGAGCCAGTTCCCGAAATCTTTCATCCTGGAACCGAGACAAGGCATCGGCAATTTCATTATCCACCTCTGGAACATGGCGTGCTGTGAAAGAGATGTTAGCTTCCAGACAGACGAGTACAAATTCCCTGACGAGTCGCATGACTCTGTCAGACTTAGAGGACTGCTTGTTAATTATCTGGACCACTGCCTGGTTGTCGCACCAGAAGCATACCCACCTGTCCCGGAACTCATCTTTCCACAGGTGCACTGCTACTAATATAGTAAAAAAATCGAGAAACGTTAGGTCCCGGATGACGTCAGACTCCCTCCATGTAGGAGGCCAGGGTTGGGCACACCAGTGCCCATTGTAAAATATTCCGAACCCAACCCCCCCGCCACGTCTGACTGAACCTGAAGCCCCGTCCCAATGGCGGCCTCTCCCTGCCAGAAAGTGACCCTGTTGTACCCCTCCAAGAACCTAAGCCAGACCCTAAGATCCTCCTTGACTCCCTTTGTCAGCTGGATGTGGTGCTGTGGGGACCGAACGCCTGTCATGATCTTGGCCAGCCGACTGCAGAAGGCTCTGCCAGGCACAACTACTCTGCAAGCAAAGTTAAGGTGACCCAGCAGCGATTGGACCTCCCGCAGCGTGGCCTTTAAGGATAGACAAGAAGCAAAAGTAAAATGCAAGTATTCAATGACTTGTGTGCAGACATAACCAGAACTACTGTAATGCTGGCTGCCCGGTACTTACAGTGGACTGGATGTCACATTTCGCCATAAGGGCGCCGGGGCCACAAACCCGAACCAATTTGACTGCTTGATCAAAGGTAGTGTAACGTACAGAACAAAGTTCCTGGGGTATGGCATCATTGACGGATGCCCCTTTTGGGTAAGATAAGTGGTGAATGAGGCGGAACTCACCTGGCGCCTTCTTAGGGACTACCCCAAGAGGGGACACTCGGAGGTTGTCCATGGGAGGAGCTGCAAAGGGGCCCACCACCCTGCCTGCAGCACATTTTTAGCTATTTTTCCTGCAACAATGTCAGGCAGCTCTGCGGCCGACTTAAGGTTGCCAAACATGAAGGCCCATCTAGGTCCCTGAGCAGGTATCCTGAAACTCATGGAGAAACCGCCCCGTAGGTAGGCAGCTGCCTGCCTGTTGGCATATTGGTCGGGGGGGGGGTAGAAGGGCATGAAGCTTGATGGGCGTGAAGGCGCAAGGGGGTTCCCCTGTGCTAACCCTGTCATTTGCTACTACCTGGCCCGGCGCTACTTCCAGACCCTGCCTTCTTCTTGCTGCCAGAGGAGGCAGGGCGGTCCGCCCGAAAGGGCTGATCAGAGGAAGAGCTGCAGGAGCAGCTGGACCTGGGGTGGGACCCGAGGCAGCTCTCGCAGGAGTGCTCGAACCTACAGTGAGTTCGGAAGCATTTTCCTGCATTGTACTCCCAGCACACCAGACGCTGAGGATCTTTTTTGCGGGGCGGCTTAGCTGCCTTCAGTTTCCCCTTAATGTGAGAACCCACAATGACGAGCCATAGCTTATCATTGATGAGGCCCCACCTGGCCCTCTTGCGAAAGGCGGTGTCATATTCAATGGCCACCACCTCGCCCGCAAGGGCCCTGGCCCTGAGCACATTGGCCAAGTGGTTGGCCTGGTGCCACCCCCTGTCAGGGTAAGCCGAGCTGACTACCCCCATGAACACAGTATAGCCAGCTAGCCAGTTGGAGAAGGAGTGCTCCACGGCTTCTGGCTGCTTCTTTTCAGTGGATTTGTCAGATTTAGGCATGCTTCCCACCTCTCCCTCTGGTTTTAGGAGAGAAAATATATCCACATAATATCCCTTGAGGATATTATCCAGGATTTTCTTCTCCAGGTGGATCCCAGGTGGATCCTCATGGTCCTGGAACAAGCCTGGCACCTCGGGTCTGGGGGTTTCATCCCCTTCCCACCAAGCCCTGGTGGGCTGCAGCCACTGGACCCCTCTTTTTAGGGGCCAGTGCTGCCCAAGACCTCGGAGTCCTGCCAGCCTGCGCCCTGGTCACTGGCCGGTTAGCTGGCGCCTTCTTCTTTGGCGGCATGTCAACTCTGATGATTTCAGCTTTTGATAGGCAAAGGCCTGATAGTGATTTCAGCTCTAGTTATAATTGCGCGCATGAGTGTGGCTTGTCCGCTCTGTGCCATAGCTGCCCAGTCGGCTAAGTCAATGCACCGGTTGGTCTCTCTGAGCTTGTCCGCCCTATGCCATGTGGATTCGCCCACCTGCGAAGACCCCTTCTGCGCTTAGGTGACCTGGGGCCCGCCTGCCCGACAAGACCTCAGCGCCCTCCCCTTGGCTTGTCCACCCTTGCTGGGACTCAGTGTCCCCCTGAGGTGGTTCGCCCACTTGCCTGGGGAACCCCTACCACCTTCCCCAGCTGGAAGGTACTGCCAGTCACCTTGGCTTGTCCACACGTATAGTGCCGTCCGCATGGCCCCTTAGAACCTCGTGGGTCCCCCAACCCCAGGATACCCCTGGGGTTGGCTGGTGGATGCTTGCCCTCCCAGGCTGGGGTTACTCGCTCTGCCGCTGGAGCGGCCGCCCAGCTGGCCTCCTCTGCTGCTGGCGCCTGTTAGCCGGTGCCCCTATGGGAACTGCCTGCTGCTGCCTGCTGCTCCCCATGGGTCTGCAGCTGCCTCTGGCCCAGTCCCTCCACTGCCGGTGTCCCCCCGCTGCTCCTCCCCCTGCGTGGGGAACCCTCCTGGCCTGCTGGCCACTTTCAGCCCTTAAGGGCCGCCGTACCGCCTCCGGATGCCTCCACCTCCCGCCGCCACTTCCGAGCGCTGCCCGTTCGCCGCTGCTGACGGGGGGATCTCTGCTCAATGACGGGCCGGGGTCTTTGCCTGCCACCGAGGGTCTTCGCTCGCTGCCCCGAGGGTCTTCGCCCGGCTCCAGCCTTGTTGCCTTCCCTCGCTGCTCCTCAGGGCTTCTTCAGGAGCTTCCCAGAGCTCCTTCCTCTTCAGCTCGCAAGAGCCAACTGGCAGGGTCCGGCGAGGGGCTGGGAATAAATCCCTGGATGCCAGACCCTGTTGAGGACTGGACCCGCCCAACAGCTGATCAGAGGCCTCCAAGGGCAGACAAGCCTGATTGGCTGGGGGGAGCGCAGCCTGACCAATCGGGGAAGGGGAGCCCTTCCCTGATTGGTCCATTTTCGATCCTCTCCCCAACCTGTGAGATGCAGACTGGGGAAGAGTATACCGGCAGGCATGGCGGCGCCCATGCCTGCCACGCGGTCGCAGCGGGCCGGGGAGGCCACCAGCCGCAAAGCGGCCGCCCGGGTAAGTACCGGGCAGCCAGCATTACAGTAGTCCTGGTTATGTCTGCACACAAGTCATTGAATACTTGCATTTTACTTTTGCTTCTTGTCTATCCTTAACTGCCTGAAGAGTTTCATCTGTCATCCATTGAGCCTTCTCTTTCTTTTTTGCTGAAGATAGTGTCTTTTTGTATTCCTCCCTGACAATATCCCTGGCTTCAGTCCAGGGTCCTTCCAGCTCCCAGTCGATTAGATTTCTAGTGCAAATCTGTTTTTTACATTATTTTTAAATTCTACATGGATGTTGTTCAGGCATGATAGTTGTTTGGGCACAATAGCTGGTTTAGTGTTCTTCAGCTTACTCTAATTTTTGATATTAATAGTTCATAGTTTATGCTACAATCTGTGCCTGATCTTGTTTCTGCAGAGAGAATGGAGCTTCTCCATCTTCCGCTTCCAATTATGTAGTCTGTTTCTAGATTGGCCATCAGGTGATGTCATATATACAGTCACCTCTTTGGTTGCTTGAAGAATATGTTTGTGATGAACTAATTGTTGGCCTCACAAAATTAGATCAGTCACTCTCCTGCTTCATTTCTTGATCCTAGGCCAAATTTTCCTACAATCCTTGATTCTGCTCCGTTTCCTATTTTTGCTTTCCAATCACCTATGGTTAACAAGAAGTTCTTTTTGGTGTGTGATCAATTTCCTCCTTTGACTCCAGCACAGAATCTTTCAGTTTCTTCTTCTTCTGCCTCTGTACTCGGTGCATAAACTTGGATCATATTTATTTTGATCAGCTTTCCCTGAAGTCTTATATTCTTTGGTCAGAATTTCCATTACTGTCCTTTGACTGCCGGGCACTTGCCCTGTTACCAAGCCCTGCCCCGTGCTCATCGAGCCCCATCTTCTTTGCATGTCCTCTCATATGGGAAAGTGATTAATATCAAATCACTTGTCCCCAAAAGTAGGAATTAACATCCCCTCCCTGCTGTTTTTTTTCTTAACTCTAGGAAAAGCCAGCTTTTCCTGCATAGTTTTTGGCATTTGGGGCCCCACTCCTTCACAATATGGGAGAATGACACAGATGGTCATTAGGACAGGTAGGATTCTCCTTGGATTCCATGAGGAATATTTTTGCTGCTTAGATTACCCCTTTGTCTGGCTTCTCAGCAAAAGACTGTTTGACATGGGGGAACCTACCAGCAGCACTGCTGCCATCAATGTAGCCTCTTGCCTCACATGAGCATGCAATCCCAGCACCGTGGAAAAGTGGTGCTGCTGGTGGGATAAATTATAGCTTGTTTATTTTGTCTTTTGAAACATAAATGGAACCCACTGGGATTTGAACCAATTTTGGCCTACATGACCCAAACCTGCCTTTGCTTCCTTTCTTCCTTTCTTCTTCTAAAGTGCTGCTGAGGAACACATGGCTCTCCAAATGTTTTGGATTACCACTACCATATCCCCCTTACCATTGGCCACGGCAGCTGGAGTTTCAGGAGCTTCAGCTCCAAAATATCTGGAGGGTCAGTGGTTCCTCATTCCTGTACTAGATCTTTGTAGTATCCTGGAACTAGCTCTTACACGTTTATGCATGTGTGTATGTAAATGTGTGTGAACTACTTTAAGTAAGGCAATAAAGAATGAGGTACATAAATAATAAGGGTAGCCTAAACCGTTCAGCTTTATACAGTTATTTCAATTCCATCAAGAAGACATTGGGTTGAGTGTATAAGATTAGAACTTATATTTTTTTGTAGGGAAACTTATGAGTGAGATGTACAAGGGCATACTGTCCCCCCCCCCATTCTGTTCTTTCTCTCTTAGCTTAGTTTGATTACATGTCCAAACAGCAGCCATTTTGCCTTGCAGTAAGTCATTTGGCTCCTCAGGTTAACTTTATGCTAAACAACTAATCCAGCTGTGATCATGTCCTATACTTGGGTAACACAACATTGTTGCCAGTTTTAATCCCTTTAAGTATATTTTTTAAAAGTTCTCTAATTGCAGTTATAAATAGAATGGCATGCTTTTAATAAAATAAACTTTAGATTCATTATGCTGCCAAAACAGTTCAAGTGCAACAAGGAGCACTGAAAGCATCACATTGCTTTAGGAAAAACAAAACGTATTCATTCTGATTGAACTATTTTTTGACAGTTCTGACTTCTTATGGGATTATGTTCAGAGAGGATTATACAGAAGAGCCAGAAACCTTTCATTAGTCTTAAAATATAAGTCCTAATGGCACCTCAATGAGCTAATGGGGTGTCACGGTTTGAGTGTTTGAGTAGAATTCTGGAGATCAGGGTTCGAATCCCCACTCAATCATGGAAACCAACTGGATAAGTCACACTCTTTCAGCCTCAGACTAAGGCAATGGCAATCCCCCTCTGGGAGACTTTCCAGGGGGTTGCCATAATTTAGAAACAACTTGAAAGCAAGCACACAACAATGAAATGGCACCTCAGAATGGAATGTTTGTTGGATATCGACACATTTACCTCCATAAATACAGACTGGAAGCCAAGTTATCAGACAAAGGGAGTTGATATCTATACAGGCTGCTTGATGTCTGAGCAATCCCAAGTCACCTCTTTCAGCTCAAGAGAAAGGCAATGACAAATCTCCTCTGAATACATCTTACCAAGCAAACACTACAGTAGGGTCACCACAAGTTGGAATTGATGTGAAGACACATAACAAAAACAAGAAAGGGTCATATTAGTAGTCCCCAAGGGATATTTAGTGGTATGGAGTCACAGCATATATGTAGTGTTAATAGGTACAATTATAATCCAATGAGTTTTGGATGAAAAAGGAATTTGGATGGATTTGGGATTCTCCATTAAAGTACCCATTGTGCACCTCCCAAGACTTGTGGCAATATAATCAGGCTGCCAGACCTACCCGGTGGCCGTTTTATGGTCCTGTTGGGTGCCCACGTGCATCCACAACACGAGCATGGCTGTTGCCATACCTCTGTCTTCTTCCAAACAGCTTCTGCGCTGGCTTGCCAACAGGATCAAAGCATGGCTTGCACCAATCTGGGCTCAAATCTGATTGACTGGGGAAAAGGAGGGCACCACCTTTTCAGGTAGGCTTCCCTCTGGTCTGGCAGCCAGGAATAAATTCCCGGTCGCTTCACTGACTTGCCAGTCACTCTCTCGGAGATGACCCATCCACCCTCTAGGTAGGAATTCATTCATGGCTTTCAGAATTTCCATTGTCACAACTTTGGAGGTGGTTGGCATGGGTCCTGGATCTGAGGTCATCAGTATTGGAGTCTCCATCACTGGCAGGGCATGGAGATTCCCTCCGGGGTATGGAGGATATTGGCCGAGAGGACATGCCAGCTCGGGGCATGCACCTCAAGAGCTCCCCCCTTTAGGGGGAGGGAGGGAGGTCAGTCAACAAGCACTGGGTCCTGCAGGGGGTCAGCCCTTTCCTGGGTTTTCACTTGTTGGCATGTGGGCTGACAATGGGTTCATCGACCAACAGGCGGTTTGGTCGATGCCTGGATCTGGACACATGTGTTTGAGCCAACCAATTGCAGCTGTCATCAATAAAGTTGTGGTCATTTATTGCCAAAACTGTCAATCTTTGTGTTTGGACTTTTTCTTGCAGGGGGATGGGCATCTCTGTTAGACACGAAAAGCTTATTTTGCTTGGAAAATCTATACATATCCAAGTGCAAGGTAAATTTAAGAGAAATATAGTATGTACAAAAACGTGTACATTTTTAAATTGTTTTTGGTGTTAACTACCATCAGGTCAATGTCCACTTATGGTGCCCCTATGATTGAGACATCTCCAAGTCACCCTCTCAACAACAGCACTGCTCAGGTCTTGCAAACACAGGGCTGTGGCTTCCTAGCTTCAATCTATCCATCTGTAATGGGGTCTTCATCTTTACCTATTGTGTTCTGCCTTGCTGAGGCTCATTATCTTTTCTAGTGAGTCATGGCTTTGAGTGTTGGACTACAACTCTGGAGACCAGGTTTTGAATCTCTGCTCAGCCACAAAAACCCACTGAGTGGCCTTGGACAGGTAACACACTCTCAGCCTCAGAACACTCCATTATAGGTTTACTTTAGGGTCACCATAAGTTAGAAATGACTTGAAGGCACCACCACCATAACCACCACCACCACTTGTCTTTGCATGATATATCCAAAGTCTGACAGTCTCAGTTTAGTTATCTTGGCTTCTAGGGAGAAATCAGGCCTGATTTGTTCCAGGATCCATTTATTTATTTATTGGAAATCCAGGGTATTTGTAGAACTCTCTTCCAGCGCCACATTTCAAATGAGTTGCTTCTCTTCCCATTAGCATTCTTCACTGTGCAGCTTTCACAACCATACATAAAAACTGGAAATATTGTTACCCAAATTGTGTGGGGTCCACAAGAATCCCACTAGTGTCTGAATATTAATATGGGGTATATTTAATTAGCTCAAAATGGGAGCAGGAGGCCAGGTAACCACAGGAACTTTTGACTTATGTATACCGGTAGTAACTGAGGAAACTCTAAACCAGAATGTTCAATTAAATTATCTTTATAAGAAATAAACTTTAATAGCATTCACACAAACACTCAGGACATTTTCAGATGATGCTTGCAGCGTAAGGATCGAGCGGAAGAGGTTCATAGCAGCAGCATGGCAGGGGGTTGATTTCGGACGGCACCATCCCTGCTGCGAAATCGTCTGACTCTCTTCCGCTTAGGGTTAGAGCCTGCCACACTATATTCGGCCAGATTTTATTCACGGAGGTTGAAGGATTGTCTGAAAATATCCTGAGTGTTTGTGTGAATACTATTAAGGTTTATTTCTTATAAAGATAATTCTCTTTTTTGCAGCCTACCAATACTCCCCCAAATTTTTATTTTTATTTTTTTAAAAAAAAATCTGCATTGCATCCCCCCAAATTTGGTGATAAATCACTAAATGTAACCAACAGGGAAAAAACCTAAATGCAGTGCTTTCATTTGGATAATCAATATTGTAGACTGAGTAACAGTTAATTTGCTTCCTTTCTATTGAAATCAGTAGCAAATATCACAGTCAGTATCATATTAATTAAAATGCATTTGAATACTGATATACCACAGTTGATATAACAGATATGTTTCTGGGCATTACTTCTTTAAGAGAAATTTTGGTAACAGAAATAGAAATATCATGGAAAGTATACAGATAGGAGCTACAGTGCAACAAAAAAAGAACAGTTCAGGTTATTTTAGCAAGTATTTTGTTCAAAACTAGCAATATGTATGTGAAAAATGAAACAACCATGTCAAGTAAACCATGTATAAGTTAAAAAAAATAACTTTCCAGAGACTGGTTAGCATGCCCTACTAGCCCCTCCCCATGATATTCCATAACTGGAAATATTGGGCATTTTTCGGGGTCATATTGGCTTAGGCAGACTGGAGGTCAGTTGGAGGTGATGATGACTTGAGATGTGTCTTGAAATATAATGGTGTGGAAACCCAAATTAGGATTGAGAGGAAAGTCCACATGATGGGTTTACGCTGACAACTCTGTTGTTAAGGGATATATCCTAATCCTTTCTTCCAGCACTGGATGTTTCAAGCAATAATATGGTCAAGCAATTACATGACCATTCCTCATTCCACACTCTACAAAAATCTCTCCTCGTACTCGCTCCTATCTAACCTTACAAGGCTGTTGCAAAGCCATAAATATTCTATGTCTCTGCAATTAAGGGAATCAGTTGAGTTTTGGTTTCCTTTGTCTGTTCTGTGGGAGAGCCATCCAAGCTTTGTTATTACTAACTTGCTCCTCCAAGACGCAGAATAGAGTATAAATACTAGAGCCCAAACAATAGCTAGTGTGCCACAGATGATGGACCTGGCCACTCTCTTTCTCGGCATGCCCTGGATCAGAACATTCTGTGCCACTGTCAGACACCTGAGTACCTTCACTGCTCTTTGAGACTAGTAACTGTCACTTTATCTTCCTGTACCTCTCTCTCTATTTATATCCAGCTTTTCTGCCCTACTCTGTTATAGCTTTGTATGGTTCCTAAGAACATGTGCTGTGTATGTTAGTTTACTTTTTGTGTTGTTCCAATAAAGTATGTTGTTTTACTTTAATTGGAGCCTCCTCTGAAGCTAGTACTGGTACAAGATCTCTCTGTTAAATAATGAGACTGATACAATAACTCATCTTTATTTACATGTATCACAATTCCAATGCTTCTCCCCTTCGGTATATTCCCCATTCACACTCACACGCTGATGCAGTCTTGTTTTCCACTGGTTGAAGATGTGGAGCAGATCAGCTTCTGTCAGCTGTTTCAACACATCTGCCATTTTCTTCATACTGCATCAATTGACTCAAAATGTGTTCCTTTAAGCATTGATTTTACTTTAGGATAAAGTAATAAGTCTCATGGTGCCAAATCTGGTGAATATGGATGATGTTTTCTCTCAGTGTTGCTATATCGCCATGCTCAGTAAGGGATTTAGGAGGCAGCTGCACTTTATCTTACTGTAGCACACACAGCTACAGTAAGATCAACCACAGTACAGTCCTATTTTTCCCCACTCAAACTTTATTGCATTGTTTATTGTAGACCAATGGCTGCAACCTGACACCAAAAATATATGTTTCTCTAGCCCTCCTTCAGAATCTTTCCAGTGCTGATATTGCTAAACATTTTCAGCAGGACAGAAGGTGAGGAGGAAAAATGAGGCTGTGTGGGCATTAAAAGACTTCATTTTTAAAAAAGGAGCTTCCTTGAAAGTTTTTTTTTTTAAACTGAGGTATGCCTGTACAGTTAAGTTTCATTCATATAAAGACAAATTTGATAATTATTACTCATCAAGAATGAGAGGGAATTATATTTTTGATAAGGAATGGGGGGAGTTTTAATGAATGTAATAATAAAATCAATAATTAATTTATTTAAAAACAGTTTCAGCTAAATTTTATCTATTGTAAATATATATATAGTTAATATATTATTAATATGCTGTTAACATATTAACATGTAGTCTAATTTGTCTACAATGCAAAACTCTTCCCACTTCCTTTTCATATTTTCAAAACCATCCTGTCTCTGGAGCAGCAGAAAACAATCATAGAATTGCAGAGTTGGAAGAGACCACGAGGGCCATCCAGTCCAACCCCCCTGCCACGCAGGAAATCTTGTTCAAAGCATCCCCGACAGATGGCAATCCAGCCTTTGTTTAAAGACCTCCAAGGAAGGAGACCCCACCACGCTCCGAGGGAGCGTGTTCCACTGCCGAACAGCTCTTACTGTCAAAATGTTCCTCCTCATGTTGAGGTGGAATCTCTGTTCCTGGAGCTTGCACCCATTGCTCCGTGTTCCAGTCTCTGGAGCAACAGAAAACAAGCTTGCTCCATCCTCAATGTGACATCCCTTCAAATACTTAAACAGGGCTATCATATCGCCTCTTAACCGTCTTTTTTCCAGGCTAAACATACCCAGCTCCCTAAGTCTCTCCTCATAAGGCATCGTTTCCAGACCTTTCACCATTTTAGTTGCCCTTCTCTGGACACGCTCCAATTTGTCAATATCCTTTCTGAATTGTGGTGCCCAGAACTGGACACAGTATTCTAAGTGAGGTCTGACCAAGGCAGAATAGAGTGGCACTATTACTTCCCTTGATCTAGACACTATACTTCTATTGATACAGCCCAAAATCGCATTGGCCTTTTTAGCTGCCGCATCACACTGTTGGCTCATGTTCAACTTGTGGTCTACTAGGACTCCTAGATCCCTTTCGCACGTAGTCTCATTCAGCCAGGTCTCTCCCATCCTATATTTATGCATTTCATTTTTCCGCCCTAAATGCAGTACTTTACATTTCTCCGTATTGAATTTCATTTTGTTAGCTTTGGCCCAGATCTCCAGTCTATCCAGGTCATTCTGAATTTTGATCCTGTCCTCTAGGGTATTAGCTACTCCTCCTAATTTGGTGTCATCTGCAAATTTGATAAGTATGCCCCTAATTCCCTCATCCAAGTCATTGATAAAGATGTTGAATAGCACTAGGCCCAGGACAGAACCCTGTGGCACCCCACTGGTCACATCTTTCCAAGACGAAGCGGAGCCACTGCTGAGCACCCTTTGGGTTTGGCCGGTCAACCAATTACAAATCCATTGAACGGTTAACTTGTCTAGCCCACATTTTACAAGCTTGTTTGCAAGAATGTCATGGGGAACCTTGTCAAAGGCCTTACTGAAATCAAGGTATGCGATATCCACAGCATTCCCTTCATCTAGCAAGCTGGTAACTTTATCAAAAAAAGAGATCAGATTAGTCTGGCATGACTTGTTTCTTTGAAACCCATGTTGAATTTTTGTTATTATGGCATTGCCTTCTAAATGTTCACAGACTGTCTGTTTAATGATCTGCTCTAGAATCTTCCCTGGTATTGATGTCAGACTAATTGGACGATAATTGTTGGGATCCTCTTTTTTCCCCTTTTTGAAGATGGGGACAACGTTTGCCCTCCTCCAGTCTGCTGGGACTTCTCGTGTTCTCCAGGAGTTCTCAAAGATTATTGCCAATGGCTCTGAGATTATATTTGCCAGCTCTTTTAATACTCTTGGATGTAGTTCATCTGGTCCTGGAGATTTAAATTCATTTAGATTAAGAAGGTATTCCTGTACTACCTCTTTACTTATTTTGAACTGGATTTCCCCTATTGTGTCCTCTGTTCCATTATCCACAGGTTGGTCCTCCTTTTCCTTTTCTGAAAACACTGAGGCAAAGAAGGTGTTGAGTAATTCTGCCTTTTCTCTGTCCCCTGTTAGCATTTTGCCATCTTCTCCACGTAGCGGCCCTATCATTTCCTTCTTCCTCCTTTTGCTGCAGACATACCCAAAAAAACCCTTGTTATTGTTCTTAACCTCCCTAGCAAGCCTGAGCTCATTCTGTTCGCTATCTGTTTGAATTCTTCTTTGGTGATTTCCCCCCTTTTCCATTTCCTATACATGTTCGGTTTAAAACTTAGCTCCATTGAAAGTTCTTTAGTCATCCATCCTGGTTTCTTGAGACACCTCCCATTTTTCTTCCTCAATGGTACTGTTTGAAATTGTGCCTTCAGTATCTCCCTTTTGAGAAAGTCCCATCCGTCATGAGGTCTCTTCTCTTTTAGTATTCCTGACCATGGGATCACCCCCAGTATTTCCCTGAGTTTATTGAAATCAGCTCTCCTAAAGTCAAGAATGCGTGTCTGACTATGCCTGGCTTCTCCTTTCCATTGTATAACAAACTCCAGGAGAACATGATCACTCCCACCTAAGGATCCCACCACTTGCACCCCATTAATCCCTGGTTGTTATACCAAGTAGAGTTAGTCAGACTTACCATTTCGTTTTTTGAGAGGAGCTTCATTGTTAACAGTATTCCAACAGCAGGTAGAGCATCCTTCTATCCATGCCAGGACTAGCCGTACATACTACATTTGGCCCAGTGCAGACAGGGGATCATTTCCTGCATATTTCAGTGTTGTTGTGTTGTCCGTGGTTGTTGTTGTTGTTGAATTTACCAAAAACTCTCAGATCACATAAGTCAGACTAAAAGACTTTGAAGTCAAAAGTTCTACATGAGAGAAAATAGAACTGATACTTCCCCCCACCCCAATCTAGCTGAGTTCTTTGCAAATATCTCATCTGAGCAACAGGTTTTGATTTTTAGGCAATGTTGGTATCTACTTTGTGAACAATGCTCAGAAAACTAATATGGCAATTGGGCTATTTCTTTATGAATAGAAAGTCACTATTTTTGCTCCAGAAGAATGCAGATTATAGGTAATTCATTTGAACCTGCATATACCTGCCCATCACATTTGATTTTAGACTAGTTGGCAGCTCTTGATTGCTTTGCTGTTATCAGGTGTCAAAACTGTAATGTTTCACTTAGTTTCCACTCTACAGAATCTTCCTCCCCCCCTGCAAAAAAGAAGAAATTAGAAGACCAAGGCTTGATAAAAGCAGTACAAGAGTTCATGCTGAATTTCACCTCATGATTAAACTCTGGAGATTCACAAATTTAAAGCTATAGAACATAGATGTCAGCATCCAGTAAATCTAAATACAGATCCCTAAAGACCCAAGAAGGAATGTGCTAGGATAGAACCAACACATTTTGTAACAAAGGAACACTTTCCAATAAAGAAATCTTTTCACTGTCCTCCTTAGTAGCACAACAACTGGTCCCTTTGGATAGCTGAACTTCAGTCTGAAGTATTACTCAGTCTCTCAGAAGCTGCCAAGTTTCATATTTTACATTACTGTAAATACCTAATATTTCAGAGCTGCCAAGATCCACCCAGTCTTATTCAAACCCTAGATTCCACCAGTTTTTCATGTGAAAATATTAATCAGGACAGGTGTGCTTGGAAAGTTCATGAACTTCATTGCATTGCAAATATGCATTTCACATCTTCAATAGGCAGCTAACTCCTGGGACAGGTGACTTCCAGGGGCCATTTTGTATTTCTTTCTGCTATGGAAAGTTCATATTGCTGACATATACAGTGGAGTTGAAAGGCTCAATTCAAAAAGAAGAAGAATGTTCACATTTTATACAGCAGGGTGCCTCCAACTAAGGCACACTGCATGGAACATCCAGGACAAAAGTCACACATGGCCTTTTCCAAACTTATTTAGGCCCCAGCTAGATGTGATCTTACTCACATTTGTAGTCATTTCATAATCAAAATAACCAGGAAAATTTGGTTCATTGTGGGAAATAGAGTGCCACATGTGATCATGACCAATTTGTAACTTGACTTAACTAGTATCAGCACCATCCTTTGATTCAGTCTGCTAAATCACCGCTGTTGCTTGCTTCCTCCTCTGCTAGTACAGTGGGCCCTCTGTATCTGTGGGTTTGTTATTCACAGCTTTCAACATCCAACGATCATAACTACATACTTAAAATATTGGTGCCCTTATTTAAAATAGCACCACCCATACTTAAAAGGGCAGCTCCTCATACTTAAAATGTAGGTGCCCATTGATTTATATAAGACTTAACCATCTGTAGTTTTTACTATCCGTGTGGGGTTTCAGAAACAAACCTCTGCAAATACAGCAACCCACTGTACAATCATGCCATTTTTAAATGTTATTTAATATATATATATATATATATATATGTATATGTATATGTATAAATTTATAGTCCACCTTTATTCCAGGACTGGAACTCAAAGCAGCTCAAAACATAATTGAAAAACAGATCTAATAAAAACTCAATAAATTATCATATTAAAACAGAATTGAACTGGTTGTTGTTTTTTCAAAGGAATTGCAAAGAGCACACAAGAAAGTACAGCATACCAGAGATGGAAAGAATATTTGGAATTATTCATTCCCAGGTTTTAAAAAATAGCTTTCTGACAGTTGGGAGCCCTTATGGGGAAGAATAATAGACCAACAAGTGTTTTGTGAACTTTTCTCTTAGTATTTGATGTTGATGTGATGTGTTTCATGGGAATCATTCCGGGAGGGCAGGCAGAAACTGTGCACAGAAAATGGGTTTCCTGTACTGGAAAACTATATTCTGCATAGAAAACAAGGGGGGATGCATGAAAAACATGTAACTTTCTTTGCAAAATAATTCCTGCTCAACACTTCAGGGTGTTTCACTATTGGGAGAACACTGTGGAGAAATATTCCTTTTTTCCCCATAGCAGGCAGAAACCTAGGGGTTGTCTGAATGATGAAAATAATCCTAATAGAATTTAGAGGGAATACCTTTTCTGTCAGGAAATGACATGGATATGACCACAAGATGGCGCTGTAAGCTTAGAAATGAAAGTAGTTAAGCTGCAGTGGCAGGTGTGAGTGTGAGTTAGCATTTGAGAGTATGCACACTTGAGATGCCCGATGTAACAGGCATTGTTTAACTGCCTATAAAAAGGAGATGGGAATTATCTCCAGTGTGGGTTTGTTGTGGATGGTGGTTGGCGAAGCAGTTTGTTGGTTTATGAGAGATTGTCCTATACTCTGTATATTTATTGTAACTATACAGTCGTCCATCCAAATTCACAGGGGTTACGTTCTTGAGACCCCCGCGAATGTGGAAAAACTGCGAATAACAACTGCTCCCGCAACACCCCCCCCAAGCGAGGGAGGTGGCTGGAGGGTGTCTGGCCGGCCTGGCTGGCCTCTCTGCAAGCCTTCCTGAGGGACTCTGGGCCTTAAAATACCCGGAGCCCACTTAGGAAGGCCAGGGATGGCAGCGGGCAGGTGAGCGAGCGGGTGAGCGGGCGGGCGGATGGGGAGGAGGCTGTGCTGCCTCTCCCCAGCCTTCCGAAGCAGGAGGTGGGGCTTTGGAGCCCCGGAGCCTGCTTAAAAAGGCCGGGGAAGACAGTGGGCAGGCAGCTGTCTTCCCCTCCCCGGCCTTCCTGAGTGGACTCCGGGACTTAGAAGCCTTGGAGTCCCCTCAGGAAGGCTGGGGAAGGCAGCGGGCGGGCGGGGAGGAGACTTTCTGAGCAGACTCCGGGGCTTTGGAGCCCCGGAGCCTACTTAGGAAGGCCAGGGAAGACAGCAGATGGGTGGGAGGGAAGCTGCCCGGCCTCTCCCTGGCCTTCCTGAGGGGACTCCATGTCTTAGAACCTCAGAGTCCATTTAGGAAGGCCGGGAAAGGTGGAGGGAGGGAGGCTGCCCGCTTTGAATCCCTGGAGCCACCTCTGGAAGGCTGGAGAAGGTGCACACAGGAGGTTGCCCCACCTCTCGGCAGCCTTCCCTAAGGGGCTGGGGCTAAACCGCGAATAATCAAAACCGCAAGTGTGAAAGCCACAAATGTCGAGGGGCAACTGTACTGCATAGATTAAAGCCCTCAAATTGAGTGAAGGCTGGCCTTGTTCCTGTCTTTATTTTGGCAAGCCAGAGCTCAAGGCAGTGTGCTGGGATGAAGGAATTTTTCCTTCTCAGCCTGAAGTCTTTTGCAGAAATCTCTCCAGAAAACCTTCTCCTTGGAGTCCTGTCTACGTGGAACAACTCTGCAGGTGGTCGTGGTGGACACAGCGCATCTTTCTACACCCCAACAAGGGTTATGGGCCCAGTGTCCGCGTGGACAGTGCTTGAGAAGCTCTGGGAGATATAGTTCTGCAACTGGTGAGCTGTTTTATGTTCCTGGAGGGCTGAAGAGAAAAGTCCTGGAAAGGCGTGAGTTAAGTGTGTCTACTCAGGGACTCTGCTCTTATCTGTTTGCTTTGGGAATCTAATTGTTTTTGGTAGCCTACCTGGACTGTTATCAGTGTGTTTGTTTGCATCTGTTTAAGTTGCAGACTCAATGCAAACATGGAAACAGCAGTCAGGTGTGAAAAGCTGTCTGAAAAGAACTATGTTTCCTGGAAAATTTACATGCAGGCTTTGCTAATAAAGCAGGACTTATGGGACTATGTAAAGAAACAACCTGACCCTGCTAACGAGGATTAATTAATAGGTGATGAAAAAGCTAGAGCTACCATTATTCTAGCTGTAGAACCAAATCAGCTGAATAATGTCAGAGATAAAAGGTCAGCATTTAAAGCCTGGAAAGCCCTTGAGAATGTCAACCAATCAGCTGGAGCCTTGTCAAATATGCTGTGCAGCAGAAAGCTGTATTGTTGTAAACAGCAGGAAGGTGAATCCGTGCTTGTGCATTTAAAAAGGATGCAGGATAATTTTGCAGAGTGCAGCGAGCGTGGCATCCAAATAGAAGAAACCAAAAAAGCTTTTATACTCCTGAGTAGTCTAAACAGTGAATGGGAGTTTCTAATGTACAATCTCCAAGGAGTAGCCAAAGCTGATTTAAATGTTGACCTTGTGTCATCCAGAATATTGGAAGAGGCACAGAGGAGAGACTCAGAGGAGAGCTTCAAGGGAGTTACCAGCTGGAGGAGACAACCAACCAACTAATCCACGTCCTTGTCTGAGGAAGGGAGTGCTGCTGTCTGCAGAACATGGAGTTGTTTTTCCTGTGGAGAGACTGGACATTTGATAAAGAACTGTCCTAAGGTCTCTGCAGCAAAGAAAGGACAGAACTCACAAAGAAAAAGAAAAGACAAGCCCCAAGATGGGAGGGGGTTTGCTACTACTGTAGAGGAAGTTGTAAATGAGAAAAAGGACCAGTCTGTCTGGATTTTGGACAGTGGGTATTCTCACCATATGACCCCTGATAGGGAAAAACTACAGAGCCCAAAGCCAGCACCAGTGGACACTGTGGTATTTGCAGATGGTGAATCTGGCAGTGTAGAGATTCAAGGGACTGTATTAATCCCTGGTTTAAACAAGGTATTTCATAATGTACTGTGTGCACCGAAACTACAAAATAGCCTTGTAAGTGTGGCATCCCTAACCAGTGATGGATATGAAATCCTTTTCAAAGGAGATGAGGGGATTGTGTCCAAGGAGGGAGTAGTATGTGGTAAAGCCATAAAGAAAAATCACATTTACCAAATAGTAGCACAGGTGCAGTGTGGGAATGTAACAAATAATCCACTGCATGATGGATGTGCTCATTACCTTCATAGAGTTATGGGCCATATAAGCTTCAAAGGTTTGAGAAACCTAGAGAAGGTTTGCCCAGACTTCAAGGTAGAGAACTGTAAAAGTTACCTGGACTGTGCTATTTGCAAAAAGGTAAAGGTCAAGGCTTACCCTGTAGCAAAGGTGAGCAAATGCATATCCCAGAGGTCTTTTCAGGTTGTACATGCGGATTTATCAGGGCCACATCAAGTAAAGAGTATAGGGGGTAGCAGGTTTACCCTATTGATAGTAGATAGGCATACTAGATTTACATATGTGGCGATGCTCAAAACCAAAAGTGAGGCTGCTGATATGATCAAAAAATGGGTCAATTCTGTTGAAAGGGAGTTTCCCTACAAAGTTGGCACTTTTGTGACAGACAGAGGTGGGGAATTCTTAAGTAGTAATTTGCAGCAGTGGTTTGGGCGGAAAGGGATCCAACATAAAACTACAAATCCCGGATGTCCAGCTGAGGATTGTTTGGCTGAACGTAGGATTGGGATGATAAACCAAATAAGGGACTGTATGTTAGAGGATTCTGGAGCACCAGCTAATTTGTGGGGAGAAGCAACAAGAACCGCTTGTCATATTGTAAATAGGTCATGGTGCAGTGCGATACACCAAAGACCATACTACTTATTGTATGGAAGAGCACCAAACCTAAAATACTTAATAGTGTTTGGACGATTTGCATCAGTGTACATTCCTCCTCAGTTCAGGAAAAGGAACCAGACCAAAAGCCAAAGGTTGCGTTTTGTGGGCTATGAGGGAAACAAGTACAGGTTCCTGATGGATGGGAATAGGATTTTGTATTCAAGGAGTGCTAGTTTTGAAATCCATGCTGGGTGGGAGAAAATTCATTCTAATCAAGATGTTTTTATAAAGCTTAAAAATATTGTTGTAAACAAAAACACTGGAAATGGAGGGGCGATAGCATCCAGAGATGTGAGTGATGAACAAGCAAGCACTTCTGAAGACACACAAACACCAAAGCAAGAGCCAATGCATAGACAGGCTATTCAGAGTAGTAGTAGCGACACTGAGGATGAGTATGGTAGAACCAGAGTCATTATTCCAGGAAGGACTCAACGAGTCAGGAGACCACCAGAAAAGTTTGTGGTGCAAGAGGCACGAGCTTGCACTGTTGTGGCAGAGGAACCTGATGACTATAAGGATATGCTCAGGTATCCAATAACAGAGCAGGAGAAGTGGAATATGGCTATGGATCAGGAGATCAGAGCATTGGTGGATAGGAAAGTATTTGAGATAGCTGATAGACCTAGAGAACAGAAAGTAGTTGGCTGTAGATGGGTCTACAGGAAGAAGGACATGCCTGATGGGACTGTGAAGTATAAGGCTAGAACAGTAGCAAAAGGTTACTCACAGAGACAGTTTGAGAATTATGATAAGACATTCTCACTGACAGCCAAGGCAGAGAGTCTCAGGATGGTGCTTGCTGTGGCTGCCAAAAGGAAGTTAGTGGTTCATCATTTCGACTTCGAGACAGCATATCTCAATGCCAATTTATTTGAAATTGTATTCATGGAACAACCTCCTAGATTTGAGTTTGAAGGCAGTAATAAAGTTTATAGGCTGAGGAAAGCGTTATATGGACTTAAGCAAAGTGCCAGATGCTGGAATCAGTGTATACACGAGGAATTAGTGAGACTGGGTTATTGGCGAAGTGTGGCTGATGCATGTGTATACACAAAAGGTAGTATAATTCTATTAATTTATGTTGATGATCTATGTGTAGCTGCAAGGGACAACGAAGAGATCAGACTGGTGCAGAGTTCAAACTCAAGGATCTTGGTCATCTAAAAAGCTACCTGGGAATAGAAGTAGAGAGAGAACAGAGTGGTGGTTTCAGGTTGTGCCAAAAGAGAAAAATAGATAAATTAGTAGAAAAGTCTGGTTTAGGTGAAGCTAAAGTTGTAGGAAGCCCAATGACACCTGATTACCAAAATCTGGAATAAGAGGAGATGTTTGAAAGGCCGGATATATATCATTCAGAAATTGGGAGTTTGTTTTTGGCCAACAACACGAGACCAGACATTAGTTTTGCAGTGGGGTTGCTCAGCAGAAGAGCAGCAAATCCCAGACAAGTAGACTGGTAAGCATTGAAACAAGTTGTACAATATTTGAAGGGCACTAGAGAGAGATGCTTAATAGTAACAGGAGGAACGCAGAACTAGAAGGTTTGGCTGACAGTTCATTTGCTTCAGAAACAGCTGACAGAAGATCAGTAACTGGTTTGATGGTCAGCTATGCTGGTAGCCTGGTTATTTGGAGGTCCAGAAAACAAGGATGTATCGCACTAAGTACTACAGAGGCAGAGGTTGCTGCATTGTCAGATCTAGCAAATGAAATCCAGTGGGCTAGACAATTGTTAAAAGATTTAGGAGAAGAATGCAGTGGAGCAACAGTGGTAAATGAAGACTCGCAAGCATGCATTGGCATGGCAGAGTCAGAAAATCTAAAATGTAGAACAAAGTATATCGCAGTGAGATACCAAAACATGAGAGAACTTGTACAAAATGGAACACTGAAGCTACAATATGTTGGCACAGAAGACAATGTAGCAGACATTGTCACGAAACCTTTATCTGTAGAACGGCACACGAAATTGACTAACAGGTTAGGTATCAGCAAGTAAGGTCACAGTATATAAAAGGATAGGTGTAAATGACACATGGGACACACCACATGTCATTTGGAGGGGAATGTCAGGAAATGACATGGATGTGACCACAAGATGGCACTGTAAGCTTAGAAATGAAAGTAGTTAAGCTCCAGTGGCAGGTGTGTGTGTGAGTTAGCATTTGAGAGTATGCACATCTGAGATGCCTGATGTAACAGGCATTGTTTAACTGCCTATAAAAAGGAGATGGGAAATATCTCCAGTGTGGGGTTGTTGTGGATGGTGGTTGGCAAAGCAGTTTGTTGGTTTAAGAGAGATTGTCCTATACTCTGTATATTTATTGTAAATATACTGCAAAGATTAAAGCCCTCAAGTTGAGTGAAGGCTGGCCTTGTTGCTGTCTTTATTTTGGCAAGCCACAGCTCAAGGCAGTGTGCTGGGGTGAAGGAATTTTTCCTTCTCAGCCTGAAGTCTTTTGCAGAAATCTCTCCAGAAAAACTTCTCCTTGGCATCCTGTCGATGTGGAACAACTCTGCAGGTGGCCATGGTGGACACAGCGCATCTTTCTACACCCCAACATTTTCTCCCAACAAAATCCCATGGTGATTCACCTTATTCAGAAGGGGGGGCAATAACTCCAAAAACTGTGGGGGGAAAGCCTTTTCCAGAGTTTTAAAAAATAATATGTGGAAATGTGCATTAACGCTCATTTGGACAATTAAATCATATTGCAGCTCATTCTTGGCGAAGGTGGAAGTAGAAAGCTGATTGGTCAGACATGCATAGGTGGCAGGCTTGCCAACAATAAAGTGTCTGGAAGCACCGTTTTGGAGTTTTGCATTGCCGGTTGTGCACTTTTTTGCTGTGCTGAGGTGACCAAACATTTAAGTGGAAGGTCGCACTTGTGCACCTTTGATTTTCAGTTAAAAAAAAAAATACTGTGCAGCAGTGACAACTTGTTGAGAAAAATAACATGAGTAATCCACTCTCGGCCACCATGTTGATTTGCAGGCAAGGCTGTGTGTGAACTTCAAACATTGATAGCTTCGCATACCAGTGATTTTGGAGGACCGTGGAGACAAATGAATGCTGCTGTGATTTTATGTTAATATGTAGCAATCACCATTATATCTACTCATGTAGACAAGCCCCAACTTTAATAAAATGGCATCCACACAAGACAGAATAATTGAGGATTTACAACTTGCCACAGTATGCACAAGGGGTCTAAATGCTCTAAAGGTACCAGATCCCATCTGATCTTGGAAGCTAATCAGGAAGCTAACTTGGATGGCAGACCACCAAAGAATACCAGGTGATGTGGGATACATTTCAGAGAAAGGAACTGGCAAAACCACCTCTGAGGATTCCTTGTCTAAGAACATTGTGCAAATCATGTGGTCACCATAAGTTGTCAGGCAACTTGAAGGCACACACATATAGCATGCACACACACCTGCTAAAGCTTACTCTCTTGGCAGGTAGTCTGTTGTCAAAATTCTACCTGAACAACAAGGTCTTTATCTGCCCATAGAAGAACAACAAGGAGAGGGTAATCTATGGAAGGGAGTTCCACAACCGGGGAGCTGCCACCAAAAAGGCCCTCCCTCAGGTTCTCATCTAACATGCCTATGATGATGGCTAGACCAGGAAAATTAATCAGCTGATCAGCCAGAAAATTCCCAAATAAAAAAATAAAAAAATATCAGAATCCAGAGGCAACCATTGTGTGGGGATGATGAGCAAAATATACACCAGACAGTAGAGATAGTATAATCTTCACAATTAGGTACAAAAATAAATGATGATAATTTTAGCATAAGTCAGCATGGTGTGCTGTTCTAAATGTTGGACTGTGACTCTGGAGACAAGAGTTTGAAACTCTGCTCGGTCACAAAACCCCACACTCTCTCAGCCTCTGAACAAATCTTGCCAAGAAAACCCTGTGATAGATTCACCTTAGGGTCGCCATAAATTGGAAATGACTTGAAGGCACACAACAACAACAACAACAACAACAACAACAACGTTAGCATATTTTTCACCTTGGGCTATTTCACACTACACAACTGCCATAGCAACATCCTATGGAATCCTTCAGTTTGTGATTTTGTGAGGGTCTAGAGCTCTCTGGCTGAAAATTCTAAATCCCTCCCCTCCTGAAAAGAACTGCAAATCCCCAGATTCTGTAGAATGTTGCTATAGCAGTTAAACTGGAATGATAGTGCTATCATTGTGTGAATGGACTCCTTGTCAAAGAATATTCAAATTTGTCACACATTTTGTCCATTGCCATCTCCTGATCTGTGTTGGAGTTTTGTTTTCTGGAGGAAATTATTTAACATCTTCAATTCACTTCCCCCCCCCCACACATGAAGTGTGAAAACATAAAACCGGGACAAAAGAAACAATGCAAGTTCTCAAAGCTTTACTTCTTTTAAAGAAAGTAAATCAAAATGGTTTTTTTTGTTTTTGTTTTTCAGAGTGTTAAAGGAAATCCATGTGGTGTTATGCTTGATCTTTATATGATTTGTACTGTTCTTTCATGTATTGTGAAGGTATGGCAGGGAGTTCTGAATAAAAACACTTAAATGCCTTAAAAGGGAGATGACCATTCTGCTTCTTATTGAGAAGCAACATCTGCATTCCAGTAGGGATGTGTGAGAACATCCTGAAAATTCACAATTTTCTTCATGTTTGGGAATGAAAGACCTTGAGATGTGACCCCTATTTATGCATTGAGAATTCTGCTTCAGAAGAAAATGCTAGGCCACTTCCACCACCATCATCATTGTCTTCATGCGATGAGCAAAATGGAGAGGAGAACTTCCTGTACTCCTGGAGGTTCTTCATGTGTAGAAGAGGGACAGAAATTTGAGATGGCTCAGGAACCAGAAGTCATGTACCAATCCAGTAGCCATGGCAGAAGTATAAATATGGACCTAAGGACAAACTGGGAGAGAACATGAAGGAGAAAACTAGATGTCATCACAAGAACAACAAAGTATACAGGAAAAGTACCAGAGCAGAGGAGATCACTGTTGCTGAAAGAAGGTTCAGCTAGGATCAGAAGAATGTTTATGAACCTTCCTGCCCAGAAAGATCTTGTAGGTATCTTGGCTGGATGGTGTAGAGGACACATCAGCTGAATTTACCTAATTACTCAGCCTGGCTGCCTGCCACTGCACCTTCCTTTCAGACTTCCCCTTTTTATCCCTTCTCTGGACTGAGGCCTGAATCTCTGTGGATAGAAAATGTGGATGTGTGGTCTCTGTTTGCTTAGCATGCCTAATATCTGTCAGTGAGTGGAATAAATCATAATGAGTCTGGACTTTATAAACAAAAGATAAGAATTGGTTTATTAACTTTAAGGTTGTAACATCAATGGTTCAATATGTGCATATAACTTGGTTATTTGACTTAGTGTCATTTAGTCTCACTCTGTGGTTATAAAGGTAACAGACTACCTATAGAAGCACATGTAATAATCTTTGAGCTTCTACTATTATCACCAATTATACCACAGATTCATCCATTCTTTGGACATTTTCAGGTGCAATTTTCAGCAGCAAATATTCCAAAACAGCTCTGTTGCTGCTGCATGGCAGGGGAGCAGTTTCGGATGACACTGTCCCTCTGCCGAACCCCTCTGTGTCACTTCTGTGACAGAATGGAGGAAACCACATCATATTTCACTCACGGGCAACATTCATGAATGAAATATGATGCAGTTTCCTCCATTCTGTCACAAAAGTGACACGGAGGGGTTCGGCAGAGGGACGGCATCATCCGAAACTTCTCCCCTGCCGTGTGGCAGCAACAGGGCTGTTTTGGGATATTTGCTGCTGAAAATCGCATCTGAAAATGTTCAAAGTCTCACACTCTCAATTTCCACTCACTCTATCAATCATTTCGCCTCAACTCTCTCTAATTGCACAGACCAAACTCCAAACCAAACTTCACACAGACTTAACTGACAGAAACTCTCTTTCTCTACTGACATCCACACATTTCAAACTTTCTGAAACCCCTCCCATTACAGTTTCCTGCTCTGGGACTGGCTCTCTCATTGTCTCTTCTCATCCGCTCAGCTACATTCCATCACCAGCTCATCAAAGATGGAGTCAGTCCAGGGCTTGAGAATACATCCTTGCTACAACTGTCAGATTGGTGACTCATCAAATGAGACATCTGAAAGCAGCTCCAAAGCTTATCATTTTGAGTCCCAGGCATGTTACCACAACAAGCCCAATAATATTTATGTTTCAGGTTTATAACTTGTCAATTCAAGTACAAAGATCCCTCAGGCTGATTTATATGTAAAAGCAGCTATTCCCAATGAGATAAGTGGGGTGCTCACTTTTGAATCACCTGTGTGGAGGTGCCAGTTTACATAAGGAGAAATTCCATGTTAGTCTAGAAGCAGCTATGCAAATATCTAGAGCCTAACTCCTCTATGAACCACTCCTAGTCAAACCATGTGAATCCTATCCTGGCCCTCCATAAAATTATACTTTATATTTAAAAAAAACACCCATGTTTTAGCTTACTTCATAATTCCTAAAGAGATTTTGCTTGATCATGACTTTTTCAATTTTGATTTAGGCAAAATTCAATAGTCAATGTAAAACCCATTGCTCCCATAAAAACAGAGCAAATTCAGACACTGCCTGGAATCCTCTTGGGATTATGCTAGTGTAACTACACTCAGACCCCTGTATCTGAGGAACCACAGCTGGAAAAATAACATTTGCTATAGAGTCATACTGGAAAATGCCTAGAGGTCTGTACTCAATAGGATCTTCTAGGTCCTCCAATGCAACTCTATGGCATGTTCATACCAGAAGTCCTTTATTTTAATATGGTTCACTATTATCCACAGTTTCTGGTATCTGCAGTAAGTCCAGGAACTAAATCCCCACAGATACAGAAGTCCACTACACTTCTTTTGGTATTGCTCAAGGAGGTATCCAGTACCTTCTTACACAATGGTTTTCTCGGGTTCCAGAACATCAGTCACATGGTGCCCCCTATCCTAAATGGCCATTGATTGGCTGTTGGTGTCATACTGTTGCCCTCCCTCCCAGATTTCCTACATCCCTCTTACTTGGATTTCCCCTTGAACAACTACACTGAGGGCATTTACATTCTACCAGTGTTAAATAGGATCTCGGCTGTTAACAAATACTGAGAAGTTGATCATGAATGGTTAATGTTCAGGTCTCTGTGCTTTCACTGGAATTATCCAAAAATAAATAAGAAAGCAGAGATGGGCACAACCTGGGCCAGTCTTACTATTAGGAAGAATACCCCATTCAGCAACTTTGGGCTGCCATGAAAGGACAACAGATTCTTTGGTTATTTAATGGGTAATGATTACATTTTTACTCCTAGGAAGTTTTGCCTCATGAGTCAATGTAACCTGCCTTACTTTGGGTACCATGCATCTTTACATGCATGGATGTGGATGTTATGTTCTGCCCCTCCTCAGATAGCAACATACATGGGTCAGCTTTAGGCCTCCACATGGTACATACCTCCCTCCAGCAAAGAATGTCTCCCTACCAGATGTTTTTCATGATATCCAAAGGCCACTCTGTTACTGTAGGTGGTTATACCACTGTATTGTTCAAAGCTCACCTATTTTTTTACACTGTATACTTCAGAGTTCTATTGTTATCCCATACACATTTTTTTTTCTAATTTGGGTCTTTTCAACATGTTATTAAGCCCCATTAGTGACACCTTTTAGGGAATGCCATGACTTCATCCACTTAATATTTCTCGTCATGGCAACCAGCCTTGTAATAATACCGTGAAAATGCTGTGTACTTGTTTCCTCTTCAAAAGAAAGACTTTTTACAAGGCATATCATGCTGGACTAAAGACTCTTTTGTAAATCATTTCACAATATCCCCCCTTTGAATCTCTTCACCAGGCCTGCTTTTAATAAACTTTGAGAAAGAGACATTAACACTGCCCTGAGAGTGCAACAATTAAGTACATTCTATATGTATGAATCATAATGAAGGGCGATTTTGATAATGTGGAATGCTTACATAAGTGTACTTCATGTTTTATAGTAGAGGATATTTGTTCTCTAGTTGAAAATTAGACTGAAGGACTGACAAATGATGCCTATGGAGTTCACCTGGTCATGTTATTATGTTGTATAAAAGTACACAGTTGAGTTGTTATCAACAAAGACATTTATGCTTTGTCAACAAAATCATTTTTCTATAAAAGGATGCAGGTCTGCTGACGTTGGCAAATATATATATGCATGAGAAATACAAGAGTCCTTTTAGCTTTT
The DNA here is from genome assembly GCA_030847615.1 of Gambelia wislizenii. NCBI lineage: Eukaryota > Metazoa > Chordata > Lepidosauria > Squamata > Crotaphytidae > Gambelia > Gambelia wislizenii. Next base: position 301,889,584 of record JAUMIR010000002.1, on the reverse strand, counting down.
CTCTCTGTCACACAGAAACGGGACAGTAGCCAGCAAGCTGTCATTCCAGGCCCATCCTGCCACATGGTACAGCAGAGGCAACAGCCCTGTAGGGAATGATGGGCAAGTTGGGGGGGGCAGGGCAAAGCCAAAAGTGGGTAGGGCCAAAACCAAAGAGGCCATGTCAATGTCATAATCTTCCATTCACATAGAAAAAGGCAGACAGCAGAGGGGAGATTTTTGGGGAAGTGAAGTTTAAAACCTGAATTTCAGCTCAACCACACCACACATAACTACTCACTTCTTTCCAAGTTGGAAAATACTGTAGCCTAGTCATCCAGAAGAGAGCAGTCTTTTCTAGGACTGTCCTGTTGCATTTGCCCCCAGTGCATGGAGAGACAGGGTTAATTTTGTCAGTGCCCCCAAAATCAAATTGAGTTGATGATCCATGGAATGATTACTCATCTTCCTTGATCAGTTGCTCACTAAAGCTTGGCAGTGGCAAGGTAGGCATGCTCTTTCAGTAATGGCTTCCTTGAGCAGTTCTAGGTGTTTTGATGTGGGAGCTTCTGATAGAGCAAGTTCCAATCATGCCTTCAGAAAAGACAAAGGACTTTATCAGATTCAGCAACAAAAGTGGGATCACAACATCATGGTAGCATGAATGGCTGTGGCTATCGCATGACATTGTTGTCATCTTGTGGTTACCCCATGCCCCAATGGTCAATAAGGTTTTCCTTTTAATTGATGGGATAAGCCATCAATAGATCACCAATATCACTTTTTTCTTCTTCTTTTTTTTTTGCAGTATTGAGGGCGTGCAAAAACATAGTCCATTGTAATCATGAGATTACAGTATGAATAGGCAGTCCTCAGCGAGCAAACTTCTGGGTGAGAAATGAGAAAATAAAGCACAGGACGTTCTTTCTATGAACTGTCCACTTTAGCTTGCATATTTTTACATTTGTTTCAGTGCTTGTGTGTTCATTAACTTTGTTAATTTAAGCGTTTGGGGGGTTGTTTGTTTGTTTGTTTGTTTGAGTTTTAAGCACGCTCATGTCTTCTCATGAGAACAGCCAAAATCTTGCCCATGCTAAATCCAGGAATAAACTCCCATTCTTGAAGCACTAGTGGTCATCGTGCAATAATTCTGTGTTGTTTCTTTCACATGATTACAGCTACCTATGATAATAAGAGTTATAATGCCATGATGTTCCCACTATCTTCATTCATGGAATTACAGCATTTTTAGATGCTAGTCTGATAAAGTCAAAGAGTGAAGGACATCTGGAAACCTCTGCTACTTTGTGGCTCCTGAGAGGACTGGGCTCTTTCTCACTCTACTATTATCCAATAGAGATGGAAATAATATTTTTTAAAAGATTTGGAAAACAATAAAAAATGTTTCTAAAGTGTTGAGAAACACTGATTGGAAGAATCATGGATTGATGAGAATCTTTGATTTTTGTGTGCAAAATTTGCACATAGTAGTTTTATGCAGAAAAGAGCATTTTCTGCATAGAAAAAGCTGTTTCCTGAGCAGAATATGCTGTAATTGGGGACCTTCTGCCCAGCATTTGCACACTGTTTATTAGCACAGAAAATAGCATTTTCTGCACAGCTTTTTCTGCAAAGAAAATAATATTTCTGAACAGTATTATTTTATGAGTAGAGAATGTGGTTTCCTGTGCAGAAAATGCTGCTTTCAAACTACAGAATAAACACACACTAATTTTAAAATAATCCACAAAACAGGGATGCCTTTATTGGACAACTGAGATGCACACAACACATCATGCAAGCTTCTGAAGTTCCACTGGCTTTTTAGTCAGGCAAAAGATGTTACAAAATCATACAGGAGAAAGGGTGTGTGTGATGGTGTTGGAGTCACATGACTACATCTTGTATCGAGGTTGTCTCTTGTCATTCATTGGAATGGAGGCATCTCAATGCAGGCAGGGGCTACTCCCTTCCTGGCCATGGGAGACTGAGTCTGTACTAATTTTGTGCAGAATAATACCACAGGCTTTTATAACTGCCCATTTACTGAAGATTTTCTCACATTAGGAAGAATATTGATTAAACTTTTCATAGCTCCCTTTTTAGAAGAAAATTAGTGAAGAATTACATCCCTATTATCCACAAAGAAGAACATCAGTTGGTTGGGAGGAGGCTTCAGCAAAACTTCAGGTTTAGAATTCCTCACTGCTGAAAGTAAGAGGAATAAACTCTCTTGAGTACGGCAGAGAAGAAATTAGTTTCATGTAGCTATTTGCATGTAATGAATTATTTTTCTTTTCTTTTCTTGCAATAGTGTAAATATGAGTACATTAAGAAATGGTTACAATTTAGTGAGGGATTAATTCATTCCTTTCCCAATGCAACTAACTTTTTAGTTATTTTTATAGTTATGAGGATAAGGCCTCACTTAAGTGGATGGAGGAAGAACATTGCAAGGTATACATTCTGTGTCGTGTGCTCTGTTGTGGCCATTGAGGCATATTCTAGGATTTGTAGTTTTGTGAGATATTTATCTGTCAGAGAGATCTGGTGCCACAATAAACTACAAATCCCAGGATTCCACAGGACGGAGCCATGATAATTAAAGTGGTGTCAAACTGCATTATTTCTGCTGGGTGTCAACAGATCTATAAAGCACTAAACAGCTTATGTCCAGGCTATCTGACAGACTTTATTTCCTGATATGAGCTTCCCAAGGGCCTGAGACCCACAGTGGTAGCCTACATTTCATTTCCACCACTTTCACAGGTACAGCTGATGGGAACACAAAAGAGGGCCTTCTCAGTGGCTGCCCCCTACTCTTCAGAATTCCCTCCTGAGGGAGGCTAGAATAGACCCCCTCCCCAATTGCTGTCCTTCCTTTAGCAGGAGGAGCCCTTTTTTTTATCTAGACAGACTTTTAGAACTAAAGGCTTTTAACAAACGGCTGTAAGTGCAGTATTGTTTTAAACTGTATTGTGTAACATTAAAAATATTTTTACAACGTATGTTTTTAATATGGTTCATACTTTAGTTTTAATGCTGACTGTTAGTGTGTTATTAATTGTAACCTTTTCGATGTCTAAGCCACCTTGAATTCCAGGAGATTATAAGATAAAGCAAAAAGTCCAAGAGCAGCACGCGACGATGACGTTACTATCCTGTGAACAGGTCCCAGTTCGCAAATAAGGCATCGCTTTCAATGGATGGGGAGGCCCCATCAAATGAAAATGAGCATCTTACTCATGGTTGCAGAACAGAAGCAGTCCGCAACAATGCCAATGTCTTCTGAAACTGGGACCTGTTCACAGGATAATAACGTCATTGTCACATGCTGCTCTTGGACTTTTATAATCTCCCCAGTCTTGGCAAAAAGATGAGATATTAATAAAGTGGAGAAGGGAAGAAAAAGAGGAGGAGGAGGAGATAACAGGATCTCTCTCTCTCTCTCTCTCTCTCTCTCTCTCTGGCTTTTCTTCGCAAATGAAGATTCAGGAAGGACTCATCCCATGCTTTCGGCAAGCACGTTGATGACTAAAAAGGCTAATCTGAGATAAACAAGTCCGGTTGCAGAAAGCACAGCAGAAGGTCTCCTTGGGTGATGATTATGGGTTGTGATTCTTTCTGCGTTGTCATTTCTCTTCAATACTTTTGGTGTGAGTTCTTAAATAAGGCTGCAGCATTGTGGATAGTGCGTCTCCATGCCTCCCGATGTGAGGCCAGGGCGGACCATTGTTGGTGATCAATTTGGCCGAGCCTGACATGTTGTTTCAGGGAGTCCTTGTATTGGTTTTTTGGAGCACCCCTCTTACGCTGACCCATGGCGAGTTTACCATAGAGTACTATTTTGGGGAGGCGATGGTCCTCCATCCTAGAAATGTGCCCTGCCCAGCACAGATGTTTTCTCAATATCATGGCCTCCATGCTGGCAATCCCTGCTTGCTCAAGGACAGCAACATTTGTCACATAGTAAGTCCGGTGTATATTTAGGATTGTACATATACAATGCTGATGAAAGTGTTTGAGGAGTCGTAGGTGGTGGCGATAAGTGACCCATGTTTCAGATCCATAAAGGAGAATAGACAGTACAATGGCCCTACACACACTGATTTTTGTGCTTCGCCTCAGGTGTTTATTACTCCAGGCTCTTTTGTGAAGTCTTCCAAAACTGCTATCTGTCTTTGCTAGTCTGTGATCGATCTCTTTGTCAATCTTGGCATCTGAGGAGATGATGCTTCCCAGGTAGGTGAACTGCTGAACGGACCTGAGAACAGATTTGCCGATGGCAATGTGGGGATGGTAGTGTTCGTCTTGTGGTGCAGGCTGGTAAAGAACTTCCGTTTTCTTTAGCTTGACTTCCAGCCCAAACAGTTCTCCAGCTGTTGCAAAGCAGGATGTTAGGTGCTGCAGAGCTGCTTCTGTGTGGGCAACAAGGGCAGCATCATCAGCGAAGAGCAGCTCATGGACTAGATAGAGTCTTAGTGCGAGCCCTCAGACGGCTTAAGTTAAACAAGCTGCCATCAGTACGGTAACATATATAGATGCCATCTTCTTCTTCAAGTTCTGCTGTAGCTCTTTGGAGCATCATGCTGAAGAAGATTGTAAATAAAATTGGAGCAAGAACACAACCTTGCTTCACTCCATTAGTTATTAGAAAGGGCTCTGAAAGAGCATTGCCATATCTGACTTGACCATGCTGGCCCTCGTTTAGCAAGATAATCATTTTAAGGAATTTGGGGGGACATCCTAGTCTTTCCAGGATCTGCCACAGACCTTTTCTACTCACAGTGTTGAAGGCTTTGGTGAGCTCGACAAATGTTACATAGAACCTTGTTCTGCTCCCTACATTTTTCTTGCAGTTGTCTAAGGGCAAATACCATATCTGTAGTACTCCTATTGACTCTGAAGCCACATTGGCTTTCAGGAAGAAGTTCTTCTGCAACAGCAGGAACTAATCTGTTGCAGAAGAAGTTCTTCTGCAAGAGCAGGAACAGGATGTATAGGACTGATAAGAAACAGATTCTGAGGTCCATTGTCACTCAGTGCAATGCTTTGAAATGCATATTCAAAAAATGTAATCCATTATAAAGGGAAGCTTTTATCTAAATGATTCTTAGCTCTGAAAGTTGAAGGAACCAGCCATACACAATATAGTGTATGTTTCTCTAGTCTGTAATTCCACATCCCATCTGCACTTAGACTTTCAGATGGACAAAATATTAAAATGAATTCTGGGTGCAGCAGACAGGAAAAGGAAGTAATTCTCCAAACTCGCACAGTGGTCTTTCACAATCGCTAGTTTACAGGCAGAGGATAAAACAAAATAGTCCCAATAAAATGCTGAAAAAGGCCCTAAAACTTTTAATGAAATCATATTATGGCACCATATCAAGTATATCTTACATATGCTTGGTAGTGTAACTCTCCCTGTAAAGAGCTCAATTGCACCAGATTAAGATGCCTGCATCATATAGTCATCCAAAGTTAATGTGAGAAACATTTAAAAACACTGCCAGGCCATCACCATCCTCTTGTTCTGTAAAACTACATACTTTGTTAATCTGAAAAGAGGAAGAAAGAAACTGGAATGTCCTTTATGGAGCGGGAGGGAGAGGATAATCCTTCTGATACTCATCTTTCCCAGCCTCCTATTTTTGCCCCTGAATGTGATTTGAATTCTGAAACACCTATTCTCTACTCTAGAAACATTGTTTCTACATGGTGTCCGTACATAAGAATAGTCCAGGTTGTGGTTTGTGGAATTCCTGCATGTTGTTGTGTCTGAACCCATCCCAACTAACAAGCCATGGTTCATTAGTCAGTTGCAAACCCCAACTATTATAATATGGTTTGTAGCTGTTTTATTAATTTGTCTCTTGACATTATGGCTAAACTCCAAACAGTGTTTTGTTTTGTTTTGTTTTGTTTTGTTTTGCTGGATTCTTTCCCCAGTGCCCACCTTGAAACAAGAACTAATAAAAAGAGTAGGAGAGAAATAGGAAAAGAATGGGGAGAACAAACTGTAATGTATTTTTCTGTGAATCATGGCTAAAGAAACAAAGAATGACATAGTATGATGTGCCATCAGGAAAGCTGCTACAGATATTTAACAGAAGGAAAACCCAAGTTAAGTAGCAATGATAGCAGTACTGGTACTGGCAGTATTCTGGTGTCAGACTGGAATTAAGAAAACACAACATAACTTTGGAAGTGGTTGCTGCCATAGGTTAATGGGACAGAAAGACTCTCATAACAATTGAACTTCACCATGAAAGATTGCCTTACTTGACATACCTGAATAAAGCCAACAGTAGTTACCACCAAAATGTAACAGAAATACACTTCCCCAAAATCAGCATAAAATGGTAAATGTCTTTAGTACTTCCTAACATTCTGTACTAGTTAAGAAGTACATTCACTATTTTAGAACATTTTGCACAATGGAGGTTTGGTTTATTAACTGAGTTGATGCATTTTCATAAGTAATGCAATTTTGAATCTTCTAATGGTGGAAACCATTTCGGGGAGGAGATTCACCACAGTGAAAGTGCTATGTCCAATATTCCTTTCTCTCATTCTGTGTGTATCATTGAGAGAGAAAATGCAGACAATTCCAATTCCCTAATAAACATATCTATGTGATATACACATATATAAACCTGTACATGTCCCACCCTGTCAGCCTTAGAGGAAGGCAGTGTCAAACCTCCTCTGAATAAATCTTGCCAAGAAAACACTGTGATAGGTTTGCCATAAGTTGGAGTCAACTTGAAGCACATGAAAATGACAATAACAATCTGTCACCTTTTTATTACAGGTTGAGTCTCCCTTATCCGGAATGTCTGGGACCAGAGGTTTTTTGGATTTTGGAATACTTGCATATACGTAATAAGATACCTTGGAGATGGGGCCCAAATCTAAACACACAAGTCATTTATGTTGCATATACACATAGCCTGAAGGTAATTTTATACACAATATTTTTAATAATTTTGTGCATGAAACAAAGCTTGTGTACATTGAACCATCAGAAAGCAAAGGTGTCACTATCTCAATCATTCATATGAACAATTTTGCATTTTGGAATATTTCAGATTTCAGAATTCCAGATAAAGGAGACTCAGGAGATAATCAGACAGGAAAGCCAAAAGCATTCCTGTCCCACAATATCCACTCCTGCCCCTGTCCTGTCCATGCCATGCCACAATCACCCTCCCCACCACACTTACTTCCTCTCCCATCGTTTCAGCAGCCCAGCAGTGAAGAGAGCTCTAACAGAGCTCTGTTCACTTCCTGGAATCGAAATCCCGTGGATTCTCGTGGGAAGATGCGAGTGCAGGAAATTCAAAAATAAAAATAAAAAGAACACAAAAAAGTGACAACACACACAAAAACACACTTTAAAAGGTAGAAGGAACATGGGGAGGGCCATAAAAAGTGTGTAATTTACCTGGATGTCCTGATCTCACCTGTAAGTGTTCTGGCAGGGACCAGCCATTGATGCTGGGATCCTATAAGTGAAAGGGGCACTTTGTTGCACACTGGAACACCTGAGACAGGAACAGAATGGGGAAATCTATTTACAGCTTCTCCCAAAAATAAAAAACAGTGCCGGTGGAACTGGAGCAGAATGGGTGCATAATGAGGGGGGAATATCATCTGGTAAGGGAGCCCTTTTTGTGATCTCTTGGCATTGCTGTAACACCAACCTTTAACATGTCTGATAATCTCCTCAGTCTGTATCTATTTTAATGAACACAGACCCCCATATCTGTGGAACCAATATCCACAGTTTCAATTATTTGTGGGACACAAAATAGGATACACATACCATAGAGTCACACTGGAATATTTGTAGAGAGACATTCTCTCTGGACATCTTCTAGGTCCTCTAATGCAACTCTATGGTGTGTTTTTACTGGAAGGCCTTTATCTTAATAGGGTTCATTGTTATCTGTGGTGTCTGGTATCCATGATAAGTCTAGGAACCAAACCCCCATAGATACAGGGGTTGACTGTATCTTGGATATGATTGATACTTCTCAATCTCATTTGGAACAATGGAAATTTGGGTTTGTAATAGTAACATCAATCATCATCATCATCATCATCATCTTTTATTTCTAATGCACCATCAATGAACATGGCACTTAACTAGAAAAAGAACAACAAAACAAAAAGTATTATAAATTTGTTAGATTCAAAGAATTCGGCTCCCACGCTGCTCTGTAAAGCCTGCAGCGGGGAAGCCCCTTTGCAGGCCGAGAGGAGAGAGGAGACCCTGTGCTGCGCCGCCGGCATGAGCCGGTGATGTGAGGAGAGGGCCGGGGCTGCAGGATATTAAAGGAGGCCCCCGCCCTCTCCTCAGGAGTATTTGCGGGTGCGGGGAAAGGGGCTGGGCCCATTGTTTGTACATGCTAACTTTTTCCCCCTCACTAAGTACCAGTTTTGGGCAGTGACGACCAAGGCATTGGTGCAGCTCGGGCTGTTGGGTGTCCGGTTTGGGACACATTCATTCCGCATTGGAGCCACATCTACAGCTGCAGCGATGGGTATGGACCCGGCGGCCGTTCAGCGGATTGGCCGCTGGACATCCTCCGCATATCGGAGGTATGTCCGCTTACCGCTTCACTAACTTGTTTTTCCCCTTTTGTCTTCCAGGTGATAGACCGCTGACGGTGAGATGCTGGGTGCTAATCTGCGGCCACAGTATGGTTTACTGGGCGGCCCGACAGGCTCGGTTAAGTCATTTTGGCACTCACCTCAGCCTGGGAGACAAAGTGGCCATTGAGTGGTTGGGGAAAAGAGGCCTACGGTGGCATGGCCTCATGCCGTTGCTGTTTGGGGAGTGTCGGGGGTCTCCACCAGACGTCTTGGTCCTCCACCTTGGTGGGAATGATTTGGGTCTCCTCAAAGTGAAGGCTCTGGTCATTCAGGCCTCATATGACCTGGATTTGATTTGGTCAAGGTGGCCTGGCGTTACCATAGTTTGGTCAGCTATACTGCCCAGATAGCTGTGGCGTGGGGAGGGGAACCCCCATTTAATCGACCGGGCCAGGCGAAAAGTTAATAGGCAGATGAGGAAGTTTTTGGTTACAAGGGGGGGCATTACTTACAGCACCCGCAGATTGTGTTTGAGAGGCCCAAGCTCTAAAGAGCGGATGGGGTACATCTCTCGGACATGGGGAATTTACAGTTTTTGGATGATCTTCAGCGGGGATTGAGGGACTTATTGGTTAAGCTAGTGGGGGATTAAGGGACAAAGTGGATGCTTGCCCCTTATCGTGGCGGGAAGGGGGGAGGCGTAGATTACAGTGTGCACCTATGGCACCAATTTTGGTGAAGGGATGGCCTCTGGAAGGGTCCCCTTAGATTGTATGATCTGGGGGAACAGAAGGAGACCTACCTTGGGGTTGGCCTGAAGGATAATCCCCTCACCTTAATCTGTAGGTATTGGGTAAGGGACTTTTGGGTTAACCTTCCACACACAGGCTGGCTGGAGAGCAACCCCGTGTCCTGGGGTTGCTCAACAGGGCTCAGGTGCTCGCCAGGGGAAGCTGGGGGCATAAGTCCAGAAGGGACGGTCCGCCCCAGCTGCTCCCACACTAGGTTGCCTCCCCCCGCTGAAGATTTAAAGGGAATTAAATAGGCAGGGTTATAAATAAAGAACCCATTTTATTTCAACCCAATATTCTGTGTGTGGTCTCATTATTTCTCTGAGTCGGTCTGCAAATGTGATTGTTTAAAATTCAGTATTTTATAACCAGATTTGGCAGTGCTTCTCTCACTCTTCTACAAGGACAAATAATAATAATTGTGGAACAGTTACCGAAAAGGAAATGTTGGAGATGGCTGGATGGGTAAGAGTTGGCTGGGTGGGTGGGTGGCTAAGACATGACCATAATGAAGTATTAGGAAGCCATGACTCTAATTTTGCCAGACCTGAGCAGGACTGTTGATAACAAGGTGACTTGAAGGTATCTCACTCTGAGGGTCACCATAGACTTGATATCAATTAATAACAACAAATTATTCTGCAAGTAATTTTTTCCAGTTTGTGTAAAGGGAAAACATACATAATTCTACATTTTTTTTAAAGAAAAGACTAGGAAAGAAGAAGCATATGTGTGTAACTGCTGAGACACTAAGCATTCCCCTACCACACATTCACACACAATCAATTAGTTCTTGCATTACAAGAGGGATGTGGTGATTGTTCCTTTGCAACTATAGTCTGAAGCTCTCAAATAATGTTAGAAGGACCTAGCAGATTACCATCACCGGGAAATGGAAGAGAAGCACATACTTTTCAGTTTTCCTTTACTTTGGCATTTGATATTATTAATTATAGCATCCATTGGAGCTACCTTAACTGGTGGACCATTTTGCAGTGGTCCTGGTAATACCTGGAGGATAGCGCTCAGAAGTAGACTCTCCTGCTTTACTTTGTAGCCGGTGGCTTTGTAGCCCATATTACACATGGTTCATATGTGTTCCCCATGCTGTTTAAAAAAACAACTTGAACGATTTGTAGAAATGGGATGGAGAGGTGTAATTTCATTTGAAGGGGGCACTGGAGGGCCTGAACAGGGCCTGGCGGTATTGATGGACTCGATGCGTGAAAACAATCTGACATAAGTAAGTATGAACACTAACTAAAATAATACAAAGTACCGGTAGACACAAATAAAGAAGCCATGAAAAGATATATCTTTGCTTCCAAGTCTCTGACTTTTGATCTCTCTCTTTCTCTTTTAAGCAGATGGACTGTGATATAGAATATTAACATACAGAATAGCTTATGTCTGGGATCCATGACACAATGAAAGTGCCATACTTGGATGTAAGCTCATTCAGTCCCATTGATCACAACATATAAACTGCTACTGATGCATTGCATGGAGTTTTCATTATATTGGCTCAGCATCATTTGTAACCATTCCCTGGAGTGAAAATGTTAGCCAAAGTGTGGAGGTAAAAAGCAGGCTATTCAGCAAAAGTTCCACCATCTTTAATTTCCATTTATGCCAGCTTGGGCCAAGTTAATGTCTACTTTGCAATTTTTTCCACTTCCTAGACTGGTTTTCCAGGTTACTTGCTGAAACAACATACTTTTAAAAACATTTTTAATAACTATGCCATCAGTCCCAATTGTCTGAAAGGGAGCTTTGATATTATGCAGTACACTGGAGTGGAATACCAAGAGGAAAGCTGGAAAATATCTACTTTGCTCTTATGTGTAAATGTACTTTCTCTATAGACATGTTTCTTTGTTTTTTCACTTTCATGGCTGATCACTTTTGAAGTTGTCCTACAAAGAGAGATAGAAATGACCAGAGCTTGGAAAAATAGCTTTTTAGACTACCATTAACAGTGGATTCTGGGAGTTGTAGGCCATAAAATCTATGGAAGCTTTTCAGGCTTCGAAATGACACATTAAACCTTGGTATTTTGACTGGTTAAGAACTTGTAGCCATATTGCAATTCCTCCATTCCTTATAGATGAAACAGTATCTACACCTAATATATGACATACTGTATAATTCAGTCTTAAAGATAATTAGATCAATTTTTTTTTTCATTTTGAGATCTTCAGTAAACCTAGTGGCTTAAGCCAGAGTACATTGTTTGAAAATGATTCAAACATTTCCACCAAAATGGTGGAAATCTACACCGTTACGTTAATTGCTAATTTCAAAGACTCTTTTAAAAAATACTGTAGAGGATATCTAACTAATTGGCAACAATTTGCACTTTCCTGCATGCATACAATTCTAAAACATAGTCTTTGCCCAAAAATGTACAAATGTGCATTGATCTGAAGCATTTTCTATATAAAATTAATCTGACTGGCAAATTTGAAAAGTCCAATTATTTTAAATTCTTGGTTTATTTTATGTGAAAGTATGACTAATCAGAACAGACAGAAAACCTGGTCCTGAGCAGCTTTCAAAGTTTACCCTCTCCTTGGGACAGGAGTTTCAAGGGCATAGGCAGAGGCACTGTTTGCCAAGTTCAGGTGAAGGGGCAAATTTACCACACTGAAAAATCAGCTTCCTGGCCTTTTTTGCCTGTGAGAGTGGCAGCTAGCTTTCCTCTCCTCTCCCTCACAGATTCTCACATTTATAATTAAGCAGTGGCCATGTTTTCATAGTCACAACATGCTTCAGGAATAATTCCAGATAAAGGCTGGGATGCTCATGGGTTGTATAAATATTCACCCCTTTGCTCTGACATGCCAAAAATAATCTCTAGTGTAACCCACTCCCTGCAGAGATCACATAAGACTCTGCCTATGTGTAGTGCCAGTGCCACGTGATCTCAGGCTAAACACATCTTTTACTGGAAGATACCAGAAATTGTTAGAGAACGTATCTAAACAAGTAGCATGATGAAGACAAAGAAAGTATCAAAAGAATTCTTGAACAATGTGGAGAAGAATTTTGGTAAGAGTAGAATTATCAAAAAAGGTCCCAAACTACAAACATCTCACAGAGCATTGTTAAATCCTTGGTTTTAAGAAATGGAAAGAATATGGCTCAACTGTGATTTTGCCTATAAAAAACCATCCACCAAAACTCAGTGACCAGGTTGGCATTCATCAGAGAAGCAACCAAGGGGCCAATGAGAACTCTGAAGAAGGTGGAGAGTTCTGTAGCTGAAATGGGAAAAACTGTCCATGGTACAACCATCATCTAGATCTTCCATAAAGCTGGGCATTAAGAACAGGTGGGAAGAAGAAAGCCGTTGCCAAAATAGACCCATATGTGGGAGACACAACAGACATGTGGAAGATATTATGTGGTCTGATAAGATATAAATAGAATATTTTGACCTTGCCACACAATATTATGTGTCATGTGAAATAAATAATGCTCATTGCCCTGAAAAGACCATCCCCACAGTAATGCAGGATGTTGGCAGCATCATGTTGAGTCCCTCAACTGGGACTGGGAAAGTTGTCAGGACTAATATCAAAGTAGAGGGAGCCAAATATAGGTCAGTTCCAGAAGATTCTGTAGTTCAATCTGCAAGTGACCTTGAGTAGGGGCAGAGGTTTATCTTCCAATATGACAATGACAATAAACATACAGGCAAAATACTAATGGATTCGTTGGAAAAACAAGAACCTGAATGTCTTGGAATAGCCTAGACAAAGCCTAAAGGTCCATCCAACCAGGAATCTGTGACAGAATTTGAAAGTCACTGTTCAACAACAGTGCCCATCCAACCTGACAAAGCTGGAGAAATTTTTGTCAGGAAGAATGGGCAAACATGATAGGATCCAGATGCACAAAGATGATAGAAAGTTATTCCGGAAGACTCGCAGCTGTAATTGATGCCAAAAGCTGCTCCTACTAAGTATTGATACAGTAAGGTGACTACTTCTACAACCAACAAGAGCCAGTTAAATTTTAAACTTTATTGAATAATAAGAATAAGAATAATAAAAATAAAATATTTTATCACAATAAAAATGCTTTATGTCTTCACAGTCTTGAGTATTTTGTGTAAATCAAATGGTAGCAAGGCAAATGAAATCCATTTCAATCCCACAAAATGTGGAAAAGCCAAAGGGGTGGCTGTATACTTCTGCAGGGCACTCTTAAGTTTAACTAACAAGGTAATATCATGAGATTGCATTTAGTAATTTTCCTGTCCAGCCAAATGTGCATCATTAGCCAGAACCCTAGTGATGATATATGCAGGCATACGTCCAGTTTACATCTGTGTGTATATTTTTGTGGTCAGTGCAGTTGGTAGAATTCAGCTCAACCATCTGTGCTGACCCTTTGTGCCCTTACCTCACTCTCCTTACTGCCACCCCCTACAGCTATTCTGTAGCAAGAGGAAGATGGAGGAAACTGGGCAGTAACTGGCTGTGATTCAAACAGACAGCCACAAGACAACGAAGGCATACTTCCAGATCTTCCAGGGGCCTTCCAGGAAGACAGGGAAAATGAGGTTTTCTTCTTATGGGTGGTTGCTGAAGACCCCTCCCCATTCATTCCCCTTGCCATGGAATGGCCATGGCGAGGCAGTGGCCTAGAATCAAGAAAAAGCTGAGGGGCTTCCGGTTTTGGGTCGGAGCTGGCAAGTGATGCGAGAACGGAGCTCTGACCCCATAGATAATTTAAAGCGCATCGGGGGGGATAGTGAAACACCGCTGGGTAAGTCCTCGAGACTGAGGGGATCCCAGGCATCGTTGTGATTGCCACAAACCCGGGATGCAAGGGTTTGCGGAGTCTGAAGGAGGGGAGAAGATAGCGGCAGAGGCACCTGGGCATCATGGCAACAGAAGCGGCCATTTAAACAGCTTGAAGTGGGATGAAAGTAAAACGTTCCCCACTTGTCCTGCCATTAAGCTGCCAAGCTTCTCCAAAAGAAAGAAAACTAAAGGAAAGGTGATCTATAAGATTGGGAAGCTTGCCTCTGGTTGTTTAAGTTTTATCCTCAGAAGCTGAAAACATTTCTTCTATTGGGAAAATTTGATGTTCTGGATCTTTTTTCTTCTCACTTGTTTTTCAGTTTTCTTAATCTTTCTTCATTATAAATAACTATAAAGAACTGGTTTGCTGGAGAGTAAATATCTTGAGAAGAAAACTGCTTTATTTCCCCCCCACACCATATATCTTTAAGGACTCTTGTTGCTGTCTAACTGGAACTATAAATTGACTTGTTTTTCTTTTAATTACTGGCTTATTAACTATCTACTATCTATTTTTTCATATAAATATACATATGGCATGGAATAAGATACATTATAACCAGTTTAAAGTGATTTTGGAGTGGCTGATTATAGAAAACACCCTGTGTAAGATAGTAGCAATGTGGTGACCTTGAAAATGACAGCAAGAAGAAGAGATATCATAATTATACAAGAAGAAATTTAAATACATAATGCGAGGGGAGGGGGGAAAGGGAAATTTGTTGTCTATACATATTGGATTGTGTATATCGATATGTCATTTTCTTTATGTTTGTCTCCTTTTTTAAAAAAATTAATAAAAATGTATTTAGAATCAAGAGGAAGTTGTGAACATAAGGAAAGGCACTTAGGAAATTGTCAGATGTGCTAAGTATGGTGTTATAACAATGCCAAGAGATCGCTAAAGGGCTTCCTTTTCAGATGATGTCATTCTCCCCTTGTTAAGCACCCATTCTACTGCCATTCTGCAGACACTGCTTTTTATTGATGGAAGAAGCTGTCAATATATCCCCCATTCCATTTCTGTCACAGATGTTCGTGCAACTGAAAAGGTGTCCCGTTTCACTGGCGTGATCCCAGCGTCAATGGGAGGTCCCTGCGAAAACACTTCCTAGTGAGATCAGGAAATCAAGGTAAGTGACACACTTTTTATGACCTTCCCCAGGTTACTTGTAATGTTTTAAGTGTGTTTTTGTGCTTGCTGTCACTTTTAGTGCTTTATTTTTCTTTGTAAGTTTGAATTTCCCATGCTCTTGTCTTCTCGCGAGTACAAGTGAGATTTCACTCAAGGAAGTGAACAGAGAGCCATTAGAGCTCCATTCATTCCTGGGCTGCCCTTTGGATGCTATGAAAGGTAGGTGTGAAAAGTTTAGTTTTCTGCAACTAGGAAAGAAGCGGGAGAATAGGTGGTGGGACAGGAACACTTTTTTCCTTCTTGTCTGATAATCTCTTTAGTTATCAACTGGAGTGTTTGCTTCTGATGACCAATGACAAAACAGTGCAAAGTAATTTCAGATGTGAGAAACTCTTGCTTTGATAACCAAAGGTCTTTCAGCATTTCTGAAAGTCCTGCTTCTAATAATGTGCTCTCTGTATTGCGTTTTGACCCTTAAATGTAGATTTTTTCTTTTCTGGCAATTTTGTGGGGAATGGCTGTGATATTCCTGTTCCAGATGCGGTGGCAGCATAGACAATCGGGGCAGGGGCACAAGCACAGAAAAAAGGAATGAATCAGTCTGTCAGTAAACAAATTGAATTTTAGTACAAAAGTGTCACTCTTTCAGTGGGAAGATGGTTCATGAATGGCAGGTTCATGAGGGGAATTAGTAGCTCAGATCTGCATCTTCTTCTAGGGCCCCATAGACCATCAGTTCACTGACAGTGCAGGGAAATCATACTTAACAAAATCCAGTAGTCGTCTCCCACAGAAGCCAAGCCTGTGTCCCATTATAGGCTGTGAACAGGATTTGGAAACTTTTTCCTCATGACACTAATAAAAACCAGGCTCCTAGTTTCAATCTATTGTTTTAGGAATCGAATTGTCTCCTTGAGTCACTTCCAGTTTGGGGGTTTAACTGCAAGGGTGTCCAAAGATAAATTGGCATATCCATGTTACATCTAACCCTGTTGTGGTTTAGAAAAACATTCTGGTGGGACTCTTAAAACTGGAGCAGTTATCATCACCACCATATAAATATTTGTCTAGTAGTAGGATCCTCAATTCATCGTCTTGTCATATTCTGATAGACGAGGAAGCAGACTTTTTCTAAATTTAATTTAAAGGTACACTTCAAGACTCTGTGTGTGTGTGTGTGTGCGCGTGCGCTGTGTGTGTGTGTGTGTTGAGGGGGCTACTTTCAGAGTTTCAAAGAGCCAAAATTGACTGCCGTCATAAAGGCCCATCAATTGTAATCATTTAGAGAATATTTACTAAATATTCTTGTCCTCAAAACAAGAAATGGTATTTTGACATGTCAAGACATCCTGTTGAAAAACATTTGTCAACCCATGTCCACTTTGTTGGCAAGAAGCCCTATTGAACACATTGGTACTGTCTTCTAAGCAAACATCAGATTTTGCTGTGATGGTTAACATGATGTTCACTTGGTAATGGAGACTTTATAAATAGAAAAAGAAAAAGAAATACATTTCCCTGAGAGTGGTCCCCTCCCCTTGTTTGTGCATGCACCAGCAACTAAAACTACAGTTATGCATGATATAATTCATCCCACAGATGTCCTTCCCATCTATTGTTCACTCAAGATTTCACAGTGATATGTTAGATATGTCTCATTTCCCTTACCACAAAACCCACAATTTCCATTTCATTTGTTCCTTTCACATAATGTTTCACCTCATATTATTCAACAAAACACATTTTGGACATGTGTAGTTACCACTGAGCCCATTCTTTTAACATACATCTAGTAAGTTCAATTTGCGTGAGTAAGACAAATGCCTTTTAAAGTTTTCCACATAAATTTGTGGCATATTTAAGTTATAGTTAATTTTATAGATTTTGATTTTGAAATAAATTACCTTCAAGAAAGATTGCCAGTTTTGCGTTAAACTGATGTAATGTTGGACATGAAAGTAAGAGATGTCTTTCAGAATCGGTTATATGCATAAAGTCTCACTGGAGCTCAGCTGTGGCTGTGCAATCTACCATCTCATTTTAATGGTTGCTTTTCCAAATGTTACTTATCAACATATCTGCTTATTCTAACCCACTGTAAAATTTTACCTTCTGTCCTCCACAGATTGAAGGGTTCAACATCTTTGAGGTCAGAGTTGCTATTCAAGCATTTCTCCGTAGCACCATAGAATAGAATAGAATCTTTATTACGGTCATAGACCAGCATAGGTAAAAAGGGATACAAAATAAAGGTGAAATCACAGGATAAAAACAGGCTAAAAGCAGTATTTAAAATGTTAGCTCCAGTATACCAATAGCACTATGAATTAGCTAACACACATTGGAAGCTGTTTAATGCAATGTAGATGTGTAAATAGCTATTGCTTAAAATAATTTGTAAGCCGCTCTGATAGCCTTGTGGCTGAAGAGCGGGGTATAAATAAAATAAAATAAAATAAATAAAAAATTTTAAAAAATGATGGTGATAACAAGGATAGACTTACTGTTAGGCAGAGTGTATTAGGCAAAGTATTAGGCAGACAGATTGTTAACAGGGAACATATGACTCATTTGTTACAACTGCTCCACAGGCATATGTCCATTTCCAGGAACAACTCAAGGTGCTGGTTATGAAGCCTGATACAGCTTGGATCCAGCCTATCTGAAGAACCATATCTTCCCATAAGAGCCTGCCAAAATTCTAAGATCTCCAGGGGAGGCACTTCTCTGAATTCTACCATCCTCATAGGCATGTTTGGTGAGAAGACATGAGAAGGCCTTCTCTGTGGCTGCTCCTACATTTTAGAACTCCCTTAGGAGGCTAGTCCATCAGCTGAAAACATTTCTGTTCCAGTATGCATTTGGGAATTATATAATGGATTCTCATTTTTAGAGCTATGCTGTTTTTAATTTACTTTTTTAAATGTATGCTTTATTTGTTTTTAATTCCATAGCTACTTTAATATTAGTTTGGCCACAATTCTCTATCAGCTATCATAGAATCATAGAATTGTAGAGTTGGAAGAGACCACGAGGGCCATCCAGTCCTACCCCCTGCCATGCAGGAAATCACGATCAAAGCATCCCTGACAGATGGCCATCCAGCCTCTGTTTAAAGACCTCCAAGGAAGGAGACCCCACCACGCTCCTATGTAGCTATGTAACCATACACCATACACTTGGTGTCTCCCAACCTGACTCTCACTTCTCATCTACAGAGCAGCAGCTGCTGCAGTTGACAGGAGTCTGTTCCCCTTTCTTTTGGGAAGCAGCTGACTGACATTCCCACTCCATCCAGTGAGGAATCTCTGTTGCAACAGTCAGATGTAGGGTCCACGTCATAATCCCCTCTCACTCCAGAGATCACTCACATGATGTGGGTAGGAATGTCAGTCAGCTGCTTCTCAATTGATAGGGGAAGAGACCCCCATAAGTCACAGTGGCTGCTGCCCAGTAAGTGGTGACTGGGGGACTTTTACAGTCCCTATGTATTCCTAAAGTAATGAATACATAGGGAATATGAACCAGCCATGACTCTTGAACTCTAGGTCATGCATTCATAATTGCCTTAGTGAATTCTGGCCACTGATCTTAACTATTTGTATGTTTTTAGCTGTGCTTTTACCTCTGTCCCTTTTTTATTCTATTAGCCACCTTAAGTCCCACTTAGGGGAAAAAGACAGGATTGAAATAAACTGATTGATTGATTGATTGATTGATTGAGGTGTGGCAATCACCTCAGGAGTAGATGCTGGTGGGCATGAATGAAAGCCCTCCCCCTCAAGTTTTTCACCTGAACCCCTAGATTTCCCCTCTCTTAGAGCACACATCTGCATGCCACATAACCTTTTAATGACCAACACATGAAATAACGAGTCAGACACAACAGATGGATTGTAATATGGGCCACTTTATTAAGTAACTAACCTATTTAGTTATTAGTTTCTTGAGATATGCAAACTTCGGGGGGAGACCCAGTGTGGGAAAAGCTGGAGCCAATGGTCTCCCCAGACTCACCTCGCAGCTTCCCTGAGTGAAACACCTGAGCCCCGAGGGAGGTCCCATCCAACTTGGATGCCCCCCGGGCAACATCTACTTGAAGGTGAGACCCCAGGATGAAACCCCTCAAGCCCCACAACTGCTGTCAATGGCTCAAGCCTGGGGCCACCCTCAAGGACAGCCCATCTACCTGCCCCCAGACACATGACCTGCAGGTGCAGGTCAATAGACCCATCCTGCACCCAAAAGGGGTGCCACATGTGAACACTTAAGTAACTCCGTCTCCCCACTCCCATCCGAGTGACTAACTATTTATGACTCCACTCAAAACCAATTGTCCAAGTCCAACATGACAGTATAAGGTAGGCAAAAAATCCTGTGGATAAAGGTAAAAATTTCTATCCAGCCCCAAAAGCCACCAGAAAACTCATACTGTGACAGAGGTGGGTGGGTGGGTCCTCAAAAGGAGAAGAGAGGGAAATCAGGGCAGCAAGACCTTATATAAGGTAAGCTCCGCCCCATCCCTTCCCAGCCATGGTATGACACACCATGGCCAATCAGTGACTCTCCTCATGTGAGGCCATCAAAATACCTCCCCCATGCAATCCTGCATCATAATCGGGGGTGTGTGTGATTATTCTGTACCATTTAAACTAGCCTGCTGCCCTCAGGTGTCTTGGTAGAAGAAGGCACAGTCTTGTGGCTAATGTTGAAGGAAGTTTCAACTGCCCGCTTTCATTTATGGAATGGCTGGGGCACCATTTTTTCCTTTGCCTCAGGCACGAAGTGTGTATGTTTTACCTAGGTGACTATTGATCTTCAACTATAGGAATACAGTTGGCCTGCCATATCCATGGATTCTGCATCTATGGAGTCAACCAACCATAGTTTGAAAATATCCCCGCGCCTGCCCCCCAAAAAAATCCCCAAAAGGAAAGCTTGGTTTTGCTATTTTATATAAGGGATGCCATTTTATTACTCTGGCTTTTATTCGCAAACGAAGATTCGGGAAGGACTCATCCCGCGCTTTCTGCAAGTGCACTGATGACTAAAAAGGCCAATCTGAGATAAATGGGACTTGAATATCCATGGATTTTGGTATCCATGGGGGTTCCTGAAATCAAAGCCCAACAGATACCAAGGGTCCATTGTACATCTTCAGTCGCAGGAAACATCAGAATACATCATTTAGCAGCAGGTCAAAATGTGACTTTCCTCCTAGACATTTGATAGAATATGACTGAATGATTTCAAAATATTCACATTATGTGAAGTCATCATTTCTGGCATTCGATCATTTTTATTGAATAAATCTACATAAAGTAAAAATTGAATAGCGCATATACCAGACTACAAACTACAAAGTATAAGAAGTAAACACAAAACATACCACATACACAACTAATCTAATAGAAAAAGAAAAAGATGACTTCCAATTATCTTTTCTGCAGTTATATTTTAACCCTTAAAATCTTCCTCTCTCTCTATCTTATCTACAAGTTACACTTTGTCTATATATTTAACTCATACTAATTGGTAAAACCCAACAGTCATAAAACCACCCTCATTCCCTCCCCCCTAAAAAATCCATTAGAGGTTTCTAGTCTTTCACAAAAATTGTTAAAGATTTATCTTTAATAAAAATAGAAAGTTTATCAATTTCTGCTAATTCTTTAAGTTTAAATAACCAATCTTCTTTGGTAGGTACAAAATCATTCTTCCATTTCTATGCATTGAAATGCACAGTTCTATGCACTGAAGTGATCATTCTTGATGACTTGTTCTTAGGGCAGTGTATATTATAGCTATGTTGACTATACTATGTTAGTTTTAAAGATTTTTGTATTGAGATTGTATTATATTGTATTTTTGACTCTCTTGTGAAAAGGAAAGAAGAAAAAAGTGTTTAAGAAATTTAATAAATGATAAACCTTCTTCATTATGCATGCACTGCCTACAATTTAAAAAAAAAAAAACAGTAAAGACCAGTCTATTCTGGCAGGCCCAGCCATATGATTTTCAAATTATGAATTTTAATGTATTCATTGATGAATTTTAATATGTATTGGCTTTATATACTCTTTCAACTGATGTTATATGTTTTTGTTGTTGTTCCCCACCTCAATTCATAGGAAGAAGCAGGTAGGAAATAATCTTCACCACCATCACTACATTTCCCCATTGTAAAAATGGTGAGCTATTTATTATGATGCTCTTAGATTAATAATGGATCAGCTCTCTCAGAGATACATGTACAACACTGTTCAGTAATAACAGTTGTGTATCAGCCACATGGATTTTTACATAAATGAATTTCCTTCAACAAAGTCTCAAACTGCAAAGATCAAGGGAAGTAATAGTGCCACTCTATTCTGCTTTGGTCAGAGCTCACCTGGAATACTATGTCCAGTTCTGGGCACCACAATTCAGGAAGGATATTGAGAAGCTGGAATGTGTCCGGAGGAGAGTAACCAGGATGGAGGGAGATCTGGAAGCCATGCCCTATGAGGAGGGGTTTAGGGAGCATGTTTAGTCTGGAGAAGAGAAGGTTGAGAGGTGACCTCATAGCCATGTTTAAATATTTGAAGGGATGTCATACTGAGGATGGAGTGAGCTTGTTTTCTGCTGCTCCAGAGACTAGGACATAGCAATGGATTCAAACTACAGAAAAGAGATTACGGAGATTTTCAGACCTGCAAAAATTCATGTCTGCCGCGCGAGCAGCCTCCCGAAACTGCTGCGCGGCAAGGGTCTTCTTCGGACGACGCTGTGCCTCTTGCGAAACCGTCCGTGTCACTTCCGTGAAGCTTCGGACGGCTCGGCGCCATATTTCAATCTCGGGCAACCTCCGTGATTGAAATATTGCGCCGAGCCGTCCGAAGCTTCACGGAAGTGACACGGACGGTTTCGCAAGAGGCACAGCGTCGTCCGAAGAAGACCCTTGCCGCGCAGCAGTTTCGGGAGGCTGCTCGCGCAGCAGACATGAATTTTTGCAGGTCTGAAAATCTCCTACACCTAAACATTAGGAAGAACTTCCTGACAGTGTTAGGCAGTGGAATGCATGGCTTCAGAATGTGGTGGACTCTCCTTCTTTGGAGGCTTTTCAACAGAGGGTGGATGGCCAGCTGTCAGGAATTCTTTCATTGTGTATTCCTGCATGGCAGGGGGTTGGACTAGATGACCCTTGTGGTCTCTTCCAACTCTATGATTCTATGAATCTCATGCCTGTTTACCTGTTCCTTGGTGCAGTGCTTTTAGTGTCTAGATAACCTTTCTAAAATCTATGATCTGAATATTTATTTTCATGCATTCCCAATGGATTTGTATTTAGCTCATCTCATGATTTTGAACTATTGAGTAGTTGTTCAATTATATCTTATTAATCTGAATGTGAAAAGAGTAATGTGGAGATTTGGACATCAAAATATTTGGATGTTATTTTATAAACATAAAACCCATTAAAAGATAAAAGCTCTAATTTGTGTATTAATGCAGGATGCAGATCAAGAATGGCATCCACTGTCATTTATGCGGCATTGTTCACCAGTTCAAGGAGCTATGTATCTGTGTTGCAACATGGGAACAACCCCAGGGGCCAATCAGCAAGAACAACTGGGTCCTGGGGGTTGAGCCTATGTTCCAACCAACAGCAGTGTTTGGTTTCTGGGGTACAGCCTAGATAGGAGCAGGGCTGGTTTAAGGGCCCTGCAGCACCTGCAGCCACAGGGGACCCCGTCATTGTGGGAGGCCCCGTCATAACCCTCATTCTGCAAAAAAAATATTATTAGTAATCATCTGAATATCCTGTGCTGTAAATAGGTTAGGTTTCGTTCAGTTACATTGACCTGAGATAAACATACCCCCTCCCAAATAAAGTGCTGCAGGGGGACCCAAAATTCCTTAAACCAGCCCTGGATAGGAGAACTTTCTTTCTAGTGTGTGTTTAGACCATAAATAGGAGACCTCTAGTGGTTTCAGCAGCATTGTAAAGTTGGGAGGTAAAAAATATTTGAAATATGGTTTAAAAAACATGTCCTGGATGTTTCACACAAACAAAAAAATGTTTTGTCCTGATGAAAAGAAACCTGCAATGAGCAAAAAACAATAACAAAAACCAACCAACAAATGAATGAACAAAAAAACCCAATTAGGGGCAGGGCCGGTTTAACCATACCGCCAAATCAGCATCTGTGGGGGGGCCCACACAGGCAGGGGGTCCCATCTGGACCTAACCCTCCTCCTGAAAAAAACCCCTGCTGGCTTTAAAAAAACAACAACCAGCATCTCCCAAACTATAAAGCCAAAGCAAAAGCGAAAGAGAAAGTAGGAGCTTTCTTTGGGCTGATTCTGGGGGGAGTGTGTTGCTCCCTCCCCCCTCCTCCCAGGATCATCATCAAACGTGAGTCGGAGAGGGGTGTATGAGAGAGAGAGAGAGGGAAGGGGGGGTCATCTCTTGTTCTCCCCTGCTCTATCTTCTGAAAAGGCTTCTTTCTTTCTTTCTTTCTTTCTTTCTTTCTTTCTTTCTTTCTTTTTATTCCCCCCACTTTTCCTTCTTTCTTTGCCTCCCTTCTTTCTGACTTTTTGTCATTCTCTATCTCTTTCTTTCCTTCTTTCCTTTCCTTTCCTTTCCTTTCCTAACTTCCACATAGATCCCCTCCACCCCATCTTTCCAGCTACTCTTAACATGCCCTTTTCCTCTCCCCTCCCTCCCTTCACCCCTTGGTCTTCTTCAGCTTCCTCCCTTTGCTGCCAACTGAGTTCAACCTGCAAAAGGAATATGTGTGTGTTTGCCCATGTGCCTTGAAGTCATTTCCAACTAAGGCAAATTTATCATGGGGTTTTCTAGGCAAGGTTTTTCAAAGGGGTTCTGCCTTTGACTTCCTTTGAGGCTGAGAGAGTATGTCTTGCCCAAGGTCAACCAGTGGGTATTCATGGCTGAGGAAGGATTCAAACCCTGGTCTCCATAGTCATAGTGCAATGCTGAAACCTCTACAACACTCTGGTTCTCTTAACAGAAGAATATAAAGAATATAAATAAAAATTTGGAGTAATATTACTGGGAACAATAGTTTTATTGTTGTCATTAAAACACCAGTATCCCATTACTGCTATGTGATAGCCATTGGGCTAAGCAGTGGTTCTTATTTTTTTCTTTACCAGGGACCCCCTTTAAATATCTTTTGTTGCCCCAAGACTTAACTCAAGATTTAAACCCTAATAATAACAGCTAACAACAAAAACAATACAATTACACCGTCCATTAACCTTTCCCTCAGAGGCACTCTTGCTTCTTCCTGAATGTTTGTGGCTTGAGTGGATTGAATGGCAATATACAGGCCAAGCCAGCCATCCTTTGCCTTGGTTCCTGTCACATGGCCATTCACTACAGGGAGGAGGTGGGCCAAACAGCCTTCAAGCCTTTGTGGACCCCCTGTGAGGATTTCATAGAACTGTAGAGTTGGAAGAGACCACAAGGGCCATCCAGTCCAACCTCCTGCCATGCAGGAAATCACAATCAAAGCAGTCCCATCTAGCCTCTGTTAAAGACCACTGGGCTAGAGAATGCTGGAAAAGGAACAATGTAACCAGACCTTGAGAAGTGTGCTGGCAGGGGGAATCTGAGAGGTGTAATCCAAAAGTAACTTTCCCAGGCTCTGAATGCAGCCTAGAATCATAGAATCATAGGGCTGGAAGGGACCCCAACAGCCATCCCATTCAATCAGTTTCTGCACTACAGGAACACACAATCAAAGCCCTCACGACAGATGGCCATCCAGCCTCTCTTAAAAACTTCAGAAGAAGGAGACTCCACCACACCCCCAGGCAGTGCATTCCACTTCTGAACAGCTCTTACCATCAGGAACTTCTTCCTAATGTTTAGGTGGAATCTCTTTTCCTGGAGTTTGAACCCTTTGCTCCATGTCATAGTCTCTGGAGCAGCAGAAAACAAGCTTGCTCCATCCTCAGTATGACATCCCTTCAAATATTTAAACATGGCTATCATGTCACCTCTCAACATTCTCTTCTCCAGACTAAACATACCCAGTTCCCTAAGTTGCTCCTCATAGGGCATAATGGCTTCCAGACCTCCCACCATTTTGGCTGCCCTCCTCTGGACACATTCCAGCTTCTCAATACCCTTCCTGAATTGTGGTGCCCAGAACTGGACACAGTCTTCCAGGTGAGGTCTGAGCAAACCAGAATACAGTGGCACTATTCCTTCCCTTGATCTAGACACTATACTCCTATTAATGCAGCCTAGAATCGCATTGGCTTTTTTAGCTGCTGCATCACACTGCGAACTCATGTTTAGCTTGTAGTCTACTTTCTTTTCTTTCTTTCTTTCTTTCTTTCTTTTTTTTTTGAGGACATCTACACCATTACGTTAATTGCTAATTAACAAAAACTATTTTTAGTGCCTATAATATAGTTTTAAAACTAAATTATTGGTGGCAAATTATGTAATACAGTAGGCCCCCCTTATCCACTGGAGATTCGTTCTGTGCAGGCATGGATTCTCAAAACTGTGGCTAATAGTGAGCACCATTGAAAATAATGGGACTTCTGGTTTAAAATACCATAGAGTTGCCTTGGCAGGCCTAGAAAATGGCTAGGGAGGACACATTTTCTAGGAAGACTCTATGGTAGTTGTGCTGTTTTTTGCCCCATGGATAATGACTCTGTGGATACGGGGGTCCGACTGTAATCTGAACATCCTGTACTGTGAATAGGTTAGGTTACATTGACCTGAGATAAACATATGGGGGCCCTAAAATAAAGCATTGCAGGGGGCCCCAAAATTCCTTAAACCGGCCCTGATTAGGGACTTATTCACACAAAATGTGCACATGATTTTCTGCTTGGGGGAGAAAAAAATATATTCTTTCCTGTGCAGAAAATTCTGTTTTCGGGGGGGTTGGGTGGGAGGGGAGAGGACTACATGTGAATTTTGTGCAAGATAATTGACTCACTACAGCATTTTCTGTACAGAAAAAAAAGTTTGCTGCACATAAGCATCCCATGCGAATTTTGTACCAAATAAGTCCAGAACTGCAAATAACCTTCAAAAATTGCACTGTTTTCAAAGTTGTTCTTGTAGTGGGAAGCAAAATGATAAAATTACTCATTCCTTTCTTCAAAGACAAAATTAACAAAGAATTACATCCCTACAGTACAGATGGTGTCTCTCCACCAAACATTTTAAGGTGTGTAAAAGTGTAGCAAGACATCAATAGCAACCCCTGACAGAGTACTATTGTTATCATGGAGACAAATATTTTTCTAAGTGTTGCATTGCCCAAATGTAACCCACTGCTGAATGTTCAGATCTTTTCAAACGTTTTGTTTCCAAACAAATACTTCAGTTGTTTTTTTCCTCCTATAGATTTTACCCATACATCTATTGTTTAAGATACTGGAGCTCCTTGGAAACACTGATCTTTCTTTTGAATTCTTCGCAATCACAGTGTGTGTTCTATATGTGTGTACAATAACCTGCAAATACATCCCTGAAAAGATTCTGTTTTATTTGGACTGAAATTTACACATAAGCATGTATCTCTGTTTCCTGGAATTTGTGAAAAGCTGATCTTGCTGAGATTGAAATATACTAGTTTCTTTCTAGTTTATCCAGGCTACTCAATAACATCTTCATATTTACACCAAGCCTAATTTTTCTTTCTTTCTTTCTTGTTTGAAACTGTATCTTATACTTATGCATTTTATAGCAGATGAGGTATTCCAAATGTATGCAGTGATTTCAATAATATCATATTTGACACTTTATATTTTAGCAAAAGGTTCCAGATTTTGTTTTTCTAAAAACATGCATTTAAAAAAATTCTTCCAGCTGGTTTTCTGATATTATTGAAAGATGAACACTGACTTTCATATGGATGATGATATTTGATATAAATGTTAGATTAAAAAAACATTTGGGGGGTATGAAACATATTTGAAAAGCCCCAGAGTTAAATCCAGAATAATCTGGAAATCAATTTCTACCTATCATTTCAATGTGAGCTATAGATTTCTAAGTAAGGCCATGAGGAGAATGTTTAAAGCATACCATTTCTTCCTGTGTCACAGTTTGGGGGAAAGGCTTTCTGTAAATTCAAAAAGATATATTAGGTGGTTTAGTTCTTCTGGTGGTCTCACATGGTGCTGTGAAGAATTATGGTGAAACAATTTGGTCATTTGGATTGGTAGTTTATCTGAGTTATCGTACAAATATTTATTTTAAAGGCGTCCATTCCAGATGTGGTTATGAATGCATGATTTTAAGTACAGAAGACCTGCATATATTACATGTAGGGATGGGAGGGGTTGTTGAATTAGGTTCTCATTTTTCCAATTTAAGTTTATTTCATCCCATTTCCATATTGGCTTGCAATTATTCTTTTTTATTTATTTATTTTATTTTTAAACCACAAATGCATCCAGTGAAATGGACTGTATCCACAAAAGTTTATGTCATAATAAATGTGTTTGTCTTTAAGGTGATTAAGGTGTAGCTACATGCATCAAAATCAATGCACATTTCCCCTAATATACATGTGTTGTACACACTTTTGACTGGCAAACTGCATTGCAAAATTTAGAGAAGTGTGGGTACAGCAGGACAACCATGCTTGGGATATGGATGACACTTTCTTTCAGGAAATGTAAAATAGATAATAACAACATCCCCATGCTGCCATCTCTAGATACCAAGAAGAGAACATAAAACTATACAGATTTTTAATCAGTTAAGCACATTGATTCACCTAGATGTGACAACCCTATGTACAATTTCCTGCTCACCTATGAAGCTTTCTGGGTGCCTTGAACAAGAAAAATGTCCATCTATCTATCACTATAGACATTTAATTTCTGTACCAGTTTAGCAGATGTGGATCCCTTTGGAAAATCCTGACAAATTTCATTTGGAGAGGCTGCACAGGGTTCTCAATTAAAGATAAGAGATGTTGCTGGCAAAATGCTCCCAAGTCAAATTTACTCAAGATCTAGGCCATACCTTTATCACAAATTTGATGCCCCAAGTGATGAATATATATTCGTCATAGCACATCATTATCCTCACCCGTGTATCTTGCATTTGGTGTACTTTGTTTTTTAATTGGTCATGGGAAGGTAAATGCATGCTTAATTTGCAAGACTAATTGCTGCTGAGGTATACATCTTTGCAGAAATTCCATGTTGATAAGGGAAATGAGTTTGTCAATGAGAACATGTATGAATGACTTGGGTCTGTTCTCCCTTTTCCTGGGATGCAGCAAAGTGATGTTTCTACCCTATTCCTCTTGTAAGTGATCACTGGTGCAAGGAGGAATTGTAACAGGGACTCCCATTGAAGATTTCTTGCAGAAAGGGGTGGAAACATCAGTCTGCTGCATTCTGATTGTCAGGAGAATATTGCTGTCCTATAAGTCAGAATTGGGGGGAGAGATCAGGTCAGGAGATGCTACATAGCTATGCACATAAGGTAGTTACATAGATGATCTGGAATCTCAGCCAATAATTTTACACAGAATAAGATTTTCATCAAACCAGGATTCTTCTTGTCATTGTTGCTCAAACTCAAGAAACATATTTATTTGATCCTGTGTTCAAATATTTTGGATTATTGTTCTGTTACCTGAATTGTCTGTGAAGATCCCACTTATGTCCAGATACCAATATGGGGAATTTTAATTAGCTCAATATGGCAGCGAGAAGTCAGGTACTTGCAAGATCTTTCGACCTGTATGTACCAGTACTCACTGACGAGACTCACAGCCACGAAATAAAATAACAATTATTTTTATTGAAAAATAATTTCAATAGAGTTTGGGTGATGAGCTATACTATACCTATCTGACAAGCAGAGATTTGTGTAGCAGAAGGTACTCAGAATGCAGTTCTCAGGGCCACACAGCAAACTAGCAGAGTAATGAGTGGGATAAACTGCTAGCACTTTGGTGGTGTTTGGGGGTGCTATTTATACTTGATTTTCCCCCTTAAGGGGTGTTATGAGTGGAATACAATGTTTGCTGGAGTTTCCCATAATAAGACTATCGACATTCCAATTGTGTTAAAGATCACTAATGGCTGAGACATTAAAATTGATGGGCACTAGGCATCTTTCTATTGTTTTGCGGAAAAAATGTAAAGAAAAACCAGTTTTGCAAGGCAAAGCATGCCTGGCCACTTTGATTGAATTAGCAAATGACATCCAGGAGAATTAGCTCATTTCCACCCTAACTACCAGTCCAAGGGGATGGGGGTGGGTTTCTGCATAATTACTATCTGGGATGTCTTTTAGGAATTTTGTATGGCCTCTTCCTTAGGTTTTCTGAGCACACCTTGAGTCCATGCATTTGGGAGGCCCTGGTCTACTGCCAACCATGTGAAAGTTCAATAAATAAGCCAATTTTTTAAATATAGCCAATTGATGAATTATTGGAAGGGAGGGTATCAAAGCAGGTAACAGTTCCCATCTCTGCTTACCTGGCACTGTATTAGATTGAAAAGTGTACTTGAGGGTGTGTCTCTGTGTTTGTTTTTTTCTGAACCTACCTGCTGAAAAACTGAAAAAGAAAAAGCAGAGCCATCTTCCTGTATAAGATGAGCAGGAGAAAGCTATCCATCTTCTATTACAGAGCCATTGTCTTTTCCTCTTAAAATTATGGTTCCCAAGGTTTTCTAGGGTGAAGGAACTAGTTAAACCAGTTTCAGATTGTGGTATGAACACACCCTCAACAAACTGTTGCTAAGAGAGAAAGGAAAAAAGATAATAAGCTACACAAAGCATTATGTATATACAAATGTGATTAAAAATGATTTGTGAAAACACTATAGATTCCAGTGCTGATCCTGCAGAAATAAGACTTTTTTTATTGAATACTTTAACATTCACCTCATTAGGCAGGATTCTAAGAAAGATGGCCATCTACGCTAATGTTTTAGCATCAGAGCCAAAAGCAATATATTCTACTAGAGATAAAACTTTTCCTCTTTGTGTTGATTGGATTCACTCCCCTCTTAATGTATTTTACCTGAAACAATCCAGGACATACTTGCACATATATCATAAGGGTTTAGCATTCTTTAATAAATAATAATACAGTTTAAAGAAATATTTGTGCCAATTAGCAGACTGTTGAACCAATATTTGTTCATTAGTCAAAAAACAAAGCCCTAGGCGTTTTGAGCCAATTGGCTCTACTTGGAAGAAATCTACATTAAACAAATATCTGTAATAAAAGCAGATGAACTACACTCTAACAATTGTCCTATAATTCCATTATTGCTACTTTTAACAAGAGACAAGAAAATTTACTGGTTAGATCCACTAGTGGTAGGCTAGAATTTTAGAGATCCAGGGGTATGAAACTCACTGGGTGACCTTAGGCTTGTCACCCTCTCTCAACCTGAACTACCACACAAGGTTGTTTTGAAGCTACATTTGGGAGAAGAAAGTCCACACATGCTGCCTTGAGTTCATTGGAGGGAAGGTTGGTTCCAAGTGTGACAAGTGTAATGAATGTTGAAAGAAAACTGTGATCTCTTCAACAGAGAAGATATAATATGAAGCATGTAAGCTTTGGCATAAGCCAAGGAAATTCTGATAACAGTTCTGTAGGATAATCTTAAATTTACCAAGTTTGTTTTGAAATTTCATCAAATTAAAATGGGAGCTATTTCTGAGCAACAGTCTTTTTGTAATTTACAGTGGGAATTTGTGGCCCTTCAGATGTAGTTGGACACCAGCTCTAGCCAGAGGTTGGGAAAGTTACCCTTTGGTATACAAGTCTCAAAATCCCCCAAGCCAGCATGGCCATTACTATCTAGGGGATTCTGGGAAATCTAGTGCAAAAAACCCTAACTTTTCCAAGCTCTAGCCCTAGTCAGTATGGTCAAGGTGAGAGATTATGGGACCTACAATCCAACAATGTCTAACAAGCAAAATGTTGGCCACACCTACCTAACATGATGTAGAAAAATAAATGAAATCTAGCTTTCATTTCCTACATATTCCATTTATTTTATGAGTTTTATAATTGAAAATGGTTTTGAATAAAAATATTGTAAAAAAAAAAAAGAAGAAAAATCTAGCTCGTTGGGGGTTTTTTTCTTTTGCAAACACCCTATGAAGAAATCTTGCCAAGAAAACCATGTGATACATTTACCTTAAGGTCACCATAAATAGGAAACTACTTGAAGGCATACCACCTCAACAATAACTTTGCATTTAAAGACCGGAGTAAACCTAGGGTGTAACAACAGGCATCCTAAAAAAAAAAGAGGGGGAGGAAAATAAAAGAAGAAGCCAGATGTCATATCAAATGGCTGTTCTAACATTACAAAACTTCAAAATAAGAGGGGCACAGATGTACATGGGGAAGAACTAAACTTAGGTTTAAGTGAAAGAAACTAATCTTAGATTTAAGATTAAAATGTGAGACCATAGGTTTTTTTGGACACTCTATGTGAAGAAATCATGAAGTGCTTACTGAAGCACAGGCAGCTTCTGGTGTGTGTGTGTGTGTGTGTGAGAGAGAGAGAGAGAGAGAGACAGACAGACAGACAGACAGATCGACCCTACCATATTGGGTGGGGTAGGACAGTCCTCTCACCGCTCCCCACTTCTCAGGCTATAGGCCACCCCAAATTAAAACATTCAGTACACAGAGAGAAGAAGAAAATGTTTCTACCTTTATGTCCCTAACAAGGAGTCTGTACTCCATCATGACAGAGTCATAGGGCTTGTCTACACCAGCCAAATACTCTGATTTGCCCCCATTCCAAAGCAATTTGGAATTTGCCCCCATTCCAAAGGGAAATGGCAGCGGAGGTGGTGGCTTCTGTGATGGGCCAGCATCATATTTGGACTCCAGCCAAACTGTCACTATACATCCCAGACTGAATGCACACAGTCTGAGAGCAAAATTCAAGTCAAGAGCACAGAGACAGTGGTTCTCACACACATTTTCTCACAGAGATGACTCTGGCCTTCTTTCCTTCCCACACTTGTCTTCCAGGCATAATCTAGATATGATGGCCAGCTGCATCTAACCCTCTCATTGCTGGCACCTGCAGGCTGTAGCATACCATACTAGCTCTTTATAGTATACATTTCCAGTGACTGTATATCCCAGCACCCTGACAATCCTTTTCTTACCTGGCAGTTCCAAACAAGGATTAGACAAACTTACAGGTAGATATCTATTCATACCTATGGGCCATGATAGACAAACAGACTCTCTGTGCATTCAGAGGCACACCCAAATTGGAATTCAGCTGCTTAGTCCCAACTAGAGCAGATCTGTTGTATCAATTGTTGAATGGTGGCAACAGATAGGTAAATCTAACTGATGATTTGATAGATCTATTTCTGTTAGGATTAACAACAAAATATAGGCTACTGTCTCTATGCAATCTTGGGAACTCCCAAAGATATCTTGGTTGATTTTGCTGGGGACAGAATGGTGAGCTGGGAGGCCTTTCTCCAAGGCAAGTCCAGAGCTTTCAAACATTTTTTTAAATTAAGCCAGATCCCTTGGAACCCCTCAGTCTGCATTGCCAGTGGCCATTCTGGCTAGAGATTCTGGGATTTGTAGTCCAAAAAGGTGACTTGTCCAAGCTCTGGACAAATTTTATGTTCTTTTGCCAACACGGCATAAAAATGGCACATCTACTATATTTAATGAAACGGAAGTACAGTTGTCCCTTCATATTCACTGGGGTTTGGTTCCAGGACCCCTCGTGGATACCAAAATCCATGAATACTCAAGTCCCATTATATGCAATGGCATAGCAAAATGGTGTCCTTTATATGCGATGGCAAAATCAAGGTTTGCTTTTTGGATTATTATTTTTTTAAAGAATATTTTCAAGCCATGAATATTTAAATCCATGGATACCAAATCCGTGAATATGGAGGGACAACTGTATTGAGTTCTTGTTCAGATTGCCATCTGCATAATTCTGGAACCTACCACCTCCCCAACAGTGTTCAGCCATTTCAAGTTTGGATATTTTGCTTTATTTTCATGTCTGATTTTTGTTTGTTTGTGATTATAACTGGCTATAAGGAGGTCAATGTTGATTATAGAAATAAAGCTACAGTATTTTGATCACCAGCATCCACACATCATACCTTCCCAAGAAGTACGTGACAATCCACACGATAAATACACGACATCCATTTCAAAGGCTCTCACAACAATAATAACCATTTTCTTGTATTATTGTTATAATAATAAAAAAAATGTATAAATATAACTGTATAAATATCTGGGACTGACAGCCTGTCAGAAAGAGACATCCAATTAGACTTGAAACATCTATAGATCCTACAACATCATGCCACATCAGAGAAGGTAAGGACAAAACTGATTAAAACAAACTCATATCTGAGGTTACTTTGATCAGCATTCATCAAGGGATTTATCTTAAAGCAAAAAGAAAAAAATCATCAAAACCATTGTGGCTCTCAACCAAAAATGTATTAGTTGGCACTTAATAAAATCAATAATAGTTAGAGAATTTTACATATTACCAACAAGCTGAACCAGTGACTGTGAAAATTTCAGGGATTTAATTGTTCTCTAATTTCATTCTTCAAAGAAGCAATGAGTAATTTTAGGAATTTCCTTTTTGCTGCAAGAAAGAGTTCAAATGCTGCAGTTTTCAAAGCTGATTTATTCTGTGTAAAATGTGCACAGATCTTGGTTTGTTTTTTTGCAGAAGACAGCATTGTCTCTGCAGAAATATTGTTTTCTGTGCAGAAATATTATTTTCTGTGCAGAGATATTATTTTCTGTGCAAAAGATCTATGTGCAAATTTTACACAGAATAAGTCCTGAACTGTGAAGATTCTCATCAGTACAGGATTCCCTGGTTCAGGGTTTCCAGACAGTCAAGACTTTTTGACCATTTTCCAGATTTTTTTAAATGTTTTCCATCCCCACCAGAGATACCGAAACAAGCATCAAATAATGAGCCGTTTCAATAAACCAAAGCTACAAGACGTATTATTAGGAAAAACATATTTTCTTCCATTCTCTATTAGAGCAATAAGCATTAAAACCCTTAAGCATATACTCTTCACATAGCATCTGCTGATTAAAATGGGCTCCCACTCATAAATCAGCTAAAGCTGACATTAACTGAGCTACCAATTAAGCCTATTAAACAAATTAAAGCTTGCAACTCTAAAACACAGTGCTGTCAGACAGAACATGTAGAAAGCCAGATAGCTGCTGGCTTTGTAGTTTTTCTTTATTATTTAAATACATAAGGTTAAAATGGAGAATGAAAGATTAAAAGGTGGGAAATGCCAAAGGGCAGGATCCATATCCCTTTCACCCATGAGCAGAAGGTATTTCTACTGAGAAAGAAACACCTGGAAAAGCTGCAATCTTTCTTTCTTCTTATCTTTCTTGTGACAGATCCTAATTTTCTTTCATCATTCATTAACTGTATCTCCCAGGGCTCATCAATGCAGGCAGAATACTCCGGCTCCCTCTCAGCATATTCTGCCCATGGATCTGGCCCATTGCTCCCCTGTTATCTGCATGAAACAGGAGGGAGTCCAGACCAGCATACCAGCTGGTCTCTACAGCCACCATTGCCACTGCTGCCATCTGCATCCCACTCTCCAGATCCATTAAGACAGCCCACAGCACATGACCAAGGCCCCCTGCATGGGACCAGCCTTGCTCACATGCTGTTGGACTCCTTCCTGATTATGGAACAGCAAGGCATATGGCAGCTGCAGCTACAGGTTGGCATGCCACAATGGGCTCCGGCAGTCATGTGGGGCCCGATCTGGTTTTTGCCCGCTGGAGTGGACTTTACCAGGCATTTTTTAAAAATGGTATAATGGGCCTTACCCCATCTTTCCACTCATCTTGGCCCTGTCTTTACCCCAGGGGTTGTTAGAACTGCCCAGAAGCAAAACGGGGCAAAATCCCTGTGTCATTTGGACTGCAGGACTCTAAGATGGAGTCTATTGCCCATCTACACAAGCTCTCAGTGAGTTCTCCAAGGACAGCTCTCCATGTTGACAACCAGACTCTAATCACCCACTGCAATGTAACATAAGTCACTAAGTACAATACTGTGATTGCATACTTAATGTCAATTATACAGAGAGAGAGAGAGAAAGAGAAAGAAAAAGAGGGAGAGAGTACTGACAGCCTGTGCACACAGCTTTTTCAGAAAAGATACAGAAGAAAATAGAATGTGAAAATAATTATGTTCAGAATTCAGCTTCTAACCCCCACCATCACCCCCCCAGCCCAGTTAGCATGGTCACTTGCCATGCTAGTTGGGGTGGGAATCATGGAAAGTGTAGTCCAAACATGACATTTCTAAGATTTATGTTCCTCCCATTCAGAAATTCAAAAATTACTGGTTTTGGACTAGAATTTCCACAGTCCCCCAATCAACATGGACATTGGTTGAGGGGGGAGGTGATTCTAGGAACTATAGTGTAGAAGTCCCATTACACCAATTCCAAGGTTTGTGAAACACAGAGATGTACATAAATAGAGATAATCCCCCTGAGCCAGAAGTCCTATTCCTGCCTCAGGGAAGAAACATGCAATTGTCATGGGTGGAGCTGGAATGCTGATCTGACACTGTCTGCAAAGTTCTTGGAAGTTTAACACTTCTGAAAAGGCATCTGGTAAACAAACAACATGCAGTCAAAGAGGGCTGGGAGATGTAAAGCCCAGGAAGCGTAAAAAGAGGCAGTGTGCCACTTAGAGCAATGCCTTGGAGGATCGGCCAAATATAATTCTCCACAGCTAAAGTCTAATGTAAGCAAGAGTATTAGAGCACATTTGCTTTCCTCATTGGGGACCCACTCTTGCAGTCATTGCAGTATTATCATTCAGCTGTTTTGGATTATGATAAAATGAAGTGAGACCCAATGCCAGGCCTGGTTAACAGGTGGGCCGTGTTTATTGTTCATTCCTTAAGAAGAGATTCTGTTTGAAAAGGGAATGTAAACTTCACTCAAGCTTTCACCCGCAGTAAGTTTGATCGCTTGGTTTGGAAGTCAGCCTTTTAATAGTTCACTGGGGGCAGGGAAGTCTATTTTGTTGGGAATCAGGTCAAGCTTGATGCTAATCAGTTTGATCAGTTAGATTAACTACCAATTAACCACTTTCTGATCAATGCCAACAATGTTTCCAAGTGAGTCGAATAGCTACATTGTTTGTTTTGCAACTTCCGCACATCCTCATTGATAGGACAAAATCCTGCTCTGGCTTTAAACCAGTGTAAATGTTATTATGCAAGTGATTACACTTTCTTGAAGATTGCACAAAAGTATTATCTTATTTGGGATTGAGAAAATCCTGTCATGCTGAAGTAAACCATTGCACAAGCAGTTGTGCTGTCCAGGAAGTTCCAGACTGCAGCCTTTAACTGTTGGGAAATGTGAGAGATAGTACTGGATCTCACAGGCAAAGTAATAAAATTGGCAAGGCAGAAGCTGAACAACAACAATCAGTCAATTGTCTGCCCTCCCACCCACATAGGTCCATCCTAGCTGAGAAAAAGAAATAAACTTAGTCTTCTTTGTAAAACATATAAAAAGTAGCTTTACTTACACATACTTTTCCATAATCAAACACATGGTCTAGTGGAGGAGAGAGAAAGAAAAGAGAGAGAAAATGGCTGCAGGTTAAGAGTGATGCAGGAAGACAGTGGATTTGGAAAAGCAAACAAACAGGAAGTCAGTAAACATGCAAACCGTCATTTATTGAATATAAGCCAGGTAAAGGTGCTAATTCTACATTAATGGTGAGTGAGAGAGTTGGCTTGACTGTTCTAGAACAGAAGAGTACACACTCACTGCCTATTACAGCAGTCACTGCAATCATGTAACTCAAGCGTAGCTACAATGCCATATGGTTTGCACTATATAAGGATTTTAGCCTTAGGTGCCCTGCTTTCCTAATACTTTGAAATTTAAGGATCCTGCTTCCCAAAACCTTGAGCCACAATAAATGAGCTAGTTTAGGATATCATGCTATTCTTTGTTGTGTTTCAGAAATCATGACCTGAATACTATAGGTTAGTCCCAAACAGAATAGACCCATTGAATCAATTATTGAATGGTAAGTCAATTTGTAGATAAATCCCACTGAATCAATGGAGCTACTGTTGTTAGGACTACTAATAGAACATAGATCATATTTATTCATATGCAGATTTAACTGACTAAAGCTTTTAATGTGACCTGAATTATGGGAATAGTAATGCTAATGAGGCATGACTTTTTAACATGCTGTAAATACAGTGGGCCCTTGGTATCTCCTGGGATTTGGTTCCAGGACCACCCGTGAGTACCCAAATCCATGGATGCTCAAGTTCCATTATATGCAATGACATAGTAAAATGGTGTTCCTTATATAAAATGGCAAAATCATGGTTTACTTTTTGGAATTTTTTTTTGCGGGGGGCGGGATATTTTCAAGCCATCAATGGTGAAATCCATGTATACAGAGGGCTGACTGTATAAGCAAGTATAATTACACTATATCAGTGTTTTTTTAACTTATGGTCCATGGACCCCCAGGGGGCCGCAATGTCCTCACAGGGGGTCCACAAAGGCTCAATGGCTTAAAGGTTGCTCAACCCATCTCCTCCCCACAGCAGAACCACAGCCATGTGACAGGAGCCAAGGCAAAGACTGGCTGGCTAGGCCTGCATGTTGCTATTCAATCCACTCCAGCTTTAAACTAGCCAGAAGAAGTACCTCTGAGGGAAGGTTTAATGGATGGTGTAATTGTTAATGGTTCAGTATTCAATCATCACCACCATCATCATCACCACTACTATAGTCTAAAATCTTGAGTGAAGTCTTGGGGGTCCGCAGCAACAAAAGATATATAAATGGGGTCCTTGCTAAAGAAAAGGTTATGATCCACTGCACTAGATCCCAGAATTTCGGAAACCTTTCACACAATAACTACCATGGCCATGAGTACACCCATTGTGCAATATTTAGCTCTCTAACCAGCAAGTCAAATGTGAATGTTTGCAAAAATGATTGGCTGCACTAAGGACCACATTGTGAAAGCACAACTGGTTGCACAACAGTTTTTACAGTAGCATAATATCTTAAGATTCTACCACCACTATTGTTTCTTTGCCTTCTCCTTCTCCTCTTTCTTCTTCTTGTAGTTATTGGTTTAATGGGGATGGGTGTTGCTCTAGGAAAAATTCCAGATGGAGAGACAAACATCTAAATGAAATCATCAGAGAAAGGATCACAATAACACAATTACAAAAAGTGACACTATTTAGAACATGCCAGATTATCCAACAATACCAACAATATATTTGGATAGAATCCTAATTGTTGACGGTCCTAAACTCCTTTTAGTAACATCTGGTAGATTGTGAAGCCAACAACAACAACAGCCATTGTTGTTGTTGCCGTCATCATTATCATCAAAGTCTTATTTTTACAGGTTTAGATTGGGGAAAAAGTGGGTTTGGCTCTATTGCTAGATCTCTGTGTGATTTGCAATTGATCAGGGAGGACTTTTGAGTTCTAGCTGTGGAACAATAGCAGCAGCTAGAAGGCCTTCTCCATCCCTTCCATGCCTTTCTCCAAATAAAGTGTGGGGGTTTTTTGTGGGGGATTTTGGAAGAATAGGGGACTAAGGAGGAATTATTGTAGGAAAAGCCTTGTTAATTGGCTTCTGATGTTAGGGAGACTGTATTGCTTAGATGCACTGAGTTTCTTAGTTCTTTTTAGCACTAATCCACTGACTTGAGTCATTATTTTGCCCCTGGTTCCAACTTTGGATCTCAGGGTTCCAGTAAAAAGAACAAACTCATTTCCACAAGCCTAAAGTCTGCCCATCCTTGAGATAAAGCACCACACACAGCCTTCCTAGGATTGTGCTTGAGGAATGTAACTTATAAATTGATACCAAATACCGAATGCCAAATATTGATTAAAGGCTAATACCATGCACCATTAAAATAGCAGCTGGAGTGCATACTGATGTTGAATATTATGGATAGTGAATTTGCAATGGAGGAATTTACAGAGGTTTTAGGGAGGCAACCATGTTTCCGTTCTCCTCTGAAACAGCAAAATTGGATCCAAGAATCTAATCTTTCTCTGAGCTTCATTGTGATTCAATACTTGGCAAAAAAAGAGGACAAGAGTGCCAGACCAGATTTTGGGCTTTGGCAATTGCAGAGGGGAAATGATTATTCTCTTGTTCAAAAACTCACTATAATTTGATAAAACAATATCTATACCTGGTAATAATTCTGGGCCACACTCATTCAGCCATGGTAATCTCAACCCGTCAATCTTTTATATTTGATACTTGGCAGAAGAGTCTTCCAACCATAATGTCATTAAGAATTATACTCGGAATGTGATTAGGTACACTGCTATCCTCCTTTGAGGAACAACTTGACCTTTTCACTTCAGTAATAGGGCTTCAAAATCAGAACAGCATGCTCAACATTAAAACTAAAGCTGGAGTTCATCCAAGGTTATCATCCCAGTTGTCTAAGTGGTTGCATCTTTTTCTTGGAATCCCAGTTCTGTGAAGCACATATAATGAATACTTTTGCACCATGAAAGATGAAGTGGGAACAGTAAGGAACAGAGGCTCCCAAAGCCAGTGCCTGAATGGTAATTTTGTAAACTGAACCCAGGACATGATGACTGAGTAGTAGACATGGGGCTTGTCTACACGGGCAATTTATTCCATCTTGCCCCTGTCTTGGAGCCCTGCAATGTACACTCAAAATAGAACTTGTATGACTGGCGAACATTTGGAAAATAATTCTTCCTAAATTTGCAAGAGAAAATTTGAAGGAGAAATATATTTCCACTCTACTTGGAAAAGCTTGCAGTTTGCTTGCCTTGCGAACAAGCTTTAAACACAGATTTCCCTGAGACTGCAAACCCAACCCTCCACAAGAATATGAATGCAATTGTCCCAATTAGACTAGACTCATTGAACCAATTGTGACTTGGTAAGTCCACCATTATGTCCATTCCCATTGATTCTGTGGACCCACTATATTGGGGACTAACAATTGGACTTGGTATTTTGTAATTCCAGAATTAAAATGCAATTATCTTTTGAGCTGAGCACTTTACCAAATCTTGCAATTCATTTCTTAGCTCTTAAGGCAAGTGCAAAAATACATTTTATCTATTTATTTATTTATTTATTTATATGCCACTTTTCTCCCAAGATGGGACCCAAGGCAGCTTCCATAAAACAACAGGTTAAAAAAAATGCAATATATACAATTAAAATATTATAAAATCAAATTAAAACATATAAAATCTAAAACAAACAAGATAAAACAAGCCCTAATGCTTATACATTAAAAGCCTACTTGAAAAGAAAGGTCTTTGCCTGCCAGTGAAAAGAAATCAGGAAGGGGGCCAGCTTAGCCTCCTGTGGAAGGGTGTTCCAGAGGGTGGGAGCATGGCTCTCTCAAGTCCTCACCAAGCAAACTTGTGATTTATTTATTTATTTATTTAGGTATTTACACCCTGCTCTTCAGCCACAAAGGCTCTTGGAACAGCTTACAAGTTGTTAAGCAGCAGCGTTTTACACATTTACACCACTTTATAGCTTGCTAGGCACTAAGCAGTTTCCAATGTGTGCTAGCTAATTGCCCCCACAAGCCAGGTACTCATTTTACTGACCTACGAAAGGATGGAATGCTGAGTGAACCTTGGAGCCCTCTAGGATCGAACTTACAATGTCGTGGCTTGCAGTACTGGTATTTAACCACTGTGCCACCAGGGCTCCTGGTGATGGAGGAGGGACCATGAGATGTGTCACTAAGACACATCACTCAGATGTGTCTCAGGGCTTGTCTACATCAGCCAGAATACTCTATGTTCTGGCCAGAGTATTCTAGCCCCAGGCCTGTGGATTTCCTCCACCCCTCATTATCTGCCCTTCTGTTGCAGTGCTGGAGTGTTGTCTTCACACCCACAGCCTGCACACAAACTGGTGCTTCTCTCCCCCACACCAGCCATGTTATCCAAGCCCAGGAATGAGGTGCACAGTGACCTCAGCAGACAAATGACCTGGCCAGAAAATGGTTGTGCTGAGCACCACACAGTCTGTGTGTGCAGACACACACCCCTCCATTGCAGTAATGGATCTCACTGTTTTCTCTGAAAAACCACAGCAAACGGTGAGGTTTTGGGTTTTTTTACCACTGTTTCAAGTGGTATTTACCACAGATTCTTGTCAGAACTTCCCGTACATCATCTGGACAGTTCAGCCTAGAAACAGGGCAAAAACCCTGCATCATCCAGAATGCTGGGTGCAGGAATGAGGGGAAACTGTTTCATTGGCCCATCAAGACAAGACCTCAGTTTTGGGAGGAAAGGCAGGCTATAAATGGATGGTGATGATGGTCGTGGTGATGGTGATGGTGATGGTGATACTTTAAGAGGAGACATACAGCAAAATGAAATGTGGGGACTTCTGTCTGAATACCTTGTTGTTGTTTGTTATTATGTTCCTTCAATTTCAGGTGGGAAGTAGGTGGGCAAGATTTATTAAGAGGAGGCTTGGAATTGCCTTCCTCTAAGACTGGGGTGGGTGAGCGTGACTTGCTGAGTGGGGATTCAAAGCCTGGTCTCCTGGAACCTGGTTTCTTCCAGTCCAATACTGAAACTACTACACCATGCTGGCTGATTGAACACATATAAAACTGGAAATAGGCAATTCTGGAAACTAGAAGTAGACTATTCAGGGCAATGGAATACTCTATCTTTCACTAAGGAAATGCAAAAGTGCATGTGGTAAAGCCGTGGACATGTATCCTATCTGCATGAACCTTTCCATATCTCCATGCCTAGCCTGTGCCCACTTCCATCCAGGTTTGTTCGCTTACTTTAGGGGATGAAATCTGCCCCTTCCTCTTTATTATTTCTTTAAAAATGTGTGCACTTTTGTACTCCCCCAGTTATAAGTACAGTTGTCCCTTCACATTCGCTGGGGTTTCGTTCTAGGACCCCTTGTGAATACCCAAATCCGTGAATACTCAAGTCCCATTATATGCAATGGCATAGCAAAATGGTATCCCTTATATAAGATGGCAAAATCAAGGTTTGCTTTTTGGATTATTATTATTTTAAGAATATTTTCAAGCTGTGAATACTTAAATCCGTGAATGCCAAATCCATGAATATGGAGGGACAACTGTATTTCATAACCACATAGGCTGGCATCCTTTTCATTAGCTAAGAGATCATGTGCTTGACTTTTGGTCTTGTAACTGCTGGCGATTCACAGTTCCCGGGGTGCTGCCAAGTTGAAACAGTAGGGGCACCCCCTCCCAAAAGAGGGCATCATCAGAGGGCATCATCTGATGATGGAGTTCCATCACTGCAGTTATGTTTGACCATGCAGGATCTCAGCCATTGTGTTTGGGAACATCCTTGAAATGTATGCATTGTTTCTGTATGTACATATTTGCACCATATGTATGGAATGTGCATGTTTGCACAAATGTAAATATTTTGTCAGATATGCCTGCAGTTTTTCAGTAATGTGCAGACTCAGGAACACAAAGTGCTTCTGGTCTGTGTCCAGCCAGGGCAATGTGGCCTGGGGCAATTCAATCCATTGGATTCCTTGCACATTCCTTGTGTATGTTTGCTCAGGTCATGACAGGGGCTGGTTTGTTTTACCATTTTCCAGTCTGCTCCATTCTCTATGTATAAAATGTTCTCCCCCTCCCCCATTATCTCAATCAAAATAAGGGTTTGCTGTCACATTTTATATGGAGAGAGGGTTTTAAAACCTGAGGAGGAAGCACTTGGATTCATTACACATTTTATTTTCTAAAAGTAAATAAAGATAGCCCCCTCCCTTCTCATGAAAAGTAAATGAAGGGGGTTTGTATTACTGAGTCGTGGAAAAAACACACACTCTGAATTAATGCCAACAGTAAGGAGCCAGCATCCATCTGCCATATTTCTTCACAAGTTTACAACTTAGTTTAGCATTTAGCTTAGCAGGGATAAAAGGGAAAGATGAGTGATATGGACCACATGGCTATTAAAAGCAGGAAAGTGTATGATTCTTGGCTCCACACAACATTGCATTTATGTGCATTTACTTGAGAGATGCACTTCTAATCACAACCATTTCAATTAGTTGCTTTTCTCAGGGACAGGTGAGGTTGGTGAAGCTCTATTCAACATACGTCCATACGCGACAACAAAAATGATGCAAATGGTTTGAAACGGGCTATGATTTTTACCCAGTAATTGCTGGAGGTGTCCCTTCTCATATTCCTCTAATGAATCAAGGAATGAACCAGGGGTTTAGCTAATGAGGAGGGGGCAAAATGAGGCCATTGCCTGACAATAAGAATTCTGGGTCCCCACAATGACATTTTCCATCTGTCTCCACATTTCTAGCATCCCAGATAGCAATACCATGAAAATAGATCACACCCAGAACTCTTACATTTGCTGTGTTCCCATTCCCTTTGGAACTTTGCCTGCCCCTTTTGTTTGGTTGCCTATGCTATACGTCAGAATGCTCAACTGAAGCATTAAGTTACTGTGTGATAGAAATTTGAGTAATAAAGGAAAATTTCATTTGAGGGATAGAATTCTTATTTGGGGGGGAAACACCTTCAAACCCCCCCCATAGCTACACCCTTGTGATGCATGTTTGTATATTTGTAACATGCCCACTCGGAGCTTGTCCAGTATTCTAGATTATCTACTTAGCTATGTAACTAACTTAGTTATGTAGCTAAGTAGTGTCTCCTTGCCCACCCATCTGAAATACAATTTACCAAGCAGCAGCCACTGTGAGCGGGGGGGGGGGCAGTCTGATCTCCTGTGGATTAGGATTCAGCAGACTGACACTCCCACACCTTTCCCTAGTGA
Organism: Gambelia wislizenii; assembly: GCA_030847615.1. Lineage (NCBI taxonomy): Eukaryota > Metazoa > Chordata > Lepidosauria > Squamata > Crotaphytidae > Gambelia > Gambelia wislizenii. Next base: position 301,845,340 of record JAUMIR010000002.1, on the reverse strand, counting down.
TCTCTGATGCAGCAGCCAGAATCAGGTTCCCCATCACAATTCCTCCTTGCCCCATTTCTACGTATGGTTGTGAAAGCTGGACAGTGAAGAATGCTGATAGGACGAAAATCACCTTATTTGAACTGTGGTGCTGGAGAAGTGTTCTATAAATACTGTGGATTGCTAAAAAGACAACACAATGGGTCCTAAAGGAAATGAAGCCCAAACTCTCCCTAGAAGCCAAGATGACTAAACTGAGATTGTCAGACTTTGAACATATCACGAGAAGAGATGACTCACTAGAAAAGACAATCATGCTTGGTAAGGTAGAAGTCAGTAGGAAAAGAGGAAGACCACATTCCAAATGGAGAGACTCAATCAAGAAAGCTGCAGCCTTGAGCAGGGCTGTTAGTGACAGAGTGACTTGGAGGTCTCTCAATCATGGCATCTCCATAAGTCAAAGGACTTTTTCGGACAAACAAAAAATAACGCTAGCAGCCTCGCCAGGTTGTGAGGCTGCAGCGCTAGAGGGCGTCTGTTTCGCATGATGCCCCTTCCCAGCGGTACTGTGGATGCCCTCTAGTGCTGCAGCCTCGCAACCTGGCAAGGCTGCTAGCATTATTTTTTGTTTGTCCAAAAAAGTCCAAAGTCAACTTGACAGCAGTCAACAACAACAAACCAAAACTTGCTGGAGGGAAGTGTTGGAACCATCAGTCTGCTGCACCCAATCAACAGGAGAACAGAACTCTGTTGCTTGCATAGTGCCTGCTGCCTGGTAAGTCAGGACTGGGGGACTTTTACCTATAATATTTACATATTCCCTACACTATTGAAAACAAAGGGATCATGAATATGAATCAATTATGAATGCATAACATTCATAACTGTGATTGTGAATTCCAGCCGTTTCTTTGTTGTAAATTCAGATAGCAACTTTTCTAAGCTCGGTGTCTAATTATCTGAACCCATTCTTCTCCCAAACCCTCAAACATATGACTCAAGATTCTTCTCTGTTTGCTATCGTGTATATGTGTTTGTAATAACTTGCCATGCCATGCCTTCCTCCAGTGAGCTCAGGGCATCTGTCATATGATTTCAAGCATCAGCAGTCATTCAAGCAGTAAATAGCATCTGCAACACAATGCTGTTTAGAGTTCTAGGCTATCATGACTCTTCACAAGATACATTCCATTCCTTCTTGATTTCTGTTCCAAGAGGCAGTCAAGGTTGCATGTCCCCTAAAGTCATAAAATCATCCTAGCCTTCCAGGGAAGGGAATTCCACAGCATGGGAATGATCACTAAGAAGGCCTTCTAATATGTCCTCACCAAACAGACCAATGATGGTGTGTGTGTGTGTGTGTGTGTGTGTGTGTAGGAACTTTGCTCTACTGAATTCAACTAGGGGTATAATTCTTCACTAAGAGGGCATTTTTTTTTTAATTTTTATTTATTTATTTTGCTCTGAAAAAGCTGTTTTCAGTACAAATCAACCATCTGTGAATTTTGTATGGAATGTTCCTCATTGCAGCATGTTTCTGCACAGGAAATATTTCCACACAGAAATATTATTTTCTTTGCAGAGAAAGCCATTTCCTGTGCAGTAAATGCTTTCTTGGCAAAACAACCACATTTTTCTCAGAATAAGTCCCAAAGTGTGAATTTTCTCATCAGTCCAGGATTCTTCTCATCAGGGTTTCTCAATATGTATAAAACATGTTTTTTTAAAAATCATTTTTTCTAATATTTCTGAATATTCTTTCCATCACTACATTCCACCTATCAGCATTACCTTACTTACAAGGTTCTCCATCCTCACCCTCTTTACCTGCCTTTCAGGATCCCCAAGCAGTCCTCAGCATTTCGGGTTGGTTTATTGCTTTATTTATTAATTTTGGTCATTAATAACATACAACTTATATAACAAGGCACTGAAGCTATATTTCTATTTATAACAGAAACATTTTTCCCACCCACCCTTAATCTGCACCAATAGCTATAAAAGAGAATTTAATATCCATTGCCTATGATGTGGAGTATCTTATTAATAATTTCTCTCACTTCTTTGTACCCTTTTCCACCTTTAACTTTCTATTTTCTATTTTCTATCCCACCAGACCATTTCCTTTATTTGTCCATTAAATCTTCCTTTAGCATTTCATTTTTTATAAACCAAGGGACTCCAAGTTTTTTTCAGCAGAAAACCTACACATTTCAAACTGGATTTTCTTTCTGTCTAATCTCAAAAAAAAAAAAAATGGAGGATGGCTGGATGCTCAGATCTCATAGTGAGGGAAAGGCATTCTGAACATACCCAGATATATGTTTACTATAGTCATATAACAAAGCAGAGCTCTGGAAGACTACAAGGCATATATAGTTGTTCCCTTCTACTGTACTGTTTAAGACAAAGGAAAAGTCCTTCAGGTACTGCACAAGCAGATTCACCTTTTCCAAATAATTTTCTCTCCATCATAGTTTCTAGTCTATGAACAGAAGAGCCAGAAAAGAAATAAGTTGGAAGAGGAAAGTATGGAATAAATGGGACCTCTGTGAGGCACAGAGCAAAGCTCTAAATACCACTTACTGGGCAGGAGAACCAGCGGCCACGGTCAGCCAAGTAAATACAGATATAGGAGAACTAGGAAATGTTTTAATAGCATCTTTCAATTTTGGCCCCATTATGATTGTGAATTCTGGAGATGGACAAATATAACATATAGGGTTCTATAATATATAGGCTTAGAAATTGAATTGCATTCACTGGTCTGCCTTCAGCCTTCAGGTTTGTCTTCTAAACAATGTAAATGTACAGATTACAAATACAGAGCCTACACATGATCAATTTATAGAAACAGAGATTCAGCTCAAAACTTTAAATTAATGCAGCAAAGGTTCAGTGGGACCTCTCTACACACCTGATTATACATTGGAAGTGTATCTGCGCTATACATTTACAGCAGCCCGATGCCATTCTAACTCTTGGGAGACAGTGCTGTAGTCAGGGTAGTGTACACCAGATAACTCTCCAAGAGAATACCTCACCAAACTACAAAGTCCAGGATTCCATAGTATGGAGCATTGACAGCTAAAGTGGGATCAAAGTGATATAACTGTAAAGTGTTGAGACACTCAGATTGTCATCAACGCAAAGCTATGGCAAAAACCAAGGCTGGCTCAAGCTATTCTTCAACCCAAAGTCAAGGAGATGTTGGTGCCCCCTTCTCATCCTTTGTACAGAAACGGATGGTACTCACAATTAGATCTTCCACACTGGTAATGGGATAGCATCCTCCACTACACTTGAGGGAACATGGTAGGTTTGAGGAGGGGGCAAAAAGAGCTGTATGCCGTACAAATTTCTTTTCTCCATTGAGGAATGAAGAATTCATGGGGAACAACCAGAATGCTGCCACTGTTGCCACAAGAAGCTGCCACCCTAGGCAATCACTTCATTCTGCTTCATAGTTAAGGTTACCAGATCTCAGAACATCGGCCTGAGTCTCAGGGTCTAGTCCTTGTTATCTAGTCCCAGGGTGGGAGGGAGGAATCTCAGGACAAAAGCACTGCCTTGAAATATCTATCTATATATAAAAGGCTTGGGTATGCACAATAGGTCTGGGGATGTTGCTTTTCCCAGTGTGCTCATTGTCTGCTCAGGAAACATGTGCAAATTCCCTCTCCACCTCACAATCCACTCCTGCGACTCAATCTGCATCTACACCCCCAGCCTCACAAGGGCCCCTCCTTCTTCTCACTCCCTCAGCCACTCAACAGTCATGGAGTGGGATGGGACCCAGACAGTCAACTAGTGGCGGCAGACTGCCCGCAATGTGCCCCAGACAGTTAACTGGTGGCGGTAGACTGCCTGCAATGGGGCCCAGGCAGTCAAATGATGGCAGTTATGGCAGCAGCAGCAGGGCAACAGAGTGAGTCACCCTCAGCAATTCTGGGAAAAGAGTGGAATGCTGAGAAGGGAGAGGAGGAATTTAAAAATCCACTGGCCTACCTTAGAGGGTTGGTGTGAGGTCTATCAGGTATTTTGGGGGTGTTTTTTAATGGATTATGTTATGCCAGGTACAGCTAGTGTGTGTGTGTGTGTGTGTGTGTGTGTGTGTGTGTTTATGCATGCATGCATGCGTGCACACATGCATGGGTATATTCAAGATAGATAGATAGATAGATAGATAGATAGAGGCTTACCACACGAAGGGAAATAGAAGCCTGAGAGTAGCACAAGGCAGGTAGTGCTGTTATCAGAGTGCACTGACACGTCCTTTGTGTTGTAAGCCCAATCAATTTGCTTGTATTTTTCTTTTATTGAATGGAATACTCTGTGCAACTGTGATTGCTGTTTCATGTATCATGTTTAATAATATCATGAGGGCTGCTCCATGTAATATCATCAGTACCTTTCCCCTATGACATCACAATTCATTCCTAGATTTCAGGTTTTGGCCCTAAAATCTCAGGACCTGCAATAGCTCTGACGTGGAAACCGAAGTTATGGTAGGGCTGATCCTCACTATATCTGTCATTTTGTATGAATTAAAACATTTTTAAAAGTCTGTTATCCATGTTCCTCATTCCTCTGAAAAGTGAGACGTTCTAGGGACAGTAAAACCTGGTTTAGTATTAGAGAGCTCATTTCTAAGTGGTGTTGGGAATGGGTGTGTTTTGATGGCATTCATTGATATACAAAAATAAAAGCACAGCATAGTCAAAGCAAACAAGCATACTTACAGCAAAGTGTATGGAATCAATGTGTATATCCAAGATGAACCTTCTGTTTCTGCTTCTCAAAGTATCTACCACTTGTATTGTCTTTTGGAGTACTCTGAGACAACTAGAGGTTCATCAGATTCTTTAAGCTCCAATTGACATCACATTCTGATCTCCAGTGGATACCACATTCTCAGTATGATAAAGGTCTGTCCCCATTATCTGGGCAACACAGCTGAAGGGGGGTAGTCTTCCCTCCATGTAAACAAAGGGTTAAAATATGTTAAGTAAAGTTACATATATTGGGGTCAGTGTCATGGATGAGTCACAGAGATCAACAGAGACCATTGCTGGATGAGATGACCAGTTGAGATGGTGTGCCAAAGCTTCAAGATGCTTCCCCAGGGAGGTGTACAAAAGACTCAGGGGACCATAATGCAGACAGGTGAACCAAGAGACAAAGAGAAACAAAGGGAATGAGGTGGCTGCCTCACCTAGGGAGCTGGTTGCAGGCTGAACAAAGACATCCAGACTCCCAGCTTCCCATGAACATCCAAGGTGCAGAACATCTGTATCAGAGAGCCTTCTCAGTGGCTGCTCCCATCCTCTGGAACACCCTTCCATGGAAGGCTAAGCTGGCCCCCTCCCTGATTTATTTTCACCAGCAGGCAAAGACTTTTCTTTTTAAGCAGGCTTTTAACACGTAAGCAGCAGAGCTCGTTTTATTTGGTATATTTTATATTTTATATGTTTTTAGATTTTATATGTTTTAATCTGATTTTTAAAATATTTTAATTGTATATATTGGATTTTTAATTGATTGCTTTATGGAAGCTGCCCTGGGTCCCATCTTGGGAGAAAGGCATCATATAAATGAAATAAATAAATAATAAATCAATATCATGAGTACAGTAGCACACCACGATCCACTGATTTGCCATCCACTGATTCAATTATCCATGGATGGAGACATCAGGGTGGGTGGGTCGATGGGAAGGGAGGGGCTGTTGGGAGGCAGAGGCGACCTGATGGTGGTTGTGGAGTGCACAGAGGTAGCAGCAGCAGAGACCTGGGAGGCTGCGATCGCAGCAGGGGTGATGGTGGTGGTGGTGGAGGAGGGTGGGCAGCAGTGGCAGCTGAGCAAGCAGGCAGGTGGGAGAAAGAGGCAATCTCACATATGGGGGGATTCTAGCATGGCAGGTTAATTTGCTGGCATGGCAGGTGAGCGGGCACATGGGGAAGTGAAGCATGAAGGAAGGTGTGTTTGTGTAAAATATACCCTCTTCTAATGTATTGCTTGCTTAGAATGAAAGGTTTTCCTTAAAACTTCTCCACTTCTCACACTCTTTCACATACATTTTGTTCAGTGTGCACACATGCATGTATGTAGGATTCTCATCTCCCACAGGGGAGGGGGAAGGAAAGCCTCTGCAGAGTCAGAGGTGGGAAAGTGCAAGTAGTGCAAGTCAGTTTCCTCAGTAACTTCCTACTGAGTTACTGGTTCACATGAGTTAAAATCAGTGGGTGGTGGCAGCTAGATGGTCTCAAGGGGTCCTATCAAGAGTAGGAGTGACACCCTTTACATAAGCTCAAGAGAAGATACTAGATTTCAGGAGACCGTTTCCTTCCCATTTAGACAATTAACGAAAAATGTGTTTAAAAAGAAGAAGAAAAGGAGGAGGGGGAAGGAGTATGGTTGACCATTAGTCATTTCCATATTTAGAATTTCTATGGACATTATTATACACATCAAATACGGCATCATAACAATGCCACATAAATGTGAAAGGGCACACATACCAGAAGACGTTGCCCTTTCGAATTTACATCTTGTAAATTAAGTCATCAATAGATCTCTCCTAGCGCTTTTGTGCCAGCATTGCTGGTGTTTGAATCCAAATGCCATTGTTATGGCATGAATGCAGCATCAATGGCCAGTCTGGCCAGAATATTTCCAGGTGAGATTGTGACATCCAGGTGGGTGACCCACTTTTTATGACCCCCCTCCCTGGTTTACTTGTAATTGTTAAGTGTGTTTTTGTGCTTTTAAAATGTTTGGTGTGCTATTTTTGTTTCTATTTTTGAATTTTTCATGCTATGTATTCTCATGAGACTACGCGGGATTTCAAATGAGGAAGTGAAGGGAACTCTATTCACTCCCCATTAGTGCCTGGCAAGCCTTTTGCCAGGGCAGAAGATAAGTGTGGCAGGGGGGAGTTAATTTGCTGGCATAAAAATGGCAAAGTTATGCTTGCAAAAGAAGGGTTTATGGGGGGGGGTCTGATAAAGTCCTATTTATTGACATGCATTCCCTTTTTTGGACTCCATCTTTACTTTAATTTTGTCTTTTCAGCAATATGGCAATGTGAGGTTCAGACTATTAAAAGAAACAACATAATGGCAGAGATCAGCAAGACTGTACACTTGAATGGGCATTACTTCTATAATGACTTCAACTTTTTGACCATTCACTGTCCAATACTTTATTTACAATATGATGGGGGAGGAACTCTTAGGAAAAGCTGGCATCTTCTGAAGAAAACAGTAGAGAGCTTTGTGAGTGTTTCGTACACCAGTGACTTTGAATCTCATAACCTTCCCTTGCTTGTTTTTATAGTATTCTAGTATTTCAGAAATGCCCATAAATTGTCCTATATTATTGTGCCAGCAGTCAGCCTTTTTTCTCCCTGTGGTTCATTCCAACCACTGAACAGAAAAAGACACATCCCCAAACATGCAACAAAGACCCATATGGGATTTCTTAGGAATACGGCTGCTTTTCATGAGATTAAAGAGTAGAGCAGGATGGTTTGGAGGGAAAGGGGGAGGCCATTCGTCAGAGGAAAGTGGAAAACACTGTTTCTCTTGTCAGAATGGTGAGGCCAAATGTATTTCCTGATTTATCATAATTAATTATCATAATATCCTTCAAAGCTTTAAAAGTCTTATACACACAAGAAATCTAATCAAATGCACATTTACTCTGAAGTTAAGTCCCTCAGAGTTCAAGGGGCATACAGTACTGCTAAACCTGGGTTTCTGTGCACATTTAGTTGTGAGCAAGCCTCATTTTAAAAGAGTGCGGCTCATACAAGTTTACTCAGAAGAATGTCCCACTGGGTTCAGTGAGACTTATTCCTATTTAATTCAACTATTATACTACATTGGAGTTTTAACAAAGCAAGCAATGTGTCCTGCTCTCCAATCTCCCCCAAGCACTAAGAAATGGCTTTAAAAACCCTTACAAATCTTTCTTTGTTGTTGTTAATCCAATTTTTAATTTTCTTTAATTGGAAGAGAGAGAAAGAGAAGGGGAAAGAGGAAAGGGGGAAATGAAAAAAAGCAGGGGAAGTGCATAGAAAAAAGTGTGGGCTTTCCATAGATATTAATAGAAGCTGAGCAGATCTCCAAAAACCCCAATTTTAACAAAAGTCCATTACAGTATATGAAGAGAGAGAGAGGAGATTTGGACCCCTGTATCCATGACCATGGCTCAAGCCATACAAGGAAAAAAGACAAAAAGGGGGTGCACAGGGAGAAGTGGAAAGAAAAGAACGGGAAAGCAACTGCTTGAAAATAATAAAGAGATTATACCTCAAAGTGATACTATTAGCTTCACCAAGGATATTATCACAGTTGCCACTGAAGAGAGGATGAGATACAGTTACTAGAATACTTCTGCCAACCATTCTAACTAAGGAAGGCTTTACAATATACCGCTATATAAAGCTGAACCATGTTGGTATTTTTATAAATAAACATTCAATATAACTTCTACCATACAGAGGAATGCCTCAAGAAACAACTGAAATTTTGAAAAGTCAAATTGATTTGTATAATTTGTTAATTGTTGTTGCTATTATTATTATTATTATTATTGATATACAATTCATGAATCAAAAATTTTGTGAATTCAATAACAAGTGTTTAACTGAAGTTTAAGCAGAGGGAAACTGTCAAACATCAAATCACTTCCATCATTAAATGTAAGGATAAGATTGTATGAAAGTTTACAGAAATTAATGAAGGACATTATCAGATGCAGCAAAAATCACGGGATTACGATGTCAGGGTAGCATTAATGTGTTCCACTATTGCACAATGTCATCATCTTCATATTATTACTCTATGCTTCAGCTGCAGAAAAAATGTTCTTTCTCATTCATGGGACAAGCCATCAATGGATTGTCAATAGCACTCTTTTTGCACTATTGACTGTACAAAACCACATCTCATAATAGCAAGATTACAGCATGAATGGGTGGTCCTCAGAGAGAAACCTTCCAGGTGAGAATGAGATAATGAAGCACAGGATGCTCTTTTTATGAACTGTCCGTTTTAATTTACACATTTTAAGGTTTGTTTCAGTGCTTGTGTGTTCATTTACTTTGTTAATTAAGGGGTTTTGTTTGTTTGTTTGTTTTGTAGTTTGTTTTGTGTCTTCTTGCAAGAACTGCTGAAATCTCACCCATGCCAAATCACGGAAATACACTGCCATTCTGGAAGTGCCAGTGCTCTTCATGCAATAATTCCACAGTGTTACTTTTGCGTGATTACAGCAATGTGAAATAATAAGTGTTATAATGCCATGATGTTCCTGCTATCTTCATTCATGGAATTACAGCATTTTTAGACACTAGTCTGGTAATGTCCAAAGTCTTCAGCACTCTTCAGGTAAACCAGATCTGGTAAAACTGATCATTTATTGAAGAGGGTTGAGATAAATTAGTGGATGAACACAAAATGTATTTGGCTAACCCAATAATATCAGATATACTGCACAATATGATTTTAAAAATCAAACAAAATAAATTCCCCAGCAGAAATGGTTACAGAGGGAATATTTTAGGTATCACCTCTCCACATACTGTTCAATTCAGCCCTCCAAGGGAATTCATTCCCATTCTTCTGGCAAGAATAGTTGTGATCCAGAGCCAGATCAAAATGAAACAGCAGGCTGATTCTTAGACACCTATTACACTTATAAAAGAGGATATATTTTAACAAGTATTTCAATGGATAAGCTATGGAATTTGATTAATCACTGTATCAGTTCAGATCAATGTGGGTTCATTAAGACAGACAGCTAGCAGATCCAAATTAGGAGGCTTTTTAGTGTTACCTTTCACAGCACATAAAACAGAGCAAAAGGTAAAAGAGGCAACAAGGGGGTCAGCTATTTTAGATCTGATCCTAACCAACAGAGATGACCTGGTTAATGGGTGCAAGTGGTGGGATCCTTAGGTGAGAGTGATCATGTTCTCCTGGAGTTTGTTATACAATGGAAAGGAGAAGCCAGGCAAAGGCAGACACACATTCTAGACTTTAGGAGAGCTGATTTCAATAAACTCAGGGAAATACTGGGGGTGATCCCATGGTCAGAAATACTAAAAGAGAAGGGACTTCAAGACAGATAGGCTTTGTCAAAAGGGAGATACTGAAGGCACAATTTCAAACAGTACCAATGAGGAAGAAAAATGGGAGGTATCTCAAGAAACCAGGATGGATGACTAAAGAACTTTCAATAGAGCTAAGTTTTAAACGAAACATGTATAGGAAATGGGAAAAGGGGGAAATCACCAAAGAAGAATTCAAACAGAAAATGAACATGCATAGGAGTAAAGTCAGAAAAGCTAAAGTGCAGAATGAGCTCAGGCTCACTAGAGAGGTTAAGAACAATAAAAAGGTTTTTTTGGGGTATGTCTGCAGCAAAAGGAAGAAGAAGGAAATGGTAGGGCCACTACATGGAGAAGATGGCAAAATGCTACCAGGGGACAGAGAAAAGTCAGAATTACTCAACACCTTCTTTGCCTCAGTGTTTTCAGAAAAGGAAAAGGGTGATCAACCTGAGGATAATGGAACAGAGGACACAATAGGGGAAATCCAGCACAGAATAAGTAAAGAGGTAGTACAGGGATACCTTCTTAATCTAAATGAATTTAAATCTCCAGGACCAGATGAACTACATCCAAGGGTATTAAAAGAGCTGGCAAATGTAATCTCAGAGCCATTGGCAATAATCTTTGAGAACTCCTGGAGAACACGAGAAGTCCCAGCAGACTGGAGGAGGGCAAATGTTGTCCCCATCTTCAAAAAGGGGGAAAAAAGAGGATCCCAACAATTATCGTCCAGTTTGTCTGACATCAATACCAGGGAAGATTCTAGAGCAGATCATTAAACAGAGAGTCTGTGAACATTTAGAAAGCAATGCCATAATCACAAAAAGTCAACATGGGTTTCAGAGAAAAAGTCATGCCAGAATAATCTGATCTCTTTTTGATAAAATTACCTGCTTGGTAGATGAAGGGAATGCTGTGGATATCGCATACCTTGATTTCAGTAAGGCCTTTGACAAGGTTCCCCATGACATTCTTGCAAACAAGCTTGTAAAATGTGGGCCAGACAAGTTAACTGTTCAATGGATTTGTAATTGGTTGACCAGACAAACCCAAAGGGTACTCAGCAGTGGCTCCTCTTCATCTTGGAAAGATGTGCCACAGGGTTCTGTCCTGGGCCCAGTGCTATTCAACATCTTTATCAATGACTTGGATGAGGGAATAGAGGGCATACTTATCAAATTTGCAGATTACACCAAATTAGGAGTAGCAGCTAATATCCTAGAGGACAGGATCAAAATTCAAAATGACCTGGATAGATTGGAGAGCTGAGCCAAAGCTAACAAAATGAAATTCAATATCGAGAAATGTAAGGTACGCACTTAGGGTGGAAAAACAAAATATCTATATATAGGATGGGGGAGACCTGGCTGAACGAGACTACATGCAAAAGGGATCTAGGAGTCCTAGTAGACCACAAGTTGAACATGAGTCAACAGTGTGATGTGGCAGCTAAAAAGGCCAATGCAATTTTGGGCTGCATCAATAGAAGTATAATGTTTAGATCAAGGGAAGTAATAGTGCCACTCTATTCTGCCTTGGTCAGGCCTCACCTAGAATACTGTGTCCAGTTCTGGGCACCACAATTCAAAAAGAATATTGACAAATTGGAGCGTGTCCAGAGGAGGGCGACTAAAATGGTGAAAGGTCTGGAAACCATGCCTTATGAGGAAAGACTTAGGGAGCTGGGTATGTTTAGCTTGGAAAAAAGATGGTTAAGGGGTGATATGATAGCCCTGTTTAAGTATTTGGAGGGGTGTCAAATTGATGATGGAGGAAGCTTGTTTTCTACTGCTTCAGAGACTAGAACATGGAACAATGGATGCAAGCTCCAGGAACAGAGATTCCACCTCAACATTAGGAGGAACTTTCTGACAGTAAGAGCTATTTGGCAGTGGAACACACTCCCTCGGAGCGTGGTGGGGTCTCCTTCCTTGGAGGTCTCTAAACAGAGGTTGCATGGCCATCTGTCAGGGATGCTTTGATTGTGTATTTCTGCATGGCAGGTGGTTGGACTGGATGGCCCTCGTGGTCTCTTTCAACTCTACAATTCTATGATTCTATGAAGTTCTGTTCTCCATGCTGCCATCACTGCTTGTTCACTCCGTCATCAGTTTTTAAGCCCATTGCTGGCCTGGGCGGTGGTGAGGCTGGTGGCTTCACCAGTTCCTATTTCTCCCATGAGGAAGGGGAAGGGTTGTGGGCATACCGCTCACCGAAGTCTTGGCAGGATTTCTCCTTGAAGTAATAGCTAGCCCTTTCACCATCCCAAATGGTTTGTGAAAGCAGAAATTTCCAGTGGATGTGGTACTTGCCAACAGCACTCAGCCATGGAGCAGCTTCTTGTTTTCTGCACCTGTGGCAAACAACTCCCACTGCCCTACTGTTGGTATACCACTGGTTAAGGTTTGAAAAGTATTAAAAGTGATCCTGAATTCTTTGCTACCACCACCCATCCCTTTTCTTATCCATTGGCTTTTCCAAGAATGACAAGTAGTTACAATTATGATGGTGGAGAGACCAAGGGTTGTACCACCTCTAGATGTATTTGGTTGCTTCCACCCTAACACCAGGTGACAACTTGGTGGTATTCCTCATGCCTGATTCCAAATCTTTAATGTCATTTATTTTATTTCTCCAAAGTAAACATTGGAAAAAGGAACAAGAAGGTTGTTATTTTTCAAGGAGGTCATTCTGCAAAGAGAAACAAATCTGAAAGGACTACTTTTGATCCCAGGAACCATTAGTTCAGGGATCATTAGCACATACATGCTGTTGACTCCAATTTTTAATGGCAAAACCATAAATTAATGCCTCCACAACAAGACAATTTCTCTTAAAAGTCATACTCAGTTGATGTTATCTAGGTGTCAATTAGGGCAACCCAAGCTCTTTGAGACCAAGCTCTTCGGTACCATACATTGGCCAGAAAGAAGACTGAAATGGATCCAGATAATCTATTTCTTCAAAGAACTGGTGTTGCCTAGTCACCACTTCAAAAACTGGCTATCCTACTAGTGCTTGATGCATTAGCTTGGATTTTTAAGCTTAGAATGTACTGGACATATGGATGGATATCAAGTACTATGTAACACCTTTACTCATTTCCTTTGGGTTTTGCCATAGATTGGTATTCCTCTCTCAGTTCTGACATGCACCAGAACTCTTCTTATTCTAATGCAGCAATATGGCTGTAAATAGTAGGCCTTAAACAATCATGATATTATAGAAGTGTTACTGTTGTGTGTTTAGGTTACATTAAGTATCATCTACTAGTAAATTTAAGTAAATTTGCATGGTCAAACTATGCTCCAGCCACAAATAAGGCATTGCTTTTAATTGATGGGACAAGCCATCAATAGCTCTCAATATAGCTTTTTTTCACAATATTGAAGAGCATGAGAAAACACGTCCTGTTGTAATCAGAAAATTACAGTACTAATGGGCTGTCATCTTTTCCCCTCCCCATTACCGGTGAGAAAATTTCCAGGTGAGAACATGAAAACTATCCACAGTACTCTCTTTTTATGAACTGCCCTGGTTTCTTTGTATGTTTTTAGGTTTGTTTAAGTGTTTGTGTTCTTTACAAATTAAGAAATTTTTTTGGGGGGGGGTTAAGCATGCTTATGTCTTCAAAATCTCACCCATACTAAATCACAGAAGTAAAGTCCCATTCTTAAAGTGCTAGTGGTGGTCATGTGATTATTCTGTGGTAGCAGCATCACGCGATTACAGCAACATGCCATACTTAGTGTAATAATGCCACTATGTTTCTGCTTTCTTCATTCACGTAATTACAGCATTTTTAAATGCTAGTCTGATAAAGTCCACAATCTCTCTCAATCTCTCAAATATGTCAGTGTGGAGATTCTAGAAGTTGTAGTCCAAAAATAATTTTTGGTTCTTTGGATGCAGGGAGAAGCTATTCACTGCTCCCATCCCAGGAGAACAATGTCTTTGACCAACTAGTATCTAAATATATGCTTTTTCATAAAGTTTGAGTTTGAAGACACATACAGGCACACATGCTTATCACTTGAGGGCCATAACATCAAGCAATGCAATAGAAGCAGTGAATGAATCACAGAAAGAACATTCTATTAAGTTAATTCAATTATCCAGCTTCATCCAATGTAGCAATCAAGGACAGTCATACACAGTACAGCCCTGAAAAGATGGTGCTGATCAAAATCCTTAGGGTTAATCCAGAAGATTCCATTTCAATGAGATTTTAAAAATTAGAATCTCTAAGTTTTTCTCTTTGAATGCCTCGACCGTCTTCATTGTCTCTCTGCTGAATGCTCAGTTTGCCTCCTGCTGACCTCAGTTATTTAAATCATCTCTGTGTGTCTAAAATTATAGAACATGATAGCCATGACATCCAGTTCAGTCGGAGCCACATGTCTGCAGTTCAAGGGTTCTTTGTTGTTAAATCTTTTAGCACATGCATTTTCCAAATTAGAGAGAGCAAGAACCAGCATAACCACAGAACCTACACGAACCTATTCTGAGTTTCCGCAAAAACCTTTTAATTCAATATTACATATATGCACACACACACGCACATGCGTGCATGCACGCACACTGAAATGTGGAGGCTTATACTGTTTCAGAACGACAAAACAAAAACCAACTCTATTGTTTCACTTTCTCATCAAACCATTAAGCAACTTAGTGAACATATTTCACAATCATCTGCAGAGGACTGGCTGAAAACACTACACACACACACACACACACACACATACACACAAACACATCTATATATCTTTTAGCTAATGTGCTGCCTCTGGGCAGTGAATCAAAATAAACTTTGCAGCAGTTTTTCTTGCTGTGTTTCATTTTCTCCAGTGCTGATTTTTAAAAAAAGTCTTTTCAACTCAGTTGTGGTTCGATTCTTCTTTGCCTGATTAAATTAAATACTCAGAGACTCAAGGATCCTTAGAACACATGGAAGCTTGACTGGAGACGGTTAAGATTACATTGGTTTAATTATTCACATTGGCTTCATTGAGCATGAAGATCATCAGTATTTGAAGAGAACATGCAAATATGAAACCCAGAATAAAACTGAACCAAGCATTTAAAGGAGGAGATCCTAGCAGCCCAAACTAGAGTTTAAAAAAAAAAATAGCCATGCCACACAAGATATGGGTATTGGGAAAATGTTGCTTCACCTTTCTTTTAGACACAGAGTGTATATAACCAATGGTATACACCGGGATTGTGATTCTTTCACTCCCCGCATGCAGAACAAGCAGAAGGGGAAGTGTTGAGGTAACTTAATAATAATAATATAATAATAACATTTATTTATATCCTGCCCCTCTACAAAATGCAATCAGGGTGACTTACAACATTTAAAACATACATATAAAACCCTCCATCCCACCCCCCTTAAAATAAAATTAAATAATTAAACATGTAATAATACTTAATAAATACTAAAAAACCCACACATACACAATAAAATAACTGGAATAGGGATCAGACCAATAAGATTTCTATTTTCTTCTGATGGCCGAGTATCTATTCAGGAAAGGCCTGCCAGAAGAGATCCATCATCTGGCAGGCCGTTCCATAATCTGGGAGCAATAGCCGAAAAGGTCCTCTGGGAGGTCAAAGAAAGCCTAGTTTTTAAAGGTTGCAGCAGATTCACATCCACAGAATCTTGTACAAAGAAAGCACTTCCCTTTTCCTCAAAGTTGTGGTGAATTTGGGACCACCATGCCTGCACTGGAACCCTGTGGTTAACAAATTTTGAAGGCTATGATGCATTTCTCCAACCCAAGGCTCCTAATAGTCTAGGACCCATAGTGGTGAGGTTTTGCCTACACCCTAGGAAGGAACATGTAATATCAGGTAGTGGAATGAACTGATAATATACTGTAGAATAGTAGTTCTCAACCTTTGGGTCTCATATGGTTTGGACTTCCAACTTCCAGAACCGCAGCCAGCATGGCCAATCATCAGAGAGTTGCTGGGAATTCAGAACATGCCCAGCATTCCCTTACAGTAGTGGTTTGCAAAAGATTAGTAGTAGCTGACATGCTATCTGTCAGATATATTTTCCTCCAGTATAGACTGAGCAATCATGTTTATGTTTTTCACACACTTCCCTTTCCCTGAGTTTGATGTATGACCAAGTAATGGGCAGAATTCAATTTCTGTTGTAGATGGCAACTTTGCTAACAACTGAAATAGCTGTTTAAGCCAAGGCTTGAAACCAACCAGACCTATTCCTGTATGAGGTATATTATGAATGGTGAACTCTTGACTCCAACAGTCTTGTGGAAGCAGTACTCCAGCTGTGCCATTAATTTGGTTATTTATGTGAAGACATATTTGCAGTGGAGTAGCTCAACTTGGCAGTTCTTATCTAGCTTACAAAGAGTCCCTTTCAGCTTCATCTTGAACCATATTTAGGGATGTTGCCATTGCTTGCTACTGTGATCTATTCCAGTCTTCCAATTATGTCTGTTACACAAAACTAAGGATGCTCAAACTAAATCACTCAGTCTACATTTCAAAGTCAATGACCAGATCTGCATGTCCTAGATTAATGCACAGACTAGAGCACAGTGATCCCTGAAATTTCAAATGGCTCCAAATTTTGCAAATCCATGCCTTGAAAAATAAAATATCAAGGAATGCACATTTTAGTATTGCATATATTTAGAAAAGTATGGTTTGAAGGGAAAATATGTTAATATTCTTTCCTCATATTCTTATATTCTTTTCCTCATTTTTCAATGTTTCTAAAGATGCAATTCAATATATTTCTTCAGAAGTAGCCCCCATTGACTTCAATGGAACTGACTCCTTCCTGTGCTCAGAAGGCATCCCTTCACTCCCCTGGTCTCATTAGAAAGAAAGGCACAGAAAGGCATACATTTTCTGATTTTGGTACAAAATGGAGAAAAAACTAAATGCAACAGCAGATCTCCTCCCTCAGAAACAAGTAAAAAAGTGGGAGAACAAGTGAGCAAATTAAAAGGTTATGGTAGGGATAACCAGGAGGTGTTGTTGCTATTGTATGGTGACTCCCACGGCATGAAGGACTTGCACAAACATATCCTTGTGGAGGATGTGGTTGGGGGAATAAGGGGAGGCACAGCTTTGCTAATGAGGGAGGACAGGACATCACCAATGTGGGAGAACAAAAAGGAGTGAGGGAATGTGGGATGGTAAAACACATGTCCCCAAGAAGCAACTCCACTCAGAAGTCATTTAACTTGCCATGTTAATCA
Organism: Gambelia wislizenii; assembly: GCA_030847615.1. Taxonomy (NCBI): domain Eukaryota; kingdom Metazoa; phylum Chordata; class Lepidosauria; order Squamata; family Crotaphytidae; genus Gambelia; species Gambelia wislizenii. Next base: position 301,827,994 of record JAUMIR010000002.1, on the reverse strand, counting down.
TTCACAGGAACAGTGGAAATGGCTATTGACAACTTCAGATGTATGCATACATCATGTGAGTCCATAATGCAAATCTTAAAATACCACTATACTTTCAGGCACAGAGAGGGCATTGCATTCACCCCTTATGAATTTGTGTACTGTCACAAATGTAACACAAAAGTGGTTCACATTAGCAGTAGCACATGTTTAACAAAAAATGCTTATGTGAATCCCTGCTGGAGAACTTCATAATCCTATTGATTCAGTCATTGATGGCTTACACATCAGTAGTGCAGTGAACACCCCCCACCCCCAGGTTTATCCCAGGCTGGTAACGAAGCTGAACCTATATGGTGAACAGAGTTCAATACCTTGAATAGGTCCTGTAAAATCTGGAGAAAAGCCATTGTGAAAACCACTGACCACTTCGGGTTCAATTACTGCCTTATGGATTCTAGGGCCTTATCTAAACAGGCAATTTACCCCATCTTGTCTCCATCTTGGAGCCCTGCAGTTCTGATGATGCTGGACTTTTGTCCTGTTTTGCCCCTGGGCAGCAAAGATGGGGCTAAGGCAGGGGGAGGGTCTGTTACAGCGTTTTCAAAAAATACCTGTTTAAATCCACTTCCACTGGCAAAAAAAATGGATCAGGCCCCACGTTCCAGCACACCAGCCCATCACTGTAGCTGCCCTCTGCCTCATTCTTCCATAGCCAGGGAGAGGGCCTGCAGCATGGGATCAAGGTTGGTCACATGCAAGAAGCCTTGCTCACCTTGCAGGCATGCTTCCTGACATCAGATAATGTGACATGGAAGGCAGTGGCTGCAGGGATGGACTGGCATGCTCATCTGAACTCCAGCCTGTTTTGTGCTGGTAACAGGGGAGGAATGGGCCAGATCTATGGGCAGAATATGCTGGTAGGGAGCAGGCAAATTCTGGCCCTATAGATAAGCCCTAGGAGTTGTTATCCCTAAACCATGATGTTTCCTGGCTTTTAGGACCTATAGATCAATATTGTTTGCTGCTTACTTGAAGTGCCAAGACTTGTCATGGGCAACTATGATAAATAAGTTTTGAAAAGCTACAGGCTCACTAAAGAATCACTGATGTACTAAAAAGCCATACAATTGGCCTCTCTCTCTCTTGCTGAAACAACTTGCCATCCCTACGCAAGGCTAGCCACAAGTATCCTTAGCTGTCTACACATTATGTCAATCCCATCTACACGGGCATATTTATTTTGATGCTTCTTCTGTCCTTCAAGGTACAGTATTTGTGGTTCTCACTTTGGGATTCTAACTGAAACTCTGATGTCTGCAACCTTCAGAATTTAGGGATATTGATTTCTTTAAAACAAAAGAAGCTGGTTGGAAATGCAATATTGGAGCACTTTCTCCTTGAGTTCAAGTCCCTCTGGCCATCTACCAAGTTCAGAAAGCTTTTAGTGGACTGAAAAAGTGGATGTTCTCTGTTAGTGAGTTCTTGGTCTCCATTGTTTTGAACTAATGATATATATGGTTTTTGATTCCCCGTTCCTCTTCCAAAATCTTTGTGCTTACATAATGGCTTTTACTTTACCTGACCAGATCTTCTCTGTGTTGGTTTTTTTCAGAATAGGTTCCAAGAGTTCATCCATCCACTGTTTAGACAAGGCTTTAAAAGTAAAAGTAAACAGTTTCAAAAACCTTGCAAGGTGGGGGGGGGGATATATTAGTTCCACTCCTAATTACAAAGGATTACTCAACTGGTGATTAATTTCAGTAAGCATACAGTATTTTTGAATTAAATGTAAATGTAAAAATGGTGGCAAGCCAAAGGTTCATTCTCATGTATTTGGCACTGATGCAGTACTGAGTGGGGGAAAAAATAGATAACTGCATTAATGACTTCTATATATTCCATGATATTAAGCCAAATGTAAACCACACCTTCATATCCTGCCTACTTTAGAAGCCATTAGCCATAATTCCCTGGTTTGGATCAACAGGATCAACTGCTGCAACTTCCTGGCTGGTTTTCCTGCCTCTGTAAAGAGAGGAGCAAGGTGGCAGCATGCAAAAGTATAAACTTTGTTTGTATCTTGGCTTATTAAACTGAGATCTGGCTACACAAATGCAGCCATTGTGAAAACAAAACAAAACAAAAATCCCCCAAAATCATAAATCATTCATGCACATCTGCTTATGAGACTTTGGTTTGCTCTTCTTAAAAGGAAATCTGTACAGGATGGTGGTGGTGGTTTGACATTAAAAATACATGGATTTCAGTATGCAATTTTCAGACACATTTTTTTACATATTTTCCCCATGTTTGTACAATTGCTACAAGCGTGTATATTTTTATCCATTTGCATTTTACAAAGTTTTATCTGTGCACAATTTTTCTGAAATGCACAACATGACTTGCAAATGTGTACATTTCCATGTGAAGATGCATTTTATCCTGCAGTTTGTCTCAGAATATGCAAAATAGATACTTTCTTGTAGGAATGTCAACTCTAGTGAAATTGCCTGGTTTTGGAGGCTCTTTCTTATATCTGAGTAGAAAGGGGATACTCAGTAGTGTATAATTTTTATAAACACTAGAGTACTGTTGTGCTACAAAAACCAATTGATGCTGTAAAAGACTCTTTCATGCCATATATCCAGGATCAGGAGTGAGGGCATGAATTCTTTGGTCTAGCTCCTTGGAAATCATATAGTTATTACATTTGTCCTGGAAGATCATCAGCCACAGCACAACTCAAGATGATTGCTTGTGGATTAGTTGGCCATGTATCTTACTGTTATCTTTTATTCATAACTTAGCAGAGGAACCATCCACATTTAAGCTCCTTATGGATGTCAGCATGAGGTGGTTTCAACTCTCTCATTTCTGGAGTATTTAGAAACCACAGAGCACCATGGGAGATCTTCCTGTAAGGCTAACATAAAGTTGAACTACCTGGGTGGAATTGTTACAGAATGCAAAGGTGGTGGGGGACTGTAAAACAAAACAAAACCCTGAAATAATTCTTTAAAAATAACTTAGATAAAAGGTACAGACATGGTTTAGGATGCTAATCAAGCATTTATAAGAGGTTGCTTTATTCAGCATAATTTAGAATTTAAGAGAAAGAGGCAACAGAAGATGCAATTGAATCTAGATAAGATGAAGGCTGCACCTGCATTGCAAAAATAATTCAGTTTGACACTGCTTTAACTGCCATGGCTCAACGCTATGGGATTCTGGGATTTGTAGTTTTGTGAGATACTGTATTTAGCTTTCTCTGTCAGAGAGCTCTGATGCCACAACAAACTACAAATCTCGGGATTCCATAGGATGGAGGCATGGTAGTTAAAGTGGAGGCCAAACTGCATTATTTCTGCAGTATGGCAGGACCTTAAGAAAAATGAAAATAAATTAAAACAGTCTCTGATAATGATTTCTACCATAAACCAGATTAAGATGAATTATGTAAAGCAGAAGAACTTTGAATGGGATGGGTTAGTTAGGGATGTAAAGAATAGTTGGATTTTTTTTTTATCTTGATAAGAAACTATGTCCTGATGTGTCATTTATTGTTGTTGAATCACAGGACCTTTTGGGGGTTGGGATAATTTGCATCAAAGCAACACTTTTGTGGTGTATTTTGTACATTGGTTTGCTCAAAATGATGGTTTTGACAGAAAACATTTGTGTGTCCAAGCCAGATGTTCGTCCTCCTCTTTCAAATAAAAGCCAGATACACAAGATTGACATTTTTGGCAATAAATGGCCAGTCTGGTCTTGCAAGGTGACTGGGAATTTATTCCTGGCTGCTGGACCAGAGGGAAGCATATTGGAAGAGGTGATTCCCTTCTTTCCCCGGCTGATCAGATTTGAGCTGAATGCTTGTTTATGATTGGCTGAGAAGCAAACACCCCAGCCAATTGGAGCAGGCAAGCTGTGCCCTGATTGGTTGCCATTCTGTCATCCTCCCAGCCAGATGTGATGCCTGCCAAGAGGAAGACAGACGCATGGCAAAGGCCATGGGGAGTGGGCTTTCCAAGACCACAAACAGCAACCGGGTGAGTCTGGCAGCCCGATTCTTAACAGAACAAATTCCCCTGCTGCACTTTTTCCAACCTTACATGGCAATTAACCTCAAGGAACAATATATTCCATTAGACCCAATGGATATTCTTTTTCAGAGTGATTTTCATCCTGGAATGGATAGTGAGGTGACAAGAGACATGGGGAAATTGTGGAGGGTACAGAGAACAATATATATTTGCATGTGAATATATATTTTTTGCAGCTTTGTCCAATATGAGCCTTTGGCTCAAATCCATTTATGTGCCTAGCAGTGTGCTTGAGCATAATACAGGAAGCCCTGCTTATCCGACAGGTTAGGGACTGCAGCAGTGTCCAAAACCAGAATTGGTTGGAAAGTAGAATCCATGTAGGGAACATGAAAGAATTATGGTGGCCCACTTGGGACTGCCTGCACCCGCCTGACCATGCTTCTTGCAAGGTATTTAAGTCAGCTTGGTGACTTTCCCCTGCTCTTAGCTTGCTTTGCAAGCAGCGCGCACATGAGTGGTCAGTCCAAAGAGCTGTCCAAAGAATGGATTTCTCATTGAATGGATGGAACTTGTCCTTCACTTGAAAGCATCGAAATAATGGAGCTTCCTGTATACACAGTACAAAACTTACCCATTGAAATACAGCTGTTCTTCACTCTGCCTGAATATCAGCCATGCCTTTTTTTTTTTTTTTTACCAGTGTTTAATCTTTTCTGAGTGACTTAGAAAAACAAATGTTTTGGTGCATAATATATTTTCAGTTGTTTTGGCCACAAAATGCATTGGACATTATTTGCTGCATTAAGGTGTCTTTACGGATGAAGTCAACTAGATGCCACAGGTATGATGAGGAAGGTCTGCAATAAGAGATATCAGTAATACAGAAGTAAGCTTCACTGGTTTGTTTTATAGGGCACAGATTTGTGGGGAGGGGGGAAAGGAAGAGGAAGAAAGAAAGGCAAATATGTACAATACCATATTTACTATTTGGAAAAAAAATCCACAGGGATGTAAAATTCCTCCACAGTATGTGAATAAGGAGAGGCCAGAGTCAATATTGATATAAAAAGGAGCCAAATTAACAGTCCACATCAATGAATTTTACCCAGCTTCAGTACTGACAAAAGGTATAGAGTGTATGGAACACATGGGGGCTCTCCTGCTTTGCTCCTATTATGAGTAGCCCAATTTTTATAGCTTTAAAATCACAGTTTTCTTCCTATTCTATATTGCACTAGGAAGCTATATTTTCACCCGTCTTCCTCAGAACTGGATATGAGAGCTCTTGATTTGTGATTTGAGTTCTCTACCATAAATGCTTATTGAATTATCTTACATGAGGTCTGTTTTACTTGAGCTGTCTAACATTGTTCAAATTCTGCAAGAAGCATCTACAACTGCATGCTCAAGAGAAAATTGTTAAGCCCAGTGTTGTATTCCCACCCATCCCTGCCCAAGATCCTGCTCTTGCAGTAATATGGAAGTTGAGACGATGAAGCATATTCTTTTGTCTTGTAGCTTTTATAATCAGGTCCTTTATTCTATAACTACTCCATTATTGAGTAAATTTCCTAGCAGTTCAGATCAACAGGTTCCTGTTGGAAGACAAGTCCCACAAAGTGACCCTGGCTGTTGCTAAATTTCTTATAGAGGTGGCCAGGATTAGAGCTCATTGTATATTAGATAAAAGTCTATTATAATTGTCATGTTGTTCTGATTTTTTCTGATATTTTGTCTATTTTCTGTCTTATGCTTGAGTTCTTCTTTTGATGGATCTATAGATTGCAAGGAATAAGTGATGATGAAATCCAGACTGATATCCTGCATCAGGAGATGTACATGTCTCACATAGCTAGGTCTCCATAGCTACATGTTCTGATGCTATCCCCTGCCCCCCCCCCCAAAAAAAATAATAAAAAACTTTGTAAACAGCACTGCTCCTCCCCACAAGCCCATTTCCATGTTGCCAGAGAGTGGGAAGACCAATGGAAATGTGGCCAGCTATTTTACTCTAGCTGTACACAGTGCAAAAGGCATCTGCAGAGACCTTTGGGATCTTTGGGTTGTCCCTGTAGATTACATCCATGAAACATGTCCAGCCACAGGAAAACAGCTGGACACAACCCCATTCATCCGCTGCTCTCCAGCAACATGGAAATGAAAATGCTGGAGGGGGAAGCCCTGTTTCCATGATGAGTTTTGCAGGGATTTTCATTGTTGCATGGTCAGAACAGAATTCTGACTTTCATAATGACCAAAAGAATGAATTGCAATGGGAGAAGTCTCACTTACACAGTTGTAATTCTCATATAGGATGTTAACCCCATTGTTGCATTTTTGACATATCTAGATGAAGAAATCACAATGGCTAATATTGTGTGCATTACCCTATTAAATGTATTTGTACTCTTCTGAACACTGCCTTCTTCTCTGATTTTTAGAGAGGAAGAGGCCACCAATGTAGAAGAGGAATTGCAAGCATATGGTTTCTCAATTGAAAAAAAAAGTGCTCTGCTGCATGAAGAAACCATTCCTGTCAAAAATCCATCAGCTTATTATTAGTGGGACTTATCATTAGTGAGACTCCCCCACTAATAGTTCATGGGCTGTTTGGAGGACAGGTACAATTTGCATACCAGAATCCTCATGGTGACTAATGGTTGTGGACTTACCTGTTTTTAAAAAATAAAATGTCAATATAAAAAGAGTGCATAGGAAAATGCAGTTGAAACATGCTTTCATCCAGACTGGTCATGCACAGTGGGCCAGAGAGTTGTTTCCAGTTTCTATGCAACCTGCACAACCCATATTTTCTGTAGCCTGGTGTGACATTCAGGCAATTTCTGGTCAGTTTTCATTGCAATGTTTGGCTGTTTTATTGTGGATAGGGAGATAGCATTTGACATGAATACCACACCCTCAGAGTAATTTTTCCATATGAAAATGCATCCTTCACCCCAACAGATATATTTTCAGTGGACTCTGCAGCTTGTGTGTGGCGGGGGGGGGGGGTTGGTTGAGACCAAAGGGGGAAAGGTTGCATTGGACCCATCAGCAGCACAGGCTAACTGCAACACATGGGGCACACTATTGCCACTCTTGCTAATGGGAGTGATGTGTTCACCAAATTAGTAAAATAATTATGTAAATATAGATTTGTAAAAAGTTGAGGGAAACCACCATACTCTTCCATTCCAGAGCCTGCAAAAGACTAGATGCAATAAGATTCCTACCTAGACTAGAGTGAGTAAAATCAAGGAGGCTTCAGTTAATTGCAATTGACAAAGTGTATTCATTTCAGTGTTGGCCCAATGTTAATTTTAAAACTACAATAATGTCTTATGTCAGTGGTTCTTAACCTGTGGTCCAGGGAGGGGGTCCAGGAAGGCTTGAAGGATGTTTGTCTCACCTCCTCCCTTCAGTAGAGTGGCCACATGACAGGTGCCAAGCCAAAGGCTGGTTGGCTGGCTTGGCCTGTGCACTGCCATTCAATCTGCTCCAGCCACAAACTCGCAGAAAGAAGCAGGAGAAAAGTCTTCCCTCCTTTTCCAGTGCCCCTGAGGGAAGATATTTAAAGGGGGTAAAGAAAAGGTTAAGTGCCAATGTCTTATGTAATATGTTATGAAGTTCCCCTGTCAACTTGCTAATAGCAGTGTTGTTTTTAAAATGTTATTTGTTACATTCCTCATGACATTACTTTCATTTTTCATTACCTTTTAGTTCTCTCACCAAGATTAAAAAAAATAAATAATAAGAATGGTCTTAAATTTGGAAAATAAAGATTCCCAAAGCATTCCCTCCCAAATTTGTTCTAAATATTTCCCCCTTTGCCCCCAGAAGACAGCTTACAAAAATTAAAATAGATACAGATAAAAGTGCATACAAGAAAAAATATACAACCAGTTAAATGTAAAGTATCAGTGGAATTAAAAGCAATTTAAAGTAATGAGAAAAGTTTACTCATTCCATGGAAAATGAAATAATGTTGCTGGTCGTTGCATTACTTGCAACATAGGCATCATTATGTCCTTGGCTGCTGACACACTGCAGAAATAATGTAGCATGACACAGCTTTAACTATCTTGGCTCCATGCTATGGAATCCTGGGAGCTGTAGTTTGCTGTGGCATCAGAGCTCTCTCATAGAGAAGGCTAAATAGAACTATAGATAGAATACTATAAATCCCATAATTCCATAGCATTGAGTCATAGCAAAGCTATGTCAACCTGCATTATTTCTGCAGTGTATCAGCAGCCTTGTTACTTCAAAAAGTAGTATGATGCAAGTAACATTACCACCAGTTACATGTTACTTCTAAACTCGGACTTTAAGAAGTTTAAGAATAAAAAGCAGTCTATCTTTTACTACATGGGAGGTAAAAATCCAGATGAGATTCATGCTACTTTGCTCTGGAACTGTGGAGCATGAAATTTGGGCCACATCTGCCAGAATCTGCATTGGGTTTGCTTCCATTCAAAGCTCTTACTCTTGCTTGACTCTAAGCTCTGGGAAAGGAAAAGCACCAGTGCTAGTCATCGGTGGTAGTTGCCTCTCTGAAGCCAGATCAGGTGGCTACCACGGGCGCTTTGCTTTTTCTGGAGCTCAGAGGGTGATTGTGCACTGGAAAATCAAAGCCCCATCGGTAGCCACCCGATCTGGCTTCAGAGAGGATGGCGACCATCAGCGCTTTGCTTTTTCTGAAGCTTAGAAGGGCAATTGTGTGCCAAAAAAGCAAAGTGCCCATGGTGGTTGCCCTCTCTAAAACCAGATTGGGTGGCTATCATGGAAGCTTTGCTTGCCCCAGGGCTCAGGAGGGTGATTGTGCACCAGAAAAGCAAAGTGGCAGTGGTAGTCACCCTCTCTGAATGGGCAGCTAGCCTTGCAATGGTGGATCTTGCCAAGGGGTCTGACCTCAGGAAGAGCAACTACCACTGGGGCTCTGTTTTTGGAATGAGAGATTATGCCGGGGGGGGGGGGGAGGAATGGTGGCACCTCAGGCAGCATTTTTTCTTCCTCTCATCCCCCCCCCCAAATCCAGTGCAGATGGACTGTTCACAGTGCAGTTTTCTCCAGAGTTTCCAGCAAACTCCACAGAAAACTGCAAATTTTCTAAAACTCAGATTAAGGGGATATTCTCCAAATCTGGTGTGAATAGGTTCATCTATCATGTGCAATTATCACACCATATTTGGGAAAGGTGGCATGTTGTGTGGCATTATCAGACTGGATTTGGGGTTTTTTCATTGGTGTAGGCAAGCCCTATGTGAGCCAATACAGGATCTCAGCCATTTTTTTTTCATATGCAAAAACATGAAACAGACTTTTCCAGGAGCACACTTTTTGTGGAGAATTGCTGGGTTTTGCACAAAACACACCAGATTTATACCAAAAAAAACCCCATGTGTCTTTCTGGGATTAGGGTGATTTGGGGTTTACAGAAAATTCTCACCTCTGTGTTAATCTTCCTGAACAGATTTCCTAAGTGGTAGAAACTCACCCTTTTTTTCTCTCCTTTTTGTCTTTGTCTTCCTCCCCCCCCCCTTTTTTTTTTGGCAAGAAAACAAATAACAGTAAATATTCTTTGTATCCCTAGCTGCCATTGTTCCAAGTATATGCATTTCTAGTTTTAATTAAAGCAGTAAATGTAATTACATCAGGTGGCTGAAAGTTTTCACACTCGTCAAATATGAATTAATGTTATAATCTGGGGCAGCTCATGGTCCATGTAGGGGGAGCAACCCACCCAGTGTTTGAGGTAAGGCATCTCACCTGCCCACCCACAGCACATGTATGTAAAGGGGACTATGTGGTACAGACATGATGCGTTGGAGAGTCCTATGTTTAACTCTCTGCTCCATTTTAAATTTGAATCATTTACAAAGCTCTTGGTCAAAGAGGGAATTGTGCAGTCTGTGAACCCCCAAGCCCCCAATGTCTCCCAGTTTCCCCAAAGTATTTCCCCAAGTGTTGCCACTACAGTTTAGCTGCCAAAATTTGGTGCAAAACCACAGGGCTGCCAACAAACTGTGTGCTTCCTCCTCTCTGCTGTATACCCACATCACTTCCTAGTCTTCCTCCTCCTGTGGTCCATCTCCTTTCCTGGTCTATCTGCCTGCTTTTGCTCAGTGAACAGAAGAATCATAGAGTTGGAAGAAACCACAAAGGCCCCCGAGTCCATCCCCCTGTCATGCAGGAATAAACAATCAAAGCATTCCCAACAGATGGCCATTCAGCTCCTGTTTAAACACCTCCAAAGAAGGAGACTCCACCACATTCCGAGGCAGTGCATTCCACTTCCAAACAGCTCTTATGGTCAGGAAGTTCCTCCTAATGTTTAGGTGGAATATCTTTTCTTGTAGTTTGAATCCAAGAGATGAGGAGGATGAGAAAACAAGCAGTAATGGCAAAAGTAGCAATGGTGGTGGCGGCAGGGGTGGAGGCATTGACTAAAACAGTGCAGTAGTGACAGTGACAACAGGGGCTCTAGCATCCCCTGCTTGTCAGCAAAAGAGGGGGAGCAGGTGTGGAGCAAAGGCACTTGGAGGAGTGACTGGGGAAACTGCTAGTGCAATTTTTCTCCCATGTGTCTTTGGGAGTGGATTACAAGCCCCTCCAAAGCAGTCACACTCTTATTTTTATATACACAAATACCAACATATATATGCAACTATAATTACTAAGCAGAGCTCATGCTAGAGTAGCACAGTTTAAATTTACATTGTCTCAAATACACTGCCATCCCATTTGTTTATCCAAAATCCAAAGCATGCCTCAGTCACTCCGACAACTAAGAACAAAATGTCTAATTATGCTGCAAGGTTATAGAATATGGAATCCTGGAATTTGTAGTTTGGTGAGGGATTTATACCTCTCAGCTAGAGAGTTCCTATATTGTAGTTGAAGGGGAATGCACTAGAGCACTCAAGGGAAAAAAAACTCCTAGGCCCCCACCAAACCACAAATCCCAGGAGTCTGTAGGATGGCATCATAACAGTTAAAGTGCTATGAAATTGATATAACAGTGCAGTGGAGAAACATGTAGAGTCTGTACCACTTTGTGCCAGTGGAGCACTAAATTGAGGTGGCCGAAACTGAAAATAACTGTATCATGTATTCTGATACAGTTTGGGCAACCTGAGAAGTTCCAGGGTGTTTAAATTCTCCCTCCATGAATCCACCAGCAGTAAACACAGTTTCCCATTGCCAGACTACAGCACCAAAATTCAGCAGTGGGAGCTCACTGTCAAATTTTAAAAATATATGCCTTTTCCCTTTAATGGAGTATGTGCCTTGTTTTATAGTAGAGTCACACTATCAGGAACCTTCTGGAAGCACAGTCCTCTGTTAAAGTAAAGAAGTGGAAGCTTTTACTGCTAGCATGCCATTCACTTTTGGCAATATGCATCTCAGAACATGATTCTCTGACAATATAAGCAAAAATATTGTATAATATTCTATCTCACCAGTAATCAAATGTGAAATGCTCTTTAAAATTTTCAAAGGTAGAAGGCCAAGTGGTACATCAAATGTGACATCTATTGTTATTTTCCATTGTTTTTAGCTAGTTGTTGTTGGTGTGTGCATATATTACAAATATCCAAAAGACAGTGAGTGATGTTGTTCGTAAAACAAAATGGCTGAATGTAACAACCAGGCAAAGTAAACCTAGTGATATTTTGAAAAGAAAAAGAAAGGAAAAAGAACAGTCATAACAGACTACAAGTGCGGATTGATTGATCTTATGCAATTTCAGATCACCTTTCAAATTCCCGTAATGAAGTAGGGAAACCAGGAATGTTTCTTTTAAAAAGAAACTCTGGTGGTAGACCACCTAATTGCTGAAAAGGTAAGGAAATGCAAACATTGCTCAAAACCTTACAAATATCTAAGCTCATTAGCTATTTGGATAAATGGGAGTCTCTCTCTCTCTCTCTCTCTCTCTCTCTCTCTCTCTCTCTCTCTCTGGCTTTTCTTCACAAATGAAGATTCAGGAAGGACTCATCCCGCGCTTTCTGCAAGCGCGCTGATGACTAAAAAGGCCAATCTGAGATAAACAAGTCCGGTTGCAGAAAGGACAGCAGAAGGCCTCCTTAGGTGATGTTTCTGGGTTGTGATTCTTTCTGCGTTGTTGTTTCTCTTCAAGACTTGTTCAGCCTGAGTTCTCAAATAAGGCAGCAGCATTGTGGATAGCGCTTCTCCATGCCTCCCGATGTGAGGCCAGGGTGGACCATTGTTGGTGATCAATTTGGCTGAGCCTGAGATGTTGTTTCAGGGAGTCCTTGTATCGCTTTTTTGGAGAGCCCCTCTTACGCTGACCCGTGGCGAGTTCACCGTAGAGTACTATTTTTGAGAGGTGATAGTCCTTCATCCTAGAAACATGCCCTGCCCAGTGCAGCTGTGTTCTCAATATCATGGCCTCAATGCTGGTGATCCTGCTTGCTCAAGGACAGCAACATTCGTCACATAGTCAGTCCAGTGTATATTTAAGATTGTGCGTATACAGCGCTGATGAAAGTGTTTGAGGAGTCGTAGTTGGTGGCGATAGGTGACCCATGTTTCAGATCCATAAAGGAGAATAGATAGTACAATGGCTCTATACACACTGATTTTTGTGCTTCGCCTCAGCTTTTATTACTCCAGACTCTTTTGTGAAGTCTTCCAAATGTGCTATATGCATATGCTAAATGGGAGTAAAACGAACCAAACTCAATGGAACTGACTTCTGAGTTAGATATGCTTAGGCTTTCCCCTTTAATGTCATTTAAAAAAAAATGATATTCATTTAAAATGATAGCACAGCAGGCATGTAAACAGAAAGAGGTTTGCACAAAATGGAAATAATTTCAGCTGAATAGAATTAAGGTTTGCAATCTTTATTTCTTAAATGTTAACTCCTTTGAGAGTTTAAAAAAGCATTCTCGGTGCTTTCACTTTTTCTTTTCAAACACTTCTTCTAAGCCTCTGTTAACATTGATTAATTCCCATGAATATTTTATAAGTAACAATAGAGCTTTTCCAAGCCTCACAAGAAATTGAAACTCACTTTAAAAAAGAAAAAGAACATCCATTATTTTTGAACTTGGGTGATCTATTGAACAGCTTTTAAATCGCAACCCTCACTCTCTTTCTTGCTATTGTTTATTCGATCACCCACACCCTTCATTCTTTGAGAACATTTAGAAGCTTCTAAAAACAGTCCACATAGAACAGGTTTTCTCACTGAACTTTAGTTTGTTCCTATTTAAACTCTGAGTAACTCCTCTGATATACACAGTGATAATCTGTTGAATGCTATTGTTTTATTTCATCACAGAAGCTAGAAATGGCCCAGATGTTCAAACAAATATATATGTCAGGCTTCACAGCTGGGAGGAGGGAAAGATCTTATCATATATGCCACAATTGTTTAAGTAGTAAGTCAACATAAATGCGTTCCTTATTTTCTCAAACTCACTTTCCACAGTTTTGGCCCCTTCTTGAGCAAAGTGCAAACAGAAAACCTATTTGTTTGCTGTAGTTTATCATAATATCCTCATTCATAAGAAAAACCATTTATAAATGTTGAAAGTACATGAAATAGCTTTTGCTTAGTAAATGCCTCTATGGGATTCCTGGCCTCTTGATTCTAAAACATCCACTGGGCAGAGCCCTGTGTCTAGAAAGCAAATTGTGTAGGTGGTCTTCCCATTCCCAGTAATTTTTTGGGAAGGAAATGGGAACAGAAAGGAGGTCTGAGGCAAGCCACACACGGTTTCCTACTAATACTTCTTTAGGAGGTGATGTGGGAGAAAAACAACAGAAAATTGAAGCACATATACTTCACCCAAAATGCCTCCAGGGAAGAAGCCCCAACAAACCTACTTTATATAAGCCAGTTAGGCTTTATAACACCAGACACAACTTTTGTATTTTTATTTTTTTAAAGGATAGTTAAAAACATTGCAAAGATGTATGAAATCACCCTGAAGACTGCATGAATCACATACAGACATTCTTTTGATATCCCAGATTTTATATACAAGCCATAGGAATTTATTTCATAGAATTACATGTCAAGTTCTAGTCCCCTGCTGTTGTTTTAGAACACCCTCTGACCAAGACTGGTTTGTATATAGCTGCTTCTATGTCATTCCTCCCTCCTCAGTCTCTGGTGTTGTCTATACAAGGGGGAAAATGTGGATTGATGAGCACTAAAACCAATTCGAAGCAGCTTCAATTTGTTTTAATTCCCCCCCCACCTGCAAAATTGCAGGCATGTGGAGATACCTTCTTTTGCTGTCCCAACAGGCATGCCTGCGAATCAAAATGGTGGGAGTGAGTGAATTACTTGCATTTTTATTCTTACCAGTTGCTGCCATTAGACAGTATTTTTTTTACAAAAGCATATCTAGGTGCAAAAATGTGATATTCTGCCTAAATATATATATATATATATTAAAGGCCATTTCGTTGCCTTAGCACACAACCACTAAGGCAAAAATCCAACATGGCAGTTTGGGTACTTGCCTTGTTAGCAAGCTCTGCCCCCTGCACACATCTGACCAATCAGCTTTTCACTTCCACTCTTATCAGGAATACGAATGAATGTGAATCAGATTGTCCCATCAAGCGGAAATGCGCATTCCCCACGGAGCTTTTGAAAAACTCCAGGAAATGCCATGAAGGCTTTTCTTTTGGAGTTTTTGGTGGCTTTGGCCTCCATCCTTCTGAATACTGTGGATTGATGCAGGATGGCATTTAGACAAATCGTATTCTCCTTGAATTCTATGAGGAGTATTTTCACCATTTAGACAATCCCTCTGTCTCTCATGACCCTCTTAGATTTCTTTGCAGTCATGGAGCATGTTCCCCCACCACCCCACATGGCATTCCCACTTCTTTCCCCAAAATCAGACTCAGTAGTAAAGGAGGAATATTCTGAATAAAGTGATGGCAAGATTACTAGTATGATGGACCTCAGAATAGTGACAAACACAATAGAGCAGGTTCCCCCTCCCCCAAGAAAAAAATGAGCCGATCATGGAACTGATGAAAGAAATAAAGTGGTTGATATTAATAGCAATACAGGTTGAGCATCCCTTATCTGGAAATAGGAAATTCCAAAATTGTCCACATAGGAGGCAGAGATAGTGACATCTTTGGTTTTTTGTTTTTGTTTTTGTTTTGTTGTTGTTGTTTTGTTTGTTTTGTTTTGTTTTGTTTTGTTTTTGGTTCAATGTACACAAACTTTGTTTAATGCATAAAATTATTTTAAAAATGTATGAAATTACCTTTGGGCTATGTGTATAAGGTGTATATGAAACATAAATGAATTTTGTATTTAGATTTGGGCCCCATATCCAAGATATCTCATTATGTGTATGCAAATATTCCAAAATTAAAAAAATCCAAAATACAGAACACTTCTGGTCCCAAGCATTTTGAATAAAGGATATTAAATCTGTACTGCACAATTTTCCAAATAATATAATCCACAGATCTAGTTTGTATGACAACAATAACAACAATGATCATGTATTTTCATTGCAGACATCAACTGGTATTCTGTTAGCAATATATTCAGTCTTACGTCCAACTTGTGCCTGCATGTGTCTTTTTATGGTTGTTGCAGAGGAAGGAATGCACTACCTGGGAGAGGGCAGCCATAGTCATGTAGCATCCAGGAGTGAAGGCATGCAGCAGTCAAGGGAGCCCTGGTGGTGCAGTGGTTAAATGTCAGTACTGCAGCCACAATATTGTGAGTTTGATCCCAAGGACTCCAAGGTTCACTCAGCCTTCCAGCTTTTCATAGGTTGCTAAAATGAGTGGGGGAACAATTATCTAATGCACATTACTTGTGAGGGCAATTAGCTAACATACACCGGAAAGCCCTTGGAGAGTGCCTAGCACTCTACAAAGTGGTGTAGATGTGTAAGTGCTATTGCTAAAACAATTTGTAACCTGCTCTGAGAGCCTTTGTGGCTGAAGAGTGTGGTATACATACTCTAATAAATAAATAAGAATAAAACATCTGGCTAAAAATAAAGCATCTGGTGGCGCACTGGTTAAAAGCAAGTACTGCAAGTCACCACGTTGCAAGTTCAATTCCAGAGGGCTCCAAGGTCCACTCAGCCTTCCATCCTTTTGTAAGTCTGTAAAATGAGTACCTGGTTTGTGGGGGGAAATTAGCTAACACACATTGGAAACTGCTTAATGCAGTGTACATGTGTAAATTGCTATTGCTTAAAACAATTTGTAAGCCACTCTGATAGCCTTTGTGGCTGAAGAGCAGGGTATAACTAACTAACTAATTAATTAATTATTTTTTAAAAATGTTCCACTTCCTGGATGCATAATGACAATATTATCATCTGGGATCTCCAAAGGACCCCCAGGAGGTCTTGGAGAATGCCTTCTTTGTTATGCATCCAGCTATCAAAACATAGTTGGATGCTTCTTAACTGCCCTCTGCTCTGCCCGGTCATGGCATACCTGTGATGGGAATTTCTCATGACAATGACAGTGAGTTCTGCAGGGGAGGAGCTGGTGAGACAGGAATTGGTTCTTTTGTAGCAGAACTTTATGTGATGTGTCTCCAGACAGAACCTCAGCCATAGTCTGCAGTTTTACAGGTTTAACATACATAGACCTTCCTTTCCTTCTACCACCTCTCTCCCTTCCTCCGGCTATTAATTTGTTGTAATATTATATTTTCATTTTTTTCTATCAATAACAAACCCCATGTTACTTCTTTCAAGGACTCCATTATCTGTGATTTGGGACCTGCTTGAGAAATATCAATGACATAAAAAGTTAAATTCCATAGAATCTGATTTTTTTTTTTTCAGGGAGCCACTGTTATCCTCAGCAAGTCACTGTTCCACTCCTAAAGTGCTTCCCAAATTGTTTAAAGTGTGTTCTGGAAGGGCTTTCTAGTGCTGGTGGATCAGGCTCCTGATTTCTTTTGAAAACATTATTTTAACATTCACAAACAGAACTGAAAACATGAATGTTTCACTTTTCATTAAGCCTTGCTGAGAGGTGGGTAAGAAATAAAATGCTGTTGTTGTTTATTACTAGTATTATCTCTTTTCAGTCCCCAAATGGAAAAGTATGGTACTCACATTCAGGTATATTCAAGACCAAAGGTTGGCTGAGGCTGCAGCCATTAAGGCCCACCAATTATCTAGTGGGGGTTTGGCTCAATAAAATACATTACATTCATTTTTTTTCTTTGCCAAGTGAGCTTAAGGAACAAGTCAACCTTGCCAGGACTCAAATTGTGGTTCCATGGAATCACAGTATTTTGACTATGATGGGAGACCACTAAGCTGGTCGTTCTTTCTAATGGCTTCTTAAATTTCATTTTATTAAAAATGTGGCTTATGTCCCTAGTAAACATTTTTGCGCTGGAAAGAAGTATGATAAAACAGCCACATACCATCCAATGTTGCTGAATTGATGGCACATTGCAGTTAGTAGAGAAGGCGAGATTGCAAGACAAACTTAATTTCTTAACAACCTAGATAAGACATGTAATCAATCAATGTTATCCTTCAAGCAGCATCATACCCACTAAATTTCCAAAACTAGGGATTTATAACAAACAGAGAAAGTGATGGTAGGCTTCTGGGACAAACTATTCTGAATATGGGCAGCATTCTGCTAAGAGGCTATCCTTTGTAAGAGTAAAAAGTGTTGATGCACAATCAGTGGGGCTAATAAACAAGACCAATGAATTTGGGGGATGCAGAGTAGGAAGTGATATGCAATACAGGTTCTTGTTAAGCAAAACTATGACCCATTTTCAACCTTATAGTGTTAACCCTGTGAGTCCAATCCTCCCAGCATTATTGTTCTGCTATCAGCTATATTACCTATGTGTGGTATGCTTTGATATTGGCTGCAGCAGAATAAAATATTCAGTGACAGATGAAGTACAGTCCTTTAGTGTGATATTTACCACCTAGGATGTCACATAGAGGAATGGTTTTATATCCCATGTGAAATGTTTATGTGCTAAAAGAGGATTATAGCCTAGTCTTTTCTCTGCTATGCAACTGACTATAGATTACTAGAATCATGGAGATATTAATACTTGTGTTCTATATAAACCAAAAATGACCACTCAGTGGACCTAGTAACAGTGGAGAGATTTGAATCCCATCTTTCCAGATGTATATTTTTCAACTTCATGTATAGCAAAAAGGACTCAGAGTGCCCTATTTGCCATTTTCCATAGTAATCCAATCCAATACAGATTGTGCATATGCATGCATGTGTGTATTGTGGTGTATTATAAAGAATTTGAAAGTAATGCAAAAATACATGCACACACAGGAGGTTATCAGACTCATCAAAAGTGGTGTTACAGCAATGCCAGGAGATCGCAAAAGGGCTCCCTTATCAGACGACATCATTCCACTCTCATTATGCACCCATTATGCTGCCATTCCACCAGTGCTGCTTTTTATTGATGCGAGAAGCCATCAATAGACCCCCCCATCCCATTTGTGTTTCGGATTTGCCTGTGTGCGAAAAGGTGCCCCGTTATGCTGGCGAGATCCCAGAGTCAATGGGAGGTCCCTGCCAGAACACTTCCAGGTGAGATCGGGACATCCAGCTAAGTGACACACTTTTTATGACCCTCCCTGGTTACTTGAACATTTTAAAGTGTGTTTTTGTGCTTGCTGTCACATTTGTTAAGTTACTTTTATTTTTATTTTTCAATTCCCCATGCTTGCATCTTCTCATGAGAATCCATGAGATTTTGATCCAGGAAGTCAATGGAGCTCCATTAGAGCTCCTTTCACTCCTGGACTGCCCTGTTGATAGGAGAGGAGGTAAGTGCGGCAGGGAGGGTGATTGTGGCAGGACTGGGATAGGACAGGGGCGGGAGTGGAGTTTGTGGGACAGGAACTCCTTTTTTGTTCCTGTCTGATAATCTCCACAGACACTTTTTCAAAGCATAAGGACTTGAAAGTTACACAAAACTATACATCAAGGGTGAGCAAAATGTGTCCCCAGGGCCATTCCCCCTGGGCCTCCCAGGTGTCGTAAAAAGTAAAATGTTTTTGCTCCAAAATGATCTCTAGGACACGTAGAGGGCATTTCCACATGTCTGGAATCCTGCCAGAATGAAATTTTCATCAAAATGAAATTTGACTTCCGGTTGGTGACGGGGGAGAGAATGGACACAGGTACCTTGAGCTCCTGGTGTTCACTAGGCAAGAGAAGCTGACGAGAAGCTGACAAGGAAAAACTGGGTTTGCTTCTGGGTCAGGAAATTCTCCTCCTGTGAAAGAGGAGTCAGAGCGGGCTCAACTTTAAACTCAATTCCAGCGCTCATTCCTTCTTCGTTCAGGTGAAGGGAGAAGGAGAACGCTGAGGGAGTTGCTGAGCCAGCGTCGCTCTTGCCTAGGTTCCCTCAACCGAGAAGGGACAAGCTGCCCCACCGAATTTTAATGGGTTTTTTTGTTATTATTTATTTACAATTGAGCATCTTACACTTAAACAATATGCTTTCTTACACTTATGTTTGCATATATAACATTTTACATAATTTTAACAATGTAATTTCCACCAAAAAAGACAGAATAAAATAGAGGTTGTAACCCAAAGCTTATCTATGATTTCCTGCTTGTGTTTTGACGAGTGTCAGACTATCAGCAAAGAATTACAAACTGAAAATGACTTTGACAAATGCATGTTTGGTCACTCCTATCGGCTTTATCTCTGTTTCACTGGGAATGCTTAACTTCCTATGTCATAGCTACCCTGTAGTTCACCCTTTTCTTTCCAATATTCAAAAATTGGTTTCCACTCTTTCTTCCATAAACTCTCATTCCTGTCACACAGATTCTTTGTCAATATATCTAATTCTAACATATCTATCAACCTGTTTTTCCATTCATTTAAGGTTGGGCGATCTGTAACTCTCCACTTTCTAGCAATAACCAATCTGGCTGCAGTAGTCATATAAAGAACCATTCTCCAGTAAACGTTTCTTTTTTCTTCCTCCAGCTCTTCTATTATGTTTAATAAGTACACCTTAGGGGTGATAATGAAATCAGTTTGTAAAATCTCTTTAATTACCATGTGGACCTGCCTCCAGAACTTCTTAATCTTCTCACAATGCCACCACATGTGTATTAAGGTTCCCTTGTTTTTCCCACATTTCCAGCAGTTACTCAACACATTGTCATTCATCTTGTTCAATCTTAGAGGAGTGTAATACCATCTAAGAGCCATTTTGATGTAATTTTCTCTTAAATTTTGGGAAGCTGTGAATGCAAAAGATCTTAAAAGATTTTAATGTTTTGAGTTTGGTTAAGAGGAAAGAAGAGCTCCTACTATAGGTTTGAACTTATTTACCTTTCACTATAAAGTTTTTACAGACACTATTGCTAACTAAGCACTCCAGAAGGACTGGGGGAATAGAATGCTGGTGAACTATGGAGTCGAGGAGATTTGGCTGAGTGGAAAAGGTGGCGTGGAGTAGAGCTGAGTAGAGCGGAGTGGTGTGAAACAGAATGGAGTGAAGCGGAGAGAGGCTGAACAGCATGAGGTGTGAGGTGTAGAAGGTGCAGAAGTTTATAGGGGTGCTGTTGAAAGTTTATGCTCTGAACTGGAGTGAAAGAATTGAATCCGGAAGTGAAGAAAGGGAGAGAGCTGTAAGAATTGTGGAAATTGGAAGGTACATAAGAACTGAAGGAGAGCTCCGGAGATTATAGTAAACATTAAAGTAAAGAGAGCCATGGACTGCTCCTAGGAACCCAGGAACTTGAAAGCGCACCAAGGAAGAGAGAGACAGAGTATGAAACGAAGGACTGTGAGACAGAGATTGAATGAAGGACTGTGGGACTGGAATTGCTCTGAGTAAGAGTTATAGCCAGAGGAAGAGAAGTGGTCTAATGTAACTTAGATACTGTTTGGGTGAGAGGAAGCTTGTGCGGAAGAAGAATAAGGTGATAAACAAGACAAACTCTTGAAAGAGGACTTATTATTGTGGGATAATAACAGATAATCAAGATAGCACATATTACATAGTGTACATGGTATGATATTGTACCAAATGTATTGTACTGCTTGCATGTATTGAATGTGGGACAAAGGAGGGGAAGACAATTAAGAGTATAGTGGTTAACAGTGAGTTTGGTGGATTAACTTCAACAGTGAGTAATTGTGGATTTCTATTGAGGAATAGGCTGATTGTGACTTTGACTTGTCGGCAGAGGGAATGGTGTGTTGAAGGAAGATAGGGGCAAGAATTAGTAAAGATTATGCTCCTCAAACAGCTTATAAACATTATAAGCATGACAAATAAATCTATTGAATATAGATATTTTGGTAATTGGGAAGGTAGAAACAGAGGAAGCATTCTATGCTGTTTTGACTATTTTTTCTTCTTTCTTTCCTTTCTCTTCTCTTATTCTTCCCCTCTTTTCTCTCTCTCCTTCTTTCTTCCATTTCTTCCTCTTCTCTTTTATTTTTTAGTGCCTTCCTTTCCTTTCATAATACCCCTTCACTCCTTCCGTTACTTCTTTATCAATACCCCTTCTTTTGTATTTTTCCGTATTTTTCTGTATTCTTCACAAAATTTCACTGGGTTATAAACCATACCCCCCTTCTATAAACTATTGAAAAGTGCGGAGAGGGCAAGTATTGAGTCTTAGGGGGATGCAGTTAGAGGCGGCTGCGATTATTGAGGGCTCTAAGCAGAATTGAATATAAGCTGAAGTTGAAGATACAGGAAAAATGCCAGTGAAAAAACATGCACAAACTTTAACTCTGACTACCAGAAGGCAGTCAACTGAAATGCCAGAGATTCAGCAGATGTTGCAGGAGTTTAAGAAATTATGAGAGGAAATGACTATGGAGATGAGAGAAATGAGGAAAGACATTAAGAAGGAACTGGATGAATTTGGAAAGAAATTAAATAAAATAACAACAGATGTAGAACAACTAAATGAGAAAGTAGAAGAACTCCAAACAAAAACAAAAAAGCTGGAAAAGTCCACTGATAGTCTGAGAATAGAACAAAGACAAGATCAAGATAAAAATTTGGAGGTGCAATTGAAATTGAGATAGAAATGTCTGAAGCTGAGGAGCTTGGTAGAAATGGAGGAAAAGGATTTGTATGAAAGAATAGTGCCAGAAATTGCAGAATTTGTGGAAATCCTGTTGGAAAAATTTGAATTGGAGGTGGATAAAGTATTCAGAATTAATTCAAAATTAGCAACACAAAGGAAGCTACTTCAAGATATTGTAATCTATTTTACAAGGGGGAGGACAAGAGATTTGATTCTACAGAAAAACTACAGATCTAAATTAATAATCAATGATTGTGAAATAGCAGTGTACAAAAATATTCCAGCTCAAATTTTAAAGAGGAGGAAAGATTATCAGTTTATTACATCTAGGTTACAAAGAAAGAATATACAGTATAAATGGGAAAAGATAGAAGGAATATCTTTTACTTATGAGCAAAAAAGATATAGAATCAATACGACTAAGAAAGTGAAAGATTCCTTGACTAAGTTCAGTAGAGAATTTAATGGCACTCAGGAAGGGAAAGGAAGAGGAACGAATGACAATAAAACTATAGAGATAGACTCCCGAGATGTGACAGATTGAGAATATGAGGGGAGATAAAGATGAGAGAACATTAACATTGGACGGGAGTGGAAGGATGGAAGAGGAGGAGGAGCTGGTGGAGGAGGAGGAGGGGGAGGGAGGAAGTAGAATAGAGGGCACAGATGGAGAGGAGGAGGAGGAGGAGGAAAAGGAAGATATTAGTATAAACCTAAATGGGTTAGAATAATATATATACATATATATCTGTATATCGATAAACAAATATATTTGAATAAATAATAGCATTACAGTTGTCCCTTCACATTCGCGGGGGTTAGGTTCCATGGACCCCCACGAATGTCAAAAAACCGTGAATATTGATTGCCCTCCCCTCCCCCGCTAAAGCGACCATGGGGCCACCGGAGGCCCCATACTCGCTTTTCCCAGGCTCCCCACTCCCTCCCAAGGCCCCGTGGAGGCCTCTGTGGCCCTCCCCCCACCCTCCCCAGGCCTTCACGGAGCCTTTGAAGGCTCTGTGAAGGCCTCTGCGGCCTCCCCCCACCCTCCCCAGTGCCTCCCCCCACCCTCCCCAGGGCCTTCACAGAGCCTTCCAAGGCTCAGTGAAGGCCTCCGCGGCCTCCCCCCACCCTCCCCAGCGCATCCCCCCACCCTCCCCGGGGCCTTCACGGAGCCTTCCAAGGCTCCGTGAAGGCCTCCGTGGCCTCTCACCACTCTGCCCAGCACCCCCCCACCCTCCCTGGGGCCTTCACAGAGCCTTCGAAGGCTCCGTGAAGGCCTCCGTGGCCTACCCCACCCTCCCCAGCACGTCCCTCCACCCTCCCCAGCGCGTCCCCCCACCCTCCCCGGGTCCTTCACGGAGCCTTCCAAGGCTCTGTGAAGGCCTCTGTGGCCTCCCACCACCCTCCCCAGCGCTTCCCCCAACCCTCCCCGGGGCCTTCATGGAGCCTTGGAAGGCTCCGTGAAGGCCTCCGTGGCCTCTCACCACTCTCCCCAGCGCATCCCCCCACCCTCCCCAGGGCCTTCACAGAGCCATGGAAGGCTCCGTGAAGGCCTCTGTGGCCTCCCCCCACCCTCCCCAGTGCATCCCCCACCCTCCCCGGGGCCTCCCCGGCCCTCTCTGCTCCCTCCAAGGGCTTTTACGGGGCCTCCAGAGGCCCCATCTCACGGTGTTGGGGGGGGCAGGGGGGCCCTCCCAAAACTGCGAATAACCGAAACTGCAAATGTCGAGTTCGCAAATGTGGAGGGGCAACTGTACTTTTAAGGTGAGATTACTTAATAAATAAAATAAAATAAAATAAAATAAAAATAGATTATGAAATTTATTTCATGGAATGTGAGAGGGATGAATTCCCCCCATAAAAGGAAGCAAATATTTCATATTCTAGAAAAAAATGAAAGCTGATGTTACTTGTATCCAAGAGACCCATATAAAGGAGGAAGATCAAAAACTATTAAGAAATAGGAAATTAGGTCAAGAATTCACGAACTTGAGAAACAAAAAGAAAAAAGGTATAGCAATATATGTTAATAGGAAATTAGAAGCGAAGGAAGTATTAAAAGACCCAAATGGAGGATATCTTGGAGTAGAATTAAAAATGCTAGGGAAATCGACTTTGATCCTAGGGGTATATGCCCCATCTGAAAACAGAGATAGGTTTTATAGAAATCTATCAAAGGTGGTTCTTAATACAGATTGTGATAATCTTTTATGCTTGGGAGATTGGAACGGGGTGTTAGCCCCTTTGATGGATAGAACTCAAGGAGAAAAACCTAAAAGGAGAATGAAACAAGGAAAACTGCCAAAATCTTTTATAAGCTTCATGCACAATCTTGCCTTAATTGAGGTATGGAGACATTTATCCAGTAACGTGCAGGACTTCACATACTATTCTGACAGTCATAAATCTTTGTCCCGCATAGATATGTTTCTAATGTCAAAAAACATGGTTAAAAATCTCAAGGACATGGAAATATTACCAAGAACACTGTCAGATCATAACATGAAAAAACTGTGTATAAAGGATACAAGTAGAGGATATAGCTGGAGGCTTGATGCTACTGGAGGAGAAAGTGCAGGAAAGAGTAAGATCGGCATTGAAGAATTATTTTAGGGAAAATAGAGATGAAAATTTAGCATTACCCACTTTCTGGGATGCAAGCAAAGCGGTTTTAAGGGGA
Organism: Gambelia wislizenii; assembly: GCA_030847615.1. NCBI lineage: Eukaryota > Metazoa > Chordata > Lepidosauria > Squamata > Crotaphytidae > Gambelia > Gambelia wislizenii. The sequence continues at coordinate 301,803,212 of JAUMIR010000002.1, read as the reverse complement.
GTATTAATGCAAACTAATTGGGAAAGGGAAAAAAAGGAGAAGAGAAAAGATGCAGTTATTGCAAGAAGTATTAATAAGCAAGGAAAAGCAACTTAAAAATGATATATGGAATCCAACTTTGTTGAAAGAGTTAAAGATAATTCAAGATCAATTGAGGGTGGAAATAGAAAAAAAGATGAAATTTGCAAGGCAGAAGTATTATGAAAATGGGAATAAGATAGGAAAGTGGTTGGCCTATAAGTTGCGGAAGGATCAGGAGAAAAAGTTAATCCTAAAAATAAAAGAAAATTGGAAGTTATTAACTGATCAAGGGAAGATTAGGTCTAGCTTTAAAAGATACTACACTGAGCTTTTTAAGGAAGCCCCTGAAAGTGAGCTTAAAAATGATAAAATAAAGCAGTACTTGAATGAACAAGATATTACTAAAATAAGTGATACTCAAAGAGAAGAGCTGAATAAGCTAATAACTATACATGAGGTGGAAGAAGCCATTAAATCATTAAAGAATGGGAAAACGCCAGGGCCGGATGGGTTCCCAGCAAGCTACTATAAGGCCTTTGAAAAAGAGTTGAAGACCCCTCTATTAGAGACATTTAATTATGTAATAAGAGGTGGGAACCTACCAGCATCCTGGAGAAATGCTAATATATCATTAATACTGAAAAAAAAATAACGAACTAGATCAAATAAGCAGTTATAGACCCATCTCATTGTTAAATACAGATTATAAGATTTTTGCAACCATTATGGCAAATAGACTGAAGAATATATTAAAAGTGGATAGACAAAGATCAAACAGGTTTTTTGCCTAAATGGTATATAAGAAATAACATTAGGAAGGTATTAAATTTGATTGAGTATTTTGATAAACACCCGGGTAAAAAGTTAGCATTAGTGTTCGTAGATTCAAAAAGGGCTTTTGACAGCGTAAATTGGCAATTCATGATTGAGGTGATGAATAAACTCGGTCTTGGAGAGATGTTTATAAATGCAATCAAGGCAATATATAAAAACCAAACAGCTCAAATCATAGTCAATGATCAGAAGACAAAAACAATAAAAATTGCAAAAGGGGTGAGGCAAGGGTGCCCTCTTTCCCCATTACTTTTTATAATGGTATTGGAAGTTTTGTGTAGGAAGATAAGATCTGAGGAAGGAGTCAAAAGAGTTCGAATTAAAAAACAAACATATAAATTAGCTGCATTTGCAGATGACCTAGTAATATTTTTAGAAGACCCTTTAGAATCAATTAGGACTTTGCATGTGATATTGGAGAATTATGGTAAAATTACTGGGATTAAGATCAATAAGGACAAAATGAGTGTATTGACAAAGAATATTGATAAAAAAGAAGAAGATAAGCTGAAAGAGATATCAAATTTCAAATTGGAGAAAAAAATTAGATATTTGGGAATAATGATCACCAGAAGTAATATGGACCTGATTGACAATAATTATAAGAAGATTTGGAATGAAATTAAACAAAGCCTTGAGAAATGGAAACAATTAAACTTATCCCTGTTAGGTCGTATTTCAACTGTAAAAATGATGGTATTACCGAAGATGCTCTACTTATTTCAAAGTTTACCAGTAATATGCAATGATAAACTTCTAAAGGCAGAACGAAAAGCCTAGAGTAAAATGGAAAATCTTACAAGACGATAAATTCAGAGGAGGCTTAGCTCTGCCGAATCTAAAGTTATACCATCAATCATCCGAATTGGTTTGGATGTACAATTGGTTTACTCTCAGGGATGATGAGATTATTACATTGGAAAGTTCAGACATTAGATATGGGATTCACGCTTATTTATGGTATGATAAAGTAAAGATTGACAAGAACTTTAATAACCACTTTATCAGGAGCACTTTAATCAAAATATGGACGAATTTGAAGGCTAAGGTCTACTTTAAGCTACCATTGTGGGTTTCCCCACAAGAAGCATTTAGAAGAACAGAGATGCCCCATCTAAAATGTTGGCTGACATATAACAATTTAATAATATTTCAGAAGGGATCCCCTAGATTTAAGACAAGAGAGGAATTGGAGGGAGAACAAAAAAATTGGCAATTGGTTTCAATATAGACAATTGTTTGAGAGATTTTGCATGGATAAAAAATTATGGGGGATAGAAAATTTAAAAACAGAGCTTGACATTTTGATAATGGATGATAGTGACTTTAAAATATCAAGGATATACAAAATGTTGCTAAAATTAGATTTAGAATCTGAACCCATTAAAGGGTATATGATAGAATGGTCACAGAATATTGTACGTAATATTCTAATAGAAGAGTGGGAGGCTCTGTGGAAAAAAAATGAAATGTACACGTTGTAGTGACTTGAGAGAGAACTGTTATAAGATGCAATTTCGATGGTACATCACACCACACAAGTTGTCAAAAATGTATAAAGACATGAAAAGAGAGTGTTGGAAGTGTGCTGAGGCGAATGGTACATTTTACCATATGGGGTGGACCTGTAAAGTAACAAGACAGTTCTGGATTAATATTCATGATGCAATTAGGAAAATATTGAAAATTGATTATAAATTGAAACCGGAGCTATACCTATTGAATATTTTTGATAGGGATTTCCCTAATGAATTTAGGTGGGTGATGTGCTATATGATAACAATAGCAAGAATAGTGTATGCAAGATACTGGAAGCAAAAAACAGCCCCAAGTATAGATGAATGGATGTTAAAGCTACAGGAGGTAGCAAGATTAGAACAATTTACGTGTTGGATTCTATCTCAATCCTTAGATAAATTTAGAAAAGAGTGGGAAAACTTATTTGAATTTTGGAAATTGGATTGGAATATTCACGCAACAACATGATTTACAGATTAATCTGTACTGTTGATAAAATTAAAAACAAAGGAAAGAACATTAGATCTTTTGTGAGGTATCTTTCGGAGGAAGATATAGTAACAAATGTGCTCTAGGAAGAAGAATGGAAAATAGGTTACTGTATCAATAATTTTATTGTAATAACACAATTTAAATTTGTATTGTAAGAAAGTAAAAAAGAATGTAAAAATCAAGTTCAAAGTATAGTTGGGAAGGAAGTCAATTGTATGATTGTATGTGATTTTATGTGTATGGAAAAACCTTATTTAAAGATAATAATAATAATAAAAAAAGAAAATTGGTGAAGGTTTTGGGGCTTTTTACCAAAAAAAAAAAAAAGCCTCAAAATGTCTCAAAATGTCCTCTAGGGACCTAGGAAGGTCTATAAACATACCCACAAGCCCCATAGAAGGTGTTTGGCAGCAACATTGCTGATTTTTTTATTTTTTATTTTTTTGAGGGGCCATCTAAGTTCTCTTGGAGGCCTAATGTGGGCCCCTAATTTTCCATAATTGCCCATCCCTGCTATACTTGCTATATTTCTCCCATTCTCCAATTCATGTTTTCCTTGTTTTTCTCAAATGGAGAAAGTAACTTTAGTCATAACAGAGGAAATAGCATCCCACACAAAACCTTGTATGGTATAGCACAGTGTAGTACAGTGGGTCTCAAACTGTAGGGCATGACCCTCAGGGGGAATAATTGCTCAAGGGGGTGCACAATAATTTTTTTGTTCATTAAATTATTAATGTCCCTCAATTCTAGGGCAGCAGCAGAGACAATGGCAAGCCTGATGCACATTCTTAGGCTTGCAAGGTAGGCAGCTGGTGGAATCTTTGGAGAAGAGAGATGTGAGTCCCTGTGGCAGCAGCAGTGACAAGGCCCAGGAACCACACACACATTATTCCTGCTTCAGCTGTGTTGCTTCTGCTCTTTCTGTTACAAAGGCAGAAGAATCCATTGGTGTGCTCCCCAGATGTGGTGGAGTAGGAAGAATGCACACCTGGTGCCCAGGGCTTCCTGATGCAACTCTCCCCAAAGAGGGGCACAATGTTCACATGTAGATGTCAAGGGGGTCACAGAGATAAAAAGTTTGAGAACCACTGGTGTGGTAGTTCCTGATGTGGAACTATACTACAGCTGGCCACTCAAAAAACAAAACAAAACAAAACCCTGGACCTACTGTTGAGCCAACTGCAACCCCTACACCATGGCCATTCCATGGCTGGTGGAGAATGGTTAGGTGGATCAGAGGAACTTCTGGCTTTGTTCCTGCCACCAAATACAAAATGATTGTATCCTCTGCTGCAGTCTGCTGGGGTCTTCTGGAAGTCTCCGTGGATGATATAATCATTTTGTGTCTGACTACAGGTACACTGCCAGACTCTTTTCCAATTCCCCTCCCCAAAACTGTCTGACAGCCACAGAATATTGTGTGTGGGGGGACTTCAGTGGCTTAATGGTAAGTCCAAGGTGGACTTGTTCATTGCAGAAGGGGGAAGGGAAAATTAACCTCTGCAGCAGCCAAACCAAACCAAAACAAAAACAAAAACAAAAACAAAAAGATATATGTAGGCATAAGGTGGACTTAAACATCCATATGCCACTAACAGGATGCCAGCCAAACAGAGTATGTGATATTATCATTTATATGTAAATACATTTTATACAAACATTTAAAGACATAGGCTGGAATCTAGTGATTTATAATGGTGCAATTCCAACTTCCACCATTGTCATCCATGGATGTGAGAATTCTCTTCTGACTGTGCAGCAACCAACCAACCTCCCAAAATACACTTTTCAGTAAGTCACCTCACCCTCCCCACAAGATATCAACTATCCTGATATTTGTTGGCAATATAACTCAACCAAAACTTCAAGGTCTAGCAAATTCCTGACTTGCCTGGAATACAATTTCATGGTCCAAAAGGTGGAAGAGGCAACAAGGGGGTCAGCTATTTGAGATCTGATCCTAACCAACAGGGATGACCTGGTTAATGGGGTGCAAGTGGTGGGATCCTTAGGTGAGAGTGATCATGTTCTCCTGGAGTTTATTATACAATGGAAAGGTGAAGCCAGGCATAGTCAGGCACGCATTCTCAACTTTAGGAGAGCTGATTTTAATAAACTCAGGGAAACACTGGGGATCATCCCATGGTCAGGAATACTAAAAGAGAAGAGACCTCAAGATGGATGGGACTTTCTCAAAAGGGAGATACAGAAGGTACAATTTCAAACAGTACCATTGAGGAAGGAAAATGGGAGGTGTCTCAAGAAACCAGGATGGATGACTAAAGAAATTTCAATGGAGTTAAGTTTTAAACGGAACATGTATAGGAAATGGAATAAGGGGAAAATCACCAAAGATGAATTCAAACAGATAGTGAACATGTGTAGGAGTAAAGTCAGAAAAGCTAAAGTGCAGAATGAGCTCAGGCTTGCTAGAGAGGTTAAGAACAATAAAAAGGGGTTTTTTTTTGTATGCCCACAGCAAAAGGAGGAAGGAGGAAATGTTAGGGCCACTACGTGAAGAAGATGGCAAAATGCTAACAGGGGACAGAGAAAAGGCAGAATTATTCAACACCTTCTTTGCCTCAGTGTTTTCAGAAAAGGAAAAGGGTGATCAACCTGAGGATAAAGGAACAGACGACACAATAGGGGAAATCCAGCACAGAATAAGCAAAGAGGTAGTACAGGAATACCTTCTTAATCTAAATGAATTTAAATCTCCAGGACCAGATGAACTACATCCAAGAGTATTAAAAGAGCTGGCAAATATAATCTCAGAGCCATTGGCAATAATCTTTGAGAACTCCTGGAGAACAGGAGAAGTCCCAGCAGACTGGAGGAGGGCAAACGTTGTTCCCATCTTCAAAAAGGGGAAAAAAGAGGATCCCAACAATTATCGTCCAGTTAGTCTGACATCAATACTAGGGAAGATTCTAGAGCAGATCATTAAACAGCTCTAGAATGGATTTTAGAGAAACAAGTCATGCCAGACTAATCTGATCTCTTTTTTTGATAAAATTACCATCTTGGTAGATGAAAGGAACGCTGTGGATATTGTATACCTTGATTTCAGTAAGGCCTTTGACAAGGTTCCCCATGACATTCTTGCAAACAAGCTTGTAGAATGTGGGCTAGACAAGTTAACTGTTCAATGGATTTGTAATTGGTTGACTGGCCGAACCCAAAGGGTGCTCAGCAGTGGCTCCTCTTTGTCTTGGAAAGATGTGACCAGTGGGGTGCCACAAGGTTCTGTCCTGGGCCCAGTGCTATTCAACATCTTTATCAATGACTTGGATGAGAGAATTAGGGGCATACTTATCAAATTTGCAGATGACACCAAATTAGGAGGAGTAGCTAATACCCTAGAGGACAGGATCAAAATTCAAAATGACCTGGATAGACTGGAGAGCTGGGCCAAGGCTAACAAAATTAAATTCAATACGGAGAAATGTAAGGTACTGCACTTAGGGCAAAAAAATGAAATGCATAGATATAGGATGGGGGAGACCTAGCTGAATGAGACTACATGCAAAAGGGATCTAGGAGTCCTAGTAGACCACAAGTTGAACATGAGTCAACAGTGTGATGCGGCAGCTAAAACGGTCAATTCGATTTTGGGCTGCATCAATAGAAATATAGTGTCCAGATCAAAGGAAGTAATAGTGCCGCTCTATTCTACCTTGGTCAGGCCTCACCTAGAATACTGTGTCCAGTTCTGGGCACCACAATTCAAAAAAGGTATGGACAAATTGGAGCGTGTCCAAAGAAGGGCGACTAAAATGGTGAAAGGTATGGAAACGATGCCTTATGAGGAGAGACTTAGGGAGCTGGGTATGTTTAGCCTGGAAAAAAAGACAGTTAAGAGGCGATGTGATAGCCCTGTTTAAGTATTTGAAGGGATGTCACATTGAGGATAGAGCAGGTTCGTTTTCTGCTGCTCCAGAGACTGGAACACGGAGCAATGGATGCAAGCTCCAGGAACAGAGATTCCACCTCAACATTAGGAGGAACTTTTTGACAGTAAGAGCTGTTCGGCAGTGGAACACTCCCTCAGAGCGTGGTGGAGTCCCCTTCCTTGGAGGTCTTTAAACAGAGGCTGAATGGCCGTCTGTCGGGGATGCTTTGATTGTGTATTCCTGCATGGCAGGGGGTTGGACTGGATGGCCCTCATGGTCTCTTCCAACTCTACAATTCTATGATTCTATGATTCTATGTCCATCTCCATGTCAATGGAGAGTGGGGGGGAGCAGCAGAGACACATTCAGCTATAGATCCATATTGACAAAAAGGTAGTTTGCTTAACTTCAAAAATTCACTAGTGGGATGGAGAGGCTTCTGAAGACAGGAGGAATGTTGATGGAGTGGGAAAAGGCCCTCTCTTAACTATCATTGAGCTGAAACCATTTTGCACTGCAGAGCAAAGGGAGAGAAGGAAGGCAAGCTATTCCATCGTGTTTGCTGAGCTACCTTTGGCCATTCTTCAACAGGAGCCATTCAACCAAGCTACCATGGTTGGAACTGGAGCCCAAGAAGATATGGAGGGTTGCACAATTGGGCATTCCTCTCAAGTGGGAAGACAACACTGGGAGTACATGTGGCTACCAATTTTGCCTTTTCTTTCATACGTCTAGAGGTGAATTTCTTTCCTTTGGGACAAAGTGTAGCATGCAGGCAACATCTATAGGACCTTCTATTGCCTTTGAGAGTTAGGCTCCAGCTACACACTCTTTTTATGTATATATTTTATTGACTTTAAAATAGTATATAGATATATTGTAATGAAAATTAATAATGCTAATATTAACAATAAATAATAAAAATTAAAAAACAAATCTTACATCCTGTTACAACAATCACTCTACAGACAATCTTCTCTTCCAGTATTTCCTATTCTTGTCTTATAAACCTTCATTCTACTCCATTCACTAATTCCCTCTTAACAAAACTTGTCATATATTTTATTATTATCTTCCTTTATAATATACTGCCAATCCTATCTCTTTTTCACACAAACAAAGGGATGGGGCTTTGCACCATTATTTTAGAAATAGGATGAAGGGTGGGAAAAGCTGTTGGTTTTCTTTTCTCCACTTTAAGATATTTTAAAACTTTACTCTCTTTTTTTTCCCCAAACAAAATTCTCACCCATACCTAATCACGATTCTAGACTACATGGATCCAAAGTCAGATGCCACAGGGATCTTCATCCAAATAAAAGCCCACCCTAACTTTCACTAAAAGAAGCAGCATGTAGTGCTTTTTATATTACCAGAGAAACCCTTTGCTGTCATCAAGTCAATCTTTTCCATGATCAGTAAACACCATATCCCCCCAAACACACATAAAATTCTTCTCATATAGCAGATATGCTTCCTGTACACATATCCCTTTCCAAACCAAACATGCAATTATGGTCACAGAACTTTAAATATTACTCCTTTCATCTCCTCACACAAGCAATCTGGGGAGACTGTCCTGACTGAAGGCTGTAAAGGCTGCATGTTATTCCAAGAGGCCCTCTTTTATTTCATCTGTGTGAAGACAGAACAAAGAAAGAGAGGAAACCCGAGGAAGACATCAGATTGTTAGCAGCTAACTTGCTTAGCTTGAGTTAGACATGTGGCTACACAGTTTTCCCTGAGAAAAAGTATAGCTGAAAAGAATGGATGTCCAGACAATCTGTTAGAACTGAAGGCAAGGAGCTGGAGTTTTGCCTCTCTCTCTTGATATTTTAACCTCTGCCCTAACATAAGGCATTTTGAAGTCTATCGTAAAGCATCTCTGTTCAATGACTCTTGCACAGATGGTGTTACTCCCCAGTTGTTAACAATACAAACAAATGCAACATACACCTAAACAACTTTTTTTTAAGTACAAGTCAAGCCCCGTGTCTGGGGTGACACATTCCAAGACCCCCTGTGGATACCTGAAAGCATGGATAATAGGGAACTCTATTATTTTTAATGAGACAAAGACCAGACGTTGACCATAGAATCACTTGGGGGACCTAGAAATGCCTAGAGAGAACATATTTTTTTGTATGTGGATAAATGAACTGTAGATAACAAATCTGTGAATGTGGGGGTCGACCTGTACTACTAGCACTGTGGTGAAGCCAGGGTTTGCATGGTTAGAGTTGTAAGACATTTTGATTAGCAGGTGCGAATATAGTGGGCAACTGTACAGGGATTGGGACCAATTTTTATTTCACCTCCTTCAGGTTGCACACTACCCTCCCTCCCACACACACACAGCACATTGAAATATTTACTTTTTCAGCTGTATAGAAGGCAAAATAGTAACTGGAAGTGATAGCACATCATAGTACTACATAGCCAAGCAGATGTGGTGATGTGACATCAACACTGAGAGCAAATAAAGCCTATTCAAGTTGTGATAAATCTAGAACTCTCATAGTTTTGTATCAGCCTTGACATGAGTGGGTGGGTGTAGCTAGATAGAATGATATAGGAAGGAAGCATTCAGACATCTAATCTCCAGATTACAGGTATGAACATACCTTTCTTAGAAGAAATAGACTGAGATCCTGGATTGTGTGATTATGGGTGAACCTTCAATGTAGAAATAATGCAGTTTAACACCACTTTAACTGCCATTGCTCCATTCTACAGAATCCTGGGATTTGTAGTTTTTTGAGGCACCAGCAGACTTTGTCAGAGAAGGCTGAAGGTCTTGTAAAACTACAGATCCCAGGATTCCATAGGATAGAGCTACAGCACTTAAAGTGGAATCAAACTGCATTTTTCTACAGTGTAGACATACCCTTTAATATATCTCAATTCTCACCCTTTTCCAAACCCATCTTTTAGCTGCTGCATTCTCCCCCAAATGCCAGTTTACTGGGTGGTGGAAAGTGAGGGAGTGGCAGAGAAGCATCCAGCTATGGTCCTATAGCTTGACTTACAGCAATAAGACATCCTTTGTGACCTTCTGAAGGTCCTCCAAAAGTTCTGGGGAATTATGTCAATGCTGTGTGTCCCACAGTAAAAATATAGCTGCATGTTACTCTACCATCCCATCTTCACTTTCCAGTATGGGGGAGCTGCAGCAGCTAAAAGGTGGACTGAGGAGGCTATTGGTCATTGTGCTAGGTTGGTAGAGAATTCTGACCTTCACAACAGCCAAACAAAACAAAACTTGTGCAGACATGAGTTGGATTTACATACGTGTAAGTCACTAACAGAATACCAGCCATAGTTTGCTTTGCCTATAAATGAATCACCAAGAGAGAAGAAGAAAAGTGTATGTGTACTCATCATTACTCTTTATTATAATCATCACAGTTCTGTCATTAGTCAATCAGGCAATGGAACACTTTAAAAAACTGTTTAGTCATGGACGAGCTTCAAAAGGTTTGGTGATTCATTCTGAGCAATTATTCCAAAGTTCAAATGCATTTTAAAACCGCTGCCTTGTGTTGCATATTTTAAAATGTATAGTTTTAAAACCAGTTATAAGGGATTGTAATAAGTAAAGGCTTTTTAAAAAATTAAATAAAGCATTCTCAACTGTGCAAAATCAGTGTGTTGTCATAAAACCAATCCCCTGACTTCCCTCTTAACTGAGGGACAATCCCTCACTGTACATGAGATTGAGATGGAAAATTTATGAAAGGTGGTTTATCTGCTGATAAACTCATGATTGTACTCTTATCATAATGGCAAGTGGTAAAAAGTTCAGGAGCCACACTTACCATGGATAGATATCTGGAGGTCATTAGGCAGAGGAAATTAAGCAACTGCATCAGGTGGAAGACACAGGGGGTAACCATTTTTCTGACCATTCTTCCTGAAACCTTCAACCATTTGCATCCACTATGTAAGCCATGTTTTGCAGCTTTCTACAGCTATGCTGCTTGTACAGCCCTGATTAATATAGCACCCTTGGACAGTTTCAAAGAAAGTGAAACCATGTACATAATTGTATTTAGTCAATGTAAATCACCAACAGGATCCCAGCCATTCGTTTTTTGAAGAAGAAATTAGAAGTGTTTTTCCCCATTCTGCTTGCCAGGAAGTGGAATTGTCCTCCAAACCCATTGAAGTGGCTCGCCTTTGACTTAGGAGAACTATGGCTATGGACTTTGCATTATGGTCCTGAAAAATATTGTGGTGGTGTTTTCTTCTTTGTTTGTTTGTTTGGTTGGTTGGTTTGAATTTTCAGCCTGAAAAGAAACAGATAAACAGAGTGGGGGTATACACAGCCTTTGGCAATGTCATATAGATGATCCCGAAAATGTAAGCAAACAAAATATTTGTATTCCAGAGTAAACATCTGGTATGGATGCACTCCAGTCGAAGCCAATGGTCTAGATATGCCATGAGCTGCTCTAACTGAACCTAGCTTGGACCGTGTGAATTCATCAGTGTTCAGCATTCATTAGTTCTCTCAGCGAACATGATTGGGACATTTCTACCCTGATTATATTTGATGTAAAGAACTGCTAGGAACCTAAGCCTAAAACAAATTGTTGAAAAGTAAGAATCTTATGGATGGGACTTTAAGATTCAAACTGATAAACAATTAGAAAATAATATACCAGACATAACTGTGGTTGAGGGAAAAAAAGGAAGTTTCAATTATAAAAGTAGCAATCCCAGGGATAGCAGAATTGAAGACACGAAGAGGGGGGGAATATGAAATATCGAGACCTGTAGACCAAGGAGATTTTCAGATGCCTCTTTCAGCGTCTTGCCGCACAAGCAGCCTCCGGAGCAGTAACGAGGCTGCTGCGCGGCAAGGGGTCCATTTTGGACGACACCATTTCTCTCTCGGCGTCGTCCGTGAGTGTTGCGGCTAGCATTGGAGGTGGCCACGCTGTTTTTCACTCACGGAAGTTGTTCCTGTGTAAAAAAACAGTGCAGCTGCCTCCAATGCTAGCCGCGACACTCACAGACGATGCCGAGAGAGAAACGGCATCGTCCAAAATGGACCCCTTGCCGTGCAGCAACCTTGTTACTGCTCCGGAGGCTGCTTGTGCAGCAAGACGGTGAAAGAGGCGTCTGAAAATATCCCAAGTTTCAGAGCTCCTGGGGAAAGAAAAGAACTGCAGTTCCAATGACAATAGGTGCTCTGGGAACAATTCCTATTGAACTGACAAAGCATCTGAGCAAAAGCACATAGATAGGATATCAATGATACAGTTACAAACATTGACACTATTTGGGAGCATGCCACGTTACCCAACAGTATGCCATTGATTCCTAGATTCATGTGTAGAACCTGAATCGTTGATGGTCCAAAACTCCAATCAATAACACCTGGTAGACTGTGAAACTGAGGACTTTATCACACCAGACTGCTGTCTCACCGCAATCACATTCATTTAAGGAAATGGAAACATACTGGTTTGGGAAAATTCCTTATCACACGTCTCTGCAAAAGTGCTATGGTGCTGCTTTGGTGATCTATGGTCTCACACTTTCTCTTCTGCACAGACTCCATAACCTCACCTGCTTGGGAATAGTGAGAGGAAAGGGAAGAGAGGAGGAGAATCATGTCTACCGATGCCACATGACTGCCAGGATATCGGAACTGCAGCAGAAGGGCCCTGTGACACAGAAGGCAGTCATGGAAAAGCAGAAATATTGGAAAGCATTGACAGGTTTTACCCATCAGTGAAAAGGTACACTCCCCTAACAATGGAATGCAAAGCAGCAGTGGGATGGATACAATATCATGTGATAAGTATCAGCCAAAATGGCTATTATCCTGCTGAAATTCTGCTTTGGCAGTCTCATGTGATAAAGTCCTGAGACAATAAACTGGAACAGATTCTTAATCAGAAGGGCAAAGAAAACAAACTTGGGGGAGGGAATACATGGGGAGGAGGTTGTGAAATTTCTGACCACCTTCGCTGAGTATTGTTGCTTTCCAGCCAACAGTAATGGAACAAAGTCTGTGTTCCATTTAGCAAAAAGTTTAGCAAAATCTTGGGATTTGTGCTACTGGGCTTATCACCATTACCAACTGATCATATAAAAGTGAGATAAAACTTCAGTGGTCAGAGATTTGGCACAAAGACAGGCTGTGATCCTTTAATCTGATACTTTTCAGAGACATATTTGTTGTTGCTATCTGTGTTTTTCAAGATCTTCACAAGGATGACTCATGACTTGTTATTCCCAAATATGAATGCAGCAGCAATATTTTAAAATTTACATTTTAAAGAATTTGAATTTCCTTCTTTTGGAGTCTCACACCCCTTTCCTCAAAAGAGAAAAATTGTCATTTTCTTCATCTCATATTCTACACACACACACACACACCAATAACTTTTTGCCTCCCTCTATTTCATGTTAATTCTCAGAGTGGAAACATCTTGGTGGAATGCATTCATACTGGATGCCAAAGGATATTCTTTATCATTCCATTGAAAAATGCCTCTCCATTGCAAGCCATAGGTTGTTTTATTTGGCAGTTGGCTTTACCCACATAAACCAATCCACAGGGGGATTTTAACATGCACACAATACTACTCACAGTGAATATGATATAATCTCTCCAGCATAGAAGGCTTTGTCAGAGAGGGGATAATAGAAAACATCTGGGTTTGTAGTGGTTATGTGTCACTGCTTTGAGCCCCTTTAAGTTTAAGCTTGGGTGAAAGGTTAGTGAATTGAGGGAAAGTCTACTTGTCCTGGTTTGGGAGGTGAAAATTGTTGGGGTCTAGCTGTTTAAAAGGTATGGCACCCAATAGCTCCTGTTTCAACCATACATGCATGGATGCTTACATTTATATTTGCTCATGTGGAATGGGGGAAATAGCATACACACTTTTCAGACCACACAGTCACCCCCTGATTAAAAAAATAAAATAAAAAATAAATTGATGCTGCACCAAAGATGTCAGTTGTTTACTCTTGGTGGTTGTTCAGACATTCTTTTAATCTTCAGAAAATGAGGCGGTGGTTTGCCAGTAAGATCTTTCAAACCGCAGAAGTGTTCCTGCAGGGAATCTGAGAATACAGTTGAGCTTTCCCCAAGGGGTACCAATGTCCTTTTGCAGCTCTTGTCATTTCTTGGCGATCACTTGGGAGGACTATACATTACAGTGGTGTCCAAAAACAAACATAACAAAGCACATCTTGGCATATTGCTGAAAAAATTATGATGCACGTCTTTCAAATGGAGGTATATGGGCCCCCATCCCTGCTCACCAAATTTTTCTAATCTTAATAAGTTCTTTTCTTCCCTTAAATACCTCAGATTTCTCTCCACAAGGAAAAAAATCAAATTCAGCTTTGAATTTTGCTTTAAATAATACCTGAGGGTATACCTGGAGGTACACTGGAGAAGTTTTCTGAAATCATTCGAAAAAGAAGATTGCCTCAGATAATGTTCTCCAAATATCCCCCACCACTTCTCAAACAGAGGTTCCTAAAGCTACCTGTCCCTCAATGTATGTGTCCCACTCCAGAACGACACTGGGTACAGGGACTCTGGAGGATGCAAAGTAATAGCCAGGTTGCCAATATTGTTGCTGCTACTGCTGCTTGCCGTGAATCAAGAAAAGATAAAAATCTTAGGGTGGGAAAAAGCAGCAATCCAGCCATTGCTGAGGGCAAGGCCCATCATCATCCTCATCACCTCCACTACCATCTCCTCTTCCACCCTCCTCTTCCTTTGCTTCTCCTGGAGAAACAGTGGAGAAATTTAGTGAAATAGTTTCCCCAATTTCTCTTCCTGTAAATAGGTAAGGAATTTTGAGATGCCATTTTGCTCACAGGCCTAATAGCAATTCTAATTATGGCTCTAGTTATCCTTTGCACTAACAATCATAATTCCTGCAACATGTCACAGACAAGGTCCGATTACCACATTGGATTGATTTGAGCTAGTAAAATAATTTGAGCAAATCAACATTCTTCTGTTTAAAATCAATTGATATATCATTTAAGTTGTTGTTACTTTAAATGACAACACCAATTACGTTTTGGAAGGAAAATGAGGATGGAAGAGAAAGAATACCCTCACAGGTAGCCAGTCCAAATTTATTGACCAAATTTGAAGCTTTCAGAAGTTTTTACGTCTGAAGTTTTACATCCACAGAATGTAGAATAGAATAGTTTTATTAATGTTTAGACCAAAGGCCATTCGCAGACAAAATGAATAAGAACAATATAAAAGTACAACATTATAAAAGTGCTACATAAAATAACTAGCATCTAAATACTGTGCATTAAAAATGATAAAATTCAATACAGTTAAAACACGTTGAGTACAAACAACAATACTAAAATTAGATAAGATCATCCCAATAGCAATCAACTGCAATATCAGCAATAAATCTTGCATGAATTTTCATCGCTGCCAGAGCAAAAAGAGAAAGCTTATGAGTTACCATAGAGTCAATATCAGACAGGAAATAGAAAATCTTTTCAGAAACAGTATTAGAATGTAGATGAGACAGAGTAGACCCCAGCAATGTGGTTCTTGGTTTTGAATATACTGAGCAGAAAAACAAGTAATCAGATAAATCCTCACAGAATGTATTTCCTGCTCACAAGAAGTCCTTTGTTTCTTGTGCAGGAATATAATGCAAGAAAGTGAAGTTAAAACTGGAGATATTATATTCTTACTCAAGTATAAGATCTGCTATAAAATGGGCCAGTTAGGATACTATCCCTATCTTGTGCAAGAACACCAGTAGTCATTTTCTTTTACTTGTGGTTCTTTGAATTCAAACCAGTAGATGCACAGCCAATGTACAATGTTCAAAGAAATGTTTATTGCAAAAGGGTATTGTTAGCATGAAGCTATAGCCTGTTCAGTTTGAAAATCAATTAAATTAAATTGTAAATTGACTTAAATCACGGTTTCTATGGCAGATTATTATTTGTCTTCAAGTTTCTAGACTCATTGAGGTATATATATATGAAATGTGTATTTGTTGCTATTGTTATTGCTCTGGTGGGCATCTATTTACATTTGCTCACAATGAACTTCAACTATCATTTTAATGCCCACTCTCCCAGTTTGGAAAGAGTTTTCTGGAGGTTTCACGTCCTCTATTTGTTTTAAGAAAATGTCAAAAGTCAAATTTGAGCATCAACAATTTAGGATTCCATAGCAAGCACAGATTTCCTCTTTAAATAATGGAGATTTCAGACATGGCTAATGTGACACCGTAATGACACCAGTGGAATGCAAAAGGATGCAAATATTAGACAATGGCATCCTTTTGCATTCTGCTGGCATTACTATGTTGTTCTATTTAATTGAAAGGCCAAGCCATCAATAGATTGCCCATGATGGTATTGCCAGCATTTGTGCCGGCATTACCGGCATTTGAAACCTCACACCATTGTCCTGCCATGAATACAGTGTCAATAGGCAGTTCTGCCAGAACACTTCCTGGTGAGATCATGAAAACAAGGTAGAATACTCTCTTTTTAGGACCCCCCCCGGGTTGCTTGTTATTTTTTTTAGTGTATTTCTGTCCTTGGTGTAACTTTCATGTGTTATTTTTCTTTTTCTTTTTGAATTTCTCATGCTCATGTCTTCCTATGAGAACGGGCAGGATTTTGATCCAGGAAGCAAACAGAGCTCCATTAGATCTCCATTCATGCCTGGACTGCCTTTGGATGGAAGAGAATGTAAGTCTGATGGGGAGGGTTATTGTGCCAGGATGGGATTGCAGATTGTGGGACATGATTTTTTTGGGGGGGGGCATTCCTGTCTGATAATCTCCAATGGCTAAAAGATCCAAATATGATTGAAAACAGTATTGGAGGAAATACACTTGAAAATGGGGTTCTTATTCTTCCACATTTTCGCATATACCATTCTAGCCGTTACAATCATGTAAAAAATTATCTTTCCATATTCGATTTCCTGAGATCTCTCTATCATCCCTAGGAGGAAGGTTTCAGGTTTCCATTCAAGACGTATATTTAGGATATAGTCCATTATTTGTTTAATCTGTAACCAAAATTTCTTTGCTTCTCTACATTGCCACCATAGGTGAAAAAAAGTCGCATTCTTCTCTCCACATTTCCAACATGAATTTTGAGTTCCTTTGTACATTTTTGAGAGTTTATTAGGTGATAAATACCACCTAAAATACATTTTATACACGTTCTCTCTTAAGTTTTGACTTAATGTCCTTTTTATTTGATTTATCCACAAGTGTTCCCATCTGTCTAGTTCAATTGTGTGGCCCAAATTTTGTGCCCAGACAATCATGTTGGATTTAATTATTTCATCTTCCGTATCCCATTGCAATAATAATTTATAGAATCTCGTGATCATGTTTTTATTCCCTGCTTCAGTAATGTTTTCCCATTGCGATTTTTCTGTCATTATCCCCTTCAACTTGTTATCCATTTTAAATCTCTCCTTCATCTGTGTATACAAGTACCAATGACAATCCAAACTGTCTCTTTTAAGTTCCTCCTGGGTCTTCATTAAATATCCATCAACACCCCGTTTGAGAACATCTTTATATCTCAGCCATAAATTTGACGATAAATCTTCTCTATTATGTAATGCCTCATGGGGTGATAGACATATTGGAAGCTGGTGGAAGAACCTAGATTTCCCTCTTTTCCAGCACTTAATCAATGATCTTTCTTATACAATGGTTATGGAAGCTTCTGTTGATTACATCCTTGTCATAAAAAAGATAAGCATGCCATCCAAAAAAATTCCCCTCTCCTTCAATCACTAGTAACTTCTCATTCTTTAATAAAACCCACTCATTTATCCAGGTTAAACAACTTGCTTCATAATATAATTTAAGATTTGGCACGTTTAATCCTCCTCTTTCTTTAGCGTCTTGCATCACCTTCATTTTTACCCTTGGCTTCTTCCCCGACCAGATAAACTTGGAGATATCCTTTTGCCAATCTTTAAATATTCTCTGTCCGATTTCTATCGGGATAGTTTGGAAGAGAAACATCATCTTAGGGAGGACGTTCATTTTTATTATACTTATTTTACCAAGCCATGACGTAGTCAAGTTCTGCCAATTGTTAAGATCTCTTCTTATCTGTATCCATAGTTTTTTATAATTATTATTAAAGAGTTCTTGATTGTTGCTCGTAATGTTTATTCCCAAGTACTTTGCTACTTTAACTATCTTATAACCTGAATGTTCTGCCAAATCGTTTTCTTCATTTTTAGTAAGATTTTTAGTTAACATCATTGTTTTCTCTTTGTTTATCTTCAGTCCCGTTAGATCTTTAAATTCCTTCAAGATGCTAATCAAGC
This sequence comes from Gambelia wislizenii, assembly GCA_030847615.1. Taxonomy (NCBI): domain Eukaryota; kingdom Metazoa; phylum Chordata; class Lepidosauria; order Squamata; family Crotaphytidae; genus Gambelia; species Gambelia wislizenii. Next base: position 301,785,113 of record JAUMIR010000002.1, on the reverse strand, counting down.
CTTTCATCTCTTCTTGAGGGTTGCTTAAAGAAATTACTATATCATCTGCAAACAGTCTTATCTTAAATCTTGATTTCTGTATTTTCACACCTTTTATGTCTTCCCCTTCATTTATTCTTATGCTCAACATTTCTATTATAATTAAAAACAAGAAGGGCGAAAGTGGACAGCCTTGACACGTCCCTTCTGTATTGAAATCTTATCTGTTTTCTCCCCATTTATTAATAATTTAGCAGTCTGATTTTGGTATATGGCTTTAATCCATTGGATAAAATTCTCCCCTATTTTCATCTGATCCAGGGTCCCAATCATCATTGTCCAATCAACATTATCAAATGCCTTTTCTAAATCCAAAAATATTAATGCCAATTTTTTATCCTTGTGCATTTCATGGTATTCAATTAAATTTATAACATGCCTAATGTTATCTTTCAAAAACCTATCCGGTAGGAAGCCACGCTGATCTTCACCTATCCATTCACTCAATATCTTTTTCAGTCTGTCGGCCAAAATCGAAGCAAAGATTTTATAGTCCACATTTAGAAGAGATATTGGACGATAGTTCTTAGGGTCCTGGGGGTCTCTATCTTCTTTGTGGATCAGAGTAATATAAGCTTCCCCCCATGACATTGGATAAGAGCCTTTAGTTATCGCGTCCATAGTTTGTTTAAGAGGAATCAAGAATTGATCTCCTAAGGTTTTATAAAATGTCGGAGTAAATCCATCTGGACCAGGAGCTTTTCCGGATTTTAATTTTTGAATCTTCTCTATAATCTCTGCAGCTCTTATTGGTTGATTTAATTTATCCCTCTGTTGTTCAGTAAGTTCAGGAATATGATAATTTTTGAGTTGACCTTTAAAGAAGGCTTCTAAATTCCTTCCACTTTTGCCTCTTTTTTGATAAAGTGAATCGTAGTATCTTTTAAATATTTCTTTTATCTCAAGTTGATCTGTGTATACTCTTTCCCCTTGCTTCACTTTACTTATATTGTTTCTTTCTCTAGATTTCCTTAATTGATATGCCAGCCATTTTCCGGGTTTATTAGAAAATTCAAAGACCTTTTGTTTTAAATATTGAAGTTTCATCCTCATATCTTCCATCGTTTCCTGCATTGCTTGCTCTCGAAAAATTTTTAACTCTCTGATTGTGGAATCATCATATGGGTTTGATTGCAATTTTTTCTCTCTTGCTCTGATTTCTTCTTGGATTCTTTCTATTTTTTCTTTTTTCTTGTTCCTCCAAATACTATTTTGCTGAATGAAAAAACCTCTCATACTCGCTTTAAAGGAGTCCCAAACTATTGCAATATTTGTACCTTTGTTAAGATTTTCTTCAAAAAACCATTTTATTTCTTGCTTTGCTCTCTGAACAATTTCTTCTCTCTGAAGCAGGTTATCATTGAGTCTCCAGTTAAATTCTATCTTCCTTCCAAATTTCAAATCCAGGACCACCGGGTTATGATCAGAGCAAGTTCTAGGCAGAATATTAATTTTTTTTAATAAAGTTACATAGTTTACGAGAAAGCATATAAAAGTCTATTCTGGAGAAGGAGTGGTGTCTTTCAGAATAAAAGGTGAAATCTTTTGCCTTATTATATTTAAATCGCCAAGCGTCTACCAAGGATAATTCTTCCACTAGTTTTCCAAAGCTCTTAGGTAGTTTGCCTTGGTTTTCCTTAATTTCTTTTGTTGATTGCCTATCCAAGATAGGCGAAATTACACCGTTCCAGTCCCCACATAAAATAAAGTTGTCATGATCATATTGCGTTAAATGATCTAACAGTTTAAGATAGAAATTGCTTTTCCCCTCTAGGGGGGCATATAGTCCCAGAATTAATATTTTCTTGTTTTGTATGGTAGCTTCCACCACCAAAAACCGACCTTCTGGATCCTTAAACAATTCTTGTGATTGTATTCTATGTTTAACATAAATCACCACTCCTTTTTTCTTATTTTTTTGCTGCTGAAACATAAACTTCACCAAGTTTTTTATTTTTTAGTAAATGCTCATCACCGTTTTTGATATGCGTTTCTTGGAGACATATTATGTCACATTTTTCTCTATTTAGCATATGGAACACTTTCCTTCTTTTCTCCGGGGAGTTAAGGCCTTTAATATTCCAGGTCAGTATCTTCATAGTCATTCTTCACTTCTATAAGCTGTTCCCTTAATACTGGTTGTGTTGTGTATTTTCCTTTGCTAGTTGTCCCCTACTTATCTTCCCGACAGGTACTCCTCTTCGTCTTCCTCTTGTTCTTCTTCTTCCTCTTTCTGTAAATCTTCTGCTTCCACTTCCTCCGCTTCACCTTCTTCCTCTTCATCAACTGGCAACTCTCCCCCTTCAGCTCCTTCCGCTAATGGCTCTGCTACCTGCGTTTTTTTTTCCTTTCAATTTTTAGGTCTTTACTATACTTTCCTAGAAATTCTTCAATTTTTGGGGGAGATGTTATTTTAAAATTCCTCTGATTGAATCTGAAGGAGATTCCCTCTAATTTTTCCCATTTGTAGCGAATCCCATTAAGTCTTAACAACTCTGTCAAACTTCTGTAATTCTTCCTTTTTTTCAAAATCCTCAAAGGTATGTCTTTAAATATAAGAATGTCACTTCCTTCAATTACAAATTTTTGTTCAAAATTTTTTTGCAAAAAGAGATCTCGGGTTCTTTTCCTTACAAAGTATACCACAATGTCTCTCGGCAAATTCCGCAACCTTGCAATCTTCGATGGCAGCCTATATATTTTATCTATCTCCCAATCGAATTGAGACTTAGATTTACCCATAAATTTAGCAATTTTTGGTACAAGATATTTATATAGGTCCTCGTCCTGCTGTTCTCTTAAGCCTCTAATTTTTATACAATTATCTCTCCATTTCAGTTCCGAAATTGCTGATTCATCCAGATCTTTTTCTCTGCTTTCTTCAAAATTTAATGTTTTCCCCTCTAATACCTCCACTCTCTTCTCAATCAGATTTACTTTCTCCTTCACTTTTTTTAGATTCATCCGAAACTTTGTCTATAGCTTCTCTAATATTTTTCAATTCCCTTTTCATCTCTTGTTTTAAGTCAATTTTCATTTCACGAAGTTCCTCCCTCATTAATCTTATCTCCTCCAAGATTGAATTTTGACTAGTTTGACTAGTCTCCAATGAGGGTCTCCTTGTTGTCTGTAATGTTGTTTGTGTTGTCTTCCTCATTATTATGTATACTCTTAACTCTCACTAAAGTTTGATAGGATAGCTCTTAACAAGACAAGATCTACACAATTCCACTCAACATCTACCTTCAGTACTTAATTATTTCTCAAGATATTGACCGGTTTCTCTCTTAGTTATATAACCAGATTCAACAAAAAAAAAATAATGTCCAGTCCTATTATATATATAGCATCAGCGTTCCCACAAATAAAAAATACCTTAAACTCTATAATCTCTGCAATCAAAATCCCAAACTTCCAGAATTAACAAAACAAAGCACTGCAAACATAATATGCCAAAATCTTCCTTAATTCTGTTCTTACAGGTTACAGTACACTGGACTTATTTCCCTAATTATCATATATTTTATATATCACAATTAATTAACTTGAATGTAACTATCTTCTGTTTCTATACACAATCTCCCCTTTTCCTCTATAAGTATAAACTACACCTCCAAATTTTACTCAGTGCACAATGAATTAAATGCCCTTATAAATTCCCCCCTTTTGTATTCCCACAGTTCCTTATATGTTCACCCTTCTGTATTTACTTCTGTATTTACACAGTTCTTCTCATTAATCAATTGTGTCCACTCAATTCCAACTGCACAGTTCCAATCCTACCCTTTCCAATCACTCTTGAGCTTATGACGTCCTCTCCTTCCCACAGTTCTCTTGGTTGCTGCACCCCCTTTAGATTAAGTGCTGAAGTTTTATACTGTCCGTTCAGCTCTTCCCCCCACTCGTCACGTCACTCAAAGGGCTCTGTAATATTCCAGCTTTAATATCCCGCCTCTTCCGCTCACGGATCCGCTGTCTGGACGTCCCTGGACATATAACCTGTATCGATTATAAAATATTAGGGGAGAGGAGGAGCAAACATAACAAACTAATACAACAAATCAAAATAATTAACCAAAATAATAAATAAAAATCACACAAAACATAAAACACAGCACATATCACTACAGTTGGGAGAAAACAATAGAACATATACAACAGGGGCGAAGGGAGACGCTAAGACCGGACGCACTAGACGAGACAAGCAGGACAGGGTGGGCTGGAACGAAGTTGGGGAGAAAACGCTGATGAACCACTTTACTATCCAAATGCCCAGTTTTGTTTCCTCCGTGCTCTGCTCGGTTTCCGAATAAAGACTAGAGTTTTCAAGATGTTGATTAGCCTTAAAATTGAAAGCTTTCCAGTATACACCACTTCAAATCAAAATAAGGTCGGCTGAATTGTTAACGCCACGTGGATATATTAATGGCTGCTCCACTCCCGGGCAAGAAGACAGTCCCAAAAATTTCTTCCCCTTCTCCCGTCCTCAACTCCTCCAAAGAACCGCTTCTTTTGTCTTTCTTTCACTCTTCAACACAGTTATTTTGTTATATTATGTAGCAATATTCAATTAATTGTTAAAGTCAGCTTGCTTACTACTTATAATTACTTTTTTACAATGCTTATGCCGCAATACACCATCTCAACAAATTCATAAAGATCCGTAATATTATTGCAGATTTCTATATTCCAACAGACATCCAAACCTTCAAACTCTTCCTGTCAGGATCCCTTGATTTTCGGGATCATACGCATTACATACAGCTCTGTCGGTTTCAAGTTTTTTTTTTCCTTTTTTGTTTTCCTCCGGGGGGAAACCCCCCCTTAAAAAATGCTGTTTAGAAAAGAAGCCTTACTGTTGATGTCTCAGTCACTTCTGAAGGCTTACCAGAGTTACTTTTATCCCGCAGTTTGCCCCTCTTCTTTTTCTTAAAATTGGCAGCGACACTTGCTGGGAATCCCCAGCTGCCGGGTGCGGTGGTGGTTTGTGGCTCGTAACCCCCTCTGCAACTCTCCTGTCGGCTTTGCCCTTCGGCTCAGCCTCCCAGAAGAGCCAGGCAACGGGTTTCTGCGAACCCCCTCCGACTCCCCTCCAAATTTGAGGAGAGATTCGATCGTTACTGGTCACCCCAGAACGATCATTCAACCCCACGCGGCCGGACTGTACAGCGCTTCTCCGCTGCTCGTCCTATTGTGTCGCCATTGCCAACCGGAAGTCAGTAAAATCAGGAATCTAACATTTTCTGTAGCATAATCCTAAAAACTACATTGTATAAAAGGTAGGAATTGCCCCCCCACACACACACACATTCCTATCCCACATTGACAACAATCTGAGACAGAGAGACAAAAAGACCCTTAAATAGAAGTACCACCAGATCCTTCTGGTCTGCCTTGCTAGGATGGGACTTGCGGGCATTGTTCCACAGTGGCTCTGTTTCTGAAGGTACAAACTCATAAGGTAGTGCTGTGAGACATGTATTTTACTCCTTGGCCATTGGCCTGGGAGTTTCTACAGGGCAATGTTCTGTCCCCCATGCTATTTAACATATACATACAACTGCTGGGAGAGATTGCCTGAAGTTGGGTGGGTGGGTGGTGCAATTAGCAAGCTAATGCCACTTTACTCTGCATCTCCTTTCCATTTCAGTCCAAGAGAGCTGTTTCAGTGATAAAGCATTGTTGTTCGCAGTACTGGACTGGAAGAGTGCAAATAAATTGAAATGATCCAGACAAAGTAGATGTATTCCTAGACAGTTGAAAGGCAGATCAAGAAACAGGGATTTACCTTGTGTTGGATGGGGTTACACTACCCCAGAAGACATAGGCTTTCAGTTTGAGTTAGCTCCTGACATTGAACAGAAGTGTCTCTCAACAGTTAAAAGCTCCTGACATTGAACAGGAGTGTCTCTCAACAGTTAAAACTAGTGTACCAACTGCACCCATTTCAGAAGGACATCTGATTTGGCCGTAGTGACACATGACTATGCGATTACCATAACAAATTCTATGTGGGGCTGCCCTTGAAGAACATTGTATAACTAGTCTAGAGAGCTGAAGCCAGATTGCTAATTGGGGCTGCTTACAAGAAGCACACAACTCCCTTGTTACGACAGCCCCACTGACTGCCAGTCTGTTTCTGAGCACAATTCAACATTCTGGTTCTGTGAAGTCGAAAGCTTTCACGGCTGGCATCCATAGGTTTTTTTGTGGATTTTTTCCAGGCTGTGAGATCATGTTCTAGAAGAGTTTATTCCTGACATTTCACCTGCATCTGTCGCTGGCATCTTCAGAAAATGGTGGCAGTGTGGGTATATGGCGTTTATATACTGTGAGTCCCTGTTGAAGAGAATGAGCATGTAAATCTGTGTATTCAGTTGTTGGACATTCAGTTCTTAGGGTGGGAGGATAGGTGAGGGGGTTTAGTGTCTATTTAGCTCATGCTCCATTGTCTGCTGGGAAGCCCCCTGTCCCTGGGGGAAGTTCATTTGCATGTACAGGTATTGTGTTTTAATTTTGGTGTTTTTCAGGACTGGTAGCCAAACTTTGTTTACTTTTAGGGTTTCCTCTTTCCTGTTGAAGTTGTCCAGATGTTTGTGGATTTCAATAGCTTCCCTATGGATTCTGACCTGACAGTTGTTAGCCTGGTCCAGAATTTCAGTGTTTTCAAATAGCATTTTCTGGTCAGGTTGGTTTATAATGTGTTCGGCTACTGCTGATTTTTCTGGCTGGCCCAGTCTGCAGTGTCTCTTATTTTCCTTGATTTGTGTTTGTACACTGAGTTTTGTGGTCCCTATGTAAACTTGTCCACATCTGCATGGTATGCAGTAAACTCCTGTGGCTGTGAGAGGATTTCTTTTGTCCTTCACTTGAGTGCAGCATTTCTTGGATTTTCTTTGGAGGTTGTGTTTCCTCACCAGTTTGCCTATTCCATCTATGACTTCTTTGATGTATGGTAAAAATACCTTCTCTTTGGGTGGTTGTTTTTCTTCACTCCTGTGGGGTTTTTTTGGGTCTGTCAACTCTTGCAATGTCTGAGCTGGAGCAACCATTAGCCTGTAGAGCCCAGTTTAGGTGTTTCAGTTCATCCTCCAGGTAGTAGGGTTTGCAGATCCTTTTTGTGCGGTCTACCAATGTTTTTATTGTGCTTCTTTTTTGTCCTGGGTGATGATTGGAGTTCTTGTGTAGGTATCTGTCCATGTGTGTAGGTTTTCTGTATACCTTGTGTCCTAATCAGTGGTTTGGTTTTCAGATTTGGATGTGGTTTTCATGAAGATACTGCTTCTGATTTAAGTTCTTAGCATTTTGAAAAGGCTAGAACCCCAGATAGATAGATAGATAGACAGACACACATACACACACACATTAAGGTCCATATAGATTTGACCTTAGATTAGGGCGGAAATCTTCTGGCCCATGTGGAAATCAAGGGGATTACAATTCCCATAATTCCTTACCATTGGCTATGCTGGCCAGGGCCTTAGTCTTATTGAATACAGAACAGTTTCTGATCCATGACTCTAGATTACAAATCTGTAACTGCAATATAAAATACCAGGCAGCATTTTCTATGCAGAAAGTATTTCTGTACAGAAAATTATTTTCTGAGCAAAAAGTGTAAATTTTGTGCAGAATAAGAACTAAACTGTGAACAATCTTCAAAAAATCTGCAGTTTTCAAAAATTTTCTTGCAAGAGGAAGAAAATTGATAAAATTACTCACTGCTTCCTTTGAGAATGAAATTAGTGAAGAACTACATACCTAATTCTCACCCCTACCTTAGATGATTAGGTCTTAGAATTTGTGTTTCTTCCGCCACCACACTACACCTTTCAGGTATAAACTCTTCAAGAGTAGACTAACAGTAGCACTGATATTTTAGAATTGCACTTGAAATAATAACTTATGAAGTTTCATGGACTTGCTCATTACATGTATATAGACTGTCTGTAAACATTATATTACAAGCAACTGTTTTTGAATTAAAAATAATAGCTATACAACTCTGACAAGTGGTGAGAAAATAGCTTGTGCACATCTCATCTGCCAGATAAAATTAAGGGTACATTGTGTCAGGTGGGAGAGACACATTACTAGAGGACAGTAATTGTTTCATCAGATTCTAGCTCCCAGTGACAATCTGGTGAATAACCTAAGCACATTTGAGCGAGTGGAGTTGATAAATTTAACTTGTCAGGAGATTTGGATGTACTGCATTTCATAGAAGAAAACCTGGATAGGGCTGAAAGGCTATAAAGTCATGCCTTCTGCTGCCAGTTCTTCTGTCAAGTCAACATTAGTCAAGCCAGGCTGGGGATATCAATGACCAGAACCAAATCGAGTCCTGAGGTTTCTGCAGATCAAGGTCCATGAAGTTAATGGCTTAAATTGGGAGCTAGATAATTTAAGATGGACTTTATCACACGAGGCTGTCATAGACTCAGAGAATCACAAAGCCATAGAGTTGAAAGAGATTACAAGAGCCATGCAGTCCAACTCCATTCTGCCATGCAGGAATACCCAATCAAAGTACTTCTGACAGATAGCTATCCAACCTCTGTTTAAAAAACTCCAAAGAAGGATTCTCCTCTACACTCTGAGCCATTTCACAGCAATCCTGTTGGGGAAGTAATTGGAAACATAGTGGTAGGGGTACAATAATTATTGCACCTCCACACCAATATCGTTATGGTGATGCACATTCCCTTCCCCAGTGCCTGCTTCCTCCCCATTATTGCCCTGCAGGACAGAGTGGGCAGGAGAAATGAGATTGAGTGGGGAGGGGAGGGGAGGGGAGAGCAGCATGGGGAGGTCAGGAGAAGCAGGTTCGGGCCAGCAAATCAGAGCAGCAAAAAAAAAAGTTTAAAAAGTGGAAGGCATTGCTGGCTTGCTTGACAATAGCATGGGGGAGCGGAGAGAGAGGAAGAAGAGGAGAATCCTACCCCCTTGTGCCATGTGACAGCTGTCTCTTCCATTTCTGAAATGAAAGAGATTACTGCCCAAGGGGGACTACCAGGATACCAGTGTTATTAGGAGTCATTGATGGGTTTTCCCTGTCAATGATAAGGTGCACTTCAGAAACAACTCAACCACACATGCACACTATCAAAGAGATAAAGATGGTGTTGTGCAGTAAATATTCCCCAATAACACTACTATCTTGCTCTAGTCCCACAATAGAACCCTTGTGCCATTCAGGAGATCATGATGTCAGGTGATGATAGGCCACTAAATCCCCAGCAGAAGCCAAAAAAATTATCTCAGCAGACTCAGTAGCAACCCTTTCCCAAGAATACTCACATACAGAGTGTTTGACATCCAAATAAGCAGGAGGCACTTTTATCTTCAAAGTCAAACAGTTGTAATATGTACAAATATTTACAATTGAAGGAGAAACTGCTTCACCAGGCCTCAGCATTCACAGGAAGAGAAGTAAGTGAGCTCTGTTCTGAGCTCATACACACACACACACACACACACACACACACATATATATATACAGGACATTGCCCCCTAGTGGCCTGAATAGGCATGACTTGGTAGTTCATGCAGTCAGCCATTATAATTCAGCATGGTTCTGCAGTTGTTTGGCCATTTTATAATGGAGTTCACTCTCTAACTCCTGACATATCAGATGTAGCTAATGCGGCACCAGAATAACGACAGCTGAATGCAAAAGGATGTCAATATCACACAACATCATCCTTTTGCATTCCACTGTCATTATTCTGGCATTTCTTTGCATTGATGGGCCAAGCCAGGAATAGATCACCCATCCCATTTGGTGCCAGTAATGCTGGCATGTGAAGCCTCAGGTGATTTAACTCACATGAATGCAGCATCAGTGGCCGGTCTGGCATGAACACTTCTGGGTGAGATCTTTTTATGACCCTCCCCAGATTACTTGGGACTTTTAAAGTGTGTTCCTGTGTTTTGTGTTACTTTTTGTTTGTTTGTTATTTTTATTTTTGAATTTCCCGCATGATGGAGTCTTGTGGGATTTCAAATGAGGAAGTGAACGGGGCTTCGTTCACTTCCTCTTCATTGCCAGGGAAACCTTCTGCCGGGATTAGATTAAGTGTGGTGGGGGGGCATTATTTTGCAGGCATAAAAATGGATTTTTAAATGCTGGCAAAAGACATTTAAAGGACTCTGATAAAGTCCTCAGTCCAATGTTTTGCTGGTGAGGCAACAGCAGAAGGACAAGCCCTAATATTTTTGCAGACCTGGTCAATCCAAAAGTGGCATGCTTTCCTTTCAATCACACCCTAGTTGAGACACATATTCTCACAGCTACTGTTGTCATCATCATGCCTCCTGATTCCTGCACTCCACATTCAGTGAAGATGTTGTCATCCTCAGCAGATGCCACCTGCCACCTTTGTATTCTCCACCATGTGATCCCTCCAGATGTGGTACATGCACTGGTAACCTCCCGTCTGGATTTCTGTAATGCGCTCTACATGGGGCTACCCTTGTGCTTAACTCGGAAACTTCAACTAGTTCAGAACATGGCAGCCAGGTTGATTTCTGGTGTTTCCAGAAGAGAGCATATAACACCTGTGCTAAAAGCTCTCCACTGGCTGCCTATTCGTTTCCGGGCACAGTACAAGGTGTTGGTTATGACCTTTAAAGCCCTTCATGGCTTGGGTCCAACTTACCTCCGGGACCGCCTCCTTCCGTACAACCCTCCCCGCGCACTTCGGTCCTCTGGGAGGAATCTGTTACAGCCTATGAAAACAAGGCTGTCGGTGACGTCCCAGAGGGCCTTCTCTGCTGCTGCTCCCAGATTATGGAATGGCCTGCCGGACGAGATCCGTCTTATTAACACCTTAGACAGCTTTAAAAAAGCTGTCAAGACGGATCTTTTCCTGCAGGCTTTTCCTGAATAACTATCCCGGCCCAAGACTCGGATGTCCTTTCTAAGCGGCAACTAGATTTTTTAACCATTGTATGTTTTAATTTTTGTCTTTTTAATTTATATATTTTAAATTGTTGTATGTTTTTAATCTTCTATAATTTAATATTATTTTAAGGGGTGGGTGGGTTAGGGTACTGGGACTATGGAATTTTTATATTGTAAGCCGCCCCGATTGCGTTGCAGAGGGGCGGGATAGAAATAAAATTTTATTATATTATTATTATTATTATTATTATGTCACACAAGTGCTGACAAAAATTGCCATTAGAGGAGACGGATTCCAGGAACAGATGCTGCTCAAGACTTTCATTAGTAGCACTCCCCTCTCTTTCCATTTTTCAAACCCCAAGGCCAGTTTGCTGTTCTTTCAAAATGGTGTCATTATGAGATTCAAATGGTGAAAAACAAAAGAGGCACCAAGCATATAAACAAGAGTAATCCCAAACAATTTCATGAATCATTAACTGCACATGGTTAGCATTGCTCTCTAGGCAGGGTCAGGACTGTCTATGAGAGAAAGAACACATTGCAAAACAATCTGAGGCACGAGCAAAGATGATTGGGAAGAGGAGCATCCATATTGTCTGCTGCAAAAGCAAGGCTTAAGGAGTGACCTGAACCATCTGAAAGGATCCAGGTTTCAAGAAGAAATACTCCCCAGAGGTGAAAATAGCTAAGAACCTTCTTGTGTAATATACAGATATTTGTAATTCACCCCATTATTTCTATCAAGTTTTATCAGAAAGATGACCGGGACAAGAAAACAAAGGCCTGGGTTCAATGGCAGTTTGTTGCCAGCTCTATCACACTTCCACACATTTTATTTAATTTCCATATCCTCCACCACCCACCCCATTAACTTTTCACTTCTGATAACATATATTAAAATTTCCAGCAATGAAATTTCAGACTTTGGGGCCTTATATCCACAAATGAGTAAACTCCTAGATTGCTACACAATTTGTAGATTAGTTCTGGAACAATATGAGAACAAACAAAAGACTGTTATTGTGACCAGAGTCATCCTGTGCATGGAGGGGGGATAAACAAAAAATTCAAACCAAATGTTCCCCAAACACAATGTTCACATTCTGTGACTGTTCACCAAATCCTTCCAGATCACAATCCAAACACTTAGGCCTCAAAAACACTCATGTATGTGATTTTGTGTGTGTGACTAATCAGAGAATTTCATTTATTAGAGTTGCTTACAACATCACAACATTACATGGTTCTGAAAATTCATAGTACAGCAGAGAAGGCTTCTCAACACCTTCATGGTCCTTCCTCCATCTCATCAACATCAAGAAGCGTAGGTCATTTGGGGGTCACTGTGATGTGGGGAAAGTTCTGCAATTATTCTATTTGTCATGAGATCATCATTATAGTAAACAGAATGTAAAGGCTGAAGAGCCAAAGGGCGTCACTTCATTCCTATCAGATAGGCAATTAATCCTTGCCAGCAAATATTGTTTTCTCTCCTTCTTTTTTTTCAGCTCCCTCCCTCCCTTATAAACATTACTATTCACATCTCATGTCAACATTTCTTAGTACAATATTTATGATCAGCTACTTTTAAAGGATGGCTCAAAAGAATGGCATTTTGCATCTCCACTATTGAATAAGTTCTTTGTGATATGACTTCAAGGATCTGTCAGCTGGACTACACAAACATGTGGCCATGTGGTAGCAGCATCTTTGAATTCCTATCTTTCCTACTCACCCACCAAGGGGAAAAAAATCCCTGCAAACTGATGACTAATCTGCCACAACCACAACTTTTCCCTTGAACACTCAGTTGCCTGTGTGTAGGCAGGAAAATTCAGACTTGGCATCCTCCCTCTCCTCCTCAGTATGAAAAGACACAAAACAGTCTCACCATTTGATGTGTTAGTTATGCTCATTATAAAAACTGCTGGAAGGAAGTGTCCATCACAGAAGAGGTATTCCCCCTTCACTCTCATGTAGAAGTAATGTCAATTCTAAATTTATTTCTAGCATCTGTAAAACAAGGGTGCATTCACACTACAAAAATAATCCAGTTTGAAGCTGGATTATTTGCCAAGGCTCCTTCCTATGGAATCCTGGGATTTGTAGTTCGGTGAAGCACCAGCATTCTTTGACAAAAAAGACTAAAGACCTTGTAAAACTACAAATCCCTGGATTCAATAAGAAGGAGCCACGGCAAATAATCCAGTTTCAAACTGGATTATTTGTGTAGTGCAGATTAGGCCTTTGTAAATCATTCTATTTTTTTATTATTTTCATAAATACTATAATATACCCTCATGCCATATTAAAGTTCTGGTATGTGACTGTAACATTTAGAATAACAAAAAATGTTCTATTTTACAGTTGGATGTCCCTATCCACAGGTTCTGCATCCAGAGATTCAACCAACCACAGCTCAAAAATATTCAGGGGAAAAATTAGCTAACACACATTGGAAACTGTTTAATGCAGTTAGATGTGTAAATAGCTATTGCTTAAAAACAATTTGTAAGCCGCTCTGATAGCCTTGTGGCTGAAGAGCGGGGTATAAATAAAAAAAAAATCCAAAAAGCAAACCTTGCTGTTCACCATTTTATATAAGGGACACCATTTTACTATGCCATTGTATATAATATTACTTGAGCATGCACAGATTTTGGTATCCATGGGGGGTTCCTCGAAACAAACCCCAGTGGATACTGAGGGCTTGCTGTATAATCATTAATATTTTTACTCTCAATAACTGATAATTGCCTTGTAATGGGCAGGGAATGGGTAGTCCTTCAGATGTGGTTGGACCACATTTCCCACCTGCCCTAGATATCATAGCCAATACCACAGGTGAGGGCTTATAGGAAATATAGTCCTAAAACATTGGTAGAACCAAATGTTGTCCACCCTTGTCTTACACAGTCTTCCATCTTACAGTCAAGTCCATAAGTCATAGATTGTGCCTTATTCTGTCTTTCCATGTATCTATGAGCCTTCAAGTCTCCTGTTGACTTATGGCGACCTCACAAATTTCATAGGGTTTTCTTAGGCAAGGAATACTCAGAGGTAGTTTCAGCAGCTCCTTCTTCTAAAATATAGCCTACAGCACCTGCTATTTGTTGGTGATCCCCCATCCAAGAATTAACCAAGACTGACCCTGCTTAGCTTTAAAGATCAGATGGGTTCTGGTGCTATTAGGCTATTAAATGGGCAACTGTATAGTCTGTGGCCAAGCTGTGATCCTGTAAGATAAAAGCACTTATGGATGCTTGGTAGTGGAAATTTTAAAAAGAAAAAAAGAAGGATCCTGATAGGAAAAGAACAAAGAAAAAATATTATTCCCCCCCCGCCAAAAAAAAACCTCTTAAGAAAGCAACCAAATCAAAGAATAACAGACAATATAAAAAGACAGGAGCAAGATCAAAAACAAAAACTGAAGACATTTACTTTTAGCAGAGAGCAAAGATTTTATCAGATGAACCTCCATAATAATTCTTCTTCCACCATATTTTGTGGCATTTTCATGCCAACAAAAGAACCCCCTTTATCAAACTTGCCTCCAGCAGTGTTAAAAGGCATCCCCAGAATTAATGGAGCACAAACGGAGCTCTGTTCACTTCTGCACTTGTAATCTCACCGATTCTCACAAGAAGACACAAGCTCGGTAAATTCAAAAAATACAGCAAGACAAATACAGAAAATGTATACACAAGCAAAGAAACACACTTTAAAACTTAAAAGACAACAGAGCATGTCCTACCTGGTTTTTGCGATCTCACCCAGAAGTGTTCTGCCCATAGATGCTGTATTCACATGAGTACAATGTTGCAAGGTTTCAAACACCAGCAATACCGGCAAAAAAATGCCACGGGAGATCTGTTGATGGCTTGGCCTGTCAATAAAATAGAACAGCTTTTTGACAATACAAAATCACAAAAGGACAACATCATCTGACATGTGTGCCCTTTCGCATTAATTAGGCATTGTTATGACACCGAATTTGCTGCATCTGATAAAGTCCAAAGTCATGGGAGAAATAAACCAATGCAATTGGAGTAACAGTGATGTGGACAAAGGCCAGATTGGTAAGACTGGGAAAAAGAATGAGAAAAGTACAACATTGAGACAGACAGCAAATTCCTGAACTTTACAGCATAACTGCCTGAATCCCTTTCTTCTTTGTGTGTGTATTGGAGAAAGGAGTTTGTGGGATGAATGGGGTACCTGCGGGGGACATATTTGACCCATGGACCAGGAATTTCCCATGCCCAGTGAATGAAGTCCATTCATTATAGGAAGCTGAGATATTAAAGGAAATATGAATAAAATAAACTTGCTGCTTGATGATCTATCAGTAATAATGCATACAGAAGGGAAAAGGTGCAGCACGTGCTAATTGCAATTATCTTGAATTTTAAACGTGATGGGCTAAAAACATAGTAAGAATAAAATCAAGGGACAGGTGATCACCGGTGACTTTTTGCAACTTATATTCTTGTACTTAGCATAAACTAGTATATATCTAAACTATATGCAAATTTAACAAGTATAAGGATTAAAATATCTAAAAATTACAGATAAAAGAAATCATAAGTTAAGAAGGCAATATAGATATTTTATAAGAAAATGTTTGCATCTAAAAAAATGGTTGTGAAGATCTATTTTAGGAACTTTCGGAACTATACATAGACCTTTAGACAGGGGGCCAAATCCACACTGCACACATAATTCAGTTTGAAACTGGATTATTGGCCATGGCTCCATCCTATGGAACCCTAGGATTTGTAGTTTTACAATATATTTAGCCTTCTTTGCCAAAGAGTGCTGCTGCCTCACCAAAGTAGTGCTGGGACTTGTCTGCACAGAGGAGAAAAAACAGACTGCTCTACAGTAATAGCAAGTTGCAGCAACTGCAACCTGTCTTAATGGTTTTGAACTTTGCATGCCTGCAGCTGCTGCAAGTGGATTAATCGCATTTTGAAATCTGCCACCACCAAACTTTTTTTAAAAAAAAAACAACCCTATTTCTATAGTGCACACAAGCAATATTCCACCTTTCCAAAAAGAGAGAGAGAGAGAGAAATATAGCACAAACCTCCATTTTATTGCCTTAGCAATCACTCACTAAGGTAAAAATCCAACATGGAGACAGTGGGTGCATGCCCTGTAACCCAGCCCTGCCCCCTGCGCTCATCCAGCCAATCAGGTTTGTACTTTGTCCTGCATGGGGGAGCGGATTCATGTTGAATTGCTTGTCTTAACAAGCGAAAATGCACATATCTCTGGAGCTTTTTTAAAAAAGTCTTGAAATGCCGCAAAGACATTTCTCATGTAGTTTTTCCTCTTTTTGACCTCCCTCCTTCACAATATGATGAGACAATGTGGGATCCCATTAAGGCAACTTGTTTTGTGAGCGAATTCTGTGAGGGGTATTTTCACTGTGTGGACAACCCCCGATGCCTCCCAGGATTCCATAGGAAGGAGCCATGGCAAATAATCCAGTTCTAACATAGATTATTTGTGCAGTGTGGAATTGGCTTTATAGACTTTTCAGCTGTAAGCATGCACTTTCTGTAATTTTAAATAAAGTTGGTGAGTCCACACAAATCCTATTTCCCAGACCCAGATCTTCCATTCTCATATTGCCAAAGTATCTTTCTCTTTCCATTTCTAACTGCTTCTAATTCAGCAAGCTGTTAACAATAATCTTCTTGTGGAAATGTTCTAAAGTACTTCTGCATATACATGCCTCATCTTGAAAGAAACATTTTTTTGTCAACAAAATTATTATTTTACTTATAATCAGAACTGTTAATTTAATTCACACTGTATTATTTACCCAAAATTTATGTTATCAAGGAACAGCCCTGTGTTATGATTACTCATTCATGGAACGCCTTATTAATGTGGCACATTCTTTCACAAGGCCATATAAGGTAGCCATGTGTCCTATTTTATAGAATTAGTCCAGGAACCATTAGAAGGAACCATTAGAAGGGCATGTAGGGACCTTGAAGCCCCACCTCAACTATTAGTACCTGTATAGCAGGCTGGATCTTAAACTATTATATGCATAGCTTGCAACTAAACTTTCATTTCATTTATTTTCTGCACATATGGGAAGGGTGAAAGCACACACAAAAAATATAAAGAAGAGGAAAATTTAATCTGCCCCCCCACACACACACACCTGTATGGTACACTTACTTTAGTAACAACATTTACAAAATGAAAGGAAGGGAAATTTTATTTGCACATTATTCATTTAACCAAGTGTGCTGTTATCTCTGAGCATCACAGTCTATCCCACTATGGTGAAATGTATTGCATTTCTCCATTACTTGCAGCATCCCTTTGTAGATCTCAAGCTTTATCTATAAAACAGCTCATGCAAACTTTATGAAATATGCTCTCATTTTTTGTGACACATCCCCTCCTTTTTCCATGATGCCTAAGTAGTCACCATCTTGCCATGAGGATACTGAGATGAAAGTTATTGTTACAAAGTTGTGGGGAGCTTTCAAAGAACACAGCCAGTTCACATAGAGAGTTCTGTATACATAAGAGACTATCTGTCTATCTATCTATCACCTATCTATCTCAATCTATTGATCTTCCTATCTACCTATCAGATACCCCACCTTTCTTTCAATATAGGAAATTCTGTCCCAATATATCCCAATATAGGGCCTAAATACCCTAAAGGCACCAGATCCCATCTGATCTTGGAAGCTAAGCAGGGTCAGCCCTGGTTAGTACTTGAATGGGAGACCGCCAACAAATCCCAGGTGCTGTAGACTATATTTCAGAGAAAGGAACTGGCAAAACCACCTCTGGGGATTCCTTGCCTTAGAAAACCCTATGTAATTCATGGGATCACCATAAGTTGAGAGGCAACTGGAAGGCACATACACACACACGTCCCAATATGGGACAACAGAACTTTACATACAACTTCTGATTATTACTACAGGATCAACACTTTTAAATTACTCTTGGCTTTCTGTTTTCTATAGCCTAGGTGTTAAGAAATGCAAGCTGCCAAAGTTTCTGAAGGCAATTAAGGTGGCTTAACATGGAGGAAACCACACTGATTGGGATCTGCACATTAGGCAGACCTGGGCAGTAAAAAAAGTGCAAGGTTTTAGGTCAGGTTGTCTATACACTATACATGTGTGCTGCTTTTACAGAGGATAGTCCTATTTGAATGTCTATCAGAATCTCATTTAAATACAAAATTTCATAAAGAGGGAACTTGAAGTTGCCATCAAGAGATAAGCACCTGAACAGCAAGGTGGACGTATGCATAGGTCAGCTGCTCACAGTCTGATGTACCTGTGTGAGGTATATGGCATTCACACCTACTCCAGTTTTATCAGTTCTGACCAGCAGCCATGGCTTTCTAGGATTTCACACTAAATTCTTTCCCAGCCCTACCTAGAGAAAGGACTGAGGTTGCATCTGCATTACAGAAATAATCCAGTTTGGCACTGCTTTAACTGTCATGGCTCCATCCTATGGAATCCCAGGATTTGTAATTTGTTGTAGCACCAAAGCTCTCTGACAAAGAAGGCTGAATTTCTCACAAAACTACAAATCCCAGAATTCTATATCATTGAACCATATAGCTAAAGTGGGGGGTCAAACTGAATTATTTCTGCAGTACAGATGCAACCAGAGTGTGCTCAAGGCATCATGGTCATATTCTCTCCCTCAAACTCTGTCACACACATGCACAGAGAGAGAGAGAGACAAAGAGAGAGAGAGAATGCTTCCCTGTAAGGTGTAGTGGCTTGAGCACTGGACTCTGGTAGACCAGCGTTTGAGGCAGCACTCAGCCATAGGTGCTCTCAGACATGTCACACACTCTTGGCCACAGAGGAAGGCAATGGCAAAGCTTCTAACTTAATCTTGCCAGGAAAATGCTATGATAAATCAGAGTCTACCTGAAAGTACCTAACAAAAACAGCAGCAGCAGCAGCAGCAACAACAACAACAACATATATCTGTCTATAGATATAGAGATACATGCTATACATGTTGTTGTCATTGTTTGTTGCTGTTGTTGTGTGCCTTCAAGTCATCTCTGACTTATTGTGACCTTAAGGCAAACTTATCACAGGGTTTTCTTGGGAGAATTTTGTTCAGAGCGGGCTTACCCTTGCCTTACCCATGCACCCAATATATTTCTCTCTATATAAACTAGCATAACCAGCATCCTTTTTTTCTTGGGCATTGGATAAGTGGCCACCCTATGGTCGTACTGGATTATCAAGCAGTTGAATAAATGGATTGTAACAGTCCTCTTCCAGCTGTGGATTCTTATACTACCAGACTCCAAACACTAAAGTGAGAATGTTTGGGGCAGGGGGGAAACCTCAGTTTAAAAAAACACACAAAACATTAGGATAAGGGTGGCAACTTCAGAAGTCCATGGACTGCACACTCTCTGCCATGGCTTTGGAGAGATGTATCTCTCTTCCTCCCCGCAACATCCCCTGCTTAAAATTAACTAAAATCCCCCTTGCACCTTCCATCTCATAACTGCTGGGGATTCACATTTGTAGTCATGAAAGATCAAATATGGCCCCCCAAATCTACCTTTGCAGCCTGGTCATGCCCCAGGTGAAGCATTTCTGAGGTGCTAGAGATCAGGACATTGGGAAACAGCAGTTCTTTCTTAGTCATGGGGCATCTTGGAACAAGCCATTCTTGTAGCAGGACCATGAGGGATCTTTCCATCTTCCTGTTTGTGAGTGACAGAGGACTGCCGATATAATTTCCCATTGGCCTAGTTCCCAGCACCTTAGAAATGCTTCAGTCTGGGTACTGCCAGACTGAAAAAGTAGCTTTCTGAGGTGTGGCATCATGAGATGCAACCATGACTGAACTCTGTCTTTATAGTTATGCAGATGATGCAGGATCTTGAGTAGTCATCTTTCTTAAAGCAGAAGTTTTCCAACAACTAAACATTCGGATGAACAGAAGAACTGCAGGGAGTAAGACCCCCTCAAGGTATTTTGCTAGCTAAAGTAGGGCAGCCAATGACCTTAAACACCCAGGTCAATGTGCTTATGCACAGAGCCAGGCAAATTATTTTTGCTAAATCCCCAGAGCCAGCCAAGTTATTGTGGTAAATGAGATGGATTATCCCAGATACATCTCTCCCCACCCCTGGCAATAAAATACACTAATAACTGGTGATGGGAAATTATGTCTGCGCAGCCCTCTTGTGACCTCAGGAGCAAGCAGGCAGCTACCCATGAGCCTCCAGAGTGGATCTTTATGCTTTTTGGACTCCTAGTCCTAACATATGCTTTAGCCTGCAACTCTCATAACATCACTACTACCTCTGTCTGTAAGCACCCCTTGCAGCCAAATAGATCTCTTCTAAGTTTTGAGGCTTTTACTGAGATTTTTTTTCCAGGCCAGTCCTATCAAATTACTATTTAGTTTTGTTAGCATGCCCTACTACACCTTCCCCCATGAGATTCCATAATCGGACATATTAGACACGGGTCACGTTGGCTTCGGTAGACTGGAGGTCAGTCAAAGGTCACAATGACCTGAGATGTATCTAGAAATATAAAGGTGGGAAATCCCAAGTTAGGATTATGTGGAAGCTCCCATAATGGGTTTATGCTAACAAAGCAGTTATTAAGGGGTATATGCTAATCCTTTCTCCCAGCTCAGGGTGTTTCAAACAATAATTCAATCTTGTAAACAAGTGACCTTTCTTTAATCACACACCCCTCCTGGCTATCCTTACAAGGTTGTCACAAGCCCATCAATGTTTGATCTCTCTGCAATTAAAGCAGCCAGTTGAGTTTTGGTTTCTTTTGTCTGTTCTGTGACAAAGCCATCCAAGATTTGTTATTACTAACTCACCCCCCCCCAGGCATGGAATAGTGTATAAATATTAGAGCCCCAACAATAGCTAAGTGTGTCATAATCAAGGTGTGATACAGCTGGACTTCATCATTCTCTTCTTTGCTGTGCCACTCTCAGGTGCCGTTCTGAGTATCTTCGCTCCATGTAACTCTCCTCTCCTCGAGACTGGTATCTATCACACTGTCTTCCCAGACCTCTCTCTCTATCCAACCTTTCTGCCTCTGCTATAGCCTTGTATAGAAGGCTATACAAGAACATATGTTGTGTATGTTAGCATACTTCCTGTATTATTCCAATAAAATACTTTACTTCAGCTGGAGCCTCCTCTACAGTTAGTACTGGTATACATCAGTGAAAAGATCCCTGAAGTTTCCCTCCTTTCACAGGTCTCCTATCTGAGCTAATAAGACCCTCAAATATTAATGGAGATGTTGGCATCATGGGTGGAACTCTAACATACCCCTACCTCTTAGGGAAACAGGTTGAAGAAATAGTTCATGTGTGAGTTGCAATTTGGGAGTGGGGGACACC
The DNA here is from genome assembly GCA_030847615.1 of Gambelia wislizenii. NCBI lineage: Eukaryota > Metazoa > Chordata > Lepidosauria > Squamata > Crotaphytidae > Gambelia > Gambelia wislizenii. Next base: position 301,763,749 of record JAUMIR010000002.1, on the reverse strand, counting down.
ATCCCTAACATGCTACTAATGGAGTCACTGAGAGTGGCAATCATCTTTTAGCCTCTCAGAGGTTCTCTCACTGGGCAGCAACAACCTGCCATGAAACAGGGCTTCTCGTGGGGAGCTTTTATTTTTTCAAAAAAAAAAAAATCAACTGAGAATTATAGCTGTGGTTGGGAGGGCACACTTTGTGTGTCAACTCTGGTTCCGTTTCAGAATCTTTTGAGTCATGCTGAAAATGGCAACTTCCCAGAAAATTGTGAGAGAGTTGGTGGTGCAAAAATAATCCATACAGCTTCTCCTGATGGAAAGAATCAGGCAAAACTGGATAGTGGGCTGACCATGACAACTGAAGGCCTGTCCTGGGCTCCTCCAATGATAAATTCTGCAAACAGATACAACTAATATTGTATTGGCTAACATTCATTTTTATATTCCAGAAAAGAGGAAGAAGAAAGGGTAGGGAAAAAAAAAACCCTTGCACATAAGAAATCATTTATCTGGCAGTGAAAAAGTTACCCCACACACCACTTCCTTCTCTTCTGAAAGTCCAACTGGAGAAATAAATTAAGAATAGAGCAACCACATCTGACTCAAGTTTTGACTCACAAATTATTACCTTTGCTGACTTGTCATTATACTTGGCCAAAATTCAGGTAAGAGGCCAGATGAGTCTAAATCTTCTTGCTAAAATAGCAACCATTAAAAAGTCATTGGGTGAGCAGGGAAAATCCCAGTTAATCCCTATGTGTATTTGCTCAACCTCTGTTTGAGGCATAATGATATCTAGGGATGCCAAGCAAAATTTACTCTCATCACAGCCTATGGGGGGAGCACTGACCTTGCTATTTCTTTGGACCCTCACTAAGTGAAGATTAGGATCAGATGGGGATTTCCTCAGTACCTTTCCTCAGACATCTACCCACCTTGCTACCATTTTCACCTCAAATGACCAATTAAGCCCTTGTCCCATTGACTCTGCTTTTGGCTTCCATCATTTTTTTGTAAGCAGTTTTTCCTCCAAGAAATTGAGAGCAGGGTATATGGGCTATTCCATTTTACTTTCACAACAAATTTGGCTAACAGGTTCACTCAAACATTTCGGCTTCCCCAGAACTATTCAGTAAATGTCATGGTTGAGTGGGAGTCCATACATCTGTGCCTGGAAGGATGTATACAGAATCAATGTACAGTCTCTCTGGCTTTTCTTCGCAAACGAAGATTCAGGAAGGACTCATCCTGCGCTTTCTGCAAGCGTGCTGATGACTAAAAAAACCCGAAAGCCTATTTTTCTTACCCAAAATGAATGATGAAGTGTTCTCTGTAGGCATTTTTAGGTCCTCTAGTGTGACTCTATGGTCAATTTCCAGCAGAATCATACCATTGAATCACACTGGAGGACCTAGAAAATGCCTAGAGATAACTTATTTTTTCTGTCACTTATAACTGAACCCATGTAAAATGAACTTGCATAATATGCAGGCCTGTGATCCACAGAACACAATGGCATCAGTTGCAATGTTATTTGACTAGATTATCTTCACCTCATAAAGCCCAATACTCAGAAGACTCTTTCCCATCTTTACAAAGTAAAATGGGAAAAAGGAAGAGAAAGAGGCCTAGTCTCATTTTTGTCCAAGATCTGGAAAATTTAATTGCTGAAAAGGTGCATAGGAACTATTCCAAATGATGAGTCCACTCCAACTCCAGCTAGCATAGCCAATGGTTGTGTTGTGGTCCTAAAGATCTGAAGATCATGAAGTCCAGGAGAAATTATTACATTTTTAGTAAGGAGTATCTTAGGGAGCACAGCAGTAGTGAGGGAAAGCAGAAAAATGATGAGTTGTATTTTTTGTCCCATTCACAGCACAGTTGCAACATTCTCCAGTGAGAACATCTAGTCCTTAAGCCTCATTATCCCAGGTTTTATCTAGCACACTGTGCTTAGTCATGTAAATCTGTGCCAGCATTAACCATATATAGGCAGCATTCCCTTCATCAGAACTTGTGGTTACATAAAATCTGTTTTCTGCATTCATCCCATGTCACTCTTACCTCTCTAGCACCTGCCATCCTGCTGTTATCTCCTACGCTGTTTAAAATTTAAATTGTAATCTTCTTGAGATAAGGACTTTTCTTTCATGCTTCTGAAACTTTGTAAAAAAAAAATGTGCACACCAAGTGCTCACATGTTTTAAAAAATTAGCATATGAAAGATTTTCAGCCTAAGCAGAATTGAGTTATGCTTTTGGCAACAATGTTAATCTTTATTCAGGAAACATATTCAGGGGTAGCTATGTTGACCATGCAGCAAAATACAACAAAACAACCACATCCACAAAACAGCAATACCATTATTGGCCCAACTAACAAGCACAAAATATATTATGCAAGCTTTTGAAGCTTCATAGGCTTCTTCATCAGGCAAAGATGTTAAAAATCATGCAGGAGAATCAGAGTCTACATTTTATTTCAGATATATTTTCTGTTCTCAGTTAAGATGGTCTAGAGGGATCTCAATGCAGCCAGAGCCCACTTCCCTTCTTAGCCATGTGGGGACTAGGAATAAAGGGCACTAAATGACAGGCAATAAAATTTCAAATCCATTAGCAGCAACAAAGTAACTTCCATTGAGAGCCAGGCTAACTCTACTGTGCAAGGCTGATATCTTAACACGAGAGGAAGAAAATGACGATGTTAGAGTCACAGGCCTGCATTTTGTCAAGATGTTTTGTTGTTGATGATGATGTTGTCAGTTAATATGGCCTGGAGGGATATTTATTTATTTATTTATTTATTTATTTATTTATGGTATTTTATACCCTGCTCTTCAGCCACAAAAGCTCCTTGTGCAGCTTACAAATTGTTTAAGCAATAGCAATGTACACATCTACACCGCATTAAGTGGTTTCCTGTCTTGATGCAAGCAGAGTTCACACCCCTCTTTGGCTATGTGGATACTGGGAGACAAAGAGTCATAAAATCCAGGCAATAAAATAGTGTGTCCAGGGGCGAGATCTACTCTGTGCAAATAAACACACAATACATGTGGAAGACATAGGTCACAATTTTACTGGTTACAGTGGTAGATAGGGCTGGCAAACACATGGCTCCAGATCCAGGCATTGACCAACCTGCTTGTTGATTGATGAGCCCAATCCTCCAGCCCAATGGCAGAACCCTTGGGATGACAGGAAAGGATCCACGTAGGCAGAAGCCCCATGCATGGTCCCCCTGCCACTAGGAGGTTCAGGAAAGGCATCCACCTCTGAGCCAGGCAAGGTCCATTCTTCCCTGCAGCCTGAGTCCTTAAGGGAACCCCCAATGCTACCAATGCCTGAGAAACATTGGTAGTAGATGGCCCAGATCCAGGACCCATGCCAACCAATACAAAAGGCAGACTGGGGAGCATCCCTCCCCCAAGGCCCACCTTCTGCCAGCCCACTGTAGCGGCAACCAATTGGAACCAGTTTGATAAATTCCATACACGCACTGGGCCCGATGCCCAGCACCATCCCTAGTGGGGAGCCACCTTCAAAATCATGAAAGTCCATTCCTTCAGACTCCTGAATCACCCATGGTGCCCCATGAATCTTCTCCAGCCTTAGTAGTCCCATCACATGGCGCCACTCCCTAATATCCAGCATACACTTCTACAGTTGAACTAGTCCAGTCCCCAAGAGCCATCCACATCTTTCATCTGCCTTTACTGCCTGGTTTTATTTTGAATGATCCACCACTGAGCCTCAATATCAACCTGTTCCCGACGCTGACCACAAGCCAAATGCAGAACCTCCCACTCTTAACTTATGGCTCTCCCCTTCCCCTTTTATGTGTGGGACAACCAGTACGAGCCAGATCTTGTTGTTGATAACGTCCTATCTTGCCTTATCACTATGAGAAGCTCTTTTTTTCTGAATGCAATGTTGTACTCAATTCCAGCCATATCCCCCACCAGGGCACACAATGTACTCAAGACAAAGCCCAGGTCGTTGGTGAAGGGCTAACCTCACTTGGGGTATGTTTCCTGCAAAAGACCATATACTCACTAGCCAGTTGCTGAATGACTGTTCAACTGACTTCCCTCCCCCCCCACTCATTTTCTTTTTATCAGACTTGGGTGTATGCCCTCCCCACCATCTGGCTTAAGGAGTGAAAATATATGAACATAATATCCACTGAGTATTTTCTCCCTTGTTTTCCTATCCAAATTGATGCCCAGGGGATCCTCATGATCTGCAAATGTGGCACAGGATGCCACTGTTCTGACTTCCTCCTCCTTCCTGTCCCAAGCCCTACTGGGACCCTTACCTGCCTGAACCCCTTTTACCATCTCACCTATCGTTCCCTCACTGTCTGAGTTCTCCCTGTTGGTAGACCTCCAGCACTTCTTAGTCTTTCCCTCTTTCCTCCTGTTGGTGGCCTTCTCCCTGCATGATAAGTCCTTCTCAGTTTCTGAAGTACTTTATCCAGTGTTGCTGCTGGGTAAACAAAAAAGGTCTCTTTGATCTCTTGGACTTCTTTCCCAGCTGGTGCTGCTGTGTCCATTCCTCAATGTCATAAGATACTGTGCCTGGTGATGCCACCACCATTGATGCCCAGGATTCTAACTGCTCCACTTTCTTGACCAATATCTCAATCATCTGAAACAGGCCCACTAGCATCTCAGTGCTGCTGGGACCTGCTCCAGGGCTCAATAGTTGCCTGGCTTCAGAACTGGTTATGCTTCTTCTGTGCCCTCTTCATGGTGCCAGCTCCTCCAAGGATATTTCAGGCCAACCAGCCTGGCCTCGAGTCCTAGGCTATGGTTCCTGCATCATCTTGTCTGCTCTCTTGGCTGGCATCATTCCTAGTACCTACAAGCAAGACAAGAAAAGAAGACACACACCACAACTGGTGTTAATGCAACTGTCCATGCAAACCAATGGAGAGCAGTAACAGTGGCCTAGCGGATTTTACAAAGGGTATATGGAGCAAGCAGCATACAGATAGGAGACCAACGGGGGAAAACATACATGCATACACCAGTGTTAGTTAGCACCCCTGGCTGCAGCTGAATCAGAGCCTTGACCCCTCCCTAGGTTCACAATAAAAGGAACTTTCCCCCTTTCCCTAGAGAGGACAGGGCAACCAGGTGAGGTGAACAAGATTTGACTAATTACTGTAAATACAATGATGCCCCAGATAGATAGATAGATAGATAGATAGATAGATAGCACATGCTGCAAACAACAACCCCCCTCCCATGAGATTGTGGAAGCACCCCACACCAAAGGCCTCAGCTAATACATGAGGAAGCAGAAGGGCAAAGCTGAGATAATAGAAAAAGGGGATGGTATTGGCAAAAAATGGGGTGATACTATTGGTCTAGAATATGGGACCCTTATAAGGGCTATTGAAAATCTAATGCCTCCTTCCAAACTGTGTGTGTGTGTGTGTGTCACTCCCAGAAAAGGACCACAGCCACTGCTCTACTGCCCAGTCACCCATGTGGACAAAATCTCTTCTCTGCTCCTTCATGGCCTCCACTGCCACATGCTCTTGTCCCTTACCACTTCCTGGGTTTTGTTGTCCTTGGTGTCACCTCCACTGCAGCTGCCAAGTCCTCTAGCTCCTTGGACCTCCAATCCTGCTTGCGTGATGCTCCAAAGACAACTGGTAAGTGTCTCAGAGGGCAGGAAGTTAAATGCCCTCCCACCCAACCAGAGTGAAGCCTACATCCCAGTCATTCCAGTCGGGGCCCGCCAGCCAATGAATTCAAACCCTGTTTCAAATTAATTGGCTGTCAGTTCCCACTTCCCCCCAGGGCTGCATCAAGCTGCATGGGCTCCTGGGAGGAAGAAGAAAGTCAGCAGCTATTACCTAGGGTGGGGGGACACCACCAGCTCTCTGCTACCACCCCAAACAACAAAATCTCCATGGAGTTAGCCATGCAACACTTTTTAAACTCCATTAGCAACAGAAAAAGTAACTTCCCTTGAGATCCAGGCTGTCCCTTGACTACCCCTAGATATGCTTTCTGGATTTGAGGATACTGCATTTAATCACAACAGGGGAATCCTAAAGAAGAGGGAGCCAAGGGACCGGGACTTCACTCTTTGAAGTTTCTACCTCCAACAAAGGTAAAACTGTTTCATTGAGACTGGATTTGGTGGTTTCATCTATAAAGCACCAAAAATATTTTTCCAGATGCAACAGGCTTCATGAGAAATTCAATGTTCTCTGCCTAAGAAGCTTCCCTTGAGCCTGGATATCAAGGGAAGTTACTTTCTCTGTTGATAACAGAGTTGAAATTTTATTGCCTGGATTTTACAGCTCTTTGTCTCCCAGTGCCCACACAACAAATAGGGGAAGTGACTGCTTCCTGCACTGATAACCCTCCAGACCATCTTAACTGACAACAACAAAAATAATATCTTGACAAAATGTAGGTCTGTGACTCTAACACCATCATTTTTTTTCCTCCTGTATGGATTTGTAACACCTTTGCCTGATAAAGAGGTCAGAGCAGCTTTGAAAGCTTATGTGATGTCTTTTGTGCACTTTTGGTTGGCCCAATAAAGGCTGTTGTATTTTGCTTTATGACCAACACTGCTACCCCCCCCCCCGGATATGTTTTCTGGATTTGAATAATTGAGGTTGATATGTCTCAAATTCACAAATAACATTTGTCATTGTATACAGTACCTGAGATCTTTTATAAAGTGCACCTAACAATTTAAATCATGAATAAAATGAACATAATTGTGAACATGTCTATTAACAATTTAGTTAGTTTCAAGTGACTGCACTTTCCTCTTGTGAGTTTGCTCATTTGCTGACCTATGCTTCTGCTAAATGTGTGAAACAACACACTGGGATAGAAGGCCATTTTGGTTTGACATTAAGAGAAGGAACAGACAGTTAAAACCTTCATGAAGCCCTCTCTTGCTCAATTCCCACTGGTCAGTGGCTTAGAGATTTCCCCCTGTCCGACCCTCTCTAATCCCAAATCTTTTTATTTATTTTGCATTCATCATAGCAGACAAGTCTTGGAAAGCTCCTGCAGTATGATCATTTTTCATTGTTTGCAATAATAAACTGCAAAATATTAATCTGGTCATAATATAAATATTTTTGAAGGCTTTCAGCTGAGCTGCTAACAGGACCTCCACGCAGAACAAAAATGTTCTTGAACAACTCCATGTGTTTAGTTTTCACAATTGTCATCAGTTGTCTTCCCATACTGCAACTCAAAATCTGTGGCTTTCATGTCAGTGCATGCTGACTTTGCTGAAGAAAATAATCAGACTCCAGGAAGGCCTCTTGGGAAGGCCCTACACACACACACACACACAAAACAAAGTTTGTTTTGATGCCTCATATGTTATACCTGTGATCTCCCAGAACATTCTTGTTTAATGATTGACGCAGAAATGACGAGACCACACACATAAGATTGGGTTGAAATACGGGCCACTTTATTGATAGATATCCTATTTATTGTGATTTTCTTGTGGTATGAAAAGGGGGGAGATCCCTCACGGGGGCATGCACATGGGCGCTGAGCGGGCGGAGAGGAAGCGGCCGCGGCCAAGCGGCTCAACAGCCAAGCGGGCGGAGGAGCAAGTGGCCGGGTTCCCCAGAGGGGGGAGGGGTGCGGAGCGAGCGGCCGGGCCGGGCTTCCCAGAGGGGAAGCAGCGGAGGAAGCGGCCTCGCCGGGCTCCCCAGAGGGGGGGGAGGGGCGCGGAGGAAGCGGCCGCGGCCGAGCGGCTCAACAGCCGAGCGGGCGGAGGAGCAAGCGGCCGGGTTCCCCAGCGGGGGGAGGGGCACGGAGCGAGCGGCCGGGCCGGGCTTCCCAGAGGGGAAGCAGCGGAGCAAGGGTTCCCCAGAGGGGGGAGGGGTGCGGAGCAAGCGGCCGGGCCGGGCTTCCCAGAGGGGAAGCAGCGGAGCAAGCGGCCTTGCCGGGCTCCCCAGAGGGGGGGGGTGCGGAGGAAGCGGCCGCGGCCGAGCGGCTCAACAGCCGAGCGGGCAGAGGAGCAAGCGGCCGGGCTCCCGAGAGGGGGGAGGGGCGCGGAGGAAGCGGCCGGCCCCTGAGCAGAGCGGCTCAACAGCCGAGCGGGGAAGCAGGGGAGCAAGCGGCCTTGCCGGAAGATCCGAAATACAGAAAAGGAGCGGTGTTAATAATAATAGAATTAAACTGTGATAGTAGCAGTACAAACAGTACAAAGATGTAAAGATGTAGAGCAAGGATGTAAAGAATATAAGGAAACACTCCCCCACAGACAAACAAAGAAAACGAAAGAAACCTATCCCAGTCCCACGAAACCGCTGCTGAGGGCGGGCTGGTTCCGCTGGCACCTTGCCCTTTCCTCCTTTCCTGGCCTTGGGTGCCATGACTCTGCAGCAAACGAAAAGCACAGAAACTATTAGTGATAGTAAGCCAATGCCAAGTACCCGCCAACCGACGGGAACCCAAAAACCAGGAGAAACCGCAGGCTAAAGAAACTGAAGGACAAACGAATAAGTAAGAAATTGCAAGTAGAATAAAGCAAAGAAACCAATAGCCAATTAGTATTACCGATTGAATCACCAATGCAAACAATAGAATATACAGCAACAGAGGGAAAAGGATGTCAAGAAATGCATAAGTCCAACAAGAAAGCAAAAGGCAGGGATCCAGAAGCAACCAGTAATCGCTACAAATGCAAGTAATCAAACAAAAGCAAGTAAATACCAATGCAAGTAATCAAACAAATAAAGTAAGTAGGCAAGTAAAAGCAAGTAATTGAGAGAATGCAACAATAGGCAAAGGAATATAAACAAATCCCAATCAAATCAAATAATCGAATTGAATAAATTGCACGACTAAAATAGAAGTAAACTAAACCCAAGGAACCTAGTAAAACAGATCACCAATTAACTCGAATTGATATAAATAGAACCAATAAATTGCAATCCAGGAATCTAAACAAATCACCAAGTTGATCAATTGATTAAATTGAAATGAAATGAATGAATTAAATTGAATTAAATGAACAACAACCAATTAAAATCAAATCACCAAGTTGATCAACTGATTAAATTGAATTGAAATGAATGAATTAAATGAAATAAATGAACAAAAACCAATTAAAATCGATTTAACTTAATAAAACAACCAATAAATTGCAATCCAGGAATCTAAACAAATCACCAAGTTGATCAATTGATTAAATTGAATTGAAATGAATGAATTAAATTGAAATAAAATGAACAAAAACCAATTAAATCGATTTAACTAACTTGAATTAATTGCATTAATGAATTGAATTAATGGAATTAATCGAATTAAAGTAAATGGCCCAAAGGTGTGGGGGGGGGCCGCCACGTGGTGCCAAACAATCAAAATGGCCCAAAGGTTGGGGGAGGCCACGTGGCGCGGCCCGAAAGCAATGGAAGCCGGGCCCAAAGCCGAGGGGCGCCACGTGGCGCGGCCCAAAAACAGAAGCCCGGAGTGCGCGGCCGAAAAATGAGGGGGGGGCAATGGAAGCCGGGCCCAAAGCCGAGGGGCGCCACATGGCATGGCCCAAAAACAGAGGCCCGGAGTGGGCGGCCGAAAAATGAGGGGGGGCAAAATGGAGGTGGCCGAGGGGCGCCACGTGGCGCGGCCCAAAAGTGGAAGCCGACGCGAGGAAGCGGCCGGGCCCTGAGCTGCGCGGGGCGCAGGAGGAAGCGTCCGGGCCCCGAGCCGCGTGGCTCAACAGTGAGGAGGGGGCGGCGGAGTGAGCAGCCGGGCCGGGGTTCCCAGAGGGGGGAGGGGCACGGAGGAAGCGGCCACGGCCGAGCGGCTCAACAACCGAGCGGGCGGAGAGGAAGCGGCCGCGGCCGAGCGGCTCAACAGCCGAGCGGGTGGAGGAACAAGCGGCCGGGTTCCCCAGCGGGGGGAGGGGTGCGGAGCGAGCGGCCGGGCCGGGCTTCCCAAAGGGGAAGCAGCGGAGCAAGCGGCCTCACCGGGTTCCCCAGCGGGGGGAGGGGTGCGGAGCGAGCGGCCGGGCTGGGCTTCCCAGAGGGGAAGCAGCGGAGCAAGCAGCCTTGCCGGGCTCCCCAGAGGGGGGGGTGCGGAGGAAGCGGCCGCGGCCGAGCAGCTCAACAGCCGAGCGGGCAGAGGAGCAAGCGGCCGGGCTCCCCAGAGGGGGGAGGGGCGCGGAGGAAGCGGCCGGGCCCTGAGCAGAGCGGCTCAACAGCCGCGCGGGGAAGCAGGGAGCAAGCGGCCTTGCCCGAAGATTCGAAATACAGAAAAGGAGCGGTGTTAATAATAATAGAATTAAACTGTGATAGTAGCAGTACAAACAGTACAAAGATGTAAAGATGTAGAGCAAGGATGTAAAGAATATAAGGAAACACTCCCCCACAGACAAACAAAGAAAACGAAAGAAACTTATCCCAGTCCCACGAAACCGCTCTCCTGGCGATCCGCTGGAAAAGAGGAGGAGACCAGGGGAGGCCGTGGGTGAAATAGGCCCTGCTTTGGCGCCTCCCCTGACTCCTCCCGGCTGGGGCGTGTCCACGCCCAGGCCTGCTGATGGGTTCGCCTCCCTGCTCATCATTAAAACACCTCCCCCGGGTCCACCATTCTTCAGGATCCAGGGGGGTGTCTGTTATATGGGGAAAATGATGGAATCTGCAAAGATGCTATTATGGCATGGATCACCCATTCACCTACAGTGGCATCTCCATAGGCATGGTGAGAAAATCATGTATACCTTGTAAGCTCAATCCATGCCTACAGGAGACATGATAGAGATTAGCAAACCACAATCAGAAAAATGTAACAAGAACAGGAAGGGTAACATTATCAGACACCCACCTCCTCAGCTGTTCCCGGGGTGTAGTGCTGCCATGGACGAGGCTTCCCTTTTTATTGACAAGGCTAAGCCACCAATAAAAAGGGATGCCTTATTCACACCTGCTTTACACCCCAGAATGCTGAAGGACGACATCATCTGATAATGTCACCTGTTCCTGTTCTCGTTGTGATCTTCTAATGCGGTTTTTGCCATGTCTGATAATCTCCTATGTCTATACATACATAGCTGATTTCCACTTCTTTCTTGTAGTAAAAAAAAAAAATACAACTCATGCACATGATCATACAGAAGAACCATTGGTAAGCTCTCAGAAGCTCTAGCCAAAGTTGAAGAATTGTGGGCATTATGGCCCCACAGCCTCTAGATGGCCACATGTTCCCCAGCCTGGTATAAAGAGTGCAGTATAGTCCTTCCACAATCTCTTTTTGGGAGATCTCCCCCTCCCTTCCAGGAAATAATAATTGAGCCCTACAGAAGTCATTCTCTTTGAAGGCCACCTATCAAGTTTGTGTTGTAATAACATTCAATGCCCCCGGCTATTCTTTTGCATAATTTAAAAAATAAAAACAGGCGTTCAAGATAAAGCAGACTATCAGTGAAGATGACAGGCACATGAAAGTTTAGAAAAATCACTTGTAATGACTCAGTCTAGTAAACCAAGGATGGCCAAGTTCTGAATTTCTGACAGCTACTCTCTTATTTAGAGAGTAAATAAGAGTATGGGTCAAGAGTATATTCTGCTGCACAGTCCAACCCCTTCATTGATGATGGGATTCTGTAACAAGGCCCATGCCACCCAGTGGTTCAGGTGTTAGCAGATCTGGAACATATACACAACAGCAACACCATGTCAAAAACCAAAAGACTGACATAAAATTTAAGTGTGGAATAACATCCCCACTAAGTAGAGCAACCAGTGGGAAAGTATTCATTTGTCTTGGAAAGAAATTTGGGTGTGGTTTTTAAGCCATGCTTTGAATAAGTTTTGATAAATAATGACCAATATGGCAAAATCTGCCATTAGACGTGTGTGTGTGTGTGTGTGTGTGTGTAGGGGCTCAGTCTGTCAAATGGTATTTTTTTAAATTTAATTTTTATTGATTGCAATTATTGCAATTCTTATATTTACAAGATCTGATACATTCGTATCTACCATTCATATATATACACATATATACATTTTATTACCATTAAAGTTTATTTTTTAGAATTAAAAAAAACCCTATCTCAAAGATTTTTTCTTCTCTAAATAATACGTCCTCCTTTCAACTCTCTACCTTACTTCTTTAATTTATTAGTTTTAAGGTTATATTATCGTTTACTGCTACCCAACCTTTTCAACTTCTTTTACCTGTTATATCCACTTTTCTCTCTCTTTCTTATTTCTTATAACTGCCATCTCCTCCTCCTTATCTGTATGCATCTAGTTTTGCCGTTTCCCTTCTTATAACCTCTATATCTCTATATCTCTTGATGTACCCCACCTGTTCCTACAATATTCAATTATGGGTGACCATTCCACCTCTATTTTTTGTTCTGATTTTTGATTTAATATTCCTGTCAATTTATCATTTTCTTTCATCTCTTGTATCTTACTAAGCCATTCTTCTATTTTTGGCTCTTCCTTGCTCTTCCATTTCGCGGCTATGAGTATACGAGCCGCAGTGCAGAGATATAGTAAAATTCTCCAATAATCTTTTTTTACATCTTTTTCTAGCCCTGATGTAATGTTTAAAAGGTACAGTTTTGGGTTCAGTTCAAATTTTATATTGAATACTTTCTGGATAATGTTATGTATTTTTTCCCAAAATCTATGTATCGGCGGGCAAGTCCACCACATATGTTTTAGTGTTCCTGGTACTTTTCCACATTTCCAACAGTTCCTCTCTTTTACACTGTATATTTTATTCAGTCTTGATGGTGTTAAATACCACCTATTACTGATTTTGAAATAGTTCTCTTTTAAGGCTTGGCATGCCGTGAACTTTTTTGTTTTCCTCCATGCTTCTTCCCATTCTTCTAAATTGATTACCTCTCCCATTTCTCTTGCCCATTTGACCATTGAAACTCTAATTGTTTCTTCTTCTAATAGCCTGGAGTTCAAAATTTTATAAAATCTTGTAATTTTCTTTTTCTTATCATCCCAAATTATTTTTTCTATCTCTGTTTCCTCGTTTTGAAAGCCTGGATTTTCTCTGTCCACATTGAATCTGCTGTGTATCTGTTGGTAAGATTCAATTTTGACCAAATCATTAAGTCTCTTTTTATTGATTCCCATGTTTTCTTGTAATTATTTTCATACAAGTCCAAATTTCTATTAGAGAGCCAGAGACTCCACTTTTCCAGTGGAGTGGCGATGAACAAATGCTATTTTGTGGCCCATATCTAGCAAATTGTGTGACCTTTAGAGTTCTGGTTTGCCATTCATTTTTCACTTTTATTCATTCACTTTATTCATTCATTCATTCATTCACTTTTACATGAAGCCACTTAATTTTCACTTCCCAGATCTATCCAAAAACAGAAACACAGTTATATTTTGATATTTCCACTTTTCCAAATTTTTCAATGCACATCTCTGATTTTTTTAAAAAAAATACATAGAAAAAATGTGTATTATAGTGAACCTGAGTACAGAAATGCATTATATTCCTTGGGGAAAGTGCATATATTAGGCAGAAATACATACAAAAATGTGTGTATTAAGAGAAATGCACAGAAAAGTTTATATAACTGTCTGAAGTTTGTAGGGTTTTTTTAAAAAAAAAAACCCACAAAACTAAAGGAGAAATGGGGCAGAATGAATTTAAGAAAGTATGTAATTGACAGAAACCAGCTTTGACTGACTCAGACATCCATAATCCCAACATTAAATGAAAGTGAAGCTGTGTTGACACTTAGAAAGTAAGGCATCTACCTCTCAGTGCTTCCAGATTTTGTATGCAAAGAAAGATGTCAGAAGTTGTTCTATACAGAATGTTCTGTGTTATGACACTTGTCTGTGCAGTCAGGAAACTGCCAGGAGGTTTAGATGTATCCTTTTGCTCCTTGGATCAATCATTGCACTGATTACATGTTTGAAGAAAATTCCACTCCTTCCATCTCTGCATCATCAAGGTAGCAGCTGTGTTATTTACATTGCTGTAATCTGGCATTCACATAATCTTCTAGATCAAAGCAGATATTGGCTACCAACTTGTGAAGAACTTACTAAACACATAATGTGCTGCCCCATGTAGGATGCAGCTTCTTATAGGTCATCATCCACAATGCTTTTTAAGCAAATGCATAGAGCCACCTTATAACTACTCTGAGGGCTCAAACATGCAGGCTTTTCCAGTCCTTTTCCAACAGACACTGGAGAAGATAAGTTTTTAAACAGACTCTTGGCCTCATGGTGTTGTTCAGCTTTTGTCCTTGCTCTGTTTGATCCTCACCTACTAAATAAGAAAACACAGAAAATTTTGTGTGTATCTCAGAAATAATATATGAGAGACCAATTTTTGTACATTTCTCTAAATGTGCAGAATTTAAATCTACAGTACTTACTGCCTTGTTGCATGGACTATAAAAAAGTAGAATCAGTAGATGGGTTATGTGACTCTTTCTGAGCATCAGGCTGTCTTTTGTGGCTTGCTGTGCATATATTCAACTTCACAAAGATACTACAAGTTAAGTCTCCCTTATCTGGAATTCCAAAATCTGACATATTCCAAAATCCAAAATTGTCCACACAAGTGGCTGAGATGGTGACACGTTTGCCTTCTGATGATTCAACGTACACAAACTTTGTTTCATGCACACAATTACTTAAAATATTGGGTATAAAATTACCTTCAGGCTATGTGTATAAGGTGCACATCAAACATAAATTAATTTCGTGTTTAGACTTGTGTCCCATCTCCAAGATATCTCATTATGTATATGCAAGTATTCCAAAATCTTCCAAAATCCAAAACATCTCTGATCCCAAGCATTAAAGATAAGGGTGACTCAACTTGTACAGACATTCTTGCACAAATTGCACAATGCACAAGAAAAAGAAAAGGGATCGCTGCCTCTCTCTTGCAATGGAAGTAAGAACTCTCATAACGGCTCGGCAATCATTGATAGGCTGTCTTGCTGTGTTGAGATTGCCCATCTAGAGCAGCAGTGAGACACTGCTGAAATTTCTTCACATCCCTACATTCAGCTGCCTGTACAGGAAAGAATCAGCAGGGGATCCAGAGCCATAGGACTAACAATGCCATATAAATGCAAAAGTGCGCACATACCAGACGATGTCACCCTTTCGCATTTATGTTTTGTTCTTAAGCAAATCTATTTTATTGATGGCCCAAGGTGTCAATAGATCAGCTGTGCCATTTTTTTGCTGGCAAAGTTGGCATATGTAACCTCACATCTTTTTTTCAAGTACTTACCTCGTGAATGGCTGGATCAGCCAGAACACTTCCAGGTGAGATCACGACATCCAGGTAGGTGACACACTTTTCATTACCCTCCCCAGTTTGTTTTTAAGTATGTTTATGTGCTTAGTGTAACTGTTTGTGTGTTATTTTTTGTTTTATTTTTACATTTCCCACACAACGAAGTCTTGCAGGATTTCAAAGGAGGAAGTGAATGGTGCTTCGTTCACTTCCTCTTCATTGCCAGGGAAGCCTTCTGTCAGGAGAGAAGGTAAGTGTGGTGGGGGATGTTCTTTTGCTGTCATAAAAATTGATTTTTTTATGCCAGCAAAAGAGCGTTTAAAGGGGCTCGTCTGATAAAGTCCATAGGGTGAGGTCAGCAGAGGTTTTGGAATGGGTACTATTGATGTGCTGATGGTACCCAGTTCTATTTCTCCTTGCCTTCTGAGGCTGCATCTGCACTGCAGAAATAATCCAGTTTGACACCACTTTAACTGCCATGGCTCCATCCTATGGAATCCTGGGATTTGTAGTTTGTTCAGGCATCAGAGCACTCTGGCAGAGAAAGCTAAATATCTCACAAAACTACAAATCCCAGGATTCCATAGCATTGAGCCATGGTAGTTAAAGAGGTGTCAAACTGGATTGTTTCTGCAGTGCAGATGCAGCCTGAGTCAGGTGAAGTTGTGCAGATGTTAAACTGGTGTCAGGAGCTAGCGATAGGCTGGATCAACACCAGTGAACAGAGACTGGATCCTGAAAGATAAGTAGCTGGCTCATGTTATGGTAATCTCTCAGTAGGATACTATAATGCAGTTTATGCTCCTTCCAAGACAACTGGGAATCTTCAGCTAGTACAGAATTCTGACCAGTAATCAGGTGACCTCTTAGTACATCCATTGTGACAGAACTGTTTAAGAAAATAATATAATTGGCTGACTGTTGTATAGGAATTTTATTTTATTTTCCAATGTGAAGATGAAAAGTCAAATTCTGGTAGAGATTTGTGCCTTTTTTTTTTTTTAATTTCAGGACGTTTTGCAAACATATCAGTTGTGCCAAAACACGTTTGGGAGCAAAAGACCTGCATTTTCAAGGAAAAGCCCTAAATTTTGTGCAAACATTGCCAAAATGTTTTCAAAAATCAGGCAAAGGGGGTTTGTCTTCCCATTCTTTCTGAGGAATAGAAGAATTCATGAAGGTTGGTAATTTTCTGACAGGATAATCTGTTATTTAGGAAAAGAAGAGTGTGTCAATATTCTTCTCATTTCTACCATTCACTTTTGAGTCCAATTCAAGGTGCTGTTGTGTACCTTTATAGCCCTACAGAGCATTTTCTAAGTTGTGCTCCCCAGCTGTGCAGTATAGAAAAGCCACTGACAACAACATTACATTTATTACATTTATTTCAGTGCCAGTTGAACCACTTATTGCTTGTAATGTTATTTTAAAATTAACTGACCTGGTTTATTTTACTTGGGGGTAGGGATACAGATTTTCTTTGCCTTTATGGTGTATTTGAGGGGGTTTTCGATCTGTTATTTAACTCCACCATCTTACTGATGAAAACTGGGACCTGTGTGACCAAGCAGTGTTTAGGGTGTGGCAAAAGGTATTAATGAGGAAGAGCACATGAGCTGGGAGAGGCAGCATCAGTTTGCTTTTGCCAGCACCTCCTGGGAAGAGCAAGACTCTGCTCCCTCTTCTCCTCTCCCCCTTGCTGAGTTAACCGATTGCAAACTACTTTTGCAGTTTGAGCTCAATTTGCAGCAATTGAAGTAAAGAGAAGACAAAGGGGGAAGAGGGAGAAGGAGAGAGAAACTGGAACATTTCAAGAACAGCTAAAAAAGTGGGATGACAGAGGATTAATTGGGACAACTGAAGGGTATTTAAAAGACATGACCAGAAATTTGAGAAGCAAAAGATCAAAATTCCCCCACCTCACCCAATGTTTTGTGACCACTGATACAGGACAGAACAAGCTAACACAACACAGAGTATCTGACTTTCCCTGTAGCATTCCTGTTGCAAGGAGTATATTTTAATTGGCCAGTGTTAGAAGAGGAACAGTTCTGTGTTTGTTTGTTTTAAAAAAGAGTTCTCTCCCAATTCCTTTGCCACATTTTTAGATTTTGAATGGGGATGGGTAGTTGAATCTAAGAAAAATATATAAAAATGTGGAAAAATCATTTCCTCTAATATCTTTGTAGGAGTTATTTTATAACAGTTCTGGCCAAAAAATACTTTTTTAAAAAAATGCAGGAGACCCTCTAGAAAAATCAGATATGCTTGGAATCCCCAAGTTTAAATTAAACATGCAACCATTTTTAAAGATACTGGCCCCAGTTCTGTTAGCGTACAACTGGTCATGTCCAGCCTGTATTTTATATATCCTGCTTCCTGGATATATAAAAGTGGCTTATAAATGGTTACAGAATACAATAAAATAAGGTTTTTAAAAAGACAGATCAAGTACAACAGCCATGAGAAATAAATGGGGACAGACTACACAGGATTAAGGCACATCCATGTGGGTATTTTTTTTTAAGAACACATGTACACAGAGAGGGAAAGAGACAAGCTCATAAAGAAGGCAGAACCCTCTTACCAGCCATCAACTCACCTTGCCCATTCTCAGGTCTGGAAAAGTTACCCTATTGAAGAATGACAGGCTAAAGTAATCCATAATTGAACAGGGTGGGATAAAGCTCTGGGTCCCAACCAACAAACAAAAAATCAAAAACAGAAAGGTGACAAAATGAACTATTTTTTAACAACTGCTTTCAGGATCCATATGGAACACAGATGTATTTATCATTTCCTTGGTGAAATCCTAGATAGGTATTTATAAACCTTGTGTTTCATCTTGCCTGCCTCTCATTTTGTATTTGTTTTAAGCAAACCACCAAGTAACAGGAACAGAACTCTAATGTAGCTTCAAACTGCCAGGGTAAGTATGCTTTTCTGGACATTTGGCACAAACAGGTATCTGGTATCTTCCTGTGCAATGTTTTATACCAAGCAACAGCAGCCAGACGGCACCTGGATGCAGCTCTGCTGCCTAGCCCGAATGCCTACTGATTGACTGGGGTACATCTAGGTAAGCATCCTGATGGAGTTTTACATCTGCCAGTGATGATTAGAATTGGCCCAGTGTCATTTTCTGAACTTCTCAATGAACCATGTTGGCGAAACACAGCCAGTCATGTAGGAAGGTCACACAACAATGTAACATGACCAAAAAGTGTCAGTACCAATACTATAGGTGAAAGCACATATTTCAATGGGCATATATTGAACAATCTAATAAATCAAGTATTCAATTTGATGCCATGCAAAAATTCTTATCTTCTGAGAAATGGAGCCTCTCCAAGCTACCTTGGGCTGAGGTCTTCTACCCCATGATTTCTGGGTTATCTTAATAACCTACCCAAGAGTGAAGAGAATTATGCCATGAAAGTGGGACCTCTAAGGAAAGGGGACATGTTGTAATGTGAATATGTTTCCATCCGTGGCTCCAGCCAGTCAATAAGACCCACCCTCTTCAAGCATATTCCATGCCAGGCAATCCTACCAGTTTTCCACCCTCCCCCACCATGTCTACTAAGCATAGCCAGTCCTTGCTCAGTTGTTTTGGGAGTCTTTTACTCCTTCTCTGAAAATCTTGGGACTCCCCATTGTTCTCATTATATGGCTCAGTTTATTTGAAGGACTTATGAACCACCCTATACTTTGAGATCTCCTGGGAGCCTCTCTCTCTGTTCCACCACCCTCACAGGTACCTCTGGAGGGAACATAGGAGAGGGCCTTCTCAGTGGCTACCCCCAGGATCTAGAACTCCCTTTCCAGAGAAGTTAGACTGCCACCCTCCCTACTTTCTTTGCATAGACAAGTAAAGACTTTTTTATTCTGACGGGAACTTGATAATTGATTGTATAAGGCCCATCTCTCCTAAACAATGTGCTGGATCTTGCTAATTGTTGTGATGAGGTATGTGTGTGTGTGCACACATATGTGTAGGTGTTTAATGATATATGTCTTAATTTGGATTTAATTTTTTGATTGCTAAATCTCATTTGAATTTTAGTATTTTGTGAATTTTTAATAATGTGTTTTTTAATTTGTTGGAAGGGAGCGCAGGAGGGGCATGCAGAGGCTGTGCGCCCAAACCGGGCACGTTCGCCCCTTCTCCCCACCTTCCAGGAAGGTGGGGAGAAGGGGCGAATCGCGGGTTTGGCCGCGCAGCCTCTGCATGCCCCTCCTGCGCTCCCTTCCAGGAGAGAGCGCAGGAGGGGGATCCGGAGGCTGTGCGCCCAAACGGGGCACGTTCGCCCCTTCTTCCCACCTTCCAGGAAGGTGGGGAGAGGGGGTGAATCGCGGGTTTGGCCGCGCAGCCTCTGCATGCCCCTCCTGCGCTCCCTTCCAGGAGAGAGCGCAGGAGGGGGATCCGGAGGCTGTGCGGCCAAACCGGGCATGTTTGCCCCTTCTCCCCACCTTCCTGGAAGGTGGGGAGAGGGGGCGAATCACGGGTTTTCCTCGGCCGCTGCAGAAGCGGTTGAGCGGCGGCTGTGGCAAACCGCAATGTTCGCCCCCCCTCCTCTTTCTTCCGTTGCTCCCCAAAGGGGGAGAAGGCAGAGGAGGGGAGCGAATGATCTTCAAAACACTTTGCTTCACCCCCCTGCCCCATCTCCTGCCTCTTTGCTCCGTTTGCGAAGAGGCAGGAGATAGGTAGGTGGGAGAAGCAAAGTGTATCCGGCGTATAGGACGACTGTCAATTTTGAAGGGCACTTTTGAGTGCTCAAAAGTCATCTTATACGCCAGAATATACGGTATTAAATGGAGATCTAGTTTAGATTGTCAAGGATAATCCCTGAAATATTATGTTGAGCACTGTTCTCCAAATGCTACCTTAGGGCTTGTCTATGCCGGCCAGAATTCTCTGCTTTCTGGCTGGAATATTCTGTCCCTGGAGCTTGCCTGGATCCCCCCAGCCCACCCTGTTACCATGACGAAACACGCAAAAGCACATGCCAGTCTGTATTGGCTGGCGCTTCCCTTATGGTCATGTGTCACATTCTCTGAAGCCAGAAAGGAGGCCCTCAGCATGTGGTCAAGGCTGCAGGGGGCCTTCATCACATGCTCGGGGCCTCCTTTCCAGCTGCAAAGTGAGACCAGTGGTGGCAGCAATGGCCAGCAATACAGGTTGGCGTGCTGAACCCATGCCAGACCCATCTGAGTGGGCCCTGCATAATGTGGGAACCCAACATAATATGGGTTTTCCAGTGGTTATTTTAAAACATTGCAAATGAGTTTACCCCAACTTCCACTGGGTTTGCCTTGGATGTTGTCAGGACTGTCTGGCAGCAGTTAGGGGCAAGAGCCCTGTGTCATTTGGACTGCAGGGCTTCAAGATGGGGGGAAGCTGGGGTAAATTGCCCATCTAGACAAGCCCCCAGTCTTTTCTAAGTGCTAAAACCAGTTTACTGTCAGAAAAATAATTAATAAAATATATTATCTGTTGATCTTGGTAATGAAAAAGTAACCCAGTCAAAGTTTACTTGTCATCAAGCAGGTAATAAATCACGTCTTTATCATATGTACATATTACATAAGGCTTCCAAGGACTTTTCAGAAACTTCAGGAGTTTGAATGGCTTGACTCCTAACATGATTGAGACAGTGACAGCTTATTGTGCTTTGATTCTCCATGGGTGGGTGGGTGTGTATGTGTATATACACATACAGTATTTTAAAAAGCTCAGGAACCACAGAGTTCTCATGGGCATGCTCAAATGTTTTTCTTCACTGATTTTCTTCTCAAATGAAGCAATGAGTAATTTTAACAATTTCTTCCCACTGTGAGAAAGTCTTTAAAAACAGAGCACTTTTTAAAAGACTATTGACACTTTTTGGATGGGTTATTTTCTGTGCTGAAAATCAAATTTTCCTGAGCAAAATAACCATGTGCAAATGTTGCATAGAATAGGTCCTGAACTGCAAAGATTATCCTCATGCCAGGAGTTTGTTCATCAGGGTCCCTGAACACTCCAGAAACATGTTTCCCACCATTTTACAAATCTTGTAGAATATTCTTTCTGTCCCTATCACGTACACATATACTTAACCAAGGTTTGGAGATCAGAAGGATCATGGGATTACAGGTCACCCTGCCCCTCTCCAGCATGATTTTCCCAACTACATGCACAGACAGGTCAATTTCATAACCTGGTTAAAGTGAAAGTAGGGAGCCAGCTCAGTCCCAAGCAGTCTTGCATATTATGACTGTTACAGAAAACAGGGGGTATAATACTGGTCTTCCCAAAAGGAAACAGATAAAGGAACCACTTTGGGTTAGGAAGCTGATTCCCCATCTACCAACCTCTGCATGGGCAGATGATATCAGGAGATGTAACCATGCTCTTGACATTGCTCTGTTCCAGGGAAAGTACTGCCGGAGCTTCTCCAATCAATGCTTGATCTAGTTGCTTGATCTTCAGCCAAGGGAAGGTGAGAGCAGAGCAAGTTACTCAGCCAGCACTTCAGGAGCTAGTTGAGTTCCAACACTGGGCTTCATCTAGATCCTGGATTGCCAGCTGAATGCATCCAGCTCCCCTCCTCTCCTCCATGGAGAGAAGGTGATGGGGGAGCACAACCAACTATGTTGTGGCTTTGAACCATAGCCAAGTCACTTTCATGCCCCATTTCCCTTTTGAAAAGAAGGGGGTGGGCCACTCAGGGGAGAACTGAAAGTTAGGTTTCATATCCTATCAGGCCTTGTTAAGCCTGCTGTCCAGAGTTGCCCACCACTGGTATAAAGTGGAGAAAGTGTAACAGCCTGGGCATTCATATTTAAAGGCTCCTTTGTATGCATATGGAAACTTGTCCCTATTAGAATTCCCAAACTAACCCCAAGTGTTTAAAGACTTATATCTTGCTTTCACACTGCTTCTTTCTGTCCTGGAAAATAATGATGCTGTTATATTTTATAGCGTGTCCTTGCCTTGAAACATTTGGATTTAAGATGAGTTCCCTTCAAGGGAGAAGCTGTTTTGCCCAAATGATCTTAACATGGGGCAGGGGCAGTCACACACAAGCCTCAAAGTCCAAGCCGAGATAAACTTCACCCACAAGGGAACAGGAATAAAGTACAGATTCATATGTTATCTTGCAGTCCAATTCTTAATCTGTGATTAATTGTACATCTGCACAATCTCCCTGGAAAGGACATACAATGCTTATTTCTTCCCTTTGGGCAAAAGTTCTTGCAGAGAGGAACAATCGCGGTAAAGCAATGGCTGTTGGGAGGTAATGGCCGCAATGTTTTCCATCTGCCACATTCATAAGGAACAGTCATGAAAGAGAAAGAGGGGGGGAAGCAAACAAACAGATTTAGAGAGGACTAATAAAACAATCACATTGTGCATTCTCTCTCTCCATATTGTATCAGAATATCCTCAGGGAGAAGAGCACATAAAACTATATTCACAATGTTCAAGGGTTTTTTTCTCCTTTGTTTGGCTAAAACTGACATACTCTTGCATATAAAAACAAATTAGCAAGGAAACAGAAAACAAATCAAAGACATGGTAGTCAGGAAAAAGTTTGCATGGAATTGCAGCCTGAAGTGTGACAGGAACAGATGCACATTTAGACATCTGTGTCAAGCATCATCTGTGTACTCATCTGTATCAAGAGATTGCCCTACTACGTGCTTATGGAAATGTACAAAACTCAGAGAGATACAAACTCTACTCCATGCATCTCATTTAAATATGTTGGGTGTGCGTGTATGTGGAGGAGTTGTGTGTGGAAACTCATTTGTGCTTTTGTTGATCCAATTGGATTATTTACAGGGGAGGTGAACAGATTTTATCTTACATGAGCTTGAGTGCAAGAGCCACTTCCTAATGATAACTGTTTAAGTACGGTTAGACCCCTGTATCTGCAGAACCAATATCCATGGTTTCAGATGTCTGTGGGACACAAAATAGGAGACATATCCTATATAGTTGTGCTGGAAAATTCCTAGAGAGACATCCTCTCTAAGCATCTTCTAGGGCCTCATATACATGGGCCAAAATACACCAGCTCCCCACCAGTGTATCCTGCCTGTGGATCAGCCCCCTCCCATTGCGAACTTGAAATGGGAGGAAGTCCAGACTGCCATGCCAGTCTGTTGTTGCAGCCACTGCCGGCATCCCACTCTTCACAGCCAGGAAAAGAGCCTGCAGCATGTGAGCAAGCCCCCCTGCTCGTGACCAGCTTGGTCACATGTTGTGGGCCTGCTTCCTGGCTGCGTAAGACCAATTGCAGAAGGCAGCTGCAACAATGTGCTGGCATGGCAGACTGGGATTCTACTGTCATCTGGGGACCAATATGTTTTATTTTGGCTATAGTGGTTTTTCACTGTTTTTTTTTTTTAATGGTGTAATGGACTTTACTTCGTCTTGGCTGTGTGGGTCATGAGGATGGCTTGGAGGCAAAATGGGGCAAATGACCTGCATCATCTGGACTGCAGGGCTCAAAGATGGGGCCAATTCAGGGTAAATAGCCCATCTAGACAAGTCCTAAGTCCTCCAATGCAACTCTAAGGTATGTTTTTACCAGAAATTCTTTATTTTAATAGGGTTTGCTATTATCCATGGTTTCTGGTATCTGCGATAAGTCTGGGAACTGAGCCCATGCAGATATGGGGGTCCAACTGTATTGTCTAGGAGTCAAACTAGATGTTGAGGGAGAATGCATATTCACTCTGGCTAACCCATTTTCCCACTCATTAAGAAATTGCCTCAGAGATTTGTGCCTTTGCTATCAGACTTACAGTACGTGATATGACAAGCAAATATATTTCACCACTGGAGATATACCTCTTCTAAAACATGCTAAACATATCATCTAGTCTGACCCTCAGATGTTTTATTCAGGCCAGTACACCTTGTTCCCTGCAAAGATAAATGCATCTCACTAACTAATTCTTATGAATACATGTTGTAATTGTGTTTATTTTATCACTCTCATAGTGATAGTTTTTTGGGGCAGGGGACAAAAGATGGAATATAAACTTTTTTTATGTATATGAGTTTATTAATACAATATATTACCTTATAATTCATCTGATTATACATTACCTATCGCAAAGCTATACACAATTATTTACTAATCTCACGTATACATACAAATTATTTCCTTAATATAATTACCCCTACCCCACCCACCCACCCATCCCAGGAATGGTGTACCTTATTAACTTCCCTTTTCTCTCATGTTGAAAATCTTTATAACTATTTCCTTAACATTCTCATACCCCTTCCTCTCTTCAACAAACTCAGTCATTATTCTCCAGTTACTAAGCCAAACCTCTTCTTTCAATAGGCTAAAATAAACCCTCCTTTTTCTCATTATAAAAATCAAACATAATATATTCTATTATATATTGCTTCCATCGATCACGATTCCACTTTTAAAAATCTTTCCATCCATATGCAATCATTGCCTATGCCGCTATAATTAATTGCTTAGCTAAGTATTTATCCTCCTTCTGAAGTCCTATAATCCTACGGACTTTTTCAAACGGGGGGGAGGACCCTGAGGAGGTCAGAAGAAGAACGGGGCTGTCACACTTACAGAGCCCCATTTCATATGCCGCCACCCTCCTCCGTCCTCCTCCTGACCTTCTCCCATGCTTCCTCCATGCTGCGGGTACTGCTTTTTATTGATAGAGGTTTTCCATCAATAAAGAGTTGTGCCTGCAGTAAGGGGAAAGGTCGGGAGGAGGATGGAGGAGGATAGCATCATATGAAATGGGGCTCTGTACACACAACAGCCCCGTTCTTCTCCCAACCTCCTCAGAGGTTCTTTCCCCCATTTGAAAAAGTCCTAACATTGCTAATAATACTTCTTTCTTTATTTAACTGAATTTCCCCCCAATTTTTTTACTCATTTCTTGTTCTGTTTCACTCCAAAAGTTTCGTTCTTCACAACACTCCCACTAAATATGAATGTACTTTCCTTTGCTACTATAGCCATGCCAACAAGCAAGTGAAACATTTTTATTAATATATGCTAACTGCTGTGGTGTTCTATACCATCCTCCTATTATTTTCACCTGTAATTCTCTAACCTTATTGTTTAAAATAGTTTTAATTTCTTGTAGCCATTGTTGGATTTCCTTCTTATTAGTCTTCATATCCTTTTCCCATACTCCTGATAGGTCTTCTCTCTCTCTCTCTCTCTGGCTTTTCTTCGCAAACGAAGATTCAGGAAGGACTCATCCCACTCTTTCTGCAAGTGCACTGATGACTGAAAAGGCCAATCTGAGATAAACATGTCCAGTTGCAGAAAGCACAGCAGGTCTCCTTGGGTGATGTTTCCAGGTTGTGATTCTTTCTGCGTTGTCATTTGTCTTCAAGATTTGTTCGGCATGAGCTCTCAAATAAGGCTGCAGTTTTGTGGATCTCCAAGCCTCCCAATGTGAGGCCATGGTGGACCACTGTTGGTGATCAATTTGGCCAAGCCTGAGATGTTGTTTCAGGGAGTCCTTGTATCACTTTTTTGGAGCACCCCTCTTACGCTGACCCATGGCGAGTTCACCGTAGAGTACTATTTTGGGGAGGTTGACTAGCTAATAACATCTTATAGATCTTATAGATCCTACCTCCTAACTCCTTCCTTCCTTCCTGTCTCATCATCAGTATTTCTTCTAAAGGGTTTTAGCATTCTTTTATAATCTTTATTTCCTGTAAAGTCTTAAATATACCACCTAATTGAAGCCAATATTGATTTCCTATCATCTCCATTATTTCCTTTGTCTCTATCCTTTTCCCTAAATTCTCTACAATATCACCAATTATCCTATATTCCATTTCATTCAGTTTTCTTAATACTATTCCTTTGCCAACTTCTCCTTCCCTATTCAAATATTCTGTTGGGTGCTAATAGTAATTTTCAATTTCCCCCAATTTTTCCATATTAGCTACATTGTACAAAATGGTCCTTTATTAATTTTAATTTTATTTCCTTAATAATAATAATAATAATAATAAATTATTATTTATTTATAGCCTGCCACATCACAAGGAATCCGGGCGGGTTACAACAATAAAAACACATGGAACACAATAAAATTCAAGGCTGTAGGAGTAGAGATGTGATGGATCTCCTCCAGCAGGTCATTCCACAGTTTTGGAGCATCAGTGGAGAAGGCCCTCTGGCTCACTGATGTTCACCTAGATTTTTTTTGACTGAAGTAGGTTCTTCCCCAAGGACCTTAGTGTGTGGGACAGACAATACAGAAGAAGGAAATCCTTTAAGTATTCTGGTCCCAAGCCATTTAGGGCTTTAAAGGTAATAACCAACACCTTGTACCTTGCCCAAAAACTAATTGGCAGCCAGTGAAGGGACTTCAGGGCCGGTGTTATATGGTCATTATGCAAAGTACCAGTAATTAACCTGGCTGCCATATTTTGTACAAGCTGAAGTTTCTGAACTTAGCACAAGGTTAGCCCCATGTAAAGCGCATTACAGAAATCTAATCGAGAGGTTACCAGTGTATGTACTACAGTTTCAAGGTCTCCCTGCTCCAGGAAGGGGCGCAGCTGGCGCATCAGCCGAAGCTGATAACAGGAGCTCCTGTCGCATCCACCTGAACTGTCAAGTGACGTGACTTGTCAAGGAGCACCCCTATGCTGCGGACAGAGTCCTTCAAGGGAAGTGTGACCCCATCCAGGACTGCCTGATATAACTCCATTCCTGGGTTCAGGTTTCCTATGACAAGTCCCTCTGTCTTACCTGGATTCAGCCTGAGTTGGTTTTCCCTCATCCAGTCCACTACCACCCCAAGATAGGCATTCAGGGGAGAGATTCCATGCTTATTGACTGCATCAGTCTGAGACACAGAGAAATATATTTGGGTGTCATCAGCATACTGATAACACCCTGCCCCATTCCTCCGGATGATCTCGCCCAGTGGCTTCATGTAAATGTTGAATAGCATTGGGGACAGAATCGCACCTTGAGGGACACCTGATTTGAGCTCCCTCTTGGCCAAACACCTGCCCCCAAGTGACACTACCTGGAACCTACCCGAGAGGTAGGACCAGAACCATTGCAAAGCAGTGCCGCCGATACCCAGCTCTCTCAGGCATTCCAGAAGGATACCATGGTTGATGGTATCGAAAGCCACTGATTGGTCCAAGAGTAGCAGCAGGGTCACACTTCCCCTGTCAATGCTCAGAGAGAGATCATTGACTAAGATGACCGTGGCAGTCTCAACTCCGTATCCTGTCCTGAATCTGGTTTGAAATGGAGCCAGAAAGTCAGTTTCCTCCAAGACAACTTAGTTGATTGGCGACCGCCCTCTCAATCACCTTGCTCAAAAATGGCAGCAGGGAAATAGGTCTATAATTATTTCTGCCCAGGGGGTCCAGGGAGGGCTTTTTAAAGCGTGGTCTAACCACTGCCTCCTTAAGACAAGAGGGCAGGGACCCCTCCCTGAAGGATGCATTAATTGCATTTTCCAGCATCAGCTTGACAGTATCACCCCCTGAACTGCCAGCCAAGTTGGACAAGGGTCAAGAGGGCAGGTCATCTTTTTCAAACTACTAAGGAGCTTGTCCACATCCTCAGTACTTACCGACTCAAATTGATCCAGTCTAACGGTAATGGCAGAGGCTCTGGATACCTCTCTTGTTGCTACTTACTTAAAGTTGGTGTCCAAATCAGCTCTTATCTGAGAGATTTTATCTGTGAAATAATCACTAAAATTGTCACAGCAAGCTGTAGTTGGTTCTAATAGAGGGTTCTTGGTGGGAGTCAATTGAGTTAAATTCCTCACCACCATGAACAGCTCAGCTGGATGGCATTCCCACAGACGCGATAGATGCAGAATAGAAAGATTTCTTAGCTGAATCTATCGCCACTTGATAAGACCTAAGAAAAGTCCAATGAAGTGTCTTGTCAGACAAGAGTTGATATTTCAGCCAACAGTGCTCTAGTCATTGTCCATCGCTTCATTTGTTTAAGATCTTCAGTGAACCACGGATTACGATTTTTCGCAGGTTGGAAAGGATGCTTGGGAGTGATCGTGTCTACAGCTCTGATAAGGTTGTTATTCCACATATTAAGCAGAGCTTCAACAGAATCGCCAGCATTGCCAACCATAGAACCCCCTAGGGCTTCTTGGAACCTAATGGGTTCCATCAGCCTTTGAGGGCGGACCATTCTAATCAGTCCTCCACCCCCAGAGGGAGGGATGGTGGCCTTCAGTCCAACCTTAACCAGGAAATGATCCATCTATGTGGAGATGCTAATTAACTCCGCCCATGGATGTGCCTGATCTGTGCAGAAGACCACATCGAGGGCATGACCTGCACAATGTGTGGGCTCAGAGACTATCTGGGAGAGGCCCATGTTTGTCATGGAAACCATGAACTCCCAAGCCGAACCAGTAAGATTAGCCAAACCAGCCTCAAGGGGGATGTTGAGGCCACCCAGAACTAATAGCCTAGGGGACTCCAGCACCAGCTCCGAGACTAGTTGTATCAGCTCAGCTAGGGAGTCTGTTACGTTACGGGGTGGACGGTAAACCAACAGAATCCCCAGATTCTCCCTGGTCTTCAAGTGAAGGTAAATGCACTCGGTGTAGTCTAAAGCATGGATAGGTATCCTGGCTAAGGGAAGGTTGTTTTTATGAACTATGGCTACACCCCTCCTCACCCGCTTTCCCTTACCTGCTCATTGACAGAGTACCTGGCTGGAAGGGCCTGAGCCCAGGTTATGGTGGTATCTGCTCCCAGCCAGGTTTCCGTGATATATGCCAGGTCTAATTCTTAACATTCATTTAAATTCAGGTGGAATATAAGCAAGATAGATAGATAGATAGATAGATAGATAGATAGATAGATATCATGGTTAATATAGGCAGAAGGCATGCTCCAGAAGATGGCAAGAATGGGCAATTGCTAGGGGTCTAAGGACTTTATCAGACCACCCTCCTGAAAAGTTCTTTTGCTGGCATAAATTGTGGCATTTTTATGTCAGCAAAAGCACTTCCCCCACCAGACCTTACCTTGCTCACATGAAAGAGGCTTCTCTGGCACTAACAGGGAGTGAATGTAAGTCCATTCACTTCCTGGTTTATGATCTCTACAAAACTTGCAAGAAGACGCTTGCCTGGGAAATGTAAAAATAAAAGTAAAAGAAAGACACAAAAAGTTAACACAAATGCATACACACACTTAAACATCCAAAGTACTTGAGGGCAGGGTCATAAAAAGAGCATACCCTACCTGGCTGTTGTGATCTCGCTTGGAAGTGTTTACCCGTTGACACTGCATTCACATGAGTACAATGGCGCATGGATTCAAATGCTGGCAATGCCAGCAACAAATCACTAAGGGAGATCTATTGAAGGCTTAGGCTGTCAATAAAAAGGAACGGGTTTTTAACCAGATATGATTGTGAAATGGCAATGTCATCTGGAATGCACACCCTTTTGGGATTATTAGGCATCCTTATGACACCTTATTTTCTGTCTGATAAAGTCCTAAGACTAGCAGAAGTTGCATTATCCCAAAGTGCTATTATTGTCACTTTATTCATAATATCCAAGCTGATCTGATGTAACCTATCAGAATTCTCCATTTGTACATTACACCTCTTCCAAGTTAGGATAACTAAGTTTGCTGTGCCTGAGAGCTCCCTAAATTTTGGAACCAACACTGCATAAACAAACAAGAGAGGTGAAACATAATGGGTCAATAGTTCAACCTACTAATCTCCTTTTGGACAAGAGGACTTCCTTTCTCTCCTTCTGAGACAAGAGGTAAACTTGCATGATCCTAGTTTTTCTTCTATGTCTAGATTCCGTCTGATCTTGGAAGCTAAGCAGGGTCAGCCATGGTTAGTACTTGGATGGGAGATCACCAATGAATATCAGGTGCTGTAGGCTGTGTATTTCAGAGGAAGGAACTGGAGAAACCACTTTTGAGTATTCCTTGCCTAAGAAAACCCTCTGAAATTTGTGGGGTCACCATAAGTCAAGAGGCGATTTGAAGGAACGTACACACACACACACACACACACTATTGCTGTTCTGTTTTTATTGCTGCTGTGCATTGTCATGCCAATTACATATTGCTTATTTGGTTTACACACTAGTTAAGAATTCTTTAATAAACTTCACTTGGTCATTTAGATGATGCATTATGGGCTCTCTAAGTGTCATGAAGCCTTCCTCCC
Organism: Gambelia wislizenii; assembly: GCA_030847615.1. Taxonomy (NCBI): domain Eukaryota; kingdom Metazoa; phylum Chordata; class Lepidosauria; order Squamata; family Crotaphytidae; genus Gambelia; species Gambelia wislizenii. The sequence continues at coordinate 301,733,287 of JAUMIR010000002.1, read as the reverse complement.
ATATAATTATAGACTGCTCCAGACAGGGGGAAGAACCCATAGGGCAGGATGGTGGAAAATAGGAAAGGATATATATAAGAAAGAGCCAGTGTGGTGTAGTGGTTTGGATGTTGGACTAGGACACTGGAAGACCAGGATTCGAATCCATGCTTGGCCATGGAAACCCACTGAGTTACCTTGGGCAAGTCATGCACACTCTCAACCTCAGAGGAAGACAAGGGCAAATCCTCCCTGAACAAATCTTGCCAAGAAAACCCCATGCTAGGTTTCCTGTAGGGTTGTCATAAGTTCGAAATGACTTGAAAGCACACAAAAACAAAAACAACATATAATTTAATGATCTTTAAAAAGAAAAACGCTTGTGACATAAGGCCAGAGCTGAAGCTGTCTCTAACTGCTCCAAGTACTCCTGACATTGGCTTTGGTGGATAGGGCTGCTAGAACTTGCAGTGACAAATATTTGGAGGACTATGTAATTTCCATGCCAGCCTTAACAGATCTCACTCATGATCAGAGATGATGTTATGCAATTTCGAAAATGGCACTTGCTCGCAATTTACACATTATGCATGCATATTTTCCTTTGGTTTTCTTTTTCAACTTAAATCAAAATGGGGAGGATGGAGTACCTCATTCGTCATCCTGTATTGCCTTATAAAACATCTGAACCTAACTGCCTTGCTAGGAGGAATTTTCCTATGAGTTGTCCCACGCCTGTTTGTGGCTTATTTGTTTATAGCCTCACCATGGCTTCTTGACACACTGCAGAAATAATCCAGTTTGACACTGATGTAACTGCCAAGGCTGAATGCTATGGAATTTTGGGATTTGTAGTTTTGTGAGATATTTAGCCTTCTTTGTCAGAGAGCTCTGGTGCCACAACAAACTACAAATCCCAGAATTCCTTAGCATTGAGTCACAGCACTTAAAGTGGTGTCAAACTGGATTATTTCTGCAGTGTGGCAACAGCCCTTGTCACAGCCAAGCACCTGCATAGCAGCATGTGACATAGAGAGTCCAAAGAGTGCTTAGAGTCTAACAAGAGGGTTATAAGCTTTTGGGCCATGTGGGGATAAGTGCTGGAAGGCCTTCACCAGGATTTACAGAAGGAGCAATAATACCTGTGCATGAATAAGTAACTACTAGCTACTAACTATTAGAAAAAGTTTCACATATCATTCCCAACCAGCATGTGGAGCAGGTAGCATATGCTGCACAGACTTGCTTCCTTTTAATCCTCTAATCCAACCATGAAACTCACTGAATGGTCTGTTGTTAAACTGTTTCTTATTATTCCTCAGTCTACCTACCTGACAGGACTTGTGAGGTGGGGGGACAACATGCACTAAACCCTGCATTAATATTTTCAGGGAGAACTTTCTTTTACCTTCAGTACAGAAGATACATTATGTCTTCAGCAAAAAAAGGGAGGAGCCTTTCCCATGGTGCTCCCTACCAAGGGGGTGCAATGGGCACTAGCCTTTTGCTATTTTCAAGTGCCAAATGGAAACGTTTTGTCCAGGCTTTGTACATTTTAAAGTTTTCTTAATGGATTTGTCTGCTCACTTGCTTATTGATCTGGGACTGGACCATGGTTCCTGACACACTGCAGTTTGACACTACTTTAACCATCATGGCTGCATCCTATAGGATCCTGGGATTTGTAGTTTGTTGTGGCAGCACAACTCTCTGGCAGAGATTACTAAATATCTCGCAACACTACAGATCCCAGAATTCCATAGCATTGAGCCATGGCAGTTAAATAGGTGTCAAACTGCATTATTTCTGCAGTGTGTTTGGTCTGGAGAGGAGGGGGTTGAGGGTGACATGATAGCCATGTTTGGATGTTTGAAGGGATATCATACTGGGGATGGAGCAAGCTTGTTTTCTGCTGCTCCAGAGACTGGAATGCAGAGCAATGGGTTCAAACTACAGGAAAAGAGATTCCACCTGAACATTGGGAGGAGCTTCCTGACGGTGGGAACCATTTGGAAGTGGAATACACTGCCTCAGAGTGTAGTGGAGTCTCCTTCTTTGGAGCTTTTTAAACAGAAGCTAGATGGCCATTTGTCAGGAATGATTTGATTATGTATTCCTGCATGGCAGGGGGTTGGACTGGATGGCCCTTGTGGTCTCTTCCAACTCTATGATTCTATGTATCAGCAGCCCGTCTTATCTTCTATTGCATTGCAATTGTCTTGTTTGGTTGTATATTTTGGTAATGTTATAATATTGTTCTTTTATTGGAAATATGTTCTTATAATATTGGACACACCATCCTGAATGAGGAACAGGTTACATATCTTAAAAATAAAAGTCTCTATTCTCTATCACCTCTGAAGTTAAGTCTACTTAGCTAAGTAATTTCTCCTGGCCTGACCTCTACCAAAAACCTGATGTAGATGCTGCTAACCCATGTTTAATAAAAGACTATACATGGCATTTTAGAATTTCACTCACTCTAATATTTCAGATTTCCACAGCATCTCTTTTAGAAGAAGTGATTTTTGGACAGTGTAGATCAAATGGGCTCTGAATAATGTTACTGCATTAAAGCCTTCTAGTACTATTGTCAGGTACTAGCCTAGAATTAATTATGCCTCAGTCATTCCAGCCTATGTTTAATTATAGCAACCCTGGGATTAATTATATCCTAACAGATACTTATCTAGTTTTCTTTTCTTAAATAATGGGATTGAGTGTGTTCTTGGTAAGATTTTTACAACAGGAAATGCATATATTTAATGTGTGCTTTGCTATAAATTAGCTTTGTCATGGGAGTGCATAAAATGTGAGAAAAAAATATGGGAAAAACATTTGCTCTAAACCCTTCATAGGAAGTTGAAGCAACATAATCAAGAACATAGATATCTGGGTCCAGATCAGCATGCCATGCTTAATTCAAATGCAAGGGAAGCTTTATTAACTCCTAAATTCTTTTCCAGTATAAACGTCAATCGCTCTGGAGGGGAGAAGGCATATTCTTCCCATTCAGCCTCAGCCTTTACCTCCCAATATCCCAGTGATTAAGCAGATACAGGAGACAAGTAAGTAGGTGGGAGAGAAAGTAAGAGGACATTTGGAGAGTCATGGGCAAGTGGGAAGGTGAGGATTTGGAGTGGGGAGGAGATAGAACAAACCTGTAACATCCTCAGTAGGAGGTTTAATGCATTCCAAACGAATGTTGAATATACAGTACTGTTTCCCACTTTTGAGAGGATGGAACTCAGTTGTCCCTCAGATGCAAATTCCCCTGTATCCAAATAAGGCTTATTCCCTAGAAAGTTTGCATAAGAGTGTTGCCTGTGTTTTAATTATTTCAATAAAATGACAGGCATAACCATGGGGAATACCAATGTTCTTTTATGGTGATCAGATCATGCCCATTGTCTTGAAAGACTTCTTTCCCGACAACCCAATTATTTAAAATTTTCAATTTACAGCTTATATCTCACATAGATTTCAACCATCACCCTGCAAAAAAAGCTTGGTGATATGCCTAGAAACTTGGTGAAAGCTAGTTAACTGGGTGGTATGGCAAACCGAAGTTGTAGGCTTATTTACATGTATAGGAAGTAATTATTTCAACACTGCTAACAAGCCAGGGTCTTCCACCACACAAAAAGGCAGTAGGATAGCTGTGGGAAGGGTTTGCACAGTAACCAGGAGGCACACACAGTCCTGTCCTTCAGTTTCTCACTTGCACATCTCATCTTCCAGCATTTGTTCTCTGAGACAGCTGTCTTGAATATTGGCTGTAGGCGACCAGCATGGGAAAGCCATTGCCTTCATGCTTTGCTTGCATGCTACACAAAGATATCTGGCTGGTGCATATTTGACTTCACCAGATTATCTGTAGGCTTGTCCAAATGAACTTTGTTGCCAGAGCCTCTGAAAATCTAAGATGTAATATCTGAAGATGTCAGCACAAATATCCTAGAAAAGACCTAAGAACGAGTCCCAGATTCAGCTGGGTTCCCCTTTGCAGTATGTGGGAGAAAGAACAGAGAAAGGGGGATGGAATTTCCTTACCTTGATGGCTTGCCTTTGTTCCTAGGGCCTCTGTTCCAATGTAGACCCCTACATCGTTATTTTTCCACAGGCTGGTCTACTGGAGATTGGTTTGGCCTGGCCAAGGGAGGGGCTTCTTGGTTTAATATGGGGTTCTCGTCACCAGCCCATGTAGGCCACATAAAAACAGTCCCAGCTGAGCAGCCAAGAGCTACTTGACTCCAGTGTTTCCTCACCTACCCTCCTTCATTTCAACTCTGACAGTTGAGGCTTTAATTCATGTTGGTTGGGAGTGGGTAAAATCTGTCTGGGTGTTTTGTTCCTATTTATTCTTTGTTACAACTGTGTCACCAAATGATTGCTGGTGTTTTCAGCACTGAGCTTGATTCATGGGGGAAATGGTGCCTACATACTCATTTCCTTCATTTTTGAGATCCTTTCATGGGAGCATAGGGTGAAGGCATTCAAGGGACATGTTTGGGCCTGTCAAAACTGCTTTACTCCCAGGTGGCAGAGGAACCATACAGTAACTTTCACCCATGTGGAAAGCCATCTCCTGATATCCCATGATTTGCCCCAGCAGGCAGGCATAGGAAAAGTCCCCATTGCTCAGAAAGTAGGCTGTCCAATGTGTGGATCCATTGCCCTGTGCTTCACCCAGACTCTAGCAGGAGTAACCAATAAAGTTGTGACTCTTTGAACTCCGGGATGGTGTTTGCATATTGTATTGTCTCTGTCTGCATTGCCACTAGCTCCCCCCCCCGACAAAAAAACCCTCCCACAATAAAGACTCCAACTGGTGCACACAACAATTACACCTATCTTTCCCGTTGTTAAGGTACAGAACACACTATTAAACTGAGATGCTAGAGGCTCGCATTAGTGTTTAGAGTAGGAAAAAATGAAAATAATAAGCATCGGCATAATGATTACTGCTTATAATAGAAGTGGAACCTGAACCTTAATTGCCGTGACATGACTGCATTGTCAAGGTATTCACACAAGCCCACAATCAGCTAAATAAAGATATTAATTTGTCATTGCCCTCACCCTCCATATTTAAACTTGTGCCTTTTTGGAAACAACTGGGTTTCTAAATTCCAGGAGTTTCTCGACTGGTGCAAGTCAGCATTGTTTTCATGAGAGTCTTTTGTTTTATACTTATTGAAGATCTGAGCTCTATTTAATTAAGAGGAACAAAGAAGCAGGGAAGGAATGACATTGGGTTCCCAGCTGCCATCTGTTTGCAAAGCTGCTAAGAATGGAATTGTTTTGTGCTCCAATTTCTGTCCTGGGTCCAGTTAAGAAATAAATTTCAACTGACAAATAGAAATAATTATATTCATCCCTAACCAACCATACTTTCAAAACCTGGCTTAGGCTAACAGTCAGTTAATCTGTGCAGCTTTAAATGGATCAGAAGGATGGCATCCACTGGTAAAATATTCCCTCAGTAAGGCTTTTGTCTGACTCAGGTTTTCCAACTGGCTTATTTGTCAATGGAAGGAAATGCTCAGAATAAAATCCTGCTTATTACAACTTCATGTTGTAATAAGGAGATGCAATCCAGTTTGGAAACCAAGCAGGTATCTGGGAGGGCATATGGGGACAGGAGGACTGAGAGTCAAAAACTTTATAATACTGAACAAAATCCTATTGGCCTCTCAAGTCACCTGATATCTACCGCGTTATCCTCCAACTCAGACTTGGACAACTGCGTCTCTCTCTCTCTCTAAATATATTTTTGGCCTACAACTCCCATCAGCACTTCTCAGTACATCTAGTATTAGGGCATTATGGGAAATTAAGGCCAAAATATATGGAGGACTACAGTTGCCTAACCCTGAGGTGGTGGTGGTGGTGGTGGTGTGCCTTCAAGTCATTTCTGACTTACGAGGACCCTAAGGTGAACCTGTCATGGGGTTTTCTTGGTAAGATTTATTCAGAGGGGGGTTGCCTTTGCCTTCCTCTGAAGCTGAAAGAGTTTGACTTGCCCAAGTGGATTTCCATAGCTGGACAGGGATTTGAAATGTGGCCTACAGAATAATAATCCAAAGCCCAATTGCCTTGCAGGCTCTTGCATTTATGGTGATACAACTTCAACAGATTGCAAGCAGAGGTCCAGTGTTCTAGTACAGGGCTGGGGGTGGTCCAGATTTGTACTCCAGGCCCCATCATCCACTGACAGTATCACCAGGGAGCAAGGATGATAAATATCATAGTCCAACAACATCTAAAGGACCACTGGTTCCCTTCCTGTGCTTTAGCATTCCCATCACCAGAATGGCTGTTACTATGCACCCAAATTTTGCAGTTTTAGTCTTAGGCTATATCCAATTTCCTTAAATTTTTGACAGGCAAAGAAACCAGTTAACCTTGGAAACATGTGATAAAAATGAATGAATGTATGAATGAAACTAATATCATAAATAGGGAGGCACAGTAAGGATGAAGGTTAGGGATAGATGTGTGAAAATATGTTTCATTTTTACTGAATTTGTCAGAATCCTGTTTTCATTTTTGTCTTCTGTTGGTTCACAGGTTGTATTTTTCCTGCACAGAATACACTTGCATGTTACTAAGCATTACACATATTTTAATGTGTTTATGCCACTTACTATAGTACATTTGTGGGATTTTTCTAATAAAAGTATCTTGAGTCATACATTTTTCAAAAGTACACAATGTTTGTGAGTAATTCCCCCTGCCCATTGAAATATATCACAAGTCTCAGCAAAGTGTGGATTGTAAGGACAAGATGAACTTCATCTCATTTCTTTTCTTAGGAGTGGTAAAATCACAGAAAAAAAATGCATTTCTTTTTCTTCTCTAGTCAGAGGATCTAATATTAGAATAGTATTGAGTAGAAGCAATACTAGTCAATACTGAACAGAAAAGCTGCCCTCAGTAGTCAAGCTTCTAGAACTTCTCTTGCCCATTTTTCCCAGACTGCCTAGGAATCCAGCTTCCAACAGAAATCAAGCTGGTCATTGAGGCAGAGCTTAGTACATGAAGGGTGCAGGCCTCACAGAGTCATTGAAACACTTGCCACACCAGAGCTTGGAATGTTACATTTGAAAATTAATTGAAAAATGTCAAATGTTAGAAACAGGGAAATTAATTCACTATCATAAACACAAATGAGTGCCATTATTTATTTGGTTTAGTTATTATTAATTGACCCATTAGTTCTAGACCATGGGATTTATAGGGAAGGTTACTGTTGATTTTAGGGAAGCATATGTTGTTAACTCCTTATAAAAGGCTCCATTTGTCCTTTTAAAATTGTCTTCCTCCGATTGAGACTTTCCCTCACATGGACTGTGTGTATGTGCCTTCATATCGCCTGTCTACTTATGGTGGCCACATGAATTTTATAGGGTTTGCTTAAGCAAGGAATGCTTAGAGGTGGTTTTGCCAGTTCCTTCCTCTAAAATATATCCTACAGCACCTGGTATTCATTGGTGGTCTCCCATCCAAGCACTAACTGGAGCCGGCCATGTTTAACTTCCAAGATCAGACAGGATCTAGTGACTTTAGGGTATTTGGGCCCTGTACACATAGACTACAAAATCCATAATATGATTTTTGCCTGGGAATGGTAGGAGTCCCAACATGTGTGGGTATTAGCAAGTTGGTAAATAATATCTTTAAAACATGGGGTATCATCTTACAATCTCTTCCATTCTTGTGCATCTCATAGCAGCAAGGCCAGTTTGAAAAGGTGGTGGGTGAAGGGGAACCACTTCTATGGTAAGCTATGTTGAATAACTCAGACAATCCATGAACCATCACAGGTTTGTTTGGTTTTTTTTTTAAAAAAAAAAATCTTCTCCAAACCCTCAGACATTTCAACTATGATTTATAGCAACTGGGAACATGACTGGAAGTATTTAAAGAGATAGATTAAAGTGTTGTTACAGACACAAAAAGTATCATTAAGATATCTAAAATGCCATGTAATCAAAGGACAGTGATGGCTGCAGGTGATATATTAGGTAGCTGAGGTATTTTAATCAACTCACTCTATTGGAAAGCCGGTGAAACTGCAATCCTCTCATGGGAGGAGACCAGACTTTCCTGAATTATCTGTAGATTAGCCAAGGGCCCATCGGTGTCATACTTCCTAACTCTCATCTTCTCTGCTTCTACTTCGTCTGTTCCCTCTGGTCTTCTTTTTAATATTTTGGGTTCTTTTAGTCTTGAGAAGTTGTCATGGCTGTTTCTCCCATGACGCAGAATGAGGCATCTGCCTCACACAACAGGCAAAGGCTGAGCTCCTCCATGGCTGTGGTGTAGCTTAAATAACTATTAGTAGAGTTGCAACATTTTTCCATTATGTAGACTGACATGCTTCATTGAACAAAGGCTCTAAACAATGAAACTCCATTTTTTATGAAGTCTTTTAATCCCTGCATTAACCCCCCCCCCTTTCCTCTACATCCTTTGTCAAGTTCAAGTGTGTTGTTGTTGTTTAGCAACATTGGCACTTCAAGGATGTGGAAGGAAGGCTGGAGACACACAAACTTTTGGTGTTGAGTTCCAGAAGCATGTCTGCAGTAAATAAAGCTTGATCTGAGAAAGACCGGGATTTGACTGTAGCTGATCCTACTGTAGTTATGTGTGCCTGCCTACAATAGGTGAGGTAAGCAGAAACTGCCTTTGGAATCCCTTACTGACCAGCAAAACAGAGAGAAAGGGGGGAAGCAGATAAGCCTCACTATTTACTTCCAGAATGGTTTTCTTTTTAAGCATAGATCTATAGGTTTGGCTGTCAAACTGGAAACCATAAGAAAATGGAGGCTAAAAGAAGAACATTCATCCCTGAGTGCATTTTGGAAGAAGCTTTGGTCTCTAGAAGATTCAAAATGTATTTGTTTACTCATGAAAAGCTTACCAGACCTGGCTGTTTCATTTCACATGTGCATATCTATAGTTCTGAATTTTTTAAAAAAAATGCTGAAACATGTTGATTTGCTCTTCTTTTTTGTAGTGTAGGAACCTATCCCTATTCTTTCAAGGTTATTTCTCTCTCCTCTAAGCTTCTGTTAAATAAGTAAGTCCCAGGAACACATCTACTTCATTAACTGATGTGTCCCTGTACTGGATACTATAGATACCAGTGTAGTGCAAAATATGTGAATCATTTCTAAGGTGTTACCCAAAATGCTCCTTGGAAAATTCCAAGAAAATATCAAGTTTCTAATATGTTGGGGAAATTAGCAGCAACTCAACCTTTAGCTATGCAAAGAGGGGGTAACCAGGGAATCTTTTAAACCTTTGTATACCGGTAATAGTCTGGATGGAATACATACACATTTAAAATTAAGTATGGTTTTTATTAAAGAGTTCAAAAGTAACACCAAACACAAACAAATTCATCCAGAAAAAGCATTCACACAAGGCTATAGAAGAAACAGTAGGAAAACTTGGGATAGAGGGTTGCAAGAGCGTTTTGCTGGGGTAATACAACATGTCCTGTAGTCAGTCTGGCAGAGTGGATGGAGGAAACTGGGTGGCCACACAGAGGGGCATAGGGTCCCCTAGAAATGGAACTGTGTGCAAATGAGGCATATTTGGGGGGTGATATTTGTACCTCCAAATACACCTGAGGGGATTGGTTGCTTCATGGGTTGAAACAATAGATTTCCATGAGCCTTCATGGATTGCACAATGAGTTTCCTGGTCTTGACAAAAGGTGAGGAAGATGCTAATGTGTTTCTTAATGTCCAGTGATTGGATTTCAACAGCTTTGAGCAACTTCTTTAAGGTTGGGAGTTGAGGAGAGGAAATTTCACACTCAGCAAATACAAAGGGTTTCTCTATCCATTATCTTCTCATTTTATGTGGAATGTGTCTTCTCTTGGCCCTTCAGCCCCAGGCCTTCTTTTCCAGGGAAAAACAAAAATGACCTTTTCTGAGACCAGCCTGGGTTTTTTTACCCTTTGAAAAATTAATGAACCAAACTTGGCCAGTTTCTGAGGCCTGTAAAAATGGGGTGCAGGCCAATGCTAACATTCCAGAAGTGCCGCCTTGTAAGTGGGGTAAAAGCTTGTGCTTACAAAGGGGTAGTCCAGATGGTGGTGGTGGGGGGGGAAACCCTCTTAGAATCTGTGTCCAAATGGGATCCCGCACCATTCCATCCTTTCAGAGGGAGGAGGAGCAAAAAGTTAGGGAAAGTCCATAGCAGAATCCTCTGGGACTTTTCCCAAGTTTAAAAAAAAACCAACAGAAATGCACACTCTCACTTGTTAAAACAACTCAATTGCATTGCATTGCATTGCTGAAGAGCACAGCTGATTGGTCAGATATGCACAGGGGGAGGAGCTTGGTAAGATGGCAGATCGCAGAACCACCATGTTGGATTGTCGTTGTAGCGATTATGCACCTAAGTGACGAAACAGGCTTTCTCTCATTTTTTTTTTTATTATTTAAGAAGAAGATTGCTCTTTCGTACCTTGGAATTAGTTTTTTTTTTTAATTGTTTGGCAGGGGCAAGTTGGGGAGTACAAAACCACGAGTAATTCACTTGCAGCCACCATCTTGATTTGCTGGCATTCCGCCATGTGAACAGGAAACACGGAGAGCTTCACACACCAGCAATCTTGCCAAAAAATAATTGAGACAGATGACAGCTGCTGCAAATTGGCATTTCTGCACCCCAATTTACATTTTATTCCCTAGTCTAGACCAGCCCTTAATGTGCATGGTGACATCCTCTTGCACAATTTCAATGTGCAATCAGATGTGTATAAGTACATAATCCACACTGGGCCCCTGTGCACACCATGGTGGGGCCTCAGGACCCTTAACAGAATGAGCAGAGGCTCACTGTGCATTACATACACCTCACCCAACATGCAGGGGTATGTGTTCCACATGCAGCTTTCCACCCCATCAGGTGAATGTGGCCATTGTGCAACACACCATAAAAACACAATGTATTTGATGTCTGCGTATGCCACAATGGCCTTGTGTTTTACAAAAAATAATAATAATAACAAATGGTTGGTTATTTAATTTGCTATTATTACATATTTACTGCTAGCTGTGGAGAATGGCTTGAGAGATGCATACCAATAGTGATAAAGGAATATGCCTAGCTTGAGGTATTACATGTTCTTCTTAATTTGGGATAGAATGTCCAGGTTTGATAGAAATGTTGGGAGCAGGGAGCAATTATGGTGCAGATTAGGGTATTTTAGATTCTGGGCTTTGTGGCCTAATGAGGGTGAAGCACTTTAGATGGTAAACATATATTACTTCACTTACTTTAAAAGGTGGCAAAATACTTTCACTGGGTTTGTGGACACTCTGGCTTTTTCTGATCTGTGAGGGGCATCCCATTTCCTCTTCCAATTAATACTACCTTCTAATAATTTTTTTGTGAGTGTTTTACAGTTCTGCTAAATATTTGCCAATATTCTACTTCAGCTACTTAGTTACGTATGCGTCTACTGGCCTGACCTCACCCTCACCCCATAACAGCCAGCAGCTATGATGGTCAAAGGAGATCTTTTCAGCTTCTTATCAGGGAGTGAAGAGGATGATTCTTCCAACCGACTCCCACTGGTGAGTGAGGACATGATGAGGAAATGTGACAGAGGTCCTGCTTCTGATAGTCAAGGCATTTAAATAGTCTTACTGAATATGGAGCAGTTACAGATCCATTACTCTAGGTTATGAATCTGTAACTGCAATACAGAATGCCAGCCATTATCTGCTGCTTAAGTTCTTTGAAAAACATCAGTTCATGGTTATCATGTCAACTATGTGAATCATCTCTACTGCCATTCCCAATAACATCATTACAAGCAGTTTAAAAACCATGTGTGAGCATGCCCCAAATTCATCAACATCTTAGGATTTGGCTCAGTGTAATGTTTGGAATTGGATACTATTTCCTGGACAAAAATGATTAGGTTTTTTTCAGATTCCAGGTCAACACCTTGCCGATACCACCAGCAGCTTCAGAAGCAACAAGGCAAACTGAGCAACCTTCTAGCTCACAAGATTTCAACTTCTGGTATGGACACCAAACGTGGCATACACATTGGGTAGTTGTGCCAAAATGAACATTGGACCGGCTATACTGAATTAGACCTGAACTGATGTTTGCCCAGTAGTGCTCCTAATGCTCACTGGTGCAGAAGACTGGAGGTAAACCACAGTAAGTGTACACAGATAGGCACTTTCCCATCATTTCCATTTGAACTGTGGCACATTAGTCTGAAAAGTTTCAAACAACTCATTATTTAGTCAGGCTATTTTCCCATTTTTTAATCAATTCAAAGTATAGGTGAAGGGTTGCATGCTTGAGGGCTCCTAAACAGACACGCAGGCACACCATACATCAAGACTGGAAACTTTCTTTTTCCAACATTCCTTCGCTACTGACCTGTTGACCATATGCCACTGGGAGTGACCAAAGCTAGCAGTGGGAAGGTGCTGAGCCAACAAGTTTCTTTATCTGCACTATTATCTGTTTGTCCTTCCTTCCATCCTTCCCTCCTCCTCCTCTCCTTCTTCTTCTTCTCTCTCTCTCCCACTATTGCCAGAAATCTATACTGCTGGGTTACAGAGAGATTTGGAAATTCCATACCATCCAATATTTCACAGATGAAACCTGGGACAATGGAGATTATCAGACACTCTAAATATGGCATTATCACAATGCCAGGAGATTGCTAAAGGGCTTCCCTTTCTCATGACATCATTCCCCCTCTCGTAATGCTCCTGTTCAGCTGTTGCTATGCCAGTGCTGCTTTTTATTGACAGGCTAAGCCATCAATTGATCCCCTGTTCTGTTCTGTCACAGAATGTCCTGTGAATGAAAAGGTGCTCTGTTATGCTGCTGCAATCCCAGCGTTAATGGGAGGTCCATGCCAGAACACTTCCATGTGAGATCGGGACATCCAGGTAAGTCATACACTTTTTAGCAACCTTCCTGGGTTACTTGTAACATTTTAAGTGTGTTTAGGTGCTTAGTGTAGCTATTGTCGGCTTATTTTTCTTTTACAGTTTGAATTTCCCGCACTCTTGTCTTCTTGCAAGAATAGCTGGGATTTCAATCCAGGAAGTGAAAGGAGATCCATTTGAGCTCCATTCACTCCTGGGCTGTCCTGCTGAGGCAACAAGCCATGATTAAGGTAAGTCTGAAAACTTTTTCTTTTTTGCCAGGACAGGGATGTGAGAGGGATGGGACAGGAGATTGCAGGACATGAATGGTTTTTTATTATTATTATTCCTGTCTGATAATCTCCCTAATGTTGCCAAGCAACATCAAAAAGTTGCAAAGACTGCAAAAGTTATTAATAAAGAAGAACCCACATACTAGGAGAAGATGCAGCAGTTTGCTTTTGCCTAAGCCTGCTGGGGAGGGTAATATTCCACACCTCCTCTCTTTTTCCCTTGTTGAGTTACTTTCATGCAAACTACTTTTGCACTTTGAATTCAGTTTGGAGCAACTGAAGTAAGCTGAGGACCAGGGGGGATGGGAGGAGGAGAGAGAAACTAGGATATTTTAAAAGAAGCTGAAAGTGGGACAACAGAGGATTAGTCAGGGCTGTCCCTGCCAAACTGGGATAGTTGAAGGGTATGAAATTCAGCCAAGGGCCACCTGTTTCCCAATAGTGGCCTGTCCTATGCACATAAAAATATTCATGGAGAAGGTGAAGCTGGAACCATGCACAGAATGGAGTGAAAATGTTCATGTCCACTCTGCAGAAATGAAAAATGGGATCCCTTCACCCATGGCCTAATCACATGGTGAGCCTATTATCACACTGAGAGGCTCTGAGGAGTTGTGTTGAATAGAAGTGTGTGAGTCTGACTCTGTATTTGTACAAGCGCATATGTGGAATGAAAATATCACTGCTTAACCAGTAAAAATGTGTTCTGCAGAACATTCAGTTGCAATCCAATACCAATGGGACTGTAAATGCCTTTCCTTGAAGTGAAGCATTCTGGCATGAAATGAAATTGTTAATACGGAAGAGTTATTTCATTGCATGACAATTGAAACGCATGTTCTGGAAACATTTACACATGTACTTTTGGATGCTGCAATTCACTTCACTTTGATAAAACACAGATAAAGTTACTATTATTTTTAATGTTAAGAATTCCTGTTGGCTTATTTTAATAATGCCCCGCAAAGTAAAAACCGATTCTCCACCCTAAAACATTTTCTCTCTCTCTACTGATACACTCCTTCCAGAAACCTGTCACTGGAGATTATCAGACACAGGCAAAAAGCCTATGAAGATGACATTACCATACTGCGTGGTTTCGCACATGTCATCATCCTCACATGTTGCCTCCATGAAGACTCTGTGTGGCAGCAGAGAATAAGCCAGAAACTTCCATCAATGAAAAACAAAGGCTTATTCTCTAGTGTAGCACAGAGTCTGCACGGAGGCAGCATGCGAGGATGATGACGTCGTGTGAAACTAGGACCCGTTCCTGGTACAGTGGTGTTGTCTTTGTGTGCTCCTGTTGGGCTTTTTGAAGCATCTGATAATCTTCCCTGTCACTGATTCAGAATCACAAATTGTTCTCACTTCATCCATTCCAGCAGATGAGGTGGTGAAGCCATCTCTCCCAGGCTGTACCACTTCATAGATGGATTCCTCCATATTTCTTCATATGGCAACATTCCCTGAACACAGAAAGTTAGCTGTCTCCCTGACATGCTAAGCTAGAAATGGTGATGGCTGCTGGTTTGGATGGTTTGCAATGAAAAATATTTTGGATTAACCAACAGCTGTTGGTTGAGGACTCAGGTGGACTCAGATGGAGGATGACTGAATATTCAAGTGATTTAATGTTTCTACACACAGGAAGAAGAGAGTGAGGCCACTGACTCTTTTGGCCATTGATAATACTTCTGATTTGCTTTAAAAATGGCATGTGAAATGCTTATCTTTAAAAATATTTTAATAAAAATTAAACAACTCTTTATCCATTCTGTTCTTCACACCCTCCTTCAGGTAGTCAGAAGAACTACCTGAAATTAATTGATTAAAGTATGTGTATTATAAATATAATTTTTAAAAATGGCATTTTCCACTTAAATAATCAGACATGGTTCACTAATAGCAATGTTTTCACATTTTCTCACAACAGTACCTCATCAATGCTGTTTATGGCCTATGATACACTAGCATAAGGTCTGTCAAAATGACTGGAAGACCACTTAAAACTCATTTCTTAGAGGACATGAAATAACTGCACATTTCAAGCTGGGTCATAACTAAAGGAATAAAAAAAATCCATGTTAAATTTTGTTTTGCACCTGTGGGAAAGTTTTTCCCTTCCTCCTTCTCACATTCTTCAGTCTAGAACCTGGAAAAAAAATCTCTGTTTTAAGCATACTTGGATCCCAAAACTGAGGTTTTAAGTCTTCTGATATACTGAAAATTTCATTCTTGTGAATTCATTTTCAGCTGGCTTTTTAACAAATACATTGTATTCTCTATTGCCCCCAAACACCTTCCTGGATGCAAAAATGTGGCAGATTTTTTTTATAAGCCAATATAAATAGTACAACTTCTATTAAGTTGCTCAAAAGAATTCAGGGATATTGTTTATTACATTATTATTATAAGAGAGTAAAAGTGGTGCTTTCAAGTCATAATAAACTTGGGAAACAAGCTAGACCAAGTGATACCCCCTTGCCCATTGCTCACTAGTGAGCTTATTAACCCAGCAGGAAGCTGAAAGTGCATTTCCCAAGCTGAAAAATTCAGCTGATGTAACCCATCTGTAATCCTAGTTCATGACCATTGCACAGATATTCAAAGTTGACCCCTACCTAATATCTAGTTGTGGTAATATATTTCAAGACTTAAACAGTCCTTTTATCTGATGGTTCAGCTGTCCAGGGAGGGGGGGTGTTGTTCACCATTATGTTTGTGGAAAAACAGAAAAGGTCACAATATTCTAAAATTCAGATTCCTATCATTAAAGAACTGTGTGCATGCCTTTTGTCTATGTATGAAGTGCCCATGCTGTTCTAATAACCTCTCTCTGGGTGTAAGGTTCTACATGGGCCAAAACACAGAGGCCAATTTAAGTCAATGGGGAGACCTCCATTGACTTCACTTGAATGTTGAATAAGAACCTCAGGCATCTGGAGTTGGAAGACATCACCCTTTGTGCTTGCCAGTTCTGACAAAATCCATTTGAGCAAAGCCCTCATCACCCAAATGGATAGCACATATCTGATGGAGAGGAAGAAGGAGGAGACCGCGTGTTTCCATTTAAACTGTATTGCTAAGGTCGCCTCTCTTGATTTACACTGCAGAGGACTATGCCAAGTTGGCATTCATGTTCACTGGAATAAGGAATGCATCCAGTTGCAAGTTCCAAAAGAATTAGAAACAGACTATACTTGAAGAAGATGGGGGGGGGGAGATATTTGGGAATTTGAAAAAACCCAAAGACGTCATGGACCCAAGATTTGATTCCTTTCTTACTTACTTAATGATGTTCATCATAACATTTTGTTTGATGACAATAACTCTGGCATTTTGTGCTGTGATGACTTGTGGGAATAAGAGGCTGGCTCAGAAGAAGAAATGAATGGAATATTACACATATGTTCCATTCAATTAATGACAATTATTTTATTTTATTTTTACTTGCTCTAGGGCTTTCATCAGGAATGAGCTACTGGGGATATTGTGCAGGTTCTGGCCTTGTAGCCCTCTTCTGATGCAAAAAGAAATAAGAGCATCCAACATCATCACCATACAATATAATGCAGATCCAAAGCTTAGAAAAGTTGATTTGGTGGAGCTTCAGTTTCCAGATTCCTCTCACTGGTCATGGTGGCAGAGGCATTATGGAAGTTGTAGACTAAAAAAGTAACTTTTTCAACCTTTGACTAAACCTAGCATGAATACTAGGAGACTGTACTGGCTATACCTAGTATGAATGCTTCTAGCCCAATTTTCTTTTCTTGGGCACTCTCACACTACAGCATTATAATGTATTTAGAATTCTCTACTAGAAAGCTCTAATGGCTCACCAAACTACAAACCCCAGAATTCCACAGGATATTGCCATGGCAGTTAAAGTGGAAGTATAATGCTTAAATTGTGTCATGTGAATGGGCCCCTTGTCTGGTAAACAGTGCGGTATTTACTGTCAACAGCCACTGAGTTTATGGATTCTAAGATGACCCCACAGCCTCCAAAACTAGATTTGCTTATGGCTCACCACCAATACTGATGACACTCTATACAACAAAAATGGCAACCCTTTTAAAAATGTGGAGGTTTTTGTGCTTTTGCTCTTGACAGTAAAAGAAGTAGATTTTGTATACTTTTGTACTTCAACCAGGAAACAAAATATGGACATATTTATACAAACCTATCTTTGATTCTTGGATTTCAAATGTTACACTGGAAAGAACAGACATGGAAAAACTTGCTCTCTTGAGGATCGAAACACTTCCTACTTTAACTTCAGCCAGAAACAGGCTGAGGACAGAGTCACTCACAGCAACGTTTGCTTCTGGTGAACAAAATACTTAAAATTCACTGAAAATATTTGGTTTAAGTTCTGGGCACACTTTCAGAAAGAAATGGAAAGTTTTGTTTTGGGTCCCCCCCCCCCCATTTAATGGCTCCAAACTGAATTGTTCTTTTTAATGAAGGGGGGGGGACTTTCTACTAGAATATATGTCATTTAGGATGGTTAGTTCTGAAGAACTAGAAACAGTTTTGAAAACCTCAAGGTTTACCAGCCTTAAAGATTTACCATTTAGTATACAAAACAGAACATCACATTTATGAAATATTCTGGCAACAGAGCTATCCATCTTGAAATCATTTTTCATTTTTCAATATATGACTACTAAGTCAAACCACATTCTTTTCAGTTACTGAAACTGAGCTTTATAGTGAAAGCTACACAGTTACTAGTGAACATAGAGAGCTCACCAAATATATAAATATATTGAAATTGTGTATACATTACATATTTCTCTCACCTTTCATCCAGTGTCTGCTCGGCAGCATATATAGCTCTTGTCATTCCCACTTTAACCTCACAACAATCTTATCAGGTCAGCCTGAGACAGAGTAATTGGTCCAAGCTCACCCAAGAGCTGATTCACACTATACTATTATAGTACTATGAGTCCACTAACTGCCATGGCTCCATCCTGTAGAATCCTGGGTTTGTAGCTTGGTAGGCACTAGAGCACTCTGGCTGAAAATTCTCAATACCCCTTCCTAAATTTAAAATCCCAGGATTCCATGGGATGGAATCATGGCAGTAAAAGTGGAATCATAACACTATAATGTGTGAATGGGCCCCCAGAGAATTTCTATACCTCCTTAGGGGTGTAAATCACCACTTATTTCATTCATCACATGCTAAAATGAAGAATACCAAACATTTTCTCCCTCTGAGCAAGATTATAAGAGGTGTAGCACATTTTTCTATGATCTTTTTCATTTGGCTACTCCTTGCAAAAATACATCGTACAAAACAACTTGGAAATATATATTGGTTTCTCTGACCTTCAGAGAACCTTTTAGGGTACACAGGGCTTTGGTACGAGGTGGGGTAATTGATTTTTGTAGAACTAGTGGGCTCCAGCTTAAGTGCTCTGATCCTGACCTCCTGATCTCACTGTTTTCAGAGAAACTCTCGCTATGCCTTTCTCATAAGCATATACAGGCTGATAAGAATCATATCTCTCCTCCCCAGTTCTGAAATTCCTTGCATATAGTCTTTCAAAAACAGCTGAAGCCCTTTAAAAAAAACTCTACATTTGTACTCCATACCAATTTCAGTGTGCACATTTGCATGTGTTGAATAATTGCTGAAAATAATTATGCCCCCCCCTCACATGCACACATGTAGCATCAAGATAACTCCATAAAATATTGTTTAGGCTCCACATTATGCTAGAATCTACAACTGAATGTTGACATACAATTGACCACTAGCATGACAACTCAGCATGCATAAGTGTGACTAACTTCAGCTATAATAAACATATGGATGGTTCATTGCATGAATGAACAAGTGCTAAGCCAGATTTCTCCATCACAGAAGTCAAATTTGGCTCCCCCTTCCTACTGGTTTATTATTTTGTTATTAGAATCCATGAATGCAATAGTGAAACAACTCCCATCACAAGGATGGCTGGCAGTACATATTTGCTTTGTAGTCTAGACAGGTCAGATTTGTAGGAAGAGCAGGGGGACAATGAAAAAAAGACTAATGCCTGAGAGTTTCCAGTTCTTGAAACATACTAAGAAAATAACAACAGCCTAATTAGTATAGAGACATTCACTGCTGTTTCCCTCAATATCTTCAATGAGAGAGAAGTACTGTAAAATCACCAAGGGTTTGCACTATATGACTCATTGGAGAAGATAATTCTTAGTAAACTGGAAGGGTGTAGGATAAGAGGAAGACCCCATTACAGGTCAATTCTTTCAATCAAGGAAGCCATGGCCCTGACTTAGCAAGACCAGACCAGGGCTCTCAGAGATCTCTCATTCATAGGGTCATCAAGCTGACTGGATGGCAATTAACAACATTACTGCAAATTACAACTTCATCTTCCTATTACCATGAACTTCTGCAACCAATTAGGCTTGTAATTTCCCAGATTACCTGCTCTGAAGCAGCAGTGAGTTCTCCAGTGATTGGCCAGAATTGGGTACAGAGAGTAGTGAAGAAGTTGCACCAATTCAATTGTAGTCAAACTGCAGTAACCATTACACCTTTGTCTCAAGTGTGGCACAGTGATGTGAAAAAAAAAACTCTCTGTTTCTCTGAATCCCACCTGGATGTTCCTCCCATCCTTGTTTTGGATCCAGTTGTGAAACTTTGTTTCGTGTGTTTTCACATTCTCCTCATTTTCACACAACAAATCTGTGCCTTTTACATAAATGAACATTTTTTTCTCATTGGGTAAAGTCCCACAGGTGTGCAGATTCTTGAGGCAAGATACAATGAGACTCAGGAGATTCAAAAAGCCTCCCTTCACAAGGACTGTTGACTCCAGTTAAATTCTTTTCCATCCCTAGTACTGTTACCCTAAGAGGTCAAGGGGGTGCTTTAGAGCCCCACCCATGATGCCAAAATCTATATTATTATCTGGAGGAATTATTAGCTCAAATGGAAGTCTTGGGAGGCAGGTAACTTCAGGGATCTTTTCACCTATGTATACTAGTACTAACTGTAGACAGCACTCTAGTTAAGATGAAATAAAATTTATTTTATTTAGTTATTTATACCCTGCTCTTCAGCCACAAGGCTATCAGAGCGGCTTACAAACTGTTTTTTAAGCAATAGCTATTTACACATCTACACTGCATTAAACAGTTTCCAATGTGTGTTAGCTAATTGCCCCCACAAGCTGGGTACTCATTTTACCGACCTACGGAAGGATGGAAGGCTGAGTGAACGTTGGAGCCCGCTGTAATCAAACTTGCAACGTGGTGACTTGCAGTACTGGCATTTATATTGGAAATAATACAAAGTGAACTCACACATACTGCACATGTTCCTATGGACCATACAAAGCTATAGAGGAGTAAGGCAGAAGTATTGGATAGAGGGAAAGATTTGGGAATATAGGGCAATAGTAACTCTTGGATAGTACAGTTTTGTTCCACGATACAGGCATCTGAGGATGGCACTGAGAAAGAAAGTGGCTGGGTTCATCCACTGTGGCACACATTACTTGTACACACATTGTTGGAGAACTAACATTTATACCCTATTTCATATCCTGAAGGGGTACTCTGGTTAGGAGAAAGCTTGGAGGGCTTTCTCACAGCGGATAGACAACGGAAACTGAAACTCAACTGATTGTGTTAATGGCTGGGAGATAGGAATTGATTAGTTTATGACAACCTTGCAAGGTTGGACAGGAGAGGGTATAGGAGAGATTTCGGTAGGAATAGATTTAGGAATGTTTGTTTGATTGAATGAATCATTGCTGTTGCACCCAAGGCTGGAAGAAAGGATCAGCCAATACCTCCTTAATGACTGTGTTTACTAAGGCGTTTCTGCACAATCCTAAAATGGGCTTTCCTGCCTTAATATTAATAAGAAACATCACAGGGCATTTTGACCTCCAACTGACCTCTTGTTTGCCCTAGCCAACTTGACCCCAAAACATTTCCAATATTTCAAATTAAGAGATATCATGGGGAGGGGGTAGTAGGGCATGCTAACAGTACTTGAATTGTCTAAGAAGGAAATCCTCAGCCACTGAAGGTTAAACTACCCATCATTAAATGTAGGGCCATTTCTGTGGAAGACCTGGACAAGAAGGGCCCACCAGGCTTGAATTATCAGAAATTTTATGAAATTGGACTTTTTAAAAAATGCTTCTTTGCTAAGTGAGCTGCTGAGAAGATTGCTGAGAGATCTTCTGTTTTCATGCTCTTTTGATGCTGCTCCTTTGCTGTTCTATTTTAGGTGTATGTTCTATTCTATTTTAGGTGTATGTTGTAGAACCACATTCATTTCTACTGTATTTTCATAGAATCATAGAATCATAGAATTGCAGAGTTGGAAGAGACCACGAGGGCCATCCAGTCCAACCCCCCTGCCACGCAGGAAATCACAATCAAAGCATCCCAGACAGATGGCCATCCAGCCTCTGTTTAAAGACCTCCAAGGAAGGAGACCCCACCACGCTCCGAGGGAGTGTGTTCCACTGCCGAACAGCTCTTACTGTCAAAAAGTTCCTCCTCATGTTGAGGTGGAATCTCTGTTCCTGGAGCTTGCACCCATTGCTCCGTGTTCCAGTCTCTGGAGCAGCAGAAAACAAGCCTGCTCCATCCTCAGCGTGACATCCCTTCAAATACTTAAACAGGGCTATCATATCGCCTCTAAACCGTCTTTTTTCTAGGCTAAACATACCCAGCTCCCTAAGTCTCTCCTCATAAGGCATTGTTTCCAGACCTTTCACCATTTTAGTTGCCCTTCTCTGGACACGCTCCAATTTGTCAATATCCTTTCTGAATTGTGGTGCCCAGAACTGGACACAGTATTCTAAGTGAGGTCTGACCAAGGCAGAATAGAGTGGCACTATTACTTCCCTTGATCTAGACACTATACTTCTATTGATACAGCCCAAAATTGCATTGGCCTTTTTAGCTGCCGCATCACACTGCTGGCTCATGTTCAACTTGTGGTCTACTAGAACTCCTAGATCCCTTTCGCACGTAGTCTCATTCAGCCAGGTCTCTCCCATCCTATATTTATGCATTTCATTTTTCCGCCCTAAATGCAGTACTTTACATTTCTCCGTATTGAATTTCATTTTGTTAGCTTTGGCCCAGCTCTCCAGTCTATCCAGGTCATTCTGAATTTTGATCCTGTCCTCTAGGGTATTAGCTACTCCTCCCAATTTGGTGTCATCTGCAAATTTGATAAGTATGCCCCTAATTCCCTCATCTAAGTCATTGATAAAGATGTTGAATAGCACTGGGCCCAGGACAGAACCCTGTGGCACCCCACTGGTCACATCTTTCCAAGACGAAGAGGAGCCACTGCTGAGCACCCTTTGGGTTCGGACGGTCAACCAATTACAAATCCATTGAACAGTTAACTTGTCTAGCCCACATTCTACAAGCTTGTTTGCAAGAATGTCATGGGGAACCTTGTCAAAGGCCTTACTGAAATCAAGGTATGCAATGTCCACAGCATTCCCTTCATCTACCAAGCTGGTAACTTTATCAAAAAAAGAGATCAGATTAGTCTGGCATGACTTGTTTCTCTGAAACCCATGCTGACTTTTTGTGATTATGGCATTGCCTTCTAAATGTTCACAGACTCTCTGTTTAATGATCTGTTCTAGAATCTTCCCTGGTATTGATGTCAGACTAACTGGACGATAGTTGCTGGGATCCTCTTTTTTCCCCTTTTTGAAGATGGGAACAACGTTTGCCCTCCTCCAGTCTGCTGGGACTTCTCCTTTTTTATTGTTAATATTTGCTTTATTTTACTGAAGTTGTGCTCTTCTTTGTAACCTACATTGAAGACTCTTTCAACCAAATGATGGGGCAGACTTATTTTTTAAGATGTGTGTGTGTGCATGCATCTCTCTCTCTCTCTGGCTTCTCTTCACAAACAAAGATTCAGGAAGGACTCATCCCGCTCTTTCTGCAAGCGTGCTGATGACTAAAAAGGCCAATCTGGGATAAGCAAGTCTGGTTGCAGAAAGCACAGCTGAAGATCTCTTTGGGTGATGTTTTTGGGTTGTGATTCTTTCTGCGTTGTCGTTTCTCTTCAAGACTTGTTCTGCGTGAGTTCTCAAATAAGGCTGCAGCATTGTGGATAGTGTGTCTCCATGCCTTCAGATGTGAGGCCAGGGTGGACCATTTTTGGTGATCAATTTGGCCGAGCCTGAGGTGTTGTTTCAGGGAGTCCTTGTATCGCTTTTTTGGAGCACCCCTCTTATGCTGACCAGTGGTGAGTTCACCATAGAATACTATTTTGGGGAGGCGATGGTCCTCCATCCTAGAAACGTGCCCTGCCAAGCGCAGCTGTGTTCTCAATATCATGGCCTCAATGCAGGTGATCCCTGCTTGCTCAAGGACAGCAACATTCATCACATAGTCAGTCCAGTGTATATTTAGGATTGTGTGTTAACAGCGCTGATGGAAGCGTTCGGGGAGTCGTAAGTGGTGGCGATAGGTGACCCATGTTTCAGAACTATAAAGGAGAATAGACAGTACAATGGCTCTATACACACTGATTTTTGTGTTTCGCCTCAGGTGTTTATTACTCCAGACTCTTTTGTAAAGTCTTCCAAATGCGCTATGTACTTTTGCTAATCTATGATCGATCTCTTTGTCAATCTTGGCATTTGAGGAGATGATGCTTCCCAGGTAGGTGAACTGCTGAACGGACTTAAGCACAGAGTTGCCGACGGCAATGTGGGGATGGTGGTGTTCGTCCTGTGGTGCAGGCTGGTAAAGAACTTCCGTTTTCTTCAGGGTGACTTCCAGCCCAAACAGCTCTGCAGCTGTTGCGAAGCAGGATGTTAGGCGCTGCAGAGCTGCTTCTGTGTGGGCAACAAGGGCAGTATCATCAGTGAAGAGCAGCTCACGGACTAGATAGTTTAGACTCTTAGTGTGAGCCCTCAGATGGCTTAAGTTAAACTACCATCAGTACGGTACCGTATATAGATGCCATCGTCTTCTTTGAGCTCTGCCGTAGCCCTTTGGAGCATCATGCTGAAGAAGATTGTAAATAAAGTTGGCGCAAGAACACAACCTTGCTTCGCTCCATTAGTTATTAGAAAGGGCTCTGAAAGAGCATCACCGTATCTGACTTGACCGCGCTTGACCGCATGCGTGTGTATACCCATAGCAAATGCTTCATTGAGCAGGCAATGCTCTGGTTCAAGGGGCTGTAGTGGAAACTCCAGCTAAATCCAATCAAAGGTTCTCTACCACTAAGTTTCACCCAAAATAGAGAAACGAAATGAAAAAGCTCCTTTTTGGCCATGCTACACTATGTTGGTGTTGCTCTTCTATCTGCAGTGGCTCCAACAATTTCAACAGCTGGGGCCACAGAAATAACCAGGGTTGGTGCATGTAACTGATGGCATATATGTTTCTCACCCCAATATAGCAGGCATAACACCCAGCAGCATTTTTTTATGTGAGTTGTTACCACTGCATAAAGATATACACATCAACCCCAGGCAACATGATGCCTACTGTCAGGGCATGAATATTTTCTCCAGGCCCATCTGCCGTATGTGGAGGCATGGTTGTATGGAGGCTAGTTTTGATGGCCTACCCACTGTTTGTGTAATTAGTATGGCCATCTCTGTTACTTTAGAGGGCCACCCTCTGTTTGAAGCTGGGTTTTGTCTGAAGGGTTATCTTGTCAAAATCCGGCCTGCAGTTATTTGTGTTCTTTTGTGTTTGTAGGCTTCCTTTCTCTCAGGCTGGGACCCAAGGGGCTCCCAGAGACAGTCGATTAAAAATGCTAACAATAAAATTTAAAACCAATTAAAATCACCACATAAAACAGCATAAAATTATTTTAAAAACAAACAAAAGTTTTAAAAGATAAACAAAAATCCTAATAAAAAAAACTCTCCTGCTTACAGATGAAAAGCCTGCTTAAACAAAAATGTCTTTGCCAGATAGAAAACCATAAGGAAGGAAATAGGGTACTGGATGTTGCCCAACACTGGATAGCAGGCCCATGAGTCAGCTAGTCACATAGTCACTGTCATCAGTCAGATGTATGGTTTTAGTGCTTTGTAAATTATGTCAATTACTTTTTAACTTGCATAGGAGGAATGAATGTGTGCAATGTTTATGTAGATCCATAGGGGTAGAATTGGAAAGCATGGCCATATCAGTCTGGAATATCAGTATGCAAAGGGACCTTGTAGCACCTTTGAGACTAAGGGCTCATCTACACAAGCCAGCTCCCCACCAGCATATCCTGGGCATGGATCAAGCCCATGTTTCCAACATTCCCTCCATGGAATGGGAGGAAGTCCTGACAGGCACGGCAGCCTGTCACTGCAGCCACAGTGGCAACCATTTTCCTTACCGACTCAGAAGACAGGAAGAGGGCCCACATGCTGTGAACTCCTTCCTGCCTTCCAAAAGAGCCAAAGATACCACAACAGCAGTGAGGGCTGGCCTGCAGGGACGGACTCCTGTGGACACACAGGAACTGATCTGTTGTTTGCCAGTGGTAATGGAATGAACCAGGTGTTTTCCTGTAATGGTTTATCAGGCCCTACCCTGCCTTCCCTTGGTCTCAGCTCCGTATCTGCCCTGGGGGTGGTGAGGACTGCCCGGGAGCAGAATGGAATGAATGCCTTGTGCCATATGGCCTGCAGGTCTCTGAGATGAGAGCAAGATGGGGTATTTAGCCTGTCTAGATGAGCTCTAATTGAGACAACCCATGCTACTCTTTTGGGGGTGAGGGATTCCTTCTTTTTTGGTGATATAGGAAAGTCCATCCAAAATGTAATATGTGCACCAGTCACTGGATATCCTATTATATCATAATCAATGGCATTAGTTTAACTACTTAGCCTAAGACTATTTTTCCATGTGCTTATTTCATGTGTATGCTTCTATCCCAGCTTGTAGTACAAAGGTGAGGAAGGTGGAGCTAGACATAACCCCTTGTTCCCAATTTTCTGGCTCCTAGTGTCCTCCCAAAGAAGCCCAAAGCCTCCGAGACACCCCCCCCCATTTTTTACAAAAAGAAAACAAAACTTCTGTAATTTTGAATTTTTTGAAAAAAAAATCTTAATGGACATTTTAGGACAAAACACCCCATCAAAAACCACCTAAAGAGCCACAAAAAATGTAGGGTATTTGGTTCCCCTTGCCTCCCATTAGTTCCACCCTCCCAAACTGAACTAGAAGTGACATGACATCATTTCTGCTAGGACCAATAGTGCAGCCCCTCAAGGGCCAAAGGGACCCTCACTCCTTCTTACTTGCCTACCCCTGTTGTAGAGTCTAAAGGCCCATCTATATGAGGGGGGGAATGGAGTACCTTGTAGTAATGGCATTTCACAGAAGCAGCAACTTGTCTTGCAACAAAACAAAACAAAAAAAAAAAACCAAACACCCCATTTTATCACCTTATTGATCAATCGCTAAAGCGAAAATTCAACATAGTGGCAGTGGAGGCTTGCCTTCTTAGCAAGCCCTGCCCCCCCCCCACTCACCTGGCCAATTAGCTTTGCGTATCCACTTGTATGGGAAAGTGATTCAAAGTGAACTACTTATCCTAACAAGCAGGAATGTGCACTCCTTGCTGTTTGTTTTTTTTTTTAAAAAAAAAACGGTAGGAAAAGCCATGAAGGTCTTTCCAATGTTGTTTTTGCCATTTGGGCCCCCTCCTTCCTAATATTGTGAATTGATGTGGGGCCTCATTTAGACAGGTAGGATTCCCAGCAAATTCAATGAGGTTTATTTTCACCATTTATATAACCTCTAAGGTGGCATAGCAGAACCTCATTGAAACTGTTTCCATGTTGTGTGAGCATCTCAGGGTAATTGACCCTCTACTGTCTGCAATGGCAAATCACTCTGTCCATTTAGACAAAACCCAAAAATCCACGGGAAAATTCACATGCATCTTCATGTGTGCTTTTCCTAATATGCATACTCAATAATTTTTCCTACTATGCACACCCTTTGCAAGTGATTTTTCACTAATATAATACATTTTTGCATATTTTCCATAAGGTTTGTATCTGAGTGGGCATTTCTTTCTTTGTGTACTTTTCTTTAATACCTGCAATTTTGACTGCCTTTTTCCAATTACAAACCACACTGCAAAATTCTGAAAATGAACTTTCCGGTTCACACATGATAAAGGTTCAGAGATACAAATTGGATACATTTGTATAAAAAATCAGACTCAAAATACTCCTTGTCCATCCCTAGGGTTATCAGTTCACATATCAAACTTCAGCCTAAAATCCTAGATCTGAGATCATTTGAGGAGATTATCACACCAGGCTTCTAATGTGCAGCAATTGTGCTAGTGAAGCAAATGGAAACAGACCGGTATTGAAGCAAACCTTATCATACCTCCACTTCAATACCAGTATGATTTCCTTGGAATTGCTAGCGTGATTTCTGTGCAATACCGGTGGGAGGGTGAGGGGAGGAAACAATACAGGTGGGATGAGAGAAACTAACCAGGCAGGCAAGAGGGCTGGGAAATAGGTTGGGCAGCAAAAGGTTGGGAGGGGAGGAAAAGACAGATGTGGTTGGGGGGAACAGACTGGACAGGACAGGGGATGGGACAAATAGTCAGATTGTGCAAGCAGGAGGGTGAGGGAAGGAAAAGAGACAGATGTGGTGGGAGAAATATACCAGGCAGACCAGGAGGTGGAAGAAATAGTCAGATTGGGTGGGTGGTCAAAAGGACAGGGAAACAAGGGGGAGAGAGAGAGAAAGAAGCAGAAAAACATACCAACTCACCCCAAGTGCCTGCCGCTGTGAGAACTGAAATGGAAGAGGACTGATAGCACAGAAGTAATAATGGAAAGACAGTGCTATTGAGGGCCTATTGATGGGTTTTCCCCATCAATGAAATGATCTCCTCCAGCAACGGACAAATGCAGATTTCCACCAACTCAGACATGATGTTACATGATAAGGAACAGTTGCATATGTTATTATCCTGCTCTAGTACCACTGGTAAAGCCTGGTGTGATAATCTCCCTGAGCCTCAACTTTAGATACTATAGTGATCCTTTGAAAGTTTTGAATTAATGCGAACAGCTGCAGATCTTTGGGGAAGATCTCAAAAGTTAAGCAAAATCAGCCCTCATTAGTATTTGGAAGGGACACCACCAGAGAATACCATGTTTTGTATTCCATAGGCTATTTCCAGGAAAATACCATAACCCAGATTCAAAGGAAGGCAATGGCAAACCTCCTGTGACTAAATTTTGCCAAGACAGTCCTATGATAGGGTTGCCACAAGTCAATTGATTTGAAGACACTTGACATGAACAACAGCAATGATAGGTTTGGTT
Organism: Gambelia wislizenii; assembly: GCA_030847615.1. NCBI lineage: Eukaryota > Metazoa > Chordata > Lepidosauria > Squamata > Crotaphytidae > Gambelia > Gambelia wislizenii. The sequence goes on along the minus strand of JAUMIR010000002.1, from coordinate 301,704,738 downwards.
GCATATTTCTGGGAAAGATGGTGGGGGTGACCCACATCAACTAGCACCTAAACTTTCCAATGATCTGACCTGTCGTTTCAATATAACTCTGCACACTCTCACAATGAAACGGTCAGGGTGAAGCACTGAATATGAAATGACAAGAATGTTGTAAGGAGTTCCAGCCAAAAGTGCCATAGATATTTTATCAGACTCGATTCCCCCCACTTCGAGCCCCTCCCCTCCTTTTCACAGACAGACTTGCTTCCTTGTACACTCATATTGGCTCACCTGCTGTTCCTTTCATGCATTTCAGCAACCTCCAGCAAATGTTCTGCAGGAGCTTAGACGGATCATGTTAAAATGCAATCCAAAGTGCACCTCAGAGAAGGGAAGGGATAGGCTGGTGGAAGGAGAAAGGACAAGAAAGCCCAAAGCCTGACATTTCTTGGCAAGCTCAGCTCGGGTTGCCTAGGAACTTGTTTTGAAAAACAAACACCATTATTTGTTTCTTTTTCAGCCGGCAACGTAAAGTGAACCATACAGAGATGGCTATGAGACATGTCCCTTGGCTACTCACCAGGGCAAACTATTCCTTGTTGTTAGACTAAGAATATTAATGCCAGGTGTTCAAGTGCTGAAGTACAAGACACTGAGCAATGTATTTCTCTCCTCTCCACAGAAGATAAAAAAAAGTTCCTCATAAGTAAACAGTGTACTTACTTAGCTGCTCTGCCAATCCCCATCAATGGTCAATATCTCAAGCACTAAGCTGCAGTCTCGAATTGCATCGCACCATACAAAGCAGCTCCTTAACTGCATTAATAATCACCTTATCCTGGATGCTATTGTACTCCCTTGTGATGTACATAGCTTTAGTAACTTACAATGTTTTAAATCTGTTTTTGACTTGTTATTATGTTTAATGTGAAATTATTTTTATTTGTTTTACATTTTTTCACCTGTTGTTTTAATATTGGTTGGAAGCTGCCCTGGGTAGAAAATATTTTAGTAAATAAATAATGAACAAAAATAACATGTGAGTCTCAATCTATAGCAGCCTTCTCCAACCTGGCATCTTCCAAACATTTTGGACTACAACTCCCATCCAGCCAGGCCAATGGTTAGGAGTGATGGGGATTGTAGTCTAAAACATCTGAAGGGCATCCTGAGTAGGGGAAGTCTGGTCTCTAGCACTTTCAGTCTCCCTCAGAAGGAAAGGTTTCACTGGATGTCAGTCATGAGACATGAAAGAGAGAAATAAACAACATCACAAACCACTGATGCATTCTAACACTCAAGGTGTTTTGTTTGGTTTTGTTTTTCTTACAAGGGAAACTGTGGGAAAACACTGTTGCCATCACTTGATTGCAGTTTTATAAAGCTGCTGGAAGAGAGATAAAATCTCTCTGTGGGCTGCTTCTGGCAGCCACCAGTGAAGCATCTCTGCCCTGGTAGATACAGAAGCAAAAGCAGGCATTGCCCAACATTGGGATGTTTGAGGATTATGTTTGATCTGCATTTTTAAACAAATTAACCTGATCTTCACATTTCCCAGACTAATAAGCAGATTGGAACACAATGGTCTTTTTGTTTTTCTTGTGTTTTGACTCAAATAATGCTATCTGTCTGTCTGTCTGTCTATCTATCTATCTATTTATCTGTCTGTTTTACAGAAACAGCATGGAACAAACTTATGAATTGGTACATGTGAAATAACAATTAATAATAATAATAATAATAATAATAATAATAAATCTTTTATTTCTGTAGCACCATCAATGTATATGGTGCTTTACAAGAAAAAGAACAACAGATCAGTCAATTCCAGCAGAATCTTTGTGTCTCCACTCCTAAAACTCTGTTGTCGAGATTTATTAAAGCGGACACCTTGTCACAAACTTCCTGTTGCCTCTGAATGCCTTACCTTCATGGAGCTGCCAGAAAGTGCCTCGTTCCCCCTTCATCAAACAGGTTGACCCCGGTATCTGTTGGTGATTCCTTCCAAGATGCCACATAGATACCTGAAACTTTGGATAATAGAAGCCCTATTACTTTCAATGAGATGAATGCTGGGAGTTGCCCATAGAATCACATTGGAGGACTTAGAAAGGCCTAGAGAGAACATATGTTTTTCAGACATGAAACTGAAAAAAAAATCACTTTTTCATAAGTGAAACTGCAGATACCAAATCTGTGGATATGGGGGTAGGCCAGTATGTCCATCCACCACCCATAGCCCACTGTGGACATTTTCCATATTTCTAGCACATGACATATAGTACCTTATGGCTCACACCAACAGTAGGCACTTATGGTTTGAATCCAATATCTGTCCATGGGTGATTTTGGAATCAATCTCTGGTGGCTGGTGGTTCCCATGTAAGTAGGATAATGAGTCTGCTCCAGGTTTAGTTTGAGCTCTAAAAACACTACCCAAGTTGCTGAAGCTATTATGGGGATAGTGTTCAGCACCTTGGGTACCCCTTTCAAAGTCAGAATACCTGAAGTGGGTTCACTGCCCCATTGACATCAGAGCCACCAGACACATCAATAGGCTGGCATCCTGTATTGTAGAATTTATGATATAGAGTTACAGATCCATAGCTGCTCTGTATTCGGTTATACTATGCATTACAATAGCGGCATTATTGCCACAATCTTAAATGCTCCCAATCCCCCCTCCTTAAACGCCAGGGAACCACTCTGAGCAATGGAGGTTTGTTTTGCTGGTGGTAGGGTGCAGCAAGATGAGCTGTGCAGCCTTTCCCACCAGCAGATGAGGTTGCAACAATCAGAAGCAAGATCCTGTTGCAATTCCTCATTGTACTGCAGATTGATGGAGAGAGGGGGCTGGAAACATCATCCTGCTGTGTCCCAATCTCAACCAGAACAGACCTCCATCTCTCAGAGTCACTGCTGGTTTTTATGGTAGGTTTGGGGGGTTCGGCCAGGAGACATTATTTCATTATGCATTTGTAAATAAGTGGATGATGTACAATATTGGCCATAGTCTCTAAGCCAGAGTCACTTAGATCTTAGTAGAGAAATGAATACAAATGAAGATGATTGTAGGCCCTTGGTATCCACTGTGGTTTGGTTCCAGGACCATCTGTGGATACCAAAATCCATGGATGTTCAAGTCCCAGTATATGCAATGGCATGGTAAAATGGTGTCCATTATATAAAATGGCAAAATCAAGGTTTGTTTCTTGGGATTTCTTTCTTTATTTGGAATATTTTCAAGCCATGGATGAATGAATCCATGGATGCAGATGGCCGAATGTAGAAGAAAATGGCTGGCTTCTTTGTGAGAGTGTATTTGAGGATCCTCATACCAAGTTGTCTTTCCTGGTTTTGTATTCGCAAACCTATAAAATGTTTTATGGAAAAGTATACATTATTTAAGTGCCTCTTCATTAAGACATCTGTCAAATAGCAGAAGAGCTGAATCAGATAATGTCCAATTATAAAAATGCTGATATTTTTCTTTCCATTCATTACGTATCTATCTTTCGCAGTTCTTTAAACCTCTAAAATGGATACAAAGGAGAAACTGATGTGCATTTATATAGTAGGAAAGGAACAGCCCATCCTGAAATAAAGGAAAGACCTTTCTGTTCCCATTTATAATAAGGAATCATAGAATCATAGAATCGTGATTCGACCTCAAGTCCAACCCCCTGCTCAGTGAAGGATCTCTAGCTGGAGCATTCCCAGCCTCTTTTTGAAAACATCCAGAGAAGACCTCACCACATCTCTAGGCAATTGGTTCCACTGCTGAACCACTCTCACTGTCAAGATGTTCCTACTCATGTTCAATCAAAGTCTACTGTCCTCTAACTTAAAACCCTTAGACCTAATTCTATTCTCTGACGCAGCAGAGAACAAGTTTGTACCCTCCTCTTTGTGACAGCATTTGAAGTACTTAAAGAGTGTGATCATGTTCTCCTCACCAAGCTGAACATGCCTGCCTTCTTCATCCTCTCTTCTTATGTTTTGCTCTCCATACTTCTTGTTCTTGTTACCATTCTCTGAACCCACTCTAACTTGTCCATATCCTTCTTAAAATGAGCTGCCCGAAAAATGTACACAGCACACCAGATGAGGTCTGACTATTATATAGTGGGACTATTACTTCCCTTGATTTGGAAACTATGCTTCTATTAATGCAGGCTTAGATAGCATTTGCCTTCTTTGCTGTAGCATCACACTGCTGGCTCATCTTTAACTTACAATGAACAATAATCCCAAGGTCCTTTACACATGTAGTACAGCTGGACCAAGTACCCCTCATCCTATACCTGTGCATTTGATTTTTGTGGCCTAATTGTAGAATTTTGTGTTTGCCTTTATTGAATTTCATTTTATTAATTTCAGCCCAGTATTCTAGTTTATCAAGGTCCTTTAGAATTCTGTTCCTATCTTCCAATGTGTTAGATACCGGGACCAGTTTTTGTCATCTGGAAATTTGATAAGGATTCCTTCCATCCATCATCTAAAACATTGATAAAATATTGAAGAGTGTTGGCCTGCAGAGTTGAACTAATATAGGTTAAATAGGTGATTCCTGACTAACTCCTTATCAATCTTGATTTGCAACCTGGATTCCTTCCCAAAGTCTCTGCTGATACATGGAAGTATACAGTCCTCTTTTGAGGGAAAAAATTGAAGCAAAATAGGTATTGAGCAGTTCTACGTTTTCATTATAATCTGTTAGCATTTTACCATCCCTGGCTGAGCAGTGGTCCCACCATTCCCTTCATCATTCTCTTGCTTCAAACATGTTTTAAAATAGCCTTTTTGTTGTTCCTTGCTTGCCTAGCCAGTCACAGCTCATTTTGAGCTCTAGCTTTCCTTACCCTATTCCTGTAAGCCTAGGCTACACATCTGTATTCTTCCTTGGTTATTTGCCTTTTCTTCCATTCTTTATACATACCTCATCTTTTCACTTCCTCCTTGATTTTACTGTGCAGACACATTGGCTTTTTCAGATGTTTCCTATTTTATTTCTTCCATGGAATTGTTTGTGATTGTGCTTTTAGCAGTTCCTTCATCATGAAATCCCACACATCCTGGGTGTCTTTATCCTTCAGCATCCCTAGTTATGGGATTCTGCCCAGTATTTCCCTGCACTTGATAAAATCAGCTTTCCTGAAATCCAAGATTGGAGTTTGACTATACTCTTCTTTGGCCTATCCCACAATCATGAATTCTAGCATTACATGGCCACTCCCTCCTAAAGGCCCAACTGCTTTGATTCCAGTGACCTCCCTATTGGTTAGGATCAAGTACAGGGTTGCTACTTCCTACTTCCTCTACCTTTTGAAATAAGACATTATTTGCAAGGCACACCAGGAATGTGTTAGACACCATATGCTTAGCAGAGTTAGTTTCACACCAGGTATCAGGATAATTGAAGTTGCCCACAACTACTAGGTTTTTGCTTCTTGGAGATTTCGGATATTTGTTTCAGAAAAGCATCATCCACCATTGTGCCTTGGTTTGGTGGCCTGTAGTAAACTCCTACTACAGTGTTCTTAATATTTTTTCACCATTTATTTTTACTCAATGCTCTCCATAGGTCCACTTTAATCACTTGCATGGATTTCTGTACAACTAAATTTGCCTTTGACATAAGAGTTCTGTCTATTAAATAAGGAGACTGTGTTTCTACCTTTCAGACAAATCAGGGAGAATTGATTTTCACCCCTTTCAGACTGTCATAACTCTTATTGATATGACTGCATGTGCCAAAAGGCATATACCACTGGCCCTCAGAAACTGAGCTCCAAAGATGTGGCACTACTTATATAAAGCTAGTGGTTGCTAGCTCCACCCCCAAGGAAGTCAGTGATGTAGCAGAAGCCTTCCCCCTTAGATCATTTGCTCAGGAAGAGCACATGGCCAAAAACAAAGAAAAGCCCCCATGCAAGCTTCCCCCCCCCAAAAAAAAACCCCACACACATCACAGTCAAAGAATCGAGTATGAGCCCCTAAACACAGCTCGCTTTCTGCTCTCTCCTCAGAGGCTCCTCAGAGACAAATCAAAACATGTTTTCCCATCATGGTCTGCTCAGCATTGGAAAATCAAAAGTCACTGCTGAACAATGTAATTATAGGACAAAACATTTCATGCATATTGGACACCATCGTTTCATAGTATCATGGTTAACAGTAATAGTGCCCAAAGTTTTCAGAATCAAAAGATCTACACTGCCAAAAACAAAGTTTTCAGTTTTGCAGATCTTTTGAATAAATGTTGCATAGTGTTTGCCAACAAACAAACCAACAAAAAATGAGTCAAGCTATTTGAGATAAACAGTGAAATGTGTTCTCAGTGGGGCATGTTTGGACTGGTTGACACTCTGCATGTGGTCACCATTTTGTTGCCAACCAGCCATTATTTTGCATCTGGCTAGTAAAACTTTATCTGGCAAGCCTTTGAGACTGAAGTACAAAAAGTATACACAAATATTCCAACATGTGCCAAATTCCATATATCCTTTTGTAATGATAAATTTCAAATCTAACAGTTAGTTCATCTTGTAAATGTGAAATATTTATGAAAAAAACAGATCCCAGGGCTTTAAACTAGTTCACACTTCTTTGTCACTTTGAAATTGGCAAGCTTCAGATATAAAATCCCACAAGTCAGGAAAATATGATAGTATACTAAGGCCCAGATCCAATTGCCAGTTCCAGCTAGAAAACACTGATTGAATCATTTAGGTTTACATGAGCGTTGGCTTCCCATTCAGCAACTGAACGAGGGGGTTTACTCTAGCTGAGATGAACAATTCTATTTCAGCCCAAGTGCTATTGAAAATGAGTAAAAATAATGTGCATAAGTCATCATGTATTCAGTGTCAAATATTAAATGCTGTCAGATATATTGTCAGTTTTCAAACTAGCTAGAAGAAATGGTACCCTAATAAGAACAGTGAAGAATGGGCAGGCTTCCTCCCAAAACAGATACTGACTTCTGCCATAAATAGTAGCCATAAGATAACTTCCAGTTTATGAACCTCTAAAGAGCTCCATGTAAGCAAAATGTGTATCCTACAATAAAGGGTTCAGGAATCTGTAGCCTCTTGATGTTATTGATATACAGTTCCCATCACCCTATGCCAGCCTGGCCAAGGGCAATGCATGATGAGAGCCAACATCTTGAAGGCTGCAGGCTCCTCCCTCTGATCTAATATGCCCTCAGTTCATCTGCAACACACATTGATGACATGGCAGGTGGCAGGCATTTCTTAGTCAAAAGTAGAAACCATTTCCTGACGGCAGAATCTTTGAAAACTACAGTGATATACTATTCTATATCAGCTTCCAATACTGTCTCACTACAAGTCAGGCCCAGTGATTCAATGTTAATTAAGAAATCAAATTTCTTCAAATGAGTCCAAATCTTGTCAGGTATCTAAGACGGATATTGAATGTGTGTGTGTGTTTGTGTGCCCTCAAGTTGTTTCTAAGGTGAACCTATCTTGGGGTTTTCTTGGTAAGGTTTGTTCAGAGGGGGGTTGCCACTGCCAGTGTCTTCCTCTGGGGATAAGAGAGTATGACTTGCCCATGCTCATCCAATGAGTTTCCATGGCTAAGCAGGGATTTGAACGCTGGTCACCAGAATCCCAATCCAATGCTCAAAACCACTACACCATGCTGGCTCTCAGTATTGAGCACTGAGCAAATACTCAAGAACTCAGGTAGAGAATTCTCAATGAAAGTCACAAAAGATTTTGCCCCTGACAAATGAGGGCTGACAAGTAGTAACAAGAGAAGGCCTTTTTAGAATGGGTACCCCACTTAGGGGTGTGTCTTGTGGTTCACCTGGTACCTATATTATGATCTTTCCAGCATCACTTTTCAGTCTTATGTACTTTTTATAACAAAGTGTCTTGTGGCAACCTTCAAGGCTAAATAATAATAATAATAATAATAATAAATTTTTATTTTTAACCTGCCCCTCTGCTCGGCAACTGGGGCGGCGTACAGCAAGATTAAAACAACATCAAGTTAAAACAATCCTTCCCCATTCTAACCCTCCCACCCCTTAAAACTAAATTAAACTAATGGAGAATTAAAACAAAGATAAAATACAATAAATAAATAAATAAATAAATAAAGGCAATGATGGCAAGGGGGTGGGTAAGCAAGCAACTCCACTTGGACTGGGAAGTTATTCATGGGAAGGCCTGCTGGAAGAGATCCGTCTTTAGCTCTTTCTTGAAGCTATCAAGAGTAGAGATAAGACTGATCTCATCCGGCAGGCCATTCCAAAGTCTGGGAGCCATAGAAAAGAAGGCCCTCTGGGAGGTCTGCGACAGCCTAGTTTTCATAGGCTGCAGCAGGTTCCTCCCAGAGGACCAAAGTGCGCAGAGGGGATCATATGGGATGAGGCAGTCCCTGAGATAAGATGGACCCAAGCCATGTAGGGCTTTAAAGGTTTAAACCAACACCTTGTACTGTGCCCGGAAACTAATCAGCAGCCAGTGGAGAGATTTAAGCACAGGTGTTATATGCTCTCTCCTAGATGTACCTGTAATTAACCTGGCTGCCATATTTTGTACCAGTTGAAGTTTCCGGGTTAGGCACAAGGGTAGCCCCATGTAGAGTGTGTTACAGTAATCCAAATGTGAGGTTACCAAAGCATGCACCACAGTTTCCAGATCCTTTGTATCCAGGTAAGGGCGCAGTTGGCATATCAGCCAAAGCTGATAACAGGCGCTCCTGGCCGTCGCACTCACCTGACTAGTCATGTGAAGTGACAAATCCAGGAGTACCCCCAGACTGTGAACAGAGTCCTTAGAGGACAGTGTGACTCAATCCAGGACTGGAAGTTGTATTTCCAGACCTGGTTTCGGGCCTGTGACTGTCAGTACCTCCATTTTGTCTGGATTTAGTCTCAATCTGTTTTTCCTCATCCAATCCATTACCGCTCTAAGACAATCATTGAGAGGAGAAACGCCATCTGAAGTTTGAGCCGACGATCTGGTCATGGAGAAATATATCTGAGTGTCATCAGTGTAAATAAAACTTGTTGGTAGTTAAGCTGACCTGATATGCTTTGCTGTTTTTGCTTAAATAGACAAACATGCCCACCCCATGGGAAATAAGTTTTAGTATTTTTTGGATCTGTAGTACTGACATTTGTATTCAAGTTTTTTATTTTATGTTCATGTTTTACTTGTAGACATGTGAGAGAATTTTTTTTTTTTATCAGGTGGCATAATTAGTGAAAAGTAAAATAAGCAAATGGAAGAAGTTATTTCCTGGTAAGTGGATATAAGATTGCAACCTGAATTACTTTCCTCCTTTCTCTACCAAGAGCTGATACAGGGATAGTTATTTAGGAAGTTGCAGGCCTTGTAAATAACATATGAAATTAACTCAACTAAGCTGTTATCCATTTTCTTTTAGGAAATAATTACTCTACCTTGGAGATATCCCAGAAGATGCATCTGAATGAATGAATGGACTCTTTCCTGCTGCTTGTTGCAACATCCTTGGAAACCATTTGGCAAAATTAATTCAATATGTGCAATTAAAAAATGATACAACACTGCCAATATCCTGGGTATTGGCCATTTATAATTACAAGTTTCAATTTTTTTTTCAGGAGAAGGAGAATGACTACAGCTTATGTTGTTGCAGTTCTACACAGAACATTATTTTCATATATTTTTTTTTACCATAAAGAGTGGAAGTCTCTTTAATTTGGCAATTTTAGTAAGACAACTGCAATCACACCTCTGCAGTGATAATTTTTAAACAAATATGGTAACAAGGAAGTAATAGGCTGGTGATAGCCAACTTTTAGATCAGAATGACACAACTCAACTTGAAAAGCAGAGATGGCTGTAGTTCAGTGGTAGAGCATATCATTTTGCACATCAAAGAACCCAAGTTCAGTCCTTGTGGTTCTCTGGGTAGAAGATTGATTTTTTTTTTAGATTGTGAACATCAGACAGTGGATTAAATCCACAATTAATCCAAAGGAAACCCATTGAATTTGGTGCACTTTAAGATAGTTATGAGCAGACATTTCAATGGGTCTCCTCAGATTTTGAAAGGCGAAAGGAACATCCAAATCTACACAACACATATTATAGGAACATGAAATGTGGGAAGCATAAATTAGGGGAAGCTAGACATAGGACTTTATCAGATGCCCCCTTTAAAATGTTCTTTTTCCAGCATTAAAAAAAAATATGCCAGCAAAGAACATTCTGCCCTGCACTTACCTCCTTTCCCAGCAAAGGCTCCTCCGGTAATAAAGAGGAAGTGTTGAAATCCCACATGATTTCATTGTGCAGGAAATTCAAAAAGAAAAAAGAAAGAAACACCAAAAAAGTTAATCAAAGCACACACACACATAACCTCCAAATAACCCAGGGAGTGTCAAAAAATGTTCATCACTTACCTGGATGTTCTGATCTGACCCAGAAGTGTTCTGGCCGATTTGCCCATTGTCAGAGTAAGTATGAGATTTAAAGGGACAGAGGCTTTGCACACTGGCAATGCCAGCAAAAAAGCAGCATTGATGGCTTAAGCCATCAATGAAAAGATACAGGTTTGGGGCTCTTTTTAACCACAAAAAGGTGACATCGTCTGATCCGCGTGCCCTTTCATGGTTATGTGGCATCCTTATGATGCCATATTTAGTGTGTCTGATAAAGTCCATAGTAAAACAAGAAATAGAACATAGAAAAATTGCAATACTTGAGGTGAGTGAGCTAAAGTGGCAGGAATAGGATATTTTTAATTAGATAACTACACAGTGTTTTATTCAAGAAATGAAAATCTAAGGAGAAATGGAATGGCATCAATAGTGCCATGAAAGACTGTATCTCCTAATACAAACCTGCCAGAACTTTAAGATAATCAGGGGAAGGCTTTCTCTTGGTTCCACTGCCATCACAGGTTCACTTGTTGAGGGCTGCTCCCACCTTCTGGAACTAACACTCTTCCTCAAGAGGCTAGGATGCCCCCCTCCCTGATTTTGTTTTGCCAGCAGACAAAGATGTTTTTATTCAAGCAGGCTTTTAACACCTAAGCAGTGAAGTTTTTTTCTGTGGATTTTTTATCTATCTTTTTAAAATGTGTGTCTGTTGTTTTTTTAAAAAAAATATACTGCATTATCTGGTTTTAGTGTTTTCATTTAATGATTGACTTTGAGAGCCACCTTGGGTCTCCTTCTGAGAGAAAGGCAGGATACAAATGCAATAAATAAATAAAATAAATACAGTCATCCCTTCATATTCATGGGGGTTAGGTTCCACAGACCCCCGTGAATGTAAAAATTCTGTGAATAATGACAGCCCTCCCCCTCCTTCCCAAAGTGTCCACGGGGCCTCTGGAGGCCCCGTGGTCGCTTCCCCCACCTCCCCCTCCCTCTCCAGGTGACCACAGGGGCTTCTATGTGTGGTTGTGAAAACTGGACCATGAAGAAAGCTAATAGGAAGAAAATCAACTCAGTTGAAATTTGGTGTTGGGGAAGAATTATGTGGCTACTGTAGATTGCTAAAAAGATTTGTTTAAAACTAGCTGGACTTGGCATACCATACACCATTAAAAAAACTCCCCAAAAAATCTCCCAGTAGACTTCATGACAACCATGTAAGGTAGGCTGGTGGATTTAATCACTCCTCCCCTTTATCAGCATTCCACACTTTTCCCAGAATTGCTGAGGGTGACTCGCTCTGTTACCCTGCTGCAGTCACTACCAGTTGACTGCCTGGCTCCAGCCCAGTGTTATGTTTTAAATGCATCCTGCTGCCACCACCAGTTGACTGCCTGGATCCCATTGCAGCCCATGACTGATGAGTAGCTGAGGGAGGGAGAGGAGGGAGGGGACCTTATGGGGCAGTGATGCCGTGGATTGTGATGTGGAGAGGAAAGTTGCATGTGGGTGGTGATTGGTTGGGTGTGGATTGGGTGTGTTTCCTGAGCAGCCAATCAGCATACTGGGAAAGGCAACATACCCAAGAGAATTATATATATAGGTCCTAGAACAAATCAAGCCTGAACACTCCCTAGAAACCAAGATGACTGCATGTCCAGATGGATAGACTCAATCAAGGAAGCCACAGCCTTGAGTCTGCAAGACCTGAGCAGAGCTCTTGATGACAATGTGACTTGGAGGTCTTTCATTCATAGGATCACCATAAATTGAACTCAGTTTGATGGCAGTTAACAACAACAAGCTCAGATATTGACCAAAAATAATTCAGTGTGGGTCTACACAGAGCTTAGAAATATTTTTTGGAACAAAACACTCAGGATCCCAAAGCCAGGATGCCTAATGGTCATTCTGGGTTGAAGATTCTGAATGTTGTAATCCAAAACCCTTCCCAGATTTGTGTGTGTGTGTGTGTTATTCTAGGATGGAGTGACACTGGATTTTGGCCTAAGAATTCCTTTTTTTCTGTTTGAAAAACTATTATGGTTTTCACGGTCAGTAGTTTATTAGTTGAGCCAGCATGGGATAGTGGTTTGAGTGTTGGACTATGTTTTGGGAGATCAGATTTCAAATCCCCACTCAGCCATGAAAACCCACTAGGTGACATTGGGGAAGTCACATGACCTCAGCCTCAGAAAACTCTATGATAGGTTCTCCTTAGGGTAACCATAAGTAGGAAATGACTTGAAGGTAATACAACAACAAGAAGAAGAAGAAGAAGAAGAAGAAGTTTATTTCTTGGGAGGAGAGAGGACATGGTTTTTCTGCCACTCCCCCCAACAGACTAAGCCCAGAGAAAATTATGGGAAGTTCCAATTGCATGACTCTCTCCCCAAAATTAATGAAACATGAGTTTCTTTTTTCATTTCAAATAACAGTATTTTTTGTGGATTGGAATTCAATGAAGAGAGAACACGTTCAGCATTCTTAGATCCAACTGGGATGGTTTCAGAATCATTAAAGTAAATTTTCCATAAGCAAAAACTACAACCAAACCTAACAGTATTGTCACAGTGGAGGGAGAAAGGAGGACAACATCACTAAATATTAAATAATGTCTTCAATGAGTATTTAATTGGTTGATAATTTAGTGAAAGTTATTTTGCTTACCACCTATGCCAGGACGAATGTTGCTGTCCTTGAGCAAGCAGGGATCACCAGCATTGAGGCCATGATATTGAGAACACAGCTGCGCTGGGCAGGGCACGTTTCTAGGATGGAGGACCATCGCCTCCCCAAAATAGTACTCTACAGTGAACTCACCATGGGTCAGCATAAGAGGGGCGCTCCAAAAAAGCGATACAAGGACTCCGTGAAACAACATCTCAGGCTTGGCCAAATTGATCACCAACAATGGTCCGCCCTGGCCTCACATCGGGAGGCATGGAGACACACTATCCACAATGCTGCAGCCTTATTTGAGAACTCACGCCAAACAAGTCTTGAAGAGGAACGACAACGCAGAAAAATCACAACCCAGAAACATCACCCAAGGAGACCTTCTGCTGTGCTCTTTGCAACCGGACTTGTTTATCTCGGATTGGCCTTTTTAGTCATCAGTGCGCTTGCAGAAAGAGCAGGATGAGTCCTTCCTGAATCTTTGTTTGCAAAGAAAAGCCAGTAAGACTCTGGAGACCAGGTTTTGAATCCCACTCAGCCATGGAAACCACTGGGTAACCTTGGAGAAGTTCTCAGCCTCAGAGGAAGACAAAGGCAAAACCCCTTCTGGATAAACCTTGCCAAGAAAAAAACCATGATAGTTTCACCTTAGGATCACCATAAGTCAGAAAGGACTTGAAGGCACACAAGAAGAAGAAGAAGAAGAAGGAGGAGGAGGAGGAGGAGGAGAAGCAAATCCATGAATTTGGTCGCTGATAAAATTCTCCCTGCCTGAATTTCTGTGTAGACTTTTGGGTTTCCCAGTCTTAATTGCAGGGTTGTACCAATGAATTAGAAATTTGCTTTTGTTTTATTTTTAAATTCCAGACAGTATATGGATGTCATGTAGAAGATGAAGGAAGTTTATGTTTTGCTGCTCCAGAGATCAAGATATGCACCAATGGATTCAAATTGAGAGAAAGGGGGTTCCACCTAAACACTGGGCAGAACTTCCTAACAGGAAGAGCTGTTTGGTGGTGGTATAGACTGTTTCCGAAAATAGTAGACTCATTCATTGGGGTTCTTTAACCAGAGGAGTGCTTTAGCAGTCTATTCCAACACGGCAAGGATTGGACTAGATGGCGCTTGTGGTCTCTTCAAGTTCTGTGAATCTATGTGTAGTTTCTGAAGGATCCTCTTTTTTTTTTTTTTGGTCCAGTTAGTTATTCCAGCAAGCACTGGTGCAGATTGGAACTCATTAGAAAGAATCTTGATGCAATGGTGCATGTGGCAATATCAAACTTCCTTTTTTCATGTTGCTTCATTAGCACATAGGACACTTTCCTGAAAAATAATGCACAAGAGGATAGAGATTTGCCAAATATTTTGATATACTAAAGTATAGTTGGAAACTAAGAAAGAACTACTAGGAATATACACCTTCACTTATTTAATTTTTGCTCATGAGGATGAAAGATGTCAGATGTTCTCTCCCTACTGGATATATGGCAAGAATTTTTGTTCATTTTTAATATTATTTTCAATTTGGTGGGTTTTTTAGGGGGAGAGGAGGGAAATTTCATGAAGAGGATTTTTTTTCCCACACAGTCTATGGGGTTGGGGGCATAAAAGAGTGGTTTTCTTTACAAGTTCCCAAATGTGAGAAAAGTAGTGAAAGAGGTGTTTTTTCTCTTGTGCTAGGATTTAAAAAATCATTTTAAAAAAATGAGGACTCCCTTTCTCATTGGAGATAAGAAAGTATAAGAAAATTCTTTATATCTCTAACTTTTCTGGTTTATACTAAGAAATTTAAAGGGTCCATCGAAGGTGCCAAACTTAGTTTGGGGGTAATACAAAAGCTCCTTTAATGAATTGATTAAACTCTGGAGTAGATTCAGTGCCCTGCTGATTTCAGAGGCACTGGCTGCTACTGTGCATGGCAGCTTAGAAACAGTCACCAGATGGCCTGTTTATTCAGCCAGTTGTCCAGATGCTAACTCTTAATGGGCAACTTGAAGACCCCTTCTGAAGCTCACCAGCTGAGCTTCAGTTAGGAGGATATGTATGACAGAAAACTGCTCTCTGTTATCTGACTGGCAGATGTTTGGGCCTCAAGCTGGAACCCTGCTAACCAAGAATCAATTAATCTGGAGATGCTAGTTACCAAAACTGGGATTATGTCCATGTAAATTATGTGCTCTGCCACTGAACTACAACGCTAGTATAGAGGTGAAAAGAATCCAGGGAAAGTGAATGGTTCCAATGTAAAGGTGGTGGTGAATTCTCTCTGGGGTTTAGTCTGAACTATAAAGTTGCTGTCCAAGAGACTGGAGTTCAGTACCTTGGATAACTCCTTTAAAATTCAGGCCAATCCCCTGAATGGATTCACCACCTCACTGACATTGATTCATAGGACAACAAAGGCCATCTATTCCTATCCCTGCCATGCAATAATATGCAGCTAAAGCACCCATGTAGTGATCATCCAACATCTGTTTAAAGGCCTGTAAAACCACTCCCTCCCTTTTCCCTTGGATAGGTGAAAGAAGAAGACAATGATGTTATTGCAAGTTGACCTGAATCTGTGGAAGAGGGACAGGCATAAACAGAAAGTGTCTGATAACTGTTTTCAACTACTCCAGTGTCAACTAATATTACGGAAATCTTTTTACCTCTCAGAATTCTTGGAAAGGGTCTTTGAGGTGGATTTTCTAATAACAGCCAATATCCCACTAGCAACCAAGTTGTCATTTCAAAACAAATTAGTATTATGAAAAACACACCCTCATTTTTAAGAGGCATTCTAAACGTTGGGGGGTGGTGGTGGTGGAATCAAAACAACTTGCTGAAACCAACCCTCCCCTGCATATATATGGATTGTGAAACTATGATCCTTAACTTAATGTATCAAAAGAGATCAGATTAAATTCAAAGAGAGCATAATGAGGCAATAAGCTTTGTTAAATAGTTTCTCAACTATGTTATTTATTCCACATGATATGGACTGAACAGGTTCAATAGAAACACTTTCTGAGAACACAGTTTTTTTAAAACCAATTTTTTAAAAATAAGAAGAACAAAAGCAATAGGGCTCATGTTTTGTGAAGCTGTGTTAAGTCAAGACATGCTAAAAGTATCTACCATAGAAAGCCAAATAACAAACACAACATGTTAAAATGGGCATGTGTTTCCTCTGAGGAAAAATGGATCAATTAGTCTATTTTGGGTTCTCTCTGTTTCCTGCTTTTCCCATCTTAAATTCATTCAATCCTGTTTCATTATCAGTCTGTGCATAAAATGCATAAAAATTAGTATGCATTTTCAAATATATTTGTTTTGAAATACACAATTATACACATTTTTGTGTTTAATATTAAAAAAAATTAATGCACACTTTTTTGCCAAAGAAAAGGAAGAGTAGAAGGTACAAAGGGCATGTTGGCCAGTAGGCTTAGGTTTAGTGACAACAAAAAAAAATCTGAGGAAAACCCCTGAGGAGAAATACAAAATCCATATAAAGCTACCTAAAAGAGAACAAAAACACTTTTTCCTTGTTTTTTTCCAGGCTGTGAGGCTGTGTTCTGGAAGAGTTTATTTCTGACGTTTCACCTGCATCTGTGGCTGGCATCTTCAGAGAATGGTTGGGTAGGAGTATGTGGGGGTATATACTCTGAACCCTTGTTGGAGAGGATATGTACATTTGTGTATTTGAATGGTTAGTTTCTGGGTGGAGATATGCAAGGAGGATTAGTGTCTGTTTGGCTAATGGTTGACTAATGCCCCATTATCTGCTAGAAGTTCCCCTGTCCCTGGGTGGAGTTCATTTGCAAGTGTTGAGTTTTGATTGTAGTGTTTTTCAGGACCGGCAGCCAGATCTTGTTTACTTTTAGGGTTTCTTCTTTCCTGTTGAAGTTTTCCAGGTGTTTGTGGATTTCAATAGCTTCTCTATGCATTCTGACATGATAGTTGTTGGCCTGTCCAGAATTTCTGTGTTTTTAAATAACATTTTGTGTCCAGGTTGGTTTATAACATGTTCTGCTACTGCTGATTTTTCTGGCTGGCCCAGTCTGCAGTGTCTCTCGTGTTCCTTGATTCGTGTTTGCACACTGCATTTAGTGGTCCCTATGTAAACTTGTCCACAGCTGCGGTAAACCACTGTGGCTGTGAGAGGGGCTCTTTTGTCCTTTGCTGAGCATAGCATTTCTTGGATTTTCTTGGTTGGTCTGTCGATCGTTTGGAGGTTGTGTTTCCTCATCAGTTTCCCAATTCTGTCTGTGACTCCTTTGATGTATGGTAAAAATACCTTCCCTTTGTTCACAAGTTTTTGTGTTTGATATCTTTACCAGGCAAAATGTTTTAAAAAGCAGGCAGGCGAGGAGAGGAAAGAAGCAAGACCACAGAATATCAGACTTGATCTTCAAGGCCTTATGTCCCCAATGTATCTTGGCTTGTGATTGAGACAGAGGAGTCAGTAGATGTTCAAATTTGGCTCTGTCAGGTGTTATAGTGATGTTGTTTGCACTTTGCAAGGCTATCATGGCCTAAATTCAATCGTATCTTCAATATGAGTAGACTCACTGAATCAATGGCAATGCTTCTGAACTTAGCAAATTTCACTGATCCAAATGGTCTGCTGTAGTTAGGACTATCAACCGGGCGTTGTTATTTGCTGAGAACAAAGAAGCATGGGGTGTTTTGTCCTCCACTACTGTGAACAGAAAATATGCTACAAACTCAAGATTGTCTCCTTCCTAGTCATAGCTCTCACAGTCTCCTTTGTTGGTAGAAAATGGAGAGCAATAGCAGGAGCATTCAAACTCTACATACAGTCCATTATTCAGTGCTCAGTCATATAACTTAGAGGGGGGATGAAATGGAGCTTGGATGGCTAGTAAAGCAATCCTGAGAACCTGTGTTTGCCTGTTAGTTGACCTTAACAACTCATCACCACTCAATTTAAAGTTTGAAAAATCACCTGAAGCTAGTTCAGGCCTTTTGAAGGATTGTTGGGACTTAATGTTTTGAGTATCTTTCATCCTCCATAGCAACATGTAGAAATCAGAGCTGGGATTTAGGGGTGTTTCAGGTTTATGGTCAGATGGAAATTCCAATTAGAAGTGACCGGCTGGATAGTAGTGGTTCCACTGACACATCTTCAAAAAATGTGGGTGGAGAAGGAGACGGGGGGAGGGGGAGAGAGTGGCGGGGAAACACAATCTATGCTAGGCACAGTTAGATGGCTATTTTCTGGAAATAGTGAAAGTCCAACAAAAGCCAGCTGGACAGTTTATAAGAAAGCCTCAAAATCCCTAATAGGATGTTAGTTTAGCTTAAGGAAATATTGATTTCTAAGAAATAATTCTAGATAAATGTATGCAGGGCAAGCTAATAAGAGGTTGCTAGCCATCATAGCTATTTGATATGTTCAGGGACATATACCTTTGAAACCAGGGAAGAAAATCATGGCAGGAAGGGTGTTTCCAGTTTGGAATTTTCAAATACCAAATGTATAAACTCATAATCTTCCTGCCCTGAGCTTCAGTATTACATTAGCAGTCTTTGCAAGAACACGAACTAAAGTGGTCATATACACTTTTAAAAGCCGGACTTTTATTCTGTATTGCTTCATACTCCCTGGACTAGATAGTTGAGACCCTGTGGCCCTTCTAATGTTGGTGTTTGACTTTAACAAGCCCCAGGCAGTATGATCAACTGTTGGGGACTGTAGTAGATGTGGTAGTACAACATTGGGAAGGTCACATGTTTCCCAGTCCTAGTGTAATAGTTTTCCATCATTTCTGATAGAATTATCTCCCAGAAAGAAGTAGTGCTTTGCTTGCAAATGATACTGAGCTATAGCCCTTCCTTGAGTGTTCAGGAAGGAGAATAGAGAGGCAAACCAAAGTGAGATATGTGTTGATTTCATACCTGTTACCATGTATGTTACCTGTTGGATGCTAGAAACAAGAAAATGACCATGTTGGTAAATATTCACCAATGACCCTACCTCGTATAAGTCCCTGTGTTAGTGTTAACTAGTGTAAGGATCAATAAGTTTGATTTAGAAACTCCCTTCACACCCCTTCTGTCTTCACCATCATGTAGAATTTTCTAGAGGTGAACTGAACAATTGGATCTCCCCAGCCACTTTTAGCTCTAAGGGCCTGTCTATACAGGCGAAATAAAACAATCTCACCTTGTTGTCACAGCGAGCTCTCCGGATAATGTATGGAATGATTGGGACTGATTCCAGGTCTTTTCAGTACCCCAGGGCTTAAATATGGACCAAAAAGAGTTGGGATATACTCTGGATTTGAGCAGAAAATCTGGATATTGACATGTGTGGACTGTGTTCCATAGTGACATCCATATGGGAACAGAGATAGGAGTTTTGGTAGATGGGAGAAAGAGTTCAGGAGGAGGTTCCCTGGGCTGGGCAATCAGTTGAGCTTTCCCACCAGGAAATGCCTCTTTTCCTGTTTCAATGTCACCTTTTAGCAGTTCCCTCATTTTGGCATACACAGCAGTTGTTTGAAGAAGCACATAACAACCTACCAGTGTGCTCATATCAATGGGCACCTTGCAGGGATGCAGACATACAGTAGGACCCCTGTATCTGCAGGGTATTTGTTCCAGGGGGCCCTGTGGATAATAAAATCTGTGGATAATAGTGAATGCCCCCATCACCATTCCCACCATGGGAGCGATCCCGAGGGGCGATCCTGAGGGTGAAGGGAGAAGGGAGGCAAGATCTCCTCATCCCCTCCCTTTGTCCTCATCTCCATTCCCGCCATGGGAGCAATCATGAGGGGTGAAGGGAGAAGGGAGGTGAGATCTCTCCTCTGCCCTTCCCTCTCCTATCCACCCCTGCTTTCACCATCTGTGGATAATTGAATCAGCAGATGGTGAATCAGTGGCAAAGGGGGTGCTGCTGTACTTACATATGCATCCTGGGGGAGGGGAAAACTGGAGTGGCCACAGCTGTCTGGCTATGCATACTGTGAATTATTGGACCAGGATGAGTTCAAAAAGGAGAACTGTGTGGACAGTGCTCCTGAACTCATCTCGGTGTGTGTGGAAATCATGTGGACAAGCCCACGATCACCGCGGACCAGGGTAACCTGAAAATAAGCTGGATTTTCCTGTCAGTGTAGACACACCCTAAAGTAGATTAGAATCTGAATACAATTTCCTTGAACAAGGACATTACATATGAAGACTAGATAGAGAAACTTGTGAATTGAATTATATTGACATATTCCAATCCATTAGCAGAGGTATGAACAAAAACAATGGTGTTACCAGGAACACTTGGGGCTGTTGGGACCCTCTAAAATATCAATATTAATTTGGGGAATTAATATACTCAACTTGACAATATGAGAGGCAGGCAATGAGCAGGATCTTGAGACCTATGTATACCGGTACTAAGGAGATGTTAAGCTAGTACAGTCCTCCCTCCACATTCGTGGACTCCACACTCGTGGTTCTGCATATTCACAGTTTGCTGTGAGGGGAAACCAGGGAAAGTTGTACACTTTTGGGAGGGAGGCGAGGAGAGCCCCATGGTCGCTTGGGGAGGGCTGAGGGAGGCCAGGTAGAGTGACCACGAGGCCTCCGGAGGCCCCGTGGTCACTTGGGGAGGGCTGAGGGAGGCCAGGTAGAGTGACCACGAGGTCTCCAGAGGCCTCGGGGTCGCTTGGGGAGGCCGGGGGGAGGCCGAGGAGAGTGACCATGAGGCCTCCAGAGGCCCCAGGGTTGCTTGGGGAGGGCAGGGAGAGGGCTGTCATTATTCGCAGAATTTTCACATTCACAGGGGTCTGTGGAACCTAACCCCCATGAATGTGAAGGGACAACTGTACAATTAATTGATCTTTATTAAGGAAATAATAATAACAACATTCACACACACATTCGGGCTTCAAGCACTCATGCAAGGCTAACAAAATAAGTAGGAAGTATTTGGATAGAGGACTAGAATAAGTGGTTGTTTTGGGGTGATACTGCACCGATCAGAGGAGTTGAGATCATGGAGAAAACCAGCAGAGTAGGAGTCCAGAAGCAGAAATGGCTACACAGTCTGATGTGGAGTCAAGAGGAAGATGAACTGTATGCTCTGGCAACACAGACTGACGTAGCGTCAACAGGAAGGGAATCTGTGCACACTTGAATGGTGTTTTGAAGGGGTCTTTATACCTAATATTTCCCTTCAGGGGATGGGATTTAGAAAGAAAGATAAAGTTTCTAGGAGGTTCCCAGGCTAAAATAATGGACACTCCAGATATGTTAATGACCCTTAATGTGCTAACACTTGAATGAAGCAAGCAGCCCTCTTTGGTTGTGGTGAGGGAGAGGGGAAACAGTTCTTTACAAACCTTGAGTTACTCAGCTATGCTTGATTGGATTAGCCAGGTGTTCAGGCAAGAAGTTGCCTTTCACGTACCTTTCTTTGGAATTTGTAATGGCCCCACCCTAGTGCATATGTGACTTAGTCTCAGCACTAGTCTTTGGGATTCCTGGATTTTGGGAGTTCCCAGTTTACTGGCCACACTTGTGGAAGGCTTCAGCCAAATTATTAAATATTGTCAGTTATAATATGAAAAGGGAATGGGGGCTGTCAGGGCTGGTAATAATATCTTCATGGCAAAATTCATATATTAAAACACAAGTCCTTGCTACTGCACATATAACAAAAGGAATCTTCTAAGAGAGAGTTTTGAACCCTAAGAAACTGATTTTTGGTAAGCAGACTTATTGCTTTCACACATCAACTCTAACTGACCACTGTAAAGATCTGAAAGATTTCCATCATGTTATGCAGCCCTTTGAAAATTTAGGGCAAGGTTCATGATTTGCATCTTTCTGGGTGCTATTAAATTCTATCCCACTCCCACAACTGTATAAATATGCTTTATGCCTGAGTCCTTAATATGCTAGGTACTGCATCCAAAGAAGTGGGTTTGTATCCAGAAAGCTCACACAAAAATAAAAACCAGTTGGTCTTAAACGCGCTACCACATTTCTTTTTTTCCCCTCCTCCTTCCATCCTCCTTTTTATGATGCAAGAGACTAACATGCCTACTTCTTTGAAAACTACAGTCTGTTGTTCATGCTGCAGGCCACAGAGGTTTAATTCATCAATGCATTTTGAAAACAAGCTGACATAAAAATGCATACTCCCAGGGTCCCTTTTCAGTCTTCAAATGGGTAGGTCTACACTATGTTTGCAATATGTTGGATGGAGATATAGGCATTGATCCTATCTATCTTCCCATGTGTTCAAGGCAACAAACATACCCTCCCCCATTTTACTGTATCCTCACACCAGCCCTGTGAGATAAATTAGATGTACAGGCCTTATTGCACTACAGTTGTCCCTTCATATTTGCTTGGGTTTGGTTCCAGGAACCCCTGTGGATACCAAAATCCGTGAATACTCAAGTCCCATTGTATGCAATGACATAACAAAATGGTGCCCCTTATACAAGATGGGAAATCAAGGTTTGCTTTTTGGATTATTATTTTTTAAAAAATATTTTCAAGCCGTGAATACTTAAATCTTTGGATACAGAGGGACAACTGTACATTGTTATAGCACTATTATTCCACTTTAACTGCTGTGACTGCCTCCTGTGGAATCCTGGGATTTGCAGCTTACAGAGGGGCATTTAGCACTCTCAGCCAGAGACTTCTTAGGCCTCATTAAACTACAAATCCCAAGATTCCACAGGAGGCAGCCAGAACAGTTAAAGTGGAATAATAGTGCTATAGCATTGTATTGTGATAAGGCTTTGAGAGATAGAGGAGATTGGACCATTGTCATCCCACTCATTCCTTGGCTCAGCCTGGATCTTACAATTGTGTAACCAGAGTACCACAATGGTCCTCCTCTAAGGACTTCATCAGATGTGGCAAATATGGTGTCACAATTAGCTAACACACATTGGAAACTGTTTAATGCAGTGTAGATGTGTAAATAGCTATTGCTTAAAACAATTTGTAAGCCGCTCTGATAGCCTTGTGGCTGAAGAGTGGGGTATAAATAAATAAATAAATAAATAAATAAAATAAAAATAAATAAATAAATAAAAATAAACAATGATAACTAATTAATGCGAAAGGGTACCTATACAGCATGATGTCATGCTATAGCAATTTTAAGAAGTGAAGGCATTCCTTTTTATTGATGGCCCAAGCTATCAATAGATCTGCCATGGTGTTTTTTTCATGGTTTTGCCTGCATTTGAAACCATGAGCCTTTGTGCTCACATGAATACAGCGTCAGTAGGCAGAACACTTCCGGGTGAGATTGGGAAAATCAGGTACGGGACACACTTTTTATGAACCTCCCCTGTTTAGTGGGAAATTTTAAAGTGTGTTTCTATGTTTATGGACTTTTTCAGATGGGGCCAAATGCCTGTTCCTGTCCCGCAAGCCCAGGGCCGATTTAACCAGTCTGCCAAATCAGCATTGGCAGGGGGCCCCAAGGTCAAGGGGCCCCCCTGCTGACCTCCTTATCTGACAAAGGAGACAGCCAGGAAACAGCCGGGAGGAGCCGCTACTTTGTAGCCCCCTCTTACCCTCCTCCTCCAAAAACTTCCTGCTGGCTTTAAAAAAAAAAAAAACACCAGCGTCTCCCAAACTAGAAAGAGAAAGAGAAAGAAGCAGCAGCCCTCTGTGGCAGAAGCTGGATGGAGTTTGCTCTTGCAAAATGCAAGCCAGTCAGGCATGTCGGAGAGGGGTGAGTGTGTGTGTATGAGAGAGGGGGAGAATTTGAGGGTTGTCTCTTTCCGTCAGAAAGGGTTTCTTTCTTTCTTTCTTTCTTTCTTTCTTTCTTTCTTTCTCCTTCCTTCCTTCCTTCCTTCCCTTTCCTTCCTTCCACATAAATCCCCTCCAGTCCATCCTTCCTGCTGCTCTTAACATGTCCTGGTTCCTCTCCCCTCCCTTTCCCCCTTGGTCTTCTTCAGCTTCCTCCCCTTGCTACCAACTGAGTTCAGCCTGCAAAAGAAATTTGTGTGTGTTTGCCCATGTGCCTTCAAGTCATTTCTGACTAAGGCAAACCTACCATGGGGTTTTATAGGCAAGGTTTGTTCAAAGGGGGTGTGCCTTTGCCTTCCTTTGAGGCTGAGAGAGTGTGACTTGTCCAAGGTCACCCAGTGGGTATTCATGACTGAGTAAGGATTCAGACCCTGGTCTCCATAGTCATAGTGCAATGCTGAAACTTCTACAACACTCTAGCTCTTTTAACAGAAGAATATAAAGAATATAAATTAAAATTTCGAGTAATATTACTGGGAACAATGGTTTTATTGCTGTCACTAAAACACCAGTATCCCATTAGTGTTATGTGAGAGGCATTGGCCTAGAGCAGTGGTTCTTAACCTTTTCTTTACCAGGGAGCCCTTTTAAATATCTTTTGTTGCCCCAAGACTTAACTCAAGATTCAAAACTCTAATAATAATAGCTAATAATATTTTTTAAAATAATAATAGCTAACAACAACAACAATACAATACAATTACACCATCCATTAAACTTTCCCTCAGAGGCACTCTTGCTTCTTCCTGCAAGTTTGTGGCTGGAGTGGATTGAATGGCAATGTGCAGGCCAAGCCAGCCAGCCAGCCTTTGCCTTGGTTCCTGTCACGTGGCTGCTCCACTACAGGGAGGAGGTGGTCCAAGCAGCCTTCAAGCCTTTGTGGACCCCCTGTGAGGACATTGCAGACCCCAAGTTAAGAACCACTGGGCTAGAGAATGCTAGAAAAGGAACAATGCAACCAGACCTTGAGAAGGGTGCTGGCAGGGGGATTCTGTGAGGTGTAATCCAAGAGTAACTTTCCCAGGCTCTGAATGCAGCCTAGAATCATAGACTCCTAGGGCTGGAAGGGGTCCCAACAGCTATCCCATCTGATCGGCTTCTGCCCTGCAGGAACACACAATCCAAGCATTCCTGGCAGATGGCTATCCAACCTATGTTTAAAAAAAGCCAAAGAAGGAGACTCCACCACACTCCAAGGCAGTGTATTTAACTTCCGAACAGCTCATACTGTCAGGAGGTTCTTCCTAATATTCAGGTGGAATCTCTTTTCCTGTAGTTTGAACCCATAGCCCTGTGTCCTAGTCTCTGGAACAGAAGAAAACAAGCTTGCTCCTTCCTCAGTATGACATCCCTTCAAATATTTAAACATGGCTATCACATCACCTCTCAACCTTCTCTTCTCCAGGCTAAGCATGCCCAGCTCCCTAAGCCGTTCCTCATATGTAAATTATTTAATACAGTAGGCCCCTCTTATCCACCGGGGATTGGTTTGGGGGGGGCGTGGATTCTGAAAACCATGAATAATAGTGAACACCATTGAAAATAATGGGACTTCTGGTTTAAAATACCATAGAGTTGCCTTGGAGGGCCTAGAAAACAGCTAGGGAGGACACATTTTCTAGGAAGACTCTATGGTAGGTGTGCTGTTTTGTGTCCCATGGATAATGGATCCATGGATACGGGGGTCCTACTGTAATCTGAGCATCCTGTATGGTGAATAGGTTAGGTTACATTGACCTGAGATAAACATATGGGCCCCCCAAAATAAAGCATTGCAGGGGCCCCCAAAATTCCTTAAACCGGCCCTGCGCAAGCCCCAATCCTGTTCCTGACGTGGAATAAAGGGAAAATGTTCAAACACTTTATCTTAATTCTGTGGCAGTAACGTCCTCCCTCTCCCCAAGCTGGCCGGTCACAAATGCATCCATCGTAAGGCTGCCTTTACGACCGGCAACTGAAATCGCACCCGTTCTTGTGAGAGAACAGGTGCACGGCAAATTTGAAAATACCCCCCCAAAACTGACAAAAATAAAATCAAAGCACCAAAAAAATGACAAGTAGCCCAGGGAGGGGGGAGGGTGCCACTTACCTGGATGTCCTGATCATGGCTGAAGTGTCCAGAATGGACCTCCTCCCCCATGGCTGTCATCTCGGAACAGGGATGGGGCTCTTTTCCCACACCCCTGACTCCATGACAGACACAGAAGAGGTGTTCTATTCATGATCTTTCATAGTGAATAGAATACTCCAGAAGCAGGACGGGAGCAGAATGAAAAGGGTCGATGTCATCCGAAAGGGAGCCCTTTTCTTGATGCAGTTCCGTGCCTGCCACAGAATATTGGCCCCATCTGAAAATCTCCTGTGTGTACATTTGGTGTATTGATTTTTGTGTATTTTCAATTTTACTGCGCTTGCGTCTTCTCACAAGAATCACCAAGAGCATGAATGTGGAAGTATACAGAGCTCCGTTTGTGCTCCATCAATGCTGGGGCTGACTATTTTTTGGGGGGTGGGGTCAAGTTTTATTGATTTAGCAAAGAAAAAGTTGTACAGTTGTTATTTTGTAGTAGGAACAGTACCAGGAGAACTGGAGTCATAGATGGCAAAACAACTGTACAAAACAAAATTAAAATATAACAAGGTAAGGTCTGATAGAAAGAATTATTTTGTCAGGACAATTATGCAGAAAAATTAGGTGGAAAAGAGACGTTAAATGGAGTTTCGTCTGATAAAGTCCTAAGTCTACAATCCTTGCCATACCTAAAGTTTCCTGTTCATTGAAACAGATGGCTGTTTTATTCCCTTTCATGTTTGGAACTCCATCCACCAATGCCTATGCAATGCTATCTCAATTTCCTTCAAATCGTTCATCCTACCCCCATTCTCATTCCTCAAAAACCTTCTCTAGAAGAATTCACTTCCCAGAAGCCTAAATTAATTGGCATTAATTTAGAACTCCTAGTATTTTTTAACTACATACAAACCAAATACAAAGACAGAAAGCATTTCTAATTTGGGCTGTCTGTAGAGTTATCTGTCAGCTTCCAGTCAGCTTTCTTCACTACCCTGAAGGTAATTCTCCTTGTTTTAAAATCAATGAAATGTTAACAAAGCAGTTTGCACAATATGCAAAACTGCACCAGCCATCTAAGTTTTCCTTCATAATGGCTCCTCTTACTTAGCCTTTGTTTAACAAATTTATACTAGAGAGAGAATGCTGACTTTAGAACATAAAGAAAACTGACACCCCCACCCCCGTCAACTTAAAATGTTAATCAGAAATCTCTTACCCATGAATTGATATGAGAACTAGTATCATTTAGCTGTGTGAGTGTTGGACTAAGACTTTTGAAACTCCATTCAGCTGTGGAACCCCCCTGAGCTTCTCCTTGTTTGCCACTGCCTTCCTCTAAGGATGAGGACATGTGACTCATCCTTAGAGGAAGGCAGTGGCAAACCTAGGTCACATGCCCTCATCCTTAGCGGAAGGCAGTGGCAAACCTTCCCTGAATTAATCTTGCCAAGAAAAGCTATGATAGGGTCAGAGTAAGTCAGAGTAAACTTAAAGGCACATAAAATGTACAAAATTCCTTTTTGTAATCACTAAGGCATAACTAAGACAGATAGCATGCTGTAGTGGTTAGAGCGTTAGACTACAGTTCTGGAAACCATGGTTCAAATCCTCACTCAGCCATGGAAACCAAATGGGTGATCTT
Source organism: Gambelia wislizenii (assembly GCA_030847615.1). NCBI lineage: Eukaryota > Metazoa > Chordata > Lepidosauria > Squamata > Crotaphytidae > Gambelia > Gambelia wislizenii. Next base: position 301,677,159 of record JAUMIR010000002.1, on the reverse strand, counting down.
GGGCAAGTCATATTCTCTCATCCTCAAACAAAAGCAAAGGCAAACCCTGGACAGTATCACAAGAGGCTTTATTCTGGAATTACACAAAGCTGTTAGTGAATTTGACCACTACTTATGGCATGACATTATCTCTGTTCTGTTGCTGGTTTGCATGCATTCCAGGCATTTCTGTAGCACACCTTTTCATTGACAGGGGAAATGCATCAATGGCTCTCAATACCACTGCCATGCCAGTATTCCCCTTCATGGGAGAAGTCCCTTCTGTGGCAGGAGTCGTATGACAGAAGTCAAGTGGCAGGAGGGGGTGTGATCATCCTCCTCTCCCCCTCCTCCTCTCTCCCCTCTCCCTTGCTATTCCTAAACTGACCAAGATTGTTTTTCACCATGTTTTTTTTCCTTTTTGCTGTAATTGCTCAATTACAGGGATATGATAAAATAAAAAAATATATTTTTATCATTTCCCCATAAATTCATAATTGCAGCGAAAAAAGAAAAAAAAAGAAAGGCATTCATGCACTGAAGGTGGGGTTATGGAGCTGGTTCAGAAGGACAGATTATTGGCAAAGCACCGTAATCGCAGTGTACAGTGTGATAATGAGTGATTTCAAACAGGTATGTTCCCATTTGTTTTGCTAGTGCAATTGTTGTGAGAAAGAGGCTGGTGTGATAATCTCTCTCCTCTGAACAAATCTTGCCAAGAAAATCCTGGGATACGTTCGCCTCTTTATAAGTAGGAAACGACTTGAAGGTACAGAACATCAAAAGCACACACTGCAGATATGGAAGCACTGTATGAATGTGTCTTATCCTTTAGTGGATTTCATCCCAAGAGTCACCAGAGCTCATAACTGACTCATAAATATTGAGCAACTTGTAATAAGTTTCTTTTGGATAATAAAGACATAACAATTTTTTCTTTTTGCCAGGCCAACAACTATCATGTCAAAATGCACAGAGAAGCTATTGAAATCCACAAACACCTGGACAACTTCAACAGGAAAGAAGAAACCTTAAAAGTAAACAAAATCTGGCTCCCAGTTTTTAATACAATAGAATTAACACTTACAAAGGAATTCCACCCAAGGACATGGGGATTCCCAGCAGATAATGGCCCATCAACCAACCATCAACCAAACAGACACTAATGAGCCTTGCATTTCTATACCCAGAAACTAACCATTCAATTACACAAATTTACATATCCTCCCCAACAGCGGTTCACAGCATATAAATCCCAGACACACTCTTACCCAACCATTCTCTGAAGATTCCAGCCACAGATGCAGGCGAAACATCAGAAAGAAACTATTCCAGAACACGGCCTCACAGCCTGGAAAAAAACCCAAGGAAAATCTAACTTTGTTTTAGTTTTATAGTATTAGGGTGTCTGGCCCCATGCTATAAATCAGAGGAGGGCAAAGTGAAGACTACGGGCTGCATGCAACCCCCTTGGGCTCTTTTTTTTACCCTCCTGGGCTCCTCGGAATTTTTTTTATGTGATGGCAAGTCACATAAATGTACAACAGTCAATGGGAATAGGAACTAAATGCTCAATGATATCATTGTCAATGTAAGTGTTAACTTAGTTGCTTATAGTTCAGTATGAATGGGCGGTATCATAGTTGATCAAGTCAATAAAGTAAGTATTTTTAGGTTCCTTTATATGTAAATATAAATTTAATACATAGCTATGAGTGAGGTATTTTATTTGTTAATAACTGGGGGAGAAATTTAACAAAGAATCATTTTTAATTAATTTCAGCTTTAATTTATGTATATGCCACTAGTTTGTATGTATTTTGATTTAAAATCCCTACCAAAATGAACACCCACGTACCAAAAACAAATGTTGCACTCACATAGTTGGCCAGCCTGTAAAGTGGCCAGTTTCCCACTCCTGACTTAGGTATACAGTCAGACTGCCTTATCCATGGACAAATACCCACAATTTCCATTATCTGTGGCTGAAAAAAATAGGGACTCATACTATAGAGTTATGCTTCAATGTGTTCCTACACAACTCTATGGTATATTTGTACCAGAAGTCCTCTATTTTAATAGGGTTCTCTGTTACCTGCAATTTACGGTATCTTCAGTAACTCCAGAAACTGAACCCCGATAGATATGGGGGTCTGACTGTATTTGGTATTGTAAGCCAGTGGTTTGTAGTGTTCTGGTTTTTAACACTAATTAAGAAGTAGTCATTTCTGTCATCTTTGAACAAGAAAAGTAAAGAGTGACTTTGTTTTTTTTAAAAAAAAAATGCAACTGTGATGTAATTCCAAGTCCCAAAATTAATTTTGAGGCTTGGAATGATAACTGACTGATTTATTCTTTGACAACAAAGCTCAAAGCTGTGCCTGATTCCACTCTTCTGTCTAGATCCCTGTGTTTCCCTTTTTATTTTTATTTTTTTATTTCTTAGAGTATTTATACCCTGCTCTTCAACCACAAAAACTCTCAGTGTGGCAAACAAATTGTTTAGCAATAGCACTTGCACATCTACACCGCTAGGCACTCTCTAAGCACTTTACAATGTGTTAGCGAATTGCCCACACACACATGAGCTGGGTACTCATTTTACCGACCTACGAAAGGATGGAAGGCAGAGTCAACCTTGAAGCCCTGCAGGATTGAACTCACAACATTGTGGCTGCAGTACTGGCATTTAACAACTGCATTTCCAGGGCTCCTTTTCCCCTTGTCTTTATCCTGTCTCAAATATGCCCCATTCCTTCCCTCTTGCCTAAGTCTTTCTGCCTTAGCCCTTTATTTGGGTAGATGGTTTCAGTCAAGAGCAATCAGAGCCAATGTTAGCTCCAAATTTGGCATGTGCTCTATGTGTGTGCCTCTGCTCATTTGCAGAGATCCACAATTTGCACAACCACACAGAGAGAAAATGCAAGTTTGTTTGACACATTAATCTATCAGGTCTTAACCCATGAGGGACCCCCAAGGTGATGTGCAATGGGTAACAATGCTTAAAATACTGAATACACAAAAACAGACTAAATCTACTCTTTACATTATTGAATTTCATGTAATTTACATGGAGTGCATTGCTCTATCTCCTCACTCTGGTCACTGTCAACCTCACAGTGAGAACCATGTAGCCCTCTCCTCACATCAGCCCTACACATAGAGCTAATTATGAGGAATTATAGATGGCACACTCCACCAACACTGGGAAGGCTGTACATCCTCCACCCATGAGTTACATGCTCAGAGAGATCAAGTAAATATAGAAAGTCACAAGGGAACAGCAACAGGAAAACTAGGAGGTTTGGGAGGGATCAGTAATGGATCTCCCCAGGGGTGCAGGCTGAGCAAGTTCTAACAATGCCAACCTCTCAAACAGTGGCCTTGAGTAAAGGTCCTACCTGTCACCACATTCTGTTAAGACAACTCAGCCAAGATACTTCTAAGAACCTTACTGTTAATATGACAAAATCTCTTCCTGCATGACAAGATAGGAAGGTCTGGTCTAGGTTTGACATCACTAGACAAAATGCAAAGAGCATTTTGTTCAAGGTTTGAAGATGCATGGCCCTTCAGATATTGGTAGACTACAATGCTCATCAGCCCTAGCCAGCACAGCCAGTAGTGAGGATGATGGTGGCTGCAGTCCAGAAACATCTGACAGGCCACACACTTCCCATGTCTGCTTTAGCAAAAATGTTGGAGACAATCAGTCAGTTCATTCCAACATGGTTGGTTGGTGTTGTGTGCCTTCAAGTCACTTCTAAATTATGGGAACCCTAAGATAAAAACCTATCATGGGGTTTTCTTGGCAAAAAATGTTCAGAGGAGGTTTGCCATGGCCTTCCTCTGAGGCTGAGAAAATGTGACCTGCCCAAGGTCACTCAGTAGGTTTCTATGGCTGAGTGGGGATTCGAACCCTGACCTCCCAGACTGCTGACCTCCTAGTCCAGCAGTCAAACCAGTACACCACGCTGGCTTTTATTATGTACAAATGGTCAGTAAGATCTATGAAAAGGGCAGAATTTGCTTTTCAGCAGGGTCTTGTGGTTCCAGTTGTTCTTCCAGTTGTTGCTTTTTCGCTCAAGCTGGTCATTGCAGCAGCAGCTGCAAACATTACCTGATGCCAACAGTTAAGTGCAGCAAGCAATATTTTACACAACCTGCTCTCATAAAGAACTAAAGAATTCACTCCCTCTTTCTAATGCTGAGAAGAGCAGGGAGATAGAAAGAAATCTATCAGATGAGCCATAACATGGTGTGCATCAGTGTTTTAAAACCCATTTGGACTTAAAGCTGGTAGATACATTAAAATGCATATACACACACACTGCTATCACTTAGAGAGTATTGGTCAGCAGCCCAACAATTATTAAAGAGACACCATCTTGTTCCAATCAAGAACACAGCAGTGCAAATGAGAACCTCATACCTTTAGTACACTCTCAGGTTGGCTCAGGAACAAACAATGCAATTAGATGCTTTTTATGTGCAACACTCTTGCCAACAGAATGACACCCCAAGTGCAAATAGCAACACACAAGTGTTCAATTTGAAATGCTATATCCATCTATCTCAGGCTTATGAGTATCACTTGTGGGGTAGCCAAACATACACATAATATTTTACTTCTTCCACAAATTATAATCCTGATCAAATCTAAGCATTTTGGGAAAAGGGGGAATTATGTGGGTGTCTGTGTGTCAGAGCTGAGTTCACTGTTTTTTTGTTGTTGTTTTTTAAATCTAGGGCTGCATACCCCAATAGAAGATAATATGTGGCAAAAGAAGACAATACATGGTAAATGCTACTCTTTAAAAAGTTTTAGCTCTGTTACCCGAATTGCTTGGGGTCTGTAGGGACCCTCTGATGTCCTAATATTAAATTGGGGGATTTTACCGTAATTGACTCAACTCCGTATGTAAAAGGCCGGACAATGGTGGGACTTTTTAACCTATATCTCTGGCTTTTCTTCGCAAACCAAGATTCAGGAAGGATTCATCCCGAGCTTACTGCAAGCGTGCTGATGACTAAAAAGGCCAATCCAAGATAAACAAGTCCGGTTGCAGAAAGCACAGCAGAAGGTCTCCTTGGGTGATGTTTCCGGGTTGTGATTCTTTCTGCGTTGTCGTTTCTCTTCAAGACTTGTTCTGCGTGAGTTCTCAAATAAGGCTGCAGCATTGTGGATAGTGCATCTCCATGCCTCCCGATGTGAGGCCAGGGTGGACCATTTTTGGTGATCAATTTGGCCGAGCCTGAGATGTTCTTTCAGGGAGTCCTTGTATCGCTTTTTTGGAGCGCCCCTCTTACACTGACCCGTGGTGAGTTCACCATAGAGTACTATTTTTGGGAGGTGATGGTCCTCCATCCTAGAAACATGCCCTGCCCAGCGCAGCTGTGTTCTCAATATCATGGCCTCAATGCTGGTGATCCCTGCTTGCTCAAGGACAGCAACATTCGTCACATAATAAGTCCAGTGTATATTTAGGATTGTGCATAAACAGCACTGATGAAAGCGCTCGAGGAGTCGTAGGTGGTGGCGATAGGTGACCCATGTTTCAGACCCATAAAGGAGAATAGACAGTACAATGGCTCTATACACACTGATTTTTCTGCTTCGCCTCAGGTGTTTATTACTCCAGACTCTTTTGTAAAGTCTTCCAAATGTGCTATATGCCTTTGCTAATCTGTGATCGATCTCTTTGTCAATCTTGGCATCTAAGGAGATGATGCTTCCCAGGTAGGTGAACTGCTAAACAGACTTAAGCACAGAGTTGCCGATGGCAATGTGGGGATGATGGTGTTCATCCTGTGGTGCAGGCTGGTAAAGAACTTCCATTTTCTTCAGATTGACTTCCAGCCCAAACAGCTCTGCAGCTGTTGCGAAGCAGGATGTTAGACACTGCAGAGGTGCTTCCTATATATACCAGTAATAACAGAGGAGATTCTAAGCCAAAAGGTACAAATAAATGCTGTTTATTGGCTATTAATGTAAACAGCATCCACACAAACACTCAGGCTTCAAGCAATTGCACAAGGCTAACAAATAAAGTAGGAAGTATTTGGAAAGAGGAATAGAGTGATGGGGGTGATGGGTGATACAACACATGTCCTGAAGAGCAGCTATTCCTGCAGCAGAGGCTCAGAGTTGGATTCTGAGGATCACACAGCAAACCAGCAGCATGGATGTAGGAGGAGGAACTGTGGACATTGTGGTGGTGTTTAAGGGTGATATTTATATGAAACAACTCCCGTGAAGGGATGAGAGTTTGAGTGGAATACAATGTTTCTCAGAGGTTCCCAAAGCTAGACAATGGGTACTCTGGAAGAGTTAACAAGCATTAATGGGTGCTGCATTTGGAATTGAATAGGAGCAGGCAAGGCCTTTTGTTGGAAGGGGATGAGGGAAGGAAGAACCCATTTTACAAGCATTAAGGACTCTGCTATCATTGAGTAAATTGGTGAATGACTCATCTCCAGGTGTTAAGTTCTGACCTGGGTATTTCGTTTTGGGGAATTTCCAACAGCCCTTCCCTTGGTCTTACCTGAATCCCACTTTGGTATTTTGGGGGGTTCCTGTTTTACCTGCAACCACATTGATGGTCACACTTAGCCAAATTATTAAATATTAATAATTCAGATATTCCAAGATGTAGGCTATCAGAGAAGGTAACATCGCGATGCAGTTCCTTTGTGAGAGCCAGGATGGTGGAGTGGTTCGAGCATTGGACTACGATTCTGGAAACCAAAGTCTTCAATTGGTTTATCTTTTAAAATCCATGTTAATTTGGCAATCTGGGCAAAATCAGCAACTTTAACAATCCACTCTTCCATCCTTAGTGCTTCAATCTGTTTCCAAGTTTGAACAAACTGTATTCTTGCTGCTGTTATGCACTGAAAAAGTAGTCCATATTTACTACCCAATTCTTTATCCACAGTAGCCAGCAAAACCATTTCTGATGACACTGGAAAATCTACCTTAATTATATATATATATATATATGTATATGTATATGTATATATATATATATATATTTGTATTATCATATAGATATTAGACCAATAACTTTTTGCTTTCTTGCAAGGCCACCACTTGTGGAAAAAAGACCCTTCCTTATCTTGACATCCCCAACATTAATTTGAAACATTCTGGGACATTATTATTGAAAAATTACATACCTATTCCTCTTCTAAATGAGGTTTATAAAATTTTCACCTCTATTTTAGCAAATAGGTTAAAATTAATTTTACAAGAAACTATATATGAGGATCAAAATGGCTTTCTGCCAGGGAGACAAATAAAGAATAATATAAGATCAATCATTAATGCTATTGAATATCTGAATTCTCATAATGAAATCAAGGGAGGCCTTATTTTTTTAGATGCAGAAAAGGCATTTGATAATTTAAATTGTGTTTTTTTTAATATAATGGAAAAAAATGGAACTGGGTGAAAACTTTATTAAATGGATTAATGCAATATATTCTAATCATTCTGCCAAATTATTAATTAATAGAAATCTATCAAACTCAGTTTCAATAGAAAGTTTATCAAAAGATAATCACAGTAGACCCTCAATATCTGTGGGGATTGGTTCCAGGACCCCTCCCCATACCAAAAACGTGAATGCTCAAGTCCCTTGTAGTTTCAGCAGCAGAGGTGGTGGCTGCAGTGCTTATGCTCTTTGCCCCTTCTATGAGACTGAAAATCAGAAATAGTAATAAATAAATAAATAAATAAATAAATAAATAAAATACTGCACTGTACTGCACCTGAGTTCACATGCAACCAGGTCAAGAAGCAGTCCAGGTCAGCAGCGGAGGTGGCAGCAAGGCTCTCCTTCTTTCTGCTTCTGCTGTGGCACTTCTGGTCTTTCATTCCCAAGGTGGAAGCAGAGGTTGGCATGCTCCCCAGACATAATGAAGCTGAAAGAGTGCACACCTAGCACCTGGGGCTTGCCGCCACTGCCCGCCCCCAGCCCAAAGCTTGAAGCTGTTGCATGCAGGAGGTTTTTTGGACAGATCTCAAGGGCAAGAGAATCGCCCTCTCTGCCCTGTCCAAAAAATCAATTACAGGATGCTGGCACGTGAGGCGAAAGTGGCCTCTTTTAATCGCTTTACAAACTCTCTCACAGTTCACAATAAAATATTCTTGATATTAAAATTTTAAAAAAGATCAATTAATTCAAGGCTTATGTGGTATTTTAAAGAATTACATTTCCTAAGATTTAATATGCACATTGTGGAATACGAACTGCTAAAAATGCTCACAATTAAATCAATCTTTATTGTTACAGTCAGTGACCAAAATTCAGGAAAAGAAATGTAACCATATTATCCAAATCCATAAAATGGCACAGCATAACGTAGCATATAGTGCAATATGTGCTAAACAATGAAGTATCAGTATGACTATCACCAAACGAAAGTTTATAAAATAGGTAAAATTAATACCTAGAAGGTTTTAAGTGCTGCAACACAAAATTTAGCTACTTTAGGAGAAATTGAGACATTCTGGTCAAAAAGAAGTAGAATATATTGAATGTATCTGATTATCCTGATAATTCCTTTTTTTAAAAAATCAATAAAATGTTATAAAAAGGGCAAAACTTAAGAACATGGATTACCAAGTCAACCTGTTCAGAAACGTAGTAGGGGAACTACTTAGGGAAGAGCATTTAGGTGTGATAAAATGAATGCTCTTTAACACTTTTGAACAGAAAGTGCATAACAATAGTGCAGAAATATTGTTTTCTACATAGAAAAAAACTGTTTCTTGTATACACAAAAATGTTGTACTTGGAGGATTGTTCTGTGAGAAATTTTCAGGTGGCTTTACACAAATATTATTTTCTGCATAGAAAATGCTGTTCCTTGTGTAAAATTTTTTGCTACTTTCTGTGCAAAAATACCAGATGCAAATTTTGTGCAGAATAAGTTCTGAGCTATAAAGATTCTTGTCAATCCAGGATTCTTCTTGTCAGGGTTGCTCAACACTTGAGAAACATGGTTTTCATACATTTTCCCAGTATTTTAAAATATTCTTTCTATTACGAGTTGAGCCTAGATCATATTGATGACAAACATCCACAGTGCATTGCCTGAGAACCTCTCTATCCATTTCATATCCTAAAGAGAGGAAATAGCTTCTAGAGAAGACATACTGCTACAACTTCAGGGGAAAAACTTGCTTGCAAGCTGGCTGGAAGTCATCCTATAGAACTCATGGTGCTAGATCAAAGCATAGCCAGCATTGTGCAATGGCTTAATGTTGGGCTAGAGCTTTGGGAGACGAAGGTTCAAATCCCTTCTCAGCCATGGGTGGCTATGAGCAAGGTACATCCTCTCAGCTCTACAGGAAGGCAATTTATTTATTGTGTTTATTTATTGCAAACTTCCTATGAATAAATCTTGCCAAGAAAACTAGAATAGGGTTATCATATGTTGATTTCACCTTGAAGGAATATAACAAGGCCAGGTGTGTATGTGCCTGTCGACTTATGGTGACCCCATGAATTTCACAGGGTTTCCTTAGGCAAGAAAGACTCAGAGGTCGTTTTGCCAGTTCCTTTCTGGCAATATAGCCAACAACACCTGGTATTCATTAGCAGTCTCCCATCCAAGTACTAACCAGAGCTGTCCCTGCTTAGCTTCCAAGATCAGATGGGATCTGGTGCTCTTAGGGTATGTAGGCCTTTTTTTTCTCAAGATATTAGAACAATTGATACACATGTGCACACGCACACACTTGCTACAGTCAATGGTGGGAAATGAACCAAAATGCATAAACAATTGTACAAATTAGGAAAAATGTGTGAAGATTTGCATGAATTTCCATGCATGTGCATACACATTCCAAAATTGTCAAAGCCTGAGTCTAAACAAGGATGGGACTCGGAAAACCTCATCAATTGTTTTCACATCCCTAGCTGCAAAACTGCCACTGCTGAACAAGTACTGCCTTTTTTTTGCTAAAAACAAAAGTAGAAACCAGTCTAATATACTTTGATTAGAATTTAGCTATAAATCATATGGCCATATAGCCAAGTCCCCATGCTAACCAGCACATGTTGAACTTTCCCCAATCACTGTATTTCCATGCATGCACACACACACACACACACACACACACACAAGTTTTTTTTAAAAAAAAAATCTGTTGAATTTATTTGATTTAACTTTTGGCATTGAAACAAGGCCAGCCCCAAAAGTGACAACCTTATCTTCCTTTAAAAGTGGCAATCTTTTCTTATTATTTTAAATCAAGAACCAAGCAAGTGAGAGTTATGCCCAGATTTCGGGAAGTTCTTGGCAACAGTTTCTGTGATGATGGATACGTATTAGATGCTGTAAGAGCAAATACTTACTCAACTGGTTCACCCTGCTGGCAAACAATTTCTTCACCTTCTAGAAATAGCCCATGCCCATACTTTGTTGTGTTACAATAATTAACTAGTAAAATATAGGTACAGTGTATGGTGATTCATTCAGCTGGCTATTTAGAAAGAACTCGCCCTCAAATGAAATGTGATTATCCATGTTCTACAAAGTACATTTTCTGTGAGGGTGATTTCAGGATGGGGAGAAGTGGTCATTAACACATGCAGTAGTCATTTTAAAACCTATCTAATCTGGGCCAGATCTAGACAGTGGCAAGCTTAGGTACTCACCAGGGCCTTCAAACAAGCAGAGGAGACAAATATCATCCCGTTCCCAGGAATTTCAGGGCCAAAACCTGAGTCTAGAGGGAAGCTCTTTGTGTGTCATAGGGATAGATGTTGTGATGTCAGAGGCGTATGGCAGGCAACCACTGAGAAAGGGGCTGGAACTCCTTCTGAGCCTACTGATTGTATAAGGAGGCATGAGAGGAATTAGGATAAGTGGGTCTGAAATCCAGGTAGAACCTGGTTAACCGGGTAATATGGCAGCCCTGGGTTGGTGGTGCAAGCACCTGCTTATTGATACGGCTGGGCAGGTGATAAAGTGTATCCGGTAGATTTGCCAGAATGAAAATTGGAGAGGCCTCCTGTACTTTTAAGGGTTGTATAGCATGGGAAAAGTCAGTAGCTGTTGCTTGTCATGCAACCAGGTAACAAGCAACACCTGCCGAAATTTCCTCTTCTACACAACCATTAAAGGCACAAAAGCCATTTCCAGTTTTCAGCCTGGCAACTCTACAACCCACCAGGTCTCTCCCCAGTAGCTATTCCTACTAGGGCTTGTATCCCATACAACCTTACAGAAGGCACACACAACACATGAAGTTTTTTTAGGCCTCATGCTTTCCATTATAGTCCAAAAGCAACTCCCCCCCCCGACCCTATGCTACTGTTGCCAGGGTTTGTGTAATAATGTCAGAATGGTGGTCCTCTAGCCCCTAGTTTATTCCAGGGGTGCAAGTGCATGTACTCCTCCCAGTCCTCTCCCTTTGCTTTTGCTGTTTTTGGTGCCCTGATGGGTGTGCAAGTACAATATACAAACAAACACTGTCTCAATGAGCCTTGGCACCTGCTGGAAATAGGGTTGTCAGATCTTAGGGTCTTGACCTTCTTCTCTAGTCCTCAGGATGAGGAGAAGGAATCTCCAAATAAGAGCACTGCATTGAAATGTGTGTGCATATATATTTTCCTCATCTATTGGACTTGTGGATTCTTTTTAAGTTGAAAGGCATTTTCTGTGCATCTGTGGTTGACGCTTAATGTATCATGCTTGATAACATCACCAGGTACTGCCCTTTTTAACATCACAAAGACTTGTCTCCTGTGACATCTCAAGGATTAGTCCCAAGGCCTCAGATTTTGGTCCAGAAATCTCATGGCCTGGGATAGTCCTGAGCTGGCAACCCTAACTGGGAATGGGTACAAATGGGTGCCCAGTTTTTAAAGCCACAATCCTTCTCTTCCTTCAATGCCATTTGCCCTGACATTTATCTCTGTTCCTGGACACCTGGAGAAGCATATTCCCTATGATTTCAGCCAGCACCTTGACCTGGTAACCTACCCATCACAACGACTCTACAATAATTTCCACTTTATAAAGAATAACCAGCAAGATCAGGACCAACCTTGAATAATTCTCATTTTCAATGACCTATCTCTTCCAGGTTACAAGATCTCACTGAGGTTACAGTACCCAAAACTACGCACAAAAACTCCTGCATCTAGAATGTCATCTAAGAATGGGGTCAAAATTTGGGATATAATATACAGATGGAACAATGGTGAAAAATCTATCAAAGGGATTGAAATTTACATTGTGTTGTGCTCTTAAGGAGAATTTTTAGCAAATGATGTATCATTGGTGTCTGACTACAGAAAAACTGGCAAAAATGTATAAAGGGGCTTCTAATGTATGTTGGAAATGTGAGAAACAGGTGAGAACATTTTGGTAAGGAATTTTGGAATCAAGTATGTGGCTTGATATAGATATTTTGAAAATGAATATCCAATTAAATCCTGAATCATTTTTTTTCTTGTGACTAATGGATGATCAAATGAAAAAGACATATGGAAGATTACATGACTACAATGGAAAGATTATTGCATGCACAGAACTGGAATACAGCAGTCCCAACAAAGGAGAACTGTCTGTTGAAAGTGACTGAATTAGCTGAAATTGATAAGTTGTCTATTTTGATTAGATAAAAATCATTGGAGACATTTCTGATAGGCTGGAAACCATTAATTTTCTTTTTGCACAACCATAAGAATAACATATTAACCATCATTTTTAATTAGTAGTACGTTTAGGTAAACTGAAGTAGCATATGACATTATTATAATGGGAGAACTAAAATTTTAGATATTGTATATCACCTGAATTAAAGTTGGAAGTCATAATTTTTCTTTTTTCTTTTGTTATGGGTTTTTCTCTTTTTCTTTCTTTGCTCTTTCCTGCTGTCTCCCTTTTATTTCTATAATTTTATCTGTATACAGTTGTCCCTTCATATTCACTGGGGTTTGGTTCCAGGACCCCCATGGATACCAAAATCCGTGAATACTCAAGTCCCACTATATGCAATGGCATAGCAAAATGGTGTCCCTTATATAAGATGGCAAAATCGAGGTTTGCTTTTTGGGTTATTATTTTTTTAAGAATATTTCTAAGCCATGAATACTTAAATCCATGCATACCAAATCCATGGATACGGAGGGACAATTATATTTGTTTTTCTTTTAATAAACTGGAAAATATTAGGAAAAACCATTTAAAATAGTTTTTTTTTTTTAATAATAGAAATTCTCTATATTCTATGTACAGTATGTAGTTGTTTGGATATATTAGTGATTACCTTTTTGATCTAAAATTAAAATATATTTTTGGTCTCCTTTAGTATGCACTTTTTCTTTTAAAATATATTTTAAGAAAATCATTATAGTTACATTATAAGAAAATATCTCACTTACAGGGGCCTTCCCCTTCCGTCACATGGTTCTCTGTGCTGGGATTGCTTGCTCTCTGTTATTCCAACCATGGCTTCACACCTCTTCATCCAAGAGCCACTCAGTAACATCTTTGCAAGTTGTTTTCTTCTTTGCTTTTCCTGTTACAGTTTTACAGGGGGCAGAAATTTATTTGCCTTTTTTTTTTCCACTAGCAGCATCCTCTACATTTACTTCACAATCCTCTGCATGCCTATTCAGATTCAAGCCCTGCTAATCTCATTAATCCAGCATAAGGACTTTATCAGATGCACTGAGGACATTTTCACACGGGGGAAATAACCCCTGTGGAGATCGGGAAAGAAACAGATCTGCCAGGGCTCCGTTTCACACACACACACCGTCCTTCTCCCAATCTCCATTTGTTCTTCCTCCATCCTGCTTCCATTTTCCTTCTGATATTTTCTACTAATGAAAGTTCTTCGTTAGTAAAAAATAGCGGAAAATATCGGAAGGAAAATGGAAGCAGGACGGAGGGAAAACAAATGGAGATCGGGAAAAGGACGGGGGGGTGCAAAATGGAGCGCTGGCAGCGGAACAGCCCCGTTTCTCTCCCAATCTCCACAGGGGTTATCTCCCCCAAGTGAAAATCTCCTAATGTGTCATAATGATGCCACATAAATGTGAAAGGGTGCGCATACCAGACAATGTTTAAGTCCTGTCCTTAAGCCGATCTATTTTATTGGCAGCCCAAGCCGTCGATAGATCAGCTGTGCCATTTTTTTGCTGGCATAGTCGGCGTATGTAACCTCATGTCTTTTTTTTTTCACGTACTTACCTCGTAAATGGCCAGACCAATCAGAACACTTCCACATGAGATTGTGACATTCAGGAAGGTGACATACTTTTTATTACCCTCCCCAGTTTACTTGGAAGTTTTTAAGTGTGTGTATGTGCTTGATGTAACTTTTTTATTTTTATTTTTGTTTTGTTTTTTAATTTCCCATGTGATGAAGTCTCACAGGATTTCAAAGGAGAAAGTAAATGGGGATTTGTTCACTTCTTCTTCATTGTTGGGGAAGCCTTCTGCTGGGAAAGAAGATAAGTGTGTGGGGGGCGTTCTTTTGCTGACATAAAAAATTATTTTATTTTTTTGTGCCAGAAAAAAAAAAAACATTTTAATGGACTTGTCTGATAAAGTCCTAGGTGTGGAAAAGATTGCTGCCTTCTTCTAGTATTAACCAACTAAATACTGAAACCAACTAGACAAAGAGCTCACAGTCACTTTCTCACCTTGTTAATTTCACTGCAAGGAGCCAAGCATTGAAGGAGGTTAACTAAGGCAAAGGAAAGGAGGAAGAAACTAAAGATTTGTGGCAGTGAAACACTGGGGGGGGGGTCGCTAACTAACAATCTGGTGTCTTTTCATGGCACCCAAAATCTTTTGCCTGATGTGCCTGCTTCCATCTACCTGGTGGTGAACTCGGCCCTGTAGGGAAGAAGAAGAGTTATTATCCAATGGATCTGGGCAGCTGTCACATAAACATATATACAGTCAGATGCCTGTATCCACTGGGATTCAGTTCCCAGGCTTACTGCGGCTACCAGAACCATGGATAACAATGAACCCTGTTAAAATAATGGACTTCTGGTAAAAAAAAAAATGCCATAGAGTTACATTGGAGGACCTAGAAAATGTCTAGAGAGAATGAGTCTCTAGGCATTTTCTAGGATGACTCTATGGTATGTGTCTCTGTTTTGTTTCCTATGGATAACTGAAACCATGGATGTTGGTTCTGTGGATACCGGGGTCTGACTGTACATTTTATTGCAGCAAAACTGTTCTAATGGAAGTTCATAGCATTCTGAGATACTGATTGTAGTGATACAAAAATCCGGTAAACAAACAAACCCTGAACTGAGTTCATGGCAGCATGGAGGAAGGGAGAACTCATGTACTTTGGGCAATGTCATTGCCACAGTTCTGCCTCCCGCTATCCAAAGAAGAATGGCTCATAAAAAGAGTTTCACTATTTTCTCAACAGAAAAGTTGGGCCCTTGAATGAACAAAGGTACATATTCTTAAAGGATCCAAATTAATGGGGGAACAAATTCAGGTAAAAGCTTAAATCAGTTGGAGGGAGAGAGAGAAAAAAAACCACGAAAGCCTCTTGTTATAACTGTGTAATGTTTGACTCTGCTTTCAGATTTTTTTTAAGGAAGATTGTTTTTAGGATGGATAATTTCAAATGTCATTTTTTTACCCTTCAAAATGAAGATTTCCAGAATTCAGGTTAAAATATGAGGTTACTAGCTAGAATGAAACACACATGTTTAATCATATCTTAACTGCAGGAAATTAAAATGCTAGGCTTAATGCACTAGAGCAAGAAAAACTCCTTGGATTTTCACTTAATAACTTAAGCTTAAGCATATTTACTCAGAAGTAAAGTTATTCATTCAATGTGACATGCAAATGTGTGCAGAGTTCTAGCCTTAGCTGCAAGCCACGCAATACTTTGACCTGCAAATTACTCCTTTGAAGGAATATTGTGTGAAACCTCACAGTCCCAAAGGTGGGATTCATTTCACATGAGAAGCTAAAAGCTTCCACTGTTTATAATTACAGTGTGCAGTGGTGCCTGTGTTTTCCTTTTCCCTCTCTAAGCCTTTTTCCTCCCATGTTGTGTCCTTTTCCTTCTGTATCATTTAAGCCTGTGGGCAGGCTGTGGCATCACTAAGGCTGGTGTCAATTCTCCCCACCACCACGGTGTCACCTGGTGTGGTTCAGCCTCTCCGCAACACCCCTAGTGCCACCACTGGGACAGGGACTGTCTTATTTTTATTCATCTGTTAATTGCTCTGGGAACCTTTACAACTGGAGACGGGGCATCAATGTTTTCAGTAACTAAACGAAGCTTTGAAAAGTTACATGACAGCCATGTTTAAATCATAGAATCATAGAATTGTAGAGTTGGAAGAGACCACAAGGGCCATCCAGTCCAACCCCCTGCCATGCAGGAGTCATGTATCAATTAACAGAAAGGGTAAGGAAATAGGAGGGAGCAAACATGCACACACACAAAGAACCAGACAGGTTAACTGTTGTAGGCTTATACCAAGCAATAGCCAGGTTTCTTTCCAGCACCTCAGCACCCTACCAAAACTTCTTGTTTTTAAGCTGACATCCACACACATCCAGAAAAAATGCTTGCCAGGGGCAAGTGGACCAAATGGGTCTAAACTTCTCAATATTACCCAGATCTTTTCTCCAACATCTGTGCAAACAGTAGAGAACCAGAAGGCTATTTTCATGGTGCAGCGTTTCAAAAAGGACAGAAGCTCCTGCCAATTTTAAAGCACAAAATGCCATGAAGCCTTTCCAGTCACCAAGGCACATATGAGATTTAAGGAGAACTGGTGGCAAATAGAAGTTAAAAATTTGTACCAAAATTACCACAGAAAATGTTTTGGGTCCTAGGGTATCCCTCTGTATCTTTTTAGCTATGAAGGATGGCTCTACCTTCCCCTGAACCATCCTTTTGAGTAGAAGTAGACAAAATGTGGTCTACAGGCCCCCTTTAATCCTTCACATAGAGTGAACAAAATTTTGTAGAAAACACAAATAGCACCCCAGGAACCTCAGGGGCACACAATTTGTGATTTGAAGACTATTGCAGGGTGGGCAGGAATATGGCTGATTGCTTGGTCAGTTCTTGTTTTTTCCTATTTTTAGAGGGTTCAAGATAACATTTAATTGACAAATCCCCCTCTGTGGCTTCTGGTGGCACTTTGCCAGTTTTTGGTTCTAAAAGAATTCAGCTTGGGAAGGGTTAAATGGTGTGTAGCCCACCAAGGTCCAGGGGACAGGAAAATGACCCCCAAACCCTCAGAAATTACACACTCCAGTTTTAGAGATACAAATGTGAGATACAGAAGCTGAGAAAATAAATTATTAATAGGAGAGCATCAGCTCCACCTTAAGCCATCTTCCTTCCTTTCAGTGGACCATTCCACCCCCCTTATGTAGAAGCCAACCCAGTCTTGCTGCTGAATGTGACTCTGCAGGAAGCCACAGCTTTGAAGGGTTGTCATACTGAGGATGGAGCAAGCTTGTTTTCTGCTGCTCCAGAGACTAGGACACAGAGCAATGGTTCAAAATATAGGAGAAGATATTCTATCTAAACATTAGGAAGAACTCCCTAACAGTAAGAACTGTTCAGCAGCAGAATGTGCTGCCTCAGAGTGTGGTGGATTGTCCTTCTTTGGACTTTTTAAACAGAGGCTGGATGGCCATCTGTTGGTAGTGCTTTGATTATGTATTCCTTCATGGCAGGGGGTTGGACTAGATGGCCTTTGTGTTCTCTTCCAACCCTATGATTCTATGTCTTTGGGCTACAATCCCCAAATCCCCCATCCAGCATGAGGAATTGCATTTTCTTTTAGTTTTTAGAACACTCACAGGGACAACAACCACGTGGTCAAAGGCTCCTTTTTTTGTCTTGTGTAGAAAATGCTCTAAGAAATCATTTCCTCCTTCTCCTCTCCCTTGCTTCTTCCTCACCCACACCCCTTTTGCCTTCAGATGGGTTCAGCTGAAGGCATTCTCATGGTGAGCTCCCTTGGAATGAGGAGGTTGGCATTTTCTACTCAAGAGACATGTGTAGTGTCAAACACCAGCAAACATGCTGCATGCCACTGTGCAAGACAGATTGCCAAATGGCAGAGCTTATCCGCAGAGGGAACAGCAAATATCCTCCTAAGATAGACTCAACGTGGCCATTGTACCACGTGTCTCAGAACACAAAGGTCACTGTGGATTTACTTATTTCAGTGATATGTCAGAGTAATCTGGCTTGCCATAGCTAATGCTTTATTAATACTTAGCCAATCCTTGTTCTGTTTGAGCGCTGGCACAAAGGCAATTTCCCTGTGACAGAGGCGAGACTAGAATAGGAGGAAAGATGAATGTATTCTCTGCAATCAAAATGTTATAGGGAACCAGTAAGTTGCCAAAAATGTGTCGACTGGGCAAGATGAAAGATGAACTATTTTCTTTTCTTGGCTTCCATGCTGGTGTAACCTGTTGAAGTTTCATTAGGGTCTCACGGGCACACATTTAGATGGGGCTCAGTCCTTCAAATGCTGGGGAACTACTATTCCAATTTTCTCACACCACTGGCCAGGCTGGCTGAGACTTGCAGAAATTGGAGACCAATCATATCAGCTTTGCCACAAAACACCTGAGAATCATGCATTATGTAAGTCAATAGGAACCAGGCAGAATGTTATCATGGGAGAGGCAGTTTGGGATCAAGACTTGCCTCTTTGCCATAACCAGTTTCATAGCCCCTCAAGCTCAGGTGCAGAGTTTCTCCAAATTCATACTGCATGTACCACAGTTTGGCAAGAAAAATAATCCTATCAGAGTATGGTTGACCATGAGCCAGAAGGCATTTTCAGTAAACTCACAATTGATCCATGGAGACTGAACCTGTCTCACTGGGGCAGTGAATCCATGCCAGGTTTTAGTTAGAACTGTAAAGAAGCTCCAAGAAGATTCCAAGATGCTGAATCTACTTGTGGAATGAGGCTAAGCATTTTGAATCATTCATTTAAAGATCAGACTGAAATGCAGAGCAGATTGGCCATCCTACTGCAAGTGATATAAAAATGAGGCCAGAGACCTCCTGGTTACAATGTTTGGCCTAATTTTTGAACCTTCCTGCTTGTTCCCTTTCTCTGCTGCTTTTTGCATCATCCCATGCAATGTTTTGAAGAACTCAAAAACCTGTACACTTCAATAGCATTTTGACTGGTCCTAAGCCCTACCATGAAAAGCTTCATCTGCTGGAATTCTTATCAAACTGATATAACAGTACAGGAACATTGCTGGGTTTTTGTTTTTGTTTTTTAAACTGGCAACCTTACTGCAAGAGACACAGACATCATCAATACCAACAAGATGTCATAGCAGGTTATTACTGGATGCTTGTAGATCTCATAATTGGTTCTCTTCCCTTGGTTAGAATTCTTAGTATGAGCTGCTTCTTTTTTTCCCCTCAGGTAGCTTGATTGCGTGATGCTGCATGCCTAACTAAGTGAGGTTAAATAAAGCCCACTGTTGTGATGACTCAAGAGCCTGCAAACCATCTCTGGCACTTTAATATTTTAATTACTGCTTTGACTTAGAGCCAACTTTTATAAGCAAATAAGCACGGCATGGTGACAAGCTGGGGGAATGGTTTTTTAAGAGCCTTCTCTGCTTGTTAGACTTCAGATAGAGCAAGGGGAGGAATAGCAATCATCATAATTGCCACTGAAGTGAAAACTCAGATCCTGATGTACTAGTAGAAGCTAATTGAGTAAGTCAGAAGGACTGCACCATTTCCTGGCTTTGCTGTCATGCTGTAAAAACAAAAGGGAAGTCTACAGCAATTGGGGAAAGCTGAAATAAAAGCAGGCCTCCTGGCATTCCTCAACAAGCCCACTTCAAAAGGCCTGGGTCTAAACAGCTCTTCATTGGAGATTAATGATACTGAAACCACTAACAGCCCATTGATCATCTGCACAACATTCTCAGCAGAGCCCAAAGCACATGACAATTAACAGGTTGCTTCTAGGGGAAAAGTTACACATTAAACCATTTCCAGCCTGCCTAGGAAATTAATTTTTCCCAAAAGACAGATACCCAAATTAAAAATCAGATAATACAATCATATGGTTCTACAGGCTCATGTAGCCCTTTTCACCCAAAGCATTACCTATAGTGCTATTATTCTACTTTAACTGCTCTGGCTGACTCCTGTGGAGTTCTGGGGTTTGTAGTTTAGGGAGGCCTAAGAGCTCTCCTACTGTGAATGCTGAATGCCCTTCCCTAAACTGCAAATCCCAGGATCCACAGGAGGCAGCCATAGTAAAGTGGGATAATAGTGCTATAACATTGTAGTGTGATAATCTCTCTCTCTCTCTCTCCTACACACACACACACACACACACAGAGAGAGAGAGAGAGAGAGAGAGAGAGATACCAGTTGTCTATGTATGGTTGTGGAAGCTAGACAGTAAAAAAGTTGACAGGAAGGGAGTCAACTCATTTGACATGGAGGAGAGTTCTACAAGCACCATGGACAGCCACAAAGACAAATACAGTGGACCTGCTGTATCTGCAGGCTCACAATCCATGGATTCAACCCACAATGGATTCAAATATACACAATAATTTGTGGTGTGCAGTACATCAGCCAACCAGCCAGTTTTGCCTTTGAGGTGGAGGGGTTCCTTAGCAAGGCAGAAGTGGGTGGCTGGTAGGGCTTGCTGCCTCCACTGCTGCCATAAGTCATTTTTAATAGGGATTATAAGCTTCACCTCATGTCATGTTCATCTCTCTGCAAGCTTCAATGAAATGTGACTGTGAATACAGAGAGTCTGTGAATGCAACACGATGCTTATAAGTCCCTATTGAAAATGGGGTAGGGCATTAGAGAGGTGGCAGCAAGCTCTGGCTCTGTTCTTCAGGCTTCCCTTAGTGGAGCTGTGGTTAAATTCCGGTACTGCAGCCACAACATTGTAAGTTGAATCCTACAGGGCTCCAAGACTCATTCAGCTTTCCATCCTTTTGTAGGCTGGTAAAATGACTATGAAGCTTGTTGGGGGCAATTAGCTAACATTGAACACTGCTTAGGGAGTGCTTTGGCACTAATAAGCAGTATAGAAATAGAAGTGCTATTGCTATTGCTATTGCCTGTCTCTGGGGAGCACACCAGTTCTGCTTTGTGAAGCAACACCACCACCTTGAAGGGAGAAGTGTGTGACTGGCTTGCTCTCCAGAGGCCGGGATGCCCAAAGAATGCACCCAGAGGTTGCTGCTAACTCTGCTGCTGACCTATGCTATTTTTAATAGGGAGTTGAGTGTGTTCACTGTTCTGCTTTCTGTAACCCATTTTGCCAAAATTATGCCCTTCATGTCAAAAATAACAACAACAATGAGCATGGCTTTGAATGAGAACTTGTTTTGTCATGCTTCTTTCATTCTTGGTGATGATGGTGTTCTCCAGTGCATTGACTGTCATTTTGTCTCAGGATCAAACTGGAACATCAAGTTTCATAAACAAGTAATGATTTTGTGAAAAAGGTTTGGGTCTACCTCAAGTTGCTGCAGAATGTCACGTTGCTTGGCTTTTAAACTTAGCATTTTCCTGGCACACAACAAACAATATGGCCACTTTAAATGATGACTGACAATTAACTGAATGGTGGAGAGTGTTGATCTTTGTCATGCAGGTTCAGACATGCTCAAGGTCACACTCAAGCATTCACAATCAGTTCTCCCTGATTTGTCTGACAGGTAGAAACACAATCTTGTTATTTAAAAGACAGACCTTGTACATGAACTTCAGTAAGACTGAACATGAGAATGAAAGAAATCAGCTTTTGGGATATTTATTTATTTTATTATTAAAATCTTTAGCTCTCACCCTATATGACAAAACCTCAGGAAATGGCTTGAGATATCCTTCTGTGTACTTATTCACCAGTCCAGGGCCAGCCCCAAACACTTATTCTTCCTGGGATGAAGCAGCAAATCACACCCTCTCACCTAAGTCGAAATACTTAAGTAACCAAAGCCAGCCAAGTTATTTTGGCAAGTGAGGCAGAAATCCCTCAGATGCTTCTAATTGCTGATGCTGGGGCGGGGGAATCAAATTGTTAACAAACTAGGTAATACCCCAGATCTGCTGTCTGCAGTTAGCCAATAGCAGGACCGGCCCTTTATTGGCTGTATGTAAATGAGAATCTGTAGAGATTTGATCTGTGCCTGCTTAAGTGTTGTTGTTCTTTATTATTTGTGTTATCTTTATGTATACTTTATTTATTTCACATGCACCAACATTTCATAGATGAAAACCAGGACATGTGCGGCCAAGCAACATCAGTGTGTGTTCAAGATGGCAAACATTATTAATGAGGAAGAACAGGTGGGTGAGGAGGGGCTGCAGCATTTTGCTTTTGCCTGAGCCTACTAAGAAAGGCAAGTTCCACTCCTTCCTGTCCTCTACCTGCAGCTGAGTTAACTGAGTGAAAACTACTTTTGCACTTTGAACTCAGATTGCAGCAATTGAAGTAAGCCGAGGACAAAGAGGGAAGGTTGGAGGAGGAGGGAGAAACAGGGACAAAAACAACAGAAAAAGTGGGACAACAAAGGATTAACCAGGACTGTCCCTGTCGAATCAGGGAAACTGGAGGGCATTTTATTGATTTCTACCTTGCCTTTTCCTTAAAACTAGCCTTCAAACTTGTTTATCTCAGATTGGCCTTTTCAGTCATCAGCACGCTTGCAGAAAGCGCGGGATGAGTCCTTCCTGAATCTTCATTTGTGAAGAAAAGCCAGAGAGAGAGCCTTCAATATGTAACATATTGCCTTGAACAAAGTTGGAAGTATGTCTGGTTCAGCTTCCTAAATAGAGTATTTTGCATCATGTTTGCCAAACACATAAAGTAAACCCATGGTAGGATTCCCTCTACAACAAGCAGAGGAGAAGATTGACCATTGGGACTGTTGAAACAGCAGGAAGAAACGTGCAGCAGCTGTTGATTGTCTCAATGCCACAGAACATTTTAAGAGAAATCCCTCTTCTTTAGGCTAAGAATGACAAATTCTGAAAGTGATATGTTGGGATGTTCTTAACTTCAGGGTTTATAAATTACCCTCTGTAAAACCACTCATTATTGCATTTAGCCAATGGCCACTGAAATTTGGTTAACAGTGTAACAAAAATTATCCATAAAATAAAATACACCCTATTTGTAAACCAGCTTGAAACTGTAATAACATACCCTCCAACATTTCAGAGGTGAAAACTGGGATACATGTGACTGAGCAACATCAAAATGCTATCAAGATAGCAAGAGATATTAAGGAGGCAAAGCGCACAAATGAGGGGAGGCTATAGCAGTTTGCTTTTGCCTGAGGCTACAGGGGAGGCCAAGATTCCATTTCCTCTTCTCCTCTCTCTATTGCTGAATTAATTGAGAGCAAGCTACATTTACATTTTAAACTCAGTTTACAGCAACTGAAGTAAGCCAAGTATGAAGTGGAAAAGTGGGAGGAGGGGAGAAAAACTGGGACATTTCAAAACTAGCTGAAAGAGTGGGATGAGAGAAGATTGATCCAGACGGTCCATGCCTAATTGGGATAGTTGGAGGGTAGGTCATAATGTATCCATACAGCAAGTACATCCTGATACAGAAAGATTTACATTGGTTGCCAAATGCATTCTGTTCCCAATTCAAGGTATTGGTTTAACATTTAAAACTTAAATAGTCTGGAGCCTGGCTTTCTCAGGGATTGTCTATCTTGTTATCACCCTGCTGGATATGATGATTTTCAGGGCAGGGCCTTTTGAGAATACCGTTGTCTCCAGGGGCCTACTTTGATGAACACTTTAAAGAAGGCTTTCTCATGTGTTGCTCCCAGATTGTGGAATGCCCTCCCTTCAGATTTGCGGATCAGTTCCTAGTTTCAGTGCTTTTAAGAAGGGCATGAAGACACATCTCTCCCAAGTGGCCTGTTGAACTGTTTTCATGTTTGTTGGTTACTGGATTTAACATTTTTGTTGTTTAAATTAATTTTACTGATGAAATTTTAAAGTTTTTTTAATCTTTCCATGTGTTTTTAATGATGGTGGTAGCAAACTTGAGGACTATTTTTTCCCTTTATGTGGAAAACTCAGATGGAAATTTAATTATCTAGAACTGTTGTACAGGTGAGCTAGGTATTACTATGTAGTTATCCAAACGTTAAACAGAGCAATGTATGTTATTCTAAAGGGGGAAATTCTCTACTTGAAGGCATCCTCTTTTCTTAGGCCTGCATAGTCCAAGCCCAGTCCAAGAAAAAGAAAAGCATAATAGAAGAGGGGAGGCTTTGGCATTGCCAATCAGCACATAGTATCTGGACAACAGATTAAAGTGATGTTAAGACCACCTACCCATAGACTTTCCTATAATAATTAAATGTATTGTGCTTATATTTAAATAATCATTTCCAAATTTGTACTCATATTTTGTAGCATCTGGGGTAATATTTTCAATCTGTGGATAGTGGAATCCATGGATACAGAACCCATGGATACGGAGGTCCAACTGTACATTGAGTTCATTAGGACACTGTCCTGAGATATAGAACACATTCTCAGTGGTGGATGGATATCATATGATTGATGGACTGCTTTTCAAAGGGGTTGTCTGCTATTAATAGGACAATATGCTGCCCAAGGCAAGGAAGCAAATTCCTCCTTCCCATCCGCTTGTCTACATGGGCAATATGCCCTGTCTTGCCCCTTTCTTAGAGCTCTGAAGTCCTGATGATGCAGGGCTTTTTCCCCCTTCTATCCCCATGCAGTCCTCAGCACCCCCAAGGCAGATACGGGAAAACGGGAAAGACAGAATAGGGCCCTTTACCACATTTTTTTAAAAAATTCTGTTTTAATCCATTTCTGCTGGGAGAAAACAGATTGGGCTCCATGTGTTCGCAGGACCCCATCTGAGTAGGCCATACCTTGCTGCTGTTGTCAGTCTCCCTGGCTCTCTCCAAAGCAGGAAGGGGTCCTACAGCACATGACCATGACTGGTCACATGCAGGGGGTCTTGGTCACATGTTGCGGGCTGGCTTCCTGCCTTCTGAGACAGCGAAGGAGATACTGTTGGTGGCAGTTGTAGCAACAGGCTAGCTTGGCAGTCTGGACTCTGGCCCATTCAGAGGTGGCAACAGGGAAACACCAGGCCTGATTCATGGCCAGGATATGCCAGTGGGGAGTCAGTGTCTCCTGGCTTGTGTAGATGAGCCCCATATTTTAATGGTGCATAGTATCCAAAGAAAATCCCACAAACTGCTCTCCTTATCCCTGGCAATAAAATTAAAAAAATGAATCACTAACAATAAAGGATGCCTTTTTAGAACACCCAAAATCTGTCCTGCTGCTTATTGTCATAGCCATTTTTGAACACTTCTTTGTAGAAATTGTGGTGAATTTTCCAGCACCTCAATAGTTCTTAGAACCACAACTCAAAGTAACTGCACTTAAGCTTGCAGAAACACAAAATGGGACAAAAACTTTTTGGCTCCTCAGCAGGCATTGTGCTTTTCACAGACTGGACTTTAGACCTATAAAGCTGGTTCTTTGGTGTGATCACCTGAAAAAGAAGTAGCTTTTCACCCGGTGCATACAGTAAATCCACAAGATGACTGATACAAAAGCCATAAAGAAGAAAAGGCCTCTCTTCTGTTTACCCACCACTGAACAGCACTTGACATTCATCTCAACCTGCTGGGAATCCAACCAAATTGACCTTGGGAAATGTTTGCTCCCAAAGGAGTGCCACCAAGTACAAGAGAAATTGGGGAAATGCTAGTACTACCTCATTTGACCCTTACTTTGAAGCATCCATGGCTCCAAGAGGTTTGGTCTTCAGTGGCTATATTAACATCTGAGATACATGGTTCCTTGGCAGCAAAAACAAGTTCTGTTTATGTGTGCCATTTTTCATTACTTTCAGCTGACATTTAATGCTTTACTTTTCTGAGAAATTTTCTGCACTAGAATTGTAAATGGTTTTCTAGGTAACTCAGCTTTCCTTTCACTCTCTGCACTAATGGGAAATAGCTGGTATTTGGCACCTGTCCTAAATGGTTTTTATGACTGACAGTTCAATCCTACATGTGTTGACTCAGAATTAAATTACATAGAATTAATGGGTCTTGCTCCCAAGCAAGTGTGGGCAGGAACATAGCCATAAACCCCTTTTGATTCCAATGGAGCAGGAAATCATGTGCAGGAGATACAGCTGATCCACAGAAAGGTAAGGAGACATGATCACTTGATCAGCTTCTCATGTGTCACACCAGTGTAACATCAAAAAATATATACAGATTTTGTAGGGATAGAATCATAGAATCATAGAGTTGACAGAGACCACAAGGGCCATCTAGTCCAACCTCTGCCATGCAGGAATACCCAATAAAAACATTCCCAACAGATAGCCATCCAGCCTCTATTTAAAAACCTCCAAAGAAGGAGACTCCACCACAGTACAAGGTAGTGTATTCCACTTCCGAACAGCTCTTACTGTCAGGAAGTTCTTCCTAATGTTTAGGTGGAATCTCTTTTCCTGTAGTTTGAATCCATTGCTCCATTTCCTAGTCTCTGTAGCAGCAGAAAACAAGCTTGCTCCATCCTCAGTATGACATTCCTTCAAATATTTAAACATGGCTGTCATATCACCTTTTAACCTTCTCTTCTCCAGGCTAAACATAGCCAGTTCATAAAGCCACTCTTCATAAGGTATGGCTTCCAGACCTCCCACCATGTGCCATCTAGTTTAGCTGATTCCATACCAAAAACTACCAGAGCTTGGGAGTTAGTTTTTTGCAAAATGAATTACTTGTAATTATTTTTTCATAACTAAATCACATTATAACTCTAACATAATGAGGGTGAACTTCAGTCCTTTTGCAGTGCAAGGGAAACTGTTTTAATTACTATTACAGTTGCAGGGAGGGTGGCCTCACTATTTAGGTACGCTCTGCAGTTTTTAGTGTTCCAAGTTTTGAAAGTAACTTGAAGTAATAATTTTAATTGCTTTTGAATAAATTAGAAAGTAAAGTGTTTCATCTGAAAATTTGAATAGTAGCTTAACTACTTTCAGGGGCTTTGAAAACTTTTAAAAGTTATTTTTTTAAAAAAAAGATAGCCTTCCAAGCTCTGTGAGTTGCTGGTATTTTATTAGCGATGACTGAAAAAGTAGCAAAGTTCTTTTATGTTGCTGTTAAGAACCCAGTTAACATGTTACTGATTTGTCTGGTCTGTTTTGTTTAGTATGTAAAACAGTACAATGTGAGTGGCTTGGAAATATATGCTTGATATATATGGTATGAAGATGTTCATTGATTTCAATCAGTCCCATCGCATACTTATCTACTCAGAGGCAAGCCACACTGAGATCCATGGGACATCCTCCCATATACTAAAAGTGACCAGAAGACTGAAGCCTAAGGGCTCATCTACACAGGCCAGAATGTGCCAGCTCCCTGCTGGTGTGTTCCACCTGTGGATCTGGCATGTTCCTCCCTGATTAGTGCAATGAAATGGGCTGGAGTCCAGACGAGCACACCGGCCCATCCCTGCAGCCACCACTGCTGTCCCTGGCATTGCATGCATTCCATTCTCTGACATCAGGATCAGGCCTGCAGCACATGAGCAAGGCCCCCTGCATGCAACCAGCCTTGGTCACATGCTGTGGGGCCCCTTCCTGGCTATAGAAGAGCAAGGCAGAGGGGCAGCTGCATTGACAGGTCAATATACCAGAATGGGCTCCTGTGGTCATGTGGGACCAGATCCAATTTTTGCAAGTCGGAGTGGATTTAGACAGGTATTATTTTAATATGTTTTATGGGGCCTTACCCCATCTTGGGCCTGTATTTGCTCCAGGGGTCACGAGGACTGCCTGGGGGCAACATGGGGTGAAAGCCCATCAGGACTGCAGAGCTCAAGGATGGGACCAAGATGGGGCAAATTACCCATGTAGACAAGCCCATAGTCTTGGAACAGGGCTTCTAATTCTTGGGGTGGGAGGAGGGAATAGATGACAAAAAACAAAATCCTCAAAGAATGCAGGCAGAATACCTTTTGTCCAGATGAGCTCTTGCTGGGATTCATCATATTGGGAAGGAGGGGGGCTGAAAACACCAAGTAGTTCATGATAAAAGCTTTTGCTGTTTCTCGGGATCTTTTTTAAACAGTACATGAAAATGCTCGTAACAGGCTGTCCGAACAACCAATTCGAATTGGGGCACATCCAGGAAGTCAAATGCTGATTGGTGGGATGTACACAGAGGCAGGCTTGCTGGTGAAAAAGTGGACAGAGCTGCCATTGTTGTTTTCAGGGACACGATTGCGTGCACGAGTGAACACTGTTTTCAAGCGGCAGAGCAAAAAAGTTTTTAAGCAGAAGATCGCTCTTCTGCATCTGTCATTTAACAGCAAAAGCGGGGGGTGGAGGGAGCTTTTTGGAAGATAATAAGGCAGGTAATGCACTTGCGGCCACCATCTCTTCTAACAGGCATGCTCTGTGTGAACTGCAAATTTGGATAGCTTTCTATGCCAGTGATCTTGCAAATAGTTCATGGGGACAAATTAACACTGCAGCAATAGTTAGGTAATATGCTATTTTCTGCAATTAATTCTCCCATCTTCTTATGTACTGAATGTGAGGAAGGCTTTCAGACCTATTCCACTCTCTCTATGTATTGCACTTGCCTTATTCGGATATTGCCTAAAGGTTCCTGGATAAAACATAGTATATAAATGCAGAACCACTCCTACTATTAGGCAGAGTAAGATTTTTCTCATGATGTTCTCATGAAAAAGAACACATTGTGCACTGTTAAATTTTATTATTTTTTCCCCTATCTTGTAGGGATGCAATTCTTTTCTAAGTTCATTCTTGAAGGAAGCAATGAGTATCTTCCCATTGCAAGAAAGTCTTCAAAAACTGCTATTTCAAAAGATGATTTGCAGTATGGGCTTATTCTGTGCAAAATTTTCATGTATTTTTTTTGGATAGAAAAAGCATTTTCTCCACAGAAAACAATCTGCAGAAAAGTGTTGTTTCCTATGGGAAAAGAAGTGTGAATTTTGCACAGAATAAAGCTCCAAGCACAAAGATTCTCACCAGCCCAGGATTCTCCTTCTAAGAATCTTCTGAAATTTGAGAAACATGTTTGCCCACCGTTTTCTGAATATTTTTGAAAATTGTTTCCATCTCTGCTACCTAGAAAAAGGATAGGTGTTTGCAGGCTGATTGAAATGCCCTCCCCTTCCTCCTGAGTCAAATAAAACAGCAACAAGATGCATGCACAAAACTGTTCAATACAGAGATGGAAAAGATACATGAGATAAGGTGTTGGCGAAAATGGCCACAGCTTTCTATTATGGTGATAGCCACAAAAGCGGCCACCCGGGTGAGTAATGGGCAACCAGTTTCTGGGATCAAAACAATTTGTCAGGTCTAGGATAGTGTGGGAGCCAGAGTGGTGTAGTGTTTTGAATGTTGGATGGGGCATCACTAAGGCTGATGTCACCTTTCCCCCTGACAGTGTCACCTGGTGCAGTTTGGCCTCTCCACATACCTCTAGCACCACCACTGAGTATTGGACTATGACTCTGGAGACCATGGTTTGAATGTCCACTTGGCCATGAAAATCTACTGGGTGACATTGGGCCATTCACACACTCTCAGCCCACAGAAAGCCCTGTGATAGGTTCTCCTTAGGGTTGCCATAAGTCAGAAATGACTTGAAGGCACACAGCAACAATAACCATGACAGCAACAAGGGTACTATATATTTTAAATGGA
Source organism: Gambelia wislizenii (assembly GCA_030847615.1). NCBI lineage: Eukaryota > Metazoa > Chordata > Lepidosauria > Squamata > Crotaphytidae > Gambelia > Gambelia wislizenii. The sequence goes on along the minus strand of JAUMIR010000002.1, from coordinate 301,647,382 downwards.
AAGGTCACCATTTGCTACTTCCCCTCAAGCCAGCAAAGTGTCCTGGGCTAGCTTTGTATAAGATCCTTATCACACTACACTGTTCTATCACTATTATTCCACTTTCATTTTATTTCTTGAGAAAGGGGCATACATTAATTTCTACCCCTTCTTTGAAGAAACCAGTTCTAACACAACCAGTAAAGTCTATCTATTGGCTTGTGGTCCCCCTCCTTTTTCTTTTTCTTTTCCCTCCTCCTTCTTCTTGGCCTTTTTTGATGACTCAGAGACTTGGCTGTTCTAAGAGAAAATAACTGCTCCTCTGACACCAGAGTAGGGTCAACAAGGCTAATACAATCTGACCTGCTTGTTTATAATGTGCCTATAAACCGCTTGTTTGTTTTGGAGCTGTCCTTCCATTTGGCAAGTTTGCTTCAGAAGTATACAAGGAATCCAAATATTTAGCCCTATGGGAAGGTAACATACAGAGAAATATATTAGAGAGGACAGACAGCTTGAGCATTCTCTCCATCAAACCATTCCTAACATAAAGATAAAGCATAAGTTTATCTTCATACATACATGTATATTTTAATTCCCCATTTCAAAGTCAGAGAGAATTCTGGATGAACAGAAAATGTACAAGAAGAAAAAAAACACTCTCAAAGAACAAGATTAATTGTCTATCACTGGAATTTTTTTTCATACTGTTCTCTCTGTAAATTTTATTGTCAAATCTGTGCATGGCCTGAGAGATGAGTCAACGTACATCTGAATCCCACATGTGATCTTACCTGTAAAAGTAGCATGATCGGGATTTGCTGTTTCCAATGTGAAAAACATACATTTGACACTGCAGAAAAGTGTCACAACCAGGGAGAGATTCTGGGGATATTATTGTTCATACCCTAAAGACATCAGATCCCCTCTGGACTTGGAAGCTAGCCCTGGTTAGTACTTAGATGGGAGACCACCAATGAATACAAGCTGCTGTGGTCTCCATTTCTGATTAAGTAACTGGCAAAACTACCTCTGGGTATTCCTTGCCCAAGAAAACCCTATGAAATTCATGGGGTCGCCATAGGTCAACAGGTGAGTTGAAGGCACATATATACACACACATAAGAAAACAGTAGCAGGTATATGAACTGTTTTGATTCAATCCCTAATGTGGGTATCAAGATGGGGCTCAGGATCTGTGTTCATGTAGGATGAAGTATTTGGCAACGACTGACTGCCTGACTGTCAGAGTGGGGCTGGGCAGCCAGAGTATTATGTAACCTCTTAATCAAGAAATTCTGATTAGTGTTGCCAGGTTTTCAAAACAGCCATAAGGGACAGTCAAAATCTATGACATGCAGGGTTCACCAAGCAGGAAGTAGCCATTAACAAGATTGTGTTCTACCTAAATACCAAATGAAGGAGTTGATTTCATTTCACTTAACATATTCTCAACATTCATAAATTACATGATGCACATTCTATCTTTATGAAGGGCCCATAACCCACAATATGGGTTGGGTTTGTGTCTGTGTCTGTGTCTGTCTGTGTGGTGTGGTGTGCTTTGTTGTTTGTTTTGGTAACTTGTTCAGTTCATATAAAATGAAAAGCATTCCAATGGTAAAATAATAAGGACACATGCCAACCCTATAAGGGATAAGTGATCTGGCTCTCAAATAAAAGACATCACTTATAACAGGGGTGGGCAAAGTATGGCCCACAGGCCATGTGAGGCCCCAAGGACCATTTTTGTGGCCCCCAGGGCCCCAAAGGGATCAAAAATATATAATTTTTTGCTCCAGAAGCCCTCCAAATGCGTTCTAGGGGTGGGTGGGGCACAATTGCAATGTGTTTGGAGGTCCCCCTCAGGCTACAAAAACAATTTGTTTTTGCCCTGAAATGCTCCAAAATGTCCACTAGGGGTATGGAGTCCATTTCCACCACATTTTGTGGGGCCCCTAGGCCAATTTACACCAAGGAGAGTCCTTTTTTGAAATCCTAAACATGGTGAAATGTCCCCATACTCCCTAGAGATGTCTGGGGGCATTTGGGGGGCGGAGGGAACAGGAACCAGTGTGGCCCTTCAGGGTCTCTTAGGGGGCTAATTCAGCCCCCTAGCCTTCCACAGTTGCCCACCTAATCTTATAATATACCTGGTAACCCTAATTCTGAATTGGGTTAATCCAGAACTGATAACAGCAGCAAGTTGGACAAGCTCACACAGAACATTAGGGCAAATATTTGTTATTCATGCAAAACTTGCAGTCACGGCCATTTGTAAAGTTAAAGATTTATACATATTGGTCCTCTATGAGTAATATCAGGACAACTCTACTTCATATCTTTGCTGTCCTAAATAAAACTGGTTCCTATGTACTCGTGGAACTCTAATTGAACAAACATTGACATTTATCAGAACTCAAGCACAAGGAAAGCTGTCAAGCCAATGTGGATAACTGAAGTTCATTATCATTGTGCCTTTTTTTTTTTTTGGAAGAACAGAATTCAAAGATATAGGCTCCCTCTTATTAGATAGTAACAAGGATTAAATAGAGGTGGGTCCACACCAACCCTCTGCTGCAATTCTACTGAAGGCTTTGTGTACTCACACAACAAAGTGGGGGAAAAGGCACTGGGTGTTTAAGGTAAGGCTTGGACATTTACACAACAGTTTGGCTGAAGAAAAGGGATTTAGTTTAATAATTCTGTTTTTGTTTTCTCCAAACAAGAAGGAACAACAACCAGTTAAGTATATTTTATAGGACTTGAAAAATTTTTTACCTTATTATTCCCCCCTGAGGAGTCCATAGAACTTTCAAAGAGGTGTGCTTAATTCCTTCATATGGGTAGCAACCTCTAAGACCTGAGGAGTGGATATTTTCCATCACCATAGTCCTGTATTTTGGTTCAGCTCTGGATGTATTGTTATATATTCATTTGCATTTGTGGTCAGTCATCTTTGAGGAACTTGTAGCTGGGCAGAAAGACGGAATATAAAAACAAAAAAAACCTTAAAAAACGTATAAAAGCATAAATAAATAACACACATTATCATATATAGTAATATATCATATTACATAATAATATATTATGTGTTGTAATATCTTGTATTACAATATATAAAATAATGTCATATCATGTAATATTGTTGTTATTGTTGTGTGACTTCAAGCCATTTCTGACTTATAGTGATCCTAAGGCAAACCTATCACAGGGTGTTCTTGGCAAGATTTGTACAGAGGTTTGCCATTTCCTTCCTCTGAGGCTGAGAGAATATGACTTGCCCAAGATTGCCCAATGGGTTTTCTTGCCCGAGCAGGGATTCTAACCCTCTTCTCCAGAGTCATAGTCCAAGGATGTTATCAGACGGACTAAATACAGTGTCATAATGATGCCACATAAACACGAAAGGGCATGGATATCTGATGACGTCGCCCTTTCGCCTTTATGTAAAGTATAAAAAAAGTAGTATTTTATTGACAGGTTAAGCTGTCAGTAGATCGACCATGGCACTTTAGCGCCAGGATTGCTGGCATTTGAAACCTCGCGCCATTTAACTCATGTAAATTCAACATCAATAGCCAGTCCAGCCAGAACACTTCTGGGTGAGATCACAATATCCAGGTAGGTGACGCACTTTTTATCACCCTCCCTGGTTTACTTGTAAGTTTTAAAGTATGTGTATGTGCTTTTAAAAAATTTTCCTGTGTTTATTTTGCTTTGCTTTTTGAATTTCCTGTGCTAGTGTCTTCTCCTCTGAGAATCCATGGGAGTTTGAACAAGGAAGTGAACAGAGCTCCATTCACTCCTTGTTCATTGCTGGGAAGCCTTTGGACAGGAAGGAAGTTAAGTGCAGCTTGGGGAGTTCTTTTACCAACATAAAAATGGAAAAGTTATGCCAGCAAAAAAAAGGGGGTTGGGGGTGGTCTGATAAAAAGTCCCAATGCTCTAACCATTAGAGCATTAGAGCATTAGAGCACTAACTGATAAGTCCCAATGCTCTAACCATTACACCATACTGGCTCTCTTGCAATATCATACTGTATAATATATTGGCCCTTCAATTGCTTATGCATCAGTAAGGGCAGCTAATAGTAAATAAAACCAATAATAAAATACTAGCTGGACCCGGCGTACCATACACTGTTAAAAAAACTCCCCCCAAAATGCCCAGTAGACCTCATGACAAGACTATAAGGTAGGCTGGTGGGTTTAACTTGCTGAACTTGGCCTGCCACTGCAAAACTCAGGCCCTCTGCCACCAAACCCCCCCCCCCGCAGCCACCACCACCAAAGTCAGCCCTCCCACTGCCAAACTCACTCCTCTACTGCCGAACTCACCCCCCGGTGCTTGCTCTCCCCCTCTGAACTCCCCTGCCGTCGAACTCACCACCACCGGTGGTTTCCCACCCACAGCTGAAATCCCCCATCCCGCTAAACTTGCCCCTCACTGCCACCGAACTCACCCCCCAGCAAACTCCCCTGACACCACTGAACTTGCTCACCAGTGCTCGCCCCCCTGCTGCCAAACTCACCCTACCCCCCACTGCCAAACTCACCCCACCACCACCGCTTGCCTTCATGCTGCTGAACCCCCCTGCCAGACTCGGCCTCCCTGCTGCTGAACTCACCCCCCCCATGCCAAACTCTCCCTCGGTGTTTGCCCTCCTGCTGCCGAACTCCCCGCCCAGTGAACCTGTCCCCTGCCACCATCAAACTTGCCCCCCAGCACTCACCCTCCCTCCGCTGCTGAACTCAGCCCCCCAGCAAACTTGCTGCCCCACTGCTGAACTTGCCCCCTAGCAAACCTTCCCTCCCACTGCCAAACTCGGACCCTCAGCAAACTCCCCTCCGCTGCCAAACTCAGGCCCTTGTTGTTAAACTCGCCCTCCCACACTGCCCCCCTGCATTCTGGCACATCCCATGCTACACATACACATGCCACATCCCCTCCATGCTACTCACACTCCCTCTGTTGCCGCCATGTTTACAAAGGCTTTCAACTTGGTCCCGCCCCCAGTGTGCTGATTGGCTGCCCAACACAGCTTTGATTGGTTGGTCAGTTCCCTAAGCGGCTAATCAGCACACTGAGAATGGCAACATATCTAAGAAAATTATATAGATAGATAGTAAGGATCCAAAAGAGCAAGGCTATTACACCACAGCTAAAACATAAGATTAAACTCATAAAGCAAACAGCTGCCTAAACAAGAAGGGTTTTGTTGTTCAGCAAAATGTAGTTAAACAAGATGCCAGTCCAGCCTCCTGGGACAAAGGAGTAGCTTTGGCCATTGAGGATGTCCATTATAGGCTGCATTTAATCCCACTCTTCTCCTGTATCCCTCTTGCCATTTCCCTTTCTTCAGGGTTCTCTAGACAGTGAAGAAACTCTTCATAGAATTCAAGGAGAAAACCCTTTGTCCCAATGAGATCCTGTGGGGATTTGTCATATTCGGAAGGAGGGGGGCAAGTACTCCAAAAACTATGCAGGCAATGCCTTTGTGGCTTCTCCCACGTGTTTTTTTTTTTTTTCAGGGAAAATGCACATTCCCACTCATTAGGACAACTGAATCTCAGCACAGCACATTCCCGGATAAGAGCGGAAGTGGAAACCTTATTGGGATGAATAACACACAATCAGGAATGAATAACACACAATCTATGGCCCATTTGCCTTTTGCAAGGCTCCACAAAACTGCACCACCCAAATTTGGTAACAAAATCACAGCACTGAATTATGGCAGTCATTAAAGTGAGCAGAAAATAATTGCTTTCAAGGAGTGTGTGTGTGTGTGTGTGTGTTTGGTTTGCCACTTGAATTTGTAAGCAAACCAGGAAAAGCCCATTCAAACCAAGATTTCCTGTTTATTCTAATGGCTCTTTCCAGTTTACTACAGCAGTGTGATTATGCCACTGAATTGCAGCAGTGGGGAGGTACACCCTCTGGCAGATTACAGGGGTGCAGTTTGCCCCCAGACTCAACAAAGTCAACTGCTCCTCTTGTAATTAGAATGCAAGTGCTGTTTTTGCTTATGTGTAATGTATAAAAGCAGCACGCACAATGTCTCATGTATTTTAGCTTCCACCCTCCCACACACAGACAAACACAGGAATCTCATAGGGTCCTCAAATATTAAGGCAACCCTAAAGTGAACCTATCACAGCGTTTTCTTGCTATATTCATGTATACAGAGACAGTACGTCCCACAATTATCTATCTTCCCTCAGCACACTTCCCAACCATCATAACAACGGGCATTATGCCATGTTACTGAGCTTCCTCCATCCTTATCTCCCACCAGTCATTACTGCATTAAAATAAGCAGTATCATTTCATCTCTTCTCCCACAGCCCTTGACCTGAGTTTGAATTCTGCTCAGTAGAATCTAAGCACTGAGGAATTTTCTCCCAATGTGTCATGATATTTCTAGGAATGCTAGGAATGGTAGCAGGAAGGTATGCTATAGTGATTTTGCCAACTGAAAGTAGAGCCAAGCTTGGTGAACTGACCACTGAATACACTGACTCACGGTGACTAAGAGTTAGCCTCTGAAATGCTCCAGGAAAAAAGAATAGAAACTGATTGTATTGCCTGGGATAAGCATTAAGAAGGTGAGAATAAGGACAGGTTAAATGTGCACAATCTCAGCAGGATACTTGGAGGTCAGTCTGCAGACTTCTTTGTCAAACCAGAGGTTAAAAAATTATTAAACAAATTTAATAATTTTAATTAAATTAAACAAATTTAACTACTGCACCAATTTAATTTATTCTAATTTTATATTTATTCTCTGGGAGAGGAGAGTAAATGTCTCTTTCTTATCCAAGTTTGAAGATATAGTTACTGGTTGACCGCAGTGTCCACGATTTCACTTATCCATGTCTGGAAAAATATGTTCTACCTAGGCATTTCTAGGTCCTCCAAAGCAATTCTATGGTCAACTTCTGGCATTCGTTTCATTGAAAATAATAGAGTTCCCTATTATACACAGTTTCAGGTATCCACAGGGGGTCTTGGATGTATCTCCCATGGATATGGGGGTCAATCTTTATTTCAAAAGTTACTTCTAAATCAGGAGGAATATGAAGGGAGACTCTCAGTACAGGTTCTGTCTGTAGGTGACTCATACATTAAAAAGATAAAGAAGATGATGCTTCTTGTAAGTTTTTGAGCAGCCTTGTTACATCAAAACAAAACATGGTTTCAGTGTGTGTGTGTGTGTGTGTTAGGGACCCAGAATCAGAAAGAAGAATAGGGATGTAATAACAGGGCTGCAAAATGATGGCATTGCCCCTCCAAATAATAATTCTGCCACGCACAGACACACCCCAAAAATTCCTTCAGTTAACAAATTTGTAGCATTGTAGAAAGTAAGACACTGATAATTGGTCACACCTGCAACTCTTCTATTTGTGGTATTCACATTCCCTTGGGAACTTTCCTTGCCCCTTTTGTTTGAACACCTAAGCTATGTTCCTAAATGCTCAGCTGAAGTTGTAGGTTGCTGCAATGCTAGAAATTTGGAGAGTAAAGGAAATTTTCATTGGGCGGCAGAATTCTTGGTGGGGTGGGCATGCTCTCATTTTGCTCCCCCTGTAGCTACATCCTTGAAGAAGAGTCATACTAGAAAGAAAATTGCAAATTAGAAAGCTACTCAGCAGGGGGGAAATCCTCTGTCTCTGTGGTCCAAAGCCCCCCTTTACAAAGTCCAGAGGGATTTGGAAGAGGCTTTTGCTAAGCAAGTAATCCCCAAGAAATCTCATGTGCAGACAGCTCAGCCAAGCCATTTGGGCAGGCTGCATTTAGTAACACTTTCAATTTCCTCATGAAGCAATAATTTAATAAAGGCAAGCTTTAAAGGAGGGGGGAGGGCTGTTGCACAATAGGCAGAGGATGTTACACATTTGGAAACAAAAACAGTCCCCGGGAATCAGCTGACCACATTCTTTGGCCCACTGAGCAGAAGCACAAACCAAAATAAACAGGTCCACTCTACTCACAGCGGTAACCATTTCCCATTAATTTTATAACAAAACCCATTCCAGCCAATCCTGTGAACATCCCTCCCTCTAATCTTTCTGTGCTCATTTCATCAGGAAGTTAGTAGGATGTGGCTTCAAGGCAGCACTTTCCCTCGTGGCAACCATTGGCACTGATACGAACACATGGGTTTCCCATTAATCTTCTCTCCACAGAAGACGCCAGGTCCCAACGTTCCACCATGCACTTCCAACATTCTGTCGAACTCTAGCTTCACTAAGGCACAGAACTCACAGCAGGGCTATGAAAATGCCATCACAAGAAGAGAGTGGCTGGATCAGGCCTGGAGTCTTTCTAGTCCAGACTTCCCTGACCTTGGTCCCTTCAGATACTCTGGCTTGCAACTCCACTTAGCCAAAGCCAGCATGGGCAGTGTTAAAGGATGATAGGAGTTGTAGTCTAAAACATCTAGAAAGGCCAAAGTTGGAGGAAAAACTGATCTAATACAGCATTCAGGAACTGATAGGTCACCAATGGCTCCTCTTCATCCTGGAGAGAAGTGACTAGTGGGGTGCCACAGGGTCTGTCCTGGGCCCACTGCTATTCAACATCTTTATCAACAACTTGGATGATGGAATAGAGGACACACTTATCAAATTTGCAGATGACACCAAATTAGGAGAGGTAGAAAATACCCCAAAAGACAGGGTCAGAATTCAAAATGAGCTTAACAGATTGGAGAGTTGGGCCACAACTAACAAAATGAATTTCAACAGGAATAAATGTAAGGCACTACATTTATACAGGAAAAAAAATGAAATGCACAGATATATGATGGATGAAACCTGGATTGGCAACAGTACATTTGAAAGGGATCTAGGAGTCTTAGTAGACCAGAAGCTGAACATGAGTTAGTAGTGTGATGCAGCAGCTAAAAAAGCCAATATGATTCTAGGATGCATCAATAGGAGTTTAGTGTCTATATTGAGGGATATAGTAGTACTTTATTCGTCAGACCTCATCTGGAATACTTTGTCCAGTTCTGGGCACCACAGTTCAAGAAGGATATTGACAAGCTGGTACATGTCCAGAGAAGGGTGACCAAAATGATGGGAGATCTAGAAGCCATTTCATATGAGGAACGGCTTAGGAAGCTGGGTATGTTGAGCCTGGAGAAAAGAAAGTTGAGAGATGACATGATCGCCATGTTTAAATATTTGAAGGGATGTCATATTGAGGTTGGAGCAAGCTTGTTTTTTGCTGCTCCAGAGACTAGGACATGGAGCAATAGACTCAGACTACAGGAAAAGAGATTCCACCTAAACATTAGGAAGAACTTCCTGAAGGTGAGAGCTGTTTAGAAATGGAATACACTGCCTCATTGTGTGGTGGAGTCTCCTTCTTTGGAGGTTTTTAAACAGAGGCTGGATGGCTATCTGTTGGGAATGATTTGATTCTTTATTCCTGCATGGCAGGGGGTTGGACTGGATGGTCCTTCTGGTCTCTTTCAACTCTATGTTTCTATGATTACAGCAAACATTAGTACTGAAAGTAAATGTTTAAAGAAACCCTAAAGAATATTGATTCACAACACATTTCTTTTTCTGGTGATGCTTTGTTGCCTTGGTGTTCAAATGTTTTCCAGTGTTATCAGCTCCAGTGCACTAGAAAACAATGCTGTGGACTTGCATTTTTCTTTGACTTTGGCAAATTTGTAAAGTCTGTGGCAGAACCCCATTGACTGAGTGATTGTTATTATTGATGTTGTTTTCATTTATTTTATTTGTTCATCCCCTGTTTACTCCTGCTACTTCTTTTTACCTCTATGTTATCTCAAATATTAAATTGGAAATCAAGCCATCAAGGACCTCAATGCAGACCCAGCAATCATTATTCTCCCAGCAGACAAAGGCAATGCCACAGTAATCATAGAAACAGAAAAATACAAACAAAAACTAAGGGAACTCTTGGATCCTGCAACATATAGAAAACTCAAGCAAGACCTGATCAACAAAATCACCATAAAAACAAATGCCTTGATCAAGAACTCATCAATTCAGCCTATCATACACCAGAATCTATGCAGATCAGAGGCTCTCCTACCAAGATTGTATGGACTTCCCAAGATTCACAAGGATTCCACTCCACTCCGACCCATAGTGAGCACCATTGGATCCCCCACATATGACCTGGCCAAGTTTCTGGCCACACAATTACAAACCCACATAGGACAAACCCCTCACTACATCAAAGACTCACCTCACTTCAAAGAAAAAATCAATATTGAACGGAAACCTAGAAACAGACTTTGATGTTGTCTCCTTGTTCACCAAAGTCCCCCTAATGGACACCATGGCACTCATCCAACAAATATTTCCTGAGAACATCACAGCCTTGTTCAAACATTGCCTCACCACAAGCTACTTCCAGTGGGATAACGAATTCTATGAACAGATAGATGGGGTAGCCATGGGAAGCCCTCTGAGCCCCGTGATAGCAAACTTTTACATGGAACATTTTGAAAAGCAAGCCCTGGAAAGAGCACCAAAAAGGCCCACAACGTGGTTCCAATATGTGGATGACACTTTCACCATTTGGAACCATGGAGAAGAAGATTTGGTCTTATTCCTGAACCACCTGAACAGCATCCACCCAAATATCCAATTCATGATGGAAAAAGTAAAGGAAGGAACACTGCCATTCTTGGATGTCCTAGTCATCTGCAAACCAAACCAACAGTTAGGCCACAAGATATACAGAAAACCCCCACACATGGACAGATACCTACACAAGAACTCCAATCATCACCCAGGACAATAAAGAAGCACAATAAAAACATTAGTAGACTGCGCAAAAAGGATCTGTGAACCCCACTACCTGGAGGACGAACTGAAGCACCTAAACTGGGCCCTACAGGCTAATGGTTACTCCAGATCAGACATCACAAGAGCATCCAGACCCAGAAAAAAAACACACAGGAATGAAGAAGAAAAACAGCCACCCAAAGGGAAGGTATTTTTACCATACATCAAAGGAGTCACAGACAGAATAGGGAAACTGATAAGAAAATACAACCTCCAAATGATCTATGGACCAACCAAGAAAATACAAGAAATGCTACGCTCAGTGAAGGACAAAAGAGACCCTCTCACAGCTGCAGGAGTTTACCGCATACCATGCAGCTGTGGACAAGTTTACATAGGGACCACTAAATGCAATGTGCAAACACAAATCAAGCAAAATGAGAGACACTGCAGACTGGGCCAGCCAGAAAAATCAGCAGTAGCAGAACATGTTATAAACCAACCTGGACACAAAATATTATTTAAAAGCACTGAAATTCTGGTCCAAGCCAACAACTATCATGTCAGAATGCACAGAGAAGCTATTGAAATCCACAAACACCTGGACAACTTCAACAGGAAAGCAGAAACCCTAAAAGTAAACAAAATCTGGCTTCCAGTTTTAAAAAACAATAGAATCAAAACTCAACACTTACAAATGAATTCCACCAAGAGACGGGGATTTCCAGCAGATAATGGCCCATCAACCAACCATTAGCCAGACACTAATCCTCCTTGCATATCTACATCCAGAAACTAACCATTCAAATACACAAATTTACATATCCTCCCCAACAGGGGTTCACAGTATATAAACTCCACACACACTCCTACCCAACCATTCTCTGAAGATGCCAGCCACAGATGCAGGCAAAACGTCAGAAGTAAACTCTTCCAGAACACGGCCTCACAGCCTGGAAGAAAACACCAAGGAAAATCTATGGACCCCGGCCGTGAAAGCCTTCAACCTCACATTAAATTGGAAAGTTTTGGTGACAGGGATAAAGTCCACTTTGACTTTTAAAAGTGCCATGTACATTGACAGAGAAAGTGGGGAATAAACTAGGTGATGACAAAGGACTAAAACCAAATGTTCATACTTTATCAGACTATCCCTTTAAAGCGTTCTTTTGCTGGCATAAAAAAAACAAACAATTTTTATGCCAACAAAAACCACTCCTCTCTGCACTTACCTCTAATCCTGTCAAAGACAGGTCCAGCAATGAAAGAGGAACTGAACAGAGCTCCGTTCACTTCCTCCTTTGAAATCCCACAAAATATTGCGAGACTTCATTGCATGGGAAAATTTTAAAAAACCAAAAATACTAAAAAAAAAAAGTTTTTTAAAGCACAAAAACACACTTTAAAACTTACAAGTAACTTGGGGAGGGTCATAAAAACTGTGTCACCTACCTGGATGTCATGATTTCACCCAGAAGTATTCACGCCGGACCGGGCACTGATGGTGTAAGTACGGTGTTGGGGGAGACGTGAGGTTTCACACACAGGCTATGCCAGCAAAATAAAACAAAAACAAAAAACGGTAGCTTAAGCCATCAGTTACAAAGTATGGGCTTTTAAGGGGGCATAACCATGAAAGGGCAACATCATGGTACATGCGTCCTTTTGCAGTTATATGGCATCGTTATGACACCCTATTCTGTGGATCTGATAAAGTCCTTAGTCTCAATTGAAGTAGATCGGGGGAAGGGGGTACATTAACATTTTGTAAATCTCATGGATTGAATGAGTCTACTCTAGCTGATACTAAGGAGATTATCACACTACACTGTTATCGCGCTATTATTCCACCTTAATTGCTCTGGCTGCCTCCTGTGGAATCCTGGGATTTGCATTTTAGGGAGAGGCATTCAGAACTCTCAGCCAGAGAGCTCTTAGGCCTTATTTTTATTATTTATTTATTTATTTATTTATACCCCGCTCTTGAGCCACAAGGCTATCAGAGTGGCTTACAAATTGCTTTAAGCAATAGCAGCTTACACATCTACACTGCATTAAGCAGTTTCCAATGTGTGTTAGCTAATTGCCCCCACAAGCCGGGTGCTCATTTTACCGACCTACGAAACGATGGAAGGCTGAGTGAACCTTGGAGCCCGCTGGAATCGAACTTGCGACGTGGTGGCTTGCAGTACTGGCATTTAACCACTGCACCACAGGGCTCCTTACTAAACTACAAACCCCAGAATTCCACAGGAGGCAGCCATAGCATTTAAAGTGGCATAATAACACTATAACAGTGTAGTGTGATAAAGCTATTAGACTCAGGTCAGTATGTTTGCAGTGTGGAGGTTCTCTGGTTCAAGGTACCAGCCAACCAACCATGTCCTTTCCTAGCCAATTCCATTCCATGCCCTCTCTCCCTTCTTTTTCCTAATTATTTTTCCAAAAAGGCAGTCAACATTTTCAGATGACTAACCATACTTAGTGCCTTAGGGATTATTTTGCTTTGATTTTGTTTGTTTGTGGGTGAGTGGGAAGGTTGCACCTTTAGGTTTGTGTGTGTGCATGTGTATATTTTGTGTGCTTTTGTAAACCACAGAGCTCTCCACTGGGAGATTTTTCTCTGTTTACCTTACAGAACTCCATTACTTTTCTTCAGTGCAAGTTCAAGGGAGAAAAGCCATTAAATCCACTTTGTCTCATCTGCTGATTTTCCTAGGAACAAACACACTGAAGTGATAGATATAGTTTCAAACAGGCCTGGAAAGGATATGAACCTTCAAGACTGACCACCACCACCACCCCAGAGCTGCATGCAGTTATGGCGGGAGGGAGTGCTTTAATGACTACACAGGGTATGAGCAAGGCTGGGAGGAGGCAGGGTGGAGCCTACTTTATTTAGGTTCCTGCTGTCCCTGGCCACCTCTTCTTTCTCTGCAATAGAAGTCAATGCAGCTTGAGGAATTCGATCCTGGTGCCTTGCCTTCCAGTAGACAGTGCCTTGGGGGGCATCATATGTCTTGGGATCTGCCTCTGGGCTCAGGTGTTTCTCCCAGGGAAATTGGGAGATGCGTCTGGGGGGAACATCACCTCCAGCTTGTCTTGCATTGGGTCTCCCCCCATGGTTTGTATAACTCAATAAATAAATAAATAAATAGGACAGATATTGAATAAAGTGGCCCATATTTCAAACCAACTTCTGTGTCTTGGTTCATTATATCATGTGCTGATCATTAAATGCAAACTTGAGCCAAGACACACACTCTCTCTATTTGGCACAGAAGTAGACAACATACGGCATTCCAGATGTTACTGGTGTCCAAATACCCACTGACCATGGGTCATCTTATCTGGGGCTGATGGGAATCAAAGCCTCACAAGATCTGGATTTAGGGGACAGAGAAGAGAAGAGAAGAAAGACTCTTACATAGAGGAAAAAGTCAGTCCATAGACATCAAACTTACGTGGCTATGTAATGCATCAGTGTGTGGATGGCAGGCAAGCATGCAGGTGCAGGCAGGCAGCAGGGGCCTCTTGTTTTTGACTGGACTAGATGTGTGTTCTCATGATGCTTTGATTAATGGAAGCATGTTGTGCTCTGCAAAAGCTCCTCACTTCAACCCTGTCACTTTCCCCACCACCAATCTTTTGCACTCTGCTTTGTTCATGCTTGCTTCTACACCTGCTCTGGCCTCTCCCCTCCTCCTTTTCCAAGAACAAACTTAATTCTTCTTTCCTTGTGACAACTCCTGCAGTGAACGAGTGGTTTACCTGATCACACTAAATTTCTGCTTTCTGACTGCTCCTGTTTTCCTGTAGGTAGGATTGCCAAACTCTTCGTTTTGCTAGATTTAGCCCAGTTTTAGGCATGCCACCTGGTGCCTGTTCAAACTGTTACTTGGTCCAGATTCCAATCGTTCATTTTAAAAAAGTCTCTAGGTCTTGCCTGACTGGAGTTATGGGGCAATATGTACAGCCACTTTTCAGTCCAATAGTTTTTGTAAGGAAAAAAGGCCTCCCCACCTTTGGGCATGTTTAACCAATGAATGAAGTCTTACACCTAGAACTAATAGTGGCAACAGAGACAGTATTAGTCAAGACTTATTTTCTTTCAGTAGGAGTCTTTAGTTTCCTGTGTCAATGTTTCTAAATGTTTCAAGGAAAGTCCAGCTGAAGTCTGGTTTGCAAAACCCTTGCAAAGACTGCACAGAAAGCAATGGAGTAATTGGCATGAAGGAGAGGATAAACAAAGAAGGATAAAAAATAGAATATAATTATGAGTTATAATTTATGTTCCATTGAGTCTGTTGCTTTCCGTGACTGTTAGATGTAACAATATCATGCAATTTTATTCAATATTCTTGGGGGGAGAGTTCAATTTTATGAGGGGCAATCAATAGTTCTCCTATTGGGTATGGGTAAAAGCCTGAACTGAATGGGCCAGAACAGACCATTGTTGAGAGGGCTTGTACCAGAAAGTATGTGATCTGTTGGCCATGCTTGATAGCAATAGTTTAGAACTGAAACACTTCAAAACTTCTGCTCTTATTAACTCCTTAATGCCCAGAAACCATGTGGAACAGAATAAAATGGCCTGAAACGCCAACACCAACTAAACCATGCCCACTAAACTCACCCATTGCACAAAACTAGATGGGAATGATGCAGTAAGCTACAAAAAAATCCACAGGAACTGCCTACTTGTGTCCATTATAGGCAAAACATTTAGATTCAAGAAAAATAGCCTCAAACGAAATCTTTTCATGACCCATGTCCACCACATTCACTGGCTGGACAATTTGAGGTGGGAGGGATGCCATAAGGAACAAAAAGTCCACAGGACTCACCTTCTTGTACCCAGTCAGCCAAAAAGTTTTATATATACTCTGGAAAATAGCCTGGAATGCCAACTTGCCAAAGAACCATGTGTGGAAGAAACACAATGAGGAGGTTTCTGTGGGATTGTTGTGCCTCCTTGCATCACTCCCATCTGGTCATGTATGCCTGGTGAACTGGGTGAGCATGTCTCTTTGGGAAATTGGCAGTCCGGATCATTTTCTATGAGGTGGATGTTTTCCTAGAATGGGTGCAAGAAGGTGACTTCTTTTGGAGTTTTTGATATGTTATTCCCATCTAGTCTTGTGCAACTGATGAGCTGGTGGGGACAGCTATCTGGAGAGCAAGTTTTCTGGGCTATTTTCCATCATACAGATGTTCTGGTCAGAACAGGTTCGAGAATGTTGTTCCCATGGAACATTAGTGTCTTTATGCATCACTCCCATCTAGTCTTGTGCAACTGGGGAATATGGTGGGCATGGCCTACTCAGACACTGGCATTCTGGGTAATTTTATTCTGTTGCAGATGGCAGCTTTCTCCAGTCTCAGTTTCTTTAGAGTGTAGGCAACAGCACAGAGTGAAACAAGGGAGGAGGAAGTGAAGGTAAGAGATGCATCTGTGCTGCAAGAGAAGGAAGGATCTCAGAGCTGCGAGAAAGGGTAGGAAGTGCAGCAATCTAAAGGAGGTGTGGTGGCCTGAAGTGAGTGGAGAGAGAGAGAGGGAGGAAAAGGGAGATGAGGCATGCAAGTGATGGAGTCTAGGAGGCAAGGCAGGGAGGCATGACAAATGTCTGAGGTGAGGCAAGAGAGAGAAGGAAAAGGTACAAGGGGCAATAGAGGTATGCCTAAAGTGTTGGAACATGGAAGAGAGGGGGGAATGGTGGCCCAAGGCTATACAATGTCATGAGTAGTCTTCTTTAAACTCAGTAAGCAACAGCCTTAGATTTAAAACAGTAAGCTTTATTACTAAACAGAATTTTTAAAGAGTTACTAGCTCAACATTGTTGCTTAGAATGAAGAGCAAAAGGAAAAACAGTGATATAAAAGTACTGTATTTACAAAACAGGCAGACTTGGCATGTCTTTTATTCAGAATTCCTACCATTTGGTCTCTGCAGAGTATCACCTATTTCTGGCCATGCCAAGCACTTCAATCTTTACCATTACAAAGAGAGGCAAAGGCAAGCCTAGAAATTTCCTGAAAAGCTTGTGTTGCAAGCTGTTCCTGACATACAAAGAGGGAAGGTAAGGTGGGAATTACAAGCTGTGAAATGCAAGAAGTAAGGAATGAGAACACAGCAAAAGTGCAAAGGAAGGCAAGGAAGGGAGAAAAGAGCATCTATGGAGTACAGGATTAGGATTTATTTGTTTGTTTGTTTGTTACATTTGTATCCCATAAAGCTAAGACAAAAGAGTGGAAGGGAGAGAGTTGCAGTGAGAGGGGCAAAGAAAAAGACAAGTACAAGGTGGAGCAAAGTGCAAGGGAAGAAGGTGCTGTTTGTAAGTTCATCCTTCCCTTTGCATTTTTCCTGGGACTCAGATGGCAGCAACTTTCGGGGGCTTCATGTGATATTTTCATGGATCCAAACATACCTTTTTACCATCAGAAGGAAAACTGATGGGAAAAAAAAATCACTATAGTGATCTAGAGAAATAGCAATAGCATTGATATTTATATACCGCTTATCAGTGCCAAAACACTCCCTAAGAATGTTTACAATGTTTTTAGCTAATTGCCTCCAACAAGCTGGGTGCTCATTTTATTGACCTATGGAAGGTTGGAAGGCTGAGTCAACCTGGAGCCCTCTGAGATCAAACTCATAGAGCTGTGGCTTGCAGTACTGGCATTTAACCACTGTGCCACTAGAGCTTCCTAATGAGAAGGCAGTAACATTGGAACTCCCTGTGCATGACAGAATGTGGTGGTAGTTATCTACCACACCAGGGATTGTGGAGATTTTCACATGGGGAAAATATCCCCTGGAGAAATCGGGACAGAAATATTTCTGTCCCAGAAGCAATGCCGCGGTTTGCACGCCCACTTCCCTCTCCCGATATGCCGTCGTCCTCACGCTGTGTTTTTTCTTCCCTCTTCCATAATATTTTATTAATGGCGAACTCCCATTAGTAAAATATTATGGAAGAGGGAAGAAAAAACACAGCATGAGGACGGCGGCATATTGGGAGAGGGAAGTGGGCGTGCGAACCGCGGGGATTTCTCCGGGGGATATTTTCCCTGTGTGAAAATCTCCATACACAGCCACATTACCATAGTTCCTATCCTAGAATGAATGATAGGGTAAATATGAGATTTAAAGGGATAGAGGTATCACATGCCAGCAATGCCAGCAAAAAAGTGAATTAATCCACTGCAGATGAGTGAGGATTTTGTCACCAAGTTCTATGTAACCATCTTTTCATTCTCTCTGCTGGCATGAGGAGGATGGTGGTGGTGGTGGTAGTGGTGAAGATGCCAACTCTTTTATTTTCTGTGTTGAAAGTTCTTGTTCTATCCTATCTGAAGAAAAAGAGGCCCATATCCTCCTTATCGGGGGTCAGCTGGCAGATTTCCACTACTTTCAATGGAATCCTGCCACTTTATACCAAGGCTGCAATCCTAAAACCACTTATTCCATAGTAGTCCCACTGACGTCAATGAGATCACTCCAGAATAATTTGAGGGAAGGATGTTGCTTTCTAGATTTCAGGAATCCTGCCAAAACAAGGATTCAGTCCCTACACATGGGCTCCCTTGGGAAAGAAACATATCTTTTTCTTAATCTGTTAATATAGTATCTAACACAGTGTTGCCTCATTTTTTAAAATGATGTTTCTTAAGAATAAGTGTACTGTGGTTATAACTGAAGGAGGGATTGTAAGTAATGGTTTCGGAATCTATTCAATTGGATTACATCTGGCATAACAAGAGATAAAAAGGCATTTTAACAAATCCTAGTGCCAAAACTTAAATGATATCATGTCTTTATCTGCGTAGAATAAAAAGTGTGCTAGTTTTGTCTTAGGAAAAGAACTCATATAGGACTTTAAAAATAATTGTAAAATACAATTTTCTGTACAATATTTAGAGGTCAGGCCTTGGGACTCACTCAACAAAATGCAACTCTCCCCACCTGTCTCTCCCCCACCATCATATATTACTGACCCACCAAAACTTGATAAACTGCTTTCTTTCTTGCCTAAAATATGAGAGATTGAGAGAGAGAGAGAGAAAGAGAGAGAGAGAAAAAAAATTATTAGACGCAGCAAAAAAACATGTCAAAGATCGCTAGGAGAACAGGAAGGGGTGAGATTATTAGATGATGTTATCCTTCAGTGTCCCGGGGGCTCAGCATGGCTGTGAGTAAGGTGTCCCTTTTTATTGGTGGCTCATCCATGGCACACATGCCCCAGGAATGACTGAAGGATGCAGTGTCTGTAATGTCTTCCTTTCTGTTCTTCTAGTGATTTTCTGACACAGTTGGGAATGCATTTTTTTTTTTTGCATGTTCCCCCGCATCTGATAATCTCCAGAGAGAGAGAGAGAGAGAGAGAGAACTTATCATGATCTCATCTAGTATGGATGGGCTGCATTTGAGTTGGTAGGTCTGCTGGAAATCATTTGGGTAATGGGTTCCTTTATATTACATGGCTTGTGGTGGGGGTAGCTGTTGGTCACTTTCCACCAGCAGTTCTTAAGTATACATGGGGTTCTTGTAAGTTGACAGGTGACTTGGAAGTGCATACACACTCTAAGGCTAACATAGTGATTTGTTTATTTATTTATTTATACATACCCCGCTCTTCAGCCACAAGGCTATCAGAGTGGCTTACAAATTGCTTTAAGCAATCGCAATTTACACATCTACACTGCATTAAGCAGTTTCCAATGTGTGTTAGCTAATTGCACCCACAAGCCCTGGGTGGGTGCACCAGGAGGGAGCCCTGATGGCGCAGTGGTTAAATGCCAGTACTGCAAGCCACCACATCGCAAGTTCGATCCCAGAGGGCTCCAAGGTTCACTCAGCCTTCCATCCTTTCGTAGGTCGGTAAATTGAATACCCAGCTTGTGGGGGGCAATTAGCTAACACACATTGGAAACTGTTTAATGCAGTGTAGATGTGTAAATAGCTATTGCTTAAAACAATTTGTAAGCCGCTCTGATAGCCTTGTGGCTGAAGAGCAGGGTATAAATAAATAAATAAATAAATAAAAATAAGCCGGGTACTCATTTTACTGACCTACGAAAGGATGGAAGGCTGAATGAACCTTGGAGCCCTCTGGAATCGAACTTGCAATGTGGTGACTTGCAGTACTGGCATTTAACCACTACGCCACAGGGTGATGTATTCAGACCATAGAATCCTTCCCATATGTGACTCCTCAGACCAAGATATACCAGGCCTTAAGCAGCCGGAACTCCTGGATCCCAGTATTCCTTTCTCTATCTTACATGAAGTAAGGTCAACGGCCATAAGAAAGAGAGAGTCTTTTCAGGGTGGCATCTTGTTTGTGGAATCTTCTTTTGAAAGAGACTAACCTATCACCTACATGAAATTTTTGGTGGTAGGTTGACACTTCTTTATTTTCCCAGGATTTGTGAAAATCGTTGTTAGTAGGTAGAAGCCTTCTATTTTGCTACTGGTTTTACATGCCTCACTTTTTTGTTTTGTACATTTTGTTTTATTCTTAGCTTTATTCTGTGATGGCATTATTCATTTCATAGTTTGTACTATTAGATATATATATATCACACACAATAGAATGAATAATGACATTTCAGAATGACACACTAGTGGTGCTACGCACAGAGAGAGACAGACATATATACACACCCAATACATGTACAATACAGGAAATATTTTTATTTATTACTTAATTCCTATCTTGCCTTTCTCCCACTATGGGACCTAAGGTGGTGTACATACCTTTTAAAAATATAATACAGTTATACACACACACAAATGCACACCTTTTGTGTATTGTACATCTGTGGTGTCACTGAGACTGGTGTCATCCCTTTCCCTGGTGCAGTTCTGCCTCTCCACACACCCTTAGTGCTGCTACTGTTATACATTACCCACAGGAGAACTCTGGTTCTTAGATGCTTCAAAGGCACAATAAATAAATGCATACATAAATAAAATGTATATACAACATGAACTGCCACCAATTAATGAAATAGTTTAACTTTCAGTTTTGAACTTATTAATTGAATCTGGTGATTGTTTTCATCTAAAACAAGTAGCAAGTATGGGTAGCTTGATTACTGAGCAAAAACAAAAACAACCAGTTGACTTTATCAGACCAGACAAATATGGTGTCATAATGATGCTTAATGAATGCAAACAGGCATACATATCAAATGTCAATGTCCTTTCGCAATCTTGTAGTGTCCAAAAAGCCATTCCTTTTTATTAATGGCTCAAGCCATCAATAGCTCTCCAATGGCACTTTTTTGTCAGCATTGCCGGCATTTGAAATTTTGTGCCATTGTGCTCATGTGAATATAGCATCAATGATAGAACACTTCCAGGTGAGATTGTGACAGTCAGGTAGGGAATGCTTTTTTTATGAACCTCCCCAGTGTACTTTTAACGTTTAAAGTGAGTTTCTGTGCTTATGTGAATGTTTATGTTTTAATTTTGCTTTATTTTTTGAATTTGCTGCGCTCATGTCTTCTCGTGAGAATCAGTACGATCTCAGACCAGGAAGTAAACAGAGCTCCCCTCATGCTCCATTTATGCTAGGGCTGCCTCTTTAATGCTGCTCAAGGTAGGTCTGGTAAAGGGGGTTCTTTCACCAGCATAAAAACAGTTCAAAATATGCCAGCAAAAGAACGTTTCTGGAGGGTGGTCTGATAGAAGTCCTGTGTTGATACTTCAACACAAGGATATCAACAAGCTGGAATGTGTCCAGGGAAGGGTGACCAAAATTATCAAAGGTCTGGAACTCTAGCCTTTTGAGGAACAATGTAGGGAGCTGGGTATGTTCAGCTTGGAGAAGAGGAAATTCAGAAGTGACATGATAGAGTGACGTACAAGTATTGAAGGAGCAGAAGGTGGAAGGAGCTTCTTTTCTCCTGCTCAAGAGACTGGAACATAAAGACTCAGCAAGCTTGTTTTCTGCTGGTCCGGTGACTAGGGGCTTTTCTAGACTAGCAATTTGCCCCTGCTTCACCCCATGCTGGAGCCCTGCAGTTCAAATGACACAGGGCTCTTAACCCAATTTGCCTCTGAACACTCCTGATGACATCCAAGGTGAAGCCAGGGGGAAGCCAGAGTAAACCCTTTTAAAATGTTTCAAAATAGCCTCCCCAGAAAACCTGTGTCATTCAGGAATACCTGCATGGGTCTGGCACAGGAATGCAGGAGTCCATACATGCACACCAGGCTGCATTGTCAGACAATGGCACCACTGCCACTGGTGTCACTCTGAAGCCAGAAAGAAGGGCCCCAGTGCATAATAAAGGCCCCCAGCATGGGACCAGCCTTGATCACATGCTGCGGGCCTCCTTCCCAGCTTCAAGGAGTGCAATGCATGACAGTGTCCGAGACACATTCCGATCCCAGGTGGCATGTGCTTGCAAACTTCTGCCCATTTTGTCACGGTAATGGAGGGGGGGGTGACCCAAGGCCAGCTCTTGGGCCAGAATATTCCTAAGAGGAGACAATGGCAAACCTTCTTGTGCCAAAAAAACCCCCAAACATATGATATAGTCATTTCACTATCAGTTATCAAAAATATATAATTTCTTAATATTAGAAGTTTGCAGAGATCAGACATAGTGCACATCTGGCTCTTTTCATCCCAGGTGCTAAATCCAAGTCAAAGAAGAAATTCAGAAGTTTGCAGTGTTCATCTTGCTATTTTAAGCAAACATGACCTCCTGAAACCCATATCCAGGCCCAAATCAAGCACGCTTGATCCCAAAGCATTTTGATTGGTGCTTCCCATTCCCATTAGAATGTTTTATAAGGGGTCTGAGTTACACAACTATTGACTCTGCTTCCGTTTTGTAAAAAAAAGAAAGAAAAGAAATAGCTATCTTCAATTACATTTACAGGCCTCTAAAGGTCAAAGCAAATTTTTATCCTTTATTTTTTAAAAAGAAAAGCATCAAATCTTATGTGAGGCTTGGACAGAATTCACAAATCCTGAATACTAAACCCCTCACACTCTCTGAAACCTGATCTTATGAAGTGTTGCATAAGTAGAGTCAAAGGATTCAATTCTAAATTGGTTCTATAAAGTGTATATGTAAAGTAACTGTGAAGTGACATTTATACTACCAGGTGCCTTACTAACACAGTTTTACTAGTTCCTTCCCTCTTAGCTTCTCACAATTTACACTGACACTCAGATTCTTAGCTCCAAAACATGAAATCCTCCAGTTAACAGAAAACAAAAGCTGTATTAGGATATGTAAAGACATTAGTCCCAATACAGCTAAAGTTAGTCACACCAGTCTCTGGTTCACATGTTTTAAAAGACCCATGCGAAGCATCACCATTGGTCCAGCTGCATGGGAAACTACAGAACTGGTCTGAATGTGAAATTTTGAAATGTATGATCTAGACCAGTGGTTCTTAGGCTTTGGTCCAGATGTTTTTTACTTCAACTCTCAAAACATTTGAAAAACCAAGGGGTAAGAACCTGATCTAGACAAGTGTCAGAGATGGGTGCAGCTATCAGTTTAGCTTTCTCCAAACAACAAACTAAATGAAAATGACAAACTAGGGCTGATGGGAGTTGTAATCCAACAGAGCTAGTTTGGAAAGTAGAGGTTGAGGGATCAAGACATAAATCCCATTGAAATCAATAGAATGAATCAGTCACAGCAGATTTTGGTGTAAGTCCCAAGTTAATCTTAGCCAAATTGAGATAACAATGTATTATAGACAACAGAGTTCCGGGCTTGAATACTTGCGATGTGAATTTTAAGCCCTGACAGTTCTCACTGGGGAGAGAGTCAATAATAGTGCAGTGGTATATTCTGAAGTCTGAGCACTGATATAACAGTCTCCGTGCACATGATCCCAAGGAGAGCCCCAAACCGCAGGTTGCTAGGTTGATTCATGCCAACAAACCTGTTCTAGCAGTTTTCATCTCCACTGGGAGCAAGTCTTTCAAAAAACAACAATGGGTTTTAACTGCCCACTGAAGACCAAGCTACCCAAAGTATTTAGAATAATAACAATATATCATTCACAGCAATATACTGTTGCTGGCAAAACTCATTTTTCCAATGGCTGCCATCAAACTCAGAAGGCATAAGGAGGCCTAAAAGGGATAGCAGATAATGTTGTCACCCCAGTGATCTGAATTTGTAAACCCTGATTGGCTGTTGGGGAATATGAGAGATAGTAGTTTATCTCACAAGCAGAGTAATTAGTATTCACAATCAGAAGCTACCCAACAACCTGTCCCACACAAGTACACCACTCATACAGGGTCTAGCAGAGAAGTAAAACAGTCTTTTTTTGTAAAAACATGAAATAGATTTAGCTAAAAATACTAAGGGTTTCATAATACCTCATGGTGAGAGGCTCTGTAACATGTGCTCTTCAAACATGAAGGGAGAAGAGATAGAGAACTACAGATTACAAAAATGGAGAATGTTTAAATATTTGAAGAGATGTCATACTGAGTATTGGGCAAGCTTGTTTTCTGCTGCTCCAGAGACTAGGACATGGAGCAATGGGTTCAAACTACAGGAAAAGAGATTCCACCTAAACATTAGGAAGAACTTCCTGACAGTAAGAGCTGCTCAGAAGTGGAATACACTGCCTCAGAATGTGGTGGAGTCTCCTTCTTTGGAGGTTTTTAAGCAGAGCCTGGATGGCCATCTATCAGGAATGATTTGATTGTGTATTCCTGCATGGCAGGGGGTTGGGCTGGATGGCCCTTGTGGTTTCTTCCAACTCTATGGCTTCAGTTACAGAACAGTTTTTATTGCAGTAATTTGCACTTTATCGCTGTTTCACAGCTGTAGTGCATCGTTCAGATGATATATTGCTTAATTGATCTATCAGTTTAGTTTTCAGCTGTTTTCCACTTTGATATTCACACACAGACTGAGACGGGGGCATGGCCTCCCAAGCACATCCTCTGATTACCACAGGAATGCCTGAGATGAACATTCACACACACACACAAGAGAGACTGGAAAAGGCTTGCTTAATTCTTCAGATCCTAGCAGCTGGGCACAAGATAGCAAGGAGGGAGGGAGAGAAGGAAAGACACACACACACACAAGGCTAGCACTCCAGTCTTTTTCATGGCTAAGCACAAGATAGGGAGAACGGAAGGGACGCGATCTCAGGAGGGGAGACTAGATCATTCACACACAGAGAGACTGAAAGTAGCAAGGTGGGAGGGAGAGAAGGAAAGACGCACACACACAAGGCTAGCACTCCAGTCTTTTTCATGGCTAAGCACAAGGAGAAGAAAAGGGACACGATCTCAGAAGGGGAGACTAGATCATTCACACACACTGAGACTGAAAGTAGCAAGGCGGGAGGGAGAGAAGGAAAGATGCACACACAAGGCTAGCACTCCAGTCTTTTTCGTGGCTAAGCACAAGAAGAAGAGAAGGGATGCGATCTCAGAAGGGGAGACTAGATCATTCACACACACTGAGACTGAAAGTAGCAAGGCGGGAGGGAGAGAAGGAAAGACACACACACACACAAGGCTAGCACTCACAGTCTTTTTCGTGGCTGGAAACAACATGGATCTTTCCTCCATCCCCTCCTTGTCCAAACCCCTCCCTGGTGAGTTCAATCAATCATGGCAAAGCTCTGCTGTGAATGTATCTGAAAGATTGCTGGTAATTCACACAGCACGTAGTGTGATGCTTGTTCTGACTATCGAAAATGCGCTACTTTTAAAAAAAGTTGGGAAAAGTCCCAAAATCCTTTATTGCATTAATAATAGGTTTTTGTGCCCCCCTCCTTCTGAAAGAGGTGACTTTGTGCCGCAGTGCATGTAAACAATTAGGAATCTTGGCGAATTCTTCACGGTTTTTTTTCACCATGTAACCAAGCCCTTTGATTGTATGAGAATGAACAAACTCAGACTAAGGACTTTATCACACCACCCCCAAAAAGCCTGTTCTTTTGCTGGCATAACTTTTCCACTATTATGCCGGCAAAAGAAGTCCCCATGCTGCACTTACCCTGCCTCCCGTCCAAAAGCTTCCCAACAATGAAAGAGGAAGTGAACAGAGCTCCGTTCACTTCCTCATTCAAAATACCTCAGATTCTTGCAAGAAGGTGCTAGTGCAGGAAATTAACAAACAAAACAAAAACAACATGCAAAAAGTTTTTAAAAGTACATACACACACTTAAAATTTACAAGTAACCCAGGGCGGGTCATAAAAATGTGTCACTTACCTGGATGTCTCGATTTCACCCAGAAGTGTCCATGCCATTGATGCTTTATTGACGTGAGTACAATGGCACAAAGTTTAAGACACCGGCACTGCTGGCACTAAAGCACCACAGGTGATCGATTGACAGCTTCAGCCGTCAATAAAAAAGTATGTGTTTTGGCCAGTACAGAAATGCAAAAGGATGATGTCATCTGATATGCACACCATTTCACATTTATGTGGCATTGTTATGATGCCATATTTAGTGCATCTGATAAAGTTCTAACTGAGGATTAAGGGCTCACCTGCATGATACTCCAGCTGTGATGAACTCTGTCAGCACCTACTCACACGCACAATAAGCTCATTGGTTTTAGCTTTATTGTCAGGACTTGGAGGTGAATAGTAACACTGCAAAGATAGTTCTGAGGCCTTGGCGCCCAAGGGCCTCTGTTAATACAAATTGTAAGTTTCGTTTCTATAAGCAGCACCTGGTCAATTACTGTTATCAAAGCAATGCAAGCCTCCTCACATTTTCACAGAGGAACAACCTTGAGATAGCTTTCCATCAGGGCATACCAATCCTCCTCTCATCAAGCTCCACTCATGTCAGGTCACTGTGCAGATGCCAAGAGAGGCCTACTAATGCTAACTTAACTACATAACCCATATTCTAAGGCACCAGGACATGACACCGGCTCCTACCGGCATATCCTGGCTGCAGATCAGGCCTGTTCCTCCCCCATTACCTGGATAGAATGGCTGGAGTCTAGATGGGCATGCTGGCCTGTCGCTGCAGCCTCCACTGCTGGCATCTTCCTTGCTCTCTCTGAAGGCAGTAAGCTGGCCTGCAAGATGTGACCAAGGCCCCCTGCATGTGGCCAGCCTTGGTCACATGCTGCAGGCTGCTTCTTGCTGAGGAAGAGTGAGGCAGACCAGCAGCTGAAGCAATGGAACGGCCTGCCATGATGGGCTTCTACAGTCACGGGGCCCAATCCATTTTTTCCCATCAGGAATGGACTAAACCAGGCATTATTTTAGAATGCTTTAATGGGCCCAACCAAGGTAATCTGAGCAGTTGATGAAAAGAAACAGTCATAGTGCATTCATTTTACACATTTATAGCACTTGATAGCACTTCAACTGCCATGGTTTGCTGTGGAATCTAGGGATTTGCAGGTTGAGAAATACTTAGGCTTCTCTGCTGGGATGCTGTAGTCTACACAACCTCAATTACAGCAGAGAATTCCAAGTATCCCACCAGAATACAATCCCAGGAATCCATAGGCTGGAGCCATGACAGTTAGTGTGTTATAACCTGCTGTACTCCTAATCTCCAGCAGCACCTACAAAAGTATTTGCTATTTGATTGCCAGCCCATTGTGCTTCTTCCTCAGTTTAATCACCACCTGTGGAAACAGGTGTGAAGGAGACCTAGTAGGTATGCCTGGCTTGGGAATCTTGAGTCCAGGAGTCCCCAGTTTTAGTAATGCCATTGGCTTGCAAATCAGAAATGCTAAGTGCAAGAATATTAAGAGTAAAAAGTTGTCTGTCCCCTAGGGGGATCCCACTGAATTCTGGAAAATGAATCAGCCAGATGCACACAAGTGCACTTCTGAGGAACATGCATTCCATGGAATTCCAAGCATCTGGTTCAAATTATTGTACTAGCCTTATTGGAATAATTATTTAATTACTCTTCACTTTCTCCCTCTTCCCTCCTGTTTTCCTCACTACTCTCTTCCCTGGCTGTGAAGTTCCATATGGAATCCTTGCCAGAAACCACTATTCCTCACATGAGCTCAATGTGTAATAACAAAAACAAAGTTACAACACAATTGAAACACTGCAGATCTTCAGGGGTATTATACTGTGTTTCATCAGTATTTTAAATAATAATTCCTGGACCTTTCTCTGTCTTCAATTAAATGTTCTAATTTTATAAAGAAACCAACTTAAAATAAATCTAACTCTAACTGCATTTTACAAGTTTGTGCCAGCTGAATACCTTTACTGCTGGTGTACAGGTCCATACTTCTAATATCAATCAAATCTAGTTCTTAATTTGAGGGTCTCTTTTATTTTCATCATCCAGATTTGGAGCTCCACCAAGAATCCTTTACACCTTTGGTTCTTGCCAATCTCTTCTCCCTGTTTGACTCTGAAAAGGTTCAGGAGAATTTATGCTTCTTTCCTCATTGGTTGCACTATCATCATACAGATCAGTCACAACTGAAGGGGTCACAAGATGAATCTTACCATTAGGAGAAGCAAGGCAGCTGAATTTGAACCTCATGAATTATTTTTGTATTGTAATGTTCCGCACTGTTATAGCAATTGAATTATTATTGTTCCAAATTATTTTTTTATTTTTGTACTTTTACTCCCAGAGAGAGACGTGGGGTTGATGAAAATAAGAATCTAGATTCATCCCAAACAGCATCTTTGCTATAATATTTTGCTTATGGCCCTCCATATGGCTGGTGTGGACAATAGAATAGCTGACACTCTTTCCTGCCAACGGATGGAGCGCTTTGGACAGCTGGGTCCAGAAGCAAAGTCCTGTCCAGTTCTGATGCCCATATACCTTAGAGGTGTGAGATTGCCTGAGCCATCAGCCTCCCATTAGCTCCTAGCACTAAGAATATTTATTAAAAGGCAGGTAGGGAGTTTGAGCACTTTAGGTTTGTGAGAGGCCTTCAGGCCACTTGACCCCTTCCAGTTGACCATACTTTGCATTTTGTGTTTATTTGAAGGTCAGGGGTTAGCTCTGCAGTCCATCATGTCTAGGATGCCAGCATTGGCCTTTGCCTCTAAGGAGATTTTCAGATGGGGAAATAACCCCCACGGAGAGAGAGAAATGGGGCTGTTCCGCTGCCAGTGCTCCGTTTCGCACACCTCCGTCCTTCTCCCAACCTCCCTTCATTCTCCCTCTGTCCTGCTTGCATTTTCCTTCTGCTATTTTTTAACTAATGAAAGTTCTTCGTTAGTAAAAATAAAAAAAAAATAGCAGAAAATCACGGAAGAAAAATGAAAGCAGGACAGAGGGAGAACAAATGGAGACCGGGAGAAGGACGGGTGTGTGTGAAACAGAGCGCTGGCGGTGGAACAGCCCTGTTTCTCTCCCGATCTCTACGGGGGTTATTTCCCCCATCTGAAAATCTCCTAAGGCTCAGGAGTGTAGGGATAACATGGGCAATTTAAAGGTTTGCAAAGCTCTGGGATTGGTCCCAGAGAGAGGAGTCGAGTGTGGAAAACCATGACCCCTAAGGTCCTTTGGGGTTTGGAGGATGTATGGCCTGCTCTTTGTGTCTCAGGCTATGAAAATGTCTTGTTCAATGCTGCAGCACTGATTACATTCTTTGGGGTTTTGTGAATTTGGGGTACTGCAAATTAGTCACATTATCCAAAGGGTATGTCTCGGGCAGGGCTCTGGACTTTAGGGATTTGGCTGTGTTGGAGCAGCAAGAAGTTTTGAAGATCATGTTGTAAAATATGCAGAGTGCATTCACTCTCTGCCCATCCGAGCAGAGATGCATGCAGTGAAAAAGCGAGAGATAAATTTCTGATTACAATATCTATTTTCCCTGACAGATCAGGAGTTCCAAAACTGATAAAAAAAGGGGAAGGGGTGAAGGTCACATTGGGATGGTGCTCTGATTTGGCTCCGTGCCCTGTACATGATTTACAGAGTTACACACATGTCAGGCGAACAAGACTGGTGTTGCAGTTTTGTTATGCTGACTTTTCTACCTTTCTACCCTTACCAGGTATCAGTTTTGGGACCATCACCTCTAAGGCCTTGCAGTGCTTGGGCCTGCAAGGGCTTATGTTTGGCACCCATTCCAGCTTTACTATTACTTAAAAATGTCAGTTGCACATTTAGAAATACAGTTCAGTTCAAAGTAAAAGAGTAGGCAAAGTAATCAATGGAATGCAAGCACAGCAAATAAAAGAGTGCTAGATGTGAATAATTTTCAGTGTCTCACTGTCAGTAATGTGAAAAATTTGAGGACTGAAGGAAAATTTCAACCCCTGGAGCTACACCTCTGGTAGAGGCTCTCCTTTTCAGACTACCGGTCTCAATTGTATGAGAGCGACGAGAGAGAGAGAGGTCAGGCTAGCCATCTGCCTATTTTTTAAAAAAACAACAACCCCACAATTAAATTCTACAAACACAGAAAAAACATTAACAGATAACCAATAAAAAGACCATTCCAATTTATACAAGGAGAGATGTAAAATTGTCCATGTGAAATTCATGCTCTCTGTGTTCTTCCCAGTGCTCTATTAAAAAGTTATCTATAAAAGTTAATTGTTAATGCACCAGATCATTCCATACATTTATGTTAGGAGTTGATATAGTGAATTCATCTATATTGTTATTAGCATATGAGATAAGGGGATGCCAAATTGTGTAAAAATGTTGATTGTGTCCATTAAATAAATAAATAAATAAATTCTTAAGGAGTGCACATATGAAGTGAGTTTTTCCGTAAGTTCAATGAACCATAATTTCTCCCTCCATTGTCAAATTGAAAGAGCATTTTGACCTCTCCAGTTTTGTTGGATAACCAAACATGCCGCTAAAGAACAAAAACTGATCAGATCTTTATGTAATAGAGAGTTGGCCAAAGGCTTGTCTAGATTGACTATTTACCCTGTCTTGCCCTTGTCTTGGAGCCCTGCAGTCCAGATGACGCAGGGCATTTGCCCCATTTTGTCCCTGGGAAGTCTGCACAACCCCCAGGGCAAAGACGGGGTAAAGTTTGTTACATCACTTTAAAAAAATACCTGGGAAACATCACTCCTGCCAGCAAAAAGCCAATCGGCCCCTGTACGACCACAGGCCCATTGCTGTAGCTGCCCTCTGCCATCACCCTTTTGATGCCAGGAACTTGACCCACAGCATATGACCAGGCTACGCACATGCAGGGGGCCTTGCTCACAAGTTGCAGGCCATCTTCCTGGCTTTGGAAGCAGGCAGTGGCAGCTGTAGCAATGGGCTGGCATGGCAGTCTGGACTGCATCCCATTTCATACTGGTAACAGAGGAGGAATAGGCCTGATCTGTGGGCAGAATATGCTGGCAGGGAGTCAGTATATTCTGGCCCATGTAGATGAGCCCCTAGATCCTGCATTACTACAATGATGTAGCAGTGATAACATAGCTACATCTCTTAATGCCCCCACCAAAAAACTCCTACTTTTTAAGTCATACAGTCCCACCCCAATAGAGGAATTTCCACATCTCTGGAGAGTTAGTTTGGTGAGCAATGATGTATCCAACCCTTTCCTACTAGCAGGGCACAATGCAACAGGCATGTGCACAGGAGTCCAGTTGGCATTTTGTAGATTTTACTTTTGGACTTATTCAGTTAGTCTACTTACCAACTGTGTTCTACACTTTATGAATCCAATGGCTGGAAAACTGAAGATTTTCAGTTCTCAGCCATATTGTTTATTTTGACCAGGATATCAGAAGGGATATATGCTTCAAAGTAATCTTGCCCTATTTTTTGGATTACCTGTTGAGACCTATTGCTGGCTCATTGACCACAACAATAAAGACCTTATGAAACTCTGGCTTTAATGCTGTTGGTCAACAGAGGACATGGCGAACCAATTGATCAAAATTGCTGGTGATGGTGGTAAATAAATAAACACAATTATCAGTTCCTTCTGGCATAAGAAATAAGCTTTGCCCTCTCTCTGACCTTCTATAGTCATTGAAACATAGTGCATTTATCATGTCTAGAAAATTAAAGACCCTATCTGCTTGGAAGTTGCCATGTATGATAAGAGGCATTGAAATTAAATGAGTGGCATTATCAATCCACCAAATGGAAAAATCCAAATGACTTTAATCCAAGTGATAAAATAATTAAATTAGGGCTGTCATACTTTGGGCATATCATGAGACTCCATGATTGTAAACTGGGAAGCAATGGGAAAAGAAGAAGACTTCATCACAGGTGGAAAGGCTCGATCAAGGAAGCCACAGCTGCTCTGAGTTTGCAAGACCTTAACAGGATTCTTAGTAACAGGGTGTCTTGGAGATCTCTTATTTATAGGATCATCATAAGTCAAAGCTAGCTTGGCAGCAATTAACAGCATGTATATTTTAGTCAGTTTTAGCAGTGAAACCTGGAAGACACAGGGCTCATCTATACAAGCCAGGATACGCTGGCTCCCTGCCATCATATCCCAGCCACAGATCAGACCCATTGTCCTGAACTCACAGTAGAAAGTGCCTGAGGAGTAACGGGAGGAATGCAGGATAAGGGGTGCAGTTCTAGCCTATTGCCAAGTGGTGCAGTTCTAGCCTATTGCCAATTGTCTGCAAAAGAAGTCAAGAGCCAGTCCAGAAGTCAGTCACCAATAGTCCATCCAAGATGCAAGAGTAGTCAAAAGCTAGTCCAGAGTTCAATTACCATGTGTCCATGCCAGATACCAGGGAAGCCAATAGCCAGTCCAGAGTTCAGTAGTATCAGGTCCAAGCTCCAAGACCATGGTCAGCAAGAGGTTAATGCAGCAGTCCAGAAGTCCGTTGGAAGCCAAAGCAAAGCAGGGACACAAGAGGAATGCAACAGCTTGAGATAAGCAGTTGTCAGCTCTGAGGTTTGAAGGGAAGTTGAGGATAGATTTATAGCTAGAATTTCAGGGTCAGGTGGAGCTAATTAATGAGAAAGCAGCTTAGCATTTGATATTTAAACGGAAGCATTGGGCATGGCGCTTCTCTCTCCTACATTCAGAGAAGGGAGGCAACATGGCATCTAGATCATTCATCACTGACTGATTGGCTCTTTGTTCTTCTGAGTAAGGTATGTGTTCTTTATCTGCTTCAGTTGACGTCTTGAGAAACCAGGCTGTCTCTTCTGGCTTCTTCAGACTGAGCCAGGCTTTCCCTCTCTGCCTCATCTGCATTTTCTGCTTCCTCCTGCTCCTCCTCCTCTGAGTCCTCAGACTCAGTTCATGATACCCGTTGTTAACCCGTTCCCTCCACAGGCCCAATAGCCCACTGCTGCAGCTGCCACCACTGCCATCATTGAATTTAACCTGCATTTATTTAAAAGGAAGGTGATGGTGGTTCATAATAACAATTTGCTCAGAAGAACTCCCCAGGGGATAGAGCTTTTCATCTTGAGGACCCATTAAATGGGCCAAATATCACAAGTACTTTACATTATGGAATGATACTGAGTACTTTGGAAAGATCCTTACATCATGGATGCCAGTTGTTAAAGCTAAGAGGGAAATAAGGCATAACTTGTCCAGATTTCGATTTCCATACAAACGCTGAAAAATCTAAATCCACAGTGATTTCATTGGGAGTAACTTGCAGGATAATTGGACCCGGACTTGCTCTGAAAGGTTTGCCAAAGTTCATGATCCTGAGCTTAAATTCTGAGCCACTCAGAGACAAATTGTGGTTTTAGGTGAAATTAAGCCAAACTCAGTGGTTCAGACCCCAAAACAGACAAGCTCAGTTTTGCTTTGATTTTTTTTTCTTTTTTCTCTTTTGCATTTAGAAAGCGGAACTGAAACCACACAAGTGGTTCATGTATAATCATAGCTTGAAATACAATGCAGGGGGAAGTGTTTTTAACCTTTAGTTTTCCTCTGTTAAGGATCTTGCACATAGAGCACCACAATGATGTCAGCCCAACTCTCCCTATGCATTTCTTCTTCTTCTTCTTCTTCTTCTTCTTCTTCTTCTTCTTCTTCTTCTTCTTCTTCTTCTTCTTCTTTTTGGCCATTAAAAAGAGAATGCAACTGTTAAAAAATTGGAACAAATGATTACAATATAATAAAACTATACTTATATCAAAGAAATGCATGGAAAACAAGCTAGTACTGTCTTCCTCTGTCCTATACACAATAATAACCAAAGCCCCCTTTCAGCATAAATGGTTTGTGAATATATTTACACTACAAAGGTGAGTTAACTTTGGAGATTTTCACATGCCTAAAATACCCCCCCCCCCGAAGAAATCGGGACAGAAATATTTCTGTCCCGGAAGCAGCACCACGGTTCGCACTCCCAGTCCCCTCTCCCGATATGCCGTCGTCGTCACGCTGGGTTATTTCTTCCCTCTTCCAGAATATTTTATTAACGACAAACTCCCGTTAGTAAAATATTCCGGAAGAGGGAAGAAATAACCCAGCGTGACGACGACGGCATATCGGGAGAGGGGACTGGGCGTGCAAACCACGGCGCTGCTTCCGGGACAGAAATATTTCTGTCCCGGTTTCTTCGGGGGGGGGTATTTTAGGTGTGTGAAAATCTCCCTCCCCGCTGCACTTACCTTCTTGCCTCCAAAACACAGCCCAGGCAAAAATGGAGCTCTAACAGAGCTCCGTTCACTTCCTGGAGTGAAATTGCACCCGTTCTCACAAGAAGACATGAGTGTAGGAAATTCAAGTATAACAAGAAAAATAACACTGTAAGGACTTTTTCGGACATTAAAAATACAACGCAAGCAGCCTCGCCACTTTGCGAGGCTGCAGCGCTGCAGGGCGTCCCTTTCGCATGACTCCCGTCCCTGCTGGTACTATTGCAGTACCGCAGGGACATTTGGGCGTTATATTTAGCCGATTTTTACTCACGAAAGTTGATTGTGAGTAAAAATCGCCTAAATATAACGCTCAAATGTCCCTGCGGTACTGCAACAATACCGGTAGGGATGGGCGTCATGAGAAAGGGACGCCCTGCAGCGCTGCAGCCTCGCAACGTGCGAGGCTGCTTGCGTTGCGTTGTATTTTTTATGTCCGAAAAAGTCCTAAGGGTGACACCAAGCATAAAAACACACTTTAAAATTTACAAGTAACCTGGGAGGGTACAAAAAAGAGGGTAGCTTACCTGGATGTCCTGATCTTACCCAGAGGTGTTCTGGCAGGACCATCCATTGATGCTAGAATCTCAACAGCAAAATGGGGCACATTGTCACACACAGGTAAATCAGGAACAAAAACAGACAGGAGATAACTGCAGGCTTCTCCCCATCAATAAAAAAGAATGGCCTCGGAACGGTAGCAGAATGCTTGGGAGATGATGGGGGATGTTGTCTGATAATTAAGTCCTTTTGCAATCTCCTCACATTGTTATAATGCAATTTTTGACACATCTGATAATCTCCTCAGAGTCCTGCAATCCTGACGATGCAGGGCATTTGCCCTGTTCTGCCCCCAGGCAGTCCTCACCTCACGCAGGGCAGATACAGGACTGAGATGGGGGAAGGTGGGTAGGGCCCAATAGACCATTTTAAAAAAAAAGTATCTGCATGTCTGCAGGAGCCTGTCCTGGCAGGCCAGCCCATTACTCCAGCTACCGGTCTGCAATGCTCTGCCAGCTCCAGGAAAGAATCCTGCAGTATGGGACCAAGGCTGGTCACATGCAGGGGGCCTTGGCCACATGTTGCAGCCAGCTTCCTTCAGTGCCAGGAGAGCACGGATGATGGCAGCAG
Organism: Gambelia wislizenii; assembly: GCA_030847615.1. Taxonomy (NCBI): domain Eukaryota; kingdom Metazoa; phylum Chordata; class Lepidosauria; order Squamata; family Crotaphytidae; genus Gambelia; species Gambelia wislizenii. Next base: position 301,611,944 of record JAUMIR010000002.1, on the reverse strand, counting down.
CGGCAGCAGCTACAGTGACGGGATCGGCATGCCCATCAGGTCTTTTTCCTGTTTCATGGAGAGAACAGGGGAACAATGGGTCTGATCCGCAGCTCATGTAGATGAGACCTATGAAACAGCTATATAAGTCTAGGAATTGTCACCTTTTACAAGAAGTCAGATTTGTTGCCTAGTACAAGCAGTCTGTTTTAGGCTTGCCAACAATTAGAACGTGGATACTTACAGGAGATAATCTGTTTTGCTTACAGCTGCAGATGTTTCTTACAAGAAGAAACAGGTCAGACATTGTATATCTGCAAACTGCTTGAGACTTCATTTATTCTGTACTGGCTTCCTTTGTTACAGTATTGTTCTAAGGTAGTGTTTCATGTTTCTTGATTTTTCTGTATTTTTAATGTTATTTTTGTTAGTTTTCCTGGCATTGTTACTTTTTGATTGTAAGTTGAGGAATTCCATTTTGTTCTGTGTTTTGGGTTTGGGGTTTGGTTTTGCTTTTTGTATCCTTGCCCATTATTCATATTGGCTGTATGTATTATTTTCATTATTAATTGATTCCATATTCTATAACACTGTATTTGGTTTATGCATTTGTGATGGTCTGGTTTTGGTCTGTGAATCAGGGGGCAAGACTCTTCCCTTCTGTATTGGAAGAAGTTAGATTACCATTTCACCTTGTGGTATAGTGTTGCCAGCATGCATATTGAGCACACCATATGCTGAGGCCATATTTTGGGTTTCTGTGAATTAACTCTGAACAGTGACAGTTTTAAAAAAATCTGCCACAAGCAGAAGCCTTTGGGCTAGAAATATCCCAAAGCCAAGCTCTTTAATGAGCTGCAGAGGTCTGCCTTGATTCAGCCAGGCTAGAAATATTCACAGTGGCATATCTTGTGGTCTTCCACACTTGGTCCGTTTCTATTCATTCTCTAAAACCAGGAAGTGAGGGGGTGTTCAAAAGTGAAACCCTTGTAAAAAAAACCAACCAAAGGCCTTGTGTTCCCTCTTCAAACCAACATGCATATGCTAGGTTTCCCAGATTAGAATTTAAAACAAAACAAAGCCATCCAGAATAATCATCATGGATAATTGAGCTCGAATTGAGTGCCGAGGAAAAAAGAAAAAAGGAAACTCATTGGGCAGTTTTAGAAGGCAAAATAATGATAGGTTTAAACCAGTCCTCCTGACCAAATAAAAATAAACTTGAACATGTTGTCATGAACATGGCAATGCACATTCTGAACATACAAACCTTTTCAAATGTATATTTGTTCTTATACACATGTTTCTATTTATTTAATCTGCAACAAAATGTTGCAGTGCAACATTTTCCGATTATGTTACCCAAATAGGTGTTCCCATGGGAGCCTAACTGTGATCTCAGAACTATATTAATATTTGGAGGAATTATTATGATTACTTCAAATGGAAGGCTGCGAGAGGTGGGTAACTTTGGGATCTTTTCACCTGTGCATACCAGTACTCACTGCAGAGAAATCCAGGTTGAAATAAAATAATTTTTTTTTAGCAAATAACCCAGAAAGCACTCACACATGCAACATATGCTCATAAGAATGACACAAGGCTAACAAAGGGTTTAAGGCAGGAAGGTTTGATAGAGGAATAGATTTGGGAAAATGGGACTATAGTTACCAGTTTTTAAGAAAAGAAAAGAAGTCAGACAAAAGTCTGAGGCTAGCACTGGGAGCTTCAATCTGGGGCATGCCGACAGAGGGAGTGGCCAGTCTTACCCACAGTGGCACACCTTGCTATTGTTTGGGGATAATACCTATGCTGTATTTCATGTCCTGAAGGGGTATTTGGGCTTAAGACAAATCTTAGATGGGTTTCCCACCATTTAAACAAAGGAAACCAAAACTCTGCTGATAGCTGTTCATGGCTGAGAGATAGGAATTGATGGGTTTAAGACAACCTTGCGTTGTAGGACAGGGAAGGGTACCGAGGGATATTTCCTGGGAATAGGGGTTGTTTTGGTCACTTGTTTGTTTGTCATTTGAGACACATTGCAGAGGGTGACTAAGAGGGGATTAGCACATACCTCCATAATGGTGTTGTTTTACTAGGGGCTTCTCTTAATCCTGTCTTGGGTGTGTCTGCTTGCATTTTTTTATGACACCTTCCTCAGGTCCTGGTGACCTCCATTTGACCTCACCTTTTGGTCTACCTCAGTCTACTAGACCCCATGAAGCGACTCAATGTTGCCAATTTGTGAGATATTATAGGGAGGAGGTATAGGACATGGTAATAGCCCTGGCCCATTCCAGTCCTCCTCCAACCCTATTAGCTAGCCATACCCTTGTCCAATGAACTTCATTTCAGCCCTCCTCCCACCCAACTTTTCATCCTACCTTCTAATAGTGCATCAGCATTATATAGCCCCTAACCAGGCTCATCCCTCACTTGATCCCTTAGGGTTATTTTCCCACTCACATTATCCAAACCTTTAAACAAAACTCAGAAAAGTTACTTTTTTGGACAACAGAACTGGGGGATTCTGGGAGCTGAAGACCAAAACAAGCAGCTTGTCCAAGCTCTCCCTCTTAACATCAGAAACAGAGGGAAGGATGTTTCATTTTTGTTCCATCATGAAACTCAAAATAGTATACAAGGGGTCCTCCAGGAATTTCCATTCAGGCACTGGCTATACTCCAAAGGTCTTTGTGTCAGCAAAGTAGCTGCATCATGTGCCCTCAGACAGGTACCTTGCATCCTAGAGTGATAGTCCTCATGAGAGGTACAAAAAAAAAACAAACACAACTATGCATGCTGCTTAAGGAGACAAAAGTAATTTGCTTTTGTCCAATCCAGCCGATAGCTTTCCATTTTACTTCTGTCTTTCTGGAAGAAGCTTATGGAAGCTTATCTTATAACCTATTAATCTTGTCTGGTGGCTTGTAAAATGTTGTTGGACTGAACCTCCAGTCTAGCCAAGTCATTAAAGCTGAAGGTGGCACATGAGGACAGTTGTAATTCAACCACATCCAGAATACCACAGTTTGCCACCCCTGCTGTAAAGGAAGACAATATGTCTGATATAATTACTCTACACAGAAGCCATCTATATATGGAGGGCTCTTCACTAAATTACACTGGTTAACTGCTGAGCAGGGATAGGAAGCCCCACTAGTAAGTATTAGTAAATAACTACTGGTAGTTATTTGTCAGTCCTTTCCTTAATAACAAAGGTATGACCACATTATACAAAGGTATAGCTACATTAGATTACAACTTCAGCTGCTGACACACTTAAAAAATAATCCAATTTGACACAGTTTTAACTATCATGGCTCTATCCTATGGAATCCTGGGATTTATAGTTTGTTGTGGCACCAGAGCTCTCTGACAGAGAAGGCTAAATATCTCACAAAACTACAAATCCCAGCATTCCATAGCATCAATCCATGGCAGTTAAAGCGGTGTCAAACGGGATTATTTTTACAGCATGTCAGCAGACTTTAACATAATGAAGGACAGCTGCTCCTATTGTGGTGTAATTGTAACTTTTAAATTTCCTTTTTTAATCAATCCATCAAGCCACAGACCTGAGTTTGCAAGACCGGAACAACCTGATAAGAGAGTGACATGGAGGTGGAATACTGAATGATTCAAGTGTTGTGTCTTGTATTGGTGAAAGAAAAAAGTTCAGATTTTAAAATAACTAAAAGTAATTATTGTTTAACCATTGAGAAGCAGAAAAGGAGAAAGGTGCTTTAAAAATTTAACTATAATGATTACTAACTACTTTCTGGGCATGACAACAACTGCTTCTTAAAAGCAACCTTATAAACTCTAGGAAGACCTAATTCCATTCCCTTGCACAGGTTAACACCTCTCCCACAGGGAGAATTGCTGCTTTTTCAAACAGAGTACCACATTTACATCCTCTGACCTATTGGTAATCTCAAATAGAGTAGGCCAAAATGATGTTTCCTGCACAGAAAATGTTGTAAATTCCACACATGGTTGATTTGCCTAGAAAAACTCATTTTCTGTGCAGGAAACAGCCTTTCCTGCATAGAAAAATAATATTTCTGTGTAGGAATATTATCTATGCAGAAAATGCTGTTTTCTTTACCAAAAAGAAAAAACAATGGAATTTTTGTGCAGAATAAGTCTTGAACTGCAAAGATATCATCAGTCCAGGATTCTTCTTGTCAGGGTTTCTTATCATTCAAAATACATGTTTTTCATCCATTTTTCAAAATTTTTAAAATATTCTTTCCATCGCTAAGGCACACTTTCTTTTCCAGCAATGGGTATACCTGCAGAAAGCTACTCTGCATATGTCTGTCTCTTAGGTGGTATGTAATGAAGACTATGTGTACAGAAGCTAGCAATTCTGATTAAAAAGCAAAGCCACTGATGGCTAATGGAAGAAGCTAAGGTTTTGATGTAAGAATTCCATTAAAGATAAGAAAGCTGTCTAAGGAGATTATCATATGGTACCCTAGAACTGGGACTGTCCCGCTACCCCACACACACCGCTACACTCCCACCCCACTCCTGTGTAATCTGGTGTGAATTGAGCTGTCACAAAGCTCCTTTCACGTCCTGGAAAGCAAATCCTGCCCATTCTCATGAGAGAACAATTGTGTGGATATTTTAAAAATAGAAAAATACAAGAAAAAAAGTGACAGCAAGCACAAAAACACACTCTACAGTTAAAAAGCAAGCTGGGGAGGGGGGGGGAAGGGTGACACCTGGCTGTCCCAATCGTACCCAGAAGTCTTTGGCATGGACCTCCCAGTGACGTCACGTGCTGCTGGCATCGCACCAGCAGAACCAGTCATCTGTTCACTCACCTGTCATTCCATTATTATAACGGAACAGGCTTCTTATTGATGGCTTAAGCTGTGAATAAGAGGAAGCGGGGGAGGAACAGGAGCAGAATGGCAACATCACAGGACAGGGACAACATTATGTGAAAAGGGTGCTTGATAGCAATCTCCTGTCATCCCTGTCCTGGGATGTTTTGACCGTGAGATAATCTCCTAAGGGTGCTAAGCTAAGATGGAACTAAACTAGCTTAAGTTTTGGTAGTAGGTCTTGCCTGTATGTTTGCCCATTAATCAGAACCATAGCCTCTGCTCATAATAAATAATAATAATAATAAAATTTATTTATACCCCACCCCTCTGTTAAAACAATCGGGGCGGCTTACAAAATTTAAAATACAATACAAATAAAATCCCTAAACACCCCCACTCCCACCCTCCCCCATAAAAAAACATTAAACAAATATAAATTAAAACAACTAATCTAAAATCACATTTAAAACTATAAATACAATAAATGTGCAGTCACTATCAGATTAGGGTAAATGGCTGCATATATCAGTTTTAAAGCTGAGACCATGTTTACCTGAAAATTACATCTGTTATATTTATTGGTTTGTTCTTTGTAAGGTATTATAAATCTCATAAAAGAGTTAGGATGATAAAACAACAATATTAGCAACAGCAATTTTTCCCTAACCAAATTTCACCTTCTTCCTGTTCAGTATGAGCTCAATGGATTATCTCTCCCTGCTTCCTTTTCATACTTGTGAAAAAAGCATTTCATAATTTCCTATTTTTCTAGCAATTTTACATTACATTTTTTAATTTCCTGGACTTTTTACCATACATCTGGGCTTGGAACCTTCATAACAGTGTGGCAGATTTCCACTGGGAAATTAAAAGTAATGGCTCTTGTTCAATTATTTAGTTGTTCTTTATTAATACAAAAACCAGCAAGTGCCTAACTGTTTTTTATAAATCAATGGTGGCAGATATCATTTTTCCACATTTGTAAATAGGCCTCATGTTGCCTGGTTTTCCTTTTGTTTACATAGAAGTACATATGTAATTGACATGGACTCTGATCTGCCATGAGATATGATCAAATCTTTTCTATAAAACATATCTTCATATGAAGAAGGAAACGCCTAAGCTAATATCCCAAAAGCCTCATGTGCAGCTGGGACCCATCACTAATTATGGAAGGAAAGCAACCTTTAGTGAAAACTATTCCTTAGTCAAAAACAGGGAAGCCCCAGCTGCACTTATGGAATTCAGCAGCTGGATCATAGCTTCAGTTTTCAGGAGAGCAATTTTTTCCTCCTTATGAATGTTTGGAATAGAACTGTTTTTCTTTGTTTGCTGTGTAAGGGCTTTACATATTAGCATGGAAATAAGTGCACCTTTGAAAGCAACCATACAGGAACTAGACAAGATCCTCAATTGTAAAGATACGCCATTAAATACCAAAGTCAGGATATTTATTTATTTATTTATTTATACCCTGCTCTTCAGCCACAAGGCTATCAGAACGGCTTACAAATTATTTTAAGCAATAGCTATTTACACATCTACACTGCATTAAGCAGTTTCCAATGTGTGTTAGCTAATTGCCCCCACAATCTGGGTACTCATTTTACCGACCTATGAAAGGATGGAAGGCTGAGTGAACCTTGGAGCCCGCTGGAATCGAACTTGCAATGTGGTGACTTGCAGTACTGGCATTTAACCACTGCGTGTTTCTGATTTCTATGGGTGAGCTGGAAAGAAAGTTGACAGGAAGAAAATCAGCTCATTTGAAATGTGATGCTAAAGGAGAGTTTGACAGATACCACAGGCTGCTAAAAAGGCAAGTGAATGGATTGTAGAGCAAATCAAGCCTTAACTCTAACTAGAAGCAAATATGATTAAACTGAGGCTGAGATGATGTGACTTATTGGAAAAGACAATAATACTTCATAAAGTGGAAGTCAGTAGAAAAAGATAAAGCCTAATCCACACTACACAAAATAATCCAGTTTGAAACTGGATTATTTGCCATGGCTTCTTCCTATGGCATCCTGGTATTTGTAGCTTTACGAGGTCTTTTGCCTTCTCTGCAAAAGAGTGTTGGTGCCTCACCAAACTACAAATCCCAGGATTCCATAGGACGGAGCCATGGTGAATAATCCAGTTTCAGACAGGAGTATTTGTGTAGTGTGGATTTGGCCTAGACTCATTATACATAGATGGATTCAATCAATCAAGCCACAGCCCTGAGTTTGCAAGACCTGAACACCCTGATAAGAGAGTGAGATGAAAGTTTTTCATTCAAAGGGTTCCCACAAGTTGAAGTCAACTTGATGGAAATTAACAGTAACAACAGACTGAAATAATTGTTTGCAAATATTCAGAATGCTCAGTTTTGACAGTTACCTGTAATGCCTGGATTTTTTTTAAAAAAAATATCAGAATTAAAGTCCTTTACATTTTTGAGTGACATCTGTTTGCTTATATTTGGGTAGGTGTCAAACATTTGGGTACTGAATGCTGTCAGCTTTCAAATACCACTAAGGTATGAAATGCTAAAATGCCATTGTGCATGAACTATCAAATATCAAAAGACAGATTCTGAAATAAAATATAAATTCATATCAATATACACTAATTGCATGTTCAGTAATACCAGTCAAGGTCAGTGTTGATGATTTCTCTTGAATTGTGCACAAAAGCCAGTTGACAAGTTTTTTTTTTCTGTTTTGAAGTTATCTTGTCAGTCTTGATTTGTTTTCTGCTAAACTGGAGTACCACATCACAGCAACCCACTGTACATCCCCACACCTTTAACAATGTTATCAACAAATTGGAATATGCACTAGCTATTCTGGAAACAGTGTTATACACTGATTCCTTTACTGGATTTGGAACCGTATACACAATAAGATACGTTTTTCCTACTATACCACAATGAAGATGTCAATGTACACCCTATGTTTTTCCTTGAATGTAGTATGACAGTTGCATTTGACCATCTCTGAGTGTGAACTAAAATGATTTTGTTGAATTGGCATCTTTGCTTCATCTTGTGACTTGGCTAATATGGAAAGGGCTTGTGAATGCTGAATTGGCAAAAGGTTTTGTCTGATCTTACTTGGAAGAAGTTGAAGGAAAGGCTAGGAAAGGAATTGGAAGAATGGCACTGGAAGGAAAAACACATGATGAGGTGAAATAGGGGCTCTGTGTATGTGTGTGTGTGTGTGTGTGTGTGTATCTGCACATGCACATGTAAGTGATATAGACCAGCTTTACCATTTGCTGAGACTAGTTGCAAGGATAAAAGATGTATGTACCTCACAAAGTATTTACTAAACTAGAAGGTACTACAGCACTTATTTAATTTTTGGAAACTCTTGCTGTGGTTCTGTATCCCCCCCCCCCGCAACTGATCCAGGGATTTTTTTTATTTTATTTTATTTTTGGTCTTGCTGTTTCAGTTGATTATATCATATTTTTTTCAGTCATTTGTATTGGATCTCAGTGTTTCAGTTTTCTAACTAAACAATCAAGTTTTCAAAATGATTAAAAAGGAAGGGTTAGTTATGCATTTGATTGCTTTAGTTTTAGATACTATTGTAACCTTTTTGGTTTACTGAAAAGACCGCATGCATAAGTTTGTCTCCCTTTAGCCTCATGGTCTACTAAGATTAAGTCAAGCAAAAGAGATCTGCCACACAATAAACTTCAAAAGAAAAACGATCCCAGGAGGGCCAGCCAAAGACATTTTCCTGCCTAAGATGAATGACAAAGGAGATTCCCTCCCCCTCCCCACCCCCAACATTAAGATTAAGGATGTATAAGGAATCCAGAGCTTCAGACAGAGATTTGGTAGACTTGTTTCTGTCCATACTTCCTAGATTGCCTAGGTAGTACATGTTGAGCAGCCCTTATCCAGAATTCTGAAATACAGTTGTCCCTTCATATTCACTGGGGTTTGCTTCCAGGAACCCCCGCGGATACCAAAATCTGTGAATACTCAAGTCCCCTTATATGCAATGGCATAGCAAAATGGTGTCCCTTATATAAGATGGCAAAATCAAGGTTTGCTTTTTGGATTATTATTATTTTAAGAATATTTTCAAGCCATGAATACTTAAATCCGTGGATACCAAATCCGTGGATACAGAGGGACAACTATACTCCAAAATCCAAAATTGTCCACATGGATGGCTGAGAAAGTGACATTCTTGCTTTCTGATGGTTCAATGTACACAAAGTTTGTTTCATGCACAAAATTATTACAAACATTGTGTATAAAATTACCTCCAGGATGTGTGTATAAAGTGTATATGAAACAGAAATGAATTTTATGTTTAGACTTGGGTTCCATCTCCAAAATATTCCCTCTCTCTCTCTCTCTCTCTCTATATATATATATATATATATATGCAAGTATTACAATGGGGCTTATCAGCCTTCACCTTCATGCTTTGCAGCCAGAAAGAAGGGCGTGAAATAGCTGGCCAATCAGGGCGAGCCTCCCTCGCCCTGATTGGCCATTTCCCAGCGAGGGGAGGGACTTCCGGCTGTGCTTCCAGTGCAGCCAGATGACGAGGGCTCTACGTCAGGGGGCCGGTATATAAGCCAGCCCCTGGCACAGACTCCACAGTTGGCTCTGAGGAGCCGAAGACCCGCCTACCCTCCAGCAGGGAAGTTAAGGTTGTGTATTTCATGCATGTATCATTTAGTCACAATTTGCTAGGCGGATGGCATGGGCCTGATTCGGGTAAGCAGAGAACAAGGGGTCTCCATCAAGTTCAAGTTCACGGAGACCCCCCCCCCTTGTTAACAACTTGTTTTGCAGGGAAGGAGAGAGTGTCGAGCAGGGCAGCTTGGCCAAGGCTCTCTCCTCCAAGAGTGGGTCAGTAGCAACTGACAGCGGTCCATTGGCCAACACAGGGATGGGAAATGAAGGGATCCAGACCCATGCGATAGTGCCAATCATTTGCAGCCATTAGCAAGTTGCAGCCTTTTATTGCCAATATTCTACATACTAATCTATACCTAATCTCTTATGTTTATCTTGTACTCAATACATTTTGTTAAGACAGCTTGGCGTTGTGTGTGTCTTCATTAGTGGGGAGGGAGTGGAAGCGTATGGTCTGGGTCTGCAAAAGTCTGAAAAAATATCTGAAATGCAGAACACTTCTGGTCCCAAGCATTTTGCATGAGGAATGCTCAGCCTGTAGTGACAATTTGCACTCCAGAATCTTCACACTGATAGACAGGTGTGGACATGCCCAGCCCCAAAATGTGCATATTTCAAAGCTCTATATAGAATGCATTGGAATGAATTCCATGTATTGTAGCTGACTGGACTGGAAATTGAATTTTTTTCACACTTTCAATAGGGTCGCATTCTCCACCACACTTGAGGAGTAAGACTAGTTGTGGGGCAGGACAAACTGTGTGGCATACACAGCTCTGTCTTCTAAGAGATGGAAACAGCTGGGGAGTTCACAAGAAAGAGCTGGAAAGCTACCACTTCTTTCCCCCTGCCCTTCCAAACTCTGCTGTTCTTGGTGGTTGTCTCACTCTTTCTAATGGTAGGGCCAGCACTGATAGAAAGGCAGCACGCTATCTTAAAGAAGTGCAAAACACATGGTGTACAAAGCTCTGTTCTTAACACCTCTCTTTGCTCCTTTGATATGTATTGTCAGACAAAGCTGTTTCAGTCTGCCTAATATCAATGTCATCACTGGAACCGTCAGAGCATGCACCACCTATGGTCCCTCTATGCTTTGTTCTGCAGTTCTGTACCCTCCTTGCAGTGTGCAAGATGCTAAATAAGAACCCTGAGTCTCCAAGTTCTATTTACAGGCCTTTACTTACAGAGTCTCTCTCTCTGGCTTCTCTGAGTAAACAAAGATTCAGGAAGGACTCATCCTGCACTTTCTGCAAGCGTGCTGATGACTAAAAAGGCCAATCCGAGATAGACAAGTCCAGTTGCAGAAAGCACAGCAGAAAGTTTCCTTGGGTGATGTTTCCGGGTTGTCATTTCTCTTCAAGACTTGTTCGGCGTGAGTTCTCAAATAAGGCTGCAGCATTGTGGATAGTGCGTCTCCATGCCTCCCGATGTGAGGCCAGGGCAGACCATTGTTGGTGATCAATTTGGCCAAGCCTGAGGTGTTCTTACAGGGAGTCCTTGTATCGCTTTTTTGGAGCACCCCTCTTATGCTGACCCGTGGCGAGTTCACCATAGAATACTATTTTGGGGAAGCGATGGTCCTCCATCCTAGAAACATGCCCTGCCCAGTGCAGCTGTGTTCTCAATATCATGGCCTCAATGCTGGTGATCCCTGCTTGCTCAAGGACAGCAACGTTCGTCACATAGTCAGTCCAATGTATATTTAGGATTGTGCATAAACAGCGCTGATGGAAGCGTTCGAGGAGTTGTAAGTGGTGGCGATAGGTGACCCATGTTTCAGACCCATAAAGGAGAATAGGCAGTACAATGGCTCTATACACACTGATTTTTGTGTTTTGCCTCAGGTGTTTATTACTCCAGACTCTTTTGTAAACTCTTCCAAATGCACTATGTGCCTTTGCTAATCTGTGATCGATCTCTTTGTCAACCTTGGCATCTGAGGAGATGATGCTTCACAGGTAGGTGAACTGCTGAACAGACTTAAGCACACAGTTGCTGACGGCAATGTGGGAATGGTGATGTTCATACTGTGGTGCAGGCTTGTAAAGAACTTCAGTTTTCTTCAGGTTGACTTCCAGCCCAAACAGCTCTGCAGCTGTTGCAAAGCAGGATGTTAGGTGCTGCAGAGCTGCTTCTGTGTGGGCAACAAGGGCAGCATCATCAGCAAAGAGCAGCTCATGGATTAGATAGTTTAGAGTCTTAGTGCGAGCCCTCAGACAGCTTAAGTTAAACAAGCTACCATCAGTACGGTAATGTATATAGATGCCGTCGTCTTCTTTAAGCTCTGCCGTAGCCCTTTGGAGCATCATGCTGAAGAAGATTGTAAATAAAGTTGGAGCAAGAACACAACCTTGCTTCACTCCATTAGTTATTAGAAAGGGCTCTGAAAGAGCATCACCATATCTGACTTGACCACGCTGGCCCTCGTGTAGCAAGATAATCGTTTTAAGGAACTTGGGGGACATCCTAGTCTTTCCAGGATCTGCCACAGACCTTTCCTACTCATGGTGTCGAAGGCTTTGGTGAGGTCAAAATGTGCCGTTTTTCAACTGCTGTATGGCCTTAAGGGTCTCTTCCAAAGTGGGAGCTATGTCCAATTCATTTTTCATCGGTTTTTGTATCATATGTTGGATAGCTGAGCCTTGGGCTACTCGGTTGGCACTAAAGAGACTTTGAAAGTGTTCAGCCCATTGATTCAGGATGGAGGCTTTATCAGTAATTAATGTTTGACCATCTGTACTGTATAAGGAGCTTTGGACCTGATAAGTAGGTCCAAACACTGCCTTAAGAGCTTCATAAAATCCTCTAGAACCCCCCAGATCTGCACAGCATTGTGTCTTTTCTGCTATATTGATCCACCACTTGTTCTGCATGTCTCAGAGTTTTTGTTCAAGTTTACTACATGTGAGACAGAAAGCTGCTTTTCTTACATGGCAAGTTGGCTGGGCAAGGTATGCCTGGTGAGCAGTTCTCTTCTTTGCCAACAGCTCCTGGATCTCTTGGTTGTTTTCATCAAACCAGTCTTGATTTTTCTTGTGGGAGAACCCGAGGGATTCTTCTGCAGACAGGAGGACACTGTTTTTTATATGTTGCCAAAGCACTGTAGGAGAAGGATCTATAGGATGGTCTTCAAGTTTTGTTTGCAGGTTTGCCTGGAAGTTGTCTCTCATGGTAGCTTGTTGAAGATTGTTGGCTTGGAGTCTCTTCTTTAATATGCCAGGTTTAGGTTTGAAGTTGAGATGAAGATTTAGTTTACATCTGACGAGGCGATGATCTGTCTGGCATTCTGCACTGGGCATCACTCGACTATGGCGGACATCGCAAATGCTTCTCTGGCGGACTAGAACATAGTCAATGAGGTGCCAATGTTTGGATTGGGGATGCATCCAGGTTGTCTTCAAGCTGTCTTTCTGCTGAAAGATTGGGTTTGTAATAGTCAGCTGTTGTTCTGCACAGAACTCTAGCTAGAGGCATCCGTTATCATTGCAATTTCCAACACCATGCTTGCCTAAGACACCTTTCCAGGCTTCAGAGTTCTTTCCTACTCTGGCATTGAAGTCACCAAGGATAATAATTTTATCTTCTACAGGGACTTTTCGTATGAGGTGGCATATTCTGTGTAGAATTTTTCTTTCTCTACAGGGTCGGCTTGCATAGTTGGGGCATATGTACTAAAGAGAACAACATGTGGGAAGCGTAAGGAAATAATGCGATCAGAGTGTCCTGTTGGCAAGGTTTCGAGTTTGGAGGCAATGGAGTTTTTAATCATGAAGCCTACTCCTGAAAGATGTTTTTCAATTTTGGGTTTGCCAGACCAGTAAAGTGTGTAGTCGGTGCCGTGTTCTTTAAGGCTGCCTTCCTCATGGAGACGAACTTCACTAAGAGCAGCGATGTCAATATTAAGTCGTGATAGTTCATGGGCTATTAGAACAGAACGATGCTCAGGCCATCCACTATCTTCAGAGTCTTGCATGGTTCTGATGTTCCAGCATGCAAGCGTCAGTTTATTTACACCTTTGGAGGCCAGTGTGCACCTTTGTTTCTTTGCCTTGGTTTGACCACATCAGAAGATTCCCGTTGGCTGTGGCTAGCCAACCAGGTAGTTGGGGATGAGCTTTCGTTAGGCCACCTTTTCTAGGCCCTTCTCCATATGGAGCAAGCAGCGCTCTCCTTAAAAAAGGCTGCTTGGTCATTCAGGATGCTGCCGAACAAGACTGTCATCTCCTGGGTCAGCCTCAAGCAACCAAAGTCCTGAACTGCCTGCATGCAGGGTTGGGGCTGCGGCTTCCAGTGCATCTTTACACCTGCTGTTTCGTCCCTTGCCTTTCGCTACAGGGCTTTTTTTTTGGAATTGGATTTGTCCTTTGAGCCTGTGCAAAGGATTTTTCTGGTGGAGCGCAGCGTGCACAGAACTGGCCTCACCCTTTAAACTAAAGGTTCATCTGCTGGCCTTGCAAGCATGGACGTAGCAGCGAGGTCCTCAGGCTGTAGATTTGATTAGAGTTTCCTTCTCTTAGATGGTTGACCTTACAGGGTTGCACGAGCACCATCTGCCCGGGTTTGGGATTAGAGTTTTCCTTCTCCTAGGTCGGTTGCCATAAGGCTAGAGAGCCCATCCTGCACTTTGACGCTTTTTGTCAAACCTTTCAGTTTTGACCTGTCTGGCATGGGAGACCCTACCGGTGGCTATTGTGCCACTGCCAGCATAGTTCAAAACATCATTAGGGTACACAAGCCTCTCTCCCATGACAAGGGGGCATCAATGGAGAGGACTTACAGAGTATTTATAGCTATATACAGACGAACTGTCCAAGTAATCTGACAGCATCTCCATCTACAAAACCAATAATACCTCCAATAATGAACATAGGCCATGCCCACATTTATACACATTGTCCATGGCATGATCTCCTAGACAGACTTTGAATATGCATTGGCAGGAACCCAGGTCTCCTTTGTCCACTTCCAGTAGTCCCGATACTATACAAGGGTATGACTCATGCAGCCCTCCAGAGGATGTTGGACTGTAACTCTTAACAGCTCTGGCCAGCATAACCAATGGTGAGGAATGCTGGGAGATGTAGTACAACAACATCTGGACAGTCACCTTATTCCCATTCCTGCATTGGACTACTTTGGCGTAGCATAATGTTACAGTGCTAGCACTGGGGATTTTCTTTGGCCCTCAATATAACATTGCAATTCATGTTGATCCATAAAATTAGTACAGTAGCACCCCCATATCTGCAGAGGATTGGTTCCAGACCTACCCACCCCCCCATGGATACTGGAATCTGCAGATAACAGAGAATGCTGCACCCCACTCGCCGCCACCACGCCACCACCACCACCAGAGCAAACTCTCCCCCTCCTCTCCCTTCCCCACCCTCCTTGCCCTCCACCTCGGCTCAGTCTCTCACTTGCTCCCCTTGCTGCCACCGCCCCCAATGTGAGGATTGCTAGCCCTCCCTTGCAGAGGCTGCGGCTGCTGGTGGTACTGCTGGGGGAGCAGCACTGTGGAGGAAGCAGGAGAGGCAGAGGGCTTTCACCCAGGCTGAGCCATGCTGCTGGCACTGGCACTGCTGCTGCTGGGTGCTGAGTAAGGGAGAGGAGCCTCCCACCCTCTGCCGCTGCCACTGGAGCCCTCCTGGTGGAAAGGGGAAGGGAGGTGAGATCTCTCCCTTCACCCTTCACCCCTGTCACTGCCAACCGTGGATAACTTAATCAGTGGGTGGCAAATCGGCAGTTATGGGGGTGCTACTGTAGTAATAAACAGAATTCAACACCTTAATCTATGTTGTTCCCATTTCCAGTCTTCAAATTGCTTGCTGCAAAGGCAGGTTCAGTAAAACTGGTTGAACTATATAGAGTGATGGGGTTTTAGCAGCTGTTAACATACCGTATATCCCAGTGTATAAGACGACTTTTGAGCACTCAAAAGTGCCCTCCAAAATCCAGTCATCTTATACGCCGGATATACTTTACTTCACCTGCCTGCCTATCTCCTGCCTCTTTGCAAACGGAGCGAAGAGGCAGGAGGTGGGGCAGGGGGGTGAAGCAAAGTGCTCCTCCCTGCCACCCGCCCGCCACCCGTGCATCCACTCCCCCTGCCGAAAGCCGCGGAACTGCGGCTTTTGGGAGGGGGTGGCTGGGAAGCCCTCTCCTCCCTGCCCCCCGCCCACCCCCGCACAACCACCCCCCCTGCCGTAAGCCATGGAACCGCGGATTTTGGCAGGGGAGGGTGGCTGGGAAGCCCTCTCCTCCCTGCCCCCCGCCCACCCCCCGCACATCCACCCCCCTGCCGAAAGCCGCAGAACTACGGCTTTCGGGAGGGGGGTGGCTGGGAAGCCCTCCCCTCCCTGCCACCCGCCCACCCCCACACATCCACCCCCCCTGCCGAAAGCCGTGGCTTTCAGGAGGGGGGTGGCTGGGAAGCCCCCTCCTCCCTGCCCCCCGCCCACCCTCAGCCCAGCCATCCCCCTTGCCCAAAGCCTCGCTTTGGAGAGGGGGGGGTGGCTGCGACGCCCCCTCCCCCCAGCCACCCCAACACCCTCCGCCCAGCCACCCCCTTCCCCAAAGCCACGCTTTGGAGAGGGGGGTGGCTGCGAAGCCCCCTCCCTCCACCCCCCCAGCCAGCTGGCCATCCCACATTCCCCAACCCACCAGGAGACTGGGCAGCCTCCTGTGGGTTGGGGAATCGCGGGAGGAGGAAGCCCAGAAGGAGGGATCGGGGCTGTGGAGTTAAATCCCTAGATTCGCTCCCTCTCCCTTAACGGTGGGGAGAGGGGGCGAATCCCGGGGTTTGGGTCCACGGCCCCGCGTCCTCCCTATGGAGCCAAACGGGGCATCTTCGCCCCTTCTCCCCACCTTCCTTGAAGGTGGGGAGAGGGGGCTAATCTAGGGGTTTGCTGCGGCCGCCCCCACTTCCCCCACCTTGGTCCCCATCGGAAGAGCCAAGACGGAGGGAAGGGGGCTGCTGAGGCAAACTGGGCATTTTCGCACCTTTCCTCCACCTTCGAGTCCAGTTTGACAGGAAGGTTGAAGAGAGGGGTGAATGTTGCCCTGCCAGCTGATCCTGTTCGCTTTCCCAACTCACAAGGAGATCCTCATGAGTTGGGAAACAAAGAGGATCAGCTGGCAAGGCTCCCCCAGCCAGCCAAATTGGGGGGGTGGTCTTATCTGGAGAATATATGCCTAGGCCTAGATTTTTGGCTGGAAATTGGGGGGGTGGTCTTATACGCCCAGTCATCTTATATGCACACTTATATATACAGTAAGTTAACTGGAGCAGCATTAGGACAAGGCTCTTCTTCACAGGGCTCCAAGTTGTTCTTCTTATAACCACATGCCAGTGGGGTGATAAATCCACTCCAGGTTTTAGTATGAAATTAAAGAGCCATCCAAGGTTCTCAGCCTATTCTGAATATAGAGGCATCACCTTGGATAGTTCCTTTAAAGTTTAGACCCAAACCCAATGCAGATTCACCTTCTCAGTCATTTAGATTTCAGTGGAAACAATAGCTCCTCAACACTTCTCCCAATGTAAATATTGGTTTACATCTCCTTTTAATCTTTTCACACAAATTGCTTTTGACCGATGAAAACTTGCTGTATTGTTCAAACTGACAAAAAGGGGAAGGGGGGGGGAGACTAGGCTATGGAGAAACAATAGGGCCAGAAACACACACATACTCCATTGCATAATGTTCTCATTAGTCTTTCAGCTGAATTTCAGCTATGTTATCAGGCTGCTTGCCAAAAGGAATCACATACAGTGCAACTGCATACCAAACAGATGAAGGCATTAAAGGCCACAACACAGAAGATCTCTCAAGGGTGGGCTTCTTCTCTTCTTCCAAAGAGGCTGGTGGAATGACAATTCTGCTTTACACTTGTGACTGCAAGAAGAATGCTGAGGGGAAAAAATAAGAAGAAACCCTCTGTTCTGTGTTATTTCAGCAGCAAGGTTGCTGATTTTCAACAGCTGGATCCCCTGCTGCAGAATCAATGGCATCTAAACTGAATAATCATGAAGCAGAAAGACACAGGGATCTCGTATAATCTCTGGCCTGAGTGTGTGTTATTAGTCTGATAACATCTAGAAAACCTAAACCTTCTGTTTAATTGTGTGAATACATCCTTTCCCCCAGAATTCCTCAAGGCACCTTAAAACAAGAGTCAGAATCAAACCTAACAATAATATATTGGTGCTATTGTTATTTATCATCGAGTTGATGATCTGTGCTGCCTGCTGAACTTTGTGGCGACTTTTTCAGACCGTACTTACCGCACTAGGAGGTCTCACTAGAGGCATGGTGTGGTTGTGTGGCAGGGGGTCCGTTTCAGATGCTGCTGTCCCTCTTCCGAAATCATCTGCTTCACTTCTGTGAAGGATTGGAAGCGGCCGCACCATATTTCGCCATGGAAGTGAAACAGATGATTTCAGAAGAGGGACAGCGGCATCTGAAACGGACCCCCTGCCATGTGACAGTGCCGTGCCTCTAGCGAGACTTCCTAGCATGGTAAGTAACGTCTGAAAAAGTCCTTAGACTGGGACTATTTTGCTGGAATTGGGTGGAGAGGACAAATTAACCCTTTCTGACTATGCCATCTGCCTAATGAAAATCTCCCACATGCACACACAAGTTGCTACTTGCCCTGTTATGAAAAATGTTTGTGTACCTCAAAATTTTCCCTGGTGGAGCAAATAGCTGAAGGGCAGGATTCATTTGGAAAACAGAGTTGGCTCTGGCCCACTTCCAATCCAGATTGCCCTCTAGCTGCTTTTTTTTGGGGGGGGGGGCAAAATCTAATGAGAGCTCTGATCATGAATCTTCAGGTAATCTCGTCTAATTTGGCCTAGTGTATGACCTCTGAGCTTGAGCAATTACCCAGCATACCCATACATTTCCTTTCCCGCCTTACATTATGTGCAAGTATTTAATGGCAGAAGCATTTCTTCTCAAATTCTTTATTTTCCATTTTCCATTCATCTTTTTTGAATTTTCTTTCAAACAAAATAAATAGATCAAAAACAAACCTCTAAACAAACAATTTTTAAAATTTATTTTTTATTTAGTTAGTTACTTATACCCTGCTCTTCAGCCACAAGGCTATCAGAGCGGCTTACAAATTGTTTTAAGCAACAGCAGTTTACACATCTACACTGCAATAAGCAGCTTCCAACGTGTGTTAGCTAATACACAACAATACACAAACAACAAAACAACAATATTAATAAACTATATGACTATTTACTTCCTTCCTCTTCAAAAATTGACAATTAATGCCTATTTTTGTATCTCAGTTCTTTACATTAAATCTGCTAATCTCATATTGTTACATTGACTTTTTAAAATTGTGTGTGCGTGTGTATTCCCCATTTAGTTTCCTTAGTTTCCTTCATAGGTTTTTTTTTAATCTTTTACACTTTTAAGTAGTCCTTCCATTTTTCCCAGTCTCTTCTGAAGCTCCTAGTTTTGCCCTTAAACCAGCTGGTTAACACATCCGGCTCAATTAATTCTTTCACTTTCAATATCCATTCTTCACATGTAGGTGTTTTCTTTTCTTTCCAGTAATGTGCATGCACTATTCTGTCAGCTGTATATAAAATATATATATTGTATATAAAATTATTTCTTCTGTGTCCTTTCTAATATTTTCCTCTATTAAATTCAACAAATACATTTCTAATTTCCAGCCCTTAAATGACAAGTGGTGTTATTTATTATTTTAAATTGACTTTATTGTACACTGCCCTGAGACCTTCAGATATAGAGTGAGATATAAGTATTTTAATAAAATAGTATAATGAAAAGAAATACAGAGGCTTCAGCAAATGTGCTACATGCTCATATGGGGCAGCACTTGATGACAGCAGATAGCCACATGATGCACTAACTGCAGCTTCTGAACATATGGCAAGAATCCAATCTGATCTTCCAAAATTCAGGACTTTATTAGACACTCAAAATACAGCATCATAACAATGCCACATAACCATGAAAGGGCACATGGATCATACAACATCGCCATTTCCTGGTTAAAAACAGCCCAAAGCCATACCTTTTAATTGACAGCTTAAGTCGTCAATAGAGCCCCCTGCTGCTTTTTTGCTGGCATGCAAAACCTTGGGTCATTTAAATCTCATACTTACACAGACAATGGTCGGACTGGCCAGAACATGTCTGGGTCAGATTGGAACATTCAAGTAAGTGATGGATTTTTTTTATCTTCCCTGGGTTACTTGGAGGTTTTTTAGTGTGTATATGTGCTTGGTGTGACTTTTTGACGTTTATGTCTTTTTTATTTTTGAATTTCCCTCATGATTTTATCACATGGGATTTCAAAAATGGAAGTGAACAGGGTTCTGTTCACTTCCTCTTTATTGACAGAGCTGTCTTTGCCAGGAGAGGAGGTAAGTGTGGGGGGAATGTTCTTTTGCTGGTGTAAAAATGTATTTTTAATACCAGCAAAAGAACGTTTAAAAGGGGAAGACTGATAAAGTCCTAAGCCAGTTTTCCAATATCAAGCAAACATAATGGAAGTTTAAAACATCATTGGATCATAAATGTGGCACAATATCTGTGGAGCACAAGGAGAGGCTGGCCTAAGATCAGTTGGAGATGAGTTCTGACTGCACTGGGCTCACCCCCACCATGACACATCTCATAGGAGCTTCACTGTTGTTAGCAGTTAGTAGTAACCATGGAGGGTCCAACCACCACCAAAATTTGGTAGCAACTGATACGACTTCCTATGATGCCAGGGCACTCTCTCACACACTGCACTTCTGTGAACTGCTAGGGCAGATCATCTTCTTCCCTTCCACAAAGGAAAGAGAAAAGATCCCCCCACAGTGTCACTGTAGTTTGGCAGTGCACTTCTAACAGTTTAGATGCTGAGTTAGTACATGATATTTGAACACACCTAGAGGATATTCAGAATTGCCTTGTTAATGAGTCAAACTATTCCAACATTGCTAAAAGAAAGATGTTCTCTTTCCCTTTGTCACATAAAGGACTTTTTCGGACAAAGAAAAAACAACACTAGCAGCCTCGCCACGTTGCGAGGCTGCAGCGCTGCAGGCATCCGTTTCTCATGATGCCCGTCCCTAGCGGTACTGTTGCAGTACCGCTGGGACATTTGAGCATTATATTTAGCAGATTTTTACTCACGATCAACGACTATCAGACTATATAGCCACTTGTGCACAAATCTCCTGCTTTCTGACTCCATGTCATCACCATTCTACCTTCTGGAACTCCCACTGCCTGTTTTCTTCACGATCTCAGCTCTACAGGATTGGTATAATATACCCCGTAATCCCCTCATTCTATTCCTCTATCCAAATACTCCCAACTGTCTTTGATAGCCTTGTGTGATTTGTTGAAGCCTGAGTGTTGGTGTGAATGCTGCTAAGGTTAATTCCCAATAAAGATAATTTAATTATATGTTCTGGCTTGGAGTCTCCTCCTGCTACTACCCAGCCTCTCATTTCCATTTTGAACTAATTAAATATTCCCCATATTAATATTTGGACACTAGTGGGATCCTTGCAGACCCCACACAATTCAGGTAACAAGTGGTCAATTTTACCTTTGGGCCTGATGCACCAGCTGTTAATAAATAAACTGTATATTGCTCCATTCCATCTTCCTACTTTCACCTAATTCCTAGTAATGAATTTTCAGCCAGCAGTTCAAAAGATCTTTTAAATGTCAACATTATCCTTCATAGGAGAGTAGGTAGTATTCTTGGCAGATGCTTTTTGGAAAAACGCAAAGAATTGCAATCCTTTAGCAATAACAAGGTGTGTGTCTGAGTGTGCATACACGTGGGAGTCCCATAACCTTGAAGAAATAAGATTACTGATGCTCAAGGAAAAAAAACTTTAAAAAATGTTCTGATATTTCAGACACCATCCTCTCATTTGTTGCACACGGAGCAGTTCAACTAACTTGTACTGTTGTTTACGGTGAGGCCTCACTCCCATAGGGAGACATTATAGGGAATCAGCTCTGTCCATCTGTGCATATTCTCTTATTTTATTACAACAGCATTTTATTCATATTCTAGAAATGGAAGATCTTGCCTCTGGCACCACAGCTGTTTGGCTTTCAACTTCCCCACAGATATATATATTTCCTAATCGAGTGAAATTCAGGCCTGCTTCATACATTCAGGTTCATAAATTGATGGCTGCAGAATTCTGATGGCTTACATGTGCAGATGGGACATTACAGACCTAATGGCACAGACAACACTTCCATAAAATTTCCTATAGACTCAAACACAGTGTTTTTCAATTGCTCACATGAACGGTCATCAGTCATCAAGTGTACAGTGATCAAGGAGTTGTATGTAGAACCAGTTCCTTAGCACCACAGATAAAGAGGTATTGGTGACCGTTTATTTTTATTACTACTACATCAGCAGCAGCAATAAGAAGCAGCATAGTGCTTCACAGATAACCATAAGCAAAAGATAGGGTCCTTCTAGCAATGGGAAGAGTATTTGAAATGTTTGAGAAATATGTTTGTGAAGTTTTAGGAAACCCTGATGAGGACAATCCTGGACTGACAAGGATCTTCATAGTTTGGGACTTATTCTGAGCAAAATTCACATGCCATATTTTTGCTGAGAAAACAGCATTTTCTGAACAGGAACCAGCATTTTCCATGCAGAAAATAATACTTATGCACTGAAATATTATTTTCTCTGCAGAAATTGTTGTTTACTGCACAGAAAATGATGTTTTCTCTGCAAAAATACCAGGTGTGGATTTTGTACAGAATAGGCCCCTAACTGTGAATAGTCTTCAAAGATTGCACAGTTTTCAAAGACTTTCTCACAGTGGAAGGTCTAAAATTGCTTGTTGCTTCCTTCATGAATGAAATTAATGAAGAATTACATCCCCAGGCCCTGCTTTGATATACTGTATGTACAATCTAAATTGGGGTGGGAAATATATATTGTGTGTACTTCATCTAGCACCTTGTTCTTTTCCACCATTCCCTCAAAGTTCCTCAAAGGTTTTCTTCCCCCTTATAATATAGGGGATAAAAAAAGAAGAACTCTACTTCATTAGTGTTTTCCCCTCTTTGGAACAAGGTACATACTCCCCACGTGCCTTGTGTAAGAGAAATTTCTGTTCCCAGGACAGACTATGTGGCTCAAACATCTTTTTCCAAGAAAATGAAACAGCCACAAGGGCTAAGGAGAAACAGCTGGACAAACACTGCTGCCCTCCAACATCTGCCAACTAAGGCTGTTGCCTCACTCTGCCTAACAGTAGGTCTGGCCCTGATGTTCACACAATACAGGGGAGCACTGTGGCTGGCATCCAGTTTAGTGACATACACAGGCATAAGTTGGACTGTGCAAGTAGAGTGATTTTTTGACAATGTGTAAAGATTGTATCCAGCTCATGACAATGTGAGCTGAGTTGCGCATGTAGGACTGTAGTACAATAACATATACAGAGTAGCATGCGAATGTGGGTTGTCTTTATGCATTGCCTTTTCAGATTGCAATTGTACAATGGATTGTTAGCCATGATGGACTGTCAGTATGGATAGGCAGCACTACATTGGTATTCGGTATAGTGGTGGCATGACATAACTCAACCAGTGGATGTTTATGCTGCACTGAAGCAATATTGGATCTTGGCCTCCCCGTGCAAAGGGGGTTCTTAGCAAAAATAAAAATAACTCCTTTGTTGCAGAAGTTGGAGCCCATATCCTCTGCTAACAGTGGAGTAGTTTACCTTGCTTAGAACTCCCATAGGTTCCAAGGAAGTGGTTACATTATATAAATATACTGTAGCTGTAAAAATAAAGATAACTGAAATAGGCACTACTATCTTACAGTCAGAAGAGACCAGTCTGGCTCCACTTTGAATCTGAAAATAACAATGGCATGCTCAAAGAATTTGGAGTAATTTTGTGCAACTAAATTAGAATAAAGTGGTGCCCTAAGGAAGAGCTCCAGCCTAGAATATAGAGTACCAGGACTTTGGTCATTGGATGAATGTATTTGCTGTGTGCCTTAATGTTTCCATTGCAGGTTTAGGTGGTGGTGTCCCCTTTAGTGGCATCACTGTCTTCCATAAAACAATCTACCTTGGTTTTAACTCTCTCTCTGGCTTTTCTTCATAAACAAAGATTCAGGAAGGACTTATCCCACTCTTTCTGCAAATGCGCTGATGATTGAAAAGGCCAATCCATGATAAACAAGTCCGGTTGCAGAAAGCACAGCAGAAGGTCTCCTTGGGTGATGATTCTGGGTTGTGATTCTTTCTGCATTGTTGTTTCTCTTCAAGACTTGAGAACTAAACTCGGTGTTAGTTCTCAAATAAGGCTGCAGCATTGTGGATAGTGCATCTCCATGACTCCCAATGTGAGGCCAGGGCGGACCATTGTTGATGATCAGTTTGGCTGAGCCTGAGATGTTGTTTCAGGGAATCCTTGTATCGCTTTTTTGGAGCACCCCTCTTATGCTGACCAGTGGCGAGTTCACCGTAGAGTACTATTTTGGGGAGGCGATGGTCCTCCATCCTAGAAACATGCCCTGCCCAGTGCAGCTGTGTTCTCAATAACATGACCTCAATGCTGGTGATCCCTGCTTGCTCAAGGACAGCAATATTTGTCACATAGTCAGTCCAGTGTATATTTAGGATTGTACTTATACAGCACTGATGAAAACGTACGAGGAGTCGTAAGTGTTGGTTGTGGTGTTGGCGGTTACTCTTCAACTCCAAGCTGTCTTGGATGAAACCGATTATCTAGACCCATTTCAAACCGGCTTCAGGACAGGCTTTGAGGTTGAGACTGCCATGGTTCCCTTGACCGATGATCTGCATCTGAACATTGACAGGGGTTATGTGACCCTGTTGGTGCTCTTAGACCTCTCAGTGGCTTTCCACACGATAGATCATGGCATCCTCTTGGACCGCCTGAGGGGGTTGGGTATCAGAGGCACTGCATTGCAGTGGTTCCAGTTCTACCTCTCGGGCAGGTCCCAAAGAGTGCTGCTCAGGGGCAGTTGATCAAGCAAAAGAGAGCTTGCCTGGGGAGTTCCACAGGGAGCTATCCTGTCCCCGATGTTATTTAACATCTATATGAAGCCGCTGGGTGAGATTATTCGGAGTTATGGAGCTGGGTGTTATCAGTATGCTGATGACACTCAGATCTATTTCTCCGTATCTCATTTGTTGGTCATGAATTCCAATGACATCTCTTCTCTCAATGAATGTCTTCGGGCGTTAATGGGCTGCATGAGGAAAAACAGATTGAAACTGAATCCGGACAAGACAGAGGTGCTCATGGTAGCGGCCCCGAAACCAAGAATTGGGTTGCAACCTCCAGTCCTGGATGGGGGTCACACTCTCCTCCAGTGAATGTGTTCGCAGTCTGGGGGTGCTCCTTGACTCGTCGCTCCTGATGATAAATCAGGTAAATGCGACAGTCAGGAGCGCCTGTTATCAGCTTCGGCTGATACGCCAGCTGCGCCCTTTTCTGGAAGCAAGGGACCTCGAGACCATCATTCACGCACTGGTAATCTCACGCCTAGACTTCTGTAATGTGCTTTACATGGGGCTACCCTTGTGCTTGGTTCAGAAACTACAGTTAGTACAAAATATGGCAGCCAGGCTTGTTTCAGGAACATCTAGGAGGGAGCATTTCACTCCGGTTTTGAGGTCCCTCCACTGGCTGCCTATCAGTTTCTGGGCCCAGTATAAGATGTTGGTTATTACCTTTAAAGCCCTAAATGGCTTGGGTCCAAGCTATCTCAGGACCGTCTCCTCCCTTATAATCCCCCCCCCACGCACTCTGGTCCTCTGGGAGGAATTTGCTGCAGCCTCAAAAGTTGAGGCTTTCGGCTACCTCCCAGAGGGCTTTTTCTGTTGTTGCCCAAATTATGGAATGGCCTGCCAGATGAGATCCGTCAATTGACATCTTTGGACAGCTTCAAAAAGGCTGTCAAGACGGATCTCTTCTGATTATCTTCTGATTATCTCTTCTGATTAGATTATCCTGGCCTCGGGAAACCCCCCCCCCTCCTTCAGGAGAGTCCCCATAGCCTCCTTTGTTAACAGAATTGAATATTGCTGGGGACCTACTGTTATTGCCAAATGTAGGTATGTGTTTTCATCAAATGTTTTAATTGTTGTTTTAATTTGTAAATTGATTTATTAACTTTTTAAGGTGGGGGAAGGGAGTATATTGTTTTACTCGTATGGTTTTTTAATGTTGTGAACTGCCCTGATTGGATTACCAAAGGGCGGTATATAAATACATTTTATTATTATTATTGGTGATAAGACTAATTGACCCTATAACATATATTGCTTATTCCAGGGGTAGAAATCATGCAAGACCTTTCAAATATTGTTGGGATGCAATTTCCACAAGCCTTAGCCACCACAGCCAGAATGAGTGCTGGAAGTTACCGCTCAATAGGATCTGGAGGCCACATGATTCCCATCCCTGCTTTAGGTTCTGTTATCTGGCTTCCAGAAAGCCAGATCCTGTGCATATATTTGGAATGGAATAAGTTCCACTAGGTTCAATGGAGCACAAACAAAACATTGAATGGAGCACATTCAAATGGCTAGGCTTTATTGAAAAATAGCAAAGGGCACACAGACACAGAGAGAAAGAGAGAGAGAAGTTTGCATACTTTTCCAAAGCCTGAAATCTAGTGTAAGTTCTGGTAGCTCTGGAGGGAAGCCCACCAGACCATGAATAGTATTAAAACCAGTCTGAAGTGGCCCAATTTGGCTCTGGCTTCTGGTTCTGTCCAAATCTACAGTAATACACATTCATGGTTTCTGGCACCCAGTTGTATAATAACTGCTCTCATGCTATTGTTATCCTATCCAGTGTTACAATATTTGCAACATACAAAAATGTTTAGGCTGCATTATTTACCTAGGAGTAAGCAGGGATGTGGAAAACTCTCATTCTCACCTATGTTGTATTTCTCTGACTCTTTTCTACTTGTGCATTCCAACCTTTGTCCTTTTCACATCGGCACAATGTACATTTCCTGGTCATGGAAATTCATCTATATCACCATCTGCATTTTAAGTAATGTTTCTAAGATATTTACCCACTGCTTCTAATATATTCATTTTTACATGCATTGCTTCTTCTGGGTACATTTTCCTCATTTTTGTATGCCTTGTCTACAGTGTATTTGTGCATATTTTGTCAACTGTACACATTTGTAGATGTCTGCCATTTCAGAAGGCATGCCTGTTCACATACATATTCTGTTTCTGCAAAGTACAACTTAAGTGTCCAAGATGAATAAAGTTCTGAGGCAAAGGTGCATTTTGTCTTGTGATGATTTTTGAGCAGTGAAACGGACACTTTCAACAAGAACCTTGAGTCCATCAAGAATATTTTCCATCACTAAGAATAAGTCAAAGTGACCTCAGTAGGGAGTGATTATTTCCAGACAGGATTGCATAGTACGTGACTTAAATGTCCTTTCTCATTTACCAGCTTGATTCACTCCATGAACCAGCAAGCTGGCAGCTATGAAGCAGTAGGGACAGGATCACTAGAGTGAAGGTGGAAAAAGAGTTGGTAGAAGCTGAACTGAGCATAGACTAAAACTAACCTCCACAGTGAGGGGAGAACCTATAGTAATCTCATGCTATTCCACACCTTAAGAGAGGGAAAGTTATGTTTGGTTAGCTTTTTAAAGCAAACCAACTTAATTCATGCTTCCTGAAATGTCATCCACAAATCGTATGTGGATTGGAAAGGATAAGAACATTCAGTTAGTTCCCTGCTCAAAACATTTGTATAAAAATGTGCATATAAAGGGAAATGGTGTATGAAAATGCCTTTATTGGGGGAATATCATAGGCAACTTGGTGGAATGGCTATTGCTAAGTATTTGAGGATATTTGGGGAAGGGTCAAAGAAGAAAATGTGTGAAGACAGCTTTGTTCACTGAGGAAAAGTGAGGCTGAGATGCTTGGGATGCTTCTCTCCATGGAAAGTACTACAAGTTATAATTGAGGAAGAAGATGAATATGATCTTCCAGGAGTCCCACAGGCTTTTAATATGGAAAAAGATGCCTGAAGCACTGAAAATCTTTCAGAGCAAACAGGATATAATTACTGAAGGGCAACATTTGAAGTACTGTATCTCACTTTATGAGCCCACTAGAGCTCTTAGGTCATCCAGAGAAGCCCTTCTCTCTATCCCACCATCTCCTCAGACTCCTTTGGTGGGAAAAAGGGAGAGGGCCTTCACGGTGGCTGCTCCTGGACTGTGGAACTCCCTCCCTAGGGAGTCCAGGATGGCCCCATCACTCCTCTCTTTCTGTAAACAGGAAGAAACATTTCTCTGTTGGCAGGCATTTTCACTCTGATATTGGCTAGATTTTTTAAATGCTGTGTGATTTGCATTTTAAAGTGTTACATATTTCAATATTTTAATGTTTGTGGTTTTAACTGTGTAAATTGTTTAATTTGTTTTTAAACTTTATATTACTACTTTTAATAATTTGTATTGTTTTTAACTTGGATTGTTTTAACTTGGACTGCCTCGGTCTTCAGTTCTGACTTCAGATGGTATCTCTTCTCTTAATGATTGTCTTAAGGCAGTAATGGACTGGATGAAAGAAAGCAAATTGAAGCTGAATCCAAATAAAATGGAAGTACTCAAGGTAGCAGCCCTGAACCCAGGCATTGGGATACAATCTCCAGTCCTAGCTGGGGTCACACGCTCCTCCAAGGACTATGTTCACAGTCTAGGGGTGCTCCTGGACCAGTCACTCCAGATGACGAATCAGGTAAATGCGACGGTCAGGAGTGCCTGTTATCAGCTTCGGCTGATCTGCCAGCTGTGCCCTTTCCTGGAAGTCAGGGATCTTGAGACCGTGGTAAATGATCTGGTAACCCCCCGTATTGATTTCTGTAATGTACTCTACATGGGGCTACCCTTGTGCTTGGTCCAGAAACTTCAACTAGTACAGAATATGGCAGCCAGACTGGTCTCGGGTACATCCAGAAGAGGCCATATAGCACTGATCTTAAGATCACTCCACTGGCTGCCCATTAGTTTCCAGGCCAAGTACAAGGTGTTGGTTATCACCTTTAAAGCCCTAAATGGCTTGGGTACAACCTATCTTCAGGACCCCGTCCTTCCATATAATCTTCCCTATACACTCAGGTCCTCTGGGAGGAATTTGTTACAACCTTTAAAAACTAGGCTTTTTTTTTACCTCCCGGAGGGCACTTTCAGCTATTGCTCTCAAATTATGGAATGGCCTGCCGGATGAGATCTGTCATATCACCAGCCTAAATAGCTTTTAAAAAGGTCTTAATCTGGCAGGCCTTTCCTGAATAGATACCTGGCCATCAAAAAATAAAATCTAGCTTATCCCGACCTCTCTGTGGCCACTGTCCATTGTTTATTTTTATTTTTTATATTTTTTTAAAGTATGGTTTAATTCCTGAATTATTTAATTGTATTTTAAGGGGGCTGGGATTGAGGGTTCAGGATGTATATTTTAATTGCTTTAAACCGCCCTGATTGCATTTCGTAGAGGGGTGGGATATAAATAAATAAAATTATTATTATTATTATTATTATTATTCCATCATAGTTATGTCTAATGATGCTGCTACCATCCCCCAAAACCTACCTTTTCATCCAAGTAACACCTCTATGAAGTGTTTCTGAGGTGCTACAGAGCAGAGACCTGGGAAATGATGGCTTCAGCACTCTCCCAGTCTCAGGACACATTGAGATGGGCAGCTGGAGAGTCCCTTCAGGGTCCTGCTACTGGTGCTCGACTTAATGAATCCTGTGACCAGGAAAGCACTGCAGTCATCATTTTCTAATGCCCCAATCTGCTGTGCCTCAGAAGCCCTTCAGCTGAGGCACTGCCTGGTTTAAAATACAATTTTGGGGGATTGTGTTTGGTCATTAATGATCTTCAATATGAATCTAAAGAGTTATGTGATTGTAAGTCCAGTTTATGATTTTGTAAATACTGAATAGGGTGCCAGCCAGTATTATTTGGTAAGTACAGCCAGCTATCTTTGGCCGTTGTGAACAGGATAATTTACTGTTTTAATCTGTTGCTGATTGATTTTATTGTATTATCTTTAACATTTATTCTCCAGTTTGGAATTTTCTGGAAAATCAAGTACAGCTCATACATTAAATTTTAAAAGGAGGAGAAGGTATAAAAATTAAGCTGAACTTTCAGGCTGATGAAGAAATTGGATGTTAAAAAATCATGACTGAAGGCTTGTAAGATTATCATGGAACTGCGATTCTTCCCCTTTGTCCTGAGGACTAGAGAAGAGGGAATAGGCCCTGAGATCTGGGAATTCATTGGGTGCTGGAATGGAAAATTGGCCTTCAGATCCATAAAAGTTGCCCACTCCACCTTATGATTTGGCTGAGGAGCATTTTGTTTTCTTTTTAATCAGAAAGTGCAAATAATCAGCCTAGAGGGATGCCTTTTAAAACCATGCCATTCTTTGCGTGTAAGCCTGCAATGTTGTGATAATTTCTGAATTCACCACATTGTTTATGCCACTCCTTGTGTATGTTTGCCCTCATGTTCAAAGATACTCTGTTTCCTTATCCCATTCATTGCCATTAGGTATTTCCTATTGTCTGGGTGATTAAGTCAGGATTATAATGTTACTGCTGGTAATGCACCATGAAGACATCTATAGAAATTGAATTCCCTGCTTTCTTTTATGTATGGATCAGATTAATGAAATACCTGTTTTACTCAATCCTCTATCTTTTGTGGCAAAGGAAGAGTATGAGAGAACAATGCTTCCCTCACCAGGAAATCTTCCCCTTTTGGCACAGCTTGAAAAAGAAGGGTGATTTATTCCAGGCTAAAAATGAAAGAAAATTTCACAGGACTATGTTGACACTCTTAACTAGCTCCATATGAAATGTCAGGTTATTTGTGACACATTTTAGGTACTTTTGAATGTCAGCGTCACACACATAATCTCTCTTTCTCTCCCCATCCTCTCTTTCTCATGATTATATATGTTTCTAGTTCTCCTTACTTGCTGGTGGAGAGCAGATGGCTCATGCATGGTGATGAGTGACAAAGTAAGGGGAGCCCATTCATACTACACAGTTGTAGCACTATTGTTCCACTTCATCTGCCATGGCAACATCCTACTGAATCCTGGGATTTGCAGTTTGGAGAGGCAGTAGAGCTCTCTGGATGAGAGTGCAAAATGCCCTTCTCTAAACTGCAAATCCCAGAATCCTTTGGCAGTTAAAATGGGCTCTTTGAGCTATAATTGTATGGTTTGACCAGTCTGTGGTGCAGGGGGAAGCCAATTGAATTGACAAATGCTTCTATTAGTACTCCTCATTTTAACACACACACACACACGAAATAATACCTTTGAATTCTAATGTGCAATTGCTACATTGAGAGTAATGCTATCCTGGGACCCCAGGGATATTGAGGGAAAATGAAAATGGCAGGCACTAGCCACAGCCACTGGGACTGTATAAAAGCTGGTCTTCCATTGTCCATTCCTGGAGCCTAGGGGGCTGCTTGTATCTCGAATTCTGGGTTACCTACCAACAGAGTCTGGTGGGGCTTCTTGTGAACTCAAACTGTCTGCAAATGCCCAGTAGTGCCTGGACACAATGTGGGTATACACAAAAGGGGGAAGAAACCTTGATCCAACAGTAATACACTTCAAGAGGAAAGATATAACAATGAACAAATGGGGGAAAAATACAGATTTAATAGAACAAGAAAGAAAATATTAAAATCTCAAAACACAGGCAGGATTAAAACAAGCCACAAGTAAACATCATATAATAACGCAATGTCTTTTTCAGCATTCAGGAATTCATTTCCAAAGGCATTGCATTATTACATTATATTATTATTATATTTCAAATTAAAATTAGATACCAGTAAATACAATATAACATTCCAATATGTTTAGCTCTGATTTTTTTTCCCCTGGGCATATATGCAGATTAAAACAAGGTACAAATAAACACAATATAGTAAGTACAATGGCTGGAATCCTGTTGTGCAATTGTGAATAGGTAACCTACAGTAACTCATTTGCAACTGCAACATATTCACAATCCCTACACAGCCCATAGTTTAGGTACTACCTAGAGACCATGAAAGTCTCCTAAACCGCACTTACTAATACACAGACACTGCAAGCAACAGGGTTCCATTCCTTTGTCAACTGGGAAACAGCTGCCTGATGTCCCCCCCTTCCCCCTTGCATGACTGATCTCCAGCACAAGGGGGATTTGCAACAGGGGTCCTTTTCCTGCCTGTTGTGCCAGAGAGTGCTCATGGGAGTGGGTGGGAATGTCAGGTAGCTGCCTCTCGATGGACAGGGGAATGGACTGCTGTTGAGTGCAGTGGTTGTTTATTGGCAAGTGGGGTTTGAGGGGAGGGCCATGCCACATTGTTACGATGCTACACTGTATATAATGATCATATAGGATTCCAACCAACATTTACGACATCATATGAAATCTACCAATGCTTTCAGGCCATTTTTGTCAGGAGTTAGAGACTGAACTCCATTATAAAATGGCCAAACAACTGCAGAACCATGCTGAGTCATAATGGATGACTCCATGAACTACCAAGTCATGCCTAGTCAAGCCACTAGGGGGCAATGTCCTGTAGATGTATATATATGAGAGCTCAGAACAGAGCTCACTTTCTTCTCTTCCTGTGAATGCTGAGTCCTGGTGAAGCAGTTTCTCCTTCAATTGTAAATATTTGTACATATTGCAACTGTTTGACTTTGAAGATAAAAATGCCTCCTGCTTATTTGGATGTCAAACACTCTGTGTGTGAGTATTCTTGGGAAAGGGTTGCTACTGAATCTGATGAGATAGGTTTTTTTTGGCTTCTGCTGGGGATTGAGTGTCCTATCATCCCCTGACAATTTTAACATTCCTACTCTTGTTCTATTAAGTCTCATTTTATTGTGTGTTAATTCCTGTGTCCTTAGTGTTGAAGCCTACCTCTCATGTATTTGCTGATTCAGAACTGGGGAAATTACTTTTAGGGAGAATGAATATAATGACCTGCTTATCAGGATTCCTGCTCTGTGACCCCATCTGGTGCGTGAACATTGGGGAAATTGTCAGATCCAGGTCTGTCCAAACACACCCTTAGAATTTTCCTGATAGATTCCCCTGCTAGCATAGAAATGTCCATAATTGATCATTTCCCATTTATGGCTTTGTCACTTCCACTTTGCTGAGGAAGAGCATTTCCTCCTGTATCAATGGTTTGAGCCCCCAAGAGCTGATCTATTCCTTATAATTTGAACAGGGCAGATCAGCCTGCTCAATTTAACATGTACAAAACTCTGATTTCCACACCAAATATAAAGAAGCAAAAGAAAACATAAATTCCTAACCACAAAAGGGCTTGAGTTTGGGAACAGATTTACACAAGAGCTGATTCACTGAAGGATAAAAGTTTAAAAATACCTCATAACCCAAAGTGAGTCAGAAGAACGTAATGTCCATACAAGTCTGATGCCCATTCAATGCTTAATATTTCTGCCCAGACCACTGTGCCATCTTGCTGAAAGGAGAATGTGAACTGCTCTCCAGAGTAAAATCTTTGTGTAAACAGCAGGGATTCCAGCATTGCCTAAATGCCACATAGTGCTCGAAAGCCAAAGCACTTCTTGACATCTCGTTTTCTGGAAACAAAACTCCCCTCGTAGAAAGAAATAACTCTGGAGTGGCATTCAGGAAGAGATTTTCACAAATATAGGGAGGCAAATAAACAGACATGTTCAGAGTGGAAAGACATAGCACAAAGCTGTCTGAATCTCCTCAGCACCAATAAAAAATACAAACAGACCATAGCCATCAAAAGACTGATACAAAGGGAGAGGAGCTCATTCATCTTTTCTTCTTCTGCAGTTTATCTGCCAAAAATTGCTTTCCTTCATCTTTTTTGACCCTTGCTTATATGCTTTGGTTTCTTGAACATAAGAAGAATAGCCGGAATTCTGTTGGGGAGTTACACATGCATAGGCACCTTAGTTACAATGTTACACAATGACTCTTGTCCCATTCTCCCCAGTTGTGGGCAGCAGCCACTGCGATTGATGAGGGTCTGTTCCCCGCCAACCAGGAAGTACCTGACTGACAATCCCACCCCCTCCCATGAACAATCCCCAGTGCAACAGGCAACAGAAAGCTCCCTGTCATGATTTCCCCTTACACCAGAAATCAGTCACGCAAAGGAGCGATGTCAGTCAGCTGTTTCCTGTTTGAAAGACCCCTGCTGATCACAGTGGCTGCTGCCAAGTAAATGTGGTTTGGCAGACCTTCACGGTCCCTATGTATCCTCTAAATTAGTGATTACATAGGGATCCAACAAAACATTCACAAGTCCATAACTCTAGGGTACGCATTCATCACTGCCCAACTGAAATTTCACAATTAAGGTGGCCACTTATGAATCACCCAAAGAGAAGACAATCATCAGTCCAAAAAAGGACAAGAGGGATTGCCTTAAAATTTGACCATGCTAATGTATACATCCAGGTGCCAACTGGAAAATAACTCCTAAGGTTTAAATAAAAATTCAATTTATGTCACTACAGTAGGGAAGACTGTGACCAGATAGCCTGCAGGCACTCTCCAGCCAAATCCACGCTACACAAATAATCCAGTTTGAAACTGGATTATTTACCATGGCTCCTTCCTATGGAACCCTAGGATTTGTAGTTTGGTGAGGCAGCAGCGCTCTTTGGCAGAGAAGATTAAAGACCTTGTAAAAACTACAAATCCCAGGATTCCACAGGAAGAGACCATGGAAAATAATGCAGTTTCAAACCAGATTATTTGTGTAGTGTGGATTTGGCCATAGTCTGCTGTGGCCAGGGGCTAACTGTTGGGGGACAGTTCTAAGGCTTCTGTTTTTATGTCTCTTTGGCTGGAATCCTGGAGGAGCACTACACCAGTGTAACTAGTGGGGGGTAGCCAATGGTATCTGGAAGAAAGGCTGTTTGTATGGCAGCCGGGAAGGAAGTAAGCAGCAGAAAAGTAGGCTACGCAGAGCTGGCTGATTTTGTCCGCCTTTCTTCATCACCCTGTGCAACAAAATGTAACTGCTAGCACCATGCCTGCACAAGATTCCAGCCATAATCTTTAAACCAGAACTTGATTTCGGTACCCCACCAAATCAAGCCATATGTATATGTAAGCCTTCTGATACCCCTCAGTAAATAAGTATGCAGAAGATGCCTGTAAAAACAAACCAACAAAAAAAAAAAATCCCAAATTAACTCCTTGGCTGCTGCCACACTGCAGAAATAATGCAGTTTGACATTGCTTTATCTGCCATGTCTCAATGCTATGGAATTCTGGGATGTGTAGTTTTGTGAGATATTTAGGCTTCTCTCCCAGGAGCTCTGGTGCCATAACAAATTACAAATCCCAGGATTCCATAGGAGGAAGCAATAATAGTTAAAATGGTGTCAAACTGCATTCTTTTTGCAGCGTGGCAAAAGGTTCCATAGTAATGTGGATTCCATAGTAATGTGATTCCATAGTAATGTGATTTATAGTGGGATTTGCATTTTAGGGAGAGGTATTTAGAATTCTCAGACAGAATGCTCTATATCCTCATAAAACTACAAACCCCAGGATTCAATAGGATGCAGCCATGGTTGTTAAAATGGGATCATTGTGCTATCATTT
Source organism: Gambelia wislizenii (assembly GCA_030847615.1). Classification (NCBI taxonomy): domain Eukaryota; kingdom Metazoa; phylum Chordata; class Lepidosauria; order Squamata; family Crotaphytidae; genus Gambelia; species Gambelia wislizenii. The sequence goes on along the minus strand of JAUMIR010000002.1, from coordinate 301,576,721 downwards.
TGAATGTGAATGGGCCCCAGAATCCTGTGCAGGTGTTGTGGCAAAGTAATGAATGGAGTATGAAAACAGGGCTACAAATGCATCACGTGACCACATGACCATCACCCTAATGTCATATACGCCATGTAGCTCCATCCCTAGGTTGCCATTTGGAAAAGTTAGTTCTTGGTCTATAGCTCTGGGAACTTTCCAGCCCGAACTCCAGACTTGCTAATTAGGAGAAGACTAACTGGGAGATACTGGGAGATTCTGTGAGTTTTATTTTTATTTTTATTTTTTAAAAAACATACCTTTTCTTGAATGCAACCTGAGTGTTGTCTGTACCTCTGCAAGATGACATCAGGGAGAAAGGTTACATGCATCCCTTTCCTTCGTGTGTTAGATTTACAATTTTGCAGTAATGCTCGAATAAATGGCATACATTTAGCATATACATTTAAGTAATTAGATTTTTTTTCCTGGTGCTGATTCATATTTTTTTCCCAAGTTGCAGATGATCTAATGGCCTTACTCATTCCTCTGTCAAGGCCTTGGGTGGTAGATATTCCCACACAGAACGTACTTGATTATTGATAACTAGTCTTTATAATCTCTCTCGTACAATGAAACGGACCTGTAATGCTTCCTGAAGAACTTCCTGCTTCTTTGGAAAGTGGTGTAATGAATAAGCAGGAAACACCTGTTTCTATTCTAGTCTGTTTTCAATTTTTTTTCCTATTGTGCATCAGTGGTGTGGGCTAGGAGGGTGGGGAGAGAGCCATCACTTGTATAACCAAACTGGTTAGACAAACATTACCTCCATAACTCCCAAATAGGCAGGTTACCTTCAAATAACATTTTTTTCTCCTCCCTCGCATCTTGCCAAACGTTGGCCCTGGGAGAGGAAAGCTATTGGGACACAGTAAAGCTACTGGGACACAGTAAAGTTACTGGGACAAGTATAATTTGGAGCAGGTGGGGAAAGGATTTCTTTCCACATACACGCTAACAATTCATAGATGAAAACCAGGACATATGTGGCCAAGCAACATTAGAGTGTGGTCAAGATGGCAAAAGTTATTAATAAGGAAGAACAGACAAGATGGGAATCTATGGGCTTGTTTACATAAGCTAAATACCCCATCTTACCCATATCTCAGAGCCCTGCAGCCCATACAATGCAGGGCATTTGCCCCATTCTGTCCCCAGACAGTCCTCACCACTGCCAGGGCAGGTATGCAGCTGAGACAGGGGAAGGCAGGGTAGGACCATTATAGGAAAATACCCAGTTTACTCCATTACCACTGGCAAACAATGGTGTGTCTGCAGGAGCCTGTCCCTACAGGATAGCCCTCACTGCTGATGTGGTCTCCCTGGCTCTCCCGGATGGCAGGAAGGAGTGCTGCAGCATGTGACCAAGGCTGGTCACATGTAGAGGGCCACAGTCATATGTTGTGGGCCGCCTTCTGAGTCAGCAAGGAAAATGGTGGTTGCAGCAGTGACTGTTAAAAAAATCATCTAATTGTTAATACTGATTTTCTTTTCTTAAAAAGATAATCAGAAATCCTTTAGTACATGTCTTCACAGTTTGGAAACAGCCTGTTATATAGTTTCCCTGGGCCTGAGGCTGGGCCTCAGAAACCTCTGCTCTCTCTGACTTGCCCTTAAACACTACCAGACTGTAGGGTAACAAGGCCTTTCAGATGGTGGCTCCACACCTTTAGGAAATCCAAGAAGGATACATAGTCCCCACTGGGGGGGGGTGTTAAAGTGGGGTTTTGAAACATTTCCTTTCTTCTTTGCTTAGATAGTTTTATGATGGCCTACTTTTAGAGCATACTGCAGGTCTAACTTCAGCATACACCATCCTGATATCACTGCCAGGGACCCAGAACCTTGACAAAGCCAAAGACTAAATTAAGGACTGTTCTGCCTCATCCATCTCCAGTGCCTTGTGGTTGAGGGCTAAGATTTTTTATTTCCCATAATATGTTGGTATGACACCACATCAGGGTCATTGTGGGGAAAGTAGAAACAGCAGCTCCAAGCCATCAAAAGCTCACTGGAAATGACCCCTCAAATATGGAGCCAGTCCTGACTTATTGGTTTGTTTTGTAGAATTTTAAAACATGATAGTTTAGCATATGGCATTTTTCTGCTTATTTTAAATTGCCCTATGGGGAATATAGAGGCACAGGAAGCTGCCTTATACAGATAGATTTCACTTGATGAAGCTGATACATTCCTGGGCATTACTTCTTCAACAGAAAATTTGGTACCTAGGGCAGAAATAACATGGAAAGAAAAGGCACTGGTTACTACACCACACACAAAAAAGAGCAGTTCAATATGTTTATGCAAGCTTTTTGTCAAAAAAAAAATGCACTTGTGAAATGAAACAACTGCATCAGGTAAACTGTGTATAAGTTAACACAAAAAAGTTGAACCATCTAGAGATTATCTGAAGGCTTCTTCCAAAATACCTCCAGCGACGACCTTTTCTTTCACCAGCGTCCACTTTTTTGATTAGTTCCATTTCAATATGCTTTTTTTACAAACATGCTGAGGGTAACCTTATTACATCTGATTTCCCATTTTCTCTCTGTTTTGCTGTTCCTTTATACTCAGCAAGAGATTCTAGAGAAAGCTGCTGATTTATCTTGCCTGTTCTAGGCAGGTACATAGTCACAATAGGATCAGCTACAGTAGGTTCCCATAGTTTTCCCACTCCAGCTATGGACTTTTTCAGACAGTACTTACCATGCTAGAAGCTTGCAAGAGAGGTACGGTGCTGTTGCGCAGCAGGGGGTCCATTTCCGACAACACCGTCCCTCTCACAAAATCATCGGTGTCACTTCTGTGTATGATTGGAGGCAGCTGCGCCATATTTTACTCATGGAAGTTGCCCTGTGAGTAAAATATGGCGTGGCTGCCTCTATTTGTGCATGGAAGTGACACTGACAATTCCGCGAGAGGGACGGCGGCATCCAAAACGGACCCCCTGCCACACGACAGCGCCATATCTTTCTCACAAGCTTCTAGCATGGTAAGTACTGTCTGGAAAAGTCCTATATTTCATTCCTTACCATAGACACACTGCTGCATCCTGACACCGAAACTCTGTGTTACTCCAATGCTTTAATCTCTACAGCCATCAAAGGGTAAAGCTGTTCTTGAGTACTGAGCCTCAGACTAGAGAAGTCCTCTTGAAAGACACCCCCCCCAAACTTCCCTACACAGAGAAATCTAAATATCGGGCCAATAGGGGCTTGTCTACACAAAAGGTGGGGGGGATGGACTGCTCCATAGCAATAGCAAGCCGCAACAGCTGTGACCTGTCTTAATGGTTTTAAAATCTGCTGCTGTCAAACTTTTTTCAAAATCCCCCCCCTCCTATTTCTATAGTGTGCACAAGTGATATTCCACCTTTCCAAAAAAGAGAAAGATAGCAGAAATCCCCATTTTATTGCCTTAGTGATCACCCGCTAAGGCAAAAATCCAACATCGTGGCAGCAGACACTTCCCTGTAACCAAGCCACACCTCTTGCACTCATCCATCCAATCAGGTTTGCACTTTGTCTTGTATGTCAAATCGCTTGTCTTAATGAGCAAAAATGTGCATATCGCAAGAGCTTTTTTAAAAAGTCAGGGAAAGCTGTGAATGCTTTTCCTGCATAGTTTCTCCTCTTTTGGCCCCCCGCCTTCACAATACGATGAGACAATGAGGGATCCTATTAAGACAGCTCATATTCCATGCAAATTCTGTGAGGGGTATTTTCACTGTATAGACAATGCCCTAGCTTTCTTTCCAGCATGTGTGTACAGAAATTCTTTGCCTGACCCTCTTAATGGGGAACAATAAAATAAACACACCTTGCGCAGTTTGTTGATGTGATAGAATTCAGAGACATGACTTGATGTGCAAGATAGCTCTCTGTTTAATTTTGTACTTTGTTGTTGCTATAACAGCACCAATTTACTTCTGCCACCATCCGCATGAATTCTCATGTTACTGTGGCCATGGTGTCACCCACACACATCTTCCTACAAACAGCGGATTGTGTGTCTTTGCATCATAGCGGACTTAAGTGTCAAAACCACGCAACAGTCTGTATATTTGTGTATGTTTTTTGTGGACAAAGTCCACATTTTAAGCTTTACCTGTGACAGTATTTATTTTGTCTGATTTGAGGAGGAGGAAAAGAGGTTGCTGAGGCCTTGTGAAATATTTGTTGAAACGCATCTGTGTGTTCATCGTCTTGAGCCATTTGGAGTTTAAAGCTGCAAAACTATTTCAGTGATGTTTTTACAAGAGAGAGAGAGAGAGAGAGAGAGAGAGAGGGAGAGAGAGATTTTTAAAAATCTCGAGGCAATGTCTAAAAAAGTGCTTTCCAAAGCTACATTGTGCAAACAAGTTTATTATTGTTTTTTTTTTCCATTCCAGATGTTTATGGGATTTTTGGTTTTCAAAGCGATTCTTGTTGCAGTTACAAATAGAAATGGAGAATGTCTGCTTTACTCTCATAACAAGCAGGCTGGGACAATATTCTGGAAGGGGATTAATGAGAAGTGCAAGACTTAATTTTAGTCAGGCTAGTTTTCTTATTTTTACTTTGAAAGAGTGGGTGAGGGATTCCATACGACCCTCCCCGCACACTTCGGTCCTCTGGGAGGAATCTGTTACAGCCTATGAAAACAAGGCTGTCGGTGACCTCCCAGAGGGCCTTCTCTGCTGCTGCTCCCAGATTATGGAATGGCCTGCCGGACGAGATCCGTCTTATTACCACCTTAGACAGCTTTTAAAAAGCTGTCAAGACGGATCTTTTCCAGCAGGCCTTTCCTGAATAATTATCCCGGCCCAAGACTCAGCTGCCCTTTATAGGCTACGATTGTATGTTTTTAATTTTTTTTCTTCTAATTTATATATATTTTAATTAATGCATGTTTTTAATCCTTTGCAATTTAATATTATTTTAAGGGGTGGGTGGGCTAGGGTATTGTGAGTATGGGGTTTTTATATTGTAAGCCGCCCCGATTGCGTTGCAGAGGGGCGGGATATAAATAAAATTTTATTATTATTATTATTATTATGAAGTCCTCCATGTAAAACTCCCAGCATTCCTCCCCACTGACTGTGCTGGCTAAGGTTGCTGGGAGTTGGAGTCCAGCAACATCTGGAGGGCTATATAATTCCCACCTCTGATTTAAAGTATGTATCTCTTTAACATTCTGGTGCAAAAGTCACCACGTGAGGCCAAATCCACACTACACAAATAATCCTGTTTGAAACTAAATTATTTGCCATGGCTCCTTCCTATGGAATCCTGGCATTTTTTGTTTGGTGAGGGACCAACACTCTTTGGCAGAGAAGGCTAAAGACCTTATAAAACTACAAATCTCTGGATTCAGTAAGAAGGAGCCATGGCAAATAATCCAGTTGCAAAGTAGATTATTTGTGTAGTATGGATTTGGCCTGATGGCTTATAATCAATAAGCAACAATATAAACCATCAACAATGAGCACAGCAGCCTGAATTCTATTGGTAGTCCCAAACAGAATATACCCATTGAATCAATTTTTGAAAAGGGTGTCAAACCCCTCTTGCTGGGGTTACCCATAGTATGTGTGTGGATCCTATGGACTTCTGGAGGTTGATGGCAACTTCTAGTGTTCTTCACCATTGGCTCTGCTTGCTATGGCTGCTAGGAGTTGCATTCCAACATTATTAGGGGGAGAGCACATGATTTCCTACCCCAAGTAACAGGATTCAGACCAAGGTCACCAGTTAAAGCCAAAGCATTGGCCAGAATCCAGTGAGGTCATTGTTATTTGTATGTTATGTGAGTGCCTGTGCCATCCCACAGTTCATACAAACAGACATGTGAAGCCTCTTTGCACAAGTGTGGATGTGCATTTTCCCCCATTCTCTATGCCAATCAGGTGCAGTTGTGTTTTCCCCAAACTGAGACAGTGACTTGTTGGCCTAGCCAGCTCTGCAGAAGTCCATTGGTGTTTCAGCTGCCATTGGATGCTACCATCTTCCTCCGTGAGTCCATGATCGAATAAATGTATGCTGCTGTGGCTTTTGACCCTCCCAGCATTGTACTAAATATTAATCATTATCTGACACACACAAGCAACTTAAGAAGTCTTCAACAGTCACTAAAAAACTGTACTTTGGTTGTGTGGGGTGTTCCATCAACTGGATTCAACCACCAAGGAGGGCCTCCTTTGTGTCTCAGCACAAATGTGCTCCACTTTAAATGGGAGGCCAAGAAGGTCCTTTCTCTTATTCATCAGGAGAGGCCAAGATGATGCAGCAGTATGAGCAGCATGTTTGTAGAAACATGTGTAATGTAGGCCCATAAGGGAGTGTCCACCAGCATTCTCACTGCTGCATTCTGGACCTGTTGCAATTTCCAAAGACACTTCAGGGTAGTCCCATGTAGAGCTTCCTGCACTAATCCAGTCTAGATGAAACTAAGGGCTTTTCTACACTGTCCAAATAAAACAACCTCACCTTGTTTTCACTTTGAGCTGTCCAGATGATATATGGCTTGAAACTGGGTCTTTTCAGCACCTCAGGGCTTTAATCTGCACCAAAAAAAGTGGGGATTTACTCCAGATTTGAGCAGACAATCCAGATATCCGTGTGTGTGTGTGTGTGTGTACATACACTACTCTCCATTGTGATGTCAGTGTGGGGACGGGAGGGAGTTTTTGGTGGGCAGGCAGAAGAGGTCAGGAGGAGGTTCCCTGGGACAGATGATCAGCTGACCTTTCCCAGCAGGAAATGCCTCTTTCCCTGTTTCAATTTCAATTTTTACGGGTTCCTTTTTTCTCCCCCCCCCCTTTTTTGGCATATACAGCAGTTGTTGGGAGAAATGCATACCTTCATACCCATATCATTAGCTTGGCATACCCCCACTTAATAGGATGTCTGAAGCCCATTGGAGCCATGGGAAAAACATACGTACATTTGCATGGTGCATGAGGGGAGGGGGGCAACAGCCACAGCTGTGTTGCCATGCATAACTGTGAATAATCATACTGGGGTGAGTTCTAAAGGCAGAATGGTGTGTGGACAGTGCTCCCGAACTTGTCGCATTGTATGTGGTGATCATGTAGACAAGCCCATATTTGCTGTGGACCAGATACCCCAAAAGGTAAGCTAGATTTTCCTATTGGTGTAGACAGGTGTAGCCCTAAGACATAACTAAGGCATGTGTTATCTACCACTCACTCTGATGACTTTCCAGTGACAGTTGAAAACCTTTTAAATTTCCGCTCCAGGCTTTCTAGCTTTTTGAGTTCTTTTAAGTCTCTTTTATTTGGATGCCATTTTTATAGAGGGGCCATTTTTAGCTTTCTTTATAGTGCCCCCCACCCATTTAATTGTAAGCTGCCCCAATAAGATATTTGAGGCATAAATCTAAATAAGAAAATAGTGATGCAAGAACTCTCTCCATCTTCAAGTGCAAATTGATCACCAGATGCAAGTGGTATCTGCAAATGCTTGATAAAAAAACAACAAAACCCAGCCTTTTTATTGACAGTTCTAAGTGACTCAAGGCTCTGGTGCAGTGATGAAAAATAAATTGAAAAACCACTCGTGTTCCATCAGAAAGCTTTTAATGCACTTTAAATTCTTTTGCTTTTTCATTTTTCCTATTGGCAGGTGCACATTAGTGGCCCTGTGATATGAACAGGGTTTTTAAAATTGTTTTTTTTTTTAATAAAACCTATTCATCATACTGTTGATTCACATGATGAACAGAACACCATGATCAGAAAATCATTTCAGGTGAGCTCACCTTGGAATAAATTTTTGAGTATTGCAGGCCAGATAAAAGCATGTATTGAGTAATCTCCATCAATAAAAATCTAAGCCAGAGGAGACAAACCTTTGGCCTTCCTTAGTTCTCAGAAGCCCTAGCCAGCACAGCCAAGGCTATTGCGGTACAGAAATTTTTTAGGGCCAGATTCCAATCCCTTGATCTAAGGCAGACCAGCCTATTTCATAGCATACCTGCCCATGACACAGCAAACCAAGTTTTTAATCCTATTGGTTAGTCCCAACTATAAAAACAACAACAACATTGAACTACTGAATGATGAGTCAGCATGTCATTAAATCCCACCAGTTCAATGGATCTCTTCTCATTCAATACTCTTCCAGATATTGTTCAACTGCAATTCCTATCATGCCCCAACCCTGGCTGTACTGGCAGCTGTGTCCAACAATATCTGGAGGGTCACATTTTGCTCAGTTCTGGCGTACACTCTCCATGTACCATACCTTGCTTTTTATAAGTAATTAGAATCATAGGGTTGGACTAGAGAATACAATATTGGTTTTACCAAGGGACTTCAGACATCATGCAAGCTCAACATTGTAATGCTCCTCCCTCATTTTGCTTACTTATTTATTTGTTGGAAATATGATTTAGGTGGCTAGCAAGAGTATTCAGATTTAAAGAACACATCTGCTAATAGTGGTGAGGGCAGCAGTACCATTTTATCCCACTTTTCCAGAGTATGTTCAGATGGCTGTAATATATTTTTTTCTAGACACACAGCAGGAATGTTTATGATCATAACAATGATGTTTATCTTATGGGGATTATGCTGAAGTGAGTTTAATTGTATTAGTCGAAAACAGATCAATGCTGGGGCTGATGTAATGTGTTTAGTATCAATATAAAGGTTGCTAAGTGTTGTGCTTTCAGATGGAATTAAAGCAGCAAGAGGACAATGGAACATATGGAAACCATTTGGGGTTTTTATGTTTCTGTCTAGCAAGAAGAATTAGTGTATTTGCTAAGTTTCTGGAGAGCCAACGGTGCTTTGCATTAGCAGTTTTTCTTTCCTTCTCCTTTGAGTTAAACCTGAACCCAAATGTTTAGAGAGCCTTAAGAAGCCTGACAGCTGGTTGTAGCTTGCAATTATTCAGAACGTGCTTCTTAATGGGTTATAAAAGTTGTGGGATGTATACAGTAACATCTCAAGCGTGAGAGGTTGTATATAGGGTTGTGCCAAAAGGCCTTGCGGATTGAATTTATCAATCTATATTAGCAACAGCAATATAATAATGATGGCAAAAAAAGGATCTGGGTTTTCTCTGGACTTCATAAGGATCTCCCAATCATGAAAACTTGAGCCAGTGGAGGAGTTGCCCATTGGTTCCTTGAAGATAAATACCATCTATTGTTTTGTGGGCAGGGGACAGTTACATTGCTATACATCCTCACAGTCCTTCCTATTTGATAGGTGGGGACTTGTTTGGCTCCTGAAAACCATACTAGAAGCAATACTAGAGGTGTCTTTAGACAGGGAGTAGGCAAACAGCTGTCCTCCTAGCAGCCCGAGCCAGCATAGCCAGTAGGGAAAAATGTTGGGAGTAGCAATCCTGTTACCCTAGGAGGTGGAGGATGCTTTAGAGCCCCACCCATGATTCCAGAATCATCATCATCATCATCATCATCATCTTAAATGGCTGGCCTGAGAGAGGAGGATAACTGTAGGGATCTTTTCACCTATGATATACCAGTACTAACTGTAGTGAGGCTCCAGTTGAGATAAAGTATTTTATTAGAAAAACATAGGACTTTATCAGATGAGCCTCTTTAAAGCATTCTTTTGTTGGCATAAAAAAAATCAATTTTTATGCCAGCAAAAGAATGCCCCCATCTGCACTTACCTCTAATACTGGTAAAGGCTTCCCCAGCAGTGAAAGAGAAAGTGAATAGAGCTCCGTTCACTTCCTCATTCAAAATCCCACATATTCTCGCGAGAATACATAGTGTGGGAATTTTTTAAAAAACAACAAAGTAAAAGTTGCACAAAGCACAAAAACATACTAAAAAACTTACAGGTAATCTGGGGAGGGTCATTAAAAAGTGCATCACTTACCTGGATGTCACAATCTCACCCAGAAGTGTTCACGCCTGACCAGCCACTGACAGGGTAATTATGCAGAAAAAAGCACAAGGTTTCACATGCCAGCTATGTTGGGGGAAAAATGGCAGGGGGGATCAATTGACAGCTTAAGCCGTCAATTAAAAATTAAGGGCAAGGACATAACCGTGAAAGGGTGATGTCATCTGATATGCACACCCTTTCACGGTTATGTGGCATCGTTATGACACCGTATTTGATGCATCTGATAAAGTCCATACACTCATATGACCTCTCAGAAAGAGGGATAGATTTAAGACCATCAAATTTTGAAATGATATTGCAGAAAGGAGAAAAACAATTATTGTCTAGGCTTTATAATTTTTTGTTGAGATATGACCTGGCAGACAAAGAGGTGAAAGAGTACATGATCAAACAGGCAAAAGATGTGGGATGTGGTATCAACTTAGAGGAAAGGGCCTGAAAAAAGATTTCTACTTTTACAAGGTCATTCTGTCTGCAAGAAAATGCTCTGAAAATGATGATCAGATAGTATCTCCCACCAATAAGATTAGCTAAAATGTCCAAAAATATGAAGAGATACTGTTGGAAATGTGCAAAGGAAACTGGTACTTTTTTCCATCAATGGTGAGGATGCAATCGAATACATATACTTTGGTGTGTGGTATGTGCCCTATTATAAAAGATTTTGAAAAAGAAAACTAATTTAACTCCTGAACTATTCCTATTAAGAATAATTAGTCCAGATTTGAAATTAGGAATCTATATGGAAAGATTGATTTGGCATATGATAATTGCCACCAGGATAGTTATTGCCAGAAATTGGAGAAAGGTTTCAATTCCAGATAAAGAAGAATGGTTAGAAAAACTAATAGAAAGACTGAAAATGGAAAAGTTGACATTTATGTTATAAAATAAATCTAAATTTCATCAAACATGGCAACCCTTTTAAGATTATTTACAGGATAATATAGAAAATGTGACTGAAGTATAAATGTGAACTTAAGATATCTGACCAGTTATTTATTTATTTTTTAAATTGAACTTTTTTGTGACATGTCTAACAGCTTGCTTTCTGTGTTATTTTTAACTAAGATGCCTATGTACAATGTATATGTATTTTTTAATTTCTGTGATAATGATATAAATCTGTTATTAATTTGTTATTCATGCATAAAATTTAAACTTGATTACTATATTTTCAATGAGGTGGGAGAATATGGAGATTATAATAATATATAATCCTTTATAACAAACTGGTACTTCCTCGGATAGGGAGTTCTTTGGGATGTTATTCTTGTATTATAGTTGTTAAATGTGTGTGTGCGTATTTTCTTTTCTTTTCTTTATTTCTTTTCTTTTTCTATGTATGTCAATTTTGGTGAAAATGTGAATAAAAATATACAAAAAAGTCCATAGACTAATACACAAGAATCTACACTCCTGTGAACCATTCAAGGCGATCAGAAAAGGAAGTGGGAAGGGTTGGAGGTAGAAGTCTGGGTAAGGGGGGAAATAATTACCGGTATTGGGGGCTGTAATATTTATAACCTATTTCATGCCTTAAAGGCATGTTCTGCCTTTAAGGGAGAGACAAAGGAAAACAAAACTCAACTGATTGCTTTACTTGCTGGGAGATAGGGATTGATGGGTTTATGACAATCTCACAAAATTGGACAGGAGGAGGTATAGAAGAATACTGTAGGAATAGGTTTGGGAATGGTCACTTAATGGTTTGATTGAATGAATCATTACTGAGGCTCCCAGGGCTGGAAGAAAGGATTAGCACATACCTCCTTAATGACTGTGTTTACTGAGGGGCTCCTGCACAATCCTAATTTTGGGCTTTCCTGCCATCATATTTCTAAGACCCATCCCACGTCATAGTGACCTCCAACTGACCTCTTGTTTGCCCCAGCCAGCCTGACCCAAAAAAGTTTCCAATATTTCCAATTATGAGATACTGTGGGGAAAGGATAGTAGGGCACACTAACAATCCAACCACATAGGAAGCCTCCATGATTCTCACCCCTGCTATAGACTTGGGCCATCACCAAGTAATTTAAAAAGAAAACTCTAACAGCAGGCAACTCAGGGCACATCTACACTATAGAAATAATGCAGTTTGACACCACTATAACAGCCATGGCTCCATCCTACAGAATCCTGGGATTTGTAGATTTGTGAAGGACCCACACTCTTTGATAGAGAAGGCTAAGGAATATGTAAAACTACAAATCCCAGGATTCCATAGGCTGGAGCTACAGTAATTAAAGTGGTATCAAAGTGCCTCATTTCTACAGTGCAGATGCACCCTAAGTTTCTTTGTAAGCATGAAACACCATTGAGCTTAACCCTTTTGCTCCCGAGGTCCTTTCACTGATTTTGTGAACTGTGTGATCGGACAATCCAAACAAAGTAGACTTTCACTTGGCAAATAAATTCTTTATTCTGAAAAATATTCTTAGTCTTGAAAAACAATATTTTTGTTGTTCCCCCTTGCAAAACCCTCATTCCTGCTTGTACCCTCTTTTGTCCCTATATGTATCTGTTTGGGGAAATGGGAAAGAAGAGCTGATTTTCAAGCTCACCATGAATGGTGGTTGAAACTACAGCTCCCAGAAAGCAAATGTGTTAAAATGATGGACATGAAACCATTAGCACAGACAAGCCAGCACTAGGAGCCATGACTGGATTCTCAGAATGCTATAGAGTGATGGCCTTTTTTATTATTATTCATTGTTCACTGAGAAAATTGGACCATAGCATTTGAACCAGTTCCAAGCCAGGTGAGAGGTAGTTCACACTTCAGTGAGAAGAAGCAGTGGGTGAGAGGGTGGTTAGAAGCATTTAGAAAAAAAGGTAGTTTCTGGATGAGAGGTCCCTGAATCCACCAGCCAGCATGGCCTGTGTGATCCACCCCACCCCCCAAACAAACTGTTTCCCTCTGGCCCTGGCCCTACATACCAGTTTCCCAGTCACACGGGGGACAGCAGCTAAGAGGCAATGTTGTTGAGGAAAAGCAGCAAGCATGAAAAAAGTTAAGACTGTTGCCCTTCCACACACTGCTTCTTCCCTATACTTCCAACCATACTTTGTACCCCAGAAGCAAATCCTATGTTTATTGAAGAATTATAACCAAAGTTTAAGTGCCAAATATTTTTTCACCACTTCAGAGGAAGAACCTTATCAGACACTCTAAATATGGTGTCATAACAATGCCACATAAACGTGAAAGGGCATGCATATCAGATGACATCAGACTTTCGCATTTATGTCCTGGCCAAAACCCGTGCTTTTTAATTGACGCCTGAAGCCATCAATTGATCCCCCATGGCACTTTAGTGCTGGCATTGCTGGTGTGTGAAACCTCACACCATTGAACTCATGTGAATGCAGTGTGAATGGATGGTCCAGCATGAACACTTCTGGGTGAGATCATGACATCCAGGTAAGTGACACACTTTTTATGACCCTCCCTGGGTTAGAATAAAATAGAATCTTTATTACAGTCATAGACCACCACGGCCCTCCACAGGCTACTTGTAAGTTTTTAAGTGTGTATATGTGCTTTTTAAATGTGTTGTTTTTGTTTTGTTTTTTTAATTTCCCACACAAAGGTATTCCCTCAAGAATCTGTGGAATTTTGAATAAGGAAGTGAATGGAGCTCCATTTACTTCCTCTTTCATTGCTGGGAAGCCTTTGCCAGGAAAGCAAGGTGCAGCATTGGGAGTTCTTTTGCTGGCATAAAAATGGAAAAGTTATGCTGACTAAAGAACAGACATTTGGGGTGGTGGGGTGATAAAGTCCAAAGTCACATTTTCAGAGACTGTCTATATGGTCTGGCTGGTTGGAGGGGGGGTGGGTGGAATTCTCTGGTTTAGATATTTAGTACTTCCCTGACTGAGTTCTATTCTTATTTCCTTATGGTGTAGAATACAATATACTTCTGTCAAGTTATTCCAATTGTTCACTTTTCCATGTGGCATTCCTTCTGCAATGTCTACCCACACCCCAACAAACAATCTAATGCAGCCAGTTCTGTTCCATCTGGCAGCTCTTTCCTATGTAACGAGTATATGACCACAAAAATAGATTGTGAAAGGAGGAGGGGAAGCCAGAAGAAAGAGTGACAAGATTTCCAACAGAGAAGGATTATGAAGATATGCACACACACTCTCACACACAGAGGGAGCTAAGCTGAATGCTGGGCTCTTTTTAAGATTAATTAATGCTGCCTCCCAACTGTTGTCTGCCATTGCTAGGTCAGCAAGATCCCGCCCCCTGTGATTTCAGGGTCAAAAATTGAGACTGGATAAATGAGTCCTTGTAATGTCATGGGGTGAGCCCTTGTGATATCACTGAGAAATTGCAGGCTGGGAGTGAAGGTTGGGAGAAGGGCCTAAACTTTTTCTGTCCATTGATTATTAAAATTAGCATAAGAGCAATTGGGATAAATGGACTCAGAATTTGGCAAATACTTTGGTTTTCAGCTCCCAGAGGCCCCACCATTACCACTGTTAAGGGATTCTTGGAGTTATATCCAAAATATCTGGAGAGTCAAAAGTTTTGTACTGCCATGGGGCACCCCTAAGAAGATGGTCTCCCTGCCTCTCCATGAATCTTCCTTGTGTATTTCTAGCCATTGAAGAATGCGCTACCCAGTATGAGAGATGGTGGTGGCTTAATAGAGCTGTTGTTGCGTGCCTTCAAGTCATTTCCAAGGTAGGGCCACTCTAAGGTGAGTATGGATATAGATCAACATAGTTGCCTTTGTGATTCTTCTTGCAGGTGTGGCTCTGGAGAATGTCATGATTGGTGCTATGAGGAAGAGTGATGTCCATCTGGGGAATCTCAGAGGGCTGATTTGGGACCCCAGGAGGACCAAATACAGCCCAAGGGCCAGCATTTCCCAACCCTGCCTTACAGGGATTCAGACTTAAGAGGCACACACAGTACTAGGCCTGGACAGATGAATGTGCCATTTCTGTTTCTCCCACTAAAAAGAAAAGAAAGAAAAACCCAGCTGGCATCCTGTTAATGACATATGCATGTGTAATTTTCAGTTATGGCAGTGAATGTACTTTTCTACTTGTGGCATATGGAGGAATTCAGCACCTCCATCTCCTACTATTCCCTTCCTGAGCCGCTTCTGTTTCCTAGCTGGGCCTCCCACCCCTTACCCAACCAGTGGCCAGGGAGGGAGGGCAGCCAGCTAGTTCTATTTCTTGAGCTGCCATAGAAAGAAAAAGGCCTCATCCTGGACCTCTGAAGGGTCCTCAAGAAGGGTCCTCAAGAAGAGTCCTCCAGGAGGGTGATGTAAGCTTCTTGCAATCAGCAGCAGGAACCCAGCTACCTGGTTGCCCCCATCCCATACTTCCTTGGCTGCTGAATGGTCATGAGCCTACAGATAGATAGGCTGAGCATGTGGGGAAGGGGAACAAGACATAACTATGCCTGGTGGATGCATATGATCTGCCAACGTGATGCAGGATTTCATCTCTCATGTACTTTGCTTCCCAGATATAAATAAAATCTGTGTGTTTTGTCAAATTATTAATAAGTGAAATTAAATATGCTCCCACCTCTTTTGAGAAATATTTTTTGCTTCCTCTGGATCCAGATGGCATTCTATTTACTTTATTTGCTACAATTCAACACTAGTGGTTCATACAGTGAGTGGGGAGTACTTTCCCACAAAATGGGAAAGAGATGAATGCACACACCCCACTTAAGTTCTTGAGCCAGCTATGCAATCCAAGGATAGTTGCTAAAAATCCTGTGATCCTTTAGCTGCACAAGTTTAGTCCTTCATCATCATAGGCCTTTCCTGTAATCTATTCCATATCTTCATTGCATTGTTGTTGTGTGCCTTCAAGATATTTCTGACTTATGCTGGCCCTAAAGTAACCTATCACAGGGTTTTCTTCTCAAGATTTCTTCAGATGGGTTTGTCTTTGCCTTCCTCTGAAGTTGAGAAAGTGTGACTTGCCCAAGGCTGCTGACACACTGCAAAAAATAAAGCAGTTTGTCACTGTTTTAACTATCATTGTTCCATCCTGTGGAATCCTGGGATTTGTAGTTTGTTCTGGCACCAGAGCACTCTGACAGAGAAGGTGAAATATTTCACAAAGCTACAAATCCCAGAATTCCATGGTATTGAGCCACGGCATTTAAAGTGGTTTCAAACTGCATTATTTCTGCATTGTGTCAGCAGCCCAAGGTTTCCACAGCCAAGCAGGGATTCAAACTCAGGTCCCCAGAGTCATCATCCAACACTCAAACCATTGGCTCCCTCTTTTATGTATATTAAATGATGGCACTCAAATTTAGAAACATTATTATGCTTCCCAGTTTTAAAAAGGGGCCCTACTCATCTACTTTTAGTATATTTCCAGCATTACTATTATTAAATATGCTGGAAATACTTTTTAAAAGAATGTAAGAAGTCAGTTGGGGACTTGGGTTGCCCAGAGTTTTTAATCTGCTTCAGAGCTATGTATACTGGAAGGATGGTGTCCATCTGTCCTTCTCTCCCAACTGCAGGACGACAACTTCAACAAAGAAGCCACAGAATTCCAGGCTATAAGTAGCATACAGTGGTTGTTTGTCCCAAAATACTACCACGCTGACTACAGCAAACACAAATTACAAGCTTTACCTAATCACAGATATGCTACCAAGTCATTTCTGGTTTTCACAAATGACAGTGAGCGGGTTGCAGCCTTGCCACTGCCTGAATTTGGTTGAGTTTCTGTTCTGAGCTTTGCAGATATTCAAAGGATTCTGGTACAGATTTAGAACAAGTCTACATAGAGTGGATTGGAAGTGCCGTTAATGCTGACATCATCTGAGTTTCTTTTGATGCTGGCTCTTTTTACAAAAGATGTGCTATGCCCTCTGTTAGAGTTTGTTGCTACAGATATAATATGTTTGACATGAGCATATGGACACTGCTTTCAGCAAAGACTAAAGCAATTGATTTGAGGTGTCCTGAAAGGGCTGCAAGGCAGAAACATAGAGCTGGAAGGGACTCCAAAGTCCTTCTAGTCCCACCCCATACCAGTGCAGGAATCCATGGTTAAAGTACCATTGAGAGTTGGACAACCAGCCTCTGCTTAAAAACCTCTAATAAAGGAGAATAAAACTTCATCTGAGAGACAGGACATTTTCAGACACTTAAAAAGTGCTGCGGAGGGCTCGGGAGAGGTACACACCTGTTTCACAGCAGGGGAGCAGTTTCTGATGATGCCGTCCCTCTCGCGTTACCCTCCGTGTTCCTTCTGTGTCACATGGAAGGAAAAGGCACCACTTTTTATTCATGGAAGTTCTTCATTAATAAAAAGTGGTGCCTTTTCCTTCCATGTGACACAGAAGGAACACGGAGGGTAAGGCGAGAGGGATGGCATCATCAGAAACTGGCCCCCTGCCGCGAAACAGGCATGTACCTTTCCCGAGCCCTCCACAGCACTTTTTACACATCTGAAAATGTCCACAAAATGTCCACAGTCTGTTCCACTGCTCTTCTCCCCAGGAAGTTCTTTCTAGTATGTTTATTTGGAATTTCCTTTCTTATAATTTGACTCCATTGGTTTAGGTCCTACCCTCTGGAGCAGCAGAAAACAAGCTAATTCGATCTTCCATGTGACAGACTTTCAACTATTTGAAGAAGGCATATCACCTCTCAGGCTTCTCTTCTCCAGGATAAACATACCCAACGGCCTCAACTGTTCCTCATAGGGCTTGGTTTCCAGACCATTTGCCATCTTTGCTGGCTCATGTTAAACTTG
This sequence comes from Gambelia wislizenii, assembly GCA_030847615.1. NCBI lineage: Eukaryota > Metazoa > Chordata > Lepidosauria > Squamata > Crotaphytidae > Gambelia > Gambelia wislizenii. Next base: position 301,559,032 of record JAUMIR010000002.1, on the reverse strand, counting down.
CAGGCCACATCACATTGCTGGCTTATGTTAAACTTGTGGGCAACATATTCAGAGGTAGCTGTGTTGGCCATGCAGCAAAATACAACAGATTCCAAAATCCACAAAAACAGTGATACCTTTACTGGGCCAACTAAAAGCACAAAATACATTATGAAAGCTTTCAAAGCTTCACTGGCTTCTTATTTAGGCAAAGATATTAAATATCATACAGGATAAGAAAAGCCACAATACAAAAGTCACAGGCCTACATTTAATCTCAGATGTTACTTTTGTTGTCAGTTAAGATGACCTGGAGGCATTTCAATTCAGGCAGAGTCCACTCCCCTTCTTGCCAATGTGGAGACCGGAGACAAAGGGCATTAAGGGCTTGCCTACATGGGCACCATTCCCCCATCTTAGAGCCCTGCAGTCCAGATGACACAGAGCTTTTGCTTGTTCTGCCCCTGAGCAGTCCTCACAACCCCTGGGGCAAAGATGGGGCCAAGACAGGGAAGGCAGGATAGGACCCACTACAGCATTTTAAAATAATACCGATTTAAATCTATTCCAGTCAGAAAAGAACAGATCAGGCCCCATGTGTTTACAGCAGCCCATTCGGGCATGCTGGCCCGTCACTGAAGTTGCCTTCTGCCTTGTTCTTCCATAGCCAGGATGAGAGCCTGCAGCATGTGGCCAAGGCTGGTCACATGTGGGGCCTTGCTTATGTACTGCAAGTCTGCTTCCTGATGTCTAAGAAGTCTAAATGCAAGATGGGGAAGTGACAGACTTCCCTATCCTTAGTATCATGCACCTGGTCAAGGGGATCCTGGTGTGTACTTCATGTCTTCAGGCAAGGTAATGTCTTAGGCTATCTTTGATCCCTATGCTCCTTAACACACACTGTAAAGTAGAGTTTCCAGAATTGTCTGGCACAAGTCATGACAGTGAAATTGACATGAAAACAACATCAGTTTCAGTATGAATTTGCCCAGAGGGTTGCCACCTTTTCTTATATTCTTGGCAGGGCTCCTATCCTCATAAAAGGTGTATAACAACACAGGTGTTCCCAGCATAGAGATGCAGTGATGGGAAAGACCTGACTGTTAAATCTCTGCCAGATATGCAACTCTTAAAAGCATAGTAGCCCTACCAAGGAAATAAATGGTGGCAAGTCTCCCCATACTTATTTGTAGAAACAAAATATACTAGAACAGCAAGAACCATAAAATCATAGATTCATAGAATTGTAGAGTTGGAAGAGACCAAAAGGGCCATCCAGTCCCACCCCCTGCCATGCAGGAATACACGATCAAAGCATCTCTGACAGATGGCCATCCAGACTCTGTTTAAAGACCTCCAAGGAAGGAGACCCCACCACGCTCCGACGGAGTGTGTTCCACTGCCGAACAGCCCTTACTGTCAAAAAGTTCCTCCTAATGTTGAGGTGGAATCTCTGTTCCTGGAGTTTGCATCCATTGTTCCGTGTTCTAGTCTCTGGAACAGCAGAAAACAAGGCTGTTCCAGTCTCAATGTGACACCCCTTCAAATACTTAAACAGGGCTATCATATCGCCTCTTAACCATCTTTTTTCTAGGCTAAACATACCCAGCTCCCTAAGTCTCTTCTCATAAGGCATGGCTTCCAGACCTCTCACCATTTTAGTTGCCGTTCTCTGGACATGCTCCAATTTCTCAATATCCTTTTTGAATAGTGGTGCCCAGAACTGGACACAATATTCTAGGTGAGGCCTGACCAAGGCAGAATAGAGTGGCACTATTACTTCCCTAGATCTAGAGACTACACTTCTATTGATGCAGCCCAAAATCGCATTGGCCTTTTTAGCTGCTGCATCACACTGTTGACTCATGTTCAACTTGTGGTCTACTAGGACTCCTAGATCCCTTTCGCACGTAGTTACGTAGTCTTGTTTAGCCAGGTCTCTCCCATCCTATATCTATGCATTTCAGTTTTCTGCCCTAAGTGCAGTACCTTACATTTCTCCATACTGAATTTCATTTTGTTAGCTTTGGCCCAGCTCTCCAGTCTACCCAGGTCATTTTGAATTTTGATCCTGTCCTCTAGGGTATTAGCTACTCCTCCTAATTTGGTGTCATCTGCAAATTTGATAAGTATGCCGCTAATTCCATCATAAAAGGATAGAAAGAATATTCAAAAATATTCCCCCCAAATGGTCACAAACTGTTTTTTAAAACATTCCAGGGAATGATTAGGTTTATGATAACCTCAACTATAAAATATTGTACAAAATGTTACAAAATATTAATTATAATGATAAGTTACTGTTTCAGTGGCACTAAAATTATTTATTAAGATAGCTTCCAAACAAGTGATGTAATTGAAGGTAACTCTGACTGGGGGGAAGTCAGAATGAATGGGAAAGTAAGGGCCCATCTACATGGCAAAAAAAAATACGAATGCCATTTGGAAGATCGCTCTTCCGTACACATGTCCATTCAGATTCATCCGTATTATTTAGAAGGGGGGGCTAGCGAATCCCCCATAAACTACATGGATTCGGCGTTCGGAAGGAGTAGCAGATCTCGGCATAAAATCTGTACAGCCGTTCGAATAGCTGGTGGTCTGTACGCCCCATTTGCACACATACAAACAGGCAGTGTAATCTGATTGGCTGGCCGAGTAGAGGGGGAGGGGCTAACAAGGAGGGGAATTGGGAGCACCTGCCATGTTGGATTCCTAGCTAAGCGAGAGTCTGGTAAGTCCATGAATTTTATATATATTTATTTTTATTTTACATTGTAAATAGGGAAAACCAAATGTCCGCAAAGAAGGTACCTTTTTAAATTTTTTTAAAAAAAGTGGCGGGAGATTTAAAACTGCTGCTTGGCTTGCTTGCTCCAGCCAGCTGGGGAAGGGGGGGTCATACGGAGTTTAGGGGGGGTAAAAAAATCGTGTAGGCGGATGGTATGCATATGAACAACTGCCTATTCGTATTTTTTTTAAAAAAAAACCCATGGATTTTTTTAAATCACATAGATGGGCCCTAAATAAGAGGGTAAGAGAAGGTGAAGCATGAGAAGAGGAAGAGATGGCGGGAATGGAGGGGGTGAGGTATGGAAAAGGACAAAGAAGGGAATGGAAGTGATACAGGAGGATGAGGGAGAGTAATGGGTTGAGTATGTTTAGAGATGTGAAGAAGGAAGATGGAATGTTTGATGGTTTATGATATAATGTTTGAGAATAATGTATAAAAAAACTATGTTTTTTCTTTTTTAACTGTTGGGAAACCCTGATGAGGACAATACTAGATGGATAAGAATCTTCACAATTCAGAACTACTTCTGCACACATACACACACACAAAATACACAATCAAAATCCTATGTCAGACACATCACCACAATGTTGTGGCTATTCTGTGTCCCCCCCAATCTGACCCCAGAAACCCACCTTGAAATCTATCCAGCTTCACTGAGGGACAAAGTTCTGGCAAGCAGGGTGCTGAAGGAGGGGTCCCTCTTTCTGCTTCTCACACTGAGGCTTGTGATCAGGAGGGGGCTGGAAGCCTCATCCATCAGTGCCCTGCTCTGCTCACCAGTGCCACAGAACTCAATCCCTCAGTGCAACTGGCTGGATTTTAAGGTGGGTTTATGGGGCATTATCAATCATGGCAATGGTTCCACAATCATAAATGTGAATAGGAAACAGTTACAAAGTTACAAAGACATATGTAATTTACTGTATGAGATTGTGGCTGATTGAAAGGATGCTAGCTGTGCAGAAAATGAGTTTCCTGTGTGGAAAATACCCTTCTTTGTTTGCAGGAAACTTGTTTTATGCATAGAATGTGCAGTTTTCTGTGCATAAAAGCATGTGCTTTGGGTTTGTTTGTTTTTCAACAAAACAAGTCCCAAACTGTGAACAGTCGTTGCCTGTACAGTTTTTGACAACTTTTTCACAGCAAGGACATACACAGTTAAATTATTCATTCTTGCCTGTGAACATGAAATTTACAAAGATTTACACACCTTGGAAACAATGAAACTGAAAGTTGATTTCTGATTTTCTGCCATCTCTCACATTTTTTCATAATTCCTCTTTTCTTTTCAGCAGCTACAAATTTTTTAGAACAAGAAAGAGCATCAGCTCACTTTTCATAACTTCCAGCTTCCCAGAAAATTATTTGGACCAGTGATGTCCTTACATGTTAAATTGTTGTCAACAGAATATCTTTATTTCTACAGTTGCAAGAAAGTGTCAGGACAAAATAGGCCGGGTGATGTCCAAGCTTTGAACAGAGGAAAATGAGATAATGTGAAAAATCCACATCTACAGGAAACAAAGGGCTCATCTATATGAGCCAGGATCAGGGCCATGTCTCCCCCATTACCTCGGCAAAATTGGATAGAGTCCAGATGGGATTGGCAGCCCATTGTTGCATCTGCCACCATTTTCCTTGCCCTCCAGGCACTGAGGAAGTCAGCTGCAACATGTGACCAAAGGCCCCATGTATGCGGCCAGCCTCGGTCACATGCTACGAGACCCTTTCCTGGATGCAGAAGGGTAAGGGTGACCCAAAGTTGGAGTGATGGGCTGGCCTGCCGTGACAGGCTCTTGCAGACACTCATGTTACCATGCCCAACACCCCCTCCCCATAATATCTCATAATTGGCAATTTTAAGACACTTCATGGGGTGTAGTAGACCAGGGTTGACCAAAAAGTGAGGTCAAATGGAGGACACAGGGATCTAAGAAAGTGTCGTGGAAAAATACTAGCAGACACATCCAAGATAGGATTAAGCAAAGCCCCTAGTAAAAAAACATTATTAAGGTGGTATGTTATAATTCCCTTTTGAGCACTCTTGGCAATGAGTCATATATCACAAAAAGTGACCCAAACAACCCTTATCCCTAGGAAGTATCCCTCATCACCCCTCCCTGTCCTACAATATGGAGGTTGTCATAAACCCATCAATGCCTATCTCTCAGCCATCAGCAGATTTTCAGTTTCCTTTGTTTAAATGGTAGGAAGCCCATCTACACTTTGTTCTAAGCTCAAACTCCCCTTCAGGACATGGGATACAGTAGAAATATTAGTCTCAAATAATAGGCATGTGTGTTACTGTGCCACTGTGGGTGACACCCGGCCACTCTCTCTGTTGGCACACCCCAGGAACAGATGTTAGTTCCACCCTGAGACTTCTGTCTGAGTACTTCACTCCCCGCTTTCCAGGACCGATAATTATTACCCTATATTCTGAATCTATTCCTCTGTTCAACCTTTCTGTCTTAAACTCTTCATTAGCCTTGTGTGGTATAGCAAGGTGTGCCACTGCAGAAACACCCGGCCACTCTCTCTGTCAGGGTACCCCAGGATCGGACTCCAGTCCCACCCTTAGATTTTCATCTGAGTTCCTCTCTGCACTTCAGGACTGATAACTATAGTCCCATCTCCTGAATATATTCCTCTACCCAACCTTTCTACCTTAAATGCTTTGTTAGCCTTGTGTGGTTCTTGTGAGTGTGTGTTGTATATGTGAGTGCTTTTTGAGATATTTTCCAGTAAAAACAATTTATTTTACTTTAATTGGAGTTCTCTGCAGTGAGTACTGGTATGCATAGGTGTACAAGGTCCCGAAGGTTACCTGACCTCTTGCACCCATCCATTTGAGCTAATAATTCCCCCAATTAATAACTGAGATTTTGGCATCATAGGTGGGCCCCACCACCACCAATTTGGATAAGACACAGGGCCCACTCTGTTTTTTCCCTGGTGGCAGTGGAGTAAACCAGGTATTTTCTTATTAGTCCTTATCCTGGCTTGCCCCCATCTGAGCCCAGCTTCCGCCCCAGGGGTCATAAGGACTGCCCAGGGGCAGATTAGGGCAAAAGCCCTGCACCATGTGGACTACAGGGCTCTCAGATAGGGGCAAGTCAGGGTAAATTGCCATGTAGATAAGGCCAAAAACATAATGCACAATGCAAAATGTCAGCGAGCTCAAAGAGGCACTTTTGCTGCTGAGTCTAGAGGTGAGAATGAATGGCTCAGGTACACTTATTCAAGGTTAGCCACTTCTTAAAGACACTGTTCCTACTGTCACCATTACAGAGGGTGTGACAGCACAAAGGAGCTGAGCAATAGCTTAACTTTGTTTTTCCCAGTTTGGGGACCAATGATGAGTTAACAGTAAAAAGTGAATCAGAGCATTAGCAATGATAGGAATGGCTTTTTCTGGCTTTTGGCTTTTCTTCACAAATGAAGATTCAGGAAAGACTCATCCCGTGCTTTCTGCAAGCGCGCTGATGACTAAAAAGGCCAATCTGAGATAAACAAGTCCGCTTGCAGAAAGCACAGCAGAAGGTCTCCTTGGGTGATGTTTCTGGGTTGTGGTTCTTTCTGCGTTGTCGTTTCTCTTCAAGACTTGTTCGGCATGAGTTCTCAAGGCTGCAGCATTGTGGATAGTGCATCTCCATGCCTCCCGATGTGAGGCCAGGGCGGACCACTGCTGGTGATCAATTTGGCCGAGCCTGAAATGTATAAAAGGATCAAGGGAAGAATCTAGATAATGACCTGGGCATAATTTACCTCCCTCACACCACACTCTTGCAACCTGAATCCAGATCTTTTCTGCCCCCTCCCTAGGGATGTTCTGGAGCAGAACTTTCCATTCATACCAATGAAAGCTTTCCTTCCCCTGGAAATTGCCAAGGTCCCTGGTTCAGATCAAGATATACATTGAAGAGCACCAGCAGCAGGATCCCAGTATGACTCTTGGGGCATCACTTAGTGCCTGAGGGCCCAAAGGCAAGAAATACAATTCTATACCCTTTGAGTGCCCCAATTTAGCAGGGACAGTCCCAATTAATCCTCTGTCATTCTAGTTTCTCAAATGTTTTTAAAATGTCCCAGTTTCTCTCTTCTTCTTCTTTCCCTCTTCATCCTCAATTTATTTCAATTGGTGCAAACTGGGGTCAAAATGAAAAAGCAGGGGATTGTTCCTTAATTGTTATCATCAAAGTGCAGTTCTCAGCCATATGTCTGTGTCAATAGAGACAAAGGAAACACTGTGAACTAATACATAAGCTGAACTGCCTCTAGTAGATAGTGTATCAAGATTTCCATCTCTTGGTGGCCAATAAGGTGGTGGGGGGATTACGTTAAATAACTGAGCCCAATACTAGCAAGCCAACACTGGGGAAGAATAACAGGGTTTTCTTCAAAGTTTCTTTCCATGAAATGTTAATTTGTTATCTGATCTGGGCTGGTGTAAATTATGAGTTCCTCATAATGCAAAATATGTACTTTTTAATTATTGAGGGTGGTCTAATTGTTTCAGAAGGTGCTTCTATTGTTCAAATGGAACCTCTGAACATGTTAAAAATTATGCAGGCCCACATGAAAGTATCTAGCCTTTCTGAAAGTTTTTTTTTTTCCAGAAAGGTTGAGCACATTCAGATAGGCTTGCATAACTTACCAATTACCAAGTTGAAAACAGCCTATTGAGCCAATTCTCATGGCCTGACAAGTACTTGTTCTAGTGATGCTGCTTCTGTAGTCTGAGGCAGGCCATGAAATCAGGGCATAGTGGATAGACCACAACACTTAGCTTGCAAACTGAACTAGACTTGTAGGGTCACAAATTGGCAAAGCTTGATGGTATAGTATTAAAGCCCGCAGTGTCCAGGTAACACCATTTAGCAAACACTTCTGAATGAGCTTCAGGTCTCCCCCAAGTGCCCCTCAAAACTCAACTGCCTGGATCAAAGTTGTCCAGGATGTCTGTGGCATCAGAGAACTAAAACAAAGGCTCCCTGCGAGGTCAAGGGGGTTCTGTCCACAAAAGAATAACAGTCAGCCAGAGACAGTTCTACCTTTGGGTAGAGTGAAGTAGTCATCTCAGGTGGCAGATTCTTGCAGTCAGGGGGCTATGGTAGCGGTGGCAGGCATAGGCAGCTTCCAACACTGGCTGTTCCTCCTGAACCCCTGTTTGTTCCTTTTAGTTGTAAGACAGATGTAGGTGTCACACAGTCTAACCTTCACCTCATAAACTGGCCTGTTTGCTCACCACCACTACTGAAGAAAGAGACAAGTGCCAGTTATAGAGGACACACCAATGAATTTACCCAATTATTCAGCCTGACTGCCTCTCCACTGTCATTGCCAAATTCCTTTCAAAATCCCCTCATCCCTTCTCTGGACAGGGGTCTGACTTTCTGTCAATAGAATATGTTATTGTGTGGACTCTGTTGGTAAGCATGCCTAATAGCTGTCGGTGAGGGAAATAAATCACGATGAGTCTGGATTTTATAAACAGAACACAAGGATTGGTTTATTAACTGTATGTTTGTAACAGCAATGCTTCAATATAGTGCTTCCAACTTTGTTAATTGCTTAATGTCTCTTAGGAGATTTTCACACGGGGCCAAAATGCCCCATTACTGAACTACTACCTCCTCTCCCGTTCCTGCCATGGAATAATGTAAATCTTTCACACACTTAGCTTAATTCCATGGCAGAAACGGGTTCCCTCTCCCCTTGCTGGCCGGCATTAAATGCAGCCATCGTAAGACTGCTCTTACAACCGGCCATCTGACACGTTATCACGTTATTGCATGATAACGGCTAGGTGGTGAATTTAAAAAATAAAACTCCCCCAAATATAAAATCAGTTCACCAAGCACAAAAACACACTTTAAATCACACAATCAAAACAGGGAGGATAAAATAAAGGGTCTATTCACGATGAAAAATTGTGATTATATTGTTCTGGAACAGTCACGGGAGCAGGATGGATGCAGGATAGAATGGGGTCAATGCCATTTGAAAGGGAAAACCCTTCCCAACCCTGTTCTGTTCCTGCCACGGGATATATAGCCCATGTGAAAATCTTCTTAGTCCCACTCTGTGGTAACTAATTACATATAGAAGTCAGGTACTATTCTTTGAGCCCTTAATAATAAAACTAGATATACACCAGACTCAGGACTTTATCAGACATGGTGGAATGCAACACAAAACCACGTCAGAAGAACACTATGATAACAGAAAAGGCAACATTATCAGATGCCTGCATCCTTCAGCTAAGCCATCAATAAAAAGGGACGCATTATGCACACCTGAGCTATACTCCCAGAATGGCTGAACAATGATGTCATCTGGTAATGTCACCCGTTTTTGTTCTAGCGTTCTAGTGTTCTTCTGAAAAATTTTGCCACATCTGATAAAGTCCTCAATCACTCTTTTCTTACACTGTAAGTTTCCACTCACTCTATAATCCATTCAGCCTCAACACTCTCTCACACACAGACTGTACTGCACACAGCCATCCCATAACTGAACTCAAAAGCAAACAGAACCAAAACTGACGCTCTCAATTGTCACACACAGCTTTCAAATTCTAGGAAACCCTCCCATTACAGTTTTCTGCTCTGGGATTGGCTCCCTCATTCTCTCATTCCATTTGCTCAGCAGCATTCCATCAACTGCTTGTCACACCAGTACCATCAGCTTTGGTATTTCAAATGAGAAGGGGATGACATCTTTACCTTCAGTTCAGGCAACAAAAAAATACCTTGGATACCAGTGCTGAGGTCATCCTGTAGCACGGCAAAGCAGGAACAGGTTCTGTGGAAAACATTTGAACCATAAGTAGATTTCAAGACAAGTAGGCAAATGCAGAATCAGAGCCTAGAAAAGTTACTTCTCTGGACTATAACTCTTTGACTCCTGTAGCTGGCATGGGCAGTGGCCATGCCAACTGGAGATTCTGGGAGTTGTAGTCCAAAATCAGCCTTTCCAACAACATACACACATTAATAATTTATTCTACAAGCAGTCTCCTTAAACGTACTCCCAGAGTAGAATCCTATGAACATGATTCTCCTCTGGAAGAGGAGGAGGAGGAGTGATGGTGGTGAAAGAATCTCATTGCTATATAGTTTCCAAGTTTGGTTGGTGGATTTATTGTTCAGAATACTAATGAAAACTTTCCTTGTGCTTCCCCCTGTGACAAAAATAGAAATGAAAATATTAATCCTGTTTAGTTTATTGGGACTTATATTTATAGAGTGTGACAAGAGGAGAGATTATGATGATAATCAGGCTTGACACAGCATGAGCCGAAATTGTGCAAGCAAAGGGACAGACCTCAGTCGAACACCGTCTCAAGTTGAGCTGCAGCCAGTGAACAGCAAACATAAGGCTTCTCTCTGTCTTGGAAACAACAAGGTTCACTAAGGAAGGTCAAACAGCTCCATGCAAGAAGGAAGATACATATTTTTTTTAAAAAGGGGGGGAAAGGATGGTTTTACTGTGGTAGATTGTCAGATGTATACAATCAGGGAGGGACCCACAAAAAAGAACCAGCAAATAGCCAGATGAGGAGCAGAGCTGTGAGGGAAAGGGTAGTGATCACAAGGTAATGAGATATCACCTCACTCTTTTTGTAGTGTAACCTTAACGGTTTCAATTACTTTTAGCTTACAGGGTTTGCAGCCTAACAATTTAAGTGTGTTTTGTAGCTCAACCCAGAGCCTGTAGATTTCTGATTTTTAAAAGTAGCTGAAAGATAAATATGTTAGTTACTTCTGAATAATGAGAAAAGGGTACTTTTGCAGGAGAAATGTCAGCAACTGTTTCAGGGCCTTGCAGTTATAACTATGATTGCAAATTTCTTTTATAAAAGTTACTTTCAAATCTGCACTACATTTAATGCAGGATTGTTGGGACCAAATGGCAGCAGCTCTTCAAGGTTTCAGAGAGAAGTCTTTTCCAAACATTATATGGAGACTCCAGGGATTGAACCAGCAACCTGATGCCATGTTTCTACCCAGAGGGTTCTTACCCAACTACCTTCCATCATCAGCTCCAGGGCTGAAGTGAGGGAGGAGCCATGTTCACACCATTCCAATTCCTCAGGCATCCTAGACTGGTCAATTCCAAGGACAACCAGAGGGTGGATCAAGACTACAGGTCGACCCCCGTTCCAACACACACAGTCCCCTGTGGATACCTGGATAATAGGAAACCCTATTATTTTCAATGAGACAAATACCCAAAATTGACCATATAATCTCATTGGATGACCTAGAAATGCCTAGAGAGAACTTTTTTTTTGGTTGTGGATAAGTGAAACCATGGATACCGAATCCAATGGATATGGGGGTCAACCTGTACTTTCATTTCATTAAGAGAGAAGGGGATGCTGAGGCAGGTAATTTCTTGCCCAAGGCCTGTAGGGAAATTCTTAAAAAAAAAGAAAGAAAGAAAAGAAATTATTGATTTATTTGTATAATAGTGGCCTGTAGGGAAATACAAGGCAGAGGTGAGATTTGAGTTAGGGACTCTTTGAGCCAGTCTTTTCACTCTTAGCACTTAATGCACAATATGGATCTCAATTCCTTTAAATAATTAATTCAATTCTACTTCAATCTCTCCCTCTCTCTCTCTCTCTCTCTCTCTCTCTCTCCCTCTCTCCCTCCCTCTCCCCCCTCCTAAGTATCCCTGGGAAACTAAACATGGGCTACAGATCAGTAATTCTGGAGTCTAGGGTTCAAATCCCCACTCAGTCATGGAAACCCATTCGGTAACCATGGGCAAGTCACACTCTCTCAGCCTCAGAGGAAGGCAAAGGCAAGCCCTGCCCCTGGACTACTCTTGCTAAGAAAACTCTGTGATACCTTTCCCTTAGGGTCACTGGAAGTCAGAAACAACTTGAAGGCACACAACAACAACAACAACAACAACAACAGATCAATAACAGGCAATATTACCATGAAAATGCAGTTCTTGATAGTTAAACTTATAGCAGTTTCTAATCTTCCCAGCACCCAACACCACCCAGCTACTAAAGTCTAATACAGGGATGGCCAAAATCAGCAAACCTGAGAGCCAATTGCAGTCTGCCACATTCCATTGTGGGCCACACATACACTAATTTTTGTGGCATGACAGGAATCAGATGGGTGGTGGTGTTTTGTTTTTGTTTGTTTCATTTTTAGTTGCCCCAAATCTCAAATTACACACCCAAAGCAGGAGTATGGGAAATGTGTCTCTTGTTCTAGAATTGTGTTTTCTAGAAGCTTGTCAACATGGCTACCATTTCCTACACATTTTATGTTGGCATATATATATATATATATATATATATATATATATATTAAAAAGGTCATTCTGCCAAATATAATGTTGGGGCCACTTGAGGTTACAAAAATATCCAGGAAGTCTTCATGTGTCCTGCAGGCTGTGTGTTGCCACCCTATACTAGTACTTGATAAAGGTATTAAAAACCTCCAGTATTTGTAAAGGTTACAGATGGAAGTCATTTTATATAATCTATAACAAATGTGTTATACATTGGCTGGCATCCTGTTAGCAAATTACAGTGGCATAAGTCTTCCATCATTGCAACTCACTTTTATGGTCATTGCGTAGGTCAGAATTCCACTCCAGCCATGCAATGAACAAAATACCCCAAAACCCATCTAGCAAGCAGTGCCACCCCAATATAGACATTCCCATGTTCTTTGAGAGAGTGGGGGTGGGGGCGGTGGATGGGGATGGGGATACATCCAGCTATTTTCCTGTAGCTGAGCACATTGCACAGGTGACATCAACAAAGACTCCCAAAGATCCCTGCAGGTTTCTGTCAATTCATCCAACTACAGGAAAATAGCTGGATGCATCCTCACTTATCCCCCTGTTTTGCAATAATTGCCATGTTTGGTGGCTGTACTGCTTACAAGGTGAAGTTTTGGGGGACAGCATCAAGAGACATAGCTATGGAGACTTAGCTATGTAATACACATGGGGGTGGTCTAAACAGTGATAATACTCCTCATGGAGTACAAGGAGAATCCTACCTGTCTTAAAGCAATCCCACATCGTTATGCCATATTCAAAAGGAGAGGGGACAAAAACATCAAAAACTCCATAGAAAAAGTATTCGTGGCTTTCCCTGGAGTTTTTAAAAAAGCAGCGAGGGGAACACACATTCCTGCTTGTTGAGACAAGTGATTCACTTTGAATTGCTTTCCCATACAAGTGGAAGTGCAAAGCTGATTGGCCGGACGAGCACAGTGGGTGGGGCTTGCTAACAAGGCTAGCGCCTGGAGCCACCATGTTGGATTTTTGCCTTAGCAAGCAAGCGTTAAGGTGATAAAATGAGGAGTCGTTTTCTTTCTTTTTAGTAAAGGCGAAATATTGCTCTGTCACACATAGGAATTTAAAAAAAAAACGTTCAGCAGCAGCAAATTCAGATAAGTTAAAAGTCATGGCCACCGTCTTGACTGGTGGGCATGCAAAGCTGGGGGGGGGGACAAAAAACCATTAAGTGCTCATCCCCACTCTCTGACCAGACAGAAATGACTGTGTTTGTGTGGGGTATGCTGCTTACAAGTTAGGTTTTGGGAAATACTTTCATAGAATCATAGATTCATAGAGTTGGAAGAGACCTCAAGGGCCATCCAGTCCAACCCCCTGCCATGCAGGAAATCACGATCAAAGCATCCCTGACAGATGGCCATCCAGCCTCTGTTTAAAGACCTCCAAGGAAGGAGACCCCACTACACTCTGATGGAGTGTGTTCCACTACTGAACAACTCTTACTGTCAGAAAGTTCCTCCTAATGTTGAGGTAGAATCTCTGTTCCTGGAGCTTGCATCCATTGCTCTGTGTTCTAGTCTCTGGAGCAGCAGAAAACAAGCTTGCTCCATCCTCAACGTGACACCCCTTCAAATACTTAAACAGGGTTATCATATCACCCTTTAACCATCTTTTTTCCACGCTAAACATACCCAGCTCCCTAAGTCTCTCCTCATAAGGCATGGTTTCCAGATCTTTCACCATTTTAGTTGCCCTTCTCTGGACACGCTCCAATTTGTCAATATCCTTTTTGAATTGTGGTGCCCAGAACTGGACACAATATTCTAGATGAGGCCTGACCAAAGCAGAATAGAGTGGCATTATTACTTCCCTTGATCTAGATACTATACTTCTATTGATGCAGCCCAAAATTGCATTGGCCTTTTTAGCTGCCGCATCACACTGTTGACTCATGTTCAACTTGTGGTCTACTAGGACTCCTAGATCCCTTTCGCATGTAGTCTCGTTCAGCCAGGTCTCCCCCATCCTATATATAGATATTTCGTTTTTCCGCCCTAAGTGCGTACCTTACATTTCTCCGTATTGAATTTCATTTTGTTAGCTTTGGCCCAGCTCTCCAGTCTATTCAGGTCATTTTGAATTTTGATCCTGTCCTCTAGGGTATTAGCTACTTCTCCTAATTTGGTGTCATCTGCAAATTTGATAAGTATGCCCCTAATTCCATCATCCAAGCCATTGATAAAGATGTTGAATAGCACTGGGCCCAGGACAGAACCCTGTGGCACCCCACTGGTCACATCTTTCCCAGACGAAGAGGAGCCACTGCTGAGCACCCTTTGGGTTCGGCCGGTCAACCAATTACAAATCCATTGAACAGTTAACTTGTCTGGCCCACATTTTACAAGCTTGTTTGCAAGAATGTCATGGGGAACCTTGTCAAAGGCCTTACTGAAATCAAGGTATGCGATGTCCACATTGTTCCCTTCATCTACCAAGCTGGTAACTTTATCAAAAAAAAGTTGTGGTCAGAAGAGAATTTTAACCCCCACAACAACCAAAAAAGTGAGTTGCAATGGCATTAGTCTGATTTAAGGCCATCATAATTAATGAACAGGCTGTCAGACAATGTCTGAAAAATCACCACATCTCTTTTCACCTCTGGCTGCTTTTATTTTTATAAGTCAACTTTGCTTATAGCACTCTTGTCCACCCACAGGCTATCCATCCCCTTACACAGTGACCATCCAGCTTTTTTTCAGCAATCTCTAAATATGCTGCAAAAGGTAATGAAGATATAAAGTCCTAGTGGCATAAATTCTCATTTTCTCTGGGAAGAACAGAAAGCAATAGTTAATCCATAGCACTGTTTTGTCAGCTGATTTGTTCTATGACTTAAAGGGGCCAATATTTGTTCCCAAACTTGTGAGACCTGGGGACAGCCCCACATGTACTAATGATGGCTATCACCACACAATCTGTTTTCTTTATTTGAAACATCTTCCCACAGAAATATTAAGCTCACACTTTCCTGATTATCCAATGCCTTTATGCAGTTTCCCCATGTGTTTTGGACTAGGGTTCCCATCAGTCCCAGCTAACATGGCAAATGGTATGGAATCATTGAACTTGACACCCAAACTTTTTGGAAGCCACTAGGTTGGAAATAACAAGTTCTATGCTTTCTGACACTTGCTGCAAGTCAGACAGTTCTCTGGGACTTTCACTCCTGAGCATAAGCAGGTCAGGTCAGGTCACTCCTGACCAGAGTGGGAGGGGAAGCATTCCAAAATTTCAGGTTTCACTTTGGTTTAGGCCATGAGCATTTAGGAAGTCAAAGTATATCCCCTTTTTAAAAAAGCATGTATAAGAGGAGTGGGAAAACTTTTTTCTGTAAAGAGCTTCAGGGAGTAATCTGGTGCAGGTGTACAACACTTTCTGATGCTCTCCACTTCTGTCCTCCCTCTTTCTCTTTTTCTCCCACCCCTTTTCTTCTCCACCTTTTACTCCCCACTTGGCATGTTGCTGAGAAGAGGGCCACTCATACTTGCTCCAAGTCTGAACACGTTGATTGCAGAACACTTCGAAATAAAACCAAGTACCACTTGAGTTTGAGGTGAAGGCCTGAATGTAGATGTAAGGCTGCAGGATGCCCACCCCAAAATACAACAGAGCTGGCCCAAGACAGGTTGCTGCCTGAGGTGGAACTGAAAATGGCACTAGTCACCCACCTATGTCAAGGTGCAGGGTATCCAAAGGCAGCCAAGTCATTTTGTAGAGAGGAGAGAGCATTCCTCATCTCTAGCAGTAAAAAGAATAAAGTATAACAAATTAAATTATCAATAATTTGCTATCCTTTATTTTTAAAAGTTATTTTTTTAATTAAAATGTAAACCAAACAATACCAGATAACATCTAACACCATATTTATAAGTTGTTTCAACTAGAACAACACCAAATGCAGTACCTTAGAATAAATACCAAATCTTAGCAATTCAATGTACCATATGTTTCCAAAGATCAACATGGGAAGGTAGGATGTCACACTCAACTGGGTTTCTGCTTGCCTATGAAAGAAATGGGTACCATGTTGCATGGAAGTTATCATTATGGGGGCATCTACATTGTAGAGATAATGCAATTTGACACCCCTTCAAGTGCTGTTGCTCCATCCTATGGAATCTTGGGGTTTTTAGTTTTACAAGATCTGTAGCCTTCTCTGCCAAAGAATGCTAGTGCCTCACAAAATTACAGATTCTGTAGGATGGAGCCATGGCAGTTAAAGTGGTGTCAAAGTGCATTATTCCTATGGTGTAGATGCACCCTATGTCTGACTTCATTTCTTAAGGAGCGGACATATGTAGTAAGCTTTCTCTTAAGTGTTATGAACCAAAGTTTGTCTTCCCCTTGTACAATGGTGAAACCATTTTGATTTTTCCAGTTTTCTGAGATAGTCAATCTTGTGCTACGCAACTGAAATCAGATCAGATCCGTATTCAACAGAGACTCATTGGTATCCATAAACAGAGACAAGTAATCTAAAATGGGAAACAATTCTACATTCTGATTGGTGATTATCCCCATTTTAGTGAACGTCATGCACCAGTTATGAGGCAAAACCACCACATATGGATACTAGTTCCCCATTTCCCCTTCATTATTAGCAGTCATCTGGGATTATTTTACTGATGTAACTTAATTTGATAAATTTTAAGAACTGTTGGTTCACAAGTTTAATATGATGGACTTTTTCAAATGGTTGAAAAAAACCCAGAGGAGGTCAGGAGAAGAACAGGGCTGTTGCGCTTACAGAGCACCATTTCAGGCAGCTCCGTCCTCCTCCCAACCTTTCCCTGTGCTGCTGGTGCTGCTTTTTACTGATGGAAAACCTCCATCAGTAAAAAGCGGTGCCAGCAGCAAGAGGGAAGGTCAGGAGGAGGATGGGACTGCCTGAAACGGGGCTGTGTAAGCACAACAGCCCCATTCTTCTCCCGACCTCCTTGGGGGGGGGGGTCAACCGTTTGAAAAAATCCTATGTTCTCTTCAACTGGATGGTTAATGATTTCATTGGAAATATTTTACAGAGTTTGTTCCAGAATTTTACTTCATAGAGATACCAAAGACTTTCTCACATACCACTTTTAATTTTTAATTTGCTATCCTTTGATGACACAGCAGCTTATTTATTGACATTTGTCTTCATTGTCCTACATTTATATCCACATTTTCCACTTAAAACAAAAACACCTGAGCATGTGCTTATGTATGAAGCTTCATCATATAAAGATGGCAGAAGGTGTTCACATGCTTCTCCTTTCAAAACAACATAGGATCATCAACCAGATGAGTGTAGACCTAGCCTGGATAATTCTTCATTCCTTGGATAATATACCAATCTTTGGTATTTCCCTTCTGTAAGCTTAGAAGAAGTGATGGCAACTACCCAAGTGTCCTTGGCCAAGACTAAGGACTGCATGTGTGTGAAATGTGTTTACACATTCACCATATGTTCACCTAAAAGTAATGATCCAACATTTACTGCAAACATATTCTTAAAGAAACACTCAGATTTCACAATATAGCAAAGACAACACCCAGAACAGGATTCAGGGAGGTGGGGAAATATGATAATGGAAGGCAGAAAACCATTCCAAAGTAGCAGTAATGTTTCAATAAAAGGTTTAACTCAAAGAGACAGGAAGAGCATGGTGAGTATCATGAGCAGAAAACACAGCATGCTTCATGGAGAAAGAATGGAATACAAAGAACAGATAAGGACAAAACAAGCTGAGAAAAAAAATCTAGTAGGAAGGTTCTGGCTAGAGAAAGCCAAATGTAGATGCTCAAAGGCATAACAGAACGCCAGTTTGCCACACTGAGCCAAGAGATATATAGAGATAGAGCAAATGATGACCTAGGCCAAAAAAGCAAGTGCAGAGAAAGAAACCAGGCAATTGATTCAATCCACCATGAGCAAAAGTAATCCACATGTTTCAAAGAGCAGAGAAAGGGGTTATTTTTTCTGGTGTAGGCCAGATTCCCTTGTGGGAAAACTGCTGGGGCCACATGGCAATGATAGTAGTGGTAGCTAGTAGTTGACATGGCAGCAGGGGGGGGTGGATCTTTTTTGGGTCTTAGTCTGAACATTAAATGAGCTATCCAAGGTGACAAATCTATTTTTTTGGCTAGGATTCAGCACTTTCAATGGTTCCTTGAGTCAGAACTGAAACCTGATATGGATTCACTGTCCCACTGACACAGAATCTGCCAAACACCATAGAGTGATAGGTGAGGTCAAGACCAATGATAGAAGTGGAACAAGAGTCAAAGGTGAGCAAGACCACCCCCTTTCTTTTTTCTCTCCTTCCCCTGATCTCTCTCTATCTCCTTTTCCCTCTCTGTCTCTTTTTTTAAAATTAAAATATTTATTTTTATTAAGATATTTATATTCCAGCTATGTCTGAGGTTCTCAGAATGGCTCAATCTTTATGTGCACAGTTTTTAAAAATGAGGCTGCGTCCATTAATGAGGAGCTCAGAATGAGTCAGAGCCAGAAAGATGCACTGCACAGGAACCAAAAGATTTCTTTTAAAGGAGATTTTCAGACCTGCCAAAATGCCTGTTTGCCGCGCGAGCAGCCTCCCGACACTGCTGCGTGGCAAGGGTCTACTTCGGACGACGCTGTGCCTCTCGCGAAACCGTCCGTGTCACTTCCGTGAAGCTTCGGACGACTCAGCGCCATATTTCAATCTCGGGCAACCTCCGTGATTGAAATATGGCGCTGAGCCGTCCGAAGCTTCACGGAAGTGACACGGACGGTTTCGCGAGAGGCACAGCATTGTCCGAAGTAGACCCTTGCCGCGCAGCAGTCTCGGGAGGCTGCTCGCGCAGCAAACAGGCATTTTGGCAGGTCTGAAAATCTCCAAAGTGTAACTATTGGCCTGAGACATTTACCATACTCTAAATTTCAACTCCTTGGCTAAACTTTATGTATTGCCATCTATTTCCTGAATTTGTTACCCCTTTCTGTATCAATTAGCTCTGGGCTATATGTGGGGGGTTTTCTCATTGTATCCTCAGGCCACACTTATGAAGTTGATACATCTGAGTCAAAAAGACTGGCATGAGTTACCTTTGTGGCTACCCCTAACATTGGGTAGAATGATACAAGCCACTTAGGTGGCAGTCCTTTGACTGTTCCCTCTAGAACCTTCTGGCCACTCTGCTCCAATGAAGAACAGAGTGGTATGCTCCAGAAGGTCTGTTTTATTCCCATAAAGACGACTATGTCCCCAGGTAGGGTGGAACAACATGGTTTTCCTACTGTCCTCAGGCAACGGAACAGGATCCTGTTCCATTGTGAGTGTAGAACTGGCCATCCTGTCAGGAAAGGATGCCATCTTGTCCTTGCTCCAGAAGCAATGTATCTTGATCTGGTCCTCATCACTTCAATCCAATGGGATCTGCAATTTATTCATCTAAATTTGGCCCAATTGTTATATTCATGCTGCAATTCAAAGTTTAAACTCCTTATTTGTGACCCTTTCCACTGTGCTTTTTTTCCAAAACCCAAGCATACACACAATATGTACCAGACAAGACTGGTTTGCACCTATTTTTAAAAAAACAACAACACACCTTATCAAATTGTTGACTTCAAAGAATTTCCCCCACACACCCTCTTTGAATCTCTCTGAAACTGGCCAAGAGCCAATATTTGTCAGTTTCACTATATACCAGAAACTGGTATGCCTCTATTTCATTTCAAGAAGCTTGTTGACCCTCAGGGTTTGCTAAAATTGGAGTCATGTCAAGATCCTCCAGTATGAAGTCCCCAAATTAAAACAAACAAACAAACAAACAAACAACAAACAAAACCCCAACAACTAAATACCTCCTGTGAAGGGAAACTAATAGCAAAATCCCATTCATGAGTATTCAAAGTAAATCCCACAGAAGTAAATGGGATTTACTCTCAAATACATTGTTACAGACTTGCAGGCTAAATTAAATCATAGTGTTCTTGCTTATGTGAACCCCATGCCTTCCCCAACTGGAGAACATATTTTTAACAATGTGCTTCAAACACCAGCCTTGTGTGATAAATATAGACTCCTTGTGATTACTAGTAATTTACTACTCCACAAAAACAATGGGGATATAGTTTGTGATCTACAGGCTCTCAGGGTCTGCTATCTAAGATTTGTTGTTTTTGTTTTGTTTTACTTTTGTTTTGTTTTGTTTTGTTTTAAACAACCCTGACATTTGTAAGAGAATATGTTCTTCTTGTTCTATGTCTTCAAGTTGATCCTGACTTATAGCAACCCTATCCTAGGGCTTGTCTACACCAAGAATAAAAATGCATACTCACTCCTGATCCACTGCAATTTGTACATATAGCATATGGAGCAAATCCCTTCCTTTTAGCCATTAATCCTGCTTAATAGAAACCACAAGTTGTAAGAGTTCTAGATGTGAGTG
This sequence comes from Gambelia wislizenii, assembly GCA_030847615.1. Lineage (NCBI taxonomy): Eukaryota > Metazoa > Chordata > Lepidosauria > Squamata > Crotaphytidae > Gambelia > Gambelia wislizenii. The sequence goes on along the minus strand of JAUMIR010000002.1, from coordinate 301,538,493 downwards.
ATTTTCAATCCCCCCTCTTTCTAATGGTAGAAAGTTAAGAAATGAAGGAAAATTTCATTGAGGGGCAGAATTCATATGGGGGGAAATGCACTCATTTGCACACACACCCCAGCTGCACTCTTGCTTATACAGAAGCCAAGTGGAATTGCAGTAAGTAAAAAGAATTACCCTACCCTTTCCCTGAGGAAATAGCCCAAGGCAGGCCTTGTGACATATCCAGCTCTGCCTTCCAACATTGGGGGATGGCTAGACAGCTCAGGAAGAAGTGCTGAGGTGCTGTCATTGCCATTCCCCTCCCCCACTATTGCCTTGCTCATCCAAATGACAGAACTAGCTATTATGGTCTACCTTTTCTACTGCTGTTTAGTACAGAAATGGGCAACTCTCCCCTCTCCCATAGCTCTATGTGCACCTCTCATAATCCCTTATGATTAACTATTCTGGCTAGGGTTAATGAGCACTCTAAGGAGAAGAAACACATCTGGAAGGTCACCATTGCCTTTCTTTCCGGTTTTTAAAGCTCTCTTTTTATTTAAAATGTATACACTAGATGTGTTCAGTAAAGTGAAGTCCACCTTTGGATGAGGTGTACTTCTGCACTGGTTGGCTCAATGTAACACATGGTTCATCATCTTATTGGGTGAGATAACCATACCAGAACAGGTGGGCTGTGCATACATGGTTAGGTGGCAAGACTAAAATGTATCAGTAGCAGTGGGTTTGGCAGTCAAAGACATATCTGGCAGGAGAAAAATCTGCCCTGATGGCTTCTGAACTATTTGGGAGCTGGCAGAGAAAATTATCTGGTGATGGAAATGGCTATCACTGCCATCCCACCTCTGTTGTTCTGTACCATCCCCAAAAAGCACCTTACACTGTAAGAGACCACTATGCCAGCATAAGTCACCAGTGGGACATTAGGTTCAGATAACTAGCTGTTCATCTTCAGAACTGATAGTGGGGGGAAAGGCATACTATCTCCCTGTAATAGATGCCTGCTGATAGTCATCTGAGGTCATCTGTCCGCCATCACTAGTTCAATTGACCCTTTCTTTTTTTGGTATGTCACAATGTTCCTAAAAGAAAGCCACTGTCCCTGGCATTCAAAGAAGAAATCTAGAGCTTGGAAAAGTTACCTTTTTTTGAGATCAACTCCCCAAATCCTCTAGCCACCATGGACCCTGACCATGCAGGCTGTGGAGTTAAGGCAGTTGTGCTCAAAAAAAAATATAATGTTTCAAGTTGTTCAGAATTCTCCCTTCAAGAGGCAGAGTGATGGCATGCACTCCTTCATAAGGACTGTATACTACACACAAACTCAGGATCCATACATGAGACATCACAGAAAGCATGAAGTACAATTTGTATCATCATCTATATTGACAATGACTGGAACATCTGAGTCAGCCTTTGGAAAATCCTGACTACAGTGGGCCCTCAGTATCTGCTGGGATTTGTTTCCAGATCTCCCATGGACACCAAAATCTGTGGATTCTAATGTCCCATCATATACAATGGCATAACAAAATGGTGCCGCTTATGTAAAATAATGAACAGAAAAGTTTACTTTTTGGTTCCCCTATCCCCCAATATTTTGAGCCATGGTTGGTTGAATGCCAACTGTATACATCCTTTAAAATGTACATACAGAAAGCTCCCCTTTATCCAGCAGGTCAGGGAGTGCAGCAGTGTTAAAAACCAGAATTGTAAAGCAGAAACTATGTAGGGAACATGAGGGAATTATGGTGGCTAACCTGGAACTGCTTGCGCATGCTCAAATGTGCCTGTGCCCACCAGTCCCAAGCAAGCCTCCATAGGCAAGAACTGTTGAAAGAGTGGATTCCTCATTGAATAAATGGAACTTGTCTTTAATTTACAAGCATCAAAAGATCGAGTAGTCAGATAACGAGCCATCGAAAGGTGGGGGCTTCCTGTACATGTAAAATCACAATTGCATATAAGGAATGTTATCACCTACACTCTGGGCTGTCTAAACAATGAAAATACTGCTCACGGGATGCAAGGAGAATCCTACCTGTCTTAATGGGATCCCACATTGTATCACTGTATTCAGAAGGAGGGTGACCCAAAATGGCAAAAACAACACAGAAAAAGCCTTTGCATCTTTTCCTGGAGTTTTTAAAAAACAGTGAGAGAAATGCACATTCCTACTCATTGGGACAAGTGATTCGCTTTGAATCACTTTCCCAGAGGAGAGGAAGCACAATGCTGATTGGCTGGATGAACATGGGGGCAGGGCTTGCTAATAGGGCAAATCCTTGGCATCACCATGTTGATATTTCTCCTTAGCAAGCTAACACTAAGGTAAGAAAATGGGGTAGTGGGTTTGGGGATGGTGGTGTTTTTTTGTTTGTTTGTTTGTTTGTTTTGTTTTTGCTTCTCTGTTAAATCAAAAACAATCACTCCATCACACCTTGGACATCTTTTTAAAATGTTCAGTGGCAGCAAATTGGGGTAAGTACAAACAAGAGTAAATCACTTGCCACTGCCATCTTGCATGCATAGCTTATGGAGGTAAAAACATTGTAAAGACAAATTGCAGCTGCTGCAAAATACCGTTACTGCGGGGCACTCTGGTTTTTGTGATCTCATATAGACAAGCCCCAATCTCTCCCTCCCCACCTCTAGTCTAGTGTATGTCAATACATCCATTATATGCAATTGGGATATATATATCCAAGATGGTAATCATGAAAGAAAAAAATGCAATACATCTTAGCTTCTTTTTCTCTCCTTCTGTTTCCAGTTCTTTGGCTTTTAAAAACTTTTTTTCAAACTTATCTCTATGGTCAGGTATACCAGAGAAATTTTTTTAAAAAAGGAAAAAAATAAAAAGAGAAAGCTGCTATAATATGGATTTTAACAATATCTATCAGGATTCCTGCAAATCATATAATGCCCTATCCTGGAAGTGAGCTTGCACTATAAGTACATGACATATTGCAGTCTGTCCCTCTTTTTCTGAAGCAATAATAATAATAATGATGATGATGTTTTTCTTGCTGATTCATGCTGAAAAATCCCTGTGCAAAGTTTGCCACAATCAGACATAGGATCATTTTCTTAGTGTGTGCTTTCAAACCTATTTTCCTTATTTACAAGGATTATCCGCTGTTGCCATTTTCTTTCAGCAAGGTCTCTGATCTCCATGCTATCTGAAGCATGCAATGTCCTTTTCATGTGTACAGGTTTTGGTGACTACATCACAAGCGAGGTCCAAAATAATGTTCCCTTCCAAGCAGTATTGATGCAAATCATTTTCTCTCTCATCGCCTGCCAGTTCCCAGTAAATCTCACTAGATAGTCTCAAGCTTTGTTTGTTCTGTGTCTCTGTGTGTCTTTGTGTGTGCGCGCATGTGCGCATGTTTCTCTATGTGTGTACATGCATGCTTCTTTAAACTTTCACTCTTTTGAAAAAGACAAGTCAGTATCACTAGCCAGATTCTCAGTCGTCATAAACTAAATTGACACCTTTTGGTTTCAATGGAAATTTCATTCACTAGTACTGAGGCTTGTCTTGACTTCCCATCATCTCATGCTATCAATTTCAAGCAAAGAAAAGAGAAGTTAATCCTTTCTAATGCACTGAAAAACTTTTCATCTCAATTTCCCCAAATCCTGCCTGCATAGTCACTCTTTTCTTTTGTCAGGTTCCGAGACTTTGCATTTTCTTTCCACATGGAAATTTGTGCACATTGCCTCTACACATTTCTTACTGAGGTATCCATTTTGCACACATTTTCCCCATTGATTAAAATTATGCTCATGCATATTTTTCAACGGTACACATTTTAAGTTGCTCACATTTTTAAAAATATAGACATGTTGTGCACATTTTACATTTCCAAAACACACCATTAGCCCCTCAAGTGTGTGGATTTTTCCCTTATATAAGGTTCTCTTGCATATAATCTAAAGGCCCTTTCACATAAGGTTGCAATTAGGTAACAAACAGCACCTGCTGGATTTCCCTCTTCAGTTTTCTCTCTGCTAACCCTTCTTTCACACTGTATTAATGAAAGTACTGTACTCTAATTCCACTTTCCACTTTAACTCTCATGGCTGGATAACTATGGACGTCCAGAAACCATCATCAATTGCTCAGAATTCTAAATACCCCTCCCTAAATTCCAAACCCCAGAATTCCATAGGATGTTTCCACGGCAGTTACAATGGAATCATAGTGCTATAATTATGTAGTGTGAAAGGGCCCTAAGGTTGTGCAAAATATATATTTTTGCTGTTAATCTTTACTACAACAAAATTCTTTGCCCTCCCTAGTCATCAATAAACAGACTGAAGTAAGACTGCATACTTTTCTTTCTCTCTCTTGTCTTTCAAATATCCTGATACTGCCCATCTGAGACTTTCCTTTACATGTGTGATTCTTTTTCTCAAAAGTAAGGTTTAACTATGGTAGCAGGTTGGGTACAATCATAACAATGATCAAGAATTAATTAATCTGATCATTCTGTCCTGCAAATTGTTGTACAAAAATTACCAGAAAGGTGGAGAAATGTCCAGAGGCTTTGTGGAAGACAATGGAATAATTATTACCTCTTTTACTATACTATGGAGATTTTCAGACCTGCCAAAATGCCTGTTTGCCGTGCGAGCAGCCTCCCGACACTGCTGCGCGGCAAGGGTCTACTTCGGACGACACTGTGCCTCTCGCGAAACCGTCCGTGTCACTTCCGTGAAGCTTCGGACGACTCAGCACCATATTTCAATCTCGGGCAACCTCCGTGATTGAAATATGGCGCTGAGCCGTCCGAAGCTTCACGGAAGTGACACGGACGGTTTCGCGAGAGGCACAGTGTCGTCCGAAGTAGACCCTTGCCGCGCAACAGTGTTGGGAGGCTGCTCGCGCGGCAAACAGGCATTTTGGCAGGTCTGAAAATCTCCTATGTCTATTTATTGTTTATGACCAAAGGCCATTGCAAAACAGCCTTAATTCTGATCTAAAAGCATCAATAGATAAGAATTAAATATAAATCATATGTAAAATGCATCTACATTTTAAAAAGTATTTGCAAATGTTGCCATCTGCAGCCCTAAAAACACCAGTCCAAATAATTGTTGCTAATCCAAGGTAGCACAGCAAGATACAATAATTTGAAATTCGTTGGTCTATCTTGTGAATTTTCACACAGCTTTCTCCAGTATTTCCTTGCTGAGAAGGCAAAGCAGGCTACATTATATGAAACCATACTGTCAACATCCCTCTGTATGAATATTATTATTTTTTTCTGTGTCAAGCTGTTCACCCAAAATGTGAAATGGTGAGACAGAAAACTCTCTCTGGGGGAAATGTCTAGCAAGTAGTTAGGGGAAAACCTCAATATCACCAGCTCCACACAAACACATTCACCCTGGGCCTCTTAGCTCAAACATTTTGTTGCCTGAGATGGAAGACAAGATGGTGACCTCCTACCCACACATTCCATGTACATCAGCCTGTCAGTTGACTCTTTACTTACCTTTAGCAATTGAAGGATGCAACCTACCATCCCTGAGACAGCAGGCTAGGTTGCTGGGGGAGGGGGGAGACCAGGCAAGTTATCTTTAGGATACAGCAGTGATTCCCAGACGTTGGTCTTTCAGGTGCTGTGGTGTTACTAAGACTGGTATCACCCATTCTTCTGATGGTGTCACCTGGTGAAGTTCAACCCCTCTGCACCCCCTTGTGCTGTCACTGTCCAGGTGTTTCAGACTTCCACTCTGAGAAGTCCTAGCCAGCTTAACACTCAGCAATGTTGGGAGCTGAAGTCCAAAACATCTGGAGGACCAAAGTTTGGGGATATAGCAGCGGGAAACCAGTTTGACAGCCATAGCCCCCTTCTATGGAAACCTGGGAAAGTCTTCTTCTGTAGTTTGGGAGAACATGCCTAAACATTCCCGTAGTGTAGCATACACAGGTCTATCCACCAACACAGGAAACATCTGAGGGGTTTAGGAGGAACATCTTAGTGGCTGCTCCTCCCACTTCCAGCCTTACCACCTAAGGTAGTAATAACCTCACTCTGCCTAATGGTAGACTTGCCCCTGGATTTAGAATAGAAATTAAGTTGACAGGTGGCATTTACTAGTTTTCTATAGTGTATCAAATGCACAGCTCAAAAAAACAGTGGGCATTAATATACCTTGGCTGGCACACACGCGTAAGTCACACTAATATGTGGGGGCCAAAAAGTCACTATTGTGCAAAGGACATATTCTGCTGACAGCAGTAAAAGCAGAGTTGTGCAGGCAACTTGTTTCTCTATGACTTGTCTTTTCAAGTTGTGACTGCATGAAGTGTGTTGCATGTTTGCATCATATATTGTGCATTGCAATTGTGCATCATATATTGTGCATTGTACAATGGCACCTAGCTCCTGACATGTGTCGAGCAACATTGCTTTTCTGCATGAGGGTTGTGTAGTGCTCACTGTAGCATATCTCTGCAAGCAGACATTTACACTATGTTGAGGGGATGTTGGATTGCAGCCATTAAGGGCTATGACTGTTCTTAAGACCTTAAGAGGTTTTTTCCATGGGTTCTGTTGCATTTATTGGATATTTGAGCAGCTAATTGAAGGGCTCCTATGATCCGATTGTGATGGGGATTTCATATGGCATGCTGGGGTAGTATAACCAACCACACACAGAGATAAATGTGGCCACCACTATAGCTTGGCACAATCTGAATGAACGCTTCTGTTGTTGGCATTCGCTTCACTTATAGAGGCCAGACCTTCATTCTGGGTCCAGACATGCCTGAGGGAATTTGGATTCATATTAAGATCATTCTTTGTCCCTTGGTCCTATTTCTCCATTTAAACAGGCCATTGTTGCTTTCATACTATGGGGAGGAAATGTGCCTGGAAGATTGGTGGCAGTGGCTGACATGGAGCAAAGAGCTGCAGTTAACTTTCCAGAGCCTAAGGGTAGTGTTTGCAAATTAGGTACCCAAGTCTATCCAGATATTAATTGGCCATGAGTGCCCCTTGTGGCTTTGGACAGGCCTGTTTTCCTTTGTGGTTAATTCTCTATAATTGCATGTCTTTTAAGATTATCATTAGATTTTTTTTTTAAAAAAAGAACCCAGCTTATTGCATTTTCCCACATTTGCAACTATTAGTGGAAGCATAGTGTCATCTCCCTCAGCATATCTCTCATTCTTACCTCCCCTCATCAATGTTCCAGAACCTTGCTGAACAAAGAAAGAATGCCAAGATGGAAAGCTGTCACCCAAATATAGAATGGTCACATACACACTCATACCCATAGCCCTCCTGTCTGTTTTATGTTTGTCTTAAGCTGCTGAATGAAATAATAATTATATATATATATATAAATATATATATTGAACTGGGTCCTGAGGCAACCTAACCACAAAATGCAATAGGGAAAACCTTTGAAAACCTACTTAGCAATCCTGAGTGACCATGTACTTCTCAGGGTTCCCACTTCTGCACACTGCCTTCGGTTCTGTATGCTTCTTTAAAAAAAAATGGCCATTCATATGCCACCTTCTGCCATATATAATGGTCCTTTGACAAACTGCTTATTAAATATGATTTTTCTTGATTTATTATTCACCTGTCCTTGGATAAGTACATTTTAAGGAGGTCAGAATACCAATCAACAGCTTGTCTACATTTCATATCTTTCTCTTTCCTCCCCAAATATTATCCACTCATTTCATATATGTGAACTTGTACATATTTAAAAGTTTGAAATTTTCATTCAGTTCAATTTTATAAGACTTTCCCAAAATTACTATATAAACAGAAAGAATGCAAGAAAATGGTTCTGACAGGTGTTTCTTCAGGCAAAGAGCTTGGAGAGCTTGGTTTCCTTCTTGTTATAGCCCATCCATTCAACTTGGGCCTGATGACCCTATGAATGAGAGATGTCCAAGAGCCATAGTCATCAGCAGCTCTGCTCAGGTCTTGCAGATTCAGGGCTGTGTCTTCCTTGACTGAATCAATCAATTTGAAAGATGATCTTTATCTTTTCCTACCACTTTCTACTTTGCCAACTATTATTGCCTTTTCCACTCTTTGGTGATATGTCCCAAGTATGATAACTTCAATTAAGTTTGGGCTTCTAGGGACATTTGAATTCTTATGTCTTCAAAGAATGGTTTGAATCACTGTGTGTTTAGCCATGTTTATGGTGCCAAATTAGAATAGTCACCTCTATTTCTCTTTCCTGGCAGGCTCCTTAGCCATAATCCTCTATGGCATTTACAAATGTGTAACCTAGAGTTACACACTCATAACTGTTGAGCATTCATAATCCCTACATAGCCTGTAGTTTAGGGGCTACATAGGGATCCTAAAGGTCCCCCAGCCTCTACTCACTGGGCAGCAGCCATTGTGATCAGCGGCCTGTTCCCCTGTTGATCAGGAACCAGCTGGTGGTGTTCCCTCCCCTCCTTGTGTGAACGATCCCTAGTGTGAGGGAGAATTGTGACAGAGACCCTATTTCTGCCTGTCACACCAGAAATCACTCATGAGAGGGGATAGAAATGGCAGTCAGTTACTTCACAAGTGACAGGAGAACACACGCCCATCTATCACAATGGCTGCTTCCCAGTAAGTGGGGATTGGAGGGATCAGGACAGGATTTACTATGCAGCACCATAACTCAGGTACTTACATATACATGTCTCCCATACACAATTCCAGTACTTGTATTTAACAATTACATAAGAGGATGGTACAAGCTGGTCCTCAGTATACTGGGAAAAGCTGTACCTATTGAATTTGGCCAGTAAAGGTGGCCGAGTATTTTGCTTGGTTTATTCATATCTTATTTTTCCAATACAAACGCCCCAGCATTCACAATTTTCTTCAAAAATTCAACAGAAAGAATTTGAGATTCTAAAAATTCAAATGTGAGAGCAAGCAAGACAGGATCATTCATTTCTAAGAGACGGACACTTAAAAGAAAAACCAAAGCGTTTTCTCAGGCTAGAGTATATGACCAGTGTCGGCATGCCTTACTGAGTTGCAAAACATTCAATAAAGGTCAGGATGACCAAATTCAGTAACAGAGCTCTAACTTATTATTCATACATTTTTTAAAAAAATGTGGACAAGAAGCAATTACCAGTCATAAGTGGATGGTTTAGCCATGCATATCATCTGTGCCTAAGTAGTAGTCAGGTTATTTTTTCTTTTTGTTCTGTTGCCTTTTCTTGCTCAGTTTTATTCAAGGTGTAAAGCAGGTGTGATTTACCTTGAATAGTCTGAGGGTGAATCACCAACATCTTACATTACCTCAGCAGTGGAATTGCATTACATTACACAGTCCCTATACTGAATACCAATGTAGCACAACAGATGTAGATAAAATATTCACTGCATATGGTACCCTCTTTTTCATGGCAATGTGCAATGCACATTTGCATGTTAGTCTCTGAATTTTAATGCACTACCATATGAGCAGCAGTTCCCACAGGCAGAACTCCAGCTGGATACAACATTACATATTTCCTGAAAAATTAACCCTGCATGCATAGTGCTATGTTTACCTGTGTATCTTACTAGCAGGATGTCAGCCAATGTTTCATGCCCAGGACAGGTTGTGCCAGGTCCAGAACTGCTTTTTAAAAAATGAGAACTAAAAGCAACCACAAGTCCAGTTCAGGTTTTGTGTTTTTTTAAAAAAATGCATACCCTCCAACTGTCCCAGTTTGGGAGGGACAGTCCCAAATAATCCTCTGTCATCCCATTTCTCCTGAAGCTTTCCCAGTGTCTCAATTTCTCTCTCCTCTTCCCACGTTTCCCCTTTGTTCTCAGCTTACTTCAGTTCCTGCAAACTGAATTCAAAATGCAAAAGTAGCACAGTGGGCCCTTAGTATCCACTGGGGTTTGGTTCCAGGACCCCCTGTAGATACCAAAATCCATGGATGTTCAAGTCCCATTATATACAATGGCATAGTAAAAATGGTGACCCTTATATAAAATGGCAAAATCATGGTTTGTTTCTTGGATTGTTTTTATTTTTTTTATTTTTCTGGCATATTTTCCAGCTGGGGATGGTGGAATGCATGGATGCCAAATCTGTGGATACAGAGGGCTGACTGTATGTATTTAGGGTGCATCTACACTGCAGAAATAATGCACTTTTGACACCACTTTAAGTGTTGTATCTCCACCCTATGGAATTTTGAGATTTGTAGTTATACAAGGTGTTTAGCTTCCTCTACCAAAGAGTGCTGGTGCCTCACAAAATGACAAATTCCAGGATTCTGCAGGATGGAGCTGCGGCAGTTAAAGTGTTGTCAAACTGCATCATTTCAACAGTACAGATACACCCTAAGTTAACTCAGAACCGGAGAGGACAGTTAGCTCAGGCAAAAGCAAACTGCTGCAGTCTCTCCTAGCTTCTGTGTCCTTCCTCATTAATAACCTTTGTCATCCTGACTGCACTTTGATGTTGCTTGGCCACACATGTCCTGTGAAATGTTGGACAGTATGAAATCGTAAGGTGGGTTGGAGAGTTCTCAGCCCAGTTCCAACAGAAAATAAATATTTCTGGAGGCTTAAGAAGCAAGAACACATATTTTTCAATGATTTTTCCCCCCACAAACAGGGCAGCCTTGGGGGGCACTAAAGGAACCCATGGGTTTTGTTTGTTTGTTTGTTTGTTTGTTTGTTTTAGTTTTGAGCTCCATAGGAGCCACAGGCTGCACTTTTTCCATCTCTACTGTGAAGGACTGAGTAGCCGCTGGCAATAAGTGAGGACAACATTGGACAGGGAGGCAGTAATGAAATTTGCACTCTGTTGGATATAATCAACTCTAATGGAGTGTGTGACATTTCTTTCAGTGCTTTTATATTTGTCCTACTGATAAATCAATGAACAGAGGATAATCATAATAAAAAAAACAAGAGTGAGTTGTAGTTAACTTAAAAGTATGGTACCCATGTTTATAGTTTCATGTGTATCAACATATTAAGCTTTCAACAAGCTGCAATTACGTGTCTGCTCAACAAAGGACATTTTGCACTGATTTAACCTTTTCTACATCTTGCTAAATCAGGGGCTCTGTTCTCTTGTTTATTGCTGTTGCAGTTGCCAAACCACAAGTGTCTAAATCAGAGGCATCAAGACCAGGATTTCATTTATTTGGATATTTTACCAAAGATTCAGGGTAGGCAAGGATTATTCGGAAAGAATGCAGCAAGAACATGCAAGTATCTTTCTGTATAAAAGAAGGCTGCATAAACCTGCATTTCATTTGAGTTATAAAATGCTTGCCTAACAAAAAGTCTTACCTTTACTTCAAAAGGTTTTTATTCCTACAAAAGACAGTTGTCACAGGATAACCACAAGTTGTATGTTTTTGCTCCATGCTGTCACTTTAGAATCCATCTCCATATCTAAGAGGGGGAAGAAACATTATTTCTCAGCTTTTTGGCTTGAGATGCAAATCTTCACTTATTTAATCTCACATGCAATAATAAATCATTTTAAAGGGTTTTTCTGCACTGGGCAAGATTATGAGAGGTTTCGTGTGTTTTCCATTTCTTTATTTTTTTTATTATTTTTTTATTTTTGTAATTCAGAAGGTGTTGCAAAAATAAGTTGCAAAAAATGTTCATACAAGTTTAGTGTAAAACCAGCATGTTTGCATAGGAAACAGTCTATTCTGTGCAAAATACACAGTTATTTGAACAAAATTGTTGTTTTGTGCAAAACCAAAGTTTTTAACACAAAGCTTTTTTTGGAGCGGAATTCCCAAATTATGAAAAATCTCATGGTGGTTAGCAATTCTCAGTGGGTTGTCTCCATATGCTGAGGCACACTTTCTTGTGGAGGTTGAGAAAATGTTTACATGTTCTTTACAGAGATTATCAGATGCTTCAAAAAGCCCAACAGGAGCACGCAAGGACAACACCACTGTATTGGGAACGGGTCCCAGTTTTGCATGACGTCATCATCTTCACATGCTTCTTCTGTGAAGACTCTATGCTGCAGTGGGGAATAAACCATCACTTTTCATTGACAGAAGTTTCTGCCAATGAAATGCGATGGCTTATTCTCCACTGCAGCACAAAGTCTGCACGGAGGCAACATATGAGGATGATGACACATGCAAAACCACGTGGTACGGTGACATCATCCTCGCGGGCTGTTTGCCTGCATCTGATAATCTCCTACTTCCCTGTCTTTGGCTAAGAGGAAGTAAGTATAAGGATGGAAGAAAATATAGGTTGACCCTCATATCCACAGATTCGGTATCCACAGTTTCACTTATCCACATCTTAAAAGATATGTTCTCTCTAGGCATTTCTAGGTCCTCCAATGTGATTCTGTTGTCAACTTCTGGCATTTGTCTCATTGAAAATAATAGGTTTCCCTATTATCCATGGTTTCAGATATCCATAGGAGGTCTTGGAACATATCCCTTGCAGATATGGGGGTTGACCTGTACTAAAGTTCTCACACTGAGAGCCAGAGTGGTATAGTGGTTTGAGTATTGGACTAAGACTCTAGAAAACCAGGGTTTGAATCTCTGCTCAGCCATGGAAGCCCACTGGGTGACTTTGGACAAGTCACACTCTCTCAGCCTCAAAGGAAGACAATGGCTTGTCTCCTCTGAATAAATCTTGCCAAGAAAACCATATGATAGGGTCACCATAAGCCAGAACTGGTCTGAAAACACGTAACAACAACAGTCAAAGCTTTTCATATCTCAATAATCTTGGAATGTATCCCCCAGGGATACAGGGGTCGGCCTGCATTCACACATATGACATTATCAAATTAAAGATATCATTCACCTAGCATGACATCTCCTTAACTATAGCTACTTTTTTGTGGGGTTGTTCAAATACATTTTTAAAAAGGAGAGTTCAGTACCCTTCAAGGCAGCCTATTCAACTGTCAAACAGCTCTTACTGTCTTCCTAATGTCTAGGTGGAATCTCTTTGCGAGCTGAGGTGAGATGGCTCCCCTCCCTGCCCCATCTCCCAGACCCAAATAAAGACAAAAGACCAATGTATGTGGAAAATATATTGATACAGAAGGAAAGAATATACAAGAATAGTATTGGCAAAAAATTGGCCACAACTCATCTTGGTGATAGTTGCCTGTTTGGTGCTTGAGCATGGGCAGGGACCAGTTATCAACCAACCCCTGTTGGTTGATGATGTATCGGTTAGCCCGGCCACTAACCAATCACATGATGGTCACGTGACAGGGCCACGTGATCTAAATCCGGAATCAGGGAGGGATCCCGCCTCTCCCCCCTTTTGGGTCTCCATGGCCATGAACTTGCACTTGATCTGTTGCTGACCTTGGCCAGCACCCCCTCCCATGCTGGACCCAGCACCCCCTCCCATGCTCACCGCCACCAAGTAGCCAACCCTACTGCTTGGCTTCTGCCAACCCGGCAGCTATCGCCCAAGAGACCGGCCTACTGAGTGGAGGGACTCCTGGTAGGCCTGTCAGGGAAAAGGTTGAGATCCAACCGAATGTAAGTGGTGAAAGCCCTGGAGCACCATCTGCCTAGTCACTGAATCTCCAATCCCAACAGTCCTTCCCCTGCTACCGTGGTGGCCACCCCGATGCGGAAGGAGTGCCCTCTGTACTCGCCTGCCGGCAACCCAAATGCCGCAGCGCTGCTCGCAGGATGCTCGTGAACTGGAAGCGAGTCAGGACGGAAGCGTCTTTGTGGATGAAGAGAGTCCCTGGCACATCTGGGCGCCGGTGTAGATACTACCTCATGAGGTGTACTAGGCAAGCCGCTGCTTCATCCAACTGATGTAGGTACACATGGGCCCCCTTTCCACGTTGATCGGTCTTGGATTACCATATCCAAATTTGCAGATTGGCCTCACCCACTGCCACGTCTTCCAGCTGGAGGGCCCACCCGGACCTGTCTCTCTTGGAGCCGCAGACCAGTTCACCGACGCGTAGCGCCGTGAAGAAGGCCATGGAAAATGCAGTGCAGAACAGTAAAGTCTCATACCTGGATCTGTAGGTGCTGTGTAGGACTCCCATCAAGTTGTGCAGTAATCTGTAGGAGATGTGTTTGCGGTTGTTTTTTTCCTGGGTTTTCCCCCGACGCCATCCTTCGACCCCTTTCCGGACCAAGAAAGTGCCGCAGGCGTTGCCCTGCCCTGCCATCTTGCTGAAGAAGGAAATAGCCACCAAATACAGTGAGATGGACCTTGGTGCCATGCCTTTTTCCTTTAGAGATGCCATGTAGTGCAGAACTTCACATTCCGAAGCTGGCAAGGATCTTCTGTAGTTGTGCCTACTCCTGAAGCTGTGGAACTGCCAAACAGCCCTCGAGTAACTGGCCTGGGTGGAAGGTGCTAAAGAGTCAAGAACCTCCTGGATCACTGTTCCTTCCCAAGGAGCCAGAGCTCGGCTGGGAAGGTCACCGGTGTGCTGTCTGCTCCAGGCGGCAATTCTCGAAACCTGTCATCCTGGAATTGAGACAAAGCATACACGATTTCATTATCCACACCTGGGATATGGTTCGCTGAAAAGGAGATGTTTTCTGCCACACAGATGAGCAGAAATTCTCTGATGAGTAACATGACTCTGTCAGATTTTGAGGACTGCTTGTTGATAATCCGGACAATGGCCTGATTATCACACCAGACGCAGATCCTTTTGTTCCAGAACTCGTCCTTCCATAGGCAAACCGCCACCACTATGGGGAAAAAACTCAAGAAATGTTAGATCCCTGATAACCTCAGAGTCCCTCCAATCAGAAGGGCAGTGTTGGGCACACCAGTGGCCATCAAAAAATACCCCAAAACCAACCAACACCTCCCGCCGCATCAGGCTGAACCTGTAAACCCGCCCCCAAAGCAGTCTCCTTCTGCCAGAAGGTGACCCCGTTGTAACTGCCTAAGAAGTGCAACCACACCCTGAGATTATCCTTAACCACCTGGGTGAGCCGTTTGTGGTGATGAGGCTGATGGACGCCCACCATAATCCTGGCCAGCCTGCTGCAGAAGGCCCTGCCTGGTGAGACAATCCAGCACGCAAGGCTGAGGTGTCCAAACAGTGACTGCACCTCTTTCAGTGTAGCTTTCACCAGCAGGAGATGAAGCTTCTCCACAATGCCTGAGAGTTTGTCTTCCAGGAGGTGTGAGACCTGAGCAACAGAGTCCAGCTCGATCCCAAGATAGATGATCGTGCTGGATGGCCCCACCGTCTTGTCAGGTGCCAGATGGACACCCAGTTCTTGCGCCAGCTCCTGAAAGGCATAAAGAAGTTGCCCGCACTCCTCCCTCCCCCAGCTGCCCAAATCATGAGGAAGTCATCCAGGTAGTGGGTGACAAAGGAGGAACCCATTCAGTGACGCAGAGCCCATTCTAGGAAGGTGCTGAACACCTCAAATGCAAAACAGCTGATCGAACATCCCATGGGGAGGGCCATGTCACAGTACCACTGCCTTGCAAACTTAAAGCCCAGCAGGCAGTGGTCTTCTGGGTGGACCGGGAGGAGCTGGAAAGCCGACTGAATATCACACTTAGCCATAAGGGTGCCCGGACTGCATGTCCTGACCAACTGAACTGCATGATCGAATGAAGCATACTTGACAGAGCAAAGCTCTGGTGGTATGGCATCACTGACTGATGACCCTCTAGGGTAGGAAAGGTGGTGGAAAAGCCTGAATTCCCCTGGTGCCTTTTTGGGCATGACCCCTAGGGGGAACACCCTAAGGTTGTCCTTTGTGGGGAATGGAAGGGCTCCGCCACCCTCCCTGCTGCACACTCTTTGGTGATCTTGGCCACTAGGACTTCGGGCAGGGCCGCAGCCGATTTTAGGTTACCCACTACTGAGGCCACCCTAGGGCTCATGGCAGGGATCCTGAAGCCTACCGAAAAGCCCTCCCTCAAGTAGGCAGCCGCCCGTTTGTCTGGGTAAAGGGTCAGAAGGGAGAGCATGGCCTGCAGCCTGACGGGAGTGAAGGCCATGTGGGGGGGAAGGTGTCCTAATTTCTGCTGTTCCCCTGCCCGGCGCCGCTTCTGGGCCCTGCCTCTTTTTTGACGCTGGAGGAAGCAGGGAGTCCTGAGCAAAAGGACTGGGAAGATGACCCCGCCCGTGGGCAGCTGGTTCTAAGGTGGCTCCCGTAGCAGTTCTCGCAATAATGCTCAAACTTACAGCAAGAGCAGGAGCACTTCCCAGCGTTAAACTCCCAGCAGACCAGGCACTGGGGGTCCTTCTTCCGAGGCACCTTGGCCGCCTCTCCTTTCCCTTTTATATGAGAGCCCACAATGACCAGCCATAGCTTGTCATTAATGAGGTCCCATCTGGCCCTGGCGTTATGAGATACCTGTTTTCAGAAGGCGGCATCGTACTCAATAGCTGCCACCTTCCCGGCCAGTGCCCTGGCTTTTAGAACATTTCCCAAATGGTTAGCCAGGTGCCACCCCCTCTCAGGGTAGGCCAGTTTGACCACCCCCATGAAGATGGTGTACCCAGCCAACCAGTTGAAGAATGTGTGTTCAACTGGGTCAGGTTTAGCCTTGTCCCTGCTATTTTCATCTTTTGGAGTACTACCTATTTCCCCCTCGGGTTTTAACAGGGCGAAGACATCAACATAATATCCCTTAAGGATATTATCCCGAGTCTTTTTGTCCAGGTGGATCGCAAGTGGATCCTCGTGGTCCTGGAATAAGTTAAGGGTGCCTGGTGGGCCTAGAGGCAGAGGGAACTGATTGGGTCCGTGCCTTGATGGCCCAGGCAGGTAGCCCTGGTGCCAGGGCTGCTGCCTTCCAATACCCCACCTGATCCAAATCATCATCGGAGGACTCACCAGAAGATCCCTCGCTGTCTGAGTCCCTCTTCCTCTTATGTTTGGAGTGGCGTTTCTTACCCTTGCGCTTTTCTCTTTTCCGATCCTGTCTTCCCTCCCTTGCTTCTAGCGATGAAGCGGGTGATGACACCACGCTGATATCACTCTCGGATGAGGAGTGGCGCCTGCATTGCCACCCCGCCATCCTTGCTGATTGTGAGGGCTCCTCCATCCTGGCCAGGGGTTGGGTCCTATTGCCCCTGCCCTGCCCAGTTGTCTGCTTTGTGCTTGCTGCGGCGTCCCTTCCGGACTTCAGCTCTGCCATCTGCTTGGTCAGGAATGCAACTGCCTGGGTTAATTCCTGAAAGTTGGGAGCTTCCATACCCATCAGGGGCTCCTGGGCTGCCTCCGAATGGTTGGCTGTCCCGGGGGCTTGTTGCTGCTAGCTGTTGTGGCCCTACGCCCCTTAGGTGCCAGCGCAGCCCATAATCTGATCGCCCTGCCAGATTGTGCCCTGGTCACCGGCCTGTTGGGCTGGGACTTCTTGGGGGGAATGATGTACTAGTACTAGTGATCAGCTCTGCACGTAGTGCCTGGTGAGTGATTTCAGCTCTTTGCCTGGCTTGTCCACCCTCTCCTCTAGGCTTGTCCACCCTCACATGCTGGCCTTGTGCAGGCCTACCTTGGCTTGTCTGCCCTCTGTTAAATAAAAGGGGGGGCAAGGACCCCACAACCTGGCTTGTCTACCTCTCCTCTAGGCTTGTCCGCCCTCAGACACTGGCCCCTTCAGGCCTACCTTGGCTTGTCCACCTTCCGTTAAGTAAGAGGAGGGGAAAGGACCCCCACAACCTGACCCATCCATCTGGGTTGTTACCCCCTGGACACCTGCCCAGCTGCAGGCTGCCCTTTCCCCAGGAGCCCCCTGATGGCCTTCTGTCTGCTGGAGGCTGCTGCTGGCCCCAGCCCCTACCCTCGCAGGCTGTGGTTGCCATGAGCCACCTCGCTGGCCTTCCCCGCCGCTGCCGCAGTGGACCCTAGTCCACTTCCCCAGTGGGCCGGCTCCCGCTCCAGGTGCTCTGCTTAGTGGGACTGTAGCCAAGCGAGTCGCCCTGCTGGCTCCACAGTCCCCCTGCCCTAGAGGTGCTGCCACGAGCTGCCTCGCGGCCTCCTGCCCTCGTGGGCTGCAAGCCGCCTCACCTGCCCCTTTTTGTGCCACCCTGGTATGGCCTGGAGAGCCCTCTGCCTCTGCTGAGGCTCCCGCCCTGGCCCCTCAAAGTGGGCCTATCCCCAGATGCTGTGCTGCGGAGTCTTCTGGGCCACTACTCCTGGAGCCACCAGCCCTGCTGTCGCTGTAATTGTTGCACTGCCCACTGCCCGCTGCTGCCGCCGCCGCTCTAGCCGCCGCCGGTCTTGCTGCTCCCTCTGTCCCATCACTGCCGGCCTCTTCCATCCCTCACTGCTCGCGTTGCCACCAGCCCATCTCTGTCGCTGGCTTCATTGCCGCTGCTCCTTGCCAGCCTCCGCTGTTCTTTGGCGCTCCCAGAGAGCTCCTTCCTCTTTGGCTCACAAGAGCCAACTGCCAAGGTCCGGCGAAGGCTGGGAATTTATTCCCGGCTGCCAGACCTGAGAAGAGCCTGCAAGCAGCAGACTCCTCCCCCTCAACCAATCAGGGGCCCAGGCAATCCTGAGCCCCTGATTGGCCAAGCTAGCAGCCAACCGACCAATCGGGGAAGAGGAGCCTCTCCCCCATTAGTTGAATTACAATCCTCTCTCCAGCCAGCGTGAGCCGGCCAGAGAGAGGATACCTGGCTAGATGGCGGTGCCCATGGCCCGCCACAAGGTGGGGCGATCTGGGGGGGGGCAGCAGCAAAGGACGGCCGCAAAGTAAGTCCTTGCAGCTGGTTTTCTGCAATTTGAATTCATCAGTTTGTAGTCTAATCTTTGGAGCAGCAGAAAACAAGGAATCATCTACACAAGCCAGGATATGCCGGCTCCCCAATGGTGTAGCCTGGCCACAGATCAGGCCCATTGTTCCCCCATTCCCTCCACAGAATGGGAGAAAGTCCAGACAGGCACACTGGCCTCTAGCTGCAGCCACTACCACTGCCATTTCCCTCACTGTCTCAGAAGACAGGACGGGCCCCCGCTACATGTGAACAAGGCCCCCTGTATGTAACAAGCCTTGGCCACATGCTGCAGGATTCCTTCCTGCCTTCCGGGAGAGCAAGGCAGACTGGCAGCTTCAGCAAGGGCTGACCTGCTAGGACAGGCTCCTGAAGACAGGCAGGGCCTGGTCCATTTCCTCCTGGCAGAAATGGATCTAAACAGGTATTATCTTAGAATGTTTTAATGGGCCCTACCTTGTCTTCCCCCCATCCGAACTCCGTATCTGCGCCAGGGGTGGTGAGGACTGCCTGGGGGAAGAATGAATCAAATACCCTGTGTCACGTGGATTACAGGGCTCTGAGATGGGAGCAAGATGGGTTATATTGCCCATCTAGACAAGCCCAAAGACACTCCATCTTCCATATAACTGACTTTCAGATATTTGAAGGTGGCTGTCACCTCTCAATCTTCACTCCTCCAAGCTAAATGTACCCAGTTCCTCAATCATTCCTTTTAGGCCATAGTTTCCAGTCTTTTTACCATCTTACCATCTTTTACCATCTTTCTCTGGGCACATTCCAACTTGTCAATACCCTTCTTATGGTGCACAGAAGTGGACATAGCATTACTGGTGAAATCTGCTATGGTGTTCAGGTATCTAAACTGGTCCATGTCCTGTTGAGGCATACCTCTACATTTTGTTGGTTTTTCACCTTAGGGATGTTGCTAATAAGTATTCATTGGTATTCTCTGGCTTCCATTAAGAAGAGATGCAGCTTCTTAGGAAGTACATTAATCTGTTTATCATAATATGAAAAACAACAGAGACTAGAGTTTCTCACTATAGCCATCCTAAGTTCCTAACAGTAAACATTAATAATCATTATTTTAAATTTTCCATTTTTTATGCTGTCTTTTTTATGCATAACACCCTCTCCTGCAAATCCAAAAAACTCTTCATTCACCACAGTACGGCCTGTATGTAACCATAAAAGTCAGTCTTAGGCATGCTCCTTTCCAGCTTGTAGATTCTAAGCATGTGCGGGACACATCTTTTCAGGCCTGTCTTTATATCCAAAGGGCTAGAAACATGATGTAATACAGAAGGCACAGCATAATCTTTCCTATAGCCAGCCCTCAGGGTTCAGAAGGGATCCAGTGCAGAAGTCCTGTTAAGGATAATTTGGTTTTTTATTAATGAAGCCGAAATCTCCAGGTTTTCCCTAAAAAGAGATAAACCAGAAACATCTACAAGAATAAAATGAATCCCAGTGGTGGGCAGATTTCATCACTTCTCACAAATTGGCATGGGGAGGCTTTGTCTTTGGTCTTTTCTAAGTACTGCTGAAGGCATTGGAGCCTGGAAAGGCTGCTTCATGGACAGTGCCTTGTCTCTTGCTGGACTTCTCTAAAGTCTCTTGAATATGTGTTGTACCTCCCACTTTGACCTTCACCAGTACCATCCCAAAGGCTTATGGTTCAGTCTCACACCATTTTAATGCAAAACCACCATAAGGCAAGACATACAGTTGGCCATCCGTATCCATGGATTCTGCACCCACAGATTCAATCATCCATGGTTTGAAAATATTCCCCCCCCCCAAAAAAAAAGTCCAAAAGGCACATCTTGATTCTGCCTATAGGTTTTCCTTGGTTTTTTTTCCGGGCTGTGAGGCCATGTTCTGGAAGAGTTTCTTTCTGACATTTTGCCTGCATCTGTGACTGGCATCTTCCAAGAGTGGTTGGGTAGGAGGGGGGGGTGTTATATACTGTGAAGCCCTGTGGAATTTGGTATCCATTGGGGATGGTCCTGGAACCAAACCCCAGCAGATACCAAGGGCCCACTGTACATTCAATTACAGTAAAAGTATTCATGGTGGCTAGCCTATTCAGAATGTGAAGACGGAATAAGAAATGCTGGCATTTGACTTTATCTGCTTGCCAGTGTGCCAGAGCAAAGTCTGTTATTAATGTTTATGAACCGTTATATAAGTAGCACTGGGAAAATACATTTATCAGAAACTGCATTGCTCCATGACAAAAAGGAAGTGACATAGGCTGCTGTTTTTCAGTTTCATGAATATTTTGACCCTTCCTGTGGCTGGAGTAATATCAAAAAAGGGGAGACAGAAATTATGAGTCACAAAAAAGCCAAATGGTGAAACTCAAGCAAAGCCAATATTCCATTGGTGCAGTCTTTTAACAAATTTGGTTGAGACTGATTTAGAAATAGAAGACATTGCTAATTGGAAAATCTTTCCGAGGAACATTCCCTACCCAAAGGAAGAGAAAGGCCGTTCTGGTAGCTTTGTTGTGATGGCTCTTCCATCTGCTCTTGTCTGGTTGCTTTGACCTCCTTAACAAGCTGCCAATACGTTGGCACTTTTACAGAGAACAGCACTGATTTTAAGAAAGAAGTTCACCAAATGTAAACTGTACCCAGTAATCAACATATTTATCACAACCTTCCCATATTACAAATTAGTAATATAACTAATTTTTAACGTACATGTTGGATTAGGAGGAGCTTTTTAGTCTGTGCCAAGATTCTTTTAAAAGACAAAAATTTTGAAATATCATGTTAGTATCTTGGATTTTTTAAAATAAATAAATAAATAAATAAATAAATATGTTGGCCAGAATCCTCTATCAGCTACTTAGTTAAGCTACCAGGGGTGCAGGGTGTCTCCTGGACTTCACCCCACCACAAAACCTGATGGAAACACTATTCACCTGCACTCCAATTGCCAGCAGAATGGGTCTTCTTCTCCCCATGCAGCCAATGCCTGGTACAGTAACATATAACCATAGAGTTGGAAGAGACCATGAGGGCCATCCAGTCCAACCCCATTCCACCATGCAGAAATACATAATCAAGGCACCCTCATCAGATGGCCATCCAGCCTCTGTTTGTTTAAAAACCTCCAAAGAAAGAGACTCTACCACACTATGAGGCAGCGTATTCCACTGTCAAACAGTTCTTACTGTCAATAAATTCTCCCTAATATTTAGATGGCATGTCTTTACCTGTGGATATGGGGGGGGGGAGCGGATTTATAGTCATGGCAATAGTGTCACGATCATGACTAAATAATTATCATGAATACAGAACAGTTATGAATTAGTAAATCTAGGT
Source organism: Gambelia wislizenii (assembly GCA_030847615.1). NCBI lineage: Eukaryota > Metazoa > Chordata > Lepidosauria > Squamata > Crotaphytidae > Gambelia > Gambelia wislizenii. The sequence goes on along the minus strand of JAUMIR010000002.1, from coordinate 301,516,465 downwards.
AACTGTTCCATATTCACAACTGCAACTTAATCATGATTGGGACACTACAATTGCCCCCATTCCCATTCCCAGGTTTGACGTCTGCAGATTTAATTATTTTTGGGTTTGCCTCTGCCCCCCCCCAAGCCTTGGGATTCATGAGGGGAACACCAGCGATCTCCATGGCTTCTGGCAACCACCTCCCAAAGCTGGCTGCTCTGTGGGCTTTGGGAGACTTCTTATGATAGATATCTCTGATGCTTTGCCTTCCCCAATCACTAGCACAGTAGTATGGGATTTGGATAAGGTGGAGCACCAGTTATCTCCATTGCCAAGCATACCCAAAGTTGGCTTTGGGAGATGCTTGGAGACTGAGATCTCACTGGTCCACCTTCCCCATACACTAGCACAGCAGTGTGGGGTTTGTAGAAGGCGGAGCCCCAGCAAACTCTGTTGTCAGGAGCCTCTGAAGCTGGCTGCTCTGGGGCTTTGGGAGATGCTTGGTGATGGGGATCTCTGCTGCTCCATCTTCCCCAAGAACCAGCACAGCAGTGTCATGCTTGGGGAAGCACAGGGCTGCTACATGAATGTGCACGCAGCTGCTTCAGGAGGCAGGGCAGCGGCTGAGGGGCCTGGTCACCAGGGGCACATTTTTTTGTACTCCCTCCCTCAAGGGAGCCCCACAACCATCTGCTTCGCAGATGGGGAGCCCTGCCCCTACCTTCACTGTACATATTCACAGTTTTCCCACTTTTGCAGGAGCCCTGCACCCCTAACCCCTGTGAAAGTGGAGGGCTGACTGTATTGCCAGAATCTTAAGACTGTTCCAAACCTACTTTACCAGGAATCAGCTGAATTGGAAGAATGATATTCATTCTGCCAGTGATTGGATCATGGGTGACTGATATTATTTATTTATTTATATAATTAATTAATTAATTAATTAATTAAAATTCTACATACAAAATATATCAGACAAAAAGAAAACATACATAGTAAACTACACCACATTAAAAAAACATAAAATACAATACAAACTACGGTATGCTACGACAATATATATGACTTCCAACTGTCTTTTCTGTGGTTATATGGTAATTCCTAACCTTCTGCCTCCTTCTTTTTAACCATAAATGTTACACTTCATCTATAAATTTAATTCATATGAATAATCAAAACTAATAATCACCTTATCACTTACATTCATTCTCAAAAAGGCAATTAAGAGTTTCCAGTCTTTCAAAGAAGTTGCCAACTATTTTTCTCTAATTAAAGTAGACAATTTATCCATCTCTGCTAATTCATTCATTTTTAGCTGCCATTCTTCTTTAGTAGGTAATACTTTACTCTTCAATTTCTGAGCATATAATAATATTGCTTCTATAATCATATATTGAAATATTCTTACATACAGTAGTTCCTTTCTAGTCGATCATCCATCAGTCCCAGATAAAAAAGTCCAGGTTCTAATTGTCTTTAATACTCTCTGCATCAGTGTATGCATTTGCATCCAGGTATCTTCTAGCTTTTTCATAAGTCTACCATATATGGTAAAATGTCCCTTCTTTTTTTTTCATATTTCCAGCAAACATTTGTAGTTCCTTGATACATCTGAGGGCTCATCTACACAAGCCAGTGTATCTTGGCCATGGCTCAGCCCTGTTCCTTCCCTCCTCTAAATGGGAGGAAGTCCAGATGGGCACACCAGCTCATTGCTGCAACCACCACCATTGGTGTCTCCCTTGCTCAACAAGAAGTGAGGAAGCTAGCCCACAACATGTGACCAAGCTTCCCCACATGTGACCAGCCTTAGTCACATGCTGTAAGACTCCTTCCTGCTTTGGAGAGGCCAAGACAGACTGGGAGCTGCAGCAATGGGCTGGCCTGCCAGGATGGGCTCCTGTGGACATACGGGGTTCCCAGTGGGAACAGATTAAAGCAGGTATTTTTTAAAAAATAGTAAAAGGTGCTACCTCATCTACCTCCAGTCTTAGTTCCATCTCTGCCCTGGAGGTGGTGAGGACTGTCCAGGAGTAGAACGGGGCAAAAGCCCTGCATTGTCAGAACTGCGGGGCTCTAAGATGAGGGCAAGATGGGGTATATTGCCTGTGCAGATATTATTATTATTATTATTATTATTATTTGTATCTCACTGCTCCCATCAGGATCAGGGCAGCAAGATAAGACCTTAGACAATTTCTCAGGTGCCATTGATACATCATTTTATTAAAATTATCTTTACGATCATCACATAAAGTAAATGTCAACCCCTTTGACCACTTGTGAATGATGTTTCTGTTGTGTTTTGGGGGTGGGGGGGAGAATTGGGCCAAGAGAGGTTACTTGATTGAATGTACTTAACTAAGTAGTTGGTACAGGATTACCACCATATTCTTTTATATTTGATGCCATGCCATAAACTCTAACAGAGCCCTAAAGAACTTAGGGCCAAGACACCTGATTAGACATCTGTCTGACCACCCAAGTCTTCCATGGTGGTTCCATAAGCATCTGAGATCTGCTTGGAAACTGCCAAGGGTGGTCCTGTAGTATATCAGCACCCATCCTATAGAATGCCATTCCAGCTGAAACTAGGGATATGCCTACCCAACTTTATTTTTGGTCTTGGCTTAAAAACTTCCTTTTTAGATAAGCCTTTTCTGGCGATTAAATTTCAGCCATAGTCGTATTGCTGTATTTGTTTTTGCTGGCTTAAAAATTGTATTTGGTCATTTTAATATACTCTCTCCCAGTCTGAAGTCTTTCAGTATGGAATGGTTTATAAATTCTTTAAATAAAGAAACAGTGAAACAACTCTACATCCCCTCTACCTCCCATCATACCAATCCTAAACACATTAATCCATATTGGTTGGACATTGTGTTGTATGTAATGATTTTAACACCATTTATTTGAAGTAATTGCTTGCAGGCAAACATTATTATTACATGTCTAAGAAATATTTCACGGTGTACTATAGGGAAAGGATAACTCTCTGTGTTGAGGAGGTTAGAATATAATTTTTATGATAGTGGTCATGCCAGAGGAAGGGTAAGAACAAGAAATGTGTATATGCATGATTAAATATGCACTTCATCAGATCTAGAGGCTTGAGGCTTGAGCCTGAAAGCTTTACAGAAAAAAAATGGGGTTTGAGGAGTTATTTGACATGAGAAAGCAGGAAATGTAAGCATACTTCAGAACATAGCCTTCTCCTTCTAAATCACCATTCACCACCACAATTTGTTTATATGTATGTCACTTTTCCAAAAGATTGTGCCCAAAGTGGCTCCCATATATCAAATCAACAGCAATAAATATATCTGTCTGAAAACACAGTCTGTACACTTAACACTATTCATAATGGCTATAAATGAGTCCCAGAGAAAAAGGTTTCTTCATACAATTTCATGTAAAGCACATATAAACTGACATCAGACATCCAACATCAGAAACAAGAGTGAGAATAAAAGCTGGTACAGTAAGGGAAATACACTGTATACAAGATGAAATATATTTCCATTTCATAATAGAAACATGGGGTTCTTAGTAACCAACACACATCAGTTGATAACCTCCCTGCTCTTATCTTTCCATTTGACAGGGGTTAAACATACACAGCAAGACTGTCTTTGTCTGGGGTGGCTTAAGATGTCCATGGGAACCACGGGCCTGTCTCAAATTTTATCAAGCTTCATGCACGTGACAAGAGGTCCTTGGGTCTGCTTTTCTGTATGCAATTAGACTGGCATCTGATCTGTGGGTGGGAGAGCCAATGATGATTCTGTTGTCATGGCCAGATCATTATCTGTTCAAGTTTAAACTTGTGGCCATGCCATATCCCTCACAGACGTAGAAGACCAACCCAGATGGTTTTTTGAGACATCAGTGCAGACAGGAGGATGATTCTTGTACTTTTGGTTAGCAATCCTGCTGATGTCTTGCCTCAGATAGGGAGAGGAACTATACTTTTCATATTATTATTTCCACATATTATTTCCTCCAACCAGTCATAGAGCTTTGGATAATGGGATAATTGGATTGCCAATAACAGAACAAATGGTGAAAGACTTGCAACAGCTGTGACCAAACACAGGAGAGAGATCATTATATGTCTTACTCTGTGGCAACGAAGAAAGTTTCCTTCATCCCTACCATTGCATCTGGAGATAGCCTAATTTATTTATTTATTTGATGGTAGAGATCTGTCTCCAAGCAAGCTAGAAGCTGGTTCAGGAGATAAGTTCCTCAGGGGTCCACTATGACCAATTTAGCTTAGATTTATCTGGGAAAATTCTATTGATTGAGTAATTGATTGATTGGCCACCTTTCTCCTGGAATGGGACCAAGCTATCTTATAAAAAGAGTCAACTAATACTTAATAAATTTTAAAGGCATTTAAAAATCAGCACATCACTCACATTCATTTCTTACCAGCATATTTTAGAGGCTGGGTAATTGCTGTTGCCACTAAAATCCAGTCAATAGATCTCTACTAAGTCTGGCTTCTGTCCTTTTTTAACATCTACATAAAGCCACTGGGAGAAGTTATCCAGAGGTGCAGCATGGCTGAAAGGTCACCTCATCTCTACGCAGAAGACACACAGCTCCACCTCTTGATTCTACTTAATAATCCCAGAGAGACTGTGGAACTCTTGAACAGGTTGTTAGAGGCAGTGTGTGGGTAGACAAGGATAAAGCAGCTGAAACCTAATCCAGACAAGACAGAGATACTGTGAGCTGTGAATGGGGATGGAAAGAATATACATCATTATTCATTTTCCAGGCAACCCCATCAGGAAGAACAGAGTTTGCCACAAGGTTCTTTGTGCTTCAGTAAGTATTCAACTGAGCAGAAATACTTGTTGGTTTTCTCTACAAAAAAACCACACTTTTGTGGGGGAGAAAAGCATGTTTCCTGCACTGAGAACAATATATTTTGCAAAGAAAACACTGTTCACTGGCTAGGAAACATGTTTTCCATTCAGAAAAGTAATACATATTTTTGCCCAGACAAATACCTACCAATGTATGAATAGCAACCCAGAGTGATGCAGAAAGCATTGTGCTGTCATGCAGCAGAGAGAATGCTATGGGGATTGTTCATTCTTCTCTGTGAAGAGGAAGAACACAAAAATTTACACTCCTCACTGAGAAAGGGGCTAACCTGGATAGGCAACCTAGCTTCCCTCATCAAACCACAAATCCCAGGCTTCTTTAGGATGGTACCATAAGAGTTAAAGTGCTATGAAACTACTACACTTCTGCAGCACTCTTTTACAAGGCCATGTGGGCCTGTCGGCTCAATCCTATCTAGAAACAGGACGTTTGCCTCAGTTACTCATGATCTTGTTACATCCACACGAGAATGCACCAGAGCACCTTGGGTAAGGCTGCCTATAAAGATGGCTCAGCTCTCCAGTCACAAAGGACTTGTCCACAATGATGATTATGGAGTCTAAGCATTTGAAGACCATTATGCTGATGTTATATGACCTATAGTAGTTACTTATTTGCTTTTAAGCCCTATTTGGAGTTATTGGGTACCTTTAAAGGCCTTGACGACTTGGATCTTCTCGCAAGAACCGCCACAATTTCACTCATGCTAAATGGTGGAAGTAAACTTCTTAAAGCGCTAGTGGGTGTCATGCGATAATTCCATGGTTGTTCCTTCATGTGATTACAGTGATGTGCAATAGCAAGTGTAATAATGTTATGATGTTTCCACTTTCCTCACGGAATCACAGCATTTTAACACACTAGTCTGATAATGTCCACAGTCTTTCAGATAGTCTGTACCCAAGCCATTTAAGGCTTTAAAGATCATAATCAGCACCTTGAATTCTGCCTGGAATTCTGCAGTAATATTACAGGTGCCAGGTTAATTCTTAAAGAAGATATTGATTGTAAACTACATTGGGAAAACTGTTTTGAATGTCAGCATAAAAAGGTCATAAATAAATAAATAAATAAATAAATCCCCACTGATTATTCTCCAGGCTGAAAGAGAAAAACATAAGCTTGCCTAAAACTGGCATGAGGAAAGTGTGCCACACGTATTTAAAAATAATGAGTTTGAAACTCCAAATGTCCTAAGGTTGTTTTTAAAATTAGGAGCCTGTGCAGGTAAACCATCTCATTCCTTTACCTTCCACTTCTCTGTATCAATGCCTTCACTGTATAATGAGACATAACTTCGAGCTGGTTGCCACAACAAACAGAGATACACTTACATTTGGGGCAAAGGGAGAACTGCAATGCTTACTGAGTTTTCATGCACACTTCGAAAGAACAGGGAAAGCCCAGAATTGCAAAACTTGGGGTAAGTTGCAAAAGTGAGCTTACTGATGTAATGTGATGCATGGATGATCGTTTCAATGGGACAACTTCACACTTAGCTCTAGCCTTGATTCAGCACTGATAGTAACTCAGAGAGGTGACAGAGACGGGGAGACTGGCTGGGAGAGGAAATAAAGATTGTTCAGGCCACTTTTCTAACTGTGGATGTTCCCTAATCTCCCTAGAATTTATTGGAGTTGTGAAAGTGTTTACACAACAGCTTCTGGCCTACTAAATTTCAATTATAATGACTGTTATGATCATCTCCTCCTCCTCCTCTTCAAAACAGTTCCAGAAGTTTATGAACATTACGTGCTATGTGCAGAAAGTGTGCGTTACTCTGAAAGCCTGAGAAAAACAGTGATTTAGCCACAAGCTGATCCAATAATTCAAGGAGAAACGGTTTTGTGAAATGGTCTTCCATGTGCTTTGTTTTTTCCAAATCAGGCTAATGATTTTTCAGCATATTTCCTTAGGAATATAGTTCCATTAAACTGATTAGTCATGCACATTAGATTTCACTTTTAAACTCAAATTTCCTAAACACGCATACACTCTCAAGACACAGTGTTATGTGACCTTTTAACATGCTGAGTTTACTTTGAAATGAAGCCTCAAGTGAGTCAGGTGCAGGATTTTAAAAATGGATTTTCTTAGTAATGAAAGGTAAAGAGATATTTGCATGGAGTAGCACACTGTCACTTTATATTTTTTTAACAAATCCACACTACACAAATAAACCAGTTTGAAATGGGATTATTTGCCATGGTTCCTTCCTATTGAATCCTGGGATCTGTAGTTTTATGAAGTCTTTAGCTTTCACTGCCAAAGCATGCTGGTGCCTCATCAAACTACAAATCCCAGGTTTCCATAGGAAGGAGCCATGGCAAATAGTCCAGTTTCAAACTGGATTATCTGTGTAGTGTGGGTGCACCCTCAGTCACTGCCCTGCTTTGACAGTGATACTGAACAATGTACTTACTGAATAATATCCTGTGAAAAAACAATCCTCCACTAAGTGAAAAAGGGTTTTTTTTTCCTTTTGGTGACTACTGCTGCCTATTACAGTGGCAGACACAAAGACCTAGCAAAAATGGCAGCCATTTTGTTTTTCCCATTTTTTAAAAAAATCCAAAATGTCCGCTGTTCTTGTCCTCTCCACAATAGAAGTCTGCCCGTCTGAAATACAGACAAAACAAAATAGCTGATTTCTTATTAAATGAAAACAGCCATGCATAAAATGATATTTCCCCAAGGAAGTTAAAGAGTTAAGTGTTACAGACACCCACAGAGCTACTTTAACTAGGCAGTGTTGCAAAATATATATATGGGAGGGACGAAGCAGGGAAGACAAAAAAGAACAAAAAGGGGGAAAGAGAAATACCATGGACTAGGGATATAAATTAACATAAAATAACCATATAATCACAAACAATATTTACTTGGAGTTGGCATCTGTAAAAGACATATTCATGCATGGTGAAACCAGTACAATTTTCTGACCTCTGAATGATAGATTGTAAATATTTGTCTTTCCAATCTTGGAGTATAAGCCTCTCTGCTACAGTGAGAACAGCATGCAAAGATTAACATGCATTCTATTAATAATGACCTATCTTAACATCAGCTCAAAAGTCTCTGACAATGTATTGTATGTAAGCAGCCCAAAACACAAGAAAAGAGTCTCATTGCTGTGTTTCTTCAGACTTTTTCAGACGAAGAAAAATAACGCAAGCAGCCTCTCCAGTTTGCGAGGCTGCTGCGCTGCAAAGCGCCCCTTTCGTATGACGCTCGCCCCTGCTGGTACTGTTGCGGTACCGCAGGGAGAGCTGAGCGTCATATTTCGTTGATTTTTACTCACGATCAACTTTCGTGAGTAAAAAATCAATGAAATATGACGCTCAGCTCTCCCTGCGGTACCGCAACAGTACCAGCAGGGGTGAGCGTCATACGAAAGGGGCGCTTTGCAGCGCAGCAGCCTCACAAGCTGGAGAGGCTGCTTGCATTATTTTTCTTCATCCAAAAAAGTCCTATATTTACTTTATCTGTGACTTTGAACCATAACATATCCATGAAGGTTCACCAATCTTGCTACAGCACACCCTCCTTCAGTTCCTTTTAAATCAAGAAATCCCAATGAAATTCTTAATATTGTATTATTGATCTGGATTAATCCTCCTCCTCTTCCTCCTCTTTATTCTTATTTCTACTCCTTAGCTGGGTTTTTGTTCCTAAAAAAAGTATCTGGAGATCTTAAAGATAAAATATACACAAGTGTTGTTGTTTTTTTTTTAAAAAAAAAACTCCCTCTGCCAACAAATTATAGCATACCAAAACTATACCTTACATAAGCAATTCCCCACTATGGGCTAAGACTTTTGAAAAATGTTCCTGAGCAAGATGGTTCATTTCTATACCGGTCTCACGTATTTCCCTGCCTTGGCAACATAAGTGAAAAGGTATTCTGGGAAATGTTCAAAGATGCTTGCTATATAAAAGTGAAATGATACTAGTACAAAAATCAAGAGGGACATTCACTTTTCTGTGACTTATCCTGTCTTATGGTCAACATAATGAATAGTTCCTTATGAATCATGGAGGGTAAATTGCTACACCCATCATTTTAGAATCCCTTCTTTCTTTCACATTATTTAATGGTCTGCAGGTATGAGACCCCACCAATGACACTACTTTTCAATGGTGATGGGATCATGTGCTCCTGTTGAGGCAAAAAGCAATGCTGAAGGCAGCAGTGATGCTAGTAGAGTCTCCCATGCCAGACAGGCTTTTGGCAAGGAGCAAAACTAAGGGTACATCTACACTGTAGATATAATGCAGTTTGATACCACTTTAAGTGCTTTAGCTCCAGCCTATGGAATCCTGGGATTTATAGTTTTACAAGGTCTTTAGCCTTCTTTGAAAAAGAGTGCTTGTGTCTCACAAAACTATAAATCACAGGATTCTGTAGGATGTAGCCATGGCAATAAAAGTGGTACTGAACTACATTATTTCTACAGTGTAGATGCACCCTTAATGTGCCAAACAGCTACTGGGCAACAGCAGTACTGGAGGGTGACACTGGCAGAAGACCTTTCAGAGACAACAGCAGTGGCACCATAGCTAACATGTGTTAGTAGTGCTCAGAAGGAGGCATGGTAAACCCTTTTGAAGATATTCTACCACAAAAAGATGAGACAATCCAAAATGAAACAAGAGGCAGTGCCAGAAGATGAAGCTCCCAGGTCAAATGGCACTCAGCAAGCTACTGGGGTACAGCAGAGCACAACTGCAAATAGCACTGTGGCTAATGATGCAACTGGACTCAGGCTGAAAGGACATTCAGCTGTTGACATGCTCAGAGGGGAAAGGAAAGTCTGAAGCTGCGCAACACATATTATAGGAACATGGCATGTGAGAAGCATGAATCAGAGGAAGCTATATATAGAAGAAATGGAACATATGAACATTGCAACTCTTGGAATATTGCAAGCTAATACAGAAATCAAATAGATTACATAAGTCAAAGGAGAAAATGGAGAAGCTCCATCCTCTCTGCAAAAACAAGACCAGGAGCAGATTGTGGCACAGACCATGAACTGCTAATATATATAAAAAATGTAACACTAAAGAAAAACAGTAAACCAACCATCACACTGAAATACAACATCCCCATAGAATTTAAAGATAATGTAATGAAATAGATTTGTCCTGTTAAAGCCTAATTGACTGGGAGCCAGAAGAACTCTGGAGTGAAGCCAAGGGCACTGTCAGGGAGGAATGTAAAAGGACACTATCTGCAGCCAAAAAGAAAGAGAAGCCTCAATGGATGACAGATGAAACTATTCAAGCAGTTAAGGGCAGAGGAGAAGCAAAAGTAAAAGCTGATAGAAATAGAGTCAGAACTCTGAATGCAACTCTTCAATTACTTGTGTGCAGGGACAAGAACTACTCTAAGGAGATTATTGGACACCCCTAATATGGTGTTACACAAATGCCAGGAGATTGCCGAAGGGCTTACTTTCAGATGACATAATCCTCATCCCATTATGCCTCATGCTGGTTCCATGCTGCCCTCGTTTCTACTTATTTATGTGAATAGATCATCTGTTCCATTCCTATCACGGAATGACAGGTGAGAGAAAAAGTGCCCTGTTATTCTGGTGTGATGCCAGCCGCAGTGGGAGGTTCATGCCAAACACTTCCAGGTGCAATTGGGACAAGGAGGTAAGTGACACAATTTGCTATAACCTCCCTGGTTTACTTGTAATTTTTTAACTGTGTTTTTGTGCTTGGTGTCACTTTTTGAAGTTTCTTTTGCTTTTTATTTTTGAAGTTCCCGCACACTTGTTCTCTCGTGAGAATGGCTGGGAACTCAAACCAGGAAGTAAATGGGGCTCTGTTTGAGCTCCATTCACTCCTGGGCTGCTGAGGGGAGGGGTGGTCACACAAAAATGTAGGTCTGAAATGTGGGGTTATCATGCCAGGATGGGGACAGGAGGCGGTGGGAGAGAATATAGTGAGATGGGGATGATTTTTTGTCTCTGTCTGATCATGTCCTAATACTCCATGAAGAGGTGACAACAATATCAGCATATGCAGATGATCTTGTAATAATGACAGAAAATCCATTAGATTCAAGAAGGTTTATTAAAAGAAAATAATAACTTGTTTGGGGCTTGTTCCAGGTTTAAAGTGAACTCTGATAAAACAAACTTGTTGGCTAAAAATATGTTTACTGAAGAGGAAAATGAGTTAATTGTTCTTTCTAATTTTAAAGTGGAAAAAAGGGGCAAAAAGTATTTGGGAGTTACAATTATGAAGAACAACAGTTTATTCTTTCAAAATAACTATGAAAAAGTCTGGAAAGAAATTAAAAGAAACTTGGAAAATGGGGAAAGTTAAATTTATCTTTTATGGGTAGAATTGCAGTAATAAAAGTAAATGTATTGCCAGAACTATTATTTTATTTCCAAATGATTCCCATTATATGAAAAAGAATGCCCTTCATGCAATGGCAGAAGAACATCTTCAGATTTGTCTGGCAGGCAAAGAAACCAAGAATAAAATTTAAAACATTGTATAGTGCTAAGGAAAGGGATGGTTTGGAGCTTCTGAATATTAAACTGTGCTGTGAGGCCTCGGACTTTATTAGATGGAGAAAAATCACACAATTATAAGTCTCGGTAGCATGAACCAGTCCCACTATCGCACAATGTTGTCATCCTCAGTTGGTCAATCTGTGCTCCAGCCGCAAATAAGGCATTGCTTTTCATTGACAGGACAAGCCATCAATAGCTCTCAATATCACTTGTTTCATGGTGTTGAAGAGCGTGAAAAACCCATGTTCCGCTGTAGTCACAAGATTGCCATGTGAATAGGCAGTCCTCTTCCCCCTTCCCCGTTCCCAATGAGAAAACATCTGGGTGAGAACATGAAAACTATCCACAGGATGCTCTTTTTTATGCATGGTCCCATTTTGTTTGCATGTTTGTAGGTTTGTTTACCTGTTCGTACGTTCATTTACTTTGTAAATTCAGGGGGGTTGGGAGTTTTTAAGCATGTTTGCAGCTTCTCACAAGAACCACCAAAATCTTGCCCATGCTAAATCATGGAAGTAAAATCCTGTTCTTAAAGTGCTAGTAGTGGTAGTCATGCGATAATTCTGTGCTGGTTGTATCATGTGATTACAGCAATGTGCAATAATAAGTGTAATAATGTCACTATGTTTTCACTTTCTTCAGTAGTGGAATTACAGCATTTTTAGCCACTAGTCTGATAAAGTCCCTCTTGTTTTGTGTGGTTAAAAGAATGGATTTTGCTTAGAGAAAAGAAACCTTTGGAGCTGGAAGGTAAAGATCTAAGATTCAGTGACATGGTTAACTTTGGTACAGTAAAGTTAGGGCACATGATGATTTTAAAAAATTACTGTATAAGCAAGGCTCATGTACAAGTTTAGGGTAAATATAAACAGAGGCTTTTTCCTAAGATAATACTAGCCACCACAATACAGGAAGCGTTTGTGTTCAAAGAATGGGTCAAAATCAGAAATGGTTGTTTTATGATGACCTTTTGTACTTTGAAAATGACAGCTGAGAGCTTAAGTCAAGAGAGACACTTTTTAAGGAAGATAAAGATTTTAATTGTTTTTCTTACTTGCAATTTAAAAGAGCTTTAATCAAGATAAGAGAGATCAAGACAAGAGCGAAGCTGGAGGAAAAGAGTTTTGTTTAGAATTATGTAAGGATGATGATCATGTAATTAAGAAAATGTATAAATACCTTTTGAAATTGGAAATGGAGGATGAACCTATAAAATATTACATGATAAGGTGGGCCAAAAATTTTGAGCATAATGTTCAAATGTATGTATGGGGGGAAATCTGGACTAAAGATATAAAATGTACATTCTCTGAAGATGCCAGCCACAGATGCAAGTGAAACATTAGAAATAAACTCTTCCAGAACATGGCCTCACAACCCAGAAAAAAACCAAGAAAAATCTATGGATGCCGGCCGTGAAAGCTTTCGACTTCACAAAATTTACTTTGTTCAGTAATTTAAAAGAAAACATAGAAGACGATGTATTGATGGTATTTAACTCCAAATAAGTTGTTGAAAACATCCCTAAATGTTTCCAACTAATGGTGGAGATGTCTAGATAAGGATGGGTCTTTTTTTCCATGTGTGGTGGATTTGCAAATAAGTGAAAAAGTATTGATCTAAGATTTACATGCTAATTCAAAAAAAATTAAAGGTAGATTTTATAATGTCATCAGAAATGTTTCTGCCAGTATTATGGATAAGGAACTAGATAGTAAATATGGACTACTTCTTTGATACACAATAACTGTCATAATATTACTGATTGCTCAGACTTGGAAATGGATTGAAGCACCAACGATGAATGAATGGATTGTTAAGGTAGCTGATTTTGCCCAAATTGCCAAATTAACATGGATTTTAAAAGATAAACAAATTGAAGATTTTTTTTTTGAAAGAATGGAAACCGTTTATGGACTTTCTGGGCAATAAGAAATCTAACAATGTAATAATCTGTGGTTATGGTTACTAGTAACTCTAGTAACCTTAGTAATTTTAATTTAGCTAGATCTGTAATGGTAGAATAATATATTTCTTTTTTCTGTGTTTCATTTTTTCATTATAGTTTGGATTGGGGGAATCAGATTTCTTTTCTGTTCTGGTTAGTCAGTGTTTAGTGTATTAAACAGCTTTTATTTATGGTTTTAGTTTTAGTTTTTAGTCTTAGTTTAATGTCTTAGTATTGTATTTTAGCTTTGTGTTTGAGCTTTAGCTTAGTTTAGTTGTAGTCTTAGGGTATGTCTAGACAGACAATTTACCCCAGCTTTCCCCCCTGTGTTGGAGCCCTGCAGTCCAAATGATGCAGGGCTCTTGCCCCGATTCACATCCATGCAGTCCTGATGACGTCCAAGGTGAAGCCAGGGAGAAGCCTGCATAACCCATTTAAAAAAAATTCAAAATATCCCCCAGGAAATCTCATGTCATGCAGGAAAACCTAGATGGGTCCAGTGCAGAAAGGCAGGAGTCTGTACCTACACGCCAAGTTGTACTGCTGGACAGTGATGCTGTCCCCACTGGCTTCACTCTGAAGCCAGTAAGGAGAGCTGCAGCATGTGATCAAGCCCCCCCCCCCGCATGTGACCAGCCTTGATCACATGCTGAGGTCCTCCTTCCCAGTCTCAGAGAGTGCAATGCACAACAGCAGTGGAGGCACCAGCCAATATAACCTGGCATGTGCATGTGGACTCCTGACTATTTCATCACAGTAACAGTAGGGAGGGAGGATCCGGGCCAGCTCCAGGTCCAGAATACTCTGACTGGAAGGTGGAGTATTCTGGCCAGTGTAGACAAGCTCCAGTTTTAAGTGTGTGTGTTTTATTTTATATGCTTTTTCTTTTTCTGTTTCCTTGTTTCTGTTTTCCTTTTTTAAATGTTGATTAGACCACCCATATTAAAATTAATGAATAATAATTATTAAAACAAAGAAATCAGAAGAAGACTATGACTTGGAAAGGCAGCTATGACAAGATCCTGAAATGTAAAGATATATCATTGATGCCGTATGATTGTCCATGCCATCATATTTCCAGTTTCTATATATGTTTGTGAAAGATGGACAATGAAGAAAGCTGATGGGAAGAAAATCAACTCATTGGAAATATGGTGTTAGAGAAGTATTCTATGAGATACTGTGGACTGTGGTTCAATGTGGGCAGTATTTTCTAATTATTTCGGTAGAAAGTAGGGAGGACTGAGCAAGATTTTTTAAAATGACAGGAACAGAAAGGAGCTAACGCAGAGTTGAGAACCATGGGGCCTTCCAGATGCTGTTGGACTACAACTCCTAGCATTCCTCACAATTGGCTATGCTGACAAGGGCTGATAGGAGTTGCAGTCCAACAACATCTGTGGGCGCACATAATTCCCAGTTCCTGAGCTAGCTAAAGCAACAGGGCAAAAGAAGAGAGGAGAAAGTAGCAAACAGGGTGAAAAAAGAACAGGAAAATTGTGACCCCTGTGTCAGTTGGGTTGTGAATCAACTCTAGAATTTAATTTAGACTTCAAGAGAGATATCTAAGGTGCTGAACTAGTTTAAGGGGAATTGTTTCAGCACCCTGGATAGCTCCTTTAGAGCTAACACGACCAGGAGCAGATCAGTCACCCCACTGACATAGAAGCCACCAGTCATCAGTGTGCTCAATATGTAGCATAGCCAAGTTCTGTTGCCCATCCTCCTCCATGCTTTTGTGAGAGCTGCTAGAAGTTTCAGGTCACTGAGAGAAGTAAATTTCAAGAGATCCCATAGCCCAAATCTGAAGAGCAATCTCTACATGCAAATCCTTTCCTGTTCTGATTCACTCTGCCTGGATTCTTGTTGAATTAAGTCTTACCAGTAGCTGAATATTTATCTACACTGTAGATAACCTCAGTGTTGTCTGCACTGGTGTGGGAATCATGCAACCCTCCAAATGTTGCCAGCCTACAGCTCCCAGCATTCCTCACCCTTGGCTATACTGGCTAAGGCTGCTGGGAGTTGAAGTCCAATGATATGTGGAGGGTTACACATTTCCCATCCTTTGTATACACTGACTGGCAGCTGTTCTCCAGGGTTTCGGGGAGGGGGGCGGAATCCTTCTCAGCCATACCAGAAGATAGTAAGGACCAAACAAACCTGAGACCTTCTGCAGACAATGATGTTCCATGGTCTTAGACTGCCTTTCTCGACTATTGGCTGGGATACAAACTTCATTTGAGCAGGCACTATTCTATTGTTGCCAGAATGAAGTAAATCTCCATTGCTCCACCTCAAGAGGCCAATGATTTATTAAACATAATGGTGCTTGCCCAAGGGGAAGAAAACAAAGAATACCCGAGTCATATAGATGTCTGACACCAGTACAAGCTAATGATAAATAGATATGGCTCAAATTCCAAATCATGTCAAAACCGTCTCAGGACTTCCTGTGTTTTCCTAATCCAATTATACTTATACCTTCTCTTGCTATAGAGTTATTAGCAAATTTTATTGATATATCATTTTTAAAAAACTAACAAATTAATCACTAATGGTGGAAATGTATCCAAAGCAACAGCAATGGGTCTTCCTCACCTCTTTTTGATAGTGATATAAATCTTCAACCATTTCATCACTGTGTATGAAGACAAATATTTTTCTCCTTTGCGAATCTTCCTTTATCATTTTTATGTGTGTGTTTTTAGTTGCTTTAATATTGTGAATTACAGTAATTCTATTTCAATGTTAGCTTTTTGTATGTTTTAAACTATATTGTAGTCATTTTAACTGGTAAGCCAGTTTCCCAGTCCCAATCCTGTGAAAAAAGTCAGGGCATCGATGATGATGATGATGATGATGATGATGGCAATAATAACAACAATAATAGCCCTGCTGTGTTTAAGTACAGCTAGTTCTCCATATAGTAGATTTCAAAGGAGACCCAAAGCAATTTCCTAATAAATTAGAATGAAATGTATGAAATCATTTAAGTGTTGTCATGTTGCTAGGATAGTCTAGAGGGCAACAATGGTTTTGGGAGGCTATCACAGTGGTGAGAAAGTGCAGGGACACCTTTAGGGAGGTTTGCAGAAAATCCATCCAGATAATTCAGTACATATTGAGGTGTGGCTGAAGTAGATAGCCATAATAGGACTGAAATAAGATTATTAAAGGACAAGCCATGAAAACATGCTTTTCATCTGAACAGCATGCTGTGCCGAACTGGATTCCCATCTTTCAAACCAACATTGGGTATATTTCAAAAAGGATAAAGAATCCCTGAAATATTCCCTGCTTTTGCCAAACTAAAAGGGGGAAAAATCAGTACTTGCATAGCCTCTGAAGTCAAATAAATATGCAAGCAGGACTGATAAAAACTAAATGTACTGTAATTGAATAATAGGAAACAGTAAGTAAAAAAAGCAGAAAGACTGTAAAGCCACACATTTCCAGTCCATCCCTATGTATAACCAAACAAACCACCACAGCAACTCCTTATCTGTGTTGCTGAAAGGCTATAAATCAAGAGCCAGAACTGTCTGCCCTCTACCATATGTCAAGATACAAAATCTGTTGAGTTTAATCTGCAAATGCACACAAGACCACTGTTAACAAGTGATAGCACATTTCCATCCAGGCACGGACCTAGATTAAGGGGTAACATAAATTGAGCCAAACTAATGTATTAGTCAACTTTTTTCAAGATTAACCCCAAGGGCTTTTATATCATGCTGTTCCCTCTCCTAGCCAAATATTATCATAATGGCATAGGATCAAGTGGGCTGAGGCTTAAATCAGTCCAGGACAGTAGGAGTTACGGACTGGAATCCTGTTGGTGAATTATTCTGATGTAACTACATGGGATTGTTTGTTTGTTTGTTTGTTTATTATTTAAGGTATTTATGCCCCACTCTTCAGCCACAAAGGCTCTTAGAGCAGTTTACAAGTTGTTAAGCAATAATACTTTACACATCTATGCTGCTTTATAGGCACTAAGTGGTTTCCAATGTGTGCTAGCTAATTCCCCCCACAAGCCAGGTACGGTACTCATTTTACTGACCTAGGAAAGGATGGAGGGCTGAGTGAACCTTAGAGCCCTTAGGGTCAGACTTGCAACTTTGGGGCTGCAGTACCAGCATTTAACCACTGCACCACCAGGGCTCCCAGTCATCTGGGCTGGGCCTCTCTTCCACAAGGCAAGCACCCAGAAAAATCTTGGGGTGGGAGAATTGCCTTGAAATGAGTATGTATATATATATATATATATATATATATATATGTATATATATATATATATTCTGCATTTGTTAGACTTGGGCTGGCATCCTATTAGGATATTACATCATAAACTGACTTACTGTACTATTGTTTCAAGTTGAATTGCACTGCTGCCCAATGTATATATTCTCAGCAAACTAGCTACACTATTGGGACCACTGCTAAAGTAATTGCACAATGTGTCCAAATGTCCCACAAGTCACTTCTCTCCAGGATGAAGATGAACCATTGACTAATAACCTTTAGGTTTGATCAGTCAACCAATTACAAATCCACCTAACAGTTGTATTGTCTATCAAGGGGGACCTTGTCAGTGGGGGAAATGCACATTTCTGCTCATTGGGACAAGTGACTGAATTGGTTCACTTTCCCAAAGGAGCAGAAGCTGAGAGCTGATTGATCAGACAAGTGCAGTGAGCCGGGCTTGCTAACAAGGCAAGCACCCAGAACTACCATGTGTTTTTTTGTTTTGTTTTGTTTTGGGTTTTTTTTCCTTAGCAAGCAAGCACTAATGCAATAAAATAGGGGTGGGGTGGGCTTTTTTTTTTTTTTTTTTTTTTGCTTTTTTGTTAAGGTGAAATATCACACATTTGGACCTTAGATATGTTTTTTTTTTTAAAAAAAAATCCTGTTCAGTGGCAGCAACTGGTGAGAATAAAAACACAAGTAATTCAATTGTGGCTGCCATCTTGATTCGCAGACATGTCCATTTGCATAGCCAACACAATAGCTTCACATGCCTGCGATCTGCCAAACCCCCCCCCCAAAAAAAACCCATTAAGACAAATTGCAGCTGCTGTAAGTTTCCTTTACTGAGGAGCAATCCACTTCTTTTTGCCTCATATAGACAACCCCTATGATTCCCACAGTTCCTTACCATTGGTTATGCCAGATAGAGCTTCTGAGAGTTGACATCCAAGAGCCAAAAGTTCTCCAACCTGGACAACATGCACCTGTTT
Source organism: Gambelia wislizenii (assembly GCA_030847615.1). Lineage (NCBI taxonomy): Eukaryota > Metazoa > Chordata > Lepidosauria > Squamata > Crotaphytidae > Gambelia > Gambelia wislizenii. The sequence goes on along the minus strand of JAUMIR010000002.1, from coordinate 301,497,857 downwards.
TTCTTTGAATGGGTAGATCATTCAGACATAAACCCACTATCTGTAGCACAGAATGATTCTGAATCTGTTCAGATCAGCTTGGAAATAAAAGTCACTCCACCAGTTCCTTCAGCATCCAGCTTAACACTTGGTAGTGTTTTCCTCCATTCCTTATTTCTGAACCATTCTCATTAGCAGCTAATTAGAAAAGCTGGAGAAGCCTTCAATAGCTTTTTCAGCTGTATTTGCTGTGGATGCTAATGCCACACAATGGCATTTAGCCCTTATTATGTTACTTGAAGATTTATAAAGCCTTTGGAAGGGGAAGAATTTTTCCTTCCTAGGCCACCATGGTTTGGCAAATGTAGTAACAAATGAGCTTGAAAAATCCACTGTTTCCATCAAAATATCCCCACACAGACACTCACAAACATAAAATAGATTTTGTTTGTTAATCCCAAACCAGTTGTGTCTATTGTTCCATGTCTTAGAACTCCTAAGATTGCTTTCAAAGAAAAAAACATTGGTTGGTGCCTTTGAGTGTCCTGTTGCAATAACAAAATTTGACTTTACTCTGTTTTTACAATAGATATATTGGCCAAAGAATGGAGATTCTCTCAAAATGAGAACTATTGGGACATTGTCAGGAGATTCTGTAAACAAAGAGGCTCAAATGTCTGGATTGGGATTCCTCTTAGTAAAAGATTTGCCATGTGTACAGTATCATTTTCAGTTTTAAGTACAGCATGATCCCTGCTGTTTTGTTATCCAAACTAAGTAGGAAATGCATACTGTAAGCACACAAATGCCTTTCCCCATATCCCAGTGAGAGATGGAAAGAGAATAGGATTTATTTCCTGATCTTTGAAGCTGGAGAAAGAGTTCTACTTTTTCTTGTCTTGTGTTTTACTTTACATTATACAATTCATCTTGCTTAACAAAGCAGTGTTGCTTACACTGTGGAATCCCAAAATCCTCATGTTATCTTTGCAGAATCTGACTTTGCTTGGCATAGAACACAGATTAGATAAATTCTAGGTTTCAACATTAGCAAGGGAGGGGGCGGGGTTCTGTGCAAAGTAGATACAGCCATGTTATACTTGGGAGTTGTCTAGATGGGCAATTTACCCTGTGTTGGAGCCCTACAGTCCGAATTATATAGGGCTCTTACCCCATTTCGCATCCAGATAGTCCTGATGATATCCCAGGTGAATCCGGTGGGAAGCCAGGTTAAACCCTTTAAAAACATTTGAAAATAACACCCAGGAAAACCTGCATCATGTGAGAAAACCCACATGGGTCCAGTGCAGGAACATGGGAGTCCGTACCTGCATGACGGGCCGAATCACCAGATACTGCCACCATCCACTGTTGGTGTTGCTCTGAAGCCAGGAAGGAAGCCCTGAACCCATGATCAAGGCCCCCTGCATGTGACCAGCCTTGATCACATGCTGAGGGCCTCCTTCCGAGCCTCAGAGTGTGTGATGCACAACAGCAGCAGGGCCACAGTTGGTAGAACCCAGCATGTGTGTGTGGACATCTGCCCTTTTTGTTGTGGTAATGGGGATGAGGGTGGAGCCAAGCCAGCTGCAAGGCTAGAATACTCTGGCTGGAGTTTTCTGGCAAGTGTAGTCAAGCCCTTGGTCTTAGCCAAAAGGCCGATAAGTGATGATAAATCCGTGTTTACGAGAATGAGATGGTATGCATGTACCTATAAAATATGTAATGTGTGAAGGAGTGCCTACTATTATATATTAATAGAACGGTGAGAACTATTTGAAAGCAAATTCTGCTGCTTCCTGTTCTGCTACTGCTGGAAAGACCACATCTGTCAATATTTACTTTGTTATCACTTATGTACATCTCTTGCCTTCAGTATTTGAACTACTGCTTTGCATATTTATACAATATCTACCTCATGTTCAGATTATCAAAAGTCATAGAGAGCTAACCTGAATGTGGCCAAAAACCTGTTGGGAGTACTGATTGTAATAAACCCATCATATAACTGGGATTTATCTACATGTTAACTCGTGATTCAACAACTGAGTGAATGGGTCTACTCTAGCTAGGACTAACCAACAGAATTCCAGCCTGTGTTGAAAATGAAATGCTTGAGTTTTTGCAAAGAAGTTTCCAATGTGGCTCAAAGATCAGTTTTGTGTGTGCAGTTCTGCCCAACCAGATCTTATTTTCTTTACATATACTTTTTGCTTTCAGTATCATGTACAGTATACTAATGAACATATTCTGTTGCCAGTTATACTGTGGCTTTCAGTGTTGGGGAACTCCAATTAAATCTTTTTGGAAAGCCAAACACTTCTAAACACTGAATATTTTGCTTAATCATTCCACAGCATGGGTCAGTAGTTTAGAGCCTTCAGTTTTTTATAGAACAACAAATTCCATCAGCTGGAGCCAACTGCAAAAAAGCCTTGAAAGGAATATGTTACAAGTTAACAAGGCAAAAAAACACAAGTTACATTTCATAACAAAACAGAGATAATGTTGCATGTTCGAGTTACATTTTCTAGTTACTTTTTAGTTACTTTTGAAAGGAATTTCAGGGGCTTTGTGAGCAGAATTTTTCAACTTTTATGGATTCTCATCAATTTAAAGAGCATTCCCTCCTTCCTTGTGAAGAAAAAGTAACAAGCAATGCAGTGAGCACTGGAAGAAGCGGTAGAACCAGCTCCTACATATGCTTGGCATCTTCAAAAGTAACATCTTACTGGTAGTGGGGGCTGCAATAAGTTTCATAATGGATCACTATTCAAAAGCGAATTTCCAAGCTCTAAAAATAGTAACCCAGTTTTAAAATGTTAGATCAGGCCAGGGCAGAGTCAAACCTTTGGCATCCTCTGAGTCATAGGCTGGCATGGTCTGCATATACAAGTGCCTACCTACATCTCAGTTACTGCAGGTCAGAGAGTCTAATACCCACATTGGAGAAGCAGGAAGAGAGACTTTTCTTTGTTGTTGCTATTGCTTGACAATCTCCTGAAATTTTTTTATGAATCTATCCGTAGATCCCACTCTGCCATCTGCCCATCTTTGATCTACAGAGCAGTACTGTCCAGATGTGTGTGTGTGTGTGTGTGTGTGTGGTGTGGAGAGGGAACAACTACCATAACCATAGCTCTGTGTGACAGGCACCCTCTCCAGATTGGACCCACAGTTTCAACCCTCACTCATCTTGCCCTTTCCACCTAAAGATCTCTCCCTGGATCCCTAGTACGTGTCCCAAGTTGGTGAGCAGGTTTGGTTTGGTTTGGTTTTGATTTGTTAATACATGACTGGTTGTTACTTTAACCCTTTAAATAAAAGGTTTCCAAGCAGGATAAAGATTTGGGAGCCCTGGTGGCACAGTGGTTAAATGCCAGTACTGCAAGCCACCATGTTGCAAGTTCAATTCCAGCCGGCTCCAAGGTTCACTCAGCCTTCCATCCTTTCGTATGTCGGTAAATTGAGTACCCAGCTTGTGGGGGGCAATTAGCTAACACACATTGGAAACTGTTTAATGCAGTGTAGATGTGTAAATAGCTATTGCTTAAAACAATTTGTAAGCCACTCTGATAGCCTTGTGGCTGAAGAGCGGGGTATAAATAACTAAATAAAAACAAATTGTTGTATAACAAGTATGTTAAACATCTTAACATTGTGTTGGCTCTCCATACAATGCAGTATGAAACCTTAGGCTGTGGACACACGGCAGGAATCCAGTTCAATGCTGCATTAACTGTCATGGCTGAAGTGTATGGATTTCTGGGATTTGTAGTTTTGTGAGACATTTAGACCTCTGTCAGAGAGCTCTGGTGCCACAACAAACTACAAATCCCAGAATTCCATAGGATGGAGCCATGATAGTTAAAGCAGTGTCAAACTGCTTTATTTCTGCAGTGTGTCAGCAGCTTTAGGTAACATAAAGTAATACTTTCCCCTCAACTCTTCCCACACTCTCATCAATCCAAAATTCCTTATCTGATATCTAACCATCTTTTTCCCTTTTATGTTCCCCACTATTTCTAATTCTAACTGGCCCTATCTTGATCTTACCCATTCCTATCCTGTCACTATATTTCCTTATCTGACAGACAAGGATTCCTGACACACATGTGCCTTAAAATCTCTTGTCAACTTATGGTGACCCCCATGAATTTCATAGGGCTTTCTTAGACAAGGAATCCTCAGAGGTGGTTTTGCCAGTTCCTTCCTCTGAAATATAGCCTACAGCACCTGGTATTTGTTGGCAGTCTACCATCCAAGTACTAATCAGGGCTGACCCTGTTTAGCTTCCAAGATCAGATGAGATCTGGTGCCTTTGAGGTATTTAGACTTTGAGTCAAATTACCTTGGGTCAATTCATGTAAGAGATCCATGACTAGATCTATTGACATTTTTCCACATTAAAATGCAAAAAATGATGGGTGCCACCTTCCTTAGAGCATTTGTGGGGGAGGAGACAACCCTCTTCTCTTAATAGTGTTTACCTCATGGAGGCAAACAGAAGACTGTGGGAAATTCTGAATAAGAAGAGAACTGGTAGGAAAGGGTTTAAATTGTCTCCTTTCTCCACTCAATGAAATTGGCAACACACCACAGCTTCATGGGTGGGGAGGATATCCATTCATGGCTTCCTGTGTAATTTGTAGTTTGCCTCTTTGACATCATACATATACAAAGACTGGCCTAGACTTTTGACGTTGTATTCTCAACACATGTGTTACCTACCCTTACAGCCCCCATTAGGGAATATCACATAATTGGTAATATTTAATCATTTGGCTTTGTGTGGCCTTCCATGGGGTTAGCAGGTAAACCAGGGACACACAAACCCCCCGCAAATAACAATCCTGGAGTCACACAGAACCAAGGGAGGAGCCTCTCGCTGCCCTTTTGAGCTAATTAAATATTCCCCATATTAAGATTTGGACACTAGTGGGTTCTTCGTGGACCCCACACAATTTGGGTAGCACATGTAAGACACTGAGGACCAATATGCATGAGAAAATTCTCTTTGCCATGTAGGCGAATTTGTGAACTTATACTAGGAGTTGTGGAAGAAACCATAGAATGATGACAACCATGCTGTTGCTCTTATTATATAAATAGGGCATCTTGGATCTATGAAACAAGGACACACAAACAGAGAAAACTTTATGTATTCTTCTTCAAAATAGCCACTAATTTTAGTTGTTCCTAATTTTAGGAACAATTGCATTGCAGATGTGCAGAAGATAGGTACAGAATATGTTTAAATTATTCTTCTGTCTCCACAGTAAGTATAGAAACATTGTCCAAAAGTATTCCCCAAAATGATCAGTAATGTGTTTTTTAAATGCCAATAAGGAGAATTACCGTCTAACAAGAATCTTTGCAATTCATGGCTTATTCGGTGCAAAATTTGCATTTGGGCGGTTTTGTGCAGAAAACAGCATGTACCGTGCAGAAAATAATATTTCTGTGCAGAAAATGCTGTTTCCTGTGCATAAAATGATATTTCTGAACACATAAAAAACACCACATGTGAACTTTTTGCAGAATAATTCCCAAACTGCAAATAGTTTTTGAAAACTGTGCAGTTTTAAAAGACTTTCTCACAGTAGCAAGTAAATTCCTGAAATTACTCATCCCTTGCTTTCAGAATGTAATTAGTGAAGGATTGTTGTTGCTGCTGCTGCTGTTGTTGTTGTGTGCTTTCAAGTTGTTTCTGACCTATGGCAACCCTAAGGCAAACCTATCATGGGGTTTTACATCCCTATTAGAATTGTGAGTTTTTTTAGACTTACTGGAGATCACATGGTTAGTAATGTCAAGAAACTTCTCTTTGAATTTACTAGATAGCAAGAAAATATGTTGAGATAAGATACTCAAAATTAGGCACTTCTAAGCACCATTGATTTCAATGGGAGAGCAAAGTTTGGATTTAAGCCTCTCTTGTTGAACTCTCCCATAGAGATTCAATGAGACACTAAAAGAGTTTGATTTGGGCTGGATTATGCCTTTTCTTTTATAGGATATTTTCTAAGTTCGGCTTTTAAGCAGTCTTCAGCTCTGTCTTCAATAAAAATGGGGGAAGAAAAGTGGAACTACTAATTTAGTTCCTTTAAAAGGCATCTATTTTCATACACATTAAATCCATCTGTCTGAAATGGAGGCCTTCATTCAGTATGTAATTTGATAAAACACAAAAGAAAGGCCTTTGAGCCCTAGGCAAAAATAGTAAGAGAGTGGCTCAGAATCTCACTGTGGAGAAAGAGAAAAAAATGAAATGAAAATAAAAAATAAAATAGAATGGTTGTATATTTGGAATATGCAGACATTAAAAGAGACATCATCCACAACAGAGCCTGACTCAGTCTGCCCTTTAGCTTTTACAGTTACCCAAAATAAGAAAACAATAATGTGGACACCACTAGCCATGGCAACTATGTTGTCTGAACACATAGTAGAGCAAGACTTCTATGGACCCTTCCAATGTTTCGTGGCCTGAGAAGCTGCAGTGTGGCTCCTTCCTCCACTTCATGGGTGTCTAGTACAAGGTGACATTGGAGGTTCCCATGCCACAGACCTTTCCTAGATCAATATTGCCCCTGTTTGCCAGTGTGGGAAAGAGCCAAGTGTTGACTCCTCTTATTCACTCATAGAACACAAGTGGGAAACATGAGCACCATCCCTGCAACACTATTCTTGTACCTCTATCATCTTCCCTTTAGGGCCACTAAAAATCAGCAGCAGCAGTAGCAGCAGTACTGCAGGAAAACAAATCTTCAGGCTAGTCTATACAGTGAAAATACTCCTCATAGAATTCAAGGAGAATACAATTTGTCTAAATGGGATCCCGCATAATCCAACATATTCAGAAGTGGGGGTAGGCCATAGACTACAAAGAAGAAGCCTTCATGGCTTTCCCCATATTTAAAAAAAACACACAAAGGAAATGCACATTCCCACCTGTTGGGACAACAGATTCATTTTGCTGCTCATTCCCAATAAGAGTGGAAGTGGAAAGGTGATTGTCCAGATGTGCACATGGGCAGAGCTTCCTGGCAAGGCAAGAGCCCAGAACTGCCATGTTGGATTTTTGCCATAGCGATTGTGTGCTGAGGTGATGAAACAGCCTTTCTTCCCCTGTTTATTTAAGTGGAAGATTGCACTTCTGCACCTTGGATTTGCTTTTTTAAAAAATATATATTGTTCAGTGGTGGTAACTGCTGACAATAAAAACATAAGTAATTCACTCGCATCTGCCATCTTGGTTCACAGGCATGCATGATTGAACATCAAATACATATGGCTTTGCATGCCTGCAATCTTGAAAAAAAAGTGGCGACAAATAAAAGCTGCTGCGAATTGGCATTAGTGCACATCAATCCACATTTTGCAACCTCTTATAGACAAGCCCTTCTCCTCCCACCTCTTCAGGAAAGAGATGCTGTTCCCTGCATATTGACAGAACTGTGTGGTGAAAGAAGGTATTCTGATATCCACCCACCCACCCATAGAAAGGCACTGAACTTGTCAACGTTTGGCCATGGCAACAAGTAGTGAACACTCTGGTGCATTCTGAGAGCTTTAGTGTGGATGGATGCCCATGACCCTTGAATGTTATTCACCCCATATTAGAAGTTCAGCGTCACTGAGTGGCCCAGGAAATAGCCACATTCTAGTAATCCCCCCACTCCTAAGGGAGGCTCCCCCAAGAACAGCTGGGGAACATGCCCTCCAAATATAGCAGTATTACTACTCCCAAAAGCCCTAGTCAATGATAGTGCAACAACACATGGAGGGTCACATATTCCCCATCCCTGAGTTATAATTTTAAAAATATCTGTCCTTGTACCAATTAGTCAGTGTCCCTGGCCAAATTTATATGCAGGTGGCACTGATGTCACTTCCTCATGGCTACTTCTCATGCCACATGGAATGACACAGGATCACCAATGGAATGGGTCACAGTAGGATAGAAGGACATAAAAGCCCCATCTTTACAAGGCAATAAAATGTGGATTGATGTGCATTAATGCAAGTTCTCAGTAACAGCGACTAGTCTTAATGTTTTTTTCACCCCCATAAGCTTCGCATGCCTGCTGGCATGGCAGCTGTGAGCAATTTACTCATGTTTGTACTTACCTAAATTTGCCGCTGCCAAACTTTTTAAAAAAATGTCCAGGGTGCAACACAGTGATTTTTCAATTTAACAGAAAAGCAAAAACAAAAACAAACAAACAAAAAAAAAACCTTACTCCATTTTCTCACTTTGGTACTCATTCACTAAAGCAAAAGTCCAACATGGTGGCAGCGGGCACTTGCCTTGTTAGCAAGCCCTGCCAGCACACTCACCTGGCCAATCAGATTTGTGCTTCCACTTGTATGGGAAAGCAAATCCAAGTGAATTGTTTGTCCCAACTAGCAGAAATGTGCATTCCCCTCACTATTTTTAGAAAAATCCAGGGCTTCAGTTACACGACAGTTTTTATTGCAGTAATTTGCGCTTTATCGCTGTTTCGCAGCTGTAGTGCATCGTTCAGATGATATATGGCTTAATTGGTCTATCGGTTTATTTTTCAGCTGTTTTCCACTTTGATATTCACACACAGACTGAGACGGGGGTGTGGCCTCCCAAGCACATCCTCTGATTGCCACAGGAATGCCTGAGATGAACATTCACACACACACACAAGAGAGACTGGAAAAGGCTTGCTTAATTCTTCAGATTGCCGCAGCTGAGCACAAGATAGCAAGGAGGGAGGGAGAGAAGGAAAGACACACACACACAAGGCTGGCACTCCAGTCTTTTTCGTGGCTAAGCACAAGACAGGGAGAAGGGAAGGGACACGATCGCAGGAGGGGAGACTAGATCATTCACACACAGAGAGACTGAAAGTAGCAAGGCGAGATGGAGAGAAGGAAAGACATACACACACAAGGCTAGCACTCACTGTCTTTCTCGTGGCTGGAAACAACATGGATCTTTCCTCCATCCCCTCCTTGTCCACACCTCTTCCTGGTGAGTTCAACCAATCATGGCAAAGCTCTGTATGTATCAAAAGATTGCTGGTAATTCACACAGCACGTAGTGTAATGATTGTTCAGACTATTGAAAATGTGCTACTTTTCAAAAAAAGTCGGGAAAAGTCCCAAAATCCTTTCTTGCATTACTAATGGGTTTTTGTGCCCCCCTCCTTCTGAAAGAGGTGACTTTGTGTCGCAATGCATGTAAACAATTAGGAATCTTGGCAAATTCTTCACGTTTTTTTTCACCGTGTAACCAAGCCCCAGGAAAAGCCGCAAAAACTTTTGCTTCTGAGTTTTTTATGTCCCCCCCCCCGCCTTCACAATATGGTGAAACGACAGGATACCATTAAGACCAGTACTCTGTGAGGAGTATTTTCACCATTTAGACAACCCCAAGATCACCATGAAGATATGAGTACTACAGAAGCTGTAAAGAGCAGGCTAAACTGTGATGGAAGAGAACATGCTTGTGTAGGTTGTACACCCATAAAGTTCAAAATAAGACCTCATCATCACCACCACCATCACTTGCAGAAAAATGTAGTCCAGTGCTGAAGCATTCTTCAGATAAATCCAAATGTCACCAGCCCAGCAGAGGATCAAGAAAAGGGAAAACCACAGATCTGTCTGGAGACACTTTTAAGAGTGCTGTGAATCCCTTTAAAGAATATTCACGTCCCATGCTGTACAGTACAGTATTTTTTTTCCCTATCCTACTCTGGTTCCAATAAGTTTTCCAGGCTTTTGTAAACATTATTAAACCACCACAAACACTATTTAATAGAAGCAGGCAGAATCATTGCACACACCACTTTTGCCAGACTGTATTTATCCTTCCCAAACCCCTGCAAAAAATACCAGCATCTGCCTCTAGCTTATGTCACCCCATCCCTGAATTAATTCAGCTTCAGAACTGGCAGACTGTTCCCATTCATACTGCTCAACTAACTTTAATATCAAAGCAGTGGCACCACTAAGAGGAAACCTGCAAGTATAGGACCCCACAGCCCAGGGTTCTTCCACAACCCATCAGGCACTCCATTACAGCCAAATTGCCATGAACACTGACCAATTGTGACAGAAACCTCATCTTCAACTCCACAAAATGGTGGCAGTGTGGCCCACACAAAGCTAGGAGGAGCCTAAAATGACCCTTCAATCTTGCACATGTGCCCCCTCCTCAGTATAGAAACTACAATGCCAGTTGGATTTTACTTCAGCCCTGGTAATAAATAGTGTCCTGTACCACACTTGCACAGAGGAGGGTCATTCCTTGATTCCAAGGAAACTGCCTCAGTTCTGAACCAATTTCTGTTGTCAGTAATGGATTGGATGAAGGCAAACAAATTGAAACTTAATCCAGACAAGACAGAGGTGCTTCGGCTCAGTTGAAAGGCAAATCAGGGAACAGGAATTCTGCCTGGGCTGGATGGGGTCACACTTCCCCTGAAACCTCAGGCTCACAGCTTGGGTTCTCCTGGACTCAATTCTGAGCCTGGATGCCCAGGTCTCAGCAGTGGCCAGAGTGCATTTGCACAGTTAAAACTTGTACCCATTCCTTGAGACGTCAGATCTGACCATGGTGACACATGCCTTGATTACATCCCATTTGGACTACTGTAACACACTCTACATGGGACTGTCTTTGGAAACTTCAGTGCGTCCAGAATACTGCAGCCAGAATGCTGACGGGGGCCAGTTATAGGGACCATATAACTCCCCTGTTAAAACAGCTTCACTGGCTACAGGTTCATTTCTGGGCACAATTCAAAGTGCTGCTTATGACTTATAAAGTCCTAAGTGGCTTGGGTCCAGACTATTTGAAAGACCAGATCTCACAATACGATCCTGCCAGATTCCTAAGGTCATCAGGAGGAGGCTTTCTCTCAGTCCCATCTCCATCACAAGCTCGCTTGGTGAGGACTCAAGAGAGAGCATTCTTGGTGGCTGGTCCCACCCTCTTGAACGTCCTTCCATGGGAGGCCAGGATGACCCCCTCCCTGATTTCTTTTCGCCGGCAGGCAAAGACTTTTCTTTTCAAGCAGGCTTTTAACTTATAAGCAGCAGGGCTTGTTTTATTTGGTATGTTTTAGATTTTATATGTTTTGATCTTTTTTAAAAAATATTTTAATTGTATGTGTTGTATTTTTAATCTGTTGTTTTAAGGAAACTGTCTTGGGTATCATCTTGGGAGAAAAGCAGCATGCAAATGAAATAAGTAAAGTAAATAAATTTAGTGCTGTTTTACTCAATGTAGTGGTCTGTGGGCTAGTTCTGGATTGCAGCAAGTCTCCAGGAAAGAAAGAACCAGTTGTAGCCAATGGGCACAAACGTTCCAGTTGCTGGAACATTGGGGAGGGGGAAATCCTGCCAGTGCACACACATCAGATACTGTAGCTTAAGAAATATTGGTTCAGAGGGACAAGCACACAACCTTGCCCTCCAACAGAGAAGTATAGCTAAAGGGGTTATGAAGAATGGCCAGGGGTCTGACAATGCTACTCCTCAGCGTCTGCCACCAGAGGTGATTGCCTCACTAAAGGTAGGGCCAGCTGATGGTCTCCACGGACTTCCAATAGAGTTTCAGACAGGAATCGTTCCTTACCCTACCTGAAGACACCAGGGATGGAACCAGGGATCATTGGCATGCAAAATATGTGCTCCACCACAGAGCTGCAGTCCTTCCCTTGAGGCAAATGCAAAATGAAGGCTACAGTATTTATTTTTAGGGTATCAGATCACTGTCTTAATAATTACAGTATGAGAGGAAAGAAAAAGACAGCTCCACATGGCAAGAAATCAAGGGTACACAACGTTTACTTCACTGATTGCTAAAATGGGAGGGTTTTCCAATTAGCTTCCTTCTTGAGGCATGAATATGACTCAGAATTACAATATTTATTTATTTATACATTTTAGACAGATTTGGAATTGCATATTTGTGCCAGAAAGCCATTTGTACAGAACACTGAACATTTCTACTTCAACCAGAAACTGCCAATAGAATTATTCTGTTTTTACAAACCATTCTGCAGTGTTCTGAATTGGTTGTTATTCCATTTGGGCTCACAGTTCACAGCTCCATTGAATCCAATAGTACAAGTCTTGAGAAAAATAATATTTACAAGGCTATGAAGAGTTTTTACTTTAAATCTCACTGTGGGGGGGGGGATCTGTTCAACATGGCCTTCTGCTGAGACATTCAGTATTTGTACAAAAATATTAGAAATAGACACAGAAGGAACTATCTCTCAAAGCTGATATTACTTGGAAATGTGCCCTAAGATTTTATATGCTTTTCAGAGCCTGAAAGCCAAACTATAATTTTCAATGACATTTTATGATGAGAAGGAAGCAACTTTTATTCCTGTAACATGCATATACATACCGAAGAATTTCCTGTTACACCATTATAGGACATATATAGACCTGGTGGATTTATACTGGCAATAAATCAGTTGGTTCTGATTTTAATTAGCAAAATGCTGGTTAGATTGAAATTGTTCTCTGACATTTTGAAAAGGGAAGCATCTTGCTCAGTTCTAAATGATAAGTGTATTCTGCTCAAGTGGATTTAAGACTATAATTCTGTTTTTTAAAAATAGAATAATAAGACTGTAATCCCATTTTCAACAGAAAAATTCATTTGGATTCCAATGAAGCACAAAAACAGTAGCCGGGGGTGGGGGCACAAAATTCAGCCTCAGGGAATGTATTTATTTATTATTTTTCAAACAGAAATGTCTCTATTGCTAGGAAGATATATAGGCAATGCCTGTTAACAATGCAAATGCCATTGGCAATGCTCTCCAATGTCTGAATCATATTTCGTGTGTGTATCGGAGTTGTCCTCTTAAATAAAATAGGAGCTATTCCTGTGTGGACTACAGTGCAGGAGGTTAAATTCCACCCACCCACACACACACACACACACCATACATGTTGTTGCTCCAATTGGCAGCTCAGTTGTCCAGTACAGGTCACCCCCTGGTTTATGTGGGGGAATACATTCCCAGATTACTGAAGATACGCAAAACCACATATAATAATGAACCAACATTTTCTACCATAGATTGCACCGGAGGACCTAGAAAATGCCTAGAGAGGATGCCTCTCTAGGCATCTGGTGCATCTCTATGGTCAGCTGCTGGAGAACCTCCCAATGCCTAGAGAAACCACATCCAGGGTGACTCTATAGTCTTCCAGTTGCCTAGAGAGACCTTTCCCCCCAATTGTGGGTAAGTGAAACCAAGGGTACTGATAAATGGGGGCAAGCTGTATTTAAAATTTAGAAATGATGTTTTCTGTATCATGCATAGTTTGCTCCTCTTTGGCCACTATGTGACACCTGCTTGAAAATGATGGCATGGATCTTAGCTATATGCACCACCACTTCTGTACTGAGAGTGTATCTCAGCACTCTCATGTTCAAAGGAGAAGCTGAGCAGGTAGTACACATAGTGACAATCAATGGTGATACTACGGGGGTTGCGGAAAGGCCGAACCACACCAGGTGACACTGTCGGGTGGAAGGGTGACACCAGCCTTAGTGACACTGTAGTTTAGAATCTATGTCACTGTTCAGAAGTGTGCTTTTATCTATGACAAACCTGCACTGGCACTACTGTAAAAGTGAATAATCAGTGACAGAGCAAAGCCTGCATTTTCAGCCAAGGATCCAAAATTCCCATACAGAATGCTGATTTCTGTCCATAATCTCAGCAGTACTAGAAGGCGGTCACTCAGTTTTAATATAGATACAAGCTGCAGAGTAATACATTGTTCTCTGGGTGATGATGACACATTGAGAGATAGAGAGGTCTAGGATGTGACCAAAACAATCCTTCACATATGGGTTTTTTAAAAAATAAATTGCCAAAATAATATCTGAAATTAACTTAATCCTTTAATGTCTGGAATTAATTTCCTCTTATTGCTACACTGAAACCTAGGTCCAGTTCTTCTACTGGAAATGTTACTCTTTGGACTACAACTACCCTCAACTCTGTGGAGGATTCTTGTACTCCAACATAGTAACTTTTCCAAGCTCTGGTCCCAACCACTTGAGATACTGAATATCCACAGTAGTAAAGAACAATAAGGGTCTCAGTATCATATAAAGGGAAAGAGATGTGTTACAAACAAGAGCAGTTGATACAATTCAGTTTCAATTAACAGAGTAATTACAGTTCAACGTGTCACAAAGGTTGCCTATATTATGTTACCCTCTAATTGAAAACATCTTGAAATACTCTTTCTACAAAAAAATGTAGCCAATGAAACATAATTAATAAACAACAACAGTTTACTGTGATGTAGCATTAAATATACATGGCAATTATGTTTCTCTTTTTTTTTTTTTAAAAAAAAAAAGGGCAATGCCATTGATTTTCCTTGGGTATTTTCGGGGCTGTGAGGCTGTGTTCTGGAAGAGTTTATTTCTGATGTTTTGCCTGCATCTGTGGCTGGAATTTTCAGAGAAAGATGAAAGAGAAAAAGAAAGAGAAAGATGATCTTTCTCTGAAGATGCCAGCCACAGATGCAGGTGAAATGTCAGAAATAAACTCTTTCAGAACACAGCCTCACAGCCTGGAAAATACCCAAGGAAGATCTATGGATGCTGGCCGTGAAAGCCTTCAACTTCACATTGAACATCTCTACAGGCAGTGCCATTGTTTGAAATATGTGGTTCCATATTTGTTCAAACAGATGGAGTATGAAGCTAGGAAAGACTACCTAGAACAGAGGTTGGAATTATCTGGCCTTCTAAATGTTGCTGAACTATAACTCCCAGCAGAGCTAGCTATCATAGCCCATGCTTGGAGGTGTCATTCGACAACCTCTGGAGGGCTGCACAATTTCCACCCCAATCCAGAGCAGGTATCATTGTGAGCTTTTCAATGAGAAAAGAAGCTAGTTCCATCTTTCATTCGCTCAGAATAGCAGCCCTTTGATTACACAGTAACTTTACTATTAATTGTACCTCATAGGTGAGGAACCACAAAATCAACTGTTGATTGCTTGACTTGGGCAAAGCTACACAACAACATCAATAAAAATATGTATTCTGGTTTAAAATTACATAGATCTTCAATGTTCACCCACAATGTGGAATCTCATACATAATGGAGCCAGAAAATATGAATATGTAACACTTTCTTCATGCCAGTTGCTGAGGCTACCAATATATTTCAGGGTCCTTTATAGCCCTACAACCAGTGGGGTAGTGGAGCAAAGACTGACAGGTCAGAGTGCCAAGACTTCTTTGATTAGCAGAGATGATTAGATCATTTGCTTTGCTCCTCAGACAACCTTCTGAGCAATCCTTACCATTATTTGTAGAGGTCAGTATGACTTCCCAGCCGCAATATACAGTCATGAGCTATCACTATTGTCATGCGAAGTATTATGGAGTGGCTTGGCTTTGAATTGTAATTGAGACTCTTTGGGTTTACATAAGATTTTTTCCTGCTGGAGATCAAAACTGTCCAAACTGGTTTGTTAACTCTGAGACAAAATATTTCTTCCTAGAGTCAGTAAAGAAACTCAAAGAATGTAGCTATCGGTGGGAAGGTATTTCTCCCCAAGAAAGAATTCTCCCCACTCAATGAAATTGTCCTTCAGTCCCAAGATTTCTTGCATTGCAGGGATGGAGTCATTGAAAATCATGCACATGAAGAACTCTTATATTTGCTGTGTTCTCATTCCCTCAGTAGCTTTACCAGCCTCTTTTCTTTGGATGCCTAAATGGTATTTCTAAATGTGAAGTTGAAGGCTTTCATGGCTGGCATCCATAGATTTTCCTTGGTTTTTTTCTGGGCTGTGAAGCTGTGTTCTGGAATAGTTTCTTTCTGATGTTTCACCTGCATCTTTGGCTGGCATCTTCAGAGAATGGTAGTGTAGGGGTGTGTGTGGAGTTTATATGCTATGAACCCCTGTGGAGTATATGTAAATTTGTGTAAATGAATGGTTAGTTTCTGGGTATAGAAATGCAAGGCTCATTAGTGTCTGTTTGGCTAATGGTTGGTTGATGGGCAATTATTTCTGGGAATCCCCCTGTCCCTGGGTGGAATTCCTTTGTAAGTGTTGATTACTTACAAAGTTTTAATTCTATTGTATTTCAAAACTGGGAGCCAGATTTCATTTACTTTTACAGGAGAGAAGAAACCTTAACAGTAAACAAAATCTGGCTCTCAGTTTTTAATACAATAGAATCAAAACTCAACTCTTACAAAGGAATTCCACCCAGGGACAGGGGGATTCCCAGAGGTAATTGCCCATCAACCAACCATTAGCCAAACAGACACTAACAAGCCTTGCATTTCTATACCCAGAAACTAACCATTCAATTACACAAATTTACATATACTCCACAGGGGTTCACAGCATATAAACTCCACATACATTCCTATCCAACCATTCTCTGAAGATGCCAGCCACAGATGCAGGCGAAATGTCAGGAAAAAAAAAATCATTCCAGAACACGACCTCACAGCCCAGAAAAAAACCAAGGAAAATCTATGGTATTTCTAAATGCTCAACTGAAGTTTAAGTTACTGCAATGCTAGAAATTTGGGGAGTGAAGGAAAACTGGGAGAGCAGAATTCCTATTTGGGGAGCAGTGGACTCATCCTGCCCCCCCCCATTGCTACACCCATGAAGAAACGTCGAGAAAATCTTCAAATGATAACATGACACTATTTGGGGTTCTTAAACTTTTTGGTTATATGATGTGCTCTTTGCTTTGCCATTCTCATGTAAACTCAGCCTTCTCCAAAGAAAGCTAAAAGTACTGCTGCCCTTTGATACATGTGTATACACACAATCATAAAGACACATACATAAAGATTTGGATCAAGACAAGTGTCTGCATGTTTGGACCTCTTCAGATGCATGTTTGCACTATGGGTACTGTCATGATGAACTACAAAAGTTATCATTATCTAAGAAGCTCAGAGCTGGATATAACTGCTGCCTCAGTCCTTGGAGTTCATTCTCTGAGGAGAGAGTGGAAAGTGAGCTGTGTTTTGGAGGTTATCTTTCACTCTTTGACTGCGTTCTTTTGAAAGCTTGTGGGGAGGCTTGTTTGATTTGGGTTTTGGCCATGTGCTCTTCCTGAGCACATGCTCTAAAGGGATGGGACTCTTGCTGAGTCACTGACTTGTTTGGAGTGGAGCTAGCAGCCACTAGCTTTGTATAACTGCTGCCTCAGTCTTTGGAACTCAGGACTTTATCAGACCAGGCAAATATGATGTCATAAGAATGCCAAATGATTGTAAAACAGCGCACATACCAGATAACATTGTCCTTTCATGATCACATAATGTAAATGAGGTGTACTTTTTTATTGATGGGCCAAGCTGTCAATAGATCTCCCATTCTGCTTTTGTGCCGGTATTACCAGCATTTGAATCATTGTGCTCAAATAAATGCAGCATCAATGGGCCAACACTTCTGGTTGAGAGCGTGACATCCAGGTAGGGAACACACTTATTATGACCCCGCCCCCTGTACTTGGGACTTTTAAAGTGTGTGTCTGTGCTTGTGCCTATGTTTTGTGTGATTTTTTGCTTTAATTTTTAAATTTTCTGGGCTAGCATCTTCTCATGAGAATGTGTGAGATCTCAACTGCAGAAGTAAATGAAGCTCTGTTCATGCTCCGTTACTGCTGGGGAATCCTGTTTTACTCTGTTCCAGGTAAGTCTACTGGGGAGGTTCTTTTGCCGGCATAAAAACACAATTTATGCCAGCAAAAGAACATTAATGGGGGGGTGAGTGGTCTGATAAAGTCCTCAGTCTCCGATGCCTTACAACACATGCAGACATATCATTAAGAGTTATTTCAGTCTGAAAATGGTAAAAAAAATATATCTGTAGGGATGGGGGAAGAAGGACCTGTCATTGTCTGCTGCAATGTGTGTGCAATGTTTGTCTTCTTGCCTGAAAACCTCACTGACTACACTTGCAGCAAGTGCAAACTGGTGACTCTCTGGGAAGAGAAGGTCAATGCACTACAGCTACATGCTGAGGCTCTTCAACACATCAGAGAGCATGAGGACTTCCTGGATAGAACAGAGGGAGAATTGATCCCACAAAACTAACAGGAAGAAACTGCTGATGAAAATGAAGAGAGATGGAACACTAATAGAGCATCCTGGAGGACTGTCACCATCAGAAGCAGACCATGCACAAGTGACTTGGAACTGTTCCAACTAAGCAATTGCTTCCTACATCTTCCTGAGGATAATGGAGGTGAAGCGGCACAAACAGGAGACCAGCAGCAAGAGACACTGCATGCCAAGAAAGGAACCAACCTAACCACCAAATGCAGCATGAAGAAAAGAAAGGCACTGGTGGTAGGGGATTAATTGCTCAGAGGTATAAAGGGAACTGTGGGCTAGCTAGACAGGATGAATTGAGAAGTGTGCTGTCTTCTTGGCATGCATCTCCAGGATGTCACTGACAGTTTCTGAAGCTCATCAAGAGCCCAGAGCAGAACCAACAACACTGCAAATAACACTTTTGAGCAGATCATCTTGGATTACGAAGCCCTCTGCAGGAAAGGGAAGAGTTTAGAGGCACAGATGGCATTCTCACCAATTCTACCAATGAAAAATAGAGGACCACACAGGGACAGGAAGATGATGCATTTGAATGACTGCCTACACAGATGGTGTCGACAGGTGACGTTTGGCTTCTGGGACCATCCTCTTCACTTCCTAGATGAAGGACTCCCGGCTACAGATGGGCTACACCTCATGAAGACCAGGAAGAATGTCTTTGGCAAAAGCATGGCAAATCTGATTAAGAAGAATTTAACTCACAGTAGAATAAAACATATGAACAAGGCTTTAGATGTCTTATACACCAATGCACAGAGCTTGGGAAACAAACAAAACAATCTTGAAGTCCTAGTGCAGGAGGGTAAATATGACTTTATGGGTATAACAGAGACTGGGTGGGATGACTTCCATGACTGGAATATAACAATTGAGGTATATAAGCTTTTCAAAAAGAAAAGACGGGGAAGGAAAAGAGGGGGAGTACCATTATATAGACAAATTCACGTATACAGAAATCTGTGCAAATTAACCAGTTGGACCTGTGGAGAGCATTTTGGTAAAAAGAAATGGAGGAAGAAATAAAAACAACATTGTGGTAGAAGTTTCCTACAAGCTACTAAAGCAAGATGAGGTTGTGGATTATGCTTTTCTGAAACAAATTTCAGAAATCTACAAGAAGCAAGAACTGGTAGTTATTGGGAGAGACAACTCTGCTGAGCTAGGTTCTCTTAAAAATTCCTGCTGTGCCTTGCAGATCATTTCTTTTTATTATCAATATATATAATTCTCTTGGGTATGTTGCCATTTCCAGTGTGCTGATTGGCTGCTTAGGAAACTGACCAACCAATCAAAGCTTGGTTGGGCAGCCAATCAGCACACTGTGGGCGGGAACATGTGGACCTTTAGGGCAGAGGAGGTGTGAGTAGCACGTGTGTGTGCGCGGGGAGGGCAGCATGGGGGTTGGCGTGGGGAAAGCAGTGTGTGGGGAGGGTGGCAGGGGTGTGGGGGTGGTGGTGCAGGCATGGGGGGCAGCGTGGGGATGGGGGAATTCAGGGAGGGTGGCAGGGGTATGAGGTGGTGGTGCGAGGGTGGCATGGGTTAGGGGAGGGCGTGGGGGAATGTGGGGATGGCAGTGCAGGAACAGTGCAATAGGTGCGGGGGGCGGGCAGCAGGAGGGCAGCAGAGGCATGGGGGAACGTGGGGAAGGTAGCACGGGGAGGGGGCACAGTCAGGGGAGCAGTGCAGGCACGGGGAGGGTGTGGGGAACACGTTGAGGGCTTCAGGGGAAGGCAGGGAGGGCAGTGCAGGGCACAAGGGGGCTGCGGAGGTGCAGGTGAACGTGGGGAGGGAGGCGCAGTGAGGGCAGCATGAGTGAGGGTGGTGTGGGTTTGGGGAGGGCATGGGGGAATATGGGGAGGGCAGTGCAGGGAGGGAGGCATGGGTGCGGGGGGTGGCACATGGGCAGCATGGGAGTGGGGAGGGTGCAGGGGAATGCATGGAGGGTGGCACAGGTGCGGGGGGGGTGGCACAGGGGAGGGGGAGGGGGACAGCGTGTGTAACGCCGGGAGAGGGTGTAGTGTGTGGGGGGGAACAGTGTATGTTACACCAAGTATAGCTAGTTAATTATTAATTAATTAGGTATTTATACCCCACTCTTCAGCCACAAAGGCTATCAGAGCGGCTTACAAATTGTTTTAAGCAATAGCAATTTACACATCTACTCTACATTGAGCAGTTTCCAATGTGTGTTAGCTAACTGCCCCCACAAGTTGGGTACTCATTTCAAAAGGCAGAGGAAGGAACAAGGGGATCAGCAATTCTGGACTTGATTCTAACTAACAGCGAGGAGTTGGTCACTGGAATCAAAGCAGCTGGTACTTTAGGAGGGAGTGACCATGCACTGCTAGAATTCATTATCATGGGACAGTCCAAAGAAGAGTATAGTCAAACATGACCCTTGGATTTCAGGAAAACTGGTTTTATTAAGCTCAGGGAAGTACTTGGCAGAATCCCATGACTAGAGATGCTAAAGGAAAAAGGCACCCATCATGGTTGTGATGTCATGAAAAGGGAACTGCTAAAAGCACAATCACAAAACATTCCATGGAAGAAGAAAAATGGGAAAGGCCTGAAAAAGCCAATGTGGCTGCACAGTAAACTCGAGGAGGGAGTGAAAAGAAAAAAAAAAGCATGTAATGGAAGGAAGAACAAATCACCAAGGAAGAATACAGATGTGTGGCTCAAACTTGCAGTAATAGTGTAAAGAAAGCTAATGCTCAAAATGTACTGAGACTGGCTAGGCAAGCAAGGAGCAACAAAAGGGGAGGTTTCCAATATGTTTGAAGCAAGAAAGTGATGAAGGAAATGGTGGGACTGCTGCTCAGCAAGGACGGTAAAATGCTAACAGATCACAGTGGAAAGGCAGAACTGCTCAATACCTATTTTGCTTCAGTTTTTCCCCAAAAAAGAGGACTATAAGCTTCCATGCATCAGCAGAGACCTTGGTAAGGAATCCAAGTTGCAAATCAAGATTGAGAAGGCATTATAGGAGGGTAGATTTTGATTGAACATTAGAAGTAACTTCTTGGTGGTAAGAGCTGTTTGACAATGGAACCAATTGCCTAGAGGTGGTGGGGCTCCTTCTCTGGGTATCTTCAAACAGAAGCTGGGCAGTTACGTGCTGGGGATGCTCTAGCTGGAGATCCTGCATTGAGCAGGTGGTTAGACCTGATAGCCCCTAGGTCTCTTTCCAACTCAGTGATTCTATGAAGTATTGCCATTATGTTTATGGTCCTGCATATACACTCAGTTTTAAAGGCCCTGCTTGGGTGTCTGCCTGTAAAAACAATGAATCTGGCATACATGAGAGACAGGGAGGCCCACCGGTTACATACAATCTCCTTTCACATTCACTTAAACTTGCCCCCTGCAATTTAAGCCTTGAATAGGGTCTTAGAAAATATATCTCTTCTATAAAGCCTTCTCTTTGGAGAGTAAATGGCTTGTTTGAGTCATAACAGTTTTCTCATCCTAATGGTACACTTATCTTTTGTCCCAATGTGTCTGGTAACATTCTTTGTTCTGTGCATTGCATTGTGGGAACCTGGCCCTGGAAGCAGCTCATAAATACTTTGGATGGATGGATGGATGGATGGATGGATTATTTGATTGATTCACCCTTCCCAGTCTCTGGAAAGTAACTAATTGTCCCAAACCTCCTTGCCTCAAAGTAGCCTGCCAACAAGACCCATTGCTCTTATTGTTATTCCTTATCCACAGCCTTAAAAACAAAACAAAGATGAACAAAAATAAGAGGATATCTTTCTGAGATGGTGAAAGATATCCTCTTATTGGACAGCATCCATACAATCACCTGTGGAAGCACCTGGGACTACTGGGCAGTTCCTGCTTAGGGTGAGGTCACAATTGTGTGAATCAGTGCCTCTCTATAGGGGATATAGATACAAATACAGCTGTTTTCACTACTCTAGGGCCAAGATGCTGTCGATGGAGTTGCCCTTTTCCAAGGGCCATACAGTAGTAAAAAAGGAGAGGCAGACAAAATCTGCCACGTCCAAGCAGTCTATTTCTCTAATGATTGACTTTCTTCATAGCCACTATGCCCAGGGCCTTTCTTCCTCCTGTTGCCATATCCTACACCAGTGTCAGTGCACTGGCATAGTGGAGCAACAAGATTCCACTCAATAACTGTAGCTAAAGTGCATGAATCATAGCATCAAGGGTTCACACAAAGGGTGGATCCATGTACTTCTGAAATGGTGGAGAAAGTGGAGAAGGGGTGAAAAATACCCTAAAGGCACTAGATCTCATCTGATCTTGGAAGCTAACCAGGGTCAGCCCTGGCTAGTACTTATATAAGAGACCACCAGGTGTTGTAGGCTATATTTCAGAACTGGCAAAACCACCTTTGAATATTCCTTTGCCTAAGAAAACCCTATGAAATTCAAAGGGTCACCATAAGTTGACAGGCTAATGAAAGGCACATACACACACACACATGAAGAAAGTGGCCATAACCAAGTGTACTCTGTGATTGCCATATGTATGGTTGGCCCTGCACTCTCAGAGGTTGAGTACTCAGTGAAGCTTAAATAGGGGAGCCAGGGCTTGGAGGCTCGAAATCTGGTACTTATTGATTAGCAGGGACAGTTACGTCTTCAACCAAACCCTCAAAAGTTCCCTGTTTGTTCTGAGCTTAGCTGCAATTGTCAAAGTAGCTGGGGTGAGGGTGGAGTTGATTTTCCCAGCAACATTGGGATGTTGGGAACTATTCCTGTTGGAATCCAAAACATTTTGGGGGTCTTGGTCTTGAATGACAATTAGATTTTGAAAAGATCAGCACCTGGTAGCAATGAAAACTGGTGGAACTGGTTTGTTGGCACAGATCAACATAGAATGATTACATTCTAGACTCTTCTGTCTTTCAACCTTGCCATCACAACATTTATCTTAAACCTGGAAATGGAGGAATGTGAAGGAATAGATTTAGCTTCAACACCAGAATCAGGGCAAAAAAGAAAGCTTCCAAGAAACCAGCCAAATTAGCAAAGAAGACACTGGGTCTGCCTGATCACATGATATTCTCTGATTTTTTTTTTTTTTAAGGAGTCCAAGTCAGGCTTGCTCATAAGTCTGCAGGATGAGGGGACTCTTCTTGCATCTCCCCCATGACATAATGTCTTCATCTCTGACTCACCTCCCTACCCGCCTCACAGCAGAGTCGGGTTTGACCTAAAAGAGGAACTAGATGGAAAATAGCACGGTGAGGAGATCTTGTAAAGATGCCTAAGCACTGAAAGAAATAAAATGGAAACAGTATGAATCAGTCAGTAGCAGGCATAAGAGGTTGAAGTTATTACAGAATCAAGATAACATACTTGGAAGAGCAAAGCAGACCTAGAGATCAAGATGCCTCAAGTGAATTGGAGAAAGAAAGAGGAAAGATCAGAAGATTACAGGAAAACAGTAAGTGTAGACCTGTTGGCTCTGGCTTGTGATTGTTTATTTTTGTAATAAACACGCTAACTCAAAGAAGCCTGGGGTTCACCAAGAGACAACTGGAAATAATTAACCAGAAATACTATATGAGAGATTTCACCAGCCTCTTCTAAAAATGCACAAGCATACAAAAACTCATAAAATGGATGGGCAGTCAATGGCTTCTTGGTTTTCTCATTTAGTTTATAGACTCTTTGTTGGAGAACTTCACATCTGGCAAATACCTCATCCATGTCAGAACACCAAGAGGGAGGGGGCAGAGAGGAACCTCCTTCTCCCACTTCCAGTAGCAGTGTAAGCTTAAATTGATCTGAGCACTTTCTTTGCAAACTGAGATAATGGCCCAAGGTCTGTAATCATGCTTAAATTTCATCAGTCCCATATGGAGCCAATGACTTAGCAGGCCACACAGCTGTCCACATACACTACCCTTAAACCAGCTCCAACTTGTGGCAAAGTTCTGAAGAAATGCTGCTAGAGGTAATAATGAATTAAACATTAGACTGAATTAGATATTCAGCTGACAGAAATGTCAATATACTCTGCTTAATTCAACAGAATGGTACAGATTTTATACTAATCTGGCCCTTTAGTGTTTACTCTGTAGAAAACCTACCATGATCAGGTGAAACTGAAGGCTAATTGTTCCTGGTATTGGTATGGTTTCACATTCTTCCCATGTAGCTGTATAGAAAATGCCAGTGTTGCTTTTTAGAATTCCTCAGAATTTGATATGCTGGACAGTATGTTCTGTCTGTAATAAATTCTGGTTTAGGTATGAAAAGTTGGGTTCTTTTAAGCATTTTGTACATTTGGTTAATTTGGCTCCCATAGATTGGAAGCTCAATGGGAGCAGAGACTGGTTTTGCATATGTAATTCCACAAAACACTGTGGTTACTAACAGAAAGATCTAACTAAATCTACATACTTAGAAGGTTCGTGTTCTGGCTTCTTTTTCTGCAAAACTATTGATTAGCTGGAATGGGCACTGGAATGTGGATTCTTTAGTCCGGTGGCTCATGGCATTACTCTCTCCACACCCACACACTTTAATATATACAATGTGCTAAAGTTGTTGGAATGCCTTAAAGCAGGCATGGACAATATGCATCCTGCAAGTCACATGTGTTCACCAATCCCATCTTATTTAGGAGAGGGCACTACCCCCAGTTACAACCATTGTTGCTGTGTTGTTATTGTGTGCCTTCAAGTTGTTTCCAACATATGGCGACCCTAAGGCAAACCTCTCATGGGTTTATCTTGGCAAGATTTGTTCAGAGAGGGTTTCCCTTTCCCTTTTCCTTTGAGGCAGACACAGGGTGACTTGCCCAAGGTAGCCCAGTGAGTTTCCATGGACAAATGGGAATTCAAACCCTGGTCTCCAGACATAGTCCAATATTCAAACCACTACATCATGCTGGCTCTCTAGCTAATCTCAAAATTACAGTATCTCTAGAGTCCAGAATCTCTGAGAGACTCGTGTTGTGGTCCCTTAGGATGTTATGGTGCAGGAGGACATTCTTGCCTCTATGTCCTACTCCCATAGAGAAACTGCTGCTGTTTCAGCAGAAGCACAATGGACAGCAGGTCATCATCATCATCAATTTTTATTTCTTACCCATCTCTCCCAAAGGCTCAAGGTGGGGTACAATATGAATTAAAATACAATATATAACATAAAATCGTTAAACACAGAGATAAAAATACATAGGATTAAAACAAACATTACATTAAAATCATCCACAAACTTAAAATATAAATTTAAAATTCATAGATTAAAATCAGCTGGGTAGGACTGCTGGAAGAGATAGGTTTTCACTACTGTTTTGAATTCCAACAGCATATTTAGCTGTCAAATCTCTTCTGGCAGGTCATTCCACAGTCTAGGGATGGCTGACAAAAAGGTCCTCTGGATGACAGTTTCCAGTCTAGTCCTGACTGGTTGAAGTAAATGTCCCACAGAGGACCTGAGTGTATGGGGCGGATTATATGGAAGGAGACGATCCTGCAGGAAATCTGGACCCGAACCATGTAGGGCTTTAAAGGTAATCAACACTTTTTACTTTGCCCTGAAACTGATTTTCCACCAGTGGAGTGATTTTGATAATATCACCCCCAGGGCATTTTGACAGATCAATTGTAGCCTTCTCCAAACCTAGGATACTGCCAGCTTCTGTCTTAGAGCTTAGTGTTCTAATCTGTTCTTGTTGTCAAAAAGACTTCTGGCTGGGAAAGTTTTAATATAAGCTAATTTTGCATACATCTTAGCCAAGAGCCTGCATTGTGAGACATGTGTCTATCATGTAGCTACATCTCCATAGCTAGGTTTCTCTCTTTTAAAAAAATTGAACATTTTAGAGTACATTAAAATTACAGAAATTAAGAAAAGAAATAAAAGGAAGAAAGAGAAGAAAAAAGTGACTTCTGATCTTCCTTTCAACAGGTATATATGCAACTGCTATCTGTTAATTTTACCTCACTTCCTAACAAATTACAACATATTCTCTTCTTTCAATAGCTTATTCTTTCTAATCATCAAAAGCAGTGGTTACCAAGTCATTTTTCTTTTTTTCCGCAAAAAACCTATAAAGCATTTTTAGTCTTTGAGAAATGTCATTAATGTCATTAATAACCTAACAGTTTCAACAGCCATTCCTCCATGGGAGGTAATATTAAATTCTTCCATAAATTTCAACCCCTTAAATCACATATTTTCTTTAACCTGTTCATCTTGCATTTCAAATTTAAACAACAGTTTATACATTTTAGCAATTACCTGCTCTTTATCTGTACATAATTACATCTCCAATTCTAACTTTTTCTATTCAAGCCCATAAATCTTTTTATCCATTTTAAATCTTTACAATAACTGTAAGTAAGATAACCATTGAAAACTGTATCCCTTTTACTAACTACTCTCTTGATTTAATTTCATACTCTTCTTGACAACTCTCCAGGAGGGCTTCATACTTTAACCATCTTTCTTTAAGATCCAAACCAAACAGCAGGCTTCAGATAAGCCTAATCCTCTTTTTTCTTTTACATCTTGTAGTACTTTATATTTAACTTGTGGCTTTTTGCCTTGCCATACAAACTTAAATATATCTTTTTGCCACTGCTCAAATGATATATCAGTTGTCAAAATAGATATTGTCTGAAATAAAAACATTATTCTAAGCAAGACATTCATTTTTGTCACTGAAATTCTCCCCAACAAAAACAAATTTAGTTTCTTCCTCTTAAGACATCCCCAACAATAACAAATTTAGCTTCTTCCTCTTAAGACATCCCCAACAATAACAAATTTAGCTTCTTCCTTCTTAATACATCTTTCATTAAATATTGAACTTTCTTCTCCATTTTAATACCATTTCTTTTCATCAATGAAACTTGATCTTCTATATCCATATCATCTTCATCTCAAATCTTTTGTCTAATCCATCATCCGGGCCTTCCAAAATCACTTTGAATCCCAGACAAAATTCCCCCCTTCTCAATTCCAGCCATGGCAAATTGTTCAGATCTTTTTTCATCTCTTTATCTATGACACCAGTTTTTCCACCATCAACTTGTTTCACATCTCCAACCAGCTGCCCCACTGCTTCTCCAATTTTTTTTAACCTTTTTTATATCTTCCTTCAACTCCTCCTTCACCTTTAGAAAATCTTTGATTTTTACTATATCATTTCTCATAAGCCTGATTTCTTCAAACAACTTCTGTAGAATTTCTGATGCAGTCTTATTTGGTATTTTTCTGGTGTGTATTGTGTGCAGTAAATCCAAAGTAAAAAATCCAGAAATTACATTGTTAAAAATATAAAACAAGCCTCTCACTTTTTAAGGTTAACAATTTAGTTCCAATTCAGTTTCTGTAGCTTCAATAGCACCATCTGGCTATTCTTAGTTTTATTGTCTTTTAAAGAAAACAATCCACATTCCCATGAAGGTCTGCTCTCTTTGCCTAATCACCTTTAATATTCACAAAGCACATTCGTCAAGAAGGATAAAATAAGTCTTCTGTCTTTAAATTACTGTTCCCTTTATCAGTTTGGAACTTTGTTGAGACACACTCTTGCTCATCTTTTGGCTTTAAAACTAAAATCTTGTGAATATCTTTATTTCATCACTTCTTGTTTACAGAAAGAAAGCAACTTACTGAGGCCTTGATCTCACCGCCTTTTAGAAGATCTCTCTTCAATTGTATATTAGGTAGTTAAAATGTAATTAAGAAACTGAGTTTTTTTGTAAATCCAATGCACTTAGGCAGTTTGAGCCTGTGCTTAAAGGTGTGGTTTGAGCCTGCTATTAACCCTGAGGTCCCCTGCCACTCAACCCACTTTCCAACCACTGAAGTTTCTGTGGTCTCCTAGTGAGGAGCAGCACTTCAGAGCAGCATGGGTGATCTCACACTCTGTAGTTGTCTAAAGAGAGTTTTTGCCAGCTGGAACTTGCCTCCTAGCTGTCTATTTTGCTAGTTCATGAATGGTCTTTAACCCGGCATCAGTCTTCACCCAGAAGTCTCCATAGATAGGTTTCTTGATGCTATCCCAAAAAACCCTCACTTTGTAAGCAGTTCATCCAGCCACCAGCCACCCACCCAACAGAGCCATTTCTGTGTTGTCAGAGAGTGGGAGAATATGCAGGGTAGTGTTCAACTAGTTTCCTGTAGCTGGACCTGCTATGATAGTTATCTGCACAGATCTTCCAGGATCATTGGGATGTTCCTGCAGGTAACCTTGCAGTATGCCCAGCTACAGGATAATAGCTGGAGGCATGCCTGCTCATCCCTCTGCTCTCCAACAACATGAAAATGACTGTGTTGGAATGGGAATGTGTTGCTGCTTATAAGATAGGTTTTGGTGGTTTTTTGAGTTGTTGAATAGTTGGAACAGAATTCTGGCCTCTACAACTACCAACAAAAAAATGACTTGCAATTGTGAAAGCCCAAAGTATGCTGTCATAATTCACAAACAGGATGCCAGGCTTCATTACAACAATGTTGCTCATGAGTATGTCTGAAATACTTGAATGTTTTCCTTCATGATATGGCTGACCTGCTTTCATGCTGTGCCAAAATTTTGAAAACTAAAAAGAAAGAAGTTATCCTCCTCAGTTTGGCTGGACCATGGAATGCGGTTTCAGGGAGGTGGACTACTGGCAAGGGATGGGTTGCACCTCACAGCAGTTGGCAGGAATATTTTTGCTAAGACACCAAAAGATCTTATCAGGAGGGCTTTAAACTGAGTTGTGTGGGGGAGGGAGACAGTATTCATGAGGACAGGTGTTCCTCAAGTGCTGGAGAAAATGGCCCAAATGTTATACAGACAACAAGGTAAATAGTACAAGAACCCTGGGAGGAATAAAGCCTTTAAAAAACAGATACGGTCAATGGCCCATGGTCTTAGATGTCTCTATACTAATTCACAGAGCATGGGAAATAAACAGGATGAACATGAATTCTTAGCACAGCAAAACAAATACGATATAATAGGCATCACTGAAACCTGGTGGGATGAGTGTCATGATTGGAGTGTACTAGTAGAGGGATATAGCCTATTTCAGAAAAATAGACCAAACAGGAAGGGTGGTGGAGTAGCATTATATATTAAGGATATACTCACCTGTGAACAGATCCAAGACTTAAATCCTGGGATCCAGGTTGAGAGCATCTGGGTAAAAAAAAGGGAGAGAGAAACAGCCGGGATATCACTCTGGGGGGTCTACTACAGACCTCCAAGCCAAACTGAGGACTTGGATGATGCCTTCCTGGAACAGATGGCCACACATTAAGAAAGGAGAGACGTAGTAGTAATGGGGGATTTCAACTATCCTGATATTTGCTGGAAGTCCAATTCTGCCAAGAATTTAAGGTCCAACAAATTCCTCACTTGCCTTGCAGACAATTTCATTGTCCAGAAGGTGGAAGAGGCAACAAGGGGAACAGCTATTTAGATCTGATCCTAACCAATGGGGATGACCTGGTTAATGGTGTGGAAGTGGCGGGATCCCTAGGGGGGAGTGACCATGTTCTCCTGGAGTCTGTTATACAGAGGAAAGGGGAAGCCAAGCATAGTCAGACATGCTTTCTAGACTTTAAGAAAGCTAATTTCAGAAAACTCAGGGAATTACTGGGAGTGATCCTATGGTCAGGAATACTAAAAGATAAAGGATTTCATGAAGGATGGGAGTTTCTAAAAAGTGAGATATTGAAGGCACAACTTCAAACAGTTCCAATGAGGAGGGAAAAGGGGAGATGTCTAAAGAAACAACTATAGATGTTGAAAGGACTCTCAACTGAGGAAAAACTTTAAAAGGACATGTACAAGAAATGGAAAAGGGGGAAATCACCAAAGAAGATTTCAAACAAATAACCAGCTCATGTAGGGGGGAAGTCAGAAAAGCCAAAGCTCAGATGGAGCTCAGGCTTGCTAGAGAGTTAAAAACAATAAAAAAGCATTTGTTGTTGTTGTTATATCCATAGCAAAAGGAAGAACAAGCAAATTGTAGGGCCTCTGTGTGGAGAAGATGGCGAAAGACTAACAGGGGACAGAGAAAAGGCAGAACTACTAAAAACCTTCTTTCCTTCAGTCTTCTCTCAAAGGGAGAACAGTGCTCAACTTGGAGAAAATGGAGAAGATGATACAGTAGGGGAAATACAGTACAGAATTGGTAAAGAGGTTGTTCAGGAACACCTGGCCAGTATAAATGAGTTCAAGTCTCCAGGGCCAGATGAACTTAATCCAAGGGTATTAAAAGAAATGGCAGAAGTAATCTCAGAACCATTGTCAATAATCTTTGAGAAATCCTGGAGAACAGGAGAGGTCCCAGCAGACTGGAAGAGGGAAAATGTTGTCCCCATCTTTAAAAGGGGGGGGGAAGAATGCCCAAATAATTGCCGCCCACTCAGGTTGACATCAATACTAGGAAAGATTCTAGAGCAGATTGTTAAACAGACAGTCTGTAACCACTTAGAAAGGAATGCCATTATCACTAAAAGTCAAAATGGATTCCTCAAAAATAAGTTATGCCAGACAAATCTTATATCTTTTTTTGATAGCATTACAAACTTGATAGATGAAGGGAATGCTGTGGATACAGTGTATTTTGATTTGAGTAAGGTTTTTGACAAGGTCCCCCATGATATTCTTGCAAAAAAGTTAGTAACCTGTGGGCTAGACAGTGCAACTGTTAGGCAGACTTGTAATTGGTTGAATGACCGAACCCAAAGTGTAGTCACCAATGGCTCCTCTTCATCCTGGAGAGAAGTGACCATCCTGGGGGGTGCCACAGGGTTCTGTCCTGGGCCCAGTGCTATTCAACATCTTTATCAATGACTTGGATGAGGGAATAGAGGGTATGCTTATCAAGTTTGCAGATGACACCAAATTAGGAGGGGTAGCTAATACCCCAGAGGGGAGGATCACAATCCAAAGCAACCTTAACAGATTAGAAATACTAACAAAATGAATTTCAACAGGGAAATGTAGGATACTACACTTGGGCAGTAAAAATGTAATGCACAGATATAGGATGGGTGACACACGGCTTGAGGGCAGTACATGCAAAAATGATCTAGGAATCTTAGTGGACCACAAGCTGAACATGAGTCATCACTGTGATGCGGCAGCTTAAAAAGCCAATTCAGTTCTAGGCTGCATTAATAGGAATATAGTGTCTAGATCAAGGGAAGTAATAGTGGCACTTTATTCTGCTTTGGTCAGGCCTCACCTGGAATATTGTGTCCATTTCTGGGCACCACAATTCAGGAAGGACATTGAGAAGCTGGAACATGTCCAGATGAGGGCGACCAGGATGGTGGGAAGTCTGGACGCCATGCCCTATAAGGAGTGGCTTAGGAACTGGGTATGTTTAGTCTGGAGAAGAGAAGGTTAAGAGGGGACATGATAGCCATGTTTAAATATTTGAAGGGATGTCATACTGAGGATGGAGCAAGCTTGTTTTCTGCTGCTCCAGAGACTAGGACATGAAGCAATGGGTTCAAACTACAGGAAAAGAGATTCCACCTAAACATTAGGAAGAACTTCCTGACAGTAAGAGCTGTTCGGAAGTGGAATGCACTGCCTCGTAGTGTGGTGGAGTCTCCTTCATTGGAGGTTTTTAAACAAATGCTGGATGGCCATCTGTCAGGAATGCTTTGATTGTGTATTCCTGCATGGCAGGGGGTTGGACTGGATGGCCCTTGAGGTCTCTTCCAACTCTATGATCCTATGATTCTATGATTCCATCTTCTCACAAAATACTGAAGTGAACAAATGGCCACTTGATCTTCCGGTAAGAAAGTTGCAGATGATGTCACTTTAAGAACTTTCTGATCATTCACAATAATACTATCTTCAGGTTCTTTTCTTTGAACAGGAATCTCAAACAAACACCCACAAGACACCCTACCATTAGTCAGAGTGAGGCAGCAGATTCTATGGGGCAGCAGTAAGATGCAGAAGGGCAGATCTGTGCTCACAATGAATCCTGACAAACACACTTTAAATAGTTCACTGTGCTCAGATGCATTACACTAGTGCTTCTTAAACTGTCTGTTGTGGGGGACTGGTGTTTCCCCCCTCCCCAGTGTGCCAGTGACAGGTACCATAGTTGTGCCCATTGGCTACAGATGTGTGTGTGTTTTTTCCTGGAAACTTTCCAAGGATCAGCATTTTATGGCTCCTAGACCAGCAGCTATCTATGGACCACCACTTTGACAAGCAATGCAGTAGAGCACTGTCCCATTGCTACCTTTAAAGTCAGATTCCACTGCCAGTCCAGTCAGCTCCTGCATGGGGGATAAGTTCCAGTTGATGGTTCCAATGTCAGTGATGTGATGAATCCACTAAGAGTATTAGTTCTTTAAGGGAGCTATCCAAAGTGCTGAACTTATTTGGAGGTTAGGGTACAGCACCTTGGATAGTTCCTTTTAAAACACAGAACAGATTCACCACACCACTGACACTGGAGCCACTGAGATGCCACTGGGTAGAATGGAGGTGGGATTACCCAGTCATTTGCTTCAGTCATCCAAACATGCCAGCACCAATACAAAGACATCTTTTGGTATCTAATAATTAGACAACAGTGAAATTAAAATATACGCTGAAATCCTATATGACCTATATGTTGTGTAACTTTGTATAGGCCTAGTTACATAACAGACAGATTAAGAAAACTAATTACTGAATTGCAAAGATGTGTAATGGGACACCAGCAAGAGCACCTAATGTGGATTGGTGTGCCTTGTGCAGTGATGTGCATTTTGCACTGATGCACATTGTGCAGTAATGTGCATTGGGCACTTTGCCAGCTCTGTTACGTAGTAATGTAACAGCAGCCCTCTACTGGACACAGACATTATGTAACTGCACAGTTCTAATCCCTGCAGACGCAAGGCCACTTATGAAGATGTAAGGCCCCAACAGGTTTCCAGCTATTATCTGCATGGTGATACACGGCATGGTGATTAATAACAGTATAACTTTTGCTCCTACAGCAGATGTTCAAAGGCATACTTATCTTTGTCTGTTGCTGCAATATAACAGACAGTTTAAGGTGAACAGATTCATTACAACCAGAGCCTTTATGCATCAGTACACATAGCCTTTGCTATAATAAGCCTGTCTATTTTAAAGGTGGCATACAACTCTTTATTGTTCTCCTCCCATGATTAACTTTATGATTTGTAATATACAAAATGCTTAAAACTGGGTATCTTGGAAACTTCTTGACAGGTTTTATAGTACATCTTCCCTGTTTCTACTAAGGTCTTCATAATGTGGGCAAATACTGCAGTAGGATACACCAAGGGTATGATTGATCATCATTGGTTAGGTTGCACATACATCTTCAAACACTTAACACAAGTTGGCAAGCTGAGCTACCTCCCTCTCAGCAAAATTCCTTCCTGCCCTCCACAGGCAACCCATTTATGCCCTATAATTTCAGCCTTGAAAGGAAGACTGCCATGTACTCTAAAAATAGTCCAACCGCTCTAATTATGGAGAGGGTTAAAGCAAACAGCAAGCACACAGCATCCTACCATCTTCACAGGGATCATCAGACTGCAATAGCATGAGTCCACTTGGAAAAGTCAAGGATGAGACATTTGAAAGGTTTTTAAATCCAGAGAAAGCTTCACTGTGATAAAGGTCAGCTTGACATTCCCAAATATTGCTCAGAATTTTGCTGGTTCCATTCTTGATTTTTCATTCATGCACTCGACCTTTAAAGCTTCAAAATTCATATTATGGTAAAATCTTTATTAGGTTCATTAAAAAAAAAACAGAAGAGAAAAATGAGTGGAAGCTTTGGAGATTTTTAGGTTTTGGCATTTGTCTTGTGACTGTCATTGCTACTTTTACTTTTCGTATAGCAAAGCTCCAGGTGTGAT
The DNA here is from genome assembly GCA_030847615.1 of Gambelia wislizenii. Lineage (NCBI taxonomy): Eukaryota > Metazoa > Chordata > Lepidosauria > Squamata > Crotaphytidae > Gambelia > Gambelia wislizenii. The sequence goes on along the minus strand of JAUMIR010000002.1, from coordinate 301,463,881 downwards.
CATTAATACTCTTGGTTAATGTCCAGAGGTAATGCAATTGTCACTGAAAATATTTTCCACCGTCTAATTTTGCTCCAGTCCCAGCTATGTACTTTGTGCATATGTACCTAAATCTCTAATAGTAGACTGTGCATTTGAAGAAATGGATTGTAATTCCTGAAAAGTTACGCTTTAACAATAATTTTCTTAGTCCATAAGGTGCCCAGAACCCTGTTGTTTTGCTATAATACAGATGAGCACAGTTGCCCATTTGAAAAAAAAATCGGCATATTACAACAATTATAAATAAATATATCACAGCTTTACTGACTGCTATTCTCAGGTTTAGCTGATTAAACTACTTGTTAACTCAATTAATGAGTGTAGATTGAATCCCACAGAAACTACATTTTATCATTACCTATTCCCCAAGATCCTGTTCACTAAAAGCATCATCTGATGCATTTGACTCTTTAGTATTTCCAGTTCATTTCAGTGTGATGTAGTTTGAAATAAGTCTGGACAAGGTAGCAGTCTAATTCACAGACTATGTGCTGAATAGGGATGGAAATTGTCTCTGTTCATTTTTTCTTTACTTCCATTTCTTAAAATGTTGATATCCCAGCCTTTACCATGGAATTTCAGGGTGACATAAAGATAAAACAATAAATAAGTTAAAACAATTCTAGATTATAGCAAATAAATAATTTGGACAGGACAGAAACAGATTAAACAAGACTAGAAGGTAAAGTAGTTTAGAAGGCTACTGCAATTAAAAACCATATATTTTTTAAAGTAATGTGGGCATCAAAGGCTTTAATAAAAAGCCACGTCTTTACCAGGTGCCAGAAAGAAACCAACAATGGTACCCATTGGACCACCAAAGGGAAGGCATTTCACAATTGGGATGCAACAGCTGAGAAGGCCCTCTCCTGTGTGTTCCGATAGTGTATTGCTTTGTGTATTGCATAGATATCAGTTCTCAGGCAGGTATACAGGTCGCCCTCCCCCCATATCCATGGGGCATATGTTCCTAAACTCACCATGGATACATAAAACCATATTGAGATGAATGATTCTGGCTCAACTTCCAGTAGAAGATATCACAGAATTGTGCTGGAGGACCTAGAAAATACCTAGAAAGGACATTTTTTTAAGATGTGGATAAGTGAAACTGCAAGTCCCAGTCCCATGGATACGGGGGTCAACCTGTATATAGGGAGATGCATCCCAAGTATAGGGAGAGGTACTCCAAGTCACCACCAGCACCTTGAATTCAGACCAGAAGCAAACTGGGAGCCATTAAGAAAAGAATTTACAAATATCTGCAAATGTCTTCATATTCAGGATGGAAATATAAAATATAATTAAAATTAAAGCATGTGGAGAAAACCAAAATTGACTGATTCATGTATAAAAACCCAGGACCTTGACTCTTTAGCTTTAAAAAATGTCTGGATTTGAATCTCTGGGCATTCAACCATGTTAGTACAGAATTAGGACTGCCACTATTTTTTTGTCCGAGTTTCTTTATTTTGAAGCTGTACAGCAAGCACGTAGAACATGGTCTCTCTGTGCTGGGAATGTCTCTACTGTTTGAATTTGGCCAGTGCATAAGGTTCATTTCAGATCTTTTTCTTTTCTTTTCTTTTCTTTTCTTTTTTTCCCCTGAAGGACTTACCAACATGTCCTGTATTTCTCGAGGCAGGCTGCAGAGACCCAATAAATCAGCTTCACAGTTCAAAAGGTATAGCCAAGTCTATTCAGCTTACCAGCACATAGAGCAAATGCAGTCCAATCCAGGGTCATACACAAAGAGACAACAAACCAAGCAAACAATCCAAAGAAGTAATCCAGAGGCAAAGTCACAAGATGAAGGCGAGATCCAAGACAGCAGTCAGTCAGTCACAGAGTACAAGGAATATGGTCCGGTATGGCTTTCACCCAAACAGGTCAGTTGTCAGCCATGCTCTTCTGGAGGAGGTGGTTATTTATTATCCAGCTGAGTCTCACAGTTGGTTCCTGATTACTTTGTGCTTCCTATATAATCTCTGTGAGTGTCTGAGAGATTCCTTTTCTTGATGACACTGAGTGAAGTTGGGTAAGTCTATATCCTGTTCCTCCAGGGTTTGGGGCTGTGGAATATTCTGTTGCTCAGATGAGTGAGCCTGCTGGACACTCTGTCCCTCAGAAGCTTGTAGATGTTGGACACTCTACTTCTCAGCATGTGGTAGCTGCTGGTGACTCTGCTCTAGCTCAGGCATGCTATCAAAACTTTCAGATTCCTTCTCACTGTCCTCTGAGAGGCAAGGCGTGAGACAACATATGCAAATGTCTTCATATTCAGGATAGAAAGACCTTGAGAATTAAGAAATTCAAATGTGGGACAAACTGACACATCTTCCGACGCTCTAGTGCTGGAATATATGAGGTTGCCAAGCCACTGTTTTTAAAAAAGAAATACTTATTATTATTAATAGTAGTAGTAGTAGTAGTAGTAGTATCATCATCATCATCATCTTTATTTCCCAAGGCTTTCCCCCCCAATAATTAAGGTTTTCTGTCAGCCCAAGCTGATGGATACTTCCTGTAGTATTTCTTCCATACGATCCAGGATAGCAACATTGGCTCCCTTAAATCAGTCTTCTCCTGCAGATAAGTAATTTCTGCTGTATCTCAGCACTAGCTGTAACCCAGTCATTTAATCCTCCCTCACCCAGTTACGCAGAAGAATTTGCAGCAAAACTAACACTTAAATGGCAACTAGGATCCTGACTATACATTTGTGAAACAATTGTGATGCAATTTCAGCCTCTTTAGGGTTTATGGTTTTAAAAAATAATCAAGGGGTCAGAGTTGCTTTCATTAGAAGCAGAGCATGTTCAGAGTCAAGGTTTATTCCCTCCCTGACCCAACATGACACCAGCTAAAATAATCCAAACATGCATACCATATCTCCAACTGTCCTGATTGGTCAGGATCAGTTCCAATTAATCCTCTGTCATCCTGCTTTTTCAGCTACTTTTAAAATGCTCCAGTTTCTCTCCAGGGCCATCTTAACAGCATTATAGGCCTTCAGGCAAAGCAGTGCACTGGGCCCTGCCTACACAACCACTCACAGGAATAAAAATGTAAATTATAAATAAAATAAACTTATGTTTATTGGTACCTCCAACAAAATCAGCATTTTGACCTTCTCCCCAGTGTACAGTTTCATTGGGAACAAAGTCCCTTCCTGTCCAGATTTCAGAATCCCTGATGTGTAAAATAACAGAGATAAGAACAAAAAAGAAGAGAGGAGAGAAGCACCTTCCAAAGTGGGAAAGAGCGGGGGAGCAAAAGCAATGTCTTGGAGGGACATCTCAACAGTGAGCTGGTGTCTCCACCTTGGGCCAATGGGAACACTGGGAAGGGGAAGAGAGGTGGGCCATGGGCAGGCAACGTCTGCTTTGGGGAGAGGGAGAAAGCCCCCTCTTGGTGGGGCTGTTGGAGAGTGTGTGTGAGAGAGAGAGGGAAGAGTTATTAAGTGGCTCATGGCTGCCCAGGCAGCCACTCCAAGCAGAGCCAAGGAGATGGGCTGAGCCTCCCTTTCCCAGCTGCTGCTTGGCTTTTCTGGCTTTTCTGGCAGGGTTTTTCTGGTGCCTTCCTTGCTTTGCTCCTCAGTCAGGACTCCCCTCCAACCACCGTCCCTCCTCCTCCTTACCCGTCCCTCCTCCTCCTCTCTTTTCTCTTTATCTTCCCCAATCTTGGGAATGCAGACTTGCCTACTCTCCACTACAAGTCATAATTTTCCTCCTTCTACTGAGTTAGCAGGAGATTTGAATTTTGAGGTGGGTTATCAGGGAAATTAGAGTTAAATTCTGGTCTGTGCATAGATTAGCATGGAGCCGCTATGCTTGTGGGGGCCCTGGGCAACTGCCCAGTATGCCCATGTGTTAAGACAGAACTGTAATATTCTCCCTTCCTGAGAAAGTAGCTAGATGCCAGCAAATTAGAAACAAACAGCAAAATTTGGGAAGGTAGCCAACTGGTAATTAGCACAAAGGAAAGGAAACACAGTCCTGCAAAGATTTAGTCTAGCAACACAGTCCAAAAAGTCAGGGTCTTACAGCAGTCAGCATGGGTTATAAACAAGTCTGTCAACAGGGTCAGGCAACAGCATAGTCAGGAACAGTCCAAGGTCTAAACACAAATCAAGGTAACAGGAAGCAAGGCAACAGGAACACATAGTCAAAGACAACCAGCATGAAGCTTTCACCAGGAAGATCAGCTGATTTCTGGTAAAGCCTCCATAGCTCCCCAAGACATATATATAGCAATCAAGGCTTTGTCAGGTGCTCCTTGATGAGCCAGTGTTTCTGATAAAGCCTCATTGAGTATCTTTGAGCTTCTTTTTGGGATCGCTGCTAGCTGAATTATGGTGGAGGTAAGTCCATCTCCTCTTCCTCTTCCTTAACTGAATTGGCAAGGCTCTCTGCTGGGACTGGTGCCAACCCACCAGGACCAGGCTCTTCTTCTGCTTGAGCCTCCAGGTTGGCAGGGTTTGCTGCTGGCAAAGGTGTAGACAAACCTGTGCCATGGTCCATAGGGCCGTTCCCTGCCATGTCCTCCTCCATACCCTCATCAGACTCACAGGGCATGACACTCCCCTTCTCCCACTTTCTCAGCTTACTTCAATTTATTTACTGTAAACTGAGTTCAGAGTTCAAAAAGAGCTTGCACTCGGTTAATTCAGCAGGAGGGAGAGCAATGGAGGGAGTGTGTGGGATGTGTGTGGCCAAACAACAAGAACATGATAAAGATGGTCTGATCCTATAGACTGCACAATCACCTGAAAAATATGTCACTTGTTAGGCAACATGAAAAGGTCCTTTATTTCAGTTTCACGTGTTATAAGATGGTGTTCCCCCAAAAGCCACCTTGTAAGTAGTGTAATTTTTTTCCCAACCCCACAATCCCCCCCAAACCACATTCCTTTCTATGTTATTAGAGAGTGGGGGGATCAGCAGGGATCTGTGTAGCTATTGTTCTGTACCTGGACTGCCCAAGAAGCCCTGGAGGGCTTTGTGGGTCCCTTTTGCAGTGCATCCATGAAAGGAAAATAGTTGGGCATGTTCCCACTGACACTCTAGTCTCTGACAGCACAGAAATCACCATGTTGGGAGGGAATTGTGCTGCTTACAAGTTGGGCTGGAGAGGGGGGGATGTTGGTCATTGTACAATCAGAACAGAAGTCCACAGTGACCAATAAGGTAACTTGTTATTCTGTAAGTCCAATTTGTGTGTGCATGCATGCGCATGTTCACATGTGTGCATGAACATGTGTTCGCCTTCAAGTCACCTGTCAACTTATTTTTTTATAATAATTTTTATTCATATTTTTCAAGAGTCACCTGTCAACTTATGGCGGCCCTATGAATATCACAGTGGTTTCTTAGGCAAGGAATCTGCAGAGATGGTTTTGCAGGTCCTTCCTCTGAAACATAGGCTACACTAGTCGGGATGCCAGCCTGTGTGTGGTGTCTGTGTGCCTGCATGCATCCTTTCCCTATCCAAGAAGTTTAGGGTAGCTATAAACATGCCATAACTATGTTTGTGGTCTTCACAGTAATAAGTCTCCCTTAGAATCCTCACTTCATAATTAAACTGAATGTAGTTGCATGGAAAAGAAAAGAAAATCCTATACCCACAAGAGAATTAAAATGTTGTGTTTCTCACCAGAAAGTCGTTTTGAAAGCATTGTGTCTCACATTCCTGATTGGTGGTCTCTCACTGTTCCTTTCATAGCTGTGGGGCTGAGGGAGTGTGGACCTGTTAGCTGTTTCGTACAAAAGAAAACTGGCTAAATTAGGTTTATAAAACAAAACACATCATTCAAATGGAGTCCAATACCACAAACATGCACAATCTTAAATGCTGAAACAAACATCTTGGCCCAAATCCATTTCTAGTTTCTTTGAGGAGTTTGAAGCCGTTTGTTACAGCAAAGATAAATCTCTATGTTCCTCTCTGTTTTAGTATTTAGAAACAGAGATAACTTCATAATTTTGTGGCAATTTCCTGAGGTACAGAAGTACATAATTAAACCTAAGCACATTTGCCTCTAGCCTAGCATATGATCCTTCTGGAAACTCCCTGTATCTGACATGAAACCCAGCAACACACATCACATCAAGACTTCTGCCAAGCTGCTTTGGCTTCCCTCTTCTTTCTGCATGTGTTTTACCATTTGCCACCAACAGGTTTTCCCTCAATATTTCCCTGAGTCCAATGTGGTGTGAGATCTAGCAGTTCCCTCCTTGGCCGCAGTTTCTGTGCTTGCTGGCATCTTCAGAAGGCAAGCCACAGAGCCTGCAGAAATTTGCAATGCATGGAAGACAAAGGGCATTCCATACATATATATATATATATATATATATAGTCATGGGAGAGTGATTTGACAGATAGGGAGGGAGTTCTAGACCTATGTGAACACACTGGACTTTGATTTACCCCCCCCCCGCCCGTTAACATTCTTTTGACAGAATATTTTATGGCATTTTTATGCCAGCAAAAGAAACCCCCCCCCCACCAGACCTATCTTTAGCAGCATCAGAAAGGCAGCTCTGGCAGTAATGGAGCATGAATGGAGCTTCATTTACTTCTGAGGTTGAGATCTTGCCAATTCTCATGAGAAGATGCAAGTGCGGCAAATTCAAAAGAATTAAGCAAAATACAGACACAAAACAGACTCCATAGTGTTTGTCCTATGGAATTGAACTAAGCAGTTCTGTTTTGAATCTTGAAGTGTGAAGCTGGGTTTTTTTCTGTGGATGCTGTAATATATTATAAATAGTCTTTATTATGTCCAAGTAAAGAACAAGAAGATTTTAGATACAAGCCTGTGTCTGCGCCTTTATTATGCCTGGAGGGGCATTCACTCTGCTATCATTTATTGCTGACTGGACCTTTCGAAGAGGTTCCAAGTGCACGCTACCACCTGACACAGAAGTGGTTTGCCTTTGCCTTCCTTGGGGGCTAAGAGTATGAGACTTGCCCAAGGTAACCCAGTGAGTTTCCATGGCTGAGCAGGGATTCACACCCTGGTCTCCAGAGTCATAGGAGATTTTCAGACATGCCAAAATTGCTGCTTGCCGTGCGAGCAGCCTCCCGAAACTGCTGCGCGGCAAGGGTCTTCTTCGGACGACGCTGTGCCTCTGGCGAAACCGTCCGTGTCACTTCCGTGAAGCTTCGGACGGCTCCGCGCCATATTTCAAGCACGGGCAGCTTCCGTGCTTGAAATATGGCGCGGAGCCGTCCAAAGCTTCACGGAAGTGACACGGATGGTTTTGCCAGAGGCACAGCATCGTCCGAAGAAGACCCTTGCCGCGCAGCAGTTTCGGGAGGCTGCTCGCGCGGCAAGCAGCGATTTTGGCATGTCTGAAAATCTCCATAGTCCGACACTCAAACCATTACACCACACTGGCTCTACAATACAGGTGGATTGACTCAATCAAGGAAGCCATGGCCCTGAGTCTGCAAGACCTGAGCAGTGCTGTTAATAACAGGGTGTCTTGGAGTTCTCTCATTTATAGGGTCACCATAGGTTAAAGTTGACTTAACAGCAATTGACAACAAAGCTTCATTCTTAGGCTCCTGCTTTTGCTATTGAACTGAAATGCTGCCCCTCATGGCATACTAACTAGACACTTTACAAGCCCAACTGCATCAATTTTCCTTAATGTTGCTGAAGAGTTAACATGTACTTCACCAGCAACAGTCCTGCATGTGATTCTGTTGATTGGATAAATAAGCCTGATGGAATAAACTGTTCTTTGGTGCTGGAACAAAAATAAGGGAGTTTGCAGTTTTCTGCTCACACACACACACAAATAAAAGCTCATATGCATATTTTGAATTCCATAAACCTCTCTCAGTGCATTTGAGATCCAACAAAGTTCAGTCAAATGATACATGACTGAGCATAAGTCCAAAGATTCAAAATAATTAATTGACCCCATGGAAATTGGGGTGGGTGGGTGGGGGATCCATCTCTATTCAACATAGAAAAAAGACAAAATAGCCGGTGCAATCTTGAAACAACACCCCACTTTCAGCCTTCACTGCATCACTTTGCTTAATCACTCCAAGACACATACACATAGACACATACACCATAATCATTTGCTAAATAAATGACTCTGTGAGTTATTTGCCTGTATGTTAAAGCAAAATATTGTTGTAACCTTTAGTATAAGGGAGGGAGCGGGGAAAGAAAAATAATCACTTTGTCTTCTATGGCTGGGAGCACCATTTGGCAAAAGTGGCTTGAAGAATTGTTTTCTGTTTATAAAAAGAGTTCAGCTATGTGTGAATAAAGTGAGCTTCAAGGTACATGGCAAGCTGCCGTGTTGAAAGTATTTTAGCTTATTGTAAAGTAGAAATGATAACAGCAGTTTCAGTGTCTGGATGCAGTTTAAAAAGTGAGATCCTTTGATGAATATTTATGTTTACCTTCCAGTCCATCAGAACTTCTCCTCCAATAGGTGATAATGCTGTTTGTCTTGATTCTGCATGTTTCCCTAATAGCATTCTCATAACCACTGCTAGTTGGTACCTGCTGTTTGTGATGGCTTCCAGTTATAGGTGCCAAATTTAGGACATTTTCAGACACGTCTTACCGTGCTAGAATCAAGTGGGAGAGCTTTGGCACTGCCGTGTGGCAGGAACTCCATTTCGGATGACGCCATCCCTCTGGTGAAATCGTCTGTGTCACTTCCATTTAGGATTGGAGGCCACCGCGCCATATTTTATTCATGGACAACTTCCGTGAATAAAATCTGATGAAATATGGCATGGCCACCTCCAATCCTAAACGGAAGTGACACAGACGATTTCGCCAGAGGGATGGCGTCATCTGAAATGGAGTCCCTGCCGCACGGCAGCACTGAAGCTCTCCCACTTGATTCTAGCATGGTAAGACACGTCTGAAAATGTCCATAGTGTGCTCAAGTAAAAAGTAACTTTTGGGGACGTTCATGTTAATATGTGCCCTCATGTCCACCCTGAGTTACAGTGACCCTATTGTAGGGTTTTCCTGGCAAGATTTATTCATTGGATGTTTAACATTGCCTTTCTCTTAGGCTGAGAGTGTATGACTTGGACAAGGTGTCACTCAGTGGTTTTCCACAGGTAAGCAAGGATTCAAACCCATATTTCTTGGAGTCCTAGTCCAACACTTATACCACTACACCATGCTAACTTTTTAAACTACATATCCCCAAATACATGACTAGCAGCCATGCTGGCTGGGGATTTCCAGGAACTGTAGTCCAGAAAAATAACTTTTCCAAGCTGGTACAAATGACACAAAGCATGACCTGTCAAGAAATCATAGAGACTGAAAAATCAGGGCTGATCAGCTGCTATACGACTTCAGCTCCTTTCAGCTCAAGCCAGGATAGCCAACAGTGAGGATGAAAGCTGTAGCCTAAGAACATCTAAAGCATGCATAGGCAACCATAGTAGGTCCAAGAATCATACCCATCCCCCACCCTATGTTTCACCCTCACCCAAGACTTCTACAAGCCACATCTATCTTGTTCCCCCACCTCTTAAAATAGTGACCAGATAGCCATTTCTATAAAAGGAGGCTTGCACAGTGTGATTCTCCATCTTGAACCCCCCAGAAATTTTGGTGAGGGGGGCTGTGGGAAGCCTGTGTGAGATGCACTGGAGGCTTTCATGTGCCACATGTTTCCAAGGGCTGTGCAATTCCCACCCTTAACCTAGCAGGATATGTATTGCCCAGCCCTGCTATAAGTCAATCTGCAGTGTTCTGCGCATTCTGCACTCCACTATCACAGTGGTTCAGAGCAAGCAGCAACTGCTAGGTCTTGGCAAAAGTCATTAGAAGACCTTTCACCAGGTCTTGATGAAAGTCATTAGAAGTTATACAAAGGTGGTGTTCTCATTAGAAGGCAGTGGCTCATCTACCGACTATATATTTTCAGAGATAAAGAGATATTGCTGTGTCTTGGCAAGGTCCATGACATATTTCATGCAAAGGAAGTATTGAATGATTTTGCACCTCCCCTTGAAAAGATCCAGACCTGAGTCCCTCTCCTATTCAAGACGAAACACTGAAAAAATATATACACATACGGTTTGTATTCTTGACAGGCAGGTTTGTATTCTTTGACAAGGTTCCCCATGACATTCTTGCAAACAAGCTTGTAAAATGTGGGCTAGACAAGTTAACTGTTAAATAGATTTGTAATTGGTTGACCAGCCGAACCCAAAGGATGCTCAGCAGTGGCTCCTCTTCATCTTGGAAAGATGTGACCAGTGGGGTGCCACAGGGTCCTGTCCAGGGTCCTGCTATTCAACATCTTTATCAATGACTTGGATGAGGGAATTAGGGGCATACTTGTCAAATTTGCAGATGACACCAAATTAGAAGGAGTAGCTAATACCCTAGAGGACAGGATCAAAATTCAAAATGACCTGGATAGACTGGAGAGCTGGGCCAAAGCTAACAAAATGAAATTCAATACGGAGAAATGTAAGGTACTGCACTTAGGGCAGAAAAACGAAATACATAGATACAGGATGGGGGAGACCTGGCTGAACAAGACTATGTGCGAATGGGATCTAGGAGTCCTAGTAGACCACATGTTGAACATGAGTCAACAGTGTGATGCAGCAGCTAAAAAGGCCAATGTGATTTTGGGCTGCATCAATAGAAGAATAGTGTCTAGATCAAAGGAAGTAATAGTGCCACTCTATTCTGCTTTGGTCAGGCCTCACCTAGAATACAGTTGCCCCTCCACATTCGTGGCTTTCACACTCGCGGTTTTGATTATTTGCGGTTTAGCCCTGAGCCCTTCAGGAAGGCTGGCGAGAGGTGGGGCAACCTCCTGCCTGCGCCTTCCCTGGCCTTCCAGAGGTGGCTCCAGGGCTTCTAAGCCCCAGTGTCTGCTCAGGAAGGCTGGGGAGAGGCAAGGCAGCCTCCTCTCTGCCTGCCTGCTGCCCTCCTCGGCCTTCCTAACCGGGCTCCGGGGCTTCTAAGCCCCGGAGTCCCCTCAGGAAGGCTGCAGAGAGGCCAGCCAGGCTGTCCAGACACCCTCCTGTCGCCTCCCTCCCTCTGGGGGGGTTTGCTGGAGCAGCATTTTTTATTCACGGTTTTTCCACATTCGTGGGGGTCTCAAGACCCTAACCCCTGCAAATGTGGAGGGATGACTGTACAGTGTCCAGTTCTGGGCACTACAATTCAAACAGTATATTGACAAATTGGAGCATGTCCAGAGGGGGGTGACTAAAATGGTGAAAGGTCTGGAAACCATGCCTTATGAGGAAAGACTTAGGGAGCTGGGTATGTTTAGCCTGGAAAAAAGATGGTTAAGGGGCGATATGATAGCCCTGTTTAAGTATTTGAAGGGGTGTCACATTGAGGATGGAGCAAGCTTGTTTTCTGCTGCTCCAGAGACTGGAACACAGAGCAATGGATGCAACCTCCAGGGACAGAGATTCCACCTCAACATTAGGAGGAACTTTCTGACAGTAAGAGCTGTTTGGCAGTGGAACACACTCCCTCGGAGCATGGAGGGGTCTCCTTCCTTGGAGGTCTTTAAAAAGAAGCTGGATGGCCATCTGTCAGGATGCTTTGATTGTGATTTTCTGCATGGCAGGGGGTTGGACTGGATGGGCCTTGTGGTCTCTTCCAACTCTACAATTCTATGATTCTATGATTTCTCTTATCCTTTTTTTAGAGGCAAATATAAAGCTAGATTTATATCCTTTGCATGTTGATCTACAAACCCCGTCAGCTCAGTATGACTGAAAGAAAGGAATTTATGGAATAGTTAATATCACTGATATTGACAATCTCCCTTATATTATAGTCAATACTATCCTTAAACTTACTAGTCAATATTGGATTCAATACCATGTTAGTTAAAATGTATTAAAATTTAATAAATTATATTTATATAGATACGAAACTTTAATGTGGTCCATAATAACAAATAGAATACTCCCCCTCACACTTGATTAAAACAATTAAGTATGTAATAATAATTAATTATTATCAGGGAAGAATTTTATTTGTTAATAAGGAAATTAATCTTTCCAAACACTAATTAATCAACAGTGAGAAGAGGGTTATTTGTAAAAAATGTTAAAATAAATGTACTACACTTTTTCTTAGTCCAAATACTGAGACATGAACTCAGTTTTTTAAAAATAATCTAAATGGAAAATTAGTCCATTTTTATCTATTTTAAGGTGTTTTCTTCATGTAAAAATCCATAATGCACCACTCTTTCCTCTTTCCTTGGTCAGGAGGCACTTGAGCATTTGCCTAAACCAAAAAGTACTCCCATCTCCATGATATATACCCCACTCCTACTCTAGGACTGAGATTCTAAGCAAGTGGTGGGCAGCTCTTGGTCCTCCAGAGATTGGTGGACTGCAATTTCCATAAGCCCCAGTCCCCATAGGCATTGGTGAGGAGTGCTGGAAGCTATGGCCTGAGAACACCTGGAGGACCATACCACTGGTCAAGTCAGAAATACTGTTTTGCTAAATCCTTTTGATCCAAAGAGAAATAACAGGCAAAGTGTGCTGGCAACTGCTTTTCATCCTGACCTTGGGGGACTCCACACGACACAAATAATTCCGTTTGTAACTGGGTTATTTGCCATGGCTCCTTCCTATGGAATCCTGAGATTTGTAGTTTTACAAGGTCTTTAGCCTTCTCTGACAAAGAGTGGTGGTGCCTCACCAAACTACAAATCCCAGGATTCCTTAGAAAGGGTCCATGGAAAATAACCCAGTTTCAACCTGGATTATTTCTCTAGTGTAGATGCCCCCCTTGTTGGTTTCTCACCCTTTTGGGGCCAGAGGGAGAGGGTGTGAGTGGTACAAAGCATCACCTTAACCCCATCTGTAATGTCAATACGTTCCCCAACACTACTGAGGGCCTGGCATCCTGCTAATGAGAACATTATGTGGCCATCCATTCCTTCTTCACACACACACTCACACACACACACACAAACTTGTTTCAAGAGTACTGCTGATACCATGGCATTAGCTTGGTACGTGGGAAGAGCAAGGAGGGATGGAAGGAGAATGAATACATTAGCAGGAGGAAGAGAGAATAGTTTAAATTTGGATTGGCTCAGGTTATGCTGTGTGGTGAGGGACTCAAGCTGGGCAATCAGACAGCAAGGGCCAGACATTGGATTTTCTATCAAGTCTCGGGCTGTGGCTCTAACTAGCCCAGTCTATGCTATGCTGCAGTACCACCCATATAATGGCCACAGATGGAACTGCAATTCTTCAGTTCAGCCAGGAGCTTGTGACTGGAGAAACCAATGGCATGCTATATATAGCTCCTGCTCCAGGCTATTTTCCTTTTTTTTATGCAACTTGTTTTTGAGTGGCCTCAGCAGACTGTGTTGATTGGAATCATTGAATCATAGAGTTGGAAGGGGCCTCATGGACCATCAAGTTTTAGATGATCCTGGAGGAAACTACAGCCAAAACAAAAGATCTGGAAACCATGCCCTATGAGGAGTGGCTTAGAGAACTGGGTATGTTTAGCCTAGAGAAGAGAAGGTTAACGTTAACCATGTTTAAATACTTGAAAGCATGCCATATTGAAGAGGGAGCAAGCTCATTTTCTGCTGCTCCAGAGACTAGGACATGGAGCAATGGACTCAAACTACAGGAAAAGAGATTCCATCTAAATGTTAGAAAGAACTTCCTGATGGTAAGAGCTGTTCGACAGTGGAATACGCTGCCTTAGAGTGTGGTGGAGTCTCCTTCTTTGGAGGTTTTAAAACTGGATGGCCATCTGTCAGGGGTGCTTTGTATATTGTATATTCCTACAAGGGCTGGACTGGATGGCCCTTGTAGTCTCTTCCAGCTCTATGATTCTAGGAGCCAAAGTGAGGCAGCATTATTCATCTTCCATGATCTTTAACCTATGTCAACTGTGACTCTATCAGTGGTGCCTACTGACTTCCATGTCAGACAAAGAAACAAGAACAGAGAGGGCCATAGGTACAAACCAGTGGCAGCTGGTGGCTTCAGTGTCAATGTGGAGAAAGTGTTCATTACCAAGGATGGCTTCTTTAAAGTATGGTCTAAAACCCAGTGCAGACTCATGGCCCCATTTATACTGAAACCAGTAGCTACCACTGGTTTCTATCTATGACACTTTGGTTCTCCTTTGCCCAGCTTGGCTCTCATTTGACTGCAAATTGTGCTGCTTGAGATGTTTCTGCTTCCTCCTTTGTCCTGAATCAGCCTGATTCACTATTAAACCACCACTCTAGGCTCCATACTGACACTCAGGGCCCGTCTACACAGTAAAAAAAAATGTGTAAGCTGTTCGGAAGATCGCTCTTCCATACACACAGCCGTTCGGATTCATATGTGTCATTCAGAAGGGGGGCTAGTGAATCCCCCATAAACTATGTGGATTCCGAGTTTGGAAGGAGTAGCGGATCTCGGCATAAAATCCGTACAGCCGTTCAAATGCCTGATGGTCTGTATGCCCCGTTTGCACACATACGAACAGGCAGTGTAATCTGATTGGCTGTACGAGTAGAGGGAGCAGAGCTAGCAAGGAGGGGAATTGGGAGCGGCCGCCATGTTGGATTCCTGGCTAAGCGAGAGTTCGGTAAGTCCATGAATTTTATATTTTTATTTTTATTTTACATTGTAAATAGGGACAACCGAATGTCCGCAAAGCAGGCACTTTTTAAATAAAAAAAAAAGCGGTGGGAGATTTAAAACCACCGGTTGGCTTGCTCGCTCCAGCCAGCTGGGGAAAGGGGGTCATACAGAGTTTGGGGGGGGGGGGGTAAAAAATCGTGTAGGCGGATCGTATGCATACGGACAACTGCCTATTTGTATCTTTTACTCCCCAAATGGATTTTTAAAAAATCTTATAGAAGGACCCTCAGTTTGGGAGCAAGTAGCTCAACTTCTTTTGAAGCCAATCAGACAAAGAACAAAGAGAACTCACTCTCTGTATCTTCATCTATCTTTCTTGCTTTTTAGAGCTGAAATAAAGCAAGAACCTTCTTCAGTTCATAGAAACTGTGTATTCATGGGGGTGGGTGAGGAGGGTAAGAAGCAAAGCAAGCATGCTTCAAAAATACTACGAACATTACTCAGATGGAGTCATCTGAAAAAAATATCTGTATGGTTGTTGTATAACATGAATTCATTATACTATGTGGATTGGCCCCCATCACACAGGGAGTTCCAAAAGTCTATACCAGTAACTCTTGGAATGTATGAAGTTAACATATAATATGGTGACCCATGTTCTGTTCTATGCCAGAGATGGGGAATGTGAGGCTTCCAGGGAGTTACTGGCCTGTGAATCCCATGAGCATTAACCAGCAGAGGCAATGCTGAGGGATTTTGGGAGCTCCAATCCTACAACATCCAAGGGACCATACATTCACCATCTCTAGGAGCCTAGGAACTGACACCCTAGGAACTAGCCATTCAAATACACAAATTTACATATCTTCTCCAACAGGGACTCACAGTATATAAACCCCTCACACCCACATGCCACTATTCTCTGAAGATGCCAGCCACAGATGCAGGCGAAACATCAGGAATAATTTTTTCCAGAACACGGCCTCATAGCCCAGAAAAAAACCGTGAAAAACCTATGGATGCCAGCTGTAAAAGCCTTTGACTTCACATTCACCGTCTCTGCTAATAAACATGGTAAATGACTTTCAAATATCTCTCTTTGCCTTTCTCTCATTCTCTCTCAGTCTCATTCCCTATCTCTCTCACACACGGACAGAGAAAAAGTCAAAGGAGAAACAGGGTGTGTGGTTTTTTTAACAGCCTCTGTGCAGTGATGTAACATTTGAACTGACCCCTAGAACCTGTATGTTGCAGATTTGAGCCAACTGCAATTATTTTAATCAAATTAAGAATGTGAATAAGAATTATCTCTCACTCACTCTTTCAGGCAATAGTCCAGCTGCTGGCCATGCTCCTGAGACCCCACACTGTTCTTGCTCACTTCTGATGTCACTACAATCGTCAACACTTCTTAGTTTGGCAGAGGGTGAAGCCAGCAAAGTAAGCAAGAGCTTATTTAAAAAGTTATTCTGTCCCCCGACACTTGTAATATGGAAAAACAGGGCAGCCAGCAGCTCCATACATTGGGATAGGAGAAGTTAAGGTTTATGTTTAACTGGCATCTACATGTCCGCGGACTGGAGATTTTGGCTATTTGACATGAAGCTTGATTTTTATACAAAGAGGATTTTGGAGGGAGTGAAATCTTTCTTTAGTCAATCACTGTGTTCCTTCATTTTCATAATGGTAAACCTGGCATTGAAATTGTTATTAAGAACTGAGTTTTCTACACCCATTTTGCAAGGCTTTCTTGGCCCACCCGCCTCCTCCTAACCTGAGGCAATGTTTGCCATTACCCATCCTCAAAATAGGCCTCCATTTTGTGTCTGAAAGCAAAGTGGGCCTAAATGCCATAGAAATCACACTCAAGCCATATCCCAATGGGGCCTTCTTTGTGCTATTGCTGTTACATTTATTGCAGCTCAGACATGAGAGCAAACTACCGTTTCCAGAAAGCACTGATACATGTCTAATCAGTTTTCTCTGGAACTGCATCTTACTCTGACAGAGTCAAAAGTATGAAGCAAAACATCTTCAAAACACTTACTCATATTGCGGCCTCTCCCTGTGTTGGAAACTTCTTGGCTAATAAATCAAAATAGCTCCCAATTAGGCCCTTATTTATTTGTAGTAGAGCAAGAATTTTTCCCTTTTCACAATTTTTATCTGGCATCCTGTTAGCCAGTTAAAATGTTATAAGCTAGATTTATAATCACATGAGGGTTTCCTATTCACATGTACAATTGTGGTACCATTGCCACAATCACAAATGCCCCTGAAAGCCACCTTAAAAGCCAGTCAGCCATCCCAAGCAATGAAATTCTGCAGTGCTGCAAGCAGGTTGCTGAAGAGTGATGTGACCAGCCCTCTCTCCCTAACACAGAATGATGCAAGGACCTTTAGGATCCTGTCACAACTTTTTGTTGCACCATCACTCACTTGTCGGAAGGGGCTGGTCATGCCATCTTATAGCACCCCACTTGCTAGCACTGCAGCACCCTGGCTATTAAGGTGGCTTTCAGAGGTCGGGTCAGGCGGTGCAGGAACTATGCCTCTAAAGCAGGAACCCATCCAATGTTTGTGAAAGCTTTCACAAGCTACAAGAAAATGGACACGGCTGTTGTGAATGGAGCATCATCACAAAGCCAGAAAAAGAAAGAATGGGAAGTGTGATTATCCTCTGAACTGTAGCATTTTGTAACAGATTTTTTTATTATTATTTTAATTTGATAATTCATCACTTGTTGTGCTTTTGTTGCTGGTAACTAAGAATCTCCCTGTATCCAGGCAAAAATGAAAATGCCCAACCACTTTGCAGGTGGTGAATTTGGGGTGACCTTTTGAAGATTTTGTGGGTAGCAGACTTAACTATTGATAGCAGTAGGCCTCCCTTTCTTTTTAAATTTTAAATGACAACAGCTGGCCTTCTCCCAACAGCCTGACAGCCACCATTTTTTTTCTCCCAGAAAGCCTCCAAGAAACTTTTTCTTCATAGCTCACAAAACAGGCCTGGCGATACATAACCATGTTGGAAGCATTTGTGTGTCCAAGGAGAAGATTAAATGGCTAAATGCTGCTCTATTCTATTAAGACACGTGGATGGTGGGGGGGGGTGTACCAATGCATTTCTTCAGTCCTTTTATTATGTCTTTTAAATGATGGGCTTGCACAGAGAGACAGTGCTTTGGCTTCTTGATTACCCTGCACTTTTCTAACCTCCCCTGGAGTCCCTGGGCCAGTAATAATTCATGTAAATGATAGGTTTGTCCCTTGTGGTTTTACATATCACTCTGCATTTGTCTGGTTAGCATACACAAACTCTTGACATTTCATTAGCCTTGTGGTGTGGTTCCTTTCTTCCCTCCCCCCATTGCCTTTTAGTACACTGTCGCTCGGAACCGATTAAATAGCAAACAGATTTGGAACGTCTCGTATGACATATGTTTGAGGAGTTCTACCTCTCAGCTGCCCCAGCATATCCTGGTTGTCTGGGTGTCGGTTCTGACAATATACCAGGGCCCACTTGCACACATACAAAAAGACACAAAAGATCTACTTCTTTGAGCAGTATAACATGAAGCAATAAGCACTTACATGATTATGGTTCTTCTGTTCCTTATTTCTTTATAAAAGGATCCACAAGAAGGTGGGAAATAGATGAACTTTCTCTCATGAATCACTTCAGACCTGCTGATTCTTTCCCCAGGGTTCAGAGAAAAGCTTGATGATTTTACTTTCTTTGGACTGCAACTCCAAGAAGGCCCCACTCAGCACAGCCTACATTTCCAGGTTCTGGTTCAGAGGAACACCACATATTTGTTTGTTCTTTCTGATAAGGTTGTGTATGTACTTTCCGTTTCACATTTAGAAATGTGGTTTCTTAAACTGATCTTGCCCTCTGTCTTCTCCCCTCACTCTCTTCCCATGGATCAGTTACTTTTATTGGTTTAAATATTTTAATATTACATTAAATGTAAAACTTTTAATATTACATTTTAATGGAATTGTATTTTTATGAATATTGTGAGCTGCTGTACGAACGTCAGCCCAACAGTGGGATGCAAAATCAAACAATTGTTCTATAGCTGTATTATTATCACATTTATTGGTAGCAGCCCTATAAACACAGAGATGCACACACACACACACACACACACACACACACACATTTCTTTATTACAAAGTATGTAACTTTTAGGCGCTAGAGTGGCTAGTGGTTTAAGTGTTGAACTATGACTCTGGAGAGCAGAGTTCAAATCCCAACTTGACCATGAAAGCCCACTCAGTGACATTGGCAAGTCACACAGTCTCAGTCTCAGAAACCCATTAGTAGATTCACCTTGGGTTCACTATAAGTCTGAAACAACTTGAAGGCACACAACAACAATCTAATTTTTATATGTACAATCAGCCCTCTGTATCCACAGGCTCAGCATCCATGGATCTCATCATTCACAACTTTAAAATAACCCAACCCCCCCCCCAAAAAAAATTCAAAAAGCAAACTTTGATTTTGCCATGTTATATAAGGTACATAATTTTACTACACCATTGTATATAACGAGACTTGAGCATCCAGAGATTTTGGTATCCACATGGGGTCCTGAAACCAAACCCCAGCAGATACCAAGGGCCTGCTGGACAATGTTTCTACCCCAAGGAGTTCAACATGACGTACATGATCCTCCTCGCAATTTTATCCTCACAATACCCCATAAGGTAGGCTGAGCTGAGAGGTTGTCAGTCACCAAAGGTCACACAGTTAGATTCATGGCCAAGTGGGGATTTGAACCTGGATCTTAGTCCACCACTCTAACCTCTACAAAACTGAATAAAAAGTTATAGCTCAAGCAATTATTAAGTTACTGAAAAGAAAACTCACTTCAATAGCACTTAAGAGGGTAAACACTGGCTGACAAAACAACAGTTCAGTTTTACAAGACTATGTCTCTGGCTCATCTACCTCTCCTATGCCTTCTCCTCCTTCAGTATGCTTTCCTGTGAGGAAAAAAAAAAAAGCATCCACTTCTAGTGAACTAAACCCAGTTTATCAGTATGTTCAAACACAGGGTTCATCTTAAGTCTGGTTTAATGAAGCAAGCCAGCTTCAAACCATGTGTTATGAAGCAGGCTTGATTTATAAGGTTATTAAGGTCAAACATAATTCAGCATTTGGACATTGCACTAACTGCTGTTAATTTAAGGAGATTTTCATATGGGCAATATATTCCAAGGAGAGATCAGGGCAGAAACGGGGCTGTCCCTGAAGCAGTGCCCCATTTCGCATGCCCCCTGCCTTCTCTCGATCTCATGTCATCTTCGTTCTGTGCAGCTTCCAGTTCCCTCCTGGTATCTTCCATCATTTTTTAATAACGAAGCCTCATTTTTAATAACGAAACCTCATTTTCAATAACGAAGCCTTGTTTTTAATAATGAAGCCTCGTTATTTAAAAATGATGGAAGATACCGGGAGGGAACTGGAAGCTGCACAGAACGAAGATGGCGCGAGATAGAGAGAAGGCAGGGGGAGTGCGAAACGGGGCGCTGCTTCAGGGACAGCCCTGTTTCTGCCCCGATCTCTCCTTGGAATATAGTGCCCATGTGAAAATCTCCTGAGACAGAAGTAAAAGCATATAATCGCTTTCTCATAGCCATCACTCTGGAGGAACAAGGAGAACATGTGCCAAGACCTGTTCACAGAATGCTAAACCAGATCTGGCAATTGTGCCATTTTTTAATATGTCAAGTCATACATATTAAAAGCTTAGGCATACAAAGTAACACCTCAGATGTGCATTTTCTGTCCTCTTTTTGCTCATACAACAGCAAGATTCCTCCAACTTTGTATGCAGTAGGCATGGGACCTCTAGAAATATACAAATACCAAATCACTGTCAGGCTGTAAACACAAAAGTAATCCAAAGCACAGCCATTGGAATCCATTTTAATCTGAGAGTGGTTAGCAGTTCACATGTTGGACAGAGACTTAAGAGACACAGGTTCAAGTTTTCTCACTGGGTGATCTTGGACTGGTTATTCTCTCTTAGACTGACCAATCACAAAGGGATTTTTTTTTTTTATGGGGAGAAGGGGAGTCTTGTATGCCACCCTAAACTCCATGAAGGAATGGCAAGGAATAAATGCAAGTATTAACGTGACCATCCTAGAATTCTAGCAATGGAAAGTTCTATGCCAAGGCACTACTATGAGTGCTTCCTCCTCACATCTCTGTCCAAGGAAGCATCATACCACTTTGAAGTCCTGGGTAGTTCTGAATCCAGTGGTGACTGGGAGTTCCCATGTCAATGGAGTGGTGAATCGGCTCTGGGTTTTAAATGCAAGGGAGCTGCCAAGATTATTTTCAGCATGTTGGACAGTTCCTTTAAAGTTCCTAGAACTTCCTTCCCAGAAAAGTTAAGACTGGCATCCTCCCTACTTTCTTTTCGCAGACAATTAATTAAACACCTTTCTGTTTAGATAGGTGTTTGTTGATTTAATATATAAGCCCTGTCCCACCACAATAATGTGCTAGATCTTGCTCACTGTTGTGCTGGTGTGTGTGTGCATGCGTGTATGTTTAATTCTATATGTTTTAATTTTTTGATTGTTTAATCACATTATAACTTTTGTATCTTGTGGCTTTTAAATGATACTTTTTAAAATTTGTTTTAAGCCACTTTGAGTCCCAAACTGGGAAAGGGGTAGGATAGATAGAAATAAAAATAGAAAAATGGAGGAGGACACACACAGTACTACAAAATTTAAGCAAGAGAGATAGAGATGATAGAGATGGAGATAGAGATGATAGAGATGGAGATGGAGATAGAGGTGATGGAGATGGAGATAGAGATGATGGAGATGGAGATGGAGATGGAGATGATGGAGATGGAGATGGAAATGATGGAGATGGAGATGATGGAGATGGAGATGGAGATGGAGATGGAGATGGAGACAGAGATGGAGACGGAGATGGAGATGGACCCAAGGCAGATTACAAGAAATTAGGACAAGGCACAGTACAACTAAAGTTGTCCTATACAAAGTTTAAAAAATGATTAAATAAACAATTCTAATAAAAGCACAAAATTAAAACACAATTAAATCATAATGAAAAAGATAAACACAAACCACATTAAAAGGTCCTTCAGTCACACAAGTTGAGAGCTGAAAGGCTGCCTAAATAAAGGTTGGTGGAAAGAGATTGGGCTGGGGGCAACCAAATCTCCCATGGGAAGACATTCCACACAACACTGGGAGCAGCCACTGAGAAGACTCTTTCATATGTCCTCAGCAAAAATGCCCATGATGGTGGTAGAACCAAGATGATAGGTAGGTAGGTTTGAAAAAATGTTCAAAACAAAAGCAGTGAAGATCCACACATTTATGTTACAGGAGTGGAAAATGTGTGGCTGACCAGATGTTGTTGGACTGCAGCTCCCAGCAGTCCTAGCCACCAAAGCCCATGGTGAAGAGTGCTAGGTGTTGTAGTCCGGCAACATCTAAAGGACTTAAGAATTCCACTCTTGCTCTACTGCATTCATTGTCCACACTCACACTTTTCTGATAAAGCCACCAGTATGATTAGTAGCATTCATGTAAGTATTATTGTGGTGAATACAAAGCTATCATAATCAGTTAATAGAAGACATCTGTGGGGACTGGCTCCAGTCTTCAGGTGTGGATCCAAATAGCAAAGCAAGCAGTTGTGAATTGCACTGAGCAGGTTAGTCTTTCGTGCTCCCTGTATGGTTGAACTCTTGTAGCTAAATTTCAAGCCATTTTCATTCACTTTAAAGACAGGATGTAACTTGCTGATTTACAACTTGCTGATTTCCTTGCTCAAGTGTGACATGCATGCTATGTACTGAAAAGTTTCAATAAAAACTGGCCACACAATTCTATATATAACCACTCAGAAACAAATTTCATTAAATTCCAGGGGGCTTACTCATAGAAGGTAAGTAACAAAGTATTACAGAAATGGTAATTCATCCAATTCATGAAAGTACATGGACCTATAAAAAGTTACATTGTTCTGTTTAGGACCAAACTGAACTAACCAATGCCTCTGTACCACTTGACATTGGCTGTGCTTTCCCAGACTTTAAAGAAGCCATAAATTTACATTTGTACTACCTGTCACCATTAAATTGAATCAATCATGCATTTTGATATTTAAATAGTCCCTCCAATCAAAATAAATCCCCAAGACAGTTGGACACACTCAGAATACAGTTAATGACAACCAGTATATGATAATCTAATAAACATGCAGAGATCTAAAACTATCCACTGATGTGCTACTACTTAGGTAACTTACTATATTGTTATTGTGGTATCATGAAGCTGAATATGACATGCTGTTTCTCCATGTGATGACAGCTCAACAATCAATTCTATTGACTGAAGGGAGATGTAACTGTCATCTTAGCTTTGTCTACCTGAACATCTTCAGCAGTTTAGCACCCTTGAGATAGCTTTCCTGTCTTTTATGGAGTTCGTATAATAAAGCATTAGTTTGTTTCTTTCCTCCACATTCAGAATAGCTAGCCACTGCATATATTCGCTCTTCATCTATTCACTCTCTCAAAGAGGTAGTACAAGCTCCATTGTCATTGTCACAGCAGCAAGGATGTCCTCAAATCCACACTACATAAATAGTCTAGTTTGAAACTGGATTATTTGCCATGGCTCCTTTCTATGGAATCCTGGGATTTGTACTTTGGTGAGGCACCAGCACTCTTTGGCAGAGAAAGCTAAAGACCATGTAAAACTACAAATCCCAGGATTCCATAGGAAGGAGCCATGGCAAATAATCCAGTTTCAAACTGGATTATTTGTGTAGTGTGATATGGCCTGGCTACATCTGCCTGCCATCAAGATACCCAGGTGCTCATCTATATTAGAGGAAATAATGCTCATTCCTGTGCATTATTGCCAATTCACAGCTGCATTCTTTTGCCTCCATGATGTTTTGCAAAAATGATACACTGAGAAGCTATCCACAGTTTGAAGTTCAGATGCCCACAAATCAAAAAAGTGGTCATAAATTAGAGCACTAAACACTGCTGCTGCTGGACAGTATTTTTTTAAAAAAATATTAAAGCAGAGGTGCACAAATGTGACCTGCTGAAAAAAAAAATCCAGCTATTGATGGACCAAAAAAACTGCATGATCCCTAACTCAAAAAATCCAAAAGGGCGCTTTGGGATGCTGCCTTGCCAGAAAGCCTGCCCCTCACACATGTCCAACCAATCATATCTTTAGTTCCACCCTGTCTGAGACTGTGCAGCAAATCGAATCAGTTGTCCTGACAGACACTAATGCACATTTCCTTGTATAGTTTTTTAAAATGCAGGAAAATCTGCAAAGGCTTAAATTGAGTTTTTCAGCCCCCTCCTTCTGAATAAGGAGAATCACTGCAGGATCTTATTGGGACAAAAGGTATTTCCAGTGAATCTGTGAGGAGTATTTTCACTGTCTAGACAACACCCAGATCAACTTTCCAATTAACCTGAAGAAAACACATTGAGATGAAATGGAGAAACATGAAATTTTAAAATGTCCTATACAAAATCTTACTGGATGTTTACGAGAACGATGAGTTGGCAATTAAAGGGGAAAGGAGCAGTGTCTCGCCAATCTTATGGAATATAAGCATGCACTAATGTTGTTGTGAGAATTCAGCATGTACTTATTGAAAGCAATAAAAGTTAGAAAGTGGGCAGATTGTGCCCAATATGAACAAATACTTGAGGGACTAAATATACCAAATGCTGGTATTTATATATTTTAACATCTTTATTTAGCAAATCAAATATCAGCTCAATTGCAGTCAATTCATCTATTTCAACATCTTTTTCAAGTACTCTTTTCAGCACTGTGTTTAATTAGGTGGTGTTCTTTTCATAAACATTGCCATAAAATTTGAATGACTAAACAGCAGGAAACTATTAGGCTTCTCAGAGCTGTGCACACTGTTTTGGGTTTTGGTGTGTGTGTGTTTAATGACATGGGAAACAATTATACAGAAACACTTGTTTCAGAACAAAATTAAAATCTAAAGAAACAAATAACAGGGACCAAGACAACAATAACTGATATTATTAAACATGTGGTGGGTTAAGGAAACCAGATGTAAAGGCCGTGAGGTCTGCTGTACTTCTCAATAATACCTGTGCTGTAAAGAGAACTTGATCAAGCTGCACCTGCCACTGTACATAAATGTCAAAAGCAGAGGAAACTGTTCATAGAATCATAGAGTTGGAAGAGACCACAAGGGCCATCTAGTCCAACCCCCTGCTATGCAGGAATACATAATCAAAGAACCCCTGACAGATGGCCATCCAGCCCCTGTTTAAAAACCTCCAAAGAAGGAGACTCCACCACACTACGAGGCAGTGCATTCCACTTCCAAACAACTCTTACTGTCAGGAAGTTCCTCCTAATCTTTAGGTGAAATCTCTTTTCCTGTAATTTGAACCCATTGCTCCATGTCCTAGTCTCTGGAGCAGCAGAAAACAAGCTTGCTCCATCCTCAGTATGACATCCCTTCAAATATTTAAACATGGCTATCATGTCCCCTCTTAACCTTCTCTTCTCCAGGCTAAACATACCCAGCTCCCTAAACTGCTCCTCGTAGGGCATGGCTTCAAGATGTCCTACCATTTTGGTCACCCTCCACTGGACACATTCCAGCTTCTCAATACCCTTCCTGAATTGTGGTGCCCAGAACTGGACACAGTATTCTAGGTGAGGTCTGACGAAAGCAGAATACAGTGGCACTATTACTTTCCTTGATCCAGACACTATACTTCTATTGATGCAGCCTAGAATTGCATTGGCTTTTTTAGCTGCTGCATCACACTGTTGCATCATGTTCAGCTTGTAGTCCACTAAGACTCCTAGATCCCTTTTGCATATATTGCCATCAAGCTAGGTGTCACCCATCCTATAACTGTGCATTTCATTTTTACTGCCCAAATGTACTACTGTACATTTCTCCCTGTTGAAATTCATTTTGTGAGTTTTGGCCCAGATTTCTGATCTGTTAGGGTCATTTTGAATTCTGATACTGTCCTCTGAGATATTAGCTACCCCTTCTAATTTAGAGTCATCTGAAAACTTGATAGACATGCCCTCTATTCCCTCATCCAAGTCATTGATAAAGATGTTGAATAGCCCTGGGCCCAGGACAGAACCCTATGGCACCCTGATAGTCACTTCTCTCCATGATGAAGAGGAGCCATTGGTGACTACCCTTTGGATTCAGTCAGTCAACCAGGGACATATTGACAGTGTTTGTATACCAGTGTTGTCTAGATGGTTAAAATACTCCTCATAGAACTTGAAAATACCTTTTGTCCCAATGAGATCCTGGGGTGATACACCTTATTCGGAAGTGGAAGCCAAAAACTATACAGGAATTTTAAAAAATAATGCGAGGGACTGTGCATTAGCATTCATTGGGAGAACTGATTTGCAATGCTGGGCATTCTCAGAGGGGGTGGGACAGAAGAGTGGATTGGTCAGATGTGTACGGGGGGTGGGCTTGCTGACAAGGAATTGGACAGAAGTGCCATTTTGGATGTTCACATTAGCAATCATGTGCTTTTTTTGCTGCACTGAGGCATCCATATTTTTTTTAAGCAGATCGCACTTGTGCACCTTGCTTTAATTTTTTTTAAAATACTGTGCAGCAGCAACATATGGTGAATAAAAACACACTAATTTACTTGGCCGCCATCTTGATTCACAGGCATGTGTGCTTCAAACATGGATAGCTTTGCATACTATTGTTTTTGCCAAAAGACTGTGCCGACAAAAGAACACTGCTGCGAATTTCCAATAATGTGCAGGAATCAGTATTATATCATCTTGTTTAGACAAGCCATAGGTCACAGTTTTCCTCAAGTAATCCTGGATGTTGTAATTTGGTGAGTTGTGCTGAAAAGTTGGCCTCTGTCAGAAAACCTTGAGGAGAAGGTAAGATGGGAATCTTGCCAGTTTAATGCATGACAGTTAGGGATGGAAATAAGAAACTTAGGGGTCAGACTAGGGTTCCTGTCTCCATGTTCTCCCACACCTGAGTATTATCATTCAGAATGTAAAGGCAGTCTAAAGATGTATCTATGCTACCCAGTCTCAGCTGCTTGATACCACTCCTATTGCTATGTCTCCATCCGGCTCCGGAGTGCTCTGGCAGAGAATTCCAAGTGCCTTACCAAACTACACATCCCAGGATTCCATAGGATGGAGCCATGGCAATGAAACCATGATATCAATGAGCTATAACTTTGTATGATATAGGCTGCGGACACACCTCGGAAACAATGCAGTTTGACACCACTTTAGCAATCATGGCTCCATCCTATGGAATCCTGGGATTTGTAGTTTGTTGTGGCACCAGTGCTCTCTGACAAAGAAGGCTAAATATCTCACAGAACTACAAATCCCAGCATTCCATAGCATTGAGCCATGGCAGTTAAAGCAGTGTCAAACCGCATTATTTCTGCCGTGCGTCAGCAGCTTATAATCGCTAAGGCTCAGTGTCTTCAGAGTCGTTGTTTTTTTTTCCAAAATAAACACACATAGGACAAATGCTATTTCATTGAGTTAGATCTTAGCTACAAGCCCAGGCTATCTTAGCTGGTGGTAAGCCCAAATGAATTCAGTGGGAACTAGTTCTGAATTGACTTGTATGAGATTGCACTGTTAGGCATGCAAATGTCTCAGTGTTTCAGGAGCAGCAGCTGTTCTGTTTAGGCAAGAAGATGCAAAAGAGGGCACTTTTCACAGAGGAGAAGATTTCAACAGGTGCAACTGAATCAAACGCTGGGCTCAAGCCAGAAAAACTTTTATTCCAATGTGGGTGGCCAGGTTCAGAAAAGGACAGGAATCTGCTCCTAGTAGCTATGTAGCAAAGGGAACTTAGGTTGCATGACAGGCAAGACAGGAAAGGCTCTCTTTCACACAGTTGTTATAGTGGCAGGAGCTCTGTCCTTCTTTGAACCTGGCGCTCCTTAGCCTAATACAGTCTAAGCCCTTTCAACACCTGCCTGACAATTGAGGTCTGTTGGAAGGGCTCACTTCTGTGTCCCACCTGTGGGGGGAAGACATGGAGAGGGCCTCCTCTGCAGTGGCACCTCCCCTGAGAGGCCTGACTGGTGCCAACGCTGGTGTCATTCTGGCCATTATTAACGCTGGTGTCAACACTGACCATTATTAAAGCCTTTGAGGATCAATCGATTGTATCCCATTTGTACATGTGCTATGGCTTGCATTATTTTAAATTGTTTTCATTGGTTTTAAAACATTGTGTTTTGAGTGATAAAGGATTTAATATGCTTTTAGTCTTCTAAAGTTATTGTTATTGTTTAAAATTGCTCTAAAGGGGCTATGGACTTGTCTACAGGAGCAATATACCCCATCTTGCCCCCATCTTAGAACCCTGCAGTCCTGATGATGCAGGGCTTTTGCCACGTCCTGCCCCCGGGCAGTCCTTATGACCCCTGGGGCAGAGACGGGGCTAAGATGGCAGGGAAGGTGGGGGAAGGCTTGACAAGATGGTTTAAGACAATACCTCATTTAATCTGTTCCTGCTGGGAAGAAACAGATCAGGCCCTGCATGTCCACAGGAGCCCGTCCCAGCAGGCTGGCCCATTGCTGCAACTGCCAGTCTGCCTTATTCTTCTGAAGCAGGAAGGAGTCCCACAGAATGTGATCAAGGCTGACCACATGCAGGGGGCCTTGGTCACATTCTACAGACTGGTTTCCTGCCTTCCAGGAGGGTGAGGGGACAGCAACAGGAGTAATGGGCCTTATCAAGGCCAGGGTATGCCAGTGGAGAGCTGGTGAATCCTGGCTTGTGTAGATGAGTCCTATATGGTATGTTTCCCTGGGATTTTCAGATGTAGGACATGATGTAACTCTTCTAATAAGTAAAATAGAATAATAGAATAAATAATAGCAACTCAGCTATATATCCACAGTGATTGTAGGGGAAACATTCTTCCTTCCTTACCTGCCTCACAGGGTTATTATGAGGACAAGATAGGAGAACACCTTCAACTCAACACACTGAGTTCCTTGGAGGAGTAAAAATGTAACAAACAACAAACTACTCCAAACCCTGCAATCTTCTGGCATCAGGTCACCTTATCTAGGACTAAAGAGTAGAGCATGATATTGATGACAGGCATTGTCAACAGGGAGTAGATTCATTCTCATTGAGGTTTTGCATGGTTTATATCAGCAATGAAGGTAGAAAGTCTCCAGCTGAAAGGAGTTTAACTTACAGGAGTTCTGACACACACACACACAATTTATTATCTGTTTAAAATAGCCAGATGCTGGGATTATTATAGGAATTAATCAAGAGAAGAACTATGTTATTATGTCATAATGCAATCGTTAACCCTTAGGATAGCAACATGATATGACTGGCAAAAGGAGGCAAATTCTGGCTCCAATTAGCGCATAAAAAAAATTAATGTAAATCACTTCATTCAGGCATGCAGACTAAGATATAAAACACCGAGCCTTCAAAGGCTCACTTCAAGATCTGCTGGAGGAGGGAAAATGAGAGATAAAGCCTCTGCATTTTGAGATACTACCGATGGTGATTCTCAGATTCTGAGTCTAATTTCCTAATACAATACTCACTCTTATCTCTACCAACAAACGCCTAAGTTAGAATTTTTTTTAAAAAAGTCCTTTTTTAACATTTCCCGATTTTATTTTGTTTTGTTTTCCTTTTAACATCAGTTTGGTTTGCAGTAAGGATGTAAATCTTCATTTCTTTCATTATGAGAATGAACATTTTCAAAGGTCCTACCCCTCACTGGGGGGAAAAAATGAGTGATTTCTTGTTTTTCTCTGAATCGTTGTTACATTTTGCAAAGTGTGTTTGTGAAAGAAAAAAAAAACACCACACACCCATACCCTGGATTTTGTGCAAAATGCAACATTTTTGTGCAGCAACATACCATTTTGTGAAATATAAAGTGGCTTTGTGCAATGACAACAAAAATCATTTAAAAAAAGCCCCACACAGTGTGAAAAACATCATTGAAAATGTCTCCAAACTCTCATTGAGATATGTCAAGACCTCTTTTCTCTTCAAGAAAGAGGGAATTTGAGAATACTAGCTGTACCTGGCATAACATATGCCATTGAAAAAACGCCCCCCAAAATGCCCAGTAAACCTCATGGCAACCTTTTAAGGTAGGCTGGTGTGTTTTTAAATTCCTCCTCCCCCTTCTCAGCATTCCACACTTTTCCCAGCATTGCTGAGAATCGCTCCATTGCCCTGCTGCCACTGTGGCCACCACCAGTTGAAGCCCTGGGTCCCATCACAGGTGGCCCATCACCACCGCCAGTTGACTGACTGGGTCCCAATCTGGGCCACAGATTGAGTGGCAGGAGTAGATTGTAAGGTGGAGAGGGAATTTGCATATGGGTGGTGATGGGTTGGGTGTGTTTCCTCAGCAGGCAATCAGCACACTGGGAAAGGCAACATATCCAAGAGTTTTATAGAGAGAGATTCTTTACATTAGCAGATAACAAGGATCATTCTCCTAAATTAAAAAGTATCACAGACTGACTTCTGCTAAGGGTATGGAAGCAGGTCACACTAACCAGCTGGTGGCATAAAGCTAAAAGCACTCCACATATGTTCATTAGCATATTGTTTGTTACTTCCCATTTTCAGAGAGGCCTAGCATTAAAAACAGATTCCGATGCTCAGATGTATGTCAGATTAAAGCCTGTCGATTTTATCCCCTTTATTACTTATTGAGCTCTCATGCAATGGCCAACAACCACTATGACCTTTTTTCTTATTTGCTGTCAAATCAACTTTGACTTGTGGCAATCCTATGGATGAGAAACCTCCAGGAGCCCTAGTCACCAACCGCCCTGCTCAGGTCCTGCAAATTCGGTGCCATGGCTTCCTTTGTTGAATCAACTCACTTGTAGTGTGGTCTTCCTCTTTTCCTACTGCCTTCCACTTTACCAAGCATTATTATCTTTTCAGTGGGTCACAGCATCTCATGATATGGCTAAAGTAGGACAGAATCAGTTTAGTCATCTTGGAATCTAGTGAGCATCCAGGACTGATCTGCTCTAGGGCCTGTTTTCTTTTTCTTTTTTTTTTCCTCCGGTAGTCCACAGTAACTGGAGAACTCTTCTCCAGCACCCCATTTCAAGTGAATTGATTTTCTTCCTGTCATGACTCATCCCATGACTTATTCCTCACAAAGACTGTGTTTCTTTCCAGGTCACTCAACAACTAGAGGGCTCGCCGCTGGCCGGTGGGCTGTTTTGCGGCCCAGCCAGCCACCCTCAGAGGAGCCCTCCTTCCACCACCACCCCCTCCTCCCCGACTTGGGGCTTGGGGGGGAGGGAAGCCGCATGGCGAACCCATGGGGGTCGCCATCTTGGCTTCTTCTTCCCAGCTGGGAGGGAAGAAGAGGAAAGGAGCCAATAGGAGCGAGCCTGCCTCACTCCTATTGGCCAGAGGAGGGCGCAAACCAGGGCTATTTAAGCCCTTGCAGGGTCGCACCCCTCCCAGAAGAAGGGCTGCGGTGGAGGCGTACAGAGTGCTCCATCGCAGCTGAAGAAAGGAAAACCCCCCACCAGGCAGGTACGGCGACCGCGGAAGGTGGCCAGCAGTCAGGAGACAGGGACGGCTGGGGGGCTTGGGGTGTAGAGAGCAAGGGGGAGGCCCCTTGGGCACCAATGGGTGCCACTGCAGCTGCGCCGGCCACCATCCTTGGGCGGGGAGGCCCCGGGGTGAGCGCCGCTGGACAGCGGGTGGCCGACGCTGCCAGGACGCCAGGGAGGAGCCTCCGGACCGGAGCGGTCTGGGAGGAGCGGCGCAGGCATTACTCCTCCAGACCGAACAGACACTGCAGCTAGGCCGGGCACCACGGTGGAGGATCGGGCAGGAGCGGCGTGGGTGGGGACGGGGAATGAGGGACCACCCGGTGGTGCAGTTACCTCAGCAGGCAGGAGGCGGAGGCCTTGCCATGCCGGGGGAGTGGACTGCACGGGGAGAGGGGCCAGGCAGAACGGGTTCAACCCCCCCCCCGCTATGGCCACGTAGCAGCCGCGGATCAGCACTGGCAGCTAGCAGGCCGACGCCGGGCTGCGGGGAGCAAGGGGGGATACTCACGGGGGCTTGGCTGGCACTGCAATGGGGAAAGGGGGACCCTGCTCCACTGCCACCCTGCAAGGCAGGCACCCTCCCCACTCGTATGGCAGGCACTGGGATGTGGGGGAAGAGGGGCAAGCCAGGCCACAAACCTCCCGCCATTCACCCCTCCCGCTTCCTCCAGAACACTGGGGGTTGCATTGGGCAGCTGGCATGGCCGCTGGGAACAGGGCACAGGGGGGAACCCTTCTTCCTTTCCTCGTCCCCAGCAGCATTGCTTTGTCCACCCTTCCCCAGCATCATTGCAGACACGGAGTGGGATGAGGGACACACGGGAGTTTTTGTTTTTGTTTTTGTTTTTGTTTTTGTTTTTTTGTTTGTTTGTTTGTTTGTTTGTTTGTTTTGTTTTGTTTTGCCTCCACAGGTTTTGGGCTGCGGTGCGAAGGCTGGGGTTGAATAAAAAAAATTGCACAAACGAAACAAACACACCTGTGAGCAGCAGCATCACAACAGGGGCACGACACCTCCTACCCACCTTGGGAGGGCTGTGGCGGATGCCATGGGGCCCAAATGAACATCTAAGCAGCGAAAAGGGGAGGAGGAACAGCCCCTGCAAGGGGCAGCAACTGCGGCTGAAAGTGGGGGGGCGGGGCCACTGGAGCAAGCAGCCAGGAGGCGTTTGGGCAGCCATCCCCCACCCTTGCTGATTTCATGGGGGCCTTGTCCATAGTCCTACAGAGAATGGACAAAGGCACCCCGTACGGCGGCCCCACCACCAGGCCTGTGGTTGCCGAGGCGCAGGAGGCGGGGCAGCCCAGTACCTCTTCCAGCCTAGGAGCACCCAGCAGCAGCAGCCAATCCAGGCATTCCAGGTCTAAGGAGAGGAGCGGTTCCAGAAAATCCGGGCGGTCGGGATCCCAAGGATCCTCCCCCAGGCAACGCAGCAAGTCGAGTGGTAGGAGAAGCCCATGCAGGAATCGCAGACGATCCCGTTCGGGCTCCTCATCAGGTGAGTCCTCGGACGAGGACAAGTACAGGTATTGGGAGAAGGGTGCCTTCAAGCTGGGCCTGCCGGCATGGGCCCTCAAGCTCTGGAGGGCCAGGGAAAAGGCAGGAGAGGATAGGAAGGTGGATGGGAAATGCCCGAAGGAGAGGAGCTTCGGGAAGCAAAATCTAAGGAAGACCCTCCTGTGGGCCACTTGGACCATAAGGTGTGCTCCAAAATCCTGCAGGGTTATTAAGTGGATGTGTTCACACTCGCACCGCCCCCTGGGGCGGAGGCCAGGGTGCACAAGAGCGACAAGAAGGACACCGAAAAAGGTGCCGTGGAACCTTCAGAGTGCACCTTTGCCAATTGGCTCAACGGGTACACGGTCTTCATGGGGGTGGTGGCACTGGTCTTCCCGGAGTGGGCGTGGCACTTGGTCAATCACTTCTGCAAGGTTCTCATGGTGCGGGTGCAGGCGGGGGATGCCAACGCCATCCTGTACGACACTGAGTGAAGGAAAAAGGCGTCTCGGTCTCCCATGCACAGGTGGGAAACCGTTGACTACCCTACATGGCTTCAGGCCACAGGGCCAGGCAGACGGGAGAAAGGGGATCCCCAAAAGGCAGCATGCAAGAAGGAAGGGAAGAAGCCGGTGTGCTGGGAGTACAATGGGGCAAGTGCTCCAGGTACAAGTGCAGGTTCGATCACTCCTGTGATAGTTGTGGGGGGGGGACACCCGAAGGTGAATTGCGCCCGGCAGGGCAACGGGGGCCAGTCCTTTCGGAACCATCGCACGGCCGCAGCCGGCTCCAGAAAGGAGGCTGGAACCAGCAGCACCTCCAGCAGCGGCGCCACCAAGTGAGGTGGGCATGGGGGTGGGGGGGAGCATGGCTTTCACCCCGGTCAAGCTGGAGGCCATGCTCCCTCTCTTGGCAGCTTACCCCAAGAAGCAGGCGGCTACATACCTGGCCGAGGGCTTCGAGTTTGGATTCTGCATCCCCTTTCAAGGTGAGAGGGTTGCCACTACCTCAGACAACCTAAAATCAGCAGCACAGCTGCCTGAGGTACTGGCACGCAAGATCATCAAGGAGATAGAGGCGGGGTGCATAGCGGGCCCTTTCAACCAATGCCCCATGCCTAATCTTAGGATTCCCCCACTGGGGGTGGTACCCAAGAAGGCCCCAGGTGAATACCACCTCATTCATCACCTTTCCTATCCAAAAGGGGCTTCAGTCAATGATGCAATCTCACAGGAACTTTGCTCAGTGAGATATGCATCATTGGACTACGCAGTTCGCCTCTTACAGGGCTGTGGTCCGGGGGCACTCATGGCGAAGTGTGATATACAGTCGGCTTTCTGGCTGCTTCCAGTGCACCCGAAGACCACTGCCTGTTGGGCTTCAAATTTCAAGAGAAATGGTACTACCACATGGCGTTGCCCATGGGCTGCTCCATCAGCTGCTCTGCATTTGAGGCATTCAGCACATTCCTCGAGTGGGCCCTGCAGTGCAGAGCGGGTTCCTCCTTTGTCACTCACTACCTGGATGACTTCCTGATGATGGGCCCGGCTGGGGGGGGAGGAATGTGGGTTTCTGCTCTCTTCCTTCCAGGCACTCGCCAGTGAGCTGGGGGTACCATTGGCGCCTGACAAGACCATGGGTCCAACGACCTCCTTGGCGTACCTGGGTATTCAGCTCGATTCGGTGTGAGGGATTTCCAGATTGCCTGATGACAAGATCGAGGGCCTACGGGAGTTGCTGGACAACATCATGGGGAAAGAAAAAGCCACCTTGAAGGAAATTCAGTCACTCTTGGGGCATCTAAACTTTGCATACTGGGTGGTGTCCTCTGGGAGGGCCTTCTGCGCACGCTTAGCAAGGGTCACCGGGGGGGGGTTAGAGCACCGCACTACCGAATCCGCATCACAAGAGGGGTCAAGGAGGACATGAAGGTGTGGCTCGCTTTCCTTGAGCGTTACAATGGGGTCACCACATGGCAGGGACGCTTGGAGCTGAGGGGTGCCTTGCAGGTACACTCAGATGCCGCAGGCAGCCTGGGTTTTGGTGTATACTACGCAGGTCATTGGTGCGCCCAGCCGTGGCCACCCGAGTGGGCAGACAGGGGCGTGACCAGGGATCTCACCTTCCTCGAATTTTTTCCAATTTGGTGGCCATCACCTTGTGGGGGAGGGAATTCAGGGACAGGAAGGTTTGTTTCTGATGCGACAATCAGGCTGTGGTAAATGTCATCAACAGGCAGTCCTCCAGGTCTGAAAGGGTCATGCAGATAGTGCGCCGGTTTGTGCTGGCCTGCTTGGAAGCCAACATCATTTCCAGGCTCGGCACATCCTGGGTGTGGATAACGAGATCGCAGATGCCTTATCTTGGTTTCAGGAAGACCGGTTCCAGTTGCTGGCGCCGGAGGCAGACAGTGCAGTGGCCCCTTTCCCTCCAGACCTTTGGAGCCTTGGGAGCGAACCGTATTGAGTGGAGTTGCAGCCTCTTTGGCGCCTTCCACGCAGGCATGCTACAGTAGAGCAGTGGCGCAATTCACGGCCTTCCGGCAGTAGCATGGCTATGGGACATCTGGACCAGCATCAGAGCGTGCGGTACTGCATTACCTTGTATCCCTAAAAGAGAGAGGACTGGTGCCCAGAACCATAGCAGACCATGCGGCAGGTATTTCCTTCCTCAGCAAAGCGGCAGGGATGGGAGATCCCTGTGCCACCTTTTTGGTGAAGAAAGCTTTGGAGGGTTGGAAGAGGGCAGCACCGAGGGCGCCAGATCCGAGGCGGCCGGTGTCGCATGGGACGCGGCACTGCTGGTCACCCTTCTGCCAGCCATCTGCCACTCCAGCTACAAGGTGCTGCTTTTCGAGGCAGCTTACACAATCACGTTCTTTGGCGCCTTGAGGGTAGGGGAGGCAGTGTGTGTTTCCAAGGCAGACATGTCAGACAGGGCCCTGCAGCTGGGAGACGTCACCATTAATGGGGATAGCTTGGCTCTGCGCATCAGGCACTCGAAAGCGGACCAACACGGCCGCGGGAGCACCCTGTACCTGAGGAGATTGGAGGGATACAACCCTTGCCCAGTTACAAGCATGAAGGCTTATTTGAGTGGCTGTTGCCAGGGCCGCTATTTCGACACGCAGATGGGGTCCCTCTTACCAGATTCCAATTTGTGAGCATATTGAAGATGGCAATCCGGCGGTCAGGTCTGCCGGCAGAAGAATACGGCAGTCACTCATTTAGGATTGGGGCCACAACCATGGCAGCGGAGGCTGGCATGTCCAAGGAGTCCATCATGCGATTGGGATGATGGTGTTCCAGGGCATTCACTGGCTACGTACCACCCGGAAGGTCCCTGCCTGAGCGGAAGCAGGTCCCGGAAGACCGGTAGGCCTGCCTGTTGATGGGGCATTGGTTGGCGGAAGGCAGTTCCCATGGAGAATGCCCTAGTGGTGGATGTATTGGGTTGTGATAAGGCAAGAAAAGGGGGGCCTCCAGCAAGTTCAAGTTTAAGCACAAGTCCAAGTTCAAGTGCAAGCTCGAGGGAGGCCCCTCTCCACTTGTTTATAACATGCTATTGTTTACAGGGGAGGAGAGAACGTCGGGCGGACGGCCCGGCCATCTGGCTCTCTCCTCCGGGAGGCGGGTCGGGATGGACCAACCCGCCTTTGGGCCCACATGCCTGGGCCTTGCAAATATCACGACCCATACATGGCCGCCAACCATTCCATTGCAATTTGCGGCCAATTGTATTGCCAAAAATGTTATCACATACCTCAAACATGTATCTACCTCTACTTTTGTATTCAAGTTACTAAACTGTACCTAACTTAGTTTTCTGAAGATGTAACCAATACCTAGTTGAAAGAAATGTCATGTGTCTGTGTGTTATTCAAGAGGGCGGGGGCGGTACGGCATGGGTCTGCAATTTCCACCCAGTGCCTCTCTGCAGAATACGTTTCATACCTATAGAAGAACGCTCACAATTTTTATTATCCTCAGTGAGAAAGAGTGTCTTGACACTTCAGAACATCTTTTCAATAAAACAGTCAACCATAATGACTTTTATTTTGTTTTGCTTTGCTTTGATTGCATTTTGGGACTTCTTAAAAAAATCATTTGCACAAAAAGGTAAAAACAGTTTT
Organism: Gambelia wislizenii; assembly: GCA_030847615.1. Taxonomy (NCBI): domain Eukaryota; kingdom Metazoa; phylum Chordata; class Lepidosauria; order Squamata; family Crotaphytidae; genus Gambelia; species Gambelia wislizenii. The sequence continues at coordinate 301,426,940 of JAUMIR010000002.1, read as the reverse complement.
CTCCTTGCCCTTACTTCTGTAGATAAAACTTAGTGTTTCTAACTCTATTTTTAAAAATTGTTCATACAGTTGGCAGTTCCCATGTTCTCCAAAGTTACAGAAGTTTGGTCTGCCAGTAGACTTGTGGCTCAGCCAGGATGATGTGAAGACCTAAATGTGTCCATGCTGGGTCTATCCATGTATCTGACATATTTCCAAAAACTGATCTGAGCAATCCTTGTGCCGTCTATAATTTGTTTTTGTTTTTAAAGTGGCAGTTGGGGAAAACGGTGTCTCTACTTGATGCCACTCACATTGTGAGTCAAACAGTTGCCCAATAATTCCCCAAAGATGTTCATGAGGAGACAACAAAAAACAGCCTCTTAAGAATTCCAACTCCTGCATTTAAAATCAACCTGAAAATTCCCAAATTCCCATGTCTGAAGACATTTTCACTGTAGATCAAATGGAGTAATTACCTACTGAGCTCTCATGCTATGGCCAACAATTATTATTAGCAATAAGTTAATTGCATGGTTACCAAAGTTTGGGGGAATGTGCCAAATGGGAAGTCTTCAGTACTTACTAGCCCAGCATTTACATGATGCAAAGAACCATTACACACAAGCAAAGAAGGCTCTAATGCAGGGATGGGCAAAGTGTGGCACGCCAAATGTTGGGCTGCAGTTGCCATCAGGCCTATGCCACATAGCCAATAGTGAGGAATGCTGAGAGCTGCAGTCCAGAAACATCCAGAGGGCAGCAATTTTCCCATTCATGGATCTCTAGTGTTTGCTAGTTTGGAAACTAAATTAGAAAGGGATCCAATGAGGTTTTCACACAGCCTGTGTAAAAGAGGTTTTGAAAGTCTTAGAGTACATCTACACTGTAGAAATAATGCAGTTTGACACTACTGTAAGTGCTGCAGTTCCATCTGATGGAATCCTGAGATCTGTAGTTTTACAAGGTTTTTCACCTTCTCTGCCAAAGGGTTCTGGTGCCTCACAAAATGTCTGTAGCATGGAGCCACAGCAGTTAAAGTGGTGTCAAACTGCTTTATTTCTACAATGTAGATGCACCCTTAGAGCAGGAGTAAGCCATCCTGGCCCTTCCAGATTGGGGTTTAGGGTTGGACAACTCCCATCAGCACTAGGCAACATAGCCAATGGTGAGGGATTATGGTGACAGCAATCTCAAAAGGGCTATAGTTGTCCAACTCTGTTCTACTACAACAATGGCTATTAGAAGAGCATCCAACCCATTCCAGGGGAGAAAACCATGGCAAAGAGAACACTAGCCAGGTTCTAGGCACACCCCAGGAAATGAGAAGCTTATATGAAGGTTACTTTCTCCTATTTCCTGCCCTCCCACCAAAGGGGAAAAAAAAACACTCTAATGTCTGAAATAGCCACGGAAAGCACATTTTGGCCTCTGCAACCAGTCAAGAACAAGAGCTACTGGGTAGTCACACCATTAGTGAAATTCTCTGGCTTTTCTTTGCAAATGAAGATTCAGGAAGGACTCATCCCACACTTTCTGCAAGCGCGCTGATGACTGAAAAGGCCAATCTGAGATAAGCAAGTCCGGTTGCAGAGAGCACAGCAGATCTCCTTAGGTGATGTTTCCGGGTTCTGATTCTTTCTGCGTTGTCATTTCTCTTCAAGACTTGTTCGGCATGAGTTCTGAAATAAGGCTGTAGCATTGTGGATAGTGTGTCTCCATGCCTCCCGATGTGAGGCCAGACCTGACCATTGTTGGTGATCAATTTGGCCAAGCCTGAGATGTTGTTTCAGGTAATCCTTGTATTGCTTTTTTAGAGCACCCCGCTTATGCTGACCTATGGCAAGTTCACTGTAGAATACTATTTTTGGAAGGCGATGGTCCTCCATCCTAGAAACGTGCCCTGTATAACCAAGGGAAATAGAGTGGCCCAATCTGATTTCCATAATCTAAACCTACTTCCCTTTTCTTCTGTATCTTGTCAGTTTGTAAATCTTAAATGCTCCATTCCAACTGCCCATCTTTAGCAGAGGTTTTCTATTTTCTTGCACATTTCTGGTAGAACTGCCTCTATTTTCTGTTCAGTTTGTAAACTGAGATGTTGAGGATGAGTTGTTGTTGTTTTTTTGGGTTGTTTTTTTTTTTTTTGGAGAGGCTGCTATTTTTCAGGTACCCCCATCTCCTCTGCATCTTGTTGTTGTTGTTGTTGTTGTGTGCCTTCAAGTCATTTCCAACTTATGGTGACCCTAAGGCAAACCTATCATGGGGTTTTCTGAGGCTGGGAGTATGTGACTTGCCCAAGGTCACCCAGTGGGTTTTCATGACTGAGCGAAGGTTCAAACCCTGGTTTCCAGAGTCATAGTCCAACACTCAACCACTGTGCCACACTGGCTATCCAGATGTGTATATCTCTCCGGCTTTTCTTCGCAAACGAAGATTCAGGAAGGACTAATCCCGCGCTTTCTGCAAGCGTGCTGATGACTAAAAAGGCCAATCCAAGATAAACAAGTCCGGTTGCAAAAAGCACAGCAGAAGGTCTCCTTGGGTGATGTTTTTGGGTTGTGATTCTTTCTGCATTGTCGTTTCTCTTCAAGACTTGTTCGTCGTGAGTTCTCAAATAAGGCTGCAGCATTGTGGATAATGCATCTCCATGCCTCCCGATGTGAGGCCAGGGCGGACCATTGTTGGTGATCAATTTGGCCAAGCCTGAGATGTTGTTTCAGGGAGTCTTTGTATCGCTTTTTTGGAGTGCCCCTCTTACGCTGACCCGTGGCGAGTTCACCGTAGAGTAGTATTTTGGGGAGGCGATGGTCCTCCATCCTAGAAACGTGCCCTGCCCAGCACAGCTGTGTTCTCAATATCATGGCCTCAATGCTGGTGATCCCTGCTTGCTCAAGGGCAGCAACATTCATCACATAGTCAGTCCGGTGTATATTTAGGATTGTGCATAGACAGCGCTGATGAAAGCGCTCGAGGAGTCGTAGGTGGTGGCGATAGGTGACCCATGTTTCAGATCCATAAAGGAGTATAGACAGTACGATGGCTCTATACACACTGATTTTTGTCCTTTGCCTCAGGTGTTTATTGCTCCAGACTCTTTTGTGAAGTCTTCCAAATGCACTATATGCCTTTGCTAATCTGTGATCGATCTCTTTGTCAGTCTTGGCATCTGAGGAGATGATGCTTCCCAGGTAGGTGAACTGCTGAATGGACTTGAGCACAGATTTGCCGACGGCAATGTGGGGATGGTGGTGTTCGTCCTGTGGTGCAGGCTGGTAAAGAACTTCTGTTTTCTTCAGGTTGACTTCTAGCCCAAACAGCTCTGCAGCTGTTGCAAAGCAGGATGTTAGGCGCTGCAGAGCTGCTTCTGTGTGGGCAACAAGGCAGCATCATCGGCGAAGAGCAGCTCACAGACTAGATAGTTTAGAGTCTTAGTGTGAGCCCTCAGACGGCTTAAGTTAAACAAGCTACCATCAGTACGGTAACGTATATAGATGCCGTCGTCTTCTTCAAGCTCTGCCATAGCCCTTTGGAGCATTGTGCTAAAGAAGATTGTAAATAAAGTTGGTGCAAGAACACAACCTTGCTTCACTCCATTAGTTATTAGAAAGGGCTCTGAAAGAGCATCGCCATATCAGACTTGACCACACTGTCCCTCGTGTAGCAAGATAATCATTTTAAGGAATTTGGGGGGACATCCTAGTCTTTCCAGGATCTGCCACAGACCTTTTCTACTTACAGTGTCAAAGGCTTTGGTGAGGTCGACAAATGTTACATAGAGACCCTTGTTCTGCTCCCTACATTTTTCTTGCAGTTGCCTAATTCAGAGTACTCCTATTGGCTCTGAAACCACATTGGCTTTCAGGGAGAAGTTCTTCTGCAATAGCAGGAACTAATCTGTTCAGGAGTATCCTTGCAAGGATTTTTCCAGCAATAGAGAGCAGTGTTATGCCTCGATAGTTTGAGCAATCGGATTTTGCTCCTTTTTTCTTGTACAGGGTGATGATGACTGCATCTCGGAGGTCTGATGGCAGTTCCCCTTTTTCCCAGCAATTCACAAGGAATTCATGGAATTTTTCATGGAGTGCATGACCTCCGTGTTTCCAAACTTCAGGTGGGATTCCATCAATCCCAGCTGCCTTGCCGTTTTTCATCTGCTGTATGGTCTTAAGGGTCTCTTCCAAAGTGGGAGCTATGTCCAATTCATTTTTCATTAGTTTTTGTATCATATATTGGATAGCTGAGGCTTGGACTACTCGGTTGGCACTAAAGAGACTTTGAAAATGTTCAGCCCAACGATTTAGGATGGAGGCTTTATCAGTAATTAATGTTTGACCATCTGTACTGTATAAGGAGCTTTGGACTTGATAAGTAGGTCCAAACACTGCTTTAAGAGCTTCATAAAATCCTCTATGATCACCCAGATCTTCACAGCGTTGTGTCTTTTCTGCTATATTGATCCACCACTTGTTCTGCATGTCTTGGAGTTTTTGTTGTAGTTTGCTACATGTGAGGCGGAAAGCTGCTTTTCTTACATGACAGGTTGGCTGGGTGAGGTATGCCTGGTGAGCAGCTCTCTTCCTTGCCAACAGCTCCTGGATCTCTTGGTTGTTTTCATCAAACCAGTCTTGATTTTTCTTGTGGGAGAACCCGAGGGATTCTTCTGCAGACTGGAGGATACTGTTTTTGATATGTTGCCAAAGCACTGTAGGAGAAGGATCTGTAGGAAGGTCTTCAAGTTTCGTTTGTAGATTTGCCCGGAAGTTGTCTCTCATGGTAGCTTGTTGAAGATTGTTGACTTGGAGTCTCTTCTTTAAGATGCCACCCCTCTTAGCTTTGAACTTAAGATGAAGATTTAGTTTACATCTGATGAGGCGATGATCTGTTTGGCATTCTGCACTGGGCATCACTCGGGTATGACGGACATCACGAATGTCTCTCTGACGGACTAGAATGTAGTCAATGAGGTGCCAATGTTTGGATCGGGGATGCATCCAGGTTGTCTTCAAGCTATCTTTCTGCTGAAAGATTGTGTTTGTAATAGTCAGCTGTTGTTCTGCACAGAACTCTAGCAGGAGGCGTCCGTTATCATTGCAATTTCCAACACCATGCTTGCCTAAGACACCTTTCCAGGCTTCGGAGTTCTTTCCTACTCTGGCATTGAAGTCACCAAGGATAATAATTTTATCTTCTACAGGGACTTTTTGTATGAGTTGGCGTAGGTCTGTGTAGAATTTGTCTTTCTCTACAGGGTCGGCTTGCATAGTTGGGGCATATATACTAAAGAGAACAACATGTGGGAGGCGTAAGGAAATAATGCGATCAGAGTGTCCTGTTGGCAAGGTTTCGAGTTTGGAGGCAATGGAGTTTTTAATCATAAAGCCTACTCCTGAAAGATGTTTTTCGGTTTGGGGTTTGCCAGACCAGTAGAGTGTGTAGCCGGCGCCATGTTCTTTAAGGCTGCCTTCCTCATGGAAGCGAACTTCACTAAGAGCAACAATGTCAATATTAAGCCATGATAGTTCAAGGGCTATTAGGGCAGAACGACGCTCAGGCCGTCCACTATCTTCAGAGCCTTGCATGGTTCTGATGTTCCAGCATGCAAGTGTCAGTTTATTTACACCTTTGGAGGCCGGTGTGTGCCTTTGTTTCTTTGCCTTGGTTTGACCGCATCAGAAGATTCCCGTTGGCTGCGGCTAGCCAACCAGGTAGTTGGGGATGAGCTTTCATTAGGCCACCTTTTCTAGGCCCCTCTCCATATGGAGCAAGCAGTGCTCTCCTTAAAAAAGGCTGCTTGGTTGTTCAGGATGCTGCCGAACAAGACTGTCATCTCCCGTGTCAGCCTCGAGCGACCAATGTCCTGAACCGCCTGCATGCAGGGTTGGGGCTGCGGCTTCCAGTGCATCTTTACACCTGCCGGTTTCATCCCTCGCCAGTCGCTACAGGGCTTTTTTGGAAATGGATTTGTCCTTCGAGCCTGTGCAATGGATTTTTCTGGTGGAGTGCAGCGTGCACAGAACTGGCCTCACCCTTTAAACCAGAGATTCATCTGCCGTGGCCTTGCAAGCGTGGCAGCGAGGTCCTCGGGCCGTAGGTTTGATTAGAGTTTCCTTCTCTTAGATGGTTGACCTTACAGGGTTGGACGAGCACCATCTGCCCGGGTTTGGGATTGGAGTTTTCCTTCTCCTAGGACGGTTGCCACAAGGCTAGAGAGCCCATCCTGCCCTTTGACGCTCTTTGTCAGACCCTTCGGTTTTGACCTGTCTGGCATGGGAGACCCTACCAGTGGCTATTATGCCACCCCCAGCATAGCTCAAAACATCATTAGGGTACGCAAGCCTCTCTCCCACGACAAGGGGGCGTCAATGGAGAGATGTGTATATACATCTCTCCATTGAGAGAGATGGAGAGATGTGTATATACATCTTCCTAAATAAGAATTCTGCCTTCTGCAACAAAATTTTCCTTCTGTCCCTGAATTTCTAGCATTGTAATTTAAAAAAAAAAAAAAAAACTTCAGCTGAGCATTTAGAAATACAGTGTAGGCTTCCAAAGAAAAGGGCAGGCAGTTACCAAGGGAATGCCAACATAGAAAATATAAAAGTTCCAGGTGTGAAAGATTTTCAGTATCTCACACTCTACAATGCTAGAAATTTGGAGACTCAAGGAAAATTACGGAGGGGCGGGATTCTTATTTTTGAGGGCAACACCCTTATCCCTTCCCCATATATACATCCCTGTCTGCATCTCGGGTGTAATGTGTCACTTTTGTTCGATGTGTGATGGATGTATTGTGAGTTAGTGCATTTGAGTTAGTGCATATATGGACATTAAATATCAAGACATGGTTTATTTCTCCTTCATCAGCATCTAGCCAAATAGCAAGTGCTGCTGAATACATTTGAGTTACAGCTGTTGAGTACAACCAGATTAAAATTCTTAATTATTTTAAAAGGTCACTTGTGTTTTTATTTCTACAGCAGGGGGAGGTGCACTGGAAAAATGATTCATTACACTATTTGGATTTCAATGTATTTTCATCATGTCCTTCTTTTTGGAAAACATTTGCTGGTATTTCGTTGATTCAAATTTGATTTTCTTCCTTTGATGGATTTCAATCAGGCATGGCTTTCAGCCCACCCTCCAGCACCTATCCCATCAACGCAAGAATCCTCAACAGAGCATGTTCTTTCCCCAGATCTCAGCCATTTTCAGAGGTGCAGCTTTTCGTGAACCCAATTCAAGCAAAACTTTTCTTAGTATTTTTCAAAATGAAAGAGAAACCCAAGTAAAAAATAAAATTTTGATTCAAAATTAGTTAATCCAGACTAACTTTAGTCCAAGTTTATTTAATCCAAATGAAATAGGAAGGTAGCTCTTTTGTATTTCAGATGAAATGAAGGCACAACCCAAACACAAAAAAACAGATCAGGGGTATTAGTAAAGCACATAACAGGAATATAATAGCCTTCAGTTGTACATAATAGAAAGGGGAGATTCTAGTTGTGGTCCTTGAGGTAAGAATAACTATTAAATTATGTGGACACCCCCATCGTTTTACTTGTGAAAGTAAGTATGCATCACCTAGGAGATTATCAGATGCAGCAAATGTGGCACGATCATGACACCAGCAGAATGCAAAAGACACCAATATCAGATGATGTCCTTTTGCATTCCGCTGGTGTTACAGTCTTATTTCTTTTTATTGATAGCTGAAGCCATCAATAGATCACAAGTTCCATTATTATTATTATTATTATTATTATTATTATTATTATTTCTATCCCACCCCTCTGCAATGCAATCAGGGCGGCTTACAATATAAAAACTCCATAATTACACTACCCTAGCCCACCCACCCCTTAAAATAATATTAAATTATAAAGGATTAAAAACATACAATAATTAAAAATATATTAAATTAGAAAACAATAAAAATAAAACATACAATAATTTTTTTAAAAATCCAATTGCAGCTCAGAGGAAAGGACAGCTGAGTCTTGGGCTGGGATAGCTATTCAGGAAAGGCCTGCCAGAAAAGATCCCTCTTGACAGCTTTTTTGAAGCTGTCTAAGGTGGTAATAAGACGGATCTCATCCAGCAGGCCATTTCATAATCTAGGAGCAGTAGCAGAGAAGGCCCTCTGGAAGGTCACCGACAGCCTTGTTTTCATAGGTTGTAACAGGTTCCTCCCCGAGGACCGAAGTGTGCGGGGAGGATCATATGGTAGGAGGCGGTCCCGAAGGTTAGTTGGACCCAAGCCATGTAGGGCTTTAAAGCTCATAACCAACACCTTGTACTATGCCCGGAAACTAATAGGCAGCCAGTGGAGAGCTTTTAGCACAGGTGTTATGTGCCCTCTTCTGGAAACACCAGAAATCAACCTGGCTGCCATGTTCTGAACTAGTTGAAGTTTCCGAGTCAAGCACAAGGGTAGCCCCATGTAGAGCACATTACAGAAATCGAGACGGCAGGTTACCAGTGCATGTACCACAGTTTCGAGGTCCCTGGTTTCCAGGAAAGGGTGCAGCTGGCATATCAGCCGAAGTTGATAACAGGCACTCCTGACCATCGCATTTACCTGATTAGACATCTGGAGCAATGGGTCCAGAAGCACCCCCAGACGGCGAACACAGTCCTTGGAGGAGAGTGTAGTTCCATCCAGGGTTTGGAAGTTGTATTCCCAGACCTGGTTTTGGGCCGGTAACTGTTAGTACCTCCATTCTACCTGCTTCGTCTTCCTAAGCTCCTCTGAATACCAGGGCTTATGGTTAGGAGCAGACTGGAAATGACGTTTGGGAGCGATTGTGTCGATAGCCTTGGTGAGGTCGGTGTTCCAAGTATTAACCAAAGCTTCAACAGAATCACCGGCATTAGCAACCATTAAACCCTCCAAGGCTTTCTGGAATCCAATTGGTTCCATTAGCCTTCGAGGGTGGACCATTCTAATAGGTCCACCACCACCGGTGGGGCATACAGTGGCTCTTAGCTCCATCTTGACCAGGAAATGATCCGTCCATGACAATCCAGAGGTTTTAATAACCTCTGCCTGCAGATATTCCTGTTCCGTACTAAAGGCCGCATCGAGGGTATGACCTGCACAGTGAGTAGGCCCGACAACCAATTGGGATAGGCCCATGTTTGTCATGGATTCCATGAACTCCCAAGCTGTGCCAGTTAGATTTAGCAAGCTGGTATCGAGTGGGATGTTGAAGTCGCCAAGAACTAAAAGTCTGGGCGACTCCAGCAGCAACTCTGAGACCAGCTGTGTTAGCTCAGTTAGGGAAACAACGGGGTGGCCGGTATACTAACAAAATCCCTCATGCCGGCGTGCGAAAACTTGGGCCATTTAAATCCCATCACTGCAGTGGGAATGGCTGGTCTGGCGCAAACACTTCCAGGTATGTTTCCCTCTTTTTATGACCCTCCCTGGGTTACTTGGGACCTTTAAAGTGTATTTAGGTTATTGGTGTAACTTTTTATGTGTTTATTTTGTTTTTCTTTTTAAATTTCTCACATGACAAAATCTAGTGGGATTTCAAGCAAGGAAGTGAATGGGGCTCTGTTCATTTCCCCTTTGTTTCCAGGGCTGCCTTTGCAAGGAGAGGAAGGTAAGTGTGGTGAGGAGCGTTCTTTTGCTGGCATAGAAATGTCTTTTATGCTGACAAAAGAATGTTTTAAAGGGATCATCTGATAATCTCCCCAGATGGTAGGGAGGAAAATCTTCAGATGATAAGGAACTTTTATAAGTGGCCTTGTCTACATGGCTGCTAGAGCCATATGTTCTCAGATGCTGGGCATATCCAAGACAGCAAGATGGTGTCATGTTCCATAAACAAAGCTGACTGGTCCAGCAGCTGAATCTTTCTTCAACACTTGAGATGGTACAGCATCCTCTAAAGCAGCAGTACTTCAAGTGGTGGTCCTTGGACCACTGCCAATCTCCAAGGGTTTCCAGGAAAGATAGAAATAGTTGTAGTAAATGGGCATAAATATGGTGCTGGTTTCTAGCACATTGGGGGAGGGGGGAACTCTGTTAGTACCCCACATCAGATAGCTTAAGAAACACTGCTCTGCTGCACCTGAAGGCAACAGACTAGCTTAAGGGACATAGAGCAGACTGCATGACACACATCTTTTTCTAGCCAGCATCTTCTGCATAAAGCAACTGCCTCATTCGCCCTAATGATAGGATCATACCTGAGATCGCTGAAACCAGGTGGGATGAATCTCATGATTGGAATGTACTAATAGAGGGGTATAATCTATTTCAGAAAAAAAGACCAAACAGGAAAGGTGGTGGAGTAGCATTACATGTTAAGGATATGTTCATCTGTGAACTGATTTATGACTTAAATCCTGGGAGCCAGGTTGAGAGCACCGGCGTAAAAAATAAGGGGAAGAGAAACAGCAGGGATGTCATTGTGGGGGTCTACTACCGACCTCCAAGCCAAACCAAGGACCTGGATGATGCCTTCCTGGAACAGATGACTGCACATTCAAAAAGGAGAGAAGTAGTAGTAATGGGGGATTTCAACTATCCTGATATTTGTTGGAAGTCCAACTCTGCCAAGAATTTAAGGTCCAAAAAATTCCTCACATGCCTTGCAGACAATTTCATTGTCCAGAAGATGGAAGAGCAATGCCCTATGAGGATTGGCTTAGGGAGCTGGGTATGTTTAATCTGGAAAAGAGAAGATTAAGAGATGACATGATAGCCATGTTTAAATATTATCCACACTAAGCAAAGTTGGAGGAAACTCTGGGGTTTCCTGGGAACTCTGGTGTGACCTTGGGTTCTTTTTCTGTCTGGACAGCTGAATTGGGTTTGATTCAGACCTATCCAGTTGTCCACATGCAAATTCACCACCATCCTCCTTACCCTGTACTGAGCACCACAGAGGAGATGGATCTCTGTTGGAGCTGCCACCGCCACCTCACCAGCCAAGCAGCAACCTTATAGAGGGATAAAGCTTGTTGATCACATGTCTGGGTGTCCCGTTCTGACCTCAGGAGAAGCGACACCACTGGCCCAGCTCTCACAGGGAGCTGCTTGGTCAACAAGGCAGTGGCAGTGGCTCCAAAAACAAGGGACAGGCCAGAAGGGGTGATGCAGTGTTGGCCCAGCTGGCCCATGTGGATGATGAACCATTGCACCGTATTCAGCCCAGTGTACATGGCCGCCATCGTGGTCAAGGAGTGGCCCCGGATTAAACATCCAGCGTAGATTAATTCCCACATGATGCTCTGGACTGGCCCCAAATTAAGCATCCAGTGTAAATGAGTCCCATGTAAAAGAATGGTATATAATTACTCTTGGTACACATGCACTCTTGGAGATTTTGGCTGGATGCACTAGTCTGTTCTTGTGGAACTTGTGATACATTCTCAACTAGATGTGTTTTGTCAGGCCTCCATCTCTGTATCTGAGTTTGAACATCAGCAGCTGTCCCTAGCTGTGCAATGCTGAGACCTATGGCTCCAAGTGATACATCTTGCTTTGACAAGGAAGCACCTGAGCAGATCCATTAGAGCAGTTCTATTTACAGACTAAATGTGCCAACATGGCCCGCCTTTTGTCTATGCTTTTGCTTGCCTGTCTTTCTAACCGGTTTTCATTAGAGGGGCCCCCAACATTTCTTTTATGATGTTCTTCTGTTCTATTCTTCTCTGCTCTTTGAAGTGTTCTTCTGTTCAAGGGGAAAAATGCACAATATAAATAAAATGATGACACTCATTATTAGCATGAAAAAAAACCACATTTTGTTCCAATTATCTGCCTTCTCCCTCTCCGCCTCAGCTCCACCATTTGGAACAATGAGAGTTGCTAGTACACAAACAAAGGGCCAGTTTTGAAAACTGAGACCATGATTGTGTAAAGTGGAGAACATGAAAACCTGAATTAAACATGAACTGTATGTATTGTTCATATTCAGTCCAACATTATTATGCATGGAAGAGGTATAAAATTACAGTCTTGGTTGTTCTCAGAGCAATTCTGCTAAACTAAGGATCCATCCACATTTACTCATTTACACACAGAGCCTGGACTGGGGGGGGGCACGGGGTTCTTTCCCTGGGCACATGGTTCAAGAGGGCACCAAACTGTGAGATGTATGCATATATGTCTAAGAGAAACACATAGAATTGCCAAAAGAGAAAGAAAATTTTAAGTATATTATATAGTGTGATAGATGGATAGTATTAGATCTTATTGGGCACCTTGGCTCTGTGTGTGTGTGTGAGAGAGAGAGACTTCATGAAAGCATGGGATAAATGAAATGACTGAATGTCCCAGCTGGCACTGATAATGGGCAGACTATCTGAGGTCTTGTCTATATGGTGGGGGGGAATACAAATATGTTCAGAAAGGCAAGCATTTGCAATGATGCAACCTGTCTACATGTCCAAAAGACCCCCCCCCCTAAACTCTGCATGAACCCCTAGCCAGCTGGCCACCACGAGTGATTTACTTGTGATTTTAAATCTGCCGCCACCAATTTTTTTTAAAAAAAAGTTTCTGAGGGTGTGCACAAGCAACACTTCATATTTAAAAATAATGAAATAAAAAAGAGTAAAAATCACCATTTGATCAACTTACCAAACCCTCACTTAACCAAAAATTCAACATGGTGGCCACAGTCACTTTTCCTCTTTGCTAGCCCTGCCCCCTGTGTTTGTCCAGCCAATCAGATTGCACTTCCTGTTCATATCTGTGTGAAACTGAGTGTTCAAATAGTCACACATTTGGAAGTCGTACGGAGCTTTTCAGAAAATCCGTATGAAGCCCTCGACGTGGCACACAGAGACTTTGCAGTGGATTTGGCTGCCCCCATTCTGAATAACATGTATTTGTGCAAACGGCCATTTGAATGGATTGCCAATCTTTCGCATCGTGTACGTATTGTTTTGACAGTATAGACAGGATGTGAAGTACTGTATCTCCAAATATGAACCTGCCAGTGAGGACACTTGAATGAGCCTTCTCAGTGGCTGCTCTTATCCTTTGGGATTCCCTTCCATGGGAGGCAAAGAACATTTTGTTCAAGCCAGCTTTTAATGTGCAATTCCTTGCAAAGAGCCTCTTTATGGGGAGGCGGTGTTTTATTTTTTAACTTTTGTGTGTTTTTAAATGATTTTCTATTGTTCATGACCTATCACTTTAATGTGATGATTTTTAATTGTGTTTAAAATTTTATCATGAGGTGTTAGCAGATCCTTTTGTAAGCCACTTTGGGTCCCAGTCCAGGAGAAAGGCAGTGCTTAAATGATATAAAATAAAATAAAATAAAAGGACAGGAACTGTAGAAGTTGGTGTGCCCTAGGTTGAGGAAGGTAGAAATAAAAGAAACTGGGATCCCCTTAAATCTCATCATTTAAAAAATAAACATATAAGCATCACAAGCATATAATTGCTTGTGAAACACATTATCTAATAATCCTGTAAAAGATATTGAACCAGAGGTTTGCAGCAAAACTGGAATATATCAGATATTTACAAAGTTTTGCCAACAAACCCAGTGTACCTGAAGCTCTGAGAACAATCATCATTTTAGAGTGTATCTAGAGCCATTGCTCTCCTACCAAAAAAGAAAAATGCTAAAACTTCACAAATGTTATATAGCCTGAACTCCTTTCAGAAATAAAATGGGTCCCTGTCTGCTCAACACTGGACTTATTGTTATTTGGTCCATTCCTTTTGCCACTTTATTATAAATCGATGTTCAGCTTGTCTAGACGAGAAGAAACAATGCTCATGCCTGCCCATTATAGCAAATTCACAATAGCATCCTTATGTTTTTTCATGGTTTTTCCACAAAAATGATAGGCTGCAAAGCTCTCTGTGCTTGATATTCACACAACCTCAAACCAAGATGGTGACCATGTGATATGCTCCTGCTGCTGCAGAGGAATAGGAAGAGAGACCAAGCTGCCAGCCCTTCACCTGTCCCGGTGGCAATGACATCCAAATCTGGCTCTAATTAAAGGGACAGGAGACGCCACCTGGGCAGACGCTGGTTGCAAAGAAGGAAGAGGAGGGTGGCTCTTTGATGCCCCGGCTTCATGTCACCTTTCCAGGCTGGGATGCGCCTTCTCTCATGGCTGTCTCGTGCCCACCAAGCTCGGTGTCAGTGGGCTTTGGAGGGTACAGGACAGGCATGAGAGAAGGAGCAGCCCAGAAGGGGAAGGAGACATGAAGCTGGAGCAGCAAAGAGACAGCCTCCTCTTCCTTCTCCACAGCCAGAAGCTGGCCGGGCAGCTCCTCCCATCCCTTTAATTGCAGCTGGATTTGGATGGGATGGGGGAAGAGTTGGTGGCTCGGTCTCTCCTCCTGTTCTCATGGTGGCTGCCCTCCTCCTCATCTCCAGCCACTGCCAGTATCCCTTCACCATGAAAAATTGTCCTCTATACTGTACAGGTCAAAGAGTAAAGGGAGGGTGACCAAAAAGCACAGGATCACTAGTGCAAAAAGTGCCTCTGGGTGCTTGAGAGCAAGCCTGCACCCTGAACACATCCAACCAATCAGTTCCAGTTCCACCCTCCAGTTCCACCCTCTCCGGACTGTGCGGCAAGTAAAATTGGTTGTCCCAACAAGCAGGAATGTGCATTTCCCTCACAGTTTAAAAAAACTTTGGGAAAAGCAGTGAAGGTTTTTCACACACAATATATGGCATTTTTGCCCCCCCTCCTCCAAATATGGTGAATTGCTGCAGGATTACATTTAGACAAAAAGTATTCTCTTGAATTCTATGAGGAGTATTTCCATTGTTTATACAAGCCCGTTGTTTAGCTTCAAATAAATCAATAAATCTGGTGACTGGCTATTTATTTAATTCCATTTACTTTGGATAAATGTCCTCATGTCAAGGGAAGTCAATGTAATTTGTGAAATATGTTAAAACTTGCAGTCTGAACAATAAGCCCACACAAGGAGGGAGTGTCTGACAAGCATAAAAGACAGGCACAGAAAGATGCAACTCCAGAACCTTTTTTCTGAAATATTTCCATGTTTATGAACACTAAACCTATTTATTTGCTCTTTCTACAGATACTGCTGTAGGTGTGTTACCTAATAATGAGACTGTGGGGAAAAGATACAGAACAGCAATACATCACTGTTTTGCTTGTCTGTATCTTCATACCTATAAAATACCATGAACAGAGAACACATTGTATCACACTTCAAAGCCTTCCCAAAACATGTTCCACCAGGTTTTCTTGAAGAAATATTATTTTACCCCTATTGTTTACCAGTTAATCTGCTAAACAGATTTTTTTCCTCCTTCACACATTAGTTTTTGTTTACACTTCCTTCTTCCAAGATTCCCATGAAAAAAAACAGTATGACACAATGCAGATACTGGGTGAATGGTCATCAGAATTTTCAGCACCATTTCAGATTGCTCTTCAGTGATTTCTTTACTTAAGGAACCTGAACAGCATGATGTGCAAAGAATTAAAAGAGGCAGTCTCTGGGCTGCCCCACCCTAAATTAAAATTCTGGTTTATATACTATTTCCAGTATATCTAACTCTGGAAATTTGATAGCTTATTGGAGAAATGAAGGTGGGAGTGGAATAAATCTATGGTTGGACACCAAAATAAGCACAATTCACCATAACATGAAAGAACCTATTCAAACGATGTGTTATGTGTATTGATTTTTCATCCTTTCCTGCTACATTTGGCAATTTCTGGCTCCTTCACTACTAAAATCAAGTTCCTCCTCTCCTTTTCCTCTCTTTCTTTCTCTCTCTTTACTATTAGTCCAGATTTCCAGCATCAAAAACTTTGAAATTGTACCACTCTCACACCAAAGCACATAATTTTTATTTCTTTTAAAATAAACCTTTCAGGATCTGTCTCCGCATTTGTGGAACAGTCTTTATTTGCACCTCCAGCTGGAGGAGGATCTTATCTGCTTTTGTAAAGGGTTAAAGACCTTCCTCTTCAATTCACCGGATTAAGCTGCTGAGTGTGCCTTTGGTGGCCAAGATGGGTAGCAGCTGATGAGGATTTTGTTTTTAGTATATTAGTATATTATTTTAGTATTTTTGCATTTTATAGTGTTATGTTTTATTGTTTTGTTTTTGACTATATATGTCTGATGTTCCACCCTTCGGTGAAAAGGGTGTTATAAATAAATGTTGTTGTTGTTGTTGTTGTTAACTGCTCAAATTTCCAAAAAGAAGAAAAGGAAGGAGACGCCAATTTGGAAGTGATAGAAGGCCTTGTCAAAATGGTGCCACCCAAAAATGTGGCGCCCAACCCACCCAAAATCACTGCATTGGGAAGCAGATAGGAGAACATCCCCAAAACTCCATCAAAAAAAGAGAGAAATTCTCACAATCTCTCAACAAAAAGCTAATCTAGATGAGACCTCCAGATCCTACCCATTCCCTATAGAAAATCCACATTATATAAAATGGTTCTGTGGAAATCCAGATAACAACAGCCTGAAAAAAAGACTTATATTCTGATTTATTATTACTGTGGTTGTTGTTGGCTGGTATTCTGTACTGCAGTTACATATTTGTAACCTATAGTTACAGATCCATAACTAGCCAGTAAGAATAGGTAGTCTTATAGTTAACTTATGTATATGCCACTCCAATTTACCTTAAGAGTCAGCTGGCAGATTGGACCAAATAGGTCCATTCAGCTTCCAGTTGGAGCAGAAGGATGAGAATGTTTTCATGACCAACACCCACACACCAGCAAGTGAGCCTGTGACAATCAGAAACAGGACCTCTGATTGTCACATCCTCACCTGCTCATGGGAGTGGGTGGAAATTCAATCCTCCTTCTATCACATTCAGAAGCTGAAGATTCTCCTGAACTGGCTGCTGGCTCTTAATGTCCAGCAAAGCTGCCAGGTGCTGGCAAAAATATAAACAAATAGCTTAGAAGTTGATAAAGCAATACCTGGGAAAGTGGTCAACTCGTAATGATAACAAGCAGTTTAAGTAGAGTCCTGATAAGAGTTGACAGAAGCAAGCAGGGAGATGCAAAGAATAGTCCAACAAACAGTCCAAGAGTCTGAGGCTTACAGAAGTCAGCGTGGGTCCAGAAGCAAGTCCGTAGTTCAACAGGATCAGTCAACAGAGTAGTCAGAATCAGTTCTAAGTCTAAACAAAATTCAAAGCAACAGGAACACGGAGTCACAGATAACCGCCATGAAGCTTTCGTCAGGGAGATCAGTTAATCTCTGACAAAGGCTCCATAGCTCCCCAAGTCATATATATATAGTAATCACAGCTGTCCCAGGTGCTCCTTAATGAGCTGGTGTTTGAGATAAAGTCTCAGCGATCTTCTCCTGGCTTCCTTTGGGATCTCTGTTGGCTGAAGGATGGTATGGATAAGTCCATTTCCTCTTCCTTCTCCTTATCTGACTTGGCAGGCTTGCTGCTGGGACTGGTGGCAACCCACTAGGACCAGGCTCTTCCTCTGCTTGGGACTCCAGGTTGGCAGAGTTCCCTGCTGGCACAGGTGTAGATAAACTTGTGGCAGGGTCCATAGGGCCATTCTCTGCTATGTCCTCCTCCTCTGATTCCATACCTTCATTAGAGTCACAGGGCATAACAGTGGGCTAGGGAGGAGGTCAGGAGATGTTACTTATCTATACAGATGTAACTAAGGACTTTTTCAGATGTGGCAAATACAGCATCATAACGATGCCAGAAGAATGCGAAAGGGTGCCCATTTTGTACGATGTCATGCTATGGCATTTTTCTGTTGTTAATAAGGCATTCTTTTTTATTTCTGTGCCATTTTTGTTGCAGAATTGCTAGCATCTGAAACCACACCCCGTTGTGCCGGTGTGATTACAGCGTACATGGATAGGTAGGGGAAGCTCTTTTTATGAACCTCCCCATTTTGCGGACAGGTTTTCAAGTGTGTTTCAGTGCTTGTGTGTTCATTTTGTTTGTTTAGTTAGGTGTTTTTAGATTTTTAAGTGCACTTGCATCTTCTTGCAAGAGCCACTGAGATCATGCGCACCTGCGAACATGGGAGTAAACAGTGCTAGCAGTCATGCTCCCATAATTCTAGGGCTGCTTTTTCTCACTATTACAACAATGTTTGATATTGTGCCGAGACACTTACACTTTAAAATATGGTGTGAAAAAAACATTTTTAGAGGCTTATCTGATAAAGTCCTAAGTAGCCAATCTAAAATTTAGCTGATGATGATTAAATATCTTGTTGAGCTGGAAAAGAAAGAAGAAAGGGAGAAGTAAGAGCTCAGTTTTATTACACTTTCAGCATATTTGGGATTGAAAACAACCAGACAAATATCAGCTGGATCCTTCTTAGCAAGCTTGCATAATGTTAGAGCACTCTCACCATGTCAGGTTTGACAAGAATTATTTGAAACTGAATTGTTTCCAACAATCCCACATACTCTTTTATATGGAGGTGGAGTCCTGCTGACTAAGAGAGATCCACATTTCACTCAACAGGTGCCAATAGGCAAATGAGGATTTTTAAATTTGCCTGATAAAACTAGAGACACAAATAAGAGACTTTGCTGTCCTAACAAACTGGCTTGCCACTGTTAGTGTGAACATCCCTAACATCACAGAAAATGTTATTAATATTTTGTGCCTTGTTTGATGGTTTCTGTCTCTCTGCTCTTAGAGAGTCTCATGTATCTGATCTGAATTTGGATGCATGGAGCAAGTGTCACTGGTTCCCAAAAAGGACTCAGGGTTCACAAATAAATCATAGGAGAATTTGGGTGGAAACAAGCTTAAAGAATGAGGGAAATGAAAAGTTAGCCTTCCAGAAATTCAAACAGATGAAATGGAATAATCCTTTTAGTTGAATACTCTTTGATAAGATTAAGATTATCACATTTTGAAAAGCAAAAAAGAGAATAATTTACCTAACAACAATAACAGGAATTTTGCCTTCTCTTTCTTCCTTTCCCATTTCTTCCAACAGCTGCCTCATCTACTTCACCAAGCCACCCTGTTCCATTTCCCCATGGGGGACAGAGGGTCCCCTAGCCACCTCACTCAACTAGTTCACTTCCTCCCTCCAGATCTATCTCTCTTCTCCCCTCCATCCCCAAGTTTCAGTCTCTCTTTCTCTCTCAATTTTTTATTTATTTATTTAGGTATTTATACCCCACTCTTCAGCCACAAAGGCTCTCAGAGCGGCTTACAAATTGTTAAGCAATAGCACCTACACATCTACACTGCTTTTCTAGTGTGCCAGGCTCTCTCAAAGCAGCTTCCAATGTGTGTTAGCTAATTGCCCCCACAAGCTAGCTTCTCATTTTACCAACCTACAAAAGGATGGAAGGCTGAGTGAAACGTGAGCTCTTGGGATCAAACTCGCAATGTTTTGGCTGCAGTGCCAGCATTTAACCACTGCACCACCAGGGTTCCCTATCAATCTCAATCTCTGTGAGCTGGCCTCCATCCCTTCTCCTAGTGGAGCTCTCAATGGAACCAGCAAAATGGCGATGAGGAGGTAGCATTGGTGGGCAGCAGGAGAAGTATAACAGACATTTTTAAAAGTCCTGGGCTTTTTAAAAATCTGCATGGACAGAAATTTTAGCTCTGAAAAGGAAGGCATGTCCAGGAAAAAGAGGGTGTATGATAACCCCCATAAGACACTTATAAGGCTCCCAGCAGGAGGAGTGAGGATGACAGGCTGGCTCAAATAGAGCTCCGTGGGGACAAGCTGTTCAAGAAAGGCAAGTGGGGGTCTTAAGGAAAGACCACCATATCTCCCTACCTGGGAAGGAATAGGGAGATTGGGGCTTGCAGTAGCTGTCTGGACAGTGTTTTGGGGGGTCCTAGGAAGGATCCTACCCCCAGTTACATGTTGGCAGACTGAGCAGCCATTGCTGATCTTGAAGCCTTATGGCATTGAGCCCTCATTTCTCCCCCTACTCATAAGCAGAAGATATGCAGTAAAGAGAGATTTAATTAAAAATAGCTCAAAGAAGTCATAGCACTTCCAACAAAAATCTCTCATCTTGAATGTCAAACGCTTAAGGAAGGGATATCAATGAAATTCCCTGAGCTTTAAGTTTCTCTTGTAGTTGAGAAAGCAATGAGTATACTGGCTAATATATACTCAGGAATAGGAGCTTAGAAGATGGGCCTAAATAAACTTAAACTTACTGTTTGAGCTTGCAGGTTTGGGGGATAATGGAGACTTGAATCACAGCTAAAGAATTTTTGATCTATGAGATTCTTTTGGGGAGGGATTCCTCCCACCAAGGAGTAAACAAAATCAAGAACAAAACCAAAAACATCAACTGTTAATGTAACTGCATAGGCCCTTATAGGTACACAGCAGGATAAAGGAGAAGACGGGGGAGTAGAGAAGGAGGAGAAGGGAATAAAAAGAGGGGAGGAATAGAAAGTGAAGTGGCTTGGATTGAGAGCCTGGATTAAGAGCTGCTGGGCAGTTGCCCAACTCATAAGGATTTTATAAAGTATGGACTGGAGCTTACTTTGAAAACCGGGACTGTGATGGATTGAGGCTGTGTGGAGCAGGGGGTAGAGTGTGTGCAGCCGAGAGGAACAGAGAGGCGAAGGCTAGGAAGATCGTGGCAAGAGTGGTGATTGAGCAGAGCAGAGGGACCAATTGGAGGGGCGCAGAGAGAATTGAGGCAGCACGAAGCAGAGGGATGACACGGAGAGTTGGGGTGTGAGCAGAGCTGAGCGGTGCAGAGGGGTGGATTGGAGGATCATGATGGGAGCAGAGATTGGGATGGTGCAGAGGGGCCGGGGCGAGCAGAGTTGAGAGGAGCAGAGGGACAGATTGGAGGATTGTGCCAGGAGTGGAGACTGGGATGGCACAGAGGGGCCAGTGCAAGCAGAGCTGAGAGGAGCACTGGGACGGATTGGAGGATCATGCCGGGAGTGGAGACTGGGACGGCGCAGAGGGGCCAGTCTGAACAGAGCTGAGGAGTAGAGGGACGGATTGGAGGATTGTGATGGATTGTGATGGGGGTGGAGATTGGGACAGCACAGAGGGACCCGTTGCGAGCAGAGCTGAGAGGAACAGAGGGATGGATTGGAGGATTGTGACAGGGGCAGAGATTGTGTGGAGCAGAGAGATGGATTGGAGGGGTGTGGAAAAAATTGAGATTGAGGGCAGCAGGGGGATGGAACAGAGGGCTGTGGAGGTGAAACACTGGGGTGATGCAGACAGAAGCAGTGTGAGAGGAGTTGAGAGGAATAGAGAGGAACAGAGGGGCAGATTGGAGGATCATCACGAGAGCGGCGATTTAACAGTGGAGGTTTGATTTGGAAGGGCGAGGAGACTATTGAGGCTGTGTGAAGCAAAGGGATGGTGTAGTGGAAAGGAGAGCGAGTAGAGCGAAGAGGAGTAGAGGAACAGACTGGAGGATTGAGGCGAGAGCGGAAATTGAGCAGAGCAGTGGGATAGATTGGAAAGGTGTGGAGAGAACTGAGATAAAGGGAACTAGAAGGAAGGTGCAAAGGGTTGTGGAGGGAGTGGAACGGAGAAACAGAGGGATAAATTGGGGGACTGTGGTGAGAACGGAGATTGAGCGGCGCAGAGGAAGGAAAGACCTTAAAATATTCTCTATCTAAAAAAAATGAGAAGAGAGAGAGAAAGAGATCTATTCAAGTTCAGTGGAGGGACATACAATAGCAGAACTGATTAAAAATAGATGGCCTCTGGTCTGAAACCCATGGTGCATACAATATCTCAAGTGTCAACCTCAAGGAGGGTTTCTACAGAAATGCCACCTAAACAACCTGACATAAATGCGCAGATCTTGGAAGAGCTCAAATCTTTTAAGAGAGGGATTAAGGAAGAACTGTGAGATTTTTAAAAAGACATGAAACAGGATTTGGAAAGAATAGGAAAGAGGTTAGATAAGATGTCTACAGATTTGAAAGTAATAAAGGAAGATGTTGATAGGGTGACAAATAGAACTACAGCCCTGGAAAATCAAACAGACAGCATTGTCAAAGATTTGGAAAGAGAGAAGCAGACAAATCTTATGCACAAAATAAGGTATAGGAAGAAATGTGTGAAACTAAGGGGGCTTTCAGAAAGGATGTATGAGAATTTTCATGGAAGATTAATACTGCCCATAGCAAGTTACATAGGAGAATCAGAGGAGCATTTAGAGCAGGAAATTGATAAGATATTCAGAGCAAATTCTGCAATAGCAAGAGAGCGGAAAATACCCAAGGATATTGTGGTCTAATTTACAAGATCTGAATATAGAGATAAGATAAAAACAGAAAAACTATACACAAAAACTGACAATAGAGGGGAAAGATATTCAAATATTCAAGGACATCCCAACCGAGGTGCTTAAGAAGAGGCAAGAATACAAGCAGCTTATGCAAAAACTAATAAGGAAGGGCATTAACTATAGATGGGATGGGATTGAGGGAATATCTTGCACTTACCGACAGAAAAAAGTACAGAATAAATTTGATAGACAAAGCAATGGAATTTTAAAGAAAATTAAACAAAGAAGAGCAAAAGCAGGAAGATAAAAGAAGGAAATGGAGGAGTAGAGCGGAAGAAAACATATAAATGAGAGAAAGGTAACTCGGATGGAAAAGAAGGGAAAGATAATAGCGTAGAAGAAGAAGAAGAAGGCAGAGAAGTTCCCCCAGAAGGGGAAGATGAGGAGGAAGAAGGGGAAAATGAGAGGGCTGAAGGAGGAGATGGAGAGGAAGAAGATACAACATAAATATGACAGTAGATATAATATCGTGGAACATTAAAGGTCTAAACACAACATCTAAAAGAAGACAGGTTTATCACTACTTGGAGAAGATAAAAGCTGATATTACCTGCTTGCAAGAGACAAGAATATGTCAGAAAGATAGCAAGTATTTGAAAAACTCAAAACTTGGTCAAGAATTTGTTTCATTATCTTCTAAGAAGAAAAAAGGGGTGGTGATATACATAGATAAAAGATATGAAGCTAGATAAATTACCAGTGACAATGAAGGCCATATGGTGGGATTAGAGTTTAATTTTACTAAGGAAAGGGTATACTTAATTGCAATATATGCCCCACTAGAGAAAAAAGAGTGTTTTTACAAGAAGCTGAAGGAAGAGATGGGGAAATTGGAAAAAGGAACCATAATACTGACTGGAGATTTTAATGGCATTATAGATGGAAGAAGGGATAGATCGGGAACCAGTAAAGAAAGTCAAGGCAGGCTACCGAAGATATCCTTTGAGCTAATGGAGGAGCAGCAATTGGTCAATTTGTGGACATTAAAATATCAAACGGAAAAGGGGTATACTTTTCTTTCAGAGGCTCACAAAACATGGTCGAGGATTGATATGTTTTGGATCTCCAAAGACTTGGTACCGAAGATAAAATCTATGGAAATAATGTCCAAAATAATATCAGATCATAACCCTATAAAATTAACTATGACAACATTGCAAAAGGAGTATACCTGGAAATTGAAAGACGATTCATTAAGGGATGAGAAATTTCTACGGAAAATAAAAGAAAGTATTAAGATATATTTAAAGAAAATAAAAAAGAGGATATATTAGGATGAAAACAATCTGGGATGCATTTAAGGCGACCATTAGAGGACTCTTCCTACAAAAAGGAGTGGAAATAGCTAAAATAAAGAAAGATAAAAATCAAGAACTTTTAAAAGCTTATTAGAGGTCATGAATCGGGTCCACTCAGAAGGAATGCCAGAAACTTGGAAAACTGCAAACATGGTGGTGATATTGAAGGAAGGGAAAGAAAAAACAGAGCTTAAAAACTATCGGCCTATTTCGCTCCTAAATGTGGATTACAAGATATATGCCACAATGATTGCAAAGAGATTAAAAGCAGTATTAATGAACATAATCCATACAGACCAATGTGGCTTTTTACCAGGAAGATCTTTATCGACAAATATACGAACTATACTAAATGTATTGGAATTCCTGGAAAAACATAATGAAAGGAAAGCAGCTATAATATTAGCGGACGCCGAGAAAGCATTCGATATTATCAATTGGACATGTATAATCCAGACAATAAAAGAGTTAGGCTTTGGACACTTTATGACAGCTAACATAGAAAAAATATATGTGGAGCAAAAGGCTTGCATATTAGTAAATGGGGAAAGGACTCAAGAAATCTCAATACAAAAGAGAACTAGACAGGGTTGTCCTCTCTCCCCATTGCTATTCATCACAGTGCTAGAACTTTTATTGAGTAAAATTAGAAAGGACAAAAAAAACTCAAGGATTGAAAGTAAAGAACCAGGAATATAAATTTATGGCGTTCGCTGATGATTTGGCAATAGTACATGAAAATCCTATAGAAAATATAAATAACTTATTGGAAACTATTAATGAATTTAGAAGATTTGCAGGATTCGAGAATAATAAGGACAAAATACTTACAAAAATATTTCTAAAAAGGAAGAAGATATATTAAGATTAAGATCAGAATGTAAATTGGAAAAGAGAGCAAGATACCTAGGAATTTGGATATCAAACAGGAATTTAGATCTATATGACAACATTTACAAGAAAATCTGGGGAGAAGTAAAGGAAGATCTAAATACCTGGTCAAAATTGAAGTTATCTATGCTGGGAAGAATAGCAGCAATAAAAATGTACATTCTCCCAAAATTAATGTTTCTATTTCAGAACCTGCCAATTCTTATAAATGATAAGCCTTTCAAGATTTGGAACAGAGATCTAAGTGATTTCATATGAAATGGCTGAAAAGCAAGAATAAAATGACAGACCTTGATTGAACGTTCAGAAAGAGGAGGATTGGACTTGCTGGATTTACGACTATATTATAGAGCTTGCCACCTGGTATGGATAGGTGAATGGATCAAATTGAAAGATGAAAAACTACTCACATTAGAAGGTGACGGATTGAGACTAGGATGGCATGCCTATTTAGGATACGATAAGGCCAGGGTGCACAAAGATTTTAACAACCACCTCATAAGGAAAGCTCTATTGAGGAATTGGAAAAAGCTACAACCCCAGTTTTATAATAAGATACCAAAATGGATATCACCGGTAGAGGCCTTCTTTGGAAGGTGGGGACAAAGAGGAAATTCTGAGAGTTGGATAACTTACAAAACTCTGTGTTGGAAGAAGGAAGATGGGATGGAAGTAATAAAATCTAAGGACGACTTGAGGAAAGAAGGATGGCAGTTTAATTGGTTTACATATCAACAAATATACAACAAATTTAAACAAAATAAAGAGGAATTTGGATTTTCGGAAGAAACGGAACTGGATAAAATAATTTGGGATGATAAAAAGAAGAAAATTGCAAGAATGTATCAAGTACTACTTTCTAGACAATTGGAAGCAGAAACTGTTAGAGAGGCGATGATAAATTGGGCAATAGATATCGGAGAAACAATTACAATGGAAGAGTGGGAGAATGCTTGGAAGAAAACAAAAAACTTTACTGCCTGTCAGGCCCTGAAGGAGAACCATTTCAAAATAAGCAATAGATGGTACATGATGCCACAAAGGTTAAATAAAATGTTTGGAACAAAAGAAAAAGCCTGTTGGAAATGTGGAAAGGAAACAGGGACATTAAAGCACATGTGGTGGAGCTGCACAGAGATTCAAAAATATTGGATGATAATCCATAAAATTATTCAAAAAATGTCCAATATACAAATTCCATTTAATCCTAAATTATACTTACTAAACATTACATCAATATTAGATAGGGAGGTAGAAAAAAATACTGGAGAATTTTGTTATATCTTTGCGTAGCGGCTCGCATCAATATAGCTGCTAAATGGAAAAACACGGAAAAACCACAAATAGAGGAATGGCTGAATAGGATTCTGGAAATGAGAGATAGCGACAAATTAACATATCTTTTGAATAAAAAAAGGACAGAGGAACTAGAAAGGGAATGGGACCCAATAACTGAGTACTGTAAGAAAAGATGGAATATTAATATTGGAATGGACATATAGGGAATTTGTTGTTGATTTAAAGAATACATGGATACAGTAATAACAGAAAAAGAATTAGATGGGAATTGTTTAGCTGAAGATGATATTTTGTATATATAAGGATAAGGTTAAAGGAAGAAGTAATAGAATAAAGAATAAAAATAGAAAAGGACACAGAGAGGAACGGATAAGAAATTGGATTAGGGATTACAGGAGGGAAAAGAACTCTTTGAGCTATTTTTATGGGGGAAGTCAGATTTTAGGAAACATATAAACCAAATTAAAGTTATGAATGATAGGGAATGAGGTATGCATGGAGGAATGATTTCTGTATAAGGAAAAAGACAATGTATAAGAAGAGGACACAAAGATGTATATCTTTATTCTTGTATAAAATGTATAATTGTATAAAAATTATAATAAAAAAAAAGGATGCTGCCACACTGAAGAAATAAGTACCATGGCTGCTTTAACTGCCATGGCGCCATGCTATGGAATTCTGGGATTTGTGGCTTTGTGAGATATTTAGCCTTCTCTGTCAGAAAGCTCAACAAACTACAGGTTCCAAGGTTCCATAGGATGGATCCATGGCAATTAAACCAGTTTCAAATTGCATTATTTCTGCAGTGTGGCAGCAGCCTAAGACTGAAATGGTGGGAAAAACCTACTGAAAGTGTATGAACATAAATTTCTTCAAGTACAAAGTCCTAGTGGATCTCTCTTTTTAATTAAGTAATACATGCCCTCCCCCTAAAAAACCACTTGGGGAAAGAATCAAAATATATGTCTAGGGTTAGCGAACATGTGGTCCTCCAAATTACGGCAGAGTTTGAAGAAGAAGACGGCATCTATATACGTTACCGTACTGATGGTAGCTTGTTTAACTTAAGCCATCTGAGGGCTCGCAAGAAGACTCTAAACTATCTAGTCCGTGAGCTGCTCTTCGCTGCTGCTGCTGCCCTTGTTGCCCACACAGAAGCAGCTCTGCAGCGCCTAACATCCTGCTTTGCAACAGCTGCAGAGCTGTTGGAAGTCAACCTGAAGAAAATGGAAATTCTTTACCAGCCTGCACCACAGGACGAACACCACCATCCCCACATTGCCGTCGGCAAATCTGTGCTTAAGTCCATTCAGCAGTTCACCTACCTGGGAAGCACCATCTCCTCAGATGCCAAGATTGACAAAGAGATCGATCACAGATTAGCAAAGGCATATAGTGCATTTGGAAGACTTTACAAAAGAGTCTGGAGTAATAAACACCTGAGGCGAAGCACAAAAATCAGTGTGTATAGAGCCATTGTACTGTCTATTCTCCTTTACGGGTCTGAAACATGGGTCACCTATCGCCACCACTTACAACTCCTCGAACACTTTCATTAGCGCTGTATACGCACAATCCTAAATATACACTGGACTGACTATGTGACGAATGTTGCTGTCCTTGAGCAAGCAGGGATCACCAGCATTGAGGCCATGATATTGAGAACACAGCTGCGCTGGGCAGGGCATGTTTCTAGGATGGAGGACCATCGCCTCCCAAAAATAGTACTCTATGGTGAACTCACCACAGGTCAGCGTAAGAGGGGCGCTCCAAAAAAGCGATACAAAGACTCCCTGA
Source organism: Gambelia wislizenii (assembly GCA_030847615.1). Taxonomy (NCBI): domain Eukaryota; kingdom Metazoa; phylum Chordata; class Lepidosauria; order Squamata; family Crotaphytidae; genus Gambelia; species Gambelia wislizenii. Next base: position 301,399,415 of record JAUMIR010000002.1, on the reverse strand, counting down.
AACAACATCTCAGGCTTGGCCAAATTGATCACCAACAATGGTCCGCCCTGGCCTCACATCAGGAGGCTTGGAGACGCACTATCCACAATGCTGCAGCCTTATTTGAGAACTCACACCGAACAAATCTTGAAGAGAAATGACAACGCAGAAAGAATCACAACCTGGAAACATCACCCAAGGAGACCTTCTGCTGTGCTTTCTGCAACTGGACATGTTTATCTCGGATTGGCCTTTTTAGTCATCAGCACACCTGCAGAAAGCGCGGGATGAGTCCTTCTTGGATCTTCATTTGCGAAGAAAAGCCAGAGAGAGAGAGAGATGCAATACATGTTTGTTCACACTACCCTGGTGTCATAATCCCACAATTTTTGCCATGTCTGATAAAGTCCTTAGTCTCTCCTGAGCAGGTGAGGTTATCAGGGTTTTGCATATCAGCCATTGTAACCTGTGGATTCAGTTGGGCAGCTTTCTAGTTCTGCATAAAGGATCCTTTCACACTGCAGAATGTTTTACAGAAATTCAGGTAGTGTGTGGCAAAGCAACACCAGGGTACGCTCAAGAAGGCAAAAGTTATTAATGAGGGAGAACACATAAGCTATGAGAGGCTGCAGTAGCATGCTTTTGCCTAAGCCTGCTGGAGAGGGAAAGGTTCCACTTTCTCCTCGCCTCTTACCCCTATGCAAAATAGTCTGTAGCAATGGAAAGTAAGCTGAGAACAAAGGAGGAAGTGGGAGTAGGAGGAGAGAGAAAGATGGACATCTTAAAAGCAGCTGAAATAATGGGATGACAGAGAATTAATTGAAACAGTTTGTGGGTGTGCAATGATAGTGCTATGAGTTCACGTTAACTGCCACGGCTGAATTCTATGGACTCCTGGGGCTCAGCTAGATGGGAGAATTAATTGTTGAAAATTGCACGTTAGCTCACCATCACAGCAGCGTTCATTTGTCTCCATTATGCATTCGCAAGATCACTGGCATGGAAAGGTATTCATGTTTAAATTTCACACAGAGCATGCCTGTGAGTAAAGAAGGTGGCTGCGAGTGAATTATGTGTGTTATTATTCCCCCAAAACTCTCTTCATTTCCCTTCTTTCCCCTTGTTAAATCAGAGACACAAAAGAGTGATCTTCTGCTTTATTTATTTATTTTTTGCTCTGCTTCTTGAAAATAGTGCACAATTGCTTCCGTGAAAATCATCAACGGTGGCTCCGGCCACTTCGTCACCAGCAAGCCCTCCCCCGTGCACACCCAGCCAATCACATTTTGACTTCTGGGATGTGGCCCAATTCGAATTGGTTGTTCAAACAGGCTGGAATGCATATTTCTGCATTTAAAAAAAAACTTCACAGTAAGCAGTGAAGGCTGTTATCACAAAGTACTTGGAATTTTTGCCCCCCTCCCTTCGAATATGGTGCATCCCTGTGGGAGCTCCACTAGACAAAAGGTATTCCCCCGGCATTCCGAGAAGAATTTTTTCATCATCTAGATAACACCCTGGGGTTTATAGTTTGGTGAAGCACTAGAGCTCTCTGGATGAGAGGTCTACATACTCCTCCCTAAACTGCAACTCTCAGGAGTCCGTTGGCTGGAACTATGGCAGTTAAAATGGAAACTCATAGTGGTATAACTGTATACGGTTAAAGGTCCCAACATTCTCCCTTTAAAAGGGACAGGGCTGCATGCTGCTTTTTTTGAATGACAAGCAATTAGACTTGAAACCTGGAAAGCCCCTGGCCAGCAGGCTGGACAGAACTGCTCAGTTACAAAATCTCCTTGCTAATCCCGCCACTGATTACTGAAGAGTCTTTTGCCAAAACTGCATTTCACACTCTTCCAATGATGATGGCTCTCCGCCCTCCCTCACCAGCCAGCAAGTCATTTTTCCCTTGAATATAAACGTTTATTATGGTTTTTAATTACAAAGCCAGGTCAGAGGCCCAAGGGGGACTTGTTTATTTGTCTGAGATTCACTAGTGGAGCAGAAAATCAGCACTGCTCATACTCAGCCTGCCTGAAAAGCCTTGCTTGTTGCTCCCAAGCTGAGCCTGATTCAGTGTGAAGCGAGATGGGCACCCAAACATCAGTCTCTAAGGAGCACATGACAATAACAAACAGCCATTGGTATTTAACTCAGTGCCAGGTCCTGCCTGTGTGACAATCATGGGGAGGAAAGCTTTTGTGTGCCTGTTTTGTTTTTTGTTTTGTTTTTTGTTTGTTGTTTGTTTGTTTGTTTGTTTTCCATATAGCAATATTACAAACTTCACAGTTTGTGTCATAAATTTTCAGCAAATATTTGACTAGTGTACAGTATTTGTATTTGAAGGGGTGTCACGTTGAGGATGGAGCAAGCTTGTTTTCTGCTGCTCCAGAGATTGGAACACGGAGCAGTGGATGCAAGCTCCAGGAACAGAGATTCCACCTCAACATTAGGAGGAACTTTTTGACAGTAAGAGCTGTTTGGCAATGGAACGCACTCCCTCGGAGCGTGGTGGGGTCTCCTTCCTTGGAGGTCTTTAAACAGAGGCTGGATGGCCATCTGTCGGGGATGCTTTGATCGTGATTTCCTGCATGGCAGGGGGTTGGACTGGATGGCCCTCGTGGTCTCTTCCAACTCTGCAATTCTATGATTCTATGATTCTATGATTTCAAACTGCATACTCTTCTTTCGAATTCTAGGGGGGAATTAAACAATTTTTACATACAAAAATCCTGTAGTCCTGTTTTCTATACGTTTAACTCTTACATTTTACAGTATATAATGTATTCTGACTCCCTAAATTGTCTCTGATTGTCACTGATTAGCAACTGTAGTTACTTCAGGCTTTGTAGCAGATTATATCAAAGATCCAGCCACCTTTACTATTATATAAATTAGTCATATCCTTCACCTCCTAGTCCTCATTTTTTCCTTTCATAAACCCATCCTATTTGTGCCTTTCTTAATTTATTCTTTTCTGGTCCAGATCCCATTAAGATATAACTAGAGTCCAGTCTCTTTCTATTTGATCCGTCATTTTAAAATCCAGCCAAGAAGTTAATTTATCTAACGCAATCATGTCTATGACCTTAAATTTCCAATCATCTTTATTCAGGATTTCATGTTTTTTCCATTCTTTTGCAATTATAAATCTGGCAGCTGGGATCATATAAGATAAAATATATTTCTTCTCTGTCTTTTTATCCAACATAGAAGTCATGTTCAACAAGTAGAGTTCAGGGGTCATTGCAAAATTTTCATTTAACATCTCAATAATTGTTCTATGGATTTTTCTTCCAGAACCTCTTAATTTTGGGACAATTCCACCAAACCTGTCCTTTTTGTCTTTTTAATGGGCTTGAGTCACTACAGATACATTCTGATATACAATTGCCTAAGAATAAGGTCCATTGAACCAGGTGGGACTTTACTTGTGAGCAGATGAGCCCTTTCAGGCTATACCATGATAGCACTATGATCCCAGGTTAGCTACCATGGCTCCAACCTGCAGAATCCCTGGATTTGTAGTTTTGCAGAAGTGTGCCAAAGAATTCTAAGTACCTCACCAAACTACAGATCCCAGAATGCTGAAGGATGCAACCAGACAGCTAAAGTAGTAGCAAAATGTTACAATAGTGTGGTGTTACAGAGATCATATATAAGATTAAACTAAACACCTAGATATTTAAGAGTTATGGTCAGTGTTCTGTATCAGATGCTTACTTAACTGAGTAATTTAAGTTTACTTGACTAAGTAATCTCTCCTGGCCCAACTTCCCTCCCCCCCCCACAAGAAAAAAGTGACAGAAACATCATTTATCCATGCTCCAATCACCAGCAGAATAGACCTTCTTCTCCCCATCAGTGGATGCCCCAAGAAGTAGGTAGGGTGGAGTTACAATCATGGTGGTAATGTCACAACTGTAACCAAGTAGCGGTCATGAATACAACACAGTTACCTAGATTTGTTCATCTCTAACTGTCCATTTTCATTATCATTACAGTCATGATTGTGACACTATTACCATCATCGCAACTCTCCCCACACCTACTTTAACTGGACATCAGCTGCATTGGGAGAAGGAGGCTTAGGAGATTTTCAGACAGGGACAAAAATAGTGTCCCTGTCTCGCTATCTCCTCTCTCGACCCCCTCCCAACCCCATCCTGGCACAATAAGGAACAGTTTTACACTTACCTTAATTGCACAATGCTCCCTCCCCCTTGGCAGCCCAGGAGTAAATACAGCTCTCTGGAGCTGCATTCACTTCCTTCTTTGAAATCCCAGGCTGTTCTTGCGAGAGGATGAGTGTGCGGGAAATTCAAAGTTAAAAAGAAAAAATACAAGGTATAAAAAATGACTGCAAGCACAAAAACACAAAAATGGCAAGTAATCTGGGGAGGGTACAAAAAAAGGTGTCACTTACCTGGATGTCCCGATCGCACCCGGAAGTGTTCTGGAACGGACCTCCCACTAACGCTGGCATCGTGGCAGCATAATGGAGCACCTCTTCACTCGCCCATTATTCCATGACAGGAACAGAACGGGCGATCTATTATGGCTTAAGCCACCAATTAAAAGCAACAAGGGCAAAATGGGACCAGCACAGAAGCATAACGACACAGGGACAACCTCATGTGAAAAACAAGCCCTTTAGTGATATCCTGGTGTTCATGTAACACCATATTTAGGTCATCTGATAATCTCCACATTCTGATCAGAGTGTAGGTTTGGGGGGTGAGGGTGGGCCAGGAGAGGTTACTTAGTTAAGTATACCAAGTGTCTAATATAGAATACTGGCCAATGTGGCCTGTGGGAGAGAGTTAAGTATGTTCAACTAAGGATGCATCTACACTGTAGAAATAATACAGTTTGAAACCACTTTAACTGTCATGGCTCCAGCCTACAGCATCCTGATATTTTTTGTTTTCTGAGTCACCAGCATTCTTTGTCAGAGAAGGCTAAAGACCTTGTAAAACAACAAATCCCAAGATTCCATCAGAATCCATTTAAAGTGGTGTCAAGTTGAATTATTTCTACAGTGTAGATGCATCCTTAAGTAGTTGATACAGAATACTGCCCAATGTTGCATAGTCACACTTACCCCATTACACCTTGGCTCCAAGCATCTCAAGGTAGTCTACATTTGTCTCTTCCCTCCCCTAACTTTATCCTCACAATAAATGTTTCAGGGAGGTCAGGCTGAGAAAATAAGAGAGTATGGATGGACCAGGGTCACCCAGTGAATTCCATGGCTCAGTGGTGATTTGAATCTACATCTTCCAAGCCCCAAGACAGTGCTCTAACCCTAATCCCACTACACCACATTTCCATGTGCAGTGCAGGATGCAACTGTATGCATCCTAGCTTGGATCCATGTGTTGGGGAAATAGCAGAATATACATTAGTGATGATGATGATGATGATGATGATTGGATTGCTGCTCCTGCTAACAATGACAATGCTACCTTATTATACATTTGCCTGCTACAGAGAGAGATGATGCACTTTGGACACCTCTCCTGCTTCGAGCTGTATTTCTCTCTTTCTTTCCACACTTGTGAAACCATTTGTTCCTAGCAAATACTCCACAAATTTGTAGTTTCTACTTATGGTGTAAGGATTCAGATGATCCATTCGCTAAAGGGGAAAATGTGTTTATCAAATGCTCCATGGCCTCTGATCATGGAGTTTAATGTTCTCATTATGTCACCGGGTATGAATTTCATACTTGTTTAATATGAATTTGGGTTCCTTCTGTTTTTCCTACCCTTCTGATAATATATTTCCCCAGCCTGGCTTCATGCTTTTTGATGTCCAGTGTTGCAGTGAATTGACTGATTTTGTGATGCTTCCTTCTTTTGGTTCACTCAGATGTGAAGAAACATCCTTATATTGTTTTTCTTGCTTTGGATTTCTGCAGGGGAGAAAATTCTCCATCTGAGCCAGGGAAAGCACTTTCATGCCAGGGCACCACCTAGTACCTTGTAGCAACTGGAATCACCTTGTTAAACCATTCCCATGCCAAGTTAAAAGCCAGTGCTGGGCCAGGAATGCATTTGATTCCAACCCCCAACCCCATCTTGTATTTCTTGTTTGTTCCCTTTCAAGTTGACAGAAATGCACACTGCATGTTTTGTAATCAGTGCCTCATGGGTTTTTTTTATAACATCGTTATTATTAATATAATGTTATTATTTTGTAATATCAGTGTCAGTAAAAATATCATTGCCAGCTATTGATGCCACATGCTTCCAGCAGGCCTATCCAGATTATTTTAAACTGTGAATTTTAAACTGTGTACTGATTTGTTTTAAAAGTCCTAGTCTTACTTGTTTTTTTAAATGGATAAGTTTTAACTGACATGTATTTTTAACTAATATTATGTTGATGTATTGTTCCCCGCTATGATCCACAGGGAGAGGCAGGTAAGAAATTATTATTATTATTATTATTATTATTATTATTATTTACCTGCCAGCCTGCATCAATGAGCTCTTTCTTTGTTTGTTTCCTTGCTTGCTAAACAAACACAATGATTTTCTAGGGATCAATTAATTTTTGGAGGAGTACTGCATATTAACATCTTTGGACTTCTGTACTAGAAAGCGATAGCCATTGGCTTGTTTTACTAGCTCATACACTGTCACCACAAACCTGTTGGTAGTCCCAACTAGAGTAGACCTATTAATCAATGGCATTTGTCTTAATGTTGACCCACCATTCAATGAGTTTACTCTCGGGATGTAATTCTTAGTTAATTTCATTCTTTAAGGAAGCAACAAATATTTTTAGAAATTTTCCTGCTGCAAAAGAATCTTCTAAAACTGTGTAGTTTTTTCTTTGTTTGTTTGTTTTTGAAGGCAATTCACATTCCAGGACTTACTCTGTGCAGAAGTTGCATATGGTTTTCCCGCACACACAGAAAACCACATTTTCTGTGCAGGAAATAGCATTTTCTTTACAGTAAACAATATTTCTGCACATAAACATTCTGCATGTAAATATATGTGAATTTTGTGCAAAATAAGTCTCAAAGTGAAAAGATTCTCATCAGTTCAGGTTTCTCCTTGTCAAGTTTTCCTCACAATCAAGGAAGACATTTTTGACTATTTGTCAGTATTTGGAATATTCATTCCATCCCTAGTACACTCTGCTTGAGACTATCAATAGGATTCTGGCCTGTACATATTACGACAATGTAATCTGTTTAAGACTAAATCCAATGTTAGTCTTACCTAGATGGTGCTGAAGTAAGTTAGTTACTTACTTGGGACTTGTCTACACCAGCCAAATACCCTGGCTTGCCCCTGCTTCAGAGCCCTAAAGTCCAAATGACACAGAGCATTTCCCTGGTCTGCCGCCAGGCAGTCCAAATGACCCCCTTGGGGCAGATAAGTGCCTGGAACAGAGGCAAGCTGGGATAGGGCCCTTTACCCCATTTAAAGAAAATACACAGTTTAATCCGGTATCACTGGATCAGGCCCCACCTATCCTTGGGAGCCCATCCCAGGATGCCACTCCTTGCTGCTGCCACCGGCTCTCCCAGAAGCCAGGCAGAGGTCCTGCAACATGTAACTGAGACCGGTCACATGCAGGGGGCCTGTAGTCACATGTTGTGGGAGCCCTGCTTGGCTTCTGCATTAATGAGACAATAGCAGCAATGGTGGCTTCAGCAATGGACCAGCATCCTGTTTGGACTCTAGTCCATTTTCTGCAGGTAATGGGGGTGGGGGACCCAGGCCATCTCTGCAGCCAGAATCCACCTGCCTGGTGTAGATAAGCCCCTTGGCTTGTTTGTTTGTTTGTTTGTTTGTTTGTTTGTTTCCTGGTTGTCTCCTGGAACAAGACTCAAGGCAGCTTACAATGAACTGAAACAAAGTACAGCTAAAACCTATTTGATACAAAAGTTTTTAAAAGCCATGAAAGAGTTCAGCTAAACACACTAAAGTAAAATAGTTTAAAACACATTAAAACATAGTTAAAAAGATAAAAGCATACTACGCAACATTAAAAGTTCCTTCAGCCACAGTCAGTTAAGAGCCAAAGGCCTCCCTAAATAAAAAGGTCTTTGCCTGTTGGTGGAAAGAGTACAGAGAGGTGGCCAACTGAGCCTCCCATAGGAGGGGCTTGTACAACTTGGGAGTAGCTACCCCCTAAGTAGTCTTCCCCCTAAGTTCTTAAAAGTTGGACAGACTCATAGAGGAGATACAGACTTTTAGACAGCCTGGACTCAAACCATGTAGGTCTTCAAACATCATAATCAGCACTTTGAATTGTGCCCATAAGCAGATTAGTAGCCAATGAAGTTGTTGCAACATGGGTGTTATGTTTTCCCTGCAACCAGCCCCAGTCAACACTCTGGCCACAATATTTTGGACTTCCTGTAATTTCGGAGCAATTTCCAAAGGCAGCCCTACATAGAATGCATTCATGTAATCTAAATGGCTGTGACTAACAAGTCCCACTCATCAAGATTAATAAGAAAAATTTCAGTTTCTATTTTGGAAGAAAGTGAAAACAATATGGGTTGTATTTTCCATTTGAGCAACTAAAAAAATATTATTTCAGTATGTAGCTGAACCAGATTAATGTATATTTATTATGACCCCTTTCTAAGCCCACATTGATGCCCATGTAGGGGTACCTTCCATGTAACTCTATACCTGGGGCTTTGAAATGCAAAATGGGTGAGGAAAGTTGGTCCCAATGATAATCCTTCATTCATCCCACAGCTCCCAAAGCCCTGGCCTGTGGTATTCAGGAACCATGGGTCATCTGAAAGATGCCTGTGGGCACTCGCAGGTACCTTATAAAATTCCTTCATTCCTCTCCTAACCATTGTTGACTGAATGAACCTAACCAGGACTTCATCCAGACTGGCACTTTGTGCCAATTTATATCACATCATTTAATGTTGCTTCTTGAAGCTTCTTGTTGCTGCCTCACCATCCCAACATTTAAAAAAACTTCCCAGCTCCCAACTTTTAAGGAAAAATCACCAAAAAAAGGTGATGCATTTCCAAGTGTCTTGTTTGTGTAATATATATTGTAATTATAATAATTTGTTTCTGGCATGGGTTGTGATGTTAGATGTGGGTGTATCCAAGGGTGTAGCTACAGAAGGACAAAATTGGGGGAGGGGGATGACAGCATAACCAAAAATATTGGTTAAAAAAATCCTCACCTTTTGGGGAGGAACAAAATCCTTTGGAATACGATGGGAAAGAAGGCAAAATACTACTAAAATATTGCCTAATGGGGAAATGTTCATTTGGATCTTTTTTAAATTGCCACAGCAAATTCTATCTTTTGACTGATTTCCCCAATCTGTAAGAGCCCCAGTATTAATATTTAACAACTAAAAAAAATAGGATATGACTTAATCTACCAAGGGACTGTCTACATGGGCTAAATACCCTGTCTTGCCCACATCTCAGAGCCCTGCAGACCATACAACACAGGGGATTCACCCCGTTCCATCCCTGAGCAGTCCTCACCACCCCCCGGGACAAATATAGGGCTGGCATGGGGGGGAAGACAGGTTAGGGTCAGATAGAATGGTTTATACTTCATTCTTGATGGTAAACAATGGATTGGGCCCTGCATGTCTGCAAAAACCCATCTCTGCAGACTGGTCTTTGCTGCTGCTGTGGTCTCCCTGACTTTTCCAAAAGGCAGGAAAGAATCCTGCAGCATGTGACCAAGACATGTTGTGGGCCACCTCCCTCCCTTCCAAGTCAGCAAAGAAACTGGCGATGGTAGTGGTATGGCCATCAGGACTTCCTGCCATTCCATGCAGGAAATGGGGGAAGAGTTGTTTCTGAGATGTGGTTATTCATGATGATGCTATTTTGCCTCTGATATGTTAATATATTAGAAGATGACAAAGAAAATATTTCAGATAGGGTTCATCCAGAAAGGAAAAGTCTCTGGAAGTAACAAGAGTTTCCAGTTCTTTTTGTCCTGATTCTATCTGCATATTCCCAAGTTTGCATCCAAAACCTTTCTTCAAATATTCTGGATTTCCCTCACTCCCTCCACCTTTTGTTCTTTCTTGTCCCCCTCCGTGTCACCTCTAGACTCATGTGACATTTCAGGAATCAATTTTCACCCATTTCCACTGAGCCTGTTTTATTATTATTCAGGATTTATAACCAAAGTGCTAAGGTGCTTTAGCAATATTACACTAGTTAAAACAGTGTCATTTTGTTTTGGTGCAAACATTCCTCTTTCCCTCTCTTGATCTCTGTTGAATATGTATACTAAAAAACAATAGCTTTATCTTATTGGTGGCATCCATCTTAGCTTGTGCTGTAATAATACCACCTGCCAAGCAGAAATATGTTTCATTTTGGAAAATACTGGATAAGTTTAAACAGATCTGGGAAGTAAGAATGAAAAGTCCTTGATAATGCCAGGAGTACACAGTAAATACTTTGACGTGAAGAAAACATTATGTGGACCTCCAAAATAAAATTGGTTTGTACAGGAACAAAAGCTGGGACTTTCAGAAACTTTTTTTTCTCATCTGGAGGTGCTCGTAGTCTCTTTGAATTAATAAATTTTGTGTTTCTTCAGTAGCTCAAAGTCAGATATATTATAATGAATTAGCATCATGCAAATGTATGTATAGGTCATCCCCTGTATCCACAGGGCATACATTAAAAAAAAATCCATAGATACTTGAAACCATAACTAATAGGGAACCCCATTATTGTCAATGAGACAAATGCCAGTAGCTGATCATAGAATCACATTGGAAGACCTAGAAATACCTACAGAGAACATACACAGATTAGCAAAAGCATAATAGCGCATTTGGAAGACTTTACAAAAGAGTCTGGAGTAATAAACACCTGAGGCAAACCACAAAAATCAGTGTGTATAGAGCCATTGTACTGCCTATTCTCCTTTATGGATATGAAACATGTGTCCCCTATCGCCACCACCTATGATTCCTCGAACGCTTTCATCAATGCTGTATACGCACAATCCTAAATAAACACTGGACTGACTATGTGACAAATGTTGCTGTCCTTGAGCAAGCAGGGATCACCAGCATTGAGGCCATGATATTGAGAACACAGCTGCGCTGAGCAGGGCACATTTCTAGGATGGAGGACCATTGCCTCCCAAAAATAGTACTCTACGGTGAACTCGCCACGGGTCAGCATAAGAGAGGTGCTCCAAAAAAGTGATACAAGGACTCCCTGAAGCAACATCTCAGGCTTGGCCAAATTGATCACCAACAATGGTCCACCCTGGCCTCACATTGGGAGGCATGGAGACGCACTATCCACAATGCTGCAGCCTTATTTGAGAACTCACACTGAACAACTCTTGAAGAGAAACGACAACACAGAAAGAACCACAACCCAGAAACATCACCCAAGGAGACCTTCTGCTGTGCTTTCTGCAACCAGACTTGTTTATCTCGGATTGGCCTTTTCAGTCATCAGCATGCTTACAGAAAGCGCGGGATGAGTCCTTCCTGAATCTTCGTTTGCGAAGAAAAGCCAGAGAGAGAGAATAAGTGAAACTGTGGATACTGAATCTGTGGGTACAGTGGTCAACCTATATATTGTGTTAATTGAAGACTCAGATCAAAAGAAAATTGTTAATCTTTGCACTTTCTGTAAATGTACCTTTTAAAAAGTTTAAATGAAATTTTCCATTGATCAGACACCCATTGATTCATACACTTCTACCACACTGGGGTATAGCACAATAAATAATCTGTAAAGTGAAAACAGTTATTTCCATTTGCTAATCATACACAGAAATTAAATTATCATAATCATCCTTAGTATGCATCTTCAAGTCAACTCCACCTTATGGCAAACCTATCATGGGATCTTCTTGACAAGATTTATTCAGAGGAGGTTTGCCATTGCCTTCATCTATACCCAAGGTCACTCAGTGGACTTCCATGGATGAGCAAATATTAAAACCCTGATATCCCAGTTTCCTAGAGCTTGAAATGGGGGGAGAGATAAAAATCCAGTTGAAAATCAAACTTCTTTGGCCTGGAACTGTGCTGGAGCTACCCTGCATGATATTCTGACCACTCTGGTCCAGATTTAAGCACCACACCTACCTGGCCAAAGTCCGGGGGGTCGTTTACATGGCAAAATAAATCCTCAAAGAATGAGACAAGAAGCCTGATAGTTCCCACACATTTCAAAGCAACAGTGCCCTTTTCAGAAGGAGGGGGTGCAAAAAACCCATAAGTCGCTCAGTATCAGCTTTCGCTAATTTTCCAGACTTTTTTGATTAAGTTCCGAAAATGCGCATAATTGGTCATGGGAACTAACTATCGTGTAAACTGGCATCGACCTTTTCGAATTACTGTGAGCAGAGCTGAATCCTGATTGGTTGGAGTGACCATTGTGCTTTATCCGAATAGACTGAGGGGTTGGAGAGAAGAAATTCACCCTTCTTCTGCTTGCAGCCCACTTTGGAAAATCAGCTCTGAGCCCTTCCTGTCTGTTTCAAAGGAAGGCTTTGGGGGTTGGGAAGATGATCGCTACTAGCCCCTGCTTCGCTGGTGTGTCCATGTGTATGTGTGTGCATTCGTGTATGTGGGGAAACAGCCAATCGCATGTTCGTCCTTTTGTTTGTTTGCCCTTCCCTTCACTTGCCTTTATTCAAGGCTTCAGAGGCAGGGCTAGCCCCTGCTTCTGTGGTGTGTGTTTGTGTGTGCATGCGTGAAGGGAAGGAAAGGGAAGGAGATTGCTCCACCATACTTTTGCTTGTTCGTCCTTTCATTCACTCCTTTCTTTATAGAAGCCTTTCCAGGGAAGACGGGGGAAGTTGACAGATCGCTCTTTCGATCTTTTGTTTGTTTGTGCTTTTCCTCCTCTCATTACTTATGGTCTCCATGACCCCCTCCTTGCTCCCTCCCCGCCTCCTGCCTGGCTTTAATCATCTGGGGGCGATCCCCCCCCCACCTTTGCCTGTGTAAAATTAAAAAAAAATGAAACTGGCTGCATCAGGCTGCATCTTCTGAATAAGCCAGAATTTGTGTGATTTATGTGCTCCTGATGCGAAAGAACAGTAATCCGGATTCTCGCAAACTTTTTCCTGTCGTGGAACCGGCCCCCGGATCTCCCCACTGGATTTTAATGTTCTGCTATAGGTCCACTGCTGCTGCCTAGCCAGGCAGCTCTTCTCAAAGAGCTTCATGCATACTCTTTAACAAGGCAGACCTCCATCATATGACCACTCCTTCTGAGGATCAGAGGGAGTGACTCCTCCAGGTGCAGTCGCTCCCTCTGACCTCAGAATGAGTGGTTGTACAGTGGGAAGGCAGACCCCTAGCATATGGCTGGTCATTCTGAGGGTCAGAGCAAGCAACTCTGCCTGGTGCAGGACAGATCATTTGTCCACACTACATTTTTCTCCAGAGTTTCTAGCAACCTCAAGAGAAAACTGTGAATTTTCCAAAACCAGGTTTTAGGTGGTATATACTGAATCTGGTGTGGATATGGCCATATGTTGTGTGGAACTATCATACCAGGTTCAGGGGTAATGATGCATGTTGTGTGGCATTATCAGGCTAGATTTGGGGGGAATTGGATTTTATGACTAGTGTAGACAAGACCCATGTCAAACACTCACACCATTACAACACACTGGCTAACCATCCTTACTTACAACTAAATATGCCACATGCAAGTTAAACTTATTAACATTTTCAGCATAGTTAATATCAATGGAATTGACAAGAAGAGAGTTCTCTGAGGATCAGATAGTAATCAGAAGACAAAGGACACAAGGAACATAGCAGGCAGCATGATCTGAACATGGGTCCAGTAAAACATTGGGAAGAAACCAATTCTCCAGACAGAATAAACTATCATTTTCTCCCAGAGCAATGGGATATTTAAGTTACCTAATAACTTGCTTTTCCAGATGCAGGGATGTGACAAGCTAAGAGATTATCTCAGGCTGTGGGCCTGGTGTAGATTTGAAACTCAAAAGGATGATCATGATGAAGAAAAAATCTGGCCCACATTTTCCAAGCTCAGACCTAAGCCATATACAGTGTAGAAAGGTTTGTCCTCAGGATGAGAGAAGAGTCAGTTACAGGCCAACAATAGAATATTGTGCAATTCCCACAGCTGTGGTTGCAGATGGGCCCCTATCTAACCATGTCAGAAGTTTCATTTCCATTGCCCAGAACGTGGCATTTCTGCTGAAACTGAGATCTTTCCACATCAATTACCCAAGTATCCTTGGTTTTAGCAAGTTAGCTGCCTCAGAGTAGCTGCTGAGTAGATTTTCTTACTGTCAGATGAAGAACCAGACCACAACCCACAGATATTCCCAGTTTCTCATCCTGAAACTTCCATAGATGATGGAGAATTTCACTTGAGAGAAAGGTGTCTATGGGCACTGGAAAGCTACATGTGTTGAAATGCTCTCTTGTACATGACAGTGAAGGATGTAGGAGCTCTCTCTTCTTTAATTTCTGGGCATCCTTCATCTATGTATGGTTATGTAACAATTATGATCAATCAATTTTTAATCATTAAAGCATGGGAACGTCTTTTAGCCCCACCTTACCACAATTGCTTGTATTGCTTTCAGTTGTTGCAACTTGAGGATGCTCACAGGTTGTTTGGAACTTGTCTTCTGCATGCTGGAAGCTTACCAGCCCTTGCTAATGATATACATCTAGGAAGTCATTAACTGGATCCAAGCTTGGTGCAATGAAGCATCAGTGGTGGCAGCTAAAGTACTGTTCCTGAGGAACCCCTTTGGGATCCAAATGATTCCTGCAAAGATCACTGCTCCTTGAGCAATTTTTTTCAAGCTGGAGGAATGGGCCAACTTCAGACAGTCCTGGAAGACCAGAGCTTGCAACATCATTTTTGCAAAGCAACATTTTTCACATTATTTTGTTACAGTGTAACAAGTAGCCTGTTGCCATTATTTGTTACATTAGTAATTGCACTACTCATTGCTTTTCTATGAGTTATATTACTTCCATTACTTCCCTTTTTGGAGGAAAAATATTCTTAGGATTGATAAGTGAATAGCATAAAGTTTGAAAAATTCCCCTTGAAAATGTTTCTTAAAAGGTCCCTTAAAAGTAACTTTTGAAAAGTAATTATTACCCCATTACTTGACATGCCAGTGAAATAACTTAACTCTTACTTTGTTGTGTTAACTTTGAAATTCAGTTCTGCAATACCTTCACACACACCCAAGTAAACTAGCTGAGGCCACCCAGTTTACAAACACCGGGGGGAGGGATGAGGTAACACTGGGTTCTGTCCCCAGTGCTTTTTAATGGGTACATGAAATTGTTCAAAGAGTTTGTCCTGGAAACTGGAGAGAGATGTCATCAGCATGCAGATAATACCCAATTTTGTTTTTCATCCAGTCCAATTTGGGCTGTTACATGCCCTGAACAAGTGCTTGGAATCAGTAATGGTCTGGATGTAACTTAAAAAACTGATGCTCCATCCAAACAATGGAAAAGTGTTGTTATTAGGTGAACCAATCATCCATGAAGGCAGAATTCAACCTGTGCAGATATAGTTGCACCCTCGCCAGGCCCCACGGAGGCCTCCCCGGTGCACCCCAAGGCCTTCGCGGGGCCTCGCCAGACCCCGTGGAGGCCTTCCCGGCCCTCCCCCCTTCCTCCCAAGGCCTTCGTGGGGCCTCCGGAGGGTCTCCGAAGGCCCCACGGAGGCCTTCCTAGCCCTCCCCCCTCCCTCCAAGGCCTTCGCGGGTCCCCGCGGAGGCCTCCCCGGTCCTCCCCAAGGCCTTCGTGGGGCCTTGCAAGGCCCCGCGAAGGCCTCCCTGGTCCTTCCCCCTCCCTCCCAAGTCCTTCATGGGGCCTCCGGAGGGTCTCCGAAGGCCCTGTGGAGGCCTCCCCGGCCCTCCCCGCTCTGTCCCAGGGCTTTCACGGGGCCTCTGGAGGCCCCGTGTTGCAGTTTGGGGGGGCCTGGGGGGGCCCTCCCAAAACCGCAAATAATCAAAACCGCGAATGTAGAGTTCACGAATGTGGAGGGACAACTGTATTTCTTTTGTGTTCTTACCTAATATTAAAACTGTTAGATTGTTTTGTAGCTTATTATGTGATGTAGATTGATTATTTTCTGTTGTAGTTGTTATCATTTACTGCTTGGATAGCTTTGACAAAAAATGGGATAGAAACATAGCACAGAAAATAAATGTGATGACAGTAATAATGGCAGTGATGACTAAACAAAATTATTTACTGGGCTACCCAATATGTTCAGTTTTTCAAACTTTCAGGACAAACTGAGAGGGGGGATTTTTATTTTCAAAAGTGGTTTACAGATATGAAAACTGGCAAAGGCCAAAATCTGATTTCTTGTGACTTATTACACCACACTGTTAAAGTGCTATTATTCCACTTTAACCACTATGGCTGCCTCCTGTGAAATTCTGGGGTTTCTAGTTTATTGAAGCCTAAGAGCTGTCTGGCTGAGAGTGCTAAATGCCCCTCCCTAAGCTTCAAATCCCAGGATTCCACAGGAGGCAGCCATAGTAGTTAAAGTGGAACAATCGTGCTATACCAGTGTAGTGTGATATTCTATTTAAATAAGGAAGAAAAAAAGAAGCCTGTCACTCCAACGATAAACATCCACAAAATCCCCCCCCCAAAAAAAACTTCCTCCACCTGAAAAATGAACAAGATCCCACTAGACACACACATCCTTGTAAACATTTGGTATTCTGCTCACATTGCAAAGTACAGGTTGGCCGCCATATCCACAGATTTGGGTTCACTTATCCACATCCAAAAATATATGTTCTCTCTAGGCATTTCAAGGTCCTCCAATGTGATTCTATGGTTAATTTCTGGCATTCTTCTCACGGAAAATAATAGGGTCCCCTATTATCTATGTTTTCAGGTGTACGAGGGGTCTTGAAACATATTCCCTGTGGAAACAGTGGTCGAGCTTTGGAAAGATGCCTTAAAGGAATTCTTTTTTGCTCTTGCTTAGTATCTTCCTTGTCATTGGTATCTTAGGATTTCTTCTCAGCTTATGACTCCTGTGAAATAACCACAGAACTGGTTGCAACATCTTAATTTTCTGCATGATTTTTTTTTTCTGAGACAAGATGCCTCTGTGCTCAGTTGCAACTCTGTCTGCTTGAAACCAATGGGCAGCCTTAGAACCCAATCTGAGCACTGAAAGGCTGTGATTCAACATTGGACATGTATGTTTCAACATTCACTCTTCCTCCCCACCACTAACTTTTGTAGTTATCTTTAGTATCTATGCAACAACCAAATCTTCATTTCAGGTAAAGTACCCAATGCCAGTGTCAAATGTGATTTTAAGACAGTTATTTCTTCAGATCCGTTGGAAAAGTACCATAATGCAGAAGCAATTCTGATTGCAACACTGCACAAAGTTTAAATACTTTCATAATCAGCCAATTACAGTTCTGGAAAAAAAAGCAAAGCATTTGTTAGCATTTTTTTTATATAAAGACAAAGTCATGAGTCAGGAAGTGTTAATACTGGAGCCAATCGACTTTAGTGTGATCAGAAGGGTTGACCTACTAGCAGTTTATGTACCATCATTTATGTACTGTGTAACAAAAGGGGAACCTGCTTGTTCAAGGAGTCTCTTTCCCTCTTCCTTTGCCAATATTAAAACATTTGATTTGAAAGCTAAAGAGGAAAAGAAGCAGCTTGAATGACTGAGATCATTTCCAGAGATGAAAACAGCACAAAATGTAAAAGGACACATGCACACACAAAGAACGCTTGACTTTACTGCAGGTATTGTTAGATCACAGCCACTTGAGAATTAAACAAAAGAAATGGCTTGGGGGTTTTCCCCTAAGGGTCCCTTCAGAATGTAATTTCAAGGTGTTTTTTTTCCCCTTCTACTAAATTGTTTTGACATGCCACATGGTGAAACTGGAAGCAGCATATTTGGCTACTTACAAAATGCCAACAAACTGAAGTAGATATTAAATGTGGAATGCCAAAGAGGTGATTCAGCGACTTCTCCAAAAATCCCTGATCATGAATGAAGAATACTGCATAGAACAGGGAAATGTTTCAAGGCCATAAGAACTGGCTTTTTAAAATCAGATCAAAGTCCATTCAGGAGTGTAGAAAAAAAGGAGGAGGTGCTGTTAGACTACAAACCCCATCATCCCTGCCCATTGCACACAATAGATGGAATTAATGGGAGGTGGAAAGCAACAACATCTAGAAATACTTAGGTTCCCTGCTCCTAATTTGGTCAAACTTTCTCACCCCATTAATAGCTAATTAGACGCATCTAGGGAACTCCCATCTGATCATTCTCTGTTGTGTGACATCCACCCTCAACATCACAGACACAAAATTTCCCTGTGCATACAGAATCCATTTATACTATCTACCATATCAGTTCACAGACATTAATTGATCATTACTACTAAAATTGTCCTAATTTCTTTTGAAAGCCACCATAGACGTGAGTGGTTGGAAGTCTGTGTGGTATAATGATTGGAGTGTTGGACTAGAGTTCTGGAGACCAGGTTTCAAATCCCAGCTCAGCCATGGAAACCCACAGGGTGGCCTTGGGCAAATCACACTTTCTCAGCCTCAGAGAAAGACAATGGAAATCCCTTTTTGAACAAATCTTGCCACAAAACCCCTATGATAGATTCACTTTAGGGTTGCCATGAGTCAGAAATTATTTGAAGGCACACAACAACAACAACAACAACAACAACAGCAACAACAATGTGTTAATGTCTCAATGAAAGAATTGTGTGAGAAAGACATTTTCCATGAGAACTAAGCAAAACAATGTTGCATACCTCACCCACTTGGCCAAGGTATGCTCTCTGGTCATTCTGGTCCATTTCCCCCTCTACCTACCTTTTCATAGTGGTCTTTGCAAGTTTACCAGATACATTAATAGTCTGTATACAAAGTTAAGTCCATTTTGTCCCAGATCCTCTTAGACAGAACCATGCTTTTCCACTGAAATCTGACCTGACATTCTGTTGCTCAATCACCTCATGTAGAAATAACCTTATTAAGCAGCCAAAATTATTTAACCAGACATTTAATTTTTTATCACTTTTTTTTAATTCCACAGAAAAACTGAACTAGAACAGAGTGATTTTTTAAAAAAAATTAAAACTGTAAAAAAAAATATGTTCACTTTCATGTTGTTGTGTGCCTTCAGGTCATTTCCGGCTTATGGTGACCCTAAGAGAAATCTATCATAGGGTTTTCTGATGGCTGAGAGTGTGTGATTTGCCAGAGGACACCCAGTGGGTTTTCATGGCTGAGCAGGGATTTGAACCCTGGTCTCCAGAGTCTTAGTCCAACTCTCAAACCACTATATCATGCTGACTTTCATACATATGGGTCATGTGTTACTCTCTGGTGTATGGAAATGTCAATGTCAAAATGGGATGCTGGTTGAAAATGTTATGAAGGATACATATATAGGCATGTACTGATTCTTTTTTCAGTTTCCAGCCTGTAGTTTTGAACTCAGGGAAGAATTATGATTTGAAATAGATGAAAACTACATACTACATGTTTGTTTACTACATACATTCCCCTAAAAGAAAAGTCCCCAAAAATAAAGTAATATTATTTTTACTCTGAAGTTGAATTAGAGCAGCTTACAATATTTGTCAGAGGGGTGGACTTTGTTTCCACAAATACTTAAGCTGACATCTGTCACATATGACATTAAGTGAAAACATTAATATTTACTGTGAAGGAACAGAACTATCCTCAGTTTTGGACATTTTGTTTAGTTTTATGGTATTGTAAAACAAAGTGTTTTTTGTATGTACACGAAGTCAGTTTCAGCCAAATGTTAGTAGTCTGGAGGTCGAAAGTTTAGGATAGAAAGGTCAAGAAGCTAAGCTAGCCAGGAAAGAAGAAAGCAAAGGGTTCATCAAAGGACAAAGAGACAACCAAGGAAGTAGGCAGTTACAAAGGTCAACAAAAGGAGTCCAGAAAGTTTAATTAAGGAAACAAGTTTTATTATCAATGCTACAGTTGTATCTATTAGGATGAGTATTAGTATTTTCTGGACACCTCTTTTTGGAATCTAGGGGCTAAATTGCACAAGATGCTGAGCATGTAATTAGAAGGTGATAGCACATTTCCTTTCCAGAAATGTCATTCTTTCAGAGTTTCATGAGCAATCAGACTTACCAATGAAGCCTTATTTGCCTCCTAATGACCAAACACTGACCAAACCCTGGTGAATATGAAGGGACAACTGTATTTGAAATTAGTATATTTACTCAACCTATCTCAAGGAAGGTTTTTTGGTGGGGGTGTCCCACCCAGCTCTCAGATCCATTACCATGGTGATAGTGAATCCACCCTCAGTGCAGCTGTGGGAGATTTTTATGGCCACTCTCCCACAGCTGCACTGGCTTGTACGGAAGCCCTCCAGGAGCTGGACCCTAATCCCAATAAAGATTCAGCACTGGAAGAATGCATGTACAACCCAGAGTGCCTGTGGTAGTGGTTGTATAACCTAGAGTAGATTCACCACATGCATGATAACAGACCTACTGGCTGCTCTGCAAGATGACCCCCCCCCCGCCCCAAAAAATAAAACTCTGGGTTTGGAGTTGAACTTTAGAGCAGGTATCCAAGGTGCTGAATCCATTTTGGGGGTCAGATTCAACAACTCACATATCCTCTTTAGAGTCCAGACTAAAACCTGGAGTGAATTCATTGTCCCAATGGCATGGAAGCCACCAGCTAACATTGCACTAAAGTAGATACATTTCACCAGCTTCAGTAGTTCCTAAATACAATCCTATTTCCATTCAGGTCATGCTGTGGAAAAGGGAGAATTAATGTGCCCCCTTTTTTGTCATACTGAATTGCCTTTTCATCCTCTACCACTAACCATAGAGTATCCTACTCACAGAGAATTTTCCTAGTATCTGGATAAATTCTGAATGTTCCTGATTTGACTCCCAAGATGATCAACTCAGATGTTCATTCTTTCAATACAAGCACTATGTTGTTTTATTCTATATACATTGAACTCTTGGATTAGGATAGCTCATACAGTTGCAAAATAAATGTTGAACACTATGCAATTTAAAAAAAAAATGAAAGAAAGATGGGAATGCCCACCCGGAATAGACAGGCTTTCATATAAACAAGCCCACACATCACATCTTTCATATTCCATGACCAGAAACCAGAGCACTGCTTCTAGTCACTCCAGATGGTTGGCAAAGATTCTACTTTCCCCCATAAACTCTTCTCAGTGGGGGGTATGTGACACTCCTATGGAAATATAAAATGGCCTTGCGCTGCCCAACATCTGTCCAATGAACCCTGTCATTCTGGCAGGCCAGAACTTGGGAGCAGATGTCGCTCTAGGCAAATGGTCTGCTTGCCATCCCTAACCTCATGAGAGGATTTCTTAAATTCAGTGTATTTGTGCCTCTTGAGTCCTTGAAACAACCCATCTTGAGCAGGCTGGGGCATCAAAAGCAAATGTTTTCGAACCTGAGTCATGAATCGGTTGTGCTATTTTAGGACTCATGATACACAGGACTAATCTTAAAAGAATTTTCTCCAACCTAAAGCTGAAGGATAACTTAGGAAGGCAATGTTATAGTTATTGTTTCTCTTCACACAGGTAGGAGGGTGGAGTTCTTATTGACTTATATGTAAAGCTCATTAGATCTGTGGATGGAGAGGTAATTGATAACTGAGCCAAACAGTGACTCAAAGCTAGTTATGATGTTTGATAGCCCTCCACATAAGCGACCCAATTACCACCACCACCCAAAATGAAAAATGAAAAAAAAAGAAAGAGAGAAAGATCTGACCTGGTGAAACCATGCTGCCAGGAGGCACTTCCTATTAGAGATGTGTAGGTATGCAGCATCTTATCCCACTCCCATCTAACACTCTCAAATGAATTGCCACTAGGAAGCAGCACTTCTAAATGGGATCACAGCAATCATGTCTTCATGCAGCTAGATCACATGGATGCCTTATTTGAAGGGTTTCACAAGTAACTGATCTGTGTCTCAAACATTCTTTACTTCCCAAGAAGGAAATTTGACCCAGTGGGAGTCCTGGCACATGAATCTTCCATTGCCTTAACCTGTTGTTGGGTGAACAAAACAATGTACAGTCAAACCCCTGTATTTGTGGAACCAATATCTGCGGTTTCAGTTATCCACAGCTGAAAAACAGGGAAACATACCATAGAGTAATGCTGGCAATGGCCTAGAGTGTCCTCTTTAGGCATCTTCTAGATCCCCTGATGAAACTCTATGGTATGCTTGTACCAGAAGTCCTTTATTTTGATCGGGTTTGATGTTATCCTTGGTTTCCATTATCTGCAGTAAGTCTAGGCCTGCATTGGTTGCCTTGGTGGACAGTCTGGGACAGGAACTAGACACAGGAAGTGTTCCCTCTCAGTTCTGCTGGACCTTTCAGTGGTTTTGTATTCTATGAGCTGTGATATCTTTCTAATTCAACTGTCTTTACGTAGAACAGAATTTGGAAACACTGATTTATGGTTTCTCCAGTCCTTCCTAGAATGCCAATTTTAGAAGGTAAATTACAGGGGATTCCTGCTTGATGTCACAACCTCTGAGTTATGGTGTTCCTCAATTATAACCATCCCTGCTATTGACCATATACGTTCAAGCACTGGAAGGAGTTATATAATGAAAATGCTTGAAACAAAAAAAAAATCAATAGGTGTAGCATCTCCTATCACCATGGGATACGACACAGGGAACATTGGCAGGTATCTTATATCAGTTTATACTTAACTAACTTCTCCTGGCCCAACAAACCCCCCCCCCAAAAAAAAGAACCTGACAGAAACATTGTTCAACTGTATTCAGATGATTGGCAGAATGGCCCTCCTTCTCCTCATTCAGCCAATGCCCAGTAAAGTAGGTTGGGAGGGGGCAAGTTACAATTGTGATAATAGTGTTAAAATGGTGACTAAGGGCTTGACTACATGGGAGGTGGGGGCTAAAAATCCAGATAAGATTCTGACTACTTTGGCCCAGAGCTGCAGTGCTTGAAATTTGGACTATTCTGCTCTGGATTTCTGAACCACACACACCCAAGCCTGAATCTGCATTGGGTTTTTACTTTTACCGCCCATTCAAAGCTGTTATTCAGACTTGATTCTGAGTTCCAGGGAAAGCAAAGCGCCAGCAGTAGTTACTCTCTCTGAAGTCAGAACAGGTAGCCAGCCTCACAGTGGCGGGACAGGCACCCATTCTGACTTCAGAGAGGGTGTCTACCACTGGCGCTTTGCTTTTCTGGTGCTCAGAGAGATGACTGTGTGCCAAAAAATCAAAGCACAAGCAGGAGTCACCCTCTCTGAAGCCAGATTGGGTGGCTAGCCTTGCGACGGTGGGGCTCACCAGGGGTTCTGACCTCAGAGAGAGCAACTACCACTGTGGCACTGTATTTGGAATGAGGTGGTATTGAGGGTGGGGGTAATAGTGGTGCTTCAGGCAGTACTTGTCCTTCCTCTCCTCCCCACCCCACCCCCACCCCTGAATCCTGTGCAGATGGATTGTTCACACAGAAGTTTTCTCCAGAGTTTCCAGCAAACTCTAGGGGGGAAAAACTGCAAGTTTTCTAAAATCCAGATTAGTGGGGTATTCACCTAGTCTGGTGCAAATAGGGCTGTACATCTTGTATCACTATTATACCAGATTCGAGGGGAAAGGCCACACATTGTGTGCCATTGTCGAGTTATATTTGAGTGGGGGATTTGGGATTTGTGACTGGTTTAGACAAGCACGAAATAGTGATCATGTATATGATATGAAAAAGTTATGGTTTCCTCCTTCTCCACATGCAATTTGATGCTATTGCCCAGATTGTAACTCACACTCCAGTCTACTTCACTGGGCATCAACTACATGGTCATTAATTACCATTAAATGACACTACGATGACCTGCTGCACTAACTGTATACTATAGGTGAACCCAGCCCCATGGTCATTTCATTCATTCCACTGGAATACAATTCTGCTATTAAAAAGGCAAAGGAGCCCTTTTCAAGATTAGGCATTGCCATTATGCTCATTGGGTGACCTTGGGCTAGTTACTCTCTCAGCCTGACCTACCTCATCAGGTTGTTGTAATGAGAAATGTAGAGATGAAGACAGACGTGTAAATTGCCTTGAGCTCATCAGACAAAATGCAGGATAGAATTAATCAAACTAAGAATGTTTTTAGTTAGTAACATAACTAATAACATTTTTCTATAAGTGTAAATTTTGGCATCTTAGGAGATGATGCTTCTCAGGTAGGTGAACTGCTGAATGGATTTAAGCACAGATTTGCCGACGGCAATGTGGGGATGGATCAACAAAGAGATCTATCACAGATTAGCAAAGGCATATAGCACATTTGGAAGACTTTACAAAAGAGTCTGGAGTAATAAACACCTGAGGCAAACCACAAAAATCAGTGTGTATAGAGCCATTGTACTGTCTATTCTCCTTTATGGGTCTGAAACATGGGTCACCTATTGCCAACACTTACGACTCCTCAAATGCTTTCATCAGTGCTGTATACACACAATCCTAAATATACACTGGGCTGACTATGTGACAAATGTTGCTGTCCTTGAGCAAGCAGGGATCACCAGCATTGAGGCCATGATATTGAGAACACAGCTGCACTGGGCAGGGCACGTTTCTAGGATGGAGGACCATCACCTCCCAAAAATAGTACTTTACAGTGAACTCGCCACAGGTCAGCATAGGAGGTGCGCTCCAAAAAAACGATACAAGGTCTCCCTGAAACAACATCTCAGGCTCGGCCAAATTGATCACCAACAATGTTCCACCCTGGCCTCACATCAGGAGGCATGCAGACGCATTATATCCACATTGCTGCAGCCTTATTTGAGAACTCAAGCCGAACAAGTCTTGAAGAGAAATGACAACGCAGAAAGAATCACAACCTGGAAACATCACCCAAGGAGACCTTCTGCTGTGCTTTCTGCAACCGGACTTGTTTATCTCAGTTTGGCCTTTTTAGTCATCAGCGCACTTGCAGAAAGCACGGGATGAGTCCTTCCTGAATTTTTGTTTGAGAAGAAAAGCCAGAGATATGTGTAAAATGAATGTGCAGTATTATAATATGTTCCCCTATTGATCATATAGCATTCTTATTCTTGGTTGGAATCCCAAAGTCAGAATAATCCAAGCAATAGTATTTCCAGAATCTATATGTGGTTGTGTAAACTGGACAGTGACGAAATCTGACAGGAAGAAAACCAATTAATTTGAAATGTAGTGATGCTAAAAAATGTAATGCTAAAAAAAGACAAAACAAAGGGGTCTTATGGCAAATCAAGTCTGAACTCTCACTAGAAGCAAAGATGACTAAACTGAGGCTGTCATACTTTGGACATACAGTAGGTCTCCCATATCCACTGATTCATTATCCACTGATTCAATTATCCATGGGACACAAAAAAGCACACCTACCATAGTCTTCATAGAAAATGTGTCCTCTCTAGCCATTTTCTAGGTCCTCCAAGGCATTTCTAGGTCCTCTATGGCATTTTAAACAAGAAGTCCCATTAGTTTCAATGGTGGTCACTATTATCCACCATTTTAAGTATCCATGGGGACCCCCAGAACCAATCCCCAGTGAGTAAGGGGGTTCTACTGTACTGTGAGATGATGCAACTAATTGGAAATGATAATAATGCATCCTTATAAAGGTCATCCCCGTAACTGCAGAACAAATATCTGCAGTTCCAGTTATCTATGGCTGAAAATATAGGGAAACATACCATAGAGTCATGCTGGAATATGCCTAGAGAGGTATCCTCTCTAGGAATCACTAGCTCCTCTAATGCAACTCTATAGTATGGTTGTACCAGAAATCCTTTATTTTAATAGGGTTTGCTACTATCCATGGTTTCACTTATAAATGGTAAGTCCAGCAACATAACCCCTACAGATACAGAGGACAACCTGTACTGAGTCAGGTTCCTTATACTGAGCTAGCTCAGTACTGACTGGCAGTGGTTCTCCAGAATTTCAGGCAAGATTCTTTGCTAGCCTTACCTATAGATCCTTGAGACAACATGACTCAGTGGGAAAGACAATAATGCTCAGTGAAGTGGAAAGCAGTAGGGAAAGAGGGTGACCACACTATAGGTGGATTGCTTCAATCAAGGAAGCCACAGCCCTGAGTTTGCAAAACCTGAGGAGGACTGTTGATGACTAGAGCTCTTGGAGGTCTCTCATCCATAGGATTGCAGTAAGTTAAATTCATCTTGATCTCAAACAACAACAAAGTATTAAAATAGTGAAACGAAGCATCCCTGTCTATAATTACAATTTATTTGTTTGTAAAGTCCATGCATATGCAAAGAGTTAGACCCTCTGCTGAGGTAAAACACAAGCATATTCTGGCAGAATATACTCCCAAATTATACAAATCTTGTACAATAGGACAGCTATTCTTGCTAATAATATCTTTAGGCAGTAAAAGGGAGAGGGGGGTACACATTGCCTAAATAATTGTTAGAGCTTTTTTTTTTTTTTTTCCAGGCAGCACCTTTAGAGCAAAAGAGCCTGCTGGCCTCTGTATCTTTCCCTTCCTTCCTTTGAGAAGGGCTCTGACTTTGAGCAGGGGCTGTTCTCTGCTCAGGAGCTTTTAAGGGTTTCTAATCCTGGAAGGCCATCTGACATCACCCCATTTCTTGTCTGCTGATGTTTCGTACAAGCCTCGCATTTCCTTCGCCTTTTCCAAGCCACCAATTACCACAGTGAGCTTGTGTTTATAGAGTGTGGGAGCCCTCCCTCCTCCTCCTTTCCACTGATGATTTTCTGGCCTGGATCCCAACAACCAGGCAGCCTTCCCTTCCTGGTGATGGGTTTGGTGCCAAGGGTTAAGCTGGACCAAGGCTATTAGAAAAGAATTTGGGAGGGAGGGGAGCACATAAATGAAACAGCAGGAGCAACTCCCTCCCCCTCTCCCCCCCCACAACTTCTCTTCTTCTCCTTCCCCCCTCATTTTCATTGACTTCAGTAGAATCATGTGATCAGGAAGCCTGGCTTTTTTCCATTTCCCCTCCCGACTAAAGGGAAACATTATGTAGCTCTCTGAGGCTGTGCTGCCGGTGGGACGGGCTTTCACAGTGTTACGTAGGAGGATAAAAATAACCAGCATATTTAAGGCCAGGCTGTGGAATCCCAGCACACGCAGTGTGCGCCTGGTCAGTTCCTAGCATCAGCTCATTCTCTCCAGCCAGCAACTGCATACACACACAGAGAGAGAGCAGAGTTTCACACTGTCTATGATGCAACTGCGCAATCTGTCAGACGTGTTTGGCAGACCCATATGTTTTCAACAGCCCCTGGGAAGGCCCTCAAGAAAACTGTTTTTCATCTTTGTTTTTCCTCAGAACACACCAGTTCTGTCAAAATGTGGGCTCGTGCAAAAGCGATTGTTTGTGAAGATGTAAATGTCCCTCGCCTTGTAAAAGAAGTTCGGCTGGAGGGAAATGCTCCATACCTGCTCAGAAAAGCTCTGGGTTGATTTATTTTGTAAGAATTTGAAAACTTCTCTCGGTTCAAACAACCATTCTTCCTGTTGGTTCTGGGACAGTGTCAAGGAACAGGTGTAGAGGGGGGGGCTCCCATGTCATCCTGAGAATGAATAGCTCTGAAGGAAGCAGCTGATAATGTTTTGTCATGTATAGGACAAAGTCGAGTAGATTAGGAAGTGAAGATTTAAAGCTCATGGAAGCCAAATCTTCTTGTTAGTGCAATAATCTGACAATGTTTGTACAGACTGGCACACTCACAAGAAAGAGTGGTTTACAGTTTTGTATCAGTCATTGGCTTAGAAACTGAAGACTGATGGCAGTTTGAAAATACATACAGGAAGTTTCATTTTGCCATGAGCATTCACTTTGGGATTCCCACTCTAGGTACCAATTTCCTGCAGAGATATTGTTAAAGGTAAGGAACTGAGAACACATATAAATTCCTTCTCAGGTTGTAACATTCCCAAAAGACAAAAGCTATATGACTTCCTAGTACTGGTGTCCATCCACAGCAATGGCTGCTGAAATCTGGAATCCAGGGAAGCTGGTTGCTGGTTGGCTATCAGTCTGTGTGTGGAGGATGTCCATGACTGATGGACACATTCCTGAGAAGGCAGATCTGAGACTCCATAGGCACAGGCAGATGAGAATGAAATAGAAGATTGAATTCCAAAGGCAACACACAGACATAAGAAGGGCTACCTGCCAGTAGGTACTCAAGGCCCTATGGGGACTGAAGAGCAAGGCAGCAAAGGAAGGCCCCAAATTAGGTGTGGGGTCAAGCAGAGGTAAGTAATTCAAAGGATCAGGAGTTTGTAGGATCCCCAGGTTTCAGTCTCAGGACTTGGATCCTCTTCTCCCATTCTCAGAGTGAGAGGGATGACTGTCAGAGTGAGATCACTGCCTTGAAAAGTAAGTGTAGGTGTGTGTGTGTGTGTGTGTTCCTTGTTACTTAGATTTGGTGTTTTCATTTGAATGGTATACTACCTGTAACTGAGGGTTGATCTTAACTAATCACGCTTCATTACATCACCAGGGCCCATTGTCTGTGACACAACAAGCTAGTCCCAAGCTATTTACGGCTTTTCATGAAATAGGCCTGGATCCATAACATGCATAACTGTTATGCATTAACTTCATAACAGTCAAGTAACCTGTGGCTGTGCTCACTCAAGGGCACCTTCTAGACCTCCTTGTGCAAACAATTTCTGGGAATTTCCAGGGTTAGAGGCCAGGGACACACCAAGACTGGTTGATGTGATGGTTGCATGCTGGTTGTGTGTCCAAGCACAGCTCTACCCCACCCCATGAGCCATAGGATTCCAGCACTGCCTACTTCACCAGCTGAGCAGTGGCAGCTGGTGGAACCTAGTCAATGGGGCAGTAAATCCATTGCAGGTTTTAGATGAGGCCTAAAAGGAACTAGCCAAAGCGCTAAACCCTGTCCCCCATATAGATTCAACACCTTGGACAACTCATTGGAGCCAATCCAAAACCTGTTTGAATGTTTCACCACTCTAGTGACATGAGATCTACCAGCCATCACTGTAGCTAGAAGCAGCCTCCTGCCCTTTTCCATCAATTTCCACAGAATGACACTGGTAGGGCTTTTTATTCCTATGTGATCCTATCCAAAATCTGAGATTTTTGGAGGCAGGTTGCTTCTTTGTGTTCTCCCAATCTCATTCACAGGCATGTGTGGTGGTAATGGAAGACAGGACCTTCTCTGTGGTTGCTCTCAGACTCTGGAAGTTCTTTCTCAGGGAGGCTGGGATGGTTCCCTCCTTCCTGTCTTTTATCAGAAAGTGAAGACCTTTTGATTCCAAAAGGATTTGGGAAACTGGGGACCAGGCTGTTGAATGGTGAAAATATCCCTCATGGAATTCACTGGGAATCCTACCTGTCTAAATGGGATCCAGTGCCAATCCACACTATTCAGAAGGGGGGGGCAAAATGGCAAAAACAACACAGTAAAAGCCTTTGCAGATTTTCCCTTACTTTTTCAAAAATCACATGGGGGTGCGTATTCCTGCTCATTTGGACTATCGAATGACAGGAAATTCAAAAGGAAGCACAAAACTGATTAGCCGGGAGAGAGCAGGGGTGGGTCTTGCTAGAAGGGCAAGCACTTGCTGCTGCCATGTTGGAATTTCGCCTTAGTGATCACTCACTAAGGTGATAAAACAGGATGAATATTTTCTGTTTTACTTTCCTATAAAATTGGAAAATTGCTCTATTGCACCAGCACACCTTGGGGTGACCATTTAAAAAAAAAATGGCAGCAGTGAATAGAAGTAAATCAGTCACAGCTGCCATCAGGAATGCGAAGCTCATGGGGGCTTCCAAGGCCAGAAAAACCATTTAGACATGTTGCTGATGCTGCAAGATGCCAATACTATGAGGTACTTTGGATATTTCCCCTTCTGCAGATGGGCCCTGGTTGTGTTACAAGAAGAGAACTTTTCTTAGAGGGCTGTACAACTTTTACCTTGTCCTTTTAAAAGATTATGTTTTAAAAGGCTTTAATTTCATAGAAAGTTTAATGCCATTTTCAACATAGCTTTTTGTACACTTCTATCCCTAAGTATTTTTGCTTGTATTTCTTTCTATCTTCTGAGCCACCTTGAGTCCCATACTATTGGTTTTGAATCAGTTTGCATTGCCTTAGGATGTCCCAAGATGAAGTTTCAGTTGTGGTCACAGAAAGCCCTCATTTCCAATAATTTCCTCCTTTATACAAGTGATGACCTGAAGGAGACAACACCCAGAAGGAATCACATCAATAGAAAGTACTTCTCAAAAAGTTCCAGAAGTAAGCACTCCACCAGCAAAATACCTGAATAGGTCTCCACAGAACTAGAAGCATGTTAAGAGCTTCTGAAACTGCAACAAGTATTTGCTTACATCCAGAAGACATTGTGTAATGTTCCCTACAACTTCCTCTCCAAAAGTGGCTCATAATATATTTTGAAATTCATGGTATATTGCATTATCATCCAACAGAACCTTCTCAGGTTACCCAAAAGGGCACCTTATATTTGTTTGCAGCTCAGAATTATTTGTGCTGTGATTTTTGGCCCACTTTATTTGGGAGGAAATGAAGATGAGCCAGCAAGAAAATGCTTACAGGAGCTCCTCATTTTCTTAGGTTCAGAGGAAGGAAGGAGACAGCTTCAGAGTAGATGTTGTGTGGGAAACACACTTCCCTGCATACATTCTGGCAGCTCTGGGCTGGATTCTACCCAGAGTTTTTATTAAAACAGCCTCATAAGTTGCAGTGGTCCTCAGAATGAAAGGGGAAAAAATGCAATAACTGATCAAATGTTAATGACTTCAGTCTGTTTCCACGGAGACATTCCCACCTCTTTTCCATAAGAAGCAAGGAGGGGGGCTCAGAGTTGAATATTCACAACTGTCTCTGACTGAGCTGTTATAGAGTTTGGAGAGTTGGTACTTACAATAAATAATCTACCTCTCTGTTTGTGTGTCTGCTTTCACACATTTTAATTCAGCCCACATTATAGTCTTAGTAATTAGCTTCAGATGAAACAATGCTGTCCCAAAACCTACACTATAATTTAAAATGTCTGTCTGTCTGTTACACTATACAATCCACATGCTTGATCACAGACTCACAAAACGTGGTGTGCTATCAAATGGGATCAAAACAAAGACTATTGTCTGAATCCTGTAGCTGGCACCAAGTAAAGTAGGCTTATTGAATCATTGCAGTTTACCAATGTGTTGACTAACATTCAACAATTGATTCAGTAGCTTTTCTTCAGCTGGAACTATCCATTGGGATTTAGACCTACAGAAAGGTTTGGGGTTCAACTTCAAATAGCTCTTCAACACTTTGGATTTCAGTAAAACAAATTTTGCTCTCAAATGCAGATTCGCGAATTGATTTTGATCACACTTGATAATGGAGACATAGGCTGGCATCCTCAACAATTTTGCACAAATTCAGAATCGGTTGGCAAACCTTGTCTTTTTTCCCCCAGAAAATTGCTGGCTTAGGTCCATGTTGCATTTTAAGGAGTGTAAATGCTACTAGTGAAATGCCACTTTTTTCATTCAAATCATAAGCTAATTTATTGACATCAATGGAGGCAAATTTCCTAAGTTAGTTATAAGGCTCTGTGTATTTGTATTTGTTATAGTTGTTGTGTGCCTTCATGTCATTTCTGACTTATGCTGAACCTAAGTTGAATCTATGACAGGGTTTTCTGAGGCTGAGAGTGTGTGGCTCATCCAAGGTCACCCAGTGGGTTTTCATGGTCAAGTGGGGATTCAAACCCTGGTGTCCAGAGTAGTAGTCCAACACTCAAACAACTATACTACACTGGCTCCTTTACCTTGAATTAAAGGTTCTATAGAGAAATGTTTATAGGCATACCATGATGCTATGTAATATGCTATTTTCTGCTCCTGGATTGTAACCAGGTATGTGCTTCTCTGCTTGCATCCCAAACAACCAGCAGTTTTGCAAAGATCATCATAGGAGTGGGGGGTTTATGAGAGGGGTGGTGAGCTATGGCAAAACTTTGCAAGCTGTTTCACAATTATAACAGGCATGTAATGTGTAATGATTCAGACCTGCAATTCCCACTGTACTTTTCAGTGGACAGTATGAAGTGCAGTTGCAGGTGACAAATATTCAACAGGCTGCAATGAACTGGATTAATTTAATGAAAAACAGCAATTTTACATCTGCTATTCCAAAGAAGCATCTAAACCATGTAGTGGAAAGGGAACAATATCCATACAAATGAGTCCATTGCACCCAATCCCCAGTGAATATACTGATAACTCTGACAATATACATCATGGATTTTACAGTCTCATCAAGTAGCCAAGCTTCAAAATACCGTAGTGGTTTATGTAACTGCAATGTTCACTATGGTGCAAATGTAAATCAAGCTGTTCACTGGGTGCATTTATACAATGTGGCAAGTCAGGGATCAGCAGGGTCCCTGATTTGTCATGAACAAGCAGTACGATGGTGCGTGCCACTTGCTTGCTTTTGCTTGCAGCAGGAGCAGTTAAACTTCACTGCTTCGCTTTAGTTGGCTTATCTTGTCATCTGGCACTGGGAAGCTTCCCTTCTCTGGTTTGTTCCCTTCCAGCATATCAGAAAAAGAAGCCAAGAACAAACCCTGGATTCTTTCCCTGACTTGTTGGTAGAAAACAAACCAGAGAAGATGTGCCAGATGATTGATAAAACAACTGTGGAGCCAAGCCCTGTAGTTTCTTTAGCTAGCCCCACTATAAGCAGGAGCAATTGAGCACCACGTACCAACATTTTGTTTGTCCACAACAAGCCAGAGTTCCCACAGATCCCTGGCCTGCATCATTCAAAAGCACCCATTGGGTCTCCTTGGTCATTGTTATTTGGAAGGGCTGCTCCATATGCCTTCTGTTTAATTGGCAGAGTGGATTGTGACATTATAGTGAAGAGTTCATAGGATGTGAGTGAAAGATCTGATTAATACAACAGTGGTTTATTCTTCTTCAGTCCCTGAAGTTCATGAAAATGTTGGCCTCTTTTGCACACTGCTATGCTATATTTCAATGTATCAGCTGTTCAATAGAGGAGACATTGCACAGGGAAGCCAAAGATCTGTTACAGATGAGCACAACTTTTGTGAACCACACGCTTTCATGGACAAATGTTTCTGGATTTGACCATTTCTGGCAAGTCCCAGAAATGGTATATGCTTGTATCATAACTGACTGAAATACTCCACAAGGCTTTTTGCAGACATTCATTTTTGTAGAACAGCTTTTAGTGATATTGTGGAATTGGGCTGACAGTGCATGTATCATTCTCTTAGCTCCATGTATTTATCAGACTGTTCGGATCAAGTGCCAAGCTGAAATACACAGCAATGCCAGAAAGTCTCTTCTGTTAATGAGAGAAACACTTTTGTAAAGTGTGCCATATTTCAGCCAAACAAGTAAAGCCCAAATTCATAGTTGTTCATGTAAAATACCACAATGTTAAGATAGCCAGTGTGGTGAAGTAGAGCATTGGACTGGAACTTGAGAGATCCCAGTTCACGTCCTCACTAAAGCATGACAAGGGGTGACTTTGGACTAGTCAGCCTGCTCTACCCCACAGTGATGTTAACAGGATAAAGAGGGGAGGATGGGAACTACCTTGAGCTCAGGGGAGGTGGGAGGGGAATAAAATGTTGAAGATATCTTCCATTTGAAGGCAGATGTTTAGACTTGGATAGAATAGTTGATAGAAGGAAAGTTTGCCATCTCTTCACCTCAGCTGCATCCTCAAAAGTCTCTCCAGAGAGAGATACTCCAAGGACGCCTCCTGAAAAATGTAGGAGAAACCAAAGGGTTTGTTGGCAACTTAAAGTTCAGCACACTGACTGACTGACTGACTGACTGACTGACTGACTGACTGACTGACTGATTGATTGATTTGCTTGTCAGTTACAGTAGGTAAAAATGGTAAGATTCAATTATTCCTATTTTAAGAGACGGGCCAGTGAAATGCAGAAATGTCAAAACATACAATCTATGTCCTATGGAGAAGAAGTAGATGGGAAGATAGGAAACAGTTTTAATACTAAG
Organism: Gambelia wislizenii; assembly: GCA_030847615.1. Lineage (NCBI taxonomy): Eukaryota > Metazoa > Chordata > Lepidosauria > Squamata > Crotaphytidae > Gambelia > Gambelia wislizenii. The sequence goes on along the minus strand of JAUMIR010000002.1, from coordinate 301,365,272 downwards.
CATGCACTGACTAGTAGGAATTATCTAGAATTTCAAATGTGGGTTTACCCTGTCTAGAGAGAACAGCAACTGAGCCTGATACGTGTATGTAAAGCATATGCTCTGTTACACAGCTATAGTCCTTCCCTAAATTTGAAACCTTCATAAGGGGCAGTCTCTTATGAGCTTTATAAAAGAGCAGGTACAGTTTTAAGACCAAGGCCTATCAGAATGTCCCAGGTTTTGTTTAGATGGTGAAAAAATCCTCAAGGAATGCAAGGGGGAATACCTTTTGTCGAGATGAGCTCCCACCGGGATTCATCATATTCAGAAGAAGGGGGGCTGAAAACTCCAAGTAGTTCTCAATTATAGCATTTGCTGTTTCTCACAATCCTTTTTTCAAAAAATACACAAAAATAAGCATTACAGCCTGTTTGAGCAACCAATCCGAACTGGGGCACATCCCAGAAGTCAAAACATGATTGGTCAGATGTGCACAGGGATGGGCTTGCCGGCAATGAAGTGGCAAAATCAACCATTGTTGTCTTCCACAGAAGCGATCAAGCACTATTTTTGAGCAGCAAATCAAAAAAAATGTTTTTTAATCACAAGATCGCTCTTTCACATCTCTCATTTTGACAAGACAAAAAAGGGGGAAATGGGGGGAGCTTTGGGGGAATAATGCAGGTAACTCACTCACAACCACCATCTTTTCTCGTGAGCATGGTCCATGTGAATTTCTAACTCAGATAGCTTCCCATGCCAGTGATCTTGTGAATGGATCATGGGGACAAATGAACACTGCTGCGATAGTGAGTTAACACACTATTTTCCGCAATTAATTCTCCCCTCTAACTGAGTGCTCAGTGTTATAAAGGATAATTGTGTTTACTGCTATTATAGTACTGAGAAAAGTTTATATGAACCTATACAAATGGTATAACATAGTATATGTCACACAAGATTCATAACCTGAATTGAATTGCACTATTAATCCTAAACATAATTGTTAATTCCAATGAAAGCAGACTCACAGATACAATAGAACATATATAGATGTTGATTTACTGCATATTCAGTGCTCTCATTGAGACCAACAATCGGGTTGAAGTCAAGAATGGGAATCATGTGGCCCTCCAGATGTTTTTGGACTGCAGCTCCCAGGAGCCCTAGGCAGCAAGGCCAATGGTGAAGAATGCAGGGAGCTGCAGTCCAATACCATCTGGTGGGCCACCTAATTCCCTCCCCTGCTTCACATCATTGTCTTTAAGGTACCACCCAAGTCTTGGCTGGTTTTGCAGCACCAGACTAACCTGGTTATCCTGTTTTATTTTAGCATTTTGCATTCATTTTATTTGTATGTATTGTATCAACACCTTTCATTTAGAGGGCTCCTAAGTGCTATTCCTATTGCAACCTTCTGCAATTAGCTTGTAAATATGAATTATGGCTTCAGAGCAATATTTTGAGACTACATCCCTATTTATTAATTTTAATCTTCTGTTGATTCATCTTTTCTTCTGCATGGTTTTAGTCATAGAATCCAGCTTTTCCCGGTACAGAATTTGGGTCACCTTTGCTCCAGGGTTAGATATGTAGCTTTCCACAGTCAGTCAAGAACACTTAACATTTGATTTTGCAGATCTTTTATTTAAAAAGACTGTCATCAGTTATGAGCCACCACAAGTTACTTTTTTACTTACTGAAGTCTGCAAATTGCAAAAAAAAAAAAAAAAAAAAAAAGCTATTGCAGTGTCGAGTCCTTTGCAAACTGGAGCTTTTGGGGGGGGGGGGTCAGCTTTTTAATTTAAAAATCACACATACTCACAAACCAACCCACAGAAGTCTCTGTTTACTGCTCCTCAAAAGCTTCTTGGGACATTGTCAGCAATTAATTATCTATAAGCAGAACCATGTGGAAGGGGGCTGGCAAGAATGATGTCAATGCTTGCAGTTTTCTGAGAACTACAAAGTCCTCATGAGTGATGATTGGGCTCAGTAGTAATTACCCAGGCCTAGTTCTCATTGAAGTCAATGGGAAGGACTTGAATTCCCTGAGCTTCAAGGGAAATTGGGATCAAATTCTGGCAACAGGCACATACCCACCATCTGCCACACACAATCCCAGAGAGAGCTTTTTCTACAGCACCCGTAAGACATCTTTCCTCCTCCTCTTCTCGTCTCATCTCGTCTCTTCTCTTCCTCTCTCTCTCTGTGAAGAACCAATTTTCATACTGCAACCGCTTAGCTTTTTCTTCAACTGTACCATTAATTATCTTTTTTGTTAGCCTACACCTACAACTGAATCTTCCTACTTCCTGTCACCATGGTACTTTACTTCATTCTTAATCTTCTTAATCTAGCAGGGCCTGTCATGAAACATTGTAGGGTTGCATGCTTTTCTTCATGATTTCGGTCCACTATCCAGTCTTCATTCTGGACATTTCAATCCCTTCTCTAACATTTCTGATCCCCCCCCCCCCGCATTCACCAACAGTCAAACAGTGCTCTATTATAGTGGCTTTTAACCTTTTCTTTACCAGGAACCCCCTTTAAATATCTTATGTTGCTGTGGGTAACTACTACTGAGCCCAATCATCACTCATGAGGACTTTGTAGTCCCCTGAAACTTAACTCAAGATTTAAAACCCTAATAATAATAATAATAATAATAATAATAATAATAATACAGTTACACCATCCATTAAACCTTCCCTCAGAGGCACTGGAGAGGGAGGGAAGACTTTTCTCCTGCTTCTTCCTGCAAGTTTTTGACTGGAGCAGATTGAATGGCAGTGTGCAGGCCAAGCCAGCCAGTCAGCCTTTGCCTTGGATCTTGTCACCTGACCACTCCACGGCAGGGATGAGGTGGGCCAAGCAGCCTTCAAGCCTTCGCGGACTTCCTGTAAGGACATTGCAGACCCTGGGGGTCCCTGGACCACAGGTTAAGAACCACTGCTCTATTAGATAAGCTGGTTTGGGCTTCAGTGGGGGGAAAAGTGGGTGGCCAGACCAGATCACCATCAACAAAACTGAATGCGGGGGGCGGGGGCTGCTGGTGCATGCCTGTGGGCCAGCTGAGTGCACAAAGGTGGTGGCTTTGGATCAAGCAGGAAAGGGGCTCCCAGCTACACATGGAGGGGAGAAATCTGAGAAAGAAACTCTTCTCTCTTCCTGATCTTCTGTGGGCTGAGAACAGCCTCTGGGCACCTGGACATACCCAGCAGCAAGGAAATATAAGCAGGTGGAGAAGGGGTGGAGAGTAAGGTGGTTTTTTGATGTGATGGACAGAGGAGGGAAACAGGGAAGGGTCTCCAGTGCCTGTGGAAGCCTGCTACCTGACCTAGCTGAAGATGGGAGGGCTTTCATCCTTTGCACTATGGCCAGGCCACATCAAAGAATCCAACATGCTTTCCTGGACTGCTCAATGGCAGCTTTGAATCCCTGATGGACTTGCTAAAAATCCTTACATGTGATTTCAAATTTTGTATATCGTTATTATTTTCTTTGAAATTGGATATCAAAAACAATTGACAAATAATGATACAAGAAATACAAAAATATATCTAACAGTTAGGCCCTCAGCACTCTTCTGAACCCCCTAGGACCTGGTAATTTGTAGTGCTTCCCCATCTCTTATCAACCTTGACCATGGGAACTTCTGTATACAAAACAGAGCTCTACCTTTAAGCTACTGCTATTCCCTTGGTGAATTTTATCTGTTTCAGCTGGTTGCTCTAGATACACTGTTGGGAAGGAGGACTTTATCCATCCCCACTTTTAAGAAAGAGAAATAGAGATGAGTTCCAAAGGAGAGGCCCACACATGCTAAACCTGTCAGCATTCTCTATTTGTGTCCACAGCAAGCCTAGAGGAGTACAATAAACCAGGCAATGTTTGTCAAAGCATACTACATTGGAATTAAGTGTTTGTCCACTTTAAAGTGGTTTTGGAGAAGGATTTGGTGGTGGGAGATAAGCCACAATTTTCCCTGTGAATAAATTTATATTCATAAGAGGTCTCCTTAAAAGCAAGGAGACCAGAATTGTCATGCTTTTGGACTTTTTCCACGCAGAGCTTCACTCATGTGCATAATTGCTTGCAGGAATGGGTTTTTCTGGAAGGGCTTTAAAAATACACTTGGTGAATTAAAAGCACAACTCTAATTGGAAGTCAGTGCATAGCTATTCACAATATGACATTCTTCTAAACTTTTGAAAATCTATATTTATATTAAGATGGACATTGAATAAAAAGGCTGCCAGGTGGTAAATGGAAACCATCAGATGAATTACTTTGTTTATCCCCCGCAAACACTAGATCCAATAAATATCACTGCATTAATAATCTGAACTTTTAAAAACTATAACTAAGGATTGGGGGTTGGATGGTAATGTGTGTGTGCGTGTGTGTGTGTATTAGTTTTCCCCAGACTGGTGGAAACAAGCTCTCCCTCTCTCCCTCTCTTGTGCTTTCTCTGGCAGTACAATGCAAGTCTTTCTCAATCTTCTTTAAGGGTGTCTACCTTAATTCCTTCCATTACTTTAGGATGTAAATTTATTAGGACTAATACTGGATCAGGCTTGGCAAAACTTAAACAATTCAGTTAGACACTAAACTAACAAGGACTCTTGGGGGATCATCTATATAGGCTTTCTAAATCAAGTAGTTAATTAGCTTATGATTATGCTTTTGCTGATCACTTTTAATTGAGAAATTAAAATATTACTACAGAAAAAAAAAAGGTAATCGGCTGCACAGTTTGGGGAGTGTTCGATAAAAATGTCAAAACAATTGCCAACTGTGTTCTTCAGCATTTTAAATCCACGTGCTTGCCACTGTACTTTCAACAGCCAACTAAATCATTGGGAAAACACCCTTTTAGATAAGTAAGCAATGACAGGCCACCGCTTCAGGAAAAGGCTTTTTGTGGGATGCTTTCAATGACTTAGAGCACACTCAAACAGCTGTATGAACCCTGTTCACTGTACAAGACATGTTACGCTGGAACAAGATAGACCTTGTTGTTGGGTCTTTTCTATCATACCCACGGAGCTGCCAAACAATCACTACTGATGGCATAAAAATACTGACTTACCTTCAGTTCTGGTCTGTTCTCTATCCCTTGTGAAAAAACAGCCTTGAAACAAAAAGCATACCTATACTACATAGTAATAGCCATTTGATACCACCTTAGCTGTAATGTAACTTCTACCTTTATTATGTTTTGAAATGTTTTTCGATTAACATACCCTTCAACCGGTAAGTCCTCTCTTGTTCTGCATTTTCAGCTGCTTTTAAAATGTCCCAGTTTCTCTTTCCTCCTCCCACCTTTGTCCTCAGCTTACTTCAAGTACTGCAAACTGAGGTCAAAGTGCAAAAGTAATCTTCACTCAATTAAATCAGTGGGGGAAAGAGAAGAGAAAGGGACAGAGAAATCTTGTCCTGCCCAGTAGATCTAGGTAAAAGCCAGCTGTTGCTGCCTCTCCTAGTTTGTGTCATTAATAACGTTTGCTATCTTGACCACACTCTGATGTTGTTTGGCCATATGTGCTCCAGTTTTCTTCCATGAAATGCTGGAGGGTATGAATTAATTTCTTAAATAGGATTGCCTATTTAATACCTTGGGTTTTTTAAAAAAAAACTTTTGCATGATATACTGTTTTAATAGCATTTGGTTTTCACCTATGCTGTAAGCCACCTTGAATCCCACATTAGGAGAAAGAGGGGATATAATTTTTTAAAATAAATTAATAAACAAAAGCTTCACCCTCCAGAATCCTGAGATACATGAGCTGAGATCCTGTATGATCACAGCACAAGCATACACCTCTGCCAGTGTTCTTATACCAGGCTATCCCATCCACCTCTGCATGCAACTCAGTTGATGCCACAAAGGCAATGGAAGTGTATTGATGGAGGTGATGAAGGTGCAAGAGTGTCATCACGCTTCTTTTTCCCAGCTGCAAAATTACAGCCAGATGATGTCCAAGGTTACCAACAGCTTCAGCAGCCACTGCTTGGCCATGGGGACATGCCTCAGTGCTGTCAGGTTATGTGGGGTATTGCACAATGAAGTACTGGATACCTCCTCCTACAAGTATACAAATGCTGGAATAATGGGAGGCTATACAAGCATATGTCACCAAGAGGATACAGGCCATTGTTTGGTAAAGTACTTAGAATTTTCTGTCAGACATCTCTGCTGTAGTCCAGGAGTGGACACTACTAGAATTCTCTAGCAAAGAGTTCCAAGTACCTCACCAAACCAGAAATCTCAGGATTAAGAACCACGACAGTTAAAGTGGTATCACACTTTACAGCTATAACTAAGGGGCTTGTCACATGAGGGAAGGAAGCGGCAGTGCACCCTAATAATAGCACATCCAGCTTCTTATCATATGACATTGGTGTATTTCAGCTTTTCTCCTGTACCAGTCCCATGGAAGACAGTGGTAAACACAAGTCTTTTTGCTAACAGGAAAAATCCATTAGCAAAGGGACCCGCTTTTACCACCATCTCCTACAGGGCCGGAATGGGAGAACAGCTAAAACTTATCAACGTCACACAATGGAGATTTTCAGACCTGCAAAATGCCGGTTTGCCGCGCGAGCAGCCTCCCGAAACTGCTGCGCGGCAAGGGTCTACTTCGGACGACGCTGTGCCTCTCGCGAAACCGTCCGTGTCACTTCCGTGAAGCTTGGGACGGCTCAGCACCATATTTCAATCACGGAGGTTGCCCGTGATTGAAATATGGCGCTGAGCCGTCCCAAGCTTCACGGAAGTGACACGGACGGTTTCGCGAGAGGCACAGCGTCGTCCGAAGTAGACCCTTGCCGCGCAGCAGTTTCGGGAGGCTGCTCGCGCAGCAAACCGGCATTTTGCAGGTCTGAAAATCTCCAATAAGACAAGGTGGAATGGGCTACTCTCAGGCTTTAAAGCCACTTCTTTCCTCTGTGTAATAAGGCTCGAAGAAATGTAGATAACACTGTCAGGCTTCATTTTGGGCCACACCAGAGAATGAGAGATGAACTGGGAACATGGTTCTCTGCATCAATAAATATATGCAATGTTTTTATTGCCAATGGTGCCTTGATACAAGTAAGAGAGGCAGGTTGTTGTCCCAAATCATTTACGATCTAAATCTTATGGAAAACCATTTATTATAGGCCTCATATTCAGCTGTAGTTCTAGCTGTCATGGAAATCATTTACCCACTAGAGCAGCCAAGTGCTCACCCTAGAAACTGTTTGCAATAGGCAGAAACAAAAAAAGGTGACACTTAAAGCCACCTCTTAACCTGAAAAAAATAATAATTGTATCATTGTACCCAATGTAAAAAAAAACACAAAGTGGTCTAATTATTACTAATAAGTATAATTTTGTTTAGATAATAAAAAGTGGCAAGACACAGTAGAATGCAGATACGTATAAATGTATAGATTCACTCTAATCCTGTAGCATTTCAGTTATCCAGCATTAACCTACGAGATGAGTTACTGAATAATATCTTTAAGAATTTAGCCAAAATGTCTTACAGAGTATTTGCCAAGAGAAGAATACTTCTAATATCCTGGGACAGTATCTTGTTGCAATTATTGGGAAGTCTGTCCATAACAATTTGGCAAACTTTTTTCCTCTATATTGCTAAAGGAAAAGCAAAGATGTTTTTATGTAACCCAGTGGAGTTTTCTGTGTCTTTTTAATGGTTTTCAAAACAATGTTTATCTAGGCTTTTATTTTCCTGTCTTCCTTAGTTTTGTACATAGTAATATTCACATTAAGACTATCCTTTACTGAAACTCAGGAATTTCCATTATACTAAGTATAAACCTGGGATGATAAACAGGATCTCTCAGAGGGAATAGTGCAAGAAAATAAATGCTATACATCCACAAAGGATCGTGTTTTATTCTGGTGCCAGTTTTGGCTTCCATTACTTACATGGTATTTACTTTTGACAATCAATTTGTTCCCCAGTCCCAAGTCATGAATTCCTTTTTCAGAGTGTCCTTATGCCTCAGACTATTTACACTAAATTCCAGATGTTTTCACTGCAAACACTACAAGTCAGATGTATGTTCAATGCTGTTTTATCCCAGATTAGAGCTGGCTGAGCTAAGAGTTCTTAGAAAGAGTCAACCCAATGCTACCTGTGCATACTTATGCTGTTTACACACAGTGTTGAAGGTATTTAGCAATTCTGGAGGTGTTTAGGCTTTGCCTAATGTCGAGTGAACTTTGAAAGCTAGCATGATTGATTTTGTGTTTTTCAGTCAGCCAAACAGAAGTATCAACACAAGAGATCAACATCCTCTGCTGTTTTAGCATCAGCAGACCTATTCCTGTATTTAAAAATAATTGGAGGATAATGAATTTAGCTACTGAACTGGGAAACCCTGCACTGGAGAAAGTGGACTTCATAGCCTTCAATATTTCACAAATGAAAACGGACCTGTGTGGCCAAACAATATCAGATCTGGTTAAGATGACAAAAATTATTAATGAAGAAGAACAGATAAGCTAGGGCCCCATCTATAAAGCGGGGGGGACAGAGTACCTTGCAGTAATGGCAATTTGCAGCAGCAGCAATGTGTCTTAATGGTTGTTTTGCACCCATAAGCTTCACATGCTGGATGGCAGCTACAAGTAATTTACTGGCATTTGTACTTTGCCACCCCCAAACTTTAAAAAAAAAAAAGATGTCCCAGATTGCAAAGGATAGCCAAAAAAAAAAAAAACTGTTTTATTACTTTAGCAACTGGTTGATAAGGCAAAAATCCAACAAAAATCCAGGTGCTTCCCGTGTTAGCAAGCCCTACACCATGCACTCACCCAGCCAATCAGCTTTGCACTTCCTCTCCTATGGGAAAGCGATTCAGAGTGAATCGCTTGTCCCAAAAAGCAGGAATGTGCACACCCCTCTTGCTGTGTTTTTTTTTTTTTTTTAAACTATGGGACAAGCCACAATGGCTTTTCCTGTGTTGATTTGCCATTTTGCCCCCCCCCTCCAAATACAGTGGATTAATGTGGGATCCCATTTGGACAGGTCGTATTCCCAGCAAATTCCATTAGGGTATTTTCAACTTTTAGACAACCCCTAGGAAAGGCTTCAACGGTTTGCCTTTGCCTGAGCCTACTGAGCAGGGAAAGATTCCACTCCTTCCTCTCCCAGCCCTTCTGGTGAGTTGAGTACAGACTACATTTGAACTCAGTTTGCAGCAATTGAAGTAAGTGCTTCAAGGGGAAAAGTGGTTGGAGGTGAGAGAAACTGAGGGCTTATCTAAACAGTGAAAATATTCCTCATTAAATTCAAGGAGAATACTTTTTGTTCAGAGGGGATCCTATGGTGATTTGCTATATTTGAAAGAAGGGGGGGGCAAAAATGCCATATACTGTGTGGGGAAAGCCTTCACAACTTTTCTCAGTTTTTTTAAAATAATGAGAAGGAGATGTGCATTCCTGTTTGTTGGGACAAACAATGTGGATTGCAGTGCATTCCCAGATAAGAGTGGAAATGGAAAGCTGGTTTGTCAAACATGCACAGGGGCAGGGCTTGCCAGCAACAAAGTGGCCAGAACTGCCATGTTGGATTTTTTTCAGCCGTGAACATAGAATCATAGAATCATAGAGCTGGAAGAGACCACAAGGGACTCCAAACCACAGCCATGCAGGAATAATCAATCAAAGCATTCCTGACAAATGGCCATCCATCCTTTGCTTAAAAACCTCCAAAGAAGGAGATTCCACCACACTCTGAGGCAGTGCATTCCACTGCTGAACAGCTCTTACAGTCAGGAAGTTCTTCCTAATGTTTAGATGGAATCTCTTTTCCATTGCTCTGTGTCCTTGGCTCTTGAGCTGCATAAAACAAGCCTGCTCCATCCTCAGTAGGACATCCCTGCAAATATTTAAACATGGCTATCATGGCACCTCTCAACCATCTCTTCCCCAGGCTAAACATACCCAGCTCCCTAAGTCAGTCCTCACAGGGCATGGCTTCCAGACCTCCTACCATTTTGGTCACCCTCCTCTGGGTAGTTCCAGCTTGTCCATATCTTTCTTGAAATTGTATTCCACTGTATTCCAGGTGAGATCTGACTAAAGCAGAATACAGTAACAATATTACTTCCCTTGATCTAAACACTGTAATCCCATTGATGCACTTTTTTAGCTGCCGCATCACACTGCTGACTCATGTTCAGTTTGTGGTCCACTAACACTCCTAGATCCCTTTCACATGTACTGCCATCAAGCCAGGTGTCACCCATCCTATATCTGTGTTTTTCATTTTTACTGCCCAAGTGTAGTACCCTACATTTCTCCATGTTGTAATTCATTTTGTAAGTTTTGGCCCAGATTTCTAATCTATTAAGGTCATTTTGATTTCTGATCCTGTCCTCTGAGGTATTAGCTACCCCTCCTAATTTGGTGTCATCTGCAAACTTGATAAGCATACCCTCTATTCCCTCATCCACATAATTGATAAAGATGTTGAATATCACTGGGTCCAGGACAGAACCCTGTGGCACCCCACTGATCACTTCTCTCCAGGATGAAGAGGAGCCATTGGTGATGACCCTTTGGATGCAGCCCATCAATCAATTACAAATCCACCTAACAGTTGCATTGTCTAACCCACATGTTACTAACTTTTTACAAGGATATCTGGGGGACTTTGTCAAAGCCCTTACTGAAATCAAGATACATGTCCTTTTCGTGTTGCTGAGATGAGGAAACAATATGTTTAAGCTTATTTAAGTGGAAGGGTGCATTTCCATACCTCACATTTACTGTTAAAAATATACTGTTCAGTGGCACCAACTTGTGGAGAATAAAAACATGAGTAATTCACTCATGGCCACCATCTTGATTTGTTGGCATGCCTCCATGTGAGCATCAAACATGGATAGCTTTGGATACCAGTGATCTTGCCAAAAAAATGTGGAGACAAATGAACACTGTTGCAGATTGGCGTTACTGAGCACTAATCTACATTATATTGCCTTGTCTAGACAAGCCCTGAGACATTTTAAAAGTAATAGAAAAAGTGGGATGACAGAGGATTAATAAAGACTGTCCCTGACAAATTGAGAGAGCTGGAGCGTACGGAACATTATACTGTCATACACTGGGGCTTGATTTTCTGAGAGTTTATTTCCTCCAACACGAGATAAGGCCATCCAATTTATCTCCCACTAACATTCTTTGCTTGTTTCAATGCTTCAATTTAGCTCTGGATCTACATAGACTTCCTAAGGAATATACTGCTCTCTTCCTACAAAGGGACCAGAGACTTCACCCTAGATGGAGACAGACTCAGGTTTTTGGGTTTTTGTTTTTGTTTTTGTCGTGGAGGAGGGGTGTACTTGATGTCTTCAAATGGAGAAGCCAAAGTTATACCTTTCTTTTACTGCCTTTGTCCCTAGACAGCTCATGGCCATGTGGCCTGTAGCCTAAATTTCTGTCTGCACAGACCGTTCTTTCTCTCTACCACCTCAAAGCAGTATGTAGACTTCATAAATGTAACACCATTTCTTCCATTCCCTTCCATGTTTTTTTCCTCCATCTTCTCCTAATGAAGATGACTGTGCGATTCAGAAAGTAGCATGATGACTTTTGCTCCTTGATACATTTGGGAAAACAATGGGCTTATCTAAATGAGCTATTTACCCTGTCTTGCCCCTGTCTTGGAGCCCTGCAATCCTGATGATGCAAGGCTTTTGCCCCGTTTTGCCCCAGGACAGTCCTTATGACCCCTGGGGCAAAGATGAGGCTAAGATGGAGGAGGGAGAAGATGTGGTAAGGCCCATTACACTATTTTTTAATACCTGGGGGGAAACATTCCAGCCAAAATAAAACAGATTGGGCCCCGAGTGACCATAGGAGTCCAAACTGCCACATCAGCCCGTTGCTGCAGTTGCTGTCTGCTGTCACTCTTCTGAAGCCAGGAAGCAGTTCCAAAGCATGTGACCAGGCTGGGGCCATGTAAGGGGCCTTGCTCACGTGCTGCAGGCTGCCTTCCTGGATCCAGATAGTAGGACATGGACAGCAGTGATGGCAGCTGCAGAGACATGCAGGCATGGCAGTTTGGACTCCATCCCATTCCGTGTAATTAACGGTAGAGCAACAGGCCAGATCCATGGGCAGTGGGGCGTTGGCATATTCTGGCCCATGTTAAATGAGCCCAGATATTCAAGATTATTCACCAGAAGAGGAGTAAAGAAATACACATCTACTGTACTAGAAAACTAATTTTACATTTGAGAGGGCTTTTTTCTGAATATATTATATTTGTTATATGATGGAGTACATATATTTCTCATAATAAGTGTATTGTGTCTGTGTTGGTTTGGTATTGTATCTTATTATTTGAAGTAAATAAGTAAAAATTATTTTAGAAAATGAATTTTAAAGTGTATTTTTCTTTTTAAGTTTGAATTTCCCCCACGCTCGTCCTCTCGTGAGAACAGCCCAGGATTTCAAACAAGGAAGTGAATGCAGCTTCAGAGAGCTGCATTCACTCCGTGGCTGCCAAGGGGGAGGGAAGGCATGCAATTAAAGGTAATTGCAAAACTTTTCATTCTTGTGCTGGGACAGGGTTGGGAGAGGAGATAGCGAGACAGGGACACTATTTTTGTCCCCATCCAATAATCTCCAAAAATAAAGCAATGACCATGCAGCTCCATTGTCAATGGTGCCATAAACATTTGCAGAGAAACCACCATCAACAATTAACATTAAATCACCTACACTCCAATTGTCCTGATTTGGCAGGGTCAGCCCTGGTTAATCCTCTGCCATTCCACCCACTTTCACATAGCCACTATTAAAATGTTCCAATTTCTCTCTCCTCCTATTCCTTTCCCCCTTTATCTTCAGCTTGCTTCAGTTGCTGCAAACTGAGCTGAAAGTACAGAAGATTTATTTATTTATTTATTTATTTATGCTATTTCTATGCTCCCGTTCTCCCAAAGTGGGACCCAAGATGGCTAGCGGAAAAATTAAAATCACAATTAAAAGCAACTTAAAAGCAACTAAAACATACAAAATGAAAAACATTTTAAAACAACATAAAAAAGATTAAAAAAAACATAAAGTAGTTTGTACTCAGCCAATTAAGCAGAAGGGACAGGAAAGGTGGGTTTGGAGTCTTGCCCTTCCTAAACTCAGTATGTCAATTCCAGGGTTTCTCTGCTTAAAACTGTAGTTGTGTGTATTCTTCCTCAATTATGATTACAATACAATAGCACCCCTGTACCCACAGATACTAGAAACCACAGATGACAGTGGTTTCCTATTAAAATTAAAACCCGATTAAAACAAAGGGCATCTGGTACAAACATATGATAGAGTTGTGTTGGAGGACCTAGAAGATGCCTAGAGAGGACACCTCTCTAGGCTTTTTCCAGCATGACTCTATGGTATGTTTCCCTGTTTTTTCAGCTGTGGATAACCAACACAGATATTGGTTCTGCAGATACAAGGATCCGACTATACAGTTAAAATCTTTGTCCTTTTATTTCCTTGGCAGAGCCTTTTAAAGATGTTCTGATATGACTTGGCCACACATGTCCCAGTGTGTTAAGGAAAATGCAACATGGGACATACAGTGAAAGAAATAAAATATGTATGTGAAAGTCACAATGACTAAGCAAGAGCAATTATGGGGCTACACAGGTGAAACTGCTAATGTAATCTAGAAGGCCTGAGAGCCAAGGACAGAGGTACTGAATGCAGAATGGAAACACCTGAGAATCATTAAGTGTACAAGGTGAAATGTTGAAATACATGGGTTGGTCTTAAGCATGGGTGGAACTATGTGGACCAATCAGAATGGAAGTACACACCCACTGGGTGGAAACTAGCTAGTGGGTGGTGATAAACAATGGCTATAAAATTGCAATGTTTGCCAATGTAGTGTGGTGGAGTAGAGGTGGTGTAGTGTATAGAGATTGTGATTTGTTGACCATATAGTATATTTATATAGAAGAATAAAGTAGGTTTTATATAAAACTACTGAGTTGCCTGAGTGAATCCTGGAGACGTTTTGGAGACACCTGGAGAAGAGTGAGAAGGCTTGGAGAGTTTGTCAGGATCTTCAGCCTATTCTCTGAAACTCTGCTGCTTTGGAGAAAAGCATTAACCACTGATCTAAGCTGGTTGGCTCTGCTGTATAAAAAGGTGGTGAGTTTGAGCCAGAGGTGAAGAGCTACAACTCCCATCATCCCTGACAAGGGTTATGGGCCCAGTTACTAGAGCACCCAGCATCCACAGAAGCTAAAAGTTCCAGAGAGTGGAAGAAAGCTTTGTGGATGATAGATCAGAGCAAGTTGTTTGTGCTGCACTGATAAGCCTCGTGAGTAAATCATTTTGTGTTTTGCTTAAGCCCAGACGGGTTGGCTGTGCATACTCAGAAGGACTGTGTCAAATTGAGTCACTGCACAAATCAAGATGGAAATTCTAAAGTTTACTAAATTAAATAGAAACAACTACTCTACCTGGAAGATTTATGCCCAATCTCTACTAGTAAGGGAAGGTCTGTGGTCAACAGTTGAAACAGGGCTGGCAGCTGATGCTAATGCAGCCACTCAAGAGAGAGATAGTAAAGCAAAAGCCTGTCTTTATCTCATGCTTGAAGAAGACTTAATTAATGACGTCAGAGATAAAACGTCTGCCAGGGATGTGTGGGATACCTTGCAGAGATTACACACTCCTTCAACTGCTTTTGCAAAAATGCTATGGTCTAAAAGAATATACAGGCAAAAGATGGCTAAAGGGCAGTGTGTGATAGAACATTTAAAAATAATGCAAGATTTGTTTGTGCAAGCTGAACTGAGGGGAGTGCAAATTAGCAAAGAGCAGCAATGCTACATTTTAATAGAATCGCTAGACTCTTCGTGGGACAACATAACGAACAGCTTGCAGAACTTGCCAGAAGCTGAGCTTAATAGAGACTTAATTGTGGCCAGAATACTGGAAGAGAACCAGAGAAGAATGTCTGAGCAGGGTGACTCAGCAAGCTTAAAGACTGTGCCAAAACAACAAACAACTCCTGACTGGCGAACGCAGGAGGAAGCAGCCTCTACAAGGGAGAAACGGAGGTGCTTTTATTGTAAGAAGATTGGTCATCTGCAGAGACATTGTAAACATTTTGCAGCTGAGAGACGCAAGCAAGCAGAGAGCAGATGGCAGCCGCGGCAGTATCAAAAACAGTCCAGACCTCCATTTTTGAGGGACAGTGGTAATAAAAAGGGGGTTGCAACCATGATTAAGGAAAAACAAAATGCAAATTCTAAATGGCTAGTTGATTCAGGAGCCACATCTTTGATGTGTAATGATATCAATTTAATAAGTAATAGAAAATCAGCTAATGTAAATGCTGTAGTATTGGCTGACGGGAAAGAGCTAAGTACTGTAAAACAAATGGGTACTGTGTACATTCCAGGGCTAAAAGAGAATTTTAATGATGTCTTACATGTAAAGGAGTTAGAAAATAATTTGTTATCAGTAAGCAGATTAACAGAAAAAGACTACACAGTCATCTTTGAAAAGAACATGTGTAAGATAAAACTGAATGGGGAATTGCGTGGCATAGGTTTGAAAAAGGACAAACTTTATTATTTGGAGGACAATATTGATAGCTACAGGGTTGAAGAAGCTAATAACATAGAAAATATTCCAATCCACAAAGACTGCATACACGAGCTTCACAGAAAATTTGGCCATGCGAGCTTCAAATGTTTAAAGAATTTAATCAGGATGTGTCCAGATTTAAAAGTTACTGAATGCAAAAACCACTTAGATTGTACAGTGTGTCAACAGGTAAAGGTCAGAGCTTTTCCAGTAGCTAAGAAAACAAAAAGAATTGCTCAAAGACCATTTCAGTATGTACATGCAGATGTCGCCCAAGCTAATTGCTTGTCCTTAGGGGGAAGCAAGTATTTCCTAGTAATTGTTGATAGGTATACAAGGTTTGCATTTGTGAGAATAATGAAAAACAAATCTGACGCTGGGCAAAGTTTAAAAGCATGGGTAAGAATGGTGGAAAGACAATTTGATAGCAGAGTAGGCACCATTATTACTGATAGAGGAGGAGAATTTTTAAATAAACAATTGTTTAACTGGTTTCAAAAGGTGGGAATAAGGCATGAAACTACAAACCCTGCTTGTCCTAGTGAGGATGGGTTAGCAGAGAAGAAAATACAAGATATAAAAAGAATTACTGCTTGTATGATGGCAGATGCAGGGGTGAAAGATAGTTTTTGGGCAGAAGCAACATTGACTGCAATACATATCAGTAACAGATTGTATCATTCAGAAATTGAAGACATTCCCTACAGGGTATTGTATGGGAGAATGCCAAATTACAAGTACTTAAGGGTTTTTGGACAATTTGCTCATGTTTACACACCTGCTTGTTTCAGGAGGAAAGGAGAACCCAAAAGCAAAAGGCTTAGGTTTTTGGGGTATTCTGGAAATAGCTACAAGTTTCATTTGGGAGGAAAACAAGTGCAGTATTCTAGGTCTGCAAATTTTGAGAGACATGCTGGTTGGGACAAACTGCATGCCAATAAAGAAGTGTTTTTGAGATTAGGGAGTTCAAATGAGCCAGAAGCACAAACTGAACCAATCTCAGGAAACGGAGGGGTTTCAGTTAAGCAGGAAGCATCACCTAGCAGCAGTGGTAGTTCTTCCGATGATGAGATAGCATCTAGGCCTACTACTACTCGAATGACTGAAGACAAGAGATTTAGTCATAGAACTACAACTCCCAGTAGAGAAAGTGAGGATGAAAGAGACAGAACAGCAGATTTTATTCCCAGGCGTAGTCATAGAGTTAGAAAGCCTCCAGATAGGTTTGTTGTGACAAAGGCAAGAGCTTGTTTAGCAGTAGAAGAGCCTGAAAGTTTTGAAGAATTGGAAAGTTATTCTAGTGAAGAACAGGAAAGATGGTTTGATGCAATGGATAATGAGTTTGGTTGCCTGGTAAATAAAGATGTTTTTGAAATTGTTGACAGACCCAAAGACAAGAAAGTAATTGGTTGTAAATGGGTATACAAAAGGAAAGAAATGCCAGATGGAAGTATCAAATATAAAGCTAGGTTAGTGGCTAAGGGTTTTGCACAACAGCAGTATGAGAACTATGACAAGACATATTCTCCAACTGCAAAGCCAGAAAGTCTGAGAATGGTTCTAGCTGTAGCAGTAAAAAGGAATTTAGTTGTAGAACATTTTGATTTTGAGACAGCTTACTTGAATGCGGTTCTGGATGAAGAAATATTTATGGAACAGCCACAAGGTTTCGAAGAAAATGGTAGTCAGAGAGTATATAAATTAAAGAAAGCGTTGTATGGTTTAAAACAAAGTGCCAGAGCGTGGAATCTGTGCATCAATGATGAGCTAGTAAAGCTAGGTTACAAGAGGAGCATTGCAGATGCTTGTGTTTATACAAAAGGAGACATAGTATTAGTGATTTATGTAGATGATTTGTGCGTAGCAGCAAAGTCAAAACAGGAAATTGAGTCAGTAAAAAGAGAATTGTCTAAGAAGTTTGTTTTGAAGGACTTAGGTGTATTGAAGTCTTATTTAGGTATTTGTGTTGAATGGACAGAAGAAGGACATTGTTTATTAAGTCAGAGAAATAAAATTGAAAGATTGATTGAAAAGTGTGGATTACAGAATGCAAAAATAGTAAGAGCTCCAATGACAACTGGTTTTGTGTCTGAGGAAACAACTAGAGCGTTTGAGGACAAGACTTTCTTCAGAAGTATAATAGGATCTTTACAATTCATATCTTGCCACACCAGACCAGACATTTCTTATGCTGTAAATGTATTGTCTAGAAGGGTTAATGATCCAAAAATTGAAGACTGGACAGCGGTAAAACATTTGTTGAGATATTTGAAAGGAACTGTAGATAGGAAATTGATAATAAGAAACAATAGTTCAGATCTTGATTGTTATGTAGACAGTTCATTTGCATCAGAATTAGGAGACAAGAAGTCAGTTACAGGAATGATAATTAAATATAGTGAAAGTCCAATAGTTTGGAGAAGTAGAAAACAAACTAATGTAGCGATAAGCACAACGGAAGCAGAATTCGCTGCTTTGAATGAGATAGTAAATGAGGTACAGTGGATTAAGCAATTGTTAAATGATTTAAATGAAAGTTACAAGATACCAGTAGAAATTCTGGAAGATTCACAGTCATGCATAGCGATGGCTGAAACTGAAAGTTTGAAGAACAGAACAAAATATGTTGGTGTAAGATATCAAAATGTGCGAGACATGGTTCAGAAGGGTGAAATAGAATTGAGATATATAGAAACACAACACAACATAGCAGATTTGTTCACAAAAGCATTGACAGCAGAAAAACATGAAAGGCTGACACAAATGGTTGGAATGACATTGTAAGACACATACAATATTTTATTTCGGAGGGGATTGTTAAGGAAAATGCAACATGGGACATACAGTGAAAGAAATAAAATATGTATGTGAAAGTCACAATGACTAAGCAAGAGCAATTATGGGGCTACACAGGTGAAACTGCTAATGTAATCTAGAAGGCCTGAGAGCCAAGGACAGAGGTACTGAATGCAGAATGGAAACACCTGAGAATCATTAAGTGTACAAGGTGAAATGTTGAAATACATGGGTTGGTCTTAAGCATGGGTGGAACTATGTGGACCAATCAGAATGGAAGTACACACCCACTGGGTGGAAACTAGCTAGTGGGTGGTGATAAACAATGGCTATAAAATTGCAATGTTTGCCAATGTAGTGTGGTGGAGTAGAGGTGGTGTAGTGTATAGAGATTGTGATTTGTTGACCATATAGTATATTTATATAGAAGAATAAAGTAGGTTTTATATAAAACTACTGAGTTGCCTGAGTGAATCCTGGAGACGTTTTGGAGACACCTGGAGAAGAGTGAGAAGGCTTGGAGAGTTTGTCAGGATCTTCAGCCTATTCTCTGAAACTCTGCTGCTTTGGAGAAAAGCATTAACCACTGATCTAAGCTGGTTGGCTCTGCTGTATAAAAAGGTGGTGAGTTTGAGCCAGAGGTGAAGAGCTACAACTCCCATCATCCCTGACATCTGTGAAATGTTGGACGGTATGAAAGCATAGCCTTGCATAAAATGATTTTGAGGGGATTTACAAGTAAATTTGTCAACTCAGCTAAAATTCTTAGGCCTCCCTGTATTTCCTGGATCACTTTATGCTGTTTGTCAATGAAGCATCTCGCAGTTTTGTGCAGAGATATTCCAATGACTATAGTAAAAATTCTTCTTTGCAAATTCCATAGATATTGATAATCCCCCATCCTCTCTTGTAAATGTCCTTGAAGGAATGGGCAAAACCACCTCCAAGTATTCCTTGCCTAAGAAAACCCTATGAAATGCATGGGGTGACCTTAAGTCGACAGCCAACTTGAAGGCACATGCCACACACAGTGTCTGAGAGTCACTACCCTGGGGAGGGGGAGAGATATAGCCTGAGGATTGTATGCATCCCCAATTCCACTTTTTTGCAGCTCCCTTGAACACCTCCCAAAATCATATAAATCAGGGGTGAGAATTAACCCACCAATAGACCAAATGACCACAAAATGGCTTTTAAAAAGCAGCAGTTGGATTCGACTTGTCCTCTGTAAACAAAACAGAACACCTAAAGCCCTATGGAAGTTTCTGCCAATGAAAAGCAATGGCTTATTCTCCGTTGCAGCACAGAGTCTGCACGGAGGCAATACACAAGGATGATGACACGTGCAAAACCGTGAGCTTTTTGTCTGTGTCTGATAATCTCCAAAATCGATATTTATACAAGAGACCATAATAGGAAAGGAAGGATATTTTGAAAAGGAAGGATATTTTATTTTCCAAATATATGATTTACCTCTAGATGACAATTCCTGCACTGTTGCAGTTTCTTACAAAGATAATGGATGCTTTAGGAGGACACTAAAGACCAATCTGCATCATTTTTAATACACCAGCTCAACTCACAGATGGTATCCATTTAACTCTACTCCACAGTTAAGAAACAAAACACTGTAGAGTCCTACACACAATGCACTGCATCAGCTCACAGCCTCTTCTTTCAATAAACAATCATCTCTCTCTTTTTACCTTCCACTTTAAAAAGAAAAGTACAAGACAAAGTTAGAAAAAAAAGTAATCCATTCACTCTCATCCATAGACCAAATTAAGCCACCTCAACAATAAACTTGTATCCAGGAAATACATGACTATATAAGTAACAGGAATGCTATTCCATCACACACGCTCTATTTTTTTACAATGTTCAAATACCTTTTAATATACCAAAATCTGTACATACAGAATACTACAGGAACACAAATACCTTTTAATATATCAATATCTGTACATACAAATACTACAGGAATGACAATTAGCCATTTTGGCTAATTGCCATAGGAAACAGAAGAGTATAAAATGTCTTTGTATGACACAAAAGGTTAATTGTTACTCTTCCTTTGTTACTGTAATATGACTTGTTTTATAATACATGTACTCCAAGTTTAGGTATATATTTTAATTAGTTAATTTTAGTTATGATCTTGTAATTGTATGAAAGCTTGGATGTTTTGTACTATTTTATGGTTTTTTTAATTCTTTGCTATGGTCTTTGGACTAAGCAATAAACATATTTTCCATTTTCCATACAGGAACACATATAAAATACAATGTAACAAATAAACAGTTTATATGATAAAATGTAATATAAAATAAAACAGTAGAACAGAGATCATCATTTAAGATTATGACTTTACTCTAGGTAGTCCTTCTTACATTATCTGATGTGAGGACAGGCAGAGGGTTTTTTCCCCAAATGGGCAAGAGACCAGAAACACATTTGTGCTCATTGACTCCAAATCTTTCCTGGAAATTTGCCATGGATTGGTAGCCAATAGCTTGCGGACCAGCACTGGTCCATGGAGCACTGCTCTAACGTATCCTACAATATAAAACCTGGCTTCTGAGGCCAAAATTCAATTGTTAGTTCCAGCTAAAGTAGACCAACTTATTCAGTGGGAAACTGGTAATTAAATATTTATGCAAGTTCCATACCCTCCAACATTTCACAGGTGAAAACTAGGGGCTTTATCATACCACCTCCCTAAACCAGGAAATTTTTTAAAAATGACAAAGTAAAAGTTTTTAAAAGCACATAAACACACTAAAAATGTCCCAAGTAAACTGGGGAGGGTCATAAAAGTGTGTCGCCTACCTGGATATCGTGATCTCACCCAGAAGTATTCTGGATGGAACGGCCATTGACGCTGCATTCACGCGGGTTCAAAGTTGCACGGATTCAAATGCCAGCAATGCCGGCACTAAAGTACTATGATTGATCAATGGCTTAAGATGTCAATAAAATATTACAGGTTTTGGCCAGTACATAAACACAAAAGGGCAACATCATCTGGTATGCACGCCCTTTCATTTTTATGTGGCATCGGAATGACACCATATTTGGTGAGTCTGATAACATCCTAGGACACGTGTGGCCAAATAACATCAGAATCTGGTCAAGATGGCAGAGGTTATTAATGAGAAAGAATGCACAAGCTAGGGAAGGCTGCTGCGGTTTGCTTTTGCTTAAGCCTACTGGAAAAGCAAAATTCTGCCCTCTTCTTTTCTCTTCTCCCTCCCCACTGAGTCAATTGAACACAGTTTGCAGCAATGGAAGTAAGCTGAAGACAAAGGGGAAAAGTGGGAAGAAGGGAGAGAAACTGGGACACTCTAAAAACAGCTGAAAAAATTAGAACCACAGAGGATTAATCAGGATTGTGCCTGCCAAATCAGGACAGTTGGAGGGTATGAAATTCTATTAATTCCCTGGATCTACTTCAGTTGGGAATTAGAAATGGATTTAGACCAAAATGTGATTAAGGATATAAGAAATGTCTTGTTAAATCAGAACAGTTAATCTAGGCTGTCATTGGTTCCAATGCTTCTAAAATCATTTCTTCTAAAATGGGTGGGCAAAACAAGGAGATCCAGAGGTCAGTTTTTAGCCCAGAGGACCTGCCACAGGCTGTACTAGACCTCCAAAACAAAACCAGAAGATGATAGGAGTCCATTTCTGGTTTTATAAACCCTCTTGATGGGTGGTAAAATAAGATTTAGTAATGCAAAATCACCATTCCACAAGGCATCAGGGATAGAAATTGTCAAGGGTGGTGAGCTTTAGGAGGCAAGAGACCAAGAGAATGCAGAAACATTTGGCTTCATGTGACCTGGAATCTGCAGGATTCCTATCTTTGCTCCAGAAGCTCAGGAGCAGGGCACAGAGGTGATATTGTTTCATCCCCAGAATCTGGTATTCTGACTTTGTATATTGATCTATTATGTGCAGGATCCAATATAGACTTCAACTAGGGACCAGTAGAATCCATTGGAATCAGGGATGGGCACACATTTTCTAGAAGTATAGACTTGGACAAGACCACAAGGGACATCCAATCCAAACCCCTGCCATTGAGGAATATACAGTCAAAGTAATCCTGACAGATGGCCATCCAGCCTCTGTTTAAAAAACCCCAACGAAGGAGACTCCACCACATTTCAAGGCAGCGTATTCCACTGCTGAACAGTTCTTATCATCAGGAAGTTCTTCCTAATGTTTAGGTGGAAACACTTTTCCTGTAGTTTGAACCCATTGCTCTGTGTCCTAGTCTCTGGAGCAGCAGAAAACAAGTTTGCTCCATTATCAGTATGACATCCCTTCAAATATTTGAACATGGCTATCATGTCACCTCCTAACCTTCTCTTCTCCAGGCTAAACATACCCAGCTCCCTAAGCCGCTCCTCATAGGGCATGGCTTCCAGACCTTTCGATCTTGCTGGTACTGCAGAAGACATGATTTAGGCTTATACATAAGAACTGTTGATAGTCCTGTCTTCTTTACTTAAGAGAGAAGTCCCCCAAGTGTTGCTGGATTGCAGCTCCTATCATCCATCACTATTGACCCTGCTAGTTAGCACTGATGGGAGCTGCAGTCCAAGAATATCAGAAGAGACACATGCCACCCACCCCTGAATGAGAGCCTGCTCTCGATGTTTAGACTGTGGTGTCGTTTCTAACTGAAAAACTCCACAAGTGAGGTACAAAAATGTCACTGTATGGAATTATATTATTGCATGAAAAAAATCTCTACAACAGCACCAGAAAGGCACTGTGTTCTACTGAAGGAGATTGTGCAACACTGCTGATTCACACAGTGAGCCTTCACAAATATCATGGCAGCTCAGTTCAGTCATGAAAACATTTTGGGCACCAATCGTGCCACTGCTAGAATTTAGGAAATAGCTCTCAAAGTATCACCCCCCCCACCTCCTCCTTAGCATAGGAAATAATAGGCTCAGTGAATAAGAGCTGAGGTGTCTCATGTGAAGCAGACTGTCTTTGCTGTTATGTTTATTTAATGAAACAGGACTTACTCACTCCTGTTACCTCAGTGAACAACACACCTACACACCGCGCTTTTCCTAAACCAATATCTTAATGCTAGTTTCTCTTTCTTGGCCTCTCTCTTCCTCTGCCTTTCACCTAGCCTCTCTATCATGCCATCTTTTTTTAGCTCATTTCATTATACTGCTGTGGGGAAGCTAATTCAAACAAGCAGGTCTGCATTTACTTTGTTTAAAGGCAGTGTGGTTTGTGGTCATTCTGATCTTGGTGAATACCACATTCATGGGACAAGTGCTGAGAATGCAGTGGCCCCCATGCTTACAAGTTCTGTCCTGGCCCGACAGTTAATTTGTTCCAATTGACTGTCACCACGATGCACTGTCATTGTAAATTTCATCAGAATGAAGCACTGGGCTTTGTCCAAATAGCACTGTTGACTTCAATTGGCTAGATTTGGAGCAATAGATTTGAGACTCTCAGAACATAAACTGGTCCCTTTCCATTGAGGTTTCAGAACATATGGCATTAATTTTGACTCCAATTTCACGGTAGCTTGTGAAGCCCACAAAACTAGCTCCCAATTAGTAAATGCTAGTAATATATAGATCTATATATGGTGTTCATCCATTCAAGATTCACAACTTCAAAAAGCCAATGCAGCAATACAAAAGGATTACACCTATGCTCAATAATGAAACATTACCTTATGGATATTCTACCATGGCAAATTACACAACAATTTGCCAAACTACAGTCCTTAATAGGAGAGCTAGATGTGTACAGCCTTCTAGGATTTCATTATACCAATGCAGAGCTAAATAAAACACACCAGGAAGTGGAAGTTCCAGTTAGGCAGAGGCTATTTATTTGCTAATATCTACTTTTTAGAACAATGTGGTTTTCTGGCACCTCCTATGGATCCAGTCTGACCAGACGTCTACCAGGTCAGGAGAGAAATAATGCAGGCTCACCTGTGCTGGTATGGTGATGAGAGACAGAGAGAGAGAGAGAGAGAGAGAGAGAGAGAGAGAGAGATCATCAGTAGCAAGCTATTAGCCAGAACTGAGAAAAGTTACTTTTTTGGATCAAAATTCTCATAATATTCCAGCTGGCATGACCAGTGGCTTTGGGAACTGTGGAATTCTTGGAGTTCTGATGCAGGAAAAAATATGTTTTCCAAGCTCTGGTTATAGGCAGTGTCAGATCTGGAAGCCTGAAGATTGCAGCCTTGAGCTAATGAATGGGCTGACTGGCAATAGCCAATGTCCCCAATGGCATCTCCTTATAGTTCCCAGCCATGGAACTGCTCATGGAAAGAGGCAGGACTTAAATGGACACAGCTAGAATTCATGAAAGGGGAAGGGAAATCCTTTCCTAGAGTTGCCAGAGTGAAAACTGGAGAGAGCTCATGTACCTTTAATGGTAGTGTAGAAGAGGGAATTTCAGCTGGTGTTGCTTGTTACCTGGTTGCAAGTCAAGCAGCAGCTTTTGAATTTCCCACTTCTGTACAACCACTAAAGATACAGGAACACTCTCCAGTTTTCATTCTGAAAACTCTACATTCTGGTCACACTCATTAAACAGAAACACGTTTTAATCATACCTTCTGAGTGAGGTCAATGCTTCTGTAACAGTATTTTAAGACTGAGAGGTGATATGATAGCCATCTTTAAATATCTTAAGGGATTTCATGTGGAGGATAGAGTGAGCTTGTTTTCTGCTGCTCCAGGAATAAAAACATGAAGAAATTATCATCTGTTGAGCAATACTTGAAAAGGAAGGCATGAAGATTCTGATTCTGTCAGAGTTAGGGGAAATCTGGGTGGGTGGTGTACTTTGTTTTATGGAACCTTTGAGCTAGGGACAGTGCATCTACATGCCATTGTTAAAACACCAAAATATATTCTTCCATATTTTTACATATTTTTCAGCTTCTCCTTTTTCAAAGAATATCCAGTTTAAAAAAACATAATGAAACAGCAGCACAATTTCCTCAGGTACAGATCAAACACCTACGCAATACTTTTGATGGCTGGTTATAGAATGTAGTGGTTGGTCTGCCAATTTCCTTCTCTATTGTCTGTGTATAATTCCAGACATCAATTCTATCTCTTTAGAATCATAGAATTATGGATTTATAGAGCTGGAAGAGACAGCAAGGTCCAACATTTGTTCAATCCTCTACTGTTCAGCAACACACAACTAAAACACTCCTGAGATATAGCCATCCAAACGCCATTTAAAAATCTGCAAAGAGTTCATCACTCTCCTAGGCAGTCTGTTTCACAGTTGAAGAGCTCTCATAATAAAGGTCTTCCTAATATTTAGGTGAAATCTCTTCTCTTGTAATTTGAATCCATTGGTTCATGTTTTTATTCCTGGAGCAGCAGAAAACAAGCTCACTCTATCCTCCACATGAAATCCCTTAAGATATTTAAAGATGGCTATCATATCACATCTCAGCCTTCTCTTCACCAAGCTAAACATAGCCAGCTCCCTAAGTCATTCCTTGTAGGATTTGGTTTCCAGACCTTTGTTCATCTTTGGTCTTCCTCCTCTGGACACGTTCCTGCTTGTCAATATCTTTATTGGACTCTTCTCCTTCCTGAACCCCTTATCTTTCTATCTGTTTCTTTTCTCCCACCCTAAATATCAGCAGAGGGAGGTGGGTTATGTTCGGCAGTGCAGAATGGAGGTCCATATTTAACCCTTTCCTCACACACCATGATTTCAAGTGCAACATTTGGGATTGGGGAATCATAATTGTCTGCAGACTTTAAAAAAAAAATGCAAATAGAAGCAGAGTTGCTACTCCAGAGAGGCAGGCTGAAGCAGAAATATAATGATTGGCTGTGGGCAATCCATGTCTGGAAGCAGCCCAGTCATAACTAGTTCCACTTTTCCACATATGTAGAAATTGTTAGAACTGAAATCCTCTTAATCCTGAGCAAAAGAAAAATATCTAAAATTATCTCTCCCACTCTAAGGAAGATTTGCTTTCTGCAAGGAAAGAGGGGCATGGTTCTAATTTTTTTAATTCTTTTGAAGCGACCTTGGTCATAGCTCCCAAGCATTAATTTTCTGGACCATACTTCAGCTGTTCCTGAAACTGGCTTTCCACAAGAAAAAAAATAAGTATATTATTTTATCAATGTTGAGATGGTGTGTGTGTGTGTGTGTGTGTGTGTGTGGATTTGTGCCATATTTGGAGAAAACAACAGTCCTCCCTGCATGATTTCCTATCACAAAGCAGCCAAAAACCTCATCAGATTTGGAAATCCCTTATCAAAAATAATGAAGTGCAGGTTTTTGAGATTCTTAAAGTGTGAGGTGTGGCTGAAGGGTATGATCAGAGTGAGGAGGACCAGCTTTGGAGAGAAGGAATCAAAAAAGGAGATGAAAAATGGAAGCTTCATCCTGACCTAGTCAGATAAAGTCATACTGACAGAGAGAACAGTAGACCTGGATTAAGGTGCCCTGTCTTTTATGTTGTTTTTATGCTCTGTTATTCTGTTTAATTGTGTTTGACTGTATTATGGACATTTGTTGTCTTAATTATATGATGGCGTGAATAGATTCGTTCATACTTCATACACTGTACTGGTGTCCTGTGAATAAAAGGTAGTTAAACAATATTTAGAAAACAATAAAATACACACAAAAAATAAAAGTAAGCAGAGCTTCTAAAGAAGTGATAAAGATGGTGGACCCTTGGTTGTAGCATAAACTCAACTTCTGAATGCTTATGACGTTTGCCATGACTCTGACTAAGAACAGTAAAGATGCCTGTTGCAAAGGAATTGTAAATATGGGCATCCTTTCGAGTCCCACAGTGTGTTTGTGGAGTGGGGACAGAGAGAGAAGGGGAGGACTATAGTTTAGTGCATAAGCAGGGAAATTCAGAAGTTCAGATAGGTCCTAATCCTGCCCTCTGGGCTTCCCCATGATACAATTGTCTGCTATGCTGCCTGTTATATGCACACAAAGACACACACACATGCACACACTTTTCCATTTGTTCTACTTTAGCACCGGAATCTTTTATCAAAGGGGCTTACTGCACTCTGAAGAAAAGCAGCAAGGCAGCAGGAACATTCCATTTTCCCTCCTGCCTTACCGCATGACATCGCCATTCTTCCAGCATTCTTTCATTCTGATCCCATGGGGTACTAAGCTAAAACCATGTCTTTTTGCTAATGGGCTTTTCTGGTTAGCAAAAAGACACAGTTTTACCTCGGTCCCGCATGGGAACGGAACAGAAAAATAACAACAGCATGCGGTAAGGCGGCATGGGAGACGGAATGTTCCTGCTGCCTTGCCCCTTTTCTTTGGAGTGCGGTAAGCCCCTAAGTGGCCATGTTTATGCTCCACTGATTTAAATGACTTTTTAACATTTCCTTATCTATCAGGGACCTGTGACAATGAGGTCTCTCACTATTATCTGGGCAATACAGCTGGGGAGGAGGGGTAGCCATCCCGCTCGTTAAACAAAGGGTTCAGGTTGGTCTAGGGTTAAGTTACATTTAGTGGGGTCAATATACAGAAAAGTAACAGGATCACCGGAGACAATTGCCTAATGAGATGACCAGTTCAAAAGATTTGAGATGCTTCAGAACAGAGACTATAAAAGCCCCAGGGGGACCATGAGCGGAAAGTCAAACAGAGAATCAAACAAAAGGAGACAAAGGGGCTGAGGCATCCACTTCACCTGGGGAAGCTGGTTGCAGGATGGGCCATGCAGTCCAGACCGCCAGCTTCCCCCATGGACATCAAAGATCCATAAAATCTGTATTCATGAGTAGAATAGGAAATGTGTTTAGATAGTTGCATTAGGGGAATTACAGTTGTCCCTTCATATTCACTTGGGTTTGGTTCCAGAACACCGGTGGATGTCAAAATCTGTGAATACTCAAGTCCCATTATATGCAATGTCATAGCAAAATGATGTCCCTTATATAAGATGGCAAAAACAAGGTTTGCTTTTTGGATTATTATTTTTTAAAGAATATCTTCAAGTCGTGAATACTTAAATCCGTGGATACCAAATCTGGATATGGAGGGACAACTGTATATTTCTTTTTAAACCTTGGCTGAATATGACCTAGACCACTATTTATAGCTTGTAACTACTTCTGAAAATGTCTGACGGAAGGTGCCTTCATGTGAGAGAGAATTTTTTGCTAATGTAGATTGCTTGCTTAGAATTAAAGATTTCCTTTTAAAGATCACCCTCTTCCCACACTCTTTCATGTGCCTTTTGCTTGGTGTGTGTAAGTTCTCCTAGTAACTTCCCACTGAGTTACTGGTTTGTGGGGGTTAAAATCTGTGGGCACTGGCAGGTGATCTCAGGAGGTTCCATCACCTGAATGGTGACACTGGGCAATTGTCTCTGGTGATCCTGTTCCTCCTCCACAACGCTGACCAAAATAAATGTAACTTAACCCTAACCCAACCTTAACACTTTGTTTAGTTAGAAAAGAGGCTACCCACCCCCGGCCCCCAGCTGTGTTGCCCAGATAATGGGGTAGAGACCATTATCACAGGGTCCCTTCATGCTACACAACTATTAGATTCTACTTTAACTGCTCTGGCTGCATCCTGTGGAATCCTGGGATTTGTAATTCAATGAGGCCCAAGACCTCTCTGGCTGGGAATTCTAAATATCCCTCCCTGAACTGCAGATCCCAGGATCCCATAGGATGGGACATTAAAGTGGGATCATAGTGCTGTAACTGTGTAATGTAAAAATGCCCCTTAATAAAAGTAAAATGGTAAAGAGCTGCCATGGAGACAGAGAATGAGGGTCTAGTTCTAGTACTAGTTCTAGTACTAGTACTAGTACTAGTTCTAGATCTAGTACTGCACTTGGAACAGATTGAGCAGTTCAGAAGACAGACCTTAATTGGCCCAGTTAGAGTCAAAGCCATGTGTGCACCATATTGTTTGAGCAACAACAAATCTACACTTCCTATCCTCTCCTTCTCTAACCATGTCTAAACTTTTCACAGTCCCATCCCATTTAAATTTCAGACTATTCATTTTACAGATGCCTAAGAACTACTATAA
Source organism: Gambelia wislizenii (assembly GCA_030847615.1). Lineage (NCBI taxonomy): Eukaryota > Metazoa > Chordata > Lepidosauria > Squamata > Crotaphytidae > Gambelia > Gambelia wislizenii. Next base: position 301,335,778 of record JAUMIR010000002.1, on the reverse strand, counting down.
TTGTCAATTGTCATGTCCTGGGTAGAAATATCCCATGACAATTTATCACTCCTGGGCCAACAGGCTGAAATAGTATCTCAACAATGTATCAGAAAGGCATTACTAAACTCCACCCTATGCTCATACAATAGAAGAATCAAACAACACTAACAATCATTTTGTAGAGTAAGCATGTACCCAACCCAACCCCCCATATTTCTTTGTATTGTGCAGACTTCATCCAGAGGACCTATTGCCACAACATATTTTTAAGGCCTTGGGTAAGGAAAAAGTGGTTAACTTTTTAAAGGTCCATTAATAACTGATAAGGTAAAGGAATGAAAGTTTATATTCCAAATGTCCTTAAACACTGCTAGATGCTAAGGAAAATGGATGGATAACTTTTCAACCTCACAGATATGTTTCTGAAGCTTCAACTGATTGGCCACTGTTAGAGAACTATGAGTTTTTCAGCTCACATTGTGGGTGAGGAAAATAAATGGTTGAAGGGGGCAAAGGTATGGAATACTTTCTGTGCTATGTTCCCAGATCATAAAACATAGGAAAAGAGGTGGTCTGTGTGAACAGAAAGGCTGGCAAACATTCTTGACCCTTTATCAGTACTTCCATTAGCCATGGAAACTGAAGAGCAGGTCTTAGGAGGTTTCCAAGTACTAACCCAAATTACTTTGTTTATTCAATCAAAATATGTTGGGATGATTCTCCCAGGGTGCTTGTGGTGTTTCAGTTCCTTCCCTTAGTTATGGGAAGAGAAGGTGCAGTTCTTCAGCTGACCTCTCTTTATCTATTATGCCGTGTCACTCTTTCTGCTTCCCCTCTGCCCACCTCCCAATTGCAGAACATGACCTATGTTTTGGGGTAACTTATGTGGAAATCAAAATATCAGGCTTGTTTCTTGGAGCTGTGATCCAAGTTTATGCCTCTATTTACTTATTGACTATTTCTGTGCTTTCCAGGACTTATAATAATAAAAAGCAAACATACAGCATCATTTACCCATATTTGAGCACCACAAATTGCCATTTGCTTCCAGTTTAGAAGAAAATAGCTACATTGAAATTCAATTAAAACATAGCTGAGTCCAGAAAATGTAAGCCAAACCAACAAAAATACAATGGCAGCATATGTGATTTTTAAAAAAAAGTTAATTAAATTAAAAGCCAGGTAAAACTGACCAGTTTTCAGAGTCTGATAGGGTAGCAATACCTCCTTTGGAAGAGAAATCCACAAGATTCCATCTTCTACAAGTTACATCTACTGGTTCTAAGTAAAAGCAGTACTAAATAACCAGTTATTAGTGAAGCAAAGTGGTCACTACAGCTTTTTGCTCTTGTTCTTTCTGAAGCTTTCTCACTTCCCTTTTCTGTTTCCTCAGCCTCTGATTCAGTACAAGATGGAATATTTTAAGTATCTGAAAGCTGCCTCTTTCCTTTCACTAGATAGAGGAATCATAAAGCCCTCACAGAAATATGATTGTGTCACTGGCATCCAAAATACAGCTTGATTGCATAGGAGAACATTGTGAAATTTTGCTCATAACACTTTGGTTTGAAGGCAGCATTAAAGAGAGAGCTTCTCCAGTTCTTCTGCACCTTTCAATTAGCCACTGAGTATCACCATGCCGCTGGAATGTTTTGACTGCATTGAGCGGGAATGTTTCCTTGGCATCAGAGCTTCTTTAAAAAGGCTTGGTTTCACCTGGGCATGCTTTCATACATGTCCTAAGAGAAACCAGAATTGTCTGGCCCTATGACAGACTTTGAAGCAGTGGCAGCTGATGGCTTCCATGTCAGCAGGGTGGTGGTATATCTGCTCTGAGTTTCAATCTAAATTTTAAAGGAATTAGCCAAGGTGCTGAACCTATTTTGAAGAGAGATTTTAGCGCATTGGATAGCTTATTTTAAATTGCAGGCTAAACCTCAGAACAAACATCCACTGATATGGAAGCCATGAACTGCTGCTATTGCTACTTTTAAAGGTTTTGTAGACTGCAGAGGCCAGGTTTTGCCTCAGCTCTTATTTTTTGCATATATTCTGGATTTATAGTTTTACTGACGCTGTCAACCAAGACTGTGTAAACCCCTAAACTCTCGGTCAGAGTAATCCTATACCACATTAGCCTTAGACTGAAGCTATGTCATCTGTCATCACTAAGCCATTGCACCAGCCATCATATCCAAAATATGATCAGACAAGGACAGGAAGGGATGACACAGTGGGAAGGGGGTAAATCTCCAAAAAATACCTGCCATACCCCAAATAACTTTGTCAACACCAGCAATGCCCACCAGTCACAGGAGAGGGCAGAGACAATTCTCTCACATTGCTCAGAAATGGATGATGCCAAGCCATGTTGACTGATGTGGGGGTGTGGTCAAAATAATGCTGCTTCCCAACAGAGGCAACAGGCAACCTGCACACCAAATGCCATGTATGCCACAGTGCTTCCAGCAAGAGGGCTTCAGTAGCTTAGATACCAAACACTCAGATCCCAAGAGACCCAAATCCGTATTACACACACACACACAAATCCAGTTTGAAACTGGATTATTTGGCATGGCTTCTTCCTATGGAATCCTTGGATTTGTAGCTTGATGAGGCATTATAACTATTTGGCAGAGAAGGCTAAAGACCTCATAAAACTACAAATCCCAGGATTCAATAGGAATAAACCATGGCAAATAATCCAGTTTCAAACTGGATTATTTGTGTAGTATGGATTTGGCCACTGCCTTGAAGGAAAGGGTTTGAAACTTCAAATTTTCCCCTGCCCCTAACCCTATAGAAGTTTCATTACCAAGCATTTACCAGGCTGCTATATATGGCTACTAATTAGGATTCAACCTGCTGCTTCAGATGTTAAGTTGTTTTAATTCAAATGCATAATTCACATTTCTGTCTAACAAGCGCTCTCTCTCTCTCTCTCTCTCTCTCTCTCACACACACACACACACACACACACATGCACACACACAAATACATATGACTACGTGTGTATATAAGCCTACATTATTTCTCTGGCATTTGATGTTGCTGTTGTTAACTGCCTTTGATTTAACTTTGGACTTTATCAGATGGACAAAATACGGTGTCATAACAACACCACATAACTGCAAAAGGGTGCGCAGATCAGATGATGTCGCCCTTTCATGATTATGTCCTGGCCAAAACCCATACCTCTTAATTGATGGCTTCAGCTGTCAATAGATCCCTGTTCCGTTTTGGTGCCGGCATTGCCGGTGTGCGAAACCTCGGGCCATTTAAATCTCGTCACTGCAGCAAAAATGGCTGGTCCAGGGCAAACACTTCCGGGTGAGATCGGGACATCCAGGTAAGTTTCACTCTTTTTATGACCCTCATCGGGTTACTTGGGACTGTTAAAGTGTGTGGGGGTGCTTTGTGTAACTTTTTATGTCTTATTTTTGTTTTTATTTTTGAATTTCTCACACGACAAAGTCTCACAGGACTTCAAACGAGGAAGTGAATGGGGCTCCATTCACTTCTTTATTGCTGGAGCTGCCTTTGCTGGTAGAGGAAGGTAAGTGCCGTGGGGGAGCATTCTTTTGCCAGGATAGAAATGGGGTTTTTTATGCCAACAAAAACACTTTTTAAAGGGGAGTGTCTGATAAAGTCCTTTGACTCATTGTGACCCCCATGAAATGAGACATCCCCAAGAACAAGGCCTGCTCAAGTCTTGCAGGTTCAGGCCCATGGCCACTCTGACTGAGACTATCCATCTGGTGTACAGTCTTCCTCTTTTTATTTTCCCCTCTCCTTTCCTAGCATTATTGACTTTTCCAGGGAGCCATGTCATCTCATGATGTGACCAAAGTATGACAGCATAAATTTAGTCATATTGGCTTCTAGTGAGAGCTCTGGCTTGATCTGTTCTAAGTCCCATTTGTTTGTCTTTTTACTCATCCACAGTACCCTCAGCACTACTCTCCAACACCACATCTCAAATGAGTTGATTCTCTTTGTATCAGCTTTATTCACTGTCCAGCTCTCACATCCATATATGGTGATGGGAAAGATGATGGCTTGAGCAATCCTGACACTAGTGCTCAGCTCAGTATTATATCTCTGCATTTTATGATCTTGTCTAGTTGTTTCATAGCTGCCCTACCCAGTTCTACTCTTTTTCTGATTTGGCTGCAATCTCTGCTCTGGTCTATGATTGATCCAAGGAATGGGAAGTCTTCTAATATTTCAATTTGTTCATCATCTATTTTGATTTTATATCAATCTGCTGTGGTCATTATTTTTGTTTTCTTTATGTTCAGCATTAACCTGCTTTTACACTTTCTTCCTTTGACTTTCTTTAGAAGTTGCTCCAAGTCTGTGCTGTTTTCAGCTAGTATTGTGGTGTCATCTGCATATCTTAGATGGTTAATATTCCTTCTTCCAGTCGTCACTCCACCTTCCTCCAACTCTAAACCTGCTCTGCACATGATATTTTCTATGTACAAGTTGAACATGTAGGGTGATAGAATGCAACCTTGCCTGACTCCCTTTCCCTTTCGCTGCCATTATATCATGCATATTAATAACTGTGAGCATGATATGCCTTTCACATAATCCTCCTAATCAAGTTGGGCAGATGCTTATGTGGTATCTGGATGAGCAGGAAGTTAGCACATAAAATGTAATTTGGTGTGAATAAAATGATTATTATTTTTATTATTATGTTTAGCAATGATGCAGAGGTTCAGAGAATGTTGTCTATTTTTAAGGTGTAACTTAAAACTGAAATTTTCCAAGGCTGCACTCGGTTTCACATGTGTGTGTGAATTTTACTCAAATATGAATCCATTCCTTCTGGGGCAGTAATCCTATAACCATTCTCTAAGGAATTAACTCCCTTTAAACTTGGTGGGGCTTACTTGGCCAAGTTTGAACACTGTCCTTGAAGATTATCAGATGATCCCCTTTAAAATTTAATTTGCTGGCATTAAAACAAAACCAAACATTTTCATGCCGGCAAAAGAATACTCTCCACTGGACTTACCTCTTTTCCCAGCAAAGGCAGCCTGGCAATAAAGAGGAAGTGAATGGAGCCCTGTTCACTTCCTTGTTCAAAATCCTGCAAGACTTTATTGCATGGGAAATTCAAAAATAAAAACAAAAATAAAACCTAAAAATTTACACCAAGTACCTAGACACACTTAAAAAGTCCTAGGTAACCTGGGGAGGGTCATTAAAAGAGTGAAACTTACCTGGATGCCCCAATCTCACCCAGAAGTGTTTGCGACGGACTGGCCTTTTATGCTGCATTCATGAGAGTTAAATGGCCTGAGGTTTTGCACAATGGCAGTGCCGGCACCAAACTACAATGGAGGATCTATGATGGCTTCAGCCATCAATAAAAAGAAACTCCAAAATAATGCCAGCAGAACGCAAAAGGACAATGCCATCTGATACTGATGTCCTTTTGTGTTTCACTGCTTTGTTATTGTACCACATTTGTTTTGTCTGATACTCTCCCTTCTGTATCACCAGAATCAAGACTTTCTTCCCCTTTTCCTCCCACTGCAGCCCTCTGCAGCACCCAAAACCCATTCCTGGGGGTTCCTCATCCCTCCAAGAGCAGATTTTTAGAGGATGCATCAGGGAAGGGGGATCACCAACTCTGGCGGAAAAAAGATCAAGCAAAAAACACTGTTGAATCCTGGAACCTACTCACACTAAACACGTATAATGCTATATTATACTTCAACTGCCATGGCAACGCCCTATGGAGTTTGTAGTTTAGCAAGGCACTAAATTCATGGCTGGGGATTCTAAATGTCCCTCCCTAAACTGCAATCCCAGGATTCCATGGGATGTTGTCATGGCAATTACAATGCTATAATTGTGTAGTCTGAAAGGGATCCTGATCACTGACTGCTTTTCTTCACCACTGGAGGAACCCCTTTGTATTTTATTGGCTTAAAATATTGATATAATTGACTAATTTCTACAGCATTCAACAATACACTGAAAAGGAGTAGAAATAAAACTTTTATTAAAACAAATGCTAAAAACTTGCAGTGCAATGACACAATGGAAAGTGGGGGGGAGCGATAGCAACACCTCAAAGTCTCAAAGTTGTTGCTAGATTTCTCCCTTTACCTCACTTTCCTTTTTTTGTTGCAACAGACTAATACAGCAGTCTCCTTAAAAAATGACAAAATGGGTTTGAAAGAGTAGAACCATTAATAACTAGAATATACTTTAACAGCATGCTAACACAGGGATTTCAAAGTACTAGACCAGTGCTTCTCAAAATTGGGTTCCCATAACTTGTTGTTGTGTACGTGCAAGTCATTTCAAATATATGGTGACCCTAAGGTGAACCTATCGCAGAGTTTTCTTTGCAAGATTTGTTCAGGGGAGTTGCTTTTGCCTTCCTCTGAGGCTGAGAAAGCATGACTTGCCCAAGGTTTCCATGGCTGAGCAGGGATTTGAACCCTCGTCTCTCAGTGGTCTTGTCCAGCACTCAAACTGATATGCCACACTGGCTCTCTGTAACTGTTGGGCTTTAATTTCCAGAAGCCCCCGCCTATGTGGTCGGTGGTAAGGGATTTGAGGAGCTGAAGTCAAACAGTGTAGGGAGACTTGGGAGCCACCATGCTAGGTAAATTTCATGCTCAATTCTTTAGTTGATTGAAACATATTTTTAGACTAGGACATTTTCTGGAAAGCAGGGACAGCTTTATCACTAGACTGTGTAGTGTATGGCAATACTAGATATGAAATACTAGATATGAAAAATGTTCCCAGCTCAGTTTCAGCGCATAGACATTTGCTGCTCGACATCTACATGGGAAGAGATCATAAACAGAAAGGTTGGCTGTTTTTTCCAAGCTGAGAGGGCTACATGTAAGACCTTTCTCATAGTAATTGTACCGGATTGGTCAGGGAGACTTGGGCCTTACACAGAAGTAGGCAAAGAGCAGCAATCTATAGGAACCTGTGATCCAGAGCTCACTGGGAAATATAAAGTGAGTGGCTGGGTACAGGGGAAATACCTGGAAGAGAAGGTGTGAAAGAGATTCCCTTGAAGCACAAGAAACCATATGACAAGTGAGGAGCAATTGCCACAATCCACAGCACCAAACTCTAGTACTAGGGAACTAGAATATATGGCAAGGATCAACAAAATGGTGAAGAGGAATCTCACTGTGAGGACAGAATGTGTTCAAGGAGGCTCTGAAGATAATTTCATGGTGTAGCATGGCATTAGAATATAGTTTCCCCTGTATCCGTCTATAGTGGCATACTGCTGCTTTTTTCATGTATAATGACTATAAAGCCAACCAGAAACCTGGCATGTGAGGGAAAAGAATATATTTTGACAAACACCTTCATTGCAGAAGTCTATTCACAGAGTAAGGTCAGTTATGATCACAGGCAAGCATGTAGTCACCTTTGGCTCCCAGTAACTCCTTCTTTTCTGGCTGCCTTAAGTTGAACACAAATAATGCTGGTGGCCTGTAATTATGTTTTTACAGGCCTGCCAGGTTGCAAAGATATGATGAGCTCTAATTGTAGAAGAACATTTAGTGAGACTTGTAATTGTGCAGTCATTAATCCAGTTAAACACACCACCATTTCTTTTCAGCTGTGCTGTGTCAGTTGGCAGTGCCCCAGCTGTGACACAGTGGAAGGATTAAGTTGGCAATTAACGATCAGCATGTACCAGACAATGCTTGCTCGTTCCCACAAATGAGCCACTGTGGGTTTCTTAGATCCAGGGACACGGCCTCCCTGACTAGGGAACTTCAAGAGACATCTGCATCCAAACAAAGCTCTACACACACACACACACACACACACACACACTTACTTTCCAAATTCTACCAAAATATTCTGATCTTCATTTAGATTTGTATGAACATTTGCTTCAAAAAAATATGCTACAAATGTTACATCACTGAAAATTTGTTTTACCATGTCAACTAAATTGGAAGCACACACTTATTTTCAGTGGGACTACACCACGAGCTAATGAGGGAACATTCAAATTTAAGACAGAAGTAGTGGGAGCTGTGTGTTCCAGTACAGTAGCTAACAAAGCAATCTTGTATCTGTCTCCTCAGGGAAGTATGTCCCATTGATTTTAGGAGAGGACTTTTCCCCCTGAGGTAATAGGATTGCAATCTAAGAAACTAACATGAAAATGGTGGTGTACAAGGTTCAAATCTTGTTGTCAGGGCCATGGGTGATCTGAGGCAAACCACTTGATTCCAGCTCTTCCTCCTCTGCAATATGGAGATAATAATACAGACTTGTTTTACTGGGTTATTGTAAGGCAATAAGTATGGAGTTCTCATTTTTGCTCTTATCACCCAAACCAGATTTTAAAAAGAAAATCAGTATGCCATTCAGAGTCTAGCAAAATATTAAACTAGGACCTGATGCAATCAAATGAAACACTTTCATGTTTCACTAACTTCAGTACAATTTAAAAGTCTGGTTTTAATTTTGCAGGTTTATGGCCTATGCCATTGTAGAAACAAAATTGAAATGAATAAACAGTTGAAATCCAAGTTTAATTTTTCCCATTATGTGTTCCTTTTCCCATTATGTGCTTCACCACTGGTAATAACATGACAATGGCTTTCTTATTTACCAACCTCAGATAACTTCTGTTAAAAGTAGAATGGAAAAATATTTTGTACTACATTGTTTTGTTCATGAGATCTGTGGGATTGAATGGATAGTTCTAGTTTTCACAATCATGTTTAAAATCAATTTTGTTGAATGTTACCTAGGCTGAATCCACACCTGCAAAGTAATTCAGCTCCATTGTACATTATCCTGCCCTGGTTTGACCCTATTGATAGACACACTCACCCATTTTAATCTGAACTCAAATTGGCCTTGAAAACCACACATTTCCCCCACCAAAAGTCACATTGGTATGAAGTGCATTTCTACCATTGTCAGCATGTTCAATGAATCAGATTATTTTAGGTCACACAACCACAGCGGCTCTATTATTTTCTTTCTTCCCAGCATGCATATCCTTTCTTGTTTTCCTATCATTCTTACTGCCCACCTGCACTCTCACTGGATGGCCCCACTGGCACTCCCATTGGATAGCTCCCTTGCCAGGTTCCTTTACTCAGGAGAATTAGGGCCCATCTATACAAGTTTTTTTTTAAAAAAACAACAACATGGATTTCTCTGTAGTAATGGCAAATCGCAGCAGTTGCAATTTGTCTTAATGGATTTTTGGCTCTCAAAATCTTTGCATGCCCACCAGTCAAGATGGTGGCTGCGAGTGAATTGTTTTCACTTACCTGAATTTGCCACCACCTAACTTTAAAAAAAAATCCTATTTGCAATAGAGTGATATTTCACCTTTGCTAAAAAGGAAAACAATATCCCCATTTTATTGCCTTAGCACTCACTCACTAAGGCAAAAATCCAACATGGCAGCCATGGGTGCTTGCCTTGTTAGGAAGCCCCACCCCCCGCACTTGTCCAGCCAATCAGCTTTGCACTTCCACTCATATGGGAAAGCAATTCAAAACGAATCACCTGTCCCAACAAGCAGGAATGCACATCCTCCTCGCTTTTCCTTTGGAATTTTTGACATTTTTGGCTCCCCTCCTTCTGAATATAGAGAAATGATGCAGGATCCCATTAAGACAGGATTCTCATCGCATTCCATGGGAAGTATTTTCACCATTTAGGCATCCCAGAAACACCTCTTCATTCAATTTTGCCCAATACCGTACATATTGGGCAAAATATACAAAATATTGGGCAATACCATTCATATTTAAAGTTCCCCATGGGATCTTCCCTCAAAATTAACAGGATTTTTTTAAAAAAACATATAGGATGGAACAGCTAGTCTATAAACCTATTGTCCTCAATCCAGCAAAAGTTGCATCTTAGTTTTTCCTATGTTTCTTTGAAACTATTTCCTTCTGGGTCCAAAGGAATTTATTCTCCAATACAGGTGTAATCCTCTGCCCTCTTGCCTAGGAGTAAAGCCTGCTGATCTCAACTGGACTTACTTCTGTATGGGAATATATAAAATCGCATTGTTTATAAACAGTAGGGCATAAATGCCAGTACTGCAAGTCACCACATTGTGAGTTCGATTCCAGCGGGCTCCAAGGTTCCCTCAGCCTTCCATCCTTTCATAGGTCGGTAAATTGAGTACCCAGCTTGTGGGGGCAATTAGCTAACACACATTGGAAACTGTTTAATGCAGTGTAGATGTGTAAATAGCTATTGCTTAAAACAATTTGTAAGCCGCTCTGATAGCCAATGGCTGAAGAGAGGGGTATAACTAACTAACTAGCTAAAAAAAATTAAAAAAAGCATTGTCAGGGGTCTTTGGGGGTTCTTCAGGTGGGGGAGGGGTTCGATCCCTGATTGTTCACAATTTGAGCCTGCCAGGGGTGGAGGGAGGGAAAAGGTAAAAAGAGGGTAAAAGGAAAGGGAGTTGAAATCCAGTGTGCCTAACAAAATCAACAAAAAAAATCTCAGAACTTGAGGAGGGCTGAGGAGAAAACCTCTATCGTAGGCAATGCATAGCTGTGCTGAGGCAATGAGAGAAAAGAGGGGGGAGGGGGATACTGAAGTCGGGACAGGAGCCATCCCTGCAGAGCAAAAGGTTTGATGACAGCAAACCCTGGCCACCAGTTCTCTGTGCTTCCCTCAGCCCTCCTCAAGTTCTGAGATTGTTTCTGTTTATATTGTTGGGGAAAGTGGATTTTAACCATGACATCTTTACTAGAACCCAGGATTGAATTCCCATTGGGTTTAATAAAATATATTAGAAACACACACACACACACACAGTGAACAATCTCAGACCTTCAGATATTCAAATATGCAGCTATTCACATACATACACTGAATGTTTTTTAAAAATGGCAACACCCCACTTGCTTGAGGATGATGCCTAGGTAATCACCCACCAACCGTTTCACCCTCCAACAACCCCATCCCTCCAATTCCACCTGGGTCCTGATTCAAGGTGCAGAACACACATTGCCCCCCAAAAAGAGAGGTTTTTTTTTCCCCTAGAAACTGTGGAGTAAAATAAAAAGGGTGAGGTTTTTTTTTTTTAATGCATTAAAGCCCTCAGATATCTAAAAGAAGTGCTTCCACTTTGAAACCAGAGGATCATTGTGTGTTCCAACAGGACTGGAAGTGAGGTAAGGACAAATTACTTTGCAGGTGTGGATTCAGCCCTAGTCATACATCTGTTAAAGGCACAGAAACTGAACAAGACAAGAAAAGATGGAACAAACCAGAGGTGCTGGATGAATTCAGTTTAGTGAATTGTGATTCAAGTGGCCTTATGCACACATTTCCAGAAGTATGTATGAATTCAGAACAGAATTATCCTTTAGATTTTATATTTGTGATGTAGCTTTCAGCCTAAGAAGCATATTAATAGATATTTAAAATAATTTAAAATGTTATTTTAGAGAAACCCAGTCAACTGAGATAATACACATTTGTAAATGTGTTTATTAAAATGGAAATAAGATAAAATGGACTTATGAATAGATTGGGGAAGGAATGGAACATCCTTCCATTGAATGGACTATGGTGAAATGCTTTCCCCTAGTTCTCCTTCAGACCATTTATCCGGCAAGTTTTACAACTTGTCAACACAGAGATACATTTTTGCACATTTCTCTCAAACAATGGAGCCAAGGAAAACCTCCTAGCTCAGTACATTTTGATTTATTAATTTATTACATATATAAAGGCCAACATCACAATCATTTACCTTCATCCTGCATATTAGAAACAGACTCTGAAAAGCCATACAGACTGGGAGAGGATTCCACTGGGACTAAGAAACTGGGAATATAAAATCTTCATGTAAACAAATTGGAATTATTAGCTGCTTTGAAAGTCCTTTCCACAGGCAGGTTTGAGCCCAATAAACTGATTATCTAATGCTTTCAGATAATAAAAGTTGTGGTACTTGCGTAATCAAGAAAAGATGGGAAAAGATCAACTCAGATGTCAAACCTGGCCCAAAACATTTGGTTTCATAATGTTGCAAGCAAGTTGCTGGCACTCGGCTCCACATCCTAGAGGAAGGGAATGCCTTGGCACAGTATGTCTGCTGAGGATTCCATTCATGAGAGCCAACCACACAGAGAGTCTTTTTCTTTCCTTCGTTTTAGCATTTGCCATTCTCCTCCCAAACAAATTAAATAGGAAAAAACAGAATGTGGCAAGATGAGAGGACTGACATATGTTATGCAGATGACTCATGAGTTCAAAGGGCAATGAGGCCTCCCATGTTAAACTGTTAACACAGAGAGGAGACAATTGCTTTCAGATTTGGCCAGTTTTATGGTACACTACAATGTGTACTGATACTAAGGTTTGAAGAGTAGGGCAAGGGTTGTATTGGGCACTTGCAAAGAGCCTAAGGACCAAGGGCAGTTCTTCCCATTCTCCACCACTTACTCCTTTCAGCTCCCCACTCCATGGACTCTGCAGCTACGTTATATTTTCTACAGGCTGGTCTCCTGTTTATTACATATTCTGGCACTTCTTAGTGGCAGATGAAACAGAAGCTATTCAGAGGACTTAAACTGCTGAAATGACTGATACCATTCTGAATAGACATTTACTATAGCAGTGATATCAAGAATATTGTTTGTTTGTTTGTTTGTTTGTTTGCTGTCTGTACAGGTCTACCCCCATATCCATGGATTCAGTAGTCATGGTTTCACTTCTCCATGTCTGAAAATATATGTTCTCTCTAGGCATTTCTAGGTCCCCCAATGTGATTCTGTGGTCAACTTCCAAGGTTCTTCTCATTGAAAATAATAGGGTTCCCTATTATCCATGGTTGCAGGATCCATGGGAAGTGCAGGGCTTGGAAAGTATCCGCTGCAGATACAGGGGTCAACCTGTACTTCTTGTTTGTACTTATATTTTTATTTAAAAATAAAAATAAAAATGATTGGTCCATCATAACAAAGAATACCTACTCACTCTCTTGCCTTTAATACAAGGATACATTTTTCTTCCAATTCAGACTTCCTGATGGCCCCTCTAAATGGTGAAAATACCCCTCATGGAATTTGCTGGGAATCCTACCTGTCTAAACAGGATCCAGTGCCAATCCACACTATTCAGAAGGAGAGGGGCCCAAAAACAGCAAAAACAATGGGGTAAAAGCCTTCGCAGATTTCCCCATACTTTTTCATAAACTTCAAGGCGGATGCACATTTTTGCCCATTTGGACTATAGAACAATAAAAAAAATTGAAGGAAAGCACAAAGCTGATTGGCCGGGCAAGAGTGGGGGCGGGGCTTTCTAGGAGGGCAATTACCTGCTGCCGCCATGTTGGATATTTGCCTTAGTGATCAGTCACTAAGGCAATAAAAAGGATCAATATTTTCTGTTTTGCTTCCTTATAAAATTGAACAATCGCTTTATCACACCAGCGCACCTTGGGATGACTTTAAAAAAAAACAGCGGTGGTGAAGAACTAACACGAGTCAATCACTCATGGCCACCATCAGGAATGTGAGGCTTATGGGTGCTTCCAAGACCAGAAAAACCATTTGGAAATGTCACTGCTGCTATGAGATGCCAATACTACAAGGTATTTTGGATTTTTTTCCCCTCATGTAGATGGGCCCTGGGTCTAGGTTGCTTCAGAGCATGGACACTGGTCAAACATTATGGGAGCTGTGGACCAAAACATCTGGAATGATCCCCATTGGAGAAGACTGTCCCAATCTTTTCACAGACATGGTTGCTTGTTCATAGCTCTGTTTTCAGGGTTTGGAAGATTGCTTTATATATATAAAAAATTAATAACTTATTCCATTTCCAAGCCTAAACAAATAATTAGTTGCCATTAAAGCTGCTATTTTCAAAAATAATTTTTCTTTCCAATTTCTCAAAGTTACATAAGGTAATTTAAAAAATATCTGAATGCTTCAAGCTGTTGGCATGTGAAACAAAACATACTCTCCTCCTGTCCACTTCATCACCACCTCAAAACCCACAACAGAGCAGAGGCAAAGCCCAGGTCATCACCTGAATAATTTGATATTTCTTCTCCCCTTTTAATGAGGCAACATCTCATAACTATAACAGTAATTTCCCCCCCCCAAAAAAAAAAGCAGCATGGTGTAGTAGTTGAAGTGGTGGGCTAGGACTCTGGAGAACCAGGGTTTGAATCCCCACTCAGCCATGGAAACCCAGTGGGTGAGCTTGGACAGGTCATATTCTCTCAGCCTCAAAGGAAGGCAAAGGCAAACCCCCTCCGAAAAAATCTTACCAAGAAAACCTTGTGATAGGTTTGCCTTAGGGTCACTGCGAGCCAGAAATGACTTGAAGGCACACACGTTACCATTACAATCTAATGCAATACCTACAAGATTCTGGAACCTGTAGTCCAAAAAGGTAATTTGTCTAAGGTCTGAGTGATACCTTAGCTGTTAGGGAAGAGACTAATTGTAAGTAACTCCTTGTTTCCAGGTTCTGACTGTACCAGGGTTGCCACCTTATCTTTTTTGATCTGTCAACATCAGTACAGCAAGAAAGCAAAGCTTTCCACAGGCAAGTAGAATGGTCAAGCTGCTTTATTGCTGAAGGAACTGAGATGCAAAATGGCAACCCTGTGAGAGAGAAAAGGGTGGACAGCAGTGGTACTCCAAGCACCTCAACCCAGTGTTTCTGTGGTGCTGGGCTTTTTTGGCTGGTGTGCTCTGCATCATGTGGCTTTTCCCCCAAATCAGTTTTTTAGACGAGGACAAGGAAGAGGAAGAGGAAGAGGAAGAGGAAGGAGGAGGAGGAACAATAATAGCTAGTGCTTCAGTGATGACAAGGGAAAAGGAAAGAGTGAAAGTGGCCCCTAGTATAATGAAAAAGGGGGAGAAAATAACATTCTGAATTCAGGAACTGGTTAATTTGTGTGAATAATTTGCATTGAAAATATGTAGATCCCTTCTCCCACCCAGTTACTTACCCTGAGGACATTAATGCTGACACACATATAAGGACATCATCAGACATGGCAAAAATTGTGAGATTACAATGTCAGGGTAGTGCGAATGGGCCCCACTATCACATGATGTCATCATCTTCACATTCTTACTCCATGCTCCAGCTGCAAAAAAGGCATCCATTTTATTTGATGGAACAAACCATCAATAGATTATCAATAGTGCTTTTTTCATAGTATTGACTGTGTATGAAAGCACATCCCACTGTAATCACGAGATTATAGAGTGAATGGGCAGTCCTCAGCTAGAAAACTTCCAGGTGAGAAAGCAAAAATGAAGCACAGGACTCTCTTTTTATGAACTGTCCCATTTGTAGCTTTCCCTTGGTTTTTTTCCAGTCTGTGAGGCCATGTTCTGGAATAGTTTCTTTCTGACGTTTCACTGACGATGCCAGCCACAGATGCAGGCAAAACATCAGAAAGAAACTATTCCAGAACATGGCCTCACAGCCTAGAAAAAAACGAAGGGAAATCTATGGACACTGGCCTTCGACTTCACATTGCCCCATTTAGTTTGCACATTTTTAGGTTTGTTTCAGTGCTTGTGTGTGCATTTCCTTTTTAAGGGGTTTTTGGAGTTTTAGGCATGCTCGCTCTTCTCGTGAGAACTGCCGAACTCTCACCCATGCCAAATCACAGAAGTAAACTCCCATTCTTAAAGAGCTAGTGGTGGTCATGTGATAATTCTGTGGTGTTCCTTTTGTGTGATTACAGCTACGTGCGATAATAAGTGTTATAATGCCAGGATGTTTCCGCTATCTTCATTCGCGAAATTACAGTGTTTTTAGACATTAATCTGATAATGTCCTTAGACACTGGTTTCATTTTTTTTAAAATCCCTATAGTGCAACTAAGTAACTTTTTAAAAAAAAATATTGATGCAGGGGAGAAAATGGGGAATATAAATTTCTTTTCCCTCCCCACACATCTGTGTCATGCTCAGTAGCACAGATGAAACATAGTAGTAGTATGTACATCGAGATTATCTCCAATATGTGGAAAATCAGTGGCATTTCTCATTATAACTTATAGCAGAAGAGCAAAGCAGAATGCCAAGGTGATAACTAAGAATGCTCTCTGGCAGCCATGTTTTCACTAGGAAGATGCTTGGAAGATGCTTTTGTGGGGTTGCCAACTGGAGATGGCTCTTGTAATTTTAATGGTTATATAGAGGAGGGGATTTCAGCAGGACGCTACAAGCTACAAATCTAATCTTTAAATAGGACTGCAATCCCCTCCATTGAAGCCCATATATCTAGTCTATTGAACCCACCCTAGACTGAACTTCAGGTTGTATAAGGTCTCATCCTGTACAAGTCCCACCATATCATATTGTCACAAAATGCATAGGAAGACTGCAGACCTGATTTTTATTTTATTTTTTAGTCATCAATGTTGTTTTGTGTTCTCCCACACTACACTGTAGGAGGGGAGCAACACAGTCTTCAAAGAAGTACCAGTAGCTCAAATCTGGCAACTGAAGGACTCCATAAACACATCTGTTCTTCCTTGTGCTCTTTTATGCACAGTCTGTCAGCAGTAGCACCTCCGTAATAATCGCAGGCTGTATACCTGATCACAAATATATGTATATTGCATCAGTCATGAAGGACAAGTGTACTTTTATTTCACATACCATAGTTTCCCTTAAAAAAAAAACCAACAACATGCAACAAAAAACAACACTCCAGCTTCTGAGGAAAAGAAAAGCCATAAATTATGTCTGCATAGACCCTTCATACATGGGGAGATATATGTTTATTTTGTATACTGGCATTGGAATAGAGGGTCCTAGTGGGTATTTTTCCTCAGAAAACCACAACTATTCTGGAGCTATTTATTAACTGAGGCAATATGTTGCAAATTGAGACAGGGGGAATCTAACCTGTACGAAAGCAAAGGCCATCTTCAATAAGGGATGCACTCAGATACACACACTGATCAGAGCTGTGCTGGGCAAAACTTTGTGTCCTGTAGCATTATGGGAACAAACTGAAGCAGGACAATCAAAGGGAGCCCATTAAAAAACAAATTAAGATAAAAACAAGATTCCTCTTTCCACACAGGAGATTATCAGATGCATTAAAAGTGATGTTACACGAATGCCAGGAGATTGCTAAAGGGTTTCCTTTTCAGACATCATTCCCCCCTCATAATGCACCCATTCTGCTGCTGTTCTGCCAGTGCTGCTTTTTATTGACAGCAGAAGCCATCAATAGATCCCCCGTTCTGTTTCTGTCACAGATGTTCCTGCAAGTGAAAAGGTGTCCCATTATGCTGGCGAAATCAATGAGAGGTCCCTGCCAGAACACTTCTGGGTGAGATCGGGACATCAAAGTACGTGACACACTTTTTAAAAACTCCCCTGGTTTACTTGGAAGTGTGCTTTTGTGCTTGCTGTCACTTTTTCTTGTGTATTTTTCTTTTTCTTTTTGAATTTCCCATGCTCACATCTTCTCACGAGAATCTGCAGGATTTCACTCCTGGGCTGCCCTGTTGACACTATTCAGTGTAGGTCTGAACATTTTTGTTATTGTTCTGGGACAGGGATGGGACAGGGGCTGGAGTGAATATTCTGGGACAGGAACACTTTTTTCATTCCTGCCTGAAAATCTCCTTAGTCACGTAACCCTGTCATCAGAGATCTAGGTCTGTGACTCAGAAGAAAAAAATTACTTTATCAGGAGTTCTAAATAACTGTTTGCCATAAAAGTAAATCAGATATCAGCCTTGGCACCAGTTTTACCTCCATGGCAGCTATCTCCTTTAACAGACTCAGCATAAGAAGAATTTGCTGTTAGGAGAGGGATTAATGCTGAATTATACCAAGTCTGTCTGTGACACAAAAAACACATGCCCTCATCTAGGGTTGCTAGTATATCTCTATTGTGTACTCTAGAACAGTCATGTTGTGCCTTCTCTACTCTATAATTGTTCTAATTTGGCAGGGTCGGTCATGATTACTCCTCTGCCGTCCCACTTTCCACTTGCTTTTAAAAATGTCCCAGTTTCTCTCTCTCCATCCCACTTTCCCACTTTGTCCTCAGCTTGCTTCAATGGCTGCAAATAGAGTTTGAAGCACACAAGTAGTTTGTACTCAATTAAATCAGGAGAGGAGAGGAATCTTGTCCTTCCCAGCCTGATGTTGCTTGGGTACACGTGTCCTGGTTTTCACCAGTGAAACATTGGAGGGTATGCTTCTCTAACTTTTTTTCCATTGAGGAAGAGACTTCAACCTGCTAACACAACTGCAACAGACCCACTTAATCAATTGTTGAGTCAGCACAAGTGTAAATCCCATTGATTCAAAGGGCCTACTCTACTAGGAACTACAACAGGATTCAGGCCTAAATTTCCATTTTCTCAGTGGGTCTGAGGGGTGTGCAGACTGCCAGAAATGACCCCCCCCCAAAAAAAATGAACAAGTGGAAGTGCTCAGAAGTCCACTTCTGTGTGTGTGTTTCAGAAATTAGTATTATTTTTAATCTTAAATGGTGCAACAATTTAAGCCTAGTGGCTTTCAGAAAACGTCATCCATCCTTTCCCCTCTTCAAAAAAGCAATCTAATTAGTAGAAATGGGTAAGGAGCAGAAGTGTGAAATATTGTTGTGTAGGGGAAGCAAGACCATATAGTATCTGTAACCAGCAGTAAGAAAGTTGGAATTCGATGTTTCTTCTTTCTTATTTTTCTTTGCTATGGTCTTTGGACTTAGCAATAAACGTTTTTGAGAATCTTTCTTATTTTGTACTCTGCTCTGTCTTTATTTTTGGGTTTTTTTTCTCTTTTCTTGTCTTTTTTCTATATTTATGTATACTTGATGTATCTATTTTAACGTAGTTGAAATTCTTAATTAAAAAAATACTTTCAAAAAAAGGAAAGGAAAAGCAATCTGTGGAAGTGTGCCACAAAAACACTTTGGCTCTGCCAAAATCATATTTTGCCATATTCTGCCTTATATACCATCACCACATAAGTGGGACCCTTTATGTAGCAAAAACAAGGCTATCCATATGTAAGAGAAGGGGCTTGTCTACACAAAGGGATAAAAATGGACTGCCCCACAGTAATAGCAAGTTGCAGCAGCTGCAACCTGTCTTGATAGTTTTACAGGCCCCATAAACTTTGCATGTCTGTAGCTGAAATGTGGCTGCGAATGGATTATTCACATTTTAAAATCTGCTGCCGCTGAACATATTTTTAAAAAAACTATTTCTATGGTGAGCATAAGTGATATTCCACATTCCCAAAAAAAGAGAGAGAAAGATAGCACAGACCTCCATTTTATTGCCTTAGTGATGACTCGCTAAGGCAAAAATCCAACATGGGGGCAGCAGGCGTTTGCCCTGTAAGCCAGCCCCACCCCCTGTGCTTGTCCAGCCAATCAGGTTTGCACTTTGTCCTGCATGGGGAAGCGATTCATGTTGAATCACTTGTCTTAACAAGCGAAAATGCGTATATCACTTTTTTTAAAAGTTGGGAAAAGCCATGAAGGCTTTTCTTGTGTAGTTTCCCCTTTTTGCCCCCCTCCTACTTCACTATACAATGAGACAATGTGGGATCCCATTAAGACAGCTCATTTTCTGAGTGAATTCTGTGAGGGGTATTTTCACCGTGTTGACAACCCCATTGTATTAGCAAGTCTGGAGAAATCCCACGTGTTGCAGAACTACATTCATTTTTTAAAAAATTCTGCATCAGTGTTGAAGGGGAGGCCCCAAACATATTAAATAAAATTAAACACAAAATGCTGTCTGCTGGGGTTGGGTGGGGGGAGAACAGTAAGCCATCAGGGAGAGGGTATGGAATGGAGTAGTCTTGATAGGAGGTATTGAACAAAACCAGTCCACATTTCAATATTTCTGTTGCTAGTCCCATTTGTTATGACTTCCTCATGAACTCCCCAGGGTCATGAGGCTGACCACCATGGCATATAGAATGGTAAATAAAACAGTCCTGCAATCTGATGCAGCAAGGTGATTCTTACATTCATAGGATTATAAAGAAATACCTTTACTGGCATTTCTTCCTAGATTTATTGTATAAACAGCCCTAAAGCAGTAAACACTTTTGTAATATGTATTATAATTATTGAACTTTACAATACACCAGATGTATTATCAACAATTTGCTCCTTCCTCTTAAGCAATAAAGTTTAGTAACTCAAAATTATTGCTTCTAGACAGTCTGCACCAGGATCTCTGCTGCACCAGGATCTCTTTTTTAAAAAAAATACTACTTTGTTTTAATAAATATTCATCTGAAAGAGTGGTCTTTCTTATGATCCTAAGATGTTGCTCATACTTTGTCTCTTATAAAGAATGAATGAGACGCTAATTCTTTTAGTTTATTTGGGATTAGATTTTTCTGCTCAGTTAAACCAACTTTCAACACATATCTGTCTGTGGTGTGTTCGGTGTGATTTGTGTGTGTGTGTGTGTGTTTATGTAGGTACAATGTAAGATATGCAGATGACACCATACTACTAGCAGAAAATAGCAAAGACTTGTAACGGCTACTGAAGAAAGTCAACGAAGGAAGTGCAAAGGCAGCCTTATAGCTGAACTTTAAAAAAAAAACAAAAATAATGACCACAGATGATTTACATAACTTTAAAGTAGATGATGAAAACACTGAAATAGTTAGATTTTCCATTCCTTGGCTCAGTAATTAATCAGAATGGAGACTGCAGTCAAGAAATCAGAAGACTAGGAACTTTATCACACAAGGCTGGTAAATTGCAATTACAGCCAGAGTATATCGTTTTTGGCCAGTACTTATCACATGACATCGTGTCTCTCCTGTTGCTACTTTGCGTTTTAATTGTAAGTAGAACGCACTTTTTCACTTATGGAGAAAACTTGTTAACAGCTCCCAATTTTGCTGCTTTTCCACTACTGTCCCTAGTGCAATAGGTCCCTTCCACGGCACTTCCAATATTCTGGAAGTCACATGGTGTGAGTGGGCATGATTCTCCTCCTCTCCCCCTCCCTTCCCCTCTCCCCCTCACTATTCCCAAGCAGGCTGAGATTGGTTTTATTCCATTTCCTTTTATTTTCTATTTTTAATTTAAATTTTTAATGTTACTGTTTTGCTGTAATTATGCAATTGCAGCAAAATTTTAAAAAATGAAAAGACATGCATACGATGGGTAGGGCATACAGGGAAGGGCATACAAGGATAGGAAGGTGGAGTTAACAAGACCGCATTGCAGATGGATAGGCTAAGTCAAGGAAGCCATGATCTGGAGTCTGCAAGACCTGAGAGAGGCTGCTGATAACAAGGTGACTTAGAGGTCTCTAATTCATAGGGTCCCCATAAGTCTAAGTTGACTTGACAGCAGTTAACAACAGCAACAAAGGCTGCACTTTGTGGTCCTTCCATCTTCTTCTGTCCTTGTAAATATACCACCAGCCCAGTACCTGTCTTTAAACATTTCAGACCCACAAACAATCACTTTCTTTAAATCCTTTCAAATAAAATAATAGGCAATTAGGGCAATTATTCCTAGCACCTGTATAAGAAGGCTGTTAATCAGGGATGATAACTTATTAACTACATAAAAAAGTGATACTGAGGAAACATTTTTACAATTGTCCAGACTACAAATATCCTATAAATATCATTTTTGAGAAAATATGCTGTGTCCTTCCATTTGTCTAGACTAGAGCTTGGAAAAGTTATTTTTGGACTACAGTTCCCAAAGGTCCCCATCCAACATGACCAGTAGCTATGCTGGCTGAAGAATTCTGGAGTTATACTCCAAAACATTAACTTTCCAGACATTTTTTTTTTATCTCTGCTAAGAACCTATAGGGATTGAAATTTAATGTTTTCACTATAACCAGCCATTCATGTACTAGGACTCCTCTAACTCAAGTTCTAAAAAGTGCAGGATTTGTGACCCTCTAAGCTTCTGGCCTACCAAGCACTTTATAATAAACCCTCCAATTTGGGTTGTCATCCTGGTATTGCAAAAATATAGCATTGCCAAGTATCTCCTGTCTCAAAGAATATGGCTGGTAGGCTATGGCCAGCTTGGTGGATCACATGTTGCACAGGCCTAAGGCATGATGGGTTGAAGTGCATGATGGTTTCACATATTACTGCAGAACTGCAAACCCCTAGGCATAAGGAGTGTGATCTGTTCAAAATTACTGAATGTATTATAGTCTTTAAAATAAAATTTTAATTACGTTTCAAGAATTAAAGCCAATTCTGAAGCTGCTTATTATTGTGACTCCCGTTCTTCCAGCAAGTACACTGTTATTTCTTAGCAAGCCATTAGGTAGTACAGTATAATATTTGTACATCCTTCCTGATATTTTTGCATATCAAAGGACCAATTCCTTTTTTTTTCCCCAGTGAAAGATTAATAGTTATGGAAGGTGCTTGGGATGTGCTGGGAGGTGGCATTGGCCTTCATAGTACCAGTTTCCTTTAATATACCTGAAGAAATGGGGGAAAATGACTGTTTAGAGAGACAGGATTTCATTGGTACAGTATGTTGGATTTTCTAAATGCTCCAAGTACAGTGTTTTTGCATAAACACCATACACCCATAGGATGTAAATAGCAGGACACCTACATTCTAACTGCTTCCCATCTGAAATGAAAGCCAATTGGGCAGCTGTATGCCATAAAGACAACTTGAACTTAAAGATGATGCAATACTCTCAGTCTAGCAGGAGCCACACTATCATAACAGGCTCTCTTGATTGTTTGCATTGGTTGATAAACTTAATCTGCTCATTGCACTATTCACCCAAGACTTGATTCTGTAAGCAGGATGGAACACCAGGTGACAAAAGATGCTATCACATTTTACCTGATAGTGTGATTAGTTAAAGACAGGCAATAAAGTAAGTTTGTTTCACCAACACGGTATAACCATAGTTTCAGGGCAATGTGTACCATCCCAATCATAAATTTATAAGAAAAAGGATGGTGGGGGCAGAATATTTGGATACTAACCCTCTAGAGCTCTTGACCATTTCACAACCATTGGTACTATTTTTTTTCTTATCCCATATCTTTGAAACTACATAACAGAATGTAACATTGACTCCACATAGACATTTTAACTATTTATCAACAGATATTTAACAGATATTTTAACTGGAAATGAAAGCTATTTGGAAAAAAAACTTATATCAGCTTGTATTATAGGCTATATATCTATGTTATATAGCATACATCTTATGTAGCATATGTGTACCATATATCACCTAGAAGCAGTGATGTAGACTCAAGTCGATTGACTTGGACTTGAGTCGGACTCAAGTCACTTCAGTGACTTGACTTGGACTTGACTCTGCCATAAATCAAGCACTGACCTGATTGGAGACTTGTATATTTTTAGCTACTGACTTGCTGGCCTTGGAGGAGGGGGAACCTTCTAAAGTATTTCCTAGCAGCAGGCAACACTCACCACCACCACCCCAGAGTGTGGGAAGCATTTCTTTGAGGGGAACACAGCGAATGAGTTCAGCAACAGGCTTGAGGTTAAAGGATCCTCTAAAGCTTGCTTTTTTTCCTAAGTAGCAGGCAAGGTCTGCTCAGCAGCCTCGCAGGAAGCATTTCTCATAGACTGCCAAGCAGACCCCAGACCCTGCCTCAAGCCCAGCCTCTAGTTTTAGTGTTCCTGTTTGCTCTCATATCCCTCTTCTTCCTCAATCCAAATGAAGTTGGTGTCCCTGCAGGCAGCCTGAAACCTTGATTCCTCCTCTCCCATTCCTTTGTCTCACTCTCACAGACACTTCGCCAGCTCCCTCCCTGGATTTCCAAGCCAGTTCCCCCCCCCCGCCAACAATAATCAGCCAGGATGTTCAGTCATTTGCCTTATGCTTCCTGTGCTCTGGGACAGGTCTTGCATGCTACTGCTCTTAGGAAATGCTTTAGAAGGCTCCTCCAGAGACAGGCTGGCTTCTGAGTAGACCTAAACCCCCAAATCAACCCCAATGGCAACTGCACATCAGAGGATACTTATAAAGCAGTGGTTCTTAACCTGTGGTCCGGGAACCCCCAGGAGGTTGCAATGCCCTCACAGGGGTCTGTGAAGGCTTGAAGGCTGCTTGGCCCACCTCTTCCTGCAGTGGAGCAGCCACATGACAGGAGCCAAGGCAAAGGCTGGTTGCCTCTGAGAGAAGATTTAATGAATGCTGCAATTGCATCATCATCATCATCAGTATTATTATTATTATTTTAAATCTTGACTTAAGTCTTGGGGGGCCATGGCAACAAAAGTTATTTAATGGGGGTCCCTGGTAAAGAAAAGGTTGAGATCCATTGTTCTAAAGCATTTCCTAAGACGAAAAGCATGCAAGACTTGCCTCCAGAAATGTTTCTCTGAGGGGAACAGCAAACAGCAGTCTGGGGACCGACCAATCTTGTGAAAATAATAGTTTTTCTAAAATGCAGTCTTGATAAATTGGATTAACAGCACAGCTTTGTTTAAATAAAGCCTTCTTGAACTTGCCTATGGTAGTTCATTTTTTCCCTAACTTTGTGTAATTTTCTAATTATTGAAACCCCACCTGCCCACACACACATGCACATATACGCACATACACACCGCACTACCATCTCCTTTTTTTTTCTGTTAAAGTTGGCTTCCAGACTTGAGATTCAACTTGAGACTTGACTTGAAAGTATCTTGCAAGGACTTGAGACTCGAGACTTGAAGTTAGGGACTTAAGACTTTGGATAAAAGACTTGAAGACATCACTGCCTTGAAGGTCCTGATGAGCTGCGAGGCAATAAATAAATAAATAGTGTCTTATCTTATGTTCCCTTTGTAGACTAGAAAGATGACTCCCTCTGCTACTTGTGCCTCCCACAAATTCCCCCACTTGAGCCATCAGCCACTCCAAATGGCTGACCAGCCAAGAAGATGGAAAAGCAGAGTGCAGAGTATGTAATTTTCCCACCATCACAGAGCCACCCAGAGATCCCAGTTCCAATGCCCTTGCAGGGATGTGAACCCAGATCCCAGATAAACTGAGACCCTGCTTCAGAAAACTTATGGCATTGTTCAGATTTATACCAATTTAACAGTCATGGTTCCTCTAGTAGAGACAGAATTACACCATAGGTATTTTCACACATGATGCTAAAGGAGATATTTTTTCTATTTATGTTTGTAAATTATAAATCAATCAAGGATGCATATTCAATTTTACAGTAGCTTTTTTTTTCATTTTCTTTCCCTCATTAATATGCACAGGTACATACAAACAGTATGAAGCCAACAAAGCCTTAACTTACCTTTTAACCTTATGCACAGATGTATTCTGAGTGGCTGGTTTTTAAGCAGGTTTCTTGTGTAAATATTTGATTCCCATACAGAGGCCCAATTATCAAGTATATAGATGCTGCATCAAGTGCAAGGAGCAAGCTATATTCTGCTTGCTGCTTTCACCTTTGCCATGGGGAGTGAAATGGATTGTATACAAATGCCACTTTGATATATGAGGTAGTGAAACAAATACACACACAATCCCTTCCCAACCAACAAAGTACATGTGAATTTCCACACATGGGTATTGGAATGAGAACCCATTTCACATACATTCAAATTAGGTTTGCTCCCAGCACATTCATATTTCTTAGAATCGTGCTTAAATGCTTTGCTCTTTTAGAGCCTATGATTCAGAGAAAAACAAATTCATATTTAACTGTTCCAATTATTCCTCATCAGAGGAATGAACTTAACTTCTACCTCATTGGCTCCACTCCTTTCTGCTCTATATCTCACACCCACACACAAGCTTATGTATGTGTCACCTAGAAAATAAGTTCCTACAAAGATAGGGAACGAATAAGAAAGGAAACACACCCTGGAGCAGGAAGAAGGCAGCCTGGCACCTACCATAATAATACAAGTGCATGTTTTACTGTTTTAAGTCATTCTTCAGATTGCCTGAGAGGTCAGGACTTTAACCTAACAAATGAGAAGGCAGTCAAAGACAGTGAACTTGAGACCAATTCCCTCGATAAGGAGAACCGCTTCTACCAGTAAGCAAAGGGCCTAGGAGCTACCTTTTACACACAGCAAATAATCCCAGCTTCGTGCAGCTATTGACGAGATCTTTGCCCTTTAGTTTTAACAGGAAATCTTAAAATGGAAAATATGCAGCGTAAAGGAAGGGGTGAGGCTGGCTCCAGTCATAAGAATGTACAGCAAGGAGGGGAAACTACAGATTGTTAAAGTATGTGATCTCTCCCTCTCTAACACACACACATACACAACACTGCATAAAACATAACAATATTTCTATTTTTGTCTTTTGGACCCAAGGAAAAAAATGTGGATATTTTACTTTCTGTCATTAGGGAAGAACACTTTGCTTGTTGTTTGCTTGGCTGGTTGATGCAGAAATTTTTATTAGCTCTCTCTTCAGTTATACTTCCCGTCTATTCTTGTTGGCACTGTTAATTCCTTTAGCAGATGCACATGCACACACAGAGAGACACGTACACACAGAGAGACATGTATGTGTGCGCACACGCACACACACGCGCACACAGAGAGAGAGAGAGAGAGAGAGAGAGAGTTCCTCATGACAACCTGAACAGCAAAACTGGCTTTCAAATGAATCATGGAGATAAGAATGTGGCAAAGGCATAGGACAAAATTCTATTCACTGGTTGTGTAGTATCAGTGGCAGCACTAGAGGGATGCAGAGAGGCTGAACCACACCAGGTGACACTGTTGGAGGTGACATCAGCCTTAGTAATGCCACAGTGTAGTTTAAAACCAAGGGCTTGTCTATACGAGGCTATAAAATGTGGGTTCATGTGCACTTATGCCAATTCGCATCAGCTTTCATTTCAATGATTTTTGTCATGCAAATCTATCCACATTCATTGTTCAAACGGACATGCCTGAAAATCAAGATGGCAGGTGTGAGTGAATTACTTGTGTTTTTATTGTCACCAGTTGCCGCCACCAAGCAATTATGTTTTATTTAAAGCATATCCAAGGTGCGGAAGTGCGATCTTCCACTTAAATAAATAGAAAAAAGAAAAAAGACTGCTTCATCACCTCAGTGCACAATCTCTACAGCAAAAATCCAACATGGCAGTTCAGGGCACTTGCCTTGCCAGCAAGCTCCACCTCCTGCGCATGTCCAAGCAATCAGCTTTTCACTTTCACTCTTATTGGGAATTCACAGGAAAACAAATTGGTTGTCCCAATGAGCAGGAATGCACATTCCCCACGGAGCTTTAGAAAAACTTCTTTAGGAAAAGCCATAAAGGCTCTTCCTACATAGTTTTTAGAGGTTTTGCCTTCCCCCCTTCTGAATATGGTGGATTGATGTGGGATCTCATTAAAACAAATTGTATTCTTGAATTCTACAAGGAGTACTTTCACCAAATAGACAACCTTCCAAGTGTGACTGTGCAACCTTTAGGCCACATGAGGCCTTTGAGATGATCCAGCCCAAGAATTCAAATCTCTCCATGTGTCCAGCACCCCTCAAAAATGGTCAAAAAACCCATCTGGGGGCAGGGGAATAAACTCCTCTTGGTTTGGTCAAACACACTCTTTTAGGGGTTCTCCCACCCCAAAGCAACAAGAACCTCCATCCCAATACCCACATCACTTCTGGTCACCAAAAAGTCTCCTGCGATGACACAGCTGAGGCGCTCTGGAGCATTGGAGGTACCAAAAATTGGTGGGTGTGATCCTCCATGTTCTGAAACATGTCCATCCCTGGTAAAAGTTAGACCAGCATAGCTAAACTAGGTCCTACCACTGAACAACTGATCACAAAATGGGCAGCACTTTCGTATATTCTCCTGTTGTGCAACAGGCAACGCAGTTCCTCAGCCACTTCTAAGGACTATTATTACAGAAACTCCCAGGTGGTGCAACTACTTGTCAAACAGTTTATGCTGGTGTAACAGGGCTTGTGTGACTCTGAATAGGATACCATCCTTGTGCAGTCTCTAAGATAGTACAACTGTTTCCATAATGACATTTATGGCAACATAAAACCAATCAAGATTCTGGCTGAACTATGGCAGAGTTGATTAAGGGCCATGTTCTATATTCCATTTAAACATGTATCTCTTCCTGCTCCCAAGAATACCTGTGTTGCAACTCAGCCCTGTGTTTACTCAGAAATTCAGTCAAATTCATTTCTAAGAAAATGTGCATAGGACGGCAGTATATTTACATTGATTTATATGTATATTCCAGTGCCACTATTATGCCTATATCTTTGAATATTCAGATTTATATAAATACATAAATATTTATATTTTGTATAAATATTCAAAGATATAGGTCCAATAATAGCACTGGAATAAATAATGGAAAGAGGCAGGAAGAGGTTTCTGACAGAAGAAACTTTGTTCCTTGAGTACAAATTGTTTTGCACATGGTCTTCTGTTTCAAGGAGGCAAAAATAATTTATTAAGGTGGGAGAATGAGTTTGTCCTCCTGTAGTACCACCTCAGATGAAGCTTTGGAAGTTTTTTAATGTTGTGGACCACCCTGATTGGATTACCAAAGGGCGGTA
Source organism: Gambelia wislizenii (assembly GCA_030847615.1). Taxonomy (NCBI): domain Eukaryota; kingdom Metazoa; phylum Chordata; class Lepidosauria; order Squamata; family Crotaphytidae; genus Gambelia; species Gambelia wislizenii. The sequence continues at coordinate 301,307,247 of JAUMIR010000002.1, read as the reverse complement.
TGTAAATAAATATGATGATGATGATGATGATGATGATGATGATGATGTTAGGGTCAGTTGTTATGCACAGAAAATAGTCCTACAGCCCAAAACTTTCCCCACCATCCTTAAAAAAATAGTTGCCTGATTAATCTCAACCAGAGTATAGTATGTCAACAAAAGCATATCAACTCTAAACAAGGCACTCACTACATCCCATCCCTCAATTCTATAGCTAAAAACATGTTTTGCTGTTTACCACAGGTTCATCCTTGTATATCTTCTCTCAGCTGTGGCCATTTCTGATTACTCAGAAGAATGTGGACAGCAAGTGTCCAGAACTTTCTGGAATATAATACCAATAGTGTTATCAAACATGATGCTTAACAATGGACTTTATCAGACGTGCCCTTAAAACCTGTTCCTGTTCCATGACCCACCCACCCTCCCTCCTCCCGTCCCTGTAACTAAATTAAAAAAAAATGTTCACACACTTACCTTAATCCCGGGACAGAAACTGCTCCCCCCTCCTCCGGCAGTCCAAAAAGTGAATGGAGCACTCACAGAGCCCCCTCCCCTTCTTGGAGACCAAATCACATGGGGAATTTAAAAATAAAAAATCCCCCAAACCTCAAAGATGTGCACCAAGTACCTAAACACCCTTAAAAAAAAACCCAAGTAACCCAGAGCGGGAACAAAAAAGGCTGTCACTGACCTCTTTGTCCCAATCGAAGCAGGAAGTGTTTTGCAGGGACCTGCCAGGACCTTACAGGGAGCCCTGCATTGCACAGGGAAATTAAAAATTTTTAAAAACCAGACATCAAAAAAATAAATCAAGCACCTAAACAGCCTTTAAAAGAAACAAGTAAACAGGGGAGGGTACAAAAAAGTCTGCCGCTTACCTGGTTGTCGAGATCGCACCAGAAGTGTTCTCTACTTACCTTCCAGGACCTTACAGAGCCAGGCAGCCAGGGGAAAATTTTAAAATAAAAATACAAGCAGATGTCTAAAAATTAAAACAAGCACCAAAACACTCTTAAAACTTTAAAAGCAACATGGGGAGGGTACAGAAAAGGCTGTCACTCACCCGGATCTCCAGATCTTACCCGGAAGTGTTTTAACATCACGCCAGCATAACAGCAAACCAGTTCACATACCCATGATTTTGTTACAGAAAAGGAACCGGAGATCTATTGACGACTTTTCCCTGTGAATAAAACAAAACGGAAAGCACACGGGTTCAGAACAGGGTCAGAACTGGAGAGGGGAACGTCATCTGAAAAAAAAAAACCTCTTTAGCGATCCTGTTCCATTTCTGTTCTGGTTTATTAAGCCTGTGTGATAAAGTCCAATGTCTTTATTCAGTTTTGCTTTATCATTTCCACAAATGATGTTAACAATGCCTTAGATTTGTATATAACCATTAAAAAGCTACTGTGACATAGGACTTTATCAGATGAGGAAAAAGCAGTGCCGAAAAGACGTGATTTCAACGGAATGGGTTGGTCAGTATCAGATGACATTGTTCTGCTCCTGTGGCCAATGTGTCAATTGGCCACTAATAAGGCCACTTTTAATTGACAGATTAAGCCATCAATAGATTAGCTGTGCTGGCTTTTTGCCGGCATTGCCAGTGTGTGAAACCTTGGGCCATTGAAATCACATCATTACAACATAAATGGTCGGACCAGGCACAACACTTCCGGGTGAGATCGTGACATCCAGGTAAGTGACAAACTTTTTATGACCCTCCCCAGTTTCTTCCTCTTTATTTCTGGGGAAGATTTTTGCCAGGAGAGGAGGTAAGTGTGGTGGGGGGTGTTCTTTTGCTGGCATAGAACGTTTTACAGGAATTGTTAATAGTAAAGCCAACAATAGAAACAATATCCTAGGAAGGATATTCATCTTAACCACAGCAATATGACGCAGCCCCAAAAATATTCTTTTTTAATGATAATGATGGTGGTGTCAACATGAATTATATTACATTCAATGCATGCACATTAAGAGCTGACTCTATGTAATCTTCCAGAACAAGCACAGCATAAAAACAAGCCTGCTTGTGTGTAGGGGGGGGGTTGCGGTCTGAAGTGCAAAATCAGGTATATTTTCAGCAGAAAAGTTCTGCGGTGCCTGGAGTCACAGATGTCCATATATCAATAGAATAGTTGCCCATTAAGAAAATATAAGATTTCAACAGAAGAGCTCCTCTTGTTTTCCAGATCTGTTGTGAGATGTGTGTGTGCTGAGAAAACACAAACTGTGAATAAGCAAAAGTGAAAAAGAAGACTGTTGTTCTCCATTCTTGCATATTACATCTTGCTAATTTATAGACAGAGAAGAGAAAAGGGAGAGGGTGGTGATGGAGAAGATAAACTATCCTACCCTTTAAAAGCTAGTATTTTCTCAACACTCAGGAGATTATCAGACAGGAACACAAAAAGGGTTCCAATCCCACATCTCCAATCCCGCCCCTGTCCTGGCACAATAACCCTCCCACTGTACTTACCTTCTCTCCCATGGAAAATGCACCTATTCTCATGAGGAAATTCAAAACTACAAATAATCACAAAAAAGTTACACCAAGCACCTAAACATAATTTAAAAGTCCCAGGTAACCCGGGGAGGATCATAAAAAGAGCAAAACTTACCTGGATGTCCTGATCTCACCCAAAAGTGATTGCACCAAACCAGCCATTCTTGCTGCATTCACAAGGGTTAAATGGCCCGAGTTTCCACACACCAGCAATGCTGGCACCAAAACGGAACTGGGGGATCTATTGAGGGCTTCAACCATCAATAAGAAGAAATGCCAACATAACATCAGCAGAACAACGTAGTCTGAAATTGACATCCTTTTGCGTTATGCTGGTGTTATGCTGGTGCCACATTAGTTGCATCTGATAATCTCCTTAGATCCTCTGATGACTATAATCAGCACATCTAAAAAGTAGTGGGAGACCACTGGTGATTTTGAACATTAATAAATCTGTTTCTGCACCCACACATACACGCCTGCCTTGCTTTTGTGCTTCATGTTTATTAGCTGGCCAGTATGTATGCTGGGAGTAATAAAGACATTCAGGTTGCAATTCTATGCAAACGTACCTGAGACTAGGGGCTCATCTACATGAGCCAGGGTACACCAGCTCCCCACCAGTGTGTCCTGACTGCAGATCAGGACCGTAGTCCCCCTGTTTCCTCTACGGAATAGGAGGAAGTCTTGACAGGCATGCCAGCCCATTGCTGCAGCCGCCACCACCGCCATTTCCCTTGTTGTCTTGGAAGGCAGGAAGGGGGCCCACAACATGTGCCCAAGACCCCCTGCATGTGGCCAGTGTTGGTCACATACTGCAGCACTCCTTCCTGCCTTCCGGGAGAACCAGGGAGTTGGCTGTGGCGGAAAGGACCTGCCTGCCAGGACAGGCTCCTGCAGACATGTGTGGCCCAATCCATTCCCACCCAGCAGAAACAGAATAAAACAGGTATTATTGTAAAACATTGCATTGGGCTTTACCCTGCCTCCCCCACATCTGAGCCCTGTATCTGCCCCGGAAGTGATGAGGACTGCCCAGAGGTAAAATGGGGCAAATACCCTGCACTATCAGGACTGTAGGGCTCTGAGACAAGGGCAAGATGGGGTATGTTGCCCATGTGCACAAGTCCATTGTTTTAGGATAATACCTGTTTTACTCCATTTCTGCTGGGAGGAAATAGATAAGGCCCCATGTGTCCACAGGGCCCATCCTGATAGGTCAGCCCTTGCTGCCGCCACCATCTCCCTGGCTTTCCTAGAAGGCAGGAAGGAGTCACATGCAAGGGGGCCTTGGTGACATGTTGTGGTCCCCCTTCCCGCCTTCCAAGACAGGGAAGAAAATGGCAATAGCTGCAGCAACAGGTCAGCATGCCTGTCAAAACTTCCTCCAATTCTGTGAAGGGAATTGGAGGCCTGATCCACAGCCAGGGATACACCGGCAGGGAGCTGGCATATCCTGGCTCATGTAGATGGGCCCGTTGTATCAGGCCCTACCCTAACTCCCCCCCCCCATCTTAGCCCCATACCTGCCCCAGCAGTGGTGAGGACTGCCCAGGAGCAGAATGGGGGAAATGCCCTGCATTGTCAGGACTGCAGAGCTCTGAGATGGGGGCAAGATGGGGTATATTGCCCATGTGGACAAGCCCTAGATTCCACTGTTGTCAAATGAACTGCTTCTATAGGATTGTGCTGTTATTCTCCCATTCATTTTTTATCTCTATAGTAGCTGATTGCTGATGTAAGAAACCATAACATGTGAGACAAAGTCAAGCTTGCTGTCTTGATCTATTTGTATGCAAGTATACCTCTATGTCAATAGGTAACTTGAAGGCACATATACACACAGAGAGACACACACCTCAGTTAACAAAGTTGATAGTGTTCCTGGGCATTACTTCTTTAATAAAAACTCTGATACCAGAGGCACAAATAAAATGGAAAGAATAAGGATAGGTTCCTATACTACCCAAAAAAAAAAGGAGCAGTTCAATAAGTTTCAGCCATTTTTTTAATCCAAAACTAGCAATATGCATATGTGAAATGAACCAACCAAGTAAGCCTTGCATAAGTAAGCAAAACATTTGAAACGTGTAGAGACCACTTGAATGGTTCTTCCAAAATGCATCCAGGAAGAATTTTTTCTTTCACTTGCCTCCACTTTTTTGATATCCATTTTGGTGGCCAAACTTATAGAACTATGCTCCATTAAAAAAAACAAACAAACAAACATACCAGGAGGAACTAGTAAGGCAGGCTTATCTGTTCTCCTCCTTTTGCATTTCATGCATGCTCAGTAAGAGATTCAGGGGAGAGCTACTGTTTACCTTGCCTGTTGAAGGCAGGCACACACAGCTACAGTAAGATTGCCTAGAAGAGAATTCTGCATTGTCCCACCTCAAGCTTCCTTGCATTGTTTACTGTAGATATGCTGATGTAACCTGACATTGAAAATCTGTGTTTCTCAGGTCCTCCTTCATCATGGTCCCGTTGCCAATGCTGCTTAAAAAAACCCCTCTCGACAGAGGATAAGAAAAGGGGGGTCTGGGCAGGTATAAAATGACACTGTAAAAATGAGCTTCTTTGTCAGTAGCATTGTTAACTTCAACATGCTTGCATTTGTCTTCAAAACTCAGCATCGTAAGTGGACTACTACATCTGACAATTATATATTTACTAGAATTGCTCAGCAAGTATATATTTGTTCAATGGCACTGACTGGTGAAGAGTTAATCTCTGTGTAATTCAGACACCAGACAGAGCTAAGGGAGAGGCAAGGGTGAGGAGGAAGATTAACTCTGGTACATTACTGTTATTTATTTTGCTATAAAGCTGTAGAGAACTGCAAAGAGTGTATGTTGTTGTTGTTTTTGTTATATGTTTTCAAGTTGACTCCAACTTCTCTCAACCCTATCATAGCATTTTCTTAGCAAGATTTAATCAGAGGAGCTTTGCCACTACCTTCCTCTAAGGCTATGAGAATGTGACTTGCCCAATGGGTTTCCGTGGCTGTGCAGGGATTTGAATCCTGGTTTCCAGAAGTCCTGGTCCAATATCCAAGCCCCTACACCATGCTGGTTGCTCAGAGTGTACAAACCAATTTGGAACCTCCTTAGCTACCTGCCAGAAAACCACATGTTAATGTTCTGTAACTGGAAACTCATTTATGATGAGGAATAACCCTAAATAACATGTACAGTGAGCCCTTGGTATCCACTGGGGTTTGGTTCCAGGACCCCCATGGATACCAAAATTTGTGGATGCTCAAGTCCCATTATAAAAAATGGTGTAGTAAAATGGTGTCCCTTATATAAAATGGCAAACAGCAAGGTTTGCTTTTTGGATTTATTTTTTAAAAAATATTTTCAATATGTGGATGGTTTAATCTGTGGATACAGAATTCATAGATACAGAGGGTTGACTGTATATGTTAAATGTTGTTGTCTACTGACCATGGGATCCTATGTTTACCCTGATACGACATGGCGAGTATGTGAGAAGTACTTGAAGAAGGCAGGAAGCAAAAATGCCTTCTTTTTGTGAGAGTTAGTGGTAGGAGTCACTCTTTTTTTTTCTTTTAATTATCTTTCACCAGAAGATAGTAACATGAAAAATGTCTGCAGTCTGCATCTCTTGACAAACTGCACCTTCTTTTCCAAGTCATCTAGTCATTCCTGGGAGAAACCAACTGCATTTTTTGTTCTTGTTTTACGAAGAAACAAAAACAACAAAATGTCAGATTCACTAAAGAATGCCAAATTAAATATAAAGCAGGGCTTAGAAATATTACTTTTTTGGAGTTACAGTTCTGGAATCTCCAGTCAGTTTGACCAATTGCCATTCTGGCTGAGGGATTCTGGCTGACGAAGACCCCAAAATAACTTTTTAAAGTTCTGATTTAAAGATTGCAAAGCACCTAAAGGTGAACACTAGTGGGAGTGTCAGTATGATGTAGTGGTTTGGGTGTCAGACTAAGGGCTTGTCTACACAGGCAATATACCCCATCTTGCCCCCATCTTAGAGCCCTGAAGTCCTGATGATGCAGGGCATTTGCCCCCTTCTTCCCCCAGGCAGTCTCATGACCTCCGGGGCAGAGATGGGGCTCAGACTGGGCTAAGATAGGGTGCAGCCCTTTACCATGTTTTTTTTTAAAAAAATACCTACCTTAATCCATTCCCACCAGGAAGGAATGGACTGGACCCTGCGTGTCTGCAGGAGCCCATTCTGGCAACCCGGCCTGTCGCTGCAGCTGCCAGTCTGCCTTGCTCTTCTGAAGCCAGGAAGGAGTCCTGCGGCATATGACCAGGACTGGTCACATTCAGAAGGCCTTTTCACATGTTGCGGGCCAGTTTCCTCGCTTCCAGGAGAGTGAGGGAGATAGTGGTGGCAGTGGCTACAGCAATGGGCCGACATGCCTGTCTGGACTCCGGCCCATTTGGAGTTGGTAACAGGAAAGAAGCAAGCTTGATCCATGGCCAGGATATGCAGACGGGGAACCAGCATATCCTGGCTCATGTAGAAATAATAGCAATAGCATAGCATTGATATTTCTATACCGCTTATCGGTGCAAAGCAGTCCCTAAGCGGTTTACAATGTGTTAGCTAATTTGTGAAGTCGAAGGCTTTCACGGACAGCATCCATAGATTTTCCTTGGGTTTTTTTCCAGGCTGTGAGGCCGTGTTCTGGAAGAGTTTATTTCTGACATTTTGCCTGCATCTGTGGCTGGCATCTTCAGAGAATGGTTGGGTAAGAGTCGGGAGGGGAGTTCATATACTGTGAACCCTTGTTGGGGAGGATATGTAAATTTCTGTATTTGAATGGCTAGTTTCTGGGTGGAGATATGCAAGGCTGATTAGTGTCTGTTTGGCTAATGGTTGGTTAATGGTCCATTATCTGCTGGAAATTCCCCCTGTCCCTGGATGGAGTTCATTTGCAAGTGTTGAGTTTTGATTTTAATGCTTTCAGGACTGAAAGCCAGATTTTGTTTACTTTTAGGGTTTCTTCTTTCCCGTTGAAGTTGTCCACGTGTTTGTGGATTTCAATAGCTTCTCTGTGCATTCTGACATGATAGTTGTTGGCCTAGTCCAGAATTTCAGTGTTTTTAAATAACATTTTGAATCCAGGTTGGTTTAACATGTTCTGCTACTGTTGATTTTTCTGGCTGGATCAGTCTGCAGTGTCTCTCATGTTCCTTGATTCATGTTTGCACACTGTGTTTAGTGGTCCCTATGTAAACTTGTCCACAGCTGCATGGTATGCAGTAAATTCCTGCAGCTGTAAGAGGGTCTCTTTTGTCCTTTGCTGAGAAGCTATTGAAATCCACAAACACCTGGACAACTTTAACAGGAAAGAAGAAACCCTAAAAGTAAACAAAAGGCACACACACACACATTCTACATCAGCTACTTAATTAACTAAGTAACCTTAACTAAGTAACCTCTCTTTCCCTCACCCCCCCCCATCCTGAAGGAACCTTCATTCACCCGTGCTCTGATTGCTGGCAGAATGGACCTCCTTTACCCGTGCCACTGATACTGGTAAAGGGGGGGGGAATAATATCATAATCATGACTAAGTAGCTTACCTACCTTTACTTGTCTGTAACTGTTCTGTTTTCAAGATGACTACTTAAGTCATGATTGTGACACTACTGGCATGATCATAACCCCCCCCCCCGACTTACTTTGCTGGGCATCAGTTGCATGGGGAGAAGGGGGTCCATTCTGCTGGCAATCAGATGACTACCATTTCCACCATTGAGAGGTTAGAGATTAGGGGAAGCGGGCCAAGAGAGGTTACCTTGTTAAATAACTTAACTAATTATGTATTTATTTATTTGTTTGTTTTAGGTATTTATACGCTGCTCTTCAGGCACAAAGGCTCTCAGAACAGCTTACAAATTGTTTTAAGCAATAGCAATAGCAAAATGTACACATCTACACCACACTAAGCGGTTTCCAATGTGTGTTAGCTAATTGCTGCCACAAGCCAGGTACTCATTTTACTGACCTACAAAAGGATAGAAGGCTGAGTGAACCTTGGAGCCCTCTGGGATTGAACTTGCAATGTCGTGGCTGCAGTATTAACATTTAACCACTGTGCCACCAGGGTTCCCTTTAATTTAGTTAACTATTCTCAGTTAAGTAGCTGATGTAGAATACAGGCCATTATAATTATAATTATTTCTGTTTTCTGAAGTCATGAAAATCTGTTGTTGTTTTAAATCTCCACTTATAGAGCACAAATACCAGTTATAGGTTGAAATTTTTCCCCTCAAAGAAAACATTTTTTCAACAATCTGTGTCCAAGCTGCCAGCCACATGGAAGAAGGGTGACATTTACTCAGCATGAATAAGTCAGTCAGACTGTGGCCCACAGGAACTTCTCAGACAGTACTATACGGTCTGAGTCATCCCACCATTTTCAGTGATGTGATATGTCAACATTAGTATCACTACCCAGGAAAATAGTAAAATCCAGGCACTGAAAGGAAATGGCAGGGTTTTTTAAAAAAAAATGTTGATGGTACTTTTTGGCTTCCACAGATAGCAGAATTCAAAAAGAGCAACTCCTTCAACATTTGTAGAATTTACTATTTAATGTTCATCACTTTACATATCGTTTACAAGGGTTTGGTGTCTTGGGGGGAAGCTTAGTGACTCATTTCTAATGGCAAATCTACACCTGCTCCTCCATATTAAAAAAGATAGTAAAATCCCTGTTCTTTGAAAGCTAGCATTGGTTTTCTATGTACATGGAGCCTCTTTTTAGACAGGGAAGTATTCAAGCATCCTATCAGTCACCTGAAATTTGAACTACCACTACAGCAAGACTGATTAATGTAGTTTACTCCTTAGTGAAAATTAGGCTACAGTTTGCAGAAAACCTAACTAAGAATAAGCTCTATGGAGCACAAAGGCAATTTCTTCTGAGTAAATGCACACAACATTAGGGTCACCCATAGACTTCAGAAGGAGATAACATAACGGTTGGCTTATCTACATGGACAATATACTCCATCATGCCCCTGTCTTAGAGCTCTGCAGTCCTGATGATGCATGGTTTTTGCCCCATTCTGCCCCCAGGCAGTCCTCATGACCCCCAGGGCAAAGAAGGGGCCAAGACTGTGGGGAAGACAGGGTAGGGACCATTACAGTATTTTAAAAATATCCCTGCTTTAATCCATTTCCACTGGCAAAAGAAGAGAGAGAGAGAGAGATCGGGACCCACGTGACCACAAGAGCTTGTCTTAGCAGGCAGGCCCGTCACTGAGGGGTCCTGCAGCATGTGACCAAGGCTGGTCACATTCAGGGGGGCTTGGTCACATGTTGTAGGTGGACTTCCTAGCTTCTGGGAGAGTGAGGGAGATTGTGATGATGGCAGCTGCAGCGATGGTCCGGCGTACTTGTCTGGACTTCCTCCCATTCCATGGAGGTAACGGGGGAGTTGGCGTATCCTGGCCTGTGTAGATAAGCCCAGTGTTTTATAGTATTTGAGTCTATTTTTTTTTTCAAATATGAGCATGTGGCTGTACAGCTTGAATTTTCTAACATGCATCTTGACCACTCCAATAGATACCCAAAGTAATGTTGTGTGGCCAACAATTAAAAAAATAGAAGCAAGAAGTGGGCTAATTTTGTACTGACATACTGTCTGTGTCCCTGAGATGTGGGAGGTTTTGATCTGCTAAAACTCAGCTCCTTTCTTGCTCCACTCCTTCTCCCCCCACACACTTTTTTTTATGGAGGGGGGGATCTTCTAGTGGCTGATCCCAGTCAGCAGAGCACTTGTGTTGAACAGGTCCTTCTGCTGGCTGAACTCAGATCAGTCAACATATGGCTTCTTCTGATGGCTGAACAAGAAGTTCAGCAACAAGACGTTTCAACTTGAATATCTCATGGGCACCTGGTTGGCCACAGTTGAGCACAACAGAATACTGAATAATATAGCTCTTTGATTTGATCCAACAAATCAATGTTGAATTTATAAGCTAGGCGTGGGCAAAGAATATAAAAGGAAAACTGTATTGGCATTTTCCAATAAGTAAAGATCATGGAAATATTTTGATCTTAGAAAAGATTGAGACCAACAGAATAATGTAGAGAAAAAATGGCAATTCCAGATGTAGCATACCTGAGAACAAGGAAACAGACCAATGAAAATGAGGAAAGGACACTCCGGAATGAGTACTGTCCAACACTGTACTTTATGTCAAAAGCAAGGTTAGACCATTATATTAACAGTGTTTTTTATTTGCTCCTATTGTCACTGGATTCTGACCACTTTGGCTCTCCCAGTTGGGTTGGGCAACTTTCTGTAAATGTACCCATATGGCAGTTTAAAGGAAGGACAGATGTGCTTGCAACAAATATCAGGTCCTTGCAATTCACCCGCACTTTGTCAGCACATGACTTACACATTGCAAGTCCCATACATATACACCGCAAGTTTAGAGTTCCTTCCTGCCTTTCACCAAACTTTAGAGTTCCTTCCTGCCTAGAGTTCCTCACCAACTGTAGAGTTCCTTCCTGCCTTTCACCAAAGATTGGTGGCAGGTTAGTTGATGCCATGCAATAGTAACTTGTCTAAGGAGCCCATCCACTGAATGTGATGGTTAAGGAAGGATCTGAGCCAATAACAGGCCAGCTAAAGTTGGGTTGACTCCGGACTCCATGGGTTGCTCTCCCATGTTTGTCCCAAATGCTCTAACCATGTTCCTCCATGGCAAAAGATGGCACATAAAGAAATATGACTTCACTATGGCTGATTGCCTAGGATTAGTCACTGTACAAGAGAAGTAGAAGCCCTGAAGCCATTCAGCCCAGCTGTTCATTAGTTTACCCTTAAGGAGGCTATGAACATACACACACACACAGAGAGAGAGAGAGAGAGAGAGAGAGCTATGAACACACACACACAGAGAGAGAGAGAGAGATGTATGCAACTGTGTGGGTATAGACATCATTTTTTTAAAAAAAAGGGTGCTGCCTTTGAACTTGAAGAACATTTCTGATAAAGTTGTGACCTTTACAATGTTGGCTTACTCAATCATCATCAGCAGCAGCAGACACAGTTCTTGAGACTTTATAGATTGAGACTCACATTTAAAAACTCTTTTTTACCCTTTTTTTTATCTAACATCATCAACTTTTTTTTCTCCTGTCTGATTTTTAACATCTTTGTCTGGTGAAGAAGCCAATGAAGCTTCCAAAGCTTGCATAACATACTTTATGCTTTTATTATGCCAGATAAAGGTATCACTGCTTTGTGGATTTGGGATGTTGTTGTATGTATTTAAATCACTGTTCAGCTTTGAAACCCAGTGAACAGTCTCTCGATCTAACCTGATTTTATATACTGCTTGAGAAGATAAACTAGTAAATGATTTTTTAAAAAGAAAAAGTAACATCAGGGTATTTTATTTGTTCATTTATTTACAAAAATATATTTTAAATGCCCTTCACTCTTGTGGATACCAGGGGAGTACACACAGTACAATCAAAGTAATTGTACAATAGAGAATAAAAGCAATAAAATAATACAGTGGGCCCTTGGTAACCACTGGGGTTTGGTTCCATAGATACCAAAATCCATGGATGCTCAAGTCCCTTTATATACAATGACATCATCATCATCATTATTGAGATTATATCAACCAATTAAAATGCCTATACAAATGAAGTTTTTGAGCTGGCACATCTTTTTTAGCACCATTTGCATCAACATGGAGAAGGTGTTCCATAAAGGTAATGCAACAACAGATGATGTCGGGATATAATGTACCCGAGGTTCCTGGAGAAGATCCAATTTGGACTATACAACTTTCTCAGACACTCCCCTTTAAAACATTCTTCTGCCGGCATAAAAAAAATATATACCAGCAAAAGAATGCCCCCACACTTACCTTCTTCTCCTGGCAAAGGCTCCCCAGCAATAAAGAGGAAGTGAATGGAGCTTCATCATTCACTTCATCGTTTGAAATCCGTGAGACTTTGTCATGTGGGAAATTCAAAAACAAAAACAAAAATAAAGCCTGAAAAGTTACACTAATCACCTAGGCACACTTTAAAAGTCCCAAGTAACCTGGGGAGGGTCATAAACAGAGCGAAACTTGCCTGGATGTCCCAATTTCACCCAGAAACATTCACGCTGGACCAGCCATTCTCGCTGCAGTGATGACATTTAAATGGCCAGAGGTTTTGCACACCGGCAATGCCAGCACAAAAGCACCATGGGGGATCTATTGATGGCTTAAGCCATACATTAAAAATTATGGGATTTTGACAGGACGTGACCGCAAAAGGGCACCATCATCTGATATGCATGTCCTTTCGCCATTATGTGACATCATCATGATGCCATATATGATGTGTCTGATAAAATCCCATCAAGACACTGACAGAATGATATAAAGAGCGGCACTCCTTGAGATATTTGGAGGATGATTACTTCTGTTATCAGATATGTTAAATTGATGAAACAAAATGTCATGGAATACAGGGAGAGAGGGAGAGAAATGTGTATCAGTTAAGACTCACATAGCTGATAAACTCTGTACTTGGACTTTACTTGGGACATGCTGTTTCTAAAGCAAAACTAAAGAGACTTTAAAAAGCTATAGTATTGATTTGCACTTGTTTGAACTGATTAGGGATTAATGGTTGTTCAATACAGAAAGTATTTAATACTGGAGGGAACTGAATAGTTCTGGACAGTTGTGGTTCTGCCTCTGATGTGTGGTGGAAACCCACTGTTAAAGAGTTTACTGCTCCAACAGCTCTAGCAGCTGTTCCTAAAAAGTTCATGTGTTAACCGGAACGGAAAATATATGTAACGAAAAGTAATAAACTGTTGGAAACATAGCAAAGAATTCAACTGGATTAACAATAAATGATTCCAGCAGCAAAAGAAATGGGGAAAGACATTCTCCCAATTCATTTGCATTATTTGCTAATATGGCCAGATCATCACCTTCTTCTGTCTGTTCAATAAAATTACTTATTAGGATGAGAGCCATATATCTATAGCTAATCATGAATTGGTGGATCAATTAATTCCTTCATGACCAGTTAAAGGTGAAGCTCAAGGTAATCAAAAGTATTAGCTTGAGCTTCCACACCAACAGGTCCTGGTCAACAATTTACCTTATTTGTTTCCAGACTCACTCAGCCTTTCATTTTAAATGAGCTGGCCATGTTTTGCACACAGACATCCTTGATGACTGCTGCAGGTGGTCAGTCAGCATGCAGGGAAAGAATATCATGGAAAAGACATTCAAGCATTTGTGCTTGATGCTTTTAATCCCTCTTCCAATCCAGTGTGGTTTCCTTGCATGGTTAGGCAAAGGAAGGAGAGCTTTCCCTTTTCTTTCTTTCTTTCTTTCTTTCTTTCTTTCTTTCTTTCTTTCTTTCTTTCTGAAACATGCTTTTTTTAAAAAAAAATGATGTCTGGGTGTAAAAATCAAGACTCTGTCAACAGATGCTTGACATAAACATTTTAAAATGCATGGGGATCACATAAAGCATAGATGAGGCCAAGTCAAAAGTGCCTTTACTTAATATCTGGAATGAAAAGTGGAAAATCATGGTTTTCATCCCTTAAACTCTTATGACCAAATACACAAGTCTTGATGCAGAGTCAATGTTTTATTATTCATTCACATGTTCCAGGGCTGAAACCAAGCATGGAAAACAGGCTATGGGTGGCTCCATTGTTCATGGGACAACTTTACATGAGCTACCAAGGTGTTGAGCTTGCTTTTGGGATTGGGTTCAGCACCTTGGGTAACTGCCTCACCAACACTGGAGGTACAAACCTCCCCAAGCTCACTTAACCTCTGGCTCAAATTAACCTCCTGTTTCTTTTCCTGTGTTCTTTTAAAATAGGCCCCTTGCCTGCTAAGTCTAACTGGACAAATGCCCAGGAGTCATCTCTACTATCTTCATTTGTCCAGACTCCTTTCTTTAGATTAAAACTTAGCAAAGCATAGTCATAGTGAGCTTTCTAACCTAAGGTAGTGGTGCCTGTTTAAATGCCTGTTTAGAACATGGAGTTGGGCAACCCTCCAGATGTTCGTGAACTGCAAATCCCAGCACCCCTAGCCAGTACAGCCAAGAGTGAGGACCTATGGGAGCTGTAGTTCACCAATAGCTGGTGGGCCACACGGTTCTCAACTGTAGTGTAGAAGTTGTAGCAGAGACAGAAAATAACAGTTGATCCAACTGGATTGAGTCTCCAAAGGCAAATTGCACTTGCAAATATCCCTGGCTTTCTGTAGCCTTCTGGTCAGAGTTGAGTGTGGGTACCTTGCCATACAGTGTTCAAAATATTTTAAATCAAATTAATATCTATGACTTCTGTTAGTCAAATTGTTACCCGTGGGGAGCCCAATAGTGTCCGAATTATAATATGAGGAATTTTAATTAGCTCAAGATGGCAGCGAGAGATTGGGTTATGGTGGGATCTTTTGGCTTATGTGTACCAGTAGTAACTGAGGAGATGCCAAGCCAGGGGATTTATTGAAAAACCACACACACACACACACACACACACACATACACTCAGGCTTAAAGCAGTCACACAAATAAAGTAAGTAGGAAGTATTTGGATAGAGGAATAGATGAAGGGTATAGTGAGTAATACTGTACCAATCCAAAGAGCAGACCAAGCAGGAAACTGGCTGTGTGGAGTCCAAGAGGGTAAATGGTGTTACAGACTGACATGGAGACAGAATGAAGGGGATCTGTACACATTTTGGGTGTGTTTTAGGGTGATATATATAATTGATAATTCCCCTGAAGGGGTGAGTTTGAGTGGAATACAATGTCTGCCAGAGCTTCCTATGATTAGACCATGGATTCTCTGGATGTGTTAATGATCACTAATGGTTTAAACATTGAACTTTGGTGGTCTTGGGCAAACCTCTATTGTTTTGGGGAGAAGCGAGTGGAAGAACCAGTTTTGCAAGCAAAGAGTGCTCAGCTACCTTTGATTGGATTAGTGACTGACTCACTTCCAGAGATGCCCAGGAAGAATTAGCCCATTTCTCCCTAACTAATAAGTTCTAGGGGGTTTCAAGTAATTCTCATCTGGATGTGTCTTTTATGAATTTTAGCAGACTACTGCCTTAGATTTTCTGAGCAAACCTTGATTCTTTCTATTTGGGAGTCTCTGGTCTAGTCGAACCAGCCGTCCGCTGGGCTTTCGCCCTCCCTGCAAAGGGAGCGAGGGCTCAGGGGAGGGGCGGTTTGGGGGGGTTTGCCTCACCCCCCCCACACACACACAGTTTACTGGCTCTTTGTTCCCTTTGCAAAGGGAAGCGAGGACCCAGGAGATGGGTGGCAGGTGAGGGAAAACCGCGATAATAAAAACCGCGAGTGTCAAAGCCGTGAATGTGAAGGGACAATTGTAAGTATTTACACATGTCAGTGGGTGCAAATGGATCTATCAAGTCCATTTCTGTAGACTTCTTCTTTTCCCTAACTCTAAATCTTATGCATACCTTTTTTTTAAAGAGAGGAAAAATCTGCACATATTTTTAACATGATTTTTCAAATTAATGGACTCATGTCCCTGCTTATTACAGCATCTCTGAGTGATGGACTCATGTCTCTTTTTACTACACCATCTTTGGAAACACACAGAGTGGTTTTTTCTGTGTGCATTTTTCAAATATGTGCATGTTGTTGGTTACATTATTTTCTCCTTTTGCATAATGCATTTCAAACCTTAGAAATTGTTTGTTGCAACTTTTCTTCTATAAAGTAAATATGGTTTATTTTATTTTATTTTTTTTAAAGCATGGATTGACTCTTTCTCACATTGATAGTCAAATGCAATAGCATCACTAAGCAGTATCCACTAATGGAGGTGACCTAATTTATTTCTAGATTACCTGGGAAGCAAGACATGGTAAAAGTAGCCAGTGAGGTGGCATCCTCCTGAAAATGAGAATTCCTGCCATTTTTCTCTTCACCAAATGGGAATTCCTACCATTTTCCCTGTTCTTTCTAAGGCATTCTCTATGGTAGATGTGCTTTACTAAATTCCAACCTGTGTAGGCCCATTGATTGAATAATAGAATTTACACATATGTAGACTTACTTATGTGATCTGATCCATGGGTCTACTTTAGGTAGACCTAGCAATAAGGTTTTGGTTTGATTTGCTTTTGAGATCTATTCTAGGAGTTGCGTACTATGGCAACGATGCAATAATCACTTCTTTAATCTGTCAGATGTTGTCTGTTGTGGTGGGGTCTCCTTCCTTGGAGATCTTTAAACAGAGGTTGGATGGCCATCTATCAGGGATGCTTTGATCATGATTTCCTGCATGGCAGGGGGTTGGACTGGATGGCCCTTGTGGTCTCTTCCAATTCTACAATTCTATTATTCTAGTTTTAATCATGTGTAGTGCCAATCATAAGCCAATATATGAAATACAGCCAATTGATGAGTTATGAAAAGGTGGGAGCTATCAAGGCAGGTTACACTTCAACATAATAACCTCCTTCTCACATTCTGCCATCTTGACTGCATGTTCAACTCCTCCAATGCACTCTCCAAGGAAGGCCATCTGAGGAGCTGCCCCATAGACAAGATACTAAATTCTCTCATCTCTGAGATTTACAAGTGGCTAGGCCTTGTCATTTTGCAGAAGAAGTAGCAAGATGTATGTTCTTCAAACCAGTTCCTGAAAACCCAATGGCAGAGGAAAGTGTACAGTCCATAGGAATGTTCCATTACATAGTGTTACACTACTCTGCAGGACCAATGATCTGTGTCAGTTTTGTCTTGGCACACATCCAAACTGAAACTACCTCAATATTTGTGCTAGCACAGGGACAGCAATTCATACCAGAGTGCAATCCTAACTCACCAAAAAGGCCAAGGGCCAGCTGAGCCAACAGGAAATCGGCTGAAACTGTGATGAAACCAAACCCCTCGCAGCTTAGGGATATTGGAAATTCCTTAGAACTATTTTCACTCTGGCCTAACTTTGTGCTGGAATTGTGACTGTGTCCTACAGTGATTAAATCAGGCATAATTCATCCAGCCCCTTCTCCCCTCCTCCATTTTGGCTCTTCTGCCAACAGATTTAGCCAGCAGAGCAGCTAGGCTAACAGACTGTTCTGTTCACAGATTTCTGAGATCATCTGGTGAAGCAGGCTTGAACCAGCAAAAAGGCCTTTCTCCTGCAAAAGAGACTTATGTCTGTTTCTAATCCCCTGCAGACAATGCATCTTTTGAATTACAGTTGTACTGCCTGTATAATTTCTTGTAACTGAAGCTAACATAAAGTTTTAGCTGGACTTGTCAAGGCTCAGCCAAAAAACCTACCTGGAATGTTGAAAATACGTCAATTAGAGATGAGAATGTCCCACAGCTTGTGTAGAATGCATTCACTTTATGCCTGACCACAGCTCCCATACACATCTTGGATTAAACAGTAGAACATTTGTATCAGTACTCATGGTATATGGAAGACTGAGCTCCCAAACCAATTATTAAAAAAAAAATTAACTGAACTTCAGGGCATAGTATGTTATAAATTCAAGGAAAATTGATTTTTTTTTTGTTCCCTTTTCCCCCTATCCCTCCTGAAGTGTAGGGAAGTTCAGATTGATATATTGTGGTAAAGCAGAATTAGCACAATATGAAACAGATTCAAAATAGTACAAAAAGGAGGATACTGTTTTTAAAAAGTGAATTGGTACATTTAGCCTGGAAAACACCTGGGAATTTTAACTCAAATCATTTTCCGCTAAATGTAAAATTAGCTTCATTCTCTACAAAGCTTTCATGATACTTCTATTAAGGTGTGTGGTCCTTTAAAGATAATATTAAGCAAGAATGTACAACCTAAGGGCTCTGTTCTGTATTCATGTATTTCTTATCTGAAACAATCTTGTTAAAATTCAGCACTGCTGAATTTATCATTTCTATGGTTGAGAATCTATAAAAAGTTTTTTGTTCATCTCCTGGGGAGTATATTGAAGGGGACAAGTATTAGAATTGCAATACAGTTGTCCCTCCATATCCATGGATTTGGTATCCATGGATTTAAGTATCACAGCTTGAAAATATTCTTTAAAAAATAATAATCCAAAAGCAAATCTTGATTTTGCCATCTTATATAACACCATTTTGCTATGCCATTCCATTATAATGGGACATTATAATTCATGGATTTTGGTATCCATGGGGGGGTCCTGGAACCAAACCCCAGCGAATATGAAGGGACAACTGTACATAAAAAAAGATGGGTTATTGTATCAGTCTTGTTATTTAATAGACAGACCTCATATTTTAGCTATTGGGCCTAAATTCCCTAAAGGCACCAAATCCTGCCTGATCTTGTAGGCTAAGCAGTGTCAGCACTGGTTAGCACTTGGATGGGAGCTACCAACGAATAGAATAGTTCTGTAGACTATATTTCAGAGGAAGGAAGTGGCAAAACCACCTTCAAGTATTCCTTGCCTAAGAAAACCCTATGAAATTCATGGGGTCACCATAAGTCAACAGGTGACTTGAAGGTACATATACAAACACTTTTATTAATTATTAAGTTTTAGAAGCACCAGCTCTTTCTTTTCAAGATCTGTCATCTCTTGAATAACTGAGGTGGTAACCAATTTACAAACAGTAAATTCCTTCTTGATGCCCATTATAAACATACATTATCTTTGGGCCACCAAATTCAGCTATTTGCTTCCCACACATTAGGGAGAACTTCAGGGAATTTCATTCCCATGTTTGACACTATTACCATAATATAGTTCTCTGTTTTGCTTTCCAGTGAGACACCATCGTTATGTGCTATTTACACATTTTGTTCTCAAGGTTTTACTGCTTTTCTTTTATTGTTTTGGATGAAGTCAGAGCCCTCAGACTATGAGTGCAATTGTCTCCTTCAGTTTATGTAGAATAAAATTGCTGTACAGAAGACAGACAGCTGGGAGAAAGCCCACGCATGAACAGCAATAAGCCGAGAAGCATTTCCCTTCCACAAGTCTCATTAATTGCTATGAAGAAACGCCAACAAAATTGAGGCACATCCAGTCAGTGTTTCCTGTACCCACCTTTTTCTTTAAGGAAGTTTGTAATTTGATTTTTAAAAAATAATTACAGGGAGAAGTAGAATTAGTTTTTGTAGTGTCCTCAGCCATGCGCATGCACACACACTCACACACACACACCTGTGTTTTTTCAAAAGCTCTATTGTTTAAAAAGAAACATTTTGGATCTGTTTTCATCAGGAATGTGGAGAAATACCAAGCAATAGCTATCCAAGGAAATGAAGCACACAACTATGCAAGAAACCTAGGAGAAGGCAGGCTGTGCCGTTGTCTTTATGAGGAAGTGGTGTGTTGTGGAAACATCCGTCCACTTTAACAATCATTTTTTTTATTATTATTATTGATTTGGGTGTAAATCTTTGCTTGCTTGGAACACAGTGGAAGGAGTGGTGCATCAAAGGGGCCCATTTCTCAACCACATGGTGGATGTAATAACAAGAGGGATGTTGACTCAAGGGAAGATTGCAATAATGATGCAGCAATATTGAAATCCCAGGAGAAGGTAAAGAAATGGAGGAAAGAACCTGTTTAACTGGGACACTGTATGGCAAGCAACTATTAAGCATATCTAGTAACAGTGCAGCCTTTCAGATCACTGTCTTTTTTTCTTAAATTTCTCACTTTTCCACCCAAGTTTTTTTAAATTAAATAAAGTTAACTCTGATTTGCATATTATGAATATGTGTTTTCTTTGTTGTTGGGTCATAGCTACTCCAAATGCAAGCAGAGAATGACTCACCTCTTCATGTTTATGGAGAAATACCTCAGAAGTCTGACATAGTGGTTGCTGCTTGAAGACAACAGAACCTATTATGTCCTTATGACCTTCCTTTTATTTCAACATCCACTTTCCCCTTTCAAGAAACAGATATGGAGGCTCTTCTTCCTTTATTTAACTCTGGAGTAGGCAACTGCATGGAGGTCAGAGGCCAATTTTCCCCCATCAAATACCTGCCACTGCCTGGTTGGCTGCCCATGCACACACAGAGAGAGAGAGAGAATGAAACAGCACACAAGTCCAAATATCTCCATTTTCCTCTGCAGTTCCTCTCAAAATTGCAACAGGAAGTGATGCTGTGTTACTTCCTGCCACCACTTTGAGAGGGACTATGAAGGAAAATGGAGAAATGTGGGAGTAGTGCTGGGTTCTGGAGTGATTGTGAGATTATTTTTGCATCTTTCCACCCTTTGGGGGGCTTTCTGCATGGTTTTTGAGGGGGAGATTGCCTCAAAATCATGCTGATTTAAAAAAATGGGGGTAGGGAGACTGTTGAGGGGATTTAGAGGCTATAAAAGTGGGGTCCAAGGGCTGCATGCAGCTCATGGGCTGCAATTTGTCCATCCCAGTTTCAAATCCTGAATATTCACGCAACCCTACAAATTTAACTTCCATCACTTATGCAACCCGCACATGGTACCATTGAAGTAGGAGGTGAAGATTCTGAATTGGAGGCATATAGGAGTAGAATAAGAACTGTGCTGAAATACAAAGCAGTACTGAAAATTCCAAGATCCTACAGCTTATTTCTTAGAGCCCTCCCAGATATTGGACAAGAGAAAATGCAGCAAAAAACTGTATCCAAAATTGCGTCATAAGGACAGGACGATAGCCCCAAAGGCAAAATTATCAGAGACCTAAATCCTCAGCCATTCCCAGGGTGTAGCACTGGCATGGATGAGGCATCACTTTTTTTTTATTGATGGGCTAAGCCATCAATAAAAGTGACACCTTATTCACGCCCACACTACACCCCCAGAACAGCTGAATGACGTTGTCTGATATTTTTGCTCTTTTGTGTTATTGTTGCATCCTTATGATGCAGTTTTTGATGCATCTGATAAAGTCCAATGTGGTTCTCATGTGAGAATTTTAGAGTTAGGACCGAACTGGACAAACATAAATTCAATGAATATTTTCATGGTAGGCAAATCACCGTTTCTTCACATTTAAATAGGGAGACAATCATACTTTGTTCCATTAGAGTGGCCACTTCTCAATCACATGGAGGGTATAATAACAAGAGGATGTCTTTTGTTTCAGTCCCACCACTTTCACAGGTATGGTTGGTGGCCATACAAAATAGGACCTTCTTGGTGGCTACTTCTTGGGTCTGGAACTCCCTTCCTAGAGAAACTAGAATGGACCCCTCCTTGCTGTCTTGGCAGGAAAAGTTTTTTTAAAAAAAAAATCCAAAAAGCTTTAAGGACTGAAAATTTTTAAGGAAAGGGTCTTTTGATGGTTCTGTATTGTTTTAATTGTACTGTTTCAAACTGTTTTTAATCCTTTAAAAGTGCATGTTTTAAATTGTTTAAGCTTTGTTAATAGTGTAATTCTCTTTTAATGTGCTTTTTGTATGTTTTCAACTATATAGTACAGTAGTCATTTTCATTTGTAAGACACCTGGAGTCCCGGTTTTGTTGGAAATTAATAATAATCTCTCTCTCTCTCTCTCTCTCTCTCTCTCTCTCTCTCTCTCTCTCTCTCTCTCTCTCAGTCTCTCTCAGGCTTTTCTTCGCAAACTAAGATTCAGGAAGGACTCATCCTGTGCTTTCTGCAAGTGCACTGGTGGCTAAAAAGGCCAATCCAAAATAAACAAGTCCAGTTGCAGAAAGCACAGCAGAAGGTCTCCTTGAGTGATGTTTCTGGGTTGTGATTATTTCTGCGTTGTCATTTCTCTTCAAGAGTTGTTCGGCAGGAGTTCTCAAATAAGGCTGCAGCATTGTGGATAGTGCGTCTCCATGCCTCCCGATGTGAGGCCAGGGCGGACCATTGTTGGTAATCAATTTGGCCGAGCCTGAGATGTTGTTTCAGGGAGTCCTTGTATCGTTTTTTCGGAGTGCCCCTCTTATGCTGACCCATGGCAAGTTCACGGTAGAGTACTATTTTTGGAAGGTGATGGTCCTCCATCCTAGAAACGTGCCCTGCCCAGCACAGCTGTGTTCTCAATATCATGGCCTCAATGCTGGTGATCCCTGCTTGCTCAAGGACAGCAACATTCATCACATAGTCAGTCCAGTGTATATTTAGGATTGTGCGTATACAGCACTGATGATGATGATGATGATGATGATGATAAAGTTAATAATAGCAATAATAATAATCTTCCCCAGGAGAGAGGACCATCATACCTGCTTTTGCCCTACATTGCCCTCCCATTCCTTCCAATGCCATTCCTTCTCATACCCAGTCCTTCTATTTGTGCCTCCTTTTTGTCTTTCTGCTCTTCATACAGCTATCTAGGCAAACAACACACACTTTCTATGAGGAGTGTATTCAATAATAATGTAAGGATGCCTTAATAAACGGCTACATTTTTATCAATCACATCAATGAGATGTTGACCTGGTCTGTCTGTCTCATGCAGTTGTAGCAAATTTTGCTCCGGTGATATATTCATAAACGAAAAGGTTTCAATGAGGTATTTCCATGAATCAAAACTATAATCATTTGATAGTCCCAGTGGTACATACTGGTGACTTTAAAATACCATTCCCTTCAATTGCATTTTTCCATAATACATGCAGAAAACATAAGGATTATCTAACTTTCATTATCCATTAAAAAAAAAAAGGAGAGAGAGGAAGGGAGGAAGGAACAGGGGGGAAAAGAAATATGGCAGCACCTTTAGGACTAACTGGTTTTTGTTTTTGCATGAGCTTTTGTGGATATAAACCTACTTCTTTGGATGCAGTACCAAGTGGTATTAAGGCCTCAGTTATCCAGTTTACTCAGGAGATTATCACACAAGGCTTTATTCCAGAATTACACAAAGGCATTACTGAATTTGACCAGTATTTATGGCATGCCTTTGTCCCTATCCCATTGTTCATTTGTATTCCAGGCATTTCTGTAGTGCACCTCTGTATTGATGGGGGAAACTACTCACATAAAAGCCTGTCAATGCCTCTCAATACCACTGCCATGCCATACCACTGCCATGCAATACCACTGCCATGCAATACCACTGCCATTCCCCTTCATGTGTTAAGTCCCTTTGGTAGCAGTAGAGGTATGATGGAAATTAAGTGGCATGAGGGGTAGCATGAGGGGTGAGATCCTCCTCCTCTCCCCTTCTCTCTCCCCTCCCCCTTGCTATTCTTAAGCTGACCAAGATTGTTTTATATCCATACCTTTCTTTTTTTTCCTTTTTGCTGTGATTACGCAATTATGGGGATACAATTTCTTTTTAATAATTTCCCCATAAATGCACAATTGTGGGAAAAACATTTAATAAGAAAGGCATGCATGCACGGAAGTCAGGGTTATGGAGCTGGTGCAGAAGGACAGAAGATTGGCAAAGAACCATAATCACCGCATACTCGCGCAATTGAAGAGAGTGGGGATGAATGGTTTCAAACAGGTATGTTCCCATTTGTTTTGCTAACACTATTGTTGCAAGAAAGAGGCTGGTGTGATAAGCTCCTGAGGCAGTTAGTTACAAACTCTGGTCCTCAAAACACTAATAGTCTCCAATGAATTTCCAGGCAGTAAATACATGAATAAAAACAGAAGAAATGATGTCTTTCCACAGCAATGCCTAATACAGATGGAAAACTCAGCTGCTTTTGCATATGTACAGAGAAGAGTGAAGCTTTGCAAGGCAGCACATTTTTATTTTAAGTGCCTTCAAGTCAACTCCAGCTTATGCAACCTTATCATAGGTTTTCCTTGGCAAGATTTATTCAGAGAAGGTTTGCCATTGCCTACCTCTGAGGCTGAGAGAGTGGGGCTTGCTCAAGTCACCCAGTAGATTTCCATGGCTGAGCAGGGATTCAAACCCTGGGACTCTTTCTCACAAAAGTGAGAATTATAGCATGGTTATTCCACTTTCATTGCCATGTTTCTACCCTATGGAATTTGGGGAATAGCAGTGTAGGTAACAGGCATTTAGATTTCTTAGCCAGAGCTCTCCAGTGCCTCACCAAACTACAAATCTCAGGATACCATGGGATGGAACCATGGCAGTTTATAAATAAAATAACCGTGATATAATTGTATAGTGTGAATAGCCTCTGGTCTCCTTGCCCAACACCCAAAGCACTACATTACCTGGGGTCTCAGTCAGCAGATAAACATAGCTAAATGTGTGTAGGCTGCATGTCACTGCAATTTCAGTCAGTATCCTACTATACAGGGCTAACTCTTATAAGCACTATGTGAAGATGACTTGATAGGTTCCCTATGGGATGATTAGTACATGTATGGTGCGTGAATCACAAAACCTATATGAAACGTTTTCTGTCATGTACCAACAGCTGGCAGGAGCATGACAATTCTTCATATACAGAAATTGCTTCACATATGTGGGTAACTCTTACACACTGGAACTATTGTAAACTACTCACATAAAAGCCTTGCAAACAACATCCCACATTATGGCCCTTGAGTATAAAAGATGAGGAAAGAAAGAAAAAAGGAAACAGGAGAGTCCATAGCAAAGCACAAACATTACAGGACAAAGTTTTCTGAGGAAAAGTTTGAGACTTCTACCAATTTGCCCCTGTTTTTGGATACTGAAATTTTACTATATTGAACTCTAATTTTCTCAGGCTGTAATTCTCCGCACATATTTCCTAGAAAGATAATAATAATAATAATAATAATAATAATATTTATTTATACCCCGCCCCTCTGTTAAAACAATCGGGTCAGCTTACAAAAATTAAAATACAATACAGATAAAAATCCCTAAACACCCCCCACCCCACCCTCTCCCCCCCAAAATATTAAACAAATGTAAATTAAAAGCAACGGTCTAAAATCACCTTTAAAAACAATAAATACAATAAATAGCCAGCGGACTAAAAGACGCCAGGATCCCCTGAGGCCGGGATCTAATTTGGAAAGGCCAAATGTGAGTTTTGTTGTTGTTATGTGCCTTCAAGTCAATTCTGGCTTATGGCAACCCTAAGAGAAACCTAACACGGGGTTTTCTTGGCAGAATTTGTTCAGAGGGGGGTTGCCATTGCCTTCCCTTCAGGCTGAGAGAGTGTGACTTGCCTAAGGCCACTCAATAGTTTTCTATGGCCAAGCGGGGATTCGAACCCTGGTTTCCCAAACCTTTGCACCACGCTCACTCAGTTCTATGCACACACATCCTTGAAAGACAGTGGAACTTACGTTTAAGAAAACAGAGAGGTTTGTATTGTTGAGTCCATTTTCATCTATGAGGCTTAATGGAGTTTTTGCTGCTTCTTTGCAATATGACTATAAAACCTACCTTGACCATTGCATCATTGACTCTTCTTTGTTCCAACAAGAATCACACATCATTAGCACAAGAGAAACTCAGAGGTAATTGGTGTCACTTATGAAAACACTGTTTGTTTGGGATAAAATGTTTTGCTCTGAAAGTGTTTCCTCTACCTTTCAGTTGGATTTTTCTCAAGTTGGGTTGTGCGGGGGATCGTTTCAAAGAAAGGAAGCAACTTTCAAAGTTTCAAAGAACACTAGCAACCGTCTTGGTGTACTTAAGGCTACAAAACAAAACAGAATAGTTTTATCCTGGAAGTTAAGACACATTTATTTGGCATTCTCTGGATGGCACAGGTTATGAATTAGTCTGGCCAAACCCTATTTTGAAGATTTTTACCTCACACAAAAACTCCCACCAAGTTCAGAAGAAGCATTGTGTGAGAGAACTCTACAGGAACGGGCTTGTATTATTTTGCCATATTTTCCTCATGTTTAAAATGACATGCTGTACCTGGCAGCTATTCAAGTTTTGACTTCAGCTCAGAGTCTCCTGCAATGCCCAGCAGCAATGAGGTGACTTGAGGACAAAGAAGCAGGCTGTACTCTTAACAGATGTGCACATCCTCACCTCACTTTGTTGGGCCTAACTATAAGCCAAGGACTATTAAATTACCAAGGGGAAGGGATGTAAATGAAGCAGTAGGAAAAGGGGGTGTGTTCCCACAACACACATACATACACTACTGTTTTTTTTTCTCTCAAGGCCATAATAGGGTTAACAGAACAGTATGTCCCCAGGTATTAAAATAAAACCTCTCTCCTCCTTCCTCTTCCTCCTACTTTTCCATTTCTTCCTCCTTCTTTCTTTTTCCTTCATTCTTATTTCCTCATTCCTTCCAAAGGAAAAGACAGAGGTGAGTAGATATATTTCACTGAGACAGTTGAGGCAGCCCATAGGTGGGTGGCTCTGGAGTTGCAGCTGCCAATTTTGGTGATTCCCCCACTCCTACTCCTTTCCCCCAGAACATTCATGCACTGTTTTCCCATTGTTGCCATTATTGCTGCTATTTCAAGGAGAAAATCATAGAATCATAGAATCATAGAATCATAGAATTGCAGAGTTGGAAGAGACCACGAGGGCCATCCAGTCCAACCCCCCTGCCACGCAGGAAATCTTGATCAAAGCATCCCCGACAGATGGCCATCCAACCTCTGTTTAAAGACCTCCAAGGAAGGAGACCCCACCACACTCCGAGGGAGTGTGTTCCACTGCCGAACAGCTCTTACTGTCCAAAAGTTCCTCCTCATGTTGAGGTGGAATCTCTGTTCCTGGAGCTTGCACCCATTGCTCCGTGTTCCAGTCTCTGGAGCAGCAGAAAACAAGCCTGCTCCATCCTCAGCGTGACATCCCTTCAAATACTTAAACAGGGCTATCATATCACCTCTTAACCGTCTTTTTTCCAGGCTAAACATACCCAGCTCCCTAAGTCTCTCCTCATAAGGCATCGTTTCCAGACCTTTCACCATTTTAGTTGCCCTTCTCTGGACACGTTCCAATTTGTCAATATCCTTTCTGAATTGTGGTGCCCAGAACTGGACACAGTATTCCAAGTGAGGTCTGACCAAGGCAGAATAGAGTGGCACTATTACTTCCCTTGATCTAGACACTATACTTCTATTGATACAGCCCAAAATCGCATTGGCCTTTTTAGCTGCTGCATCACACTGTTGGCTCATGTTCATCTTGTGGTCTACTAGGACTCCTAGATCCCTTTCGCACGTAGTCTCATTCAGCCAGGTCTCTCCCATCCTATATTTATGCATTTCATTTTTCCGCCCTAAATGCAGTACTTTACATTTCTCCATATTGAATTTCATTTTGTTAGCTTTGGCCCAGCTCTCCAGTCTATCCAGGTCATTCTGAATTTTGATCCTGTCCTCTAGAGTATTAGCTACTCCTCCCAATTTGGTGTCATCTGCAAATTTGATAAGTATGCCCCTAATTCCCTCATCTAAGTCATTGATAAAGATGTTGAATAGCACTGGGCCCAGGACAGAACCCTGTGGCACCCCACTGGTCACATCTTTCCAAGACGAAGAGGAGCCACTGCTGAGCACCCTTTGGGTTCGGCCGGTCAACCAATTACAAATCCATTGAACAGTTAACTTGTCTAGCCCACATTTTACAAGCTTGTTTGCAAGAATGTCATGGGGAACCTTGTCAAAGGCCTTACTGAAATCAAGGTATGCAATGTCCACAGCATTCCCTTCATCTACCAAGCTGGTAACTTTATCAAAAAAAGAGATCAGATTAGTCTGGCATGACTTGTTTCTCTGAAACCCATGTTGACTTTTTGTGATTATGGCTTTGCCTTCTAAATGTTCACAGACTCTCTGTTTAATGATCTGCTCTAGAATCTTCCCTGGTATTGATGTCAGACTAACTGGACGATAATTGTTGGGATCCTCTTTTTTCCCCTTTTTGAAGATGGGAACAACGTTTGCCCTCCTCCAGTCTGCTGGGACTTCTCCTGTTCTCCAGGAGTTCTCAAAGATTATTGCCAATGGCTCTGAGATTATATTTGCCAGCTCTTTTAATACTCTTGGATGTAGTTCATCTGGTCCTGGAGATTTAAATTCATTTAGATTAAGAAGGTATTCCTGTACTACCTCTTTACTTATTTTGAGCTGGATTTCCCCTATTGTGTCCTCTGTTCCATTATCCTCAGGTTGGTCCTCCTTTTCCTTTTCTGAAAACACTGAGGCAAAGAAGGTGTTGAGTAATTCTGCCTTTTCTCTGTCCCCTGTTAGCATTTTGCCATCTTCTCCACGTAGCGGCCCTATCATTTCCTTCTTCCTCCTTTTGCTGCGGACATACCCCAAAAAACCCTTTTTATTGTTCTTAACCTCCCTAGCAAGCCTGAGCTCATTCTGTGCTTTAGCTTTTCTGACTTTACTCCTACACGTGTTCGCTATCTGTTTGAATTCTTCTTTGGTGATTGCCCCCCTTTTCCATTTCCTATACATGTTCCGTTTAAAACTTAGCTCCATTGAAAGTTCTTTAGTCATCCATCCTGGTTTCTTGAGACACCTCCCATTTTTCTTCCTCAATGGTACTGTTTGAAATTGTGCCTTCAGTATCTCCTTCAGGGGCTTAAGAATTGTATAAGGTCATGTAGAAAGAGATAGATAGGGTGGAAGGAAGAGCATGACCAGGGCATTTTTTGCATGGGCCAAAAATGCCATTCTCACCTCAAATCTGGTGCTTTCAGTCAGGACAACATACAGAGGAGGATCTGCATTTTCTGGCCATTAACCTGACTTTGCCCCACACTTTGCAAAGTAGGGGGAAAGTCCAGTGTTTGCCAGAGTCCCTGGAATGACTCCAGGGTCTATTGGCATGCAGCCAGCTGGATCAGGCCAGAGCAACAGGTCTGCATGGCCACCCAAAGGAGCAGTCCTGCTGGACCGTTGCCCTCAAGGCCATGGTGCTGCCACCTCTGCTACCTCACCAACCAGCCCAGCAGCTCTCTCTGAGAGCCTGGCATCTCCCATCACTGCTGGTGAGGTAAGCAGAGGATGCCGCACCACATGCACCAACGAGGAGGGGTCACTCCCCCCTCCTCATTGAGGGAAACATAATGCTCTGGACTGGCCCCAAATTAAGTGACCGGTCAGACAAGGCCCAGGATTTTCTCCATCTTGTCAGGCTTCTCCTTCTCCCCACAAGAAACCTGGGGAGCAGGGAGAGTGATGTAAAATATTGCAAGGTAATGAGAGAAGTGGCACAGGATTGTTACATAATGGGGTTGTCTAAACAGTGAAAATACTCCTCATGGAATTCGAGGAGAATCCTACCTGTCTTAATGGCAATTCCGCATCATTTCACCATATTGGGAAGGTGGAGAGCCCCAAACATCCAAAACCCTGTAGGAAAAGCCTTTGTGACTTTTTCCCTGAGTTCTTTTTTTAAAAACAGTGAAGGGACTGCTCATTCCTACTTGTTGGGATAAGCAATTCGATATTAATCACTTTCCCATAGGAGAGGAAGCGCAAAACTGATTGGCTGGGTGAGCACAGGGGGTGGAGCTTCCTAACAAGGCAAGTGCCTGCTGCCGCCATGTTGGATTTTCACCTTAGTGAGCAAGTGCTAATGCAAGAAAACAGGGTGGTGGAGGGGTTTTTTGCTTCTCTGTTAAATTGAAAAATCGCTGTATCGCACCTTGGACGTTGTTTTAAAAGAAAAAGTTGCATGGTGGCAAACTGAGGTAAATACAATCGCAAGTAGATCACTCATGGCTGCCATATTGCATGTGAAGCTTATGGGGGCAAAAACATAATTAAGACAAGTCGCAGCTGCTCTGAAATGCCATTACTGCAAGGCACTCCATTGTTGTTGTTGGGTTTTGCCTTGTATAGACAAGACCAATATCACTAGCCCCATTACCACCCAGTCTTCCATGCTACTTGATGTGGGATATTGACAAGATCATTAGTAGATATGCTTTCAGTGGGAAGAATTGCACTGTGATTGTCTTAGATTATTTTTTAAAAACTTACATTAAAAGGGACTAAGATGACTGCAAACATGTAGCAGTGTCCTCAGCTCTTCTGTCCCTTAGGGCTGACATTAGGGCTGTTGGTGCCAGTTGTATCAGGGTTGTCTTGTTACCCCTGAGGTGTTGCTGTCCTTGAGCAAGCAAGGATCACCAGCATTGAGGCCATGATATTGAGAACACAGCTGCGCTGGGCAGGACACGTTTCTAGGATGGAGGACCATCGCCTCCCAAAAATAGTACTCTACGGTGAACTTGCCAAAGGTCCAAAAAAGCGATACAAGGACTCCCTGAAACAACATCTCAGGTTCGGCCAAATTGATCACCAACAATGGTCCGCCCTGGCCTCACATCGGGAGGCATGGAGACGCACTATCCACAATGCTGCAGCCTTATTTGAGAACTCACACCGAACAAGTCTTGAAGAGAAATGACAATGCAGAAAGAATCACAACCCAAGGAGACCTTCTGTTGTGCTTTCTGCAACCGGACTTGTTTATCTCGGATTGGCCTTTTTAGTCATCAGTATGCTTGCAGAAAGTGCAGGATGAGTCCATCCTGAATCTTCATTTGCAAAGAAAAGCCTGAGAGAGAGAGAGAGCACTAGCCCAAAAGTTGCCCAAATCTTCTGGATAGCCTCTCTTGTTGCCCCAGATGCCTCACATGTCTTGACCTTTCTTGACAATTTTTACTCTACTCCCCTTTGTACTAAGCAAGGTTGTGACTGATTAAAAGC
Source organism: Gambelia wislizenii (assembly GCA_030847615.1). NCBI lineage: Eukaryota > Metazoa > Chordata > Lepidosauria > Squamata > Crotaphytidae > Gambelia > Gambelia wislizenii. The sequence goes on along the minus strand of JAUMIR010000002.1, from coordinate 301,276,170 downwards.
CACATCTCACAAAATGTGCATGCTAATGATAGTACAATTTGAATCTATGACATACAGTATGCAAATCATTAAAGGAAACACCCCAGGAGGGTGAACAGCATCTACCTGGGGTAACCATGAAGAAAAGGTGGGACAATGAGCCAGTCTCCTGCCTGTAATGGCCCAAAACCAACTGAGACCCAGTTTTATATTGGCCTGTTTGTCACATCTCATGAGACACAAAATCATAATTCTTGCAAGATTTTGATCACGATTCCTTGACTACCCTGAGACCTCTGGACTGGCATTCCCAAGTACTGTGACATCTCTTCTGTCCAAATGCAGGGCTGGAAAAAGGGTTGGGTTGTGACATAAGCTCCTTATCACTCGCTCCACCATACCTTCTTCAGAGAAGTGGATTAGGAAGGTGTGAATAGTGTGAATAATGCAAGTGGAAAAGGATAATGTAGAAGCACCCAAATTGCAGGCTACAATGCTGTTTCTGCTGAAAGTTCACAAAACACAGATTGTTAATATTGTATTTGGAGGTTAATGTCAGGGGTGAGCAACTTCTGAAGGTCCAGGAACCATTTTTGACCTCTTCTGGAACTTTGTGGACTATGCTTCTTTCTGATCATTTCCAGTCAGCAGATTACTTCTGGGTTGTTGTTGGGTTGTTGTTGTTGTTTAAGGCTTTTGGAGCAGAAAGGGCCCAGGAGTGAAATTACATTTAAAGGGAATATCATGCCCATCAAAGGGGTGAAATCAATCATCTTGAGGATTGGGATTTGGTAGTTCATGAGGGTTAGAAGGTGTCTGTGGCCTGCACTGGGGGCTGGGGACCATAATTTGCATGTAGGCTGCAGCTTCACCGGAGGTAAAAATCTAAATGCAGTTAAGGTGTGGTGCTTAAATCCAGGCCGTAGGTAGTCCAAATTTTATGTGCCGCAGCTCCAGGCCAAAGTAGTCCAGATTTCATCCAGATTTTTACCCCCAGTGTAGACAAGCCCTGCGTAGTTTACAGGCCAACATTATCTCCTTGTCAGTCCTCCCTCACAAGACTGTTGTGATGCCAAAATACAGGGACGATGAGGGGATGTGGGAAAGGCAGGTTACTTTTTTACATTCTTACTGTGAACATTTGTTGTTCCTTTTTTTCCTCTTCTGGCTTTCTAACTACAAATTCTTTTTCTGCTGTAGCTGATTCCTTTGAGAATTCTAAACTGGACTACAAGCCACCGTTAAGTCCCGTTCTTCCATTGCAATTTACACATCTCTTTGAGTTTGCCAGGAAAATTATATTACTCTCTATTGCCTGACTAAAAGTATTAAAGATCTTCCTCAGCAAAGAAAAATATTTTGTAATGTCAACCATATGTTAAAGTCAAATGAAAACAAACACTTATTTGTACTGGGCAAAGGACAGGCCAGCAATTCTGGTAAAGAAGAATGCCAATTTTTAAATATTAGGGGTTTTTTTCAAAGCTGCACAAAGTTGTATCAATTGTCAGCTCCAGAAGCAATGCATCAAGGAAGATGGAGATAGGAGGACAGCAAGACTGTGCCATTTTATCACACCTTGAGTTGTCCCTTAAGGTCATTCACAGTTAAAGTCTGTTTCCAGGGCAGAGTGAGTATGTACCATTATTCAGGACATATTATCACAGCTAATGCCTATTCAAAGGGACATTCTTAGTCAGAATTAGAACTCCGTATTCTATAGATGAACCAAATAAGAAGCAGGACTAGTATTCACCTTTTCAATGCATAAAGTGAAAATGTTTGTTTCCTCTGCCATCACGCTCACTTTCAAGTGGTTGGTTTCTTCCTCATGGGAAACATCATTTGTAGACCCAGCCTGGAAGCCCCAGTTCCTTCCCATGGTAAATAATACACAACATCAAAAATATCTTCACAAAATGTAGAGTACATAAGAAAAACATAAGAGATTAAGTAAAGGTTAGTATATGAATATTGGCAATAAAAGGCCACAATGTGGTAATGGCTGTAGATGGTTGGCAACAATTTCATGGGTCCGGATCCCTTCATTGCCCAACCCTGTGTTGGCCAATAGCAGCTGTTGGTAGCCACCAACCTGCACCTGAAAAGGAGAGCCCTGGCCAAGCCCATGTTTAACACTCTCCCCTTCCTGTGAAACAAGATTATAATAAGGGAGGGGGAACGGGGTCTCGGTGAACCTGAACTTGAACTTGAATTTGACGGAGACCCCCCCAGCTCCTCTAACCCAGATCAGGGCTCATGCCATCCGCCACAAAATGCGATCCCCCAATAGGATCCACCTTCCTCCAACCACACCACAGCCATCCCTTAGCAGCCCCACACATCCGTTCCTCATGCAGACTGCATTGGTATGGCCAGTTCCAACCGGATGTACGATGCAAAGTCCCCACAGTGCGACCTTCCAAGCCTCTTGATGGTCTCTGTTGGTAGGCCCCCTTGTGCTGCCATGGTCGCCACTCCTATCTGGAAGGAGTGGCTGCGAAAGTCCTCAGCCGCCCCAGCACAGCTTTCATCACATTTACAAACTGGAACCTGGTCATCAGCATCCCTTCCCTGTGCATGAACAGGGGGCCCAGCCTGGCACAAGTTAGTGGCCGCTAGCCCTATCAGACCAGATGGCAAAGGGTGGCTCCTGTGGGCCCTTGAGGTGGCATGCCTGGGTCTCCTGTCCTCCCCTTTGGGCAGGTCCCCACAGCCCCAAACCCCAAACCTTTTAACTTTATTGTGCGCTGGCCGCCAACCTGCGACCCGAGAATCCGCCACTTCCACACTCTGTCGCTGCCCTGGTACCACTGCCACATCCAGGTGCCGCCGTCACTTCAGCACCATTGCTTCATCCCCACTGCCATGGCCCAGGTTCCACCGCCACCATGGCCCCACCACCGTGGTCCAGGCTCCACTGCTTGGTCCAGGCTCTGCTGCCACCTTGGACCCACCACCACCCAAGCTCTGCTGCTGCCTCAGCCTCACTGCTGCAACCTCCCAGGCCTGGCCAATGGCTTCCTCGCTGCTGCAGCCACCCTTCAATCACTGCCGCCACTCCTAAGGCCCTCCTCAGCCTCCACTCCCAGCCCGGCGATCCAATGTCTTCGGCTCCAAAGAGCCAACTGAGCCTCTGACATCAGGGGCTTGCTTTTATAGGAGCAGAGGCCATGTCATCCAGAAGCTGCCGCTGGATGTCCCGCCCTCTCTCACACAATGGCCAATGGAAGTGGGGTAGGCCCACTCTGATTGGTCAATGCCTTAGCACCCTCTTCCCCATCCCAAAGCAGACCAGGAAAGAGGCAAAGCATCATGGTGGTCCCCTTACTGTACCACACAGCTTCAGGGGCCACTGCCAAGAACAGGGGATGGCAGACAGGTCACCATAGGCCCACCAGGATGAGTCCAGTATGCCCCTTTCTTCTATGATGTGCACAGGTCTCCTAAAATAACTGTTCTAGGAAGACTGTATATTATCCATGTGCCCACTGCCATCTTGGAGGCAATTCTGTTGTATGTGGGGAAATAATCATTGTAATGTAAAAGCAATCTTGTGTACCTCATTCACAATCTTAGATAAGTCTAGGGTTTTCCCCTGCATGCATTTTGTTCTCCCAAAATTCCCTTCTCTTACTTCACTGAGCACTTCTAGCCAACTGGAAGTGCTGGGTCATTCGACACATGACCTAGTTTGAATTTTATTGCTTTTGTGTAAGCTGCCTCTTCTGAATCTGACTCTCCATGAGGATGGATGTATCTTAGCCATCTTAAGCTTTCCTGTAACCATGCCATGATGCATCGGAACCCAGCCACGGCTGTAGGCTGAGTGAGTTTTTTTATTACCTAAATACCTTCAGTTAAGGACCTTTTCTTAAGTTTGTTTTAGTATGTAGATTGAGACTGATATACCTTCAGTAAACTTTGTTTTGCATTTTAAAACTGACTCCTTTGTTTTGTAATGAGTCTAATTTAACTGGGGGATCCCAGACCTCTGATGATAATTGAGCTTAAGTCTGCTTCCTAAGCGCATTCTGCATAAACACGAAGTCAAAAGTGACTGAATGATTTTTAACTCCTTTTAAAGAAATAATTCTTGTTGTTTTTAAAGGACTAGATCCTGGAATTTTTTAATACAATTTTATTTTTAGACTCATTACCTTCCTACAAATTCCCTACCAACATCACCAATCTACAGGGTGAAGACACTTCCTTTTAAAATTTTCTTTCAGTTTTGGTGAATATGACAACACCATCTAACTTGTTTTCCTACTTTTTTCACACCTAAAAAGCATTTCACATTTTGATAGAAACAGAAACATGGATTACTTCAAATCAAATATTTACAATTTTTAGCGGGGGAAATGCCCTAAATGAAAAAGGATAGTTCTTAGCAAGCATGATTATTGCAGCTTCATGTTATCATCAGAACAGGTGGAATTTGTCTATTGTACTATGCCTGCATTTACACCATTTGATCTCATACGGCGAGTCTCAGGAGAAATTACCTAAAAAATATGTAATAGGAAGTAAAAAGACTTTTGAAATCCTTTTTGTAGGGATGGGTGCTTTATGTCTGCTTAACACTATGGAAAACTAGAGGAGATAAATAATTTTCTTTCAGCTTAGCTACATGGCAGGCTGTGCACACCAGGTCTTCCCTGCTCGGCCCTGGCCCTGGCCCATCCTGCACCATGCAGAATGGGCTGCTGCAGCCTAGGACACTTCCTCTGTGACTGTCAGTCATGGAGGAAGAATCCTCGGCTGCGGGAGCTGCTGGGGTGCTGGGTAAAACAGGCTGCTGCAGCCTAGGGCACTTCCTGGGTGACTGTCGACCACAGAGGAAGCATCTTTGGCTGTGGCAGCCACCAGGGAGCTGGGTGGAATGAGCTGCTGCATCCTTGGCTGTGGCAGCCACAGGAGCACCAAGCAGAACAGGCTGCTGAGGCCTAGGGCATTTTTTCCGTGACTGTCAGTCATGGAGGAAGCATCCTCAGCTGTGGCAGCCACCAGGGCACAGAGCGGAACAGGCTGCTGCAGCCTAGGGCACTTCCTCTGTGACTGTCAGTCATGGAGGACATGTCCTCAGCCACAGTAGCCACTGAGGTGCCCTGCAGAATGGGCTGCTGCAGCCTAGGGCGCTTCCTCTCTGACTGTCAGTCACAGAGCAAGTGTCCTCAGCCGGCGGCAGCCGCCAGGATGCTGGGCAGAACAGGCTGGTGTGGCCTAGGGTGCTTCCTCTGTGACTGACAGTCACTGAGGTAGTGCCCTAGGCTGCAGCAACCCATTCTGCCTGGTGTAGGACACCAAGGGCCAAGTGGGGCAGACCTGGCATGAACAGCACTTCCTGCCCTCCCCGGAAAGCTGCCACCACCTCTGGGGAAATGAAGGGATGGGAACTGAAGGCCAGTCATGGAGGCAGAGCCCTCGGTCACACCAGCCACCAAGGGCCGGGGCGCCAGGCAGGACAGGCTGGTTCAGGGAGGGGGAGAGCGCTGGGGTTGCCCAGCCTAGGGTAGAAGCAGCAGAGAGGAGGAGGAGGAGGGAGAGGAGCCTGACTCTGGGCTTTGGAGCAGGCAGCGGAGGACCAAATGCAGGGCCATTCAAAAATGGCGGATCCTCAATTGCAAGGCATCCCTTGCAGGCCCACCCCCTCTGAGGGCCAACCAATCACAATTCAGCTCTGTTGTGTTCCTCTTGTCCAAGATGGTTGCTGATTGATCAAACAACCAATAGTATGGTTTTCCCCACACTTTAAAAAAAAATCCATGACAAATAGCGGAATGGAAAGTCATGTATTATATTTTTCTTTTGCCTCCCCTCTTTCCGAATAGCGTGTTTCTGCCCCAACGTATGTGAGGACCAATAGGATTCTTCCCAAATTCTTCCCAGATATTTTTTGCCGAGTAATCATCCTCTTTATTTTGCTAATGTTGATGGTTTCTTCTTCTTTTATTCTTTTTTGCCTGTTCCTAATAAATTGGTAAAATTGGGGTGGGAGGATGCTCCTTACCGCTCAGGACCTTGAACAATTTCAAGTTCAAGTCAGACTGTGTGTTCTTATAGATGTGTCCTTTATAGAATGTTCTGGAAACAATATTCTTAAAGTTTTTGAAAGCCAGCCTGGTAACGGAGATCCAGAAGTTCTGATTTGTAAACCGCTCTGATAGCTTTTGTGGCTGAAGAGCAGGGTATAAATACAATAAATAAATAAATAAATGACAATCCCCCACTCTAGCTCTGTATTGGCCATAGGGAATAGACAAACATTGAAATGGCATCTCCTTGCCCAGTTTTACTAGAGGCATTGTGGCAAATGTAGATCCAGAATGTTTTTCTCATTCACTAAATTCAGTGTTAGGGCTTATCTACATGGGCAGTATATCCTGTGTTGCCCCCATCTTGAAACCCTGAAGTCCAGATGACACAGGGCTTTTGCCCCATTTTGCCCCCAGGCAGTCCTCAGGACCCCCGCAGCAAAGGCAGGGCTAAGACCATGGAAAACAGGGTAGGGCCCATTAGATCATTTTTCAAAATACCCAGGGAAAATGTCTCCCACAAGCAAAAAAGGATCAGGCCCCACATGATCACAGGAGTCCATTCCAACACGTTGCTTCAGCTGCCCTCTGCCAGAGCTCTTCTGCAGCAGGAACATATCCCACAGCATGTGTCCAAGGCTGGTCACATGCAGGGGGCCTTGGTCACATGCTGCAGGCTAGCTTCCTGGCTTCAGAGAGAGTAAAGGAGACAGCCACAGTGGTGGCTGCAGCAATGGGTCAGCGTGCCTGTCTGGACTTCCGCCCATTCCATGCAAGTAACGGGGGAGGAACAGGACTGACCCATGGGCAGGGTACATTGGCAGGGAGCCAGTGTATCCTGGCTTATGAAGATGAGCTCTTAGGCATTGTCTTCCTAAGACATCTCTCTAAGGACTTTATCAGATGAGGCAAATATGGCATCATAACAACACCTAATGATTGCAAAAGGGCGTACATACCAGACAACGTCATCCTTTCTCAATCATTTAAAGTCCAAAAGCTGTTCTTTTTTATTGATGGACCAAGCCATCAACAGATCTCCCCTGGCGCTTTGTTACCAGCATTGCTGGCATTTGAATCCTCGCGCTATTGTGCTCAGTGAATACAGCATCAATTGGCAGAACACTTCCGGGTGAGATCAGGACAGCCAGATAGGGAACAGCCTTTTTTTTACCTCCCCAGTTTACTAGTAAGTTTTTAAGTGTGTTTATGTGCTTGTGCATACTTTTTATGTCTCTGTCTTTCTTTAACTTTTAAATTTGTCGTGCTCGCGTCTTCTCATGAGAATCGGCAAGATCTCAACACCAGAAGTGAATGGAGGTCTGTCCATTACTGCTGGGGATGCCTCTTCACACTGCTAAAGGTAGATGGGGGGGTGGATCTTTTGCAGGCATATAAACACTTCAAAAATGCTGGCAAAAGAACTTTTACAGAGAGTGGCCTGATAAAGTCCTAAGGCAATTAAAAAATATGAACGAAAGAATGAAAGAATGCTAGAATGAATAATTTCAAAAATTTTATCTCTGCTGGGTGAGAGTAGAAGGGGTTTGACACATTTTTGATTATTATACTTCAGGACTTGTTTGCAAAATAAAATCATTTTTTGCAACAACAACAAAAAGTTTTGCATAAAAGGGGCTCAAGTTACCAAAAAAAAAAAAGAAAAGAAAAGAAAAAGAAAACCCTACAGTGGTTGACTATTTTTTGTCAATGGAATGTCTTGATGTGTTGGGATACCCTTTCTTGGTGAGGACAGGAAAACTCATGAGTGTTTCTGACATCCTCAATGCAACACTGTTCAAAGATAACTGTGAAAAACAAGTGAGAAAAAAAAACTTTTAATGAGCCGACAGCTGTCTTCAAAATGCTGTGAGCCAACTTTAAAATTGTGCATTCTTTATAAGCTATCTTTACATGTCCCCTGATTACATTGTCTTGATAACAAACATTTTGCTGGGGGTTTTAACTTGATTAACAACCAGCCATTCAAGTGAAATACTGCAAGGAAACCTGATTTAAAATCTCCATTGGAAGAATGCTGTTGATTCAATGTATTTGGAGGAACTTTCTGGCAGCTTTTATAGGCTTAAATCCAATATTAGCTTGATATGACTTTCTTGTCTTCTCCCTGAAGCCCTCCATACTGCTCAAAAACCCACTGCACAGTATGTGCAGGTTATAGGGGCACATAGGGGGCAGCGAGGAGGGGCAGGAATCCCTCCTCACTCCAGATTCAGCTGACAAAAACAATTCTGTCTCCAAAATGACATGTTTGGATCCTGCCTGCCATTTTTATATATATTTTTAGTCCATTCCAATGTCACTCAGCTGTGCTCTTGCTCCATTTAACACTTGCTTTGAACCATTAAGAGCTGGCAATCTTGCCTTTCAAATTTTAAATGCCTATCCTTAGGGTTTCCTCTGTTTAAAAAACCAAAAAAATACCAGTGACATTTGTCACTAACACATCTGTGTTATCACAGTTCTATCTAGCCATCCAAAAAAGCCAACAGCCAAAGGATCTCAGAAAGAAGAATAGCAATGCTGAGGTACTGCTAAAATGACATAAGATATCAACAGCACATACTGAGTTAAAAATGGAGCAAGGGTGGGTTAATGTTGGGCATTTGAAAGCTGACACAGTAAATTTACATATACCCGCACTCAAAGATAGAGTTGATCCATACAATAAGTTACTTCTATGCCATTTCTAACTGACACCAAAATAGAACTTTCTTACAGCACAGTGTATAAACCAGTTTCCTAATTTGACATATTCCTTTGTCTCACTCTAAGAATAGATAAAAATTGTTATCTGTTCAGTATATTTTAACCTATTTTTACCAATTCAGTAAAATGAGCAATAAGAAATAATTCCATCCACAGAAATCTACACCAGCACACATCCCCTTCACTTTAAAGAGTTTTATCAGGTATTACCTTCAGCTTTTCTCTTCAAATGTAAGAGATATTCTTCCAAAATCCAGGCAGGTGCTCCTTTAATTACATTACTCCTCTCTGACAAACTGCCAACTATTCACCATTTACAAAATTCCATATTTTGAAGTTTGCCTGTCAATAAACATTACCTTCCAGCACTGGTTTGCTTCCAGCATTAAGTGCCGCTTGATCTTTAATGCCAACAATCTCTAACGTACATCAAGGTGGAGGGTAACTATATGTTTTTGGCAAGTGTCAGTTAAATGACATCAGAAGGCATTCAGTATAGTGGACCATCCATTCTGGGGCAAATCTCTGACAAATGTTGGCCATCCTCTTTGCTAATATTCCCATACAGTTATGGGATTATACCTGGAAAATGTTCATGGATAGAATGTGTCCATTTTTATTTTATTTTTTACTTTCCAAACTTATTTCCCATATGAAATGAAACAGACTGATGGTATCACTTGGTCGTCTGGAAATGTTTAAGCAATCCTTTCAGTTTGAAGAAAATTACATTGAAAAGAAAGGGCATCTAGAGAGAGCTAAAACCAGCATCAACCTTCCAAAAAAATGTTTTTTAAAAAATAAAGGCTGGAATTCACAAGCGCAGTTATGATTCCGTGAGCTAAGGTTATGCATATCCATATTCATGATCCCCACATATTCAATAGTGTAGTAAATACACAGGGATCATAAAAGTCCCCCAGTCTTGACTTACCCGGCAGCAAACACTGTGAACATCTGTTTTACTGTCAATTGCAACACAGCACACTGACATTCCCACCTCCCTCCCACAACTCATCTCTGGTGTGAGGAGGAATTGTGGCAGGAATCCTCCTTCTGATTGTTGCACTAAAGATCACTGGTGGGAGGGGTGGAAATGTCAGTCTCCTGCATCCCAGTTGACAGGAGAACAGATCCCTCTCCTTTGCAGCAGCAGCTGCCCAGTAAGTCAGGATTGGGGGAAGTCAGGCCAGGAGACACTACTTAGCTTTATAACTAAGGGAGTTAGCTACGTAAGTAGTTGATCTAGAATACTGGCCAATATAACTACAGTATAAGGATACAGATAAGTTGTTTTGTAGTAAAATATCACATTGTAAAGGTTTTTTTTTAAGGAAGCACTATGAAGGATAACAAAGGGGTACCAATGCTTTCAAAACAGGTCAGAGTATTTTCACTGGTGGCATCACAGATGGCTTTCAGTTAACATTTGTTTTGGGCCCGACTAAACAGTGAAAATACCCCTCATGGAATTTGCTGGGAATCCTACCTGTCTAAACAGGATCCAGCACCAATCCACACTATTCGGAAGAAGGGGGGCCCAAAACGGCAAAAACAACAGGGTAAAAGTCTTCGTAGATTTCCCCATACTTTTTCACAAACTGCAAGGCAGGTGTGCATTTTTGCTTGTTTGGACTATAGAACAACAAAAAAACCTCAAAGAAAAGCAGAAAGCTGATTGGTCAGGTGGGAGTGCGGGCAGGGCTTGCTAGGAGGGCAAGTGCCCACTGCCACCATGTTGGATTTTTGCCTTAGCGATCGCACACTAAGGCAATAAAAAGGATCAATATTTTCTGTTTTGCTTTCTTATAAAATTGGAGAATTGCCTTATTGCACCTGCACACCTTGGGGTGACTTTAAAAAAAACGGCAGCAGTGAAGAACTAACATGACTAAATCACTCACAGGCACCATCAGGAATTGACACTTATGGGGGCTTCCAAGGCCAGAAAAACCATTTGGACACATTGCTGCTGCTGTGAGAATCCAATACTATGAGGTATTTTTTTTAAAAAAAATTCCCCTCGTATAGATGGGCCCTTTGTCTCTTCAGTACTGTCATCCAACAAACACATCTTCAATTTCACTTTTCACCACTGTTTTTAAGCCAAGGGTGGGGAGCCTCCAGCCTTTAGACCAAATGCAGCCCTCCTTGCCTCTGAGCCTTTCCAGATAGCCATGCCCCCTTCCCCATGACATTTAAAGATTTCCCACTTTTGTCTGGGCTTTTTTCATACAAAGCAGATTCCTCATGCTTGCTTCAAGTGAACTGTGGAAAGTGTTCCACATAATCACTGAGATCTGGGGAAGCACTGAAGAATCAGAGAGCTCTGAAAATGCTGAGATCACCAGCTACCAATGCAGTAGTGACCAAAAAGGAAGGAAGGAAGGAAGGAAAGAAGAATGAATTGAAAGTTAGTAGGGAAAAAATGAGAGCCAGCATGGAGTAGTGGTTTGAGCATTGGACTATGACTCTGGAGACCAGGGTATGAATTCCCCCTCAGCCATGAAACCTACTAGGTGACTTTGGGCAAGGCACACTCTCTCAGCTTCAGAAGAAGGTGATGGCAAACCTCCTCTAAACAAGTCTTGCCAAGAAAAGCCCGTGATAGGTTCATCTTAGGGTCAGCATAAGTTGGAAATGACTTGGAGGCACACAACAACAACAAAGAAAAGGATTAATAGGTTTTATTGAAAAATCTAATTCACTTTGATTTACTTTACAAAGGGGGAAATTAATTACTACATTCAGTGGTGTCACTAGGGAAGTATGGGGGTGCGGATTGCACTGGGTGACACCATTAGAGGGGTGACACCAAAATGACTGTCTGTAAAAATTTTATGCATTGTTTCAGAAGAAATTTATTATTTTTTATGAAAATATCCCTGGCCAGCCATGTCCAGCCAGGTGAGCCTTCTTGTTCCTCCCCCATATGTAGGTTTTGAGTCCCAAATTGGGGGAGGGGCAAGGGGGGTAGAAATAAAGATGATAATAATAATTTGGTGACTCTCTAGACTGCTGGGAAATGTAGTTTCCAGAGCCTCCTCTTGACACTGAAACTAAGGATTCTGTATGGTCTGGTCTAGGAGAAAGTCCATGGGGGTAATACCATGAGTTACTGCATTGTGTGACACCAACTCTAGTGACGCCACTGACTACATTTTTCTTAAATTGCCATTTATGTTTAAGATAAAATTGGCATTAAATTCAGTACAAAATGAAGCTGTTGTGAATTTACTCCTACCCCTTGCAAAAATGGTTGGCCCTTTTTATATGGTCTCTAATCTATCTGATTGGAAACTTAACTAATAACTTAAAGCTGGCACTAACTTAATGCTAACTTACATCGCTCAATTAACTTTTAAAATCAATCTAAGTTGCCCCTTTGTATCTGCAAATTCCTAACTTAATTGATATCTTAATTGATTTTAATTACTTAGTTCCTATCACTGAGAAGGAGATAGCAAGGAACAGTAGCAATGACAAGGGTCTACCCGTGCTGGATGTGTGTGTTTTGCTTGTAAGTTTCTAATAACAAGGCCAACAGCAGCACTGGAGTCGCAATTTTCACCCTATTTCCACATTACTTCAAATCCAAATAAGCTGGGTTTTATTCAAATGTAAAGAGACCAGAGACCTGTTATAGAGCTCTGTTGTCTTGTCTACTTCATCTCTTATTAATTTCAGAAAGAATACAGACTGCAAAGTGAATTATATGTATTTGCATAACTATACAGGTCACAGACTTCATTCCCTCTTGCCAAGCTTCCCATCTATCTCACAGTCCATACAGTCATGGCCATAGTTTACTACAGAATGTTTGGAACTGATATTAATGCACAGCTTAACAATCTAGGGGTTATACTAGCCTTCAGTGACACTGCTAGCCCAAGAAACAGAAATTATGCAATCCATTTCTAATAGTTATGAAGCTATCAAATGGAAACAAGGTTTTTTTCACTTTAGATTTGATTAAAAATCATACGTTAGGAAAATCTTCCTTTCCATCATAATAATCTCTTAAAATGGTATGATGAGGAGAATCAGACAGGTGTATTCTTGTACTCTAGATGGTTTTTTTGGATGTGGAATGTCATCCCTTCTTTCTGGCTAGTCAGATGATACACACACTCTCTAGATTTGTTTGGCCTCATTTCCCAACCTCATTTTACCTCTTTATACTGCAATACATCTGATTGTGACAAGAAAATCATGACTCAAATGTTGAAATGGGAATATTGTGATAAGGCAAAAGTACAGAAATACATCTCCAGCTATATTAAAGTGAAACGCCAGGCTGCATGATAGTGGTGGGATCAAAAGTCAATGCCATGTAGTGCTTCCCATCTCCCACACATAACCCAGCACTCTTTCCCTGACCCTTCCTCACAAAGCATTTTGATTAGATGATTAAAGAAGCTCTTGGACCATTCTGTGTTAATCTAACGAAGTAGTAAAAACCGCAAAGGTGAGGATGATTGTCAATAATACTCCTTGCACCATGGGGCTTGATTGAGAACTTTCTTTTCTTTCCCCAAAGAACACCTTCATCCCTCCATAAGCAGGAAGCAAGGGAGAGGAGAGGGTAAAGGGACATCTTGTGCTGAACAAGGAGATATAAGCTAGGGTGGGGAGAAAACAGGGCATATCAGTATTTTCTGGGGAGAAGTGCAGAATGTCAATAGCAGGACTTCCTCCAGTCATTTGGGTCACGGTTGTGGAAAGAAGCTGGTAACAGAAAGAAGCCTGTAAACTATAGGTCTCACTGCAACAGAAAGCTCATCTTGTTTCTTCCAAAATCTATTTTATTGTTAAATGTGCTACAGACAGCTGAATAGATTTTTATCAAGAATAATCTAAGGGGTTGGCTACATGGCAAAAATACTCCTCACAGAATTAGAGGAGAAGACAACCAGTCCTAACAGCAATCTGTGTTGTTTTTCAGTGTTGTTTTGCCATATTGTGAAGGAGGCGGAGGGGCAAAAATGGCAAAAACCCCTCAAGAAAAGCCTTTGCGTCTTTTTGCAGAGTTTTTTAAAAACTCCAAGGGAAGTGCACACCCCCGACCATTAAGACAACCATGCAAATTGTTGTGCAGTCTGGAGGGGGGAGAATGGACCTTCTCATTGGTTGTGGTGCGCAGGTGTGATCCTACTCTTTACCCCCATATATATATATATATATATATATGGGGCAGAGAGCAGCCCTAGGGAGGGGGAAGAGGGGGAACCAGGGAAGGGAGGGCACAGCTGCCATGGTCCCATTCACAAAGTTTATAGGGGCTAAAAAGCAGCCACACCAGTCCAAGGGTCCTGGGAAAGCAAAATCCAAGTCGTCTAACAGGGAGCCTATGGGCATCCCTACAAGGGCAGATCTATTCTCCAAGGAGAGGAAAGATCCTCCTTCCAATCGTTCCTCCGAAGAGTCACCCGAGAACTCAGAGGAAGAGCGTTGTCTCTTCAATGCCGTCAGGGGATCTGGAATTCATGATGATGGAATGAGGAGTGATAAAGAGGACGGCGAGATCACTGACTCTGAGGAGATTTTCAGACAGGCAAAAATCGCTCTTTGCCGCGCGAGCAGCCTCCCGAAACTGCTGCGCGGCAAGGGTCTTCTTCGGACGACGCTGTGCCTCTGGCGAAACCGTCCGTGTCACTTCCGTGAAGCTTGGGACGGCTCCGCGTCATATTTCAATCACGGGCAGCCTCCGTGCTTGAAATATGACGCAGAGCCGTCCCAAGCTTCACGGAAGTGACACGGACGGTTTCGCCAGAGGCACAGCGTCGTCCGAAGAAGACCCTTGCCGCGCAGCAGTTTCGGGAGGCTGCTCGCGCGGCAAAGAGCGATTTTTGCCTGTCTGAAAATCTCCTGAGACTTCAGAGCAAGAATCTTCGGATAGGTTGTTTCAAGGAGAGTGGTACATCAGCCTTCTCACCAAAATGATAACTACTCTGGAGATCCCCTCTCCTGGCCGGGAACAGGATACCTCAACTGCTTAATGCAGTATAGATATGTAAATTGCTGTTGCTTAAAACAATTTGTAAGCCGCTCTGATAGCCTTGTGGCTGAAGAGTGGGGTATAAATAAATAAATAAATAAAATAAAAAACATTAAAAAAAAACATTAAGACAAATTGCAGCTGCTGCAATTTGACATTACTGCAGAGCAATCCATTGCGGCAGAGGGGGCTTGTATAGATGGGCCCTTAGTGAAGCTCCAGGAAGCAACTGCCACAGAAAGTGTACCAAAAAACAACATGGTATAAGCATGTCAATGATATATTTGTTTATTGTTAGATCTTACTTTGTAGGAATTATATTAATATTGCAAATAGCTTAGAAATAAATAGACTTGCATGCTGCAGTAAAAGCCTATTACAGTAGAAGTGAAAATACTTGCAAATATCAATAAGAACTTGAACCCCAAATCCTGCATAGTGTTTAAGGTGATTGCAATGAAATAATGAATCCACTGCAAGCTCAAAAACAGCTGTCTTGGAAACGACAATGCAGTTCAGTGCCAATGGCAGGTCCCTCTAATAAATTGTTCTAAATTCATGATAAATCTTGCTTCAAATAATCAACAACTTATCCATGAAAATAATACTGCTGTAGCAATCATAATTAAGAATAATTTAACCATGGAAAACAATCTCAAATCACCATGGGAAATTGTTGACTAGTAGCAACAAGTTTTTCTCGTCATCTAGCACAGGGGTGGGCAACTGTGCAGGGAGCAGGGGCTGTATTTCTTCCCTGCATCCACCCAGCAAGCTGCATTGGCACATTTTGGTGCACATGAAGTGATGCGGCATCCACTTCCAGATACTATTTTGGCCAGTTTTCTGCCAATTTTGTGTGCACATGTGGGGTTTGGGGGGATGTTTGAAGGACTTGGGGGGGTAGGAGAAACAAACCACTGTATTTTTAGCCAATTTTGGAAGATTTTGGCCAGTTTTGAGGGAAAATAAAATCACCAGAAAATTGGCCCAGAGGTGTGGGTGCTTTGGAAGTTTCTGGGGAGTCCCAAGGGCCACATGCATGGTTCCAAGGGCCACATTTTGCCCATCCCTGATCTAGGGAACTCTGAAAGAGGAGGAAAGTAAATGAAAAGACAGGAAATAAATTTCTAAATGAATTGTATCCATTGGTTCAAACAAATTCACAAACTAGGCAACTGTTAAGATGTATCAGTAGCTGGCTGATCAACATACCTGTAGCAGAGCTAGGAAAACCTGATTTCTTCATTATGATACATAAGAAACGAAAGAGATATATGTTAGATAGTTATTGAGGGACATACATCTGTAAGGCACTGCATAATCAAGTATGTCTATTGAGAAGCTTAAATCCTTATCTAGATACATATGCAGTTCTTAAACTTTGTAAAGAAACATTGCATTTTCACATATATTGTTTTGTGTCCAACAGATGAAAACAACTTTTTGAAAACACAAGCTGCTGTTGCTGAGAAGCCTACTATAAGTCTCACTGCTGCAGTGACACTTTATAAAACATCTGATAATTTCCCTTCAGGGAGCAGATTGTAAGAGAGAATTCAAAACAGCAAGAAACATCGGACAAATATAAGTTGGCAAGGAAATTAAAATCTTAGAAAACAGGGAGAAAGGCAGCCAAATATTTGGGGGGGGGGGTGAAAGAGAAGTGTATATGGGGATTGTGAAGAATGTTTAGTGGCAAAGAATGTATTGTATTGAAGCACACAGCTGAGATTCATGGAATTAGAATGTTATTTCCTATCTGCCACAGAATTATTAATTCTTTCAAGAGCAAGTTGTTTCTTAAAATATAGTCCACAATGCACATTGCACTGACTTCTATGGCTGTGACAAAATTAATAGAGGAAAATGCTGGAGGTACTGAGCTTTCTTTGAAGAGTCCTCTGTATCCTATCACTCTTAAAGCTGAAAGGGCTTGCACAGAAATAACACAGTCAGCAATGCACATAATGGTAGAGTGTGTCAAAATGTGAATGAGGGATCAAGAGAAAGGGAAACTGTTTTAGTTGTTAAATGTGTGCCTCATGTTTCCACCAAATGATCTCTACACTGTCTTCACATGTTTGCTTGGCAATGAGAGAACATGAATCTGAGAAGTTCAATAACCTGGTGTTGAGATGCACTAAATCCAAGATGCCCTTCTAATTAACTCAGATCATTCTAAAATTCAGGTCGTTCTTTCAGGAGGGAGCTTCCTATATTGCAAATGAATTCTGAATGTCATCATTCTTACCCCTTTATTAAGTTGTGAATTTAAGGCAGGTAAGCCTATAATCAAATGGTATGTTCATTTAATATACCGGGCTGAATTCATAATCCTGTGGTATAATAACAAGACATACCCTTTTCAGCCTTTCAGAGTTTTACATTTGTACAACATAACCATTAGGTATGATGTTACAGGAGGGTAGATCTTGATTGAACATTAGAAGGAACTTCTTGATGGTAAGAGCAGTTGGACAATGGAACCAATTACCTAGAGGGGTCTCCTTCTCTGGATGTCTTGAAAAAGAGGCAGGACAGCTACTGGGGATGCTTTAGCTGGAGTTCCTGAACTGAGCAGAGGATTGGACTTGATGGCCTATGGCTCCCCCTTCCAATTCTATGATTCTATGAACTGAAGACATAGCCCAATCCACCTTATTGTCCAATGACCCTTCTTAAATGAATACTGCAAAGTGGCACTGTTACTCATGCATCTCTTGTAAGATGTCCTTGATGACATATATTCACTGAAGTTATAATGGCAATGTGCCGATTTTACTTATACAGTATGGACAAAATTTGACAGGCAGATGAACTTCCTAAGACTGACTTTACCCAAAAGATGACATATTACTTTATGTTTACACAACACAAAGGAGCTATGTTGTCAAAGGATAATAAATCATTTCTCTAGATACCTTCTGTAAGTAGCTGTGGGTTTCATGTTACTGCTGGTTTCATTCATAAGACATACTAGTGGAAATCAGGAAGTTGCTCTTGACTTTGGAAGGTGCTGGTAAATTTCCCTGAAGTTCCCCTGGGCAACTGTGCCATGCCCTCTCACATTAGTGATCTTTGAAAGTAACTTCTAGGAGAGACAGCTCCCCTGGAACTTCTGATTTATCACAAACTATGGTCAGCATTAAGTGAACACAGTGGAAGTGGTGGCTTCTAATTTCAACCACTGATATTTCAAGTTAATTTGTTTTATTACAGTAAGTTTTAAGTTTTAAGGTCTGATTATGATCCTTTTCCATACTACTGTGAGTTAACTAATATTCTCAGTACATAGCAAGTTGCTACCGATGGGTCTACAACTACATCAAACAGGCTTCTGTAAATTAGTCATAATATTTTATAGTTACGCAACAAAATTCACCTCTCTAATAAGCCTCAAAAATACAGCTCACTGGGTGGCTGATGCCTCCAAGAGTAGAGACAAATGCCAAGAAAAACAACAGAATATTGGGGAGGGGGTTGACAATCTTTCCTACATTTTTCCATGGGAGCAAAAACATGTGGGAACACCGTTTGCATTAAGTTAAAGGTGTTTTTTAAGTTCTACTCATTCAATATGTGTAGTGTGTAGATGTTCAAGAATAATGATTCCTGTGTAGACTGAATATACAACATTCAAATCTAAGGTGCATTTTGTCACCTAGAGGAAGCTGTCCTCTTTCTGAGAAAAATATGCAGGGCTTTTGACACTTGTGAGTGTGACTTGCCGCCTTCAAGTGACTTTTAATAGTTTAGAGGTGTCAGAAGCAATACTGTATCTGTTGCCATTTTGATTCCACCTTTGTGGTGAGCTGTTTCAGCTGTCTCTTCAAATGACTATGACACTGAGACCCTACAGTGGATCTCTTTTATTGCCTGTAACAAGTTCAGAAGGATCTTTAAAGATGTGAGTATCAAAGCCTCAAAAAAAAAAAAAAGGAAAGAAAGAAATCTGAAAAATAACTTGAACATTCTTTCTCTCATTTCTGCAGGCTGTGAATCCACCCACACGTCTCTTTGGCTCCATCTTCCCTCTTTCAGGACTTCTAAAACTGTCAGTGGCACCAAGGTTTAGTGGGACAGAGCAGTCAGAAAATCCTGAATTCAGGATTGCTGATCTGTGGCTTTTTCTATCTTATTATCCATTTTCTCTGTTTTGTACCCAGTTCTTGGTCCGAGGCATGCAAGGGCTGAACCATTGTTGGCAAAAACTATGGTGCAAATGTCTTTCTTCTGCTGCTCTTCTTAGGCACTTCATTCTCTTTTAATTCTTGATTTCTCTTATTCTTTCTTTCTCCTTCTCTTCTCTACACAACTCCTGGATAAATGTCTCCTCCTTCCTTTAATGCCATCCCCAGGGTGTTCTCCATGGAACAACACCTGGAGCTATCCCTTGATCTAGAGCTGTGTGCCTAAAATCTAAAGGACGCTCCTGACCTGGCAATCTTAAACTGTGTCCTTTCTGTCTTACAATGTATGATATTAGATGTCATGAAAACGACTCCATCCAGTCCTTTTCTGTCTTCCTCCATATTTTCTCTAGATCACAGTTCCTCCTCCACTTTATGATACCACTTCTGAGCCATAACTCAGAGTAGACACACTTATTATTGCACTGTTAGAAACCCTAAAGAAAGATGCCAAGTGAAAAATGAAAGGTTCCCCCCTTATTATTCTCCACTGGAAAATCTATCCATAGTTCTTGCCAAATGACAGCAAGAGCTAATAAGCACTTGTCAATAATGTTTCATCATGATGTCTACAAGCAATTGGATCTTAAATTAATAGACATGAGCAATATTTAAGATGAGTTTAAAGCTAACTTAGAAATGATCCCACAAAGTTCTGCACCAGTTGATTTCACTGAAACTCATGGGTTTCCACTAGGCAGGAGAGGTTGAAGGAAGAAAATGTTAAACAAGATCTTGAATATCAATGTTGATTTTCTTTTTTTAAAGCTAGTTATATCAAGTGTGGTGGGGAGAAATATCCGTTGAGACTGTAACACTGAAAATGAGAAGGGAGACCAAAAAGAATGCTTCACATCAGCATGGGATTAGTTCTTGTCACCAAACATAATCAGATGAGACTTGGAATAAAGCACAGAAAAGAGATTTGTGGACATAATAAAGATGGCATATTTGGATGACAGATTTACTTTGAAGTTTCTAGACTTTGCAAACCTAACTCTTTTAGACATTCCTCCTGCCCAAAATACCAGTCTTGACAATTTGTGACATTGGCAAGATGACATATTTTGTAACACTACCAAAAGCGATTGTCAAATAAAGTGGAAGAATTTGCGTACAGTTGGAAGCATTCCTGGGCAATCAAGATTCAGTATAAGTGAAAAATCACAGATCCAGCTGGCCCAATGTTTGGTTGCTCACAAGAGTCTCACAGTGTATTCCTAGAATAATTAACCAAAGTAATGTTAGAAGCTTCATATGATAGATCCATTTTTCCCAGTTAAAATTCCAACATGTGCCTAACTTGCCTTTCTGTGATGAGCTACAAGATTATTTACAAAAGGAAAGCTGGAACTAAAATAATAACAGTGCACAAACCTTTTGCTGTTGTTGTGTGCCTTCAAGTCATTTCTGACTTACGGTTACCCTAAGGTGAACCTATCATGAGGTTTTCTTGCCAAGATGTGTGCAAAGGGGGGGGGTTCCTTTGCCTTTTCCTGAGGCTGAGATAGTGTGATTTGCCCAAGGTCACCCAAGTGAGTGGCAAAGTGGGGATTAGAGCCCTGGTCCCCAGAGTCCTAGTCCAACACCCAAACCATTACACTATGCTGGCTCTCTTCATCAACTTCACATAGATGTATATGCATCAGACAGGCTTGTCCTCCAATCCTAAAAATACTTATTTCAAAGTAAGCTCTGCTGAAACTAGATCAGTAGTTCTCAACCTGTGGGCCCCCAGATGTTGTTGGACTACAGTTCCCAGGAGCCCTCTGAGGTCTCACCTTGACAGCCAGGTGAACCTCCCAGTGAGTTAGTGAGGCTGTAGGATTGAACTCACAGCCTCACTAATCACTGGGGGGACCACCTGGCTGTCAAGGTGAGACTTCAGAGGGTTCCTGGGAACTGTAGTCCAACAACATCTGGGGATCCACAGGTTGAGAACCACTGAACTAGATGATTTCTGAGTAAGCAAGCACAAGGTTGGATTGTTGATAAATGTTCCTGTTGGGAATACCAAAATTGGAATGATGCTAAAAATGGGCAGAGATAGAACACTATTCACTTAGTCTGCTCTCCATAATGTAGGAAAATTTTACCAATTCATACCTTTAGTGAAGAAGTCATGTCTACAGTTTGACTACAGACTACTTTATTATTATTATTATTATTATTATTATTAACTTCCATATTTTCTTTCCTCAAATTTGTTCTCGGCAACATACATGATACTCAGCCTCCTCAGTTTTATCCTCACAGTAACCATTTAAGAAGGTAAGCTAGTCTGGGGGAAGTAACTGGCCGAGGGTCACCCAGTGAGTTCCACAAATGACTGGAGGTTCAAAGCTGGGCTTCCTCAGACCTACTCCAACATGCTCTAAGGAGATTATCAGACATGGCAAATATGGCATGATAACAGCATGATACATTGTCCCCTCGTGTTCACCAAGTGTTCCACTCCTGCAGAAAAGTCATTCATTTTTATTAATAGGGAAAACTGTCAATAGCTCAATGGTATTTTTTTCATGGTGTTGCCAGCATCTGAAACCACATCCCATTATGCTCTTGTGAATACAGCATCAATGGGCGATCTCCACCAGAACACATCCGGATGAGAACATGGAAATTAGGTATGGGATGCTCTTTTTATGAACTTCCCCTTTTTACTGGTAAATCTTTAAGTGTGTTTCAGTGCTTGAGTGTTTGTCTTCTTTGTTAATTTTGGTGTTTTTAATAAATAAATAAAAAAAATTAGACTTTTAAGCATGCTCACATCTTCTCACAAGAACCACTGAGATCATGCACCTTGGCAAACATGGAAGTAAACAGTGCTAGCACTCATGCTTTGATAATGCTAAGGCTGCTCTTTCTCATTATTACAGCAGCATGTGATAATAGGGTTTATTATGTCAGGACACTTACGCTTTTAAATATAGTGGGACAAGAACATTTTTAGATGCTTGTCTGATAATCTCCTAATACACCACAGTGGGTTCTCTATTTATAGAACTTCCCAATATATATGGATATAAGTTAAGACTGTACTTACCCCACCAAGTCACTCACACTACTACATTCTTGTGGGCAGCAAGAAAAAATATATTGTTGGCAGTGCTTAGAGCCAGAGTAGGGAGACTATAGCCCTCCACCTTTATTTATTTTCTATGTACAGTTGTGAAAGCTGGACAGTGAAGAAAGCTGTCAGGAAGAGAATTAACTCATTTGCACTGTGGAGCTTTTGGGGCTGCCAAAAAGACAAATGAATGGGTACTAATACAAATCAAGCCTGAACTGTCACTAGACACCAAGATGGCTAAGCTGAGGCTATCAGACTTCAGACATGTCATGTGATGATAATGCTCAGTTGAAGTTGAAGGCAGTAGGAAAAGAGGAAGACCACATTACAGATGGATTGATTCCATCAAGGAAGCTATGATCCCTAGTTTGCAAGACCTCAGCAGGTCTGTTGATAATACAATGACTTGGAGATTATAGGGTTGTCATTAGTTGAAGCTAACACGAAGGCAACTAACAACATGAACAACATTTTAGACTCCCCAATAAAACAAGATAAAATCAGCATTGGAGCTAAAAACAATAATGCATTATACAATAAAACTAAAAGTAAAATCAGCAGTAGTAATGAAACATTGCAAAGTTCTGAAAATACCAAAGAGTTTATCCAAAGCCTGGGAAAATAAAAAGGGCTTCACCATTTAATGAAACATAGGAGCCACACAAGCTTCTCTAAGGAGGGCACCCTACAGATGGGAGCCCACTACTAAAAATAACCTCTCTCATAGCTTACTCACCTCTCTTCATTTGGCAGGGACACCTAGAGGAGGAAATGAGATTATTACTTTAGGGTCCAGGTAGATAAATAATGGGAGGAAATGTTCCTCCAAGTAACCAGGACCGAAGTTCTTTAAAAACAAACACATATCTTGCATTTAGCCTGGCGGATGACAAAGTATTGCCAAAAGGTTATTGTAATGGCAAGTCCGCCTTAACCATCCAGCCACACTGGTTTCAATTGGAATACATTTGCAGACCATTTGCAAAGGTAGTCACAAGTATAACACATTGCATTAGAGGTTACCACAGCATAAATAACTGTTGCAAAGCTATCTCTGTCTAAGCAGGGTTGTATTTTCAGGGGATTTCCTGGATTTGAAGATACCATATTTTGTCATGACAGTGGAAGGTTTAACAAGAGGGAGCAAATGTAGTGAGACTTAACTCTTTGAGGTTTTATCTGCAAGAAAGTAGTTCATTTGGGACTTTATCAGATGCAGCAAATATGGCATCATAATGACACCTAATGATCACGAAAGGGCATGCATACCATACGACGATGTCCTTTCACAATCATGTACTGTCAAAAAAACATTCTACTTTATTGATGGCCCAAGATGTCAATAGATCTCCCCTGGCACTTTGTTGCCAGCATTGCTGGCATTTGAATCTTCACGTCATTGTGCTCACATGAATACAGTGACAATGACAGAACACTTCCAGGTAAGATTGCTACAATCAGGTGGGATGCTCTTTTTATGAACCCCTCCCCCGGTTTACTTGTAATTTTTTTAAGTGTGTTGTTGTGCTTGTGTCTATGTTTTATGTATTTGTCTTGCTTAACTTTTTGAATTTGCCACACTTATGTCTTTTCACAAGAATCAGTAAGATCTCAACCCTGGAAATAAACGGAGCTCTGTTTGTGCTTCCAGGGATGTCTCATTGCCACTGCTCAAGGTAGGTCTGGTGGGTGGGGGTTCCTTTGCCAGCATAAAAATGCCACAAAATATGCTGACCAAAGAACATTAATGGGGGGTAATCTGATAAAGTCCTTGGACTAAAATTGGCGAGTTTGAGCCATACAACACCTGGAAGTTTTTCTACATGTAACAGTAATTCGATGTTCTCTGCCTAAGAAAGGAGCAGCTAGCTTCATACTGGACCAGCATACTGGATTGCAAAGGAAGTTACTTTTCTGTTGCTAACAGAGTTGAAGTTTTATTACCTGTCTTTTATTACCCTGTGTCCCTAGACTCCACATGGCCAAGAAGGGGAGTGGCCTCTGCCTGCATTGTGATCACTCCAGGCCATCTTAACTGATAACAGAAGTAAAATTTCAAACAAAATGTAAGCCTCTGACTCTAACATTGTCACTTTTCTTCTGTATGATTTTTAACATCTTTGCCTGATGAAGAAGCCAGTGAAGCTTCAAAAGCTTGCATGATGTATTTTGCACATTTTGGTTGGCCAGTAAAGGTATTGCTGTTTTGTGGATTTTAGGTAGGGTTTTAGTTAGTATTTCAGTTATTCTTACCTCTCCATTGACGCCCCCTTGTCGTGGGAGAGAGGCTTGCGTACCCTAATGACGTTTTGAGCTATGCTGGCGGTGGCATAATAGCCACCGGTAGGGTCTCCCATGCCAGACAGGTCAAAACCGAAGGGTCTGACAAAGAGCGTCAAAGGGCAGGATGGGCTCTCTAGCCTTGTGGCAACCGTCCTAGGAGAAGGAAAACTCTAATCCCAAACCCGGGCAGATGGTGCTCGTCCAACCCTGTAAGGTCAACCATCTAAGAGAAGGAAACTCTAATCAAACCTACGGCCCGAGGACCTCGCTGCCACGTCCATGCTTGCAAGGCCACGGCAGATGAATCTCTGGTTTAAAGGGTGAGGCCAGTTCTGTGCACGCTGCGCTCCACCAGAAAAATCCATTGCACAGGCTCGAAGGACAAATCCATTTCCAAAAAAGCCCTGTAGCGACTGGCGAGGGACGAAACCGGCAGGTGTAAAGATGCACTGGAAGCCGCAGCCCCAACCCTGCATGCAGGCGGTTCAGGACATTGGTCGCTCAAGCCTGACCCGGGAGATGACAGTCTTGTTCGGCAGCATTCTGAACGACCAAGCAGCCTTTTTTAAGGAGAGCACTGCTTGCTCCATATGGAGAGGGGCCTAGAAAAGGTGGCCTAAAGAAAGCTCATCCCCAACTACCTGGTTGGCTAGCCGCGGCCAACGGGAATCTTCTGATGCGGTCAAACCAAGGCAAAGAAACAAAGGCACACACCGGCCTCCAAAGGTGTAAATAAACTGACACTTGCATGCTGGAACATCAGAACCATGCAAGACTCTAAAGATAGTGGACGGCCTGAGCGTCGTTCTGCCCTAATAGCCCTTGAACTATCACGGCTTAATATTGACATCGCTGCTCTTAGTGAAGTTCGCTTCCATGAGGAAGGCAGCCTTAAAGAACATGGCGCCGGCTACACACTTTACTGGTCTGGCAAACCCAAAACCGAAAAACATCTTTCAGGAGTAGGCTTCATGATTAAAAACTCCATTGCCTCCAAACTCGAAACCTTGCCAACAGGACACTCTGATCGCATTATTTCCTTACGCCTCCCACATGTTGTTCTCTTTAGTGTATATGCCCCAACTATGCAAGCCGACCCTGTAGAGAAAGACAAATTCTACACAGACCTACGCCAACTCATACAAAAAGTCCCTGTAAAAGATAAAATTATTATACTTGGTGACTTCAATGCCAGAGTAGGAAAGAATTCCGAAGCCTGGAAAGGTGTCTTAGGCAAGCATGGTGTTGGAAATTGCAATGATAACGGACGCCTCCTGCTAGAGTTCTGTGCAGAACAACAGCTGACTATTACAAACACAATCTTTCAGCAGAAAGATAGCTTGAAGACAACCTGGATGCATCCCCGATCCAAACATTGGCACCTCATTGACTACGTTCTAGTCTGTCAGAGAGACATTCGTGATGTCCGTCATACCCGAGTGATGCCCAGTGCAGAATGCCAAACAGATCATCGCCTCGTCAGATGTAAACTAAATCTTCATCTTAAGTTCAAACCTAAGAGGGGTGGCATCTTAAAGAAGAGGCTCCAAGTCAACAATCTTCAACAAGCTACCATGAGAGACAACTTCCAGGCAAACCTACAAACGAAACTTGAAGACCATCCTACAGATCCTTCTCCTACAGTGCTTTGGCAACATATCAAAAACAGTATCCTCCAGTCTGCAGAAGAATCCCTCGGGTTCTCCCACAAGAAAAATCAAGACTGGTTTGATGAAAACAACCAAGAGATCCAGGAGCTGTTGGCAAGGAAGAGAGCTGCTCACCAGGCATACCTCGCCCAGCCAACCTGTCATGTAAGAAAAGCAGCTTTCCGCCTCACATGTAGCAAACTACAACAAAAACTCCGAGACATGCAGAACAAGTGGTGGATCAATTTAGCAGAAAAGACACAACGCTGTGCAGATCTGGGTGATCATAGAGGATTTTATGAAGCTCTTAAAGCAGTGTTTGGACCTACTTATCAGGTCCAAAGCTCCTTATACAGTACAGATGGTCAAACATTAATTACTGATAAAGCCTCCATCCTAAATCGTTGGGCTGAACATTTTCAAAGTCTCTTTAGCGCCAACCGAGTAGTCCAAGCCTCAGCTATCCAATATATGATACAAAAACCAATGAAAAATGAATTGGACATAGCTCCCACTTTGGAAGAGACCCTTATGGCCATACAGCAGATGAAAAACGGCAAGGCAGCTGGGATTGATGGAATCCCACCTGAAGTTTGGAAACACGGAGGTCATGCACTCCACGAAAAATTCCACGAATTCCTTGTGAATTGCTGGGAAAAAGGGGAACTGCCATCAGACCTCCGAGATGCAGTCATCATCACCCTGTACAAGAAAAAAGGAGCAAAATCCGACTGCTCAAACTATCGAGGCATAACACTGCTCTCTATTGCTGGAAAAATCCTTGCAAGGATACTCCTGAACAGATTAGTTCCTGCTATTGCAGAAGAACTTCTCCCTGAAAGCCAATGTGGCTTCAGAGCCAATAGGAGTACTACAGACATGGTATTTGCCCTTAGGCAACTGCAAGAAAAATGTAGGGAGCAGAACAAGGGTCTCTATGTAACATTTGTCGACCTCACCAAAGCCTTTGACACTGTAAGTAGAAAAGGTGTGTGGCAGATCCTGGAAAAACTAGGATGTCCCCCCAAATTCCTTAAAATGATTATCTTGCTACACGAGGGCCAGCGTGGTCAAGTCAGATATGGCGATGCTCTTTCAGAGCCCTTTCTAATAACTAATGGAGTGAAGCAAGGTTGTGTTCTTGCACCAACTTTATTTACAATCTTCTTTAGCACGATGCTCCAAAGGGCTATGGCAGAGCTTGAAGAAGACGACGGCATCTATATACGCTACCGTACTGATGGTAGCTTGTTTAACTTAAGCCGTCTGAGGGCTCACACTAAGACTCTAAACTATCTAGTCCGTGAGCTGCTCTTCGCCGATGATGCTGCCCTTGTTGCCCACTCAGAAGCAGCTCTGCAGCGCCTAACGTCCTGCTTTGCAACAGCTGCAGAGCTGTTTGGGCTAGAAGTCAACCTGAAGAAAACAGAAGTTCTTTACCAGCCTGCACCACAGGACGAACACCACCATCCCCACATTGCCGTCGGCAAATCAGTGCTCAAGTCCGTTCAGCAGTTCACCTACCTGGGAAGCATCATCTCCTCAGATGCCAAGATTGACAAAGAGATCGATCACAGATTAGCAAAGGCATATAGTGCATTTGGAAGACTTCACAAAAGAGTCTGGAGCAATAAACACCTGAGGCAAAGCACAAAAATCAGTGTGTATAGAGCCATCGTACTGTCTATCCTCCTTTATGGATCTGAAACATGGGTTACCTATCGCCACCACCTACGACTCCTCGAGCGCTTTCATCAGCGCTGTCTACGCACAATCCTAAATATACACTGGACTGACTATGTGACGAATGTTGCTGTCCTTGAACAAGCAGGGATCACCAGCATTGAGGCCATGATACTGAGAACACAGCTGCGCTGGGCAGGGCACGTTTCTAGGATGGAGGACCATCGCCTCCCAAAAATACTACTCTACGGTGAACTCGCCACGGGTCAGCGTAAGAGGGGCGCTCCAAAAAAGCGATACAAAGACTCCCTGAAACAACATCTCAGGCTTGGCCAAATTGATCACCAACAGTGGTCCGCCCTGGCCTCACATCGGGAGGCATGGAGACGCAATATCCACAATGCTGCAGCCTTATTTGAGAACTCACGACGAACAAGTCTTGAAGAGAAACGACAACGCAGAAAGAA
Source organism: Gambelia wislizenii (assembly GCA_030847615.1). NCBI lineage: Eukaryota > Metazoa > Chordata > Lepidosauria > Squamata > Crotaphytidae > Gambelia > Gambelia wislizenii. The sequence continues at coordinate 301,248,077 of JAUMIR010000002.1, read as the reverse complement.
TCACAACCCAAAAACATCACCCAAGGAGACCTTCTGCTGCGCTTTTTGCAACCGGACTTGTTTATCTCGGATTGGCCTTTTTAGTCATCAGCGCGCTTGCAGAAGGCGCGGGATGAGTCCTTCCTGAATCTTCGTTTGCGAAGAAAAGCCAGAGAGTCAGTTATTCTTAACTTCTTTTTCTTTTCTTTTTTTCTTTTCTTTTCTTTTCTTTTTTTTTTCTTTTTTTGGTTCATTTGAGAATTTAATAAAGACTATGGACCTCTTCCCCAGCAAAACACACATAAACATATGCACACAAAATTGTGCATACAATTTGTTTGCATTAAAAATGGATTTCCTTCACATAGACTAATCTGAAATGAAACAATTACAATGAGCACTTGATAATATCACATTTTTACCATCAAATTCACTATGACAAGAAAAAAATGAGAATAACAGGAAGGAGAATTAAGAAAAAAAATGCACCCAATTCATACACTTCCTGATGCCAGTCATGGATCCCCCTCCCTAGAGGTCTGTGGATCCCAAGTTAAGGGCATCTGTTCTCAACTGCTGAAAGACTACTCTAACAAACTTATAATTTGACAAAGTTCCATTTCAGTGGTGCTACGATGGCTATTGTTCCTGGAGGAGTGTTTCCACTGTAAGCACAAACCCAGCTCCTATCAAGCTAGAAGGACAAGTTCTAAGTAAACAGGAGCACATTAATAGACTGTGCTAGCAGCATTGCATAGTCCTTCTGTACAGCCCCTCCTCTGTCCCTCAAAACTGGGAAAAGCCCCTAATCTTTCTTGGTGCCCAATGCAAAGTGGGAATAGTAGTACTGTTGGTGGGGCATTGTGTTCTTTGCCATACCTAGAGCATGGTGAGGGGAGCTGTGTAGCTGCCACCACGTGGAAGGCTGCCACTGCAGTGGAGAAAAAAATTATATTTCCAAATCTTTGTCCTACTGTACAATTCAGTGCCAGAAGTCTGTCTTTAGTTATAGTATCAATGACTCACTATGCAGAGCTTATGTCAAAGATGCTAACATTGTTTCCATATTGCTCTAATTAAACTATCATGTCTGTGCAACAGAATGTTATCATAGGATAATGGTCTCCTGCTGCTACATAAATGCCAAAGCAAAGCTGGAGACATTTAAGACAAACTCTTGAAACAAAATGTTTACTTTCAGAACAGGATACATCTATTCAGTCCTCCATCTTTTATTAAAGAGATCAAGGCCCACTCCCAGACATTCTTACATGCAAGTGAGCCCCATCAAAAACAGTGCAACTAGTTTACATTTAACTATACCTTACAACCAGATTCTTAGTTTCTCCTCTTGTTTATCAGTACGTATCATAAAAAATATCTGCACGTCTATTGCTCTTTTTCAGCTGCTCATAGATACCCCCCCCCTCTCTCTCTCTGGCTTTTCTTCGCAAATGGAGATTCAGGAAGGACTCATCCCGCACTTTCTGCAAGCACGCTGATGACCAAAAAGGCCAATCCTAGAGAAACAAGTCCAGTTGCAGAAAGCACAGCAAAGGATCTCCTTGGGTGATGATTCCGGGTTGTGATTCTTTCTGCGTTGTCATTTCTCTTCAAGACTTGTTCAGCGTGAGTTCTCAAATAATGCTGCAGCATTGTGGATAGTGCGTCTCCATGCCTCTCGATGTGAAGCCAGGGTGGACCATTGTTGGTGGTCAATTTGGCCGAGCCTGAGATGTTGTTTCAGGGAGTCCTTGTTACAATATTGTAACAAATGGTCATCATACCATTGCATCCTTACTTTGCTAGCTTCTGAGATGTCCAGAAAAAGAAGCCAATAGCAGGTGGAGGTGGATCATTTTTTCTTCATAACCATGTTGCAACGAAAAAGAATTCTTTGGCCCTATGCTGACAGGGGGCCATGTGGTTACTGTTTTAAAGAAAATAAAGATGCAGTTAAATGAAGCCATGTAGAGATATAGATAGAGAGATAGAGATAGAGATAGAGATAGAGATAGAGATAGAGATAGAGATATATAACTCTTGGGTATGTTGCCTTTCCCAGAGTGCTGATTGGCTGCTTGGGAAACACCTAATCACATACAAATTCCCTCTCCACCTCACACTCCACTCCTGCCATTCAATCTGCATCCTCCAGTCTCACAAGTTCCCCTCCCTCCCCTCATTCCCTCAGCCACTCACCAGTCACGGGCTGCGATGGGACCCAGAAAGTCAACTGGCGATGACAGGATGCCACTGCTGCCACTGCAGCAGAACCCAGACAGTCAAATGATGGTGGCAGTGGCGGGCCACCTGCAATGGGACCCAGACAGTGAACTGGCAGAAGCAGGCCACAGAGCAAGTCACCCTTAGCAATTCTGGGAAAAGTGTGGAATGTTGAGAAGGGGGAGGAAGAATTTAAAAATCCACCAGCCTACCTTACAGGGTTGTTGTGAGGTCTACCGGGAATTGGGGAGAGTTTTTTAATGGTGTATATTACACTGGGTACAGTGTGTGTGTGTGTGTGTGAAGAAGTGTAGTTACAGGAGGAGCAAAATGAGGACATTGCCCTTCCAAATGAAATTTTCCTCCAGGCCTCAAATTTCTAGCATCAAGGAGGGGGAGAGAGAGAAAGATCTTGAAAATCCTTCACACCTAGAAGTCTTATAGTTACTGTATTCAGTTTCCTTTGGCAACTCTGCCTGCGTCTTTTCTTTGGATGCCTAAAGTCTATTTCTGCTCGTCTGAAGTTTTATATTACTGCAATGCTAGAAATTTGTGGTGTGAAGGAAAATTTCAGTTGGAGGTACAAAAATTTTACTGGAGACAATGCCCTCATCCTCCCTCCCATTAGTAACACCCCTGCATATGTACTCTTTCCCTTAAAGCAGTGCTTCTCAGGCTACCTGATATGGGGGACAAGCAATTGTTTTCTTCCAATACACTAGGGACCAGCATCATATTTGTTCACATTGACCTAGTGGCTCAGATACCATCACTGGTCCATGGCCCAAAACTTTGAGTAGCACTGCCTCAGAATACATGAAGCAAAACCTTTAGCACCCTAACCTTGTCCTCGAAGTAAGCTTGAAGATGATCCCCTGTCCATCTAAAGTTCATACTTGGAGAGTAGAGAAAGGGCAATCTCAATAATTGCACCCATCTACTGAATGCTTCCCCCCCCCCAGGCAACTATTGACAACGTTGACATCATTTTGCTATCAGATTAAGACTTTTGCCCTAGTTTTTTTTTATCCTTTAGTGTAAGCTAACTATAGTTTCTGTTTTATGTGTTCTGCTGACTTTTATTATTGCTTTTAGCTGCAGCTCTCTGCCTTTATGATCTTTATGATTATTGTTGGTAGTGTCTTTGTTGTTTGACGTAATTATGTTTCATGTTCCTGTTACTTTGCTGTAAGCAGCACAGAGAGTTTTACTGAAGAGTAGCATAAATATTTTTTAAATAAATAAATTGGTTCCATCTTGTTCTGAGACCAGACAATTTCTATGCCAGTTATACAATATTCAGGAATAAACAATGCTGTAGACATTAGACCTATACAACTGCTTTGGACACATCAAAATCCTTAAGCAAATCAGGCCAATTTGGAAGGATTCATATCAGGTCAGGTCAGGCTGATTTGGATCCAGAATGGATTGGCCCAGTATAAAGTGATTTTGGCAAACTCCAACAAATTCAAGGGGGGAATGTACCCACCAATATGGGTGGGTGGGGGGTACCCAGATGGAAAAGTTGGGTTTATTTTTTATTTTTCTTATTACATTTGCCCCACCGGCTGTGTCTATACTCTGTGGTATGTCAAAGAGAGAGTTATGTGTTTCTTACTTCACAAATATCCAACACAGATGCTAGACTGCAGAAAGCAACATGAACTTGCAGGATGGAGGACTCAACTGATGTACAGTATTTTAATTTTTAAAAAAAGAAAGTGAAGGGTTTAGCAAAAAAACCCAGCTCTAATAGTTAATTGTATTTTAAAAAAAAAACAGATTTTCAATAGGATCAATGTTATTCAATCTACGTGGCAAGATGAACATGTCAAAAGTACATAATATATGCATCTGTTAAGAGTACAGGTCCGCTTGCATCATCTGGTCATTTTAAGCACTAATTCCAAGTTTTGGAGGATCCATAGCTAAGCTGCACCCACAGACCATTTGCTCAGCTCTCCCTCTGTACAAGCAAGGGCACCCATCTTCTCACCTGTCACCATTATTCCCACTGCCCATTTGCTTGCCTCTTCCTGTGGATCCAATCATCTGAAGTACTGCAATCAGTTCTGGGTACATTTTAAGAAGGATATACAGTAGATAAGTTCAATTGGGTTCTGAGAAGGGCAACAAAGATAATAAGAGGTATGGAGAAGAAAACATTTGAGGAAAGTTTGAGCGAGTTGGGCATGTTCAGCCTGGTGAAGAGAAACCTGAGGGGTGATATCATTGCACTTTAAATACCTCATGAGTTGTCACAAAGAGATTTGTTCTCTGCTGCTCCAAAGAGTAGGACCAAGTCTAACAGTTTTAAGTTACATGCGAGTAGATTTCAATTGAACATTGGAAGGAACTTCTCAATAGCAAAAGTGGTTCAGCAACTGAAAGAATTGCCTAAATATATGGTGAGGTCTCTTCTTCTGGACATCTTCAAAATGAGGCTGTGCAGATAGATGTACCGTATGCTGGGGATATCTAGATTTCTGCATTAAGCAGGGGGTTGATTCAGTGGCCCATGGGGCCCCTGCCAACTCTATGATTCTATCTCCATATCAGTTGCTTGTTAGCCAGTCCCACCCCACCCCACAAAAGGTTAATTTAGCCTATATTTAGTCCAAAGAAACTATTTACTAATCCCTGATTTATCTGTAGAATAAGTAAATATGTGGCTTTTCAGACAGAATTTCACCTAGAGTACAATATTAGAGAACCTGGAAACAGTATATAAATTTCTCTATAACACCTGTGAAATAAAACACAAAATATTTTATATCTGATTTACAGTGGCCCCAAGTAATCTTAAACACAAGATGCATGACTCAAATGGCTGAGTGAAAGATACAAGCAAATTGTGTGCCTTCAAGTCAACTCCAACATATGAAACTCAATTATAGGATTTTCTTGGCAAGATTTTCTTTGTGAGATGCATTCTTTTTGTGAGCTGCCTTGGGTCCCACTCTGGAAGAAAGACAACATATACATTGAATGAATTAAATAAATAAATAAATAAATAAGATTTGTTCAGGAAAGTTTGCCATTGCTTTCCTTTGAATATAGCAAACAATACCTGGTATTCCCTGGCAGTCTCCCTTCCAAGGACTAACCAGGATTAACCCTGCTTAGCAAATGAGATCAGACATGATCTGGTGCCTTCATAGTATTTAGGCAATAGGAAAAGTTAGAAAAGGGTAGGATGTTGCAATCAGCACATTAAAATAAAGACTGGAGTACAGGGCTGAGAGCATAATCAACTTTAAAATATTTAGTTGCTTTTAAAATCTTCACTTTATTAATAAGAGCATACAGGTGACTTAAATAAATTTACAATAAAATCGTATACTTGCCTACTCAAAAATAAGCTTCAGTGAGTTCAATGAGACCTATTCCCAGATAAATGTGTATAAGACTGCAGCCTATTAATGCCACACTGGTACTTTTGGCTAAAAACTACAATAGTTATTTAGGGGTAAAATATCAGTTGGTACGATTTATCCTCAAATAGGTCTGTTCAAAACTGTAGTCTTTGTATCTAACAGTAATATTTTTCACTACTGCAAAGAACCATGACTGTATGAATAACAAAAGTTAAAAGACAAAGAATTATTTAAAATTTTACATCTTTTCCCTGAAAAAGAAATCTGTCATGCTACAGGATTTATATCCCATCATTTTCTCAAAACATGAGATTAAAGGTAGCTAATGAAAACTGAACTAAACAAATACAATGAAAACATAAAACAGTAGCACAACTTATTTAAAATGCAATTTGAAACATTCTGTTAGAAAACAGCAAACAACCTCTTCCAGAGCAGCCCAGATCATCTGCTGAAGGGTTATCTGAATGAAAAGTTATTTGCTGGAAAGACAAGGAGGCAAATAGCCTAGCCTCCTCCAGTAAAGAATTGCTGAGCCTGGGAGGCAGCCACTGAAAAAGCTCTCTCAGGGCTCATGCCCAGTGTTACAGTCTATTCTATCTCTTAATAAATGTCTCCCTATCAGATCAATTCATATTATATAAGATTCTCAATATGCAATATTTTCAAAATCTTCAGTTGAGTTAAAAAAAAAAACACACTACAGTCCAAATCTCCCAGAGGTTTCCCACCTTATAAATGTAACAAATGTATATTTGCAATAGAAAATATTCCTCTGGAACAAGAGATGTGATAAAGAATTGATCAGGAATATGATTCTTATCTGAAGAAAACAGTGGGCAAAGTGTTAAGCATAAGAGGTCTGTCTATTAAATAACAAGACTGTGTTTCTACCTTTCAGACAAATCAGGGAGAACTGATTGTGAACGCCTGAGTGGTGACCCTGAATATGTCTGAACCTGACAAACATCAACACTCTCAGCCATTCAGTTTATTGTCAGTCATCATTTAAAGTAGCTGTGTTGTCTGTTGTGTGCTGGAAAAATGCTAAGTTTAAAAATCGAACAACAACATTCTGTAGCAATCTAAGGTGGACCCAAACCTTTTTCAAAAAATCATGACTTGTGATGAAACCTGGATCTTCCAGTATGATCCTGAGACAAAATGACAGTCAATGCACTGGAAAACACCATCATCACCAAGAATGAAAAAAAAAAAAATCAAACCAAGTCCACATGCAAAGCCATGCTCATTGTTGCTGTTGTTTTTGTTGTTGACATCAAGGACGTAATTTTGGCAGAATGGGTTCGAGAAAGCAGAACAGTGAACCAGCATTATTATAAGGAAGTTTTAACAAAGTTGAGAGAAAGAGTTGGGGAGGAGAGGCCAGAAATGTGGAACAATGGTTACATTCTTCATCAAGACAATGTGCCTGCTCATACAGCACTTTCTGTGAAGCAGTTTTTGGCCAATAAACATATTACTACACTTGAACATCCTCCATATTTGCCAGATTTGGCACCATGCAACTTTTTTTTCTTTTCCCTAAAGTGAAATTGGTGCTTAAAGGAACACATTTTGAGACAACTGGTGCAATAAAGAAGAAAACAGCAGATGTGTTGAAACAGCTGACAGAAACTGATCTGCTCCATGCCTTTGACCAGTGGAAAACAAGACTGCATCAGTGTGTGAGTGTGAACAGGGTGCATACTGAAGGGGACAAGCATTAGAATTATGATACATATAAATAAAGATGGGTTATTATATCAGTCTCATTATCTAATAGACAGACTTCATATGTGCACTCATTCACAAAGTGCCCCATCATTTCATTTCTCAAAATTCAGAAACCACTCTAAATTACAACATCTTGAAAAGGAATCCATATGAAAAGCTATGGTGTGTTTAAAAGAATCTCTACACCATAAATTCCCATGCATACATAATGCTGGCAGCTGGGCTGGTTCAGGGGAGGAGTCAAAGCCAAACTAAGAGGTGAGCTTTCTGGTTGTTCCCATGTTTGGTACAAACAGATACAGAGGCTAATCATATGGTTGAATGGTATTGTAAGGAGCTATGCAGGGAAGTGGGTGAGCCAACAATTCTGCTAGCTGGCCACTGAGGCCAAGTTGCCACACTGCTCTACCGTTATGCAATTTGCCTATATTTACAATGGTAGCTTACAGCTTCCATGTAGTGGGAAAGTGAATCCACTCTGGAGTTTTAGTAGACTTTAAATGAGCTATCAAAGGTGCTGAACTCTGTCTTCAAAATAGGTTCAGTACCTTGGACAACTCCTAGAACCCAGAATGGATTCACCACCTCACTGAAATGGGAATTACCAGCTGCCACTGTGCTTTTGATATAGTGAAAGGGTGTAGAGCTGCAGAGGAAGATCTAAAATGAGCTCATTGTTACTAATTATAGCAACATTTGAAATTGTGAAGCTAGACTTTTCATTCACTGAAAATGATGTTGCTGGCTTTGACTAAAAATTAAGTTCACACACAACAAATGGAGGCAACTAGCCCATATGCTCACTCTCCAAAGCAGCACTTGTCTTTCTGAACAATGGTTGGGCAACTGTGGCCCTTTAGGTGTTTTTGGACTCCATTTCCCATAATCTTTCACCATTGACTAAGACTGACATGAGTTTCAGTCCAACATTTGGAGACCCATAGTTGTCCACCCTTATTCTAGATGCTGGAATCTAGAGATATAATGCCAAAGCTATCCTTAAGCCATTTGAAATGAGTCAATATATGCAATTTGAACCTGGATCAAAATTACATGTATTTGGAGATTATTTCCATTTATTTCAATAGTATTTCATTATTCAAGAATTAAGTTGTTGTTTTTCTCAAACAATGGAAGTCCAAAGGATGTTTATTCAAAAGTAATTCAGAGTCTCATTACATTTATTCCTAGGTAAGTGTGAATAACCTGTATTTCTTACTTGTGGGTTGGAGTGTAAATGTATGTTCTGACCATCAGACTTGCATAATTATACAATTCTCACTCACTGTCTTTACTTGTATATATGCATATGTACATACATGCTTTTGCATATCAAAATTGTAATCTATTTCTTTAACTGCTCAATTTGTCTAGTTCTGCCCAAATACATATGATATTTAGAAAAGGAAATAGGGGAAAAGAAAAAAGACAGAGCAAAGAATTATGAAATCTATCCTAAATCAGAAAGTCCCTTAGATTTAGATTCTTATAATAAATTAGCAATGTGAATTGTGGTGAAACATACACAGATGTGATTATGCAAATTAGCTTTTTTTAAAGGCTAAGTTATTTGTTATGTTTCTGCATTAGTTGTTTCATTATTAATGATTCTCAACATGTCTTATATGAAGAAATGGCCTTTGAACAGAAAAAAACAACAACAATATTCTCTGTGGCCAGAGATATCAACTACTAATATGGAATAACTTGAAATACTAGATTGTTGAAAGAAAGCTGCACATTTTATAATTTCATGGTTTAATTTAGTCATCAAAGCTTAGTCACCCTCATGTTAGTAAATTATACAGAATAGAATTTAGCTCCCCCAGATTAACCTGTTTGGAAATAATAGATTATGAGAAGGGAGGTTCATGAACTTTAAATATCTGACCAACCCAAAGATGATTTATGAGGCAAACCTTAATTCTTTCAAGAATGTCTAACTGAGAATAAAATTTCATTTTACACAATGAAAAGGGACAAAAAGTTCATACTCTTTTAGCTGAAGCTATTTATTTGTCAATCTAATAATGTTACTGAATATCCTCATTCTCACATGTAAGCAAATTCACATGTATACATAATGTACCCAATGAACTGAGAAATGTATGGCTCTTTTACTGAGGTGTATTGTACATTCAACAGATTCCACACTGGAGCTTGCTGTAACTGGGACAGCACATTATTTAGAAAGAGCCAAAAAAGATTATATATCCAACAGTGGTTGGACATTTAAGTAAAAAATAAATGGAAAAAAAAAAGAAATGTTACAAAGTACTTTTCAAAACTAGAATTTGAAACTGAGAGCCCCAAAGCCATGTTTCTTTGGGAAACTGACTATGGGGAAAATGGAGAGAGGCAAGGTAATATTGAGGCAAATGAAAGAAGTTAGGTAAGTGTGCACTTAGCTTAGCTTCCAACCCCAGAATAACCTTTTCAGTGAGTTGTCCAGTAAAAAAAACAGTAAGTGAAAAGTCTACAACCTCAGCTTCCCCCTTACTTCACAGCTGTCCTGTAGTACAAGAAGGTAGGTCATCCAAGTCTGGAACCTAACAAATTCAGCTATGCATACCAAACAGAGGTCTCTTTGTTCACCTCTTGTGATAAGCAAGTTTCCAGTGTAGGTGAGCAACCCTGCAGCAATGGTCATGAGCAAAATCTAGCAATGGATGTAACTGGCTTTAGGACAGGATATGGAGTGGAGACTGCCATGGTTGCTCTGGCTGATGACCTCTGCTTGGGTATCCACAGGGGTAGTGTGACCCTGTTGGTGCTCTTGGACCTCGCAGCAGCCTTTGATACAATAGACCATTCCATCCTCTTGGATCACCTGAGGGAGTTAGGAATTGGAGGCACTGCCTTGCAGTGATTCCGTTCCTTCCTCTCGGGCAGATCCCAGAGGGTGAGGCTCAGGGACAGTTGCTTTACCAGAATAGAGCTTAACTGTGGCATTCCTCAGGGTGCCATTCTGTCCCCAATGCTATTTAACATCTATATGAAGCCGCTGGGAGAGATCATTTGGAGGCATGGAGTGCGGTGTCATCAGTATGCTGATGACACCCAGATATATTTCTCCATGTCTCGGTCATCAGCTTCGACTTCAGATGGTGTTTCTCCTCTCAATGATTGTCTTAAAGCAGTAATGGACTGGATGAGGAAAAACAAATTGAGACTGAATCCAGACAAAACGGAGGTACTAACAGTTACAGGCCCGAAACCAGGTCTGGGAATACAACTTCCAATCCTGGATGGAACTATTCTCCTTCAAGGATTGTGCTCACAGTCTGGGGGTGCTCCTGGACCCATCGCTCCACATGACTAATCAGGTTAATGCGACGGTCAGGAGTGCCTGTTATCAACTTCAGCTGATACGCAGCTGCGCCCTTTCCTGGAAACTAGGGACCTCGAAACTGTGGTACATGCACTGGTAAACTCCCGTCTGGATTTCTGTAATGCACTCTACATGGGGCTACCCTTGTGCTTGACTCGGAAACTTCAACTAGTCCAGAACATGGCAGCCAGGTTGATTTCTGGCATTTCCAGAAGAGAGCAAATAACACCTGTGCTAAAAGCTTTCCACTGGCTGCCTATTAGGTTCCGGGCACAGTACAAGGTGTTGGTTATGACCTTTAAAGCCCTACATGGCTTGGGTCCAAATTACCTCTGGGACCGCCTCCTTCCATACGACCCTCCCCACGCACTTCAGTCCTCTGGGAGGAGTCTGTTACAGCCTATGAAAACAAGGCTGTTGGTGACCTCCCAGAGGGCCTTCTCTGCTGCTGCTCCCAGATTATGGAATGGCCTGCCAGACGAGATCCGTCTTATTACCACCTTATTACCAGATCTTTTCCAGCAGGCCTTTCCTGAATAATTATCCCGACCCAAGACTCGGCTGTCCTTTCTGGGCTGTGATTGTATGTTTTAATTTTTTCTTCTAATTTATATATTTGTAATTATTGTATGTTTTTAATCCTTCATAATTTAATATTATTTTAAGGGGTGGGTGGGCTAGGGTATTGTGATTATGGAGTTTTTATATTGTAAGCTGCCCTGATTGTGTTGCAGAGGGGCAGGATAGAAATAAAATTTTATTATTATTATTATTATTATTATTATTAAAAATTAATCCAGATTGTGAATTTTTTTTTCCTGATCTATAGGACAATGGATAAGTGGAGGAATGTAAGGCAACCAAGTAACTTGAGTAAAATTGGGAGAGAAACTCTTGGTCTTGAAAATGTGGATTAGGTACTAAAATAAGAGAGTGCTTATTGAACAATGACTCGACTGTCATCTAAGTAAATCACTGGTTGTTCTTGGAGCAACAGAGAGTCTGCCCGTGTGTTAGGTTCCACAGACAAAAAATTTCTAGGCTCTGGGACTCAAAGACAGACATAAACTTCAAGCTGAGACTACAAAGGGAAAATAACTTTGGGTGCACTCGGAATGGAACAAAAGGCTCAATAGCCTGGTTCCAAGGAATGCAAGGGAACCTTAAGGAGATTTCATTGAATTCTGGCAAACAGACTTGGAAAGGTGTGCTCTCTCAAGGGCAAAAGAGACTGATGTGCAAGGTAAGGAACATTTGAGCAACAAGGAACTAGGCAGCCATCCTCCAGGGCAACTAAAACTCAACAATCATTAATTATGGTTAATGATTCTCCTAAGCAACTCTGGTTATTAGACTAGTTTTAAAATGTAATAATTCGTATGCACTAAAAGTGAAGTTACTAGTTCTGGTAGTTGTGATATTCTGTTTAGTGTCCTTACTACAATAAAGTTGTGTGTGTGTGCGCGCGCGTGCACGCGCACACACCATTAAATCACCTGTTGACTTATGGCGACCCCATGAATTTCATAGGGTTTTCTTAGGCAAGGCATACTCAATTGTAAAATATAATAGAACCATATCAAACCCAGCTCCAAAGAGCAAGAAGAGCTGTATACTCCAGCCAAATATAATGTTGGAAGAACAAATACTAATGCTGCCAGGCTAGAAAGCAAAGAAGAGTAAAGGCTCTACTCATGATATAATGAAGTGTCTGTCAGCTAGACAGGATACAAGATGTTCCTTCTCCCTTTCAACAGCTAGATCAAGGGCAGGACAATTACTTGCAATTAAGTGACATATCCGAACTTGTGACACAGATGATCTGAAGCTGTTATAACAGAAAATCCTCTCTCCCTTCACATTCCTCTATCATGGCTTCCCCTCTCCTCCCCTCATCTCAGACCCTCTCTTATTTTCCTGCTGCTCCATCCATCTTTCTCTTGCATCATCACTAGGAAAAAATTGAGCCAGAGTTAATAGTGATCCGTCATTGAACACTATCTCCCTGTAGCGCACTGTAGAGTGTGCAAAGGTTACACAGACTCTTCCTAATAAACAGGTGGCATTGGCTACTAAGTTGGGGATATCTTTCAAGTGTTCTTAGTATTGCTCAATGTAAAAGCAAGATTTCCTCATTGGTATGAGCTGTGAGGAATTCTTTTAGAACTTCTATGGTACCTAAAGAGCTAATTCAGCAAATAATAATAAGTAATAATATTTTTTTATTTTTAACCCTCCCCTCTGCTCGGCAACCGGGGTGGCGTACAACAGGATTAAAACAACAACAAATTAAAACAATCCTTCCCAAGCCTAACCCTCCCACCCCTTAAAACTAAATTAAATTAGTGGAGAATTAAAACAAACATAAAGTACAATACAATACAATACAAAATATGGGCTAAGCTTTCATTAGAAACAGCTAACATGATATGGCCACAATGATTTGCATGTAGAGTAGAACCACTGTTTTTCCAACAGCCATCTGGTCCAAATACTAACGATATGTTTGTCCTACATTACAGAAACTGTCCAAGATAACTGCTACCCCACCACCACACTATACTGCTGGAGGATGGTTAACATAGCAAATCATATTATGAGGAGTCTCACATACTCTATACCACATGGAAGAAAACATTCAGCCTTTAGATGTTGTTAGACTGCAATTACCAGTATTCTTCACCATTGGACAGGCTAGCTAGAGCTACTGGGATGTACAGTCCAACAACATCTGGAGCACCACATCTGGAGCGCCACCTATTCTAGCATTTGAGACTACAAACCTATGCATGTTTATATGGAAATACTCTCCATTGAATTTATTGGGAATTGCTTCTGAGTAAACATTCATAGGATTGTCCATGAAGTATGATATAGTCCTAAATCATATACTTGAGATTCAGTTTGTCCACATCAAATGTGGGTTGCTTTCACTGAAGCTGGAAATGTGCGTGCACACAAAGTGATCAAATTTTAAACCTTTACAAGCTGGAAATATATATATAGATGGAAAGTGGTGAAATTTTAAACCTTTACATGTGGGACAGGTTATAGGAAAGAAAAGCTTCTGAATTAACTGTGAGATAAAATGCTGGCTCAGGACTAAGGAAATCAATGTCCTACTTAGCTGTGAATTGTTCCTGGGGGAGCCTGGGCAAGTCATAGTTGAATCCACTTCAGTATTTCTGGGAAGGTAAAATGAGATAAGCACACATTTGCCACCCTGAACTCAACTAGTGGTTAGTGGGAAAGGAGGGGACAACACTTGCCAACACTTACTAGGAATTAATGTCCCCTAACACATAGGCACTGGAGTGGGAGGGAAGACTTTTCTCCGGCTTCTTCATTCATGTTTGTGGCTGGAGTAGATTGAATGGTAATATACAGGCCAAGCTAGCCAGAGGGCCTTTGCCCTGGCTCGTGTCACATGGCCACTCCGCTGCAGGGAGGAGGTGGGCTGAGCAGACTTCAAGCCTTCATGGGCCCCCTGTGAGGACATTGAGGACTCCTGGGCGTCCCTGGACCACAGGTTAAATATCACTGGTCTAGATACTTGGGGAAAGTAGCATGCAAAAGCTCTGCCTCATTTAGAGAAGAGGAGGTCCAGGGACCCTTGTCTACCACTTATTAAAACAGAAATGAATAGAAAAGGGAGCAAAGGAGTCTCTCCAGCAAGGGGCAGAATGGTCACCTCTAGATTTTTGTGAGTCTTTCAGCTTGCCTTTGCCCCACCCACAGACGCCAGCTTCCCTTCCAGAGCAGCATGCTGGATTCCCATTCGGGGATGGCTGGCAACCAATGAGAGCCCACTTTGCTCGGTTCTATCCCCCCTCCTTCACTGCCTTTGGCTCCTCCCACCAGCTGGAGTTGTAGGGTTTTTTAGCAGGTAGCAGTCCATCCGTTGCAGCATTTGCATAGAAAGCCTTTTTCCCCATGGTAAGCAGTGCCAGGGGCAGCCAGAAGACCTCACAGGGTCCCCTAAGGAGGAAAAAGAGGATCTGGAACCCCAGGGCAGCCTCCCACCTCCTCCCCACACCTTTCCAGGTTTTTTTGCAGCCTATAAGTTCCTTGGGGCAGAAGGTGTCCACTCAGTATAGGCTCACTGAGAGGCACCTGGCACAGCCAGGGGACAAACTAACCCAAAGTAGCCAAAACAGCAGAACTGCACAATGGAAGGGGCACAAAAACAAAGGCTTCAGCTAGCAGCTATTCCACAGCTCTGACCCACTTTCACACACAAGAAAGAATTACAGACAATGAGGTTCATCCAAAAATATCTGGAGGTCTTTATCTTCAGTTTAAGTATAAACAAATACAGTATATACACAGCAAACCTCATTAACAAACTCAACAGCAATTTCTCCAACGTCTATCACCACTCCTGTTTCTCACTGACACCAACCCACACACAATGCATTGGGTGCTTTGGCTATATAGGAGTGTTTGCTAGTCATCTCTCTGCCTAGCCACAGCTGTGAACAAACCTACTTCAGCTGTGCTAGTCTGTGGTCTGTTGCGCCAACATTTTTCCTGTTGCACTTAAAACAATATTACCCTGTCAGAAGGAAAGGGCTCAGGTTTTGGGGAAAACCTACCCTGCAAGGTAGGACAGGAGGGAAAAGAAGAAAGAAGAGGGTGGGGGATGCATAGAAAGCAACATTATTTTTTTCCCATGTTTGCATATTAAGACAGCAAGGGGAGCTGGCTCAGTATTTAACTACTACAGCTCAATGGGCAAAGATGTGTCTGTAGGCCAAGGAGGTGGTGCTGAAAAACACCCTCAAGCTGCTGATTGGCCAGCCAACGGAGCACTACGATTGGCTGGGTATGTTTCCTAAGCAGCCAATCAGCACACTGGGAATGGCAACATCCCAAGAGAATTATATATATAGAAGATAGAAGATGTATAGATAGATGGCACCATGACTGCTAAAGTGGTGTCAAACTGCATTATTTCTATAGGGTAGGTGCACCCCTGTGCCATGCTGGCTCTCAGACATTCAGTTACATGGAAGCAAACCATTAATGCAGTGGTTCTTAACCTGTAGTCCGGGACCCCAAGGGGGCCGAAATGTCCTCACAGGGGGTCCGCAAAGGCTTGAAGGCTGCTCTGCCCACCTCTTCCCTGAAGTGTAGTGGCTATGTGACAGGAGCCAAGGCAAAGGCTGGCTGGCTGGCTTGGCCTGCGCATTGCCATTCAATCGCTTCAGCCACAAACTTGCAGGAAGAAGCAGGAAGAAAGGCTTCCCTCCCCCTCCAGCGCCTCTGGGGGAAGGGTTAATGGATGGTGTAATTGTAGTATTTGTATCAGGTATTGTTGTTGTTGTTGTTGTTAGGGTTTTAAATCTTGAGTTATGCTTTGGGGGTCTGCAGTAATAAAATATATTTAAAGAGGGTCCCTGGTAAAGAAAAGTTTAAGAACCACTGCATTAACTTATAGGTCTAGCAGCCCAAGAGAAGGCTGGGCAGCCTCAGGACTGGGCAACATGGGTGAGGAAGTCCAAACTAGAGATATGAAGGCAGGAGGGGGGGGGGCAGAAAAATTCAGGGAAAAAACTTTTTTCCCATTTTTTTTTTCTTGAAGCCTTTCCTGAAAAAAAAGGAAGAAAATCGATTACGGAATGTTTTATTCTAGCATGATGAATAAAATCTTTAAGACAAGGTGTTCTATATATAATTGTTTGAATACAATAATTGTTTGTATACACTGTATTTTCAATATACCAATTGTGATAACTTTATGCCAAATCAAATTTTACACTGTCATATTTTATGTTCCTAAAGTAACAGGCTGACTTACAATCTGTAAAAAGTGCTAATGTTGCTTTTTTCCCAAAAATTTCCATTTTTTCTGGAAAAAAACCGGGTTTTTTTCGGGCGGGGCTTCAAAAATTCCAGAAACTTTTACATCTCTAGGACTCCTAACACACTGGCTCTCTTGCCTGTTTCCCAGAGTCCTGAGACAACAGATGCCTCTCCGAAAGAGCTTGTCTGTCTGTCTGTCTGCCTTGGAGAAGAATAACGCTCGCTGCTCCAAATAGCAACAACGAAACTAACAATAAACCCAGGCGTTCATTGCTGCGTCCACGCACAGCAGCTTCACGTCACATCTCTAGCCCGGCCCTTTCTGTGGGCGAGGGAAAATGCCTTCTGAACATACACAGAGGGCCCTCTGAAGTCCAGCCTGGCACTGAGAGGTGTGTATGGGGGGGTCCCCTTTAAAGCTGAGCAAGGAAGGAAGGAAGGAAGGAAGGAAGGAAGGAAGGAAGGGGGCGCCGAAGGAGGGGGGAAAACCTGCCCCACGCTTCAGGTTTTCACTTTTCCTCACAGTCTCTTCTCCTTTCCTCCCCTCAGGAAGAGAAGAGACTGTGAGGAAAAGTGAAACTCTGAAGAGAAGAGCGAGCAGCGCAGGGTTTTTCTTCCGCGCTTCCTTCCTCAGGACTGGTTTAAGGAATTTGGGGGGGCCCTGCAATGCTTTATTTTGGGAGCCCCATATGTTTATCTCAGGTCAATGTAACCTAACTCAACCTAAGCTATTCACAGTACAAGATATTCAGATTATTACTAATAAAAAGGTTTTGCAAGAGGAGGGTTATTATGCCGTGCCACAATGATGGGGTCCCCTGCGGATGCTAAAGCCGCGGGTTCTTTAAACCGGCCCTGTCCTTCCTCCTCCCTCACATCCCCCTCTCTTTCAGGTGCCCAAAAAAGGGCGTGCAAAAAAGACTGGAAAGAGGGGGCGCCCAACAGAGAGAGAGAGAGAGAGAGAAACGGCCGGCTCGCGCCTGCCTCTCGAGCTCCTCCTCGCTTGGCGTCAACGGCCGGGGCGCGAGCTGTGCCAGCCAGCTGCTCTTGCTGACGTCACGGCCTCTCCCTACTTACTTGCTTTCTCTCTCTCTCTCTCTCTCTCTCTCTCTCCCCACCTTCTTCCTCCTCCTCCTCCCCCCACGTGTTGGAGAGAGAGTGAGAGAGTAAAGTTTGTTGTTTCCCCGTCGCCAGGGCAACAAAAGCAATTCTCCCTCCCCCCCCACTCCCGCGCGCACCGAGGGTGGGGCGTGGCTCCTGAGGGTGGGAAGGGGGGGAGGGAGGGAAGGAGGCGGGGCTGGGTGAAGTTGATATAAGTAAGGAGGGACCGGCGGGCGCGCGGCTTGACAGTTCGGAAAGGACTCAAAGACGGTTGGAAGACAGCGGCGTCGGCGGCGCGCGGGCAGCGTTTAGTCCCCGCCGGGATGAGGGAAGGCAGCGAGAAGAGCCTGGGCGCGTGAGCTGGAGAGGGAGACAGAGAGAGCGCGAGCGCCAGCCCCGCCCGTCGCTCCGTCAGCCAGCCAGCCAGCCAAGGGCGCGCGCGGCTACGGCTGCTGCTGCTGCTGCGGGAGACTCCCGAACTCCCCTCATGGCAGCGGCGCGAGCAGGGAATCCCCAGGAATTGCCTCGCGCCTTCCAGCTGCTACCGCTGATCCTGCTTGCGCCGCTTGCACCGCTGCTGCTGCTGCTGCCCACTTGCGAAGCGGCTTTGCAAAGCCTTGCTCCGTGACGTTGCTCCTTCTTCTTCGTGCCACCCTCCTCACACCTTGGGCATCTCAAGGAGGGAACCCTCTTTCCCAAACTAAGCGAGGCTGCGCCGTATCCATCCCCTTTTGCAAAGAGAGACCCCGACAAACTTTGATTCCTGCGCCCTCCCTCCGACCGAGCACCGGCCCCTGGCACAGTCATTCATGAGGTGGGTGGTTGTTCCTTCTTTTGTTTTGTTTTTTCCCTTTTTAATTTCCCCTCCTTTTTTAAATTTATTTCCTTCTCCGAAGATGCTTGGATCTCAAGTTTAAGCGGGAACCCACATGGATCTATCCATAGTAGAGCCAGCCAGCCAGCGAGGAGGCGTCGAGGGCTGCTGCTGCTGCTGCTTCGGTCGCTTGTGGTTTCACTCTCCTCCTCTGACATTTTTGCAGGCAGCCGCCCCCCGGCGAATTTGACATGGCGCTCAGTGGCACCCTCCTCCCCTCCATCTCCACCTTCGCGGCGGCGGCGGGCACGGCCGGCAGGGAGAAAGGCCTGAGGCAAGCAGGGGCCAACAACGTGAGTAAGACCCCCAGAAGGGATGTGGGGTGGGGGGGAGAAGGCGACCTGGAGGGCTTCAGGGTTTCAAGATACCCCCATGTAAAGAGCAGAGGGGTTCCCTGGCATTTGTCTATAATTCACCTCATGTGTGGGTCCAGAG
The DNA here is from genome assembly GCA_030847615.1 of Gambelia wislizenii. Taxonomy (NCBI): domain Eukaryota; kingdom Metazoa; phylum Chordata; class Lepidosauria; order Squamata; family Crotaphytidae; genus Gambelia; species Gambelia wislizenii. The sequence goes on along the minus strand of JAUMIR010000002.1, from coordinate 301,229,209 downwards.
AACAAGAGGCAACCTACACCCCGCCATGTAAAGGGGCAGAGGGGTTCCCTGAGGGGAAGGGTTGGAGTGACCTGAAGGGCTTGGGGTGTCATTTGGGCCTGTTTAAGGCACCGGCGGCATCAGCATCCGCAGGGAGCCCCATCATTGTGGGGGGGCCCATAGTAACCCTCCTCCTGCAAAAACATTATTAGTAATCATCTGAATATCCTGTACTGTGAGTAGTTTAGGTTGAGTTAGGTAACATTGACCTGAAATCAACATATGGGGCCCCCATAATAAAGCATTGCAGGGGGCCCCAAAATTCCTTAAACCGGTCCTGGGGTGTCATTTGGGCCTCTCATGCTTACAGATCTTTTTGGAAGGATGGGCGACTCAAGGGTTCGTGAGCAGGTGCAGAGTCCCCTTTCTTTCTTTCTTTCTTTCTTTCTTTCACCACTGAGAAACCAAGGAGAGACGTTCCCTTCCCAAGGTCAAGGGTTGAGGCTGCGGGACACACTGCCGAAACAATCCCATTTGACCCCCCCCCTCACTTTAACTGCCCTGGCTCCGTGCTATGGAATTCTGGGATCTGTAGTTTTGCGAGAGATTTAGCCTTCTCTGTCAGAGAGCTCTGGTGCTACAACAAACTGCAAATCCCGAGATTCCATGGCAGTTAAAGTGGGGTCAAACTACATTATTTCTGCGGTGTGGCAGCAATCTGAGACACACATGGCTTCCAAGTTAGATAGTAATCTTTCCAGACAGTCTAAGCATCATTTTTTTAAAAAAAAAAAAGTGGTGGGATTAACCACTTGCTGATGATCAAGGGTGTGGCTGGGGGGTGATGTTGATGGTGTATTCCTGCATGGCAGGGGGTTGGACTGGATGGTCCTTGTGGTCTCTTCCAACCCTATGATTCTGTGATGATTTAGACTTCCCAGGAGACTGAGGTTGTCATACTTTGGACATATAGTGAGATGACATGACTCATTGGAAAAGAGGATAATGCTCTATAAATGGAAGCCATCTTGAATCCCATTTTGGGAGAAAAGTGAGATATAAATCCAATAAATAAATAAGGCAGTAGGAAAAGAGGGAGACCACACTACAGGTAGATTGATTCAATCAAGGAAGCCACAGCCCTGAGTTTGCAAGACCTGAAGAGAACAGTGAGTGTCCTCTTGGAAGCCCCCTCATTTATAGGGTCGACTTGACAACAAATAACAAGAACAGATAGAATGAGATGTGTAAGTTAAGGTAATGGGTGGCACTCCTACAATCCCATGGAATGTGGAAAGTGATCAAGTCTGAACAAAGTTTCAGTGAGACATTTTAAAAAAAAAACACTTCTTGGTTCCAGTCAAGGGAAAGCAGGTTGAGGGGCTACTAAAAGAGGTATTCCACCTCTTTTGGTTTATATATATATATATATATATATATACACATATACAGTACAGGTGAACATGACGGATTTTGTAAAAACAAAGTTATATACTGAGTGCAACTAAAAGAGAAAGCAAAGCAACACCTTTATCTCATATGTACACATAGCACACTCACACACACCTTGCCTCTTGTTATCTGGACCCACACATGAAGTGAATCATAGACAAATGTCAGGGAAGCCCTCTGCCTTTTACATGGGTGTAGCTTGACCTTCAGATAGCAAGCTCATATGGTATGGTGGGGTAGGGAGCAAATAAGAGAAAGATACATCAGGAGTGCATAGGTTGCAGTAAATAAGCTGAAATGTATGGTGTATCACAAACCAAAATCATGGGTGTGGATCTTTAAGGCAGAGGAAGGCTTTGGAAATATACACACCTACACATGTGCCTCGGTTAGCTTTTGGTTCTATCATCTCAAGCTAATGGCTTGTACCCACAGCTGCTATTGTATAATGCTTGCTACTTTAGAAGACGCCTACATATGCCAGATAGTGAATGCGGGCAACCTAATGCATGAATGTTGTCTACGCAGTTATTTCAAAACCCATTCATTTGTATTAATTTTCCTGTAACCTGTGACTACATGATGCCTTATCTTTTATTATCATGTATATTCATCATGTCTCAGCAATATAGAGAAAATAATCCTAATAAGTAGGTAAATGTAACTTGGCTACAAGCATATAGATGTGAATATGTATGGCTTAGAAAGAATATGGCATAATAACTGGATCTGTAACATGGTTACCCAAGGTTGCAAACAGATGTTTACAATGTTATCACACCTTGTGATTTGTTACTAGAAAAAGTTTTCATACCAGATGTTGAATGAAATCTCATTTAAGCCCAATAGTTTCAAGCTTCACTGTTAAAATTATGTGTTGCTGTTGCATGCCTTCAAGTCATTTCCAACTTATGGTGACCCTAATCACGGGGTTTTCCTGGCAAGATTTGTTCAGCCTTTGCCTTCCTCTGAGGCTGAGAGAGTGTGTTTTGCCCAAGGTCATCCAGTGAGTTTCTATGGCTGAATGGGAACTCGAACCCTAGTCTCCAGAGACATAGTCCAACACTCAGATCACTACACCATGCTGGCTGACAATCCATTAAATCCATATACTAATGTCCCCATAAAAATCACATAATACAAAACAGAGAAGAAAAATGAACCGTTCTCTGCAACATGTCATGGCTTGAAAACAGCTTATACTTTGCCTTAGAAGCTCAAACATTAAAAGTCAAAAGTATTCCTAATGTTTTTTATTGGGCTATGTCATGGCTACTAATGAGAGCTTCATTTTATAATGTAACTGGGATTGCTAAATCTATACCTGTCCAAAAGTTGGGGCACATTAACTAATTCTTGGTTATACTACTATACTTCTGACTCTGTTTGGGTTGTGTATCTTTTTCATTGGTGCCACTATGTTTCATTATGCCTTTCGTGCCTGAAAACTTAGTGTGCTTTCTCCAGGAAATGCCTGTGCAATAAAAGGAACATTTTTAACCAACATTGTGCTCTTTGCCTCTTTCCCACAGAAGTGGAGAGAAGAGTTGTCTCACCTCAAGAGGATCCCCTCTGTGCTAACAGGACGACCTTACGACCTGTCTTCTGAACTGGAAAACACCACCACCACCACAAGTGGCAGTAGCGCTATGTCACGGCGAGAGACAGAGGAGCTGAATGAGCTGCTGGACTTTGACTTCATCCTCTCCAATTCTCTCATGCCTCATGAGCAGCCCACAGCTGCTGCAGCAGTTGTGAGCTCTGTTCCTGGCTCCTCACCCTCTCTCACTAGCAACAGCTGTCCTTCTGTGACCACCTGCGACTTCACCTACCAGCTGCAGAGAGGGGATCACACTGGAGGAGGAGGAAGTATACTGTACAACAGGGAACAGGCCCCAGCTGCCCCTTTCAACCTGTCCGATATCAACGATGTGTCCCCTTCGGGTGGATTTGTAGCTGAGCTAATGAGGCCAGATCTGGACCCTGTTTATATGCAGCAGCAGCAACAGCCACCGCCCCCACTGGGCAGCCTGCATGGGAAGTTTGTGGTGAAAGCCACAGTGAACATGGGGGAGTACAATAACCACATCAGTGTTAGCAGCAAGAACAATGCAGCTGCAGCTTCCCCTTGCACAGATGGCCCCGTGCCACCTCCTGTCTATAACCACATGCCCACGATGTGCCCCAAAATCAAGCAGGAGGCCACCCCTTCTTGCACCATTGCCCAATCCCATGGGAATACTCCAAGGGCACAGCAGCATGATTTCACCTTGGGGCGGCCACTTCCTAGCAGGACTAACCCTCCCTTGACTCCAGAGGAGATGATGAATAACAGAGACTGCCACCCTTCCCCACAAGGCTTAAGCCACCCAGGTCTGCCAGTTCCTCCAGGCTATCACCCTGGCCCAGGATATCCTCCTTTCCTTCCAGAGCAACTGCCACCAAGTGCACTCCAGTATCAAGGTCAGTCTTACTATCTAAATGTTTTTGGAGAGCCTTTAAGTATGCCTCGCTTGGTGCAAGGGATGATGCTGACTCCGCCCTCTTCACCTCTAGAGCTGATGCCTTCGGGGGGCTGCATCTCTGAAGAGACCAAACCGAAGAGGGGACGGAGGTCATGGCCCAGAAAAAGGACCGCAACGCACACATGCGACTATGCTGGCTGTGGCAAAACATACACAAAGAGCTCACATCTCAAAGCACACCTTCGGACCCATACAGGTAAGGCCACTGCAATAATGCTACTAAGATCCCAGACAGTCAAGATGCCTTGTTGTTGTTGTTGTTGTTGTTGTTGTTGCTGTTGTTGTGTGCCTTCAAGTTGACTCCGCCTTATTGGGCCCCTAAGGCACACCTATCATGGGGTTTTCTTGGCAAGATTTTTTTCAGGGCAGGTTTGCCATTGCTTTCTTCTAAGGCTGAGGAAGTGTGATTTGTCCAATGTCACCTGTCAGCAAATCTGCATAGTCCTATTCTTTGTAAATGGGGGTCTTCATAAACACTCTGCTGCCCTGCAGTCAGAAGTTATATGTGGATGGTGATTATCGCTTTTCAGAGACTTCAGAACGGTGTGAAAGCATTAGTATTGTCTGTAGTGTGTTTCATCCCGCAGTCAACTTTCTGCAAATCTGTGTAGTCTTTCAAAAGCTTGTGCGATCAGTTTGACATGAGATAATAGTGGAACAAAAGGTAAGAATCCATATAGTGTATACCGCAAGCAGTGACACCTCCTTCATTCCACTCTTAAATCTCTTGCAGTGCAATCCTTATCTCACTGTGTTTCATGGACTTAGAAATGCAGCCTTAAAATACTGTTATTTCTAGCCATGGAGAGTTGGAGATGGTTTGAGAGCGTGGTATTGGTTTTCCACAGTGTGTATGTGCATGTGCACACATACAGGCATGCGTCATTTGTCTCACTTTCTGTTCTAGCTAGGTTCTGTAGGTTTTTGAAATAAAGCTGCCAAAGTGTTCTGTTAGAAGCAAAAGTAGAACCAAGATTTGTATACCTACCTAGAGCTGCCACTCAAATTATATTCCCACTCTGAAAGAACAATTATCAGTATTTAGTGTGCATGTATTTTATGGTATTAAATTTAAATATTCTGTGTTAGCAGAATTTTTTTAAAAAAAGGTAAGCAATAACTCCCCCCGACCCCGAGTGTTAAGTAATGGGTTGTGGCTCTGTCCAAAATAAGAGTTTAAATATCAAAATTGCATTAAAAGTATAGCTTTGCTTGGTGATTGGAGGAGTTAGTCAAAATGACTCAGCCATGGCAAAGGAATTATTTGCAGGTGCGTGAGCATTGCTCTCCTGGCTATGGCCATGTGGCTAGTTAATTATAAGGTAGCTACAACTCCAGAGTGAATTAAGCATGTTTATCCTGATAACACCACCAGTGTGTTTCTTTTGGCTGGGATGGATGTTGCAAATAATCATAATTCATTTACATTGTTGTTGTTTTGTTTAACATCTTGCTCTCATCTTGATGTGCTGTAAATCAAAAAAAGGTTGGCTAATTGGCTATGATCTTGGAAACCAGTTTATAATCTGGAGCTGTGTTGACTTTGGTGGAAGCACTACCACAAGTGATTGAATTTGATTTCTTCTTAATTCTGCTGTTAAAAAGAACTGCAACAGACCTGTTTAATTAGCCTTGGAAAATGTCCAGTTCTGGATTTTCCAGCCATCTGTATAAAGTGAGAAAACAACCAATTTTCATCTTATTACTTAGGTGGATATATTCACTTTGGTATGAAGTAACATTTTATACATTTGCCCTGATACTAAACCCTATTTACTTGGAAGAAAGTAAGTCCCTTTGTTTTCAGTGGCATTTGACATTTGAAGTAAATTTATTTGGAATGACAGAGTGGTGCATATTTTCCAATTTACAGTGAGACACACCTGAAGCAATGTGAAGTCTGTCCTGCCCCCCCCAAAAAAAAATCTAAAAAAAAATAGAGGGTGTTATGAATCAAAGTGTCATGAGGTGTACATGTAAGTGCCTTTAAGATGATAGATTTAATTATAAGTAGGAAAGCTTGTAGAAGTCCTGAAGGAGTTGACATCCTAGCCGTAAACAGTTGCTTGGAAAACATTTCTACCAATTTCAGATGCACTTCCACCTATGTATGAGTACAAAGGGGTCCGGTAGAGCACTGAAAATAAGGTTTTGTCTGATTTCTGAAGCTTCTGTTAGTACAAAGGCACATTGAAAGGCTAAAATGAAACTGTATCAGTCTGTTCAAATGGTTTAGGAAAATGAACTTTCTCACTGAGCAGTTTTCAAAGAGATAGCCTTGTTAGTATCGCTAAGGTTAACAAAGTTTTGACTTTCATAACCTTTCTATAAAAAAAAAAACCTAAGGAAAGTGTCCATTTTGTTTGATAACAAAGAAAAGATTTCAGGGTTTTCTTTCATTCTCTAGAAAGTGCAGCTGTAACTATTGTTCAGTTACTAATCTTTTGCTAATTCTTTAGTTGTGTATTCTTTCTCTCTGACTGATTCAATGCCGATTATCTTTGTAATTTGAATATGTACATGCAACTTTACTTTTCCTGATCTGTTCCTCTTCAAAAGTTAATGTATTGATGACTGATCATATTTCTGTGCAGTCAGTGAAAATGTTGTTGAAACACGTTATGCTTCTAGGTGCGTTAAACATCTGAATTTATATAGGTTGGCAATAGGCAATATTTTGTGTGGATTGATCTATTGCCTGTAGTGAACATAGTTTTGCAGATAGATCAATGAATACTAGTAGCCCTCAAAGAGTTTTCCTAACCAAGTTGTTTGTATTCAGAAAGAGAATCCATATTTGTAAAGTTGTCTTTCCTGGTTGTCCAGAGGCAATTCGTATTAGCCATCCGTGGCTAGGCAAATGGCTGTTGTACTTCCAACTCTAGTATATACATATTTTTTTTAGGCTGAACTTTCTGATCCAACAAGTTTTACAGGTTTTTCAGAAGCCTGCAAAACCAGTGAACATAAATGATTGTGGGATAGGTGTATGCACATCATGGGAAATTACACTCTTATCATGCCACCTTTGGCAATGAAGAAAAAAATGTGTCTCCAGTGAAAAAAACCAATGTGAGATTTTTCTGACTTTTCCATCCAACTGCATGTATGCATCCAAACTAGAATGTGTAGCTATAGTAAGAGAAGTCTAATCCCTTGAACTCTTCCTTGATAATTACTGAAATAGACATTTATTTTTTTATTGGAGTATATGGCAATGACTGCCCCAGTATCTGAGGGAAAACACAGAAGTAATGGATGTGTTTTTTTATTTCTAGGTGAGAAGCCCTATCACTGTGACTGGGAAGGTTGCGGCTGGAAATTTGCCCGCTCCGATGAACTCACGCGTCACTACAGAAAACACACGGGCCACCGCCCATTCCAGTGCCAAAGGTGTGACAGAGCATTTTCCAGGTCTGACCACCTTGCCTTACATATGAAGAGACACTTTTAAGCAGGACACAGTGGACTTTTTCCTTTACTGCCATGAGATATTCAGTATTTGACAGCACAAAAGACTGTCTTCCACAAGAAGGGAGAACTCCACTTAAAGCACTACAAAGAATTCCAGTGAAGTCTTCCAAAATAAAAATAAAAAGTGTGGAAATAAATGGACATTTTTTAAAAAAAAAATCATGGGATTGTTTTGTTTTTGTTTGGTTTTTTTTTTTCAAAAAAAAAAGTAGGGGAACAATGACTGGATCTTGTATCATCATTCCATTTTTTAAAAAAAGAAATCTGACTTGAATCTTTTCTGGACTACAGAATGCCAAGGATTGACTGGAAGTCAAGGATATCAGGGTTAAAATAAACTGTTGAGGGGAGGGGAGAATGGGAGATTACGTAGGGAGGCTATGGGTGAAGGCAGATGTAACATTTGTAGAGCTGTGTGGCCATGTTAGAAACTTCTTTACCACATTCAGTCCAAATGCTTTTTTCCTCCACAAACTTCAGGTCTAAAAAACTAGGTTGCTCCAACAGCAGCAAAAGCTAGCACTTTTTGGCTAATGTCCATGATGAGTTCAAACACAGCTTTTCTCTCCCTGAACCCCCCACCACCAACTGAAATTCCTAAGCCAGTTTTGCAACCTTTAAAAACTTTTGTTTTTAAGGGGAAGAATGAACAAGAGAATATAGTTCTACATAAATGAGAAAGAAATAAAAAAAAGGGAAGTTAAAACTTTTAAGGAAACAGGGAGAAATAATGTTGCTGTTGTTGTGTGCCTTCAAGTAGTTTCTGACTTATGGCAACCCTAAGGTGAAACTATCATGGAGTTTTCTGAGGCTGAGAGTATGTGATTTGCCCACGGTCACCTAGTGGGTTTTCAGGGCTGAGTGGACATTCGAACCCTGGTCTCCAGAGTCTTAGTCAAACTCACCATTTGATGAGATAGAAGGTAGCTCTATATTGCAAATTCCAAAGCTAGGAAGAAGTCTGGTTTGCATCATTGCTGAAGAAAATCCATTCTTACCGCTCTTAAAATGCTACATCTGTCTTCACCCCAAATTCCCTTAAGATTTCTTTTCAATGCAATATGGTAAACATGTTGCAGACTTGCAATTTCTTTTTCCTTCCAAAAGCTATTACTGAACTTTTGTCAGATGGGGAAGAAGAAATTCAGGTACAGAGTTGTGGTTTAAAGTATATTTTAATGGTGCTGAATGACTTTTGGTTCTTGAGGTACCAAAAAAAAGGAAGCCAAAGTTCTCAAACTGCTGCATATTTGACAAGGAAATACATTTGTCTTCCGATCTACATTTAATGATGACCTAAGTCAGGTTAATAAACCTGGTTTATTTGTGTTTGTGTCTCTTTTTTAATCTTCTATGCAGACAGTCTGTAATGCACTGTGGTTTCAATGTGCAATAATTTGTACAATGGTTTATTCCCAAATATGCCTTAAGCAGAACAAATGTGTTTTTTTCTATATAGTTCTTTACTTAATAAATATGTAATATAAATTTAAGGAGACTTCTATTTTGTATATTTGTAAACTATGAAGTGAAAAATGAACATTTTGTCAGAGTTTGTATTTTGCGTAGTCATTTTGCTGAAAATAACTTTTAAATAAACCTATTTTATCTGAATGTTTTTTTCCAGCTCTTATTTCTGTACTATATTTTATCCATAATCTATATGAACACTTATATTTGGCCTTAGAAATTTAGGCATTTAGAGACCTGCAGTATCTTTCTTACTATGATTATTTTAGTACTCAAAACCCAGTCCTATATACCTTTGTTTGTCTGCCAGGCCCACTGAATTCAGTGAAACATATTTCTAAACATAATTTACTCTAGACTGAAATTCTAAGCATGCTCACCTGAAAAGAAGCATTGCAGAACCCAGTCCGCCTTGCTTCCAAGTAATCAAATACAAAGACTGCAGAATCACTGTTACCTAATCTGGTGTGTAGGAAGGGAAGAGGGGAAAAAACAGTCTTTTTCTCCTAATATCTTGCTAGACCAAACAAAGGCTCCACCATTATGCTTCTAATAGTGACAAGCCAGATTTATCTAGGAAATTCATGGGCTGGTGATCATAGCTATAGGACCTTCTCCTATAACATAATTATAATTAACATTATTTTAGGAGTTAAACCAACATAGTATATCCCTCAATGTTTGAGAGGTGAAAACTGGGATAAATCTGGCCAAGTAACATCAGAGTGTGGTCAAGATGGCAAAAGTTATTAATAAGAAAGGACACACAGGGTAGGAGAGGATGAAGCAGTTTGCTTTTGTCCAAGCCTACTGACAAGGGCAAGAATCTGCCCCTTTCTCTTTCTCACATACTGAGTTGAGTGCTAACTACTTTTGTACTCAGTTTGCAGCCATTGAAGTAAGCTGAGGACAAAGATGGAAGGGAGGAGAAGGAGAAAGAAACTGGAACATTTTAAAAGTGGGAGGACAGGATTAATTGAGACTGTCCCTACCAAATTGGGACAGTTGAAAGGTATGGTTTAGCTGTCTTAACCCCCACCCACCCACCCAGTTTTGCAATTACTCTACATAACCCTACCAAATATATGAACAGTTGTGGGGAGGAAAGAAGAAAAACCAAATTGTAATTACCAAATATCTCCAAGATGGCTGGCATTGCCTAGTTAACAATGTTACTTGAGTATTCACTGTTTGACATGTCAGACCCAACAACAACTCTGTAGGGCAGGCTTCTGTTATATATTTATATCTACATATATTTTGGGAAGGGGTTGAGCTGAATGCTGTTCCAGAAACCACCTGGAGTGTATATGAACATTGGAAGGAAAACATGAAGCAAGTCTTTTTCCCAGATTGTAATAGCTCTGTCTCTAAGCTACTTTGATCCTGGCTTCCAAATAAGATCTTGTCAAATTAAAGATTGGTTTCAGGATTCGTTATAGGACCAGGCCTACAATACTGTTACCACAAGAAAGATTTAACTTCTTTAAAAGGCTGAAGGCTGCCCTTTTTCTTTCTTGCATCTACAGGTATATACAAGCAGGAGATTGATTTTCTTGAGAAGTTCAGATCATATTTCCCAGTTGCTGATAAAGCGAGATTCAGCAGAAATGTCGCCATTTCACCTGTACTATAGGAATGCTGTACCATCTGACATGTATGTTTTATTTGAATATGATCTATTTGGCCAAGCTTCACAGCAGTCATCAAAGTGTCTCTGGATTTGTAAATACTTTTGCTTTTTAGTAGTGTAGTATTCCTGCTCTGAAGAGATCATTTACTTGGAGGTTGCAATTTTTTAAAAAAAATACATAATCAGCAGTTGCAGTAAGCAGGTAGTCTATAGTAAATTTACTTGAAGAAGATAAATATAATTTTGAAATGTGTTTTGATTTTGTAATAATCCACCAGAAACTTAAGGCTGTTCCATTTTATCTTAGATACTATTCATTTATTAAAATATTTGTATCCCTCTGTTTATCATGGGATCTCCAGGGTGGCTTACAATATAAAAATACACTACAAACTTTCACTACCCTGCGAATGAGGGTTTGTATAATTAAGAAAGAGAACAAGCATTGTCTGTTTCATAACTGAAGGGGGACTTGTACCAGAAAGTGAATATTTTTAGAATAGGTCAGTTTGGAAACACCATCCCAGTATATCCTTCACATACTGTACAGAGGGGAAAGGTTTATTTTAGCATGCAGTAGCATACAAAATAGGTAGGTAGAAAAACTATCTACCTATTATTTGAAAGGAATTTGGAAGGAAATTGGTAACAGTGTGAGCATGCCAAAATCCTTAAGTTAGCATTTAAAAACATCTAAGGATCATTGTTAACTTTTTAAAAATTGGTTGAGGCAGCACAAAATGAGGGAGAACTTTGTCGTTGTCATAAATGAATTGCCATTGATGAGTCCTATGGAGAAATCCCTATTAATACTGGGTGTAATCAAGAAGAAAAGAGCACTTCTTCTGTTTGTTTTAGGACTCTTATCGTCATAAGGATGTGACGATAACACAGAAGGCTGAACAGCAACATTCTGTTGCTGTTCAGCCAGAATGGCTCTTTCACCACCCATCGGAAGGACCTTTAAAAACAATTCTTGCCAAATTATGGATGCTTCCAGGCACTGCTCCCCCGTTTTCAGGGATGGAGAACATGGTCCACCAAGCATCGCTGAACTGTAATTCCCAAACTGTAACAAATTCAATACAATACAATACATAGCAGTGGACATAACCCAGCATAAAAACTTGCTAAAATTAATGCTAAAACAATCTTATTACAAAAATATCCAGAATATTGCTGTGATATTAAAACAAATAGAAACCATATAGCTCAAAGGCCTTAAGATGCAAACAAGATTGTTAAATTCATTTAAAAAGTGTATTTGTATATAACTGTGCAGTTTAAAATTCAGGGCTTAACTACTGCCCTTATTCTAGCAGCAATTCCTTTTAAAAAGGGCTGTTTTTAATGCGACCATGGGATCACAATCATCAAGGAAGAATTTACATAAGAATTGGCTGGATGCCCTGAGTAAGATTGCAAGAAAAGGACAATTCAAGTCCCCGCTTGGCCATGGAAACCTACTGGGTGACCTTGGGCAAGTCGCACACTTTCCACCTCAGAAAATAGGTTCACCTTAGGGTCTCCATAAGTCAGAAATGACTTGAAGGAATACAAAAGGAATGCTGACCACAATGCTGCACACAAGATTAAGTCCTGTGGGATTTCATGGAGAGAAGTCCTAGGTAAGCATGCACAGGATTCAGCTTTAATCATCGGTGTACTTTGAAGTATGACCGCCACCTCACCCTACTCTGAGGCCATTACATCAAGAGTGCCTATGGGTGCTATAGGGCCCCTTCAAAGCTATCTGATCTGCATAAAATCCCTTCATTTATTTAAAGATGATGTGCTGGCACCAAGTGTTGCAGATATTTAAATAATTTCATAATATAGGACAGTCACCTATTAAAATCTAGGTGAATGAACTAGCTCAAATGTGTGCTTGGATAAGATTCCGGTATCTTTTTTGTTGTAGTTGCTCATGAAAATTGCAAGTGCATTCTTTCTTATGACATTAAAGCAGTTTACATCAAGTTTTTTTTTAATTTGGCGACAGCTGGTTGTTAATGCAAACGATGTGTGCATCATTATCTGCCTGTTGTGTTATGTTCTAATTTTCTGTTTGCACAGAAGTAATCCTTTGATTTCATTTTTCCCAATCTGAAAATAAATCTTTATTCTGTTTAGGACTTTTTCTCCCTTGCTTTCTTCATACTTCTGACAAAGAGTGTGACTCAGTTCAAAGGGGAAATGCAAACCCAATGAATTCAGTATTCGTTAAGTACTTTGCTGTGCCTTTAAACCTTAAAAAAAAGAAGAACTACCGCACATAGTTTTGGGTGAGTGCCAGCTAACACTCCTTAATGCGTGTAAGACAGCCCTTCCGAGGGAGGCCCTACAGAGGGAAGCCTTGTTCTTTAGGAGATTTCTGGGCAAGGCAGAAGAATATCAACAGAAGCAGTTGTAATTTGAAAGGCAGGTGTAGCTAAAAATAACTTGCTGTGTTAACCACCTGTTCCATTATATCCTATGGCTCCTGGAGCAAAAACATCATCAATAGAGGTAAAGTAACAATACATCGGCAGAGCAAACACATCATTTGAGAGCACACTGGGATAGTGGAGAACATTGAATTATTTTGATGCACAAAATGTTTAAAGGACAAAAAAGTACCCCAGCATTCAGGTCCTTGATATCCCTGAATTAAACAAGATTTGGCGCTAGGGGGCTGGTTCAACCATACATGCACATACACGTTGGCTCCGAATGTACATGTGAACAGACTCAAAAGCAAGGTGTTTCAAGGGATATGAAAACAGGTACACAGCTCAGCACTTGATGCTGCAGCCATCAAGGGATGGAGACTCAGGAGCGGAACTAAGCTGCTTAGAATCCAAGGCATTTCAGAAAATCTTCACTTCAACCCAGAGAGGAAGTTGGGGAAAGAAGGCTAGCCATTTGAGGGCTAGCCATCACTCGGGTAGTCAAAAGTTCCCTCAGCTCCTACTGTATGCACATGGGAGGTTAGGTACTATTGCCAGGAGTATAGCTATAGGAGGGAGGCAAAATGAAGACATTGCTCCCACCAGTAAGAATACTGCTCCCCTTTTCATGAAATTTTCCTTCAGTCCCCAAATTTCTAGCATTTTAGAGAGAGAGAGACACTGAAAATCATCCACACCTAGAACTCTTCTATTGGTTGCTCACCATTACCAACAGCCATTCCGTTGGTAATTTTGCTGGACTATTTTCTTCGGATGCCTAAAATGCACAGTTGTGCCTTCATATTCACTGGGGTTTTTCTTCCAGGACCCCCCATGGATACCAAAATCCGTGAATACTCTAGTCCCCTTATATGCAATGGCATAGCAAAATGTTGTCCCTTATATAAGATGGCAAAATCAAGGTTTGCTTTTGGGATTATTATTTTTTTAAGAATATTTTCAAGCTGTGAATACTTAAATCCATGGATACCAAATCCGTGGATACAGAGGGACAACTATATTTCTAAATGCTCAGCTGAAATGTTGACACTAAAGAAAAATGTTAACGGGGAGCTAGAATTTTTATTTCAGAGGGGCAATGCCCTCATTCCTCACATCTCACCCCAATAGCTACACTCCTGATTGTTTCCCTATTTTATTTACAGCTAGGGACAGATGAGAAATTACATTTTATTTGTTTTTTTATTTACAAATTTGTTATATTTGGGGTGGAAAGAATTCTGGTATGTGGGTAAAATTACAACTCGCCCCATCTATGCTCAGGTTTTGAGTGATTAGCTCTTCAATGTCCAGATTTGAATCCCTCTGTATCCCATATGTTCTTCATCTCAGAAATACTGAGGTGCTCTCCCTGCTTGGAATAGCTGACTGTACTGAATTTGGCTAGTGTGGATTTTGGACTTTATCAGACATTCTAAGAAAATTCCTGTGGCGGTCAGGAGGAGGACGCCACTGTCCTGCTTCCAGTGGTCGCTACTGCACAACCCTTCCTCTTCCCATCCTTCGTGGGAGTTTTTTTAAGAGTGTCTGATAAAGTCTGTAGTCTTTCATTGGATTATAATTTGGGACTACAGTTTGGCAAGTTTTACCTATACAGCACCTAAAAGTTTTTCCAGATGTAACACTACAGAGACTCCTTGAGAAATTCAATGTTTTCCACCTAAGAAAGGAACAGCTAGCTTCACACAAGACAGCTGGATCTCAAGACAAGTTACTTTTTATTTTATTTTATTACCTGTCTTTTATTGCTCTTTGTCCCTAGTCCTCACAAGACCAATATGAGGGTGGCCTCTGCCTGCAATGAAGTCCCTCAACATCATCTTAACTGCCAACCTGTGACTCTAACATCATCACCATTTTTTCTCCTGTATGATGTTTAAAACATGTTTAAAAAGCCAGTGAAGCTTCAGAAGCTTGCATAATGTATTTTATGCTTTGGAGTTGGCCCCCAAAAAGGTACCACTGATTGTGGATTTTGGGTTTTGTTGTATTTTGCTGCATGGCCAACATGGCTACCCTTGAATATATATTTTTTCCTATAAATGGGGGAGGAATTCAGTTCCTTTTTCAAGCATCTATTAACATATGCATATTTCTTATATTTGGGGAGGAAAGAACTTTGAGTTTAAATTTTTTAAATATAGGAGAAAGCAAAACTAACATTTTTTCCATCCAATCCTTAACTTTATCTATGTTAGCATAGTGTGTATGAAACCTTTAAAAAATTGTTGTTATGCTCTTGTGTGCCTTCCAGTCATTTCTGACTTATGGCATCCCTGGGGTGAACCTATCACAGGATTTTCTTGGCAAGATCTGTTCAGAGGGGGTTTGCCTGTGCTTTCCTCTGGGGCTGAGATAGTGTGACTTGCCCAACGTCGCCCAGCAGGTTTCCATGGCCTAGAGGGATTCAAACCCTGGTCATCCAGTGTCCTAGTCTAACACTCATACCACTATACCACGCTAGCCTTCCTTAAACTGTATGTTTACATGAAGGTCAGAAGCTGTGCTGTTGCATAGACAAAAGTGTGTGGGAGAAAAACAAGTATTGTGCCAAAACAAGTATTGTGCCATCCCAGCTCTTCTCCCATCTGTTTCCTTAGGACAGTCTTTTGCACCCTGCCGCTAATATGGTAAGACAAAGACCTGGAATAGGATTGCAATTCTTAGGAGACAAGAAAATAGGTGCACTCTGTTTGCATTACAGGGGGCCCTTGGTATCCGCTGGGGACACATACACACACACACACATACACAAACATACATGGATACCAAAATCCATGGATGATCAACTGCCATTATATATAATGATATATACAATGTTATATAAAATGACAACATCATGACTGGCTTTTTGGAATTCTTTTGGGGGGGAATATTTTCAAGCCATGGATGGTGGAGTCCACAGATACAGAATCTGTGGATATGAAGAACCAACTGTATATAAAATGCTGGTCTAGCTAGGTGAAAGCACACTTTCTGTGTGTGCACATGATACTAAATGTAAGACATTAGTATTCCTCCCCACAATCCTTGTATCTTCCTGATTCCTGAACCTACAACTCCTATCAGTACAGCTTCTATCTGGTACAACTATTGGGCATGCAAGCTGGGGGGGCTGAGACTAGGGACTTTATCAGATGAGCCCCTTTAAATGTTCTTTTGCCAACATAGAAAAACCATATTTCTATACTGCCAAAAGAACGCCGCCCCCCCCCCGCCACTGCACTTACCTTCGCTCTCCATCAATGGCTTCCTGGCAATGAATAAGAAGTGAATGGAGCTCCGTTCACTTCCTCTTCTGAAATCCCATGGATTCTTGCAAGAGTTGATCATGTGGGAAATTCAAAAATAAAACAAAAAATAAAACATTTTAAGTTACACTAAGCACCTAACACATTTTAAAATTTCCAAGTAACCCAGGGAGCATCATTAGAAGTTCATCACTTACCTGGATGTTGGAATCTCACCTGGAAGTGTTGTGCCCCATCCGGCCATTTACTCTGCAGCTACAAGATTTAAAGTGCCAGAGGTTTCACACACCAGCAATGCTGGAAAAAAGCTGGCACTCCTGATCTATTCGCAGCGTAAGCTATCAATTGAAAGTGGTGCTGTATTACTGGCTAATTGACAGACTGGCCAAAGGAGAAGAATGACGTTGTCTGATAATGACAACCTGTAATGTCATTATCACTTCATTTGGGCACCCTTTTTTCATAGTCTGATAAAGTCTTAGTAGTCCCACATATCTGGATGGCTTCAGCATAGCTTATGTATAAGAACAGATGCACAGTTCCTTAAATTCCTTCAGCGACAGGGTATTTTTTAAAAAATGAAACTAAGGAGATTATCAGATGCTTTAAAAAATAACTCAAGGAGCTCGCGAGAATGACGTCACTGTACTGCTAAAGGGTCCCAGTATTGCACATGCTGTCGTCCTGGCATGCTTGTTCCATTCTCCCTCTGTGCTGGAGTGACGAAAAAGACACTGCTTTTCATTAATGGAAGTTTCCGCTAATGAAAAGCGGTACCTTTTTTGTCGCCTCAGAACAGAAGGAGAATGGCGGAAGCACAAGAAGAGGATGACGTTGTGCAATATTGGGACCTTTTAACGGTACAGTGATGTCATTCTCACAAGCTCCTTGGGTCTTTTTTTAAAAGCATCTGATAATCTCCTATATAAAACCAGAGCAGTTACTCAGTTGAATAACTTATAGTCAAGTAACTGTGTGGAGTCAGTCTTTCATGCATGGAACAAAAGAGGCAATGCCTCTTTCAGAACAAGCTCTGCCACCTTTTTTAAAAAAGCATAGATTTAAAATAACTAAACTTTTAAAATCACTAAGTTTTTAGCTCATTAGCCAAGTAAGAATCTGAAACCTTGAACTAACCCCATCTGTATGCATGGCTATTTAGTTTTACATTATAGGCTGCTGCCGCCCTGCAGAAATAATGCAGTTTGACACGGCTTTAACTGCTATGGCTCAATGCTATGGAATTCTGGGATTTGTAGTTTTGTGAGACATTTAGCCTTCTCAGTCAGAAATCTCTGGTGCCACAACAAAGTACAAATCCTAGGGTTCCATAGGATGGAGCCATGATAGTTAAAGCGGTGTCAAACTGCATTATTTCTGCAGTGTGGCAGCAGCCTGACAGTCTTTAGTTCCCTGAAGCAGCCAGGTTGGAAAGTACTGCTATACCACATCACCACCCACTAGAAAGCAAACACAGAAGGACGGGGCGGGGCAGGGGGGAGAGACCACATTTTGCAAAGACAGGTGAGATCTTCATTGCAGGATGACACATGTCTGTTTAGAAAGTGCCAACATATTTTTTTTTAATGAAGTGGCAATTTACTAAAAAATAAACCCAAGGCAATGAATAGCATTGCTCTTCATTAACCTTTTCTGTGTGTCTGGTACAAAGCCTGGAGAGGAATCCCATACATATTAAAACAATTTAATTATTTGTAACTCAGCTTAAGTGCCTTTGGCTCTTTCCTGCTAGGCAGAATGCTAAATCTTAATCAGATCAGCAGCTTTCCTAGTAGATCTATTACTCTCAAGAAGATGGATTCCTGCTGCTATTGACATGAACCAAAAGACTTAATTAAGCCAGTGTGAATCACTTACTGCATCTAATTCTCCTTTAAGGTGGGTAAAGAACAAAAGAGAAAATCAGCACAGGAGTAGAATGAGCGTGGAAACACTAGGGCTTCCGAAGATAAATTAAATAACAGGTCTAATTGCTTGAAGGATTTGTGTTTCATTTTGTCAGGGTTTTGCTTTTTAACCCACAAATGACAGCTGATGAAGAACTGAGCCATGCTGGGATGCCAGGCTCTATATAAGCAAAAATGGTTGTTATGTTACAAACTTTACAATGTTAAAAAAGGAGAACCCATTTACTAGGTAAAATCAAATCAACTGAATGTCTTTACTACGTATAACTGCAAAGAAACAAAAGTCTTCATTTTAAAACTAATAGAAAGAAGAATGGTGGCCCTGGATTGATATTGCTATAGATATGATAAGGTATTTTTAAAAGTCAAATAAATGTTCCTTGCAGCAATTAAACATTGATCAGGAAACAAACGCATATCTAAAAAATTATTTCCCTTCCAAAAGGAATGTACCCTGCCTGCCCCATCCAAGTGAAATCTGGTTATGGTGCTTCCTAGAACCATCTGCTACCTTTATCTGGCACCATTAGGGGTGTTTCTAGACTACAGCTCCCATCACCCTAGACCTTGATTGGGGACGAAGGGAGTTGGAATCACACAAGTTCTTCACCCCTGTTTTAGCTTGTTATCTTTTTGGCAACAATATCACCACTTTTGAACATTTTCATGAGAATGGCATAAATGTTAGATATTTGGCAAAATATTTATTCTTGTTGCAATAAAAGTTACTTTGGGGGGATGGCAATCTCAAATTTGGGGGGGGGGTGTTTTTCCCCAGTGGTATATCCCAATGGAATATAATCAATGAAACATAGGTACTCAAGTACAAACTGAACAGCAGTAGGAATGATGGAACACATTGAGCTGAATGAGGGAGTGGTATGTGAACAGTGGCTGGGGAATTCTCCAGTTCCATACTCACTGTGATAATAAACTCACTAGGCAGATTTGGGGAATATCCTTTTTACAACTCCCATCCATCATGTGCACATAATACTAATCTACCTTACCTAGCTGTTATCAGGATTGTTGTGACAACACATGTGGAACTGTTCTGATTGTTTACAAATCACTTTTTAATTCATCCCCACCCATAACCAACGGACTGCCATCACCATCTTCTTTAGTAGCACCTCTCCCTTATCATGCCAACAAAATGCTGGAGACATTTCGACACTGAAAGTTGTTTGAATGGGTGTAAAAAGTTGTACACCTGACCCAAAGGCCACAGATAAACCATGTGTACTTTCAAGTCATCTGTAAGACTGCAATGAAAATAGGAAAGACAAAAGGCCAAAAGGCCTTTTCTAGAGAAGACATAAAATTAAAAATCCTCTTTAAACTAACACAGGCAGGCAGGCAGGCTTCTGTTTATTTATGTCTATCTGTCTATCTATCTGTACATCTACATTGCAGAAATAATGCAGTTTGGCACCACTTTAATTGCCATGGTTCCATCCTACAGAATCCTGGGATTTGTAGTTTTGTGACACACCAGCACTCTTTGGCAACGAAACCTAAAGACCTTGTTAAACTACAGATCCGAGGATTCCATAGGATGGAGTTACAGCACTTAAAGTGGTGTCAAACTGCATTATTTCTACAGTGTAAAGGCACTCTATCTGTCTGTCTATCCATCATCTCTATATCCATCCATCCATCCATCTATCTATATATCATCTTCAGTGGTTGGAAACCTAATGGTAGACTACAGAAGGAATACAATTTTAGTTCAGACATCTCAAGGATTCTCCCTTATCATGGAGGTCTTAATATAAGAAAATTTAATGGTCCACAAGAAATAAAGAAACTAAAATTGTGGCCCAGCTTACAAAAAAAGCCTTAATAAGACCAGGTTGATACGTTCTTTGACCAGCGTTGTAAAAGTATGTTGTTGACATGCATGAAACCTTGAACGTCATGTTTATTGTCATCTTTATTTATTACTGTTCTTGATATATTTATTTATTTAAAGTTTCATGTCATATTATGTGGCATTTTAAATTCTGTGTGTGTGTGTATAGGTGGGAGAATATTCATCTTGCTTCTCCTTTCAGCAGTGAGAAACATTCTTGTAAAAGGAAGAGAGTCACATACTGTCACAACACTGGAACACTGGGGAAATTGCTCATATAGTAAATTGTAAGTAAATTGCATCTCTTTTGACTAATGTTAATTTCAGTCCTTTCACCTCCTCCTCCTATTTCCGGTATGTACAAATTAGGGGCAAATTTTTCAGGCACAGGGGAATATACATGCATCATTAAATAAGATAGACTTGAAATGAGATAACCGAAAATAAAAAGGATTTCGGTGCTTTCAAAAGTCATCTGTTCAAAGCACGAGGGCAAATGCCCACAAAAGTCAATCATCTATGGCCCAAAATAAAAAGAGAATCTATTTTTTATAAATGGCAGGAAATGCTTGGAGGCAAGGGTTATACACTGTGTGGTGCGGGGTCGGCTGTGAATATTTGTCTGGGCTATAAGATCTTTGGAGGAAGGCACTTGTGTTGGTCCCAGGCACCTTCCCAGGTATGTCTGGTGGAAGCACGGGAGAAGGCCTCCTTGGTGGCTTCTCCCAAGCTTTGGAATCCTAGAGTAGGACGACTCCCTCCTTGCTGTCCTTTTCTGAGCAATTGAAAACTTTTCTGTTCTGACAGGTTTTTTAGGAATTAACTGCAAGGGGTCTTAAGGGCATACTTAAATGGGTTTAATGGTATGCTGTTCTGCTAATGTTTATCTTTTGTTTTTGAATGGATTTGTTTAAAACAATTTTAACTCTAGGGATTGTTTAACTGTATTTTAGCATTCACTTTTTACATATTTTTACTTATCATTTTGTAAATGCTTTTAACTGTATTTGTTTTAATTTATGTAAGCCACTTTGTGTTCCTGTATTGGGGGGAATGGATATAAATGCATAAATAATAATGTAATATTAATAATATTTACGTACTTGGCTTGAAGGTGCCATGGATAGTTCATACAGTATGCAACACTTATAAAGCTCCTTCTCATATTCCCCCACAGAGATATTTTAACCAGCATCTTGCTCCTCTTTTTCAGAACTTTGCTGCTCTTCCCCTGGGTACAACATACGTCAACAAGCTCTCCATTGAAGCCAAGACCTTCTTGCCAAGGTCAGCTGATCAAATGTTTAAAATGGCTCTCACTCTGTAAAATACATTACTAATGTTACATAGTTGTGCAATGGATCAACAAGAGGCCTTAACAATATCGAGACCAAAACTCAAGAAAATTAATAATGCTTGCATCCCACCATGGGACTTCAGAATTAGGATTCATCTATGAGGCTTCCCACTGGCGTATCCTGTCCATGGATCAGGCCCATTCCTGGCCCCCGCCACTTCCACGAAATTGGGAGGAAATCCAGATGGACACGCCAGCCCATTGCTGTAGCCACTTCTACCACCATCTCCCCACCTTTATCTGAAACCAGGAAGCCTTGGTCATGTGCTGTGGGCCTGCTTCCTGCTGCAGAAGAGAGATAGTAGAGGGCAGCAGAAGCAACGGGGGGGGGCATCACATGGGGCCTGATCCATATTTTGCCAGTAGGAGCAGTTTTTCCTGGATATTTTTTTTTAAATACCGTAATGGGCCTTACCTCGTCTTTCCACATCTTAGCCCCATCTTTTCCCCAGAGATTGAAAGAACTGCCTGGGGGCAAAATGGGGCCAAAGCCCTGCATCATCTGGATTGCAGGGCTCTAAGATGAGAGAGCAAGACAGGGTAAATTGCCTGTGCAGACAAGCCCTCAGTCTGCAAGCTTAAATCCTGTACCTTCCAACTATCCTGATTTGACAGGGGCAGTCACAATTGATCTTCTACCAGCCCACTTTTTCAGCTTCTTTTAAAATGTTCCAGTCTCTCTTCCCCTCTCCCTCTTTCCTCTTTTGAAGCAACTGAAGAAAGCTAAGGACAAACTGAGTTCAAAGTGCTAAAGTAGTTTGCACTCGATTAACTCAGTGCAGGAAGAGAAGAGGAAGGGGCAAAATCTTGCTCTTCCCTATACACTCAGGCAAAAGCAAACTGCTGCAGCCTCTCCTAACTTGCGTGCTGTTCCTCATTAATAACTTTTTACTATCTTGGCCACATTCTGATGTTGCTTAGCTGCAAGTCTCCCAGCTTTCCTCTGTGAAATATTGGAAGATATTTCAGTGAGATCCTATTTATTACGATAAGATGAATGCATGTTCATCTGTCACTGGCAACAGTTCATTAGAAATAAAAAAAATCAGTGTGGTACAAATGCAGCATGCCAGATTTTGTCAAATCATAAATTGTAGCTTCAAGGACCCCATCAATGAGCTTGTTTCAAAATGTTGCAGGTAGTTTTCCATGTGCATGTGGGGCCCCTTGAAAAACTTGCCCCATCTGCAAAATATCCCATGTAATATGAAGGGCTCCTCTTGAAGGAACTACCACTCACACAGAGAGAAATGTATGTAGAAGGACTTACAGTGTGGAAGGAGGAGCCAAGCCAGGGGATAAATTTTGAGGAGATCCCCACGTAGGAAGCCAAATGAACTTTGCAGAAAAATCAGCTCTTGAATGAATTTGTAGAATTGTTAATGAACAGTCAAAGGGTGTTTAAAAAAAAAAAAAGCATGTTTCATGGAAGAACTTAAGTCAGATTGTGAAGGTGGTAACAGCATAAAGTGCTGTATCAACTGAGCCACCTTGCCACAACTGGGATGTGGTGGGTTCCCCCACCCACCCACATTTTGCATAATTTTTGTTTTGGACTCAGCAAGCTTGTTTTCAGTGCATGCTAAGGCTTGCTAAATCCTGCTATTCAAGTTCTGTGCCATTGAGTTTTCAGACATTCAACAAAATCGCAGCCTCTTTACACTGACAGACGGCAGAATCACCTCCTATTTCAGGACAAGTACAGTTGCCCCTTCATATTCGCTGGAGTTTGGTTCCAGGACCCCCCGTGGATACCAAAATCTGTCAATATTCAAGTCCCATTATATGCTCTGGCTTTTCTTCGCAAACAAAGATTCAGGAAGGACTCATCCCGCGCTTTCTGCAAGCGCGCTGATGACTAAAAAGGCCAATCCGAGATAAACAAGTCCGGTTGCAAAAAGCACAGCAGAAGGTCTCCTTGGGTGATGTTTTTGGGTTGTGATTCTTTCTGCGTTGTCGTTTCTCTTCAAGACTTGTTCGTCGTGAGTTCTCAAATAAGGCTGCAGCATTGTGGATAGTGCGTCTCCATGCCTCCCGATGTGAGGCCAGGGTGGACCACTGTTGGTGATCAATTTGGCCAAGCCTGAGATGTTGTTTCAGGGAGTCTTTGTATCGCTTTTTGGCATAGCAAAATGGTGTCCCTTATATAAGATGGCAAAAATCAAGGTTTGCTTTTTGGGTTATTATTTTTTTAAGAATATTTTCAAGCCATGAATAATTAAATCCGCGGATACCAAATCCGTGGATACGGAGGGACAACTGTATAATATTCTATGAGAGCTTTCAGGCAATGCAGAAAATCTACTTCCTCTCACAAGGAGGAGGGTTGCTTCTGTAACAGACTGGAAACTGGGGGCACGCTTGTATGATTCGGTCTCCAAAACAATATTGAGCTTAAGGATGAACAGAGAGCTCCTTCCAAATGATGCAGTCAATAGCATCAGCACTACTGCCCACTCACTCCTGCTCCTGCAGCTTCTGGCTTCTGGAACCAGAAGAAGAAGGAAGCTACTCTGAGTTTCCGTGCTTACAATTTCCTTGCTCCTTTCTGGGGCCAGGAGACATCAGGCATGGCAGAAGGGCAAAATCAGTCATGAGAAGACCAAGAGTAGCTACTTGCACCTAGAGGCTTTGAAAGACATGGAAGTGGCCTTCACAGATGTTACAGATGAAATTAGGTCATTCTTCTGCATGTGTAATACCTCTCACTTCATATGAAAAATAACTTCCTGAGGTAACTCACCCCACTACTCCAGATTCCTGGTGTCTGATTTGCTGCCTTCATTTATTTGGTAATAACTAAATCCTTACTAATTTAAAAGCAAAGTGGGTGTATATTATCTTCTTTAAAACAAGAAGTCACCTGGCCAGTCATCCTGGAGAGATTATCATTCAACATGTTGTATTTCTAGATCAGTGACAAGTGATTATTCCCAAAGTTGCATATACAGGCCTCTGACCATGAAGCTCCTTTTTACAATGTCTTTTCATGCTCCAACCCCTTCTCCCTCCTCATCCTCAGTTTAGCTGGAAGGTTTTTTTAGAGGCACTGGCCTGGCACTGGAAGGAATGTGAAAGAGGCTTGGAAAAACACAGTGTATACCCAACGTGTGAAAAAAGTATAAATCCATAAAGTTTTACCACCAAAATGGAAATCATAACAAAAAAATGGAGGCTGGTGATTGAAAAAGGTCTCAATATATTTTGGAAGAAGCCTCCAAATGCTCTCTAGAAGGTTCAATATGTTTTATTTATGCAAGGCTTACCTGGCCTAGTTGTTTTATTTCACATGTTCACACTGTTAGTTTTGAATGAAAGTTTGCTGAAACATATTGAATGAACCGCTCTTCTTTTTTGTGTGTGTGATGTAGGAACCTAAATTTTCTGTTAAAGTTGAGTCCAAGATACATTTAGTTCATTAACTGAAGTATACCTGTATTTTGTATAAACACATTTTACATAAATTTGCCTCTTTTTTTTCATCCCCTTTTTGGTGATGTGTAAGTGGCCACCCTACCTCAGAATGGCATGCATGCCTTTACTGGCTACCTTAAATTGCTGTCAGCAGTCTGGACCAGCATGCATTGCAACAGCTTGTGGAACTACTGCAACAAAATAGTTTGGTTCCCTAAAATTAGTATTCTTTTAATTTGGAGATTCCTTTATTTTCATTCCCTTCACCTACGGTACCTATTTTGGCTTTTTTAATTATTATTTTGGATCATTTCTGGAGGCGGCCAGGGCACAGAGGGTTTTCTATTCACTTCCTTGTTTGAAATCCCGCAAGACTTTGTTGCGTGGGAAATTCAAAAATAAAAACAGAACTAACATATTAAAAGTTTTTAAAAGTACCGAAACACACTTTAGAAGTCCCAAGTAACCCGGGGAGGGTCATAAAAAGAGCGAAACTAACCTGGATGTCCTGATCTCACCCGGAGGTGCTCACACCGAACCAGCCATTCTCACTGCAATGACGAGATTTAAATAGCCTGAGGTTTCACACAGCAGCACCAAAATGGGATAGGTGATCTATTGATGGCTTCAGCTGTCAATAAAAAGGTATGCTAGCATAATGCCAGTGGAACACAAATGGATGACATTGTCTGATATTGGCATCCTTTTGCGTTCCGCTGGCGTAGTGACTGAACCACATTTGCTACATCTGATAAACTCCTAAGAGTCCTGCAGTCCTGATGGCACAGGGCATTTTCCTCATTCTACCTTCAGGCAGTCCTCATAACCACTGAGGCAGAGACAGGGCTAAGATGGGGGGGGCGGAATGGGGTAGGGCCTGATACTATTTTTTTTTAAGTGCTTCTGTTAATCCATTCCCACTGGGAAGAAAAAGATCAGGCCCACAAGACTGTAGGAGCATGCCCTGGAAGGCCAGCCCTTGCTGCAGTTGCAAGTCTGGGTTTCTTTGCCTGCCAGACAAATCTGGCAATTTCTTTCTGCCATTTCATAAAAAGTATTCCACTTTTTATACTGGGGATCATTCAGAAGTAAAATAATAATCTTGGCAGCACATTTGCTTTTATTACTGCAATTCTCCCCATGAAAGATAATTTAACTTTCTCCATTTTTTAAGTCTCTTTTAGTTTCTTTCTAAACTTTTTCATGGTTATTTTGAAACAATAACTATGCTTCTTTGTAATTATGACTCCGGAATACTTAATCCCCTTTTTTCCACTTTAAAATTAGAAAGAGCAGTTAACTCATTTTCCTCTTCTGAAGATCTACTTTTAATCAACAATTTTGTTTTATCGCTGTTCACTTTAAACCTGGAACATGTCCCAAACAACTTATTTGTTTTCCTAAAAGAACCTTCATTGAATCCAATTTCTGTCATTATCACAAGATCATCAGCATATGCTATCAACTTATTCTGTTCTTTTTAAATCCTCACTCTGCGAATTCTGTCATCTTGTCTCATATCTCTCAGTAGAGTCTCTAATGGCAGAATAAAAAGCAAAGGTGAGAGGGGAGTTCCCTTTTGTATCTCAACTGGAGTTGTTGCATTCCTGTTTACCAAAATCTGGGCTTTTTGAACTGAGTATATTGTCTTTAGAGCCTGGATAATATTTTCTCCAAAGTTCATTCTCTCCAATACTTGAAATAAGTAATTCCAAGAAGTATTATCAAATGTTTTCTCTGTATCCAGAAAAATCAAAGCCTTTTTCTTTTTGTGATATTCTAAATACTGTATTCAGTAATATCCAAGGCAGTTCTTATATTATTCCTTAATTGTCTTTTTGGCAAAAATCCACTCTGACCTTCATGAATGTTCTGGTTCCTCAATCTGTTTGCCAAAATAGTAGTGAATATCTTCTAGTCATTGTTTAATACTGAAACAGGTTTGTAATTCCTTGTTAGTATCTCATCTGTATCATTTTTGTGAATATAGCCATCACTCCAAGAATCTGGCATCCTTCTTTTTTCTAATGGTGCAACACCCACCATCTTGAATGGTTGAAGTAATTTGTCTACGAATTTCTTATAATATACTACAGATAGTCCATCCGGACTGGGAGCTTTTCCAACTTTCATCTTTTTAATTGCATGTACAAGCTCCATCATTGTCACAGGCTTTCGTTTTTTGTTCCAAATGTAGTTTGTCCAATTGGAGACTATCCAAGTAATCTTTCATACCTGAGTCTTTTTCATTGCCTCTCAAGTATAAATCTTTATAGTATTCCTCAAAGGCTTTTAGTATTTTCATATTATCCATTACACACTGATCTCCCTTCCTAATCTTTGTGATAGATTTCTTAATCCTTTCCTGTCTCAGTTTTATAGGTGACCCACTTCTTGGGTGTATTTGCAAATTCAAAATTCTTTTGTTTAAGACATAGTATTTTGGCATTCGTTTCTTGGACTGTAAACAGTGAAAACTGTTGTTGCAATAACTTAATCTTTCATTCGGTCTCTTTATCAAACTTCTTGGGTTTCAGCTCTAGACTTTGTATTGCCTACAACAATTTATTATTTATCTCATCTCTTTTTTCATTCTAGACCCATATTTTATCAATTGTCCTCACAAGATTTACTTGCACCAGATTCCACTTTTCTAATTATTACTATCTTGGTGGCCAAATTTACCACTCTATGTATTTATTTATTTATTAACATACCGGAAGGAGCTGGAAAGGTAGACTTATTCTGTTGTTCCCTTTTCTCTCTGTTTTGTTGCTCATGCTTGTTCAGTAAGGGATCCTGGAGGCAGCTGCTGCTTACCTTGCACAGCTACAGTAGGATCAGCTAGAGTGGAATCTCATTCTTTCCCAGCTTAAGCTGTATTGCATTGTTTATAGCAGACAGGCTACAGCAGCCTGACATGAAAAGTCTGTGTTTCTCCAGCCCTCCTTCACCATCTTCTTAGTGCCAATGCTGCTAAAAACAAACAAACTTCCAGCTAGACAGAGAGCAAGGAGGAAGGGGGCATCTGTAAAAACACTTTGTAAAGAAGAGCTTCTTTATCAGAGGCCTTGTTGAATAAGGTATGCCTGCACAACCTTTGAAGAGAGGCATTAACCTGGGTAACTAGCTTAGTACACCACAGAAAAACAAGCTTGGTTACAATGTGGTGACAACACTGTCTGAGCCATATTTCCACACCAGACAAAATGTGATGGGGGATAATTTTTTTTTTTCACCAGCTGAACTGACAGAAGGTTTGCTTAACCCGGAACTTAATGTATGTTGGCACCATTGAGGAGAATAAGCCACACATCCCCTTGGCCAGTTTTTACTTCTACCGTACATAAGAAGCCCAACGAATTGTGTATTGTGTGTGAAAAACTTGCTTCCAAAAACCACTGCAACATTGCCTTGATGTGCTCTAGTATTCCACAGGGCGGGTGGCACAAAATATGGCCCTTCTTGCGGGGAGCATTTCCATTAGCACAGACTTTTCTTACTAGAGTAGCAAATTGTCTCATGATACCATCAATATTAGGTATTTCTGTAAATAAATAACCACGGCTGTTTTTTCAGGCTCTGTGTTTATTTCCCTATTTATCTTGACAATGAGTTTGTGAGGTAGGTCAGGCTGAGAGAATGTGACTGGCCTAATGTCACCCAGAGAGTTTTATGTCTTGGGGTGGGGATGGGGTTTACACCTGTATGATCCAAATTTGCAGTCCAAAACTCTAGCCCTCACCATGCCATAGGGGATTGGATCACTCTCCCTTCTGACTTCTGAGATTTTGGAAAATATGACCTGCATATTTCAAAGTATGTAACTAGCTCAACAGCCATAAGAGAGTGTGTGTACACACACACACACACACACACACACATCTTCCTGAAGTGCACAGTCCTAGGTCTAACCCTCAATCAATGTGGCACAAAGAAGCCATTAGAGGTATTGGGGAGCCTTGTGTAGGCACATTTCTCTTAATAGTTTCACTCTGTGTTCAGTACTGTGTACTGGAATGAGTGAAGATGAATGGTGAAGATGCAACATGTGGAATTCTCAGCTGGTCATAGCAATCTAAGCATTTTTTTAAAATGCTTCTAAACCTTGACTTCTTGCAGAGCTTAACAAAGTTAGTTTTGGACTATAACTCCCACAATCCCCCAGTCAACATAGGCAATGGCCATGCTGCCTGGGGAAGTCAGAAATGTAAGTTTTCTTACAGTCTTGGCAGAGACCTCCTTTGATCCTGCCATTCTCCTTTCCCCGTTTGACAATATTGATTCAAAAGGGGAAAAAGACAAACATCCTGAATTAAAGCTCATTTGTCTGTTGCTAATGTTAAGGAGCCAGCATGGCAGAGTGGTTTAAATGTTGGACTACAACTCTGGAAACCAGGGTTCAAATCTTCACTCAGCCATGAAAACCCACTGGGTGACCTTGGGGATGTCACACCCTCTCTGCCCTCAGAAACCCTGTGATAAAGTCACCTTAGGGTCACCATAAGTCAGAAATGATTTGAAGACACAGAACAACAAATGCTATATAAAAACAACAGAAAGACCCTACTTAGCTTCATTTTATTAAGCATTATGAGTGGAGAAGCATTACAATAGGGTCTCAATGACATTTTCACACTCCACAATTATAGTGCGCTGATTCCACTTTAATTGTCATGGCTGTATCCTATGGAATCCTAGGGTTTGTAGTTTTTTGAGGCACCAGAGCTCTCTGGCTGAGAATTTTACTACCCCCACCCTAATCTGCAAACTTTAGGATTCCACAGGATGCTGCCATGGCAGTTAAAGTGGAATCATAGTGCTATATGTTTTATACTTGAAAGAGCCCTGAGTAACAGAGCTTGTGGAAATACATGGATCCTCTCCTGCTTCCTTCCCCACCAACCTCCACCAGTGGAAGCATTTATGATACAGACTTTTATAGCTAAAACTGCCTGAGCATAGGAAATCTGATTTGGCATTTGGCAGCTTTGTGAGTGGATTTTTAAGAAACTCTCATCCATCATGAACCCCTTTCTCAATTAGTATTTCTGACCATGAGATCACCCCCAGTAAGTCCCAAAGTTTACTGAAATCATCTTTCTTAAAGTCTAGAATGTGTGTCTGACTACACTTGGCTTTCCCTTTCCACTATATCACAAACTCCTAGAGAAAATGGTCATGATCCCACCACTTCCACCCCATAAACTATATCATCACTGTTGGTTAGGATCAGATCTAAAATAACTGATCTTCTTATTGCCTCTTCCACCTTCTGGACAATGCAATTGTCTGCGAAGGAGTGAGGAATTTGTTGGACCTTAAATTTTTGGCAGAGTTAGACTTTCGACAAATATCAGGATAGTTGAAACCCTTGATTGCCTTAATCAAGGCAAACATTCCTCAAAGCAACTTTGAGGAATGCTTGCCTTGATTAAGCATGATAGGATTTCAGGATCTGCCAAGACTATGTTTTTTGGTGGAAGGGGTTCACCTCCCCCTTCCACCAAATACTTAGAATGAGTCATTCATCTTTCTCTTTTTTCCAACTGGTTGTGGGCTCTTAACAGGCGTTTTCGGTCTTGGGGCCCATCTAAACAGTGAAAACATCCCTCATGGAATTTGCTGGGGATCCTACCTCTCTAAACAGGATCCAGTGCCAATCCACACTATTCAGAAGGAAGAGGGCCCAAAACAGCAAAAATAATGGGGTAAAAGCCTTTGCCGATTTCCCCATACTTTTTCATAAACTGCAATCACTCACTAAGGCAATAAAAAGGGTGAACATTTTCTGTTTTGCTTTGGAAAATTGCTCTGTTGCACCAGTGCACCTTGGGACAACTTTTTTTAAAAAAACAAACCTGCGGCAGTGAAGAACTTACATGAGTAAATCACTCATAGCTGCCATCAGGAATGCAAGGCTTATGGGGGCTCCAGAGGCCAGAAAAACCATTTGGACATGTTGTTGCTGCTGCGAGGTGTCAATAGTATGAGGTATTTGGGATTTTTTTTCCCCTCGCGTAGATGGGCCCTTGGTGTTCAATGTATTTTAATCACTTCCACTACTAGAGGTATGTGAACATTTAAATTGCTAAGACAGAACTCTTAAAAATTTGAAAATCATCAAAAGACAGTACGCACAAGCAGCAAGCCAAACAGTGACCTCTTGTCATGTGTTGGTATTTACAGCTGTACTGTTGTCAATGTTCCCCTCATTTTATTGATCTGTGATAACAATACAGCCTTCTGTATAAAATGTTTAACAACCTTTCCTTTGGTAAACAGCCTTTTTTTTTAACTAACATTTGCTTTGACAAAGTTCCCATGTTCATAATGTAAAACCTACAGAAGAGGCTTTGTGCCCTTGGAAACTTGTCTCACGCAGGGTCATTGTTCAGACTACATATTCATTAATATATTTATTTTTCTTCTCCTTCTCCTCTGTTTTTGCTTAGGAGCACAGATCAGAGAAAGGGATTCATTGGATAATAATTATACCCTGCTCCCAAGCAATAAATAAATAAATAAATAAATAAATAAATAAATAAATAATCTTTGTGGCTTATCTCTAGGCCAAATTATGTCTTTACCTTAAGCACATGGTTGCTACTAATGTACATCATCTTTTAATGTCTCCTGTTAATATGATGTGACTTCATGCTTGGCATTTCCTCCCTTGCCTTGCCTTGTCCTGATTCACTGGCATACAACAAAGTGTATGAACTGGATCAGCCATATAGATAGACAGTAAGGTAGATACAGCTATAGATCATAGAATCATAGAATCATAGAATTGTAGAGCTGGAAGACCACAAGGGCCATCCAGTCCAACCCCCTGTCATGCAGGAAATCACAATCAAGGCATCCCTGACAGATGGCCGTCCAGCCTCTGTTTAAAGATCTCCAAGGAAGGAGACCCCACCACATTTTACCCCTTTCTCTCTCTCTGGACATCATCAGACTAGCCCCTTAAAACATTCTTTTGCTGCCATAAAAAAAAAAATGGCAGCAAAAAAATATCCACACACACACTTACCTTCCTTTCCCAGCAAAGGCATCCCCAGCAATGAAGAGGAAGTGAACGGGGTTCAGTCGAAATCCCACAAGACTTTGTCGATGCAGGAAATTTAAAAATAAAAAAACATTAAAAGTTTTTAAAAGCACATGCATGCACACACACACACTTTAAAAGTCCCAAGTAAACTGGGGAGAGTCACTAAAAGAGCAAAACTTACCTGGACGTCCTAAACTCACCCAGACGTGTTCACGCTGGACTGGCCATTCTCACTGTAGTGACGAGATTTAATGGCTCGAGGTTTCGAATGGCAGCAATGCAGGCAGTAAAGTGCCATGGGGGAATCTATTGACAGCTTCAGCTATCAATGAAAAGGGACAAGTTTGGGGCTGATTTTAACCACAAAAAGGCAACATCGTCGGATCTGCGTGCCCTTTCGCAGTTATGTGCCATCATTATGATGCCTTAGTTTGTGTGTCTGATAAAGTCCTCTCTCTCTCTCTCTTTCACACACACACACACCTAAAAAGATGGCTTATTCCCCACGTTGTACACTTTCTTTCTTTCTTTCTTTCTTTCTTTCTTTCTTTCTTTCTAAATGCCAAGATATATGAAATATAGAACACTGTAAATGTGTTTGAAGATAGAGATAAGTTTATTAGAGGTTCTTTGAAAGCATCTTGGGTGTTCTGAAAACATACATCACCTTTTTCTGTGCTACAGTGAGCTATGGGGGCAGGGGGAATGAATATACCAATTTCAAGTCGGTTGGGCAGCTATTGCACAGTGCCCATACCATCATTTACCATAAATCTTTCATTGCCAAACCACCTTTTGCAGCTTTTAAAATGTGCACAAAGTGAAGGGGAAGGAGTCAAGAGGAAGGTGGAATGTAAATGTATCCATCTCCCTTGAAATGTGTGTGTGTGTGTGTGTGTGTTTCAAAAGTGAGAGCATTTTTGAGGCATAAGGAATCAGAACCGGTCACCTTTTCAATGTTATTTATTGATACAAAAAAACTGACTATAACACACGAATACTGAACTTAAATAAAAACAAATAATGTTAGTAGCAGCAGCAAAATTCATTGACTATCAGCTTATCTACATGGGCCCTAAATTGCTCCAAAATACACAGAAAAATAAGAAAGCATATTTTGTTTAACCTAGTACCTATAATTTGAAGAACATATGAGGAGAGAGAGTTCTATAGGTATGGTGCAACCACAGAAAATGTATTTCCCCTGTACCTACCTACCAATAATCTTAACTACTATGCAGGTTCATTTAGGAGCAGGTGGTCCTTCAGATACATATCCCAAAATCTTATACATATTTCCATTAGGAGGAAGTTCTGTGGACCAAATGGTACTTAGTTTGGAGTAAGCATATAAAAGAGAGCACCTGAATCACAAACCAAATCTCAGGGCTTTATGAATTAAATCCTGCACTTATAATAGTCATCATAGCAGTACATCACTATTAGTGGAAGTAGTATTTGTATTCTCCCACTTTTACAAATCAATCGTATGCAGTCTTGTG
Organism: Gambelia wislizenii; assembly: GCA_030847615.1. Taxonomy (NCBI): domain Eukaryota; kingdom Metazoa; phylum Chordata; class Lepidosauria; order Squamata; family Crotaphytidae; genus Gambelia; species Gambelia wislizenii. The sequence continues at coordinate 301,195,865 of JAUMIR010000002.1, read as the reverse complement.
CAAAATTAAAAGTAAAAAAATATATAATATTTTCTTAAAAGCAGTATAACCATCTAACCAATTTCCAAGCAGAAGGCATAAAGCCTTTAAAAGCAGAAGACTTTACACTTTGTTGTTGCTACTGTGTGCCTTCAAGTCATCGCTGACTTATGGCAAGGAGAACTTACCATGCAGCTTTCTTGACAAGATTTGTTCGGAGGGACTTTGCCATTGCATTCCTCTGAGGCTGAGAGAGTGGGGAGATTATCAGACCAGAACAAAAAAAGTATTCCCATCTCACAATCTATTATCCTGCCCCTCTCCCATCCCTGTCACGCCACAAAAATGAAAGCTTCCATACCTAACTTTTGCCACATCAAAGGGCAGCCCAGTAGTGAATGGAGCTCTAACAGAGCTCCCTTCACTTCCTGGTTTGAAATCCCGGACGTTCTCACGAGAAGACAAGGAAATTCAAAAATAAAAACAAAAATGGTACAATAAAAGTAACACCAAGCACAAAAACACACTTAAATCATTATAAGTAACCCAGGGAGGGTACAAAAAAGTGTGTCACTTATCTCAATGTCCCAATCTCATCTGGAAGTGTTCTGGCATGGACCTCCCATTGATGCTGGGATCACGCCAGCATAACAGGGCGCCTTTTCAGTCACAGGACGTTCCATTACAGAAACGGAACAGGGGCTCCATTGATAGCTTAGCCCATCAATAAAAAGAAGCGCCGGTGGAATGAAAGCTGAACAGGAACGTGACGACACGGGGACGATGTTGTCTGAAATGCAAGCCCTTTAGCCATCTCCTGGTGTCATTATCACACTTTAGAGTGTCTGATAACCTCTTGGGACTTGTTCAAGACCACAAAGTGGATTTCCATGGCCAAGCGGCAATTTGAACCCTGACCTTCCAGAGTCTTAGGGCTTAACTTCATGGGCGAAATACCTCAGCTTGCCCTGTTCCAGAGCCCTGCAGTTCAAATTATGCAGGCCATTTACCCCAATCCGACCCCAGTCCTCACCACTGCCAGGGCAGATATGAGGCTTATCTCAGAGGCAAGCCAAGATAGGGTCTGATAAAATGTTACAATATTGTACCTGGTTTACTGCATTTATGGTGGACAAAACCCAGATTGGGCCCTGAATATCTGCAGGAACCCATCCAGCATGCTACCTCTTACTTCCTCCACCAGCTCCCTGGCTCTCCTGGAAGCCAGACAGAGGTTCTGCAGCATGTGACCAAGGCTGGTCATATGCAGGGAGCCTGCAGCCACATGTTGCAGCTCCTCTGCCTGGCTTCTGCATCAGCAAGGAAAATGACAGCAGCTGCAGCAACGGGCCAGCTGTCTGTTTGGATGCCAGCCAGTTTTGTCCAGGTAATGGGAGTGGAACAGTCCAGAGCCAGAGCCAGGATACACTGTTGGGGTGCCATCATATCCTGGCTGGTTTAGATAAGTGCCCAGTTCAACACTCAGACCACTACATCACACAAATTCTTATTTAAAACAAAAAGGTCCTTAACTTTGCAATGCTATATATATCAACTCAGAAGTAAGTCTTGCTGAATTCAGTAGACTTACCCCCAAGTAAGTGTATTTAGTATTGCCATGAAAGGAATCACTTCCTTATAGGACTGAATTAATGTGCTATGTTGTCCAAAATATATCGCGATGGCTGTGGGTTGAAAGGGCCCATAGACCCAACCCACATAGAATTTGTCTATTAGCAGCTATTAGCCATGAATGTTAGCTAAATGGAGCTCCCATATTCAGTAGTAGTATAGCTGTTATGCTGGGGGATGTGGTGAAATAACTTCAAATCTGTTTTGCTGAACCTGGTATGGGGATAATACCTTAGATAACTCCTTTAGTGTGAATTAAACTCAATCAGTCATCACAGCCCTGCCATGGGAACCACTGGCCACTCACTGGCTGTTGCTTGCCTTCCCTTCTTTGAGGCTTCCAAAAGGCATCTAGCTGACCACTGCTGGAGTCAGGATGTTGGGCTAGATAGATGCAAGGTGTGATTCAGCAAAGCTGTTATGTTCTTATCTGTGGCTTGCAGTCTACATCTAGATGACCAATTAACTCAAGAAGAGATGACTTCTTAACTCTCTTGACTGTAGGCTATTTGAACAGTTCGTTACTAAATTAAATTAAACTAGTCTGGTAAATCAGACATCTAAAATAAATGTGGAGATTACTGTTGATTTGAGCCTGGGAAAATGAAGTAGATGGAGCAAATCCAAATCATCCTAAATATAATTAGGCTGGGAATTTTTTTTCCTGATCAAAAGCAATCTAAGGGCAATTTTCTTCCACTTGTTTCATGGCCGTTAGGTTTTTCTGATGACTCTTCTCAACCCAAATTTGGAAAACAAAAAGATGTGCTGCATTCATGTTGCCTCCATGTTACTTGTATGTATCTCCATTATGCCATGAATGTGCAAATGTGTGGAGCTATGGATTTTTTTTAACACTTCCACCCTACTTCCACATCTTCTTCCACTGTGGTTGCTTCCTTTTCTAAAATAGAATCCATGCAAAAACCAGAGCTTGAAAAAGTTACTTTTTTGCATGATGACTCCCAGACTCACCCATTCAACATGACCAGTGGTCATGCAGGCTGTAGGATTCTAGGAATTGTAGTCCAAAATGTAACTCTCCCAAGCTGTGGGGGAAATGTGTACATTTAAGTATTCATTGTCTCTCAAAGTCAATCTCAACAAGCCCAAATGCCATTGTAATTATTTCTTTTTAAGGATGCACAAAAGCTTGAAAAAAAGAAGGGTCAATGGGCTGGAGAATTCTCAGAACAATCGTGAATGAAATATGATGCGGCTTCCTCCATTCTGTCACAGAAGTGACACGGAGGGGTTCGGCAGAGGAACGGCATCGTCCGAAACTGCTCCCCTGCCGCGCGGCAGCAACGGAGCTATTTTGGAATATATACTGCTGAAAATCACATCTGAAAATCTCCTAAGACTCCCTTATCTGAAATGTTTGGGACGAGAAGTGTTTCCTTGTCCAAATGAAACAATATAATGTGGATTGCTGCACATTAATGCAAATTTGCAGCAGCATTCATTTGTCTCCTTAGTCCTTTGGCAAAATCGCTGGTATGTGAAACTATTCATGCTTGAAGTGCACACGCAGCCATGCCCGCAAATCAAGATGGTGGCCGAGAGTGAATTACTCATGTTATTATTCTCCACAATTTGCCATCTCTGAACAGTGTGTGTGTGTGTGTGTGTGAGAGAGAGAGAGAGAGAGTGTATACACACATCTGTAAATCAAGAGTGCACAAATGTGGCCTTCAGCTTTAAAAAGCTGTGTGGTCACCTCAGCACAGCAAAAAAGCACACAATTGATACTGCGAAACTCCAAAATGGCACTTCCGGCCACTTTATTGCTGGCAAGCCTGCCTCCTCTGCATGTCTGACCAATTAGCTTTCCTCTTCTGCCCTTGCCAAGAGTGTGCTATGATGTAAATCAGATGTTCTAATGAGCAGTAATGCACATTTCTGTGCATTTTTAAAAATATATTAGGAAAAGCCGTGAAGGCGAAAAGCCACAATATTTGGAATTTTTGGCCCCCTTCCTTCTGAATACGGTGAATCACCATGTGATCTCATTGGGACAAAAGATATTCTCTTCAAATTCTATGGGGAATATTTTCACCATCTAGAGATTTGGATTTCAGATTTTTCCAGATTTTGGAATATTTGCATATACATAATGAGATATCTTGGAGATGGGACTCAAGTTTAAAAACAAAATTTATGTATGTTTCATATACACCTTATACATAGCTTGAAGGTTATACAATTGTATAAAACTATTATACAATAGTTTTAACATTTATCATTTTTAACTTTTTTTATTTTAATATTTTGGATTTTGGAACATTTCAGATTTCCAGAATGTACTCTATATGTGGGGTGAGCAAAGTGTTGCCCGTGGCGGACATGTGGACCCCAAGGACATCTTTGCTATTTTCAGGGTCCTCTGGGTCAAAACATTAAACAGGAAGTGACTTCCCAATCATTTCCTGTTGTGAAAAAAGGGCCTCTTCTGGATCTAAAATGGTGCAGGGGGGAACAAAAACATGGCAAAAATGCCACCATGCACCCTAGAAGACATTTGGGGGTAAAAAGGGAATTATTTTGTGGAGGAGGTGTAGCAGGGGGTTCCTGATGGGTAATGTGCCCCTCTAGCCCACCCCTCTACTATATGGTGCTGCATGGGCAGAGTGAGAGTTCAGTGATTCTTCATAAATCTAACTGCTTCTTCTGCATTAGAGAAAAATAATTGCAGTGTGTCAGAAACATATCAAAAACAGTTGCAGAAACTTCTGGGCACATAATTTCTTTATGTACTGGAGCAGGACCAGCCTGATATTGGGCAGAGTGAGGTGATCACCTCAGACAGCAGGTGCTAGCAAAGAGAGGTTGTGATGGCAGCCATCTGACTTTTCCTTTTGGATACCACATACAATCATAGAGTTGGAAGAAACCACAAGGGCCGTCCAGTCTTACCTCCTACCATGCATGATGAATACACAATCAAAGCATTCCCGACAGATGGCCATCCAGCCACTGTTTTAAAACCTCTAAAGAAGGAGACTCCACCACACTCTGAGGCAGTGCATTCCACTGCCAAACAGCTCTTACTATCAGGAAGTTCTTCCCAATATTTAGGTGGACTCTTTTTTTCCCTGTAGTTTGAATTAACAGCTTGTCCCCAACCCCCCCCCCACACACACACACAACTTATCCAGAGCTCCTTAATTGCTCAGCCTCCCTTTGACAGTGTTGAAGTAAGATTCTGCTACCAATCCATCTGGTTTTTGTATGCCAAATGGCAGAGAAGGTGCCGTCTTGTCCTTCATCTCAGGCTGCAAAATGTCTTGGCCTGGCCCTGTATTTTTTATTTATTTATTTATACCCTGCTCTTCAGCCACAAGGCTATCAGAGCGGCTTACAAATTGTTTTAAGCAATAGCTATTTACACATCTACACTGCATTAAACAGTTTCCAATGTGTGTTAGCTAATTGCCCCCCACAAGCTGGGTACTCAATTTACCGACCTACGAAAGGATGGAAGGCTGAGTGAACCTTGGAGCCGGCTGGAATCGAACTTGCAACGTGGTGGCTTGCAGTACTGGCATTTAACCACTGCGCCACCAGGGCTGTACAAAGGGATGGTCCAGGATCAGTCTCTAGGACCCATCTGATTTGAGTAATTCTTCAAGCATGCTAAATTGCCATCCTGCTTCAGACTACAGGGAGTGGGTGGGTCACATGGCTCCATGAAACATCATATTTAAGAAACTTTCCTCAGTCCCCAACTTAAAAGAACTTAGGTTCAGGGAGACTGGAACGTACATGTACAGCATGCAAAACACTCCTTTTCATCCATTCCTTCAGAACAAGAGCTTGAATCTGGACCTGAATTCATTGATGATTTTGTAAACAAGGGATTATTATTTTTTTTACTTCTCAAAAACATGCATTTTCATTTCTTTTCCATCCTTTGAAAATGTGTGTGTGTGTGTGTGCATGCATGTGCGCGCATTTATGGGAAGCAATGAACAAAGATTTGCACCAGAAGTGCATGTGGTGTTCTGAACTTGCACACCAACAGTCTTGCGTTTTAAGAAAAGAAAAATCAATCACATTTCAATGCATTTTTACTTTCATCACTGGTGTCACCATAGTGAAAACAGGCATTGTGGTGAAACTGGTATTTGAACTCAGAAGTGTTACATCATGCCCTGAACCCACGGATCAGATGGCTTTCTGAAATCTGGATTGTCAACAGAGTTGTCAAATCAAAACCAAGCAAGCAGCCTACAGAAATCAAATGCCTGCCTTCTCTCAAACACTTAATTTCATCACTCCAAATGTTTTCCCTATTATCTCCACACTGCTCCATGCCATTGTATGTCTCAGTGAGATCTGTCGGAATTACTCTGCTGGGCCTTAGGCATTTGTTGAGGAATCTAACAATTCCTTAATTACAGGAGTGGGAAGAGGCTGGAATTCCCTTTGCATCTCAATTACCACTCTAATGTAAACACACAGCATGGGTCACCTTCATACACAACATTTATTTTCCCAGTGCAGAAATTGGATCCAAATGCACACTCACACATGACCTCATTATCCAGATTGTATAAGAATGTGAAAATACATTCTCTTCTAAATTTATGTATTTATTTATTTATTTATTTATTCATTTATTCATTTATTTATTTATATGTCCACTTTCCTGAAGCGGGACCCAAGGTAGCTAACAATATAATTAAAATCACAGTTAAAGCCAATTAAAATTAATTAAAAGCATACACAGTAAAAAAAGAAAGAAAGAAAGACAACATAAAAAACAAACCCCGATAAAAGCTTCATGGGTGCAGTTATATATCAAAGGCCTGCTTAAATAAAAATGTTTTTCCATACCAGCAAAATGAAAGCAGGGAGGGGGCCAGCCTAGCTTCCCATGGGAGGGAGTTCGAGGGTGGGAGCATGTCCTCACTAAGTGAGCCTGTGGTGGTAATGGTGGGACTGAGAGAAAGCCTTCCCCTGACGATCTTAAAACCCTTGCAGGTTCATAGAGCGACATATAATCTGTCAGATAGTCCTAAATCATGTAGGGCTTTATAGGTCAAGACCAGCACTTTGAATTGTGCCTGCAAATGAACCAGTAGCTCCCTATAACTGACCCCAGTCTGCATTCTGGCTGCAGCATTCTGGACCCACTGAAGTTTCCAAACAGTTTTCAAAGGCAGCCCCACGTAGAGTACATTACAGTAGTCCAAATGGGATGTAATCAAGGCATGAGACACTAACAAGATGTAACATCTCAAAGAATGGGCACAGCTGGCACACTAGCTTTAATTGTGCAAATGCACTCCTGGCCACTGCTGAAACCTGGGCATCCTGGCTCAGAGGTGAGTCCAGGAGAACACCCAAGCCAGGAGCCTGAGATTTCAGGGGGAGTGTAATCCCATCAAACCCAGGCTGGATGGTATAATCCCATCCAGTGTAATCCCATCCAGCCCTGTTCCCTGATCTGCTTTTCAACTGACCAGGACCACCTCTGTCTTGTCTGGATTAAGCTTCAATTTGTTTGCCCTCATCCAGTCTATTACTGACAACAGACATTGCTTCAGAACTGAGGCAGTTTCCTTGGAATCAGATGGAAAGGAGAAAGAGTTGGGTGTCATCAGTATATTGGTGACACCATACCCCAAAACTCCAGATGACCTCCCCCAGCAGTTTCATCTAGATGTTAAATAGCATGGGGGACAAAACAGAACCAATGGCCAAGGCATTGAACAGGAGTGCCCATCACCAGAAACCATTCCAAGCAATACAACACTTACATTAATGTGGGGATGGCAACTTTTACATGCCTGCATTCACTGCATGGTAGTTTTGCTCCTTACTCTATAAAAGTTTATTCACAACAATTATCTATGGTGACTTCTGGTTTGTTTGTTTGTCCATACCCACTCCCTTCCTGCATCACGTAGGCTTCCTTTCTTTCTCCTCTTGCCATTTTCCCCCTCACTCTCCTCCATAACAACATATATGAGAGGAGCCTCTCTGCAGATATGCTCCATATTTTCCTGATGCCACAGAGTAACTTTTATTTCCGACCTCCTTCAGGAAGATGGGCCTGCTTTGATTATTCACAAATATTCAGGGGTGAAGCTACTTTTAGATACCTTACTAAGAGGACTGTGGCCAAGATCTTGCACCATCATCATAACTACGATGACAAACCTCCATCATCATATTTATAACTTCAACCTACCTTCACAGCCTGATAGCACCCCAACCTACTGGTAAGCATTTCTGTGGTGTTGAAGATGAGAGCACTGGGAAATGGTGTCTGAAGCATGCTCTCGGCCACAGGGTACCTTGAGAACAGGCACATGGAGAGACCCCCTTGGGATCCTGCCCCAATTGTTTGTCCCAAAGCACCTTGTCACTGGGAGCGTGCTGTGGGTGTCATTTTGCAGTGCTCTGATTTCCAGCACCTCAGAAATGCTTAGGTCGGGATGCTGCCAGGCTACAAAAGTAGGTTTTTGCGGGTCACATTTGCTCATTCATAACTGTAAATGTGAATCCCCACCAGGCAGGCATAAGATAAGGCTGAGCACTGATAACACAACCAATTTTAGCCATGTGAAATGTTTGATTTTGCACTCAGTGGTGTTCCACATCTGAAGACAGGGACTATCAGCATTCACATCAGGCATCCCCTGGCACTTGGGACCTGGATAAAAGAGAATGACTTGTATAATTTTAAGAGAATGTATTTGCATATCTGAAGCTTATCCACCCCCCATCACAAAATGCACACAGCTGTTTGTGGATTGTAAAAAAATCCAACCGCCTGATATTTCATGTCAACTAGCCTTAATATGAGTTGTAAGAGTGATCACTTCTGATACATTAAACTCCAAGAACAGATGTTCCCTTAGTATATACATGCATTTATAAATGTCCAGCCAGAAAATATATCCAGATATACATCAATGCATGTAAGAAATTTATATGCATTCGTATATGCTACAGAATTCCACTAGAGGGTAAAACAAAAAAGGAGGAAAGAATAAGGCTTTCGTAGATAGGATGCAACTTTAGTTAGGGGGTCTTCTAACTGAGGAGATTATCATACAAGGCTGGAAAAGTGGTACTAAAGCAGGATCATAGTGTCTATGGCTGAACCTTATCACACGATGTCATGACTGTCCTGTAGATGGTGTGTATTTAAACTGTTACTGTGGCATCCCTTTTAATTGATGGGGGAAGGCCATCAATGACATCCACAGGATGCTCCCAGTCATAAGGTACTGTGGCTATTGTTCTGCTCCTGGCCCTGGTGTGATAGGGCCCTTTGCTTTATTCCTGGCATTAGAGCAGTCAGTGCCATGAGGGGGCCTCATTCTCCTCTCTCCCCCTCCCACTCACTGTTCCAAACCAGGCTAACTCTAAGGGAATCCACACTACACAAATAATCCAGATTATTTGCACGACTCCTTCTGATGGAACCCTGGGATTTGTAGTTTTACAAGGTCTTTAGCCTTCTCTGTCAAAGAGTGATGGTGCCTCACCAAACTATAAATCCCAGGATTCCAGAGGAAGGAGCCCTAGCAAATAATCCAGTTTCAACCTGGATTATTTTTCTAGTGTGGATGTCCCCTTTGTGTCCCAGATTTTTTTTTCCTTTTCTTTTAAATTTTATACTGGATTAAAATAAACTGATCTGGGAGCTGGTATAAAAAGTCTGTGATTGTACTGGGTGCTGACATAAAATATTTTGGGATAAACAAAATGTGTACAGATTTCTGAAATGAAACCAGGAAGAACAAGAACAAAATTTGGGACTTTCTCATCTCTTTAGTCAGTCTGGGTAAGCCCTTAATCACTTCCATATCCCCCAACTATCCCAATTTGGCAGGGACAGCAATGACTAATCCTCTGTTGTCCTGCTTTTTCAGCTTCTTTTAAAGTACCCCAGTTTCCCTCTCCTCTTCCCACTTTTCCCCTTTGTCTTCGGCTTACTTCAGTTGCTGCAGACAGAGTTCCAAGTGCAAAAGTAGTTTTCATTCTATTAAGATTTTATCCTGGAAGAGAGGAAAGGAGGGGGCAGAATCTTGCCTTTCCCAGAAGGCTCAGGCAAAAGTAAACTGCAGCAGCTTCTCCTACATTGTATGTTCTTCCTCATTAGTAACCTTTGCCATCTTGACTGAACTCTGATGTTGCTGGGCCACATGCAATCTGGTTTTCTGTGAAATGCTGGCAGGTATGCACTCCCCCCTGCTAGGTGAGAAAGCTCAGTGAACTGAGCTGTAAGAAAATGAAAATGGAGTACCACAGGACAGCATACCCTTCCGTGACTCTGGTAAAATGTAGAGACTATGGGACCTCACATCCCACAAAATGATGAAATGAAACACAAAGCCAGAGGAGGAGTTAAAAAAAATACACAACATGAAAATAAACTTATCAGCCGGACCAAAATCAGATGTTGTAATTGTTTGCTTTCCATGCTCCTTACAAGAGAGGCCATTTAAATCAATTCACTTTGGACTTTATCAGTCCAGGCAAATATGGCATCATAACAATGCCTAATTAACGTGAAAGGGTGTGCACATCAAATGACGTCGTCCTTTTGTGATAATGTCATGTCCAAAAGCCATCCCTTTTTATTGACAGGCCAAGTCATCAGTAGATTGCCAGCGTTTGAAACTTCGTGCCATTGTGCTCACATATTTCAAAAATACAGCGTCAATTACAGAATGCCTCCAAATGAGATCGCCACAGCCAGGTAGGGAATACTCTTTTTATGAAACACACCCAACCCCCAGTGTACGTGGGACCTTCAAAGTATGCCTCTGTGCTTGTGTATACATTTTATGTCATTGTCTTGAATTTTTTAATTTACTGCACTCTCATCTTCTCGCGAGAATCGCAGATGTTCAGAACCCAGAAGTAAACAGAGCTCCATTCATGCTCTGTTACTTCTGGGACTGCCTTTCTGATGCTGCTGGAGGTAGGTCTGATAAAGGGGGTTCTTTTGCCAGCATAAAAACATTTTAAAATATGCCGGCAAAAGAACATTTCTGGAGGGTGGTCTAATAAAGTACTTTGCCTTTCAGATATAATACTTTTATGATTTAAAAAAAATCTAATGTTAAAACTATCAGAGATCAGTCAGATTATTGCAGGTTAGAAATAACAGGGTTTTTTTTAAAATTAAGTGTAATGTGACTCCTTCGAGCCTGTGCAATGGATTTTTCTGGTGGAGCGCAGCGTGCACAGAACTGGCCTCACCCTTTAAACCAGAGATTCATCTGCCGTGGCCTTGCAAGCATGGATGTGGCAGTGAGGTCCTTGGGCCGTAGGTTTGATTAGAGTTTCCTTCTCTTAGATGGTTGACCTTACAGGGTTGGACGAGCACCATCTGCCCGGGTTTGGGATTAGAGTTTTCCTTCTCCTAGGACGGTTGCCAAAAGGTTAGAGAGCCCATCCTGCCCTTTGACGCTCTTTGTCAGACCCTTCAGTTTTGACCTGTCTGGCATGGGAGACCCTACCAGTGGCTATTATGCCACCCCCAGCATAGCTCAAAACATCATTAGGGTACGCAAGCCTCTCTCCCACAACAAGGGGGCGTCAATGGAGAGGAATGTGACTCACAGGACCCTTCTAGGTGGGGGGGAAGGGCTCTCATCATGTGGGGCATGCCCTCTCTGGGGAAGACATGTCAGTATATAAGGGGTGGTATGTGTAGTTTTTTTTTAAAAAAATCAGTATTTTGGGAGGTGGGGTTGGGGGAAAGGGGGAAACAAGGAAAATATTTATATGGATATTTTCCTACTACATAGTTGATTGCATCATCCTTTGACACTCAGTAGCACACCTACTGGGTTTTTCTTCTAACTTTATAAATACTTTCTTTTGTTTTCAGTTGTGATATTTCAAATTTCAAATAAAAGTGCTAGTAGAAGCAGGTTTGAAGGAAGGTTTTTACATTTATCAAAAAGGGGTGCAGTTTAGAAGGTTGGTTAAGCCAAGGGTGGGAAACTAGCAGCCTTCCAGACACTAATAACCTATCCCTCCCCATCATCCTTTAGCATTGGACAGGCTAGGTATGTCTACAGAGCTCTTTGGCAGAGACCATGGGTTAAACCACTTGCAAAAAAGAATCAAATTATCACATTTAGTTTTGGCCACCCAATTGTATATGACCAAGCACCAGAGGAAGTGAAGGATTCAGAAGGAACTAGAGTGCTTGGTTAGGCCAAAGGTTAAAAATATTAAATGCTAAATAGGAATCGGGATGAGTGCTCTGGGCAAATGTTAGAATCACTCCATACTGCCCTCTGGAATAAAATTAAGAAAAATTTAATGAATTTTAATGCCTTTAACCATAGAAACCCACTGAGTGACCATACATAAGTCACACTCTCTCAGCCTTAGAGGAAGGCAATGGTGAACCTCCTCTGAAAAAAATCTTGCCAAGAACACCCTATGAAAGGGTTGCCGTAAGTGGGAGTCAACGTGCAGGCATTTAACAAAGACAGCATACTGATGCAGTGCAATCCTATGCATATTTACTCAGAAGTAAGTACCACTGTGTTCAAATGTGGCTCCCATGAAAGTGTGGAAGGGATTATAGCCCAGGTGTGCTTTGTTTCTGAACCTTAGAGCCAATTGCATGCACTTTCAGAAATGAGTGTTTGAGTAACATGTCCTCCATGCAAAACATTTTATCTTACCAACATTGGTTCTGCCTGAATTTCTTTTTCTTTTTTTAATGGTAAATTTGAACTTAGTGTTCATACAGACTATCTGCTATAACGTGAGCAACCAGAGTAAGAAAGTCCCATGAGAAAAATTGCTGAAGCTCTGAAGGCTTCTGTCAAAATTCTCAAAATTCTTTAAGTATTTTGCCTGAAAAGACCTTTCAGGTTCATGCCAGATAAAAGCAGGGGATCCAGTAAAGTCACTTGTGGCTGTCTTCCGAATAAAAGGGCATTCAGTGTGACCCTTTTAGAAATCTCCAACCTACAATTTGTTTCAAAAAGCAGAGGTGCTAGGATTTAAGCCTTGCTGGAATGAACGAATGAATGAATGAACTTATTGATTCATTGGATGAGATTTATACCTCAGTTGAAAGTGGCTATCTATAAAATGAATTAAAACAAGTCTATCGTTAAAAATATTCTTGCTAGGTAAATATGGACTACTTCTTCAATGTATTATAGCAGCAGCAAGAACATTGTTTGCGCAAACTTGGAAACAGACTGAAGCACTGATAACGGAAGAATGGATTGTTAAGGTTGCTAAGTTGGCCCAAATGGCCAATCTTTGTGAAAGTCTGGAAACCAAATATGGGCTTTTTGAACAACAAGAAATCTTACAATGTACTGATCTGTGGTTATGGTTACTGAAAATTTTAGAAGAATTAATTAGTGGGATCTGTAATGGTAGAACAATACATTTTTAAAAAAAAAAAATTTCTCTATTCATTAGTTAGGGGGGTCAGAGCTCTACTGTGTTTTAGTTATATGTCTTTTTATCTTTTTCCTCTTTCTTCTTTTCTTCTTTCGGTTTCCTTTTCCCCCTTTTTTTCTTTTTCTTTTCTTTTCTTTTTTAATTTTTTTTTATTCTGACTGCAAAATAGATTCTCTGGGTTAAAAAAAATAATATTTTTTTTAAAAAAACCAAGTCCATTAAGAAAAATAAAACAGATTAATTTAAAGAGCAATTAAATCATTAAGGGGGGGAGAGAAAAGAGAAAAAAAGGTCAGAAGGTAACTTTATCTATTACTTAGTCTATTGCTTGCTATTTTTTCCATTGCTTTCCATTCTTTGGGGGGGGGGGAGGACACCTGGAGTTTATAACACCGGCCTAAAAAATGAAAAATTCCTCTCAAACTACTTCTAAAAATCCTTTAAAATATTCTTTAAAAGTAGCTTTTGAAAGTGACTAGATGTTACTCATTGTACCTACAAAGCGCCTTCCTTCCAAGTCCTTTTGTTACTTTTGAAATGTAACTTTCCAATTTCCTTGTTACCAAAGAAGTAACTAGTTGCAGGCAACTACTTTGCTTGTAACTCATGACTTCCAAGCTCTGTGTTAAGTAACATGGGAGCCAAGATGGAACTCTACAGAAGCCAATAGCATAAATGGTGTTGGTCAGAGCAGCAGTTCTTCAGCACCACCTACTGGGAATAACACATATATGGGAACAATTATGTTTCTGTTCTCTTTGGTGTGAGGAAATAGGAGAAAACCTTCCTAGTGGCTGCTCCCAGGTTCCCATAGGAGGTTCGATTGGCCCTATATCTGCTTTCTTCCCACCGGCAGGCAAAGATCTTTTTAATTGATGCTGTCCTTTGGCCCTTAATTTGTTGTGGCACAAGGTGCTTTTAATGGGCTGTGTTGTACTTGTATGATACATGTTTTTTTAAAAAAATGTTTTACATGTGTTTTAAACTGTTTTAACTTTGTATTTTTAACAGAATTGTTGTTGATTTTTTAAAAATACTTTTGCAGGGTTTTTTTTTTTTAGTTTTTGTACTTGGTTTTAATTTGTTGGAAGCCATCTTGGGTCCTGCGCTGGGAGAAAGGCAGGGTATAAATTTAAATAAATAAATAAAGCACAGACAGAAGGTCCAGAAGGTCAGTATATGGTGAATGGTAAGCTGCTGAGAGATTCAGCTGAATAAACAGCATTGAGCTGTCCATTACTCTCTTGGCAGGAATTTTGAGCTAGGTTGTAATGGCTGTAGTCAACCAACAATCCTTCAGTCTAGTGCTTTGTCCAAAAGCAGAAATTTTACTAAGGGGCTTCCGCACAATCCTAATATGGGCTTCCTTTCCATAATATTTCTAAGATGCATCCCAGGTCATTGTATTTTGGTTTGCTCCAGTCAACCTGACCCTGAAAAGTGTCCAATATTTCCAATTATGAGATATTGTGGGGAGAGGGCAGTAGGGCATACTAACACCACACAGAAATGTCAATATAATAAGGATTGTCCCATTGACAATCTTTTTATTGATATTGATAGGTCTTAATCTTACATTAGGATTTCCCCCAAAGCCTAGCACTAAAATTTATTTTTGGTGTTAAGATTCTTAAGTCCTAGGCTCATCCAGCTGTTTCAAACTGCTTCATTTAATACCACTTCTTGTCACTTCACCTCCAAATATGGTCCTGACTTTTTAAAAATTAATAGAAAGACAGCACATTCTAGTTCATTTGCTGGCATTTTTTTAAAAAAAAATAAAATTTATATTGATACACATTGGTACAATAACATAAAATTGGTTTTTACAATAGGTCTAATAATAACATTTTTGTATTTTTAATTTCAAATAAGGAAACTGATTTTTTAAAAAAGGACTTCACTAGGACTTAGTATAGGCATCAGGAGGACCAAGAGTGAATGACTCATGGCATGCATATGTAATAAAGGGATGCCAAATTGAAAGGAAATTGTAGAGGCATGCAATCAGTATGACAAGTTATCTAGCAAAGCAATATTCTAAGCCTTATCTAACTAGTTTATTGGCACCTTGTCTGTAACATTGTGACGTTAGTAGTGAGTGTGTCCAACTCTTCACCTCCCCTTTAAGGCCATGTCTACACTGCTGGAAAAAAAATCAGTTTCCCATCACATTTTCTTTTTCCACAATGACCCTGCTAACGCCACACATACCATGCACATTAAGGCGAGATCAGCATAACCAGCCTCACATTTCCCCCAGGCGAACTCACTTTGGCGCAAGGGGGTGGTCCACATCTCAGTTCCCTTGCATTATTTTTGGCCCCACAGCCATCTCTGCTCCACTGTTTTTTGCCTTCCCAGCATGCAAAAACCTATCAACTGATAGCCTTCGTTATTTACCTGTCAATCTAACAACCCACCTTGCACTGATTGGATGCCTCTCCATCCAATTCCCCTTTCCCCCTTTGCCCCCACTGAGTGATCATCAGTAAGGGAGGAAACTGTAAATATCTCCCAACATACACCATATATATATATATATATATATATATATATATACATACACACACACACACACACAGTACACACAAAATGTTTCCTTTCCATCTCCTCAGGGCCACTGTCCCCTCCTCAGCTGAGCCCAACCAAGTGATCCTCAGTGAGGGGGTAGATTGGGCTACCCCTTCCTCTCTCCCCCCAAGTGTGCAAGCAAGTGAGTGAATAAGCCAGTGATCCACAGTTGCTTCCCCTTTCCTCCTTGCACCTGTCCAATCCCCCCCCCCATCAGCCTGGTTTCAACATTTTTCCTTCAATTTATGTATGTGTATCTCCGCATGAGTGTGTGAGTGATTGACTGAATGAGCCGGGGGGGGGGAAGAGGGAAGGGCTGTGCTCTCCCCCCCCCCAAAAAAATCTGGCTCATTCAGTTGCTCACTCATACACTCATACAGAGATACACATTACATAAATTGAAGAAAAAAAATATCAACACCAAGCTGATTGGGGGGGGGATCAGACAGGCACAAGTGTAACCCTAAAGTGCATAATAATAATAATAATTTTTAAAAAAATGTATTTCTATCCCACCCCTCTGCAACGCAATCGGGGCGGCTTACAATATAAAAACTCCAGAATCACAATACCCTAGCCCACCCACCCCTTAAAATAATATTAAATTATGAAGGATTAAAACATGCAATAATTAAAAATATATATAAATTAGAAGAAAAAAATTAAATTAAAACATACAATCATAGCCTAGAAAGGACAGCTGAGTCTTGGGCCGGGATAATTATTCAGGAAAGGCCTGCCGGAAAAGATCCGTCTTGACAGCTTTTTTAAAGCTGTCTAAGGTGGTAATAAGACGGATCTCGTCCGGCAGGCCATTCCATAATCTGGGAGCAGCAGCAGAGAAGGCCCTCTGGGAGGTCACCGACAGCCTTGTTTTCATAGGCTGTAACAGATTCCTCCCAGAGGACTGAAGTGTGCGGGGAGGGTCGTACGGAAGGAGGCGGTCCTGGAGGTAAGTTGGACCCAAGCCATGTAGGGCTTTAAAGCTCATAACCAACACCTTGTACTGTGCCCGGGAACTAATAGGCAGCCAGTGGAGAGCTTTTAGCACCGGTGTTATATGCTCTCTTCTGGAAATGCCAGAAATCAACCTGGCTGCCATGTTCTGGACTAGTTGAAGTTTCCGAGTCAAGCACAAGGGTAGCCCCATGTAGAGCGCATTACAGAAATCCAGATGGGAGGTTACCAGTGCATGTACCACAGTTTCGAGGTCCCTAGTTTCCAGGAAAGGGTGCAGCTGGCGTACCAGCCGAAGTTGATAACAGGCACTCCTGACCGTCGCATTAACCTGATTAGTCATCTGGAGTGATGGGTCCAGGAGCATCCCCAGACTGTGAGCACAATCCTTGGAGGAGAGTGTAGTTCCATCCAGGATTGGAGTTTGTATTCCCAGACCTGGTTTTGGGCCTGTAACTGTTAGTACCTCTGTTTTGTCTGGATTCAGTCTCAATTTGTTTTTCCACATCCAGTCCATTACTGCCCTAAGACAATCATTGAGAGGAGAGACGCCATCTGAAGTTGAAGCTGATGACTGAGACATGGAGAAATATATCTGGGTGTCATCAGCATACTGAAGATGGAGCATACTGATGACACTGCACTCCATGCCTCCGAATGATCTCTCCCAGCGGTTTCATATAAATGTTAAATAGCATCGGGGACAGGATGGCGCCCTGAGGGATGCCACAATTAAGCTCTATTCTCACCCTCTGGGATCTGCCCGAGAGGAAGGAACGGAACCACTGCAAGGCATCAAAATTTTATTTAAACTTGCTCATCAAGGGTCTTCAAATTTGGAGAGAAGGGAGAAATAAGTAAATGCACATTCTCCTATCATAATATTTTCATTGGAATTATTCCATACATGGCTTAATATAGCTTGTTAATTATAATTAATTAATTAATGAGAAGGGTGGTGCTGCATTTCACTTACAAGCTTTGTTACATCAAGCTTAATAGCTGAAGCTTGTATTCTGAGTTCTGACTCTACATTTTTTTTCAAAGAGTGTCTATACTTATTTTTAAAGTAAACAAGAGCAGAGAATGATTTTTCACAGAAGCAGGTTGTTATGAAAGGCATTACAGTTGTCCCTTCATATTCACTGGGGTTTGGTTCCAGGACCCTCCATGGATATCAAAATCCATGACTACTCAAGTCACATTATATGCAGTGGCATAGCAAAATGGTCTCCCTTATATAAGATGGCAAAATCAAGGTTGGCTTTTTGGATTATTATTTTTTTAAGAATATTTTCAAGCCATGAATACTTAAATCAGTGGATACCAAATCTGTGGATACAGAGGGACAACTGTGCTGATTTCATAGCTCTCTTCAATAGTTCTGGAAAATATGCTTGTAAGTGGGTCCAGAAATTTTGGAAGGAACTGTTACTTGAGCTACAATTTCAGAGCATCATAGATATTTCTATGAGCTTGTCTGCTGCTGTGAGCCCATCTAGTTCATACACATTAACGGAAGATGGATCTCTAATCCAGTTTTTGCTTGCATGGGGAACAGGAAAATGTTCACAGAAACTATGCTGCAAATCTATCAAATGTTATGTGATAAGTGATGTGTCCTCCTCAGGCAACTTCATCAATGGAACCAAGAAAATTTGTGAGGTTTGGAAATGTCTATGGAGGTTACAGCCATTATGATATTTGCTAGATGTTGGAAATTGAATAGGACATTAGAGTATAGGGAATGGTTAGAAAAGTTGATGGAAATAGCCACAATGGAAAAATTAACCAGTTTAATTAAGGGGAACCCATTTGAATGCTTTTTGGAAACATAGAAACTATTTATTGAATTCATGAAAAAAACAAAGAGAGATTAGTACTCTTGGGGCCCGTTTACACGGGCAAATATTCCTCCAAATATACTGCAAAGATAGCTCATTGTTCCCACAGATCGCACCATAGCATCGCCTCATTCAGAAGGGGGGAAGGTAAAACACCCAAATATAGCGTGGCAAGGGATGTCACTACTTTTGCCGGTATATTTACAAAGTAGCGCATTATTGGTAGTATAAACAACCATTCTGCTAAGGGCTGCAGCAGAGCTGCACTGTGATTGGTTGCTATGATGAAGGGGTGGGCTTAAAAGAGGGGGACTGTGGGAGGAAGATTCAGTAGAGATCAGGAAACTTTGAAAAATCCTCTCTGCTATTTTGCAAGCCAGTTTGCAAACAAAAATGATTCCCAACAATTTACAGTCAGGGGAGATCTGTTCCCCACATAAAGAAAGGAATTCCTTCTTCTACTCAGCTGTGATCTCGCTGTCTCTCTGCTTCAAGGGGTGGGTTCATTTACAGGCAGATTTACAGAGACACAGAGACAGAGACACTTCTTTGATCTCCCCCCCTGCTATTTTGGCAGTCTGTGAGTCTTTCTTTAGCTAGAAAATGCAGGGCTTCAAATTCTTTCACTCACGATCTAGCCTCTTCCCCATAAAACCTTCCTCTGCTTGGGAGGCCACGCCCCCCACACTTTTTCCAGTCTGAACAAAAAAGCAGCATAATTAGAAAAAAAAACCTGACTGGCACAGCTGCGGAAAAGAATTAAAGCGCAAGTTGCCGCAATAAATCTGCCGTGTAAACGAACCCTTGGTTTTGATCATTAAGTGGTGAAGCTAGATGAAAGTGATGATGATGATGATTGGTATTATTATTATCCTGTTATTAGATAGAAAAACACATGGTTAGTAGTAGTTATTGGATAGGTGATTGGAAAAGTTTTACATTAGGCTATAAGAGGGTGTGTGGAGGTAAAAGAATAGGATGCTTTCAAGGAGAAGGATGTTCTCCTTGAAGTTTTAAGTTTAGCATATTTAAATGGGTGGAAATATCTGATTTTACTAACCAGAAAAAATCTGTCATATGATCCCTGAGGTGAAAATGCTGCTCCATGAGGAATACTCGTATCTTGTCTCTTAATTCCAAAAAATGAGACAAAATGTTACCTTGTGATAGCCAACAAACTTCAGTCTAGCAAAAGCCGATGGAGTCTACTGGCTATATCTTTGCAAAGCTTCTCAAAAAGTCTTGAATTCAGTGATTTGCTTTTTATAAAATTGACAATTTTGACTGGTTCATTTAAGCTTAGTTTTTCTGGTGTCTTTGTAGCAACTAGAGCAACTTAGCAATAGATATTTCCCTATGTATGCTGCAATGGTACCAAGTCACCAATGGTATGGTTTCTTTAATCCATGCTACAAGTGCAGTAAGCTTTCCAGACATTGCTCATGCCCTATCTGTGCTAATTCCAACTCATTTCAACCAACTCATGTTATGAGATGTTATAAACTAATTTAAGCTGTTAAATACTTCTTCATCTGTAGTGTGTACCAACAAGGAGATGAACAGTAAGTCTTCAAAATATTTCTCTCGTGCTCATATCTAATGTAGCACAATAAAGTTGCTTTGTTTGTCATGTCTACATTTTCATCCAGTTGCAGAGCAAAATGGGGGGAAGGGCATGCAAATTCTTTCTAATGACTGTTCCTTGATATTGGCTGACAAATCATCGATTTGCTTCTTAACTGTGTCATTTTACAAAGGTATTAAGGAAAGATCCTCAATAGTTTTTTCACTGATCAATAGAGAAACCATGATTTTTGCAGCAGGTGATATAAGTTCTTCAGCTATTGTGTGTGGTTTTCCCATTTTTGCTGTTAGTGGAGAAACTTCAACTGCATTTTCATTGTGACACCCAGTTGCACTCTTTTTTACCATTTTCTTACTTTCACAAAGCTCCTGTTCCTTTCTTTTGAAAATTGGTGCTCTTTGTGGCATATTCTTTATGTTTAATAAAGATGGCTTTGGAATTTTGATGGTTTCATGGCCTTGTTGGACAATACATCTTAACATAACACACTGTGGTAGCTGTTTGTCTTCTTGGGCTGTCCTCATGAAGTCAATAAATACATATTCCTTGCTATAATAATGGCACTTTTTAAGATGACTGGAAGAAGATTCATTTTGCTTTGAACAGGATGCACCTTCGTCAACACTATCAGTACTTTTAATTTTCAAATTCAGCCAATGATCCACCCTGAGGCTCAGCCAAAATGTATTGGAATGAAATTCACCATGATAACATCAGAAAGTCACTTTACCCAAATGCTTTTATTCACAGAAATAGAAAAAGAAACACAATCATTTTCAATGATACAGTTACAGTCCATTTGAACACCCACTCACACTGACTGACTCCAGCTCTCTCTTCTTACACAGTCTTCCTTTTATACGTGAATTTCTTTGAGAACATTCCTGACACAGCTACAGAATTCTGGGAAGCAATAGATGTTCTGAGAATGTGGTGGCACAATGTGGATAACACTAGAGATCAGTGCAGCTATGAACCCAGCTTCTGGCTGTATGCGTGGTAGCAAGAAATGTCACATGCTATATCTCAGTCACTCAGTGTCATTCACTTGCATGTTCTTACTGTGTGCAGAAATAGCAAGTGCTGAGTACATTTTTTTTGCTGTCTAACAGTTACTTTCATAACTTTTGAACAATTTGAAATATTGTAATGAAAATTTGTACAAAATTGTCTATCACTAGCAAAAGATTCCTGCTCTTTGTATGGCTGTCCATTCATCTTTCTTTCTTTCTTTCTTTCTTTCCATAAAAGCTCATAATGTTTCTTCAAGCCTTTGTGGACCCCTTGTGAGGACATTCCTGGACCCTAGACCCTGGACCCTAGAGATCCACAGACCACAGTTAAGAACCACTGCTCTACAGCTATAGCACTAAAGTGGTAAAATGTTATGGTAATATTGCTGTATATTTCCTGAGAGCAAGGTCACTCTGTCCACCTATGCACTCCTTGTCTGAACTGAGGCACCAAAGGAGACTGACCACAGAGAAAGGGGGGGGGTGCCTGGTCTTGCTCCAAGGAAACAAACACAGCAATGACAGTTTACCATTTCAGCACTAGTTTCTAGAACACATTTTATAAACAACAAAATTAAATTGTAAGAAAGCACAAGCAGAGAAAGAGTAGTGAGGGTTGCAACACCGAAAGACATATGGAGGCAAAATGGGGAAGGGATGGGGAACTAGACCTCGCTGGAGGAAGCATGGAAGAAAAATGGAGGAAGGACAGGAGGAAGATGGAGTGTGCAGTGTCGACGGCCGGAAGCAGGACAATGGCATCCTGCTCCCGACCTTCATAGGGGTTTTTTTAGAGTGTCTGATAAATTCCCATGATGCAGGCATTCAAGACAGGAAGTCAAACTTCTATGCATCCTTGAACCTAGTAATCAAGTGTATCTAGTAATTTCATAGAATCATAGAATTGTAGAGTTGGAAGAGACCACAAGGGCCATCCAGTCCAATCTCCATTCGGTCCAATGAGACTTACTTATAGAATTGCAGCATGAATGACAAAGCCTAATGTGAAGCAGCAGCTACTTCTGTTTCTCCTTCTCTTTCTCTCCCTATCTCTTCGCCCTGAAATAATTCAGGACTGTCAAGACTTTGAAGCATCTCTTGCCTTGACTGTTGAAAATGCAGATAAATTGAAGGCATCTCCCCTCATGATTACAAACCTGCAGAAGATGACTTTCACCCACCTGGTAGAGAGTGCATCCCTGAACCAAACCTTAGAAATGAAACAACCTAGCTGAACCAATTTTGAATAAATGGGTGACCTCACTGGAACATTGTTGGCTGGGTTAATATGCTTTACTAAGAGCCAGATGTAACATGATGTGAAAAGAAGAATCTAAGGTAATCATTGATTTGGGGGAAGGAGAAGGATGGGGGAGTCATCCCACAAAATTAAAATCAGTTGCCTAATGTGATTCCATTTTCTGGGTGAACCACAAAAAGCATTCAGAACTAACATGGCTTCCACATAAGCTTTGATTGTCAACTGATGTTTTCTTCTAGCAGTACTACTTTATTATTTTTTTCTGTCTTAGTAAAGGATGAGGAAAGACATTTGAAAGAGCAGTAATATATTCTAATGTGGCAACAAAAAAAATATTTTTGTGCATCAAGGCATGGTAAAAGTAAGCTATGTGAAACAGGATTTTCCTGTTGGCAAGGAGATTCTATATTTGCTTAAAACAACAGTTGCATGTTTCTGCAATATTCAGCAGGTACAAACAAGGAAACTCACTGTTACATGAAACAGAGAAAGGAGAACAATCTACAAGGTTTACATCCTGACATTTGCAGAGATAGCTCAACATTGACAAATATAGTAACTGACAAATATAGTTGAAAGCTGCCCAGGTATTTTAATTAACTTGATCATTCCCATATGCCAACGTTTCCCAGTGCTACAGTGAGCCTTGTTTTTCTTGCTGGGTTTTATTTAGTAACACAATAAATTACTTTCCAATTCTAGTAGCACAAACATTTACACGTTGGCCTACATCCAGTTGTTAGTCTCAAGCAGATTAGATCCACTGAATCAAGTGGAATTTGGTATGTCAACATTTATGTAAGTTTCACTGATTCCACAGATCTATTCTGAGACCAGAATAACTGGATCTAAGCTGTAATTTTTCTAGTAGTTGTTGTTTAGGTTTTGTAAAATAATTGCTCAAGCTTGATTTTCAGTTGTCAGTAAAGTCACTAATGTCTGTTTCTGACAGGGCTGCAATTGCACTAGTTTTTGTATTTGTGTTAAAATAATCAAAATAGCTTATAAGAGGTTACTTGTGGGTAAAATCATCAAATACAGTCAAGTATGGATAAGCTGCATAGCAGCACCAGACCTGCCATTAAGAAGACTGAGGTGAATGCCTCAGACACCTTCCCCTGTGTAGGCCAACCTGCTCTGGGACCCCTAACCCAGGTATGTAGGGTCACCACATCAGCAGCATCCCATTCACTGAAAAGTTAGGGCCCTAACCTGAGACCAATGGGAACATCCTTGTGAAGTCACAGAAGCAAGCCTTGTTCCAAATGGCATGATGGGGCACAGGGGCAGATCCCTCCTCAGTCTCTTCCCCTCACTCTGGTTTTTTCGTGCACAAGTGTGGTGCACACACAACATGCAGGATGTTATCACAGGAGGCTCGTATTACAGAATCACAGCAAGATAGTAGCAGATGTGGCCTTACTTATTGCACAATGTTGTCTCTATCCCATTGCTGTCTTGCTGTTCATCTCCTTCTGTAGCACATTATCACTGAAAGACATCAGTAGCTCCCAATCTCGCTGCTATGGCAGCATTGCCCTCTGTGAGAGAAGATGGCAGTAGTGATATGAAGGAAGTCACATGACATGAGGGGGCCACATGACTTTCCCTCTCCTCTCTCCCCACTCCCCCTTGCTATTCCAAGCCAATGAAAATTGCTTTTTCTGTGTGTCTTTTATTTTATTTTATTTTTGCTATTAAAAATGATTATTTCCATGTAATTCTGTTGTAACCACAGCAAAAGAAAAAAGAAGGCACGTATGTGTGGAGTGGTGAGGTTGTGGAGCTGGTGTGATAAGAAGGAAATTGCCAAACCAACAAAATCACAGCACACTCACACAAGTGAAGAGGAGGTGCAAAACTTTCAGCTTCAGTACCAGTATGTTCCTGTTTGCTTCACTAATGCAATTGCTGTGAGAAAGGTGTGATAATGTCCACAAAGTGAGCCAGAGAGCTCTGATGTGAGCTGGGAATGGGTAGCCACTAGGGTTGCCAGTTCAGGATCATTTCCAGGCCAAAACCTGAGGCCTAGGGATGGCCCCTGGCAATGTATTAAGCATTAATGACACCTGGATTTCCAATGTGGATTTCAGCAAAGCATTTCATAATATCCCCCATGATATTTTGATTAGCAAATTGACTAAATATGGAATAGATTGAAACACTATTTGATGGCTCCACAATTGGTTGGAAAACCATGCTCAAGGAGTTGACATGAGTGGCTTTGCTTCAAACTGGAAGAAGGTCTCAAGTGGAGTGTCACAGGGTTCTGTTTTGGGGCCGACATTCTTCAATATTTTTATCAATGGTTTAGATCATGGGGTGGAGGGAATCCCTATCAAATTTGCAGATGATACAAAAGTGGAAGGGGTAGCTAACACATTGGAGGATAGGAGAAGAATTCAAAGGGACCTTGATAAACTAGAAAAGTGGGCTGAAATTAATAAAATGAAATTCAACAGAGACTAATGCAAAATTCTATATTTAGGCCACAAAAACCAAATCCACAGATATAGGATGGTGGATGCTTCGCTCAGCAGTGCTACACATGAAAAGGTCCTTGGGATTATTGTTGATCATAAATTGAACATGAGCCAGCAGTGTGATGCTGCAGCAAAGAAGGCAAATGCTATCTTAGCCTGCATTAACAGAAACATAGTTTCCAAGTCGAGGGAAGTCATAGTCCCCCCATATTCTTTGCTGGTCAGGCCTCATCTGGAGTACAGTGTTCATTTCTGGGAGCTTCATTTTAAGGATATAGCTAAATTGGAGTGAGTTCAGAGAAGGGCAACAAGGATATAAGAGGCATGAAGAATATATGAGGAGAGGTTCAA
Organism: Gambelia wislizenii; assembly: GCA_030847615.1. Classification (NCBI taxonomy): domain Eukaryota; kingdom Metazoa; phylum Chordata; class Lepidosauria; order Squamata; family Crotaphytidae; genus Gambelia; species Gambelia wislizenii. Next base: position 301,170,774 of record JAUMIR010000002.1, on the reverse strand, counting down.
CCTGGTGAAGAGAAGATTGAGGGGTGACATGATCACACTCTTAAAATACCTCAAGGGCTGCAGAGGGTGCAGGCTTGTTCTCTGCTGCTTCAGAGGGCAGAACTAGGTCTAATGGTTTTAAGTTACAGGAGGGTAGATTTCAACTGAACATTAGAAGGAGCTTTTTGACATTGAGAGTGATTCAGCAATGGAACCAATTGCCTTGAGAGAGGATGGGGTCTCCTTCTCTGGACATCTTCGAAAAGAGGCGGGACAGCTACTTGCTGGAGATGCTCTATCTGGAGATCCTGCACTGAGCCAGGGGTTGGACCAAATGGCCCATTGGGGCCCCTTCCAACTTAGGATTTTATGATTGTGCATAAGTTCCAGCCACAATTGCTCACAGCTTGCCATTCAAACGGACACACTGACATCTATTTTCCAGTTTGGAAGTTAAAATGTAGCTAAGTTCACAGATCAAGGTGAAATGAGGGGATTATTCCTTTTCATTATTTAGGGAGACAGGATAAGAAACATCTAATCTGGGATACTTGCTTCTATCTAAGTGGATGTAAAGCATAGTGGAAGGTGAGCCCTGGTACCATAATAATTGTGAGGAAAGGAGGATGCTAAGTAAACACATAGATTTCCTAGCAACTCTTTGTAAGGTGGAACAACAAATCAATTGTAGCAAGCTGATGCTCAACTAGCTGAGTGGATATATGCACACAGTCATTTCTTCATGCCTGGAACTGAGCCTACCAAAACTGGAGAATTTGCACTCTCATCTCCCACCTGGAAATGATCCATGAAATCTAGAGACTCGGAGCCAGGCCCTGAGAACTGGCAATCCTAGTGGGGATGGGTAGCCAGGCATGAAACCAGTTCACACACAAAAATCAATGTTTCCCTCCACCAGTGCCACCCAGTCAGAGATTTGTCTCCCTGCCTGGAGGCCTAGGGAAAGCATAGTAATTCACTGAGACTTCAGTGAGCATCCTGAGACCTAGAAAGCCTGAGTGTCATGGTAGATATTAGCTCATCACCAGCTTTAAAGGGCAGGGCAAACACAAGCAGGCTGACGAAGGAGAAGTGAGCAAGCTCAAGGGAATGAATGGCTCAAGGGATGGTTATCATGTCCTTCTTATGGCTTTGGCAGGATTTCTTTATAATGCTATTTTGGCTCCCCATCCTTTGGACCATTTTGTTGAACTTACAGACCTATGTCGTCAACATGCTGGGGGTAGGTGGTGAGGCAAACTAAGCTGTGATCTGCTTTCCTCTCCTTTTTTGCTGTTCAGTCATAGCCAGTAAGGGATCTTGGAGGCAGCTGCTGTTTACCTTACCTGTTGTAGGCAGGCACACACAGAGCTACAATAGGATCAGCTAAAGCAGAATCCTGTTCTTTCCCAGCCCAAGCTTTGTTTACACACTGCTGCAACCTGATGCTGAAAGTCTGTGCTTCTCCATCCCTCCTTCACCATCCTCCCACTGCTGATGCCACTAAAAAACTTCCAGCTGGACAGAGGATAAGGCAGAAAGGGGAGTCTGGGCAGCATTAAAAGACTGTAAAAAGGAGATTCTTTCTCAGAGGCTTTGTTAACTGAAGTATCCCTGTAATGGGGAAAAAACCCTTCTTGAGACCCTGGACAGCTCTTTCCTGTCACTGGGTGACAGAGACCAAGGGATGGTCTCAATATGTGGCAGCTTTATTTGTTCTTCTTAGGTTTCTATGATGGCTCCTCCAAAGTAATCTCACTGCTCTTAAAATGCTTCATTTGACTCTAGCCCTATTTTTCCATTTCTGTTTAACCACTTTTGTATAAATGATTTTAACCATTTATTTCTAATCTGTTGTTTTTTTTTAAATCCATTTCCTTTTTAGAAAAAAAAATGTTCTAAAGTTGACATCTAGAGAATGAGATGTTTGGGTGTGGTGATTTCATGAATTTTCCCAGCAAGTTTATCCATCCCTAATTAAACACTTTTAGGAGACAGATTGCCTTGGAGATCATTTAAACATCTCTGACAATTATGTAATTTTTTAATCCTTTGCATTGAAATATGAGTGGGTTCATCTCAACAGTCAGCTTTGGCTCAGTCTTCTTGCATGCAAGCTTCACGTTAATAACACAGGTTATTTTAATATCCACATTGGTTCAATAGCTAGAGGTCATGATGGCTGCGCCATTGCGCCTCGGTGTTGTGGCTTAATACCTCTTTGTTGCTGTTCCATCTGTTTTATTTATTTATTTATTTATTTATTTAGGTTTTTTGATGGGTGAGAAGCGCCCTTTATTTATGACATATTTCTGGTGATGCCAAGGCACTGTGTAAGAGCAGTAGGCATTGTAACAAGAAGAAAATATTCTGCGCAGAGCAAATTCTCCACCTGTCACCAAAGACAGAAGAGAGTGGGCAAGAATTAACAATACAACATCTCAATGTTGCATTTCAGACAACTTTGTTTGTTTGTTTGTATGTATGTATGTATATGTCACCTTTCTCTCAGAGTGGGACCCAAGGTGGTTCACAAAAAGAAGCAGCTAAAAAACAATTAAATTTTTTTAACACAATTAAAATCATCACATTAAAATGATAGATGAAAAACAGTATTAAATCATTAAAAAGCATACAAATGGCTGCTCCCACCCTCTGGAACTCCCTTCCATGGTCGGCTAGGCTGGCCCCTTCCCTGTTTTCCTTTCGCCGGCAGGCAAAGTGGTTTTTATGCAAGCAGGCTTTTAATATGTAGCTGGGCTTATGGGGGCTTTTTATTGGGGTGTGTTTTTAATTTTTTAATTTTTATCTTTTAGCTTTTATGTGTTTGATGTAATTTTAGATTTTTATATTGTAATGTTTTTAATGGTTTTAAACTGTATTTTATGTGATACTTTGTGAGCCGCCTTGGGTCCCTTCTGGGAGAAAGGTGGCATATAAATTAATTAATTAATTAATTAATACAAAAGTTAAAAAAAAATAAAGCACACCCCTGAAAGCCGTCTCCTTGCAAGTAACTACACATTTAAAATCTGCTTGAACAAAAAGTTATTTGCCCACTGGCAAAAGGAGAACAGGGAGGGGGCCAGCCTAGCCTCCCACAGAAAGGAATTCCAGAGGCTGGGAGCAGCCACAGAGTGTCCTCACCAGACGGGCCTGTGATGGTGGCAGGACTGAGAGAAGGCCCTCCCCATGGATCTTAAAACTCTGGCAGGTTCATATAGGGAGATATGGCCTTTTGTATAGCCTGGACCTATGGGCTTTATAAGTCATGCCCAGCACTTTGGATTATACCTGGAAATGGCCAGTGAAGCAGACCCAACCTAAGCTGTAACCTAAGCTGACAAGAAAGATCATATTAGTTATGGGACAGCAACTGGAAGGCAATAGGCCAAAGCTTGCCCCTTGACAGAAATCACCTGATTGCCCTGTTCCCACCCCTAAAATTGTGTGGAGGGACTTGCATTTATGGTGACAGGTATTAAGTCTACAAAAGGGAGCCTATGTAAAGAAACCCATGTTAGCATACACTACTTCCCATTGACAGACAAGCTCCAAGCATTTGTCCACTGAGTCCTGCTTTAATTACTTGTCATTCCAAAATGTTACCTCTTTTGACCTTTCCATCAATAAGAGCCAAAAAGGGGGTGGGAAGGAGAGGATGCATACCAGCACATGCTTGCCAAATCTCTCCAGAAAGGGGGGAAGGGGGGAATCCTAAACATAATTACATGGTTTAAAAGAAAGCAGCCCAGATTCATTCAGCTTTTTAAGCAAACGCAGGTTCTTTGAGCCTTTAAAACCTGTGCTATAGTGCCCCCCAAAGGCATAAATGTACTGCTACAGCTCTCATCCTGGACCAAAGCGTTCCAAAGAATAAGAGATCAATGCATCAAGGATAATTGAATTTACAAGCGGGGGGGGGGATAAAAAAGGACATTCATTCAAGGATAAACAGCAAAAAACATACAGTAAGAGTATTTAGAGGGCTGTTTTCTATTAAACCCAGGGCCTCATAGATTTTGATTGACATTAGTAGAAAGCTGAAATTTACGATTGCCATCAGTCCTGCTTGTACCTCAGACTGAGCCTGGATGGTATGAAGAGGACTCCAAAGGTCCCACCACAGTTGCTAGAACAAGTCCTCCTCCTCCAGCTGCTTTGCACACCCAGTCATAGAAGGATTTGTAAAGCAAGACATCCCCTGGCTTTGCATGGGGCTGTGTTTCATTGCAAATCAGCAGTTCTCTACTGGAAAAAAAATCTTGCAAAGATTTACAAAGCAGCTAGGTGTCTCAGGGCTTCTCCGCAGGGGCAAAAAAACCCACCCCTGTACTCATACTGTATTTGTGGCACAGTTGACACAAAGTTTTCAATGATTCACATCTTCACCAGGGTTTCTGTGGTTTGCTCCTCATTTAAAGGTGAAACCTGGATTTTTTGCTTCAGAGCAAAGCTGGGGCAGGACTTCTGTTGGACGAGACTCCATTCTGGAGTCTCGTCCAACAGAAGTCCTTTTAAAGCACTTTTAAAATTTTCTTTTATTTTTCAGTTGTACACATACTTGGATAAGCATACCTCCACTTACCCAGTAACACAGTACTTTGGGACCACATATATTCACTTAACCACATGCACTAGTGAACAGAAGAAGAAGAAAAATGGAGCAGCCCTGGCCGTTTGGGTGGAAATAGTATGACATATGAGACATATTACACTAGACTTGGCTGTCATAGCCCTTCAAACAAAGGAGCGTTGTCCAGTGGTGGGGAATGTGTGGAGCTCCAGTTGTTGATATACTGCAACTACCACCATTCCTCACCATTGGCTATACTGGCTAGGGCTGCTGGGAGTTGCAGTTCAACAACATTGGGATGGCCACATAATTCCCACCTGTGGTACAGGAGGGTATATGGCCATCATTGCACCTTCTGAAACGCATATACACATCATAGTTAACCATAGCAGCCCGGACCAATGAGCCCTATCTAAAGAGATCATCAGACGATTATCAGATTATCTAAAAACGTTCCTGTCCCACTATATTTAAAATTGTAAGTGTGCTGGCACAATAATCCTTTTATCACATCACTATAATAATGAGAAAGAGCAGTATTATCAGAGCAAGATTGCCAGTGCTGTTTACTTCCATGTTCACCGGGGTGTTTGATCTCAGCGGTTCTCAAGGCACGAGCTCACTTAAAAGTCTAAAAACACCAAAATTAGCAAAGAAGATGGACACAAAGCACTGAAACACACTTAAAAATTTGCCAGCAAAACAGGGTGGTTCATAAAAAGTGCAAACCATACCTAGTTTTGTGTTCTCATCTGGAAGTGTTCTGGCAGGGACTGCCCGTTTGATGATGTATTCACAAGAACATATCTCTCTCTCTGGCTTTTCTTCGCAAACGAAGATTCAGGAAGGACTCATCCTGCACTTTCTGCAAGCGCGCTGATGACTAAAAAGGTCAATCCGAGATAAACAGGTCTGGTTGCAGAAAGCACAGCAGAAGGTCTCCTTGGGTGATGTTTTTGGGTTGTGATTCTTTCTGTGTTGTCGTTTCTCTTCAAGACTTGTTCAGCATGAGTTCTCAAATAAGGCTGCAGCATTGTGGATAGTAGGTCTCCTTGCCTCCCAATGTGAGGCCAGGGCGGACCACTGTTGGTGATCAATTTGGCTGAGCCTGAGATGTTGTTTCAGGGAGCCCTTGTATCACATTTCTGGAGCATCCCTCTTACGCTGACCCGTGGTGAGTTCACCATAGAGTACTATTTTTGGGAGGCGGTGGTCCTCCATCCTAGAAACGTGCCCTGCCCAGCGCAGCTGTGTTCTCAATATCATGGCATCAATGCTGGTGAGCTCTGCTTGCTCAAGGACAGCAACATTCATCACATAGTCAGTCCAGTGTATATTTAGGATTGTGTGAATACAGCACTGATGAAAGTGTTCAAGGAGTCATAAGTAGTGGTGATAGGTGACCCATGTTTCAGACCCATAAAGGAGGATAGACAGTACAATGGCTCTATACACACTGATTTGTGTGCTTCACCTCAGGTGTTTATTGCTCCAGACTCTTTTGTGAAGTCTTCCAAATGCACTATATGCCTTTGCTAATCTTTGATCAATCTCTTTGTCAATCTTGGCATCTGAGGAGATGATGCTTCCCAAGCAGGTGAACTGCTGAACGGACTTGAGCACAGATTTGCTGACGGCAATGTGGGGATGGTGGTGTTCGTCCTGTGGTGCAGGCTGGTAAAGAACTTCCATTTTCTTCAGGTTGACTTCCAGCCCAAACAGCTCTGCAGTTGTTGTGAAGCAGGATGTTAGGCGCTGCAGAGCTGCTTCTGTGTGGGCAACAAGTGCAGCAGCATCAGCGAAGAGCAACAGGGACTGCCCATTTGATGATGTATTCACAAGAGCATAATGGGATGCAGTTTCAGACACTGACAATACCACAAGAAAAAACGCCATTGGAGATCAATTGACTGCTTGGCCCATTAATAAAAAAGAATGGCTTTTTCACAGGAAAGGAATGTTTGGAGAACATGAGGGGATGATGTTGTGCAACAGGGAAGCCCTTTCACGGTATCATGTCATCGTTATGATGTTATATTTGCCACAACTGATAATCTCCTCTTTCACACTTAGAAAGACTCACTGGCTGGAAACCTCTTAGTGCTATTCTGTAGCCCTTGGCACAACACCCCAAACTCCCCCCTCCCCACAACTTTCAACCCCTAGGAAGGGCCGCCACCTCTGCTGCCACTGACCGACAGGGAAGGAACAGAACAGGGAGGCAATTCAATTGAAGTAGTTCCAAGGGGAAGGGGAAGGGGAAGGAGGGTGCACTCTATCTGTGAACATACCCACATTTCCTTTCCCTTCTGAGCCAAGATGAGCTGGTTAGACAAGATTTGAATTGCCTCCTCACTGATCATCATCATCAGCAATTAGGCAAACGGGGGAAGAATTTGGAGGAGGCGGGAACAGCTAGCACCCATTTTAAAAAATGCAGAGGGTGGACACAAACTGTGCAAGTGTAAGGTTATGCTCCACTTGCTTGGTGTAAGATTTCAGCCACTCTTTCCCTGCAGAAATGGGCAGTTTTCCTCACCTGGAATACTGTGTCCAGTTCTGGGCACCACAATTTAAAAAGGATATTGACAAGCATGCACATGTCCAGAAGAGGGCAACCAAAATTATAAAAGGTCTGGAGCCCCCGAAGTTGCCTCCCCATGCCTCCCCACTCCCTCCCCAGGTGACCATGGGGCCTCCCCACTCCCTCCCCAGGTGACCACGGGGCCTCCAGAGGCCCCAAGCCACCTCCCCACTCCCTCCTGAAAGTGGCGACGGGGCCTCAGAGGCCCCATCGCCACTTTCCTTGGCCTCACGGCAAACCGCAATATGTGGAACCGTGAGTGTGGAGGCCACGAATGTTGAGGGAGGACTGTATATCATTTCAAACCAAGCCACCAAATCAAGATGAAAAGGCAGGATTGCTATCCTCACTGAAAAGTTATTGCAAACTTCCTCTTCCTTTCTGCATGTAATTCATTTCCCACCACTCCCCCACTCCCCAAATTAAATCTTGCTTTTTGGCCTCTCTGTATGCTACAGACTTTTGCACTGCAAAACAAAAACAAAAACAAAACCTTTGTTCGCCACATAAAACCGCTGAAAGTGAACATGCTGAAGCGGCAATGGCAGGCTGATGAAACAAGTGAGTGTAAGTTTAATGGGCCATTGCTTTACCATATGTCTGCTGGTGTAGAGACAAATGCTTTAGTATTAAATAACAGTTAAACTCATGAAGGGAGGCTTGGAAGAGATGAATGGGCCACAGATGTGCTCGGTTTTAAGAAAGAGAGTGGTTTAGAAGGTCTCCTCTTCCAACAGAGAGGTGAGGGATTGCATGGATCTCAAAACTTGCTCCTTTATATTGCAAATTATGGCTTCATCGCTCTTGAACATTGTACCTCTAGGTCCCAGGAGAAAAGCACACTAAAGAGAGTCACTGCCTTCAGCTCTTGCTTGGGAGATACAGCGGGTCCTCCAGATCTGTGAGGCTTTGGATCCAGGTCTCTGCACAGAGTGCAGAAAATGTGGATGATTATGGACATTTTCAGACAGGGCCAAATACCCCATTCCTCCCTTGCTATCCCCAGTCCCATTCCTGCCATGGAATCAAAGAAAATGTTTCAGACACTTACCTTGATCCCATAGCAGGAATGTCCTCCCCCTCCCATCGCTGGCTGGTATTAAATAGAGCCATCGTAAGGCTGCATTTATCACCAGCAAATGAAATCGTGCCCGTTCTCACGAGATAGCCCCCCATGTCAAAGCAGTACACAAAGCACAAAAACACAGGGGGGGGGGGAAAACAAGTAACCCTTGAGGGGAGGGTAAGGGTCCCACTTACCCTGGATGTCCCGATCATGCCCAGAAATACTGGGAACGGACCTCCTCCCCTGTGCCTGTCATCTCACAACAGGAACTGGGCTCCTTTTCACATGTCCCTGATTCCGTGACACACACAGAATGGGTGGTCTGTTCATGATGTTTCATCATGAATAGATTATTCTGGGAGCAGCACGTGGGCAGGACAGGAGCAGAATGGAACAGGTCGACGTCATCCGAAAGGGAGACCCTTTCTCGACTCTGTTCTGTGCCTGCCACGGAGTATTGAGCCCATCTGAAAATTTCCTAAATCCCTATTAAGAAAATGGCATTCATATGACCACAAACACTTCAGTGTCTTCTGGGAACCCCCAGAAGGCTTACATAGGATGCTGGTCACACCGCCTCTTTTTCTCACAAGCGCACAGTAATCTACAGCTGTAGCAAGACTTTCAGATTCCCCCCCCCCAAATACATGGCATCCCCCCAAAAATGTATGCACCCTTAACAACTTATAATTCTGGAAATATTTTTTTTGCAATATTTTTTCCAAAAAAAAAAAATGGCATAACCCCTTAACAGAATTAAATATTACAATTGTAGAGAAGCATTGTGAAATTACAAGAGAAACTTTAAGTGAGATTTGCAACTCCGTGCTTTGACAATGTGAGCAGTGCATTGCTGCGCAGGGACAACAATTTGAACACCTTCCATAAAATTGTAATTTAAAATGGAATTTGTAACTCCAGTTAAACCATTATTATAACATTTATTCCTCAGTATTATTTACTTTCAAATAATCACCATGGCTTCTATTAGCTGTTAAAGGGTTATGAGAGCCCACTGTAGTTTGAAACAGTCAACCATGGTTGGAAACTAGTCTGATCCAGTAGGGTTCTTCCTATAGTTTTAGGGTTGCCATATGTCTCTGTTTGCAGAGAGTAGTACTCTCAAGGGTGTCCAAAGGATCATTCTCTCTTTGAAGCTGTCCTCTGTCGAAAGAACTGTATCCAGTCTGAGTCTGATTTAGAGAGAGAACCAAAAGAAGAGTGATCAGGAACCAAGGTTGCCCATCCACTTGGGGCCCTTCCACACTGCACAGGTATAGCAGTTTTATTACACTTTAACTGCCATGGCTGCAACCTATGGAAGCCTGGGATTTGTAGTTTAGGGAGACACTAGAGGGCTCTAGCTTAGAATACTAAATTTGTGGTTAACTGCCATCAAGTCGACTTCAACTTACGATGACCCTATGAATAAGAGACCTCCAAGTCACCCTATCATCAACAGACCTGCTCAAATCTTGCAGTGGCTTCCTTGATTTACTCTATCCATCTGCAATGCAACCTTCCTCTTTTCCTGACTTCTACCCTACCAAGCTTTACACATGACCCCCATATCTGCGGGACCTGTATCCAAGGATTCACTTAACTGTGTCCAAAAAAATATGGTATCTCTAGGTATCTTCTAGATCCTCCAGTGTGACTCTGTGATATGCTTCTGCCGGAAGCTGACTATAGAGTTACACTGGAGGATCTAGAAGATACCTAGAGAGGTGTTCTCTCTAGGCATCTTCTACATCCTTCAGCATGGGTCTATGGTATGCTTGGGCCATAAGTCATTCATTTTAATAGGGTTCGATATTATCCAGACTTTCCAATATCTATGACAGTTAAAATTGAATCATAGTGCTATAATTGTGCAGTCTGAAAGGTACCCTGGACATTAGGCTCAAAAAGTCATAGGTACCAGAGGTCTGACTATAGGGGGACTAAATAAAGGCATTGCCCCCCATTAAGAATTCTGCTCCCCCTGAAATTTTCCTTCAGTCCCCAGATTTCTAGCATAACAGAAAGTAAGACACTGAAAATTTTTCAACTTAGAACTCTCTTATTAAGAGAGCCAGCGTATTGTAGTGGTCTGAGCACTAGACTACAATGCTGGAGACCAGAATTCAAATCCCTGCTCAGCCATAGAAACCCACTGGGTGAGCTTGGCAAGTCAATACTCTCTCAGCCTCAGAGGAAGGTGTTCTGTTTGGTTGGGCTTGTCTTGAAAAACCATTTGGGTAAGGGTTAGGGTTAAAGTGAGGGTTAGGGTTATTATCAATTATCAATTGATATTACTGGTAATGGATAACAACCCTCACCTTAACCCTAACCCTTACTCAAATAGCTTGCAAGACAAGCCCAACCAAACAGAAATGGTTTTGATTGCATTTTCTTGACAAAATTATCAATTATCAGTTGATATGCAAGGAGAACCATGCCACACTGAAATGGCTGTACTGAAATGGGCATTCTGAAACATCCTAGACCCCATCTTAGGGTTGCTGTAAGTCAGAAATGATTTGAAGGTACACAGCAGCAGCTGTGTCTTATCTGCTGTGTTTGCATTCCCTTGGCCTGCCTTTTTTCTTTGAAAGCCTAAACTGTACTTCTAAATGCTCAGTGGAAGTTTTAAGTTACTGCAATGCTAGAAATAAAGGAAAGTTTCATGCAGGGTGGGGTGGGGGTGGGACACAATTCTTTCCTTCCCCCTGGTAGCTACACCCTTGCAGTTCACCCCATCATAGTCTTTCATACTTGGATGAGATGTATTGCAATTCTGTTTAAATGATAAAAAAATCCTTTCAAATGCTGGATTTGTAGGTTTAAATATGTTATACAAACTGGCGCCCTCTTTTAGCCTCTTTTTGGCGACATATAAGCAGCTCATATCCTGTCCCATGTTTGACTACAAATGCAAGGCATTACTGTTACACTGGATCACCGGAACCATTTCTACAGATGTATGATTTATCGCATTTGAAGGAGATTCTTCATCCAAGGCTTTTTCCTTTTTTAGTTTGCAACTTTGTGAAATTGGTTACCCTTAGAAAATGAGCTGTATGTTATTGATTCGGGGGGGGGGGGTTAACCCTGAATGTACAGGGTGAACCTATGTGCATCTATAGCATGTCCTCATCATCATCACGACCACCACCACAATCCCTGAATATTCAAAAGAATTCACTGTCTGGCTTCAGAGAGGGCAGTGGAGCCCATGGCACATTGTCATAAAGAAAATACCTGAAGGCTGAATATGCATTGCTCCTGTTACAGATACAGTAGCATCTGCTTGTCTGTGAGAGGCCAACCGCAATGCATGAACAGTGGAGAGAGGGGACCAACAGAGGACAGGATGATGATAGAGGGAGACTGCTTGCTCATCCTGTTCCTAGGGTTCCCAGATCTCAGGGCTTGGCCTTGAGTACTATGATCTGGCCCCTCTTCTCCAGTCCTCATCATGAGGGGAAGGAATCTCAGGGCAAGAGTGCTGCCTTAGAAAGTGTCTGTGTGTCTTCCTCATTTGTTACTTTTTTTCATGTGAATATTCTGTATGATTGTGGTTGACACTCAGGTATCATGCTTAATGACATCATGAGGGGTTTCCACTTATAACACCATCAGGGCCCAGAAGGGCTTGTCTCTAGGGCTCAGGGCTTGGGATAATAATTGATCTGGTGACCCTATCTCTCACCCAGCGTAATTCACCAGGTCTCTTCCTTCATTAGAAAGACAGAGAGAGCTCCCTTAGGTAACAGTTGCCAGGACGTGAAGTTGCCAGGTATTTAGGAGAGAGGGAGTGGCATTCCACAAGGTCTTACATGTGGCCCCTAAGTGAGCTTATTGTCTCTAGGTGCAATGGCAGGGAGGTATTGTGCCATTATCAGGCTAACAGAAATATTCAGCTGCCAGTTCAGTCAACTTTTGTGCATGGAGTGTACAGAACATCTTGTTCTTTGCCTCAGGCAGCAAAATGCTTCAGCCCAGCCCAGCTAAATAACACCTGCTCATTGAGCTTCATGGCTGACTGGGTATTCAAACCCATGCCTCTTTTCTCTAAAGTTCCCACCAAATTTCTAGGTGCTCCATGACATCTCTGTTCTGGCACTATTGAAATGTGCTGGATAAGCACACAAGGGGATGCAAATGCTAACCCTCCACCTCTACTGTCATTGCAATCATCTACCACATGTGGAGCATGGTAGTCTCAGCCACTCCATAGTGCCTCTCCATAGTGTTCCAAATTCTGTAAAGAGCACCCACCCACAAACAGCAGAGGTCCTCTGGTTCAGGCTATCACCTTCCTGTGTAGTAGGGAATTGAAGTAAAGGCAGAAGTGGTAGGGTTAGTAGCCAACTCCTCTGTGCTAGCTTATACAATACATTGAAAGAAGACCTGAATCAGACTTTCAATTCTTCCCTTAGCATGGCAGAAGAGAAATGCCATACATACCAGTAGCTCAATGAAAGAATGCACACTTTACATGGACAAGCAATAAAAATGAAGTAGCACAGGGTTGGGAAAGACCTTTGCCAGGCTTTGGGCTCCTCCAGATGTCTTGAATTTCACCAGCACAGCTAATGTGGCCCGCAGTGTGTCTGCAATATACAATGCCCATGAGGGGGAATCTTTTCCTTCATTATAATCATAGTACATAGTACAAGTTACATCTTGGCTGGGAGAGAGGTGGAAAGCATATGACCCTCCAGATGTTGTTGGATTACAACACCCAACTTTCCTTATCATTACTTATGGTGGCTAGGGGGCTAGTCCAGCCTTCTAAAACATTTCTTTAAAGCAGGGGAAAACAACTGTGGCCCTCTAGATATTTTGGGACTTTATAATTCTTCGGCACCAGCTATGGTGGCTTGGGTTGATTATTACAGGCCAAATACATCCAAATGTCACAATTGTCTACCCCAATTCTAAAGGCAACTGATTTTTTTTTGTGGGGTGGGGGGGACAACTGCATTACTGGTTGTTTGGTTTGAAAAAAATTAAGACTAGATCTACCACCTCAAGTAAATACTTGGCAGTTCTTATTTTAAATTAAATGTGCTTAAGATCAGGTTGCAGATTTAGGAATCAAAAAGTGAAGGTTGCATGATAGAGACCATTGTCCCTGATGTATATACAGTACACATTTCTTGTCTTTCAAGTTTCTCAGGTATTATTGGGTGCTTTACAAAAAAAGCTGTAGGACCTGTTTATCATAGGAGATAACAGGAGGGCTCTAGATACCACTAGTGCATCAGGCATGAAGACTAAACAATGGAGGATGGTATTTGAGTCAATTATCGGCCTCTTTAGCTCACAAGGATTCTCAGATCAAATTGTTAATAAAATCCCAAACAAAAACCTTTAAAAGCAAAGCAGATGAAAAATCAGCAGTTAAATGGTATTGCCACACTCATGCTACTTCTCCAAGGGATGAGATGTTTGAGGGGCAGCACTTAGGTAGGATTGGTTCCCTTTGGAAGACAGGAGGGCTTCTTGATCTTCTGAAATATTTGAATTTACTTTCAAATATGCAAGGTGCACAACAGTAGAGGCATATCCCTGGAGACATTTGCAGTCCACTGCTCCTGTGTCAGATTTCTAAACCAACATCCATCTCACGACTTTGAGAACCCAGATCATCTGTTTCAGGCCTACCCCTTACCCTTAACTGGGATTCTTTTCATCGTTGTCCCTGCCCCCCACCAGGTATTTTGCAGCCATTCGGGAAAAGGCCCAACAACTTGTTCCCATGGAAACACAGTCAAGCTATGAGAAGTGCTTTGTCAAGTCCTAGACTCTGGACAGGTATTGCATCAAGACACAACTGCAGAGTGAAAAGAGAATTGCACACACCATCTTTCATTCCTACTCACATCCATGCCCAGAGGAACAGTTTTGGGAGCTTAGATCTCCTTTAGGGTTACCTTGTCAAATACCAAACTTGAAAGATGTTCTTTCCCCGAGGGTTACTATATTTTGAAAACCAAAAAAGAGGGTACATTTATTGAAGACAGGTTGCCCCCTGTATTCACGGGGGATGTTCCCACACTTACCGTTTATAAGTGAAACTGCAAATAATAGTGAACCTCCATAGAACACCATAGAATCATGCTGGAGGACCTTGAAAATGCCTAGAGATGCCTAGAGACCATCCTCCTCCCCACTGGTTAAATGAAACTGTGGCTGATACTGCAGATACCACTTCCAATTTGTTATGTGCCTTCAAGTAATTTTTGACATATGGTGACCCTAATGTGAACCTATCATAGGGTTTTCTTGTCAGAACTTGTTCAGAGGGGTTTGTCCTTAACCTCCTCTGAGGCTGAGAGAGTGTGACTTGCCCATGGTCACCCAACAGGTTTCCAAGGCTGAGTGGAGATTCAAAACCTGGTCTCACAGTGTCCTAGTCCAGCAATCAAACCACTATACTGCACTGGCTCTATCAATTCCCCTACTATATAAGCTGTGAGAATTGCTACTAGAAATATTCCTAACCTTCACTGTATTTAAATAAGTTGTGCCTCCCTTTCCCACTTCCGACAGCTACTTCACCTGCTCCAGCAAGCCACCTTATTCCATCCCAGAGGCTCACTCAGTAAGCTCACCTACTCCTTCAGGAGTGTCTCCATTCTTCCCCCACTCCCAAGCTGCTGTCTTTCCCTCCAAGGTGATGAGGTACTGGCACCAGTGGACAGGTGAGGCAGCAGTGGTCACTTTAAAAATCCTCGGTTTTAAAAATCCACCTAGACATCTGTTTTAGAACTGGAAAAGAACATGTCCTGGAAAAGGAGGTGACCCTACTCTAGAAGCTAAGTTTTAGGAAATCTTTAATTTGAAATGAGCAGTCTAACACTAGGAAATAAACAAAATAAACCTGGCACTCATTTTAGAGCCTCTCTTCCCATGACATTTGAATAATTAGGCACAACTACAGTACTGGGGTGGGGGTTGCTAAATACATAAAAGGCACCAGATCTCATCTGATCTTGGAAGCTAAGTAGGGTGAGCCCTAGTCAGTACTTGGATGAGAGACCACCAACAAATCCCAGGTGCTGTAGGTCTGCATTTCAGAAGAAGGAACTGGCAAATGCACCCGAGTATTCCTTCCCTAAGAAAGCCCTATGAAATTCATGGGGTTGCCATAAATCCACAGGTGACTTGAAGGTGTGCACACACAGTAAAGACAGTGAATCAGTGGAATTTGCATCAGTATTGACTTATCAAGTTTCCAGGTTCAATTGGTCTATATTGGACTGGAATTTGGATTTTGACCCTAGGCTTCAATCCAGAAACAAGTTAATCCCCATTATTCATCCAGTAAGATGTAATTGTAAAATGCCTATGTTCTACATATATGTGTAATAGGAGGGCGTGCAGGTCTAGACTGGGGGGGGGACAAGAAAAAGGGGTAAACAGGGGCTTCTCTGTTTAAGGCTAGGAATGCTGGAGTTGAATGCTTTGTCACTGTCACCTGTCAAGTCAATTCAAGCTTATGGTTATCCTATGAGTGAGAGCTCTCCAAGACCCCAAGTCATTACCTGCCCTGCTCAAGTCTTAGAAAATCAGGACTGTGGCTTCATTGATTGAAACAATCCATTTGTCTGTAATGTGAGCCTCTTTTCTTCCTGCCTTCTACTTTACCAAGGATTGTTGTCTTTTCCAGCGCTGTCTTTTCCATTATCATCTTTTCCAATGTCACATCATCTCATATGTCCAAAGTACAACAGACTCAGTGTAGTCATCTTGGCTATTGAGAGTCCAGAGCTGATTTTCTCTAGGACCATTCTTTTCTTTTCTTTTTAGCAGTCCATGGGAGCCATAATTCTTCTCCAGCCCCATATTTCAAATGTTTTCTTCCTAATCAGATTTTTTCACATTCCTGTTTTCAGTTAGATGCTTAGGTTAGCTTATTGATAGTAACAGTTATTGGAATCCATTGGTGGTTGTCAGCTAACAGGAAGTACAGAATGTGGAACAGGAAACAAAACACTTTTTCTGTAAAAATGATTAACACTAATATTTAGGAATTTGTGGGAGAAGGCACTTTTAAACAAAGCTCAGAATGAGAGGGATAGACTGGGAGTGTGGACAGGGACAGTTGCGTCATTAGGAAAGCTGTACGGCATCATACCCAATCAGGAACCCTCTGGACACAAACACAGTCACATAATTTTCCATGGTCAGTAGCCATGTTACTTGTGTTTACAAAAGGTGATATTAAGCAGTCTGTGCAACCAGGAAGCAACAAACATATGGCTTTCTTCACAAAGTTCCAAGCACTAACCTGACTTATCAATTAACACTGCAACACTTATGTTCAACAGTGGTGCACAGCTCATTGGGCAAATGTGCCCTAAAATTAAGCCCAGGATGAGTGAAGCACTCTTAGCCTCACTGCAGATCTCATTTCCTAATCCCTTCTGGTCTTCTGCCAGTAGTCTGTTAGCAAAAGATCAGGCAACAGAAGGTGTTCCTATTGCATCACCAGAGCAAGGTTTTCTGCAATGTCCACTGCCTCTGTATCTGTGTTGCAGAATGATCACTCCTGCCTTGAGAACCAACCTTATTTAGTCACAGAATTGACCCCCTATCTACTATTATTCTACAATTGCAAAATGGCGGTTCCTCCCATTAAAACTGTCAACCGATGAAATCTTGAGGCTAGAGGTGGGAAGGGAGACACCTCTTTTCATTTAGTTTCAGAACTACAAGGTCTAGAAGATGTTTGCACAACAGCTAATACTAGGAGTGCAGAAACAAAACCTTAAATCTATGGCAGTGGACTATACTTGCTTTGTCTTTGCAAATGGATGAAGACAGAGGCTCTAGTCAGGTGAGTAGAGAAACCTAAACAGCTATGCCTTGAACAAACTTGCACCAAAGTTTTTTCATATTGAAGCCAAACTTCTGTTACTGTAACTTATCAGCAGGTCTGAGGATATGAAAAAGCATGTATCCACAAAACAGCTCACTGAGAACTGGTATCTTCAGTTTGTTTTGCATACGTACAGCCTATTAAAGTGACAACTGGCATGCAAGAAAAAAAAACACATGACATTCCAAGCAGGTCTGACATTAAAAGCTGTCCCTACACTATGTGCACATATGGACTGCAGTGCAATGTTTCCTGCTCTCACCACACTGCTTGTCTGGTAATTGGGAAAACCGGCATCTCTTCAAAAACCCCAGATACGGGCCAGGAGCTGGCTTTTACCAAAGAAATTGCAATAAACAAAGCTGCATCTTTAAACAACAATACACAAAGACAGGTATTTATAACTATATCTCAAACATCACACTAAGTAAATTTAAGTTCCCCTCTGTCAGTAAGGAACAAAACTGATAATTTCACAATTAGATGTTACTTTTAATAGGAAGTAAAAGGGGTGTGTGCATAATCTTTAGGGATCCAATAATTTGATTGTTCATCTAGTTTCCCATGTTCTGAACATCTCTTCAAGAGCAAAATATTTTCACAATGCTTTTAAACAGAAGAGAAGGCAAGTTACTGGAACATTACAGTCCTTTTTAAAGCAATACAAATGACAATAGCCTTTAGAGTCCCAGAGATTGAAACTATAAGATTACAAGCATTTAAGACACCTAGTTTTGAAGTACTTGCAGCTGTATTCATCAGATCATTTTCACTTTAAATGAAATATAGGTAGGATGGAATCTGATTTCTTCATAAATATTTTCACTAGGATGGAGAGTTTACATTTTCTTCATTGGCAACAAAAAAGTGCTCAATTCACAAAAAAGGATACGTCAAACCCAAAACATGCAATGGTTGTTTATTTTTAAAAAGCTATACTGTAACCCAACATTGAAGTAAGCAGTAATTAGGTCATCTTGCATTATTCGCCCTAAATAATATGATTTTGCCTCCATATATAGCCTCTCCGTTTATTATGAAATGAAGAAAGGGGTAAGGAATAGATCTCTCAAAAATCAATGATCAAGAATCTAAACTAATGAGTGGTTTTAATTTGAATTTTTAATCTAGCACTTCATGTGAAATAATGGATCTCTTGCAGTTCAATACATCTGAAGCTGCAAAAAACCCAACACTTCCATTTTTTGGCATATGTTACAGTTACTCAAATATATTCTCTCTTAAATTCAAGAAGCCATTATCCAGTGTTACCATGAAATACAGACTGTCGATTCTAGGTAGCCTTTGCTCTCTCCAAGACCAAGGTTAATTAAAAAGAAACAAAAGCAGGGCACCACACTAATTTTGGAATCTAGTACACTAAAAGAGTGGAAATGGGGTGGGGTGGGGTGTGCGAACTTAAGTTTATAGAAGGAACTAAATATCTGCAAAAAAAAAAGAGCTGATTTTTGGTTGTATATTATTTTACACTTTGATCTGCTGCATCTGTCAATTTAGAACAGACGTGCTTATCTTTCCATGTATCCTTTCTATATTTCCTTCTCCCTCCCCTCCCCCTGACCTTATGCCAAGTATCATGGATATGAGCCCAAGTATCCCAGACAATCCAGTGAACAGCTAGTGTAATGCACTGGTGTGATGTGTGAGATTTTTTTTTAAAAGTCTCTCCCTTTCAATCTTCATCAAAGTTCTGTTGTAGAAGGAAGTTGGCTGCCAAGTTTTCATTCTTCTCACATGCAAAATATGCTTGTATCACAAGTCCTTCAGGGAATCCTAGTGCCTTTAACTGTAAGAAGGAAAAGAAAGTCACAATTCACGTTTCATGCACAAGTAGCTTCCTTAGAATAAATTCTTGAGGAGGAACATCTCTGATGCTGTGAGAAGCTAGCATCTTCAGTAATAATCCTAACATGCATATAACATATATATAGTATATATATAACATATAAGAATCCTAACACTTGTGGGGGTAGGTGTAATTAACACAGAAAGTGGGCTGTCAACCACTACAAATTTGCTCTTCTGAAACTGAATAAATTTTCAGTCAATTTCAGTTAATATGAAATTTCGACTAAAACTTTGTGGAAACAAATAATGAAATCATTAGGTCTCAACTAAGCTTAAGACCTCAAATGTACACTGGAACTTACTGTGTGTGGTAGCTTACTGAACCAATCCCTGGGTCTGTAGAGCCCGTACCGTAAGGAGATGGTTACCGACACTCTAATTTTGCAAGGAAACAGTGACTGCATCTGAGGAAACCATGCTTAATGAAAAATATAACCTGCACATCCATTTCAATATGCCGTTTCTCTTCCTAGTTTGAGGCTGATCTTGAATAATGACATAGGTATTTAAACAAATGCTTAGCTTACCCATGTTTAAGCAAGATATATATATAATGTATGGACTGTTCCTGAAAGACTCTATGTAGTGCTTTGACACCTTAAAGCACTATGTAAATGCCAAAGAATAAAGCATTAAAGCTCCAAAAAAAATTGAGATTGAACTCATTTATTAAGAGCGGTATCTATTTCAATTCCTAACTGTACTATAAGGAGGATAACTACTGCTACAGAATTGTTTTCTAGATTAGTGAGAATATCTAAAGTGCTCTGACCATTCAATTATTCACTCTTCACTTTTATTTTACAGGATCGGAACAAAAACAAATTGTTTTGGAAACAGGAAAACATGATCTTTATTATAAGTGGGACCTGCATCAAAATGCTACAGATCCTGCTCTTAGTCAATATTCCAGCCAGTCTGTCATGTCCTCCTCCACTCCAGGCTCCCCCTCTGCTATCAGCCAGCTTTCTGTAGCACCTAACCATGCTCAGTCTTCATGACTGACTGGACTGGGTTTGGGGGCAAAGAAATAATGTTTTTGTTTGGCTTTGAACAGAATGTATTTTTGTACTCTTGCAAACCTGGGTTCCCACCAAGCTTGCTAAGTCATTCATTTTGGCTACACAAGTACGTATCCATCTCTGAACTTCTATAACTGAGGGAATAACTAAAGGAGATGACTTTAGGGAAGTTACTTTAAAAAAATAAGTAAAAAAATGGTCCACTCACCCTTTCTATAGCTTCTTTTTCCTGAGGTGTGACTTGAATATAGTTCATGTGACGGCTTCCAGCTTCAGCTACTCCTCCTCCTCCACCACCACCACCTCCGCTGCCACCTCCCCCTTGACCTGACTCCTGAACAGGCTCATTTAACATCTGAATAAAATGTTCTTGATGTTGGCTTATTTGCTGTGGTGCATGGGAGGACAAAAGCAAACAATACACTGAAATAAAGCATATGCATTTGTACTGACAGACTCACAAACAATTACTGCTGTACTATAAATGACAATCTCCAAAACCTAGACAAAAAAACCCCCACAAGTGTGATAACTAGGACTGCCTTACAGTGACACATATATAATGGGGATACTTTTTATAACTTAGTCAAAAAGGTTCACCAACTTTACTGCCTCACAACTAATGATGATGCATGTTAAAATCCAACACCCTAAAATTACAGAGGACAACCCAGAATGTTTTAAAAGTCACCTGCAGTAACTGAGGATTTTCCCGGCCTATTTGCTGTAGCAATGCAGGCAGAAGAGATGGATTCTGCTGAATAATTTGTCTCATCTGCTGGAACTGAGGCTGGTTTCGTAAAAATTCAAGAGGATGTCCTGAAAGCAAAAGAAGCATGTCCATGGAATATTTGACAAGGGAAACTGTGACAGTTGAAACTGACTTTTAGGGGTGACAGTATGAGCAAATCTAATCTTTAATCTGACTGAGGTAACAAGTCTTTAGCTCACAGCTATTGCCGGGAACTTTTTTCCCCCTCAAAATGGCATACCATCTCAGACAAAACAAAATAATTCTTCAATTTCTAGTAGGACTTGCACAAGAACAAGCTTATTTGCTCATGAAAATGCCTTGCATAATGCATAGTCTACAAGAGATTTTTTTTAAAAGAGCTGAAGAACATAAACAAAATCCAAATGAAAAACCAGTCTTTAGACTTCAAAGTGCAAAATGCAAGTACTATCCAACTACAACGAAATCTTTCCAACCAAGTGCCCCCCCCCAAAAAAAAATAATACAGGCATTTCCTGATTGAAAATCAGTGTCCTCCAAAACAGGCTGTACTGAAACCCATGTTATCATGAGAGGACAGTGAAGAATCTGCCCTTCCATTCTAATGGAGAAAGAAAGTGAATTCAGCAACAGAAAAGGCTACGTGCTTTAAGAGTTGAATGTCAGTTTCCATTTTAAAGAGGCTGCAAGTGACCAAATAATAATTAAAAGTGCATGTAAATATTTTTGCTGACACAGAGAGTGTTTACTTTTAAGCTCCTTTTCCTTAAGGGCGAGAAACTAATTCCATAGAGGATCCCTGCCCAGTGTAGAGGGTGCTAGGGAAGCCCATCTCCCCGCACCCATCCCACGGGCTGGAGAGATTCCCCTTAGCATGACTTTAGCCACCTTAGTCCCTCCCCACATCCCTTTGCACTGCTTGTTGTACCAAATGTCATGGCAAGAGATGTACTCAGGAGAAACATCATTATCTCTCATCAGTAATCATACAGAACAGGAGCATTCCTTGCATGCCATACAGAGAGATACTGCCAGCCTTTGGAGCCTTCTATCAAGCATTCATCTTCTCTGTGGACAGAAAAAACTGGAACACTGTAGAGTGGGGTGGGTTGTGATGAAAGATGGGGAAAGGTTTGGCTTCAGGAAGGTCCCTGTCCTATACCATCCAGCCCAGTAGCCCATCCCAACTTTAAGGGTCTCACTTAGTTTAGGCAGTTCTAGTATGCCCACTTATTAATCTCTGAATTAGAAAACTGTGTTTTACAGTGAGGTCTAAAACATTTTTAAGAATCACAAACCAAGTAAACATGCAGCACACGTTCATCCGAGTAGCAACTGCAGTGTGCGTCGGCGTGTGTAAATTTAATTTTCCATACATGCAGAAAAGTTACAAAAGCAAAAGACTAACAGCTGAATCTCTAGACCAAGAAATCATTATATTCCTGACAATCATATACTGAAGGTAATTAAAGCCACAATTATCACATAGGATAAGGATTTTTACAGAAATCTTTTGAAATATAGCCACCTTACCTCCCGTGGAGCTAGTAGTTGTAGTTGTAGTAGCTGCTGCAGCAGCTGCTGCTACTGCTGAAGGAGAAGCACCAGTGCTGGCTGCTTGAGGGGGATCAGTCACACCCTGACTTTCTCTGTCTCCAGGAATACCCTAAAAGGATACAGTCACATTAAAAATTGAGTTAACTTGCCTTGGTAATTTAAAAGTACACATTCTGTGAAGTGATGCTAGGAAATAACTGGGAATTTCACTGACTGTTCTGAACACACATTTGTGTACAGCAAGTGCTGGAGACTGCTCCACTTGTCTGGGCTTTTTGCTGCAACTTCATGCACTACGATGACAGGCTGCATTTTAAATGAAAAGCAGGTCCACATTCAGTGGGCCATGAATCCCGGCACCTATGATTCTTAAAACCATGAAAACTAAAGTCAAAGCTTTGATTTATACAAAGTATGCTAGATGCAACTCAAGGCATCTTAGTTTTAATCTAAGAAAAACTTGTGGCCAAGTTATAAAGAACTGTGAAATTAATTCCATGCATCAAAGGGGATTTGGAGTTTGTTGTTCTCAAGCTGAAGCTCCAATATTTCATGGCAATAGAATTTTGAAACTGAGGAGATTCAAAAGCAGGCTGTGATATAGCATAAAATGTTCTTTCCCAAGATGCTGCTCTACAAGTGACTTGGAAAGATCACTTGGAAACAAAACAGGCAAAACTACAGCTGAACCACTACTTGTTATGTCCTAACCCTAATTTGAGAACTAAAGTGAAAGTTCTCCACACAAAAAAACTGGTTATAACATTTAACTATTTGGCGTGACACAAATGGGCTCAAATGGAGGGCATTAATTATCAAAGTAGTTATTGTAAGACAAGCAGTCTTACTGATTCCAACATTTTGGACAGCCTGCTTAACAACTGTTCTGCCATGTATGATTAAGGAACTTTGTCTAACAGTTTCAATTAATTAACAACATTCACATTTTTCAGTGCCAAGCAGACCAACGACTCTGCATATTAAGCAGAGGGAGTTTCATGCATGAGTTTCCTAAAGAAAAGTAAGCAGTGCAAAGTGATCTCCTCAATAAAGTTGCGTTTTCTAGAAAAAGATGCAACACTTCAGACATGACCTCCATGTAACAACCCAGTTACACAGGAGAGTGCAGCTAGTGGGTGTGGATGATGGAAGGTGCTGTCCAAAAAAAATCAGAAGGCACTATATTGGGGGAACGCTGTTATAGAATCCTCACATTCAGAATTCTTTGAAAGTAGGAAACTCAAGTCACCACTGAACTGTGGCCATTGAATACAGAAATCATGAGAGCTAAAGCAAATAATGGCTATATAAAAAAGAATTAATCTTATCTTCAGAATTTTGTAGTCTAAACTGGAAACATTTTGTAGTCAAATGTTTTTAAGAGCAGAAAAAAAGGAGGAAATTGTTCTTTTGACTATGACTGGAAATGTCATTTTTCACAATAATGAAAATAAGCCAATGTATGCCATTTTTATTGAATGATCCTCAAGCTTGTTATGGGGGTGGGGGAGATGGCATCAATGGAAGAAGGCCACCAACAAGTACAGAAGAGATTATTCTCCCTTCTTCTCACAGCCCATGTGCACTCATAACTGTGCCAGACACCCTTCAGAGCACACTGAGTGGCACAGAGGACTGGAAAGCCCTATTGTGAACACTCAGAGGCTGCTGGAGTGGAACTGCCTTTTCCTGGACTGATGTCCTGGGATAGGATGAATGAGGACAAACGAGTAAACAGGTTGAGGCTTAATCAAAATAAAACAGACATGAGCAGTAGGTAAGCCAACCAGTTTGGATAAGGATGTACTTTCTCTGAACAACCAACTGCTCAATGTGGAAATTCTTCTGGACTCAGTGCTAACTGGAACAGCTCAGGTACCAATAGTGCCAAGAACATTTTACTTCCTATTTCATCTGTGAAGGATAGCCCTTGCCTCGCTTTTTCTTGGTCTGATGACAGCCAGGCTACACTGCTAAAATTGGACCACCTTTAAAGATGGTTCAGAAAATTCAGGTGGTGCAGAAATCAAGCTGCCTTGATATTGGAGGAGGCTGGACAAAGCTGCCACATGTGATACCAACCATCTTGAGAGACTACTTAAGATACTGCACCTGCCTGCTCACCTTCTGAAGTCATTAACAGATGTCCTTCTCACCATCCCACTTCCATAGGCTGTTTCAGTGGTGACCCTATACTTTTTGAATCGGCACACAGGCCTGCATGAGCACGCACTCATGTGTGAGTGCATATCAGACCTCCTTTCAGGAATGTCTTGAGGACAATTGTCTTGAAGACTTGCATTTTGGTGGTTTTGTGCTTAAAGAAAGCCTTGAAACAACTTTGATTACTGAACGAAGGCCTTCAGTTCTTACACTTCTAAATCTTGTTTTTACCCACTTTTAAGGACTTTGTCATATCTAAAGTAGTTGAGTGGTAAACTCACAAAAGGAACATATAAACATTAAGAGAATATCTCACCATTAAAAGATACTCCACTGCTCTGTCTGGATTGTTGAAGCTGGCTCTCAGTGCAGCAATTACTTGCTCTCTCTCATATCCCATTGACATGATCTCAGTCACCATATTTTCATAGGACTGACCTGTTACTGAGAACAACAGAAAACAAAAGTTGAGATGAGAAATGAATAAATGGAGGCAATGGAAGGGAAATGTTCAAGAAAACAACAGAGTGGTCTTTGTAAGAAATAATAATTACAATTGCCTGGATCTTGGTGACATGACAATGTTCCTTTCTATCTGCAGTTGCTAAGTATTATAGGTATTTATTGTTTATTCTGTAATATTTCTATACTACCTTTCTGCTAAAACCAAGGCAGTATAAAACACATTGAAAGCAAAAATATTACAAAAAACATTAATACCCTGAAACTGACATTAAGAATAAGAACCACTAAAAAAACTGTAAAAGGTCAAATTTAAAAAGTGTCTTGATACCTTTTCTAAAAGTAGAAAGAGTAGGGACCAGTAGTTAACTCTGTGGAGTGCATTCACAATTTGGGAATGATACAGGAGGAAGCCCTCTCATACATGTCTATTCAAGCAGGCCTCTTGAAATGATAATATCCTCAGAAGGGCCTCACCTGCAGATCTTAATAATCAGACATATTTATGATGAGACAGGCAGTCCCTTAAGACAGTTGCAACACTGTGTATTATTAACTGAAACAACTCTCCCTAGTTATAGTCTGCTGCTTCTTTGCTAATGTCTTCTGAACATAAAACATCACAACCTTCTTTTGCAACTAAAAAAAAAGCTGCCCAGTGTGTAAGGATGAAAACTGGTTCCTCTAGCTAACCTGCTAACACTTTGAAAATCCAAACAATTTATTACTGCCATGCATGTGATCTGTAATTAAGGAGTGGTTAACAGCTCTAGACAACTGCTTTGAGAAAGTAAAAAAGAGAGGGATACAGAACAACTGCATGATGCTGTTTCTGTGGATTAACAAGAACTCTTTATCCTCAACTCTGACACATTTCACAGTATAGATTTCTCAATCTATACATATGTCTCTAAAACCTTCACAAGGTTGGCAGCCCTAAACAAAACTCAAGAAGTCACCAGTTCCGCCCTCTGCCAAACTAGTGGCCTTATCCACCTCACAACTCCTTCAGATCCCCCTAGTGATTCATCCTGCTCTGCTACTATAGAAGCCTAAATGTTTTACACCACGACATGGAACTCTGTTCAGCCTGGAGGTCACATTCCCTTGTGGCTATCCTCAAAGAAATCTCAAGTCAAGACCACATCCATGTATCAGGATATGCTTTCTTGCTAGAAGGTGAATAAGAGTCTTCTGTTTCTCAGCATCTACTATGAAACTCCTGAAAGCTGCTGATGGACAGCAACCTCTTCTTCCATCCGCAGCTCACCCTTGGAACTGGGCAGCCATAGCAACCCTTGCCCTCTGCTCAACTGTTTCCTAAGCAGCTGAGCAAGGGAGGAAAGAACATCATGAGAGGTTTAAATCTATCCTCTGCAGCCTCTCATGAGAGATTCCCATTCCTGTTCTATAGCTTGGCCACTTCTTATAAAGCTGAGCAAACTGAGACCTTTAAACTCTTTGGCAATCTTCCTTAAACACAAACATAGGAATGAAACATGAAATATATTTATTCAGGATATAATTCAATGTTTCAAGGTAACATCCCTGCAGATTTCACCCTGCTGAAACAATGGCCTATATAAAGCTTCATAAAATGGCATGGAGGAGTGCAAGTTCACACATGATCAGAATTAGAGTGGGGGGAACAGCACCCATTTTCTGTCCAGTGTTATGACTATGCTAAGTCAAATATTAATAGTTTTTAACAAACAACTTCCCAAGTATCCAATACAATTTTTCAAATGGTTTCTCCTGAGAAAAATAATTATTTTTATTCAACTACAAAACTAAAACTGGAAATGAAATTAACATTAATACTTAAAATATCAAATCATTTAAGGAAGCTTATGGAAATGACAGCAGTGTTCAAAATACCTACCACTAATGAGAGAAACCACAAACACATCTAAGAGTGGTAGAATTCAAAGAAATTGCCATCTTGGTCTGAATTAGTATGCAAAGGGATCTTTTGAGACCCAGAGAAAGATGTTGGTAGCATAAGTTTTCATAGACTAAAACTGTTAACAGCCTGCAGAAATAGTGCTGTTTGATATCACTTTAACTACCATGGCTCAAGGCTATGGAATTCTAGGATTTGTAGTTTTGTAAGATATTTTGTAAGATATTTGTGAGATATCAGAGAGTTCTGGTGACACAACAAACTACAAATGTCAGGATTCCATACAATGGAGCCATGATAGTTAAAGCGGTATCAAACTGCATTATTTCTTCAGTGTGTCAGCAGTCTGAATCTATGTAATTAAATGCAACTGCATTTGGTGAAGAAGACTTAGTCTACGAAAGCTTATGCTACCAACTTTTTTCTCTTTGCAATGTTGACTTATGGTTACTCAAGGCCAGATGCTATAATGCCCCAAAATGTATGGGCAAAAGAATAAAGAGCTGTATGAATTATTTCAGTCCATAACATAAAATTTACCAGAAAAACAAAATGACTACTACCCCTAGAGTTAGCTGGGTGCAGGGGACTGGAACTGGAGGAGGCTCTCAGGGCAGAAGCGGATTTCTGTTTCTTTACCCTTCCTTCTTGAGCAAAGAGATTTAACCAGTTCCTTGCTTTAAGGCACCCTTGCTTCAGCAGTGTTTCTCAGACCAGATGGTATTCACCGCTAACATTCTTAAAATGTGCCTTTTCATTGTAGCTGAAAATAGGCCCCCATAATAAATTGAATACTGGATCATATCACCTCCCTATACACCTCTGAGTAGTTTCAAGTTTCAGAAGAAGCTAACAAGAAAATGTCTAGCAATCAACTATACTGAAGACAAAGGTGGGAAAATTGCTCCTCCAGATATTGTTCAATCTCAACTTCTATATGAAAGAGTTCTATTCCAAATCATTGAGAGTCAAAGATTCCTCACTCCCACTGTATATGCAGAAATCTTAATAAAACTAAGCATGCCTGAATCTGATTAGTGCCTGGAAAAGGTAGCACCTAGATACCTCACCTGCAGCAGTTTCAGTTCTACTATCAAAACAAGATGGATTTAAAAACAATAATATATTCTGGCATATAAGACGACTGGGCGTATAAGACGACCCCCCAATTTTTAAGTCAAAATATAGTGTTTAGGGTATACTCACCATATAAGACGACCCCCACATCACCCGCCCTCCATGAAGCCGCGATCAGGCTCCCCATCGCGGCTTCGGGGAGGGCAGGTGGTGGCTGGAAAGCTCCCCCACTCCAGCCAGCCACCTGTTCTGAAGCCTTCCCGAAGCTAGCTGAGGAATCGCAGGGGATGGCTGCCTGGCTGGAGAGCTGCTCAGCCACCTCCCGCGATTCCCCAACCCGTGAGGAGGCTGGCCAGCCCCCTCGCGAGTTGGGGAATCATGGGGGATGGCTGCCGGGCTGGGGAGAGGCTCAGCCACCTCCCGCGATTCCCCAACCAACGAGGAGGCTGGCCATCCTTCTCGCGAGTTGGAGAATCACAGGGGATGGCTGCCTGGCTGGAGAGACGCTCAGCCACCTCCCCCGATTCCCCAACCTGCGAGGAGGCTGGCCTCGCAAGTTGGGGAATTACGGGGGATGGCTGCCAGGCTGAGGAGAGGCTCAGCCCCTACTGCCCAGCAAGGCTCCCCCCCCCCGTGCAGCCTTGCTGGCTGGGAGGGGATGTTCTCCATGACTCAGAGTCACAGAGAAGACCCCCTCCCACCCAGCAAGGAATGCCCCCCTGTGTAGCCTCGCTGGCTGGGAGGGGATGTTCGCCATGACTCAGAGTCATGAAGAAGACCTCCTCCCGCCCAGCAAGGCTCTCCTCCCCACTTGCAGCTGCGCTGGGCAAGGGGGTGGAATAAGGTGGCTAGCAAGGTTCCCCCCCCTCAGGACAGCCACCTCTGTCGTTCCAAGTCCGAGATGGGACTGGCACAGCCCCATCTCGGACTTGTATCCGGCATATAAGATGGCTCCTGACATTTCAGCTGATTTTACAGACTGAAAAAGTTGTCTTATACACCGGAATATACGGTATGCATTTTGCAAACACATAATGCACGATACTCATTGGGGATTAGAAAATTCCTAGAAAATATTGTTCAAATACTGTTCCTATAACATCTTCATAGATCCACTGCCCAGAACAGACAGGATGAATCTACAGATTCAAAACTAGTTGCTAAATGGCTAACAGGAAACATTTTGCTTGCATATCTGCTTGTGGTCTTGTAAAAGGTATCTGGTTAGACACTGACAAAACAAGGTGCTGGATCCTTGGTCTGAGTCAATAGGGTTCTTATGTTCTTAGGAAAAGGGCTTATCTAAGATAAAACACTGCTCTCTAATTGGTAGGTAAATTCAGTAATGACCCAAGACTGTTTGCATCTGTTATTGAATAAGAACATCAGTTAAATCCAGAAAGTGGCCCTGAAGGAACTGAGACATGAAATTACCATTACTGTGAAGCCCATAGGAAAAGCAGGTACTGTAATTCCTTTCAGCCTTTTATGTTTTTCAAAAAAAAGAACATACATGATACCAGCCTTTTTTGAAAGCTGGTTGCTTAGTCAGCATAGGTCACAAAGAACTTTTATCCAAATAAGTGAGTGAGCAGCCAGAGCTGCTTTTCAATGTTGCAGATAGGAAGCAGAATATTTATTAAAGACACTTCTACATCAAAGTTCCCTTGGACAGTGTTCCATACATTAAAAAGTAAGTAAAAGCCCTGTGCTTCTAGCACAGACACCACACAGGTTGACAGAGCAAGGAGGAAGCATTCCACACCTTCTCTAGCAGTACAGCATTTTTAACTTGAAAAAATGTTTTATTACCCTGTTCTGTATTCCTAAGAGATTGTTCCTCCTTTGCCAGAGTATTACAACCGTCTAACATCCATCAGTCTTATGAATGAAAACAAGACAGTAAAAAATATGTGCAGGTAACTAAATTTAGAAAGAAAGTTTATTGTGTTGCAGTACCATTTCAGGACTCTGTTAAAATTGTCCATTAAGTCCTACTTTATTCTCGCATTGCAGTGAGAGGTGATCCTGAGTTTTCACCAGTAGTGCATAGACTGTGGCAGGGTCTACCAAGCTAATAAATACTTTCAATATGGCCCTGGAGGCAGCCTGCATGTGAACTGTCCAAGGGCTAGTTTAGCTGTGTACAGAGAGGCTCACTGACAGAAGGATGGTGCATGGCTAGGCAATGGGTTGGCCATAGCAATGATGACTGGAAGCAATGCAGTGTCTATCAGCAGAGGAACTACCCACATCAGCGAAATCAGAGATCTCCAAGCCCATACAAGATAATTGAGTAGAAAAATATAACCCACAGAGTGGTTTCAGTAATAAATTGTCTTGCTTTCTGGTGATTAACTTATATTTTATTCACATCTTTTGTCACCATAACATCCATAGCAAGCACATGAGGTATAAAGCCATTACGTGATATGGGAGGGGCATTAAATCAATCCACATTTGAAAGGCCTAGTTATTACTCAATGATGAAACTGTCCGTACATGAAATGGTATACAGTTGTCCCTCCGTATCCACGGATTTAAGTATTCACAGCTTGAAAATATTCTTTAAAAAATAATAATCCCAAAAGCAAACCTTGATTTTGCCAGCTTATATAAGGGACACCATTTTGCTATGCGACTGCATAGAATGGGACTTGAGTATTCACGGGTTTTGGCATCCAGGGGGGAAGGGGGTCTGGAACCAAATCCCAGTGGATACCAAAGGCCCACTGTATTAGCATTTCATAATACACCATTCCAAATCGCCAGTTTCCAGATACAGTAGTAATGTTCTTAAGATGTACTGATCCAAATTTCTGAAAAAGGAAGACAAAATGAATTCTCTGACTTAACAATGCATCACATTCACAGAAGTATTTTATTTGAAAGTAAAAAAGGTTATGCAATCTTCATCTGATATTGCAAGGCAATACTAATGAGTATAAGTTTTAAATGTTAAATTACAAGTGAGTTGGAACAGTTGCTGCTTTGGGCACTGAGATGCCAGACTGTCCAATGGATATATATTTCAGCACAGGAAAAGGTAGCTATTCTGCCCTACTTAAAGAATTCACTTCAGATAAACTGTATGAACTGCTCAGAGTATCCTAACCTTTCTGCCACAATTCACAGGCAAGCCAAATAAACTAAAAGGGGTGGGTGTTCACGCAAACCTTGTACAAAAAGAACTAATAATTATCTGCAGATAAACTGAAGCAGTGGGCATATTATATTTAACACTCATTACAGCGGCACTTCAAAAGTCGTACTTGTTCAATTATGACGCTGGTGTCAAGAACTGCAGCAGCAGGATGAAAGCAATGATCTTTCCACTCAGACAACTATCGGAAAACACTTACCAAGTGCACTTGTAGCATCCTCAAAGAGATTTGATCGTGAAGTATCACCTGCTGTACTGTAACAAAACAAAAACAAAGTATCAAGAGGTGTCCTCTCCTGGAAAGAGGTTCTAATACTTTCAGAATTAGAACTATTGCTACCTAAAATGTATGCTCATAAAGCATCTAAAATTTCTACGCACTGTACTAAAAACATTAACAAGAACAGACCTTGTATGCAATTGTTTAGTTTTATCAATTAAAATATTGCTAGTGGACATTATCCAAACATTCCTTCCTCCTGTACAACCAATCCAGAGGTATAATGGACTATGAAAAATTCTGAGTTTTTGCTTGTTTATAGTGGTAATTCAAGGAGAGGCATGAAAAGTAGGTACAGAATGATTCAAGGCACACATATGGTAATTTGTAATGTACAGCTGGCCATCCACATTTGCGGGTTTAACTTTTGCGGATTTGATTACTGATGGATTATTTGTAAGTCCCTATTTATTTAGCACTAAAATACACTCTGCTTTCTTCACTGTACTCAATCTCACCTGATGTTCATATTATCATTGTCCCATCTGGTTACTTTTCAGAAGAAAATGAAGACATAATAGTATATTAACTTGAATACTAATTCAATTTTTAATAAAACATGGGCACAACTGACACATTACACCATTACCATATATACTTGTGCATATGAAAAAAAAAAAACGATCAACCCCAAAAACCTGGGTTGACTTGAACATGGGTAAAAACACCTCTCTCTGTTGCCGTGCCACTTTTAACATTTTGGAATACCTGGGTGGAAAAAATGTCAGTGGCGGCAGCTCTTTGGCACTTCTCCACTAAGGTAGAGAGTGTAAAGGGATCGGTGCTTCTTCTTGGTTCTCGCAGGACAGACTAAGCTGTCAAGGCAAGAGCTTTGTCCATCTCAGCAGAACCTAAAAGAAGCAATGACCCGCCTCTACTCTCTAGGGTAGCCTTTTTTGAATGCCTAGGCAGGAAATGGTAGTGACAACAGCTCTTCGGCACTTCCTTGCCACAACAGAGATAGCTTCCCCTTTAAGATAGCCAAAGAACTGCCGCCACCACTTTCCAGCACTGGCATTCAAAAAGGCCAGAAGCAGCATCACGGTGAAGAGACTTGAGGGGGTCAGTGGACTAAGCTCTCACCTTTTGCCCCCTACTCAGAAGGAGATGGTTCCTTTTTTGATAAAGAGTTAATACTGTACCTAACGTTTATCAAAAAAGGAACAATCCCCTTATCTGAGTAGAGTGGTGAAAGGCCTTTTTAAATGCCTGAGTGAGAAAATGGCAGTGCTGGCCAGGGGCAGATGACCCTGAAGCGGTGCTGGCACTTTTGCCTCTCCATGGAATAGATCTGAGGACCCCTGTGCTGAACCCCAAAGTTTTATCCTCAACTTATCCATGGGTCATATCAAAATCCATTATGTTGGTTCCAAAACCTGCTCTCAACTTATACACGAGTCCACTTATACACCAGTGTATAAGGCAACTATTTCAGAACACTTTGAGCAGGATAGGTTGCAAGCTCTCAACAATTAAAGTCCATTAAAAAAAAAAACCCTCAAAGACAAGTGACAGCCTTCACAACTACAATCTTAGACAATTTGAACTCAACAACTAGAACTTTTATAGAACAGTATGGAGTTCTCTTAATATGCTCAAAAGCCATTTAAAAGACCAATAAAAATAAGAAATGCATTTCTACATTATGAAGCATTGTTTTTATTAGCCTTTTGAACAAAATTATACAGATATACTTTATAAGCAGCTCAGCAGAAAATGCAGACAGCTTTTTTGGATGCAGATAGCTTTGATGTCCTCCATCGAGTCTCTCTGCCAAATTTAGCCTGAAGTGTGATGAGAAGAGTTTACTTTCAAGCCATCTGCTCATACCTGTCTGTAGATGACGTGCTGGTGGCAGCTGGTGCCTCTACTGGTTTCTCTGCTAATTTCTCTTCTACAGGGGCACTCACAGGTGCTGGCTCACAAGCCACTGCTGCTGGCGTTGGAGGATCTGTTGCAGGTGTTGAAACTGGTGCAGGAGCTGGGACGGGTGCTGGTTTGGGGGCTGCAGCAGCTATCGTAGAAGAACTAACAGTAGTAGCTGTATCATTTGACTGCTGAGTTGTAGTTGGGGATGGAGCTGGAGCTGGAGCAGCTGCTGCTTTTGGCTATAACAATTAAGAAATTTAAATGAACCAAATTCCCAAGCCATTCCTTATTTTTCTCTTTCAATATAATATGCTTTAATGATAATCTCCTTACACAACTCTCTCAGGGTTCACCTGGAAGTTACACCTGTGACACAGATGCTGCTTTAAATCACCACCAGATGACTGCTACTGTTGTTTTGCTGTTCCCATGTACAATTGTGGCAGTTTTCTCCATAAGATGTTTGAAGAAATTTTGCATTACTATAGAGAAAGCTGAGCCATTTTTTACAAAAGGTTTACACAGCATTAGCAGATGCTTAAAATTACTTGAAGTAACAGCTATGTAGTGCATATAATGCAGGTGAGCCCTTCGTTACATCTGAATAAGAACACTCCTTTTCTAAGCAGAGTATCATGTTCATATTTGTGTCACTTCATATTACTGCTAGCTTTGGCAGTCTCCTCTTCACCATTTTAAAAGCAGCCTTCCACGCAAGTAACAAAATTTAAGCCTTGCATTTACCCTTCAGCTAACACAATCAATGATTTCAGATTGTGTTCCAGAAAACTGTTGTCTTCTTGCAATTTTATCAGATTATTACCATGTGAATAAGCTTACTTGCAGCTTGCCGACCACTAACACATCTGTATTGCAACTTGTAGATAATGTGTTTCAAACCACACATCTAATCCACATAGTAATAGTGAAACCCAACAGATATGAAAACCAACATCTATCCTTCTCTGGACAATTCTAAATAATAAGCTACTAAAAAGTAATGTTCCCTGTATTCCTGTTTTTCTCTTGAAACACCATCTGGACATTTGAAAAACAATTTGCCACAATCCTGTTTATTCACAGACTGATAGTCATCCAGACATTCAAAAATCACAGTTAATGTGTTCGCAGAGGTCCAATCCTGTATTCACTCTTATCTACACTGGTTTTAGACAAGTCATGTTCTCAGTGGGAATAAAGAAACATTGGTGCTGGCTAAGCAATCACTGCTGTATTTCAGAGTCACATCAATTCTTCCCCTCCTCAGTTGTTTCCCTATATCATACCATAATCTTAAAATTGATTATAGCTTCACCCCGCAGCCATTTGTGCAGAATGTACACCAAAGATAACAGATTATAGTTAGATCAACTGACTATTTATTACAATTTCATCTGAAAAATGGGGAAAATATCAGTTTGTGACACACACTGAAAAATCAGACTAAGCGATTAAGATAAAGGTATATGCTGTATAAACAAACTACTGTATAGTAAAACAAAAAGTTGACTTAAAAAGAGTTCTAAGAAATTATACTAAATGAGAAAAGGGAGAATATAACTCTTGGGTTAAACTGTCCAGCAAAACATATGTGATTGCTTCTCAACACACCACTGTTGCATACATTCCACAGTAATGACATTTCAAATTGTGTTTTGATATAAATTTCAGTATATTTTTATTCTTTTATTACTGTAGTGTGGAAGATTTATGTTATTTTTTTCCTACAATATCCAGAAAATGTCAAGGTAAAAGTTATGAACAGTAACTTACTTTTGTCACCATAACCACCACAAAATTCTTTTCATCAATTTTGTATTCCTTAAGAGCAGTATCATCATTAAGAATTTTACCTAAAAAAATAAGACAGACATTTCAGAAAGAGTTTGCTTCCCTTAGCATTTATCACCACAAAATTGTGGCAAGTAATGCGCTCACCCTGTGTCAAAACAGACAGGTAGAAAAAATGACATCAAGTTTAGGACATGCCTGGTGCAACAGCTCAGGGAGGTCTTCTACAACCACCAGAAACATTATGTCTACTGTTTGCTCTTGCTGGACTACAGGTTGGCAGAACAATATTAAATTCCCACATGCAATAATAGATACCATGCTACAAGTTCTTAAGTAAATACTACATAGTATCTAGTTATCTGTTTTCACAACATGTCCCATAACTTCATCAGTTTTCGTCTGAGCATTCTTCCTACAATTCTATCTTATATTGAATTTTATTTAGAGTAATTTAATAGTCCAATGAGAATACTGTACAGCACTGCTTCTTAAGCTATCATATGTGGGGGACCAGCAGGGTTTTTTCCCCAATGTGCCAGGCAACAGCACTATATTTCTGACTATTAGCTACAACTGTTTCTTTCTTTCCTAGGAATTCACTGTGGACTGGCAGGAAATAGCTTCTGGATTGGCACGGACTCATGGACTGCCACTTTAAGTAGCACTGCTGTACAGTCTGACTCTACTGAATTATTCAAATGTAGCTCACTGAAGTCAGCTAGTATACAAAACTAACACAAAGGTACTGTTAGCCAGAAATTTATGAAACCATTTCTAACTGATATTCTTTGTCTAGTCACTTCTTATGGGAGATACTGGCAATGCATTTACAATTTTACTAAAACAATGTTTTCTGCAATAAAACCAGTAAGAAAAACACAGATGTATTTCTATATACAGTTGTATTTCTATACAGACAGCTATTCAGGCCTTTCCAACATATAACCAATGCATAGGAATGCATTTCTGCCTCTCAAATTGCTTACACTGCAGGAAACCTTAATGCTATATTTGAGTAGCTGCAGTAAACATGAAACACTTCTGGAACACTAATGCAATTAACTGAATTTTTTTAATCATTTATTTTATGATGGGATAGAAATGTTTTGATCAGCAAAAGACCTCACAAGGCAGGCAACAATACTCAGTAAAAAGACTACGTACAGCAAATGAAAATACACAAGACTCACAAACAGCTAGGATACTGTTAGCTATTCTACAGCACTGCACAGAATATTCTGTGGGAAAGCTCATATATTTAGAAACAGTATGCTTATGTACAAAATAAAGCAGTAAGATAACACGAACAAATCACTATGGGTAATAACTTTAGAGTCCAGGGCTGACAAAAACTGGTAAGCCAGCCTATTCCTTTCCAGTTTTTTCCTTGTAATTTTCAAGCCTACGAATAAAAATTACAAAGAATTTGGATTCATCCTTCCACCTCAACCACATTTTTCACCCAATGTGTATCAGAACATTTCCCCACCAATTTCTATACCACTTAACATATTCAGAAGTAACATAGGTTAAATTTTGCTTTTCTTTTTTACAATACACTATTTTATTATGATTTGTATAATTATTATGAACCTAGCAGTTCACAGCACAAGCAGTAGAAAGGAACAGACAAGCCTAAGTATGCTTCTTCAAACCTAAAACTTTAACTAGGTTAAATGAAGCTTTCATCCAAGCACATACACATAAAAGCTAAGCAAGCAAGAGTCTAAATAATATACATGTGGATGCACATATAGAACAATTCAATTTCTCAAGCAAAATGCCCCATTTTAAGAGATTTACTTAACTAATTGAAGGAAGAAGTTGTATAACATTTCTTCTCTCATTCACTTTGTACTTCATGAACTGATTGGAAACAACCCATTTCAAAAGTACTTTTATACAGAGTTGTGTGGTTTAAACCAAATGACTAAAAAACCATTTTTTTAAACTGATTATTCATTTTTTAAAAATTAAGTATGGTTATTATTACTATTCTTCAACCATCTTACTGGAACAACAATGTTTAAATTCAAACAGTCATCTTTGACAGTTTATTGGCAGTTGTTCATCGTTAGATCAGTATCCAGTTTCAGTTGCTTCTTTTTAACCACTTTATTTCATAGTGCAAGAAATGTCCATTAACATAGGTTCAACCAAAATAACTTGCTTTAAAAGAGCATTTTTTTAGAAGAACAGTTATTATTTCAGCTAGTGGTCATAAAAACTGGCTTTTTTCCAATTCTGTTTTTACATATAAGATCATTACCTGCATATATTAATTTTTGGCCTGCTACTGGAAATGCATCTTTCCCCTTTTCCAATTCAATCTTCTCTTTCAAAGCCTTCACCTGTAACAAACAGCTCCAGTTAAGGCAAGTTTAATACTTCTAACTCTATAATATCAAAACACCTGTGACAGCAATACTATTTATACACAAAATAAGGGGGATTTTTGCTTTAACAATTGAAATGAATGTCTTACATCTTCTGTACTAGCATTTTAATAAGTGATTCAAAACCAGTGACATGGACTTTAAAGACTATGGCAGAAAACTGACACATTTTAAAATACCTGTAGTTGCCAAACACTTTTCATGTGCTGACTTCACACCTCCATCACAAAACAGATTACATCAGTTTCACTGGTAAGTAACTAACCCAAGCAACACTGCAGCTAAATTCAAATTCACTAGGAACTGAGAGGTCACTTGCACTCTAAACTGAACTCACGTGTAATACTGCATGCATCTGCCACACCTGAGAACTTGCCAATTAACACTCTATTACTTTATTAAAAAGACAATCAAGCACAGGTGCAGACATACCAACTGTAATGTTCTAATTTACACCTAGGTTTCATTATTCAACATTATCCTTCTCTCATTCAAGATCTGTAGTTTGTCACTATTTCTTTCTGTCTTCACCAATTTAATAATCACTTATTAAATACAATACCTCTTATCACACACGGACAAAGTAAGTCATATTTCTGTCCCATCCTTCTACCAGAATGCTCAGTTTCTCATTCCAACAATTCTGACAGAAAATTAAATCAGCCAGTTAAGCTTAATTCATCTTAGGCCACTTAGCAAATGCCACAATTGAGGAATGCCAAAGTAAGATTCTCTTAGTCAAACACACAGTTTTCCAATCCAAACTACAGGATGAAAAGGTATTTGCAAACCATGCAGAGAAACAGGCTTTACCAACTTCCTCTTCTTACAGGTATACAGATCAAAGGCAATCAGTGGCCAACAAAATCTTTAGGTAGCTTAAAATTTATAGCAGGGACAAAACTCGATTCAACGTCTCACCTCCAAATAAACTAGTAATTTTCATAGAATTTCTACTCCAAGATCACATACCTCACCTATTTAAAAAACAGCAATGAAAATACAGTGTTTACAAAGACCTTCCTCCAGCCAAACTGAGAAAACAACCAAGATGATATGCCAAATGACTGCAACCATTTTCAAAGTCTACAATGAAGTTTGCAAGGAAACTGAAGAGAGAACAATTCAGAACAAAGATGTAGGCACATCATACTAAAAATGTAGCATTCCATATGAACTACTGATAACTCCTAACAGAAAAATGTTACAATTAAAATGCCAAGCTATTCCAAGTACTTACTGATAAGTAGGATAAATTTTGAATAAATTAAACCTTCAAATAGATGAGTAAGGACTTCCACAACTAGGGGCTCAGTTATACGGTGGTTTTTATTGCAATAGTTTGTGCATTAGCACATTTTCACACCAGTGTCACGTAGTTTAAATGATTTAGTGCAAAACTGGTTGATCTGGTAAGTTTTCTGCTTTGTAGTTCACACAGGCAAAGGTCAAGGCATGGCCACCGGAGCACCCTAATTGCTGGTGGGGGCGGGGGCGAAAATGTGCAAACAACCAAAAAAGAAGGGTGACCATGGGGGGGGGGGGGGAATAATGACAAAAGGAGGCAAGGAAAGCAGGCTGGATTCCTAGGTGGAGGACGGTCTTGGGGGGGATGATCACCCAGCCGCCAGAAGCAATGGAGTCGCAGGCTCCCCCTTCGCCCTGCTTCACCTCAAGCCGCCCTTCCCCTCACCCACTGCAACATGTAACGGCGAGTGGAGCAGGCTGCTACTCTCTCTCTGTCTCTCACACACGTGAACATGATCACAGCAGGGCGAGGGAGCGAACGGTGGGTGGAGCAGATCGCTACTCTCTCTCTCTCTCTCTCTCTCTCTCTCTCTGTCACACACACACACACACACACACACACACAGAGGAACAGTGCCTAAGTGGGGATGCCTCATCCGCAGCAGGCAAGCAAGCCGGAAGGCAGACAGCTGGGTGACTGGGATGGGGATAGCACTGGTATAACAACAGCGGCTGGATCTTTTCATTTGAGGCTCCTCACATCTCTTGCAAGTCTGCCCCCTCCACAGTTGGTCCAACCAATTACGGCTCAGCTCTGCTGTGGCTGTTTCAGGAAGATTGCTGGTAGTTCCCACAGCCTTTTGTGCATCGGTAGTTCAAACAACCAATTGTGTGCGTTTTCGCAAACTTTATCAAAAAAGTCAGGGAAAATAGCGAAAGCTGAAACTGTGCGACTTATGGGGGGGTTGCCCCCTCCTTCTGAATATCGCGACTTTGATCCGAAAGACATGGGAACTATTAGGACTCTGCAAATTCATAGAGGATTTATTTTGCCATGTAAATGTACTGCTATAACCTTAAGGAAACAAGTTGGTCAAAGTTCTTTTTGGAAGATGACAATATACTGCAAGCAATTCAGTCCATGGACAAGGACTAGTAGAAGGAAGAAAGGAATGCTAAGAGTACCCAGTTACAAGGAGGAACTGAAGAGTATTTTCACTACATAAGGGTTCATCCACACAGAGAAAGGAGGAAAAGAATGCTGAATACCATTCATGAGAACATGAATCCTTTGTAGTTTCTATTATTTTCTACCAACATACTGAACAGAATCAGTTATTTCTGGCCCATGTGATTTGCAAATTTTGTTCAACCATTAATTCACCCCAACCAATTTCTGCTTTAATCAACATTTAAAATATGTGAAAATAAATGATGAACAAAATTACCAGAAAGAAATAAGCAAATAGTAATGTATGCAATAAAGAGCCAATGAAGGTTTACATTCGTACCCAAGCAACCCTAATGTACAATGTACAATTTTGTGAAAAGGTAGAAAAAATATTACACCATACAGTCACTCACATGGTTTCTCTTTGGACTTTTTCAGATGCCCATCAAGAGAGGTACACTTTTTCGTGAATAAAAAGTGGCACGTTTGCAATAGATCGAACATGGAAGTAACACGAACGACAACGGGAGGGGAATGGCATCGTCCAAAACTGACCCCCTGCCACGGGATCGGAACATTGGTACTCACCGTGAAGGTTTCTTTTCAGCAGCTATGGGGAAGGAGTCCCTCCCCACGCTGCTGGAAAACATTTAGCAATGATGTTGCATCACCCTGAACATGATTTTGAAGAAATACAGAGATTAAGGACTTTTTCAGACACCCTAAAACCTGTCAGGGGAGGGCGGGAGAGGTACATGGCTTTTTCCATCAGCGTGGGGAGGGACTCCTTAGAAGGACTCCCTCCCCACAGCTGCTGAAAAGGAACCTTCAGGGTGAGTACCAATGTTCTGTTTGCATTTTAAAAGCCAACATCCTTCTAGCCCTAAGTTGGATGAATACTTGAAAATGACCCTGAACAGCAAAAGCACAAATGAAAGGAAAAAAGACTTGCAAATAGTAACCACAAGTGTTCCAAAACAGCCCAAATGACCTAAAGGCATCAGATCCCACCTGATTTTGGAAGCTAAGCAGGGTCAGCCCTAGTTAGTACTTGGATGGGAGACCACCAACAAATACCAAGTGCTTTCAGAGGAAGGGACTGGCAAAGCCACCTCTGAGTATTTCTTTCCCAAGAAAACCCTATAAATTTAATGGGATCACCATAAGTCAAGAAGTGACGTGAAGGCAGATACAATCGTCCCTTCACATTTGCAGGGGTTAGGGGCCCAAGACCCCCGCAAATGTAAAAAAATGTGAATAAACTCTCTCCCTTCCCCCCAAGTTTGCTTAGCCTTCATTCCCGGGGGGGGGGGGGAGCTGAAGCCCAGGCAAGCCGCCGCTGCTGCCCAAAAAACCGCTTTTTAAACGATTCTGTTCAACTCCCTTCCCTAGTTTCTCACCAGCTTTGGGGCACCAGTGGCTTCCCTGGGCTTTAGATTCCCCCACACACACCCTGGGGGGGGGGGAGAAGCCATTTAAACAGCGGGAAGCTGCCACCACCGCCCGAAAAGCTGCTTTTTATAAACAGATTCTGTTCACACACACACCTTCCCTGGTTTCTCACCGGCTTTTTGGGCAGCGGTGGCTTCTCACTGTTTAAAGGGCTTCTCCCCCACCCCAGTGCCATGGGGGGAACCCAAAGCCCAGAGAAGCCGCCGGCGCCCCAAAAGCCACAGAAAACCCAGGGAAGACAGGTGAACAGAATCCGTTTTACAAGTGGCAGCAGCTTCCCTGGTCTTTGGGTTCCCCCCATGGCACTGGGGTGGGGAGAAGCCCTTTAAACAGTGAGAAGCCACCGCCACTGCTGCCTGCAAACCACCATTTCTCTATAGAGGGGTGGAAATCCAAAGGACAAACAAACCTCCGGAGGCTTTGCAGCCAGCAAGGTTTGCTTGTCCTTCCAATTTCCACCCCTCCACAGAGAACGAACACCCAGCAAACTCAGGCACTACCCGCCAACCAAGATTCAATGCGATTGGGACGGGAAAGACAAGCCCGAGGAATACCGTTCAGGGCAAAGCCGCTGAACATGCGGCATTCCTCAGGCTTGGCATCCCCCCCCCCAAATGAACATTACCATACCTCCAGGGGCTCCACCACCATGCCCCTGCCGCCGAGCATATGGAGGGTTTGCAGCTCAGCGGCAAATGCGGGGCCTTCCTCCGGCTTGGCTCCATCCCCCCCAAATGCATTCTCTGTGGGAGAGAGCCGAAGGCCAAGCAAACCCTCAGCGGATTTCCACAAATAGACAGAACCACAAAAGTCAAAGACACGAATGTGGAGGGACAACTGTATACACACACAAAGTGTTCTAAACAATGTATAACAGTCATTAATTTGTATTTTAACTCTATGGTCAAAAAGAAAACAAACATTTCTCAAGAGATCTTTATTGGCAAACATCCTCAAACCTTGGGGGGAAATACAGGAACTGTCAAAAAGGCAACTACAAGCAACAACCTCAAATCAAAGTATTCCTAGTTAAATTCAACCAACTGAAAAACAATATTACATATAATACCTAAGTGGAAAAACTACTTTTGATATAAAAGCAGCTGTTAGGAAAGATTTCAAATTCATGCATTCTACATAAAATAAACATTTTTATTCAGTAAGAATGCAATCTTATATATGCTTACAAAGGAGTACGTTAACTCACTGGGGGAAGATTCTGGAGTAAATATCCATATAACTGGGCTATTAATGGTACGAGGTGCCTCAAAATGTTAACTGATATTAAAAGGTTCAGAAAACACATGTTATTTATTTTATGTCCTACCTTTCTCCCAATATGGGACACTTAGTTAAAGCAAAAAACCACCACCACCAATCCAATTGAAACATAAATTTACATGTTTACATATTAAAACAGTTAAAAACATGTTACAACCTCATACTATGTATTTCTGAAAAGTCTACTTTGTATTTTGGGGTTGACAAAATTTTTGCTGAAATTGGAATGACATTTTTGCAAATTATGACTTTGGGTTGGAGTATATTCTAATCTGATGATACCTAATAATGCAACATCATGAAATCTATTATACTAGCACCAATTCTAACTTCTAATTTCCATCTGGCAATGAACCCTAAATACATGTCAATATTTTATTCACTGATGCCATTTCTATGCAACCTTTCTCTGAATCTGAGACCTAAGGTGATTCACAACATAGATTAAAATATGGCTAAAAACCGTGACAGTAAAAAAAAACCTTAAAAACCATTAAATAAATTGTCCTATTTAAAAGAGTGCTAATTTCAAACAATTTAAAAGCAGTTAAAACACAACAAGGAAAAGAATGAAGCACCCTTCCATTAGACGACCCTTCTGTATCTGGTAACAATAGAAGCATCTGACAGAATATGCTTAAAACAGTTTCATATGGACCCCACTACTAAATACTGTACTAACAATTTTTAAAAAAAAGATTTACATCACCATTTTAAAAAATGAGCAAATATGGGTTTTGGAGAATCTCCCAAGGAAATTTCACTGTTGGAAAGCAGATACTGATTACGCTTTCCTGACATGCCTTTCTGGTAAGCATCTACCAAACAATGGAATTAATTTTTAGATGCATTTTCTCAGCTAACCTCATGGATTTTGGCAGGACAAAAGTTTAAGCCTAGGACAAAATGGTACTTCCCCTCCCTTTCAGGTATAAGTAAAAAGCTAGTAGTGATACAGCATTCAGATTACAACAACAAAACTGACAGCAACAGGTCCAAATAAAAGGGGATAAGAGCCAGACATCAAAAGCTAAGGAGCACTCATAGCAAATACACCAAGTCAGTACAACAACTTGGAAAGTCAGTTACAACACTGGGATCCAGGAGCATTCCAAGTCTATAAAACCTTACAGGTTAAATCCCATCTAAGACAGATGCCTTCTTCCTCTTTCAAGACATAGGGGCTGTCTAAACAGCGAAAATACTCACAGAATGCCAGAAGACTACAAGCTGTCTTAATGGTATCCTGCATCGCTCTGCCATATTCAGAAGGAGGGGGGCAAAAACACTTAAGGAAAAGCCTTTGCAGCTTTTCAGTTTTTTTAAAAAAATAGCAGGAGGGATGCACATTCCTGCTCCTTGGGATAAGCAACGCAAATTTATTCACTTTCCCAAACAAGTGGAAGCACAAAGCCGATTAGCCAGATGAGCATGGGGGGCTAACAAGGCAAGCATCCAGAGCCACCATGCTGGATTTTCATCTTAGCAGGCAAGCGCTAAAACGATAAAACAGGGTGGGCTTTTTTTTTTTTGTTCATTTATCCTTGCCAAAAGACGTGAAACTCAAGGTATACTGCATAGCAACAAGGTAACACATGAAACAAAGCAAGCTACCTTATGTGAAGTCAAGCCATTTGTCCACCTAGCAAAGCACTACCTTGACTGACTGCTGTCTCTCCAGGTTTGGAGACAATTCCCAGTCCTATCTGGAGTGTCAGTCACTGAATCAGAGGCCTTTTGCTTGCTCTACCCTAAGCTAAGGTTCATCAACACTTCCTTTGCATCGTAACATACCAATATTTTGT
The DNA here is from genome assembly GCA_030847615.1 of Gambelia wislizenii. Classification (NCBI taxonomy): domain Eukaryota; kingdom Metazoa; phylum Chordata; class Lepidosauria; order Squamata; family Crotaphytidae; genus Gambelia; species Gambelia wislizenii. Next base: position 301,126,449 of record JAUMIR010000002.1, on the reverse strand, counting down.
TTCTCCTGATGTTGTCATCTGAGTGCTTCCGTGTGAAATACAGAGAACAGTTTGCAATAACGGCTTGCCAATTTTATTTGGCACAGACAACCAGGCAGGTGGGTTTAAAAAAACAAAAACAACCTAGGCTTAGCTTCAGTATCCAAGCCCTCACAATTCAAGAAACAATTTAGTTTTTCACAGCCAAACACAGAAATACAGTACTGTAATAGTAAGTCCAAGAGAAATGATGAAAGGCAACTGTGTTATTTTAAACTGGAAGTTCCATTATTTTCAATGGCATTCACTATTATCCACTGTTTTCAATATCCATAGGGCCCCCCAGAACCAATCGCCAATGAATATGGGGGTCCTACTGTATTTCAGATTTTGGAATACTTGCATATACATAATGAGATATCTTGAATATGGGACCCAAGTCTGAATAAGAAATTCATTTATGTTTCATGTACACCTTATACACATAGCCTGAAAGTAATTTTATACACAAGTTTTAATAATTTTGTGCATGAAACAAAGTTTGTGCACACAGAGCCATAAGAAAACAAAGGTGTCACCTGTCTCAGCCACCCATGTGGATAATTTTGGAATATTTCAGAATTCTGAATAAGAGGGACTCAACCAGTACACAATTTCAATGTCAAATTTGCTAGTATCAGGACTTAAAAGGAGAAATAATTACAAATAATAAAAGCAGACAATTCAAGGGCCATAAAGCTGAACCACAGTTAACTTGTGCTTTAGTGTACAAAGAGGTTTACGTGCATTGTCATCTCATACGTGCATTATCTTCTCTTATAACAACCCTACACCAGCGGCAGCACTGGGGATATGTAGAGAGGCCAAACCACACCAGATGACACCGTTGGGAGGGAGGAGTGACACCAGCCTTAGTGACACCACAACCCTACAATCATATTAAAAATAGGATCTGCATTATTCTTATATTAAAAATGGAAGGGCAAAGAAAAGGATTGCCGGATAGGTGGCGGCTGCAAGCAAGAAACACTGGATTGATTTTCAGTTTAAAAATAAAGCTATTTACTGGGGGGAAAGTGGAAGAACAAATGTATTGGCTTCTTTAATATCATCTAGAGAAACTATGCCAATGAAAAACATCTGAGGTTCTTCCTAGCAATGTGGATCACAACTTATGGAAAATCTGTAAGGTAGGGGGCTTGACCATGGAAGCAAGTCAACAACTTTGAAACTTTGGAATTAAACTTTGGAATTAAAAAACTGAAACACCAGTAAATAACTTGTTGGAGCTTTCGGTAATCCATTTTAACAACAGCCATGAATATTACAACATATTCTGCCTCCCCTCCTTCTGAATACAGCAAAATGATGTGGGATCCCATTGGGATAAAAAGTATTCTCCTCAAATTCTATGAGAAGTATTTTTGCCATATAGACAAGTCCCAAAATCTCTCTCACAATAGCCTGCTAAAGCTGCTCCCTTTATATCCTTACCTTCTACCTGTCAACAGAATGATCTGGTAGCACACCTCTGGAATATCCACCCTCCAAACTCAGTGTATCTCAAAAATGAGATATGTAACACAGTGTATCTCAAAAATGAGATATGTAACACTCTTGTTCAGTGCTCCAGCCAGTTAATTTTCAAAAAACCTAAGTAAGTTAAAAATCAAATCAGATATTTTATTTAAGTTAGGGTTGATGTTGTATTATACGTCTCTTAAAAGCCTGGTTTAATATGAAGTCTGAAAACAGTACAAAGTGTTAAACTCAACACAACTTATAACAGGATGTATGTCCACCTACCCAACATACTTTGCAATCATACCCTACAACTATGCCTATATTACAGCAAAAAAGGGGCATTAACCAAATCAGTGGTCATACCACTTCAAGTGCTAGACAAGCAAAGCCTTATGAAGCAGATCTGCCAGTTGTTCTACTGCTACACAGCTAAATTTAAGTTCAGAAAATGTTTATGTTGCTGGAAAGCAGCCTTGCCCAATATATAGCCTTTCATGTTTGGGCTACGGTTCCCATACTCAATCATGTGTATTATGGCTGGGGCTCATGGGAACTGTGGTCCAAAACATAGATGGTAGTAAAGTCGAAGGCTTTCATGGCCGGCATCCATAAATTTCCTTGGTTTTTTCCCGGGCTGTGAGGCTGTGTTCTGGAATAGTTTCTTTCTGACATTTCACCTGCATCTGTGGCTGGCATCTTCAGAGAAGATGCCAGCCACAGATGCAGGCAAAACATCAGAAAGAAACTATTCCAGAACACGGCCTCACAGCCCAGAAAAAAAAACAAGGAAAATCTATGGATGGTAGTACTAACTAAAGAACGCTTTTCGAGGGTTATATGAAAACATTTCAAAATAGCTTTGAAATGAAATGTTATCCAAGCTGAAACTGCATGTTAAGGCTGTAATCCTACATGCTTTTGCCTGGAGGCAAGCCTCATTGAACACACTGGATCTTACTGCTGAATAACTGCTGAAATTTTATTTTAAAAAGTAGGAACATCCAAGTGTCCCCTATTCATTTCCAAAATGCTACCAGCACATTTTCTAAATTTAGGGAACGACTTGCAGAATATTGGCAGAATCCTGTATGAGCATTACATACTATGTACCACTGTAACTATGGTGCTATATAATAGGTTTCAGCCAGACCACAACAAACTCCACTTACCCGTAAGCAGCCGCTGGAATTGAGGGAAATCTATTGATCCAGAAGCAGCTGCCTGATTTTCCTATCCCCTGTCATGCATGATCTCAGGTGCAACAGGGCAGAAGAGATCCCTGTCACAAAACCCCCTCAAACTGGAGATTACTCATGCTAAACTAGGGGCTATGTAGGGATCTTGAATAAACTGTAAGTTATGTATTTGTAACTGCCCAACAAGAGTCCACCCTATATCGTTCTGCTGGCATCTTCCAAGTTGTTAACACATACCTATGCAAACCAAAACCCAAAGAGAAGCTGGTTCTGAAGCAAAATGAAACTGTACACAGTTTTGTCCATACACAAAAGTTATTCTCCAGCCAGGAACACAATCACTGTGAAAAAGTAAGACATTAGAAATACACAAGAACTGGGAGCAGAAACAAATTAACTGTCTTGTATCAATTTTTCTTAGGTGCTAACGTAAAGCAAACAACACAAAGAAGAAAGAGCACACAACTCCATGGGATACTTTCCTGCTCTTTTCAGAAAGGTCACCTCTGCTCTTACAATAAAGATTACAGATCACCACTTACTTAGCACATTGATTGGGTGGGTATAAGGTACGAGTCTGACTCTGTCTAAAACATAAGGCAAAATCAAAAATGTTCTATATGAAGTTCACCAGGCTGCAGCAAACAACTCTTATTAATACTTGGGAAAACTCCCTACTTCTCACATCCCTTCTGAATAAACAACCAACACAACTCTGGCAAGAAAGAGAAAAACATATACATACACAGACATCTACAACTATGCTTCAAAAATTATTCAATATTTTGAGAGTGCAAATTCTAACCCTCTGGTGTGTGTATGTGCCTTCAAATCCCCTGTTGAGTTATGGCGACCCCATGAATTTCACAGGGTTTTCTTAGACAAGGAATACTCAGTGGTGGTTTTGCCAGTTGCTTCCTCTAAAATATAACCTACAGTACCTGGTGTTTGTTGGTGGGCTCCCATCCAAGTACTAACTGGGGATGAGCCTGCTCAGCTTCCAAGATCAGATGAGTTCTGGTGGGATATTTAGACTATCCCTCCGATATCCACTTAATCTGAAAAGAAGGTATGGCTTCGAACAGCCACTTTGGTCAGCTTATGTCACACGTTGCATACTTTCCTACTCTGTGACACACCAGACTGAAAAGTAACACACACACAAACTGAGGCCACACTACACAAATAATCCAGTTTGAAACTGGATTATTTGCCATGGCTCCTTCCTATGGAATCCTGGGATCTGTAGTTTGGTCACACACTAGCACTCTTTGGCAGAGAAAGCTAAAGACCTTGTGAAACTACAAATCCCAGGATCCCATAGGGATGCGCCAGGCAAATAATCCAGATTCTAACTGGATTATTTGTGTGGTGTGGATTTGGCCTCACCCTCCACTTAAGACGAAGTGTCTTTCCCCAATTCACCCCAGTAAGTAAAGCCACTACTGGCTCACTGTGGGGTTTTTTCCGGGCTATGAGGCCGTGTTGTGGAAGAGTTTGTTTCTGACGTTTTGCCTCCATCTGTGGCTGGCATCTTCAAAGAAGATCTTTCTTTCTCTGAAGATGCCAGCCAGAGATGCAGGTGAAACGTCAGGAATAAACTCTTCCACAACACAGCCTTACAGTCTGGAAAAAATCCACGGAAAAACTATGGATGCCAGTGGTGAAAGTCTTTGGAATTTTTCCACACTACCCTGTTATAATGTTACTATTCCACTTTATTTGCTCTGGCTGCCTCGTGTGGAATCCTGGGATTTGCAGTTTAGAAAGGGGCCTTTAGAACCCTGGGCCAGAGAGCTCTTAGGCCTCCCTAAACTTCAAACCCCAGAATTCCACAGGAGGAAGCCAGACGAGTTAAAGTGGAATAGTAACACTATATAGCAGGGTAGTGTGAAAATCTCCTTCGACTTCACACCACTACTGGCTCTCCAGAAAGCAAAACTGTCTCTCGCCAGAGACCCTCCTGCTCCCTTCTCCCGCGCATGGCTGGATTCTCTCGCTGGGCTGCCGGAACGCTCGCGCATGCGCACTACAGGGGAGGGAGGCGGGGACATACAGAGAGAGAGAGAGCCAGAGAAGAGCTACACACACCCCTTCCCCTCCTGCAAAACGAAATACTGCACAGTCACGGCAAAGCCCCGCAGGAGCTACCCACCAACCCTCAGACTCTCTCTTTTTTTCGGATCCCTTCCCTCCTGCTCCTCCTCCTCGGGGACTCTCCCTTCATAAACCCCTTGGGCGACGGTTAGGCCTCCCGGACATTAATTAGTAAGAGTCGAGCAGTTAAAGGGAGGAGGACGGGGGAGGCTCCGAAGAGCCTCTGCGCCAAGGCCTTGGGCCCGGGCCAGGAGCCGCGGCCTCTCCCAGCAGCTCCTCTCGCAAGACGGAGAGAGGTGAGGCCTGGGAGTCCCTTTCCCGCCCCAAAGGGAGGCCTTTTCTCTCCTCCTCCGCCGCCTTACTCCGAGTTCCCCAAATAGCCCCCCCCGCCCAACTTTTCCCTACCCGAACTTGTGGTGAAAAGGGCCTCTTTCGAAGCTGGGCCTCGTACTACCTTCCCTGCCACACTTGCTTTAACAAGCCCCCTTTCCTTCCGTCCCTCCCTCCGCCGCCATTTCAGGCTCAGGGCCAACAGGTCGCCACCGCCGCCTCCCTCCCTCCCCTCCATCTTCTTCCTCCTCAGTCCGCACCGTCTCCTCAGGGTCGATGTCGATCTTGAAGGTCTGCTGCTGCAGCGTCTTCAGCGTGACCTGCATGGCGGCTTCCCGGCGTGTGAGGCCCGGGCCAAGGCGGCGAGCCCCCCACCCCAACCTCCACTCCCCAACTGCCTCACGGAGGACGTCGGGCGGCAGTTGCTAGCGGCGCTCCCCCCTCCTCCTCCTCGTCCACTCGATGCCGCGGCCTAGCTTGGCTCCAGCTACAGTGAGAGAGCGAGAGGGAGGGAGGAGTTGGTGGGCGGAGTTAGAGGACGAGCCGAGCGTTCTCTTGCGCGCGCGCAGCAGAGGCGTTAACTGAAATCCCCGCGCGCGGCCCGAGGGAGGGAGGGTGGGGGTGGGGTGATGACGAAGCAAGTCTCGTGACGGCCCCGCCACAGCCTGAGGTTAAAGAGGGAAGGAAAGGCGGAAAAGTCCGCAAGCGGGAAAAGAGACGCCGGAACTTTTTTCCTCCCCCTCCCGCTTCCTGACATAAGGAAGAACTGCGCATGTGCGAGGAGGCGACAGAGGAGGGAGTCTCGCCACAGAGCGGGACTGGGTGGTTGTTTGAAGAGGGAGGAGGAGCTAGAAGGGCGGGGGGAGCTGAAGGGGAAAAAAGGTCGAGGGAAGGAGGGAGTGTAATTTTGGAATTTTTTATTGGAATAAGACCATTCTACTGAAAAATACACCCGACTGCGAAAGGCCGTAACAACAACACAAAAATAATAATAATTGTTTTCCTCTTTTCTTACTAATACAAAAATAAAACTATCTATTCTAACACTAATGCATTTTCCATCTCAATCTAAACGCACTACAGTCACATTATATTTACACAATACAATTATACCTATTTGGAAAAGAAAAAAATTAATAAAAGAGTGGAGGCGGTACAGTAGGAGGGGAATACTCTCCTGTAATTAATTGAGGAAAATTTAGAGGTGAGGGAACAGAAGGAGAAATTAATAGAGAATGTAATTCACTAAGAATAGTCGTTTTGGACAGATAAAAGTGGTGTCTCCCTGTGTTTTCTTTCACCACACTTAAAACCTCTGGGATGAGGAAAGAAGTGTATAGACAGCTTATTTTTATTTATTTATACCCCGCTCTTCAGCCACAAGGCTCTCAGAGCGGCTTACAAACTTTTAAGCAACAGCAATTTACACATCTACACTTAAGCAGCTTCCAATGTGTGTTAGCTAATTGCCCCCACAAGTCATGCAATTTATACAGTTGTCCCTTCATATTCTTACAAAATCTTCTGAACAAAACTGAACCTTAAAATTAATTTATAGTTGTCCCTTCATATTCACTGGGGTTTGGTTCCAGGAACCTCCCCCCCCCCTGGATAGCAAAATTATCACATGGGCCAAATTCATGCATAAAATAAAATATAAAACTTAAATAAAAGCAATCAGAGTGTTAGTGAGCAATGGGCAAAACTGATGGTCTTACATGCGCATCTATTTGGCAGCAGAAAAGGAAGAACTTTACCACCGCTTCTGTTAGGCTTTTGTCAGAATCGCTTAATAAGTACACCAGGTACCAATTAGAAGATCTGCCTGGAAACTTCATTAGGCAAGGTGAAATTAATCTCAGTCTCTCATCCTTATAAAAAATACAGAAAAATAGAACATGGATTAGAGACTTTACAGAGCCCTCTCCACAAGGGCGAACGCGTACACACACTGTATATGTATTTCTGTTATTGTTCTTTTTCTGCCCTGCCCGATTACAGTCTGGAACAGATTTTTATGACTGTAATCCTGTACACATTATTTGGGAGCAGGTCCTGTTAAACTCAATAAGATTTAACTTCTGGTTAGATCTTAACAGTTCATGTACATGTTTTCTTGACAGTAAATATGTTTCTTAGCATGTTTGCCCAGCACAAGTTGCAATGTCTATTAAACAGACCAATTCTAAATCATAAAATACTGAGGTCTTATCTATATGGGGGGGAAATACAAATGCATTTGAAAAAGCAGGCATTTGCAATGATGTAACCTATCTTCATGGTCAAAAGAGCCCCTCTAAACTCCGCATGACCCTAGCCAAAATGGTGACTGTGAGTGATTTACTCATGCTTTTAACTCTGCCAAGGCCAATTAAAAAAAAACAGTTTCCCATGGTGCACACAAATGATATTTCGTATTTACAAATATCACTGGTAACCTCACGCCTAGACTTCTGTAATGTGCTTTACATGGGGCTACCCTTGTGCTTGGTTCAGAAACTACAGTTAGTACAAAATATGACAGCCAGGCTTGTTTCAGGAACATCTAGGAGGGACCACATCACTCCAGTTTTGAGGTCCCTCCACTGGCTGCCTATTGGTTTCCAGGCCCATTATAAGGTATTGGTTATCACCTTTAAAGCCCTAAATGGCTTGGGTCCAAGCTATCTCAGGGACTGTCTCCTCCCTTATAATCCCCCCGTGCACTCTGGTCCTCTGGGAGGAATTTGCTGCAGTCTCAAAAGTCGAGGTTTTTGGCTACCTCCCGGAGGGCTTTTTCTGTTGTTGCCCCCAAATTATGGAACGGCCTACCGGATGAGATCCGTCAATTGACATCTTTGGACAGCTTCAAAAAGGCTGTCAAGACGGATCTCTTCTGGCAAGCCCTTCCAGAATAGATTATCCTGGCCTCGGGAACCCCCCCTCCTTCAGGAGAGTCCCCACAGCCTCCTTTGTTAACAGAACTGAATACCGCTGGGGGCCTACTGTTATTGCCAAATGTAGGTATGTGTTTTTATCAAATGTTTTAATTGTTGTTTTAATTTGTAATTGATTTAATAACTTTTTAAGGGGGGAGGGAGTATATTGTTTTACTGTATAGTTTTTTTAATGTTGTGAACCGCCCTGATTGGATTACCAAAGGGCGGTATATAAATAAATTTTATTTTTATTATTTATTATTATTACAAAAAACAGAAAGAAAAAAAGAATATAAGATTGCCATTTTATCGACTTACTGAACTCTCGCTTAGCTGAAAATACAACATGGTAGCCGCAGGCACTTTCCCTGTTTGCTAGCCCCGCACCCTATATTGGTCCAACCAATCAGATTATGATGCCTGTTCATATCTGCATGAATGTGAGTGTTCAAACGACCACACATTCGCATGTTGTATGGAATTTTTTTAAAAATCCAGACAAAGCCCCGGATGCAACACACACAGACTTTGTGGTGGATTTGGCTGCCCCCTTCTGAATGACATGTATTTATGTGCATGTTCATATGAACGGATCGCTGTACATTCACATTCCGTTCATATTATTTTGACTGTATAGACAAGACCTGAAATTGACAGTAAAGGGAAAGGGACAGGAAATGGGAAAAGCTTACCCCTTTATGCTGCAGGGATTCACAACTTGTGCCTCCCTAAGACCTTTTCTGCAGCCCTCCATAACTTATGCCTTCCATGACAAAGGCAAATAAAATGGTGATACTTGAAAAACAAAAGAAAAAAAATACTTCTGAAATGGGATTGTGTAAAAATACAGCTCTATTCAAAAAGATAAGAGCCCACAGACAAATATGCAGTAAAATGTATTATAGATTTTGTTGTTGTTGTTGTTGTTATAACTCTTTATAAAATTGCCCAAGGCTGGTGCAGAATAAATCTGATGCAAAACTATTAAATTAGGGATGGACAATTGCTTATTTCTTTCCTGGAAGCTTGTCAGAGACCAGCAACTGTCCAGGGACCAACACTTTGAGTAGCACTCCTTAGACAGCCATCCTGCAAACTAGGTTGGGAATCATGTGGCCCTACAGATGTTGTTAGACTGGAGGGCCACAACCACCCAACATCTGGGTCTCTCTCACACTGCATAATTACAGTGCTATGATTCCACATTAACTGCCATGGCTGCATCCTATGGAATCCTGAGCTTTATAGTTTGGTAAGACACTAGCATTCTCTGGCTTTGAATTCTAAATAATCCACCCAAATCTGCAAGCCCTAGGGTTCCATAAGATGTTGCCACAGCAGTTAAAGTGGGAATCATAATGCTATAAATGTGTAGTGTGAGAGGGACCCTGGAGTGCTGCAGGATTCCCACAGCTCTAAGTAATTAGGATTTTTAAAGGTTTAGAATATTTAAAAGGCTTTAAAGGTTGAAATGAGTGCAAACAACCTTTTGCCTGCTTAATACAGCTGGATACAGCCTCCCAAAAATACTACTCTACGGTGAACTCGCTGTGGGTCAGCGTAAGAGGGGCACTCTAAAAAAGCAATACAAAGACTCCCTGAAACAACATCTCAGGCTTGGCCAAATTGATCACCAACAGTGGTCCACCTGGCCTCACATCCGGAGGCGAGGTGGACCACTTATTTGCAGCCTTATTTGAGAACTCATGCCGAACAAGTCTTGAAGAGAAACGACAACGCAGAAAGAATCATAACCCAAAAACATCACCCAAGGAGACCTTCTGCTGTGCTCTTTGCAACCGGACTTGTTTATCTCAGATTGGCCTCTTTAGTCATCAGCGCGCTTGTAGAAAGCGCGGGATGTGTCCTTCCTGAATCTTTGTTTGCGAAGAAAAGCCAGAGAGAGAGAGAGAGAGAGAGAGAGAGACAGCTGGATATTAACCCTCTGGTCCCAGCCAGTCTGGCAAGTGGTCAGGAATGATGGAAGTTGTCTGGCCATTGGTCACCCATGCTGGGTTAAACTCTGAATTGGGTTTAGAAAATAACTGGCAACAAGTTCATGTCTTTCATATATTTGGCTAATATTGATCTTGATATCATGCACCAGTTAGCACACTATCTGCTACCTTTTGCCCAGATAATTCTCACCACTCTCCAGTTGCTAAATTAGATTGACTTTTTCAGGAGAGAAGAGAGGCATAACCTTCCTTTGTCTTGACTGGCTGTAGAGATTACAGAATTTCCATAGGAAAGAGTTTCCATAGGTAGACAGGAACAGAAGCACTGTAGTACATCATAACACATCAAACAGAGCTAGTCCAGTAGGCTACCGTGATCAAAAGCCATGGAGTGATGCTTGGAAGAGAAGTAGGGTCACACTCTCCTTGTCTTTTCCCTCTGCGGAGTTCATCAGTTGGAGCAACCAAAGATGTTGTTCCATGCATACCACCTGGAGGAAGCATGATAAAAATCTGTATTCCCATTGTAGAAACATGAAACTAATGGTAGTTTCTCTTATTAGGTATGATCATAAAGGAATTAAACCAGGCAGAATGTAATCATGGGTAAATGCAAAAAGAATAAGGCATATCCTAGTTGCAAGAAGGCTTGTTCATAGTAGTCTTATAGACAGAATGTTTCAATTTCTTTTATTGTTCTAATATGCTAATCAATAAGGATTACAAACTTTCGAGTTAAACATAATTGTGAAGTCAAAGGCTTTCACGGCCGGCATCCATAGGTTTTCTGTGTTTTTTTTCCGGGTTGTGAGGCCATGTTCTGGATGAGTTTATTCCTGACGTTTCACCTGCATCTGTGGCTGGCATATTAATTCTTCATGCAGTAAAAGAACACATAATATGCTTTTGTTTCATGGCAATTTCATGAGATATTACAACAAAATCAGCTATGATTTGTATTAACGTCCACACTTTCCCCAAGCCGTACATGATCAGCTTTCTTGTAAGACTAGAGTACTGGAGATGTATGCTAACTTTGTAAATACTTTTCTCATGAACATACAGGTTGAGCAGGTAGCAAATAGTCAAACACAAGAGGCAACACTGCTGTTTCACACTAACAGCATATACCCTGAAAAGGAAACTATCCTCCGCTCAGTCTGAATCCACACGAAGGCTATATCCCGGCACCAGTGCACGGTATCCTGCCCCAGTTTGACCCCATTAACATTGCACCCATTTTAATCTGAACTTAAATTGGTTTTGAAAGCCACACAGTTTCCCCACCCTGAAGTCACCTTGGTACAAATGGGCATTTCTACTATATTCACATGTTCTCTGTATCAGATTATTTTAGGACACGTGCCCACAGCAGCTGTGTGGGGTTTTTTTCTTCCATGCATGCATGTGGATATACAGTTGTCCCTTCTCATTCATGGGGGTTAGGGACGGAGCACCCACCGCGAAAGTGAAAAAAGTGAATAAATTAAGCTTCACCCCAAACATGCTGTCTTCTCCTCTCCCACCAACAGCGTCAGAACCTCTCTTTCCTGCCTTTGCACAATGCCTCAGCCAATTTGCAAAATCCCTCTGCCTTCCTCCACTCCAAATTAAATGTTAGTAGGAGCAGCAGCTGCTGCAAAAACCATCTCACTCTATCCTCCCACACTTCTCTCTATCCTCCCATCCTTGCAACAAAACCACTCCATGTTTGGTGCTGTCCTGGCTCCCAAACTGACCTGCACCACCTAAACAAATTTATACCACCCCATCTTCCTGACAAACCAAAGTAAAAAGCAGAGTTTTAGCCACGGCAGCAGCAACAGTTCTCAGGCACACAAACTTTCCCACCCTTGCTTGCCCCCCCTGCCCAGCCAACAACAACACCCCATGTCTCTTGCTGTCCTGGCTACCAAATTGACCTGTGCCACCTTAACAAATTTATTCCAGCCCATCTCCCCCCAAACTGAAGCAAAAAGCACAGTCACAACCGCCATGGCAACAGTTCTCAGGCACACAAATTTTTCCCACCCTCGCTCCCCCACCCCCTATACCCGGCCAGCAACAACACCCCACATCTCGTGCTCACCTGGAATCAAAACCAGTATGAATTGTGCACCATGATCTGGAGCTAAACATTGCTATGCCACCTTAAAACTCCATTGTCAATCAAACGTGGGAGAAACAGGCAAAGTTGTTGGCTGGATTGGAGGAAGAGAAGGGAGAGGACAAGGATGGGGTGGGTGTGGGGGCAGAGCCAGTCTTCCCAGGAGGGGAAGGGACTTTGCAAATCTTGCAGAATCGTGGTGTGGAGGTTGTGGTTTTTCCAGACAGGAGGAGGGGGAGGAGAAGGTCTTGCAATAACAGTACTGTTGATATATTCCAGCAGTAGCTACAGACTGTGAATATGCAAAACCACAAATGGGAAGGATGCAAATGGGAACGGATAACTGTGCATATATTCACATATCCATTTAAACCAATAGCCTTTCTTGTTTTCCTATTATTCTTACTTCCCATTTGCATTCCCATTGGATGTCTTGTATACAGCTCCCTTGCCGGGCTCCCTTGTCCCACTTTCCTTCTTTTTTCCCTCTGTAACCCCACAACCTCTCCATCCCATGTGTGTGTGTAAATGGATGTCTATCTGTCTGTCAGCCAGTCCGTCAGGAGAATTAAATGCCTCCTCATTCAGTTTTGGCCATGACGTTTAAAGTTCCCCATGTGCTCTTCCCTCAAGATTAACAGTTTAAAAAAAAAAAAAAACCACCAACAACCCCACAAATGGAACAGCTAATTTGTAAACCTATCATCCCCAATCCATAAAAAATTACAGCCTGATTCCCATGCTTCTTTGAATCTATTTCTTGCTGGGTCCAAAGAAATTTATTCTTCAATAAGGCTGTAATCCTCTGCCCTCTTACCTAGGAGTACATCCCACTGAACTCAATTGGACTTATTTCTGTGTAGGAATGTATAAAATCACATTGTTAATGAATAGTAGGATAGAAGTGTTGTTGGGGGTGCTTGGGGGTCCTTCAGGTGGTGGAGGGGTTCGGTCCCTGATTGTTCACTGTTTGAGCCTGCCAGGTGGGAGGTGGGCAACATTCATTGTGGGAAGGGTCCCAAAGAAGTTTACCTTGGCATCCATGTCAGCTTTTTTTTTCTTCAGTTCAATGTATGTATGTATGCATACATGCAGATGTCTGCATTTTTGAATGTCCAAAGGTTCACAGGGATTCTGAAACAGAAGCATCCCTTTGGATATTCAAATATGTGAACATCTGCATGCATACATACAGTGAACTACAAAAAAGTTGACACCATGCTTGCCGGACATGAATGACAAAGTAAACCCCTCTGGGACACTCCTCTTACCCATACATACACTGAATGTTAGTTCTGAAAGGGATGCCTCTATTTCAGAAGTCCTGAGAGCCTTCAATTTTTCAAATATGCAGATATTTTCATACATAAATTGAACATTTTAAAAATGGCAACACCATACGTACTGCACCTCGGTACCCCCGCATTCCACCCTGACCCTGTTTCAGGACATAGGGTACACATTTTAAAAAGCTGTTTTTTTCCTAGAAATTATGGCATAAAAACTTTTTTAAAAAATTGTATTAAAGCCCTCTAAAAGAAGTGTTTTCACTTTGAAACCAGAGGAACATCATGTGTTCAAACAGGACTGGGATCGAGGTAAGGACAAATTATTTTGCAGGTGTGGATTCAGCCTAAGGCCCCGTCTACATGGGGGGGGGGATCCATACAGGAGGTTAAAAGTCCAAAAAGGCAGGCATTCAAATGTGAAAGCTCTGCCTACACGATTTTTTATGCCACCCCATAAAGTCCACATGGCCTGAGAGGGAGAAGGACAATAGAGATGGTAGTGGGGCTAGGAAGGGGTTCAGAGGAAGAGGACACAGAATCATAGAATCATAGAATTGTAGAGTTGGAAGAGACCACGAGGGCCATCCAGTCCAACCCCCTGCCACGCAGGAAATCACGATCAAAGCATCCCTGACAGATGGCTATCCAGCCTCTGTTTAAAGACCTCCAAGGAATGAGACCCCACCATGCTCCAAGGGAGTGCCTTCCACTACTGAACACCTCTTACTGTCAGAAAGTTCCTCCTAATGTTGAGGTGGAATCAGAGGAGGAGGACAGAGGAGGAGAGAGGCGGCAGTGGGGCTGGGAAGGGGGCCAAACAGAGGCAGGAGGAGGAGGACGACGGCGGCAGTGGCATGGACTGCATACCTTTTTTTAAAAATGGTGGCCGCCTCTGATTCCTCTCTTTCCAAGCTCCGCCCCTCTATCCTGCCAGCCAATCAGGTTGCATTCCTGTTCGTATCTATGTGAACAAGAGTGTACAGGCGACCAATCAATCAAAAGCTGTCCGGAGTAAACCCTGGGATCCGGCTGAAGAGCCGGATCCACCAGACATAGACTAAAAGGTGAGTTTTACAGCCCTCCCTCTGAATAACACGTATTTATTCAAATGGCGATCTGTACAGATTGCCGATTTTTTTAATAAATATGTGTTATTTTTCGTCGTGTAGACGGGACCTCAGAGTACGCATCCCAAAGATGCCTGCCAGAAAATTATTTGTTTTAAAAAGCCTATTTCATGTGTTTCTGAGCAAATACAGGGGTCAACATTTTATAAGGGATGTGATTAGAGTTGAACAGAGATGTGGCTATATTTAGGAGCTTAATTATGGATTTGAGTACAATGCCCTATGTACTCATATTTCTACATTATGGGAATAATGACTGCAGAACATAGAACAATGCAACATGCCTTGAGGCTGCTGCCACATTATTAAATAAACAGCACACCATCTGCTGTAGAAAAATGTTATTTCTAAAATAGAGGGTTTTCTTAGCATATAGGTAATTTTCCAGCTGGACTACAGTTTTGTGGATTCATCAGGAATCAGGCTGAATTGCACAGCTTCTCAGTTGCTTCCTATGTTACTTAAGAGAAAGTAATGTCTTGTCTTCAACACACAATGCCTGTCGAGTTTGTGTGTGTATGTGCCTTCAAGTTGCCTGGTGACTTATGGAACCCACAAGAATTTCATAGGGCTTTCTTAGGCAAGGAATATTCAGAGGTAGTTTTACCAGTTCCCTCCTCTGAAATACAGAGGAAACCTGGCCTCCCAGATTTCTAGTCCAGCTCTCAAACCACTATACCACACTGTTCTATACTACTCCATTTTGCCACCCTATTTTTTCTTTTTCTGAGAGGGGCTTTAGGAGACCATAGACCACAACAAAGGGCCTGTCAGTTGTGGCAACGGATCACATTTGTTGCAATGGACCACACTTTGACCGATCCTGGCATGCAAAAATAGCTGTACTATATGGGCAGCTGTGTAGATTACTTGTTAGAAGTGCATAATGCCAACAAACTATATTCATTCACTGTTGTCAAATTGTACAGTACTACAGCCTGAACTGTAGCTTGAAGACTGTAGGATCATTCCAATTGACCATGCCACCGTATGGTGGCTATATCCCCATGGAAATTGTATGTTTATTTATTTATGTATTTAAAGTATCTCTATATTGCCTCCCAGCCCAAAAGGGCTCCCAAGGCAATGAAAAAAAAAAACCCTATTAAAACAATAGTAAGAAGAAAATATTTTTAAAACACATTAAAATGCTCTCTAAAAGCTCCTTAAAGCAATCTAAAAACAATCCTAGAATCCAGTTTTGAAACAGTTAAAACAGCATTTTCAAGCACTTAATGCCATCTGGAACAGCACTGTTTTGGCTGCCCACCGAAAACTGAAAAAAGATGGGGCTAGCCTAACTTCCTTGGGTAGCGAGTTCCACAGTCGAGGCACTGCTACAGAGAAAATGCCATTAAGTGTAGCCACCAGCCAACTTCCTGTTGGGACACACAACAGAGCCTCCTCTAAAGATCTCAACTTTCTGGCAGGCTCATACAGGAGGAGGCAATCTTTTAAGTATCCTTGCCCCAAGTCATTATAGGCACCTTGAATTGAGCTCAGGAGCAAATTGGAAGCCAATGTGGTTCTTACAAGACTGATGTTATATGGCTTCTAAATGGCATACCTGACACCAGTCTGGCTGATGCATTTTGCACTAGCTGCACCTTCCAAACACCTTTAAGGGCAGCCCCATGTAGTGTAGTCGAATCGATAGGTAATTAAGGCATGACCTACTATGGCCAGAGCTGCCTTCCCCAAGAAAAGGTGCAGCCTGGAACAACTGGCTGACTTTATGCTCCCTCCCACATAGAAATGCAGGAGTAGCAACAGAGAAAGCTCTTTCTTCAACTTTGGACTTTATCAGACTCATGAAAAAATGCATCATAAGGACACGATGATAACACAAAAGGGTGAAATTATCAGACGACAACGTCATTCAACCGTTCTGGGGGTATAGCGCGGGCATGAATAAGGTGTCACTTTTTTGACGACTTAGCCTGTCATTAAAAAGTGACGCCTTATTCACACCCGTGCCACATAGGAGGAAGAGGTGAGTATGCTGGAGAGGTCTGATAATTTTGCCCTTTGGGCTATCGCCCCATCCTTATGACGTGATTTTGGATGCCGTTTTTTGCCACGTTTTCCCATGTCAGATTGTCCTTTATCACACTACACTAAGTGGTATGAACCACTAACTACTAAGCTAATACTGAACTAAGTTAGTTTTACCTTTGTTAGAGATGAGGGAATAGGGAGGTGGGAAAAGAAGAGGTAGAAATATCCTGAAGAGTATCACTTTGCATCTCAGAGGTTAGGATATGTGGATAAGAGATTATCACACTACACTGTTATAGTGCTATTATTCCACTTTAACTACTCTGGCTGCCTCCTGTGGAATCCTGGGATTTGCAGTTTAGGGAAGGGCATTTATCATTCTCAGCCAGGGAGCTCTTAGGCTTCACTAAACTACAAACCCCAGAAATCCACAGGAGGCAGCCATAGCCGTTAAAGTGGAACAATAGCACTATAACAGTGTGCAGTGATAATGCATGAATTTGGTTTGATTTTGTAGCCACAATGTGGTAAAATCATAAGCAGCCACAAACAGTGCTTAAGCATAAGGAACTAATGGCATTAAATGATATCGGCTCCATAATTTATAATCCTTATAACACTTTTCTGATATCCTTACACTATTTCATCTAAGCCTCCAAAGTATTGTTAGGATAGGATGGTATTATTTTCCTAATTTTGCAGATGGGATAGAGGGATGTGGGCTGAATGATGGCCATGTAAGCAGTGGACCCATTGAATTAATGGCAAGTATGACTTTTGGACTGAGGATTTTCTAGCTCATGGCCTGTTCTCGTAACTGATGCACTGTAGAGATAGTGTTATCTCTTTCCAATCACTTCCCAGAGCTCAAATTTCATTGCATCTAAGAGTTTACTTACACTCCCTGAAATTTTGCCTTTCTTTTTTTCACAATGTACCTATACAGTAGGCCCTCCTATTTTAAATTATATTTTTATTAACACAAATAATTACATAGATAAAAACATACCATGATACACACAAACACCACAAATTTACAGATTAAAAATAACATAAAAACACACCCTGTTAAAAGCCACAATTATACGTCAAAGGCCTGCTTAAATAAGAATGTTTTTGCTTGCCGGAGAAATGAAAACAGCGAGGGGGGCAGCCTAGCCTCCTGAAAGAGGGAGTTCCAAAGGGTGGGAGCAGCCACCGAGAAGGCTCTCTCTCGTGTCCTCACCAGGTGAGTCTGTGATGGTGGTGGGATCGAGAGAAAGCCTTCCCCTGAAGATCTTAGAACCCTTGCAGGTTCGTAGAGGGAGATAAGATATTTCAGATAGACTGGACCTAAGCCATGCAGGGCTTTATAGTCAAGGCCAGCACTTTGAATTGTGCCTGGAAACGAACTGGTAGCCAATGGAGCTGTTTTAACATGGGAGTTATATGTTCCCTATAACTGGCCCTGGTCAGCATTCTGGACCTGCTGGAGTTTCCGAACAGTTTTCAAAGGCAGCCCCATGTAGCGTGCATTACAGTAGTCCAAATGGGATATAGGAGACTTTCAGACTACACTGTTATAGTGTTACTATTCCACTTTAACTGCTCTGGCTTCCTCCTGTGGAATTCTGGGGTTTGTAGTTTAGTGAGGCCTAAGATCTCTCTGGCTGAAAGTTGTAAATGCCCCTCCCTAAACTGCAAATCCCAGGATTCAAGAGGAGGCAGCCATAGCAAATAAAGTGGAATAGTAACACTATAACAGTGTTGTCTGAAAATCTCCGTAATCAAGTAATGTGTCACCATAGCTAGATCTGACATCTCAAGTCACGGGCGCCACTAGCGCACTAGTTTTACTTATGCAAAGGCACTCCTGGCCACTGCTGAAACCTGAACATCCAGACTCAGAGCTGAGTCCAGGGACTTTATCAGACGCATAAAATACGGCATCATAATGATGCCACATAACTGCAAAAGGGTGCACATATTAGACAACATCAGCCTTTTATGGTTATGTCCCTGCCAAAACCTGTACTTTTTAATTGATGGCTGAAACTGTCAATTGATCCCCTGTGGCACTTTTGTGCTAACATTGCCGGCATGTGAAACCTCATGCTCCCCCCCCCTCATACTTACCCTGTCAATGGTTGGTCCAGTGCAAATACTTCTGGGTGATATCGTGACATCCAAGTAAGTGATGCACTTTTTACGACCCTCCCCGGGTTCCTTGTATGTTTTCTCGTGTCTTCAGGTGCTTGTGTAAACTTTTTTATTGTTATTTTTTATTTTGGTTTTTGAATTTCCCACACGATAAAGCCTTGTGATAATCCACAGGATTTCAGAGGAGGAAATGAACATTGCTCTGTTCACTTCCTCTTTCATTGCCAGGGAAGCCTTTCCCGGGAAAGCAAGGTAAGTGCCGTGGAGGGGTGTGTGTTCTTTTGCTGGCATAAAAATGGATTTTTTTATGCCAGAAAAAGAATGCTTAAAGAGCCTCGTCTAATAAAGTCCCAGGAAAAGACCCAAGCTTAGAGCCTGAGATTTCAGGGGGAGTGTAATCCTGTCCAGCACAGGTAGGGTCCCCATTCCCTGATTGGTCTTTCAACTGGCAATTGATAAAAATGATTCAATCATGCATTAGTACACTAAACATACTGTACTACACAGTCTAGTGATCATCTTGAGGCGTAAGTACCAGGTCCAGGGAGGGATCTTAAAGGTAAAACAGCATGGTGAATGATAGGAGCCCAAGGGCTTGAATTGCAGGGTCCACCTGGGTTCCATCACAGTGGTTAAGGCTAGACCTGTTGGTAATACATCCAGAACTGGAGATACTATGTCACTGAATGCCAACTGCTGGGGAAGCGGGAAGGTGCTATTGCACTCATGCTTTATTCATAGGCTTCTCATGGAAGCATCTGGTTTGCCACCCTGGGAACAAAGTGAAGGACTAGATCGGTCTTTGGTCTAATCCAAAAGAGCTCTTCCTATATCACATTTTAAAGGGTTTTAAAATAAACCCATTAAAAAAAATTAAAGTGGCTTGCCACCTGTTAGTGATCAACTTTCACAGTGGTATAAATTCTCTGGTATTTGGCACTAATACAGAAGAATTGTATATTCAGGCCTGAACTCCAACAAAAATTGATTTGGACTAAGGAACATAAAACACCCACACAGAAGAACACGAAAACAAAAACAGCCGCACATGCGTCAAACTGGAATATTTAAAAAATAATAATGGTGTTATCACAGATCAGGATGCATGGAAGGTCAGAGCCACTGCTAGGACAGGTTTAAGGACTCTGAAGCACCTGCAGCCGCAGGGGGGGGGCGTCATTGTGGGGGGGCCTCCTCCTCCTCCTCCTGCAAAAACATTCTTAGTTAAGTTAGGTATTGAGGTAGACATATGGGCCCCCCAAAATAAAGCTTTGCAGGGGAGCCCAAAATTTCTTAAACGGTCCTGGCCGCTACCATGGAGGTTGCTCTTCAGCTGGAGAAAAGTGTGAACCAAGTTCTGCTGGACTTTCACCAGGTCATTTCTGGCTATACAGACCCCCATCTGTGTGACTTCCTGGAGATTCACTACCTTGATGAGGAGGTGAAGTTGATCAGCAAGCAGGGACACTATGTGACCAACCTGAAGCATGTATGTACCAATGAGGAAGGCCTGGGTGAATACCTCTTTACCTGCCTCACTCTGGGTGAGTCGAGTGACTGAGCCTAGAAGTCCTGGCTCTCTCCTCACTCCTGCAGACTTGCTTAAAGGAGCCTTGTGAAGCCTGTAACCAAAGCTGGCTGCTCAGTATGTAAAAAGCCTCTGTACCCTTCCCCATTTTGTGCATGTGGAGAAGTCTGTAACTGGTATTAAAGAAACTGGGGTGTTTTCTGGCATCACCATCCTAATCAGAATATTGACAACTTGACCTTGTCAGAAAAGGGGGCTCCATTGTTCTAGAATGGTTTGCTTTAACTTAGAAACACTTGTGAATGTACTGTGGAGCAAGCCAGGTGTGGCATGTACTCTGCATATACCTGTAACTCAAAGTCATGTTTTGTGTGGCCCTCAGGTCATGTTTTGCCACTAAAATGCAGCAGCAATCTGCTGTTGCACCAAAGTCAATAGGATATATCTATCCTATAATTAGTGGCCTAGTCAACAATATAGTCAGTTTAATTCCCTTCATTTCAATTGTTGCTGTTGTTGTTCCTTCAAGTCATTTGTGATTTATGGCAACGCTAAAGCGAACCTGTCACAGCAGTTTCTTGGCATAATTCATTCAGAAGTGATTTGCCATTGCATTCCTCTTTAAGAACTTTATCACACTACACTGTTATAGTGCTATTATTCCACTTTAATTGCCATGGTTGCCTCCTGTGGAATTCTGGGGTTTGTAGTTGAGTGAGGCCTAAGAGTTCTCTGGCTAAGAGTTCTAAATGCTTCTCCCTAAAGTGCAAATCCCAGGATTCCACAGGAGGCAGCCTGAGAAGTTAAAGTGGAATGATAGCACTATAACATTGTAGTGTGATATTCTCTGTGAAAGAATATGTGATTTGCTCAAGGTCACCCCATGGGTTTCCCTGACTTCAACCCTAGTTTCTCAAAGTATTAGTCCAATGATCACACCACTACACTTTGCTGGCTCTTGTTTAGTTCAATATCAATAGTTAATATTATAGACAAAATCATATTAATTGAAGTTAATTTAAGGGCATTTAAGGTTAATTTAAACCAATCGGTTTCCACTTCTACTCCAAGAATGCGCAGCAATACAATTTGGTTGTCCTAACGAGAAGGAGTGCACATTTCCCCCATACTTTAAAAAAAAACTTTGAGAAAAGCCATGAAGCCTCATAGTTTTTTGAATTTTTGGCCGCCCTCCTTCCAATTATGGATCTCATTGGGACAAAAGGTATTCTCAAATTCTACAAGGAGCTTTTTCACCGTCTAGACAACCACCAAACCACAGTGATTCACCATGTCATTACAACAGCCGCCGCCAATGGCCATTCTAGAGCTTGTGGAGAGCAGAGGGACATGTGTCTGGCTATGTTCCTGTAGCCAGATGAAAACTGATGAAATCCTCTGCTGAGACCTCCAGAGGGCCTCAGCAGAAGATGTCCTTAGTCTGGGTCTGGCTATGGGGTCATAACCATGCTTCTGTGACCCTATTCTCTACCAGCCATTGAATGGTCATGGAGGAGCCTATCACAGCAACATGGTGAGTCCTGAGGCTGGTGCCAGGGGAACTGTACCAGAGTTCCACATGCAGAAACTTTGTACAACTGTATAAGATTGCAGCCTGATTGTATTACACAGCCTTTGTATTGAATGTCAACATTGCTTTGCATTACTGAACACATGTGTTTGCAAAGTAGTGCCCAACCAAAAGTGCATGTGCATTTACAAGCACATGTGCAGCTGCCTCTGTGTGCTGCACAATGGCACAGCTTTACCTCTGCAAATTTGAACTGAATGTCTTTATCTTTTATTTATTTAGGTATTTATACCCCACTCTTCAGCCACAAAGGCTCTCAGAGTGGTTTACAAGTTGTTAAGAAATAAGCACTTTACACATTACACCGCATTAAACAGTTTCCAATGTGTGTTAGCTAATGTAGATGTTCTAACTGAACAAAAATGTATGGTGGCTTCTGTAGAAGATCCTGCACAATGTAAGACACCAGAAATCTGGCCAAGAACTGCTGGGGGAAAGGTTTATGACTGGCAAAAGAATTGGTCAATTAGTACTATGCAGATACATCTCCTTAAGAAAGCATTAAAACAGATTTCTCCAAAGTGTGATCTGTGGAAGAAAAGAGGATGTGTATCATAACTGTGGCAAGTGTGCTTCCACAGCAAGTTCTTCAAGAAACTGATTGATATCTAGGCACCCCAAGATGAAAGCTTTAGCTGTTTCTTTTATTTACACAAGGTAGGCCTCGGCCTTTATGGTGGAGTTCTTCAAAACGGAACGTCCCACAGCTACCTTTTTTCAACTCGATCCTCAAAGACAAGCATAACCCATCTTCTGGCTCAATTCTCCCATTTTACAGTCCCAGGCAGGCAGGAAAAATGACAGGTTAAATACCCTAAAGGCACCAGATCCTGTCTGATCTTAGAAGCTAAGCAGGGTCAGGTTTGGTTCATAGTTGGATGGGAAACCACCAATGACTACCAGGTGCTGTAGGCTATATTTCAGAGGAAGGAACCAGCAAGACCACCCCTGAGTCTCCTTGCCTAAGAAAACCCTATGGTGTCACCAAAGTCAACAGGTGACTTGAAGACACACACACCAAACAAACAAAGCAATGATGCCCACCGTCACTTTTCTGAAGCATTGAGAGTTACCAACACCTGAGATTTAACCTGTAGGTGGCAGCAACTGCCTCTACAGAAAGCTCCAGATCAAACCCTGTCTGTTTCAGCTGTTTTCTTCGCTCAGGGTTTTACAGTGGCCACAGTAGGGGCCTGTGCTGAAAACTTACTCTGAGTTTGATTTGAGGAACTGACTGACACAACCCTTCCCTAATGTCAGAATAAAGAAAGCTGTCCAAACAGAGATTTAAAACAAGAAAGCAGAAGAGGGGGGAGAACCCCAGCTTCCAACAGGGAGTATAAGAGTCTGAGTAATCCATCACAACAGTTGTACTGAAACAAGAGGAGAAATCGATATCTCTCCCTTTGGCCTGAATGTTATGGACAGGTATGTGTGTATGGAATGTACAACACTGAAAATTGTCCCATGCTTTTAAGAGAGCAAAACTCAACATAACAGTATTTGAGGAAATGAGGTTATACCCAAATGCTGAGCAGCACAGTGAAACAAAAGACAGAAGAGTTTTCATAAGAAGCTACAGCACTATGGCATGTCATCGTTCCATGCAGATTTGCAGGCAGTGTGTGATGTGGCTTCATCTAGGAACTAGTCAGAAAAACAATATGGACAAGGTACTGGAGATTCTAAGAGATTTTTTGCTCGAACTCCTACGTCAAACCTAATCCCCAGAGTTCCTTAGATTAGCAAGGGACAGGCGGTACAACTCGGTCCACTAGTAAGCACTGCCCAATTGAATGGGGCTACTTGGCTGTTGGATGCTTGGAAAGGATCCCAGGCTAAGTGGTTTCTTAGGTGCAGTCATACTGGGAATTTGAAATTGAAGAGCATGCTCAGAAAGATTGAATACAGCTTAATTAACTCATGCCTGTTTTGAGATTCTTAGTATGTGCTCTTGCTTTGTAAATCTAAAGCACTACAGCAGAGCATGCAAAAATTAAGTGAATTTTAAAAAGTACATAAGAGTAGACTATTCTTTTACCTTGTGTGGGAGCCCTGATACATACAGCCTGATCTTGTACATGCTTACTTAAAAGCAAATCCCTTCAAATGTAATGCACGGTTGTTATTGTTATATGCCTTCAAGTTAATGTCAACTTATGTTACCCCTTTCTTGGCAAGGGTTTTCTTGGCGAGATTTATTCAGAGGAAGTTTGCTGCTGTCCTCCTCTAGAGCATGACATGCCCAAGGTCACCCAGTAGGTTTCCATGGCCGAATGGAAATCTGAACCCTGATCTTCCAGAGTCATAGTCCAATACTCAAACATTTATACCATGCTGGCTTTATATTGCAAGTTACTGTCCAATAAGTATGTTTTTAAACAAGTTAGTTGTTGATTTTAAAAAGCTCTGGCTATGTCTTTCCTGAATTGGATTCTTTTTCCAAATCTTAAACTGCCACCGTTTTCATTTTCGTTGTCAGTTTTACAAAACTCAGCATTAAATCTAAATTCCAAACATGGGAATGGAAAGGCATGCAAATTCTTTTGCTTTAGGGGGCAAAACTAGGTTAGTAGATAGAATGTTTCAAAGGCAGGAATGGATTCCCCCTAAAATCAAAAGCGTATTTACTATAAGGCTTGCTATAAAGTAGGTTATTTGAATGAAACAGTAGTTAGTTAATGTATTGTTAATGTAAAGTGTGTGTGTGTGTGTGTGTGTGTGTGTGTGTCTAAAAAGGAGTGGATTCCCCACCTTTGGCTGATAAAACCCAATGGAACCCTTCTTGGTGATCTGAAGATTACATTTTCACCATTGTTCTTTTTCTCCTAGTTGTCAGCCTGTTCTGATTAATGCTGGAGCTTGTTAGCAAAAAATTAATCAGTGGTAATCAGCGTAGTTCCCCCAGTCTTTGCATTTTTATAAATTCCATTATCATGTCCCTCTCTTCTTCCCCTAACTGTTTGAATGATAATTATTGTAATGAACTTTTCTTGATCTTCCCCCTTCCTAGCTGGAAATGTCAGAGACGCAATCATGATCCAAGAGAGTAGTGTTAAGGAAGACACAGTGGATGAAATCCACCATGCCTAGCTGCTGCATGACTTCACTTCTTTTTGATAAGTATTTGGTGGGACATATCTAATTGCTGTGCATGAACTGAAGGTCTGCTCAAGTGGAGGAAGATATATGCATATTTAATAGTTTATTTATTTATTTATTTAATAAACTGCATTGTACTAGAAATTTCAGAGCAGCACACATTGATTAGAGCAAGCAAATGCAAAAAAGGGGGTCAATAAAGACTCGAACACTAATCAAACAGGCTCTGTCATTCATTAGACAAGAAATAATTCTTTGAAAAGAAAGGCCTGCAATAGAGCCCCAAAAGAGAGAAGTGTATATGCCTGCCTAGCCCCTCAGCTAGAAGAACATTGTGCATGGTGGGAGCCAGTACACTAAAAGTTTCTGCTCAGACTCCAAACAGATCTCAGATTCATCTAAGAAATAAAAAGAGTGCCTTCTCAGAAGAATTCAATTGTCAGGCAAGCATTCTAGTCTGAAATTGTTTGGGGCTTGTTAGGCCAGCTTTAAAATCATAAACCTTGCTAGGTAACAAATACCCAGTGAAGAGAGCCTTCAACAAAGGTGCTCATATGGAATAGCACTTTACAGTAGCCAAGTACACTGTTGTCACATTCTGCACTGGCTACAGCTTCCGGGTCAGCTTCAAGGGAAGCCCCACATAGAATGCATTGCAGTAATCTGGTCTTGAGGGTATAGCAGCCCCTATCCCATTATAGCCGAAATATATCTGTCTATGAGTGGCCCTCATTGGTATGCCAAATTAAGCTGAGAAAAAACACTCTGGGGTGCTGAGGCCACTTGGGCCTTTAACAGTAAAGATGAATCTAGGAGTACCATATTCCCAAACTATGAGCCTATGTTTTCAGGGGGAATGCAACCCTCTCTAGAACAAATAATGAGCCTACCTTCCAGACAAAGGAAGAATCCACCCAGCCGGATTCAAATCCAGTTTGTCGGTTCTCACCAAGTCCTGAGAGGGACCTCACCCACTAACCCTATAGCTGATATGCAGGCAGTTAACTCAGATAGCTTTTCTAGTGTTAGGAATGGAGAACCAGTTCATTTCAATACTGAACATTTACAGAATGTAGTGAATGTACACACCAAGAACAAAGTATAGCACGGTACACAATCTGTTCAGCCCTGAGGGCTATAGCCAGTGTCAGCTGGGGGGTCAAGAGACTGCACATGCATGTTGTTGTTAACTGCCACCAAGTTGACTTTGACTTCTGGTGACCCCCAGGTCACTCTTTCATCAACAACCCTGCTCAGGTCTTGCAGACTCAGAGCCATGGCTTCCTTGATTTAGTCTATCCGTCTGGAATGTGATCTTCCTCTTTTCCTATTGCCTTCTACCTTAGCATGCATTATTGTCTTTTCTAGTGAGTTATATCTTCCCATGATATGTCCAAAGTACAACAGTCTCAGTTTAGTCATCTTGGGTTCTAGAAAGAGTTCAGGTTTGATTTGCTCTATGGCTCATATATTTTGTCTTTTTAGCAGTCTGCAGTATCCGTATATCTCTTCTCTAGCACCACATTTCAAGTTGATTTTCTTCCCATCAGCTTTCTTTAGCATCCAGCTTTCATACATAGAAATGGGAAATATGGTGGCATGGACAATCCTAAGTTTAGTACTCAGTTATATATCTTGACGCTTAAAGATCTTGTCTAGTTCCTTCATAACTGCCCTTCCAAGTCTTAGTCTTCGTCTAAATTCTTGACTGCAGTCCACAGACCTAAGTCCAATTGCTAGCCCCAAATCCTATTGCTAGAGTGGACCCATTGAATCAATTGCTGAAGGGTAAGTCCACAGTTATGTGAACCCCATTGATTTGGTAGATCTACTCTAGTTGGGACTTACAATTGGATATAGGCCACATATA
Organism: Gambelia wislizenii; assembly: GCA_030847615.1. Taxonomy (NCBI): domain Eukaryota; kingdom Metazoa; phylum Chordata; class Lepidosauria; order Squamata; family Crotaphytidae; genus Gambelia; species Gambelia wislizenii. The sequence continues at coordinate 301,099,696 of JAUMIR010000002.1, read as the reverse complement.
TCAGGCCTTATATTCAAGCCATAGATAGGGCACCCCCTGAATAGGTGGATGTACCAAGTGGCTTCTTTGGGTTTGCTCCAAGCAAAACATGGTCACTCACAATGTATATTCAAGAATTGGTTCATTTCAATACCGATGATATACAGAATGCAATGAATGAATATAAAAGATTACACATAAAATAGTTATCCTGTAATCCAGAGATTGGCAGTTGAGCCTACAGGCCAGTTTTACACCACAACGCCCAGACTTGCTACAAGTCACAGCCCCCACTCTTCCCCAAAGTAGTGGCTAGAAGTCCACTTCCTTTTTCCCAGTCAAAATAAAGTGCCTGGAGGCCTTGCACCTTAGTTTAAAGAGAAATTGTACTTTCTGGAGCATGATCCTCCATGGTTTAATGCTCCTGCTGAAATTTAGGGGATACCAGGAGGCAGTAAGGTATGTAAAAATGGTGGGAACCTGCAAGGAGACCATGGACTATATATTTCCCAGCTCCGCCTTAGAACATTCACAATATTGTTTCACAATCCACAAAAAAGTGATACCTTTATTAGCTAACCAAATGCAAAAGACATGATGCAAGCTTTCGAAGTTCTACTGGCTTCTTCATCAGGCAAAAGATGTTTTAAAAAGTAAAGAAAGAAAAGTGATGATGTTGGAGTCAACAGGCCTACATGCTGTTTTGGATGTTACTTGTATTGTTCAGGTGAGGGGTCTCGTGCAGGCAAGCCTGATGAAGAATCCAGTAGAACTTTGAAAACTTGCATCATGTGTTTTGAATTTGGTTGGCTAATAAAGATATCACTTTTGGGTTTTTTTGTGGATTTTGCTTTGCTGCATGGCCAAAATGTGTCTCCAATATTGTTTCACACTATATTTACTGTATTTATTTATTTATTTATTTATTTATTCGATTTATTCCCCGCCTTTCTCCCAAGATGGGACTCTAGGCAGCTTACAACAATTTTAAAAATACAGCTAAAATACCACAATTTACAAAAATTAAAACAGCATTAAGTTAATTACCACATAATTAAAAACACAACATGAATTAAAAACATAAAATACAAATTGTATGTTGTATTTAGCAGTCAGCTAGAGCCGTGTGGTAAACAGATGAAACAAGAAGGAGAGATATACCCTCCCCCAGTGGCTGGCTCCAGAGTCAGTGGGATGGTGAATCCATTCTTTGTTTTAGTCTGAACTTTAAAGGAGCTACGCATGGTTCCCAGTCTCCAGACTAGCTTCAACAGTTTGGATAGCTCCTTTATAGTGTAGATTAAACCCACAGTCAGTTCACTGACCTGCTGACATGGAACCCACCCACCCACCCCTGCTCCCATCCCAACATTTAGCAAACACAGTCTCTGGGGAGTTATTGTTCAGTTACTGCAGCAAACTGTGTGTAACCCAGCCGCCTGATAAGAGCGGTCTGCTCTTTCAGTGCGTTTCTAGGAGCCAAAGGGGGACTCCAGTTCATGTTAATGATGCATCCAGGGTGGCATTGTTCTGTATTAATTAACGTTGCAGTGAACAAGTGTAATTCTGTGTACATGCCAAAAGTACAATAAGGGGCTTGTTATCCAAATTTGTTAATGTGATTGAACAGTATGGGATGAGATGGGAAAAGAGATCCATCCAACATTCCAGTCTATACTAGGGGATTCATTTGCTCTTTGTATCATTTAACTGAAGCCAGTGGTATTACCCCATGAAAAATGGGTTAGTGGAACACAGATGAATATTCATATTGCAGGGTGCCCTTTCCAGGTTTTGATGTTTGCTGGTCTTGGCCAGTTCAGCCTCAGTTTATAACATGTGGCTGATTCATGGCCAAACAATCATGTTCCAGCAGCTCCAAGTTCTTCTGCCAACAAAGCTACTTAGGAAAGCAGCAGCCACTTTAATCAGATGCATATGCCACAGTCTCACAGCAAAATAGGGACATTTTGGTGAGGGTTAAGTGTAGGGTTGCCTAAATACCCTAAAGGCACCAGATCTCTTCTGATCTTGAAAGCTAAGCAGGGTCATCCCTGGTTAGTACTTGGATAGGGGACTACCAACGAATACCAGGTGCTGTAGGCTATATTTCAGAGGAAGGAGCTGACGAAACCACCTCTGAGTATTCCTTGCCCAAGAAAACCAATGAAATACACAGGGTGGCTGTAAGTCAACAGGCAACTCCAAGGCACATATACACACACCCAAGTGCAGAGTTAATAGAGAGCGCCAACAGGAGGAACCCATTCAAATGAAAAATGCTTATTTCCTCTATTGGTCAGGTTCAAGTGAAGGTGTTAATACAGAGAAGACCGGATCCTCCTGAAATTGAAGGAAATCTCCCTTATATGTTACTCTCCACTGAGTCATGTTCTTCAGCATTTGATGGCACAGTTAAAACATGGACTCCTCCCTTTAGCTCCAGTCCTTTGTGATTGCCTTAGCTTTCAAAGTCATGTGGGAATCATGCAGCCCTCCAGATGTTATTGAACTACAAGTCCCAGTAACTCTAGCCAGCATAGCCTGTGGTGAGGAATGCTGGAAGTTGTAGTCCAGTATCAATATAGTCCCCACTCCTGCTTTAAAACTTCTTGTGTCCTCTTAAACACAAATTGTTTACCCCTCTGTCTGTGGGTTGCCATGATCCCTGGTTAGCCAGATTTTATTTGGAGTCTGGACTCATATTTACCCATATGCCCCTTGTGCCAGTTTCCACAACCAGTATGGCTGGAAGCAGTTGCAGCCCCCTTGTTCAGACCTTGTCTGCTCCATTTTTACACAATTGCAAGGAGCCATCCCTATGATATCACAATGGCCCACACTCTGGTCTCATCTCAAGTTTGGCTGGGAAATTGCAGAGTCATACATTGCTCACTTGGTGACCCAATATGGGATTCATCAAAAACTCAAGCATGTGCATTTTTTTAGTTTATCCAATTGCATTTTAGGGAACCAGGGGCTTGTCTACACTATCAAATACCCCAAATCCCCATGCCAATACCTTTGAATCTGCTGTGATTAGGCCACATGTGGCATGACCCAGATTTGCAGCATTTCAGGGTATCTTACCAGGATGCACAGTATGTAGAATTCAGGGGTTTCCCGCCCCTGCCACCACCACTGGAGCCAATTTTAAAGCTCCGGAGGAAATTCCTGGCCAAAGGGAGAGGTTTTCTCCCTTCCCCTAACTCAGCAGTGCTGCCTCCACCTGCTCTCCCATTGGAGGAAGAGGCACTTGAATAAAGTGACAGAGGCATGTGAAGGAAGCGATGGGCGAGTGGGAAAACCTGGTGGAGGCAGCACTGCTGAGCCAGGAGAACAGACAAAACCTCTTCCTTCTGCCAGGAACGCTGGACTTTTAAAATTGGTGGTGGTGGTGGTGGCAGTGGATGAAACTGTGCAGGGATGGTGAAGACAAGATATCCCATGTCCCTGCAGACAATAATAATGTGCAGGGCTTTGGGGGAGTGTGGGGACATACAGGCAAAACTCCGTTCAGAGTTTTTGCCCCACATGTAGACAAGCCCCATATTACACACACACACACACACACACACACACTTTTTTTTTGCAAGCTGGATGTTATCAGGGGTTTGGCCAGTCCCCCTCTGGCCTCATTGGCTGAAATTCCAGGTCGAGTGCTTTGGCTATGCTCACTCAACATGTATCCAGGAGCCAGACTTTTGATGGAGGATACCTGGAGGCTCTGAGCTTTTGACAGTGTTGACTAAGAGCAACCAGCTAAATATGCTTTCTCCCTTCTGACTGGGAGGGATAGCTGTGTACACATCTGCACTGGAAATCATACCAGCAATTCCTTCCCCCTCCCTACCACCACCCTCCATAGCCTACAGGGAGCAGGTCCTGCTTAAGGGGTGAAATTAAACCCATGGTTCAGAGTCCTGCCCCCCCCCCTCCAGCAGCTTAGGCTGCACAGTAGAAAGGCAAGAGATATTATTTCATTCAATAAATCATTTCCCACTACAATACTGTCCCCAAGTGCTGTTCTGTTTTCTCCATAAAAATGAATGACAGTCATTCACTGCTATTGAAGAACATAGAAGACTGCACTCAAGAACGCAACTAGAGCAGGTTCCCTTCTAGGTGATGTTTCTTGGTCACACAAGAGCACAGCAGAATGTTCAGGCAATTGTCTGGGCAATTTGAACTGGCTTATATTGCACATACACATACACACCACCAGTTATTGTACACATCAGCTATTGTGTCCAGTAGTAGTGCAGGAGGAGATAAAAGAGGTGGACAGAGGCTTATCTTGAGTCAGATTTATGTGACCCATCTCACCTTGCTTCACAGTACACCCCAAATGAAGCATAACCTTTCTTTATTGTTCTCTAAAGCAGTAAAGGTACATTCTAAAATGGAGAGTTAAAAAGCTAAGGAGATATATTATTTTCACAGATTTTTAGATTATGACATTTTCTCTCTTTTCAGGCAACTGACTGCATGTTCAACATTGATTCTTGGTTCCCAATTCACAAACTGCTGATGGTTTTATTTAAGTCGGGGGACGTCTTATTATCCTTTTCCTTCTTTTCTCTGTGGATTTTAATTAATCCTTTAAGACTAGCATTGCCGGCTACATGTTTGCTTAGGAGAAGAGTATGGAGATATACACACAGAATCCCTAAAGAGTTAAAATTCCCCTTGATGCATCAACTTGGCAGGCTTTTTTTTTTTTTTTTTGGAGGGGAGAGGGAGGAAAGAAGAGAGGGGAAAGCTTCTTTGCCAAGCAGATTTTCCCAAGCATTTACAGTCCCACAAAACAAGTCAGATGAAAGGAAGCAAATCGGGAGAGGAAGGTGGAGGGCTGGAAGGATAGAGAAAGCAAAATGATAAGGCTGCTAGGTTACTTGTGAAATCTCAAGAACCATCATAGCAGATTTGTAAGAGGAAGCTAGACAGAGCTTGTTATAGTAAATGTCAGAATTGGAGGGATTGCTGAGAATCATAGGCAAATGCTGGCAGTCTCAGGTGCATCTGAGGAATAGCCGACCACATACATTTTGCTGTTTGTTGGGGAAATAGCTGCGAATGTTGGCAGTCGTGTGGAAATGATTTGGTTAATATGTACACTCTACACATATGTGGATCCCTCTGAACCGCCAAAAAGCACCACCATCACCACCACCAGCAGCATGTTAATTGAAGCCTGGAAAAGTTACTTGCGTGAATTACAATTCCCAGAATCCTTTTGCTACAATAAACTTCCCAAGCTCTGATATTCATTCTAGAGAAGAAAAGTGTTCAAGGCCTGTGGAACTGTTAAGGTGGAGGGCTCAACACTGGTAGGCAGGCTGTTATTCAGTTTGCCTATTTGCAGACAGAGGGCAAATTACTTTCTCCGTCTATTATAATTCAAACATCCCTAAATAAGTAGACCCCTACAAATACAATATGTACCTAGATGTGCCCTCCATGTGTTCAGTGTAGTATAAACCCAAGTCAGTGAAGGCGTGTGAAGCTTTTGGGGGCCAAAACACTGTTAAGGCAAATCGCAGCTGCCACAATTTGCCATTAGTGTAGAACAATCCGTTATTTTTCCTCTCTTATAGATAAGCCCTTAGTGCTTGATCATTTAATACACTTCTGATTGATAATGCCTGAGGAGCATCAATTATATAGGTGTTTTGGTGGTCAGTTTTGCCAGATTATTGTGAGGGGGCTTAACCTCCCCCCCCCCGGCTAGTTTTAGGGGGCGGCTAGAGCCCTTCCCCTTTCTGTTTCAGAAAGTGGTAATTAAGAGTGAATGTTCAGAGTGATTCCAGTTGCCTCACAGTTAAAGACTTAGGACTTTATCAGACCAGTCAAATACGGCATCATAAGGACGCCTAATAATTACGAAAGGGCGCACATACCAGACATCTCCCTTTCATGATCATATATTGTTAAAAAGCTGTCCTTTTTTATTGATGGCCCAAGCTGTCAATTGACCTCCCATGGTGCTTTGTTGCCAGCATTGCTGGTGTTTGAATCCGCGTGCCATTGTACGCATGTGAATGCTGTATCAATGGGCAAACATTTCCGGGTAAGATCACAACAGCCAGGTAGAGGATGCTTTTGTTATGACACCCCGCCCCAGTGTACTTGGGATTTTTTTAGTGTGTTTTGGTGCTTTTCTGAACATTTTGTGTCTTTATTTTGTTTTTGTTTTTGAAATTCCTGCGCTAGCATCTTCTCACAAGAATCTGGAAGATTTCAACCCCAGAAGTAAACGGAGCTCTGTTTGTGCTCCATTAGTGCCGGAGAAGCCTCACTGATGCTGCTCAAGGTAAATATGGTGAGGGGGTTCTTTTGCTGGCATAAAAACGCCACAATTTATGCTGGCTAAAGAGCTTTTCTGGGGGGTGGTCTGATAAAGTCCTTAGTAAAGAATTAAGAATAGTCTTATTCTTATTCACAAGGTCCTCCAAAAGTTATTGGGATCCAATTCCTAGCACTCCCCACCATTGGCTATGTCAGCCAGGGCTGCTGGGATTTGCAGTCCAAAAACACATGCAGGGCCTCACAATTCCCACCCTGCTTTAACTGAAATTCTGAGGACATATTTATACTGAGATTTAAGGGCATAACTACACTGCAGATTTAAATTGGTTTATTCTTCATTACTGGGAATGTAGGTATCAAATGTAACAAAGATGTACTCTGGAATTGTTTCATAGAATCATAGAGTTGGAAAAGACCACAAGGGCCATGCAGGAATACAGTCATAGCATTCCCGACAGACGGCCATCCAGCCTCTGTTTAAAAAACCTCCACAGAAGGAGAGTCCACCACACTCTGAGGCAGTGTATTGCACTTCCGGACAGCTCTTACCATCAGGACGTTTTTCCTAATATTTGGGTGGAATCTCTTTTCAACAAGTCAAATGCTTATTGTCAACCTTGTTGTCCTCTAAGTGCTCTTTTCTTTTCTTTTTTCATGTTAGCAGATTTTAGGTGGAAAAATAATATGCAAAATAATACACATTTTACTATAAGGTATCCTAATATGAATCCACCTTCACATATTTGTATATGCAAACATGTGCTACTTCTCCCTTCTCTATATGGCTCAGGTCCAGATTATTTAAAGGGCTGCATTTTCCCATACAAGCCCACCCATGTTTTGTGATCTTCCGGGGAAGTGCTTCTCCGTCTCTCAGCACCTTCATAGATACTATTAGGAATATGAGGGCATTTAGCAAATGCCCCCCCCCCCACTGTCCTTCACTCCTTGGAAGTATAGCAAATTAGCAGAGTTCATTCACACACGGAGCAGTGTTAGCGTAACAATTCCAGCATGCACAAAGAGAGCTTATTGATAACCAACACCCTATTTGTACCTCAAGTTACTTGTTTAGCCAAATAAGTACTCAAAACACAAAAAAGTAGTTAAAAGGTATAAAAACTTCATTTCTCACAGTTTCAGAGCATATCACATGGAATAATATCAGCACAGCTTCAAACTAGACTAAAAACTACAGGTTACAAAAGAAGATATGCAGGACCCCTGAGTGGGAGGTCCACTCTCAAAGAAATCATCATGGCGTGTGGGCTTCTTGCCACATGATTGGCTTCTAAGACAAAGGGAACACTTAGACACTCCTCTTTCCTTAGAAGCCCAATCAGAATCCAATAGGAAGTAACATCAGACATTCTGTTTGCTTCTATCAGTTAGCCCTTTAGTATCAAAACATCTCCACTTATTGGATTGCAAACTACATATCCCAACACTTCCGGGGAAGCCCTTCTCCGTCTCTCAGCACCTTCATCGGTACACCTGGTGGGAACACAGGAGAGGGCCTTCTCAGTGGCTGCTCCCAGGATTTGGAACTCCCTTCTCAGAGGCTAGACTGGCACCCTTCTCACTGTCTTTCCAGAAGCAGGTACAAACTTTTTTATTCCAGCAAACCTTTGAGAATTGATTTTTTAAGGGGCCATAGGATGGATTTTTATGTGATGTCTTTTAATGGTTTCTGTTTGAGCGTTTTAATTTTAATTTTTCAACAGTTTAATTATTTTTTTAACCTCTGTAAGCTGGAAATATTTAACCATGTTTGTTTTAACTGTTGCAGGCTGTTGAGTCCTGAACTAGGAAAAGGGCAGGATATTACAAGTGGGCTGCTGTCACCCAGTGGCTTCTTTGTGGTCCGGAGAGGGCCCTGAGCCTGCTGTGCTGGGACAAGACCTCACCCCAGCAGCCAATCAATTCAAAAGCACCCTTTGAGCTGATTGGCTGAAGGAATTCCTCAAGCCAATTGGCTGGAGAGGAGCCTCTCGCCTAGGCAGGGAAGTTTTCCCTCTGGTCCAGCTGCCTTGAAGTGTCCCCCAGTCGCTCCTGGATATGCAACAACATTCTTTGATTTGAATCTCTTGCATCATTATTCCTCACCTTCAAGTGTTTTCTACAGGCATATGCATAAATATCTCCATACATTTTGAGGGCAGCTGTTTCTTCCCACTGGGCCACACACTGTAGTTCAGAATTGGAATAAAGGTGTACCTTTAGAACGGGGAAATTGCAGGACCAGCCAATTCTGAGGCAGATTTCACCAGCTTCCTTAGTCCTCATCTTTTCCCAGGAAAGACTGAGGAGGTGGTGCTGGGAGAGGCAGCTGAGGAAACTGCTCAGATTCTCTGACTTAATACATTTGTGCAGTAATGTGTTGGAAATGCCTAAGTGAAGCCCAACTTTTGCCTTTCAAAGGCTGCAGCTAGGTCATTATAAGGGATGGGGGTGGTGGCGGAGAATTAGTAAAGCCATTGGAAGGCAAGTTCTAGTTTGGCTGGAAACGTTAGCCGAGGAGTGTGTTGTTTTCGGAACGCTTCCAAATTGAGCAGCAGGATTAGCTAGATTGGAATTCATGCTCAGTTTGGGTTCAGCAAAATGAGTGCTCCCTGCCAAGCAGAAAAGAAAGTGTTAGCAACTAAATCCAGAGAATTATATTAGCATCAATAAAGGGGAAAGGGCCAAACTGTGCATGCCCTGAAAGCAAAGCAGAGTGCACCACTTTGGCACCTCCTGAAAACTGTTGTGTGTCATTCCACTTGGCAGTGCACTCCGACATAATTATTTGGATCTTCCTCTTGTTGGGATGTACCTATCATGGGCTGTCAAGCTGCAAGCAGCCATTTCAAGACCAAAATCAGAGGGAGGCTGAGGCAGGATCAGACGAAGCCTAGAGCACATGCCAAGTGTCAAGAGCAAAGTTCAAAAGGAAAAGAACAGAAAGAGCCAAATCAGATTCCACACACAAGCTCAGGTTATTATAATCCATGGGAAGGCAAGAAGCCAGATGTGGTGGGAACTTCATGAGGAACACAAGAGGGAAGAATCCAGGCACTGTTAACAAATGGATGATCATGTACTTAGCAGAGATGCCATGGGATAGGTACATGGAGCAGTTTGACATAACCTCATAGTTATATAGAGAAGGATTTAGTGACCATTATTTCTATCTGAAGCAACTAGCTAGGATAGATGATGTTGCTCCTTGTGTCTGTCATAAAATATCCATGGTCCCATTTACATGTCACCAGCAGAGATGAGTCTCAGGGTGGAAAGTAGCCATGCTAGTCTGTTACAACAAAAACAACAAAGAAAAAGTCTTGTGGCATCTCTAAGACTAGCAAGTTTTATTTGGCATGAACTTTCATCAGCTACAGTTCTCTACACTGGATATGAGAGGACACGGTTACTGCTGCCTCGGACTGCTCCCAGAAAACACTTGCAACTTCTTAGTCAGCAAAGGAGCGGATCAGGAAATGAAAGGTAAACATTCTTGCTGGCAGAAAGCAGACCAAATGAAAAAGGATGTTGTCCTTCAGGAATAGGAAAAGCCACAAAATATCCCATCCTTGCTGACTGTGAGATTCTGAGAGCTGTGGTGCCAAAAAGTAGCATTTCAACCTTTTGGTCTTCACTATTCCTTCTAGGAGAAGTACAGGGTTTGTTTGCTTTCAGTTCTTCCTGAGAATTCTCAGGGATGTAGGTTTTTTCAGTCTATTTGGCTGTAGGAATTGGTGTTTTACTCTTTCCTCTCTGCTTCCTTCAATCATTTCTTTGGGATGGCAGGGACTGGAGTTCTTTCTTTTGACAGACTTCTCTACACAGTATAATCATAGAATCATAGAATTGCAGAGTTGGAAGAGACCACGAGGGCCATCCAGTCCAACCCCCCTGCCACGCAGGAAATCTTGATCAAAGCATCCCTGACAGATGGCCATCCAGCCTCTGTTTAAAGACCTCCAAGGAAGGAGACCCCACCACGCTCCGGGGGAGTGTGTTCTACTGACGAACAGCTCTTACTGTCAAAAAGTTCCTCCTCATGTTGAGGTGGAATCTCTGTTCCTGGAGCTTGCATCCATTGCTCCGTGTTCCAGTCTCTGGAGCAGTAGGAAACAAGCCTGCTCCATCCTCAGCGTGACATCCCTTCAAATACTTAAACAGGGCTATCATATCGCCTCTTAACCGTCTTTTTTTCAGTCCTCTGTATGTTTTCTCTACGCTTCCATCCTCCTGTTCTCTATTTGACCACTGCCATACGCACACAATTCCTTCCTCCCTGTTTAACTTGTTTCTTTTTATAGAGACTGGACTCTATTGTGGAAGTTGAGGAACCACTGTTAGAGGACACTGTGAGGATTTGCTGCTGCTCATCAGAACTGCTCTTTAGACTATGGATCTACCTGACATGGTGAGCAGTCTCTTCTCTCATCAGGGCTGGAGGGCTGTGGTTCTAAGGACTTTATCAGACCCCCCCCCCCAACCCTGTTCTTTTGCCAGCATAAATTTGCCATTTTTATGCTGGCAAAAGAACTCTGCATACCACACTTGCCTCCTATCCCATGAAAAGGCTTCCATTCTCCAGCAGTGACAAGAGGAGTGAACAGAGAGCTCTGTTCACTTTCTCATTTGAAACCCCATGTAATCTTGCAAGAATACATAGTGTGGGAAGTTCAAAAATAAAAAACAAAAATAAAACAATAAAAGTTTTTAAAAGCACATAAACACACTAAAAAAAGTCCCAAGTAAACTGGGGAGGGTCATAAAAAGTGTGTCACCTACCTGGATGTCACAATCTCACTTGGAAGTGTTCTGGCTAGACCGGCTGTTGACACTGCATTCACGTGAGTACATTGGCGCATGGATTCAAATGCTTAAGTCGTAAATAAAATAGGATGGGATTTTGATAAGGCATAAATGCGAAAGGGCGACGTCATCTGGTATGCATGCCCTTTCACGTTCATGTGGCATCGTTATGACGATGCCATATTTGATGTGTCTGATAATGTCCTAAGTGATGATAAGGGTTGCCCTCCCTAAAAGGCAGTGTAAACTACTCAGGTTTTGTTGATTTTTCTGAAACAAGCTCTCAGCACAAGCAAGTTTAGAACAGCATTTCTCAGAGTGGGAACAAAGCAATTAGTAAAAATTCTGTTCCTGTAGTTACTTGTGATCCTGTAGTTACTGCGATCAGTTCACATGATGTTCTGGAAGATCTGCAAGAAATCTGCAGGGAATGCACTTCAGAAGGGTTTAATCCACTTTTTAAAAACTCACCTTTTACCTTTCCCCCCCCCCAAAAAAATTCCAGATAATCCTGTGTGTGGCCTGAGCTTTGAGGCAGCATCATTGTGGGTGGGGGGCAGGAGGAGTTTTTGGTGGGTGGGACTGGTTGGTTCCAGCAACCATGGTGTATGTCGCCATGTCTGTTTTTTTATTTCAGTGATGGGCACAGCTAAGTCAAGCTGATCCCCCTATCAGCCTCATGTTGCTTTTTTTTTCTTCGTGAATTTAGGTATGCAGATCTCCACAAAAGTGAGTGCATGCACTCCCTCTTCCCTCCCTCCCCCCATTGACTCACATGCTCACTTGCTAATGTGGAGATTCACATACCTGCTACCTTCAGGGCAGAAAAAAAAGGCAAAAGCCGATGGGGGGGGGAGGAACAGAGATGGGGGGGAAGGGGGAAGGGTGGCCCTCTCACCATTGATCTCGTGGCTGAATTTGTTAAAAACATATAAATAAAATATTTTTTTTCCCATCACACTACACTGTTATAGTGCTATTATTCCACTTTAACTGCTCTGGCTTCCTCCTGTGGAATTCCGGGCTGTAGTTTACTGAGGCCTAAGAGCTTTCTGGCTGAGAGTTCTAAATGCCCCTCCCTAAATTGCAAATCCCAGGATTCCACAGGAGGCAGCCATAGCAGTTAAAATGGAATGATAGCTCTATAACAGCATAGTGTGATAAGTGTGTGTACATTTGAATTTCCCTCCCTCCTTCCCTGGGCTGCAAAGAGGGGAAGGGGATTGGATGGGGGAGGCATCCAATCACAGTGGATTCAGTACATTGACAGATGAACAATAAGGGCTATTGGTTGATAGGTCGAAGCATGCATGCTGGGCAGGGAAAAAAACAGCAGAGCAGACATGGCTGTATGAGTTCACCAGGGGAACATGTGTGGCCAATTATGCTGATGCCACCTCAATGTGTCCTGTAGGCGTGGGGCATTAACGGCATCACTGCAGGGTCATTGCAGACCAGGAAAATGCAAGGTGAGGCTGGATTTTTTTTTCATAGTATAGCCAAGCCTAGAGTGTCTCAGATTGAGGGAAGTAATAGTGCCAACTCTGTTCTGCTTTGATCAGACCTCACCTGGAATACTGTGTCCAGTTCTGGGCACCACATTTCAAGAAGGATGTTGACAAGCTGGAACATGTCAAGAGGAAGGCAGCCAAAATGGTGAGAGGTCTGGAAGCCATGCCCTATGAGGAGCGGCTTAGGGAGCTGGGTTTGTTTAGCCTGGGGAAGAGAAAGTTAAGAGGTGACATGATACCCGCTTTTAAATATTTGAACGGATGTTATACTGAGGATGGAGCAAGCTTGTTTTCTGTGACTCCAGAGTCTAGAACATGGAACAATGGATTCAAACTACAGGAAAAGAGAATCCACCTAAACATTAGGAAGAACTTCCTGACAGTAAGAGCTGTTTGACAATGGAATATGGTGCCTCACAGTGTGGTGGAGTTTCCTTCTTAGGAGGTTTCTAAACAGAGGCTGGATGGCCATCTGTTGGGAATGCTTTGATTGGGTATTCCTGCAGGGCAGGAGGCTGGTCTAGATGGCCCTTGTGGTCTCCTTCAACTCTATGATTCTAAGCCCAAGGCTGTTTCTTCTGGTCCCTTCAAGACCCCTACTATGATGGGCACTTAATTCATTCTTAGTAAATGGGAGAATCCAGATTAAAAAGGATCTCCTTAAGAACTTGGGGAGAGGGGGGACAGCTTTTTGTGGATGACTCTCCTAGTCAAGCTCCTTTGATAGTAAGATGATTCCCCCCTCTTATTATCAAAGGCTCCTAATCTTCAGTTGGAGTTTCAGGTTTCTGTCATCCACAGAAACTAAAGAGAAGCTAAACAGAGCATCTGACATAGTCCTGGCCATTAACCCATTATCCCTTGGGTGCCCTTTTAGAATATTGAGCAGAATGAATAGGAGGACTCCCTTAAATCCCATACCACTCATAACTTCCATAAGAGATATAGAATAATTGTCCCTCAAGTTATTCCTTTTTATTTCTCTGATATGTGACCCCTTTGGTGCCTGTTCTGTACTGTGCATATTTCTGGAGGCCATCCAGGATCCCCCTGGACATTAGTGCCACAGAGAAATTTCCAAAGTAGAATTCAAACTGTGACAGACCAGCTCCAGCCCCTGAGGTGAATTGCTCTCAAATGTAGTTTAAGAGAGAAAGGCTGCCTTTATCACCTTGATTTTGGTGTCAATGGCTTCCTTACCATTTCCCTCAATAGGTGGCCTTATGGAACAAAGGCTTAGAAGACTCTTGACCAGACAAATAACCTCTAAAGTGCTTGGAAGATTGAGCTGAAGCATGAAAACTTCTGGACTGAAACGCTATCTTGTTTACTGTCATCCTTCTTTGGAGCCCATAATGGAGCTTTCTTCTTTGGCTTGGTTTTGATCAGCACTAGATCGAGAGATTTTCCAAAAAGTTTATTATCTTGAAAAAGCTTGGCAGACAGGCCAATGATTATGATGGGCAACAACTCCTGAAATCATGGCTCTGTCTCAGACAAGCAAGCAGTGTAAGGAAGTATGATGGGCATACTTACAGAACTTAACCTGTGCTTCAAATAGATTACATTTCTCTCTCTCGCTCCTGGGAACCTGTTTGCAATTAATGTGAGATTTCGCACAGCTTCTGTTCATTTCTGTATGCATTATGTGTAAACCACTCTGTATCGGTATAGAAAAATTGTTGGCCAAGATGTTAGTAGACGAGATAGTGCCCAATTGCAAGCAATCCAGACAAAATATGTCAAAGATTTAATTTCAAGCTAATACCATGCAAAAAGGAAAAGTTACAAGTCATATAGCAGTGTGCCACCATGACCGTACCCAATCTCCTCTCTTTCTGGAAGCTAAGCAGGGTCATGTCTGGCTAGCAGTTGGATAGCAGAGGAAAGTGGCAGGCGGGGTACGAAGCCCCGATGTAGGCAGGTGGGGTGGTGGTGGAGGAAAGTCTATAGCTTGGTATAACAGAGCCATGCCTCCCCCCCCCACAACAAAACCTCTTCCTTTGCATTGCTTTTCTTCTTGGTTCATCAGGGATTGGCGTGGATGCTATCGGGGGGGGGGGGGGAGAGCAGAGTCACATGTGGCACCAGGCTGTGGGGTCTATTTTCAGTAATTATTGTTTAAAGGAAATTTTGAGGGGAGGAGCATTGGTTAGAAGAGTAGGAAAATGCTGGAGAGGATCAGGTAAGGAGATTAGAGTTAGATATCACCAGTGCATGCAATAACCAGCTGCAGGTGAATACAGTAATCTGCCTGGGCATAGGATGCATGTGTTGCATGGTAGTGGGCTAGCAAAATAACTGCATCCAAAAAGCAGCTGAATCACTTTGCATGCATAACATTGGCAATGTGACTGGGTGATTGTGGGTTCTGGTCTTGTGTCCTTCTCTTGTGCTCTGGTCAGGTGGAGCTGTACCATCGAAGAAGCAGAAGTCACAGAATGCAGGGACAGGCTGGTAGAGCTTGGAATCTTGGGCAGATCTGGCACCAGCAAGAGGACGGAAGAAGGGCAGCACCAATACAGAGACTTCTCAGCCAGCAGATGCCTGAGCGGGATCCAGCAACACAGCGGAGCTAGAAGGTTTATCACAAATACCCTGGAAAAGCTGGTGGAGAAGGTGGAGTAGGCTGGAGTCTCAGGCAGTGTCAGTGGTTAGTTCAACAGGTACAGGTTCTCAGGACAGTGGCAAAGGGGCCCAACGTCAACAGTTGGGGAAGAAGGCATAGGGGTGGCGCAGGCTACATTCATCTTCCAGTAGCAGCAGAGGAAGCACTTCAGACTTGGAGGGAGGAGCCAGTGCATACGGATTGAGCAGTATGCAAAAGAAACAGGGGAAGGACCAAGAGGGGAAGAGGTCTAGCCTCAGGGAGGACTCAGACAGCACTGGATCAACAGGTGAGTCCTCAGGGGATGAATGCCAAGAAAGGGATAATTATTGTATGGCTGCTAGTCGTGTCCCAGGTCTCCCTTCTTGGATGATGAGGAGGAAAGAAAAGGGAAACCAGGCAGCCAAGGATCCCAGGAGGGCATGGGACAGCAGGGAGGAGGTCAGGACAGCAGCATAACATTCAACCTTCATTGATAATGAGGATCCTCCCGGCATCCACATAGCCAAGAAGAATAGGGAAAAGATATTTAATGGTTATTATGTTGATGTGTTCTCACTACATAAACCAGATGGTGAGGAAGGATGCATTCCCAAGTTAGACAAAAAGAAAAGAAGGGAGGAAAAAGGGGAGGCAGAGGAATATTTGTTTAATAAATGGCTGGCAGGAAACACCGGCCGGCAGGGTGTGATGCAGTTGGCCTGCCCAGAGTGGGGAAGGCATCTTTCCAACCACTAGGCAACATCCTTAAGGAATGTGTCCTGGCAGGGGATGCAACAGTCATCGGATATGGCATTGCTTTAGGAAGAGAGTGTCACAAAGCGAGAAAGCCAGGTGGGACCTAATTAACAATAAACTCTAGCTAATAATGGTTGAACCCCACATCAAAGGAAAGGGTTCAAGCTTTTTTGTTGGGTGGGAGTTAAAAAAGATTCCCAGAGGTGGGTTTGCTGAGAATATAACCAGGGGAAGTGCCAACAGGCTTGATGCAGGTTGTGAGACCTGCCTCAGGCCACACCCCGACTATCTTGCTCTTGCCCACCTACTGGACAGCAGCTCTTTCAGGAGGATAACTCAAGGCAGCAGCCAATAATAAAAAAAGGAGGAGATAATGGGGGGGGGCACCAGTGGGGCCTGTAGCACAAAGTAGCAAACTTGAGGGGGAGGCACTAGCTCGCACTCCAGTATGTTTAGCAACTTTCCTTCCTCTGTTAGTGCAATATCCTAATAGGAAAGCAGCTAAATTTATCAAGGATGTTTTTACATGGGGATTTTGGATACCATTTGAGGGCCCGCATGTGATGTATGAACCTGGCAACCTTAGATCAGCTAGGGTGTTACTGGATGTAGTGGCCACAAAGTAAGGTAAGGCTGGGCCATTTGTTGAGCCACCCATGAGCAATTTGAGGGTATCCCAAGAGATCTCCAGGGGAATTCAAGCTTATCCATCATCCCTTGTACCTGAAAGGAGCGTCCTTTAATGATGCTGTCCCACCAGAGAAGTGCTCAGTACACTATGCTTCTTTTGACCAGGCAGTTCACCTTGTTCATGCTTGTGGCTCTGGAGCAATGATGGAAAAAGGCAACATACAGCCCATGTTTCGGCTGCTCCTGGTCCATCCAGAGGATTTCTGCCTGCTTGGTTTTAAATTTCAGGGTCAGTGGTACTACAACAAAGTGATGCCCATGGGGTTCAGTTAGTTGTGCTGCTTTTGAGGTATTCAGTACATTTCTCAAGTGGGCAGTGAAGTTCAGGGCTGGCTCACCATTCATTACTCACTATCTGGATGATTTTTTGATAATAGGCAGGGCTAGGAAGGAGGACTGTGGCAATCTACTGAAAGTGTTTCAATCTCTGGCAATGGAATTAGGTATCCCACTGGCGCAGGAGAAAACCAAGGGACCCATTAATGTTCTGGTGTACTTAGGCATCTTGTTAGACTCTGTAAGAGGGGTGTCTTGCCTGCCAAAGGAGAAGTTAGATGCCCTGAGGGAATGGTTGGATGTTGCACTGCAAGAAAGCTACCCTCAAAGAGGAGCAGGTTTGCTTGGCCAACTTATTTTGGCTTGCAAGGCGGTGTGTCCCGGCAGGGCCTTTTGTGCCTGGCTGGTGAGAATCACGGCTAGGGTCAAAGCTCCACACAACCGTATCTGGAGGTAAAGGAGGACTTGGAGGTTTGGTTGAGGTTCCTCAAAGTCTACAATGGGGTTTCACCATGGCAAGGGGTCTGGGAGCCAGATGCCAATTTGCAGGTCCACTCAGATGCATTGGGTTCAGGGTGTACTTTCAAGGTCACTGGTCTGCCCAATAGTGCCCTAAGGGTTGGCTGGAGAGTGATATTGTGAGACCTCACTTTCCTTGAGTTCTTCCCAATATTGGTGGCTGTTTGGATGATTTGGACAGACAGTTTCAGGGACAAGAGGGTATGCTTCTGGTGTGATAACCAATCAGTAGTTAGCATTATCAATAGGCAGTCGTTTCGTTCAGGGAGGATTATGAAGCTAGTGAGGAGGTTTGTGCTGGTATGTTTGTCCACTAACATAACATTTTCAGCCAGGAGTGGATAATGGAATTGCAGGTTATTCATTGTCTCAATTTCAGGAAGACAGGTTTCGTTCACTGGCACCAGAAGCAGACCAGTAGCGCATGGCATTCCCAGACAATCTCTAGCACTTTGAGAGCACAGTGTGATACAGGGATTACTTAATTCAGTGGCCCCTGCAATTTTGCAATCTTATAGTAGGGCAGTGGTGAGGTTCTTTGCCTTTAAGAGGCAGTAGGGGTATGGGGAAGCTTGGCCTGTCTCTGAGCACCAGGTTTTGCATTACTTGGCTGATATGAAAGATCAAGGCATGGCTCCATGAACCATGTCTCTCCATCTTGCTGCTATAAGGTTTTTTTAGCAGGACAGGGGGGTTCAGAGACCCATGCACCATAGTCAGGAAGACAAAGGAGGTGTAGAAATGGTTGATGCCACATAAGGCTGATGGTAGGTGGCCCATTATGTTTCAGCTGCTTAGGAAGCTGGTGGAACAACTGCAAGATATTTGCCATTCTGATTTTAAAGTGGAACTGTTCAAGGTGGCCTTTACTACAGCATATTTCAGGGCACTGAGGGTGGGTGAGCAAGGGGCCATGTTGAAAATGGACAGGTCCAGGCAAGCCCTTCAGAATAGGGGTGTTTTCTTTCTCAAAGACACTGTTGGGATTCAGCTGAGATACTCTGAATGCAATAAGTTGGATCATGGATCAGTTATCCAGCTTGAAGGCCTGAAGGTACTAAGTCCCTGTCCAGTTAAAACTTTACACATATTCATTAAGAGGCAGTCTCAGGGTCCATCCCCTTTTTTCTCACTTGGACAGTTCCTCACTGACACAATTCCAGCTGATACCAGTACTGAGGTCAGCGTTGGGATGGTTGGGGCTCCATGCAGCTGAGTATGGGGGTCACATGTTTAGGATATGGACAGCGACAGTGGCTGCAGAATGCAGTCTTCCCATGGGGGCAATCCAGAGATTTGGGACTTTTTCGGATGGAAGAAAAGTAACGCTAGCAGTGTCGCCAGGTTGCGACGCTGCAGCGCAAGAGGGCATCCATTTCGGATGACGCTCCTCCCAGCAGTACTGTTGCAGTACCGCTGGGACATTTGAGCGTGATATTTTTCCTGCCCAGCGTCATATTTTACTCGCGATCCTGGGCAGGAAAAATATCATGCTCAAATGTCCCAGCGGTACTGCAACAGTACCACTGGGAGGAGCGTCGTCCGAAACGGATGCCCTCTTGCGCTGCAGCGTCGCAACCTGGCGACGCTGCTAGCATTACTTTTCTTCTATCCAAAAAAGTCCTAAGAAGGAAATCCAGACATATGCAAATCCAGGCAAATCAGGATGTGGCCTGATTTGGGCATTGGCATTGCAGAGCAGTGTTTGAAGTGGGTACAGATCTTCGGCCACATCCTTGCTTATCAGAATGCACTTATGTGACTGGCTACGGTGGGGGAAGCAACCAGGCATGGAAGATCAGGCAAACTTTACCTGTTTGGGAGGAAGTCAAGGATGGTGGGATGCACTTAAGCCAAGGCCAAGGAAACAAATGGTTTGGGATGCCCCCTCCCCCCAGGATGCCATGGTTTCTGGCAAGAAAGGTTGGGGCATTAAAGAGACTGGACTTGCTAGACTGAAGATCTGTTGGCTGGAGATGTGGGAGCAGCACGGCTGGTAGGGCACATCATGGCTGGTGAAGGTGGAGGTGGTGTGCCATGAAGTACCTAGGACATTTGGGAACCTGGTCATCTCGTTGATGAGGGATGGATCCTCTACTATGTAATTCCCTTCTCGTTGGAAGCGGATCTATGTGGCCAGGACACATGGTTGTATCCATGAGGTTTTAACTTGCTTGTTGGTTGCAGCTTCAGTAGGTTGGCAGAAGATGGGTTCATGGGGGATCCTCCCTATGCCTGGCTTTTTTGATGGTTAGCATGGCTCCTGGATCCAGGACATCAATTACCAGTTACACACAGGCATCAGTAAGGAATGGAGGACTCCTTAAGGGACACAGTGTGTAGGGGGTGGAAATGGCCATGCCCAGTTTGAGGGCAGAGGCCTTCCTTCACCACCATCCCCTGGTGACAGGGAGAACATGCTGGGGTATCTGCCCATGAGGATTATATACCTGTCATCCTGATGGTTCCAGCATTAGGCTGGATGGTTGGGCTCTTCAGTCAATAGGCAGGTTAGTCAATGCCTGGATCCAGACCCATGCACGTGCCAGCCCTATCAGCATCTGTAACCAATAAATGTTTTGGCCTACCTCTTCCATTCACACAGGTGTGTTTGTGTGTTATTTCAGGTGGAGCAGGGCTTGCCCCTGAACACGCAAAGAATCTTGCCTGAAACCCTGGAGAGCCAGGTTGACAATACCTGGCTTGATCTAACCAAGTACAGGACATCTTGTTATTTTTCAATGTTTTCTATGTTTCATCCATAAAAATATACAATTCTCCCCACCCACCCCATATGCACAGGGGATATGTTCTCAGACTTACTACAAATACTTGAAACTGTGGGTTATAGCAAACCCCATAAAACCATGCTGGAGGACCTAGGAAATGTCTAGAGACGGCACCTCTCTAGGTCTCTCCAGCATGACTCTATGGTAGCTTCTGGTGGACATTACCATAGAGTAGTGCTGGAGGACCTAGGAAATGTCTAGCGAGACCATATTTTTCAGATGACAGATAATTGAAACTTGTTAAACCAAGGGACTGTGAATTGCCAGGAGGGAGGGGACAGCTATTCATTCAAACTGATGTGGCCTAGAACTAAGACAAACTTCTCTGAGATCAAAGGTGTTTCCCCTAATAACAGAAATGGGATGCAGTTGTCTTGTATTTCCCCCTGTACCTGGGAGTGTTGCATTGTTCAAATCATGGTGCCAAGGATGGAGAAAGGCAGGCCTGCTGTGCTGCCTGAGGCAGTTGCCTCACCAGGTCACTGCAAGGCTGGTCCTGGTTTGCACTTAGGTTCATTCACGTTGGTTATGCCTTTCTCTCAAGAGAAAATGAAGAAAAGGTTATTAGATTCCAGAGTACCCTCATCCTGTATATGTGGAGATATCAAGACCTGAACACAGGAAGTAATACATAGTTTTAAAAAAATACAGGAAATGCAAATATAAGACTAGCATATGCATTTCCTTTTTGCAATGTTTAATAGACCTCTAGTGGCAAAAGAACGTTCCTCCCCGTACTTACCTTCTTCTCCTGGCAAAGGCTCCCTGGCAATAAAGAGGAAGTCAACGGAGCCCCATTCACTTCCTCGTTCAAAATCCCGCGAGACTTCGTCGTGCAGGAAATTTAAAAATAAAAACACAAATAAAACCTTAAAAGTGACACCAAGCACCTATAAAGCACACTTTATAAGTCTCACATAACCTGGGGAGGGTCATAAAAAGAGTGAAACATACCTGGATGTCCCATGGACAGATCATTTCCTGGTCAAGATGGAACTAAGAGCCACTGTCTGCCCCACTGGGGGTGGCGGACCCATTACAATGGTCCACCCTCGAAGGCTAATGGAACCAATTGGATTCCAGAAAGCCTTGGAGGGTTTAATAGTTGGTAACGCCGGTGATTCTGTTGAAGTTTTGGTTAATACTTGGAACACCGATCTCACCAAGGTTATCGACACAATCGCTCCCAAACGTCCTTTCCAGCCTGCTCCTAACCGTAAGCCCAGGTATTCAGAGGAGCTTAGGAAGATGAAGCAGGCTGGACAATGACTAGAGCGCAGCTGGGGGAAGACTCGACTCTTACCCGACAAGATTCGTCATAGGAATTTCCTTGATTCCTATCGAGAGGTAATATGTGCAGCGCAGAAGTCTTTCTCCTTTGCATGTATTGTGTCTGCAGAGTCTTGTCCAGCGGAACTGTTTAGGGTGGTGGGGGAGCTGACGCAGGTTGCACCTGTGCAGAACCCCTTACTTAACCCGACAATGGCCTGCTGTGATGCATTCAACATCCACTTTGCAGATAAAATCTCTTGGATAAGAGCCGAATTAGATGCCAGAGTTATGACAGAATCTATAGACAAGGTGTCCAGCAACTCCTTTGATGAAATTTTATTGGATCAGCTTCAATCTGTGACTACCAATGATGTGGACAATCTCCTTGGTAGAGTAAGGAAGACGACCTGTCCCCTCAATCCTTGTCCATCATGGCTGGCCATCCAAAGAGGCGACACATTGAGAGTACTCCTTAGCGATATTATCAGTGTGTCCTTCAGGGAAGGGTCCATTCCATCCTGTCTGAAGGAAGCGGCAGTTAAGCCGCTCCTGAAAAAGCCTTCTCTGGACCCCTTGGACAGGAACAACTATAGGCCAGTTTCCTTGCTGCCTTTGTGCAGTGGTTAAATGCCAGTACTGCAAGTCACCATGTTGTGAGTTCGATTCCAGAGGACTCCAAGGTTCATTCAACCTTCCATCCTTTCATAGGTTGGTAAAATGAGTACCCGGCTTGTGGGGGCAATTAGCTAACACACATTGGAAACTGCTTAATGCTGTGTAGACATGTAAATTGCTATTGCTTAAAAACAATTTGTAAGCTGCTCTGATAGCCTTGTGGCTGAAGAGCGGGGTATAAATAAATAAATAAATAAATAAATTTTTATGCAAGGTGATCGAGAGGGTGGTCGCTTCCCAACTCCAAGTTATCTTGGATGAAGCTGATTATCTAGATCCATTCCAAACTGGCTTTAGGACAGGATATGGAGTTGAGACTGCCATGGTTGCTCTGGCTAACGACCTTCGCTTGGGGATCGACAGGGGTAGTGTGACCCTGTTGGTGCTCTTGGACCTCTCAGCAGCCTTTGATACAATTAGATCATTCCATCCTCTTGGATCACCTGAGAGGGTTAGGAATTGGAGGCATTGCCTTGCAGTGGTTCCGTTCCTTCCTCTCGGGGAGATCCCAGAGGGAGAGGCTTGGGGACAGTTGCTCGACTAGAATAGAGCTTAATTGTTGTGTCCCTCTGGGTGCCATCCTGTCCCCAATGCTATTTAACATCTATATGAAGCCGCTAGGAGAGATCATTTGGAGGCATGGAGCGCGGTGTCATCAGTATGCTGATGACACCCAGATATACTTCTCCATGTCTCAGTCATCAGCTTTGACTTCAGATGCCGTCTCTCCACTCAATGATTGTCTTAAGGCAGTAATGGACTAGACGAGGAAAAACAAATTGAGACTGAATCCAGACAAAACGGATGTACTTTTAAATATATATATATATTTATTTATACCCTGCTCTTCAGCCACAAGGCTATCAGAGTGGCTTACAACTTGTTTTTTTTTTTAAGCAATAGCAATTTACACATCTAAACTGCATTAAGCAGCTTCCAATGTGTGTTAGCTACTAACAGTTGCGGGCCCGAAACCAAGTCCATGAATACAACTTCCAGTCCTGGATGGAGTCACACTCTCCTCTAAGGACTGTGTCCGCAGCCTGGGGGTGCTCCTGGACCTGTTGCTCCAGATGTCTAATCAGGTAAATGCGATGGTCAGGAGTGCCTGTTATCAACTTTGGTTGATACGCCAGCTGCGCCCTTTCCTGGAAATCAGGGACCTCGAAACTGTGGTACATGCGCTGGTAACCTCTCATCCTGACTTCTGCAATGTGCTCTACATGGGGCTACCCTTGTGCTTGACTCTGAAACTTCAACTAGTTCAGAACATGGCAGCCAGGTTGATTTCTGGCGTTTCCAGAAGAGAGCATATAACACCTGTGTTAAAAGTTCTCCACTGGCTGCCTATTAGTTTCCGGGCACAGTACAAGGTGTTGGTTATGACCTTTAAAGCCCTACATGGCTTGGGTCCAATTTACCTCCGGGACTGCCTCCTACCATACGACCCTCCCTGCGCACTTTGGTCCTCTGGGAGGAACCTGTTACAACCTATGAAAACAAGGCTGTCGGTGACCTCCCAGAGGGCCTTCTCTGCTGCCGCTCCCAGGTTATGGAATGGCCTGCCGGATGAGATCAGTCTTATTACCACCTTAGACAGCTTCAAAAAAGCTGTCAAGATGGATCTTTTCCGGCAGGCCTTTCCTGAATAGCTATCCCGGCCCAAAGATTCAATGTTTTTTCCCCCTTTGAGCTGCCATTGAATTATTCTATGCTGCTGTGATTAGTTGTTGTATGTTTTTTTAATTATTGTATGTTTTTAATCTTTTCTAGTTTAATATTATTTTAAGGGGTGTGTGGGTTAGGATATTGAGGTAATTATGGAGTTTTTATACTGAAAGTCGCCCCGATTGCGTTGCAGAGGGGCGGGATAGAAATTATTATTATTATTATTATTATTACCTGGCAGTGTTTGCGCCAGATTGGCCACTCTCACTGCAGTGACAAGAGTTAAATGGCCTGAGGTTTTGCACAGTGGCAATGCTGGCACAAAAGCGCCACAGGGGATCTATTGATGGCTTAAGACGTCACTTAAAAGGTACAGGTTTTGGCCAGGACATAACCACAAAAGGGCAATGTCGTCTGATCTGCGCACCCTTTTGCGATTATGTGGCGTTGTTATGATGCCGTATTTTGTCCGTCCTGAGTCTTTGGAGAGCTTCTGACAAGAGTCGATAATACAGGGTTAAATGGACCACCGATCTCACTCTCTACAAGCCATTTCATATTTTCAACAGTATATGAACTTCATAAATGAGATCTACTTTCTGCAGAGAGCATATAGCAAAGAGAATGGGAAACCTCAGTACTTAATCCTGGATAATTTACGAGTACCATCTTAACCTAATTATTATGCTGCTTCAGTAGTGTTACTATCCCATTGGACAGTCCTGTGGGATTTAGGAAGAGTTACCAGCCTTCACTTTCTGTTCCTTTGTACTCTAGCTTTGTATGAAATTCTAGGTCCAAACTCTCAAAGGTAACAAAGAGTCAGATTTTCAACTTCTTTCTTGAAGTTCTGCCCTCTTTTGCTTAAGGTTATACCTCTACTATTGTATAGGTAAGTAACTAGGGAAAAATAAATTATAACAAATCGAAGCTGAATTCTACATAAAGTTCAGTCTTTGGCCTTTTGGTTTGGCCTTTGTGCAGACAAACAAAGAGTCTAAGAGAACTGCTATGATATAAAAAGGCTATGCATGGGGAAGCTATAACCACATATTGGTGTAATCATTTTTCATGGCTGTTAGAACTGTGCCCAGTAGGATTGCTAGGGCCTGGCTTTGAGTCTCCAGATTTTGTGGGTCATCCCCAGATGGGAGACAAGTGTGCAAATTCTCCAGTTTTGATGGGTCCAGCTCTAGGCAAGAAGAAAGGGCTCCAGCCAGCTCAGTTAGCATAGCAGCAGTTTACTATAATCTGCAAGGCTTAATTGATTTGTTGCTGTAAACTTACAACTCTCCAGGGAGTCTATATATTTACTAAGTTAGCTTCCTCCTTCCCTCCCACACGTGGTGGTGCCCTGACTTACCCTCCACTCTGCTCTGTATCCACTTTCTGGCTAGTAGCAAGTAGGCTAGATTAAATAGTCCTCATCCTATCTCCCTAAATAGGTGAGAAGGAATAAAATATTTTCATTTCACATTGATCTGGGAACAGCCTCTTTAGCTAAAATTTCTGTTTTAATTTTGAAATAGGAAAAAAACTTCTCTCTCTCTCTGTATGTTTGTGGATAAGTGTTTGAATGACAAGCTGTGAACAACTGTGGTTAGTATTTAATGCATAATATGTAATGACATCACCAGGGGCTATCTCTAGGTCTTAGGTTTTAGCCTGGGAACCACAGGGCCTAGGACAATCCCGAACTGGCAACCCTAGTGCCCAGGGAAGACCTGTGGGAATAGCACTGTAAGGGATGTTTCCTTTTCTAAGATAAAGACCACACACACACACACACACTTAGAATGAATGGCCCCCTACATGGATAATCTTGAATTTTCACAGTTTTTGGAAATTCAAAAGAAGTCCCACAGGTGACCCAGACAATTGGAGTGTAATTGGATGGATTTAACTAGGCCCTTCAAAGACAAAATAATCACCATTAGAAACTTGTTTGGGAATGAATACACAGGAGAAAATATGTGAGTCAACCATTTCAAAGGCATTCTAAAATAAAAGTTGAATTGCACAGACTGAGCTAATTGCATTGCATTTGCAATTAAGTTTTCTCCTGGTGGGCTGATTCACACCAGGTGACCACAAGATGGTTGCAACATGATGACTTGCATGTGTGAATGAGCTGCTTCTGTTCTAATGCCATTGCCAGAATTTTTGTTTTGTGTGATGTCACAAGACCTTATAGGATTAATCCTGTTGTAAGTCACCAAGCAGTTTTCATGTGATCTGAAAACAAGCAATGGACATTCCTATAAGAATCAGACCACCCTTATACAAGTAGTGGACATCAACATGATTCTCTACATATTAATTAAGGTATGCTCTGGTCACTGTAATGAATCCTTAGTTAAAAAAACCAAGCTAGATGACCTTGGGTCTCCTTCTCTAATTCTGGCTGTATCTGCACTGAAGAAATTATTCAGTTTGCCATCACTTTAACTGCCATCGTTCAAAGCTATGGAATTCTGGGATCTGTAGTTTTGTGAGATATTTAGCCTTCTCATTCAGAGAGCTCTGGTGCCAAACAAAGTACAAATCCCAGGATTCCATAGCATTGAGCCACAGCAGTTAAAGTGGTGTCAAACGGGATTATGCAGCGCAGATGCTGCCTCTGTGTTTCTAAGAAATGTAACCAAAGCAGCAGAATTAGACATGCACCAGAATGGGATGGGAATTAGGTGGCAGAATGTTAACATTGTAGAAGGAATGCTGGATTCCACCATTTCAGTATTCTAAGATAAAATTATACCACACAATATCAATTCTGAATACTCCCACCCCCAGCAACACTCCCTGCAGATAGAAAACACATATCTGAAAAAAGTTTTCTAGCCCAGCCTTCTGTGCCAGTTTTTTTCTATTTGCAAGGAGTAGGGGAACTTTTTTAAAAAATGTGACTCATGTACGGTCTGTTTGAAATGGTACAGGCCCTTCTAGCACTTCATTCTGGGACATGCATACCCTCCAGTTGTCACAATTTGGCAAGCACAGTGCTAATAAATCCTCTGTCATCCCACTTTGTCAGCTGCATTTAAAACATCCCAGTTTCTCTCTCCTTCTTCTACTTCTCCCCTTTGTGCTCAGCTTATGTCAGTTGCTGCAAAGTGAGTTCAAAGTGCAAAAGTGGTTTGTACTCAATTAACTCAGCAAGAGGAGAGAGGAGGGAGATTATCAGATGCCCTAAATATGGCGTAATGAGGATGACAGGAGATGAGGAAAGGGCTTGAATATCAGACAACGTCCCTGTCATGTTATTCTCCTGAGCTGCTCCCACGGTGCTCCTTTTTATTCATGGCTTAAGCCATGAATAGATCGCCTGTTCCATTTCTGTAACAAAATGACAGGCAAATGAAAAGGTGCCCCGTTATGCTGGTGCAATGCTAGCATCAATGGGTGGTCCGTGTCAGAACACTTCCAGGTGCGATCGGGACATCGAGGTAAGTGACATCCTTTTTTGTACCCTCCTTGGGTTACTTGGTATTTTTTAAGTGTGTTTTTGTGCTTGCTGTCATTTTTTAACCTTTCTTTTTCTTTTTCTTTTCGAATTTCCCCCACACTTGTCCTCTCGCGAGAATGGCCTGGGATTTCAACCAGGAAGTGAATGCAGCTCTGTGCTGCTGAGGGAAAGGGGCGGTGCACAATTAAACAGAGGGAATTTTTTATTGAAGTAAGACCATTCTACTAAAAAATACACCCGACCGCAAAAGGCCATAACAATAATACAAAAATAATACTAATTATTTTCCTCTTTTCTTACTAATACAAAAAAAAAAATCTATCCTAACACTAATGTATTTTTCCCTTTAATCTAAACACACTATAATCACATTATATTTACACATTATAATTATACCTACTTAGAAATGAAAAAACCCCAATAAAATATTAATTAAAAATAATAATACAAAATAATACAAAAATAATAAAATATTTATTTAAAATATCATTTTATGTTATTGCTGACGTTGTCTCACTAAATCACGGCCAAAACTTTTTCCAACGATGGCTTGGCCATTTCTCTTTTTCACTCAGAGCTAAATTTTCAATTACATTCTTCACATAATAGGCTGTGCCTTTTACATCCTGCAGATTTTGACTTTTCACCTCCTTTTGTCTCTGGAAAGCTAACCCTAACATCACATAGAGGTTTACCAGGCGCACCGTGGACCAGGGCACTTTCCAAAACCTCTCAGCCACGGCGGAACCAGGCTCCTTCCTCTTCCTCTTTTGGCCCACTGACTTTCTGGGTCCCCTGACACCCTCTGGAGGTTCAGTCCCCGAAAGCACTGTCTCCCAGGACTGTTGTGCCAAATCTGTCCAATCCAGGACCTGGGCCACCTCCTCCCATGTTTCCCGGGCACCCGGGCAGTCCTGGATAAAATGTATGATCGTCTCCTTTTGTGCCACGCCACTCAAAATCTCAGCCTTTTTACATTTCAGACACGGACAAGTCTGCTCATCCTCTGCATTCCATGGTCTCTTTCCAGTCAGATTAAGAACCTGATGGTAGAGCCTCCACCTCAAGTCCCACAACTTTTTGGGGGACCCTTTTGTCCATGAAATACTCAATTGGGTTAGTCTGGTGATTTAGGTATTCTGATAAATCTAGTTTGGCCTGACGCTTTTGCAAATATGGGTTAACATAAATCTCCTCCACTATTTTCCTGTACAAACTCCTCTTGATGCTCTGACCTGGTCCGTCTTCCCCCTTCAACTCCTCAGCATGAATTCTATATTTCTTTATGTAAAAAACAAAGTCTTTCAAATAATCTGGTGCTTTCAATTTTTCAGGTAAAGAAAACCTAAAACTTAATGAGCCTTCCTCCCACCAAGTCTTTCCCCATCTAGTCCCTATCCAGCACTCACAAAACAAAACTAGCCAAGCCTGAGGTTGAATCTGACCCTTTTGTAACAGAGAAACTTTCCCAAAGTTTTGAGCAGAAAAGATGGCGATGAACTTAGGTCCCAGGGCTGGGAAGTCCAGGCCCCCTTGTTCTACCTGCCCATAAGCCACTGCCCTTGCCAGGGGGAATGTGGCCATTCCCCAATGGAACTTGAAGAGAACCCGGTCAGCTTCTTTAATCACTGAATCTGGAAGCGGGAAAACAGCCGCCAAGTTGGCTGCCACCGGAAGCAGGTAGGTATTTACAAAAGCGGCTCTCTGGTAAATGGTCAGCTTCCATCTCTGCCAGAGGGCCACCCTCTCCTTCACTTTTTCCAACCAGCGATACCAATTTTCTTCCCATCCCTCCGGAGCCACCGCAAAATTCAGCCCCAGGATCTTCACCCTATCCATCTTTGCATCTTGCTCTGCTTGCCACCCTTCCTTTCCTTCAACCACGTCCTTTAGAGGAACAGCTGCCATCTTGTCCTCTGCAGCAAAAATCCTGATCAAAAAACTCTTTTCCATGTTAAGTCGAGCACCAGAAACTCGACCGTAGGCCTCAAAAGCATCTTTAATCTTTCTAACTTCCATCCTGTCCTTAACCAAGAGGGACACATCATCAGCATGGGCAACAAATTTAACAGATTCACATCGAACCAACCATGAACTGTCCAATGGATGCAGAATTTGGATCCCTGAGATGCTCTTGTCCAAACTAATCTTACACAGGATAGCATCCAAAGCAATAACATACAAGAGAGGGCTTAGGGGACAACCTTGCCTCACCCCAGAATTTAACTTAATCCTCTTTCCTCTATGACCATTGACTTGCAAAACTACCTCTGCATCCCTATAAAACAATTTAACTAAAGCAATAAATCTCTCTGGCACCCCTTTCCACTTGAGGGCTTCCCATAGAAACGTATGATCTACATTGTCAAAAGCTTTCATCTGGTCGACCTGTAGGATTTGACCAGTCCAAGCTCCCTCCTTGTTGAGTCGGAACACTCCCGAAACAAACAAAGAGAGCCCACCATAGTCCTACCCAGCACAGCACTGGTCTGTGCTTCCATCACAATCTTATCAGCCACCTTAGCCAGCCGATTGTTCAGTATTTTTGCCAACATGCGGTAGTCTACGTTGGTCAGAGCTATGGGGTACCAGTTTTTTGGGAGGGTAGGATCACCCTCCTTTGGG
The DNA here is from genome assembly GCA_030847615.1 of Gambelia wislizenii. Taxonomy (NCBI): domain Eukaryota; kingdom Metazoa; phylum Chordata; class Lepidosauria; order Squamata; family Crotaphytidae; genus Gambelia; species Gambelia wislizenii. The sequence goes on along the minus strand of JAUMIR010000002.1, from coordinate 301,069,765 downwards.
AAAAAAATCAAGACCCCTTGATAAAATGTCTCAGGGAGCTCATTATTATCCCATAAAAAATTAAACAAAGTTGTTAAAGGGGGAACAATCCACTTCCTATAAACTTTATAAAAATTCCAACTGAGGCCATCTGGGCCAGGGGCCGACTTACCCTTCCCTTGAACTATGACCTCATGAACTTCTTGTTCTTCTATAGGAGAGACCAACCTCTTCCTGTCCTCTGGACTCAAACCCTTATAGAGGGTGCCCATCTGGTCCTCTGAAAAAGCTTGGAAAAAAACCTTAATCTCTTCTATATCTATGTTTTTCTGAGCATATAACTGCCTGTAATATCCTTCCATGATATCCAGCATCTCACTTGGTCTAAATACAATAGGGTCTGACTCAGAGGCCCTCAAGCAGTTTAATTCGATCGGAGCCTTTGGATTCCGTGCGCCTGCCCACTCATCCACGTCAACCAAACCACCTGAAATTTTTACTCCTCTTTCTGTTTTGTCTTTGCTTTTGGCAAAATCTTGCTATCACTCCCTTCACCCAGTTAAGCTCTTGTTCTGAAAAAGGAACACCTTGGTTCAGTCGATAATGACACTTCAAAAAATGATAAATGGCCAAATGATACTCCTGAATCTGTCTCCCATTAATGTTGGTCTCGTAAGCCCAGCTAGTGGCCCGAACCACACGTTTCACACGTTCCCACCACCTGCACAAATCATCCTTGTACATGTCCGCAAGAGTTAGGCTGTGGGCTAGTGCTGAGGCGATGCGCTCTTTATATGCCACATCTTCCAAAAATTTAGGGTGCAACCTCCAGAGAGGTCTTCCTTTGGGGTAAACCTGACCTATACTGAACTCTACAGCCAAGAGCCCATGATCCGACCAAGGAGTGATCATAACAGTGCACTTTTCCACCTTCATTTCCTTCACTGTTCTCACATGGTCTATTCTGCTGGCTGAGGTTTTGTGATAATGGGTAAATCGAACTTCTTCCATTGGGGGAAAATCTGAACCAAAAGCCTTTCTGCAAAAAACAGGAAAAAATTCTAACTCATTCTCCACATCAAGAGCTGCATCCTTAAGACCTTGCCTCTCTAGAAAAGACTCCAACTCTCTTTCTTCTGCTGTCAGGGGTTTGGGTAGGGACAACTTTGTCCGCTCTTTCTGGTCTGCATAAGCACTCCTGTCCATCATCCTTGCCCTGTTATTGAAATCTCCTACGATAATAAGATGCCGTCGAGTGTTACACTGATTTTTTAAATACCCCCAAAACTTTTTCCGTTCAGTATATTTTACAGGAGCATAAAGCCCACACAGCCTGAAAGCTTTCTTTTCTACTCTTCCATCATTCTGCTTTTCCTCCATACTAAAATCCACCACCACCAACCTTCCCAAAACTACTTCTAACATGAAATCAATGGTCAGATTGTTCCTGGACCTAAACAGAACCCCTATTCCACAACCGCCACATTCCCCATATGACCATACAGAAGGTCCTTGTGTCCACAATCTCTGACACGGGCTCCACTGTTGTTCGTTACAGATATGAGTTTCCTGCAACACAATGATGTCATAACGCAGGCCGCCAAGGCAGGGCAAAATCTCATTGCACCTATCCTCAGTTGCTTGGCCACATATGTCCCAGTTTTCAGCTATGAAATATTGGAGGGTATGGGTATGTGTAACGCAGACTATGTCCACTACAAGCCTATTTGTTTTTGCAGGCATGGAGAACAAGGTATCTGGGCTGCCTCAAATAATTCTTGCTGACCTTCATTCTCGGTTAAATGACTCGTTTTGCTTTTTCAACTCTATGGACAGTGAAACAGACAAAAGCCAACAAGTGTGTATTTTTCCTGCAGGAAGTTCTTCCTCTAAATCACAGACACAAATTGTGTAGCCCTTTGGATGTTATTGAACTAGAGCTCTCATCATTCCTCACCATTGGCTACACTCGATAGGGCAGCTGGGAGTTGCAGTCCAGCAGTATTTGGAGGGCTGCACAATTGGAAGGCAAGAAGACTAAACCGAGTACATTGGATACTCGGTTGTTGTACATTGGATATATGTAAATCGTATCATGAGAAGACATGACTCACTAGAAAAAAGAGTCATGCTTGGTGAGGAAGAAGGCAGTAGGAAAAGAGGAAGACCGCATTACAGGTGGGTAGACTCAATCAAGGAAGCCATAGCCCTGAGGGTCTGTCTATACGATTAAAAAAAATCCATTTGGGGGGTAAAAAATACGAATAGGCAGCCGTCCGTATGCATACGATCTGCCTACACGTTTTTTTACCCCCCCTAAACTCCATATGAGCCCCCTTCCCCAGCTGGCTGGAGCGAGCAAGCCAAGCAGCCGTTTTAAATCTCCCGCCACTTTTTTTTTTAATTTAAAAAGGTGCCTGCTTTGCAGACATTTGGTTTTCCCTATTTACGAAGTAAGATAATAATAAATATATATAAAATTCACGGACTTACCGGACTCTCGCTTAGCAGGGAATCCAACATGGCGGCCACTCCCAATTCCCTCCTTGCTAGCCCCGCCCCCTCTACTCAGCCAGCCAATCAGATTACACTGCCTGTTTGTATGTGTACAGACCATCAGCCATTTGAACGGCTGTACGTATTTTATGCTGAGATCCGTTAATCCTCCCAAACGCCAAATCCACGTAGTTTACGGGGGATTTGCTAGCCCCCCTTCTGAATGACACATATGAATCCGAACAGCTGTGTGTATGGAAGAGCGATCTTCCGAACGGCGTACGTATTTTTTTTTTACCATGTAGACGGGACCTGAGTCTCCAAGACCTGAGAAGGGCGGTTGAAGATAGGGTGACTTGGAAGTCTCACTCATACCATCACCATAAGTCGAAATTGACTTAACACCAGTTAACAACAACAACAATTCCCAGGCTTGCCATAAATAGAATCAGAATTGACAGTAAGGACATTTTCAGACAGCGTTTTAGCGTGCCTACCGCGGGAGGGGCTCCTGGGCAACTTCCGTGATTAAAATATGGCTCTGCGGCTTCCGAAGCTTCACGGAAGTGACACTGATGGTTTCGGGAGAGGGATGGTGGCATCCGAAAACAACCCCCTGCCGCGCAAGAGTGCCATCCCTCTTCTGGGAGCTCCTCCCACGGTAGGCACGCTAAAACGCTGTCTGAAAATGTCCTAAGCCTAGAGATTTATTATTCGGCACTGACTTACATCAAAGCTAGATATGAATAGCAGCTGTCTAATCTGAGCTTCTAAAAGAATGTTTGTTTTTAAAGTAACTAGCCCACCAACAATTTTATTAGTCACATTTGTCTGTGTTTGCCATCTCTGGTATAGTGACATCCAGGGCAGGTGGGTGGGGGCAGGCCTATTAGTTTTTTAAAACTTGCCTTAAAAATCTCTAAGAAGGGCATCTAGGATGATAAGAGCTATGAGGAAAGATTGAGGGAGCTGGGTCTGCTGAGAAGACAGAGAGGTGACAAAATTGCACTCTTTAAATATTTAAAGGGCTGTCACAGAAAGGAAGGTGGAGGTTTATTCTCTGCTGCCCCAGATGGTAGGACCAGGTCTAAGGGTTTTAAATTATAGGAAAATAGGTTTTGATTGCATATTAGAAGGAACTTCTTGATGGCAAGAGTGGTTCAGCAGTGGAACCAAATACCTAGAGAAGTGGTGGGGATCTTCTTTTTCTGGATATCTTCAAAAAGAGGCTGGAAGCTACCTGCTGGGGATGCTCTAGGTGGAGTTCCTACTATGAGCAGGTGGTTGGACTCAATGGCCTATGAGCCCCCTTCCAATTCTATTATTCTAGGATCTATGATTCTATGTGCTTGTCTACACTGAAAAGAAACCCCAAACCCACGTTTTAGCCACTGTGGATGTTTGTGATCCACAGCAGCCCCGCTCACTGAGGTTTCTCTGGTGTATCCTGCCACTCTGTAATCGTAGACAAACTCACAATGATGTAAAAAAGTGGTCTAGTGTTGATCATGTGTCCTATGGCCACGGCTGCTCTGTGTGGTTTTTTTCTGTTTGCTCGTGCATGCAAATATAAGTTGGTCCAGAGTATTGTATTGATCTGCATAAGCAGAAATGCAGATATGCGCACAATCTAAACATTTTACCCCCCCCCAAAGCAGCACAATGGAATCCCCTCTACTGGAAGCCCCACACCTGGCTTTGTACTGAATCCATGGCTACCACACAGCCAGTAATCCATGTTTTCCCCAGAAATGCAGATCAAACCACAAATCTTTTAGACCTGGATTTTCCTGAAGAAACCCCAATAAAGCTGCAAATCATTGCAAATGTCATGTGGCAACTGCAATGTGACTATGGGGTGAATATGGGGGGGGGGGTTTGCCTGTGTAGACAAGCCCATAGATTCTACCTTTTTTTTTTTTTAGCCTGAACGTATTTTATTTTATTTTATTTACTTTATGTCTTTAGGTAATTGGGTTGGTTTATTGGGAGCTGCACTTCATAGGGCAAAATTTCCATTGTGTGCTGTTGAGTTTGTTTACTTCACAAATATCCCCCATAGACTTTGGCCACAGGTCTGCCTCCCCCACTCCCCACCCCAATTCTTCTGTAGAGCAATTATTCTCCTGTTCCACATTTGGCCAATTTCATATAACACAAGAATTTTGCAGGCAATTCCATACTGTCAAAACAGTACACACACACACAGATGGAAAACAAGGTGTACAGTAGGGCCCCCGTATCTACTGATTCATTTATCCATGGGACACAAAACAGCACACCTACCATAGAGTCTCCTTAGAAAATGTGTCATCTCTAGCCATTTTCTAGGTCCTCCAAGACAACTCTATGGTATTTTAAACCAGAAGTCCTATTATTTTCAATGGTGTTTGCTATCATCCACGTTTTTTGGTATCCACGGGGGGAGGGGGGGGCAGAACCAAAGCCCAGTGGATTCAGGGGTCCTACTGTATATTGCAAAAAATGCAATGCTGTTTTTCACTCCTCCAGAAGGTTGCAGGCACTTACTTTCAAGGCTCATTAAAATATACTTCAGTAAAGAAGTAAAGCAACAGGAGAGCTGCGACTGAAATCCATATTTTACCCTCACCACTGAAAGCTCCCAAATTCCTTCTTGTTTTAGAGCCATTGTACGATGCCAACTACCTTTCCCATTCTAAGGACAGGGGCACAGATCACATCTGCCCTGGGGCGAGGGCTTCTTCAATCTCATAGCCAAGTGACTCATCACAAGCACTAAGAATACATTCCATTTCTATTGCCTAAACAGAACAGTACTCTAGAATCTGGGTGAATGTATGGAGGTGCTGGTCATGTTTTTGTTGTAGACCTGTTTCAGCTTAGTGGTGCTTTGAAAAGTTCCTTTTTTTGGAGTACTACTCAATCCTCCACTGAGAACGTCTGGAAGCTGTTAATTAAAAAGAAAAAAAAAAGCTTTCCCATTCTTTGTAGCTTTGTTCTCTACTTGTTGTCAACACGTGAAACTACTCCCAATTGGAGTTGTAGCTGCATGTTACAGGTTGCCCTAGCTAATTCCTAGGAGATTATCAGACGCAGCAAATGTGGTACAAGCAGAATGATAGCAGAACGCAAAAGGACGCCAATATCAGATGATGTCGTCCTTTTGCGTTCTGCTAGCATTATGCTGGCATTTCTTCGTATTGATGGCTGAAGCCATCAATAGATCCCCCACTTCCTTTTTGGTGTCGGCATTGCCAGCGTGCAAAACCTTGGGCCATTTAAATCCCATCACTGCAGCGAGAATAGCCGGTCTGGTGCGAACACTTCTGGATGAGATCAGAACATCCAGGCAAGTTTCAGTCCTTCATTTGAATCATCTTATTCTCATTTGATACAGCTCTTTTCTTTTGGCTCCATAAACCTTCAGATGGCATCTCTTGATGGTGACTAAAACAGCTTTAAATTTAAAACATTCTTTTTTAAAAAGTTGCACATTTTGTGGCAGCCTAGGGTGAGGTGGTAAATTTAATTCCAAAAGACGTTAACACAGTATGAAGTACCAGTTTCCACATAAAATATTGATAAGCTTTAATTTTTTTTCTTATATTACTAAAGAGTGGTCAGAAAATGTCTTCAAATATAAAAATAATGAGGGGGGGGAAATATCTTTGTTCTGAAGTTAGAATAGCCGCATTGTTTCATACAGGAATAATTAGGAGATCTGTCAAAATGGCAACGTACTTTAATATATATGTGGAAGCTGATGTGAAGCAATTCATAGGCTGGCATCCTGTCAGGGACAGATATGACTCACTAGAAAAGACAATGATGATTGGCAAAGTAGAACACAGTAGGAAAAGAGGAAGACTTCATTACAGATGGATAGACTAAATCAAGGAAGCCATAGCCCTGAGTCTGCAAGACCTGAGCAGGACTGTTGATGAGTGACTTGGAGGTCTCTCATTCATAGGAGATTTTCACACGGGCTATATATCCCGTGGCAGGAACAGAACAGGGTCGGGAAAGGTTGACCCCATTCTGTCCTGCATCCATCCTACTCCCGTGACTGTTCCAGAACAATGTAATCACGATTTTTCATCGTGAATAGACCTCCTGTTCCGTTGCTATAACGCAATCACAGGTGTGCGAACAGGAGCCCCATTCCTGTTCCGAAATGACAGCCACGGAGGGGAGGTCCATTCTGAGCACTTCCTGGTATGATCTGGACATCCAGGTAAGTGGCACCCTTTATTTTACCCTCCCTGTTTTGATTATGTGATTTAAAGAGTGTTTTTGTGCTTGGTGAACTGATTTTATGTTTGGGGGAGTTTTATTTTTTAAATTTACCGTCCGGCGTTATCACGTGATAACGTGATAACGTTTCAGACGGCCGGTCGTAAAAGCAGCCTTACAACGGCTGCATTTATGGCCGGCCAGCAAGGGGAGGGGGAGCCCGTTCCTGCTGTGGAATTAAGGTGAGTGTGTGAAAGATTTATGTTATTCCGTGGCAGGAACGGGAGAGGAGGTAGCGGGGCAGTAATGGGGCATTTTGGCCCCGTGTGAAAATCTCCATAGAGTCACCATATGTCAAAGTTGACTTGACAACGAGAGAACTGAATATATATATATATATATATATATATATATTCGAGACAAAACGAAAGAAAACAGAGATGGGTGGAGATTGAAGATAGAATGGGATATAAGAGAGAACTGAAAAAATTATTATTAGAGACAAAATGAAGGAAAACAGAGATGAGTTGAGATTGAGGGTAAAAAAGGGGAAAGTAATGCATAAACTAAACAATATGGTTAAAAAGGGAACAAGGAAGTAATGTGAGAAGTGTGTAACAGGAAATATGGAATATGTAACATGAGATAATGTGAAATAAAAACAGGTTGTGTTGTGTAGAACCTGTCTAAAGTGTATGTGTTAATAGCTAATTGTGTGAATGTATGAATGTTTTTAATGTTTGAAAATATGAATAAAAATCATTAAAAAAAAGTTGACTTGACAACAGCTAACAGCAACAATTAAGCCATGCTATGCATGTGCCCCCCGCAAAAAAAATCACCATTGCATAATAGACATATTCTGCTGATAGCAGTGAAAGCAGAGTTGCACAGACAGCACATCCTTCTGTGCCTTGTCTTACAAGATGCATAATGTGCACTGCATGTTGTACTTGTGCACAGTAGTTCTGCGCCCTGTATTGTACATGGTGGTTGTATATCTTATTATACTTTGCACTGTGGTTGCGCATCCTATATTTTGCCTTGTGGTTGTGCATTGTAAATTGTGCGTTGCGGTTGCATATCCCATACTGTGCATTTGGATTGTGGATTATACAATGGCACCTAGGCATCGACATGTATTGTGCAGTGTTGCTCTTCTGAATGGGGCTTGCGTAGTATTCACATAGCATATCTCCATGAGCAGATATGGGCAGATATTTATGCTGCGCTGAGGGAATGTTGGATTGCAGCTGTTTGTGACACAAATCTCTTGTCCAGCCTCCATGAAGTACACAGATCCAACGGTGTACTAGTATTTATTCTTTATCCCATCTATTAAAAATGGGAAGTACAGTTGTCCTGCCATATTCACAGATTTGGTATCCATGGATTTAAATATTCACAGCTTGAAAATATTCTTTAAAAAATAATAATCCCAAAAGCAAACCTTGATTTTGCCATTTTATATAAGGGACACCATTTTGCTATGCCATTGCATATAATGGGACTTGAGTATTCATGGATTTTGGTATCCACGGGGGTCCTGGAACCAAACCCAGTGAATATGAAGGGACAACTGTAATCCGAAAAGGTAGTGGATAAGTGTAACAAGTCACCTCCAGGACCAGAAATATTTCAACATAAGGAGGTTCCACTCACTAGTAGCATAGTTGCCATCCACCTGCTACAAAGCAAGCAGCCACTTCCCTTCAGGTTGAACTTCCACTGAGGAGAGGCCTATATTTTCTCAACCTACTGTGTTTGTTTCCACCCGCCTGCATGTCTATTACAACTCTGAGTGAGTTGTGGAATGTATCATCTCCCCACTGCTGAATACTGTTTGCAACACAAATAGCAACAAGCAACAGGACTCTCCTGCCATCTATGCCTGCCTCAAATTCCAGAGGTGGTCGCTGGAGAAAAAGCTCAACACCAGGAGCAGCAATGCTTTATGCTTCCCCACACACACACACTCCCAGCTATGCATAAGAACAGTTAATAACTTTTTTTTGCTCTCTTTCTCTGAATTATCTACTTCTTTCCCTTTATCCTTTTCTCTCTCCTGAAGTTATATTCAATCTAACACCATGAAAACATCTGCCCCCTTCCCTGCCCCCACTTACTCATATAGATGTTACCTGACCATCTCCTAATAGGCCAATTACTTGCTAATAGTCCTGGATGGCTATGGTTGCTTTCTCAATGGGAGCTAATGCGAGGAGATAATCTCCTGATAAGAATATGAGAAAAGAGCTCTCTCCACTCTTGGAATGCACTGCTCATCATGCTTGGAAAAGATAATACCCTTGAACAAATTTAGGGGTAGCAGGAAAGGGCTTAACTGCCCTAAAGGCACCAGATCCTGCCTGAGCTTGAAAGCTAAGTAGGATCAGCTCTGTTTAGTAGTTGGATGGGAGGCCTCCAACAAATACCAGGTACTGTAGGCTATATTTCAGAGGAAGGAACTAGCAAAACCACCACTCAGTATTCCTTGCCTAAGAAAACCCTATGAAGTCCATGGGGGGGTCATCTTAAGATGACAAGCAGTTTGAAGGCACATAGACACAGGGAGGACGGGGAGGAGACCCTTGGTGGACCCTCTCAAATAGCAGTTTCTGTTGTTGAATTTGCAAAGACAAGTGGGTCCTGCAAAAAAAGTTGCATTGTAATGTATTGCTCTTTGAGATTTGTGAGGTTCTCTTCACTCCCTTCTCCAACAGTGGGTCAGCATTAGATGGCCACTGATTTGATGTATTCCCCGCTAGATTTCTCCCCACCATTTTCCCCCCAAAGGTTTTTATACTTCTCAGAAATCTGGGACTCACTGAAATCTCACAGTACAGTAGGACCCCCATATCGGCAGGGGATTGGTTCCGGGGGGGGGGGGCTGCGGATACAGAAAAATGCGGATAACAGCAAATACCATTGAAAATAATGGGAGTTCCAGTTTAAAATACCATAGAGTTGTCTTGGAAGACCTAGAACACGTCTAGAGAGGATAACTCTCTAGGCATTTTCTAGGAAGACTCTATAGTTGGTGTGCTGTTTTGTTTCCTGAAGATAACTGAATCAGTCATCACAGCCTAGGAATGTTTCCATACTGCACAGTTCTTGCAGTATGATGCCACTTGAAACTATCATGCCTCCATCTTACAGAAATTTGGGATTTATGGTTTGGTGAGGTCCTTGCAATTCCCTGCTGGAGAGCTGTAGTGTTGTAGTTCAGAGGAATATGTTAAAGCTTTCTCAAGCAGGGAATTCAAAGTACAGCTCACCAAACTACAAATCCCAGGATTCTGTAACCATGACAATTAAAGTGGTATTACAGTGGGAGGCAAAAAAACTTGCACAGGCAGCAAGTAAACGGAACACATGGTCTTAGATGTCTCTACACTAATGCACAGCGCATGGGAAATAAGCAAGATGAATTTGAACTCCTAGCACTACAAAACAAATATGATATAATAGGCATTACTGAAACCTGGTGGGATGAGTCTCATGATTGGAATGTAGGAATAGAGGGGTATAACCTTTATAAAACAAACAGGCCAAACAGGAAAAGAGGAGGAATAGCATTATATGTCAGGGATATTTATACCAGTGAAGAGATCCATGACATCAATACTGGAAGCCAGGTAGAGAGCATCTGGATAAAAATTAAAGGGGAGGGAAACAACAGGGATGTTATTGTGGAACTCTACTACAGACCCCCAAGTCAGACGGAGGAATTGGATGATGTCTTTCTAGAACAGATGACCACACATCTTTCTCCACGCAGAAAGGAGAGATGTAGAAGTGATGGGTGACTTCAACTATCCTGATATTTGCTGGCAATCTAACTCAACCAAAACTTCAAGGTCTAGCAAATTCCTTACATGCCTGGAAGACAATTTCATGGTCCAAATGGTGGAAGAGGCAACAAGGGGGTCAGCTATTTTAGATCTGATCCTAACCAACAGGGATGACCTGGTTAATGGGGTGCAAGCGGTGGAATCCTTAGGTCAGAGTGATCATGTTCTCCTGGAGTTTGTTATACAATGGAAAGGAGAAGCCAGGCATAGTCAGACAGGCATTCTTGACTTTTTAGGAGAGCTGATTTCAATAAACTCAGGGAAATACTGGGGGTGATCCCATGGTCATGAATACTAAAAGAGAAGAGACCTCAAGACGGATGGGACTTTCTCAAAAGGGAGATACTGAAGGCACAATTTCAAACAGTACCATTGAGGAAGAAAAATGGAAGGTGCCTCAAGAAACCACGATGGATGACTAAAGAACTTTCAACGGAGCTAAGTTTTAAATGGAACATGTATAGGAAATGGAAAAAAGGGGAAATTACCAAAGAAGAATTCAAACAGATAGCGAACACATGTAGGAGTAAAGTTAGAAAAGCTAAAGCACAGAATGAGCTCAGGCTTGCTAGGGAGGTTAAGAACAATAAAAAGGGTTTTTTGGGGTATGTCCACAGCAAAAGGAGGAAGAAGGAAATGATAGGGCCACTACGTGGAGAAGATGGCAAAATGCTAACAGGGAACAGAGAAAAGGCAAAATTATTCAACACCTTCTTTGCCTCAGTGTTTTCAGAAAAGGAAAAGGGTGATCAACCTGAGGATAATGGAACAGAGGACACAATATCCAGCACAGAATAAGCAAAGAGGTAGTACAGGAATACCTTCTTAATCTAAATGAATTTAATTCTCCAGGACCAGATGAACTACATCCAAGAGTATTAAAAGAGCTGGCAAATGTGATCTCAGAGCCATTGGCAATAATCTTTGAGAACTCTTGGAGAACAGGAGAAGTCCCAGCAGACTGGAGGAGGGCAAATGTTGTCCCCATCTTCAAAAAGGGAAAAAAAGAGGATCCCAACAATTGTCGTCCAGTTAGTCTGACATCAATACCAGGGAAGATTCTAGAGCAGATCATTAAACAGAGAGTCTGTGAACATTTAGAAGGCAATGCCATAATCACAAAAAGACAACATGGGTTTCAGAGAAACAAGTCATGCCAAACTAATCTGATCTCTTTTTTTGATAAAATTACCAGTTTGGTAGATGAAGGGAACGCTGTGGATATCGCATACCTTGATTTCAGTAAGGCCTTTGATAAGGTTCCCCATGACAGTCTTGCAAACAAGCTTGTAAAATGTGGGCTAGACAAGTTAACTGTTCAATGGATTTGTAATTGGTTGACTGGCCGAACCCAAAGGGTGCTCAGCAGTGGCTCCTCTTCGTCTTGGAAAGATGTGACCAGTGGGGTGCCACAGGGTTCTGTCCTGGGCCCAGTGCTATTCAACATCTTTATCAATGACTTGGATGAGGGAATTAGGGGCATACTTATCAAATTTGCAGATGATACCAAATTAGGAGGAGTAGCTAATACCCTAGAGGACAGGATCAAATTCAAAATGACCTGGATAGACTGGAGAGCTGGGCCAAAGCTAACAAAATGAAATTCAATACGGAGAAATGTAAGGTACTGCATTTAGGGCGGGAAAATGAAATGCATAGATATAGGATGGGAGAAACCTGGCTAAATGAGACTACATGCGAAAGGGATCTAGGAGTGCTAGTAGACCACAAGTTGAACATGAGTCAACAGTGTGATGCGGCAGCTAAAAAGGCCAATGCGATTTTGGGCTGCATCAATAGAAGTATAGTGTCTAGATCAAGGGAAGTGATAGTGCCGCTCTATTCTGCCTTGGTCAGACTTCACCTAGAATACTGTCTCCAATTCTGGGCACCACAATTCTAAAAGGATACTGACAAATTGGAGCGTGTCCAGAGAAGGGCAACTAAAATGGTGAAAGGTCTGGAAACCATGCCTTATGAGGAGAGACTTAGGGAGCTGGGTATGTTTAGCCTGAAAAAAAGATGGTTAAGAGGCGATATGATAGCCCTGTTTACGTATTTGAAGGGGTGTCACGTTGAGGATGGAGCAGACTTGTTTTCTGCTGCTCCAGAGACTGGAACACGGAGCAATGGATGCAAGTTCCAGGAACAGAGATTCCACCTCAACATTAGGAGGAACTTTTTGACAGTAAGAGCTGTTCGGCAGTGGAACACACTCCCTCGGAGTGTGGTGGGGTCTCCTTCCTTGGAGGTCTTTAAACAGAGGCTGGATTGCCATCTGTTGGGGATGCTTTGATCGAGATTTCCTGCGTGGCAGGGGGTTGGACTGGATGGCCCTCGTGGTCTCTTCCAACTCTACAATTCTATGATTCTATGAATTCTTCCCACTACATTTTCATTGTGTAAACGGCACCCTGGGACATTTGACTGCCTGGAAGTCATATAGGTATGAACGTTGATGATCTCTGCTGAATTTTGGAAATGCCCCCAAACCCGTATATGTTTCCCTTCTTTACACGCATGCTGTTCATCAAATGCTGAACATTCTCTGTTCAAGATTGGCAGCAAGGGAGCGGAAGCCATGAGTGTATAATGTCGTTTGGCAACATATGGGAGAGAATACATGCAAGGAAAGCCAATCTGGCTCTACAGGTGGTTGGCAACTTGAAGGCTATGGAGGTTGCAAAATAAAGTACTGCCCGTGATCTGTGTAATTGATAGTAATTCACAATAAGCCACGGAAGACTGTTGATTTTCAGATCCGAGGTGGTAGATTAGAAATGAACAGCCGAAAGCTGCAAAGTGAACAGATCTGTAATGGAAGCAATTAAAGCCACTGCCAATGCAGCCCACCTCTTGCTACTGTCTTTTCAGAGCAAGAGATTAATTTCAAATAAAAGGGTTGCAAGCCAGTCACACACATTGCTGTGTCAAGTGCTGGTGCACCTGTCGGCTGCAGTCACGAAATCCTGCCTGCAGATTTATAATGCAAACACAATCTTTGTTCTCCAGTGCAGTGAATACTGCTGTTTCAAGTAATGCTCAACCCTAGAAGTCAGTGCTCTAATGCTGCAGCAGTCCTACTTCATATGCAAACCATTTGCAGTCCAACATGAGTGTCAGTTAACTAGATCTTCAGAAAAAGCCTCTGATTCAACCAATGAGCATGTAGTGGGCTGCTGAAGCATCCTAGATGGTTGACTAGAGGTCAAAGTGTATGGGGCAATATCAATGCTTGGAAGTAAATAGTTACTACTCATAAGTTACTTGTAATTAAGTCCTTCATCCCCACCCCTGCATCAGCTCATATTATTAGCTAGCTTTCAACTGAATGCCAGGAGCGGTCAAATAATTCCTTCTTTTACCTATGAATAAAAGCTCTGATGTGGCCATTCAGATGGCCCTGGAGATTCAACTGAAATAAGTTGATTAAATGACCCCTCAAATGAGAATATTTTCCCCACTCAAAATAGGGAGGGAGGAGTCCCAAAAGGGCAACTCTGGGGCACAAGGAACTATTTCTCCCCCCCCCCCACCTCCCTCTAGTCCACACCTCCAACAGTAAGCCCAAATACCTCTGGTTTCCTTAGCAGATCCTCTCAAAATGTCAACATGAAGTAATGTTGAATCACCTCCTATCACCATTTTGAGAGGGCCTGCAGAGGAAGATGGAAATATTTCCAGGTAGTAAAGGGTTCTGGGGTACTTATGGGGCAGGACTGGGAGTGTTTTCATATGCTTGGGGAGATTTCTGTGTGCTTTGAGAGCAAAAATTGCCTGGAAATGGCACTGATTTTTCCCCAAATTGGGGGAGCCTGAGAGGCTTTGGAGAACTAGTGAGGGGGGGCTCCAGGGGGCAAATGCAGCCCACAAGCCACCCTACTGCCCTAAAGGTTTGTTTTTGTGCTTCTCATGGAGGACATCATTGCATAAGAGGTGTGGGAAAGCGCTTGCCTGCTTCTCCAAGAGCTCATTTGTGAGTCAGTGTTGTTGGGATGGAAGAGAGGCTGGCAGAAGCAGTGTCTGGCCTTGTTTGCTTTGGGCATGCTGGATTAGAGAGGCCTGGACTGATTCTAGTTTGGAAACAGCATGACATAAGCTGGCTTTGTCTCTCAAATAGTCGTTCTTAGCCTGTACATCTGTAAATACTACATTTTTTAAAGCTCCTGTTAATCCAGTGTCCCCTGGTCTATACAGAACCTGTAAGTCAAGGACGACAGCCAACAGGAAGCCTGTAAGCCTCATCCTTCTGTCCCATCCCATGCCTCTGCTTACATAGCAATAACGCTTACATTTCTATACCACTTTATAGTGCTAAGCATTCTCTAAGCAATTTACAATGTGTGTTAGCTAATTGCCCCCCACAAGCTGGATGCAGTACGACTCCGCCATCCGCAGATTCGATTATCTGTGGTTGGTGACAGTGGTGGGGCGGTGGAGGGAGATAGCTCTGGTGGGGCTCATGGAAGCAGCCCCACCAGAGATTGGGAGGTCTCCGCAGCATGATAGCAGCCATGTGGAAGAAGGGGAGGAGGAACCAGAAGCAGAGCATGTGCTGCCCGCCTGAAGCGAGCAAGCGAGCGAGCATGCGTGCCAGCCAGCTAGCAAGCCAACCAACGAGGGAGATAGTCAGCCATAGCCATGCGGTAGAGCCCAGTGGCAGCAGGTAAGGACAATGGGGGTAGGGGGTGCCTCCTCCTTCCTCCTATTCCCATCATCCTTAGCTGCTGCCACTGGGCTCTGCATGGCTATGGCTGCCTGTCTCCCTCCCTCGCAGGCTGGCATCCATGCTCGCTCGCTCACTCCGGGTGGGTGGCACATGCTCAGCTACTGGTTCCTGCTCCCCTTCTTCCACAGGGGAAGGCGGTGGCGGCGGTGGAGGAGGCCAGGAAACCTGGTTGCCCACTGCCACTGCAAATCCCGCACAAGGTTGCCTACCCGCCCAGTCGCCGCTCCACGCTGCAAACCGCCCTACAAGGCTGCAAGGTACGTAACCTCATGTGGAGTTTGCGGCAGTGGCGGATGACCGGGCAAGGGAAGGAGAAAGGAGGTAACCTGGGGGGTGCAGGCAGGCAGGCAGGCAGAGGGTTCGGGGGGGGGTGGAGGTTTCTCCCCCCCCTCCCGGATAGCATTCGCTATTATCCACAATTTTCGCCATCCATGGTGGGGCCCAGAACCAATCCCTCATGGATGGTGGGGTCATATTGTACTCATTTTACTGACCTATGGAAGGGTGGAAGGCTGAGTCAACCTGGAGCCCTGCAGAATTGAACTCACAACATTGAGGCTGCAGTACCAGCATTTAACCACTGCGCCACCAGGGCTCCTGGTGATCCAACATGGGTCAGCCTAGCAAAGAAGAGATCATCCCTCTCTCTTCATCTTCTCTCTTCATCTTGGAAGGCCACCGGAGTGTTGGGGGCTTGCCTTAAGCTGTTGGGGAAATCTAGACAGAGCTGTCATTTTATTTGTTCGTTAGGGCTATTTATTTGTGTGTTAGGGCTATGAGGCCTAATGGTAAATGATGTCCTGCATGGCAGGGGGTTGGACTGGATGGCCCTTGTGGTCTCTTCCAACTCTGATTCTATGATTCTGTGATTTTGTTATGAATCATTGGGGCATAACCCAAGAGGCCAAGAAAACAGAGCGACATTCCAATTTCCCTCCTCCCATCTATGGCACATTATCTTAAAAGCAGGCATCGTTCTTTCAAAAAATAATATCACAGTAGATTTATTACAGAGGAGTAAGCTATTCCACCCATCTGCTCTGAGCTTTTAAAAATTAACTCAGTGAAAGTGTGTTCCTGCCCACGACATTATAAGGAGGGTGCATGCCTTGATTTTCTTCCTTCATATACTGCAGGGGAAAGAACGAGGTCTAAATCAAATATAATTGACCAGCCTTGTCCTAGGCTGCTAGCAGAAGTGGAGAAGATAGCAGCAACTACAAGTGGGTGTCAGTTTACATCAGGATTGCAATGTAAATTTAAATAGATACAGTAGGACCCCTCTATCCTCTGTATCCTACCGGTCATCATAGTTCCTATGGGAAGCCCCCAAGTGGAAAGGGGTGCCAGAGAGATTTATTGCTTTAGTTAAATTGTTTTATAGGGATGCAGAGGTAGTTTTGCAAGTCAATGGTCATAGAGGAAAGAGGATTAAGTTAAATTCTGGGGTGAGGCAAGGTTGTCCCCTAAGCCCTCTCTTGTATGTTATTGCTTTGGATGCTATCCTGTGTAAGATTAGTTTGGACAAGAGCATCTTGTAAATACCTACCTGCTTCCGGTGGCAGCCAACTTGGCGGCTGTTTTCCCGCCTCCAGATTCAGTGATTAAAGAAGATGACCGGGTTCTCTTCAAGTTCCATTGGGGAATGGCCACATTCCCCCTGGCAAGGGCAGTGGCTTATGGGCAGGTAGAACAAGGGGGCCTGGACTTCCCAGCCCTGGGACCTAAGTTCATCGCCATCTTTTCTGCTCAAAACTTTGGGAAAGTTTCTCTGTTACAAAAGGGTCAGATTCAACCTCAGGCTTGGCTAGTTTTGTTTTGTGAGTGCTGGATAGGGACTAGATGGGGAAAGACTTGGTGGGAGGAAGGCTCATTAAGTTTTAGGTTTTCTTTACCTGAAAAATTGAAAGCACCAGATTATTTGAAAGACTTTGTTTTTTACATAAAGAAATATAAAATTCATGCTGAGGAGTTGAAGGGGGAAGACAGACCAGGTCAGAGCATCAAGAGGAGATTGTATAGGAAAATAGTGGAGGAGATTTATGTTAACCCGTTTTTGCAAAAGCGTCAGGCCAAACTAGATTTATCAGAATACCTAAATCACCAGACTAACCCAATTGAGTATTTCATGGACAAAAGGGTCCCCAAAAAGTTGTGGGACTTGAGGTGGAGGCTCTACCATCAGGTTCTTAATCTGAGGGGAAAGAGACCATGGAACGCAGAGGATGAGCAGACCTGTCCTCATCTGAAATGTAAAAAGGCTGAGATTTTGAGTGGCGTGGCACAAAAGAAGATGATCAGACATTTTGTCCAGGACTGCCCGAGTGCCCGGGAAACATGGGAGGAGGTGGCCCGGGTCCTGGATTGGCCAGATTTGGCACAGCAGGCTTGGGAGACAGTGCTTTCGGGGACTGAACCTCCAGAGGGTGTCAGGGGACCCAGAAAGTCAGTGGGCCAAAAGAGGAAGAGGAAGAAGCCTGGTTCCGCCGTGGCTGAGAGGTTTTGGAAAGTGCCCTGGTCCATGGTGCGCCTGGTAAAACTCTATGTGATGTTAGGGTTAGTTTTCCAGAGACAAAAGGAGGTGAAAAGTCAAAATCTGCAGGATGTAAAAGGCACTGCCTATTATGTGAAGAATGTAATTGAAAATTTAGCTCTGAGTGAAAAAGAGAAATTGCCAAACCATTGTTGGAAAAAGTTTTGGCCGTGGTTTAGTGAGACGACCCCAGCAATAACATAAAATGATATTTGAAATAAATATTTTATTATTTTTGTATTATTTTGTATTATTATTTTTAATTAATATTTTATTGGGGTTGTTCATTTCTAAGTAGGTATAAATATAATGTGATTATAGTGTGTTTAGATTAAAGGGAAAAATACATTAGTGTTAGGATAGATTTATTTTTGTATTAGTAAGAAAAGAGGAAAATAATTAGTATTATTTTTGTATTATTGTTATGGCCTTTTGCGGTCGGGTGTATTTTTTAGTAGAATGATCTTATTCCAATAAAAAGTTCCCTAAAAAAAAATAAAAAAAATTACCTGTATCCTCTGGGGATTGTTTCTGGGGGCCCCCATGGATACCGAAAACCATGGATAATAGTGAACATCACTGAAAATAATTGGGCTTCCAGTTTAAAATACCATAGAGTTGCCTTGGAGGACTTAGAAAATGGCTAGAGAGAACACATTTTCTAAGAAGACTCTATGGTAGGTGTGCTGTTTTGTGTTCTGTGGATAATTGAATCAGTGCATAATGAATCAGTGGATACAGGGGTCCTACTGTACTGTATAAATGAGGGTAGCCAGTTCCCTAAAGAATCTTTGGTGACCAGGGGAATGCATTCCGATAGAGCTGAATTAGATGCAGTTAGTGATTTTACTCAACTCAGAGCCTGCCTTAAAAACTTGTAATGCATAAAACATCAGAACTCACCTTTTCATGGCTAGAGAAATAAGCAAATACTGTACTCTCCAGAGGCACCAGAATAGCAGCAACTGTTGATCCCAATGGGGCTTGGCTGGGATGGGCTGACTTGCATTACACAACAGTTATCTTCAGAGGAGCACACCAAAAGAGAGCAAGTGGTAAGAACTGTGTTCTTCTGCTACGCCTTCTCCAGCAGACTTCCCAGGTGGAGAAAGCACAGCAGGAGAAAGAAAGGCATCATATCCCTTGCTATATATGTCTTTTGCAGCAGGCACCAAGGGCACAACAGAAGGTAAGACATCACATCTTCTGCATCAGGCTTGCCAAGTGAAGAAAACCTAGACAGGAAAGGAGGAGGAATAGCATTATATGTCAGGGATATTTACACCAGTGAAGTGATCCATGACATCAATACTGGAAGCCAGGTGGAGAGCATCTGGATAAAAATTAAAGGGGAGGGAAACAACAGGGATGTTATTGTGGGACTCTACTACAGACCCCCAAATCAGACAGAGGAATTGGATGATGCCTTTCTAGAACAGATGAAAACACATGCAGAAAGGAGAGATGTAGTAGTGATGGTGACTTCAACTATCCTGATATTTGCTGGCAATCTAACTCAGCCAAAACTTCAAGGTCTAGCAAATTCCTTACATGCCTGGAAGACAATTTCATGGTCCAAAAGGTGGAAGAGGCAACAAGGGGGTCAGCTATTTTAGATCTGATCCTAACCAACAGAGATGACCTGGTTAATGGGGTGCAAGTGGTGGGATCCTTAGGTGAGAGTGATCATGTTCTCCTGGAGTTTGTTATACAATGGAAAGGAGAAGCCAGGCATAGTCAGACAGGCATTCTTGACTTTAGGAGAGCTGATTTCAATAAACTCAGGGAAATACTGGGGGTGATCCCATGGTCAGGAATACTAAAAGAGAAGAGACCTCAAGACGGATGGGACTTTCTCAAAAGAGAGATACTGAAGGCACAATTTCAAACAGTACCATTGAGGAAGAAAAATGGGAGGTGTCTCAAGAAACCAGGATGGATGACTAAAGAACTTTCAATGGAGCTAAGTTTTAAACGGAACATGTATAGGAAATGGAAAAGGGGGGAAATCACCAAAGAAGAATTCAAACAGATAGCGAACACGTGTAGGAGTAAAGTCAGAAAAGCTAAAGCACAGAATGAGCTCAGGCTTGCTAGGGAGGTTAAGAACAATAAAAAGGGTTTTTTTGGGTATGTCCGCAGCAAAAGGAGGAAGGAGGAAATGATAGGGCCACTACGTGGAGAAGATGGCAAAATGCTAACAGGGAACAGAGAAAAGGCAGAATTACTCAACACCTTCTTTGCCTCAGTGTTTTCAGAAAAGGAAAAGGAGGACCAACCTGAGGATAATGGAACAGAGGACACAATAGGGGAAATCCAGCTCAAAATAAGTAAAGAGGTAGTACAGGAATACCTTCTTAATCTAAATGAATTTAATTCTCCAGGACCAGATGAACTACATCCAAGAGTATTAAAAGAGCTGGCAAATATAATCTCAGAACCATTGGCAATAATCTTGGAGAACTCCTGGGTGCCAGTTACACGACAGAAATTGTCGTGGTGCCTACCGTGACAAAGTGATCACGAATCCGTCCCTCACTGTTTATACGATTTATGTCTCTGATCTGGATATCCCATGTGGTCCCGTGACTGATATTTACACGTCCATAGTTCCGGTTTTGTTTAGGTTTTAATTTTTTTAAAAAAAATTTTTGGCTGTCAATCAAAGATGCGATTACTCGTGTTTTCACAACCTCGGTGACGCACTTCCTTTAGAGTTACGCACCACCAGCGATGCTATTGGCTGGCTGGGGGGGGGAGAGAGGTGGGCAGAGGTTTGTTTTTCCCCCTTTGCTTCTTGAACATTTTAACCCCTTCAGAAGAGGCAGAAAGCATTTTGAAAGATCCTGATAGATCTTTCGCTCAGACGCAGGGCTTTCCTTTTGAAATCAAGCAGAGTGCTTTTAAAGCCAGCTGAGTGCTTTCCTTTTAAAATCAAGTGCTTGGTTTTCCTCTTGCCTTTTTTAAATATTAACCCCTACAACTCGCTGCAGAGATGGCTATAGGCAGGCGGTTTGAAAGACACAAACACAGAGATGGGGAATTAAAGAGTGCTAATTCGCTCAGAGTCTTGAATATTTTAATGTGCCAGGGCCAGGGAGGTGACCAAGCTACTACGATCTCTCTGTAACATGCAGTTGAGGAAAAGGTAAAGCTGAAGGGTTTGCAGTGTAGAAATCCATTTAAAAAGGTAATTGAGTACACGCGCGCGCACACACACACATCAGCCTTCATGCAGCTGGAAGGGATGCCTTTGTTTTCGGCTGGTGAGGCTGGATCTGTTGAACGGGTGACCGACCCCTCCTTTTCTGGTCCCTGAGCTCTAAGCCCGCCCCCAGTCACCATCCCAGTACCGAGACTTTTTGTCCCACGCTGTTTACATTTCCGATTTTCCGAATCCTCCAGTGACTTTTTTTAAAAACCGGCACAACCTGCAAGACTGGAAGTCCCGCAGGTTGAGAGATAAAAGGTGGCCCCCCTTCTGAAAATCACGTACCCGACCCGATGTACGTGTAAACTGCCAGGGATCAACACGAATTCTTCCCAGGACATTTTCATCGTGTAAACGGCCCCCTGGAGAACAGGAGAAGTCCCAGCAGACTGGAGGAGGGCAAACGTCCCCATCTTCAAAAAGGGGAAAAAAGAGGATCCCAACAATTATCGTCCAGTTAGTCTGACATCAATACCAGGGAAGATTCTAGAGCAGATCATTAAACAGAGAGTCTGTGAACATTTAGAAGGCAATGCCATAATCACAAAAAGTCAACATGGGTTTCAGAGAAACAAGTCATGCCAAACTAATCTGATCTCTTTTTTAAAAAAATTACCAGCTTGGTAGATGAAGGGAATGCTGTGGATATCGCATACCTTGATTTCAGTAAGGCCTTTGACAAGGTTCCCCATGACATTCTTGCAAACAAGCTTGTAAAATGTGGGCTAGACAAGTTAACTGTTAAATGGATTTGTAATTGGTTGACTGGCCGAACCCAAAGGGTGCTCAGCAGTGGCTCCTCTTCGTCTTGGAAAGATGTGACCAGTGGGGTGCCACAGGGTTCTGTCCTGGGCCCAGTGCTATTCAACATCTTGATCAATGACTTGGATGAGGGAATTAGGGGCGTACTTATCAAATTTGCAGATGATACCAAATTAGGAGGAGTAGCTAATACCCTAGAGGACAGGATCAAAATTCAAAATGACCTGGATAGACTGGAGAGCTGGGCCAAAGCTAACAAAATGAAATTCAATACGGAGAAATGTAAGGTACTGCACTTAGGGCGGGAAAATGAAATGCATAGATATAGGATGGGAGAGACCTGGCTGAATGAGACTACATGCGAAAGGGATCTAGGAGTCCTAGTAGACCACAAGTTGAACATGAGTCAACAGTGTGATGCGGCAGCTAAAAAGGCCAATGCGATTTTGGGCTGTATCAATAGAAGTATAGTGTCTAGATCAAGGGAAGTAATAGTGCCGCTCTATTCTGCCTTGGTCAGTCCTCACCTAGAATACTGTGTCCAATTCTGGGCACCACAATTCTAAAAGGATACTGACAAATTGGAGCGTGTCCAGAGAAGGGCAACTAAAATGGTGAAAGGTCTGGAAACGATGCCTTATGAGGAGAGACTTAGGGAGCTGGGTATCTTTAGCCTGGAAAAAAGATGGTTAAGAGGCGATATGATAGCCCTGTTTACGTATTTGAAGGGCTGTCACATTGAGGGTGGAGCAGACTTGTTTTCTGCTGCTCCAGAGACTGGAACATGGAGCAATGGATGCAAGCTCCAGGACCAGAGATTCCACCTCAACATGAGGAGGAACTTTTTGACAGTAAGAGCTGTTCGGCAGTGGAACACACTCCCTCGGAGTGTGGTGGGGTCTCCTTCCTTGGAGGTCTTTAAACAGAGGCTGGATTGCCATCTGTTGGGGATGCTTTGATCGAGATTTCCTGCGTGGCAGGGGGTTGGACTGGATGGCCCTCGTGGTCTCTTCCAACTCTACAATTCTATGATTCTATGATTCTAGACTGACTGACTCACACACACACACACACACACATACACACACACAAAACTAAGAAAACAGAGGACACACCCTCCAGCTATAACACAATTCCAAGATTCCAGTTTCTTCTGCTCCTTCACACATCTCTTCTAAGCAGGCAAAGGAAATATCTCCCTTCCATTAATACCAGGGGGCCATTTACACGATGAAAATGTCCTGGGAAGAATTCGTGTCGATCCCTGGCAGTTTACACGTACATCGGGTCGGGTACGTGATTTTCGGAAGGGGGGCCACCTTTTATCCTCAACCTGTGGGACTTCCAGTCCCCTGGTTTGTGCCGGTTTTTAAAAAAGTCACTGGAGGATTCGGAAAATCGGAAATGTAAACAGCGTGGGACAAAAAGTCTCGGTACTGGGATGACCGGAAATGGTGACTGGGGGAGGGCTTAGAGCTCAGGGACCAGAAAAGGAGGGGTCAGTCACCCGTTCAACAGATCCAGCCTCACCAGCCGAAAACAAAGGCATCCCTTCCAGCTGCATGAAGGTTGATGTGTGTGTGTGTGTGCGCGAATGTACTCAATCACCTTTTTAAATGGATTTCTACACTGCATGCTACAGAGAGATCGTGGTGGGCAGATCCTCCCTGGTTCTGAACAGAGAGATCGTGGTGGATGGGCACAGTAAAATATTCCAGCCTCTGAGCGAATGAACATCCCTTAAATTCCCCCTCTCTGTGTCTGTGTGTTTCAAAACAGCCTGTTTGTAGCTGGTTTGAAGCATGAACTCTGCAGCTAATCTGTGTTGTAAGGGTTAACATTTTACAGAGGCAAGGGGAATACGATGCCTCCCCTCCCCTCCCATCCCCCTCACTCGGCTTGATTTCAAATGGAAAGCACTCGTTCGTTCCTGCGTCTGAGCAAAAGATCTCAGTCTGGATCTTTAAAAATGCTTTCTGCCTCTTCTGAAGGGGTTAAAATGTTCAAGAAGCAAAGGGGGGAATAACAAACCTCTGCCCCCCTCTCCCCCCGCCCCAGCCAGCCAATAGCATCGCTCGTGGCACGGAACTCTAAAGGAAGTGCGTCACCGAGGTTGTGAAAACACGAGTAATCGCATCTTTGATTGACAGCCAAAAAAAAAAAAAAAAAATTAAAACCTAAACAAAACCGGAACTATGGATGTGTAAATATCAGTCACGGGACCACACGGGATATCCAGATCAGAGACATAAATCGTATAAACAGCGAGGGACGGATTCGTGATCACTTTGTCACGGTAGGCAATGCGACAATTTCTGTCATGTAACTGGCACCCTGCTTTTTGCCCCTCCCCACTCCCCCAACCTAGGCAGCTAAAATAAAGCTGGTTCAATCACCTTTTCTTGCTGCTCAAAATGCCAAACAACCACACTGTTTCACTTTGTCCTCCTGTTCTCTCCTCTCTGCCTCCTTGCTCTCCTGCCCTACTCAAATGCACAGGTATGCTGAGAGATCTATGTATTGTGGGCGAGACTTTCATTTACATACTATGCATAATGTGGGTGAAGTGAAAATTCACATTTGTTAACACAGCGGAATCTGCAGACCCCCCCCCCAAAAAAACCTCCTCATCCATGGAAGTACAGTTGTTCCTTCATATTTGCTGGGGTTTGGTTCCAGGACCCCCGTGGATACCAAAATCCATGAATACTCAAGTTCCATTATATGCAATGGCATAGCAAAATGGTGTCCCTTATATAAGATGGCAAAATCAAGGTTTTCTTTTTGGATTATTATTTTTTTAAAAGAATATTTTCAAGGCGTGAATACTTAATTTTGTGGAGACAAAATCCATGAATACGGAGGGACAACTGTAAAACAGTAACAAAGGACTTTTTCAGATGGGGGACAAATATAGTGTCTCTGTGCCAGCTATTTCCTGCCCCACTCCCATCCCTGTAGCACTTTTTTTTTTCAGACTTACCTTAAAAGCGCTGTAAAAAGTGCTCCACTCCAGCAGTCCAGGAGTGAATGGAGCTCTCATGGAGCCCCATTCACTTCCTGGAACGGAAATCCTGGTTGTTGTCGCGAAAGGGTGATCGTGTGGGAAATTCAAAAAGTAAAAGCAAAGATACATGTCAAAAAGTAAAACAAAGCATCTAAATACATTTTTAAAAACCCAAGTAACCTAGGGAGGCTAAGAAAAACTGTGTCACTTACCTCGATGTCCCGATCTCGACCGGAAGTGTTCGGCAGGGACCTCCCACTGCAGCAGGCATTGCGCCAGCATAACGGGGCACCTTTTCACTCACTCATCATTCTGTTACAGAAATGGAATGACGGGTCAATTCATGGCTTAGCCCATGAATAGAAAGAAGTGGGGGGGGAGCATAGCGCCACGGGGACAGCATCGTCTGAAAGGTAAGCCCTTTCGCAATCTCCTGTCATCTCTGTGGTGGATTATTTGGGTTGTCTGATAATCTCCAAAATAAATCACTAACAATTTGCTTTGCCTTTCATGATGCACAAATCTGTTGCCTGAGATGGTTGCCTCACTTTGTCTAATGATGGGGCTGGTCCTGTTAGCTTTGAAAACAAATCAGTATTCCCAAGTATCAGCGAATGCTGTAAAAGGAAAGATGGAGGACTGAAGAATACCTTTAGCAGTGAGCTTAGAAATCTTGGCCAATATTCTGTATCAGCTATTTAGGGGCTGTCTACGCTGTAGAAATACAGCAGTTTGACACCACTTTATCCATCATAGTTTTATCCTATGAAATCCCGGTATTTGTAGTTTTGTGAGGTATTTAGCCTTTTCTATCAGAGAACTCTGGTGCCTCACCCAATGACAAATACCAGGATTCCATAGGATAGAATGATGGCAGATAAAGTGGTATCAAACTGCTGTATTTCTGCAGTGTAGATGGACCCTTAGTTATGTATGCTAAACTAAGTAAACTCTCCTGACCCAGCCCTGCCAAACCTGACAGAAACATCATTGACCCATGCTCCAACCACTGGCAGGATGGACTTCTTTCTCCCCATGCAGATTGCCTGCTAAAGTAGATGGAGGCAGAAGAAGTTACAATCACAGCTGTTGTTGTTACTTCTTACCCACCTCTTCCTGTGGGTTAAGACAGGGAACAACAACAAATAACACAACACAGAACATGCTTTAAAAAGAGCATATAAAACCAATACATATTAAAATCCATCAATAAATACTTTTAAAACCATTATTTAAAAATAACCTTGTATAGGTCTACTAGAAGAGGGTGGTCTTTACTGCTGATTTAAACTCAGACAGCATGTCGAGCTGATGAATCTCTTCCGACAGATCATTCCAGTCTAGGGTCGGCCAAAGAAAATGTCCTCTGGGTAACGGTCAGTGTCACAATCATGCCTAAGTCGCAATTGTGAATACGGAACAGTTACAAATGAGTAAATCTAGGTATCCCCTCCCCAGCTCCATATTTATCCCATGTCACTCTCCCGAAGTTTAGAAGGGCTCTAACTTTGGCATGGTTCAATGTGTTGCCCACGGCTATGTTGGAAGGTAGATTAAAAAAAAATACCTTTTGAATTTCGTTTTTGTCCATGTGGTTCAGGTGCTGTGGAAACCAATGAGCATGTTCTTCTTTATTGTCAATTTTATAGGGACATTCGTCACCAACTGATTAGCCCACTACTGAGTAAATTCCCAGGTAAAACTGACTCTGCTTATTTACACTTTCTATTGGATAACAATGACCCCACAGTATCCCACAAGGTGGCTAAATTTTGCTACATTGTTTGTAAATTGTGCCCTCAACTGACAAATGGACATTTTATCACTGTGTAGTAAGATTTGTTTGGATACTGTACATATATAGTCCATTATTAGTTTCTATTTTAATTTGTTATTGTTATACTGATATGTTATTTGTATGCTTTGGTTTTATACTGGTCAAAGACCGAATAAAATTTTATTACTATTACTATTAAATCTAGGTAACTGTTCCATATTCATGATTGCTACTAAATCACTCACAACTGTGAAACTATCACCATGAGCATAACTCCCCCCTACTTTACCAGGCATCAGCTGCATGGGGAAAAGAAGAAGGAAGTTCATTCTGTCAGCGATCAGCACATGGGTCCAGGAGAGGTTACTGAAATCCTGTTGGTTACTCCCAATTAGATGAATCAATTGTTGAATAGTCAACATATACGTAAACCCAATTGATTCAATGGCCCTACCCTATTTGGAATTAACAGTAGGATTTAGGCCAATTAATTTAAGTATACTTCACTGAAGCATATCCAGCAAAAGAAGTTAAATATACTGTACTTAACCAAGCAGTTGATACAGAATACTAGTCAATAATAGTAAGAACGATGATAAGGTGCTGCAATGATGCATTGGTATCTATGCAATTATGATTCACCATCCTTAAAGAACTAGTGGGAACATAAGCTTGGGGGGGGGGGAATGCCGAAAATGATGGCATACGAATCCTACAGGACCTTAAGATTCAAACTGCCAAATAATTAGAACATAATATGCGAAACATAAACTGTGACTGAGAAAAAGAAAGCTTGGTTTATAGATGTGGCAATCCTGGGGGACAGCAGAATCAAAGACAAAGCGAGGGGAAAGATTATAAAATATTGAAACCTTCTAATTGAGACTCAGTGTCTCTAGGGAAAGAAACCAACTGTAGCTCCAGTAGTGATAGGTGCTCTGGGAGCAATTCCAAATGGACTGACAAAACATTGGAATTAATCACTATATATAGGATCACAATGACACAATTACAAGAAGCGACACTGCTTGGGACATGCCACATTATCTGACAATGTGTCACTGATTCCTAGATTCTTGGATAAAAGCTAAATAACTGATTGTCAAAAACCCCAGTTGGTAACATCCGATAGACTGTGAAGCCTGTGATAGATTGATATCTCAATTGATACAATGATGATGATGTATATAATAGCCAATAAATAGCTCTGTTTTGGCCACAAGGAAGATTAAGGAAGCTGTGTAGACTGAGTAGCTGAAACTTAATATTAACACAAAGGAGGAATTAAAGCAAGCCATGATGTGTACAGTGGACCCTTGATATCCATTTGGGTTTGGTTCCAGGATCCCCCATGGATACCAAAATCCATGGATGCTCAAGTCCCATGATATACAATAGTGTATTAAAACGGTGTCCCTTGTATAAAATGGCAAAATCGAGGTTTTCTGTTTGGAATTTTTATTTTTGGAATATTTTCAAGCCATGAATGGTGGAATCCATGGCTGCAGAATCCATGGATATGGAGGGCTGACTGTATTGATGAAGTTTAAAAGACATGTGTTCTATTTTGTTCCCTCCCTTTGATAATGATTCAACCCACCCTTGTGGCAAAAGCAAACATATATTGCTGAAACATACTCTGTTAAGGCTTGCTTGTTCTAATATACCTATTAAACTCTTCACACATCTGTTGGGGTTGTTACATTGTCCGATCTTTCTGCTAAAAAATGGAAGCCAAGGCAACTAAGGATAGTAAACTCACATAAAAACAAATGTAAGTAAAAGATAACTCTAGATGTAAAATATAGTTAAAATACATCAATGAAAAACGAGAAAAGAAACAACTCCCTGTATTATCTAGCATAGCTGAGAGGACTCTGATGCTTTTATTCAAATCCACCAAGTGAACACTTGCTAGTTGTCTGGTAGACAACAGACCAAATAGTTATAATTTAAATACATTTTTTTCACAGTAGTCTACTGGAACCACTCCTCTGCACCTCCCCCCACCCACAAACATGAGCTCACTCTTCTTCACCAGGAAAGTGTCCATTATGCATTTGACACTGAAAACAGTTCTTGAATTTATTTATTTATTTATTTATTTTAAAGGTAGTGGAAAAAAGATTTTATTATGCTGCCTTGTCAAGAAATATGACATTACAGAAAAGAAACAATAGGGAAACAATGAGCATTTCGAAGTCGAAGGCTTTCACGGCTGGCATCCATAGATTTTCCTTGGGTTTTTTCCAGGCTGTGAGGCCGTGTTCTGGAATAGTTTCTTTCTGACATTTCGCCTGCATCTGTGGCTGGCATCTTCAAAGAATGGTTGGGTAGGAGTGTGTGTGGTGTTTATATGCTGTGAACCCCTGTTGGGGAGGATATGTAAATTTGTGTAACTGAATGGAATTCCACCCAGGGACAGGGGGAGTTCCAGCAGATAATGGCCCATCAACCAACCATCAGCCAAACAGACACTAACAAGCCTTGCATTTCTATACCCAGAAACTAACCATTCAATTACACAAATTTGCATATACTCCCCAACAGGGGTTCACAGCATATAAACTCCACACACACTCCCACCCAACCATTCTCTAAAGATGCCAGCCACAGATGCAGGCGAAATGTCAGAAAGAAACTATTCCAGAACACGGGCTCACAGCCTGGAAAAAAAAAACAAGGAAAATCAATGAGCATTTCCTTTTGGTGCCCTAAACCTCTCCAACAAAGAGACTTCAAACCATGGTTTCCTGAACTAAACTTCTCATGCTGGTCTTAAAATATTGTATTTGATGGCGTATATTATTGTAGTTCAAGAAATGGTTTCCATCATAATTTTGTCAAAATCCTGTTCATTACTAACATGGCCAGTCCTACAGTTAGTCAGAGTGAGGCAGGCAGCTCAGACAATGGATTTTAAATACCTGTAATGATTCATGATTATTGGTTTGGATCCAGAGTAACTTATCTCTCATTGATTTGAATGGGTCAGCTGTATGGCAGACAGCACATTCCTAACTCAAAGATGCACCAGCTGTAGGGGGACAGGGTGATGCACAAGCCTCTTCTGCCATCAGGAATACCATTCTGCCAGAAGAACCCTCTCCTGCCCGCTGATCTCAGGGATCTGCCAACCGAGCAATGTAGTACCAGAACTGTCCTGTGGGCCAAGATCTACCAGCAGAAGACCCAAAAGGGAATAGAGAAGAGAGGGAGAGAGAGAGGAGTTGATTTATTCCTGATCCAAAGCTCCTCCTTCCACACTTCAGAAATAGTGCAGTTTGACGCCACTTTAACTGCCAGGGCTCAATGCTATGGGATTCTGGGATTTGTGAGACATTTATCCTTCTCTGTCAAAGAGCTCTGTTGCCACAACAAACTACAAATCCCAGGATTCCATAGGATGGAGCCATGGCAAGTTAAAGCTGTGTAAAACTGCATTATTTTTGCAGTGTGGCAGCAGAGTAAAGCACACACCCAAATGAAGAAACACCACAGTCCAGCAGGACTGTTATAAAGATAAGACATTAGAATTCATCGGAGGGTAATCACACACACACACCAACCACCCTGGGTACCTTTAAAACTGAGCAATCAAAACCACGGAGCAAAGAAATATTTTTACCATTGTATTCTGAAGACAGACAGGCCTCTTGCAGCATAGGCAGAACTTTTCCTAAAGATCACATCCTACTTAGGAACACCTTCATTGCATAGTGCTTGGAGGACCCCTCTCCTAATTTATTTCCAGGGAGACACCTCCATTACCCCAAGATGTTCCCCTTACCATTGCCAGGTGCACTCCATGATTGCCTCAGCACCAAGGGAGCCCCTTTTCCCCACTGCGCTTCTCAGCTTGCAGAGAGAGAATGTGTCTCAGTGCCCTCAGACTTTGCTTGCAATCCAAGAGGGAAAAGATCTACCGAAAGCTTCCGGGAAAATTCCGTCCTGGAAGCCGCTCTGTGTAGACCTCTGAGGAATACTGCTGGGGAACCGCTAACACTGTAAATTGTCTCAAAGACGCACTTAACGTATTTAAAGAGCAATTATGGTATGTTAAATGAACACCAATCAACTGTAAAAACAGCAGTTACAGGGGTTTAATAGGTATATAGAGGAGAAACCCTCACTACCCTTCAATTAATTCTAAATCACACAAGAAGTAACTTGAATGCTTATTGCTTATTAATACATAAAACATGTGTGGCATGTTAAAACATTTAATTAGCATTTTAATAGCAAGCCGAACATTAAATATCAAATTATTGCTAAAGCACTTGTTGATCTATTTAATCAGCATTTTAATGGACCTCTAACATGTGGTGCTAAGGTCAGCTTAGAAATTGGGTTCTCAACATTGGCATTTAGTGGTTTAATAAAACATATCCCTCTCTTCTTTATTCTCACTGGTATGACTTTATCTCAGAGTTTGTTCCAACAGTGTCCTAGTAGCTGGCTTGTGCTAGAAAATAGCTGACAAGTATGGTGTAACACAGGAGCTGTGAACCCTCAGGAGATCATGGCTCTGGTTGTGTGAGAAATGAATCCATACTATTACATTTATGGCTCAAATACTCCAATATAACAGACTTCTGGCACCAAGTACTGAACCACATAAGGCAGATTACTAAACAACAAATAGTATTTGACAACAGATTTTTGCTTTTGCCCCTCTTTGTGGGAAAATATAAGGACTCCCGCATAGGCCCAAGTGAGCATTTAATTTCCTGTGGTGAATGTAAAGCAATATTCAGGGGAGATTCTTGCTTGAATCTCCACATTCATCTCGCTTCTGAACTTTTTGGAAAAGTTTCCTCTGTGCGCACCAGGGTTCCAGATTCTGACCCTAATAGATTGCAGTGCCTCTGTGATAGGGTTTTATTTATATTTATTTGTACAGGCTAAGGATAACATGTAGGGGTTATCTATACAAGAGGGAAAGAAGTGGATTGCTCCACAGTAATGGCAATTCGCAGCAGCTGTGATTTGTCATGATGGGGTTTTTTTTGCAGGCATAAGCTTCACATGTCTGTAGATCCAGATGGCGGCCATGATTTTAATTACTCGCATTTTTACTTAACATAATTTGCTGCTGCCGAGCATTTAAAAAAAAAAAAACTATTTCCAAAGTATGATAGAGTGATATTTTGCCTTCATGAAAAAGAAAAACCAACAACACCATGTTTTATCACCTTAGCGGTTGCCTACAAAGCCAAAAATCCAATATGGCATTCCAGGTGCTTGCCTTGTTAGCAAGCCCTGCCTCCACACTCATCTGGCCAATCAGTTCTGCACTTGTGCTCGTATAGGAAAGCAAATCAATTCACATTGCTTGTCCCAACAAGCGGGGATGCACATTCCCCCCGCTGTTTTTCCTTTGGTGTTTTTGGCCCCTCTCCTTCCGAATATGGTGTGATGATGCGGGATGCCATTAAGACAGTTTGTATTCTCCTCACATTCTGTGAGGAGTATTTTCACCATTTAGATAACACCGTAGATTCACACTATTGATTGTTGTGTGTCTTTAACTCATTTCTGACTCCTGGCGACTCTAAGGTGAAGCTATTGTAACCCCACTTCCAAGGCACCCCACTTCTGGAATGTTAGCATTGACTATAGGCCTCAGAAACTGGCCAACCTGGTTCAATATTGTGGCCTTTTACAAGGGAAAAAGACAGGATGGTCTCAAAAGGTCATTTTTGGTTTTTCCCTGGAAAGTAAGGCCTGGGGCTGAGAAGCCAAAAGAAGACACATTCCACATAAATGGGAGGTTAATGGATGGAGAAACCCTTTTGTATTTGCTGATTGTGAAATTTCCTCTCCTCAGCAACCAACCTAAAAGAAGTTGATCAAAGCGGTTAAAATTCAATCATTGGGCATTAAGAAACACATTTAGCATCTTCCTCACCTTTTGTCAAGACCAGGAAACTCATTGCGCAATCCATGAAGGCTCATGGAATCCATTGTTTCAACCCATGAAGCAACCAATCCCCTCAGATGTATTTGGAGGTATAAAAGACCCCCCAAAATATACCTCGTTGCACACAGCCAGTAACAGGGGGAAACTCTGTTGCTCTGTGTTAGCCACATCCAGTTTCCTCCATCCACTCTGCCAGACTGACTACAGAACAGGTAATAATATTATCCCAGCAAAACCCTCTTGCAACCCTCTATCCCAAGTTTTCCTACTGTTTCTTTCTATAGCCTTGTGTGAATGCTTCTTCTGGGTGAATGTGTGGGTTTTGGTGTTGTTTTTGAACTTCTTAATAAATAAAAAAACCATACTTAATTTTAAATGTGTACTATGTATTCCATCCAGACTAGTACTGGTATAATTGGTTTTCAGATTCCGTTGTTACCCCATCTTGCATAGCTAAAGTTGAGTTGCTGCTAATTTCCCCAACATATTAGAAACTCGATATTTTCTTGGAATTTTCCGAGGAGCATTTTGGGCAACACTATCATGGGGGTTTCTGGGCAGAATCTGTTCAAAGTGGGTTTGCTCTTGCCTTTCTCTGAGGCTGAGAGAGTGTGACTCGCCCAAGCTCACCCAGGGGATTTCCATGGCCGAGAGAGGATTTGAACCCTAGTCTCCTAGAGTCCTAGTTCAACACTCACACCATTATACCATGCTGGCTCCTTCATGTTATTAATACTCCAGAAAATCCTTTCTCCCCATCCAGTTCCTAAGGGGACTCATAGGAGATTGTCAGATGTGCTAAATATGGCATTACATGAATACCAGGAGATTGCTAAAGGGCTTCCCTTTCAGATGACAGCATTCCCATGTCATCATGCTCTCGTTAGGCTGTTGTTATGCCAGTGCTTCTTTTTATTCACGGGCTAAGCCGTGAATAGATTCCCCATTCCATTTCTGTAACAGAATGTCGTGCAAATGAAAAGGTGCCTGTTATGCTGGCGCGATGTTAGCGTCAATGGGAGATCCATGCCAAAACACTTCCGGGTGAGATCGGAACATTAAGGTAAGTGACACACTTTTTATGACTCTCCTTGGGTTACTTGTAAAATTTTAAGTGTGTTTCGGTGCTTAGTGTATCTTTTTGTCTTGTATTTTGCTTTTACAATTTGAATTTGCTACGCTCTTGTCTTCTCGTAAGAGCAGCCGGGATTTCAATCTAGGAAGTGAAAGGAGCTTCGTTCAAGCTCGTTTCACTCCTGGGCTGCCCTGCCGAGGGAACAAGGCATGGCAAAGGTAGGTCTGAAAAGTTTTCCTTTTTTTCGTGCAACAGGGATGGGAGAGGGTGGGAGAGGAGATTTTGAGACAGGGAATGCTTTTTTTTGTTCCTGTCTGAAAATCTCCATAGTGACATAGGATTTCCTGGAAGGAGCAACATTCCCTTCTCTTCAGACAGGCATTCATAAACTAGTCTATTTTCTTTGTTCTTCCCACATGCTGAATTCTTTAGCACATCTCTTCTGTGTCTGTATGTAGAGAGATCTCCCATTCTCAGGCCTAGAGTTGGGCAGGATAAACTTGACCAACCAGTCTGACCTATTCTGAAAGTCTTTTTTTCACATCCACAAATGTGTGGGTTTGTTGTGAAATCAGGAATCTTTGAGAGATCTTCACATTAATCCAACCCCCTAAATCTTCTTACAATAGGCTTTTTGATGAAGCATTGTAGAGTGGGGATTCCTTCAACAGAACAGCGGAGGCATACTAGAAAAAAGAGAGCTGTGTTATCAATCTAGACATGTGTGACATGTGGTGCTCAAATTATGGAAAAGGGAGCGAAACAGCCTGGCTCCTTTACCTTCCGTGACACACTGTCACCGTTTTAGAGGCTTACAGGAAGGGGCATAATTTGGCTAAAATGGAGGGGACTTGGGTTGGAAAAGAGGATTTTTATATTCCCCCATCTCCCATCTCCACACTTGAATTATTATTCAAGCACTGATACCAGCCTAGCTAAGTAATATGGCCACTTTTGTTCTGCTCATGTAACAGGTTCTTGACAGAATGAGTTCACCCTTATGATTTCAGCCCTGCTGTCAGGTTGGTCAAAGTGACCCAAAGCTTGGATTGGGTCAACAAATTGTATATGTATGTGCAAATATGCGTATCAGAAGCTTCCCCCTCATCCAAATACTCTTTAGTGGATTGAATTACGTCACACAATATCAGTAACAAAAGAAAAGGAAAGAAGCCCAAAGCCACACTCCAGAGAGGAAGCATTAAATTAATTGCTTACAGGGCTGCCAGGTCATAACCTGGAAAACTAACTGGCCTCTCTAGCCGCCTCACAGCTGCCAAGGAAAATACAGCCACAGCTCTGTCTTCAGTCCTGTCGACTTCCCATCTGTTGGAGAACCAAACAAAAGACCAACTTACTCTGACTGGCAGAGCGGGTGAGTAGGCAGTAGGGCTGAGAAAAGACGTGGACAAAAGAGGACATAGCTGCATGTTATTTTGCTGTCATGTGGCTAAGGAGGGCTATTGGTGAGGTGGGTACAATTCTCCTGGGAGATTATCAGATGGAAACAAAAGAAAAGTGTTCCCATCCTGCAATCTCCTTTCCTGCCCTTGTTCTGCCCCGTCCTGGCACAAGAACAAAAGGTTTCAGACTTACCTTAATTGCATGTGCCAGGAAGCCCAGCAGCTCTAGAGCTCCTTTCACTTCCTGGTGTATAATCCTGGCTGCTCTCGCGAGAAGAGGAGAGCCAGGGATTTTTAAAAGGTATTCCAGGCTGGGGGAAATCCACGGGGCAATGAGGGGATGATTGGGGGAGGGGTGATCAAGGGGCGATGGGAGGCGATTGAGCGGCGATTGGGGGCGATCTGGGTGGCGATGGGCAGTGATCTGGCAAGGATGGGGGGTGACCAAGGGGCGATGGGGGGTGATTGAGCGGCAATTATGGGGTGATCCAGGCAGTGATACGGCGGAAATACGGCGAGGATGGGGGGTGATTGGGTGGTAGTGGAGGCCTGTTAAGAGAGGCATCCAGAATTTTTTTGACACATGGACCTCCCGCTAATGCTGGCATCGCACCAACATAACAGGCACCTTTTCACATGCCTGTGGTTCTGATTCTGTTACATAAATGGAATGGTGGATCTATTAATGGCTTAAGCCATCAATAAAAAAACAGGGATGGAATGGAGGCAGCACTGGAGCAGA
Organism: Gambelia wislizenii; assembly: GCA_030847615.1. Lineage (NCBI taxonomy): Eukaryota > Metazoa > Chordata > Lepidosauria > Squamata > Crotaphytidae > Gambelia > Gambelia wislizenii. The sequence continues at coordinate 301,034,059 of JAUMIR010000002.1, read as the reverse complement.
ACAGGACAGGGACAATGTTGTCTGAAAGGGAAATCCTTTTACAATACTGTGGCGTCCCTGTCCCAGTTTATTAGGCTCGTCTGATAATCCCTCTGGTTTATGATAATCTCTCGGGACTGCCATACCTGCTGAGTAACTAGTAGAAATTTGAGTAATGGTATGAAATTTGCATAGGCACATCTATTAAAAATAAAGAGCGGGAACAGTCCTTTCAGTGCCTCTACTGGCCAAGGGATTCTGGGAGATGTCATTCAAAGAAGTAACCATTTAACATCCTGGTTAAAAGCAAAGAAACCATTCAGGAAAGAGTACCACTGCTCATAGAATCATATAATCCTAGAGGTGGAAGGGGCTACAAGGGCCATTTAATCCAACCCTCTTCCATGCAGGAATGCACAACTAAATCCATCCACAAAATGCCCATCCAATCTCTAAAAACCTTCAAAGAAGGAGAGTCCACTTCCAACCACCCCGACGCAGTCTATTTTACTGTTGAACTGTTCTTACAGTAAGAAGTGCTTCCTAATGTTTAGGTGGAATCTCGTTTCATGTAATTTGAATTCATTGGTTCGTGTTCTAGTCGCTGGAGCAGCAGAAAATAAGCTGGCTCCATCATCTACATGGCATCCCTTCAGATATTTAAAGATGGCTATTGTGTACATCTCAGTCTTCTCTTCTCCAAGTGAAACATATCCAGCTACCTCAATGATTCCTCATAAGGCTTGCTTTTCTTTTCCACTGCCTTAAAAAAAAAATCTTAGGAAATTGCTATTTGTCCAGAATGAGGCAGCAGGAATATTGGCTGGCACTTGCTTATAATATCACATTCTGCCTGTCTTCCATGGGAAGAACTTTGTTTTTGGGAACAGTTGAAATACAGTACAGTTGTTAGGTTTCAGGGCCTGGCCCAGAGTCTTCAATTTTCATGGGTCATCTCCAGACGGGACATGAGGGTGTAAATTCTCCAGCTTTGGTGGGCTCAGCTCCAGGAAAGAGGAAAGGGTAAAATTGTTCTGCTGCTACAATTTGCAAGGCTTAATTGATTTGTTCCTGCAACTTGCAATGACTCTCCAGGGAAAGGGGTTTATGTATTTACTTAATTAGCTTTCTCCTTCCTTCCTACTTGTAGCGGCTCCAGGGCTCACCTTCTGCTCTGCATCCAGCTTCTGGCTAGAAGCAAATAGACTAGATTAAATGTTCTTTACCCAATATCCCATTCTCTCTAAATAGGTGAGGAGGAATAATGCCCCCATTTCACCTTGATCTGGGACTAACTTCTTCAGGTAAGACTTAAGTCTTTGGGATCATCTACAGGAGCCAGGATATGCTGGCTCCCTGCCAGCTATTCCTGGCTGTGGATCAGGCCTGGTGTTTCCCCATGATGCCTCCAAATGGACCAGAGTCCAGACAGGCACGCTGGCCCATTGCTGCAGCTGCCGCCACTGCCATTTCCCTTGCTGACTTGGAAGTCAAGAACTGGGCCTGCAATCTGTGACCAGGACCCCCTGCATGTGACGACCCTTGGTCACATGCTGTGGGACTCCTTCCTGCCTTCCTGAAGAGTGAGGCAGATGGGTAGCAGCAGCGAGGGCCTGCCGGGACATGTTCCTGTAGTCTTGTGGGGCCCAGTCCATTCCTTCCTGGTAGAAATGGATTAAAAAAGACATTATTTTAAAACATTGTTTCAGGCCCAACCCCATCTTAGCCCCATTTCTGCCCCAGGAGTGGTGAGGACTGCCCGGGGGCAGAATGGGGGGAAAGCCCCAACAGGACTTCAGGGCTCCAAGGCAGGGTAAATAGCCCATGTAGACAAGCCCTTAATTTTCAAACAAAGAAATATATTGTCCCTCTGGGAGTATGTGTGTGTATGTGTGTTTGTGTTTGAATGACAAGCTGTGAGCAACTGTGGTTGGTACTTAGGGTACAACACTTAATGACATCACCAGGGCTCTCCCCAGTTCTCAGGTGGTGGCCTGGAAACCTGGGATGATCTTGAACTGGCAACCCTAGTTAAAAGTGTTGATGGCTTTTCAAACCCTAAATGGCTCAGGTTCAAGATATCGTAGAGACTACCTTCTTCTAAACCTGCCTGCTCAAAGATCTGAAGGAGACACCCTTCTCTGTCTCAGCGATAACAGCGGCATGGTTGAAGGGAAGGACAGGGCAAGCCTTCACAGTGGCAGCACCTAACTATGTCATTGGTTACCCATCAGGCACCTTCCTTGACAATGTTTTTCGATTATGTTTCAGGCACATTTATGAAAGTGTTTAAGAGTTCTACCTAATCTTTTGTTTACAGTGTCTTTCTATTTGTATGATATCACTGCTGTAATGAAATCTGTTGGCTGAAATCCTGATCATGGCATACACTTCTTCTTATACCTCCATAGGTTTGTATTTTTAAGGTAATTGTGCAAGGAGGTATCCAGGACTTCCCAGCACAGGACTCTTCCTCCACAGCACAAACTAACCTTTTCCATGCTGAAGTGCACCAGCATGGCCAATTTAGTGGCCAGGGTAGGTGGGGGGTGGAGGAGAGGGAAGCCAGATAGCTGCAATTCTGCAGCCTGAAGACATCATGTTCCTAAGATCTCAAGCAAGGACATAGGAATATGCTGAAGATCTAGGACAGTGATGGGCAACCTTTTGAGCCTGGTGTGTCAAACTTCGCCAAAAAACTGAGCATAACTCGGGTGGTGTGTCACTTTGAGGAAAAAACATTATTTCGCAATATTTGTTGTTTAAATAACATAAATGTATAATTGTTATATATAATTGTATTTAATAAACCAAAAACGAATTATTTAACTTACCTGCTTAGTGACTTCTTTGTTCATCTGTCAGTCAGTTTCTTTTGTTGGTCTTGATATTATTTAACTTGTGTGAACTGAGATAAGTGAGGGGGAGGGGGAATTCTTTAACTAACCTGCCTATTAGTGACTTTTTTGTTGCTGAATTTCATTGGCTAATTCTTCAATTGAAGGTTGGTATTTTGTACACTTCAGGCCCAAGCAAGCGCTACTAACTTCATCTGTCAATCTGTTTCTTTTGTTGGTTTTGATATTATTTAACGCTGAGAATAAGGCCTCACAAAAGTATGTAGAGGGGAAAATTGTGAGTAAAGCCATTGCTATATTTTTCAGGGTGCTAAAAGTGTCTGGTAGTCGGTTCCAGGCACTCCAAATTTCCTGTTCGTAGTGGCACTCCTCTTGATTCTCCAAGCGGCGCCTTTCCAGAATCTCAAGCTTTGACCTCAAGTCGACAAACACCTGAGCCCAGATACTGTCTTGAAATTCTGCAAGTTGCATCTCCAAATCATCAATTTGCATCCATTGGAAACCATTTAATTCCAAACTACTGTAGACTACTACATCAGGATACTTAATTATTTTCATGGTCTGTTCTAGACTTCTAAATTGACTAAATCTATCACTAAACTGGTCAAGTAACGAGTCTAAAACATGCTGGTACTTCATATGCAAGAGTTCCATTTCATCTTGTACAGCTGCACTGGCCTCAAAATGCTTTGCTACTCGAGGAAAATACTTATAAGTTTTAGTTTCTACATCTCGCTTGAAAATTTTAACTTTACTTTCAAAAGCTTTTATGTATCCAAACATAACGTCAATACTTTTGCCAAAACCTTGTAACTTTAAATTCAGTTCATTAATATGAACAGAGAGATCTGTAAAAAACATCAGGGTGTTGACCCACTTATCATCATTAAGCTGAGGAAAGTTCCCCATATCCTTATCGTCAAGAAATACCTTAATTTCTTCAAAGCACTCCACAAAGCGCTCAAGAACTTTGCCTCGGCTCAGCCATCTTACATTATTGTACATCAGCAGTCCACTGTAGGTGGAATCAACCTCCTGTAAAAGCGCCGAAAATTCTCGCTTGTGAAAGGGGCGAGCAGCTATCAAATTAACTATTTTTGTAACAACTGACATTAAGTCGTTTAGATCAGTGAATCCTGCCTTGGCACATAAAGCCTCCTGATGGATAATACAATGAAAAGGCACAATTGGATGTCCAATAGCTTCTGTAAACAATCTGACAAATCTGACTTTTTTCCCCACCATATTTGGTGCCCCATCTGTCGTCACTGACACCACTTTTGAGATATCAATGCTTAGGTCACAAAATGTTTGTAGAACAACCTTACATATTTCACTTCCTGCTGTACTTGTTGGCACTGATACTAACTTTATCAATTCTTCTCTCATTTTGAATCCATCAGAATATCGCCCAATAATGGCCAACTGAGCATGTGATGTGACATCAGTAGTTTCATCAAGAGAGATCGAAAAATATTTACACTTCTTTAGGTCTCTCTCTAATTGATGTTGTACATTGGTGTTCAGTCTCATTATTCGGTCTTTTATGATATTTCTACTAAGTGGTAACTCAGATATTCTCTTAATAATTGCATCTTTATTCTGCATATCATGAAACAAATCTGGTGCACATCTTAGAAGAGTATTTTTAATAAATTCTCCCTCACTGAGCGCTTTTCCATGCTGAGCTATAGAGTGAGCAATGCTCAAACTTGCAGATGTTAAATTTGTAGAGCCTTTCATAAATTTTAGGATGGACTTAGATTGGCTCTTATAAAGTTGTAGCTGCCTGGAAATGTATACCTTCCTTTCATCCTCACTTTTTTCCAAGAGCTGAGAATGATTAGTTTCAAAATGTCTATTTATATTCCATGTTCTGCTTACTACTGTTTCGTTACATAGAACGCAAAATGATCTGCCATTTTTTTCTATAAAGCCATACATCTCGGTCCATGTCTCTTGAAAGGGTCGGCCACTGCTACTACCACTTCCTTTACTTAACCTTGGTTTTTTATTTTTGGGATTCTCCATCGGGGGGCAGTGACAGAAGATAGAATTATATGCACTTGTTAGGCCTGCAGGTAATTAGGGATTAACTAGCCTTATTAGCCACAAAATGGTGTATGTAACTATCTTTTAGGAAAAGGTAGGGATAATAAGCAAAAATAGGGTTAATAAGGATGCACAACAGTAATAATGGTGAAATGGAGTCTGCACTATGGAGCAAGATACTGTTCCTTATGTGAATAACAACGGCTGCCACTAACGACAGAAAATGGCACCCATACCATGCCACAGGCCCTCTCCTCTCCCAGACTTCCCTCACTTATCTCAGCAATGATCTCACTTTTCCCACTTAGCTTAGCAATGCGCAGGGAGGGCAGGGGTGGTGGTATCCGAGGTAGTGTCCGAAGTCCTGCTGGGGCTGAACTGGAGGCTTTGCACCGGGGCCGGCCGATTTATACCGGCCCCGTCGCCAGCCACCGCATCATCCAGCTGCGCCGGATATGCGGCCGGATGGCCCTCCCCTCTGTTCCAGGCAGCCAATTGGGGCACAGCTGACGAGCCCCGATTGGCTCCCTTTTTCCCGCCTTCCCCCCAGCAGCCGAGGCTGCTGGGAAGAAGAAGGCCAAAATGGTGGCCTCCTTGGAAGGGAGGGTGCTTTCTGGTTAGCCTCCACCCTCCAGCCCCTCCCCTCCAGGCTATCAGGCACCCTCCAGCCCCTCCCCTCCAACCCCTCCCCTCGAGCAACAAGCCAGCCACTCTCCCTTACCAAAGCCACGATTGATCGCGGATTTGGAAATAGAAGGTGCTGGCTGGAAAGGCTCCCCGCTCCAACCACTCCCCTCCAGCCCCTCCCCACCAGCCACCCGCCACCCTCCGTGACTGAGTCACGGAGAACACCCCTCCCTTTCAGCAAGGTTGCACTGGGGGGGGGTGAGAGCATCGCTGGCTGGGAACGGTCCCAGCCAGCGAACTTGTACCCCCCTGTCCAGCGTCGCTGAAAGGGAGGGGTGTTCTCCGTTACTGTGTCACGGAGAACACCCCTCCCTTTCAGCGAGGCTGCACGGGGGGTTGAGAGCATCGCTGGCTGGGAAAGGTCCCAGCCAGCGACCTTTTACCTCCCCCCCCATCCAGCCTCGCTGAAAGGGAGGGGTGTTCTCCGTGACTGAGTCACGGAGAACACCCCTCCCTTTCAGCGAGGTTGCACGGGGGGGGGGGTTGAGAGCATCGCTGGCTGGGAAAGGTCCCAGCCAGCGAGCTTCCCCCCCCCATCCAGCCTCTTTGAAAGGGAGGGGTGTTCTCCGTGACTCAGTCACGGAGAACACCCCTCCCTTTCAGCGAGGCTGCACGGGGGGGGGGTGAGAGCATCGCTGGCTGGGAAAGGTCCCAGCCAGCGAGCATCCCCCCCCATCCAGCCTCGTTGAAAGGGATGGGTGTTCTCCGTGACTCAGTTACGGAGAACACCCCTCCCTTTCAGCGAGGCTGCACGGGGTGTGTGTGAGAGCATCGCTGGCTGGGAAAGGTCCCAGCCAGCGAGCTTCCCCCCCCATCCAGCCTCGTTGAAAGGGATGGGTGTTCTCCGTGACTCAGTTACGGAGAACATCCCTCCCTTTCAGCGAGGCTGCCGGGGGGGGGGGTGAGAGCATCGCTGGCTGGGAAAGGTCCCAGCCAGCGACCTTTTACCCCCCCCGGTCCAGCCTCGCTGAAAGGGAGGGGTGTTCTCCGTGACTGAACACCCCTCCCTTTCAGCGAGGTTGCACGGGGGGGGGGGGCGGGTTGAGAGCATCGCTGGCTGGGAAAGGTCCCAGCCAGCGAGCTTCCCCCCCCCATCCAGCCTCGTTGAAAGGGATGGGTGTTCTCCGTGACTCAGTCACGGAGAACACCCCTCCCTTTCAGCGAGGCTGCACGGGGGGGGGGGGGTGAGAGCATCGCTGGCTGGGAAAGGTCCCAGCCAGCGAGTTCCCCCCCATCCAGCCTCGTTGAAAGGGAGGGGTGTTCTCCGTGACTGAGTCACGGAGAACATCCCTCCCTTTCAGCGAGGCTGCCGGGGGGGGGTGAGAGCATCGCTGGCTGGGAAAGGTCCCAGCCAGCGACCTTTTACCCCCCCCCCGTCCAGCCTCGCTGAAAGGGAGGGGTGTTCTCCGTGACTCAGTCACGGAGAACATCCCTCCCTTTCAGCGAGCCTGCACAGGGGGGGGGGTGAGAGCATCGCTGGCTGGGAAAGGTCCCAGCCAGCGAGTTCCCCCCCATCCAGCCTCGTTGAAAGGGAGGGGTGTTCTCCGTGACTGAGTCACGGAGAACATCCCTCCCTTTCAGCGAGGCTGCCGGGGGGGGTGAGAGCATCGCTGGCTGGGAAAGGTCCCAGCCAGCGACCTTTTACCCCCCCCCCGTCCAGCCTCGCTGAAAGGGAGGGGTGTTCTCCGTGACTGAACACCCCTGCCTTTCAGCGAGGTTGCACGGGGGGGGGGTTGAGAGCATCGCTGGCTGGGAAAGGTCCCAGCCAGCGAGCTTCCCCCCCCATCCAGCCTCGTTGAAAGGGAGGGGTGTTCTCCGTGACTCAGTCATGGAGAACATCCCTCCCTTTCAGCGAGGCTGCCGGGGGGGTGGTGGTGGTGAGAGCATCGCTGGCTGGGAAAGGTCCCAGCCAGCGACCTTTTACCCCCCCCATCCAGCCTCGCTGAAAGGGAGGGGTGTTCTCTGTGACTGTGTCACGGAGAACACCCCTCCCTTTCAGCGAGGCTGCACGGGGGGTTGAGAGCATCGCTGGCTGGGAAAGGTCCCAGCCAGCGACCTTTTACCCCCCCCATCCAGCCTCGCTGAAAGGGAGGGGTGTTCTCCGTGACTGAGTTACGGAGAACATCCCTCCCTTTCAGCGAGGCTGCCGGGGGGGGGTGAGAGCATCGCTGGCTGGGAAAGGTCCCAGCCAGCGACCTTTTAACCCCCCCATCCAGCCTCGCTGAAAGGGAGGGGTGTTCTCCGTGACTGAGTCACGGAGAACATCCCTCCCTTTCAGCGAGGCTGCCGGGGGGGGGTGAGAGCATCGCTGGCTGGGAAAGGTCCCAGCCAGCGACCTTTTACCCCCCCCGGTCCAGCCTCGCTGAAAGGGAGGGGTGTTCTCCGTGACTGAACACCCCTCCCTTTCAGCGAAGTTGCACGGGGGGGGGGCGGGTTGAGAGCATCGCTGGCTGGGAAAGGTCCCAGCCAGCGAGCTTCCCCCCCCATCCAGCCTCGTTGAAAGGGATGGGTGTTCTCCGTGACTCAGTCACGGAGAACACCCCTCCCTTTCAGCGAGGCTGCACGGGGGGGGGGGTGAGAGCATCGCTGGCTGGGAAAGGTCCCAGCCAGCGAGTTCCCCCCCATCCAGCCTCGTTGAAAGGGAGGGGTGTTCTCCGTGACTGAGTCACGGAGAACATCCCTCCCTTTCAGCGAGGCTGCCGGGGGGGGGGTGAGAGCATCGCTGGCTGGGAAAGGTCCCAGCCAGCGACCTTTTACCCCCCCCCCCCGTCCAGCCTCGCTGAAAGGGAGGGGTGTTCTCCGTGACTGAACACCCCTCCCTTTCAGCGAGGTTGCACGGGGGGGGGGTTGAGAGCATCGCTGGCTGGGAAAGGTCCCAGCCAGTGAGCTTCCCCCCCCATCCAGCCTCGTTGAAAGGGAGGGGTGTTCTCCGTGACTCAGTCACGGAGAACATCCCTCCCTTTCAGCGAGGCTGCCGGGGGGGTGGTGGTGGTGAGAGCATCGCTGGCTGGGAAAGGTCCCAGCCAGCGACCTTTTACCCCCCCCATCCAGCCTCGCTGAAAGGAAGGGGTGTTCTCTGTGACTGTGTCACGGAGAACACCCCTCCCTTTCAGCGAGGCTGCACGGGGGGTTGAGAGCATCGCTGGCTGGGAAAGGTCCCAGCCAGCGACCTTTTACCCCCCCCCATCCAGCCTCGCTGAAAGGGAGGGGTGTTCTCCGTGACTGAGTCACGGAGAACACCCCTCCCTTTCAGCGAGGCTGCACGGGGTGTGTGTGAGAGCATCGCTGGCTGGGAAAGGTCCCAGCCAGCGAGCTTCCCCCCCCATCCAGCCTCGTTGAAAGGGAGGGGTGTTCTCCGTGACTCAGTCACGGCGAACACCCCTCCCTTTCAGCAAGGCTGCCTGGAGGAGGGGGTGAGAGCATCGCTGGTTGGGAACGGTCCCAGCCAGCGAACTTGTACCCCCCTGTCCAGCGTCGCTGAAAGGGAGGGGTGTTCGCCGTGACTGTGTCACGGAGAACACCCCTCCCTTTCAGCGAGGCTGCACGGGGGGGTGAGAGCATCGCTGGCTGGGAAAGGTCCCAGCCAGCAACCTTTTACCCCCCCCCATCCAGCCTCGCTGAAAGGGAGGGGTGTTCTCCGTGAGAACACCCCTCCCTTTCAGTGAGGCTGGCGGGGGGGGGGTGAGAGCATCGCCAGCTGGGAAAGGTCCCAGCCAGCGACCTTTTACCCCCCTGTCCAGCCTCGCTGAAAGGGAGGGGTGTTCTCCGTGACTCAGTCACGGAGAACACCCCTCCCTTTCAGTGAGGCTACACAGGGGGGGAAGAGCATCGCTGGCTAGATGGGAGGGCTGGATGGGAGGGGTTTTCTGAATGGGAGGGCTTTTCCCTCCTCCAGCCCCTCCTCTCCAGCGACCAGCCACCTTCCTTTCCCAAAGCCGCAATCGCAGCTTTTGGAAGGGAGGGTGCTAGCTGGAAATCCTTCTCCCAGTGGTGACCGGGGCTTCATAGCCCCGCCCACCACTTTAATTCTTTCCTCCGCCTGCCTAAAATGGCGACCAGGGCTTTGAAGGCCTGATCGCCACTTTAGGAAGGGTGGTGAGGGGGAGAGGGAGGGGGGAGCGACCTAGCCGCGTGTCACCACTGACGGCTACGCGTGTCAGTGGTGACACGCGTGTCATAGGTTCGCCATCACCGATCTAGGAGGAGGATGTCTTCTCTCTGCTCCTGGCTGCTGTGAATTGCAGCCAGATGTTCCCTGGGTGTCCCCTACCCCCAGCCTGTGCAGGGTAGTGGTGCTGAGAAGAGGATCTCTGCAACTATAGTTTATGGGTGGCTTTAATTGTTGTTGCCACTCTAAGAGGTATGTTAATACCAGGAAGATGGAATATACAGGTATACCTCAGTTAACCAAGATATGTTCCTGGGCAGTGTGTGTGTGTGTATGTGTGTGTGTGCCTTATGCCAATTCCATGAATTACCTAGGGTTTTCTTAGTCAAGAAATACTCAGAGGTGGTTTTGCCAGTTCCTTCCTCTGAAATATAGCCTGCAGAACCTGGTATTCATTGGTGGGCTGCATCCAACTACTAACCAGAACTGACCCAGCTTAGCTTCCAAGATCATACAGGATCTGGTGCCTTTAGGGTATTTAGGCACAGTTGGGCATTACTTCTTTATGAGAAAATTTGGTACCAGAGGCCAAACCAGAGGCAGAAATCACACACACTCACACAAAAGAGATTGACTCATAGAGTACAAAAAAGACCAGTTCAACATGAAATTCTTATTCAGAATTAACAATATCTGCATGTGAAATGATACAACCAGGACAGTAGGCCTTGCATAAGTAAATAAAAACATTTGAACCTTCTAGAAGCTTGTGGGGGCAATTAGCTAACACACATTGGAAACTGCTTAATGCAGTGTAGGTGTGTAAATTGCTATTGCTTAAAACAATTTGTAATCCGCTCTGATAGCCTCGTGGCTGAAGAGCGGGGTGTAAATAAATAAATAAATAAATAAAAATATAACTCACATAAAAGCTTCTTCAAAAATTCATCTAGAGATCCACCCCCCAATTGCCCATACTAGCCACTTTTTTTATTTTTTATTTCCATTTTGGTAGCAAAAACCTATAGATCTGAGCTTTTCCTTTTTCTCTTTTTAACATTTTAGGGGGGTTTTCAAGGAAGGCTAATCTGTCCCCCCCCCTTTCTCTCTGTTTTTCTCTACACATGTTCAGTAAAGGATTTTTAGAGGCATCTGCTGTTTACCTTGCCTGTGGTAGGCAGGCATGCACAGCTACAGTAAGATCAGCTAAATGAAGAATCCATTTTTTCCCTCAACTTTGTTTGCACTGTTTACTGCAGGTACACTGCTGCAACCTGACAACAAAAAGTGTTTCTCCAGCCCTCCTTCACCATCTTCCCAACTCTGATGCTGCTAAAAAAGACTTCCAGCTACACAGAGGACAAGGAGAAAAAGGTGGGCTCGGAAGGTATAAAAAGATTTTGGCCCCGTCTATACGGTAAAAAAAAAAAAATACACAGGGCGTTCGGAAGATCGATCATCTATACACAGGGCCATTTGAATGCATACGTGTTATTCGGAAGAGGGGCTAGTGAATCCCCTGTAAACTCCGTGGATTCGGCATTTGGGAGGATTAGCAAATCTCGACCTAAAATCTGTACAGCCATTCGTATTGTCGATGGTCTGTACACCCCGTTCACACACATATGAACAGGCTGTGTAATCTGATTGGCTGGCCAAGCATAGGGGGCAGGGCTAGCAAAGAGGGGAATTGGGAGCGGCCGCCATGTTGGATTCCCTGCTAAGCGAGAGTCCAGTAAGTCCATGAATTTTACATTTATTCCTTTTTATTTTGTTTTGTAAATATGGAAAACAGACTGTCCGCAAAACAGGCACCTTTTTAAAATTTAAAAAAAAAAGCGGTGGGAGATTTAAAACTGCCACTTGGATCGCTCGCTCCAGCCAGCTGGGGAAGGGGGGTTCATATGGAGTTTAGGGGAGGTAAAAAATCATGTAGGCGGATCGTATGCATACGAATGGCTGCCTTTTCAGATTTTTTACCCCCCAAACTGATTTTTTTTTTTAAATCATGTAGACGGGGCCTTTGTGAAAAGGAGCTTCTTCATCAGAGCCTTTGAGGTGTGCCTGTAATTTCTCTTCCCTGTAAACCAGCCAACCAAATTTAAAAAAAAAAAAAAAAGCAAAGCAAATTTTCACCAAGGTGAAAATACCCATGCCTGCTGAATGAGATCCCTTGATCTAAAAGGTGATCTCCTCTACCTTGAATGCTACTATGGAAGCACAAAGTTCAGGAGTTGCTGCTTTTGCCTCCTGGCTTGACCAGATTGCTCTTTCCATCCAGGCAAGTTTGGCTTACTGATTCATGTCTGCTTGCACATCACTCACTCAGTGTCTTGCGATTTCATGGATTGCTGCTGAACTGGTAACCTGCCTGTATTGACCAAGGACAGAGATAGTAAGGGTAGGAAAGGGAACAAGGAGAGAGAAAAGGGGCAGAAAGGGAATGGGGAACATTGACTAATATCACACTATACTGTTCTAGAGCTATTATTCCACTTTAACTGATCTGGCTGAATCCTGTGGGATCCTGGGATTTGCAGTTTAGGGAGGGGCATTTAGCACTCTCAGCCAGAGAGCTCTGAGGCCCCGCTAAACTACAAACCCCAGATTTCCATAGGAGGCAGCCATATGTGTTAAAGTAGAATAATAGTGCTATAGCTGTGTAGTGTGATAAGGCTCCACTGTGGTTTCTTCATAGGCCCCTTCTGTCATTTCCATTAGGCCTCAGGAATCAGCAATTTAATTCTTTTTAACGTTTGTAACTTATAATGTTTTAGTTGTATTTTTTTTTAATTATTGTAAGCTGCCTTGAATCTTATCTTCGGAGAAAGACAGGACATAAATCCAATAATGATGATGATGATGTTGCTGTTGTTGTTTGCCTTCAAGTTGTTTTTGCCCTATGGCGACCCTAAGGCAAATCTACCAGAGGGGTTTTTTGGGGGGGCAGGAGTTATTCAAATAGGGTTTGCCATTGCCTTTCTCTGTTTAGACTGGAAGTCAACCTGAAGAAAATGGAAGTTCTCTACCAGCCTGCACCACAAGACAAACACCACCATCCCCACATTGCCGTCGGCAAATTTGTGCTTAAGTCCGTTCAGCAGTTCACCTACCTGGGAAGCATCATCTCCTCAGATGCCAAGATTGACAAAGAGATCGATCACAGATTAGCAAAGGCATATAGCGCATTTGGAAGACTTTACAAGAGTCTGGAGTAACAAACACCTCAGGCAAAGCACAAAAATCAGTATGTATAGAGCCATTGTACTGTCTATTCTCCTTTACGGGTCTGAAACATGGGTCATCTATCGCCAAGACTTACGACTCCTTGAACGCTTTCATCAGCACTGTATACGCACAATCCTAAATATACACTGGACTATGTGACGAATGTTGATATCCTTGAGCAAGCAGGGATCACCAGCACTGAGGCCATGATATTGAGAACACAGCTGTGCTGGAAAGGGCACGTTTCTAGGATGGAGGACCATTGCCCCCCCAAAATAGTACTCTACAGTGAACTTGCCACGGGTCAGCATAAGAGGGGCACTCCAAAAAAGCGATACAAGGACTCCCTGAAACATCTCAGGCTCGGCCAAATTGATCACCAACAATGGTCCACCCTGGTCTCACATTGGGAGGCATGGAGACACACTATCCACAATGCTGCAGCCTTATTTGAGAACTCACACTGAACAAATCTTGAAGAGAAACAACAACGCAGAATCACAACCCGGAAACATCACCCAAGGAGATCTTTTGCTGTGCTTTCTGCAACGGGACTTATCTCGGATTTGCCTTTTTAGTAATCAGCGCACTTGCAGAAAGCGCGGGATGAGTCCTTCCTGAATCTTCGTTTGCGAAGAAAAGCCAGAGAGAGATATAATTTGTCTGCTTTTTATCTTGCCCAGAGGAGGGGTCTTCTCAAATCAAATCAGAGAAACATAGAATCATAGAATTGCAGAATTGGAAGAGACCACGAGGGCCATCCAGTCCAACCCCCCTGCCACGCAGGAAATCTTGATCAAAGCATCCCCGACAGATGGCAATCCAGCCTCTGTTTAAAGACCTCTAAGGAAGGAGACCCCACCACACTCTGAGGGAGTGTGTTCCACTGCCGAACAGCTCTTACTGTCAAAAAGTTCCTCCTCATGTTGAGGTGGAATCTCTGGTCCTGGAGCTTGCACCCATTGCTCCGTGTTCCAGTCTCTGGAGCAGCAGAAAACAAGCCTGCGCCATCCTCAGTGTGACATCCCTTCAAATACTTAAACAGGGCTATCATATTGTCTCTTAACCGTCTTTTTTCCAGGCTAAACATACCCAGCTCCCTAAGTCTCTCCTCATAAGGCATCGTTTCCAGACCTTTCACCATTTTAGTTGCCCTTCTCTGGACACGCTCCAATTTGTCAATATCCTTTTTGAATTGTGGTGCCCAGAACTGGACACAGTATTCTAAGTGAGGTCTGACCAAGGCAGAATAGAGTGGCACTATTACTTCCCTTGATCTAGACACTATACTTCTATTGATACAGCCCAAAATCGCATTGGCCTTTTTAGCTGCCGCATCACACTGTTGGCTCATGTTCAACTTGTGGTCTACTAGGACTCCTAGATCCCTTTCGCATGTAGTCTCGTTCAGCTAGGTCTCTCCCATCCTATATTTATGCATTTCATTTTTCCGCCCTAAATACAGTACTTTACATTGCCACCAGGTATCCTTTCCATGTGTCTATTGCTGGAGAGCAAGAGTTGGTATCATTTCCTGGAGCAGCCATCATAAATGCTCAGTAGGCCCATTTTCTGAGGAGGCCCCTTCCTTAATACCACAACCACTACTTGCCTTCTCCACATCACTGCCTGGAAGGGAAGGGTAAGGCGGTTAGAGACCCTTCTTCCTTCTTCTTGTCACTCCTTAAGACACCTGGAGATGGAAACTGAACATGCAGCAACAGAAAGGAGAAAAGGGCACCTTAAGGTCCATGGAGCATCAGTAGGTGCCCAGCAATGCTGACACACACACACACGGGTGATGCTGGCCCTTAGGACATTACTGTAATAGTTGACTTGTCTTGAAAAGTGCACATAGTGTATATTTGTAGTCTTGACCAGCATACCCATGTGAAGTAGTATTATTGTTTAATTTTTTATCTTCTTTGTCCTGGCTGCATTAAACAACCTAATGTTCCGCTTGATAGCACTGGCTCTATCTTGTAGAGTTCACAGATATTGGGCTCCCAGGGGGTTAATGGCTCTAAACTAGCTGTACCTAATGATGCAGTGGCAAAAGCTTTCTTCAGATAGATATGGCCTTTTCCTTGCAGCCTGGGACGGAGGAGAAAAGCACACAATTGACAGGTCATCATGAAAAGCTAGCATCTGGGTGATGGAGAATAACTAATTTGTATCAGCACCTTGATATTCCATACCCTTGCCCCCACTAGCACATTTCTGCAAACGTTTTCATCAGAGCTGTATTTTTCATGTCTGTTATGTGGTTATTTAATTGCAAGAATCTCGTAGGCTCATCTTACAAAATGTCTTTCAGATGAGCAATTGAAATCACCACCTCTCCCCCCACCCCGAATAAATTAGCCACTTGTACATAGAGTTCTGGCTATCTGTAATTATGCTTTGCTCCTCGCTGCTTGAGCACATAATAGCCAAGATTATCTCCCAAGAATAACAGTGATGCATTTAACTTTACAGTCTTCTAATTTGGAAGTACACATCTAATGGGGACATTGCAGAAGCACTGTGGCAGCCATTTGTAGTTGCAGCTAGCCAGTTTTCACTCAACCTTCTCCTTACTTGTGAATGTTCAACATACATCTTCTCAATTCTCCATGCAACAACTTCGTTAAACTGACTGGCAATTATACATTGACCTGGGGCCCTATTCCATGTGCTGGAACATTCTGTGGGACATGCAATACCACCCCAAGTTGGAAGTTAATGGAATTCTACACCCTGTTTTCAAAAACTGGTGGATTTCCCCCAAAAAACAAGGTAGAAGAAGAACTTGGCAAACCACCCTTGCTTGAGACCTCCAGGAGCATAGGTGTTTGTTTGCTTAAAAACAAAAACAAAAATTGAGAAATGTTGGTGCTGTGGGGTTTCTGGAAGTTGCAAGATCATATGTATATTTCCCATCCCTGCAGTAAAAGCCTCCCATCATCATCCCTGTGTGATAGAGGAAATGTTAAACTAAGGGATCATGGCTTAGATAAAGCCACTGACTGAGCTAATGGCAGAGGTGAGATTGTGAAGGCAGTGAGGTGCAGTATCCTGAGTAGGATACAGCACTGGTGGAGAGACCCAAGTGACATCTCCACTCAAAATTTAGTCCAAAATTTTATTGAAACAATTATTTCAATAAATGAGATGGTCCAGACAAAATGAACAAAGTTCTAACTCCCAGTGATTTCGTAACTCATCGTAATCATGTTTAAGCAGAGGTCATTCCACTGAGCTGAGTGGGATTTGCTCCAAAGTAAGCCTGTATTGGATTGTAGCTGTTGAAGTAATATATTACAGCAAAATCAATGCAAAATCTCTTTCTCCCCCTTTCTCTCTCTAAATACAAGCAATGCAGCATAGTGGTTTGGATGTTGGACTAGAACTCTGGAGATCAGGGTTCAAATCCCTGTTCAGTCATGAAAACCCACTCGGTGACCTTGGGCAAGTCATGCACTCTCAGCCTCAGAGGAAGGTAAGGGCAAACCCCCTCTGAACTAATCTTGCCAAGAAAACCCTCTGATAGGTTAATGGAACCTTTGGGTTGCCGTAAGTCGGAAACAACTTGAAGGCACGTAACAACAACAAAAAGTTTGTATAACTTATACACTAAGAAAAATAAAATAATTTTACATGTTTAAAAATAATAATGCAGTTTGGAATCTGCCCCCCTCCCCTGCCAGCAAGACTTCCAAAGTATGAACGTGCCGTGCCTTTTAAGGATTTTTTTTTTCCAAAAGAAAAAATAGATGAAATACAGTGACACCCACCCACCTCCATTTTTTTATTTTTTTGTTTTTAAACAAGACTCAGAAGAAAGCAGGCAAAGGTTTTAAAAATGTTTCTTAACGGGACAGAACCATACACACGCACACTTTTGAAAATTCTTTATTCGTTTTCTTTTGCCTTAAAAAAATTATCAGTGCAACAATTCAGAACTTCCACTCCTTGTCCACCAAACACTGAGCAGTAGTTAATCTTAGTTAGGAAATACTGAGTTCTGAAGCCAGTGGGTTATCATTTTGCTATTTATTTCCTTCTGTCAAACTCTGAAAAAGTCCTCTGTATAAATTAAACAAATGAAAAAAAAATTGTTATTCTCAATCCTAGGTCATCATTACAGCCAACAGAATCATAATAATGCATCTAAAATGTGTGTCCACAATATATCAAGGTATACATTTGGGAGGGGGAGGGGAAATACAAGAAAAAAATATGACATTCTAGACTTGTTAAAAAGGATAATGGTCCCATATATTTATTAACAGGTTAGCAAAAAACAAAACAAAACAAATCCAATGGATTACAATATTTACATGTTATTTGAAAAATAAAGTAGTGATAAAAGCATGTCACAATCATTTATTTCATTTTTTTTTTCATCTCATTTTTTTTTTCATCTTTTTCATTTTTGGTAACCATTACAAACACCCAATCCAGGTATGGAACTGTTTAAATACATTTGAAATGAGGCCAATTTAAAAGAAAACATTCAGACACAAAATGTGTATTTATACTTGTCCTTCCAATGTTTTTCCCCCCACATGACTGTCCCTCCCTCCAAATAAAAAAAAGGTCCCCACCCCCATCAAAATATGAATCCTCAAAATCAAAACACCATGCTTTTCAAGTAGCACTTATTTCACAAATGCAACAGTATTATTTTTCTATCTTTTTTTTTCTTTCCCACTCCCTCTTCTTTTGTCATCAATTTGAGGAGAAGTTCTGTTGGATCCGGACTTCTCGTCAGCATCCTCTCATGCCCATCCTCCCCACCCCACCCTCTCCAAGTTAAAAAAAGGCGCCAAACCAAAAAAAGAAAAAAAAAAGAAAAAAAAAAGAAAAATGAAAATGAAAAACAACCCAAAGAGACACATGCAATTCTAAAACTAGGCATCAGTCAAATACTTTCTACTTTTGGAAATAAACCCCTTTGTTCACAATCAGACCATTTTCCCCATGGGTCCCGATCTTCTGATTCATGTTCATGCAAAACGTCCAAAGACTTTTGGCATGAAATCAGGAACACAAGTCGCAAATTCCCATGGGTGTAAATTCCTATTTATGCTACGCTTTCCCCCATCATGTGAAGAGCTAATGGGAGGTGATACAAACAGTTCATGAAATCCGCAAAGAGTAGACCTTCTAACTCCAAATATTACAGAATGGGGTCACCTCAAGCTTTCAGAATTACGCTTTTAGAATGTCAGAAATTTCAGAATAATCAGCTCCCTCCCCTTCTCTCCCACCCCCATCGCACCAAAACAAGACACACCACATACAAAGAAAAGGCAACCATTCATAAGAACAAAAATAATAACCAGTGAGAGATGTTCAAATCTGACAAGCAACAGAATGATTAGGAGGACCATTTGGCCCACAACCTGCATAGCTGTGCTGTAAGTTTGGTTCTTTAGTATTAATGGGGTTTCTTTTCTTTTTCTTTTTAAAGTCACTTCTTTGCTATTTCCACATGTTTGAAACTAACAGAAAGAGGAGTGTGTGGGAGGGGGGAAGAAAAAGAATGAAAAGAAACATTATATTCACAAAAGCTAATCCTCCTTCCCAACGCCATCTCCTGGGTGGGTGGAGGACCAGGGTGGGGAACAACAATGCTTTACATGGGAAGAAAGAAAGAAAGAAAAAAACAATAACCCCAAACTTAATTGTGCTGTATTTGTAACCCCTTAGGCTGAGCAGACGTAGACATGGGGCAAAACAAGAACGGCACATAGTCAGTCACATGAGTCTTTTTTTTAAAAAAAAAACAACACAACACACACGCACCCTAAAATCATAGCTGAACGCTAACAAACAGCTTACCTGGAATAAAAGATGACAAGTCACGGACAGATATCTAGGAATTCTCTCTCTCTCTCTCTTTTTTGTATTTTTTTTTACTAAAATAATTAAAAAAATCACAGTATTTTAAGAAATAAAAATCCCCACAGGGATTTTTGAGCACAATTTTGTTTTCCTTTTGTTTTTAAAACTTTGTGGTTTTTCTTCCATTCACCATCTTGCCCAGCAGTCTGTCTCTACATTTAACCACAACAACAACAGGTAGTACTGACAAATGCAGAGATTTGTATTTTTTTTTTTTAATATTTCCCTTGGTTAATTCTGAGGTACTAGGAAACAGAGACTGTTTTAAGCAAAAAGCAGTTTTTTTTGTTTGTTTTCTTCTTCTTCTTCTTCTAAAGCAAGTCAGTCAGTCAGTCAGTCTGGAAAAGCGTAATATGTATATTAAAATTAGAAAAAAAAGCGCCCAAATTTGTGCGCTGAAAATTGTCCCCTGTACTCTTCCATCCTCGTGACGCTTCCATCCTTGAAATGATCCAAAGTGTCCATGGCAAAGCACAATGGTATAATGCAATGACCATTGGTGACTTTGCTCCTCAAGTCCAAATGAACAGAAACTTCCCCTTGTTAAGATCCAGAAGAGTCACAGAGATGTCATGGAGCCACAATATTTTGTTGTCCTCAATTAAATAAATTTAATATATGTACACACACGCAAAATCACGCACCCACGCACGCACGCAGGCACACACACACGTACCAGTG
Organism: Gambelia wislizenii; assembly: GCA_030847615.1. Taxonomy (NCBI): domain Eukaryota; kingdom Metazoa; phylum Chordata; class Lepidosauria; order Squamata; family Crotaphytidae; genus Gambelia; species Gambelia wislizenii. The sequence goes on along the minus strand of JAUMIR010000002.1, from coordinate 301,014,574 downwards.
CTTTGAAAATAGATCATTCAGTCCTAAAAGCAGCTTTGATTCTTCCTTGTCCCTCTTCCCACCCCACCCCATCCATCACTGTTCAAGTAGGTTGTTTGAAATCACACCAGGTGCTCATTCGCTTTTGGCCTCTGTATTCTCTTGGAGTGATTTATCAGCAGCAGCAACAATACAGACGGCAGTTTCATTCTTGTGGGAAAAGTCCACCACTATTGTCGTGCTGCTTTCCATCTCTTCTGCCAACGGTACCTTCACATTCTCTTCTGTGTTCTCGTTTGGCTGGCTGTCTTCACTAATCACCCGATTGGTTTCATTCACAGCCCTGGAAACCCAGAAAGAGACAAAATCCCCCCCACAACATGTGAGTGCATGTTGAGCAATACTTGAAAAGCCCTTCCTGCTAGGTAGAGTCACTATTGTTATAGACTCTAGAGGGGTGAGAAACATTTGGCTGTTGCAGCTGACACAATGAAGAGTCAGAGGCCACCATAAGACTCACACATTTATTGTGGCTCGAGCTTTCTGTTGGCCAGCATTCACTGTGTCACATCTTTCAAAACATTCTTGTGAAAAGGTATATGTAAATACAGTCAGACCTCCATATCCATGGGGTCTGCATCCATGGATTCAACCAACCACGGCTTGAAATATTTGAGGGGAAAAAATCCACAACCAAACTTTGCTGTTTGCCATTTTATATAAGTGATGTCATTTTATTATGCCATGATATGTAATGGGACTTGAGCATTCCTGGATTTTGGTATCCACAGTGTGTGCTGGGACCAAGCCCCAGAAGGTACCAAGGGCCTACTGTATACAGAAAGGAGAAGAAAACAAAAGCAAGGCAAAATAAAATGTAAATAGAAAGGTAATATCAAGTCAAATGGCCAAGCAACTCAAGAGAGACCTGTTCAAGTAGTATGCACAGTCAAAAAGACTGCAGAATCCAATCAAACTGGATCCAACCTGTGTGGGTGTAATCCACTCCCAACTGGTAAAGGACACAGTGAACAGGTTCAGGAACACAAAAATATCAAGCAGGTCATCTTGATCTAAGAAAAATGTTTAAAATAGGAAGCCACTGAACTGGAATTCCTAAGCAAGTTTTGACAATGCAGATTTGAGTCTTCACAGAGTCTAACTAATTTCAACTCACTATAGGAAGTATTGTCCTTCTTAGGTTGTTTGTTTGCAAGAGTGATCATGATTTGCTGTCAATGATGGCTAGTTGGGAGTGACTCACACCCATGGTTGGTGACTGCAAATATTCAACTGTGCTCTGCATAAACCAACTCTATGGTATGGAGCCAAATGATTTCACATTGTCAAAAACATGACCACACAATACTATCTATCTATCTAGGTAAGTGATAGCCTGACTATAGCCTACAATGCCTTATGGCATGATTAATGTTTTTCTTTTTAAGATCCCACAAGGCTCTTTAACATAATCATTGAACCTGACCATCACATTTTCTACAAGAAAATTCACTATTTTAAAATTATTTATAGCTAGTATTTATTACTCATAATATTTATAATCTGCCTGTCCTCCAAGGACCCCAAGGTACTGTACACTCCTCCCATTTTTATGCATTAGATAGAGGGGACCATGACCATACAAATGTTGGACATCCGAACTGCTCCTACCACTAAGCCTGCATATCCTTTATGCTAAAATGTGCTGAACCATTACAACCCAAATTCTGTCCAAAGAATCTATTAACATAATTAAACAAATCAGTAAGTAACAGATAGCAAATTGTCATACCTACAAATGTATAAACCTGTTGCTAATTTATATAATTACTCTTGCTCCTGTTAAGTGTGTGTATGTGTGTGTATGGGAGTGGTGGTACCAGAGTCTCACTTGGCAACCCATGGAATTTTAGCATTGGAAGATGCCTTGCAGGCCATCTAAGTCCACCAGAAATTCTACTGAGCATCTCTTCAAAATGTTACTGGTAGGGACTGGTAAGGATAATAATCTAGATTATTGGAGAGAGGAAGGCAAACTGTGAACACCTTCTTTAATTGTTCTCCCACTTTTTCTTGCTCTTCCTCTTACTCCAGCCATCTTCCTCTGTCTCTTTCTTCTCATCTAATCCCATTTCCATGTTATGTCCCAGTAGTGACCTCAAAATCTCTTAAATTTACACACGGCTGCATTTGAGCAAACCGCCACAAAACCTAATTTGCATACCAGGCACCAATCATTTGGTGGAAGGAGGTTGCCTTCAATATTGTTTCCTTCACAAAATACACTAGGAGAGACAATAGTAATTTCCTGTGATCGTTAAGAGTCAGTAGTTCTTAGGCCAACTTACATGCCATGCCTCAGTACGTGCCTTTCCCACTCGGAGCCCTCTGCAAATGTCCGACCGCAAAATTCACATGGGAACCTTTTTTCTGGTGGCCCATTCTCTGAGAACCTCATGGACTCTAAAGGAAAGCAAAACACATGGCACCCTTGAGTAAGATTCTGCTTATTTCTCTTAAGAAGGCAAAAGAAAATGGAAATTTCTTGTGAAGTCCAACCGAGTAAACATATATGTCCTCTTCCAAAGAACTACAAGATGGGAAACCTGCATAAGTGCATATAAAATTAGCTATAATACCAATACTCTAAACCAGGCCTGGGGAATGTCTGATAGGTAAGCCAATTCTGGCCCACCAAACCTTGGGTGAGGTCTCTCTCTGAGAAGGGAGTTACTGGGTTGAAGCCTCAAGGAAGATTCTTTGAGGCTACAGGCTTTGGGCTTCCTTTGCTTATGGGGAGCAAAGCCAAGTTCAAGCTTTGACAGCACACTAAGGAGCCAACTGACTGCTTCAGTCTCCTCTTGCTCCATCAGTTAAGGGAAGAGGAGCAAAGCTGGCACTCAGCTGGCACCAGAAGCAAACACTCCTTCCATTTCCCCCCTTTCTCTCTGCACAGGTGAAGGATTCCAGACAATATTGGGAGAGGGGAAGACCCCCTGATGTCATTCGTCCCCCTCAAGAGGTGTCCTGGGATGCAATCCAGCCCTGAGGGACTACTCAGATCCCTAACCCTCATCCAAATCAATCTTTATGGATGTATTCAAATTCAACATTCAGATTCAGTAGAGAAGATGTAGCCCAAGTATTCGGAAGATCATGTCTGATCTTGGAAGCTAAGCAAGGTCAGGCCTGGTTAGTACTTGGATGGGAGACCACCAAGGAATACCAGGTGCTTGCACAGGAAGGCAATGGCAAACCACTTCTCTTTGTCTAAGAAAACCCTACAAAATTCATGGAGTCAGCACAAGTCAACAGGTGACTTGAATATACGTGCATGCATGTGCGCGCGCGCGCACACACACACACACACACACAAGGAAGATAGATACTGAGAAGTCCCTGTTGAGCCACATGTGGAGTAGTCACTCCCCCCCCCTGAAATCTGAGAAATAACATTAGGCTAAAAATTTCATTTCACAAACCCATCCTTTTAGACTTAACCAGTTCTGTCTTTCCAAACATACCTGGTTGGTCATTACTTTCATATTTTCCATTTCATTTCTATCTCATTTTAAAATTATCCTTCTCAATACAGTAGTCTTGAAAACAATTATAGGTGCAAGGGTACAATTTCACTACTCCAGCTAAATAGCTTTAATTGCCCCCAAGAAACTCTAGGAATTATAATAAGGTAAGGAAACTAAAGATCTCTAAGGTCTTTACTCAGCTCTTGGAAAATGGCTTTGGACGTTACAATGATGCAGAGAGAACAGGAAATAAAAGCATCTGGCACTTCCTGTTGTTTTATGACTCTATACTGTATAAACCTGAGGTCCCATATCTCCACATGACCTCATTTGTGAGGGATGCAAAAGGTCTATTTCCCCTGAAATGGAGATACAGAAGAAAGGAAGCATGAGAAGACTGGAGCCAGTTCCCATTCTCTCCACACTGACAGTACCTGCATAGAACTATCTGCCAGAATGGTTTTATCCTGCTTTTCAGTTTGTTTACCCCTCTTGTCTATCAGCAAGTAAAAATAAACCAGCCATACAATTGCTTTTTGAATCTGTTTTTCCCCATTAAATATTTGCATAACAGTTGAAATGAAAAGCACATTTTAGAGCAGGTTTTAAAAATGGAGTGAAGAAAAAACACCATTAAAGTGACATGCACAGGACCATGGCATACATTCCAGCTGTCCTGACTTGGAAGGGACAGTCCCAATTAATCCTCTCTGTTTCCTACTTTTTCAGCTACTTTTAAAATGTCCTAGTTTCTTGTTCCTCCTCCTGTTTTTCTCCTCAGCTTACATCTACTGCTGCAGACTGAGTTTGAACTGCACAAGTCATTTGCACTCAGTTTAACTCGGCAAAGGAGTGGAGTGGGCACTTCCCTGTAGATTAAGGCCATAGCAAACTGCTGCAGCCTCTCCTGGTTTGTGTCTTCTTCCTTGCTAATAACTTCTGCCATCCTGATTTTTATATATATAAACCATCTTGGGAAGCTTGATATGATAGCCAGACTTGAGCTTCTGGGTTTGTTGCTCTCATACAAGCAAGGCTCATAAACCTGGGATAAACCAAGCCTGTTGTTCCTTACAAATCCTGGCTTCAGGAATCAGAGGTTCCAATTCAAACCCTGTTCAGATGTCATGCAAAACTTTCCTCTTTTGGTTTGTTTTAATCATTGTTCATGCAAATGGGTCATTGAATGAACTGTGTACACTAGCATGTTGTTCATTGACAGTAAATTAGGCAATTCTGATTTATTATATCATATGTGTAAACAATCACATCATTATAATAACTGGAGCATCTCTTACAAAAATATGCTTTTTCAAGAATTCTTTGGGGTTAACATTAGTTCTAACTCTAGTATTAGAATTGGTTTCTGGAGGACAGAAAGGGGGTAAAGGGGACAGTCTACTTTTCTTGTATGTACAAATGGCTTTCCCCCTAGTTATATGTGTACGCAATCTGGAAGAGAGGAGTAGCTGCTGGCATGAATCCTTGCACTGAGCATTGGGACTTTGTAGCAGGCTCCAGATTGACTGAACTGAATGTGAGTTGTGCCACTGGCTTTAATCAAAACATAGCTTGCGGCCAATTTTCCTGGACATACAAGTTCCACCTTTATGCAAGATTTTCCTCATGCAGGATAAAACCCAACAAGTGTTTCATTAATCTCACACTGGGCGAGATCCAGTCAAAGTTTAAACATTTCCTTAAACATTCCATTGGTTTTGGTGGGAAAGAGCTAGCCCATCTGCTTAAATCAATGGGAGTGGATTGTGCTTGGGATGGATTGTATGCTGTCAAGTTATTAATTGAGTACCCTCAACACCTTGAAGTCATAGTAGACATCCTATATGCAGGTCCTGCATGAACAAGAGAGCCGGCCACAAACAAAAGATGAAATGTTTTCTTACAAAATTACAACGAATGCTACACAGGCCATTAAAAATAATTGCTTGGACTCTCTTGCTTGATTCTTTTCACTGAAAATGAGACAGTGCCATCTGCTCCAAGCATTAATTCTTTAGTAGGGATTATCTTGAGCAAGAAAACAACAGAATGCCAATGTCTTTGCCTTCCCAGAGTCCTCTCAAAGTACATAATGAAAGAAATGGGGAATTTTGCTTCATTTACTGCTGATCTCTGCTTACCTCATTTCCATGTTTTATTATAATGTACACAGCTCATGAGCCAACTTAAGCTTCTGACAATCTTTCTTTCTCTCTTGTGCACACACAAAAAACATACAGACTGTGCCTGGCCTTCTTTCTCCAGGCAGTTTCACTGCTGGGAAGAGATATCATCACTTTCTCCCCCAAAGCTTTTCCCCATGTCTTTTGATTGTTAACATTATCTATCAAGGAGTGTGTGTTACTGCAGAGAGATTTTTGTCCCCTCAATGCTAAAAGTGCCTTTTGCAAAATGCTGGTCTTCATCCGCTTAAGTATGTCAGAGTTTGCTCCACAAGCAGAATAAATTTGTCACAACATAGAGAAGGAAAAAGTGGTGGTGGTGGGAAAAAAGGCATGTTTTACTGAAAATCCCAAATTTTGCTGTTAAAAATGAATTTATTCAGAGTGGGCACTTCCTCATACTTTAATTTCAATTGACATGTTTTATGTAATTCGCATAATATCAAATTTTGTCTCTTCTGGTATGAACACCTTCTCCCAGGAGTTTTATTTGGCAGGATGGGGAGAGGGAGAATACATGATAGTCAGGGTTATGAAGAACAGAACTATTAACGTCTACTAGCTATGATGGCTAAGAATGGACTTTTATGTTCTGTACTCAGAGGCAGCATACTTTGAATACCAGATGCCAGGAACAGATGAAAAGGATTTTTTTAAAATTAAAATGATAAAACCAAAAACCAGCTCTTCTGAACCAAGGATAACTACTGTACAGAGGACAATGGGAAACCCAGAGAAGTTACTGTGGTGAAGGGGAAAAAAAAAAAACTACAACAGAGATATAGATCTCCCACTCAAACCAATCATCTAGCATGAATTGACTAGGTAGCTTCAGCCCTCTCCCAATCTACAGAACAGGGTTAATGGCACTGTTGTGGTTTAAAGGCATGTTCATAGGGTGAGTGACTTAGTGTACATACAGTGCTCACAGGGTAGCATCCAGAAGGCTAGGGGCTATTATGAGATGGTTATTGGGCCTGAACAGACTTGTTGTATACCATAGACTCCATCACCTGAGAATGAATGAATATAGATAGGTATGCTTTCAGTGACCACAAATTGTGAATACTGGCCCCATTAAACAAGCCTTTTGATTTACTACTTGCCTGTCTGGGGAGATTACATAAAGGCATAGAGCTCATTCAGTATTGTCACCAGCTACAAACTCAGGTCCAGAGAGAGACAAGACACTGGGGGACATCAGAAAGTCGGGATAAGCGTGTGCAGCTCTGGTAGCCCTCTCCTTTAATAGCTACAGGGCATTTAAGGCAGAAGGAACAGAGGCTGCTGACACAGTGCATAAATAATGCTTTAACTATCTTGGCTCCATCTTATGGAATCCTGGAATTTGTAGTTTGTTGTGACACCAGAGCACTCTGACAGAGAAAAAGTTAAATATCTTACAAAACTACAAATCCCAGAATTCCATAGCCTTGAGCCATGGCTATTAAAGCAGTGTCAAACTGGATTATTTATGCACTGTGTCAGCTGCCTGAGAGATCCTGAGCAGATGGAGCAAGAGGAGACTGACTGCTCCACCATCATCATAATGAGATTGAGATGAGAGCCCTCCCAGATTGTTTTCAGTGGTGGTACCCAGTTGTGAAATTCCCTCCCAAAAGATGTTTGCCTAACACCTACTACCCAGGGCAAGACTTTTAAATTTTTCCCAAGGCTTTCAAATATATCGATGACGATTTCAGTGTATTATTTGTGTTTTAGCTTGTCTCTATAAACGACTATGGTTTTCTGGCTGAAAATTATAAATTCTAAATTTCCTAAACTGCCAATCCCAGGAATCCATGTGATGGTGCCATGGCAGTTAAAGTGGAATATATTGATATAATTGTGTGGTGTGATTGGGTTCCTGGTTCCACTTCAAATTTGTTGCAATACATATCCTACCAGTGCTACCCAGGGATGATGAGGGTTGTAGTAAAAAATGTCTAAAGGTAATACTGATCTAACTGAAAATGGGTCCAGCTTCTCACACATACCTTAAAGGGTTATGCAGTTGGTTTCAATGTAAATCTATTTATAAGCCCTGCAGAACAGCTGGTCCTTATTCCCTAACTCCAGCCTTACTCTTGTTCCAGATTGGCTTGCTCGTTTGATCAGCAACTGAGAGCTTCATCTTTATATTTTCATATTGGCTCAAACTTAGAAAAAAACCCCAATAAAACTAGATTGCTAGTTTCAGAAAGACTTAGAAACACACACACACACGGAGACACACAAACGCATTGTTTTCATGGAAAACGATTTCATGTGATCCTGTTGCTTCCCTGTTATCAGACAGCTGGAGGCAGAATGACTAAAGAAAAATGATGGTGAGGTTTTTTTAAAAAAAGAGGGTAGGGATCAGCTGGATGCAGAATTCTGCTAAGCATTAGAGATAAAACAACCATACTGACCTCTCTCTTCATCCTTGGGACTCATCTCCTCCTCCTTTTCTTCCTCATCGCTGCTGGAACTTTCCTCTTTCCCCTTCATTTGTTCCAACTGATCTAAGTTAACCCGTCCAACCAGTTCAAAATTGCGACTCACCTTTGGAGAAGAAGAAGAAGAAAACACGGTTGCCTCATTCCCTGGGATTTCCCACTCTGTGCATGGTACATAGCTCACCACCCCTCCATTTCCCATTCACTAATATTCTATGCAACAAGGGCTCTCAAATTTTGCAAACAGCAAGTATCCCCATGTTGACAACAAAGACATGGTTCAAGAGTCTGGAAGGGATAAAGATGATACAACAGCAGATACGTTGTTCAGGCAATGCTTGATTTTGCCCCTGCCTTAGGGAACATGAAAATGTTATGAAGTGTGCTACCAAAAGCAATGAAAAGGATTAGCATTGACTGTTTTGTTGAGCAGGGATGAGGCATGTGTCCTGAAATTTAATTTCCAAGAGCAAGCACAGCCTATAATAAGTTTCATACATCTCATACATGAAAAAGCATACATCTCTATGCTGTGTGTGAGAAAGGGGTTCTTGGATTTTAGTGATCACCACAGGGGTCTCCCACCTTAACAGCACCATTCCCCCACCCTCACTACGCCTTACAATGCTGGTAGGTTCTTACTATCACAGCCACATACAGGAAGAATGGTGAAATCCTGCCAGAATCCTTGCTTTACAAGATTTGGGTAAACCTAGCTCTTGGAAAGACTGGAAGGGAGCAGGAGATGGGAGGAAGACTGGCAGGGTATAAGAGGAACACATCTTTATGGACAGAGGACAGCCTTTAGTCATTCTAAAAGGATTGATCTGGCTGGTGAAGACTTAAACTGCACACCTTTGTGACTGGGCAGGGTGTGTCCGTGAGCTTCTTTTCCCTCTCCCCAAATTGTTTACCCAAGCAGAATACAGTATAATTTGATATAATACCTCATCATTATTACTGGGACAGATGTAAATGAGGTACATATTTAGCCCACTGTAAAATTCATTCTGCACCAGATCCATCTGTTGCATGCAAGTACATATGTGCTTGTTGATAATTACTTAACTGCTCTTGGGAAATACTTCACAACTGGTACACCAACTATACATGTCAACAGCCAGTTTTTGGAAAACCCAGGGGTAAGACATGAAATGATTAAATACTGTCAAAATAGCGTAAGCTAGGGTGACAACTACGTAACACTGTCCACTTGGAAAATGACAAAAAAAAAACAAAGCAAAAAACAACAAAAAACCACCCATGGCACCTTAAAGACTACGAATTTGTATTCGGCATTAAATTTTTGTGGACTGTAGTCCACTTCAGCAGATGCATGGTGTACTATAGAAAACAGCAAAATAGAATGTATATTTTTCAAGGTGTTAAGAATTGACAGACTGAAATTTTACATTTTATAAAAGCAGGACTGAAACAGTATGCACACACTTGCAAGTGGTTATTATTCTGCATTCAGTGTGATGAAGTTATGACAGTCCTTCCTTGCCCCCCACATCATCTAATATTCAGAATACAGTGCTTCTAAATGCAAGAGGCTCCACCTACCTATGTCCTATAAACTAATAGTAAATATGATCACCAAGTGTAGATAATAGCCAGATATCAGAGGCTTGGGTAGGTTTAAAGAATTAAAAAAGGAAAGGGAGGGAGGGAGGGCTATGTTGGTGAGTGTATGTAGAAACAAATTAGCCCAATGAAGACTGAGCATACGCAGAAGGCTGGAGGAAGACAGAAAGCCAGGGAGGAAGGAATGGAATGGGGCAACCTGAAAGACAGGATGGAAACCCAAATAGGAGGTGCTTTACATTGCAACATTTAGTTGACAAACCCTATTGCTATGACATATAGAGACCCAGTGTGGTATAGTGGTTTGAGTGCTGGATTAGGACTCGGGGTTCAAATCCCTACTTAGCCATGGAAGCCTACTAGGCGACCTTAGGCAAGTCATACTCTCTCAGCCTTAGAGGAAGGAAATGGTAAAACTCCAACTAAACCTTGCCAAGAAAACTCTATGACAGAGTTGCCCTAAGTCAGAATTGACTTGAAGGCATCTAACAACACAGTTACTGACATATTTACTGTATATTCCGGCGTATAAGACGACTTTTAAAGCTCTCAAAATCTTTTCAAAATTAGGGGGCTGTCTTATACTCCGGAATAGGACTCTTCATCGCAGCTTTGGAAGGATGGGTGGTGGCTGGCTAGATGGGGAAGAGGCATGCCAGCACCCGCCCTTCTCAAAGCCGCGATGGGGAGCCCTATAAGACCAAACCCCACCCAGCCAGCCACCCCTCCGTACCCCCCCAAGCTGCGATCGGGATCCCGACCGGGGCTCGTGAAAGGAGAGTGTGGGCTGGAAAGCCCCCACTCCACCAAGCCACGATTGGGACTCCAATCCCAGGTCCGTGAAGGGCGGGTGTGGACTGGAAAGCCACCCCTCCACCCTCCCGCTCTTCACGAAGCTGTGATTTCGGGACCCCGATCCCAGCTCCATGAAGGGCGAGTGTGGGCTGGAAACCCCCCCTCCACCCACCCACCATTCATGAAGCCGCGATAGGTGGGTGGTGGGCAGGGCTGGCAAAAGGTGTTAGGCCCCCTCACGCAGAGCCCCAACTTGTGGTGGCGATGGCGATTCCAGGCTCCGTGAGCACCATTAGGTGCTCCCCACCGCCAACATCACCATGACAAAGGGAGGGGAAGGGAGGAGGAGGAGGAGGAGGATGGGGATGGAGCCACCACCAATGCCAGTGCCTGTGAGACGTCTCCCCTCTGGCGCCTGCAAGCTCAGGCCCTCCTCTGCTGCCTCCTCCGCAGCTCTTCTCCACGGCCGGGCGGGAAGGGGGGTGCGCCAATGCTGCCGCTGTCACCACCTCCACCACCTTCTCTTCCTCCTCCTCCTCTTCCTCACCTCCCCTGCCTGCCTGGGCAGCTGTGGCCAATTCAGGAAGTGCCCATGGCCACCCTTCCCGACGCCACCAACGCCGCCATTGTGGCCCAGCTCCGCCGCCGCTGCAAAGCCAATCCAATCCAAGGGGCCCCAGGGAGAGAGGAAGATCCCCCCACCCCCACACAGCAAAGGGGAAGGGAAGGAAGGAGGGCCCTCCCTCCAGCGAAGGAGATGGGGAGGAAGATGGACACCCTCCTCCTCCTCTCAAAAGAGGGCCTCCCTCTCTCCGTCTCATGACAACCCTAAGGTAAATCTATCATGAGGTTTTCTTGACAAGATTTGTTCAGGGGGGTGTTTGCCTTTGTCTACCTCTGAGGCTGAGAGAGTATGACTCTCCTAAGGTCATCTAGTGCCACCAGTGGGTTTCCATGGCTGAATGGGGATTCAAACCCTAGCCTCCAGAGTTGTCGTCCAAATGCTTCAAACCACTCTTCCACCCTTAACTAGTGCAATCAAAAGTGGGAGTCCTTTGATTGTGTGTTCCTGCAGGGCAGGGGGTTGGACTAGATGGCCCTAGTGGTCTCTTCCAAATCTATACTGTAATTCTATTATTTGCCAGTTTACTCATTGGTTACTGCATTACTCTAGTGTTCTGGGCAGCAACTAGTGGTGTATGGGTGCAAAACTAATTAGAATCATAAAATCATAGAGTTGGAAGAGACCACAAAGGGCCATCTAGTCCAACCCCCTGTCCTGCAGGAATACACAATCAAAGCATTCCCGACAGATGGCCATTCAGCCTCTGTTTAAAAACCTCCAAAGAAAGAGACTCCACCACACAGAAACAGCATGTTGCACTGTTGAACAGGTCTTACTGTCAGGAAGTTCTTCCTAACAATGTTTAGGTGGAATCTCTTTTCCTGGAGTTTGAATCCATTGCTCCATGTCCGAGTCTCTGGAGCAGCAGAAAACAAACTTGCTCCATCCTCAGTATGACATCCCTTCAAATATTTAAACATGGCTATCATGTCCCTTTTTAATCCTCTCTTCTCCAGGCTAAACATACCCAGCTCCCTAAGCCGCTCCTCATAGGGCATGGCTTCCAGACCTCCCACCATTGTGGTTGCCCTCCTCTGGACATGTTCCAGCTTCTCAATATCCTTCTTGAATTGTTGTGCCCAGAACTGGAAGCAGTATTCCAGGTGAGCTCTGACAAAAGCAGAATACAGTGGCACTATTACTTCCCTTGATTTCTAGACACTAGATTCCTATTGATGCAGCCTAGAATTGCATTGGCTTTTTTAGCTGCTGCATCACACTGCTGACTCATGTTCAGCTTGTGGTCCACTCTTTCTTTTCTTTGAGGAAAACTACACCATTATGTTAATTGCTAATAAACAACAAAAAATATGTTAGTGCCTATATTTTTTTTAAACTGAATTATTGGTGGCAAATTATGTAATAATCTGAACATCCCGTACTATGAATAGGCTAGGTTACACTGACCTGAGATAAATATATCCTTCCCCAATAAAGTATTGCAGGGCCCCCCAAAATTCCTTAAACCGGCCCTGGTGGTGGGTGGAGGTAGGTAGGTTGGAGGGGGGAGTTTGGGATATACTCATCATATAAGAGAAGGGGGTGTAGTCTTATACGGCGATTATATCACAGACTCTCTATTTTAACTTAAAATGGGGGGTCGTCTTATACGCTGGAATATACAGTAGCTTCCATGAATTTAATTATTTTTAAGGGCCTAGTCACTAGGAGCCATCACTCATGGCAGAGAATTTCAGAACTTAATCATGTGTTGAAGAATTACTTCCTTAAAAATGTTCTGGATGATGGCATTTAGCTTCTTTCTGTCTGTTGCTGTGTGGAACTTTTGTGTGGAAGGCACCAGTGGGCCCAGGTGGAAAACACTTACCTTATGCTCATCTCGGAGGTGGGCATCCAGCTCATCTGTGTGCTTGGTCTCATAGTAGCAGAGTTGGCATTTGTAAGGTCTGAGCTCATTGTGCTTCTCTATATGCTGCTGTAGGCTCTCGTCACTGGAGCAGGTGAAGGTGCACTTGTCACAGCGGAAAACAACTCCCTGCAGATATTTGGACAGCTTGGAACGGCACACTTCTATGGGAACCACTCGCTCTTCTGGTAAGGGGAAAAGAGATGGTGGGAGAAGCTTCATTAAGGAAGACACATCATATTCATTTCTCTAGAGCATGCGCACGTGCGCACACATACACACACACACACACACACACACACACACACACAGTCACTTCAGCTACATTCTGCTTGTCTCCCCAATATTTATTTCAAATATTGCCAACACAGTGCTTTTAACATCAAAGCTCTTTTATAACCATTTTCTCATCTCATTCTCACAACAGCCAAGTGAAATAAGAAGCTGCACTAAACTGGCAAATGTGACATCTTAAAATATTCATGCAGGTATATTTCCTTTGATTCCCCCAGGCCCAGACCCATCCCCAACAGATAAAAAGTATTGAAATGGTTCCAAAAGATTCCTTGGTCTTGTACTTTGGCATTTTTCTGGAGACAGTGAGGCATTGCTCCATAATTTCCCCAGGGGATGGTGAGAGAAACAGGAAGGAAATGAACTGATCAATGGTCAGTTTGACTTGAACCTTCTTCTAGAACATTTCAATCCACCTGGACAACACTGCTGACCTAACGGTGTCATTCTCCACTCTTGCTGTTGTGGAGAGTTATTGCATTTATTTTCCATAAATGTACACTCCAAATGAATTGTCATACACTGTCCTTTTTACATCCCATAGCTGTAATTCTTCAAGTTTTCACTGTGCTGTTTCTTCATAAGGAAGCTATAGCAGTAGCAAACTACCAACAGTATTATTTCTGATATGATCTGGCAGTGGCAGCATGAGGTCAGTTGTCCTGTTAGCTGGCAGAGGCATAAAAAAGCTTTGGGGGCAGAGCCTGGAAAGTTAATTTGAAAAGTGATTTGTTCTCATTACTCCTCACTATGTTTGAAAAGTAATCCACTGCCATTACTTGTGGCAGTTTTGAAGAAACAACTTCTTTGATTGCTTGCTGCACTGCTTTGACAAATTTTTTGTCAAAGGTTTCTAAAATGCCCTTTAAGGGTAGCCTCTGAAAGTCCAGAACTGTTTTTATTGGGACTGATGGATGAGCAAATGGAAAAGAAATATGGAAAATTGCTACAATACATGACCACTGCCGCAAGATTATTATACAGTATGTACAAAAATGGAGGAGTGCAAGAATACCAACAAAGAGGATTGGTTGTTAAAAGTGAATGGCTTAGCCGAAATGGACACACTATCTGCTTTGATTAGAGAAAAATCCCTGGTAGCATTTTCAAAAGACTGGGAACCCTTGATTGTCTTTTTGCAGAAAAAAAAGGAACAATATGATAACTGTGGGTTTTGATAATCTCTGGGATTGGTATAGTAAAAGAATCATTTTTTTTTTTTAGTTGGAGAAGTAAGTTTTGTTTTTTACATGAAGACTTACAACCATAATAAAGAAAGCTGAAATTGTAGGGTTTTTTCTTTTTGACTTTATCTTCTCTTTTCTTCTTCTTAGGTATATTTATATACTTTTTAAATGTATTTGGAAACACACACACACACAGAGCAACTAGAAACTATTACTTGTTCACCAATAAAGTAACTTGTTGCACTGCTCTGCTTTTGAAATGAGCATAAGATTCTTACTATTCCAGTACCACTACCACCCCAGCACACAAAGTAGCTAGTTACAGGTATTATTTATAGCCTCTTTCTTCCAGGATCTGCTAGTACGTAGGGAGGCCACCAAGAACCTCTCTCTTGATGTCTGAATCTGACATGAATATCATATAATTATGTAGATGTCCCCTGCTGATTTTACATTATTATGAGGTTCCAATTGTGTAGGACTGGCTGAAGCCAATTACTGAAAGCAGGGGCTATGTCTACATCACAGATTTAAATCAGCAGAGAGAAAAAAGTCTTCAAACTAACATCACTTCCAACCCATGTAATAATCTGGGAACTGTAGTTTTAAGGAGGACACTTAGGATTTCTAGCAATGAATTTTTACTCTCCTTCAGGATTCTAAAGAGCCTTTCAGAAGGAAAACCAAGTGCAAATTGGTTTAAATTTGCAAAATACATCTGTCTTCAAGGCCAAGTGGCAATGCCCTTCTATGAGGCTGTTGTTGATACATTATTGGTCAATTGTTTTATGGTTGTATGCTGCATTTTGAAAGCTTTCCTTAAAGGGTGGAGTAGAAAAATATTAATATTGGGACATACAAGTTTGCATCCAGCCTGAGGCTGGAACAGATCTGCCCTTTTCAGGTTCTACAGATTTTGAACTTCTGAAGTTTTGATTCTACGAAGGCTGCCTCAGAAATCAGCCCCGGCAGCGGCACCTTCTCCGGGGGACAGAGGTCTCCCTGCACCAGTCCCAATACCAGTGGTGACACCTGACGAGAATCCTGCCCTATGGGGGGGAGCCCCACCGGCTCCCGCACCACCTGCATCTCCAGAGGGCGCTTAACTGGTTGAGCCGCGGGGACGGCCCTATGGGCTCAAGCATTGAGACCTGAAGGCGACATTTGACGGAGATGCCATGAAGCTGCCCTTCTTCCTTACCCAGGTGATGGGGTTTGTGGCTCACTGAGAGAGTGAGTTCCAAACAGAGGCGGAAAAGGTCTAGTACATCTCCAACCAACTCGAGGGCGAGGCAGCACAATGGCTCATGGGCCTGTACGACATGGGAGCCCCCGAGCTAGGGAACTTCCACGACTTTATGATATCACTTAGGGCCAGGTTTGAAGACCCATTCCGGAGGGAACGGGCATGCACGGAGCTACAGCGATTGGGGCAAGGATCCAGGTCAGTGGCTGAGTACGCTACCAAGTTCCGGCAGCTAGCCAGCCAGATCCCAGACTGAACGGAGGCCACGAAGGTGCAATACTTCAGGGACGGCCTCCACACAGACATCCTCGAGTGGGCACTGATCCAGAGGAACCCTGAGACCATGCTTGGGTGGGTTTGTCTAGCCGATGAGATGGAGGCCCTGCAACAGGGTGTGAAGCTAGCAAAGCAGTGCCAGGGGCTGACCAGCAAACCTGGTGGCGGGGTGACCAAGAGCCCAAAGACGGCACACGGCTATCAAGCACTGCAGCAACAGAGACAGAGAAGGAGCGACAGATGTGAATGGGGCTGTGCCTATGCTGCAGCAAGAGTGGTCATCGCATAGCAGAGTGCCCAGACAAGCACCCAAGCAGCGGCCGGCGGGAGGACACACCCAAGGAAACTGAAGGCAAGCAGATGGCTAGAAAACCTCCCAGTAAGCCCAAAACCAAGGCAATAGTGCGCACCTTGGTCTCTGGATACCCAGCCAGGGAGTCCTCCTAGGAGTCAGGGGAAGGGGGATCCTCTTCCAAGGCAGAGCTGTCGGGAAACGAATGCAGCCAGCCCTAGTGAGCGCCAACGGGTGGGCTGATCCAGAAGGGCTCCCAGATACTGTGCTGAGTGGAGTGAAACCCCCCCTTTTTTTGTCAAAGCTAAGATAGGGGTTAGGGGCAAGGGGTCCCCCCACAAATCATGGTCATGGTGGACTGTGGGTGCACCCAGGTACGCATCCATCCGTCCCTAGTAAAAGAACTGGAGCTGGAGACAGATAAGCTCCAGAAGCCCATATGGCTTTCTCAGATGGACATTGGCATGATGAAAGGGGCCCCAGCCAGACGACGAATTGAGTCAATGAGAATGAACTTGGGGAGGGGTCACCAAGAGGAACTCCAGTTCATAATTGCCCCAGGCCTAGTACCTGCTGCAGTAGTTGACCTGAATTGGCTTAATAATTATTAAGCCAATTATTGGCTTAATAATTGGCTTTATTTGAGAACTCACGACGAACAAGTCTTGAAGAGAAATGACAACGCAGAAAGAATCACAACCCAAAAACATCACCCAAGGAGACCTTCTGCTGTGCTTTTTGCAACCGGACTTGTTTATCTCGGATTGGCCTTTTTAGTCATCAGCGTGCTTGCAGAAAGCGCGGGATGAGTCCTTCCTGAATCTTCGTTTGCGAAGAAAAGCCAGAAAAAAAAAAAGTTGACCTGAATTGGCTTAAGTACCATAACCCCTCAATAGACTGGATTAAGGAGATATCACTTTCACCTACCCTGATTGCATTAGAGAGCACTGCCAGACAAGGAGGGGTGAGGGACTATCTGCCCCAAAGGGATTTGGGGGTAGGGAGACCGCTGAGACTCATATTGCGGCTCTGGTGAATGGGGAAATAAAAGATCTCCCAGTGAAATGAATACAGGCAGTGGAAGACAGTGTTTGAGGAGAAGGAGTGTGACGTTTTACCCCCTCACCTCCCTGTGACTGTGCCACTGAACTGGTCCCCGATGCCAAACTACCCAAGTCCAAAATATACTCAATGACCCCGACTGAGATGGAAGTGCTGAGCGAATACATTGATAAGAACTTGGCCTGAGGCTTTATCAGACCGACTACATTAGCTCTAGGAGCCCCAGTTTTATTCAAGCGCAAGAAAGATTCCTCTGTGAGATTATGCATAGACTACTGTGGATTAAATGGGGTCAGCGTGTCCAATCAGTACCCCCTGCCCCTGATGAAGGACATGCTGGCCCACCTGGCCAAAGGCAAAATATTTACAAAGCTAGATCTGAGAGAAGCCTACCACCAGGTGCGGATCAAGGAGGGGGACAAATGGAAGACTTCCTTCAACTGTCAATTGGGGTCCTTTGAGTTCCTGGTCATGGCTTTTGGGTTGTCAGCCCCCCACACCCCGCCGGGTTTTCATGAACCTTATCAATGATGTACTTAAGAGAATTTTTGTATGAGGGAGTTCTGGTTTACCTTGATGATATACTTATTTACTCTGAGGACTACACATCCCATGTCAAACTGGTTAAAAAAGTGTTGAGTAAACTGGCTGAGAATCACTTGTATGCTAAACTCTCCAAATGTGAATTCCACCAGTCCCGATTAGACTACCTGGGGTATCACATCTCCAGCAAAGAGATTGAGATGGACCCGGAAAAGGTGAAGGGAATTCTTGCATGGGAGACCCCTAAGAGCCAAAAGCAACTGCAGAGCTTTTTGGGATTTGCTAATTTCTATAGGTCATTCATACCTGATTTTGCAGAGTATGGCCTACCCCTCACAGATTTGTTGAAGACTAAGGGGACTGGTGGAAAGAAAAGGGAAGGTACGGGTGTCAAACGGGGTGTCAAACCACCCCAAAAAATTATGTGGACTGATCAGTGCCAGAAAGCGTTTGAGAAGCTCAAAAAGTTGTTCGCCTCAGAAACCATTCTCAAACATCCCGATCCCAAGAACCCTTCGTGATTCAAGTTGATGCTTCTGATGTGGCAATGGGGGAGGGGGGTGCTACTGCAACGTGATGAAACAGGTGAGCTCAGGCCCTGCACTTACCTATCCAGAAAATTCAATGAGACTGAAAGAAACTGGCCAGTTTGGGAGGAGGCAGGGGCCATTAAGGTGGCGTTGGAAACCTGGAGCCACCTACTCGAGGGATCCTCTCAGCCCTTTGAGGTCTGGACGGATCACAAGAACCTGGAGGCCCTGAAAACCCCACACAGATTGGGACACAAGCAAATTAGGTGGACTGACTTCTTTTACTGGTTTAACTTCACCCTAAAGTTTTTCCCAGGGAAAAGGAATTTTCTAGCAGACACCTTGTCAAGGTTAACACAACAAGATAGTAAGCACAAGGAAGTCATTGACACTGTATTTTCCCCTTTGCATTTGGGGCTTGCGGTGACCACCCGTAGTCAAGCAAGGAGGCAAGCGGACAGTCCCGACCTAAGAAAGGCACAGACCGAAGGCAGTAGTCAGGAGCCCAGTCCCACACAACAGTTAGTTCCAGCCTCCCCCCAGGCTCACATTCCTACCGAGATCTCCCCTCAGCTGGGGGTAGTCCTCTCTCAAGACCAGCACTTCCCGTGGTCAAGGAGGGAGTGGTGGAAAGCCCAACTGGAGGAGGCTCTCAACCAGGATCCCTGGTTCCTTCGCCATCGAGCCGAGATGGAACTAAAGGGGGGGGGGGTTGGCCTGGAGGGGGGAACAGATATATGTACCTGCGGTTATGAGAAGATTGATCGTTAAGCAATGACATAATGTTACAAGTGCAGGACACTTCAGCTATGTCAAAACGCTACACCTGGCCAGGAGACAATTTTGGTGGCTTCGAATGCGGAGGGAGGTGGAGGACTATGTGAAAGGGTGTCACACATGCACCACGGCAAAAAGGGGTGTGAGGAGGCCAAAGGGGTTGCTGCAACCCCTGCCTACCCCAAACAAACCTTGGGAGGTAATTAGCATGAACTTCATTGTGGACCTGCCCGAAAGCAAAGGGAAAACTTTGATTTGGGTGGTTGTGGACATGTTTTCTAAACAAGCTCATTTTGTTGCACGTAAAAGTATCCCTAATGCTCAATAACTAGCCAAGTTGTTCATATAGCATATAATAAAATAATGGGGTCCCCGCCAAAATCGTGTCAGACCGCGGGGTCCAGTTCACCTCCCATTTCTGGAATGCCGTCACAAAATTGCTGGGAATTGAGTGGGGACTAAGCAGTGTCCATCAGCCAGAGAGTGATGGAAAGACTGAACGAATGAACTCTATTTTGGAGCAGTATCTCAGGTTTTACATCAGCTTCCAGCTATCAGATTGGGTGACTTGTTACTGTTCGCCGAGGTAGCCTATAAGAATGCCATGAATCAGAGTACTGGCTATCCCCCTTCAAGGTAGTATTTGGTCATGAACTTGACCCCCTACCCTTGTGGGAGGTGGACTCCAAGGACCCAATCCCTCTGATTCAGTGAGTACCCAGATCAAAGAGGCGTGGCCTAAGGTGGTGGCCGCTTTGGACTTTGCAACGTCCCAATACAAAAAACATGCGGACAAAAAGAGGGACCCTTCCCCAAATTATGCTGTGGGGGATCTGGTATACCTTTCTACCAAGTTCCTTAAGAGCCCTCACTCTTCGAAGAAACTGGGACCCAATACAGACCCAAATACATTGGACCTTTTGCCATTGTGCAACAGATCAATCCTGTGGCTTTTGAATTGTCTTTGCCTAAACTGTATCGTAATGTTCATCCTGTTTTCCATTCTAGCCTCCTGAAACCCGCACCTCCATTGAGCACGCTGCACTCCACTTCTACAGAACCTGTGCCTCTTATGATTGATGAGCACCAATACTTTAAAATTTCTGACATTTTGGACTCCTGGCAGTGTCAGGGGGTGCTCTAATACTTTGTTAAGTGGAAGCACCTTCCACTAGGCCATGCTGAGTGGGTTAATGCTGAACATGTTCATGCACCCCGCCTGTTGGCTAAATTCCCTGCATGCTTTCCTGACAAGGCGGGGTGATGTGAACGCCTATCTGGTTCTTTGCTTCTTTTGCCTCTTCTTTTATGTGGTTTGTTCAGCAGGCATGCTGTCCTTTGCGGGGGGATATGTCACTGCCTGGACTGGATACTGGGTATGGTAGTTGGTTGGGTCATTTCCCTGCCAGGCCTTGACATGAGTTAGTGGAATGTTGGAATCTCCCCACCCCCGCCGCCTTTAGGAGATGGGAGGGGGAAAGAATCTCTCCGCCCGCCTGGGGGACAAAGTACTAAGGTCAAAGGGTTGGTCTGGGATGAGGTGGGAGGCAAAGAACAAAGGACAAAAAGTTGGTCTGGGAGACAGCGGTGACAGCTGGTTTACATATTCATTTGGGAAATTCATATTAATTCAATGTATATTGAAATGTGAACTAAATAAATTTCTTCCCCTCCCAAATTTCTTCCCCTCCTCTCCCAAATCAATTTGCCTAGCCCTTTGTCTTTCCTCTCCCAAAACACCGTAAGATTAATTCCAGACAAAATTGCTAACCACAGCAATGATAATTTATCCAGCTTCAAACTTGACATAGCAGGTGTCAGATCAGGATTGTGGAAAATAATATAATATACGTACTAGAAGAATTAGGCATTATGGCATTTGGGAGCACAAGAAATTCAGAAATTTCTTCCTCTCTTGTTATAAATAAATAAATAAATAAAAGAAATTTCTTCCTCTCTGAATTCCCTCTCCCCCTATTGTTTTACTATAGGGTCTGTGGCCTACTAAGCCTCAAATGAATGTGGGTTTGCCTAAGCAATATTGGCTTTTCCTCTTTTGCCCCTTCTTCCCCCCAAATTAATAGAAAAACAAAACAAACCCAACCAATCTACAGTGGGGTGTCTGAAGATGAATTCATGCAAGAGCAATGGGCGGGGGGGGGGGAGCCATAGGGAAAATGTGACTATTCTTCTAGCACATTAGCTGGATTTGAACAAATGTCTGTAACTTCCATGCACAAAGAAGCTATAAACTCACCAGCTTTAAGTTCTCCATTACCCCTCTCCAACTTCCACCATGTCCCTGCTTTGGTGTGAAGATCCTGACTACCATTATATCTGATCCACGTAACACTGACTTAATGTCAGTAAACAAATTAAGAAGATAATCAGGAAAATAAACCCTAATGTAAATTTGCATGCTGGGGAAATGGCAAATTGTGGCCAGGGTGCACTAGGTTTTGAAAGCAGAGAAGCAAAGAAGAAAAACTCTCCGCTATAATTTATTTCTCCCACAAATAACAGTTGTGTGAAGCAGCATTTAAAGAAATTTGATTTAAAAGGGCAGGGCGGAGGAGTCCTGTACTATCATGTGGCTTTATTACCCAAAGACAGAGTAGAGCTATTTCCTATAACATGTAGAAAATTAGTTATCTGAGAAGCAGTCTTAAGGATGGTTTCAAACACATCTTTCACAACGACCCCTACAGGTTAAGCACTGTGACTGACATAGTGAAGGAACAGGAATGTTATCTGTCCTTCAACCCCAAACTTAATTGGATGTGTGATTCAAACACTCCATGTTGAAGCTAATATGCATGATGGCTCAGTTCACACAATATTTTTCTTCTCTGGAGAAAGAACTATAGCCTTGTTTGATCATTGCTTATCTCATGTCAATCAACACATGAATAGAGGAACTGATAGCCTCACCTCCTTCCTCTGTTGCTTTCCTGTTTGTGTATGGTGTGGGGTCCATGGTCCATGTGGAGGCTCATGCCCAGATTCACACAATCTCTATTTAGATGTTACTTACCCAGTTTGAATTCACATTCAAAATAGGCATGAGAGCTGTTCACCCTCCATCCTTGTCCTCCCATGAAAAGCTACAAGTTTGAAGGGAAGAAGCTTCTGATCATAAGCAAGACACTGATTTTCTAGTGTCCTTGTTCATGGGGAGAGTCTCCATGCAAACGGAAACTTCTCCTTTTCAGACTTTTGCATGTGGTCTCAAGCCAGGGGAGTAACATTTAAATAGAGCTGGTATGAATCTAGATGTCATGGGTATGAGCCTCCACATGGGACCATGGACACTACACAGAACGCATTTATATTTATATTTGTTCCTTCTACATACTAACCTCAGAGCATGCTCAATAAGAGTCTGAACTGGGGCCCAGTCAGAATACACCTGACATCATTATCCCTCATTATAACCAATGTTTAGACATCTACAGTAATAATTGAATGGAACCTTTCCCAGTTATGATCTACAGTATTTATGAATGTGTTGTTCTTCATGTAGGTTTTGTTCCTGTAAATTTAATCCTGTGAATCCCTGGTGGGATGAGTCTCATGACTGGACTGTAGTAATAGAGAGGTATAACCTATTTCAGAGAAATAGACCAAATAAGAAGGGAGGTGGAGTAGCATTATATATTAAGGATGTGTACACCAGTGAGATCCATGACTCAAATCCTGGAAGCCAGGTTGAGAGCATCTGGGTAAAAATTAAGGGGGAAAGAAACAGCAGGGATGTCGTTGTGGGGATCTACTACAGACCTCCAAGCCAAACTGAGGACACTTGGATGATGCCTTCCTAGAACAGATGACCGCACATTCAGAAAGGAGAGATGTAGTAGTAATGGGGGATTTCAACTATCCTTTCTATTCTATGAAGTGGGAGAAAGACAATCAAAATAAAATTCTAACAAGAGTTTAGTGACAATTAAATAATTAATATTTATTTTTAATAATGCACTATTAATTAAATAGTGCATTTAACAATGCTGTAAGTACCATTGCCATTTATATTTTGAAAAACAGCTCATAAACAACAACAACAACAAAAATCATTAAAATCCTTCTTTCTTTTCTGAGAAGAAATATAACATAGTAACTTAGGCATGGGGAAAAAAATTAAAGCCCTGAGGCATATTTTACTTGGTAAATGGCATTTCAGCACTGGAAGAATGTCAGGGCATTTATTCAACGGCTGGATGGGAGTGACTTATCAGAAGATACCAGCAGCTAATTGCATTATCTCGGCTAAATGAAAAGCCTACAAGCTTTGTGGGCGTGGGTTTGCATTTCTACAGCTCTGAGGACTTGGGAGTGCCATAAGGGTTCAAGAGGTCAGGAAACCCAAGCTTACTTTACAAGCCAGATGCTATTCCTTGCTGCCACTGTCTCCATGCAACAGCCACTTTCTGGCCTTTAAAAATCCCTCCTTAAAGCCTCGTAAACTACATAAGAGTTCCAGCTCCCACTGTGCCCATATAAGGTAAGCTAAAACCACACTCACATTGCCCAACCTGAATTAAGTGCACACAACACTCTCTCAGAGGCAGATTGATAACATCCTGTAGCCCGTCAGCTTAATGAGAAACACATTCCTCCTTTTTAAATGAGCCCTGCTCCCTGCCTCAGCAACCCAATACTCTGGAGGAAAATGGCATCTGCTGCCTATTAAGTTCTATCACTGTATCTTAATTGTGATTTAATGAAAACTCCTGAGTAGCACCCATCAAACTTTTCTGCTGTCTATTAAAGCAGTGTTTCTCATAGGCATAATTTTTCAAGGAGGCAGCCAAGTTAATCTAGTCTAGCATATTGATGGAAATGTCATCTGACACCTTTAAAACTAACAGAATAATTCTAGGATGTGCTTTTGCAGATTACAACTCACTTCCTCCGATGCAACCTGCATTCCTGGGATTTGTCTGAGAAAGTGGATTGTGATCCATGAAAGCCCATGATAAAATAAATCTGTTACAGGTGCTACAAGACTCTTCAATGATATTGCAGTTTTCATTGTACAGCAGCCATCCTATACCAAGGGTGGACCATTCACACCACTGAAGTAGACAAGCAAAATCTGAGCCCTCATAGATAATATGCCAGTGACAGGCTGTTCTTGATAGCACAGGTGGTCCCTTTGCCCCCATCAGATGTTTTGGCTTACAACTACCACACTCCTTTAGGAATTGCTTGGAAACATTCCTTTTGGGGGACAATTTATCTCAAAATCCTCCAGTCAGCATGGATTGTAGGACTGTCATCCAACATCCTAAACTCTGGCCAAAGATTCTCCCATCCCCTGTAGTACAGTATGATTTTGAGATCAGAGTTTCTAGGCAGAAGATGTAAGACCTGAGACTGGCTTAATAGCTTTATTATCTCCTCAGAAATCCCCAGGAATTCTAGCTGGTGTGTCTGTGTGTGAGAGAAGGAAGCAGCAGAAGTTTCGATCCAAAAAAATATTCTGCACCTTTACCAATTTCCAAGCTTTTTGTTTTTTTTAAGAGAACCTAGGGCAGTTAGATAATATAAAAATTGAGTTATGTTTGTAGTCAAGTTACAGCCAACAATAGCCCAGAATATAATGGAAGAAACATGGAACAAATGTTGGGACACTTACTTTTTTGTTAGTTTGCTAATAATATCAGCCTGGTAATTAGATCACACAGCAAGAGAAAGAAGATGCAGTGATGATTAGTAGTGGAAACGTCTTCAGCAGAAAGACTGTATGACACAAGAGGAAATAGTAGACTAATACTAAATATTAACATGGAAGTATCAGCCTATAAACCTGGCATAGTGATCACTCTTGTAATATTAATGTAGCATTGCAAACTATAACACAATCGTTAGTATCATCTGCCCTAAACATTTACTTAACTATTAGCCTGGATGCTGGAAGTATCATCTGTATTGTTCTTTATATTGGTGACATTTACTAGGAAATTACAAAGGTCAAATGGGATCTAGGACATCTAAACTGGTTCTATGAAGCAAATAAAAATGTTGATTTAATACCAGGGATTAATGGGACCAGCTGCCCAGTGAATGCAATGGATAGTACAGTGGGAATTGTCGGGGCCTTTATTTTTGAAGGAACTTTCTGATGCCTACCCCAATAAACTGCTCCATAAGGTTAACAGAATTTTGGGAGTCCCTTCTAATGAGGACAAAGTGCTACCAAGGCGAATGGGACTATAGCACTGAATTCACTTAAAGTGGCTCTCATGCCTCCCAGTAGACTCTTCTCAAGAGGAGGACCTGGGTCACCCAATAAATGGCAGCACCCAGGAAAGCCCTATGTCAGTGGCCCAGAAGAAAACTGACTTCTCATGAAGGGAATAAGAGAGTTACTGGGAGTCTCCCCTACTGCTGGAAAGAAGAGAGGTCCAGTTCAGACAGCCTCTGTGGCACAGGAGGAATGACCCCTGGAAGTGATGGCACACAAAGAGGCAGACAAGAGTCCTCATGTCCAGCAGAACTGCCTGGCTACAGCAAAAGACTCCTTGTAAGTAAAGGGCACCTTATGCATAGGGCTTCTCTTGGCAAGGAGGACTTCTTCAAGAACCCTCTGGTGAGTTACAGCTAAACACTGAGCATTGGTCCAATGACCAAGCACAAAAGAAACCACACTAAATGCAAGAAATGTAGTTAAGGGAAAACATATTCCTTCACCAACTGAGAAGCACCAATGCAAAAAAAGAAAAGAAAAAAGGGAGGGGGAAGTGCTAAACCTATAATCTAATATGACTCTGTTCTAGGCTGGAATACCTTGTAGAACAATGTTTCTGTACTAGCCACAGTGGATCCGGTATACCATGCTTGACTACCTCTCCAACAGATAGAACCTCTGCAAGTAATCCTGAATTACTTTTCTCCTCACGCTTCAAACCTTTGATCCTGGAATGCCTTGACCTGTCTGCTCCCTAATGAGTCTGGATTTTAGAAGCCTGCTCACCTTGATTTTGGACTGCTACTTACAATCCTAGACCACCCACTCCAACCCCAGTCCCTTGTGCAGATAAGACAGGGCAGACACTTGTATACATATAAACAACATTCAGTGCTTCCTTCCAGGCCATGGTCCTTCTTTTCTGCTACCCTAGTGAAGAACCATCACCCATCCTTCCTCAGACTCATTCCTCCCTCTCTTATACACAGACAACCAAAGACATGTAAGACCAAGGGGGGTGGGTTACGGATGTGGGTGGGAGTAAGGTGGTAATAGAGCAGAGTATCAAAAGAGAAGAATTCATGTAATCCTTAAGCTAGTGAGGACCATACACATTCTAGACAGAGGCAGGCTTAGAAGATGTATAAATTGAGTTGCCTTTTTGGCATTTTGTAGGTATAAACGTTTCTGCACGATTCATCCGTTGCATTACATTTGCTTATTCTTTCTACAGCAAACTGGACACTTGCAGAAAGGTTCAAAGGCTTTTAAAGGACTGACTTATTTGTAATACAATTAAAGTTGGTTAGGTGAGACAATGTTTTTCACTAATAGGGCTCATAGGCTTCCAATCATTTGGAGTTCTGTTGATTGGAGTAAATGGAGGTGGTAATTTTGTAAGATCTATGAAACAGCTTATTTCTGAAGCCTTGCTTTTCATCCCTGATGATATAAAGATATAAATTCAGATTTATATGGAAGACTACCTTCATTGAATCATATAATCCATTTTTTCAGTATCCAAGCTCTGCAAGGTTCAAGTACCTTGACACAAAAACCTGTCTGCTTTAGCTTTTGATGTGGGCAGCCAAAAGGAGAGGTGTTGGCACACCAGGTTTGGTTGGTGCCTGCATTATGGACAATACTAGGTATTCATTCTCTCACGATTTCTAATCCTTCTGTTTTTAAAGCCTGTTCTTTTAAGATCTCCCCGCCTCACCCACTTATCCTCTGATGCTGGTTTTTATTTTGGTTTAATGAGTGACTGTTTTAAATCTGTTTAGGTTTTTATGTTATATTTTACTGTGTTCTTACACTTTATAGTTTTAACCTCTATGTTATGAACTAGCAGGAGTGTTTTTGCTATAGAAACGCATTAAATTAATAAATACATTTTGCTGAAGTAATTGCAGTAAGTACACTCCCTCTACCCCATGGGCAATCTTGTACAGGTCCCTGAAAAATAACGTAAGCTTGGCATTGACAAACTGGCCCTAAACATCAGTAGCCCCCCCGCAATTATCTTGCTACTTCTTTCAGAGAGACAATCACAACTGATTGGCTAAATCCCTGCAAATTCACTTTTAGGAAGTCAAAGTCAACACAGATTTATTATTTGGGAGGGGAGGATGTTTGGTTTTTTGCTTTCATCCATGCTTTTTGTCAGTGCTCCAACTGTACCTATTTACAGTTCTGAAGTTTCTTCAGTAGCACAATTCCAAACACCACTAAAATATGTCAGGCACTCCCTTGATCCACTTACATACTCTAGAAAGGTATTTAAAAAAACACAACACCACAATACTGGTTCTAGAAGTCCCTCTGCCTCCCCACATTTTCACCATCTTAAAAAAAAAAACTGTAAAAGAGATAAACCCTCCAGCATGCCCTGGAGGTCAACAGGATCTGGCGGTCTGGTGCTGGTAACTCCATGTTTCAGCTGAACACTGGAAGCCATTGTTTGCTTAGCTATTGCTTTCACAAAAGGTGGCTCTGTTACATGCATTTTGAATCCCTGAGAGGTTTCTCTCCACTTTTTTTTTAAAGGGGACATCTGTGAAAGTCATTGGTCTTTCCTTACACAGTCATCAGAATGGCTGTGAATTCTACAGACTTCTCATACGCTCTGCTTAGGGACTCAAAAGTAACAGAAGCTCAAGAAGAAGTGGCAGGCCACCATATGTGTGCTGCAACATTCAAACACACACACACACACACACACACACAAGGAAAAGATTGGGAAAGAGGTGGCACATGCAACTCTCATTACCTCAGCACCAATACCCTGCTGAGGGAATGCTGCTCAGCCTTTCATCAGGCAGAATGCCACTCCAACACATGGGTATGGATTGCAATAGCCAACAGACCATCTCTATGTATCAAGTGTGATAACTATGGGCAGGATTCCCAGCCCTGAAGAGACCAAACAGCTGTCTCTTCAGAGTGTGTAATTCTACAGTCAACAGCATCTGAAATTCTTTCTTCAGTTTTCTTAGGTTAGGAGAGAAGGAGAGGTCCCAGAAAATGAGTTTGCAGTTTTGTGCTAGAATGCCAAGTCCCTTTCATGCTACACAAACACAGTGCTATGATCCCACTTTAACTGCCATGACTGTGTCCTGTGGCATCCTGGAGTTTGTAGTTTGGCTGAGGCACTAATGGAGTTCTCTAGCTGAGAATTCTGAATTACCAACCCCAGGACTCTGTAGGATGTTGCCATGGCAGTTTAGGTGGCGTCATAGTGCTATGATTGTGTAGTGTGAAAGGCCCCAAGTACAGCCTGATGCTAGGCATTGAAAAACATTCTAGGCATAGGATGGCATAGAGGTGGATCTGAGATATTATTTCAGTTATGTGTACATATGCAAACACACACACACATACAGAGTCTATTATAGCAGGTGTTCCATCTGAAGTTGAAATGTAGTATACAGTAGGATTCTGGAGCCAGCACAAGTCCCTGCAATTTCTCCATTTAAAGTTTGCGTATGTCCAACTACCAAGATGTCCAAGACAAACAACTAAGGATGGATGCCACCATGCTTGTAAACTTCCCTGCGGCACCAGTTTTCCAAATGAGCCATGGGAGTTGTCAGCACAGACCCGGGTTAGCCCCTGATACATTCTGGTGATGTTCCTTTACCTCTATGAAGGACGATATGGTCAATCATGTTCCGTTTATATTTGGTGTGGTACAGACAGAGAGGACAGCGGAGATCTTTGGGTCCTTCCTCAGGAACTGCTGAATGCCCAGCTTCCACGTGCATAGTAAAAGCAGATCTACAAACAACAGGGAGCAGTGGACAGGCTCAGAACAGGACATTGTGGCACCACAATCTTTTGGTCATGTTTTGCTTCGGAAGCTATGGAGACCACTCTGTTCTTTAAAACAATGCTTAGCAAAATTTGTCATGACAGGTCTCCTCAACACAAGAAACAATGGCTTTGAACATTTCCAATGGCCAGCTCAGCAGTAACACTACTTGAACTCTTAACTGTGGTTAAATGATGGTGAGTGAGCTGCAGTAAACACCCCAACTTAATGGTGAAACCTTGTATCAGCACCAGTGTACTGACTTCACTTAAGTCTAACCAGGAGTCTTTCTAACCAATACGTGTCTGTGTATGTGCCTTCAAGTTGCCTGTCAACTTATGGCAACCCCATGAAGTTCACAACCAATACTCAAGTGTTATGTCAGGGGTAAACACACATTACGTTTGCACCACTTCCAACATGAGC
Organism: Gambelia wislizenii; assembly: GCA_030847615.1. Classification (NCBI taxonomy): domain Eukaryota; kingdom Metazoa; phylum Chordata; class Lepidosauria; order Squamata; family Crotaphytidae; genus Gambelia; species Gambelia wislizenii. Next base: position 300,984,936 of record JAUMIR010000002.1, on the reverse strand, counting down.
TAAAACAAAACCAAAGGTAACCAGCTAACCTGGTAGACTTGTGTTCTAGAAGTAAAACCTAGGCAACACACTGGAAAGGGAGTGGGTGCATGGCATATGCAAAGCATCTCCAAAAAAGCAAAAACAAAAAACAAAAGAAAAAAACACACAAAACCAAACCAGAGGGAGAAAAAACCCCTTCCCAAACCATTCCATTAGTCCAGCACACTAGTCCATTGCTGCATGTTTTCCCATTCATATTAAAAGAAGGTTAGATACATGTAAAGATTGCTATACAGGGTTACTAGTCACATGGCTATATATTACTGTCAGTTATCAGGGTCACCATGCCTTTGAATACCAGTTGGTAGGGAAAAGGAGAGAAGGGAACTATTGTCCTCCTGTCCCATTTGCAGGCTGCACACAGCCACCTGGTTAGCTACTGTGAAAAAAGAACGCTGGACATGCTAAGCCTTTGGTCTAATGCTCTTTAGTGGGGATAGCATATCCATGTTCTCCGACTAGGTAAGAGGTGTATACGTACTCTGCGTCTGGGTCCAGTGAAATATATACTAGGTTGGGTGTAGGGGCTCAAAAGAGGGACTCTCAGTACCGATTTGTAATTCCATAGGGAGGACATAAATTGAGCATTCTGGTTTCAAAGCCAAAGGGCTACTTTGGTGGTAGAGCTTGCCTGAATTATGATGCAAAGCTGCAAAAATAACAGCAGGATTTCATGTTTAAGTAGTTTATGCTGAATCCCAGACAACAAATCTATAACAATAGTGGTGGGTGGGTCTTTTTCTTCTTAATTAAAGAAGCAAAGTGATACAAAGTGTAACTGCATTTTCACCGTCTCCTCCCCAGATACACTCTTTGTCAAATTCTTTTGAGTTGAGTTAAAAAAAAAAATTAGAAGGATTCCAAAATTAGGCGTTTGTAGGTTTTGCTGACTGCAGAGCACTACACAGTCAGTAAGAATTTACTATTATTTCCCCTTAGGCTGGTTTCGAAATTCCTTTTGCTTCAGGGTAGATGTCAGCCTCTAACTAAAAGGGGAAAGTGCAACATTTGTGGAGGCAGCGTGTTTTTTCCCCTTGTACTTCCATTCCAAGCAAGGCACTGAAGGTAGAAGGAAGGGCAGCTTCCCAGGTTATTTCTAAAGGACACAAGTGTACTGCTTGTATTTGCAAACCTTTGTGTCTTTACACAAAACCCAAATGAACCATGAGAGAAATACCCCCAAAACATCTGCTTAAACAAGTAGACACAAGCAGATTTTTATTCCTACGAATAAAATGTCCCTACCTCCTGCATCTTTCAATTATCATTTCATTTTCCCTGAGCTTATAAAGGGTTGTGCGGCTTTTTTTTGGGGGGGGGACTACTCCTAGAATCACCCAGCCAGAATGATCACATACAAAAGAAATTTTATCCTAATCACAGCACTATAAATTACATTACTTAAAGGGTTTGAACTGCCAGTTCCCCTAATAGCACCCTTTAACAGATCACTGGGTTGTTTCTGGGACTATAGTACTTAGTATCTTAGTACCTCCTGACAGAATTGTGGGTGTAACAACCTTGAGACTGTAAAGTCCCAAAATGCTACTATGAGAAGCCATACCCCTTCGAAGTTGTTTACGGCTAGTCATTCCTTAGCAAGTGCTCCCCCAGATGTGCTAGACTCCCTGGCTGAGAATAATGGGAGTTCTAGTTCCACACATCTGGAAGGAACTGTGTTGATGAAGACTGCTTTAGACATCTGAAGATCAAGGAAGGGAGGGAGAGAAAGTTAATGGAATGTCTCCATTTCCCCAATTCCTACACTTTTGTTTGCATCAGAAACATTTCATTTGTACATCAGAAACATTCACATTTCTACTCCCCCAGCTGAACATGTACAGATAGGAGGCTGTGTTCAGTTCAACAGCCCTTAAAACAATTCCCCAGCCAGTCTCATCCTCTAAACTTGAAGCTGCAATTCTTTCTGCCAGAGTTGGTAACTGTGAGGGGACCTGGGTCAATTTTCTACACCTGACCCACCCCTTTGGGCTACAATATAACCCACACCCTCTCAAATATATTTACTCTCCATTTCTCCTTCAAAATGGTAACCAAAAGTGAGGTCACATCACTTGTGCCCCCATTTTGAAGGAGAAATGGAGGAAAGAATGTATTTCAGAGGGCATGGGAGGTTCTAAAAGGGTTTGGGGAGCTAGTGAGGGTTTGGTGTTTCTCTCTCTGTGTGCATTTACGTGCATTTGGGAGGGCTCTGGGTGTGATTTTTAGGAGATTTTTGCCTGAATATCACACCTTTTTGTTTGTTTGTTTGTTTTTAATGGAGGAGAGGTTCAGAGGCCTGGGGAGAACCAGTGGGGAGTTTCAGGGGCTGCATGCAATCTGTGGGCCACACTTTCCCCACCCTTACTTTATGCGCTTCCTTTAGAGAATGCCACATTGATCACTTACTGTGAAGGTACATTCTTGAGGGGATGGCTGAAACGGGTCCTTCAGCTGTGGGAACGTCAGTCACCACCCAGGTGTAGCAGGAAGTTATATCATGACTTTGTAATTCAGAATTTCTTTGTCTCCTTCATCCTGAGTCCATGAGGTCAGTTCGCTGACTAGCAAAGCCCTGTAAGGACTAAGGAAAAACGAGTAACAGTGGAACCAACTGAAAGAATGACTCTACCTTGGAATACGGTCCAGATGCAGTCACTGGGTGGGGGAAGGACCCGTATCAGCCATCCCCTCAAGAATGCACTTTCATGGTAAGTGACCAATGTGGCATTCTCTGAGGGGAGGGCATGATACGGGTCCTTCAGCTGTGGGACGTACCCAAGCTTGGTTGACTGAAGGGTGGGAGTGACTGCAGAGGGAGGACATCAGTCCTTGACCACCTCCTGAAGTACCCTTCAGCCAAAGCTCGCTTCGGCAGAACGGAACTTATCCACCTTATAGTGCCTGATGAAGGTGGATGGGGTGCTCTAGGTTGCCGCCCTGCAGATTTCTGCCAGGGAAGCGTTTGTGGAGAAGACGGCGGAAGTTGCCGCTGATCTAGTCGAGCGACCTGTAACTCCTGAAGGCTTGGGGAACTTTGCGGAATTGTAGGCCACGAAGATGCATGCCTTTATCCATGTGGAGATGGTTATCTGTGAGGCCCTAGCTCCCAGTGTCAACTTAGAGAAGGAAATGAATAGGGCATCACAACGTCGGAGGGGAGCTGTCCTATTGATGTAGATCTTTAGGGCCCTCCTGACGTCCAGCTTGTGCCAGAGCTTTTCCTTCGAGTGTGAAGGGTTCGGAAAGAAGGAAGGTAAGACTATTGGCTGAGACACGTGGAATTCTGAGATGACCTTAGGCTTAGACGAAGGGTCAGCGTGAAGAGTTACCATGTCCTCATCGAAAGAACAGAGATGCTCCCTCACCAAGAGGGCTGCTAATTCTGAGACTCTACACGGTGAGGTGATGGCCACTAGAAAGGCCACCTTGATGGTGAGAATTTTGAGAGGCGCCTTGTGGAGAGGTTCAAATGGGTGTCTCATCAGTTGCCTGAGAACTAAGGGAAGGTTCCACAAGGGGAACCTATGTCGGACAGGGGGTGATATGATCAAAGCACCCCTTAGGAAACATCTGACATGTGGGTGTGCAGACAATCAGGTCCCGTTCTATCCGATGAGAAAAGTGGATAGGGCCGCCACTTGTCTCTTCAGAGTGTTGGGACGGAGGCCAGTGTTGAGGCCCTTTTGTAGAAAGGCGAGGACATGCTTTACCAAGGCCTCCTCACAGATCAGTCATCGCGAGGAGCACCATCTCTTGAAGGCTCTCCATGTGGCCTCATATATCCTTCTGGTGGACACGCATCTCGATGAGAGTAGGGTACTGATGACTGAATCCTCATAGCCATAATTTCTCAAGGCCTGCTGCTCAGCCTCCATGCTGTCAGCTGCAGCCAGGTCCGATCTGGATGGAGGACCAGCCCTTGGTGAAGTAGGTTGTTCCTCTGGAGAAGATGCCAGGGTTCTTGAATGGCTATCTCCATCAGGTCGGAGAACCAAGGTAATCTCAGCCAATGGGGCGCTACTAGGACGACCTGTGCCCTCTCCTGGCGTATCTTGCAACGGACCTTCCCTATGAGCGGAAGGGGAGGGAACAAAAACAGGAGGCCCGTCGGCCAAGGCGAGCGAAGGGCGTCCGTCCCCTCCACACCGTGGTGAGGAAACCTGGAAAAGAACCTGTTCAGTTTCGCGTTGGACTGGGTTGCGAACATGTCCACTTCCAGGGGACTGAATCTGGCCTGAATGTCGGAGAATAGCTCTTGATTTAGCTCCCACTCTTCCGGAAGGACCAGGTTCCTGATCAGGTAATCTGCCTGTTGGTTGAGGGTCCCCTGAAGGTATTGGGTATTGAGGGACATCACCGCCCCCTCTGCCCACTGAAATAAGAGGTCCGCTTCCTGTTGTAAGGACCTCGATCTCAACCCGCCTTGCTTCGCGATGTAGTAACGGGCCATCGTGTTGTCTGTCATCACCATGACATGCCGATGTCCCGTAGATGGGCTATGGCCTCTGTGAGGTCCCTTGCTTTTCCTGGATTTTTGGGGACTGCCCCTTGGTCTTGCGTCGAACTCGATCCGGTAGCCATGGGCTATGGTCTTGAGCACCCACCTGTCTGCCGTTGAGTTCGACCAAGTCGCAAGGAACAGATTGAGATGGCTGCCCACTGGGGGCGACTCCGAGTCAGGATTGTTGTCGGGGACCCCCTCGTTGCTGGTTGGAGGTCCCTCTTCTGCTAGTATTTAGGCGTGAGCCTGAAGCTTGTCTGATGACATAGTTTGGCTTGATCCCAGGCTGGACAAAAGGAGTTGTAGTTACGCTGCTTCCTGAATCCCCTGAAGGAATGAAAGGAGTGGGAGGACCGAAAGGAGCACCTGCCACCATTTTTGTCTGACTTCTTCAGTGTAGAGGGCATTGCCATCTTCTTGTCCTTGGTTTTGACAAGGATGCCCTTAAGGGCCTCCTCGCCAAACAGCTTATAACCCTTGAAGGCCGAGGAAGCCAGGGCTGCTCTGGTGGGAGCGTCCACCTGCCAGTACTTCAGCCATATTGACCTCCTGGCCAGGGTCAGTGCACCAATGGCCCGGGCCGAAAAGATCATGGCATCCTAAGCCACGTGTGCTGTGAAAAAGAGAGTACATCAGAACCTCAGGAGAGTTTTGTGAATCTCTCTTCGGGTCAAGATCCTGGATTTCCATGAGTTCCTGAAGCCAGACGATAGCCGCTCTGGAAAATAGGGATATGGCCAGCATGACCCTAACCCCGCAGGCAGCGGACTCATGTGGTTTCTTGATGGCTGCGTCAGCCCTCTTTTCGTCTGGGTCTCTCAAGGAGCCCTTGCCCTCTTTTGGAGCCAAAAAATTAGAGACCAGAGAGGCGACTGGATTGTCGACCACTGGGGGTTTTAAACTATCAAGAAAGCATTGGCTGGTATTGTAATACTTCTGGGCGACCGTGGTGCCCCTCCACCCCAGGGAGGGCCTATTCCATTCGTCGACTACCAAGTTCCAGAAGGCCTCAGGGAAAGGAAGTTCAGGCTTCTTTGGCCGAGAGGTACGCATCACTGCTGTCACTTTCTCATTGGTAGAAGTTGTTGAGGTATCCTGTTCCTGGTCAGAAGAGGGGATCTCCAGAGTAGTTATCATTTTGGTGAGAAGGCTGATGTACCACTCTCCTTGAAACAACCTATCCGAAGATTCTTGCTCTGAAGTCTCAGAGTCAGTGATCTCGCCATCCTCTTTATCACTCCTCATTCCATCATCATGAATTCCAGATCCCCTGATGGCATCGAAGAGACAACGCTCTTCCTCTGAGTTCTCGGGTGACTCTTCGGAGGAACGATTGGAAGGAGGATGTTTCCTCTCCTTGGAGCATGGATCTGCCCTTGTAGGGATGCCCGTAGGCTCCCTGTTGGACGACTTAGATTTTGCTTTCCCAGGACCCTTGGACTGGTGTGGCTGCCTACTACCTGTCTGGTTCTTGGGTAGAACCCCAGAGGCAGAGGGACCCTCAGACAAATCCCCATCTGAAAGCAATGCAGTGGTCAAGAGCTGCAATGCTGCCTTGATAGCTCCCTTACATTTTTTATGATGACCCTGCGATGTAGGCTCTGCTCTAGCTTGTTTGTCCACGACATCTGGAACCCATTTGATGTCTGACTCCTCTCTGCCAGAGAAGTGAGAGGACAGAGTGGCATATTGACTGGATCTGGTGTTGCCATACACATGACCCTGGTGAGCTAAAGCCCAGAGGACCAGTGCCTGGTAGGCCGGATCCTGGGAAGCCAAGCCTTGGTACACCGATGCCTGGACAATTGGCACCTGGGCCTGGTGAACCGGGGTCTGGTAGGGTGGTGGTAAGAAACCCAAGTCTTGATTGGGCAAGGCCTGGTAAACTGGGGTCTGACTGATTGGAGCCTGGATAGCCAGAGCCTGGCTCTGGCCAGATCGGGTCCTGAGAGATAGCCAGATCGGGCCCTGAGAGATAGAAGTCTGAGGGACTGGGACCTGGGATACTAGGGGTTGGGAGGAGCGAGGCCTGTGGGATCAAGGTCTGGACAGTTGAGATCTTAGGGGTTAAGGCCTGCATCGGCTGAGCCTGAACCCGAGGTCCCGGTTGGCAAGGCAAGGCCTGGGTGACCTGGGGTTGGATGGCCTGGGTCCCCGAGGCCTGGATGGTTTGAGGGCTCTGCGGTAGGGAGGGCTTGGACTGGATCACCAAGGCCTGGGTGACTAGGTCCTGTGAGTTTGGGACCTGGCCACTCTTCCCATTGCGCTGTCAGAATCATTGGAGGGGACCCCAGAGGGCAGCGCCACTTCCATGGCCCCCCCAATGGTCGCAGAGGCGAGATTTGGGGTCCAGGGAGGCTTAATGCCCAAATTCCCTGAGAGCAGGGAGGGCACAATGCGAGGGGGGTGGTAGTCCATTTCATCCCCGCACCCCCCCCCCAGGGACCTGGGTACCTGACTGGAGACTCCTGCCCCTGTCCAATCGCGGCAGCATGGTCCCGGTGTGTGACATGAGGTCCCTTGGGGCGAATGGCTTATCGCAGCCCCACTGGGTTCCTCATGGGCCGGCTTCTTCCTGGGCTGTGCTGGCCTCCTCTGCGGCTTCAGGGCCGTTGTAGCCTCCAAGGCCTTCCCAGCTGCGATGGCCTGGGAGGCCCTCTTTGCCACATCTCTCTGTGGGACGCTAGAGGGGGAGGTCGCCAGTGGCAACAATGGTGACCGCAACCCCCTCTGTGTACATGGCGGTTAACTTGGAGCGGTCGGGGCTTGGGAGCGTGCCTCCTGCCACTCCGGAGCATTCCTCCTCCAGCTGAGGAGGATCCTGTGCCTGCCACTGAAGATCTATGGCTGCCGGGCTTGAAGAGCCGGGAGGAAAGCAAGAAGGGAGGGGGGAGCTAAGAGAGCAGCGGAGAAGCCATGAGGGAGAAAGAAGTTTTGTTTTTTTTTAAGGTGGGAGATTTGAAAAAGAAAACTAGGCAGGGAAGGAAGGAGAGTAGAGAAGAAGGACACTGAAGATAAAATGGAGAAATTTCAAACAAAGGAAGGAAGGTAAAAGGAGATTTTCCTACTATCGGCTGGGCGAAGCAGGAAGTTAGAACTGACCTCGTGGACTCAGGATGGAGGAGACAAAGAAATTCTGAATTACAAAGTCATGATGTAACTTCCTGCTACACCTGGGCAGTGACTGACGTTCCCACAGCTGAAGGACCCATATCAGCCCCTCCCCTCAAGAATGCCCCACAGAACACAAAAAGAATCACTTCTCTGATGTAGGGTTATGCTACAAACCATATAAGGAGGATACTTACTATTTCTAATGTTACTAAAATTTGCAAGATGTTGCATCCTATGACACAATAGCAATACACATTTCTGAACCTGCTATCCATTAGCTACCAGGTGATAAAACAGATTAGTATGGCATTAACTGTGACGAGAACATTCTAATCATTATTATCTCCTGACCCTAGAAAAATCACTGAGGGTTTTGTTTTTTTTTACAAAAGTCAAAAGACAAGTTCAATGCTTCTGCAAGTACTTACTTAAAGCCAGTATAAAAGGAACAATCTTTGCACTTGAACAGCTTCTTTCCTCCATGTTTGTCACGGTAATGACGCCGAATGCTCTGAATATAACCCGAAGAGAATTCACAAAATTCACAGTTTAGGACGGCTTCTGCTTTCTGGTCAGCTCCGGAAAGTGGGACAGGGCTAATGTTGTTATTGTTCCTTGCCAGAGCTGCTGACTGGTAGTGGTTCAATTGCTGCTGGACATCTGGGGGCTCTGAGTAGGAAGAATCTGTGGAGGGGAAAGGGATGATTGATTGACTGATTGTACTTTTGAACTGCTCAGTAACCAAAGTTCTCTGGAGGGTGTACAATACATTTACACACAGGTACATACATATCACATTTACTTACACATACATACACACACACACTAACCACTGTTCTGGAGGCACAGTGGTTAAATGCTGGTATTGGTGGCACAACATTGTGAATTCAATCCTGCAGGGTTCCAAGGTTGACTCAGCCTTCCATCCTTTCATAGGTAAGTAAAATGAGTACCCAGCTTGTGGGGCCAATTAGCTAACACACATTGGAAACCACTTAGGGAGTGCCTAGTGCTTTAAAGCAGTGTAGAAGTGTAAGTGCTATTGCTAACAATTTGTAAGCCACTCTGAGAGCCTCTGTGGCTGAAGAACCAAGGTATAAATACTCTAAATAAATAAATAATACAGAGAGCACACAATAATGTAAGATAAACCAAGGTCATGACTAGGTAGAGACCTGGTAACATGAAACCACTGAAGAGAATGAAAGCTGAAGGAGCTCCAATAAGAACCCTCCTCTCGCCCCGTCAGAACCCACCCTGGAGAAGGAAGGGGAAGGCAAGCTCAACGCCTCTCTCTCCCCCCTGCTGTGCCAGAACCCCCCCCCACCTTGCAAGCTAATTGAATCCACAGATTGTGAATCAGCAGATGCAGGGGTGCATCTTAGAGGCACCAGATCCTGTCTGATCTTGGATGCTAAGCAGGGCATGCCCTTGTTAGTACCTGGACGGGAGACCGCCAACAAATACCAGGTGCTGTAGGCTGTATTTCAGAGGAAGGCAATGGCAAAACCACCTCTGAGTATTCCTTGCCGAAGAAAACCGTACAAAATTCATTGAGTCGCCATACGCTACTTGAAGGCACACACAAACACAATTATATTAATTGGTGCATTTTATTGGTCATTCGTCTGATTTACTGATGTTTTATTGGTGTGGCTCTGGGGATGTGTATGTGTTTTTTAAATATTTACTAAGGGCAGGATGCTACTGAGTCAGTCTACTCATGTGAAGGCCACAGCAGGAACAGTTTGACATTTTCACCACTCATGCAAAGCAACGCCTTGCTGCACAAGTGGAAGTCACCTCTTCCGAAGGGAAGGACAAAGATGTAGATTTTACTATAGAAAATCCTCACTCCACTGACACTCTCCTAACTCTCTTGCCTTCCAAGTGTATTTCTGAAGACACGTACGGGGAAGAAATGTGGATTGATAATTGGTCTAATCTAACTTCTTTTATTTACTTTCTATAATTAAATTACTATTGCATAATTATTTTAAAAATAAATTTTGAATACAGTTTGGCAAAAAAAACTGAGCATGAGGCACCTTGTCTTGAAAGACTAATAAAAATATTCAGTTGCAAAGATTTGGTACAGTCTGAAAGGGATGGAGATTAATGCAACAAATCCCCCTTCTTTTATGTGTAATGCACAAAGTACATCAGAACACTAGCTGGACATAAATACCGCCACATCCATTTACATTCTGGCTAAAACCATTGACTTGCATAAACATAACTATTAGTGGAAGAAATAGATGGAAATTTAATCTACTTTAAGATTCATACATCACAACATTATAAAGTTTAGAAAAACAAGTTACGAAACAATTTGCAAGTATGGAACATCCATAAAATGAAAACAAGATATCCGCTGCTGGACGTGTACAGATAGACACAATATTTGCAAGATTCTGGCTCACACAGAAGGAAACATCCAATCACAGAAGATACCTTCTCAAGTTTTGCTACCATGTAGAAAAAATATCCACACAGAAGTCTAATGTTTTCCAGGAAACATGGAGGGGCTATTAAAGCAGAAAGCCACACATAAAACTAGGAGACGAGGTGTAGTGCTGTTGAGAAATATTGTAAAATTAAAGTAGCAAGAAAGAGGCTTTGAACACCTGTTGCTTATAATATTTATTCAATCCTTACAAGACTTCTCAACATTTTAGGCTAACCACAGTTATATACAGTGGTTTCCATGGCACATAGATAACGGATGAAACGGCATGTACACAAGTAAACCATATGTCTGTAAGCCCACTCCTCCAACATGTTCTTTAAACATTTCCCTCTCAAATTTCCAAGATTCTCATTCACACAGAGCAGCATCTTTTGTCACATGTTGAGTTTCAATTCCAGTCTTGAATTTCACCCTTTTTTAGTACTTTCCCTTGAATTTTCTGAATTACAATTCTTTGGCTAAAGGGGTATTTTGCACATTATTTCAGGGAAACTTCTGGTTTGCCACTGACTGAACACTTGGTGTATATTAAACATGACTATCTGCTGAACAAACCAGGATGATACAGATGTTTTTCAAACACCTTTGTCACAGTCACACTGATGCCCGTCAAAAGCGTTGGTCTATAGTGCCAATCCTCCCTTACTATTGGCCACACTGGACAGGGCTAGGAAGAGATGTAACTAAAAGCCTCTGGTGAGTGCCACATTGGGGAAGGCCAACTAAATGCTAACCTTCATATATGATGTGTTGAATGGCTCCAAAAGTCCTCCCTATGTTCTCTGTGGGGTAGACTGTCACTGTCAACAAAGTCATAGGTCAGGAAAACAGTATTCTTCTGTCTGTACACCTACTGAGAGAGGCTGCAAGTGGTAGATCGAAGCCAAGTCTGGGAGGGAGGCTGCTTAGTCAATATGCCCCACAAAGAGTTATAAAGTAGTGCTGTTTTTACTATCTGTGTTACTTCCATTCCATAACATTTTCCCCATACATTGTGTGGAATTACATACCCATCTCATAATCTTATGTCAAAGCGTGGCCAGGGTGATGGAAGCCAACTCCATGTGGTTAGGTTTCTAGTCTATGATCCCTGTGGGCTATTAACATGGGTCACCTATCGCCACCACTTACGACTCCTCGAGCGCTTTCATCAGCGCTGTTTATGCACAATCCTAAATATACACTGGACTGGACTATGTGACAAATGTTGCTGTCCTTGAGCAAGCAGGTATCACCAGCATTGAGGCCATGATATTGAGAACACAGCTGCGCTGGGCAGGGCACGTTTCTAGGATGGAGGACCATTGCCTCCCAAAAATACTACTCTACGGTGAACTCGCCACGGGTCAGCGTAAGAGGGGCACTCCAAAAAAGCGATACAAAGACTCCCTGAAACAACATCTCAGGCTCGGCCAAATTGATCACCAACAGTGGTCCGCCCTGGCCTCACATCGGGAGGCATGGAGACGCACTATCCACAATGCTGCAGCCTTAATTGAGAACTCACGACGAACAAGTCTTGAAGAGAAACGACAATGCAGAAAGAATCACAACCCAAAAACATCACCCAAGGAGACCTTCTGCTGTGCTTTTTGCAACCGGACTTGTTTATCTCGGATTGGCCTTTTTAGTCATCAGCGCACTTGCAGAAAGCGTGGGATGAGTCCTTCCTGAATCTTCGTTTGCGAAGAAAAGCCAGAGATTCCTAGAACAAAACTGATCTTAGAGTTGGAAGATGACAGAACTCTTACTTGAGGTACAGAAGCCTAGCCAATTCAGAGACCAAACATATCCTAACAATTGCAGGAGCTAATGTTGTATTCAAATACATGGCTGTGTTAGTCTGTTTCAACATAAAAAGATATACAGGAATCCTGTAAAATGTTTTGAGACTAACTGAGAAAAAGAAATTTCTAGCATAAGCTTTTGTGGACTCCAGTGCATCAGATGAAGTGGACTAGAGTCCACAAAAGCTTATGCTAGGGACTGATGTTGTATGCTGAAGGGTTTAAGGCCTCAACAGAAACAAAGGTCCATGCACCATATGATATGATATTCCTGGATCACACTCCAGAATTCCTGGCAGCTTTTGTCCAAGCTCTGATCTGTTGTACTAACTACCACATTTACTTCTACCATGCCATCTAAGTACATGGTGCTCTATAAAAATACATTTGACAGGTCATCCTTCAGACAGAAATATTTTAAAAGAGGCCCAATTGGTAAAATAATATTCTAATATATAACTATTCTCTCTAGAGCTTGCTGCTTCAAATTCAAACTATGTCCCAAATAAAAGAAATTATAAATTTTAACTCTGGTATTTACATAAAAACATCTGATATGTAAAGCTAAAGCAAATACATGATAAACACAGCTCAGGAGAATCTTGTATTTCTGGAGAAAAAAGGGAACAGAGAGACAAATGTTTTGATCTAGAAAACTGATTAGGAAGGTATATAGCATTAATTTGCATTTCTCATGTTCAATGTACATCTCCCCTCAGTTTGAGAAACCATATAATCAGAGGGGCAATTGGATACTTGAATTCTGAACCCACACAGCTCTATTTTTATTTTTATTATTACTTTTTTGCAAATAATACTGTATCTGCTGCTATAAGGCTGTCTGTTTTATGGCTAATTTTCTTTTGACAGTTAGTTTGTTCTCTTAAAGCATTCTTTCATTTTGGTTCTCCAGTGGTACCAAAATGAGCACTTCAACATAGAAAGTAATAAACTAATTTGAGGGATTATTACTAAACAGATTTGTGGGATTTATTATTTGTTAAATTATAGATTTTAACTAGGTCTTCCTTGAATATGACCTCCTAAATGTACGTACGAGGTCTGTCTATTAAATAATGAGACTGTGTTTCTACCTTTCAGACAAATCAGGGAGAACTGACTGTGAACACTTGAGTGGTGACCTTGAACATGTCTGAGCCTGCATGAAAAACATCAACACTCTCAGCCATTCAGTTAATTGTCACTTCAAGAACCGAAGAAATTGTGGGGGAAATCAGCCAGATTGTTTGAGGAGACAGCCAAATCAATGTCCGAATAATAGCTGAAGCCATGAACATTGACAAAGACACTGTGTGAAAAAATTTGCACGAGGATCTCAACATGACAAAAGTTTGTGCCAAGATGGTCCCTAGGGGTCTCACACCAGAGCAAAAAGAGTTCCACAAGGACATTTGCACTGACATTCTCCAGCAACTTGAGGCAGACCCAAACCTTTTTTAAAAAATAATCACTTGTAATGAGACCTGAATCTTCCAGTATGATCCTGAGACAGCCAATGACAGCCAAAACGACAGCCAATGCACTGGAAAACACCATCATCACCAAGAAAGAAAGAAGCATGTCAAACAAGTCTACGTTCAAAGCCATGCTCATTGAGTTTTGATATCAAGGACGTAATTTTGGCAGAATGGGTTCCAGAAGGCAGAACAGTGAACCAGCATTATTATAAGGACATTTTGACAAAGCTGAAAGACAGAGTCAGGGGGCGGGGAAGGCCAGAACTGTGGGAAAGTTTCATTCTTCATCAAGACAATACACCTGCTCATGCAGCACTTTCTGTGCCAATAAACACATTATTACACTTGAACATCCTCCATATTTGCCAGATTTAGCACCATGTGACTGATATGCTCCTTACCTTTGACCAATGGAAAACAAGACCATATCGGTATGTGAGTGTGAACTGGGAATATATTGAAGGAGACAAGCATTAGAATTTCAATATATATAAATAAAGATGGGTTATTGTATCAATCTCGTTATTTAATAGACAGAACTCATATAGGCACAGTAAATGTTTTCATGATTCCCATCAGAACCATCTTATTAGTAAACATTTAATTAGAATTATTTTAAGAAAATGTTTTAATGATAATAGTTGAATCTTACATTGTTTTTATCACATTATACACCATTGTAGGTATCATCTATGCAGCAGTATTAACTGGGTATTTCTTGGGTTGTTGGAATATATAATTTGTTTTTGCAAACATGTTTGATTTTGCATGTTTGGTTGGTTCTATTAAAGGTATTATCCTACTGACTAAAACATTATTATGAACAAAAGCAGTTGCAGGTTTCCTAGAAACGCACCACTTTGGTGCTTTAAAGTTTTACTCCATCCACAGCTCAGCCTTTTCAATTGCAAATCATGATTTATCTCTCCTTGTCAGGCATGCCAGTATGGTGTGTAAGTGTGAACAAGACTGTTACTCCCATGTATTTGGGCTTTGGCAACCCTACCAGAAATTGTGGTTCTATGCCTCTGATCAGTATCTTTAACCTTTTCACCAGTTCTGAGTAGCTCCTGCTTGTGAAACAAGGAACTCTGGGACTGACAATTTTAGAAAGAATATCACATAGAGAAGCAGACATCTATGTCCCTCTCAATGTCCTTGTTTAACTGAAGAAATCTACCTTTTCCCTTTTAAAGAAGGCCCAAGGTCAGCGCCTCACTGTTTTGCTCTGACACAGCTTCCAAATCCAGCAAATCTCACAAGATTCAGACAGGTAAGTGTACAAATAAATGGAAAGCATACAGACAGACATGCACAGATACACACTTCAATCTTTCATCTTAAGGCACTTGGATCTTTAGATCCCCTCCTCATGCTTGGGCCCAGGCTACGTGCCTGAATATGGGGACTTCTTAATTTATCTGCCAAATTCATTTTCCTCAGATGTATCTAAGCCCTGCATCAAGCCTAGAGATGCAAAATTTTCAGACATTTTGAAGTTGAGGAGAGGGTGGGAGGGAGAAGACAGGTTTCTTTGCTTTTTCAAGAAAAATGGAAATTTTCAGAAAAAATTTAAAATTCAGTATTGTCACATTAGGAACATAAAATTCATCGTATATAACTTTGTGGCATATAATCACTGTGTTTAATATATTAAAAATACAGTTTTTCTCAAAATATAATTACAAATGTAACTTACTTTTTTTTAATAACAATAGTTTTTGCTACAAATGGAACTACAAAGTCCTGAACTGTAAGGAACTATAAGGATCAGGAATTACAGTGATTGGATACAGTATATAGACTTACATAAAAGTCTTCTACAGTTTTTAGAAATTATTTGGGGGACAAGAAATGTCTGAACCCCTTGTCTTTAATGTTTTATTCATATATCTGAAAGAAAATATTCCATAATCCAGTTTTTCCAGGAAACAAACAAACACCAAGGCTTGGGTTGGGAATATATATATAACAAATTTTTCTATTTTTTTCCTCAGGCCTTCACATCTCCAATTAAGTAATCTATATGGAATAAGGGAAGAATAAACTGTAAGATAGTAGGAAACAGCTTCTGAATAAAAGGAAATGTCAGGAAGTAACAATATTAAGTGATAGTGAACAGAAACTTCAGCTTGCCTAATTAGGTAAAGTATTATAACAGAAGAGAAAGGTTATTTAGAGACATCTAAAACCAAAGCCACCACATAAGGCACTGTCAAGAGTTTGTGTGTCCCAAGTGGTAACTATTCCTTTTAACAATAGATTTTGACTATACAGGTCATCTTCTATGTACGTCCCTGGACTTACCTTTTATAAGTGAAACTGCAGATAATAGCAAACCTTATTAGAATAAAGGGCTTCCAGTACAAACATACCGTAGAGTTGTGTTGGAGGACCTAGCAATTCTTAGAGAGGATACCTCTCTAGGCCTTTCCAGTGCCACTCCATGGTATGTGTCCCTATTTTTTCAGCCATGGATAAGTGAAACTGTGGATATTGGTTCCGCCGATACAGGGGCCATGCGTACTATCACCATATCATAAACCACTTTTGAAATTTCCTTAAGTTTCAAAAGCTGCTTCATGTGGAATCTAAGGATGTCGCTAATGTTAAAAACACCTTTGGTTTATACAGGCAGGCATCATTACCATGAACCTGCTCGTCACCAAGAAATATAGTTATCCTATTATTATTTTACTCACAATAGCCAACAAGGCAGAACAGACAGACAAAGAGACCAAAATCAAGCATCATGATTCACAGCTGAGTGGAAATGTTAAACCAAACCTCACTGGTCTGAAACTGAGATGCATATCCATTACTGCCATCTGACTCCAAAGTGTTGTTCTCTTGATCCTGGCCATTTTATTGCAACAGGAGAACATGAACATGTTCTGGGCACCAAGAACAGAGTATACTAGGCAAGGGCAATACCACAGCGACAGAGCATACACTTTATATTCAAAAGGTTCCAATTTCAGTTCCTGGGCATCTCCAGGTCTGGCTGGGAGAGACTTGTGTCTGAAACCCTTGAGAGCCGCTATCCGCCAACGTACTAGATGGAATAATATTCTGACTCATTACAAGGCAGCTTCCCATATTCCTGTGTACAGGGCCAAGTGTTCCATTCAGTTATGGTATCACAGCAAAACAATAGTGACATAAACTGTGTATGATTGTTTCTTTTTTAGAAGGTGCCTTCTGCACTGATACAGGCTATAATTAGCAGCCACCACCTACTGTGTGGATGATACCTCTATGCCAGGATGTTTCCATCTACATGTGTCACCAACACCTCAGAGAATGTGTTTAACCATCCTTGCCGGAGCAGGGAAGGGGAAGTTAAATAATTAACACAAAGTGTGTGTCATTTTAATAATATGTTCTGGCACAGTTGAAAAAAAAATGGGAGGGAGGAGTTGGTATACAAGACCAGCAGGACTGAAGAAAGATAAAGGCTCTGGGAACCAATAATAACAAAGGCCAAAATAAGCCTTGCTGACTATAGTTTCGTTTGCTTCTCTTTCACAGAGGTTTCTCAAAACAAGTAGGATCAGTGGTACTTGGCAGGTGGACGCTCAGAAGACACAAATGCATGACAAACCTTAGCTATTTTGGCAGAATGTTACATTGGGTACTCACCGTGAAGGTACCTTCTGTAAGGTGGATGGCAGGAACAATCCCTTAGCGTTGGGAACCTAGGACCACCCAGCAGGAAGTTGATCTAAAGTCTTGTGGAATTCGAATCCTTTGTTCTCTAGTCCTCCAGTTCCATGAGGTCTGTTCTCTGACTAGCAAAGCCCTGTAAACAGTGTTGGAAACGTCTAGCTACAAGAGAGGCATATGTTGATAATAAACCATGATTTGAGCCTTGACCTGGAATGTGTCCATCCTCTGCAGTCACTGGGTGGGACGGATTGTTCCTGTCACCCACCCTGCAGAAGGTCATTCACGGTGAGTACCCAATGAAACATTCTGTAGGGTGAGATGGCAGGAACAATACCTTAGCATTGGGACGTACCCAAGCTTGATGGAGCCCTAGGGCGGGAGTGACTGCGGATGTAGAGGGGTTTATGAGTGTACCACCTCATGAAGCACCCTTCTTCTGAAGGTTGCTTCTGCTGATCTGAATTTGTCCACCTTGTAATGTCTAATGAAGGTTGATGGGGCACTCCAGGTTGCCGCTCTACATATTTCAGATATAGGAGCGTTTGCTGAAAACACAGTGATCTTGTTGAGTGTGCTACCACCCCTGTTGGCTGGGGGGTGTTTGCTGAGTCGTATGCCATGAAAATGCATGCTTTGATCCAGGTTGCTAGTGTCTGTCTTGACACCCGAGACCCCATTGATGCTGGGTTGAAGGAGACAAACAAGGAGTCGTAGCGCCTGAAGGCGGCTGTGCACTTAATATTTGAGAGTTAGGACTCATAGTGGAAACTTTTTCAGGGGCTCAAAGGGGTGCTGCATTAGTTGCCGTAGGACCAGTGGTAAGAGTAACATTGCCTCTCTCAGGAACCTTCCTTACATGTGGGTGGGTCGAAATCCGACCCCCTTATGGGCACTGAATGAAGGCTGCCAGGGTGGCCACCTGTCTCTTTAATGTATTGGAGCGAAGGCCGTTTTCGAGTCCTCTCTGGAGGAAAGCCAGAACATGACGGGTTGTGGCCTTGAGCGGATTTACTTCCTCCGAGGTGCACCATTGGGAGAATACTTTCCACATGGCCTGGTATATTCTCTTGGTTGATGGTTGGAGGGAGGCTAGGAGTGTGGCTATCACCTTGTTTTTGTACCCGCACTTCCTCAGAGCTCGCCATTCAGTCTCCACGCTGTCAGCTGCAGCCATGTCACACTGGGGTGCCTGACTGGCCCCTAATGTAGAAGATCCGGCTGCAGCTGGAGTCTCATGGGGTACCTGACTAACATCTCTATCAGATCCGAGAACCATGGGCGCTGTGACCAGTGCAGGGCAATGAGGACCACCTGCGCCCCTTCCTGTCAAATTTTCCTGCACACCCTCCCTATCAAGGAAAGGGGAGGGAAGAGGTAAAGCAGGCGTCTTGGCCACGGGGAATGCAGGGCGTTGAGTCCCTCTGCTCCCTGGTGGGGAAACCGGGCAAAGAATTGTGCCAGCTTGGCATTCTGGGATTTTGCGAAGAGATCTACTGACATTTCCCCGAATCTGTTTCGGATGTGAAGGAAGACTTCCTCATTTAACTCCCATTCTCCTGGAAGTACTGTGTGCCTGCTTAGGAAGTCGGCTTGCGTGTTTGCTTCTCACTGGAGATGTTGCGCCAACAGGGAGCGAACTGTCGACTCCACCCTGTGGAGTAGTGTCTCTGCCTCTGCGTGCAGGGACCTCGACCTGGAGCCTCCTTGTTTCACTATGTATGAACGGGTTGTGGTCTTGTCTGTCAGGAGCAGGACGTGCTGGTCCCTCAGAATGTGAGAAGTGTGCCAGGGCTAGCCGTGCCGCCCTGAGTTCCAGCCAGTTTATACTGTGATGTTGTTCCTCTTTTGACCATGTCCCTTGGTCCACCTGGTCTAGGCAGTGGGCTCCCCATCCTCTGAGACTTGCATCTGACGTGACCACAACTTGCTGACTGATGGTCAGGGGAGACCTTCCCCGGCGAGGTTCTTCAGTTGTGTCCACCACTGGAGGGACTCCTTCAGGGAGGGGGAAATGTCCAGTGGGAAGTTCTCCTTCCGCACTATTTGTTCCTGGTGCGGCAGAAGCAGGGTCTGCAAGGGTCTGGAGTGGAATCTGGCCCATCGTACCACCTATATCACTGAGATCATGAGGCCAAATAAGCGTGCAAGGGTTGTGATGGGAACTCTTTGCTTTCTGCTTATTTCCACAGCTTCCTGTTGTAGTCACCTGTTGTTCTCTCGACAGGGAGACACAGTAATTCACCGTGTCCAATTGCACCCCTAGATGTACTATACATTGTGATGGGACTAGCGTGCTTTTCTTGAAGTTTATTATGAAGCCATGGTTTTGTAGGCAGGTGATTTTTTTCTGCAAGTCCCTCTGAGCCTTGGCCTTTGTGGGCGCTCTCAGAAGAATATCGTCCAGGTAGGGATATATATGTATCCTCCTGGTCCTTAGGTGTGCTATCAATACCACCATTACCTTGGTGAACACTTGGGGGGTTGTTGAGAATCCAAAGAGGAACGTTTTGAATTGAAAGTGCTCTTCCCCAAACACGAACTCGAGGAATTGTCTGCTGTCCAGATTCATCTTGATGTGGAGATATGCTTCTGATAAGTCCAGGGAAGCTAAGAAGTCCTGAACTGCCTCCCTTATTGACGACAGGGGTTCCATCTGGAAACGCTTGTATGTAAGATAGGAGTTTGTGAATTTTAGGTCTAAGACTGACCTGAGACTCCCATCCTTTTTGGGTACTGTGAAGAAGAGTACAGTCCTCCCTCAACATTTGCGGCCTCCACACTTGTGGTTCCACATATTCGCAGTTTGCTGTGAGGGGAGGCCAAGGAAAGTGGCAACGGGGCCTCTGAGGCCCCGTCACTACTTTCAGAAGGGAGTGGGGAGGCAGGGGGAAGTGACCATGGGAGGGGGTGGGGAGGCATGGGGAGGCAATCTCGGAGACTCCGGAGGGCCTCCGGGGGCCCTGTGATCACCTGGGGAGGGAGTGGGGTGGCATGGGGAGGCAACCTCGGGGCCTCCGGAGGGCCTCTGGAGGCCCCGTGGTTGCATGGGGAGGGAGTAGGGAGGCGACTATAGGGCCTCCAGAGGCCCCGTGGTTGCATGGGGAGGGAGTAGGGAGGCGACTATAGGGCATCCGGAAGCCCCGTGGTTGCATGGGGAGGGAGGGGGAGGGCAGTCTTTATTTGCGGAATTTTCACATTCATGGGGGTCTGTGGAACCTAACCCCCATGAATGTGAAGAGATGACTGAACATCCCTGAGAAACGTTGTGAGGTTGGTACTTCTTCTATAGCGTCTATCTCCAGTAGGTGGTTTATGGCTGTCCTGAGGTTCTTTCCCTTCTGCGGGTTGGATGGGACTGGAGCGGGCAGGAACCGGTTCCTTGGTCTTGTGTCGAAATACACCTTGTAATCGTGGGCTATTGCCTCTAGGACCCATCTGTCTGTGGTGGAGATTGACCAAGAGTACAGGAACCTTGACAGCCTTCCCCCTACTGGGATTGCATCAGAGTCAGGATTGCTGGCAGGAGGAATCCCTCTGCGCCTGGGTTCCCCCTCTGCGGCTTGTGGTTGAGTTGGAGAAGGGTGCATGTCATATGACATAGTTGGTCTTTGACCATGCTGGTCTAGAGGAACAGTAGTCCCCCCACATCTGCCATTGCCCCTGAAATGGGGAAAGGAGTTGGAGTACTGAAAGGAACGCCTTGGTGTTTTCTTGTCTTGTTTTTGGCTTGCTGAGGGCATGGCTTGTTTCTTATCTTTCATCTCCACCAAGATGTCTCTGAGTGCTTCTTCACTGAACAGCCTGGTCCCCTTGAAGGCTGAGGTGGCTAGGGCATTTCTGGACTGGGCGTCCACGTCCCAGTGTTTGACCCAGAGCAATCTTCGTGCCAGTTTGGTTGCTCCTGCTGCGAAGGTCAACGAGTCCTGTGAAGCATCTGCAATGAAGTGCAGCATGTATTGGATTCTGTTAAATGCCTTGTGCAAGGTCCTGGTGTCCAGATCCTGTGCTTCCATGACCTCTTACAGCTAAATAATGGCTGCTCTAGATATCAGAGCTGTAGCTAATGATACTCTGATCCCCAGGGCTGAAACTTCATGCAACTTCTTTAGGGTGTCATCAGCCCTTTTTTTCTCGGGATCCTTGAGGGACCCCTCGCCTTCCTTAGGTGCCAAAAAATTGAAAATCATGGAAACCACCGGCCGGTCGACTACTGGGGTCTTCAACCTGTCTAGCACCTCCTTGGGGAAGTTGTGGAACCTTTGGGCTGTAGCCATGCCCCGTCTGCCCATGGCCGGCTTGTCCCATTCTTCAGAAACTAAGTTCCAGAAGGCTCTTGGGAAGGGGAAGAGGGGCCTCTTTGGCTTGGTTGAGGGCATGAGTGCCACCACCTTTTCACTTTCAGGGGACTGGGGATCCTCTGTGTTCTCCTGTTGGGCAACAGGGGGATCTCTAGGGCTGTTAGTGCCTTGTTCAGATTGGAAGATCCTATCTGCGATTTCTGGTTCTGAAGTGTCAGAATCAGGTAGCTCCCCCTCTTTCTTGCCTGCTGCAATGATCTCATCTGTGTCCCCCGTGGGGTCGTCCCGCAGGGAGGTCTCCAGGATCAGGCCTTTCCCCTCTGAGGACTCACCCGACTCCTCAGATGAGTGTCTCAAGGGGGGAGCTTTCCTTTTCTTGCTACACGTTTGTGAAGGGGGCTGATCCCCCCCGTATGCTACGATAGCTGGGTGGTAGCTTGGGACCTCTCTGTCTGGGACCCTCAGGCCCCCACTGCCTTGCCAGTTGCCACCCACTTTCTTGGTCTGGAGGCCCCTGTGCACCCCCCCCCCCCGATTGCCTGTTGGCACCTGAGGTGCTGGGGAAGGAGTCCTCCTTGTCTGAGAGGAGGGGATCTGAGAGCATCTGGAGGGCCAGCCTGATGGTCTGTTTCTTGGATGTGCCAGGCTCCCCTTCCCTTCAGTCCCGGAGTCCCCTGGGTCTTCCCGGGCTTGGGTCTCCTCCAACTCCTCCTCATCTTCGTCTAGGGATTCCTCCCCCCAGACCTCCATTGCTCTCCTCCTTGCTGGATGACGCTGCCGTCCCCGTGTGCAGTCTGGTCATTGAGGCTGCAGCCGCTGTAGCGGCGGCAAGGTCGCGCTTGGGAAAACCCTCCTTAATGACCTGGCGCAGCTCCTCCCCTGTCAGGGCCCCTCTTACCTTCTCCGGGGCTCTGCGAGTCACTCCACAGTCTCTGCCACTTGCAAGGGCACTGCTGCCTGTAAGGGAGTTCTGGGGGGCAGAGAGGACACCTTGGCCTCAGTGGATCCCTGGCTCTCCTGCTGCTCTCCACTTGCTGCTTCCTTGGATCACGGCTGGGTCTGTTTTGCCTTGGGTGCGCTCCCGGAGTGGCTGCTGGCAAGAGCCTTCTCAGTCTCCTTGGCTGCCTTCCTCTGGGCCACCGGGATGGACTGGTGGCCAGGAGGCAGAGGCGAGCTCCGTCCTCGCAGTTCCTCTGGTGCCGCCACTTGGGGGGCTGGAGGTCTCTGCAGCTGCTGCCTGGTGCTGCCTCGCGGCACTCTGCCTGCCGCTCGCTGTAGCACCTTTGTTTCCCCCGTGCCTGGTTGCCAGTAGGGAGAGAGGAGCGGCGGGAAAGGAATAAAGGCAAGTGGGGGGGGCAGCGGTGGAGTGGGAGGCAGCCAGGTGCGGGGGGTGAAGAAAAAGAAAGGTGTGGTTTTTTTTTAAAGTGGGTTGGGGGGAGGAGGTTTTTGGGAGGAGTGGTGGGGGGGGGGAAAGAAAAATTACAGAAGAAAGAAAGAAAAGAAGCCAAACACTGGAGAAGTTGAAAAAACCTGTCCTTCCTGGGTGAAGCAAGAAGTTGATCTGACCTTGTGAACTGAAGGACTAGAGAACAAAGGATCCGAATTCCACAAGGCTTTAGATCAACTTCCTGCTTCCTGCTGGGTAGTCCTAGGTTCCCAATACTAAGGGATTGTTCCTGCCATCTCACCCTACAGAAGGCCACATTTTGTGGCTATTTAGCCAATCACAAGAGGCATGAGACCTAGGATTATGGGTTTCCAGAGCACTGGAAAATTCCTACTACACAAATGCCAAGGTATTTTTTTAAATTGCCTCAAGTGTCCAAGAGGCTTTGTGATTCAGGATGTCACTTTGACTTCTGGACTGTACAAGATTCCAAATACCAATCGACTAAGTATGTCTCCAGACGATCCCATCAAACTTTGCTCAAGCAAACATGGCAAAAATGATTGCACAGAAGGAGAGGGGACAGCATCCCATACAAAACAGCGAAGGAAAGATCTAATAAAAATAAAAATAAAATATCTCTTCATAGCTAGAATTGCTCGTAACAGGTCCAGAGCAAGATGTAGTTTGGTAAAGGGCCAAGCCCCTTGCTCAAATTCAGGAAGCTAGGATTGGAAAATTACTTTTTTAGAATAATTTGTTCCCATTTCTTCTTATATTGATTGAGAGATTATTCATTTATGTTACTCATTAAAATGTTGAAAAGGCTGTGTTACTTGTTGGCGTGGGTGGGGGCTTAGGACTGCTATCAGAACAGAACAGAACTTGAAAAATTATTGTCAAAAAGCTTCCAAAATGCCCTTTAAAAGTAACTTTTAAACAGAACTTGACACCCTTACTCATTACACTAATAAGTAACTTCATTCCACCATCATCACATTATTTCTGAAGTTTAATTTCATTTGCAACCTAGTTACCACATCCCCTGATAATAACTTGTTAAGGCAAAGTGAAAATGAAACGTAAGTAAATAAAGAAAAAGTGAGGAAGGTTTCAGTTTTACAGATAACACACAATCACCCTAAGAGTCCATTAGATCTAAATTAAGATTGGGAGTATATATGCATGACACAGAGAGAGGAAGTGAGAGAAAAGAAGAAGGGAGAAACAGAGACTGACTATATGGGCAAACTGGGTGGTGGATTTGGCCACTAGAATGGGAAGATAGCTGTACTTAATTTACCAGAAAGGAATTAGGAAAGAGCAGATAAAGGCAGACAAAGCCCTGGAGAGGTTTCCACGCATCATCAAACATACCTGAGCTCCACATAACCCACTCACTGTGAACCCCACCCTCTGTTTTCTTCCCACATATAAAGGCTGCCAATTTGAAAATCTTCACCCTAAAGTGACATATTAAGCAGCAATGAGAAACATGTGCGCAGCAGTGTGGGAAGTAGGTAGGTAAGCAAGCAGAGTTCAAGAACACTATGGATTTGCTCACTTCATGCTGCAAAGACTCAAGGCAGAGAGAGACACTCAGAAGGAAGCTAAAAGAAAAATCACAGACCAAACAGGCAGAAAAGCACAAGGGTCTGAAAGATGTCATGATACACCGTTATGTCCCTGGCCAGGTCCTACATTTTCAACAGTGGGAGTGTGAACTGAACTGGGCAATGCTTGGAGGCCCAGAGACATTGGTTCTGTCCTCAGATGCACAGACATTGATTTCTTTAATGCAGCACAGGCAACATTAGAATCTCCATTTAAAAACTTTGCCTATCTCTTGGCTTGTTCGTAGAAGGAATATGCAAACTGAAAACTCTGACCTGGATTTTGTTGTGCTGCCACTAGAGGAGAGCAGAGGGTGAGAGGTCTGTCTGGGATAGCCCTCTCATGTTGCAGCTCCATGCAAAAGATGGTAGCTCAAATGCACAAGAAAAAAAATCTGAGGGCTTGGAAACCTTTGGGAGCTTAACTTATTGTATTTATTAGACCTCTAGTCACCTGTTCCTTTCAACGAGCTCAGATGAGCTACTGTACAGTTCCCAAGTGGTCTCCCACTCAGGCAGCTCAAGAAACTGGGCTGCTTGGTTTCAT